>CM073580.1:67620017-76735017 GCA_037074715.1 Magnolia kwangsiensis
GGACTTACAGCAAATTAGACAGAGTGTGACTTACATTAAGCACTCAAAAAAGCTCATGTGTCATGCGTGAATGTCATGTATGTGTACACTTCATAGGAGTAACAAGAATGCTTTCATAAACATGGTCAAGGCTCACGGTCTTTTAATAGGATATCAAATATTCAAGTATGAACACAACATAAATACATTTACTTTCCCAAGGTCCAAAGGAAGGCTCAGATATGACATTTCAACTACATGAGGATAGTAAAAGGATTACTACACATCTTAAGAAAAGATATATTCATTTATATCAAACTATAACAATTCTAACCCACATAATGAGAAATGGAGCAAGCTTATTATTGTAGTGGAAGTAAGAACTCTTCCATTTAATGCAACTAGAAGATATATATATGTATTTAAGTAATTTCAAATGTGGCATGGTGATCTTAAAGCATTTCTCATAAGATATGTTGGGGTAACATAAATTGAGGCATTCCCACATTTTTGTTCAAGTCAATTCAAGGTTAAAGGAGCACAACTACTATTTGCACAATCATAATATCTTTCTACAATTACTTTAGAATTCCATGAAGTGATGAAGCCATGTGGGATATCCCTCACCTTGGGGTATTTTCTCTAATTTGCAATGTTCCTAAGTGGTGAGTGTGATGATCCTAAAATTCAAACAAATATAAGTTTTAACTTCTAAGCTTAACTCACATTTAGCTTAATAATTACATAAAGTATAACTTTCACTTACTGATTTGGACTGATTGAAGGATGGAGTGTCTTTCAAGGTAACCAGTTGCTGGTTGCACCTGGGTGAAACATTGCAAGACCTTGGTGAGTTATAGCTGAGTTGACTCAGTCGGGGTTTTTGACTATTGTCTAGTGAAGCACTATATGCAAGGTTATTGATTGTACAGTCAGGCTAATAGTTCTTTTGATTACATATGACCTAATACCTTAGTTGTAGATCTAGATATGGAGTTAGCTTGTCTCATATGGGAGAGTGGCTGAATCAACATGCTATTGAGTGCTGAGTTGACTCGGCAGGGAAAACTGGTTGAGTCAGCCTTTGATTGGGTGTGTTTGGATGCCCAGGACTGGGTCTAATCAGGTTGATTTGCTCCCCAGACACAGCTGAGTTAGGATCTATACTCATATGCTGCACTTGGATCACTGACTCGATAGAGCCACAATGCAAAGGCGCTGCAACCCGTTGCATCTGGCGAACCAGAGCTTGACTAGTAGCACCAGTCCTAGCTCCAGGAAGAAATCGACCACCTCCATGGAGGTAGATTGGTCATTCATCTTGGAATCGAGTTGGAATGGGACTGGGTCACTCAAATCGCGGTCGAGTTGAGATGACAGTGGCCATGGTCAGCCAGGCAAGTGGATTTCTATAGAACTGAGAGAGGGTTGATGTGGATTACTTGATCAGAGTGTGATGGGGTTGTTGAAAGGGGTCCAGATGCGTCGGATGTTAGGAATGTACCTTCCGGACTCATTTTCAGCAACTACTTCGAAGCGAAATGTCCTAACATTTCAGCAGATTGGATCAGATGCTGCTAGTTAGGCATGGATTTACGTCTGAGATGGGTTTCGGGTTGGTTACCTGAACCGAGGTAGGAACCACGGTGGGACGAACAGAGTCTGAGAAGTCTCAGATGACTGGCTGAGAGCTTTCTTTAATAGCTGAACTCTACTCCAAGAAATTACTCTCCCCACTCCTTTCTCAAATTTTCTTCCTCTCACTCAATCTTACCTCTCTCTCTCTCTCTCTCTCTCTCTCTCTCTCAGATTCCTTCATAGTAGACGGATTGGGTTAGGACCTAACCTCGACTCATTGGCGAAGCAGCTGAGTTGACTTGCTACGAAACTTGCAACTCGATTCCAGCGACGCCCCAAAATCCCTCTCTTAGCATTTTTATTTTCTCTCTCTCTCTCTCCCTTGAAATTTGCCCTAATGTACGACTATTTATAGCCTTACTGTTTCTAGAAACGTCTCCAGCTAATTGCAAGGATTAGTGGGCTGTTAACCCAAGTCGGCTGAGAGAACACCACCATCAGGATTCTCTTAAGTAGCAAAACGTGTGCATGGGTCCAGATGTCATTCACAAATGGGTTTCGGGTTTAATGGGCCACATGATGGATGCTTCAGATTAGTGAAAGGACCTGATCTTAAAAGGATGGGTTTCACTATTAGTTTGAGGAAGATGATCGACTGATAATGGTGATTTCGCATTGGACGGATGATTCAATGATCTGGGATGTTCAGATGGTCCAGATGGTGTCCATAAGGCTTATGGGGTCCATTCATGGTGCAAGATGGACCGCAGATTAAGATGGTCGAATTACAGGTAAGAACTCTTCTGTCGTTTCAAGTTCTCCCCAAAAACTTGTTCGCCAGGTGCTTCTCTCACAAAACCTTACCTCAACGTCTCACAATGCTCCAGCGAGTCTTCTAGAAGCCAAGGAATGGTGGAGATTGAGATATCTACATTTGACAATATTCCTTTCGCCTTTCGTCGGGTAGGGATCCAAATCTAAAAATCATAGGGCTAACGCGGATTTCTCCACGCGTGTGGCGTCCGTCCGACCGTTTCCAACGATCAGATTGGTCAAAGTGTGGCGGAGGTGGATATAGATTCCCTGTTAGCAACTTCCACGAACGTTGCCTGCTGGGTCATTGTCGGAGGTGGCATGGGTAGTTTTCAATGGAAAATATCTACATAGACGTGATTGGTGGGGTCCAACAAATCCAATGAACTGTGTGGATTTGGCTTCAGTATTCAGAAGGATGGTTATTTGCACCATCAAATGGACGGTCCTGTTTGAACAAGCATCGGGAGGGAATTTTTGGAGGAAGTTTAAAAATTTTAAGAATTATCGGGTCAAACTCTGTTTGACCCGAATTTAGTTCCTATGTACAACTGGTGCACATGGTTCAGTGCACGTGCAAGACTTAAAGTGGGTCCCACCCGATCCTCTGCGAAGATTTGAGCCATCAGATCCCTTTAGGGTCTATTTAAAGTAAATTTTGACTGTGGCTTTATGATATTAGGTGGTTGGTCTAACTGGTGTAACGTATAGGGAGTTTAGTTATTTGACTTCTATTCTAAGTTAGGATTTAAGCATGAGTTTCTACATGGACTACTCACTATGAGTCATCTAGCTAGAAACCCAAATATTGGGGTTTCTTTACATTAAAGCGGACCAGTCCAAACAAACATCAAATTCGTAGTTTTTGACATTTGGATGGTTCAAGTAGTTTAACGGTTAGATCTCTTAATTTAAGGATGGAGATTTCTGCCAACAGTCTTAAGGGTCCTAAGGTTCATCTAGATGAAGATTCATGGTTGGATTAGTGGTCTGATGGTCTAAGTGCGATGAACAGGTGGAAGGCTTTCAAGTTGGACTCTGATGAATGGTGGATCTATTATCTACGATTTTGATTTGATACTTAAGGTCCACTTTCGAGAGAATATGATTGTCCCTCTTAAGGACCAATAGTTAGGATGAGTGGATTTTGAATCATCAATTGTTAGTGAATATCATAGGTTGGGTGTGTACATTCACACAAGTTTGCTCTCTTGGACTACAATGGTAACATCCTGAGTACTAAAAAGTATGGGGTGTTACAATCTACCCCCCTTAAAGAAAATCTCGTCCTCAAGATTTAGTAATATGCATTCTAACGATTAACATGACAAGTAGTGAAATCATATTGACTCCTCTATGCTCCAATTATACTACCATATTATAAATTTAAACAAACTATATCTAGATTTCCCAATGCAACCCTTATATCTATATTCTAGTCAAGTAATGTATATAAGTTTTAGAGAATTTGAGATTTATCTACTGAAAGTAGGGAATTTTTTTTTTTTACTTAATGACATTGCAATTTCTCATGCTATCGATTAGGTTAATAAGTTCATTTAGGTGACGATTAACCATAATATGATAGTTCCCCATTATCTAAATACAATTCAATTTCTCTGTTATCATGTTCAAGTTAACACAAACAGATGGTTGTAGTAGGTTTGAGTCTAATACATTGATCCTCTGCCTGCGCAGAACAGTGGATTCATTGACATCAATTTCTAATCCTGGTAAATCTCGATCTTCTGCTTGATAAGGGCATCGAGATCATTGGAAATTACTAGGATAGAATTTGGATCAAACCGCGTACACTTCACGTAGCATGATTCCATCAGTCCGTGCTCCTGGTTATTTTAGACTTTTGGAAACTGTCTTGAAATTTTCTATTTTCATAATAAGAGTGTTTGGAATCTAGGTGAAATAGTCCCAAATGACCAACACATTTTTACTACGCACTCTAATCACCAAATGTACTACTTGAAATTTCAGTATTCAAGTTTCTACATGGAAATTCTAGTTCAATTTTTTTCTAATTTCATTTAGGTTTTCAAATCTAGTCCTAATATGCTCAGTCTAGGGTTAGAAGTTTACCCAAAACTTTATAATTTCTCCTCTAGTAAATTCTAGGTGCTGGAATTTATAAGGAATGTTGCCTCTCACTAAAGAGATGTATTGGGAGAGTTCGGATTGTGATTTGTAGTACCATTCTTCAAGTTTAGGGAGTGTTTAGTTAGATGTAATGTGTTCATGGTGGTAAAGAATTTCCTAAAATTCATTTCACTTGATGAGTGTTGTGGCAATGTTAATTCCAACCAAGGAAAATAATAATAATAATGATAGAATTTAACCTTATATCGCTAAAGATGTTATTTAGAAGTTAGGTTCAAGGAATGTTCTCATTCGATCTCCTGTGCATCACAACATTTATTTGTTCACACGTGGTACCTAAATTTAGTTTCTAAGATTCAGATAGCTAAATCTAGAGGTTTCAAAGGAGCCTGAAATTTTTGCATCTCTATGTCCAAAATTTTCCTTAATTCCAAGAGAGTTCTAAATAGATTCAAATGGCTTTCTTAACAATTTTCTAAGGGGACCTAGTGTTTGTTTTCTAAGTTCAGACAATTAATAATTCATAATGGGAATCTAAATTAAATTTCTACGTTCAAACAATTAAACTTGAATATTCTTACGGGGCCTAAAGTTTGGTGTCTCTTTGTTCACAATCTTTATAATTCCTAAGTAATTCCTAACTAGTAGTGAGTCGAGTGTCAGGTGGCTGACTCTAATTCTAACTTCCAATTTCCACATCAAGATTTAAAAGACTCAATAGTTGAGATACTAACTACATTAGAAACACCATTACTATATGCAATGATGACTTTAAGCAAGGTGAGTTGTGATAGCAGCCAGATAGCATTAAATGAGCATAAGAATAAAAGGAAAAGCAGAAAATTAAATAGGGTTAAAGTCTACTCACATTTAATATTCACAGTTCATAAATCATAGATTACTAACATCTTATAAAATTTGCAATGTCATCATGAGTAAAATAATTGTTAGTTTAAATGATAAGCTGTTTACAACTGTGTGTGATTTGAGATGAGTGAGTGTTCACGTCACTTTACCCTTTACTCATCGGTGCACAAGACGCGGCGTTGAAACTGCGGTGACGGCACGGTCGCAATGGTACAAGTCTTGGGTCGAGTTGACTCAGATTTATGGGATGCGACTTAGGGTTATGTGCAAACGCTGATTACAGATCGCGAGTTGCCGGAATTCGACGGGGAGGATCGTGAAAGCTTAAGGAATGGTATGGACTAGGATATGGGCCTTACAATTTTAATATCATTAGCCATTATTAGATTATTATTTTTAATTAGTAGTATCATTAATATTGTTATTACATTAATTAGAAATTGAATCCAAAAATCTAAACCTAGACCTAAACTCTAAGATGAAACCCTAAATCTAAGTAATCCAGACCCTAGATTATGAGCTTTAACCCTAGATAGTGTGCAGAACCTGGATTTAACCGTATAATTTAAAATTCATGGTAGGATCCAAGTTTAAGGGCATGAGCATTTCCTAATAGCAATGTAGGCGATTCAAAACATAAGGTGATGATTTCTTCCCCTTGAGCTTTCTACTTTCCTATTAGCTTAAGTGATAGTTTTTATTTTAATTTCAGTTGATAATTGATATCTCTATTTCATAATTGTTTTTGTTAGTTGTTAGGATTAAGTTCTAAATTATGTGCTCAGTATTTGTCCTTCATGAACATTTATATGTTACACTTGTAAATTCTCTCATGCTTGTGGATGACTTGTGAATTACTTGTGGAACTTCAATTGGTACATTTATAAGTGAGGAACCCACTTACATATGTACATTTAGACTTGGGATGTAACTTAATTAATTGTGATTATAATGGACCTTCGACCTAGTGGTTACTTGAATGATGTGAATATTAATATGGGTTTACTATCCATGGATCGTTGTGCTCATGTGGCTTTCGAGGATGATCTTTTTACCTCATCAATTTGGTATTTGTCCTATGTGGCTTAGTTTTGGTATTTGCCCTACGTGGGTTCGATCTATTATTTTTGTGCAACCATTCTACTTGTCGAACTATGATTGGCCACTAGTTAATCATATTCCATTAAACATCTTAATGTTGGAGTCTTATGAGCCCGGGATGGTATGGGACACTATGTGTCACGTCCCAAACTCGGAAACTGGGCTCACAAAATTTTCTATAGCCGAATCCGGTGCCGACAGCCTCCGTAGTACTTCATTCTTGGCTCCCAGCCACATACACCAAATTCTGATCCTAGGATCCTATAAGGAGGATTTTTCAATGTACATTTATCTCGTAAGAAGCATAACCACAAGTTTACTTAAATCATAAAGGCAACATCATTATCACATATCCACTAATATAAATAGTTGAATACATTGCTAAAAGGGAAATATACATATATCGAAAATCAAAGCTCAAGAAGACTATTGCACACTCTAAGCTCAACGCTGCTGCAACCTAACACCACCTACATACATCTATCGTGCCTAAGCTTATAGAAGGCTTAGAGGGTGGTGTAAGTGTGTGCGCAAGGTAAGTGCCAAGTATACAATATCAAAGTAATGCTAAAATATGTTGGTAAGTCCATAAATTCCATTAGCCTTATTCAGGTTATGTGATGCAAAAAGATAATAAGCCAATATCATATACTGAGGAAGTAATGTAGATCAGCTATGCAATGTGGAGACACAATAAACTAAATGTCATATACTGAGTATACAATGCAATATGTAAATCCTGACGAGTCCATGAATGTCATCAACCTCATTTAGGCCATATAAATGCAAAAACGTAGCAACCCAGAATACCATATGCTGCAGATGTAAAGTAATATGTGGTGCGAATGAAATAACCAATTTTGAGTGTGAAGTCGGGATGATAGTATGTAGAATCGCAGGCTACGGGGTCCACCGTAAGGGATTTCTATCCAAACCAGCCCCATATCTAAATTTGGATTGTTAGACTCAATGTGGTAAACTCTTGATCTCAGGTTAGTTGCGCTCCTAACTAAAATTCTGGCCATTGTGAAGGTACATATATCTAATTATTTATGCACGACCAGCCCGATTGGATAGTGAATGAATGAGTAAGATACTGAGTATACAACTCTTACTCAATAAGTCCACATATCAACACCATACATCTTTGGGATCATCCCTGGGGTCTCGTATACTCTACATGCAAACGCCGTCCACTGGACACATAACCATGTAAGTGAAAGAGACCTTACTATCATCCTAGCCAGTAGTTAGCCAATATTTACCTAACACATCGATAGCGGACCTAGTTATGAGCTGGTCAAACTTAGCCTAGCTATGCCCACTACCCTCAAGCGGGTAAGGTCACAACCCCTTCCCAACCGACCACGACACAATGGGAGACGTGGCCTATTGGTATTCGGAACTCTAGCGCTCATGTATCTACTCTGTCTAGATGTTGGGGCATCTCCTGGCCACGGAGGTTTAGGTATTTTCGCCTAGGGACATCTATGGCGCCCCGATGCTAGTAACAGATTTTTGGTGTCCCATCTAGCCATCCACGACATGCCTATAAAGGCTATGACCCTGATGTCGCTAGGGCATATAGTAATTATATCATACAAATGAGAGGTGCATGAATCACACTATCAATCATGCAACAATCCTACCCATACCACGCGCTCATGTGGGGTAACTCCGCCTATCAAGAGCCCCATAAATAATCTACTAGAAGACATATGTTATGATAAGCCATTCCTCATATCAAGCATACATATGATACATAGGAGCATGAATCATGGAGCTATACTAAGCATGTTATATGGTGATGAACTCTATTCATAACGAAGATGGGCTGAGACGGCCTACACACAACAAGTATGGGCCTAATAATGGGCCCTAGGGAGAGTTACAATGCCGACATTTAACCATCATTGTGCTTATAATGTGGATGTCAAACCATCATTGCTCCCAAGGCATGACCCACCATAAACATCATTACATACATCATGGTGGAATCGTACACTGCAATGGACCTCATATACATCACATTCGGCCTCACATAAAGGCCTCACATTCATCTCATTGGGCCTCACTCGTGGTCCTTAACCTATGGGCCTCAAATGCATCACAATGGGGCTCTTATACATCAAGTGGGCCACATTACATGGGCCGCATCAACGACCCTTATATACATTAAGTGGGACACATCAATGGACCACACCAACGGGCTCATATACATCAAGTGGGCCATATTAATGGGATGCATCACATGGGCCTCATATACTTCACATCGGGCCTCACTTATACGCCCAGCATACATTATAATGGACCTCATTACATGAGCCGTAATTACATCATAATGGGCCTCATGCACAGGTCTAATATACATCACTATGACCCCTCATATAGGCTGAATATATATCACAATGGGCCTCACACATGGGTCTAACACACATCTCATTGGGCCTCATACTTGGGCCTCACATACATCACACTGGGCCTCATCACATAGGCCTCAACATATGTCAGGCCATGGTCCAACCAAAATGGATGGGCAGCATATATGTACATCAAGGTGGCCCTCCACAATGGTCCTAAGATGGATGGTCCAAAAACTGACGAACAACAAGGATAAAACATACATATCATGGTGGGCCTCATGGACAACCCAAGGCCCTAAACGGATGAACAGAATGTATATAACACATCATGGTTGGTGTTGATCTGCACCGTTGTGATGCATGGCTGGAAGAACACACATCATGGCCCCACGTGCTAAATGTAGCACACGCTCAAGGTGGGCAAGGTAGATACAACACTTACATTATGGTGGGATCCACACATGTGGGTTGAATGGCAGGGATGAAACACGTACATCACTATGCATACCATGGATGGTGCAGACGTGCAACACATCATTAAGGTAGGCCCCACCCTCACACGTGCAGCACGTGAGAGGTGGGTCCCAGTTGCTGCAAAATAGATGGACGACAGGCTGTAATATACATATATTAAGGTGGAGTCTCACTGTCCATCCATCTGTATGGTGCAGATACCAACTAACCAACTACCTCATTAAGGTAGGCCTCACGTGTAGGGTGGGTCCCACTATCCAAAGTCTAGATGGTGTGGATGCACCACACGTGCAGGGCTCCACCCATTGGACGGATGGTGTAAATAAAACATCATGGTGGTTCCATGTGTTAGTATAGCACAGTAAGATCCCTCTGAGATTTGAATCTGCCTCATCCCAGGCCTGGGAGGCCTGGATGGAAGGTGTGGATGCACCACACATGTAGTAACAAGTGGGGTCCACGTGAGTGTGGCCCACCAAAATTTCTGGATAAAGCTGATATTTCTATTTTCCTTAAATGTAGTCCAGCGTCCAGGCTTGCTAGACAGCAGCCTGATCGCTGGGCCTGACCTATCTTAGGCCCACGGCTAGAGTGGTCCCACTACATGGATGGTGAAGATAAAGCCCATACAACGCAGTGGGGTCCACATGTGGTCTACACGGATGAGGATCAAGTTGGTATTGGTGTTTTTCCCCTCCATCCAAGCCAACCCAAAAAACGGGCAGCAAGGTGACCTTGGACGGTCCAACAAGGCTATCCCATTTGTGGATAGCGTATATCTAATGTACACATCAGTGGTAGGCCATCAAACTAGGGAAAGGGGGAGAGAGAGATAGGGGGAGAGAGAGAGAGAGAGAGAGAGAGAGAGAGAGAGAGAGAGAGAGAGAGAGAGAGAGAGAGAGAGAGAGACACGGTGTAGTGGAGGTACCCCACCACTATGGGCCCCTCATGCATCAAATTGGGTCCCATCATAAGTTGGCCATCAAATTGAAAATCAACAGTGGATCACGCACCTATTTCTCCTCTTCTTTATCTCCACGGACTCCTTAGCTCCTAAGCTTCGATTTTGATGGAGGATGATGAAGTTTGGAGGGCTAGGATGAAAGATGAGGGGGTAGGAAGGTGGGCCACACTCTTGGCTCTCTTGGGGAGCTTGGACGTTGGCTCTCTATTGAGAGTTGCTAGAGTGAAGAGAGAAATGAGAGAGAGGGAGAGTGATGGGTGATGGGTGTGTAAGAGATGGGTATGGGTTTAGTTGACTTTGGGTGAGAGAGATGGGTAGGGTATAGGTTGTACTTTACTTGATTAATTAATGGATTGATGTGATGTTTGGTAGAGATTCTCTTAGAATTCACAATGCGAGGCATTTTTTTCAAAATAAACGTGGGTCCATATTTCCTGGCCAGGGTATCGCATCGGTGCGTGAGATGTGGCATTGGAACCGCAGCGATGGTGCGGTCGTAAGGGTACAAGTTTCAAGTTGAGTCAACTTAGATTGACAAGATGCAACTCAGGGTCACGTGCAAATGCTGGTTATAGATCACGGGTCGTCTAAATTCAACAGGGAGGATCGCGAGAGTTTATAGAACAGTACAGTCTAGGATACGGGTCTCACACTATGTCCAAGCTGTCATCCTGTGCTGGGTGATGAGACCCCCATAGTGACCTTTGAGCTTTCTTAAATTGGTTGGTTGTAATCGAAACAATAATGGTTCAGCTAATCATGCATTCATAGCTTACAGGAGATGACAGACAGTTAATTATGGATGTCATAGCATGTGCCCTTAGGTCTTGATTGTGGTATCATTTTGCTAGCTCCTAGACCATCGACTATTGGCCCACTTTGATGAGTTTGGCATTACGCACTTACGGGATGTACTTTTGCTGGTGACAGGCCAGATGCACGGGTTTTGCCCAAAAGCTAACTGGACGAGCATCCTTAGTTGATGTGCTTTCATGTATCCATGCATTTAATAAGACTGTATTGAGTATTGTTTTGAATGCCTTTTTATTTACAACTATGCTTAACTAATGCGATGATGTGTAATCTTGAGGGGAATTCACATTGAGCTAGCCACTCATTCATTGAATATATAACCGTAAAGGTAGTGCATGTGGCTTAAAGAATATCTATGCCAAGATTGATGAAGAGCAGTGTACACTTATTAGGGGTGCATGGCTGTATCTGCCAAGTGTAGTTGCATGATCTTGCGGCTCAAGTTTATATGCATTTTATTAAATCCCATGTGTTAATTATGTAATTCTTGTATTTATTAACATAGAGACATTGGTTTGTATAAGTCAATTTGGGTAGCCGCTCGTATATTTTGAATGTGTATGAAAATTTCCTTTATGCTTGATTTGTTTTTCTTCTGCTAAACTGCTAACTGTGAGAAAAGAAAAGAAAAGAATGCATGTGAAATTTGGATTGGATGTCTTTAAAGGTTAACACTCAAGTTTTTGGAAAATGAGTCATATACTCGGGTTTCGAAGACTCGAGGCATTATAATGATTTAGAAATATGTCTAGTTATTGGTCGTCTCCATTGAGGATGCCTATGGGACTTCAAGTTCACTAGTTTTTATTGAAAATATACAAGGGGTTAGTGCGCATGCATGGTTGTGATGGGGATTGACTTAGCTGGGGATTTATAAATTTTGAAGATGTTGTATTTTATTACTTGGATTTTGGTTGTCACATGTGGGATTGAGATCTGTTGGGGATGGTTCATTTGATGCAAGTTTGATTACTGGTTGTGATCAAGAATCCAATGGTTGATTAGTTCTATCATCTCACAAGGTAATTAAACTTGATTGCTTTTGGGTTGATCCGGATGGTTGGTTATGATTAACTCCAGCTTTTATGAATAATGCAGATCTGTCTGTAAATGGTAGTCAGGATTTTGATTTGTAACCCATCGAGTCTGTTGTCCCACGGTCTTGTGGTCAAGATTTCGATCTGTGATTGACTCCATCATCCCACACTTTTTATGGTCAAGATTTTGATCCATGATTGATCGGATCTGTCATCCCACGGGTTTTATGACTGTCTTAGGAGATGTTTTTGTATTTTTGAAATATGATCCAATTCATCGGATTGCGAGTTAACATTCGCATTCAATGTCAGTTTTGAGGTGAGAATATCATGTTCATCAGATCGTGAGTTGACAGTCACAATCAATGCTAGTGTTTTTGAAATTTTAAAAAGGATCTAGTTCATCAGATCATGAATCGATGGTCGCGATTGATGCTGGTTTTTATTTGAAGAATCCAGTCCATCGGATCATGAGTTGACGGTCTGGATCAATGTTGGTTTTTATTGGAAGAATCTAGTCCATTGGATTGTGAGTTAGCAGTTGTGATCGATGCTGGTATTTTGGGTTTTTTAAAAAGGATCTGGTCCATTGGATCGCGAATCGATGGTTGCGATTGATGCTAGTTTTTAGGAAGAATCCAGTTCATCAGATTGCGAGTTGATGGTTGTGATCGATCTTGGTATTTTAGATTTTTTATAAAAGGATTCAGTACATGAATCACGAATCAACAGTCTCAATCGATGATGATTTTTATTAAAAGAATCCAGTCCATCGGATTGCGAGCTAACGATCGCAATCAATATTGTTATAATTGGGGTTTTTTGAAAAAGATCCAGTCCATCGGATTCCGAATCGATGGTCGTGATCGATGCTAGTTTTTATTAAAATTTTGTGAAGTTTATAAAAATGATCTAGTCCATCGGATTGTAGGTCGACGGTCACAATTGATACCAATTTTTATGATTTTTTAAAATAATCCGGTCCATTGGATCGCGAATCGGCGGTTACGATTGATGCCGATTTTTATTAAAATTTTTTTGAAGTTTCTTAAAACGATCCAGTTTGTTGGATCACGAATCGATGGTCATGATTGATGCCAATTTTTATTGGGATATTTGTGAAGTTTTTGAAAATGCATGGGATTTCTCTCTCCTCCACATCACCCTTCCAATTTCTCATGAGTTATTGGATATTGGGCTTAAAAATTGAAAGTTCCCACCATTTTCATCATTTACTCTCTTTGTTCTCTTCCATCACTCTATAATGGACAATCCGTGTAAGATTCCTTACAAGGAGGTCTTCCCAAAGTCCTCTTCCCAAGGGAGAGGGCTAGGCCAAGTCTCATCAGTGAAAGGGGGACTAGTGGTTCTCCTAAAATCCTCTTCCCAAGGGAGAGGGCTGGCTTCTTCTACGCTCTGGGTAATGAAGTGTATCCTCTTCTTCTATATATTCCAGTGTTTCGACAAGAAACAAGTATTGGAGATTGGAATATCTACATTCAATAACAACAAAAGAAATTTGAAGGATAAACATCATCTTCTTATTTTATAATTCTGAATTCATATTACATCTCTCATGTTTCTGTTGATTACAGGGTAAAGTACATTTTATCAATATAACAAAAAGAAAGGAAAGGGCAATAGTCCAGTAGTGATTTCAGTTGCATTTTGGCTTACGAAGTATTTGTCATAATGATAGAGGAGTTGTGCAGTTCCAAAACCCTTGATACATGTTAATATACACATGAAAGACCCATTCGCAAGAGACTATGGGTTTCATGGGAAACACAAATGCCAATACGTAAACTTTAAGATTGTTGTTGCATGACCGCGTAAACAACCCCTATTACGTGGTCATGCAACGGGTCTATTTGCCCCTACTCTTACTTTTCCTTCTTCTTGCTCCTTGCTTCTCCCATATCACATCGCGGGATACCTGTAGACTGCCCATCGAAATCTCAAAGATTCTATGAAATTCCTCTGACTTCTCTAGAGCTCCTCACTCGTGAATGAATCAAATGAGAGGGGGAGGGGGGTATTTATAGGCCTCCACACGTCCAATCTACCAAAACCATACAACAAGGATAGTTGTGTTGTTGCACAACATACCCCTGTTGAACAGTCGCGCAGCAATTATCTTTACACATCCTGAGTATTGTACAATTACACAATAAACTGTCTGTTTGGGCTAGGCATTCTACCCCAAATTAATATTTTGGGCTGCTCCATGATTTATTGCTGTCGAGTATGAAATATTACATATTTTCCCTATTTATTCCTTGATTTTTTGCACATGATGTTGCTTAATTAATCTATTTTTACATGTTTTCTATTGCAAAGTGATTTTGAGAGCTTAAGATGAAAAGGATGCTAAAAGCATGAATTGGACGCTTTAAGATTACTAAAGCAATGATTGTATGTTTGTCAATATTGAAGATTTCAAGAGTCTAAGATCGAAGAAAACTAAATGAAGAAGAAAGAAAATCAAGATTGCAAACTGTAAAAAACTAGAACTGCTGAACTTGACAGTTCGATGACATCGAACACAGCTTCGATGCCATCGAATTAAGTGTTTGAAGAGGGTGAGCTCTCAGTCCTAGAGGGGGGGTGAATAGGACTATGCCAGATAAAAAATAAAATGCAGAATATAAAAGCAGATACTGAAATAAATTACAATCTCAATTACAATAGTATTGAGAGGTTGATACAAACATTGTTTAAAGGACAACCTTACACCAAAAACCAAAGTTTATGGTAGGACAACCTAATTTCTTGAACTTCAGTAAGGATCAAAAACTCAAACTAAAGCAAGAAGCCATATAAAAGAATCTAACTATTACAACATTCACCACATGTACATGAAAGAGATACAAGCATTCAACACACATACATCACATACAACATCCACCACAACTCCAAGAATTATAGTGGTTCGGTGTGTACACTAACTGTTCGCAAACAACCACACCTACTCTATTCCTAATAATCATAACCCATGTGATATTGTCTTTCATTATGAAAGAAGGTTTTTCAAGGTTCACCTTAAAACCTTTACAAATTTATTTTTAATGGGATATCACAATTAAAAACCCCATGCTGAGATTTTCTGTCTTATCTCAGTCAAAACAACAAGAGATTTTCTGGCGTATCTCAAAAACCAAAAAAGATATTTTATGGCTTATCTCACAAACCAATAAAGCAAATAAAAATGTATTTATCTGTAGATTCTGCTTTGTTGTAGCTCGGTAGAACTACTTCACTTGTAGATGAAGATGTTCAATGTCCAACACACGTATAGAAGGGTTCTAGGTTATAAATGAATTTTAATTAAGCTTAAAACAGGGCTACTTGATTGAATTTCTTAGTTCTCAAAGGGTAGATAAGAATTCCCCCTTTATAAAGATTGATTGAAAAAAATATCAAGAAATTAAACAATAAAAAATCTATAAAAGAATATAAAATTACCGAACAATAGCTTGTTAATCACGGGGACTTTTCTCTAAGAGTGGTGGCTTGATTTAGCTTGGAATGAATGAAAATTATAGAGAAAAGACCTCTATTTATAGGCAGAAAAACTGTTCATTAGACTGGTCTAGGGTCAGCCTCGACTGGTCCTGTGAATAACTAAATTTCAAAAATTCTAGTGCGATCGGATAAAACCGACCCTTGACTGGTCGAGTGGAGCAAAAAACAGTTGCTGGAGTTTGAGTCGAGCCTTGCTCGACTGGTCGAGTAGGATGCTTGACTGGTCGTGACCTTATCAAAAAAATATGAAATTTTGAGTTTTTTCCTAGACTGGTCGAGACAAACCCTGGACTAGTTGAGCTAGAGCCTAGACTAGTCGAACATAGGCTAAGACTAGTCAAAGCAAAGCCTATAATAAGCATATTAAACCATATAGAATATGCAATATGAATGACCTAAGGTCTTTCTGGGGTCATATATACCTGAAAGTTGAACATTGAACCAAATAACTTTAGTTGCGATCTTTTATTTGAAGTTCTTGAAGCTTGATCTTGTACACTTGAAATCTCGAACTTGATCTTGTGTACTTTGAAGTTCTTGAACTTGATTTTGTTCATGTAGTGCCTTTGAGCTAACATAAAGACTTGAAGTAGCACATGAACTAGGTCTTGAACTTACACTAGAGCTAGAACTTTCACTTGATCCTGAATTTGAAATTGCACTTGAACTTAAAGCAATACTTCATGACTTGAATGTCGTACATCTTCACTTGAAGGTCAACTTTCCATCGCTTACGCAGGTTCATCAATCAAAAGTGGCTTGTCACAATGGAATTTAACAACAAAGGGTGCTTCATATACAATACAACACTTACAATCTCCCCCTTTGTCATATTTGGGACAAAACCAACTTGAAATATCAACCTATACATACATAATGCAGAAGTTCACAATTCCTCTTCATAGCTTAACACTTAAAAAAGAAACTCCCCCTCAGTTTGAGCTTGGCGACTTGTTGTAGAGTACCTGTATTAACAAATACACATATCCAAAAAAAAAAAAACACTCCCCTACACCATACGCCAATCAAACTCTCCCCACAAAGCCTACAAAATTCTCCTCCTTTTTTTCACAACTTGACAAAGGAAGATATTAACAATAAACAACCTTAATTATGATTATGATATTAGCAATAGAATAAGAGTTTAAAGGAAAAGTTAAAGCAAGTAGAGTGTAAGCATTATAAAGAAGGATAATAAATGTCATAAAGATAAGCATCATGCCTAAAAGATAAATAAAAAGATCACTAATCTGATCTAAAAGAAGAAGGAGGTGGAATAGATGGATCAATCTGACGGAGTCCTCTGGGAATACGATGAAAATACTTTCGCATATATTTCATGGATGATTTATGACTCTCTTGTAGATTGTCTTCAGAAACTTTTAAGGCATCCACCTGCTCTTCTAAAGAGCGAAGACGCTCGTCATACTGAGGCTCCTGAAAGTCAAGATCAGCTTCATCATTGGATTGAAGTCCATTAAAGATATCTTCCATCATGGTATCGGTTGGTAATGCATTTTTTTCACCAACTTCCTTTGCTTCCTCATTCCTTTGGCCAGGATTGAGCGTCAGGTTCATCTTGTTTATATTTGAGTTGTTAAAGGGAAGAACCAAAACAAGAGCTTCACCAGGAGGCATGACCATAATGCAATGAATGGCTTAGGTGGTTATCAAATAGGCGAAGGGAATATATCCATGGCCCGGATGAAGATGAAATTGAATAATAATGTGGTATATCAAAGATGGAAGGCGGATGGGAATGCCAGACACAATAGAATGCAAAATACGAGCCATGAAAGAAGTAAGTTCGGCTTTGTTGCCAAAGCGAGGATAGACATTTGAAATAAAAATGCAATGCAGGACCCTATATTTGGGCAACATTTGATTAGCTTAGAGCGCATTTCTAGCACTCCGTTCTAAGTCCATGTTACATAATTTACGAGTTACCAAAGTCTTTCTGATTCATTCATTCGATTGGCTAAAGTTGGTATGGGTATACCATCATCATTCACATTTACATCTAGCAAACTTGAAATTACGTACCGATCAATTTGAAAAATGTCTTCTCTAAAGGTAATTGTGAAAGTCAAATTTTCAAGTGATACGTCTCTCATACAAGTAAACATACCCTGTGCAATGGAGCAGTATGCGAGTTCGCCCCAATTCAAAATGTTCTCCCAACCTACAGTCACTAGGAAGGGAAGAAGTTGAAACTAAGCTAAGTGATTTAAATTAACGGTCCGTTTAACTATGATCTCCCGAGTGCAAAAATCCCGCACATAGTTAGGGTCTTCATCAAGTGATCAAAGGGTTCTTACCCTACTAGGTGTAGAATGAGAAGAGGAAGCTCGAGTAGCTTTCTTCTTTATGTGACCTTCCATTGCAAAATACAAAGCAAGAAAAATAACAATGGAAGATGGGGTTTGAGGCAAAGAAGATTTTGAGCTAAAACCCTTTGTAAATTAAGTGAAAACTTTAAATCGACACCTAAATGTAGCAAGATATACAAATAGAAACCCAAATATGGAATGAAATAAAAAAATGAAGCACTTACCAAGCACTAATCGAAGGTGGGTTAAGGGCCAGATGAGGAAGAAGAGAAAAATGGTGAAAAAGTGATTTTTCTCTCATAAAGGGCCTCCAATCGCGTAGCTTGACCGGTCGAGTACATGCTCGACCCATCAAGCCACGACTGGTTGAGTATGTGCTCAACCGGTCATGTAGGCACCAAAAATACATATTTTATTCAAAATTTTTGATTTACTTTACACCAAATATTTGCACAATATATAACAAATAAAACATGCAAATATACAATGATAAACTCAATTAGAAGTATACATACCAATATCCAATATTAATTCTGAAAATTGATTTTTGTCAAGAGGTTTAGTAAATACGTCAGCAAGTTAATTTTTCGTTTGAATATATTCTAATGAAATAACTTTATCCTCAACTAAAACTCGGATATAGTGATACCGAATGTAAATGCGCTTAGTATGGGAATGTTGGATGGGATTTTTAGATATATTAATTATGTTAGAGTTATCGCAATACAAAATCATTATATCTTGCACAATATCATAATCAATGAGCATCTGTTTCATCCATACAAGTTGGGTATAGGCATTTCTGGCTGCAATGTATTCAGCCTCAGCTATGGATAATGATATGGAACTTTGTTTCTTACTGTGTTAGGATACTAGACAATTTTCAACATAAAATCATCCACCACTGGTAGATTTCCTGTCATCTACATTCCCAGCTCAGTCAGCATCCGTATAACTATCTAATTGAATAACAATATCATGAGGATACTAGAGACCTAGATTAGCCGTACTTGTGACATATCTAATTATGTGCTTAACAACAATAAGATGAGATTCTTTAGGATCTAATTGATAACTAGCATAGATACCTACACTGAATGCTATATCAGGACGACTTACAGTTAAATATAGTAAACTACCAATCATACTACAATATAACAGGGGATCTATACTTTTACCTATTTCATCCTTCGAGAGCTTGAGAGTCATACTCATATGAGTATCGAATTTCTTATTATTTTTGAATCCAAATTTCTTAACTAGGTTTCAGGTGTACTTAGTTTGAGAAATGAAGATACAATCATCTAGTTGTTTAACTTGTAATCCTAGAAAGTAGTTCAATTCTCCCACCATACTCATTTCGAATATAGATTTCATTAGCTCTGCAAACTTAGTAGACAGGTTAGTGCAAGTAGAACCATAAATAATATCATCCACATATATTTGTACTATTAGTATGTGTACATTATATTTTTTAACAAAAAGAGTTTTATCAACACTCCCCATAACAAAATTATGACTTAGTAAGAACTTAGTCAATTTTTCATACCATGCCTTGGGAGCTTGTTTCAACCCATAAAGTGCCTTTTCAGGGCGATACACATGATTAAAGTGTTTAGGGTCCTCAAAACCCTTAGGCTGTTCAACGTAGACCTCTTCATGTAGATTACCATTTAAGAATGTACTTTTAACATCCATTTAATAAATTTTAAACTTTTTGAAGCACACAATGGATATGAATAATCTGATGGATTCAATACGAGCTACTGGAGCAAAGGTTTCATCATAATCAACTCCTTCAATCTGAGTGTACCCTTATACAACTAGTCTAGCCTTGTTTCTAATTATGTTCCCTAGCTCATTATATTTATTTTTGAAAATCCACTTGGTTCCAATTTATGTTTATCAAATGGTCTAGGAATCAAATACCACACACATCATTTCTAAAAAATTAATTTAGTTCATCTTTCATGACCATTATCCAATTTTCATCAATGAGTGCCTCTTTTACATTGGCTGGCTCAATTTAAAAAGTAAAACACACATAATTACATATGTTTTCCAATTATCTTCAAGTACGCACACTAGTGAGAGGGTTTCCTATAATTTGATTAGAAGGATGGTCTTTAATTGATCGTAGTTCAGTATTGATTTGACAAGATGAGGAATCAGGTTTTTCAATTATATTGACTTCATCATCTTTTGAACTAGCTGTTAGTGTATTCTGGTGATCATCAATAAGCACATTTATGGACTCCTAAATGACACCAGTTCTCTTGTTGATAACACGATACACTTGACTATTTGGAGCATACCCTAGGAATATCCCTTCATCACTCTTAGTGTCGACCTTCCCTAAATTTTTACAGTCTTATAAAATGTAACACTTACTTCTAAAAACTCAAAAATATTTAACTATAGGTTTCTTGTTAAACCAAAGTTTATAAGCTATTTTATCTTTTGATTTTCTAATGTAAATACAGTTTATTATATAACAAGTAGTGTTAACAGCTTCAGCCCATAAATTTTTAGGTAACTTCATACTATTCAACATTACATTGGCCATTTCTTGAAGCACTCTATTTTTCCTTTTAACAACCCCATTTTGTTAAGGTGTCTTAGGGGCTGAAAACTCATGCGATATACCATGATCGCTATAGAACTTCTCAAAATTGCTATTGTCAAACTCCGATCCATGATCACTTCGAATCTTAGTAATATTCATTTCTTTTTCAGTTTGAATACGCTTAAGTATTCTTTTAACTTCATCGAGATTTTCAGCTTTTTCTCTCATGAATGTGACGTAGGGATGAACGTGATGAGGTCGATCACCGTCTTCCTCAAGGATAACTACTCCGAATCCACAGAGCTTCTCTAGACTCCTCATAGGAACTTCTCGAATCCACGAGGAAAGAAAGCAAGAGAATAGAAATAAATTCTAATAAAATTCAAAATTGATTAATGAATGAATAAAAATAACTTCAAAACCCTTTAAATAAGGGTACTAAGCAATAGGAAGGAAATCAAAATTAAACTATAACTAAAACTTCTAGAATCTGCGACTTACTATAAATAGTAAACTTACTATTTATAGATGGTTGTGATGTCTGCTAGTGTGCAAGGTTTTCGACAAAAAATAGTAAGTGTCCTATTTGGCTTCACCAAACCGTTCCCCTAATTATCCTAAGCACTTTTCATGTTGGACACAACTCTTTAAGCCCAACGGATGAAGAGCTATAATCAAACTAAAACTTACTATTTATAGTAAAAATAAAAAAAAATAAGGAAACGACTGTTGATCAGGGGGTTTCTCACAAAATTGGGTTGTACAACCCGGCATTACGAGGTTGGTTGTCTAAAGTAGCTCGTTCTTCCCCAACATCATACATTTTACATTAGATAACTCATTCCGGATTGCGAGATACGCCCGATCTAAGGTCCAACGGTCCGGATCACTTCTGTCATCGACTGGGCCTTTTCTGATCCATCTTGCCATGAAATTGTCCGTGACTCACTCTACATCAGAATGCTACCCAAGTAATTCTGGTAAAATCATCCACAATTACCAAGAAATACTTCTTATCACCTCTACTCTCCGTTCTTATTGGTCTAACAAGATCCATGTGGAGAAGTTCAAGAGGTTTGGATGTGGCCAAGGAATTCACTTTCTTATGACTACTCTTTATTTGTCTTTCGATTTGACATGCACCACATATTTGATCCATTTTCTTCAATTTGGGTAGACCTCTATTAAGATCGGCTTTGCTCAGTTTATATAAATTCTGGTAGTTTACATGTCCAAGGCATTTGTGTCATAATTTGGTTTCATTGGTTTGGACCATGTAACAAGATAATTTAGATGAGCAAGATTCACTAACGATATAACAATTCTCAGATGTTCTTCAACCATTCAATATCACATGACCTTTCTTATTTGAGGTCTCGCATCCTTGATTTATAAATTTAACACTATGCTTATTATCACAAATTTGAGAAATACTCAAAAGATTGTGCTTAAGATCTTCTACAAATAAAATATTTTCAAAAGGAGGAAGGTTAAAAAGTTGAACCGTACCTTGGCCAATTATTTTGCAGTTGCTTCCATCACCAAATGTGACTGAGCCATCAGTCATTTCTTTGTAGTTGGTGAACAACTCTCTATTACCTGTCATGTGTCTTGAGCAACCACTGTCTAGGTACCACTTTGATTGACTCGAAGCCTTAAAGGTGGTGTGGGCAACCAGACAAGTAACCGTAGGAACCCATTTCATTGTAGTTTTGGGTTTTGGAGCACTGTTGGTTTTCCTTCACTTGTAATTATTAACTCTCACATTAGAGTTAGATTTAAGAAGCTTCTTGAGTAAGTCCACAATTTTCTCAGCTAAAGGATTATAATTTTATTTTCTAAAGCTGACATTATTAGCATTAACTTTAGGAGCTTGAAAAGTTTTAGATTTTTAAAGTTGTTTTGATTCAAGCCCTTTCCTTTTGAGTTAGAAGATTCTCCTTTAACAAATGTAGGAGATAACACTCTTAATTTTTAGAGGCATATTTTTATCATAGCCCGAACCCGATCTGTATCCACATTTTCTAGATGCGGTTAGTAACTTTTCAAGTTTACGGTCTCCCTGGGTATACCTCCATATGTATCTTTTGAACTTAAGAGGGAAGAAACTTCAAGTTTTAGTTTCTAATTTTCTGATCTTAATTTTTTAAGTTCAGATGTTTTGAAATTCAAGTCACATTTTCCTTTTTCAAAACAATCAGAAATATGTGATTTTTCTAAAATAAAAATTTCAAAATCCTCTCTCAACTTCAGAAATTTCTCTTTTTGAAGTTTTAGTTTGACAACAATGTTACAACTCTCCCTATATAGGGCATGATAGGCATCCTGAAGATCATCTTCATTACCATTTTCAAGGCCACTCCTCTGATTTACATATTCATTTGTATCGCAACTATATGTAGAAGTGATTGACTATTGCTAGAGTCATTAAAGCCTTGACTTCATTTGATAATTCGGGTTCTGATTCAACTGACTGAGAAGAGGCTTCCACGCTGGACGATTCATCCCATGTGGCTAACATGCATTTTCTCTTTGGCTTGTCCCTTTTGGGGCACTTATTTGCCAAATGCCCATATTCATGGCAGATGAAGCACTGACTATCTTTTAGAGATTTTTAGTTTTTAGATTTGCTTTTTTTCTTATCAGAGGGTTTTTGAAAATTAACTCTTTTTTTACTTTTAAAAATCTTGTAAAACTTCTTAGCGAGTAAAGCCATATCATCCTCTGAGTTTTCATAATCAGAATTAACATTACTATCTTGAGAAATAGATTTGGATGATTTATGAGCTATGGACTTACCTTTAGGGGCTTTGAAATTCAACTCGTAAGTTTGAAGTGAACCAACAAGTTCCTTAACCCTCATATTATCAGTGTCTCTAAGTTCCTGAATGATAGTTACCTCGAAATTGAATCTCACAGGAAGTGATCACAGTATTTTTACACAAACTTTACTTTCTAAGATGTTATCTCCAAGACCTCACATAGAGTTAACTATGTCATTTAGTTTCGTATAGAAGTCCACGAAAGATTCATTTCTTTCATACAAATTTCCTCAAACCTAGTGGTGAGGATCTGAACTTTAGAATTTTTGACTATATTTGTTCCCTCATGTGTCATTTCAAGGATGTCCCAAGCTTGTTTAGCAGTATAATAAGATATAATTCTTTTGAACTCATCAGGTGATAGTGCACAAGTGATTACATTTAAAGCTTTGGCATTAGTACTGCTCTCATTTTTCTGAAGAGTAGTTCACATATAATATGGCGTTTCTTTAAGGGACTTGGTTCCATCAGTGCCTAGAACTTCAGACGTTGGTGAATTCCATCTAGTCACTGTGGCTTGCCACACACTTTCATCAATGGACCTTAAAAAGATCCTCATTCTGGCTTTCCAATAAGCATAGTTGGAGTCATCAAACAATGGTGGCCTAGAGATATAAAGGCTATCTAAATTTGATATATTGAAAGCTCTAGATCGATTAGCTTAGGAAATAAATCCAAGAAAATGAGCTATTAGGCTCTGATACCACTTAAAGAGGGTGAGCTCCTAGTCCTAAAGGGGGCGGGGTGAATAGGACTATGCTAAATAAAAAATAAAAATGCAGAATAAAAAAGCAGATAGCTGAAATAAATTACAATCTCAATTGCAATAGTATTGAGAGGTTGATACAAACATTGTTCAAAGGACAACCTTACACCAAAAACTAAGGTTTATGGTAGGATAACCTGATTTTTTGAACTTCGGTAAGGATCAAAAACTCAAACTAAAGCAAGAAGCAATATAAAAGAATCTAACTATTACAACATTCCCCACATGTACATGAAAGCATACAAGCATTCAACACACATACATCACATACAATATTGTAACGCCCTGAAAATCGGGGGTCGAGGATAAACTCCAAGGGATAATGATAAAGCAAGCAAATTAAACATTTCTAAATACTGTAATTAATGCAAGAATGAAATGACATGATGGATGCCCTCGCCAACATACTCCCTCATGCGACACCATCTTATGTCTGCGGCATGCTTTCTTCCCTCAGTGCTCCACATCTTCCAGGCACATGCAGTTCGATATGAATATGATTACCGAGTTGTTATTAGTCCTTTTCATACAGCAGGATTGGGAAACTAGGGTACTTCCCTTATATCATTCCCAACAAGGATCCTGTCTAGGGTCGTCACTCCTAGTAGTCTCATACGATGATATATTTCTAAGTCACTGCAAGGGCTGCCAGGGCTGTTACACGCACTCGTTGCTCCGCTCCCCCATCACCTTATCAATACAGGCCTAGTTGTACTCTTGTTGCTACGGAAGGGTCGTTGCCTCACATAGACTCAGAGTATGCTCGAGGTCACTACAAAGGGCTGCCAGGGCTGTTGCACGCACTCGTTGCACCGCTCCCCCATCACCTTATCAGTGTAGGCCAACAGCTCGAATATAGTGTCCCATACCACCATAATCGGCTCATGAGTCTGGGTTGCTCACTGGTCACTACGGGGAGGCTCGTAGCCCCAGCGTAGGCCAACAGCTCAACCACGGTGTCCCATACCAGCATGCCAGGCTCATGAGTCTTAGTGAATCAAGGTACCACGGTTATCAGGGTTATCACTGGTAAGTTCAGTACCCTAGGTTTAAGCAGTTATGACCAATACAAGGTGAACATACAATGGTCAGTCGGGTTACTTGACGAGCTCGACAAGTACGAGCATACCTCAAGCTAAACGACATGAAGTGTATTAACACCTCATGTGGCCTAACCACTGCCGTCAACCAAAGCACGACTCGGGTTCGTCGACACGTCCTTCGTGGTGAATAGAATCCAACCACGAATCCTAATCTGTTACCGACTGCCTGGACTAGAGTATAGCCCCACGCACATGTAATGTGAATCAGTAATCATATGAGATAAACAAAATTGAAATAACAAGTAATTCAAGCATGTTAGCAACATGTTATAAGATACAATATAAGAAATTTAACCATACACAAGCATTTCATATATATAAGATAATCAATTCAAATATAACAACCATGGAAGAAATCATATACATCATCAAAATAGTTGAGAATCCTATCTCAACACTAATCTACAACCTCACTTACTCAATACTTATACAAACATTTATACAAACACTTAATCTACACACATTAGTCTACATAGCATATGTTGGCCAAAATGTGCATTAGGGTGAATCTCTTCGCCAAACAGATCATACACGCATAACTAGTATAGGTACACGGCAAATACTCATGGCAATCATATCAGCAAAATACGTATGTATACAGTATTTCCTACAAATATCCAAAATACCCTAAATCTCATATTCTTCGTACGTATTCGAAATGAAAAATAAACAGCATGTTCTACATGTCAAATAACATTCTTGTCAATAATCTACCATTAAACGGCATTGAAAGCTTTGAAAATAGGTAATCTAAGCATCTAAAATCCGCACCTTACGCCGTAGGAGCGTAATGAATCGAATAGGAACTCTACGTCGTCGTCAACGACTGATTGGCAACCTACAGTATGATTTAGGTTAACTACCTCACCACTTGCACCAATTGAAACCCTAGAACAGGTTAGGGCTAGGCTTTGTTACCTAAGAACGAAATTGGAATCGCCAGAATAGCGATGCAGGTGGATGGCTTTGGCAGGTAGCAAAGCTGGGAAGAATCCCAGGAAGAATCACCAACTTCTCCCCACTTTCTCTCTCTTTTCTCTCTCTTAATTTGGGTAGGGTTTGAAATTCGTATGGAATTTATGAGAGAGGGTTTAAAGACCTTTTATAAGCCCAAACATAACGAAAACAGACTTGAAGTCAAGGTATACTTAAGTTATAACCAAATCGGGTCTGTTCCTTTCCAACGGAGCACTTCTGGAGGTCCTGTTACCAAATGCGGTTGGACTTAAGCTCTCTAATATTGGATCTAGGTCCAGCTAAGTTTTCAGTCCGGTCGGGTTTCCAGATCGACCGTGGTGGACCAGTTTCAGTTCAGCGGCTATGGGAACTTGATCAGAGCCACAAGTGCTATGACATGTAAGGGCCACCTATCCTGATCCGAGGGTGAAATTTGGTCGAATTCCAACGGCCAGAACGCTTAAAAATCTCGCGCAATCGACACGTGCCAGATTTATTAAAAATTGAATTAATTTTCTAAATATTTTCCTTTTCTCACTCTCTTCACTCCGGACTCAGTAAAATGGTCTCAGGATATCGGTTGGGCTTGATTTTTGAAATGATTGTCAAGTCCAACTAGGCGGTCATAATGGTCTAAGATTATAGATATCGGACTTTCGACGTGCGGTCTAGATCCAATACAAAGTTTCAAAGTGCTCCCGAGAGCAACCGGGTTTAGAGATTGATCTTGAATTTCGGGGTAAGGTAGCGTTAATGATTTTATAGGTTCTGGGTCTTACAGATCGTATTTAAAGTGGTTGGTGCTAATTTGGCAGGAAATCTAGTGTAGTGCTAGTTAATACACGATAAATTTCTAAAGAATTTGATTCTGAATGATTTCTTTGGCTTTGGAATCGAATTTTGAGAAGTTACCAAGGTGCTATGGTTGACCCATTGCTTAAGGACGTCTAATTCCAGGTAGGCAAAAGTTCGGGGTGTTACAAATATCCATCACAACTCCAAGAATTATAGTGGTTCAGTGTGTACACCAACTTTTCACAAAGAGCCACACCTAGTCCACTCCCAATAATCACAACTCACGTGATATTGGCTTTCACTATGAAAAAAGGTTTTTCAAGGTTCACCTTAAAACCTTTACAACTGTGTTTTCAATGGGCTATTACAATTAAAATCTCCATGCTGAGATTTTCTAACTTATCTCAGTCAAAACTACAAGAGATTTTCTAGCTTATCTCAAAAACCAAAAAAGAGATTTTATGGCTCATCTCACAAACCAATAAAGAAAATAAAAATGTACTTATCTGTAGATTCTACTTTGTTGTAGCCCGGTAGAACCACTTCACTTGTAGATGAAGATGTTCAATGTCCAACACACATATTGAAGGGTTCTAGGTTCTAAATGAATTTTAATTAAGCTTAAAATAAGGCTACTTGATTGAATTTCTTAGATCTTAAAGGTTAGATAAGAATTCCCCTTTTATAAAGTAAGATTGAAAAAGAGATCAAGAAATTAAACGAACAAAAAGCTATGAAAGAATCTAAAATTACCGAACAATTGCTTGTTAATCACGGGGACTTTTCTCTCAGAGTGGTGGCTTGATTTAACTTTGAATGAATGAAAAATATAGAGAAAAGACCTCTATTTATAGGCAGAAAAACTGTTCCTCCGACTGGTCTAGGGTCAGCCTCAATTGGTCCTGTGAACAACCAAATTTTAAAAGTTCTGGCGTGATCAGATAAAACCGACCCTCAACTAGTCGAGTGGAGCTAAAAACAGTTGCTGGAGTTTGAGTCGAGTCCAGCTCGACTGGTCGAGCACTATTCACACGACTGGTTGAGTAGGATGCTCTACTGGTCATGTCCCTACTAGAAAAATTTAAAAATTTAATTTTTTTCTTAGACTAGTCGAGACAAACCTTGGACTAGTCAAGCCAAAGCCTGGACTAGTCAAACATAGGCTAAGACTAGTTGAAGTACAGTCTATAATAAGCATATTAACCCATATAGAATATGCAATATGAATGACCTAACCCTAAGGTCTTTCTAGGGTCATATATGCCTGAAAGTTGAACATTGAACCATGTAACTTCAGTTGTGATCTTGTACTTGAAGTTCTTGAAGCATGATCTTGTACACTTGAAATCTTGAACTTGATCTTGTGTACTTTGAAGTTCTTGAACTTGATCTTGTTCATGTAGTGCCTTTGAGATAACATAAAGACTTAAATTAACACATGAAGTAGGTCTTAAACTTGCACTAGAGCTAGCACTTTGACTTGATCTTGAATTTGAAGTCGCACTTGAACTTGAATCAATACTTCATGACTTTAATGTCACACATCTTCACTTGAAGGTGAACTTTCCATCACTTGCACAGGTTCATCGATCCAAAGTGGTTGGTCACAATGAAATTTGACAACAAAGGGTGCTTCATATATAATACAACACTTACAATGTTCAATGCCATCGAAGGAGGCTCGATCCCATCGGAGAAATTAGAGAAAATTAAGTTTGGTTGTTGGACAATTGGATGTAATTCTTGATCTCGTCGAAGACATGCTCGATATCATCGAAGCCAGTTTGATGACATTAAATTTATCATGAATTTTGAGACGAACTTGCTGGTCAGTTTGGGTCATTTTTTGATCCCATTGAGCATATGTTCGATGACATCGAAGCTAGTTCGATGCCATTGAAGGTCAGGTGATCTCATCGAAGGTGTTATGTAAAGATAACATAATACGCGTAGACAATTTCTAAATTCAAATCGAACTGGAAGATCGTACTTCGATGCCATCGAAGTCCTATTGAAGCTCTCATCGAAGATGCATAACCTGCATAAATTAAAGTTGGTCTGAAAAAAACCTATATATAGTGGATTTTTGAATTATTCTAAGCAAAAATTAAGGTTAGAAGGTAGAGCAAGGAGTGTTTCTCATGTTTTTCATTAAGAGTTTTAGCTTAACATGTCTATGGTTAACTAATCTCTTAGCTAGAGTTAAGTGGTGAAGATTGTAATTTATTTTAATGCTTATTTTACTTTGATTCAAGTTTATGTTGAACTTTTATTGATTTTTGGTTTGAATGAAGGAATAGTTTCAGTTTATAGTGATCTATTGTCGACTCCAATCACAATAGATGCTTTGAAGCTTTTGATATCTTCTTACCTATTTTGTAATTGTGTTATCTGTAAAATTCTGTTATCTTTCACTATTTCATGGGCGTGGTAGATGCTTAGAATTCCTTATGATCATTGCATTGGTGGCTCATAAGTGAACTAATCTAATGACGTTCAAAATTCTATTATGTTAACTACTCTATCATCTGACTGGACAGAATAGGACTTCAATTCCAGTTGAAGTATTTATTAAATCATGTAAAGTTGCATTGTGATAACTACAAGTGGATCCTTGGTGCTCTAGTTCTCATTACTTTGATAAACAACTCAAAATTGATCTCTTATACTTCAGATTCTAGTTCTAGTTTACTTTAGAAAGCACGCATATAGTAATTCCCTGTGGATTCAACCTCGGTCTCATTGAGTTATTACTTCATCGTGACCCTGCACTTGGGGTTGTGAATAATTACATAGTTATGCAATTCACCCCTTTTGCATGATCGTACAATAAAATTTATTCACACACTTCATTCATATTTTTATTCTCCAACAAATGCCCCCTTAATCTTCCTTTGATTTGCAATAGAATCGATTGAGGATTGATCCTTAGTCTTGCGTGCAAGGTTCTCTTTTGGCTTGTTGTACGATTACGCAATATTAGTTGCACTATTGGGTCCCGCTCAGTCTGATCACCTATATAAACTGGGTCCCTTTCATTCAAGTCACTTTACATTCATCCCTCTCTCCAAACTTTTGTTTTCCATTACACAACCGTGCAACCAATCCCTTTTGCACGACCACACAACTAACCTATATTGTGCGCACACAACTCAATCTTCCTCGACAGAAAACCTCTAAGTATCCGGTTTCTATTGAAATCTCCAACTCATTTCTAGATGACTAGAAGTAAGGGAACCTCTAGTTCTTCTTAAGAGCATGTGACCCCTTCTTAGAGGTTCGAGCCTGAAAACCCTCAGCCTTCTCAACTGAAGATTTCCCTTGCAAGAGAGTGAAAATCACTACCAAGCATCCTTCCTCTTTAAGGAGGCTAGTCTCTCGGTTATCAATTTCTCTAATTGCATAGCCCTTCTGGCTAGCCCCATTCACCAAGCCATTATAATGGGAGATGTAGAAAGACCTCCGAAGGAAGGTTGGGAGATTGATTGGGAAAACTGGCTAAAAGCCACTGCAAATCTTCAGATGGGCAATTCTCAACCTCTTGTTAGAGAATCAACTTTTCCTCCCTCCTTCACGAAGAAGAAACAATCAAAGAGCAATGGGTAATAACTTCAGGAGAAAATCAAGAAGTTTAATAAAAAATGCCTCCAAAATACATGGGATTGTGTGAAAGTGTATTAGGAGATGATTAAGTTTAGCAGCCCCTTTAGAGATGAAATGATCATCATTTTAATGAACTTGAGTTGACATCTCTCGATCCTTTATAGCAAGCCCACGAACCAGATGACTCATAAGAGAATATTATACACCATCCACTGGGCCATGAAAGAGCCACAAATTCTGGAGGGCTTCCTGTTGGAGAAGGGTTCAAAATAAAGAATTGACAGAATCTCTTCCATAAGGTTCCTATTACCATGCTACAACCCGCATATGCTTTACCCTACCATACTTCTTTACAACAATGCAATAACTCTTCCGCACTCGAGACTCTCTGTGGGGCAATGACGAGTATTGCACACACAACTTTCTCTCCACCCACAACTATTATAACACCTGGGTGAAGGCGATAATAAAGAAGCATTCCTATGTATTGATCAAGATTGACCTCTTGAACGCCACAGAGGTCACATCAAAACACTTTTGCAAAGATGCGACCGTATTCAAAGGGTGACTGAACTATTGGTGTCCAACCACCAATTCTTTCCATTTACCCCTTGGCAAAGTTAATGTTACTCTGTGGGACCTTCATCGCATGGCTGACCTTTCGCTAACGGGTCAATTTTTAGATGAATATGTACCCACAAATGAGGATTTCATGCACTTCTCATCCAATAGCCACCAGTTGAAGATTTCAAAAACCGAAGTCAAACTATTTAAGGAGATGGTGAAATTTCTTGATATTCAGAAGGTTTCACATCTTATTTGGCTTGTGTATTTTACCAAAGACTTGTGGCATGCCTCTTAATGTTTCCTTACTTTTCTTAATACTTTTACATATTATTTCCTTTTTGATAATTCCATTACATTTTTTATTTCTACAATTTCACAGGGAATCACTCTCAGGAACTTGAAGATCTTAGGCAGTAAATTAAAGGTTCTACTGAGTATAGCGCCTCTGGCGAGTTAGTCACCTTTTTAGCTTACTAGCTCAATCTCGTGGTGCTGCCTAGTTTGAAATGGGTTGATGCCATTAGACCGACTTTGTTCGTGGTAGTAGGAGCAATGACAGAAGGAAGGAAGCAATCCCTGGCCCCTCCTGTTCTTTACTCATTATATGACAGCTTCAATGATGTGGTCACACACTGTAAGGGCCCAGTTGTTGGAGCATCCTCAGCCTATGCTTCTTGGCATTACTTTGTGGGGTGGTTAGGCATATACTTCCCTTGGACCTACGACGAGCCCGAGAAGTCATACATAAATCCATATTGTCTCCCCCTCTGGCATTATCAACGATGCAAGATGATAAAGAAAACTTGTGACTGGGTTGTCAACAAGATTGAGAAAACCAACTCCATTGACTTTTTCCAATTCTCATTCTCAAACTTGGTTGAGGATGGAGATGCAGTGGATGAGGACTCATTATCTCCAAGCAATTGGGTATTCTTTATCTGCATTTGGATAAGCACTCTTCCATTGCGAGAGGGCAACGAATTTTGGCACGAACCCTACTATCACAATAGGTTCGCATGCCAATTCAGTTATGATTAGATGGTCCCTAAAGATTGTTAAGCTATAACTGCATCATAGGAAGTTATTGAGTGGGCCCATGTAATTGGGCACTCATGTGGAAACAACTGTCACTTTGTCCTTCTCGGCTATAATCATCCCATTTATGCATCCTAATGCTAGATGCGGTGGTCGGAACATCAGTTTTTCCTCATTCGCCAATGCTATTGAGTGAACTATCTGGTCCAGGTACCTCCTCCAAGATTGAGGAATTATAGGCTAGAGTAGGGAATCAAGTGCATAGTGGAGAGGGATCATGCCCACGCTCTCGACCATGCGTGTTTAAAGATTTCATTGGAAGAGCCAATCCATCAAGTAAAGCCAGCCAACACTTTGGAAGCCTGGATTGCTTGTGGGACTCCCTTAGATATTGACAAGATGTCAGGAGGGCAGCTTGCTGTGATCACAATTTTGAGTTCGCCCGAAAGGGGCACCAAGCCAGCTCCCCCAATGCCAGTGATTGCCCTTTATACTCCCTTCGAGGAAGTGATAAAAGATGTCAAGGACAGAGCTACCTCTTCAACCGCATCGCCTCTGCTAAGGTCAGCTTGACAAAGTTTTTCCTCTCTTACAACTCGATCTTATACGTGATCCTGCTCTCCCTAAGCACTGGAAAGTCAGCAGGGCATCTCTTCTACCCTCATGGAAGTGCGAGCCCCAGTAAGAAAGTGCTGATTGAAGAACTTGCTAAAGAAACTTCATCCGAGGGGAGTGAGAACAAAGAGTCATTTGCTAACAGCAGCTTGACTAGGGAGAGTGGCTCTTCTAGAGATGACAAGCAAGCAGAGGAAGTAGAAGTGGATATCAGTGAGCAGGGGCAAGCCGGAGATGATGCTACCACGACCATTCAAGAAACGTCACACCATATCTCTACTCCGATTAACTGGTTACAACTCCCATCGAGAAGAGCCTCTTGACTATCGAGAGTTCAACTACTATCTAGTAGCTAATATCTTTATGTCATTCAGCTCCAATTACTTGCCACTTCCTCACAAGACACCGCCTAGTCCACCGATCAACATTCCATTGCTTGATCCTCTTTCTTGGCATCATGGAGGTCTCTTCTTTAAGGGAAGTTGGATTTTCGACACTAGTGCCGCCTACAGTGGTAGAGGCATTGATTTCCCCACACAACATGGAGGTAGATCAGGACATGACAGTCTTTCCACCGGTCACAAGGGAGGAGATCACTATACAGAGCATGCTCAAATGGAAGAAATCACGGTTACGCCTCCCATTGCCCCCACTATTGTAGCCCGTGGGATTCACTTCCTAGTAGAACCTACTAGTGTAGCAACTCCTATGACGCTTAACTCCAGTACCGTAATCAGGGAGTTGCCTTTCAATATTGCATGAATCACTATGAAAATGCTTGGCCCTTCATCTGTCCCTACTAAGATAATGACATTGACTTCATCACCTCCTTCATTCCCAACTCCCGTGGGAGGTATAACCTTTAAATCCTTATGTTTGATGGCTTATCTACAGATAACACTTTATTATTTCACTCTCCTTATACTATTGTCTTTTTGTTTTTCTCATAGTTGTTCTGTCTTTAAGTGGTTTTGAGGGCTCTATAATTCAACAGCAATGGTGTCAAATCTTCTCTTCAGAGAAGATTCCTCCGTATAAGCTTATCTTAGTCAAGCATGCCATTTCTGCTATAGCATGCATGTTTTAGGATCAAGAACAATGGCCTTTTTTCAGTGATGTTGTAAGGCCCATATCCTAGTCCGTACCATTTCATAGACTCCCTCGATCCTCCCTGTCGAATTTTGGCAACCCACAACCTGTAATCAGAATTTACGCGCGACCCTAAGTCACATCCTATGAATCTAAGTTGGTTCGATTCGAAACTTGTACCCTAGCGACCGCACCATCGCCGTGGTTCTAACGTTGTGTCTTGGACATCGATACGATACCCAAGCCAGGAGTTATAGGACCGTGAATATTTTGAAGAAACATTGTGTGTTGTAAATTTTAAGAGAATCTCTACAACCCATCACATCAATCAAACAATCACAAGTCAAGTACACAACCCATGCGTCTTCCATCCCTTTCTTACCAATAAAGGCAAGCAACTCATACCTCATGCCACCTCACCCTCATCTCTCCTTACACCACCATACCTCTCATCTCATCCCTCTAACACACCCATCCCTCTCTCCTTACATCTCCCATCTTTCACTCATTCTCCACCATTTTTCAAGCAACTAAGGAGAGAAAATCCAAAGGAGAGAAAATAAACTTAGTGTGTGGCCCACTTCCTACCCCCTCATCTCTCATCTCAACCCTCCAACCTTCAGCGACCTCCATCAAAGAGAGAGTTAAGGAGTTTGACATTCCATTGGACCAAGAAGATCCAATGGTGGGTGTTTTATAGGCTTATATGTTATGTTTTGATGATGGGCCAAGTGGGGCCTACCGATTGATGGTATGGATCTCACTTTGGACCCTAGGTGTGGAGATGACCCACCATGATTCACATCATCATTCCATGATGGGGCCATTCTCCATGGACCCCATCATGATGTTTATTTCTTAGTATGAAAAGGGCATCTAGACCTTGCATCTTGGTGGAGATGGAATCTCTATCGTTGATTTTGATTTGGTGGGCCCACATGTAATGGGACCCACTTGATGTATGTTATAATGCATGGAAGGGAGGGCCCATAGTGTCGGGTCCCTCCATCACACACGTTTCCCTATCTTTTTCCCTAATTTCATGGCCCGCTTATGATGTATGTATTTCATCCATATTGAGCACCAAGTGGACCCAATCGGGGCCCATGTTGTAACCACCTTGCTACCCCTATTGGAAGGTATGGATGATGGGGAAACATAAATATAGACTTGATTCATCAGGTGGGCCACGCTGATGTGGACCCCACCTTGATGTATGACTGAAAAGGCCAAGCTAAATGTCCTAGAGGGGGGAGAGGGGGGTGAATAGGACTATGCCAAATTAAAATGATAACAACAGAATTTAAACAATTAAAGGTAAGATAACACTATAATCAATCCAAAATACTGAAATGTAAACCAACCTCAAATGTATGAGTATTGAGAGATTGATACAAATATTATTCTAAGGACAACCTTACACCAAAAACTAAGGTTTATGGTAGGACAACCTGATTCCTAGAAAGGTCTTTGTATCAAAAACTCAAACTTGATATAGAGGAATAAATAAATAAATAAATAACAAAGAAATGAAATCTAAGTTATTACAACATTCCCCACAATGCTTGAAATGTAAAAGATTACAACATTCACATCCAAAAATACATCCCACAATATTGAATGAAAAGAGATATAGAAATTAAACCACACATCCAAACACAAAAAATTATAATGGTTCACCTGTGTGTACACCAACTGTTAAACAATAGCCACACAGCTACTCCACTCCTAAAATCCTCACATAGTGGATATTAGAGTTCACTATGAAAATAGGTTTTTCCAGGTTCACCTAAAACCCACACAATTGTGTCTTTCAAATGGGCTTACATAATTTAAAAAACCCACACTCTGAGTTTTTTGGATCTCCCTAGATAACCAAAACAATGAGATTTTTCTAGTTTAATCTCACAAAAAACCAAAAATAGAAGATTTACACAAATGTAAAATACCTGAATTTCTCCTTTTATTGTAGCCCAGAAGAACCAAATCGGAGTAGAAGTTTGAATAGAAGTTCAATGTCCAATACTCACATATGAAATGGTTCTAGGTTCTAAATTGATTTTAGAGTTAAAGTACCTTGGGCTAGCTTGATTTGATTTTGATTCCAAGAAATGGGAATACCTCAATTCCTCTTACAAATATAATTAGAATGTGAAAATTCAAAATCAAATGCAAAGAAAGTTACAAAAAGAGAATATTAAATGAGCACAATATAGCTTAAATAAATGACTAACTTATCTCTCAGAGTGAGGTCTTGATTTTACTTGAATTGAATATCAAACTTTGAAAATCGTGCTGTATTTATAAGTGCAGAAGTCGCATCTTCGACTGGTCCTATGGGCACTACGATTGGTCGTAGGACCAATGGATTTTTAAAATTTTGAGTGCGATCGAATAAAGCCATTCCACGACTACTAGTAAGCCATCCACGACTGGTCGAGGGACCTCCACAATTGGTCATGACCTATCCATGATTAGTCGTGTGGAGTCTGAATTAGTCGCTGGAGTTCGAGTCATGAATGAGTCAGCACTGTTCATATAATCGGTCGAGTAGTCTCCAGGACTGGTTGTGGCTCAACAAAAAATTTAAAAAAATTTGAACAAACTTAGGACTGGTCTTGGAATTTCTTGGATTAGTCGAGCCAGTGTTTGTACTAGTTGAACAAAGTCCAGGACTAGTCTAAGAACAGACCAAACACTTATAAAATGATTTAAATGAATTATGTATTCGAAATGACCTACCCTAAGGTCAATCTAAGGTCTTTCATACCTTGAACATGACGTTTGAACATTGAACATTCTTTCCTTCAGTTAATAGATGATATTTGAAGTTCATGAAGCTTGATACCGCGACACATAATGAAGCTTGAACTGTGATCTCTTGAAGCTTGATTTTATAGTACTTGAGATGTACTTCTCTTTGAGTCTTGAGTATGAACAATTCACTTGTCTTTCGATGTCACTTTAAGACATTGAGCTTTGAAGCCTAAAAGGAGTGAACAATGGACTTGATGTTGCAATTCTTTGATGTAGATCTTGTTCTTGTCTTGAAGCATTGTCCTTGAACTTGAGATGCATTGCCTTGAACAATTCAATGTGCTACACAAGATACAGATAGTGGTTTTGGCACTACAAAATTTGACAATCAAGGGAGCAAGAGACCATAACACTTACAATCTCCCCCTTTTTTAAATTTGTGACAAAACACACTTCACAGAACATAACCAATATATGCACAAAGAATCATGTACCAGTTATCAAAATAACCAGCTACAGCCTAGTTAAAGACTCATGCACCAGTTATCATCTTGCATCAACATTACTCCTCCTTACTTAACTCCCCCTTTTAAAAAAAAATCAACATATCCACAATCCATGCCAATATACCAATATATATATCACAATCACCACATTCTCCATATATATATATTAGACATGCCAAACTTCTCCCCCTTTTTGTCACAATATGACAAAGGAAGAAATCAAGATATGATAAAATATACAAAAGAGGAATAAGGGACCAAACAAGTCAAGATATAAGTAAATAATGTGCATACAAACTCATGATACAAATTCATGAACCAACATGAACCAGATTCATCCAAAGTCAGTCATACAAACTAAAAGAAAGCAAAGTATCACAAGAGTTATTACAGGCCATAAAATAAACTTAATTAGATCCAGATGAGGGAGCAGGAATAGATGGATTAATTTGGTGTAAACCCTTATTAATGCACCTCATATATTTGCACATATAAGAAAATTGAGAATCCTGGGTTACACGTATTTGAGCCACCTATTCCTCAAGAGAATGCAACTTCTCAGCAAAATCAGAAGGCTGATAGTCAGGGTCAGCCTCGGAATCTGATTCAAGCTCATTAAATATATCATCCATGTTAACATCATCAGGTAAACCGCCTTCTTCTTCATTCACTGCTTCAGCTCCACTACCACCCACTTCTACTTGGCCTTCAGCCAATCACAACTTCATCTTGTTTATATTTTTATTTTTGAAGATGAGGTGATGAATGGGTGCCTCTCCAACGGGCATAGCTACTAACATATAGTGGCTAACACAGTCATAAGGTATGCAAAAGGAATATCACTGTGGCTAGGATGGAGATGGAATTGGATAATGAAATGACAGATTAATGAAGGAAGACAGATATAAGCACCAGATATTATGGAATGCAAAATCCAAACCATGAAAGCAGTAAGTTCAGTTTTATTACCAGACCGAGGATAGACATTTGAAATAAAAATCCTGTGAAGGACTCTGTATCTGGTAACAAGTACTTAGAAGCAAGTGCATTCCCATTTTGACTCCATTGTACATCCATGTTGCATAATACTCTAGTAAGCATATGTTTTTCTGATTTAGATGGTTTCTCAACTAGAGAACTAATAGGAATACCTTCATCATTGACAGGAATGTCTATAAGGCTAGATATTAAATGACGATCAACTTCAAATGGGCCTTCTCTAGTAGCAATTATAAAAGTTAAATTTTCTGTCGAGAAATCAGAAATGCATGCGAATATAGACTGCACAATAAACCGGTATGCCGACACACCCCAACGTAGAATTTAGTCCCATCCTACAGATTGGAGAAGTGGAAGGAGATTAAGAGGAGCAATATGTGCAACATCTACAGGTCGCTCAATTATCACATTGCTAACCGCAAATCCCATTCATAGGGAGGACATCTTCAGGTGACCGAAGGTGGTACCATGTGATAGGTGTCGATCTAGAAGATGACGCACCACGAGAAGTTTTCTTCCTACCTCTAGCATCCACTTGCAACTCAGAATATAAAAAAAAATTAAGAGATTATAAAGGATGTAGAGTGGGGTTTTGCTAGATCAGATTTTACACAAGAAAATCCTAAAAACTCAAGGAAACACAAAATAAATTACTCCAAGAGTGAAAATGAAGTAATATTGACTTGAATCTACAAGAAAAATGTAAATGATGTACTAACCTTGAAGTTCTAAAAAGGTGAGTACAACTGGTCGGGCATAGGCTTGTTGGAGAAGAAGAACAAATAAGGGAAAAAGGGGTTTTTCCCAAATTAAAAGCACCAGCGCGCTACACAACTGGTCGTGGGATGTCCTCGACAGGTCGTGCCACGACTGGTCGTGTACACATAAAAACATGCATTTTTCACATAATTGTGAAATTTAAACAAATAAATTAATAAATATATATGTTATAATACAGAAATGCATGAATAATCAATTTAAATTGCACATTCCAAGATCAAATTTTAATTTATTAAACCTATTTTTGTTGAACAGTTTAGTGAAAATGTCAGCAAGTTAAGTCTCAGTCGGAATGTATTCACATGAAATTGACTTTTCTTCCACTAATTCATGAATGTAATGATATCTAATGTTAATGTGCTTGGTTCGTGAATGTTGGATTGGATTTCTAGATATATTTAGTGCACTGAAATTATCACAATATAAAACCATTAAATCTTGTGCAATTCTGTAATCGCTTAACATTCTATTCATTCATACAAGCTGAGTACATGCATTTCCAGTTGCAATGTATTTAGCCTCAGCAGTTGAGAGCAATACGAAACTTTGTTTCTTACTAAACCAAGATACTAAACAGTTTCCAATTTAGAAACAACCACCACTGGTTGATTTTCTATCATCGATATTACCAGCGCAATCAACATCTGTAAAACTAGCCAATTGAACACTAGTATCATATGGATACCAAAGACCCAGATTAGCTGAACTTGCAACATATCGCATAATCTGCTTAACAACAGTTAAATGTAACTCTTTATTGTCAGATTGATATCTAGCAAAAATACCAACGCTAAAGCAATATCAGGTCCACTTGCAGTTAAATAAAGTAAACTGCCAATCATACTACGATATAATTTAGGATCCACACTTTTACCTGTACAGTCCTTTGAGAGTCTTAATGTAGTACTCATAGGAGTATCAAAATTCTTACCATTCTCAAATCTGAACTTTTTAATTAAGTTCAAAGCATATTTGGTTTGAGAAATAAAAATACCATCAGGTTGTTGTTTTACTTACAACCCTAGGAAATAATTTAATTCCCCAACCATGCTCATTTCGAATTTAGATTTCATAAGATCTGCAAACTCAACAGTCATATTAGTATAGGTAGATCCATAAATAATATCATCAACAAAGATTTGTACCATTAAGATATGATCGTTATGTTTCTTAACAAAAAGAGTCTTATCAACACTTCCCATTAGAAAATTATGACTTTGTAAAAACTTAGTTATTTTTTTGTATCGTGCCCTGGGAGCTTGTTTCAAATCGTAAAGAGCCTTTTTTAGGCAATAAACATGATCAATGTTCTTAGGGTCTTCAAAACCAGTTGGTTATTCAACATATACTTCTTTATGTAGATCGCCATTTAAGAAAGCACTCTTTACATTCATTTGATAGATTTTGAATTTTCTAAAGCACATAATGGATAGAAATAGTCTGATAGATTTAAGACGAGCTACTGGGGCAAAGGTTTTATCATAATTGATGCCTTCAATTTGAGTGTACCCTTGTACAACCAGTCTAGCCTTGTTTCAAATTATATTACCAAGTTCATCAGACTTATTTTTGAAAATCTACTTAGTTTCAATAATAGTTTATCTTTAAGTCTAGGAACTAAGTACTAAACATCATTTCTTATAAATTGATTAAGCTCTTCTTGCATCCCAACTATCTAGTTTTCGTTAGTAAGAGCTTCTTTTGCGTTTGCTCATTCGACTTGAGACGTAAAGGACACGTAATTACATATATCTTCTAGTTGTCTACAAGTACACACACCAGTGAGAGGGTTTCTAAGAATTTGAGTGGTTGGATGATCTTTGACAGTCCTCAGTTTAGAGTTATTTTGACTTGAAGAAGTATCTGGTTTGTCAATTAAGAGAACTTCATCATTAATGAGGTAGGTGTATTCAAGCGATCATCAATGACCACATTAATGGACTCTTGAATTACACCGGTCCTCTTATTCAATACTCGATACGTTTAACTGTTTAAAATATATCCTAAAAAGATCCCTTCATCACTTTTGGTGTCAAACTCACCTAGATTTTCAGGGTCACGTAAAATATAGCACTTACTGCTAAAAACTTGAAAGTATTTAACAGAAGGCTTCTTATTAAACCAAATTTTGTAAGCCATTTTATTATTTGACTTACTTGTATAAACCCGGTTGATTATATAACAAGCAGTATTTACAGCTTTAGCCCATAGATTTTTAGGGAGCTTCATACTATTCAACATTACATTTGCCATTTCTTGAAGCACTTTATTTTTTCTTTCAAAAATTTCATTTTGTTATAGTGTTTTGGGTGCAGAGAATTCATGTAGTATTCCCTGATTGCAACAGAATTTCTCAAAACTACTATTCTCAAATTCTGATCCATGACCACTATGGATCTTACTAACTTGAGAACCTTTTTTAGTCTGGATCCATTTGATAACCTTTTTACTTTATCAAGGGTTTTTGATTTATCTTTTAAGAAGGCTACCTAAGTAAATCTGGTAAAATCATCCACGATTATTGGTATATATTTTTTTCCACCTCGACTCTCCATCCTGGTTGGTCCTATAAGATCCATGTGGATGAGTTTGAATGATTTTGATGTGGCATTGGAGTCCACCTTTTTGTGAGTTCTCCTAGTTTTCTTGCCAATCTGGCATTTGCCACAAATTTTTTCTACTTTTTATAATTTAGGTAGACCTCTTATCAGTTCTCTTTTTCTTAATCTATACAAATTGTGGTAGTGTACATGTCCAAGGTGTTTATGCCATAACACAGTTTGATCGGTATGGACGATGTAACACGATTGATTAGACAAGCTAGAATCACTTACGATGTAGTAGTTTTTAGAAGTTCTACGACCAATTAATATTATAGAACCATTTTTATTTAAAATTTCACACCCTAGATTAGAAAATTTTATACTATGATTTTTATCGCATATTTGAGAAATTCTTAATAAGTTATGTTTTAAACCTTCTACATATAAGACATTCTTAAATAAAGGGAGGTTAGAAAGTTGAACCATACCTTGGCCAATAATCTTGCAGTTGATACCATCACCAAATGTGATTGATCCATCAGTCATATCTTTAAGAGTGATGAACAGACCTTTGTCACCAGTCATATGCCTAGAGCATCCACTATCTAGGTACTACTTTGAATGGTTTGAAGCTTTGAAAGCCATGTGGGCAACCAAGCAAGTAACCTTAGGAACCCATTTCATAACTATTTTGAGTTTAAGAGTATAGTTGGTCTTCTTATATTTGTGGTTGTTATAAGAATGACCTACTGAGTTAGATTTTAAGAGCTCCTTAAGTAAATCAACTATTTTCTCAGCTAAAGGGTTTTAGTTCTGATTTTTATAGTTGATATGGTTGTTTTTAGGTTTAAAAGATTGGAAAGTTTTAGTCTTTTTACAAAAATTTTGATTTGAACTATTCCCTTTTGAGTTTGAAGACTCTCCTTTCACATACTTAGGAGTATTCTTCTGTTTAGGAGGAACATTTTTATCGTATCTCAAACTAGATTGGTCGTCACATTTTCTTGATCCAGACAATAGCTTTTCTAAATTTGGATCACCTTGGGCATACCTCCATGTATCCTTTAAACTTAAAAGCGAAGAGACTTCGAGTTTAAGTTTTTCATTTTCAGATTTAAGATTCTCAATAAGTGAGGTTTTGAAATCTAAATCGCATTTCAATTTTTTAAAACAACTTGAAATGTGGGATTTTTCTAAAACAAGAGAATCAAAATTTTCTATAAGTTTTAAAAACTTTTCTTTTTGAAGTTTTAGTTTTACCGCAATCTTACAACTTTCCTTGTATAGGGCATTATAAGCATCTTGAAGATCTTCTTCATTTTCATGATCACTATTAATATTTTCTTCACTAGTTGAATCATCATTATATGAAAAAAGTAAACTTGGCTAGAGTCATAAGGGCTTTGACTTTATTGCTCGACTCATTTTTAGAATCTTTTGATTCAGAAGAGGCTTCAGAGCCAGAAGATTCATCCCAAGTAGCCAACATACCTTTCTTTTTAAGTTTGCCCATATTAGGACACTTGTTTGCTAAATGTCCATATTCTTGGCAGTTGTAACTTTGACTATCTTTTAAACATTTTCAAGTTTTAGATTTGGATCTTTTCTTATCATTAGATTTTAGAAAATCAACCCTTTTTTTACTTTTAAAAATTTTGTTAAACTTTTTAGCTAAAAGAGACATATCATCTTCAGAATTTTCTAAATCAGAATTACTAATATTTTCTTGAGAAATAATTTTAGAAGATTTAAGGGCGATATATTTACCTTTAGAATCTTTAAAAGTTAACTCATAAGTCTGTAAAGATCTAACTAATTCTTCTACCCTCATATTGTCTGTATCACAAAGTTCCTGAATCACAGTTACTTTAGAATTGAACCATTCAGGAAGTAAGCATAATATCTTTGCACACACTTTACTTTTTGAGATTTTATCACCAAGACCCCACATAGAGTTCACAATGTCATTTAATCTTGTATAGAAGTCCATAAACATTTCATTTTCTTTCATATGTATTTTCTCAAATTTGGTTGTGAGGATTTGAACTTTAGATTTCTTGACAATTGATATACCCTCGTGTGTCATTTCTAAAATATCCCAAGCTTGCTTTGTAGTATCATAGGATATAATTCTTTTGAATTTATCCTGTGATAGTGAGCAAGTGATTACATTTAGTGCTTTTGCATTGACACTACTCTCATTTTTCTGAAAAGTGGTCCATGAGAAATAAGCTATTACTCTCATAGATTTTGATCCATTGATACTAGTCACTTCAGTGGTAGGAGGGGTCCATTCAGTCACTGTGGCTTGCCACATGATCTCATCTATGGATTTAAGGAATATCCTCATTCTGGCTTTTTAATAAGCATAATTGGAGCCATCAAATGATGGAGGCCTAGTGATTGAAAGGCTATCAAAATTTGACATCTTATAAATAGCTTAAATCGATTAGCTGAGGAAATAAATCCAAAAATATAACAATTAAAAAGAGCTCTTAGGCTCTGATACCACTTGAAAAGGCCAAGCTATATGTTTGAAGGGGGGGGGGGGGGGGGGGGGGGGGGGGGGGTGGGGTGTGAATAGGACTATGCCAAATTAAAATGATAACAACAGAATTTAAACAATTAAAGGTAAGATAGCACTATAATTAATCCACAATACTGAAATGTAAAGCAACCTTAAATGTATGAATATTGAGAGATTGATACAAATGTTGTTCTAAGGACAACCTTACACTAAAAACCAAGGTTTATGTTAGGACAACCTAATTCCTAGAAAGGTTTTTGTATAAAAAACTCAAACTTGATATAGAAGAATAAATAAATAAACAAATAACAAAGAAATAAAATCAAAGTTATTACAACATTCTCCACAATGCTTGAAATGTAAAAGATTACAACATTCACATCCACAAATACATCCCACAATATTGAATGAAAAGAGATATAGAAAATAAACCACACATCCAAACACAAAGAATTATAGTGGTTTGCCTGTGTGTACACCAAGTGTTAAACAACAGCCACATAACTACTCTACTTCAAATATCCTCACACAGTGGATATTAGCGTTCATTATGAAAATAGATTTTTTCAGGTTCACCTATAACCCTCACAATTGTGTCTTTCAAAAGGGCTTAAACAATTTAAAAAACCCACACTCTGAGTTTTCTGGATCTCCTTAGATAACCAAAACAATGAGATTTTTCTGGCTCAATCTCATAAGAAACCAAAAACAGAAGATTTACACAAATGTAAAATACCTGGATTTCTCCTTTTGTTGTAGCCTGGAAGAACCAAATTGGAGTAGAAGTTCGAATAGAAGTTCAATGTCCAATACTCACGTATAAAATGGTTTTAGGTTCTAAATTGATTTTAGAGTTAAAGTACCTTGGGCTAGCTTGATTTGATTTTGATTCCGAGAAATGGGAATACCTCAATTCCTCTTTCAAATATAATTGGAATGTGAAAATTTAAAATCAAATGCAAAGAAAGTTACAAAAAGAAAATAGTAAATGAGCACAATATAGCTTAAATAAATGACTAACTTATCTCTCAGAGCGATGTCTTGATTTTACTTGAATTGAATATCCTACTCTGAAAATCATGCTCTGTTTATAAGTGCAGAAGTTACACCTTCGACTGGTCCTGTGGACACTTCGACTGGTTGTAGGACCAATGGATTTTTGAAATTTTGAGCGTAATCGGATAAAGCTGTTCCACGACTGGTTGTAGGCCATTCATGACTGGTCGAGGGACCTCCACGACTGGTCATGACCTATCCACTACTGGTTGTGTGGAGTCTGAATTAGTCGTTGGAGTTTGAGTCATGAATGTAGGACTGGTCGTGTATGAGTCGGCACTGTTCATACGACCGGTCGAGTAATCTCCAGGACTGGTCGTGGCTCAATAAAAAATTTTAAAAAATTCAAACAAACTTAGGACTGATCTTGGAATTTCTTGAACTGGTCGAGCCAGTGTTAGGACTAGTTGAACAGAGTATAGGACTAATTTAAGAACATAGCAAACACTTATAAAATGATTCAATTGAATTATTTATCTGAAATGAACTACCCTAAGGTCTATTTAAGGTCTTTCATACCTTGAACATGACGTTTGAACATTGAACGTTCTTTTCCTCAGATGATAGATGATCTTTGAAGTTCATGAAGCTTGATATCGTGACACATAATGAAGTTTGAACTTGTGATCTCTTGAAGCTTAATTTTATAGTACTTGAGATGTACTTCTCTTTGAGTATTAAGTATGAATAATTCACTTATCTTTTGATGTCGCTTTAAGACATTGAGCTTTGAAGCATAAAAGGAGTGAACAATGTACTTGATCTTGCAATTCTTTGACGTAGATCTTGTTCTTATATTAAAGAAATGTCTTTGAACTTGAGATGCATTGCCTTGAAAAATTCAATGTGCTACACAAGATACAGATAATGGTTTTAGCACTACAAATTTTGACAATCAAAGGTGCAAGAGACCATAACACTTACAATCTCCCCCTTTGTCAAATTTGTGATAAAACATACTCCACAGAACATAACCAATATATGCACAAAGAATCATGCACCAGTTACTAAAATAACCAGCTACAACCTGGTTAAAGACTCATGCACCAGTTATCATTAACTTGCATCAACATTACTCCCCCTTAACTCCTCCCCCTTTTTTAAAAAAAAATCTACATATCCACAATCCATGCCAATATACCAATATATATATATCATAATCACCACATTCTCCATATATATATTAAACATGCAAAACTTCTCCCCCTTTTTGTTACAATATGACAAAGGAAGAAATCAAGATATGACAAAATATACAAAAGAGGAATAAGGGACCAAATAAGTCAAGATATAAGCAAATAATGTGCATACAAACTCATGATACAAATTCATGAACCAACATGAACCAAATTCATCCAAAGTCAGTCATACAAACTGAAAGAAAGCAAAGTATCACAGGAGTTATTACAAGCCATAAAAAAACTTAATCAGATCCAGAAGAAGGAGCAGGAATAGATGGATTAATTTGGTGTAAACCCTTGGTAATGCGCCTCATATATTTGCGCATATAATCAAATTGAGAATCCTGGGTTACACGTATTTGAGCCACCTGTTCCTCAAGAGAATGCAACCTCTCAGCAAAATCAGAAGGCTGATAGTCAGGGTCAGCCTCAAAATTTGATTCAAGCTCATTAAATATATCATCCATGTTAACATCATCAGGTAAACTGCCTTCTTCTTCATTCACTGCTTCAGCTCCACCACCACCCACATTTACTTGGCCTTCAGCCAATCGCAACTTCATCTTACTTATATTTTTGTTATTGAAGATGAGGTGATGAATGGGTGCCTCTCCAACAGGCATAGCTACTAACATATGAGTGGCTAACAAGTCATAAGGTATATAAAAGGAATATCGTTGTGGCCAGGATGGAGACGAAATTGGATAATGAAATGTAACACCCCATATTTTGGCTCATCTGGGATTAGACGTCCTTAGGCAATGGGTTAACTAAAACACCTGAGAAATCGCTTAGAACCCAATTCCATAGCCAAAGAAATCACTTAGGATTAATTCCTTTAGAAACTAAGCACAAGTTAGCTAGCGCGACGCTGGAGTGGCTGGGAAACAGTCCCTGATCACTTTAAATACGTTCTACAAGACCCAAATCGAGTAGAACCAATGACTCTATAATACTCTATAACCTGGGATCAAACTCTAAACCGGTTTGTTCTCTGGACCGCTTTGAAATTTTGTATTGGATCTAGACCGCGCGTCGAAAGTCTGATACCTCCTATCTTAGACCGTTAGGGCCGCCTAGATGGACTTGACAATCGTTTCGAAAATCAAGTCCAACTGATAATCACAGGCTATTTCATTGAGCCCAGACTGAAGAGAGTGCGAATAGGGACAGAATTGGAAGTTCAAATTCAAATCTGGCACACGACTTGACGCGTCAGTATTGAGCGTTCTGACCGTCAGAATTCATCTAGATTACACCCTCGGATCAGGAGAAATTTCTATTTTATATCATGAGACTTTCAGCCCTGATCTACGTGCGGTGACCACTAAACTGAAACTGGTCCGCTACGTGCGATCTGTGGACCCAGCTGGACTAAAAACTTAATACGTGCTAGATACAGTATGCATGAGCTTAAGTCCGATCGCATTCGGTCAGGGGACCACCAGAAAGCATCTTTTGGACCGAAACAGCCCCGAATTGGATATGCACTAAGTAAACTTTGTACCGGAGCCTGTTTTTGGCATTTTTAAGCTTATAAAAGGGGTTGAAACCCTCACTCCTCTCTCCCATCCGAAATTGCAAAAAGCCCTAGATTGGGAGAGAGAAAAGGTGAGAGTTTGTGAGAGAGAGTGGGAGTGATTTTCCTGCCACCTGCTACTGCTGCTGCACGTGCTTAGGCGACGCACTCCGATCACTTTCCCGGCATTTTCAACGCACTTCTAGGTAAGGAAAACCCTAACTACTTGCTGATTTGGGGATTTCTTCGATTCAAATAGAATAGTAGCTGATGTACATGTGTATCAGGTTGTCTGATCGCCGTAGACGAAGCGTATACGCTCCGTTCGAATCACTTCACCTATAAGGGAAAAGGTGCGGATTTTAGACGCTTTGATTGACTGTTTCCAAAGCTTTCAATGTCGTTTAATAGTAGATTCTTGACGGCAATGCCGTTTGACATGTACAACATGCTGTCCGTTTCCTGTTTCGTAAACTAATGAAGAATATGAGATTTAGGGCATTTTAGTCATTTGTAGGAAGTACTGTTTTCATTCATATTTTGCTGATGTGATGGACATGGCTTCTTGCCGCATTAGGATATTAGGAATGCGTGCATAATTAGTTTGGGGAAGAGATTCGCCTAAATGCATACTTCGGGTCGACATACTATATGTAGACTTTAGTGTGTAGTGTAAGTGTTTGTATAAATGCTTGTATTAGTATGTATTGAATTAAATGGTGTTATGAATTAGTTTGAGATTGATTTCTCAATTAATATGCTGGTGTAAATGGTTTCCTACATGTTAGCCATATGCATGATTTCATGATATGAATGAATGCATGTGCTTGACGATTCTCTTAAGCTGTATGTTATAACATGTGCTTGATGATCTCATTATGATTTAGTTTGAGATTGAATTCTCAATTGATATGCTGATGGAAATGATTTTCTATATGTTGGCGCTATGCATAAGTTCATTATATGTACGAAAGGCAAGTGTTAGATGATTTACTTAAGTTGTACGATATAACATGTGTTAACATGCTCACATGGTTGTGTTTCATTTCCAATGCTCTCACATGATCGCTGACGTGGATTCATATGTGTTTGGGACTATACGTAGTCCAGGCAGTCGGTAACCGAACGAATTCGTGGTTAGCTTATCTTGGCCATGAAGGACGCGTCGATGAACGCGAGTCGTGTTGGAGTTGGCGTCAGTGGTTAGACCACGCGAAGTGTTTTACGCACTTCATGTCGTTCGACTTGCGATGCGCTCGTGCTAGTCGAGCCCGTCAAGTAACCCGACTGGCCGTTGTATGTTCACCCTGCATGAGTCATATCTGCTTGAACCTAGGGTACTGAACTTACCATTGTAAACCCTGTTAACCATGGTACCTTGATCCACGAAGACTCATGAGCCGGGCATGGTGGTATGGGACACCGTGGTCGAGCTGTCGGCCTACGCTGGGGCCACAAACCTCCCCGTAGTGACCAGTGAGCACCTAGACTCATGAGAAGATTATGGTGGTATGGGACACTATATTCTTGCTGTCGGCCTACATTGATAAGGTGATGGGGGAGCGGAGCAACGAGTGCGTGCAACAGCCCTGACAGCCCTTTATAGTGACCGTGAGCGTATTCTGAGTCTACGGGAGGCGACGACCCTTTTGTGGCAGTAGAGTACAGTAGGCCTGTATTGATAAGGTGATGGGGGAGCAGAGCAACGAGTGCGTGCAATAGCCCTGGCAGCCCTTGCAGCGACCTACAAAATATACATCGTATGAGATTACTAGGAGTGACGACCCTAGACAGGATCTGTGTTGGGATTGATATAAGGGAAGTACCTTAGTTTCCCAATCCTGCTGTTTGAATGGACTAATAACAACTTGGAAATCATATCACCATAGCATTGCATGTGCCTGGAAGATGTGGAGCACTCTAGGGAGTGTGGCATGCCGCGGTCGTAAGATGTTGCCGTATGAGGGAGATCGTCGGTGAGGGCATACATCACGTCATGTCATATTGCATTAACAACAGTATTAGGATTGTTTGATTTACTGCTTTACTATTATCGCATGATTGATTTGATAATATGCTAATCTCTGCTCTCTTATCCCACTGAGTTGATCACTCACTCCCACGTTACGGGATGTTGTTTCCGGACACCCACCAGTCCCTATTGTGATTGCAGATGATGGCGCGGCCTGCGAGGCGGTGCTGGACTTGATGATGATGAGGAGGATCTCTCCTTTATGCATGATCTGATTGACGGGATTACAGGGAGGTTGATTAGATACCTTGACACTTGTCATTTTATATTTTTAGAACACTCATGTATATCCTTTTGGTTTACTTTTGGAGCATACATATATGTATATAACCTGGTAACATGTTCACACTCTGGAGATATACAACAGTTTATATATGTTACACGTACTATCACAGTCTTTCGCTTGTTAATTTAACTGTCTCTGGAGTATGATATGCTGTTCTAGCTTAATCTCACTCATGTTTGATACATTATCACAGACAACATTCAATCATACATATCTATGTTGCATAAATAACATTTTGAAACTCGGGAGTGGAGTTTTTACTCGACCCCCCGATTTTCGGGATGTTACATGAAATGATAGATTAATGAAGGAAAACCAACATTAGCACCAGATATGATGGAATGCAAAATTCGAACCAAGAAAGCAGTAAGTTTGGTTTTGTTACTAGACTGAGGATAGACATTTGAAATAAAAATCCTGTGAAGGACTCTGTATCTGGGTAACAAGTACTTGGAAGCAAGTGCATTCCCATTCTGACTCCATTGTACATCCATGTTGCATAATACTCTAGTAAGCATATAGTTTTCTAATTTAGATGGTTTCTCAACTAGAGAACTAATAAGAATACCTTCATCATTGACAGGCATGTCTATAAGGCCAGATATCAGATGACGATCAACTTCAAATGGGCCTTCTCTAGTAGCAATTTTAAAAGTTAAATTTTCTATAGAGAAATAAAAAATGCATGCGAACATAGACTGCGTAATAGACTGGTATGCCGACCCACCCCAATGTAGAATGTTATCCCATCGTACAGATTGGAGAAGTAGAAGGAGATCAAAAGGATAAATATGTGCAACATCTACAGGTCGCTCAACGACACATTTTGCAACTGCAAATCTCGTGCACAGGGAGGATCATCTTTGGGGGACTGAAGGTTGCACCGTGTGATAGGTGTCGATCTAGAAGTTGATGCACCAAGAGAAGTTTTCTTCCTACCTCTAACATCCATTTGGAACTAAGAATACAAAAAAAAATCTAGAGATTACAAAGGATTTAGAGTGGGGTTTTGTTAGATCAGATTTTACATAAGAAAACCTAAAAAACTCAAGAAAACATAAAATAAATTACTCCAAGAGTGAAAATGAAGTAATATTGACTTGAATCTACAAGACAATGCAAATGATGCACTAACCTTAATGTTCTAGAAAGGTGGGTATGACTGGTCGGGCGTATGCTCGTTGGAGAAGAGCAAATGAGGGAAAAAGGGGGTTTTCCCCAAATTAATAACACTAGCGCGCTACACGACTGGTCGTGGGACGTCCTCGATTTTTCATACCATGCCCTGGGAGCTTGTTTCAAACCGTAGAGAGCCTTTTTTAGGCGATAGACATGATCAGTGTTCTTAGGGTCTTTAAAACCCATTGGTTGTTCAACATATACTTCTTCATGTAGATCGCCATTTAAGAAAACTTCCACCTTGTAGGGCCCACCGTGATACCCAATTTTCAACCCACCTTCCCTTGTTGGGCTATCCCAAACCGTTGGGCCCCCATTTGATATTGATGCTTTCCACCATATCCTGTAGGACCACCCAAGCCTTGGAGCCTATCTTGTGATCGTACCGGGCCTTCCATAGGGAATGTAGCCCACCTAGATGCATGTGTTTATCTAAGCTTAGTAAGCCAAACCTGAGGCCCCACTTAGATGATGAGAAGAACTGTTTGTAGGGTTACATAGTCTTGGATGTGTGAATCCTACCAAGCTTGCCTTGTATTCGTATCAGGCCCTCATAGGAAAGCCCAGTTGTTCATGATAAAGGGAGTAAGGAAGCGCACTTGTCGTATAATCGCTTAACTCACCCCGTGAGATGTATCCTCCCTTGTAATCGATTGTTAGGACCTCGTGTTATGTATGTATCATGCTCACTGTCCATTTACCTTAGGATGAGTGTGAGGCCTATCTTTGACATTAGTACATCATCATCACCTCCCTTGGCGTAGATGGAAGAATATGTAAGACCAGATTTAGTATATCCACTGTGTAGAGCCTATCTCTATGTAAGTGTTAGATCCACCGTCCCTTTGTGGACCCCGTTTTAGGATATATGATATGTTAGTATCTTGAATAGGTTAGGATAGTTTATCGTGGACCATTCCATATAGACTTCTACATGTCTAGTAGGGCGTATCGTTCAACCCTTACTCTTGTAAGTGATATACCGATTAAGACTGGTCGTCGCCCGTTATATTTGATAATCATGCTAGTATACTTAGTCTATTAGGACATACTAAGATCATGCTTAGTATTACATTATGATACATGTCCATATGCATCATTTGTATGCTTGTTGTGAGGAATGGTTAATCATAGCTTTACCATTAGGTTGAGTTATTTGGGGGACTCCTTAAGAGACGGAGTTATTTACATGATCGCGTAGTATGCGCAGGTTTGATGCATGACTGGATGGTATGACTCATGCATCTCACATTTGTGTGACATTATCACTTGGTGCCCTAGTGATATCATGGTTGTGGCCTCCAAAGGTTCATTATGGATGGCCAGATAGGATACCAAAAATATTTAGTTTTAGTACTGTGGGCACATAGGATGTCCTTGGGTGAGAGTCCCAGAATCTTTTGGTACCGAAGGAGACTCCAACGTTTAGACTGATTAAATATATGAGCTCCTAGGTGCCGAATACTAGTAGGCGGCGTCTCTCACTGTGTCCTAGTCAGTTGGAAGGGGGTGTGGCCTTATCCGCCCGAGTGAGGGGGCTGAAAGCTAGACTGAGTTTAACTAGCTCCCAAATGAGTCCGCTATCGATGAGTTGAGTAGGTATTGGCAGACTACTGGCTAGGCAGATAGTGAGGTCTTTTTCACTCATTGGTTGTGCGACAAGGGAGGCGGCAACCATTGTGAAGTGTATTAGAACCCGGTGATATCCCAGAGATGAGTCATACTGACATGTGGACGTATTGAGTATGGGGTTATGTACCCACCATTTGACTCATTCATTCATTCATTTACTATCCACTCGGGTTGATGGTGCGTAACTAGATCATTACGTGCACCTTCACAAAGGCCATGGTTTTGGTTAGGCGCGTGTCATGCCCCAAACCCAGAAATCGAATTCATAGGAATTCCGATCGCCGAATCCGGTGCCGACAGCCTCCGTAGTACCCCATTCTCGGCTCTTGGCATTCATATGCCAGATTCCGATCCTGGGATCCTACAAGGAGGATTTTTTTTCGAAATGTACATTTAACTAGTAATAAGCATAACCACAAGACTACCCAATTCACAAAGGCAACATCATCATCACATATCCACTAATATAATCATTTGAGTACAATACTGAAAGGGAATACATAAATAAAGAAAAAATCAAGCTCCAGAAGTCCACTGCACACTCCAAGCTCAACACTGCTGCAACCTAACATCACCTGAACGCATCTATCGTGCATAAGCTTATAGAAAGCTTAGAGGGTGGTGTAAGTGTGTGCACAAGGTAAATATCAAATGTTCAATACAATGCCATCATCATAAATGCCGAAATTACTGGTCATCCATAAATCATACAATATCGGAATAAGGAGAAATACTGACAAGATCATGAATTATTAAATTAAATAGAAATACTAATAAGATCATAAATCATACGATAATAGAGTAAGCGGAAGTATGGACAAGTCCATAAGTAAATCAATATCAGAATATGTAATATATAAACAGCTATGCAGTAAGGAGTCATAAAGAGTCAAATATCAGATGCCGAGGGCGTAATGCAATATACAAATCCTGCTAAGTCTGTCTAGGCCATATAAGTGTAGAAACATAGCAACCTAAAATACCATATGCCTGCGGATGTAATGCAATATGCGATGCGAATGAAATGACCATGCTTGGAGTGTGAAGTTGGGATGATAGTGCATAATATCGCAGGCTACGGGGTCTGCCACAATGGACTTCTATCCAAACCAGTCCCATACCTGAATTTGAATAGTCAGACTCAATGTGGTAAACTCCTGATCTCAGGTTGGTCGCGCGCCCAACCGAAATTCTTGCCATAACGAAGGTAAACAACAATTAGTTGCGCACTACCAGCCCGAGTGGATAGTGAATGAATGAATGAATGAATGAGCATGCAACTCCTACTCGACAAGTCCACATATCAGTACGGTTCCTCTCTGAAAAATCACCAGGGTCTATTACACTCCAAACCAGATTGCCGCCCCATCGCGCGCAACAAGGTGAGTGGAAGAGACCTCACTATCCGCCTGCCAATATTGGGCTCAGCTCGTCGATAGCGGACCCATTCCTCGAGCTGGTCAAACTCAGCCTAGCTTTGCCCCCTACTCTCGGGCGGGTAAGGCCGCACCCCCTTCCAACCGACTACGACACAGTGGAGAGCGCAGCCATCTGGTAATCGGAACTCGACGCTCATCTACCCACTCAGTTTAGACGTTGAAGCAACCTCTGGAACCAAGAGGGTTTAGGAACTTTCACCCAGGGATATCTATAGCACCCCATGTAGAACAGTTTTTGGTGTCCCATCTGGCCATCCACCATATGCCTGTGGAGGCTACGACCCTGATGTCGCTAGGGCATGTAATAATCACAACACACAATGTGAGATGCATGAGTCATACAATCCAATCATGCATCAATCCTACGCACACTGTGCGCTCATGTGAGACAATCACCGCCTATCAGGGAGTCTCATAACAACCAGCACTATGACATATGCAATGGTCAATCATATCTCATAGCAAACATGCAAATGATGCGTATGGCCATGTATCATGATGCTATACAGTCACATACTCATAATCGGTATCAATAACCGACATTAACAATCGACATCGACCATGTGAACATTTAACCAACATTGTCCCCCAAGGAATGACTCACATAAAGCCTAACATATAGTGGACTCATGGCCTCACACAAGGGCCAAATATACAACACCATGGGCCTCAAGAGTTTGATACACTTCATGATGGGCCTTGCACATGGGCCTAACATACATTACAATGAGTTCCATCGCTTGGCCCTCAAATGCATCACAGTGGGCCTCATCACATAAGCATCATATACATCACATTGGGCCTTAAACAGGGGCTGGATACACGTCACAACGGGTCTCAAATACGGGCTACATATACATCACATTGGGCCTCGACAATCAGAATCGACGATCAGCCACGACAATCGGAATCGACAATCGGCCATGATAATCGGCCTCGATCGACAATCGGCCTCGATACTCAGAATCGGTCAATCGGCCATGACAAGTAGAATCGGCATTCGGCCACATCAATCGACAATCGGCCACGATTGGTAACCGGTCACGATAATCGCCTCGACAATCGGTAATCTGTCAATCGGCCACGGCAAGCAGAGTCGGCAATCAGCCACGTCAATCAATAATCAGCCTCGATCGATAATCAGAATCGAAAAAATGGTCACGTCAATCGAAATCAGAAATTGATCACGATAAAGGGCCTCGATCGCTAATCGACAATTTGTCAAGTCACTTGGCCACGATAATCGCACCGATAATCAGCAGATAAACAAAATGGGGTTCATAGATGATCAGCCGATCAACTATAGTATAAAGGTCAGCACTCAACCGTGGTAATATCAAATCTGATAACACAGAGCCATCCGTCTATAGCGAATGGGGCCCACTTATTTGGGTTAATCCACTGAGGGAATGATGAGAATGGGCCTAACAAGGCCCAAAGGAAGGTCACAATGTGAACATTCAACCATCATCGCCCCTAAATGTGGACATCTAACCAACTTTGCTCCCAAGGAGTGGCCCATATAAGGTATTCATCTACAACAAAGCGGCCACACATACTTCACATTAGGGCTCGACCATGCGCTCTAAATACATCACAATGGGCCTCAACCCATGGGCTCCAACTACATCTCAAAGGACTGTGCACGGTGAGCAGGTGGGCCCTGCGTGCACGACAAGTGAGCCTTATGAATCACATAATGGGTCCCACTAGCTGGTGATACAACGCATACATTGCGACGGGTCCCATGGATGGACTGAATAGGTGAAACACATATATCATGTGGGACCCACGTCCTTATACAGGACGGCATGGGCGAAACACTTACATCATAGGTGGGTCCCAAAGATGCGCGTCGTGGATGAAGCACACACGTCATTGATCAGATCCTTAGGACTTACTGCAGTCAACACAGTAGCCATATTACTGGTGAGGTACACTAGCCAATCTGCTTATGGTGGGTCCCACGTGATCTGGACCGCCAGGATAAAACATGTATCACGTGGGTCCCATGGACGGTGTGGATCCCATACACACATCAAGGTGGGCCACACAAGTGGACGACATAGATGAAATACGTGCATCATGTTGGCTCCCACGTGCCAAGCTGCAGCACGTCAGTAAGAGGGTCCCACCATTCCAGCTAGTCTGAGCGGTTTGGATATACAACACATACATCACATGTGGGCTCCACAGACAAACAGTATTGATATAGCCCATGTATTACGATGCATTCCACTGTCCAACCATCTGGACGGTGGAGATAGAAACACATATCATAATGAGCTGCCCACCATTCAATACACTAGACGGTGGGTGGAAGGAGTGGAACTCTTACGTCTGGTGGGTACCACGTGTGGCCCACTAAACATATATAAATACTATAAAGTTTATATATATCATTATTATTATATTATTATAATGCATTCAAACGTCCAGACCTGGATATAACTTCCATGTGGGACCCATGTTTGGTGAGACCATTCAACACATCATAAGGTGGGCCCCACCCTCACACGTGCAGCACGTGTGAGGTGGGTCCCACGTGTGGTGCAAATAGATGGTCGACATTGATAAAACATTTACATCAAGGTGCCCCAGCACCATCCTTTACTGGACGGTGTGGGAGCAACACATAATCATGGAAGGGCCCCACAAATGGACGCCTGGATATAAGATACATAAATCAAGGTGGGCCCCACCCCACACGTGCAGGGTGGGTCCCTTAGAATTTGAAGACGTCACACAACAGCGTTATAGCTGGTGTGAGGTATACCATCCAATTCGTCCAGCAGGTGGGTCCCACATGGGGCCCACCATTCACGTACATATAGAATATAATATTATATAATATTTTATTTATTTCATTGTTCAAAAAGGGTCCAGTGTCTAAACCTTTTGGACGCTGGATGGACGGTTTAGATTTAGGACAGATACATCAAGGTGGGGTACCATCAGATGGATGGTTTGGATTAAATCACATATTTCATGGTGGACGCTGGATGTGGACCATCAGGGAGTGGGCCGTTGGCACAAGAAATCAGCCCAAGTGGCACCTGTTATTGCTGGGCAGACGGGCAAGCCCTGCTACAACTGTGGTACGACCCACTAGAGATTTGGATCTAGCTCCTATTTAGGCCCACGGCCTGATAAATCCGAAGGTTGGGTGGATGGCCTGGATGCACTGCACATGACGATGGGGCCTGGTAGTGGGCCCAATGTTAGAGAACACGCTGGACAGCATACTGTCCAGCAGTGTACTCCACATGAGATTTGAATCTGCCTCATTTCCACGTACGGCCCAATAGAGAATTGGATGGGTGGACGGTGTGTACACAACACACGTGTACTGAGGTGAGGTCCACACCGGTGTGGCCCACCAGCATTTTAAATCAAGCTGGTATTTGTGTTGTCTGAGCATCCAGGCCTGCTGGACAGGAGATGGCCTAGTGACCCTGGCCCATCAGGTCAGGCCGTACAATGGTCTGGAAAATTAGATGGTGTAGGTGCTGCACACGTGCAGCAAGGTGGAGTCCACATCAGGTGGGCCATCTATTTTGGAATAAAGCTAATATCTATGTTTTCCTGCCATCTAGACAGTCAGCAGTTTGGATGGTGCTGCTGATGCTAGTGCAGTCCACAAATCATTGGACCTGCACTGATGCAGATGGACGGCTAGGATATAGAACACATACATCAAGGTGGGGTCCATGCTAGTGTGGCCCACCCGGCTGGATCAAACTAATATTTGTTTTATCCCCATACAACAAGTGGGGTTGGATACCCAAGACGCTAGCAGCACCTCTGCTGCTGCTATAGTGCAGCCCACCAGGTGGCTGAATCTGGACGGTTGGAAAGAAACACCTGCATCAGGTGGGTCCACATGTGTGGACCCACAAGCTTTGGAGATAGCTAATATTTGCATTTCTCCTCATCCAGCAAGTGGGTACCATCATCCAGTGCATCTTGACGATGCATATTAAATACATAAATCAAGGTGGGTACCACAGCTGGACGAGTGTATCAAAACATACATTAAGGTGTGGCCTTCACAGCACCGTCCAAACTGTCCAGCGCCTGTCTAAACTTCTGGATGGTGTGGATCTAGTGGGCCATGCCCATCACAAGAGACAGAGAGATTGGTGGGAAGGGGAGGGACCCCGCCACTATGGGTCCTCCCTATGCAATGCATACATCAAGTGGGTCCCACCATATGTGGGCCCTCAAATCATAAAAACAATGGTAGAAATTCACCCACAAAAAAAAAGAAAAAGAGAGAAATAAAGAAAGAAAGAAGCACCCACATCATAAATATGGAGAAATCTAACCTAAAGATGCACCCACCTTTGATCTCCCCTTCCTTCTTCCGCCAATGCATGATAGAGCTCCAAAGGTACAATTTCAACGGTTGAGATCGATTTTAGAGGGTGGGATTAGATGGTAGGAAGGTGGGCCACACTAGCTCTCTCATGGGGAGCTTGGACGTGGCTTGCTTCCATGGGAGTTTTCTTGGAATGATAAGAGAGAAAATGAGAGAGAGAAGGGTGAGGTGGAGTGATGGGATGAGAGGGATGGTGAGTGATGTAAGGAAGTACTTTTGTTGTAAGAAAAGTTGACTTTTGGGGAGGGTAGTTGTACTTGGCATTAATTGGTGATGTGTACTTTGATTGATAGGATTGATGGGATGTTTCGTAGAGATTCCCTTGATACTTGCAACGCGCTGTGTTTTCTCGAACTGAACGTGGGCCCACATCTCCTGGCCTGGGTATCGTCTCGGCGTGCGAGACGTGCCATCAGAACTGCGGCGACGACATGGTCGCTAGGGTACAAGTCTCGGGTTGAGTAGACTAGGGTTAACGACGTGTGAATCAGAGTCGCGCACAAATGCCAGTTAAGGGTCGAGGTTGCTGGGATTCGATTGGGAAGACCGCGGAAGTCTACCAAATGATACGGTTTAGGATACGGGTCTTACAGCGCGCGACCAACTTGAGATCAGGAATTTACCACATTGAGTCTATCTATCCAAATTTAGGTATGAGACTGGTTTGGATAGAAGTCCCTTGTGATGGACCCCATAGCTTGTGATACTGCGTACTATCATCTTAACTTCACACTCCAGATTGGTCATTTCATTCGCACTGCATATTGCATTGCACCCTCAATATATGATATTTAGCTTATTATGTTTTTGCAATGCATAGCCTGGATAAGGTTGATGGTATTTATGGACCTGCTAGTATGTTTTCGCATTACTCTAATATTACATACTCCGATATTGTATGACTCTTGGACAATGTCATGCTCCAAACTCGAAAAATGGGCTCACAAAATTTCTCATCGTCGAATCCAGCACCGAAAGCCTCCGTAGTACCCCATTATCGGATCCTGACACTCACATGCCAGATTTCGATCCTGGGATCCTATAAGGAGGATTTTCAGTATGATTTTTTTTTTTGTAATGGAGCATAACCATAAGCATAACCAAGTCACAAAACAACATCATCACATATCCACTATATCAAAAACTTTAAGTACAATGCGGGAAGGGAAATACAAGATCAAAAGGCTCCAAAATAGACTGATGCACACTCCTACCTCAGTGCTGCTGCTGTCCAAGGCTACCAACACACAACTGTCGTGCATAAGCTTACAACAGCTTAGAGGGTGGTGTAAGTGTGTGCGCAAGGCAACTGCCAAGTATATAATATTAGAGTAATGCAGAAATATGCGGTAAGTCCATGAATACAACCAGCCATACCAAGGCTATGTGATGCAAGGCATGAATGCTATCGGCCATACCAAGGCCATGCGAAGCGAGACATGAATGCTATCAGCCATACCGATGCAATGCGAGGCCTACGTAGCCGAATGTCATATGCGAGATGCAATCCAAGTAAGTCGGTACTCATCAAGTACACATATCAATACAGTTCCTCTCTAGATATCACTGGGGTTAGTACACTCCACACTAACTGCCGCCTCTCTAGTCGAGCAGCCCAACGAGCAGAAAAGACCTCACTATCCGCCTGACTAGTAGTCTACCAATACTTACTCGGCTCGTCGATAGCGGACTCATTTGTGAGCTAGTCAAACTCAGCCTAACTTATAGCCCCCTCACTCGAGCGGATAAGGCCACACTCCCTTTCAACCAACCACGACACAGTGAGAGATGCGGCCTACTGGTATTTGGCACTCGGGCGCTCGTATATCCACTCGGTCTAGATGTTGGAGCAACTCCTGGTACCAAAAAGGTTCTGGGACTTTCATCCAAGGACTTCCTAAGTGCCCACAATGCTAGAGCCAATATTTCTGATATCCGATACGACCATTCACAATGTGCCTGTGGAGGCCACGGCCCTGATGTCGCTAGGGCGTGCAGTGATCAAGTCACACATATGCGGGATGCATGAGTCAAATCATCAAATCATGCAGCAATCCTGTGCGTTCCACGCGTTCATGTTGGGGCACTCCATCTAATAAGGAGTCCCATAAGTGTCTCAGCCCAATGGCTTATGCTATGATCAAACATTCCTCATATCAAGCATACATATGATGCGTATGGGCATGAATATGTGGCTATATTAAGCATGTTACAAAGTGATGAATTATTAACAAGTATGGGCCTATCAATGGGCCCTAAGGAGAGTTACAATGCGGACATTTAACCAACATTGTACTTATAATGTGGATGTCAAACCATTATTGCTCCCAAGGCATAGCCTACCATAAACATCATTACCTAACCATGTTGAGATCACACACTGCAATGGACCTTAGGTACATCCCATTGGGCCTTAGATACATCAAATGAGTCATGTCACATGGGCCTTATATTTATCAAGTGGGCCACATCAATGGGCCGCACCAATGGGCCTTATGTACATTGCAATGGGCCACAACCCATGGGCCTTAGAATGCATCAAAATGGGCCTAAGCACATGGGCCTTATGTATCTTAAATGAACCACACCAATTGGGCCCCATGCATACCAAATGGGCCACACCCAAATATAAGTGGAGATAGTGATTTTTCCACCATTAAAGTTCCTAAAGCCCACCCTAACATGTATTTTCTATCTACTCTGGTCATAAGGTCACACAGACCTGGATTAAGAGGAAAACACATTTCCTAATAATCCAACTTTTGTGACAATAGAGGATTTCAATGGCAGGGACTTAATCCTCACTACTATTTACCATGTGGTCCACTTGGTCTTAAATCTGTCTCATTCTTTAGCTCATGCCATAAAATGAGCTTTTAAATTAGTTGGATGGCTTGGATGTAGCACATGCATTATGGTGGGGCCCACCTCCACTGAACAATGTGAATAAAACATATTTCATTCTAGGTTCCACCATCCACTGGATGGTGGAAATAAAATGCATATATCATAGTAGGCTCCACCGTCTGCCTAGACAGTGGAAATACAACACATATTCACTGTGGGTCCCATGTGGGGCCCACCACAACATTTTCTTTCCACCTAGCTTGTTGATAAGGCCACAAAGACCTGGATGAACAGGAAAAAAAATGTCATATTGACCCAAAACTTCTATAATACCCCAAAATGGTTTCAATGGAAGACATTCAATCACCGCTGCTTCCTGTGATGTGGGCCACCTGAGCATCAGATCGGCCTGATCTTTAGAGGGGGCCCTCCTCAGGAGGTGACCCACCTAATGAACGGTGTGGATATCAAACATACATTATGCTGGGGCCCACGGCTGGGGCCGTGGGTCACTGTCCGCCCGCTTATACACGCAGCAGCAGGCGCTGCCCATTTTTTTAAAAAAAACTTACTTTCTTAAGGTTTTTCATGCGTGGGACCCGCATCAAGTGAATCCACCCTGGCCATGGGATTCTATGGATTGAGACCAACCAAATGAGTCCAATATTGAATGTGCTTTGGTGTGAGGAAAACCTTAGGTGAATTTTAACTGTAGAAAACATCGTTTGCCATGCTATGGCCCACCAGAAATTTAGATCATCTTCATTTTTTGTCCCAACGCTTAAAATGACCTGTAGAATGGAATGGACGGTGTAGATTAAACACATACAGCAAGGTGGGGCCTGCATAAGTGGCCTACTCAAAAAGCATAAAAACATCAAGCTCATATTTTTGTTTTCATGTCCATGTCCAGAGACGCTGGACTGTTTCCATCTCACGTCTAGGTGATGCTGGACTATTCTTGGCTTAACAAAATATTCAAGGTGGCCCTGATTTGGTGGGCCACTACATGGTGGATGGTGTGGAACATACATACATATAAAGTGGGCCCCACCAACAAATGGATTGGATCCAATACATGCTTCATGGTGGGGTCCATCCGGGTGGGCCACATGGCCATTTCATCACATAAAAAGAAAAAAAAGAGGGAGAGAGAGAAAGAGATAGATCAAGACACGTGTGATGGAGGGACCCCGACACTATGGGCCCTCCCTTGCATCCAATCATACATCAAGTGGGTCCCATTGCATGTGGTTCCACCAAATCAAAGATCAACGGTGAAGATCCCTTCTCAACCAAGATGTAAGGTCTAGATGACCTCCTTTTTAGACTAGAAAGTAAACATCATGATGGGGTCCATGGAGAATGGCCCCATCATGGAATGACAATAAAATTAAGGTGGGTCATTGGCCACAACTAGGGTCCAAAATGAGATCCATACCATTGATCGGTAGGCCTCACTTGGCCCATCATAAAAACATGAAAACTAGCCTATAGAAGCACCCACCACAATTTTCTTGGTCCATTGGAAAGCCGATCTCCATGTGTCTCACTTTGATGGAGGGTGATGAGGTTTGAATGGCTAGGATGAGAGATCTTGGGATGAAAAGTGGGACACCAAAATCACTCTTTCTATCTTGGGAAAAGGCTTGGAAGTGTAGTTTTTTCTTTGCTCTCTTTGGTTACTTGGAAATTGTGTTGAGAAATGAGAGAGAGAGAAGGGGTTATAAGGAGAGGTGATGGATGGGTGTGATGGGTGAAAGGGTGAGTGATGTGTGATGTGTACTTGACATATATGGTTGTGTAAGAGAAAGGGTGAGAAAGAGTTGACTTGGTGGTTGCTTTGGGATGGGGTGAAAGGTAATATGTACTTGACATGAAGTGATTGATTAATTGATCGATTGATTGATTGATGGGACATGCCATAGAGATCCTCTTAGGATTGCAAACGCACGGTGTTTTCTTTGAAATAAACGTTGGCCCGCATCTTCTGATCTGGGTATCAGATCAGCATGCGAGACAGGGCATTGGAACCACGACGATGGTGTGGTCGCAATGGCACAAGTCTCAGATTAAGCCGACTCAAATCTACAGGATACGACTTAAAGTCACGCGCAAAAGTTGATTATACGTCGCAAGTTGCCGGACTTCGACGAGAAGGATCGTGGGAGTCGACGGAACAGTACGGACTAGGATACGAGTCTTACAGCTCTCCCCACCTAATAAAAATTTCATCCTCAAAATTTACACTACCATTGCAGCTAAGACATAACTCATGAGGAAATAGAAAATAAAACATCATATATAATTAAAACACCATACATCATACAATTAAACATCGAAAAGATGGGGATAGTGCTCTCGAATCTTCGCCTCACGCTCCTAAGATGCCTCATCCACACTATGATGGCCCCACTACACCTTCACCAAGGGAATGACCTTGGTTTGCAGGAACTGACTGTTCAATGTAAGAAGCGTCCTCATGAACATCCAACGGCTGCCAATCAATAACAGGAATGATATCTGACCCACACTTCCTCAACATAGAGACATAGAAGACGTTGTGGACGCCAGATAACTGAGGTGGCAAGGTAAACCGATAGGCTAGGGTACCAATGTGCCTAGTGATCTCAAAAGGTCCTATGAATCTCGGGGCAAGCTTTCCCTTCGCTCCAAAATGAACCACACCCTTCATGGATGAGACCTTGAGATACACATGGTCCCCAACTGTAAACTCTAAGGGATGATGTCGATGATTAGCAAAACTCTTTTGTCGACTCTGAGTTGTGCTCATCCTCTGCCTGATGATGTCAATAGCCTCTGACGTCTACTGTACAAGTTGGGGACCTAGGAGATGCCGTTCTCCAAACTCGGTCCAACAACTCAGAAATCTGCACGGTCTGTCATATAATGCCCCAAAAGGAGCCATGTCAATGGTCGCCTGATAACTGTTGTTGTATACAAACTCAGCCAATCGTAGGTGCTCATCCTAGCTACCCGAGAAATTAATCGCGCAGGCCCGAAGCATATCCTTAAGGATCTAGTTGACCCTCTCGGTCTGACCATCGATCTGTGGATGATACGGGGTGCTAGCTGTAAATCAGTCCCCATCACTCTCTGGAAGGTCCTTCAAAACTTAGACGTGAACCTCGGATCTTGTTGTGAAACGATCAAGAAAGGAACACCATGCAGTCTCATGATCTCATCAACAAACATCTTGACGAGCCGGTCCGTATACCAAGTCTCATGAATGGTGAGAAAATCTGCCGACTTTGTCAGACGGTCCACAACAACCCAGATGGCTTCATGACCGCGCTGAGGCCTCAATAAACCCATGACAAAATCGATAGATATGTGCTCCCACTTCTACAACGGGACGCTCAACGGCTGCAATAGACCAGGGGGTCTCTGATGATCGGCCTTGAAACGCTGGCACATGTCACACTCGGCCACAAAACTGGCTATCTGGCGCTTCATCTTTGTCCAAAAATATTGACGCCTCATATCGCGATACATCTTCGTCGAGCCAGGGTGGATAGAGAAACGCGATCAATGTGCCTCGGTCATAAGATCTCAGTGCAACTCAGGAATATCCGAGACACATAATTGACCTCTAAAGCGAAGTCTACCATCAGAACCAATCTGCTAATCCGTCTGACTTTCAGATGCTGCCTCTGCTCGGTAATCCTATAATGACTCATCTGTCTGCTGAGCCTCGATCACCCTTGTGACAAGAGAGGGTTGAATCGACAGCTCGATAGTTAAACGATATATGACTGCAGACCAAACTAAAGTCATACTCTACTATATCCTCAAGCATCCTCCACTCCTGAACCATCGTGTGTGCCACCAGGCCTCGTGACTGACGGCTGAGGGCATCCGCCACCATATTCACCTTACCTATGTGGTACTGGAGATCAAAATCTAGTCCTTTAGGAGCTCCATCCAACGCCTTTGCCTCATGTTCAGCTCAAACTGAGAGAATAGATACTTTAAGCTCTTATGGTCGGAGAAGATCTCGAACCTCATCCCATAAAGATAGTGCCTCCACACCTTCAAGGCAAAGACAACTGATGTCAGCTCCAAATCATGTGTGGGGTAGTTCAACTCAAGGACCTTGAGCTGATGGGACTATAAGCCACCAGCTTCCCGTGCTGCATCAAGACAACACCCAAGCCAACTCGCGAGGCATTAGTAAATACAATGAATCCATCACTCCCAGAGGGAAGAGTGAGGACAGAAGCGGACACGAGGCAGTCCTTCAGCTCCATAAATGCCTGCTCACAAGTGTCGCTCCAAACAAACTCAGCACCCTTCCAGGTGAACCTGGTCAACGGGGCTGCAATATGAGCGAATCCCTCAATGAAACGTCGGTAGTAGCCCGCTAAACTAAGAAAATTGTGGATCTCAGATGCATTTGTGGGCTGGCACCACTGATGCATGGCATCAATCTTCGAGGGGTCCACTGCGACACCCTGCCTCGTCACTACATGACCGAGGAACTTCACCTCCTCTTGCCAGAACTCGCACTTCTCTAGCTTCTCGTAAAGCTGGTGTACAAGGAGGGTATACAAGGTAATCCCCAAACGCCGCTCATGCTCCTCACGGGTCCACGAATATATCAGAATGTCGTCGATGAATACCATAACAAACTGGTCAAGATATGAACGGAAGACCTCGTTCATCAACTACATAAATACTGCGGGCGCATTGGTTAGTCTGAAGGACATGACCTGGAACTCAAAATGATCGTAGTGTGTCCTGAAGGCTGTATTCAGGATATTCTCATCTCGAACCCGAACCTGATGATAACCAGATCGTAAGTCTATCTTCGAAAAGAACTGCACCTCCTGCAGCTATTCAAACAAATCATCAATTCTCAGAAGCAGGTACTTGTTCTTGATCGTGACCTTGTTGAGCTCGTGGTAATCTCTGCAAAGCCTCAACGAGCCATCCTTCTTCTTCACAAAGAGTACCGACGCTCCCCACGGTGAACTGCTTGGATGAATAAAGCCTACCTCATGCAACTCGTCCAACTGCTTCTGCAGTTTTCGTAACTCCAATGGTGCCATATGATACGGGGCCTTCGACATAGGCGCGGTACCAGGCACGAGATCAATCTGGAACTCGGTGTGCCGACGAGGTGGTAACCCAAGAATCTCCTAGAATACATCGGGAACACTACAGACAACCGACAGTTGATCGATATTCAAAGCAACTGACTCCTCAACGACACATGACAACAAGGAGGAAAGCTGCTCTCCTCTAGGCTCAGTAATAAACTGGAACTCTGACACACCTGGTATACAGAACGTGACTGTCCTCGTGAAGCAGTCTAATATGGAGTGGTACTCAGTGAGCCAATCTATGCCTAGAATGACATCAAACTCAGACATTGGTAATATAAATAGGTCGGCAGGAAAGAAGATATTCCCAATCAGAATGGGGCAACACGAGCAAACTCGGTCTAATACTACAGTCTTTCCCAAGGGCGTCTGTAACACCCTGAAAATCGGGGGTCGTGTATAAACTCAACTCCCGAGTTTCAGACCGTCACTTACGCAATAAAAATGATTATGATTCAATGTTGTCTGAGTTAAAGCATTCACATGAGTAAAAGTATACCAAAACTGCAATTCATACTCCAGATCCAGTGATAAAAGCAAGCGGAAGACTAAAGAATATATATATCACTGTATGGAAAATAAAGTAGATCTCGACTGTCTCCAAAATATGAATACATCTCTGAGTCTCATATACATGTAAATAAGCAAAATTAAAATGTCAAAATAGTCTCACTGAGTAGTCCCGTCAATCCAGGCCACCTAAGCAAAGCCGTCGTGGTACTGCATATATGAGAACTCGTCCTGGTCCTCATTATAGTCCGACTCTGCCTCCTGAACCGCTGCCTCACCTGCATCTAAGATAGGGTCTGGTGGGTGTTGCAAATACCATCCCGAAACGTGGGAGTGAGTAGCTAACTCAGTGGAATAATAGAGCAAGGATTAACATGTTCTCAAATCAATCATGCGATAATAGTAAAGCAGTAAATCAAACAATCCTAATACTTTGTTAATGCAATGTGACATGACATGATGGATGCTCTCACCGACGATCTCCCTCATACGGCACCATCTTACACCCGCGGCATGCTTTCATCCCACAGTGCTCCACATCTTCCAGGCACATGCAACGTGATGGTGATATGATTACCGAGTTATTATTAGTCCTTTTCATACAGCAATATTGGGAAACTAAGGTACTTCCCTTATATCAATCCCAACACAGATCCTGTCTAGGGTCGTCACTCCTAGTAATCTCATACGATATATATTTTTATAGGTCGCTGCAAGGGCTGCCAGGGCTGTTGCTCGCACTCATTGCATCGCTCCCCCATTGCCTTATCAATACAGGCCTACTGTACTCTCACTGCTACGGAAGGGTTGTAGCCTCCCGTAGACTCAGAATACGCTCGCGGTCACTACAAAGGACTCGTCGCCTGATCAGTGTAGGCCGACAGTAAGAATATAGTGTCCCATACCACCATAATCTGCTCACGAGTCATAGGTGCTCACTGGTCACTACGGGGAGGTTTGTGGCCCCAGCGTAGGCCGACAGCTCGACCACGGTGTCCCATACCACCATGCCTGGCTCATGAGTCTTTATGGATCAAGATACCATGGTTGACAGAGTTTACAATGGCAAGTTCAGTACCCTAGGTTCAAGCAGTTATGACTCATGCAGGGTGAACATACAATGGCCAGTCGGGTTACTTGACGGGCTCGACTAGCACGAGTGCATCTCAACTCGAAGGACATGAAGTGCGTAAAACACCTCGTGTGGCCTAACGACTGCCGCCAACTCCAAAACACGGCTCGCGTTCATCGACACGTCGTTCGTGGCAAAGATAAGCCAACCACGAATTTACTCGGTTGCCGACTGCCTGGACTAGGTATAGTCCCAAACAATTATGAATCCACATCAGCCATCATGTAAGAGTATTGGAAATGAAATACAACAATGTGAGCATGTTAACACATGTTATAACATACAACTTAAGTGAATCATCAAGCACATGCATTTCATACATATAATGAAATCATGCATATAGCTAACATGTAGGAAACCATTTACATCAGTATATTAATTGAGAAATCAATCTCAAACTAATTCATAACACCATTTGATTCAATACATACTAATACAAACATTTATACAAACACTTAAACTACACACTTAAGTCTACATATAGTATGTCGACTCAAAGTGCGCATTTAGGCGAATCTCTTTGCCAAACTAATTATGCACGTATTCCTAATATCCTAATGCGACAAGAAGCCATGTCATTCACATCAGCAAATTATGGATGAAAACAGTATTTTCTACAAATGACTAAAATGCCCTAAATCTCATATTCTTCGTCTGCTTACGAAACAGGAAACGGACGACATGTTGTACATGTCAAACGGCATTGTCGTCGATAATCTACTATTAAACGACATTGAAAGCGTTGGAAACAGTCAATCAAAGCGTCTAAAATCCGCACCTTTTCTCCTATAGGTGTATTAATTCGAACGGAGCGTATACGCTTCGTCTACGGCGAATAGGCAACATAATTTACAAGATGCATCAGCTACCATGCTAAGGAACCAAAGGAACCTTAAATCAGCAAGTGTTAGGGGTGTTTTCTTACCTAGAAATGCGGCGAAATCACTGGCAAAGTGATTCGATTGCGTGGCTTAATCACGTGCAACAGGTAGCACAAGCAGCAGGAAAAACTCTCCTTCTCTCACAAACTCTCACTTTCTCTCTCACTCTTGCTAGGGTTTCTAGCAAATTCGGATGGGTGAGAGGAGTGAGGGTTTAAGCCCCTTTTATAACCTAAATCTTGCCCAAAACAGGCTTGAGAACAATATTTACTTGATACCTAACCAAATCGGGGCTATTTCGGTCCAAAAGGACATTTCTGGTGGTCCCCTGGCCGAACGCGATCGGACTTAAGTTCATGCACATCGGATGTCGCTCACATCCCATTTTTAGACCAGTAGTGTTCGTAGATCGCACGTGGCGGTCCAGTTTCAGTTCAGCGGTCACCACACATAGATCAGGTCTGCAAGTCTCTTGATATGAAATAGAAATTTTTCCTGATCCAAGGGTGTAATTTGGCTGAATTCTGACGATCAGAACGCTTAATACTGACGCGTCAAGTCGTGTGCCAGATTTGAATTTTAAATTCCAAATCTAACCCTATTCTCACTCTCTTCACTCCAGGCTCAATGAAATAGCATGTAAATGTCGGTTGGACTTGATTTTCGAAATGATTGTCAAGTCCAGTTAGGCGGTTATAACGATCTAAGATTGTAGGTATCGGACTTTCGACGCGCGGTCTAGATCCAATACAAAGTTTCAAAGAGGTCCAAAGAACAAATCGATTTAGAGTTTGATCCGAGGTTTTAGAGTATTATAGCATCATTGGTTCTACTCGCTTCGGGTCTTGTAGAACGTATTTAAAGTGATCAGGGACTATTTCCCAGCTACTCTAGCGTTGCGCTAGCTAACTTACACTTATTTTCTAAAGGAATTAATCCTACGCGATTTCTGGTCGAGTTGGTACTCGAGTCCAAGTATGAATTTTTTCAGGGCGTTACAATCTACCCCCCTTAACAAAAAATTTCATCCTCAAAATTTGTACCTTTTCGTTCTCCTCGAGAAGTTGTGGGTAGTTCTTTCTGATCTCGGCTTCTGTCTCCCAGGTAGCCTCTTCCTCAGAGTGATGTGTCCACAATACCTTCACAAGGGGAATCACCTTGCTATGCAGTACCTGCTCCTTCCTGTCTAGGATACGTGTCGGTCGCAGGATATATGTAACATCCTTTCCTAACTGCACCTGCTCCCATCTGATGATATGGGAAGGATCAGAAACGTACTTCTTCAGCATCGAAACATGAAATACATTGTGAACGCTCGCGAGAGGCGTGGGTAAAGCCAAACGGTATGCCACTGCTCCCACACGATCGAGGATCTGGATTAGACCAATGAATCGCTGTGCCAGCTTCCCCTTCTTCTCGAACCGAAGGACTCCCTTCATAGGGGAAACTCGTAAAAATACATGATCCCAACTGTGAACTGTAGCGGCCGTCGTCTCGTATCGACATAACTCTTCTGTCTGCTCTGCGCTGTGAGAAGCCGACGTCTAATAATATGAATCTTCTCTGATGTCGCTTACACTAACTCTGGGCCAATCAATCTGTGCTCACCGACCTCTGCCCAGCAATGCGGTGTGCGACAAGGTCACCCATACAACGCCTCATAAGGTACCATACCGATACTCGCCTGAAAACTGTTGTTGTACGCGAACTCCCCATATGCAAGACAGTCATCCCAACTGTCCTTGAAGTCCAATACGCAAGCTCACACCATATCTTCTAAGATCTGGTTCATCCGCTCTGTCTGTCCATCTGTCTGTGGGTGGAAGGCAGTACTGAACTTCAACTTCACACCCATAGCCTCCTAAATGCGAGTTCAGACAATAGAAGTGAACTGCGTGTCTCTGTTCGACACGATCTCCAACGGAACTCCATGCAGACGCACGATCTCTCTGAGTTCGTGACTCTGATCAGTAGGAAGTGCGTCGACTTCGTCAGACGGTCGACGATCACCCAAATAGAATCATGTCCCTTCCTCGTCTTAGGTTGCCCTGAAACGAAATCCACGGAAATGAAGTCCCACTTCCACTCTGCGATTGGCATAGGCTGCAAGAGTCCAGGTGGTTGGCGATGCTCTGCCTTCACCTGCTGACAAGTGAGACAACGGGACACGAACTCTGCTATGTGGGTCTTCATACCTTCCCACTAATAGGTCCTCTTCACGTCGCGATACATCTTCGTACTGCCTGAATGCATCGTGAGTCTGGTACAATGCGCAGCCTCGAGAATCTCTCGTCTCAAGTCAGGGATATCTGGGACGCATAAGCGGCCACGATAATGTAAGCCCTCATCCATGCCAACTCGCCACTCGGCGTCTGCATCATCACTGGCCTGCTCTCGAAGCTCAGTCAGATGCGCATCATCCCTCTGTGCCTCGATGACCCGGTCATCGATCTGAGATCGCACCTACACATGTGCGATGAACTCATACGGATCCTCTACAGTGAGTTTCTGCTCAAAGTCTCGTAAAAACTCAACCATATCCCACTCAGCAACCATCAGCGGAGCCACAAACTCTATCGCCTTCTTGCGGCTCAACGCGTCAGCCACAAGGTTCGCCTTCCCAGGATGGTAAGAGACTTCGAACTTGAAGTCTTTCAAAGTGTCCATCCACCGCCGCTGCCTCATATTCAAGTCTCGCTGCGTGAATATGTACTTGAGGTTCTTGTGGTCGCAAAAGAGCTCGAACTCCTCTCCATAGAGGTAATGTCTCCAGAGTCTCAGTGCGAATATGATGGCTGCCAACTCCAGGTTGTGTGTAGGGTAATTCTCCTCGTGCTTCCTTAATTGTCTCGAGGAATACGAAATTACCTTGTCCTTCTGCATAAGGACACAACCCAAACCAACGCTAGACACGTCAGTGTATATAGTGTACCTAACCCCTTGCTCTGACAATACTAGCACAGGGGCGGACGTAAGCCTGTCCTTCAGCTCCTGAAAAGCTGATTCCGCCTTGTCATTCTAGGCGAACTTCACGTCCTTCCGTGTCAACTGAGATAGAGGTCTCACGATCTTCGAGAAATCCTGAATAAAGCATCGATAATAGCCAGCGAGACCCAAGAAACTCCTCATCTCAGTGACAGAACTAGGCTGCTCCCAGTCCTGAACAGCAGCTACCTTAGACAGGTCAACTGCCATGCCATCCTTGGACACCACATGTCCCAGAAACTTCACTTCCTGCTTCCAGAAGTCGCACTTCTTGTACTGTGCGAACAACTGATGCTGTCTGAGTGTGTCAAAGACCAATTGCAAGTGCTCCTCATGCTCCTCTTGACTCCTAGAGTATACCAAAATATCGTCAATGAACACAACGACGAATCGATAGAGGAAAGGCCAAAATACCCGGTTCATCAGATCCATGAACACGTCTGCTGCGTTCGTGAGATTGAACGACATCACAAGGAACTCGTAGTGGCCAAAGCTGGTCCTGAATGCTGTCTTCTGCACGTCCTCATCCCTGACGCGCAACTGATGATATCCTGACTGAAGATCAATCTTCGAGAAGTACTGCGCTCCCCTCAACTGATCAAATAAGTCATCGATCCTGGGTAAAGGGTACTTGTTCTTCACCGTGATCTGGTTCAGCCTGCGATAATCAATACACAATCGCATCGAACCATCCTTCTTCCTCACAAACAGGACTGGTGCTCCCCAAGGAGACACATTAGGTCGAATAAGGCCAAGCTCCAACAGACCATCAATCTGTGTCCTCAACTCCTCCATCTCACATGGTGCCATGTGATACGTCGGCAGTGAGACGGGCGTGGAACCAGGCACCAGATCGATAGTGAAATCAATCTCTCGTCGAGGCGGCAAACTAGGGATCTTCCTGAACAGATCCCCAAACTCACAAACGACTGGCATATGCTCAAGCATCTGGGCACCAGAGTCCCGTAGTAAAGTAGCGTAGCTAAGTATAGGGAAGGGAAGATTTACCCGCACTGGAAATGTAAAGGATGCACCCTCTGGCTCGTAGGCAGTCACTATACGAGTCTCGCAGTCAATCTTGGCCCTCGCTGCAGTTAACCAGTCCATGCCAAGAATGACGTCGAGATAAACAAGAGAGGGGTCGACGACAAGATCAAGAGCCATCGTCTTGCCCCCCAGATCCACCAAATAGCCTTCACACATCAGGGTGGCATCTGTAAAGGACCCGTGAGCTGTATAAACTTGCACCCCATCCATCTTAATAGTCGGTAGCCGAATGCGCCTGACTATGGCATGTGATATCAATGAAATTATGGATACTGTGTCCACCATCACAAGAATAGGAATACCTCCGATGTGGGCAGTCACCTCAAAGGCCGAGTGCTGAGAAGTCTCTGTCGCAGCTGCCTCAGCTGTCAAGGCATGCACCCGTGCTAACTATGGCCAGTTCAGCCGCTGTGCCATGGGCCGTAGAGGCGGCCTGAACTGCGATACGGGAGGTCTGAAGGAAGGATGGGCAGGAACCAACCGTAAAGGCGGTGCTGATATAGCTTGTGGATGTGTACGGTTGATCTTCTGCTGCGGCGAGAACCCACTGTCCCGCATCCGAGCAAAACAACACTGTGCCAAATGGCCCGACCTCCCACAATAAGTACATGATAACTCGGGGCGCCGCAACGGTGGTACTGGCACGGTAGCCCTAGAAGGAGGGTCGGTGCGAGGCCTCTTGCCCGCAAAGGGCTTGTCCTGCAACTCTGGTCATGGCCTAGGAGCAATAGGGCCACGAGATCGTGTAAGTCGATCCGCATCCTACTCTGCCCGCATGGACATGTGAATCAGCTCTGCATAGGAGGGAATGCTCATGCAGCACATCTTCGACCGAATATCCGGTCGTAAACCCTCTAAAAAGCACCGTATGCGTATCTACTCATCTGCCATTACAGTCGGGACGTATCTGCCCAACTCAGTGAACCGATGCTCATACTCAGTTATTGTCATGCCTCCCTGTCTGAGGTGTAAAAACTCGTTCTCCCGATCATGCCTATACGTCTGGGGATAGTATTTCTCATGGAAGTGGAACTCGAACGCTACCCAGGTCCATATGTAATCGGCGGCAACGGTCCGCAACACACTGTCCCACCATAAGCTGGCCTCTCACTCGAACAAGAACGTAGTCAACTCGACCTGCTCAGCCTCTGAACAATGCAGCATCCGTAGTATCTTCGACACATGATCGAGCCAATACTCGGCCTCCTCGGGTCTATGAGAACTCGTAAAAGTGGGAGGCCGTAAGCGTTGGAATCGCTCTAGCAAGCCCCGTGTGTCTGCGGCATTCCCCGCAGGGTAAGCAGGTGGTACAGGATGAACCATGCCCTCATCCTGAGCATATGTATCGACATCCTCAACTGGATGCGCAGGTGGTGCAGGTGGAGGCACACTCCCACCTTGGGCTAGAGCCCCCACAATCATAGTCAGGAGCTGCTGCTGCTGCTGCATCATGGCCATTATCTGCTCAAATCTATCTGGAGGTGGAGCAGGCTGTGGCATATACTGCGTCGAAGAAGACGTGCGGTACTGCTCTCTGACGGGCAGTGTGAAAGGCGGTGGTCCAACTACAGGACCAGTAGTAGGCTGAGACATACGTGCTGTCTCAGGAATCGGGCCCACAGCAGGGTCCGCATGAGCATCAGACTGCAAAGGAGCCTGATCCATAGGCTCACCCAATGTAAGCCGAGCTATGCTCCGTGTAGCATTCGACGACATTCCTTATATTCAAAATAGGGCGCAACCTTGTCAGTCTCAATAGCACAAACACACCGCAATCATTCACATAAAGAGTTAAAGGGATTCCATGCATTTCATTTAACCAAAATTATCACAATACAAGGGATATCTCCTTACAGGCATCATGATAGGAAGTACATGGGAACTAAGACAGTTAAAGCTACAACAGCAACACAAGTAAACTACTAGCCTTAACAGGCTTACAAAACATAAAGCAGGAAACGACAACTGCTACTAAACAACATCCAAAATCTCATCGCTAGTCTGAGTTGGGTGACAAAGGAGGAGCACCCTTATCATACAAGCAGCACAGGATCGCCTTCAAGGTGCAAGTCACCTTGCCGAATTTCCTCTTCATAACAACCTTGGTATCCTCGACCTCAGCTTGAAGTTCTTGAACTTCCCTTCGCAAGGTGACCTGGCTCTCCTCAATTCGGGCAATGCGATCATCACCAGTAGCCTGAGCAGAAGGAGGAGGACTCTCATCTGTATCCTGAGCCTCCTCTTCTACCTCTTCCTGGACTTCTTCCTCAACTTCTGCTCCAGGTTCTCCCTCACTTAGATCCTCTTCATCATCAAAATCGTCCTCACTATCCTCCTCAAGCTGAGTCTCATGGTACTGCGACCCGATCTACATCTTGACCATGGTAGACTCATCAATGCTGTGAATCGAAACTGGCAACTCCGGCCCAAGTCTATAAGCAAACTCAAGCGCGATCTTGCATATAAGTCGACCAAAAGGAAGCGACTCAGACGTTCTTCTTGATTTCTCTATGAGGATAATCTGTGGCAAGACGAAAGTGGCCATACACACATTTTCTCCTTGGGCCACCTGATATAAGAAATCAACCATAAGGCACGTACACTCAATGCGATTTGTCGACCTGGGATACACGTTGAACGTGCAAATGTGGTGCAGAAGGCACAAATCATCGGACATATGAGATGCCTTGAGGCTACTGTTAGGTTGCCATGGAACTAGTCTATCATATAGAAACCTGGTACGGTGATCTCGCTCATGCCTACTCAAATTCTTCACACTGGGATGAACATCAGCAAGGGGCACGTTCAGAAGTCACGCTATCAACCGAACATCGACCGTAGCCATCCGGTCTCTACCAAAGGGAATCTTGAACTGCAATGGCTCCAGTGTATGATTCTGGATACGAGCGTAGAAGGCACGAACGGTGCTCACATTAGCATGATAACGAGCTTCAAATAGCGGACCCCAATGTGTAGATTAAATGCGCTCGAATAACAGGAATTCACCGAAGAGTCGCCCTTCCACATCTGCCTCAAACAACACCTTACGGTCAGTATATTCACCGTGAAGCATCTCTGCTAATATCACTCACCCAATTTGAGTATGGGGATCCAAATCCTGCTTTGTATGGAACTCTCGGGCTGTGCTTGGACTTGCGGCGGTGCTTGAGCTAGTGGCGCCACCCCTTGGTCTTCTTGATTACGCAGGGGGACTAGGCCCAGCCTCATCCGCTGCGGTCTTTCTCTTTCTTATCAAAGAGAGGATGGTGGAGAAAGATAAAAGACCCAAAATGGCTTCAACAAAAGTCATGAAAAATGGGGGAAATGTAGAGAAATGGCTTCCCAAATTGAAAAGAGGAGATCTAGGTGTTGTATAGGGATGCTTCAAGCTCCCCTAGGATGGATTTTTAAAAAGAAAAGAGAACAAAAAAGGGGAATGGAGCTCCTCACGATTTCAGCACGTTTTGGGAGTTGTAGGAGCTCCAACGGATGAGATTTACAAGAGGAGTTACAAACTGTAATAAAGTGATGGAATGGAGTCGTTTTCAGCAAGAAATGGGTTTGGAAAGGATTTGGAGCAACGATTTGAGAGAGGGCAGCAAGAAAACGAGCAAGGGGCTTGGGAAGGGGGCTGTTTGTGAAGGAAGTACCCCATTTAGGGGTTTTCTACGGTTGGACCACACGTGGGAGGGGTGTATTACCCAAAAAAACCACACGCGCCAAAATTCATTGCAAGTGGGCCCCACCGGACGGCGATGCATCGCCGGATCGGCGATGGCATCGCCGGCCATCTCGCAAGGTGGCCGGTGGGACCACATGGGTCGGGTCCCCCCTGGCCTAGGGACCTCAAAAATATATGGGTCCCACCTTAGTTCATTCTAGATTGCCCTAGGGAGGTCCAAACATCCATTCAGGGATTTCTGGGGCCAATTTGTAAACTTGAATGCATTCCCCTATCATACAACATATGATTTTGAGGTTGAAGGAGCTAATACATCCATCTAGCCTATTAGTTGCTAAAGATTGCAAACTTAGAATGGCCTTATGGCCAGTTTTCATGAAATTTTACTATTCACTATAAAATTTTATCGAAGTATAATTTTATATCATTTTCACATTAAGATAAATGCCTAACATAAAAAGAATAAGAAATAATTAAAGAATGGAGTGGTGAGAGGAAGAATTTTGAAGAATTTAGGTGAAACGGAGTTTTTAAGCCCTAGCGATTGAATGTAAGGGTTGTGGTTGTCCCACAGCACTAGGATTTACATTTACGGGTTTAGAATCATTCAAATAATGTCTCAACCCACCTACCTACAACCTAGGAGCTACTTAGGTCACTTCACGTGACCCATGATGCGTTACGGACTCGATCGCGCGATCGATACGAATAGACTTCGCCTATTGGCGAATTTGCGATCCTATAAGTGTTTCTAGACCTTTCTCGCACCCACCTAAGTCAAAGGAAGCGACAGCGTATGTCCCGTGACCATAACCCAGGCCCGATATAATCTCATTCATGCTCTGATACCAACTTGTAACACCCTGAAAATCGGGGGTCGTGTATAAACTCAACTCCCGAGTTCCAGACCGTCACTTATGCAACAAAAATGATTATGATTCAATGTTGTCTGAGTTAAAGCATTCACATGAGTAAAAGTATACCAAAACTGCAATTCATACTCCAGATCCAGTGATAAAAGCAAGCGAAAGACTAAAGAATATATATATCACTGTATGGAAAATAAAGTAGATCTCGACTGTCTCCAAAGTATGAATACATCTCTGAGTCTCATATACATGTAAATAACCAAAATTAAAATGTCAAAATAGTCCCACTGAGTAGTCCCATCAATCCAGGCCACCTAAGCAAAGCCGTCGTGGTACTGCATATATGAGAACTCGTCCTGGTCCTCATCATAGTCCGGCTCTGCCTCCTGAATCGCTGCCTCACCTACATCTAAGACAGGGTCTGGTGGGTGTTGCAAACGCCATCCCGAAACTTGGGAGTGAGTAGCTAACTCAGTGAAATAATAGAGCAAGGATTAACATGTTCTTAAATCAATCATCCAATAATAGTAAAGCAGTAAATCAAACAATCCTAATACTGTTGTTAATGCAATGTGACATGACATGATGGATGCCCTCACCGACGATCTCCCTCATACGGCACCATCTTACACCCGTGGCATGCTTTCATCCCACAGTGCTCCACATCTTCCAGGCACATGTAATGTGATGGTGATATGATTACCGAGTTATTATTAGTCCTTTTCATATAGCAATATTGGGAAACTAAGGTACTTCCCTTATATCAATCCCAACACAGATCCTGTCTAGGGTTGTCACTCCTAGTAATCTCATACGATATATATTTTTGTAGGTCGCTGCAAGGGCTGCCAGGGCTGTTGCTCGCACTCGTTACACCACTCCCCCATCGACTTATCAATACAGGCCTACTGTACTCTCACTGCTACGGAAGGGTCGTAGCCTCCCGTAGACTCAGAATACGCTCGCGGTCACTACAAAGGACTCGTCGCCTGATCAGTGTAGGCCGACAGCAAGAATATAGTGTCCCATACCACCATAATCTGCTCACGAGTCATAGGTGCTCACTGGTCACTACAGGGAGGTTTGTGGCCCCAGCATAGACCGACAGCTCGACCACGGTGTCCCATACCACCATGCTTGGCTCATGAGTCTTTATGGATTAAGGTACCATGGTTGTCAGGGTTTACAATGGTAAGTTCAGTACCGTAGGTTCAAGCAGTTATGACTCATACAGGGTGAACATATAATGGCCAGTCGGGTTACTTGACGGGCTCGACTAGCACGAACGCATCTCAACTCGAACGACATGAAATGCGTAAAACACCTCGTGTGGCCTAACCACTACTGCCAACTCCAAAACACGGCTCGCGTTCATCGACACGTCGTTCGTGGCAAAGATAAGCCAACCACGAATTTACTCGGTTGCCGACTGCCTGGACTAAGTATAGTCCCAAACAATTATGAATCCACATCAGCCATCATGTAAGAGTATTGGAAATGAAATACAACAATGTGAGCATGTTAACACATGTTATAACATACAACTTAAGTGAATCATCAAGCACATGCATTTCATACATATAATGAAATCATGCATATAGCTAACATGTAGGAAACCATTTACATTAGCATATTAATTGAGAAATCAATCTCAAACTAATTCATAATACCATTTGATTCAATACATACTAACACAAATATTTATACAAACACTTAAACTACACACTTAAGTCTATATATAGTATGTCGACTCAAAGTGCGCATTTAGGCGAATCTCTTTGCCAAACTAATTATGCACGTATTCCTAATATCCTAATGCGACAAGAAGCCATGTCAATCACATCAGCAAATTATGGATGAAAACAGTATTTCCTACAAATGACTAAAATGCCCTAAATCTCATATTCTTCGTCTGCTTACGAAACAGGAAACGGACGGCATGTTGTACATGTCAAACGGCGTTGTCATCGATAATCTACTATTAAACGACATTGAAAGCATTGGAAACAGTCAATCAAAGCGCCTAAAATTCGCACCTTTTCTCCTATAGGTGTATTAATTCGAACAAAGCATATACGCTTCGTCTACGGCGAATAGGCAACCTAATTTACAAGATGCATCAGCTACCATGCTAAGGAACCAAAGGAACCTTAAATCAGCAAGTGTTAGGGCTGTTTTCTTACCTAGAAACGCGGTGAAATCATCGGCAAAGTGATTGGATTGCGTGGCTTAATCACGTGCAACAGGTAGCACAAGCAGCAGGAAAAACTCTCCCACCTTCTCTCACAAACTCTCACTTTCTCTCTCACTCTTGCTAGGGTTTCTAGCAAATTTGGATGGGTGAGAGGAGTGAGGGTTTAAGCCCCTTTTATAACCTAAATCTTGCCCAAAATAGGCTTGGAAACAATGTTTACTTGATACCTAACCAAATCGGGGCTGTTTCGGTCCAAAAGGACATTTCTGGTGGTCCCTTGGCCGAACGCGATCGGACTTAAGTTCATGCACGTCGGATGTCGCTCACATCCTATTTTCAGACCAGTAGTATTCGTAGATCGCACATGGTGGTCTAGTTTCAGTTCAGCGGTCACCGCACGTAGATCAGGTCTGCAAGTCTCATGATATGAAATAGAAATTTTTCCTGATCCAAGGGTGTAATTTGGCTGAATTCTGACGGTTAGAACGCTTAATACTGACGCGTCAAGTCGTGTGCCAGATTTGAATTTTAAATTCCAAATCTAACCCTATTCTCACTCTCTTCACTCCAGGCTCAACGAAATAGCCTGTGAATGTCGGTTGGACTTGATTTTCGAAACGATTTTCAAGTCCAGCTAGGCGGTTATAACGGTCTAAGATTGTAGGTATCAGACTTTCGACGCGTGGTCTAGATCCAATACAAAGTTTCAAAGAATTCCAGAGAACAAACCGGTTTAGAGTTTGATCCGAGGTTTTAGAGTATTATAGCGTCATTGGTTCTACTCGCTTCGGGTCTTGTAGAACGTATTTAAAGTGATCAGGGACTATTTCCCAGCTACTCTAGCGTTGTACTAGGTAACTTATACTTATTTTCTAAAGGAATTAATCCTACGCGATTTCTAGTCGAGTTGGTACTCAAGTCCAAGTACGAATTTTTTCAGGGCGTTACAGCGTCGATACTGACAAACCCTCGCGGGCAGACTCCATTGGTAAACTGGTCAATCGGTAGAAATCATCGGCCACAAAAGAATGCAATGCACCAGAATCAAATAATACACGTACAATGTATGTAAAAATAGGGAGAGTATCCTCGAAGACACCTCTTGATGACTGAGGGTCCTACTGAGTGGCATAAAATTTGCCCTGGGTTAGCTGGAGAGGTGCAGGTCCCCTTTGAGGTCTCTACTGATGCTACTGCAACTGTGGCAGCCTGATCTGCTGCCTCTGCTGTTGTGAGGGAGGCCATGGAGGCTGGTGCTGTGGTCACTGCTACTGCTATAGTGGTTGTCGTGGAGGTGGATGCAGTACCCTTGGCTGCCGCTACTACGGATGGGGACACTCGTGCCTACGATGTCCTGTCCTATCGCATCCAAAGCAAGTACGTGTGAACGGTCCCAAAGGTGGTGCTGGGGGTACTGCCGGTGCTCGGAATGCTGGGCTGGTCGTGTGTCACTGCTCTGAAAGATGCTACTACTGCTGGGAACTACCAGAGGGTGCCATCCTTTTCTAATCTCCCCTCTGGTCACGGGCTCTCTGCATACTGACCCAATCTGACTCATAAATCTGTGCCCTCTCCATGATCTACTCAAATGTTGAAAGCATGTGTCTGATCACATGGCTCCTGAGGGCAGGACGTAACCCGTTCTCAAAATGGTGGGCCTTCCGCCCCTCATCATCAACAAGCACTACGTGAAAAAAATGACGGATTTAAAGATGGTTCTGGACCGTCTCTAAAATTGTTTGGTTTAAAGACGCTTTAGAGACGGCCGTAAACTGTCTTTAAACTTTTAGACGGCCCTTGAACGTCCTTAATATTGTCTTAAAAATTCGAACGTCCACAAATCATTTAAGACTGTCAAAAATCGTCGTTAATTGCGGATAAAAGATGTCCATTGACCATCTGAAATAAGAGACGGTCTCTGACCATCTTATATGCGGCCATTTGAGATGGTCAAAGACCGTCCGTATTAGAGATGGTCATTGGCCGTCTCTTACTGGTGATCTGAGGCTGTCAAGGACCGTCTCAATTAGAGACGGTCATTGGCCGTCTTTTCCTATAATCTGAGACTTTAAAAAATAGTCTATATTAGGGACAGTCCTTAGCTGTCTCCATTTGAGACTATCAAAGACCGTCTCTATTTGAGATGGTCTTTGACCGTCTCTATTTGAGATGGTCTTTGCGATCATTTTAGACGGTCAAAGACCGTCCGTATTAGAGACGGTCATTGGCCGTCTTTTATTAGTAATCTGAGACTGTCAAGGACCGTCTGAATTAGAGACTGTCATCGACCATCTTTTACTTGTTATCTGAGACAGTAAAAAGTAGTCTGTATTAGGGACGGTCCTTAGCAGTCTCCATTTGAGACTGTCAAAGACCGTCTCTATTAGAGACGGTCCTTAGCCGTCTTATAGTGGTCATTTGAGACTATCAAAGACCGTTTGCAGTAGAGACGGTCATAAACCGTCTCTAATGCTCAGGTCAAAAATTAAGAATAAAAAAAATTAAAAAGCTTAGAAAATAATTAACAATGTTTGAGAAAAAAAATTAGATTTTGAAAAAAAACGTAATTTTATAAAAATCTAGATTTTGAAAAAAAATAAATTAAGAACTTTGAATAATGTTGATAATTTTGAAAAAAAAGATTTCGATTAAAAAAATGATATTTTGAAAAAGAAAATTTATAAAATTAAACAAAATTGTGAAAAAATTGACAAATTATAAAAAAAATATATATTTAGAAAAAGAAAATTAGATTTTGTATTTTGACAAGAAAAATTAAAAAGTTATATAACAAGATTTCGATAAAAAAATGATATTTTGAAAAAGAAAATTTTAAAAATTAAACAAAATTGTGAAAAAATTGATAAATTGTAAAAAAAAATATATATTTTTTAAAAAAGAAAACTAAATTTTGTATTTTGACAAGAAAAATTGAAAAGTTATATAACTAAAGTTAGATTTTAAAAATGATATTTTGAAAAAGAAAATTTAAGAAATTAAACAAATTTGTGAAAAAATTGATAAATTGTATATATATATATATATATATATATATATATATATATATATATATATATATATATATATATATATATATATATATATATATATATATATATATATAGAAAGAAAGAAAACTAGATTTTGTATTTTGACAAGAAAAATTGAAAAGTTAGATAACAAAAGTGAGATTTTGATGATGTGTTGTATATTCTTGCCGCCCTTATGTTTCTCCAACCCATTTTTGGGCCGGGTATAAAAAATTGTGTAGATTTAAATCTTAAGTGGGCCACACCACTGGAAAGAAAGATAATATAGTACCTCGCCATTAAAAATTATAAAGAGCCCATCGTAAGGTTTTAGTAATGTTTATTTGCAATCCAACTTGTTGATAATGTAAAGGTCTAGATGAAGGTAAACTACAAAGATCAAATTGATCCAAAACTTTTGTGACCTTCAAAAGGTTTTTAATAGTTATTCATCATTGTTTTGATTGGTATGGCCCACCTGAGATTATTTTCTTATGATTTGAAATCACATCCTAAATATATGATGGAAAAATATATGGACCATGTTGATATACATAAAATATATCAAGGTGGGCCCTACATGGTTAGAGTAACACCCACGAAGGAGTTACTGTAACACCCTGAAAATTGGGGGTCGTGTAGAAACCCAATCCCGAGTTCCAGACCATCACTTATGCAACAAATATGCTTATGATTCAATGTTGTCTGAGTTAGTGCATTAACATGAGTAAGATTATACCAAAACTGTAATTCATACTCCAGATCCGGTGATAAAACGCAAGCAGAAGACTGAAGAATATATATATCACTGTATGACAAAACAAAATAATCTCAAACTGTCTCCAAAGTATGAATACATCTCAGAGTCACATATACATATCATAAACCAAAATCAAATGTCATGTAATAGTCCAACTAGCAAAAATCCCACTGATCCAGGCCACCTATGCGAAGCCGTTAGAGAACTGCATGTACGAGAACTCGTCCTGGTCCTCATAGAAGTCTGGCTCCAGCTCCTGGATTACCTCACAACCTACATCTAAGATAGAGTCTGGTAGGTGTTGCAAACACCGTCCTGTAACGTGGGAGTGAGTGATCAACTCAGTGGAATCATAGAGCAAAGATTAGCATGTTATTAAATCAATCACGTGATAATAGTAAAGCAAACAATCAGACATTCCTAGATACTGTTGTTATTGAAAGTATGAAATGACATGATGGATGCCCTCACCGACATACTCCCTCATGCGACACCATCTTACGTCCGCGACATGCTTTCTTCCCTCAGTGCTCCACATCTTCCAGGCACATGCAGTGCGATATGAATATGATTACCAAGTTGTTATTAGTCCTTTCAAACAGCAGGATTGGGAAACTAAGGTACCTTCCTTATATCAATCCCAACACAGATCCTGTCTAGGGTCGTCACTCCTAGTAGTCTCATATGATGTTATATTTATACGTCGCTGTAAGGGCTGCCAGGGCTATTGCTCGCACTCGTTGCACCGCTCCCCCATCACCTTATCAATACAGGCCTAATTATACTCTTGTCGCTACGAAAGGATCGTCGCCTCCCGTAGACTCAGAATACGCTCGAGGTCACTACAAAGGGCTCGTCACCAATCAGAGTAGGCCGACAACTTGAATGTATTGTCCCATACCACCACAATCGGTTCACGAGTCAAAGGTGCTCATTGGTCACTACGGGGAGGTTTGTGGCCCCAGCGTAGGCCAATAGCTCGACCACGGTGTCCCATACCACCATGCCCGGCTCATGAGTCTTTATGGATTAAGGTACCATGGTTATCAAGGTTTTCACTGGTAAGTTTAGTACTCTAGGTTCAAGCAGTTATGACCAATAAAAGGTGAACATTCAATGGTCAGTCGGGTTACTTGACCAGCTCGACTAGTAGAACGCACCTCAAGCTGAACGACATGAAGTGCATAAAACACCTCGTGTGGCTTAACCACTGCCGTCAACCCAAAGCATGATTCGGGTTCATCAATGCGTCCTTCGTGGAGAATAAAAGCCAACCACGAATTCAATTCTGTTATCGACTACCTGGACTAGAATATAGCCCCAAGCACTTATAATCTATATCAGTGATCATATGAGAGTGACAGAAATGAAATACAAAAAATACAAGCATGTTGACAACATGTTATAACATACAACGTAAGAAAATTAACCAATACATGTATTCCATATATATAAGGAAATCAATTCAATATAACAACATGGACGAAATCATGTACATCATCATATGAGTTGAGAATCTAGTTCTCAAAACTAATCTACAATACCATTTACTCAATACTTACTAGTACAAACATTTATACAAACACTTAGTCTACACACATTTGTCTATATAGCGTATGTCGACCCAAAGTGTGCATTAGGGCGAATCTCTTCACCAAACAGACCATACACACATATCTAATATAATAACACGACAAATACCCATGACAATCATTTCAGCAAAATACGGACGTATACAGTATTTCCTACAATTACCTAAAATACCCTAAATCTCATATTCTCCGTACGTATGCGAAATAGAAAACGGACAGCATGTTCTACATGTCAAACAGTGTTCTTGTCGATAATCTACTATTAAACGACATTAAAAGCTTCGAAAACAGTCAATCTAGGCACCTAAAATCCTCACCTTTCACCGTAGAAGTGGATCAATTCGAATAGAAAGTCTACGCTTCGACAACGTCTGTATGACGACCTATATCACAAGATAGATTAGCTACTTCGCTACTTGTATCGATGGAATCCATAAAACAGGTTGAGGTTAGGATTTTCTTACCTAGAATGAAGTCGAAATCACTGGAGGAGTGATTAGAACACGGTGATTCGGTACGTGTAGAAGCAGGATCAAGTGGCAGGAAACTTTCCTCACAACTATCTCACAATCTCTCTCTTTCTCTCTCTTCTCTTTCTAGGGTTTCTTGCAAATTCGTAGGTGAGAGATATAAGAGGGTTTAAGGCCCTTATATAGGCTAAAAACTCACCTACTTAGACTCTAAACCAAGGTATACTTGGGTTATAACCAAATCGGATCTTTTTCGATCCAAAAGGACACTTCTGGAGGTCCCCTGATCGAATGCGGTCAGACTTAAGCTCATGGATGCCGGATGTTGATCACATTGAGTTTTCAGTCCGATAGTGTTCCCAGATCTCACGTGGCGGACCAGTTTCAATTCAACGGTTACCGAACCTAAATCAGGACTACAAGTTTTATGACATGAAAGAGAAATTTTTTTTGATCCGAGGGTTAAATTTGGCTGAATTCTGACGGTCAGAACGCTTAAAAATAACGCGCAACGACACGTGCCAGATTTTGAATTATTTCTCTAAATATTTACCTTTTCTCACTTTTTTCACTCCGAACTCAGTAAAATGGTGTCGGGACATCAGTTGGGCTTGATTTTCGAAACGACTGTCAAGTTCAACTAAGCGGTCATCATGGTCTGAGATTACGGATATCGAACTTTCGACGTGCTGTCTAAATCTAATACAAAGTTTCAAAGGGTTCCTAAGAGCAAACGAGTTTAGAGTTTGATCCTAGATTTTAGGATGTTATAGCGTCCTTGATTCTATAAGTTTTGGGTCTTGCAGAACGTATTTAAAGCGATTCGTGCTATTTTCACAGCTACTCTAACATAGCGCTAGTTAACTTACGCTTAATTTCTAAAGCAATTACTCCTAAGTGATTTCTAACTGAGGTGGTACTCAGACCTCTGTACGAATTTTTTCGAGACGTTACAATCTACCCCCCTTAAATAATAAATTTTATCCTCAAAATTTGTACCTTTTCGTACTCCTCGAGGAGCTGTGGGTAGTTCTTTCTGATTTCAGCTTCTGTCTCACATGTAGCCTCCTCTTCAGTGTGATGCGTCCACAACACCTTCACAAGGGGGATGACCTTGCTACGCAATACCTGCTCCTTCCTGTCTAATATACGCGCCGGTCGCTGTATATATGTAACATCCTCACCTAACTGCAACTGCTCCCATCTAATGATATGGGAAGGATCAGGAACGTATTTCTTCAGCATAGAAACATGAAATACGTTGTGTACGCTCGCGAGAGGCGTAGGCAAGGCCAGACAATATGCCACTGCACCCACACGGTCAAGAATCTAGAATGGACCAATGAATCACGGTGCTAGTTTTCCCTTCTTTTCGAACCAAAGAACTCCCTTCATAGGGGAAACTCTCAAAAATACGTGATCTCCAACTGTGAACTCTAGCAGGCGCTGTCTCGTATCGGTATAATTCTTCTATCTGCTCTGCGCCGTAAGAAGCCAGCGTCTGATGATGTCAATCTTCTCCGATGTCGCCTGCACTATCTCTGGACTAATCAATCTCCACTCACCAACCTCTGCCAGCAATGCGGTGCTCGGCAGGGACGCCCATACAAGGCCTCGTAAGGTGTCATACGGATACTAGCCTGAAAACTGTTGTTGTACGCGAACTCCGCATATGGAAGACAATCATCCCAACTGTCTTTAAAATCCAACATGCAAGCCCGCAACATGTCCTCTAGAATCTGGTTCACCCACTCTGTCTGTCCGTCTGTCTGTGGGTGGATGGCAGTACTAAACTTCAACTTCACACCCATAGCTTCCTGAATGCGAGTCCAGAAAATAGAAGTAAAGCACGTGTCTCTGTCCGACAGGATCTCTAACAGAACTCCATGCAGACGTACTATCTCCCTGATGTATAGTCTAGCCAACTCGTTTACAGAGTTTGTAACTCTAATCGGAAGGAAGTGCGCCGACTTTGTCAAACGGTCGACGATCACCCAAATAGAATCATGTCCCTTCCTCGTCTTCTGCAGTCTCGAAATAAAATCCATAGAAATAAAGTCCCACTCCACTCAGCTATAGGCATAGGCTGAAGGAGACCAGGAGGTCGGAGAAACTCTGCCTTCACCTACTGGCAAGTGAGACAACGGGACACGAAATCTGTGATGTGGGTCTTCATGCCCTCCCACCAATATGTCCTCTTCACGTCGTGATACATCTTTATGCTGCCCGGATGCATCGCAAGTCTGGAACTATGGATATCTGGGACGCATAGGCGGCCACGGTAACATAAGTCCCCATCTGTTCCAACTCGCCACTCGGCGTTTGTATCATCACTGGCCTGCTCTCGAAGCTCAGTCAGATGCTCGTCATCCCTCTGCGCCGCGATGACCTTGTCATCGATAAGAGATCGCACCTGCACATGTGCGATAAACTCATATGGCTCCTCCATAGCGAGTTTCTGCTCAAAGTCTCGCAAAAACTCAACCATGTCCCACTCGGCAACCATCAGTGGAGCCACAAACTCTATCACCTTCTTACAGTTCAACGCATCAGCCACAAGGTTCGCCTTGCCAGGATGGTAGGAAACTTCAAACTTAAAGTCTTTCAAGGTCTCTATCCATCGCCGCTGCCTCATATTCAGGTCCTGTTGTGTGAATATGTATCTAAGGCTCTTGTAGTGGCAAAAGAGCTCGAACTCCTCTCCGTAGAGGTAATGTCTCCAGAGCTTCAATGTGAAAATGACGGCTGCCAACTCAAGGTCGTGTGTAGGGTAATTCTCCTCGTACTTCCTTAATTATCTCGAGGCATACGAAATCACCCTGTCCTTCTGCATAAGGACACAACCCATACCAACGCTAAACGCGTCGTTGTATATCGTGTATTTAACCCCTTGCTCTGGCAATACTAGCATAGGGGTAGACGTCAGCCTATCCTTCAGCTCCTGAAAAGCTACCTCCGCCTTCTCATTCCAGGCGAACTTCAAATCCTTCTATGTCAACTGAGTCAAGGGTCTGACTATCTTGGAGAAGTCCTGAATGAATCGTTGATAGTAGCCTGCCAATCCCAAAAAACTCCTCACCTCAGTGACTGAATTAGGCTGCTCCTAGTCCTGCACTGCGGCTACCTTGGCAAGGTCCACCGCCATCCCATCCTTGGACACCACATGTCCAAGTAACTTGACTTCCTCCTTCCAGAAGTCACACTTCTTATACTGTGTAAACAACTGGTGCTGTCTCACGGTATCCAGGACCAATCACAAGTGCACCTCATGCTCCTCTTGACTCCTGGAATATACCAAAATGTCGTATATGAACACGATGACGAATCGATAGAGGAATGGCCGAAATACTCTGTTCATCAGATCCATGAACACGGCTGGTGCGTTCGTAAGATCGAACGACATCACGAGGAACTCATAGTGGCCAAAGCTAGTCCTGAAAGCTTTCTTCTGCACGTCCTCATCCCTGACACGCAGCTAGTGATACCCTGACTGCAGATCAATCTTCGAGAAGTACTGTGCTCCTCTTAGCTGATCAAACAGGTCATCAATCATGGGAAAAGGGTATTTATTCTTCACCATAATCTGATTCAACCTATAATCAATACACAATTGCAGTGAACCATCCTTCTTCATCACAAATAGTACCGGTGCTCCCCAAGGAGACACACTCGGTCGTATGAAGCCAACATTCAACAGATCATCGATCTGTTTCCTCAACTCCTCCATCTCACATGGGGCCATGCGATACGTCGGCAGTGAGACGGGCGTCGAACCAGGTACCAGGCCGATAGTAAAATCAATCTCACACTGAGGTGGAAAACCCAGAATCTTCCTGAACAGATCCCCATAATCATGAACTACTGGCGTGTGCTTAAGTGTCGGGGCATCAACATCTTGCAATAAGGAAGCGTAACTAAGTACTCGGAAGGGGAGATTAACCTGCACTGAAAATGTAAAGGATGTGCCCTCCGGCTCATAGACTGTCACTATACGGGTCTCGCAGTCAATTTCGCCCCTCCCTGCAATCAGCTAATCCATGCCAAGAATGACGTTAAGATAATAGAGAGAGGGGTCGACGACGAGGTCAATAGCTATCATCCTGTCCCCCAGATCCAGTAAATAACCCTCACACATCATAGTGGCATCAGAAAAAGTCCCGTGCAGTGTGAGAACTCGCACCCCATCCATTCGAGTAGTCGGTAGCCCAAGGCGTTTGACTGCAGAATGCGATATCAATGAAATCGTAGATCCTGTATCCACCATCACGAATATAGTACCTCCAATGTGGGTTGTGACCTCAAAGGCCAAGGGCAGGGCAGTCTCTGTCCCGGATGCCTCTGCTGTCAATGCATGTACCTGAGCCTGCTGTGGACGGTTCGGCCGGGTTCCATGGGTCGTTGAGGCGGCCGGAACTGAGGTATGGGAGGTCTGAAAGAAGAATGCGCAGGAGCCAACCATAACAGTGGAGCGGATAATGCCTGTGGGTGAGGACGGTCGATCTTTTGCGGCGGCGAAAATTCGTTATCCCTCATCCGAGCAAAACAGCTCTCTGCAGTGTGACCAGGTCTCCCACAGTAAGCACAAGTCACACCCGGGTGCCTCATCAAAAGTACTGGCGCTGTAGCCCTAGGAGGAGAATCGATGCGAGGCCTCTTGCCAAGGAGTGGCCTGCCCTGAGCTTCTGGTCATGGCCTAGTAACTATAGGGCCACGAGAACGTGCCAATCGATCAATATCCTGCTCTGCCCTCATGGACATATGTATCAGCTCTTCATAGGAGGGTATGCTGACACAGTACATCTTCGACCAAATATTAGGTCGCAAACCTTCAGAAAATCATCGTATGTGCATCGGCTTGTCAGCAAGTATCATAGGGACGTATCTGCCCAACTCTGTGAATCGATGCTCATACTCTATAACTGACATGCCTCCCTGCTTGAGGCACAAAAACTCGTTCTCCCTCTCGTTCCGGTAGGTCTGGGGATAATATTTCTCATGGAAACAGAACTTGAATGTTGCCCAAGTCCAGATGTAGCCAACAACAACTGTCTGTAATACGCTATCTCACCATAAGATGGCCTCTCGCTCGAACATGAAAGTGGCCAACTCAACCTACTCAGACTCTGAGCAGTGCAGTATCCTCAGTATCTTCGAGACACGGTCGAGCCAATACTCTGCCTCCTCGGGTCTATGAGAACCCGTAAAAGTATGAGGGCGCAAGCACTGGAATCGCTCAAGTAGGCCCCGAGTATCAGCAGTGTTCCCCGTAGGGTAACAGATGGTGCAGGATGAGCCACACCCTCATCCTGAGTCGAAGTCCCAACATCCTCGACTAGATGCATAGATGGCACAGGTGGAGTTGTACTGCTACCCTGGGCTAAGGCCCCTGCGATGGTAGTCAAAAGCTGCTGATGCTGCTGATGCATCATAGTCATCAACTACTCAAACCTATCAGGAGGTGGAGTAGGCTGAGGCACATACTACGTCGAGGAAGAGGCACGGTACTACTCTCTAACTGGCAGTGTGAAAGGTGGTGGTCTGACTGTAGGACCTGTAGAAGGCTGAGACTCAGGTGCAGTCTCACGAATCAGGCCCACAGCAGGGTCCATATGGTCATCACTCTAGGGAGGAACCCGATCCATCGGCTCACCCAGCGTAAGACGTGCCATACTCCGAGTAGCCTTAGGCGACATTCTCTATATTCAAAATAGGGTGCAACCTAGTCAGTTTCAGCAATAGCACAAATACACCATAATCATTCACATAACAAACTGAAGAAACTTCATGCATTTCATTAATTCAAAATTTATCATAATACACGAGATATATCTTTACATGCATTATGACAAGAAACACATGGGAAACTAAGCCAGCTAAAGCTACAAATCAACACAAACCAACTACCAAGCCTTCTCAGGCTCACACACAGAAAACAGAAACAACCTAACTACGACCAACAAACATCTGAAATCTAATCACTCATCCGAGTCTGGCGATGGAGGAAGGGCACCCTTATCCTGCAGACAACACAGGATGGCCTTCAAGGTGCGAGTCACCTTGCCAAACTTCCGCTTCATGACGGCCTTGGTATCCTCAAGCTCTTGTTTTACCTTGGTCCGGAGTTCTTGGACTTCCCATCGTAAAGCAACCTGACTCTCTACAAGTCGGGCTACGTGAGCATCCCTAGCAGCCCGAGTCACAGGAGGAGGACTCTCATCAATATCCTGACCCTCCTCTTCTTCTTCTTCCTGGCTTTCTTCCTCTATTTCTGCTCCACCTTCTTCTTCACTTTCATCCTCCTCGCTATCATATTCACCCTCACTGTCATCATCAAGCTGGGCCTCACGCTGCCGAGGCCCTATCTTCATCTGGTTCATGGTAGCCTCATTGATGAAATGAATCGGCACAGGCAACTCCGGCCCAAGTCTATAAGCAAACTCAAGTGCAATCTTGCATATGAGCCGGTCAAAGGGAAGTGACTCAGACGTTCTTCTCGACTTCGCTATGAGGACGATCTGTCGCAACACAAACGTGGGCACGCACACGTTCTCTCCCTGGCCCACTTGATATAGGAAATCAACCATAAGGCAGGTGCATTCATTGCGATTGCTCCACCTGGGATAAACATTAAACGCATAGATGTGGTGAAGCAGACGAAAATCATCTGACATGTGGGACGCTAAGAGGCTCTTATTACGCTGCCACTCAACTAAGCCACCACATAGAAACCTGGTGTGGTGATCTCACTCACGAACACTCATCAGGTTCTTGACACTTGGATGTACCTCACCAAGAGGCACGTTCAGAAGTCGAGCTATCAACCGAACATCGATCGTGGCTTTCCGATCTCTATCAAAGGGAATCCTGAACTGTAGTGATTCCAACGTAGGGTCCCGAATATGAGCATAAAAGGTACGAACAGTGCTCACGTTCGCACAAGACTGGCCTTCAAAGAACGGACCCCACTTGGCAGCTTCGATGCGCTCAAACTACAAAAACTCATCAAAGAGTCGCTCATCCACATGCTCCTAAAAAAGAACCCTGCGATCCATATATGCACCATGAGACAAGTCTGCCAACAGTGCTCTTCCCATGGGAGCACGGGGATCCAAATCCCACTTCGTGTGTAGCTCTCTCCCAATATTTGGACTAGCGGCGGCACTTGAACTAGCGGCGACACCTCTTGGCTTCCTTGAACGTGAAGGGCAACTAGGCCCAGCTTCATCTGCAGCGGTCTTCCTCTTTCCCATGAGAGAGAGGATGGTGGAAAGGGAAAAAAGACTAAAATAACCTCTAGAAAGGCCATGAAAAATGGAGGAAAGGGGGAGAAAGGGCTGACCTAATGGGCTGCCACGAATCTAAGTCCTATAGAGGAGTGAAACAAGCCCCAAAAGGCTAGGATTACAAAGGGAAAAGAGTGAAATGGGTTGGGTTAGAAGCTCACACGATTTCTAGCCTCAAATGGAGGATGAGAGAGCTCCAATGGATGAGAATGGAGAGAGGGGAGTGTGTACAGCTATAAACGATGGAGTGGCGTGGATTGTGGCCAAAAATGATGATGGGAGTGATTGGGAACGGGATTTGAATGAGAAGACAGCAAAAATGTGAAAAAGGGAGAGCTTGGGAGTAGTTTTTATGAAGGAGGTAGTGATTTGGGAGGGTTTTAATGAACGGCCCATAGCTAGGGGGGCTACCCTAACCCCCAAAGTGCGTCGACCCGATGGCCCGCCCGAGAGGGGCCCACTGTACGGCGAGGCCTCGCCGAACCAGTGAGGTCCTCACCACTCCCTGTGTCATTTGGTGATGCCTCGCCATTTTGGCAAGGTCCTCCTGCCCTGAGGTCCCCAAAAATATGTGGGTCCCACCTTGAATCATCCTAGACTAGTGTGGATAGGCCCACGACTCCGTTTCGCACTATTTCGAGTCATTTTGGGCACTATCTAACATATATTCACATTTAGCGGTTTTTAACGGCTAGGATAGGGTCTATAGAGGTCTAGACCCGCCCACACACGAACTAGAAGTGGTCTGGGGTCATTTCGTGTGACCACGGATACACACAGACTCGATCAAAATTATCGATTTGAGTGAACTTCTCCAATTGGCGAAACTGGGGTCCTATGAGTGTTTCTAGGTTTTCCTCGCACCCACCTAAGTCAAAAGGGAGACAACGTACATCGTGTGTCCATAACCCAGGTCCGGTTTAATCCAAATCATGCTCTGATACCAACTTGTAACACCCTAAAAATTGAGGGTCATGTAGAAATCGAACTCCCGAGTTCCATACCATCACTTATGCAACAAATATGCTTATGATTCAATGTTGTCTGAGTTAGTGCATTAATATGAGTAAGATTATACCAAAACTGTAATTCATACTCCAGATCCAGTGATAAAATGCAAGCGAAAGACTGAAGAATATATATATCACTGTATGACAAAACAAAGTAATCTCAAACTGTCTCCAAAGTATGAACACATCTCAGAGTCACATATACATATCATAAACCAAAATCAAATGTCATGTAATAGTCCAACTAGCAAAAATCCCGCTGATCCAGGCCACCTATGTGAAGCTGTTAGAGAACTGCATGTACGAGAACTCGTCCTGGTCCTCGTAGAAGTCTGGATCCAGCTCTTGGATTGCCTCACAACCTGCATCTAAGATAGAGTCTGGTAGGTGTTGCAAACATCGTCCTGTAACGTGGGAGTGAGTGATCAACTCAATGGAATCATAGAGCAAAGATTAACATGTTATTAAATCAATCACGCGATAATAGTAAAGCAAACAATCAGACATTCCTAGATACTGTTGTTAATGCAAGTATGAAAGACATGATGGATGCCCTCACTGACATACTCCCTCATGCGACATCATCTTACATCCGCAGCATGCTTTCTTCCCTCAGTGCCCCACATTTTCCAGGCACATGCAGTGCGATATGGATATGATTACCAAGTTGTTATTAGTCCTTTCAAACAGCAGGATTGGGAAACTAAGGTACCTTTCTTATATCAATCCCAACACAGATCCTGTCTATAGTCGTCACTCCTAATAGTCTCATACGATGTTATATTTATAGGTCACTGCAAGGGCTGTCAGGGCTGTTGCTCGCACTCGTTGCACTGTTCCCCCATCACCTTATCAATATAGGCATAATTGTACTCTTGTCGCTACGGAAGGGTCGTCGCCTCCCTAGACTCAGAATACTCTCGAGGTCACTACAAAGGGCTCGTCACCAATCAGAGTAGGCCGACAGCTCGAATGTAGTGTCCCATACCACCACAATCGGCTCACGAGTCAAACGTGCTCATTGGTCACTACGGGGAGGTTTGTGGCCCCAGCATAGGCTGACAGCTCGACCAGGGTGTCCCATAACACCATGCCCAGCTCATGAGTCTTAATGGATCAAAATACCATGATTATCAGGGTTTTCAGTGGTAAGTTTAGTACCCTAGGTTCAAGCAGTTATGACCAATACAAGGTGAACATAAAATGGTCAGTCGGGTTACTTGACCAGCTCGACTAGTACAAGCGCACCTCAAGCTGAACAACATGAAGTGCATAAAACACCTCATGTGGCCTAACGACTGCCGTCAACCCAAAGCACGACTCAGGTTCATCGACGCGTCCTTCTTGGCGAATAAAAGCTAACCACGAATTCAATTCTGTTACCGACTACCTGGACTAGAATATAGCCCCAAGCACTTGTAATCTACATCATTGATCATATAAGAGTGACAGAAATGAAATACATACAATACAAGCATGTTGACAACATGTTATAACATACAACGTAAGCAAATCAACCAATACATGTATTCCATATATATAAGGAAATCAATTCAATATAACAACATGGAGGAAATCATGTACATCATCATATGAATTAAGAATCCAATTCTCAAAACTAATCTACAATACCATTTACTCAATACTTACTAGTACAAACATTTATACAAACACTTAGTCTACACACATTTGTCTACATAGCGTATGTCGACCCAAAGTGTGCATTAGGGCGAATCTCTTCGTCCAATAGACCATACACGCATATCTAATATAATAACACGACAAATACCCATGGAAATCATTTCAGCAAAATACGGACGTATACAGTATTTCCTACAATTACCTAAAATACCCTAAATCTCATATTCTCCGTACGTATGCGCAATAGAAAACGGACAGCATGTTCTACATGTCAAACAGTGTTCTTGTCAATAATCTACTATTAAATGACATTGAAAGCTTTAAAAACAGTCAATCTAGGCATCTAAAATCCTCACCTTTCGCCGTAGAAGCATATCGATTCGAATAGAAGTCTACACTTTGTCAACGTCTGTATGATGACCTATATCACAAGATAGATTAGCTACTTCACTACTTGTATCGATGGAATCCCTTAAACAGGTTGAGGTTAGGGTTTTCTTACCTAGAATGAAGTCAGAATCACTGGAGGAGTGATTAGAACACGGTAATTCGGTACGTGTAGAAGCAGGATCAAGTGGCAGGAAACTTTCCTCATAACTCTCTCACAATCTCTCTCTTTCTCTCTCTTCTCTTTCTAGGGTTTCTTGCAAATTCGTAGGTGAGAGATATGAGAGGGTTTAAGGCCCTTATATAGGCTAAAAACTCACCTACTTAGACTCTAAACCAAGGTATACTTGAGTTATAACCAAATCGGGTCTTTTTCGATCCAAAAGGACACTTCTGGAGGTCCCCTGACCAAATGCGGTCGGACTTAAGATCATGGATGCCGGATGTTGATCACATTAAGTTTTCAGTCCGATAATGTTCCCAGATCGCACGTGGCGGACCAGTTTCAATTCAACAATTATCGAACCTAAATTAGGACTACAAGTTTCATGACATGAAAGAGAAATTTTTCCTGATCCGAGGGTTAAATTTGGCTAAATTCTGACGGTCAGAACGCTTAAAAATAACACGCAACGACACGTGCCAGATTTTGAATTATTTCTCTAAATCTGCCAGATTTTGAATTATTTCTCTAAATCTTTACCTTTTCTCACTCTCTTCACTCCGAACTCAGTAAAATGGTGTCGGGACATCAGTTGGGCTTGATTTTTAAAACGATTGTCAAGTCCAACTAAGCGGTCATCATGGTCTGAGATTGTGGATATCAAAATTTCGAGGCGCGGTCTAAATCCAATACAAAGTTTCAAAGGGTTCTTGAGAGCAAACGGGTTTAGAGTTTGATCCTAGATTTCAGGATGTTATAGCATCCTTGATTCTACAAGTTTTGGGTCTTGCAAAACGTATTTAAAGCGATTAGTGCTAATTTCACAGCTACTCTAACATAGCGCTAGTTAACTTACGCTTAATTTCTAATTGAATTACTCCTAAGTGATTTCTAACCGAGGTGGTAGTCGGACCTCTGTACAGATTTTTTCGAGACGTTACAGTTACCTAAATAGTGAAATGATACTATAAGGTCACCTCAAGGGAACTTTCCATGAGGTTAATTTGTGTGGACCCCACCATGATGTGTGTAGAACATCAACACCATGCATTTGATATGTCCCCTTTAAGTCTAAAAATTAGTCATCTACGAAACTCAGGTGGGCCATAGCATCTAAAACTATGCGAAGACATCCCTAAAACATATAAAAGCATTTAATTGGTGGGGCCCTGTAACAACCCAAAAAATTGGGGGTCGAGCATAAACTCCACTCCCGAGTTCCAGAACATCACTTATGCAATATTTTCAATGATAGATGAATGACAACAGTATTAGTGCATAAAACATGAAGTGGATTAAGCTAAAACAGCATATCATACTCCAGAGAGTTAAATTTCACAAGCGAAAGACTGTGATAAATATATAAAATGTATAATTGATTGTAAGTCTCCAGAGTGTGAACATGTTACCAGGTTAACTAAATACATGTATACTCCAAAAATGGAAAGAAAAGGATATACATGGGTGTTTAAATAAAAGGTGAAATACCAAGTGTATTGACATCTAATCAGTAACCCTATAACCCGGTCAATAAGAACCTGCATATAGGAGAAATCCTCCTCAACATCATCAAGTCCGACTTTACTTCGTAAGCATTGCCATCATCTGAAACTAAAATAGGGACTAGTTGGTGTGGCCAACACCGTCCCGTAACGTGGGAGTGAGTGATCAACTCAGTGGAAACTATATACAGCAAAGGTTAACATGTTATCAATCCAATCAAGCAGTACAATCAAACATGCCCTAGATACTCTTGTTAATGCATGAATGTTATGAAGAATAATGCATGCCCTCACCACAATCTCCTCTGCGACATCATCTAACAATCACGGCATGAATGACTTCCTCAGTGCTCTATCACCAACCCCGTTAGCATATGCAATGCGATGATATGAGCATGATTACCAAGTTCTTATTAGTCTTTTTCATATAGCAGGATTGGAAAGCTAAGGTACCTCCCTTGTATCATTACCCAAACGGTGATCTATTATCGGGTCATCAGTCCGAGATAATCTCATACGATGTTACGGTTCTAGGTAGCTGCAAGGGCTGTCAGGGCTGTTACACGCAATTGTTACACCACTCCCCCATCACCAAATCAATACAAGCCTAGTTATATCCCAAATACTACAATAGGACTCATCGCCCTTATGCATTATCAGGATATACTCGAGGTCACTACAGAGGGTTCGTCACCAATCAATGTAAGCCGACAGTAAGAATATAGTGTCCCATACCACCATAATCTGCTCACGAGTATAGGTGCTCACTGGTCACTACAAAGGGCTCGTCAACAATCAGAGTAGGCCGACAGCACGAATATAGTGTCCCATACCACCATAATCAGCTCATGAGTCTTAGCGAATCGAGTTACCAAGGTTAGAGGGGCTTTTCACTAGTAAGTTTGGTACCTTAGGTTCAAGCAGTAGTGACCAAACATGGTAAACAAACATCGGTCAATCAGGTTAGTTGATATGCCCAACTAGGCCAAGCGCACGTTGAGTTGAATGACATGGAATGCATAAGCACTCCATGTGGCCTAACCACTACCGAACATCCCAAGTACGACTCAGATTCGTTGAACAAATCCTGTGTGGCGAAATAAACTCAACTACCACTTGAAGAACGGTTACCGATTACCTAGACTATACAATAGCCCCAATCACATTCAGTTATGACATATTATCCAAAGATATAAGCAAAGTAGTAAATGGATCATATTTCAAATTATACAATCAAGGGTCCGATATTATCCGCTTAGGGATGCTAGGGCTGTTGCACGGAATCATTACACCACTCCCCCATCACCCTTCTCGACATTGTTTCTACATGTTATGGTATACAACTTAGACATGATTCCACATATGCAATATAAAATACATGGAGGAAATCATAGACATCATGAAACATGATTCATCTAGGTTAATCAATTCATGGAGGAAATCATACCCACAATTAACGTGATCGGGAATCAATCTCAACAACCTTGACAATCACATTTTACTAACTACTAACTCATTTAGACATTTATACAAACACTTAGATTACACATTATATCATACATATTTTGCATTCATTAGCATATGTATTAGGGCAAATCCTTTCGTCAAAGGGTTATTGCCTATACAAAAATCATGTATCCATGACAGTTTGTCATGGCGAACACGAAAGTGAATTCCATACTCATTCAGTCATTTTCACATACACTTAGGCTACACATACTAATTACATATCATAGTTGGTATATCATGCATTTGGACTAAACCTTTAGCCCAGGAGTTGTTACACATGCATCTAGCATACATAGACGGTAGTTAGTCATGGCAAACACAAATTCATATTTCATATGTATATGGTATTTTCTACAAATATGAGGAATACAGTATATTCAACATAGTTAACGTATAACTAAAAAATGATGGACAATAGTTTATACATGTAAAATAACATCCACGTCAGTAATATATCATTAACCGACATTGAAAGTCTTGAAAACCATAACCTAAACGTATATAGTCCGCACCTTAAATCAGAAAATGCGTATAAGATGTGATTCAGACGCTAAGTCTTCATCAATGGTGGATACGCTACCTATGACATTAAACGGGTTAGCTATAACTTCATTTAAACTATTCTAGGCTTCCAAATAGGTTAGGGTTAGCTTAACTTACCCAATAATGGAATCAAAAATGCCGTAATAGCGATACGGTAGTGGTGTTGAAGCACATGGAGCTGCAGGGTAGAATCCCTGGGTGAATCTCCTACTCTCTCTCTCTCTTTCTCTCTCTTGGAAAGCTAGGGTTTAAAAATTCGTATGGGATTTGGGAATGGGGGTTTTAAGCCTTTTTATAAGCCCAAAAGCGACGAAAATAGACTTGGGGCCAAGGTATACTTAGGTTATAACCAAATCGGTTTTGTTCTGATCCAACGGAGCACTTCTAGAGGTCCTGTTACTGAATGTGGTTGGACTTAAGCTCTCTAATATCGGATCTAGGTCAAGCTAAGTTTTCAGTCCGGTCGGGTTTCCAGATCTACCGTGGCGGACCAGTTTCAGTTCAACAGTTACGGGAGCTCGATCAGAGCTATAAGTACTATGACATGTAAGGGCCACCTATCCTGATCTGAGGGTGATTTGGGTGGAAATCTAATGGTCAGAATGCTTAGAAAAGGCACGCAAGTGAATCGTTCCAGATTAACTAAAAATATATTTAATTTTTCTAAAAATCTTCGCTTTCTCACTCTCTTTACTCCGGACTCAAGGTAATGGTCTCAGAACATCATTTGGGCTTGCTTTTCGAGGTGATAGTCAAGTCCAACTAGGCGGTCAGTACCCTCTAAGTTCATCGAAAACGGACTTGCGATGTGCGGTCCAGATCCGATACGAAGTTTCCAAATGATCTCGAGGGCATCTGGGCTTAGAGATTGATCCTAGGTTTTAGGGTAACATAGCGTCAACGATTCTATAGGTTTTGGGTCCTACAGATCGTATTGAAAGTTATCGGTACCAATTCCATAAGTAATCTAGTTTAGCGCTGGCTAATACACATTAGATCTCTAAGGGATTTGGTTCTAAGTGATTTCTTTGGCTTTGGAATTGAGTTATGAGAAGTTACCAAGGTGCTATGGTTGACCCATTGTCTAAGGACGTCTAACTCCAGGTTGGCAAAAATTTGGGGTGTTATAGGCCCACATGAGTTTTGGATGTGTATGAAACTTGGTCTGACTCCTCATCCAAGTGGGACACACATAATGAATGGGTTGGATTTATGAACCACATCTAAGTGGGCCCAATAAATGATTATGAATGTTTTAATAGGAGGGTAACCCTCTCAACTATAGTATGTGGTGTGGCCCACCCATGATAAGTCATGGATTGACTTTATTATTTAAGGTCATGGCCCACCATGGAATGGTGCATCTGACTAACGGGGCAGATCCAAAGTTCAAGTGGACCCACCATAGAAAAGAGTGGGATAGTGACACCCACTATTGAAACCTTCTTAGGGCCCGCCATGATGTTTATTTAAGATCCAACCTATTTATAAGTTAATACAAGTGAGACACACATAGTTTTGATGTGTCCCCTTTAGCTTTTGAGATATCTCAAAAATCATACGTATACAAAACTCAGGTTGGCCATACCATCTAAAACTATGTGAAGACATCTAAAAAATATAAAAGCACTTGGTGGGGCCAACATGAGTTTTGAATGCAGCTCAAACTGGGTCTGACCCCTCATCCAAGTGGGACCACATAATGAGCTTGATCCGAAACTTCTCCAGCTGCCAAGAAGTTTTTAATGGTGGAAGTGCAATGCCCAATTTGTAGTCTACCCAAGCCTTATTCCTGCCTAATGTTTTGCATGATACTTTGTAATGATCTGAGAAAAAAAGATTAGGTTATAGGGCTCTATAGGGCCTATAAAAATATATGTTTTATATCGAAACTGTACATCTATTTTGAAATATTATTATAGGGCTCTATAGGGCCTACAAAAATATATGTTTTATATCTAAGCCATCCATCTATTTTAAAAAATTATTATAGGTCATGAAACTAAAAATCAGGTATATTAAAGGCTAAAGTGGACCACACGGTAGGAAACATGGAGATTAAATCACATGTGCTTCCTATGGTGTGGTCCTCTTGGGCCTTCAATATACTTTATTTTTGGGATCATGTACTAAAATTATTTATAAAAATTAATGGATGGAATGGATAAACAAAATACATCATGGTGGGTCCCACAGAGCTCCAGACAGGACATCCATGTTCGTCTTACCCCATCCACGCCCAAAATTGGGAAACAAATTGGCTACTTCCCCAGCCACCAGCCCCATGGATGGTGGTCGATGCTCTGTGGGCCCCACTATGATGTATGTGTTTCATCCATTCTGTTCATCCATTTTTAAAGATCATTTTATCTCTTGATCCTAAAAATGAGAGGGATATAAGGGCCTGTTTGGTTTTCCATAATACAGGTAAATTGTTGTAAATCACTGTAAAAAAGTAATTATTACATTCTTTCACCTGTTTTGAAATGAGCGAGTAATTTCACCTGGGAAACCGGTCCAAAAATGTTGACTTAAATTCATGGGCCCCACCATAATGTATATAATATATCCGTGTCGTCCATCTATTTTATTAGAATATTTTGAGGCTTGATTCGAAAAAATTAGGAAGATCTAATGTTCAATTGGCCCACATGAAAGGAAACAATGGACTTAATTTGTCCACCATTGAAAGTTAATTCTTTTACTGGGCCCACGTTGAGGTTTATTCACCATCTAACCCGTTCATAGGGTCATATGGACATAGATAAGTGAAAAACATAAATATAAGCCTGATCTAAAATTTTTAAGGGCCTCAACAAGTTATTAATGGTAGGCATTTAATTCTCATAATTTCGTGTGGTGTGGTCCACTTGACCTTTGGATTTGCCTAATTTTTGGGCTCATACCTTAAATTCATTTGGCATAATGAATGGGCGGTGTGGATAAGCCACACACATTATGGTGGGCCCCATATTTATTTTACAAATTCCTTGATTTAAGTGCTTAAAAAGTAACTGGTTAAATCAGCATCGGGAAAGATGAAGGTAATTACCTTGGTAAATAATGATTACTCATTTATAACGTAATTACACTTGAGCCAGAAAACGAAACAGGCCCCTAAATCTCAGGTGGACCACACCATATGAAAACAATAGTGATTGGATATCTACCAGTAAAATCCTCTTAAGGCCCACTGTACTGTTTATTTGACATCCAACATATTGATTAGGTCATACAGGCCCAAATGAAGGGAAAAAACAAAAATCATCTTGATCCAAAACTTTTATGGCCCCCAAAATATTTTCAATGGTCGACGCTTATTCAACACTGTTTCCTATAATGTGGTCCACTTAAGATTGGGATATACACCATTTTTGGTCTCATACCATAAAATGATCTGTAAAAATAGATGGATGGCATGAATGCAGCAGCATGGATGCAACACATAAATCATGGTGGATCCCACATAGCACCAACCACCGTTTCCCAAAATCGGGCGCACGCTCAAAATAGAGCTGCGCCCAAATTTTTTTTTCATTCTCTCTCTCCCCGTTTTGCACCACCATAGCCACCGCCATCACCACCACCACCACAACCATTGCCACCACCATCGCCACGACCACATCAAGAGCGGCGAAGAAAACGAACTTCCTTCACTTACCGTGGATGCAATCCCCACTAAGCCTCAGCCCTATGGCAACGATGATACGCAAGAGGGCGAGATTCTCGACGAGGAAGAAGAGGGGCAATGAGGAACAGGGTTTGATAGAGACCACCGTGACTTACTTAAGGAGAAACCGGAGTCCGACGTCAAATCTGGCGAGATCAAGCTGACAAAGCTGTTGCCGTCCAATTGCCTGAGAATAATCCACAGCTGCTGCCATCCAATCGCCTGAGAACAGGTATCTCTCTCTCTCAATCTTAATACCGATTGAAACAATTTGGGGATTTAGGGATTTGGGGATTTAGGGATTTAGGGATTTGGAGATTTAAGGATTAAGGTGGGCCCTACTGAGTTTACTTAGTACAATAAGAGCGTACTGAGTAACTCAGTATGCAATCCGATTTCCTCTGCAGCACCACCATGATCTATGGCCCCACCATGATGTATATATTTTATTCATGCCATTCATCCATTTTTACAGATCATTTTAGGGCTTTATCCCAAAAATTAGAGGGATGTAAATCAAAGAAATGGAGAAAAATTAGAGAAATGGATGAATGGCATGGATAAAAATTAAAGAAATGGATGAAATGCATTCAACCTCCGTTGGTGTTAATGTAGATGGGAATATGTCTCGGCATTGTTTCCCTGAGAACAGTAACATGGCTGCAAAATATAACCAAGTAGGGAAATCCATCAACATAACCCTGCAACACAACAAGTAGGATAGGTGTTTATGAAATACAATTGCTTTCACATCATGTTGGTAATGACCTTCATGATTTACTATTCTTCACTTTTCTGTATCATATTCACAGATGTCTTGAAGCTAATTGCAATACCTGCTTAAAGCTTCAAAAAATGGGTTCAATTCCTTGCCTAAAAACATATCAGTATGTATTCAATTATCTTTTGTTGTGCTTCAGTGTTATAATTAGGACAATCTACATTGGATCATTGATGATGGCTTTGTATGTCACATGTCTAGTCACCAAAACATTGTACATCAGCATGTCTGCCATTAGAGTTCTTTTTTACCTGGAATTTGTTGTAAAGATGCCTTCTTTTCATGTTTTTCTTTGATTTGCCTGTGGTGATGATTTTCCACATCTAAACTTTATGGCCCAGTTTGTCAGAACATCTCCATGTTTAAAAGGTGATACTATCAAAATGTTCATGGTTAAGAAGGGCTTGTTCGTGATAAGTGGGTCTTTGGCGAGTTTATTTTTATGTCCAATCTTGCATTTAAGCATGTAGCAAGCTGGTTGTGTGCATGTGTATGCAAAATCATCATGCCATTATTTTTAGTCTAAATGCATAAATTAAGTTGAATGTGATTAATCCTCTAGGTGATATGTTACACTTTAGCTTTGTTGAATGTAGGATGTTCATATAAGAGTTTTCAAGTGGCTAGTATGGAAGTCCAATGGGCAGTTAAGAAACTGTCCGTTGTCCAACTTACTTGCACAAAGTTGGACGGTTTATCCAGCTTTACATTGGCTTTTGACCAACTTTCAAATATGTATGTCCTTTTGAACCTTCCCTAATTGCACAAGTGGCTGAACCATCTCTGTATGTTACACATAATTTGTCATCCATTAGTTTTTGTAAATGAAAATAAGAGGATTGATCTTAATAATATGATCGTCATGCACATAGACAGAAAATGCTTGCAATGAATGTTTATGAGTACTTGGTAATTTTGGAGTCCTTGGTTAGGGTTTGGGCTGAAAGTACGAGTGGAAGCCCTCATTCACATCGAAGAAAGGGAAAACTAGTGTAGTGATGTTTATTGGTCTACAGGGTACAAGTGCATGGAAAACTTTCCACAAATCAACTTGCATTTGGATCAGTTGGCCTCCACATCACCCATCTGGACCGTCCATTAGGAAAACATTACAAGAAAAACATCTCCACAACATCAATCCAACTTAGGCATGTATGAGAATATGAAAGTATTATAGCATAAGAAATCTCAAGTGGACCACAACACAGGAAATAGTTTGATTGAACATCTGCCATTGAAAATTTTTTGGAGGCTAAAGAAGTTTTGGATCAAGCTGATGTTTGTGCTTTCTCTTCATCCATGTCTTTGTGATCACATTAATAGGTTGGATGGCAAATAAAAATTACTTTAGACCCTAGGAAGGTTTTAACAGTGGAAATATGGCTTTTCTTATTAGTAAATTTTAACCGAACTCATTCTTTTAAAAAATAGAAAAATGGGAATATTAGTAAATATGGATTTTCTTATTAAGAAGAAAATTGAAGATGGATTGAAAAAATACAAAATATTTTTCATTATAAATAGATTAAGAGCCAATGATAATTATAAGTAGACTTGCAGCCAAAAATAAAGAATTTGATTTTTTTCAAAACATGGAAAGACTAATCAGTCATACTTCTTGTAACTTCAGCCACTACTTCAAATGGAGGGACTGCACAAAGATTTGGTTAGGGAGACTACTGATGGTGAACTAGTAGCTGCAACAAATATGAGAGTTACAAAGGTAAAAAGAAACATGAGGAGGTCGGTAAGATAAGATGTATGATTTTCCTTTTCAATTTTTAGTCATAGATTGATAGTACTTGTTTCAATTTTCTTGGATGGATGATGAATGTATTTGGGAATGTAAATAAAAATAAAAAACTTATAATATATATATATATATATATATATATATATATATATATATATATATATATATATATATATATATATATATATAGTTATCAATGGAGGATACCTTGTTTAGGGGGACATGAAATTCTTATAGCTTATGTTATGGTGCCCCATATTGGTTGTATGTTACTAGTATGTAGTAGATAATACTAGGTTCAATAGTAGATAATACTAGAGAATCCCTAAACCTAAACCTACACCTAATCCTAATATACTCCTTAACCCGAATCCAAACCTAAACCTAAACTTAAACTTATAACCTTAACCTAAACCTATTCTCAAATCCCAAAACCTATAACTTTAACCTAAACCTAAACCTAAACCTAGAACCTAAACTCAATTCCCTAAACCTAAACCTATAACCTAAACCTAAACTTATAACCTTAACTCAAATCCCTAAACTTTAACCTATAACCCAACCTAAACCTATACTTATAACCTAAAACTATTCTCAAATCTCAAAACCTATAACCATAACCTGAATCCAAACCTGAAACCGAACCCGAATTCCTAAACCTTAACCTAAACATATAACCTATAACCTATAACCTAAGCCTATAACTTAAACTTAAACCTATAACCTAATCCTAAACCTATAACCTAAACTTAAATCTCTAGACCTTAACCTAAACCTAAAACCTAAACCTAAACCTATAACCTTAACTCAAATCCATAAACCTTAACCTATAACCCAACCTAAACCTATACTTATAACCTAAAACTATTCTCAAATCCCAAAACCTATAACACCTAAACACGAATCCAAACCCGAACCCGAACCTGAATCCGAACCCGAATTCCTAAACCTTAACCTAAACATATAACCTATAACCTATAACCTAAGCCTATACCTATACCTAAAACCTAGAGCTAAAGCTAAACCTATAACTTAAACCTAAACTCAAATCCCTAAACCTTAACTTAAAACTACAACCTAAACCAATCCCTAAACCTTAACCAAAACCTAAAACCTAAACCTAAACTTATAACCTTAACTCAAATCCGTAAACCTTAACCTATAACCCAACCTAAACATATTTATAACCTAAAACTATTCTCAAATCCCAAAACCTATAACCCAAAGTCGAATCCAAACCCGAACCCAAACCTGAATTCCTAAACCTTAACCTAAACATATAACCTATAACTTAAGCCTATACCTAAACCTAAAGCCTTACTTATAACCTAAAACTATTGTCAAATCCTTAAATCTAAACCTTAACCTAAACCTAAACCTAAACCTTAACCTAAACCTATAACCTAAACTCAATTCCCTAATCCTTAACCTATAACCTAACCTAAACTTAAACCCAAACCTATAACTTAACCTAAACATAAAACCTAAACCTAAACCTAAACCTATACTTATAACCTAAACCTATTCTTACAACCTAAACCTATTCTCAAATCCCAAAACCTATAACCTAAACCTAAACCTTAACCTAAACCTAAACCTAAAACCTAAACCTTAAACTACACTTATAACCTATAACCCAAACCTAAATCCAAAACCCAAATGTAAACCTGATCTTGAACCTGAACCTGATTTCTTAAACCTAAACCTTAACATATTCTCAAATCCCTAAACCTAAACCTACACCTAATCCTAATCATAACTCCCTAACCTAAACCTAAACTAAAACTTGAAAACCAAAAACTAAACCCAAACCCAAACCCGATTCTGATTTCCTAAACCTAAACTTATGACCTTAACCTAAACCTATTCTTAAATCCCAAAACCTATAACCTAAACCTAAACCTATAACCTATAACCAAAACTAAAACCAAAACCTATAACCTAAACTCGAACCCATTCTCAAATCCCAAAACCTATAACCTAAACCTAAACCTTATCCTATAACCTAAACTAAAACCTATAACCTAAACCAAAATCAAAACCTATAACCTTAACCCGAACCCAAGCCCGAACCCGAACCTAAATTCCTAAACCTTAACCTAAACATATAACCTATAACTTATAAATTAAGCCTATACCCAAACCTAAAACCTTACTTATAACCTAAAACTATTCTCAAATCCTTAAACCTTAACCTATAACCTAACCTAAAGCTATACTTATAACCTAAAACTATTCCCAAATCCCAAAACCTATAACCTTAACCTAACCTTTCCCAAAACCTATAACCTAAACTCAATTCCCTAAACCTAAACCTAAACCTAAACCTATAAGCTTAACCCAAATCCCTAAACCTTAACATATAACCCAACCTAAACCTATACTCATAACCTAAAACTATTCTCAAATCCAAAAACCTTTAACCTAAACCCAATTCCAAACCCGAATTCCTAAACCTTAACCTAAACATATAACCTATAACCTATAACCTAAGCCTATAACTTAAACTTAAACCTAAACCTATAACCTAATCCTAAACCTATAACCTAAACTCAAATCCCTAGACCTTAACCTAAACCTAAAACCTAAAGCTAAACCTATAACCTTAACTCAAATCTGTAAACCTTAACCTATAACCCAACCTAAACCTATTTATAACCTAAAACTATTCTCAAATCCCAAAACCTATAACCTAAAGTTGAATCTAAACCCGAACCCGAAGCCGAATTCTTAAACCTTAACCTAAACATATAACCTATAACCTATAACTTAAGCCTATACCTAAACCTAAAACCTTACTTATAACCTAAAACTATTCTCAAATCCTTAAACCTAAACCTTAACCTATAACCTATAACCTAAACTTATAACCTATAACCTAACCTTCACCTAAACCAAAAACCTAAACCTTAACCTTAACCAATAACCTAAAACGTAAACCTAAACCTAAAACCTTAACCTATTCTCAAATCCCTAAACCTATACCTAATCCTAATCTCAACTCCCTAACCTAAACCTAAACCTAACTTGAAAACCCAAACCAAAACCCGATCCCGAATCCGATTTCCTAAACCTAAACATTAACCTATTCTCAATTCCCTAAACCTTAAACTATAACCTAGCCTAAACCTAAACCTAAAACCTACACACCTAAGCCTAAAACCTAAACCTATGACCTAAAACCTAAATGTATTCTCAAATCACTAAACCTAAACCTACACCTAATCCTAATCTCATCTCCCTAACCTAAACCTAAACCTAAACTTGAAAACCCAAACCTAAACCTATAACCTACACTTATAACCTAAACCTAAACCTATAACCTACACTTATAACCTAAACCTAAACTTATAACCAAAATCTAAGCCTAAAACCTAAACCTATGACCTAAAACCTAAATGTATTCTCAAATCCCTAAACCTAAACCTACACCTAATCCTAATCTCAACTTCGTAACCTAAACCTAAACTAGAAAACCCAAACCTAAACCCAATCCCGAACCTGAACCCGATTTCCTAAACATAAACCTTAACCTATTCTCAATTCCCTAAACCTATATGTAAGCCCCATATCCTAGACCGTACCATTCCATAGACTTTCGTGGTCTTTCCGGTCAAATTCTGGCAACCTTCGACCCTTAACCGATATTTGCGTGCGACCTTGAGTCACACGTCGTTAACCCGAGTCAACTCAATCCAAGACCTTTCCATAGCGATCGTGCTGTAGCCGTGGTTCTGATGCCGCAACTCGCGCGCCGAGGCAATACCTTGGTCAGGAGATATGGGCCAGCATTCGGTGCTAGGAAAATGCCGCGCATTGTAAAACTCAAGAGAATCTCTATGACTTGTCACATCAATCCATCAATCCATCAATCTTAACATGTCAAGTACACATCACCTTTCACCATTTCTCAAATAAGCCATAAAAGTCAAAAATCTCTTACACCCATCACCACCACATCCATCACTCTATCACCCATCACTCTCTCTCTCCCTTTACAACACTCTCTCTCCTTCATTTTTCAAAGCACTCTCCCAAGCAAGAGAAGCCTCACACGTCCAAGCCCCTCCCTCTCTTCCAAGCTCCAAGTGTGGCCCACTTTTTCATCCCAAGATCTCCCATCTCAACCATCCAAACCTCATCTCCTCCGTTGGAATCAAAGTTAAGGAGCTAAGGAACCCAAGGGAGCAAGAAGATCGAATGGTGGGTGCTTTGTTAGACTAGTTTTCATGTTTTTAAGATGGGCTAAGTGAGGCCAACCGATCGATGGTTTGGATCTCACTTGGGACCCGAAGATATGGTCGATGGCCCACTTTGATCATCATGATCATTTCATGATGGGGCCATTCTCCATGGACCCGATCATGATGTTTATTTTCTTGCTTTAGATAGGTCATCTAGACCATCCATATTGGTGGGGAAAGGATCTCCATCGTTGAGTTTCGATTTTGATAGGCCCACATGCTTTAGGGCCCACTTGATGTATGATTTATTGTAAGAGAGGGCCCATAATGTCGGCGTCACTCCATCACATGCGTGTCCCACTCTCTTTCCCTCTCTCTCCCTCTCTTTTTCATTTTTTAATGGGATGATGATGTACTTGTGTGGTCCGCTCAGATAGACCCCACCATGAAGTATATATTTTATCCAAGCTATCTTCAAGTGGAGCCCACCTTATATGTATTGTACCCACACCATCCATCATTGGGTGGTCCACGTGTACAGTCATACTCAACTGTCCAGCGTCGCTAGTTAACGCTGGACGATGGAATGGAAACACAAATATCAGCTTGTTTCTAAGCTTATAGGTGGCCCACTCATGTAGGCCCCACCTTGATGTATGGACTTAATCCACGTCGTCCATTCTACTTGCCGACTCATTTTAGGCGTTGAGCCAAAAGATGAAGCTGATCTAATCTTCTGGCAGGCCACACCTTTGAAAACAGTGATCTTCACCATTCAAACTAACTTTAACTCTTTCTACATACCGAAAGATGCCCAATATTGGGCTTGATGGATGGGTTATGGACTGTAGAATCCATTAGGTGCGATGGATTCTTCCGATGCGGGTCCCATGCGTGAAAAATGGTAAAAATTCAGTGATTTCATATATATATATATATATATATATATATATATATATATATATATATATATATATATATATATATATATATATAACAAGGGCAGTGCCTGCTGCCTCTGACACGGCAGCAGCACGCTGCCACGTGTGACAGGCGAGCGGACAGCCACCCACGGCTCCATCCATGGGCCCCACCATGATGTGTATTTTTCATCCAATCCATTCATTTGGTAGGCCTGTTCTGAAGTGGGCCCCCCTCCAAAGATCAACCGCATCCAAAGCTTAAGTAGCCCACATCACAGGAAATAGTGTGGATGAACATCTGCCATTGAAACCCATTTTGGGTCCACATAAGTTTTGAATCAATATGAAAATTAATTTTCCTCTTCGTCCAGGTCTCTGTGACCTTATGGACAGATTAGATGGCAAGCAAACATTATAGTGAGCCCCACATGGGACCCACAATGATGTATGTATTTTATCCACACCGTCCACGGCTGTGGACGGTGGAACCCACCAGGATATATGGGTTTTATTCACACCGTCCACCTGGACGGTGGAGCCCCTGACGCATGTGTTTTATTCACACTAACAGCGGGGCCCACCATGATGCTTATGTTACATATAGTCCGTCCACCCATTTTGGAAGCTCATTTTATGGCTTGAGCTAAAAGAATGAGTCAGGTCCTTAGCTCATGTGGACTCCACCGTGATGCATGTGTTGCATCTAAACCGTCTATCCATTTTGAAAGCTCATAACATGAGCTAAAGAATGAGTCAGATCCTTAACTCATGTTGACCCCACCGTGATGCATGTGTTGCATCCAAATCGTCTATCCATTTTGAAAGCTCGTAACATGAGCTAAAGAATAAGTCAGATCCTTAGCTCATGTGGACCCCACCATTGTTTCCACTTCATCTATCAATATGTAATTTATGAAAAGGTTGGATGGGAAACATATTTCATGTTGGGCCTTAGGAATTTAATGGTAAAAATCATTACCAACACTTATGTTTGGGAGTAGGCCCATTTGATATATATAAGGCCTATGGTATTAGGCCCATTATGATGTATTTGGAGCCCATGGGTTAAGGCCCATTGTGATGAATTAGGGCCCATGGGTTGAGGCCCATTGTGATTACAAAGGCCCATTATTGAGGCCCACCTGATATGTGTATGAGGCTCATCTTGATTTATTTGGGGTCGTTGTTGAGGCTCACCTTGATATGAATGTAAGGCTCATGTGATTAGGCCCATTTTTGATATATTCTAAGGCCCATGGGTTATGGCCCATTGCAATGTACATAAGGCCCATTGGTGAGGCCCATTAATGTAACCCATTCGATGAATGTAAGGTCCACGAGATTTGGCCCATTTGATGCATTGATGGCCCAATGGAATGTACCTAAAGTCCATTGCAATGTGTGATCCCAAAATGGTTTATGTAATGATGTTTTCGACGATCGTGCCTTGGGAGCAATGTTGGTTTGACGTCCACATTGCAAGTTTAATGTTGGTTAAATGTCCACATTATGACTCTCCCTAGGGCCCATTGATAGGCCTGTACTTGTTGTGTATAGGCCGTCTAGGCCCATCTGCGTTGTAAGGATAATTCATTACTTTATTACATGTTTAGTATAGTTCCATGACTCATGATCATGCGCATCATATGTATGCTTGATATGAGAAGTGACTGATCATAGCAAATGCCTTCGGGCAGATTGTTTATGGGCTCCCGATTAGGCGGTGTTGCCATACATGAGTGCACGATACGTGCAGAATTGCTGCATGACTGGATAGTGTGATTCATGCATTTCGTATTGTGTGACATGGTTACTGTACACCCTAGCAACATCAGGGCCGTAGCCTCTACAGGAATATCGTGGTTGTCAGGATTGGATACTAAAAATCTTATTCTACATGGGGTGCTATAGATATCTCTGGATAAAAGTCTCAAAACCCTTATGGTACCAAGAGGTTGCTCCAACGTCTAGACCAAGTGGGTTCAGGAGTACTGAGTGCCGATTACCAGACAGTCGCACTTTTCACTGTGTTGTGGTTGGTTGGAAGGGGGTGCGGCCTTACCTGCCTGAGAGTAGGGGACCAGCTCGAGGAATGGGTCTGCTATCGACGAGCCGAGCCCGATATTGACAGGCGGATAGTGGGGTCTCTTCCACTTACCTTATTGCGCGCGATGGGGCGACGATCTGGTTTAGAGTGTACTAGACCCCGGTGATATTCCAGAGTTGAGCTGTATTGATATGTGGACTTAGATGAGGATTCATATGCTTGAGTTGTATCTCACATCGCATGGCCTTGGTATAGCCGATATCATTCATGTCTTGCATCGCATGACCTTGGTACGACTAATGGTATTCATGGATCCTTCTGCATTTTTCGCATTACTCTGATATTGCATGATCATATTAATACCTTGTGCACCCACTTTCACCACCCTCTAAGCTTTCTATAAGCTTATGCACGACCGTTGCGTGTAGGTGACATTGGAGCACAGCAACGATGAGGCAGGAGCGCTTTGCAGATCATTTTGGAGTTATCATCCACTATCATTGTATTTTCCTTTTTGCTCATTGTACTTGTAAAGTTTTTGATCATAATAGAAATGTAATGGAGTTTTTAGTTATTTTTTTGGGTTATGCCTTTAGTTATTCTTATTATGAATCAAACTATCATTGAAAATCCTCCTCGTAGCATCCCAGGATCGAAACTTGACGAATGGGCGCTGGGAGTAGAAAATGGGGTTCTACGGAGGCCATTGGCGCTAGATTAGACGTTCTAAAATTTTATGAGCCCGATTTTTGAGTTTGGGGTGTGACACTATAGCTTATAACTTAAACCTAAACCTTAACCTAAACCTATAACCTTAACCTAAACCAAAACCTATGACCTAAAACCTAAATATATTCTCAAATCTCCAAACCTAAACCTACACCTAATCCTAATCTCAACTCCCTAACCTGAACCTAAACCTAAACTTGAAAACCCAAACCTAAACCCGATCCCGAACCCGAACCCAATTTCCTAAACCTAAAGCTTAACCTATTCTCAATTCCCTAAACCTATAGTTTATAACCTAAACCTAAACCTAAACCTATAACCTTAACCTAAACCAAAACCTATGACAAAAAACCTAAATGTATTCTCAAATCTCTAAGCCTAAACCTACACCTAATCCTAATCTCAACTTCCTAACCTAAACCTAAACCTAAACTTGAAAACTCAAACCTAAACCTGATCACCCAAACCCGAACCTGATTTTCTAAACCTAAACCTTAACCTATTCTTAATTCCCTAAACCTATAGCTTATAACCTAAACCTAAACCTTAACCTAAGCCTAAACCTAAACCTAAACCTTAACCTATTCTTAATTCCCTAAACCTATAGCTTATAACCTAAACCTAAACCTTAACCTAAGCCTAAACCTAAACCTAAACCTAAACCTAAACCTTAACTAAACCTATAACCTTAACCTAAATGAAAACCTATGACCTAAAACCTAAATGTATTCTCAAATCTCTAAACCCAAACCTACACCTAATCCTAATCTTAACTCCCTAACCTAAACCTAAACCTAAACTTAAAAACCCAAACCTAAAACCTGATCTCGAACCCGAATCCGATTTCCTAAACCTAAACCTTAACCTATTCTAAAATCCCTAAACCTAAACCTACACCTAATCCTAATATAAACTCCCTAACCTAAACCTAAAACTAAACTTGAAAACCCAAATCTAAACCGAATCTCGAACCCGAACCCAAATTCCTAAACCTAAACCTTATCCTATTCTCAAATCTCTAAACCTAAACCTACACCTAATCCTAATCTCAACTCCCTAACCTAAACCTAAACCTAACTTGAAAACCCAAACCTAAACCCGATGCCGAACCCGAACCCAATTTCCTAAACCTAAACCTTAACCTATTCTCAATTCCCTAAACCTATAACCTACACTTATAACCTAAACCTAAACCTATAACCTAAAGCTAAGCCTAAAACCTAAACCTATGACCTAAAACCTAAATGTATTCTCAAATCCCTAAACCTAAACCTACACCTAATCCTAATCTCAACTCCCTAACCTAAACCTAAACCTAAACTTAAAAACCCAAACCTAAACCCGATCCCGAACCCGAACCTGATTTCCTAAACCTAAACCTCAACATAATCTCAATTCCCTAAACCTATAGCTTATAACCTAAACCTATAACCTTAAAACCAAAACCATTGACCTAAAACCTTAACCTATAACCTAAACTTATAACCTATAACCTTAACCTAAAGCTAAAGCCTAAACCTTAACCAATAACCTAAAACCTAAACCTACACCTAATCCTAATCTCAACTCCCTAACCTAAACCTAAACCTAAACTTGAAAACCCAAACCTAAACCCGATCCCGAACCTAAACCCAATTTCCTAAACCTAAACCTTAACCTATTCTCAATTCCCTAAACCTATAGCTTATAACCTAAACCTAAACCTAAACCTATAACCTTAACCTAAACCACAACCTATGACCTAAAACCTTAACCTTAACCTATAACCTATAACCTAAACTTATATCCTATAAAACCTATAACTTAAACTTATATCCTATAACCCTAACCTTAACCTAAACCTTAACCTATAACCTAAAACCTAAACCCAAACCTAAACCTTAACCTATTCTCAAATCCCTAAACCTAAACCTACACCTAATCCTAATCTCAACTCTCTAACCTAAACCTAAAACTAAACTTAAAAACCTAAACCTAAACCCGAACCCGAACCCGATTTCCTAAACCTAAACCTTAACCTATTCTTAATTCCCTAAACCTTAACCTATAACCTAACCTATACCTAAACCTATAACCTGCACTTATAACCTAAACCTATAACCTAAACCTAAGCCTAAAACCTAAACCTAAACCTAAAACCGAAATGTATTCTCAAATCCTTAAAACCTAAACCTAATCCTAATCTCAACTCCCTAACCTAAACTTAAACTTAAACTTGAAAACCCAAACCTAAACCCAATCCCGAATCCGAACCCGATTTCCTAAGCCTAAACCTTAACCTTAACCTATTTTCAATTCCCTAAAGCTATAACTTATATACTATAACCTATAACCTAAACCTTAACCTTAACCTAAACCAAAACCAAAACCTATAACCTAAACCTTAACCTACACTACCAAAAAAATGAGCAAAGGCTGTGGACTATGTAGGCTTTTAGCTACAGATTTAATCCGTAGCTATATTACTATGGATTTAATCCATAGCTAAAACCTGCTTAATCAGTAGCTAAAACATAGCTCCCCCATTGGACTTTATTATAGACGGATGATGCTTAAGGAGCTCCATGGGGCCCATTGCAATATATTTGTTTTATCTAAGTCGTCCATAAATTTTAAAATATTATTATAGTGCAAGAGCCCAAAAATTAGAAAGATTAAAAGTTTAAGTGGACCACACCATAAGAAAAAATGAAAAATATATTTATATCGTTAATATATGGTGTGGTCCATATACATCTTCGATCTGACTCATTTTTTGGATAAACCCTAAAAAGAAGTCGTTAAAATGAATGGACGGAGTGGATAGATAAAATACACAATGGTGGGCCCCACAAGTTTGAAACTAAATCAGGATGGTGATGTCCGTTACCCCTCCTCACCTGCACACACCCAAATCTCTATTTCATTCCCGCGGTTGGCTATTCCCATTCTATATTCCCCCTTGGTCTGTGTTCACTCTCTTCCACCAACTCCTTTTTAAAATCATTCAAATCTACCAAGCCCTAACCCTATAATCAACCCAATTTCACTCCATCTTCTTACCAAATCCCTCTACGTTACCTCAATCCATGGACTCTCAACCCTTCCCAGCCCTGGATCACTAAAATCCATCTCGTTTTCGTCATCGGTTCACGGTTCCTTCTCCCAAGCCCGATCTCTAAACAAGAGATGTTACGAGCAGAGCAAGTTCCATCCCAGAAAGCACCAGCAAGAGCACCAAATCGATTAGCCTATTGTAGATGCTGCAACTTGGATCTCTATTCGGGCTCTGGTTTTCCCCTTCTGTCTCTCTCTCATTTTCCCTCTCTCCGTCCGACTCTTGATCTACGATCCTTACACCGCATCCACCAACTGCGGAAACCCTACCACATCTCCGGTCATCAACAGTGATAGACGTTGTTGAGGTGCAACCTATTGCCAATCTGAAGAATTGATGTTGCCTTTTGATTTGTCTGCTCATTTTAGTTTTGAATATCTGTTTTTAAGAAAATCTGACATTGTTAGTGTAGGATAATGTGAGTAATGGTTTCAAATGTCACATTTTTAAAGGATTTTTGCCTGTGATATTGTTGATTTGGCTTTAAAAGTTGGTGTTTTTATTCTCTAAGTATGGATTCTGAGGAATAGCTCTTGATTTTCTTCATTTCAGTTCAAATTTGGCTTTTGATTCTTTTGCGTGGTGTAGATCTGAACCTTTTGCCGTAGATTTTTTTTATGACTTGACACCATCTGTTTAGGGATATTTTATAGGATCTTTAAAAAAGTCCCTGTTTTTGTGGGATTATTTGAAGAAAATCTGTAAATTTTACTTTGTAACTTGACATTTTACATGAAAAGTAAGCTTGGGATGTTTGTCCTTTGAGATTTCTTTTTCTTTAAGATTTTGTTTAACGGTTTTTTAGGTTCTGATGCATCAGGACATATGGAGTCAGATGTTTCCAGTCTCTGTAGGAGTGGGCGCTATGGTTTACTGATTGCACCGTGGATGAATGATTTCATAAGCTTCCTAGATTGGAAGGATCCTAATCTCTTGACCTGCAAATTGTTACTTCTTCTTCTTTTTTTTTTTTTTTGGCGCAAGTAGAAAGTTTGATCCAATCATAACACGTAATCCTTTAAAAGGTGTTCTGAGTTAGTTGTTCCAGCAATACGGTTATTCTCCAGTCGATTCCCTTCGGTCTTACCTTCTCTAGCTGGCTAGTGAAGCATGAATGTACTGATCTGGATGCATCAGTATACTGATTCCTCTTTGTTAATGGGCCAGGTTTCCTATCACCCATGGCTCATTGAAGTATTCTCACTACAGGAAGCTAGCAAGTGGCGTGCAACGTGTATCATCTTCATCATAATACCTTATCCCAACTATTTGGGGTTTAAAATCTTCTTTCTCCAATCATTAATATGTCCATCTCGTTAGTAAATGAATAAATTTTGGTATCCTTATCATCACCTCGGTCCTTTTAGGTCTTCCTTTCATCCTCTTTTCAAGCTCTTCAAAACTGGTCATAAAATTCATTCGTTGTAAATATTTTAGGACAAGATACTCTTGTAAATTTGTGTCTTTATACAGTATGCTGGCACATGTAGCAGATGGTTATTGTAGCAGAAAAGCATTTTCTTGACATAGTGATGGTAATTTCCCTGTTATAACATCAAGTGAAAATTTGGTGTGCCCGGGGAAGTCTTGGTGATTGTATAAGTCTTGGTATCAATGGTTATTTGTGAGACTGGTTATGCTTATGCCCTGCAGTGCATTTGATGACACAATGCACTTTCATTTCAGGTCATGGTTACTTGAAATCATGTTATTATTGTGTCCTCATGCCTTGACTGGAAGCAAGTGGGATGCATACTTCAGTTATCTAAAGGATCCTGGTTTTAGGCTTTTGCATTTTGGAAGTTTATGGATAACTCTGAAGTTGATGATGAGTCAGAGGATCCTGGTGCTCTAGCTTCCATTGGTTGTTTGCATTCCATAAGCACAATTCTTGAATCTGTGAGCCAGATTCCCCATCTTTTTTATACAAATTGAGCCCATTTTATTGCCTATAATGAGAAGGATGTTAACTACAGATGGACAAGGTATATATGCTACTCTGAGATCTCATTTCCAATTATGTAGTTCTTGAATTTTCTATGCTCTTTTACTTCTTGAATTGTTTCATTTTTCACATTATTTACCAAAACTTGACTTGGTTGTTGATGTTTTAGTGTTTATTTTGCCCAACCAATGGCAATCCTTACCTTCTGATAGCTGTAGACTTGTGTTCATAGTCTGTGCAGTTACACTAGGATCATCATTCAATAGTTGGTTCTAGTGGAATATGGCAGCTTCCTCATTCTTCTTTTCTTTTCTTCAAGTTTTATTGTGGTTTTAGTTTAAGAGCATTGTTACTTGCTAATGCCTATCTATTTAAAATTCATTCATTATTTTTTATTAGCTCAAAAATTACTAACTAGTTTATCAAATTGTCTATTTAGTCGCAATTATTAGTATGCCTTTAGTACTGTATGCTAGTTGGTTCGGGCTATTGAGCTTGGGATGCTTGGAACTACCTCACTGATTTGTACTGTATTTGATTAGGATGCTATGTCGTGATTTTCCAATTAATCATATTTGAGGCCATTTCCTGATTTGAATTATGATTGGAATGTTTGAGTGGATATGAATCGTATGGAGTGATGTGTGACTAAGTGTAGCAGAACTTTAAAGTTTGTTCCCTTTCCTTGTGTTCTAATTAAATTGTAATCACTTTCCTAGATTAGAACAACTCATCCTTGCTTACTGTGGCATAAGTAATGAAATGGTTTGGGATTATCTTTGAAGTTTGATTATTGGATGCATGCCAGTGCTGATCTTGAGCATGAAGGAAAGCAAATAGAAAAATAGGCCGGCTATTGTATTTCCGCATAGCTCTTACAAAACCAAGGAATGGGTGCGGCCATTACTCGAGGTAAAAGTCAAACACTGCTTTGAATTTTCTCAACTCTTTGCCATTATATAGAATTCACAAGACCATGGACTAGAAATGAAATGCAATTGCAATTTGAGAGCTACTTCCTCATATGATTACTAGGAAACACATGATCATTTGATAATTTCCATTGATTGAACTAAATGTTCACAATTTAGTTTAATTGTGTATCCAAACAAGCTCTTGATCTTTTAATTAAGATAGTATTGTTCTATGAATACCTGTTGGGCAAGAGCTTAGATTTCTTCATCTTTGGTTTGTCTATATAACCATAAGAAACTTTCAATTCAAGCTTATGTTTAGATTAGCATGACTAATGATTTGATACATTTGGATGGAAACATGAAGATGAAAAACGAAGCAAGTTGCTAGATTGGACGAAGCACTTCAACATCATCTTAGGGATCGATGGAGGCCTTCTGTATCTTCACCAAGATTTTTGTTCTTGTAATATTCATTGATTTTTCCATTTTAGTCACTAAATTAACTGTAGGGATCTTTTTTTAAAAAAAATTATTTTTTATTTTATATATAGATTTTTTCCCCTTCTTTTGGAAGTTATGTTCTGTATTTTCTTGTTGCCTTTGAGTGATTTAAAGTTTTAGGTCAAACGAATGTGTTTTTAGTATGACAAGAATCTTGATGCTTCTGGATTTGAATTATTTGCTGGTTCTATATTCCAAATCAAGTTTCACTTCTATTTTCATCAAAGCCACCATTAGAATAATATAATAATATCTAAATCCACACTTTTTTTATTTCTTACAGTGGGTTCTATTTTCATGGTCCCTAGATCATGCACATAAAGCATTAATCTTCCTTTAATATTTGGCATAAATATCACTGATCTTGGAGATCCATTTGATGATGCACCCTGTCCAATATTCATCTGATCCATATGTTTTTCTTCTGAATCCTCTACATTGAACAAATGACATCAAATTATGAAAAAACTGCATCCTGTTGTCATTACATGAAATCCAAGAATTTCTGTTGTTATACACACCCGCTATTTTCCTATTGGTATGATTTTGATAGATGAGCACTTGTAAACCTCGAAGGAAAAGTATTTTTGTCTCTTATTTTTATGGTCATGATTTCAAATCTACTCTGCTTACTAGTTGTTTTAATTACTACTGCAATTCAGATTGCGTATGTGTGGTCATGTGGAGTAACCCTCTATGTCATGCTAGTGGGTGCATACCCTTTTGAGGACCCTGAGGAGCTCAAGAACTTAAGGAAGATAATACAGGTTAGTACTTGGCTTGTCATTACTGCAGCATATATATCAGTTTTTATTTATTCAATCAATCAATCATGTTCTTCTTTCTTGCAGTGAATTTTGAGTGTACAGTACTCTATCTCGGACTATGTTCACATATTGCCCGAATGCCAACACCTAGTCCCTAGGGCTTTTGTCGCCAATCCTGCCACGGTTAGTATGATCTGGGCTTGTTAAAGAATTGTGCCATTTCTGTTGGTGTTAGAGTTGGTTTCCAATTAAAAGGAAATGATATAGTACAAGGCTGTCTAATAGATGCTGTGTGAAGGAAAATCTGAGTGGGAAAATTTTCAAATTTGAATTTTCTCACTGTTCCTGACAGATTCTCTGATCAATAGTTTCATAAATAACTTGGCCTTGACATTCTTTTAATGTTTTTATGATTGGCAAAATCTTATTGTTGTGAGAATGTTTAAAAATATTTGAATCTTCATTTCTGTCACCAGCTTTCGTCTTCTTGCAATCATCGATCTAATACCTCAGAGATTGTATTTTGAATGAACATTCATTAACTGGGGGCTGTCATGAACATGCCATTGTGCAAAATTCGGGTCTCTCCAATCATCAACCAAAGGAGGTTGGAAAAAAGATGACCAACAGCCTATACTCAATGTATGCTTGTAGCTCCCTTAATGAGTGGACTGGATCCTAATATATCTACATTGGCACATGTGCTGCTGTGAGCAAATCACGTAAGAAATTTCTCCACTTTAAGATCTATTTTTCTGAACTTTTGTATATGGTACTATTTTTCAGGTTCCAATAACAACATTGGGTGCAATCCTAACTGATAGAGTTGAAGGAGACCTCTCTTATTGGTAAGCTGGTACTCAAAATTATAAGGTAAAAATATCAAAATTTTCCCTTATTCTTTTATATATAAGAGGAAATATACAATGGTCAATATGAATTACTAGATTTTGTATCGACTCCCCAACTCTATGATCGCCTGTTGGGGGCACTGTCAATGGTTAATACTGCAAGGAAACTCCACCATCAGACGATCCTAGTCTTCTGATAGTTAGCCTGTCCATGCATAGGCCTTGCATGATAGCAAACACAGTGGGCTTCTATCTCTTAAAGTGAGTGCCTTAAAGTCTGATTTATTTTATTTTATTTTATTTTATCCCTTGTGAATTAGAACCCTGTAATGACCAACTGCTTTGCCAAAAAAAAATAAAATTGTTTAAACATATGGGAGCCAACTGCTTTGCCAAAAAAAAAAAAAAAAAACTGTTAAAACATATGGAAGCCAACCGCTTTGCCAAAAAAAATAATTTAAACATTTGGAAGCCAACTGCTTAGCCATATGGCCGAACCGCTCCCAAATTGGGCGGTGCATTCTTTTAGCAAGCCTTTTGCAACCATTTTTATAGATGTTGACAGTCGCTGAACTGACTAACCAAAAGCACATGAAATTCTGAGTAGTTTTTGAATTTGTTGAACACCATATGGTGTAGATCTCCTCATGTCAATTAAGTGCATCACAGGTAGGCATGAATCCATGGCTACGCTCCAAGCATCATCACTTTTTTTGGCTGCATCTTTCTCAATGACCACCTCAACAGCTACCTCACCCTTCTGCAACTTCCCATCATTTCTTACCCAAGTTGTCGAATCTAAAACAACCCAAATAATGTTGGCCATATACACTCGAGGGTCACCATTAACTAGAATCACCAACAAAATTGGGCAGATAGCTTCAACCATGATTTACAAAGTTTTCTCAATCGTATCACCCTGCTCACCTTGCGGACCACCATTTCCATCTTTGTAGAAGAACTGTAGGCATGATAACTGAGACCACTTCTCATCACATTGTTGCTGAAGTGTGCAACATTCGCACGAAGAAAAATAAATCTTCTTAAAAAAAAGTGAAAGAGCGTGCATCTTTCTCCCAAAGCAATTTATAACCTTTTGACAAGAGTGCAGGATCTCATCCATGCTCCAATCGAGTCCTTTCAAGCGCATCTTATCAAGGTGAATGTGGCTAACAAGGCCTATATCTGCTTCTGAACTATCAGGTATTTGTTGATGCCTTTAGTATTCAATGGAGAAGTCAAAAGCAACATCCTTTAAAGTGACTTTTTTCAAACGATTCTGAACTAAATATGCTGCATTCTCCTTGCAATGCATTTTCCCATAGAAGCACTCATTCAAATATAGAATAATTCTCCGATCAATAATATCATTCTTGAAGTTAACTTTGCACAAAAGTATTTCCTTCATCGATTCCCATGAAGAGTTGCTGCTCTGAGAAGAATCAAGAACTACTTTATATGCGGGATTTGATACTGCAGTAGCAACTAATACACCAACCGGTTCACCAGCAAGAGAACTTCCAGGACTATTTTCGTCCACCTGTCCATACTCAGAGGTTTCTCACTGTCCCATCATAACAGATAATGACATCTCTAAGTGTGGCCATTAGATTTTTAAACAAAGTTCCTAGTTCAATAAGTCCTTTGGAAGAACGGATCAACACTTCCTTGGATGATATGGAATGGACCAACTCTTCATAGGGGGTCAAACCTTGAAAAAAGGAGCTCTTAACTAACCCAAATGCCTCAGAAGGATAGTTAACACCATTAACAGAATACTTATTGTAGTTTGGATATGTCAGTAGTTCATATCATTGATCTAAACTGCCCATGTGGTCTAGCTTACTCTTCATTGGCCATCTTGAAAAATCCATTCATCTTAATGGTTCTTTCCATCTGATCCATAGCATGGAAAATGGATGGCCATGTTCATTTGTTATAATAAAAAAATAGGTCAAATTATCAATTTCAATCATCAATTGGTGGTGTCATCGTCTGTTTGAGTTTTTCTTGTGGTTTTGAAACAATTGCTTTGGTTAGGTGATAGTAACCATCTCATCCATGGGTTGGAAAGTGGACATTTATATTAATAGGGTTGATGTTATCCAGTTTGTTTGATTTCCTGAAAGAGGCCTAAGAAAGGAGCATTGGATAAAACAAAAGGTGCAGATTAATGTTATCAATACCTCATGTCTGACTGCAGCTATCTACAAGGACGTTCCCATACGTACAGCCCAAGGACTGTGTGTGGATGTTGCATGTGGAAGGATTGGAGCTGCATATTTCAAATTCAAGCATCTGGTACGTCTCTTGTCAAGAATGCATATGTGTAGTTATCATTGTGGTTACAGTTATTCATTATGTGACAAGTTTTCTGGTGAGATGAACGAGTTTCAAAACAAAACAGTCTGCGATTTTGAGAAGTGATTCTCAATGCCATTTTATGTGTAAATGCATATTTCAGATTCAAGCATCTGGTACGTCTCGTGTCAAGAATGCACATGATTAGAGTGGCCTGGACATTTAGACAGGCCGTATTTATGTATTTGCTCGAACTTATGGAGCAGACCAGGATGTGCGTCGAAGCTATCCGGAAGAGCGGGGGTTGCTGGAAGGTGGGACCGCTGTTATGACCATGCTGAAGCTATACATTTTCTATGGACGACATTGGAGGGTCCTGACCATTTGGACAAGCCATATTTATGTATTTGCTTGAAATTAATGGAGTAGACCCGGATGTGTGTTGGAGCTATCCGGATGAGCGAGGGTCCCTAGAAGGTGGGAACCGCTGTTATGACCATGATGAAGCTGTCCATTTCTTATGGACGGCATTGGAAGGGCCTAACCATTTGGACAGCCCATGTTTATATTTATATTTACAGGGACCACACCCTTAACCTAAACCCGAACCCATTCTCAAATCCAAAAACCTATAACCTAAACCTAAACCAAAAGCTATAACCTAAATCCGAACCCATTCTCAAATCCCAAAACCTATAACCTAAATCAAGACCTATAACCTAAACCAAAACCTATAACCTGAACCCATTCTCAAATCCCAAAACCTATAGCCTAAACATGAACCCATTCTCAAATTCAAAAACCTATAACCTAAACCTAAACCTTAACGTAAACCGTTAACCTATAACCTAAACCGAAACCTATAACTTAAACTAAAACCAAAACCTATAACCTAAACCCGAACCCATTATCAAATCCCAAAGCCTATAACCTAAACCCGAACCCATTCTCAAATCCCAAAACCTAAACCCAAACCTAAACCTAAAACCTAAACCTAAACCTATAACCTAAACTCAAATCCCCAAACCTAAACCTAAACCTAATCCTATAACCTAGACTCAAATCCCTAAACCTTAACATATAACCTAACCTAAACCTATACTTATAACCTAAAACTATTCTCAAATCCCAAAACCTATAACCTAAACCTAACCTTTCCCTAAACCTATAACCTAAACTCAATTCCCTAAACCTAAACCTAGACCTAAACCTTAGCCTAAACTTAAACTGAAATCCCTAAACCTAAACTGAAATCCCTAAACCTTAAACTATAACCTAACCTAAACATATACTCATAACCAAAAACTATTCCTAAATCCCAAAACCTATAACCTAAACCTATAACCTAAACCCAAACCCAATCTCAAATCCCAAAACCTATAACCTAAACCTAAAACCTAAACCCAAACCCATTCTCAAATCCTAAAACTTATAACCTAAACCTATACTTATAACCTAAAACTATTCCTAAATCCCAAAACCTATAACCTAAACCTAACCTTTCCCTAAACCTGTAACCTAAACTCATTCCCTAAAGCTAAACCTACACCTAATCCTAATCTCAACTCCCTAACCTAAACCTAAACTTGAAAACCCAAACTCAAACCCAATCTCGAACCTGAACCCGATTTCCTAAACCTAAACCATAACCCATTCTCAAATACAAAAACCTATAACATCAACCAAAACCAAAACCAAAACCTATAACCTAAACCTAAACCCATCCTCAAAACCCAAAACCAACCTAAACCCATCCTCAAAACCCAAAACCTAAAACCTAAACCAAAATCAAAACCAGAACCTATAACCTAAACCCGAACCCATTCTCAAATCCCAAAACCTATAACCTAACCTAAACTTATACTTATAACCTAAAACTATTCCCAAATCCCAAAACCCATAACCTAAACCTAACCTTTCTCAAAACCTATAACCTAAACTCAATTCCCTAAAGTTAAACCTACACCTAATCCTAATCTCAACTCCCTAACCTAAGCCAAAACCTAAACTTGAAAACCCAAACTCAAATCCAATCCCGAACCTGAACCCGATTTCTTAAACCTAAACCATAATCCATTCTCAAATCCAAAAACCTATAACCAAAACCAAAACCAAAACCAAAACCTATAACCTAAACCCGAACCCATTCTCAAATCCCAAAACCTATAACCTAAACCAAAACCTATAACTTAAACCCGAACCCATTTTCAAATCCCAAAACCTATAACCTATCCCTAAACTTTAACCTATAACCTATCCTAAACCTATACTTATAATCTAAAACTATTCTCAAATCCCAAAACCTATAACCTAAACCTAACTTTTCCCTAGACCTATAACCTAAAATCAATTCCCTAAAGCTAAACCTACACCTAATCCTAATCTCAACTCCCAAACCTAATCCTAAACCTAAACTTAAAAACCCAAACTTAAACCCAATCCCGAACCTGAACCTGATTTCCTAAACGTAAACCATAATCCATTCTCAAATCCAAAAACCTATAACCCAAATCAAAACCAAAACTAAAACTAAAACCTATAACCTAAACCCAAACCCATTCTCAAATCCCAAAACCTTTAACCTAAACCTGAACCCATTCTCAAATCCCAAAACCTATAACCTAAACCTAAACCTAAACCTTATCCTAAACCTATAACCTCTAATCTAAACTAAAACCTATAACCTAAACCAAAACCAAAACCTATAACCTAAACCTGAACCCATTCTCGAATACCAAAACCTATAACCCATCCCTAAACCTTAACCTATAACCTAACCTAAACCTATACTTATAACCTAAAACTATTCCCAAATCCTAAAACCTATAACCTAAACCTAACCTTTTCCTAAACCTATAACCTAAACTCAATTCCCTAAAGCGAAACCTACACCTAATCCTAATCTCAACTCCCTAACCTAAATCTAAACCTAAACTTAAAAACCAAAACTTAAACCCAATCTTGAACCTGAACCCGATTTTCTAAACCGAAACCATAACCCATTCTCAAATCCAAAAACCTATAACCTAAACTAAAACCAAAACCAAAACCTATAACCTAAACCCGAACACATTCTTAAATCCCAAAACCTATAACCTAAACCCAAACCCATTCTCTAAACCCAAAACCTATAACCTAAACCTAAACCTATAACCCATAACCTAAACCAAAACCTATAACCAAAACCAAAACCAAAACCTATAACCTAAACCCGAACCCATTCTTAAATCCCAAAACCTATAACCAAAACCAAAACTAAAACCTATGACCTAAACCTAAACCCATTCTCAAATCCCAAAACCTATAGCATATCCCTAAACCTTAACCTATAACCTACCTATACTTATAACCTAAAACTATTCCCAAATCCCAAAACCTATAACCTAAACCTAACCTCTCCCTAAACCTATAACCTAAACTCAATTTCTTAAAGCTAAACCTACACCTAATCCTAATCTCAACTCCCAAACCTAGACCTAAACCTAAACTTAAAAACCCAAACTCAAACCCAATCCCGAACCTGAACTTGATTTCCTAAACCTAAACCATAACCCATTCTAAAATAAAAAAACCTATAACCTAAACCAAAACCAAAACTAAAGCTAAAACCCATAACCTAAACCCGAACCCATTCTTAAATTCCAAAAACTATAACCTAAACCAAAACCTATAACCTAAACCCGAACCCATTCTCAAATCCTAAAACCTATAACCTATCCCTAAACTTTAACCTATAACCTAACCTAAACCTATACTTATAACCAAAAACTATTCCCAAATCCCAAAACCTATAAACTAAACCTAACTTTTCCCTAGACCTGTAACCTAAAGTCAATTCCCTAAAGCTAAACCTACACCTAATCCTAATCTCAACTCCCAAACCTAAACCTTAACCTAAACTTGAAAACCCAAACTTGAACCCAATCCTGAACCTGAACCCGATTTCCTAAACCTAAACCATAACCCATTCTCAAATCCAAAAACCTATAACCTAAACCAAAACTAAAACCAAAACCAAAACCTATAACCTAAACCCAAACCCATTCTCAAATCCCAAAACCTATAACCTAAACCTGAACCCATTCTCAAATCCCAAAACCTATAACCTAAACCTAAACCTAAACCTAAACCTTATCCTAAACCTATAACCTATAACCTATAACCTAAACTAAAATCTATAACCTAAACCAAAACCAAAACCTATAACCTAAACCTAAACCCATTCTCAAATCCCAAAACCTATAACCTATCCCTAAACCTTAACCTATAACCTAACCTAAACATATACTTATAACCTAAAACTATTCCCAAATCCTAAAACCTATAACCTAAACCTAACTTTTCCCTAGACCTATAACCTAAACTCAATTCCCTAAAGCTAAAGCTACACCTAATCCTAATCTCAACTCCCTAACCTAAACCTAAACCTAAACTTGAAAACCCAAACTCAAACCCAATCCCGAACCTGAACCCAATTTCCTAAACCTAAACCATAACCCATTCTCAAATCCAAAAACCTATAACCTAAACCCAAATCAAAACTAAAACCTATAACCTAATCCCAAACCCATTCTCAAATCCCAAAACTTATAACCTAAACCAAAACTAAAACCTATAACCTAAACCTGAACCCATTCTCAAATCCCAAAACCTATAACCTACCCCTAAACCTTAATCTATAACCTAACCTAAACCTATACTTATAGCCTAAAACTATTCCCAAATCCCAAAACCTATAACCTAAACCTAACCTTTCCCTAAACCTATAACCTAAACTCAATTCCTTAAAGCAAAACCTACACCTAATCCTAATCTCAACTCCCTAATCTAAACCTAAACCTAAACCTAAACTTAAAAACCCAAACTTAAACCCAATCCCGAACCTGAACCCGATTTCCTAAACCTAAACCATAACCCATTCTCAATTCCCTAAAGCTATAACCTATAACCTATAACTTAAACCTAAACCTAAACCTATAACCTTTCCTTAAACCTTTAACCTAAACCTAACTTAAAACCTAAATGTATTCTCAAATCCTTAAACCCAAACCTACACCTAATCCTAATCTCATCTCCTTAACCTAAACCTAAACTTACAAACCCAAACCTAAACCCGATCCCGAACCTAAACCCGATTTCCTAAACCTAAACCTTAACCTATAATCAAGTTCCCAAAAGCTATAACCTATAACCTAAACCTAAACCTATAACCTTAACCTAAACCAAAACTTATAACCTATAACCTAAACTTAATTATAACCTATAGCCTAACCTAAACTTAATTATAACCTATAGCCTAACCTTAACCTAAACCTTAACATAAACCTATAACCTAAACCTAAACCAAAACCTACAATCATATGGTGAGACCATTTCTTTTGTGTCAATTTCATTCCTCTTTGAGTTTTTTTTTTTTTTTTTTTTTTTTTTTTTTTTTTTTTTTTTTAATTCATTAAGAAAAAAAAAGTTGTTATGCGTGATGCACTTCTTTCACTATCTTTCTTTTCCCCAATGGGCATTCTAATTTATGTATGACATGACTATTTGTAGGATGATGGAATATACGAAGCTATTGAAATTTCAGGGTGAAGTCAAGGACATTTCTCTAATGAAGCCAAAGATTTGTATTTTCAGCATTATCGTAATTGTAATTGTAATTGATTGAATGAATTGGATTGTAATTGATTGTAATTGTAATTGATTGAATGAAGGATTGTAATTTGATTGTAATTGAATAAATGAATGAGTGATTGTAATTGAATGAATGAATGATTGTACAGGTGGTGTAATTGAATGAAAAATGATTATATATAATTTTGTAATGTACAAAATAGCTACGGATATACCGTAGCCACTAATCCAACAGGTGTAGCCTTTTCAATTTAGGTATATTTCTACAGAATTTTAGCTACAAATAATATCCATAGCCATTAATCTGATAGGTGTAGCCTTTTCAATTTCGACATATTGTTACAGACTTTTAGCTACAAATAATATCCGTAGCCATTAATCTGATAGGTGTCGCCTTTTCAATTTAGGCATATTGCAATGGACTTTTAGCTACAAATAATATCCGTAGCTGTTTGAGGTTTTTGTTATAGATATAATTGCTATGCATTATATCTGTAGCTCTTGCACCCTATGGGTACGGATTAAATCCGTAGCCATAGATTCAAGACCTATTGTTATGGCACCTACGACAACGGTCAAGCTACGAACAAAAACCGTAGCGATAGGTCTATGGCTATGGTTTTCGTCCATAGCCTTTGCTCAATTTTTTGGTAGTGCTATAACATATAACCTAAACTTATAACCTATTACCTAACCTTAACTTAAACCTAAACCTAAACCTATAACCTAAAACTTAAACCTAAACCTAAAACTTAAATGTATTCTCAAATCCCTAAACTTAGACTTACACATAATCCTAATCTCAACTCCCTAACCTAAACCTAAACTTGAAAACCCAAACCTAAATTCGATCTCGAACCCGAACCCGATTGTTGTAATAATGTAGCCCAATCACATGACAACAAACAAGAATGTATCCCTTTTAATGCATGCCCCTTTTTACAAAGCTTTAATTTTTATTGTTGTTTCTATTAATTGAAACACTTTTTTGCATTATTTGTTCGTATTAGTTTTATTTTAATGATCAGTTTTATTTTTAAAAAGTGCCCACTTTTTTGAAAGAAGTTTCTGTAATTCTTCATGATTCTGAATTATAATGTTTTGTTAGTTGAAGATTTTTTTCCTTTTTTAAATTATGATGTTAAACTTATATGTATTATGCGTAGATGAATGTAATGTGGATAAGATTGTTTGTGTTTGGATAGATGTAGTTTGGGTTTTAGATGGATGTGAATGTGAATATGATGAAATATATAGTATAACAAGTGTGTATCAGGAAGAATACGATGAAATATATTGTAATAGGTCAAATTTGAAAATGTCCTTTAAGGGTCATAAGAGACGGCTGATAGCAGTCCTTTTAAAGGACGGTCCATAACTGTCTTTTGAAGGCTCATAAGAGACAGTTCATAGCAGTCCCTTTTAAGGATGGTCCATGACTGTCCTTTTAAAGGACGGTCTATAACTGTAAGGCTCATAAGAGATGGTTCATAGCAGTCCTTTTTAGGGACGGTCCATGTCCATCCTTTAAAAGGACAGTCCATGGCCGTCCTTTGAAGGCTCATAAGAGGCGGTCTATGACCGTCCCTTTTTTGTCAATAAGAATGACGGTTTTCAACCGTCCTTTAAGTAATATGACACGTCAAAATTTGATTGCCCATGCGATGGTCCATGACCGTCCTTTTTGGTCATTTGAGATGGTTTTGGATCGTCCTTTTTTTGTTGTTTTGGCATAGTAAAGATACGTAGCAAATCTCGATAGTGCGACGAAACGAGCCTCATACTGGGACACAGTCATGTCCCCCTGGACCAGAGTCTCAAACTCTAATGCGCGCTGCTGTTGCACATGATCGGGAAAGAACTTTCGATCAAACCAGTCTATAAAGTCCTCCTAGGTCCACTCAAAATCGGTAATTACCGATTGGGCGACAAATGCCCACCAATGCTAAGCCTCACCCTGGAGAAGAAATACAGCTAATGGGACTCACTGCTGGGTCGTACATCTCATGGTGTCAAATATCTTCTCCACCTCGGTGCACCATATCTCCGGTGCAGTAGGGTCTGGCTCGCCCTGAAAACATGAGGGATCGTGCTGTCGAAAGTCCTTGAGAAGGGCGCTCGCACGCTCCTGCTCAGCCTCGGCCGGTGTCACAGTGGGACTCCTGCTCTACCCCTGAAGAATAACGATCATCGCCTGCAGCATCTGCTAAAGCTGGACGACACCGGTCTCAGGTAAAGAAGTAGCATCCTTAGGTTGAAAAGCAGGGATATCTGATGGTGGAGCGAGAGTAGCAGGTGGTAAAGCGAGAGTCGCAAGTGGTGGAGCGAGATTCGCTCAGGTCGTTCTTCTAACCATTACGTCCTACAGGAAGGAACAAGGCCTATCAGCCTTAAGATTTCTCGAAGGTATAAATGTTAAGGGTTTATGTCGAAAAATCGCTAAGTCATTCAGACTCGGAACCTATTTATAGTAGATATGTGATGTGGTCCTTAGGTATTCCCAAGTTATGCTCTGATACCAACTTCTGTAACCCCCCAAACTCAAAAAATGGGCTCACTAAATTTTTGATCACCGAATCCAGCGCCGACAGCCTCTGTAAAACTCCATTCTCGGATCCTAGCACTCACACGCTAAATTTCGATCTTGGGATCCTACAAGGAGGATTTTCAGTATGAATTTTTTTTTTTAATGGAGCATAACCACAAGCATAACCAAGTCACAAAACAACATCACCAAAAATCCACTATATCAAAAACTTTGAGTACAATGCATGTAACACCCTGGATTTTTACCAACCTGGAATTAGACGTCCTTAGGTAATGGGTCAACCATAACACTCTCAAAGCTCAATCCCAAGGCCAAAGAAATCGCTTTTCAACCCATTTCCTTCAAATCTCATCTTTCACCACCTCATTTTTCAAACTTCTCCAAGTACTTTTATATTAGACATGAATCCTCAAGTTTAAAAAGTGAAGAACTATACATAAACTAGAACTCACTGAAAATGGTCGCCGAGATTGAGTCCGTGCACACTCCTGAACACACACAATGACCCCAAATCACTTCTAGACCGTCAATCGAAGGGTTTAGACTATGTTTCATTCCCTTCCAAACCTAGAAATTAATGTCCTTAGGTGGTAGGTCAACCCCAACATCTTACACTCAATCTCAAAGCCTAAAACCTCTTTTTATCCAATTCCTTCAAAATCTCACCCTCCACCACTTTATTCTTCATTTATTTTTAAGCACATTCATAATACACATCAATCCCAGGGTATAAATGAGGAAGAACAATACCAAAACTAAAACTTACCATAAATAGTAAATAAATCGATAACATGGGTTTTGGCCCTTAACCTTTTGGAATCTCATGGAAAAAATAGGTTAGTTGGATATCTTAGTGTCTCCTACCCCAAAATAATATGCTACAAGTCATATAAAATTATTTTGATTTACAAACGAGACTCGATAAACGCCTCGACGGACTCGTGGGCCCAAACGGCTCAATTCGGGAGGATCCTAGGTGGGCCCCACATGTTTCCGGCATCCCCAGGGGGTGAGCACCTCACCCCTGGGGTGAACCCAAGCCAATTTGGTTAGTGACCGGCGAAGACCTCACTGGTTTGGCGAGGCCTCGCCGAACTAGTCCGTACAATGGTCTGGTAGGCCAGTTTCTGCACTTTTTCCTACACGTTTCTTCCAACTTTGAAAAATCATATCTCCTTAGTTATAACTTCGATTTAGGTGATTTAAAAACCAGATTGAAGATAAATAAGTATAGTATTATATAAAAATATATGAAAAATATAATAAAATATTTAATATGGTTTAAAGTAGGTCATTATGAGCAATTGTTCGATAATTACTTGTTGGACAGCTGCTGCTTCTGGAATTTTTAAAATTTTTATAAAATTTAAAATCTTATGAAATTTGGTGGAGTCAGGGTAAACTTGATGATGAACCTCCAAAAAAATAATAAAAATAATATGATAACTAGAAGTGCCAAAAATGGGGCATAAAATGGCCCTAGGACCGTATTCTGCCCTATTAGGGTAGAATTTGGTTAGTACCAAACTGAATACTCAGTAGAATTAACTTGAATCACTTTAAATGTAAACTACAAGACCTAAAATGAGTATGACCACTAACGCTATGTTATCTAGAAACCTAGGATCAAACTCTAAACCCGGTTGCTCATGGGAGCATTCAGAAACTTTGTATCGGACCTGGACTGCACATCGGAAGTCCGATTATCCCAAACTTAGACAATCCTGACCGCCTAGTTGGACTTGATAATCACGCCAAAAATCAAGTCCAGATGATGTCCCACGACGATTTTCTTGAGTTCAGAGTGAAGAGTGTGAGAAATGTTAGAAATTAAATAAAATTTATGAAATCTGGCACGTGTCGCTTATGCGAGATTTTTAAGAATTCTGGCCGTTGGAGTTTGACCAAATTTCACCCTTGGATCAGGATAGGTGGCCCTTACATGTCATAGCACTTGTGGCCCTGATCGAGTTTCGGTGACCGCTGAACTGAAACTGGTCTGCCATAGTCGATCTGGAAACCCGACCGGACTGAAAACTTAGATGGACCTAGATCCAATATTAGAGAGCTTAATTCCGACCGTATTTAGTAACAAGACCTCCAGAAGTGATCTGTTGATCGGAATAGACCCGATTTGGTTATAACTTAAGTATACCTTGACTTCGAGTCTGTTTTGGTTATGTTTGGGCTTATAAAAGGGCCTTCAACCCTTAACTTTCTAATCCATACGAATTTGAAAAAAACCCTAGGAGAGAGAGGAGAGAAAAGAGAGAGAAAGTGAGAGAGAGTTGGAGCTTTCTCTTGGGATTCTTCCCTGCTGCTCCATGTGCCAAGCCGTCCATCTGTGTTGCTCTTTCAGCGCTTCCAACATCATTTTTAGGTAAGAAATCCTATCCCTAACCTATTTAGGTAATCCATGTAGCTGTAGTGTTAATATAACTAACCTATTTCATAGTATAGATTGTCGTTGAGCCATTGATGAAGACTTACCGTCTGAATCAACTCCGTTTCACAATTCCTGGTTTAAGGTGTGGATTTTAGACACTTAGTTTACCATTTTTCAAAGCTTTTAATGCCGTTTAATGATAGATTGTTGACAAGAATGCTGTTTGACATGTAGAACATACTGTCTGTTTTTCATTTCGAATGCGTATGAAGAATATGAGATTTAGGATATTTTAGGTATTTGTAGGAAATACTGTATATGTACGTATTTTGCCGATATGATTGCCATGAGTATTTGTCGTGTACCTATGTTAGTTATGTGTGTATGATCTGTTTGGCGAAGAGATTCGCCCTAATGCACATATTGGCCGACATATGCTATGTAGACTAATGTGTGTAGACTAAGTGTTTGTTGAAAGGCCTAAATCAATATGATTTATGCCTGCCATATGTTTTGAATGTAAGAACATGATTGTTGTGTATTAGATATCTCCTTGATATAAGGATCTGCCATATTATATGTCGAAATCAACATACGTCAAGTACGTAGGAGTTGTGTAGTCTAAGTGTTTGTATAAATGTATGTATTAGTAAGTATTGAGTAAATGGTGTTGTAGATTAGCGTTGAGACTGGATTCTCAACTAATTTGATGATGCACATGATTTCCTCCATGTTTGTTGTATTTGAATTGATTACCTTTTGTGTGAAATGCTCGTGTATGGTTAAATTGCTTATGATGTACGTTATAACATGCTGATAACATGCTGAAATTACTTGTATTTCAATTCTGTCTCTCTCATATGATTAATGACTTAGATTACAAGTGTTTGGGGCTATACTCTAGTCCAGGCAGTGGGTAACAGATTAGAATTCGTGGTTGGATTCTATTGGCCACGAAGGATGTGTATGACGAACCCGAGTCGTACTAGAGTTGTCGGTAGTGGTTAGGCCACACAAAGTGCTTGTGCACTTCATGTCGGTCGATTCAACGTTCGCTCGTGCTAGTCGGACTCGTCAAGTAACCCGACTGACCATTGTATGTTCACCTTGTATTGGTCATAACTGATTGAACCTAGGGTACTGAACTTACCAGTGATAACCCTGATAACCGTGATACCTTGATCCACTAAGACTCATGAGCCGGGCATCGTGGTATGGGACACCGTGGTCGAGCTGTTGGCCTACGCTGGGGCCACAAACCTCCCCGTAGTGACCAGTGAGCAACCCAAACTCGTGAGCAGATTATGGTGGTATGGGACACTATATTCTTACTGTCGGCCTACACTGATAAGGTGATGGGGGAGCGGTGCAACGAGTGCGAGCAACAGTCCTGGCAGCCCTTTGTAGTGACCTCGAGCGTACTCTGAGTCTACGTGAGGCAACAACCCTTCCATAGCAACAAGAGTACAACTAGGCCTGTATTGATAAGGTGATGGGGGAGCGGAGCAACGAGTGCATGCAACAGCCCTGACAACCCTTACAGCGACGTAGAAATATACCATCGTATGAGACTACTAGGAGTGATGACCCGAGACAGGATCCTTGTTGGGAATGATATAAGGGAAGTACCCTAGTTTCCCATTCTTGCTGTATGAAAAGGACTAATAACAACTCGGTAATCATATTCGTATCGCACTGCATGTGCCTGGAAGATGTGGAGCACTGAGGGAAGAAAGCATGCCACAGACGTAAGATGGTATTGCATGAGGGAGTATGTCGGTGAGGACATCTATCATGTCATTTCATTCTTGCATGAATCACAGTATTTAGGAATGTTTGATATGTTTGCTTTATCGTTATCGCTTGATTGATTTGATAACATGTTAATCTTTGTTCTATGATTCCACTGAGTTAGCTACTCAATCCCACATTACGGGACGGTGTTGCGCACACCAACCAATCCCTGTTTTAGTTGCAGATGATGGCGCTGCTTGTGAAGTGGAGCCGGACTTGATGATGATGAGGAGAATTTCTCCTATATGCGTGTTCTGATCGACGGGATTACAGGGAGGTTGATTAGACACCATGATACTTGTCATTTCATATTTTTAGAGCACCCATGTATATTCTTTTCTTTCCATTTTTGGAGTATACATGTATTTGATTAACCTGGTAACATGTTCACACTCTAGAGACTCACAAATAATTATATATTTTATGTATTTATCACAGTCTTCCGCTTGCTAATTTAACTGTCTCTGGAGTATGATATGCTGTTTTGGCTTAGTCTCAATCTTGTTTAATGCCATTCTACAGACAATATGTATTTATCATTATCTATGTTGCATAAGTGACGTTTTGAAACTCGGGAGTTGGGTTTCTACCCGACCCTCGATTTTTAGGGCATTACAATGCAGGAAGGGAAATACAAGATGATCAAGAAGCTTTAAAATAGACTGATGCACACTCCTGCCTCAGCGCTGCTACTGTCCAACGCTACCTACACACAACTGTCGTGCATAAGCTTACAAAAGCTTAGAGGGTGGTGTAAGTGTGTGTGCAAGGAAAGTGCCAAGTATATAATACTAGAGCAATGCAGAAATATACAGTAAGTCCATGAATACAACCAGTCGTACTAAGGCTATGTGATATAAGGCATGAATGCTATCGGCCATACCAAGGCCATGCGATGCGAGACATGAATGCTATCGTCCATACCGATGCAATGCGAGGCCTACGTAGCCGAATGTCATATATGAGATGCAATCTAAGAAAGTTGGTACTCATCAAATACACATATCAGTACAGTTCCTCTCTAGATATCACCGGGGTCTAGTACACTCCACACTAACCACCGCCTCCTTAGCCGCGCAGCCCAGCGAGCAGAAAAGACCGCACTATTCGCCTGACCAGTAGTCTGCCAATACCTATCAGGCTCGTCAATAGCGGACTCATTTACGATCTGGTCAAACTCAGCCTAGCTTATAGCCCCCTCACTCGGGCGGATAAGGCCACACCCCCTTCTAACCGACCATGACATAGTGGGAGATGCGACCTACTAGTATTCGACACTCGGGTGCTCGTGCATTCACTTGGTGTAGACATTGGAGCAACTCCTGGTACCAAAAAGATTCTAGGACTTTCACCCAAGGACATCCTAAGTGCCCACAGTGCTAGAGCTAATATTTTTAGTATCTGATACGACCATCCACGATGTGCCTGTGGAGGCCACGGTCCTCATGTCGCTAGGGCATGCAGTGATCAAGTCACACATATGCAGGATGCATGAGTCACATCATCAAATCATGTAGCAATCCTGCACGTACCACGCGCTCATGTGGGGGCACTCCGTCTCATAAGGAGTCCCGTAAGTGTCTCAGCCCAATGACTTATGCTATGATCAAACATTCCTCATATCAAGCATACATATGATGCGTATGGGCATGAATCATGGGGCTATACTAAGCATGTTATAAAGTAATGAATTATTAACAAGTATGAGCCTATCAATGGGCCCTGAGGAGATTTACAATGCAGACATTTAACCAACATTATACTTTCAATGTGGACGTCAAACCATCATTGCTCCCAAGGCATAGCCTGCCATAAACATCATTACCTAACCATGTTGGGATCACACATTACAATGGACCTTAGGTACATCCCATTGTGCCTTAGATACATCAAATGATCCATGTCACATGGGCCTTATATTTATCAAGTGGGCCACATCAATGGGCCGCACCAATGGGCCTTATGTACATTATAATGGGCCATAACCCATGGGCCTTAGAATGCATCAAAATGGGCCTAAGCACATGGGCCTTATGTATCTCAAATGAACCACACCAATTGGGCCCCATGCATACCAAATGGGCCGCACCCAAATATAAGTGAAGATAGTGATATTTCCACCATTAAAGTTCCCAAAGCCCACCCTAACATTTATTTTCTATCTAATCTGGTCATAAGGTCACACAGACCTGGATTAAGAGGAAAACACATTTCCTAATAATCTAACTTTTGTGACAACAGAGGATTTCAATGGAAGGGACTCAATCCCCACTACTATTTACCATGCGGTCCACTTGGTCCTAAATCTGTCTCATTCTTTATCTCATGCCATAAAATGAGCTTTTAAATTGGTTGGATGGCTTGGATGCAGCACATGCATCATGGTGGGGCCCACCGCCACTGAATAGTGTGAATAAAACATATTTCATTTTAGGTTCCACCATCCACTAAATGGTGGAAATAAAATGCATATATCATAGTAGGCTCCACCGTCAACACATATATCACTATGGGTCCCACGTGGGGCGCACCATAACATTTGCTTTCCATCCAGCCTGTTGATAAGGCCACAAAGACTTAGATGAACAGGAAAAATAAATGTCATATTGACGCAGCAGCAAGCGTTGCCCTTTTTTTTTTGAAAACCTACTTTCTCAAGGTTTTTTGTGCGTGGGACCCACATCAAGTGAATCCACCCTGGCCATGGGATTCTACGGCTTGAGACCAACCAAATCAGTTCAATATTGAATGTGTTTTGGTGTATGGAAAACCTCAGGTGAATTTTAACGGTAGAAAACATCGTTTGTCATGTCATGGCCCACCAGAAATTCAGATCATCTTCATTTTTTATCCCAACACTTAAAATGACCTTGAGAATGGAATGGACAGTGTAGATTAAACACATACAACAAGGTGGGGCCTGCATGAGTGGCCTACTCAAAAAGCATAAAAACATCAAGCTCATATTTGTGTTTTCATGTCCACGTCTAGAGATGCTGGACTGTTCTTGGCTCAACAAAATATTCAGGGTGGCCCTGCTTAGATGGGCCACTACACGGTGGATGGTGTGGAACATATATACATATAAAGTGGGCCCCACCTACAAATGATTAGATCCAATACATGCTTCATGGTGGGGTCCATCCGGGTGGGCCACATGGCCATTTCATCACATAAAAAGGAAAAAAAGAGGGAGAGAGAGAGAGAAAGAGAGAGATCGAGACACATGTGATGGAGGGACCCCGACACTATAGGCCCTCCCTTGCATCCAATCGTACATCAAGTGGGTCCCATTGCATGTGGACTCGCCAAATCAAAGATCAATGGTGGAGATCCCTTCTCCACCAAGATGTAAGGTCTAGATGACCTCTTTTTAGACTAGAAAGTAAACATCATGATGGGCTCCATGGAAAATGGCCCCATCATGGAATGATAATAAAATTAAGGTGGGTCATTGGCCACATCTAGGGTCCAAAGTGAGATCCATACCATTGATCAGTAGGCCTCACTTTGCCCATCATAAAAACATGAATATTATCCTATAGAAGCACTCACTGTTTGATCTTCTTGGTCCGTTGGAAAGCCGACCTCCTTGTGTCTCACTTTGATGGAGGGAGATGAGGTTTGAATGGCTAGGATGAGAGATCTTAAGATGGAAAGTGGGCCACCAAAATCAGTCTTTCTCTCTTGGGAAAATGCTTAGACGTGTAGTTATTTCTTTGCTTTCTTTGGTTGCTTGGAAATTGTGTAGAGAAATGAGAGAGAGAGAAGGGGTTGTAAGGAGAGGTGATGGATGGGTGTGATGGGTGAAAGGTGAGTGATGTGTGATGTCTACTTGACATGTATGGTTGTATAAGAGAGAGGGTGAGAAAGAATTGAGTTGGTGGTTGCTTGGGGATGGGGTGAAAGGTGATGTGTACTTGACATGAAGTGATTGATTGATTGATTGATGGGACATGCCGTAGAGATTCTCTTGGGATTGCAAACATGTGGTGTTTTTTTCGAAATGAATGTCGACCCGCATCTTCTGATCAGGATATCAGATCGACATGCAAGACACGGCGTTGGAACCGCGTCGACGATGTGGTCGCAATGGTACAAGTTTTAGATTAAGCTGACTCAAATCTAAAGGATAAAACTTAGGATTGTGCACAAACGTTGATTATACGTCGCAAGTTGATGGACTTCAATGGGAAGAATCATGGGAGTCAATGGAACAGTACGGACTAGGATACGGGTCTTACAAACTGGCTAGTATTTTCGACATTATATGATTTATGGATTTATATTGTATACTTGGCACTTACCTTGTGCACACACTTACACCACCCTCTATGCTTTTTACAAGCTTATGCACGATAGATGCGTGCATATGGCATTAGGTCACAGCAGTGTTGAGCTTGGAGCATGCAACTATCTTCTGAAGCTTTGATTTTTAATATATGTATTTTCCTTTTAGCACTATATTAAAATGATTTATATTAGTGGATATGTGATGATGATGATGTTGCCTTTGTGATTTGGGTAAACTTGTGGTTATGCTTCTTACAAGATAAATGTACGTCGAAAAATCCTCCTTGTAGGATCCCAAGATTGGAATCTAGCGTATGGGCGCTAGAAGCCGAGAATGGGATACTACAGAGGCTGTCGGCACCGGATTCAGTGATCAAAAATTTTGTGAGCTCGGTTTCTGAGTTTGGGGCGAGACGGATGCTTTGATAATTTTGGACAATTCTGTGAGGTTAGCTAAGATTAATGTCTCGATGGTCCATGATTCATTGATCCAATTTTGTGCTTCATTGCGATAACTGGAGTTGGCCTGTAATGTAATTATCACTCCTGAGATACTTTATTGCCAGAAGGAATTGCTGCTCCTGAAAGACAAAATGTCTAGGACTTTTGCTATTATCTCCGGATATGGTAGGGAATGTGATTCTCTTCAGGAACAACTGAAGACTTGTGAGAAAAATTTGGCAGTCATTAATGAATAGATAGCTAATCTTAAAGTTCAAAAGCAAGCCGAGGAGTTGAAAGTGTGCAAGATCAAGGCCAATATCGCCGATAATACTAGCATAGTTGAACTTGAGAAGTCAGAACTATCAAAAGATAAGTAGACCATTGCTTTATTGGAACAGGAGCTTTCCAGCGCTCTTAATCAGGTTAAACTTATCATTGAAGCTGAGCTAAACATGGCTGCAACACAAGTCCAATTTAAATAAGATTTGTAAAAGTTCATGCTTGCCTTGGGTGTTTTTGAATAAATGTAGCATTTGGCAATTTGCTTATCTATCAGATAATTTTTCATGTATATATATATATATATATATATATATATATATATATATATATATATATATATATATATATATATATATATATATATATATATATATATATATATATATATATATATTATTATTATTTTTTTTGTGGAGTTTTGGAAATATCTCAAAGAAGTTTTGAATCTTGAATGGCATGAATTATTTATAATCCTCATTGCGTATTCATAAATGATTACTTTGATGCATCTACACTCCAAATACGCATTTCCATAATTGAAGAAATGTGATGGTCATGATCACAAGTTGTGAAATTTTATGAGTCAGTTCATACTTCAATAGCATATTTTCATAATTAGAAACATATCACGGTGATCATAATTCTTGTTTGTTAGCATGCGTTATGCAATATTCTCTTTAATGGGAGGAACCACCTTAGGGTTTAATTAGTATTCCAAAGGCGCCATACACAGTTTAGGTTCTTGAGTATTTGGAGTGACCATAGTTTAGGCTCTTGAGTATTTGGAGCAAGTATGACTCATGTGAGTTAGTCTTTGTAGCTCTCATGAGTTCACCGAACCACCACGGCCTAGGGAGTCCACACACCGTGGTCCATCAGAGGGGCCCACTGATGTTAAAGGAGTAGTGAACTCGGTTAAATTTACATGCAGGGTTAGCCTTTATAACTCTCTAAAGTTCGCGGGGCTCACAATGTGATCTATAAGGGTAGCAGATCGAAGGCCACCAGTCCATCAATGAGGGGGGAGTTCATTTAGAGGTCAACCCTTCCCCATGAGTTTATACTAAAATCAAGACGGGAACTCGAGGGCTCCTATGCATGGTTAGCCTATCTATGGATAAACTAAATAATGCACACTGCGACACACTTTTTCTTTGTCCGTATGAGCTGGGGCCATTCATAAGGGGTCTTTTTTCTCACCCATCCCCATGATGTTACTAAAGAGCAATATAGGTGACATAGGTCTCAAGCATGGTTGGCCTTCATGGGCTTTAAAGCCACTGACTCTCTCCACTGCCCACATGGGTCTAAGTGTGTGGTTGGACTTCATGGGCTTTTTATGCCACTGGCGCTCATTGATGCCTGAATAATGTTTGGGGAATCACCATAGGACTTATGCATGGTTGGCCTTCATGATCTTTTATCCGCTAGTGCTCACCGTTGCCTTGTGAAATTATCGTAATAACTGCTTTAGTAAAAGTGGGAATAGGTTAAAGTGCCCTAGAGGGCAGTGAATAGGACTTTATAAAAGTTTATGATGATTTAAAATCCCATTATCATAATCCTGATTTAACAAACACTTATCAAAATGACCCCAGTTTAACTCTAATGGCTTCCAAGCTAAATAAAGGATCCAATCATAAGACTATCCAGTATTTAAGCAGTATGCAATCTTAGTGTATGATGAATGAACAATATGATTGTGTGTGTGTGGGATGTGATTCTTATCAGTTCTAAATAATCATGTTAGCATGCTGTATGAGAACATTCAAGTAAACCCAAATAGTAAGGTGAAAATATCAATCCCCAAACACAGTCGTTTATAGTGGTTCGGCTACATGCTTACTCCACTTCCAGCAGACACACTCAACCCTTAAGTGTATCAGATCTCACTAAAGGAGGTTTTAATTTACGTTCACATCTAACCTTCACAACCAACACAAGGTCGACTTTAGGACCTATATAAGGAACCTAGACATGTCTCCACGAGACATAAGTTTATGCCCCACATAGGAGCAAGGGTCAACACAACAAGGTTTTATGCTCTACACATGAGCAAAGGATCCACACAAGGAACCTAGGGTTATAGGCTACACAGACCAAGGAACCACATAAGGAACCTAGATTTTATGCCCTACACAAGAGCAAAGGTCAACACACAACACCTAAGTTTTAGGCCACACAAGCCAAGGACCTAAGTTTATGCTCTACAAGAGCAAGGGTCAACACACAACACCTACACGTACTCTCCTGTCAGAGGCCTCTTATGAGGACTTGAAAGGGGAGAGAATCACCTGTGACCCAATCCTACACAAAGGAATGATCAGCAGGGTCTCTGGACTCTAATGACTTACAGATAAGTAGATGAGCCCCATTAAGCACAATGATGAAGATTTTCTCCTTTGATGACGAAGAAACTTTAGCTCCCTTGATCCACAAGACTTGAAGATGTACCAATAAAGGTGACGGGTTGGATCAAGGTAATCTTGAAATCTACTCTGATAAATATTACTTATTAAAGCATTGAAGAGATTTTAAGGTTTTGGGTATTCAAGGGATCTCAGCTCAATGATTTTCCATTAAGGTGGTAGCTGGAAGATCCTTGAATGTGGAAGTTCATTCCCCAATCCACTCTATTGAATATCAATGATAAGGGTGGATTGAAGGCTGAATTCCCATGAGAAAAGGAGCTTAGGGTAGATGATATGAGTTAGTCTCTCAAAGCTCTCTCTAATTTTCTCAATACAACAACCAATAGCAAGCACTCCTTAAATAGGCAAAAAGATCCAACGGTAATAAAACAGTCAGTTTTTGATAGAGTTCAATATCATCAAGCCATCTTCGATATCATCAAACGTATACTTTCGAAGACATCAAGGGATAGATCGTTGATATGAACTCTATTGACAATCACAACTGAATCTCTAATACATAGCTCGATCATATTGAACGTTCTTCGATGTTATCGGATCTCGAACTCTGATTTCATCAAACCATGGTTCGATTCCTCGACAATGAAAATATGAGACTAGGCTAAATATGAGACAGCTGCCTTCGATATTATTGATCCTCCCACGATGTCATCAGTTTTTAAATGTAGATGATATCGATACCTAGTTCGATTCATCGGTCTTTTATAGAAGATTTTCCTATAAGCTCGTTGGACATTCCATTGTCCGAATTCGATGATATCGACCTAGTTTAGATATGATCGATATTTGAATATTGATATTATCGAGGGAGTCTCGATTCCTTGAACATTTAAAGAGGATTTCCCTGAAAGCTTGCTGGACTAGATTGGTCCAAATTCAATAACATCGAAGATCCATCGATATCATCAGAGTTTGAGTTTCGAGGATATGAGGCTCTCTTCAAGTCATCGAAAAATATATGATTTTCTTTAACAACTTTTTGGACACAAACTAACCAGAATTCGATTATATCGATCCGTCTCGATGATCTTGGAATTCGAATGTCAATGATATTGATTCTTTCATCGATTCATCAAGAATTTTGTCCAGAGATCAAGTTGGTTATTGGACACAAGATGTCCTCAATTCGATGATATCGAGTGCATTCCGAGGACATCGATAACAGGTGTTCTATCACGTCGAGAGATATCGATATATCGACAAAAGCCGAAAACTTAGAGATTTTCCTGGTTTGCAAAATAGTTTTCATACTTTAAACCCTATGTTGTTATATCCACTTTAAAGGGTTTTATATACCTAGGTGTTTTGGGACATGGGATGTGACCTTAAGTTTACCTTTTACGAGTTTGGAGCACACATCTAGTTGAGGCAGGCACTTGAATGATCTTCCTATGGGGCTCACTTGACTTGCTAACTCAACACCCATGCTAATTGACAATCCAAGGCACTTTCACCTTGCATAGTGTTTGGTGAATTGGAGGCAATATATGATAATAAGAGATAATTGGCGATAATATCAATTTGATGATACTCATCGATAATATCAATTTAGTGATAATTGGTGATAATATCAACTTGGCAATAATAAAATTTCTTGGCTGTAATAAAATTTTATTTTAATGGCTATAATAATAATCTAACTACATTTGTCATTTTACAGCCTTATTATTACTTATTATATCGCTCTATTGTCGATTATCATCCCAGAGGGTCAGGAATAATCTCTTTTTAAGGTCATGTGATTGGTGATTGCATCTCTTTCTAATGATATAAGACTTTTAAGATTTTCATGGAAATAGTAGATTCTAAAGAAGTCATGCTTGCAAGCTTGTTCCTTTATAGCTTTCTTTTATATTAATTGTTCCTCATCCTTGCTTCATCGGAGAAGGGAGGTTCAATAAAATACATGGAAGAAACATGGTCACACGTTACAACTTATTGCTTGTTTTGCCCTCTGTTGATTAGGCAAGTTTTTTCTTGAATGATCTTCATAATCAAAATTTTGCTCTATTCGAGGATAATACCTTTTAATAAAATGGGCATTGACATATATTCCTACGCCTTTCCCATTTTGATTTATAACTCCATAGGCTCCGTTGGAATATACTTATGATATATGAATTGTCTCATTTGGATCAAATTTGCCCTCGGTCCTATGAATAACTACGATGGGCCTTTTCAACATTAGTACCATGTCCCATTTCTTTCATGAATGGTATTTGCCTTTCTTATCAAAGGCAATAGCAATGTACGACATCGTCCATTCGGTACCAATTTCTATGTTTATGTGCATGATGATCGACGCCCTTTGCCAAACCTAGACTAGCTGTGCATAGTGGACACCCGACTGACCGGAACCCTAAGACCTCGAAACCCTCACCATATCGATCGTCTTGTCACTGCGGTCGTGTAGGTACCACCCATGCATCCGTGCGAAGCTTCGTTAGTGAGATACGCCATGAAGAATTATTGGTGTATCATGTGCGCATGGCGCCATGCATCCCATTCCTCACATGTGTGTAGCACATGCTCCCACACATGCACTGTGCCACACATGGGTGAGAGAATCTCTACCCATGTGTGTGTGATGTCACCCTCCCATACCATCCCTCTCTCATGTGTACCCAAGTCAACTCTTTTTCATACCACACCTAATGCATGATGTTATCAAACAATGCCATCCCATGTCCCTTTAATCCACCATTAATTCCTAATCATGAATTAATTGTTATAATCATATCCTAAGATAACCATAATCACATTAATCTAACCTAACCACATTTTTATCCATTTCTCTACAAATACTCCTCCATCCCTTAATATTTTCACCATTTTCCTACAATAAGAGAGAGTAAGAGAGAGAAAGAGAGAGAGAGAGAGAAGGAAAGGTGATCTTGGTGGGCCATCAATGTAACACCCTGAATTTTTGCCAACCTAGAATTAGACGTCCTTAGGCAATGGGTCAACCATAACACCTTGGTAACTTCTCATAACTTAATTCCAAAGCCAAAGAAATTTCTTTTCAACCCATTTCCTTCAAAATCTCACCTTTCACCACCTCATTCTTTAAATTTCTCCAAGTACTTTTATATTAGACACAAATCCTAAAGTTTAAATGGTGAAGAACTATACTTAAACTAAAACTTATTGTAAATGGTAAATACATGAATAAAATGGGATTTTAACTATTGAATTTTTGGAGTCTCATGATATAGATAGTTTCTTTGGATAGATTAGCTTCTCTTACCCTAAAATCATATATTGTACATTACGTAACTCACTTCGATTTGCAAATGAGACCCGATAATGCCTCGATGGACTCATGGGCCCAAATAACTTAATTAGGGGGGAACCGGGGTGGGTCCCACATGTTTTCGGCATCCTCGAGGGGTGAGGACATCGTCCCTAGGGTGAGCCCTTGCCCAACTGTAACACCCTGAAAATTGGGGGTCGTGTATAAACTCAACTCCTGAGTTCCAGACCGTCACTTATGCAACAAAAATGATTATGATTCAATGTTGTCTGATTTAAAGCATTCACATGAGTAAAAGTATACCAAAACTGCAATTCATACTTCAGATCCAGTGATAAAAGTAAGCGGAAGACTAAACAATATATATATCACTGTATGGAAAAACAAAGTAAATCTCATCTGTCTCCAAAGTATGACTACATCTCTGAGTCTCATATACATATACATGAACAAAAATGTAATGTTCAAAATAGTCCCACTGAAGTCCCATCGATCCAGGTCGCCTACGGAAAGCCATCGTGATACTGCATGTACGAGAACTCGTCCTGGTCCTCATCGATGTCTGGCTCCACCTCCTGGATCTCAGCCTCACCTGCATCTACAATAGGGTCTGGTGGGTGTTGCAAACACCATCCCGTAACGTGGGAGTGAGTGATCAACTTAGTGGAATCATAGAGCAAAGATTAACATGTTCACAATTCAATCATGCGATAATAGTAAAGCAGTAAATCAGACAATCCTAATACTGTTGTTAATGCAAGATGACATGACGTGATGTATGCCCTCACCGACGATCTCCCTCATACGGCAACATCTTACGACCGCGGCATGCCACACTCCCTAGAGTGCTCCACATCTTCCAGGCATATGCAATGCTATGGTGATATGATTTTCAAGTTGTTATTAGTCCATTCAAACAGCAGGATTGAGAAACTAAGGTACTTCCCTTGTATCAATCCCAACACAGATCCTGTCTAGGGTCGTCACTCCTAGTAATCTCATACGATGTTTATTTCGTAGGTCACTGTAAGGGCTGACAGGGCTGTTGCTCGCACTCGTTGCACCGCTCCCCCATCACCTTATCAATACAGGCCACTGTACTCTACTGCAACGGAAGGGTCGTCGCCTCCCGTGGACTCAGAATACGCTCGCGGTCACTACAAAGGACTCGTCGCCTGATCAGTGTAGGCCGACAGCTAGAATATAGTGTCCCATACCACCATAATCTGCTCACGAGTCTAGGTGCTCACTGGTCACTACGGGGAGGTTTGTGGCCCCAGCGTAGGCCGAAAGCTCGACCACGGTGTCCCATACCACCATGCCCGGCTCATGAGTCTTCGTGGATCAAGGTACCATGGTTAACAGGGTTTACAATGGTAAGTTCAGTACCCTAGGTTCAAGCAGTTATGACTCATACAAGGTGAACATACATCGGCCAGTCGGGTTGATTGACGGGCTCGACTAGCGCGATCGCATCTCAAGTCGAACGACATGAAGTGCGTAAAACACTTCGCGTGGCCTAACCACTGCCGCCAACTCCAAACACGAATCGCGTTCATCGACCCGTCGTTCGTGGCTATGACCAGTCAGCCACGAATTCGCTCGGTTACCGACTGCCTGGACTAAGTCTAGTCCCAAACATTTATGGAATCACATTAGCAATTTATGTAAGAGTATTGGAATTGAAATACAATCATGTGAGCATGTTAACACATGTTATAACATTCAACTTAAGCAAATCTTCAAACACATACATTCCATGCATTGTAATGAAATCGTGCATATAGTCAACATGTAGGAAACCATTTAGGTCAGCATATTAATTGAGAAATCAATCTCAAACTACCACATAACATCATTTAATTCAATACATACTAATACAAGCATTTATACAAATACATACACTACACACTTAAGTCTACATATAGTATGTCGACCCAAAGTGCACAACTAGGCGAATCTCTTCTCCAAAATAATTATGCACGCATTCCTAACTTCATAATGCGACAACAAGCCATGTCAATCACGTCAGCAAAATATGAATGTAAATCGTACTTCCTACAAATGACTAAAATGCCCTAAATCTCATATTCTTCGTTAATCTACGAAACAGGAAACGGAAAGCATGTTGTACATGTCAAACGGAAATGCCGTCGATAATCTACTATTAAACAACATTGAAAGCGTTGTAAACCGTCAATCAAAGCGTCTAAAATCCTCACTTAGTCTCTTACGGATGCGTGATTTCGAACAGAGCGTGTACGCTTCGTCTACGGCAGTAGGAGGACCTGATTTATGAAGTACATTAGCTAACACGCTATGAATCTAGGTAAACCCTAAATCAGCAAGTTTTAGGGTTATTTTATACCTGAAAAAGTGGAGAAATCACCAGCCAGATGATTGGGAAGAGTTGCTGAAGCACTAGCAGTCGGTGGCTCGGAGACGGGAAAAATCCCTTCCACTCTCTCTCTCAAACTCTCTCTCCTTTTCTCTCTCCCAAAGCTAGGGTTTGCAATTTTCGGATGGGAGAGAGGAATGAGGGTTTCAACCCCTTTTATAAGCTTTAAAATGCCGGAAACAGGCTCCGGAACGAAGTTTACTTGGTGCCTATCCATTTCGGGGCTGTTTCGGTCCAAAAGTTGCTTTCTGGTGGTCCCCTGATCGATTGTGATCGGACTTAAGCTCATGCGTACCAGATATAGCACGTATTAAGTTTTCAGTCTGGCAGGGTTAGCAGATCGCACGTGGCGGACCAGTTTCAATTCAGCGGTCACCGCACGTAGATCAGGGCTGGAAGTCTCATGATAATAAATAGAAATTTTTCCTGATCCGAGGGTGTAATCTGGATGAATTATGATGGTCAGAACGCTTAATACTGACGTGTCAAGTCGTGTGCCAGATTTGAATTTGAATTCTAATTCTGTCCCTATTCGCGGTCTCTTCAGTCCGGGCTCAATGAAATAGCCTGTGATCGTCGGTTTGACTTGATTTTCGAAATGAGCGTCAAGTCCAACCAGGCGGTTCTAACGGTCTAAGATGGGAAGTATCAGACTTTCGACGCGCGGTCTAAACCAATACAAGAATTCAAAGTGGTCCAGAGAACAAACCCGCTTAGAGTTTGATCCGAGGTTATAGAGTATTGTAGAGTTGTTCGTTCTACTCGATTTGGGTCTTGTAGAACGTATTTAAAGTGATCAGTGACTATTTCCCAGCTACTCTAGCGTTGCGCTAGCTATCTTACGCTTAATTTCCATGGAAATTAATTCTACGCGATTTCTGGTCGAGTTGGTACTCGAGCCCAAGTACGGATTTTTCACGGGCGTTACACCAACTATCCAGTGACCAGCGAGGGGCTCGCCGTTTTGGCGAGGCCTCGTCCATACAGCGGATTAGGTAGCCCATTTTTTACATTTTTCTGCGCATTTTGTCAAAATTTAAAAAATCATATATCCCTCGTTATAACTCTGATTTAGGTGATTCAAAAACCATATTGAAGCTAAATGAGTCTATTTATATATAAAAATATGTAAAAATATAATAAAATATTTAATATAGTTTAAAGTAGGTCATTGTGACAACTATCCAAAAATTACTTGTTGGACAACTGCTGCTTCGGGAATTTTTAAAATTTTTCTACAACATGAAATCTCATGAAATTTGGTGGAGACAGGGTAAAATTGATGATGAACTACTAGAATGAGTAGGACTACTAATGCTACGTTACTTAGAAACCTAGGATCAATCTCTAAACCCAGTTGCTCTTGGGAGCATCGTGAAACTTCGTATCGGACCCAGACCCCACGTCGAAAGTCCGATAGAGATAAACTTAGACAGTTATGACCGCCTAGTTGGACTTGACTATCACCTCAAAAATCAAGTCTAAATGATGTCCTAAGGCTATTTTCTTGAGTCCGGAGTGAAGAGTGTGAGAAAGTGAAGGTTTTTATAAAATTAAATATGGATTTAAGTAATTTGAGTCGTGTCGCTTATGCACCATTTATAAGTGTTCTGACTATTGGAATTTAACCCAAATTTTTCCTCAGATCAGGGAAGATAGCCCACACATGTCAATCTACTTGTGGCCCTGTTCGAGTTTCGATGACCGTTGAAGTAAAACTGAGCCGCCACAGTCGATCTAGAAACCCGATCGGACTGAAAAGTTAACTTGATCAAAATCCTATATTAGTGAGCTTAAGTTCGACCGCATTCAGTAAGAGGACCTCCAAAAATGCTTCATTAGATCGGAACAGACCCAATTTGGATATAACCTAAGTATCCCTTGGCTCTGGGGCCATTCCCATCAGTTTTGAGCCTATATAAGGGCCTTAAACCCTCTCTCACAAATTCCATACGAATTTTCAAACCCTAGCTAAGATAAGAGAGAGAAGAGAGAGAAAGTGAGTGACAAGTTGGTGTTTCATCTTGAGATTCTTCCCAGTATCTCTACGCACCAAATCCATTTATCTGAAATGTTATTCTGGCAATTCTAATTACATTCTTGGGTAAGACAATCAAACCCTAACCTATTTTGGAGCTTGGAATAGCCTAAGTGTTGATGTAGCTAACCTAATTCATGCCTTAGGTTGTCTATTCGCTGTTGATGAAGACTTATCATGTAAATCATATCCGTTACGCATTTTCTGGTTTAAGGTGTGGAATATATATATTTAGGTTATGGTTTTCAAAACATTCAATGGTAGATAATGATTTATTATTGACGTGGACGCTATTACACATGCCAAATGCATTATCTATTTTGTTTTACGTATATATATAACCTATGTTGTAAATAGAGTATTTCATGTGTTTGTTAAAATGTCTGTATGCATATGAAATCTGATGTTGTGCTTGTCATGATTAATTGTCGTTATTACATGATTATTATGTACGCAACAACTCCTTGGCTAAAGGACTTACCCTAATACGTAATATGGCTGACATACGTGATGTATGATAAAAAACGTAATCTAAGTGTTTGTATAAATGCCTGATTGAGTTAGTAGTTAGTAAAGTATGATTTATAAGGGTGTTGAGATACGAATCTCAATTACCTTAACTATGTGTATGATATCCTCCATGTACTGTAGAGTTTGTTTATTCATGTTTAACTATGTGTATGATTTCCTCCATGTAATGTATTCATGTTTAAGTCATATCTATAACATATTCACATGAATGTAGGAATTGATTTAATTGTCTATTATTGAGCTTGCACGTGATTAGGACTATATTACAGTCCAGGTAATCGGTAACTGTTCTTAAACTGGTGGTTAAAGTTACTTACGCCACGTAGGATGTGTTCAACAAATTCGAGTTGTACTTGAGATGTTCGACAGTGGTTAGGCCACACAGAGTGCTTATGTATTCCATGTCGATCGACTCCACGTGCGTTTGTCCTAGTTGAGCTCGTTAATTAACTCGATTGACTGATGTATGTTCATCATGTTTGGACACTATTGTTTAAATCTAGGGCACCAACCTCACCAATAAAACCCTATTAACCATAGTACCTCGATCCGCTAAGACTCATGAGCCGAACATGGTAGTATGAGACACCGTGGTCGAGCTGTCAGCCTACGTTGGGGCAACAAGCCTCCCCATAGTGACCAATGGACAACCTAGACTCGTGAGCCGATTATGGTGGTATGAGACACTATATTCGTGTTGTCGGCCTACATTGATTGGTGATGAGCCCTTTGTAGTGACCTCGAGCATGCCTTGACATAGCAGACAGGTGACGAGCCTTTTTGTAGTAACTAAGGTATACTAGGCCTGTATTGTTTGGTGACGAGCCCTTTATAGTGACCTTGAACAGTAATATCGTATGAGATTTACTAGGACTGACAACCCTAGAATGGATCATTGTTTGAGAATTGATATAAGAGAGGTGCCTTAGCTTCCCAATCTTGCTGTATGAAAAGGACTAATAAGAACTTGGTAATCATGTTCGTAACATCGCACTGCATGTGTCTGTAACACCCTGAAAATTGGGGGTCGTGTATAAACTCAACTCCCGAGTTCCAGACGGTCACTTATGCAACAAAAATGATTATGATTCAATGTTGTCTGAGTTAAAGCATTCGCATGAGTAAAAGTATACCAAAACTGCAATTCATACTCCAGATCCAATGATAAAAGCAAGCGGAAGACTAAAAGATATACATATCACTGTATGGAAAACAAAATAGATCTCAACTGTCTCCAAAGTATGAATACATCTCTGAGTCTCATATACATGTAAATAAGCAGAAATCAAAATATCAAAATAGTCCCACTGAGAAATCCCTCCAATCCAGGCCACCTAAGCAAAGCTGTCGTAGTACTGCATATATGAGAACACGTCCTGGTCCTCATCATAGTCCGGCTTTGCCTCCTGAATCGCCGCCTCACCTGCATCTAAGACAGGGTCTGGTGGGTGTTGCAAACACCATCCTGTAACGTGGAAGTGAGTAGCTAACTCAGTGGAATAATAGAGCAAGGATTAACATGTTCTCAAATCAATCATGCGATAATAGTAAAGTAATAAATCAAACAATCCTAATACTGTTGTTAATGTAATGTGACATGACATGATAGATGCCCTCACCGACGATCTCTCTCATACGGCACCATCTTACGCCCGTGGCATGCTTTCATCCCACAGTGCTCCACATCTTCTAGGCACATGCAATGTGATGGTGATATGATTATCGAGTTATTATTAGTCCTTTTCATACAGCAATATTGAGAAACTAAGGTACTTCCCTTATATCAATCCCAACACAGATCCTGTCTAGGGTCGTCACTCTTAGTAATCTCATACGATGTATATTTTTGTAGGTCGCTGCAAGGGCTGTCAGGGCTGTTGCTCGCACTCGTTGCACCGCTCCCCCATCACCTTATCAATACAGGCCTACTGTACTATCACTACTACGGAAGGGTCGTCGCCTCCCGTAGACTCAGAATACGCTCGCGGTCACTACAAAGGACTCGTCGCCTGATCAGTGTAGGCCGACAGTAAGAATATAGTGTCCCATACCACCATAATCTGCTCACGAGTCATAGGTGCTTACTGGTCACTACGGAAAGGTTTGTGGCCCCAGCGTAGGTCGACAGCTCGACCACGGTGTCCCATACCACCATGCCCGGCTCATGAGTCTTTATGGATCAAGGTACCATAGTTGACAGGGTTTACAATGGTAAGTTCAGTACCCTAGGTTTAAGCAGTTATGACTCATACAGGGTGAACATACAATGGCCAGTCAGGTTACTTGACGGGCTCGACTAGCACGAGCGCATCTCAAGTCGAACGACATGAAGTGCGTAAAATACCTCATGTGGCCTAACCACTGCCGCCAACTCCAAAACATGGCTCGCGTTCATCGACGAGTCGTTCGTGGCAAAGATAAGCCAACCACGAATTCACTCGATTTCCAACTGCCTGGAGTAGGTATAGTCCCAAACATTTATGAATTTACATCAGCAATCATGTAAGAGTAATGGAAATGAAATACAACCATGTGAGCATGTTAACACATGTTATAACATACAACTTAAGTAAATCTTCCAACACATGCATTTCATACATACAATGAAATTATGCATATAGCCAACATGTAGGAAACCATTTACGTCAGCATATTAATTGAGAAATCAATCTTAAACTAATTCATAACACCATTTAATTCGATACGTACTAATACAAGCATTTATACAAACACTTAAACTACACACTTAAGTCTACATATAGTATGTCGACTCAAAGTGCACATTTAGGCGAATCTCTTCACCAAACTAATTATGCATGCATTCCTAGTATCCTAATGTGACAAGAAGCTATGTCAATCACATCAGCAAATTATGGATGAAAATAGTATTTCCTACAAATGACTAAAATGCCCTAAATCTCATATTCTTCGTCTGCTTACGAAACAGGAAACGGACGGCATGTTGTACATGTCAAACGACGTTGCTATCGATAATCTACTATTAAACGACATTGAAAGCATTGGAAACAGTCAATCAAAGTTTCTAAAATCTGCACATTTTCTCCTATAGGTGTATTAATTCGAATGGAGCGAATACGCTTCGTCTACGGCGAATAGGCAACCTAATACACAAGATCCATAAGCTAACATGCTATGAAAATGAGGGAACAACAAATCAGCAAGTGTTTAGGGTATTTGCTTACCTAGAATCGTGGTGAAATCACCGAAAAAGTGATTGAGGCGCGTTGCTTAATCACGTGCAACACGTGGCACAAGCAGCAGGAAATTCTCTTCCACTCTCACAAACTCTCACTTTCTCTCTCACTCTTGCTAGGGTTTCTAGCAAATTCGGATGGGTGAGAGGAGTGAGGGTTTAAGCCCCTTTTATAACCTAAATCTTACCCAAAACAGGCTAGGGAATAATGTTTACTTGATACCTAACCAAATCGGGGCTGTTTCGGTCCAAAAGACCATTTCTGGTGGTCCCCTGGCCGAACGCGATCGGACTTAAGTTCATACACATCGGATGTCGCTCACATCCCATTTTCAGACCAGTAGTGTTTGTAGATCGCACTTGGCGGTCCAGTTTCAGTTCAGCGGTCACCGCACATAGATCAGGTCTACAAGTCTCATGATTGAAATAGAAATTTTTCCTGATCCGAGGGTGTAATTTGGCTGAATTCTGATGGTCAGAACGCTTAATACTGATGCGTCAAGTCGTGTGCCAGATTTGAATTTCAAATTTCAAATCTAACCCTATTCTCACTCTCTTCACTCCAGGCTCAATGAAATAGCCTGTGAATGTCAGTTGGGCTTGATTTTCGAAATGATTGTCAAGTCCAGCTAGGCGGTTTTAACGGTCTAAGATTGTAGGTATCAGACTTTCGATGCCCGGTCTAGATCCAATACAAAGTTTCGAAGAGGTCCAGAGAACAAATCGGTTTAGAGTTTGATCCGAGGTTTTAGAGTATTATAGCGTCATTGGTTCTACTCGCTTTGGGTCTTGTAGAACGTATTTAAAGTGATCAGGGACTATTTCTCAGCTACTCTAGCGTTGCGCTAGCTAACTTACACTTATTTTCTAAAGGAATTAATCCTACGCGATTTCTGGTCGAGTTGGTACTTGAGTCCAAGTACGGATTTTTTCACGGCGTTACAGTGTCGTTGGCATTGGTGTAGAGCACAGTGGTAGTGGTTCATGCCGTGATCGTTAGATGATGTCGCAAGAGGGAGTTTGTGGTGAGGGCATGCATCATTTCCTTATGTCATTCTTGCATTAACAAGGGTAATTAGGACATGTTTGATTGTACTGCTTTATCATTACTGCTTGATTGAATTGATAACATGTTAACCTTTGCTGTATAGTTCCACTAAGTTGATCACTCACTCCCACGTTACAGGAAGGTGTTTGCAATACCAACTAGTCCCTGTTTTAGTTTTAAATGATGGCGATGCTTGCGAAGCGAAGCCGAACTTTTATGATGATGAGGAGGGTTTCTCCTATTTACAGTTATGAGGCGAGTCTTTATAGACCATGTTCTGATCGATGGGGTTATATGGATGTTGATTAGATGCCATTACACTTGTTATTTTGCACTGTTGGGAATACCCATTTATATTCATTTTGTTCATTTTAGAGTATACATGTATATATTTAACCTAGTAACATGTTCACACTTTGGGGACCTACCACAGTTTATATATTTTATACATCTATCACAGTCTTCCACTTCCAAAATATAACTGTCTCCAGAGTATGATATGCTATTTTGGTATAATCCCACTCATGTTTAATGTACTAATGTGAACAACTTTCAATCATCATTATCTATTTTGCGTAAGTGATGCGTTGGAACTCGAGAGTGGAGTTTATGCTCGACCCCCGATTTTCAGGGCGTTAAAATTAACCACATCCCTTCCACCATCAACTCCATCAATCCATCTCAACCATCTCTCTTGATGATCAAGGTGAGTACACTCCCTCACATTTCTCTTCTCTTGTTTCCTTGATTTCTTTCCCATGTAGTGTAGGTGTAAGAACCCACAAAAGAGTGGACCCCAAGTGAAGATGATGAGCCATCCAATGGTGTAGATGGCTTAAGAACATAAATAATAACACAATTTGGAAGTCGTGTGGGAACATTTATCATGGCCCCACCAAGATGTTGGTCAGCCATCCAATCTGTTCATAAGGTCACAAAGAACTGGAAGGGAGATCACATAAATGTCAGCTTGATTAGAATGGGTGGGCCCCACTGTGGGCCCATTGTAATGTTTGTATGCCATCCAAATTGTCTAAGTATGGCCCATTAGGCTGGCCAAACTCACACACACACACACACACACACACACACACACACACCCATGCACACACGTGCACCAAAAAAAAAAGAGAAAAAAAGAAAGGAGGAGTGGACGCTGTTGAGAAAGGGCAGGGGCTGTGGGACCACAACCCCACCAGGATATATGTATTTGATCCACACTATCCATCTGATTTCCTAGATCATTTTAGGCCTTGGGCTGAAAAATGAAGCCAATCCAAATCTTTGACACCATCAAAAATTATCTTAATAATGATATTTACTATCAAAACTGTTAGGGCCCACTGCAATGTTTCTGTACATCTAAACATACTGAATATTGGGCTCATTGGACCTGTCACAAGCTACAGAACCCAACAGACGAAGTGGATCATCTTGATGTGGGCCCCACCTATGAAAAACCATTTAAAAAATAATAGTAAGGTAGGACGCCTTTGCTGTCAGCATCCTGTTGCTTGGAAATAGGCAGGGACCGTGGGTCCCACCACAGGCTCCACTATGATGTATGTCAAGCATCAACACCGTGCAATTGATGGGTCCCCTTTAACTAACGGGTTATCCCAAAAATCAGCTGTACACGGGACTCAGGTGGCCCATACCATCTAAAATCACGTGGAGAAATGGCTAAAACATATCAAAGCACTTGTTGGGGTCCACCTGAAATTTGGATGCACCTGAAACTTAGACTAACCCCTCAATCAAGTGGGACACACATAATGTGAAAGTTTCCTGTTTTGTTAATTAGCGTGAGTGTTGAGTCGATGAGTCAAGTATACCCCATATGAAGATCGTTTAAGACATTACCTCAACCAGATGTGAGTTCAAAGCTCATGACAGGTAAACTTAGCCTCACATCCCAAATCCCAAAACACCTAGGAAAATAAAAGCCTTAAGAAAAACTTAGAACAACATAGGTGTTAAAAGCCTAAAAACCTGGTTTCAAAATGGAAAATTCTCTAAGTTTTCAGCTATGTTCGATATCATCGATTATTGGTCGATACAATCGAACACTCATTCTCGATAAATTGAACTGGTATCGATAACATCGAATTAAGTCATTTTTATGTCCAACAACCATAAAGTATTTTGGACAAAATAGTCGATAAATTGGAAGTACTTTTGATAACATCGAATTTCAAATATCGATGTTATTGAAGGATAGTTGACGATATCAAAAATCTCAGAGCTCTATCCAGCAAAGGCTTATAAAATATTCTTGATATTGCTCGAGGAATCGAAGGACAATCGATATCATCGAAATTCAAATGTTGATTATATCGACACAGTATCAATGACATCGAAATGGGACAAGTTGTGTAACACCCCAGATTTTTGCCAACCTGGATTTAGACGTCCTTAGGCAATGGGTCAACCATATCACTCTCAAAGTTCAATTCTAAAGTCTAGAAATCACTTTTCAACCCATTTCCTTCAAAATCTCACCTTCACCACTTCATTCTTTAAATTTCTCCAAGTACTTTCATATTAGACACAATCCTAAAGTTTAAAAGGTGAAGAACTATACTTAAACTAAAACTTACCGTAAATGGTACGTACACGCATAAAATAAGATTTTAACTATGGAATTCTTGGAATCTCATGATGTAGATAGGTTATTTGGATGTATTAGCTTCTTCTACCCTAAAAACATATATTGTACATCACGCAAATCATTTCAGTTTGCAAATGAGACTCGATAAATGCCTCGACAGACTCGTGGGCCCAAACGGCTCAATTAGGGGGGATCCAAGGTGAGTCCCACATGTTTCCGACATCCCCGGGGGATGAGGACCTCGCCCTTAGGGCGATCCCATGCTGATTTGGTCAGTGGCTGGCGAGGACCTCGCCGATTCGGCGAGCCCTCGCCGATCTCGTCCGTACAGCGGTCAGGCAGCCCGGTTTCTGCATTTTTTCTACACATTTTATCAAACTTTGAAAAACCATATCTCCTTCGTTATACCTCCAATTTAGGTGATTCAAAAACAAAATTAAAGGTACATGAGTTTAGTTTTATATAAAAATATTTTAAAATATAGTTTAAAGTAGGTTGTTGTGAGCAACATTTCGATAATCACTTGTTGGACAGCTGCTACTTCTGGAATTTTATAATTTTTTTACAATTATAAATCTTATGAAATTTGGTGGATATATGGTAAAATTGATGATGAACCACTAAAAAAATAATTAAAATAATATAATAACTAAAAGTGCCCAAAATGTGGCATAGAATGGCCCTAGGACCGTATTCTACCATAATTAGGCTAGAATTAGGTTAAGTACCAAACTGAATACTCAGTAGAATTAACTTGAACCACTTTAAATATGAATTATGAGACCCAAAATGAGTAGGACTGCTAACGCTATGTTAACTAGAGACTAAGAATCAATCTCTAAACCCAGTTTGCTCTTGGGAGCATCGTGAAACTTCGTATTGGACCTGGACCGCACGTCGAAAGTCCGATAGCGATGAACTTAGAACATTATGACCGCCTAGTTGGAATTGACTATCATCTCAAAAATTAAGCCCAAACGATGCCTTGGGACTGTTTCCTTGAGTCCGGAGTGAAGAGAGTAAGAAAGCGAAGATTTTTAGAAAATTAAATATATTTTTAAGTAATCTAGAACGCTTCACTTGTGCATTATTTTTAAGCATTCTGACCCTTAGATTTTGACCCAACTTCACCCTCAGATCAGGATAGGTGGCCCTTACATGTCATAGAACTTATGGCCCTGATTGAGTTTTGGTGACCGCTGAACTGAAACTGGTCCGCCACGGTCAATCTGGAAACCCGACTGGACTGAAAACTTATCTTGACATAGATCTAATATTAGAGAGCTTAAGTCCGACTACATTTAGTAACAGGACCTCCAAAAATGCTCCGTTGAGACGGAACAGTCCGTATTTGGACATAACCTAAGTATACCATGGCCATGAGTCTAATTTGGAGAGTTTTAGGCCTATATAAGGACCTTAAACCCTCGCTCTCTCATCCCATACGAATTTGGGAAAACTTAGGAGAGAGAAGAGAGAAAAGAGAGAGAAAGTGTGAGAGAAATGGGAGGATCTTCCTGCTATCCTACCCTGCTATCCTACGTGCTTAACCATCACGATCTAATCGCTTTCCCGGTGACTCCGGGTTCGTTCCTAGGTAGAATAGTCTAAGTGATGTTGTAGCTAACCTGTTTCATGCCTTAGATAACCTATTCACCGTTGACAAAGACTTATCGTCTGAATCACATCCGTTATGCATTTTCTGGTTTAAGGTACGGACTATATACGTTTAGGTTATGGTTTTCAACACTTTCAATGTTAGATAATGATTTATTCTTGCCTAGGATGCTATTTCACATGTACAAAGTGTTGTCCGTTTCTATTTTCAGTTATACGTTAATTATGTTGAATATATTATATTCCTCGTATTTGTAGAAAATACCGTATATGTATGAAATTCGGATTTGTACTTGCCACGATTAATTACTGTCTAAGTATGCTAGATGCATGTGTATCAACTTCTGGGTGAACGAATTTGCCTAATACATGTTATATTAACATACGTCGTGTATGTCACAATGCGTAGCCTAAGTGTTTGTAAAAATGATAGAATGAGTATAAACCTTGCGTTAGTGTATGCCATGAATAGCCATCGTAGCTATGTGATTGTTGTGTAGGCGACAATCCTTTGACGAAAGGACTTGCCCTAATACGTATGCTAACTAATACATACCATGTATGATATAACGTGGATGCTAAGAGTTTGTAAATATGTCTGTATGAATAAATACTTGTAAACAGTTCTTTAAATGGGTGTTGAGATAGGATTCTTAGCCACTCTAATGATGTGTATGATTTCCTCCATATACTTTGTTTCATACGCATTGCTTTTACTTAGAAATGCATAAGTATGGATTCATGTTTATGTTGTACTTCATAACATGCTCGATTGATTGTATGATTTGAATCATTGTTCCATTACTACCTTGAGTATCTCATATGCTAGATCGTTGTAATTGAATGTGATTGGGGCTATTGTAGTCCAGGTAATCGGTAACCGTTCTTCAAGTGGTAGTTGAGGATGTTTCGCCACACAGGATGTGTTCGACGAACTGGAGTTGTACGTGGGATGTTCAACAGTGGTTAGGCCACACGGAGTGCTTATGCATTCCATGTCAATCTACTCAACGTGTGCTTGGCCTAGTTGAGCATATTAACTAACCCGATTGACCGATGTTTGTTCACCATGTTTGGACGCTACTGTTTGAACCTAAGGTACTAAACTTACGATTGGAAAGCCCCTCTAACCTTGGTACCTCGATCCGCTGAGACTCATGAGCCGATTATGGTGGTATGGGATACTATATTCATGCTGTCGGCCAACTCTGATTGATGACAAGCCCTTTGTAGTGACCGGTGAGCACCTATACTTGTGAGCCGATTATGGTGGTATGGGACACTATATTCGAGTTGTCGGCCTACATTGATTGGTGACGAGCCCTCTATAGTGACCTCGAGTATATCCTGATAGTGCATAAGGGCGACGAGTCTTATTACAGTATTTGGGATATAATTAGGCCTGTATTGATTTAGTGATGGGGGAGTGGTGTAACGATTGCATGCAACAGCCCTTACAACGACCTAGAACCGTAACATCGTATGAGATTATCTCGGACTGACGACCCGAGAATGGATCACCGTTTGGGTAATAATATAAGGGAGGTACCTTAGCTTCCCAATCCTGCTGTATGAAAAGGACTAATAAGAACTTGGTAATCATACTCATGACATCGCACTGCATGTGCCATTTGCGTTGGTGTGAGAGCACAGTACTAGTGATTCATGCCGTGATCGTTAGATGATGTTGCATGAGGGAGTTTGTGGTGAGGGCATGCATCATGACCTCATATCATTCTTACATTAACAAGAGTTTCTAGGACATCTTTGATTATAATGCTTTATCATTACTGCTTGATTGAATTAATAACATGTTAACCTTTGCTGTATATAGTTTCCACTGAGTTGATCACTCACTCCTACGTTACGGGACGGTGTTGGCCACACCAACCAGTCCCTATTTTAGTTTCAGATGATGGCGATGCTTGCCAAGTAGAGTCGGACTTTATGATAATGAGGAGAATTTCTCCTATATGCAGGTTCTGATCGACGGGGTTACAGGGTTACTGATTAGATGCCAATACATTTGGTATTTTGCCTTTTATTTAAATACCCATGTATATTCTTTTCTTTTCATTTTTGGAGTATACGTGTATTTAGTTAACCTGGTAACATGTTCACACTCTGGAGACTTACAATCAATTATACATTTTATATATTTATCACAGTCTTCCACTTGAGAAACTTAATTGTCTTTAGAGTATGATATGCTGTTTTGGTCTAATTCCACTCATGTTTTCTGAACTAATATGAAAAACATTCATCCATCATTGAAAATGTGACATAAGTGATGCTCTGGAACTCGGGAGTAGAGTTTATGCTCGACCCCCAATTTTCGGAATGTTACAGGTGGTATCACAGCATGATTTGGATTAAACTGGACCTAGGTTATGGTAACACAACCCACACTGACGCACTCTGACTTAGGAAGGGGGCGATGGAATTTAGAAACCATATTAAAATCCAAGTTTCACCGACCAGTGAGATTAACTGTTGTAGTATAGCTCATACATAACCGAGACCATGTAAAATGATCTCACATCCCCGCTTCTATTCACTCAAGCTTCCGTCTTCCTCTACATATTACACCCATCAACCACCATTACCCAAAAACTACTCTGTATAACTTTCTACCTTTATTATACCCTCTCATATGGGCACAAAACTCACATTTTTATGTCCCATAACCTGCACACTTTCAAATGATGGGACATTTAGGGCCCGTTCGACCAACTGCATTAGGTGAGATTAAGATAGATAGAATTGTAAAAGTAACAATAAATGCATGTGTAAGGTATTGTCCTTAGATTTAAGTGTAACCCATGGTTGCCAATGCCTTGGTTGGAATGTATGCAATTAACAATAAATCCTGGGATTTTCTTTCAAATTATACTTGGAATTTTATCATCATGGGATTTGGAAATCCCATCTCACACTCTCCAACACAAGGCTCATTTTCCAAAGCCTATAAAAATAAATTTTTTAATCACATCTCACCCTTCTTCCAAACATGTCATTCCCAATCTCGAGGTGGGATTAGCGACGCAATCCATTTAATACGTCCTTATACCACTAGCCAAACAGGCCCTTAGAGTTTTGGACCTAGAGTGGGTATTCTTAGATTTAGAAAGATCTGACGGTATAGGAAAGCTAGTAAATTAAAAATGTAAAGCCTATGACCTCCTTAGCTAGTATAAACATATGTGAAGTGCTTGAGTGTCGTTAAATTTATTAAGACTAGGCTACTGGTTATGCTAAGGAATGTAAAAGACTAATTTTGCTAAGGTAATTGGAATATCGACGTAGTTAGTTGTCTTGATTTAGTTAGAGTGAGACCTCGTTCTTTTGTTGGATTCCCTTGATACTTATAGGCTCCTTTATTAACTCTTAGGAAGCTTTCTTGACTCAGAACTAGTTACGCTTAGAGAAAACTTATATATCTCTTGGATTGAACGATAGGATAAACCAGCACGCCCCTTAGAAGTGCCCTCCCAAGGACTTGTTGTAATTAGAAACGCGGAGTAAAGGAACTGTATATAAGCGATGTATTCGCGGTTTGAAATGAATTCTTAATCCTGGTAGTTACCAATAAATCCAATACTCTGATCAAGTAGAAGATCGGCATCGACTGGGATTAAGGACTGATACGACAAATTTTTTGTCAGAGACTAGGCAGAAAGTCTATGTATTTGACTCAGACCTACTACACAACTTTCCTTCCATGCTGGCCCGACTACCTATAACCCAAAGTTATTGCTTTACCCTTGGAAAATGTTAAGGACATATAACTAGTAGAGTAGCCAGTAGAGAATTAGATATCTTGCCAACAACTCACACCTATCCCTGAAATCAACCATAATAGAGACTAGGTTCATTTCTATAACCATAGGTGCCAATGCCATAGTATACATCATCAATGAAAGGAAGACTAATGTAGTGAGAGGTTGTTTCCCATTTCATGTCAAGGATAAGTCCTAAATTACACTCGTTCTGATATACGGATCGAGATATAGAATTTTGAGCTTTGAGAGTAGAAATAATTTTTAAGGGGGGTAGAACCTTATGAGCCCAATCTAGTAAGGTCATCTAATACAACAGTTGAGTTAGAACTGTGCAGTGAAAGCGTGGTTGTCCCTTTCCCTACTGGCCTAGGATCGAAGAAAGTGATTCAGGTTATACGTAAGGTTAGGTCAGTATATGGGATTTAAACCTTCCTTAGAATGTCAATACTGAAGTCTTTATAGGGAGACAATTAGGGCTTAAGTGTTGAACCCATTCATATTAAATCATAGGCCTAATAGTGGGAGTGATTGTACCACCCCAAATTTTGGCTAATCTGGGATTTGACGTCCTTAGGCAGTGGGTCAATTAAAACACCTGAAAAATCGTTCAGAACCCAATTCCATAGCCAAAGAAACCACTTAGGATAAATTTCTTTAGAAATTAAGCATAAGTTAGCTAGCGCAACGTTGGAGTGGCTGGGAAACAGTCCCTGATCACTTTAAATACGTTCTACAAGACCCAAATCGAGTAGAACCAATGACTCTAGAATACTCTATAACCTCGGATCAAACTCTAAGCGGGTTTGTCCTCTGGACCACATTGAATTTTTATATTGGATTTAGACCGCGCGTCGAAGGTCCGATACCTCCTATCTTAGACCGTTAGAACCGCCCCGCTGGACTTGACAATCATCTCAAAAATCAAGTCAAACCGATAATCACAGAGTATTTCGTTGAACCCGGACTGAAGCGACCGCGAATAGGGACGAATTTGGAATTTCAAATTCAAATCTGGCACACGACTTGACGCGTCAGTATTAAGCGTTCTGACTGTCAGAATTCATCCAGATTACACCCTCGGATCAGGAAAAATTTCTATTTATTATCATGAGACTTTCAACCCTGATCTATGTGCGGTAACCGCTGAACTGAAACTGGTCCGCTACGTGCGATCTGCGAACCCTGCCAGACTGAAAACTTAATACGAGGTACATCTGGTACCCATGAGCTTAAGTCTGATCGCAATCGACCAGGGGACCACCAGAAAGCCATTTTTGGACCGAAATAGCCCCGAAATGGATAGGCATTAAGTAAACTCCCTCCCGGAGCCTAATTTCGGCGTTTTCAAGCTTATAAAAGGGGTTGAAACCCTCATTTCTCCTTCACATCCGAATTTCACTAAACCCTAGAAAAGAGAGAGAGAGTTTGAGAGAAAGGGAAGAGGAGATTTTTCCCGCTTCCGAGCCATCAACGGTTGCTGCATCAGCACTTCCTTCCAATCACCTGGCTGGTGATTTCTACACTTTTTCAGGTATGAAATAATCCTAAAAACTTGCTGATTTAGGGTTTGCTTAGATGCACAACATGTTAGCTAACGTAATCCATAAATCAGGTTCTCTTACAGCCATAGACGAAGCGTACACGCTCCGTTCAAAATCCCGCGACCGTAAGAGACTAGGTGAGGATTTTAGACGCTTTGATTGACGGTTTACAACGCTTTCAATGTCGTTTAATAGTAGATTATCGACGGCATCGCCGTTTGACATGTACAACATGCTCTCCGTTTCCTGTTTCGTAAATTAACGAAGAATATGAGATTTAGGGCATTTTAATCATATGTAGGAAGTACGGTCTACATGCATATTTTGCTGACGTGATTGACATGGTTTGTCGCCGTATTAGTGAGTTAGGAATGCTTGCATAATCAGTTTGGCGAAGAGATTCGCCAAGTTGCGCACTTTGGGTCGACATACTATATGTGGACTTAAGTGTGTAGTGTATGTGTTTGTATAAATGCTTGTATTGGTATGTATTGTATTGAATGATGTTATGTAGTAGTTTGAGATTGATTTCATGATTTAAAATGCTGACCTAAATGATTTCCTACATGTTGACCTTATGCATGATTGTATTACATGCATAGGAAGTATGCCTTGAAGATTTGCTTACGTTGAATATGCACGGAAAGTATGCCTTGAAGATTTGCTTAAGTTGAATGTTATAACATGTGCTAACATGCTCACATGATGTGTTTCAATTCCAATACCTTTGTATATAGCGTTAAGGTAATTCCATAGATGTGTGGGACTTGACTTAGTCCAGGCAGTCAGTAACCGAGCGAATTCGTGGCTGACTGGTCATAGCCACGAACGACGCGTCGATGAATGTGATTCTTGTTGAGAGTTGGCGGCAGTGGTTAGGCCACGCGAAGTGTTTTATGCACTTCATGTCGTTCAACTTGAGATGCGATCGCACTAGTCGAGCCCGTCAAGTAACCCGACTGGCCGATGTTTGTTCACCTTGTATGTATCATAACTGCTTGAACCTAGGGTACTGAACTTACCATTGTAAACCCTATTAACCATGGTACCTTGATCCACGAAGACTCATGAGCCAGGCATGGTGGTATGGGACACCGTGGTCGAGCTGTCGGCCTACGCTGGGGCCACAAACCTCCCCGTAGTGACCAGTGAGCACCTTGACTCGTGAGCAGATTATGGTGGTATGGGACACTATATTCTAGCTGTCGGCCTACACTGATCAGGCGACGAGCCCTATGTAGTGACCGCGAGCGTATTCTGAGTCCACGGGAGGCGACGACCCTTCCGTGCAGTAGAGTACAGTAGGCCTGTATTGATAAGGTGATGGGGGAGCGGTGTAACGAGTGCGAGCAACAGCCCTGGCAGCCCTTGCAGTGACCTACGAAATATACATCGTATGAGATTACTAGGAGTGACGACCCTAGACAGGATCTGTGTTGGGATTGATACAAGGGAAGTACCTTAGTTTCCCAATCCTGCTGTTTGAATGGACTAATAACAACTTGGTAATCATATCACCATAGCATTACATGTGCCTGGAAGATGTGGAGCACTCTAGGGAGTGTGGCATGCCGCGGTCGTAAGATGTTGCCGCATGAGGGTGATCGTCGGTGAGGGCATACATCACATCATATCATCTTGCATTAACAACAGTATTAGGATTGTCTGATTTACTGCTTTACTATTATCGCGTGATTGAATTGTGAACATGCTAATCTCTGCTCTCTTATCCCACTGAGTTGATCACTCACTCCCACGTTACGGGATGGTGTTTCCGGACACCCACCAGTCCCTTCTGTGATTGCAGATGATGGCGCGGCCTGTGAGGCGGAGCTGGACTTGATGATGAGGAGGAGGATTCCTCCTTTATGCATGTTCTGATTGACGGGATTGCAGGGAGGTTGATTAGATACTTTGACATTGTCATTTTGTATTTTTAGCGCCCTCATGTATATTCATTTTATTTACTTTTGAAGTATACATGTATGTGTATAACTTGGTAATATATTCACACTCTGGAGACATACAACAGTTTATATACGTTATACATACTATTACAGTCTTCCGCTTGCAAATTTAACTGTCTCTGGAGTATGATATGCTGTTCTGGCTTAATCTCACTCATGTTTAATACATTATCACAGACAACATTTAATTATACATATCCATGTTGCATAAATAACATTTTGGAACTCGGGAGTTGGGTTTTTGCTCGACCCCCCGATTTTCGGGATGTTACAGTGATCAAAGGTCAGTGTATTCATAAACCTACTCATTAAATACGAGCATAATTGTAACATCCCGAAAATCGGGGGTCGGGTAGAAACCCAACTCCCGAGTTCCAAAATGTCACTTATGCAACATAGATAATGATAAATGTATGTTGTTTATAGAATGGCATTAAACAAGATTGAGACTAAGCCAAAGCAGCATATCATACTCCAGAGACAATTAAATTAATAAGCGGAAGACTGTGATAAATACATAAAATATAGAATTAATTGTAAGTCTCCAGAGTGTGAACACGTTACCAGGTTAATTAAATGCATGTATACTCCAAAAATGGAAAGAAAAGAATATACATGAGTGCTCCAAAAATATAAAATGACAAGAGTCATGGTGTCTAATCAACCTCCCTGTAATCCCGTCGATCAAAGTACGGAGAAGAAGTCCTCCTCATCATTATACAAGTCCGGCTCCGCTTCACAAGCAGTGCCATCATCTGCAACTAAAATAGGGACTGATGGGTATTGCAAATAATATCCCGTAACGTGGGAGTGAGTAGCTAACTCAGTGGAATAATAGAGTAAAGATTAGCAGGTTCTCAAATCAATCATGCTATAATAGTAAAGCAATTAATCAAACATTCCTAGTTACTGTTGTTAATGCATGCATGATATGACATGATGGATGCCCTCACCGACATACTCCCTCATGCGGCACCATCTGCTTTCACGGCATGCTTTCTTCCCGCAGTGCTCCACATCTTTCAGGCACATGCAATGCGATATGGATAATGATTACCGAGTTGTTATTAGTCCTTTTCATACAGCCGGATTGGGAAACTAGGGTACCTTGCTTATATCAATCCCAACACAGATCCTGTCTAGGGTCGTCACTCCTAGTAATCTCATATGATGTTATATTTGTAGGTCGCTGCAAGGGCTGCCAGGGCTGTTGCTCACACTCGTTGCACCGCTCCCCCATCATCTTATCAATACAGGCCTACTTGTACTCTTGTCGCTACGGAAGGGTCATCGCCTCCCGTAGACTCAGAATACGCTCGAGGTCACTACAAAGAGCTGTCAGGGCTGTTGCTCGTACTCGTTGCACCACTCCCCCATCACCTTATTAGTGTAGGCCGACAGCAAGAATATAGTGTCCTATACCACCATAATCTGCTCACGAGTCTGGATGCTCACTGGTCACTATGGAGATGTTTGTGGCCCCAGTGTAGGCCAACAGCTCGACCACGGTGTTCCATACCACCATACCTGGCTCATGAGTCTTTATGGATCAAGGTACCATGGTTAACAGAGTTTCCAATGGTAAGTTCAGTACCCTAGGTTCAAGCAGTTATGACTCATACAGGGTAAACATACAATGGCCAATCGGGTTACTTGACGGGCTCGACTAGTATGAGCACATCTCAAGCTGGACGACATGAAGTGCATGAAACACTTCGTGTAACCTAACCACTGCCGCCAACTCAAAACACGACTCGCGTTCATCGACGCGTCCTCTTTGGTAAATAGAAGCCCACCACTAATTCAATCCATTACCGACTGCCTGGACTAAAGCATAGCCCCAGACATGTGGAATCCATACCAGTGATCATATGAGAGTAATAGAATTAAAGTTCAACAATACAAGCATGTTAACACATGTTATAGCATAGAAAGTAAGCAAATCAACCAACACATGTATTCCATACATATAAGGAAATCAATTCCTATAGCAAACATGTATGAAATCGTATACCACATCAGGTGGATTGAGAATTCATTCTCAAAACTAATTTACAACACCATTTACTCAATACATACTAATACAAACATTTATACAAACACTTAGTCTGCACACTTTAGTCTACATAGCATATGTCGGCCAATATGTGTGTTAGGGCGAATCTCTTCGCCAAACAGATCATGCTCGCATAACTAGTATCACAACATGATAAATAAATATGTCAATCATTTTTACAAAATACGGACGTATACAGTATTTTCTATAAATGCCTAAAATACCCTAAATCTCATATCTACCGTACGTTTACGAAACGGAAAACGGACAGCATGTTGTACATGTCAAACGGCGTTTCTGTTGATAATCCACTATTAAACGACATTGAAAGCTTTGAAATTAGTCAATCAAAGCGTCTAAAATCCGCACCTTTTGCCCTAGACGTGTATCGTTTCGAACGGAACGTATACGCTTCGTCAACGGCGTAACGGCGACCTATTGCACAAGATATATAAGCTACTTTGCTATTTGAATCGACGGAATCCTAAATCAGCAAGTAGTTAGGGTTTTCCTTACCTAAAAGTGTGTTGGAATCACCAACAAAGTGATTTGAATGCGGTGCTTAAGCACGTGTAGCAGCTGCAGCAGGTGGCAGGAAATCTCCCCCACACTCTCTCACAATCTCTCACTTTCTCTCTCTCTCAATCTAGGGTTTCTAGCAAATTCGGATGAGAGAGATATGTGAGGGTTTAAAGCCCTTACATAGGCTAAAAACTAACCAAAATAGACTTGGGAACAAAGTATACTTAAGTTATAACCAAATCAGTGCTGTTCCGATCCAAAAGAGCATTTCGAGAGGTCCCCTGGCTGAACGTGATTGGACTTAAGCTCATGATCACTGGATGTTGCTCACACCAAGTTTTCAGTCTGGTAGAGTTCGTAGATCGCACGTGGCAGTCCAGTTTCAGTTCAGCGGTCATCGCACCTAAATCAGGTCTACAAGTCTCATGATATGAAAGAGAAAGTTTTCCTAATCCGAGGGTATAATTTGGCTGAATTCTGATGGTCAGAACGCTTAATAATAACGCGCCAAGTCACGTTCCAGATTTAGATTAAAATTTCTAAATCCTTACCCTTTCTCACTCTCTTCACTCCAGGCTCAATGAAATAGCCTCTGAACGTCGGTTGGGCTTGATTTTCGAAATGATTGTCAAGTCCAGCTAAGCGGTCATAATGGTCTAAGATTGTAGGTATCGGACTTCCGACGCGGGGTCTAGATCCAATACAAAGTTTCAAAGGGTTCCTGAGAACAAACAGGTTTAGAGTTTGATCCAAGGTTTCAAGGCATTATAACGTCAGTGTTTCTACAAGTTTTGGGTCTTGCAAAACGTATTTATAGCGAACAGGGACAATTTCACAGCCATTCTAGTGTAGCGCCAGTTAACTTACGCTTAATTTCTAAAGGAATTAATCCTAAGTGATTTCTTTGGCTTTGGAATTGGGTTCTGAAAGGTTACCAAGGTATTGTGGTTGACCCATCGACTAAGGACGCCTAACCCCAGGTTGGCAAAAATCTGGGGTGTTATAATAATAGAAGCCTTGGCCAACTCTATATGATTAGAAACCCCTTAGGATGATCTATTAAAGTGTTTATTAATCCTTACCTTAGACATAGATTCAGACAAGGACTCTCCTAGATAGGATGATCAAGACCCAAAGCTCAACCTTATAAATAGGAATTTTGAACCTATCAGTGATAGGCATTCCCTAAGTTTTAGAGTGATCGGACTACGGAGGTACTGAAATGTACAAATGCGAAACACTCGCAGCTTGACCTAATTCTCAATCCTGGCTGCTTGACTCGGCAGAAGACCAGGATCCACCAGGATTAGGAAGGGATACAACGTTGTCTACCTTGGCCAGGTAGACATTCGACGTATCGGGATCAAGCCCACTACAACCGTCTCTCCGTACTGGTCAACCATTGAAACATATATCTTACTCTAAGTAGATGGGAATCGTCGTCAAGACTTCAAATAAATAAAAAAATCAATTGTAGCCAACCATTAGGGTATAAGCAAGAGATAAAGAGTATATTTTAAGGAGGATATACAAAAATGCGCTAGACTAGTATAGATGTATATACCCCACCATGTATATAAACTTGAATCAGTATAGTTAAGGCAAAAGGCATAATAGAATCTTTACTCATTACCCTTCATTAATTTTGGGGACGAAATTATTTTTAAGGGGGGTAGATTGTAACACCCCGGATTTTTGCCAACCTAGAGTTAGACGTCCTTAGGCAATGGGTCAACCATATCACTCTTAAAGATCAATTCTAAAGTCTAGAAATCACTTTTCAACCCATTTCCTTCAAAATCTCACCTTTCACCACTTCATTCTTCAAATTTCTCCAAGTACTTTCATATTAGACACAATCATAAAGTTTAAAAGGTGAAGAACTATACTTAAACTAAAGCTTACCGTAAATGGTATGTACACGTATAAAGTAGGATTTTTACTATGGAATTCTTGAAATCTCATGATACAGATAGGTTATTTGGATGAATTAGCTTCTTCTACCCACAAAAACATATATTGTACTTCATGTAACTCATTCCAGTTTGCAAATGAGAATCGATAAATGCCTCGACGGACTCGTGGGCCCAAGCGGCTCAATTCGGGGGGATCCAAGGTGGGTCCCACATGTTTTCGGCATCCCCGGGTGGTGAGGACCTCATCCCTGGGGTGATCCCATGCCCTCGCCGATCTCGTCCTTACAGCGGTCAGGCAGCCCAACTTCTGCATTTTTTGTGTGTTTTATTAAATTTTGAAAAACCATATATCCTTCGTTATAACTATAATTTAGGTGATTTAAAAATCAGATTGAAGCTAAATGAGTCTATTTTTATATAAAAATATGTGAAAAATATAATAAAATATTTAATATAGTTTAAAGTAGGTCGTTGTGAGCAACTATCTGATAATCACTTGTTAGATAGCTGCTACTTCTGGAATTTTTAAAATTTTTCTACAACTAGAAATATTATAAAATTTGGTGGAGATAGGATAAACTTGATGATGTACCATTAGAAAAATAATTAAAATAATATGATAACTATAAGTGCCCAAAATGGGGTATAGAATGGCCCTAAGACCATATTCTACCATAATTAGGCTAGAATTAGGTGAAGTACCAAAATGAATACTCAGTAGAATTAACTTGAACCACTTTAAATATAAACTACAAGACCCAAAATGAGTAGGACTGCTAATTCTATGTTACCTAGAAACCTAGAATCAATCTCTAAACCCAGTTGCTCTTGGAAGCATTGTGAAACTTCGTATCAGACCTGGACTGCACGTCGAAAGTTCGATAGCGATGAACTTAGAACATTATGACCGCCTAGTTGGACTTGATAATCATCACGAAAATCAAGCCCAAACGATGCTCTGGGATTGTTTCCTTGAGTCCGGAGTGAAGAGAGTAAGAAAGCGAATATTTTTAGAAAATTAAATATATTTTTAAGTAATCTATAACGGTTCACTTGCGCGTTATTTTTAAGCATTCTGACCATTAGATTTCGACCCAAATTCACCCTCGGATCAAGATAGGTGGCCCTTACATGTCATAGCACTTGTGGCCCTGATCGAGTTTCGGTAACCGTTGAACTGAAACTGGTTCGCCATGGTCGATCTGGAAACCTGACTGAACTGAAAACTTAGCTTGACCTAGATCCAATATTAGAGAGCTTAAGTCCGACTGCATTTAGTAATAGGACCCCTAGAAATGCTCCGTTGAGACGGAACAGTCTGTATTTGGACATAACCTAAGTATACCATGGCCTTGAGTCTAATTTAGAGAGTTTTGGGCCCATATAAGGACCTTAAACCCTCACTCTCTCATCCCATATGAATTTGGGAAAACCTAGGAGAAGAGAGAAAGAGAGAGAAAGTGTGAGAGAAGTGGGAGCATCTTCTTGCTATCCTACCCTGCTATCCTACGTGCTTAACCATCACGATCTAATCGCTTTCCCGGTGACTCCAACTTCGTTCCTAGGTAGAATAGTCTAAGTGATGTTGTAGCTAACCTGTTTCATGCCTTAGGTAACCTATTCGCCATTGACAAAGACTTATCGTCTGAATCACATCCCTTATGCATTTTCTGGTTTAAGGTGCAGACTATATATGTTTAGGTTATGGTTTTCAACACTTTCAATGTTAGATAATGATTTATTCTTACCTAGGATACTATTTCACATGTACAAAGTGATGTCCATTTTGATTTTCAGTTATACGTTAATTATGTGGAATATACTGTATTCCTCGTATTTGTAGAAAATACCGTATACATATGAAATTCGGATTTGTGCTTTCCATGATTAATTACTGTTTAGGTATTCTAGATGCATGTGTATCAACTTCTGGGTGAACGGATTTGCCTAATACATGTTATATTAACATACGTCGTGTATGTCACAATGCGTAGCCTAAGTGTTTGTAAAAATGACTAAATGAGTATAAATGTAACATCCCGAAAATCAGGGGGTTGAGTGAAAACCCAACTCCCGAGTTTCAAAATGTTATTTATGCAACATAGATATGTATGATTGAATGTTGTCTGTGTTAATGTATTAAACATGAGTGGGATTATGCCAGAACAACATATCATACTCCAGAGACAGTTAAATTAACCAGCGGAAGACTGTGATAGTATGTATAACATATATAAACTGTTGTATATCTCCAGAGTGTGAACATGTTACCAGGTTATATACATACATGCATGCTCCAAAAGTAATCGGAAAGAATATACATGAGTGCTCTAATAATATAAAATGATAAGTGTCAAGACATCTAATCAACCTCCCTGTAATCCCGTCAATCAGAACACGTATAAAGGAGGGATCCTCCTCATCATCATCAAGTCCAGCTCCGCCTCACAGGCCGCGCCATAATCTGCAATCACAAAAGGGTCTGATGGGTGTTCAGGAACACCGTCCCGTAACGTGGGAGTGAGTAGCTAACTCAGTGGAATACTAGAGCAAGGATTAACATGTTCTCAAATCAATCATGCGATAATAGTAAAGCAATAAATCAAACAATCCTAATACTGTTGTTAATGTAATATGACATGACGTGATGTATACCCTCACCGACGATCTCCCTCATACGGCACCATCTTACGACCGCGGCATGCCAAACTCCCTAAAGTACTCCACATCTTCCAGGCACATGCAATGTAATGGTGATATGATTTCTGAGTTGTTATTAGTCCATTCAAACAGCAGGATTGGGAAACTAAGGTACCTCCCTTATATCAATCCCAACACAGATCCTGTCTAGGGTCGTCACTCCTAGTAATCTCATACGATGTATATTTTGTAGGTCGCTGTAAGGGCTGACAGGGCTGTTGCTCGCACTTGTTGCACCGCTCCCCCATCACCTTATCAATACAGGCCTACTGTACTCTACTGCTACGGAAGGATCTTCACCTCCCGTAGACTCAGAATATGCTCGCGGTCACTACAAAGGGCTACCAGGGCTATTGCTCGCACTCGTTGCACCGCTCTCCCATCACCTTATCAATGTAGGCCGACAGCAAGAATATAGTGTCCCATACTATCATAATCTGCTCACGAGACTAGGTGCTCACTGGTCACTACGGGGAGGTTTGTAGCCCCAGCGTAGGCCGATAGCTCGACCTCGGTGTCCCATACCACCATGCCCGGCTCATGAGTCTTCGTGGATCAAGGTACCATGGTTAACAGAGTTTACAATGGTAAGTTCAGTACCCTAGGTTCAAGCAGTTATGACTCATGCAGGGTGAACATACAACGGCCAGTCGGGTTACTTGACGGGCTCGACTAGCGCGATCGCATCTCAAGTCGAACGACATGAAGTGCGTAAAACACTTCGTGTGGCCTAACCACTGCCGCTAACTCCAAAACACGGCTCGCGTTCATCGACGCGTCGTTCGTGGCAAAGATAAGCTAACCATGAATTCGCTCGGTTACCGACTGCATGCACTAAGTATAGTCCCAAACACATATGAATCTACATCAGCAATCATGTGAGAGTATTGGAAATGAAACACAACCATGTGAGCATGTTAACACATGTTATATCGTAAAACTTAAGTAAATCATCTGACACATGCCTTTCATACATATAATGAAATTATGCATATCGCCAACATATAGGAAATCATTTCCATCAGCATATTAATTGAGAATTCAATCTCAAACTAAATCATAATGAAATCATCAAGCACATGTTATAACATACAACTTAAGCGAATCGTCAAGCATATACATTTCATTCATATAATGAAATCATGCATATGGATAACATGTAGGAAACCATTTACACCAGCATATTAATTGAGAAATCAATCTCAAACTAATTCATAACACCATTTAATTCAATACATACTAATACAAGCATTTATACAAACACTTAAACTACACACTTAAGTCTACATATAGTATGTCGACTCAAAGCGCGCATTTTGGCGAATCTCTTCGCCAAACTAATTATGCACGTATTCCTAATATTCTAATACGACAATAAACCAAGTCCCTTACATCAGCAAAATATGCATGAAAACAGTTCTTCCTACAAATGACTAAAATGCCCTAAATCTCATATTCTTCGCTGGTTTACGAAACAGGAAACGGACAGCATGTTGTACATGTCAAACGGCGTTGCCGTCGATAATCTACTATTAAATGACATTGAAAGCGTTGAAAACAGTCAATCAAAGCGTCTAAAATCCGCACCTTTTCCCTTTTCGGGGTGTGAATTCGAACGGAGCGTATACGCTTCATCTACGGCGAATAGAGAACCTGATTTACGAGATCTATCAGCTACTTTGCTATTAAACCAAGGGAACACTAAATCAGCAACTTCTAGGGTATTTTCTTACCTGAAAATATGAAAAAATCACCGGAAAAGTGATTAGAGCACGTGGCTTAACCACTTGTAGCACGTGGCACAAGCAGCAGGGAATTCTCTCCCACCTTCTCTTACAAACTCTCACCTTTTCTCTCTCCCAATCTAGGGATTTTTATAAATTCGGATGGGAGAGAGGAGTGAGGGTTTCAACCCCTTTTATAAGCTCAAATGTGCCCAAAATAGGCTCGGGTACAATGTATACTTGATGTATATCCAATTCGGGGCTGTTTCGGTCCAAAAGGATATTTCTGGTGGTCCCCTGGCCGAACGCGATTGGACTTAAGCTCATGCACACTGGATCTAGCATACACCAAGTTTTCAGTCCGACAGGGTTCGCAGATTGCACGTGGCGGTCCAGTTTCAGTTCAGCAGTCACCGCACGTAGATCAGGGCTGCAAGTCTCATGATATGAAATAGAAATTTTTCCTGATCCGAGGGTGTAATTTGGCTGAATTCTGACGGTAAGAACGCTTAATACTGACGCGTCAAGTCGTGTGCCAGATTTGAATTTCAAATTCTAAATCTGTCCCTATTCGCACTCTCTTCAGTCCGGGCTCAATGAAATAGCCTGTGATTATCGGTTTGACTTGATTTTCGAACTGATTGTCAAGTCCAGCTAGGCGGTTCTAACGGTCTAAGATAGCAGGTATCGGACTTTCGACGCGCGGTCTAGATCCAATACAGATTTTCAAAGTGGTCCAGAGAACAAACCTGCTTAGAGTTTGATCCGAGGTTTTAGAGTATTGTAGCACCGTTGATTCTACAAGTTTTGGGCCTTGTAGAACGTATTTAAAGGGATCAGGGACTATTTCCCAGCTACTCTATCGTTGCGCTAGCTAACTTATGCTTAGTTTCTAAGGGAATTAATCCTAAGTGATTTCTTTGGCTATGGAATTGGGTTCTGAGCGATTTTCCAGGTGTTTTAGTTGACCCATTGCCTAAGGACGTCAAATCCCAGATTGGCCAAAATCCGGGGTGTTACAATAAACCTTGCGTTAGTGTATGCGATGAATAACCATCGTAGCTATGTGATTGTTGTGCAGGCGACAATCCTTTGATGAAAGGACTTGCCCTAATACGTATGCTAACTAATACATACCATGTATGATATAACGTGGATGCTAAGAGTTTGTAAATATGTCTGTATGAATAAATACTTGTAAACTGTTCTTTAAATGGGTGTTGAGACAGGATTCTTAGCCACTCTAATGATTTGTATGATTTACTCCATATAATTTGTTTCATACTCATTGCTTTTACTTATAAATGTATAAGTATGGATTCATGTTTATGTTGTACTTCATAACATGCTCAATTGATTGTATGATTTAAATCTTTGCTACATTACTGCCTTGATTATCTCATATGCTAGATTGTTGTAATTAAATGTGATTGGGGCTATTGTATAGTCCAGGTAATTGGTAACCGTTCTTCAAGTGGTAGTTGAGGATGTTTCGCTACACAGGATGTGTTCGACGAACCCGAGTTGTACGTGGGTTGTTCGACAGTGGTTAGGCCACACGGAGTGCTTATGCATTCCATGTCGATCAACTCAACGTGCGCTTGGCCTAGTTGATCTTATCAACTAATCCGATTGACCGATGTTTGTTCACCATGTTTGGACGCTACTGTTTGAACCTAAGGTACCAAACTTACCATTGGAAAGGCCCTCTAACCTTGGTACCGCGATCCGCTAAGACTTATGAGCCGATTATGGTGGTATGGGACACTATATTCGTGCTGTCAGCCTACTCTGATTGATGACGAGCCCTTTGTAGTGACCAGTGAGCACCTATACTCGTGAGCCGATTATGGTGGTGTCGGACACTATATTCAAGCTGTCATCCTACATTGATTGGTGACGAGCCCTCTGTAGTGACCTCGAGTATATCTTGATAGTGCATAAGGACGACGAGTCTTGTTGCAGTATTTGGGATATAATTAGGCCTGTATTGATTTGGTGATGGGGGAGTGGTGTAACGATTGCGCGTAACAACCCTGACAGTCCTTGCAGCGACCTAGAACTGTAACATCGTATGAGATTATCTCAGACTAACGACCTGAGAATGGATCACCATTTGGGTAATGATACAAGGGAGGTACCTTAGCTTTTCAATCTTGCTGTATGAAAAGGACTAATAAGAACTTGGTAATCATACGCATGACATCGCACTGCATGTGTCATTGGCGTTGGTGTGAGAGCACAGTACTAGTGATTCATGCCGCGATCGTTAGATGATGTCGCATGAGGGAGTTTGTGGTGAGAGAATGCATCATTACGTCATATCATTCTTGCATTAACAAGAGTATTTAAGACATGTTTGATTGTACTGCTTTATCATTACTGCTTGATTGAATTGATAACATGTTAACCTTTGCTGTATATAGTTTCCACTGACTTGATCACTCACACCCACGTTACGGGACGGTGTTGGCCACACCAACCAGTCTCTATTTTAGTTTCAGATGATGGTGGTGCTTGCGAAGCAGATTCAGACTTTATGATGATGAGGAGGATTTCTCCTATATGCAGGTTCTGATTGACGGGGTTACAGGGTTACTGATTAGATGTCAATACACTTGGTATTTTACCTTTTATTTAAACACCCATGTATATTCTTTTCTTTCCATTTTTGAAGTATACATGTATTTAGTTAACCTGGTAACATGTTCACACTCTGGAGACTTACAATCAATTATACATTTTATATATTTATCACAGTCTTTCGCTTGAGAAACTTAACTGTCTCTGAAGTATGATATGCTGTTTTGGTCTAATCTCACTCATGTTTTCTGCACTAATATGAACAACATTCATCCATCATTGAAAATGTTGCATAAGTGATGTTCTAGAACTCGGGAGTGGAGTTTATGCTCGACCCCCGATTTTCGGGATGTTACAGGTGGTATCAGAACATGATTTGTTTTAAACTGGACCTGGGTTATGGTAACACAACCCACATTGACACACTCTGACTTAGGAAGGGGCGATGAAATTTAGAAACCACATTAGAATCCTAGGTTTCACCGATCAGAGAGATTAACTGTTGTAGAATAGCTCATACGTAACCGAGATCATGTAAAATGATCTCACATCCCTGCTTCTATTCACTCAAGCTTCCGTCTTCCTCTACATCTTACACCCATCAACCACCATTACCCCAAAACTACTCTGTATAACTTTTCACCTTCATTATACCCTCTCATATGGGCACAAAACTCACATTTTTGTGTTCCATAACCTGCACACTTCCAAATGATGAGACATTAAGGGCCCGTTCGACCAACTGCATTAGGTGAGATTAAGATAGATAGAATTGTAAAAGTAACAATAAATGCATGTGTAAGGTATTGTCCTTAGATTTAGGTGTAACCCATGGTTTCCAATGCCTTGGTTGGAATGTATGCAATTAACAATAAATCCCGGGATTTCCTTATACTTGGAATTTCATCATCATGAGATTTGGAAATCCCATCTCACACTCTCCAAGACAAGGCTCATTTTCCAAAGCCTATAAAAATAAATTTTTTAATCACATCTCACCCTTCTTCCAAACATGTCATTCCCAATCTCGAGGTGGGATTAGCGACGCAATCCATTTAATACGTCCTTATACCACTAGCCAAACAGGCCCTTAGAGTTTTGGACCTAGAGTGGGTATTCTTAGATTTAGAAAGATCTGACGGCATAGGAAAGCTAGTAAATTAAAAACGTAAACCCTAGGACCTCCTTAGCTAGTATAGACATATGTGAAGTGCTTGAGCGCCGTTAAATTTATTAAGACTAGGCTACTGGTTATGCTAAGGAATGTAAAAGACTGATTTTGCTAAGGTAATTGGAATATCGACGTAGTTAGTTGTCTTGATTTAGTTAGAGTGAGACCTCATTCTTTTGTTGGATTCCCTTGATACTTATAGGCTCCTTTATTAACTCTTAGGAAGTTTTCTTGACTCAGAACTAGTTACGCTTAGAGAAAACTTATATATCCATCGGATTGAATGATAGGATAAACCAGCACGCCCCTTAGAATTGCCCTCCCAAGGACTTATTGCAATCGGGAACGCGGAGTAAAGAAACTGTATATAAGCGATGTATTCGCTGTTTGAACTGAATTCTTAATCCTGGTAGTTACCAATAAATCCAATGCTCTGATCAAGTAGAAGATCGGCATCGACTAGGATTAAGGACTGATACGACAAATTTTCAGTCAGAGACTAGGCAGAAAGTCTATGTATCTAGCTCAGACCTACTACACAACTTTCCTTCCGTGCTGGCCCGACTACCAATAACCAAAAGTTATTTCTTTACCCTTGGGAAATGTTAAGGACATATAGCCAGTAGAGTAGCCAGTAGAGAATTAGATATCTTGCCAACAACTCACACCTGTCCCTGAAATCAACCGTAATAGAGACTAGGCTCATTTCTATAACCATAGGTGCCAATGCCATAGTATACATCATCAATGAAAGGAAGACTAATGTATTGAGAGGTTGTTTCCCCTTTCATGTCAAGGATAAGTCCTAAATTACACCTCGTTCTGACATACGGATCGAGACATAGAATCTTGAGCTTTAAGAGTATAAATAATTTTTAAAGGGGGTATGTAACGCCCGTGAAAAATCCGTACTTGGACTCAAGTACCAACTCGACTAGAAATCGCGTAGGATTAATTCCTTTAGAAAACATGAGTAAGTTAGCTAGCGCAATGCTAGAGTAGGTGGGAAATAGTCCCTGATCACTTTAAATATGTTCTACAAGACCCAAATCGAGTAGAACCAATGACTCTATAATACTCTATAACCTCGGATCAAACTCTGAGTAGGTTTGTTCTCTGGACCACTTTGAAACTTTGTATTGGATCTAGACCGCGTGTCGAAAGTCCGATACCTACTATCTTAGACCGTTAGAACCGCCTAGCTGGACTTGACAATCATTTTGAAAATCAAGTCCAACTGATAATCACAGGTTATTTCATTGAGCCCGGACTGAAGAGAGTGCGAATAGGGACAGATTTGGAATTTGAAATTCAAATCTGGCACACGACTTGACGTGTCAGTATTAAGCGTTCTGACCTTCAGAATTCAGCCAAATTATACCCTTAGATCAGGAAAAATTTCTATTTCATATCATGAGACTTGCAGCCCTGATCTACGTGCGGTGACCGCTGAACTGAAACTAGACCGCTACTTGCGATCTGCAAACCCTGCCGGACTGAAAACTTGATGTATGCTAGATCCAGTATGCACGAGCTTAAGTCCAACCGCATTCGGCCAGGGGACTACCAGAAATCATCTTTTGGACCGAAACAGCCCCGATTTGGATATGCCCTAAGTGAACTTTGTTCCTGAGCCTATTTTGGGCATTTTTAGGCTTATAAAAGGGGTTGAAACCCTCACTCCTCTGTCCCATCCGAATTTGAGAGAAACCCTAGATTGGGAGAGAGAAAAGGTGAGAGTTTGTGAGAGAGATTAGGAGAGAATTTTTCTGCCTTTACACTGCCTGTTGCACGTACTTTAGCAACACGCTTCCATCACTCGGCCGGTGATTCCTCTGCGTTTTCAGGTAAGAAATAATCCTAAGAAGTTTCTGATTTGAGGTTCGCTAGGATCCATAGCTTGTTAACCGATAGATCTTGTAAAACTGGTCCTCTATTTTCCGTAGACGAAGCGTATACGCTCCGTTCGAATTCACACATCTATAAGAGATAAGGTGCGGATTTTAGACACTTTGATTGACTGTTTCCAACACTTTCAATGTCGTTTAATAATAGATTATCGACGGCAGCGCCGTTTGATATGTACAACATGCTGTCCGTTTCCTGTTTCGTAAACCGGCGAAGAATATGAGATTTAGGGCATTTTAGTCATTTGTAGGAAGTACTGTTTTCATTCATATTTTGCTGATGTGATTGACATGGTTTATTGTCGCATTAGAATACTAGGAATACGTGCATAATTAGTTTGGCGAAGAGATTCGTCTAAATGTGCACTTCGGGTCGACATACTATATGTAGACTTAAGTGTGTAGTGTAAGTGTTTGTATAAATGCTTGTATTAGTATGTATTGAATTAAATGGTGTTATGAATTAATTTGAGATTGATTTCTCAATTAATATGGTGGTGTAAATGATTTCCTACATGTTAGTTATATGCATGATTTCATTGTATGTATGAAATGCATGTGCGTGATGATTTACTTAAGTTGTATGTTATAACATGTGTTAACATGCTACATGGTTGTATTTCATTTCTAATACTCTTACATGAACTGCTGATGTGAATTCATATGTGTTTGGGACTATACCTAGTCCAGGCAGTTGGTAACCGAGCGAATTCGTGGTTGGCTGATCTTGGCCACGAACGACGCGTCGATGAACGCGAGCCGTGTTCTGGAGTTGGCGGCAGTGGTTAGGCCACACGAAGTGTTTTACGCACTTCATGTCGTTCGACTTGAGATGGGATCGCGCTAGTCGAGCCCGTCAAGTAACACGACTGGCCGTTGTATGTTCACCCTGCATGAGTCATAACTTCTTGAACCTAGGGTACTGAACTTACCATTGTAAACCCTGTTAACTATGGTACCTTGATCCACGAAGACTCATGAGCCGGGCATGGTGGTATGGGACACCGTCGTCGAGCTGTCAGCCTACGCTGGGGCCAGAAACCTCCCCGTAGTGACCAGTGAGCACCTAGTCTTGTGAGCAGATTATGGTGGTATGGGACACTATATTCTTACTGTCGGCCTACACTGATCAGGCGACGAGTCCTTTGTAGTGACCGCGAGCATATTCTGAGTCTACGGGAGGCGACGACCCTTCAGTAGTAGTAGAGTACAGTAGGCCTGTATTGATAAGGTGATGGGGGAGCGGAGCAACAAGTGCGTGCAACAGCCCTGGTAGCCCTTGCAGCGACCTACAAAATATACATCGTATGAGATTACTAGGAGTAACGACCCTAGACAGGATCTGTGTTGGGATTGATACAAGGGAAGTACCTTAGTTTTCCAATCCTGCTGTTTGAATGGACTAATAACAACTCGAAAATCATATCACCATAACATTACATGTGCCTGGAAGATGTGAAGCACTTGAGGGATGATTGCATGTCGCGGTCGTAAGATGGTGCCGTATGAGGGAGATCGTCGGTGAGGGCATACATCACGTCATGTCATATTGCATTAACAACAGTATTAGGATTGTCTGATTTGCTGTTTTACTATTATTGCATGATTGATTTGAGAACATGTAAATCCTTGCTTTATTATTCCACTGAGTTAGCTCCTCATCCCACGTTTCGAGATGGTGTTTGCAACACCCACCAGACCCTGTTGTAGATGCAGGTGATGCTGAGATCCAGGAGGTAGAGCCGGACTTAGATGAGGACCAGGACGAGTTCTCATACATGCAGTACCAGACGGCTTTGCCTAGGTGGCCTGGGTTGACGGGACTCCTCAGTGGGACTATTTTGGACATTTATTTCTATTATTTACATGTATATGAGACTCAGAGATGTATTCATGCTTTAGTGACAGTTGAGATCTACTTTATTTTTCCATACAGTGATATATATATTCTTTAGTCTTCCGCTTGCTTTTATCACTGGATCTGAAGTATGAATTGCAGTTTTGGTATACTTTTACTCATGTGAATGCTTTAACTCAGACAACATTGAATCATAATCACTTTTGTTGCATAAGTGACGGTCTGGAACTCGGGAGTTGAGTTTATACACGACCCCCGATTTTCAGGGTGTTACAGGGTAGAACCTTATGTGCCCAATCTAGTAAGGTCAGCTAATACAACAGTTGAGTTAGAACTGCGCAGCGGAAGCGTGGTTGGCCCTTTCCCCATTGGCCTAGGATTGAAGAAAGTGATTCAGGTTATACGTAAGGTTAGGTCAGTATATGGGATTTGAACCTTCCTTAGAATGTCAATACTGAAGTCTTTATAGGGAGACAATTAGGGCTTAAGTGTTGAACCCATTCATATTAAATCATAGGCCTAACAGTGGGAGAGAGCAACGGTCAGTGTATTCATAAACCTACTCATTAAATACGAGCATAATAGAATCCTTGGCCAACTCTATATGATTAGAAACCCCTTAAGATGATCTATTAAAGTGTTTATTAATCCTTACCTTGGACATAGATTCAGACAAGGACTATCCTAGATAGGATGATCAAGACCTAAACATCAACCTTATAAATAGGAATTTTGAACCTTTCAGTGATAGGCATTCCCTAAGCTTTTAGAGTGATCGGACTACGGAGGTACTAAAATGTACAAATGCGAAACACTTTGACCTAATTCTCAATCCTGGCTGCTTGACCGGGCAGAAGACCAAGATCCACTAGGATTAGGAAGGGATACAACGTTGTCTACCCTGGCCAAGCGAACATTCGACGTATTGGGATCAAGCCCACTACAACCGTCTCTTCGTATTGGTCAACCATTGAAACATGTATCTTGCTCTAAGTAGATGGGAATCGTCGTCAAGACTTCAAATAGATAAAGAAATCAATTGTAGCCAACCATTAGGGTATAAGAAAGAGATAAAGAATAAATTTTAAGGAGGATAGACAAAAATGCGCCAGACTAGTATAGATGTATATACCCCATCATGTATATAAACTTGAATCAGTATAGTTTAGGTAAAAGGCATAATAGAATCTTTACTCATTACCCTTCACCAATTTCGGAGATGAAATTATTTTTAAGGGAGATAGATTGTAACACCCCAGATTTTTACCAACCTGGAGTTAGACGTCCTTAGGCAATGGGTCAACCATATCACTCTCAAAGATCAATTCTAAAGTTTAGAAATCACTTTTCAACCCATTTTCTTCAAAATCTCACCTTTCACCACTTCATTCTTCAACTTTCTCCAAGTAATTTCATATTAGACACAATCCTACAGTTTAAAAGGTGAAGAACTATACTTAAACTAAAACTTACCGTAAATGGTAGTACACGCATAAAATAGGATTTTGACTATGGAATTATTGGAATCTCATAATTTAGATAGGTTATTTGGATGGATTAGCTTCTTCTACCCCAAAAAAATATATTGTACGTCGCGTATATCATTTCGATTTGCAAATGAGACTCGATAAATACCTCGACGGACTCGTGGGCCCAAACGGCTCAATTCGGGAGATCCAAGGTATGTCTCACATGTTTTTGGCATCCCCGGGGGGTGAGGATCTCACCCCTGGGGCGATCCCATGGAAATTTGGTCAGTGGATGGCGAGGACCTCGCCGATCTCGTCCGTACAGCGGTCAGCCAGCCCGATTTCTACATTTTTTCTACACATTTTATCAAACTTTGAAAAACCATATCTCCTTCAAAATTGAAGCTAAATGAGTCTAGTTTTATATAAAAATATGTGAAAAATATAATAAAATATTTAATATAGTTTAAAGTAGGTCGTTGTGAGCAACTATCCGATAATCACTTGTTGGACAGCTACTACTTCTGAAATTTTTAGAATTTTTCTACAACTAGAAATATTATGAAATTTGGTGAAGATAGGGTAAACTTAATGATTAATCACTATAAAAATAATTAAAATAATATGATAACTAGAAGTACCCAAAATGGGGCATAGAATAGCCCTAGGACAGTATTGTGTCATAATTAGGCTAGAATTAGGTTAAGTACCAAACTGAATACTCTGTAGAATTAACTTGAACCACTTTAAATACTAACTATCAGACCCAAAATGAGTAGCACTGCTAACGCTATGTTACCTAGAAACCTAGAATCAATCTCTAAACCCAGTTTCTCTTGAGAGCATCGTGAAACTTCGTATCGGACCTGGACCGCACGTCGAAAGTCCGATAGCGATGAACTTAGAACATTATGACCGCCTAGTTGGAATTGACTATCATCTCAAAAATTAAGCCCAAACGATGCCCTGGGACTGTTTCCTTGAGTTCGGAGTGAAGAGAGTAAGAAAGCAAAGATTTTTAGAAAATTAAATATGTATTTAAGTAATCTGGAACGGTTCACTTGCGCGTTATTTTTAAACATTCTGACTGTTAGATTTTGACCCAAATTCACCCTCAGATCAGGATAGGTGGCCCTTACATGTCATAGCACTTGTGGCCCTGATCGAGTTTCGGTGACCGCTAAACTGAAACTTGTCCGCCACGGTCGATCTGGAAACCCGACCGGACTGAAAACTTAGCTTGACCTAGATCCAATATTAGAGAGCTTAAGTCCAACCGCATTTAGTAATAGGACCTCCAGAAATGCTTCATTGAGACGGAACAGTCCATATTTGGATATAACCTAAGTATACCATGGCCATGAGTCTAATTTGGAGAGTTTTGGGCCTATATAAGGACCTTAAACCCTCACTCTCTCATGTCATACGAATTTGGGAAAACCTAGGAGAGAGAAGAGAGAAAAGAGAGAAAGTGTGAGAGAAGTGGGAGGATCTTCCTGCTATCCTACCCTGCTATCCTACGTGCTTAACCATCACAATCTAATCACTTTCCTGGCGACTCCGGCTTCGTTCCTAGGTTAGAAAACCCAAATCCTAACTTGTTTTGAAGCTTAGAATAGTCTAAGTGATGTTGTAACTAACCTGTTTCATGCCTTAGGTAACCTACTCGCCGTTGACAAAGACTTATCGTCTGAATCACATCCGTTATGCGTTTTCTGGTTTAAGGTGCGGACTATATACGTTTAGTTTATGGTTTTCAACACTTTCAATGTTAGATAATGATTTATTCTTGCCTAAGATGTTATTTTACATGTACAAAGTGTTGTCCATTTCAATTTTCAGTTATACGTTAATTATGTTGAATATACTATATTCCTCTTATTTGTAGAAAATACCGTATACGTATGAAATTCGAATTTGTGCTTGCCATGATTAATTACTGTCTAGGTATGCTAGATGCATGCGTATCAACTTCTAGGTGAATGGATTTGCCTAATACATGTTATATTAACATATGTTGTGTATGTCACAATGCGTAGCCTAAGTGTTTGTAAAAATGACTAAATGAGTATAAACCTTGCGTTAGTGTACGCCATGAATAACCATCGTAGCTATGTGATTGTTGTGTAGGCGACAATCCTTAGCCCTGATATGTATGCTAACTAATACAGACCATGTATGATATAACATGGATGCTAATAGTTTGTAAATATGTCTGTATGAATAAATACTTTTAAACTGTTCTTTAAATGGGTATTGAGATAGGATTCTTAGCCACTCTAATGATGTGTATGATTTCCTCTATATACTTTGTTTCATACTCATTGCATTTACTTAGAAATGCATAAGTATGGATTCATGTTTATGTTGTATTTCATAACATGCTCAATTGATTGTATGATTTGAATCATTGCTCCATTACTGCCTTGAGTATCTCATATGCTAGATCGTTGTAATTGAATGTGATTGGGCCTATTGTATAGTCCAGGTAATCGGTAACCATTCTTCAAGTGGTAGTTGAGGATGTTTCGCTACACTGGATATGTTCGACGAACTCAAGTTGTACGTGGGATGTTCGACTGTGGTTAGGCCATACGGAGTGCTTATGCATTCCATGTCGATCAACTCAACGTGCGCTTAGCCTAGTTGAGCTTATCAACTGTCACGTCCTAAAACCGAAAATCGGATTCATAGAAATTTTGATCGCCGAATCCGATGTCGACAGCGTCCGTAGTACCCCATTCTCGGCTCCTAGCGTCCATACGTCAGATTCCAATCCTGAGATCCTACATGGAGGATTTTTTTTTAATGTACATTTAACTCGTAATAAGCATAACCACAAGATTACCCAATTCACAAAGGCAACATCATCATCACATATCTACTAATATAATCATTTGAGTACAATGCTGAAAGGGAAATACATAAATTGAAAATCAAGCTCCAGGAGATCGCCGCACGCTCCAAGCTCAACACTGTTACAACCTAACATCACCTGCACGCATTTATCGTGCATAAGCTTATAGAAAGCTTAGAGGGTGGTGTAAGTGTGTGCACAAGGTAAGTGTCAAGTATTCACTACAATGCCATCATCATACAATACCAAAAATGCTAGTAATCCCATAAATCATACAATATCGGAATAAGCAGAAATACTGACAAGATCATAAATCATACGATAACAGAGTAAGCGGATTTACGGACAAGTCCATAATTAAATCAATAGCAGAATACGCAATATAGAACAGATATGCAACAAGGAATCATGAAGAGCCAAATATCAGATGCCGAGGATGCAATGCAATATACAAATCCTGCTAAGTCTTTCTAGGCCATGTAAGTGTAGAAATATAGCAACTCAAAATGTCATATGCCTGTGGATGTAATGCAATATGTGATGCGAATAAAATGATCATGCTGAAGTGTGAAGTCAGGATGATAGTACGTAGTATCGCAGGCTACGGGGTCCACCACAAGGGAGTCTATCCAAACCAGTCCCATACCTAAATTTGGATAGTCAGACTCACCGTGGTAAACTCCTTATCTCAGATTAGTTGCGCGTCTAAACAAAATTCTTGCCATAACGAAGGTACACAACAATTAGTTGCGCACCACCAACTTGAGTGGATAGTGAATGAAATGAATGCATGAGTATACAACTCCCACTCAATAGTCCACATATCAGTACGGTTCCTCTCTGAGATCATCACCGGGGTCTATTACACTCCAAACCAAGGTGTCGCCCCATCGCACGCAACAAGGTGAGTGAAAGAGACCTCACTATCCACTTGCCAATATTGGGCCCGACTCGTCGATAGCGGACCCATTCCTCAAGATGGTCAGACTCAGCCTAGCATTGCCCCCTCCTCTCGTGCAGGTAAGGCTGTACCCCATCCAACAGACCACGACACAGTGGGAGATGCGGCCTAACGGTATATGGCCCTCATGCGCTCGTACATTCACTCGGTCTAGACGTTGGAGTAATCTCTGGAACCAAGAGGGTTTAGGGACTTTCACCCGGGGATATCTATAGCACCCCATATAGAATAGATTTTTGGTGTCCCATCTGGCCATCCATGAAACGACCCTGATATCGCTAGGGCGTATGGTGGTCATGTCACACAAATGCAAGATGCATGAGTCACATAGTCCAATCATGCATCAATCCTGCGCATACGGTGCGCTCATGTGAGATAACCTCCGCCTATCAGGGAGTCTCATAACAACATACTTAATGACATATGTGATGATCGACTACATCTCATAACAAACATGCAGATGATGTGCATGGGCATGTATCATGATGCTATGCTACCACATACTCATAATCAGTATCAATAATCGGCATCAACAATTGACCTCGACAATGTGGACATTTAACCAACATTGCCCCCAAGGAATGACCCTCATGGATCCTAACATATAGTGAACCCATGACCTCACACAAGGGCCAAATATACAACACCATGGGCCTCACTCAAGAGTTTAATATATGTCACGATGGGCCTCTCACATGGGTTTAACATACATCACAATGGGCCTCAATCGCCTGACCCTCAAATGCATCACAATGGGCCTCACCACATAGGCCTCGTATACATCATGTTGGGCCTTAATCATGGGTAGAATACACATCATAACAAGCCTCAAATACGAGCTGCATATACCTCACATTGGACCTCAAACACGGGCAGAATATACATCACATTCGGAATCCATAATCAGCCATGACGATTGGCCTCAATCGATAATTGGCCAATTGGCCACGACGAATCAAAATCGGTAATCGACCTCGATTGATAATCGGTAAACGACCATGACAAATCATAATCGGTAACCAGCCCCGATCGATAATCGGCAATCGGCCACGACAAATCAGAATCAGTAATCGGCCTCAATCGATAATCGGCCAATTGGTCACGATGAATCAGAATCGGTAATCGACCTCGATTGATAATCGGAGTCGAAAAATCAGTCATATCAATCGGAATTAACAATCAGCTATGACAATCGAAATCGATAGATAAGCAAAATTAGAAAATCAGTCACGACAATCAGAATCGGCAATCGGCCATAATAATCAGATCAATCGATAATCAGAATTGGTAAATTGGTCACGACAATCGAAATCGATAATCGGCCACGATAATCAGATCGATCGATAATCAGAATCGACAAATCGGTCACGAAAATCAGAATCGGCAATCGGCCACAATAATCAGATCGATCGATAATCATAATTGGCAAATCGGTCACGACAATCGGAATCGACAATCGGCCACGATAATCAGATCGATCGATAATCAGAATCGACAAATTGGTTACGACAATCGAAATCGGCAATCGGCCACGATAATCAGATCGATCGATAATTAGAGTTGGCAAATCGGTCACAACAATCGGAATCGAAAATCGGCCACGATAATCAGATCGATCGATAATCAGAGTCGGTAAATCGGTCACGACAATCAGAATTAGCAATCAGCCACGATAATCAGATCGATCGATAATCAGAGTTGGAAAATCGGTCATGTAACACCCTGAAAATCGGGGGTCGTGTATAAACTCAACTCCCGAGTTCCAGACCGTCACTTATGCAACAAAAATGGTTATGATTCAATGTTGTCTGATTTAAAGCATCCACATGAGTAAAAGTATACCAAAACTGCAATTCATACTTCAGATCCAGTGATAAATGCAAGCGGAAGACTAAACAAGATATATATCACTGTATGGAAAAACAAAGTAATCTCAACTGTCTCCAAAGTATGACTACATCTCTGAGTCTCATATACATGTACATAACAAAAGAATAATGTTCAAAAAGAAAAGTCCCACTAATGTCCCCTCGATCCAGGTCACCTACGGGAAGCCGTCATGATACTGCATATACGAGAACTCATCCTGGTCCTCGTCATCATCTAGCTCCACCTCCTGGATCTCATCGTCACCTGCAACTACAACAGGGTCTGGTGGGTGTTGCAAACACCATCCCGTATCGTGGGAATGAGTGATCAACTCAGTGGAATCATAGAGCAAAGATTAGCATGTTCACAATTCAATCACGCGATAATAGTAAAGCAGTAAATCAGACAAGTCCTAAAACTGTTGTTAATGCAAGATGATATGACGTGATGTATGCCCTCACCGACGATCACCCTCATACGGCAACATCTTACGACCGCGGCATGCCACACTCCCTAGAGTGCTCCACATCTTCCAGGCACATGCAATGCTATGGTGATATGATTACCAAGTTGTTATTAGTCCATTCAAACAGCAGGATTGGGAAACTAAGGTACCTCCCTTGTATCAATCCCAACACGGATCCTGTCTAGGGTCGTCACTCCTAGTAATCTCATACGATGTACATTTCGTAGGTCACTGCAAGGGCTGCCAGGGCTGTTGCTCGCACTCGTTGCACCGCTCCCCCATCACCTTATCAATACAGGCCTACTGTACTCTACTGCACGGAAGGGTCGTCGCCTCCCGTGAACTCAGAATACGCTCGCGGTCACTACAAAGGGCTCGTCGCCTGATCAGTGTAGGCCGACAGCTAGAATATAGTGTCCCATACCACCATAATCTGCTCACGAGTCTAGGTGCTCACTGGTCACTACGGGGAGGTTTGTGGCCCCAGCGTAGGCCGACAGCTCGACCACGGTGTCCCATACCACCATGCCCGGCTCATGAGTCTTCGTGGATCAAGGTACCACGGTTAATAGGGTTTACAATGGTAAGTTCAGTACCCTAGGTTCAAGCAGTTATGATACATACAAGGTGAACAAACATCGGCCAGTCGGGTTACTTGACGGGCTCGACTAGCGCGATCGCATCTCGAATTGAACGACATGAAGTGCGTAAAACACTTCGCGTGGCCTAACCACTGCCGCCAACTCTCAACACGAATCACATTCATCGACGCGTCGTTCGTGGCTATGACCAGTCAGCCACGAATTCGCTCGGTTACCGACTGCCTGGACTAAGTCAAGTCCCACACATCTATGGAATTACTGTAAAAGGTATTGGAATTGAAATACATCATGTGAGCATGTTAGCACATGTTATAACATTCAACTTAAGCAAATCTTCAAGGCATACTTCCCATGCATATTCAACTTAAGCAAATCCTCAAGCACATACATTCCATGCATGTAATGAAATCATGCATTTTGTCAACATGTAGAAAATCATTTAGGTTGGCATAATAGTTGAAAAATCAATCACAAGGTATCAAATAACATCATTTAATTCAATACATACTAATACAAGCATTTATACAAACACATGCACTACACACTTAGGTCTACATATAGCATGTCGACCCAAAGTGTGCAACTAGGCGAATCTCTTCGCCAAACTAATTATGCACGCATTCCTAACTCCCTAATGCGACAACAAACCATGTCAATCACATCAGCAAAATATGAATGCAAACAGTACTTCCTACAAATGACTAAAATGCCCTAAATCTCATATTCTTCGTTAGCTTACGAAACGGGAAACGGAGAGCATTTTGTACATGTCAAACGGCGATGCCGTCAAGAATCTACTATTAAACGACATTGAAAGCATTGGAAACCGTCAATCCAAGCGTCTAAAATCCTCACCTAGTGTCTTGTAGACTCGGGAATTGAAGCGGAGTGTATATGCTTCGTCTACGGCGAGTAAGGAGCCTAATACATAAGATCCATAAGCTACATCGCTATGGAAACAAGAAAAACTCAAATCACCGACTATTTAGGGTTTTTACTTACCTAGGATTGCGGTGGAATCGCCGGGAAAGCGGTAGAGGAGTGTTGCTTAAGCATGTGCAACGCGTGGCACAAGTGGCGGGAAGAACTCTCCCACTCTCTCACAATCTCTCACTCTTTTTCTCTCTCCCAAGCTAGGGCTTCTCTCAAATTCGGATGGGAGAGAGGAGTGGGGGTTTCAACCCCTTTTATAGCCTAAAACATGCCCAAAATAGGCTTGGGAACAATGTTTACTTGGTGCCTAACCAAATCGGGGCCGTTTCGGTCCAAAAGGGCATTTCTGGAGGTCCCCAGGCCAGATGCGGTCGGACTTAAGTTCATGCATACTAGATCTAGCATACATCCAGTTTTCAGACCGGTTGGGTTCCCAGATCGCACGTGGCGGCCCAGTTTCAGTTTAACGGTCACCGCACCAAGATCAGGCCTATAAGTCCCGTGATATATAATAGATATTTTTCCTGATCCAAGGGTGTAATTTGGCTGTATTCTGACGGTCAGAATGCTTAATACTGATGCGTCAAATTTGTGTGCCAGATTTGAATTTGAAATTCCAACTATGTCCCTATTCACACTCTCTTCGGTCCGGGCTCAATGAAATAGCCTGTGATAATCGGTTTGACTTAATTTTTGGAATGAGTGTCAAGCCCAGCTAGACGGTCCTAACGGTCTAAGATAGGAGGTATCGGACTTTCAACGTGTGGTCCAGATCCAATACAAAGATTCAAAGTGGTCCAGAGAACAAACCGGCTTAGAGTTTGATCCGAGGCTTTAGAGCATTATAGCACCCTTAGTTCCACTCGCTTCGGGCCTTGTAGAACGTATTTAAAGTGATCAGGGACCATTTCCCAGCTATTCTAACGTTGCACTAGCTAACCTAGTCAAATTTTCCAAAGGAATGAATTCTACGCAAATTCGGGTCGAGTTGGTACTCGAGCCCAAGGATGGATTTTTCACGGGCGTTACAGGTCACGACAATCGGAATCGGCAATCGGCCACGATAATCAGATCATCCTAACAAATAATCTAATGGAAGGTCACAATGAGGACATCTAACTGTCATTGTCCATCAATGTGGACGTTTAACCAACATTGCTCCCAAGGGATGACCTAATACATCAACTGGGCCGTATCACATGGGCTGAAAATACATCTTAATGGGTTATAAACACATCACATTAGGCCTTGCCCATGGGCCTCGAATACATCACAATGGGCCACAACCCATGGGCTTCAAATACACAATAGGTTGGCCTTAGATATCCAATAGGTGGGCCTCAAATATACATCACAGGTGGGCCTTGCACATGCAGCAAGTGGGCCAACTCCTCATAGCTGGCCTACTAGTGGTCTAGCCAAAGAATGGCCTGGATAACATACACATCATGTTGGGTGGGTCGCATCATAGGGCCGTACCAATGGGCTTCATATACAATAAGTGGGCCGCATTAATGGGCCTCAAAATACACCAAAGTGGGCCTGACAAATGGGCCATAAACACAATAGGTGGGCCCCATCACATGGGCCAGAAATACAAACAGGTGAGCCCTGCACATGGGCCAAAAATACATCATGATGGGCTGTATCAATGGGCCGCACTAATGGACCCTCATATACATCAAGTGGGCCGCATCAATGGGCCGCACCAATGGGCCCTCAACCCATTTAGAGGTCAATCTAGTGCATTTTCAAAGGAATGAATCGTATCAAAAGATCCTCTGGACTAAAACACAAATAGCAGTGAAGATAATGATTTTCACCGTTATAAAAATTCTATGGCCCACCATCAAGTTCATTTCCCACCCAGTCTGCTAGTATGGTCACAAGGACCTGGTTGGGAGGAAAATAAATACCAACTTAGTATAAGGCTGCCGTGGTCCAAAAAGACTTCAATGGTAGGCGTTCATCTCACCACTGTTTTCTGCAGTGTGGTCCATTTGATTAATGGATGATCATGTCATGGTGTGGCCCGCCGTAATGTATTTGAAATCCAACCTATTCATAAGTTAACATAGCGATAGATGAAGTGAAAACAAATATCAGCTGCATTGAAAACTACGGTGGCCCTTAGAAGTTTGAATGGTGGGTATCACTGTCTCTATTAATTCTTTTTTTTTTTTTATAATGGGGTCCACTAGAACTTCAGATCCAACTCATTCTTTTCTCATGCCATAAAATGATCTCTCAAAATGCTTGGACAGTATGGATACAACACGTGCATCATGGTGGGTCCTACCATCCAAGGTCTGGACGGTGCGGATATACAACATAACAAGGTGGGTTTCCACTGTCCAGACGGTGGACGGTGGAGATATATACATCACATGGGGTCCACATGCACAACCGATATACCAAGGTGGGACCTACATAGATGGACGGTGTGAATGCAACAAATACCTTAGGGGGCCCACAGTCCAAACGGGCGGTGCGAATACAACACATATACCATGGCGTATCCCACTTGCTGACGCTGGTACAACAGCTATATGGGTGGGTTCCACCGTCCACAGATGGGCGATGGATAAAACACATAAGAGGGTGGATCCCATGGTACGGTGTTACTGAAGGGTGCGAGTACAGCACCTATATCAAGGTGGGGCCCACAAAATCGCTGGACGGTTTAAGATACATATATCATGATGGAGTCCACGATCTGGACGGTCCATCAAGGCAGGCCCCACACGGACGATTGGATGAAGCACATATATCATGGGTGGGGTCCACTAGCCGTCCAGCAGCCCCGCCAAATGGCTGGACGGCACTGATAAAACACATTCATCTAGGTGAGTTCCACCGTCCACAGCAGTGGACAGTGTAACAAGACACATATATCACTGTGGGTCCCATGTGGGGCCCATCATAATGTCTATACGCCATCTGACCCGCTGATGAGGTCACAAAGACCCAGATGAATAGGGAAAATAAATTTCGTGTAGATCCAAAGTTGGTGGACGCTCAAGAGTCTCAATGGTAGACGTTTAATGTAACACCCTGAAAATCAGGGGTCGTGTATAAACTGAACTCCCGAGTTCCAGACAGTCACTTATGCAACAAAAATGATTATGATTCAATGTTGTCTGAGTTAAATCATTCACATGAGTAAAAGTATACCAAAACTGCAATTCATACTTCAGATCCAGTGATAAAAGCAAGCGGAAGACTAAAGAATATATATATCACTGTATGGAAAAACAAAGTAGATCTCAACTGTCACTAAAGTATGAATACATCTCTGAGTCTCATATATATGTAAATAAATAAATCAAAATGCCAAAAATAGTTTCACTGAGGAGTCCCGTCAACCCAGGCCACCTAAGCAAAGCCGTCGTGGTACTGCATGTATGAGAACTCATCCTGGTCCTCATCAAAGTCCGGCTCTACCTCCTGGATCTCAGCATCACCTGCATCTAAGACAGGGTCTGGTGGGTGTTGCAAATACCATCCCGAAACGTGGGAATAAGTAGCTAACTCAGTGGAATAATAGAGCAAGGATTAACATGTTCTCAAAACAATCATGCGATAATAGTAAAGCAGTAAATCAGACATTCCTAATACTGTTGTTAATGCAATATGACATGACGTGATGTATGCCCTCACCGACGATCTCCCTCATACGGCATCATCTTACGACCACGGCATGTAATCGTCCCTCAAGTGCTCCACATCTTCCAGGCACATGCAATGTTATGGTGATATGATTTTCGAGTTGTTATTAGTCCATTCAAACAACAGGATTGGGAAACTAAGGTACTTCCCTTCTATCAATCCCAACACAGATCCTGTCTAGGGTCGTCACTCCTAGTAATCTCATACGATGTATATTTTGTAGGTCGCTGCAAGGGCTGTCAGGGCTGTTGCTCGCACTCATTGCACCGCTCTTCCATCACCTTATCAATACAGGCTACTGTACTCTCACTGCTACTGAAGGGTCGTTGCCTCCCGTAGACTCAGAATACGCTCGCGGTCACTACAAAGGACTCGTCGCCTGATCAGTGTAGGCCGACAGCAAGAATATAGTGTCCCATACCACCATAATCTACTCACGAGACTAGGTGCTCACTGGTCACCACGGGGAGGTTTGTGGCCCCAGCGTAGGCCGACAGCTCGACCACGGTGTCCTATACCACCATGCCCGGTTCATGAGTCTTCGTGGATCAAAGTACCATGGTTAACAGGGTTTACAATGGTAAGTTCAGTACCCTAGGTTCAAGCAGTTATGACTCATACAGGGTGAACATACAACCGCCAGTCGGGTTACTTGACGGGCTCGACCAGCAAGATCGCATCTCAAGTCGAACGACATGAAGTGCGTAAAACACTTCGTGTGGCCTAACCACTGCCGCCAACTCCAGAATACGGCTCGCGTTCATCGACGCGTCGTTCGTGGCCAAGATCAGCCAACCACGAATTCACTTGGTTACTGACTGCCTGGACTAGGTATAGTCCCAAACACATATGAATTCACATCAGCAGTTCATGTAAGAGTATTAAAAATGAAATACAACCATGTGAGCATGTTAACACATGTTATAACATACAACTTAAATCATCACGCACATGCATTTCATACATACAATGAAATCATGCATATAACTAACATGTAGGAAATCATTTACACCAGCATATTAATTGAGAAATCAATCTCAAATTAATTCATAACACCATTTAATTCAATACATAGTAATACAAGCATTATACAAACACTTACACTACACACTTAAGTCTACATATAGTATGTCGACTCGAAGTGCGCATTTAGGCGAATCTCTTCGCCAAACTAATTATGCACGTATTCCTAGTATTCTAATGCGATAATAAACCATGTCAATCACATCAGCAAAGTATGAATGAAAACAGTACTTCCTACAAATGACTAAAATGCCCTAAATCTCATATTCTTCACCGGTTTACGAAACAGGAAACGGACAGCATGTTGTACATGTCAAACGGCGCTGCCGTCGATAATCTATTATTAAAAGACATTGAAAGTGTTGAAAAAAGTCAATCAAAGTGTCTAAAATCCGCACCTTATCTCTTATAAACGTATCGTTTCGAACGGAGCGTATGCGCTTCGTCTACGGTGAATAGACAACCTGTTTTACAAGATGCATCAGCTATCTCGCTACGGAAATGAAGGAACACTAAATCAGTAACTTTTAGGGTATTTTCTTACTTGAAAATGCGGAGGAATCACCGGCCAGGTGATTGAAGTGTGTTGCTTAGGCACTTGTAACAGGTGGTGCAACGGCGGGAAAATTCTCTCCTACTCTCTCTCACAAACTCTCACCTTTTCTCTCTCCCAATCTAGAGTTTTTTCTCAAATTCGGATGGGAGAGAGGAGTGAGGGTTTCAACCCCTTTTATAAGCCCAAAAGTGCCTGGAATAGGCTCGGGAACAAAGTTTACTTGATGTATATCCATTTCAGGGCTGTTTCGGTCCAAAAGTACATTTCTGGTGGTCCCCTGGCCGAACGCGATCGGACTTAAGTTCACACATGTCAGATGTCGCTCACATCCTGTTTTCAGTCTAGCAGTGTTCGTAGATCGCAAGTAGCGGTCTAGTTTCAGTTCAGCGGTCACCGCACGTAGATCAGGTCTGCAAGTCTCATGATATGAAATAGAAGTTTTTCCTGATCCGAGGGTGTAATTTGGCTGAATTTTGATGGTCAGAACGCTTAATACTGACACGTCAAGTCGTGTGCCAGATTTAAATTTCAAATTTCAAATCTGTCCCTATTCTTACTCTCTTCAGTCCAGGCTCAATGAAATAGCCTGCGAATGTCCGTTGGACTCGATTTTCGAAATGATTATCAAGTCCAGCTAGGCAGTTCTAACGGTCTAAGATAGTAGGTATCGAACTTTCGACGCGCAGTCTAGATCCAATACAAAGTTTCAAAGTGGTCCAGAGATCAAACCTGCTCAGAGTTTGATCCGAGGTTTTACAGTATTATAGAGTCATTGGTTCTACTCGATTTGGATCTTGTAGAACGTATTTAAAGCGATCAGGGACTATTTCTCAGCTACTCTAGCGTTGCGCTAGCTAACTTACACTTATTTTCTAAAGGAATTAATCCTACGCGATTTCGGGTCGAGTTGGTACTCGAGTCCAAGTATGGATTTTTCCCGGGCGTTACAATCTACCCCCTTAACAAATAATTTCATCCTCAAAATTTGTACCTTTTCGTACTCCTCGAGAATCTGTGGGTAGTTCTTTCGGATCTCGGCTTCTGTCTCCCTGGTAGCCTCTTCCTTAGAGTGATGCGTCCACAATACCTTCACAAGAGGAATCACCTTGCTACGCAGTACCTGCTCCTTCCTGTCAAGGATACATGTCGGTCACAGGATATATGTAACATCATCTTCTAACTGCACCTGCTCCCATTTGATGATATGGGAAGGATCAGAAACGTACTTCTTCAGCATAGAAACATGAAATACATTGTGAACGCTCGCGAGAGGCGTGGGTAAAGCCAATCGATAAGCCACTGCTCCCACACGATCGAGGATCTGGAATGGACCAATGAATCGCGGTGCTAGCTTCCCCTTCTTTCCAAACCAAGGACTCCCTTCATAGGGGAAACTCGTAAAAATACATGATCCCCAACTGTGAACTCCAGCGGCCGTCGTCTTGTATCGGCATAACTCTTCTGTCTACTCTGCGCTGTGAGAAGCCGATGTCTAATAATATCAATCTTCTCTGACGTCGCCTGCACTAACTCTGGGCCAATCAAGCTACGCTCATCGACCTCAGCCCAGCAATGCGGTACGCGACAAGGTCGCCCATACAGCGCCTCGTAAGGTGCCATACCGATACTCGCCTGATAACTGTTGTTGTACGCGAACTCCGCATATGCAAGACAATCATCCCAACTGTCCTTGAAGTCCAATGCGTAAGCCCGCAACATATCCTCTAAGATCTGGTTCACCCGCTCTGTCTGTCCGTCTGTCTGTGGGTGGAAGGCAGTACTAAACTTCAACTTCACACCCATAGCCTCCTGAATGCGAGCCCAGAAGCCCAGAAAATAGAAGTGAACCGCGTGTCTCTGTCCGAAACGATCTCCAACGGAACTCCATGCAGACGCACAATCTCTCTGATGTACAGTCTAGCCAGCTCGTCTGCAGAGTTTGTAACTCTGATCGGTAGGAAGTGCGCCGACTTCGTCAGACGGTCGACGATCACCCAAATGGAATCATGTCCCTTCCTCGTCTTCGGTAGCCCAAAAATGAAATCCATGGAAATGAAATCTCACTTTCACTCTGCGATCGGCATAGGCTGCAAAAGTCCAAGTGGTCGGCGATGCTCTGCCTTCACCTGCTGACAAGTGAGACAACGGGACACGAACTCTGCTATGTGGGTCTTCATACCTTCCCACCAATAAGTCCTCTTCACGTCGCGATACATCTTCGTACTGCCTAGATGCATCGCGAGTCTGGTACAATGCGCGGCCTCGAGAATCTCTCGTCTCAAGTCAGAGACATCTGGGACGCATAGGCGGTCACGATAACGTAAGCCCCCATCCATGCCAACTCGCCACTCGGCGTCTGCATCATCACTGGCCTGCTCTCGAAGCTCAGTCAGATGCGCATCATCCCTCTGCGCCTCGATGACCCAGTCATCGATCTGAGATCGCACCTGTACATGTGCGATGAACTCATACGGCTCCTCTACGGTGAGTTTCTGCTCAAAGTCTCGCAAAAACTCAACCATATCCCACTCAGTAACCATCAGCGGAGCCGCAAACTCTATTGCCTTCTTGCGGCTCAACGCGTCAGCCATAAGGTTCGCCTTCCCAGGATGGTAAGAGACTTCGAACTTGAAGTCCTTCAATGTCTCCATCCATCGTCGCTGCCTCATATTCAAGTCTCGCTGCGTGAATATGTACTTGAGGCTCTTGTGGTCGCAAAAGAGCTCGAACTCCTCTCCATAGAGGTAATGTCTCCAGAGTCTCAGTACGAATATGACGGCTGCCAACTCTAGGTCGTGTGTAGGGTAATTCTCCTCGTGCTTCCATAATTATCTCGAGGCATACGAAATTACCTTGTCCCTCTGCATAAGGACACAACCCAGTCCAACGCTAGACGCGTCAGTGTATATAGTGTATCTAACCCCCTGATCTGGCAATACTAGCACAGGGGCGGACGTAAGTCTGTCCTTCAGCTCCTGAAAAGCTGACTCCACCTTGTCATTCCAGGCGAACTTCACGTCCTTCCGTGTCAACTGAGACAAGGGTCTCGCGATCTTTGAGAAATCCTGAATGAAGCGCCGATAGTAGCCGGTGAGACCCAAGAAACTCCTCACCTCAGTGACAGAACCAGGCTGCTCCCAGTCCTAAACCGCAGCTACCTTAGACAGGTCAACTGCCATGCCATCCTTGGACACCACGTGTCCCAGGAACTTCACTTCCTGCTTCCAGAAGTCGCACTTCTTGTACTGTGCGAACAACTGATGCTGTCTGAGCGTATCCAGGACCAAACGCAAGTGCTCCTCATGCTCCTCTCGACTCCTGGAGTACATCAAAATGTCGTCAATGAATACAACGATGAATCGATAGAGGAAAGGCCGAAATACCCGGTTCATTAGATCCATGAACACGGCTGGTGCGTTCGTGAAACCGAACGATATCACTGGGAACTCGTAGTGGCCAAAGCTGGTCCTGAATGCTGTCTTCTGCACGTCCTCATCCCTGACGCGCAACTGATGATATCCTGACTGAAGATCAATCTTCGAGAAGTACTGCGCTCCTCTCAACTGATCAAACAAGTCATCGATCCTGGATAAAGGGTACTTGTTCTTCACCGTGATCTGGTTCAGCCTGTGATAATTAATACACAATCGCATCGAACCATCCTTCTTCCTCACGAACAGAACTGGTGCTCCCCAAGGAGACACACTAGGCCGTATAAGGCCAAGCTCCAACAAACCAAAACCAGGGATCTTCCTGAATAGATCCCCAAAATCGTAAACGACTGACGTATGCTCAAGTATCTGGGCACCAGCGTCTCGCAGTAATGTAGCGTAGCTAAGTATGTGGAACGGGAGATTTACCTGCACTGAAAATATGAAGGATGCACCCTCTGGCTTGTAGGCTGTCACTATACGAGTCTCGCAGTCAATCTCGGCCCTCGCTGCAGTCAACCAGTCCATGCCAAGAATGACGTCGAGATAAACAAGAGAGGGGTTGACGACAAGATCTAGAACCATCTTCTTGCCCCCCAGATCCACCAAACAGCCCTCACACATCTGGGTAGCATCTGTAAAGGACCCGTGAGCTGTATAAACTCGCACCCCATCCATAGTAATAGTCTGTAGCCCAATGCGTCTGACTATGGCACGTGATATCAAAGAAATCGTGGATCCTGTGTCCACCATCACGAGTATAGGAATACCTCCAATGTGGGCAGTGACCTCGAAGGCCGAATGCTGAGAAGTCTGTGTCGCAGCTGCCTCTGCTGTCAAGGCATGCACCCGTGCCTGCTGTGGCCGGTTCGGCCGCTGTGCCCTGGGCCGTAGAGGCTGCCTGATCTGCGATACTGGAGGTCTGAAGGAAGGGTGCGTAGGAGCCAACCGTAAAGGCGGTGCTGATATCGCCTGTGAGCGTGTACGGTCGATCTTCTGCGGCGGCGAGAACCCACTGTCCCGTATCCTGGCAAAACAACTCTGCGCCAAGTGGCCCGCTCTCCCACAATATATGCATAGTAAATCAGGGCGCTGCATCAGTGGTACTGGCACTGTAGCCCTAGTAGGAGGGTCGACGCGAGGCCTCTTGCCCGCAAAGGGCCTATCCTGCATCTCTGATCGTGGCCTAGGAGCAACAGGGCCACAAGATCGGGTAAGTCGATCCACATCCTGCTCTGCCCGCATGGACATGTGAATTAGCTCTGTATAAGAGGAAATGCTCACGCAACACATCTTCGACCGAATATCCGGACGTAGACCCTCTGAAAAGCGCCTTATGCGCATCTGATCATCTGCCAAAATACTCGAGACGTATCTGCCCAACTCGGTGAACCGATGCTCATACTCAGTGACCGTCATGGCTCCCTGTCTGAGGCGTAGGAACTCATTCTCCCGGTCATGCCTGTACGTCTGGGGATAGTATTTCTCGTGGAAGCGGAACTCGAACGCTGCCCAGGTCCATATAAAGTCAGCGGCAACGGTCCGCAATACACTGTCCCACCACAAGCTGGCCTCTCGCTCGAATAGGAACGTAGCCAACTCGACCTACTCGGCTTATGTACAATAAAGCATCCGCAGTATCTTCGACACACGGTCGAGCCAATACTCGGCCTCCTCGGGTCTATGAGAACCTGTAAAAGTGGGAGGCCGTAAGCGCTGGAATCGCTCTAACAAGCCCCGTGTGTCTGCGGCATTCCTCGTAGGGTAAGCAGGTGGTACAGGATGAGCCATGCCCTCACCCTGGGCATATGTATCAGCATCCTCAGCTGGATGCGCAGGTGGTGCGGGTGGAGGCACACTCCCACCCTGGGCCAGTGTCCCCACAATAGTAGTCAGGAGCTGCTGCTGCTGCTGCGTCATAGCCATCATCTACTCAAATCTATCTGGAGGTGGAACAGGCTGTGGTGTGTACTGCGTCGAAGAAGACGCACGGTAAGGCTCTCTGACAGGCGGTGTGAACGGCGGTGGTCCAACTGTAGGACTAGCAGTAGGCTGAGACGCACGCACTGTCTCAGGAATTGGGCCCACAGTAGGGTCCGCATGGGTATCAGACTATGAAGGAGCCTGATCCATAGGCTCACTCAATGTAAGCCGAGCTGTGCTCCGTGTAGCCTTCGGCGGCATTCCCTATATTCAAAATAGGGCGCAACCTTGTTAGTCTCAATAGCACAAACACATCGCAATTATTCACACAAGGAGTCAAAAGCATTCCATGCATTTCATTTAATCAAAATTGTCACAATACAAGGGATATGTCCTTACAAGCATCATGACGAGAAATACATGGGAACTAAGACAGTTAAAATTACAACAGCAACATAAGCAAAGCACTAGCCTTAACAGGCTTACACAACATAAAGCAGGAAATGACTAACTACTAACAACAACATCAAAGATCTCATCGCTAGTCTGAGTCGGGTGACGGAGGAGGAGCACCCTTATCCTGCAAGCAGCACAGGATCGCCTTCAAGGTGCGAGTCACCTTGCCGAATTTCCTCTTCGTAATGGCCTTGGCATCCTCAACTTCAGCATGAAGTTCCTGAACTTCCCTTCGCAAGGCGACCTGGCTCTCCTCAATTCAGGCGATGCGATCATCACCAGTAGCCTGAGCAGAAGGAGGAGGGCTCTCATCTGTATCCTGAGCCTCCTCTTCTACCTCTTCCAGGACTTCTTCCTCAACTTCTGCTCCAGGTTCTCCTTCACTTCGATCCTCTTCATCATCAAAATCATCCTCGCTATCCTCCTCAAGTTGAGTCTCACGGTACTGAGACCCGATCTTCATCTTGACCATGGTAGACTCATCAATGCTGTGAATCGGAACTGGCAACTCCGGCCCAAGTCTGTAAGCAAACTCAAGGCGATCTTGCATATCAGTCGGCCAAAAGGAAGCGATTCAGACGTTCTTCTTGATTTTTCTATGAGGATAATCTGTCGTAAGATGAAAGTGGCCATACACACATTCTCTCCCTAGGCCACCAGATACAAGAAATCAACCATAAGGCGCGTACACTCAATGCGATTTGTCGACCTGGGATACACGTTGAACGTGTAAATGTGGTGCAGCAGGCGCAAATCATCAGACATGTGAGACGCCTTAAGGCTATTGTTAGGCTGCCATGGAACCAGTTTACCGCATAGAAACCTGGTACGGCGATCTCGCTCACTCCTACTCCTCAAATTCTTCGCACTAGGATGAACATCACCAAGAGGCACGTTCAGAAGTCGCGCAATCAACCGAACATCGATCGTAGCCATCCAGTCTCTACCAAAAGGAATTTTGAACTGCAATGGCTACAGTGTAGGATTCTAGATGCGAGCGTAAAAGGCACAAACGGTGCTCACATTAGCACGAGCACGAGCACGAGCTTCAAAGATCGGACCCCAATACGCAGCTTCAATGCGCTCGAACAAGAGAAATTTATCGAATAGTTATCCTTCCACGTCCGCCTCAAATAACACCTTATGGTCAGTGTATTGGATGTGAGGCATCTCTGCCAAAATCACTCGCCCAAGTTGAGTATGAGGATCTAAATCCCGCTTTGTATGGAACTCTCGGGCTGTGCTTGGACTTGTGGCGGTGCTTGAGCTTGCGGCGCCACCCCGCGGTCTTCTTGATTGAGCAGGGCGATTAGGCCCAGCCTCATCCACTGCGGTCTTTCTCTTACCCATCAAAGAGAGGATGGAGGAGAGTGACAAAAGACCCAAAATGGCTTCAACAAAAGCCATGAAAAATGGAGAAAATGCCAAGAAATGGCTGTCCAAACTGGAAAAGGGAGATCTAGGCGTTGTAGAGGGATGCTTCAAGCTCCCCTAGGATGTATTTTCAGAGAGAAAAGAGAATGAAAAAGGGAAATGGAGTACCTCACGATTTTAGCTCGATTTGAGGGTTTTAAGAGCTCCAAACGACGAGATTTGCAAGACGAAAGGCTGCAAACAGTAATGGAGTGAAGGAGTGCAGTCATTTTTAGGCAAGAATGGATTTAGGAGTGGTTTGGAACCACGGATTTGGGTTAGGGCAACTGAAAAATGAAAATGGGTCTTGGAAAGGGGCTGTTTGTGAAGGAAGTACCCCTATTTGGAGTTTTCTATGGATGAAAAGCACATGGGGGGTGTACACTACCCAAAATACCCCTAGATCCCAAAACTTACATCAAGTGGGCCATAGTGGCCGGCAATGCATCGCCGACCATCTCTCTGTTCGGTCGGTGGGACCACATGGGTCTGGTCCCCCATGGTCCAGAGACTCCAAAAAACTATGGGGCCCACCTTGGTTCATTGTAGATTGCCCTATATAGGCCCAAACATGCATTCGGGGCTTTCCGGGGCCAATCTGTAAACTTGAATATAATTCCCTATCATGCAGCATATGAATTTGGGATAGAAGGAGCTAGTACATCCATCTAGCCCATTAGTTGCTAAAGAAAGAAAAGTTAGAATGGCCTTATGGCTATTTTTCATAAAATTTTACTATTCACCATAAAATTTTATCGAAGTATAATTTTATGTCATTTTCACATTAGGATTGATGCCTAACATGAAAAGGGTAAGAAAGAATTGAAGATTGGAGTGGTGAGAGGAAGAATTTTGAAGATTTTAGGTGAAACGGGGTTTTTAAGCCCTAACGATTGAATGCAGGGGTTGCGGTTGTCCCACAGCCCAAGGATTCACATTTAGGGGTTTATAATCATTCAAAGAACATCTCAACCCACTTACCTACAACCTAGGAGCTACTCAGGTCACTTTACGCGACCCTAGATGCGTTACGGACTCAATCACGCGATCGATACGAATAGACTTCGCCTATTGGCGAATCTGCGATCCTATAAGTGTTTCTAGACCCTTCTCGCACCCACCTAAGTCAAAGGAAGTGAGACGTACGTCGCGTGACCATACCCAGGCCTGGTATATCTTATTCATGTTCTGATACCAACTTGTAACACCCTGAAAATCGGGGGTCGTGTATAAACTCAACTCCCGAGTTCCAGACCGTCACTTATGCAACAAAAATGATTATGATTCAATGTTGTTTGAGTTAAAGAATTCACATGAGTAAAATTATATCAAAACTGCAATTCATACTTCAGATCCAGTGATAAAAGCAAGCGGAAGACTAAAGAATATATATATCACTGTATGGAAAAACAAAGTAGATCTCAACTGTCACTAAAGTATGAATACATCTCTGAGTCTCATATACATGTAAATAAACAAATCAAAATGCCAAAAATAGTCCCACTAAGGAGTCTCGTCAACCCAGGCCACCTAAGCAAAGCCGTCGTGGTACTGCATGTATGAGAACTCGTCCTGGTCCTCATCAAAGTCCGGCTCTACCTCCTGGATCTCAGCATCACCTGCATCTAAGACAAGGTCTGGTGGGTGTTGCAAACACCATCCCAAAACGTAGGAATGAGTAGCTAACTCAGTGGAATAATAGAGCAAGGATTAACATGTTCTCAAATCAATCATGCGATAATAGTAAAGCAGTAAATCAGACATTCCTAATACTGTTGTTAATGCAATATGACATGACGTGATGTATGCCCTCACCGACGATCTCCCTCATACGGCACCATCTTACGATCGCGGCATGCAATCGTCCCTCAAGTGCTCCACATCTTCCAGGCACATGCAATGTTATGGTGATATGATTTCCGAGTTGTTATTAGTTCATTCAAACAGCAGGATTGAAAAACTAAGGTACTTCCCTTGTATCAATCCCAACACAGATCCTGTCTAGGGTCGTCACTCCTAGTAATCTCATACGATGTATATTTTGTAGGTCGCTGCAAGGGCTGGCAGGGCTGTTGCTCACACTCGTTGCACCGCTCCCCCATCACCTTATCAATACATGCCTACTGTACTCTCACTGCTACTGAAGGGTCGTTGCCTCCCGTAGACTCAGAATACGCTCGCGGTCACTATAAAGGACTCGTCGCCTGATCAGTGTAGGCTGACAGCAAGAATATAGTGTCCCATACCACCATAATCTACTCACGAGACTAGGTGCTCACTGGTCACTACGGGGAGGTTTGTGGCCCCAGCGTAGGCCGACAGCTCGACCACGATGTCCTATACCACCATGCCCGGCTCATGAGTCTTCGTGGATCAAGGTACCATGGTTAACAGGGTTTACAATGGTAAGTTCAGTACCCTAGGTTCAAGGAGTTATGACTCATACAGGGTGAACATACAACCGCCAGTCGGGTTACTTGACGGGCTCGACTAGCAAGATCGCATCTCAAGTCGAACGACATGAAGTGCGTAAAACACTTCGTGTGGCCTAACCACTGCCGCCAACTCCAGAACACGGCTCGCGTTCATCGACGCGTCGTTCGTGGCCAAGATCAGCCAACCACGAATTCGCTTGGTTACCGACTGCCTGGACTAAGTATAGTCCCAAACACATGAATTCACATCAGCAGTTCATGTAAGAGTATTGGAAATGAAATACAACCATGTGAGCATGTTAACACATGTTATAACATACAACTTAAGTAAATCATCACGCACATGCATTTCATACATACAATGAAATCATGCATATAACTAACATGTAGGAAATCATTTACACCAGTATATTAATTGAGAAATCAATCTCAAATTAATTCATAGCACCATTTTATTCAATACATACTAATACAAGCATTTATACAAGCACTTACACTACACACTTAAGTCTACATATAGTATGTCAACCCGAAGTGCGCATTTAGGCGAACCTGAAGTGCGCATTTAGGAGAATCTCTTCTCCAAACTAATTATGCACGTATTCCTAGTATTCTAATGCGACAATAAACTATGTCAATCACATCAGCAAAATATGAATGAAAACAGTACTTCCTATAAATGACTAAAATGCCCTAAATCTCATATTCTTCGCCGATTTACGAAACAGGAAACGGACAGCATGTTGTACATGTCAAATGGTGTTGCCGTCAATAATCTACTATTAAACGACATTGAAAGTGTTGGAAACAGTCAATCAAAGCGTCTAAAATCCGTACCTTATCTCTTATAAACGTATCGTTTCGAACGAAGCGTATGCGCTTCGTCTACGGCGAATAGATAACCTATTTTACAAGATGCATCAGCTATCTCGCTACGGAAAATGAAGGAACACTAAATTAGCAACTTTTAGGGTATTTTCTTACCTGAAAATGCGGAGGAATCACCGGCCAGGTGATTGAAGTGTGTTGCTTAGGCACTTGTAACAGGTGGTGTAACGGCGGGAAAATTCTCTCCTACTCTCTCTCACAAACTCTCACCTTTTCTCTCTCCCAATCTAGGGTTTTTTCTCAAATTCGGATGGGAGAGAGGAGTGAGGGTTTCAACCCCTTTTATAAGCCCAAAAGTGCCTGGAATAGGCTCGGGAACAAACTTTACTTGATGTATATCCATTTCGGGGCTGTTTCGGTCCAAAAGTACATTTCTGGTGGTCCCCTGGCCGAACGCAATCGGACTTAAGTTCACACATGTCAAATGTCGTTCACATCCCATTTTCAGTCCAGCAGTGTTCGTAGATCGCAAGTAGCGGTCCAGTTTCAGTTCAGCGGTCACCGCATGTAGATCAGGTCTGCAGGTCTCATGATATGAAATAGAAATTTTTCCTGATCCGAGGGTGTAATTTGGCTGAATTCTGATGGTCAGAACGCTTAATACTGACACGTCAAGTCGTGTGCCAGATTTGAATTTCAAATTCCAAATCTGTCCCTATTCTTACTCTCTTCAGTTCAGGCTCAATGAAATAGCCTGCGAATGTCAGTTGGACTCAATTTTCAAAATGATTGTCAAGTCCAGCTAGGCAGTTCTAACGGTCTAAGATAGTAGGTATCGGACTTTCGACGCGCGGTCTAGATCCAATACAAAGTTTCAAAGTGGTCTAGAGAACAAACCTGCTTAGAGTTTGATTCGAGGTTTTAGAGTATTATAGAGTCATTGGTTCTACTCGTTTTGGGTCTTGTAGAACGTATTTAAAGTGATCAGGGACTATTTCCCAGATACTCTAGCGTTGCGCATGCTAACTTACACTTATTTTCTAAAGGAATTAATCCTACGCGATTTCAGGTCGAGTTGGTACTCGAGTCCAAGTACGGATTTTTCCCGGGCATTACATTTAATTCAACAGTCTCCTGCGATGTGGGCCACCTGGGTCCTAGATCAAGCTAATTTTTTGGAGGAAGCCCACTTCAAGAAGGGGCCCACCAACTGAACGGCATGGATGAAAAATACACATTATGGTCGTCCGCACACAGCGCAGGACGTGCAGCGTCCTCTCTCTGACAACAGCAGCATTGCTGCTGGTGTTATTTTTATTTTATTTTTGAAAATTTGAGATTTTTCATTTTTTCATATGTGGGGCCCGCAACAGTTGAATCCAGCCCGTCCATTATACTCCACGGCTCAAGACCAACCAAATGAGCCCAATATGTAGCAATGTTTTGATGTACCGAAACACCAGGGTAAGTTCTAATGGTAAAAAGACTATTTTCTTTGGAGTGGCCCACCAGATAATCACATTCACTTCATTTTACGTCTCAACGCCTAAAATGAGCTGAGAAGTGGAATGGACAGTTTAGATTAAGTTAATGCATCAAACTGGGGCTGGTATAAATGACCCACCCAAAAATCTAAAAAAAAACCCACTGACGGTATATTATATATATATATATATTTTTATTTATTTTTTCTTTTAGATTGTTAATACACACCCATGTCAGTTATGCACTCCAAGTTAGCCACTGGGAGCTTCATGTCCAGCGTCCGGGGATGCTGGATGGCCTAGATAAACACAGCATCACCAGGGGGTCCCACATTTAAGCGGCCCATGATCTTTCAAGGTGGGGTCCATCCAAGTGGGCCATACATCACACAAAAAAAATAAATAAATAAAAAGGAGGGAGAGAAGCACCCACCTTCAAAACTACTCCTCTTTCTTTCGCACTAGGGCGATCTAGCTCCAAGGAGAAGGAATCAATGGTCGAGATTAGATTTTAGAGGTTGGATGATGGGGTATGAAGCTTCATGGTGGGTGGAAAAATGGAGGAAAGCTTGGACGTTGGGAATTTTTAAGATTGCTTGGAGAATAAGAGAGAAGAGAGAGAGAGGGATGGTGAGGTGATGAAAAGTTGACTTTTTAGGATTGTTTTGTAAGAGAGGTATGGGTTGTGATGGGGTGAGTGATGTGTTGGGTGATGGATTGATTGATGTGTTGTACTTGACATTGATGAGATTGATGAGACATGATTTGAAAGGTTGTCTTAGGTTTACAAATGTGCAGCATTTTCTAAAACTGAACGCAGGCCTATATTTCCTGGCCCAGGTATCGCCTCAGCACGCGAGACGCGGCGTCGGAATCGCGGCAACGGCACGGTCGCTAGGGTACAAGTCTCTGGTCGAGCTGACTCTGGAATACATGATACGGCTCAAGGTTGTGCGCAACTGTTAGTTACAGATCACGGATTGTCGAATTTCGACCGGGAGGACCGTGGAAGCTTAATGAACGGTACGGTCCAGGATATGGGCCTTACATCAACTAACCCGATTGACCGATGTTTGTTCACCATGTTTGGACGCTACTGTTTGAACTTAAGGTACCAAACTTACGATTGGAAAGCCCCTCTAACCTTGGTACCTCGATCCGCTAAGACTCATGAGCCGATTATGGTGGTATGGGACACTATATTCGAGATGTTGGCCTACTCTGATTGATGACGAGCCCTTTGTAGTGACCAGTGAGCACCTATACTCGTGAGCTGATTATGGTGGTGTCAGACACTATATTCATGCTGTCGACCTACATTGATTGGTGACGAGCCCTCTATAGTGACCTCGAGTATATCCTGATAGTGCATAAGGGCGACGAGTCTTGTTGCAGTATTTGAGATATAATTAGGCCTGTATTGATTTGGTGATGGGGGAGTGGTGTAACGATTGCACGTAACCGTAACATCGTATAAGATTATCTCGGACTAATGACCCGAGAATGGATCACCGTTTGGATAATGATACAAGGGAGGTACCTTAGCTTTTCAATCCTGCTGTATGAAAAGGACTAATAAGAACTTGGTAATCATACTCATGGCATCGCACTGCTTGTGCCATTGGCGTTGGTGTGAGAGCACAGTACTAGTGATTCATGCCGCGATCGTTAGATGATGTCGCATGAGGGAGTTTGTGGTGAGGGCATGCATCATTACGTCATATCATTCTTGCATTAACAAGAGTATCTAAGACATGTTTGATTGTACTGCTTTATCATTACTGCTTGATTGAATTGATAACATATTAACCTTTGTTGTATATAGTTTCCACTGAGTTGATCACTCACTCCCACGTTACGGGACGGTGTTGGCCACACCAACCAGTTCTTATTTTAGTTTCAGATGATGGCGATGCTTGCGAAGCAGAGTCGGACTTTATGATGATGAGGAGGATTTCTCCTATATGCAGGTTCCGATCGACAGGGTTACAGGGTTACTGATTAGATGTCAATACACTTGGTATTTTACCTTTTATTTAAACACCCATGTATATTCTTTTCTTTCCATTTTTGGAGTATACATGTATTTAGTTAACCTGGTAACATGTTCACACTCTGGAGACTTACAATCAATTATATATTTTATATATTTATCATAATCTTTCGCTTGAGAAACTTAACTGTCTCTGGAGCTGTTTTGATCTAATCCCACTCATGTTTTCTGTACTAATATGAACAACATTCATCCATCATTGAAAATGCTGCATAAGTGATGTTCTGAAATTCAGGAGTGGAGTTTATGCTCGACTCCCGATTTTTGAGATGTTACAAGTTATGTCTAACAAGTTTTTAAAAGAAAACCATCTATATGTTTGAGGAATCGAAACCCACATCGATCTCATTGAAATTCAAATCACGATAATATCGATATAGACTCGATATGATCGAATCAGGACAAAAATGTTCTAGTAAACTTGAAAAGGAAAATCTTATGTGAATGATTGAGGAATCGATATTGTCTCGATATGATCGTAATTAAAAAATTGATGAAATTGATATGGGATCGATATCATCGAATTGGGATAAAAAGTATCATCGAATTGGGTCAAAAAGTGACCAGCAAGCTTTCTTAAAATATTCATTAAAAAGATTGATGAATTAAAACCACTGTCGATGATATCGAAATTTAAAATTCGATAACATCGATGCATGTTCGATGTCATGATCTTCCGTCAAAAAGTTTCGGGTATGTGCTTCAACTGAGTTTGCATCATCAAACCTTGACTCGATGAAATTGAAAGTATACGTTTGATGACATCGAGTCAGTACTGATGAGATAAAACTTAATCAGACTTGGCATATTTATTACTGTCGAGACTTTTTGCCTATATATAGGAAGCTTGCTCTTGGTTGCTGGGTGAGAAAAAGAGAGAGAGCCTTGAGAGAGATTTACATACTACTTACCTTAAGCTCTTTTTCTCATGGAAGTTCATCCTTCAATCCACCCTCATCATTGATATTTAATAGAGTGGATTGAGAAATGAACTTCCCCATTCAAGGATCATCCAGCTACTATCTTAATGGCAAATCATTGAGTTGGGATACCTTGAATGCTTGGAATCACTCCTATAAAATAGGAAAACATTTAATACAGTAGGATTCCAACATAACCTTGACCTGACCCATCACCTTTATTGGAAAAACATCAAGTGTTGCGGATCAAGGGAGCTGAAGAATCTTCATTATCAAGGAGGAGATCTTTATCAACGTGGTTAATGGGGCTCACCCACTTATTTATAAGTCATTAAAGTCCAAAGACCCTGTTGATCATTCTTTGTGTAGGTTTGGGTCACAGGTGCTTCTCACACCTTTAAAAGTCCTCATAGGAGGCCTCCGACGGGAGAGTACGTGTGGGTGCTATGTGTTGACCCTTTCTCTTTTGTAGGGCATAAACTCTAGGTTTCTTGTGCGGATCCTTGGCTAATGTGGCCTAAAATGGAGGTTCCTTGTGTGGATCCTTTGCTCTTATGTTGGGCATAAAACTTAGGTGCTTCGTGTTGACCTTTGCTCTTGTGTAGAGCATAAACTTGTGTCTTGTGTAGGCACATTTTAGGTACCTTGTGTAGGTCCTAGAGTCAACCTTGTGTAGGTTATAACGGTTTGAGGTGAACCTGATTTGAAACCTCCGTTAGTGAAATCTAGTACAATCAAGGGTTGAGTGTGTCTGTCGGGAGTGGATTAGGAACGTAGCTGAATCACTATAAATGATTGTGTTTGAGATGGTTATTTAGATATTACTCTATTATGTTTACTTTGAATATTCTTATGAAGCATATTAACATGATTATTTTGAACTAATAAGAATCACATCCCACACACGGTCACATTGGATCCTCTATTTGGCTTGGAAGCCATTAAAGTTAAGTTGAAGCTATCTTGATAAATTTCATATTAGTTCAAGATTAGGTTAATATGATTTTAAATTTTCATAAAATTTTATAAAGTCCTACTCACCCCACTCTAGGACACTTTGACCTATTCCTACTTTTACTTGAGCGGTCATTACAGCAATTTAATTGGTATCAAAGTGAGTCTCTGTTAAGGGCTTCACCGCCTAGAGAGTGATCTTAACTGAAGTTGGAATCATGGCCAAAGGAGAGGGCTCATCTGTAACTAGACCTCCTGTTTTTGATGATTCAAATTATACGTATTGGAATGCTAGGATGCACTACTTTATGTGATCTCTGGATCATGACGTTTGGGAAATAGTTGAAAATGGATATGTACCACCAACTGACGATGTAGTACTTGAAAATAGTATCTCCAAACCTAAATCCAAAGAAATGTGGACAGCAGATGACAAAGAAAACAAACATTAAAAGAAAAAGCAATGAATGTTATTTACTGTGCTATGTCCTAAGAAGTCTTCAATCAAATTAGTATGTGTGGCACATCTAAAGAAGCATGGTATCTGTTGGAAATAACCCATGAGGGGACAAGCACATTGAAAAGATCCAAGCTACAACTCCTAACTTCACAATTTGTACATCTTAGAATGTGACATTCATGAAATTCTTTACAAAACTTAACATCATCTGTAATTTCATGGGAGGACTGGGAGAGAAGGTTCTGGTGTCAAAATTTTGTAGGAAAATACTAAGATCCCTACTAGAATGATTCAACTCCAAAGTAACAACTATCGAAGAGTGTAGAAATATGGTTGAAATGAAAGTAGAAGAACTTGCAGGTTCCCTACAAACATTTGAACTATACTTTAAACCTACTCCTAAATCCAAAAATAATGCCCTCAAAACTTCAAAACACATCACCACAAATGAGGAGGAGGAAAGTGAAAGGGAAAATGAAGATGAAAAAGTGGCCCTCCTGGCTCAATGGTTTAAAAAATTCTTCCACAAAAACTATAGCCAACCATTCAAAGGGAAACAGTTGGACAACAAGCGTTATATAGATAAACCTATTAAAAAGTCCAAAGAACCACAATATTATATGTGCCGAAAATTTGGGCACCTGTCCACTGAATGCCCCAATAGAAAAACCAAAGGAAAGGTTATGGTAGCCACTTGGGATGACACTGAAGAATCAAACTTAGACTTCAGTAAATCAGAGAGTGATGGAGACCAAAAATCCCTAAAAATACTCATGGTCTCCACACCTACAAGCATTCCATTGGTAACCGAGGAAATTGATGAACCACTGGCCGAAGGGACACTTCCATCAGAAGAAGAGAAAGAAGAAGAAAAGGATAATCTACAAGATGCCTATAATCAACTTTATATACATAGCATCAATATCCTTAAAAGACTTAGTATTACTAAAAATAAGAATAAATTGCTGAAAATGGATCTGGATAAAACCTTAGAGACCAATACACACATCATTAATGATCTTCAGCAATACCACTTAGATAATGATAGGCTTGAAAGAATCAATTCTTTTCTCAAATCTGAATCAGTAAAGCTATGAGAACAGATTAAAGTACTAGAAGATGTAAACATGCATCTCAAGAATAAAAATCACACTCTTATGTTTAATGCAGAAAAATCCAAAAAATCTGCTGAACTTTGTTACAAATTCTCCCAAGGTAGTGAAAAGCTAGAGAAACTCTTAAGGATGGGAAGACCATAAAAAGATAAGAGAGAACTAGGATATGAAAAATTCAAACCAAGCCTCACTCTTGCAGCATCAATGGTAGGAAAGAGTGCTACATGAGGAAGTTACACCAGGACTACTCCTATTTTTCATTCATGTGGCAACTCTGGTCATTATAAATTCGAATGCCTTGCTATTGGGAGAACTCAATCCAATTCTGGTTTGAACATTACAAGAAAATACAAATCAACTGGAAAAATGATTCAAACTGTCAAGAGTTCATCAAAGTACATGGCAAGTGGTAAACCACTTCTGTCACCACCTGAAAGGACTAAGAATATTGTAAGACCCGTATCTTAGTCCGTACCTTTCCGTACACTTCCGCGGTCTTACCGGTCGAATTCTGGTAACTTTTGACCCTTAACCAGTATCGACGCGTGACCCTGATTCATGTGCCGACAACCCGAGTCGACTCAACCCGAGACCAATACCATAGCGACCGCACCGTCGCCGCGGTTCCGATACCGCGACTCGCGCGTCGAGGCGATACCCTGATCAAGAGTTATGAGCTAACGTTCGGTGTGAGAAAATGCCGCGCGTTGTGAAAACTAAGAGAATCTCTACGATGTGTCACATCATCACATCAATCCCATCAATCAATCACCCATCAAGCCATCACATGTCAAGTACACATCACTTCCATCCCTTTTCCCAAGCAACCATAAAAGTCTTCACCACCCATACCTCTCTTACACAAAAAGCCACAAAAGTCTTCACCACCCATACCTTTCTTACACAAAAGCCACAAAAGTCAAAGATTTCTTACACCCCCCATCACTCACCCATCCATCCATCACTCTCTCTCTCTCCCTTTACATCACTCTCTCTCTTTCTCTCTTTCTCATTTCAAAAAAAATTCCAAGCAACAAGAGCCCCACGTATGGAAATTCTCAAGCTTCCCTAAACTCCAAGTGGCCCACCTTCCTACCCCAAAATCTCCCATCTAAACCCTCCATTCTTCATCTTAACCATTAAAGTTGAAGCTAAGGTACCAAGGGACCCCTAAGAGCGAGAAGATTGGACGGTGGGTGCCTCTATAGGGTAGTTTTACTTATTTTTATGGTGGACCAAGTGAGGCCCACCGATCAATGGTGTGGATCTCACTTGGGACCCTAAAATGTGGCCGATGGACCACTTGGATCATCATGATCATTCCATGATGGGGCCATTCTCCATGGACCCCATCATGATGTTTATTTTCATTTAGATAGGTCATCTAGACCGCCCATATCGGTGGAGAATAGATCTCCACCGTTGATTTACATTTTCAATGGTCCCATATGCAAGGGATCCATTTATTGTAAAATTTTCTTGTAAGGAAGGGCCCATAATGTCGGGGTCCCTCCATCACAAGCCGTGTCCCACTCTCCATGTCTCTCTCTCTCTCTCTTTTATTACTTTTATTTTATTTTATTTTATTTTAATTTTTATGCTATAGGATGGTGGCCCACTTGAATGGATCCCATCTTGATGTATTTATTTTATTCAAGTGGGGCCCACCTTAGACGTTATTCCCATGCCTCCCATCATGTGGTGGCCCACTTCATCAGGGCCCACCATTTAAAAAATATATATATTGATCCGTCCAACGTCTGGGACGCTGGACGTTATAAAGAAAATTAGAAAAAAGAAAAAAAAAGAAAGATTCAAGACTTTTGGGTGGTCCCCTTGCATAGGCCCCACCATGATGTTTTTGTTCGATCCGAGTCGTCCATCCTCTTACCCACGACATTTTAGCCGTTAGGTAGAAGTTTGGAGCTGATCCAATCACCTGGTGGGCCATAGCGCCAAATATTGCGTTCTCACCATTCAAACATTAATTTTCTATTTTATTTCACTTCCAAGCATCAAAAAACTTCAAACTTTGGACTCTTTTTGTCTGTTGCAAGTTGTAGAACACCATGGATGGAGTGGATTTCCAGGTGGCGGGCCCCACGCGTGAGTTTTGGCAGAAAAACAAAAATTAGGAGAGAGAGAGGATGAGGCATCCCTCCCTCACTGACAGCGGGCAGCCGCTACACGTAGTAGCGTGCAGGCGTCGGGCGGGCGGGCGTCCAGCAGGGACCCACGGCTCCAGCCGTGGGCCCCACCTTGATGTTTGTATGCCGTCTAAACCGTCCATGAGGTGGGTCCCATCCTGAGGTGGGCCCCCTCCAAATCTCGGACCAATCCAAAACTCAGGTGGCCCACACCACTTGAAACAGTGGATTTAAAAGTCTACCATTGAAATCTTGTTTGGGGCCCTCAGAAGCATTAGATCAAGCTGAAATTTTTGTTTTCCCTCCACCTAGGTCCGAGAGGCCGTATGAATGGCTTAGATGGCATTTGGGCATTAGGGTGGACCACATCAGTGGAACCCACATAAATGTATGTATTCACACCGTCCACAGGCAGTGGACGGTGTCTCTCACCATGATGCTTGTGTTTAACCTCCAACACCCAAAAGACGGTGGACCCCACCTTGTACGTGTGTTGTTCACGCCACCCCTCCCCCAGCTGCACATTGTGGGATAGAAATAAACATTACAGTGGACCCTTGCCATTTTTGATGGCAAACAAATATTCCAGTGGGCCTCTAGGCCATGGGATTGGGCCCACTTTGATATGCATACAAGGCCTACGGGTTTAGACCCATTTGATGGATATAAGGCCTATGGGCTCAGGCCCATTTGATTTGTTTAAGGCCTATGGGTTTAGGCCCATCAGAGTTATACAAGGCCTGTGGATTTAGGCCCATCTGGTTTATACAAGGCCTACGGGTTTAGGCCCATTTGATGTACCATAAGGCCTAGGGGGTTTAGACCCATTGAACTCATACAATGCCTAAGGGTTAAGGCCCATTTGGCATTCATATGGGATTCAATTGGTGTGACCCATTCGGCCCATGAGTTAAGCTCATTTGACGCAACCTAAGGCCAAGCTCATTTGACGCAACCCAAGGCCCATGGATTTTGACCCATTGCAATGCACATAAGACCCATTGGTATGACCCATTTATGTGACCCATCTGATGAATAGAAGGCCCATAAGATATGGCCCATTTGATATATATGTAAGGTCCAATGGGAAGAACCTACGGTCCATTGCAATGTGTAAATCCATTACAGACTATGTACCGATGTTTACAAAGATCGTGCCTTGGGTGCAATGTTGGTTTGATGTCCACATTGCGAGTGTAATGTTGGTTGGATGTCCACATTACAACTCCCCTTAGGGCCCATTACTGGCCCGTACTTATTGTGTATAGGCCATCTAGGGCCATCTGCATTATAAAATAGTTCATTTCATTATGACATTTTAGTATAGTTTCATGACTCATGATCATACGCATCATATGTATGCTTGATATGAGGACTGACTGATCATAGCATATGCCTTTGGGCAGGTTGTTTATGGGCTCCTGGTTAGGCAGTATTGCCCTACATGAGCGCACGATATGCGCATGAATTGTTGCATGACTGGACAGCGTGAATCATGCATTTCGCACTTGTGTGACATGGTTATTGTACGCCCTAGCGACATCAGGGCCGTAGCCTCCACAGACGCATCGTGGTTGGCAGGATTGGATACTGAAAATCTTATTCTACATAGGGTACTATAGATATCCCTGGGTGAAAGTCCCTAAACCGTTATGGTACCAAGAGGTTGCTTCAACGTCTAGACCGAGTGGGTAGATGAGCGCTGAGTGCCGAATACTAGTTGGCTGTGCTCTCCACTGTATCGTGGTCGGTTGGAAAGGGGTGCGGCCTTACCCGCCCGAGTGTAGGGGGCAAATGCTAGGCTGAGTCTGACCAGCTCGAGGAATGGGTCCGCTATCGACGAGTCGCGCCCGATATTGGCAGACAGATAGTGAGGCCTCTTCCACTTACCTTATTGCGCGTGATGTGGCGGCAATCTGATTTAGAGTGTACTAAACCCCGGTGATATCCCATATTTTAAGCTGTATTGATGTGTGGACATAGATGAGGACCTGTATGCTTGAGTTGCATTGTACATCGCATGGCCTTGGGATGGTCGATACATTCATGTCTGGCATTGTATAGCCTTGGTACGGCTCATGATATCATGGTTCCATTTGCATATTCTGCATCAATCTGACACTGCATGTACATATTACTACCTTGCGCACACACTTCCACCACCCTCTAAGCTTTCTGTAAGCTTATGCACGACCGTTGCGTGCAGGTGACGTTGGATCGCAGCAGCGCTGAGGCAGGAGCACGTTGCTGAGCATTTTGGAGTTTTTGTTCTTGCCATTATATTTCCCTTTATGCCCATTGTACTTGTAAAGTTTTTTATCATAGTGGAAATGTAATGGAGCTCTTGGTTGTTGTTTGTGGGTTATGCCTTTGGTTATGCTTATTACGTATCAAACTGACGTTAAAAATCCTCCTCGTAGCATCCCAGGATCGGAACCTGGCGAATGGGAGCTAGGATCCGAGAATGGGGTTCTACGGAGGCTGTCGGCGCCGGATTCGGCGATCGAGAATTTTGTGAGCCCGATTTTCGAGTTTGGGGCGTGACAAATATGGAGAAGCTACTAAGTCAGGTAGCTCAACTGAATCAGAAAACAAATGATTTAATGAAACAAGGAAGAGTGATTTAGCTACCCAACATACCCAAACAAGTTCAAAGTAAAGTAAAAACTCCACCTTCAAGAAAACTTGACACAAAATGGGTAGTGAAAGAAAAGAAAAATTACATAGTAACTCGCTCAAGTCTAAAAATAGGCATTAATATTAATTGTTATTTGGATAGTGGGTGCTCAAGACATGTCACAGGTGACAAAACTCTTCTCTCCAACTATTCAAAGCTTGATGAAGGGAATGTCACTTTTGGAGATGAAAGCACTACTAAGGTACTATAGCATGGAACTATCGTTGGATTACATATGCTAAAAAATGAGAATGCTTTTTATGTTGAAGGTCTTACACACAACCTTTTAAGCATTTCTTAAATATGTGACAACAAGCATGTGGTAACATTCTCCACACAAGAGTGTAAGATCTTGGATCTATCAGGAAAATTAATTATGAAAGGTCTTCACACTAATGACCAAAGCTATGTCATTAGAGGCAACAGGAAGGATGATCCTTGTGCCTAAAAGTATGGGAGTATAAATAACGTGTCAATGCTACAACATCTAAGCCTTGGACATATGTGTGTGAAATGATGTATTTTTGTGATTATCATGATATATCTGAGGATAATATACCTTAAAAATTCTTTTTAAATATAAACACTGGAAATGTTTATAATTTTGGAGATCACAACATTTTGTAGAGATTTTTCTATGTATACAAGTTGATATGATCATATTTTACAATATGCATATATGAAAGATTATTGAAGCTCTCAGTTCAATATCATATCCTTTACTTCGATAGGTCTGTCAATGAATCGACCGACTCATCGATGATATTGATAATACGTCGATATCATCGACGTCCCTTCAAAATTAGAAGTGTCGCGCATAAAGATCTGCCATCGAACATCGCCTCGATGAGATCGACAAAGGGGGTTCGATATCATTGAAACTAAATCGATGATATCAACAAATCCCGCTCGATAAAAGTTGAGTGAGCAGGAATTTTCTATTTTCACTCTGGTTTTGGGGATTTTGTCTTCCTAAAGGCTCTCCACCACCATTAATGAAGAAGGAGCGATTTTTCATCCAAAATCCAGTGTCCACTGGGCATTTTTTACTCTCTTCATTCAAGGTATTCATCATTTGATTAAGTCTTTTCTAGGGTTGTTGATTTTAGTTTCTCCCTTCTTCCTGTTTTGTATTCTAGTTGGGCTCTTGGTATCTTCACCTTGTTTTTCTTCACAAATTTGTGATTCCAAACCCAATCCATGTATAAAGATAAGGGAAAATCTCCCTTCATTGGAGAGCCCTCACGACCTACTTGGCAAAAGTCTCTGGCCCCGATGGAAAGAGTCAGAGCTGTCGAGTCGCCAGCTCGCCGTTGTGGAACCTCGGCTAGACAGTCGACTCGCGGTGGGGCCACTGCTACTGCACATGCTCGTCCAGCCATTGTCATTCCTTTGCCACATGCCAATATTCTAGAAAAATTCATGGGGAGGAGGCTTGTGCACGAACGCTGAGTAGACAGGGAATGTATTCGTCATTTTGATCTAGAATCCCTCATATCTACGGTTGATTGGTCACCCATTTTGGATTTCGGAGGACCATGTCACGATGAGAGGGCCTATCATTTCCTCGCATATTGTCATTCCCCTGTCCTTGAGCCTCCATCAATTACAGTCACGGTTGGGGAGATGGAGGTTGAAATCACTTTTGAGTCTGTCGCATAATTACTTGGTCTCACTCTCTCCCATTGGCATGTCTAATCTTGATTTGGAAGATCCTATTGTACGATCCAAAATAACCAATTTTTTGTGCCATGGTAGGGATATTCCCTAGTATTAAGGAAATGCGCTCAAAGCCAAATATATGGAACCAAAATATCGGGTCTTGCATGGGATTTTCTCGATAAACGTGTATCGAAGGGGAACCAATTGAGCTGATCTTACTGACTTCATGGTCCTTGTTGTGTATTGCTTCGCTTCTGGTATTAAATTGTGTCTGCCTACCCTTATAGTACATCAGTTGGCTTTTGTTGTTCATACCTCTCGAGCAACTCACCTTCCATTCCCTCACATCATCCACATGGTAAGCAATGAAATGGGACTTCCTGTGACAGACAATCCTGAGCGTCCACTGCAACATTTCAATAAAGTCAACTTCTGCAAGATGGACCTTAAGTTTCATGAGTTTACAAATGGACAGCCCGAGGAAGAAATACATGGAGAAGCAAAAAAAGGGGTGGGAGAAGCAACAACTGAAGAGGAACCATAGGAACCTCGACCTGTTCCAACTACGCCTGATATTGCATAGACTCAGCACTACAAATTTCATTAGGATTGGGTTGGGGCAACCTTGTGAGCAGTGGCGAGGATTGAAGACAGGCTGGATAAACAAGATAAACAACTCTCAGGCTTGGAGCAGTTGGTGGCCGGATTACAGCATATGACCCAGCAGATCATCGATCTATTGACATGCCGTCATGATGACACTGCTCCTTCCAGCTCAACGTCGTAGTTTTGCGGATTGCCCTATCACATACACATGTTCCTCACTCATGCTTAGGGCGTGAATATCTTTTTGGTTGTCCTAAGCACTTATGAGTGGATGTGATGGTCCACTAACTTGTATAGTCTGACAGGTCCATGTGTCTGTCTGGTCCTTGGAAGGACCAAATATGTTGAAAATAATGGGATAGTTTTCTCTTTAGGGATTCGATACTTGGGTTTTTTTGGGGAAATGTGTGCCCATGAATGGGCTGGATGATATATTTTTAGGGGCTGTTTCAGGCAAAAAACTCTTGACCAATCGACGTCCATCCAACAGTTGTTGGTACTTGGATGAAGGGATAAAAGAGAAAGGGATGAGGGAGAGAAATTAGGAGAATAGAAGAAAGGAGAAAATCAGAGAGAGAGAGAGAGAGAGAGAGAGAGAGGTGAGCGACTTGGTGAGCCTGACACTCACTGTCCCAGTTCAGTCCGTGAGAACGGACCGAGCCGAGTCAGTGTGAGCTCACAGCCACACCACTTGAGTGAGAGAGAGAAAAGGAAAGTGAGAGAGAAGAGAGGAAGAAGGTGAGGGTGGTGGGTGTGTGCATGACAACCCAAGCTCGGGACAGACCCAAACAGGTAGAACACCTCCCTTCGCCTTTTCCTTATCAACTCCAAAATTAATTCATCTCACCCACACCCCAAGCAACCCGCTAAACAAAGCCATAATCGTGGCCGGAAATAACCACCAGCGAGACCGTGCGTAGAGCCAACAAACAGGCTCTGTTCGGGGCTCTAAAACAAGGCCGAACTCGGCCTAGGGGTGTACCTCATTTTGAGGATGAACAAACCTCCAAGGAGCCTCAGCCAACTGCAGAAAATCAATCTAAAATCAGTTCAAAAATCGGACCAGAAAACAGAAGCAATCCTAACCGTTCCTGGGGCTGGAAGTGGACCAGAAAACAGACCAAAATTTGGCCAGAAAATGTCCCTGTAAGAGCTTCAACTTGGGGCTGGGATCAGCCTCACCAACGGCCCAGATGGAAGCGTGTTTCTGGCCTGAGAAACGGCTGAAAAACAGCCTGCAAAAATGGATCGAGAAAGTTGGCAGGAAGTGAAAGCAGGCCATGGGCCTCACCAAATTTTAATCGGGCCTCACCAAACTGCAGGTGGGCCTCACCAAAAATCTAGCGGAATAATGCACATTAGTGGCCGCACCACACCAGCAGGTGGGCTACAACAACGTGGACCCCACTGATGGTTGTATCCCATCCATGCCGCCCAACAAGTGGACCCCATACACCTGTGGCATCCATGGGCTACTCGATGTACAAGCCATCCGTCACTGGGCACTGCTAACCTGCGGAACCAAGACCAAAAAAAAACAACATGAGATAAAATAATATTATATATAGTACATACGTGTATGTATATCATGGGTGAGCCACACCACTGGGGACCCACGTGCTATACTTGTATGGAATCCGCACCGTCCAAATGGTGGGACGTGAACCCTCCACCCTACCACAGTCAGTGGGCCATGCATGCGGCCCCACCTTGATAAGTAATTCACCCAAGACCGTCCACCCATTTCCTCAGGCCGTCACGTCCTGCTTTTTTTAAAGAATATATATATATATATATATATATATATATATATATATATATATATATATATATATATATATATATATATATATAAAAGCATGCATATGTACGTGCATGAAAATTTTGATGCATGAAGAATGATATATGTGAATGCATCCACTACCGTCCATCCATTTCAAAACGGCTCTAGACCTATTTGTCTCATACTGCACCATCCAAATAAATCTGATGGTGGGTACCTACCACAAACGGTGTTGTAATCCTAGTTGTTCACCTGTTTTAACGGCAGATGGGGCCCACCTCACATTTATTTGGAATCAACCCAATGCATGGGACCCACATGTGAAAAGGTTGGCTGGTATACGTGTACACCAGCTCCATGGCAACCATGGTGACGTCCCATACTCTGGGGTCCCACGTATGCAGCATGTGTCCTGCCACGTGGGGCCACCCGGAGGTGTGTGTGTGGGCCAGTGGGGCACACCATAATGTATACAGTACATCCAACCGTCTATCTGGTGGGCTGCACTAACGGTGGGCCTCGCCAAACGTTAAGAATGCTGCACTAACAGCGGGCCACACCTGCTGCATGGAATTCTCGATCGTCCATCAAGGGACGTTGCATTCAGGCCATTCCCCAACGCTGGACATAAACACCCGGGTCCATAGCTCAACTGGCGGACAGAAGGGAGATACCTCATTTCAGCACTGAAGGTCCTGGTGTCAGTCCATAGCAGGGTAGCTAACATGGAGCATGTACTGGCATGGCTGGCGGCAGCACCATTTAAACCATCTGTTGGGTGCGCCCCCGTGTTGGTCATAAATGACCAAAACACCCAAGTACTTCCTGACCGTTATAACTTCTGTGGGCCCCTCCCTAATGTATGTTCTTCATCCACACCATCTCGACAGTGTTGAGAAATGTTGGGACAGCGCTGAACTGAATTGGAGCAAGCACCGGATTTTCTAAACCACATTTAGACGATGCCAGTCCACGTTAACTATATCAAACAACACTGATTTACATAAGCCATGACCGTTATAACTTCTGTGGGCCCCTCCCTAATGTATGTTCTTCATCCACACCATCTCGACTGTGTTAAGAAATGTTGGGACAGTGCTGAACTGAATTGGAGCAAGCAACGGATTTTCTAAACCACATTTAGACGATGCCAGTCCACGTTAACTATATTAAACAACACTGATTTACATAAGCCATGTGCCCAAAAGATGGTAATGTACCATGACACACGCGTTACACTTGAAACCATTGAAGAACTTCCTTTGTAACCCAAACCCATCCTCGGGACCCACCCAATACATGTGGGGTCCATATGTGAGGACCTGTTCAACCACCGGTCAGGATGAGCTGGAACCTGTTGTACCACCTTGATTGAATAAACACAAACTTAAAAGGCCTTGCTATTGTACCCTTTTGAACTTTTTTGTACAAACCTGACCAACGTAAATAGTAATTTTTAGGAGATTATTTGAGTGACCTCAGACCACAAGGAGACTTCGGCCAAGTTTGAGAATACTACCATACATGTGATGATTCTTTCCCTTGAGCTTTCCATCTCTCTATTAGCTTAAGTTATAGTTTTTATTTAAATTTATAATTAATATCTCTCTCTTATAATCATATGTGATAGTTGGTGGAAATTGAATTGCTATATTTCCATCTTAATGTTCATCATGTATATTTGTTCATAAATTATTTGTAGATTGCTTATGGAACTTAAACTGGTACATCAGTGGGAAACCCCCACTTATATATGTACACCCATACTTAGGATGTAACTCAATTGACGGTGATTGCAATGGACCTTCGATCTAGTGGTTATTGAGTAGTGGTCTAGATGGATCATTAATGTGGGCCTATGATCCAGGGTTGTTGTGTGTAATGGTTTTTAAAGATGATCTTTATCGAATAGTTTTGATATTCGTCCTATGTGGCATATTTTGATACCCGCCCTACATAGTTTTGTTTTGATGTTTTCCTATATAGGTTCGATATTTTATACTGTGCAACCATGTGATGGTAAGCCCCATATGCTGTAATATGATTGACCACTAGTCGATGGGTTTCTATTAAACATACTAAGATGGTAGTCTCATGGGCTGGGGATGGTGGTAATGGGACACTATGTCCGATCTGTTGGCCTACGCTGGGCCATGTGCTCCCCGTAGTGACCTTTGAGCTTATCTAAATTGGCTGATTATAACTGGACTAATAATGGTTTGGCTAATCATGCATTCACGGCATATAGGTGATGACGGGTGGCTAATTTTGGATGCTGTAGCACGTGACCTAAGTTTATTGGGGTATCATTTCGCTAGCTCTCAGGCCACCGACTATCGACCCTTGTCCGACTGGATGATTTTCCCAGGTCGATGACTTGCATGGGTGACTAGCCCAAGTCCAGCTGGATGTGCATCCCCAGACCGATGTGCATTCATGCATTCATGCATCTAATAAGACTGCATCATGTGATGTTTTGATTGTCTTGTTGTTTTGTAACTATGCTTACCTAATGCGGCAGTGTGTAATCTTGAAGAGAATTCACACTGAGCTGGCCACTCATCCATTAAATATACAACCGTACAGGTAGAAGAGGTGGCCCAGATGATGTATATGATCAGACTTGATGAGGACCTGTGCAGGTGCTGTGAATGCACGACCGTATTGCTAAGAGGAGCTGTGTGGTCTTGCGACTTACATTTATATGCTTTCTGTTATTTTTTATGTATGTAAATCTTGTAATCGTTAATGTTGGGACATTGTTTTGTATAAGTCATTATGAGCTGCTTGTATACTTTAAAGATAATGAAATTTCTCTTATGATGATTTGTTCACTCTACACTCATCTGCCTACTCTGGTAAAAGAAAAAAAATACTCGAATTTGACCATCTTTTAAGGTTAACACTCAGGTTTTTTGGAAACGAGTTATATACTCGGGTCCCGAAAACACGGGGCGTTACATCAATATTAAAAAAATTGATCTTAAATTTCACCCTTATCTGAAAGATCAATCTGAGAAAGCTATTCCTGAAGGTGGTGAGATAGGAGAAGGTGCGGTGCCACCAAGAGAAGATCCTCTAGAGCCTTAACAAGTTCTAGCTCTGAGTGGTTCGGCTAGACCCAACGCTTCAAATTTCATCAAGATAAGGTCGAGGCAACGTAGTGTGGATTGGCTCGAATAGAGGATAAGCTGGAGAGACATGATGCGTGGTTCTTGGCATTGGAGAAAGTGGGGTCTAGTGTACAACACACGGTCCAATAACTCATTGATCTGTTGACATGCTGTCGAGATGATACAGCACCATCCTTCTCGACTCCAGCACCTTAGAGTCAAAAGCACTCATGCCACTACATACATCGACTACTCATCTGCACGTATGGGCATGGATATCTTTTTGAATGTCCTGCGGTCTTATTTGTATATGGTGGTTAGCTAACATGAAAAGTCTAACAGTTTTTTTGTGGTTTATGGATATCTTCTACATGAGGAAAACACTTGTATTTTGATGTGGCCATGGTTGGGCCAGAATCTTGGTTTGATAGTTTTTGGGATGGATGATGAAATAGTACCAAGCTTGGGTAGTTTTTATTTTGGATATTTTTATTGATGGCTGTTTGATAATTCATATATATTTGTTGCCATGTCTCATTGCTCTCAATTATGTGTAAAATTCTGTGAAATGCTGGTATAAATTGTGATTGTCTTCTCCTACATATTCCTTAGCAATTGAGAATTAGTATGTGATTTTTATCATTTAAAGCTATACTGAAATAGCGATGAAGACCGCTTGAGTTGAAGTAGGATTATGCCAATATGTCTTAGAGGAGGGTGAATAAGACTTTTTAAAGTTTTATAATGTATTTAAAAATCCTATTACACTAATCCCATCAGATATACAATTATCAGAATTACTCAAATGTAACTCTACTGGCTTCCAAGCCTACCAGGGAATCCAATCACAAACTATTCAAGGATAGCAATATAGAACTTAGTTCATGCTAGATATGACTGTATATATGTGTGAGGTATGATCTTAGATATTTAGATATTGAATTAATAAAGAAAATCACACAAATAAAGAAATCGCAAACATAGTCATTTTTATAATGGTTCGACTACTTGTCTACTCCACTCTTGGCTGTCGCACTCAACCCTTGAGTGATCGGATTTCACTATGGAGGTTTTTTAGGGTTCACCTCAAACCTAAGGTCAGGTTCACCTTCAACCTTTACACGGAGGTTTCTACTCGGTTTACCTCTAACCCTGAAGTTTTACTAGTGCACTCCTAATCAGATGTTTATGCTCACACAGAGCAAGGGTCCACACAATGCACCCGGATGTTTATGCTCTCCACAGAGTAAGGGTCTAGACAATGCACCCATAGCGTACACTCCTGCCAGAGGCCTCCTATGAGGACTTCAAAGGGTGAGCAACACTTAAGAACTAATCCTAGAAAGGAATGATCACAAGTGTCCTCTGAACTTTGGATACTTACAGATAAGTTGATGAGTCTCATTTAGCGCAGTGATGAAGATCTCCTCCTTGTTATTGAAGAGTCTTCAGCTCCCTTGATCCACAACACAAAAGATATACCAGTACTTGGCTTCAGGTTGGGTCAAGGTTAGAACGAAAATCTACTCTCTTAGAATTTTTCTAAGAGGAAGATAGAGTGATTCCTGTCATCTATTCATTCAAGGCATCCCAGCTTAATGATATGCTCTTAAGATAGTTGTTGAAGGATCCTTGAATGCGGAAGTTCATTTCCCAATCCACTCTATTGAATGTCAATGAGTGATAGTAGATTGGAAGATGAACTCCTGTGAGAGAAAGGGCTTTGGGTATATGATCTAGAGGTTAACCACACAAAATCACTCTCTTCTTCCTTTACCAGCAATATGGACAAGTCTCCCTATATACAGGCAAAAGGTTCCAACGGATATAAAACGGTCATATTTATGACAGAGTTCGATATCATTGAGCAGGGTCGATCGTATACTTTCGATGGGATCGACTGTCCGCTCGATAACACAAACTCAAATGTCATACTCTTTTGAAACCTTTTGTCATCTGGTCGATTGAATTTCGAACTCCGATACCATCGATACTAGGATCGATCTATTGACATTTGAAAAATGAGAGAGACTAGCCATGTAATATTTCAGGTTTTTAGGATATGATCGAGGGTTAACCGATGTCATCGTAATTTGAATATCGATGATATTGAGGACGTGTCAATGGGATCGTTAAATCGTATAGATTTACCTATAAGAACGCTAGACAGTTTGTGTCCAGTCTCGATCCAATCGACCAGGTCTCGATAGCATTGACATAAGAATATCAATTTCCTTGAGTGGCCCCCGATCAAAGATAAAAATATCGTGAAATATTTGCTAGAAGAAATTCACACCCACTATCGATATGATCGATGGCCTTCCGATATGATCGATATTTGAATGTAGATTAATCAGAAAAGGCATCGATATATCGAAGCACATAGTAGTTTTCTTAAGAAAAATAGGGGCGTTGAAAATCTGCTTGTCGATATTATCGACCCACTTTCGATGGGATCGATATTTTGAATATCGATGATATCGATGGATGTATCGATATATCGATAAATCCGTCCAGATGAGTATGTGGTTGCTGGACACTTTTAGTCCTCTTATCGATAGTATCGATCAAGTGTCATGGACATCGACAGCTTAGATTGATCATATCGAAATGTGTATCGATACAATCAACAGGGCAAGCAAACTTAGAGATTTTCTTATGTTTGCAAAAGTTCACTTACCCAAAAACCCTCATATGTTCTACGTTGTTTTTAAGGGTTTGAATCACCTGGTGATTTGGGACATGGGATGTGAGGCTATGATTTACCTATGACGAGCTTCCACATATCCGGTTGAGGCAGACGCTTGAGTTGTTCTTCCTGTGAGGCTCTACAGTTCGACTGACTCAATGTACACGCTAATTGACAAATCAGGGCACTAGAAGGTGTACTTTCAATCTCCCCCTTTGTCAATTACGTGACAAAATACCCAAAACACCCAAAACTCCCTAGGATAATATCTAGACAGACACATCTTAAATTGTGTGTACATGTTTTTACACAATTTTACAAATTCTAATGCAGCTATGTACACAACCAGTATTTTCTCTCCCTTACTATAAACTCCCCCTTTCTTGGTGCAGCTACTTCCTCTTACACCTGCAACATATAAGAGCACAAATATCCAATTTTTCACATGGAGTGTTTTAACTTTTTCTCTCCCTTTTTGTCAGTCATTGGCAAAGGCATAACAAGTAGATATTGACTGAAGATTTTAAGCATATGGGAGAACAGATAAGTTGAAGTATAAAGATTACCATTTAAACCATACATCATCTTGAGAAGAAATGAATGCATATTCAATAAAGCATTGACACAATCAGATAAGATAATCAGGAAGAACACATGCATTCAAAAACAGATACTTCATTTAACAAGGGGACATCATATATCGCTATGGCAGTAAGAATAGAGTTATATGTATCCATTTTCAACAAAACATGCATCTTCAAACACACGTACTGCCCTAGGCAGTAATATACTATTAACCATCAGACAGAGATATCAAGTCCATGTAGTGATACCCAAAAAGAATAAATAGGAATGAGTGCAAAAAGTAGTGTTCATAGCTAGACATAGTTCCCTTCCAAAAACAACTGTCTTCTTTTAACACATAGAAGGCCTGTCGGTCGTTAGTAGCTCAAGAATCTACTACATAGAATGTTGGAGAGCTTCCATCCTATTTTCTATTCCAGATAGTCGTTGCTCACAGTGATGAAGCTGCTTATCAATTCCAGTGAGATTATTTAAGAATTGGAGCTCAAGCACATGGCGTTGATGATTTGTGACAGAAGAAGGACTATATTCAAGAGTTTGATTGGATCCCCAGAGAGTTTCTTCATTAGACACAGGACCACAATCTTCAACAGGTGGAGGGTTCTTAGTATGCAATGAGACAGGGATATACACCTGTTGGACTGTATCATGGTCGAACCATACTTCAGGATATACCTTATCAATTATTTCTGACAGATCTGCCCAGTGTGCGAGCTTGCAGATAAGGGACGAAAAAGGCAGAATTTCAAGATGGTCACTTTTGACTACCTTAATTAGCTGATCTAGTATGAGAGTTGGTAGGCATATAGGGACCTCTTGATAGACATCATACATAATATTGAGCACAAAGGGACTCAGGTATGTGTCATTGGCATCACATGGGTACACATTTGTATTGAAAATACTATGAAGGAGTCGAAACAAGATTCCTAGATGTTTAACTAGAAGGATATTGTCATCATTTCTAGGAATTGTCATACCCTGACACAGTGCTCGAGTAATTTCCCCCCATCTACCCAATTCGTTTAGATTTCTACTAGTGACAAGGATTTGTGTTACTTCAATATTTAAAACATGACCAAAGACTGTTGGAGTAATGTGCTTGGTGTGTTGCATGTATTCCAGACGCATACATGGTGGGTAAACTTGTACAACATGACAACAGTTGAAGAACTGCTGGATCATTTCAAACTGATATGGACCGCACATATTAAGCATATTCTTCAACCAATAGTCTCCATCATGAGATCCACCCCATAGGGCTTGACAACACTGTGAGAATAGTACGGTCGACGATCGTAACTTGTTCCCAATCCAATTGGTTTTGAGGTGGTCTAGTATTTTTCCCTTTCTTAATCTTGGAAGATTTTGCAGATGAGAGAGCCTTACCTTTCCCTTTAATCATCTTCCTTGCTTCATTTGGATGCTTAGATTTCATCAAGACTCCTAGCAGATCAACCAAAGAAACTAATCAGGGCAGCGAGACTGGACTAGCTACTGTAAAAAGCAAAATTTTCTCTCAATCAGCTTTTTATTGGGTGCCATTTATCGATCATATCAATCATTGTTTCGATGTTATCGAGAAGTTTCCGATCGATTCTATCGAGTCTGTCTTTGATGTCCTCCATGGTCATACGACTTTTCACATTATCAACCTTTGTTCGATATAATTGGAAAGTCATTTCTAAGGTGAATGATTTTCTGGTTTCAAAATTCAAATGATTTTTCAAGCGTACTTCTAGAATTTTTATGAGACAATGATATACTTAGCCAAATAATGTACAATCTTTGTACACACACAAAAATATAAACACTTGACTGTTTATATACAAAAGGAGATCTGGAACCTTAGGTTTTTCATTTAGAGCTTAACAAAATTTCATCTATTCAGCCATTGTCTAGTTCTGGACGCGCAATCTAGACAAATTTTTCTATGCCCTAGTCATTCTAGGCATCCGTCTATTCTTTGCCCCTGATTATATAGTAGTGGTTATTTGTGCGATGATCCTTCATTACTGATTTTTCTGATTGATTTAGGATTTTACATTCTTGTTTGTTGAATTTAACTACATGCCCATTATCACAGATTTGAGATATACTTAGGAGATTATGTGCTAAACCTTTTATGTAGAAAGTATTCTCATTTGTAAGCAAATTAATCCCTTTTATGATTCCCTGTCCAATCACTTTAGCAGTGGTTCCATCTCCGTAGGTGACTAGCCCATAGTTTAAATTTTGATAATTTGTTAGAAGGGATTTATCACCTATGACATGCCTTGAGCAACCACTATCTAGGTACCACTTGGTGTCATTGCCTGGCAACTGAATTAAGTGACTAGCAAGGCAATTTTTCTTTTCTTTAATTACCCATTTTGACGCAGACTTCTTTCCTCTGTCCTTTTCTCTAGGTGGTGATGGATAAGTGTTTCTCCTAGATGAACTTTTAACATTTTGAGTTTCTTTGATTGATTTGAATATATCAATGTGGTTTTTATCAGAGTTGCGTAAACTCCGTGCAGGTGATAAACATTCAAACTCATAATGACCCACATCACCACACACATGACATACTGGAGCCTTTCTGGTTCTGCTTCTAGAGGCAGTAAAATTTTCAGTTCTAGAGGCTACACATCTAGTTTTTGATTTATAATTTTCATATCCTAGCACACTTTTATCCTTCCAAGGTTTTCCCATTCCCAACAGTTTTTCTAGCTTTTCTCCACTTTGAAAAAATTTATAGTTTAGTTGGGCTATTTTCCAGGATTCTTCTAATTCATTTTGAAGTGTGTAATTTTTGTTCTAAAGAATCAAGTTTTCCTCATTTAATGCTTTGACTTGTTTCTTTAATTTTCTTGACTCAGATTTCAAGGAAATGTTGGTTCTTTCAAGTCTATCATTATCTAAGTGACATTGCTGCAAATCAGTAATTAGATGAGTATTAATATTTAAAGCTTTATCCAAATCTAATTGCAACAATTCCTTTTTATTCTCAGATATACTAAGTCTTTTGACAACATTGACGCTATGAATGTAAAGTTGATTGTAAGCGTCTTGTAGTTCAAAATTTTCAACTTCTTCAGTTTCTTCATCATCAAACGGAAATGATTCGATGGCTTGCTGTTCTTTCTCGTTCTCAGATTTACTAGGAATGATTGAAGTAGTGGAGACCATAAGGATTTTCAATGATTTTTAATCTCCATCACTCTCTGAGTCATTCAATTCTGAATTCGACTCCTCCATATCATCCCACGTGGCGGCCATTGCCTTGCCCTTGATTTTTCTGTTTGGGCATTCGGTAGATAAGTGTCCATACTCCCGACAGGCGTAACATTGTGGTTCTTTGGTTCTTTTCACAAATTTTTCTACAGAAGGTTTGTCATCTACCTTTCTACCTCTAGAGAGGCGGCCGTGATTCTTTTGAAAGAATCTTTTGAATCTTTGTGCCAGCAAGGCTACTTCGTTATCTTCATCTTCTTTTTCACTCTCACTGTCCTCATGTTTGTTTTCTTAAAAGTTTTTAGCACAGTATTTTTGGATTTTGGGATTGAGTAAAGTGTAGTTCAAAAGTTTGTAGGGAACCTACTATTTCTTCTACTTTCATCTTATCAATATTTCTACACTCCTCAATTGTTGTTCTTTGGGATTAAACCATTCTGGTAGAGATCTTAAGATTTTCCTTCATATTTTAGGTATCAGAAATTTTTCTCCCAATCCACCCATGGAGTTACAAATAATGTTCAATTTGGTGAAAAACTCCATAAATGTCTCATGCTCTTCCATCCTGAGATTTTCAAACTGTGAAGTCAGAAGTTGTAGTTTAGACCTCTTCACAGTGCTTGTACCTTCATGTGTTATTTTCAGTAGATCCCATGCTTTCTTAAATGTCTTACACATACTGATCTGATTGAATATATCATGAGACATGGCAAAATAGATGGCGTTCATTGCTTTTGCTTCAGCAGTTCCCTGTTCTTTGTCGAACACCGTTTACTTTTCTTTAGGTTTGGGTTTAGTGATGGTAGTTTCATCTTCAAGTATGATTTGTTCAGATGATACCACATATCCTTTTTCAACTATATCCCAAACATCATGATCCAAAGATCTCAAGAAGTAATGCTTTCTAGACTTCCAGTATGCATAATTTGAACCATCAAATACTGGAGGTCTAGTGACTGATGAGCCCTCTCCTTTGGCCATATTCCTAAACTTCAGTCAAGATCACTCTCTAGGCGGTGATGCCCTTAAAGAGAGACCTGCTCTGATACCAATTGAAATAGCGGTGAAGACTGCTTGAGTTGAAGTAGGATTATGCCAATTTGTCCTAGAGGGGGGTGAATAGGACTTTTTAAAGTTTTATAATGTATTTAAAAATCCTATTACACTAATCCTATCAAATATACAATTATCAGGATTACTCAAATGTAACTCTACTAGCTTCTAAGCCTAGTAGAGGATCCAATCATAGACTATTCAAGGATAACAATATAGAACTTAGTTCATGCTGGATATGACTGTGTATGTGTGTGAGCTATGATCTCAGATATTTAGATATTGAATTAATAAAGCAAATCACACATACAAAGAAATCGCAAACACAGTAATTTTTATAGTGGTTCGACTACTTGTCTACTCCACTCCCGGTTGTTGCACTCAACTCTTGAGTGTACCAAATTTCACTATGGAGGTTTTTCAGGGTTCACTTCAAACCTAAGGTTTTAAATCAGGTTCACCTTCAACCTTTACATGGAGGTTTCTACTCGGTTCACCTCTAACCCTGGAGTTTTACTGGTGCACTCCTAATTAGATGTTTATGCCTACACAGATCAAGGGTCCACACAATGCACCTAGATGTTTATGCTCTCCATAGAGCAAGGGTCCACATAACGCACCCACAACGTACACTCCCACCGGAGGCCTCCTATGAGGACTTCAAAGGGTGAGTAACACTTAAGACCCAATCTTAGAAAGGAATGATCACAAGTGTCCTCTGAACTCTAGATACTTACAGATAAGTTGATGAGTCCCATTTAATTCAGTGATGAAAATCTCCTCCTTATTGTTGAAGAGTCTTATGCTCCCTTGATCCGCAACATAAAAGATATACCAATACTTGGCTTCGAGTTGGGTCAAGGTTAGGACGGAAATCCACTCTCTTAGAATTTTTCTATAAGGAAGATAGAGTGATTCCCGTCATCTATTCATTCAATGCATCCCAACTTAATGATATGCTATTAAGATAGTTGCTGAAGGATCCTTGAATGTGGAAGTTCATTTCTCAATCCACTCTATTGAATGTCAATAAGTGAGAGTGGATTGGAAGATGAACTCTCGTGAGAGAAAGGGCTTTAGGTATATGATCTAAATGTAAAACACACAAAATCACTCTCTTCTTTCTCTACCAGCAATATGGAAAAGTCTCCCTATATATAGGTAAAAGGTTCCAATAGATATGAAATGGTCATATTTTTGACAGAGTTCGATATCATCGAGCGTATACTCTCAATAGGATCGACTGTTCGCTTAATAACACAACCTCAAATGTCATACGCTTTTGAAACCTTTTGTCAGCTGGTCGATGGGATCGATACTGGTGTCGATGTTATCGAATTTCAAACTCTGATACCATCGATATTGGGATCGATCTATCGATATTTGAAAAATATGAGTGACTAGCCATGAAATATTTTAAATTTTTAGGATATGATCGAGGGTCAATCGATGTCAACGGAATTTGAATATCGATGATATCGAGGACGTGTTGATGGGATCGTTAAATTGTATAGATTTACTTATAAGCACGCTAGACAGTTTGTGTCCAGTCTCGATCCAATCGACCATGTCTCGATAGCATCAACATAAGAATATCGATTTCCTCGAGTGGCCCCCGATTAAAGATAAAAACATCCTGAAATATTTGCTAGAAGAAATTCACATCCATTGTCGATATGATCGACGGCCTTCCAATATGATCAATATTTGAATTTAGATTAATCGGAAAGGGCATCGATATATTGAAGCACATTGTAGTTTTCTTAAGAAAAACAGGGGTGCCGAAAATCTGCCTGTCGATATTATCGACCCACTTCCGATGGGATCGATATTTTGAATATCGATGATATCGATGGATGTATCAATATATCGATAAATTCGTCCAGATGAGTATGTGGTTATTGGACACTTTTAGTCCTCTTATCGATAGTATCGATCAAGTGTCGAGGACATTGACAGTGTAGATCGAACATATCGAAATGTGTATCGATATAATCGACCGGGCAAGCAAACTTAGGGATTTTCTTATGTTTGAAAAAGTTCACTTACCCAAAAACCCTCATATGTTCTATGTTGTTTTTAATTGTTTTAATCACCTGGTGTTTTGGGACATGGGACGTGAGGCTATGATTTACCTATGATGAGCTTCCACACATCCGGTTGAGGCAAACACTTGAATTGTTCTTCCTGTGAGGCTCTGCAGTCCGACTGACTCAATGCACACACTAATTGACAAATTAGGGCACTAGTAGGTGCACTTTCATATACTAGTATTATTTGTTAAACTCACATCTCTCTCCTTTGACCTAGTATGCATAAATGGTTTCCATGTAAATCGAGATGTCGTTATCTGTTATGCAGCTGTCTGTTACTGATTATGCATTTTAGAGATGTATCTGGTATGTATGGTAATATCTGAATCTCTATTGTTTCTCCCATATCTTTATTTGTACAACTTTAGTCAACTAGTATTGCTATACTACCCTTTGCCAGTGACTGACAAAAAGGGGGAGAACAAGTCTCACTATGGAGAAAATTGTGTGGATCTATGTATGAATGGTGGTATAGGTGTTAGGGGGAGTAGCTGCATGAAGCCAGGGGGAACAGCTACTACTGAATGATACATCCGTGTGTGTGAACTCCATAACGAGTTATGTACACACAATTTAGGGTGCTGGTCTAGATGTTGTTCTAGGATTTTAGGTGTTTTGTCATGTAATTGACAAAGGGAGAGATTGAAAGTGCCCTGGTTTGTCAATTAGCATGAGTGTTAAGTCAGCTAGACAAGTGAGCCCCATAGGAAGATCATTCAAGTGTCTGCCTCAAAAGATGTGGGCCCGAACTTATCAAAGATAAACTTAGCCTCACATTCTTGTCCCAAAACACCAGGTATGTAAAACCCTTAAAATGGATAGAACAACTTAGGGTTTAAGCTGAGAAAACTACTTTGCAAAATTAAGAAAATCTCTAAGTTTTCTTCCTTTGCCAACTTTTCGAAAAGTGATTTGATGAAATCGGACTCTATTATCGATGTCCTCAATATTCACTCGATGTTATCAAAATAAAGACTTCAGATGTCCAGCAACCTCAATGAATCCTAGACTAAATTATCGATGAATTGATGACAGGCTTGATAACATTGACTTTAGAATCTTGAATTCATCGAGACAGCTTGATAAAATCGACAACTGGTCAGTTGTGTCCAAAATGCAGTTAAGGAAAATCATGTGATTTTTGATATCTCGAAGAGAGCCTTGATATCCTCAAAATTCAAACCTCGATGATATTGATGAACCTTTGATGATATCGGATTGGGACACAATGCTGACCAATAAGTTTTCAAGTAAAATCATTCAAGTATCGAGGAATACTCGATGATATCGATATTCAAATATCGATCATATTGAGACCGGGTCGATGTAATCGAATTGGACATAAATTGTCCCGCAAGCTTATAGAAAAATTCCTTGAAAATATCGATGAATCGAAACTGGTATTGATATCATCGATATTCAAATTCAGTGATATCGAGGGATGCTCGATCATATCAATACCTGTTAATTTTTAAAGACAAGATTGCTCTCACAATTTTCAAATGTCGAGGAATCAAACTATGCGTCGATGAAATCAGAGTTCGAAATTCGATGACATTGAAGCATGTTCGATATCCTCGACCAGTTGGTAAAAAGGTTTAAAAGCATTGTAATCAAGCGGGCATTCGATGTTATCGAGTGTATACACTTGATGATATCAAAGACTACTCGATGATATCAAACTCTTTCAAAAATACGACTGTTTTATTTCCGTTGGAACTTTTTGCCTATTTAACAGAGCTTGCCTTTGGTTGTTTGTAGAGAAAATAGATAGGGCTTTTGAGTGTTTAATTCAGATTACCTGCCCTAAGCTTTTTTTCTTCTTTCATGGGAATTCATCCTCCAATCCATCCTCATCATTGATATTCAATAGAGTGGATTAGGGAATGAACTTTCGCATTCAAGGATCCTCCAGCTACCACCTTAATGGTAAATCATTGAGTTGGAATATCTTAAATGCATAAATGCTTAGAATCACTCTGTTTCTAATATAGAAAAACATTAACAGAGTAGGATTCCAACATAACCTTAACCCAACCCGTCGCCTTACATTGGAGCATCATCTGTGTTGTGGTTTAAGGGAGCTGAAGATTCTTCATCATCAAAGGAGGAGATCTTCATCAATGTGCTTAATGACGTTCATCTACTCATCTGTAAGTCATTAGAGCCTAGAGACCCTTTTGATCATTCCTTTTGTAGGATTGGTCAAAGGTGCTTCTAACCCCTTTCAAGTCCTCATAGGAGGCCTTCGATGGGAGAGTACGAAAGGGTATTGTGTTTTGACCCTTACTCTATGGAGAGCATAAAATTAGGTCTTTTTTATAGGTCCCTGACCTGTGTGGTCTAAAACCTAGGTATTGTGGGCTAACCTTTACTCTTGTGTAAGGCATAAACTATTAGGTTCCTTGTGTGGATCCATAGCCTGTGTGACCTAAAATCTGGGTGCTGTGTGTTGACCCTTGCTCTTGTGTGGGGCATAAACTTGTATCTCGTAGAGACACTGTAACGCCCGTGAAAAATTCGTACTTGGGCTCGAGTACCAACTCGACCCGAAATTGTGTAGAATTTATTCCTTTAGAAAATATGACTAAGTTAGCTAGTGAAACGTTAGAATAGCTGAGAAATGGTCCCTGATCACTTTAAATACGTTCTACAAGGCCCAAAATGAGTGGAACCAATGGTGCTATAATGCTCTAAAGCCTCGGATCAAACTCTAAACCGGTTTATTCTCGGGACCTCCTTGAAACTTTGTATTGGATCTAGACCGCGCGTCGAAAGTCCGATACCTACCATCTTAGACCGTTATGACCACTTAGCTGGGCTTGGCAATCGTTTCGAAAATCAAGTCCAACTGACATTCAGAGGCTATTTCATTGAGCCTGGAGTGAAGAGAGTGAGAATAGGGTTAGAATTGGAATTTGAAATTCAAATCTGGCACACGATTTGACACATCAGTATTAAGCGTTCTGACCGTCAGAATTCAGCCAAATTACACCCTTGGATCAGGAAAAATTTCTATTACATATCATGAGACTTATAGGCCTGACTTGGTGCGGTGACCGTTAAACTGAAACTGGACCGCCACGTGCGATCTAGGAACCCTACTGGTCTGAAAACTGGATGTGTGCTAGATCCAGTATGCATGAGCTTAAGTCCGACCACATTTGGCCAGGAGACCTTCAGAAATGCTCTTTTGGACCGAAACAGCCCCGATTTGGTTAGGCACCAAGTAAACATTGTTCCCAAGCCTATTTTGGGCATGTTTTAGCTTATAAAAGGGGTTGAAACCCTCACTTCTCTCACACATTCGAATTTGCTAGAAACCCTAGCTTGTGTGAGAGAAAAGGTGAGAGATTGTGAGAGAGAGTGGGAGAGTTCTTCCTGCTACTTGTGCTACGTGTTGTACGTGCTTAAGCAACGCACCTCTATCGCTTTCCCGGCGATTACACCGCGATTCTAGGTAAGCAAATACCCTAAATAGTTGGTGATTTGAGGTCTCTTTGTTTCCATAGCGATGTAGCTTATGGATCTTGTGTATTAGGTTCCCTATTCGCCGTAGACGAAGCGTATACGCTCCGTTTCAATTCATGAGTCTACAAGACATAAGGTGAGGATTTTAGACGCTTTGACTGACGGTTTTCAACGCTTTCAATGTTGTTTAATAGTAGATTATTGACGGCATCGCCGTTTGACATGTACAACATGCTCTCCGTTTCCTGTTTCGTAAATTAACGAAGAATATGAGATTTAGGGCATTTTAGTCATTTGTAGGAAGTACAGTTTACATTCATATTTTGCTGATGTGATTGACATGGTTTGTTGTCGCATTAGGAAGTTAGGAATACGTGCATAATTAGTTTGGCGAAGAGATTCGCCTAATTGCGCACTTCGGGTCGACATATATATGTAGACTTAAGTGTGTAGTGTATGTGTTTGTATAAATACTTGTATTAGTATGTATTGAATTGAATGATGTTATGAGATAGTTTGAGATTGATTTCTCAATTAATATGCTGACCTATATGATTTCCTACATATTGACTATATGCATGATTTCATTACATGCATGGAATATATGTGCTTGAAGATTTGCTTAAGTTGAATGTTATAACATGTGTTAACATGCTCACATGATTGTATTTCAATGTCAATACTCTTACATAAATTGCTGATGTGATTCCATAAGTGTTTGGGACTAGACTTAGTCCAGGCAGTCGGTAACCGATCGAATTCGTGGTTGGCTGGTCTTGGCCACGAACGACGCGTCGATGAACGCGAGTCGTGTTTGGAGTTGGCGGCAGTGGTTAGGCCACGCGAAGTGTTTTACGCACTTCATGTCATTCGACTTGAGATGCGATCGCGCTAGTCGAGCCCGTCAAGTAACCCGACTGGCCGATGTACGTTCACCTTGTATGAGTCATAACTGCTTGAACCTAGGGTACTGAACTTACCATTGTAAACCCTGTTAACCATGGTACCTTGATCCACGAAGACTCATGAGCCGGGCATGGTGGTATGGGACACCGTGGTCGAGCTGTCGGCCTACGCTGGGGCCACAAACCTCCCCGTAGTGACCAGTGAGCACCTAGACTCGTGAGCAGATTATGGTGGTATGGGACACTATATTCTAGCTGTCGGCCTACACTGATCAGGCGACGAGTCCTTTGTAGTGACCGCGAGCGTATTCTGAGTCCACGGGAGGCGACGACCCTTCCGTTGTAGTAGAGTACGGTAGGTGTAACACCCTGAAAATCGGGGGTCGTGTATAAACTCAACTCCCGAGTTCCAGACCGTCACTTATGCAACAAAAATGGTTATGATTCAATGTTGCCTGATTTAAAGCATCCACATGAGTAAAAGCATACCAAAACTGCAATTCATACTTCAGATCCAGTGATAAAAGCAAGCGGAAGACTAAACAATGTATATATCACTGTATGGAAAAACAAAGTAATCTCATCTGTCTCCAAAGTATGACTACATCACTGAGTCTCATGTACATATACATAACAAAAGAATAATGTTCAAAAGAAAAGTCCCACTGATGTCCCCTCGATCCAGGTCGCCTACGGGAAGCCGTCATGATACTGCATATATGAGAACTCATCCTGGTTCTCGTCAATCTCCGGCTCCACCTCCTGGATCTCGTCCTCACCTGCAGCTACAACAGGGTCTGGTGGGTGTTGCAAACACCATCCCGTAACGTGGGAATGAGTGATCAACTCAGTGGAATCATAGAGCAAAGATTAGCATGTTCACAATTCAATCACGCGATAATAGTAAAGCAGTAAATCAGACAATCCTAATACTGTTGTTAATGCAAGATGATATGACGTGATGTATGCCCTCACCGACGATCACCCTCATGCGGCAACATCTTACGACCGCGGCATGCCACACTCCCTAGAGTGCTCCACATCTTCCAGGCACATGCAATGCTATGGTGATATGATTTCCAAGTTGTTATTAGTCCATTCAAACAGCAGGATTGGGAAACTAAGGTACTTCCCTTGTATCAATCCCAACACAGATCCTGTCTAGGGTCGTCACTCCTAGTAATCTCATACGATGTATATTTCGTAGGTCACTGCAAGGGCTGCCAGGGCTGTTGCTCGCACTCGTTGCACCGCTCCCCCATCACCTTATCAATACAGGCCTACTGTACTCTACTGCACGGAAGGGTCGTCGCCTCCCGTGGACTCGGAATACGCTCGCGGTCACTACAAAGGGCTCGTCGCCTGATCAGTGTAGGCCGACAGGTAGAATATAGTGTCCCATACCACCATAGTCTGCTCACGAGTCTAGGTGCTCACTGGTCACTACGGGGAGGTTTGTGGCCCCAGCGTAGGCCGAAAGCTCGACCACGGTGTCCCATACCACCATGCCCGGCTCATGAGTCTTCGTGGATCAAGGTACCACGGTTAATAGGGTTTACAATGGTAAGTTCAGTACCCTAGGTTCAAGCAGTTATGACACATACAAGGTGAACATACATCGGCCAGTCGGGTTACTTGACGGGCTCGACTAGTGCGATCGCATCGCAAGTCGAACGACATGAAGTGCGTAAAACACTTCGCGTGGCCTAACCACTGCCGCCAACTCTAAACACGAATCACGTTCATCGACGCGTCGTTCGTGGCTATGACCAGTCAGCCACGAATTCGCTCGGTTACCGACTGCCTGGACTAAGTCTAGTCCCAAACACTTATGGAATCACATCAACAAGTTATGTAAGAGCATTGGAATTGAAATACAATCATGTGAGCATGTTAACACATGTTATAACATTCAACTTAAGCAAATCCTCAAGCACATAAATTCCATGCATGTAATGAAATCATGCATTTAGTCAACATGTAGAAAATCATTTAGGTCAGCATAATAATTGAAAAATCAATCACAAACTATCAAATAACATCATTTAATTCAATACATACTAATACAAGCATTTATACAAACACATACACTACACACTTAAGTCTACATATAGTATGTCGACCCAAAGTGCGCAACTAGGTGAATCTCTTCGCCAAACTAATTATACACGCATTCCTAACTTCCTAATGCGACAACAAACCATGTCAATCACATCAGCAAAATATGAATGTAAACAGTACTTCCTACAAATGACTAAAATGCCCTAAATCTCATATTCTTCGTTAGCTTACGAAATGGGAAACGGAGAGCATTTTGTACATGTCAAACGGCGATGCCGTCAAGAATCTACTATTAAACGACATTGAAAGCGTTGGGAACCGTCAATCAAAGCGTCTAAAATCCTCACCTTATGTCTTGTAGACTCGGGAATTGAAACGGAGCGTATACGCTTCGTCTACGGCGAATAAGGAGCCTAATACACAAGATCCATAAGCTACATCGCTATGGAAACAAGAAAAACTCAAATCAACAACTATTTAGGGTTTTTACTTACCTAGGATCACGGTGGAATCGCCGGGAAAGCGGTAGAGGTGTGTTGCTTAAGCACGTGCAACGCGTAGTACAAGTGGCAGGAAGAACTCTCCCACACTCTCACAATCTCTCACCTTTTTCTCTCTCCCAAGCTAGGGTTTCTCTCAAATTCGGATGGAAGAGAGGAGTGAGGGATTCAACCCCTTTTATAGCCTAAAACATGCCCAAAATAGGCTTGGGAACAATGTTTACTTGGTGCCTAACCAAATCGGGGCCGTTTCGGTCCAAAAGGGTATTTCTGAAGGTCCCTAGGCCAAATGCGGTCGGACTTAAGCTCATGCATACTGGATCTAGCATACATCCAGTTTTCAGACCGGTTGGGTTCCCAGATCGCACGTGGCGGCCCAGTTGCAGTTTAACGGTCACCGCACCAAGATCAGGCCTATAAGTCTCGTGATATGTAATAGAAATTTTTCCTGATCCAAGGGTGTAATTTGGCTGCATTCTGACGGTCAGAATGCTCAATACTGATGCGTCAATTTCGTGTGCCAGATTTGAATTTCAAATTCCAATTTTAACCCTATTCTCACTCTCTTCACTCCAGGCTCAATGAAAAAGCCTCTGAACGTCAGTTGGACTTGATATTCGAAACGATTGCCAAGCCCAGCTAAGTGGTCATAACGGTCTAAGATGGCAGGCATCTGACTTACGACGCGCGGTCTAGATCCAATACAAAGTTTCAAGGAGGTCCCGAGAACAAACCGGTTTAGAGTTTGATCCGAGGCTTTAGAGCATTATAGCACCCTTGGTTCCACTCGCTTCGGGCCTTGTAGAACGTATTTAAAGTGATCAGGGACCATTTCCCAGCTATTCTAACGTTGCACTAGCTAACCTAGTCATATTTCTTAAAGGAATGAATTTTTCGCAATTTCGGGTCGAGTTGGTACTCGAGCCCAAGTATGGATTTTTCACGGGCGTTACAATCTACCCCCCCTTAACAAATAATTTCATCCTCGAAATTTGTACCTTTTCGTACTCCTCGAGAAGCTGTGGGTAGTTCTTTCTAATCTCGGCTTCAGTCTCCCAAGTAGCCTCCTCCTCAGAGTGATGCGTCCATAGTACCTTCACAAGGGGAATCACCTTGCTACGCAGTACCTGCTCCTTCCTGTCTAAGATACGTGACGGTCGTAGGATATAAGTAACATCCTCTCCTAACTGCACCTGCTCCCATCTGATGATATGGGAAGGATCAGCAACGTACTTCTTCAGCATAGAAACATGAAATACGTTGTGGACGCTCGCGAGGGACGTGGGTAAAGCCAATCGGTAAGCCACCGCTCCCACACGATCGAGGATCTGGAATGGACCAATGAATCGCGGTGCCAGCTTCCCCTTCTTCCCGAACCGAAGGACTCCCTTCATAGGGGAAACTCGCAAAACACATGATCCCCAACTGTGAACTCTAGTGGCCTCCGCCTCGTATCGGCGTAGCTCTTCTGTCTGCTCTGCGCTGTAAGGAGCCGACGTCGAATAATATCGATCTTCTCTGACGTCGCCTACACCAAATCTGGGCCGATCAAGCTACGCTCACCGACCTCTAACCAGCAATGCGGTGCGCGACAAGGTTGCCGATACAACGCCTCATAAGGTGTCATGCCGATACTCGCCTGGAAGCTATTGTTGTACGCAAACTCCGCATATGCAAGACAGTCATCCCAACTGTCCTTGAAGTCTAATGCGCAAGCCCGCAACATGTCCTCCAGGATCTGGTTCACTCGCTCCGTCTGTCCGTCCGTCTGTGGGTGGAAGGCAGTACTGAACTTCAACTTCACACCCATAGCCTCCTGAATGCGAGTCCAGAAAATAAAAGTGAACCGCGTGTCTCTGTCCGACACGATCTCCAAGGGAACTCCATGCAGACGCACGATCTCTCTAATATACAATCTAGCCAGCTCGTCTGCAGAGTTCGTAACTCTGATCGGTAGGAAGTGCGCCGACTTCGTCAATCGGTCGACGATCACCCAAATGGAATCATGCCCCTTCCTCGTCTTCGGCAACCCAGAAATGAAGTCCATGGAAATGAAATCCCACTTCCACTCTGCAATCGGCATAGGCTGCAAAAGTCCAGGTGGTCGGCGATGCTCTGCCTTCACCTGCTGACAAGTGAGACAACGGGACACGAACTCAGCTATGTGGGTCTTCATACCTTCCCACCAATACGTCCTCTTCACGTCACGATACATCTTCGTACTGCCTGGATGCATCTCGAGTCTAGTAGAATGCGCAGCCTCGAGAATCTCTCGTCTCAAGTCAGGGACATCTGGAACGCATAGGCGGCCACGGTAACGTAAGCCCCCATCCATACCAACTGGCCAGTCGGCGTCAGCATCATCACTGGCCTGCTCTCGAAGCTCAGTAAGATGCGCGTCGTCCCTCTGCGCCTCGATGACTCGGTCATCGATCTGGGATCGCACCTGTACGTGTGCGATGAACTCAAATGGCTCCTCTACGGTGAGTTTCTGCTCAAAGTCTCGCAAAAACTCAACCATAACCCACTCGGCAACCATCAGCGGAGCCGCAAACTCTATCGCCTTCTTGCGGCTCAACGCATCAGCCACAAGGTTCGCCTTCCCAGGATGGTAAGAGACTTCAAACTTGAAGTCCTTCAACGTCTCCATCCATCGCCGCTGCCTCATATTCAAGTCTCGCTGCGTGAATATGTACTTGAGGCTCTTGTGGTCGCAAAAGAGCTCGAACTCCTCTCCGTAGAGGTAATGTCTCCAGAGTCTCAGTGCGAATATAACGGCTGCCAACTCTAGATCGTGTGTAGGGTAATTCTCCTCGTGCTTCCTTAATTGTCTCGAGGCATACGAAATTACCCGGTCCCTCTGCATAAGGACACAACCCAAACCAACGCTAGACGCGTCAGTGAATATAGTGTATTTAACCCCTTGCTCTGGCAATACTAGCATAGGGGCGGACGTAAGCCTGTCCTTCAGCTCCTGAAAAGCTGACTCCGCCTTATCATTCCAGGCGAACTTCACGTCCTTCAGTGTCAACTGAGATAAGGGTCTCGCGATCTTCGAGAAATCCTGAATGAAGCGCCGATAATAGCTAGCGAGACCCAAGAAACTCCTCACCTCAGTGACAGAACCAGGCTGCTCCCAGTCCTGCACCGCAGCTACCTTAGACAGGTCAACTGCCATACCATCCTTGGACACCACGTGTCCCAGAAACTTCACCTCCTGCTTCCAGAAATCGCACTTCTTATACTGTGCGAACAACTGATGTCGTCTAAGCGTATCAAGGACCAAACGCAAATGCTCCTCATGCTCCTCTCGACTCCTAGAGTACACCAAAATGTCGTCGATGAAGACAACGACGAATCGATAGAGGAAAGGCCGAAATACCCGGTTCATCAGATCCATGAACACGGCCGGTGCGTTCGTGAGACCGAACGACATCACGAGGAACTCATAGTGGCCAAAACTGGTCCTGAATGCTGTCTTCTGCACGTCCTCATCCCTGACGCGCAGCTGATGATATCCTGACTGAAGATCAATCTTCGAGAAGTACTGCGCTCCTCTCAACTGATCAAACAAGTCATCGATCCTGGGCAAAGGGTACTTGTTCTTCACCGTGAACTGGTTCAGCCTGCGATAATCAATACACAATCGCAGCGAACCATCCTTCTTCTTCACGAACAAGACCGGTGCTCCCCAAGGAGACACGCTAGGCCGTATAAAGCCAAGCTCTAGCAGGCTATCAATCTGCATCCTCAACTCCTCCATCTCACATGGTGCCATGCGATACGTCGGCAGTGAGACGGGTGTAGAACCAGGAACCAGATCGATAGTGAAATCGATCTCACATCGGGGCGGCAAACCAGGGATCTTCCTGAATAGATCCCCGAACTCAGAAACAACTGGCGTCTGCTCAAGTACCTGGGCACCAGCGTCCCGCAATAGAGTGGCCTAGCTAAGTATGCAGAAAGGAAGATTTACCCGCACTGAAAACGTGAAAGGCGTGCCCTCAGGCTCGTACACCGTCACCACACGAGCCTCGCAGTCAATCTCGGCTCTCGCTGCAGTCAACCAGTCCATGCCAAGAATGACGTCGAGATAAACGAGCGAGGGATCGACGACCAAATCAAGAGTCATCGTCCTGCCTCCCAGATCAACTAAACAACCCTCACACATCTGGGTGACATCCGAATAATCTCCATGAGCTGCAAGGACTCGCATGCTATCCATAGTGATAGTTTGTAACCCAAGACGTCTGACTACGGCACGCGATATCAAAGAAATCGTGGAACCAGTGTCCACCATGACAAGAACGGGAGTACCTCCGATATGGCCCGTGACCTCGAAGGCTGAATTCTGGAACGTCGGCGTTGTAGCTGCCTCAGCGGTCAGTGCATGAACTCGAGCCTGCTGTGGCCGGTTCGGCCGCTGTGTCAAGGGCCGTGGAGGCTGTCGAATCTGCGATACTGTGGGTCTGAAAGAGGGATGCGCAGGAGCTGACCGTATAGGCGGTGCTGATATCGCCTGTGGACGTACACGATCAATCTTCTGCGGCGGCGAGAACCCACTGTCCCGCATCCTCGAAAAGTAACTCTGCGCTAAGTGGCCCGTCCTCCCACAGTATGTGCATGACAAATCAGGGCGCCGAAACGGTGGTACAGGAGCCGTGGTCCTGGTAGGAGGATCAATGCGAGGCCTCTTGCCCGCGAAGGGCCTGTCTGGCAAATCCGGTCGCGGCCTAGAAGTAGTCGGGACCTCGAGATCGCGCAAGTCGATCCACGTCCTGCTCTGCCCGCATGGACATGTGAACCAACTCCGCATAGGAAGGGAAACTGACACAGCACATCTTCGACCGAATATCCGGTCGCAAGCCCTCCAAAAAGCGCCGTATGCGCATCTGCTCATCAGCTAGAATCGTCGGGACGTACCTGCCCAACTCTGTGAACCGATGCTCATACTCGGTAACTGTCATCGCTGCCTGCCTGAGACGGAGAAACTCATTCTCCCTCTCGTGCCTATAGGTCTGGGGATAATACTTCTCATGGAAGCGGAACTCAAATGCTGCCCACGTCCATACGAAATCTGTGGCAACAGTCCGCAATATGCTATCCCACCACATACTGGCCTCTCTCTCAAACAGGAAGGTAGCCAGCTCTACCTGCTCAGCCTCGGTACAGTGCAACATCCGTATAATCTTCGACACTCGGTCGAGCCAGAACTCAGCCTCCTCGGGTCTGTGAGAACCCGTGAAAGTAGGAGGCCACAAGCGCTGAAATCGCTCCAGAAGGCCCCGTGTGTCGGCAGGATTCCCCGCAGGGAAAGCAGGCGGCGCAAGATGTGCTATGCCCTCATCCTGGGCGTAAGCATAGGCATCCTCAGCTGGATGCGCAGGTGGTGCAGGTGGAGTAAGTGTAGTCGCACCCCCACCCTGGGCTAAAGTCCCCACTATGGTGGTCAGGAGCTGCTGCTGCTGTAGCATCATAGCCATCATCTGCTCGAATCTGTCAGGGGGTGGAGCAGGCTGTGGCGGATGAGGTGCGGAAGTAGATGCGCGCTGTGGCTCTCTAACTGATGGTGTAAATGGCGGTGGTCCATCTGTAGGACCAACAGCAGGCTGAGACGATCGAATCGCCTCAGGAATCGGGCCCACAACAGGGTCCGGACGAGTGCCAGACTGAGAGGGAGTCTGATCCATCTGCTCTGACAATGAAAGCCGAACCGCGCTCCTCGTAGTCTTAGGTGGCATTCCCTATATTCAAAATAGGGCGCAACCTTATCAGTCTCAATTGCACAAATACACCATAATCATTCACTTAAAGAGTCAAAGGCATTCCATGCATTTCAATTAATCAAAATTGTCACAATACAAGGGATATATCCTTACAAGCATCATGACTAGAATTATATGGAAATTAAGACAGCTAAGCAACAGCAACATAAGCAAAGCACTAGCCCTAATAGGCTTTACACACATAAAACAGGAAATGGCTAACTACTAAGAATAACATCAAAGATCGCATCGCTAGTCGGAGTCTGGTGACGGAGGAGGAGCACCCTTATCCTGTAAGCAACACAGGATTGCCTTCAAGGTGCGAGTCACCTTACCAAATTTCTTCTTTATAACGGCCTTGGCATCAGCGACCTCTGCTCGAAGTTCTTGGACTTCCCTTCGCAAAGCGGTCTGACCCTCCTCCATCCGAGCAATGCGGACGTCGACAGTAGCCTGCGCAGAAGGAGGAGGGCTCTCATCAGTATCCTGAGCCTCCTCTTCTGCTTCTTCCTGAACCTCTGCTCTAGGTTCTTCTTCGCTTTGATCTTCCTCTTCATCAAAGTCATCCCCACTATCCCTTTCAAGTTGATTTTCACGATATTGCGACCCAATCTTCATCTTGACCATTGTCGACTCATCGATAGTGTGAATCGATACCGGCAATTCGGGCCCAAGTCTATAGGCAAACTCAAGTGCAATCTTGCAAATAAGTCGGCCAAAGGGAAGCGATTCGGATGTTCTTCTCGACCTGGCTATGAGAACTATCTGCCGTAAGATGAAAGTGGCCATACATACGTTCTCTCCCTGGGCCACCAGGAATAAGAAATCGACCATAAGACGTGTACATTCAATGCGGTTCGTCGACCTGGGATAAACATTGAACGTGCAGATATGATGCAGCAGGCGCAAATCCTCAGACATGTACGTTGCCTTGAGGCTATTATTAGGCTGCCATGGAGCCAACTTACCGCACAGAAACCTGGTGCGGCGATCTCGTTCACGTCTAGTCCTCAAATTCTTCTCACTTGGATGAACATCACCTAAAGGCACGTTGAGAAGTCGCGCAATCAACCGGACATCGATCGTAGCCATCCGATCTCTACCGAAAGGGATTTTGAACTGCAAAGGCTCCAAGGTAGGACTCTGGATGTTAGCATAGAAGGCACGAACAGTGCTCACATTAGCACGAGCGCGACCTTCAAAGATCGGTCCCCAGTGCACAGCTTCAATGCGTTCGAACAACAGATATTCGCTGAACAATCATCCATCTACGTCCGCCTCAAATAACACTCTACGATCAGTGTATTCGCCATGAGGCATCTCTGATAAAATGGTTCATCCAAGGTGTGCATGGGGATCCAAATCCCGCTTTGTACGACACTCCAGGACGGCAGCTGGACCTGCGGCGGTGCTTGAACTTGCGGCACCACCCCGCGGTCTTCTCGATCGAGCAGGGCGGCTCGGCCCAGCCTCGTCTGTTGCAGTTTTCCTCTTACCCATCAAAGATATGATGGATGAGAGTGACAAAAGGCCCAAAATGGCTTCCACGAAGGCCATGAAAAACGCTGAAAATGCGGAGAAATGGTTGCCCAATCTGAAAAAAGGAAATCTAGGCATCGTAGAGGGGTGCTTCAAGCTTCCCAAGGCTATAGTTTCAGGGAAAAATACAAACAAAAAGATAGAATGGAGCACCTCACGATTTCAGCTATATTTGGGAGATTTTGGAGCTCCAAATGGTGAGATTTTCAAGGAAAGAGGCTGCCAACACCCAATAAATGATGGGTGGTGGTCGGTTTTGGCCAAGGAAGGTTTTAGGAGTGGTTTGGGACGCTGGGGTTTGGAATGGGTTGCTGAAAATCGAATCTAGGGCTATGTAGGGGACGGTTTGTGAAGGAGGGGTAATATTTGGGGGTTTTCGTGAGGTGGGAGGTGTATAGGGATGATGTGGACCCTATTTAAGGGGGTGCGCCCGAAGGACGGCCCCATCGGACACCGCCGGCCGGCGATGCATCGCCCGACCGGCGATGGCATCGCCGGCCAACTTTCAAGTTGGCCGGTGGGACCCCATGGGTCTGGTCCCCCATGGTCACAGAGTCCCAAAAAGTTAGGTCCCACCCCTCAGTTCACAATAATTTGGTCTGTATGAGCCCAAACATGTGTTCGGGGCTTTCCGGGTCCACATCGCAATCCTGAATACCAAACCATATGATGCAGCATATGAATTTGGGGTATAAGGAGCCAGTACACCTATCTAGATCCTTAGTTGCTAAAGAAAGTGAAGTTAGAATGGCCTTATGGCCATTTTTCATGAAATTTTACTATTCACTGTAAAACTTTGTGAAAGTACTAATTTGTATTATTTTCACATTAGGTTTGATGCCTAACATGAAATGGATAAGAAAGAAATTAAGATTGGAGTGTTTAGAGGGGGAATTTTGAAGATTTTTGGTGAAACGGGGTTTTTAAGCCCTGGCGATTGATTACTGGAGTCGTGGTCATCCCACGGCCCAAGGATTCACTTTTATGGTTTAAAACCGCTCATAGGACGTCTCAACCTGACTCCCTACAGCTTAGAAGTGATTCGGGTTGCTTTACGCGACCCGAGATGCGTTACAGACTCGATCCTGCGATCGATCCTAATAGACTTCGCCTATCGGCGAATCGGCGATCCTAGAAGTGTTTCTAGACCCTTCTCGCACCCACCTAAGTCAAAGGAAGCGACAGCGTACGTCGCAAGACCGTAACCCAGGCCCAGTATACTCTCATTCATGCTCTGATACCAACTTGTAACACCCTGAAAATCGGGGGTCGTGTATAAACTCAACTCCCGAGTTCCAGACCGTCACTTATGCAACAAAAATGGTTATGATTCAATGTTATCTGATTTAAAGCATCCACATGAGTAAAAGCATACCAAAACTGCAATTCATACTTCAGATCCAGTGATAAAAGCAAGCGGAAGACTAAACAATGTATATATCACTGTATGAAAAAACAAAGTAATCTCATCTGTCTCCAAAGTATGACTACATCACTGAGTCTCATGTACATATACATAACAAAAGAATAATGTTCAAAAGAAAAGTCCCACTGATGTCCCCTCGATCCAGGTCGCCTACGGGAAGCCGTCATGATACTGCATATATGAGAACTCATCCTGGTCCTCGTCAATCTCCGGCTCCACCTCCTGGATCTCGTCCTCACCTGCAGCTACAACAGGGTCTGGTGGGTGTTGCAAACATCATCCCGTAACGTGGGAATGAGTGATCAACTCAGTGGAATCATAGAGCAAAGATTAGCATGTTCACAATTCAATCACGCGATAATAGTAAAGCAATAAATCAGACAATCCTAATACTGTTGTTAATGCAAGATGATATGACGTGATGTATGCCCTCACCGACGATCACCCTCATGCGGCAACATCTTACGACCGCGGCATGCCACACTCCCTAGAGTGCTCCACATCTTCCAGGCACATGCAATGCTATGGTGATATGATTTCCAAGTTGTTATTAGTCCATTCAAACAGCAGGATTGGGAAACTAAGGTACTTCCCTTGTATCAATCCCAACACAGATCCTGTCTAGGGTCGTCACTCCTAGTAATCTCATACGATGTATATTTCGTAGGTCACTGCAAGGGCTGCCAGGGCTGTTGCTCGCACTCGTTGCACCGCTCCCCCATCACCTTATCAATACAGGCCTACTGTACTCTACTGCACGGAAGGGTCGTCGCCTCCCGTGGACTCGGAATACGCTCGCGGTCACTACAAAGGGCTCGTCGCCTGATCAGTGTAGGCCGACAGGTAGAATATAGTGTCCCATACCACCATAGTCTGCTCACGAGTCTAGGTGCTCACTGGTCACTACGGGGAGGTTTGTGGCCCCAGCGTAGGCCGAAAGCTCGACCACGGTGTCCCATACCACCATGCCCGGCTCATGAGTCTTCGTGGATCAAGGTACCACGGTTAATAGGGTTTACAATGGTAAGTTCAGTACCCTAGGTTCAAGCAGTTATGACACATACAAGGTGAACATACATCGGCCAGTCGGGTTACTTGACGGGCTCGACTAGTGCGATCGCATCGCAAGTCGAACGACATGAAGTGCGTAAAACACTTCGCGTGGCCTAACCACTGCCGCCAACTCTAAACACGAATCACGTTCATCGACGCGTCGTTCGTGGCTATGACCAGTCAGCCACGAATTCGCTCGGTTACCGACTGCCTGGACTAAGTCTAGTCCCAAACACTTATGGAATCACATCAACAAGTTATGTAAGAGCATTGGAATTGAAATACAATCATGTGAGCATGTTAACACATGTTATAACATTCAACTTAAGCAAATCCTCAAGCACATAAATTCCATGCATGTAATGAAATCATGCATTTAGTCAACATGTAGAAAATCATTTAGGTCAGCATAATAATTGAAAAATCAATCACAAACTATCAAATAACATCATTTAATTCAATACATACTAATACAAGCATTTATACAAACACATACACTACACACTTAAGTCTACATATAGTATGTCGACCCAAAGTGCGCAACTAGGTGAATCTCTTCGCCAAACTAATTATACACGCATTCCTAACTTCCTAATGCGACAACAAACCATGTCAATCACATCAGCAAAATATGAATGTAAACAGTACTTCCTACAAATGACTAAAATGCCCTAAATCTCATATTCTTCGTTAGCTTACGAAACGGGAAACGGAGAGCATTTTGTACATGTCAAACGGTGATGCCGTCAAGAATCTACTATTAAACAACATTGAAAGCGTTGGGAACCGTCAATCAAAGCGTCTAAAACCCTCACCTTATGTCTTGTAGACTCGGGAATTGAAACGGAGCGTATACGCTTCGTCTACGGCGAATAAGGAGCCTAATACACAAGATCCATAAGCTACATCGCTATGGAAACAAGGAAAACTCAAATCAACAACTATTTAGGGTTTTTACTTACCTAGGATCGCGGTGGAATCGCCGGGAAAGCGGTAGAGGTGTGTTGCTTAAGCACGTGCAACGCGTAGTACAAGTGGCAGGAAGAACTCTCCCACACTCTCACAATCTCCCACCTTTTTCTCTCTCCCAAGCTAGGGTTTCTCTCAAATTCGGATGGAAGAGAGGAGTGAGGGTTTCAACCCCTTTTATAGCCTAAAACATGCCCAAAATAGGCTTGGGAACAATGTTTACTTGGTGCCTAACCAAATCGGGGCCGTTTCGGTCCAAAAGGGCATTTCTGAAGGTCCCCAGGCCAAATGCGGTCGGACTTAAGCTCATGCATACTGGATCTAGCACACATCCAGTTTTCAGACCGGTTGGGTTCCCAGATCGCACGTGGCGGCCCAGTTTCAGTTTAACGGTCACCGCACCAAGATCAGGCCTATAAGTCTCGTGATATGTAATAGAAATTTTTCCTGATCCAAGGGTGTAATTTGGCTGCATTCTGACGGTCAGAACGCTCAATACTGATGCGTCAATTTCGTGTGCCAGATTTGAATTTCAAATTCCAATTTTAACCCTATTCTCACTCTCTTCACTCCAGGCTCAATGAAATAGCCTCTGAACGTCAGTTGGACTTGATATTCGAAATGATTGCCAAGCCCAGCTAAGTGGTCATAACGGTCTAAGATGGCAGGCATCTGACTTACGACGCGCGGTCTAGATCCAATACAAAGTTTCAAGGAGGTCCCGAGAACAAACCGGTTTAGAGTTTGATCCGAGGCTTTAGAGCATTATAGCACCCTTGGCTCCACTCGCTTCGGGCCTTGTAGAACGTATTTAAAGTGATCAGGGACCATTTCCCAGCTATTCTAACGTTGCACTAGCTAACCTAGTCATATTTCTTAAAGGAATGAATTTTTCGCAATTTCGGGTCGAGTTGGTACTCGAGCCCAAGTATGGATTTTTCACGGGCGTTACAGTAGGCCTATATTGATAAGGTGATGGGGGAGCGGTGCAACGACTGCGAGCAACAGCCCTGGCAGCCCTTGCAGCGACCTACGAAATATACATCGTATGAGATTACTAGGAGTGTCGACCCTAGACAGGATCTGTGTCGGGATTGATACAAGGGAAGTACCTTAGTTTCCCAATCCTGCTGTTTGAATGGACTAATAACAACTCGAAAATCATATCACCATAGCATTGCATGTGCCTGAAAGATGTGGAGCACTTTAGGGAGTGTGGCATGCCGCGGTCGTAAGATGTTACCGTATGAGGGAGATCGTCGGTGAGGGCATACATCACGTCATATCATCTTGCATTAACAACAGTATTACGATTTGTCTGATTTACTGCTTTACTATTATCGCATGATTGAATTGTGAACATGCTAATCCTTGCTCTATGATTCCACTGAGTTGATCACTCACTCCCACGTTACGGGATGTGTTTGCAACACCCACCAGACCCTGTTGTAGATGCAGGTGAGGCTGAGATCCAGGAGGTGGAGCCAGACATCGACGAGGACCAGGACGAGTTCTCGTACATGCAGTATCACGATGGCTTTCCGTAGGCGACCTGGATCGATGGGACTTCAGTGGGACTATTTTGAACATTACATTTTTGTTCATGTATATGTATATGAGACTCAGAGATGTAGTCATACTTTGGAGACAGATGAGATTTACTTTGTTTTTCCATACAGTGATATATATATATTGTTTAGTCTTTCGCTTGCTTTTATCACTGGATCTGAAGTATGAATTGCAGTTTTGGTATACTTTTACTCATGTGAATGCTTTAAATCAGACAACATTGAATCATAATCATTTTTGTTGCATAAGTGACGGTCTGGAACTCGGGAGTTGAGTTTATACACGACCCCCGATTTTTAGGGTGTTACAGACACGTTAGGTACCTTGTGTAGGTCCTAGAGTCAGTCTTGTGTAGGTTGTACTGGTCTAAGGTGAACTTAATTTGAAACCTCCGTTAGTGAGATCCGGTACACTCAAGGGTTGAGTGCATCCGCCGAAAGTGGAGTAGACACGTAGTCGAACCACTATAAAAATGACTGTGTTTGGTATTGCTATTTACTTCTACTGCTTGTGTGATTTCTCTGAATGTTCTCATAATGCATATTTATATGATTACCTAAAACTAATTAGAATCACATCTCACACATAGTCACATCCATCATGAACTCTATTGTACAGCTTGTTTTTGTTTTGAATAGTCTTATGATTGGATCCTCTATTTGGCTTGGAAGCCAATAGAGTTACAATGAAGAAATTCTACTATTTGCATATCAGTGCATGATAGGTTTGATAGGTTCTAAATCATCATAAAATTTTAAAAAGTTTTATTCACCCCCTATAGGACATCTTAGCATATTCCCACTTCAACTAAAGTGGTCATTAGCATAATTTCAACATACACTATGGTGGGATCACAATTGGGCCTCATCACATAGGCCCCATATGCATCACAATGAGCCTCATCACAAGGGCCTCATGCACATCATAATGGGCCCCACGTAAGGGCCTCATAAACATCATAATGGGCCTCACACAAGGGCTTCATATACATCATAATGGGCCTCTCATACATCACATCAGGCCTCATTCCATGGGCTTCATGTACATCATGGTGAGCCTTATGGGGTAGCCCATATGGTTTAGCAAAAATGGGTGAGCAGCATGAATATAGAACATATACAACATGGTGGGCCTGCAGCCCCACACGGTGTGGATAAAATACATCATGATGTGCCTGCAAGATTGACCCTACAAAATGGACAGTGTGTATGCAACACACACATCATGGTGGGCTGGTTGGATGTCCAGCCCAAGGATGGCTTGGTGGAAATACACATCCATCAAGGCGGGGTCCAATTTATGGACAGATGAGATGGATAAAACAGATACATCATGTGGGGTCCATGGATGGACGGGGTAGATAAAGCACTTACATCATATGGGTCCCATGTCCAGGGACTAAATGGTGCAGATACAACACATACCATTAAGGTAGGCCCCACGTCCTTGTTAGATGGTGTGGGTACACCGCATACATCAAGATGGGCCACACGGATGGGGTCCACACCTAGTAAAAATGGATGGACAGTGTGAATACAACACCTACATCATGTGGGTCCCACTATCCACGTGTTGATAGCGTGGACAGACACATACATCACCGCAGGCCCCATTGTCTTGGACGGTAAGGATAAAACACATATATCATAGTAGATCCCACCGTCTAGCTACTGGACGGTGAGGATACAACATATATATCATGGGTGGGTCACTTGAATTTTTGGATCAAGTAGATATTTGTATTTTCCTTCCATCCAGCATTCAGGGTCTAGACAGCATGGACGGATCACGTACATCATGTGGGTGGGTCTCACCAACCTAGCTAGATGGTGAGGATACAACCCATACATCATGTGGGTGGGTCCCACTATCCCAGCTGCACGATGAGGATACAACCTATACATCATGTGTAGGCTCCATGTGTACGTGGCCCACCTTGAAACAAGCTGATATTTCTATTTTCACCTGCGTCCAGACCTAGACAGTCTGGACAACAGTCGTTGTTGTTGGTCACGGCCTAGCTGGCCTAGTTGGATTCTAACAGCTAATGGACGATGAGGGTTTCATGCATGCAACCAAGTGGGGTCCATGACAGTGTGGCCCACCCATTTTGGATTAAGGATGATATTTGTTATTTCCCTTCACCTAGGCCTGTCTAAACGGACAACAGGGAGGTTAGCAAGGTTGGCCCATTGTGGACAACGGTCAGGTCCATTAAATGGACAGTGTGGATAAAAAATCATGCATTGAGGTGGGCCATTAACAAGGAAAGAGAGAGAGATAGAGGGAGAGAGACGCATAGTGGAAGGGAGCTCTGTCACTATGAGCTCCCTTAAGTTACAATACACAATTCAAAATGGGTCCCAAAACATGTGGGCCCTCAAGTGAGAAAAATCTAGGTGGGGATACCATCCCCACCACAAGTTTATGGTTTAGATGACCTTTACATGTTGGTCATCAAATAAACATCATAGTGGGGTCCATGGAGAATGGCTTCATCATAGATTTACATACATGAATCATGTTGGGCCATTGGCCATACCTTAGGTCCAAAGTGGGATCCATATCATCAATTGGTAGGCCCGACTTGACCTATAAGCACCCACCTATGGTCCTCTACTTTAACTCCTTGGAATCCTTGGCTCCTAAGCTCTCTCTTTGATAGAGGATGATGGATATTGAAGGGTTGGATGATGAGATTTGGCGGTGGGAAAGCAGGCCTTTATCTTCGGTTCTTTCTCTCCTTGTAATTTTCTCTCTTGGTTGCTTGGGATTTAGTTAGAGAAATGGCATGGAGTGATGGATGCGAGAGAGGAATGATGTTGTGTAAGAAGGATAAGATGAGAGGGATGGGTGGTGTTGACTTTTAGGGGCATGAGGTGGAATGGGGTATGAGTTGCCTTACATTGTTGTTAAGAGAGGGATGTGTTAGGTATGGGTTGTACTTGACTTGTACTTGATTGATTAATGTGATAGATTGGGTAGAGATTCTCTCAGGATTCGTAATGCACGGTATTTCCTCAAAATATCCGTGGGCTCACAACTCTTAGCCTGGGTATCGCATTAGTGCGCGAGATGTGGCGTTGGAACCGCGGTGACGGTGCGATCACTATGGTGCAAGTTTCGAGTTGAGTTGACTAAGATCTACGGGATGTGACGTAGGGTCATGTGCAAAAGCTATCTACAGGTCATGGGTCACCAGGATTCGATAGGGAGGATCGCGAGAGTCTAAAGAATTGTACGAACCAGGATATGGGCCTTACACAACCAACCTACATGAATGCATGCCTAACAAAGTGTATGTGGCTCATCATACATAGTGATCATCACATTGTGGAATACAATTCATGGAGAACCCGACTTGCATTGTATCCTATTCACAACCCCAAGTGCAGGGTCGCAATGTAATAATAATCTTAGCAAGACTAAGGTCGAATCCACAGGGACTAAACTCGTATGTTTATGAAAGTAATTATAAATAGAACTAGAAGAAGATGTAAAAGTAAATTTGAAATCTTTTAGAGAGTAACTGTGATTATTGTAATTGAAACTTATGAATTTAAAGGTAGGAACTAGGGTGTCAAGGATCCACTTGTAGCCCTTGGGATGCTACCTTACTTGATTCAAGAGATCTAATTGGAATCAGAGTCCTATCTTATCTAATTGGAAATGGAGATAATCAAATCTCTGAACTTCTCATTGATCTAGCCTCAATGGAAGATGATTGTGATGATTGGAAGGGATTCATCACTCAACCATGCCTAGGAGACGTGGCAAACAATAAGATTTACCAATCTCACAATCTCAAATAAGAAAAGGAAGATATTCAAAGCTATTATAGATTCTATTGTAATTTGAGTCACAATAAATCATTGAAAATATTCCTTAAAATCAACTAGAAATCAATGAAGTGTAATAAAAACATGAATTAAAGAAAAATAAACATCCCAATTGTGCTATAAGCTTTAGTTCTTAGCACTAACTAAGAGATTTAGCCAACCATAGACATGATTGAACTAAGAATTGTTAAGAAAAACATAAAAATAACTAAGGAAGAAGAAGAAAGACCCTTGGTGGTGGCTCTCCACCCTTTTTCTCTACTCCTTAAACCCTAGATGAAACCTAGGAACATTGTAGGGACTCCTATTTATACTTGTGAATCTCCACCTTACGCACCGACTTGGAATTTCTGCAAACTGACTCGAATTATGCAATCTGCAGCTTTTTCGTGCTATGCACTGGTCGGACCGAAGTTGAATCTTAAGTCGAGTCTGAATTTGGAAAGGATTCTCTTTCAACAATTGCCTAATTTTGATTGGACTGATCTGGGTTCGGTCGGACCAAACTTAAGTCGTCGGTTGGACCGAATTAATCTTCGGTCAAACCGAATTAACTCCTTTCGGCGCTGGAGCTTTTTGTGCACTTTCAGTCGCATCAAATCCTCCCTTCGGTTGGACCGAACATGGGTTCGATCGAACCGAATTATCCATCAGTTGAACCAAATTAGCTTTTGAAATCCTTTGTTGGTCGCTAGAATGTTTTGTGCAAGTTCGGTCGGACCAAACCTGTCTGTTTTTCTACTACAGATTATGCAATCTTTCAAGTCCTTTCTTTAGCTTTTGTACTTGGTTTCCTTAGATCTTTAGCATGTGAATTCTCAATTATTGTTCTTCTAAGTTCCAACCTTTGGCTTGGTAATTCTCGAGCATCAAATCCATGCTTTTAACATTATTTTCAATCTAAGCTCTTAGATTCATCTTGCAACACAAACATGCATAAAATATACATTTAAGTAGTATCATGTTCATAAAACCAAGATATAAATAGGGGAGAATATGCATTATTTGACACTCAACACACTCCCCAACCAGCATTTTGTTAGTCCCGAGCAAAACATGCTTGAAGTAATTCTCAAATCCCAATGTTCAAACCCCTTTTCAGAAATCAATCCTTTATGCAATCAAGTATGAATGAGTAGAATTAATACGAGAAAGTGGGATTTTGAAAACCTAGAGCCGAATCATATAAGCAATTAATCAAATACGTTCTTTATCTACCAAATCAGAGCATAAGTTTGTATATCAAGTTTTTCAGTGTTCTCAGTGAAAATTAACTTACTTATCATAAGAATACTATCATTTCATAATGTTAGCCATGCTCATCACTTTAAGATTGGTTGAAAACTCAAGTGCTGATTTTGAACTTATTCCCTTTTCCTTCTTTTTCCATTTTTTGATTTTATATCAACGGTTACTTATATTCATTCAATATTTTCAATCTTTTCATCTCCATTATTTTTCATACTTTACATTCTTTCATTCTTTTTCATTCTTTTCCCCATACATGACCTTTTTGTCGATCTCCTATTTTTTTAACTGTTTCTTTTCATCTTTTAAAGTGGATAAAATTCTCCAGACTTAATTCTCAACATTTATCAATGATTCTCAAGCTAACAATAAAAAATTCTAACATGCCTTATCAAAAGCAGTTTGGAGTGTCTTGTGATTTAGATTAACATGATATTCAAACGTCCTCTTAATCTATTGAGTGCGAGAACCGTAAGTGATAGGCTTACTTATTTGATCAAACTCCAATAATTCAAAATTTAATCTCTATCTTATCATCATACTCAAAACATTCTTTATATAGATAAATTATCATTTTTTAAACAGATTTTAATTTGAAACATTGTAAATTTAAAAAATTTACTCAAAACTAAGCAAAACACTGATTAGTTTACCTAATCCACACCCCCAACCCAAAATCTACATTGTCCTCAATGTAAAAGAAACAAGCATGCAATTCAAAAGAGGTAATAAAAATAAAGGAGAAGTGATGGAAAGGTACTACCTGAAGAATGAATATTTGAGGCCCTTCCAAGGTTCTCAATGTGAAGATGGGTAGCATAAAGACTAGATGAGTGGAAAGCAAACTATCCTAGTCCTAAATCCTATGAAAGTAATAAATCTAACTATACCTCATCAGACTAGGAGGTTAATCTTAGTAAACAAGATCAATCAGAGGTATGAACATGTCCTCTGAATCAAAATTTTCTACAATTGGATTTAAACGATGTCCATTCACTTTGAAAACATTGTCATTCGTTGGATTTTAAATCTCAATGGCCCCATGAGGATAGATATTTATAACAGTGAAAGGACCGGTCCAACAAGATCTAAGTTTATCCAGAAAAAGATGTAATCAAGAGTTGTGCAGAAGGACTTTTTGGCATGGTGTGAATGATTTTCAAAGGATGTGTTGCTCATGAAATACCTTCATCTTGTCCTCGTAAATTCTCGAGTTCTCATATACACCATTCCAAGTTTCCTCTAGTTCGTTCAGTTGAGGTTTATGTAGCGAGCCAGCATTGTCTAGGTTAAAGTTCAAATTTTTAATAGCCCAGTAAGCTCTATGTTCCAATTCCATGGGCAAGTGGCCGACTTTTCCATAGACAAGGCTAAAGGGAGACATTTCAATTGGGGTTTTAAAGGTAGTACAGTAAGCCCATAAAACACCAGTCAAATGGATTGACCAATCCTTACGATCAGGGTTAACTGTTTTCTCTAAAATATGTTTAATCTCCCTGTTGAAAATATCAGTTTTCTCACTTGTCTGTGGGTGGTATGGAGTGCTTATTTTATAAGAGATGCCATATTTCTTCATTAAATTTGTAAATGGCCTATTATAAAAATTTGAACCTCCATCACTAATGATAAATTAAGGTGTTTTGAACTGGGAAAGGATGTTCTCTTTTAAGAATTTAATGACTGTTTGATGGTCAGTGTTTTGGCATGGGATTGCTTCGACCCACTTAGTGACATAGTCTACTTTTAGTAAAATGTATAAATTCCCAAAGGATTGGGTGAATGGTCCCATGAAATCAATGCCCCAACAATCAAATACTTCAATCATTAAAATGGGGTTTAACGACATCATATTTCGATGGGACAATGCTCCCAATTTCTGACAATGCTCACAAGCTTCACAAAACTCATGAGTATCTTTAAATATAGTGAGCCAGTAGAAGCCACACTGCAAAATTTTGGCCATGATTTTTTTAGAAGAAAAGTAATCACCACAGGCCTAAGAGTGACAAAAGGAGATGACACTTTGGTATTCATTGTCTGGAACACATCTCCTTAGAATTTGATCTAGGAAATATTTAAATAAATATAGTCATCCCAAAAGAATTTGCTACCTCAATGAAGAATTTTTTCTTATCTTGCGTAGTCTAATGTGTCGATGTGAAATCTGTAGCAAGATAATTATAATGTCTGTAAACCAAGATAGTTGGGGGAGTTTGAACAGTTGTTCGTTAGGAAACATGTCGTTTATGGGTGTCATCTCAAGGTAATTAGGGAGATTAAGTCTAAAAAGATGGTCAGCCACTATGTTCTCTACTCCCTTTTTGTCTTATATTTCCAAATCAAACTCCTAGAGTAGCAGGATCCATCTTATCAGGCAGGGCTTAGCATCATTCTTAGAAATAAGGTACTTGAGCACTGCATGATCAGTGTAAATGATGATTTTGGATCCGATCAAGTATGACTTAAATTTATCCAAAGCGAATACTACGACCAAGAGTTCCTTCTTCATAGTAGAGTAATTAATTTAGGTAGGATTTAAAGTTTTACTTGCATAGTGAATAATGTAGGGATTTTTTTTTCTTTTCTCTAGCCTAACACTACCCCAATAGCATAATCAGATACATCACACATTATCTAAAAAGGGATGTTCCAATCGAGTGGTTGCATGATAGATGCAGTAGTCAACATACCCTTGAGCTTAGGGAAAGCTTCCTAGCATTGCTCATACCACTCGTATGATACATCCTTTTGAAGTTGGTTACATAAAGGATGAGAGAGGTGACTAAAGTCCTTTATGAATCGTTTGTAAAATCCTGTATGTCCTACGAAGGATCACACGTGTTGTATGCTCTTAGGTGGAGGTAGGTTAAAGATAGGGTCAATTTTAGCCTTGTTTACCTCAATTCCTTTTGACGAAATTATATGTTCAAGAACTATTCCCTTTGAAACCATGAAATGACAATTTTCCTAATTTAGTACTAAATTCTTTTCCTCACATTGATTCAGTACATTTTTTAGATTTTTCAAACATTCGCTGAAGGATGGACCAAAGATAAAGAAGTAGTCCATGAAGACCTCTAAATATTTCCCTACCATGTTAGAGAAAATAATCAACATGCATTACTGAAAAGTGGCTAGGGCATTACACAGTCCGAATGGTATCCTTTGGCAAGCAAAGGTGCCATAAGGACATGTGAACATTGTCTTTTTTTTATCTTCAATGGCTATCTCTATTTGATTGTAGCCCGAATATCTGTTAAAGAAGCAATAGTAAGAGTGACCAGTAAGCCTTTCTAAAATTTGATTAATGAAGGGTAAATGAAAGTGGTCTTTTCTCGTGATAGTATTCAACTTCCTTAGTCAATGCACATTCTCGAACTAATAGTAACTCTAGTTGGCACGAGTTCATTGTTGGCATTGGCTACAATGGTGATTCCGGACTTCTTAGGAACCACCTGAGTTGGACTCACCCATTGGCTTTCAGATATGGAGTATATAATACTTACATCCAATAACTTAAGTACCTCAGCCTTGACCATTTCTTTCATATTTGGATTTAATATTCGTTGTGGTTGGTGGGAGGTTTTTGCACTATCCTCAAGATGAATGCGGTGGGTACAAGTCAAGTGGTCAATTCCCTTGAAGTCCACAATCAACCATCCAAGACCTCCTGTATGCTCAATAAGAGTATAAATAAGCATACTCTTATGTTCTTACTCAAGGTGGGAGGAAATCACCATGAGGTATGTCTCATCTTGACTTAAATAAACATATTTAAAATTATAGGGTAAAGGTTTTACGTCAAGCTTCAACGCTTTTAGGATATACGGTAGAGGCATAACATTAGTTTGGGGTAGTTTTTCAAATTGTGGCCTCCACCGATTAACTTCAAGTATCGGCATAACATCAAGTAAGGCATCTATCTCCCTAATCATGTCATCATCCAAATCAGGGAAGTGAGCCAATGTAACGCCCTGAAATTTGGGGGTCGAGCATAACTCAGCTCCCGAGTTCCAAAACATCACTTATGTAACATATTTGATGATAATTGTATGTTGACTGTAAGAATGCATAAAACATGAAATAGATCAAGCCAGATAGTAGAAAAAATTCACGGATATTGAAAAATTGCAAGCGGAAGACTTAAATACATATATAATTCAAAATAAATGCCCAAATGATGCGTGCTCTGCCCAGGGCAATATACATATATCTGTGTCTCAAAATACATACATGAACTGTTCAAAATGATCCAATACATATCCCAAAAATAATCCCCGCTAGTCAGGACAAGGCTCACATGAACCCGCCTGAGAACTGCATATATGAGAACGCCTCCTCGTCCTCGTCGAAGTCTGGCTCCGCCTCGCAAGCATCGCCATCTCATGTAGCTAAGTCAGAGTCTGGTTGGTGTTTAAACACCATCCCAGAATGTGGGAGTGAGTGATCAACTCAGTGATCAACTCGGAAAAAGTTAACATGTTATCAATCCAGTCAAGCAGTAATGATAAGGCAGTACAATCACACATGTCCTATATCTCTTGTTAATGCAAGGATGATATGAAGAATGATGCATGCCCTCACCACAATTCCCTCTGTGACATCATCTAACGATCGCGACATGACTCACTTCCTCAGTGCTCTATCACCAACACCGTTAGCACATGCAATGCGGTGTTATGAATATGATTACCAAGTTCTTATTATTCCTTTTCATACAACATTGATCCTTTCTAGGGTCGTCAATCCTAGGATATCTCATACGATGTTATGGTTCTAGGTCGCTGCAAGGGCTGCTAGGGCTGTTGCGCGTAATCGTTACACCACTCCCCATCACCTTATCAATACATGCCTAATTATATCCTCAAGACTGCATCAGGACTCGTCGCCCCTATGCGGTGTCAGGATAAACTTAAGATAACTACAGAGGGCTCGTCACCAATTAGTGTAGGCCGACAGTAAGAATATAGTATCCCATACCACCATAATCTACTCAGAGTAGGGTGCTCACTGGTCATTACGGGGAGGTTTGTGGCCCCAGCGTAGGCCGAAAGCACGACCACGGTGTCCCATACCACCATGCCCGGCTCATGAGTCTTAGTGGATCTCGGTACCATGGTTAACGGGAGTTTCACTGGTAAGCTCAGTGCCTTAGATTCAAACAGTGGCGACCAAACATGGTGAACAAGCATCGATCAATCGGGTTAGTTGATAAGCTCAACTAGGCTAAGCGCACATTGAGTTGAATGACACGGAATGCATAAGCACTCCGTGTGGCCTAACCACTGCGAACACCCCAAGCACGACTCAGATTCACCAAACTCATCTTGTGTGGTGAAAGCAACCTCAACCACTATTTACAGAACATTTTCTGATTACCTGGACTGTAGTACAGTCCCATTCACATACAAAACTAATAATTAGCATATGATTCATATCCTGCATTCATTTTGTACAATCATGAAGTATAACTTAAATGTAAGCAGTGCATGCAGGAACTCATACACACATGTAACATGATTCAATTAAACACATAAGCCATGGAGGAAATCATAAACTTATTTAGCATGGATAACCTAAGTTACATGATTCATGGAGGGAATCATACACACAAATACTATGGTTGAAATCTATATCTCAACCACCTTATCATGCACATAATACTAACTACCATTTCATTTAGACATTTAAACAAACACTTAGCTTACACTATTCAACATACATCACGTATGTCAACACCGTTGTATATTAGGGCAAGTCCTTTCACCAAGGAGTTGCCGCATACATATTAGGCATATCACAAGGACAATTTATCATGGCAAGCAAATCAGAAAATTCTATACGCATACGTGTATTCTAACATATACATGAAATATGATATTTACAATACAAAGTATACATATGCGGAAGACAAAACGGATAGCATATTTGGCATGTGTAACGGCAAGCACAACATGAATAAATCATTAGCTAACATTGAAAGGGTTGAAAATCATAACCTAAGCATATATAGTCCGCTCCTTAAACCAGAAAAGATATTTTTAAGATGATTCAGACGACGTGTCTACGTCAACGGTGGATACACTACCTATGACAAGAAACAGGTTAGCTAGAACTCTACTACAGCTAGTCTAAGCTTCAAACCAGGTTAGGGTTAGCTTAACTTACCCAAAAATGGAATCAGAATCTCCAGAAGAACGATTCAGAAATGCCGGTTCAATGTTTAGATGCACTAGGAAGAATCCTACGGAGTTTCACCTAATTCTCCCACATACTCTCTCTTTTCTTTCTCTTAAATCTCTAAGGTTTAGAAAATTCATATGGGTTAGAAAGCTAAGGGTTTAAGGCCCTTTTATAAGCCCAAATATAACAAAAATAGACTTTAAGTCAAGGTATACTTAGGTTATACCCAAATCAGGATCTTTCTGATCCAACGGAGCATTTCTGGAGGTCCTCTGATCAAATGCGGTCGGACTTAAGCTCACTAACATCGGATCTTTAGTAAGTTAAGTTTTCAGTCTAATCAGATATCCAGATTGTCCGTGGCGAACGAGTTTCAATTCAACAGTCACCGAACCTCAATCAGGGCTACAAGCTCTATGATATGAAAGGGCCAACTTTCCTGATTCGAGGGTGAAATTTGGTTAAATTCTAACGGTCAGAATGCTTAAAAATAACGCACAAGTGAACCGTGCCGGATTTCTTAAAAATGTATTTAATTTTCTAAATATTTTTCTTTTCTCACTCTCTTCGCTCCGGACTCAATAAAATGGTCCAGGACATCGGTTGGGCTTGATTTTCGAAAGGATGGTCAAGTCCAACTAAGCAGTCATAACGGTCTGAGATTATAGATATCGGACTTTTGACGTGCAGTCTACATCTAATACGAAGATACAAAGCATTCCCGGGAACAACTGGGTTTAGAGTTGGATCCTAGATTTCAGGGTATTATAGCGTCATTGATTCTACAATTTTTAAGTTCTGCAGAACATATTTAAAGCGAGTAGTGCAAATTTCACAGCCAGTCTAACTTAGCGCTAGGTAACTTAGGTTCAATTTCTAAGAGAATTAATCCTAAGTGATTTCTGATCGAAGTGGTACTCGGTTCTTGGTACGGAATTTTTCGAGTCGTTACAATCTGCTCCCCTAAAAAGAAAATTTCATCCTCAAAATTCGTACCTTCTCATACTCCTCGAGAAGCTGTGGGTAGTTCTTCCTGATCTCAGCTTCTGTCTCCCAGGTAGCCTCTTCTTCAGTATGATGCGTCCATAATACCTTCACAAGGGAGATGACCTTGTTATGCAATACCTGCTCCTTCCTGTCTAATATGCCCGTCGAGCGCAGTTTATAAGTGACATCCTCGCTCAACTGCACCTACTCCCATCTGATAATATGAGAAGGATCAGGAACGTATTTCTTTAGCATAAAAATATGAAATACATTGTGTATGCTCGCGAGAGGTGTAAGTAAAGCTAGGAAGTATGCTACTACTCCCACTCGATCAAGTATCTGGAATGGGCCAATAAATCTCGGCGTGAGCTTCCCCTTCTTCCAGAACCGAAGGACTCTCTTCATAGGAGAAACTCTCAAGAATTCGTGATCTCCAACCGCGAACTCCAGCGGTCGCCGCCTCGTATCGGCATAACTCTTCTGTCTGCTCTGCGCTGTGAGAAGTCGACTCCTGATGATGTCAATCTTCTCTGAGGTCACCTGTACTAACTCAGGACCAATCAATTTCTGCTCCCCGACTTCAACCCAGCAATGTGGTGCTCGACAAGGACGTCCATACAAGGCCTCATAAGGTGTCATACCGATACTCGCCTGAAAATTGTTATTATACGCGAACTCCGCATATGGAAGACAATTATCCCAACTGTCCTTGAAATTCAATAAGCAAGCCCGCAACATATCTTCCAAAATCTGGTTCACTCGCTCTGTCTGTCCGTCGGTCTGTGGGTGGAATGCAGTACTGAACTTCAACTTCACACCCATTGCTTCCTGGATGTGAGTCCAGAAAATATAAGTAAACCACGTGTCTCTATCCGACACGATCTCCAAGGAAACTCCATGCAGACGAACAATCTCCCTGATGTACAATCTAGCCAACTTGTGTACAGAGTTTGTAACTCTGATCGGAAGGAAGTGCGCCGACTTCGTCAAATGGTCGATGATAACTCAGATAGAATCATGTCCCTTCCTCATCTTCGACAGTCCTGAAATAAAATCCATAGAGATAAAGTCCCACTTCCACTCAGCTATGGGCATAGGCTGAAGGAGACCAGGAGGTCGGCGATGCTCTGCCTTCACCTGCTGGCAAGTGAGACAACCGGACACATAATCTGCAATGTGGGTCTTCATGCCATCCCACCAGTATATCCTTTTCATGTCACGATACATCTTCATACTGCCTGGATGCATCACAAGTCTAGAACTGTGCGCAGCCTTGAGAATCTCTCGTCTCAAGTCAGGGAAATCTGGAACGCATAGGCGGCCAGATAATGTAAGCTCCCATCCGTTCTAACTCACCACTCGGCATCTGTATCATCACTGGCCTGCTCTCGAAGCTCAGTCAGACGCTCATCGTCCCTCTGCGCCGTGATGACCCTGTCATCGATAAGAGGTCACACCCGAACGTGTGCAATAACCACGAATGGCTCCTCCACAGTGAGTTTCTGCTCAAAGTCTCACAAAAACTCAACCATATCCCACTCGACAACCATCAGTGGAGCTGCAAACTCTATCGCCTTCTTGCAGCTCAAGGCGTCAGCCACAAGGTTCGCCTTGCCCGGATGGTAGGAAACCTCAAAATTAAAGTCCTTCAAGGTCTCCATTCATCGTCGCTACCTCATATTCAGGTCTCGCTGCGTGAATATATACTTGAGGCTCTTGTGGTCGCAAAAGAGCTCGAACTCTTCTCCATAGAGGTAATGTCTCCAGAGCTTCAATGCGAAGATGACCGCTGCTAACTCTAGGTCATGTGTAGGGTAATTCTCCTCGTGCTTCCTTAATTGTCTCGAGGCATATGCAATCACCCTTTCTTTCTGCATAAGGACTCAACCTAAACCAACGTGAGACGCATCCGTATAGATTATATATTTAACCCCTTGCTCTGGCAATACTAGCACAGGAGAGAACGTTAGCCTGTCTTTCAGCTCCTGAAAAGCTGATTCTATCTTATCATCCCAGACGAACTTCAGATCCTTCCGTGTCAACTGAGACAAGGGTCTGGCTATCTTGGAGAAGTCCTGAATGAATCGTCGATATTAGCCAACAAGTCCCAGGAAACTCCTCTCCTTGGTAACCGAACAAGGCTGTTTCTAGTCTTGCACCGCAGCTACCTTAGTAAGGTCCATTGCTATCCCATCCTTGGACACAACATGCCTCGAGAACTTAACTTCCTCCTTTCAGAAGTCGCACTTCTAATACTGTTGTAACGCCTTAAAAATTAGGGGTCGAGGATAAACTCTACCCCCTAGTTTTAGAACATCACTTATGCAACATTTTCAATGATGGATGAATGTCGACTGTAATAATGCATAAAACATGAATTGGATTAAGCCAAAACAGCATATCATACTCCAGAGATAGTTAAATTAGAAAGCAGAAGAATGTGATAGATATATAAAATATATGAACTGTTGTAAGTCTCTAGAGTGTGAACATGTTACCAGGTTAAACATATACATGTATACTCCAAAATGATCAAAAAGAATATACATGAGTGCTCCAAAAATATAAAATGACAAGTGTCATGGCGTCTAATTAACCTTTTTGTAATCTCGTCGATCAGAACCTGTATATAGGAGGAATTCTCCTCATCATCAAACAAGTCCGGCTTCGCTTCACAAGCAGCGCCATCACCTGAAACTAAAATAGAGGCTGGTTGGTGTGTACAACATCGTCCTGTAACGTGGAAGTGAGTGGCCAACTCAGTGGGATCATAGAGCAAAGGTTAACATGTTATCAAATCAATCAACAGATAATGATAAAGCAAGCAAATCAAACATTCTTAAATACTGTAATTAATGCAAGAATGAAATGACATGATGAATGCCCTCACCAACATACTCCCTCATGTGACACTATCATACGTTCGCGACATGCTTTCTTCCCTCAGTATTCCACATCTTCCAGGCACTACAGTGCGATATGAATATGATTACCGAGTTATTATTAGTCCTTTTCATACAGCAGGATTGGCAAAATAGGGTACTTCCCTCATATCATTCCTAACAAGGATCCTGTTTAGGGTCGTCACTCCTAGTAGTCTTATACAATGATATATTTCTAGGTCACTGCAAGGGCTATCAGGGCTGTTGCACACACTCGTTGCTCCGCTCCCCCATCACCTTATCAATATAGGCCTAGTTGTACACTTGTTGCTCCGAAAGGGTCATCGCCTCACGTAGACTCAGAGTACGCTCAAGGTCACTACAAAGGGCTGTCAGGGCTGTTGCACGCACTTGTTGCTCTGCTCCCCCATCACCTTATCAGTGTAAGCCGACAGCTCGAATATAGTGTCCCATACCACCATAATCAGCTCACTAGTCTGGGTTGCTCACTAGTCACTACGGGGAGGCTGGTGGCCCCAGCGTAGGTCGACAGCTCGACCACGGTGTCCCATACCACCATGCCCGACTCATGAGTCTTAGTGGATCAAGGTACCACGATTATCAGGGTTATCACTAGCAAGTTCAGTACCCTAGGTTCAAGCAGTTATGACCAATACAAGGTGAACATACAATGGCCAATCGGGTTACTTGATGAGTCCGACTAGCACGAGCGCACGTTGAATCGATCGACATGAAGTGCACAAGCACTTTTTGTGGCCTAACCACTGCCGACAACTCTAGTACGACTCGGGTTCATCATACAACATCCTTTGTGGTGAACCACGAATTCAAATCTGTTACCGACTACCTGGACTAGAGTATAGCCCCAAACACTTGTAATCTAAATCAATAATCATATGAGAGAGACAGAATTGAAATACAAGAAATTCCAGCATGTTATCAGCATGTTGTAACATACATCATAAGCAGTTAACCATACACGAGTACTTCACACATAAGGTAATCAATTGAAATATAACAAGCATGGAGGAAATCATCTACATCATCAAATAAGTCAAGAATCCAATCTCAACGCTAATCTACAACACCATTTACTCAATACTTATTAATACATACATTTATACAAACACTTAGACTACACAACTCCAACGTACTTGACGTATGTTGATTTCAACATATAATATGACAGATCCTTATATCAAGGAGATGTCTAATACACAACAATCATGTTCTTACATTCAAAACATATGTAAGAACATATGGCAGGCATAAATAATATTGATTTAGGCATTTCCACAAACACTTAGTCTACACACATTAGTCTACATAGCATATGTCGGCCAATATGTGCATTAGGGCAAATCTCTTCGCCAAACAAATCATACCCGTATAACTAGTATAGGTACACGGTAAATACTCATGGCAATTATATCAGCAAAATACGTACGTATACAGTATTTCCTAAAAATACCTAAAATACCCTAAATCTCATATTCTTCGTACGTATTCGAAATGAAAAACAGCCTGCATGTTCTACATGTCAAACAACATCCTTGTCAACAATCTACCATTAAACGGCATTGAAAGCTTTGAAAAAATGATAACCTAAGCGTCTAAAATCCACACCTTATGCCGTAGAAGCGTAATGAATTGAATAGGTACTCTACGCTTCCGACAACGTCGATATGACGACCTATTATACAAGGTGAGTCAGCTACTTAGCTACTTGTACCCATAGGAGCCTTAAAATAGGTTAGGGTTAGGGTTTTATTACCTAAAATGAAACCAGAATCGCTGGAATAACGTTGCAGGTGGATGACTTTGGCACGTGGAGCAGCAGGGAAGAATCCCAGGAGAAAGCTCCAACTTCTCCCTCACTTTCTCTCTCTTTTCTCTCTCTTGATTTGGGTAGGGTTTGAAATTCGTATGAGATTTTTGAGAGAGGGTTTAAGGCCCTTTTATAAGCCTAAACATAACGAAAACAGACTTGAAGTCAAGGTATACTTAAGTTATTACCAAATTGGGTCTGTTCCAATCCAACGGGGCACTTCTGGAGATCCTGTTACTAAATGCGGTCGGACTTAAGCTCACTAACATTGGATATAGGTCCAGCTAAGTTTTTAGTCCGATCGGGTTTCCATATTGACCGTGGTGGACCAGTTTCAGTTCAGCGATCATCGAAACTCGATCAGGGCCACAAGTGCTATGACATGTAAGGGCCAACTTTCCTGAGCTGAGGGTGAAATTTGGTCAAATTCCAACGGTTAGAACGCTTAAACTTATCACGCAAGCGACACGTGCCAGATTTCATAAATTTTATTTTATTTCTAACATTTCTCACACTCTTCACTCCGGACTCAAGGAAATAGTCTCAGGACATCATCTGGACTTAATTTTCGAGGTGATTGTCAAGTCCAACTAGGCGGTCATATTCGTCTAAGTTTGTTACTATCGGACTTTCGACGTGCAGTCCAGGTCCGATACGAAGTTTCAAAGTGCTCCCGAGAGCAACCGGGTTTAGAGATTGATCCTGAATTTTAGGGTAACGTAGCAGTAACAATTCTAGAGGTTTTGGGTCTTACAGATCGTATTTAAAGTGGTTGGTGCTAATTTTGCAGGAAATCTAGTGTAGCGCTGGATAATTCATGTTAAATTTCTAAAGAATTAGGTTCTAAATGATTCCTTTGGCTTTGAAATTGATTCCTAAGAGTGATATGGTTGACCCATTGCCTAAGGACGTCTAACCCCAAGTTGGCAAAAATCTGGGGTGTTACAATCTACCCCCCTTAAAACATAATTTCATCCCCGAAATTGGCTAAGGGTAATGAGTCCCTAGAAAGACTTTAGTATTGACATTCTAAGGAAGGTTCAAATCCTATTTAACGACCTAACCTGACATATAACCTAAATCAACTTCTTCGATCCTGGGCCAGTGGGGAAGAGGCCAACCACGCTTCCGCTGTGCTACTCAGATCCAACGGTTGTATTAGCTAATCCTAACTAGATTGGGCTTGGTACGTTCTACCCCCCTTAAAACTTAGTTCTACTTAAGGCTCAAAAATCTGTCTCGATCCGTATATCAGAACGAGGTGTAACTTAGGGCCTATTCTTGACATGAAATGGGAAACAACCTCTCATTGCATTGGTCTTCCTTTGTTAATGATGCGTTCTATGGCATTGGTACCTATAATTATAGAAAGGGGCTAAAAATGATGGATGTTGTGGTTGATTCCATGGACGGGTGTGAGCTTGCGGCAAGATGTCTAATTCTCTACTGGCTATAAGTCTTTGCCATTTTCCAAAGACGAAGCGATAACTTTTGATTGTAGGTGGTTGGGCCAACACGGAAGAAAAGTTATGTAGTGGGTCTGAGCCGGATACATAGACTTTCTGCCTAGGACAGAAAATTTGTCGTATCAATTCTTAATCCAAGTCGATGCCGATCTTCTGCTTGATCAGAGCATTGGATTTATTGGTAACCACTAGGATTGAGAATTCGATTTAAACCACAAATACTTCGCCTATATATACAGTTCCTTTACTCCACGTTTTCGAATGCAATAAGCCCTTGGGGAAGGCAATTCAAAGGGGTGTGCTGATTTATTCTAAGTTCAATCTTAGGAATTTATAAGTTTTCCCTGAGAGTGAATAGTTCTAAGTTAAAACAACTTTCCTAAGGGTTACTAAAAGAGCCTTTGAGTATTATGGGGATCTATCAAAGGAATGGAGTCCTACTCCAACCAAATCAATCTTACCATTCCTTAGCATATATAGGCTTTACACTACTTAATATAACTAGTAGCCTAGTCTGTAACTCACTAGTTGTAATCCAAAGTCTAAGCTTATACGCTAGATGGTTTCATACCATTTCTACTACAGGGAATCGTTCTATCGCTTAGGATCAAGATTGTCTAATTGAAATTGGATTTCCTATATCGTCAGATCTTTCAAAATCTAGGAGTACCACTCTAAGTCTAAAACTCCAAGGGCATATGTGGCCAGTGGTCTCAAGTTGTGTTAAATGGGACTTCTTTCCTACTCCCATCTAAGAATTGGGAGTGACATGTTTAGTAGGTGGGTGGGTTGGGATTCAAATCAATTTCATAGGCTTTAAAAAATGGATCTTGTCTTAGAAAGTGTGAGATGGGATTTCTAAATTCCATGATGATGAATTCCTAAGTATAAGTTGATAGAAAGTCCGAAATTACATTTAATTGGATACACCAAACATGGTGTTAAAAACCATTTATTGTTGCTTTTATAATTCCATCCATCATAAAACCATTTTTAATGGATTGTTAAGTTATGAAGTAGTGAGTCACAAGAGGGGGTTCGTGAGCTCAAGGCGAGGAAAAGAAGGAGATGAGAGATGCATGTACCTGTAGTGGGCAGTTAGGAGAATAAAATGTAAAAATAAAAACTTATTTTTTAAGAAGAACAAGGTGGGACATGAAGTTCTCATGCCTTTGAGGCATAAAATGGGAGTTTGAGAGGTCAAATGAGAGAGGATGGAGAGTGTAGACAGCAGTGGGGATGGGTTTTGAATGGGTAGGGACAGTGGTGCACGAAAATGAAGAGGAAGTGATTGGAGGGGTGGTTTTTGCCAAAAATCAGACGTTTGGGAGAGAAAAGAGAGCTTGGGGGGTCACTTTGTGAAGGAGGGGTGACTTTTAGGGGGTTTTACATGACCGATCGTACACCAGGGGGTCACACTACACCTCAAAGTCGATCGGCCTGAAGGCCCGACCCGACCGAGCCCGTTGACCGACGAGGCCTAGGTCCTCGCCACCCACTGGACAAACTGGCGAGGCCTCGTCCTTTTGGCAAGGACCTCTTGCCCCCTAGGTCCCAAAAAAGTCTAGGTCCCACCTTGGAACCCTCTGGAAGTTGATTGTTTGGCCCCCCTACATTTGAGGCATTTTTAGGGCCAATTTGTAAACCGGAATGAGTTTATGTATTATGTAGTATATGATTTTGGGGTAGGAGACACTAATCTATCCAACTAACCCATTTTTTCCTCGAGATTCCATAATTCGAATGGCCAAAAGTCCAATTTATACATATATTTACTATTTATAGTAAATTTTTATTTAAGTATGATTCTCCATCATTTACACATTAGATTTATGTCTAGTAGGAAAGGACTTAGAAAAAGTTGAAAAATGAGGTGGTGAAAGGAGAGGTTTTGAAGGAAATGGATAAAAAAAGGGGTTTTAGGCCTTGAGATTGAGTGTAAGGGTTGTGGTTGACCCACAACCCAAGGAAATTCATTTCTAGGTTTGGAATTCTTTAGGGAATGACTCAATCCGGTTGACTGAGGACCTAGAAGTGACTTAGGTCGCTTCACGCGACCAAAGATACGTTAAGGACTAAATTACCGTATAGTCTCACCTGTCGGCAAAACTTGGGACTCTAATATGGTTTCTAGGTTCCATCGCCCCTTCCTAAGTTAGAGTGCGTCAGTGTGCGTTGTGTTACCATAACCCAGGTCCATTTTAATCCAAATCATGCTCTGATACCATCTGTAATGCCTTGAAAATTGGGGGTAGAGGATAAACTCCACTCCCGAGTTTCAGAACATCACTTATGCAACATTTTCAATGATGGATGAATGTCGGATGTAATAGTGCATAAAACATGAAGTGGATTAAGCCAAAACAACATATCATACTCCAGAGATAGTTAAATTAGTAAGCGGTAGAATATGATAGATATATAAAATATATGAACTGTTGTAAGTCTCCAGAGTGTGAACATGTTACCAGGTTAAACATATACATGTATACTCCAAAAATGATTAAAAAGAATATATATGAGTGCTCCAAAAATATAAAATGACAAGTGTCATGGCGTCTAATCAACCTCCCTATAATCTTGTCGCTCAGAACCTGTATATAGGAGGAATTCTCCTCATCATCAAATAAGTCCGGCTCCACTTCATAAGCAACGCCATCACCTGAAACTAAAACAGGGACTGGTTGGTGTGTACAATACCATCCCACAATGTGGGAGTGAGTGGTCAACTCAATGGGATCATAGAGCAAAGGTTAATATGTTATCAAATCAATCAAGCGATAATGATAAAGCAAGCAAATTAAACATTCCTAAATACTGTAATTAACGCAAGAATGAAATGACATGATGGATGCCTTCGCCAACATACTCCCTCATGCGATACCATCTTACGTCTGTGGTATGCTTTCTTCCCTCAGTGCTCCACATCTTTCAGGCACATTCAGTGCGATATGAATATGATTACCGAGTTGTTATTAGTCCTTTTCATATAGCAGGATTGGGAAACTAGGGTACTTCCCTTATATCATTCCCAACAAGGATCCTGTCTAGGGTCATCACTCCTAGTAGTCTCATACGATGATATATTTTTAGGTCACTGCAATGGCTGTCAGGGCTATTGCACGCACTCATTGCTCCACTCCCGCATCACCTTATAAATACAGGCCTAGTTGTACACTTGTTGCTCGGAAGGGTCATCGCCTCACGTAGACTCAGAGTACGCTCAAGGTCACTACAAAGGGCTGTCAGGGCTGTTGTACGCACTCGTTGTTCCGCTCCCCCATCACCTTATTAGTGTAGGCCGACAGCTCGAATATAGTTTCCCATACCACCATAATCGGCTCACGAGTCTGGGTTGCTCACTGGTCACTACGGGAAGGCTCGTGGCCCTAGCATAGGCCGACAGCTTGACCACGGTGTCCCATACCACCATGCCTGGCTCATGAGGCTTAGTGGATCAAGGTACCAAGGTTATCAGGATTATCACTGGTAAGTTCAGTACCCCAGGTTCAAGCAGTTATGACCAATACAAGGTGAACATACAATGGCCAATTGGGTTACTTGATGAGTCCGACTAGCACGAGCGCACGTTGAATCGATCGACATGAAGTGCACAAGCACTTCGTGTGGCCTAATCACCGCCGAAAACTCTAGTACGACTCGAGTTCGTCATACAACATCCTTCGTGGAGAATAGAATCCAACCACGAATTCAAATCTATTACCGACTGCCTGGACTAGAGTATAGGCTCAAACACTTGTAATCTAAATCAATAATCATATGAGAGAGATAAAATTGAAATACAAGGAATTTCAGCATGTTATCAGCATGTTATAACATACATCATAATCAGTTAACCATACACGAGTACTTCACACATAAGGTAATCAATTGAAATACAACAATCATAGAGGAAATCATGTACATCATCAAATTAGTTGAGAATCCAATCTCAACACTAATCTACAACACCATTTACTTAATACTTACTAATACATACATTTATACAAACACTTAGACTACACAACTCCAACGTACTTGACTTATGTTGATTTCAACATATAATATGACAGATCCTTTTATCAAGGAGATGTCTAATACACAACAATCATGTTCTTACATTCAAAACATATGGCAGGCATAAATCATATTGATTTAGGCATTTCCACAAACACTTAGTCTACACACATTAGTCTACATAGCATATGTCGGCCAATATGTGCATTAGGGTGAATTTCTTCGCCAAACAGATCATACACGTATAACTAGTATAGGTACATGGTAAATACTCATGGCAATCATATCAGCAAAATACGTACGTATATATTATTTTCTATAAATACCTAAAATACCCTAAATCTCATATTCTTCGTACGTATTCGAAATGAAAAACAGACAACATGTTCTACATGTTAAACAGCATCATTGTCAACAATCTACCATTAAACGGCATTGAAAGCTTTGAAAAAATGGTAACCTAAGCGTCTAAAATCCGCACCTTATGCCGTAGAAGCGTAATGAATTGAATAGGTACTCTACGCTTCCGACAATGTCGATATGACGACCTATTATACAAGGTGAGTCAGCTACTTAGCTACTTGTACCCATAAGAGCCTTAAAACAGGTTAGGGTTACGGTTTTTTTACCTAGAACGAAACCAGAATCGCCAGAATAATGATGCAGGTGGATGGCTTTGGCACGTGGAGCAGCAGGGAAGAATTTCAGGAGAAAGCTCCAACTTCTCCCTCACTTTCTCTCTCTTTTCTCTCTCTTGATTTGGGTAGGGTTTGAAATTCGTATGGGATTTGTGAGAGTGGGTTTAAGGCCCTTTTCTAAGCCCAAACATAACGAAAATAGACTTGAAGTCAAGGTATACTTAAGTTATAACCAAATTGGGTCTGTTCCGATCTAATGGGGCACTTCTGAATATCCTGTTACTAAATGCGGTCGGACTTAAGCTCATTAACATTGGATCTAGGTCCAGCTAAGTTTTCAGTCCGGTCGGGTTTCCAGATCGACCGTGGCGGACCAGTTTTAGTTCAGCGGTCACTGAAACTCGATCAGGGCCACAAGTGGTATGACATGTAAGGGCCAACTTTCCTGATCCGAGGGTGAAATTTGGTCGAATTCCAACGGTCAGAACGCTTAAAAATGTCGCACAAGTGACACGTGCCAGATTTCATAAATTTTATTTTATTTCTAACATTTCTCACACTCTTCACTCCGGACTCAAGGAAATAGTCTCAGGACATCATCTGGACTTGATTTTCGAGGTGATTGTCAAGTCCAACTAGGCGGTCATATTCATCTAAGTTTGTCACTATCGAACTTTCGACGTGCGGTCCAGGTCCAATACGAAGTTTCAAAGTGCTCTCGAGAGTAACCGGGTTTAGAGATTGATCCAGAATTTTAGGGTAACGTAGTGGTAATAATTCTAGAAGTTTTGGGTCTTACAGATTGTATTTAAAGTGGTTGGTGCTAATTTTACAGGAAATCTAGTGTAGCGCTAGCTAATTCACGTCAAATTTCTAAAGAATTAGGTTCTAAATGATTCCTTTGGCTTTGGAATTGATTCCTAAGAGTGATATGGTTGACCCATTGCCTAAGGACGTCTAACCCCAGGTTGGCAAAAATCTGGGGTGCTACAACTGTGCAAACAACTGGTGCTTTCTAAGAGTGTTTAGGACCAATCGCAAGTGCTCCTCATGCTCCTCTCGACTCCTGGAGTATATCAGAATGTCGTCTATAAATACGATGATGAATTGATAGAGGAACGACTGAAATACACGGTTCATCAGGTCCATGAACACGGCTAGTGCGTTCGTAAGACCGAACGACATCACGAGGAACTCATAATGGCCAAAACTAGTCCTGAAAGTCATCTTCTGTACGTCCTCATTTCTGACGCGCAGCTGGTGATACCCTGATTATAGATCAATCTTCGAGAAGTACTGCGCTCCTCTTAGTGGATCAAACAGGTCCTCTATCCTGGGCAATGGGTACTTGTTCTTCACCGTAACCTGATTCAGCCTGCGGTAATCAATGCACAACCGCAATGAGCCTTCTTTCTTCGTCACGAACAACACACGTGCTCCCCAAGGAGACACACTCAGTCGTATGAAGCCAACCTCTAATAAATCATCGATCTGTTTCCTTAACTCCTCCATCTCACACGGGGTCAGGCGATACGTCGGCAATGAGATGGGTGTTGAACCGGGTACCAGGTCGATAGTAAAATCGATCTCGCATTGAGGTGGCAACCCAGGTATCTTCCTGAACACATCCTCATAATCACAGACTACTAGCTTGCTTTCAAGTGTCCGGACATCAACATTCCTTAACAAGGAAGCATAACAAATTACTCGAGAGGGGTGACTAACCTGCACCGGAAATGTAAAGGATGTGCCCTCCGGCTTGTAAACTGTCACTATACGGGTCTCACAATCAATCTCGGCCCTCCCCGCAGTCAGCCAATCCATACCAAGAATGACGTCGAAATGATAGAGAGAGGGGTAGACGATAAAGTCAATGGCCATCGTCCTGTTCCCTAGATCTAGCCAATAACCCTCACACATCGTAGTGACATCAGTACAGGTCCCGTGTGCTGAAATAACTCACATCCCAACCATACGAGTAGTCTGTAGCCCAAGGCGCTTGACTACTGAAGAAGATATGACTGAGATCGTGGATCCTGTATCCACCAACAAAAATATGGGAGTACCTCCGATATGGGCTGTGACCTCAAAGGCCAAAGGTGGTGCGGTCTCTGTCCTAGATGGCTCAGCTGTCAATGTGTGTACCCGAGCTTGCTGAAGACAGTTAGGCTGTGGTACCATAGGCCATTGCGACAGCCTAAAATGAGGTGCTGGAGGTCTGAAAGACGGATGAGCTGGTGTAGAACGAAAGGGGTGGTGGTGAAATGGTCTGAGGCATCAGACGACCAATCCACTGAGGCGGCAAGAACCCACTGTCTCGCATCCTGGAGAAACATGTAATCTCGGTGTGGTCAGACTTCCTACAATAGCCGCACCACACATCAGGGTGCCTCACATAGGCATGAGGTGCAGAAGACCCCTGCGGTGTCTCAAATCGAGGCCTCTTCGCGAGGAAAGGCCTACTCTTGAACTCAGGTCGCGACCTAGGAACCATAGGTGCTCGTTTGGGGGCCGACCTGTCCTCGTCCTGCTCTGCACACAAGGACATACTCACCAGCTCTGTATAGGAAGAAATGCTCGCACAACACAACTTTGATATGATCTCGGGCCGTAAGCCCTCAGAAAAATGCCACATCCTCATCGACTGGTCACTCAAAATCAAAGGAGCATACCTCCCTAGTTCCGTAAACTTGTTTTCATACTTTTTCATCGACATGCCTCCCTGGTGAAGGTGAAGGAACTCACTCTCCTTCTCTTGCCGGTACGTGACAGGAAAATACTTCTCATGGAAGTGTGCTTCAAACTCTGCCCACGTCCACTCATACCCCTCCGCAACTGTGCGGAGAATGCTGTCCCACCATAGGCTAGCCTCCTTCTCAAACATAAAGGTGGCCAACTCAACCTTTTCTGCCTCAGAACAGTGCAACGACCTCAGTATCTTCGAGATGCAGTCTATCCAATACTCAGCCTCCTCAGGTCTATGAGTACCTGTAAAAGTAGGAGGCCTCAAGCGCTGAAATCACTCGAAAGATCCGCTTGCACTAGCATGCCTGACAGGGTGTAGAGGTGAGGCAGGTGGAGTCGTCGCCATCGATTGAGCAAAAATGCTAGCCATGGAGGACAAGACCTGCTGTTGCTGCATCAACAACATCATCTGCTCTAGCATATCAGGAGGCAGAGCGGACTATGATATAGAGGGCATCGATGCAGATGCACGATGCTGCTCAGGAGCTGCATGCATGATAGGAGGCATTACAGAAGGTGTCACAGGAGGTGGCCCAGCAACAGGACCAGAAGCCGGTTGAGAACTCGGCCTGGGATCTGAATGAGATGGGCCCGCATGAGGGTTCATAGGAGTATCGCTCAGGGCGAGGGCCCCATCAAGTGAATCTCCCAGAGAAAGACGGGCGGAAGATCTCGAACCCTTAGGCGGCATACCCTACACATAATAGAGGTTAGCAACTAAAGAAATTAGGCATTCACACAATCCATTCACAGTCTGTATTTCACAAACCAAGGAAACCAAACGAATTTCATTAACAAAATTGTCACAATACATGATTTGCAGCATTACATGAATCGCGACAGAGAAAGCATGTGAACAAAACACTTAAGCTTCACACATGAAGCTTCAACACTAACTACAAACACCAAACGACTATCAAACAAACACTAAAGCAAACGCTAAAACAAGCAACAAGCTAACAAACAACGGCTATAGAAAGCCTATGCATCGGAATCTAGCGACGGAGAAGGGGCACCCTTATCCTTCAGGCAGCATAGGATGGCCTTCAAGGTGCGAGTCACCTTGCCAAATTTTTACTTTATGATAGCCTTGGTATCTTCGAGCTCTTATTTTTATCTCGGCCCAGAGTTCTTGGACTTCTTGTCACAAAGCAACCTGACTCTCCTCAAGTCGGGTTATATGAGCATCCCTAGCAGCCCGAGTCGCAAGAGGAGGACTCTCATCAGTGTCCTGAGCCTTCTCTTCTTCTTCTTCCTGGACTTCTTCCTCTATTTCTGCCCCACCTTCCTCTTCACTTTCTTCATCTTCACTATCGTACTCACCCTCGCTGTCATCATCAAGCTGGGCCTCGTGCTGCTAAGGCCCTATCTTCATCTGGTTCACAGTAGCCTCATTGATGAAATGAATCGGCACAGGCAGCTCTACCCTAAGTCTATAGCCAAACTCGAGTGCAATCTTACATATGAGCGGGCTAAAGGGAAGTGACTCTGACGTTCTTCTTGATCGCGTTATGAGGAAGATCTGTCGCAGCAAAAACGTAGGCATGCACACATTCTCTCCCAGCCCTACTTGATATAGAAAATCTACCATAAGACACGTACATTCACTGTGATTGCTCCACCTGGGATAAATATTGAAAGTGCAGATATGGTGAAGCAGATGGAAATCAGGTGATATAAGGGTTTCCAAGAGGCTCTTGTTATGCTACCACTCAAATAAACGACTGCATAGAAACCTTGTGTGGCGATCTCGCTCACGAACACTTCAGATTCTTACCACTTGGATGTACCTCGCCAAGTGGCGCGTTCAGAAGTCGACCTATCAACCGAACATCGATCGTGGCTTCCTGATCTCTGCCAAAGGAAATCTTGAACTGCAATGGCTCCAGCATAGGGTCTCAAATATGAGCATAAAAGGCACGAACAGTGGTCACGTTAGCACAAGACTGGCCTTCAAAGAGCGCACCCCACCTGACAGCTTCAATACGCTCAAATAACAAATACTCACCAAAGAGCCACCCATCCACATGTGTTTCAAAAAGAACCCTGCAGTCCGTATATGCATCATGAGCCAAATTTGCCAATAGTATTCTTCTTATCGGAGCATGGGGATCCAAATCCCACTTCGTGTGTATTTCTCTTCCAACACTTGGACTTGCAGTGGCACTTGAACTAGCGGTGCCACCTCTTGGCTTTCTTGAACGTGAAGGGCGACTAGGCCCAACTTCATCAGCGACACCCTTCCTCTTTCCCATGAGAGAGAGGACGGTGGAAAAGGAGAAAAAGGCTATAATAGCCTCTATAAAGGCCATGGAGAAGGGATGAAAGGGAGAAAAGGGGATGACCTAATGAGTTGTCACGGATCTAGGCCTAAGAGAGGAGGGAAATCGACACAAAAAGGCTGGGATTGAAAAGGGAAAAGGAAGAAACGTGAGGGGTTAAAAGCTCACACGATTTTGAGCCTCAAATGAGAGCTTCGGAGCTCCAATCACAGAAAATGGATGAAGTAACCGCTAGATATGATTGAGAACGGTAAAGGGATGAACGAAATAACAGAAAATGAAAGAAGGGACGATTAAAAAGGAGGTTTGAGAGAGAAAACAACAGTTTTAGAGGGAAAGGAGAGCTTGGAGGGCCATATTGTGAAGGAAGTATGGGATTTCTAATGAATGGGTGGCCGAACCCTAGACCAAAGGGTCCTATTTAACCCCCAACAGCATCGGCCCGGGCGGCCCGGCCTGACCAGCCCGCTGACCGGCGAGGTCCTCATCGCTCTCTAGACAATCTGGCGAGGCCTCACCAAAGGGGCAAGGTCCTCCTACCCCCCTATGTCTAAAAATATGTGGGGCCCACCCTGAGTCTCCCTAGATGTGTTAGATTTGAGCCCTACCTCTGTTTCAAACCATTTCGGGTAGTTTCGGATACTAACTGGTGCACATTCACATTTAGCGATCTTTAACAGCTGGGATAGGATCCATAAGGGTCTAAACTCATTAATAAACATACTAGAAGTGGTCCGGGGTCGTTTCATGCGACCATGGATGCACACGGACTCGATCAAAATGATCGATTTGAGTGAACTTCGCCAATTGGCGAAACTGGGATCCTATGAAGGTTTCTATGTTCTTCGCGCACCCTCCTATGGTATAATGGCATTAGCGTACGGTGTGTGACCCTAACCCAGGTCCAGATTAATCCAAATCATGCTCTAATACCAACTTGTAACACCCTGAAATTTGGGGGTCGAGCATAACTCAACTCCCGAGTTTCAAAACATCACTTATGCAACATATTTGATGATAATTGTATGTTGACTGTAAGAATGTATAAAACATGAAATAGATCAAGTCAGATAGCAAACACAATTTAGGGATATTGAAAAATTACAAGCGAAAGACTTAAATACATATATAATTCAAAATAAATGCCCAAATGATGCGCGCTCTGCCCAGGGCAATATACATATATCTGTGTCTCAAAATAAATACATGAACTATTTAAAATGATCCAATACATATCCTAAAAATAATCTCCGCTGGTCAGGATGAGGCTCACATGAACCCGCCTGAGAACTGCATATATAAAAATGCCTCTTCATCCTCATCAAAGTCTGGCTCCACCTCGCAAGCATCGCCATCTCCTGCAGCTAAGTCAAAGTCTGCTTGGTGTTTAAACACCGTCCCAGAACATGGGAGTAAGTGATCAACTCAGTGGTACTATATAGCAAAAGTTAACATGTTATTAATCCAGTTAAGCAGTAATGATAAGGCAGTACAATCACACAGGTCATATATGTCTTGTTAATGCAAGGATGTTATGAAGAATGATGCATGCCCTCACCACAATCCCCTCTTCGACATCATTTAACGATCGCGGCATGACTTTCTTCCTCAGTGCTCTATCACCAGCACAGTTAGCACATGTAATGTGGTGTTTGAATATGATTACCAAGTTCTTATTATTCCTTTTCATACAGTAAGATTGGGAAGCTAAGACACCTCCCTTGTATCATTTCCCAACATTGATCCTTTCTAGGGTCGTCAATCCTAGGATATCTCATACGATGTTATAGTTCTAGGTCGCTACAAGGGCTGCTAGGGCTGTTACGCGTAATCATTATACCACTCCCCCATCACCTTATCAATACAGGCCTAATTATATCCTCAAGACTGCATCAGGACTCGTCACCCCTATGCGGTGTCAGGATAAACTCAAGGTCACTACAGAGGGCTCGTCACCAATCAGTGTAGGCTGACAGTAAGAATATAGTGTCCCATACCACCATAATCTGCTTAGAGTAGGGTGCTCACTGGTCACCACGGGAGGTTTGTGGCCCCAGCATAGGCCGACATCACGATCACAGTGTTCCATACCACCATGCCCGGCTCATGAGTATTAGTGAATCTCGGTACCATGGTTAACGGGAGTTTCACTGGTAAGCTCAGTGCCTTAGATTCAAACAGTGGTGACCAAATATGGTGAATAAGCATCGATCAATCGGGTTAGTTGAAAGCTCAACTAGGCCAAGTGCACATTGATTTGAATGACATGGAATGCATAAGCACTCCGTGTGGCCTAACCACTACTGAACACCCCAAGCACGACTCAGATTCACTAAACTCATCTTGTGTGGCGAAAGCAACCTCAACCACTATTTATAGAGCATTTTTCGATTACTTGGATTGTAGTATAACCCCATTCACATACAAAACTAATAACTAGCATATGATTCATATCCTGCATTCATTTGTACAATCATGAAGTATAACTTAAATGTAAGCAGTACATGCAGGAACTCATACACACATGTAACATGATTCAATTAAACACATAAGCCATGGAGGAAATCATAAACTTATTTAGCATGGATAACCTAAGTTACATGATTCATGGAGGAAATCATACACACAAATACTATGGTTGAAATCCATATCTCAACCACCTTAGCATGCACATAATACTAACTACCATTTCATTTAGACATTTAAACAAACACTTAGCTTACACTATTCAACATACATCACGTATGTCAACACCATTGTATATTAGGGAAAGTCCTTTCGCCAAGGAGTTGCTGCCTACATATTAGGCATATCACAACGACAATTTATCATGGCAAGCAAATCAACAAATTCAATGCGCATACGTGTATTCTAACATATACATGAAATATGATATTTACAATACAAAGTATACGTATGCGGAAGACAAAATGGATAGCATATTTGGCATGTGTAATGGCAAGCACAACATGAATAAATCATTATCTAACATTGAAAGGGTTGAAAACCATAACCTAAGCATATACAGTCCGCACCTTAAACCAGAAAAGATGTATTTAAGATGATTCAGACGATGTGTCTTCGTCAACGGTGGATACACTACCTATGGCAAGAAATAGGTTAGCTAGAACTCTATTAGAACTAGTCTAAGCTTCAAACCAGGTTAGGGTTAGCTTAACTTACCCAAAAATAGAATCAGAATCGCCGGAAGAAGGATTCAGAAACGCCGGTTCAATGTATAGATGCACTAGGAAGAATCCTAAGGAGTTTCACCTGATTCTCCCACACTTTCTCTCTCTTTTCTTTCTCTTAAATCTATAGGGTTTGAGAAATTCATATAGGTTAGAAAGCTAAGGGTTTAAGGCCCTTTTATAAGCCCAAACATAGCAAAAACAGACTTTAAGTCAAGGTATACTTAGGTTATACTCAAATCGGGATCTTTCTGATCCAACAGAGCATTTCTGGAGGTCCTTTGATCAAATGCGGTCAGACTTAAGCTCACTAGCATCGGATCTTTAGTAAGTTAAGTTTTCAGTCCGATCGGATATCCAGATTGTCCGCGGCGGACCAGTTTTAATTCAATGGTCACCGAACCTAAATCAGGGCTACAAGCTCTATGATATAAAAGGGCCAACTTTCCTGATCCGAGGGTGAAATTTGGTTAAATTTCAACGGTCAGAATGCCTAAAAATAATGCGCAAGTGAACCGTGCCAGATTTCTTTAAAATGTATTTAATTTTCTAAATATTTTCCTTTTCTCACTCTCTTCACTCCGGACTCATTAGAATGGTCTCAGGACATTGGTTGAGCTTGATTTTCAAAAGGATGGTCAAGTCCAACTAAGCGGTCGTAACAGTCTGAGATTATAGATATCGAACTTTCGACATGCGGTCTAGATCCAATACGAAGATATAAAGCATTCCCGGGAACAACTGGGTTTAGACTTGGATCCTAGATTTTAGGGTATTATAGCGTCATTGATTTGCAAGTTTTAAGTCTTGCATAACATATTTAAAGCGAACAGTGCAAATTTCATAGGCAGTCTATCTTAGCGCTAGGTAACTTAAGTTCAATTTCTAAGAGAATTAATCCTAAGTGATTTTTGATCGAGGTGGTACTCGGGTCTTGGTATGAAATTTTTCGAGTAGTTACAGCCAAGCATGTCTCTAGAGGGTCAGAGGATAAGGTCGTAAGAGCTCTATCTTCCATGAAAGAGTATATCATGTTAATGTCATGGGGCTCGTCATTATTCTCTACCTGTCTACTCATGTTGAAAAATATATTGAACTACAACATCATATTTCTAAAAGACAAATTTATGACCCCATTCCTATAATTGATGATAACAATAGATATATCAAGGAATGGACGACCAAGTATGACAGAGATTTGAGTGCTCATATCTGTGATGGGCTGAGTATCTAGGACGATAAAATCTACTAGATAGTAGAATTTATCAACTTAGACCAACACATCCTCAATCATACCCCTCGGTACATGAACTGAGTAATTAACGAGTTGTAATGTGGTCCGAGTGGGTTTTAACTCACCTAGACCCAGTTGTTCATAGATTGAGTAAGGGATCAGATTTATGCTTATCCTCAAGTCAAGAAGTGTGTTCTCAATTTGCTGATTCCCAATTATACAGGTAATAGTTGGGATCTTTATATTTTTATGATACACTTTACTTGAGGATGACACTCACTTTCTCTGTCAAGAATTTTTTTTGATAGTTTCCTGCCTCTTAGTTGTGCATAGGTCTTTCAGAAATTTGACATATGAAGGAATTTATTTTATAGCGTCCAGAAGAGAGAAGTTGATCTTCGCTTGTTTCAACACCTCAAGAATATCCTGTGAGTTGGCTAGAGGTTTTGGTGCAATCAACTGTTGAGGGAATGGAGCAATCGGCTTGCTCAGAGGTTCCAGTTCTAATCCATGTGGAATAGTGTTAGGTCTATCATCTGTGTCTTCTTCCAGGTGTAACGCCCGTGAAAAATCCGTACTTGGAATCGAGTACCGATTTGACCCGAAATCGCGTATAAATAATTTCCATGGAAACTAAACGTAAGTTAGCTAACGCAACGCTAGAGTAGCTGGGAAATAGTCCCTGATCACTTTAAATACGTTCTACAAGACCCAAATCGAGTAGAACAGACAACTCTACAATACTCTATAACCTTGGATCCAACTCTAAGCAGGTTTGTCCTCTGGACCATATGGAACTTTTGTATTGGATTTAGACCGCGCGTCGAAGGTCTGATACCTCCTATCTTAGACCGTTAGAACCGCCCAGCTGGACTTGACAATCATCTCGAAAATCAAGTCAAACCGATAATCACAGAGTATTTCGTTGAACCCGGACTGAAGCGACCGCAAATAGGGACGAATTGGGAATTTCAAATTTAGATCTGGCACACGACTTGACGCGTCAGTATTAAGCGTTCTGACCGTCAGAATTCATCCAGATTACACCCTCGGATCAGGAAAAATATCTATTTATTATCACGGAACTTTCAGTCCTGATCTATGTGCGGTGACCGCTGAACTGAAACTGGTCCGCCACGTGCGATCTGCGAACCCTGCCAGACTGAAAACTTAATACGAGGTACATCTGGTACCCATGAGCTTAAGTCTGATCGCAATCGACCAGGGGACCACCAGAAATCAGTTTTTGGACCGAAACAGCCCCGAAATGGATAGGCAATAAGTAAACTTCGTCCCGGAGCCTATTTCGGGCGTTTCCAAGCTTATAAAAGGGGTTGAAACCCTCATTCCTTCCTTGCATACGAATTTCCCTAAACCCTAGAAAAGAGAGAGAGAGTTTGAGAGAAAGGGAAGAGGAGATTTTTCCCGCTTCCGAGCCACCAACGGTTGCTGCATCAACGCTTCCTTCCAATCACCTGGCTGGTGATTTCTACACTTTTTCAGGTATAGAAAAACCCCAACAACTTGCTGATTTAGGGTTTATATAGATTCTGAACGTATTAGCTAACGTCTTCCATAAATCAGGATCTCCCACTGTCGTAGACGAAGCCTACACTCTCCGTTCAAATTCTCGCGACCGTAAGAGATTAGGTGAGGATTTTAGACGCTTTGATTGACGGTTTACAACGCTTTCAATGTCGTTTAATAGTAGATTATCGACGGCATCGCCGTTTGACATGTACAATATGCTCTCCGTTTCCTGTTTCTCAAACTAACGAAGAATATGAGATTTAGGGCATTTTAGGTATATGTAGGAAGTACGGTCTACATACATAATTTGCTGACGAGATTGACATGATTTGTCGCCGCATTAGAGAGTTAGGAATGCCTGCATAATCAGTTTGGCGAAGAGATTCGCCAAGTTGCGCACTTTGGGTCGACATACTATATGTGGACTTAAGGGTGTAGTGTATGTGTTTGTATAAATGCTTGTATTAGTATGTATTGTATTGAATGATGTTATGTAGTAGTTTGAGATTGATTTCATGATTTATAGGCTGACCTAAATGATTTCCTATATGTTGACCTTATGCATGATTGCATCATATGCATAGAAATGATGCCTTAAGAATTGCCTAAGTTGAATATGCTTGGAAAGCATGCCTTGAAGATTTGCCTAAATTGAATGTTATAACATGTGCTAACATGCTCACATGATGTATTTCAATTCCAATACCTTTGTATTGTATTAATGAAATTCCATAGATGTGTGGGACTTGATTTAGTCCAGGCAGTCGGTAACCGAGCGAATTCGTGGCTGACTGGTCATAGCCACGAACGACGCGTCGATGAATGTGATTCGTGTTGAGAGTTGGCGGCAGTGGTTAGGCCACGCGAAGTGTTTTACGCACTTCATGTCGTTCAATTCGAGATGCGATCGCGCTAGTCGAGCCCGTCAAGTAACCCGACTGGCCGATGTTTGTTCACCTTGTATGTATCATAACTGCTTGAACCTAGGGTACTGAACTTACCATTGTAAACCCTATTAACCGTGGTACCTTGATCCACGAAGACTCATGAGCCGGGCATGGTGGTATGGGACACCGTGGTCGAGCTGTCGGCCTACGCTGGGGCCACAAACCTCCCCGTAGTGACCAGTGAGCACCTAAACTCGTGAGCAGATTATGGTGGTATGGGACACTATATTCTAGCTGTCGGCCTACACTGATCAGGCGACGAGCCCTTTGTAGTGACCGCGAGCGTATTCTGAGTTCACGGGAGGCGACGACCCTTCCGTGCAGTAGAGTACAGTAGGCCTGTATTGATAAGGTGATGGGGGAGCGGTGCAACGAGTGCGAGCAACAGCCCTGGCAGCCCTTGCAGTGACCTACGAAATGTACATCGTATGAGATTACTAGGAGTGACGACCCTAGACAGGATCCGTGTTGGGATTGATACAAGGGAAGTACCTTAGTTTCCCAATCCTGCTGTTTGAATGGACTAATAACAACTGGGTAATCATATCACCATAGCATTGCATGTGCCTGGAAGATGTGGAGCACTCTAGGGAGTGTGGCATGCCGCGGTCGTAAGATGTTGCCGCATGAGGGTGATCGTCGGTGAGGGCATACATCATGTCATATCATCTTGCATTAAACAACAGTATTAGGTTTGTCTGATTTACTGCTTTACTATTATCGCGTGATTGAATTGTGAACATGCTAATCTTTGCTCTATGATTCCACTGAGTTGATCACTCATTCCCACGTTACGGGATGGTGTTTGCAACACCCACCAGACCCTGTTGTAGTTGCAGGTGACGACGAGATCCAGGACGTGGAGCCGGAGATTGACGAGGACCAGGATGAGTTCTCGTATATGCAGTACCACGACGGCTTCCCGTAGGTGACCTGGATCGAGGGGGACTTCAGTGGGACTATTTTGAACTTATTTTTTTGTCTATGTACATGTATATGAGACTCAGAGATGTAGTCATACTTTGGAGACAGTTGAGATTACTTTGTTTTTCCATACAGTGATATATATCTTGTTTAGTCTTCCGCTTGCTTTTATCACTGGATCTGAAGTATGATTTGCAGTTTTGGTATACTTTTACTCATGTGAATGCTTTAAATCAGACAACATTGAATCATAACCATTTTTGTTGCATAAGTGACGGTCTGGAACTCGGGAGTTGAGTTTATACACGACCCCCGATTTTCAGGGTGTTACACCAGGTCCTTAGATTTTTCAGCACTTACTGGAATAGATTTGTCAATTATTTTTCTACTTCTAAGAGTGATGATAGAACTGGCTTACTCTATTGAATATGAAGAGCTTGGTTCACTAACTCCATATTACGATTTAGGATTGGGGATTGGTTGGGCTAGAAGGATCCCTTTCTTCATAATCGTAACATGTGAGTCTATCTTTTGTATAACCATAGTAAGTTCTTATAAGGCTTGGAGAGTACTTTGTTGGATAAGCTCTTATGGATTTTGAACCAATTACTCTTGAGGTTTCCCTTGATTTAAGAGTTAGTTAGGGATTCCTTGAGGAATAGTAGTTTGTCCATTCCTCCAACTAAAGTTTGGATGATTTCTTCAACTTGAATTGTATGTGTTTGAAACAAGTCCTTTGAAAGCCTTTGGTAGTTGTTCACGACATTCAATTGCTCATTCAATATTTCTTAAAAAGAAGGTTGTTCACAACCCCAAGTGTAGGGTCGTGATGTAGTAATAATCTCGGTGAGACCGAGGTCGAATCCATAGGGATTGATCTCGTGAGTATTTTGAAAGCAACTAGAAGTAGAACTAGAAGAAGATACTAATCTAAATCAGAAATTAAAGAGATTAATTAGAAACTTAAGAGTTTAAAGGTGGGAACTAGGGTTTCTAAGGATCCACTTGTAGAGATCAGGGAGATCGATGCTTGATTCAAGGACACAATTGGAATCAAAGTCCTATCCTATCCAGTTGGAAGATATCTCAATAAAATCAAATCTAAACTTCCTTTGACCTAATTCTCAATGAATGAGAGTTGCGAGAACTGGAAGTGATTCCATCAAAAAACCATGCCCAGGAGACGATGGTTCACAACATGATATACCAATTCACAACCAACATAGAAGAATTATGAAGATTAGAAGGGATTCATCACCCAGCCATGCGCAAGGGACGATGATGAACAACAGGATTTACTAACTTCACAATATCAATACATGAAAAGAATATACTCAAAGCTATTGTAGATCTACCGTAATTTGAGTCACAATAAACATAAATTAAAGCAATAAAAAATGTCCTATAACGCTACAATCTTCACCTCTTAGCCCTAGCAAAGAGGTTTAGCCAATCGTAGACATGATTAGATCTAAAACCCTAGAAGAAAATGTAAAAAACTAAGGAAGAAGAAAAAATGCTTGGCGACGGCTCTCCACCATTGTGCTTTACTCCTCCAAATCCCAAATTGATTAGATATATCCCCAAGGATACTCTAGGGACTCCTATTTATACTTGTGCAACACCTTCTTTCACACCTCCTTAGAAAAATTCAGAAATTGCCTCAAATTTACACACTCCGCGTAACTCTGTGTAACTTTGTGCGATTCGTTTGACGACATTGAAGGCATTTGATGTCATGGTGTCTTTTATATCTACTTTTTTCATGCTTTTATAACTTCATCCGGACTCTGTAACCTTCCATGTCATCAAACCTACCTTCGATGTCATCGAGCGTTGTTCGAGAAATCGATAATGCGTCCAAAATAGTCTAGAGAGTTAATCCAATTTCTTCAATAAATTTGATGCCATCGAAGAGACCTACAATGTCATTGAACAGGTCTTCAATATCATCAAGGAGTGTTTCGAGTAATCGAACATGGTGCCCAATATGTCTAGTGAGTTTTGCCGAAATTCCATAGAAAATTTGATTTCATTATAGCCTTTGATGTCATCGAGTAAGGCTTTGAGTCATCGAACAAGTTCTCAAGTCATCAAAAAACACCATTAATTTGTCCAGCAACCAACTCAATTTTCCTTCATAGATTCGATGTCATCGACCTATGTTCGATGTAATCAAATGTGTCCTTGATGTCATCAAACTGTGTTCGATGACATAGTCAATGTGTATTCCGCACTTGTTCTTTTGGCTTTGTTCCTTCTTTACTTAGTTTTCTTGAATCTCGAGACCTTGAAATCTTTAATCTTTGTCTCTTAAGATCCATTCTTTTCCTTGGTGATCTTTAAGCGTCAAATCCATGCTTTTAGAACCTTTTTCAATCTAAGCTCATAAATTCACCTTGCAACATAAACATGAGTAAAATAAGACATTAAGTAGTATCATGTTCGTAAAACTAAGATATAAATAGGGTTTAATATGTAATATTTGACCCTCAACATAGGTATTGTTGAAAAATTTTAAGTTGTATGAACATTGCAAGCACAAATACAGTAGACAACTTCCTTAGCCTTATCCTTCTTAAGTTTCATGGCCTTGAGTTTCCTTGTGAGACTGACCACTTTAACATTCAAATAATCTTCCTCTTTCAAAAGATATATCCCGCCCTTCTCCTTTGATTGAGTAGGTTTAAAAGTGGTGCTTGGTCTAAGGGAGATGTCCCATGATTGTGTGGTTTTAGCTAGTTTGTCAAAGTAATCTTAGAAATCATCGACATCTTTATTCATGAATTCCCCATTACAGCGTCTCCATGAATTGGTGCATGGAAGATGTCAGTCCTTCATGGAAGAAATTTTTTATGCACCACATTTCAAAACTGTGTCGTGGGCATGAATTAAAAAGATCCTTGAACTGCTCCCAACATTGGAAGAATGTTTCATCTTCCATTTAGGAAAAGTTCATGATCGACTTTCTGATGGTGTTCGTCTTATGGTATGGGAATAATTTCTTTATGAACTCCCTTGTCATGTCATTCCATCTGCCAATAAATCGTGGACGTAGCGAATGCAACCATGTCTTAACTTTTTCTTTTAAGGAGAAATGAAAGAGTTTCAGCTAGATTGTGTCCTCAGACACATTAGGAAAATATAAAGTGGCTATTATCTTATCAAACTCTTTCAAGTGTAGATATGGACTTTCATATTTAAGTCCATGGACCTATGGAAGAAGTTCGATTACTCTCGTCTTGATATCTATATTTTCTAAATTTTTTGGTAAAATCATATAAGAAGGTGTGCTCACCCCTACCGGTTGTAAATAGTCTCGTAAAGTACGAGGCAGGGGTGCATGATGAACCTCATTCTCATCCTGGGCCTCCTCAACTGGAGGTTGATTTATAGGTTAATTAGCAACCATCACTTCTATTGACTATGAGTATCGTTGGTTGTGTCTAATCCTGTGATGGATAGATAACTGTTCGACTAATCCTCCTTTACTCAAAAGATGTAGAGTGTTACATGGACCCACTTGGGCATGAAACACTCTCAACTTTTAAGTTCAGAATCTAACCTAAAATCTAAGAATTGAAAACTACAAAAAATAAGAAGTGAGAGAGAGAGAGAGAGAGTTAGAATGAAGTTACCAAATAGGAGATGCTAGGTTAGGATCCTACAAAACAGAGAATAAAGTTAGTTTTTAAAAATAAGTTCAGAAAAATTCCTAACTTAGAAATAAAATAGAAAGTTAATCCTAATCTTAATCTAATTCTAAAATAATTAAATTTAGAAAAGCGCAATCCTAGTCCCTGGAAACGGTGCCAAAAACTTGTTCACAACCCCAATTGTAGGGTTGCGATGTAGTAATAATCTTGGTAAGACTGAAGTTAAATCCCCATGGACTAAACTCCTACATTTTCGAAAGTAACTAGAAATAAAACTAGAAGAAGATGTAAAACTAAATTTGAAATCTTTGAGAGAGTAATTTTGATTATTGTAATTCAAACTTATGAATTTAAAGGTAGGAATTAGGGTGTCAAGGATCCACTTGTAGCCCTTAAGATGCTATCTTACCTGATTCAAGAGACCCAATTGGAATCAGAGACCTATCTTATCCAATTAGAAAGGGAGATAATCAAATCTTTGAACTTCTCATTGATCTAGCCTCAATGGAAGAGGATTGTGATTATTGGAAGGGATTCCATCACCCAACCATGCCCAGGAGATGATGACAAACAATAGGATTTACCAATCCCACAATCTTAAATAACAAAAGAAGATATTCAAAGTTATCACATATTCTATTGCAATTTGAGTCATAACAAACCATTGAAAACTGAAAATATTCCTTAAAATCAACTATAAATCAATGAAGTTTAATAAAAACATGAATCAAAGTAAAGAAATCATCTTAATCATGTTACAAGCTTCATCTTAAGAGATTTATCCAACCATAAACATGATTGAACTAATAACTCTTAAGAAAAGCATAAAAATAAATGAGGAAGAAGAAGAAAGCCTCTTGGTGTCCTAAGGACTCCTATTTATACTTGTGAAGTTTCACCTTACGCACCGACTTGGAATTTTCACAAGCCGACTTGAATTATGCAATTCACAGCTTTTCCACGCTACGCATTAGGACCAAAGTTGAATCTGAAGTCGAGTCTGAATTTTGAAAGGATTCTCTTTCAGCAGTTGCCCGATTTCATTCGGACCATCTGGGTTTGGTCGGACTAAACTTAAGTCATCGGTCGGACTGAATTAATCTTTGGTTAAACCAAATTAACTCCTTTCATCGCTGGAGCTTTTTATGCACTTTCGGTCACACCGAATCCTCCCTTCAGTTGGACTGAATATGAGTTCGATCAGACCAAATTTTTCATCGGTTAAATTGAATTAGCTTTTGAAATCCTTCGCTAGTCGTTGGATTATTTTGTGCAAGTTTGGTCAGACCGAACATGTTTATTTTTCTGTTACAAATTATGTGATCATTCAAGTCCTTTCTTCAACTTTTGTACTTGGTTTCCTTGGATCATTGGCTTATGAATTCTTCATTATTGGTCTTCTAAGATCTAACCTTTAGCTTGGTAATTCTTGAGCATCAAATCCATGTTTTTAGCATTCTTTTCAATCCAAGCTCTCAGATTCAACTTGCAACATAAACATACATAAAATATACCTTTAAGCAGTATCATGTTCATAAAACCAAGATATAATGTAATGTCTCGAAAAAATCCGTACAATGGTCTGAGAACCACCTCAAGCAGAAATCCCTAAGGACCATATTCTGTAGGAATTAGATGAAAATTAATTAAGTACTGAGCTAAATAATCGGTGGATTTATCTTGAACCATTATTAATACAAATGACATGACCTAAAACCATCAAAATCAATGAATTAACACTACTTAAAAAGCTAGGAGAAATCCTAAAAGCCAGTTGCTCTCAGGAGCACATTGAAACTCCGTATCAGACCTGGACCGTACGTCGAAAGTCCGATGACCGTGAAATTATAGGGTTATGATCGCCTTATTAGGCTTGACAACCATTGTAGGAATTAAGCCAAAATAGTATCCAGAAACGCACAACTTCAGCCTTGAGCGAAGTGTGTGAGAAACACGAATATCTTTAGAAAATGAACCCAAAATTAAGTGAATTGGACCATTCGCTTGTGGGTAAAGTTGAAGACTTCGGACTGTCAGATTCTAATCGAACTTCACCCATGGATCAGGGATATTTCCCTGCACCTATCGCTATACTTATGGCCCTGATCGAGGGACGATGGTCGTTGATCTGATACAGGTCCTTCACGGCCAATTAGTTTATCAGATCGCACCATAAACACAGTCCTGGCATAGATCCATTGTCAGGGAATTTGCCCTATGATGTAGGTGAGTAATGGACCTTCCTTAGGGCCCTGTTTGTCAAAAAAAGGCATCCTTTGGCTATAACCTAAGTATACCATGGCGCTGGGGCCATTGACATAACTTCTGGGCCTATATAAAGCCCTTAAATTACCCCTCTTATTCTATACGAATTTCTCTAACCCTAGGAGAGAGAAGAGAGAAAAGAGGAGAAAAGAGTGAGGAGAAGAGAGAGAGAGATAGGGAGATTGTTGTTGGGATTCACTCTCATTACTCCACGGGCTGAATCACCTCTTCTGTTTCGCTACACCATCATTTTCAACTACGATTTGGGTAAGAAATCCTAACCCTAATCTTGTTTTAGAAATTCAGATAGAGTAATCAGTGAAATAGTTAACTCATTTCACGATCTAGGTAACCGTTGTTTTATGTTCGGGAATGTAAGATTCGAACCACGTCCAAATCAAGTATTCTGACGAAAGGTGTGGACTATAAACGTTTAGGTTATGGTTTTTAAGGCTCTCAATGTCACCTAATGGTTTATGTCTGACTTGATTGCTGCCACATGATATTGGTTACGACGTTTTTTTTTTTTATAAACGATACATGTGTGAACTATGTGAATAAAAATGCATTCTATGTGTTTGTTGAAATGTTTGAATGAATGAGAAATCCTAATTCGTGCTTGTCATTGTTCCTAATCTTAGATCCATGTGTGGTATATGCTTTATGACCAATGTTGTGTAATCAATCGTTATAATTCATGTCGAAACTAATTTAGTCTACGTACTTAGTAACGTGTAGTCTAAGTGTTTGATAAAATGTCTAAATAAGAAATGGTTGATGATTTGTATTTAATAAGAGTATTGAGATGGAATTCTCAAGTACCTTATTTATGTGTAAACTTCATGCAATTATAATTCTAATTACCCAATTTATAGATGAAATGTGAACATTTAGTAACATGTTCAATGTGTTTGACAAAATGCGCAAATGAGAATTATATTGAATTATTTGTTAAATGTTGTTATGATTATTACATGTGTCTCTGCATATTGCATTTGAGTAATATTGGGGCCATAACCTAGCCTAGGCAATCGGTAATAATTCCCGTTTGAGTGGCAAAATTAGTCTCTCCACATTTGATACGTTTAGTGAATTCCATTCGTACGATCTTTGTCGACAGTGGTTAGGCCACGAAGAGTGCTCATGTCCTCTATGTCGATTAATTCCGCATGCGCTCATACTAATCGAACTTGTCTAATAACCCGATTGGCCTATTGTGTGTTTACCATATATAGACATTATTGCTTGAATCTAAGGTACCACTTACCAATGTAGGATCCATTTTAACCATGGTACCTTGATCCGCTAAGACTCATGAGCCGGGCATGGTGGTATGAGACAGTGTGGTCGAGCTGTTGGCCTATGCTGGGGTGAGGAGCCTCCCTGTAGTGACCTGTGAGCAACCCAAACTCGTAAACTGAATACGGTAGTATGGGACACTGTATTCGAGCTGTTGACCTGCGTTGAGGTGGCGAGCCTCCCCATAGTGACCTCGAGTATAAACTCTTAAACTTACCTATCCATTGATTTTCATTAAGGGATGATACCCTACAACTTGCCTATCGTTTATGGTTAAGTAGGATTGATGACCTAAGATGGATCCTTTGCTTGGGTAAATGATTTAAAGCTTCCCAAACCTGTTCTATGAATAAGCCTAATTAAGTACCCGGCTAACGTGACCATGCACTGCATTGCATACAGCCTTTTAGAGGAAGGGCACGATGAGGATGTTTGTCATGTGCAAATGACTGGTGGTGTCGCTTGTAAGGGAGCTTTGTGCGAGTGCATGCATCATTACTGCACTTCATTCTTACATTAACCAAAATAATTAGGAAGTGATTGTTGTATTGCTTTATCATTACTACTTGATTGAATTGATGACATGTTAACCTTTGCCTTATAGTACCACTAAGTTGATCACTCACTCCCACTTTAGGATAGTGTTTTAAAACACCAACCTAACTCTGTTGTAGATACAGGTGATGGTAGAGTCTATACATCTGAGATAGACTTCTTTGATAAGGAGTTCTCTTATGTACAACTATTAGGAGGGTCTTTATAGACCATGCACTGATCGACGGGGTCACAGGGATTATATGGATTAGTCGGACATTCACATTTTGACATTTTGTATATTTTGAAACAACACTAGTATATATTCAGCCCGGTAACACAATCATACTCCGGAGGTTATGAAATACGTTTATACTTTATATATTTATCTCAATCTTCCGATTTCTTAATTATATTAACTCTAGAGTTTGATATGCTGATTTGGTATAATCCCTCTCATGTTTAATGCACTAATATGGTCAACATTCAAATATTATTATCTATGTTGCATAAGTGATGTGCTGGATCTCGGGAGTAAAGCTTTGCTCGACCCTCGAAATCTAAGGCATTACAATAAATATGGGAGAATATGCATTATTTTACACTCAACACATCGCATAACTATGGAGATTCGCCAGCGTATTCGTATAATCCCTCTCATGTTTAATGCACTAATATGGTTAACATTCAAACATCATTATCTATGTTGCATGAGTGATGTGCTGGATCTCGAGAGTAGAGCTTTGCTCGACCCTCGAAATCCAGGGCGTTATAATAAATATAGGAGAATATGCATTATTTTACACTCAACACATCCCATAACTATGGAGATTCGCCGGCGTACCTAACGTTAACGTGGATTTATGCGAACATCTCAAGGTGACATAATAATGCGGTTAGGGAATTTACGTAACACAATTTGTTTATAGAGCGAGTATTTGTGACATCTAATCCCAAAAAGTAATGTAATATGTATGACTATTTACTTACATCGATTGTACACCACACCAACCAACTCACGGAATTATGCATCGACCAAGAGGGCCGCTACCCATAATGCATTACGTCCATGATAAATATTTGAATAATTAGTTGTGATACCTTTAACATATCAGTGGCTGTAAGGCCCATATCCTAGACCGTACCATTCCTTAGGCTTCTGTGGTCCTCCTGGTTGAATTTCGGCAATCCGTGACCTGTAATCGATGTTTGTGCAACCCTAAGTAGCATCCTTTGATTCTTAATCAGCTCGACTCGAAACTTACACCTTAGCGACCGCGTTGTCGCCGCAGTTCCAACGTTGTGTCTCACTCTTCGATGCAATACCCAGGCCAGGAGTTATGGGCCCGCATTTATTTCGAGGAAAACGCCGCGTGTTGCGAATTCTGAGAGAATCTCTGCAACCTATCACATCAATCAATTACCTAAAGTTAAGTACACAACCCATCCCTCTCTTACCAACAAGGCATGACTCCCATCTCTCTCCCAATCCCAAAGTCATCTCTCTCTCTCTCCACCCATCTCTTTCTTACAACATCCATTCCTCCCATCCCATCTTTCTTACAACACCCTCTTCTCTCTCATTCTCACCACTATTTCCCAAGTTTCCATAAGAGAAAATCCTATGGAGAGAAAATAGCCAAGAGAGGACCTATCTTTCTACCCCCTCATCTCACCATCCAACCCTTCAATTCTCATCTTCCACCATTAAAGAAGAAGCCAAGGAGCTAAGGAAACAAAGGGACGAAGAAGATTAGCAATCGATGGGTGATTTATAGGATTAGATGGTGTTGTTGATGATGGTATGGATCTCACTTTGGTCCCTAGGTGTGGCCGATGGCCCACCATGATTCATATGATCATCCCATGATGGGGCCATTCTCCATGGACCCCATCATGATGTTCATTTTTCCTATTGTGAAAGGTTATTTAGACCTTGCATTTTTGGTGGAAAAGGGATCTCCACCGTTGATTTTAATCGGTGGGCCCACATGTATTGGGACCTACTTGATGTATGTATTATATATAATGGGCCACCTAGGGAGGGCTTATAGTGACAAAGCCCTTCAGTAAGACCTCATCCATTCTGTACCATTTTCTATGCCTATATACGTAATGATTGACGCCCTTAGCCAGACTGAGATTGGCCATTTATAGTGCATGCCCAACTGACTGAAACCTTAAGACCTTGAAACCTATTTCATATTGACCGCCCCATCGCCGCGATCATGGAGTACAAACCATGCGTCTGTATGACACTCCATTAGTGAGATACACCGTGAAGAATCGTTAGTGCATCATGTGCGCATGGCGCTATGTACTCCATTCCACACATGTTCACAACACATGCCATGCACATATGCACATACCACACATGGGTGAGAGAATCTCTACCCATGTGTGTGATGTCACACACCCATACCTCTCCTCTCTCATGTGCATGCAAGGTCAACTCTTCTCCATACCATATCCTATGCATGACATCATCACACCATGCCATCTCATGTCCCTTTAATCCACCATTAATTCCAAATCATGAATTAATTGTCATAATCACAGTCTAAGCTAACCAAGATCACATTAATTAAATCTAACCATATTTTAACAATGTCTTGACAAATAGTCCTTCATCCCTTAGCATTTCACCATTTTTCTACATAAGGAGAGAGAGAGAGAGAGAGGAGTGATCTTGGTGGGCCTCCATCAATCTCATCCCTTCCACCCATCTCAACCATCCATTTAATCCGTCAAGGTGAGTACACCCCTCCACTCTTATGGTTTATTTTCTTCCTTGATTATTCGGATGATTAATTGTGGTGATGATGTGATGATGATGATAATGATGGTGTAGGACTCATCGATGGTAGGGCCCATTATGATATATGGTTACACATATATAGATGGTGAGATAAAATAAATATTAGCTTGATCTAAAGCTTGTGTGAGACCCACTAGCCGTGTGCCCACCATGAAGTAAACTAACCATCATACATGGGTATATGGTCATAAGGATGTGGATGAAGAGAAAATATAAATATCAGCTTAGCCAGTAAAACATGGTGCCACTATGACCCTTATAGTCATTCAACCGTCCAAGCATGGCCCATTAGGCTGACCAAACTCACACACACCCATGCACACTTCAAAATAAAAATAAAAATTTATAAAAAAAAAAGAAAAAAAAAGAGAGAAAGGAGAGTGGATGTTGTTGCTGCCAGTGTCTAGAGGACGTTGCCTGTTACTTGTTATAAGGGGGAGAGTGTGGGACCTACAACAGGCCCCACCTATAATGTATGTATTTAATCCACGCCATCCATCCAATTTCTTAGTTCATTTTAGGCAGTGAGCCAAAAAATGAAGCCAATCCAAATCTCTGGTAGGCCACATGTAAGCCCTGAAAAACGGGGGTCAAGCATAACTCATCTCTCGAGTTCCAAAATATCACTTATGCAACATTTTTAATGATAGATTTATGTTGTCTGTATTAGTGCATAAAACATGAAGTAGATTAAGCCAAATCAGCAAAACATAATCCAGGGACAGTTGTAATATGCAAGCGGAAGATTGAAATAAATATATAAGCCAGTATGAGTCCCCAAAGTATATATGCTCTGCCAGGTCATAATTATAAGTATTTTTAATATATAAATGTCAAAATGTGATAGTCCTCTATAAAGCATAAACCCTGAAGCCCCGATGATTCAGAACAGTCTAAGAGAACCCGCCTGAATACTGCATACACGAGAAAGCCTCCTCATCATCCTCAAACTCTGGCTCTACCTCGCGGGACGCATCAACATCTGCATCTAAGACAGAGTCTGGTTGGTGTTTAAACACCATCCTAGAATGTGGGATTGAGTGATCAACTCAGTGGAACTATACAACAAAGGTTAACATGTTATCAATTTAGTCAAGCAGTAATGATAAAGCAATACAATCAAACATCCCTAATTACTCTGATTAATGTAAGAATGTATAAAGGAATGATGTATGCCCTCGCCTGCACTCCCTCTGCAATCTTCATCTTACGGTTGTGCATGTCAGTCACTTCCTCAGTGCTCTGCCCAACGCCAAACGGCACATGCAGTGCGGTGCATATATATGATTACCAAGTTCTTATTAGTCCTTTTCATACAGCAAGATTGAGAAGCTAAAGTACCTCCCTTATATCAATTCCCAAACAATGATCCATTCTAGGGTTGTCACTCCTAGTAAATCTCATACGATGTTATGGTTCTAGGTCGCTGCAAAGGGCTCGTCACCAATCAATACAGGCCTAGTTATACCCTAGATGCTACAATAAGGCTCGTTGCCTCAATGCAGTTTCAGGGTATGCTCGAGGTTACTACAAAGGGCTCGTCACCAATCAGAGTAGGTCGACAGCATGAATACAGTATCCCATACCACCATATTCGGCTCACGAGTCTGGGTTGCTCACTAGTCACTACGGGGAGGCTCGTCGCCCCAGCATAGGCTGACAGCTCGACCACAGTGTTCCATACCACCATGTCTAGCTCATAAGTCGTAGTGGATTGAGGTACCAAGGTTAACAGGATTTCATTGGTGAGTTTGGTACCTTAGATTCAAGCAGTAGTGTCCAAACATGGTGAACATACATTGGTCAATTGGGTTAATTAACAAGCTCGACTAGGACGAGTGCACGTTGAGTTGATCGACATGAAATGCATAAGCACTCCATGTGGCCTAACCACTGCCGATATCCTAAGTATGACTCGGATTCATTGAACACATCTTGCGTGGCGAAAATAACCTCAGCCACCAGTTCAAGCCCTATTACCGATTACCTGGACTGTGATATAGTCCCAACAACGTACAGTCACATTAATGAATATTTAAGTCAAATCCTACAATCATATGAACATGTTATGGAATATAACATAAACATGAATACACAGTACATGGAGGAAATCATACACACAGTTAAACATGGGTAAATAAGTTATGCAGTACATAGAGGAAATCATAAACACAGCTATGGTAATTGGGATTTATATCTCAATTCCCTTATAAATCACAATTGACTAGCTACTAACTCATTCAGACATTTTTATAAACACTTAAACTACACCTTCCAACATACATCACGTTTGTCGATTAAAATACGTATTAGGGAAAATCCTCTTTCCAAGGAGTTCTTACATATATAACAATCATGTACCTACGACAGTTAATCGTGACAATCATGAATTCAAATTCCAAATGCGTACAAACATTTCAATAAACACATAAAATACTCTATTTACAACATAGTTTATACGTATAGGTAAAACGAAACAGATAGCGCATTTGGCATGTGTAATGGCACCCACGTCAGTAATAGATCATTTACTAAAATTAAAATATTTGAAAACCATAGCCTATACGTATATAGTCTGCACCTTAAACTAGAAAATGCATAACGGATAAGATTTAGACGCTAAGTCTTCGTCAACGGTGGATTTACAACCTAGAACACGAAGTAGGTTAACTACATCATTACTTAGACTATTTGAAACTCTAAAATGGATTAGGGTTAGGATTTCTTACCCAAGTACGGGATCAGTATCGCCCGTATAGTGATACGAATAGGCAGATTTGGTACGTAGTGTAGCTGGAAAGAATCCTAGGATGAATCACCAACTTCTCTCTCACTATCTCTCTCTTTACTCTCTCTTTTTCTTAGCTAGGGTTTTGAAATTCGTATGGATTATGAGAGGGGGTTTAAGACCCTTATATAGGCCCAGAACTTACGAAAATAATCCTAGGGCTACGGTATACTTAGGTTATATCCAAATCGGGCTTGTTCCAATCCAACGGAGCATTTTTGGAGGTCCCTTTGCTGAATGCGGTCGGACTTAAGCTCACAGATATTGGATCTTGGTTAAGCTAAGTTATCAGTCCGATCGGGTTTATAGATCGACCGTGGCGGTCCAATTTCACTTCATGGTCATCGATACTCGATTAGGGCCACAAGTACATTAGCATGTGTGGGACATTTCCCTTGATCTGAGGGTGAATTTGGGTCAAATTCTGACGGTCAAACTGCTTATACTTGGCCCACAAGTGACACGATTCAGATTACTTAAATTTGGATTTAATTTCTAAAAACATTCACTTTTCTCACACTCTTCGCTCCGGACTCAAGTAAATCGTCTCAGGACATCATTTGGACTTAATTTTCGAGATGGTTGTCAAGTCCAATAAGGCGGTCATAATTGTATAGTTTCGTAGCTATCGGACTTTCGACGTGCGGTCAAGGTCCAATACGGAGTTTCAATGTACTCCCGAGAGCAACTGGGTTTAGAGATTGAGCCTAGATTTTAGGGTAATGTAGCATTAATAATTCTACAAGTTTTGAGTCTTGCAGATCATATTTAAAGTGATTGGTGCTAATTTCATAAGTAATCTAGTTTAGTGCTAGTTAATTCTCGTTAGATTTTTAAAGGATTTAGTCCTATGAGCTCTCTGCTTGAGGTGGTACTTGGGTTTTCGTACGGATTTTTCCAGGATGTTACACCACACCATCAAAAAGACTAATTTAATAGTGATAAACTGTTAGGGCCTGCTGTGATGTTTCTATACGTAAAAAAATGCTGAATATTGGGCTTGTTAGATCCATATCGGTCCATAGAATCTAACAGATGGGGTGGATCATCCTGATGTGCGCCCCACCTATGAAAAACCATATTAATATATATATATATATATATATATATATATATATATATATATATATATATATATATATATATATATATATATATATATATATATATATATATGTAAGGGGCTGACGCCCCTTGTTGCTAATATCCAGCATCTAGAGGACGCTGCAACTTCTGCTACTTATGTTTGGCAGGGTCAATGGGCCTCACCACAGGCCCCACCATGATGCATGTTGAGCATCTACACCGTGCATTCGATGGGTCCCCTTTAGGAAGTGGGATACCCCAAAAATCAGCCTACACGGAATTCAAGTGGCCCACACCATCTAAAAAAATGAGAAGATAATATTGATATCAGCAAGTTATGTGGGTCTGATCATGAGAAATATGCTATATACAAACCCTCCATCCATTTGGTGAGCTTTTCTTAAGGCTTAAGAAGAAAAATAAGACAGATCTAACTATTAGGTGGTCCACACTACAAAAAGTAGTGGGGGATTGAACGTCTTTCATTAAAACCCTTTTTTAGTCATAGAAGTTTTGGACTATTATTAAATTTATTTTTCCTCTTACTTTAGGTCTTTGTGATCTTATGAACAAATTGGATGGAAAATAAACATTCTGCTAGGCCCTATGAATGGTTTAATGGTGAAATCATTATCTTCACTACTATTTGTAGTATAGTCCAAATAATCTTTGGATATGATTCATTTTTGTTTGGATAATGCTCTAAAATGATCTCTAAATATAGATGAACAATGTAGATATAATAAATATATTACTTTGGGGGATCTCCTTGAACCATTCGTATAACTCAGAGCTCGAGGATATAGAATCACGTGTTAGGATCCACTTGAAATTTGAATGCATCTGACACTTGGCCTAACCCTTAACCAAGTGGGACACACATAATGGATGGGCTGGATTTTTGATCCACACCTTGGTGGCCCAATAAGTGATTATTAATGTTTTAATGGAGGGTAATCCTCTTAACTTTTGTGTGTGGTATGGCCCACATGTGCCACAGATTGACTTGATTTTAAGCTCCAGGCCCATCATGGATTGGTGGCTCATTAATTATGCAAATTATATTGTTTGTAAATGTAATATGTACATGGTCTGGATCTTTGTTAAAATTTCTATATATTGATGGTGTACAATCATGTGACCATGTAATGCATGGATAGCCTACAATTGATATAAGTATGATGAATGCATACCCCATGAGCTCCACCACATAGAACCCATGTGAATTCCATTAATGTGTGGGTCCAAGAATGTTGAGGCCCATTTTGAGTGAATGTCATGCGGGCCCATCAGTGGTAGCCTTTGTTGGGCCAACCATTGGCCTTGTTCGTCAAGAGTTTGCGATCTCCATGTGTTGAATATATGTTATCTTGAATCATATGAAATTGTATTGCGTGTATAATCCTTCACCACTTGGCATGCGATATAAGTTATATTGTGTTGCTGCCCTAAATTACCTATTTATATAATGAGTGCACAAGCCTTCACTACTTGACATTTTGGTTAGAGTGCGGGCCTAAGTAGTAGGATCATATGACATGTGTTTAAACCCATAAACATGTTTAATTATAAGAATTATGTAGACTCTAGATGTGTGAGGGTGAGATATGTGTTTGGCCCCTTAATCATGTGGGCATGTGACGTATGTATGGCTACCTAATCAAATGCAATTGTGGAGTATATGTGGTCATTTAACCATATGATTGCGAAATTCACACAAGGCCAACCAACTACATGAAGTTAGGTGGCATTGGTGACCACCCAATGATATGACCACGTGCTTATGGGCATAGCCATAGTCACTTAAACCATGAACAATCGGGTTGTATGTGTAGATTTTTCTTAGTCATGAGAATTATGATATAGGTTGGATTATACAACTTGATAATGGAGTGGCCTTCAATTTGGTGTCATGAGACATAAATACAACCCTTACATTATGCTCATAGGTGAGGCAAATGCAGGGACCACTAAACTATATTTGATGTGGTGGAAGCTAGTTCTTGGCCTCTTGATCTTGTGACACCGAATCTGAGTCATTCTCCCTATGAAGTATGGCGTGGTCATAGTTTAAGACTTAGTGTAACTGGGTATGGTGGGTATGCTTGTGATTGTGCCTTGGATGCCTTGAGATGCAGTCACTAGACCATGATACTAATTATATGTCCACTCAACCAAGTAAAATTATGGCATTGACAACCTGACCATGTAGGAGCATAATAAAGTGGTTGCCCATGGATGTATGAGTTATAGTGTAGTAAAAATAAGTAACCATGTGACCTTAAATCCTTTATTATGGTAAGTAGAGTGACATTTGTATGGCCACTCAACCATATGGACTTCTGATAATGGAGTGGCTATAAGACCATGTGGGCATATGAGAATTATGTGATTACTCAGACTCATGAACTATGATGATGGTGTAACCTCTTGAGTATGTGAATTTAAGATGTATGTCAGATTGATTATGGACCCTACCATGATATAAGTATTGTATATTTCACCATTTATCCATTAGGCTAGCTAATTCTAGAACATGATTCCAAAATGACCTAAATTCAATTCCTAAATGAGTCAGATGATATGAAATAGTGTCAATTGAATGTATAACTTTTGAACACTTGGGAACCCACTTAAGGTATGTATTTTATCCACAGTGTTCAATTGTTTTGCCAACCAAATAGTTCAATCATGGAGCCAGCTAACATGTGCCTTGTGCATCTGAACTGTTCTTTCTTGTACTACCTTAATGAGTGTGAGTTACTTATACTATCTACTTGTTGTGACCCACTGTAATGTTTGTGTGTGGACCCATCTACTTGCAATACCACTTGGAAGTAGGACCCACTACGTTGTATGAGACAAACCCATGTCATCCAACCGTGACTAACTTTTTTGTGCATATTATATACCCAAGTTGTTCAACTTAGGGCTCACTATATCTTATGAGGTTTACCCGTGCCTTCCAAACTATTGTAGAACTACTATGATAATTATTTGCAAATCCAACCTATTAACAACTTAATGGAATATCTATCTTGTGAAGGATAAGGTGTAATTCTGAATACAATTAATGTTCATGATTATGATAGTTATGGATGATATTAGTGATGTTAGTGATTATGGTTAATAGAAGTATGTGATTTAATATCTTGATTAATGTTGATCCACTTCTTAGTATTCTAAATTCATCTACTTAATCATGTTGATATTGATCATACTATGCATCATGGAATGATGGTATGTGCAAGTGTACTTCAATACATTTGTTCATGTGTAAGATATGTCCTCTTGAGTTTAGTCACATGACCATGGATTGATATAGTTGATAGTGGCACATGATGATTATATGTCATTTTTGGTGTAAAGGTTAAGTAGACCCTAAACTCATGACATTATATGCATACCACATGCACTTGAACATATGTCTTATCATAATTGCTTAAATTCATAATCATGGCATACATGATAATCGAAATACCATAGTCGTTCCGTATAACATGAGTTGAGTCTTGATGATAAAATGTGCATTTATGATGAGGAGTTGGGTTATTCCTGAAAAGGGACGGGACACTGGAAGTGTGAAAATAGTAGAGGATGATGTGACCATTAGGTTGAAAGTCCCTAAACCCCAGTGCTAGCTAGGGATACCTCACCGTCAGGTTGAGTGGATACATGGGTCATGAATTTGACTCCCACTGACGAGGTTGGGTTAAGAAGAGGTGGGTCCAACTTGCTTAAGGGTGGAGGCGCAAATAGGGACTAGCCTGACTCGCCAGTGAGGAGAAGCGAGAATGAGATCCGCTACTGGCATGATGGGTGGAAGTCCACCATAGGGCGAGTATGCAAGGTTGATTACTGGTGTCTGGTGCATGGGTGTCAACCACGGTGTTTTTTCGAGATATACAATTATGATATGACATGACAATATGATGATGATGATGTGATTATGGATGTGTGTAATACAGTTATGACTGTGGTATAAGAGAAATGAATATATGACTTAGTGATGCTGGTAACATTAACTCAGAGTGTTCCTATGTTGCATATGCATTACATTGGCAATGACATCATACCTTACATACTACACGCCTTTCACCATACATGATTTCTTCGAGGCATATTTATCTTGCTACCATGTAGGACACACTGCACACACGTGTGTATTCACTAGGCTTTTTTCCTAAGCTTCCTATTTCCCATTTTTTTAGGGCTGGAGTAGCTCGTGGCTGGAGTAGCTCGTAAGACTTAGCTTTCTCGATGCATTGCATCTATTTTTCGATTTGGGAATGTTGACGTTATGTACCTTTTGAAAAACATTGAACTTGTAACCATCAGAATTTATAATGGAGAGTGTTGCTTGGTATTTTGATCATGGATTTCATGCTTAGGTATTATTATGTGTTTATATATATATATATATATATATATATATATATATATATATATATATATATATATATATATATATATATATATATATATGTATATATATATATATATATATATATATATATATTTTAGTCAAAAATCTTCCTTGTGGTATACCAAACTCGGGACTTGGTGTTTGGAAGTCGAGTGCCAGATTTAGGGCATCACGAAAGCTATCTGTCCCCGAATTTAGGGCGTGACACCTTCCCCTCCCACAACCTTCTCTCTATATCTCTCTCTATTTCTCTCTTTCCCATCTCGTGGCCCACCATGATGTATTTGACCCACACTGCCCAGGGCAGAGGCCGCTATGATGCATACATTGTTTACTCACACTACCCATTGTGGGGTCCACCTTATAGCGTCTAACAGCATTGTTTCCTGGACCGTCTAGGGCAGGTCATCTACATGAAGTTAAAACACAAATGCTAGCTTTAAATAAAAAAAGTTGGTGGGTCACACTCATTTGGACTCCACCTTGATGTATGTAACGTATCCACACCGTCCATCCAACTTCCTAGCTCATTTTAGGCGTTGAGCCAAAAAATGAAGCCAATCCAAATCTCTGGTAGGCCACACCATTAAAAATGTTATTTTAATAGTGACGAATTGTTAGGGCCTGCAGTGATGTTTCTATGCATCAGAAAATATTAAACATTAGGCTCATTAGACCCTTCATGAGTCAGAGAACCCAGCCACAAAACAGATCATCCTGATGTGGGCCCCACCTATGAAAAACCAAGGAAAAATAAAAAAAGTAGGGACGCTGTTGCTGCTAGCATCTAGAGGACGCTGCAGTAAGCAGCGTCCTTGCTGCTGTTAAAGGGTAGGACTGTGGGCCCCACCATGATGCGTGTTGAACATCTGCACTGTCCATTTGATGAGTCCCTTTTAATTATTGGGATATCCCAAAAATCAGCCATACATGGGGCTCAGGTGATTCACACCGCTAAAAGTAGCAGGGGATTAAACATCTACCATTGAAATCCCTTTTGGGTCACAAAATTTTTGGATCGATATGAAATTTGTTTTTCCTCTTAATTGGGGTCTTTGTGACCTTATAAAAAGATGGGACGGAAAATAAACGTTATGGTGTGCCCCATGTGGTGCCACATGATGTGGAAAATGGATTAGCTGGGGTACTTCACACCAGCTATATAGCTGCTGTATAAAACGTCAGCAAGTTCTGTGGTCCCAACCACAAGGTATGTAGTATGCTATACTGTCCATACATTTTTCCTAGTGTGGGGCCCACCCACACATGTGGCACATGTGGGGGTGGGACCCACCTTGATGTACGTGTGCTATATTCCACGCCATCTAGTGGCTAGGATGGTGGGACCCCACCTCTAACGTATGTCTCATATCAAACTATCCATCCAACGATGGGCCATGCTAAATGCATGGTGTTCACACCGTCCAGCTGGGAAGGTGGGACCCACCGTGATATATGAGTTTTACCCTCACCGTCCAATTGACAGTGGGTCCCTCATGAAGCATGCGTTGATCCACACTATCCATTTGAAGGTGATCCCCACCCACATTGTTGTATCTGCATTGTCTAGCAAGATGGTGGGATCCATTATAATGTATGTATTTCATTTGCGCCGTCCAGCTGGGACGGGATCCACCATGATATATGTGTTATATACATGCTATCCATCCTTTTTTGGGCCATGGGCCACCCCATGAGGCCCATAGGATGTGGCCCATTGAAATGTATTTGGGGCCCAGGATATGGCCCATTGACGAGGCCCAATATGATGTAGTAGTGGTCCATTGATGAGGCCCAATATGATGTATCTGCGGCCCATTAATGAGACCCAATTTGATGTATCTGCGGCCCATTTGGTGAGGCCCAAAATGATGTATATGAGGCTCATATGATGAGGCCCGATGTGATGTATATTGACCCATATGATGAGGCCTGATGTGTTGTATGAGAAGCCCATGGATGTGGCCCATTGTGATGTATTCGAGGCCCATAGGGCATGGCCCATTGTGATATATTTGAGGCCCATGGGATGTGGCCCAATGCGATGTATATAAAGCCCTCATGTGAAGCCTAATGTAATGTATATGAGGCCCAATTTTGATGTGTGATTCCACCAGGATATATGTAATGATGTCTATGATACCCATTCATATTCCTGGTTAATATTAAACGGGCCATGCCTTGGGAGTAATGATGGTTTAATGTCCACATTGTATGAGCAATGATGGTTAGATGCCCACATTGTAACTCTTCCCAGGGCCCGTTGTTAGTACCATTCTCATCTCCCCTTAATGGGTTAACCCAAACCGTTGAGCCCCCATTGATGTTATATTACCCATCTTTCCCTTGATTAGGCTATCCCAATCCGTTAGGCCCCCATTTGATAATGATGCTTTCCACTATACCCTGTAGGACTACCCAAGCCTTGGAGCCCATCTTGTGTTCGTACTGAGCCTTCCATAAGGAATATGGTCCACCTTATACTTATTGGGCCCTTAGGAAGCCCAGATTGCTACTTGATGGAATCGGCAAGGAAGCCTGCTCCTTGTTCTTAGGCTCATTCTTGATAGGAGTAGGCCATTTAGGCCCATCCTTGATATGAGGAGAGAACATCGTCACCGTAGATGGAAAGATTGGTGGTCTCAGGTTTGGTATATCCACTGTTTAGGACCGATCCTCATGTTATGGATTAGATCTACTGTCCTTCTATGAACCCCACTATATATATATATATATGCCAATTATCGATTACGACTATGATTGGTATACACACTGAGTTGTGTTAGGATAACATTGTGATTGTATGAGGCCCATTATGACTATGCGAGGCCCATCGCGATTGTATGAAGCCCATTGTATGATTGTATGAGGCCCATTGTGATTATATGAGGCCCATTACAATTATATGAGGCTCATTGTGATTATGTGAGGCCCATTGTGATTATGTGAAGCCCCTTGTATATGCGAGGCCCAATTGTGATGTATGAGGCCCACCATGTGTATGTGATTGTGTTCATGCCACTCGTTCATTATTACGGGCCATGGGCTCCCTTATATAGGCCCACCATGATATATGTGATTATAATGATGCTTAGTATACTTCATGATACATGCCCATACACATCATTCACATGCTTGTTATGAGGAGTGATTGAACATAGCATGTGCCATTGGGCTGATTGTTCATGGGACTCCCCAAGAGACGGACTTGCCCCATATGAGAGCGCGATACGCGTAGGTTTGATGCATGACTAGATGGTATGGCTCATGCGTCTCGCATTTTGTTACAAGATCATTTGGCACCCTAGTGTCATCAAGGTTGCAGCCTCCACAGACATATCGTGGATGGCTAGATGGGACACAAAAAATGTTTAGTTTGAGCATAAGGGCACTTTAGATGTCCGTGGGTGAAAGTCCCTAAACTTACGTGGCTAGGGGATGCTCCAACATCTACACCGAGTGGAAGACATGAGCGTCGAGTGCCGAATACCAGGAGCCGCGCTTCCCACTATGTTATGGTCAGTAGGGAGGGGGTGTGATCTTATCCACTCGAGTGAGAGGGTTGTAAGCTAGGCTGAGTTTGATTAACTCACAAATGGGTCCATTATCGACAAGCTGGACTGATATTTGCAGGTAGGTAGTGAGGTCTTTTCCACTCGCTAGGTTGCGTGGCCGGCAAGGGCGGTAGCCAGTTTGGATTGTACTAGACCCCGGTGATGATCCCATACATGTGCGATACTGATATGTGGACTTACTAAGTAGCAGTTGCATACTCAGCAATTGATTGATTCATTCATTAACTATCCACTAGGGCTGATAGTGCGCAAATAATTATTATGTACCTTCGTAATGGCTAGGATTTCGGTTGGGGCACGCGGCTAACTTAAGATCAGAAGTTTACCACATTGAGTCTAACTATCTAAATTTAAGTATGGGACTGTTTTGGATAGAAGTCCCTTGTGATGAACCCCATAACCTACGATAGTACGTACTATCATCCCGAATTCACACTTTAGCTTGGTCATTTCATTCGCACCACATATTGCATTGCATCCTCAGCACATAGCATTTGGTTTGCTATGTTTCTGCATTTATATGGCCTAAATGAGGATTCTTGGACTCATCGGGATTTGTATATTTCATTATATCCTCAGTATATGATATTTGACTTACTATGTCTTAGCATTGCATAGCTAATCTACATTGCTTCCTCAGTATATGATATTCGCTTATTATGTTTTTACTTTCGAGTTTGGGGCGTGACATGCATTAATAGAAAAATAATTCAAATTATGGGAGTTTTGAAATTCCAAGGCACATGCGCAAGACATAAAGTTAAATAGCACATGACTAATAAAATAAGAAGGAGAGTAACAATGACTAACTCAACAGAGACGAGAGTGACAATGGCCAACTCAACAAAGAGAAGAGTAACAATGGCTAGCTCAATAAAAAGGAGAGTGGCAATGGCCAACTCAACAAAGAGAAGAGTAACAAAGGCTAACTTAAGATAATTGGTAAAGGCAAGGACAAGGCTTATATCCATCACCCTACAAAATAATAAAGATTGCTCAAAATTATCATCGTACCATAATTCCTAAGAATAAATTATTGTTAGTAGTAAACTAACAACTAAAGAGAGAGAATCATAATATCATGAAAGCGTATAAAAGGCATGATAATTCATATCAACTTGAATTAATGTAATCTTAAAGGAAAAAACCCTTACCTTAAGGTCGAATTACCCTTTTGTATGGCTAAGATCTTGAGTATGCTTCTGGAGTTGGATTTCTATCATGAGTACACAGATTACATGGTTAGATTGTTAGCCTAAGGTTTAAGTCTGATTTTCACTATTATTGTGTGCACGGAGATTTAAGCGTAATTTGGATGAAATTGAGCTAATTCCATAAGATGATCTACGTGGAATTAAATATTTTGAGAAGACTTCAGGGGATGGTGAACTTACCTTATTCAGTAGCTAGCCTCTACCATTGCAATTCGGAGTTAGGAGAACATCCCAGTTGAGTCGATTCACTGAGTCGCCTCGGCTCATGTCACGCCCTAAACTCGGGAACTGGGTTCACAAAATTTTTGATTACCAAATCTAGTGCTGACAGTCTCCATAGTACCCCATACTCGTCTCCCACCGCTCATACACTAGATTCCGATCTTGGGATCCTACAAGGAAGATTTTCAATATGATTTTTTTCGTAAGAAAGCATAACCACAAGTGTACCCAATTCACAAGAACAACATCATCACCACATATTCACTAATATAAACATTAGATTACAGTATTGAAAGGGAAATACACAAATAACAAAATCTCAAAAGTGTTCTGCCACAAGCTCCTGCCTCAATGCTGTTGCGACCTATATATCACCTTCACGCAACAGTCGTGCATAACCTTACTAAGAAGCTTAGAGGGTGGTGCATGTGTGCACAATGCATGTGCCAAGTATACAATATCAGAGTAAGAGAAATTATTGTCAATCCATAAATCACAAAATAACAGAGTAAGTGAAAATACTAATAAGTCCATAAATACTGTTAGCCTTATCCAGACTATGTGATGCAAAGACATAATAAGCTAGGTGTCATATGCCAATGATGCAATATGAGAATCCCGACAGGTTAATGAATACCAACAGCCTTATCTAGGCCATGTAATGCAGAAAGATAATAAATCAAATGCCATATGTTGAGGATGCAATGCATAAGAAGCGATAAAGCTGGAGTGTGTAGTCGGGATGATAGTACGTGGTGTCGCAAGCTATGAGGTCCATCACAAGGGACTTCTATCCAAATAGTCCCATACCTAAATTTGGATAACCAAACTCATTGTGGTAAACTCCTGATCTCAGGTTGGTCATGTGCTCAATCGAAATACTGGCCATTGCGAAGGTACACATAATGATTTGGTTATGCACCATCTGTCCGAGTGGATAATGAATGAATGAGTTAAGTACTAAGTATGCAACTCCTGCTCAGTAAGTCGACATATAACTACCACAACGCTTCCAATGTGGGATAAGGTTTTGCCCCATTGCATGCACAGTAGTCTGCCAACCACTGGTAGCTCACCCAGGCCCTTAGGCCCCACCATATCAGCGTCCGCCCAAGTGTGCCCACCCACGTATGTAATAGAGATGGGGTGTCATAATATCAGTACCGTACATCTCTGGACAATCACATATCAGGACAATCACCAGGGTCTAATACATGCTACAACAGCTTGCTGCCCCATCTAAGCGCATAATTAAGAGAGTGGAGAGACCTCACTATCCGCCTACCAATATTGGCCCGACTCGTCGATAGTGAACCCATTCCTCAAGCCAGGTTAGACTCAGCCTAGTTAATTGCCCCCTCACTTAGACGAGTAAGGCCACACCCCCTTCCAACACAGTGGGAGACGTGACCTCTTAGTATTCGGTGCTCGCACGCTCATGTATCCACTTAGTCTCGACGTTGAAGCATCCCTGGTCCCAAGGGACTTAGGGACTTTCACCCACGGACATATTAGATGCCCATATGCTAGAACCAAACATTTCCTGTGTCCTAACTCGCCATCCATAATATACCTGTGGAGGCCATGACCCTGATGTTACTAAGGTGTACAGTGATCTTGTCACATAAATGCGAGATGCATGAGTCATACTATCTAGTCATGCATCAAACCTGCGTGTACCACGTGCTCATGTGGGGCCACTCCGTCTCACAAGGAGTCCCATACTAAACTAGCTCAATGGCATAGGCTATGATTAGTCACTCCTCATAACAAGAATACATATGATGTTTATGGGCATGTATCATGATGTAATAAAGTACATAGGCATGATTATCTGATAAGACAGACAACAATAATCCACAATTGACCTTCATCGGCATGTCACATACTAAGAGTATAAACTAAACAACGTGCTTCTTCTACAACTATAAGAGTCCATGCGACATGTCCCACGTTATACTAACATTAGCCTTCCAAGGTACTAATATATCATATATTCCAAGACAGGGTCCATTGGAAAGACGACGGATCTTGCCCATACATTAAGATAAGCTCTATATAGTGGATATACCAAACCTGATACCACATATTCTTCCATCTACAGCAAGGGGTGATGAAGTATGTAACGCCCTGAAAAAATCCATACTTGGACTCGAGTACCAACTCGACCAGAAATCGCGTAGGATTAATTCCTTAAGAAAATAAGAGTAAGTTAGCTAGCGCAACGCTAGAGTAGCTAGGAAATAGTCCCTGATCACTTTAAATACGTTCTACAAGATCCAAATCGAGTAGAACCAATGACGTTATAATACTCTATAACCTCGGATCAAACTCTAAACCGGTTTGTTCTCTAGACCTCTTTGAAACTTTGTATTGGATCTAGACCGCGCGTCGAAAGTCCGATAGCTACTATCTTAGACTGTTAGAACTGCCTTGCTGTACTTGACAATCATTTTAAAAATCAAGTCCAACCGACATTCGCAGGCTATTTCGTTGAGCCTGGACTGAAGAAAGTAAGAATAGGGACAGATTTGGAATTTGAAATTCAAATCTGGCACACGACTTGACGTGTCAGTATTAAGCGTTCTGACAGTTAGAATTCAGCCAAATTATACGCTCGGATCAGGAAATATTTCTATTTCATATCATGAGACTTGCAGGCCTGATCTATGTGCGGTGACCGCTGAACTGAAACTGGACCGCCACGTGCGATCTACGAACACTGATGGACTGAAAATGGGATGTGAGCAACATCCGACAAGCATGAACTTAAGTCCGATCGCGTTCGGCCAGGGGACCACTAAAAATGGTCTTTTGGACCGAAACAACCCCGATTTGGATATTCCTCAAGTATATTTTGTTCCTGAGCCTATTTTGGGCACTTTTGCGCTTATAAAAGGAGTTGAAACCCTCACTCCTCTCTCCCATCCGAATTTGAGAAAAACTCTAGATTGGGAGAGAGAAAAGGTGAGAGTTTGTGAGAGAGAGTAGGAGAGGATTTTCCTGCTGTCGTGCCACCTGTTGCACGTGCTTTAGCAACACGCTCCGATCACTTGGCCGGTGATTTCTCCACATTTTCAGGTATGAAAATACCCTAGAAAGTTGCTGATTTAGTGTTCCTTTCGTTCCATAGCATGTTAGCTGATAGATGTTATAAATTAGGTTGTCTAGTCGCCGTAGACGAAGCGTATACGCTCCGTTCGAAACGATACGCTTCTAGGAGAAAAGGTGCAGATTTTAGATGCTTTGATTAACTGTTTCCAACGCTTTCAATGTCGTTTAATAGTAGATTATCGACGGCAAAGCCATTTGACATGTACAACATGCTGTCTGTTTCCTGTTTCGTAAATAGACGAAGAATATGAGATTTAGGGTATTTTAGCCATTTGTAAGAAGTACTGTTTTCATTCATATTTTGCTGATGTGATTGATATGGTTTATTGTCGCATTAGAATACTAGGAATACGTGCATAATTAGTTTGGCGAAGAGATTCGCCTAAATGCGCACTTCGGGTCGACATACTATATGTAGACTTAAGTGTGTAGTGTAAGTGTTTGTATAAATGCTTGCATTAGTATGTATTGAATTAAATGGTGTTACAAATTAGTTTGAGATTGATTTCTCAATTAATATGCTAAGGTAAATGATTTCCTACATGTTAGTTATATGCATGATTTCATTGTATGTATGAAATGCATGTGCTTGATGATTTACTTAAGTTGTATGTTATAACATGTGTTAACATGCTCACATGGTTGTATTACATTTTCAATACTCTTACATGAATTGCTGATGTGAATTCATATGTGTTTGGGACTATACCTAGTCCAGGCAGTCGGTAACCGAGCGAATTCGTGGTTGGCTTATCTTGGACACGAACGACGCGTCGATGAACGCGAGCCGTGTTCTAGAGTTGGCGGTAGTGGTTAGGCCACATGAAGTGTTTTACGCACTTCATGTCGTTCGACTTGAGATGCGATCGTGCTAATCGGGCCCGTCAAGTAACCCGACTGGCCGTTGTATGTTCACCCTGTATGAGTCATAACTGCTTGAACCTAGGGTACTGAACTTACCATTGTAAACCCTGTTAACCATGGTACCTTGATCCACAAAGACTCATGAGCCGGGCATGGTGGTATGGGACACCGTGGTCGAGCTGTCGGCCTACACTGGGGCCACAAACCTCCCCGTAGTGACCAGTGAGCACCTATGTCTCGTGAGCAGATTATGGTGGTATGGGACACTATATTCTTGCTGTCAGCCTACACTGATCAGGCGACGAGTCCTTTGTAGTGACCGCAACCGTATTCTGAGTCTACGGGAGGCGACGACCCTTCAGTAGCAGTGAGAGTATAGTAGGCCTATATTGATAAGGTGATGGGGGAGCGGTGCAACGAGTGCGAGCAATAGCCCTGGCAGCCCTTGCAGCGACCTACAAAATATACATCGTATGAGATTACTAGGAGTAACGACCCTAGACAGGATCTGTGTTGGGATTGATATAAGGGAAGTACCTTAGTTTCCCAATCCTGCTGTTTGAATGGACTAATAACAACTCAGAAATCATATCACCATAACATTGCATGTGCCTGGAAGATGTGGAGCACTCTAGGGAGTGTGGCATGCCACGGTCGTAAGATGTTGCCGTATGAGGGAGATCGTCGGTGAGGGCATACATCACGTCATGTCATAATTGCATTAACAACAGTATTAGGATTGTTTGATTTACTGCTTTACTATTATCGCATGATTGATTTGAGAACATGTTAATCCTTCCTCTATTATTCCACTGAGTTAGCTACTCATTCCCATGTTTCGGGATGGTGTTTGCAACATCCACCAGACCATGTCTTAGATGCAGGTGATGCAGAGATCCAGGAGGTAGAGCCGAACTATGATGAGGACCAGGACGAGTTCTCATACATGCAGTACCACGATGACTTTGTTTAGGTGACTTGGGTTGACGGGACTCCTCAGTGGGACTATTTTGGACATTTATTTCTGTTATTTACATGTATATGAGACTCAGAGATGTATTCATACTTTAGTGATAGTCGAGATCTATTTTATTTTTCATACAGTGATATATATATTCTTTAGTCTTCCGTTTGCTTTTATCACTGGATCTAGAGTATGAATTGTAGTTTTGGTATACTTTTACTCATGTGAATGCTTTAACTCAGATAACATTGATTCATAATCATTTTTATTGCATAAGTGACGGTCTGGAACTCGGGAGTTGAGTTTATACACGACCCCCAATTTTCAGGGTGTTACAAAGTACTTATCCTATAAATAATGGATGGCTTAGATGACATACTAATGCAAGGATGGGCCTCACACTCGTCCCAAAATGGGTAACTTGATAGTGTGGATGATAGATACATAATATCGAAGTCCTAATAGTTGGTTATGAGGGTGAACATATCTCACGAGGTGGGTCAAGTGGGTGTACAATAAGGTGAGTTAATAGGACAAATCTAAATACAACAAGTGGGTTTCCTCACCCTCTCTATTGTGTAATAACTAGGCTTTCCTATGGGGGCTCGATATGAATATAAGGTGGGATTTAGTGGGGTCCATACATCTTGGACTATATGTCCTTCCAAATGACCTAGGTAGCCCATTCAACGTCTAAGTGGACCTCAGGTTTGGTCTCTAAACTTGGGCAAACACATGTACCTAGGTGGGCCACATTTCGAATGGGAGGCCCGGTATGAATACAAGATGGGCTCCAAGGTCTAGGTAGTCCTATAGGGTCAGGTAAAAAACAATAGCATCAATGGGGGCCCAACGATTTGGGTTAGCCTACTAAGGAAGGATAGGAAATTACTATCATTAATGGGGGCACAATGATTTGAGATAAACCTAATATGGAAGGATGGGTATCGCTAGCACCAATAGGGGTCGAATGATTTGAGTTAACCCACTAAGGCTAAATAGGTAACACTATGGGGGTCCAATAAATGAGAATAGGCCTAACAAAGGGCTCTAGGGAGGCTCACAATGTGGACATTTAACCACCATTACTCTTAGAGAGCGGCCCATTAAGAAATCTAATATACAATAGGGCCCATGGCCCCAATACTACTTAGGAACAAGAATGAGTGTCACACTTAACATTTCATACATCATGGTGGGCCTCAAGAAACGGCCCATGGCCCACATACATCAAGATGGGCTATATATATGGGCACCCACTGGCCCAAAAATAACATAGCTAAAGGGAGCATACACTATGGTGGGATCATAATTGGGCCTCATCACATAGGCCTCATATACACCACAATGAGCCTCATCACAAGAGCCTCATACACATTATAATGGGCCTCACACAAGGGCCTCATATACATCACAATGGGCCTCACACAAGGGCCTCATATACATCACAATGGGCCTCATCACATGGGCCTCTCGTACATCACATCGGGCCTCATCCCATAGGCCTCATGTACATCATAGTGGGCTTTATGGGGTAGCCCATATGGTTTAGCAAAAATGGATGGGCAGTATGAATATGGAACATATACAACATGGTGGGCCTACAGCTCCGCATGGTGTGGATAAAATACATCATGATGGGCCTACAAGATGGGCCTTTCCAAATGGACAGTGTGTATGCAACACACACATCACGGTGGGCCGGTTGGATGTCTAGCCTAAGGACAGCTTGGTGGAAATAGACATCCATCAAGGTGGGGTCCAGTCCATGGACAGACGGCATGGATAAAACAAATACATCATGTGGGGTCCATGGATGGGCAGGGTAGATAAAGCGCTTACATCATATGGGTCCTGAAAGTTCACCTACTACGTGCCTTGGTTTGTTAATTATGTTGTAAGTTGAGTCAGTTGGACAACAGCGCCTAACAAGAAGATCAAGTCAAGCGTATGCCTCAACTGGATGTGTGGAAGCTCACCAAAAGGTAAATTATAGCCTCAAATCCCATGTCTCAAAACACCAGGTGATTAAACCCTTAAAAAGAATTAGAACATCTTAGGGTTTCTATGTAAGAAAACTTTTTATAAAAGGAAAATCTTTAAAGTTTTTCTTACACTGTTGATTATATCGATTACCCCTTTGATTTGATCGACCAGCTCTGTCGATGGCCTCGGCATCTCAATCGATACAATCGAGTGAGGACAGAAAGCGTCCAGCAATCAAAACAATCATCTGGGTTAAGTGTGGAAGCCGGGAGTGGAGTAGACAAGTCGTCGAACCACTATAAAATGACTGTGTTTGAGATTGATATTATCTTTCATTTATGTGATTGTCTTGCATGTCTTTATATATGATCACATTCTATGCACACACATTCATATCCATCACAATCTCATCTACACATTGTTTGTCTTTTAAATAGTTTGTGATTGGATCCTCTATTAGGTTTGGAAGCCAATAGAGTTAATTCTTGAGTAATCCTAATTTATACTCTGTGATAGGATTAGTGAGATAAGACTGAAAAATAACTTATAAATCTTTAAAAAGTCCTATTCACCCCCCTCTAGGACATATTGGGATATTTCTACTTCAACTAAAGCGGTCTTCACCGCTATTTTAATTGGTATCAGAGCGGGTCTCTCTTTAAGGGCTTCACCGCCTAGAGAGTGATCTTGACTGAAGTAGAAATATGGCCAAAGGAGAGGGCTCATCTGTCACTAGACCTCCAGTATTTGATGGATGAAATTATGCGTACTGGAAGGCTAGAATGCACTACTTCCTGAGATCTTTAGATCATGAAGTTTGGGATACAGTTGAAAAACGATACGTGGTACCATCTGAACAAATTGTACTTAAAGATGAAACCACAATCACTAAACCCAAACTTAATGAGAAGTGGACGGCGTTTGACGAAGAACAGCAAAATGCTGAAGCAAAAGCAATGAATGCCATCTACTGTGCCGTGTCCCAAGATATTTTCAATCAAATAAGTATGTGTGGGACATCCAAGGAAGCATGGGATTAACTAGAAACAACCCATGAAGGCATAAGCATTGTGAAGAGATCTAAACTGCAACTCTTAACTTCACAGTTTGAAAATCTCAGGATGGAAGAGCATGAGACATTTATGGAGTTCTACACCAAATTAAATATTATTTGTAACTCCATGGGTGGATTGGGAGAGAAGGTTCCGACACCTAAAATATGTAGAAAAATCTTAAGATCCTTACTGGAACGCTTCAATCCCAAGGTAACAACAATTGAGGAGTGTAGGAATATTGATGAAATGAAAGTAGAAGAACTAGTAGGTTCCCTACAAACCTTTGAACTACACTTCACACAACCCCAAAAATCCAAAAACACTGTCCTAAAAACCTCCAAGAAACCAAAACATGAGGACAGTGAGAGTGAAAAGGAAGATGAAGATGAGGGAGTGGCTCTGCTGGCACAAAGATTCAGAAGATTCTTTTAAAGGAATCACGGCCGCCCCTCTAAAGGTAGAAAGGTGGATGACAAACCTTTAGCAGGCAAATTTGGGAAAAGAAACAGAGAACCAAAATGTTATGCCTGTCATGAGTATCGACACCTATGTACCGAATGCCCAAATAGAAAAACCAAGGGCAAGGTGATGGCTGCCACATGAGATGATATGGAGGAGTCAAATTCAGAAAACGGTGACTTAGGAAGTGATGGAGATCAGAAATCTTTGAAAATTCTTATTGTCTCCACCACTCCAATTATTCCCATAGAATCTGAAAGAAACGAAGAACAACAAGCCACTGAATTATTTTCATCTGACAATGAGGAAATTGAAGAAGAAAAAGATAAAGAGCAGAATGAATTACAGGATGCTTATAATCAACTATACAATCATAGCATCCACATCCTTAAGAAAATTGGCATAACTGAAAATAAAAAGAAATTGTTGCAGAAAGACTTGGATAGAACCTTGGAAATAAACATACATTTGTCCAATGATTTGCAACAATATCTTACAGGTAATGATCAATTGGAAAAAGAAAACCTATCCCTAAAAGAAGAATTATCAAAACTTATGAACAAAGCTGAACTGCTAGAAAATGATAATGCAAAACTCAAAAATGAGAACCACTCACTTTGTCTTGATTTAGAAAAATCCAGAAAATTTGTCGAGATAAACTATAAGTTTTCTCAGAGTGGTGAAAAACTTAAAAGAATGCTAGGGATAGGAAGGCCTGGGAAAGATAAGAGTGGCCTAGGGTATGAGAAAATCAAAATGAAAACTGAAAAATCTGTTGCTTCAGGTAGCAATACAAGAACGTCTCTAGTTTATCATTTGTGTGGTGATATGGGACATTACAAGGTTGAATGCTTAAAGACAACTTCTTATAACTCTGGTCAAAATGACATTGATAAACTTAATCAGACCAGGGTAATGCAAAACATCCTTCTATCACCCAAAATGGAAGACAGAATGAAGAAACCACTATATCAAGTTGGTAAGATAACAAAAGTCACCACAGCAAAAACTTCTGTCTCAAGGTGGAGAGTGAAAGAAAAACTGAACTTTGTACCCTGAATTCTTGAGCATATAAGAATACGTTCAGATTTTTCATCGAAATCTGGATAATTAATGAAATGATGCAACTTTTGCTAAATCCTCAATGTTACATCTAAAGTTGGAGACCTCTAATTTTTGTACTATCATGTCTATATTTGTATAGAACTATTTTTTTTTTTATAAACTGATTAAGTCAAGAAATATATAATAGCATGTCAAAGTTAGGAAAATTCTGAATAGCACATACTTTCAAAGCAAGTAATGGTCTTCTTCGATTTTATCGACCGAGGGTCGATACAATCGATCTCTGTTCAGAATGTGAAAAGTTGTGTGTCCTTGGATAACATCGAGGGTAGTCTCAATAGAATCGACCAACAACTTCTCGATACAATCGATGGGTTGGCCGATATGATTGAAAAATGGCGCCCGACAAAAGCGAGCAGAACAGAAAAAAGGGTTTCTCAAAGGGTGATTCGTCTGTCTTCCCTGTCCGATCCTCTCGACCAATCATCCTAAGCCAGGTAGGACCAGCCAAATCTCACCCCAAACCAGGTAATACTCTTCCATCATCAGAATCTTTTTCTTGGTTTGTCGAGATTTCGTTTTGTCATTTTCTCAATATTTCAAATAGCCTCTTCTTTCACATGGAAGAGGATAAAAACGTGGCATCCGATCCAGGGGAATCTTCAAGAGGTACTCGATAAAAGGTCCTTGCCTCACGGGAGAGAGTAAGGATCCCGGACAGAGGGACCCCCACACGACAAAGATCACGACGCAGTGGGTCCCAAACCGAAATCCCTGAACCATCTCAACCAGTGCCTCCTCCTTCTACTGTCCAATGGCCACCAAAATATGCCAATCGAAAGTTGATCTTTGAGAGAAAAGTAGACAGGGAGTGTTTAACATCTTACAACCTAGAACCTCTGTTTGCTACAATTAGTTGGCTTCCCATCCTGGATTTTGGTGAACCATGCCAACTGGAAAGAACACGCAACGTCTTTGCTGCATGTCATTCCCTGGTGGCTGATCTTCCTTCCTTCATGGTTTTCATGGACGGTGATGATGTATTCATCACTCCTGCCTCCATAGCACAGATTCTCAATCTCTAAATGGTTCCAGGAGGACTTCCAAACTGCGATCTTGACTTTCCAGATGTGCGCTCCAAAATAACCAAATACCCATGCCATAATCGAGATATCCCATGGCATCAAGGGAATGCCCTGAAAGCTAGGTATATGGAGCCCAGGTTCAGAGTCATGCATGGAATCTTCACCACCAATCTGTACCCAAGAAGCATGAACAGATCGGATCTAACAAGCCTTATGGTGATGATAGTCGACTCTGTCGCAACCGGGATGAATATCTGCCTTCCAACCTTAATTGTAAATCAGTTTGTCAATGCGATACACACGTCCAGAGATTTGCATCTGTCATATCCCTGGATTGTTAGTAGAATCTGCAGATCATTGGCTTTCCTTCTACAACTGATCCAATTTTTCCCCTCAAAGTTTTCAACAAGAAAAATATTCAAAAAATGGATCTGAGATTTCATGAATACAAGGAGGAAACTGAGGATGAAATTCATGCTGAAGCGGAAGGAGGAGAAGGTGGTGATCCCATGGAAGGAGATGCAATGGCTGACGATGCACCTCTTGGACCAGATGTTGCTCCGTCCATGTCAACTGCTGGGTATGGTAAAAGGATTAAACTGGACAGAATTGGGGCCATTCAGAAGGACATGCACTCAGTAAAGGAGTGTCTCACTATTCTGGAATGAATGGTTCAAGGAGTTCAGAGCACGGTCCAACAATTGGTGGATCTACTGACGTGCCGACGGGACGACACTATGCCATCTCATTCTGCTCCCTGATGCCGGACTCATACATACTATCATGCACACCCTACTCTTAATCTTGCGTATGAACATCAGTATCTTTTTGGATGTTCTACGCTCTCAGTGGTGTGTATGACAGTTTTTTTTAACTATTTTCTTTTTGTGCCCATGGGTGGGGCTAAAATACTGTTTTTGTTGTTGGTTTAAATTGCTACCGTCTCGAGCAGCATTGAATATTTATGCCAATCTTGGGTAGCTTATATATGGCTTAATCTAGTTCTTTTACTTCTGCCATTTGAATTTCTCCCTGGTTTATTGCAGTCTTAAGGTTATGGTCTGCATGCTTATCTATTAACTTCATACTGTGTCTTCATTGATGTATGCTTTACACTGTCTTCATTGATGTCTTCATTTATATACATCTATTTATTGTGGTTCTCTCATATGCTTCAATCTTCAGTTAATATCACGTCTTATACCTTTGCCAATGACTGACAAAAAGGGGGAGAACAATTCAAACACCCCGAGCAGAAATTGCATATCTATGTTGCAGGTGTTAGGGGGAGCAGCCGCAACAAGAAAGGGGGAGTTTTTGAATTAAGGCGGAGAATTTTATTAGGTGTGTACATGGGAGTTTAGAATTTGTAAAATTATGTTAATACATGTACACACAATTTAGGATGTATCTGTTTAGATATGTTCCTAGGGTGTTTTGGGTATTTTGTCACGTAATTGACGAAGGAGGAGATTGAAAGTGCACCTACTACGTGCCCAGGTTTGTCAATTACATTGTAAGTTGAGTCAGTCGGACAACAACACCTAACTTGAAGATCAAGTCAAGCGTCTGCCTCAACTGGATGTGTGGAAGCTCACCAAAAGGTAAATCATAGCCTCACATCTCATGTCCCAAAACACCAGGTGATTAAACCCTTAAAAAGAATTAGAACATCTTAGGGTTTCTGTCTAAGAAAAAATTTTATAAAAGGAAAATCTTTAAAGTTTTTCTTACACTGTCGATTATATCGATTACCCCTTCGATATGATCGACCAGCTCTGTCGATGTCCTCGGCATCTCAATCATACAATCGAGTGAGGATAGAAAGCGTCCAGCAATCAAAACAATTATCTGGATGATTTATCGATATATCGACTTGAGAGTCGATATCATCGATATTTGAATATCGATCATATCTGAAGAGGATCGATATAATCGACAGACTGCTTTCTGGTGCCCCTTTTTTTCTAAAGAAAACTAACATATGCTTCGATATATCAATGACTGTCCGATTCAATCTGAACTCAAATATCGATCATATCGATTGTGGGCGCATGTTCTCACCAGCATGAATTTCAGGTTATTTTTTTATGATGATCGGGGTGCCAGTCGATAAATCGATATTCATATATCGATTGTATCGAGACCTCGTCGATTGGATCGAGTGCGGACATAAATTGTCCAGCAAGCTTATTGGTGAATCTATACGATTTATCGATCCCATCGACAATGTCTCCGATATGATCAATGTATAAATTCTGATGACATCGACTACTTCCCCGATCATATCTGTAGAACCTGATATTCTTCAAGGCTTCTCTCTTGTTTTTCACCTGTTGATAGATCGATTCTCCACTCTATGGAATCGGAGTTCGAAATTCGATAACATCGATGTGTGTCTCGATTCCATCGACCAGTTGGCGGAAGGTTTCCAAAAGTGAAATGACAATCGAGTTTTTATCATCGAAAGGTCTACCGATACAATCGAGAGTATACGCTCGATCATATTGACGACTTCTCGATGATATCGAACTTTGTCATAAATATGACTGTTTATATCCGTTGGAACCTTTTGCCTATAAATAGAGAGAGTTGTCTTCATTGCTAGTAGAGAAAGAAGAGAGTGCTTTTGAGAGTTCTAACCTTCCTATCATTTACCTTAAGCCCTTTCTCTCAGGAAGTTCATCCTCCAATCCACCCTCATCATTGATATTTCATAGAGTGGATTGGGGAATGAACTTCCGCATTCAAGGATCCTTCAACTACTACTTTAATGACATATCATTAAGCTGGGATGCCTTGAATGCATAGATGATGGGAACCTCTCTATCTTCCTTATAGAAAAATCTTTAGAGAGTGGTATTCCATCATAACCTTGACCCAACCTAAGCTTAGCATAGCTACATCTTTATTTTGTGGATCAAGGGAGCTGAAGACTCTTCATCAACAAGTGGAAGGTCTTCATCACTGCGCTGAAAGGGACTCATCAACTTATTTGTAAGTACTAAGAGTCCAGAGGACACTTGAGATCATTCCTGTTTAGGATTGGATTTTAAGTGTTGCTCACCATTTGAAGTCCTCGAAGGAGGCCTCCGACGGGAGTGTACGTGCAGGGTGTATTGTGTGGACCCTTGATCTGTGGAGAGCATAAACATCTGGTTAGGAGTACGCCAGTAAAACTCCAGGGTTAGAGGTGAACCGATTAGAAACCTCAGGGTTCGTTGTGTGGACCCTTGTCTTGTGTGGGCATAAACATCTAGTTAGGAGTACGTCAGCAAAACTCCATGGTTTGAGGTGAACCGAATAGAAACATCTATAAAGGTTGAAGGTGAACCTGATTTAAAACCTTAGGTTTGAGGTGAACCATGGGAAACCTCCTTAGTGAAATCCGGTCACTCAAGAGTTGAGTGTGGAAGTCGGGAGTGGAGTAGACAAGTCGTCGAACCACTATAAAATGACTGTGTTTGAGATTGATATTATCTTTCATTTGTGTGATTGTCTTGCATGTCTTTATATATGATCACATCCTATGCACACACAGTCATATCCGTCACAATCTCATCTATACATTGCTTGTCTTTTAAATAGTTTGTGATTGGATCCTCTATCATGCTTGGAAGCCAGTAGAGTTAAGTTTGAGTAATCCTAATCAATACTCTGTGATAGGATTAGTGTGATAAGGATTTCTAATAATTTATAAAAACCTTAAAAAATCCTATTCACCCTCCCTCTAGGATATATTGACTTATTCCTACTTCAACTAAAGCGGTCTTCACCGCTATTTCAGGTCCCACCGTCTTAAGACTGAACTGTGTGGATATAGCACATACCATTAAGGTAGGACCCACGTCCTTGATGGAAGGTGTGGGTACACCACATACATCAAGATGGGCCATGCAGATGGGGTCCACGTCCAATAAAAATGGATGGACAATGTGAATACAACACCCACATCATGTGGGTCCCACTGTCCAGGTGTGGATTGTATGGACAGACACATACATCACTGCAGGCCCCACCGTCTTGGATGACAGGGATAAAACACATATATCATGGTAGATCCCACTGTCCAGCTACTGGATGGTGAGGATACAACATATACATCATGGGTGGGTCCACGTGGGTGGCCCACCGAAATTTTTGGATCAAGTAGATATTTATATTTTCCTTCCAACCAGCGTCCAAGGTCTGGACAACATGGATGGAACACGTACATCATGTGGGTGGGTCCCACCGTCCCAGTTGGACGGTGAGGATACAACCTATACATCAAGTGTGGGGTCCACGTGTATGTGGCCCACCATGAAACAAGCTGATATTTCTATTTTCACATGCGTCCAAACCTGGACAATTTGGACAGTAGCCATTATGGCTGGTCACGGGCCACCTGGCCTAGCTGGATTCTGGGAGCTGATGGACGGTGAGGGTTTCATACATGCAACCAGGAGGGGTCCACGACAGTGTGGCCCACCCGTTTTGGATTGAGGCTATTATTTGTTATTTCCCTTCCCCTAGGCCTATCCAAATGGACAACTGGGAGGTTAGCAAGGTGGGCCCATTGTGGACAGTGGTTGGGTCCATTAAATGGATTGTGTGGATAAAAAAAATCATACATTAAGGTGGGCCATTAACAGGGAAAGAGAGAGAGACGCGTAGTGGAAGGGAGCTCTGCGACCATGAGCTCCCTTGAGTTACAATACATACATCAAAATGGGTCCCAAAATATGTGGGCCCTTAAATGAGAAAAATCAAGGTGGGGATACCATCCCCACTACAAGTTTAAGGTTTAGATGACCTTTATATGTTGATCATCAAATAAACATCATGGTGAGGTCCATGGAGAATGGCCCCATTAGGTATTTACATACATGAATCATGGTGGGTCATTGGCCACACCTTGGGTCCAAACTGGGATATATATCATCAATCGATAGGCCCCACTTGGCCCATGCATCAAAATTAATATCTAGACCTATATGCACCCACCTGTGGTCCTCTTCATTAGCTCATTGAAATCCTTGGCTCCTAAGCTCTCTCTTTGATGAAGGATAATGAAGATTGAAGGGTTGGATGGTGAGATTTAGGAGTAGGAAAGTGGGCCTTGATATTGGGTTCTTTCTCTCCTTAGAATTTTCTCTCTTGGTTGCTTAGGATTTTGGTAGAGAAATGGGATGGGATGGAGTGATGGATGGGAGAGAGGGATGGTGTTGTGTAAGAAGGATGGGATGAGAGGGATGGGTGGTGTTGACTTTTGGGGGCATGAGGTGGCATGGGGTATGGGTTGCCTTACATTACTAGTAAGAGAAGGATGTGCTAGGTATGGATTGTACTTGACTTGTACTTGATTGATTGATGTGATGATTGGGTAGAGATTGTCTAGGGATTCACAATGCGTGGTGTTTCTTGAAAATATACGGGAGCCCACAACTCCTAGCCTGGGTATCACATCGGTGCACGAGATGCGGAACCGCGGCTATGGGGTGATCGCTATGGTATAAGTTCCGAGTTAAGCCGATTTAGATCTACGGGATGTGACTTAGGGTTATGCGCAAAAGCTATCTACAGGTCGCAGGTCACTGGGATTCGACGGGGAGGATCGCGGGAGTTTAAAGAACGATACAAACTGGGATACGGGCCTTACAAATTGACTTTTCTTTTCTTCCTTCTTCTTTTCCCTTCTTTCTTGTCTTATTTTCTTCCTTTTTCTTTCTTTACTACTCCAGAACGCGCCTAACAAGGGATGGACTCGTCAAGAGCTAGTTTGACTTAGTGAGTCACACCATCCTCCCATCTTTCCTCTCTCTCTCTCTCTCTCTCTCTCTCTCTCTCTTCTTTCTTTCGTGTTTCTTTCTCTTTCTCTCTCTTCCCATGCTCTTCTTTTCCATTCTCCTTAGGTTGGAACGTCCAGCAATACCCAAACCATGCCCAACTCAGATCAGGCTCGGTAGCCACAAAGACAGCGAGTTGACTTGCTCTCAACTCACTCTCTCCTCTCCATTTTCTCCTTTCTTTCTCCTTGTTTCACCGGATGTCTTTTCCAGTGAATGAGATGGAGTTTTTATAGTTATTTCTAGTATCTAGGAGGTTCTTGCGCAAGTTAAGGAAGGCATGTGCATTCAACTACACAATCTGAAGTTGGATCGATTCTGGATAGCCCATCTTTAATTGGATTGCTCTACTGCATAGTGCAGTAACATCAATCTTAGAGGATGGTTTGATGAACTTCACGGGCCCCCTGATTGGACGCTTGGACGTGGAGGTCAGTGTCTTCTCTAAGCTGGGTTGTAGACAGATTTTGCACACCTTGCGCAAGTGTCCGGTGAAACCTGAAATTTCCTAGCGAGGTAGGGCCCTTTTTCGATATTTAAACCTCCTCTCCTTTATTCAAGATGATTTAGATCAGAGCCGGAGAGTTCTACTTGGGATTGTTAGGCGAGGTGTTTGAATTGTATTCGGTTTTGGCATCGTGTGCAGAGAGGAATATGGACGAGTGTGGAAAGTTTTTGATTAGTTTTCTTGTTGGAGTTTGTGGGGTCCATTTTTATTGCTCCTTTGCAAGATCTGATGCGTTCATCAGTTTGACAGCGAGTCTTTTAGTTATGACTCCAAATTTGGAGTTTGGACCATGTTTTGGTGGCCCCCGTTGCTGATCCTGGCGTGCATCATGTTCTACCACTTGTTAGGCTTTTGTCGGAGGTGGGGTCCGTACGTGATGGACGATCCAGAGCATCTATGTAGGCCGTGATGGTGGCCCACTAGGAATGCCAGCAGATGGACGTTCAAATGTCTTACGGGCAAGAAAGTAAGAAAAATAAAGAATGCTCTCTTTTTCTTTTAGAAAAACATGGTCAAACTTAGTTGGACCGTGTCAGTGGTTCCACTGCATTGTGGGTTCGCCACTCCTAGTGCACATTCAGTCCTTCTATGGGGCCCATAGTGATACATTCTAAAATCCACTCTGACCATTCAAATCATTTACCTACATAAGGCTATAAGCCCAAGAATGAGGCTGATCTAAAATTCAAGTGGGACATAATTTAAATCTTGAGTCTTATTCAAGGAATTTTGTCAATCTAATGGTCTCATCCCTTCCAAACTCTGACCCATAGCACATCTAACACCCTTATTACTCTTTTAATAAAGTTTCGACATTAATATTTATAATTCGATAACTAGATTATTCCATTATATGGTAATTTGTCTCATTAAGGTTGCACGCCCAATGAATGTTGCATCTAGCAATTCAGGGTCCCATATTATCGATTGACAATCCCTTTTTGGAAATTGATAGAGGGATGATCCAATTTATGATTGCAGATCACTCCCAATAGTCAGATTTTACCATAATCGGTCATCTATGGATTTATAGGTCCATAGCAACACCTAGGTTGTTTTAAACAATTGATCAACGGTAGATTAGCTACATAGTAGGGTTTGGGACCTGATGTAAGGTTAGAAAAGCTAGATTGGTATCATACACATGTACATAATAAGTTAAATTTTACAGTGACACTCAATAATTTTCAATACTCAGGTATTGAAAAGTTTGGGCTGTTACAACAATAGAGTCTCTACATTAGTTTGGGGCAATTTCTCAAATTGTGGCCTCCACCATTTAACTTCAAGTACCGACATAACATCAACATGACATCCATCTCCCTAATCATGTCATCACCCAAATCAAGGGAGTGTGCCAAGCACATCTTTAGAGTGTCAGAGTATAGAGTCAGAAGTGCTCTATCTTCCAAGAATGAATCAATCATATTAATGTCATGGGTATCGTCCCCATCCTCTGGCTATTTGCTCATGTTGAAAAAGGTATTGAGCTCCAATATCATATTTCTGAAAGATATATTCATAATTCCATTCCTATAATTAATGATTGCATTTGATGGAGTAAGAAATGGATGACCAAGAATGATGAAAATTTGAGTGCTCATATCTATAATGGGTTAAGTATCCAAGATAATAAAGTCTACTGGACACTAAAATTTATCAACCTAGACCAAAACATCCTCAATCATTCCTCTCAGTATAAAAACTTAGCGATCAACAAGTTGTAATGTGATCTGAGTAGGTTTTAATTCACCTAGACCCAATTGTTCATATACCGAGAAGCGAATTAAATTAACACTCTCTCCCAAGTTAAGAAGTGCATACTCAATCTAGTGATTCCCAATTATACAAGTAATAGTTGGGCTACTACGGTATTTATATTTTTATGACACATCTTGCTTGAGGATGACACTCACTTTTTCCGTTAGAAAAAATTTCTTTTGAATACTCAGCCGTCTCTTGGTTATACATAAATCTTTTAGAAATTTAGCATAAGAGGGGATTTGTTTCACAACGTCCAACAAAGGTATGTTGACTTTCACTTGTTTAACACCTTTAGAATATCCTAAGAGTTAGCTAGTAGTGTTGGTGCAATCAATCACTGGGGGAGTGGCCCAATCGGCTTACTCAGTCTTTCTAATTCTTCCTCGTGCGGGGCATTGCTAGGTCTATCATTCTTAGTTTCTTTCGAGTCCTTAGGATTTTCAGCCCTCGCCGAAGTAGTTTTGTCAATAATCTTCCCACTCCTAAGAGTGGTGATAGACTTAGCTTGCTCCATCTGATTCGTAGAGCTTGGGTCACTTATTTCATATTGTGGTTTTGGGTTGGGGACAGGCTAAGCCAAAAGGATCCCTTTCTCCCCAATTGAGTTTCTTATATCAAGCCCTTGTATGGCCTTTGTAAGGTCTTGAAAGGCTTATAGCATACCCTAATTAAAAAGCTTTTAGTTTTGTATGTGTTTTAAGACCGGATCCTCTTGAGGTTTCCTTTGATTTATAAATTGGTTAAGGATCCCTTGAGGAGTAGTATGTCCATTCCTTCAACTAAAATTTGGATGGTTCCTCCAACTTGAGTTATATGTATTTGAGGTATGTCCATTGAAAGGTCTTTCGTAGTTGTTTACAACATTCAATTGCTCATTTAATCTCTTAAAAAGTAGAAATTGTTGGAAAATTTTCAATTGTATGTATGTTACAAGCACAAATACCACAAATAACTTCCACAAACTTTTCGGGTTCTGTCTTCTTAAGTTCTATGGCCTTGACTTTTCTTGTGAGTTTGGCCAATCTTGTATTTATATCATCTTCCTCTTTTAAAACATAAATTCCTCTCATTTTCTTTGATTGACTAGGCTTAGAAGTGGTAGTTGTTGAGGAGATATCCCATGATTGTGCGTTTTCAACAAGTTTATCAAAATAATCTCATGCATCATCAGCTTCATTATTCATGAACTCCCCATTACACATCATCTCCACAAATTGGTGCATGGATGAGGTCAATCCTTTATAGGAAAAAACTTGTTATCCACCATGTTTTGTAGCCATGTTATGGACTTGAATTTATGAGATCCTTAAATCGCTCTCAACGTTAGAAGGTCTCATCCTCTTTTCATACAAAATTCATGATTGCTTTCCTTAAGGTATTCGTTTTATGATATGGGAAGAACTTTTTAAGGAACCCCCTTATCATCTCAGCCCATGTGCAAATGGACCATGGTCTTAAGGAATGTAACCATGATTTAGCCTTTTCTTTCAAAGACGAAAATGATTTTAGTCTTACTGTGTCCTCAGACATGTTTGGGAAGTGTAATGTAGAAATTATCTCATCAAACTCTTTTATATGCAAGTATGGACTTTCAGATTCTGGTTCATGAAACTTAGGAAGGAGTTGAATCACCCCCGGTTTAACATCCAAGGTTCCTGCATTCAATGGAAATATCATGCAGGAAGGTGGACTCACCCCATCCGTTATAAATACCAGTTATAAATAATCATGTAGAGTACGAGGCAAGGGTGCATGATGCACCTCATTCTCATCTTGGGCTTCCTCAACTAGGTGTCGAGGTTGGTGTGCAGCCATCACTTCTACTGACTCAGAGGATCTTAGGTGATGTCTAATCCGGTGATAGATAGGCAACCCTTCAACTAATCTTCCTTCACTCAAGAGATGAAGAGTGTTGTCACGAACCCACTTGGGTATGAAACACTCGCATCTCTCAAGTAACTAAACAACTAAACCTAAAAAGAAAACTAAAAAAACTAAAACAAATAAGAGATATAGAAGTGTTAAGAGAGAGTTGGAAAGAAGTTACTCGATTAGGGTTGCTATGTTAGGATCCTAGAAAACAGAGAACAATGTTAGTTTCTAAAAGTAATTTCAAAAAAATCCTAACCAAAAAGCATTGTAGAAAAATAAACCTTAATCTTAACCTAATTTTAATACCAATTAATCTTAGAAAAATGTAGCCGCAGTTTTCGGCAATGGCGTCAGAAAACTTGTTCACAACCCCAAGTGTAGGGTCACGATGTAGTAATACCTTGGTGAGACTAAGGTTGAATCAACAAGGACTGAACTCGTACGTATTCTAAAAGTAACTAGAAGTAGAACTAAAATAAAATTGTAAACCTAAATATGGAACAAGAGAGATTAATTGTGAAGGATTTGTCAAATATCAAAAGGAAACTAGAGTGTCAAGGATCCACTTGTAGCTATCAAGATGCTACCTTGTTTGATTCACAAAATGCAACTGAAATTGGAGTACTATCCTAACCAATTGGAAGATAAAAGATTTAAAGCACAATATGAACTTCTCACTAAACTAGTTCTCACGTGGAGTATTGTAATGATTGGAAGGGATTCCATCATCCTATCATGCCCAGGAGACGATGGTGAACAACATGATTTACTGATCTCACAATCTCATAATGAAAAAGAAGATATTCAAAGCTATTGTAACGTTTCTTATAATTTGAGTCACAACAAACTATAGAAAACTGAAAATATTTCTTAAATTCAAACTAAAAATCAACAAAGTTTAACACAAATAAGAATCAAAGAAAAATAAACATCCTGACACGCTACAAGCTTCACATCTTAGCTCTAGCTAAGAGGTTTAGTTAACCATAGACATGATTGAACTAAAAACTCTTAAATAAAACATGAAAAAAAAACTAAGGAAGAGGAAGAAAAACTCTTGGGAGGCTACTCCACCCTTTGACTGTACTCCTTGAACTACTTTGAAATGTTATAGGGACTCTTATTTATAGTTGGGAAACATTATCTTTCGTACCGCCTTGGAATTTTTGCAAATTGACCTTAAAACTGCCTTAAATTTACGTAGTCGCATTATGCATCAGTCGGACCAAAGTTACCTTTGGTCGGACCGAAGTCTAGTTCGAATCATGACAGGATTCTATTTCAGTAGTTGCCCGATTTCGGTCACATCGAACTTGCGTTTGGTTGGACCGAATTAATCCTCGGTCGATCCAAATGAACTTCAAAATTCATTGTTCTTCTTTGGAGATTTTTGTGCACTTTCGGTCATAACGAATCCTTCCTTCGATCGGACCAAACTTGGGTTCGGTCCGACTGAATTATCCTTCAATCGAACCGAATTAGCTCTAAATTTCATCGTTGGTTGCTGGATTGTTTTGTGTGATTTCAGTTGGACCGAAGTTGGCTTCGGTCTGACTGAACCTGTCTGTTTTTCTGGTGCGAATTAAACAATCTTCTTCGGCCTTTTCTTCATCCTCTGTACTTGGTTTTCTTGGGTCTTTTGCATGTGAATTTTTCATTCTTGGTCTCCTAAGATCCAACTTTTTCCTTGGTGATTCTTCAGCATCAAATCCATGCTTTTAACATTCTTTTCAATCTAAGCTCTCAGATTCTCCTCGCAATGGAAACATGTATAAAATATACCCTTTAAGCATTATCATGTTCATAAAACCAAGATATAAATAGGAGTAAATATGTAATATTTGACACTCAATAGTAAAAATTCAAACTTGTTGAACTTAACTTATAGATGACATTAAACACACTTCGATGCCATCGAAGATAAGTGTTCGATGCCATAGAAGGGATCAATCACATCGGAATTTTGGAAAAAATCAAGTTTGTTGCTGGACAAGTGGGTGCAAAGTTAGATTCCATCAAAGATCCTTCGATTCCATCGAAGCATAATTTTGATATTATCGAAGCCAGTTTGATGATATGGAGAAATTCTGAATTTTCAAACTCAACTCGCTAGAAAGTACTGGACCATTTTTTATTGCATTGATGACCTGTTCAATGACATCGAATATCGGGTGATAACCTTAAAGGCTATGAAATGAGAAAAGGTGCGCAGTTTGAATTCAACGTGAACTTCCACCTTCGATGACATCGAAAGTACGTAGAGTGTGTAAATTTGATGTGGTTTCCAAAGTTGACCGAACAAATCCTATATATTTGGGTTCTTCAAGGGATTCTAAGCACGAATTAAGGTTAGAGGAGTAGAGCCAAGGGTGTAACATCTTTCAAGGACTTCTTTCTTCTTCTTTAATTTTTCATGTTTTTCTTTAAGAGTTTTAATTTTAATCATGTCTAGGATTGGTTAATCTCTTAGCTAGATCTAAGAGGTGAAGCTTGTAATTTATTTTAATGCTTTTCTTACTTTGATTCAAATTCATAAAGTTTATGTTAGATATTTCATAGTTTATGCTTTGAATTAAAGAAGTATTTTGTATTATTACTTTGATCTATCGTCGACTCTGGGCACGATGGGTGCTTAGGAACTTCATAAATACTTTATCTTATATTTATGATTGTTTGATCTGTAGAATTATTTGATCTACCATTAACTACAAGCATTATAGATGCTTAGAACTCTCTACAATCAATTCAACAAGACTATTATATATGGATCATTACTATAGATGTTCATAATCTATTTCAGAATAATTTACGATGATTTAACCACTCTATCACCTAACTGGATAGATTAGAACATCGATTCTAGCTAAAGTATTGATTAAATTATCGACGCATATGCAAGTGGATTCTTAGCGCTCTAGTTCCCACAATCTGATAGTTTTAAATTCACAACAATATCTTTAAATTATAGTTTCAAGTTTAGTTTCTAATTCTAATTCTTGGTTAGTTTAGAAAAATTACACACCTTTAGTCCCTGTGGGTTGACCTCAATGTCACCGAGATTATCACTACATCACAACCCTGTACTTGGGGTACAAGCGAACAAGTTTTTAGCGTTGTTACTGGGGATTACAAAGTGTCATATTTTTCTGAATTAATTAAGTTTTAGAAGTAGTTAGGTTTAAGATTAACTTTTTTCTTATTTTTATAAGATTTTCTGAATTTATTTTAAGTATTGACTTAATTTTTCTATTTTTTAGCATCTAACTTAGTGGTTCTTCTTTGGTAATATCCTTCTAACTTTTTCTCATTCTAGAATTTCTAGTTTTTGAATTTTTGTTAGGAAGAGTAGTTTTTGAACTTTGAGGGTGTAAGTGTTTCATGCCCAAGTGGGTTCGTGATAACAATCTATGTCTCTTGAGCAAAGAAGAATTAGTCTAAGGGTTGCTTATGCATCACTGGATTAGACATCACTTAAGATCATTTGAGTTAATTGAAGTGATGGCTGCAAATCAACCTCCAAATCTAGTTGAGGAAGTTTAAGATGAGAATGAGGTGACTCATTCTGCCCAGCCTAGAACTTTGAAAGATTATTTACAATCGGTGAGGGTGAGTACTAATTCCTCAATGGTGTTTCCACTTAATGTGTGAAACATGGATTTCAAACTGGGAGTGATACAACTCCTTCCTGAGTTTCATGGACTAGACTATAAGTCCATGCTTTCATCTTAACATATTCGACGAGATAGTTGCTACATTGCACTTTCCAAACATGTCTGATGACACCGTAAGACTGAAGTTATTCCTCTTCTCATTGAAGGGGAAGGCTAAGTCATGGCTGCACTTCTTAAAACCGCGATCTATTGGTACATGGGTAGAGATGACCTGAGAGTGCCTTAAAAAGTTCTTCCCTGTTTATAAAATAAATACTTTAAGGAGGGCGATCATAAATTTTTCTCCAAAAGAGGAGGAGACCTTCAAATGTTGAGAGATATTCAAGGATTTCAAAAAATCGTCTCCACATCATGGATACGAAATATGGTGGGTAATAAGATTCTATTATAACGGATTGACTTCACCCATGCGCCAACTTGTAGAGATGATGTGTAATGGCAAATTCATGAACAAGGAGGCTGATGATGCATGGGACTACTTTGATCTACTTACAAAAAAAGCACAATCATGGGACACCTCCCTAAGACCCATCACTTCTAAGCCTACTCAATCAGAAGAAAGGGGAGGGAATTATGTCTTAAGAGAAGAAAATGATATGAGTGCAAGGGTGGCATATCTCACGAGAAAAGTCGAGGCCATGAAACTTAAGAAGGTTGAAATAATCAAATCCAATGAGGTTGTGGAAGTTTTTTGCGGTATTTGTGCTAGCAACATACACTTAACATAGGATTGTCCCACAATTCCTACATTTCAAGAGTTGTTAAATGAGCAATCAGATGCCGTAAAAAACTATTAATGCCCATTCAGTGGACCCACCTCAAATACATATGATTTTAGCTAGAGGAACCATCCAAATCTTAGTTGGAGGAACGGACAAATGACTACCCCTCGATAGGCCCTTACCTAACTTCTTAATCAAATGAAACCCTGAGAGGATCCAGTTAAAAAATTCATGCAAAATCAAGAGCTATTCAACTATAATACAGCATAAGCATTCCAGGATCTCAAAATAAATATGGGAATGTTTTCATCGTTTATTTAAAGGATTGAGTCACATTTAGAGATTGGGGAGAAATGGGCTTTTTCAGCCCAAACTCTACCCAATCAGAAGCCACAATGTGAACTAAATGACCCAAGCTTTTCAAATCAAATGAAGCAAGCCAATCTATCACCACTTTGAGAAGTGGAAATACAATTGACAAAACTATTCTGGTAGGGGCTAAAAAGCATACAGACTTGGAAGAAGAGGAAAGTGATAGACTTAACATTGCTCCACAAGAGGAAGAACCGGTAAAAATGTACAAGCTGGTTGTGTAATTCCTCCAGCGGTTGGTTGCACCAAAATATTTATCTAATTCCCATGATATTTTGGAGGTTCTAAAACAGATGAAGGTCAACATTCCCCTCTTGGATGCCATTAAACAAATACCCTTGTATGCCAAGTTCTTGATAGATCTATGCACTACCAAAAGACAGCAAAGCATTTAAAAGAAAAATTTTCTAATTGAGAAAGTGAGTGTCATCTTAAACCAAGATGTGCCACAAAAATACAAGGATCTAGGAAGCCCAACTTTCTCTTGTGTAATCGGACACTATCGGATCGAGCTTGAACTTTTTTATTTAAGAGCGATCATGAATTTGATTCCTTACTCAGTTTACAAACAACTTGACCTTAGAGAATTAAAACCCACTAGGACCACACTTCAATTAGTTGATTGATCGGTTCAACTACTGAGAGGAATGATAGAGGATATGCTTGTCCAATTTGAAAAATTCTATTACCCAGTAGACTTTATCGTTTTCGATACACAACCTATTATAGACACAAGCACTTAGATTCTAGTCAGCTTTGGCCATCCATTCCTAGCCATATCAAATGCAATCATCAATTGTAGGAATGGGATCATGAAATTGACTTTCAGGAACATGACATTAGAACTGAATATCTTCAATATGTGCAAACAATCCAAGGAAGTTGACGATACCCACTAAATCAATCTAATTGAGTCATTCCTGAAAGATAGAGCTATCTTGACTTATACTCCGATGCTCTAGAGATGTGCTTGGCTCACTCCTATAATTTGGATGATGACATGATTAGGTAGATGGATACCTTGCTTGATGCGATGCCTGTACTTAAGATTGACCGGTAGAGGTCACAATTTGAAAAGTTTACCTTTAATGAGACAAAGCCTCTACCGTTAAGCATCAAGGCAACAAAGCTTGAACTAAAACCATTGTCGGCTGATCTAAAATATACTTACTTAGGTCAATATGAGAAATATCCACTGGTGATTTCTTCCTATCTGGATGAAGAATAAGAAAGTATGCTCATGGCTACTCTAAGAGAATAGAAATGAGCCCTTGGATGGAATATTACGGACCTCAACGGAATAAATCCTTTGATTTGCACTCACCACATTCACTTTGAGAATGATGTAAAAATGTTTAGACAACCAAAATGAAGATTAAATCTAAACATGAGAGAGGTGGTTAAAGCTGAGGTACTTAAGCTATTAGATGTGGCATCATATGTTACGCCCCAAACTCGAAAAGTGGGCTCACAAAATTTCTTATCACTAAATCTAGTGTCGACAACCTTCGTAATACCCCATTCTCAGCTCTCAGCATGCATACGTCAGATCTTGATCTTGGGATCCTACAAAGAGGATTTTCAACATGAATTTATCTCATAAGAAGTATAACCCTAAGTTTACTCAAATCATAAAGGCAACATCATCATCATCACATATCCACTAATATAAATAGTTGAATACAGTACTGAAAGGGAAATACATATATATCGAAATCAAAGCTCTAGAAGACTGCTGCACGTCCCAAGCTCAACGCTACTGCAACCTAACATCACCTGCACGCATCTATCGTGTATAATCTTATAGAAAGCTTAGAGTGTAGTGTAAGTATGTGCACATGGTAAGTACCGAGTATACAATACAATGCCATAATCATACAATATCAGAAATACTAATAAGATCATGAATCATACGATATCAGAGTAAGTAAAAATACTGACAAGTTCATGAGTCATACAACATTAGAGTATGCAATGTAGATCATAATGAGCCAAATATCATATACTGAGGAAGCAATGCAGATCAGCTATGCAATGCGGATCAACTATGAAAATGCGATGCGAATGAAATGCCCAAGCTGGAGTGTAAAGTCAGGATGATAATATGTAGTATCGCAGGCAATGGGGTCCACCACAAAGGACTTCTATCTAAATTAGCCCCATACCTGAATTTGGATAGTCAGACTCAATGTGGTAAACTCCTGATCTCAGGTTAGTCGCGTGCCCCAACTGAAATCCTGGCCATTGTGAAGGTACATGTAACAAATAGTTGTGCACCACCTACCCGAGTGGATAGTAAATGAATGAATGAATGAGCATGCAACTCCTGCTCTACAAATCAGTTCTGTACATCTCTAGGATCATCACCGAGGTTTAGTACACTCTACACCACCTGCCGCCCCATCAAGCGAACAACTGGGTAAGTGGAAGAGACCTCACTATCCGCCTGCCGATATCGGGCTTGGCTCGTCAATAGTAGACCCATTCCTCAAGCTGGTTAGACTTAGCCTAGCATTGCCTACTCCCTTAGGCGGGTAAGGCCACACAACCTTCCAACCAACCACCACATAGAGGGAGATGTAACCTACTGGTATATGACCCTTATGCACTCATATATATCCACTTGGTCTCAATGTTGGAGCACCCTTTAGTATAAAGAGGGTTTAGAAATTTTTACCTAGGGCCATCTATGGTGGCTCGATGCTAGTATAAATTTTTGGTGTCCCATCTGGCCATCCACGATATACCTGTGGAGGCTACAACCTTGATGTCACTAGGGCGTATAGTAATCACAACACATAATGCAAGATGCATGAGTCATACAATCCATTCATTCATCAAACCTGCGAGTACCACGCGCTTATGTGGACAACTCATCCTATTAGGGAGCCCTTAATAATCTATCCAATGACATATGCTATAATCAATCATTCCTCATATCAGGCATACATATGATGCATATGGGCATGAGTCGTGGAGTTATACTATGCATGTTATATGACGATGGTGTACTTTCCTCAAATTAAGGATGGGCTTAGACAGCCTACTCATAACAAGAATGGGCCTCACAATGGGCCCAAGAGAAGGTCATAATGTGGACATCTAACCATCATTGCCTATCAATGTGGACATTTAACCAACATAGCTCCCAAGCAGTGGCCTTATAACACCCTAGATTTTTGCCAACCTGGGGTCAGACGTCCTTAGGCAATGAGTCAACCATGTCACTCTTAGAACTCAATTCCAAAGCTAAAGAAATCATTTAGGACTATAGAAATTTAACGTGAATTAACTAACGCTAAACTAGATTGCCTGTAAAATTAGCACCAACCACTTTAAATACGATCTGTAAGACCCAGAACCTATAGAATCATTGACGCTACCTTACCCTGAAATCCATGATCAATCTCTAAACCCGGTTGCTCTCGGGAGCACTTTGAAACTTTGTATTGGATCTAGACCGCACGTTGAAAGTCTGATATCTATAATCTTAGACCATTATGACCGCCTAGTTAGACTTGACAATCATTTCCAAAATCAAGCCCAACCGATATCCTGAGACCATTTTACTGAGTCCGGAGTGAAGAGAGTGAGAAAAGGAAAATATTTAGAAAATTAATTCAATTTTTAATAAATCTGGCACGTGTCGCTTGCGGGACATTTTTAAGCGTTCTGGCCGTTGGAATTCAACCAAATTTTAACCTCGGATCAGGATAGGTGGCCCTTACATGTCATAGCACTTGTGGCCCTGATCGAGTTTCGGTGACCGCTGAACTGAAACTGGTCCGCCACAGTCGATCTGGAAACCCGACCGGACTGAAAACTTAGCTGGACCTAGATCCAATATTAGAGAGCTTAAGTTCGACCGCATTTAGTAACAGGACCTCTAGAAGTGCTCCGTTGGATTGGAACAGACCCGATTTAGTTATAACTTAAGTATACCTTGACTTCAAGTCTGTTTTCGTTATGTTTGGGCTTATAAAAGGGCCTTAAACTCTCTCTCACAAATCCCATACAAATTTTCAAACCCTAGCTAAGAAAGAGAGAGAAAAAAGAGAGAGAAATGAGGGAGAAGTTAGAGTTTTCTCCTAGAATTCTTCCCTTTTGCTCAACGTGCCAAAGCCATCCACCTGCATCGCTATTCTGGCGATTCCAATTTCGTTCTTAGGTAAAAAAGCCTAACCCTAACCTGTTCTAGGGTTTCAATTGGTGCAAGTGGTGAGGTAGCTAACCTAAATCATACTGTAGGTTGCCAATCAGTCGTTGACGACAACGTAGAGTTCATATTCAATTCATTACGCTCCTACGACGTAAGGTGCAGATTTTAGACGCTTAGGTTACCATTTTTTCAAAGCTTTTAATGCCATTTAATGGTAGATTGTTGATAAGGATGTTGTTTGACATGTAGAACATGCTGTTCATTTTTCATTTCGAATACGTATGGAGAATATGAGATTTAGGGTATTTTAGGTATTTGTAAGAAATACTGTATACGTACGTATTTTGCTGATATGATTGCCATGAATATTTACCGTGTACCTATACTAGTTATACGTGTATGATCTATTTGGCGAAGAGATTCTCCCTAATGCACATATTGGCTGACATATGCTATGTAGACTAATGTGTGCAGACTAAGTGTTTGTTGAAATGCCTAAATCAATATGATTTATGCCTGCCATATGTATTGAATGTAAGAACATGATTGTTGTGTATTAGACATCTCCTTGATATAAGGATTTATCATATTATATGTTGAAATCAACATACATCAAATACGTTGGAGTTGTGTAGTCTAAGTGTTTGTATAATGTATGTATTAGTAAGTATTGAGTAAATGGTGTTGAAGATTAGCGTTGAGATTGGATTCTCAACTAACTTGATGATGTACATGAATTCCTCCATGCTTGTTGTATTGAATTGATTACCTTACATGTGAAATACTCGTGTATGGTTAACTGCTTATGATGTATGTTATAACATGCTGATAACATGCTGAAATTACTTGTATTTCAATCCTGTCTCTCTCATATGATTATTGATTTAGATTACGAGTGTTTGGGGCTATACTCTAGTCCAGGCAGTCGTAACAGATTTGAATTCGTGGTTGGATTCTATTCGTCATGAAGGACGGGTTGACGAACCCAAGTCGTGCTTTGGTTGACGGCAGTGGTTAGGCCACACGAGGTGTTTACACACTTCATGTCGCTCAGCTTGAGGTGCGCTCGTACTAGTCGAGCTCGTCAATTAACCCGACTGACCATTGTATGTTCACCTTATATTGGTCATAACTGCTTGAACCTAGGGTACTGAATTTACCAGTGATAACCCTAATAACTGTGGTACCTTGATCCACTAAGACTCATGAGCTGGGCATGGTGGTATGGGACACCGTGGTCGAGCTGTCGGCCTCTGCTGGGGCCACGAGCCTCCCCATAGTGACCAGTGAGCAACCCAGACTCGTGAGCCGATTATGATGGTATAGGACACTATATTTGAGCTGTCGGACTACACTGATAAGGTGATGGGGGAGCGGTGCAACGAGTGCATGCAAGAGCCCTGACAGCCCTTTGTAGTGACCTCGAGCGTACTCTGAGTCTACGTGAGGCGACGACCCTTCCGTAGTAACAAGAGTACACCTAAGTCTGTATTGATAAGGTGATGGGGGAGCAAAGCAACGAGTGCGTGCAACAGCCCTGACAGCCCTTGCAGCGACCTAAAAATATATTATCATATGAGACTACTAGGAGTGATGACCCTAGACAGGATCCTTATGGGGAATGATATAAGGGAAGTACCCTAGTTTCCCAATCCTGCTGTATGAAAAGGACTAATAACAACTCGATAATCATATTCATATCGCACTGCATGTGCCTGAAAGATGTGAAGCACTGAGGGAAGAAAACATGTTGCGGACGTAAGATGGTGTCGCATGAGGGAGTATGTTGGCGACGGCATCCATCATGTCATTTCATTCTTGCGTTAATTACAGTATTTAGGAATGTTTGATTTACTTTCTTTATCATTATCGCTTGATTGATTTAATAACATTTAACCTTTGCTCTATGATTCCACTGAGTTAGCTACTCACTCGCACGTTACGGGATGGTGTTCTGAACACCCACCAGACCTTGTTGTAGTTTTAGATGATGGTGCGGCCTGCGAGGCGGAGCCAGACTTGTATGATGATGAGGAGGATTTCTCCTATAGGCGGTTATCAGGTGGGTCTATATAGACCGTGTTCTGATCGACGGGATTATAGGGAGGTTGATTTGATGCCATGACACTTGTCATTTTATATTTTTGGAGCACTCACGTATATTATTTTTGGAGCACTCAGGTGACGAGCCCTTTGTAGTGACCGCGAGCATATTCTAAGTCTACGGGAGGCGACGACCCTTCCGTAGCGACGAGAGTACAGTAGGCCTGTATTGATAAGGTGATGGGGGAGCGGTGTAATGAGTGCGAGCAACAACCCTTGCAGCGACCTACAAAATATAACATCGTATGTGATTTGTAGGAGTAACGACCCTAGACAGGATTTGTGTTGGAATTGATATAAGAAAAGTACCTTAGATTTCCAATCCTGCTGTATGAAAAGGACTAATAACAACTCGGTAATCATTATCTATATCGCATTGCATGTGCCTGGAAGATGTGGAGCACTGAGGAACGTAAGCATGCCGCGGGCGTAAGATGGTGCCGTATGAGGGAGTATGTCGGTGAGGGCATCCATCATGTCATTTCATGCATACATTAACAACAGCATCTAGGAATGTTTGATTGATTGCTTTACTATTATCACGTGATTGATTTGATAACATGTTAATCTTTGCTCTATTATTCCACTGAGTTGATCACTTACTCCCACGTTACGGGACGGTGTCGCGCACACCAACCAGTCCCTATTTTAGTTTCAGGTGATGGCGCTACTTGTGAAGCGAAGCCGGACTTGTTGATCATGAGGAGGATTTCTCCTATATGCATGTTCTGATCAACGAGATTACAAGGAGGTTAATTAGACGCCATGACATTTGTCATTTTATATTTTTTTTGAGCACTCATGTATATTCTTTTTGTTCATCTTTGGAGTATACATGTATATATTTAACCTTGTAACATGTTCACACTCTGGAGACTTACAACAGTTTATATATGTTATACATACTATCACAGTCTTTTGCTTGCATAATTGAACTGTCTCTGGAGTATGATATGTTATTTTGGCTTAATCCCACTCATGTTTAATACACCAACATAGAGAACATTCAATCATAAGCACTTATGTTGCATAAGTGATGTTCTGGAACTTGGGAGTTGGGTTTCTACCTGACCCCCGATTTTTAGGATGTTACATCGCCATAGGTAAATCATAGCCTCACATCCCATATCCCAAAACACCAAGTGATTAAAACCCTTATAACTAAGTAAAACATCTTAGAGTTTTAGTGTAAGAAAACGTTTTACCAAACAGAAAAATCTTAAAGTTTTCTTACCCTGTTGATTATATCAAATCATATTTCGATATGATCGACCTGCTCTGTCGATGTCCTCGGCATCTCAATCGATACAATCGAGTGAGGACAAAAAGCGTCCAGCAATCAAACATTCATCTGGACGATCTATCGATATATCGACAGATCAGTCAATATCATCGATATTCGAATACGATCCTATCAAAAGTGGATCGATAATATCGACAGGCAGTTTTTCTACGCTCCTGTTTTTCTAAAGAAAACTACTATGAGCTTCGATATATCGATGACTTTCCGATTCAATCTGAATGCAAATATCGATCATATCAGAAGTCAGTCGATCATATCGATAGTGGGCGCATGTTTCCTCCAGCATAAATTTCAGAATATTTTAATCGTTGATCGGGGTTCTAGTCGATAAATCGATATTCATATGTCGATCATATCAAGACCTAGTCGATTGGATCGAGACCGGACAAAAACCGTCCAACAAGCTTATAGGTAAATCTATACGATTTATCGATCCCATCGATTCGGACTCCGATATTATCAATATATAAATTTCGATGACATCGACTGTTCCCCAATCATATCTCTAAGAACCTAAAATTCTTCAAGGCTTGTCTCTCCTATTTTCACATGTCGATAGATCGATCCCGCCATCGATGGAATCGGAGTTCAAAATTTGATAACATCGATGTGTGTCTCGATCCCATCGACCGGTTGGCAAAAGGTTTCCAAAAGTGAAAATGACATTCGAGTTTATGTCTTTGAGAGATCAGTCGATACAATCGAGAGTATACGCTCAATCATATCGACTCTTGCTCGATGATATCGAACTCTATCATAAATGTCACCGTTTTATATCCGTTAGAACTTTTTGCCTATATATAGAGAGGTTAGTCTTTATTACTAGTAGAGAAAGAAGAGAGTACTTCTGAGTGTTTTAAACTTCATATCATTTATCTTAAGCCCTTTCTCTCAAGAAGTTCATCCTCCAATCCACCCTCATCATTGATATACAATAGAGTGGATTGGGGAATGAACTTCCGCATTCAAGGATCCTCCAGCTGCTACCTTAATGACAAATCATTAAGCTGGGATACCTTGAATGCATAGATGATTGGAACCACTCTATCTTCCTAACAGGAAAATCTTTAAAGAGTGGAATTCTATCATAACCTTGACCCGACCTAAATCCTAGTATAGGTATATCTTTTGTGTTGCGGATCAAGGGAGCTGAAGACCCTTCAATATTAAGGAGGCGATCTTTGACATTGCACAAAAAGGGACTCATCAACTTATCTGTAAGTACTTAGAGTCCAGAGGACACTTGTAATCATTCTTTTCTAGGATTGGGTCTTAAGTGTTGCTCACCCTTTGAAGTCCTCAAAGGAAGCTTCCGACGGGAGTGTACATGCGGGGTGCGTTGTGTGGACCCTTGCTCTGTGGAGAGCATAAACATCCGGGCGCATTGTGGGGACCCTTTCTCTGTGTGGGCATAAACATCTGGTTAGGAGTGCGCCAGCAAAACTCCAGGGTTAGAGGTGAACTAAGTAGAAACCTCCATGTAAAGGTTGAAGGTGAACCTGATTTAAAATCTTAAGTTTGAGGTGAACCATGGGAAACCTCCTTAGTGAAATTCGATCACTCAAGGGTTGAGTGTGGAAGTCGGGAGTGGAGTAGAAAAGTAGTCGAACCACTATAAAATGACTGTGTTTGAGATTGGAATTGTCTTTAATTTATGTGATTCCCTTATATGCCTTTATATCTGATCATCTGAAATCACATCTTATACACACACACAGTCATATCCATCACAATCTTATCTATAAATTGTTTGTCTTTTAAATAGTTTGTGATTGGATCCTCTACAAGGTTTGGAAGCCAGTAGAGTTAGTTTTGAGTAATCCTAATCTGTACTCTGTGATAGGATTCGTGTGATAAGGATTTTTAATAATTCATAAAAACTTTAAAATGTCCTATGCACCCCCCTCTAGGATATATTGGTATATTCCTACTTCAACTCAAGCGGTCTTCACCACTATTTCAATTTGGTATCAGAGCGGGTCTCTCTTCAAGGGCTTCACCGCCTAGAGAGTGATCTTGACTGAAGTTGAAATATGGCCAAAGGAGAGGGCTCATCTGTCACTAGACCTCCAGTATTTGATGGTTCAAATTATACTTACTGGAAGGCTAGAATGCATTACTTCCTGAGATCTTTGGATCATGAAGTTTGGATGTAGTTGAAAAAGGATATGTGGTACCATTTGAACAAATTGTACTTGAAAATGAAACCACAATCACTAAACCCAAACCTAATGAAAAGTGGACGGTGTTTGACAAAGAACAGCAGAATGCTGAAGCAAAAGCAATGAACTCCATCTACTGTGTCGTGTCCCAAGATATTTTCAATCAGATAAGTATGTGTGGGACCTCTAAAGAAGTATGAGGCTTATTGGAAACAACCCATGAAGGCACAAGCACTATGAAGAGATCTAAATTACAACTTTTAACTTCACAGTTCGAAAATCTCAGGATGGAAGAGCATGAGACATTTATGGAGTTTTTCACCAAATTGAATATCATTTGTAACTCTATGGGTGGATTGGGAGAGAAGGTTCCGACACCTAAAATATGTAGAAAAATCTTAAGATCCCTACCGGAACGGTTCAATCCCAAGGTAACAACAATTGAGGAGTGTAGGAATATTGATGAGATGAAAGTAGAAGAACTAGTAGGTTCCCTACAAACTTTTGAACTACACTTCACACAACCCCAAAAATCTAAAAACAGTCTTAAAAATCTCTAAGAAAATAAAACATGAGGACAGTGAGAGTGAAAAAGAAGATGAAGATGAGGAACTGACTCTACTAGCACAAAGATTCAAAAGATTATTTCAAAGGAATCGCGGCCGCCCCTCTAGAGGTAGAAAGGTGGATGACAAACCTCCTACATGCAAATTTGGTAAAAGAACCAAAGAACCACAATGTTATGCTTGTCATGAGTATGGACACCTATCTACCGAATGCCCAAATAAAAAAACTAAGGGCAAGGTGATGGCTGCGACATGGGATGATATAAAAGAGTCAAACTCAGAAACTTGTGACTCAGAGAGTGATGGTGGCCAAAAATCCTTAAAAATTCTTATGACTTCCACATCTCCAATCATTCCCATGGAATATGAAAGAAATGAAGAACAACAAGCCACTGAATCATTTTCATCTGACAATAAGCAATTGGAGTCTGAAGAAGAAGAGGAAGAAATTGAAAAGGATAAATTGCAAGATGCTTATAATCAGCTGTACATTCATAGCATCCATATCCTTAAAAAACTAAGCATGTTTGAAAATAAGAAGAAATTGTTGCAGAAAGACTTGGAAAGAACCTTGGAAATAAACGTACATTTAGCCAATGATTTGTAACAATATCACACAGACAATGATCAATTAGAAAGAGAAAACTTATCCCTAAAAGCAGAATTATCAAAACTTATGAACCAGGCTGAACTGCTAAGAGATGATAATGCACAACTCAAAAATGAGAACCACTCACTTTGTATTGACTTAGAAAAATCCAGGAAATTTATTGAAATAAACTATAAATTTTCTCAGAGTGGTGAGAAATTGAAAAAATTATTAGGGATGGGAAGACTAGGAAGAGACAAGAGTGGACTAGTATATGAGAAAAGTAAAAAGAAAACTAAAAATAAAACTCAAACAAACTTACTGCTTCAAGTAGCAATATGAGAATTTCTCCAGTTTGTCATTTATGTGGTGATGTTGGTCATTATAAATTTGAATGTTTAGCACTTAGATGGACTCTATATAACTCTGATCAAAATCACATTGGAAAATTCAAACCAATCAGAGAAACTCAGAATGTTAAAAGTCCATCTAGGAGAAGCACTCATCCATCACCACCTAAAGAAAAGAATAGAATGAAGAAATCTGTCTCACAATGGGTAGTTAAAGAAAAACTGAACTGTCTGATGATTAAATCTCATATACCCTGATACATCAAGCAGAAAAAGGAATAAATCCAGATTATGCATCTAGATCTGGATATTTTCTGAAATGATGTAATTTTATTGAGCCTTCATTATTCCATCTAAGGTTGGAGACCTTGATTTTTTGTATATAAACATTATCATGTTTATAATTGTACAGAACTGGTACAAATTGTTGTGACATATACTGATCAAGCCAAGAAATACCCAATAGTGTGTCGAAATTATGAAAATTCTACATAGTATCTACATTCGATGCGAAGTATCGGATTCTTTTTTCGATTTCATCGACCGAGGGTCGATACAATCGACGGCTCTTCGGAATATGAAAAGCCGTATGACCATGGATGACATCGTGGCCAGACTCGATAGAATCGATTGGCAACTCCTCGATATAATTGATACATTGGCCGATATGATCGACACATGGCGCCCGATAAAAGTCAACAGGTCAGAAAAAAAAGGAGGTTTTCTTCAAAAGGCTTTTTGGTCGTCTTCCTTGTCCGATCCTCTCGACCAATCACCAGAAGCCAAGTCGGACTAACTAATTCCTTCCACAAATCAGGTAATATTCTTCCAACATCGTCATAACCTTCTTTTCTTAGTTTGTCGGATGTTTTTGTCATTTTTCCCAAATACTTCGAACAACCTTTTCTTCCACATGGGAAAAGATAAAAACATAGCATCCAGTCCGGGGGAGTCTTCGAGAGGTACCTGACAAAAAGTCGTTGCCTCAAGGGAAAGAGCAAGGATCCTGGACAGTGGGACCCCCACATGGCAAAGATCACGACGCAGTGGGTCCCAAACCGAAGTTCCTGCACCATTTCAACCAACACCTCCTCCTTCGGCTGTCTAACGCCCACCAAAATATGCCAATAGGAAGCTAATTTTTGAGAGAAAAGTAGACAGGGAGTGTTTATCACCCTACAAATTAGAACCTTTGTTTGCTGCAATCGGTTGGCTGCCCATCCTGAATTTTGGTTGAGCATGCCAACTAGAAAGGACATGCAACTTCCTTACTGCATGTCAATCCCCGGTGGCTGACCCTCCTTCATTCATGGTATCCCTGGATGGTGATGATGCATTCATCACCCCCGCCACTGTAGCTCATATCCTCAATCTACAGTTGGCTCCAGAAGGCCTTCCAAACTAGGATCTCGATCTTTCAGATGTGCTATCAAAGATAACCAAATACCTATGTAATGACAGAGATATTCCATGGCATCAAGGGAATGCCCTAAAAGCTAAGTATATGGAGCCCCGATTTCAAGTCATGCATGGGATCTTTACCACTAATTTGTACCCAAGAAGTACAAATCGATCAGATCTCACAAGTCTCATGGTTATGATAGTCTACTCTGTTGTAACTGGAATAAATATCTGCCTTCCAACTTTGATTGCCAATCAGTTTTTGAATGCCATACATACTTCTAGAGATTTGCATCTGCCATATCCCTGGATTATTAGCGGAATCTGTCAAAGCATTGGCTTTCCTTCTACAACTGATCCAGTTTTCCCGCTCAAAGTTTTCAATAAAAAGAATATTCAGAAAATGGATCTGATATTCCACAAGTACAAGGAGGAAACTGAGGAAGACATTCATACAGAAGGGGAAGGAGGAGAAGGTGGTGATCCCATGGAAGGAGATGCAATGACTGATGATGCACCTCATGGACCTGATGTCGCTCCGTCTACGTCAACCGCTGGGTATGGAAAAAGACTCAAACTGGATAGGATTGGGGCCATTCAGAAGGACATGCACTCAGTTAAGGAATGACTTACTGTCCTAGAAAGGATGGTTCAAGGAGTGCAGAGCAGGGTCCAACAATTGGTGGATCTACTGACGTGCCGATGGGATGACACGATGCCACCACATTCTGTTCCGTGAGACCGGGTTCATGCATACTATCATACACACCTTACTCTTATCTTACGGATGAACATCAGTATCCTTTTGGATGTTCTACGCTCTCAGTGGTGTGTATGACAGCCTTTTCACCATGCATTTTTTTTTGTTGACTATGCCCGTGGTTGGGCTAAAATACTGGTTTTGATATTTGGGTGCCCTCAAATGGGCTTTATTTTATTAATTTCTACTGTCTGGGGCTGTATTGGATATTTCTGCGAATCTTGGGTAGTTTATTTTATGGCTGAATCTAGTTCTTATCTTCCTGCCATTTGAATTTGTACCTCCCTGGTTTAATGAAGTTTCAGGATTATGGACTGCATGTTTATCTTATGCCTTAAGTGTTTTATTAAATCCATACTGTCTACTCAAGATGTATGCTTTACACGATTTTCATTCATATACATCTATCTGATTGTGATTCTCCTGTATGCTTAACTTCTTCAGTCAATATCACTTGCTATATCTTTGTCAATGACTGACAAAAAGGGAGAGAAAAATTACAAACACCCTTGTGGAAAATTGGATATTTGTGTTCTTATATGTTGCAGGTGTTAGGGGGAGCAGTCGCAACAAGAAAGAGAGAGTTTTTGAAGTAAGTGGGAGAAACTACTGATTGTGTACATGGGTGATTAGAATTTGTAAAATTGTGTTAATGCATGTACACACAATATAGGATGTATCTGTCTAGATATTTTTCTAGGGTGTTTTTGGTATTTTATCACATAATTGACAAAGGGGGAGATTGAAAGTGCACCTACTAGTGCCCTGGTTTGTCAATTACGGTGTAAGTTGAGTCAGTCGGACAACCGTGCCTAACAGGAAGATCAAGTCAAGTTTCTGCCTCAACTAGATGTGTGGAAGCTCGCCATAGGTAAATCATAGCTTCATATCCCATGTCCCAAAACACCAGGTGATTAAAACCCTTAAAACTAAGTAAACCATCTTAGGGTTTTAGTGCAAGAAAACGTTTTACCAAACAGGAAAATCTTAAAGTTTTCTTGCCTTGTCGATTATATAGAATCACATTTCGATATGATCGACCTACTCTGTCGATGTCCTCGGCATCTCAATCGATACAATCAAGTGAGGACAAAAAGCTTCCAGCAATCAAACATTCATCTAGACAATTTATTGATATATCGACAGATCAGTCGATATCATCGATATTCGAATATCGATCCTATCAAAAGTGGATGATAATATCGACAGGTAGTTTTTCGGCACCCCTATTTTTCTAAAGAAAACTACTATGAGCTTCGATATATCGATGACTTTCCGATTCAATCTGAATGCAAATATCAATCATATCTGAAGTCAGTCGATCATATCGATAGTGGGCGCATGTTTCCTCCAGCATAAATTTCAGGGTGTTTTAATCGTTGATCGAGGTGTTAGTCAAGAAATCGATATTCATATGTCGATCATATCGAGACCTGGTCAATTGGATCGAGACCGGACACAAACCGTCCAACAAGCTCATAGGTAAATCTATACGATTTATCGATCTCATCGATATGGACTCCGATATTATCGATATACAAATTTTGATGACATCGACTGTTCCCTGATTATATCTCTAAGAACCTGAAATTCTTCAAGGCTTGTCTCTCTTGTTTTCATATGTCGATAGATCGATCCCGCCATCAATGGAATCTGCAACACCCCGGATTTTGGCCAACCTGGGATTAGATGTCCTTAGGCAATGGGTTAATTAAAACACCTGGGAAATCGCTCAGAACCCAATTCCATAGCCAAAGAAGCCACTTAGGATTAATTCCTTTAGAAATTAAGCATAAGTTAGCTAGCGCAACGCTAGAGTAGCTGGGAAATAGTCCCTGATCGCTTTAAATACGTTCTACAAGACCCAAAACTTGTAGAATCCATGATGCTAAGATACTCTAAAACCTCGAATCAAACTCTAAACCGGTTTGTTCTCTGGACCTCTTTGAAACTTCGTATTGGATCTAGACCGCGTGTCGAAAGTCCGATACCTACTATCTTAGATCGTTAGAACCGCCTAGCTGGACTTGACAATCATTTCGAAAATTAAATCCAACCGACATTTACAGGCTATTTCATTGAGCCTGGATTGAAGAGAGTAAGAATAGGGACATATTTAGAATTTGAAATTCAAATCTGGCACACGACTTGACGTGTCAGTATTAAGCGTTATGACCGTTAAAATTCAGCCAAATTACACCCTCGGATCAGGAAAAATTTCTATTTCATATCATGAGACTTGCAGGCCTGATCTACATGCGGTGACCGCTGAACTGAAACTGGACCGCTACTTGCGATCTACGAACCCTGCTGGATTGAAAATAGGATGTGAGAGACATCTGACATGTGTGAACTTAAGTCCGATCGTGTTCGGCCAGGGGACCTCCAGAAATGCTCTTTTGGACCGAAATAGCCCCGATTTGGTTACCCCTCAAGTGAACCTTGTTCCCGAGCCTAGGAAAGATTTAGCTTATAAAAGGGCTTAAAACCCTCACTCCTCTCTCCCATCCGAATTTGAGAAAAACCCTAAATTGGGAGAGCGAAAAGGTGAGAGTTTGTGAGAGAGATTGGAGGAGAATTTTCTTACCGTTGCACCACCTGTTGCAAGTGCCTAAGCAACACACTTCAATCACCTGACCGGTGATTCCTTCACATTTTTAGGTAAGAAAATACCCTAGAAGTTGCTGATTTAGCGTTCATTCGTTTCCGTTGTGAGATAGCTGATGCATCTTGTAAAATAGGTTGTCTAGTTGCCGTAGACGAAGCGTATACGCTCCGTTCGAATTCACACGTTTATAAGAGATAAGGTGAGGATTTTAGACGCTTTGATTGACTGTTTACAATGCTTTCAATGTCGTTTAATAGTAGATTATCGACGGCATCGCCGTTTGACATATACAACATGCTGTCCGTTTCCTGTTTCGTAAATCGACGGCATCGCCGTTTGACATGTACAACATGCTTTCAATGTCGTTTAATAGTAGATTATCGCGTGTCGAAGAATATGAGATTTAGGGCATTTTAGTCATTTGTAGGAAGTACCGATTTCATCCATATTTTGCTGATGTGATTGACATGGCTTATTGTCGCATTAGAATGTTAGGAATACGTGCATAATTCGTTTGGCCAAGAGATTCACCAAATTGCGCACTTCGGGTCGACATACTATATGTAGACTTAAGTGTGTAGTGTATGTGTTTCTATAAATGCTTGTATTAGTATGTATTGAATTAAATGGTGTTATGAATTAGTTTGAGATTGATTTCTCAATTTATATGCTGATGTAAATGATTTCCTACATGTTAGCTATGTGCATGATTCCATTATATGTATGAAATGCATATGCTTGATGATTTACTTAAGTTGTATGTTATAACATGTGTTAACATGCTCACATGGTTATATTTCATTTCCAATACTCTTACATGAATTGCTGATGTGAATTCATATGTGTTTGGGACTATACCTAGTCCAGGCAGTCGGTAACTGAGCAAATTCGTGGTTAGCCTATCTTTGCCACGAACGACGCGTCGATGAACGCGAACCGTGTTCTGGAGTTGGCGGCAGTGGTTAGGCCACATGAGGTGTTTTATGCACTTCATGTCGTTCGACTTGAGATACGATCGCGCTAGTCGAGCCCGTCAAGTAACCCGACTGGCCGTTGTATGTTCACCGTGCATGAGTCATAACTGCTTGAACCTAGGGTACTGAACTTACCATTGTAAACCCTGTTAACCATGGTACCTTGATCCACGAAGACTCATGAGCCGGGCATGGTGGTATGGGACACCGTGGTCGAGCTGTCGACCTACGCTGGGGCCACAAACTTCCCCTTAGTGACCAGTGAGCACCTAGTCTCGTGAGCAGATTATGGTGGTATGAGACACTATATTCTAGTTGTCGGCCTACACTGATCAGGCGACGAGTCCTTTGTAGTGACCGTGAGCGTATTCTGAGTCTACGGGAGACGACGACCCTTCAGTAGCAGTAGAGTAAATTAGGCCTGTATTGATAAGGTGATGGGGAAGCGGAGCAACGAGTGTGTGCAACAGCCCTGACAGCCCTTGCAGCGACCTACAAAATATACATCATATGAGATTACTAGGAGTGACGACCCTAGACAGGATCTGTGTTGGGATTTATATAAGGGAAGTACCTTAGTTTCCCAATCCTGTTGTTTGAATGGACTAATAACAACTCAGAAATCATATCACCATACCATTGCATGTGCCTGGAAGATGTGGAGCACTTGAGGGTCGATTGCATGCCGCGGTCGTAAGATGGTGCGGTATGAGGGAGATCGTTGGTGAGGGTATACATCACGTCATGTTATATTGTATTAACAACAATATTAGGATTGTCTGATTTACTACTTTACTATTATCGCATGATTGATTTGTGAACATGCTAATCTTTGCTCTCTTATCCCACTGAGTTGATCGCTCACTCCCACGTTACGGGATGGTGTTTTCAGACACCCACCAGTCCCTATTGTGATTGCAGATGATGGCGCGGCCTGCGAGGCAGAGCTGGAGTTGATGATGAGGAGGATTCCTCCTTTATACGTGTTCTGATTGACGGGATTACAGGGAGGTTGATTAGATACCTTGACACTTGTCATTTTATATTTTTAGAACACTCATGTATATCCTTTTGATTTACTTTTGGAGTATACATGTATGGATATAACCTGGTAATATATTCACACTCTGGAGACATACAACAGTTTATATATGTTATACATACTATCACAGTCTTCTGCTTCTAAAGTTAACCGTCTTTGGAGCGTGATATGCTGTTTTAGCTTAATCTCACTCATGTTTAATACATTATCATAGAAAACATTCAATCATACATATCTATGTTGCATAAATAATATTTTGGAACTCGGGAGTTGGGTTTTTGCTCGACCCCCCGATTTTCGGGATGTTACAGATGGTATTAGAGCATGAATAAGAGTATACTTCACCTGGGTTATGGTCACGCGACGTATGCTGTCGCTTCTTTTGACTTAGGTGGGTGCAAGAAGGGTCTAGAAACACTTGTAGGATCGCAGATTCGCCAATAGGCGAAGACTATTCGAATCGATCGCGTGATCGAGTCCGTAACGCATCTAGGGTCGCGTGAAGTAACCCGAATAGCTCCTAGGTTGTAGGTGAGTGGGTTGAGGCATTCTTTGAATAATTTTAAACCCGTAAATGTAAATTATTGGGCTGTGGGACAACCACAACCCCTGTATTCAATCGTCAGGGCTTAAAAATCCCGTTTTACCTAAAATCTTTAAAATTCTTCCTCTCACCATTCCATTCTTCAATTCTTTCTTATCCTTTTCATGTTAGGCATCAATACTAATATGAAAATGACATAAACTCATACTTTGACAAAATTTTACTGTGAATAGTAAAATTTCATGAAAATTGGCCATTAGGCCATTCTAACTTTGCTTTCTTTAGCAAATAATGAGCTAGATGGATGTATTAGCTCCTTCTACCACAAAATCATATGCTGCATGATAGGGTTTTGTATTCGATATTGTAGATTGGCCCCGGAAAGTCCCGAGTGCATGTTTGGGCCTATATAGGGCAATCTACAATGAACCAAGGTGGGGCCCATGGTTATTTGAGGTCCCTGGACCATGGGGGACCAGACCCATATGGTCCCACCGACCAGATCAAGGATCGATCGGCGATGCATCGCCGCCCGGGGTGGCCCACTTGATGTGATCTTTGGTATGTGGGGGTGTTTTGGGTAATAAACACCCCCCACGTAGTGCCCGACCGTAGAAAACCCCAAAAAGATGCACTTCCTTCACAAACAGCCCTTCCCCTAGCCCCATTTACATTTTCTAGCTGCCCTACCTCCAAATCATGGTTTTAAACCACTCCCAAATCCATTCTAGGCCAAAAACGACCACACTCCATTGTTCTATTGAAGTTTGCAGCCCTCCTTCTAATAGATCTCATTGTTTGGAGCTCTTACAACCCCCGAATCGAGCTGAAATCGTGAGATGCTCCATTCCCCTTTTTCATTTTCATTTCTTTCTGAAAATACATCCTAAGGGAGCTTGAAGCATCCCTCTACAACGCCTAGATCTCCCTTTACCAGTTTGGACAGCCATTTCCTGACATTTTCTCCATTTTCCATGGCTTTTGTTGAAGCCATTTTAGGTCTTTTGTCACTCTCCACCATCCTATCTTTGATGGGTAAAAGAAAGACCGCAGAAGATGAGGCTGGGCCAAGTCACCCTGCTCAATTAAGAAGGCCGCGGGGTGGCGCAGCTAGCTCAAGCGCCGCCGTAAGTCCAACCACAGCCTGAGAGTTCCATACAAAGCGGGATTTGGATCCCCATACTTAACTTGGATGAGTGATTCTAGCAGAGATGCCTCACGGCCAATACACTGACCGTAAGGTATTGTTTGAGGCGGACGTGGAAGGAAGATTATTTGGCGAATTTCTGTTGTTCGAGCGCATTGAAGCTGCGCATTGGGGTTCGATCTTTGAAGCTCATGCTCATGCTAATGTGAGGACTGTTCGTGCCTTCTACGTTCGTATCCAGAATCCTACACTGGAGCCATTGCAGTTCAAAATTTCCTTTGGCAGAGACCGGATGTCCACGATCGATGTTCGGTTGGTTGCGCGACTTCTGAATGTGCCTCTTGGTGATGTTCATCCTAGTGAGAAGAATCTGAGGAGTAGGCGCGAGCAAGATCATCGTACCAGGTTATTATGCAGTAAACTGGTTCCATGGCAGCCTAATAATAGCCTCAAGGCGTCTCATATGTCTAATGATTTGCGCCTGCTACACCACATTTGCACGTTCAACATGTATCCCAGGTCGAAAAATCGCATTGAATGTATGCGCCTTATGGTTGATTTCTTGTATCTGGTGGCCCAGGGAGAGAATGTGTGTATGGAAACTTTCATCTTGCGACAGATTATCCTCATACCAAAATCAAGAAGAACGTCTGAATCACTTCCTTTTGGCCAACTTATATGCAAGATCGCGCTTGAGTTTTCTTACAGACTTGTGCCGGAATTGCCAGTTCCGATTCACAGTATTGATGAGTCTACCATGGTTAAGATGAAGATTGGGTCTCAGTACCGTGAGAATCAGCTTGAGGAGGATAGCGAGGATGACTTTGATGATGAAGAGGACCCAAGTGAGGGAGAACCTGGAGCAGAAGTTGAGGAAGAAGTCCAGGAAGAGGTAGAAGAGGAGGCTCAGGATACAGATGATAGCCCTCCTCCTTCTCCTCAGGCTACTGGCGATGATCGCATTGTCCGAATTGAGGAGAGCCAGGTCACCTTGCGAAGGGAAGTACAGGAACTTCGTGCTGAAGTTGAGGATGCCAAGGCCGTTACGAAGAGGAAATTCGGCAAGGTGACTCGCACCTTGAAGGCGATCCTGTGCTGCTTGCAGGATAAGGGTGCTCCTCCTCCATCGCCCGACTCAGACTAGTGATCTAGAACCAGATATCGCGGGTAGTAGTTGGTTATTTCCTGCCTTAAGTTGTGTAAGCCTGTTAAGGCTAGTGGTTTACTTATGTTGTTGTTGTAATTATAACTGTCTTAGTTCCCATGTATCTCTCGTCATGATGCTTGTAAGGACATATCCCTTGTATTGTGGCAATTTTGATTTAATGAAATGCATGGCATTTTTCAGCTTGTTATGTGAATGTTTGTGTTGTGGTTTGGGCTTAATAAAGCCGAATTTGGTTAGATGGAATGCATGCCGTTTCATTTCGCTGTACGGTATTGTCCCTAGATCGGGTGTATCCTATGGCTTGCACAACCATGTTGTAAATTCCGGCATTAAACCTATGAAATTAGTTTTTATCCCACCCCACCCTCCTACTAGCACGCCCCTTAGAATTGCCTTCCCTAGGGGCTTATTGCATTCGGGAACGCGGAATAAAGGAAATGCAATTATCAACGAAGTATTCGCGGTTTGAATTGACTTCTCAATCCTGGTAGTTGCCAATAAATCCAATGCTCTGATCAAGCAGAAGATCGGCATCGTCTAGGATTAAGAACTGATACAGTAAATTTCTGTTCTAGGCAGAAAGTCTATATATCTAGTTCAAACCCACTACATAACTTTTCTTCCATGTCGGCCCAACCACATACAATCACAAGTTATTGCTTTGCCCTTGGTAAATGTTAAAGACTTAAAGCCAGTAGAGAATTCGACATATTGCCACCAACTCATACCTGCCCCTGAACTCAACCACAATAGAGATTAGGCTCATCTCTTTCGCTATAGATACCAATGCCATAGAACGCATCCTTAGCAAAGAAACACCACTGTAATGAGAGGTTGTTTCCTAATTTATGTCAAGGATAGGTCTTAAGTTGCATCTCGTTCTGATGTACGGAGCGATGCATAAATTCTTGAACTTTAAGTAGAATCAAGTTTTAAGGGGGTAGAACGTATTGAGTCCAATCCAGTTAGGTTCAACGCTACCGTTCGATCAGAGTGGCACAGGCGTGGTTGGCCTCTTCTCCACTGGCCCAGGATCGAAACAGCTGAGTTAGGCTTTACGTAAGGTTAGGTTGTTAACTAGGATTTGAACCTTCCTTAGAAAAAGTACTTCTTGCCCTTCGCCAATTTCGGGGACAAAATTGTGTTTTAAGGGGGGTAGATTATAACACCCCGGATTTTGGCCAACCTGGGATTAGACGTCCTTAGGCAATGGGTTAACTAAAACACCTGGGAAATCTCTCAGAACCCAATTCCATAGCCAAAGAAACCACTTAGGATTAATTCCTTTAGAAATTAAGCATAAGTTAGCTAGCGCAACGCTAGAGTAGCTGGGAAATAGTCCCTGATCGCTTTAAATACGTTCTACAAGACCCAAAACTTGTAGAATCCATGGTGCTATAATACTCTAAAACCTCAGATCAAACTCTAAACCGGTTTGTTCTCTGGACCTCTTTGAAACTTTGTATTGGATCTAGACCGCGCATCGAAAGTCCGATACCTACTATCTTAGACCGTTAGAACCGCCTAGCTGGACTTGATAATCATTTCAAAAATCAAGTCCAACCGACATTCACAGGCTATTTCATTGAGCCTGGACTGAAGAGAGTAAGAATAGGAACAGATTTGGAATTTGAAATTCAAATCTGGCACACGACTTGACGTGTCAGTATTACGCGTTCTGACAGTCAAAATTCAGCCAAATTACACCCTCGGATCAGGAAAAATTTCTATTTCATATCATGAGACTTGCAGGCCTGATCTACGTGCGGTGACCGCTGAACTGAAACTGGACCGCTACTTGCGATCTACGAACCCTGCTGGACTGAAAACGGGATGTGAGCGACATCTGACATGTGTGAACTTAAGTCCGATCGCGTTCGGCCAGGGGACCTCCAGAAATGCTCTTTTGGACCGAAACAGCCCCGATTTGGTTACCCCTCAAGTGAACCTTGTTCCCGAGCCTATTTCGGGCAAGATTTAGCTTATAAAAGGGCTTGAAACCCTCACTCCTCTCTCCCATCCGAATTTGAGAAAAACCCTAGATTGGTAGAGAGAAAAGGTGAGAGTTTGTGAGAGAGATTGGAGGAGAATTTTCCTGCCGTTGCACCACCTGTTGCAAGTGCCTAAGCAACACACTTCAATCACTTGGCCGGTGATTCCTTCACATTTTCAGGTAAGAAAATACCCTAGAAGTTGTTGATTTAGCGTTCCTTCGTTTTCGTTGCGAGATAGCTGATGCATCTTGTAAAACAGGTTGTCTAGTTGCCGTAGACGAAGCGTATACGCTCCGTTCGAATTCACACGTTTATAAGAGATAAGGTGCAGATTTTAGATGCTTTGAATGACTGTTTACAATGCTTTCAATGTCGTTTAATAGTAGATTATCGACGGCATCACCGTTTGACACGTACAACATGCTGTCCGTTTCCTGTTTCGTAAACCGGCGAAGAATATGAGATTTAGGGCATTTTAGTCATTTGTAGGAAGTACTGATTTCATCCATATTTTTCTGATGTGATTGACATGGCTTATTGTCGCATTAGATTATTAGGAATACGTGCATAATTAGTTTGGCCAAGAGATTCGCCAAATTGCGCACTTCGGGTCGACATACTATATGTAGACTTAAGTGTGTAGTGTATGTGTTTGTATAAATGCTTGTATTAGTATGTATTGAATTAAATGGTGTTATGAATTAGTTTGAGATTGATTTCTCAATTTATATGCTGATGTAAATGATTTCCTACATGTTAGCTATGTGCATGATTCCATTATATGTATGAAATGCATATGCTTGATGATTTACTTAAGTTGTACGTTACAACATGTGTTAACATGATCACATGGTTGTATTTCATTTCCAATACTCTTACATGAATTGCTAATGTGAATTCAAATGTGTTTGGGACTATACCTAGTCCAGGCAGTCGGTAACCGAGTAAATTCGTGGTTGGCCTATCTTTGCCACGAACGACGTGTCGATGAACGCGAACCGTGTTTTGGAGTTGGCGGTAGTGGTTAGGCCACACGAGGTGTTTTACGCACTTCATGTCGTTCGACTTGAGATGCGATCGCGCTAGTCGAGCCCGTCAAGTAACTCGACTGGCCGTTGTATGTTCACCCTGCATGAGTCATAACTGCTTGAACCTAGGGTACTAAACTTACCATTGTAAACCCTGTTAACCATGGTACCTTGATCCACGAAGACTCATGAGCCGGGCATGGTGGTATGGGATACCGTGGTCGAGCTGTCGACCTACGCTGGGGCCACAAACCTCCCCGTAGTGACCAGTGAGCACCTAGTCTCGTGAGCAGATTATGGTGATATGGGACCCTATATTCTAGCTGTCGGCCTACACTGATCAGGCGACGAGTCCTTTGTAGTGACCGCGAGCGCATTCTGAGTATACGGGAGGCGACGACCCTTCAGTAGCAGTAGAGTACAGTAGGCCTGTATTGATAAGGTGATGGGGGAGCGGAGCAACGAGTGCGTGTAACAGCCCTGGCAGCCCTTGCAGCGACCTACAAAATATACATCATATGAGATTACTAGGAGTGACGACCCTAGACAGGATCTGTGTTGGGATTGATATAAGGGAAGTACCTTAGTTTCCCAATCCTGCTGTTTGAATGGACTAATAACAACTCAGAAATCATATCACCATACCATTGCATGTGCCTGTAAGATGTGGAGCACTTGAGGGTCGATTGCATGCCGCGGTCGTAAGATGGTGTCGTATGAGGGAGATCGTCGGTGAGGGCATACATCACATCATGTCATATTGCATTAACAACAGTATTATGATTATCTGATTTACTACTTTACTATTATCGCATGATTGATTTGTGAACATGCTAATCTTTGCTCTCTTATCCCACTGAGTTGATCACTCACTCCCACGTTACGGGATGGTGTTTCTGGACACCCACCAGTCCCTATTGTGATTGCAGATGATGGCGCGGCCTGCGAGGCAGAGCTGGACTTGATGATGAGGAGGAGGATTCCTCCTTTATGCGTGTTCTGATTGACGAGATTACAGGGAGGTTGATTAGATACCTTGACACTTGTCATTTTATATTTTTAGAACACTCATGTATATCCTTTTGATTTACTTTTGGAGTATACATGTATGGATATAACCTGGTAACATATTCACACTCTGGAGACATACAATAGTTTATATATGTTATACATACTATCACAGTCTTCCGCTTGTAAATTTAACCGTCTCTAGAGCGTGATATGCTGCTTTAGCTTAATCTCACTCATGTTTAATACATTATCACAGACAACATTCAATCATACATATCTATGTTGCATAAATAATATTTTGGAATTCGGGAGTTGGGTTTTTACTCGACCCCCCGATTTTTGGGATGTTCCAGAATCATAGTTCAAAATTCGATAACATCGATGGGTGTCTCGATCCCATCGACCAGTTGGCAAAAGCTTTCCAAAAGTGAAAATGACATTCGAGTTTGTATCATTGAGAGATCAGTTGATACAATCGACAGTATACGCTCGATCATATTGACTCTTGCTCGATGATATCGAAATCTGTCATAAATGTCACCGTTTTATATCTGTTGGAACCTTTTGCCTATATATAGAGAGGTTAGTCTTATTGCTGGTAGAGAAAGAAGAGAATGCTTTTGAGTGTTTTAAACTTCATATCATTTATCTTAAGCCCTTTCTGTCAGGAAGTTCATCCTTCAATCCACCCTCATCATTGATATACAATAGAGTAGATTGGGAAATGAACTTCTGTATTCAAGGATACTCCAGCTACTACCTTAATGGCAAATCATTAAGCTGGGATGCCTTGAATGCATAGATGATTGGAACCACTCTATCTTCCTAATAAGAAAATCTTTAAAGATTGGAATTCCATCATAACCTTGACCCGACCTAAAGTCTAGTATAGGTATATCTTTTGTTATGCGGATCCACGGAGCTAAAGACCCTTCAACATCAAGGAGGAGATCTTCGACATTACGCAAAAAGGGACTCATAACTTATCTGTAAGTATTTAGAGTCCAGAGGACACTTGTGATCATTCCTTTCTAGGATTGGGTCTTAAGTGTTGCTCACCCTTTAAAGTCCTCAAAGGAGGCCTCTGATGGGAGTGTACGTGCGGGGTGTGTTATGTAAACCCTTGCTCTGTAGAGAGCATAAACATCCGGGTGCGTTGTATGGACCCTTGCTCCGTGTGGGCATAAACATCTGGTTAGGAGTGCGCCAGCAAAACTCCAGGGTTAGAGGTGAACCGAGTAGAAACCTCTGTGTAAAGGTTGAAAGTGAACTTGATTTAAATCCTTAGGTTTGAGGTGAACCATGGGAAACCTCCTTAGTGAAATTCGGTCACTCAAAGGTTGAGTGTGGAAGCCGGGAGTGGAGTAGACAAGTAGTCGAACCACTATAAAATGACTGTGTTTGAGATTGAAATTGTCTTTCATTTATGTGATTCCCTTATATACCTTTATATCTGATCATCTAAAATCACATCTTATACACACACACAATCATATCCATCACAATCTTATCTATAAATTGTTTGTCTTTTAAATAGTTTGTGATTGGATCCTCTACCAAGCTTGGAAGTCAGTAGGGTTAATTTTGAGTAATCCTAATCTGTACTCTATGATAGGATTAGTGTGATAAGGATTTTTAATAATTCATAAAAACTTTAAAAAGTCCTATTCACCCCCACCCCCCCTATAAGATATATTGACATATTCCTACTTCAACTCAAGCGGTCTTCACCTTTATTTCAAATTCTACCTATGAAATGTTGGATACAACTTTAGAATTTTAACTTGCATTCCTTGAACTTACGGTGCGCTATAAAATGTACGCATATGTGCCAAGTGATGAAGATTAGAAGAAAGCTGAAGATGTTCATCAGTTTCTCAAAGTTTTTTACGACTGCATGAAGATTATTTCAGGAAATAAGTATCCCATAGTAAATCAATTTCTTTCTAAAATTATCTTCAATACGTGCTAAAAAAGTGTGTCACTAATGGTTCGAATTTTTAAAAGCAATGGTCATATGAATGCAGTTGAAATTTGATAAGTATTGGGTTAAATGCCACTTGTTAATGGCCTTGTCATGGATCCACAATAAAAGATGGAAATGGTTAGATTTATTTTCAAATCACTTTATTTCAGTTCCGAAAGAGTTTCAGCGGAGACCGCCATTATTAATGTTGCAATTGAAGAGTTGTTCACTTCATATGTTAATAATTCAGCAAAAACATTAAGTGCGAAGGTACTTCTCAAACTGCGTGTAGTTCTTATACTGCAGGGAAGCGATTTTGTGACTTTATGTCATTTTTAGACAAAGAAGAAATGGAGACATAAAAAACTGAATCCGAAGTAGAGAAGTATCTAAAGGAGCTGGTCATAAGGGTATAAGAAGATGATTTGATATTTTGCAGTGGTGGAAATCTCAAGCTCGTGAATACCCTAGACTTTTGGTGATAGCACGAGACATTTTATCAATTTCAATTTCGACCATGGTATCAGAATTAGCTTTTAGCACCGGGAGCGGGGTAGTTAGCAAGTATCAAAGCTCACTCACGTCGAATACAGTTGAAGCACTGATATGTACACACGATTAGTTACACCCAATTTAGGTCGATAGAAATTTCGATGCCGAAGAGTAGAATGGAAGTAAAGATGTCATGCCCAAACGCGGAAACCAGGCTCACAAAATTTCTGATTGCTGAATCCGGTGCCGACAGCCTGTGTAGAACCCCATTCTCGACTCCCTTCACCCAACTGCTAAGTTCCGATCCTAGGATACTACGAGAAGGATTTTCAATATCAGTTTGATTCATAATATGCATAACCAAAGGCATAACTCACAAACAACAACCAAAAACTCCATCACATTTCTACTATGATCAAAATTTTTAAGTACAGAGCGCATAAAGGGAAATACAATGATGATAGATAAAAGCTCCAAAATGATCGGCCACATGCTCTAACCTCAGCACTGCTGCGATCCAACATCACCTGTACTCAACGATTGTGCATAAGCTTATGGAAAGCTTAGAGGGTGGTAAAAGTGTATGCTCAAGGTAGTAATATAATTATGCAGTATCGGAGTAATGTGAAAGATGTTGATGAACTCATGAATACTATTAGTCGTACCAAGGATATGCGATGCAAGACATGAATGATGTCGGTCATACCAAGGTCATGCGATGCAAGATGTAACTCAAGCATATAAATCCTCATCTGAGTCCACATATCAATACAGTTCGAATCTGAAATATCACCGGAATCTAGTACACTCCAACCAGATTGCAGCCCCATTACGTACAACAAGGTGAGTGGAAAAGACCTCACTATCCGCCAGCCAATATCGAACTCAGCTCGTTGATAGTGGACCCATTCCTCAAGTTGGTTAAACTCAGCCTAGCTTTACCCCCTCCACTCGAGCGGGTAAGGCCGCACCCCCTTCCAACCGACCACGACACAATGGAAAGTGAAACCTTCTGGTAATCGGCACTTGGCGCTCATGCACCCACTCGGTCTAGACATTGGAGCAACCTTTTGGTACCAAAAGAGTTTAAGGACTTTCACCTAGGGATATTTATAACACCCTATGTAGAATAAGATTTTTAGTATCCAATCCTGCTAACCACGATACGCCTGTGGGGTCTACGACCCTGATGTCTCTAGGGTGTACAGTAACTATATCACACAATGCGAAATGCATGAATCACACTATCTAGTCATGCAGCAATCCTGTACGTATCATGCACTCATCTAGGGCAACACCACCTATCCGGAAGCCCATAAACAATCTGCCTGAAGACATGTTATAATCAGTCATTTCTTATATTAAGCGTACATATGATGCGTATGATCATGAATCATGGAACTATACTAAATATGTTATATGGTGATGGATTCTTGTTCGTAATAAAGATGGGCCTAGATGGCCTACATACTATAAGTATTGGCCTAACAATGGGCCCTCAAGAGAGTTACAATGCGGACATTTAACCATCATTACTCTTACAATGAGGACGTCAAACCATCATTGTTCCCAAGGCATGACCACCAAAAGCATCATCACATACATCATAGTAGGATCTCACATCGAATGGGCCTCATATACATCGCATTCCGCCCACACAAAGGCCTCACATACATCTCATTGGGCCTCATACACATCAAATGGGCCGATCGAATGGGTTGATCGAATGGGCCGAATCAAATGGGGTGATTAGATGGGCCGATCAAATGGGCCAACTTAAATGGGCCGGGTCAAATGAGCCGATCAAATGGGCCTCAGGTACATCAATCGGGCCCACCCTTATGTATTTTGAAGTCTGACCTATTCATAAGTTAACATAGAGATAGATGAAATGAAAACAAATATCAACTTAATCGGAAACTACTGTGGTTCTTAGCAGTATGAATGGTGGATGTCACGGTCCACCATTTAAATAGTGGGGTCCACTTGAACTTTAGATCTAACTCACCCAATTTCCCATGATGTAAAATGATCTCACAAAAGATTGGACAGCATGGGTGCAACACATGCATCATAGTGGGCCCCACCATTCAAATAGGGGATGGTTTCGATAAGCCACATACATCAATGTGGGGCTTGCGGGCTTGCTGCCAACAAAGGGGCAGCCTGCACAATGAGGGCAAAGGTGGGTCCCACGTAGGGCCCACCATCATGTATAATATATATATATATATATATATATATATATATATATATATATATATATATATATATATATATATATATATATATATATATATATATATAATATAATATAATATAATATATATAACCTCCTTAGTAGTGGGACCCACAGAACTTGCTGTCGTCAGATGGCAGTGGGTCCCACCATAAAAAACAGATGTACCGCACGTGTAAAACACATACATCATGCGGGCCTCCACGTGCAGCCCTCTGCCCATTTTTATTCTTTTTTTTGTAATGCAGAGGTGGGTCCCACGTAGGGCCCACCCTCATGTAGTATATATAAAATATATAATATATATAATATATATAATATATATAATACATATAGTTGTTGATGTGCAGTGTTATACATTAACGGCAACCAGAGGTGGGTCCCACGTGGGGCCCACCGTCATGTATTATATGTATCATATACATATATATAATATAATATATAATATATATAATATAATATAATATAATATAATATAATATCTAATATATTATATTATATGTAATATAATATAATATAATATATAAATATTACATTTAATAGAGAACTAACGTCCAGGCCCTGGACGGCCTGGACATACACTACGCATACATCATGGTCCCCCACACATGGGGTGGGTCCCATCGTCTAGGGATGGTGGAGACTCCACACGCATCACGGCGTAGCCCAACCAAAAATGGATGGATGACATAAGTGGGTTCCATGGACCCTGCTGACCTCAACTTTGAAATGAGGTATCTTTAACTCTATCTACCACTTGAGCTATGGGATGTGGGTGCTACCAGATGTATCAAGGAGGGCCCCACACGGATGTGGGTCCCACCCTCCAGGGGTAGGGGACGGTCTGGATAAGACCCATACACCAAGGCTTGGTCCATCAAAAGGGATGGACAAGGTGGGTGATTGGTCTAGATAAGACCCATGCACCTTTCATCTCTTGAAAACTATATCAAAGGAAGTTCAATTTGATTTTTAGTGGGTGGGTCCCATGGACCCCATTGTCAACACATATTTCACCGTTAGTGTACACCCACTGTCAGTCCACACTCCACTTGTTAGCCCACCCCACGTTAGTCCACACTTCACTGTTAGCCCTCGTCCAGCGTCCTTGGATGCTGGACAGTGTGGATAGTACACAGGCATCATGGTGGGTCCCACATGGACATGGTGTAAGTACTATGATTTCATATCTCTTTGGTTGTCAAATTTTATGGTGCCAAAACCTATATCTATGTCTTGTATATTTTGTGTTTCATGTTTGAGACTATTCTTTACTTCAAGACATCACATTTCAAGACAAGAACTTAAATGAAGAAAGTTTTCAAGTCATGGATGAAGAATTCAAGAATAGAAGTCTTTAAGTATGAATGTTCAAGATTCAAACAAGTTTAAGTACTGTAGAAGACTTTGTCAACTCAAGAAAGGATCAAGCTCAAGAAGGCCTACAACAAGATTGGTAATTTCTCAAGCTTCTCTTAAGGGTCATCTGAGTGTACAGACTATCAATGTCCATCTCACTTTTAAGGTTTGTTTGACCTTATATTGACCTTAGGATGGGCTTTACTGTAGGTCATTCTGGATACATAATTCATATATTTTAATATGCTTGTTTGGGCTGTTCTAAGACCAGTCCTAGGGACTTTAAGACCAATCCTAGCTCTGATACGACCAATCTTAAATTTTTTCAGGACCAGTCTTATGTTGTTGAAGATTTTCGTATCTTTCTGGTTGTCATACGACCAGTCCTAGACATCCTACGACCAGTCCTGTAAGTTCTACGACTCATCCTTCGACCAGTCTTAGCCCTATGACTCAAACTCCAGTAACTAAACTAGGGGTCCTACGACTGGTCGTAGGTGACCCACGACCAGTCGTAGGTGGCCCACGACCGGTGGTAGGCTATCCAGGACCGGTCGTGGAACAAAAAATCCTTATCCCGTGGAAATCTTTGAAAATCTTTGAAGCTACGACCAGTCATAGGATCTTAAGACCAGTCGTAGACGGGATTTTTTAGGCTATAAATAGAGCACGAGCTTCAGAGTTTTAGCAATTCAATTCAACTTTATTCAAGCAATCTTTAGGCTATACTCTGAGATAAGTTTGTGTTTGTTTTAAGCTACTTTGTGCTTATTTAATATTCCTTTTGCTAGCTTGTTTATTATTTGATTTTGATCTACATTCCAATCTTATTAGAAAAGGGGAATTTCTGATAGTCCTTCTTCTTGAATTCAAAATCAAATAGAAGTAGCCCTTTTGATTTAAAATCAATTAAACTTAGAACTATTCTTAAAGTGAGTATTGGACTTTGAACGTTGAATCGAACTTCTACTCCGATTGGTTCTACCAGGCTACTACAAAAGGAGATTCAGGTATTTTACATTTGTGTAATTTACTTTCTTTAGTCTTGTTTGAGATTTACCAAAAAAATCTTATTGTTTTGGTTATCTGAGGAGAGCCAGAAAACTCAGATTGTGAGGGTTTTTTTTATTGTGTAAGCCCGAGATAAAAGACACAATTGTGAAGGTTTTAGGTGAACCTGTGAAACCTATTTTGATAGTGCATGCTAATATCCCTATGTGAGGATATTAGGAGTGGAGTAGCATTTTGTGTGGCTGTTGGATAACAGTTGGTGTACACACAGGTGAACCACTATATATCGTCGTGTTGTGGATGTGTTTTATTCCTTCATTCTTTTATTCATTCAGTTTTGTGGAGTGTGTTTGTGGATGAATGTTGTAATCATTTTATTTCAAACAAGTGTGGATGAATGTTGTAATAACTTAGGATTTATTTTCTACAAGTTATTTTGATTTCCTTGCCTCTTATTCCTCATTGGTTTGTAATACAAACGACGTTCCAGAAATAAGGTTGTCCTACCTTAAACCTTTGGTTTTAGGTGTAAGGTTGTCCTTAGAACTGATATAGTATCATTCTCTTAATTCTAGGCTATTGAGATTATTTTAAATTCAGCATTGTGCTTTATTTCTTTTATTATTCCGCTGTTATAAGTTTTATTTGGCATTGCCCTATTCACCCCCCCTCTAGGGCATATAACTAGGCCCTTTCACGTGGCCCACCTAATTTTGGATCCATCTAATATTTGTGTTTCCCTTTCATCCGAGCCAGTGTGACCGCCCAGCCATGCAAGCCCTAAAAGGGGATCAAGGTGGCCCACAATTTGGATGGCATGGGTAAAATACACACATCATAGGTGGGTCATTCATCACAGAGAGACAGAAAGAGAGGAGAGAGATCGGCGATGTAACACCCCGGATTTTGGCTAACCTAGGATTTGACGTCCTTAGGCAGTGGGTCAATTAAAACACCTGAAAAATCGTTCAGAACCCAATTCCATAGCCAAAGAAACCACTTAGGATAAATTTCTTTAGAAACTAAGCATAAGTTAGCTAGCGCAACGTTGGAGTGGCTGGAAAATAGTCCCTGATTACTTTAAATACGTTCTACAAGGCCCAAAGCGAGTGGAACCAATGGTGCTATAATGCTCTAAAACCTCGGACCAAACTCTAAGCAGGTTTGTTCTCTAGACCACTTTGAATCTTTGTATTGGATCTAGACCACACGTCGAAAGTCCGATACCTCCTATCTTAGACCGTTAGAACAGTCTAGCTGGACTTGACACTCATTCCAAAAATCAAGTCAAACCGATAATCACAGGCTATTTCATTGAGCCCGGACCGAAGAGAGTGAGAATAGGGTTAGAATTGGAATTTGAAATTCAAATCTGGCACACAATTTGACGCATCAGTATTGAGCGTTCTGACCGTCAGAATACAGCCAAATTACACCCTTGGATCAAGAAAAATTTCTATTACATATCACGAGACTTTTAGGCCTGATCTTGGTGCGGTGACCGTTAAACTGAAACTGGGCCGTCACGTGCGATCTGGGAACCCTACCGGCCTGAAATCTGGATGCGTGCTAGATCCAGTATGCACGAGCTTAAGTCCGACCGCATTTGGCCAGGGGACCTCCAGAAATGCTCTTTTGGATCGAAACAGTCCCGATTTGGATATACTTTAAGTATACCTTGACTTGGAGCCTATTTTGGGCATGTTTAGGCTTATAAAAGGGGTTGAAACCCTCACTCCTCTCTCCCATCCGAATTTGCAAAAATCCCTAGATTGGGAGAGAAAAAAAGTGAGAGATTGTGAGAGAGTGGGGGAGTTCTTCCTGCCACTTGTGCTACGTGTTGCACGTGCTTAAGCAACACACCTCTACCACTTTCCGGGCGATTTCACCGCGATTCTAGGTAAGTAAATACCCTAAATAGTTACTGATTTGAGTTTCCTTTGTTTCCATAGTGATGTAGCTTATGGATCTTATGTATTAGGCTCCTTACTCGCCGTAGACGAACCATATACGCTCCGCTTCAATTCCCGAGTCTACAAGACACTAGGTGAGGATTTTAGACGCTTTGATTGACGGTTCCCAATGCTTTCAATGTCGTTTAATAGTAGATTCTTGACGGCATCGCCATTTGACATGTACAAAATGCTCTCCGTTTCCCGTTTCGTAAGCTAACGAAGAATATGAGATTTAGGGCATTTTAGTCATTTGTAGGAAGTACTGTTTACATTCATATTTTGCTGATGTGATTGACATGGTTTGTTGTCGCATTAGGAAGTTAGGAATGCGTGCATAATTAGTTTGGCGAAGAGATTCGCCTAGTTGCGCACTTTGGGTCGACATACTATATGTAGACTTAAGTGTGTAGTGTATGTGTTTGTATAAATGCTTGTATTAGTATGTATTGAATTAAATGATGTTATTTGATAGTTTGTGATTGATTTTTCAATTATTATGCTGACCTAAATGATTTTCTACTTGTCGACAAAATGCATGATTTCATTACATGCATGGAATGCATGTGCTTGAGGATTTGCTTAAGTTGAATATGCATGGGAAGTATGCCTTAAAGATTTGCTTAAGTTGAATGTTATAACATGTGCTAACATGCTCACATGATATATTTCAATTCCAATACCTTTTTATAGTGTCAATGTGATACCATAGATGTGTGGGACTTGACTTAGTCCAGGCAGTCGGTAACCGAGCGAATTCGTGGCTGACTGGTCATAGCCACGAACGACGCGTCGATGAATGTGATTCGTGTTGAGAGTTGGCGGCAGTGGTTAGGCCACGCGAAGTGTTTTACGCACTTCATGTCGTTCAATTCGAGATGCGATCGCGCTAGTCGAGCCCATCAAGTAACCCGACTGGCCGATGTTTGTTCACCTTGCATGTATCATAACTGCTTGAACCTAGGGTACTGAACTTACCATTGTAAATCCTATTAACCGTGGTACCTTGATCCATGAAGACTCATGAGCCGGGCATGGTGGTATGGGACACCGTGGTCGAGCTGTCGGCCTACGCTGGGGCCACAAACCTCCCCGTAGTGACCAATGAGCACCTTGACTCGTGAGCAGATTATGGTGGTATGGGACACTATATTCTAGCTGTCGGCCTACACTGATCAGGCGACGAGCCCTTTGTAGTGACCGCGAGCGTATTCTGAGTTCACGGGAGGCGACGACCCTTCCGTACAGTAGAGTACAGTAGGCCTGTATTGATAAGGTGATGGGGGAGCGGTGCAACGAGTGCGAGCAACAGCCCTGGCAGCCCTTGCAGTGACCTACGAAATGTACATCGTATGAGATTACTAGGAGTGACGACCCTAGACAGGATCCGTGTTGGGATTGATACAAGGGAAGTACCTTAGTTTCCCAATCCTGCTGTTTGAATGGACTAATAACAACTTGGTAATCATATCACCATAGCATTGCATGTGCCTGGAAGATGTGGAGCACTCTAGGGAGTGTGGCATGCCGCGGTCGTAAGATGTTGCCGTATGAGGGTGATCGTCGGTGAGGGCATACATCACGTCATGTCATAATTGCATTAACAACAGTATTAGGATTGTTTGATTTATTGCTTTACTATTATCGCGTGATTGATTTGAGAACATGTTAATCCTTTCTCTATTATTCCACTGAGTTAGCTACTCACTCCCACGTTACGGGACGGTGTTCCTGGACACCCACCAGACCTTTTGTGATTGCAGATGACGGCGCGGCCTATGAGGCGGAGCTGGACTTGATGATGATGAGGAGGATCCCTCCTTTATGCGTGTTCTGATTGACGGGATTACAGGGAGGTTGATTAGATACTTTGACACTTGTCATTTTATGTTTTTAGCGCACTCATGTATATTCGTTTTGTCTACTTTTGGAGTATACATGTATGTATATAACCTGGTAACATATCCACACTCTGGAGGCATACAACAGTTTATATATGTTATGCATACTATCACAGTCTTCCGCTTGTTAATTTAACTGTCTCTGGAGTATGATATGCTGTTCTGGCTTAATTTCACTCATGTTTAATACATTATCACAGACAACATTCAATCATACATATCAATGTTGCATAAATAACATTTTGGAACTCGGGAGTTGGGTTTTTGCTCGACCCCCGATTTTCGGGATGTTACAGGCGATGACGGAGGGGCCCCGCCACTATGGGCCCCTCTTGTATACAAACATACATCAAGGTGGATCTCACCATATGTGGCCCTTAAATCACAAAACAATCAAATAACAAAAAGAGAAAATGTGGGTCCAAGATCACCCACCGTCCACTTCTTCTTGCTCCCTTGGCTTCCTTTGCTCCTTGGCTTCAATCCTAATGGAAGAGATGGAGTTTGGATTTTTGAGATGGGAGATGAAAGGGTAGGAAGTGGGCCACACACAAGGTTCTCATAAAGGCTAGAAAATGCTTGGACGTGTGGCTCTTTGGTTGCTTGGAAATGAGTTGAGAAATGAGAGAGAGAAGGTTGTAGAGAGAGAGAGAGGGATGAGTGATGGAGTGATGGATGTGGTGAGTGATGGGTGTGTAAGAAATTGTTGAGTTTAGGGGTAGATTGTGTAAGAAGGGTATGAGTTGTGTAAGAACTTTTTGACTTTTAGGGTTGTTTGGGGAGGGGTGTGAGGTGACGTGTACTTGACACGTACTTAACCCTTAATGGAATTGATTGATTGATGGATGTGACATTCAGTAGAGATTCTCTTGGGTTTTGCAATGCGCGGTGTTTTCCTCGAACTGAACGGAGACTCACATCTCCTGGCCTGGGTATTGCCTCGCCGCGCGAGACGCAGCATCGCAATCGCGGCGACGGCGCCGTCACTTGGGTACAAGTCTCGATTTGAGTCGACTCGGGTTGACAGGACTCGGCTTAGGATTGCAAGCAAGTGTCAGATAAAGGTCGAATGTTGTCGGAATTCAACAGGGAGGATCGCGGGAACCTACGGAATGGTACGTACTATGATGCGGGTCTTACAGAAGATGTGGACCCAAAATGCTTGAAGGAATGTGTAAGACCCGTATCTTGGTCCGTACCTTTCCGTACACTTCCGCGGTCGTACCGGTCGAATTCCGGCAACTTTCGACCCTTAAATAATATCGACGTGCGACCTGGATTCATGTACCGACAACCCGAGTCGACTCAACTCGAGACCTATACCATAGCGACCGCGCCGTCGTTGCGGTTCCGATACCGCGACTCACGCGCCGAGGCGATACCCTGATCAAGAGATATGGGCCAACGTTCGGTGCGAGAAAAAGCGGCGCGTTGCGAAAACCAAGGGAATCTCAACGATGTGTCACATCAATCACATCAATCCCATCAATCAATCACCCATCAAGCCATCACATGTCAAGTACACATCACCTCCATCCATTTTCCCAAGCAACCACAAAAGTCTCCCAAACCCATACCTCTCTTACACAAAAAGCCTCAAAAGTCTTCACAACCCATACCTCTCTTACACCAAAGCCTCAAAAGTCAAGCTTTTCTTACACAACCATCACTCACCCATCCATCCATCACTCTCTCTCTCTCCCTTTACATCACTCTCTCTCTTTCTCTCTTTCTCATTTCAAAAAAATCCAAGCAACTAAAATTGCAAGGGGCTCCCACGTATGGAATTCCCCAAGTCCTTCTAAGCTTCAAGTGGCCCACCTTCCTACCCCAAAATCCCCCATCTCAACCCTCCATTCTTCATCCTAACCGTTGAAGTTGAAGCCAAGGTGCCAAGGAACCCCTAGGAGCGAGAAGATCGGACGGTGGGTGCTTCTATAGGGTAGATTTTCTTAATTTTATGGTGGACCAAGTGAGGCCCACCGATCAATGGTGTGGATCTCACTTGGGACCCCAATATGTGGCCGATGGACCACTTGGATCATCATGATCGTTCCATAATGGGGCCATTCTCCATGGACCCCATCATGATGTTTATTTTCATTTAGAAAGGTCATCTAGACCGTCCATATCGGTGGAGAATGGATCTCCACCGTTGATTTACGTTTTTTAACGGTCCCATGTGCAAGGGATCCATTTATTGTATGTTTCATTGCAAGGGAGGGCCCATAATGACGGGGTCCCTCCATCACAAGCCGTGTCCCACTCTCCATGTCTCTCTCTCTCTATTTTATTTCATTTTATTTTATTTTATTTTATTTTGTTTATTGCAAAAAGGAGGGTGTGGCCCACTTGAATGGATCCCACCTTGATGAAATTTTATTCAAGTGGGACCCACCTTATATGTTGAATCCATGACAGGCCTCTGTGGTGGGCCCACATTTTCTAAGCCCATCGTCCAGCGTCTGGGACGCTGGACGTCTCTGTATGCAAAAAAAAAAAAAGAAGAAAAAGAAAGAAAGGAAAAGGTGAGGCTATTGGGTGTTTTCCCTGCATAGGCCCCACCCTGATGTTTATAATTGATCCAAGCCATCCATCCCTTTCACCATTTCATCTTAGGCGTTAAGCCAGAAAATGGGATTGAACGGAGCACCTGGTGGGCCATAGCGCCAAATATTGTACTCTCACCATTCATACGCTGATTTCTCATTTTATTCCACTTCCAAGCATCAAAAAATTTCGAACTCTGGACTCATTTCGTCTGTTTCGGGCCACTGATCGCAATGGCAGGGACGGATTTTGGTGCAGCGGGCCCCGCGCATGAAAAACCTCAGAAAAATTGTTTTTTTTTGGAATTTTGCAAGGGAGCTACCCCTTCCCTGACAACAACGTGCAGCGCTGCACGGTGCTACGTGCAGCCGTGCAGCGGCGAACGACCGTCCAGCAGGGGCCCACGGCCCTGCGTGTGGGCCCCACCATAATGTTTATTTGCATTCTAACCCGTTCACGAGGTGGGCCACCCCAGTGGTGGGCCCCCCTCCAAAGTTCGGCCAGATCCAAAACTCAGGTGGCCCACACCACTTGAAACAGTAGAATTAAACGGCTACTATTGAAATCTGTTTGGAGCCCACTAAAGTGTTGGATCGAGCTGAAATTCGTGTTGTCCCTCCATCCAGGTCCGAGTGACCATATGAACGAGTTGGATGGCGAATAAATATTATTAGGTGGGCCCCACTTGGGACCCACAATGACCCATGCGTTAAGTCCACCGTCCAGCGGACGGTGGCACCCACCTTATGTTCACACGGTCTCCACCGTCCAGCGGACGGTGGGACCCTTGTGATGTATGTGTTCTATTCACGCCGTCCATCCCGAGACGGTGGGCCCCATCATATTTTATGTGTTACATCCGCGCCGTTCATTTGGAACGATGAGACTTACCCTTGACCGTGGGCCCTATGAACAGTTTGGACTATAAAAAGATATTGCAATGGGCCCGTGGTTCAACGTAACCTTATGAAAGGATTAGGTTGCAAATAAATGTTGTTGTGGGTCCTATGAACAGTTTGTATTGCAAATGAACTTCATGTTGGGTCTAGTTTTGAAGGAAAATGAACATTTTGTTAGGCCCATGATATTGGACCCATTTAAGGTATTTTAAGCCCATAGGAGTAAGGCCAATTGTTATGTTCTAAGGCCATGTGACTAGGCTATTTGATGTACTTCAAGGCCCATAAAATTGGACCCATTTGTTACATTCCTAAAGCCCATGGGAGTGAACCCATTTGATTATAAAAATGGTCAATGGGATTAGGCCCACTGGCCTTATTTGAGACCCATGAGATTGGACTCATTTTATTTGATTAAGGCCTAGGGATTTAGGCCCATTCGACTCATATAAGACCTCTGGGTTGAGGCCCATTGGATATACATTTGGGGGTCCAATTGGTGTGGCCCATTCGATACATATTAGACTTATGTGACTAGGTTCAATTGGTGCAATCCAAGGCCCACGGGTTTTGACCCATTGCAACGCACTTAGGACCCATTGGTGTGGCCCATTTATATGGCCCATCTGATGAATAAAAGGCCCATAAGATATGGCCCATCTGATGAATAAAGGGCCCATGAGATATGGCCCATTTGATATATATGTAAGGCCCAATGGGAGGAACCTAAGGTCCATTGCAATGTGTAAACCCAATACCGATTACGTAGCGGTGTTTAAGAAGATTGTACCTGGAATGCAATGATGGTTTAACGTCCACATTGCGAGTGTAATGTTGGTTGGATGTCCACATTACATCTCTCCTTAGGGCCCATTACTAGCCGTACTTGCCGTGTATAGGCCGTCTAGGTCCATCTGCATTGTAAATAGTTCATTTTGTTATAATATGTTTAGTACAGTTCATGACTCTTGATCATACGCATCATACGTATGCTTGTTATGAGGATTGACTGATCATAGCATTTGCCTTCGGGCAGGTTGTTTATGGGCTCCCGATTAGGCGGTGCTGCCTTACATGAGCGCACGGTATGCGCAGGATTGGTTGTATGACTGGATGGCGTGATTCATGCATTCCGCATTAGTGTGACATGGTTGTTGTACGCCCTAGCGACATCAGGGCCGTAGCCTCCACAGACGCATCGTGGTTGGCAGGATTGGATACCGGAAATCTTCACTTACATGGGGTACTATAGATATCCCTGGGTGAAAGTCCCTAAACCCTTATGGTACCAAGAGGTTGCTCCAACGTCTAGACCGAGTGGGTAGATGAGCGTTGAGTGCCGATTACTAGACGGTTACGCTCTCCACTGTGTCGTGGTCGGTTGGAAGGGGGTACGGCCTTACCCGCCCGAGTGTAGGGGGCAATGCTAGGCTGAGTCTGACCAGCTCGAGGAATGGGTCCGCTATCAACGAGTCGCGCCCGATATTGGCAGACGGATATTGAGGTCTCTTCCACTTACCTTATTGCGCGCGATGTGGCGGCAATCTGGTTTAGAGTGTACTAGACCCCGGTGATATTCCATACTTTGAGCTGTACTGATATGTGGACATTGATGAGGATCTGTATGCTTGAGTTGCATTGCACATTGCATGGCCTTGGGATGGCCGATACCATTCATGTCTTGCATTGCAGAGCCTTGGTACGGCTCATGACGTTTTGGTTCCATCTGCATATTTCGCATTACTCTGACATTGCATTCATATTACTACCTTGCGCACACACTTTCACCACCCTCTAAGCTTTCTGTAAGCTTATGCACGACCGTTGCGTGCAGGTGACGTTGGACTGCAGCAGCGTTGAGGCAGGAGCGCGTTGCTGATCATTTTGGAGTTTTCTGTTATTTACAATTGTATTTCCCTTTATGCTCATTGTACTTGTAAAATTTTTGATCATAGTGAAAATGTAATGGAGTGCTTGGTTGTTGTTTGTGGGTTATGCCTTTGGTTATGCTTATTACGAAACAAACTGGTATTTAAAATCCTCCTCGTAGCATCCCAGGATCGGAACCTGGCGAATGGGAGCTAGGAGCCGAGAATGGGGTTCTACGGAGGCTGTCGGCGCCGGATTCGGCGATCGGGAATTTTGTGAGCCCGGTTTCCGAGTTTGGGGCGTGACAGAAGTTGGTATCAGAGCATAACTTGGGAATAACCGAGAACAACATTACATGTTTGCTATGAGTGAAGAATGGCTAAGTTCTGAAGTTCGGATGACTTCACGACCTTCCGAATCAGACCGATAACATGCGTACATTCGAGAGTTTTGGAAGATGATAGACGCTTTCGCCCTTTCCTGTAGGGTATGGCGCCTGTGAGAGTTACTCGATCGACTCCCGCACCACCACCCGAGGATTCTACTTCACCATCAGAGGCTCCAGTTTTACCCCCTGCGTCTCCCGATCCACCCTCAGAGATTCCTGCTTCTTCCCATGAGGATGACATTCCTCCACCGGAGACCGATGAGGAGCCGACGGTGACTGTGAGCGCCTCTTAGTTACAGCAGATGTTACAGGCTGTGACAGCTGCACTACAGGGACAGGGCAGACGCCCAGCTGTTTCACCAGCTCAGGCAGAGCAGGAGCGCGCGAGCGCTGTACTTCGTGAGTTCCGGCGGCATGATCCCCCTCGTTTCCAGGGCGAGCCAGATTCGACCGCTGCTGAGAGATGGCGCTCCGATGTGGAGAAGATATTCGATACCATGTTATGCACGACCGAGCAGCGCGTCCGGTTAGCAGTATTTCTCTTCCACGGTGAGGCCGAGCATTGATGGACCTCTGTCGCCCGTGTCGCCGGACCTGATCATGTCTGGACATGGGAGGACTTTGTGGACCGATTCGAGGAGCAGTACTTCCCTGACCACATCCGTCGTCAGCGAGCCTTAGAGTTCGAGACTCTGGTGCAGGGAGACATGACCGTGGCACAGTACGCGGCCCGTTTCATGGCACTGTCGAGATTCGCACCATATATGGTTGATGATGAGGGGCGGAAGGCCCGCCGTTTCGAGCACGGCTTACGTTACGGCCTTCGAGGTCGTGTCATTGGGCATGAGCTTCCTACCTTCCAGGCAGTGGTGCGGAAGGCTCAGATATATGAGACTGAGTGGGCCGGTTCTCAGTCTGATCGTGGTCAGAGGGGAGACCGGAAGAGGCAGGCTTCTTCCAGTCATTCCCAGCAGGGTCGACCACAGCAGCAGAGGCGTACTGGTCGTACAGCTTTCCGTGCACCATCAGCACCAGCAGCACATCCACCACCACCTCAGAGACAGTTCACCGGCACTTGCTTCAGGTGCGGTGCGACGGGACACCGTTCATGGGAGTGTCCCAGTCCCCAGCAGCAGCAGAGAGGTCCACAGCAGCAGAGACCTCCACCACAGCAGCAGAGACCCCCACAGCAGCAGCGACAGCAGCCTCTACCACCGAGGCCACCTCAGCAGCAGCACCAGCATCAGCACCAGCCTCAGAGGCCGCAGCAGCAGAGGCAGCAGTTTCGACCGCCTCAGCGACCTCAGCAGCAGCAGCAGCACGTTCAGAGGGGACAGGCACCTTCCCAGCCAGCTCAGGCTAGGTTTTATGCGGCTCAGCAGGATCCGCAGTCATCTGGGGGAGTCGTTGAGGGTATACTGCCAGTTTCTGCATGCATTGCACGTGTATTGTTTGATTCTGGTGCATCACATTCTTTTGTGGCCGAGAGCTTTTGTCGATCGGCTGGCTTACCGTTGGAGTCTGCTGATGTGAGCCTATCAGTGTCGACTCCCTTGGGGAGGACTGCAGCGCTAGGACGATTTTGCTCGTCATGCCCCGTTCTAGTTGGGGATACCTTCCTGCCTGCTGATTTGTTTGTTTTGCCGATGTCCGAGTTCGACGTTATCTTGGGCATGGATTGGCTCGCCGAGTACTATGCCATTTTGGACTGCGCCGCGAGGACCGTCACGTTTTGTATACCCGGCATGCCACAGTTCCAGTTCGTTGCAGAGGCCAGAGGAGAGCAGTTGTCTTGTTTGATGTCGTGCGCCATAGAGGAGCATGTCGCCGTTTGCATCGACCATTTGTCGATTGTATGCGATTTTCCCGATGTGTTCCAGGAGATTCCGGGATTACCGCCTCGTCGACTCACCGAGTTTCAGATCGATCTCGTGCCTGGTACCGCGCCTATTTCAAAGGCCCCGTATCGTATGGCACCGTTGGAGTTACGGGAACTGCAGAAGCAGTTGGACGAGTTGCGTGAGTTGGGCTTTATCCGTCCGAGCAGTTCTCCGTGGGGAGCACCGGTACTCTTCGTGAAGAAGAAGGATGGTTCGTTGAGGCTCTGCGTTGACTATCGCGAGCTCAACAAAGTCACGATCAAGAACAAGTACCCGCTCCCTAGGATTGATGATTTATTTGACCAGCTGCAGGGTGCACAGTTCTTTTCGAAGATTGACCTGCGTTCCGGTTATCATCAGATTCGGGTCTGAGATGAGGACATTCCGAAGACAGCATTCAGGACGCGTTACGGTCATTTTGAGTTTCAGGTCATGTCCTTCGGACTGACCAATGCACCTGCGGTCTTCATGCAGCTGATGAACGAGGTTTTTCGCCCATATCTAGATCAGTTTGTTGTAGTCTTCATCGACGACATTCTGATCTACTCGAGGACTCGTGAGGAGCATGAGCAGCACTTGGAGACTACCTTGCAGACCCTCCGCGCACACCAGCTGTATGCAAAGCTGGAGAAGTGCGAGTTCTGGCAGGAGGAGGTGAAGTTCCTCGGTCACGTGGTGACGAGGGAGGGCGTCGCAGTGGACCCCTCGAAGGTCGAGGCAGTGCGTCAGTGGGGCCAGCCCACTACTGCGACAGAGATCCGTAGTTTCCTTGGTTTGGCGGGCTATTACCGACGTTTCATCGAGGGTTTTTCTCGTATTGCAGCCCCGCTGACCAGGTTGACTCGGAAGGGCGCAGAGTTTATTTGGAGTGACGCCTGCGAGCGAGCATTTACGGAGTTGAAGGACCGTCTGACGTCCGCTCCTGTCCTCACTCTTCCATCTGGGAGTGACGGCTTCATTGTATTCACTGATGCCTCGCACATCGGTCTAGGTGCTGTCCTGATGCAGCATGGGAGACCAGTGGCCTTCGCGTCTCGTCAGCTCAAGGTCCATGAGCTGAACTACCCTACACATGATCTGGAGCTGGCTGCCGTTGTCTTCGCACTGAAGGTGTGGAGGCACTACCTTTACGGGATTAGGTTCGAGCTCTTCTCTGATCATAAGAGCTTGAAGTACCTCTTCTCGCAGTCTGAGTTGAATATGAGACAGAGGCGCTGGATGGAGCTCCTGAAGTACTATGATTTCGACCTTCAGTACCACCCGGGCAAGGCGAACGTGGTGGCAGATGCCCTCAGCCGTCAGCCACGAGGCCTAGTGGCGCACATGATGATTCAGGAGTGGCGGATGCTTGAGGATATTGCTGCGTATGACTTTGAGTTCGGCCTACAGTCTTCCATTGTACAGCTATCGAGCCTGTCGATTCAACCCTCTCTTGTCGCTAGGGTGATCGAGGCTCAGCAGGCTGATGAGTCGTTGCAGGGTTATATGGCTGAGGCGGCATCTGAGGGTCAGGTCGATTGGCAGATCGGTACAGACGGTGGACTTCGCTTCAGAGGCCGATTATGTGTCCCGGGTATTCCAGAGTTACGCAGAGATCTTATGACCGAGGCACATCGATCGCGGTTTTCTATCCACCCGGGCTCAACGAAGATGTACCGTGACATGAGGCGACAGTATTTTTGGTCAGGGATGAAGAGCCAGATCGCCAGTTTTGTGGCCGAGTGTGACACGTGCCAGCGTGTCAAGGCCAATCATCAGAGACCTCCTGGTCTCTTGCAGCCGTTGAGCATCCCGATGTGGAAGTGGGAGCACGTGTCGACTGATTTCATTATGGGTTTGCCGAGGACTCAGCGCGGTCATGACTCCATTTGGGTTGTTGTGGATCGTCTGACGAAGTCGGCACATTTCCTTGCGATGCGTGCGACTTGGTCTATGGACCGGCTTGCGAGACTATTCCTCGAGGAGATTGTGAGACTGCATGGTGTTCCAGTCTCGATCGTTTCTGACCGAGACTCGAGGTTCACGTCTCAGTTTTGGGGGAGCTTCCAGCGTGCGATGGGGACTGAATTGCAGCTCAGTACCGCGTACCATCCGCAGACCGATGGCCAGACCGAGAGGGTCAATCAGATACTTGAGGACATGCTTCGGGCCTGCGCGATTGACTTCGGGGGTAGCTGGGATGAGCATCTGCGATTGGCTGAGTTTGCATACAATAACAGCTATCAGGCGACCATCGGCATGGCTCCTTTTGAGGCACTATATGGCAGACCATGCAGATCACCGAGTTGTTGGACCGAGGTTGGAGAGCGTCGTCTCCTAGGTCCCGAGCTTGTGCAGGAGACTTCAGAGGCTATTGACATCATCAGGCAGAGGATGCGCACAGCTCAGAGCCGACAGAAGAGTTCTGCTGATCGTCGGCGTCGTCCCTTGGAGTTTGATGTAGGGGACCATGTGTATCTCAAGGTCTCGCCCATGAAGGGCGTAGTTCGATTTGGAGCGAAGGGCAAGCTTGCCCCGAGATTCATAGGACCTTTTGAGATCACTGGGCGCGTTGGCGCCGTGGCCTATCGGCTTGCCTTACCATCACAATTGTCTGGCGTCCACAACGTTTTTCACGTCTCCATGTTGAGGAAGTGTGGGTCAGACATAGTTCCCGTTATTGATTGGCAGCCGTTGGAGGTTCGTGAGGACGCTTCTTACATTGAGCAGCCAGTTCGTATCCTTGATCGGAAGGAGCAGGTCCTCAGAACCAAGGTCATTCCGTTGGTGAAGGTGCAGTGGGGTCACCATTCTGTTGAGGAGGCTTCTTGGGAGCGTGAGGCTGAGATTCGAGAGCGATATCCTCATCTCTTTGATGGTTGATGATCATGTATTGTATTTTGTACGTTGCCCCTGATTCTATATGATGACGTTATATTTCTTATTCCTAGCGAGTTATGCTTAGTTGCGATGCTTGTGTAAATTTCGAGGACGAAATTCTTATAAGGAGGGGAGAGCTGTAAGACCCGTATCTTGGTCCGTACCTTTCCGTACACTTCCGCGGTCGTACCGGTCGAATTCCGGCAACTTTCGACCCTTAAATAATATCGACGTGCGACCTGGATTCATGTACCGACAACCCGAGTCGACTCAACTCGAGACCTATACCATAGCGACCGCGCCGTCGTTGCGGTTCCGATACCGCGACTCACGCGCCGAGGCGATACCCTGATCAAGAGATATGGGCCAACGTTCGGTGCGAGAAAACGCCGCGCGTTGCGAAAACCAAGGGAATCTCAACGATGTGTCACATCAATCACATCAATCCCATCAATCAATCACCCATCAAGCCATCACATGTCAAGTACACATCACCTCCATCCATTTTCCCAAGCAACCACAAAAGTCTCCCAAACCCATACCTCTCTTACACAAAAAGCCTCAAAAGTCTTCACAACCCATACCTCTCTTACACCAAAGCCTCAAAAGTCAAGCTTTTCTTACACAACCATCACTCACCCATCCATCCATCACTCTCTCTCTCTCCCTTTACATCACTCTCTCTCTTTCTCTCTTTCTCATTTCAAAAAAATCCAAGCAACTAAAATTGCAAGGGGCTCCCACGTATGGAATTCCCCAAGTCCTTCTAAGCTTCAAGTGGCCCACCTTCCTACCCCAAAATCCCCCATCTCAACCCTCCATTCTTCATCCTAACCGTTGAAGTTGAAGCCAAGGTGCCAAGGAACCCCTAGGAGCGAGAAGATCGGACGGTGGGTGCTTCTATAGGGTAGATTTTCTTAATTTTATGGTGGACCAAGTGAGGCCAACCGATCAATGGTGTGGATCTCACTTGGGACCCCAATATGTGGCCGATGGACCACTTGGATCATCATGATCGTTCCATAATGGGGCCATTCTCCATGGACCCCATCATGATGTTTATTTTCATTTAGAAAGGTCATCTAGACCGTCCATATCGGTGGAGAATGGATCTCCACCGTTGATTTACGTTTTTTAACGGTCCCATGTGCAAGGGATCCATTTATTGTATGTTTCATTGCAAGGGAGGGCCCATAATGACGGGGTCCCTCCATCACAAGCCGTGTCCCACTCTCCATGTCTCTCTCTCTCTATTTTATTTCATTTTATTTTATTTTATTTTATTTTGTTTATTGCAAAAAGGAGGGTGTGGCCCACTTGAATGGATCCCACCTTGATGAAATTTTATTCAAGTGGGACCCACCTTATATGTTGAATCCATGACAGGCCTCTGTGGTGGGCCCACATTTTCTAAGCCCATCGTCCAGCGTCTGGGACGCTGGACGTCTCTGTATGCAAAAAAAAAAAAGAAGAAAAAGAAAGAAAGGAAAAGGTGAGGCTATTGGGTGTTTTCCCTGCATAGGCCCCACCCTGATGTTTATAATTGATCCAAGCCATCCATCCCTTTCACCATTTCATCTTAGGCGTTAAGCCAGAAAATGGGATTGAACGGAGCACCTGGTGGGCCATAGCGCCAAATATTGTACTCTCACCATTCATACGCTGATTTCTCATTTTATTCCACTTCCAAGCATCAAAAAATTTCGAACTCTGGACTCATTTCGTCTGTTTCGGGCCACTGATCGCAATGGCAGGGACGGATTTTGGTGCAGCGGGCCCCGCGCATGAAAAACCTCAGAAAAATTGTTTTTTTTTGGAATTTTGCAAGGGAGCTACCCCTTCCCTGACAACAACGTGCAGCGCTGCACGGTGCTACGTGCAGCCGTGCAGCGGCGAACGACCGTCCAGCAGGGGCCCACGGCCCTGCGTGTGGGCCCCACCATAATGTTTATTTGCATTCTAACCCGTTCACGAGGTGGGCCACCCCAGTGGTGGGCCCCCCTCCAAAGTTCGGCCAGATCCAAAACTCAGGTGGCCCACACCACTTGAAACAGTAGAATTAAACGGCTACTATTGAAATCTGTTTGGAGCCCACTAAAGTGTTGGATCGAGCTGAAATTCGTGTTGTCCCTCCATCCAGGTCCGAGTGACCATATGAACGAGTTGGATGGCGAATAAATATTATTAGGTGGGCCCCACTTGGGACCCACAATGACCCATGCGTTAAGTCCACCGTCCAGCGGACGGTGGCACCCACCTTATGTTCACACGGTCTCCACCGTCCAGCGGACGGTGGGACCCTTGTGATGTATGTGTTCTATTCACGCCGTCCATCCCGAGACGGTGGGCCCCATCATATTTTATGTGTTACATCCGCGCCGTTCATTTGGAACGATGAGACTTACCCTTGACCGTGGGCCCTATGAACAGTTTGGACTATAAAAAGATATTGCAATGGGCCCGTGGTTCAACGTAACCTTATGAAAGGATTAGGTTGCAAATAAATGTTGTTGTGGGTCCTATGAACAGTTTGTATTGCAAATGAACTTCATGTTGGGTCTAGTTTTGAAGGAAAATGAACATTTTGTTAGGCCCATGATATTGGACCCATTTAAGGTATTTTAAGCCCATAGGAGTAAGGCCAATTGTTATGTTCTAAGGCCATGTGACTAGGCTATTTGATGTACTTCAAGGCCCATAAAATTGGACCCATTTGTTACATTCCTAAAGCCCATGGGAGTGAACCCATTTGATTATAAAAATGGTCAATGGGATTAGGCCCACTGGCCTTATTTGAGACCCATGAGATTGGACTCATTTTATTTGATTAAGGCCTAGGGATTTAGGCCCATTCGACTCATATAAGACCTCTGGGTTGAGGCCCATTGGATATACATTTGGGGGTCCAATTGGTGTGGCCCATTCGATACATATTAGACTTATGTGACTAGGTTCAATTGGTGCAATCCAAGGCCCACGGGTTTTGACCCATTGCAACGCACTTAGGACCCATTGGTGTGGCCCATTTATATGGCCCATCTGATGAATAAAAGGCCCATAAGATATGGCCCATCTGATGAATAAAGGGCCCATGAGATATGGCCCATTTGATATATATGTAAGGCCCAATGGGAGGAACCTAAGGTCCATTGCAATGTGTAAACCCAATACCGATTACGTAGCGGTGTTTAAGAAGATTGTACCTGGAATGCAATGATGGTTTAACGTCCACATTGCGAGTGTAATGTTGGTTGGATGTCCACATTACGTCTCTCCTTAGGGCCCATTACTAGCCGTACTTGCCGTGTATAGGCCGTCCAGGTCCATCTGCATTGTAAATAGTTCATTTTGTTATAATATGTTTAGTACAGTTCATGACTCTTGATCATACGCATCATACGTATGCTTGTTATGAGGATTGACTGATCATAGCATTTGCCTTCGGGCAGGTTGTTTATGGGCTCCCGATTAGGCGGTGCTGCCTTACATGAGCGCACGGTATGCGCAGGATTGGTTGCATGACTGGATGGCGTGATTCATGCATTCCGCATTAGTGTGACATGGTTGTTGTACGCCCTAGCGACATCAGGGCCGTAGCTTCCACAGACGCATCGTGGTTGGCAGGATTGGATACCGGAAATCTTGACTTACATGGGGTACTATAGATATCCCTGGGTGAAAGTCCCTAAACCCTTATGGTACCAAGAGGTTGCTCCAACGTCTAGACCGAGTGGGTAGATGAGCGTTGAGTGCCGATTACTAGACGGTTACGCTCTCCACTGTGTCGTGGTCGGTTGGAAGGGGGTACGGCCTTACCCGCCCGAGTGTAGGGGGCAATGCTAGGCTGAGTCTGACCAGCTCGAGGAATGGGTCCGCTATCGACGAGTCGCGCCCGATATTGGCAGACGGATAGTGAGGTCTCTTCCACTTACCTTATTGCGCGTGATGTGGCGGCAATCTGGTTTAGAGTGTACTAGACCCCGGTGATATTCCATACTTTGAGCTGTACTGATATGTGGACATTGATGAGGATCTGTATGCTTGAGTTGCATTGCACATTGCATGGCCTTGGGATGGCCGATACCATTCATGTCTTGCATTGCAGAGCCTTGGTACGGCTCATGACGTTTTGGTTCCATCTGCATATTTCGCATTACTCTGACATTGCATTCATATTACTACCTTGCGCACACACTTTCACCACCCTCTAAGCTTTCTGTAAGCTTATGCACGACCGTTGCGTGCAGGTGACGTTGGACTGCAGCAGCGTTGAGGCAGGAGCGCGTTGCTGATCATTTTGGAGTTTTCTGTTATTTACAATTGTATTTCCCTTTATGCTCATTGTACTTGTAAAATTTTTGATCATAGTGGAAATGTAATGGAGTGCTTGGTTGTTGTTTGTGGGTTATGCCTTTGGTTATGCTTATTACGAAACAAACTGGTATTTAAAATCCTCCTCGTAGCATCCCAGGATCGGAACCTGGCGAATGGGAGCTAGGAGCCGAGAATGGGGTTCTACGGAGGCTGTCGACGCCGGATTCGGCGATCGGGAATTTTGTGAGCCCGGTTTCCGAGTTTGGGGCGTGACAGAATGTAAGCTTTAAATTTTTCATTAACATTTTATATTTTTTGATATATTTTAACTCTTTGGATTTGATGTTAATTGTTGAGGACCAGCATGTGGTTTTGCGGTATGATAGTATCTAGAGGTTTATGTGACACTCTTTTTTTGTCTTAGTAATGTGGCATATAATATGAGACATTTTATACTTAACATGATTGATATTTAATTTGTATTGTTTAGCTAAAAATATAATAAGTTAACATATGAACAAGCTCGAGCTCAACTCGAGGTAAACTCGACTCGACTCAACTGCTTTGGCAAACAAGCCAAGCTTTAATGCTGAGCTCCAGGGTGAGCTCGAGCTCGAGTATAATATCGACAAGTCGAGCCGAGCTTGGCCCACCTTGACTCGACTCGGCTCGATGTACAACCCCAATAGAAAGGCCCATCAACAAACATTCTCGGATTGGCCTCATCTAGGGGCCTGTGACCTAAAATGATAAGGAACAACAAATGGATGGTATGGATAAAATACATATATCATTCGGTGTGACCCACCTTAGATCTAGATTGGACTCACACCAGGGTGGGACCCCACGAGGTGGCCCCTGCTGGACAGCGTGTGCATGCACATTGTCTGAAGTTTTCAACGGTGGACATAATGACATCACTGTTGTCCATGGTGTGGTCCACCTAAGATCTGGATCTGCCTCATTTTTGGGCACAGGACTAAAAATAAGATGGAGAAACAGATGGACGGCGTGGATTCAACATATGCATCATGATGGTTCCCACGAGTAGGGTCCTCCCACGCTGTTTTCCAAGCAACGCCCCTGAAAAGGGATAATGGCGGACGCCCTACCTCCACTATTTCCAGTAGTTCGGTCCACCTGAGATCAGTTTCTCTCTCAATTTTGGGTTCCTAGCCTAAAATGACCTGGAGAAAAGAATGGACGGTGTGGATGAAATAAATGCATCAAGGTGGGCCCCACGAGTTGGGTCACCTCCCGCTACCAAAGGAGGCAGCGTCAAGGATGCTTATCCCACTGCGTCCCATGACGTGGGTCACCTAAGATTCGAATCTTCTTCATCTTCGGGACCCAGGCCTCAAATGATATGGAAAAACTGATGGACAGTGCAGATTAAACCCATACGTCATGTTGGGTCACATGAGTGGGACCTCCTCTCCTTATCCAAGAGGGCTTCCGCCACTCTCACGGACACTGGGCATCAACGTCCAGCGTCTTGGCCGGTATTTTTTTTTTTAATTTCCCATCTAGGTGAGGTCCACTTGATAGATCCAATCCGTCCATCGGGTTTCCCAGATCATGATGGGCTCAATGAACCTGACTAGTGAAGGTTTCACTTCAGTAAAACATGATAGTGGGCCATAGAAGGTTTCAACAGTGGGTGCCATTGTCACCACGATTTTCTATGGTGTGGCCCACTCGAGATCTGGATATGTCTTAGGTTTGGGCCCTAGAACTGAAATGAAATGGAAAAATAGATGAGAGGCGTGGATCATACATAAAGATCATGGTGGGTACCACGAGTGGAGACCCCACTCTCACCTCCAATCAAGTGGCGTCTGTAACGTTGGTAGTCTAGGCGCTAACATCCAGCGTCTGGACGTTTTATTTGGGGTTTTTAGCTGTTTCTCTTTCACTGCCTTGTGGGGTTCATAAGCGGACGATCTACTCCGTCCATCAGGTTGGCGAGTGCATGGTGGGCTTAAGGAGCTTCGGACCAAACTGATTTGCGTCCTACCTTTATTCATATCTGGGTCTAACCAAGATGTTGAGGAATTAGAAAAAGAAAATAACACGGTGGGCCACACAAGATGGCTTGTGAGTCCCACGATAATAAATAATGATAAAGAAGGGAAAAGGAAGGGAAGGAGAAAGAAAGAGGGAATTCCCGCCATTGGAGCCCCCCACCACCATGGGGTTAATCATACACTTCATGCAAACATAAGGTGGATCTCGCCGTCATGGATCCACCAACATGAGAGAAAGCAAGGAAAAAATAAAGAGTTTGTCCTCCCTTACACTCACAGTGATGTTGAACGGGGTTGGATCAGCAATCAAACGGTTCAGATTGACCTACATCCTTTTCTAACTCTAACTCTCAGACTTTCCCGCAAGCTCTCCCTCTCTCTCTCTAATCTCTCTCTTAAACACTCTTTCTCTCAAGAACTCTCTCTTCTCTCTAATGTTTTTTCAAATCTCTCTAATTCTCCTGTTTCTATCTAATTTCTCTCAACTTTCCTCTAATCTTTTCTCTCTCTCTAATCTCTTTTCTTATCACTCTCATTTGTTAGAAAACTTGTGAAAATGAGAGGGGTTTGGGGCTTTATGGTAGAAATTTTTGGATAGGGATGGAAATAGAAAAAGATGGAGGAGCAACATGGGGAGATGGAAAATAAGAGGAAAGTGACTTAGCATGAGTAATGGGAGGCATGGCCTTGTTTGACTAATTGGGAGAGACAGGGGTGTGATTAATGGGTTAATTGATTACTTAATGAATTGATTAGATTACCTCGGGATTTGTGCAAGTGGTTGCGGGGGTGTTCGAAGATCCACCTCGGATTATGCTAAAAACTACTACTAATATTGGTGTCATAATGGGACATGCCGCATAGTGTTGGAATTGCAGTGACTGCGTGGTCACCAAAGTACAAATATCGGGTCATTGCAGTACTGAAATAGGGTTACAATCAAAGCTTGTCGATCTGGTTCGTCTGGGACATGCCAACATTGAAAAAGAATTGTACGGTCATTCTCACAGAGTTATGGGTCTTACATCGGATGTTTAATAAACATTATGGTGGATGCTAGGAATTTTTTAATGGTGAGCATTTCTAATGGTGTGGTCCACTTAAAATTTGTATCTACTTCATTTTTGGGACCGTAAGCTGTAAAAATAGATAGATGATGTGGACATATGATGAACACATTGTCTATCGATGTCACCGAAGTGCAATCAAGAAAATTCGATGTCATCGAAGACCTATCCGATACATCGAAACAGTGGCCTAACAATCCAGCAAGCTGTAAAAACACTAGATATTGTCGATGGCATCGAATGAAGTTCAATACCATCGAAACTTAAGTTTCAATGGCATCAAACTTACTTCGATGACATAAAACTTAGGCCAAATATCTCCAGCAAGCTTTGAAGGAACCCTGACATTTTCGATGCAATCGGACTACCTTCATAGCATCGAAGTTAAGTCGTTAATGACATGAAGAAGGTTTAATGGCATTGATACTTGGACCGGTTTGTCCAGAGAGTTTACAAGGAAAATCATATATTTCTTGATGGCATCGAATCACTTTCGATGACATCGATATTCAAATTTCGATGGCATCGAAAGGTTGTTCAATGACATCGAAATATGGAACAAAAATTGTCCAGTGAGTTTTCAAAGGAAAATCAATTTATTTTTTATGGTATCGAAGAATGTTCGATGACATCAAAATTTAACTCAAATAGTCGAGCGACCTCTATGATTTTTTCAAGGAAAATCTCAATAGCATCAAATCATCTTTTGATGACATTGAAGGTCCCCTCAGTTTCTAAAAATTTTAATTTAAGTATGTAAGCGCTAAATTGTTTGAGCACACTTTTGTTGTCAAATTTCGTATAGCCAAAATAGCTTGACAATAGATCTTTAAGACCGATTTATAATCAAGAAAAGATTTAGAAAAGATCAAGCTTAAGATTAAGAGAAGATTAAGCTCGAGACCTGTCCACAATCAAGAGAAGATCAAGCTAAAGATCGACTAAAGTTCAAGACAAGATCAAACTCAAAAGTCAAGATATAGTTCAAGAGTTACTTCAAGACAGAGAAGAACATATATTTGATATATCTCAAGTAGTATAAAACCCTAGAAAGATCTTAGGACTAGGTGCTTTCAAAAATGTTTAAAATTGAGTTTTTATGCTTATTTTTCTTAGAATTCAGTCAGCCTAACTTTTGGTTTGGCCAGCCTAAGTTTTCTCAACCAGCTCAAGTCTAAACTCGAAGTAACAACTAATTTTGGTTGCAAATTCAGCTAGCCTGAGTTTTGGTTCAGGTAGCCGCTCCTTGAGATTCAATTAGAATGATAATCTTCGGGTAAAATTCTAACAACTTCGACATTTCGAATTTGCGGGAATACGGCCAGTCAAAGGTCAAATTCGACTAGTCAAATTGGGCTGTTCGGCTAGCCGAATTTCAGATAAAACTTATCCCGCGCGATCCGAAGTTCATTGAACTGAATCTGATTTGCTCGGGCTAGTTGAACATTGTCTCGGCCTAGCCAAAAATTTAACTTTTTTTCCTATAAATTGAGTTCCTCTCTCATTCTAAATTACACAAGTAAATTATCAAAATCCTTCTATAAGAGAGAGAAGCTCAAGTTATTAGAAAGCTATTTGAACAGTATTTATAAATTTAATTTATATAGGTTTTTGTTACAATTTCCTTAATCTCATGTCTTTCTAGTTTGATTCTAAAGAGTGTAAATTATAGTCTTCTTTTAAGATTTAAGAGAATTGATTCAAGTAGCTATTGTTTTGAACTTAATTAAAATTAATAGAACCCTAGATCCTTTTTATCTGATTGAATAAGGAACAATATACATTTAAGAAAGAGATTATTCAACTATAAGCTTCTAATACATCTTCTACAATGAAGATAAGTATACCTTTTAAACTCTTTTTGGTTTTTCTGAGATAGCCAGATAAAATCACAATTTAGGTTTTGTTTGAGATAGCTTGAAAATCTCAGTGAGGGGTTTGATTGTGATAGCCTGTGAAAATCATAAGAATTGTATCAGGTTTTAAGGTAACCCTAGGAAAACCTTTTTCATAGTCAAAACCAAAATTACGTGGAGAGTAATTTTGAGAGTGGAGTAGGTGTGGCTATTTTTAAAGCACCAAATCACTATAATCATCCGTGTTATGTGGTGAATGCCTTTATTTTATTTTATTTTTGTGGTGAATGGTTATATTTAATTTTAAGTTGAGTGGTGAATGTTGTAATGTTTTATTTTTATTTACTCTTGAAAGTTTGAGGTTTTGATTCTAAAGAAATTCATGAAATAAGGTTGTCTTACCTAAAACTTTAAGTGAAGGCTATCCAACGAATTATTTAAAATCAATGTTTCAATACTTAAGCAATTGAGATCTCTAATTTATTTACATATTCAACACTTATTTGGATTATTTGACATAGTCCTATTCACCCCTCGTCTGGGACATTTTAAGCTCTCCTTTTCAAAGTATATGCGAGCATTGATATATGGTGAACATTCAAGGTTATCTTCTAAATCTATAAAACATCTGTGGGGGGTCAGCACCCGTGTTTTCCGCTGGAGGGTCATCATGGTTTGTTATGCTCATTGATGACTACTCCAGAAAAGTGTGAGTTTATTTTATTAAAAATAAATTCGATATTTTCACCAACTTCAAGAAAGTGGAAAGCGATGGTTGAAAACAATCAGGGCAAAAGGTGAAGGTTCTAAGGACAATTAACAGTAAAAAATTTACTTCAGGAAAATTTAATCAATACTGTAAGAATAAAGGGATCGTGATACACAACACAGTGCACCACACACCAAAAAAAAATGGTGTGGCTGAGCAGATGAATCGGACTCTTTTACAGAGGGCCTAATGCATGATCAATAATGCTAGGTTGGGCAAGGAATTGTGAACTGAGGTCATTAATATAGCTTGTTACTTACAGAATCGGTCCCCTTCTATGGCCATTTATTGTAAAATTATAGAGGAAGTATGTAGTGGTCAGAAGGTAGACTAGGGTTATACAAGAACCGAGTTAACTCAGTTAGCTCGCTCGACTCGACTCAAAAAAGCTTGATTCAACTCAGTTTGAAATTGAGTTCAAGCTGATTTTTTGTAATAAAAAAATTTCAAACTGAGTTCGAGCTTGCCCAAGCTCGACTCGACTCGGATTGAACCCAACTCAAATCGACTTGGTTACTTTGATATTAATATTGCTCACCAAGTGTTTGATGAAATGACTCAATGAAGTGTGGCTGGTGGCAAGAAAGGTATGTATATGAAACAAATACCCTTTTTTTCTTGATTTTTATGTTGCTTAGAAGGTGTTTGATGAAACACTTATAAAACTACTACTGTTGTTTTACATACAGTGATATTTTGAAGGTGCAGTCCATGTGTTTGTAAAAATGATGCATAGGTAAACTCGACTCGATCTTTGCTCAAACTTGGCTTGAATTAGTCCGAGCTACTAACCGAACCGAGCTGAGTTGTCCAATCAAGCTCGACGACCAAGCCGAGCCGAGTTCGAGCTGGGGTCAGTAAGTGGTCGAGCCTAGTTGAGTTATGCCCAGCTCAACTCAGTTCAACTCATGTACACATTAAGGTAAACTAGTCAGGATTGCATGTGTTTGATTGTGAAGCTTACTTTCATATACCGTCACTTGAGAGAGATAAGCTAGACCAAAAAAGTATATCTTTGTTGACTATGGCGGTGACGTGAAGGGGTATAAGCTGTATGACCAAGTCACATGAAAAATCATCATTAGTCGTGACATCAAATTCGATGAAGGATCCTTATTCCTTAAGGATGAGCAAGAAGAACCAAAAAAGTTGGTTGTGGACATTTAGGTAGACATAGATGACACTCAGGCTACTACTGATATGCAGAGAGAGGTATAGGATCAGGTGGAGTAGCCACCTATGAGAAGGAATCCACTGTGGGATCGCAAGTTATCGACAAGATACAGGGATGACTCAAATATTGCATATGCCTTCATTACAAATAAGGGAAATCCATCTACTCTTCAAAAGGCTCTTAATGAGTCTGATGCAGAAAAGTGAAAAGTAATAATGAGATAGACTCATTATATAGGAACAAGACATGAGACTTAGTAGAGCTTCCCGTTGGCCGAAAAGCGATCAGGTTCAAATGGATCTTTAAAAAGAAACAACATAAGTACAAGTTAAGATTAGTAGTGAAGGGATACACTCAGAGAGAAGGCGTTGACTTCACTGAGATATTTGTGCTAGTTGTAAAGCAAGTATCTATTAGATTCATGTTGGATTGGTTGCCCAATACGATCTTGTAACGCCCTGAAATTCGGGGGTCGAGTATAACTCAGCTCCCGAGTTCTAAAACATCACTTATGCAACATATTCGATGATGATTGTATATTGTTTGTATTAATGCATAAAACATGATATAGATCAAGCTAGATTAACAGACAGAATTCAGGGATATTAAGGTAAAGCAAGCAGAAGACTTAAATATATACATGATTCAAAATAAATTCTCAAATGATGCGTGCTCTGCCCAGGGAAATATACATATATCTGTGTCTCAAAATACATACATGAAACGTTCAAAATAATACAATGCATATGCCAGAAAATCCCCACTGGTTAGGACAAGGCTCAGTCGAACCCGCCTAAAAACTGCATGTATGAGAACGCCTCCTCGTCCTCATCAAAGTATGGCCCTGCCTCGCCAGTATCGCCATCACCTGCATCTAAAAGCAGAGTTTGGTTGGTGTTTAAACACTGTCCCAGAACGTGGGAGTGAGTGATCAACTCAGTGGTACTATACAGCAAAAGTTAACATGTTATCAATCCAATCAAGCAGTAATGATAAGGCAGTACAATAAAAAATGTCCTAGATCTCTTATTAATGCAAGGATGACATAAAGAATGGTGCATGCTCTCACCACAATCTCCCTCATGCGACATCATCTAACGATCGGGGCATTAATCACTACCACTGTGCTCTCACACCAACGCCAAAGGCACATGCAGTGCGATGTCATGAATATGATTACCCAGTTCTTATTAGTCCTTTTCATACAACAGTATTGGGAAGCTAAGACACATCCTTTGTATCATTTCCCAACATTGATCCTTTCTAGGGTCGTCAGTCCTAGGATATCTCATATGATAGTATGGTTCTAGGTCGCTGCAAGGGCTATCAGGGTTATTACGCGCAATCATTGCTCCACTCCCCCATCACCTTATCAATACAGGCCTATTTATATCCTTAAGACTGCATCAGGACTCGTCGTCCCCATGCGGTATCAGGATAAACTCAAGGTCACTACAGAAGGCTCGTCACCAATCAGTGTAGGCCAACAGCACGAATATAGTGTCCCATACCACCATAATTTTCTTAGAGTAGGGTGATCACTGGTCACTACAGGGAGGTTTATGGCCCTAGCTGTCACGCCCCAAACCTGAAAATTGGATTCACATGAATCCTGATTGCCGAATCCGGTGCCGACAACCTCCGTAGTGCCCCATTCTCGGCTTCTGATAATTAAATGCCAGATTCTGATCCTAGGATCCTACAAGGAGGATTTTCAGAATGTTTTTTTTTGTAATGAAGCATAACTACAAGCATAACCAAGTCACAAAATAACATCAACACATATCTACTATATCAAAAACTTTAAGTACAATACGGAATGAGAAATATAAGGTGATCAAAAAGCTCCAAAAGGTCCTGATACGCACTCCTGCCTCAGCGTTGTTGTTGTCCAACGCTACCTGCACGCAACTGTCGTGCATAAGCTTACAAAAGCTTAGAGGGTGGTGTAAGTGTGTGTGCAAGGCAAACGCCAAGTGTACAATATCAGAGTAGTGCAAAAGTATGCGGTAAGTCCATGAATACGATCAACCATACCAAGGCTATGTAATGCAAGGCATGAATGCTATTGGTCATACCAAGGCCATGCGATGCGAGATATGAATGCTATTAGCCACACCGATGTAATGCAAGGCCTACATAGCTGAATGTTATATACAAAATGTAATCCAAGTAAGTCGGTACTCATCAAGTACACATATCAGTACAGTTCCTCTCTGGATATCACCGGGGTCTAATACACTTCGCAATGACTGCCACCTCCTTAGTTGCACAGTCAAGCAAGCGGAATAAACCTCACTATTCGCCTGACCAGTAGTCTGCCAATACCTACCCGGCTCGTCAATAGCGGACTCATTTGCGACCTGGTCAAACTCAGCCTAGCTTATAGCCCCCTCACTCAGGCGGATAAGGCCACACCCTCTTCCAACCGACCACGACATAGTGAAAAACGTGGCCTACTGGTATTCGGTACTCGGGCGCTCGTGTATCCACTCGGTCTAGACGTTGGAGCATCTCCTGGTACCAAAAAGGTTTTACGAATTTCACCCAAGGACATCCTATGTGCCCACAGTGCTAGAACCAAGTATTTTCGGTATTCGATACGACCATCCACGATATACCTGTGGAGCCACGTCCCTAATGTCGCTAGGGCGTGCAGTGATCAAGTCACACATATGCGAGATGCATGAATCACACGTCAAATCATGCAGAAATCCAACGCGTACTGCGCGATCATGTAAGGCACTCTATCTCATAATGAGTCCCGTAAATGGTCTGCCTAATGGCGTATACTATAATCAGTCATTACTCATATCAAGCATACATATGATGCGTACGGGCATGAGTCATGGAATTATACTAAGCATGTTATAAGGCGATGAATAGCAACGAGTATAGGCCTATCAATGGGCCCTAAGTAGAGTTACGATGCAGACATTTAACCAACATTGTACATACAATGTGGACGTCAAACCAACATTGTTCCCTAGGCACGGCCTGCCATAAATATCATTACATGAACCATGGGAAATCACACATTGCAATGGACCCTAAGGTCATCCCGTTGGGCCTCGACCCATGGGCCTTAGATACATCAAATGGGCCGAATCACATGGGCCTTACATTCATCAAATGGGCTGCGTTAATGGGCCTCACCAATGAGCCTTATGTACATTGCAATGGTCCATGACCCATGGGCCTTATATATGTCAAATGGGCTTAATCCCATAGGCCTTATATGTGTCAAATGGGCTTGAATCCCGTGGACCTTATATAGATTAAATGGGTCGGATCCCATGGGCATTGTATATGTCAAATGGGCCTAAACCCATGGGCCTTATATATGCCAAACGGGCTTAATCCCATGGGCCTTATATGTGTCAAATGGGCTTGAATCTCGTGGGCCTTATATAGATTAAATGGGCCGGATCATTTGGGCCTTAGATATATATACCAAGGTAGGCCTCAATGAATGGCCAGAGTTAAATCAATAAGGGCCCTATACACATGTCATGGTGGGCCCACTTGAACCATAGATCTGATTCATTCTTAACTCAAACCATAAAATGATTTTTACAAAATAAATGGACGGTTTGGATGCACACATGCACCATGGTGGGGGCCTACCTAAAGGTTGGACGGTATGGATACAACACATGCATCAAGGGTGGGTCCCACCATCCAAACAGTGGACGGTGATGATGAGACACATACATCCTTGGTGGGTCCCACGTGGGGCCACCATAATATTTATTTTACATCCAACTATTTGATAAGGTCACATGGACTGGATGAAGATGAAAAAATAAGTTTCAACGGTAGACATTAAATCCCCCATTGTTCCAGCCGTGTGGTCCACCTGACAAGCAGCGTGGATATGAAACAAATACATCACTAGGGCCAGACCGTCCAGACAGTAGACGGTGGGTAGAACACATACATTTAAGGTGGGTTCCACCATCAGATCTGGACGGCGTGGATGAGGGAAAGAAAACATCACTGTAGGTCCCATGTGGGGCCCACTATCATGTTTACATGTCATCCAATCCATCCATTAGGTCACACAGACCTGAATGAAGGGTAAAAAAAAATTTCAGCTTAATTCAAAACTTCTGTGGACCTACAAAGGGGTTTCAATGTTAGACGCTCAATCTCACTGTTTCTTACAGTGTGGGCCACCTGAGCTTTGGATGTGCCTCATTTTTGGGGAGGGCCCTCCTCAGAGGGTGGGCCACCTTATGGACAGATCGGATGGTACATAAACATTAAGGTGGGGCCCACACGGTCAGCCGCGGGACCCCCTGCATCCGCCCGCCCGTCCTGTGCCTACGCCTCTGCAGCAACAGCGTCTGCTGCCTCATTTCTTTTTTTATTGAAAAACCCATTTTTCTGGGGTTTTTTTCATGTGGGGCCCGCATCTGATGAATCCAGTCCAGCCATTGGATTCTACAACTCATAATAAATCCAATGAGTCCGATATCGGGCCTCTTTCGACGTGTAGAAGAAATCTAAATAGATTTTAATGGTAATAATGTTGTTTTCAATATTATGGCCCACTAAATACTCCGATCAACCCCATCTTTCATTTCAACACTCAAAATGATCTGTTGAATAGGATGGATGGCATGGATTGAATACATACATCAAAGTGGGTCTTGAACAAATGGGCCACCTCAATTGCCTTAACTAAGGCAATACATGCGCCTTCACATTCACATCCAGAGACGTCTCTGGACTTTTTTAAAAAAAATTTATTTGGCCAGCACTATGATAAGGTGTGCCCTTCATAGGTGGGCCACCACATGGTGAGGTGGTGCGGTTACAATACATATGTAAAGTGGACCCCACCTTTAGATGGTTTAGATCCAATACATGCCCCATTGTGGGGTCCATCCAAGTGGGCCTTAAGGCCATTTCATCATACAAAAAAAATAAATACATGAAAAGAGAGGAAGAGAGAGATAGAGTGAACACGCGTGATGGAGGGTTCCGCCACTATGATCCCTCCCTTGCATTCAATCGTACATCGAGTGGGCCCTAATACATGTGGACCCACCAATTCAAAGATCAATGGTGGAGATCTTTCTCCACTAAAAATGGACGGTCTAGATGACCTCTTTAATGCAAGGAAAGTAAACATCATGATGGGGTCCATGGAGAATGGCCCCATCATGGAATGATATTGATGATCAAGATGGGCCATCGGCCACATCTTAGGGTCCCAAGTGAGATCCAAACCATTGATCGGTTGGCCTCACTTGGCCCATCTTAAAAACATAAAAAAAAAATTAGGCTATGGAAGCACCCACCACTTGATCTTCTTGGTCCGTTAGAAAGCTACTCTCTTAGAGCTTCACTTTGATGGTGGAGATGGAAAATGGATGGCTAGGAATAGAGCTTTTGGAATGGAAAGTGGGCCGCCAAAATTACCTCTTCTCTCATGGCAAACCTTGGACGTGGGATCTTTTGGTTGCTTGGAATTGTGGCTTGGGAAATGAGGAAGAGAGAGAGGGTTGTAAGGAGATGTGAGAGATGGGTGGTGGATGTGAGTGATGGGTGAGGTGATGGTGTACTTGACATGAGAGTTGACTTAGTGGTTGCTTGACTTGTGGAGAAAGAAAGTATGGTTGCTTTGTATTTGACATGAGAGGTGATTGATGGGATTGATTGATGTGATTGATTTGACACTTTGTAGATATTCTCTTGGGAATGTAAATGCGTGGCATTTTCTCAAAATAAACACCGACCCACATCTCTTAGTCAGGGTATCGGATCGGTACATGAGTCACGACGTTGAAACCGCGGCGACTGTGCGGTCGCAATGGTACAAGTCTCGGATTAAGCCGACTCAAATGTATAGGATACGACTTGTGGTCATGCGCAACGTCGACTACAGGTCACGGATTACCATAATTTGACGAGAAGGATCGCGGAAAGTAACAGAATAGTATGGGTTAGGATACGGGTCTTACACCAGCGTAGGCCGACAGCACGACCACAGTGTCCCATACCACCATGCCCGGCTCATGAGTCTTAGGGGATCTTGGTACCATGGTTAATGGGAGTTACACTGGTAAGTTCAGTGTCTTAGATTCAAACAGTGGTGACCAAACATGGTGAATAAGCATTGGTAAATCGGGGTAGTTGATAACTCAACTAGGCCAAGCGCACGTTGAGTTAAACGACATGGAATGCATAAGCACTCCATGTGGCCTAACCACTGCCGTACTCCCCAAGCACGACTCAGATTCGCTAAACTCATCTTGTGTGGCGAAAGCAACCTCAACCACTACTTGCGAAACGCTTTCCGATTACCTAGACTGTGGCACAGCCCCATTCACATACAAGGATAATAACTAGCATATGAGTCATATTCTGCATTCACATGAACAACAAATGAAGTATAGCACGAAAATGTAAATAGTACATGCAGGAATTAATACACACATTTATCATGATTTAACTAGGTACACAATCCATAGAGGAAATCATACACTCATTTAACATGGACAACCTAAGTTACATGATTCATGGAGGGAATCATAAACACAAATACTGTGGTTGAAATTCATATCCCAACCATCTTAACAATCACACTTTACTAACTACTAACTCACTTAGGCATTTATTCAAACACTTAGGTTACACTATCCAACATACATCACGTATGTCGACACCGTTACAAAGTAGGGTAAGTCCTTTCGCCAAGGAGTTGCCGTATACATATTAAGCATATAACAATGACAATTTATCATAGTAATCAATTCAGCAAATTACATACGTATACGTGTATTCTAACATATACATGAAATATGGTATTTACAATATACAACATACGTATACGAAAGACAAAACAGACAGCATATTTGGCATGTATAATTGCATCCATAGCATGAATAAATCATTAACTATCATTAAAAGGGTTGAAAACCATAACCTAAGTGCATATAGTCCGCACCTTAAACCAGAAAAGACATATTTAGGTTGATTCAGACGACGTGTCTTCGTCAATGGCGAATACGCTACCTATGGCACGAAACAGGTTAGCTATCACTCTACTACAACTAGTCTAGGCTTCAAAACAAGTTAGGGTTAGCTTAACTTATCCAAGAACAAAATCAGAATCACCGGAAGAACGATTCAGATATGCTAGTTTAGAGTATAGGTGCACTATGAAGGATCCTACGGAGTTTCACCGGATTCTCCCACACTTTCTCTCTCTTTTCTTTCTTTGGAATCTCTAGGGTTTAGGAAATTTGTATGGGTTAGAAAGTTAAGGGTTTAAGGCCCTTTTATAAGCCTAAACATAACGAAAATGGACCTTAAGTCAAGGTATACTTAGGTTATATCCAAATCGGGATCTTTCTAATCCAACAGAGTGCTTCTGGAGGTCTTGTTATCAATTGCGGTCGGACTTAAGCTCACTAACATTGGATCTTTAATTAACGAAGTTTTCAGTCCGATCAGATTTCCAGATCATCCGTGGCGGACCAGTTTCAATTCGACGGTTACCGAACCTATATCAGGGCTAGAAGTTCCATGACATGAAAGGGCCAATTTTCCTGATCTGAGGGTAAATTTTGGTTGAATTCTGACGGTCAGAATGCTTAAAAATAATGCGTAAATGACACGTGCCAGATTTCATAAAAATGGAATTAATTTTCTAATTCTTTTCCTTTTCTCACTCTCTTCATTCTAAACTCAGTAAAATAGTGTCAGGACATCAGTTGGGCTTGATTTTCGAAACGATTTTCAAGTCCAACTAAGCGGTCATAATGGTCTGAGATTGTAGATATCGGACTTTCGATGCGCGGTCTAGATCCAATACAAAGTTACCAAACATTCCCTATAACAACTGGGTTTAGAGTTGGATCCTAGATTTCAAGGTATTATAGCGTCACTGATTCTACAAGTTTTAAGTCTTGCAGAGCGTATTTAAAGCGAACAACACTAATTTCACAGCTAGTATAACGTAGCGCTAGGTAACTTAGGTTAAATTTCTAAGAGAATTAATCCTAAGTGATTTGTAATTGAGGTGGTACTTGGGTCTTGGTACGAAATTTTTCGGGTTGTTACAGATCTCAAGCTAGAATAGATGGATATGAATATTTCCTTCCTACATGGAGAATTGAAAGAGTGGATTTACATGAAGTAACTAAAAGAATTTAAAATAAAAGGGGCAGAGAACAAGGTTTGCAGGTTGAAGAGGTCATTGTACGGCCTAAAACACCTACCTACGAAGTTGTATAAAAAGTTTAATTTTTCATGGTGAGTCAAAGATTTACTAAAAGTAAATATGATCATTGTGTCTATTACAAAACACTGAGTGATGAAAAATTCATCATCCTAGCATTATACGTTAATGACATGTTGATCGCCAGTCATAGCATATATGAGATCAACTTACTGAAAACTCAGTTATCAAGGACATTCGAAATGAAAGATTTGGGGGCTATAAAAAAGGTTCTCGACATTGATATACACAGAGACAGGAAAAAGAGCACGCTTTGGTTATCTAGGAAAGAATACCTTGAAAACGTACTGGTGAATTATGGGATGGACAAGGGCAAAGACGGCCAGCGTTCCTCACACGGTTCATTTTAAGCTTTCTTTTAAACAGTGTCCTAAAATAGATGAGGAAAAGCATGTTATGTCTCGTCTGCCTTATGCAAATGCAGTTGCCAGTTTGGTGTATGTCATAATATATATGAGACCGGATATTTTACATGCAGTTGATGTTGTTAGTAGATATATGTCTAATCTCAAAAAGTAACATTGGAAAGCAATGAAATGACAACTTTGATACATTCGAAGTACATAGGACTACATCTTATCTTTTGAGAAATCAGATGCCAAGTTAGTAAGGTATGTGGATTCTGATTACGTGGGTAGTGTGGATAGTAGAAGATCAACTTCTAGTTACTCGTTTGTGTTAACAGGTGAAACGATCAATTAGATGTCGAAGCTTCAGTTTGTGGTGGGTCTTTCCACAACCGAAGCTGAATATATGGCAGTGACTGAGGCATGAAATGAAGTTGTTTGGTTGAGGGGGATGATAATCAATTGGGGCTTCAGTAGGAGGCCATGCTGGCTAATTATGACAGCGAAAGCGCGATTAATTTGACTAAAAAATATGTTTATCACTAACGTACTAAACACATTGATGTTCATCACCATTTTATCTAATGGGTGCTTGAGGAAGGAGGCGTGACTTTAAAGACGATTCACATGAGTGTGAATCCAGCTGACATGCTCATTAAGGTGGTTCCCTTAAAGAAGTTCAAGTTATGTACAACTTCTATTCGTCTAGCGAATGCATAAAAGGAAGACAGAGGATGCATGAGAAATAATGGTGGAGCTATGATGCAAAGAAAAATTAGAGATGAGAAAAAATGAGTTGTGAACAATGGCGATTGAAGACATTGTGGGGATCATTGATTGATGTCTTCAATCTGTAAATCACACTACACCAAAATTGTCATTTAGGAACAGTTTTAAACCATTCCTAAATGCTTCAGGAATGGTTTAAAACCGTTCCTAAATGAGGCATTGCAAAGAATCAGTAATGGTTCAAAACCGTTTTGGGTACCGTTTCAAATTTTAGAGACGGAATTTTAGGAACGTTTTAAATTGTTCTAGTGCCAATGGTCATATTTGGGAATAGTATACTTTCTTATTTTAGAATGATTTTAAACCAAAAAACCTGTTGTAAAGAATAAAATAAATAGAAATAAATAAATATATTTAAAGCCATATTCATTTAAGAATCAAAAGTTATTAAAAACAACCATGATGTAATCTAAAACATTATTTATTTGATTTGCAAACTTGACAGTAAAAACTAAAATCTGCAATGGAAGACTTCAAAATAAAAAGACATTTCAATGAAAGTCTGTTAAGAAGATGAAGAGCTCCACCATCTTTTTTCGTAGAACATTTGCATGAAAGAGTCACTCCATGTGTAACACCCCGGATTTTTGCCAACCTGGGTTAGTCGTCCTTAGGCAACGGGTCAACTATAGCACATTAGTAACCTCTCAAAATTCGATTCCAAAGCCAAAGGAATCATTTAGAACCTAATTCTTTAGAAATTTAACGTGAATTAGCCAACGCTACACTAGATTACCTGTGAAATTAGCACAAACCACTTTAAATACGATCTGTAAGACCCAAAACCTCTAGAATCATTGACGCTACGTTACCCTAAAATCTAGGATCAAACTCTAAACCTGTTTGCTCTCAGGAACCTTTTGAAACTCCGTATTGGATTTAGACTGCGCGTCGAAAGTCCAATATCCACAATCTTAGACCATTGCGATCGCCTTGCTGGACTTGACAATCGTTTCGAAAATCAATCCCAACCGATGTTCTGAGGCTATTTCATTGAGCCTGGAGCGAAGAGAGTGAGAAATGGGTAAAGATTTGAAATTTTAATTCAAAATCTGGCACGTGTCTTTGCGTGTTATTATTAAGCGTTCTAACCATCAGAATTAAGCCAAATTTCACCCTCGGATCAGGAAAAATTTCTCTTTCATATCATGAGACTTGTAGACCTGATTTAGGTACGATGACCGCTGAACTGAAACTGGACCCCCACATGCGATCTGGGAACTCTACCGGTCTGAAAATTTGATGTGCACTAGATCCAACATGCATGAGCTCAAGTCCGATCGTGTTCGGCCAGGGGACCTCCCGAAATGCTCTTTTGGATCAGAACAATCCCGATTTGGTTATAACCCAAGTATACCTTTGTCCCAAGTCTGTTTTGGTGAAGTTTTAGCCTATATAAGGGCTTTAAACCCTCTCATATCTCTCTCATCCGAATTTGCAACAAACCCTAGAAAGTGGTGAGAGAGAAAGAGAGAGATTGTGTGAGTCTTGTGGGAGAAACTTCCTGCCACATGCTCTAGCTTTTGCACTTACCAAAGCACCGCATTCAAATCACTTTCCCGGTGATTCCAACGCACTTCTAGGTAAGAAAAACCCTAACCACTTACTTTTTTAGGGATTCCTTTGATACTTTGGCGATGTAACTTATGCATCGTGTGCATTAGGTCGCCGTTACGCCGTTGACGAAGCGTAGATGTTCTATTCGAATCGATACGCTTCTACGATAAAAGGTGAGGATTCTAGAGGCTTAGATTGACTGTTTTCAAAGCTTTCAATGTCGTTTAATAGTAGATTATTGACAAGAACGCTGTTTGACATGTAGAACATGCTGTCCGTTTTCCATTTCGTATACGTACAGAGAATAAGAGATTTAGGGTATTTTAGGTATTTGTAGGAAATACAGTATACATCTGTATTTTGCTGAAATGATTGCCATGGCTATTTATCGTATTATGATATTAGAAATGCGTGTACAATCTGTTTGGCGAAGAGATTCGCCCTAATGCGCACTTTGGGTCGACATACGCTATATAGACTAAGTGTTTGTATAAATGTTTGTATTAGTATGTATCGAGTAAATGGTGTTGTAAATTAGTTTTGAGAATGAATTCTCAATCCACATGATGTTGTATATGATTTCCGACATGTTTTCTATATGAGTTGATTTCCTTATATGTATGAAATACATGTGTTGGTTAATTTGCTTACGTTGTATGTTATAACATGTGACAACATGCTTGTAATGTTTGAACTTCAATTCTAATACCCTCATGTGATTACTGATATGGATTACAAATGTTTGGGGCTATGATCTAGTCCAGGCAGTCAGTAATGGATTGAATTCGTGGTTGGCTTCTATTTGCCACGAAGGACGCATCGATGAATGCGAGTTGTGTTTTGGGTTGGCGGCAGTGGTTAGGCCACACGAAGTGTTTCATGCACTTCATGTCGCTCAGCTTGAGATGCGCTCGTACTAGTCGAGCCTGTCAAGTAACCCGACTGGCCATTGTATGTTCACCCTGTATGAGTCATAACTGCTTGAACCTAGGGTACTGAACTTACCATTGAAAACCCTATTAACCATGGTACCTTGATCCATAAAGACTCATGAGCCGGGCATGGTGGTATGGGACACCGTGGTCGAGCTGTCGGCCTACGCTGGGGCCACAAATCTCCCTATAGTGACCAGTGAGCACCCAGACTCGTGAGCAGATTATGGTGGTATGGGACACTATATTCTTCCTGTCGGCCTACATTGATAAGGCGATGGGGGAGCAGTGTAATGAGTACGAGTACCAGCCCTGGCAGCCCTTTGTAGTGACCTCGAGCGTATTCCGAGTCTACGGGAGGCGACAACCCTTCCGTAGCGACAAGAGTACAAGTAGGCCTGTATTGATAAGGTGATGGGGGAGCGGTGCAACGAGTGCGAGCAACAGCCCTGACAGCCCTTGCAGTGACCTATAAATATAACATCGTATGAGATTACTAAGAGTGACGACCCTAGACAGGATCTGTGTTGGGATTGATATAAGCAAGGTACCTTAGTTTTCCAATACTGTTGTATGAATGGACTAATAATAACTTGGTAATCATTATCCATATTGCATTGCATGTGCCTGAAAGATGTGGAGAACTGCGAGAAGAAAGCATGTCGCGGACGCAGATGGTGCCGCATGAGGGAGTATGTCGGTGAGGGCATCCATCATATCATTTCATGCATGCATTAACAACAGTATCTAGGAATGTTTGATTGATTGCTTTACTATTATCGCGTGATTGATTTGATAACATGCTAATCTTTGCTCTATTATTTGACTGAGTTGATCACTCACTCACACGTTACGGGATGGTGTTCCGGACACCCACCAATCCCTATTTTAGTTGCAGATGATGGCGTTGCTTGTGAAGTGGAGCCGGACTTGTATGATGATGAGGATGACTTCTCCTCCATGTTTTGATCGACAGGATTACAGGGAGGTTGATTAGACGCCTTGACACTTGTCATTTTATATTTTTGGAGCACTCATGTATATTATTTTCTTTCCATTTTTGGAGTATACATGTATTTAATTAACCTGGTAACATGTTCACACTCTAGATACTTACAATCAATTATATATATTTTATGTATTTATCACAGTCTTCCGCTTGCTAATTTAACTGTCTCTGGAGTATGATATGTTGTTTGGCTTAATCTCACTCATGTTTAATACACCGACTTAGACAACATTCAATCATAAGCATTTATGTTGCATAAGTGATGTTCTGGAACTCGGGAGTTGGGTTTCTACCCGACCCCCGATTTTCGGGATGTTACACCATGTTTGTCAAGCACCTACATTAAATAACAAAATAAAAAATAAAAATAAAAACTTTTGAGCACTACGACTTCCTCTATTCAATGGAAACTGGTAACAAAGTAACCATAGAGGCTAAAGTAATACCTTCACATGGTAATGCTCTTTCTTTGATGCATTATCAAATTCAGTCTTTGGGACAACCAGATCTTCAACAGCTTACATGTATTCATCAGGACCATTTGTATAAAATGTCTTCCTCACTTTATCTGTATCTTATGACCTAATACTTTCTCCAGAATGATTAGGCCGGGGGTTTGATGACATCCTTGCAATCAAAGCCTCTATAATCTTTTAAGTTCAACAACAAAAAGAACACTTTGGAAACCAAAATCATTGACGGATGACCAAAAGTAATTGGAAAATGAAAAACCCAAAGTATCTGTAGATAAGCGTTTTCCATTCCACTACCAAAAAACCAAGAAGCTGACGGACCGGGGGTAGCTTTGGCTACGGCTAAAATCCGTCGACAATGCCGACTGCTAAAATCCGTCTGCAAAGGTCACTAATCCGTTGCCGTAAATGAAGTTTTGAATGGTGGAAGTCCAATCGTCCATATGTTTCTCATTTTGTGGTTCGTACAAGACTTATTTAGGGCTCATCTTTTGGGATCTATCCGAGAATGATCTTGAACAATGGATGGACGGAGTGGATTAAAAATATACATCATGGTGGGGCCCAAAGAGCCCTCCCCTTTCCAATGATAGGTTTACCATTTTTTTTCTTCTGTAAAAGCTTGTGATTATTTTACATAATGTAAAATAATAGTGACTCGTTAATGAAAATAGTGGCAATGATATGGAGTTATCTAGGCCATTCAAATAATCCATCTAGCTCTGACTGTTTAATTTTTATAATTTTCTTATATAATAAGATCTTAATTGACCATAAATTGGTCCCTATTGCATGTACGACTGTTAATAGATCTTTTTGTTATAGATAATCAGTAAGCTTACACTATTTCACATTTGAAAAGTTTATCCGATTTAGAAGAGGATTTTGGAAATCGAGCGGCATTTGCTGTTTTCACATTTTCGAGCCGCGACATCTTCCATCGCAGCAGCAGCATCTTCCATCACCATCGAGCAACGTCATCTTCCATCTTCCATCACCACCGAGCAACGTCATCTTCCATCTTCCATCGAGCAACGCCTTCAAATACGTGAGCTTCTCTTTCCTCGCCGATCGGACCCACATTAATGTGTTTTAAGTGGCCCCACTATGATGTATGCCTTTACTTTTCTCATAACAAGGAAGATCATTCAATGTATTCTGCTTTTTCTGTTTCTAGCTAATCAGACCTATCCATCCATCACATGGGCTACACCATTGGAATCACTGATCCCATTGTGTATGGACCATACACTGATTGCTTCATGTATTTTAAACATGACATGTGGATCCGGCACAAGTGGGCCCCAAATACCCATCTTTTGCTGGGGTGTTTTTGGTCTCTATTGTTGGTTTTAGGACCAGATGCCCATGTGGATCATTGAAGTAGCCACTTTAGTGAAACGATAGCCTACTGTGAGAGTAGCCATCTTTGAGGTTTCAAATAACTTAGATCCAACAACTGCTAGGAATACGGCTTATGGGATTTCTGTAGGTGGGACCCCCCTGCCTATGTGCGTGGTGATAAGTGAGGTCTACTACCAAAAGAAGGCTGATCATGTGGGTGGGTCCCATCTTAGCCAATACCCTTTTTTGGACATATCTAAAACTCCACATTGTGAAATTTCTGTGTCGAGTTGAAGGGCATTATTGACAGACATTATTATTATTATTTTCCCTACAGTTAGTTGTATATGGACATCTTCATCTTTAATAGGAACTGTTTACTTCTGTATAAATAACATGGGGGGGATTGCAGTTATTTTCATCTTATCTTCTTGCCTGAAGTTTCGCTGGTCATTAGATCTTTATTTTTATTTTTGTTTTAAAACTTCATAAAGAGGCACACATAAACAAGATCTTGTTCACTGGGCATCAAGTTGAGGTGTCCACAATTCAAAAGTACACACTCAAGATGGGATTTAATCCTGACCATCTGATGCCGGCCACTGTCGTTTGGCTGGACGAGACTTGCCTATAACCTTGGGTTACGTAGCTCCCCTATAACCGAAAGCTCCATGGGATCCACTATGATGTTTGTGTTAGATCCACTTGTGGGGCCACCATTTAATCAGACCCCACTATGATTCATGTTTATATGCTTTTTGAGCTTCATCACGTAATGCACATGTTTCCATCTACTACTGTACACATATACATGCATGCATAATGTTAAGCATGTGTGTTAACAGGTGGGATATTCCAAGGGTTTTAATCTCTTTGGGAATTTTTTGGTTGCATTTTTTAGTTCGACCATAGACCAAGAATCGTTTTGATAGGATCTTTCCGACCCACCTATGCATTGGATGAAATTTGATTTGGACCATTATCAGTGTTGAGATTGGTCTAGACAGGCTACATGGTATGGATGGTTGGGAACATTCAATTGATGTAAATTTTAAGCTTAAAATTTTTTAAAAAAAAAAAAGAAAAAAAAAGTCAAATCAATGCAATGCGTTATCCCATGTCAACCGTGCCACAATGCGTGCCAAGGTAGACTACACTGTCAAATAACTTCCCTATATATTAACTGGTCCGGGGCTTGTATCCTATAAATGATGAGAAACTAAAAATGGGGCTACAACTTAAGGCCGTTTGATTTGTGATTTTCTCTTTTGGATGCTAAAACTGGGGACACCATTAAATGATCAAGGAAATCTGATGCCAACATCTGGTTTTGACGCATCTACAGAATCATTACCTTTCGACTCCATGGTACTGCTACATATCTGTTTATCGACTTCTCTCTATGTAAATGTATTATGAGGCCGATTTGAGTTGCGCATGCGGGAAGTAGCATTCAACCCTGCAAGGATCAAACAACAATAATTGATTACCATGGATGAAAAATCACAAAGAACGGTCAAGTTAGACTCTGGAAAAGGCAAGGTTATCAGCATACTGCTAACAATAGGGAGATTGACCAATTTCTTGGTTATCTTGTATTATGAAACTAGGAGATTAGCCAATTTCATTTTTAGCTTGTATCGTGAAACTACATAGATGTTGCAAGAATGTGGATTCTGAATTTATAACATTTTCTGGATGGGAGGCATTCTTAGGATCTCAAATGGAAATGTGAAATTTGCATTCTCCAATCTTGCGTGGGAAGGTGATCATATATTTACAGAATATGAGGCTCTTTGTGAGGGAATTAGAATTTTTCTTTCTTTTTCTTTAATGGTCCACTAATGGGCATCAAGCAAGCAGGAAGATCCTTGGAGTTTGGCATTTCTTTCAAGCAAGACTGGGAATGTTTCTTCAAGCCTAAATATCTCATTGTCCTCGGTTTCTACTGTTGTCAATGTTGCTTCCAGCAATATTTCCAAACAAGGAATTCAGTTGCAAAGGCTTGTATTCAGAATTCTCTTCCCCAGTTGTAACTTCCCTTTATTTGAATAAAAATTTCTTTATTCATATGCAAAAAAAAAAAAAAGAGGAAAGTTAAGCCATGTCTTTTTTAGGGTCTTCCATTCTATGGTACCCACTCACATATTTCACAAGACACATGTGGAGTGGGACTGGGGATATGATATTGTAGGCATAACTCTGCCAGGTATCCAGACTGCATTAGTCCTTTGTTTCAAAATTCAAATTACATACTACAAAGCTGATGAATTTCTAGTTTCTACAAATAATGAGTGGGATTTATTTATTTAGTTTTTAATTTTTTAGTAATTAACTTTATACTGTAAGTCTTTGCCAAAACTAAAAAACAATTATGGATCATAAACATATTATAGTTCCCATCTTAGTTCCTTGCAGGTAACATCCAAACAAAAAATTCAATAAATAATGAACCATTTGTGGAAAATACGATGCAAAGAACATGCGTACCGAAGTTAACAAAAATGATACTCGGAAATTATACCTCAAAATCCAGTTCAAAGAAGAAGAACCCAAGACTATACTTGTGATGCCTGATTCAGATAAATGTCTCACAAGTGTAGCTGCAGGATTGTCATCATTTAACACCAATGTCTCCATCTAAACAATTATTATTTTTGATGTACTAGTTAAATGTTTGCTATAAATTCATAAAAAATGACTATTATAAATTTATCTGGAGAGAGAGAGAGAGAGAGAGAGAGAGAGAGAGAGAGAGAGAGAGAGAGAGAGAGAGAGAGAGAGATTCAACCACCTCTCTTGTTTTGCATAGTCTCTTGAATGGGAGAAATTTTTCTTCAAATTTTAACTTCATGTCTTGCATATACATGTCCACTACATCACTGTGCATTTGCTTGATAGGGATATGGTTGCCCACTGTAGAAGAAAACTCTCCAAACATGATAAACAACTAAATGGGGAGTTTAGCAACACACTACGTACTTCTAAGCCACATACAAAGAATGTAGTAGATATACAATTTATGTCAATTTAAGGATTCTTGCCTTCTTTATCTTAGAATAAAGTAGGAAAAAAGGATCATTACTGATAATTAAAAAAGTAGAATAAAATATCATACACTACATGATGATGCTAGCAACCAGGTAGAAAAATGTGTGTCATGTGGTAAATTTAATTTGTCGAGCATGTGCTCTAGTAGTCAACATACATGTTTCATAAGCCGAGACAAAGAATATCTATTAAGTCCACTTTGGTTTAAGATAATTGGAGTCCATATTCGATCACCCAAGTACATCATCTCCTCCCCCCTTTTACTCCCAACTCCTTGCTGGAGTAGGCTCTAGGATCATACAACACCTCCATGCTCTCAACTCTTGGCCTATCCTATGTTGAATGGTGGGAGGTTCTCATAGTATAACTGTGTAGATCTTACATGTTGACCACTCTGTTCTGAGTATGGAAAAAGTCAATTGTGACATCATCAACTAATAATCCATAAAATAAGTTCATGAGAACCGCACCCCTCTATACAAACTTCCTAAAATCACTCTTCTCTGTTAATGTAAAATCCATTTAATGAAGGAAAAACCTTGGTAACCATTTGGGCTTGAAGGAAAAATCTCTAAAGGAAAAATTCATTTAATGAAGGCCTTTTGTTTTAAGGTGTCTAAGATGTAGTGGTTTTCTTTTCTTCTTTTCTTTCTCCAGGGGTTGTTGGCTGGATTGCTTAGGCAAGCTACATACACAACAACATGACTTGGGTCATTTGGGTGAAGCTCTTGCACATGAAGTACAAATATGTTAGACTGTGTATGATTTTTTTAAAATAAATATGCTTTCTGTACTTATTTATAGTTATGCTTCAAAAACTATTGAAATAATTGATTATGTTTCACTAAAACCCATTTCTTCTTAGATGTTCCGTCATGATACAATTACAATTAGTATTTATGCCACCTAGTGGTTTACAATGTATCTCCCTCTCCCCCCCCCGATTAGGAATTTATATTAAACAAGTATATTCATTTGACAGAAAATGCTTGTTCTTTATGGATTCCTAAATTTTTCCATTTTGGATAGTTCGGTACCATACCATGTACTTAGGTTGTCATTTTTTTCAGCTTACATGTAGTTGGAAATTTAGTAGTGTCTCCTTATACTTTCTCCAGATATGTGGTTCTTTACTAATCGGTTTCTTCTATCCATGTGTAATGGATTACATGTGACAACTAGTTAGTATTGAATTTTACATATATCTGAAGAATATGGGGAGGTGTTGCCGAAATTTTGACTCGCATGTAAACTGTATGAGGACAGTACTAGTTAGTATTGAATTTTACATATATCTGAATGAGATAGAGACAATTAGCACCTGTAGATAGAGACAATTAACTCGTCTAGGTAGAAGAAAGTATGATTAACAATTTATTGATATGCACAAAAAAATAGGGAGAGTACAAACTTGAGAAGATAACAGAAATATGTATTCTTTTACTCAATGCCCTTATGACTAGTATTTATTCCATGATTGTATTTCCTTTAGCTCACAAAAAGAAATCATCCCTAGTTCTTTTCTTTTTAGAAAAGTGGTCAACTTATTTCAAATATTAACAATGCATTCTAACAACGCAATGCATTATGTGGTGCATTAAATGCTTTTATAGAATGTTAAATGCCTCTTTAATCAAATCAACCATATATTTGTGATTTGATATAGCTTGAATTGAAAGATGGTGCTTGTTTTGTTTCAGGAATATAATCTTATTTATTAGAAGTCCACTTCTCTTGCTGCAGATAAGAACTTACTTCATCAGGTATAATTTGTATTAATTCAACTTATAACTCCTCAGAACCTGCTCTGTCGTAAGATATTACGGTGCATGATGGTTCCCAATAGGTTAAGTGCAAGTTGTTACATAAAGTTGGTTGGATATATTTTATTTTTATAAATGTTGTCAATAGTTGAATGATGAATTTGGTGTATAAACGTGTGCCTGCTTACAGTCTTTCTTAATTTATATTTATATTTCTTCATTTATATTCTTTTATATTAATTCAACTTGTAACTCCTCAGAACCCGCTCTGCCGTAAGATATTACGGTGCATGACGATTCCCAATAGGTTAAGTTGCAAGTTGTTGCATAAAGTTGTTTGGATATCTTTTATTTTTATAAATGTTATCAATAGTTGGTTGGATGATGAATTAAGTGTATAAACGTGTGCCTACCTACAGGTGGTATCCAATGGACTCTAGGGAGTGGATTACTCTACATTATCCAGACCCACAATTTATAGATGATATGATGAGCTTTGTGAAGTTCATAAAAGAACATCTTCCTGGTATAGAAACCATTCATTGTCCATGTACCAGATGCAGATGTTTGCATTTACCCTGCACAATCGATGATGTGTTGATAGATCTGATTAAATATGGTTTTAATCCAACATATAGGGTGTGGAACATGCACGATGAGCTTGAATCACCCAAGTGTATCGAACACACTTCTCACTAGTATCATAGTGTGGCAGACATAAATAACATTGTTAATGCCGTTATTAAAGAGCTCGGTTGTAATAACCTGGACCAAGTTATTCAAGATGAACCCAATGTAGCCCCCAAAGCTGAAGACATTGTTGGAGATGCTTCAACCAAAGAGTTTGAAGCAAATGTACGAGATGCGATAACTGAGCTCTATCCTAGTTGTCACAAATTCACCGTGTTGACTTTCATTGTACAACTTTTTTAATTAAAAGTGAACCATGGATGGAGTGAACAAAGCTTTATGGATCTTCTTCAACTACTCCGGAATGTCTTGTCATCCGATAATAAGACCCCAACTAATACCTACCAAGCAAAGAAGATCATTACAAAGTAGGGTCTCGATTATCAGAAGATTCATGCATGTCCAAATGACTGCATGCTATACCGGAGAGAGCATGAGATAAAGACGAGTTTTCCAAACTGTGGTACTTCTAGGTACAAGACTCAGGTTGATTCCAAGTTGAAATGAGTTAAAGTACCTACTAAGGTACTAAGGTATTTTTCATTAACACCAAGGCTACAAAGAATGTACAGTATGCCATGGGTGGTGAAGGAGATAACCTGACGCTCAACCAGAAAAATGCAGAGTGGAAAGATGGGGCATCCGGTGGACTCCAGCACATGGAAGTTTCTTGATAACAAGTATAAGGATTTTTCAACAGTCTCATAATGTTCAATTGAGTCTAGCTATAGATGGGCTTAACTCCTTTGGCACTTTTAGCACATCGTACAATTCCTGGCCTGTTATGTGTGTGACGTATAACCTTCCACCAAAGTTATGTATGAAACCACAGTTTACTATGCTCACTTTGCTCATTGAGGGACTACGGCAGCCCGAGAAGGATATTAATGTTTATTTGGAGCCATTGATTACTGAGTTACAAGACTCATGGCGAAAAAGGGATCACGACATTCGACACATACCATGGAAACATGTTCAATATGTGTGCCATCTTGCTGTGGACAATACATGACTTTCCTGCATATGGTAATGTTTCTGGTTGTAGGACTGAGGGTAAGTATGGTTGTCCAGCATGTGGTCCCCACACAGATTTATTGAGATTACACCATAGAAAGAAATACATTTATATGGGTCATAGACGGTGGTTGCCTCTAAACGATAAGGCCAGAAAAGATAAAAGTGCAGGAACCTTCAATAAGGTGGAGTTGCGACCACAATCGATTCGTCTGACTGGGATTGAGGTGGAAAGCATCATTTCGAAACTAAATGTGTAGTGGGGCAAGATCAGAAGGAGGAAATAAAGTGGTAGAAAAGGAGGATGGGAACAAAATGATGATGCAGAATCAACATGCTTCTTGAAGTGATCCATATTATATGATCTAGAGTACTGGAAGGATATTCCCGTACGTCATAACCTTGATGATATGCACATTAAGAAGAAAGAATGGAAAGGACCTCGTTTTTGGATCACCTTGCCATCAGTATTTTCTAGCCATAAATGCTTCTTAATTCCTAGCCGCTTCAAGTCTCTGTGTGCGTTAGCGTCATCAAGAAAAAAACTTTTCATCCAAACTTTACGTGAGCTTCGTGTTCCGGTTGGTTTTAGTGGGAATTGGAAGAACATCGTAAAAGAAGATAGTGTCGATTTAAAGGGAATGAAGTCTCATGATTACCACGTATTGATGCAACATCTGTTTCCAATTTTGATCCAACATGCATTCAGGGAAAGTAAGCCTATGCGCACTATAATTAGAAGCTTTAGTATATTTTTCAATGCCTATGCTAGTGAACCATAGATATTGAAATGTTAATGGCTCTCGAGAAGGGCATGGCTAGGACTTTATGTGAGCTCGAGATTACATGCCCTCCTTCAATTTTTATTGTGATGTTGCATCTGCCTATCCACTTGGCTTACGAGACCTGTGTATGTGGTCCTGTCGACTATTAATGGATGTATCCATTCGAAAGGTATGATATGATTTTAATATGAATAAACCGATCCAACATCTACAATTACATTTTCTAATGTGTCGTTAACTCTATTAGGTTCATGAAGACGTTTAAGGCGTACATCCGCAATATGACACGACCTGAAGGTTGTATAGAAAAACGATACATTCAAGAGGAGACACTTATATACTGCAACCAGTATAGAGGGAAAAATAACACAAGCCTCTTAGAGAAAATGGAAAAGCGATTAGACGGATCAATTCACCGTACCGAATTTACAAGATATTGTTGACGACTTCGATGTTAACGTGGATGGCTCGGTTGGCCCTGGTCAAAGTGCCGTTTTAGAAGGTATTGAGTATAAACAGGCTTACACCTGGGTATTGAAGAGTCATCCTAACTATGAGACATGACAAGGGTACGAACTGGACTTAGCTTGTATGTATATGTCTTCTTCATTTGTTTTTTAAATTTGCTAATTTGATTCAACAACATTGTAACAACATTTATGAAAAAAATTCTCAATTTTGTAACAACCTTCTTAACTTGTAGGAAATATACTAATTTCTTAAAGCAACACAATGTAGTTTCCGGGAGAAGGACTAAGGTGACGAGTGATGATGAGTTCATACCTTGGTTGAAGAAACAGCTAGACTTGAATGAATCAAGTAATGAAGTCTTCAGAGATATAGTTAGGGGACTAAAGGCTTTTACGATGCAGTACAATAAGTATTGTATCAATGATTTCCTCTTCGTCACCAAGGAATACAAAGAGAATAAAATGAACCAGACCAGTGGGGTTAGCACAGAGAGTATGACCACCTTCCAATATAGTGCTAAGAATAAGAATTCAATGGATGAATCCGTACCTTATTACGGAGTCCTCCACAAAATCATCCAACTAGAGTACTGAGAAGGGTACAATGTTAGACCCGTATCTTAGTCCGTACCGTTCCGTAGACTTCCGCGGTCTTACCGGTTGAATTCCGGCAACTTTCGACCTTAAATCGATATTTGCACGCGACTCTGATTCGTATGTCGTCAACCCGAGTCGACTCAACCTAAGACCTTTACCATAGAGACCACGCCGTCGCTGCGGTTCTGATGCCGTGACTCGTACGCCGAGGTGATACCCTGGTCAGGAGATATGGGTCAGCGTTCGGTGTGAGGAAAATGCTGCGCGTTGCGAAACTAAGAGAATCTCTACGAGGTGTCACATCAATCCCATCAATTAATCAAATCTTATCACATCACATGTCAAGTACACATCACCTTTCACCCATACCCAAGCAACTACAAAAGTCAAAAAGGTCTTACAAGCCCATGCCTTTCTTACACAAATGGCCGCAAAAGTCAAGACTTTCTTACACACCCATCACTCACCACATCCATCACTCATCCATCACTCTCTCTCTCTCTCTCCCTTTACAAGTCTCTCTCTCTCATTTTCAAACCCATTCCAAGCAAGAGAGGAAAACCCCATACGTATGAGAGTTCTCCAAGCATTCCCAAGCTCCAAGTGTGGCCCACCTTTCCTACCCCATCATCTCCCATCTCAACCATCCATTCCTCATCTCCTCCATTGAAACCAAAGCTAAGGTGCTAAGGAACCCATAGGAGCAAGAAGATTGAACAGTGGGTGCTAGATAAGAGTATTTTTTTCATATTTTTAAGATGGGTCAAGTGAGGCCAACCGATCAATGGTTTGGATCTCATTTGGGACCCTAAGTTGTGGCCGATGGCCCACTTTGATCATCATGATCATCCATGATGGGACCATTCTCCATAGACCCCATCATGATATTTATTTCATTACATTAAGGAGGTCATCTAGACCGTCCATATTGGTGGAGAAAGGATCTCCACTGTTGAATTCGATTTTGTTAGTTCCATGTGTAAAGGGACCCATTTTATTGTATCATCTCTTACAAGGGAGGGCTCATAGTGGTGGAGCCCTCCATCACACGCGTGTCCCACTCTCCATCTCTCTCTCCCTTTTTATTTCTTTTTATTTTATTTTATTTTATGAGGATATAATAGGGTTGTGTGGCCTATTTGAATGGACCCCACCATGAAGTATTCATTTTATCCAAGTTATCCTCAAGTGGGGCCCACCTTGAATGCATTGTACCTACATTATCCTCCATGAGGTGGTCCACCTAATCAGGGCCCACATCATTGCTCAAGTCCAACCGTCCAGCGTCTGGGATGCTGGACGTCTGTGTTTAAGGAAAGCACATATATAAGCTTGGTTCAAAGCTTTGGGGGTGGGCCATTGTGTAGGCCCCACCTTGTTGTGTGTGTTTAATCCATGTCGTTCATCTCCTTCCCTAGGTCATTTTAGGAGTTGAGCCAAGTAATGGGGTTGGTTGGAAGGTCTGGTGGGCCATAGCGTTGGATATTGCACCCTTACCATTCTAAGATCTTTATTTTATTTTATTTTATTTTCTAAACACAAAAATTACTTTATATTAGACTCTTTAGATTTGTTCCGAGCCGAGGAAGCCAATGGACGGGGTGGATCTACTTGATGCGGGCCCCAGATGTGAAAAACCCAAAAAAAAAAGGTTTTTTCATTTTTTTTTAAAAAGTACAGAGGCTCTGCCTCTGCCTCTGCCTTTGTCGCACTGCAGCAGCAGCACGCTGCTGCTTGTTGCAGGCGGGCGGGCAACGTCCCACAGCCCCTGTCGTGGTCCCCACCATGATGTATATGTCTTATCCACGCCGTTCATATAGCGGACCCCTCTCTAAAGCAGGCCCCCTCCAAGTTTCAACTGAATCCAAAACTCAGGTGGCCCACACCACACGAAACAGTGGGATTGAACCTCTACCATTGAAACCCATTTTTGGGCCCACATAAGTTTCGAATCAATCTGAAATTCGTGTTTTCTCTTCATCCAGGTCTGAGTGACCTTATGAACGGTTTAGATGACATTTAAACACTGTGGTGGGCCCCACATGGGACCCACAGTGATGTATGTGTTCCACATCCACTGTCCAGGCGAACGGTAGTACCCACCGTGATATATGTGTTTCATGTGGGGCATGTGTGTACGTGTGCATGCGTGTGGGTGTGTGTGTACGTGTGCATGCGTGTGGGTGCGTGTGTATACGGGTGGGGTTGTGCATGTGTGAATATATATATATATATGTATATATAAATTATATAGTATATTGAATATATATATGTATATATATATATTATTGTATATACTATATACATATATATTTTATTATGTAATATACCTGATGGTGGGCTTTTGTGGACCCACCATGAAGCATGTGTTGCATCCTGTCTGTCCACCCATTTTAGAAGCTCACACATGAGCTAAAGAATGAGTCAGATCGTTAGCTCATGTGGACCCCCCCACCGTGATTCATGTGCTAAATTCAACCGTCTATCCATTTTAAAAGCTCATAAATTGAGGCTTAGATGAGCTAAATCATAGTCCAAGTGGACCCCACCTTGGCCTGTTTTGAGGCCCATCTTAATGTAGTTGTAGTAGTTCATTGGGGCCCACTTTGATGTGGATGTAAGGCTCATGGGTCGAGGCCCATTTAATGTATTCTAAGGCCCATGGAATCAGACCATTTGATGTAGTCTAAGGGCCTTGGGATTAGGTCCATTTGATGATTTAGGGGCCCATAGGTTAAGGCCCATTAAGATGTATTAGGGCCTATGGGTTGAGGCCCATTTGATGTATATATGGGGCCCAATTGGCGTGACTCATTTGTTACATATAAGACCCATAAGATTAGGCCCATTTGATGCAATTTAAGGCCCACGGGTTATGACCCATTGCAATGCATATAAGGCTCATTGGTGTGGTCCATTTATGTAGCCCATTTGATGAATAAAAGGCCTATATGACATAGCCCATTTGATGTATTTAAGTCCCAATGGGATGTACCTAATGTCCATTGCAATGTGTGATCCCAACACTGATTATGTAACGATCTCTACGCCGATCGTGCCTTGGGAGCAATGTTGGTTTGACGTCCACATTACGAGTGTAATGCTGGTTGGATGTCTACATTACGACTCTCCTTAAGGCCTATTATTAGGCTTGTACTTATTGTGTATAGGCTGTCCACGCCCATCTGCATTGTAAGAATAGTTCATCTCATTTTAACATGTTTAGTATAGTTCCATGACTCATGATCATACGCATCATATGTATGCTTGATATGAGAAGTGATTGATCATAGCATATGCCTTCCGGTAGATTGTTTATGGGACCCTGATTAAGCGGTGTTGCCCGGCATGAGCGCACAATACGCGCAGGATTTGCTGCATGATTGGATAGTGTGATTCATGCATTTCGCATTGTGTGACATGGTTGCTATATGCCTTAGCGACATCGGGGCTGTAGCCTCCACAGACAGATCGTTGTTGGCAGGATTGGATACCGAAAATCTCATTCTACATGGGGTGCTATAGATATCCCTGGGTGAAAGTCTCTAAACCCTTATGGTACTAAGAGGTTGCTCCAACATTTAGACCGAGTGGGTAGATGAGCGTCGAATGCCAATTACCAGATGGCTACGCTCTCCACTGTGTCGTGGTCTGTTGGAAGGGGGTGCGGCCTTATCCACTCGAGTATAGGGGGTAAAGTTAGGCTGAGTTTGACCAGCTCGAGGAATGGATCCGCTATTGACGAGTCGAGCCCGATATTGATAGACGGATAGTGAGGTCTCTTCTACTTACCTTATTGGGCGTGATGAGGTGGTGATCTGGTTTAGAGTGTACTAGACCCCGGTGATATCCCAGATTTGAGTTGTATTGATGTGTGAACATAGATGAGGATTTGTATGCTTGAGTTGCATTTCACATCGCATGGCCTTGGGATGGTCGATATCATTCATGTCTTGCATCGCATAGCTTTAGTACGACTAATGGTTTTCATGGATCCATCTGCATATTCCGCATTACTCTGATATTGCATGTTCATATTACTACCTTGCGCACACACTTCCACTACCCTCTAAGCTTTCTATATGCTTATGCATGACCGTTACGTGCAGGTGACATTGGGGCGCATCAGCGTTGAGGCAGGAGCGCTTTGCAGATCACTTTGGAGATTTTGTTCATTATCATTGTATTTCCCTTTATGCTCATTGTACTTGTAAAGTTTTTTATCATAGTGGAAATGTAATGAAGTTTTTAGTAGTTGTTTGTGGGTTATGCCTTGGTTATGCTTATTATGAATCAAACTGACGTTGAAAATCCTCCTCGTAGCATCCCAGGATCGGAACCTGGCAAATGGGCGCTGGGATCCGAGAATGGGGTTTTACAGAAGCTGTCGGCGCCGGATTCGACGATCGGGAATTTTGTGAGCCCAGTTTCTGAGTTTAGGGCATGACAGAAGTTGGTATCAGAGCATAACTTGAGAATAACCGAGAACAACATTACATATTTGCTATGAGTGTAGAATGGCTGTCCCGAAGTTCGGATAGCTTCATAACCTTCCGTTATAGGCCTTTAACGTGCGTGCCTTCTAGAGCTTTCAAGTTGATAGGAGCCTTCACTCTTTCCAGTAGGACATGCCGCCCAGGAGAGTGACCTGATTGACTCCCGCACCACCACCTGAGGATGCCGCACCACCACCTGAGGCTCCTGCCTTACCACTTATGATGCCCGTTCCACCACCAGAGATTCCTACTGCCCATCCTGAGTATGCTACTCCTCCACTAGAGACTGGTGTGGACTCGACCATATCTGTGAGTGCCTCTCGGTTGCAGCAGATGTTACAGGCTATGACAGCTGCATTTCAGGGGCAGGGCAAGCAGCCAGTTGTTTCACTAGAAGGATCGTGCGAGTGCCCTCCTTCGAGAGTTTCGACAGCTCGATCCCCCGCGTTTCCAGGGTGAGCCAGACCCGACTATAGCTGAGAGATGGTGTGTCGATGTGGAGAAGATATTTGAGACGATGGGATGTACGACTGAGCGGCGAGTTCGACTAGCCGTATTTCTTCTCCATGGTGAGGCTGGGCACTGGTGGGCATAGTTTCCCTAGCAGCGGGCACCGACTTTATATGGACATGGGAGGATTTTATGGATCATTTTGACCGACAGTACTTCCCTGATCACATCCGATGATAGCGAGTGTTGGAGTTTGAGGCCCTGGTGTAGGGCGATATGACAGTGGCCCAGTACATGGCTCTCTTTATAGCACTGTCCAAATTTGCACCTTACCTAGTAGATGATGAGGAGCAGAGAGCTCGCCACTTCGAGGATGGCTTACGTTACCGTCTTCGCAACTATGTTATTGGGCATGAGCTTCCGACTTTTGAGGAAGTGGTGTGGAAGGCCCAGATTTTTGAGGCCGAGTGGGCTGGTTCTCAGTCTGATCACGGTCAGAGGAGAGACCGGAAGAGGTAGGCTCCTTCCAGTGACTCTCAGCAGCGTCGACTACAGCAGCAGAGGCATACAGGTCACCCAGCCTTCCGAGCACCAGCAGCACCTCCAACACCACCTCCGAGGTAGTTCACCGGTACTTGTTTTAAGTACGGTGCGATGGGACACCGTTCGTGGGAGTGTCCCAGCCCCCAGCAGCAGAAGAGAGGTCCACAGCAGCAGAGGACTCCACAGCAGCCTCCACCACAACCGCAGCAGAGACCCCCACAGCAGCAGCAACAACAGCCCCCACCACCGAGGCCACCTCAACAGCAGCATCAGCACAAGCCTCTGAGGTCGCAGCAGTAGAGGTGGCAGTTTCGACAGCCTTAGCGACCCCATCAGCAGTAGCAGCACGCTCAGAGGGGACAGGCACCTCCCTAGCCGGCTCGGGCTAGATTCTATGCGGCTCAGCAAGATCCGCAGTCATCTGGAGGAGTCGTTGAGGGTATACTTCCAGTCTCCGCATGCATTGCACGTGTGTTATTCGATTCCAGTGCATCTCATTCTTTTGTGGCTGAGAGTTTCTGTCAATCGACTAGCTTACCATTAGAGTCTTCTTATGAGAGCCTATCAGTATCGACTCCCTTGGGGAGGACTGCAGTGTTGAACCGATTTTGCTTGTCTTGCCCCGTTCTAGTTGGGGATACCTTTCTTCCTGTCGATCTATTTGCATTGTCGATGTTCGAGTTTGATGTAATCCTGGGCATGGATTGGCTAGCCGAGTACTATGCCATATTGGACTGCGCCGCGAGACAGTCACATTTTGTATACCCCGCGTGCTGCAGTTCCAGTTCGTTGCAGAGCCCAGAGGAGAGCGGTTATCTTATTTGATGTCATGTGCCATAGAGGAGCCTATAGCTGTGAGCATCGACTATTTGCCCGTGGTGTGAGATTTTTCTGATGTGTTACAGGAGATTTCAGGATTACCGCCTCGTCGACTCACGGAGTTTCAGATTGATCTCGTGCCCGGTACCGCGCCTATTTCGAAGGCCCCTTATCGTATGACACCATTGGAGTTGCGGGAACTGTAGAAGCAGTTGGACGAGTTGCGTGAGTTAGGATTTATCCGTTCGAGCAGTTTACCGTGGGGAGCACCAGTACTCTTCGTGAAGAAGAAGGATGGTTCGTTGAGGCTCTTCGTTGACTATCGCGAGCTCAACAAAGTCACGATCAATAATAGATACCCGCTCCCTAGGATTGATGATTTGTTCGATCAACTCTAGGGTGCACAGTTCTTTTCAAAGATCGACCTGCGTTTCGATTATCATCAGATTCGGGTCCGAGATGAGGACATTCTGAAGACAGCATTCAGGACTCGTTACGGTCATTTTGAGTTTCAGGTCATGTCCTTCAGACTGACCAATGCACCCGCGGTCTTCATACAGTTGATGAACGAGGTCTTCCGCCCTTATCTTGATCAGTTTTTTATAGTCTTCATCGATGACATTCTGATCTATTCGAGGACCCGTGAGGAGCATGAGAAGCATTTAAAGATCACTTTGCAGACCCTCCGTGCACACCAGATGTATGCGAAGCTAGAGAAGTGCGAGTTCTGGCAGGAGGAGGTGAAGTTCCTCGGTCACGTGGTGACCAAGGAGGGCATCGCAGTGGACCCCTCGAAGGTCGAGACAGTGCATCAGGGGGGCCAACTCACGACTGCGATAGAGATCCATAGTTTCCTTGGTTTGGCGGGCTATTACCGGTGTTTCATTGAGGGCTTCTCTCGTATTGCTGTCCTGCTGACCAGGTTGACTCGGAAGGATGCAAATTTTATTTGGAGAGACGCCTGCGAGCGAGTATTTATGGAGTTGAAGGACCGTCTGATATCCGCTCCTGTCCTCACTCCTCCCTCTGGGAGTGACGGATTTATTGTATTTATTGATGCCTCGCATATTGGTTTGGGTGTTGTTCTGATGTAGCACGGGAGACCAGTGGCCTTTACGTCTCGTCAGCTCAAGGTCCATGAGTTGAATTATTCCACGCATGATCTGGAGCTGGCTACAGTTGTCTTCGCACTGAAGGTGTGGAGGCACTATCTTTATGGGGTCAGGTTCGAGCTCTTCTCTAATCACAAGAGTTTGAAGTACCTCTTCTCGTAGTTTGAGTTGAATATGAGGCAGAGGCGCTGGATGGAGCTCATGAAAGACTATGATTTTGACCTTCAGTACTACCCGGGTAAGGCGAACATCGTAGCAGATGCCCTCAGCCATCAGCCACGAGGCCTAGTGACGCATATGATGATTCAGGAGTGGCGGATGCTTGAGGATATCACAGCGTATGATTTTGAGTTCGGCCTGTAGTCTTCCATCGTACAGTTATCGATCCTGTCGATTCAACCCAAGAGAATCTTTACGAGGTGTCACATCAATCCCATCAATCAATCAAATCTTATTACATCACATGTCAAGTACACATCACCTTTCACCCATACCCAAGCAACCACAAAAGTCAAAAAGGTCTTAAAAGCCCATGCCTTTCCTATATAAATGGCCGTAAAAGTCAAGACTTTCTTACACACCCATCACTCACTACATCCATCACTCATCCATCACTCTCTCTTTCCCTTTACAAGTCTCTCTCTCTCTCATTTTCAAACCCATTCCAAGCAAGAGAGGAAAACCCCATACGTATGAGAGTTCTCCAAGCATTCCCAAGCTCCAAGTGTGGCCCACCTTTCCTATCCCATCATCTCCCATCTCAACCATCCATTCCTCATCTCCTCCATTGAAACCAAAGCTAAGGTGCTAAGGAACCCATAGGAGCAAGAAGATCGAACGGTAGGTGCTAGATAATAGTATTTTTTCATATTTTTAAGATGGGAAAAGTGAGGCCAACCAATCAATGGTTTGAATCTCATTTGAGACCCTAAGTTGTGGCTGATGGCCCACTTTGATCATCATGATCATCCATGATGGGGCCATTCTCCATGGACCCCATCATGATGTTTATTTCATTGCATTAAGGAGGTCATCTAGACCGTCCATATTGGTGGAGAAAGGATCTCCACCGTTGAATTCGATTTTGTTAGTTCCATGTGTAAAGGGACCCATTTTATTGTATCATCTCTTACAAGGGAGGGCTCATAGTGGCGGAGCCCTCCATCACACGCGTGTCCCACTCTCTATCTCTCTCTCCCTTTTTATTTATATTTATTTTATTTTATTTTATTTTATGAGAATATAATAGGGTTGCGTGGCCTATTTGAATGGACCCCACCATGAAGTATTCATTTTATCCAAGTTATCCTGAAGTGGGGCCCACCTTGAATGCATTATACCTACATTATCCTCCGTGAGGTGGTCCACCTAATCATGGCCCACCTCATTGCTCAAGTCGAACCGTCCAGCGTCTGGGATGCTGGACGTCTCTGTTTAAGGAAAGCACACATATAAGCTTGGTTCAAAGCTTTAGGGGTGGGCCATTGTGTAGGCCCCACCTTGTTGTGTGTGTTTAATCCACGCCATTCATCTCCTTCCCTGGGTCATTTTAGGCATTGAGCCAAGTGACGGGGTTGGTTGGAAGGTCTGGTGGGCCATAGCGTTGGAGATTGCACCCTTACCATTCTAAGATCTTTTTTTGATTTGATTTTATTTTCTAAACACAAAAATTACTCTATATTAGACTCGTTAGATTTGTTCTGAGCCGAGGAAGCCAATGGACGGGGTGGATCTACTTGATGCGGGCCCCATATGTGAAAAACCCTAAAAAAATGGGTTTTTCCATTTTTTTTTAAAGTACAGAGGCTCTGCCTCTGCCTCTGCCTTTGACGCGCTGCAGCAGCAGCACACTGCTGCGTGTACCAGGCGGACGGGCAGCGTCCCACGACCCCTCCCGTGAGCCCCACCATGATGTATATGTCTTATCCACGCCGTTCATATGGCGCGCCCCTCTCTGAAGCAGGTCCCCTCCAAGTTTCAACTGAATCTAAAACTCAGGTGGCCCACAGCACATAAAACAGTGCGATTGAACCTCTACCATTGAAACCCATTTTTGGGCCCACATAAGTTTCGAATCAATCTAAAATTTATGTTTTCTCTTCATCCAGGTCTGAGTGACCTTATGAACGGTTTGGATGGCATTTAAACACTGTGGTGGGCCCCACATGGGACCCACAATGATGTATGTGTTCTACATCCACCGTCCCGGTGGACGGTGATACCCACCGTGATATATGTGTTTCATTTCCACCATCCAATGGACGATGGAGCCCTCTAGGCGTGTGTGTACATGTGCATGCGTGTGGGTGTGTGTGTACATGTGCATGCATGTGGGTGCGTGTGTGTACGTGTGCATGCGTGTGGGTGCGTGTGTGTACGTGTGGGGTTGTACATGTGTGAATATATATATGTATATATATATTATATAGTATATTGAATATATATATGTATATATATATATATATATTATTGTATATACTATATACATATATATTATATTATGTAATATACCTGATGGTGGGCTTTTGTGGACCCACCATGATGCATGTGTTGCATCCTGTCTGTCCACCCATTTTAGAAGTTCACACATGAGCTAAAGAATGAGTCAGATCGTTAGCTCATGTGGACCCCCCCACTGTGATTCATGAGCTAAATTCAACCGTCTATCCATTTTAAAAGCTCATAAATTGAGGCTTAGATGAGCCAAATCATAGCCCAAGTGGACCCCACCTTGGCCTATTTTGAGGCCCATCTTAATGTACTTGTAGTAGTTCATTGGGACCACTTTGATGTGGATGTAAGGCCCATGGGTCGAGGCCCATTTAATGTATTCTAAGGCCCATGGAATCAGACCATTTGATGTATTCTAAGGCCCATGGGATTAGGCCCATTTGATGATTTAGGGGCCCATGGATTAAGGCCCATTGAGATGTAATAGGGCCTATGGGTTGAGGCCCATTTAATGTACATATGGGGCCCAATTGGTGTGACCCATTTGTTACATATAAGACCCATAAGATTAGGCTCGTTTGATGAAATCTAAGGCTCATGGGTTATGACCCATCGCAATGCACATAAGGCCCATTGGTGTGGTCCATTTATGTTGCCCATTTGATGAATAAAAGGCCCATATGACATGGCCCATTTGATGTATTTAAGGCCCAATGGGATGTACCTAAGGTCCATTGCAATGTGTGATCCCAACACTGATTATGTAACGATGTTTATGACAATCGTGCCTTGGAAGTAATGTTGGTTTGACGTCCACATTGCGAGTGTAATGCTGGTTGGATGTCCACATTACGACACTCCTTAGGGCCCATTATTAGGCCCGTACTTATTGTGTATAGGCCGTCCAGGCCCATCTGTATTGTAAGGATAGTTCATCTCATTTTAATATGTTTAGTATAGCTCCATGACTCATGATCATATGCATCATATGTATGCTTGATATGAGAAGTGACTGGTCATAGCATATGCCTTCGGACAGATTGTTTATGGGACCCCAATTAGGCGGTGTTGCCCAGTATGAGCGCACGATACGTGCAGAATTTACTGCATGATCGGATAGTGTGATTCATTCATTTCACATTGTGTGACATGGTTGTTGTACGCCTTAGCGACATCGGGGCCGTAGCCTCTACAGACAGATCGAGGTTGGCAGGATTAGATACCGAAAATCTCATTCTACATGGGGTGCTATAGATATCCCTGGGTGAAAGTCCCTAAACCCTTATGGTACCAAGAGGTTATTCCAACGTCTAAATCGAGTGGGTAGATGAGCGTCGAGTGCCGATTACCAGATGGCTGGCTCTCCACTGTGTCGTGGTTGGTTGGAAGGGGGTGCAGCCTTATCCACCCGAGTGTAGGGGGCAAAGCTAGGCTGAGTTTGACCCGCTCGAGGAATGGGTCTGCTATCGACGAATCGAGCCCGATATTGGCAGACGGATAGTGAGGTCTCTTCCACTTACCTTATTGCGCGCGATGAGACGACGATCTGGTTTAGAGTGTACTAGACCCGAGTGATATCCCAGATTTGAGTTGTATTGATGTGTGGACATAGATGAGGATTTGTATGCTTAAGTTGCATTTCACATCACATGGCCTTGGGATGGCCGATATCATTCATGTCTTGCATCGCATAGCTTTGGTACGGCTAATGGTTTTCATGGATCCATCTGCATATTCCGCATTACTCTGATATTGTATGTTCATATTACTACCTTGCGCACACACTTCCACCACCCTTTAAGCTTTCTATAAGCTTATGCATGACCGTTGGGTGCAGGTGATGTTGGGGCGCAGCAGCGTTGAGGCAGGAGCGCTTCGCAGATCACTTTGGATATTTTATTCATTATCATTGTATTTTCTTTTATGCTCATTGTACTTGTAAAGTTTTTGATCATAATGGAAATGTAATAAAGTTTTTGGTTGTTGTTTGTGGGTTATGCCTTGGTTATGCTTATTATGAATCAAATTAACGTTAAACATCCTCCTCGTAGCATCCCAGGATCGGAACCTGGTGAACGGGCACTGGGATCTGAGAATGGGGTTCTACGGAGGCTGTCGGTACCGGATTCGGCGATTGGAAATTTTGTGAGCCTGGTTTTCGTGTTTCGGGTATGACATACAAGCCAGTCCTACTAAAGTGTAATTGGGTGAAGGTGACGCACCAAGGTGTTTCTTTCGATGCAGTAAGGAATTTGAGATTGGTGAATTTGTCTAATCTTCTCATTTCAGACCAAGTGGGTGATGAGCCATTTATTCTTGCGGAGCATGCCGTGCAGGTTTTCTATTCTAGAGATCCAAAAAATCCTGATTGGCATGTGGTCTTGGAGGTTCTAAGAAAGATTTTTGTTGAAGATGAGACAAGCCTTTTATCAGAAACACGGGTTGTAACTGAGGCTGAAGTAGGACCTGATCTCACCGAAGTAGACTTGGGTGGTGAGTTGTTATTCAATGACATTGAAGATATTTGTGTGATTGTTGAAAAGAAAAAGAAAAGAAAGAGAACAAGGAAAAAACCCTGATTTGTTAGTTATGTTATGCATGTAACAAAATGATTTTGATTTATGCCCTTTTTTATTTTTCCATTATCATATTAATGTGATAGAAAAAATTTACGGATTAATTTACTCGTCTGTTTATTATACTTGGTACATTGCTATTTGGATAGAAATTTTTATAATAATTACATTATAAATTAGATCTTGAAGATGGATATAGAGGCAAAGTCGCTCGGGGATGCCTCCTATAAAGATGCTAGGGGTAATAACATAGCTCTCGTTATTGTTTAGATTTAAAATTTCATTTAAAATGATCTTTCAGTTAGAGGTAGTGTCATTTGGCGCAGAGTTGCCAGGGGATGCAGCCCTTGAAGATGCTAGAGGTAAAAAGATAGCCTTCCATAATTGTTTAGATTTAAAATTTCTTTTATATTCGCGATGATAAAACATGATTATAGCTATTTTTCTTTTTATGCCAGGGGTAATAACATAGCTTTCGTTACCTATGTAAGTGCTATGATTTCATATCCCTTTAGTTGTCAAATTTTGTGGTGCCAAAACCTATATCTATGTCTTGTATATCTTGTGTTTTATATTTGAAGACTATTCATTGCAATCAAGACATCGCATTGCAAGACAAGAACTTAAGTGAAGAACATTTCAAGTCATGGATAAAGAATGCAAGAATAGGTTTTCAAGTATGCATGCTCAAGATACAATCAAGTTCAAGTATAGTAGAAGATTTTGTCAAGTCAAGATCAAGCTCAAGAAGGTCTACTACAAGTTTTGTATATTCTCAAGCTTCTCTTAAGGGTCATCTGAGTGTACAGACTTTCAATGTCCATCTCACTTTTAAGGTTTGTTTGACCTTAGATTGACCTTAGGATGGGCTTTATAGTACATCATTTTGGATACATAACTCATATATTTTTAATATGCTTGTTTGGGGTGTTCTAAGACCAGTCCTAGGGACTTCAAGACCAGTCATAGCTCTGCTACGACCAGTCTTAAGTTTTTCAGGACCAGTCATAGGTTGTTGAAGATTTTTGAATCTTTTTGGCTGTCCTACGACCAGTCCTGGACATCCTACGACCAGTCCTGTGAGTTCTACGACTCATCCTTCGACCAGTCGTAGCCCTACGACTCAAACTCCAGTAACCATTTTGAGGGCCGTACGACCAGTCGTAGGTGGCCCATGATCGGTCGTAGACCACCCAGGACCGGTCGTGCAATAACAAAATCTTATCCCGCGGAAATCTTTAAAAATCTTTGAAGCTATGACCAATCTTAGGATCCTAAGACCAGTCATAGAAGGGATTTTTCAGGCTTTAAATAGAGCACGAACTTCAGAGTTTTAGTAATTCAATTCAATTCTATTCAAGCAATCTTTAGGCTATTCTCTGAGATAAGTTTGTGTTTATTTTAAGCTACTTTGTGCTTATTTAATATTCCTTTTACTAGCTTATTTTTATTTGATTTTGATCTTCATTCCAATCTTATTAGAAAAGGGGAATTTCTGATATTCCTTCTTCTTGCATTCAAAATCAAATAGAACTAGCCCTTTTGATTTAAAATCAATTAGACTTAAAACCATTCTTAAAGTGAGTATTGGACTTTGAACGTTGAATCGAACTTCTACTCTAATTGGTTCTACCGGGCTTCTTCAAAAGGTGATTCAGGTATTTTACATTTTTGTAATTTACTTTCTTTAGTTTTGTTTAAGATTTGTCAGAAAAATCTCATTGTATTGGTTATCTGAGGAGAGCCAGAAAACTAAGATTGTGGAGTTTTTGGATTGTGTAAGCCCGAGATCAAAGACACAATTGTGAAGGTTTTAGGTGAACCTATGAAACCTATTATTGATAGTGCATGCTAATATCCCCTGTGTGAGGATATTAGGAGTGGAGTAGCATTCTGTGTGGCTGTTGGATAATAGTTGGTGAACACACAGGCGAACCACTATATATCGTTGTGTTGTGGATGTGTTTTACTCTTTCATTCTTTTATTCATTCTGTTTTGTGGAGAGTGTTTGTGGATGAATGTTGTAATCACTTAATCATGGTTGATGCAAGCACATCTACTTAATCATGTTACATGGTCCATACCGATGAGTCTGAATTATGGCATAAACGCCTTGGACATGTACACTATCGGAACTTATTTAGATTGAGCAAAAGAGAACTAATTAGAGGTCTACCCAAATTGTAAAGAATAGACAAAATATGTGGTGAATGCCAGTTGAGCAAACAGATTAGGAGCTCTCACAAGAAAGTGAACTCCAATACCACATCTAGACCACTTGAGCTTCTTCACATGGATCTTATTGGACCAACTAGATCGGAGAATCGAGGAGGCAAAAAATATATCTTGGTTATTGTAGATGACTATACTAGATTCACTTGGGTATCGTTCTTAAAAGACAAAACTAAAACCCTGGATGAAGTGAAAAAGGTCATCAAACGAATCCAAAATGAGAAAGGTTCTAATGTTAGTAAGATCCGTAGTGATCATGGATCCGAATTCGAAAACAGTAGCTTTGAGAAATTCTATTGCAATCAGGAAATATCACATGAATTCTCTGCGCCCAAAACATCGCAACAAAATGATATAGTTGAAAGAAAAAATAGAGTGCTTCAGGATATGGCTAATGTGATGTTGAATAACATGAAGCTCTCTAGAAATCTTTGGGCTGAAGCTGTTAATACCGCATGTTATATTATTAATCGGGTTTATACTAGTAAATCTGATAATAAAACTACTTATGAATTATGGTTTGAAAAGAAACTTACTATCAAATACTTTTGGGTTTTCGGCAGCAAGTGTTATATTTTACGTGATCGTGAAAATTTGAAAAAGTTTGATACGAAGAGTGATGAAGGTATTTTTCTTGGTTATTCTTTAAACAGTCGAGCGTATAGGGTTTTAAATAAGAGAACTGGTGTGATTCAAGAGTCCATCAACGTGGTCATTGATGATCATTTGAATACACCAGCTCCGAGTTCAGATGATGATGAAGCTCTTATTATCAACAATCAAGATACCTCATCAAGTCAAAAAGAATCTGAACCAAGGACTGTTAAAGATCATCCAACCAATCAAATACTTGAAAACTCTCTCACTGGAGTTCGTACTCACAAACAACTTGAGAACATATATAATTATGTTTGTTTTACATCCAAATAGAACCGGTCAATGTGAAAAGGCACTTTCTGACGAAAATTGGATAGTTGCTATGCAGGATGAACTTAATCAATTTGTTCGTAATGATGTCTGGTATCTTGTTCCTAGACCTAAAGATAAACACATTATTAGAACAAAATGGATCTTTAAAAATAAGTCTGATGAGCTTTGAAATATAATACGAAATAAGGCTAGACTGGTTGTACAAGGGTTCACTCAGATTGAAGGCATCGATTACGATGAACCCTTTGCTCTAGTCACTCGCCTTGAATCAATCAGACTTTTTATTTCTATCGCATGCTTTAGAAAATTTAAGATTTATCAGATAGATGTAAAGAGTGCTTTCTTGAATGGCGATTTACATGAAGAAGTGTATGTTGAACAACCTTTAGGGTTTGAAGACCCTAAGTTATCTGACCATGTATTTCGTCTCAAAAAGGCTCTCTATGGTCTAAAACAAGCACCCAGGGTATGGTATGAGAAATTGACTAAATTCTTACTTAGTCATAGCTTTCAAGTTGGAAGTGTTGATAAAACACTCTTTGTTAAAAAACATAACAATGATATTTTGATGGTTCAAATTTATGTTGATGACATTATTTGTGGATCTACTTGTTCTAACATGTCTATCGAGTTTGTAGAGTTAATGAAATCTAGGTTCGAAATGAGCATGGTTGGCAAACTTAACTATTTCTTAGGTTGCAAGTAAAACAACAACCTGATGGAATTTTCATTTCTCATACCAAATATGCTTTAAACTTGGTTAAAAGGTTTGGATTTGAGAATGGTAAGAACTTTGATACTCCTATGAGTACAACGTTAAGACTCTCAAAAGACTCTACAGGTAAAGATATAGATCCTAAACTATATCGTAGTATGATTGGTAGTTTGTTGTATCTAACTGTTAGTAGACCTGATATCGCATTTAGTGTTGGTATTTGTGCGAGATATCAGTCTAATCCTAAGGAATCACATCTTACTACTGTTAAACGGATTATTAGATATGTTGCAAGTACTATAAATTTGGGTCTTTGGTATCCTTTTAATACTAGTGTTCAATTAGTCGGGTACTCAGATGCTGATTGGACCGAAAATATCGATGATAGAAAATCAACCAGTGGTGGTTGTTTTTACATTGGAAATTGCTTAGTTTCTTGGTTCAGCAAGAAGCAAAGCTCAATATCGCTCTCCACTGCTGAGGATGAGTATATTGCAGCTGGATATGCATGTACTCAACTAGTTTGGATGAAACGCATGCTTATCGATTATGGAATTAATCAAGATTCAATGATCTTACATTGTGATAATTCTAGTGCTATAAATATTTCTAAAAATCCAATCCAGCATTTACGTACTAAGCATATTGACATTAGGTATCACTACATTTGTGAGTTGGTTTAAGAAAAAGTTATTTCCTTAAAATATATATCAACAGAAAATCAACTTGCTGATATATTTACTAAACCGCTCGACAAAAGCAGGTTTAATAAACTGAAATTTGATCTTGTTATATGCATTTTACATTGAATATTCTTGCTTGCATGTATCATAGTATTATATTTCATATTATATTTGTTTAAATTTCAAATTTTTGCATTAAAAATTTTTTTTTGGTCGATACTCGACCGATCGTGGATGTACACGACCAGTTGTGGTACGACTGGTCCTGCACCGCACTCGACTGGTCGTGGAACTCGTGAGCATGATATAATTTGGGAAAAATCTCCTTCTTCTTCATTTTCATTCCGACCTACGACGAGTCGTGGCTCGACCAGTCATAGGATTTCTTATTTTTCTTCAAGGTAAGTCCTATTTCATCATTTTTCTTGAAGATTCATGCTCTCTATGCTTTGATTTGATCATTGTGTAGGTAGATTTCATCTCTTGTTGGATTTTTCAAGGGTATCTTCTCAATTTGCTGATCTAGAGAAAACTCATCTTTCTTTTTATGTATTTCTCTTGCTCTTTGTATATCTTCTTGAATATGGATGCTAGAGGAAAAAAGAAAACATCCCGTGGTCCATCTTCATCTAGATCTACACTGATAACTAAACGGCACCTTCGGTCACCTGAAGATGATTCTCAAGATGTAAGAGATTTATGAGTCCGTAACATTATCGTTGAGCATATCGTTGATCTCAATCACATTGATCCATATGGTATTATCCCTCTCCTTAAATTTGTTGGCTGGTCTAACATTTTGCTTTGGGGTGGGCCTGCATACCATTCCATTGTCCAATCAATGGTTGCATGAATCTCAGAATTTTCTCTTGATAATTTAACATTTTCAATTGATACTAGAAAAGAAAAATTTGAAGTAAACTGTCATTTGATATCAGGTATTATGGATATACCTGTTAATGATGAGGGTATACCAATTCATACTTTATACGACAAACCATCTGAATCGGAAAAATGCATGTTAACAAGAGATTTATGCAAAATTGATGCACAATGGACACACAAAGGGAATGCCCTCCCTTCAAAGTATCTGTTACCTAGATATAGAGTGTTACATCGTTTCTTCATTTCCAATGTGTATCCTCGGTCTAGTAATAAAACTAAGTTGACTTCTTTCATGGTTCGTGTGTTGCATTCTATTACTTCTGGTACCATGGTCTGTCTTCCTTCTTTGATCTGTTATTTCATTATTCAGTTTCGTCTCCATCCGGGTCATAGTGATATTCCATTCGGTTATCTTATGACTATTTTAGCCACTCACATGCTTGTCGATAAACCTATTAATGAGGCACCAATTCATCATCTTATTTTCAACAATTTCAATCTTAATAAGATGAAATTAGATCTGCTCCCTGGCTAAGTTGATGAAGGTGGTGTTGGTGGTGATGGTGGTGAAGCTGGAAACGAAGGGGAAGCTGGCGATCTTCCTCAACAAGATGTTAATATGGATGACATATTTGATGATATAGAAACTGATTCACCTAATGATCCAGATTATGATCCATCTAGTCATGATGCACGCCTTCGTGCATTGGAGGAAAAGGTTGATAATATGAGTATAGCCCATGATATGCAATTTAAGTACATGCGAAAATATCTTCGTCGCATTAATAGGGACTTACACCAAATTGATTCGATTATCCCTGCTCCCTCCTCTGGATCAGATTAGGTGAATTATCTTCTGGATAGTATAACATTATTTTTTATTTTGGATATATATTATGGATTATGGTTTGATAACATTGTCTTTTGGATATTGTATTTTGGATTATAGATTATGGCTTGATGCTTCAAGTTTATATTATGTTCTTTCATATCTCTTTCTCATTATCTACTTTTTACTCTCTATGTTCTCATTCCTATTGTGACTTTCCCTTGTCATTTTGTGATAAAAAGGGGGAGTAGTAGAGCTAAAGCTAAAAGGAGGAGTAGTATCGAAAGGGGGAGTAATTTGTTTGGATTGATTGATTGAGAAGGATATGTGGATATGTGGATTGAGAATATGGAGTCTTAAGGTTTTCATGTTGTTTACTGTTTATATGAGTAGTACTCGTATTACTCAGGGGGAGTAGAGTAATTTGTGATTTTATGGTTCATCATTCCTTATTATCTTCTATGCTATGTGTTTTGTTACAAATTTGACAAAGGGGGAGATTGTAAGTGCTATGATTTCATATCCCTTTAGTTGTCAAATTTTGTGGTGCCAAAACCTATATCTATGTCTTGTATATCTTGTGTTTTATGTTTGAAGACTATTCATTGCAATCAAGATATCGCATTGCAAGACAAGAACTTAAGTGAAGAACATTTCAAGTCATGGATAAAGAATTCAAGAATAGAAGTTTTCAAGTATGCATGCTCAAGATACAATCAAGTTCATGTATAGTAGAAGATTTTGTCAAGTCAAGATCAAGCTCAAGAAGGCCTACTACAAGTTTTGTATATTCTCAAGCTTCTCTTAAGGGTCATCTGAGTGTACAGACTTTCAATGTCCATCTCACTTTTAAGGTTTGTTTGACCTTATATTGACCTTAAGATGGGCTTTACAGTAGGTCATTTTGGATACATAACTCATATATTTTTAATATGCTTGTTTGGGGTGTTCTAAGACCAGGCCTAGGGACTTCAAGACCAGTCCTAGCTCTGCTACAACCAGTCTTAAGTTTTTTAGGACCAGTCCTACGTTGTTGAAGATTTTTGAATCTTTCTGGCTATCTTACGACCAATCCTGGACATCCTACGACCAGTCCTGTGAGTTCTACGACTCATCCTTCGACCAGTCGTAGCCCTACAACTCAAACTACAGCAACCATTTTGAGGGTCCTACGACCGGTCGTAGGTGACCCACGACCAGTCGTAGGTGGCCCACGACTGGTCGTAGACCACCCAGGACCGGTCATGGAACAGCAAAATCTTATTCCACAGAAATCTTTGAAAATCTTTGAAGCTACGACCAGTCCTAGGATCCTAAGACCAGTCGTAGATGGGATTTTTCAGGCTTTAAATAGAGCACGAACTTTAGAGTTTTAGTAATTCAATTCAATTCTATTCAAGCAATCTTTAGGCTATTCTCTGAGATAAGTTTATGTTTATTTTAAGCTACTTTGTGCTTATTTAATATTCCTTTTGCTAGCTTATTTTTATTTGATTTTGATCTTCATTCCAATCTTATTAAAAAAGGGAAATTTCTGATATTCCTTCTTCTTGGATTCAAAATCAAATAGAACTAGCCCTTTTGATTTAAAATCAATTAGACTTAGAACCATTCTTAAAGTGAGTATTGGACTTTAAACGTTAAATCGAACTTCTACTCTAATTGGTTCTACCGGGCTTCTTCAGAAGGTGATTCAGGTATTTTACATTTTTGTAATTTACTTTCTTTAGTTTTGTTTAAGATTTGTCAGAAAAATCTCATTGTATTAGTTATCTGAGGAGAGCCAGAAAACTTAGATTGTGGAGTTTTTGGATTGTGTAAGCCCGAGATCAAAGACACAATTGTGAAGGTTTTAGGTGAACCTATGAAACCTATTATTGATAGTGCATGCTAATATCCCCTATGTGAGGATATTAGGAGTGGAGTAGCATTCTGTATGGCAGTTGGATAACAGTTGGTGTACACACAGGCGAACCACTATATATCGTTGTGTTGTGGATGTGTTTTACTCTTTCATTCTTTTATTCATTCTATTTTGTGGAGAGTGTTTGTGGATGAATGTTGTAATCACTTCTAGCAAGTGTGGATGAATGTTGTAATAACTTAGGATTTATTTTCTGCAAGTTATTTTGATTTCCTTGCTTTTTATTCCTCATTGGTTTGTGATACAAAGGACGTTCTAGAAATAAGGTTGTCCTACCTTAAACCTTTGGTTTTTGGTGTAAGGTTGTCCTTAGAACTGATAAAGTATCATTTCTTTATTTTAGGATATTGAGATTATTTTATATTCAGCATTGTGCTTTATTTCTTTTATTATTCCGCTGTTATTAGTTTTATTTGGCATTGCCTTATTCACCCCCCCTCTAGGGAATATAGCTAGGCCCTTTCAACCTGTTTAGATTTAAAAATTCTTTTAAAATGATATTTCACTCAAAGGCAGAATCATTCAGTGCAGAGCCGCTAGGGGATGCAGCTCCTGAAGATGCTCCTGGTAAAACATAGCCTTCCTTAATTGTCTAGATTTAAAATGTCTTTTATATTGGCGATGATGAAACATGTGTGTAGCTATTTTTCTTTTTATGCAGGCAGATCGTTATCTTCATCGTCAGAGAAGAGAGGTCCTACACGAGGTTCAAAATTACATGAGAAGACTTCATTGAAAAGGGTAATTGGGATTAATGAATTTGGGCAACCAAATGTAAGGGATGCAAATCAGATTGCATTCAATTCAAGCATCGGTGTTCTCACCCATGCACACATTCCAATCACCTACACAGACTTTTGGCTGGTGCCTCCACAGTACATTTAGAGGGTCAATGATATCTTGGCATCTAGTTATGAATTTCAGGGTAACCAAGAAGTGTTGCCACAATACGTTTGTGATTGCTGTACGGCTAGTTAGTGAAATTTCAAGAACAATTTGCATATAAAGTATGTTAAGGACAAGGATCCTGTAGTTGTGAAATCATATCCCGCCCCTATTGGTGTCCCTATTGAGGATTGGATGAGCTTCGTGGATTATTACAATACTGATAAATTCAAGGAATTAAGTGTAAGAAATGCATCCAATCGAGCCAAACAAGTTGGCCCTTCTACACTTGGTTGGCGTAGCATGGCTTCCACACATCATGAGATGGTACATGTCCTAAAATAACACAGCTCTACTTTATTTATGATGATTATTTCAATTTATTAGTTGTTTAATTCCATTATTTATGTGTTTTGGCATGGATGTTATGGGGAAAAGGCAATTGAGAGGAATCTTACTACCGATGCCGAGGTTAGTAGGGCTGATGTGTACATTCAAGCCCATACAACAAAGGAAAACAAAGTGCAGTTTCCAGAAACCTTTGTAAGTGCAACCCTCGTACATCCTTTCATTATCCATATGAATTTTAAATGCTTCTTTCTCGCACTATAATTTTTCCTTTAGATGTTGTCATAGGAAAAAATAAAATTGATTCAAAGTAGTAATTCTGCATGTTGGATGACCAGTGTAGATGATGCCCTTACACATGTATATATGCATGTCCTTCAAATACTTGAGTTTATTTAGACCTATGCATTCTCTGATAAATCTAATTGTAATTTTGTTTACAGTCAATTGGGAGTGATAGTAGAGGGCGCATGCAGGGGATAGGTGGAAATGTAGGCAAGATTGCATTGAAGAAGACAATGGCTATTGTACATAAGCTTGGTGCAGTGTCACGGGAACGAGATAACTTGGTAGATGAATTAAATGAAGTGAAGAAAAGCCTGGGAGATCTCCACCAAAAGTTTAATTGCTTTGTAGATAAGAAAGGGGAATAAAAGGATGTGGTTCCACCGACAATTCCTCCATTTAAATCTAGTCATGCATCGTCGGTATGTATGCGTTTCTCTAATACTAATTTAAGTTTATGATTATATGCACCTCCATTTTAAAATACTAATGACATGTTATATGTGTATATGTAGCCTGATTTTGTAAATCTTGGCAAGAGATGTGATCTCTGTGATTGGAAGAAACGGGTAATTGCTCGTGGTGAGGTGCATGCAGTTGATCCAAATACCCGTGTCCATGGAGCAAAAGTGGGCAATGGAAATTTTAGTGTCGTCCTGCAGGAGATTATAGCTCCACAGTCAGAGCTATGAAAGGAAGATGGTTATCATGATACGCTTGGAGAGGTCAGTGTAGGACGATTTGTTGTCTGGCCCAAGCTATTTGTAACCATCTATCCATGAAGTTTATGAATATTAGACATTACAATAACTAACACAATTAACTTTTATTTTTAAACTATACAATAACATAGACAGATGCATGCATATTATGGAATCAAATGAATTTAACACTTACTTCATATTACACCGACATATATTGAATGGAATGTATTTAACACCCACATTTATACATTGATATATTTGGTTAGCATTTCAATTTTCAACCTCCATTTGAGGAATTGAAAGATTTGTAATAATTTTCACCTCTTTAAGTTAATTTGCACTTGGGAGAGAGAGAGAGAGAGAGAGAGAGAGAGAGAGAGAGAGAGAGAGAGAGAGAACTGTAGGGAATTTTCATCATCCATGACAGTTGTTGTAGAGAATGCGATCAGCTCCGACGATAAGTTTTTACGGGGTTCCGCTGTAATTTCTTCCACGGCTGCTGGTGGTTCTGCAAGTGTACAGAAATTACACCTCAAACAGAGTTCCATCTGCTGTAAGTTACTTCAAGGGTAAATGGTTTTACTCTGGCTATCTTAAAATCATGTAATTAGCAAGATGCTGATGCTAGAGGTACTCTTATTTGCAGGATTTAGTTTTGAGTGTTTCAGGATCATCCGTGAAGCTACATTGGCTGGTTCTCACCCCAAAGGTACTCTTACATTTTTTTGATGCCTTGATTGCTACGTGCACATTTGGGACTGATCTGGTTTCCATTGTTGCAGGTTGGTGTAGGTGTCACTTTAGGGGGAGTTAACCAGATAAGTTTATATTTTTCTTTTTTGTTGCATTTGAGCGTCTAATTACCTGCTTCCCTTCTTTTCTTTTCTTTTCTTTTTTCTTTCTTTCTTTCAATTGTAATTCTCTTTGACTATTTTAGATCAATAAGGGATGTCCCTATATTTAAGGAATGGTTTCAACATGACAATGACGGTAAGCTTAACTCTAAATATCACCTTTATACTCAGAATTTGTGCTCTTTATTGTCTGCTTTTGAACTATAATTTTTTATATAATTAGCACCTTTTATCTTGGAATATGATCTATGAAGTAGTGTAACGCCCTGAAAAAATCCGTACTTGGACTCGAGTACCAACTCGACCAGAAATCGTGTAGGATTAATTCCTTTAGAAAATAAGTGTAAGTTAGCTAGCGCAACGCTAGAGTAGCTGGGAAATAGTCCCTGATCACTTTAAATACGTTCTACAAGACCCAAAGCGAGTAGAACCAATGACGCTATAATACTCTGAAACCTCGGATCAAACTCTAAGCGAGTTTATTCTCTGGACCTCTTTGAAACTTTGTATTGGATCTAGACCGCGCGTCGAAAGTCCGATACCTACAATCTTAGACCGTTAAAACGGCCTAGCTGGACTTGACAATCATTTTAAAAATCAAGTCCAACCGACATTCGCAGGCTATTTCATTGAGCCTGGACTGAAGAGAGTGAGAATAGGGTTAGATTTGGAATTTGAAATTCAAATCTGGCACACGACTTGACGCGTCAGTATTAAGCTTTCTGACCGTCAGAATTCATCCAAATTACACCCTCGGATTAGGAAAAATTTCTATTTCATATCATGAGACTTGTAAGCCTGATCTACATGCGGTGACCGCTGAACTGAAACTGAACTGCCACGTGCGATCTATGAACACTGCTGGTCTGAAAATGGGATGTGAGCGACATCCTATGTGCATGAACTTAAGTTCGATCGCGTTCGGCCAGGGGACCACCAGAAATGTCCTTTTGGATCGAAACAGCCCCGATTTGGTTAGGTATCAAGTAAACTTTGTTCCCAAGCCTGTTTTGGGCATGTTTGGGCTTATAAAAGGGCTTGAAACCCTCACATATCTCTTCCATCTAAATTTAGAAAAATGCCCTAGGTTGAGAGAGAGAAAAGGTGAGAGATTGTGTGAGAGAGTGGGAGAGAATTTCCTACTACTTGTGCCACTTGTTGCACGTGATTAAGCAACACGCTCCAATCACTTTGCCGGTGATTTCTCCACATTTCTAGGTAAGAAAACACCCCAAACACTTGCTAATTTGAGGTTCCTTAGTTTCCATAGCAAAGTAGCTGATGCATCTTGTAAATTAGGTTACCTATTCTCCGTAGACGAAGCGTATACGCTCCGTACGAATTGATACGCTTTTAGGAGAAAAGGTGCGGATTTTAGACGCTTTGATTGACTGTTTCCAATGCTTTCAATGTCGTTTAATAGTAGATTATTGACGGCAACGCCGTTTGCCATGTACAACATGCTGTCCGTTTCCTGTTTCGTAAGTAGACGAAGAATATGAGATTTAGGGCATTTTAGTCATTTGTAGGAAATACTGTTTTCATTCATAATTTTCTGATGTGATTGAAATGGCTTCTTCTCACATTAGGATACTAGGAATGCGTGCATAATTAGTTTGGCGAAGAGATTCACTTAAATGCGCACTTTGAGTCGACATACTATATGTAGACTTAAGTGTGTAGTTTAAGTGTTTGTATAAATGCTTGTATTAGTATGTATTGAATTAAATGGTGTTATGAATTAGTTTGAGATTGATTTCTCAATTAATATGCTGATGTAAATGATTTCCTACATGTTAGCTATATGCATGATTTCATGATATGTATGAAATGCATGTGCTTGATGATTCACTTAAGTTGTATGTTATAACATGTGTTAACATGCTCACATGGTTGTATTTCATTTCCATTACTCTTACATGATGGCTGATGTAAATTCATAATTGTTTGGGACTATATCTAGTCCAGGCAGTCGGCAACCGAGCAAGTTCGTGGCTGGCCTGTCTTTGCCACGAACGACGCGTCGATGAACGCGAGCCGTGTTTTGGAGTTGGCGGCAGTGGTTAGGCTACACGAAGTGTTTTACGCACTTCATGTCGTTCGACTTGAGATGCGATCGTGCTAGTCGAGCCCGTCAAGTAACCCGACTGGCCGTTGTATGTTCACCCTGTATGAGTCATAACTGCTTGAACCTAGGGTACTGAACTTACCACTGTAAACCCTGTCAACCATGGTACCTTGATCCACAAAGACTTATGAGCCGGGCATGGTGGTATGGGACACCGTGGTCGAGCTGTCGGCCTACGCTTGGGTCACAAACCTCCCCGTAGTGACCAGTGAGCACCTATGACTCGTGAGCAGATTATGGTGGTATGGGACACTATATTCTTGCTATCGGCCTACACTGATCAGGCGACGAGTCCTTTGTAGTGACCGCGAGCGTATTCTGAGTCTATGGGAGGTGACGACCCTTCCGTAGCAGTGAAAGTACAGTAGGCCTGTATTGATAACGTGATGGGGGAGCGGTGCAACGAGTGCGAGAAACAGCCCTGACAGCCCTTGCAGCGACCTACAAAATATACATCGTATGAGATTACTAGGAGTGACGACCCTAGACAGGATCTGTGTTGGGATTGATATAAGGGAAGTACCTTAGTTTTTCAATCCTGCTGTTTGAATGGACTAATAATAACTCGGCAATCATATCACCATCACATTGCATGTGCCTGGAAGATGTGGAGCACTGAGCGGTACGCAAGCATGCTGCAGGCGTAAGATGGTGCCGTATGAGGGAGAACGTCGGTAAGGGCATCCATCATGTCATGTCATATTGCATTAACAATAGTATTAAGATTGTTTGATTTACTGCTTTACTATTATCGCATGATTGATTTGAGAACATGTTAATCCTTGCTCTATTATTCCACTGAGTTAGCTACTCACTGCCACTGATGCAGGTGAGGTGATGATTCAGGAGGTAGAGCCGGACTATGATGAGGACCAGGACGAGTTCTTATACATACAGTACCACGACGGCTTTTCTTAGGTGGCCTGGATTGAAGGGACTTCTCTGTGGGACTCTTTTTGGACATTTGATTTTATTTATTTACATGTATATGAGACTCAGAGATGTATTCATACTTTAGAGACAGTCGAGATCTACTTTGTTTTCCATACAGTGATATATATATTCTTTTAGTCTTCCACTTGCTTTTATCACTGAATCTGGAGTATGAATTGCAGTTTTGGTATACTTTTACTCATGTGAATGCTTTAACTCAGACAACATTGAATCATAATCATTTTTTTTGCATAAGTGACGGTCTAAAACTTGGGAGTTGAGTTTATACACGACCCCCGATTTTCAGGGTGTTACAAGTTGGTATTAAAGCATAAATGAGATTATACCGGGCCTAGGTTATGGTCACGTGATGTACGCTATCACTTCTTTGACTTAGGTGGGTGCGAGAAAGGTCTAGAAACACTTATAGGATCGCAGATTCATAATAGGCGAAGTCTATTCATATCGATCGCGCGATCGAGTCCGTAACGCATCTAAGGTCACGTGAAGCGACCTAAGTAGCTCCTAGGTTGTAGGTAGGTGGGTTGATACATTCTTTGAACGGTTCTAAATCCGTAAATGTGAATCCTTGGGCTGTGGGACAACCACAACCCTTACATTCAATCGCTAGGGCCTAAAAACCCCGTTTCACCTAAATTCTTCAAAATTCTTCCTCTCACCACTTCATTCTTCATTTCTTTCTTATTATTTTCATGTTAGGCATTGATCCTAATGTGAAAATGATATAAAATTATACTTCAATAAAATTTTATAGTGAATAGTAAAATTTCATGAAAAATGGCCATTATGCCATTATAAGTTTGTGATCTTTAGCAAATAATGGGATAGATGGATGTATTAGCTCCTTCTACCTCAAAATAATATACTGCATGATAGGGGATTGCATTCAGGTTTACAGATTGGCCCCGAAAAGCCCTGAATGGATGTTTGGGCCTCCCTAGGGCAATCTACAATGAACTAAAGTGGGACCCATATATTTTTGAAGTCCCTGGGCCAGGGGGGACCTGACCCATGTGGTCCCACCGGCCACCATGCAAGATGGCCGGCGATGCCATCGCCGATCCAGCGATGCATCACCGTCCGATGGGGCCCACTTGATGTGAAACTCAGCACGTGTGGGTTTTTTGGGTAGTAAACCCCTCCCACATGTGGTCCGTTCATAGAAAACCCCTAAATGGGGTACTTCCTTCACAACAGCCCCCTTCCCTAGCTCCATCTCACGTTTTCTACTGCACTCTCTCAAAACCGTGATCCCAAATCCTTCTCAAACCCATTCCTTGCTAAAAATGACCCCATTCCATCACTCCATTGCAGTTTACAACTCTCCCTCTTACAAATCTCATCCGTTGGAGCTCCTACAACCCCCAAAATGTGTTGAAATCGTGAGGAGCTCCATTCCCCTTTTTCATTCTCTTTTCTTTTTAAAAATCTACCCTAAGGGAGCTTGAAGCATCCCTCTACAACACTTAGAGCTCCTTTTTTCAGTTTGGACAGCCATTTCTCCATATTTTCCCATTTTTTATGGCTTTTGTTGAAGCCATTTTGGGTCTTTTATGTCTCTCCTCCATCCTCTCTTTGATGGAAAAGAGAAAGACCGCAGCGGATGAGGCTGGGCCTAGTCGCCCTGCGCAATCAAGAAGACCGAGGGGTGGCGCCGCTAGCTCAAGCGCCGGCGCAAGTCCAAGCACAGCCCGAGAGTTACATACAAAGTGGGATTTGGATCCCCATACTCAACTTGGGCGAGTGATATTAGCAGAGATGCCTCACGGTGAATACACTGACCATAAGGTGTTGTTTGAGGCGGACGTGGAAGGGCGACTCTTCGGTGAATTCCTGTTATTCAAGCGCATTGAAGCTGCACATTGGGGTCTGCTCTTTGAAGCTCGTGCTCGTGCTAATGTGAGCAACGTTCGTGCCTTCTACGCTCGTATCCAGAGTCCTACACTGGAGCCATTGTAGTTCAAGATTTCTTTTGGTAGAGACCGGATGGCTACGATCGATGTTCAGTTGATAGCGCGACTTCTGAACGTGCCTCTTGGTGATGTTCATCCCAGTGCAAAGAATTTGAGGAGTAGGCGTGAGCGAGATCACCTTACCAGGTTTCTATGCGGTAAACTGGTTCCATGGCAGCCTAATAATAGCCTCAAGGCGTCTCATATGTCTGATGATTTGTGCCTGCTGCACCACATTTGCAAGTTCAACGTGTATCCTAGGTCGACAAATCGCATTGAGTGTACGCGCCTTATGGTCGATTTCTTGTATCAGGTGGCTCAGGGAGAAAATGTGTGTATGGCCACTTTCATCTTGCGACAGATTATCCTCATAGCCAAATCAAGAAGAACGTCTGAGTCACTTCCTTTTGGCCTACTTATATGCAAGATCGCGCTTGAGTTTGCTTACAGACTTAGGCCGGAGTTACCAGTTCCGATTCACAGCATTGATGAGTCTACCATGGTCAAGATGAAGATTGGGTCTCAGTACCGTGAGAATCAACTTGAGGAGGATAGTGAGGACGATTTTGATGATGAAGAGGATCCAAGTGAGGGAGAACCTGGAGCAGAAGTTGAGGAAGAAGTCCAGGAAGAGGTAGAAGAGAGGGCTTAGGATACAGATGAGAGCCCTCCTCTTCTGCTCAGGCTACTGGTGATGATCGCATTGCCCGAATTGAGGAGAGCCAGGTCACCTTGTGAAGGGAAGTTCAGGAACTTTGGGCTGAGGTCGAGGATACCAAGGCCGTTATGAAGAGGAAATTCGGCAAGGTGACTCGCACCTTGAAGGCGATCCTGTGCTGCTTGCAGGATAAGGGTGCTCCTCCTCTGTCACCTGACGCAGACTAGCGATGAGATCTTTGATGTTGTTGGTAGCAGTTAGTCGTTTCCTGCCTTATGTTGTGTAAGCCTGTTAAGGATAGTAGTTTACTTATGTTGCTGTTGTAACTTTAACTGTCTTAGTTCCCATGTACTTCCTGTCATGATGCCTGTAAGGAGATATCCCTTGTATTGTGACAATTTTGATTAAATGAAATGCATGGAATGCCTTTGACTCTTAATGTGAATGATTGCGGTGTGTTGTGCTATTGAGACTGACAAGGTTGTGCCCTATTTTGAATATAGGGAATGCCGCCAAAGGCTACACGGAGCACAGCTCGGCTTACATTGGGTGAGCCTATGGATCAGGCTCCTTCGCAGTCTGATGCTCATGCGGACCCTGCTGTGGGCCCAATTCCTGAGACAGTACGTGCGTCTCAGCCTACTACTGGTCCTGCAGTCGGACCACCGCCTTTCACACCACCCGTCAGATAGCAGTACCGCGCGTCTTCTTCGACGTAGTACATGCCACAGCCTGCTCCACCTCCAGATAGATTTGAGCAGATGATGGCTATGATGCAGCAGCAGCAGTAGCTCCTGACTACGATCGTGGGGACTCTAGCCCAGGGTGGGAGTGTGCCTCCACCTGCACCACCTGTGCATCCAGCTGAGGATGCCGATACATATGCTCAGGATGAGGGCATGGTTCATCCTGTACCACCTGCTTACCCTGCGGGGAATGCCGCAGACACACGGGGCTTGTTAGAGCGATTCCAGCGCTTACGGCCTCCCACTTTTACGGGTTCTCATAGACCCGAGGAGGCCGAGTATTGCTCGACCGTGTGTCAAAGATACTGCGGATGTTGCATTGTTCAGAGGCTGAGCAGGTCGAGTTGGCTACGTTCTTGTTCAAGCGGGAGGCCAGCTTATGGTGGGACAGTGTGTTGCGGACTGTTGCCGCCGATTACATATGGACCTGGGCAGCGTTTGAGTTCTGCTTCCATGAGAAATACTATCCTCAGACGTACAGGCATGAGCGGGAGAATGAGTTTCTGCGCCTCAGATAGAGAGGCATGACAGTGACTGAGTATGAGCATCGGTTCACTGAGTTGGGCAGATACGTCCCGACTATACTGGCAGATGAGTAGATGCGCATATGACACTTTTCTGAGGGTTTACGACCGGATATTCGGTCGAAGATATGCTGCGTAAGCATTCCCTCCTATGCAGAGCTGATTCACATGTCCATGCGGGCAGAGCAGGATGTGGATCAACTTAACCGATCTCGTGGCCCTATTACTCCTAGGCCACGACTAAAGTTGCAGGACAGGCCCTTTTCAGGCAAGAGGCCTCGCGCTGACCCTCCTTCTAGGGCTACAGCGCCAGTACCACCGTTGCGGCACCCTGAGTTATCATGTACCTATTGTGGAAGATCGGGCCACTTAGCGCAGAGTTGTTTTGCTCGGATGCGGGACAGTGGGTTCTCGTCGCCGCAGAAGATCGACCGTACACACTCACAGGCTATATCAGCACAGCCTTTACGGTTGGCTCCTACGCACCCTTCCTTCAGACCTCCGGTATCTCAGATCAGGCCGCCTCTACGGCCCATGGCACAGCTGCCGAACCGGCCACAGTAGGCACGGGTGCATGCCTTGACAGCTGAGGCAGCTGCGACAGAGACTTCTCAGCATTCGGCCTTTGAGGTCACTGCCCAGATCGGAGGTATTCCTATTCTTGTGATGGTGGACACAGGTTCCACGATTTCATTGATATCTCGTGCCATAGTCAGGCGGATTGGGTTACTGACTATTAGGATGGATGGGGTGCGAGTTTATACAGCTCACGGGTCCTTTACAGATGCCACCCTGATGTGTGAGGGCTGTTTGGTGGATTTGGGGGGTAAGATGATGGCTCTTGATCATGTCGTCGACCCCTCTCTTGTTTATCTCGACGTCATTCTTGGCATGGACTGGTTGACTGCAGCGAGGGCCGAGATTGACTGCGAGACTCGTATAGTGACTGCCTACGAGCCAGAGGGCGCATCCTTCACATTCCCAGTGCGGGTAAATCTCTCCTTCCACATATTTAGTTACGCTACTTTACTATGGGACGCTGGTGCCCAGATGCTTGAGCATACGCCAGTCATTTGTGAGTTTGGGGATCTGTTCAGGAAGATCCCTAGTTTGTCACCTCGACGAGAGATTGATTTCACTATCGATCTGGTGCCAGGTTCCACGCTCGTCTCACTGCCGACGTATCACATGGCACTGTGTGAGATGGAGGAGTTGAGGATGCAGATTGATGGTCTGTTGGAGCTTGGCCTTATACGGCCTACTGTATCTCCTTGGGGACCACTAGTCCTGTTTGTGAGGAAGAAAGATGGTTCGATGCGATTGTGTATTGATTATCGCAGGCTGAACCAGATCACGGTGAAGAACAAGTACCCTTTACCCAAGATCGATGACTTGTTTGATCAGTTGAGAGGAGCGCAGTACTTCTCGAAGATTGATCTTCAGTCAGGATATCATCAATTGCACGTCAGGGATGAGGATGTACAGAAGACAGCATTCAGGACCAGCTTTGGCCACTACGAGTTCCTTATGATGTCGTTCGATCTCACGAACGCACCAGCCATGTTCATGGATCTGATGAACCAGGTATTTCGGCCTTTCCTCTATCGATTCGTCGTTGTGTTCATTGACGACATTTTCGTATACTCTAGGAATCGAGAGGAGCATGAGGAGCACTTGCGCTTGGTCCTGGATACACTCAGACAGCATCAGTTGTTCACACAGTACAAGAAGTGTGACTTCTGGAAGCAGGAAGTGAAGTTCCTAGGACACGTGGTGTCCAAGGATGGCATGGCAGTTGACCTGTCTAAGGTAGCTGTAGTTTAGGATTAGGAGCAGCCTGGTTCTGTCACTGAGGTGAGGAGTTTCTTGGGTCTCGCTGGCTATTATCGACGCTTCATTCGGGATTTCTCGAAGATCGCGAGACCTCTATCTTAGTTGACACGGAAGGACGCGAAGTTCGCCTGGAATGACAAGGCGGAGTCAGCTTTTCAGGAGCTGAAGGACAGACTTACGTCCGCCCCTGTGCTAGTATTGCCAGAGCAAGGGGTTAGATACACTATATACACTGACGCGTCTAGCGTTGGTCTGGGTTGTGTCCTTATGCAGAGGGACAGGGTAATTTCATATGCCTCGAGATAATTAAGGAAGCACAAGGAGAATTACCCTACACACGACCTGGAGTTGGCAGCCGTCATATTCTCACTGAGACTCTGGAGACATTACCTCTATGGAGAGGAGTTCGAGCTCTTTTGCGATCACAAGAGCCTCAAGTACATATTCAAGCAGCGAGACTTGAATATGAGGCAGCGGCGATGGATGAAGACGTTAAAGGACTTCAAGTTCTAAGTCTCTTACCATCCTGGGAAGGCGAACCTTGTGGCTGACGCGTTGAGCCGCAAGAAGGCGATAGAGTTTGCGGCTCCGCTAATGGTTGCCGAGTGGAATATGGTTGAGTTTTTGCGAGACTTTGAGCAGAAACTCACTGTAGAGGAGCCGTATGAGTTCATCGCACATGTACAGGTGCGATCTCAGATCGATGATCGGGTCATCGAGGCACAGAGGGATGATGCGCATCTGACTGATCTTTAAGAGCAGGCCAGTGATGATGCAGATGCCGAGTGGCGAGTTGGCATGGATGGGGTCTTACGTTATCGTGGCTGCCTATGCGTCCCAGATATCCCTGACTTGAGACGAGAGATTCTCGAGGCTGCGCATTGTACCAGACTCGCGATGCATCTAGGCAGTATGAAGATGTATCGCGACGTGAAGAGGACTTATTGGTGGGAAGGTATGAAGACCCACATAGCAGAGTTCGTGTCCCGTTGTCTCACTTTCCAGCAGGTGAAGGCAGAGCATCACCGACCACCTAGACTCTTGCAGCCTATGCCGATCGCAGAATAGAAGTGGGATTTCATTTCCATGGATTTCATTTCAGGGCTGCCGAAGACGAGGAAGGGACACGATTCCATATGGGTGATCGTCTACCGTCTGACTAAGTCGGCACACTTCCTACCGATTAGAGTTACGAACTCTGCAGACGAGCTGGCTAGACTATATATTAGAGAGATTGTGCGTCTGCATGGAGTTCCGTTGGAGATCGTCTCGGACAGAGACACGCAGTTCACTTCTATTTTCTGGACTCGCATTCAGGAGGCTATGGGTGTGAAGTTGAAGTTTAGTACTGCCTTTCACCCACAGACAGATGGACAGACAGAGCGGGTGAACCAGATCTTAGAGGACATGTTGCGAGCTTGCGCATTGGACTTCAAGGACAGTTGGGATGACTGTCTTGCATATGCGGAGTTCGCGTACAACAACAGTTTTCAGGCGAGTATCGGTATGGTACCTTACGAGGCATTACATGGGCGACCTTGTCGCGCACCACATTGCTGGGCAGAGGTCGGTGAGCGTAGCTTGATTGGCCCAGAGTTAGTGCAGGCGATGTCGGAGAAGATTGATATTATTAGACGTCGGCTTCTCATAGCGCAGAGCAGACAGAAGAGTTATGCCGATACGAGACGGCGGCCGCTAGAGTTCACAGTTGGGGATCATGTATTTTTGTGAGTTTTCCCTATGAAGGGAGTCCTTCGGTTCAGGAAGAAGGGGAAGCTAGCACCGCGATTCATTGGTCCATTCCAAATCCTCGATCGTATGGGAGTAGTGGCATACCGTTTGGCTTTACCCACACCTCTCGCGAGCGTTCACAACGTATTTCATGTTTCTATGCTGAAGAAGTACGTTTCTGATCCTTCCCATATCATCAGATGGGAGCAGGTGCAGTTAGGAGAGGATGTTACGTATATCCTGCGACCGACGCGTATCCTAGACAGGAAGCAGCAGGTACTGCGTTGTAAGGTGATTCCCCTTGTGAAGGTATTGTGGACGCATCACTCTGAGGAAGAGGCTACCTGGGGGACAGAAGCCGAGATCAGAAAGAACTACCCACAACTTCTCGAGGAATACGAAAAGGTACAAATTTCGAGGATGAAATTATTTGTTAAGGGGGGTAGATTGTAATGCCCTGGAAAAATACGTACTTGGACTCGAGTACCAACTCGACCAGAAATCGCGTAGGATTAATTCCTTTAGAAAATAAGTGTAAGTTAGCTAGCGCAACGCTAGAGTAGCTGAGAAATAGTCCCTGATCACTTTAAATACGTTCTACAAGACCCAAAGCGAGTAGAACCAATGACGCTATAATACTCTAAAACCTTGGATCAAACTCTAAGCGGGTTTGTTCTCTGGACCTCTTTGAAACTTTGTATTGGATCTAGACCGCGCGTCGAAAGTCCGATACCTACAATCTTAGACCGTTAAAACCGCCTAGCTGGACTTGACAATCATTTCAAAAATCAAGTCCAACCGACATTCGCAGGCTATTTCATTGAGCCTGGACTGAAGAGAGTGAGAATAGGGTTAGATTTGGAATTTGAAATTCAAATCTGGCACACGACTTGACGCGTCAGTATTAAGCGTTCTGACCGTCAGAATTTAGCCAAATTACACCCTCAGATCAGAAAAAATTTCTATTTCATATCATGAGACTTGTAAGCCTGATCTACGTGCGGTGACCGCTGAATTGAAACTGGACCGCCACGTGCGGTCTACGAACACTGCTGGTCTGAAAATGGGATGTGAGCGACATCCTACTTGCATGAACTTAAGTCCGATCGCGTTCGGCCAGGGGACCACCAGAAATGTCCTTTTAGACCGAAACAGCCCCGATTTGGTTAGGTATCAAGTAAACTTTGTTCCCAAGCCTGTTTTGGGCATGTTTGGGCTTATAAAAGGGCTTAAAACCCGCTCATATCTCTCCCATTCGAATTTGGAAAAAATCCCTAGGTTGAGAGAGAGAAAAGGTGAGAGATTGTGAGAGAGAGTGGGAGAGAATTTCCTGCTGCTTGTGCCACTTGTTGCACGTGATTAAGCAACGCGCTCTAATCACTTTTTCGGTGATTTCTCCACATTTCTAGGTAAGAAAACACCCCAAACACTTGCTGATTTGAGGTTCCTTAGTTTCCATAGTGAAGTAGCTGATGCATCTTGTAAATTAGGTTGCCTATTGACCGTAGACGAAGCGTATACGCTCTGTACGAATTGATACGCTTCTAGGAGAAAAGGTGCGAATTTTAGATGCTTTGATTGACTGTTTCCAACGCTTTCAATGTCGTTTAATAGTAGATTATCAACGGCAACGCCGTTTGACATGTACAACATGTTGTCCGCTTCCTGTTTCGTAAGTAGACGAAGAATATGAGATTTAGGGCATTTTAGTCATTTGTAGGAAATACTGTTTTCATCCATAATTTGCTGATGTGATTGACATGGCTTCTTGTCGCATTAGGATACTAGGAATGCGTGCATAATTAGTTTGGCGAAGAGATTCGCCTAAATGCGCACTTTGAGTCGACATACTATATGTAGACTTAAGTGTGTAGTTTAAGTGTTTGTATAAATGCTTGTATTAGTATGTATTGAATTAAATGGTATTCTAAATTAGTTTGAGATTGATTTCTCAATTAAGATGCTGATGTAAATGATTTCCTACATGTTAGCTATATGCATGATTTCATGATATGTATGAAATGCATGTGCTTGATGATTCACTTAAGTTGTATGTTATAACATGTGTTAACATGCTCACATGGTTGTATTTCATTTCCATTACTCTTACATGATGGATGATGTAAATTCATAATTGTTTGGGACTATATCTAGTTCAGGCAGTCGGCAACCGAGCCAGTTCGTGGTTGTCTTATCTTTGCCACGAACGACGCGTCGATGATCGCGAGCTGTGTTTTGGAGTTGGCGGCAGTGGTTAGGCCACACGAAGTGTTTTACACACTTCATGTCGTTCGACTTGAGATGCGATCGTACTAGTCGAGCCCGTTAAGTAACCCGACTGCCGTTGTATGTTCACCCTGTATGAGTCATAACTGCTTGAACCTAGGGTACTGAACTTACCACTGTAAACCCTGTCAACCATGGTACCCTGATCCACAAAGACTCATGAGCCGGGTATGATGGTATGGGACACCGTGGTCGAGCTGTCGGCCTACGCTGGGGCCACAAACCTCCCCGTAGTGACCAGTGAGCACTTATGACTCGTGAGCAGATTATGGTGGTATGGGACACTATATTCTTGTTTTCGGCCTACACTGATCAGGCGACGAGTCCTTTGTAGTGACCGCGAGCGTATTCTGAGTCTACGGGAGGAGACGACCCTTCCGTAGCAGTGAGAGTACAGTAGGCCTGTATTGATAAGGTGATGGGGGAGCGGTGCAACGAGTGCGAGCAACAGCCCTGACAGCCCTTGCAGCGACCTACAAAATATACATCGTATGAGATTACTAGGAGTGACGACCCTAGATAGGTTCTGTGTTGGGATTGATATAAGGAAAGTACCTTAGTTTTTCAATCCTGCTGTTTGAATGAACTAATAATAACTCGGCAATCATATTACCATCACATTGCATGTGCCTGGAAGATGTGGAGCACTGAACGGTATGCAAGCATCCCGCGGGCGTAAGATGGTGCCGTATGAGGGAGAACGTCGGTGAGGGCATCCATCATGTCATGTCATATTGCATTAACAACAGTATTAAGATTGTTTGATTTAATGCTTTACTATTATCGCATGATTGATTTGAGAACATGTTAATCCTTGCTCTATTATTCCACTGAGTTAGCTACTCACTCCTACAGATGCAGGTGAGGCAGTGATTCAGGAGGCAGAGCCGGACTATGATGAGGACCAGGACGAGTTCTCATACATGCTGTACCACGACAGCTTTGCTTAGGTGGCCTGGATTGACGGGACTTATCAGTGGGACTCTTTTTGGACATTTAATTTTGTTTATTTACATGTATATAAGACTCAGAGATGTATTCATACTTTAGAGACAGTCGAGATCTACTTTGTTTTCCATACAGTGATATATATATTCTTTTAGTCTTCCGCTTTCTTTTATCACTGAATCTGGAGTATGAATTGCAGTTTTGGTATACTTTTACTCATATGAATGCTTCAACTCAGACAACATTGAATCATAATCATTTTTGTTGCATAAGTGACGGTCTGGAACTCGGGAGTTGAGTTTATACACGACCCCCAATTTTCAGGGTGTTACAAGTAGCATTTGAACGCAATCCCCATCAAAATCCACACCTAGGGGAGTGCAAATAAGAGGATTGATCTTAACAGTATGGTCGTCATGCACATAGATAGAAAATGCTTGTAATGAATGTTTATAAGTACTAGGTGGCCTATTAATGAAAACAATGTCTCTGTTCATAAATAACGCCTGTGTATATATTGTGTTCATTTAAATAATTTCAACATGCAATACTATGTATACCTTTCTGGTGCCGTTGAGGTTCATATACTATGCAATAGTTGATTGCAAGTCATTAGATTTTCCTAGATTTGGGGGATTCCTGCACATTAGCAGTTTGGTAATTTTGGAGTCCTTGGTTAGGGTTTGGACTGAAAGTACGATTGTTGGAGCCGACACTTTCAGAGTCCAAACTCATTCTTTTGAAAAATAGAAAAATGGGAATATTAGTAAATATAGATTTTCTTGTTAAGAAGAAAATGGAAGATGGATTGAAAAAACGTAAAAGAGATTTTTTTTATTTTTTCTTATTCTTTTTTGCTTCAAGAGAGAGAGAGATGGAGAAGTGAGAGTGGGGAAATTGAGGGAGAGAGTAGGGGAATGAAGTGGCCGCGTGCGAGTTGAAAATAACGAATGTAGTTGGTTTGAAAATGACGTTTTGTATGCATGGCGTGCTTGTCTATGAGAGGTGTCTATGGATGCGGATTATTTACTTACTTGTGTTGGATACTCTAATTTGCTAGTAAATCTCCCCTTCTCATTTACCAGTAAAAATTTGAGTTTTCAATTAGTAGTAAATAGGGAGATGGAAATGGCTCTATTTTATCGAATGAAAGCCTATAAAGCAGATTTCATTTACCATTTACAGGTTATCCAAACATTGCAAATGATTTACTAGTAAAGCCAAACAGACAAGCTATAAATCTTCTTAGTAGGACCCACATGATAGACAACTTGGTTATATTACCCACATGTGCCATGATTAGAGGCATGTGAATGAGCTTGCTGCTCTATATATAACTAGCTTCATTTTCTGTGTTGATGAGCTGGATTAATGTGGTAGATCAATTAAACTTTAGGACCCACCTGATGGACGGCTTGGTTGATGTACCCATGTAACATCCCGAAAATCGGGGGGTCGAGCAAAAACCCAACTCCCGAGTTCCAAAATGTTATTTATGCAACATAGAAATGTATGATTGAATGTTGTCTGTGATAATGTATTAAACATGAGTGAGATTAAGCCAGAACAGCATATCATACTCCAGAGATAGTTAAATTTGCAAGCGGAAGACTGTAATAGTATGTATAACATATATAAACCATTGTATGTCTCCAGAGTGTGAACATGCTACCAGGTTATATACATACATGTATACTTCAAAAGTAACCAAAAGAATATACATGAGTGCTATAAAAATATAAAATGACAAGTGTCAAGGTATTTAAGCAACCTCCCTGTAATCCCGTCAATCAGAACACGCATAAAGGAGGGATCCTCCTCATCATCATCAAGTCCAGCTCCGCCTCATAGGCCGCGCCATCATCTGCAATTACAAAAAGGTCTGGTGGGTGTCCGGAACACCGTCCCGTAACGTGGGAGTGAGTAGCTAACTCAGTGGAATAATAGAGCAAAGATTAACATGTTATCAAATCAATCATGCGATAATAGTAACGCAGTAAATCAAACAATCCTAATACTGTTGTTAATGCAATTATGATATGACGTGATGTATGCCCTCACCGACGATCACCCTCATACGGCAACATCTTACGACCGCGGCATGCCACACTCCCTAGAGTGCTCCACATCTTCCAGGCACATGCAATGCTATGGTGATATGATTACCAAGTTGTTATTAGTCCATTCAAACAGCAGGATTGGGAAACTAAGGTACCTCCCTTGTATCAATCCCAACACGGATCCTGTCTAGGGTCGTCACTCCTAGTAATCTCATACGATGTAAATTTTGTAGGTCACTGCAAGGGCTGCCAGGGCTGTTGCACGCACTCGTTGCTCCGCTCCCCCATCACCTTATCAATACAGGCCTACTGTACTCTACTGCTACGGAAGGGTCGTCGCCTCCCGTAGACTCAGAATACGCTCGCGGTCACTACAAAGGGCTGCCAGGGCTGTTGCTCGCACTCGTTGCACCGCTCCCCCATCACCTTATCAGTGTAGGCCGACAGCAAGAATATAGTGTCCCATACCACCATAATCTGCTCACGAGTCATAGGTGCTCACTGGTCACTACGGGGAGGTTTGTGGCCCCAGCGTAGGCCGACAGCTCGACCACGGTGTCCCATACCACCATGCCCGGCTCATGAGTCTTCGTGGATCAAGGTACCACGGTTAATAGGGTTTACAATGGTAAGTTCAGTACCCTAGGTTCAAGCAGTTATGATACATACAAGGTGAACAAACATCGGCCAGTCGGGTTACTTGACGGGCTCGACTAGTGCGATCGCATCTCGAATTGAACGACATGAAGTGCGTGAAACACTTCGCGTGGCCTAACCACTGCCGCCAACTCTCAACACGAATCACATTCATCGACGCGTCGTTCGTGGCTATGACCAGTCAGCCACGAATTCGCTCGGTTACCGACTGCCTGGACTAAGCCAAGTCCCACACATCTATGGAATTACATTAACACTATACAAAGGTATTGGAATTGAAATACATCATGTGAGCATGTTAGCACATGTTATAACATTCAACTTAAGCAAATCTTCAAGGCATACTTCCCATGCATATTCAACTTAAGCAAATCCTTAAGCACATACATTCCATGCATGTAATGAAATCATGCATTTTGTCAACATGTAGAAAATCATTTAGGTCAGCATAATAATTGAAAAATCAATCACAAACTATCAAATAACATCATTTAATTCAATACATACTAATACAAGCATTTATACAAACACATACACTACACACTTAAGTCTACATATAGTATGTCGACCCAAAGTGCGCAACTAGGCGAATCTCTTCGCCAAACTAATTATGCACGCATTCCTAACTTCCTAATGCGACAACAAACCATGTCAATCACATCAGCAAAATATGAATGTAAACGGTACTTCCTACAAATGACTAAAATGCCCTAAATCTCATATTCTTCGTTAATTTACGAAACAGGAAACGGAGAGCATGTTGTACATGTCAAACGGCGTTGCCGTCAAGAATCTACTATTAAACGACATTGAAAGCTTTGAAAACAGTCAATCAAAGCGTCTAATATCCGCACCTTATGTCTTGTAGACTCGGAAATTGAAACGGAGCGTATACGCTTCGTCTACGGCGAATAAGGAACCTAATACATAAGATCCATAAGCTACATCGCTATGAAAACAAGGAAAACTCAAATCACCAACTATTTAGGGTTTTTACTTACCTAGGATTGCGGTGGAATCGCCGGAAAAGCGGTCGGGGAGTGTTGCTTAAGCATGTGCAACACGTAGCACAAGTGGCGGGAAGAACTCTCCCACTCTCTCACAATCTCTCACTCTTTTTCTCTCTCCCAAGCTAGGGCTTCTCTCAAATTCGGATGGGAGAGAGGAGTGGGGGTTTCAACCCCTTTTATAGCCTAAAACATTCCCAAAATAGGCTTGGGAACAATGTTTACTTGGTGCCTAACCAAATCGGGGCCGTTTCGGTCCAAAAGGGCATTTCTGGAGGTCCCCAGGCCAAATGCGGTCGGACTTAAGCTCATGCATACTGGATCTAGCACACATCCAGTTTTCAGACCGGTTGGGTTCCCAGATCGCACGTGGCGGCCCAGTTTCAGTTTAACGGTCACCGCACCAAGATCAGGCCTATAAGTCTCGTGATATATAATAGATATTTTTCCTGATCCAAGGGTGTAATTTGGCTGTATTCTGACGGTCAGAATGCTTAATACTGATGCGTCAAATTTGTGTGCCAGATTTGAATTTGAAATTCCAACTATGTCCCTATTCACACTCTCTTCGGTCCGGGCTCAATGAAATAGCCTGTGATTATCGGTTTGACTTGATTTTCGGAATGAGTGTCAAGTCCAGCTAGACGGTTCTAACGGTCTAAGATAGGAGGTATCGGACTTTCGACGCGCGGTCTAGATCCAATACAAAGTTTCAAGGAGGTCCCGAGAACAAACCGGCTTAGAGTTTGATCCGAGGCTTTAGAGCATTATAGCACCCTTGGTTCCACTCGCTTTGGGCCTTGTAGAACGTATTTAAAGCGATCAGGGACCATTTCCCAGCTATTCTAACGTTGCACTAGCTAACTTAGTCATATTTTCTAAAGGAATTGATTCTAAGTGGTTTCTTTGGCTATGGAATTGGGTTCTAAGCAATTTTCCAGGTGTTTCAATTGACCCATTGCCTAAGGACGTCAAATCTCAGATTGGCCAAAATCCGGGGTGTTACAATCTACCCCCCTTAAAACACAATGTCGTCCCCGACATTGGCGAAGGGCAAGGAGTACCTAGAGGGACTTTAGTATTGACATTCTAAGGAAGGTTCAAATCCTACTTAATAACCTAACCGTACATATAACCTAAATCAAATGTTTCGATCTTGGGCCAGTGGGGAAGAGCCTAACCACGCTTCCGCTGCGCCACTCTAATCGAACGGGAGCGTTGACTAACCTAACCGGATTGGACTCCATACGTTCTACCCCCCTTAAAACTTGGTTTTACTTAAATTCAAGAATCTATGCATCGCTCCGTATATCGGAACGAGGTGCAACTTAGGGGCTATCCTTGACATAAATTGGGAACAATCTCTCATTACAGTGGTTTTCCTTTGCTAATGATGCGTTCTATGGCATTGGTATCTATGATCATAGAGATGAGCCTAATCTCTATTGTGGTTAAGGTCAGGGGCAGGTATGAATTGGTGGCAAGATGCCTAATTCTCTACTAGCTTTAAGTCCTCGCCATTTCCCAAAAGGCAATGTGATCCCGTTTGGTTGTAGGTGGTTGGGCCATCACAGAATAAAGGTTATGTAGTAGGTCTGAGCCGGATACATAGACTTTCTGTCTAGCTAGAACAGAAGATTTATTGTATCAATTCTTAATCCGAGTCGATGCCGATCTTCTGCTTGATCAGAGCATTGGATTTATTGGGAACCACTAGGATTAAGAAGTCGATTCAAACCGCGAATACATCGCGTACATGCAGTTCCTTTACTCTGCGTTCCCGAATGCAATAAACCCTTGGGGATGGCAATTCTAAGGGGCGTGCTAGTCCATTCTAAGTTCAATCTGAGGGATTTATAAATGTTCCCTGAGAGTGAATGGTTCCTTCCTATGGGCAACAACAGAAGTCTATAAGTCATAAGGGGATCTGTCGAAGGAATAAGGTTCTACTTCAACCAAATCTAACCAACAAGTCCTTAGCATATACAGGCTGTACACTACTTAAGGTAACTAGTAGGCTAGTCTGTATTTCATTCGCTATAATTCAAGACCTAAGCCTATACACTAGACGGTTTCATACCATCTCTAATACAGGGAATTGCTCTATCGCTTAGGATCAAAATTGTCTAAATGGAATTGGATTTCTTATGTCGTCAGACCCTTCAAATCTAGGAGTGCTAACACTAGAACCAAAACACCTAGAGCCTATGTGGCCGGTAGCGCTTAGTGGTATTAAATGGAACTGCATTCCTAGTCCCATGGCAGGATTGGATGTGGTATGCTTGGTAGGAGGGTGGGTGGGGATAAAAATTAATTTGTAGGCTGGATCTCAGGGAGTTATAATACTCCCAATCTAGGGACAATATTTTATAGCGAAATGAAACAACATGCATTCCATTCGACAAATTTTGGCTATATCATGCCCAAACCACAACACAAACACATTTTTCTACCTAACAACAAAACAACACAGAAATTTCAACAGTAGTCAAACAAGCTAAAGGGCAACGACATAGATGCCTAATTCTACCAAAGGACTTCTACCAGGGTCCCGACTGACCTTCTTGATTACTATCAAGTTCAATACTGTCAGTTGCCCATTAGAGCTCTATCGGCCATGTGTTTTCAATACTTCTCAAACGGAGAAAGTTGAGAAATGGGATTTGAGGTTAGCATGATTCTGAGACCCAAAAAGAGGGTAAAGGCTCAAATAAAAGGGACATGAGAGAGAGAACGATGGAAAGGGAGGAAAAAAGCTGAAACAGCCTTAACAATAGCCATGGAAAATGGAGGAAATGCGAAGAAATGGTCGCCCAAAGGGACAGAATGAAATCTAGGCGTTGTAGAGGGATGCTTCAAGCTTCCCTAGGATGTATTTTCAGAAAGAAATGAAAATGAAAAAGGGGAATGGAGCACCTCACGATTTCAGCTCGATTTTGGGGTTTTAGGAGCTCCAACGGATGAAATCTTCAAGAGGGAGGGCTGCCAACTTCAAAGGAATGACGGAGGGTGGTCGTTTTTGGCAGGGAATGGATCTAGGGTGGTTTGGAATCATGAATTTTTGGGATAGGGCAGCTGAAAACGAAAATGGGGCTAGGGGAGGGGCTGTTTGTGAAGGAAGTACCCATATTTGGGATTTTCTTGGGGTGGGAGGTGCATAGGGGTGATGTGGACCCTGTTTAAGGGGGTGCGCCCGAAGGACGGCCCCATCGGAGCTCGCCGGCCGGCGATGGCATCGCCGGTCAACTCTCAAGTTGACCGGTGGGACCCCATGGGTCTGGTCCCCCATGGTCCCAGGGTCCCAAAAAGTTAGGTCCCACCCCCTGTTTCATACTAATTTGGTCTCTATGAGCCCAAACATGTGTTCGGAGCTTTCCGGGTCCACATCATAATCCCGAATACCAAACCATATGATGCAGCATATGAATTTGGGGTAGAAGGAGCCAGTACACCTATCTAGCTCCTTAGTTGCTAAAGAAAGTGAAGTTAGAATAGCCCTATGGCCATTTTTCATGAAATTTTACTATTCACTGTAAAATTTTGTGAAAGTACTAATTTGTGCTATTTTCACATTAGGTTTGATGCCTAATATGAAATGGATAAGAAAGAAATGAAGATTGGAATGTTTAGAGGAGGAATTTTGAAGATTTTTGGTGAAACGGGGTTTTTAAGCCCTGGCGATTGATTACAGGAGTCGTGGTCATCCCACGGCCCAAGGATTTACTTTTGCGGTTCAAAACCGCTCATAGGACGTCTCAACCCGACTTCCTACAACTTAGAAGTGATTCGGGTTGCCTTACGCGACCCGAGATGCATTACAGACTCGATCTTGCGATCGATTCTAATAGACTTCGCCTATCGCCGAATCTGCGATCTTAGACGTGTTTCTAGACCCTTCTCGCACCCACCTAAGTCAAAGGAAGCGACAGCGTACGTCGCGTGACCATAACCCAGGCCCGGTTTAATCCAAATCATGCTCTGATACCATCTGTAACATCCCGAAAATCGGGGGGTCGAGCAAAAACCCAACTCCCGAGTTCCAAAATGTTATTTATGCAACATAGAAATGTATGATTGAATGTTGTCTGTGATAATGTATTAAACATGAGTGAGATTAAGCCAGAACAGCATATCATACTCCAGAGATAGTTAAATTTGTAAGCGGAAGACTGTAATAGTATGTATAACATATATAAACCATTGTATGTCTCCAGAGTGTGAACATGCTACCAGGTTATATACATACATGTATACTTCAAAAGTAACCAAAAGAATATACATGAGTGCTCTAAAAATATAAAATGACAAGTGTCAAGGTATTTAAGCAACCTCCCTGTAATCCCGTCAATCAGAACACGCATAAAGGAGGGATCCTCCTCATCATCATCAAGTCCAGCTCCGCCTCATAGGCCGCGCCATCATCTGCAATTACAAAAAGGTCTGGTGGGTGTCCGGAACACCGTCCCGTAACGTGGGAGTGAGTAGCTAACTCAGTGGAATAATAGAGCAAAGATTAACATGTTATCAAATCAATCATGCGATAATAGTAACGCAGTAAATCAAACAATCCTAATACTGTTGTTAATGCAATTATGATATGACGTGATGTATGCCCTCACCGACGATCACCCTCATACGGCAACATCTTACGACCGCGGCATGCCACACTCCCTAGAGTGCTCCACATCTTCCAGGCACATGCAATGCTATGGTGATATGATTACCAAGTTGTTATTAGTCCATTCAAACAGCAGGATTGGGAAACTAAGGTACCTCCCTTGTATCAATCCCAACACGGATCCTGTCTAGGGTCGTCACTCCTAGTAATCTCATACGATGTAAATTTTGTAGGTCACTGCAAGGGCTGCCAGGGCTGTTGCACGCACTCGTTGCTCCGCTCCCCCATCACCTTATCAATACAGGCCTACTGTACTCTACTGCTACGGAAGGGTCGTCGCCTCCCGTAGACTCAGAATACGCTCGCGGTCACTACAAAGGGCTGCCAGGGCTGTTGCTCGCACTCGTTGCACCGCTCCCCCATCACCTTATCAGTGTAGGCCGACAGCAAGAATATAGTGTCCCATACCACCATAATCTGCTCACGAGTCATAGGTGCTCACTGGTCACTACGGGGAGGTTTGTGGCCCCAGCGTAGGCCGACAGCTCGACCACGGTGTCCCATACCACCATGCCCGGCTCATGAGTCTTCGTGGATCAAGGTACCACGGTTAATAGGGTTTACAATGGTAAGTTCAGTACCCTAGGTTCAAGCAGTTATGATACATACAAGGTGAACAAACATCGGCCAGTCGGGTTACTTGACGGGCTCGACTAGTGCGATCGCATCTCGAATTGAACGACATGAAGTGCGTGAAACACTTCGCGTGGCCTAACCACTGCCGCCAACTCTCAACACGAATCACATTCATCGACGCGTCGTTCGTGGCTATGACCAGTCAGCCACGAATTCGCTCGGTTACCGACTGCCTGGACTAAGCCAAGTCCCACACATCTATGGAATTACATTAACACTATACAAAGGTATTGGAATTGAAATACATCATGTGAGCATGTTAGCACATGTTATAACATTCAACTTAAGCAAATCTTCAAGGCATACTTCCCATGCATATTCAACTTAAGCAAATCCTTAAGCACATACATTCCATGCATGTAATGAAATCATGCATTTTGTCAACATGTAGAAAATCATTTAGGTCAGCATAATAATTGAAAAATCAATCACAAACTATCAAATAACATCATTTAATTCAATACATACTAATACAAGCATTTATACAAACACATACACTACACACTTAAGTCTACATATAGTATGTCGACCCAAAGTGCGCAACTAGGCGAATCTCTTCGCCAAACTAATTATGCACGCATTCCTAACTTCCTAATGCGACAACAAACCATGTCAATCACATCAGCAAAATATGAATGTAAACGGTACTTCCTACAAATGACTAAAATGCCCTAAATCTCATATTCTTCGTTAATTTACGAAACAGGAAACGGAGAGCATGTTGTACATGTCAAACGGCGTTGCCGTCAAGAATCTACTATTAAACGACATTGAAAGCTTTGAAAACAGTCAATCAAAGCGTCTAATATCCGCACCTTATGTCTTGTAGACTCGGAAATTGAAACGGAGCGTATACGCTTCGTCTACGGCGAATAAGGAACCTAATACATAAGATCCATAAGCTACATCGCTATGGAAACAAGGAAAACTCAAATCACCAACTATTTAGGGTTTTTACTTACCTAGGATTGCGGTGGAATCGCCGGGAAAGCGGTAGGGGAGTGTTGCTTAAGCATGTGCAACACGTAGCACAAGTGGCGGGAAGAACTCTCCCACTCTCTCACAATCTCTCACTCTTTTTCTCTCTCCCAAGCTAGGGCTTCTCTCAAATTCGGATGGGAGAGAGGAGTGGGGGTTTCAACCCCTTTTATAGCCTAAAACATTCCCAAAATAGGCTTGGGAACAATGTTTACTTGGTGCCTAACCAAATCGGGGCCGTTTCGGTCCAAAAGGGCATTTCTGGAGGTCCCCAGGCCAAATGCGGTCGGACTTAAGCTCATGCATACTGGATCTAGCACACATCCAGTTTTCAGACCGGTTGGGTTCCCAGATCGCACGTGGCGGCCCAGTTTCAGTTTAACGGTCACCGCACCAAGATCAGGCCTATAAGTCTCGTGATATATAATAGATATTTTTCCTGATCCAAGGGTGTAATTTGGCTGTATTCTGACGGTCAGAATGCTTAATACTGATGCGTCAAATTTGTGTGCCAGATTTGAATTTGAAATTCCAACTATGTCCCTATTCACACTCTCTTCGGTCCGGGCTCAATGAAATAGCCTGTGATTATCGGTTTGACTTGATTTTCGGAATGAGTGTCAAGTCCAGCTAGACGGTTCTAACGGTCTAAGATAGGAGGTATCGGACTTTCGACGCGCGGTCTAGATCCAATACAAAGTTTCAAGGAGGTCCCGAGAACAAACCGGCTTAGAGTTTGATCCGAGGCTTTAGAGCATTATAGCACCCTTGGTTCCACTCGCTTTGGGCCTTGTAGAACGTATTTAAAGCGATCAGGGACCATTTCCCAGCTATTCTAACGTTGCACTAGCTAACTTAGTCATATTTTCTAAAGGAATTGATTCTAAGTGGTTTCTTTGGCTATGGAATTGGGTTCTAAGCAATTTTCCAGGTGTTTCAATTGACCCATTGCCTAAGGACGTCAAATCTCAGATTGGCCAAAATCCGGGGTGTTACAACCCATGTGACCCACTTGTAAGTACATGTAGGGTCATCTGATGTGGAAGATTTGTGGGGTACCTTGTATACCCCATCCACAACATGACATATCATATGAACAGTTTGGGTCACCAGAAGGTCTGCTGTCTATGTAACTCATTGGCTAAGTAAGGTGCTTGATTGAACATTGCAAAATTTCCTCCGTAGGGTACATCTAGGATTCTAGATGTCTCATTCTTAGCCATTCTTGCAGAGAGTGTGCCAATCAAGACGGTGAACCGACAATGTGCATCTGGACTTCAAGCAGTAGTCGATGTTGTGGCAGCAATAAAGTCTGGTTTTTATGAAATTGGTAAGTTCATTCTCTTGAATATGCATGTTCATGCTTGTGAAAATGTTAGTCTTTGAGCTTCTCTGATGATGCTTCTCTACTAAAAATTCATAGGCATAGCAGCTAGAGTTGAATCCATGTCCATCGATGTTGGAGCTCATAAACCTACTTTTAATCCTCAGGTATTGCTAATCATTTTCTTAAAATTATGTTTCTTCTCGTAGATAAACAAGCATTATGAATGACTGATTTACTGGATCTAATTTTCTTTCTTCAAGAGATTGTGCAAAACAATTTCAGTTTTTACCATTTCCCATCTTTTGATGCATCTGATGGGGCAGGTTCATATCTGTCCAAACCAAGATGCTAAAGACTACTTGATTCCCATGGGAATCACCTCAGAGATTATGGCAGAGCAATACAGAGTGTCACGCCTTGATCAAGATAAAGTTGTTGTAAGTTTCCACAGTTCTTCTCTTTGAAGTGAATACCTCAAACATTTTATAGGATAAATTTTAGTCCTAATTTTACATTGTTCACAAGTTGGGACTCACCTAAGATTTTGATGTGCCATGAGTTTTGTTATGTACAATGGACAAAGTAGAGATGTTAATTACAAATACTTCACTATGGGTTCCATGGAGATTGGGTGTTCTTGATGCATATATTTTTAGTTTGGACTGCTGGACTTTTTTGTAACCACCCATTCTTGATGCACCTGATAGGCGATTGCATGCAAGAGAAGTTAAATGATTTGTATAAGCCAATGCCTACTGATTGGATGCATGAGATTGCTTGATGGACATAATCATGATCCATTACGTATTTTCAATTGGGCCCAGTAGTTGAATGATCTCGATTGGAGTCATTGAGATACCTATAGGCTTTATGGCATTTGTTCTTTCTCACAATTTAATTATGATTTGAGGTCATATAAAATATATGTTTAGTCATGTGATATTAAATCCTTGTCAGATCTCGACCCTTTAAAAGCTTTGAGCTGTTGGCCAGTGATGATATCCATTTACCAAAATACCATCTTTCGGGACTGAATGGCATTGAAGCCTTGTTGTTATTTTACAATTTTGAGGCCTTTTAATTTATTAATTGTAAAGCTTGTACTATAGTTTTTGTTTCATTAATTTCCAATATGTTTGATTAGTCTGTTTGAAACATCCAGCCCTTTGTGGATGTTAGTGTGTTAGAAAAAACATTGTTTCATTATAATTGCCAACAGTTACACCATCCAGGCATTGCGATACTTGGTAATTGAAATATCCGGTGCATCTAGATGCCCCCAATTCAAATAATCCTGAAGTAATCTCAGATAGTTTTATTTCTTAAAATTTTAAAGACATACCTTTATAATTGGTAAAATTGGAGAAGCTATATTGGTGGGTATTTTGAAAGTGGCTTATTTCCCAGTGTACTCATTATGTCAAAATGAGGTTCACATCCTCAGTTTCGTAGCACTCAAAAATGAAATCAAAATGGGTTGGTTGTTGTTTCTATACTATTCTGCCCTAGTGAAATTAGGACAGTTTGATGCATAATGCACAGGCACTTAGAGATAGAGATTTGTAAACGTGATGTGCATTATCTCATTATGCCATCAAATTGTGGGTCCACTGTAGATAGAGGTTAAAATGTGAAAATCAGATTGGTTCAACAATCTTAACCTTGATTTGTGGAAACTTATTTGTTGAACATGTTGGATTTTTTTTTATAAAAAAAATTCAATTTTAACCATCTGATACTTGTCCACCAATTGGCTAGTTTAGTAATCAAATCAAGGTAATTTCTGGATTATGATGCATCTAAGTTGGTGCTAATAGATAAATTTGAGTTACTTGCATGCCACATATATTAACCATCACATCTTGCCAAAGTTGTTATGCCTGAAAGCTACCTCTGCAGAAATACTTTACAGGTAAACATATCCCTTGAATTTGTGGATGATGTGATTATGACAATATATCTCATGATTTACATGATAAGCCTATATTTTCCTCATAAAATGAGCTTATGGTCCAATTTGACAAATTGTCTTTTACTAATTTCTGCGTAGTTTTGTGTTCATGCTACTCCTATCAGCTACATGAATACAGAACTGATCCTTATCCATTTGTCTTAACAATAGTGATATTGAGGAAAGTGAACTCTTTGATGCAAGCTCAACAAATTTGAAAGAGGATGGATCTTCACCATCCCTAACTCTGATCAGAAAGCAGATAGATATGCTATATCAGCTCATAAATTCACCAGTTAAATGGTTAGTCTTGTAAAATGTGAAATGTTGATTATAAAGTTTTCTATTTTCAGGCCAGTGATGGATTGATGTATGTGTTATATCCAACAAAAATCCCAATCTGGCGGACTTTGTTGTGGATCCCAACAGCGCCTATTTATATGTTATGTAGATTCAAAATTATATTCTATAGTTTATCTTAGGTTTGGAATTTTATTTTTGTACTTGATTATTTCATTCCCTTCATGTATGTTTAACATGTTAATAATTTCAACAGTTAAATAATTGATTAGAGTTTTTTGTCTATTCAAAACATTGGAACTAATGGTTCTTTCATTTTTAGCTGACTGAGAGGATCACTATTCTGTCTACCTACTATTACAGTTTGATCTATTTTAGAGTTTTTTGTCTATTCAAAACATTGGAACCACCCAAGATGCCATAAGTTTATGATGTGCTCCATATTTCTTTTTCTTTTCATTTATTTCTATGAATAACGTGATGAAATTCACCATATCTTCCTGCCAATGGTGTTTTGGGATTTGAGTGCATTCTAAATCCCCATTTTACAGGGTTTTTGAAATGTAATTTTGAGGTGAAGACTCTTTTTTGCAATGTGCTCTGTTCCAATCCCTCTGTCCAGTCTTGGACTGTCATTGCTGCCTGCTGCAACTTGTTTCTGTAAGTGTCAAATGTGTCTTTGATTGTGGCAACATTAGCCCAATGATGTCATTAGAGCATTTAAGTGTGATTTTCTATTTATGCGGTAGAACTGATTGTGCCGAAAGCTTGCTGGATTGTGATTGTCATTATCTTTAATTTGGTTATCTTTAATGGTGTGATGCTTGTAGTTGATTTATCTAGGTTGTTCATTAGAAAGATACAAAAGTGTTGAAAGATGCAAAGGCCTTTGTTGACGGAAATTTGGTAAACATCTTCAACCAATTGCAGGCTGGTACATTAATGCTTGCTGAATTGCAGGCTGCTATACTCCAATATCTATTTTAACAATATGAGGCTTGTTTCCACCATACAAAAAGAAAGAACAAAAAAATAAAAAAAATAAAAATATGAGGATTGTTTCCGTCCTCGTCCTAGCTTGTCCTTCGAATGTTGGGAGGAGGGCATGGTGTGTGGGTTTCATTCATAGTTGGTAGGTCAGTATTGAGATCTTTTGCTGCTTTTATGGCTTATTCATTTTTTTCATTGCTCCCCATCAGATTTTTGAGGTTTGAGAATTTTCAAGCGATTAGTGCTTAAAGGTCATATCCCGTTGTTAGCATAGAGGATAGGAAACATTCAGACTGGTTGATTTAGTTATTTTCTCATATGTTATTTGACTGCTTTTTGTTATATAGGCCTCACTTTGCCATCGACATGACAGAAAATTATCTTCCAATGGTCACCATTGTTTTGTTTTTTCCTTCATGGTCATGTGAATTCTCCAACTTTATGCATACGAACTTTGCCCTGAGGGATTCATGATCTTCTTGGAAAGCCTTTAAGGCTCAAAGAGTTGATTTTGGGGCTGAGAATTGTTCCAGGTGGTATTGTTAAGGCTCAAGCCTCAATGTTGTATTAATGTGGGAGAGAATGTGCATGGCCATCTTTCTTCTTCTGTTTGAAATTCCTTTTTGGGTTTACATTATCCTGTTGGATGGGTGTAGTGGTAATATGAGAGAATCTATTCCATGGACGTGGACCTTCAAGTGCACAGATTTTATGTACTATGCTGTGGGGTTGCACAGATTCTATGATATCTAAAGCTTTTGTATATCTCTCGTCTCTTTTTAAAACAAACATATATCCAATCCAAATATTTAGAATTTGAATGATATATTTGATTTTGATTTCTTCCTTTTCTATTGTGTAGACTTAACTTCTCAAATAGGTTGGACAATTCATGGATTTTGAGAAATGGGTATATCAAGTTTTGGATGTGTGCGTTAATCAACGTAAACATCCAAAACTAGATATACCCATTTCTCCAAAGACCTGAATAAACAACCTATTTGAGAAGGTAAAGTTTACACAATAGAAAAGGAAGAAATTGAAATCAAAATCAAAATCACAATCAAATATATCATCCAAATTCTAAATTTTTACTATTATTTTTTTTAATTAATGAGAATCGCCGATGGTTTTTAGCCACCGTAATCACTGATGGTTTTAGCCACCGATAACGTCGACGGTTTTTAGTCACCGCAAACGCCAGCAGTTTTTAGCCGCCGATAACACCAACAATTTTTAGCCACCGCAAACGCCAACGGTTTTTAGCCGCCAATAACGCCGATGATTTTAACCATCGATAACGCCGACGGTTTTTATCCGTCGGTGAGAAACGCCGACGCACCCTTTACCGACGAACCTTGTGACGACTAAAAGCCGTCAGCAATGGTCATTGCCGATAATTTTTAGCCATCGGCGTTGCCCTATTTTTTGGTAGTGTTCACATGTAACTGGTTGTAGGTAATCATTCCTTATTCCTCATAGAAAAATGGCTTCTCTAAAAAGAAAAATAAAATAAAATCTTTTGATACTTTACATAGCTAATTTTAAAGTCATGAAGGATTTGTACAATCTGGAAAAAAGCTACAGAGCATAATAAAAGAACTTACAATTTCTGGTTTGTAAGTGCTAGTCGATGTTGTAGTTTTCTTATTTCTTCTTTCTGAGAGGAGCATCTATCTTGTAAAAGAAGATCAAAATCACATGCCATATTTGTCGAATCTTGAACAAGATAAAAATTTAAGAAAAGATAGAACATACCTCATTTGGTTTTTGCAGTCAAACTTTTCCAACTCTATAGAGGATTTTCCAGTATATTCGGTGTATCTATCTATTCTAGCCTTTAAGTTACGCACCTTTAAGGTCTGCACCTGTGCTAGTTAGAGATTTGTAACACCCTGAAAATCGGGAGTCGTGTATAAACTCAACTCCCGAGTTCCAGACCATCACTTATGCAACAAAAATGATTATGATTCAATGTTGTCTGATTTAAAGCATTCACATGAGTAAAAGTATACCAAAACTGCAATTCATACTCCAGATCCAGTGATAAAAGCAAGCGGAAGACTAAACAATATATATATCACTGTATGAAAAAAATAAAGTAAATCTCATCTGTCTCCAAAGTATGACTACATCTCTGAGTCTCATATGCATATACATGAACAAAATAAATATCCAAAATGGTCCCACTGAAGTCCCATCGATCCAGGTCACCTATGCAAAGCCATCGTGATACTGTATGTACGAGAACTCGTCCTGGTCCTCGTCAAAGTCTGGCTCTGCCTCATGGATCTCAGCCTCACCTGCATCTACAACAGGGTCTGGTGGGTGTTGCAAACACCATCCCGTAACGTGGGAGTGAGTGATCAACTCAGTGGAATCATAGAGCAAAGATTAGCATGTTCACAATTCAATCATGCGATGACAGTAAAGCAGTAAATCAGACAATCCTAATACTGTTGTTAATGCAAGATGACATGACGTGATGTATGCCCTCACCGACGATCTCCCTCATACGGCAACATCTTACGACCGCGGCATGCCACACTCCCTAGAGTGCTCCACATCTTTCAGGCACATGCAATACTATGGTGATATGATTTTCAAGTTGTTATTAGTCCATTCAAACAGTAGGATTGGGAAACTAAGGTACTTCCCTTTGTATCAATCCCAACACAGATCCTGTCTAGGGTCGTCACTCCTAGTAATCTCATACGATGTATATTTCGTAGGTCACTGCAAGGGCTGCCAGGGCTGTTGCTCGCACTCGTTGCACCGCTCCCCCATCACCTTATCCATACAGGCCTACAGTACTCTATTGCAACGGAAGGGTCGTCGCCTAGCGTGGACTCAGAATACGCTCGCGGTCACTACAAAAGACTCGTCGCCTGATCAATGTAGGCCGACAGCTAGAATATAGTGTCTCATACCACCATAATCTGCTCACGAGTCTAGGTGCTCACTGGTCACTACGGGGAGGTTTGTGGCCCCAGCGTAGGCCGACAGCTCGACCACGGTGTCCCATACCACCATGTCCGGCTCATGAGTCTTCGTGGATCAAGGTACCATGGTTAACAGGGTTTACAATGGTAAGTTCAGTACCCTAGGTTCAAGCAGTTATGACTCATACAAGGTGAACATACATTGGCCAATCGGGTTGCTTGACGGGCTCGACTAGCGCGATCGCATCTCAAGTCGAACGACATGAAGTGCGTAAAACACTTCGCGTGGCCTAACCACTGCCGCCAACTCCAAACACGAATCGCGTTCATCGATGCGTCGTTCGTGGCTAAGACCAGTCAGCCACGAATTCGCTCGGTTACCGACTGCCTGGACTAAGTATAGTCCCAAACAATTATGGAATCACATCAGCAATTTATATAGGAATATTGAAATTGAAATACAATCATGTGAGCATGTTAACACATGTTATAACATTCAACTTAAGTAAATCTTCAAACACATATATTTCATGCATGTAATGAAATCATGCATATAGTCAACATGTGGGAAATCATTTAGGTCAGCATATTAATTGAGAAATCCATCTCAAACTAATTCATAACATCATTTAGTTCAATACATACTAATACAAACATTTATACAAACACATACACTACACACTTAAGTCTACATATAGCATGTCGACCCGAAGTGTGCAATTAGGCGAATCTCTTCGCCAAACTAATTATGCACATATTCCTAACTTCCTAATGCGACAACAAACCATGTCAATCATATCAGCAAAATATGAATGTAAACAGTACTTCCTACAAATGACTAAAATGCCCTAAATCTCATATTCTTCGTTAATTTACGAAACAGGAAACGGAGAGCATATTGTACATGTCAAATGGTGATGCCGTCAATAATCTACTATTAAACGACATTGAAAGCGTTGGGAACCATCAATCAAAGCGTCTAAAATCCTCACCTTATGTCTTGTAGACTCGTGAATTGAAACGGAGCGTATACGCTTCGTCTACGGCGAATAGGGAACCTAATACACAAGATCCATAAGCTACATCACTATGGAAACAAAGGAACCTCAAATCAGCAACTATTTAGGGTATTTACTTACCTAGAATCGCAGTGAAATCGCCGGGAAAGCGATAGAGGTGCGTTGCTTAAGCACGTCCAACACGGAGCACAAGTAGCAGGAAGAACTCTCCCACTCTCTCTCACAATCTCTCACCTTTTTCTCTCTCCCAAGTTAGGATTTCTCTCAAATTCGGATGGGACAGAGGAGTGAGGGTTTCAACCCCTTTTATAGCCTAAAACATGCCCAAAATAGGCTTCGGAACAATGTTTACTTGGTGCCTAACCAAATCGGGGCCGTTTCGGTCCAAAAGAACATTTCTGATGGTCCCCTAGCCAAATGCGGTTGGACTTAAGCTCATGTATACTGGATCTAGCACACATCCAGTTTTCAGACCGGTAGGGTTCCCAGATCGCACGTGGCGGTCCAGTTTCAGTTTAACGGTCACCGCACCAAGATTAGGCCTATAAGTCTCGTGATATGTAATAGAAATTTTTCCTGATCCAAGGGTGTAATTTGGCTGAATTCTGACGGTCAGAACGCTCAATACTGATGCGTCAATTTGTGTGCCAGATTTGAATTTCAAATTCCAATTCTAACCCTATTCTCACTCTCTTCACTCCAAGCTCAATGAAATAGCCTCTGAATGTCAGTTGGACTTGATTTTCGAAACAATTGCCAAGCCCAGCTAAGTGGTCATAACGGTCTAAGATGGTAGGTATCGGACTTTCGACGCGCGGTCTAGATCCAATACAAAGTTTCAAGGAGATCCCGAGAATAAACCGGTTTAGAGTTTGATCCGAGGCTTTAGAGCATTATAGCACCATTGGTTCCACTCGCTTTGAGCCTTGTAGAACGTATTTAAAGTGATCAGGGACCATTTCTTAGCTATTCTAACGTTGCACTAGCTAACTTAGTCATATTTTTCTAAAGGAATAAATTCTACACAATTTCGGGTCGAGTTGGTACTCAAGCCCAAGTATGGATTTTTCACGGACGTTACATTGTGATTCTCTCTTACTTGATGCAACTCTCCTCTGAATAAGCATAAATGAAATATTGATGCCTGCAACAGCAAATGGATATTCCCACATGGCTTGCTTCCCTTCAAGTTTGAAAAATATCCTTTGAAAAGAAGCCTTCATTTTGAGTTTGCATAAAATTAGTAATAAATCAACAATGCAAAAATCTAACAGCAAAGTCAGCTTAAAATAAAATAACATGATGACAAAAGTAACATGCTAGTGAGAAATCAATTATAAAGACGAACGAATAAATTTGGTCTGGCTTACTAGATAAGTCCTGGCAAAAAATAATAGATTCTCAAGTGAGATGTACCCACAGCCTCTGAGAAAAGGAAAATCCTTACAATTTTGCACAATTTTTCTGTGAAAGGACGCATGAGTTGTCCAACCAAATGAGGTATAAATGCATGGGAGAAAGAGAAGAGTAGGGCTTAGTCCAACAGATTGGGTCATCAAAATCGAGATTAGAGCTTAATCCTAATTCTAGAAGATCCCTATCCAGAAGGACTTTCAATTTCTTGTGGAAAAAAATTTTAGTTCAGGTTAGAGTAAACCATAAATGATACAAAATCTACTTGTTTCTTGGACAACATGAGTATACAAGGAAAAGTCCAACAAGAACATTACAATAATGGAGGACATAAAAAAAAAAAAAAAAAAAAAAACTAATACAAATACTAAAAGAAGTCAAATATAAAAGAATCACAATTTCTCAACAAGGAAATATCTAGCAAATTAAGGATCGAAAGAATCTTACCATTAGGAAAGACATGGCTGCAAATCAAGACCAGAAGGAAATGGAGAAGAGAATAAGAGAAACTACTGGTTAAAAAGATATTTTGAAACAAATAGACAATATTTACAATGCAAAGGGCTCGTGACCTGTAACACCGGATAGAAAAGTAACATTTAAATGTCCAACACCAACATATGATGCACTTAAACCCCTCTAGCATTAGGAAATCACCTTACCTTGAATAATGACGTCTTCAAGGTGAAGCTGAATCATAGTTGAGGTAACAGGAGCGGGATCTTGTATAACGTGGTGGAGAGCAAACAGAGTGTGGGGACCACCGGTAATCATAAGCTTACCCCTAATAGAAGCACATTAGACCCATCAAGAGAATAATTCACATAGCATGCACATAGCTTCCATGCACACACACAGTGCTTCCATGTGTTTGATATGCACCTATTTAACCTCATAGGGTCCACAGTCAAGTCGGATATTTTTTTGAAGGCCTGATCCAAGTGAACATTGGATGCCATTTGGTAAATGCTACCACCAGCCCTAAAACTTGTAAGATTGACAATCAATGCACACCTACCAATTGGTATTCCACCAATAGGATGGGTCATGGGATTGCTAAAAAATTAAAAATAAATAACTCATAGCATAGGCTTCCTCGTTCATTCAAACTGCACCTTTTTTTTTTTTTTTTTCTGAATGGTAGTTCTAGTTTTAGTTCTTTTTACCATCAAAAAATGGTTGTTGATTGACTGGTTATGAATTTCCTACTCAAGATAGGACTGACGGATCAAAGAGGTAGCAGCTCAATGACTAGACAATCCTGGTTTATAGGTTCACAAATACTAGTTTATAGGTTTTGAAACTTGGAACCATCACTAATCTGTGCCTGATGCACAATAACCCCTATATCTCACTAATCACTATCATTGCTCCATTGCCTTGCTCTAGTTCACAAGAAAGTCAGTTGGCAACACTCAATAGTGCATCTACCAACCTAGGCAACATTAAAAAAAAAAAAAAAGGGAAAAAAATTGTCACACAGTGTGCAACAAGAGTCAGTGTGCAGTGTGCATGAATCTCTCTCACCATGAAAAAATGTTGCACCTATCTCCTACCATCGAATAATGTTAAGTGAGGATTCTTGAAAAAAGTTTCAATAGGGAGATTCCTGCCCACCATTACTAGCGGGAAATCATAGTCACACCATCGGTTCTCAACTATGCACGCTGGAGTCATGCTTAACAGACAAAGGAGCAAAATCTACAATGAACCCAATAGCCAATCCCACAAGAAAGAAAGCACATTTCGAGGATGATGGGACATGCCCTATGATAATTGAAAATAACACCACAATTGCAAATCAGAAATTAATAAATTACAATGAGAAAATGTAAAAGATGATTAGTTATCTAGGAGTGGGAATAAATAGAACTAGATGTAGAATGCTAACAGAATTGAATTGTGCTAGAACATAGATCTTCGATATGTTATTTCAAATAGGAATATCGATCACAATGCAATTCTTGAGATTCCAGAAAAGGCCATCTTTTTCATAGCCAACAATCATGGCCACCTAAGACCTATCACTTGTCGTGAAAGAGAAAAAGCCTTCAATTCATTTTCAAAAATGCAACCAACCTAGTACATCATGAAAAACATATTACACATAAGACAACACAACGGAATAGATGAACAACAAAACTAAAATACACCATTTCCATTTCTTGGAAGAAGAGGGAAAGTGGGAAACCATCATGCCGCATCATGAAAAGCTAACCCAAAGAACAAGGCATAACCCAGAGAACCTTAAAAGATGACCGGATGTAAACCTTGGACCAAATTGGATGAATGGACTGGTTTGTACTGGAACCAACCACAGAAACAATTATCTTTGTGATTCACAATACAAAACAAATATAATTCTAAATATGAAATAGAAAAAACTAAATTAGAGAACTCTAAGAAAATAGGTACACACCAAATTAATGAGCTGACATTTGCAATAAATGTTGTTTTTGAATTTCCACCAAGAGCGTCCTGTAATCAAAGACTTGTATTGAGGAAAAATCAATTATAAGCAAATTGGACCATAAGCTCATTTTGTGAGGAAAATACATCAAATGTAGCTAGAAGCCTAGACTAAAAGGATGAACGTTAATACATTAGTTAGAGTTATCAGTTTTACTTTGGAACAATACTAGTTCAATCACTGAATATCATGTGGGGAGACAACAAATATTATTGATCATTGATGTTTTAAATTATAACATTGAATACATGTCTTGGTATGCATGTATCTAAATACAACAACACATGCACAAATATCCTTGGTAACTTATGAATTTGAATGTTATATCACCCTTACGGCACTAGGTCACCAGGTGCTTATCTTAGAATGGGAAAAATGCTTATGCAAAAGCATTCTTATATGAGAATTAAAATACTCATTACTCACTTATCGAATAATGTAATTTCTACTTCAAAAGCATTAGCGAAATGCATTCTAGATCTTCCTTCAAAACTAAAATGTAAAGGATTTTTTTATTATTATTATTATTTTTGTAATGATAAGTTGATTTTGGTAATCAGTTTTTTATCTATCTAATTCTAAATAAAGCAGACCTTATGAGAAGCATTCACCTTGATTTTTCATTTCCAGTTTTCAATTTTGATGCAATTCTATGTTTCCTAACTAGGATTCTGCTTTTGCAATTACAAGTGGTGGTTTGTGCTTCTTGCCTTGTTTAGCTTGTGTATGTTTTTTGGCACCACCTTAGCGCCTTTCAATGAAAGTTTCTCGCTATCTTTCAAAGGAAGTGGTGGCTTGTGCTACGAGTGACGTTATTGTGTACCTCTACCCTGGCTAGTCCTAAAGCCATGGTAAAAGAGTAATAGTCATGTCAATTACAATTGCATGTCTTATCATGAATGAAACATCCTAATCAAATATAAGATGAACAAAACATTAGAAAGCCATTTCCAAAAAAAAAAAGTCAAAGAAATAAATAAAGGAAACTATAGAGCAGAAAATTGAACTTACCTGACATGCATGCCTTCTTCAATATTTGTTGGTGAAACTTTATCACCCAAACCAACAACAAATTGCAGGTAGAGAAAGAATTAGGTCCATCAAACTGTGCCAAGATTCTTAAGTTATACCAACCTGAGATAACAAAACATCGCATAGAAAATATACCGTGTCAATTTGCTTAACATTTATTACATAGTTTTCTCCCTCAGAATTTTGGTTTATAATTTTCACTATGCCAAAATCGTGAATTTACGACGAATTTCGTCTGTCGTAAAACCAAATAAACGACGGATATCGTCCGTCACTGTTTACTGAGTTGTTTTTCCTCTTTCGACTGATAAAATCCGTTGTTTAATCTGCGACGGATAAGAACCATCATAGAAATTCAAAAACACCGACTCAAGTAAATCGTCATTAAAACATTTGCAACGGATAAGGTCCGTCGCCAATAATTAGAGCCTCGGACCTCAAATCCATGAAATTAGCGACGGATTTGGTCCGTCGCTAAAATATATGTATATAAAAAATATATAATCAATTTTTTTAAAATTTTTTTATTTTTTTTGAATGTTACACCTGATAGTCATTCAAAAAATAATTCACAAGATTTTTTAATAAGAATCCTATTCAAAAAATTGGTAACAACTTAATTCAATAGAAGAAATGGTCTGCGGGGCTAACCTAAACAACAATTCCCATAGTTACAAGTTGGATATGAAACATAAAATTGTAATGGAGCATTCAAAACCTTTAGATTGGTGCCTAAAAATAGACAGTTGAAATAAAAAATAGTAACCGTTCATATAAAATGGAAAAAATGCCAAAGGACGAGTTCAGATCAACTACCTAGATACCAGGTTCATGGGCCCCACTCATGCAAACTCAAGATCCAAGAACACAAAACATATCATTGGGATGAAGACTATAGAATCCTTGGAAAAAGGAAGAAAAAAGAAAAAGTACCTGAAGGCCAGGCCAAAATGCCTGAAGACTGTTAAATAATGGCACACCATGGAAGAAAAATTCATGTTTACCTCCACGTACCTATATTTTGTCAAAATTGCAACTTGAAAATCTAAATGAGTAAAACATGAATAGTAAGATTTGTGGACCAGAAATAATAACAAATTACCAAGGATCATGGTACAAATAATGCATTGCAGCCTTGTAAGCTTCCTGGAATATGAACAAATACTCCTCATCTCCAAATAACAGATAGGCCTGTAGTCAGTAAGAAAGCCCTTGAGAAAAATGAAAAATGAATTTCTTGGAGTTGCATAGAGAAAAGAGTATGTACCAAATAATAAACCATATCTCATATTATTTCTTTTATAACTCCAAATTTCTTTTATAACTCCAAAAGGGAAAAGGTAAAAAGATCCATCAAGGCAACAGATAAGACATGGTTTTATGTTTTGATCAATGTGTGAAATAACTATATTCATCAATATGGGCTTTAGAGCATAAATTGAATGCAAACAAATCCAAAAACATTGGCTCCTCACTGAGTTCTCTATATACAACAAAACTACACTGCAATTGAAGATTATACATGCTGCAATGCCTACAATATTATGGGACCAAATAAATCAAAATCCATATCAAGTTAACATAAAATAGAGCTTACACCCACATGTGTATGGATTCATGACCATCAACATGCAACCGCACATGCCAATATGGAAAATGTGTATGAGACCCAGCTTTCCATTAGATACGCCACACGCAAGAATCAATCTCTTTGCTCCTCAAGTCTAGCTCAATATACAAAAGAAATGGAGGCTAATACAACTCATCTAGAACATCCATGGGCTTGATGCTTATAGTATTCCCTCACAAAAGAAGGCTCATAAGATATAACACATTAAGTAAACCAGAATTTTATTTATCCAAAAGTTCTAATTGATTCATCTCTCTAATGTTCCGTACAACAGACCCAAACAAAGGAGAATTCAAATCCAAATAAAAGAAACAAAGATCATACCTACTCTTTTAGGCAGAGAAAATTCTATGCATCTCAAAATTTTCATTTCTAAATAGAAGAAGACCCAAAAGAAACCGCTTATTTGAAATTGGAAGCATAAGAAGCAGTACCTTCGAGATTCTTAAGTATACCTTTCTCAAAAGACTCATTTTATTCATAGCCCTATCCTAACTATTTGGAGTTGGCAACTTGGCATCATGAATCATGTGTTGTCAATCATGATTAGGCACATAGTTGCAGTGTGGGGATTTGCATGTGATTTGTTAGAAATGTCGTTTCTTATAGAGAAACAAAGACAAAGGAAGAAAGAAACTAAAAACTGGAAAAGACTTTGATTGAGTCATCTTTAAGAATGTAGGATAAATTTTTATTGCCTTTTCTTTTTTATAATTGAAGGACTACCATTCAAATGATACAGTGTAGATACAATATGCAAAGATTTTGATCCTAAAGAATCTGAATGGCCCAAAATGACACATATGAACTTCTCTAATGCTTTGATCAAGTCATCCAACCAGCAAAAATTTCATTAAAGAATGACTTCACCAGAAGCAGTTCTGTTACTAGCTACTGATCATTTACAAACCCTTGGCCACCATGGTCATGTTTTAGTCATATATGCTGGAAAAATAAAAGACAATCCCCATCCAATCCTGTCCCAAAATAATAATGAACTAACAGCCACAAAATAGAAGTTCTGCACAAACATAAGCATCATACAACAAAAGGTCACAAACTTTGGAGCTGGCAAGGACTTCCACAATTAGTTGTTGACAACCATGTATTACTGAAATGCTCCTAAGTTCCCATCTCAATCTATTGACATACGGATGCACACCAAGTAAACATGTTCTTCATTATGGTTTTCCTACTGATGTCATACTACCAGCAGTTTTGCTTTTGATATTTGCTATCGCCTGCTTAGCTAAACGTGGTTTATGCCTGTGGGACACACAATCTGGATAGTCTGTGTTGACACATGTAAGCTGTGTGTTCGGTGGATGTAAGACAGCCAATTAATAATTGATGGCTTTTGAAGTAGCATAGACTAAAGAAGGCACCAAAAAGCACTCACTGGTCCAATGTCAATTATCTTTTTTTTTCCCTGAAAGAGAGTCCAATGTTGATTATCTACAGTAACGAGAAACAAAAACTAGCTTCATGATCAGTAATCCTCTGCACACAAAGATGCATTGAGACAGATGAACAAATCGAGATACTGCGCATGAATTATTCTCGCTTTCGGAAGATAAGGTGTAACGTCTTAGAAAAATTCGTACTTAGACCCGAGGACTACCTCCAGTAGGAATCATTTAGAACTAAATCCCTTAGAAATTTAATGTGTATTAGCTAGCGCTAAACTAGATTACATGTGAAATTAACACCAATAACTTTTAATACGATCTGTAAGACTTAAAACCTATAGAATCGTTGACGCTATATTGCCCTGAAATCTAGGATCCAACTCTAAACCTAGTTACTCCCGGGAATACTTTGTAACTTCGTATTGGATCTAGACCGCACGTCAAAAGTTTGATATCAATGAACTTAGACCGTTATGGCCACATAGTTGGACTTGACTGTCACCTCAAACATCAAGCCCAAACGATGTCCTGAGACCATTTCCTTGAGTCTGGAGTGAAGAGAGTGAGAAAATGAAGATTTTTAGAAAATTAAATATGATTTTAAGTAATCTGAGATGTGTCGCTTGCGCGATATTTCTAAGCGCTCTGAGCGTTAGATTTCGACCCAAATTCACCCTCGGATCAGGATTGGTGGCCCATACATGTCAAAGTACTTATGGCCCTGATCGAATTTTGGTAACCGTTGAATTGAAACTGGTCTGCGGATGATCTGAAAACTCGATTGGACTGAAAACTTAACTTGCTTAAGATCCGATACTAGTGAGCTTAAGTCCAACTGCATTTGATAAAAGGACCTCCAAAAGTGCTCCGTTGGATCAGAAAGAGCTCGATTTGGTTATAACCTAAGTATACCTTGGCCCTAAGGCTGTTTTCGTCGAATTTAGGCTTATAAAAGGGCCTTAAACCCTTATTCCCAAATTCCATACGAATTTCCTAAACCCTAGCTATTCAAGAGAGAGAAAAGAGAGAGAAAGTAAGAGAGAACCTATTGATTCTCTGTGGGATTCTTCCCAATTCATCTACGTATCGAATCTATGTATCTGAATCATTATTCTGACGATTCTGATTCCTTTCTTGGGTAAGTTGAACAAACCCTAACCTGTTTGAAGCTTCGAAAAGATGTAGTGAAGTTATAGCTAACCTCTTTCATGCCATAGGTAGCATATCCGCCGTTGACGAAGACTTATTGTCTGAATCACATCTAATATACATTTTTCAGTTTAAGGTGCGAACTATATACGCTTAGGTTATGGTTTTCAAGACTTTCAATGTTAGATAATGATTTATTCATGATGTGAATGCTATTACACATGCCAAATGTGCAATCTATTTCGATTTACGAATATGTATAATCTATGTTATAAATAGCATATTTCATGTATATGTTAGAATACACGTATACGTATGGAAATTGTTATTATAATTGCCATGATTAATTGTCATTGATACATGCTTGATATGTACGCTGCAACTCCTTGACGAAAGGACTTGCCCTAATATATAATGGAGTCGACATACGTGATGTATGTTGAATAGTGTAGTTTAAGTGTTTGTTTAAATGCTTGAATGAGTTAATAGTTAGTAAAGTGTGACTTTTTAGGTTGTTGAGATATGAATCTCAATCACCTTAACTGTGTGTATGATTTCCTCCATGAATTGTGTAACCTAGATTATTCATGTTAGCTATGTGTACGATTTCCTCCATGTACTGTATTTATATTCAAGTTATATTTCATAAATGTCCATATGATTGTAGGATATGAATCAAATGCCTGTTATTGAGCTTGTACGTGAATGGGGCTGTATGACAGTCCAGGTAATCGATAATCGTTCTTCAAATGGTGGTTGAGGTCGTTTTTGCCACGCAGGATGAGTTTAACGAATCCGAGTCATGCTTAGAATGTTCGACAGTGGTTAGGCCACACAGAGTGCTTATGCATTCCATGTCGTTCAACTTAACGTGCACTTGGCCTAGTTGGGTTTATCAACTAACCCAATTGATCAATGTTTATTCACTATGTTTGGTCGCTACTGTTTGAATCTAAGACACCGAACTCACTAGTGAAACTCCCGTTAACCTTGGTACTGTGATCCCCTAAGACTCATGAACCGGACATGGTGGTATGGGACACCGTGGTCGAGCTGTCGGCCTACGCTGGGGTGACGAGCCTCCCCATAGTGACCAGTGAGCACCTTAATCTTGTGAGCCGATTATGGTGGCATAGGACATTATATTCGTGTTGTCGGCCTACATTGATTGGTGATGAGCCCTCTGTAGTGACCTCGAGTATATCCTGACACTGCATAAGGGCTACAAGTCTTGTTGCAGTATTTAGGATATAACTAAACCTGTATTGATTGGTGACGAGCCCTTTATAGCGATCTAGAACCGTAACATCGTATGAGATTTCCTAGGACTGACGACCCTAGAATGGATCAATGTTTGGAAATTGGTATAAAGGAGGTGTCTTAGCTTCCCAATCCTGCTGTATGAAAAGGACTAATAAGAACTTGGTAAGCATACTCATGTCATCGCACTGCATGTGCTATCGGTGTTGGTGTAAGAGCACTGAGGAAGTGACTGACATGCGCGACCATAAGATGAAGATCGCAGAGGGACACTACCAAAAAATTGAGCAAAGGCCGTGGACTATGAAAGCTTTTGGCTATGGATATAAACCATAGCTAAATTACTACGGATTTAATCCGTAGCTAAAACCTCCTTAATTTGTAGCTAAAACCTCCCTTCCACCTTGATCTTATTAGAGGTTGGTGGTGTTTGAGGTGCTTCATAGGGCCCATTGGAATATATATGTTTTATCTAAGCCGTCCATAAATTTTGATATATAATTCCATTGGATGAGCCGAAAAAGTAGGTAGATTTAAGGTCTAAGTGGACCACACCATGAGAAATAATAAAAAATAAAATTTTAACGTTAATATTTTATGTAGTCTGCTTATAGATTCTAGTTGACTCATTTTTTGGATCAACCCTTAAAATGATATTTTAAAATGAATGGACGAAGTAGATAAGTAACATACATCACTGTGGGCCCCACAGGACCTAAAACTAGGCACATAAAAGTGTCGTTCGTCACCCGCCTCCCCCTAAAAGAGTCCCGCATGCGCCCAACCCAAATCCCACACGTCTCCCTCATGCGCCCGCCCCTCTCCCAAACCCAAACCCTGCCGCGCCTCTCCCAAAACCCAAACAGTCTCACACTCGCACACCCTCTCTCTCGGTTCTCTCTCTCTCTCTCTCTCTCTCTCATCCTCTCTCTGTCTTTGTCTCTCTCAGTCCTCTCTCTCTCTCGCGCATCCTCTCTCTATCTCTCTCGGTCCTCTCTCACACATCCTCTCCCTTCCAGTCTCTCTCGCATCCTCTCTCTCTCTCTCTCGCTCTCTCCTCAGAGCTCGGGAACCCTATTTTCAGCGTGGACTCATGATTGGGGCTCCAACTCAAATAGGAACTTGCTCTCTTCCTCTAAAGCTCGATTGACTGTGAGGTATCTCTCTCTCTCTCTCTCAATCTCTCTCAATCTCAATACCGATTGAAAAGATTTGGGGATTTAGGGATATATTTGGGGGTTTTCGAATTTGGAGGTTTTTTTGGATTTAGGGGTTTTTGAATTTGGGGGCTTTCAAATTTGGAGGTTTTTGGATTTAGGGGTTTCCAAATTTGGGGGGTTTTTAATTTGGAGTTTTTTGGATTTAGGGGTTTCCAAATCTGGGGGTTTTCGGATTGATATTCGAAGCAGAGATGGGCTACAACGATCGGGTTACCATTTCCTCTGAATCTGTTGAATTTCAGGTCCATTCTTATCGTTTCCTCTGAATCTGTTGAAAATTTTCCTATTTCCTTATCTCTGATTGATGAATTTTCTGATGAATTGATGAACAATCCATAATCAATATACATTGTCTATAGTCCATAAGATAGATGTCTACAATACCATTGTTATTTTCATGATGTGTTTGTGAATATGCCATTGCTCATGATGTGTTTGTGAAAATGCTCATGAAGTTTCTATTGGTGTCAAATGCTCTACTCTATTGATATGTATATACATGTATTTTGAATATAATGTTGGTGTGATAGTGAATCTTAAGGGAGAAATAGAAGATTTGGAAATTACAAGGCCAATTCAAAAATAACATGTAGATTTTTAGCGAAGAATTTTCTGTGCAGTAAACACCATTTTTTAAGAGATGATGTCTGACGTTTAGATTTTTTACTTTGCTGAATTTAAAATTTTATTTGTCTAGGAAGAAACTAAGTAGGTGTTTTTCAGTAGAAGCGGAGTTTATTTTAGAGAATTCATAAGTTGCAGTGCATTTGGATTTTCTTTTTGTCCAAGTTTGATAGAGAGAGAGAGTTTTGAAAGGGTAGGTTGCCACCATGGAACAATATTGTACATGGAAGATTTTCACCCCTGATTGCAACCTTTAAATGATTTGAACCATTCATGTTCATGATGCTACCGTATAGAAGATGTGGTCTTATAATCCTAACCTTTGAATCTTTGATTTGACTATGAGCTATTAAATATTCTTTTTTATATGAAATCACCCATTCAACAATGCTTCTTATGATGGCCAGGGTACCATAGAGTCTGGAACACGAACGGTTCAAATCATCACTTATGATGCAATCCGCGAGGTGGAAAACTGCTACCATAACATATTGTATTGTGGTGGCACTGTAGCATATAAAAAACAACATCTTTTTTTTTTAGAGAGAGAGAGAGAGAGCCAAAATTTATGACTATAATATTTATGTCTCAACCTCAGGCTTAGAAGTTTCCTCTCCTATGCTCTAACGTTTCCAATTTGATGTTATTTTATATTCGTTTCTGGTATAGAACTCGATCAATGCACGAGAGCAGAAAATTCCATACCCATGGCTAGTCTTCAATGAGAACGTAAAGTGAACTCTGTTGTAATCCACTTCTTGTGTTTGGATGAATCTCTGCTTGTGTTGTAGTTATTTAATTATGCTTTTGGTTGCACAAGTTCCTGACTGTTGTGATAAATCTACTCATCTGGAACAAGCATTCTATCAGGGCTTTTGATATGCATGGTAGAGTTCTTTATCAGCAGTCTATGACCAAGCCATAGGCTGCTACTGAAATAAAAGCAGTTGCAAGATTTGGTGATGAGGAATAGCAGCAGTTTCTAAAAATGGAATCTGCATCAGAAGCAAACACGACCGACCATCCATGATTCTTTTAATTTTTCGGTAGTTCTTTTTATCTTTTGACTCTTACATTCTTCCTTTCAATCAAATACCTCTGAACTTGTAGTACTTTCATTGTTTTTCTATCGATAGGTTTTCTTCTATGGATTTACATACATCTTTAAATTATTGCATATTCCAACATTGCACATTTGAGGGGTGCCTGACCTATCTAGTGAGGGATGTCACAGCTGTGTGTAAGGCCCAAAGTCATGTACAGGTGCATGTGGTGCTCACAAAAGTGAAGAGTCCTACATGCTTTTCTATTGTGAATCTTCATCTCTAGACATTACAATCTTTCTTTGTGGTTATATTTCTTTTGTTGCTTGTTTGTCTGCTGATGTCTTGAAAGGGTGAAGCTTTCCAGCCTTGTAGAGGACTATTGGAGTGGATGTCTGCACTGTCTTGTGAAATTTTAATGCCCTCGAAATGCAGCCTTTAAGAATTGAAAATCAGCTCCATGGAATGATCCATTTCTGCACAAATATTTCAAAACGTTTCACATTGAATATAAAAGTGATCCGTGATCCGTGATCCCCTGGCCTTCCTAACATCACACAAACTGGATGCTCACATCACATAGTCTGAATATATAACTTATATTTGCATTGGTGAGAAACCATTCGTGGACCTGTAGATCTTAGACATGTCGACTATTTATTCATTGCAATATTTGACAGTTTGGACAGGAAATGCCAGAAGGAACTCGAGACAATTGGGAGGCAATATCTGTTTAAATCTTTGAAGCTCAATTTTCTTTGCCATTATGAGTTTCGAAATGTTGAATTTGGTCTGTATGCTCATTGTCTCCATTGATCATTTTTTATTTGCCTTTGTTATAATTTGTGTATGTCTGTTAATTGAATCATATTGGCATCTGATTTTTACACTCCTCACTCTTGAATCTGAACTTTTGGACATCTTTTATTTTCCCCATATGGATGAATGGCGTGGATAAAACACATGCATCAATGTATTTATCTGTTTGATTTTGGAAAGGAGAATTATATAATACTCAGGCTCGTACGATGCTTGATACACAGGCATTCAGAATCTAATAGATTGTGCATCCCATTGTCTGCAAGTCACAGTTTCAATATCAAATTGGTTGAATAATCCTAACCTTTGATTCACGGACACTTTTTTGTGGAAATAGGACAGTTGGTTTAGTCTCTTTTTTTTTTAACCGTGCAATCAATGTCCTCCAATTCAAAAGTCAGATGATCCGACAAGCTTAATTTTTTATTCACGATACATCTATACTGGGTTCTATAATTTGGACAGTTTAATTTGAGTAGTTGTATGCCTTGTGTGCAATTTCTTAAGTAATTTGTAAGTGCATGAGTATCATCCATTACACTTTGCCAGAGTATGAAAGATTTGCTCTTTGGGCCTAAGTCATGGACTTGACTAAATTTACGGTAATCTTGTACATTACAGAGATTTTGCAAAGTACTAATGATGTACATGTTACTTATCTAAGGCATTATATTGAATGGATACTCAAATTTTGGTGTAAATATTTTTATAAGACAAATATTGACTCGACTGAGTTTTCATGGCTCGGTGGATTGGCCAAGTCAATGCAAAACTTGGCCAATTTTCATATAGGACTGATGCATAGTATGAATCAGCAGACCAATTTCTTTTATAGCTGGAAATAGTTGTACTTCTTTGTTCCTTTGTTTCCTCAGCAGATTTAGGTAATAGACTTGTTAGCTGGAAATGATGATCTGCACTTCAGAAGATATTGATTCAGTCTTTAAGTCCATCTGCTAGCTGGAAATCTATTTAATTTTCTTTTTTAAACTTTGGTATGAGTTTGGATTTGAGCATGTAGTTCAATGGTAGAAAATCTGCATTCCAACATTGGTATCTATGGTAGTGACATTGGGATCAGTCCAAAATCTGTTTTAATAGTCCACCTATGATCTGGAAAGAACCATACTAATCAGATTATTATAACCATCCAATCATAACTTGTAAAATGGGTCTTACCATCCGCTTTGCAAGTTATAATTATGTGGTTGTGACCATTTGATCAGGGAATTCCAGGGCCATATGCAATCACAAGTTGGCCTAGTTGAGGTCTAGATGAATTTACACCTGAACACAATAGGAAGAATCATGTGACATCTTATAACCTCAATTATTGAATGGAAGTTAGGTTGAGACGGATTTATAGTGAGGTGGTAAATAGTTTTCCCTTTCATTTACAGATGGAAGTAAGAGTAATCCTTTGCTTCCAATTATAATACCCTCAGTTGGTACTGCCATGCTTGTTTTGGGTATGTTTGGCTATTTTTCATGGAAGAGACTCGAGAAACAAGGTAATTCTAGTATGTTTGGATCACCATTTTAGAGAAATTATATGTACATGTAGCAGTTGATAAGCATAGCATGACTATGTTTTCATGTTCAAAGGGAGAAAATGTTTCAGTGATACAAACCACTGGCTTGCTGGGTCCTGCCCTGGATGAACTGTGCCCCAAAAAATCTAGAATGTTGAAAAATTCTCTCTTTTTGGGTTAGATATGAACCATTGTTGGATTTATCTTCTTAACCATCTATTTGAAGCCCAGAATCTGAAAGGATAGGACTATCAAATGAAGGTAACTTTTGCAACATCATCTGTCCCTAATTGGAGCTCATAAACAATTGTCTAGATCACTACTCCATGGTTACCACTTTCATGAGGGACTGAATTTCCTCTTCTTAAGGGTCGTATAGTTCCCCAATAGACTAATCCCCTAAAGTAAGGATGTTGAACCTTCCTTGCATTACAAAGATTTAATATGTTCTATGTTAGTCTTAAAGGTACTAAACCAGTGTCATTTAGGGAGGAGAGGTACAAATACTGCAGCGTTTGGCCAGAGAGATAATTATGAGTTCAGTGATAGTACACTTCTAAATGGGGAGTACATTCCAGAAGTACCACTATTCAGTTTTGGTAGCATTCTAGCTGCTACAGATAACTTCCCTTTGGCGAATAAGCTTGGTGAAGGTGGGTTTGGTCCTGTTTACAAGGTAATGTCCAATTTTCTGTCAATAAACTTCAAACACAGTGACTGAATTAGTAATTTGGGGAAAAAAATGGGTGATAGACATTTACTTCTCTTATAGTGCTAAAATTCAGCCGACTCGTCTCTGCATGATTTCGAGAAGATTCACTGGGAAACTCGTGGGTGTGACTTAGTCCTCACACCTAGGGATTTTTAGTTGTTTGTTTCAACAATTTTATATATGTTCTAACACAAACATTTTCAATTTACTTATTACATACAGAGTTGAGTCAAGTAAAGGCTTAATGGAGTCTTTAAGCTATCCTGTTTTATGGATACATCTTATTCTTCTTGTTTTCCAAAATTTCTACAATATATTGGCAATGCTTATAATAAATGGGTTTTTGTAAAGAAATGTGAATGGAATTAAAGAGCCCAAGAATAGGAAAAAAAATTAGTGATTACAATGCAGATTAATAAGAGTGATGCTTGGTTTCTTCAAGGAATGTTTCTAGAAGGTCAAGAAATAGCAGTAAAAGCACTTTCTAAGAGTTCTGGTCAAGGATTGGAGGAGTTCAAGAATGAAGTACAACTTATTGCAAAACTCCAACACAAGAATCTTGTTAGATTGTTGGGTTGGTGCATCTATGCGGAAGAAAATATATTGGTCTATGAATACATGCCCAACAAAAGCTTGGATAAACTTCTCTTTGGTTTGCTCCTCTTACTTATCTCATGACAAAGGAAAATCTAAACTTCACTTGATTTAGAAGACAATGCTATATATGGGTACACATATCTATTTATATCATCCTTTTATTTTTATTTTTAAATTCTTCTTCAATGAAAATCTCTAACAAAGAATATTCACCAGATCCAACCCAAAAATCAGAACTAGATTAGGGAAAACGCTTCTGCATTATCGAAGGTATTGCTCAAGGGCTTCTTTATCTTCACAAGTATTCAAGGTTAAGAATCATTCATCGAGATCTAAAAGCCAACAATATTCTACTAGATGGTGAAATGAACCCCAAAATATCAGCCTTTGGTTTGGCTAGGATTTTTGGAGGAAACCAGATTAAAGCGAATACTGATAGAATCATGGGAACATAGTAAGTACCATTTGTAGAAATCCACTTACAATCAAAGGTGTGTATTCATAAACACCACAAATGATGCTTATTACTTCACCAATTTTCTAATTAGTTTGGCTGCACAAATTTCTGCAGTGGCTATATGCCTCCAGAGTATGCATTGGCGGGTCATTTCTCAGAGAACTCTGATGTATATAGCTTCGGGGTGTTACTGTTAGAAATTGTTACCAGAAAGAGGAACTCAGGTTTTTGTCCCAACTATCAGTGGTTGAATCCTTTAGGATATGTAAGTACCATCCAAGATTTTTTATTTTTTATTTTTCCTCTTGATAAGTTGAATTTGTGTTCTCTGCATGATGCTTACTAATGCATTTTCTAGGGAGGCAATTTGGTTTGGGCTGGTTGAGAGCCTTAGCTCATGTTGGACTTGGAAATGCTTCAGCGTAGCCCAGTTCACCAATGATTCCCATTTTTCATGAATGGAAACATGTCTGCACACTGTTTTCCATTCTGGGCTGATTCTTGTTTATCATTTCCTATAAACATGAGATTTTGATGACATTGATGGTGGATTTTAATTCTTCAGGCATGGAAACTATGGAAAGAAGGTAAGATCACAGAGCTGATGGATCCATCCATAAAAATTGGTTTGTATCACTGAAACATTTTCTCCATTTGAACATGAAAACATAGTCATGTTATGCTTGTGATGTTTTCATCAGGAGCTACTTCCATGCTGGGAGAGCCAAGTGCTTCAATAGGTAATTGTGCCTGATGTGCTTTTCTTTCTCTTCTTACTTTGGGAATCTTATGTTACATCTTGACAATTTCATTTTGCACCACTTAGTTATCATTATCTTTACTCACTTCTTTCTTTTATGTAATTGCGCCTGATGTTTAGCAGAAAAAGAAAGGCATGCAGGGCGTTATTGAGATCGAAAATCCTAATTTGGTAAAACCAAAGAATTTGAAACTAAGAGATGTTGATGTAAGTTGGATATATCCTCCAAAATGTTGTACCGTGGGAAAATTTTAGCATTTTGACATCTGGAAGCTTATTAAATAGTATGAAATTTATCATTTAATGATTCTGCCAGAATTTTCTGAATGCATTGGCTAAATTTAATAGTGTGTGGTGCTGAATATGTCTCTAGAGAAAGCTTTCTTCCTCTCTTGTGGAATGTCTGAATGGATCATTGCTGCTCATAATATCTGTATTATATTCTACTTATGATTACATCACAAGGAATGGAAGTTTCTTCACCTCAAAATTTTCTTCAGTGTATGTCAATAACACCAAGTCCACAAGCACCTTAAAATAATTGCTCACAGACAGCTAACTTTTTCCATGTGATTACCAATGAGTCATGTTAAACCATAAGATTACATATATGTATGTTTATTCCACTAACAACAAGGAAATTATACATAGAGAGATGGGATGTCTAGGGAGAAATTTTTGGAGATTAGTTAAGAGATACAATTTTAATTTTATTTTTTTAAAAAAAAAAAGAAAAAAAAGAAGAAAAGAAATGTCGTAATCTAAAAGATTACCTTATTCACTTACCATAACCAACCAAAAATATAACTTTGGGTCCATATAATAAATAGTTAACATGAAAGGTATGCGTATATGTATGTGTGTTATATGTGATTTTTTCTCATTTTGGTTATTATTCCTTTGAAATTTTAAGCTTTGTGATGATTTTGTGGTTTTTAGAGTGATGAATGTTTTTTCTAATACATCTCAGGTACCTTCATAATCAGGTTATGGTTTTTTCCCTAGTTTCTTAATTTTATGTGGGCATTTTTTTTTTAAATCTTTTGGACTCCCTCATTTATTGTATTGTGGGGATTAAAAGAGAGAGTGAACTCACTATTTTGGATATCTTGTGAGATGGTGGTTGCTCGGAGTTCAGCTTATGGTACTTGTGATGTTTTGAAGAACTAGATGCTGAAAGATATGAGATTGGCACTTTACTATAGCAGTTTGCTACCTCATCCATGACCATGTCTTTGAATGTTAGAGCTGTAGAAGCTTTGGAGTTTGTGGTCTTAATATTACATGTTTGGTAATGAGTGGATGAGGAGCTGCAAAGGGGCACGATCACTTATCAAGGCTTTGCAGGGAAGGCTTGGGGGACTATAACTTTGGTGCTGCAATTCAGGCTTGTTAGATTTTATTATTTCACTATTTGTTTAATCGTACATTTACTATTGGTTATGCTTGTAGATGTATGGAATACTTGGTGATCGCTCTTGGTTATGTTGTTCTTGGCTTGTCTTGTTGTGTAAGTGCTATGATTTCATATCCCTTTTGTTGTCAAATTTTGTGGTGCCAAAACCTATATCTATGTCTTGTATATCTTGTGTTTTATGTTTGAAGACTAGTCATTGTAATCAAGACATATCAAGACATTGCATTTCAAGACATGATCTTAAATGAAGAAAGCTTTCAAGTCTTGGATGAAGAAATCAAGAATAGAAGTTTTCAAGGTTGCATATTCAAGATTTGATCAAGTTCAAGTTTACTAGAAGACTTTTTCAAGTCAAGATCAAGCTCATGAAAGCCTACTACAAGCTTTGTATATTCACAAACTTCTCTTAAGGGTCATCTGAGTGAACAGACTTTCAATGTCTATCTCACTTTTAAGGTTTGTTTGAACTTAAATAGACCTTAGGATGGGCTTTACTGTAGGTCTTTCTTGATACATAACTCATATATTTTAATATGCTTGTTTGGGCTGTTTTAAGACCAGTCCTAGCTTTGCTACGACCAGTCTTAAGTTTTTCAGGACCAGTCCCAGGTAGTTGAAGATTTTTGAATCTTTTTAGCTGTCCTAGGACCAGTCCTGGACATCCTATGACCAGTCCTGTGAGTTCTACGACTCATCCTTCGACCGGTCGTAGCCCTACGACTCAAACTCTAGCAACCATTTTTAGGGTCCTACGACCGGTCGTAAGTGCCCCACGACCAGTCGTAGATGGCCCACGACCGGTCGTAGACCGCCCAGGACTGGTCGTGGAATTGAAAATCTTATCCCGCGAAAATATTCAAAAATCTTTGATACGACGACCAGTCCTAGGATCCTAAGACCAGTCGTAGACGGGATTTTTCATGCTATAAATAGAGCACGAACTTCAGAGTTTTAGCACTCCAATTCAATTTTATTCAAGCATTCTTTAGGCTATTCTCTGAGATAAGTTTGTGTTTATTTTAAGCTGCTTTGTGCTTATTTAATATTCCTTTTGTTAGCTTATTTTTATTTAATTTTGATCTACATTCCAATCTTATTAGAAAAGGGGAATTTCTGATATTCCTTCTTCTTGGATTCAAAATCAAATAAATCTAGCCCGTTTGATTTAAAATCAATTAGACTTAGAACCATTCTTAAAGTGAATATTGGACTTTGAATGTCGAATCAAACTTCTACTAAGATTGGTTCTACCAGGCTTCTTCAAAAGTTGATTCAGGCATTTTACATGTTTTGTAATTTACTTTCTCTAGTTTTTGTTTGAGATTCACCAGAAAAATCTCATTGTAGTGGTTATCTGAGGAGAGCCAGAAAACTCAGATTGTGGGGTTTTTGGATTGTGTAAGCCCGAGATCAAAGACACAATTGTGAAGGTTTTAGGTGAACCTGTGAAACCTATTTTGATAGTGCATGCTAATATCCCCTGTGTGAGGATATTAGGAGTGGAGTAGCAATCTGTGTGGCTGTTGGATAACAGTTGGCGTACACACAGGTGAACCACTATATATCGTTGTGTTGTGGATGTGCTTTATTCTTTCATTCCTTTATTCATTCAGTTTTGTAGTTTGTGTTTGTGGATGAATGTTGTAATCACTTCAAGCAAGTGTGGATGAATGTTGTAATAACTTAGGATTTATTTTTCGCAAGTTATTTTGATTTCATTGCTTATTATTCCTCTTTGGTTTGTGATACAAAGGACGTTCTAGAAATAAGGTTGTCCTACCTTAAACCTCTGGTTTTTGGTGTAAGGTTGTCCTTAGAACTGATAAAGTATCAATCTCTTTATTTTAGGCTATTGTGATTGTTTTATATTCAGCATTGTGCTTTATTTATTTTATTATTCCACTGTTAAAAGTTTTATTTAGCATTGTCCTATTCACCCCCCCTCTAGGGCATATACCTAGGCCCTTTCAAGTGGTATCAGAGCCAAATAGCTCGTACTTAATGTTTATTTATTGTTTTTATTTTCTGAGCTAACGATCTAAGCTATATTAAGATGTCAAATTTTGATAGCCTATCTGTCACTAGGCCACCACCTTTTAATGGCACAAACTATGCTTATTGGAAAGTCAGGTTGAGGATCTTCCTTAAATCCTTGGATGAAAGTGTGTGGTTGGCCACAGTAAATGAAAGGAACCCTCCTATCACTGAAGTAACTAATAGTGATGGTACAAAATCAATGAAAGTAACGACTTATTCTCTTTGGACCACACTTCAGAAAAGTGAAAGTAGTGCAAATGCAAAAGCACTAAATGCAATTACTTATGCATTATCACCAGATGAATTCAAAAGAATCATTTCTTGTGAAAATGCAAAACAAGCATGGGATATATTAGAAATGACACACGAGGGTACATCCATTGTCAAGAAATCTAAAGTCCAACTCCTCACAACTAAATTTGAAGAAATTCATATGGAGGAGAATGAGATGTTTATGGACTTCTACACTAGATTGAATGACATTGTGAACTCTATGTGGGGTCTTGGTGATAGAATCCCAGAAAGTAAAGTGTGCACAAAAATACTACGTTCACTTCCTGAACGGTTCAATTATAAAGTGACTGCGATTCAGGAACTTCGTGATACGGATACAAGGAGGGTTGAGGAACTAGTTAGTTCACTTCAAACCTATGAGTTATCCTTTAAGGCTCCTAAAGGAAAATCAATAGCTCTAAAATCATCTAAAAATATTTCACAAGAGAGCACTTCGGATACAGAAAATTCCGAAGATGATGTGGCACTTTTAGCAAAAAAGTTTTACAAAATCTTCAAAAATAAGAAAAAGGTTGATTTTCAAAAATCAAATGATAAGAGACGATCTAAACCTAGAACTCGTAAATACTTGAAAGATAGTCAATGTTACAACTATCAAGAGTATGGGCATTTAGCTAACAAATGTCCTAAAAAGGACAAATCAAAAAAGAAAAGCATGATGGCTACTTGGGATGAATCGTCTGATTCTGAATCCTCTTCTAAATCAGAAGATTCTGAATCCAAGTCAGGTGAAGATGTTAAAGCCCTTATGACTCTAGCCATGATCACCCTTTCAGATAATGATGATATATTTAGCGAAGAAAATCTGAATAGTGATTACGATAATGAAGATGATCTTCAGGATGCTTATAATGCCCTTTATAAAGAGATTTGTAAAATTGCTGTCAAGCTTAAATTACAAAAAGAAAAATTTTCTAAGCTTAAGGAAGATTATGAGTCTCTTGTCTTAGAAAAGTCTCATATTTCCGATTCTTTTAAAAAAATCAAAAGTGATTTAAATTTCAAAACCTCCAAAATTGAAGATTTGAGATCCGAAAATGAGAAACTCAAAAATGAGGTAGCTTCTCTTTAGAGTTTGAAAGACACATGGAGATATGCCCATGGTGATTCTAAATTGAAAAAATTATTGTCTGGATCAAGAAAATGTGGCGATCGATACGGCTTGGGCTATGATAATGATACATCTCCCAAACAAAAGAACATTGCTCCTAAATTTGAAAAGGGAGAGTCTTCAAACTCAAAAGAAAAGAATACTTTTCGAGGTTTTTCCAAAAATTCAAAGACTTTTCAAAAACCTAAAAGTAGCCATGTCAACTTTAATTTTCAAAACCGAAATCAATTAGCTAAAAAAATTATTGATCTTCTCAAGGAGCTATTAAAGTCGAACTCTACAGGTCTCTCCGATAACAATAGATAGAAAAGGACCATCTATACTCCTAAACCCAAAACATTTATGAAATGAGTTCCTAAAGTTGCTAGCTTGGTTGTCCACACCGCTTTCAAAGCAACAAGCCATTCAAAGTGGTACCTAGATAGTGGTTGCTCCAGGCATATGACAGGTGACAAAGCCTTATTCACCGATCTTAAAGATATGACTGAAGGGTCAGTCACTTTTGGTGATGGAAGCAATTGTAAAATCATTGGCCAAGGTACGGTTCAGCTCTATAACCTTCCCTTATTTAAGAATGTTTTATATGTTGAGGGCTTAAAACATAACCTGTTAAGCATTTCTCAGATATGTAATAACAACCACAGTGTAAAGTTTTCTAATCAAGGTTATGAGATAGTTAATAAAAAGGGTTCTGTTATATTAACTGGTCACAGAACTTTTGAAAACTGATACATAGTTAGTAATGCAAGCTCATCTACTCAATCATGTTACATGGTCCATACCGATGAGACTGAATTATGGCATAAACGCCTTGGACATGTACACTATCAGAACTTATTTAGATTGAGCAAAAGAGAACTAATTAAAGGTCTACCTAAATTACAAAATATAGACAAAATATGTGGTGAATGCCAGTTGGGCAAACAGATTAGGAGCTCTCATAAGAAAGTGAACTCCAATACCACATCTAGACCACTCGAGCTTCTCCACATGGATCTTATTGGACCTACCAGATCGGAGAGTCGAGGAGCCAAAAAATACATTTTGGTTATCATAGATGACTATACAAGATTCACTTGAGTATCGTTCTTAAAAGATAAAATTGAAACCTTAGATGAAGTGAAAAAGGTCATCAAACGAATCCAAAATGAGAAAGGTTCTCATGTTAGTAAGATTTGTAGTGATCATGGATCTGAATTCGAAAATAGTAGTTTTGAGAAATTCTGTAGCGATCAAGGAATATCACATGAATTCTGAGCACCCAAAACACCGCAACAAAATGGTATACTTGAAAGGAAAAATAGAGTGTTTCAGGATATGGCTAATGTTATGTTGAATAGCATGAAGCTCTCTAGAAATCTTTAGGCTGAAGCAGTTAATACCGTATGTTATATTATTAATCGGGTTTATACAAGTAAATCTGATAATAAGACTGCTTATGAAATATGGTTTGAAATGAAACCTACTGTCAAATACTTTCAGATTTTTGGCAGCAAGTGTTATATTTTACGGGATCGTGAAAATTTGGGTAAGTTTGATACGAAAAGTGACGAAGGAATTTTTCTTGGTTATTCTTTGAACAGTCGAGCTTATAGGGTTCTAAATAAGATAACTGGTGTGATTCAAGAATCTATCAATGTGGTCATTGTGATCATTTGAATACACCAGCCTCAAGTTCAGATGATGATGAAGCTTTTATTATTGACAATCAAGATATCTCATCAAGTTAAAAAGAATCTGAACCAAGGACTGTTAAAGATCATCCAACCAGTCAAATACTTGAAAACCCTCTCACTGGAGTTCGTACTCACAAACAACTTGAGAACATATGTAATTATGTTTGTTTTACATCCTAAATAAAACCGGTCACCGTAAAGAAGCACTTTTTGACGAAAATTAGATAGTTGCTATGTAGGATGAACTTAATCAATTTGTTCGTAATGATGTCTGGTATCTTGTTCTTAGACCTAAAGATAAACACATTATTGGAACAAAGTAGATCTTTAAAAATAAGTTTGATGAACTCAGAAATATTATACGAAACAAGGTTAGACTGGTTGTTCAAGGGTACACTCAGATTGAAGGCATCGATTACGATGAAACCTTTGCTCCAGTCGCTCGCCTTGAGTCAATCAGACTTTTTATTTCTATCGCATGTTTTAGAAAATTTAAAATCTATCAGATGGATGTAAAGAGTGCTTTCTTGAATGGCGATTTACATGAAGAAGTGTATGTTGAACAACCTTCAGGGTTTGAAGACCCTAAGTTATCTGACCATGTATTTCGTCTCAAAAAGGCTCTCTATGATCTAAAACAAGCACCTAGGGTATGGTATGAAAAATTGACTAAATTCTTACTTAGTCATAGCTTTCAAGTAGGTAGTGTCGATAAGACGCTTTTTGTTAAGAAGAATAATAATGATACTTTAATGGTTTTAATATATGTTGATGATATTATTTATGGATCTACTTGTTCTAACATGTTTATTGAGTTTGCAGAATTAATGAAATCAAGGTTCGAAATGAGCATGGTTGGCGAACTTAACTATTTCCTAGGGTTGCAAGTAAAACAACAACCTGATGGAATTTTCATTTCTTTATCCAAATATGTTACAAACTTGGTTAAAAGGTTTGGATTTGAATAAACTATATCGCAGTATGATTGGTAGTTTATTGTATCTAACTACTAGTAAACCTGATATGGCATTTAGTGTTGGAATTTTTGCGAGATATCAGTCTAATCCTAAGGAATCACATCTTATTACTGTTAAACGGATTATTAGATATGTCACAAGTTCTATAAATTTGGGTCTATGGTACCCTTTTAATACTAGTGTTCAATTAGCCGAGTACTCAGATGCTGATTGGGCCGAAAATATTGATGATAGAAAATCAACCAGTGGTGGTTGTTTTTACATTGAAAATTGCTTAGTTTCTTGGTTCAGCAAGAAGCAAAGCTCAATATCACTCTCCACTGCTGAGGCTGATTATATTGCAGCTAGATAAGCATGTACTCAACTAGTTTTGATGAAACGCATGCTTAGCGATTATGGAATTAATTAAGATTCAATGATCCTACATTGTGATAATTCCAGTGCTATAAACATTTCCAAAAATTGAATCCATCATTCACGTACTAAGCATATTGACATTAGATATCATTACATTCGTGAGTTGGTTGAAGAAAAAGTTATTTCTTTGGAATATATATCAACCGAAAATCAACTTGCTAATATATTTACTAAACCGCTCGACAAAAGCAGGTTTAATAAATTAAAATTTGATCTTGGAATGTGTTTTTTACATTAAATATTCTTGCTTGTATGTATCATAGTTTATCATATTTCATATTATATCTGTTTAAATTTTAATTTTTTACATTAAAAATTAATTTTTGGTCGATACTCGACCGGTCATGGATGTACACGACCAGTCATGGTACAACCGGTCGTGCACAGCACTCGACCAGTCATGGAGCTCGTGAGCATCATATAATTTGGAGAAAATCCCCTTCTTCTTCATTTTCACATGGACCTACGATGAGTCATGGCTCGACCAGACATAGAATTTCTTATTTTTCTTCAAGGTAAATCCTATTTCATCATTTTTCTTGAAGATTCATGCTCTCTATACTTTGATTTATTTATAATATAGCTTGATTTCATCTCTTGTTGGGTTTTTCAAGGGTTTCCTCTCAATTTGCTGATCTAGAGAAAACCCATCTTTCATTTATGTATCTTGCTTGCTCTTTGTATATCTTTTTTAATATGGATGCTAGAGGAAAAAAGAAAATATCCCGTGGTCCATCTTCATCCAGATCTGCACCGATAACTAAACGGCACCTTCGGTCACCCGAAGATGATTCTCAAGATGTAAGAGATTTACGTGTCCGTAACATTATCGTTGAGCATACCGCTGATCTAAATCACATTGCTCCATATGGTGTCATCCCCCTTCTTGAATTTGTAGGCTAAACTAACATTTTTCTTTGGGGTAGGCCTGCATACCAGTCCATTGCCCAATTAATGGTTGCATGCATTTCAGATTTTTCTCTTGATAATTTAACATTTTCAATCGATACTAGAGAAGGAAAATTTAAAGTAGACCGTCATTTGATATCAGGTATTATGGATACACCTGTTAATGATGAAGGTATCCCAATTCATACTTTATACGATAAACCATCTGAATCAGAAAAATGCATGTTAACACGAGATTTATGCAAAATTGATGTACAATGGACTCACAAAGGGAATGCGCTCCCTGCAAAGTATCTGTTACCTAGTTACAGAATATTACATCGTTTCTTCATTTCCAATGTATATCCTCGGTCTAGTAATAAAATCGAGTTGACTTCTTTCATGGTTCGTGTGTTGCATTCTATTACTTCTGGTACGAAGATCTGTCTTCCTTCTTTGATTTGTCATTTCATTATTCAGTTTCGTCTCCATCCGGGTCAGTGATATTCCGTTCGGTTACCTTATGACTATTTTAGCCACTCACATGCTTGTTGATAAACCTGTTAATGAGGCACCAATTCATTATCTTATTTTCAACAATTCCAATCTTAATAAGATGAAATTGGATCTACTTCCTGGTCAAGTTGAGGAAGGTGGTGATGGAGGTGTTGGTGGTGATGCTGGAAACGGAGGGGAAGCTGGCGATCTTCCACAGCAAGATGTTAATATGGATGACATATTTGATGATATAGAAACTGATTCACCTAATGATCCAGATTATGATCCTTCTGGTTTTGATGCACGCCTTCGTGCATTGGAGGAAAAAGTTGATAATATGAATATAGCACATGATATGAGATTCAAGTACATGCGAAAATATCTTCGTCGCATCAATAAGGGCTTACACCAGATTGATCTGACTATCCCTGCTCCCTCCTCTGGATCAAATTAAGTGAATTATCTTCTGGATAGTATAGCATTTCTTTTTTTTTGGATATGTATTATGGATTATGGTTTCATAACCTTTTATTTTGGATATTGTATTTTGGATTATGGATTATGGCTTGACATTTCAGTTTTATTTTATGTCCTTTCATATCACCTTCTCATTATTTGATGTCTATGTTCTCCTTTCTATTGTACCTTTCCCTTGTCATTTTGTGACAAAAAGGGGGAGTAGTAAGCTAATGTTAATGCTAAAAGGGGAGTAATATGGATAGGGGGAGTAAATTTGTTTGTATTGATTGAGAAGGATATGTGGATTGATGGATATGTGGATTGAAGTCTTGAGGTTTTCATGTTGTGTACTGATTATATGAGCAATACTCGTATTACTCAGGGGGAGTAGAGTATTTTGTGATTTCATGGCTTATCATTCCTTATTATCTTTGATGCTATGTGTTTTTTCACAAATTTGACAAAGGGGGAGATTACAAGTGCTATGATTTCATATCCCTTTTGTTGTCAAATTTTGTGGTGCTAAAACCTATTTCTATGTCTTGTATATCTTGTGTTTTATGTTTGAAGACTAGTCATTGCAATCGAGACATATCAAGACATCGCATTTCAAGACAAGATCTTAAATGAAGAAAGCTTTCAAGTCTTGGATGAAGAAATCAAGAATAGAAGTTTTCAAGGTTGCATGTTCAAGATTTGATCAAGTTCAAGTTTACTAGAAGACTTTGTCAAGTCAAGATCAAGCTCATGAAAGCCTACTATAAGTTTTGTATATTCACAAGCTTCTCTTAAGGGTCATCTGAGTGAACAAACTTTCAATGTCCATCTCACTTTTAAGGTTTGTTTGACCTTAGATTGACTTTAGGATGGGCTTTACTGTAGGTCTTTCTGGATACATAACTTATATATTTTAATATGCTTGTTTGGGCTATTCTAAGACCAGTCCTAGGGACTTCAAGACTAGTCCTAGCTTTGCTACGACCAGTCTTAAGTTTTTCAGGACCAGTCCTAGGTAGTTGAAGATTTTTAGATCTTTCTAACTGTCCTACGACCAGTCCTGGACATCCTACAACCAGTCTTATGAGTTCTACAACTCATCCTTCAACCGGTCGTAGCCCTACGACTCAAACTCCAACAACCATTTTTAGGGACCTACGACTGGTCGTAGGTGTCCCATGACTAGTCGTAGATGGCCCACGACCGGTCATAGACCGCCCAGGACTGGTCGTGGAATTGAAAATCTTATCCCACGAAAATCTTTCGAAAATCTTTGATGCTACGACCAATCCTAGGATCTTAAGACCAGTCGTAGACGGGATTTTTCAGGCTATAAATAGAGCACGAACTTCAGAGTTTTAGCACTCCAATTCAATTCTATTCAAGCATTCTTTAGGCTATTCTCTGAGATAAGTTTGTGTTTATTTTAAGCTACTTTGTGCTTATTTAATATTCCTTTTGCTAGCTTATTTTTATTTGATTTTGATCTACATTCCAATCTTATTAGAAAAGGGGAATTTCTGATATTCCTTCTTCTTGGATTCAAAATCAAATAGATCTAGCCCGTTTGATTTAAAATCAATTAGACTTAGAACCATTCTTAAAGTGAGTATTGGACTTTGAACGTCGAATCAAACTTCTACTCCGATTGGTTCTACTGGGCTTCTTCAAAAGTTGATTCAGGCATTTTACATGTTTTGTAATTTACTTTCTCTGGTTTTTGTTTGAGATTCGCCAGAAAAATCTCATTGTAGTGGTTATCTGAGGAGAGCCAGAAAACTCAGATTGTGGGGTTTTTGGATTGTGTAAGCCCGAGATCAAAGACACAATTGTGAAGGTTTTAGGTGAACCTGTGAAACCTATTTTGATAGTGCATGCTAATATCCCCTGTGTGAGGATATTAGGAGTGGAGTATCAATCTGTGTGGCTGTTGGATAACAGTTGGCGTACACACAGCCGAACCACTATATATCGTTGTGTTGTGGATGTGCTTTATTCTTTCATTCCTTTATTCATTCAGTTTTGTGGTTTGTGTTTGTGGATGAATGTTGTAATCACTTCAAGCAAGTGTGGATGAATGTTGTAATAACTTAGGATTTATTTTCCGCAAGTTATTTTGATTTCATTGCTTATTATTCCTCTTTGGTTTGTGATACAACGGACGTTCTAGAAATAAGGTTGTCCTACCTTAAACTTCTGGTTTTTGGTGTAAGGTTGTCCTTAGAACTGATAAACTATCAATCTCTTTATTTTAGGCTATTGTGATTGTTTTATATTCAGCATTGTGCTTTATTTATTTTATTATTCCACTGTTAAAAGTTTTATTTAGCATTGCCTTATTCACCCCCCCTCTAGGGCATATAGCTAGGCCCTTTCATGTTGCCCATGATTGTCTATGTTTTCTTGCCACTATATAAGTTCTGTGCCGTCCATTCCTTTCCATGATATGATTAGTCAGCTGGTGGCACTTTTCAACTGGTCCTCTAGCAGTGATTTTTCACTACACATTTTCTTATTTTCAAAAAAGTTTATTTTTTGGAGGCCCATTTCTAGATTATATTTTCATAGGTCTGCATTTGGTTGGTGTTGTAGAATGATACCATCTGACACTCAGCATTTGGTAAACTCTGTGTGTGTGTGTGTGTGTGTCTGTGTGTACATATATAATTGTTTACTAGACCAACCATTGCTCTCTCTACATGCACTCTTAAATGCATCTATAGGATATTTGAGCTGTGTCCCGGCTCGAATCCTCCTGCGTGTATTAGTTTTGATGTTGTTTGCATCCTGCTAGATGGAAGGTGAAAAAGGTTAAAAAACATCGAGTTGTGCATCAGTTTGGATCTACCATGTAGATGACCTGGACCCTAGATTGGACTGTTAACAATCAGGTTCTTGTTGCATTTATGGTAATAATTGTTGTTTTAAACCGCCTGCTCATTTTAATTAGGTGTGGTGTTATTAGGGGTTGATCAACTTGGTGCTTTGGACCTGATTATCCATATAATCAGTCCAACTTTATATACAGCTGAGATGTCCTAACGCAGGTCATGTATGTATTTATATGTTTTACTTGTACATTCCTGTATTGATTACTCAAGTATGATGGTTATGCGCATTCTTTCGGGTGGATGTTGCATGTGGGAGGATTGGAGCTGCATATTTCAGATTCAAGCATCTGGTACGTCTCTTGTCAAGAATGCACATGTATAGTTATCATTATGGTTATAGTTATTTATTATGTGATAGGTTTTCAGGTGAGATGAACGAGTTTCAAAAGAAAACAGTCTACGGTTTTGAGAAGCGATTCCCAATGCCATTTTATGTTTAATGCATATTTCAGATTCAAGCATCTGGTACGTCTCTTGACTCAAGAATGCACATGGTTGAAGTGGTCTGGCCATTTGGACTGACCATGTTTATGCATTTGCTCGAAATTGATAGAGCAGACCCGGATGTGCGTCGGAGCTATCTGGAAGAGCGGGGGTCCATGGAAGGTGAGAACCACTGTTATGACCATGATGAAGCTATCCATTTCTTATGGATAGCATTGGAGGGGCTTGGCCATTTGGACAGGCCATGTTTATGTATTTGCTTGAAATTAATGGAGCAGACCCGGATGTGCGTCGGAGATATCCGGAAGAGCGGGGGTCCCTGGAAGGTGAGAACCGCTGTTATGACCATGATGAAGCTGTCCATTTCCTATGGACGGCATTGGAAGGGCCTAGCCATTTGGACAAGCCGTGTTTATATTTGTATTTACAGGTACCAAACCTTTAACTTAAACCCGAACCAATTCTCAAACCCAAAAACCTATAACCTAAACCAAAACCAAAGACAAAACCTATAACCTAAACCAAAACCAAAACCTATGACCTAAACTCGAACCCATTCTCAAATCCCAAAACCTATGACCTAAACTCAAACCTATTCCCAAATCTCAAAACCTATAACCTTAATCAAAACCATAACCAAAACCTATGACCTAAACCGAAACTGATTCTCAAATCATAAAACCTATAACCTAAACCTAAACCTTATCCTAAACCTATAACCTATAACCTAAACCAAAACAAAAACCAAAACCTAAGACTTAAACCCAAACCCATTCTCCAATCCCAAAACCTATAACCTAAACTAAAACCAAAACCAAAACCTATAACCTAAACCCAAAACCATTCTCCAATCCCAAAACCTATAACCTAAACCAAAACCAAAACCTATGACCTAAACCCGAACCCCTTCTCAAATCCCAAAACCTATGACCTAAATCCCAACCCATTCTAAAATCCCAAAACCTATAAGCTAAACCAAAACCAAAACCTATGACCTAAACCCGAACCCATTCTTAAATCCCAAAACCTATAACCTAAACCTAAACCTAAACCTATAACCTAAACCCGAACCCATTCTAAAATCCCAAAACCTATAACCTAAACCAAAACCATAACCAAAACCTATAACCTAAACCCGAACCGATTCTCAAATCCTAAAACCTATAACCTAAATCAAAACCATAACCAAAACCTATAACCTAAACCCAAACCCATTCTCAAATCCAAAAACCTATAACCTAAACCTAAACCTTATCCTAAACCTATAACCTAAAACCTAAACCAAAACCTATAACCTAAACCAAAACCAAAACTAAAACCTATAACCTAAACCCGAACCCATTCTCAAATCCCAAAACCTATAACCTAACCCAAAACCTATAACCTATAACCTAAACCCGAACCCATTCTCAAATCCCAAAACCTATAACCTATAACCTAAACCAAAACCAAAACCTATAACCTAAACCCGAACCCATTCTCAAATCCCAAAACCTATAACCTAAACTAAAACCTATAACCTATAACCTAAACCCAAACCCATTCTTAAATCCCAAAACCGATAACCTAAACCTAAACCTAAACCTTATCCTAAACCTATTACCTATAACCTAAACCAAAACCTATAACCAAAACCAAAACCAAAACCTAAGACCTAAACCCGAACCCATTCTCCAATCCCAAAACCTATAACCTAAACCAAAACCTATAACCTAAACCCGAACCGATTCTCAAATCCTAAAACTTATAACCTCAACCCAAACCGATTCTCAAATCCTAAAACCTATAACCTAAACTAAAACCATAACTAAAACCTATAACCTAAACCCAAACCCATTCTCAAATCCAAAAACCAATAACCTAAACCTAAACCTTATCCTAAACCTATAACCTTGTAACACCCTGAAAATCGGGGGTCGTGTAAAAACTCAACTCCCGAGTTCTAGACCGTCACTTATGCAACAAAAAATGATTATGATTCAATGTTGTCTGATTTAAAGCATTCACATGAGTAAAAGTATACCAAAACTGCAATTCATACTCCAGATCCAGTGATAAAACTAAGCGGAAGACTAAACAATATATATATCACAGTATGAAAACAAAGTAGATCTCATCTGTCTCTAAAGTATGAATACATCTCTGAGTCTCATATACATATACATGAACAAAATTAAATGTTCAAAATAGTCCCACTGAAGTCCCGTCAACCCAGGTCGCCTAAGCAAAGCCATCATGATACTGCATGTACGAGAACTCGTCCTAGACCTCTTCGAAGTCTGGCTCTGCCTCCTGGATCTCAGCATCACCTGCATCTACAACAGGGTCTGGTGGGTGTTGCAAACACCATCCCGTAACGTGGGAATGAGTGATTAACTCAGTGGAATCATAGAGCAAAGATTAGCATGTTCACAAATCAATCATGCGATAATAGTAAAGCAGTAAATCAGACAATCCTAATACTGTTATTAATGCAAGATGACATGACGTGATGTATGCCCTCACCGACGATCTCCCTTATACGGCACCATCTTACGACCGTGGCATGCAATCGACCCTCAAGTGCTCCACATCTTCCAGTTACATGCAATGGTATGGTGATATGATTTTTGAGTTGTTATTAGTCCATTCAAACAGCAGGATTGGGAAACTAAGGTACTTCCCTTGTATCAATCCCAACACAGATCCTGTCTAGGGTCGTCACTCCTAGTAATCTCATACGATGTATATTTTGTAGGTCGCTGCAAGGGCTTCCAGGGCTGTTGCTCGCACTCGTTGCACCGCTCTCCCATCACCTTATCAATACAGGCCTACTATACTCTACTGCTACTGAAGGGTCGTCGCCTCCCGTAGACTCAGAATACGCTCGCGGTCACTACAAAGGACTCGTCGCCTGATCAGTGTAGGCCGACAGTTAGAATATAGTGTCCCATACCACCATAATCTGCTCACGAGACTAGGTGCTCACTGGTCACTACGGGAAGGTTTGTGGCCCCAGCGTAGGCCGACAGCTCAACCACGGTGTCCCATACTACCATGCCCGGCTCATGAGTCTTCGTGGATCAAGGTACCATGGTTAACAGGGTTTACAATGGTAAGTTCAGTACCCTAGGTTCAAGCAGTTATGACTAATACAGGGTGAACATACATCGGCCAGTCGGGTTACTTGACGGGCTCGACTAGCGCAATCGCATGTCAAGTCGAACGACATGAAGTGTGTAAAACACTTCGCGTGGCCTAACCACTGCCGCCAACTCCAAACACGACTCGCGTTCATCGATGCGTCGTTCGTGGCCAAGACCAGCCAACCACGAATTCGCTCGATTACCGACTGCCTGGACTAAGTATAGTCCCAAACACATATGAATTCACATCAGTAATTTATGTAGGATTATTGGAATTGAAATACAATCATGTGAGCATGTTAACACATGTTATAACATACAACTTAGGCAAATCTTCAAGCACGTACATTTTATGCATATAATGGAATCATGTACATAGTTAACATGTAGGAAATCATTTACGTCAGCATATTAATTGAGAAATCAGTCTCAAACTAATTCATAACATCATTTAATTCAATACATATTAATACAAGCATTTATACAAACACATACACTACACACTTAAGTCTACATATAGTATGTCGACCCGAAGTGCGCAATTTGGTGAATCTCTTCGCCAAACTAATTATGCACGTATTCCTAACTTTCTAATGCGATAACAAACCATGTCAATCACATTAGCAAAATATGAATGTAATCAGTACTTCCTACAAATGACTAAAATGCCCTAAATCTCATATTCTTCGTTGATTTACGAAACAGGAAATGGATAGCATGTTGTACATGTCAAACGGCGATGCCGTCGATTATCTACTATTAAACGACATTGAAAGTGTTGGAAACCGTCAATCAAAGCGTCTAAAATCCTCACCTTATCTCTTATGGATGCGTGATTTCGAACGGAGCGTATACGCTTCGTCTACGGCAATAAGAGAACCTGATTTACGAGTTACGTTAGCTAACATGCTACGAATCCTAGTAAACTTTAAATCAGCAACTTCTAGTGTTGTTTCATACCTGAATATGTGGAAGAATCACCGGCTTGGTGATCAGGAGGTGTTGCTACAGCACGTGCAACAGGTGGCACGAAGACAGGAAAATTCTCTCCTACACTCTCTCTCAAACTCTCACCCTTTCTCCCTCCAAATCTAGGGTTTCTCTCAAATTCGGATGGGAGAGAGGAGTGAGGGTTTCAACCCCTTTTATAAGCCCAAAAATGCCGAAAATAGGCTCCGGTACAAGGTTCACTTAGTGCATATCCAAATCGGAGCTGTTTCGGTCCAAAAGATGGTTTCTGATGGTCCCCTGGCCGAATGCGATCGGACTTAAGCTCATGCATACCAGATCTAGCATGTATTAAGTTTTCAGTCCGGCAGGGTTCGCAGATCGCGCGTGGCGGACCAGTTTCAGTTCAGCGCTCACCGCACGTAAATCAGGGCTGAAAGTCTCATGATATGAAATAGAAATTTTTCCTGATCCGAGAGTGTAATCTGGCTGAATTCTGATGGTCAGAAAGCTTAATACTAACACATCAAGTCGTGTGCCAGATTTGAATTTGAAATTCCAATTCTGTCCCTATTCGCACTCTCTTCAGTCCGGGCTCAATGAAATAGCCTGTGATTATCGGTTGGACTTAATTTTCGAAATGATTGTCAAGTCCAGCAAGGCGGTTCTAACGGTCTAAGATAGGAGGTATCGGACTTTCGACGCGCGGTCTAGATCCAATACAAATTTCAAAGTGGTCCAGATAACAAACCTGCTTAGAGTTTAATCCGAGGTTATAGAGTATTGTAGAGTCATTGGTTCTACTCGATTTGGGTCTTGTAGAACGTATTTAAAGTGATCAGGGACTATTTTCCAGCTACTCTAGCGTTGCGCTAGCTAACTTACGCTTAATTTCCATAGGAATTAATTCTACGCAATTTCGGGTCGAGTTGGTACTCGAGCCCAAGTATGGATTTTTCACGGGCGTTACAATCTACCTCCCTTAACAAATAATTTCATCTTCAAAATTTATACCTTTTCGTACTCCTCGAGAAGCTGTGGGTAGTTCTATCTGATCTTAGCTTCTGTCTCCCAAGTAGCCTCCTCCTCAGAGTGATGCGTCCACAATACCTTCACAAGGGGAATCACCTTGCTACGCAGTACCTGCTCCTTCCTGTCTAGGATATGTGTCGGTGTAGGATATAGGTAACATCCTCTCCTAACTGCACCTGCTCCCATCTGATGATATGGGAAGGATCAGCAACGTACTTCTTCAGCATAGAAACATGAAATACATTGTGAACGCTCGTGAGAGGCGTGGGTAAAACCAATCGGTAAGTCACTGCTCCCACACGATCGAGGATCTGAAATGGACCAATGAATCGCGGTGCCAGCTTCCCCTTCTTCCCGAACCGAAGGACTCCCTTCATAAGGAAAACTCGTAAAAACACATGATCCCCAACTGTGAACTCTAGTGGCCTCCGTCTCGTATCGGCATAACTCTTCTATCTGCTCTGCGCTGTAAGAAGCCGACGTCGAATAATATCAATCTTCTCTGACATCGCCTGCACTAACTCTGGGCCAATCAAGCTACGCTCACCGACCTCTGCCGAGCAATGCGGTGCGCGACAAGGTCGCCCATATAGCGCCTCATAAGGTGCCATACCGATACTCGCCTGAAAACTGTTGTTATACGCAAACTCCACATAAGCAAGACAATCATCCCAACTATCCTTGAAGTCCAATGCGGAAGCTCGCAACATGTCCTCTAAGATCTGGTTCACCCGCTCTATCTGTCCGTCCATCTGTGGGTGGAAAGAAGTACTGAACTTCAACTTTACACCCATAGCCTCCTGAATGCGAGTCCAGAAAATAGAAGTGAACCGCGTGTCTCTGTCCAACACGATCTCCAATGGAACTCCATGCAGACGCACAATCTCTCCGATATACAGTCTAGCCAGCTCGTCTGAAGAGTTCGTAACTCTGATCGGTAAGAAGTGCGCCGACTTCGTCAGACGGTCGACGATCACCCAAATGGAATCATGTCCCTTCTTCATCTTCGGCAGCCCTGAAATGAAGTCCATGGAAATGAAATCCCACTTCCACTCTGCGATCGGCATAGGCTGCAGAAGTCCAGGTGGTCGGAGATGCTCTGCCTTCACCTGCTGATAAGTGAGACAACGGGATACGAACTCTGCTATGTGGCTCTTCATACCTTCCCACTAATACATCCTCTTCATGTCACGATACATCTTCATACTGCCTGGATGCATCGCGAGTCTAGTACAATGCGCAGCTTCGAGAATCTCTCGTCTCAAGTCAGGGATATCCGGGACGAATAGGCGGCCACGATAACGTAAGCCCCCATCCATACCAACTCGCCACTCGGCGTCTGCATCATCACTGGCCTGCTCTCGAAGCTCAGTCAGATGCGCATCGTCCCTCTGCGCCTCGATGACCCGGTCATCGATCTGAGATTGCACCTGTACATGTGCGATGAACTCAAACGGCTCCTCTACGGTGAGTTTCTGCTCAAAGTCTCGCAAAAACTCAACCATATCCCACTCAGCAACCATCAGCGGAGCCGCAAACTCTATCGCCTTCTTGCGGCTCAATGCATTAGCCACAAGGTTCGCCTTCCCAGGATGGTAAGAGACTTCAAACTTGAAGTCCTTCAACGTCTCCATCCATCGCCGCTGCCTCATATTCAAGTCTCGCTGCATGAATATGTACTTGAGGCTCTTATGGTTGCAAAAGAACTCGAACTCCTCTCCGTAGAGGTAATGTCTTCAGAGTCTCAGTGCGAATATAACGGCTGCCAACTCTAGGTCGTGTGTAGGGTAATTCTCCTCATGCTTCCTTAATTGTCTCGAGGCATACGAAATTACCCTGTCCCTCTGCATAAAGACACAACCCAGACCAACGCTAGACGCGTCAGTGTATATAGTGTATCTAACCCCTTGCTCTGCCAATACTAGTACAGGGGCGGACGTAAGTCTGTCCTTCAGCTCCTGAAAAGATGACTCCGCCTCGTCATTCCAGGCGAACTCAAGTCCTTCCGTGTCAACTGAGATAAGGGTCTTGCTATTTTCGAGAAGTCCTGAATGAAGCGCCGATAGTAGCCAGCGAGACCCAAGAAACTCCTCACCTCAGTGACAGAACCAGGCTGCTCCCAGTCCTGCACCGTAGCTACCTTAGACAGGTCAACTGTTATGCCATCCTTGGACACCACGTGTCCCAGGAACTTCACTTCCTGCTTCCAGAAGTCACACTTCTTGTACTGTGCGAACAACTGATGCTGTCTGAGTGTATCCAGGACCAAACGCAAGTGCTCCTCATGCTCCTCTCGACTCCTAGAGTACACCAAAATGTCGTCAATGAATACAACGACGAATCGATAGAGGAAAGGTCAAAATACTCGGTTCATCAGATCCATGAACATGGCTGGTGCATTCGTGAGACCGAACGACATCACGAGGAACTCGTAGTGGCCAAAACTGGTCCTGAATGCTGTCTTCTGCACGTCCTCATCCCTGACGCCAACTGATGATAACCTGACTGAAGATCAATCTTCGAGAAGTACTGCGTTCCTCTCAACTGATCAAACAAGTCATCGATCCTGGGTAAAGGGTACTTGTTCTTCACCGTGATCTGCTTCAGCCTGCGATAATCAATACATAATCGCATCGAACCATCCTTCTTCCTCACGAACAAGACCGGTGCTCCCCAAGGAGACACACTAGGCCGTATAAGGCTAAGCTCTAGCAGACCATCAATCTGCGTCCTCAACTCCTCCATCTCACATGGTGTCATGCGATACGTCGGCAGTGAGACGGGCATAGAACTAGGAACCAGATCGATAGTGAAATCAATCTCTCGTCGGGGCGATAAACTAGGGATCTTCCTGAACAGATCCCCGAACTCGCAAACGACTGGCGTATGCTCAAGTACCTGGGCACCAGCGTCTCGAAATAAAGTGGCGTAACTAAGTATGCAGAAAGGGAGATTTACCCGGACTGAAAATGTGAAAGGTGTGCCCTCTGGCTCGTATACCGTCACCATACGAGTCTCACAGTCAATCTCGTCCCTCCTAGCAGTCAACCAGTCCATGCCAAGAATGACGTCGAGATAAACAAGAGAGAGATCGACGACAAGATCAAGAGCCATCGTCCTGCCTCCCAGATCAACCAAACAACCCTCACACATCTGGGTAACATCTGAAAAATCCCCATGCGCTGCAAGGACTCGCACCCTATCCATAGTAATAGTCTGTAACCCAAGACGCCTGACTACAGCACGTGATATCAAAGAAATCGTGAAACCAGTGTCCATCATCACGAGAATAGGAGTACCTCCAATATGGGCTGTGACCTCGAAGGCCGAATGCTGAAAAGTTGGTGTCGCAGCTGCCTCAGTTGTCAATGCATGAACCCGTGCCTACTGTGGCCGGTTCGGCCGCTGTGTCATGGGCCATGGAGGCTATCTGATCTGCGATACCGGAGGTCTGAAAGAAGGGTGCGCAGGAGCTAACCATATAAGCGGTGCTGATATCGCCTGTGAACGTGCATGGTCAATCTTCTGCGGTGGCGAGAACCCACTGTCCCACATTCAAGAAAAATAACTCTGCGCCAAGTGGCTCATCCTCCCACAGTATGTGCACGATAACTCGGGACGCCGAAATAATGGTGCTGGCATTATGGCCCGAGTAGGAGGGTCGACACGAGGCCTCTTGCCCGCGAAGGGCCTGTCCTTCATGTCTGGTCGTGGCTTAGAAGCAACAGGGCCATGAGATCGCGCAAGTCGATCCACATCCTGCTCTGCCCGCATAGACATGTGAATCAACTCCGCATATGAGGGAATGCTCACACAGCACATCTTCGACCGAATATCCGATCGTAAACCCTCCAAAAAGTGCCGTATGCGCATCTGCTCATCAGCCAAAATAGTCGGGACGTATCTGCCCAACTCCGTAAACCGATGCTCATACTCCGTGACTGTCATGGCTCCCTGTCGAAGGTGGAGAAACTCATTCTCCCAGTCATGCCTGTACGTCTGGGGGTAATACTTCTCGTGAAAGCGAAACTCAAACGCTGCCCATGTACATATAAAGTCAGCGACAATGGTCCGCAATACGCTATCCCACCACAGGTTGGCCTCTCGCTCAAACGGGAATGTAACCAGCTCTACCTGCTCGGCATCTGTGCAATGAAGCATCCACAATATCTTCGACACATGGTCGAGCCAGTACTCGGCCTCCTCGGGTTTGTGGGAACCCGTAAAAGTGGGAGGCCATAAGCGCTGGAATCACTCTAATAGGCCCCGTGTATCTGCGGCATTCCCCGCAGGATAAGCAGGTGGTACAGGATGAGCCATGCCCTCATCCTGGGCATAAGTATAAGCATCCTCAGTTGAATGCGCAGGTGGTGCAGGTGGAGTCACACCCCCACCCTGGGATAATGTCCCCACAATGGTAGTCAGAAGCTTCTGCTGCTGCTGCATCATAACCATCATCTGCTCAAATCTGTCAGGAGGTGGAGCAGGCTGTGGCGTGTGCTGCGTCGAAGTAGATGCACGATAAGGCTCTCTGACTGGTGGTGTGAACGGCGGTGGTCCAACTGTAGGACCAGCAGTAGGCTGAGACGCATGAACTGTCTCAGGAATCGGGCCCATAGCAAGGTCCGCATGGGTGTTAGACTGCGAAGGAGTCTGATCCATAGGCTCACTCAATGCAAGCCGAGCCGTGCTCCGCGTAGCCTTAGGCGGCATTCCCTATATTCAAAATAGGGCACAACCTTGTCAGTCTCAATAGCACAAATGCACCGCAATCATTCACACAAGAGTCAAAAGCATTCCATGCATTTCATTTAATCAAAATTGTCACAATACAAGGGATATATCCTTACAAGCATCATGACGAGAAATACATGGAAACTAAGACAGTTAAAATTACAACAGCAACATAAGCAAAGCACTAGCCTTAACAGGCTTACACAATAAAAACAGGAAATGACTAACTACTGATAACAACATCATAGATCTCATCGCTAATCTGAATCGGGTGACGGAGGAGGAGCACCCTTATCCTGCAAGCAACACAGGATCACCTTCAAGGTGACTTCAGCGTGAAGTTCCTGAACTTCCCTTCGTAAGGTGATCTGGCTCTCCTCAATCTGACTAATGCGATCATCGCTAGTAGCCTGCGCAGAAGGAGGAGGGCTCTCATTTGTATCCTGAGCCTCCTCTTCTGCCTCTTCCTGGACTTCTTCTTGAACTTCTGCTCCAGGTTCTCCCTCACTTGGATCCTCCTCATCATCAAAGTCATCCTCTCTATCCTCCTCAAGCTGATTTTCACGGTACTGAGACCCAATCTTCATCTTGACCATAGTCGACTCATCAATGCTATGAATCGAAACTGGCAATTCTGGCCCAAGTCTGTAAGCAAACTCAAGCGCGATCTTGCATATCAGTCGACCAAAAGGAAGCGATTCGGATGTTCTTCTTGACTTGGCTATGAGGATTATCTGTCACAAGATGAAAGTGGCCATACATACATTCTCTCCCTGGGCCACCAGATACAAGAAATCAACCATAAGGCGTGTACATTCAATACGATTCGTCGACCTGGGATAAACATTGAATGTGCAGATATGGTGCAGCAGGCACAAATCATCAGACATATACGTCACCTTGAGGCTATTATTAGGCTACCATGGAACCAACTTACCGCACAGAAACCTGGTACGGCGATCTCGCTCACGCCTACTCCTCAGATTCTTCTCACTAGGATGAACATCACCAAGAGGTACGTTCAGAAGTCGTGCAATCAGCCGCACATCGATCGTAGCCATCCGATCTCTACCAAAAGGGATTTTGAACTGCAATGGCTCAAAGGTAGGATTCTGGATACTAGCGTAGAAGGCACGAACGGTGTTCACATTAGCACACGCGCGAGCTTCAAAGATCAGACCCCAATGCGCAGCTTAGATGCGCTCGAACAACAAAAATTCACCGAACAATCGCCCTTCCACGTCCACCTCAAACAACACTTTATGATCAGTGTATTGGCTGTGAGGCATCTCTACCAGAATCACTCGCCCAAGGTGAGTATGGGGATCCAAATCCCGCTTTGTATGGAACTCTCGGGCTGTGGGTGGACCTGTGGCGGTGCTTGAACTTACGGCATCACCCCGCGGTCTTCTCGATTGAGCAGGGCGACTTGGCCCAACCTCATCTACTGTAGTTTTCCTTTTATCCATCAAAGATAATATAGTGGAGAGTGACAAAAGGCCTAAAATGGCTTCCACGAAAGCCATGAAAGACGGAAAAAATGTGAAGAAGTGGCTGTCTAAACTGGAAAATGGAGATCGAGGTATTGTAGAGGGATTCTTCAAGCTTCCCAAGGATGTATTTTTAAGGAGAAATGAAAATGAAAAAGTGGAATGGAGCACCTCACAATTTCAGCTCGATTTGGAGGTTTTTAGAGCTCCAAAAGATGAAATCTTCAAGAGGGAGGGCTACCAACTTCAAAGGAACGATGGAGGGTGGTCGTTTTTGGCTAAGGATGGATCTAGGGGTGGTTTAGAATCACGAATTTTGGAGATAGTTGCTGGAAAATGAAAATGGAGCTATGGGGAGGGCTGTTTGTGAAGTAAGTGTACGATTTAGGGGTTTTCTACCCATGAACCATACATGGAGGGTGTGAAATACCCAAAATACCCTCACATCTCAAAGCAAACCTCCAACGGACAAGGGTGGTCAGCGATGCATCGCCGAACCGACGATGGCATCGCTGACCGATCACCTATTTGGTCGGTGGGACCACATGGGTTTAGTCCCCCATGGTCCAAGGACCCCAAATATGTACGGTCCCAACCTTGGTTCATTGTATTTTGACCTATATAGGCCCAAACATGTGTTCGGGGCTTTTCGGGACCAATCTACAATCTCAAATACAAAACCTTATCATGCAGCATATGATTTTGGGGTATAAGGAGCTAGTACATCCATCTAGACTATTAGTTGTTAAAGAAAGTGAAGTTATAATGGCCTTATGGCTATTTTTCATAAAAATTTACTATTCACTGTAAAATTTTGTGAAAGTATTATTTTATATTATTTTTACATTAGTTTTAATGCCTAACATGAAAAGGATAAGAAAGAAATGAATATTGGAGTGGTAAGAGGAAGAATTTTGAAGATTTTTGGTGAAACGGGGTTTTTAAGCCCTAGCGCTTGAATACAGGAGTCGTGGTCATCCCACGGCCCAAGGATTCATTTTTACAGGTTTAAAATCATTCAAAGAACGTCTCAACCTGACTTCCCATGACCTAGGAGCTATTCGGGTTGCTTTACGCGACCCGAGATGCGTTACAGACTCGATCGTGCGATCGATTCGAATTGACTTCGCCTATTGGCGAATCTGTGATCCTAGAAATGTTTCTAGACCCTTCCCGCACCCACCTAAGTCCAAAGAAGCGACATCGTATGTCGCGAGACCATAACCCAGGCCCAGTATACTTTTATTCACTCTCTGATACCAACTTGTAACACCCGAAAAATCGGGGGTCGTGTATAAACTCAACGCCCGAGTTCCAGACCGTCACTTATGTAATACAAATGATTATGATTCAATGTTGTCTGATTTAAAGCATTCACATGAGTAAAAGTATACCAAAACTGCAATTCATACTCCAGATCCAGTGATAAAACCAAGCGGAAGACTAAACAATATATATATCACAGTATGAAAACAAAGTAGATCTCATCTGTCTCTAAAGTATGAATACATCTCTGAGTCTCATATACATATACATGAACAAAATTAAATGTTCAAAATAGTCCCACTGAAGTCCCATCAACCCAGGTCGCCTAAGCAAAGCCATCATGATATTGCATGTACGAGAACTCGTCCTGGTCCTCTTCGAAGTCTGGCTCTGCCTCCTGGATCTCAGCATCACCTGCATCTACAATAGGGTCTGGTGGGTGTTGCAAACACCATCCCGTAACGTGGGAATGAGTGATCAACTCAGTGGAATCATAGAGCAAGTATTAGCATGTTCACAAATCAATCATGCGATAATAGTAAAGCAGTAAATCAGACAATCCTAATACTGTTGTTAATGCAAGATGACATGACGTGATGTATACCCTCACCGACGATCTCCCTCATACGCCACCATCTTACGACCGCGGCATGCAATCGACCCTCAAGTGCTCCACATCTTCCAGTTACATGCAATGGTATGGTGATATGATTTTCAAGTTGTTATTAGTCCATTCAAATAGTAGGATTGGGAAACTAAGGTACTTCCCTTGTATCAATCCCAACACAGATCCTGTCTAGGGTCGTCACTCCTAGTAATCTCATACGATGTATATTTTGTAGGTCGCTGCAAGGGCTGTCAAGGCTTTTGATCGCACTCGTTGCACCGCTCCCCCATCACCTTATCAATACAGGCCTACTGTACTCTACTACTACTGAAGGGTCATCGCCTCCCGTAGACTCAGAATAAGCTCGTGGTCATTACAAAGGACTCGTCGCCTGATCAGTGTAGGCCGACAGCTAGAATATAGTGTCCCATACCACCATAATCTGCTCACGAGACTAGGTGCTCACTGGTCACTATGGGGAGGTTTGTGGCCCCAGCGTAGGCCGACAGCTCGACCACGGTGTCCCATACCACCATGCCCGGCTCATGAGTCTTCGTGGATCAAGGTACCATGGTTAACAGGGTTTACAATGGTAAGTTCAGTACCCTAGGTTCAAGCAGTTATGACTCATACAGGGTGAACATACATCGGCCAGTCGGGTTATTTGACGGGCTCGACTAGCGTGATCGCATGTCAAGTCGAACGACATGAAGTGCGTAAAACACTTCGCGTGGCCTAACCACTGCCGCCAACTCCAAACACGACTCGCATTCATCGACGTGTCGTTCGTGGCCAAGACCAGCCAACCACGAATTCGCTCGGTTACCGACTGCCTGGACTAAGTATAGTCCCAAACACATATGAATTCACATCAGCAATTTATGTAAGAGTATTGGAATTGAAATACAATCATGTGAGCATGTTAACACATGTTATAACATACAACTTAGGCAAATCTTCAAGCACGTACATTTTATGCATATAATGGAATCATGTACATAGTCAACATGTAGAAAATCATTTACGTCAGCATATTAATTGAGAAATCAGTCTCAAACTAATTCATAATATCATTTAATTCAATACATACTAATACAAGCATTTATACAAACACATACACTACACACTTAAGTCTACATATAGTATGTCGACCCGAAGTGCGCAATTTGGCGAATCTCTTTGCCAAACTAATTATGCATGTATTCCTAACTTTCTAATGCGATAACAAACCATGTCAATCACATCAGCAAAATATGAATGTAACCAGTACTTCCTACAAATGACTAAAATGCCCTAAATCTCATATTCTTCATTGATTTACGAAACAGGAAACACATAGCATGTTGTACATGTCAAACGGCGATGCCGTTGATAATATACTAATAAACGACATTAAAAGCGTTGGAAACCGTCAATCAAAACGTCTAAAATCCTCACCTTATCTCTTATGGATGCGTGATTTCGAACGGAGCGTATACGCTTCGTCTACGGCAATAAGAGAACCTGATTTACAAGTTACGTTAGCTAACATGCTACGAATCCTAGTAAACCTTAAATCGGCAACTTCTAGGATTGTTTCATACCTGAAAACGTGGAAGAATCACCAGCTTGGTGATCAGGAGGTGTTGCTACCGCACGTGCAACAGGTGGCATGAAGACAGAAAAATTCTCTCCTACACTCTCTCTCAAACTCTCACATTTTCTCCCTCCAAATCTAGGGTTTTTCTCAAATTCGGATGGGAGAGAGGTGTGAGGGTTTCAACCCCTTTTATAAGCCCAAAAATACCGAAAATAGGCTCCGGTACAAGGTTCACTTAGTGCATATCCAAATCGGGGCTGTTTCGGTCCAAAAGATGGTTTCTGATGGTCCCCTGGCCGAATGCGATCGGACTTAAGCTCATGCGTACCAGATCTAGCACGTATTAAGTTTTCAGTCCGGCAGGGTTCGCACATCGCGCGTGGCGGACCAGTTTCAGTTCAGCGGTCACCGCACGTAGATCAGGGCTGAAAGTCTCATGATATGAAATAAAAAATTTTCCTGATCCGAGGGTGTAATCTGGATGAATTCTAACGGTCAGAACGCTTAATACTGACGCGTCAAGTCTTGTGCCAGATTTGAATTTGAAATTCCAATTCTGTCCCTATTCGCACTCTCTTCAGTCCGGGCTCAATGAAATAGCCTGTGATTATCGGTTGGACTTGATTTTTGAAATGATTGTCAAGTCCAGCAAGACGGTTCTAACGGTCTAAGATAGGAGGTATCGGACTTTCGATGCGCGGTCTAGATCTAATACAAAATTTCAAAGTGGTCCAGAGAACAAACCTGCTTAGAGTTTAATCCGAGGTTATAGAGCATTGTAGAGTCATTGGTTCTACTCGATTTGGGTCTTGTAGAACGTATTTAAAGTGATCAGGGACTATTTCCTAGCTACTCTAGCGTTGCGCTAGCTAACTTACGCTTAATTTCCATAGGAATTAATTCTACGCAATTTCGGGTCGAGTTGGTACTCGAGCCCAAGTATGGATTTTTCACGGGCGTTACAAACCTATAACTAAAACCAAAACCTATAACCTAAACTAAAACCAATACCAAAACCAAAACCTAAGACCTAAACCCGAACTCATTCTCAAATCCCAAAACCTATAATCAAAACCAAAACCAAAACCAAAACCTATATCTTAAACCTGAACCGATTCTCAAATCCTAAAACCTATAACCTAAACCCGAACCCATTCTCAAATTTAAAAACCTATAACCTAAACCTAAACCTTATCCTAAACCTATAACCTATAACCTAAACAAAAACCTATAACCTAAACCAAAACCAAAACCTAAGACCTAAACTCGAACCTAATCTCCAATCCCGAAACCTCTAACCTAAACCAAAACTAAAACCTATGACCTAAACCCGATCCCATTCTCAAATCCTAAAACCTATAACCTAAACCTAAACCTATAACCTAAACCCGAACCCATTCTAAAATCCCAAAACCTATAACCTGAATCAAAACCAAAACCAAAACCTATAACCTAAACCTGAACCCATTCTCAAATCTTAAAACCTATAACATAAACCTAAACCTTATCCTAAACCTATAACTTATAACCTAAAGCAAAACCTATAACCTAAACCAAAACCAAAACCTATAACCTAAACCAAATCCCAAAACCTAAAACCTAAACTAAAACCAAAACCAAAACCTATAACCTATAACCTAAACCCGAACCCATTCTCAAATCCCAAAACCTATAACCTAAACCTAAACCTTATCTTAAACCTATAACCTATAACATAAACCAAAACCTATAACCTAAACCAAAACCTATAACCTAAACCCGAACCCATTCTCGAATACCAAAACCTATAACCTATCCCTAAACCTTAACCTATAATCTAACCTAAACCTATACTTATAACCTAAAACTATTCCCAAATCTCAAAACCTATAACCTAAACTTAACATTTCCCAAAACCTATAACCTAAACTCAATTCCCTTAAGCGAAACCTACACCTAATCCTAATCTCAACCCCTAACCTAAACCTAAACCTAAACTTAAAAACACAAACTTAAACCTAATCCCGAACCTGAAATTGATTTCCTAAACCTAAACCATAACCCATTCTCAAATCTAAAAACCTATAACCTAAACCAAAACTAAGATCTATAACCTAAACCTGAACCCATTCTCAAATCTCAAAACCTATAACCAAAACCTATAACCTATAACTTAAACCCGAACCCATTCTCAAATCCCAAAACCTATAACCTAAACCTTATCCTAAACCTATAACCTATAACCTAAACCAAAACCTATAACCTAAACCAAAACCAAAACCGAAACCTATAACCTAAACCCGAACCCATTCTCAAATCCCAAAACCTATAACCTAAACCAGAACCAAAACCAAAACCTATAACCTATAACCTAAACCCGAACCCATTCTTAAATCCCAAAACCTGTAACCTAAACCTAAACCTAAACCTTATCCTAAACCTATAACCTATGACCTAAACCAAAACCTATAACCAAAACCAAAACCAAAACCAAAACCTATAACCTAAATCCGAACCCATTCTCGAATACCAAAACCTATAACCTATCCCTAAACCTTAACTTATAACATAACCTAAACCTATACTTATAACCTAAAACTATTCCTAAATCCCAAAACCTATAACCTAAACCTAAGCTTTCCCTAAACCTATAACCTAAACTCAATTCCCTTAAGAGAAACCTACACCTAATCCTAAACTCAACTCCCTAACCTTAACCTAAACCTAAACTTAAAAACCCAAACTTAAACCCAATCCCGAACCTGAATCCGATTTCCTAAACCTAAACCATAACCTATTCTCAAATCCAAAAACCTAAAACCTAAACCAAAACTAAAACTAAAACCTATAACCTAAACCTGAACCTATTCTCAAATCCCAAAACCTATAACCTAAACCGAAACCAAAACCTATAACTTAAACCCAAACCCATTCTCAAATCCCAAAACCTATAACCTAAACCTAAACTTAAACCTTAACCTAAACCTATAACCTATAACCTAAACCAAAACCTATAACCTAAACCAAAACCAAAACCTATAACCTAAACCCGAACCCATTCTCCAATCCCAAAACTTATAACCAAAACCTAAACCTAAACCTATAACCTAAACCCGAACCCATTCTCTAATCCCAAAACTTATAACTTAAACCTAAACCTAAACCAAAACCTATAACCTAAACCAAAACCAAAACCTATAACCTAAACCCAAACCCATTCTCAAATCCCCAAACCTATAACGTAAACCAAAACCAAAACCTATGACCTAAACCCAAACCCATTCTCAAATACCAAAACCTATAACCTATCCCTAAACCTTAACCTATAACCTAACCTAAACCTGTACTTATAACCTAAAACTATTCCCAATTCCCAAAACCTATAACCTAAACCTAACCTTTCCCTAAACCTATGACCTAAACTCAATTCCTTAAAGTTAAACCTACACCTAATCCTAATCTTAACTCCCTAACCTAAACCTAAACCTAAACTTGAAATCCCAAACTCAAATCGAATCCTGAACCTGAACCCGATTTCCTAAACCTAAACCATAACCCATTCTCAAATTCAAAAACCTATAACCTAAACCAAAATCAAAACCTATAACCTAAACCATAACCCATTCACAATTCCCTAAAGCTATAACCTATAACTTATAACCTATAACCTTTCCCTAAACCTTTAACATAAACCTAAACTTAAAACCTAAATGTATTATCAAATCCTTAAACTCAAACCTACACCTAATCCTAATCTCAACTCCTTAACCTAAACCTAAACTTGAAAACCCAAATCTAAATCCGATCCCGAACTCGAACCCGATTTCCTAAACCTAAACCTTAACCTATAATCAAGTTCCCAAAAGCTATAACGTATAATTAAGTTTCCAAAAGCTATAACCTATAACCTAAACCTAAACCTATAACCTTAACATAAACCAAAACGTATAACCTATTACCTAAACTTAATTATAACCTATAGCCTAACCTTAACCTAAACCTTAACATAAACCTATAACCTAAACCAAAACCAAAACCTATAATCATATGGTGAGATCATTTCTTTTGTGTCAATTTCATTCCTCTTCGAGTTTTTTTTTTAAAATTCATTAAGGAAAAAAAAAGTTGTTATACATGATGCACTTCTTTCACTTTGTCTTTCTTTTTCCCAATGGGCATTCTAATTTATGTATGATATGACTGTTTGTAGGATGATGGAATATACGAAGCTATTGAAATTTCAGGGTGAAGTCGAACACATTTCGCTAATGAAGCTAAATATTTGTATTTTCAGCATTATTGTAATTGTAATTGTAATTGTAATTGATTGAATGAATTGGATTGTAATTGATTGTAATTGATTGAATGAAGGATTGTAATTTGATTGTAATTGAATGAATGAATGAGTGATTGTAATTGAATGAATAAATGGTTGTACAGGTGGTAATTGAATAAATAAATGATTATATATAATTTTGTAAGGTACAAAATAGCTACGACTATTGCGGTAGCCATTAATCTGACAGGTGTAGCCTTTTTAATTTAGGCATATTGCTACGGACTTTCAGTTACAAATAATATCCGTAGCCATTAATTTGATAGGTGTAGCCTTTTCAATTTAGGCATATTGCTTCGGACTTTAGCTACGAATAATATCCATGGGCATGAATCTGACAGGTGTAGCCTTTTCAATTTGGGCATATTGCAACAGGCTTTTAGTTACAAATAATATCCGTAGCAGTCTGAAGTTTTCACTACAGATAAAATTGCTACGAATTTTAACTGTAGCTATTGTACTCTATAGCTACGGATTAAATCAGTAGTCATAGGTTTTGGACCTATTGTTATGGCACCTACGGCAACGGTCACATTACGGATAAAAACTGTAACCATAGGTCTATGGCTATGATTTTTATCCATAACCTTTGCTCGATTTTTTGGTAGTGAGAGTTTGTGGTGAGGGCATGCATCATTACTGTAAGTGCTATGATTTCATATCCCTTTGGTTGTCAAATTTTGTGGTACCAAAACCTATATCTATGTCTTGTATTTCTTGTGTTTCGTGTTTGAGATTATTCTTTACTTCAAGACATCTGTAACACCCCGAAAATCGGGGGTCGGGTAGAAACCCAACTCCTGAGTTCCAAAACGTCACTTATGCAACATGGGTAATGATAAATGCATGTTGTCTGTAGAATGGCATTAAACAAGATTGAGACTAAGCCAAAACAACATATCATACTCCAGAGATAGTTAAATTAGCAAGCGGAAGACTGTGATAAATACATAAAATATATATAATTGATTGTAAGTCTTCAGAGTGTGAATATATTACCAGGTTAATTGAATACATGTATACTCCAAAAATGGAAAGAAAGGATATACATGAGTGCTCCAAAAATATAAAATGACAAGTGTCAAGGCATCTAATCAACCTCCCTATAATCCCGTCGATCAAAACACGGAGGAGAAGTCCTCCTCATCATCATACAAGTCCATCTCCGCTTCACAAGCAGCGCCATCATCTGCAACTAAAATAGGGACTGGTGGGTGTTCAGAACACCATCCCGTAACGTGGGAGTGAGTAGCTAACTCAGTGGAATAATAGAGCAAAGATTAACATGTTATCAAATCAATCACGCGTTAATAGTAAAGCAAATAATCAAACATTCCTATATACTATTGTTAATGTATGCATGAAATGACATGATGGATGCCCTCACCGACATACTCCCTCATACGGCACCATCTGTGTCTGTGGCATGCTTTCTTCTCGCAGTGCTCCACATCTTCCAAGCACATACAATGCGATGTGGATAATGATTACCGAGTTGTTAATAGTCCTTTTCATACAGCATGAATGAGAAACTAGGGTACTTCCCTTATATCAATCCCAAAACAGATCCTGTCTAGGGTCGTCACTCCTAGTCATCTCATACGATGTTATATTTGTAGGTCGCTGCAAGGGCTGTCAGGGCTGTTGCTCGCACTCATTACACCGCTCCCCCATCACTTTATCAATACAGGCCTACTGTACTCTCGTCGCTACGGAAGGGTCGTCGCCTCCCGTAGACTCAGAATACGCTCGCGGTCACTACAAAGGGCTTGTCACCTGATCAGTGTAGGCCGATAGTAAGAATATAGTGTCACATACCACCATAATCTGCTCACGAGATAAATGTGCTCACTGGTCACTACGGGGAGGTTTATGGCCCCAACGTAGGCCAACAGCTCAACCACAGTGTCCCATACCACCATGCTCGGCTTATGAGTCTTTATGGATCAAGGTACTATGGTTAACAGGGTTTCCAATGGTAAGTTCAGTACCCTAGGTTCAAGAAGTTATGACTCATACATGGTGAACATACAATGGCCAGTCGGGTTACTTGACGGGATCGACTAGTACGAGCGCATCTCAAGCTGAAGGACATTAAGTGCATGAAACACTTCATGTGGCCTAACCACTGCCGCCAACTCAAAACACGACTCGCATTCATCGACGCGTCCTCCGTGGCAAATAGAAGCCCACCACTAATTCAATCCATTACCGACTGCCTGGACTAAAGCATAGCCCCAAGCATGTGTAATCTAATACCAGTGATCATATTAGAGTAATAGAATTTAAGTTCAGGGGAAGGTGTGAGCTTATGGCAAGATGTCTAATCTCTATTGGTTGTATGCCCTCAACAGGTCCCAAAGGCAAAGAAATAACTTTTGGTTGTAGATGGTCGGGCCAACATGGAAGAAAAGTTGTGTAGTGGGTCTGAGCCGGATACATAAACCTTCTGCCCCGCGATGACAGAAAATTTGTTGTATCAGTCCTCAATCCTAGTCGATGCCGATCTTCTACTTGATCAGTGCATTGGATTCATTGGTAACTAGTAGGATTAGGAAGTCGATTCAAACCGTGAATACTTCGTTTATATATGCAGTTCCTTTATTCCGCATTCCTGAATGCAATAAGCCCTTGGAGAAGGCAATTCTAAGGGGAATCCTAAGGGGCGTGCTGACTTATTCTAAGGTCAATGTTAGGGATGTATAAGTTTTCCCCTAAGAATGAATGGTTCTAAGTGAAAACAACTTTCCTAAAGGTTATAACAGAAGTCTATAAATATTAAGGGGATCTATCGAAGGACTGAAGTTCTACTCCAACCAAATCTAACCTACTATTCCTTAGCTACACTGCTTAATTCAGCTAGTAGCCTAGTCTTATCTTAGGAGTAAAAATTCGCATATGTCTATAGTAGCTAAGGAGGTCATAGGGTTCATGTTATTACTTTATCGGATCCCCTATACTGTCAGATCTTTCTAAAGCTAGGAATATCAACTCTAGGTCCAAAACTCTAAGGGCCTGTTTTGCTAGTGGCATTAAGGTATACTCAAGAGCTGGCGTTGCTAATCCCACCTCGGGATTAGGAAACGGCATGTTTGGTAGGAGGGTGGGTTGGGATTAAAAATCAATTTCATAGGCTTTGAAAAATGAGTCTGGTGTTGGGAAGTAGGAGATGGGATTTTCAAATCCCAAGATGAAGAATATCTAAGTGTAATTTAAAATGAAAATCCTGGGATTACTTCGAATTACATACCTTTTAAACATGTTATTAGAAATCATGGGATACACCAAATCTAGGGGCAATACCTTACACATGCATCTATGCTCCGGTAGTTAATCTCGCCCGTCGGCAAAACTTGGGATTCTAATGTGGTTTCTATATTCCATCGCCCCCTTCCTAAGTCAGAGTGTGTCGGTGTGTGTTGTATTACCATAACCTAGGTCCAGTTTAATCCAACTCATGCTCTGATACCAACTGTAACACCTCGAAAATTGGGGGTCGGGTAGAAACCCAACTCCCGAGTTCCAGAACATCAGTTATGCAACATGGGTAATGATAAATGCATGTTGTCTGTAGAATAGCATTAAACAAGATTGAGACTAAGCCAAAACAACATATCATACTCCAGATACAGTTAAATTAGCAAGCGAAAGACTGTGATAAATACATAAAATATATTAATTGATTGTAAGTCTTCAGAGTGTGAATATGTTACCAGGTTAATTGAATACATGTATACTCCAAAAATGGAAAGAAATGATATACATGAGTACTCCAAAAATATAAAATGACAAGTGTCAAGGCATCTAATCAACCTCCCTATAATCCTGTCGATCAAAACACGGAGAAGTCCTCATCATCATACAAGTCTAGCTCCGCTTCACAAGCAGCGCCATCATCTGCAACTAAAATAGGGACTGGTGGGTGTTCGGAACACCATCCCATAACGTGGGAGTGAGTAGCTAACTCAATGGAATAATAGAGCAAAGATTAGCATATTATCAAATCAATCACGCGTTAATAGTAAAGCAAATAATCAAACATTCCTAGATACTTTTTTTAATGTGTGCATGAAATGACATGATGGATGCCCTCACTGATCCCTCATACGACACCATCTGCATCCGCGGCATGCTTTCTTCCCGCAGTGCTCCACATCTTCCAAGCACATGTAATGCGATGTGGATAATGATTACCGAGTTGTTAATAGTCCTTTTCATACAGCAGGATTGGAAAACTAGGGTACTTCCCTTATATCAAACCCAACACAGATCCTGTCTAGGGTCATCACTCCTAGTCATCTCATACGATGTTATATTTGTAGGTCACTGCAAGGGCTGTTAGGGTTATTGCTCGCACTCGTTGTACCGCTCCCCCATCACCTTATCAATATAGGCATACTGTACTCTCGTCGCTACGGAAGGGTCATCGCCTCCCGTAGACTCAGAATACGCTCGCGGTCACTATAAAGGGCTCGTCACCTGATCAGTGTGGGCCGACAGGAAGAATATAGTGTCCCAAACCACCATAATCTGCTCACGAGACAAATGTGCTCACTAATCACTACGGAGAGGTTTGTGGCCCCAGCGTAGGCCGACAGCTCGACCACAGTGTCCCATACCACCATGCCCGGCTCACGAGTCTTTATGGATCAAGGTACCATGGTTAACAGGGTTTCCAATAGTAAGTTCAGTACCCTAGGTTCAAGCAGTTATGACTCATACATGGTGAACATACAATGTCTAGTCGGGTTACTTGACGGGCTCGACTAGTACGAGCACATCTCAAGCTGAACGACATGAAGTGCATGAAACACTTCGTGTGGCCTAACCACTGCCGCCAACTCAAAACACGACTCGCGTTCATCGACGCGTCCTCTGTGGAAAATAGAAGCCCACCACTAATTCAATCCATTACCGACTACCTGGACTAAAGCATAGCCCCAAGCATGTGTAATCCAATACCAGTGATCATATTAGAGTAATAGAATTTGAGTTCAACAATACAAGCATGTTAACACATGTTATAGCATACAAAGTAAGTAAATTAAGTAACACATGTATTCCATACATATAAGGAAATCAATTCATATAGAAAACATGTAGGAAATCGTATTCAACATTAGGTGGATTGAGAATTCATCCTCAAAACTAATTTACAACACCATTTACTCAATACATACTAATACAAACATTTATACAAACACTTAGTCTACAAGCGTATGTCGACCCAAAGTGTGCATAGGGCGAATCTTTTCGCCAAACAGATTATACACACATATCTAATATCAATACATGACAAAATCACATGTCAAGCATTTCAGCAAAATACAGATGTATACAGTATTTTCTATTAATGACCAAAATACCCTAAATCTCATAATCACCGTACGTTTACGAAATGGAAAATGGACAGTATGTTCTACATGTCAAACGGCATTTTCGTCGATAATCTACTATTAAACGACATTGAAAGCTTTGAAATCAGTCAATCTAAGCGTCTAAAATTTGCACCTTTTGCCGTAGACGTGTATCGATTCGAATAGAACGTCAATGCTTCGTCAACGGCGTAAATGCGACCTGATGCACAAGTACATAAGCTACTTTGCCATTTGAATCGAAGGAATCCCTAAAACAGCAAGTGCTTAGGGTTTTCTTACCTAGAAGTGGAGCTGAAAACACCAAAATGGCGGTGCAGAAGCGGTGGCTATGGAAAATGGAGCAGCAGGGAAGACTCCCAGGAGAGAGCTCTAAATCTCCCTCCTTTTCTCTCTCTTTTCTCTCTTCTCTCTCCAAATTCGTATGGAATGAAAGAGCAAGGGTTTAAGCCCTTTTTATAAGCCCAAACATGACCAAAATAGACTTAGGGCTAAGGTATACGTATTTTGTAACCAGAGAGGGCTTGTTCTGATCCAAAGGAGCATTTATGGAGGTCCTGTTACTGAATGTGGTCGGACTTAAGCTCCCTGACATTGGATCTAGGTCAGACAGAGTTTTCAGTCTGATCGGATTTCCAGATTTCCCGTGGCGGACCAGTTTCAGTTCAACGGTTACGGGAACTCGATCAAGGATTCCAAGTATACTGACCTGAGTGGGAAATATTCCCTGATCCGAGGATGTATTTGGATCAGATTCTGACGGTCAGAATGCTTAGAAAGAGCGCGCAAGCGGACGTGCCAGATTTCATAAATTATATTTATTTCTCACACTCTTCACTCTGAACCCAGTAAAATATCGTCAAGACATCAGTTGGATTTAATTTTTAAGATGAACGTCAAGTCCAACTAGGCGGTCAGGATTGTCTATGTTCGGGGTAATCAGACTTTCGATGTGCGGTCCAGAGCCGATACAAAGTTTCCAAGGTGCTCCAGAGAGCAATCGAGAATAGAGTTTGATCCCAGGCTTTACGGTATTGTAGCGTCACCTATCCTATACGTTTTGGCTCTAGCAGATCGTATTGAAAGTGATTGGCACAAATTTCACAGGTCGTCTAGTGCAGCGCTAGGTGATTCTCATTAGACTTCTAAAGGAAGTAGCCAATAATGATCTCTATTTGAGATGAAATTCAAAGGGTGCAGTGAGGGTATTTGGAAATGAAAGAAGGAAGAGTTTGGAGGGGTGGTTTTTACTAAAACTCGGACGTTTGGAGCAAAAGGAGAGCTTGGAGGGTCACTTTATGAAGGAAGTACTTGATTGGGGTATTTTTAAATAACGACCCACATACGAGGGGCCTACCCTAGCCTCCAAAGACCTCCAGCCCAAAGCCCGGACCTAACCGAGGAATTTACCCGGTGATGCATCGCGGGATCGGCAATGCTATGGCCGACCAAACTCATATCTGGCGACGGCCGCCCTATGGGGCTAGTTCCCCCTACCCCCAGGGTCCCAAAAAAGTATGGTTCCCACCTTGGTTCATTGTACATTAGCATGGATAGGCCCACGACTCCGTCCGAGGTGTTTCGGGGCCAATTTGTAACCCGGAATGAGTTTATGCATCACGTAGCATATGATTTTGGGGTAAGAGACGCTAATCTATCCAACTAACCTATCTACTTTGTTATATTCCAAAAAGTTATGGATAAAAGTCCATTTTACCCAGTTATTTTCATGGTAAGTTTTAGCTTCGGCATTGTTCTTCATCATGAAGACCTTAGGATTAGTGGTCTTTACTATTTAGACTTAAGAATCTTTGGCTAAGATGGAAGTATATAGAGAAATTCGAAGAATAAGGTGATGAAGGGTGAGATTTTAAAGGAAATAGGAAAATTTTAATTTTTAGACCTTGGGATTGATCATTGAGAGTGAAATGGTTGACCCATTGCCTAAGGACGTCTAATTCTAGGTCGGTAAAAAATTTGGGGTGTTACAACATCGCATTGCAAGACCAGAACTTAATTGAAGAACGTTTCAAGTCATGGATGAAGAATTCAAGAATAGAAGTCTTCAAGTTTTCATGTTCAAGATTCAATCAAGTTCAAGTAAAGTAGAAGACTATGTCAAGTCAAGATCAAGCTCAAGAAGGCCTACTACAAGATTTGTATATTCTCAAGCTTCTCTTAAGGGTCATGTGAGTGTATAGACTTTTAATGTCTATCTCACTTTTAAAGTTTGTTTGACCTTAGATTGATCTTAGGATGGGCTTTACAGTAGGTCATTCTGGATACATAATTCATATATTTTAATATGCTTGTTTGGGGTGTTCTAAGACCAGTCCTAGGGTCTTCAAGATCAGTCCTAGCTTTGTTACGACCAGTCTTAAGTTTTTTAAGACCAATCCTAGACTGTTGAAGATTTTCGGATCTTTCTGGTTGTCTTACGATCAGTCCTGGACATTCTACGACCAGTCCTGTGAGTTCTACGACTCATCCTTCGACCGGTCGTAGCCCTACGACTCAAACTCCAGCAACCAAATTGGGGGTCGTACGACCGATCGTAGGTGACCCACGACCAGTCGTAGGTGGCCCACAATCGGTCGTAGACCGCCCAGGACCAGTCGTGGAACAGAAAATCGTTATCCCGCGGAAATCTTTGAAAGTCTTTGAAGCTACGACCAGTCCTAGGATCCTAAGACCAGTCGTAGATGGGAATTTTCATGCTATAAATAGAGCACGAACTTCAGAGTTTTAGCAATTCAATTCAATTCTATTCAAGCAATCTTTAGGGTATTCTCTGAGATAAGTTTGTGGTTATTTTAAGCTACTTTGTGCTTATTTAATATTCCTTTTGCTAGCTTATTTTTATTTGATTTTGATCTACATTCCAATCTTGTTAGAAAAGGGGAATTTCTGATATTCCTTCTTCTTGGATTCAAAATCAAATAGAACTAGCCCTTTTGATTTCAAATCCATTAGACTTAGAACCATTCTTAAAGTGAGTATTGGACTTTGAACGTTGAATCAAACTTCTACTCCGATTGGTTCTACCGGGCTTCTTCAAAAGGTGATTCAGGTATTTTACATTTATGTAATTTACTTTCTTTGGTTTTGTTTGAGATTTGCCAGATAAATCTTATTGTTATTGGTTATCTGAGAAGACCCAGAAAACTCAGATTACGGGGGTTTTTGGATTGTGTAAGCCCGAGTTCAAAGACACAATTGTGAAGGTTTTAGGTGAACCTGTGAAACCTATTTTGATAGTGCATGCTAATATCCCCTGTGTGAGGATATTAGGAGTGGAGTAGCATTCTGTGTGGCTGTTGGATAACAGTTGATGTACACACAGGCGAACCACTATATATCGTTGTGTTGTGGATGTGTTTTATTCCTTCATTCTTTTATTCATTCAGTTTTGTGGAGTGTGTTTGTGGATGAATGTTGTAATCATTGTATTTTAAGCAAGTGTGGATGAATGTTGTAATAACTTAGGATTTATTTCTACAAGTTATTTTGGTTTCCTTGCTTTTTATTTATTATTGATTTGTGATACAAAGGATGTTCTAGAAATAAGGTTGTCCTACCTTAAACCTTTAGTTTTTGGTGTAAGGTTGTCCTTAGAACTGATAAACTATCATTCTCTTTATTTTAGGCTATTGAGATTATTTTAAATTCAGCATTGTGCTTTATTTCTTTTATTATTCCGCTGTTATAAGTTTTATTTGGCATTGCCCTATTCACCCCCCCTCTAGGGCATATAGCTAGGCCCTTTCAAGTGGTATCAGAGCCTAATAGCTCGTGCTTATTGTTTATTTATTGGATTTATTTCCTGAGCTAACGATCTAAGCTATATTAAGATGTTAAATTTTGATAGCCTATCAGTCACTAGGCCACCACCCTTTAATGGCACAAACTATGCTTATTGGAAAGCCAGGATGAGGATCTTCCTTAAATCCTTGGATGAAAGTGTGTGGCTGGCCACAGTGAATGAATGGAACATTCCTTTACTGAAGTAACTTATGACGATGGTTCAAAAATAATGAAAGTAACGGCTTATTCTCTTTGGACCACACTTTAGAAAAGTGAAAGTAGTGCTAATGCAAAAGCACTAAATGCAATTGCTTGTGCATTATCACCAGATGAATTCAAAAGAATCATCCCTTGTGAAAACACAAAACAAGCATGGGATGTATTAGAAATGACACACGAGGGTACATCTATTGTCAAGAAATCTAAAGTCCAACTCCTCACAACTAAATTTGAAGAAATTCATATGAAGGAGAATGAGATGTTTATGGACTTGTACACTAGATTAAATGACATTGTGAACTCTATGTGGGGTCTTGGTGATAGAATCCCAGAAAGTAAAGTGTGCGTAAAGATACTACGTTCACTTCCTGAACGGTTCAACTCTAAAGTGACCGCGATTCAGGAACTTCGTGATACGGATACCATGAGGGTTGAGGAACTAGTTGGTTCACTTCAAACCTATGAGTTGTCCTTTAAAGCTCCTAAAGGAAAATTAATTGCTCTCAAATCATCTAAAAATGTTTCACAAGAGAGCACTTCAGATTTAAAAAATTTCGAAGATGATATGGCGCTTTTAGGAAAAAAGTTTTACAAAATTTTCAAAAGCAAGAAAAAAGTTGATTTTCAAAAATCAAATGATAAGAGACGATCTAAACCTAGAATTCAAAAATCTTTGAAAGATAGTCAATGTTACAACTGTCAAGAGTATGGGCACTTAGCTAACAAATGTCCTAAAAAGGAAAAAACAAAAAAGAAAAGCACGATGGCTACTTGGGATGAATCATCTGATTCTGAATCCTCTTCTAAATCAGAAGATTCTGAAACCGAGTCGGGCGATGATGTTAAAGCCCTTATGACTCTAGCCAAGATCACTTTTTCAGATAATGATGATATATCTACTGAAGAAAATTTGAATAGTGATTGCGATAATGAAGATGATCTTCAGGATGCTTATAATGCCCTTTATAAGGAGAGTTGTAAAATTGCTGTCAAGCTTAAATTACAAAAAGAAAAATTTTCTAAGCTTAAGGAAGATTATGAGTCTCTTGTTTTAGAAAAGTCTCATATTTCTGATTCTTTTGAAAAGACCAAATGTGATTTAGATTTCAAAACCTCCAAAATTGAAGATTTGAGATCCGAAAATGAGAAACTCAAAAATGAGGTAACTTCTCTTAAGAGTTTGAAAGACATGGAGATATGCCCATGGTGATCCTAAATTGAAAAAATTATTATCCGGATCAAGAAAATGTGGCGATCGATCTGGGTTGGGCTATGATAAGAATACATCTCCAAAAGAAAAGAACATTGCTCCTAAATTTGTAAAAGGAGAGTCTTCAATCTCAAAAGAAAAGAATACTTATCAAGGTTTTTCCAAAAATTCAAGGACTTTTCAAAAACCAAAAGGTAGGCATGTTAACTTTAACTTTCAAAATGAAATCCTTTGGCTAAAAAAATAATTGATCTTCTCAATGCGCTATTAAAGTCTAACTGTATAGGTCTCTCCTATAACAACAGATAGAAAAGACCATCTATACTCCTAATTCCAAAACAGTTATGAAATGGGTTCCTAAAGGTGTCTGCTTGGTTGCTCACACTGCTTTCAAAGCTACAAGCCATTCAAAGTGGTACCTAGATAGTGGTTGCTCTAGGCATATGACAGGTGACAAATCTTTATTCACCGATCTAAAAGATTTGATTGACGGATCAGTCACATTTGGTGATGGAAGCAACTGTAAAATCATTGGGCAAGGTACGGTTCAGCTCTATAACCTTCCCTTATTTAAGAATATTTTATATGTTGAGGGCTTAAAACACAACTTCTAAGCATTTCTCATATATGTGATAAAAACCATAGTGTAAAGTTTTCTAATCAAGGTTGTGAAATAATTAATAAAAAGGGTTTTGTTATATTAACTGGTCGCAGAACTTCTGAAAACTGTTACATCGTTAGTGATGCTAGCTCATCTACTCAATCACGTTACATGGTCCATACCGATGAAACTGAATTATGGCATGAACGCCTTGGACATTTACACTATCAGAACTTATTTAGATTGAGCAAAAGAGAACGAATTAGAGGTCTACCCAAATTACAAATTGTAGACAAAATATGTGGTGAATGCCAGTTGGGCAAACAGACTAGGAGCTCTCACAAGAAAGTGAACTCCAATACCACATCTAGACCACTCGAGCTTCTCCACATGGATCTTATTGGACCAACCAGATCGAAAAGTCGAGGAGGCAAAAAATACATCTTGGTTATCGTAGATGACTATACCAGATTCACTTGGGTATCTTTCTTAAAAGACAAAAATGAAACCCTGGATGAAGTGAAAAAGGTCATCAAATGAATCCAAAATGAGAAAGGTTCTCATGTTAGTAAGATCTGTAGTGATCATGGATACGAATTCGAAAACAGTAGTTTTGAGAAATTCTGTAGCGATTAGGGAACATCACATGAATTCTCTGCGCCCAAAACACCGTAACAAAATGGTATAGTTGAAAGAAAAAAGAGAGTGCTTCAGGATATGGCTAATGTTATGTTGAATAGCATGAAGCTCTCTAGAAATCTTTGGGCTGAAGCAGTTAATACCGCATGTTATATTATTAATCGGGTTTATACCAGTAAATCTAATAATAAGACTTCTTATGAATTATGGTTTGAAAAGAAACCTACTGTCAAATACTTTTGGGTTTTTGGCAGCAAGTGTTATATTTTACATGATCGTGAAAATTTGGGAAAGTTTGATACGAAGAGTGATGAAGGTATTTTTCTTGGTTATTCTTTGAACAGTCGAGCTTATAGGGTTCTAAATAAGAGAACTGTTGTGATTCAAGAATCCATCAATGTGGTCATTGATGATCATTTGAATACACCAGCTCCGAGTTCAAATGATGATGAAGCTCTTATTATCAACAATCAAGATACCTCATCAAGTCAAAAAGAATCTGAACCAAGGACTGTTAAGATCATCCAACCAATCAAATACTTGGAAACCCTCTCACTAGAGTTCGTACTCGCAAACAACTTGAGAACATATGTAATTATGTTTGTTTTACATCCCAAATAGAATTGGTCAACGTAAAAGAAGCACTTTCTGACAAAAATTGGATAGTTGCTATGAAGGATGAACTTAATCAATTTATTCGTAATGATGTCTGGTATCTTGTTCCTAGACCTAAAGATAAACACATTGTTAGAGCAAAATGGATCTTTAAAAATAAGTCTGATAAATTTTGGAATATAATACGAAACAAGCTAGACTGGTTGTACAAGGGTACACTCAGATTGAAGGCATCGATTATAATGAAACCTTTGCTCCAGTCGCTCGCCTTGAATCAATCCGACTTTTTTTCCATCGCATGCTTTAAAAAATTTAAGATTTATCAGATGGATGTAAAGAGTGCTTTCTTGAATGGTGATTTACATGAAGAGGTGTATGTTGAACAACCTTCAGGGTTTGAAAACCCCAAGTCATCTGACCACGTATTTCGTCTCAAAAAAGCTCTGTATGGTCTAAAACAAGCGCCCAGGGCATGGTATGAGAAATTGACTAAATTCTTACTTAGTCATAGCTTTCAAGTAGGAAGTGTCGATAAGACGCTCTTTGTTAAGAAGCATAACAATGATATTTTGATGGTTCGAATTTATGTTGATGATATTATTTATGGATCAACTTGTTCTAACATGTCTATTGAGTTTGCAGAGTTAATGAAATCAAGGCTTGAAATGAGCATGGTTGGTGAACTTAACTATTTCCTAGGGTTGCAAGTAAAATAACAACCTGATGGAATTTTCATTTCTCAGAACAAATATGCTTCAAACTTGTTTAAAAGGTTTGGATTTGAGAATGATAAGAACTTTGATACTCCTATGAGTACAACGTTAAGACTCTCAAAAGACTCTACAGGTAAAGATATAGATCCTAAACTATATCGCAGTATGATTGGTAGTTTGTTGTATCTAACTGCTAGTAGACCTGATATCACTTTTAGTGTTGGTATTTGTGTGAGAAATCAGTCTAATCCTAAGGATTCACATCTTACTGCTGTTAAATGAATTATTAGATATGTCGCGAATACTATAAATTTGGGTCTTTGGTATCCTTTGGATACTAGTGTTCAATTAGCCGGGTACTCAGATGCTGATTGGGCCGAAAATATCGATGATAGAAAATCAACCAGTGGTGGTTGTTTTTTGTTGTTTTTACATTGGAAATTTCTTAGTTTCTTGGTTCAGCAAGAAGCAAAGCTCAATATCGCTCTCCACTACTGAGGCTGAGTATATTGCAGCTGGATATGCATGTACTCAACTAGTTTGGATGAAATGCATGCTTAGCGATTATGGAATTAATCAAGATTCAATGATCTTACATTGTGATAATTCCAGTGCTATAAATTTTCTAAAAATCCAATCCAGCATTCACGTACTAAGCATATTGACATTAGGTATCATTACATTCGTGAGTTGGTTGAAGAAAAAGTTATTTCCTTGGAATATATATCAACTAAAAATCAACTTATTGATATATTTACTAAACCGCTCAATAAAAGTAGGTTTAATAAATTGAAATTTGATCTTGGTATGTGCATTTTACATTGAATATTCTTGCTTGCATGTATCATAGTGTACTATATTTAGTAATATTTATGTTTAAATTTTAAATTTTTGTATTAAAAATGTATTTTTGTATTAAAAATGTATTTTTGGTCGATACTCGACCGGTCGTGGCTGTACATGACCAGTCGTGGTACGACCGGTCGTGCACCGCACTCGACCGGTCGTGGAGCTCATGAGCATGATATAATTTGGGAAAAATCCCCTTCTTCTTCATTTTCACTCCAACCTACGACAAGTCATGGCTCGACCAGTCATAGGATTTCTTATTTTTCTTCAAGGTGAGTCCTATTTCATCATTTTTCTTGAAGATTTATGCTCTCAATGGTTTGATTTGATCATTGTGTAGCTAGATTTCATCTCTTGTTGGGTTTTTCAAGGGTTTCTTCTCAATTTATTGATCCAGAGAAAACTCATCCTTCTTTTTGTGTATTTCTCTTGCTCTTTATATATCCTTTTGAATATGGATGCTAGAGGGAAAAAGAAAATATCCCGTGGTCCATCCTCACCTAGATCTACACCGATAACTAAACGGCACCTTCGGTCACCCGAGGATGATTCTTAAGATGTAAGAGATTTACGAATCCATAACATTATCGTTGAGCATACCGCTGATCTCAATCACATTGCTCCATATGGTATTGTCCCTCTCCTTGAATCTGTTGGCTAGACTAAAATTTTACTTTGGGGTGGGCCTGCATACCAATCTATTGCCCAATCAATGGTTGCATGCATTTCAGATTCTTCTCTTCATAATTTAACTTTCTCAATTGATACTAGAGAAAGGAAATTTAAAGTAAACCGTCATTTGATATCGGGTATTATGGATATACCCGTTAATGATGAAGGAATACCGATTCATACTCTATATGATAAACCATCCGAATTGAAAAAATACATGTTAACAAGAGACTTATGCAAAATTGATGCGCAATGGACATACAAAGGAATGCGCTTCCTTCAAAGTATCTGTTACCTAGATATAGAGTGTTACATCGTTTCTTCATTTCCAATGTGTATCCTCGGTCCGGTAATAAAACCAAGTAGACTTCTTTCATGGTTCGTGTGTTGCATTCTATTGCTTCTGGTATCATGGTCTATCTTCCTTCTTTGATCTGTCATTTTATTATACAGTTTCATCTCCATCCGGGTCATAGTGATATTCCGTTCAGTTATCTTATGACTGTTTTAGCCACTCACATGCTTTTCGATAAACCTGTTAATGTGCACCAATTCATCATCTTATTTTCAACAATTCCAATCTTAATAAGATGAAGTTAGATTTGCTACCTAGCCAAGTTGATGAAGGTGGTATTGGTGGTGATGGTGGTGAAGCCGAAAACAAAGGGAAAGCTGGCGATCTTCCTCAACAAGATTTTAATATGGATGAGATATTTGATGATATAGAAACTGATTCACCTAATGATCCTGATTATGATCCATCTAGTCATGATGCACGCCTTCGTGCATTGGAGGAGAAGGTCGATATCATGTGTATAACCCACAATATGCAATTTAAGTACATGCGAAAATATCTTCGTCGCATCAATAGGGGCTTACACCAGATTGATCCTTTTATCCCCGCTCCCTCCTCTGGATCTGATTAGGTGATTTATATTTTGGATTGTATAACATTAACTTGTCTTTTATTTTGGATATTGTATTATCTTTTGGATATTGTATTACGGAATGATAATGGCTTGATGCTTCCGGATTACATTTTGAAATATGTTAAGTCCTTTCATATTTCTTTCTCATTTTTCTGCTTATTATTACTCTCTATGTTCTCCTTCCTATTGTGCCTTTCCCTTGTCATTTTGTGACAAAAAGGGGGAGTAGTAAGGGGGAGTAATTTGTTTAAATTGATTGATTGAGAAGGATATGTGGATTGAGAATATGGAGTCTTGAGGTTTTCATGTTGTTTACTGTTTATATGAGTAGTACTCGTATTACTCAGGGGGAGTAGAGTAATTTATGATTTTATGGCTCATCATTCCTTATTATCTTCTATGCTATGTGTTTTGTCACAAATTTGACAAAGGGGGAGATTGTAAGTGCTATGATTTCATATCCCTTTGGTTGTCAAACTTTATGGTGCGAAAACCTATATCTATGTCATGTATTTCTTGTGTTTCTTGTTTGAGACTATTCTTTACTTCAAGACATCGCATTGCAAGACAAGAACTTAATTGAAGAACGTTTCAAGTCATGGATGAAGAATTCAAGAATAGAAGTCTTCAAGTTTGCATGTTCAAGATTCAATCAAGTTCAAGTATAGTAGAAGACTATGTCAAGTCAAGATCAAGCTCAAGAAGGCCTACTACAAGATTTTTATATTCTCAAGCTTCTCTTAAGGGTCATCTGAGTGTACAGACTTTCAATGTCCATCTCACTTTTAACGTTTGTTTGACCTTAGATTGACCTTAGGATGGGCTTTACAGTAGGTCATTCTGGATACATAATTCATATATTTTAATATGCTTGTATGGGGGATTCTAAGAACAGTCATAGGGACTTCAAGACCAGTCCTAGCTTTGCTACGACCAGTCTTAAGTTTTTCAAGACCAGTCCTAGGTTGTTGAAGATTTTCAGATCTTTCTGGCTGTCCTACGACCAGTCCTGGACATCCTACGACCAGTCCTGTGAGTTCTACGACTCATCCTTCGACCAGTCGTAGCCCTATGACTCAAACTCCAGCAACCAAATTGGGGGTCTTACGACCGGTCGTAGGTGACCCACAACCAGTCGTAGGTGGCCCAAGACTAGTCGTAGACCTCACAGGACCGGTCGTGGAACAACAAATTCTTATCCCGCGGAAATCTTTGAAAATATTTGAAGCTACGACCAGTCCTAGGATCCTAAGACCAGTCGTAGATTGAATTTTTCATACTATAAATAGAGCACAAACTTCAGAGTTTTAGCAATTCAATTCAATTCTATTTAAGCAATCTTTAGAGTATTCTCTGAGATAAGTTTGTGTTTATTTTAAGCTACTTTGTGCTTATTTAATATTCCTTTTGCTAGCTTATTTTTATTTGATTTTGATCTACATTCCAATCTTATTAGAAAAGGAGAATTTCTGATATTCCTTCTTCTTGGATTCAAAATCAAATAGAACTAGCCCTTTTGATTTAAAATCAATTAGACTTAGAACCATTCGTAAAGTGAGTATTGGACTTTGAACGTTGAATCGAACTTCTATTCCGATTGGTTCTACCGGGCTTCTTCAAAAGATGATTCAGGTATTTTACATTTGTGTAATTTACTTTCTTTGGTTTTGTTTGAGATTTGCCAGAAAAATCTCATTGTATTGGTTATCTGAGGAGAGCCAGAAAACTCAGATTGTGGGATTTTTTGGATTGTGTAAGCCCGAGATCAAAGACACAATTGTGAAGGTTTTAGGTGAACCTGTGAAACCTATTTTGATAGTGCATGCTAATATCCCCTGTCTGAGGATATTAGGAGTGGAGTAGCATTTTGTGTGGCTGTTGGATAACAGTTGATGTACACACAGGCGAACCACTATATATCGTTGTGTTGTGGATGTGTTTTATTCCTTCATTCTTTTATTTATTCAGTTTTGTGGAGTGTGTTTGTGGATGAATGTTGTAATCGTTTTATTTTAAGCAAGTGTGGATGAATGTTGTAATTACTTAGGATTTATTTCTGCAAGTTATTTTGGTTTCCTTACTTTTTATTTATCATTGGTTTGTGATACAAAGGACGTTCTAGAAATAAGGTTGTCCTACCTTAAACCTTTGGTTTTTGGTGTAAGGTTGTCCTACCTTAAACCTTTGGTTTTTAGTGTAAGGTTGTCCTCAGAATTGATAAGGTATCATTCTCTTTATTTTAGGCTATTAAGATTATTTTAAATTCAGCATTGTGGTTTATTTCTTTTATTATTCTGCTGTTATAAGTTTTATTTGGCATTGCCCTATTCACCCCCTCTCTAGGGTATATAGCTAGGCCCTTTCAAGTATCTCATCTATTCTCAAATTAATAAGAGTATCTAGGACATGTTTGATTGTACTGCTTTATCATTACTGCTTGATTGAATTGATAACATGTTAACCTTTGCTGTATAGCTCCACTGAGTTGATCACTCACTCCCACGTTCTGGGATGGTGCTTAAACACTGACCAAACTCTAACTTAGCTGCAGGTGATGGTGATGCCTACAAGGTGGAGCCGGAGTTCGACGAGGATGAGGAGGATTTCTCGTTCATGCAGTTCTCAGGTGGGTTCATGTGAGCCTTGTCCTAACTGGCGGGGATTCTGGGATTTGTATATGTTGATTTTGCACAGTTTGATACATGTATTTTGATACACAGTTCTACTTATTGCCCTGGGCAGAGCATGCATCTTTTGGAGATTATTTTTGGATTATATATGTATTTAAGTCTTCCGCTTACATTTTTTATCTATCCCTGAATTATGTATGCTGATCTGGCTTAATATACTTCTTGTTTTATGCGCTAATACAGACAACATACATCCATCATTATTTATGTTGCATAAGTGATGTTTTGGAACTCGAGAGCTGAGTTATGATCGACCCCCGAAGTTCAGGGCATTACATAAGGTCACCCAAACAACTGATGAGCGGGGAGCTTGTTTCTTATCCATTACAGCATTGCAACCTAGACTGAGAAGGTGGAGATTTAAAGCATTGTTTATAGATATATCATACATTGTAGGCACCATAAATCAATAATAACCTGAACCATTATAGGATTTGGCCCTGATGGAGATATATAAACTGCTGGTCCAGCATTCAGCACAGATTCAGCCACCATAAACACAAGAAAATTAACAATGCAGCACCAAATTAACCAACAAGAGTAACCTCCTAATCGAAAATTGTTCAAGAGATGCGATGAATTCATATCATAATCATGTAAGAACCCGCACCTCCATGATAGACCAACTGATAACCAAAGAGCTAACAAGCATGTTCGAGTCTACAGAAAAAATGTCATTTTATTAATACAATTCTTTACTTTAAATATAAGTAGTAATAATATATGTTTTATTGAATGTAGCACCATTACCTCAGGGAAACTCCACAAAATTCCCCATATTACAAACAACCTCGAACTGATATGCGGTAGTGTAGTAGATACTGGAGATCTTACCTCAATACCAAAACAGAGAAAATGAGAGGGAACAAAAAATAGTGCTGCACAAATATCAGCTCCTTTAAAAGAAGCTATGATTCACATGGTCTGAAACTACAGGAATTTTCATTTAGGCCAACATTTAGTATGGGTGGAGCCCACCAATAAGCGACACAAAAAGCTCATCGAATGATTCCCCTTTGTTGATAGGCAATACAAGACAAAGTGATCCCACCAAACAATCCTGGCCATCCTATTTTTCCAGCGAATGCACAGTCAGAAGGAAAGAATATACCTAGTGTATATGCAGTGGAAAGAAGCCCATTGACTGAATGACTAGGATTGATTGATGAACCTCTAATTGTAAATAATAAAAATAATAGAGAGAGAGAGAGAGATCAATAGCCAATTGAAACCAAAATCTAATAAAAGAATGCCAACATAAATCAATAAGAGATGCATAAAACAAGCAACACCCTACCACCTTCCCTCATGACCAAAACATAGTGTTGTCAGTGAGCACCCAGATTCGTGGATACCCAAAGTATCAAACCTAATTGAATTTGTCTGGATAAATAACCCAATTAAAATGGGCCCACAAAATTGGGTCTTGTTAGAAATCAGGTTGAACTCAGTCCAATGGACTTGGATCCTGTCGGAAATTAGGTCAAGTTGGTTGCCCATCGGGCATCCGAATATATAAATTTTTAGCTTTATACTTTATTAATTATAGACATATCACATGTTGGCAAGGTACCTTCGGAGCAGCCTAAAGATAAGATGACGTTCTTAAGACAAATATTTTGAATTCTCTTTTTAACCATACAACACAATTTATTTACAAAAAATAAAATAGAGAGAAATAATGACATGATGGAGAGATACGACATAGTTTAAACACTCACAGCTGGCTTCTTCCCACTGAAAAGAATCCTAAAAAAGACTATTACAATTACCACCATAATTTATTTACAGCATTCAAATAAAAATAAAATTATAGGAGGGAGAAATGTCCAACATTGAAGTTAAAAGACCTTCAAAGAAGCAAGTTCCCTTAAGCCCTTTTCAACTAAAAGCATGCTCACAAGTTGTCTATAAATGCAAACATAAAATAAAATAAAATAAAATAAAAACATGTGATTTCTTATGTGTGAGTAAAAAATAGAAGCTTTCAAACATTTCCACTAAAAAGACTATCATGGATTTTACAAACCAATTCAACGCTCGCATAGAGTGCCAGCCAAATGAGTCTACAGAGTCATACCATTAGCTGTTTTTTTTTTTTTTTTTTCTGGAATGGAATTTTTTTCTGTGCAGAGGATGAACATGATGTTGTGTGGTTTTAGTTAGAGAAAGACAAGCCACATGAATGCCCTATGTGTTCTCAATATTTCATGGTAAATGGAGATCACTTAATGTATTATTTTGGCATTCTTACACCAATGGATTACAAAGGAGAAAAATTTGTAAGTGGGTACTTCTCCAAATTCTAATTTCAAGTGTCTCCTTTTGCTCCATAATGAAACTAATGAATCTTTGCTTCTATTCTTATACCTGAGCATTTAATTTTTAATCTGTGCAACTAAAAAAATCTATATTTTTCGAGGGATTAACCAAAACTAGATCTTCCAATATAATGGGACCCACTTATCTAGTAATGGATGGCTAAAACTAAAACTAGACATTGGCTTGTAACATCCCGAAAATCGGGGGGTCGAGCAAAAACCCAACTCCCGAGTTCCAAAATGTTATTTATGCAACATAGATATGTATGATTGATTGTTGTCTCTGATAATGTATTAAACATGAGTGAGATTAAGCTAGAACAGCATATCATACTCCAGAGACAGTTAAATTTACAAGCGGAAGATTGTGATAGTATGTATAACGTATATAAACTGTTGTATGTCTCCAAAGTGTGAATATATTACCAGGTTATACACATACATGTATACTTCAAAAGTAAACAAAATGAATATACATGAGGGCGCTAAAAATATAAAATGACAAGTGTCAATGTATCTAATCAACCTCCCTGTAATCCCGTCAATCAGATCACGCATAAAGGAGAGATCCTCCTCCTCATCATCAAATCCAGCTCCGCCTCGCAGGCCGCGCCATCATCTGCAATCACAATAGGGACTGGTGGGTGTCAGGAAACACCATCACGTAACGTGGGAGTGAGTGATCAACTCAGCGGGATGTGAGAGCAGAGATTAGCATGTTATCAATTCAATCATGCGATAATAGTAAAGTAGTAAATCAAACAATCCTAATACTGTTGTTAATGAAATATGATATGACGTGATGTATGCCCTCACTGACGATCTCCCTCATACGGCAACATCTTACGACCGCGGCATGCCACACTCCCTAGAGTGCTCCACATCTTCCAAGCACATGCAATGCTATGGTGATATAATTTTTGAGTTGTTATTAGTCCATTCAAACAGCAGGATTGGGAAACTAAGGTACTTTCCTTGTATCAATCCCAACACAGATCCTGTCTAGGGTCGTCACTCCTAGTAATCTCATACGATGTATATTTTGTAGGTCGCTGCAAGGGCTGCCAGGGCTGTTGTACGCACTCGTTGCTCCGCTTCCCCATCACCTTATCAATACAGGCCTACTGTACTCTACTGCTACGGAAGGGTCGTCGCCTCCCGTAGACTCAGAATACGCTCACGGTCACTACAAAGGGCTGCCAGGGCTGTTGCTCGCACTCGTTACACCGTTCCCCCATCACCTTATCAATGTAGGCCGACAGCAAGAATATAGTGTCCCATACCACCATAATCTGCTCACGAGTCTAGGTGCTCACTGGTCACTACGGGGAGGTTTGTGGCCCCAGCGTAGGCCAACAGCTCGACCACGGTGTCCCATACCACCATGCCCGGCTCATGAGTCTTTATGGATCAAGGTACCATGGTTACAGGGTTTACAATGGTAAGTTCAGTACCCTAGGTTCAAGCAGTTATGACTCATGCAGGGTGAACATACAACGACCAGTCGGGTTACTTGACGGGCTCGACTAGCACGATCGCATCGCAAGTCGAACGACATGAAGTGCGTAAAACACTTCGCGTGGCTTAACCACTGCCGCCAACTCCAATACGACTCGCGTTCATCGACGCGTCCTTCGTGGCCAAAATAAGCTAACCACGAATTCGCTCGGTTGCCGACTGCCTGGACTACGTATAGTCCCAAACACATATGAATCCACGTCAGCAATCATGTGAGAGTATTGGAAATGAAACACAACCATGTGAGCATGTTAACACATGTTATATCGTACAACTTAAGTAAATCATCTAACACATGCCTTTCGTACATATAATGAACTTATGCATATCGCCAACATATAGGAAATCATTTCCATCAGCATATTAATTGAAAATTCAATCTCAAACTAAATCAAAATGAAATCATCAAGCACATGTTATAACATACAGCTTAAGCGAATTGTCAAGCACATGCATTTCATTCATATTATGAAATCATTCATATGGCTAACATGTAGGAAACCATTTACACCAGCATATTAATTGAGAAATCAATCTCAAACTAATTCATAACACCATTTAATTCAATACATACTAATACAAGCATTTATACAAACACATACACTACACACTTAAGTCTACATATAGTATGTCGACCCGAAGTGCGCAATTAGGCGAATCTCTTCGCCAAACTAATTATGCACGCATTCCTAATATCCTAATGCGACAAGAAGTTATGTCAATCACGTTAGCAAAATATGAATGAAAACAGTACTTCCTACAAATGACTAAAATGCCCTAAATCTCATATTCTTCGTTGGTTTACGAAATAGGAAACGGACAGCATGTTGTACATGTCAAACGGCGTTGCCGTCAAGAATCTACTATTAAATGACATTGAAAGCTTTGAAAACAGTCAATCAAACCGTCTAAAATCTGCACCTTTTCCCTTATAGGTGAAGTGATTCGAACGGAGCGTATACGCTTCGTCTACGGCGATCAGACAACCTGATACACATGTACATCAGCTACTATTCTATTTGAATCGAAGAAATCCCTAAATCAGCAAGTGGTTAGGGTTTTTCTTACCTAGAAGTGCGTTGGAATCGCCGAGAAAGTGATCGGAGTGCGTCGCCTAAGCACGTGCAGCAGCAGCAGCAGGTGGCAGGAAAATCACTCCCACTCTCTCTCACAACTCTCACCTTTTCTTTCTCCCAATCTAGAGCTTTTTGCAATTTCGGATGGGAGAGAGGAGTGAGGGTTTCAACCCCTTTTATAAGCTTAAAAACGCCCAAAATAGGCTCGGGGACGAAGTTTACTTAGTGCATATCCAATTCGGGGCTGTTTCGGTCCAAAAGATGCTTTCTGGTGGTCCCCTGGCCGAATGCGATCGGACTTAAGCTCACGCGTACCAGATCTAGCACGTATTAAGTTTTCAGTCCGGCTGGGTCCGCAGATCGCACGTGGCAGACCAGTTTCAGTTCAGCGGTCACCGCATGTAGATCAGGGCTGAAAGTCTCATGATATAAAATAGAAATTTCTCATGATCCGAGGGTGTAATCTGGCTGAATTCTGACGGCCAGAACGCTCAATACTGATGCGTCAAGTTGTGTGCCAGATTTGAATTTGAAATTCCAATTCTGTCCCTATTCGCACTCTCTTCGGTCCGGGCTCAATGAAATGGCCTGTGATTATCGGTTTGACTTGATTTTCGAAATGAGTGTCAAGTCTAGCTAGACGGTTCTAATGGTCTAAGATAGGAGGTATCGGACTTTCGACGCGCGGTCTAGATCCAATACAAAGATTCAAAGTGGTCCAGAGAACAAACCGGTTTAGAGTTTGATTCCAGGTTATAGAGTATTATAGAGTCATTGGTTCTACTCGATTTGGGTCTTGTAGAACGTATTTAAAGTGATCAGGGACTATTTCCCAGCTACTTTAGCGTCGCGCTAGCTAACTTACACTTATTTTCCAAAGGAATTTATCCTACGTGATTTCTTTGGCTATGGAATTAGGTTCTGAGCGATTTCTCAGGTGTTTTAATTAACCCATTGCCTAAGGACGTCTAATCCCAGATTAGCCAAAATCTGAGGTATTACAATCTACCCCCCTTAAAACACAATGTCGTCCCCGACATTGGCGAAGGGTAAGGAATACTTTTCTAAGGAAGGTTCAATCCTACTTAATAACTTAATCGTACATATATCCGAACTCAAAGGTTTCGATCTTGGGCCAGTGGGGAAGAGGCCGACCACGCTTCCGCTGCGCCACTCTGATCGAACGGGAGCATTGACTAACCTAACCGGATTAGACTCCATACGTTCTACCCCCCTTAAAACTTAGTTTTACTTAAGTTCAAGAATCTATGCGTCGCTCCATACATCAGAACGAGGTGCAACTTAAGACCTATCCTTGACATAAATTGAGAAACAACTTCTTTACATGGTTTTCCTTGCTAATGATGCGTTCTATGGCATTGGTACCTATGATCATAGAGATGAGTCTAATCTCTATTGTGGTTAAGTTCAGGGGTAGGTATGACTTGGTGGCAAGATGTCGAATTCTCTACTGGCTTTAAGTCCTCGCCATTTCCCAAAGACACTGTGATCCCGTTCGGTTGTATGTGGTCGAGCCAACACGGAAGAAAAGTAGTATAGTGGGTCTGAGCCGGATACATAGACTTTCTGTCTAGCTAGGACAGAAGATTTATTGTATCAATTCTTAATCCGAGTCGATGCCGATCTTCTGCTTGATCAGAGCATTGGATTTATTGGTAACCACTAGGATTAGAAAGTCGATTCAAACCACGAATACATCGCTTACATGTAGTTCCTTTATTCCGCATTCCCGAATGCAATAAGCCCTTAGGGAAGGCAATTCTAAGGGGCATGCTAGTACATTCTAAGTTCATTCTAAGGGATTTATAAATGGTCCCTAAGAGTGAATATCTCCCTCCTATGGGCAACAACAGAAGTCTATAAGTCATAAGGGGATCTATCGAAGGAAGGGAGTCCCATTCCAACCAAATCTAACCTACTATCCCTTAGCATATATAGGCCTTACACTGCCTAAGACAACTAGTAGCCTAGTCTATAACTCAGTAGTTATAATCCAAAGCCTAAGTTTATACGTTAAATGGTTCCATACCATTTCTACTACAGGGAATTCTTCTATTGCTTAGGGTCAAGATTATCTAAATGGAATTGGATTTCTTATGTGGTCAGATCCTTCAAATCTAGGAGTGCTAACACTAGGTCCAAAATGCCAAGGGCCTATGAAACGAAACTACATTCCTAATCCCATATTGGGATAGGGAGCGGCATGCTTGGTAGGAGGGTGGGGTGGGATAAAACTAATTTGTAGGCTGAACCCCAGGAGTTACAATACTCCCAATCTAGGGACAGTACCTAACAAAAAAAATGATTGACATGCACTCCATTCAACAAATTTCAGCTATATTAAGCTCAAACCACAACACAACCACATTTTCTACCTAACAATAACAAAACACAGAAATTTCAAAATAGTAATCAAACAAGCGAAGAACGTGGAGAAATGGGATGGGTAAGTAGGTTTCCACGAGTTTGAGGATCAAATAAAAGGGACTTGAGAGAGAGGACGATGGAAAGGGAGGAAAAGCTAAAATAGCCTTAACAATAGGCATGAAAAGCGGAGGAAATGCGGAGAAATGGTTGCCCAAATGGATAGAATGAAATCTAGGCGTTGTAGACGGATGCTTCAAGCTCCCAAAGGCTAGATTTTCAAAAAGAAAAGAGAAGAAAAAAGGAGAATGGAGCACCTCACAATTTTAGCTCGATTCGGAGGTTGTAAGAGCTCCAAACAACGAGATCTTCAAGAGGGAAGGCTACAAACTTCAATGGGATGATGGAGTGTGGTTGTTTTAGGCCAGGAATGGATTTGGGGGTGGTTTGGAACCACGGATTTGGGAGAGGGCAGCTAGAGAACGAAAATGGAGCTAGGGATGGGGCTTTTTGTGAAGGATGTACATCTTTTGGGGGGTTTCAAGGTACGGACCGCATACCAGGGGGCTACCCTAGCCCCCAAACTCCTCCAGCCCAAAGGCCAGACCCATCTGACGAGTTTGACCGGCGATGCATCGCCGAATCGGCGATGGCATCACCGGTGAACTTTCAAATTGGCCATTAAGGCCATATGGGATGGGTTCCCCTTTCCCTAGGGATTCCAAAAATGTATGGTTCCCACCTTGGTTCATTGTAGATTGCCCTAGGGAGGCCCAAACATCCATTCGAGGCTTTTCAGGGCCAATCTGAAATTCTGAATACAAAACCCTATCATGCAGCATATTATTTTGGGGTAGAAGGAGCTAGTAAATCCATCTAGCCCATTAGTTGCTAAAGAAATCAAAGTTAGAATGGTCTTATGGCTATTTTTCATGAAATTTTACTATTCACTGTAAAATTTTGTGAAAGTATGATTTTATATTATTTTCACATTAGGATTGATGCCTAACATGAAAAAGATAAGATAAAATTAAAGATTGTAGTGGTGAGAGGAAGAATTTCAAAGATTTTCGGTGAAACGGGGTTTTTAGGCCCTGACGATTGAATACAGGGGTCGTGGTTGTCCCACGGCCCAAAAATTCATATTTACGGGTTTAGAATCGTTCAAAGAACGTCTCAACCCACTTACCTACAACCTAGGAGTTATTCAGGTTGCTTCACGCAACCCTATATGCGTTATGGACTCGATCCCGCGATCGAAATGAATAGACTTCGCCTATTGGCGAATCTGGGATGCTAGAAGTGTTTTCAGACCCTTCTCGCACCCACCTAAGTCAAAAGAAGCGACAGCGTACATCGCGTGACCATAACCCAGGCCCGGTTTAATCCAAATCATGCTCTGATACCATTTGTAACATCCCGAAAATCGGGGGGTCGAGCAAAAACCCAACTCCCGAGTTCTAAAATGTTATTTATGCGACATAGATATGTATGATTGAATTTTGTCTGTGATAATGTATTAAATATGAGTGAGATTAAGCTAGAACAACATATCATACTCCAGAGACAGTTAAATTTACAAGCGGAAGATTGTGATAGTATGTATAACGTATATAAACTGTTGTATGTCTCCAAAGTGTGAATATATTACCAGGTTATACACATACATGTATACTTCAAAAGTAAACAAAATGAATATACATGAGGGCGCTAAAAATATAAAATGACAAGTGTCAATGTATCTAATCAACCTCCCTGTAATCCCGTCAATCAGATCACGCATAAAGGAGAGATCCTCCTCCTCATCATCAAATCCAGCTCCGCCTCGCAGGCCGCGCCATCATCTGCAATCACAATAGGGACTGGTGGGTGTCAGGAAACACCATCACGTAACGTGGGAGTGAGTGATCAACTCAGCGGGATGTGAGAGCAGAGATTAGCATGTTATCAATTCAATCATGCGATAATAGTAAAGTAGTAAATCAAGCAATCCTAATACTGTTGTTAATGCAATATGATATGACGTGATGTATGCCCTCACCGACGATCTCCCTCATACGGCAACATCTTACGACCGCGGCATGCCACACTCCCTAGAGTGCTCCACATCTTCCAGGCACATGCAATGCTATGGTGATATGATTTTTGAGTTGTTATTAGTCCATTCAAACAGCAGGATTGGGAAACTAAGGTACTTCCCTTGTATCAATCCCAACACAGATCCTGTCTAGGGTTGTCACTCCTAGTAATCTCATACGATGTATATTTTGTAGGTCGCTGCAAGGGCTGCCAGGGCTGTTACACGCACTCGTTGCTCCGCTCCCCCATCACCTTATCAATACAGGCCTACTGTACTCTACTGCTACGGAAGGGTCGTCGCCTCCCGTAGACTCAGAATACGCTCACGGTCACTACAAAGGGCTACCAGGGCTGTTGTTCGTACTCATTGCACCGCTCCCCCATCACCTTATCAATGTAGGCCAACAACAAGAATATAGTGTCTCATACCACCATAATCTGCTCACGAGTCTTGGTGCTCACTGGTCACTACGGGGAGGTTTGTGGCCCCAGCGTAGGCCGACAGCTCGACCACGGTGTCCCATACCACCATGCTTGGCTCATGAGTCTTTATGGATCAAGGTACCATGGTTAACAGGGTTTACAATGGTAAGTTCAGTACCCTAGGTTCAAGTAGTTATGACTCATGCAGGGTGAACATACAACGGCCAGTCGAGTTACTTGACGGGCTCGACTAGCACGATCGCATCGCCAGTCGAACGACATGAAGTGCATAAAACACTTCGCGTGGCCTAACCACTGTCGCCAACTCCAACACGACTCGCGTTCATCGACGCGTCCTTCGTGGCCAAGATAAGCTAACCACGAATTCGCTCGGTTGCTGACTGCCTGGACTACGTATAGTCCCAAACACATATGAATCCACGTCAGCGATCATGTGAGAGTATTGGAAATGAAACACAACCATGTGAGCATGTTAACACATGTTATATCGTACAACTTAAGTAAATCATCTAACACATGCCTTTCGTACATATAATGAACTTATGCATATCGCCAACATATAGGAAATCATTTTCATCAGCATATTAATTGAGAATTCAATCTCAAACTAAATCAAAATGAAATCATCAAGCACATGTTATAACATACAGCTTAAGCGAATTGTCAAGCACATGCATTTCATTCATATTATGAAATCATGCATATGGCTAACATGTAGGAAACCATTTACACCAGCATATTAATTGAGAAATCAATCTCAAACTAATTCATAACACCATTTAATTCAATACATACTAATACAAGCATTTATACAAATACATACACTACACACTTAAGTCTACATATAGTATGTCGACCCGAAGTGTGCAATTAGACGAATCTCTTCGCCAAACTAATTATTCACGCATTCCTAATATCCTAATGCGACAAGAAGCCATGTCAATCACGTCAGCAAAATATGAATGAAAACAGTACTTCCTACAAATGACTAAAATGCCCTAAATCTCATATTCTTCGTTGGTTTACGAAACAGGAAACGAAGAGCATGTTGTACATATCAAACGGCGTTGCCATCAAGAATCTACTATTAAAAGACATTGAAAGCTTTGGAAACAGTCAATCAAAGCGTCTAAAATCCGCACCTTTTCCCTTATAGGTGAAATGATTCGAACGGAGCGTATACGCTTCGTCTACGGCGATCAGACAACCTGATACACATGTACATCAGCTACTATTTTATTTGAATCGAAGAAATCCCCAAATCAGCAAGTGGTTAGGGTTTTCCTTACATAGAAGTGCGTTGGAGTCACCGGGAAAGTGATCGGAGTGCGTCACCTAAGCACGTGCAGCAGCAGCAGCAGGTGGCAGGAAAATCACTCCCACTCTCTCTCACAACTCTCACCTTTTCTCTCTCCCAATCTAGGGCTTTTTGCAATTTCGAATGGGAGAGAGGAGTGAGGGTTTCAACCCCTTTTATAAGCTTAAAAATGCCCAAAATAGGCTCGGGGACGAAGTTTACTTAGTGCATATCCAATTCGGGGCTGTTTCAGTCCAAAAGATACTTTCTGGTGGTCCCCTGGCCGAATGCGATCGGACTTAAGCTCACGCGTACCAGATCTAGCACGTATTAAGTTTTCAGTCCGGCTGGATCCGCAGATCGCATGTGGCGGACCAGTTTCAGTTCAGCGGTCACCGCACGTAGATCAGGGCTGAAAGTCTCATGATATAAAATAAAAATTTCTCCTGATCCGAGGGTGTAATCTGGCTGAATTCTGACAGCCAGAACGCTCAATACTGACGCGTCAAGTCGTGTGCCAGATTTGAATTTGAAATTCCAATTCTGTCCCTATTCGCACTCTCTTCGGTCCGGGCTCAATGAAATGGCCTGTGATTATCGGTTTGACTTGATTTTCGAAACGAGTGTCAAGTCCAGCTAGGCAGTTCTAACGGTCTAAGATAGGAGGTATCGGACTTTTGACACGCGGTCTAGATCCAATACAAAGATTCAAAGCGGTCCAGAGAACAAACCGGTTTAGAGTTTGATCCCAGGTTATAGAGTATTATAGAGTCATTGGTTCTACTCGATTTGGGTCTTGTAGAACGTATTTAAAGTGATCAGGGACTATTTCCCAGCTACTTTAGCGTCACGCTAGCTAACTTACACTTATTTTCCAAAGGAATTTATCCTACGTGATTTCTTTGGCTATGGAATTGGGTTCTGAGCGATTTCTCAGGTGTTTTAGTTAACCCATTGCCTAAGGACATCTAATCCCAGATTAGCCAAAATTCGGGGTGTTACATGGCTGGTGTCCAATAAATAGTGGTTGTAATGTTAGTAGCCTACCATGAGGTGATTTTCATCACAAAACATTCTCACTGCAGAGACCTCTAGAAAATCTCATTATATTAAAAGAACCTGCAATGATACAGAAGAAAATCAAACAAACCGTTAGTACGAACATCAACTCACATGGGTAGTCAAAGTTAACTTCTTCAACATCGTTCAGTGCATTTCCTTCCATCTACAAAATCATCGAACATAAAGATATTACAGGGGAAAAGAACATGAGTGCAATTCCAGAGTCAGCACATTAGTATAGTTTTGTAGTTAGGCAGTGTTTGGATGCACAATCAAATTGAATTGTAATAATTAGTTCAATTAAGCAGAAATTAACAAAGGCTAAGGCAAACAGTTTATCACATATCCTCTTCTTCCCAAGCAAGTGCAAACATTTTATTGATGTAAATTGAATGCTTTCCCTAGTTAACCCTCAATCTAAACATGCCCTAAAAGAAAATGTAGTTTCTTGCAAGTTCTAACTTCCCAACCATGAACTGAGCTTCTGGGAAAGAGAACAGATAAAATATTTTCATGGTAATATCTAACCTGCTTGTACAAACTACTATTTTCTAGGTTATTCGTGAAGCCACAACATTCGCACAGAGGAGGAAGTAAATTACAAAATTCATCAAGCCATATCTAGGAACTACCAAATGCATGTAAGTAAAAAAGAGATTCGAGAAACCTGAAAGTTCATCATCATCCACACGAGTTGTTATATCCAAGTACATATTCAAAATGTGCCAAGGTAAACAAATCAAAAGCTATAATTGAGAAAGCTTAGAAAGAGAATATATGAGCACCCACATTCAATATTCCCCCAACGTAGAAAATTTTCATCTCATTACGCCTACTAACAATATGGAACGACTAGAATATCCATTAGAAATGAATCAGGGAAGGAACAAAACCCAATGCAGGGGGAAAAATTGATACCTATGGGATTTGGCTTCAGTCCACATTAGGATTGGAAGAAATTCACACTAGGGTAATTAGCAGTGCCAACAGGATCAAACTAAAGGAATGACGAAATGGAAATGGAAGATAATATTCTTCCAATGTATTCCTTACAGGAATAACTAAAAATCCAGCACCAATACCTGGAGTATAAAGGAGAAAAACCCTTTCCGCCCCTTTTTTTTTAATAGCTACAATTTACAAGCGGCCATATATCGAAAACAGGGGCATTTTTGGACGGCTGCCGGTGATTTTCATCATCATCGATAGTTATAGATGGCCGCCAGTAAGCATTCCGTCAACAAAGATGCATTTTCTTGTAGTGTAATAAAATTACTTCCTGTAACTTAGTTAATAGATGCACTAAAACTAATTTTATTGTTACTGTTTAGCAATAGAAACCCTACTACAGCCCAAACTCTAATCCACAAAATCAAAGCAGAACAACCCTCTGTTCAGCTGCCACAACACAAATCATTCCTTGTTGAGCCATTTCATCAAATAGTTGGCATGGATGAAATATAAGAGGTATTACACAATGGGGTTTTTTAGTTTTTACGAGTGGGACCATTATTTAGTGACCTAAAATGATGATATTATGGTCCATGCACCAAAAATCTGAATGGCAAAACAAAATCTGAGAGAGAGAGGAAGAGAGTGCTTACAGAGAAAACCCAAATCTCATCGAAGAACAGAGAAAATGAGGCCCTTGGAGAAAAAGACCGACATAGAGAGATAGGGAGAGGAAGAGATCGAACTTTTGGAGAGGAGCCTCGGATTCCTTTGATTTCAAGAGATCAAACCTGTGTGAATGGAAAATCTTCAGCGATTTAAGTTTTTAAAAAAATGTTTAAAAAATTACAAAAGAAATCTGGAAAAGGAAATCATAATAGCAAGCTCATTCTCTGATTTCTGGAGGAAGGCTCTTTGATTCCTTGATGCTCTTGCTCTTGCTCCTGCTGAAAGGCTCGAGATTTGGAATCTAGGCGTTACTTCTCTGGGCATTACAAATCGTAGAAGCAGCTTTCAATCAAGAGATTTGGGAAGCTTCTAAAAGAAGTGATGAAGAAGATGAAGGAATAGGAAGAGATGTTATCATCTTTGCAGAGATAGAGAAAGCTGCACGAAGAAGTAGAGAGAGAGAGGAGAGAGAGGGAGAGAAATGGTTAGGGCCGACACCCTAACCAGATATCGCATTCACAGATGGAATGGGGACGCGGATTAGATAATGACGGTTGAGTAGCCGGACACACTATTGAAGTGACGTCACCAAATTCTGTGGACCCCATTATGATGTATGTGTTATATCCACTACGTCCATCCATTTGTAGATATTATTTTAATACATGGGCCAAAGAATGAGGCAGAGCCAAAGCTTTAGTGGACCACACCATAGAAAACAGCGGCAAAATTGATGGCCACCGTTGAAACCTTCCTAAGGCCCACCATGATGTTTTTTTTTGAAATCCAACCTGTTCAAAAGTTAAAAAAGACATTAAAGAAGGGAAAAAATAATAATATCAACCTGATTGAAAACTTTTGTGGCCTTTAGAAGTTTTTAACAGTGGCGTCACTCTCCCCACAATTTTCTATGGAGATTTGGATGTGACTCATTCTTTGCATCTTACCCTAAAATGATCTCTCCAAATGGATGGACGGTGTGGATACAAAAAATACATCATGGTGCGACCCACATAACTTTGTGACGTAACTTCAGTATGTCATAGCCCATCCGCGTTCGGGAATGACCCGCGTGACGTCAACAAGTTCTGTGGGTCCCATCATAGGGTATGTGTTATATCCAAACCATCCATCCATATGGTGAGCTCGTCGTAAGGCTTGAGACGAAAAATAAGACAGATTTAACTATCAAGTAGACCACACCAACACCATCAAAAGCAATGGGGGATTGAACATGTACCATTGAAACCCTTTTGGGGGTCACGAAAGTTTTGGATCAATAAGAAATTTATTTTTCGTCTTCATCTAGGTCTTTGTGACCTTATGCACAGATTGGATGGAAAATAAATGACATGGTGGGCCCTACGAATTTTTTAAAGGTGAAAATCATCACCCCTTATGGTATTTATGTGTGGTCCATTTAATCTTTGGATATGATTCATTTTTTGGATAATTTTCTAAAATGATCTCAAAAAATAGATGAACGCTGCAGGTTGATCCCAAATTTTTGGTAAATCCAAAGCTCAAGTGGACCATGCCACACAATATAACGTGGGATAATGATTTCCACCGTTGATACCTTCCTGGGCCCACAATAATGTTTATTTGCCATTCAACCTGTTCATAATATCAGAAAGATATGAATGAAGATAAAACACAAACATCAGCTTGATTCAAAACTTCTATGGCCTTCAAGAATTTTTCAATGGTAGAGGTTCAATTACACTATTTCCTGTGGTGTGGTCCTGTAACACCCTGAAATCGGGGGTCGAGCATAACTCAGCTCCCGAGTTCCAGAATGTCACTTATGCAACATATTTATGGATGGATGTATGTTGTCTGTATTAGTGCATAAAACATGAGGTAGATTAAGCCAAGTCAGCAAACATAGTTCAGGGACAGTCTGAAAACGTAGGTGGAAGTCTGAAATAGATATATGAACCAACATAAGTCCCCAAGATATGTATGTTCTTCCAGGTCATAATTACAAGTCGTGTTTCAAAATACATATAACAAAATGTGATATATCACTACAACATAGCCGGAATCCCCGTCAATCAAGACATGTCTCACATGAACCCTCCTGAGAACTGCATGAACGAAAACGCCTCCTCATCCTCATCGAACTTCGGATCCACCTGGCAAGCATCACCATCACCTGCAGCTAAGTAAGAGTCTGGTTGGTGTTTAAGCATCATCCCAGAATATGGGAGTGAGTGATCAACTCAGTGAAACTATACAGCAAAGGTCAACATGTTATCAATTCAATCAAGCAGTAATGATAAAGCAATACAATCAAATATGTCCTAGATACTCTTGTTAATGCAAGAATGGTATGAGGAAATGATGCATGCCCTCACCACAAACTCCCTCTTGCGACATCATCTAACGATCGAGGTATGAATCACTACCACTGTGCTCTACACCAACGCCAACGACATATGCAGTGCGATGTTATGAGCATGATTATCAAGTTCTTATTAGTCCTTTTCATACAGCAGGATTGGAAAGCTAAGGTACCTCCCTTGTATCAATTTCCAAACAATGATCCATTCTAGGGTCGTCAGTCCTAGACAATCTCATACGATGTTACAATTCTAAATTGCTGTAAAGGGCTCGTCACCAATCAATACAGGTCTAGTTATATCCTAGATACTACAATAAGGCTCGTCGCCTAAATACAGTCTCAGGATATACTCGAGGTCACTATAGAGGGCTCGTCACCAATCAATATAGGCCGACAGCATGAATATAGTGTCCCATACCACCATAATCAACTCACGAGTCTAGGTTGCTCACTGGTCACTACGGAGAGGCTCGTCGCCCCAGCGTAGGCCGACAGCTCGACCACGGTGTCCCATACCACCATGTCCGGCTCATGAGTCTTAGAGGATCGCAGTACCAAGGTTAACGAAATTTCACTAACAAGTTCGGTACCTTAGATTCAAACAATAGTGTCCAAACATGGTGAACATACATCGGTCAATCAGGTTACTTGAAGAGTTCAACTAGGACAAGCGCACGTTGAGTTGATCGACATGGAATGCATAAGCACTCCGTGTGGCCAAACCACTGTCGAACCTCCCAAGTACGACTCGCATTCGTCAAACACATCCTGCGTGGTGAAAATAACCTCAACCACCAATTTAAAGGCTGTTACCGACTACCTGGACTGTAATGTACTCCCAATCACATACAAGCTCAATAATAGACATTTGATTCATATTCTACATTCAAATGAACATGTTATGAAATATAACTTAAACATAAATACAGTACATGGAGGAAATCATACACACAGTTAACATGAATAAAATAGGCTAAACAATTCATGGAGGAAATCATACACATAAGCAGGGTAATTAAAATTCATATCTCAATAAACTTATAAAGCACACTTTAGTGAATACTAACCCATTCAGACATTTTTACAAACACTTAGACTACACTATTCAACATACATCACGTATGTCGACCGTATTACATATTAGGAAAAATCCTTTCGCCAAGGAGTTGTCGCATACATAACAATCATGTACTAATGACAATTAATCATGACAATCACAACATCAGATTTCATATACATACAAGCGTTTCAACATATACATGAAATATTCAATTTATAAGATAGGTTTTATATATATATATATATATATATATATATATATATATATATATGTAAAACAAATTGAATAGCGCATTTGGCATGAGCAACAGCATCCACTTCAAGAATAAATCATTATCTAACATTAAAAGTCTTGAAAACCATAACATAAACGTATATAATCCGCACCTTAAACTGAAAAATGCGTAACGGATATGATTTAGATGATAAGTCTTTGTCAACGGCGGATACGCAACCTAAGGTATGAATTAGGTTAGCTACAACAACATTTAGACTATTCCAAGCTCCATAACAGGTTAGGGTTTGATTGTCTTACCTAAAAATGGAATTAGAATCACCGAAATAATGATTCAAATATGATGGATTGGTGCGTAGAGGAAACTAGAAAGAATTCCAAGATAAAACACCAACTACTCTCTCACTTTCTCTCTCTCTACTCTCTCTTATATAAGCTAGGGTTAGAAATTCGTATGGGATATGTGAGAGGGGTTTAAGGCCCTTATATAGGCATAGAACTGACGAAAACAGTCCCAGGGCCATAGTATACTTAGGTTATAACCAAATCGGGCTTATTCTAATCCAACGGAACGTCTAGAGGTCCATTTACTAAATGCAGTTGGACTTAAGCTCACTAATATTGGATCTTAAGCAAGTTAAGTTTTCAGTCCGATCGGGTTTCTAGATCGACCATGGCGGACCAATTTCAGTTCAATGATCACCGAAACTCGATCAGGGCCACAAGTACTTATGCATGTGTGGGCCATCTTCCCTGATCTGAGGTGAATTTGGGTCAAAAACCAATGGTCAGAATGCTTATAAAAGGCGCACAAGTGACACGACTTAGATTACTTTAATTCTTATTTAATTTTTATAAAAATCTTCACTTTCTCACACTCTTCACTCCAGACTCAAGCAAAACGTCTCAGGACATTGTTTGGTCTTGATTTTCGAGGTGATAGTCAAGTCCAACTAGGCGGTCATAACTGTCTAAGTTCATCGCTATCGGACATTCAACGTGCGGTCCAGGTCCGATACGAAGTTTCCGAATGCTCTCGAGAGCAACTGGGTTTAGAGTTGGACCTAGATTTCTGGGTAACGTAGCATTAACAATTCTGATGCTAATTTCACAAGTAATCTAGTTTAACGCTAGTTAATTCATGTTAAATTTCTAAAGGATTTCTGCTAGAGGTGGTACTCGGATCAATGTACGGGTTTTTCCATGACGTTACAATCTACCCCCCTTAAAGAAAAATTTCATCCTCAAAATTTGTACCTTCTCATACTCCTCGAGGATCTGAGGGTAGTTCTTTCTGACCTTAGCTTCAGTCTCCCAAGTAGCCTCTTCTTCACTGTGATGCGTCCACAGTACCTTCACGAGTAGGATAACCTTGCTACGCAATACTTACTCCTTCCTATCCAAAATACGCATCGGTCACTATTCATATGTGGCATCCTTACTCAATTGTACCTGCTCCCATCTGATATAAAGGATCAGGAACGTAATTCTTCAACATGGATACATGGAATACATTATGCGCACCTGCGAGTGGTGTGGGCAAGGCAAGGCGATACGCTACTGGCCCCACTCTATCAAGTATTTGGAATGGGCCTATGAATCTCGGTGTAAGCTTCCCTTTCTCACCAAACCGAAGAAAAACCTTAAGAAATACATGGTCCCCAACCTCAAACTCAAGAGGTCGTTGTCTCGTATCGGCGTAGCTCTTCTGCTAGCTCTGTGATGAAAGCAGTCGACGTCTAATAATGTTAATTTTCTCTGAGGTTTCCTGAACCAACTCTGGGCCAATCAGAGTCTTCTCGCCCACTTCTATCCAGCAATGCGGTGCTCTACACAGGCAACCATACAATGCCTCATAGGCAGCCATGCCAATACTCGTCTGAAAGCTGTTATTATACGCGAACTCAGTATAAGGAAGACAGTCATCCCAACTGTCCTTGAAATCTAATATACAAGCTCGCAACATGTCTTCTAGCACCTGATTTACACGTTCCGTCTGCGGATGGAATGTGGTACTAAACTTCAGCTTCACACTCATCGCTTCCTGAATACAAGTCCAGAAGATAGATGTGAATCGCGTGTCTCGATCTGACACAATCTCTAAGGAAACTCCATGCAGACGTACAATCTCCTTGATGTATATCTAGCCAACTCGTCTGCAGAATTCGTGAATCTGATCGGTAGGAAATGAGCTAATTTTGTCAGCCTATCAACGATCATCTAAATAGAGTCATGTCCCTTCCTTGTCTTAGGCAATCTTGAAATAAAATTCATAGAAATGAAGTCCCACTTCCATTTAGCTATGGGCATGGGTTGAAACAATCCAGGAGGTCGGTGATGCTTTGTCTTAACCTGCTGACACGTGAGACAACGAGATACGAACTTAGCAATGTGAACCTTCATATTGTCCCACCAGTACGATCTTTTCATATTTTGATACATCTTCGTGCTACCTGGATGCATTGCAAGCCTCGAACTGTGGGCTGACTCAAGAACCTCTCGTCTTAAGTCAGGAACGTCTAGGATGCATAGGCGGCCTCGATAACATAAGCCCCCATCCATACCAATAGTCCACTCTGAGTCCTCATCTATACTAACCCGCTCTTTTATTTTCACTAAAAGCTCATCGTCTGCTTAAGCCTCGATAATTCTACCATCAATGAGGGATTGTACACGAACATGTGTAACGACTTCATACAGTTCCTCTACTGTGAGTTTCTGCTCAAAGTTTCGTACAAACTCCATCATGTCCCATTCTGCAATCATAAGCAGAGCCGAAAACTCTAGTCTTCTTGCGGGTCAACGTGTCTGCCACAAGGTTTGCCTTACCCGGATGGTAGGAGACCTTGAACTTAAAGTCCTTCAAGGTTTCCATCCATCGGCACTACCTCATATTCAAGTCTCGCTGTGAGAATATATATCTAAGGCTCTTATGGTAGCAAAAGAGCTCAAACTCCTCTCCATAGAGGTAATGTCTCCAGAGCTTTAATGCAAAAATGACCACTGCCAACTCTAGGTTGTGTGCAGGGTAATTTTCTTCATGCTTCCTCAACTGTCTCGAGGCATAAGAAATCACCCTGTCCTTCTGCATAAGGACACAACCCAGACCAACCCGAGATGCGTCAGTATATATCGTATACTTAACCCCTTGCTCTGGCAATATTAGCACAGGGGTGAACGTTAACTTGTCCTTCAGCTTCTGAAAAGTTGTCTCGGCCTTCTCATTCCAGGCAAACTTCAAGTGTTTCCGTGTCAATTGAGACAATGGTCTGGCAATCTTGGAAAAGTCTCGAATGAAATGTCGATAGTAACCTGCCAGCCCAAGAAAACTCCTCACCATAGTAACTAAACCGGGCTGCTTCCAATCCTGAACCGCAGCTCCCTTAGCGAGGTCTACAGCAATACCTACCTTGGACACCACATGTCTCAGGAACTTAACTTCTTTCCAGAAATCGTATTTCTTATACTGTGTAAAAAGCTGATTCTCCTTGAGAGTATTCAATACCGCTCTTAGGTGCTCCTCGTGCTCTTCCCGACTGGTGGAGTATATCAAAATGTCATCGATAAAGATGATAAAGAATTGGAATAGAAACGATCGAAACACTCTGTTCATCAGATCCATGAATACAGCCGGAGCATTTGTGAGTCCGAACGACATCACAAGAAACTCATAATGACCAAAACTGATGCTGAAGGCAGTCTTCTGCACATCCTCATCCCTGACGCGCAACTGATGACTGCAAATCTATCTTCAAAAATTACGTGCCCCCTTCAACTGATCAAACAGATCATCAATCTTGGGCAAGGGATACTTGTTCTTCACCATCACCCGATTCAACCTACGATAGTCAATGCATAATCGTAGGGAACCGTCTTTCTTCTTCACAAACAATACAGGCGCTCCCCAAGGTGACACACTCGGTCGAATAAAGCCTGCCTCTAACAAGACATCAATCTGTCTCCTCAATTCCTCTATCTCACAAGGAGGCATACGATACGTCGGTAAGAAAATAGGTGTCGCACTGGGCACAAGATCAATAGTAAAGTCAATCTCGCCCGAGGAGGAAGTCCGGGGATCTTTTCAAACACATCAGGGAAATCTCGAACCACTGGCATAACTCTCAACATCAGATCATCTGAACTCTCTAACAAAGAAGCGTAGCTGCTAACACGATAAGACCAACTGACCTGAACTGAAAATGTAAAGGTCGTACCCTCAGGTCCGTAGGCTGTCATGACTCTGGTCTCGCAATCAATCTCTACCCTCATCTTCGTGAGCCAATCCATCCCGAAAATGACGTCGTAGTGACACAGTGGGATGACAATCAGGTCGATGACCACTGTCCTGCTACCCAAATCTACTGAGCAAGACTCACAGGTCCATGTAATGTCAGAAAAAGTACCTGTAGCTGTCGTGAGTCTCACTCCCTTCGTAGGAGCCGTAACCAAACCTAGCCGCTTGACCACAGCGCAAGTGATAATCAAAATAGTGGACCTAATGTCCACCAAAAAGAAGACAGACGTACCTTGGATATGAGTGGGAACCTCGAAAGATGTCGGTGTTGAATCTACCTCGGGCGCCTCAACCGTGAGCGCGTGAACCCGAGCCTGTTGTGGGCGATGTGGTGGAGGTACTATGGACTTTTGTGGCGACCTGAAATGAGGTTCGGGAGGCTGAAAAGAAGGATGAGCTGGTGCTGATCGAAGAGGTAGTGCTGAAATAGCCTAAGGCATCAGACGGTTGATTCTCTGAGGCGGTGAGAAACCACTATCCCGCATCCTGGAGAAACAAGTCACTTCAGTGTGTCCTGGCTTCTTGCAGTAGTTACACCACACATCAGGTTGCCTCACATGGGCAGGAGGTGCCAAGAACCTCGACGGTGAATCTATACGAGGCCTCTTACCGAGGAAAGGCTACTCGAAAAATCAAGTTGCGGCCTGGGAGCCATAGGTGCACGCATACGGAACAACCTATCCCCGTCCTACTTAACTCGAAGGGACATGCTCACCAACTCCCCATAAAAAGAGATGCTCGCACAGCACATCTTCGATCGAATCTCGGGCCGCAGAACCTCAAGAAAACGCTGCATCTGTAATGGCTGATCGCCTAAAATCAGAGAAGCATACCTGCCCAGCTCCGTGAAATGGTTCTCATACTCTGTCCCTGACATTCCTCCTTGTTGGAGGCAAAGGAACTCACTCTCCTTCTCGTGGCGGTAAGTGACTGGAAAATATTTCTCATGGAAGCGAGCCTCAAATGCCTCCCACATCCACTCAAAACCCTCCGCAACTGTATGGAGAATGCTATCCCACCATAAGTTAACCTCCTTCTCAAACATGAAGGTGGCAAGCTCAACCTGCTCTACCTCGGTACAGGGTAGCGGTCTAAGCATCTTAGAGATGCGGTCTATCTAATACTCAGCCTCCTCAGGTTTATGAGTACCCACAAAAGTAGGAGATCGCAAGCGTTAGAATCGCTCGAAGGTGCCACTAGCACTAGCATTCCCAGCTGGGTGTAAAGGTGAGGTAAGTGGAGCTGCCCCCATAGACTGAGCAAAGATACTAGCCATGGAGGTCAAGAACTGTTGCTGCTGCTGTTGCTATTGTATCTACTACTGCTGCATCAACAACATCATCTGCTTTAGCTTATCAGGAGGCAGAGCGGACTGTGATGCATAAGGCATCGACGTAAACGCATGATTCTGCTCTAGAACCGAAGGTGTGATAAGAGGCACCACAGAAGGTGTCATAGGAGTTGGGCCAGCATCAGGCCCAGAAGCTGGCTGAGAATTTAACATAGGATCAGAATGAGACGAGCTCGTATGGGGGTCCATATGGCTATCACTCAGGGGAAGGGCCTTATCAAGCACTCACCCAGAGAGAGACGAGCTAAAGTCCTCGAGCTCTTAGGTGGCATACCCTACATACAACAGAGGGTGCAACCAGTGAGATTAAGCATTCACATAATCCATCTACACAACATTCACTTCACAAGCTAAGAAAGTAACATGCATTTCATTTATCAAAATTGTCACAATACATGAATCGCAACAGAGAAAGCATGTGAGCAAACAACTAAGCTTCAAACACTAAGCTTCAGATACTAAAACAACTACCAAACTAGTAAGCCTAGAAAGGCTACACACAAGAGCAAGCAACAAACAAACAAATAACTGAAAGGGCCTAGCTATATGTCCTAAAGGGGCGGTGAATAGGGCAATGCCAAATAAAACTTAAAACCGCAGAATAATAAAAGAAATAAAGCACAATGCTAAATTAAAAGTAATCTCAATAACCTAGAATTAAGAGAATGATACTATATCAGTTATAAGGACAACCTTACACCAAAAACCAAAGGTTTAAAGTAGGACAACCTTATTTCTAGAACGTCCTTTGTATCACAAACCAATGACAAATAAAAAGCAAGGAAACCAAAATAACTTGCAGAAATAAATCCTAAGTTATTACAACATTCATCCACAAAACTGAATGAATAAAGGAATGAAAGAATAAAACACATTCACAACACAACGATATATAATGGTTCGCCTGTGTGTACACCAACTGTTATCCAATAGCCACACAGAATGCTACTCCACTCCTAATATCCTCACACAGGGGATATTAGCATGCACTATCAAAATAGGTTTCACTGGTTTACCTAAAACCTTCACAATTGTGTCTTTTTATCTTGGGCTTACACAATCCAAAACCCCACAAAATCTGAGTTTTCTGGCTCTCCTCAAATAACCAAAACAATGAGATTTTTCTGGAAAATCTCAAACAAAACCAAAGAATGTAAATTACACAAATGTAAAATACCTGAATCTCCTTTTGAAGTAGCCCGGTAGAACTAATCGGAGTAGAAGTTCGATTCAATGTTCAAAGTTCAATACTCACTTTAAGAATGGTTCTAAGTCTAATTGATTTTAAATCAAAAGGGCTAGTTCTATTTGATTTTGAATCCAAGAAGAAGGAATATCAGAAATTCCCCTTTTCAAATAAGATTGGAATGTAGATCAAAATCAAATAAAAAATAAGCTAGCAAAAGGAATATTAAATGAGCACAAAGTAGCTTAAAAACAAACACGAACTTATCTCAGAGTATAGCCTAAAGATTGTTTGAATTGAGTTGAATTGAACTGAAAAACTTTGAAGTTAGTGCTCTATTTATAGCCTGAAAAATCCCATATACGACTGGTCTTAGCATCCGAGGACTGGTCGTAGCTTCAAAGATTTTCAAAGATTTCTGCGGGATAAGGATTAGTTGTTCCACGACTGGTCCTGGGTAGCCTACGACCGGTCGTGGGTCACCTACGACCGGTCGTAGGACCCCCAGATTAATTACTGGAGTTTGAGTCGTAGGGCTAAGACCGGTCGAAGGACAAGTCGTACAGCTCACAGGACTGATCGAAGGATGTCCAGGACTAGTTGTACGACAACCAGAAAAATCTAAAAATCTTCAACAACCTAGGACTGGTCCTGAAAACTTAAGACTGGTCGTAGCAGAGCTAGGATTGATCTTGAAGTCCCTAGTACTGGTCTTAGAACAACCCATACAAGCATATTTAAAATATACGAATTATGTATCCAGAATGACCTACAATAAAGCCCAACCTAAGGTCAATCTAAGGTTAAACAAACCTTGAAAGTGAGATGGACATTGATAGTCTGTACTCTCAGATGACCCTTAAGAGAAGCTTGAGAATTTACGAATCTTGTTGTAGGCCTTCTCGAGCTTGATCCTTTCTTGACTTGACAAAGTCTTCTTCTATACTTGTACTTTTTTGAATCTTGAACATGCATACTTGGAGACTTCTATTCTTGAATTCTTCATTCATGACTTGAAACTTTCTTCATTTAAGTTCTTGTCTTGAAATACGATCTCTTGAAGCAATGAATAGTCTCAAACATGAAACACAAGATATACAAGACGTAGATATAAGTTTTGGCACCACAAAATTTGACAACAAAAGGGATATGAAATCATAGCACTTATAATCTCTCCCTTTGTCAAATTTGTAACAAAACACATATCATACAGATAAGAGCAACATCATACAAATTACTCTACTCCCCCTGAGAGATACTAGTACTGCTTATGTAAACAATAAATATAGGTACTGCTCATGTAAACAATAAACAACATGTAAACATCAAGACTCCATATTCTCAATCCTCAATCAATCCAAACAAATTACTCCCCCTATCCATACTACTCCCCTTTACTATACTACTACCCCTTTTTGTCACAAAATGTAACACCTTGGAAAAATCCGTACTGTGACTCGAGTTCCAACTCGGTCAGAAATTACGTAGGATTAATTCCTCTAAAAATTAAGAGTAAGTTAGCTAGCGCTACGCTAGAGTAGCTGTGAAATTGTCCCTGATCACTTTAAATACGTTCTACAAGACCTAAAACTTGTAGAATCAGTGACGCTATAATACCCTGAAACCTAGGATCAAACTCCAAACCCAGTTGTTCTGGAACCTGTCTGGAAACTCCGTATTGGATTTAGACCACGCGTCAAAATTTTGATTTCTACAATCTTAGACCATTAGGACCGCTTAGCTGGACTTGACAATCATATCGAAAATCAAGCCCAACCGACGTTCAGAGGCCATTTCATTGAGCTTGGAGTGAAGAGAGTGAGAAAGGGTATTGATTTGAAAATTTTAATCCAAATCTGGCACGTGACTTTGCGTGTTATTATTAATCATTCTGACCGTCAGAATTCAGCCAAATTTCACCCTCGGATCAAGAAAAATTTCTTTTTCATATCACGAGACTTGTAGACCTGATCTAGGTACGATGACCGCTGAACTGAAACTGGACCGCCACATGTGATCTGCGAACTCTACCGGTCTGAAAACTTGCTGTGCACTAGATCCAGCATGCAAGAGCTTAAGTCCGACTGCGTTCGGTCGGGGGACCTCCCAAAACTCTCTTTTGGATTGGAACAGCCCCGATTTGGTTATAACTTAAGTGTACTTTGTTCCCAAATCTATTTAGGTTAGTTTTTAGCCTATATAAGGGCCTTAAACCCTCACATATCTCTCCCATCCGAATTTGCTAGAAACCCTAGCTTGAGAGAGAGAGAAAGTGAGAGATTATGAGAGAGTGTGGGAGAGTTTTTCCCACCACTTGCTGCAGCTGCTACACGTGCTTAAGCACCGCATTCAAATCACTTTGTTAGTAATTCCAACGCACTTCTAGGTAAGGAAAACCCTAACTACTTACTGATTTAGGATTCTGTCGATTCAAATAGCAAAGTAGCTTATATATCTTGTGCATTAGGTTGCCGCTACGCTGTTGACGAAGCGTATACGTTCTAATCGAAACGATACACGTCTAGGGCAAAAGGTGCAGATTTTAGACGCTTTAATTGACTGATTTCAAAGCTCTCAATGTCGTTTAATAGTAGATTATCGACGGCAACGCCGTTTGACATGTAGAACATGCTGTCTGTTTTCTGTTTCGTAAACGTACGAGAAATATGAGATTCAGGGCATTTTAGTCAATTGTAGAAAATACTGTTTACATCCATATTTTTCTGAAATGTTTGCCATGGCTATTTGTCATATTAAGATATTAGGAACGCGTGCATGATCGGTTTGGCGAAGAGATTCGCCCAAATGCTCACTTTGGGTCGACATACGCTATGTAGACTAAAGTGTGTAGGCTAAGTGTTTGTATAAATGTTTGTATTAGTACGTATTGAGTAAATGGAGTTGTGAATGAGTTTTGAGATTGAATTCTCAAGTAATATGTTGATGTAAATGATTTCCATCATGTTGGCAATATGGATTGATTTCATTATATATATGAAATGCATGTGATGGATGATTTGCTTAAGTTGTATATTATAACATGTGTCAACATGCTTAAATGGTTGTATTTTATTTCTGTTACTCTCATATGATTATTGATGTTGATATTCAAATGCTTGGGGCTATGACCTAGTCCATTCAGTTGGTAATGGATTGAATTCGTGGTTGGCTTCTATTTTTCACGAAGGACGCGTCGATGAACGCGAGTCGTGTTTTGAGTTAGCGGCAGTGGTTAGGCCACACGAAGTGTTTCATGCACTTCATGTCGTTCGACTTGAGATGCGCTCATACTAGTCGAGCCCGTCAAATAACCCGACTGGCCATTGTATGTTCACCCTGTATGAATCATAACTGCTTGAACCTAGGGTACTAAACTTACCATTGAAAACCCTGTTAACCATGGTACTTTGATCTATAAAGGCTCATGAGCCGGGCATGGTGGTATGGACACCGTGGTCGAGCTGTCAGCCTACGCTGGGACCACAAACCTCCCCGTAGTGACCAGTGAGCACATTTGACTTGTGAGCTGATTGTGGTGGTATGGGACACTACATTCGAGCTGTCAGCCTACACTAATTGGTGACGAGCCCTTTGTAGTGACCGCGAGCGTATTCTGAGTCTACGGGAGGCGACGACTCTTTCTTAGCGACAAGAGTACAGTAGGCCTGTATTGATAAGGTAATGGGGGAGCGGTGCAACGAGTGAGAGTAACAGCCCTGGCAGCCCTTGCAGCGACATACAAATATAACATCATATGTGATTTCTAGGAGTGACGACCCTAGACAGGATCTTTGTTGGGATTGATATAAGGAAGGTACCTTAGTTTCCTAATACTGTTGTATGAAAGGACTAATAACAACTCGGTAATCATTATCCATATCGCATTGCATGTGCCTGGAAGATGTGGAGCACTGAGGAACGCAAGCATGCCGCGGGCATAAGATGGTGTTGTATGAGGGAGTATGTCGGTGAGGGCATCCATCATGTCATTTCATATTACATTAATAACAGTATCTAGAAATGTTTGATTGATTGCTTTACTATTATCGCATGATTGATTTGATAACATGTTAATCTTTGCTCTATTATTCCACTGAGTTGATCACTCACTCCCACGTTACGGGATGGTGTTTGCAACACCCACCAGACCCTGTCTTGGATGCAGGTGTCGAGGCGATTCAGGATGCAGAGCCGGACTATGACGAGGACCAGGATGAGTTCTCATATATACAGTTTCACGACGGCTTTGCATAGGTGGCCTGGATCGGCGGGACTTCATAGTTGGACCTTATGACATTTTGATTTTATTTTATTACATGTATATGAGACTCAGTGATGTATTCATACTTTGGAGATAGACAGAGATTATTTTATTTTCTTATAGTGATATATGTATCTTTCAGTCTTTCACTTGCATTTTATCACTGAATTTGGAGTATGAATTGCAGTTTTAGTATAATCATACTCATGTGAATGCTCTAACTCAGTCAATATTGAATCATGATCATATTTGTTGCATAAGTGATGGTCTGGAACTCGGGAGTTGGGTTTATACACGACCTCCGATTTTCAGGGTGTTACACAAAATGACAAGGGAAAGTCACAACAACATAGAGAATAATAAAAAGCAGATAATGAGAAAGAAATATGGAAGGACATAGCATATTTCAAAATATAAACCAAAATCATCAAGCCTTAACCAAGTTAATACAATATCCAAAATAAAAGATAAGATAATATTATACAATCCAAAAGATAATTCGCCTAATCAGATCCAGAGGAAGGAACATGGATAGTAGGATCAATCTGATGTATGCCCCTATTAATGCGACGAAGATATTTTCGCATATATTTAAACTGCATATCATGGGCGACACTCATGTTATCAACCTTCTCCTCCAATGCACGAAGGCGTGCATCATAATTAGATGGATCGAAGTCAAGATCATTTGGCGAATTAGTTTCTATCTCATCAAATAACTCATCCATATTAACATCCTGTTGAGAAAGATCGCCAGCTTCCCCTTCATTTCTGGCTTCACCACCATCACCACCTTCATCAACTTGACCAATAAGCAAATCTAACTTCATCTTATTAAGATTGGAATTGTTGAAAATAAGATGATGAATGGGTGCCTCCTTAATAGGAGTATCGACAAGCATATGAGTGGCTAACACAGGCATAAGATAACTAAACGGAATATCACTATGACCCGGATGGAGACGAAACTGTATGACAAAATGACAGATCAAAGAAGGAAGGCAGACCATAATACCAGAAGCAATAGAATGCAATACACGAACCATGAAAGAAGTCAACTCGATTTTATTACCGAACTGAGGATACAGATTTGAAATGAAAAAATGATGTAACACTCTATATCTAGTTAACAGATACTTTGAAGGGAGTGCATTCCCTTTGTGTGTCCATTGCGTATTAATTTAGCATAAGTCTCTTGTCAACATGCATTTTTTCGATTCAGATGGTTTGACGTATAGAGTATGCATCGAAATACCTTCATCATTAACGGGTATATCTATAATACCCAATATCAAATGACGGTCTACTTCAAATTTTCCTTCTCTAGTATCAATTGAAAAAGTTAAATTGTCAAGAGAGAATTCGAAGATACGTGCAACCATTGATTGTGCAATAGACTGGTATGCAGGCCCACCCCAAAGTAAAATGTTAGCTCAGCCAACAGATTTAAGGAGAGGGACAATACCATATGGAGCAATGTGATTGAGTTCAGCGGTATGCTCAACGATAACATTACGGACACGCAAATCCCGTACATCTTGAGGATCATCTTCGGGTGACCGAAGGTGCCGTTTTGTTATCGGTGTAGATCTAGATGAGAATGAACCACGGGATATTTTCTTCTTCCCTCTTGCATCCATCTTCAATAAGATATACTAAAAGCAAGAGAAATTCATAAAACGAAGGATGGATTTCTCTAGATCAGTAATTTGAGAAGAAACCCTTGAAAAACTCAACAAAAAGATGAAACCAAACTACACAATGATCAAATCAAAGCATAGAGAGCATGAATCTTCATGAAAAATGAAGAAATAGGACTAACCTTGAAGAAATACAAGAAATCCTATGACTGGTCGAGCCATGACTCGTCGTAGGTTGGAGTGAAAATGAAGAAGGAGGTTTTCCTCAAATTATATCATGTTCATGAGCTCTACGACCAGTCGAATATCGACTAAAAATATATTTTTAATGTAAAAAATTAAAATTTCAATACATATAATACCAAATATAATACACTATGATACATGCAAGCAAGAATACTCAATGTAAAATGCACATACCAAGATCAAATTTCAATTTATTAAACCTGCTTTTGTCGAGCGGTTTAGTAAATATATCAGCAAGTTAATTTTTAGTTGATATATATTCCAAGGAAATAACTTTTTCTTCAACCAACTCATGAATGTAATGATACCTAATGTCAATGTGCTTAGTACATGAATGCTGGATTGGATTTTTGGAAATATTTACAGCACTGGAATTATCATAATGCAAGATCATTGAATTTTGATTAATTCCATGATAGCTTAGCATGCGTTTCATCCAAACTAGTTGAGTACATGCATATCCAGCTGCAATATACTCAGCCTCAGCAGTGGAGAGTGATATTGAACTTTCCTTCTTGCTGAACCAAGAAACTAAGTAATTTCCAATGTAAAAACAACCACCACTGGTTGATTTTCTATCATCGATATTTTCGGCCCAATCAGCATCTGAGTACCCGGCTAATTGAACACTAGTATCAAAAGGATACCAAAGTCCCAAATTTATAGAACTTGCGACATATCTAATAATCCGTTTAACAGTAATAAGATGTGATTCCTTAGGATTAGACTGATATCTCGCACAAATACCAACACTAAATGCGATATCAGGTCTACTAGCAGTTAGATACAACAAACTACCAATCATACTGCGATATAGTTTAGGATCTATATCTTTACCTGTAGGAGTCTTTTGAGAGTCTTAACATTGTACTCATAGGAGTATCAAAGTTCTTACCATTCTCAAATCCAAACCATTTAACCAAGTTTGAAGCATATTTGGTGTGGGAAATGAAAATTCCATCAGATTGTTGTTTTACTTGCAACCCTAGGAAATAATTAAGTTCGCCAACCATGCTCATTTTGAACCTTGATTTCATTAACTCTGTAAACTTAATAGACATGTTAGAACAAGTAGATCCATAAATAATATCAGCAACATAAATTTGAACCATCAAAATATCATTGTTATGTTTTTTAACAAAGAGAGTTTTATCAACACTTCCAACTTGAAAGCTATGACTAAGTAAGAATTTAGTCAATTTCTCATACCATGCCCTGGGTGCTTGTTTTAGATCATAGAGAGCCTTTTTAAGATGAAATACATGGTCAGATAACTTAGGGTCTTCAAACCCTGAAGGTTGTTCAACATACACCTCTTTATGTAAATCGCCATTCAAGAAGGCACTCTTTACATCCATCTGATAAATTTTAAATTTTCTAAAGAATGCGATGGAAATAAAAAGTCTGATTGATTCAAGGCGAGCGACTGGAGCAAAGGTTTCATCGTAATCGATGCCTTCAATCTGAGTGTACCCTTATACAACCAGTCTAGCCTTGTTTCGTATTATATTTCCAAGTTCATCAGACTTATTTTTAAAGATCCATTTTGTTCCAATAATGTGTTTATCTTTAGGTCCAGGAACAAGGTACCAGGCATCATTACGAACAAATTAATTAAGTTCATCCTGCATAGCAATTATCCAATTTTCATCAAAAAGTGCTTCTTTCACATTGACCGGTTCTATTTGGGATGTAAAACAAACATAATTACATATGTTCTCAAGTTTTTTGTGAGTACGAACTCCAGTGAGAGGGTTTTCAAGAATTTGATTGGTTGGATGATCTTTGACAGTCCTTGGTTCAGACTCTTTTTGACTTGATGAGGTATCTTGATTGTCGATAATAAGAGCTTCATCATCATCTAAACTCAGAGTTGGTGTATTCAAATGATCATCAATGACCACATTGATGGATTCTTGAATCACACCAGTTCTCTTATTTAGAACCCTACAAGTTCGACTGTTCAAAGAATAACCAAGAAAAATACCTTCATCACTCTTCGTATCAAACTTTCTCAAATTTTCACGATCACGTAAAATATAACACTTGCTGCCAAAAACCCGAAAGTATTTGACAATAGGTTTCTTTTCAAACCATAATTCATAAGCAGTATTATTATCAGACTTACTAGTATAAACCCGATTAATAATATAACATGCGGTATTAACTGCTTCAGCCCAAAGATTTCTAGAGAGCTTCATGCCATTCAACATCACATTAGCCATATCCTGAAGCACTCTATTTTTTCTTTCAACTATACTATTTTGTTGCGGTGTTTTGGGCACAGAGAATTCATGCAATATTCCCTGATCGCTACAGAATTTCTCAAAACTACTATTTTCAAATTTGGATCCATGATCACTACAGATCTTACTAATATGAGAACCTTTCTCATTTTGGATTCGTTTAATGACCTTTTTCACTTCATCCAGGGTTTCAGTTTTGTCTTTTAAGAATGATACTTAAGTGAATCTGATATAGTCATCTACGATAACCAAGATGTATTTTTTGCCTCCTTAACTTTCCATTCTTGTTGGTCCAATAAGATCCATATGGAGAGGCTCGAGTGGTCTAGATGTGGTATTGGAGTTCACTTTCTTGTGAGAGCTCGTAGCCTGTTTTCCAAACTGGCATTCACCACATATTTTATCTACTTTTTACAATTTGGGTAGACCTCTAATTAGTTCTCTTTTGCTCAATCTAAATAAGTTTCGGTAGTGTACATGTCCAAGGCATTTATGCCATAATTCAGTCTCATTGGTATGGACCATGTAACATGATTGAGTAGATGAGCTTGCATCACTAACGATGTAGCAGTTTTCAAAAGTTCTGTGACCAGTTAATATAACAGAAACCTTTTTATTAAGTATCTCACAACCTTGATTAGAAAACTTCACACTATGGTTGTTATCGCATATCTAAGAAATGCTTAGTAGGTTATGTTTCAAGCCCTCAACATATAAAACATTCTTAAATAAGGGAAGGTTATAAAGTTGAACCGTACCTTGGCCAATGATCTTACAAATGCTTCCATCACCAAATGTGACTGACCCTTCAGTCATATCTTTTAGATCGGTGAATAAAGCCTTGTCGCCTGTCATATGCCTAGAGCAACCACTATCTAGGTACCACTTTGAATGGCTTATAGCTTTGAAAGCAGTGTGGGCAACCAAGCAGGCAACTTTAGGAACCCATTTCAGAACTGTTTTGGGTTTAGGAGTATAGATGGTCTTTTTCTGTTTGTTGTTATAGGAGTTAGACTTTCATAGTTCCTTCAGTAGATCAATTATTTTTTCAGCCAATGGATTTCGGTTTTAAAAATCAAAGTTGACATGGCTACCTTTAGGTTTTTGAAAAGTCCTTGAATTTTTGGAAAAACCTTGATAAGTATTCTTTTCTTTTGAGATTGAAGACTCTCTTTTTACAAATTTATGAGCAATGTTCTTTTGTTTAGGAGATGTATTCTTATCATAGCCTAACCCGGATCGATCGCCACATTTTCTTGGTCCGGACAATAATTTTTCCAATTTAGGATCACCTTGGGCATATCTCTATGTGTCTTTCAAACTCAGAAGAGAAGCTACCTCATTTTTGAGTTTCTCATTTTCGGATCTCAAATCTTCAATTTTGGAGGTTTTGAAATCTAAATCACATTTGGTCTTTTCAAAAGAATCGAAAATATGAGACTTTTTTAAAACGAGAGACTCATAATCTTCCTTAAGCTTAGAAAATTTTTCTTTTTGTAATTTAAGCTTAACGGCAATTTTACAACTCTCCTTATAAAGGGCATTATAAGCATCCTGAAGATCATCTTCATTATCGCAATCATTATTCAGATTTTCTTCACTAGATATATCATCATTATCGGAAAAAGTGATCTCAGCTAGAGTCATAACGGCTTTAACATTATCGCCCGACTCGGTTTCAGAATCTTCTAATTTAGAAGAGGATTCAGAATCAAACGATTCATCCCAAGTAGCCATCATACTTTTCCTTTTTGATTTGTCCTTTTTAGGACATTTATTAGTTAAGTGCCCATACTCTTGACGGTTGTAACATTAACTATCTTTCAAAGATTTTCGAGCTCTAGGTTTAGATCGTCTCTTATCATTTGACTTTTGAAAATTAACTTTTTTCTTCCTTTTAAAAATTTTGTAAAACTTTTTTGCTAAAAGCGTCATATCATCTTCAAAATTTTTTAAGTCCAAAGTGTTTTCTTGTGAAACATTTGATGATTTGGGAGCAATTAATTTTCCTTTAGGAGATTTAAAGGATAACCCGTAGGTTTGTAGTGAACCAACTAGTTCCTCAACCCTCATGGTATCCATATCACGAAGTTCCTGAATCGCGGTCACTTTAGAATTAAACCGTTCAGGAAGTGAGCGTAGTATCTTTGCGCACACTTTACTTTCTATTCTATCACCAAGACCCCACATAGAGTTCACAATGTCATTCAATCTAGTGTAGAAGTCCATAAACATCTCATTCTCCTCCATATGAATTTCTTCAAATTTAGTTGTGAGGAGTTAGACTTTAGATTTCTTGACAATTGATGTACCCTCGTGTGTCATTTCTAATACATCATATGCTTGTTTTGCATTTTCACAAGAGATGATTCTTTTGAATTCATCTGGTGATAATGCACAAGTAATTGCATTTAGTGCTTTTGCATTGGCACTACTCTCACTTTTCTGAAGTGTGGTCCAAAGAGAATAAGCTGTTACTTTCATTGATTTTGAACCATCGTCATTAGTTACTTCAGTGATAGGAGGGTTCCATTCATTCACTATGGCCAGCCATACACTTTTATCCAAGGATTTGAGGAAGATCCTCATCCTAGCTTTCCAATAGGCATAGTTTGTGTCGTTAAAGGGTGGTGGCCTAGTGACTGATAGGCTATAAAATTTGACATCTTAATATAGCTTAGATCGTTAGCTCAGGAAATAAATCCAATAAATAAACAATAAGCATGAGCTATTAGGCACGAATACCACTTGAAAGGGCCTAGCTATATGCCGTAGAGGGGGGGTGAATAGGGCAATGCCAAACAAAACTTAAAACAGCGGAATAATAAAAGAAATAAAGCACAATGCTGAATTAAAAGTAATCTCAATAACCTAGAATTAAGAGAATGATACTATATCAGTTCTAAGGAAAACCTTACACCAAAAACCAAAGGTTTAAAGTAGGACAACCTTATTTCTAGAACGTCCTTTGTATCACAAGCCAATGACAAATAAAAAGCAAGGAAACCAAAATAACTTGCAAAAATAAATCCTAAGTTATTACAACATTCATCCACAAATACAATCCACAAAACTGCATGAATAAAGGAATGAAAGAATAAAGCACATCCACAACTCAACGATATATAGTAGTTCGCCTGTGTGTACACCAACTGTTATCCAACAGCCACACAGAATGCTACTCCACTCCTAATATTCTCACACAGGGGATATTAGCATGCACTATTAAAATAGGTTTCACAGGTTTATCTAAAACCTTCACAATTGTGTCTTTTTATCTCGGGCTTACACAATCCAAAAACCCACACAATCTGAGCTTTTTGGCTCTCCTCAGATAACCAAAACAATGAGATTTTTCTGGTAAATCTTAAACAAAATCAAAGAATGTAAATTACACAAATGTAAAATACCTGAATCTCCTTTTGAAGTAGCCCGGTAAAACCAATCGGAGTAGAAGTCCAATTCAACGTTCAAAGTCCAATACTCACTTTAAGAATGGTTCTAAGTCTAATTGATTTTAAATCAAAAGGGCTAGTTCTATTTGATTTTGAATCCAAGAAGAAGGAATATCAGAAATTTTTCTTTTCAAATAAGATTGGAATGTAGATCAAATCAAATAAAAAATAAGCTAGCAAAAGGAATATTAAATGAGCACAAAGTAGCCTAAAGAAACACGAACTTATCTCAGAGTATAGCCTAAAGATTGCTTGAATTGACTTGAATTGAATTGAAAAACTCTGAAGTTTGTGCTCTATTTATAGCCTGAAAAATCTCATCTATGACTGGTCTTAGGATCCTAGGACTGGTCGTAGCTTCAAAGATTTTCAAAAATTTTCGCGGGATAAGGATTAGCTGTGCCACGACTGGTCTTGGGTAGCATACGACCGGTCGTGGGCCACCTACGACTGGTCGTGGGTCACCTACAACTGGTCGTAGGACCTCCAGATTAGTTGCTGGAGTTTGAGTCATAGGGCTAAGACCGGTTGAAGGACAAGTCGTACAGCTCACAGGACTGGTCGAAGGATGTCCAGGACTGGTCGTAGGATAACCGAAAAAATTTAAAAATCTTCAACAACCTAGGACTGGTCCTGAAAAACTTAAGACTGGTCGTAGCAGAGCTAGGACTGGTCTTGATGTCCCTAGGACTTGTCTTAAAATAACTCGTACAAGCATATTTAAAATATACGAATTATGTATCCAGAATGACCTACAATAAAGCCCAACCTAAGGCCAAACAAACCTTGAAAGTAAGATGGACATTGATAGACTGTACTCTCAGATGACGCTTAAGAGAAGCTTGAGAATTTTCGAATCTTGTTGTAGGCCTTCTCGAGCTTGATCTTTTCTTGACTTGATAATGTCTTCTTCTATACTTGTACTTGTTTGAATCTTGAACATGCATACCTGGAGACTTCTATTCTTGAATTCTTCATCCATGAATTGAAACTTTCTTCATTTAAGTTCTTGTCTTGAAATACGATGTCTTGAAGCAATGAATAGTCTCAAACATGAAACACAAGATATACAAGACAAAGATATAGGTTTTGGCACCACAAAATTTGACAACCAAAGGGATATGAAATCATAACACTTACAATAACAACTACATAAAGGACTATTCATCAGAATCTGATGAAGGAGGAGGGGCACCCTTATCCTGCAAATAACATAGAATCGACTTCAAGGTGCGGGTCACTTTCTTAAACTTGTACTTCACAAAACTCCGAAGATTAATGATATCCTATTGTAAGACAGCCCGGCCCTCCTCAAGTTAAGCTATGTGGGCATCCCTGGTGGCCCGATCAATGCCCTGCTCTGGTGCCATAGGAGGGGAACTCTCACTCGTATCCTGAGCCTCCTCTTCTTCTTCATGTTCTTCCTCTTCTTCAATTTCAGCCCCACCTTCTCCTTCACTCTCTTCTTCTTCGCTTTTTGTTTCACCCTCACTCTCCTCAAGTCGAGCCTGTCACTATCGTGGCCCGATATTCATCTGATTGAGAGTGGTCTTACTGATGTAATGGACCGGCGCTGGCAATTTTTCCCCAAGTCTGTAGCCAAACTCAAGTGCAATCTTGCATACGAGTCGGCCAAAGGGGAGCGACTCAGTCCTTCTATTTGAATGCATGATAAGGACTATCTGTCGCAGTGCAAACGTAGGCACACACATCTTCATTCCCTACCCCACTTGGTACATGAAATCCACCATCAGATGCGTACATTCATTGCGATTGCTCCACCTGGGGTAGACATTGAACGTGCAGATATGGTGAAGCAGGCGGAAGTCGCCCGATATATTGGTCGCTTAGAGGCTCTTGTTAGGCTGCCACTGAACCAGACGACCATATAGAAAACTAGTGCGGTGATCCCTTTCACGTACACTATTCAGATTTCTCTCACTTGCATGTACCTCGCTAAGTGGCACATTCAGAAGTTGAGATATTAAACCAACATTGATTGTGGCCTCCTGATCTCTGCCAAATGGGATCATGAACTGCAAAGGCACTAGCGTAGGTTCTCAAATGTGGGCATAGAAGGCTCGAACAATGATCACATTTGTACGAGACTCACCTTCAAATAGCGGACCCCACCTGGCCTCTTCCAGGTGCTCAAATAACAAGTATTCTCCAAAGAGCCGCCCATCCACATGCACTTCAAAAAGGACCCTACGGCCCTTGTAAACACCATGGGACAACTCTGCCAATAAGGCTCTTCCAATGGGAGCCTGGGGATCAAGACCCCGCTTGGTTTGTAACTCCCTACCAGCACTAGTACTCGCGGCGGCACCTCTTCGTCTCCTCGAGCGAGTAGGGCGACTAGGCCCAGCTTCATCCACAGGGGCTCTTTTCCTTCCCATGAGAGAAAGGATAGAGGAAATCGAGAAAAGGGCAGCAACAACCTCCAAGAAAGCCATGGATAAGTGAGGAAAAGGAAGGAAAGGAAGGAAGGGAATGAGATCTTTGGGTCTCCATGGATTTGAGCCTTAAAAGAGGGCGTAAAGGCTCAAATGAAAGGGGATAAAGAGGAAAAAGGATGAAATAGAATGGGTTAATGGGTTTACACGAATTTGAGACTCAAATGAGGGATCTGAGAACTCAAATCAAAGGAAAAGAGAGGGTTTGGGTGATGGGTATGGTTGAGAACGGTGGAGGGATGTAAGGCTTGAAAAGAAATGAAGAAAAGAGGGATTGGAAGGGCGATTTAAGAGAGGAATGAGAAGTTTTAAAGAAAAAGGAAAGCTTGGGGGTTAAAATTATGAAGAGAGGGGGTGTTTAGGAATATTTTAATCGGGCAACCGTGGATCAGTGGGCCACATTAGGCCCCAAAACGTGTCGGCCTACCGATCCAACCCATCGTGGCCAAGCGGTCGGCGAGGGCCTCGACGACCTCTAGCAATCCAGCGAGGGCTCTCCATTTTGGCAAGGTCCTCCCCCTGGGTCCAGAAAAGTATGGGTCCCACCTCGGGTCCTTATAGAAGTGGTTCGTTTGGCTCCTGCTTCCAATTCGAGTCATTTCGAGACATTTTGAGTAATTTCTGATGTATATCTTCGTTTTACTGATTTCTAACAGCTGGGATGGAATGAAATACAATTTAAAACTATTGATTGATAGTCTATAAGTGATTTGGGGTTGTCATGTGTGATCAGGAGTGTGCACGGACTCGATCTCGGTGATCATTTTCAGTAAACTTTCATCGATTGACACAACTGGGAGTCCTAAACCTATTTCTAAATTTTCATCGCACCCTCCTATGGTAACATGGCGTCATCATGCAATGTGTGACCATAACCCAGGCCCAGTTTAATCCAGATCATGCTCTGATACTAACTTGTAACGCCCTAAAAATCGAGGACCGAGCATAACTCAGCACCCGAGTTCCAGAACGTCACTTATGCAACATATTTATGGATGGATGTATGTTGTCTGTATTAGTGCATAAAAAATGAGGTAGATTAAACCAAGTCAGCAAACATAGTTCAGGGACAGTCTAAAAACACAGGAGGAAGTCTGAAATAGATATATGAACCAACATAAGTCCCCAAAGTATGTATGTTCTGCCAGGTCATAATTACAAGTCGTGTTTCAAAATACATATAACAAAATGTGATATATCACTACAACATAGCCCGGAATCCCCGTCAATCAAGACATGGCTCACATGAACTCGCCTGAGAACTGCATGAACGAGAACGCCTCCTCGTCCTCATCGAACTCTGGATCTGTCTTGCAGGCATTACCATCACCTGCAGCTAAGTCAGAGTCTAGTTGGTGTTTAAGCATCATCCCAGAACGTGGGAGTAAGTGATCAACTCAGTGGAACTATACAGCAAAGGTTAACATGTTATCAATTTAATCAAGCAGTAATGATAAAGTAGTATAATCAAACATGTCCTAGATACTCTTATTAATGTAAGAATGGTATGCAGAAATGATGCATGGCTTCACCACAAACTCCCTCTTGCGACATCATCTAACGATTGCGGCATGAATCACTACTACTGTGCTCTACACCAACGCCAACGGCACATGTAGTACGATGTTATGAGCATGATTATTAAGTTCTTATAAATCCTTTTCATACAGTAGGATTGGGAAGCTAAGGTACCTCCCTTATATCAATTTTCAAACAATGATCCATTCTAGGGTCGTCAGGCTTAGACAATCTCATACGATGTTACAGTTCTAGATTACTATAAAGGGCTCATCACCAATCAATACAGGTTTAGTTATATCCTAGATACTACAATAAGGCTCATCGCCTAAATACAGTCTCAGGATATACTCGAGGTCACTGCAGAGGGCTCGTCACCAAACAATGTACGCCGGCAGCATGAATATAGTGTCCCATACCACCACAATCAGCTCACGAGTCTAGGCTAGTCACTGGTCACTACGGAGAGGCTCGTCGCCACAGCGTAGGCCGACAACTCGACCACAGTGTCCCATACCACCATGTCCGGCTCATGAGTCTTAGCGGATCGTGGTACCAAGGTTAACGGAATTTCACTAGTAAGTTCGGTACCTTAGATTCAACCAGTAGTGTCTAAATATGGTAAACATACATCGATCAATCGGGTTACTTAACGAGCTCAACTAGGATAAGCGCACGTTAAGTTGATCGACATTGAATGCATAAGTACTCTATGTGGCAAAACCACTGCCGAACCTCCCAAGTACGACTCGCATTCGTCGAACACATCCTTTATGGCGAAAACAACCTCAACCACTAATTTAAAGGGTGTTACCGACTACCTGGACTGTAATGTAGTCCCAATCACATACAAGCTCAATAATAGACATTTGATTCATATTCTACATTCAAATGAACATGTTATGAAATATAACTTAAACATAAATACAGTACATGGAGGAAATCATACACACAGTTAACATGAATAAAATAGGCTAAACAATTCATGGAGAAAATCATACACACAAGCAGGGTAATTGAGATTCATATCTCAATAAACTTATAAAGAACACTTTACTGAATACTAACCCATTTAGATATTTTTACAAAAACTTAGACCACTATTCAACATACATCACGTATGTCGACCGTATTACATATTAGGGCAAATCCTTTCGTCAAGGAGTTGTCGCATACATAACAATCATGTATTAATGAAAATTAATCATGACAATCACAACATCACATTTCATATACGTACAAGCATTTCAACATATACATGAAATATTCGATTTACAACATATGTTATATATATAAATATGTAAAATAAAATGAATAGCGCATTTGGCATGTATAACAGCATCCACTTCAAGAATAAATCATTATCTAATATTAAAAGTCTTGAAAACCATAACCTAAACGTATATAATCCACACCTTAAACCAAAAAATGCGTAACGGATATGATTTAGATGATAAGTCTTTGTTAACGGCGGATACGAAAACTAAGGCATGAATTAGGTTAGCTACAATAGCACTTAGACTATTCCAAGCTCCATAACAGGTTAGGGTTTAATTGTCTTATCCAAAGATGGAATTAGAATTGCCAGAATAACGATTCAAATACGAAGGATTGGTGCGTAGAGGAAACTGGGAAGAATTCCAAGATAAAACACCGACTACTCTCTCACTTTCTCTCTCTCTACTCTCTCTTATATAAGCTAGGGTTAAAAATTTATATGGGATATGTGAGAGAGGGTTTAAGGCCCTTATATAGGCACAGAACTGACGAAAATAGTCCCATGGCCATGGTATACTTACGTTATAACCAAATCGGGCTTATTCTGATCCAACGGAATGTTTCTAGAGGTCCTTTTACTAAATGCAGTCGGACTTAAGGTCACTAATATTGGATCTTAGGCAAGTTAAGTTTTCAATCCGATCGGGTTTCCAGATCGACCGTGGCCAACCAATTTCAGTTCAACGGTCACCGAAACTCTATTAAGGCCACAAGTACTTAGGCATGTTTGGGCCATCTTTCCTGATCCAAGGGTGAATTTGGATTAAAAACCAACGGTTAGAACGCTTATAAAAGGCGTGCAAGTGACACGACTCAGATTACTTAAATTCTTATTTAATTTTTATAAAAATCTTCACTTTCTCACACTCTTCACTCCGGACTTAAGCAAAACGTCTCAGGACATCGTTTGGTCTTAATTTTTGAGGTGATAGTCAAGTCCAACTAGGCAGTCATAACTGTCTAAGTTCATCGCTATCAGACTTTCGACGTACAGTCCAGGTCCGATATGAAGGTTCCGAATGTTCTCGAGAGCAACTGGGTTTAGAGTTAGATCCTAGATTTCAGGGTAACGTAGCGTTAACAGTTCCATAGGTTTTGGGTCTTACAGATCGTATTTAAAGTGGTTGGTGCTAATTTCACAAGTAATCTAGCTTAGCGCTTGTTAATTCATGTTAAATTTATAAAGGATTAGGTTCTAAAGGATTTCTTCTAGAGGTGGTACTCGGATCAATGTATGGGTTTTTCCAAGACATTACAATCTACCCCCCTTAAAGAAAAATTTCATCCTCAAAATTTGTACCTTCTTATACTCGAGGATCTGAGGGTAGTTCTTTCTGACCTCAGCTTCAGTCTCCCAGGTAGCCTCTTCTTCACTGTGATGCGTCTAGAGTACCTTCACAAGTGGGATAAGCTTGCTACGCAATACCTGCTCCTTCCAATCTAAAATATGCATCGGTCATAATTCATATGTGGCATCCTCGGTCAATTGCACCTGCTCCCATCTGATAATATGCGAAGGATCAGGAACGCAATTCTTCAATATGGACACATGGAATACATTGTGCACACCTGTGAGTGGTGTGGGCAAAGCAAGGCGATACGCTACTGCCCCCACTCTATCAAGTATTTGGAATGGGCCTATGAATCTCGGCGTAAGCTTCCCTTTCTTACCAAACCAAAGAACGCCCTTCATCTGGGAAACCTTATGAAATATATGGTCCCCAACCTCAAATTCAAGAGGTCGTCGTCTCATATCGGTAGCTCTTCTGCCCGTTCGACACATATCATGATGGGGCCCACAAAACTTACTAACATCAATTCTTAGGTTCTCTCGAGATCAATAAGCTGGGTGAATATTTGGCCCATTTTATATGTCTGGTCCATTCACTCTATTTTATTAATCAATATCCTCAATTTGACTTACTCACCCCGATCCGGCCACACATGAGAAAGATATTAGGCATACAAGATTGATCAAAATTTGAGTGAAATTTGATTTAAACATCTGAAGTTATTTACTCTTTAATATAGACTAATTAGATTGTCCGAAAACTGTTAAAGGTTCAAATAGTGGATGTGCCTAATAATTTATTAAAAAATATATTATTTTTTTCACAGATAAATTTCAATGTCCATTTAAAAATAACATTTTTTCAAAATGTATATTTTGTTACTCTTAGTTTTTCTTTAAAAATTTTTAACAAAATATCATTTTTATTATAAAATATTCCAAAAAAAATTAAAATACAAATTCTGAATTTTATTTTCAAAATCTTAAAAATTTTCTCAAATTTTAATTTTTTTCCCAAAAATTCTAAAATGTTGATTTGTTTTCTTCAAAAGCATCATTTTGTTTTCAACTTTTCAATTTTCTTTTATAAAATGATATATATATATATCAAAATCTCAATGTTTTTATAAATAACTTTTTCATTTAATTTCAAATTTTGAACATTTTCAATTATTTTTCAAAATCAAAAAAATTTTCATCTTCTTTATTTTTCATTTCAAAATGTTTATTTTTTGTTAAAGTATCGATTTTTTAATATGGTTTTATTTTAAAATTTTCAATTCTTTCTAACTTCTCCAATTTTTTTTAAAACATATTTTTTCGAACAGGTCTATTTTTATCAAACTTCTCAATTTTATTTTATTTTTTAAAATACAAACTCCCATTTTCTTTTTCAAAATATTTTCATTTTTCAACATTGCGAAAATTTTCACGTATTTTAAAATCTTTTTAATTTTCTTTTTCAGGATATTATTTTTTTCTCAAAATCAAATTCTTTTTTTTTTCAAAACTATCAACTTTATTCAATATTCTTTTTTTCCCTACAAAATAGATTTTTATTAAATCACGATTTTTATTTTATTCAAAATCTAAATTTTTCTCAAACATTGTTAAATTTTTTAAACTTCTCAATATTCTTTTTCATGTGATATTACAAATCATTTAAATATTACTCTTAAATTTTAAAAAAAAAAGTAAAAAAATTCACTCATTTGATATAAAAGCAACATATATTTTTTTATTTTGCATTCAATCAATTGCTAAAAAAATAATATTAGATACAAATATGTACAATTAAACCACTGAAATTCTATTAAAAAGCAATTATTAGACTAAAAAAAACTTAATTTTCCACCATATTTTAAAAAAATGAAAAAATTTTGGTATTTTGAGGCAGAATCCTTTTACGACGGATTACGATCCGTTGGAAAAGCAACTGAAAAGCGTTGCCATTTTGTCTTTTAGGCAGGAATATGCACGCAAAATCAAAATTTACGACGGATTTAGACCGTCGCTAATTTATAACAAGCCAAAATTCATCGTAAAATAGATTTTAGCGACGGATTTGGGTCCGTAGCAAAATTTCGAGACGTTTGGATGAATTTGCGAGAAAGATGGACTCAGCGACGGACTTTTCTTGTTAGCGACGGATTAAATCCGTCGTTAAACCAAGCAATTTTTGCGACGGACTTCACACTTTTGGCAGTGTTTTGTGCATCTTGCAACCTGTTCAAAACATAAATAAACACATATGTAAGGACAAACAACATACCATGGAGTCATAATCACAATAACAGGCAGCCCTCTTAAAGATTATCTAAAGAGGCTGCTCTTGCATCATTTATTTATCAAAAAAAAGAATTTCACTAGCTGGGTGCAACTAACCTAGTGCCTGAATCTTTTATTCTTGTTGTTTAAATGAAACAAAATCTTCCTATTCAAAAATTTTTATAATGCAGATAGAGGGGCAGATGCTAAGAAAAGCCTATAAAAGGGCATTTTCCTATAGTGCAAGGATAAACATTAACAATGTCTATTGGAGACTGTACTTTAAGCACCAAAGTTAATTGTTAGAGGTTTGGTTTTAGTCCACTTGAGCACATTTGATGTTTTATTTAAACCAACCTGATTTAAATGATTTTAAATTCATAAATATACGTATCAGATGTAGATACGGTACGTATTATGAGATTATTCCCACGAGGACTGGTTGTCACAATTCAAATTTTATGATTCTTCTTAACTAATCCAACAAATAATTGAGCTTGTGATTAAGTAAACTAATGAAAATCAATGTAAAATAATCGAGAACAAGAAGGAAAATTCAATCAAGGAGTACTAGGACTTTTGAATTCACCCCTAATTATCCTGACCCATATTGTACCTATTGATTCACCCCGAATCAGATTGATATAAATTTAATAAATTGAAAGGGGCCTAGGTATATGCCCTAGAGGGGAGGTGAATAGGGCAATGTCAAATAAAAACTAATAACAGCGGAATAATAAAAGAAATAAAGCACAATGCTGAATTTAAAGAAATCTTAATCGCCTAAAATAAAGAGAATGATGCTTTATCAGTTCTAAGGACAACCTTGCACCAAAAACTAAAGGTTTAAGGTAGGACAACCTTATTTCTAGAACGTCCTTTGTATCACAAACTAATGATAAATAAAAAGCAAGGAAACCAAAATAACTTGTAGAAATAAATCCTAAGTTATTACAACATTCATCCACACTTGCTTGAAAAAGATTACAACATTCATCAACAAACACAATCCACAAAACTGAATGAATAAAAGAATGAAAGAATAAAACACATCCACAACACAACGATATATAATGGTTCGCCTGTGTACACCAACTGTTATCCAACAGCCACACAGAAAGCTACTCCACTCCTAATATCCTCACACAGGGGATATTAGCATGCACTATCAAAATAGGTTTCACAGGTTCACTTAAAACCTTCACAATTGTGTCTTTGATCTCGGGCTTACACAATTCAAAAACCCCCACAATCTGAGTTTTCTGGCTCTCCTCAGATAACTAATACAGTGAGATTTTTCTGACAAATCTCAAATAAAATCACAGAAAGTAAATTACACAAATGTAAAATACCTGAATCTCCTTTTGAAGTAGCCCAGTAGAACCAATCGGAGTAGAAGTTCGATTCAACGTTCAAAGTCCAATACTCACTTTACGAATGGTTCTAAGTCTAATAGATTTTAAATCAAAAGGGCTAGTTCTATTTGATTTTGAATCCAAGAAGAAGGAATATCAGAAATTTCCCTTTTCAAATAAGATTGGAATGTAGATCAAAATCAAATAATAAACAAGCTAGTAAAAGGAATATTAAATAAGCACAATGCAGCTTAAAATAAACACAAACTTATCTCAGAGTATATCCTAAAGATTGCTTGAATAGAGTTGAATTGAATTGCTAAAACTCTGAAGTTCGTGCTCTATTTATAGCCTGAAAAATCCCGTCTATGACTGGTCTTAGGATCCTAGGACTGGTCGTAGCTTCAAAGATTTTCAAAGATTTTCATGGGATAAGGATTTGCTATTCCACGACCGGTCGTGGGTGGTCTACGGCCAGTCGTGGACCACCTACGACCGGTCGTAGGACCCCCAATTTAATTGCTGGAGTTTGAGTCGTAGGGCTACGACTGGTCGAAGGATGAGTCGTAGAACTCACAGGACTGATCGTAGGATGTCCAGGACTGGTTGTAGGACAACCAGAAAGATTCAAAAATCTTCAGCAACCTAGGACTGGTCCTGAAAAACTTAAGACTGGTCGTAGCAGAGCTAGGACTGGTCTTGAAGTCCCTAGGACTGGTCTTAGAACAGCCCAAACAAGCATATTAAAATATATGAATTATGTATCCAGAATGACCTACAGTAAAGCCCATCCTAAGGTCAATCTAAGGTCAAACAAACCTTAAAAGTGAGACGGACATTGATAGTCTGTACACTCAGATGACCCTAAAGAGAAGCTTGAGAATTTATGAATCTTGTTGTAGGCCTTCCTGAGCTTGATCTTGACTTGACAAAGTCTTCTAATATACTTGAACTTAATTGAATCTTGAACATGCAAACTTGAAGACTTCTATACTTGAATTCTTCATCCATGACTCGAAAACTTTCTTCATTTAAGTTCTTGTCTTGAAATGAGATGTCTTGAAGTAAAGAATAGTCTTAAACATGAACCACAAGATATACAAGACATAAATATAAGTTTTGGCACCATAAAATTTGACAACCAAAGGGATATGAAATCATAGCACTTACAATCTCCCCCTTTGTCAAATTTGACACAAAACACATAACATAGAAGATAATAAGGAATCATGAGCCATAAATTCACGAATTACTCTACTCCCCCTGAGTAATACAAGTACTACTCATATAAACAATAAACAACATGAAAACTTCAAGACTCCATATTCTCAATCCACATATCCTTCTCAAACAATTAATCCAGACAAAACAAATTACTCCTTACTCCCCCTTTCCATACTACTCCCTTTTAGCTCTTACTACTCCCCCTTTTTGTCGCAAAATGACAAGGGAAAGGCACAATAGGAATGAGAACAACAACATAGAGAGTAATAATAAGCAGATAATGAAAAAGAAATATGAAAGGACATAGCATATTTCAAAATATAAAACAGAAGCATCAAGCCATTATCAATCTAAAATACAACATCCAAAATAAAAGACAAGTTAATGTTATACAATCTAAAAAATAATTCACCTAATCAGATCCAGAGGAGGGAGCAGGGATAGTCGGATCAATCTGGTGTAAGCCCCTATTGATGCGACGAAGATATTTTCGCATGTACTTAAATTGCATATCATGGGATATACTCATGTTATCAACCTTCTCCTCCAATGCACGAAGGCATGCATCATAACCAGATGGATCATAATCAGGATCATTTGGCGAATCAGTTTCTATATCATCAAATATCTCATCCATATTAATATCTTGTTGAGGAAGATCGCCAGCTTTCCCTTCGTTTCCTGCTTCACCACCATCACCACCAACACCACCTTCATTAACTTGGCCAGGAAGAAAATCCAACTTCATCTTATTAAGATTGGAATTATTGAAAATAAGATGATGAATTGGTGCCTCATTAACAGGTTTATCGACAAGCATGTGAGTGGCTAAAACTGTAATAAGATAACCAAACGGAATATCACTATAACCCGAATGGAGACGAAACTGTATAACAAAATGACAGATCAAAGAAGGAAGACAGACCATGGTACCAGAAGCAATAGAATGCAACACACGAACCACGAAAGAAGTCAACTTGATTTTATTACCGGACCGAGGATACACATTGGAAATGAAGAAATGATGTAACACTCTGTATCTAGGTAACAGATACTTTGAAGGGAGCGCATTCCCTTTGTGTGTCCATTGCGCATCAATTTTTCATAAGTCTCTTGTTAACATGCATTTTTCTGATTCAGATGGTTTATCATATAGAGTATGAATCGGTATTCCTTCATCATTAACGGGTATATCCATAATACCCAATATCCAATGACGGTCTACTTCAAATTTTCCTTCTCTAGTATCAATTGAAAAAGTTAAATTATCAAGAGAAAATTCTGAAATGCATGCAACCATTTATTGGGCAATAGACTGGTATGCAGGTCCACCCCAAAGTAAAATGTTAGTCCAGCCAATAGATTCGAGGAGAGGGATAATACCATATGGAGCAATGTGATTGAGATCAGTGGTATGCTCAACGATAATTTTACAGACACGTAAATCTCGTACATCTTGAAAATCATCTTCGGGTGACCGAAGGTGCCGTTTTGTTATCGGTGTTGATCTAGATGAGGATGGACCATGGGATGTTTTCTTTTTCCCTCTAGCATTCATATTCAAAAAGATATACAAAGAGCAAGAGAAATACATAAAAAAGAAGGATGGGTTTTCTCTAGATCATCAAATTGAGAAGAAACCCTTGAAAAACCCAACAAGAGATGAAATCTAGCTACACAATGATCAAATCAAAGCATAGAGAGCATGAATATTCAAGAAAAATGATGAAATAGGACTCACCTTGAAGAAAAATAAGAAATCCTATAACTGGTCGAGCCACGACTCGTCGTAGGTCGGAGTGAAAATGAAGAAGAAGGAGATATCCCCAAATTATATCATGTTCACGAGTACCACGACCGGTCGAGTGCTGTGCACGATCGATCGTACCACGACTGGTCGTGTACAGCTATGACCGGTCGAGTATCGATCAAAAATACATATTTTATGTAAAAAATTAAATTTTAAATAAATATAATATGAAATATAATACACTATGATACATGCAAGCAAGAATACTCAATGTAAAATGCACATACCAAGATCAAATTTTCATTTATTAAACCTGCTTTTGTCGAGTGGTTCAGTAAATATATCAGCAAGTTGAATTTTGGTTGGTATATATTCCAAGGAGATAACTTTTTCTTCAACCAAATCACAAATGTAATGATACCTAATGTCAATGTGCTTAGTACGTGAATGCTGGATTGGATTTTTGGAAATATTTATAGCACTGAAATTATCACAATGTAAGATCATTGAATCTTGATTAATTCCATAATCGCTTAGCAGCATTTCATCCAAACTAATTCAGTACATGCATATCCAGCGACAATATACTCAGCCTCAGCAGTGGAGAGCGATATTGAGCTTTGCTTCTTGCTGAACCAAGAAACTAAGTAATTTTCAATATAAAAACAACCACCACTGGTTGATTTCCTATCATCGATATTATCGGCCCAATCAGCATCTGAGTACCTAGCTAATTGAACACTAGTATCAAAAGGATACCAAAGACCTAAATTTATAGTACTTGCGACATGTCTAATAATCCATTTAACAGCAGTAAGATGTGATTCCTTAGGATTAGACTGATATCTCGCATAAATAGCAACACTAAATGCGATATCAGGTCTACTTGCAGTTAGATACAATAAATTACCAATCATACTACGATACAGTTTAGGATCTATATCTTTACCTGTAGAGTCTTTTAAGAGTCTTAACGTTGTACTCATAGGAGTATCAAAGTTCTTACCATTCTCAAATCCAAACCTTTTAACCAAGTTTGAAGCATATTTGGTCTGGGAAATGAAAATTCCATCAGGTTGTTCTTTTACTTGCAACCCTAGGAAATAGTTTAGCTCGCCAACCATGCTCATTTCAAACCTTGATTTCATTAACTCTGCAAACTCAATAGACATGTTAGAACAAGTTGATCCATAAATAATATCATCAGCATAAATTTGAACCATCAAAATATCATTGTTATCCTTCTTAACAAAGAGCGTCTTATCGACACTTCCTACTTGAAAGTTATGACTAAGTAAGAATTTAGTCAATTTCTCATACCATGCCCTGGGTGCTTGTTTTAGACCATAGAGAGCCTTTTTGAGACGAAATACATGGTCAGATAACTTGGGGTCTTCAAACCCTGAAGGTTGTTCAACATACACTTCTTCATGTAAATCGCCATTCAAGAAGGCACTCTTTACATCCATCTAATAAATCTTAAATTTTCTAAAGCATGCGATGGAAATAAAAAGTCTGATTGATTCAAGACGAGCGACTGGAGCAAAGGTTTCATCGTAATCGATGCCTTCAATCTAAGTGTACCCTTATACAACCAGTCTAGCCTTGTTTCGTATTATATTTCCAAGCTCATCAGACTTATTTTTAAAGATCCATTTTGTTCCAATAATGTGTTTATCTTTAGGTCTAGGAACAAGATACCAAACATCATTACGAACAAATTGATTAAGTTCATCCTGCAAGCAGCTATCCAATTTTCGTCAGAAAGTGCCTCTATCCAAACAACCCTCACACATCAAGGTGGCATCAGAAAAGGTCCCATGTGCTGTAAGAACTCGCACCCCATCCATCCGAATAGTCGATAACCCAAGGCGCCTGACTATGGAATGCGATATCAACGAAATCGTGGATCCTGTATCCACCATCACAAGTATAGGAGTACCTCCAATATGGGCGGTGACCTCAAAGGCCAAGGGCTGGACAGGCTCTACCTCGATGCCTCTGCTGTCAATGCATGTACCCGAGCCTACAGTGGACGGTTCGGCCGCGGTACCATAGGCCGTTGAGGCGGCCTCAATTGAGGTGCGGGAGGTCTGAAAGAAGGGTGTGCCGGAGCCAACTGTAAGGGTGGAGCAGACAATGCCCGTGGGCGAGGACGGTCGATCTTCTGCAGCGGCGAAAACCCGCTGGTCTCTCATCCGAGTGAAACAGCTCTCTACTGTGTGACCCGGTCTCCCACAGTAAGTACATGACACACCGAGGCCCCTCATTGGAAGTACTGGCGCTGTAGCCCTAGGAGGAGGGTCGATGCGAGGCCTCTTTCTAAGAAATGGCCTGTCCTCCGTATCTGGTCGTGGTCTAGCAACCACAGGGCCACGAGATCACTCCAAACGATCAACATCCTGCTCTGCCCGCATAGACATGTATCAACTCTGCATAGGAGGGTATGTTGACGCAACACATCTTCGATCGAATGTTAGGTCGCAAGCCCTCAGAAAATCATCGTATGCGCATCTGCTCGTCCGCAACTATCGTCGGGACGTATCTGCCCAACTCTGTAAACTGATGCTCATACTCGGTGACTGTCATGCCTCCCTGCCTGAGGCATAAAAACTCATTCTCCCTCTCGTGCCTATAGGTCTGGGGATAATATTTCTCGTGGAAATGGAACTCGAATGCTGCTCAAGTCCAGATATAGCCAGCAGTAACTGTCCATAATACGTTATCCCACCATAAGCTGGCCTCTCACTGGAACATAAACGTGGCCAACTCAACCTGTTCAGACTTCGATCAGTGCAGCATCCTCAAAATCTTCGAAACACAGACTAGCCAATACTCGGCCTCCTCGGGTCTGTGAGAACCCATAAAAGTAGGAGGCCGTAAGCGCTGGAATCACTCGAGTAGGCCCCGTGTATCAGCAGTGTTCCCCGTAAGGTAAGCAGATGGTGTAGGATGAGCCATGCCCTCATCCTGAGTTGAAGTCCCAGCATCCTCAGTTGGATGCACAGATGGTGCAAGTGGAGTCGCACTCCCACCCTGGGCTAAGGCCCCTGCTATCGTAGTTAAAAGCTGCTGGTGCTGCTGGTGCATCATGGCCATCAACTGCTCAAACCTATTAGGAGGTGGAGCAGGCTGGGGCACATAATGCGTCAAAGAAGACGCACGATACTGCTCTCTGACTGGCGGTGTGAAAGGTGGTGGTCCGACTATAGGACCTGCAGAAGGCTGAGACTCAAGTGTAGTCTCAGGAATCGTGCCCACAATAGGGTCCGTATGATCATCACTCAGGAGAGGAACCCGATCCATAGGCTCTCCCAGTGTAAGTCGTGCCGTACTCCGAGTCACCTTAGGTGGCATTCCCTATATTCAAAATAGGGCGCAAACTTGTCAGTTTCAGCAATATCACAAATACACCACCACAAAATCATTCACATAGCAAGCCGAAGAAACTCCATGCATTTCATTAAATCAAAATTCGTCACAATACAAGAGATAAATCTTTACATGCATCATGACAAGAAACACATGGAAAACCAAGTTAGCCAAAGCTACAACTACAACACAAAGCAACTACTAAGTCTTCTCAGGCTCACACACAGAAAGCAGGAAACAAACTAACTACGACCAACAACGTCTGAAATCTAATCACTCATCCGAGTCTGGCGATGGAGGAGGGGCACCCTTATCCTGCAGACAACACAGGATGTCCTTCAAGGTGTGAGTTACCTTGCCAAACTTTCACTTCATGATGGCCTTAGTATCCTCAAGCTCTTATTTAACCTCGGTCCGAATTTCTTTGACTTCCCGTCGCAAAGCAACCCGATTCTCCTCAAGTCGAGCTTGTGAACATCCCTAGCAGTTCAAGTCACAGGAGGAGGACTCTCATCAGTATCGTGAGCCTCCTCTTCCTCTTCTTCCTGGACTTCTTCCTCTATTTCTGCCCCAGCTTCTTCTTCACTAGCATCCTCTTCGCTATCATATTCGCCCTCACTGTCATCATCAAGCTGAGCCTCACGCTATCGAGGCCCTATCTTCATCTGATTCATGGTAGCCTCATCGATGAAATGAATCGGCACAGGCAATTCCGGCCCAAGTCTATAAGCAAACTCAAGCGCGATCTTGCATATGAGCCGGCCAAAGGGAAGTGACTCAGACGTTCTTCTTGACTTCGCTATGAGGACGATCTGTCGCAACACAAAAGTGGGCATGCACACGTTCTCTCCCTGGCCCACTTGATACAGGAAATCAACCATGAGACGCGTACATTCACTGCGGTTGGTCGACCTGTGATACACATTGAACGTGCAAATGTGATGCAACAGTCAAAAATCATCCGACATGTGGGACGCTAAGAGGCTCTTGTTACGCTGCCATGGAACTAAACCACCACATAGAAACCTGGTGGGGCGATCTCGTTCACGAACCCTCCTCAGGTTCTTAGCACTTGGATGTACCTCGCTAAGAGGCACATTCAGAAGTCGAGCTATCAGCCGAACATCAATCGTGGCTTCCCGATCTCTGTCAAAGGGAATCCTGAACTGCAATGGCTCCAACATAGGATCCCGAATATGAGCATAAAAGGCATGAAAGGTGCTTACGTTTGCACGAGACTGGGCTTCAAAGAGCGGACCCCACCTGGCAGCTTCGATGCGCTCAAACAATAGAAATTCAATAGAAATTCACCAAAGAGCTGCTCATCCACATGCACCTCAAACAGAACCTTGCGGTCAGCATGGGCTAAGTCTGCCAACAGTGCTCGCCCTATGTGAGCACGGGGATCCAAATCCCACTTCGTATGTAGCTCTCTCCCAACATTTGGACTAGCGGCGGCACTTAAACTAGCGGCACCACCTCTCGGCTTCCTCGAATGTGAAGGGCGAATAGGCCCAGCTTCATCTGCGGCGGTCTTCCTCTTTCCCATGAGAGAGAGGATGGTGGAAAGGGAGAAAAAGGCTAGAATAGCCTCTACAAAAGCCATGGAAAATAGAGGAAAGGGGGAGATATGGATGACCTAAATGGCTGGCACGAATCTAGGCCCTATATAGGAGTGATTCAGGCCCTCAAAGGCTAGGATTTCAAAGGGAAAAGAGCAAAATAGGTTGAGATGGAGGCTCACACAAATTTTAGCCTCCAATGGAGGATGGGAGAGCTCCAAATGATGAGAATGGAGAGAGAAGGGAGCTTGTATGCTATGAGTGATGAAGTGGCATCGGTTGAGGCAGAAAATGGGATTGGGGGCGATTTGAAATGGGTTTTGAAAGGGGAGGCAGCAACTAGAAGGGAAAGGGAGAGCTTGGGGGCATGGTTTATAAAGGAGGTAAGGGTTTGGGAGTGTTTTAAGGGGTGGCCCACATCTACGGGGGGTACCCTAACCATCAAAGTGCATCGGCCCGACGCCCGGCCCGAGTGGGGCCCACTGTACGGCGAGGCCTCACCGAACCGGCGAGGTCCTCACTGACCATCTTACAAATCGACAATGGACCACCATCCAGGCGTGGTCCCCCTATCCAGTAGTCCCCAAAAATACATGGGTCCCACCTCAGATCATTCTAGATCAGCGTGGGTAGGCCCACGACTCCATTTCGATCTGTCTTGGATCATTTCAAGTACTAACAGCTGCACATTCGCATTTTGTGACTTCTAACGGGTGGGATTGGGTCCAGAGAAGTCTAGACCCATTCACGCATGAATTAAAAGTGGTCCGGGGTCGTTTCATGCGACCACGGACGTACACGGACTCGATCAAAATGATCGATTTGAGTGAACTTCGCCAATTGGCGAAACTGAAGTCGTACGAGTGTTTCTAGGTTTTTTCCCGCACCCACCTAAGTCAAAGGGGCAACAGCGTATGTCGCGTGGCCATAACCCAAGTCCGATTTAATCCAAATCATGCTCTGATACCAACTTGTAACACCCTAAAAATCGAGGGTCGTGTAGAAACCTGACTCCCGAGTTCCAGACCATCACTTATGCAACAAATATGATTATGATTCGATGTTGTCTGAGTTAGAACATTTACATGAGTAAGATTATACCAAAACTGCAATTCATACTCTAGATCCAGTGATAAAACGTAAGCGGAAGACTGAAGAATACATATATCACTGTATGGAAAATAAAATAATCTCGAACTGTCTCCAAAGTATGAATACATCTCTAAGTCACATATACATATACAAACCAAAAATCAAAATATCATATGGTCCAACTAATAAGTCCCGCTGATCCAAGCCACCTACGTAAAGCCGTCAGCGAACTGCATATACGAGAACTCATCCTGATCCTCATAGTAATCCGGCTCCACATCCTGAATCGGCACATCACCTGCATCTAAGACAGAGTCTGGTAGATATTGCAAACACCGTCCTGTAACGTGGGAGTGAGTGATCAACTCAGTAGAATCATAGAGTAAAAGATTAGCATGTTATCAAATCAATCACGCGATAATAGTAAAGTAATCAATCAGACATTCCTAAATACTGTTGTTAATGCAAGTATGAGATGACATGATGGATGCCCTCACCGACATACTCCCTCATGCGGCACCTTCTTACGTTTATGGCATGCTTTCTTTCCTTAGTACTCCACATCTTCCAGGCACATGCAGTGCGATATGGATAATGATTACCGAGTTGTTATTAGTCCATTCATACAGCAGTATTGGGAAACTAAGGTACCTTCCTTATATCAATCCCAACACAGATCCTGTCTAGGGTCGTCACTCCTAGTAATCTCATACGATGTTATATTTATAGGTCACTGCAAGGGCTGTCAGGGCTGTTGCTCACACTCGTTGCACCGCTCCCCCATCACCTTATTAATACAGGCCTAATGTACTCTTATTGCTACGGAAGGGTCGTCGCCTCCCGTAGACTCAGAATACGCTCGAGGTCACTACAAATGACTCTCCACCAATCAGGGTAGGCCGACAGCTCGAATGTAGTGTCCCATACCACCACAATCGGCTCACGAGTCAAAGGTGCTCACTGGTCACTACGGGGAGGTTTGTGGCCCCAGCATTGGCCGACAGCTCGACCACGGTGTCCCATACCACCATGCCCGGCTCATGAGTCTTTATGGATCAAGGTACCATGGTTATCAGGGGTTCCACTGGTAAGTTTAGTATCCTAGGTTCAAGCAGTTATGACTCATACAGGGTGAACATACAATGATCAGTCGGGTTACTTGACGGGCTCGACTAGTATGAGCGCAAATCAAGCTGAACGACATGATGTGCATAAAATACTTTGTGTGGCCTGACCACTGCCACCAACCCAAAGCACAACTCGCGTTTATCGACGCATCCTTCGTGGCAATTAGAAGCCAGCCACGAATTCCAATCTGTTACCGACTGCCTGGACTAGGATATAGCCCCAAGCATTTGTAAACCACATCAAAGATCATATGAGAATAATAGAAATGAAGTTCAAACAATATAAGCATATTGACACATGTTATAACATACAACGTAAGAAAATTAACCAACACATGTATTCCATATATATGAGGAAATCAATTCATATAGAAAACATGGTGGAAATCATATACATCAGCATATTAATTAAGAATTCAATCTCAAAACTAATTCACAACACCATTTACTCAATGCATACTAATACAAACATTTATACAAACACGTAGTCTACACACTTTAGTCTACATAGCGTATGTCGACCCAAAGTGCGCATTAGGGCGAATCTCTTCGCCAAACAGAGTATACACGCATATCTAATATCATAAAATGACAAAATCTCATGATAATCATTTCAGAAAAATACAGACGTATACAGTATTTCCTATAAATGACTAAAATACCCTAATTCTCATATTTTCCATACACAGTCGAAATGGAAAACGGACAGCATGTTCTACATGTCAAACGGCGCTCTCATCGATAATCTACTATTAAACGACATTAAAAGCTTTGAAATCAGTCAATCTAAGCATCTAAAATCCTCACCTTTTGCTGTAGATGCGTATCGATTCGAATAGAAGTTCTACGCTTCGTCAACGGCGTTATAGTGACCTAATTCACAAGATACATCAGCTACTTCGCTACTTGTATCAAAAGAATCCTTAAAACAGCTATAAGTTAGGATTTTTCTTACCTAGAAATGATTTGGAATCATCGGAAAAGTGATTTGAATGCGGTGGTTAAATGCGTGTAAAAGCTGGAGCAGGTGGCAGGAATTCTCTCCCACAACTCACTCACAATCTCTCTTTTTCTCTCCCTTCTCTTCTAGGGTTTCTTGCAAATTTGGATGGGAGAGATATGAGAGGGTTTAAAGCCCTTATATAGGCTAAAACCTCACCTAAATAGACTTGGGACAAGGGTATACTTGGGTTATAACCAAATCGGGTCTTTTCTGATCCAAAAGTGCATTTCGGGAGGTCCCCCGGCCGAATGCGGTCGGACTTAAGCTCATGGATATTGGATCCTTCTCACATCAAGTTTTCAGTCCGATAGTGTTCACAGATTGCACGTGGTGGACCAGTTTTAGTTCAGCGGTTATCGAACCTAAATCAGGACTACAAGTTTCATGACATGAAAGAGAAATTTTTCCTGATCCGAGGGTGAAATTTGGCTGAATTCTGACAGTCAGAATGCTTAAAAATAACGCGCAACAACACGAGCCAGATTTTGAATTAAATTTTTAAATCTTTACTTTTTTCTCACTCTCTTCGCTCCAGGCTCAATGAAATAGCCCCAGAACATCGGTTGGGCTTGGTTTTCGAATCGATTATCAAGTCCAGCTAAGCGATCCGAATGGTCTAAGATTATAGATATCAAACTCCAGACGCGCGGTCTAAATCCAATACAAAGTTTTAAAGGGTTCCTGAGAACAAACTGATTTAGAGTTTGATCTTAGATTTCAGGGTATTATAGCGTCATTGATTCAACAAGTTTTAGGTCTTGCAGAACGTATTTAAAGCGATCAGGGACAATTTCAAAGCTAATCTAGCATAGCGCTAGTTAACTTATGCTTAATTTCTAAAGGAATTAATCCTAAGTGATTTCTGATTGAGATGGTACTCGAGTCTCTGTACGGATTTTTCCGAGGCATTACACTTTTTGACTTGATGAGGTATCTTGATTGTTGATAATAAGAGCTTCATCATCATCTGAACTTGGAGCTGCTGTATTCAAATGATCATCAAAGACCACATTGATGGACTCTTGAATCACACCAGTTCTCTTATTTAGAACCCTATAAGCTTGACTGTTTAAAGAATAACTAAGAAAAATACCTTCGTCACTCTTCGTATCAAACTTCCCCAAATTTTCACGATCACGTAAAATATAACACTTGCTGCCAAAAACCTGAAAGTATTTGATAGTAGGTTTCTTTTTAAACCATAATTCATAAGCAGTCTTATTATCAGATTTACTGGTATAATCCTGATTAATAATATAACATGCGGTATTAACCGCTTCGGCCCAAAGATTTCTAGAGAGCTTCATGCTATTCAACATAACATTAGCCATTTCCTGAAGCACTCTGTTTTTTCTTTCAACTATACCATTTTGTTGTGGTATTTTGAGGGCAGAGAATTCATGTGATATTTCCTGATCGCTACAGAATTTCTCAAAACTACTGTTTTCAAATTCGGATCCATGATCACTGCGGATCTTACTAACATGAGAACCTTTCTCATTTTGGATTCGTTTGATGACCTTTTTCACTTCATCTAAGGTTTTAGTTTTGTCTTTTAAGAACGATACCCAAGTGAATCTGGTATAGTCATCTACGATAACCAAGATATATTTTTTGCCTCCTCGACTCTCCAATCTGGTTGGTCCAATAAGATCCATGTGGAGAAGCTCGATTGGTCTAGATGTGGTATTGGAGTTCACTTTCTTGTGAGAGCTCTTAATCTGTTTGCCCAACTGGCATTCACCACATATTTTGTCTACTCTTTGCAATTTGGGTAGACCTCTAATTAGTTCTCTTTTTCTCAATCTAAATAAGTTCTGGTAGTGTACATGTCCAAGGCATTTATGCCATAGTTCAGTCTCATCGGTATGGACCATGTAACATGAATGAATAGATGAGCTAGCATCATAAACGATGTAATAGTTTTCAGAAGTTCTGCGACCAGTTAATATAACAGAACCCTTTTTATTAACTATTTCACAACCTTGATTAGAAAACTCTACACTATGGTTGTTATCACATATCTGAGAAATTCTTAGAAGGTTGTGTTTTAAGCCCTCAACATATAAAACATTCTTAAATAAGGGAAGATTATAAAGCTGAACCGTACCTTGGCCAATGATCTTACAATTGCTTCCATCACCAAATGTGACTGATCCGTCAGTCATATCTTTTAGATCGGTGAATAAAGCATTGTCACCTGTCATATGCCTGGAGCAACCACTATCTAGGTACCACTTTGAATGGCTTGTAGCTTTGATAGCAGTGTGGGCAACCAAGCTGGCAACTTTAGGAACCCATTTCAAAACTATTTTGGGTTTAGGAGTATAGATGGTCTTTTTCTGTCTATTGTTATAGGAGAGACTTATAGAGTTATATTTTAATAGCTCCTTGAGAAGATCAATTATTTTTTCAGCTAATGGATTTCAGTTTTAAAAATCAAAGTTGACATGGCTACCTTTTGGTTTTTGAAAAGTCCTTGAATTTTTAGAAAAACCTTGATAAGTATTCTTTTCTTTTGAGATTCAAGACTCTCCTTTTACAAATTTAGGAGCAATGTTCTTTTATTTTGGAGATGTATTCTTATCATAGCCCAACCCGGATCGATCGCCGCATTTTCTTGATCCGGATAATAATTTTTCTAATTTAGGATCACCATGGGCATATCTCCATGTGTCTTTCAAACTCTTAAGAGAAGCTACCTCATTTTTGAGTTTCTCATTTTTGGATCTCAAATCTTCAATTTTGGAGGTTTTGAAATCTAAATCACATTTGGTCTTTTCAAAAGAATCAGAAATATGAGACTTTTTTAAAACGAGATACTCATAATCTTCCTTAAGCTTAGAAAATTTTTCTTTTCGTAATTTAAGCTTGACAACAATTTTACAACTCTCCTTATAAAGGGCATTATAAGCATCTTGAAGATCATCTTCATTATCGCAATCACTATTCATATTTTCTTCACTCGATATATCATCATTATCTGAAAAAAGTGATCTTGGCAAGAGTCATAAGGGCTTTAACATTATCGCCCGACTCAGTTTCAGAATTTTTTGATTTAGAAGAAGATTCAGAATCAGACGATTCATCCCAAGTAGCCATCATGCTTTTCCTTTTTTATTTGTCCTTTTTAGAACATTTGTTAGTGTAACATCCCGAAAATCGGGGGTCGAGTAAAAACTCCACTCCCGAGTTCCAGAACATCACTTATGCAACATAAATGTGTATCATTGAATGTTGTCTGTGTTAATGTATTAAACATGAGTGGGATTAATCCAAAACATCATATCATACTCTAGAGACTGTTAAATTAACAAGCGGAAGACTGTGATAGTATGTATAACATATGTAAACTGCTGTATGTCTCCAGAGTGTGAACATGTTACCAGGTTATATACATACATGTATACTCCAAAAGTAAACAAAAAGAATATACATGAGTGCTCTAAAAATATAAAATGACAAGTGTCAAGGCATCTAATCAACCTCCCTGTAATCCCGTTAATCAGAACACGCATAAAGGAGAGATCCTCCTCCTCATCATCAAGTCCAGCTCCGCCTCGCAGGCCGCGCCATCATCTGCAATCACAATAGGGACTGGTGGGTATCCGGAAACACCGTCCCATAACGTGGGAGTGAGTGATCAATGAAGTGGGATAAGAGAGAAAAAATTAGCATGTTCTCAAATCAATCATGCGATAATAGTAAAACAATAACTCAAACACTCCTAAACACTGTTGATAATGCAATATGACATGACATGATGGATGCCCTCACCGACGATCTCCCTCAAACGGCACCATCTTATGCCCGCGGCATGATTTCTTCCCTCAGTGCTCCACATCTTCCAGGCACATGCAATGTAATGGTGATATGATTATCAAGTTATTATTAGTCCTTTTCATATAGCAGGATTGGGAAACTAAGGTACCTTCCTTATATCAATCCCAACACAGATCCTGTCTAGGGTCGTCACTCCCACTAATCACATACGAGGTTATATTTTGTAGGTCACTGCAAGGGCTGCCAGGGCTGTTGCTCGCACTCGTTGCACCGCTCCCCCATCACCTTATCAATACAGGCCTACTGTACTCTCATTACTACGGAAGGGTCGTCACCTCCCATAGACTCAGAATACGCTCACGGTCACTACAAAGGGCTCGTCGCCTGATCAGTGTAGGCCGACAGCTAGAATATAGTGTCCCATACCACCATAATCTGCTCACGAGTCAATGTGCTCACTGGTCACTACGGGGAGGTTTGTGGCCCCAGCGTAGGCCGACAGCTCGACCATGGTGTCCCATACCACCATGCCCGGCTCATGAGTCTTTCTGGATCAAGGTACCATGGTTAACAGGGTTTCCATTGGTAAGTTCAGTACCCTAGGTTCAAGCAGTTGTGATTCATACAGGGTGAACAATCAACGGCCAGTCGGGTTACTTGACGGGCTCGACTAGTACGAGTGCATCGCAAGTCAAATGACATGAAGTGCGTAAAACAGTTCGTGTGGCCTAACCACTGCCGCTAGATCAAACACGACTCACGTTTATCGACGCGTCCTCTGTGGCAAATACAAGCAAACCATGAACTTACTCTGTTACTGACTGCCTGGACTAGGTATAGTCCCAAACATTTATGAATCCACTTCTTCAATCATATAAAAGTAATGGAAATGCATTACAACAATGTGAGCATGTTAACACATATTATGACATACAACTTAAGTAAATCATCTAACACATGCATCTCATACATATAATAAAATCATACATATAGCCACCATGAAGGAAATCATTTACATCAGCATATTATTTGAGAATTCAATCTCAAACAAATTCACAACACCATTTACTTCAATACATACTAATAGAAACATTTATACAAACACTTAGTCTACACACTTAAGTCTACATAGTGTATGTCGACTCAAAGTGCGCATTTGGGCGAATCTCCTCCCCAAACTGATTATGCACACATTCCTAATATCCTAAGGTGACAAAAAGCCATGTCAACCATTTCAGCAAAATATGGATGTATACAGTATTTCCTAAAAATGACTAAAATGCCCTAAATCTCATATTTTTCGTCTGCTTACGAAACAGGAAACAGACAGCGTGTTGTACATGTCAAACGGCGTTGCCGTCCATAATCTACTATTAAACGACAACGAAAGCATTGAAAACAGCCAATCAAAGCGTCTAAAATCTGTACCTTTCACTTTATATGTGTATCGTTTCGAACGGAGCGTATACGCTTCGTCAACGGCGTACAGGCGACCTAATGCACACGTACATCAACTACTTTGCTATTTGAATCGAAGAAATCCCCAAATCAGCAAGTGGTTAGGGTTTTCCTTACCTAGAAGTGCGTTGGAATCGCCGGGAAAGTGATTGGAGTGCGCTGCTTTAGCACGTGTAGCAGCAGCAGCAAGTGGCAGGAAGATCTCTCCCACACTCTCTCACAAACTCTCACTTTTTCTCTCTCTCAATCTAGGGTTTTAACCAAATTCGGATGGGAGAGAAATGAGAGGGTTTAAGGCCCTTATATAGCCCAAAACCTTTCCAAAATAGACTTGGGAACAAGGTTTACTTGGGTTATAACCAAATCGGGCCTGTTCTGATCCAAAAGAGCATTTCTGGAGGTCCCCTGGCCGAACGCGGTCGGACTTAAGCTCATGCATACTGGATCTAGGACACATCAAGTTTTCAGACCGAAAGAGTTCGCAGATCGCACGTGGCGGTCCAATTTCAGTTCAGCGGTCATCTCACCAAGATCAGGTCTACAAGTCTCATGATATGAAAGAGAAATTTTTCCTGATCCGAGGGTGTAATTTGGCTAAATTCTAACGGTCAGAATGCTTAATAATAATGCGCCAAGTCACGTGCCAGATTTGAATTAAAATTTCCAAATCTAACCCTATTCTCACTCTCTTCACTTCAGGCTCAATGAAATAGCCTCTGAACGTCGGTTGGCCTTAATTTTCGAAAAGATTGTCAAGTCTAGCCAAGCGGTCATAACGGTCTAAGATGGTAGATATCGGACTTTCAACGCGCGGTCTAGATCCAATACAAAGTTTCAAAGAGTTCCTGAGAGAAAACGGGTTTAGAGTTTGATACAAGGTTTTAGGATATTATAGCATCATTGGTTCTACAAGTTTTGGGTCTTGTAGAACGTATTTAAAGCGATCAGGGACAATTTCACAGCTACTCTAGCGTAGCGCTAGCTAACTTATGCTTAGTTTCTAAAGGAATTAATCCTAAGTGATTTCTTTGGCTATGGAATTGGGTTCTGAGCGGTTACCAATGTGTTTTGGTTGAACCATTGCCTAAGGACGTCTAATCCCAGGTTGGCAAAAATTCAGGGTGTTACAATCTACCCCACTTAAAATATAATTTCATCCCCGAAATTGGCGAAGGGTAAGGAGTATCTAGCAAGACTTCAGTATTGACATTCTAAGGAAGGGTCAATCCTATTTAATGACCTAACCGTACGTATAACCTAAATCAAATGTTTCGATCCTGGGCCAGTGGGAAAAAGTCCAACCACGCTTCAGCTGCACCACTCTGATCTAACGGTTGCATTGGCTGACCTAACTAGATTGGACTCAATACGTTCTACCCCCCTTAAAACTTGGTTCTACTTAAAGTTCAAGAATCTATGCATCGCTCCGTATATCGGAACGAGGTGCAACTTAGGGGCTATCCTTGACATGAATTGGGAAACAACCTCTCATTACATTGGTTTTCCTTTGCTAATGATGCGTTCTATGGCATTGGTATCTATGGTGATAGAGATGAGCCTAATCTCTATTGTGGTTGAGTTCAGGGGCAGGTATGAGTTGGTGACAAGATGTCTAATTCTCTATTGGCTTTAAGTCCTCGCCATTTCCCAAAGACAATGCGATTACGTTTGGTTGTAGGTGGTTGGGCCATCACAGAAGACAGGTTGTGTAGTGGGTATGAGCCGGATACGTTGAACCATCTGTCTAATGAGGACAGAGAATGCATTGTATCAGTTCTTAATCCGAGTCGATGCCGATCCTCTGCTTGATCAGAGCATTGGATTCATTGGTAACCACTAGGATTAAGAAGTCGACTCAAACTGTGAATACATCGCTTACATATACAGTTCCTTTACTCAACGTTCCCAAATGTAATAAGCCCTTGGGGAAGGCAATTCTAAGGGGCGTGCTAGTTCATTCTAAGTTCAATCTGAGGGATTTATAAATTTTTCCTGAGAGTGAATGGTTCTAAGTTAAAACCACTTTCTTATGGGTTACAACAGAAGTCTATAAGTAATAAGGGGATCTATCGAAGGAATAAGGTTTTACTTCAACCAAATCTAACCTACAATTCCTTAGCATATACAGGCTTTACACTACTTAAGGTAACTAGTAGCCTAGTCTGTAACTCAGTAGCTATAATTCAAGGCCTAAGTTTATACGCTAAATGGTTCCATACCATTACTAATACAGAGAATTGCTCTATTGTTTAGGGTCAAGATTATCTAAATGGAATTGGATTTCCTATATCGTCAGATCCTTCAAATCTAGAAGTGCTAACACTAGGTCCAAAACGCCAAGGGCCTATGTGGCCAGTAGCATTAAGTTGCATTATATGGAACTGCATTCCTAATCCTACGTCGGGATTGGGTGTGGCATGCCTGGTAGGAGGGTGGTGTGGGATAAAAACTAATTTTTTAGGCTTAATCCCGGGATTTACAACATGGCAGTGGAAACCATAGGATACACCCAATCTAGGGACAATACCTTACAGCAAACGAAACGGCATGCACTCCATTCAACAAAATGTGTCACAATACATGGAATAAAGTTCCACATGGATTATGACAGGAACGCATTCGGCTATGCTAAGGCCAAACCACTAACACAAACACATTTTCTACCTCTGACTTCACTAAACCTAACAACAACAAAACATAAAAATCTCAAAACGGTAATCAAACAATCTACAAGACAACGGCACAGATGCCTAATTCTACCAAAGGATTTCTACCACGGTCCCAACTAACCTTCTTTAATACTGGCTGTTGCCCATTAGAGCTCTATCGGCCAGGTATTTTCAATACTTCTCAAACAAAGAAAGTGGAGAAATGGGATTTGAGGTTTGCACGATTTTGAGACCCAAAAAGAGTGTAAAGGCTCAAATAAAAGGGACATGAGAAGGAGGATGGTGGAAAAGGAGAAAAAGGCTAGAATAGTCTCAACAAGCCATAAAAAGGAGGGAAATGGGAAGAAATGACTAACCTAATGGGATAAAATGAATCTAAGCCCTATAGAGGAGTGAAAGAGGACCCCAAAGGATGGATTTTCAAAGAGAAAAGAGAACAATTAGTGGGAATGGAGCTCCATACGATTTTCAGCCTTCTATGGAGATTGTGGGAGCTCCAAATGATAAAAGTGGAGAGGAAAGGGAGTGCCAACAGCTGTGGATGATGGGTTGGCGTTGGTTGTGACCGAAAATGGGATTGGGGGCGATTTGAAGTGGGTTTTGAAAGGGAGGACCGCAACAAGAAGGATGAAGGAGAGCTTGGGGGCTTGGATTGTGAAGGAGGTGAGTGTTTGGGGCATTTTTAAGAGATGGCCCACACATAGGAGACCTCCCCTACCCCTTCTAGGGTGTCCACCCAAAGCACAGCCCAAATGGGGCCCATTGTACGGCGATGGCATCGCCGGCCATCGCCCGATCCGGTGGGTGGGACCACATGGGTTGGGTCCCCCCTGCCCTAGGGACCCCAAATATATATGGGCCCCACCCCAGATCATAGTGATTTGGCCTAGAGAGGCCCAAACTTCCCTCCGGGGCATTCCGGGGCCAATCTACAAACATGAATGAAATTATAGATCATATAACCTATTATTTTGAGGTAGGAGGAGCCAATCCATCCAATTAACCCATTAGTTACAAAATATTTCAAAGTTGGAATGGCCAAAAGGCCAATTTTCATGTATTTTTACTATTCATTATAAAATTTTTTCTAAGTATGATTTTATATCACTTTTACATTAGGATCAATGCCTAACATGAAAATACTGAGAAATAATTGAAGAATGGAGTGGTGAGAGAAAGAATTTTGAAGGAATTAGGTGAAACGGGGTTTTTAAGCCCTAGCGATTGAAAGTAAGGGTTGTGGTTGCCCCACAGCCCAAGGATTCATATTTTTGGGTTTATAACCTTCCATAGAATATCTCAACCCACCTACTTACAACCTACGAGCTACTTAGGTCGCTTCACGCGACCCGAGATACGTTACGGACTCGATCCTATGTATGTTTCTAGATTCCTTTCGTACCCACCTAAGTCAAAGGAGCGACAGTGTACGTTGCGTGATGATAACCCAGGCCCGGTTTAATCCAAATCATGCTCTGATACCATCGTAACATCCTGAAAATCGGGGGTCGAGTAAAAACTCCACTCCCGAGTTCCAGAACATCACTTATGCAACATAAATGTGTATCATTGAATGTTGTCTGTGTTAATGTATTAAACATGAGTGGGATTAATCCAAAACATCATATCATACTCTAGAGACCGTTAAATTAGCAAGCAGAAGACTGTGATAGTATATATAACATATATAAACTGTTGTATGTCTCCAGACTGTGAACATGTTACCAGGTTATATACATACATGTATACTCCAAAAGTAAAAAAAAAAAAGAATATACATGAGTGCTCTAAAAATATAAAATGACAAGTGTTAAGGCATCTAATCAACCACCCTGTAATCCCATCAATCGGAACACGCATAAAGGAGAGATCCTCCTCCTCCTCATTAAGTCCAGCTCCACCTCGCAGGCCGCGCCATCATCTGCAATCATAATAGGGACTGGTGGGTGTCCGAAAATACTGTCCCGTAACGTGGGAGTGAGTGATCAACTCAGTGGGATAAGAGAGCAAAAATTAGAATGTTCTCAAATCAATCATGCGATAATATTAAAGCAATAACTCAAACATTCCTAAATACTGTTGTTAATGCAATATGACATGACATGATGGATGCCCTCACCGACGATCTCTCTCATACGACACCATCTTACGCCCGCAGCATGCTTTCTTCCCGCAGTTCTCCACATCTTCCAGGCACATGTAATGTGATGGTGATATGATTACTGAGTTATTATTAGTCCTTTTCATACAATAGGATTGGGAAACTAAGGTACCTTCCTTATATCAATCCCAACACAGATCCTATCTAGGGTCGTCACTCCTAGTAATCACATACGAAGTTATATTTTGTAGGTCGCTGTAAGGGCTGTTAGGGCTGTTGCTCGCACTCGTTGCACCGCTCCCCCATCACCTTATCAATACAGGCCTACTGTACTCTCATTGCTACGGAAGGGTCGTCGCCTCCCGTAGACTCAGAATATGCTCGCGGTCACTACAAAGGGCTCGTCGCCTGATTAGTGTAGGCCGACAGCTAAATATAGTGTCCCATACCACCATAATCTGCTCATGAGTCAATGTGCTCACTGGTCACTACGGGGAGGTTTGTGGCCCCATCGTAGGCCGACAGCTCGACCACAGTGTCCCATACCATCATGCCCGACTCATGAGTCTTTCTGGATCAAGGTACCATGGTTATCAGGGTTTCTATTGGTGAGTTCAGTACCCTAGGTTCAAGCAGTTGTGATTCATACAGGGTGAACAATCAACGGCCAGTCGGGTTACTTGACGGGCTCGACTAGTACGAGCGCATCGCAAGTCAAACGACATGAAGTGCGTAAAACAGTTCGTGTGGCCTAACCACTGCCGCTAACTCAAACACGACTCGCGTTTATCGACGCGTCCTCCGTGGCAAATACAAGTAAACCATGAACTTACTCTGTTACCGACTGCCTGGACTAGGTATAGTCCCAAACATTTGTGAATCCACTTCTTCAATCATATAAAAGTAATGGAAATGCATTACAACAATGTGAGCATGTTAACACATATTATGACATACAACTTAAGTAAATCATCTAACACATGCATCTCATACATATAATAAAATCATACATATAACCACCATGAAGGAAATTATTTACATCAGCATATTATTTGAGAATTCAATCTCAAACAAATTCACAACACCATTTACTTTAATACATACTAATAGAAACATTTATACAAACACTTAGTCTACACACTTAAGTCTACATAGTGTAGGTCGACTCAAAGTGCGCATTTGGGTGAATCTCTTCCCCAAAATGATTATGCACGCATTCCTAATATCCTAAGGCGACAAAAAGCCATGTCAACTATTTTAGCAAAATATGGATGTATACAGTATTTCCTAAAAATGACTAAAATGCCCAAAATCTCATATTTTTCATCTGCTTACGAAACAAGAAACGGACAATGTGTTGTACATGTCAAACGGCGTTGCCGTCCATAATCTACTATTAAACGACAATGAAAGCGTTGAAAACAGCCAATCAAAGCGTCTAAAATCCGCACCTTTCACTTTATATGTGTATCGTTTCGAACGGAGCGTATACGCTTCGTCAACGGCGTACAGGCGACCTAATGCACACATACATCAGCTACTTTGCTATTTGAATTGAAGAAATCTCCAAATCAGCAAGTGGTTAGGGTTTTCCTTACCTAGAAGTGTGTTGGAATCACCGGAAAAGTGATTGGAGTGCGCTGCTTTAGCACGTGTAGCAGCAGCAGCAAGTGGCAGGAAGATCTCTCCCACACTCTCTCACAAACTCTCACTTTTTCTCTCTCTCAATCTAGGGTTTTAACCAAATTCGTATGGGAGAGAAATGAGAGGGTTTAAGGCCCTTATATAGCCCAAAACTTTCCCAAAATAGACTTGGGAACAAGGTTTACTTGGGTTATAACCAAATCGGGCCTGTTCTGATCCAAAAGAGCATTTCTGGAGGTCCCCTGGCCGAACGCGGTCGGACTTAAGCTCATGCATACTGGATCTAGCACACATCAAGTTTTCAGACCGAAAGAGTTCGCAGATCGCACGTGGCGGTCCAATTTCAGTTCAGCGGTCATCTCACCAAGATCAGGTCTACAAGTCTCATGATATGAAAGAGAAATTTTTCCTGATCCGAGGGTGTAATTTGGCTGAATTCTGACGGTCAGAATGCTTAATAATAACGCGCCAAGTCACGTTCCAGATTTGAATTAAAATTTCCAAATCTAACCCTATTCTCACTCTCTTCACTTCAGGCTCAATGAAATAGCCTCTGAACGTCGGTTGGCCTTAATTTTCGAAACGATTGTCAAGTCCAGCCAAGCGGTCATAACAGTCTAAGATGGTAGATATCAAACTTTCAACGCACGGTCTAGATCCAATACAAAGTTTCAAAGAGTTCCTGAGAGCAAACGGGTTTAGAGTTTGATACAAGGTTTTAGGATATTATAGCATCATTGGTTCTACAAGTTTTGGGTCTTGTAGAACGTATTTAAAGCGATCAGGGATAATTTCACAGCTACTCCAGCGTAGCGCTAGCTAACTTATGCTTAGTTTCTAAAGGAATTAATCCTAAGTGATTTCTTTGGCTATGGAATTGGGTTCTGAGCAGTTACCAATGTGTTTTGGTTGAACCATTGCCTAAGGACGTTTAATCCCAGGTTGGCAAAAATCTGGGGTGTTACAGTTAGCTAAGTGCCCATATTCTTGACAGTTGTAACATTGACTATCTTTCAAAGATTTTTGAGCTCTAGGTTTAGATCGTCTCTTATCATTTGACTTTTGAAAATTAACTTTTTTATTGTTTTTGAACATTTTGTAAAACTTTTTTGCTAAAAGCGCCATATCATCTTCGGAATTTTCTAAGTCCAAAGTGCTCTCTTGTGAAATTTTTTTAGATGATTTGAGAGCAATTGATTTTCCTTTAGGAGCTTTAAAGGACAACTCATAGGTTTGAAGTGAACCAACTAGTTCCTCAACCCTTATGGTATTCATATCACGAAGTTCCTGAATCGCGGTTACTTTAAAATTGAACCGTTCAGGAAGTGAGCGTAGTATTTTTGCGCACACTTTACTTTCTGGGATTCTATCACTAAGAGCCCACATAGAGTTCACAATGTCATTCAATCTAGTTTAAAAATCCATAAACATCTCATTCTCCTCTATATGAATTTCTTCAAATTTAGTTGTGAGGAGTTGGACTTTAGATTTCTTGACAATAGATGTACCCTCGTGTGTCATTTCTGATACATCACATGCTTGTTTTGCATTTTCATAAGAGATGATTCTTTTGAATTCATCAGGTGATAATGCACAAGCAATTGCATTTAGTGCTTTTGCATTAGCACTACTTTCACTTTTCTGAAGTGTGGTCCAAAGAGAATAAGCTGTTACTTTCATTGATTTTGAACCATCGTCATTAATTACTTCAGTGATAGGAGGGTTCCATTCATTCACTTAGCTAGCCACACACTTTCATCCAAGGATTAAGGAAGATCCTCATCCTGGCTCTGATACCACTTGAAAGGGGCCTAGCTATATGCCCTAGAGGGGGGGTGAATAGGGCCATGCCAAATAAAAACTAATAACAGCGGAATAATAAAAGAAATAAAGCACAATGCTGAATTTAAAGAAATCTCAATAGCCTAAAATAAAGAGAATGATGCTTTATCAGTTCTAAGGAAAACCTTACACCAAAAACCAAAGGTTTAAGGTAGGACAATCTTATTTCTAGAACGTCCTTTGTACCACAAACCAATGATAAATAAAAAGCAAGGAAACCAAAATAACTTGCAGAAATAAATCCAAGTTATTAAAACATTCATCCACACTTGCTTGAAAAATGATTACAACATTCATCCACAAACACAATCCACAAAACTGAATGAATAAAATAATGAAAGAATAAAACACATCCACAACACAACGATATATAGTGGTTCACCTGTGTTACACCAACTGTTATCCAACAGCCACACAGAATGCTACTCCACTCCTAATATCCACACACAGGGGATATTAGCATGCACTATCAAAATAGGTTTCATATGTTCACCTAAAACCTTCACAATTGTGTCTTTGATCTCGGGCTTACACAATTCAAAAACCCCCACAATCTGAGTTTTCTGGAAAATCTCAAATAAAACCACAGCAAGTAAATTACACAAATGTAAAATACCTGAATCACCTTTTGAAGTAGCCCGGTAGAACCAATCAGGGTAGAAGTTCAATTCAACGTTCAAAGTCCAATATTCACTTTACGAATGGTTCTAAATCTAATAGATTTTAAATCAAAAGGGCTAGTTCTATTTGATTTTGAATCCAAGAAGAAGGAATATCAGAAATCCCCTTTTCAAATAAGATTGGAATGTAGATCAAAATCAAATAATAAACAAGCTAGCAAAAGGAATATTAAATAAGTACAAAGTAGCTTAAAATAAACACAAACTTATCTCAGAGTATAGCCTAAAGATTTCTTGAATAGAATTAAATTTAATTGCTAAAACTCTGAAGTTCGTGCTCTATTTATAGCCTGAAAAATCCTGTCTACGAGTAGTCTTAGGATCCTAGGACTAGTCGTAGCTTCAAAGATTTTTAAAAAATTTCCCTGGGATAAGGATTTCCTGTTCCACGACCGGTCCTGGGTAGTTTACGACCAGTCGTGGGCCACCTACGACTGGTCATGGATCACCTACGACCGGTCGTAAGACCTCCAATTTAGTTGCTGGAGTTTGAGTCGTAGGGCTACAACTGGTTAAAGGATGAGTCGTAGAACTCACAGGACTGGTCGTAGGATGTCTAGGACTAGTTGTAGGACAACCAAAAAGATCCAAAAATCTTCAACAACCTAGGACTAGTCCTGAAAAACTTAAGACTGGTCGTAGCAGAGCTAGGACTGGTCTTGAAGTCCCTAGGACTGGTCTTAGAACAGCCCAAACAAGAATATTAAAATATATGAATTATGTATCCAGAATGACCTACAGTAAAGCCCATCCTAAGGTTAATCTAAGGTCAAACAAACCTTAAAAGTGAGATGGACATTGATAGTCTGCACACTCAAATGACCCTAAAGAGAAGCTTGAGAATTTACGAATCTTGTTGTAGGCCTTCTTGAGCTTGATCTTGACTTGACAAAGTCTTCTAATATACTTGAACTTGATTGAATCTTGAACATGCAAACTTGTAGACTTTTACACTTGAATTCTTCATCCATGACTTGAATACTTTCTTCATTTAAGTTCTTGTCTTGAACTGCGATGTCTTGAAGTAAAGAATAGTCTCAAACATGAAACACAAGATATACAAGATATAGATATAGGTTTTGGCACCACAAAATTTGACAACCAAAGGGATATGAAATCATAGAACTCACATAAATAAAGCACACTTTATGTCCTTAGTCAGGCACAGAATGTATAATCCCTTAAAGCATAAGGATCACATCTTTCCATCCACAATCAGGCATGAAGAGATGTAATGCCTATTTCTTTCTCTATAGGAAACTTGTTCATGATCAGACACAAGCACCTAGAATAAGATTCCAAACAACATCCACATCTAAACTTTGGTTAAGCTCATAGAATTGAGAAGTACGGAATTTTCAGTAAAGCATACTAGAGAAAGAAACAAATCAATCAATTCAGATGAATTCAACAATAAACAAGAGTCATTCAAATTAGGGATTTTATCTCAGCCCTAGCTAAAAGATTAACAATCCATAAAATCAATTGAAAAGAATGAAAAATAAAATTTGGTAAAAGAAGACATCCTTCTCTCCCTTCTCTCTCTCTCTCTCTCTCTCTCTCTCTCTCTCTCTCTCTCTCTCCTCTTTCTTCTCTTTCTTCTTTTTCCTCTCCTTGGCTCTTGATCTTCTTGGCTCTCCCTCTCCTTCAAGCTCTCCTCCCCTTTTTATAGCTGCTAGAAGGGTGGTGAAGAGGTGAAGTCTGTGGAAATCGTACATGTACAGTTGTGTAAACGCTGGAATCAGTGTGATACTTCTTCACGCAGCCAAGTTCGGGGCCTTCAAACTCCCTTGTTCCTTTCACTTTATCTATAAAATCAACGTCTCAAGGGACATTTTTGAATGATATTTATGATGGGTGGATCGGATCTTCCATCTAGATGATGGTCTTGAACGTGCAATGCCGTAAAAGTCGGACATCGTCCAGACGTAAAAACAGAAATTTTGCACTGAGCGTTGTGGTGATGGTGGGGCCCACTTCATTGTTATTTTAATCAATCCAAGTCGTCCATTAGATTTAGGATGAAATTTTTGGTCAAGAATGAACAGTTTTTATGGTCTGTTGATGCGGCCCACATGATTTTTTGCTCTACCGTCCAACCTGTGTTTGAACGGTTAAAAACCAATCTTCGCTGTCATATTCCATTCTATCACCTAGGCATAGATTGTGGCTGCCCTAGGGAACAAATGGATGGTGTGGATCACCCTTTTAGACAATGAGTGGGGCCCACAACTGCAACCAGGTGTCCACATGCGAAGGCAGTAAAAAAAATTTCAAAAATGGAAATATCCATTTTGCTGAAGACGATCGGTCAAAACGACTTTAACTGATGCATCTGGTCCAGTACACGGCCAGTGCACATGTGCTTTATGCACATACTATACATGTGGAGTCTACTGTGATGTAAATAAGAAATCTGCACCAATCATATGTTTTGTCACCTCTTAAAATGGGTTGAGACCAACTTTGAAGCATATCCAAATTGTAGGTGGGCCCCACTTAAGGAATTAAGGGGTTAATCTAGCCGTTGGTCCACTTCCCGCGATATCTAATGACTAAAATTTAATATCTATTGTTAATTTATGGCCCCCAGGCCATGTATGAAGTTTCAGGCCGAATGGCTGGCAGGAACCCTGTGATCTTGCATTCTGAACCATTCTTGGGCCTTTTTGACCTAAACGACTTGATTTCCTTGGATCCATGGCATGTTAATCTGTCGATGTTAGTCCTCTGGAATTCGTTCCTTACTTTGGTGACTTCGGAGCGTCAAATCCATGCTTTTAGTACTCTTTTTCAATCAACGCTCCCGATTACTCCCTGCAACAAAAACACAATTAAAATATGACATTAAGCATTATCATGTACGCAAAATCAGGTAATAACTAGGGTCTGATATGTAATATTCGACCCTCATTACAACAGCCAACCAGCATTTTGCTAGTCCCGAGCAAAACATATGAAAATAATTTTAGAAATAAATGGGCAATTCCTGTAAACCCAAGTGACTTGTGAACAAATAGTCAAGATGCGAAAATTCTAAGATTCATGAATGGGAGTAGTATGTTCTCCTGGAATCAAGCTCATGGTAAACTTCATAATCAAGTTCAAACTATTAATCCATTAATTAGAACATTCTAAACATTGAGTTTCATGAGTGTATAGTGTAATCTCGGCTTATCACTATTAAGAGATCTAATGGCAATTTCATGACACCATTGGTAATTAACTACAGAATTCATTACAACTGAAACCGACACTTTCCTTACAGATTAACTTTTCATTCTACTAGCATTTGATTTTTTTATGAACAGTAACGCCGAGGGGAATCAAATCCTCACCTATAGGGAGCAAACCTATGGTGAAAACTTATCGCCTAATTTTTTCTAAATGTCAACCATGGGGGATCAAATCTACACATATAGGGAGCAAACCTATGGGGAAGATTATGTGACTTACCCTTTCAATTCTTCTTACTGAACATAAATAATAATAATAATAATAATAATAATAATAATTCAGGTTGGTTCCTTTCATGCTTAGTGATTACCAAGTTAATCATTCAATATCGGACCAGAACCTTAATGTGTAAGCGAGATGTGGTATGTGCAATCATGACTCAATCAATGTATACAACTTCTAATCATGGATGAATAACTCAAACTTAACTGTGAAATCTAACAGATGGCTGAATCCAAGACTCATGAATTACCAACATTCTATATCTTGTAATTCTAAAATCATAACTATCCTTCAAAATTACTTCGAATGTACAAGAAATTCGAGAAAATTTTAAAAATTTTCACAATTTTTACTCAAGACCAAGAAAATACTGATTAGGTAACCTAATCTCCCACCCCCAACCTAAAATCTACATTGTATTCAATGTAAAAGAAATAAGCATGTAATGCACATGGGATAACGAAAATAAAAGAGGAGTGATGGAAAGATAGTACCTGGACGGAGAATCAAGAGGCTTTTCCAAAAATATCAATGTAAAAGCAAGTCAGCACAAGAGAGAAATCAACAAAAGAAAAATAACAAAAATATAATCACGAAAAGAAGATCCTACCTATATCACTTTCACAGGTGCTCTCGATTACATTTAGCATATACAGCAAGCCTTTAAACCCCTAGGTTGCCCCTAGTGGACGAGTTGTAGTCTCGTGAGGGTTTGCAACAATGTTACCCATAAACATTGAACTAACTAGGAAAATGAAATGGAATGAAAAGTTGGGTTGCCTCCCAGGAGCGCTAAGTTTAACATCTTTAATCAGACAAGAATGGACCATGAATTAATCATTCTTGATAACTTGGGTCCGTTAACTAAATTTCCTCAACACCTAGATTAACCAATCCCAGACTTTGTGGGAACAACTTGAACCGTGCTATCTGAAATAGGGTAAATGATACCATCGTCTAATAATTTAAGCACTTCTACTCGAACAACTTCTTCCATGTTAGGGTTAAGCCTCCTTTGCATTTCACGCGACGTTTTTGCATTTTCTTCAAGATCATTACAATGCATACACATAGTGGGGCATACTCCCTTTATGTCTGCTATCATCTACCCAATTGTTGCCTTATATTCTCTAACAACATTAAGCACCCTGCTCTCCCTTTCCTTCTCAAGGTTAGAAGCTATGATGACAAGCAGAGTCTTAGAAGGACCTAAAAATATGTACTCGAGATTTGTAGTTAATTGTTTAAGTTTAAGGTCGGGTGGTTTCTCACGGGTAGTTTCTCAACAGATGGGACCGGTTTAGACTCAGAAGGTGGAAGAGATTCCACTTTCGCTTTCCATTTTGCAGTCTCCATTATAGGAGTAGAGTCGAGCAATGAATTAACTTCTTAGATGGAACTTTCTATGTCAAAGCCAATACCAAAATGTGCTAAGAAAGTCTCAAGTGCGTCTTCGGAAGATTGAAAGAAAGATTCATGTACTAGACTCTCAATCATGTCCACTTCAAATATATCATCCGAGTCTGTTGGTTATTGTCCAGCATTGAAAATATTGACTTAATCTTCATGTTATCAAAAGACAACTTCATAACTCCATTCCTGTAATTTATAATAGCATTGGATGTAGCTAAGAATGGACGTCTCAGAATAATCGCGATTTGACTAGTAGGATTGTGGACAGGCTGAGTGTCTAGAATGATGAAATCTACTGAAAAATAAAACTTATCAACCTAGATTAGCACATCCTCAATAACACCATGGGGCACCTTGATAGATCTATTAGCTAGTTGTAGTGTTGTTTTAATTAGTTTCAGCTCATCAAGTCCTAGTTGCTCATATACAAAATATGGTCACAAATTAACGCTCACCCCTAAATTAAGCAATGCCTTCTCAATCTTATGCTCTCCTATGACGCAAGAAATGGTAGGAGCTCCTAGATCCCTAAATTTAGGAGGGGTGTTGTGCTGAATCATAGAGCTGAGTTGCTCTGTAAGGAAGACCTTCTTGTGAACATTCATCTTACGCTTCTGAGTGCATAATTCTTTAAGAAACTTAGCATAAGCAGGCACCTGCTTGATAGCATTAAGCAACGAATTGTTGATTTGCACTTTCTTAAACATGTCCAATATTTTATTAAAGTTGTTTCCTTTCTTAACTGGTGCCAGACGTTGAGGAAAAGGTTCTTTAGGCACATACGATGGCACATGAGTGGTTTCTGGAGGGTCAAAGTGTTGTTGGACTTTGGATGCACTAGTATGTCTCTCTGCTTTATTTTGGTCTTCCGAATTGGAATTTAATTCTTCCCTAGGCATCTCTACTTTGTTCTCGATCTGTTTGTCGGACCTAAGGGTAATGATTGATTTGTCTTGCTCATGATATTGTTCTTGGTTTGAGTTAGAGCCAATCTCATACTGTCGTTTTGGATTTACCACAGGTTGACTAGGGAACTTGCCCTTCTCTCTCTCACTCAATGTGGCAGTAAGTTGACCCAACTGTACTTCCAGCTTGGCAATGGATTACACATTTGCATGTAAGCTTTGCTGGTCAGCTAGTAAAGTTTGTTGGGTGTCTTTTTAAAATTGAAGTGAACTCTGTATAAAAAGATTGAGTGTATCCTTAAGAGATGGTTTCCTAGATTGTGGACGTACTTGTTGATACTGCGAAAACTACCGAGGTTGTTGACTGCCAACTTGGGGGTAAGGTTACATAGGAGGATTTTCAGATGGTCCTCATTGTTGTGATCCTTTTGCCCAAGATAAATTTGGATGTCTAGCCCACCCTGGATTGTAGGTATCTGAGTAAGGATCATTCCCAGTTCTCCGAAAGGTGTTCATAGCATGTACTTGTTCAGAGAGAAATTTTGGGAATGCTGCACCAGATGGACACGACTGCGTAGGATGGGCGGGACTAGAACATATGGCACATGACTCGATTTGAGTTATTTGTGGAGATCCATTATTCAACATCAGAGCATCAACTTTCTTTGTCAGGTTATTAATCTTGACATAAAGATCTGTTGTGACTCCTATCTCATATATACCACCTTTCTTCTATAGTTGGGGACTTCTGTCACCTTTATTAGAATAGTCCTATTGCTGGGAGTCTTCACATAGGGTTTCAAAGAATTTTCATGCTTCGATATCACTTTTGGTCATGAATGACCCTCCACTGGTGGCATCAACCGTGTGACGGTTTTGGGGTGTCAAACCGTCATAGAAGTATTGAACCTATTCCCACTTCTCAAAACCATGGTGTGAACATTTAAGAAGTCCTTCCATCTTTCCCAACATTCATGAAAGTTCTCACCCTCTTTTTGTGTGAAATTAGTAATTTTTCTACGGAGAGCATTAGTTTTATGAACGAGGAAGAACTTGTTTAAGAACTTCTTAGATAGTTGGTCCCATATAATGATAGATCCAACTTCTAGAGAATTCAACCATGCTTTTGCCTTATCCTTCAAAGAAAAAGGAAAAAGGCACAAACAGATCAAATCATCTGAAAAGTTTTGTAACTTAAAGGTAGAACAAATGTCTAGGAATTTTTTCACATAATGGTATGGATCCTCCTTGTCTAAACCATTAAAAGAGGGCAACAACTGTATTACCCCAGGCTTAAGTTCAAAGTGTGTTGTCATGGTGGCTGGCAACATTATGCATGAAGGTGCATTAAATTGAACATGAGCTGAATAATCTCTAAGAGCTTTAATTCCATTCTTGTCCACCATTTCAAATAGGATGTTTCTAAATCTTCTACAAAAGGTTCTTTCTATTTCAGGATCAAAAGGTGCTAGTTCTATGTTCATACATCTACGTCCTAGCATAAACTATGTTATTACAATGTAAGAAAGAAAACTAAACTAAGATACAACTTAAGAGAAATAAAACTAGAACTAAAAATTATGAATTCTTAAAAACAAGATAAAACTATAAAAACAAGATAAAACTATGTAAACAAGAATTGGAAGAAAGAACCTGAAAAAGGAGATGATCAATGACCGAGGATTTGGGAGTTCCTCCTTTTGAAGATAATTTTATTTTGTAGCTTCCTTCCTCAATTCCTGTAAACAAACTAAAAACAAAAAAAAATATAAGTTTCCTAAAATAATGCGAGAAAAATCCCAAGTCTATGAATTATGATAAGAGAGATTCCTAAATCCAATTGGGCCGAAATAGTCCTCGGCAACGGCGCCAAAAACTTGATGTTTTATTTAAACCAATTTGATTTAAATGATTTTAAACTCGTAAATATACAAATCAGATATAGATACGGTACACATTACGAGATCATTCCCACGAGGACTGGTTGTCACAATTTAAATTTTACGATTCTTCTTAACTAATCCAACAAATAATTGAGCTAATAAACTAATGAAAATCAATGTAAAATAACCGAGAACAAGAAAAAAAATTCAATCAAGGAGAATAATAGGACTTTTGAATCCACCCCTAATTATCCTTACCCTTGTTGTACCTGTTGATTTACACTGATTCATATTGATATAAATTTAATAAATAAAGCACACTCTATGTCCTTGGTCGGGCACACAAAATGTATAATCCCTTAAAGCATAAGATCACATCTTTTCATCCATGGTCAGGCATGAAGAGATGTAATTCCTATTTCTTTCTCTATAGGAAACCTGTTCATGGTCAGACACCAGAACCTAGAATAAGATTCCAAACAACATCCACATCTAAACTTTGGTTAAGCTCATAAAATGGAAAAGTACGGAGTTTTCAGTAAAGCACACTAGAGAAAGAAATAAATCAATCAATTTAAATGAAATCAACAATAAACAAGAGTCATTCAAATTAGGGGCTTCATTTCAGCCCTAGCTAAAAGATTAACAATCTATAAAATCAATTGAAAAGAAGGAAAAATAAAATTTGGTAAAAGAAGACATCCTTCTCTCCCTTCTCTCTCTCTCTCTCTCTCTCTCTCTCTCTCTCTCTCTCTCTCTCTCTCTCTCTTTCTTCTTTTTCCTCTCTTTGGCTCTTGATCTGCTTGGTTCTCCCTCTCCTTCAAGCTCTCCTCCCCTTTTTATAGCTGTTGGAGGGGCGGTCGAGAGGTGAAGTTGGTGGAAATCGGACATAGACAGCTGTGTAAACTCTAGAATCTGTGCGATACTTCTTCACGCAGCCAAGTTTGGGGCCTTCAAACTCCCTTGTTCCTTTCACTTTATCCATAAAATCAACGGCTCCTAGGACATTTTTGAATGATATTTAGGATGGGCGAATCAGATCTTCAATCTGGATGATGGTCCTGAACATGTAACGCCGCAAAAGTCGGACATCATCCGGACATGAAAATAGAAATTTCGCATTGAGCGTTGTGGTGATGGTTGGGCCCACTTGGTTGTTGTTTTGATCAATCCAAGCTGTCCATTGGATTCAGGATGAAATTTTTTGGTCAAGAATGAACAGTTTTTACGATCTGTTATGCAATCCACAAGATTTTCTGCTCTACCGTCCAACCTATGTTTGAACGGTTGAAAACCAATCTTTGCAGTCTTATTCCATTCTGTCACCTAGGCGTAGATTATGGCTGCCCCAAGGAACGAATGGACAGTGTGGTTCACCCTTTTGGACAATGGGTGGGGCCCACAACTGCAACTAGGCATCCGCGTGCGAACGCTTTAAAAAAAATTCAAAAATGGAAATATTCATTTTGCTGAAGACGGTCGGTCAAACCGACTTTAACTAATGCATCCGGTCCGGTACACGGCCAGCGCACATGTGCTTTATGCACATGCTATACATGTGGGGTCCACTGCGATGTAAACAAGATATCTGCACTGATCATATGTTTTTTCACCTCCTAAAATGAGTTGAGACCAACTTTGAAGCATATCCAAATTGTAAGTGGGCCCCACTTAAGGAATTAAGCAGCTAATCTAGCCGTTAGCCCACTTCTCACAATATCCAATGGCTGAAATTTAATATGTAAGATTAATTTATGGCCCCCAGGCCATATATGAAGTTTCGGGCCAAATGGATGGCGGGAACCCTGTGATCTTGCATTCTGAACCATTTTCGAACCTTTTTTATGTAAACGGCTTGATTTCCTCAAATCCATCGCGTGTAAATTCATCAATGTTGGTCCTCTAAAATCCATTCCTTACTTTGGTGACTTCAGAGCGTCAATTCTACGCTTTTAGTACTCTTTTTTAATCAACGCTCCTGATTTCTTCCTGCAACAAAAACATGATTAAAATATGACATTAAGCATTATCATGTACGCAAAATCAGGTAATAATTGGGGTCTGATATGCAATATTCGCCCCTCATCAACATTTCTCTTATATATGATAAACACAAACTAATGTATTTTTAATTGATCCTTAGATTTTTTTAGTTGTGGTTTGAGTTAATTATTAGTGGTTTGGTCTTTGGTCCACTTGTTTCTTCTTTTCTTTTCCAAACATCTAGCATCACTAATTAGAAAAGCATAGAAAAGTCTAATGTTTGAGGAGAATGGGTTTACATGATACCAAGGAACTACAAAAGAGGATTGGATAGAACTACAAATGGATAAAAGTCGTCTCAAATCAACAAATTGAAGGAAATGTTACTATTTTACAATCAACCTGCCATGTCACCAACAAAAATGAAGGAAATAAGTTTCTTTTGGAACTTGAAAAGAAAAAGAAAAAAAAGAGAGAGCTCTGAAATAAACTACTTTTTCTTAAAAGATACTTATTTAAGTTTGATATCCAAACAAATGGGGCATCTAACACATAATTGGCATTCTCTTCATTTTTATTTTTTTGTAAATCTGGGATCATTGCTCAATTGGGCCCAACATGGATGGATAGAACTCACAATATAGGGGCCATTTTAGTTTTCCCATTCATAAACAATTTCCCAGTGGTCCACATTCACACACACAAGTGGCTCCCTGATGAGTGATCTACCTGATTTCTGGACCAGGTCATCTACACAGTCAGTCACACCTTACAGTTAGCTTAGATGCCCCACATGTGCTAGGTGTAGCCACAAGTAGTGATGTTTGTGGAGTTCTCCTATTTAGTGCGCTTCCCTTGTGATTAGGTAAGCACCTTTCGTACATATTTTTCTCTAAGGCAATGTGTATAGACGAACAAAAAATACCTGCAAGAGGCGTTGCAAATTCAGATGCAACAATAATGTCAAGGAACAAAGTTTCCTATATCTTTCCTCACATCAGACTCAAAAAGCAGTCACCAAGGGCATCATTTCATACCTTCAAAATCAAAGCTTCATTAACGAAAATATAAGGGCTCTCTAATTCCACTGCCGAAGCTGACAAAACATAATAATTATAGAAAATTTAGTACAATTTCAAATCAAAGCTGAAATACATCAGCAGAAATGAAAGAGGTACCCAATTCCTACAAAGCTGTTGCAAAAATAGATATCAATGAACGGAAAAGAGGACTTTCAAACTATAATAAAATTTCCATATGACTTCTGCAATCAACATATGCATCGGAACGATGCGTTAATTACTTAGGTAAATAATTATTACCCATTTACAAGGTAATTACCTGCAAGATGAAAAATCAAATAGGTCCTATGAGATTCTCTAACAAATACTTGAAGATCATATGGATTTCCTACAAATTTAACTGGTGACTTGCTAATGTACTCTCTACAACCACTTACATCACTGAAAGGAAAATTGGTTTCTCCACCTGTCCAATCAGTGAAAATTGTCTACCATGGCACATCTATGGCCCAAATAGATTATTGGTTCCAATCACAAACTACTGTCTCATGTACCCAAAATTTCTACAGTGAACAGGAATATTAAGTCGGTGCTGCCTACAAGTTCGATTTCCAACCGTTACATAAGTGTAAGTCATCATAATAGAAAGAAATGCCACACTCTGTTCAACCCATTGTTGGGGGTCTATGAGGCTCACATTTCAGCAGTCTTAAGCCATTCATATATGCCAGCTCTATCATGGGTGGGTCATGCTCCGATATCCCCACATCAAATGATCCTACCGATCTAATAGGTGGCTCGTGAATGAACAACTACAACCAAGGTCCACATCTGATGAGGCCTCAATCCGATGGTTAGGATCATCAGATGTAAGAGAATTCTGGAATCTCCCTAATCCAAGACCTAACTCACTGCATAAGCCATTCCGATCATTAAAACAAGCACCAAACTTGTACAACTCGTCAAACTGAGCAAATTGCCCAGTTGAACATCATACACTTCCTCAAGAGGAACTCCTACCAAAAAATATCAATTCCGAATACAAAGCATGACAAGGCAACAAAAATGCATGGGAAACAATCTCACTGCAGCAAATCTTGGAAACTACCGCAATTAAAATCTAGTTCTAAGTAAAAATCTAAAATTTATGATGATTCAAAACTACTGCAATCTAATTTGAAGTTCTAATAAGAGTAAATCAGCCATAATATTCTAGAATTGAATTAAACCAAAGAAAATACATTGCACGCAATGGGATGCTTATCATACCAGCGGCTTTCTCATATTAGCACGAAATCTTCGAGGCAATAGGCATGGATTGAATCGAAACGCTGCTCTGCGACTTCAAATCATGTAGATTGAGCTTCTGAAGGCTCCTCTCCTCAGTAGAGAATAGCAAGGAACTACTTGGTTTCTTTTCGATCCTCTTGAAACCGATCCATGGGCAAGATTTCAAGCTCAAAGCACTAGAAGTCTCCATGCTTGAAAAAATTAGGAAAACGAGATTCTACAAAATCTATTGCTCTTACTGTTGGAAATCCCATATTTCGATGAAATCATAGCTGCACATCGAAATTGAAAGATCAGGCATGATCAATGGTCATTGTGAATGGAGAAATCGGGCTTTTAGATATCTTATTTTCCAAGTGAAATGAAGATTGAGAGAGAGGGTAAAGATCGGGAGATCGAAAGAGAGGGAGATTAAGAGAGAGAGAGGGAGAGGGAGATTGAGAGAGGGAGACGGAGACAGTGTTGATGCAAAATGAGGGATTTTAGGGCATTTTGGCGTAAGGAAATGACGAAAGTAATTCCATAGTCTGCGATACATTTATAGTAATGTGACTCTCGGGCCATGTGGGGTCCACTCGGAGGTTTCTAATCGAATCCATTTCATCCATCTATTTCAAAATAAAACAATAAAACATAATAATACCAAATAAGAAGATCTAACACGCAACTGGGACACACTAACAAAATAGGGAAATAACAGTGTGTAACAGCAGCAATTCTAGTACGGTTCAATACCGTTTCAAATTAGGAACGGCTTAAAGCCGTTTCTGAACCAAAACCCAACCGTACCAGTTTAACAATTTTGGTGTAGTGTCAATAGGTCTATCAATGACATCTCGATGCCATCAAAGTTTAGTTGATGCCATCGAAAAATTCTAAAAATTACGTGTTTGGTTGCTAGACACTTTAAGTGTCCTGCTCGATGCCATAGAAAGAGGTTCGATGCCATCGACAAGTAGTCGATGACATCGAAGTCACATCGAAGTACCATTAAGAAAATCTAAAAAAAATATATGTTTAATCACTGAAATGTTTTTTTGATGCCATTAATGTATCATCGAACGATTGCACGAAGTTACATAGAATTGCATAAGTGTGGAATTTGTTTCATATTTCAATTATGATTAACCTAGTGGGCATATATATGTGTGTAATTGGGGATAGAGGGTATCAAGAGTGTTGTGGTTTAAATTAGACTGACCATATGTATAGATTTGAATACTATGAAGTGCATGAGAAGTCTCAATGGTCAGCCTCGACCAATGACCTCGGTCTTAACCAAATGATCTGGGCCATAGAGGTTGGCCTCGACCAAACACCCTGGCCTCAACCAAATGATCTAGGCCTCGAAGGTCGGCCTCTACAAAAGACCTCAACCTCAAAAAAGGAATACACTTGCAATATATTGAGATAAGATCCACCCACAATTTGATAAGGGCGGCATATCAGCATAACCGTTCACCGCATGATTCTAGGGTAACTGTCAACACTTGCACATGTCTCGCGTAACCGCTGAGGTCATGCCTACAATCACGAATTATCCTACTCTACCTACAGTATAAATAGAAGACTCACCTATATGAAAAGGTACGCAAAATCTCTTACCCAAAATCCCTCATACTACTAGACCCAGATTCCTAGCCTGACTTTGGCATCGGAGGGTCCTCTACTCTAGACAAGGTCTCCTTTGTCTTCTTCTTGTGTAGGTGCTTAAAGGTCCAGCCATCCAGGAGTGTGAGCCAGATTTTTGCATCAATAAAGAGCTTTCTAATTTGTTCATAAGGTTTCAAGGGTGTAACTTGGGTTATTCGAGGCTTATTTGAATCGGGTAATCTATATCTATTGTAATTTTCTACTTTCTTAGTGTTTATCTGTTGCTTTGTGTGTCTGCTTTATGCTACATTTGTCACATTCACAATGGATTAGACCATACCTCATTTAATTAAATTGAAGCTTCTTGGGAACTAAATCATATTTTGATATGTCAATATGTTATGATTTATTACTCTTGGTCGTCCAGAGTTAAATAGTTTGTTGTTGATAGATGTCTTAAATCTATCAAACAGGCTCGATGACATCGAGTGGGCTTCGAGTGAAAATTTGCGAGTAATTCGGCCAGCCCGAGAAAGGTTCGGGTGAAAATCTAGCAACATATTCTTTTAAAACTCATGGGAAATTCGGTCAACCTAAGGACAAGTTCAGCTAGCCGAAGTGTCAGTCGGCTAGCCCGCGCTCTAGTTTAGCCAGCCTAAGGTTACACAGATTGTGTGCGGATTGCATAAATTTGATGCGGTTTCCAAATTATTCCAACTTGATGCGGAAGTTGGAGTTTGTAATCTATAAATATAAGTTCTTAGGATGCTCCATGTGCCATTCTAAGATATTCCAAGGTTTCCTAAACTATTCCAAAGCGTTTCTAAATAGTTTTAGGTGTAACACCCGAAACTTTTCAATACCCGAGTATTAAAAAGTTATAAGGTGTCAACATGGAATTTAACATAATATGTACATGTGTACAATACCAATCTAACTATCCTAACATTACACCTATTCCATGACACGAATCTGACCGTGGATAATGATCTTCATTCATAGATCAAGCCATCTGACCGTTAGTTTTAAGCTAAGCCCTTCCATCATGTGATTTGACATATGTACCTTCCCTTAAATGAATTGGTGAATAAATATTTATCCGTAATAATTTAAATGTAAGTTCGCTTATAAGAATTATTTAGAAAGGTGCATATAATCATGTAGAACCATTAGATTTCACAAAACTCTTAGATCAGCAGTAATTACGAAAATACCATTAACCTACACCTTGAATTCTAGATCACAAGGTTCTCACGATCTGTTTGATGAAAACCCTTATACCATACCTATATATCATAAATTAACCGTACATGTCATATTTCAACCCTTAGATCAGCAAGATCCATAGTTAAAACAAACATTCACTTGATATGGACCACCTAAGGATCGAGATCATCTGACACTTTAAGATGGGCCGTACCTAGAACTAACAAAATGAATGACCAGAGGGGATTTACTCAGAACCCACGTTGACCACACATCAACAAAGTGTGGGTGCACAGGAAGTGCTCACCCGCAGAACACCATACTAAGGACCTGGTCAAGCGGTGTTTGATCAAGATTCCTACGAAGAGGAAAATCCTCTTGCGCACTTCGTGCGGGCGTCCAAAATCACAAACGATCATGGAAGAAAAAGGGGCCCACCATCTCAATACTAGGACCAAATATGAACCGTCCATTAGACATAAACCTCCCCCACGACCAGAAGAACTCCACAAAACTCAAAGTAAAGAAATAGAATCTTGCACACCAGGCCGACCGAGCAAGATGCTGCATACAAACCCACAACCTGAAACTAAGGATCCTTCCATTCCGCCTAAGCTAATGTGTAACACCCTGAAAATCGGGGGTCGTGTATAAACTCAACTCCCAAGTTCCAGACCGTCACTTATGCAACAAAAATGATTATGATTCAATGTTGTCTGATTTAAAGCATTCACATGAGTAAAAGTATACCAAAACTGCAATTCATACTTCAGATCTAGTGATAAAAGCCAGCGGAAGACTAAACAATATATATATCACTGTATGGAAAAACAAAGTAGATCTCATCTGTCTCTGAAGTATGAATACATCTCTGAGCCTCATAAACATATACATGAACAAAATCAAAATATTCAAAATAGTCCCACTGAAGTCCCATCAACCCAGGTCACCTACGCAAAGCCATCATGATACTGCATGTACGAGAACTCGTCCTGATCCTCGTCGATGTCTGGCTTTGCCTCCTGGATCTCAGCATCACCTGCATCTACAATAGTGTCTGGTGGGTGTTACAAACATCATCCCGTAACGTGGGAATGAGTAGCTAACTCAGTGGAATCATAGAGCAAAGATTAACATGTTTACAATTCAATCATGCAATAATATTAAAGCAGTAAATCAGACAATCCTAATACTGTTGTTAATGCAAGATGACATGACGTGATGGATGCCCTCACCAACGATCTCTCTCATACGGCACCATCTTACGACCGCGGTATGCAATCGTCTCTCAAGTGCTCCACATCTTCCAGGCACATGCAATGTTATGGTGATATGATTTCCGAGTTGTTATTAGTCCATTCAAAGAGAAGGATTGGGAAACTAAGGTACTTCCCTTGTATCAATCCCAACATAGATCCTGTCTAGGGTCGTCACTCCTAGTAATCTCATACAAAGTATATTTTGTAGGTCGCTGCAAGGGTTGTCAGGGCTGTTGCACGCACTCGTTGCACCGCTCCCCCATCACCTTATCAATACAGGCCTACTGTACTCAACTGCTACTGAAGGGTCGTCGCCTCCTGTAGACTCAGAATACGCTCGAGGTCACTACAAAGGACTCGTCGCCTGATCAGTGTAGGCCGACAGCTAGAATATAGTGTCCCATACCACCATAATCTGCTCACGAGACTAGGTGCTCACTGGTCACTACGGGGAGGTTTGTGACCCCAGCGTAGGCCGACAGCTCGACCACGGTGTCCCATACCACCATGCCCGGCTCATGAGTCTTCATGGATCAAGGTACCATGGTTAACAAGGTCTACAATGGTAAGTTCAGTACCCTAGGTTCAAGCAGTTATGACTCATGCAGGGTGAACATACATCGGCCAGTCGGGTTACTTGACGGGCTCGACTAGCGCGATTGCATCTCAAGTCAAACGACATGAAGTGCGTAAAACACTTCACGTGGCCTAACCACTGCCGCCAACTCCAGAACACGGCTCGCGTTCATCGATGCGTCGTTCGTGGCTAAGACCAGCCAGCCATGAATTCACTCGGTTACCGACTGCCTGGACTAAGTATAGTCCCAAACACATATGATTTCACATCAGCAATTTATGTAGGAATATTGGAATTAAAATACAATCATGTGAGCATGTTAACACATGTTATAACATTCAACTTAAGCAAATCTTCAAGCACATACATTTCATGCATAGTATGGAATCATATACATAGTCAACATGTAGGAAATCATTTAGGTCAGCATATTAATTGAGAAATCCATCTCAAACTAATTCATAACATCATTTAATTCAATACATACTAATACAAGCATTTATACAAACACATACACTGCACACTTAAGTCTACATATAGTATGTCGACCCGAAGTGCGCAATTAGGCGAATCTCTTCGCCAAACTAATTATGCACGTATTCCTAACTTCCTAATGCGACAACAAACCATGTCAATCACATCAGCAAAATATGAACGTAATCTGTACTTCCTACAAATGACTAAAATGCCCTAAATCTCATATTCTTCGTTAATTTACGAAACAGGAAATGGAGAGCATGTTGTACATGTCAAACGGCGATGCCGTCGATAATCTACTATTAAACGACATTGAAATCGTTGTAAACCATCAATCAAAGCGTCTAAAATCCTCACCTTATGTCTTGTAGACTCGTGAATTGAAATGGAGCGTATACGCTTCGTCTACGGCAGTAGGAGAACCTGTTTTACAAGTTACGTTAGCTAACACGCTATGAATCTAAGTAGACCTTAAATCGGCAACTTCTAGGGTTGTTTCATACCTGAAAAAATAGAAGAATCACCGGCCAGGTGATTGGGATAAGCTACTGAAGCACGTGCAACTAGCGGCACGAAGGCGGGAAAAATCCCTTCTACTCTATCTCTCAAACTCTCACCTTTTCTCTCTCCCAAAGCTAGGGTTTTGCAATTTTGGATGGGAGAGAGGAATGAGGGTTTCAACCCCTTTTATAGCTTAAAAACGCCGGAAACAGGCTCCGGAACGAAGTTTACTTAGTGCATATCCAATTCGGGGCTGTTTCGGTCCAAAAGATGCTTTCTGGTGGTCCCCTGGTCGAATGCGATCGGACTTAAGCTCATGCGTACCTGATCTAGCACGTATTAAGTTTTCAGTCTGGCAGGGTTCACAGATTGCACGTGGTGGACCAGTTTCAGTTCAGCGGTCACCGCACGTAGATCAGGGCTGAAAGTCTCATGATATAAAATAGAAATTTTTCCTGATCCGAGGGTGTAATCTGGCTGAATTCTGACGGTCAGAACGCTCAATACTGACGCGTCAAGTCATGTGCCAGATTTGAATTTGAAATTCCCATTCTGTCCCTATTCGCACTCTCTTCAGTCCGGGCTCAATGAAATAGTCTGTGATTATCGGTTTGACTTGATTTTCGAAATGATTGTCAAGTCCAGCTAGGCAGTTCTAACGGTCTAAGATAGGAGGTATCGGACTTTCGACGCGCGGTCTAGATCCAATACAAAATTTCAAAGTGGTCCAGAGAACAAACCTGCTTAGAGTTTGATCCGAGGTTATAGAGTATTATAAAGCCATTGGTTCTACTTGATTTGGGTCTTGTAGAACGTATTTAAAGTGATCAGGGACTATTTTCCAGCTACTCTAACGTTGCGCTAGCTAACTTATGCTCAATTTCCATAGGAATTAATCCTAAGTGGTTTCTTTGGCTATGAAATTGGGTTCTGAGCGATTTTCTAGATATTTTAGTTGACCCACTGCCTAAGGACGTCAAATCCCAGATTGGCCAAAATCTGGGGTATTACAATCTACCCCGCTTAAAACACAATTTCGTCCCCGAAATTAGCGAAGGGTAAAGAGCACTTTTTCTAAGGAAGGTTCAAATCCTATTTAATGACCTAACCGTACGTACATCTTAACTCAAATGTTTCGATCCTGGGCCAGTGGGAAAGAGGCCAAGCACTCTTCTGCTGCGCCACTCTGATCGAACGGCAGCGTTGACTAACCTAACTGGATTGGACTCATTACGTTCTACCCCCCTTAAAACTTGGTTTTACTTAGGTTTGAAGAATCTTCGCATCGATCCGTATATCGGAACGAGGAGCAACTTAGGGGCTATCCTTAACCTAAAATGGAAACAACCTTTCTCTACAGGGTTTTCCTTACTAATGATGCGTTCTATGGCATTAGAACCTATGATCTTAGAGATGAGCCTAATCTCTATTGTGGTTAAGTTTAGGGGCAGGTATGAGTTGGTGGCAAGATATCGAATTCTCTACTGGCTTTAAGTCCTCGCCATTTCCCAAAGACAAAGCAATAACATTTGGTTATATGTGGTCGAGCCAACGCGGAAGAAAAGTTGTGTAGTGGGTCTGAGCCGGATACATAGACTTTCTGCCTAGAACAGAAATTTATTGTATCAGTTCTTAATCCTAAACGATGCTGATCTTCTGCTTGATCAGAGCATTGGATTTATTGTCAACTACCAGGATTAAGAAGTCAATTCAAACCGCGAATACTTCGCAGATAATTACATTTCCTTTACTCCGCGTTCCCGAATGCAATAAGCCCTTTGGGGAAGGCAATTCTAAGGGGCGTGCTTGCACATTCTAAGTTCAATCTGAGGGATTTATCGAAGGGATAATGTTCTACTTCAACCAAATCTAACCTACAATTCCTTAGTATATACAGGCTTTACACTACTTAAAGTAACTAGTAGGCTAGTCTGTAACTCAGTGGCTATAATCTAAAGCCTAAGATGATACGTGAAATGGTTCCATATCATTTCTACTACAGGGAATTCTTCTATTGCTTAGGGTCAAGATTATCTAAATGGAATTGGATTTCTTATGTCGTCAGACCCTTCAATCTGCGTCCTCAACTCCCTCATCTCACACGGTGCCATGCGATACGTCGGCAGTGAGACGGGCGAGGAACCAGGAACCAGATCGATAGTGAAATTGATCACTCGTCGGGGCGGCAAGCCAGGGATCTTCCTGAATAAATCCTCAAACTCGCAAACGACTGGTGTATGCTCAAGCATCTGGGCACCAGCGTCTCGCAACAAGGTGGCGTAACTAAGTATGCGGAAAGGGAGATTTACCCGCACTGGAAACATGAAGGATGTACCCTCTGGCTCGTAGGCTGTCACTATACGAGTCTCGCAGTCAATCTCGGCCCTCGCTGCAGTCAACCAGTCCATGCCAAGAATGACATCGAGATAAACCAGAGCGGGATCGACGACGAGATCTAAAGCCATCGTCTTGCCCCCCAGATCCACCAAACAACCCTCACACATCTGGGTGGCATCTGTAAAGGACCCGTGAGCTGCATAAACTTGCACCCCGTCCATAGTAATGGTTTGTAGCCCAAGACGCCCAACTATAGCACGTGATATCAAAGAAATCGTGGAACCAGTGTCCACCATCACGAGAATAGGAGTACCTCCAATATGGGCAGTGACCTCGAAGGCTGAATGCTGAGAAGTCTGTGTCGCAACTGCCTCTGCTGTCAAGGCATGTACCCGTACCTGCTGTGACCGGTTCGGCCGCTGCGCCGTGGGCCGTGAAAGCTGCCTGATCTGTGATATCGGAGGTCTGAAAGAAGGGTGCACAGGAGCCAACCGTATAGGCGGTGCTGATATTGCTTGTGGACGTGTACGGTAGATCTTCTGCAGCGGTGAGAACCCACTGTCCTACATCCTAGAAAAATAACTCTGCGCCAAGTGGCCCTCTCTCCCACAATATGTGCATAGTAAATCAGAGCACCGCATCGGGGGTACTGGCATGGTAACCCTAGTAGGAGGGTCGACGCGAGGTCTCTTGCCCGCAAAGGGCCTGTCCTGCATCTCTGGTCGTGGCCTAGAAGCAACAGGGCCACGAGATCGCGCAAGTCTATCCACATCCTGCTCTGCCTGCATAGACATGTGAATCAACTCCGCATAGGAGGGAATGCTCACGCAGCACATCTTCGACCGAATATCCAGTCGCAAACCCTCTGAAAAGTGCCGCATGCGCATCTGCTCGTCAGCCAAAATAGTCGGGACGTATCTGCCCAACTCCGTGAACCGATGCTCATACTCCGTGACTGTCATGGCTCCCTGTCTGAGGCGGAGAAACTCATTCTCCCGATCATGCCTGTACGTCTGGGGATAATACTTCTCGTGGAAGCGGAACTTAAACGCTGCCCATGTCCATACATAATCGGTGGCAACGGTCCACAATATGCTGTCCCACCACAAGCTGGCCTCTCTCTCAAACAGGAATGTAGCCAGCTCTACCTGCTCGGCCTCTGTGCAATGAAGCATCCGTAATATCTTTGACACACGGTCGAGCCAGTACTCAGCCTCCTCGGGTCTGTGAGAACCCGTAAATGTGGGAGGCCGTAAGCGCTGAAATCGCTCTAATAGGCTTCGTGTATCTGCGGCATTCCCCACAGGATAAGCAGGTGGTGCAGGTGGAGTCACACCCCCGCTCTGGGCTAGTGTCCCCACAATGGTAGTCAGGAGCTGCTGTTGCTGCAGCATCATGGCCATCATCTGCTCAAATCTGTCAGGAGGTAGAGCAGGCTGTGGCGGGTGCTGCGTCGAAGTAGATGCACGATAAGGCTCTCTGACTGACGGTGTGAACGGCGGTGGTCCAACTGTAGGACCAGCGGCAGGCTGAGACGTACGAACTGTCTCAGGAATCAGGCCCACAGCAGGGTCCGCATGAGTGTCAGACTGCGAAAGAGTCTGATCCATATGCTCACTCAATGCAAGCCGAACCGTGCTCTGCGTAGCCTTAGGCGGCATTCCCTATATTCAAAATAGGGCGCAACCTTGTCAGTCTCAACAGCACAAATACACCGCAATCATTCACACAAGGAGTCAAAGGCATTCCATGCATTTCATTTAATCAAAATTATCACAATACAAGGGATATATCCTTACAAGCATCATGACGAGAAATACATGGGAACTAAGACAGTTAAAATTACAACAGCAACATAAGCAAGGCACTAGCCCTAACAGGCTTACACACAGAAAGCAGGAAATGACTAACTACTAACAACAGCATCATAGGTCGCATCGCTAGTCTGAGTCGGGTGACGGAGGAGGAGCACCCATATCCTGCAAGCAACACAGGATCGCCTTCAAGGTGCTAGTCACCTTGCCGAATTTCTTCTTTGTAACGGCCTTGGCATCCTCGACTTCATCGCGAAGTTCTTGAACTTCCCTTCGCAAGGCGATCTAACTCTCCTCGATCCGAGCAATGCGATCATCGCTAGTAGCCTACGCAGAAGGAGGAAGGCTCTCATCTGTATCCTGAGCCTCCTCTTATGCCTCTTCCTGAACTTCTGCTCCAGGTTCTCCCTCACTTTGATCTTCCTCATCATCGAAGTCATCCTCGCTGTCCTCCTCAAGCTGATTTTCACGGTACTGCGACCCAATCTTCATCTTGACCATAGTCGACTCATCAATGGTATGAATCGAAACTGGCAATTCTGGCCCAAGTCTGTAGGCAAACTCAAGCGTAATCTTTCAAATCAGTCGGCTAAAAGGAAGCGATTCGGATGTTCTTCGTAACTTGGCTATGAGGATTATCTGTCGTAAGATGAAAGTGGCCATACATACGTTCTCTCCCTGGGCCACCAGATACAGAAAATCAACCATAAGGCGTGTACATTTAATGCGATTCATCAACCTGGGATAAACATTGTACGTGCAGATATGGTGCAACAGGCGCAAATCATCAGACATATACGTCGCCTTTAGGCTATATTACGCTGTCATGGAACCAACTTACCACACAGAAACCTGGTATGGAGATCTCGTTCACGCCTACTCCTCAGATTCTTCTCACTAGGATGAACATCACCAAGAGGCAGGTTCAGAAGTCGCGCAATCAGTCACACATCAATCGTAGCCATCCGATCTCTACCAAAAGGGATTTTAAACTGCAATGGCTCCAAGGTAGGATTCTGGATACTAGCGTAGAAGGCACGAACGGTGCTCACATTAGCACGAGCGCGAGCTTCAAAGATCGGACCCCAATGCGCAGCTTCAATGCGCTCGAACAATAAAAATTCACCGAACAGTCACCCTTCCATGTCTGCCTCAAACAACACTTTGCGATCAGTGTATTGGCCATGAGGCATCTCTGATAGAATTATTCGCCCAAGGTGAGCATGGGGATCCAAATCCCGCTTTGTACGGCACTCTAGGGCTGCAGCTGGACCTGCGGCGGCGCTTGAACTTGCGGCACCACCCCGCGGTCTTCTCGATTGAGCAGGGTAACTTGGACCAGGCTCTTCTGTTGCAGTTTTTCTTTTACCCATCAAAGATATGATGGATGAGAGTGATAAAAGGCCTAAAATGGCTTCCACGAAAGCCATGGAAAATGAAGAAAATGTGGAGAAGTGGCTGTCCAATCTGGAAAAAGGAGATCTAGGCATCATAGAGGGATGCTTCAAGCTTCCCAAGGATATATTTTTAAGGAGAAATGGAAATGGAAAAGTGGAATGGAGCACCTCACGATTTCAGCTCGATTTGGGGGTTTTTGGAGCTCCAAATGATGAAATCTTCAAGAGGAAGGGCTTCCAACTTCAAGGGAATGATGGATGATGGTCGTTTTTGGCCAAGGAGGGATCTAGGGATGATTTGGAATCCTGAATTTTGGAGATGGTTGCTGAAATACGAAAATACGTCTATAGGGAGGGCTGTTTGTGAAGGAGAGGCATGTTTTGGGGGTTTTCTTTGGACGGGACACCTATGGGGAGGGTGTACATGTCATTTAAGGGCGTGCGCCCGAAAAATACTTCAAATGGGCCCACCTGTACAGCGATGCATTGCCGGATCGGCGATGGCATCGCCGACCGGTGATACATCTGGTCAGTGGGGCCAGATGGGTTCGGTCCCCCATGGTCCAAGGACCCCATATATGTATGGTTCGACCCCTGGTTCATTGTATTTTGACCTATGTAAGCCCAAACATGTGTTCGGGGCTTTCCGGGACCATTCCGTAATTTCGAATACCAAACCCTATGATGCAACATATGAATTTGGAGTAGAATGATCCAATAAATCCATCTAGACCCTTACTTGCTAAAGAAAGCGAAGTTAGAATGGCCTTATGGCCATTTTTCATGAAATTTTACTATTCACTATAAAATTTTATGAAAGTATTATTTTGTGTTATTTTCACATTAGGTTTGATGCTTAACATGAAATGGATAAGAAAGAAATGAAGATTGGAGTGGTGAGAGGAAGAATTTTGAAGATTTTTGGTGAAACGGAGTTTTTAAGCCCTGGCGATTGAATACAGGAGTCGTGGTCATCCCACGGCCCAATGATTTACTTTTACGGGTTTATAATCGTTCAAAGAATGTCTCAACCCGACTTCCTATGACCTAGGAGCTATTCGGGTTGCTTTACGCGACCCGAGTTGCGTTACAGACTCGATCATGCGATCGATCCGAATAGACTTCGCCTATTGGCGAATCTGCGATCTTAGAAATGTTTCTAGACACTTCTCACACCCACATAAGTCAAAGGAAGTGACAGCGTATGTCGCGAGACCATAACCCAGGCCCAGTATACTTCTATTCACGCTCTGATACCAACTTGTAACACCCTGAAAATCGGGGGGTCGTGTATAAACTCAACTCCCGAGTTCCAGACCGTCACTTATGCAACAAAAATGATTATGATTCCATGTTGTCTGATTTAAAGCATTCACATGAGTAAAAGTATACCAAAACTACAATTCATACTTCAGATCCAGTGATAAAAGCCAGCGAAAGACTAAACAATATATATATCACTGTATAGAAAAACAAAGTAGATCTCATCTGTCTCTAAAGTATGAATACATCTCTGAGCCTCATAAACATATACATGAACAAAATGAAAATGTTCAAAATAGTCCCACTGAAGTCCCATCAACCCAGGTCACCTACACAAAGAAATCATGATACTACATGTACGAGAACTCGTCCTGGTCCTCGTCGATGTCTGGCTCTGCCTCCTGGATCTCAGCATCACCTGCATCTACAACAGGATCTGGTGGGTGTTGCAAACACCATCCCGTAACGTGGGAATGAGTAGCTAACTCAGTGGAATCATAGAGCAAAGATTAACATGTTCACAATTCAATCATGCAATAATAGTAAAGCAGTAAATCAGACAATCCTAATACTGTTGTTAATGCAAGATGACTTGACGTGATGTATGCCCTCACCGATAATCTCTCTCATACGGCACCATCTTACAACCGCGGCATGCAATCGTCCCTCAAGTGCTCCACATCTTCCAGGCACATGCAATGTTATGGTGATATGATCTCCGAGTTGTTATTAGTCCATTCAAATAGCAGGATTGGGAAACTAAGGTACTTCCCTTGTATCAATCCCAACATAGATCCTTTCTAGGGTTGTCACTCCTAGTAATCTCATACGAAGTATATTTTGTAGGTCGCTTCAAGGGCTGTCAGGGCTGTTGCACGCACTCGTTGCACCGCTCCCCCATCACCTTATCAATACAGGCCTACTGTACTCTACTGCTACTGAAGGGTCGTTGCCTCCCGTAGACTCAGAATACGCTCGAGGTCACTACAAAGGACTCGTCGCCTGATCAGTGTAGGCCGACAGCTAGAATATAGTGTCCCATACCACCATAATCTGCTCACAAGACTACGTGCTCACTGGTCACTACGGGGAGGTTTGTGGCCCCAGCGTAGGCCAACAGCTCGACCACGGTGTCCCATACCACCATGCCTGGCTCATGAGTCTTCGTGGATCAAGGTACCATGGTTAACAGGGTTTACAATGTTAAGTTCAGTACCCTAGGTTCAAGTAGTTATGACTCATGCAGGGTGAACATACATTGGCCAGTCGGGTTACTTGACGGGCTCGACTAGCGCGATCGCATCTCAAGTCAAATGACATGAAGTGCGTAAAACACTTCACGTGGCCTAACCACTGTCGCCAACTCCAGAACACGGCTCGCGTTCATCGATGCGTCGTTCGTGGCTAAGACCAGCCAGCCATGAATTCGCTTGGTTACCGACTGCCTGGACTAAGTATAGTCCCAAACACATATGATTTCACATCAGCAATTTATGTAGGAATATTGGAATTAAAATACAATCATGTGAGCATGTTAACACATGTTATAACATTCAACTTAAGCAAATCTTCAAGCACATACAATTCATGCATAGTATGGAATCATATACATAGTCAACGTGTAGGAAATCATTTAGGTCAGCATATTAATTGAGAAATCCATCTCAAACTAATTCATAACATCATTTAATTCAATACATACTAATACAAGCATTTATACAAACACATACACTACACACTTAAGTCTACATATAGTATGTCGACCCAAAGTGCGCAATTAGGCGAATCTCTTCGCCAAACTAATTATGCACGTATTCCTAACTTTCTAATGCGACAACAAACTATGTTAATCACATCAGCAAAATATGAACGTAATCTGTACTTCCTACAAATGACTAAAATGCCCTAAATCTCATATTCTTCGTTAATTTACGAAACAGGAAACGGAGAGCATGTTGTATATGTCAAACGGCGATGCCATCGATAATCTACTATTAAACAACATTGAAAGCATTGTAAACCGTCAATCAAAGCGTCTAAAATCCTCACCTTATGTCTTGTAGACTCGTGAATTGAAACGGAGCGTATACGCTTCGTCTACGACAGTAGGAGAACCTGTTTTACGAGTTACGTTAGCTAACACGCTATGAATCTAAGTAGACCTTAAATCGGCAACTTCTAGGGTTGTTTCATACCTGAAAAAGTGGAAGAATCACCGGCCAGGTGATTGGGATAAGCTGCTGAAGCACGTGCAACTAGCGGCACGAAGGCGGAAAAAATCCCTTCTACTCTCACTCTCAAACTCTCACCTTTTCTCTCTCCCAAAGCTAGGGTTTTGCAATTTCGGATGGGAGAGAGGAATGAGGGTTTCAACCCCTTTTATAAGCTTAAAAACGCCGGAAACAGGCTCCGGAATGAAGTTTACTTAGTGCATATCCAATTCGGGGTTGTTTTGGTCCAAAAGATGCTTTCTGGTGGTCCCCTGGTCAAATGCGATCGGACTTAAGCTCATGCGTACCTGATCTAGCACGTATTAAGTTTTCAGTCTGGCAAGGTTCGCAGATCGCACGTGGCGGACCAGTTTCAGTTCAGCGGTCACCGCACGTAGATCAGGGCTGAAAGTCTCATGATATAAAATAGAAATTTTTCCTGATCCGAGGGTGTAATCTGGCTAAATTCTGACGGTCAGAACTCTCAATACTGACGCGTCAAGTCGTGTGCCAGATTTGAATTTGAAATTCCAATTCTGTCCCTATTCGCACTCTCTTCAGTCCGGGCTCAATGAAATAGTCTGTGATTATCGGTTTGACTTGATTTTCGAAATGATTGTCAAGTCCAGCTAGGCAGTTCTAACGGTCTAAGATAGGAGGTATCGGACTTTTGACACACGGTCTAGATCCAATACAAAATTTCAAAGTGGTCCAGAGAACTAACCTGCTTAGAGTTTGATCCGAGGTTATAGAGTATTATAGAGCCATTGGTTCTACTTGATTTGGGTCTTGTAGAACGTATTTAAAGTGATCAGGGACTATTTCCCGGCTACTCTAACATTGCGCTAGCTAACTTATGCTTAATTTCCATAGGAATTAATCCTAAGTGGTTTCTTTGGCTATGGAATTGGGTTCTGAGCGATTTTCCAGATGTTTTAGTTGACCCACTGCCTAAGGACGTCAAATCCCAGATTGGCCAAAATTCGGGGTATTACATAATGGTTCCACCAATCTAAACCATTCAAACACAGGGGAATGAAGTTTCAATTCTACCCAAGTTAGCCGAAAAGGACATAAGGAAGAAGAGGTTTCACTGTTCCACCATTCTCCCTCACGTAAGCCACACCTCTGGAAGTTCCGTCCGCTAAAGCTTCAAAAACCTCATTCACAAAGAAGCAACGCGATCGGAGCAAGATTCTTGTGGCCCAGGAATCATCGAGTAGAAATATCATACCATTCAGGAAGGTCATCTCGATCTAAGAAAAATGGGAAAATGATTTGCAAGAAGAATAGTAACCGTTTGCCCGACCAGATGCTCGATGATAGGACCAAAAAGGGAGGAGTTAAGGAACAATCAGCGACTACCATTAGCTGGCCTATCTTTAAGAAAAACCTTCCTAGCAACCGGATGAAATCGATGCCTATGCCCATTCTGCAGTACTGAATTCACACGTGAGTCGATTGCGAAACCCACCTGCGTAAGCAGAGTGCAAAAGGTCAAACAATGTTCGATTATAACTCTGCTCTCATGAAGGTCTGATGCTATATAAAAAAATCAAAACTGAAGAAGGATGACAAAAGGTCAGACAGAGTGAGTGTAACGCCCTGGAAAAATCCGTACTTGGACTCGAGTACCAACTCGACCAGAAATCGCGTAGGATTAATTCCTTTAGAAAATAAGTATAAGTTAGCTAGCGTAACGCTAGAGTAGCTGGGAAATAGTCCCTGATCACTTTAAATACGTTTTACAAGACCCAAAGCGAGTAGAACCAATGATGCTATAATACTCTAAAACCTCGGATCAAAATCTAAACCGGTTTGTTCTCTGGACCTCTTTGAAACTTTGTATTGGATCTAGACCGCGCGTTGAAAGTCCGATACCTACAATCTTAGACCGTTATAACCGCCTAGCTGGACTTGACAATCATTTCGAAAATCAAGTCCAACCGACATTCACAGGCTATTTCATTGAGCCTGGAGTGAAGAGAGTGAGAATAGGGTTATATTTGGAATTTGAAATTCAAATCTAGCACACGACTTGACGCGTCAGTATTAAGCATTCTGACCGTCAGAATTTAGCCAAATTACACCCTTGGATCAGGAAAAATTTCTATTTCATATCATGAGACTTGCAGACCTGATCTTCGTGCGTTGACCGCTGAACTGAAACTGGACCGTCACGTGCGATCTACGAACACTGCTGGTCTGAAAATGGGATGTGAGCGACATACGATGTGCATGAACTTAAGTCCGATCGCGTTCGGCTAGGGGACCACCAAAAATACCTTTTTGGACCGAAACAGCCCCGATTTGGTTAGGTATCAAGTAAACATTGTTCCCAAGACTGTTTCGGGCAAGTTTTAGGTTATAAAAGGGGCTTAAACCCTCACTCCTCTTACCCATCCGAATTTGTTAGAAACCCTAGCAAGAGTGAGAGAGAAAGTGAGAGTTTGTGAGAGAAGGTGGGAGAGTTTTTCCTGCTGCTTGTACTACCTGCTGCACGTGTTTAGGCCACGCAATCCAATCACTTTGCCGATGATTTTGCCGCGATTCTAGGTAAGCAAATACCCTAAATACTTGCTGATTTGAGGTTCCCTCATTTCTTTAGCATGTTAGCTTATGGATCTTGTGTATTAGGTTCCCGGTTCGCCGTAGACGAAGCGTACACACTCCGTTCGAATCAATACACCTATAGGAGAAAAGGTGTGGATTTTAGACGCTTTGATTGACTGTTTCCAAAGCTTTCAATGTTTTTTAATAGTAGATTATCGACGACAACGCCGTTTGACATGTACAACATACTGTCCGTTTCCTGTTTCGTAAGCAGACGAAGAATATGAGATTTAGGGCATTTTAGTCATTTGTAGGAAATACTGTTTTCATCCATAATTTTTTGATGTGATTGACATGGCTTCTTGTCGCATTAGGATACTAGGAATGCGTGCATAATTAGTTTGGCGAAGAGATTTGCCTAAATGCGCACTTTGAGTCGACATACTATATATAGACTTAAGTGTGTAGTTTAAGTGTTTGTATAAATGCTTGTATTAGTATGTATTGAATTAAATGGTGTTATGAATTAGTTTGAGATTGATTTCTCAATTAATGTACTGATGTAAATGGTTTCCTGCATGTTGGCTATATGCATGATTTCATTATATGTATAAAATGCATGCGTTGGAAGATTTACTTAAGTTGTATGTTATAACATGTGTTAACATGCTCACATGGTTGTATTTCATTTCCATTACTCTTACATGATTGCTGATGTGGATTCATAATTGTTTGGGACTATACCTAGTCCAGGCAGTCAGCAACCGAGCAAGTTCGTGGTTGACCTATCTTTGCCACGAACGACGCGTCGATGAACGCGAGCCGTGTTTTAGAGTTGGCGGCAGTGGTTAGGCCACATGAGGTGTTTTACGTACTTCATGTCATTCAACTTGAGATGCGCTCGTGCTAGTCGAGCCTGTCAAGTAACCTGACTGGCCGTTGTATGTTCACCCTGTACGAGTTATAACTGCTTGAACCTAGGGTACTGAACTTACCATTGTAAACCCTGTTAACCATGGTACCTTGATCCACAAAGACTCATGAGCCGGGCATGGTAGTATGGGACACCGTGGTCGAGCTGTCGGCCTACGCTGGGGCCACAAACCTCCCCGTAGTGACCAGTGAGCACCTATGACTCGTGAGCAGATTATGGTGGTATGGGACACTATATTCTTGCTGTCAGTCTACACTGATCAGGCGACGAGTCCTTTGTAGTGACCGCGAGCGTATTCTGAGTCTACGGGAGACGACGACCCTTCCGTAGCAGTGAGAGTACAGTAGGCCTGTATTGATAAGGTGATGGGGGAGAGGTACAATGAGTGCGAGCAACAGCCCTGGCAGCCCTTGTAGCGACCTACAAAATATACATCGTATGAGATTACTAGGAGTGACGACCCTAGACAGGATCTGTGTTGGGATTGATATAAGGGAAGTACCTTAGTTTCCCAATATTGCTGTATGAATGACTAATAATAACTCGGTAATCATATCACCATCACATTGCATGTGCCTAAAAAATGTGGAGCACTGTGGGATGAAAGCATGCCGCGGGCGTAAGATGGTACCGTATGAGAGAGATCGTCAGTGAGGGCATCCATCATGTCATGTCATATTGCATTAACAACAGTATTAGGATTGTTTGATTTACTGATTTACTATTATCGCATGATTGATTTGAGAACATGCTAATCTTTGCTCTATTATTCCACTGAGTTAGCTACTCACTCCCACGTTACGGGATGGTGTTTGCAACACCCACCAGACCCTGTCTTAGATGCAGGTGAGGCAGCGATTCAGGAGGCAGAGCCAGACTATGATGAGGACCAGGACGAGTTCTCATATATGCAGTATCATGACGGCTTTGCTTAGGTGTCCTGGATTGACGGGACTACTCAGTTGGACTATTTTGACATTTGATTTCTGTTATTTATATGTATATGAGACTCAGAGATGTATTCATACTTTGAAGACAGTCGAGATCTACTTTGTTTTCCATACAGTGATATATATTCTTTAGTCTTCCGCTTGCTTTTATCACTGGATCTGGAGTATGAATTGCAGTTTTGGTATACTTTTACTCATGTGAATGCTTTAACTCAGACAACATTGAATCATAATCATTTTTGTTGCATAAGTGACGGTCTGGAACTCGGTAGTTGAGTTTATACACGACCCCCGATTTTCAGGGTGTTACAGTGAGAGAGAATACAAACACTAAACCGAGTTAATTTGGTTTGGTTCGGCCTAGCTATTAGCCCAGTATATCCAGATTCCCTACCCAACTTTTTAAGAAAAAGAAAGAAGAAGAAAGAAAGAAAACGAAAGAAAGGAGAGAGACAAAGGCATTGACGGAGTTATGGGACTGACAAGCTGACAACAAACGTTAAGTGAGGATAAGATTGGATTTGAAGGAGTGTGTATAAACACCTAGCATCAGATGAGAACGATTCGACTTTAGATGTGAGGGTTTTTTCGTTTAAGCTTACCTTATTTTAAGATGATATGATTATTCTTGCCTCTTACTTGCTTTCATGTTACTATGATTTTCTCTCTGCAATTATTCAGTTTACCGTCAACACTTATTTATCCTTTTTGGAATTATGATATGATGTTAATTACGAGTGATCTTTATGAATTTATGTGGGGCGATGGATACAAACCTTGCCCTTGCCTTTATCAATTTTGTTGAGTTAGCCCTTACTACTCTCCTCTTTATTGAGTTGGTCATTATCACTCTCCTCTTTGTTGAGTTAACCATTGTCACTCTCCTCTTTGTTGAGTTTCCATTGCTACTATTCTCTTTATTGAGTTGGCCATTGTAACTCTCCTCTTTGTTGAGTTAGCCGTTGTTACTCTTCTCTTTTATTATATTTGCCTTGTGCTACTTTCTTTTTAGGCTTGGGCATGTGTCTTTAATTTTTAAAACCCTTATAATTCAATTTATCCCTCTATCAATGCAAGTGATGTGTTAAGAGGTATCACAACTAGTGATTCGAATATTTATTGTGGATGTAATGCGTTATAGGTAGCAGCCCTCTTGGTCGGCATGTAATTCCGTGGGTTGGTTAGCATAGTACACAATCGATATAAGTAAATCGTTGTGTGTGTTACATTACTTTTTCAGGATTAGATGTCGCAAATAATCACTCTATGAATGCATCATGTTACGTAAATCCTCCAATCACGTTATTATGTCGCCTTGAGATGTTTGCATAAATCCACGTTAACGTTGGATATGCCAGCAAATATTCGTAGTTATGAAATGCAGGTCAAGTTAGGTTTTCTATGAATTGTATTCCACATTATGTAATCATTATGTTTGATGAGCCACACATGCTTTACTAGGCATGTATCTCATGTAGGTTGTTTGCGCATACTGATACTTCTCGTAATAGTGGAGTACATGACGTAATAGAACCCTTACATTACGTTTATTAACCTCTTAAATTATTGTTAATCTTAAAGGATAACCATCACTATGAGTAGGGCATTGACCCTCTCCAACCGCACAAATGATGTAAGTGATGTACGGATTGAAGACTTAGATGACTATCTCCTTATGAAAGATTATATCGGATGAATAAGAAGATAGCTTTATAATTTAGATTTATACTTCCGTTGCGAACTCGATAATGTAATAAGCTCCCGTTAAGAGGGCTGAATTTTTTTACTCTGATGAAATAATCAATACAGTCAATTTTATTCTTGTGAATGTTACCTTCATCAATGCATCTAAATGTGATCTAAATGGAAAAAAATAGGGTACGATTTTTAAAGCATCCAATTCATTCTTAACACCTGGTTTTCTCGGGCATGAGTATAAACTCTAGCCATGAAATTTCGGGATGTTACACTAGGGGTTTAAAGGGTGTAGCAAGGGTGAAATTTAAGGATTGTTCAAATCAGGTAAGTCCTTTCTCTTTGTAATTTATGCTTTTATAGTGGATTTATGTCACTTTGTGCCATGGTTTTTTCTCGAAAGGGTTTTTCACATTAAATTGTTGTGTTCTCTTTGTTTTTGCTTGGTGCTTTTGGATTGTAATCCTAGATTCATCTTTATGTGATTTCGTCGTTTATCCCAATAAGTGGTATCAGAGTAATTGTTGGGGCTAGGCTTAAATCTGAAGGATTATCATTAATGGAAAACACTAGGTATGACATTAAGAAGTACTCAGGAAAAAATAACTTTGAGTTATAGAAGATCAAGATGATCAGTTCCTTAACCAAGCAAGGTGAAGATGGTGCTCTTGAGGAGAGAAAGCCAACTATGACTAATGATGATTGGATTACTCTTGATAAGAAGGCCTTATCCTCAATTAGTTTATCTCACGAATGAGGTTCTCTACAATGTTTTGATGGAGAAAACTGTAGAAGGTTTATAGGCAAAGCTAAAGGATATTTATACGAATAAATCCTCTAAGAATCGCCTACACTTAAAGCTACAGTTGTTCACCTTCAAGATGGCAGAAGGTGCAGACATGGAGGCACATATCAATTACTTTAATAAATTTATTTTTAAGTTGTTAGACATGGAGGAAGTGGTCAAAGATGAAATCAGGCATGCATGTTGTTGAATTCTCTTCCGACATTATATAAGACATTCAGGGACTCATTGTGGCAAATAAATCCCTAAGTGTAACACCCTGAAAATTGGGAGTTGAGCAGAAGCTCAGCTCCTGAGTTCCAACACATTACTTATGCAACATAGGTAATGATGATTGAATGTTGTTCGGATTAATACATTAAACATGAGTGGAATTATACCCAAACAGTATATCATACTCCAGAGACAGTTAAAATTTTGTAAGCGGAAGACTGTGATAGATATATAAAATATATAAACTGTTGTAAGTCTCTAGAGTATGAACATGTTACCAGGTTAAATATATACATGTATAATTCAGAAATGAACAAAATGAAGATACATGGGTGATCCGAAGGTGCAAAATAACAAGTGTAATGGCATCTAATCAGCATCCCTGTAACCCCGTCAATCAAGACATGATCTACATAGACCCGCCTGATAGCTGCATATATGTAACACCCCGATAATCGGGGGTCGGGTAGAAACCCAACGCCCGAGTTCTAGAACGTCACTTATGCAACATAGATTAGGATAAATGCATGTTGTCTATAGAATGGCATTAAATAAGATTGAGACTAAGCCAAAATAGCATATCATACTCCAGAGACAGTTAAATTAGCAAGCGGAAGACTGTGATAAATACATAAAATATATAATTTATTGTAAGTCTCCAGAGTGTGAACATGTTACCAGTTTAAACATATACATGTATACCTTAAAATAGAAAGAAAAGAATATACATGAGTGCTCTAAAAATATAAAATGTCAAGTGTCAAGACATCTAATCAACCTCCCTGTAATCCCGTTAATCAGAACACGCATAAAGGAGGGATCCTCCTCCTCATCATCAAGTCCGGCTCCACCTCGCAGGCCGGTCCATCATCTGCAATCACAATAGGGTCTGGTGGGTGTCCGGAACACCATCCCGTAACGTGAGAGTGAGTAATTAACTCAGTGGAATCATAGAGCAAAGATTAGCATGTTATCAAATCAATCACGCAATAATAGTAAAGCAAGTAATTAAACATTCTTAAATACTGTTGTTAATGCATGCATGAAATGACATGATGGATGCCCTCACAGACATACTCCCTCATGCGGCACCATCTGCGTCCACGACATGCTATCTTCCCTCAGTGTTCCACATCTTCCAGGCACATGCAATGCGATATGGATAATGATTACTGAGTTATTATTAGTCCTTTTCATACAGCAGGATTGGGAAACTAGGGTACCTTGCTTATATCAATCCCAACACAAATCCTGTCTAGGCTCATCACTCCTAGAAATCACATACGATATTATATTTTGTAGGTCACTGCAAAGGCTGCCAGGGCTGTTGCTCGCACTCGTTGCACCGCTCCCCCATCACCTTAACAATACAGGCCTACTGTACTCTCGTCGCTACGGAAGGGTCGTCGCCTCCCGTAGACTCAGAATACGCTCGCAGTCACTACAAAGGGCTCGTCACCTAATCAGTGTAGGCCGACAGCAAGAATATAGTGTCACATACCACCATAATCTGCTCACGAGTCAATATGCTCACTGGTCACTACGGGGGGGTTTGTGGCCCCAGCGTAGGCCGACAGCTCGACCACGGTTCCCATACTACCATGCCCGGCTCATGAGTCTTTATGGATCAAGGTACCATGTTTAACAGGGTTTCCAATGGTAAGTTCAGTACCTTAAGTTCAAGCAGTTATGACAAATAGATGGTGAACATACAATGGCTAGTTGGGTTACTTGACGGGCTCAACTAGTACGAGCGCATCTCAAGCTGAACGACATGAAGTGCATAAAACATTTCGTGTGGCCTAACCACTGCCGCCAACACAAAACACGACTCGCGTTCATCGACGCGTCCTCTGTGGTAAATAGAAACTAACCACGAATTCTCAACTATTACCGACTGCCTGGACTAGAGTATAGCCCCAAGCACATGTAATGTGAACCAGTAATCATATGAGAGAGACAGAATTGAAATAACAAGTAATGTAAACATGTCAGAAGATGCAACATAAGTAATTCCATACATAAGCATTTCATATATATTGGATAATTAATTCAAATCCAACAAGCATGGAGGAAATCATATGCATCGTCAAATTAGTTGAGAATCCAGTCTCAACGCTAATCTACAACACCATTTACTCAGTACTTACTAATACATATATTTATACAAACACTTAGACTACACAACTTCAATGTACCTGACGCATGTTGATTTCAACATATAGTATGACAAATCCTTATGTCAAGGAGATGTCTAATATACAACAATTATGTTCTTACATTCAATATATATATGGCAGGCATAAATCATATTGATTTAGGTATTTCAACAAACACTTAGTCTACACACTTTAGTCTACATAGCGTATATCGACCCAAAGTGCGCATTACACACATACCTAATATCATGAGACGATAAAATCTCATGGCAAGTACTTCAGCAAAATACAGACGTATACAGTATTTCATATAAATGACCAAAATACCCTAAATCTCATATTTACCGTACGTATACGAAATGAAAAACGGACAGCATGTTCTACATGTCAAACGGCATTTTCGTCGATAATATACTATTAAACGACATTGAAAGCTTTGAAATCAGTCAATCAAAGCGTCTAAAATCCGCACCTTTTGCCGTAGACGTGTATCGATTCGAATAGAACGTCAATGCTTCGTCAATGGCGTAAATGCGACCTGATGGACAAGTACATAAGCTACTTTGCCATTTGAATCGAAGGAATCCCTAAAACAGCAAGTGCTTAGGGTTTACTTACCTGGAAGTGGAGCTGAAAACACCGGAATGGCGGTGCAGAAGCGGTGGCTATGGAAAATGGAGCAGCAGGGAAGACTCCTAGGAGAGAGCTCCAAATCTCCCTCCCTTTCTCTCTCTTTTCTCTCTTCTCTCACCAAATTCGTATGGAATGAAAGAGCAAGGGTTTAAGCCCTTTTTATAAGCCCAAACATGACCAAAATAGACTTGGGGCCAAGGTATACTTATTTTGTAACCAAAGAGGGCTTGTTCTGATCCAACGGAGCATTTCTGGAGGTCCTATGACTGAATGCAGTCGGACTTAAGCTCCCTGACATTGGATCTAGATCAGGCAGAGTTTTTAGTCCGATCAGATTTCCAAATCGCCTATGGCGGACCAGTTTCAGTTCAACGGTTACGGGAACTCGATCAGGGATTCCAAGTATACTGACCTGAGTGGAAAATATTCCCTGATCCGAGGGTGTATTTGGATCAGATTCTGACGGTCAGAATGCTTAGAAAGAGCGCGCAAGCGGACGTGCCAGATTTCATAAATTATATTTATTTCTCACACTCTTCACTCCGAACCCAGTAAAATAGCGTCAGGACATCAATTGGACTTGATTTTCGAGATGAACGTCAAGTTCAACTAGGCGGTCAGGATTGTCTAAGTTCGGAGTAATCGGACTTCCGATGTGCGGTCCAGAGCCGATACAAAGTTTCCAAGGTGCTCCAGAGATCAATCGGGAATAGAGTTTGATCCCAGGCTTTACGGTATTGTAGCGTCACATATCCTATATGTTTTGGCTCTAGCAGATTGTATTGAAAGTGATTGGTGCGAATTTCATAGGTCGTCTAGTGCAGCGCTAGGTGATTCTCATTAGATTTCCAAAAGGAAGTAGCCTATAATGATCTCTGTTTAAGATGAAATTCAAAGGGTGGAGTGAGGGTATTTGAAAATGAAAGAAGGAAGAGTTTGGAGGGGTGGTTTTTACTAAAACTTAGATGTTTGGAGCGAAAGGAGAGCTTGGAGGGTCACTTTGTGAAGGAAGTACGTCTTTTGGGGGTTTCAAGGTACGGCCCGTATACCAGGGGGCTACCCTAGCCCCCAAACACCTCCGGCCCGAAGGCCGGACCCAACCGATGAATTTGACTGGCGATGCATTACGGAATCGGCGATGCCATCGCCGATGAAATTGTAAACCGGTGATGCCGGCCATATGGGTTGGGTTCACCCTGCCCCCAAGGTCCCAAAAAAGTATGGGGCCCACCTTGGTTCATTGTATTTGGGCTTGGATAGGCCCACGACTCCATTCGAGGCGTTTCGGGGCCAGTTTGCAAACCGAAATAAATTTCTGTGGCATATAGCATATTATTTTAGGGTAGGAGACGCTAATCTATCCAACTAACCTATCTATTTTGTTAGATTCCAAAAGGTTAAGGATAAAAGTCCATTTTACCCAGTTATTTACTATTCATGGTAAGTTTTAGCTTCGGTATTATTCTTCATCATGAAGACCTTAGTATTAGTGGTCTTTACTATTTAGACTTGAGGATTTGTGTCTAATATGGAAGTACTTAGAGAAATTCGAAGAATGAGGTGGTGAAGGGTGAGATTTTGAAGGAAATAGGGAAAAATTGATTTTTAGACCTTGGGATTAATCATTAAGAGTGAAATGGTTGACCCATTGCCTAAAGACGTCTAATTCCAGGTTGGCAAAAATCTAGGGTATTACAATATAGGAGAAACCCTCCTCATCATCATAAAAGTCTGACTCCGCCTCATACGCATCGCCATCATCTGAAACTAAAACAGGAGCGGTTGGTGTTTAAAACACCATCCAGTAACGTGGGAGCGAGTGATCAACTTAATGGAACAATAAAGCAAAGGTTAACATATTATCAATTCAGTCAAGCAGTAATGATAACGTAATATAACAATCAGGTCCTAAGTACTTGTTAATGCTAGAATGATATGAAATAATGATGCATGCCCTCGCCTGCACTCCCTCAGCATCTTCATCTTACGGCGCGCATGGCAACCACTCGAAAGTGCTCTTCCTCACCAAAGCACATGCAATGCGGTGCATGCTCATGTTAGCCAATAATTAATTAGGTTTATTCATACAGCAGTGTTGGAAAGCTAAGGTACCTCCCTTATATTAATTCTCAAACAATGATCCATTCTAGGGTCGTCAATCCTAGTAAATCTCATACGATGTTATGGTTCTAGGTCATTATAAAGGGCTCGTCACCTGATCAGTGTAGGCCTAGTTTATACTCTAGTGGCTATGAAAAGACTCGTCGCCTCAACGCAGTCTCAGAGTATGCTCGAGGTCACTACAAAGGGCTCGTCACCTGGTCACTGTAGGCCGACAACTCAAATACAATGTCGCATACCACCGTATTTGACTCACGAGTCTGGGTTGGTCATTAGTCACTACGGGGAGGCTCGTCGCCCCAGTATAGGCTGACAGCTTAACCACGGTGTCCCATACTACCATGTTTGGCTCATGAGTCTTAATGGATCGAGATACCAAGGTTAATGAGGTTTTCACTGGTAAGTTTAGTACCTTAGATTCAAGTAATAGCGTCCATACATGGTGAACATACATTGGGCCAATTAATTTATTAGATGAGTTCGACTAGTACGAGCGTACGCTGAATTAATCGACAAGGTACTGTTGTCGATGATCCTTGTATGATTCGGATTCACCGAACACATCAATTGTGGCGAGTCTATCTCAGTCACCCAAACCAGAATTGTTACCGATTTTCTGGACTACATCATAACCCCAATCACATCCAAACATAGTAGGCATTCCTATGCGATAGTTAAGCAGCATGTGACAACTAGTTTTAGGAATAAATTGCATTAAGCATTCTAACAAACTCATACTATACATGTTATCATACATGGGCATCCCATACATAAAGCACACAGTAGTAAGCTAGGTTACATGAAGGAAACAATAACTATAGAAAAGGGAATTGAGAACCCTATCTCAATACCCTCATTAAAATACATTTCAATAAGCATTTTCTCATTCAGACATTTTATCAAATACTTAGACTACACATTACCACATACATGTAACATATTAGTTATAACATATATTATAGCAAATCCTTTCACAAGGAGTTACCATACAGACAACAAACCTATATGCACAATTTAATACTTATAGTAAGTACTAATCATGAATCCATATCCATTTAAGCATTTCAACAAAGACATGAAATGTATTATTTTCAACATAGTTCACATATATATGTAATACACGGAAATCATTGCATCTAAGCATATGTGACAGCAATCAAGTCAGTCATAAATCATTAACTAACATTAAAAGTTTTGAAAATCATAACCTAAACATCTTAAGTCTGCACCTTTCGCCGGTAGACTCATAACGAACTCAGTTTAAACCATAAGTCTTTGTCTACGGCACGATGAAAACCTGTAGTATGAAATAGGTTAGCTATTTCACCCTACACTCTATTCAAATCCCTAAAACCAATTAGGGTTAGGATTCCTTACCTTAGAACGAAGTTGGAATCGCTGAAATAGAGATACAGAAGCGGTGATTTAGCCCGTGGAGCGATGGGATCGAATCCTAGGAACAAACGCCAGTACACTCTCTCACTTCCTCTCTCTTTCCTCCTCTTTTCTCTCTTCTCTCTCCTAGGGATTCCCAAATTTGTATGGGATGAGAGAGTGAGGGTTTAAAGCCCTTATATAGGCCCAGAACTGACGGGAATGGCCCCAGGGCCAAGGTATACTTAGGTTATAGCCATATAGGGTCTGTTCCGAACCAACAGAGCACTTTTGGAGGCCCCTTTGCTGAATACGGTTAGCCTTAAGCTTCCTAACATTGGATCCAGGTCCAGCTAAGTTTTTAGTCTGATCGGATTTACAGATCACCCGTGGCAAACTAGTTTCACTACAATGGTCACCGGCACTCGATCAGGGCCACAAGTGCACTGTCATGTGTGGGACATTTTTCCTGATCCGAAGGTGTAATTGGGTTAGATTTTGACAGTCTGAATCCTTATATTTGGCCCGCAAGCGACACAACTCAAATTTCTTAAATTCGGATTTAACTCTAAAAATATTCACGTTTCTCACACACTTCACTCCGAGCTCAAGTAAATAGCTTCGGAATACTATCTAGACTTGATTTCTAAGGTGGTCATCAAGTCCAACAAGATGGTCATAATCGTATAACTTTGGGGTAATCGGTCTTTTGACGTGCGGTCCAGGTCCGATACGAAGTTTCAATGTGTTCTTGACAGCAACCGGGTTTAGAGATTGCTCCTAGGTTTTAGGGTAATGTAGCGTTAGCGATCCTACTCATTTTGGGTCTTGTAGTTCGTATTTAAATTAGTTCGGGCTAATTCTATTGATTGTTTAGTTTAGTACTTACCCAAATTCTGCTCTAATTAGGCCAAATTAAGGTCCTAACGCATTTCTATGCCCCTTTCTGGTATTTTTAATTAGTATATTATCTTAATTATTTTTTTAGTAGTTCATCATCAAGTTTACTTCTTCTCCATAAAATTTCATGAGATTTCGTGTTGTAGAAAAATTCTAAAAATTTCATAAGCAACAACTGTCCAAACTATAATTTTTGGACAGTTGTCACAACGACCTATTTTTAACTATACTAAGTATTTTATATATATATCACATATAGTTTATATGAAACTAGACTTATTTAGCTTCGATTTGGCTTTTGAATCACCTAACTCAGAGTTATAATGAGGGAGATATGAATTTTTAAAGTTGGTTAAAAATCACAGGAAAAATTCAGAAAACGGGCCGCCCGACCCGCCAGACCCGCTGTACGAATGAGGCCTCGCCGACCACTAAACTTTTCGGCAAGGATTTTCTAGTGGGGTGAGGTCCTCCTGCCCCCTAAACCCTAGAAACATGTGGGATCCACTGTGGGCCCCTCTGGATATGCTTCGATAGGCCCCTGACTCCGTTTGATGTGGTTTCACCGATCCGATATTTAAAATTGGTGTATCTTTCAATATAGAATGGGTTACGTGATGTACAATATATGATTTTGGGGTACGAGAAGCTAATATATTCAAATAACCTATCTATATCATAAGATTCCAAAAACTTCAATACTAAAAATTCCAATTGTTTCATGTATTTACCATTTATAGTAAGTTTCAGTTTAAGTATAGTTCTTCACCATTTAACTTTAGGATTTGTGTCTAATATGAAAGTACTTGTAGAAATTTGATTAATAAGGTGGTGAAAGGTAAGATTTTGAGGGAAATGGGTTGAAAAGTAAGTTTATGACTTTGAGATTGAGTTCTGAGAGTGTTATGGTCAACCTATTGCCTAAGGACATCTAACTCCAGGTTGGTAAAAATACGGGGTGTTACACTAAGTGTGGACATCGTTATCTTAGTCCTTCAAGGGAAGGCCATGAGAAAGATAAACAGTGGTGTATGGACATCCTCTGATGCATTGTTTATGAGATGGAAAAATTTTGAGTGAGGTATAACATCTTCAAGGTCAAGATCTAAGTCCATGAGTAAAGGTAAAGGTAAGTTAAAATCCTGGAATTGTGGGATGGGAAGATACATGAAGAAGGATTATGTAAAGCTTAAATTGAAGAGAGAAGACTCTGAGGCTTCTTCCAAGAAGTCCAACACTACCATGTCTGATGAAAGTACGAGTGGATGTAAAAGTGAGGTTTTGTCTATGTCTATGTTGGACACATATAAGATAATCATGGAGATGAGTGGACTCTAGACACAAGGGCATCTTATCACATGACTCGTCATTGGAGTTTGTTCACTAGCTACAAAGAGCGCAATGGCAGACAAGTCTTTATGGGCAATAATAATGCTCATAATGTTGTGGCTATTGGTATGGTGCGCATGAAGATGTTTGATGGAACAGAGCATACCCTGACTGAGGTGAAGCAAGTTCCCAACATGAAGAAGAGTCTGATTTCTCTTGGTACACTTGAAGCAATAGGATGTAAGTTCACTGGATTTGATTGTGCCCTTAAAGTATCTAAGGGGCACTTGTAATCATAAAAGTACAACGACTCGGTAACATTTACAGGTTGATTGGGAGCGCTTCAACAAGTGAAGCTGCAGAGGCTATAGCAGATTCCACCTCTACACATGTGTGGCATGCTAGGCCTGGCCATATAAGCTGGCAAGGCATGAAGGTTGAGACACGCGAACAGAGATACGGAGTAGGTGGAAAAGCTACCTGTGAGAAGAATCACATCGCATAATCGCTGGTTATCGATAAGGTACATGAACAACTCTAATATCGCATATGCTCTCGTTACAGACAAGGGGGGTCTGTCTACTATTCATATGACTCTCAGTGAGCCTGGTGCTGAGAAGTGGAAGGTGACTATGGGCAATGTGATAGGCTCGTTGTACCAGATCGACACATGCGAGATAATGGAGCTTCTAGTAGGCTGAAAAGCGATTGGATGCAAGTGGTTCTTCAAAAGGATATAGTATAGATACTATAACATCTTGAATTTTTATGGCCAAAGTTTATACTCGTACCCAAGAAAATTAGGTGTTAATAATGCAAGAAGTGGATGCATCAAGGGCTATCCCTAAGATTTCCTTTATCTAGATCACATCCAGTTACATTCATATTTGTAATCATTCACAAGAATAAAATTAACTGCATTCCTCATTCCATAATTAAATAAATAGTCAAATACTCTCTTAATGGGAGCTTATTACAAGATTTTGAATTGCATAGTGGAAACATAAATAAAAGAAATCGTAAACTATATTCTTATTCTATTCAGCAAAATATTTTATTAGGAACGGATCTTCCGAGTCCTCAACCTATATGTCACTTGCATCATCTGTACTGTTGGAGATGGTCAATGCCCTACTCATAGTCATGGTTATCGTTTAAGATTAACAGTAATTTCAAGAGATTCATGAAAGCAATGGGGTTTTGATATGTCTAGTACTCCACTACTACGAGGGTATCAGCATGCGTAAACAACCTACTTAAGATGCATACCTAAAAAAGCATGTGTGGCTTATCATACATAGTGATCATCACAATGTGGAATACAATTTGTAGAAAACCCGACTCGACCCCCATTCCATAACTACGGATATTCGTCGGCATAGACAACACTACTGTTGATTTACGGGAACATCTCGAGGTGACACAACACATGAGTAGGATGAATTACGTGACATGATTTGTTTATGGAGCGACTATTTACGACATCCAATCTCAAAAGTGATATAACATGCATTGTGAATTACTTACAACGATTTGTGACCACTACCCAATACCCATGGAATTATGCGTCAACCAAGAGGGTCTTTACCCAGAGTGCATTATGTCCATGATAGGATAATTGAATCACTAGTTGTGATACCTCTTAATACATCACTTGCACTTATAGAGGGATTGAATTATGGGAGCTTTAAAATCCAAGACCCATGTCCAAGCCTTAAAGGTAGATAGCATAAGGCTAATAAAATAAGGAGGAGATAGTAATGGCTAACTCAACAAAAGGAGAGTGGTAATTGCCAACTCAACAAAGGAGGAAGTGGCAATGGTCAACCTAATAAGGAGAAGAGCAATAAAGGCCAACTCAATAAAAGGATAAAGGCAAGAACAAGGATTGTATCCATCGCCCCACATAAGGATAATGAAGATCACCTCGTAATTAACATAATATCATAATTCCTAAAAGATATTGATCATTGGTGGCAAATAAAACAAATGTATGACAAGAATCATAACAGCATAACAAAAGGCATGTGAAAGGTAGGTAAATGTATCAACTTGATATTAAAGAAAGCTTAAAGGATAAAACCCTCATGTAAATTCAGAAAGGCCATGAATGATTATTCTCACACCTTAATCATTATTCCTAAAGGATAAATAATTAATGCTAGTAAACCAAACAAATACAGAGAAGTTTGTAGCATCATGAAATCAGGTAAAGGCGAGGATATTGTTATCTCTAAATCTAGTTATCTTAAAGGAGAAAACCCTCACCTCTTGAGATGTTGAACTTAACTCAACCTCAGCCCGAGTTCGACGGCTCAGTGGGCCTGTGACATGATCCCATCACCTTGGGTTATTGCTTTCTTCTTGTTGTTTCTCTTTCTTTTCTTTCCTTTCTCTTTCCTTGTCTTCTCGTCAGACTTCTCACTCCCATTTCTTCCCTTTTTTTTTTCTTTTTTCCTTTCTTCTTCTGGTCAGATATAGGTTTTTTATAAGCCCAAGGGTTCCAGATCTTTCTTGGGGTCGGTATGCAATTACACAGTCATGAATACAAAGGCTCTTACGCAGCCTTCCCATTTGCGTAGCGAAAGGAGTAGGGCGTCCCTTTCTCCTCCCCTTTGGTCGATGCTAAGGGTGTCAGATTTCTCCTTAGACTGATTTGAACGGCTAAGATGGGATGGTGTTTTGCATAGATAGGTTTGGTGCAGCCGTTTTTCTCAGACGGTGGTTTTACGTAAAGGGAATGCATCTACTGTTGTGTGACATCCTTCATGCATGGGCCTAAATGGATCTTGCATACTTGGTAGGGGTCAAGAGATAGACTTGATAGACGATTTAGATTACTCAGATTGGCTAAAGTGGTGGCCCACTTGGATCAACCGAACATTGTTCATTTGCACCGGAATGTGTTCGCACGTGGAAGTCTAAAAAGCGTGCGAGGAAACCTAGGGTCCGATCGTTTTTGCCCTACGGTTGTAATGAACAATTTGTATCATCCATATGGGTAATGATGGGGGCCCAAGATCATTATAGCGGACGTTTGTCCGCAACCGGCGGAAATGAGGATTGCTTCCTGTTTGAAATTTCATTGGGGAGTCTTTGATTGACCTTGAGTTATAGTGCGATGCGGTCATGCATATCTTATGCACACGCCTTGTTCCTGACATGGGGCCCATGTGTAGTTCAAAATGAATTTGCTCTATTCATCTGTCTTAGTTAGCTCTCTTTTAGGGTCCATGATGGCATGAAAGGCGGTTGTCGGTCCTAGGTGGGCCATCTCAAGTGAATATCCGGTTTAGCCATTAGTCTTGTTGAATCAACGGTCGAAATTCAGTACGTGTGGTTAATTTATTATATTTAGGCCTGAAATAAAGTTTCGTATGAAACCGATCAGGCGAACCATGTGATTTAGAGTTTAATATCTAAGTTGATGGCATTTTCAAAATTATTACTAGTTTAAGAGTTTTACAAAATCTTATAGTCCTACATGGTTGTATGTGTCTTTCGAAACAATTCTTATAGATGGACTTATGTCTAAGTCTTCACAGATAAAGAGTTATTCACCAAGTCGTTTAAGGGAAAGTACATATGTCAACCCATCTAATGGATGGTTTTATGAATGGAGATCATTTCCAAAGGTTTAATTCGTATCAGGGGATAAATGTAAAGTCAAGATTGTTAGATTGGCATAGTACGCATTATATATATATATATATATATTACGTTGAATTCCATGGTAACACTCGAGACTTTTCAATATTCAGGTATCGAAAAGTTTGAGGTATTATAGATACAGAGCGAGGCTGGTAGCGAAGGGTTATGCTTAGAAAGAAGGGATCGACTTCTCAGAGATATTCTGTCATGCCTCGAAAATCGAGGGTCGAGCAGCAACTCAACTCCCGAGTTTTAACACATCACTTATGTAACATATATAATGATATTTAAATGTTGTCCATATTAGTGCATTAAACATGAGTGGGATTATACTAAAACAACATATCATACTCCAGAGACACTTAGATTACGCAAGCGAAAGACTTTGATAAATATATAAAGCATATAAGTGGTTGTAAGTCCCCAAAGTATGAACACGTCACTGGGTTAAATAATTACATGTATAGTTTCAAAATTTGTAAAATGAAAAAATGTAAGGGTCATCTAATCCGTATCCCTGTAACCCCCGACGACACAACTCCAGGTCTACATAGACTCGCTAGAGAGTTACATGTAGGAGAACTCCTCCTCATCGTCATAAAATTCATGCTCCATCTCGTAAGCCTCGTCATCACCTATAGCTATAAAAGAGTCTGGTTGGTGTTTTAAAACACCGTCCCAGAGTGAGAGTGAGTGATCAACTTAATAGAGCTATAAGGCAAAGGTTAACATGTTATCAATCTAGTCAAGCAGTAATGATAAGAAAATACAACAATCATATCCTAAGTACTTTTGTTAATGTAAGAATGGTATACAATAATGATATATGCCCTTGCCTGTACTCCCTCAGCGACATCATCTCACGATTGCACATGCACCACTCTGGACACGTGCACTTCCTCGCCAAAGCACATGCAATGCAGTGCATGGTCGTGTTAGCTAATATTTAATTAGGCTTAATCATACAGCAGATTCTGAAAGTGAAGGTACCTCCCTTTATATCATTTATCCAAATAATAATCCATCTAGGGTCGTCAATCCTAGTTAATCACATACGATAGGAAAGTAATAGGGCAGCATCATCCCTGATTGAAAAGTAGTAAATAGGCAAGTTCAGGTTGCTACGGAGAGGCTCATCACCTCGGCGTAGGCCTAGTTTATACTCGGGGTCACTACGGAAAGGCTTGTCACCTTAGATAGGCCGACAGCTCAAATACAATGTCCTATACCACCATATTCGTCTCATAAGTTTGGGTTGCTTAATGGACACTATGGGGAGGCTCTTCACCCCAGTGTAAGGTGACAGCTCGATCACAGTATCCCATACCACCATGTCTGGCTCATGAGTCTTAGCAGATCATGGTACTAAGGTTAAACTGACTTTTCACTGGTAAGTGGTACCTTAGATTCAGGCAGTAGTATCCAAACATGGTGATCATACATCAGGCCAATCGGGTTACTTAACAAGCTCAATTGGTATGAGTGCACGTTAAATTATTCGACATGGAACAATACACACTCCTCATGGCCTAACCACTGTCGATAATCACTGTACGACTCGGATTCATCGAACGTATCCATTGTAGCGAAACTACTTCGGCCACTGATCATAAACCCTTATCGATTGCCTAGACTACGTATTAGTCCCAATCATACTCAAATATAATAGGCATTTATATGTAATAGTCAAAATAGCATGTGACAATCAATTCAAAAATAAATTTTATTTGAGCATTTTAACAAACACATAGTGCACATGTTATCATACATAGGCATTTCATCCATAAATCATGTGGTAGCGGGAGGGTTACATGAAGGAAACTATAATTATAGATATGGTAATTGAGAATCCTATCTCAACGCTCTTATTAAATGCATTTCAAGGAGAAACTTCTAAGTCAGACATTTTATCAAACACTTAGACTACACATATCAACATACACGTAATAAATTAGTTATAACATATATTATAGCAAATCCTTTCGCAAAGGAGTTATCACACATACAACAATCATGTATTCATAATCAATAATCATGGCCAGCATAAATCATAATTCCATATTCATTCAAACATTTCAACAAGCACAAGGAATGCATTATATTCAACATAGTTCATATATATGTGTAATACACGGAAAACATTACATCTAAGTACATGTGACAGTAATCAAGTCAGTCAAAAATCATTACTGACATTGAAAGCCTTGAAAATCATAACCTAAATGTTTATAGTCCACACCTTTCATCGGTACGCTTGTTACAAACTTAGTTTGTACACCATGTCTCCGTTTATAGCAAAATGGCTACCTAAATCATGAAATAGGTTAGCTATTTCACCGATTCCTCTTTTTAGATTCCTAAAACAAACCAGGGTTAGGATTTCTTACCCAAAAATGGATTTAGATTCAATGGTGTAGTAACACGGGAGAGATGATTCGGCGCGTAGAGTGGTGGGAGTGAATCCCAGCAACAAACCACAAGTCTCTCACACTTCTCCTCACTCTTTTCTCCTCTTTTCTCTCTTCTCTCTCCTAGGGTTAGGAAAATTCGTATGGATGAGAGAGTTGTGTCTTAAGGGTCATATATAGGCCTAGAATTGGTTCAAATGGCCCTAGGGCCATGGTATACGTAGGTCATAGCCAAAAAGCATATGTTTCTGGCCAACGAAGCTTATCTGGAGGTCCATTACCAGTATACAGTTTGGAGAAATTTTCCTGACAATGGATCTATGTCAGGTTAAGATTTCGGTCCAATTAGATTTGTGGATCGACCGTGGAAGACTAGTTTCAATTCAACGGCCATCGTCACTCGATCAAGGCCATAAGTACACTGACATATGTAGGAAAATTTTTCTGATTCAAGGGTGTAGTTGGGTCAGAATCTGATGGTCTGAAAACTTATATTTAGCCTGTAAGTGAACGGCCCAAATTACTTAAGTTTGAGTTCATTTTCTAAAGATATCCATGTTTCTCACACACTTCGCTCCAGGCTCAAGTTGTGCATTTCTGGATACTGCTTGGACTTGATTCCCCCGATGGTTCTCAATCCCAGTAAGGTGGTCATAACCTTATAATTTTGGGGTAATCGGACTTTTGACGTGCGGTCGAGGTCCGATACAGAGTTTCAATGTGCTCCCGAGAGCAACTAAGTTTTGAGATCTCTCCTAAGTTTTTAGATAAAGTAGAGTTACCTAAAAAAGGTAATGTAGAGTTAGAGATTCTACTGATTTTGGGTCTTATAGTTCGTATAGAAAACGGTTCAAGCTAATTTACTAATTAATTCAGTTTAGTACTTAATTAATTTTTATCTAATTTCTACATAACTTGATCCTTAGCGATTTCTGCCTGAGGTGGTACTCGAGTCTTTATACGAATTTTTTTGAGATGTTACAATCTACCCCCCTTAAAGAAAAATTTTATCCTTAAAATTAGTACCTTTTCATACTCCTCGAGAAATTGAGGGTAGTCCTTATGGACCTCGGCTTCTCTTTCTCAAGTAGCCTCTTCCTTAGTGTGATATGTCCACAGTACCTTTACAAGCGGGATAACTTTACTGTACAACACCTGGTCCTTCTTGTCTAGGATACGCGTCGATTGCAGTACATAGTAGTATCTTCACTCAACTGTACCTTCTCCCATTTAATAATGTGAGAAGGATCAGGAACGTATTTCTTCAGCATCGATACGTGAAATACGCTGTGTACACCTGTAAGTGGAGTGGGCAAAGTGAGGTGGTATGCTACCACACTAACTCGATCTAAAATCTAGATGGACCAATACATCGTGGCATGAGCTTCCCCTTCTTACCGAATCGAATGACTCCCTTCATGGGGGAAACCTTAAGAAACACATGGTCCCCAATCTCAAACTCTAGCGGTCGCCGCCTCGTATCAGCGTACCTCTTTTACCTGCTCTGTTCTTTAAAAAGTCGACGCCTAGTAATGTCAATCTTCTCTGAGGTTGCCTGCACTAACTCTGGGCCAATCAACCTTTGCCCAGTAATGTGGTGATCGACATGGGCGCCCATACAAGGCCTCGTAGGGAGTCATGCCAATACTCGCCTGAAAGCTGTTGTTATAAGCGAACTCAGCATAAGGAAGACAGTCATCCCAACTGTCCTTAAAATCAAGCACATATTCCCACAACATATCTTCTAACCTGATTCACCCATTCCGTCTGCCCATCCGTCTATGGGTGAAACGTTGTACTGAACTTCAGTTTCACACCCATTGCTTCCAGGATACGAGTCCAAAAGATAAATGTGAATCACGTGTCTCGATCCGACATGATCTCCATAGGCACTCCATGCAAATGTATTATTTCCTTGATGTATAGCCTGGCAAAATCGTCTGCTGAGTTTGAGACTCTAATCGAGAGTAAATGAGCCGACTTCGTCAATCAGTCCACAATCGCCCAAATAGAGTCATGACCCTTCCTTGTCTTCGGTAACCCTGAGATGAAATCCATAGAGATGAAATCCCATTTCTATTTAGCTATAGGTATAGGCTAAAGTAAACAAGGAGGTCAGAGATGTTCGGCCTTAACCTGCTAGCACGTGAAACAACAGAACACAAAGTCTTCTATGTGGGCCTTCATGCTGTCCCACTAGTACGAACGCTTCATATCCCGATACATCTTTGTACTACCAGAATGCATTGCCATCTTCGAATCGTGAGCAGCTTTGAGAACTTCCCTTCTCAAGTCATGAAAGTTTGAGACGCATAGGTGGCCACGATAACATAAACCCCCATCCGAGCCAACTCTCCATTCAGACTCTTCGTTGTTAGTTTCTTGCTCTCTCATTTTCATCAACCATGCATCTTCTTTCTAAGCCACAACAATCTGGTCATCAATAAGTGGGTGCAATCGGATGTGTGTGATGCTCTCGAACGGCTCCTCTACCGTAAGTTTCTGCTCAAATTCTCGCATGAATTCCACCATGTTCCATTCCTGTATCATCAGCGGAGCTGCAAATGCTATCGTCTTCTTGCAGCTCAACGCACCTACTATAAGGTTGGCTTTTCCAGGATGGTAGGAGACCTCAAACTCGAAGTCTTTCAAGGTTTTCATCCATCGTCGCTGCCTCATATTCAAGTCTCTTTGTGTGAATATGTACCTGAGGCTATTGTGGTCGCAAAAGAACTCGAACTCCTCTCCATAGAGGTACTGTCTCCATAGCTTCAATGCAAAGATGACAGCTACCAACTCCAGGTCGTGCGTAGGGTAGTTCTCCTTGTGTTTCCTCAACTGTCGTAATGCATAGGTAATCACTCTGTCCTTTGGCATAAGAACACAACCCAAACCAACACGAGAGGCGTTGGTGTAAATGATATATCTGACCCCCTGATCTAGCAATACTAGTACGGGTGCAGACGTCAAATTGTCTTTCAGTTCCTGAAAAGCTACTTTTACCTTATCATTCCATGCAAACTTGAGATCCTTCGGAGTGAACTGAGACAACAGTCTGCCTATCTTGGAAAAGTCCCTAATGAATCGACAATAATAACCCACCAAGTCAAGAAAACTCCTCACTTTAGTAACCGAACAGAGCTGCTCCCAGTCCTGAACTGCGGTCACCTTAGCAAGGTCTATAGCTATTCCTTCCTTTGACTCCATATGTCCTAGAAACTTAACTTCTTCTTTCCAGATGTTGCACTTCTTATATTAGGTAAACAACTGGTTCTTCCTAAGAATATCAAAGACTGCTTGTAGGTGCTCCTCGTGATCCTTCCGACTCTTGGAGTATATCAGGATGTCATCTATGAATATGATTACAAATCGGTACAGATACGGATGAAACACCCGGTTCATAAGGTCCATGAACACAACGATTGTGTTTGTGAGTCCAAATGACATCACAAGGAACTCGTAGTGCCCAAAGATGATTTTGAACACTGTCTTCTACATATCTTCATCCCTGACGTGTAACTGGTGATACCCTGACTGTAAGTCGATCTTTAAAAAATATTGTGCCCATTTCAACTGACTGAATAAATCATCTATGTCACGCCCCAAACTCGAAAATCGGATTCACATGAATCCCGATTGCCGAATCCGGTGTCGACAGCCTCCGTAGTGTCCCATTCTCGGCTTCTGATAATCTAATGCCAGATTCCGATCCTGGGATCCTACAAGGAGGATTTTCAGAATGAAATTTTTTGTAAAGGAGCATAACCACCGACATAACCAAGTCACAAAACAACATCACCACATATCCACTATAACAACAATTTTTAAGTACAATGCAGAAAGGGAAATACAAGGTGATCAAAAAGCTCCAAAAGGTCCTGATGTGCACTCCTGTCTCAGCGCTGCTGTCGTCTAACGGTACCTGCACGCAACTATCGTGCATAAGCTTACAAAAGCTTAGAGGGTGGTGTAAGTGTGTGCGTAAGGCAAACGCCAAGTGTAAAGTATCAGAACAATGCGGAAGTATGTGGTAAGTCCATAAATATACCAAGGCTGTGTAATGCAAGGCATGATGCGAGATATGAATGCCATCGGCCACACCGATGCAATGCAAGGCCTACATAGCCAAATGTCATATGCGAAATGCAATCCAAGCAAGTCGGTACTCTTCAAATGCGTATATCAGTACAGTTCTTCTCTGGGTATCACCGGGGTCCAATACACATGCAGAGACTGCCACCTCCCTAGCTGCACAGTCAAGCAAGCGGATAAGACCTCACTATCCGCCTGACCAGTAGTATGCCAATACCTACCCGGCTCGTCGATAGCGGACTCATTTGCGAGCTAGTCAAACTCAGCCTAGCTTATAGCCCTCTCACTCAGGCGGATAAGGCCACACCCCCTTCCAACCGACCACGACACAGTGGGAGACGCGGCCTACTGGTATTCGGCACTCGGGCGCTCGTGTATCCACTCGGTCTAGACGTTGGAGCATCTCCTGGTACCAAAAAGGTTCTAGGACTCTCACCCAAGGACATCCTAAGTGCCCACAGTGCTAGAATATGCATTTCCGGTATCCAATACGGTCATCCACGATGTACCTGTGGAGTCACGGCCCTGATGTCGCTAGGGCGTGCAGTGATCAAGTCATACGTATGCGAGATGCATGAATCACGCTGTCAAAACATGCAGCAATCCAGCGCGTACTGCGCGATCATGTGGGGTGCTCAGTCACATAATGAGCCCCATAAATGGTCTGCCCAATGGCGTATGCTATGATCAGTCATTACTCATATCAAGCATACATATGATGCGTATGGGCATGAGTCATGGGATTATTCTAAGCATGTTATGAGGCAATGAATAGCAACGGTTATGGACCTGTCAATGGGCCCTAAAGAAAGTTACAATGCGGACATTTAACCAACATTGTACATACAATGTGGACGTCAAACCAACATTATTTTCTAGGCACGACTTACCATAAATATCATTTCACGATCCATGATAGACGTACATTGCAATGGACCCTAAGGACATCCATTGGGCCTCGATCCCTGGGCCTTGGATATATCAAATGAGCTGAATTGCGTGGGCCTTACATTCTTCAAATGACTACGTTGATGGGCCTTGCCAAGGAGCCTTATGTACATTGCAATGGTCTATGACTCATGGGCCATGAAATACATCAAAGTGGGCCCAATCCTATGGGTCTTATATGTGTCAATCGGGCTTGAACCCATGGGCCTTATATGTTGTTAAATGGGCCTAATACTATGGGCATTATATATGTCAAATGGGCTTGATCCCCTGGGCCTTATATGTACACCAAGGTGGGCCTCAATGAATGGCCACAAATAGCTCAACATAAGCCCTACTCACATACCAAGGTGGGCCCAATTGAACCATGGATCTGACTCATTTTCAGCTCAAGCCATAATGTGAGCTTACAAATAAATGGACGGTTGATAGCTCAGGCATCATGATGGGGGTCCACATGAAGGCCCACCATCATGTATGTATTATATATATAATATAACATATAATCTATATATTATATATATGATATATACATAATGTAATATACTTACATATATTATATAAACTGTTATACACGTGCATACGTGTGTGGGAGAGAGGGATGCCAGCCTCCAGCGTCCAGAGACGCTGGACGGCCAGTGAAACGCAAATGTTGTTGTGGGTCCCATGTGGGGCCCACCATAATGTTTACCTTCCATCCAGTCTGTTGGTAAGGTCACAAGGGCCTGGATGAAGGGCAGAAAAATAAATATCATCGTGATCCAAAACTTCTGTGGCCCGCCAAAAAGTTTCAATGGTACGCACTCAATCAATACTGTTTCTTATGGTGTGGGCCACCCGAGCGTCAGATCAGTCTGATCTTTGGAGGGGGGCACGTCAGGAGGCTGGCCCACCTAATAAATGGGTTGGATGGTGAAACAGACATCAAGGTGGGGCCCATGGCTAGGGCCGTGGGTCGGCCTCATCCGCCCGCCGCTGGAGAGCGCAGGACGCCTCCTACGTGAGGTCAGAGGCAGCAGCGCCTCTGCTACTCGTTTTTTTTTAAAAAAAAAAGATTTGGAAAGAAAGCGGTTTTTCCACAGTTTTTCGCCTGTGGGGCCCACTAAAATGAAATCTGCTCCGGCCATTACGATCAGTGGCCCGAGGCCGTCCAAATGAGTCCAGAGTTTGAATTTTTTTGATGCATGGAAGTGAAATAAACTAAGAAAGTGATGTTTGAATGGTAAAGGTGCGACCTTTGACACTATGGCCCACCAGGTGATTGGATCAGCTCCAAACTTCTACCCAACGGTTACAATGCCGTGGGTAAGAGGATGGACGCTCGGATCGGATATAAACATCAGGGTAGGGCCTATGCAAGGAGGCCACCCAAAATTTTTCTCTTTCATTCTTCCTTTTTTTCTTTTTCCTTCACAACGTCCAGCGTCTGGGACGCTGGACGGTTATATAATTTTATTTATTATATATATATATATATATATTTTTTTTTTTCAAATGGTAGGCCCTGATGAAGTGGGCCACCACATGATGGGCGGCATGGGAATGGCGTGAAAGGTGGGCCCCACTTGGATAAAATAAATACATCAAGATGGGATCTATTCAAGTGGGCCACCCCATCCTTTTGTAATAAATAAAATAAAATAAATTAAAAATAAAAATAAAATAGAGAGAGAGACATGGAGAGTGGGACACGGCTTATGATGGAGGTTCCCCGTCATTATGGGCCCTCCCTTACATGAAATCATACAACAACGGACCCCTTTGAACGAAGGACCATCAAAATGTAAATCAACGGTGGAGATCCATTCTCCACCGTTATGGACGGTCTAGATGACCTTTTTGAAATGAAATAAACATCATGATGAGGTCCATGGAGAATGGCCCCATCATGGAACGATCATGATGATCCAAGTGGTCCATCGGCCACAAATAAGGGTCCCAAGTGAGATCCACACCATTGATCGGTGGGCCTCACTTGGTCCACCATAAAAACACATAAATCTATCCTATAGAAGCACCCACCTCTTGATCTTCTTGGCCCGTTGGATAGCCGGTCACCTAGAGCTTCACTTTGATGGTGGAGATGGGAAATGGATGGTTAGGATGATGGGATTTGGAGATGGGAAGTGGGCCACTAAAATCACTTCTTTCTCATGGAAGAGAGCTTGGACGTGAGCTCTCTCTTGCTTGGAGTTGGAGTGTTGAGAAATGAGAGAGAGAGGTGTGATTAATGAGAGATGGAGTGATGTGAGGTGAGTGATGGGTGAGGTGAGTGATGGGTGAAGTGATGTGTTAGTTGACTTGGGTGGTTGCTTGACTTGTGGAGAAAGCTTGTACTTGACATGAGAGGTGATTGATGGGATTGATTGATGTGATTGATGGGACACTTTGTAGAGATTCCTTGGGATTTGCAACGCGTGGTGTTTTTGTTCGAACTGAACGTGGGTCCGTATCTCATCGTCTGGGTATCGGATCGGTGCGTGAGTTGCGGCGTTGGAACCGCGGTGACGGTGCGGTCGCAACGATACAAGTCTCGGATTAAGCTGGCTCAAATGAATAGGGTACGACTTACGGTCGTGCGCAACGTCAATTATAAGTCGCGGATTGTCGGAATTTGATGAGAAGGGTCACGAAAATCAACGGAACAATGCGGATTAGGATACGGGTCTTACAATCTATCCTAGGCAAAGGATACTTGTTCTTCACTGTCACTTGGTTCAACCTACGATAATCAATACACAATCACAATGATTCATCCTTCTTCTTCACGAACAACACAGGTGCTCCCAAGTGTCGTACCATCAACATGCTCTAGTAAGGTAGCATAACAACTAACAAGGTAGTACCAACTGACTTGAATTGGGAAAGTAAAAGTTGTGCCCTCATATCTATGGGTTGTCACCACTCTAGTATCGCAATCGATCTATGCCTTCATCTCGGTGAGCCAATCCATACCAAGAATGACATCATAATGACATAATGGGACGACCATCAGGTCAACGAGCACTATTCTGCTCCCCAAGTCTATCAAACAACCTCTACAAGTCTTAGAGGAGTCTGAGAAGGTCCTTGTGGTAGTAAGGAGTCTCACCCTAACCATAGGAGTAGTTTCCAACACTAGTCGCTTGACTATTGTGCATGATATTATCGAGATAGTGGACCTAGTGTTTACCAACAGAAACACGGGTGTACCTTGGATATGTGTCATAACTTCGAAAGCTAATGGTGTTGCGATGCTATCTCGGATGCCTCAGCTACAAGTGAGTGCACCCGAGCCTGTTGAGGATGATTCGGCTACGGTACCATAGGTCGTTGAGGCGGCCTACTACAAGGTACATTAGGCCTATAGAAAGGCGGTGCTGGTGATACTGAATGTAGAGGTGGAGCCAAGATAGCTTGAGGAAGCTGGCGATTGATCTTCTAAGGTGGCAAAAAGCCGTTATCCCTCATCTTGGTGAAGCAGTAAGTATCTGCATGGCTTGACCTCTTGTAGTAGGTGCACCACTGACTAATCACCTCAACTGTGTCGGTGAAGGTATAAGCCGAGGAGGTGAATCTTCTCATGCCCTCTTACCGAGGAACGGTCTGCTCAGCAAATCTGGTCGAGTCCTCGGACCCATGGGTACATGTGTATGGGATAGTCTGTCCCCGTCCTGCTCAGCTCGTAGAGACATGTTTACTAGCTCAGCATAGTTGAGAATGCTAGCACAACACATCTTCGTACATATCTTAGGCCACAGACCCTCAAAAAATCATCGCATTCGCATCAGCTCATCTACTAATATCAAGGGAGCATATCTGGCCAGCTCCGTAAACCTATTCTCATACTCGGCCACAGTCATTCCTCCCTGACAGAGGCAAAGGAATTCACCCTCCTTCTCATTATAATAGGTGAGGGGGAAATACTTTCCATGAAAATGGGTATCAAAAGTATCCCACGTCCACAAATAACCCTCGAGAACAATCCGAAGGATGCTGTCTCACCAGAGATTGGCTTCCTTCTCAAACATATATGTGACCAACTTAACCTGCTCTGCCTCAGTACAATGCAGCGGCTTCAGCATCTTAGAGATGCGATCAAGCCAATATTTGGCCTCCTCGGGTCTGTGAGTACCTACAAAAGTGAGAGGTCGGAAGTACTGGAATTGCTCAATTAAGCCGCTGGCATTCAGGTTTCCACCAGGGTGCACAGGTGGTACAGGTGGAACCACATTCATATTCTGAGCAAGGGCCCCAGCGATGGTGGTCCAAATCTGTTGTTACTACTGCATAAGGAAGATCATCTACTCCAACCTATCAAGAGGAGAAGCGCTTGAGGCATGTGGCATAGAGGTAGACGCATGGTTCTGTTCTGAAACTAATGGTGCAAAAGGTGTTGGCCCGTTGATAGGGCCAGTGGCCAGATGTGAATCCGGCAGTCTCGTGATTTAGGCCCAAACTGGGGTCCGTATGCTATCGCTTAGGGGAGGTTCGCCAAGTGTAAGACATGTCATACTCCGAGTGGCCTTAGGTGACATTCCCTATATACAACATAGGGTGCAATATGTGTGAGATCTAGCATAGAAACACTCAACTTCTCAAGCATTCTACACATTCCATGACAAAAGAAGCTTCATGCATTTCATTTAACCAAAATTGTCACAATACATGAGATGTAGTCTTACATGGATCATGACAGAAGATGCATGTGAGCTAATTTAAACAAATTTTTAAACACAAAAACATACCAACCACTCTACCATACTACTAAGCCTATCAAGGCTATAACATAGAAAATAAGAAAACAAAGAAAACCCAAAGACGACTACAACCTGTAACTAGTCGTCCGACTCTGGTAATGGAGGAGGAGCACCCTTATCCTGCATACAGCATAGGAGAGCCTTCAAGGTGTGAGACAACTTCTTAAATTTCTATTTCATGTAGGCCCTATTCTCTTCAAGTTCAGCCCAGGTCTCTCTGACCACCTGTCGCAGGGCGACTTAGCCCTCCTCAATCTGAGCCAAGCGGGCTTCTAAAGCAGCCCGATCATGGTAGCGCTCATGTGTAGTAAGAGGAGAACCCCCATCAGAGTCTTGAGACTCCTCTTCTTCCTCTTCCTGCTCTCCTTCTTCCTCACTTCCTTCCTTTATTTCATTTTCGTCCTCTTCTTCATCACTTTCTTCCTCTTCACTTCCCATCCTATCCCCACTCTCATCGAGTCGGGCTTAACGTTGTCATGGCCCAATACCCATGTTGTTAAGCGTAATGTCATTGATGAAATGGATTGGCACAAGATTTTCTGTGTTAAGTCTGCAGCCGAATTCACAAGCAAACTTACATGTAAGTCGGCCAAATGGAAGTGAAATGTTTGTCCTAGGAGAGCGTGTGGTCTGAACTATCTATAGCAGTACATACGTAGGCAAGCACAGCTTGTCTCCTTGCCCAACTATGTATAGGAAGTCTACCATCAGCCACGTGCATTCGCTACGATTGCTCCACCTAGGATACACATTGCACGTGAATATGTAGTGGAGTAGGCAGAAGTCATAAGTCATCTTGGTAACTGGGAGGCAATTGCCTCGATTCCATTGGATCAGTCGACAGCAAAGAAATCGTGTACGATGATCTCTTTCATGCATACTCCTAAGATTTCTCTCGCTAACATGTACCTCTCCATGAGGAATTCCCATGATTCGGGCTATCAAGTCTACATTAACAATGGATTTTTACCTTCTCACGGGGATAGAGAACTGTAGAGGCTCTAATAGTGGATCTCGTATGTGGGCATAAAAGACTCGAACAGTGCTCTCATTCACACGTGACTTGCCCTCAAATATAGGACCCCACCCAGCGTCCAATAGGAGGTCCATCACCGGATAAAGCCCAAATAGTTTTTTATCCATGTGTTCTTTAAAGATAACTCTACGGCCTTGAAACCTATCATGTCCCATTTCTGCCGGTAGAGCTCTTTCAAGAGGAATTTGGAGATCAAGATCCTTCTTCGTCCTTAACTCCCGATTGACACTAGTGCTAGCCTCGGTGCCTTTCTACTTCCTTGGACGGGTAGAGCTCTTTCAAGCTTCATCCGCAGGCACCCTCTTCTTTCCCATGAGGGAAAGAAATGTTGAAAGGGAGAAAATCATGGCAACTAGCTTGAAAAGAGCCATGCAGTTAAGTGAGCTTACAAGATGAGATGGGTTGGAGGATTTTGAGATGTAGGAGACACAAAGGTGGATTTGTGTACTCAAATGGGAGGAAATAAGGGAGATAGGAGATGGGTTTTTAATGAAAATGGTGGAGGTGGATATGTAATGAAGAAGAAGAAGAAGATATGAGAACGGAGGGGGATTTGAGGTGAAAAATCAGGTTTTTGAAGGGGTTGGAAGGGTGTAGAAACTAGGTGGGGGAGTGAACTGAGTAAAAAGGGAAGAAATACGGGCCCCACATGATTTTTGTGGGCTTCACACGTGTGTACAAGGCTACCCCACCCGGCCTACTAGACCCGGACCACGAGGCCTCGCGGTAGGCATGATTTCATTGCGGTCCACTGGACCTTTGGATGATGGCTCACCCTAGGAGCGATGACATCCCCCTCCCAGGGTGCCAGAAATGCATAGGGCCCACTTTGGTCCCCCCCCCCCCCCCCCCCCCCGCCCGTCGATTTGTACCGTTTAGGCCCCTGAGTTCGTTTGAGACGTTTTCGGAGCCCATCTCACTCATATTCACGCGTTCCGATCATTTGAGTGTGGAATACACTGAATTATCATCTAAACCCATTGATTGACGGTCTAGAAAGGAATTGGGATCATATCACCTGATCACAGATGTATACGGGTCATATTTCAACGGTCAGTTTCGCCCGTCGGCGAAACTTGGAATCCTACGTTCATTTCTATGTTTTAACGCTCCCTCCTAAGTTAAAGTACATCAATGTGCAACGTGTTACTATAACCCAGGTCCAGTTTAATCCAAATTATTCTCGGATACTTACTTGTCGCACCTCGAAAATTGAGGGTCGAGTAGAAGCTCAACTCTCAAGTTTCAACACATCACTTATACAACATAGATAATGATGCTTAAATGTTATCCATATTAGTCATTAAACATGAGTGAGATTATACTAAAACAGTATATCATATTCTAGAGACACTTAGATTACGCAAGAGGAAGACTGTGATAGATATATAAAGCACATAAGTGGTTGTAAGTCCCCAAAGTATGAACATGTCACCGAGCTAAATAATTACATGTATAGTTTCAAATTTTATAAAATGGTAAAATGTAAGGGTCATCCAATCTGTATCCTTGTAACACTCGGTGATGCAACTCCAGGTCTATATAGACCCGCTAGAGAGTTGCATATAGGAAAACTCCTCCTCCTGGTCATAAAAGTTAGGCTCCATCTCATAAGCCTCGCTATCACCTGTAGCTACAACAGAGTCTGGTTGATATTTTAAAACACCGTCCTAGAGTAGGAGTGAGTGATTAACTCAATGGAGCTATAAGATAAAGGTTAACATGTTATCAATCTAATCAAGCAGTAATGATAAAGCAATACATCAATCATATCCTAAGTACTCTTATTAATGCAAAAATAGTATGTGATAATGATGCATGCCCTCGCTTGCACTCTCTTAGCGATATCATCTCACGATCACGCATGCACCACTCTAGACACGTGTGCTTCCTCGTCAAAGAACATACAATGCGATGCATGGTTGTGTTAGCCAATATTTAATTAGGCTTATTCATACAACAGATTTCGAAAGCTAAGATACCACCATTAATATCATTTACCCAAACAATGATCCATCTTTGGTCGTCAATCCTGGTTAATCACATATGATAGGCAAGTTATAAGGCAACATCATCCTTGATTGAAAAGCAGTGGATAGGCAAGTTCAGGTCCCTACGGAGAGGCTCGTCATCTCAGTGTAGGCCTAGTTTATACTCGGGGTCACTACGGAAAGGCTCGTCACCTTAGCGTAGGCCGACAGCTCAAATAAAGTGTCCCATACCACCGTATTTGTCTCACGATTTTGGGTTACTCAATGGACACTACGGGGAGGCTCGTCACCCCAGCATAGGCTGACAGCTCAATCACAGTGTCCCGTACCACCATACCCGGCTCATGAGTCTTAGTGGATCATGGTGTCAAGGTTAAACGGGCTTTTCACTGGTAAGTAGTACCTTAGATTCAAGCAGTAGCATCCATACATGGTGAACATATATTTGGTCAATCGGGTTACTTGACAAGCTCGACTGGTACAAGAGCACATTAAATTAATAGACATGGAATGCACATGTACTCTTCGTGGCTTAACCACTATCGATAATCACCGTACGACTCAAATTTATCGAACGTATCCATTGTGGTGAAACTAGTTCGACCACTGATTGTAAATCGTTACCTATTGCCTGGACTGCATATTAGTCACAATCATACTCAAATACAATAGGCATTCATACATGGTAGTTAAAACAGCATGCGACAACCAATTCAAAAATAAATCTCATTTGAGCATTTTAACAAACACATAGTGCACATGTTATCATACATAGGTATTTCATTCATAAATCACGTAGTAGCGAGATAAGTTACATGAAGGAAACAGTACTTATAGATATAGTAATTAAGACTCCTATCTCAACGCCCTTATTAAATACATTTCAATGAATAACTTCTAATTCAAACATTTTATCAAACACTTAGACTACACATGTCAACATACATGTAATAAATTAGTTATAACATATATTATAACAACTCCCAGTCAAGGGTTTGATTGCCCATAGGTGGTGAAATTCCACTAGCGTTAGTGTGTGGGGTGTGTGTGCGTGTGTTAAATAAAAAAATAAATAAATAAATAAATAACATATATATAGCAAATTCTTTTACAAAGGAGTTATCACACATAAAATAATCATGTATTCTCAATCAACAATCATGGCAAGCATAAATCATAATTTCATATTCATTCAAATATTTCAACAAACACAAAATGCACTATATTCAACATAGTTCATATATATGTGTAATACATAGAAAACATTGTATCTACGCACATGTGACAACAATCAAGTCAGTCATAAATCATTGCTGACATTAAAAGCCTTGAAAACCATAACCTAAATATTTATAGTCCACACCTTTCGTCGGTACGCTAGTTATGAACTCGGTTCGTACACCACGTCTCCGTTTATAGCAAAATGGCTACCTAAATCATGAAATAGGTTAGCTATTTCACCGATTCCTCTTTTTGGATTCCTAACACAATTTACGATTAGAATTTCTTACACAAAAATAAATTTGGATTCGATGGTGTAGCAACACTGGATAAATGATTCGGCGTGTGGAGTGGTGGGAGTGAATCCAAGTAGTAAATCACAGGTCTCTCACACTTCTCCTCACTCTTTTCTCCTCTTTTCTCTCTTCTCTCTCCTAGGGTTAGGAAAGGGTCTTATATAGGCCTAGAACTGGTTCAAATGGCCCCGGGGTCATGGTATACTTAGGTCATAGCCAAAAAGCATCTATTTCGGGCCAATGAAGCTCATCCGGAGATCCATTACCTGCATATAGTCTGAAGAAAGTTCTCTAACAATGGATCTATATCAGGTTAAGATTTTGGTCCGATTGGATTTGTGGATCGACCGTGGAGGACCAGTTTCAGTTCAACGGCCATCGTCACTCGATCAGGGCCACAACTACACTGACATGTGTAGGGAAATATTCCTGATCCATGAGTGTAGTTGGGTCAGAATCTGACAGTCTGAAACCTTATATTTAGTCTGCAAGTGAATGGCCCAAATCACTTAAGTTTGAGTTCATTTTCTAAAGATATTCACATTTCTCACACACTTTACTCCAGGCTCAAGTTGTGTGTTTCTGGATACAGTTTAGACTTGATTCCCATGATGGTTGTCAAGCCCAGTAAGGTGGTCATAACCTTATAATTTCACAGTAATCAGACTTTTGACCTGCGATCCAGGTTCGATACAGAGTTTCAATGTGCTCCGGAGAGTAACTAGGTTTTGAGATCTCTCCTACATTTTTAGGTAATGTAGAGTTAGCGATTCTACTGGTTTTGGGGCTTACAGTTCATATAGAAAATGGTTCAAGCTAATCTACTAATTAATTCAGTTTAGTACTTAATTAATTTTCATCTAATTTCTACATAACTTGATCTTTAGCGATTTCTGCTTGAGGTGGCACTTAGGTCTTTGTACGAATTTTTTCGAGACGTTACATATTCGCACCGGCGATATAGTAGGTGTCTATTAGATTTGTATTGGTGCCGGTTGCCCAATGCGATCTCGAGCTGAAACGGATGGATGCAGAGACTGCACTTCTGCACAGGAAATTGGAAGAGTAGTTCTTCATGAAGCAACCAGAGTAATTCAAAGTTTAAAGGGGCAAAGAACAAGGTTTGCAGGAGGTCGTTGTACGATCAATCACCTAGGCAGTAGTATAAATTTGATTCCTTCATGGTGAGTAAGAAATTTTCTAGGAGTAAATATGATCATTGTGTCTATTACAAGACACTGTGTGATGGCAGATTCATCATCTTAAAATTGTATGTTGATGACATGTAAATCACCAATCATGACATGTCTGAAATCAACGTACTGAAGACTTAGTTATTAAGGTCATTCGAGATGAAGGATCTAGTAGCTGCAAAGATGATTATTGGCATTGATATCAATAGAGACTAGAAGATAAATAGGCTTTGGTTATCTTAGGCAGAATACATTAAGTAGGTATTAATCAAGTATGCGATAGACCAGGCAAAGCCAGTGAGCATTCCTTACGCGACTCACTTCAAGCTTTCCTCAAGACAATGTCCCAAAACAAATGATGAAAAGCAGAATGTCTCATGAGCCTTATTTGAATGTGGTTGGCAGTACATGCCATGGTCTGTATTAAACCGGTTATTTCACAAACAATCGGTGTTGTGAGCAAATACTCCGACAAGTAACATTAGGAGGCGGTGAGATGGTTACTTTGATACATTCAATGTACAGAAGATAATGTCTTCACATTTAAGAAGATAGGAGCAAAGTCGGTAAGGTACGTGGATTCAGATTACGCAGGCAATTTGGATTCCAGAAAGTTGACTTCAGGTTACTCATTTATACTAGTGGAAAGGAACAATTAGTCAGATGTTGAAGTTTCAGTCTGTAGTGGCTCTTTCCATGATCGAAACGGAGTATATGGCAGTGATATAAACATTTAAGGAAGGTGTTTGGTTAAGAGGCATGATAAATCAATTGGGACTTTAGCAGGAGGTCGTGCCGGTTAATTGTGATAGTGAGAGCGTTATTAATTGGGCCAAAATTTTTGTTTATCACTCACGTACTAAACACATTGATGTTCATCACCATTTTATGCAAAAGATGCTTGAGGAAGGAGGTGTAATACTGGAGATGATTCACACTAGTGTGAATCCGATAGACATGCTTACCAAGACCGTTCCTATAGAGCAGTTCAAGTTCTGTGCAACTTATCTGGGCATAACGATGACATAAAAGGAGGATAAAATGGGCACGAGAAGTATTAATGAATCTATTAAGCGAGGCAGAGATAAGAGAAGATGTCAAGAAGCTACACGTTTAAAGATTGAAGAGATAGTGAAGATTGTTGTTGATAGATGTCTTAAATCTATCAAATAGGCTCGATGACATCAAGTAGGCTTCGAGTGAAATTTTGTAGGAAATTTGGCCAACCCAAGAAAATTCGAGTGAAAATTCAGCAACATATTCTTTTAGAACTTGTAGAAACACTACCAAAAAATAGGGCAACGCCAATGGCTAGAAACCATCAACAATGACCTTCGCCGACGGCTTTTAGCCGTCACAAGGTCCGTCAACAAAGGGTGCGTCGGCGTTGCTCACCGACGGATTTCAACCGTCGGCATTATCGGCGGCTAAAATCCATCTGAGTTTTTGGTGGCTAAAATCTGTCAGGGTTCTCGGCGGCTAAAACACGTCAGAGTTGTCGACAACTAAAATCCATCGGCGTCGTTAGCGGCTAAAATCTTTCCGAGTTTTCGGCGGCTAAAATCCGTCAGGGTTCTCGGTGACTAAAACCCATCGGCATTTGTGGCGGCTAAAAACCGTTGTTGATTCTCATGAAGTAAAAAAAAAAAAAAAAATTATATTTGATTTTGATTTCTTCTTCTTTTGTTGTGTGTGTCTCAAATAAGTTTCATTAAGGCTTGAGAAATTGGTATATTTAGTTATGGATGTGTATTCATCAACGCACACATCCAAAATTAGATATACTCATTTCTCCAAAGCTCTGAACAAACCTATTTGAGAAGATAAAGTCTACAAAATAGAAAAGGAAGAAATCAAAATCAAATACATCATCCAAATCAAAGTCTACACAATAGAAAAGAAGACAAAAGACTACACTTCCTTCCACCACCATAAACCAAATTGACTTTTCATTCAACCTGAAAAAACTGGCATATACGAGAGATGAAGCCATATAATAAAAAGTACCAATTTAAAATGCTACTAGCAAAGCAGAATGGAAAATGTACCAATCACTTTCATAGAGAATGATAACATCTGCAGTGGAAAAGTTGATAGCCAGACTAATATATCAAGTAAATGCAATTTTGTTTGAGATGATGCACAATAGAAAAGACCAAGTTTCCTTCTCACCCAAAAAAGAGACCATTCGTTTCGAAAAGAAAAAAAAAATAATCTGAAATGGGCCTTTTCTCTATTTTGCGTACTCTTGAGAGAATTTGTGAGAAAATGAATGAGAACCACTAAGGATTTATTATTATTATTTTTAAAAAAAAAATTTAAAGGTGAATACACACTCGTAGTCTCTTTCTAACTACATTTATAACTAGAATTTGGTGAGTCTTCTAATGCCAAAAAACAATTCAATGAGCAGGGGATGACAAACATAAGGGCAAAAATAAGTGTCCTACAATCTGATTGTAGCTCAGATTAGGAAAACATGTTTTTAGAGATCCTTATGCTAATAAAGTTCCCTGTCAAACAAGAAAAGATGATCCACAAGAAAATGTATAAATTGAAGAGACGTGTCTTTCATATGCTATCAAATGAAACTAATATAAAAAATAAATGAAATTTGCGAGAAGATTTTGAGATAGAAATTACATTTTTTTTCTGCTGCAGCAAGACAGGTTACATAAGAGTGTTGGCAGATTGGTGCATGTCCCATTGGACAAATGATAGGAAAATATATTTGGGATCTTTGGGGACCTCAAACTTCCTCAGCTTCTCAATCAACCATTCTTTTCTTTTTAACCTGAGATAGGAACATAAAGGAAAGTTTAGTGCAGAAATTACATTTGTAAGTAATAAAGAAGTCAAAGTAAAATAAGTTGCAAATGTAAGAATATCACAGAACTTGAACTGTAAGCTTCAGATGACAAGTTAACCAAAATGAAATGTGCTAAACAATTAGAAAGAAAAAAAAAATCTTTATATGAGCCGCATACAGGATTGTTGGGTGCACAGAAATGGACAAGCATCAACGCAGTAAAATTTAAAGAAGTGAAGTCCCCTATTACATAGGAAAAACCAGAAATGAGCAGATCCAATCATAATAGCCATAGTTGAACACCTCTGGCATCTCCTCAGCCAAGGTTTCCGGAAATAAAGGTAAAGAGACCACACACACACACACACACGAGAATTTCAAAGAGATTTTGGCCTGATAAGCCTAAATAAATGAGCAAAAAACATCCAGTCTTAGGCCCAACTCCTTGAAATCTGACGATACCGGAAATAAAGGAAGCTTACACACACACACACACACACACACACACACACACACACACACACACACGAGAATTTCAAAGAGATTTTGTCCTGATAAGCCCAAATAAATCAGCAAAAAACATACAGTCTCAGGCCTAACTCCTTGAAATCTGACGATACCAGAAATAAAGGAAGCTTAACTTAAAGACTCAAGCATGCTTTATATATTCTTGGGTATGTGAGAATTACAGCTATAACAAAATATGTAATGATGGTCATTGCTGACTTATTTTTATTTTTATTTTTGTATTTAATCATAACCAAAGGTTTCACTTTATGTTGATCAATGGACCACCATTGAATTTATTTCAATACACAGATCTTATGTGTCCATGAACACAAATTTCACCACCAAAACACCAAATATGAATACGGTTAAATCGGGTCAAACACTTTAGATATCCATGGATCTAAGTACCCATTGAAATCATTTCTATCTGAATGTGAACCCTCTGGCATTGTACAAGAAGAGCATAGAACTCTTGAAAGAGAGTTACCCTTTCAACCTACTCACATTTCAATGAACGATTAATTGCTGCCATGTTTTCTACATTTGTCTTTCTCATGAGAGAAAATTAAAGGTTAGTATATATTAATCAATGATCAAATGCAATCAATGGTTGAAATATGTGTGAACTGCCATGCGTGTATCTCAAATTCAAGCCATCCAAATCAAAGGCATTGGTCCATTGTAAAATTTTGACCTATGACTCACCTAAAGTTCAATCTTGATTGTGATGGCTTAAATTGAGTCTATCTAAAATTCTACTGGAGAAGGGCATGTTTCTGGTGGGACCGACCATGTGCATCACAGCCGACAACTGCCATTTTATCCACGTCCATGAAAAAACCAAATTTTCTATTATATGAAATGTGGCAATTGGTATGTATCAACAACAAGAAATCAAAGACCAAAAGTAATATCAGGAGAAGTAACTGACATTTCAATAGCTACAAGCAACTTATATTTTAGTTGAAAATGGCTTTGATGATATAACTAACCCAAATGAATAACCATTTGATATGTGTCCTTGCAGTAATTCTAAATAAAAGAAACCACTCTTTACGGTCTAAAGTATCATCTGAAACCAGTATATATCACCTGTTACATGCTAGTATTGTCCAGAACCATATGAACAAGACACCTATATAGACCATATGGGGCATACAACCCCATATTAATGGTCAAGGATATAATACCCGATTTGGCCATTTCAAGCCTTATGTAGGACAATCAGCTAGGGGGTTATTCAGTAGACACCTAAAAATGAGTTCATCTCATTTTAGTTAATCGTCATTATGTATTAGAGATCATCTTTCTTAGGGAAATGATTGAATATAATCTTAATAAGAAAAAATCATTACCTCTAATACATAGTGAGTTCATGTTAAGAGTAATTAAGTTTAGAGATTAAGATATCTAATACATAATGATGAACTCATTTTTAGGCATCCAAATAGGACCTAAATCTTTCTTCAAATTTCACCACTTGAAAAGAGGTAAAGCTATATTACCTTATCTAATAGTAATTCCTGAAACGTCTCTGGCTTAAACAATATGCGATTGAAGTTATATTTCGTTGTCTACAAATAACCAAATAGTGATGCTTAAGTCAAATAACGGAGTTATTATGAGAATTACACATCATCAGAAGAATACAGTAATGGCCCACTTTCTTGTAATAACATTGCACAATGAGCGATAGAGAAATAGACAGGTAGAAAAATAGGGGATGATAGACAGGCAGATAGACAGAAAGGTAGACAAACACATATAACACTACTTAACCATATAGAGAAAAAGACATAATAGAAGAAATGAGAGAAAGCTGAGATCCAGATTGTTGATCTGATGGACCACAGTGTGCAAAAGAAATTGATAGCTTGTTGTACAAGTGCACATGGTTGGGTGATCCAGATTGTTGATCTGATGGACCACACAGTGGATAAATGATGCCCCAAGAATCTTTGCAATGAGACAATCCTAAGCATTTGATTTTTTGGTAGCCTGCAATAAATGGTTAAGAAAAGGAAAAATGCGACACTCCACACTCAATTGGAATATCCAAAGTTAGGATGGGGAGGATCTTCCAACCTGGGACATTTTAGAGCATGTTCAGTGAACAATGGAGCTCATCAGATCACAGCAATGGATCACATAACCATTGGCTCCACTTTTACAAATTGAATAACCAAGCACACTACGCATAGAATTTAACTGTTTGCATGGCATACGTGCACAAGATTCAAGCATTCCATTGGATGGGGCTCACTGTTTGCATGATTTGATAGTTTTTCTGAGTCATGGTTAAAGGAGTCAACGATCAAGGTCTTAGTCGCGTAGACACTGTGTCTGACGAAGCATATATATGATGGTACCCTCGCTCAAGAATCAGTTTTAAAAAAAAAAAAATTTACAATCTGGACTCAAAATTAGTTATATCCAAATCTCAGGTGGACCATACAATAGGAAATAGTGTTGATTGAATGCCCACAATTAAAAACTTTCTAAGGCCCTCTGTAAATATGGAGAAGAAAATCCATATTTACTAATATTTCCATTTTTTTGTTTTTCAAAAGAATGAGTTCGGACTCCGAAAGCGTCGGCTCCAGCACTCGTACTTTCAGCCCAAACCGAGAACTTGTACAAATCGAGAGAACTTGTATGCAACTCTCATATTACAAAAAGTGCTAGCACAAACAATCCATGTATTGAAACAAACCATGGTAAATAAATGTTATTCGATGTTGGAGGAATGCTCAGCTAATCAACAGATGATGTGGTTGAGTGGAGAAGAGGCAACTGTTGTAGTAAAGAGGTGGTGGTAATTCAAATTGTGAATTAACATCAAATTCTAGTTAAGTAGTGAATGCTAATTTAGTTTAGCATGGTAAACTATGACATGGAATTGCAAAAAATTATCCTAAATAAATAATACAAAAAGATCACAATCTTTCAAGCCCCAACATTTTTTTTAAAAAAAGAGAGCATATTATTGGACCACTTTCTCTCACTGAGACAGCAAATCAGGCTCAACATCTCTCACTGAAACATATCTAATTCTGACTCAGAGAAGTAATACCATGTCTTTGAGGCAAATATGAAGAAATAGGGGAAAAAAAAAAAGAACGATGAAAACTTAGAAACCAGACTGCGCAATAATTGAGTTGTCTGCCATTATGACTGTGCCTAGGATGATTTAGCCAATATAGAAAATATCAGTCATGTCAAATGATGGGCCACCGACTAGGTTCTTTTATTGGCCTAGTCTCTCAATTATGCATGGTACACAAAAATAAAAATGTCTTGGGCAAAACAAATTTACTTCTTTGGGCTGCCTTATCTTTCGTTCCTAAAGAATTTCATTATACATAAATGGATGAAGGCAGCTTTGTGAGACTAACCTTGATGAAATACTGATACATCCCATTCGGTGTCTTTTGCACCCAATGTACCCTGAAAGTTCCAGCGATTAAATGTAAGTCAATATTCATAAAAACTCTTTCAGTTTCAATCAACTGAATGGCTTACTAGGATGAGGTAAGAGGATTTCTTTTCTTTTCCTTTTTTTTCTATTCTTTTCCTTTTTTTTATAAAATAAATTAATTAATTAATTTTTTTTAAAAAAAGTTAAATGAGGTAAGGGGAATTACCCATCAAGAGGATTAACAACGCCCGAGAAATGTGCTCTGAAGGATAGCTTATTGATTGTGTGGCTAATCTGGTGACAACAGATGAATTAGATAATAATACTGTTGTTGAGAAAAAAAAAAGATAAGAGAACATTTACACAACAGAATCTCATATTTACTAAAATGACAAATTTTAGTGCAAATTTTAGTGGCCATTTCATATACACAGATCGAGATTATTTCTTTTCAATGAATACCTCAAAATTTTATTTTAAGGAACTGAAAAGATAATATGGGATCAATCTTACATTAAAACTATCCTTCTGAAATGCCAGCAAATCATGCACATGAATATTTGACCGTTGGAAGCTTTTCCCAGGGGCAAAATGAAAATTACTTAGGATCCAGCTATTCCATTAGTCAACTTACATAAGCATCTACGACCATAGCTCACACACCTTGTAAGCATCTACTTCTGAAACAAAGTTGGAAACTTGGAATGACATCAACAAAGAGAGTTTCAGCCTTTAAATTCTATGAGTCTGAGGCCAAATGAAGTGCTTGTATTGCCTATAGTTGTTGGAAACTTAGCTACCATATGCTTATTTCCATTTTAACTGACATCCTTGTAGAACCACTCAATTGAACACCACTGCTTCAAGTCCCAACTTTGTCAAGTTTATAAGCAACAACGTGTGTGTTGTTGGCTGACAAAGAAATAAGGAAAAATAACCTCATGAAAGAAAGAGGATTTTGGAAGAGTTTATTTATTAAAAATTACAGGATGTTTGATGAAAAATAACCTCATGGAAGAGTTTATTTATTAAAAATACACGATTTTTGAAGAATTTATTCATCGAAAAATAAATCACTAAAGAATTTTTCATATATTGTAGGTAAATATCTATCTTTAGGCAGGCGTATTACTCTAATCAAAGCTACCCTATCAGCCATGCCAGTCTATGATATATTGTAGTTACAATGCCCCATGGGTCTCATTTGTAAGTTGGACAATTGGAAAGAGACTCATTTCACATGGGTTAGAAGACAACTGAAAATACCATCGGTTGGAATGGAGTGAAATGTTTGTAGGTGCTGGTGGTGTGGGGAAGCAGGAATCAAATCGCTGAATAAGAAGTCTAAGGGAAGTGGCTTTGGCAGTTTGGGGAAGAAGGGGATCCTTCAAGGAATTGCATCCTTCACCTTCTATATTTATAATCATAGGAGCCAACTATTCCAGTAGTCAACTTACATAAGTTCACACTTCCGTATACTGACAGGATTCTTACATAGTGCATGCAAGGCCTATGGAAAAATATTTTTTTAGTGAATAAACAGCCTCGTTTAACTCTACAACTTGACATGAACATTACCTTGACAACCCAACTCTACAACTTGACATGAACTTGGTTAGACCTGACGGTTTGGTCAAACCGAACCCAAGTTGCAACAGTACTAATCCAAAAGCACGTTTAAATTGCAGAGTAAAAAAGATTATTCATGCCCATGTATGTATGCATCCATGTCAACTTGCTCATGTAGGCATGCATGTGTGGTAACTGATAAGTATATAGAAAGTTTGACATGAACTTATTTGCATTTTCTATAGTAGCACCAGAGTTGAAATTTCATGTAGCTCAGAGACGGTAAGCAAATCTAGAACCATACTATTAAGATCAATCCTCTTATTTCCAAGAATTTTCTATCTGTGTGCCATATAACAAGTACTCATAAACATTCATTGCAAGCATTTTCTATCTATGTGCATGACGACCATACTATTAAGATCTATCCTCTTATTTCCGTTCATATGTTACTTCATAGATCATATTCCAAGATAAAAGGTGTCAATTATATATATATATATATATATATATATATATATATATATATATATATATATATATATATATATATAAATTATAGTTCAAAAGCAGACAATAAAGGGCACAAATTCTGATTATAAAGGTGATATTTAGAGTTAAGCTTACCGTCATTGTCATGTTGAAACCATTCCTTGAATACGGGGATGTCCCTTATTGATCTAAAATAGTCAAAGAGAATTACAATTAAAAGAAAGAAAGAAAAAAGAAAAGAAAAGAAGGCAAGCAGGTAATTAGACACTCAAATGCAACCAAAATTAAAAATATGAACTTATCTGTTTAACTCCCTCAGAAGTGACACCTACACCAACATGCAACAACGGAAACCAGATCAGTCCCAAATGTGTACTTAGCAATTAAGGCATCAAAAAAATGTAAGAGTACCTTTGGGGTGAGAACCAGCCAGTGTAGCTTCAGTAGATGATCCTGCAACACTCAAAACCAGATCCTGCAAATAAGAGTACCTCTGGCATCAGCATCTTGTTATTTACATGATTTTAAGATAGCCAAAGTAAAACCATTTACCCTTGAAGTAACTTACAGCAGATGATACTCTGTTTGAGGTGTAATTTCTATACACCTGCAGAACCACCAGTAGCCGTGCAAGAAATTACAGCAGAACCATGTAAAAACTTATCGTCGGAGTTGATCGCATTCTCTACAACAGCTGCCATGGATGATGAAAATTCCCTACAGTTCTCTCTCTCTCTCTCTCTCTCTCTCTCTCTCTCTCTCTCTCTCTCTCTCTCTCTCTCTCTCTCTCTCTCCCACAAGTGCATCAGTAGTAAGATTCCTCTCAATTGCCTTTTCCCCATAACATCCATGCTAAAACACATAAATAATGGAATTAAACGACTAATAAATTGAAAAAATCATCATAAATAAAGTAGAGCTATGTTATTTTTGGACATGTACCATCTCATGACGTGTGGCAGCCATGCTACGCCGACCAAGTGTAGAAAGGCCAACTTGTTTGGCCCGATTGGATGCATTTCTTCCACTTGATTCCTTAAATTTGTCAGTATTGCAATAATCCACGAAGATCATCCAATCCTCAATAGGGACACCAATAGGGGTGGGATATGATTTCACAACTGTAGGATCCTTGTCCTTAACATACTTCGTATGCAAAGTGTTCTTAAAATTTCTCCAAGTGGCCTTACAGCGATCATGAACATATTGTAGCCACGCTGCTTGGTTATCTTGAAATTCATAACTACATGCCAGGATATCACTGACACTCTGAATGTATTGTGGAGGCACCAACCAAAATTCTGTGTAGGTGATCGGAATGTGTGCACGGGTGAGAACACCAATGCTTGAATTGAATGCGATCTAATTTGCATCCCCTGCATTCGGTTGCCCAAAATCATTAATCTTAATGACCCTTTTCAATGAGGTCGTCTCATGTAATTCTGAACCTCTCGTAGGACCTCTCTTCCTAGATGATGAAGATGACGAGCCCCCTGCATAAAAAGAAAAATAGTTACAGATGTTTCATCATCGCCAATATAAAAGATATTTTAAATCTAGACAATTAAGGAAGGCTATCTTATTACCTCTAGCATCTTCAGGGGTTACATTTTTGGAAGTTGCATCCACTAGCGGCGCTGCATCGAATGACTCTACCTCTGAGTCAAAGATCATTTTAAAAGAAGTTTTAAATCTAAATAATTATGGAAGGCTATCTTATTACGTCTAGCATCTTCAGGGGCTGCATCTTTAGGGGCTGCATCCCCTAACGACTCTGTGTCGAATGACACCGCCTCTAAGTGAAAGATCGTTTTAAAAAATAAATAAATCTAAACAGCTAACGAGAGCTATGTTATTACCCCTAACAGCTTTATGGGATGCATCCCCGAGCGGCTCTGCCTCTAGGTCCATCTTCAAGATCTAATTTGTAACGTAATTACTATAAAAATTTCTATCCAAATAGCAAAGTACCAAGTATAATAAAGAGACAAGTAAATTAATTCATAAATTTTTTCTATCACATTAATATGATAACGGAAAAATCAAAAAGGGCATAAATCAAAATCGTTTCATTACATGCATAATATAACCAAGAAATCAAGTTTTTTTCCCTACTCTCTTTCTTTTCTTTTTCTTTTCAACAACCACACAAATATCTTCAAGGTCATTGAATAACAACTCGCCACCCATGTCTACTTTGGTGACATCAGGTCCTACTTCAACCTCAGTTACAACCCGTGTTTCTGATAAAAGGCTTGTTTCATCTTCAACGAAAATCTTTCTTGGAACCTCCAAGACCACATGCCAATCAGGATTTTTTAGATCTCTAAAATAGAAAACATGCACGGCATGCTCTGCAAGAATAAATGGCTCATCACCCACTTGGTCTGAACTGAGAAGATTAGACAAATTCACCAGTCTCAAATTTCCTACCGCATCGAAAGAAACACCTTGGTGCGTCACCTTCACCCAATCACACTTTAGTAGGACTGGCCTGTACCCTTCTCGGTACTCTAGTTGGATGATTTTGCGGAGGACTCCGTAATAAGGTACGGATTCATCCACTAGATTCTTATCCTTAGCACTAGATCAGAAGGTAGTCATACTCTCTGTGCTAACCACACTATTCTGTTTCATTTTATTCTCTTCGTATTCCTTGGTGACAAAGAGAAAATCATTGATACAATACTATAACACCCTGAAAATTGGGGGTCGTGTATAAACCCAACTCCCGAGTTCCAGACCATCACTTATACAATAAAAATGATTATGATTTAATGTTGACTGAGTTAGAGCATTCACATGAGTAAGATTATACCAAAACTGCAATTCATACTCCAGATTCAATGATAAAACGCAAGCGGAAGACTAAAGAATATATATATCACTGTATGGAAAACAAAATAAATCTCAACTGTCTCCAAAGTATGAATACATCTCTAAGTCTCATATACATGTAATAAAACAGAAATCAAAATTTCATAAGGTCCAACTAGTCTGTCCCACCGATCCAGGCCACCTATGCAAAGCCGTCGTAAAACCGCATATACGAGAACTCATCCTAGTCCTCGTCATAATCTGGCTCTGCATCCTGAATCGCCGCATCACCTGCATCTAAGACAAGGTCTGGTGGGTGTTGCAAACACCATCCCGTAACGTGGGAGTGAGTGATCAACTCAGTGGAATAATAGAGCAAAGATTAGCATGTTCTCAAATCAATCATGTGATAATAGTAAAGCAATCAATCAAACATTCTTAGATATTGTTGTTAATGTATGCATGAGATGACATGATGGATGCCCTCACTGACATACTCCCTCATGCGGCACCATCTGCTTCCGCGGCATGCTTTTTTCCCGCAGTGCTCCACATCTTCCAGGCACATGCAATGCGATATGGATAATGATTACCGGGTTGTTATTAGTCCATCCATACAGCAGTATTGGGAAACTAAGGTACTTTGCTTATATCAATCCCAACACAAATCCTGTCTAGGGTCGTCACTCCTAGAAATCTCATATGATGTTATATTTGTATGTCGCTGCAAGGGCTGCCAAGGCTGTTGCTCGCACTCATTGCACCGCTCCCCCATCACCTTATCAATACAGGCCTAATGTACTCTCATCGCTACGAAAGGGTCGGCGCCTCCCGTAGACTCAGAATACGCTCACGGTCACTACAAAGGGCTTGTCACCTGATCAATGTAGGCCGACAGCAAGAATATAGTATCCCATACCACCATAATCTGCTCACGAGTCAAATGTGCTCACTGGTCACTACGAGGAGGTTTGTGGCCCCAGCGTACGCCGACAGCTCGACCACGGTGTCCCATACCACTATGCCCGGCTCATGAGTCTTTATGGATCATGGTACCATGGTTAACAGGGTTTTCAATAGTAAGTTCAGTACCCTGGGTTCAAGCAGTTATGACTCATACAAGGTAAACAATCAACGGCCAGTCGGGTTACTTGACGGGCTCGACTAGTACGAGCATATCGTAAGTCGAACGACATGAAGTGCGTAAAACACTTCCTGTGGCCTAACCACTGTCGCCAACTCAAAACACGACTCGCGTTCATCGACAAGTCCTTCATGGCAAATATAAGCCAACCACGAATTTACTCTGTTACCGACTGCCTGGACTAAGTATAATCCCAAACATTTGTAAGTCAACATCAGTAATCATATGAGAGTAAAGGAAATGAAATATAACAATATAAGCATGTTGAAACATGTTATAACATACCACTTAAGCAATTCATCCAACACATGCATTTCATACATATAGTGAAATCTATACATATAGCAAACATGGTGAAAATCATATATATCAGCATATTACTTGAGAATTCAATCTCAAAAATCATTCACAACTCCATTTACTCAATACATACTAGTACAAACATTTATACAAACACTTAGCCTACACACTTTAGTCTACATAGCGTATGTCGACCCAAAGTGCTCATTTGGGCGAATCTCTTCGCCAAACCGATCATGCATGCATTCCGAATATCATAATATGACAATTAGCCATGGAAAACATTTCAGTAAAATATGGATGTAAACAGTATTTCCTACAAATGAATAAAATGCCCTAAATCTCATATTTTCCATACGTTTACGAAACGGAAAACGGACAGCATGTTCTACATGTGAAACGGTGCTGCCGTTGATAATCAACTATTAAACGACCTTGAAAGCTTTGAAATCAGTCAATCAAAGCGTCTAAAATCCACACCTTTCGCCCTAGACGTGTATCGTTTCAAACGGAACGTATACGCTTTGTCAACACCGTAGCAGCGACCTAATGCACAAGATGTATAAGTTACTTTGCTATTTGAATCGATGGAATCCTAAATCAGCAAGTAGTTAGGGTTTTCCTTACTTAAAAGTGCATTGGAATTACCAACAAAGTGATTTGAATGCGGTGCTTAAGTACGTGTAGAAGATGAAACAATCGGTAGGAAGATCTCTCACAAGGTCTCCCACAATCTCTCACTTTCTCTCTCTCTAGCTAGGGTTTCTAGCAAATTCGGATGGGTGAGATATGTGAGGGTTTAAGGCCCTTATATAGCCTAAAATCTAACTAAAATAGACTTGGGACAAATATATACTTAAGTTATAACCAAATCGGGGTTATTCCGATCCAAAAGAGCGTTTCGGGAGGTCCCCTGGCCAAACGCGGTCGGACTTAAGCTCATGATCACTGGATGTTGGTCACACCCAGTTTTCAGACCAGTAGAGTTCGCAGATCGCACGTGGTGCTCTAGTTTTAGTTCAGCAGTTATCGCACCTAAATCAGGTCTACAAGTCTCATGATATGAAAGAGAAATTTTTCCTGATCCGAGGGTGAAATTTGGCTAAATTCTGACGATCAGAACGCTTAATAATAACGCGCCAAGTCACGTGCCAGATTTGGATTTAAATTTTCAAATCCTTACCCATTTCTCACCCTCTTCACTCCAGGCTCAATGAAATAGCCTCAGAGCATCGGTTGGGCTTGATTTTCGAAATGATTGTCAAGTCCAGCTAAGCGGTCCTAACGGTCTAAGATTGTAGATATCGGACTTTCGATGCGCAGTCTAAATCCAATATAAAGTTTCTAAGGGTTCCTGAGAGCAAATGGGTTTAGAGTTTGATCCTAGGTTTCAGGGTATTATAGCGTCATTGATTCTACAAGTTTTGGATCTTGTAGAACGTATTTAAAGTGATCAGGGATAATTTCACAGCTATTCTAGCGTAGCGCTAGCTAACTTACGCTTATTTTCTAAAGGAATTAATCCTAAGCGATTTCTGGTCGAGTTGGTACTCGAGTCTTAGTACATATTTTTCCAAAGCATTACAATCAACCCCCTTTAACAAAAAATTCCATCCTCGAAATTTATACCTTTTCGTACTCCTTAAGAAGTTGTGCGTAGTTCTTTCTGATCTCGGCTTCTGTCTCCCAGGTAGCCTCTTCCTCAGAGTGATGCATCCACAACACCTTCACAAGGGGGATGACCTTGCTACACAGTACCTGCTCCTTCCTGTCTAGTATACGCGCTGGTCGCAGTACATATGTAACATCCTCACTTAACTGCACCTGCTCCCATCTGATGATATGGGAAGGATCAGAAACGTATTTCTTCAGCATAGAAACATGAAATACGTTGTGAACGCTCGCAAGAGGCGTAGGTAAAGCCAGACGGTAAGCCACTGCACCCACACGATCGAGAATCTGAAATGGTCCAATGAATCGCGGTGCCAGCTTCCCCTTCTTCCCGAACCAAAGGACTCCCTTCATAGGAGAAACTCGCAAAAATACATGATCCCCAACCGTGAACTCTAGCGGCCGCCGTCTCGTATTGGCATAACTCTTCTGTCTACTCTGCGCTGTGAGAAGCCGGTGTCTAATGATGTCAATCTTCTCTGACGTCACCTGCACTATCTCTGGGCCAATCAATCTACGCTCACCGACCTCTGCCCAGCAATGCGGTGCTCGACAAGGTCGCTCATACAACGCCTCATAAGGTGCCATACCGATACTCGCCTGGAAACTGTTGTTGTACGCGAACTCCACATATTCAAGACAATCATCCCAACTGTCCTTGAAGTCCAATGCGCAAGTCCGTAACATGTCCTCTAGAATCTGGTTCACCCGCTCTGTCTGTCCGTCTGTTTGTGGGTGGAAGGCAGTACTGAACTTCAACTTCACACCCATAGCCTCCTGAATGCGAGTCCAGAAAATAGAAGTGAAATGCGTGTCTCTGTCCGACACGATCTCCAACGAAACTCCATGCAGACGCATGATCTCTCTGATATACAGTCTAGCCAGCTCGTCTGCAGAGTTCGTAACTCTGATCGGTAGGAAGTGCGCCGACTTCGTCAGACGGTCGACGATCACCCAAATATAATCATGTCCCTTCCTCGTCTTCGGCAGCCCTGAGATAAAATCCATGGAAATGAAGTCCCACTTCCACTCAGCGATCGGCATAGGATGAAGAAGTCCAAGTGGTCGGCGATGCGCTGCCTTCACTTGCTGGCATGTGAGACAACGGGACACGAACTCTGCAATGTGGATCTTCATACCATCCCACCAATAGGTCCTCCTCAAGTCACGATACATCTTCGTGCTACCCGGATGCATCGCAAGTCGAGAACTGTGCGCAGCCTCGAGAATCTCTCGTCTCAAGTCGGGAATGTTTGGGACGCATAGGCGGCCATGGTAACGTAAGCCCCCATCCGTGCCAACTCGTCACTCGGTGTCTGCATCATCACTGGCCTGCTCTCAAAGCTCAGTCAGACGCGCATCATCCCCCTGCGCCTCGATGACCTCGTCATCGATATGAGATCGCACTTGCACATGTGCGATAAACTCATACGGCTCCTCCACAGTGAGTTTCTGCTCAAAGTCTCACAAAAACTCAACCATATCCCACTCAGCAACCATTAGCGGAGCCGCAAACTCTATTGCCTTCTTGCGGCTCAACGCGTCAGCCACAAGGTTCACCTTACAAGGATGGTAAGAGACTTGGAACTTGAAGTCCTTCAAAGTCTCCATCCATCGCCGCTGCCTCATATTCAAATCCCGCTGCATGAATAGGTACTTAAGGCTCTTGTGGTCGCAAAAAAGCTCGAACTCCTCTCCATAGAGGTAATGTCTCCAGAGCTTCAATGCGAATATGACAGCTGCCAACTCTAGGTCGTGTGTAGCGTAATTCTCCTCGTGCTTCCTTAATTGTCTCGAGGCATACAAAATTACCCTATCCTTCTGCATAAGGACACAACCTAGACCAACGCTAGACGCGTCAGTATATATCGTGTATCTAACCCCTTGCTCTGAAAATACTAGCACAGGGGTGGACGTAAGTCTATCCTTCAGCTCCTGAAAAGCTGACTCCGCCTTATCATTCCAGGCGAACTTCACGTCCTTCCGCGTCAACTGAGATAAGGGTCTGGCGATCTTCGAGAAATCCCGAATGAAGCGTCGATAGTAGCCAGCGAGACCCAAGAAACTCCTCACCTCAGTGACAGAACCAGGCTACTCCCAGTCCTGAACTGCTGCTACCTTAGACAGGTCAACTGTCATCCCATCCTTGGACACCACGTGTCCCACGAACTTCACTTCCTGCTTCCATAAGTCGCACTTCTTGTACTGTGCGAACAACTGATGCTGTCTGAGTGTATCCAGGACCAATCGCAAGTGCTCATCTCGACTCCTGGAGTATACCAAAATGTCGTCAATGAACACAATGACGAATCGATAGAGGAAAGGCCGAAATACCTGGTTCATCAGATCCATGAACATGGCTGTTGAGTTCGAGAGACCGAACGACATCACAAGGAATTCGTAGGGCCAAAGATGGTCCTGAATGCTGTCTTCTGCACGTCCTCATCCTTGACGCACAACTGATGATATCCTGACTAAAGATCAATCTTTGAGAAGTACTGCGCCCCTCTCAACTGATCAAACAAGTCATCAATCCTAGGCAGAGGGTACCTGTTCTTCACCGTAATCTGGTTCATCTTGCGATAATCAATACACAATCACATAGAACCATCCTTCTTCTTCACAAACAGAACTGGTGCTCCCCAAGGAGACACACTCGGTTGAATGAAACCCACCTCCAACAGATCATCAATCTATTTCCTCAACTCCTCCATCTCACACGGTGTCATGCGATACGTCGGCAGTGAGACGGGCGTGGAACCAGGCACCAAATTGATAGTAAAATCAATCTCTCACTGAGGTAGCAAACTAGGGATCTTCCTGAACAGATCCCCAAAATCACAGACGACTGGCGTAAGCTCAAGTGTCGGGGCATCAGCGTCCCGTAGCAAAGAAGCGTAGCTAAGTATGTGGAAGGGGAGATTTATCCGCACTGAAAATGTAAAAGATGTGCCCTCTGGCTCGTAGACTGTCACTGTACGAGTCTCGCAATCAATCTCGGCCATCCCGGCAGTCAACCAATCCATGCCAAGAATAACATCGAGATAAATAAGAGAGGGGTCAACGACAAGATCAATAGCCATCGTCCTGCACCCTAGATCCATCAAGTAACCCTCACACATCAGGGTGGCATCAGAAAAAGCCCCATGAGCTGAAAGGACTCGCACTCCATCCATACGAATAGTCGGTAGCCCAAGACGCCTGACTATGGAATACGATATCAAAGAAAGCGTGGATCCTGTATCCACCATCACGAGTATAGGAGTACCTCCAATATGGGTGGTGACTTCAAAGGCCAAAGGCTGAGTAGTGTCTGTCTCGGCTGCCTCTGCTGTCAAGGTGTGTACCCAAGCCTACTGTGGCCGGTTCGGCAGCGGTATCATAGGCCGTTGAGGGGCAGGAACGGAGGTACGGGAGGTCTAAAGGAAGGATGTGCAGGAGCCAACCATAAAGGCGGTGCTGATAAAGCCTGTGGGCATGGACGGTCGATCTTCTACGGCGGTGAGAACCCGCTATCTCTCATCCGAGCGAAACAGTTCCCCACAAAATGACCCGGTCTGCCACAATAAGTACATGAGACATCAGGGCGCTGCAACGGGGGTACTGGCACTTAAGCCCTAGGAGGAGGATTGATGCGAGGCCTCTTGCCTACAAAGGGCTTATCCTGCATATCCGGTCATGGCCTAGGAACAATAGGGCCACGAGATCGTGCAAGTCGATCCACATCCTGCTCTCCCCGCATAAACATGTGAATCAGCTTAACGTAGGAGGGAATGCTAACACAACACATCTTCAACCGAATATCCAGTCGCAAGTCCTCAGAAAATCGCCGTATGCGCATCTGCTCATCTGCAAGTATAGTCGAGACGTATCTGCCCAACTCGGTAAACCGATGCTCATACTCTGTGACTATCATGCCTCCCTGCCTAAGGCGTAGAAACTTATTCTCCCGCTCATGCCTGTAAGTCTGGGGATAGTATTTCTCATGGAAACGGAACTCGAACGCTGCCCAAGTCCAGATATAGTCGACAGCAACAGTCCGCAAAATGGTATCCCACCAAAGACTGGCCTCCCGCTCAAACATGAACGTAGCCAACTCTACCTTCTCAGACTCTGAGCAATGCAGCATCCGTAGTATCTTCAACACACGGTCGAGCCAATACTCAGCCTCCTCGGGTCTGTGAGAACCCTTAAAAGTAGGAGGCCGCAAGCACTGGAATCGCTCAAGTAGGCCCCGTGTATCAGCGGCATTCTCCGTAAGGTAAGCAGGCAGTGCAGGATGAGCCATGCCCTCATCCTGAGTAGAAGTACCGGCATCCTCAGCTGGATGCATAGGTGGTGCAGGTGGAGTTGTACTCCCACCCTGGGCTAAGGCCCCTGCTATCGTAGTCAAGAGCTGCTGGTGCTGCTGATGCATCATGGCCATCAACTACTCAAATCTATCTGGAGGTGGAGCAGGCTGTGGCACATACTGCGTCAAGGAAGATGCATGGTACTGCTCTCTGACAGGTGGTGTGAAAGGCGGTGGTCCAGCTGCAGGACCTGTGCAAGGCTGAGACTCACGCGCAGTCTCAGGAATCGAGCCCACAGCAGGGTCCGTATGAACATCAGTCTGAAGAGGAACCCGATCCATAGGCTCTCCCAATGTAAGTCGTGTCGTGCTCCATGTAGCCTTAGGCGGTATTCCCTATATTCAAAATAGGGCGTAACCTTTGTCAGTCACAGCAATAGCACAAACACACCACCACACAATCATTCACATAACAAGCTAAAGACATTCCATGCATTTCATTTAATCAAAATTTTCACAATACAAGAGATATATCCTTACATGCATCATGACCAGAAACACATGGGAACTTATCCAGTCAAGCTACCACAGCAACATAAACAAACTACTAGCCTTATCAGGCTTACACATAGAAAGTAGGAAACAACTAACTACAACCAACAACATCTGGATCTAGATCACTAGTCTGAGTCTGGGGATGGAGGAGGAGCACCCTTATCCTGCAAGCAACATAGGATCACCTTCAAGGTGCGAGTCACCTTGCCAAATTTTCTCTTTATGACAGCCTTGGTATCCTCAACCTCGGCCCGAAGTTCCTGGACTTTTCGTCGCAAGGCAACCTGACTCTCCTCAAGTTGGGCTATGTGAGCATCTCTAGTAGCCCCAGTCGCAGGAGGAGGGCTCTCATCAGTATCCCGAGCCTCCTCTTCTTCTTCTTCCTGGACTTCTTCCTCGATTTCTACCCCAGCTTCTTCTTCACCAACATCCGCTTCACTATCATAATCTCCCTTGCTATCATCATCAAGTTGAGCCTCACACTGCCGAGGCCCTATCTTCATCTTGTTCATGGTAGTCTTATCGATGAAGTGGATCGGTATAGGCAACTCCGGCCCAAGTCTGTAAGCAAACTCAAGTGCAATATTACATATGAGCTGGCCAAAAGGAAGTGACTCAGACGTTCTTCTTGACTTCGCTACGAGGACTATCTATTGCAACACAAAGGTGGCCATGCATACATTCTCTCCCTGACCCACTCGATACAGAAAATCAACCATGAGACGCGTATACTCACTACAGTTGGTCGACCTGGGATACACATTGAACGTGCAAATGTGGTGCAGCAGGCAAAAATCATCCGACATGTGGGACGCTAAGAGGCTAGTGTTAGGCTGCCACGGAACCAAACTACCGCATAGGAACCTGGTGCAGCTATTTCTCTCATGAGCACTCCTCAAGTTCTTGGCACTGGGATGTACCTCGCCAAGAGGCACATTTAGAATGTGAGCTATCAACCGAACATCGATCGTGGCTTCCCGGTCTCTATCAAAGGGAATCCTGAACTGCAATGGCTCTAACGTAGGATCCCAAATACGAGCATAGAAGGCACGCACAGCGCTCACGTTCGCTCGAGACTCAGCTTCAAAGAGCGGACCCCTGTGCGCAACCTCAATACGCTCAAACAACAAAAATTCACCAAAGACCCGCCCATCCACATGCACTTCAAACAGGACCTTGCAGTCAGTATAAGCGTCATGAGGTAACTCTGCTAACAGTACTCACCCTATGTGAGTATGGGGATCCAAATACCGCTTTGTATGAAACTCATAAGCTGTTCTTGGACTTGCGGCGGCTCTTGAGCTAGCGGCGCCACCTCTCGACCTTCTTGATCGTGAAGGGCGACTAGGCCCAGCTTCATCTGTGGTAGTCTTCCTCTTTTCCATCAGAGAGAGGATGGTAGAGAAAGAGAAAAGAGCCAAAATGGCTTCAACAAAAGCCATTAAAAATGAGGGAAATAAGGAGAAACGGCTGCCTGAATGGATTGAAGGAAATCTAAGCACTGTAGAGGGATGAATCAAGCTCCCAAAGGCTGGATTTTCAGAGGAAAAAGAGAAAACTAAATGGGAATGGAGCTCCACACGATTTCAGCCTTGATTGGAGGTTGTGGGAGCTTCAAACGATGAAAATGGAGGGAGAGGGGACTGCCTATTGCCGTGGATGATGGAGTGGGGTCAGTTATGATCAAGAATGAGAATGGGAGAGGTTTGGTGATGAGATTTGAGAGGGAGGCAGCAAGAAAACGTAAAAGGGAGAGCTTGGAGGCATTGTTTATGAAGGAGGTATGGGTTTCAGGGGGTTTTAAGGTGCGAACCACCTATGGGGGAGGTGCCCTACCCCTTTTAGGACGTTTGCCTGACGCACGGCTCAAGTGGGGCCCACTGGTCGGCGATGCCATCTCTGGCAAACTCTCAATCCGGTCGGTCCGGCCATATGGTTCAGGTCTCCCCTGCCCTAGGGACCCCAAATATGTGTGGGATCCACCCTGGTTCATTGTACTTTGGCCTAGATAGGTCCAAAACTCTATTTGTGGCGTTCCGAGGCCAGTTTGTAAACCAGAATAATTTTATACATCTTGTAGAATATGATTTTGGGGTAGGAGAAGCTAATCCATCCAACTAACTCATTTTTTACAAGAGATTCCACAATTAGAATGGCTAAAAGTCTAATTCTTACCTATATTTACTATTTATAGTAAATTTTTGTCTAAGTATGATTTTCTATCATTTACACATTACGATTTATGCCTAATGTGAAAAGACTTAGAAAAAGTTGAAGAATGGGATGGTAAGAGGAAAGATTCTGAAGGAATTGGGTGAAACGGGGGTTTTTAAGCCTGAAGATTGAGTATAAGGGTTGTGGTCGCCCCACAACCTAAGGACATGCATTTCTGGGTTTGGAATTCTTCTGAGAATGTCTCAAATCCGCCTACTAACAACCTACAAGCTACTTAGGTCGCTTCACGCGACCATAGATACGTTGCGGACTCGATTTAAACGATCGATTTGAGTAGACTTCGCCTATTGGCGAAACTGCAATCCTATAAGTGTTTTTAGGTTCTTTTCGCACCCACCTAATTCGAAGGAGTGACAGCGTATGTCACATGTCCATAACCCAAGTCCAGTTTAATCTCAATCATGCTCTGATACTAACTTGTAACACCCTGAAAATTGGGGGTCGTGTATAAACCCAACTCCCGAGTTCCAGACCATCACGTATGCAATAAAAATGATTATGATTTAATTTTGATTGAGTTAGAGCATTCACATGAGTAAGATTATACCAAAACTGCAATTCATACTCCAAATTCATTGATAAAACGCAAGCGGAAGACTAAAGAATATATATATCACTGTATGAAAAACAAAGTAAATCTCAACTGTCTCCAAAGTATGAATACATCTCTAAGTCTCATATACATGTAATAAAACAGAAATCAAAATTTCATAAGGTCCAACTAGTCTGTCCCACCGATCCAGGCCACCTATGCAAAGCCGTCGTAAAACAGCATATACAAGAACTCGTCCTGGTCCTCGTCGTAATCTGGCTCTGCATCCTGAATCGCCGCATCACCTGCATCTAAGACAGGGTCTAGTGGGTGTTGCAAACACCATCCCATAATGTGGGAGTGAGTGATCAACTCAGTGGAATAATAGAGCAAAGATTAGCATGTTCTCAAATCAATCATATGATAATAATAAAGCAATCAATCAAACATTCCTAGATATTATTGTTAATGTATGCATGAGATGACATGATGGATGCCCTCACCGACATACTCCCTCATGCGGCACCATCTGCTTCCGCGGCATGCTTTCTTCCTGCAGTGATCCACATCTTCCAGGCACATGCAATGCGATATGGATAATGATTACCGGGTTGTTATTAGTCCATCCATACAGCAATATTGGGAAACTAAGGTACTTTGCTTATATCAATCCCAACACATCCTGTCTAGGGTCGTCACTCCTAGAAATTTCATACGATGTTATATTTGTATGTCGCTGCAAGGGCTGCCAGGGCTGTTGCTCGCACTCGTTGCACCGCTCCCCCATCACCTTATCAATACAGGCCTAATGTACTCTCGTCACTACGAAAGGGTCGTCGCCTACCGTAGACTCAGAATACGCTCGCGGTCACTACAAAGGGCTCGTCACCTGATCAGTGTAGGCCGACAGTAAGAATATAGTGTCACATACCACCATAATCTACTCATGAGTCAAATGTACTCACTGGTCACTATGGGGAGGTTTGTGGCCCCAGCGTAGGCTGACAGCTCGACCACGGTGTCTCATACCACCATGCCCGGCTCATGAGTCTTTATGGATCATGGTACCATGGTTAACAGGGTTTCCAATGGTAAGTTCAGTACCCTAAGTTCAAGCAGTTATGACTCATACAAGGTGAACAATCAACGGCCAGTCGGGTTACTTGACGGGCTTGACTAGTACGAGCGCATCGCAAGTTGAATGACATGAAGTGCGTAAAACACTTCGTGTGGCCTAACCACTGCCGCCAACTCAAAACAAGACTCACGTTCATCGACGCGTCCTTCGTGGCAAATATAAGCTAACCACGATTTACTCTGTTACCGACTGCCTAGACTAAGCATAATCCCAAACATTTGTAAGTCAACATCAGTAATCATATGAGAGTAATGGAAATGAAATATAACAATATAGGCATGTTGAAACATGTTATAACATACCACTTAAGCAATTCATCTAACACATGCATTTCATACATATAGTGAAATTTATACATATAGCCAACATGGTGAAAATCATATACATCAGCATATTACTTGAGAATTCAATCTCAAAACTCATTCACAACTCCATTTACTCAATACATACTAGTACAAACATTTATACAAACACTTAGCCTACACACTTTAGTCTACATAGCGTATGTCGACCCATAGTGCGCATTTGGGCGAATCTCTTCGTCAAACTGATCATGCACGCATTCCTAATATCCTAATACGACAATTATCCATGGCAAACATTTCAGCAAAATATGGATGTAAACAGTATTTCCTATAAATAACTAAAATGCCCTAAATCTTATATTTTCCATACGTTTACGAAACGGAAAACGGACAGCATGTTCTACATGTGAAACAGCATTGTCGTTGATAATCAACTATTAAACGACACTGAAAGCTTTGAAATCAGTCAATCAAAGTGTCTAAAATCCGCATCTTTCGCCCTAGACGTGTATCATTTCAAACGGAACGTATACGCTTCGTCAACAGCGTAGCGCTAGCTAACTTACGCTTATTTTCTAAAGGAATTATTCCTAAGCAATTTCTGGTCGAGTTGGTACTCGAGTATTAGTACGGATTTTTCCAAGGCGTTACAAATACTTATTGTACTGCATTGCAAAAGCCTTTGGTCCCCTAACTATATCTCTGAAGACTTCATTACTTGATCTATTCAAGTCTAGCTGTTTCTTCAACCAAGGTATGAACTCATCATCACTCGCCACCTTAGTCCTGGTCCTGGCAACTATATTGCGTTGCTTTAAGAAATTTGCATATTTCCTGCAAGTTAAGAAGGTTGTTACAAAATTGACTATTTTTTTCATAAATGTTGTTACAATGTTGTTGAATCAAATGTGAAAAAAAATTTTAAAGAAAATGAAGAAGACGTATACATACAAGCTAAGTCCAGTTCATACCCTTGCCATGTCTCATAGTTAGGATGACTCTTCAATACCCACGTGCGAGCCTGTTCGTACTCAATACCTTCTAAAACGACACTTTCACCAGGGCCAACTGGGCCAACCACGTCAACATCTAAGTCGTCAACAATATCTTGCAACTTTGGCATGATTGAAATTGATCCGTCTAACCGCTTTTCCAGTTTCTTCAAGAGGCTTGTGTTATTTTTCCCTCTATACTGGTTGCAGTATATAAGTGTCTCCTCTTGAATGTATCGTTCTGCTATACAACCTTCAGGTCGTGTCATATTTCGGATGTACGCCTTAAACGTCTTCATAAACCTAAAAGAGTTAATGACACATTAGACAATGTAATTGCAAATGTTGGATTGGTTTATTCAGATTAGAATCATATCATACCTTTCGAATGGATACATCCATCGATAGTAGACAGGACCACATACGCAAGCCTCGTAAGCCAAGTGGATAGGCAGATGCATCATCACAATAAAAATTGAAGGAGGGCATGTAATCTCGAGCTCACATAAAGTCCTTGCCATGCCCTTCTCAAGAGTCATTAACATTTCAATATTTATGGTTCGGGAGCATAGGGCATTGAAAAATGTACTAAAGCTTCTAATTATAGTGCGCATAGGCTTACTATCCCTGAATGCATGTTGAATCAAAATTGAAAGTATATGTTGCATCAATACGTGGTAATCATGAGACTTCATTCCCTTTAAATCGACACTATCTTCCTTTACAATGTTCTTCCAATTCCCACTAAAACCAACCGAAACACGAAGTTCATGTAAATTTTGGATGAAAAGTTTTTTTCTTCTTTTCGAAGGTAGAAAGGACCTCATTTTTGGATCACCTTGCCATCAGTATTTTCTAGCCATAAACGCTTCTTAATTCCTAGCCGCTTCAAGTCTCTGCGTGCGTTAGCGTCATCCTTGGTTTTGCCCATTGTGTTTAACATCAATGCAATAAGGATTTCACATACATTCTGCTCAATGTGCATAACATCAAGGTTATGGCGTATGGGAATATCCTTCCAGTACTCTAGATCGTATAATATGGATCGCTTTAAGAAGCATGTTGATTCTGCATCATCATTTTGTTCCTGTCTTCCTTTTGTACCACTTTGTTTCCTCTTTCCAATCTTGCCCCACTGCAAATTTAGTTTCGAAACCATGTTTTCCACCTCATTCCCAGTCAGACGAATCGGTTGTGGTCGTAACTCCACCTTCTTATTGAAGTTGCCTACACTTGTATCTTTTCTGGCCTTATCATTTAGAGACAACCACTATCTCTGACCCATATAAACGTGTTTCTTTCCATGGTGTAATCACAAGGAATCTGTGTGGACACCACATGCAGGACAACCATACTTACCCTTAGTCCTATAGACAGAAATATTACCATATGCGGAAAAGTCATGAATTGTCCACGCAAGATGGCACGCATGTTAAACATGTTTCCATGGTATGCATCGAATGTCGTGATCCCTTTCCGCCACAAGTCTTGTAACTCAGCAATCAATGGTTCCACATAAACATCAATATCCTTCCCGGGCTGTCGTGGTCCCTCAATGAGCAAAGTGAGCATAGTAAATTGTGGTTTCATACATAACTTTGGCGGAAGATTATACGTCACACACATAACAGGCCAGGAATACGACATGCTAAAAGTGCCAAAGGGCTTAAACCCATCTGTAGCTGGACCCAATCGAACATTGCGAGACTCTGCTGAAAAATCCTTATACTTGTTGTCAAGAAACTTCCATGTGCTGGAGTCCACCGGATGCCCCATCTTTCCACTCTACATTTTTTTGGTTGAGTGTCAGGTCATCTCCTTTGCCACCCATGGCACACTGTACATTCTTTGTAGCCTTGGTATTAATGGAAAATACCTTAACACCTTCGTAAGTATTTTAGCTCATTTCAACTTGGAATCAACATGGGTCTTGTACCTAGAAGTACCACAGTTTGGACAACTCGTCTTCGTCTCATGCTCTCTCCAGTATAACATACAGTCATTTGGACATGCATAAATCTTTTAGTAATCAAGACCCAACTTTGTAATGATCTTTTTCTCTTGGTAGGTATTAGTTGGGGTCTTATTACCAGATGGCAAGACATTCTGGAGTAGTTGAAGAAGAGCCGTAAAGCTTTGTTCACTCCATCTATGGTTCACCTTTAATTTAAAAAGTTGTACAATGAAAGTCAGCACGGTGAATGTGTGACAATCAGGATAGAGCTCAGTCATCGCATCTCGTACATTTGCTTCAAACTCATTTGTTGAAGTATCTCCAACAATGTCTTCAGCTTCAAGGGCCACATTGGGTTCATCTTGAATAACTTGGTCCAAGTTATTACAACCAAGGTCTTCAACAACCGCATTAACAATGTTATTTATGTCTGTCACACTATGATACTGGTGAGAAGTGTGTTCAGTACACTTGGCTGATTCAGGCTCACCGTGCATGTTCCACACCCTATATGTTGGATTAAATCCATATTTAATCAGATCTATCACCACATCATCGATTGTGCGGGGTAAACGTAAACATCTGCATTTGGTACATGGACAATGAATGGTTTCTCTACTAGGAAGATGTTCTTTTACGAATTTCACAAAACTCATCATACCATCTATAAAGTGTGGGTCCGGGTAATGTAGAGTAATCCACTCCCTAGAGTCCATTGGATACCACCTGTAGGTAGGCACACGTTTATACAACTAATTCATCATCTAACTAACTATTGACAACATTTATAAAAATAAAAGATATCCAACCAACTTTATATAACAACTTACAACTTAACCTACTGGGAACCATCATGCACCGTAATATCTTACGGCAGAGCGGGTTCAGAGGAGTTACAAGTTGAATTAATACAAAAGAATATAAATGAAGAAATATAAATATAAATTAAGCAAGACTGTAGGTAGGCATACGTTTTTACACCTAATTCATCATCCAACTAACTATTGACAACATTTAAAAAAATAAAAGATATCCAACCAACTTTATGTAACAACATGCAACTTAACCTACTGGGAACCGTCATGCACTGTAATATCTTACGGCAGAGTGGGTTCTGAGGAGTTACAAGTTGAATTAATACAAATTATACCTGATGAAGCAAGTTCTTATCTGTAGCAAGAGAAGTGGACTTCTAATAAATAGGATTATATTCCTGAAACAAAACAAGCACCATCTTTCAATTCAAGCTATATCAAAACATCACAGATATATGGTTGATTTGAATAAAAGAGGCATTTAGCATTCTATGGAAGCATTTAATGCACCACATAATCCATTACGTTGTCAGAATGCATCGTTAATATTTGAAATAAGTTGAACACTTTTCTAAAAAGAAAAGAATTAATGATGATTTCTTTTTGTGAGCTAAAAGAAAAACAATCATGGAATAAATACCAGTCATAAGGGCATTAAGTAAAAGAATACATATTTCTATTATCTTCTCAAGTTAGAAAAGAAGTTTGTACTCTCCCTATTTTTTTGTGCATATCAATAAATTGTTGATCATACTTGCTTCTACCTAGACAAGCTAATTGTTTCTATCTAGAGGCGCTAATTGTCTCTATCCCATTTGGTAACATACCATGTACTGTCCTCATACAGTTTACATGAGACTCGAAATTTCAGCAGCACCTCCCCATATTCTCCAGATATGTGTATAATTTAATACTAACTAGTTGCCATATGTAATCCATTACACATGGATAGAGGAAACCAATTAGTAGAGAACTGCATATCCAGAGAATATATAGGGAGACACTACCAAATTTTCAACTACATGTAAACTGAAAATGATGACAACCTAAGTACATGGTATGGTACCAAATTGTCCAAAATGGGACAATTTAGGAATCCATAAAGAACAAGCATTTTCAGCCAAATGATTATACTTGTTCAATATAAATTCCTAAACGGGGGGGATACATTGTAAACCACTAGGTGGCATAAATACTAATTGTAATTGCATCATGAAGGAACATCTAAGAAGAAATGGGTTATAGTGAAACACAATCAATTATTTCAATTGTTTTTGAAGCATAACTATAAATAAGTACAGAAAACATATCTCAAAAACATCATACACAGTCTAACATATTTGTACTTCATGTGCAAGAGCTTCACCTAAATGACCCAAGTTGTGTTGTTGTGTATGTAGCTTGCCTAAGCAATCCAGCCGACAACCCCTAGAAAAAAATAAAAAATAAAAAATAAAACCACAACATCTTAAAAACCTTAAAACAAGAGTCCTCAAACAAAAATAGGATGTAATACTCTTAAGGGAAGGGTTCTCTCCCTTAGCATGAATTTCTTGTATGAACAGGTTTTTTGGCAATATAAATGTACATGATTGAATAAGATTTGATGCCAAAAAGTCCCTCTGTGATTCAAGAACCATGCATTTAAATGAGGTCCATTGATATTTTTCCCTTTTACCATCCTACCCTGAGAGAAAGTTTGGATGAATCCCTCTAGCAAAGCATTTCTCTTTTAGTTTCAACCAATGCACATGGACTTTAATGAAGGAAAATGAAAAAGGCAAACTAGCCTTTTCTAAGATCACATGTTATTGGTACAATGATTTGAAAACCTCTACTGTGGAAAAGACCCAAAGGGACCCAAGTCAGCCTTCTAAAAGGAAGTAAAATTTTAAATACCAAATGGGGAAAACTGGTTTATCCAAACCTATTTAAGTAGAGAGAATTCAAAATATGGATGTTGAAAACCCCTATGAAATCTTCAAGAAATAGAAAATTGCAAAATCTATCAATAATTTCATTGTTTGGTTGTTTTCTATGAAAATGTCAAAAGGTCAACTCAAATTACATAACATGTGAAAATTTACATTTAACAATTTCCAATACTAATTCCATTGTTTGGTTGTTTTGTATGGAAATGTTAAAAGATCAACTCAAATTGTCCACTTACCAAATCATCCAAGTCTTATTATTGACAAATGTTAAATGGAAATAATCAAATACATGTGTACCACATACCAAAAAAAAAAAGGAGAGCTGTCTATCTTAACATGTGAACAGATATTAGGAAAACCTTGTTACGATTTCCAAGTATCAAACAAAACCATGATATCGAAGAATAATTATAACCCCTAAAGGTTTTTGGGTACCATATTTGCATTTTCCTTTCTTGATTTACCTTTTTTTCCTTTTTGTAACTCAATATGGGTTCTTATTTGAACCTAAAGAAAAAAAGTGGCTTGGCCATCCAAGTTGCCCTTTCTTTAACACTGGAAAATTATATTTCTAGAAGTTTTGTTAGCAGAAATTTTTTTTGCCAAGAAAAGTCAAAAAATCTACTAATATGTTGAAGAGAAAGGATAATTCATTAAACACATCAGGAGAATGATTGAGAACCATCAACTGATTGTAGAAGGTGATTCAAGGAGTGCAATTTCCTTAGCATGAAAGAAAAAAAGAAGAATAGCCAAAGCAGATTAGAGAATTGTTATCTTAGGTAAGCACTAAGTTTAACCTCATTCCCTGGGAAGCTAATGATCAGGAAAATAGGGTAGCGAAATAAGGTGCATCTCAACTTTGTTCATCGAGTCATTCTTCTCCATTTACTTGATGGATGTTGTATGATATTTTTCTTCTTTTTCTTTAAATAAAATTCATGCTAACCATAGAAAAGAATATATGTGCATATGTGTGTATGCATGGATGAATGGATCATGCATGTGTATATATATGTATGTGTCATTGTATGTATGTATGCATGCATGATGATTGGATGGATGGATGGATTGATCGTGAATGTGTGTTTGTATCTATACATGTGCATGCATGGTTGGATGTATGTATGGATCCACCAATTTTCCCATGTTTCCCCAATGTTTCCTCGAATCAAAGACGCATGCTTTTATGCCCCCCATTAAAGGCAAATTTATCATTTGATCCCTAAATATACAAATTTACATCTTTTTTGCTATTATTCGACTCTTAAATATGCAAATGTGTATGTTAGCATCTCCTAAACTATCATTGAAAAATTCCACCATTTTTTCCATGTTTTCTTGATGTTTCTCTAAGTCTATATGACATTTGAGAATCTACATTTAACGGTTTCTTTTATTCCTTTTTCGCTTGTGTGGAAATCATTTTACTCATTTTTTTTTAAAGAAAATCTAGGAAACAAAATTGATTACCCCCTCTTTTTTGGTTTTCCAAACAGGGAAACTGTCGTATCAGGGGAAATCATTTTCTTTTCCATGGTTTTCCACCTTCCTACACAGATGCCATGCTCTGGCTAATGGCTATGTTGTTGCTTGCACAAAAAAATAAAAATAAAAATAAAATTACACATATTCTAAAAATTATGAACAGTCAAGATTCAGAATCTTTTATATGCTTAACATGTGTGTGGTGATTAAAGGTTGAATAACTAATTCCGCATTCGGCGTTTAACATCTAATACATCCTCATACTATAGCAATCTAATCCCAAAGGAAAAGACACATGGTTGAAACAACATTAAGATTACAGCATTTTTGAAGTGGCAGGCCGAGTGTTGCAAAACTGTTTTAGGTTTTCAGATTGTAGGAGTGTTGAAATGTGGTCCCTAGTTCATTGATCCCAACAGTCAAAATCAAGGGCTGCACTATGGATGCCCCATTCAGCAAATCTCCCAGATTGGAGAAATCCCAACCCTTGCAGTAGGTGCCAACAAATAGGCAGTCAAGAAAGAATTACTACTATCCTTCACAGTCAACCACAAAAAGGGCCAAATAACATAGTTCTAGGATCTCCCAATCTATAGGGATTTTTTCCCCATGGGCCATCCATGGGGAGGCCTACATATTTTCCTCATTCAACAAACCTCACAGGTATATTTAGCTACTGATAGCAAACTTGGCTGCATACTAGTGAATTACAACATCGGCACCGGAATCTATTCCCAGAATGCAAATATACCAAAATAAAATAACACCAACACATCAGTCAGGTTTCTCAAGTCAGGTCATTGAGGATAAATATTCCTAGCCGAAGATCAGCATATGCACAGCTATCCCACCCATGCCTACAAAAGCACCTGCATGTAGTTCCACGCTTTTCATCATGCCGGCCCCATGATGAATGTTTAGTAGCTCATATTTTTGCCTGCCGATCATCAAGCAGCATGTGTACAAGACAGTGGATGGTTAAAAGGGGCCAACCAACAGCCTGTTTTCGATGTATATGTGCACCACCCAAATTCAAGCCGATCATCAGGTGGATCCCACAAGGTATGATGCCCTCACCAAAATTGATCAAGGCTACTAGATTGATCATGTGGGCCACAGTTTATGAAATAAATGGAAAGTCACAGGGAAAAAAAAAGAAAGTTGGAAAGTTTTTCTAAGCTGTCTGCTACTTTCTAACATTCTGGCCCACATGACAGTTTTTATTTTATTTTATTTAAAGGTGATGATTTTATCAGGCAACAGCCAAAAGGGAACAAAAAACAAAAAACAAAAGCAACTAAAAAAAGACAAAAGACTACACTAAGCTAGAAATACAGCCAACAAGCTCAAACACAAGCCTTCCACGTCAGGAAGCCCACCCTGATGAAATTAGAAACCTATCAAAGAAGTGCGTGTGTGAAAAGCAAAAACCTTCCGGGGAATCGCATCAGTCCGTGAATCTCCCAGAAAATCCCGCACGGAGTGATCCCAGTTTAGATCTTCAATCTTTGATCTAACGCTACCATTGCTGAAATTCGGATGACATTTGGAAGATAGAAACAAAGGAGAGGGACCCGCTCGATGAAAATGGCGAAAACAGCAACCGGCGCTCAAAATTTTGGGAGTTCCTCTTCTAAATCAAATAAAATCTTCAAATCCGATACAGTGTGCGTCTACCATAGTTTATAACTAAACTTCTGTTAATAGTCGTACATGCATGAGGGACCACTTTTTGGATGGCTAAGATTGTATTATATAACAACATTATAAATATTACACACTTACAACTAGACAGATTAGTTTAATGGTCTGGATAACTCTATATCATTGCCACTAATTTCATAAAGGAATCACCACTATTTTACATTCTGTATAAAAATCACTGTTTTTACAGAAAAAAAAAAAAGCAGTAAACATATGTTTGGAAAGGGGAGGGATCTATGGGCCCCACCATGATGGATATATTTCATCCACGCCATCCATCCATTTTTTAACATTATTTTGGAATAGATCACAAAAAATTAGAATTAAATAAGTCTCGAGTGGACCACAAAATGGGAAAACGGTAGACGGTTGGACGTCCACCATCCAAAACTGAGATTTTCCCGACGGATTATTGACTTTCACCGACGACTTTTAGCCGTCGGATATGCTGACGGATTTTAGCCGTAGCTAAAACCCCACAAAGTCCTTCGGCTTTGCCCCTTTTTTTGGTAGTGAAAATTCAGTCAGCCTAAGGATAAGTTCGACTAGCCAAAGTGTCGGTCGGCTAGCCCAAGCTTGGGTTTAACTAGCCTAATGTTACGCTGATTATGTGCAGACTGCGTAAATTTGAAGCGGTTTCCGAATTATTCTAACACGGTGCAAAAGTTGGAGTTCCTAATCTATAGTAGGGGTGTAAGTGTTATGATTTCATATCCCTTTGGTTGTCAAATTTTGTGGCGATAAAACCTATATAGATATATATATATATATATATATATATATATATATATATATATATATATATATATATATATATTGTACATCTTTTGTTTCATGTTTGAGACTATTCATTGCTTCAAGACATCGTATTTCAAGACAAGAACTTAAATGAAGAAAGTTTCAAGTCTAGTCATGGATGAAGTATACAAGAATAGAAGTCTTCAAGTATGCATGTTCAAGATTTTAACAAGTACAAGAATAGAAGAAGACTTTATCAAATTAAGAAAGTTCAAGCTCGAGAAGGCCTACAAAAAGATTCGTCAATTCTCAAGCTTCTCTTAAGGGTCATCTAAGAGTATAGACTATCAATGTTCATCTCACTTTCAAGGTTTGTTTGACCTTAGGTTGACCTTAGGTTGGGCTTTATTGTAGGTCATTCTGGATACATAATTCATATATTTTAAATATGCTTGTATGGGCTGATCTAAGACCAGTCCTAGCTCTGTTACGACCAGTCTTAAGTTTTTCAAGACCAGTCCTAGGTTGTTGAAGATTTTTAAATTTTTCTGGTTGTCCTACGACCAGTCCTGGACATCGTACGCCCAGTCCTGTGAGTTGTATGACTTGTCCTTCGACCGGTCTTAGCCCTACGACTCGAACTCCAGAAACTAATCTGGGGGTCCTACAACCAGTCGTAGGTGACCCACTACTAGTCGTAGGTGGCCCACAACCGGTCGTAGGCTACTCAGGACCAGACGTGAAACAGCTAATCCTTATCCTGCGAAAATCTTTAAAAATTTGTTGAAGCTACGACCAGTCCTAAGGATCCTCAGACCAGTCATAGATGGGATTTTTCAGGCTATAAATAAAGCACGAATTTTAGAGTTTTTCAATTCAATTCAATCAATCTTAAGGCCATACTCTGAGATAAGTTCGTTTTTGTTTTTAAGCTACTTTGTTCTCATTTAATATTCCTTTTGCTAGCTTATTTTGTATTTGATTTTGATCTACATTCCAATCTTATTAGAAAAGAGGAAATTTTGATATTCCTTCTTCTTGGATTCAAAATCAAATAGAACTAGCCCTTTTGATTTAAAATTAATTAGACTTAGAACCATTCATAAAGTGAGTATTGGACTTTGAACGTTGAATCAAACTTCTACTCCGATTGGTTCTACCAGGCTACTTCAAAAGAAGATTCAAGTATTTTACATTTGTGTAATTTACATTCTTTGATTTTGTTTGAGATTTACCAGAAAAATTTAATTGTTTTGGTTATGTGAGTAGAGCCAGAAAACTCAGATTGTGTGGGTTTTTGGATTGTGTAAGCCCAAGATAAAAAGACACAATTGTGAAGGTTTTAGGAGAACCTGTGAAACCTGAAACCTATTTTGATAGTGCATGCTAATATCTCTTGTGTGAGGATATTCGGAGTGGAGTAGCATTCTGTGTGGCTATTGGATAACAGTTGGTGTACACACAGGCGAACCACTATATATCTTTGTGTTATGGATGTGCTTTATTTCTTCATTCCTTTATTCATTCAATTTTATGGATTGTATCTGTGGTTGAATGTTGTAATCATTTTATTTCAAGCCAATGTGGGGAATGTTATAATAACTTAGGTTTAATTTCCTGTAAGCTATTTCCTTGCTTTATTTATTCCTCTCGGTTTGAGTTTTTGATACAAAGGACATTCTAGAAATAAGGTTGTCCTACCATAAGCCTTTGGTTTTTGGTGTAAGGTTGTCCTTAGAACTGAATTAGTATCAACCTCTCAATACTAGTTTATTGAGGTTGCTTTTTAATTCAGTATTATGGATTGTTTTATTTTATTATTCCGCTGTTATAAGTTTTATTTGGCATAGCCTTATTCACCCTCCCTCTAGGGCATATAGCTAGGCCCTTTCAAGTGGTATCAGAGCCTAATAGCTTGTGCTTATTGTTTATTTATTGGATTTATTTCCTGAGCTAACGATCTAAGCTATATTAAGATGTCAAATTTTGATAGCCTATCAGTCACTAGGCCACCACCCTTTAATGGCACAAACTATGCCTATTGGAAAGCCAGGATGAGGATCTTCCTCAAATCCATGGATGAAAGTGTGTGGCTGGCCACAGTGAATGAATGGAACCCTCCTATCACTGAAGTAACTAATGACGATGGTTCAAAATCAATAAAAGTAACGGCTTATTTTCTTTGGACTACACTTCAGAAAAGTGAGAGTAGTGCCAATGCAAAAGCACTAAATACAATTACTTGTACATTATCACCAAATGAATTCAAAAGAATCATCTCTTTTGAAAATGCAAAACAAGCATGGGATGTATTAGAAATGACACACGAGGGTACATCAATTGTCAAGAAATCTAAAGTCCAACTCCACACAACTAAATTTGAAGAAATTCATATGGAGGAGAATGAGATGTTTATGGACTTCTACACTAGATTGAATGACATTGTGAACTCTATGTGGGGTCTTGGTTATCGAATCCCAGAAAGTAAAGTGTGCGCAAAGATACTACGCTCACTTCCTGAACGGTTCAATTTTAAAGTAACCGCGATTCAGGAACTTCGTGATATGGATACCATGAGGGCTGAGGAACTAGTTGGTTCACTACAAACCTACGAGTTATCCTTTAAAGCTCCTAAAGGAAAATCGATTGCTCTCAAATCATCTAAAAATGTTTCACAAGAGAGCACTTTGGATTTAGAAAATTTCGAAGATGATATGGCGCTTTTAGCAAAAAAGTTTTACAAAATTTTCAAAAGCAAGAAAAAAGTTAATTATTAAAAGTCAAATGATAAGAGACAATCTAAACCTAGAGCTCGAAAATATTTGAAAGATAGTCAATGTTACAACTGTCAAGAGTATGGGCACTTAGCTAACAAATGTCCTAAAAGGACAAATCAAAAAGGAAAAGCATGTTGGCTACTTGCGATGAATCGTTTGATTCTGAATCCTCTTCTAAATCAGAAGATTCTGAAACTGAGTCGGACGATGATGTTAAAGCCCTTAAGACTCTAGCCAAGTTCACTTTTTTAGATAATGATGATATATCTAGTGAAGAAAATTTGAATAGTGATTGCGATAATGAAGATGATCTTCAGGACGCTTATAATGCCCTTTATAAGGAGAGTTGTAAAATTTCCGTCAAGCTTAAGTTACAAAAAGAAAAATTTTCCAAGCTTAAAGAAGATTATGAGTCTGTCGTTTTAGAAAAGTCTCATATTTCTGATTCTTTTGAAAAGACCAAATGTGATTTAGATTTCAAAACCTCCAAAATTCAAGATTTGAGATCCAAAAATGAGAAACTCAAAAATGAGGTAGCTTCTCTTCTGAGTTTGAAAGACACATGTAGATATGCCTAAGGTGATCCTCAATTGGAAAAATTATTGTCCGAATCAAGAAAATGTGGCGATCGATCCGGGTTGGGCTATGATAAGAATACATCTCCTAAATAAAAGAATATTGCTCCTAAATTTGTAAAAGGAGAATCTTCAACCTCAAAAGAAAAGAATACTTTTTAAGGTTTTTTCAAAAATTCAAGGACTTTTTAAAAACCTAAAGGTAGCCATGTCAACTTTAATTTTCAAAACCGAAATCCATTGGCTGAAAAAATAATTGATCTACTCAAGGAGCTATTAAAGTCCAACTCTATAGGTCTCTCCTATAACAACAGACAGAAAAAGACCAGCTATACTCATAAACCCAAAACAGTTCTGAAATGGGTTCCTAAAGTTGCCTGCTTGGTTGCCCACACTGCTTTCAAAGCTTCAAGCCATTCAAAGTGGTACCTAGATAGTGGTTGCTCTAGGCATATGACAGGCGACAAGGCTTTATTCACCGATCTAAAAGTTATGACTGATGGATCAGTCACATTTGGTGATGGAAGCAATTGCAAGATCATTGGCCAAGGTACGGTTTAGTTTTATAACCTTCCCTTATTTAAGAACGTTTTATATGTTGAGGGCTTGAAACACAACCTAATAAGCATTTCTCAAATATGCGATAACAATCATAGTGTGAAGTTTTCTAATCAAGGTTGTGAGATAGTTAATAAAAAGGGTTCTGTTATATTAACTGGTCGCAGAACTTCTGAAAACTGCTATTTACATGAAGAGGTGTATGTTGAACAACCTTCAGGGTTTGAAGACCCCAAGTTATATGACCATCAATTTCGTCTCAAAAAGGCTCTCTATGGTCTAAAACAAGTGCCCAGGGCATGGTATGAGAAATTGACTAAATTCTCACTTAGTCATAGCTTTCAAGTAGAAAGTGTCGATAAGACACTCTTTTTGTTAAGAAGCATAACAATGATTTTTTTATAGTTCAAATTTATGTTGACGATATTATTTATGGATCAACTTGTACTAACATGTCTATTAAGTTTGCAAATCTTATAAAATCAAGGTTTGAAATGAGCATTGTTGGTGAACTAAATTATTTCCTAGTGTTGCAAGTAAAACAACAACCTAATGGAATTTTCATTTTCCAAACCAAGTATGCTACGAACTTAGTTAAAAGGTTTGGATTTGAGAATGGTAAGAACTTTGATACTCCTATGAGTACAATGTTAAGAATCTCAAAAAACTCTACAAGTAAAGATATAGATCCTAAACTGTATCGTAGTATGATTGGTAGTTTGTTATATCTAACTGCAAGTAGACCTGATATCACGTTTAGTGTTGGTATTTTTGTGAGATATCAGTTAATCCTAAGGAATCACATCTTACTACTGTTAAACGGATTATTAGATATGTCACAAGTACTATAAATCTGGGTCTTTGGTATCCTTTTGATACTAGTGTTCTAGCTGGGTACTCAGATGCTGATTGGGCCGGTAATATCGATGATAGAAAATCAACTAGTGGTGGTTGTTTTTATATTAGAAATTGCTTAGTTTCTTGGTTCAGCAAGAAGCAAAGCTCAATATCGCTTTCCACTGCTGAGGCTTTACTCAACTAGTTTGGATGAAACGCATGCTAAGCGATTATGGAATTAATCAAGATTCAATGATCTTACATTGTGATAATTTCAGTGCTATAAATATTTCTAAAAATCCAATCTAGCATTCGCATACTAAGTACATTGACATTAGGTATCATTATATTCATGAGTTGGTTGAAGAAATAGTTATTTCCTTGGAACATATACCAACCGAAACTCAACTTGCTGATATATTTACTAAACCGCTCGACAAAAGTAGGTTTAATAAATTAAAATTTGATCTTGGTATGTTCATTTTACAATGAGTATTCTTGCTTGTATGTATCATAGTGTATTATATTTGGTATTATGTGTTGAAATTTTAATTTTTTTTACATTAAATATGTATTTTTGGTCGATGCTCGATCGGTCCTGATACGACCGTTCGTAAACATCACTCGACCGGTCGTGGAGCTCGTGAACATGATTTAATTTGGGAAAAATCTCCTTCTTCTTCATTTCCACTCCGACCTACGACGAGTCGTGGCTCGACCAGTCATAGAATTTCTTGTATTTCTTTAAGCTTAGTCCTATTTCTTCATTTTTCTTGAAGTTTGATGTTCTCTATACTTTGATTTGATAATTGTGTAGCTTGATTTCATCTTTTTGATGGATTTTTCAAGGGTTTCTTCTCAAATTGTTGATATAGAGAAAACCCATCATTCTTGTTGTGCATTTCTCTTGCTCTTAGTATATCTTGTTGAAGATGGATGCTAGAGGAAAGAAGAAAACATCCCGTGGTCCATTCTCATCTAGATCTACACTGATAACAAAATAGCACTTTCGGTCACCCGAAGATGATCCTCAAGATGTACGGGATTTGTGTAGCCGTAATATTATCGTTGATCATCCCGCCGATCCCAATCACATTGCTCTATATGGTATTGTTCCTCTCCTTGAATCTGTTGGTTGGGCTAATATTTTACTTTGGGGTGGGCCTTGCACAATCAATGGTTGCATATATCTCAAATTTCTCTCTTGATAATTTAACTTTTTCAATTAATACTAGAGAAGGGAAATTTGAAGTAGACTGTCATTTGATATCGGGTATTATAGATATACCTGTTAATGATGAAGGTATTCTGATTCATACTCTAACCGAAAAATCATTTGAATCAGAAAAATGCATGTTAACAAGAGACTTATGCAAAATTAATGTGTAATGGACACACAAAGGAAATGTGCTCCTTTCAAAGTATCTGTTACCTAGATATAAAGTGTTACATCATTTTTTCATTTCAAATCTGTATCCTCGATCTGGTAATAAAACCGAGTTAACTCTTTCATGGTTCGTGTGTTGCATTCTATTGCTTCTGGTACCATGGTCTGCTTTCCTTCATTGATCTATCATTTTATCATACAGTTTCGTCTCCATCTGGGTCATAGTGATATTCCGTTTGGTTATCTTATGACTGTGTTAGCCACTCATATGCTTGTCAATACACCTATTAATGAGGCACCCATTCATCATCTTATTTTCAACAATGCCAATCTTAATAAGATGAAGTTGGATTTGCTTCCTGGTCAAGTTGATGAAGGTGGTGTTGGTGGTGATGGTGGTGAAGCTAGAAATGAAGGGAAAGCCGACGATTTTCCTCAACAAGATGTTAATATGGATGAGTTATTTGATGAGATAGAAACTGATTCGCCAAATGATCCTGATTACGATCCATCTAGTTATGATGCATACCTTCGTGCATTGGAGGAGAAGGTTGATAACATGAGTGTAGCCCACGAATGCAGTTTAAATATATGCGAAAATATCTTCATCGCATTAATAGGGGCTTACACCAGATTGATCCTACTATCCCTGCTCCCTCCTCTGGATCTGGTTAGGTGGATTATCTTTTGGCTTGTATAACATTATCTTATCTTTTGGATATTGTATTAACTTGGTTATGGCTTGATGATTCAGGATTTATATTTTGAGGTCTGATATATACTTCTATATTCCTTTCTCATTATCTGCTTTTTATTAGTCTCTATGTTGTTGTTCTCTTTCCTATTGTGACTTTCCCTTGTCATTTTGTGACAAAAAAGGGGAGTAGTATGGTAAAGGGGGGGTAGTATGGAAAGGGGGAGTACTTGTAGTGGAATATGTATGAATTGATTGATAATATGGAGTCTTGATGTTTACATATTGTTTATTGTTTACATGAGTAGTACTCGTATTACTCAGGGAGAGTAGAGTAATTTGTGCTTTTATGGCTCATGATTCTTTATTGAGCAAATGTTACTCTTATCTTTTATCTTATCTTTTATGATATGTGTTTTGTCACAAATTTGACAAAGGGAGAGATTGTAAGTGCTATGATTTCATATCCCTTTGGTTGTCAAATTTTGTGGTGACAAAACTTATATATATATATATATATATATATATATATATATATATATATATATATATATATATATATATATATATATATATATATGTCTTATACATCTTGTGTTTCATGTTTGAGACTATTCATTGCTTCAAGACATCGTATTTCAAGATAAAAACTTAAACGAAGAAAGTTTCAAGTCTAGTCATGGATGAAGTACACAAGAATAGAAGTTTTCAAGTATACATGTTCAAGATTCTAACAAGTACAAGAATAGAAGAAGACTTTATCAAATCAATAAAGGTTCAAGCTCGAGAAGACCTACAACAAGATTCATCAATTCTCAAGCTTCTCTTAAGGGTCATCTAAGAGTATAGACTATCAATGTTCATCTCACTTTTAAGGTTTATTTAACCTTAGATTGACCTTAGGTTGGGCTTTATTGTAGGTCATTCTGGATATATAATTCGTACATTTTAAATATGCATGTATGGGCTGTTCTAAGACCAGTCCTAGGGACTTCAAGACCAGTCCTAGGGACTTCAAGACCAGTCCTAGCTCTGCTACGACCAGTCTTAAGTTTTTCAAGACCAGTCTTAGGTTGTTAAAGATTTTTAAATTTTTCTGGTTGTCATACGACCAGTCCTGTGAGTTGTACGACTCGTCTTTCGACTGGTCTTAGCCCTACGACTTGAACTCCAGCAACTAATCTGGGTGTCGTACGACCAGTTGTAGGTGACCCACGATCGGTCATAGGCTACTCAGGACCAGTCGTGGAATAGCTAATCCTTATCCCGCGAAAATCTTTAAAAATCTGTTAAAGCTACGACCAGTCCTAGGGATCGTAAGACCAGTCGTAGATGGGATTTTTTAGGCTATAAATAGAGCACGAATTTCAAAGTTTTTCAATTCAATTCAAGCAATCTTAAGGCCATACTTTGAGATAAGTTCGTGTTTATTTTTAAGCTACTTTGTGCTCATTTAATATTCTTTTTGCTAGCTTGTTTTGTATTTGATTTTGATCTACATTCCAATCTAATTAGAAAAGAGGAAATTTTGATATTCCTTCTTCTTGGATTCAAAATCAAATAGAATGAGCCCTTTTGATTTAAAATCAATTAGACTTAGAACCATTCATAAAGTGAGTATTGGACTTTGAATGTTGAATCAAACTTCTACTCCGATTGGTTCTACCGGGCTACTTCAAAAGGAGATTCAGGTATTTTATATTTGTGTAATTTATATTTTTTGGTTTTGTTTGAGATTTGCCAGAAAAATCTCATTATTTTAGTTATCTCAGGAGAGCCAGAAAACTCAGATTGTGTGGGTTTTTGGATTGTGTAAGCCCGAGATAAAAAGACACAATTGTGAAGGTGTAACACCCTGAAAATTGGGGGTCGTGTATAAACTCAACTCCCGAGTTCCAGACCGTCACTTATGCAATAAAAATGATTATGATTCAATGTTGTCTGAGTTAAAGCATTCACATGAGTAAAAGTATACCAAAACTATAATTCATACTCCAGATCCAGTGATAAAAGCAAGCGAAAGACTAAAGAATATATATATATCACTGTATGGAAAATAAAATAGTCTCGACTGTCACTAAAGTATGAATACATCTTTGAGTCTCATATACATGTAAATAACAGAAATAAATGTCCAAAATAGTCCCACTGAGGAGTCCCGTCAACCCAGGTCACCTAAGCAAAGCCGTCGTGGTACTGCATGTATGAGAACTCGTCCTGGTCCTCATCATAGTCCAGCTCTACCTCCTGGATCTCTGCATCACCTGCATCTAAGACAGGGTCTGGTGGGTGTTGCAAACACCATCCCGAAACGTGGGAATGAGTAGCTAACTCAGTGGAATAATAGAGCAAGGATTAACATGTTCTCAAATCAATCATGTGATAATAGTTAAGCAGTAGATCAAACAATCCTAATACTGTTGTTAATGCAATATGACATGACGTGATGTATGCCCTCACTGACGATCTTCCTCATACGGTACCATCTTACGACCGCGGCATGCAATCGTCCCTCAAGTGCTCCACATCTTCCAGGCACATGCAATGTTATGGTGATATGATTTTCGAGTTGTTATTAGTCCATTCAACAGCAGGATTGGAAAACTAAGGTACTTCCCTTATATCAATCCCAACACAGATCCTGTCTAGGGTCGTCACTCCTAGTAATCTCATACGTGTATATTTTGTAGGTCGCTGCAAGGGTTTTCAGGGCTGTTGCTCGTACTCGTTGCACCGCTCCCCCATCACCTTATCAATACAGGCCTACTGTACTCTCACTGCTACTGAAGGGTCGTCACCTCCCGTAGACTCAGAATACGCTCGCGGTCACTACAAAGGACTCGTCGCCTGATCAGTGTAGGCCGACAGTAAGAATATAGTGTCCCATACCACCATAATCTATTCACGAGACATACGTGCTCACTGGTCACTACGGAGAGGTTTGTAGCCCCAGCGTAGGCCGACAACTCGACCACGGTGTCCCATACCACCATGCCCGGCTCATGAGTCTTCGTGGATCAAGGTACCATGGTTAACAGGGTTTACAATGGTAAGCTCAGTACCCTAGGTTCAAGCAGTTATGACTCATACAGGGTGAACATATAACGGCTAGTCGGGTTACTTGACGGGCTCGACTAGCACGATCGCATCTCAAGTCGAATGTAACGCCCTGAAAATCGGGGGTCGTGTTTAAACTCAACTCCCGAGTTCCAGACTGTCACTTATGCAACAAAAATGGTTATGATTCAATGTTGTCTGATTTAAAGCATTCACATGAGTAAAAGTATACCAAAACTGCAATTCATACTTCAGATCCAGTGATAAAAGCAAGCGGAAGACTAAACAATGTATATATCACTGTATGAAAAAATAAAGTAATCTCATCTGTCTCCAAAGTATGACTACATCACTGAGTCTCGTGTACATATACATAACAAAAGAATAATGTTCAAAAAGAAAAGTCCCACTGATGTCCCCTCGATCCAGGTCGCCTACGGGAAGCCGTCATGATACTGCATATACGAGAACTCATCCTGGTCCTCGTCAATCTCAGGCTCCACCTCCTGGATCTCGTCCTCACCTGCAACTACAACAGGGTCTGGTGGGTGTTGCAAACACCATCCCGTAACGTGGGAATGAGTGATCAACTCAGTGGAATCATAGAGTAAAGATTAGCATGTTCACAATTCAATCACGCGATAATAGTAAAGCAGTAAATCAGACAATCCTAATACTGTTATTAATGCAAGATGATATGACGTGATGTATGCCCTCACCGACGATCACCCTCATGCGGCAACATCTTACGACCGCGGCATGCCACACTCCCTAGAGTGCTCCACATCTTCCAGGCACATGCAATGCTATGGTGATATGCTTTCCAAGTTGTTATTAGTCCATTCAAACAGCAGGATTGGGAAACTAAGGTACTTCCCTTGTATCAATCCCAACACGGATCCTGTCTAGGGTCGTCACTCCTAGTAATCTCATACGATGTATATTTGGTAGGTCACTGCAAGGGCTGCCAGGGCTGTTGCTCGCACTCGTTGCACCGCTCCCCCATCACCTTATCAATACAGGCCTACTGTACTCTACTGCAACGGAAGGGTCGTCGCCTCCCATGGACTCAGAATACACTCGCGGTCACTACAAAGGGCTCGTCGCCTGATCAGTGTAGGCCGACAGCTAGAATATAGTGTCCCATACCACCATAATCTGCTCACGAGTCAAGGTGCTCACTGGTCACTACGGGGAGGTTTGTGGCCCCAGCGTAGGCCGACAGCTCGACCACGGTGTCCCATACCACCATGCCCGGCTCATGAGTCTTCGTGGATCAAGGTACCACGGTTAATAGGGTTTACAATGGTAAGTTCAGTACCCTAGGTTCAAGCAGTTATGATACATACAAGGTGAACAAACATCGGCCAGTCGGGTTACTTGACGGGCTCGACTAGCGCGATCGCATCTCAAGTTAAACGACATGAAGTGCGTAAAACACTTCGCGTGACCTAACCACTGCCGCCAACTCTCAACACGAATCACGTTCATCGACGCGTCGTTCGTGGCTATGACCAGTCAGCCACGAATTCGCTCGGTTACCGACTGCCTGGACTAAGTCAAGTCCCACACATCTATGGAATTACATTAACACTATATACAAAGGTATTGGAATTGAAATACATCATGTGAGCATGTTAGCACATGTTATAACATTCAACTTAAGCAAATCTTCAAGGCATACCTTCCATGCATATTCAACTTAAGCAAATCTTCAAGGCATACTTTCTATGCATGTAATGCAATCATGCATAAGGTTAACATGTAGGAAATCATTTAGGTCAGCATATTAATCATGAAATCAATCTCAAACTACTACATAACATCATTCAATTCAATACATACTAATACAAGCATTTATACAAACACATACACTACACACTTAAGTCCACATATAGTATGTCGACCCAAAGTGCACAACTTGGCGAATCTCTTCGCCAAACTGATTATGCAAGCATTCCTAACTCTCTAATGCGGCGACAAACCATGTCAATCACGTCAGCAAAATATGCACGTAGACCATACTTCCTACAAATGACTAAAATGCCCTAAATCTCATATTCTTCGTTAATTTACGAAACAGGAAACGGAGAGCATGTTGTACATGTCAAACGGCGATGCCGTCGATAATCTACTATTAAACGACATTGAAAGCGTTGTAAACCGTCAATCAAAGCGTCTAAAATCCTCACCTAGTCTCTTACGGTTGCGAGATTTTGAACGGAGCGTGTACGCTTCGTCTACGGCGGTAGGAAAGCCTGATTTATGGAATACGTTAGCTAACATGTTAAGCGTCTAAGCAAACCCTAAATCAGCAAGTTTTTGGGATTATTCTATACCTGAAAAATGGAGAAATCACCAGCCAGGTGATTGGAATGAAGTGTTGAAGCAGCAACTGTCAGGGGCTCGGAAGCGGGAAAAATCTCCTCTTCCCTTTCTCTCAAACTCTCTCTCTTTTCTTCCTAGGGTTTGTGAATTTCGGATGGGAAGGAGAAATGAGGGTTTCAACCCCTTTTATAAGCCTAAAATTGCCGAAAATAAGCTCCGGGACGAAGTTTACTTGATGCCTATCCATTTCGGGGCTATTTCGGTCCAAAAACTGCTTTCTGGTGGTCCCCTGGTCGATTGCGATCAGACTTAAGCTCATGTGTACCAGATGTACCTCGTATTAAGTTTTCAGTCTGGCAAGGTTCGCAGATCGCACGTGGCGGACCAGTTTCAGTTCAGCGGTCACCGCACGTAGATCAGGGCTGAAAGTCTCATGAAAATAAATAGAAATTTTTCCTGATCCGAGGGTGTAATCTGGATGAATTCTGACGGTCAGAACACTTAATACTGACGCGTCAAGTCATGTGCCAGATTTGAATTTGAAATTCCAAATTCGTCCCTATTCGCGGTCGCTTCAGTCCGGGTTCAACGAAATCGTCTGTGATTACCGGTTTGACTTGATTTTTGAGGTGATTGTCAAGTCCAGCTGGGCGGTTCTAACGGTCTAAGATAGGAGGTATCGGACCTTCGACGCGCGGTCTAAATCCAATACAAAAGTTCAATGTGGTCCAGAGGACAAACCTGCTTAGAGTTTGATCCAAGGTTATAGAGTATCGTAGAGTTGTCTGTTTTACTCGATTTGGGTCTTGTAGAACGTATTTAAAGTGATCAGGGACTATTTCCCAGCTACTCTAGCGTTGCGCTAGCTAACTTACACTTAATTTCCATGGAAATTTATTTCTACGCGATTTCGGGTCGAGTTGGTACTCGTGCCCAAGTACGGATTTTTCACGGGTGTTACATCGAATAACATGAAGTGCGTAAAACACTTTGTGTGGCTTAACCACTGCCGCCAACTCCAGAACACGGCTCGCGTTTATCGACGTGTCGTTCGTGGCCAAGATAAGCCAACCATGAATTCGCATGGTTACCGACTGCCTGGACTAGGTATAGTCCCAAACACATCTGAATTCACATCAGCAATTCATGTAAGAGTATTGGAAATGTAATATAACCATGTGAGCATGTTAACACATGTTATAACATACCACTTAAGTAAATCTTCAAGCACATGCATTTCATACATATAATGGAATCATGCATATAGCTAACATGTAGGAAATCATTTACATCAGCATATTAATTGAGAAATCAATCTCAAACTAATTCATAACACCATTTAATTCAATACATACTAATACAAGCATTTATACAAACACTTACACTACACACTTAAGTCTACATATAATATGTCGACCCGAAGTGCGCATTTAGACGAATCTCTTCGCCAAACTAATTAAGCATATATTCCTAGTATTCTAATGTGACAATAAGCCATGTCAATCACATCAGCAAAATATGAATGAAAACAGTACTTCCTACAAATGACTAAAATGCCTTAAATCTCATATTCTTCGTCTATTTACGAAACAGGAAATAGACAGCATATTGTACATGTCAAACGGAGTTGCCGTCGATAATCTACTATTAAACGACATTGAAAGCGTTGGAAACAGCCAATCAAATCGTCTAAAATCCGCACCTTTTCTCTTAGAAGCGTATCGTTTCGAACGGAGCATATACGCTTTGTCTACGACGACTAGACAACCTGATTTACAACATCTATCAGCTAACATGCTATGGAACGAAAGGAACACTAAATCAGCAACTTTCTAGGGTATTTTCATACCTAAAAATGCAGAGAAATCACTGGCCAAGTGATTGGAGCGTGTTGCTAAAGCACGTGCAACAGGTGGCACGACAGCAGAAAAATTCTCTCTTACTCTCACTCACAAACTCTCACCTTTTCTCTCTCCCAATCTAGGGTTTTTTTGAAATTCGGATGGGAGAGAGGAGTGAGGGTTTCAACTCCTTTTATAAGCACAAAAATGACCGGAATAGGCTCGGGAACAAAGTTTACTTGATGTATATCCAAATCGGGGCTGTTTCGGTCCAAAAGACCATTTCTGGTGGTCCCCTGGCCAAACGCGACCGGACTTAAGTTCGTACTTGTCGGATGTTGCTCTCATCCCGTTTTCAGACCATAAGTGTTCGTAGATCGCCCGTGGCGGTCCAGTTTCAGTTCAGCGGTCACCACACGTAGATCAGGTCTGCAAGTCTCATGTATGAAATAGAAATTTTTTATGATCCAAGGGTGTAATTTGGCTGAATTCTGATGGTCAGAACGCTTAATACTGACACGTCAAGTCGTGTGCCAGATTTGAATTTCAAATTCCAAATCTATCCCTATTCTTACTCTCTTCAGTCCAGGCTCAATGAAATAGCCTGCGAATGTCGGTTGGACTTGATTTTCGAAATGATTGTCAAGTCCAGCTAGGCGGTTCTAACGGTCTAAAATAGTAGGTATCAGACTTTTGACGTGCGGTCTAGATCCAATATAAAGTTTCAAAGTGGTCCAGAGAACAAACCTGCTTAGAGTTTGATCCAAGGTTTTAGAGTATTATAGAGTCATTGGTTCTACTCGATTTGGGTCTTGTAGAACGTATTTAAAGTGATCAGGGACTATTTCCCATCTACTCTAGCGTTGCGCTAGCTAACTTACACTTAATTTCTAAAGGAATTAATCCTACGTGATTTCTGGTCGAGTTGGTACTCGAGTCCAAGTATGGATTTTTCCAGGGCATTACAGAAGGTTTTAGGTGAACCTGTGAAACCTATTTTGATAGTGCATGCTAATATCCCCTGTGTGAGGATATTAGGAGTGGAGTAGCATTCTGTGTGGCTATTAGATAACAGTTGGTGTACAGACAGGCGAACCACTATATATCTTTGTGTTGTGGATGTTCTTTATTTCTTCATTCCTTTATTCATTCAGTTTTGTAGATTGTATTTGTGGTTGAATGTTGTAATCATTTTATTTCAAGCCAATGTGGGGAATGTTGTAATAACTTAGGTTTAATTTCCTGCAAGCTATTTCCTTGCGTTATTTATTCCTCTCGGTTTGAGTTTTTGATACAAAGGACGTTCTAGAAATAAGGTTGTCCTACCATAAGCCTTTGATTTTTGGTGTAAGGTTGTCCTTAGAACTGAATTAGTATCAACCTCTCAATACTAGTTTATTGAGGTTGCTTTTTAATTCAGCATTGTGGATTGTTTTATTTTATTATTCCGCTGTTATAAGTTTTATTTGACATAGCCCTATTCACCCCCTCTCTAGGGCATATAGCTAGGCCCTTTCAAAGAGTTCCTAGGATACTTCATGTGTCATTCGAAGACATTATATGGTTTCCTAAACTATTTCAAAAAGGTTTCTAAATAGTTCCAAGATTTCGAAGGGTAACAAGGGTGAGATTTGAGGATTGCTCAAATCGGGTAAATCCTCTCTTTGTAATTTATACTTTCATAGTAGATTTTTGTCCCTTTGTGCTGTGGCTTTTTCCCGAAAGGATTTTTCATGTTAAATTGTTTTGTTCTCTTTGTATTTCCTTAATGCTTTTGGATTACAATCATAGATTCATCTATGTGTGATTCCATCATTTATCTCAACATAGTTGTTCTATTAACTTGTTGCAATTCGTGAATTGTGTTGAGTTAATTCAATTCCTAATCTAGCAGGATTCCCGAGAACTCAAGTAAAACACTCATTAATTAGAAATAGAAATATCTTAAACAATATTTAACCATCTCTTCCTTCCCTTCAAATTTGAGCCACATGCCGTTTTACTTTCAACCATCTGATTTTTCCCCTTGAATTTGGACCATTCCCCCATTTTTCTTTTAACCACCTAACGGTTAGGATTGCTTGATCATTGTGCTTTAGATATATGCAGCATCCACAATGAGACCCATAATTTGAATGGTCTAGATATAATTATTGTTGAGGTTCAAATTCGGTCGGCTCTCCCCTCCGTCTCCTGAAACTCGGATCTCTTACGATGTCTTGTCCTTGCACAAGGAGAACAGGCGAAGGTGACCCTGGCTATGCCGGGGGACCCTCCGATGCCTAAGTCAGGTCAAGGGAATTTGGATCTAAGTGGAGAGTTGAGGAGAGTACGAGAGCTTGCGTACCTGTGATGATAGGGTCTCAATGTATTTATACCAATTGGTAGAATGGTCGGGGCCCGCAATTATCGGCATGAATCACTCAATCAGCGAGATTTCTAGATCGTGGAGATATCGAGTGCAATTAATGGATCACGTAGCATATCAGGCGGATAGTGCGTATCTGCGAGCGAAGTGATCGGCCATGTCTGGTTATGGCAGTTTTTGCATTTGGCAGACGGAGTATTCGAATATCGGTTCAGCTCGAATCAGCTGGGTCGACTCGGGTAATCCGATCGTCATTCACCTTTGTGATTATTCAGTAGAATACAGGATCTTTCAGATCCGTCTGAAGTGAGGGACCCGACTTCGCCGAGTCGGATTTATTATAGTCGGCGGGTGGACCACTCGCGGGTGAGGTGCTAAGTAAATAGCTTCCAACATCCGATCGGATTCCGAGGACTGTCTCGACCCCAGGCCCTATAGTAAAGGCATTTCCTCTACCACTCCTCCAAAGATACTCAGGTTAGATCAGACTGGTATTGCCTCGGGCTCTCATGTACTTCGGTGGCTCGGCTTGGTGCTTCTATAGGCGGATCTCGTATGGGCTCGAATCTTCCCATAACAGAAGCCCCCTACTCTTCGAGTTTACTTGTGGGCTCGGAGAGTAATCGCAAAGAAAATCTCTCGCCCATACCAATTAATAATGGCTTTTCAGTCCTGGAACGTCACGTCTTGGGATTTCGTGCATGTGGGCTATTTTCGGATGGACATGTGGCGACGATTACGATCCCAAATAAATGTCAACCCATGAGGGGTGGCCTTGTAAACTCAAGGCAGAGTGTGCATGATGGCTCCCTCTGCTCGGGCGTCGCTTCGTATCTCTGAGTGCGCCGTTCGATGTCAGAAACGTATCATTTGACAGGTGTTTACCCAAGGGGAAGGGGCCATGTGTACCTGGGAATCGGCTCACGACAATTTGGTTGCGGCCATTATAGCTTGTCATTAATGCAGAGATCCCCAGTAGATTATATAAACAGTCTTTAGAGTCATTCTCACTACCTGCATTGCGATTTTGAGTGTATATCAAAGGAGGCGATTTCCGGCGAAGGCGATTCCGTTGACTTGAGTTTTTCTGTGGGCAATTCCGACCGATCATACTTTTTCGGGAGAAGGCGATTTCCGGTGACTGCCCGGTGAGCCTCCCTCGTCGATTCTCAATCTTCTTTTCATAATGTCGTCTGACCTTGAGACCGTGCGGGAGTATGGTGAAAACTCCGAGCCGGGGAGCTCGCATGATGGAAGAGGGGCCTCTGAAGGCCCCTTTGAGGCCGTACCGTTGTATCCCCTGCCTCGAAAGCAGAAGGGGGTGGGGTCCAGTACTCAGCGGCCTGGCAAAAGGAAAGTCGCTCGAGCCCCCGAGGTCACCATTGCCGAGGCCACTAAGATGCCAGCAAGTGGGCTTACCTCGAAAGTGATCCCCGGAGGCTCCATTTTATCGGAGTCTCAGATAGAATGGATCCACTCAGAATTTTATATTCCGAGCTCTGTCCGGAGAAGGGCCTCTATGCCCCTTGACACCGTCGGTGCCCCTACCGATGGGGAAGTCGCGATCTTCCTCTGTGCGCTGCAGTGTGAACTTCGATTTCCCTTCCACCCTTTCTTCCGATCAATTGCCGCTTACCTTAAACTTGCTCCAGGGCAATTTACACCTAATGCCTGGAGGGTGTTAATCTCCACGTTTATCATTTGGAAGAAAGTTGAAAATCTAGAGCTGACCCCGGAGGAGCTGATGAGCTTGTACCTAGTTAAGTACGACAACTAAGAACCATGGTACTACTTTACGACCCGAGGCAGCAAAGGGTCGGGGCTTGTGATAAACTTTCCATCCTCCAACAAGGATTAGAAGAACAAATGGTTCTGGTCTGCGTGCGAGTGGGAGGCACCAGCGGCGGAGCTTGCGTCCCTATATGTTCAGGTTCCGACCCACTTTGCAAAGTCAGGTCGGACTTTAATTAATTCTTATGTTTTTCAATTCTTATTTACTTTTTACTTCAGTCGGGATGAAGTTCTCGCCTTCCTTTTACAGACTTCCAAAGGGGTTTACCTCTCCTCAATCGAGCCCAGAAAAATCGTATCACCAGGGCCAGGGCGAGAGCAGGGGAACTTCGTTCCTGGATGGACCTGATCACAGCGACTAACCTTCATTGCTCCGGGCTCTGCAAGTCTCAGCCGCTGCCTACGTCCTTCAGTGAGTTTATTTTATTTTCTTTGATGAGATCAATTTTGCTCGTTCGGTCATTGATCTGTTATTTCTTGTGCAGGCATGGCTGAGGCATCAGGTACATAGAAGAGGAAAGCCACCCCGACGGCGGAGGAAATGTTGAGGGCTGCGCCCCGGACGAAGACCGTTTGGAAGAGGCAGGCCCCACCCCGGGGGGATCGCTGGGACCTCGGGTACAACTCCATTTCCTGTCGTGGCGACTGCTGCTGCCATGCCAGTTACTGAAATCCTCCCGAGCCCCATTTCGGCCTCAGCAGCAACCATTACTCCCGCATTCATCGCTCCTACCCTTGTTTCCCCTGTCGCTGCTCTAGGGGCAGGGGCTCAATTGGCAGCCCCCTACATAGTCGTGGCCTCAGCCTCCGAACAGGAGGAAGCTATTCAGATGGTTGATGCCAAGATATCCCCTACTAAGGTAGGGAATTCCCTTCCATTTGAGGGGATATCTCCTATTGAAGTACGGAATGCCCTTCCGTCCGAGGGAATACCCCCTATTGAGATAGGGAATGCCCTTTTGGCTGAAGCTCAGGCATCAACTGGTAGCGAGATAGGGGTCGCAGAGGAGGGAGGCTCAGCTCAGGCGGGGATGAGCAGAGCAAGGTATGAGCCAGGCTTCTATATGGCCTACCTGACTAAATGGGCATCCAAGCATGCCCCGGAGGAGGAGATCGTCTGTCTACTCTCTAAGTCGGACGACTCCTTCCTGAACGATCTGGTGGCAATTTTTCACAAGGTATTCCTGTCTCCTCGTATTCATCGCTTTCCATTTTGTAGATGTACTTTGTCATTTGACCTTATCAAGTATTTTTTCCAGTCTATTCCGAGGCTCCTTCTAGCCTGGGAAAGGGTGCGCAAGTGTCGAAAAATAAACGTCGAGGTAGAGACTCTCAGAACTACAATGGGAGTCTTACGAGACAAGGAGGCTCTCTTCTAACTGGAGTAAGGCAAACTGCACCGGCAACTTGAGGATGAGAAGACCCGGGGGCTCCAGCTGCAGAGGGTGGCTGAAGATTCGGAGGCCCGACGCGTGGCGACGGAGACCGAGCTAACCCGGGCCAGGGCCCATGCGAATTCGCTGGCCAAAGAGACTTCTCGACTGGGAGAAGCTCTAGAATGGGAAAAGGTCGAGGTGGCAGAGGAACAAAGCCGAGTCGTTGCTCAATCCATGGAGGCTCAGCGGGCCGAAGATGAGGCCTCATTGGCGGCGGCCGTTGCTGCTACGATCGACACCTACAAGACCTCTGAGGAAAGAGATATTGAGGTCGCTAAGTTTTATGACTATAGTTATAATGCTTGTATTGATGCGGTCCAAGATTTGTATCCGAATCTTGACCTCAATTCTCTGCTCCCTGACGATGGTGGAGAGGAGCCTCCCGAAGCTATCTGCCTGGATTAAGCCCCCGATTCCCAAGCACCTTCGTCCGCATGAAAACTTAGCCCTCTTTTTTTTGTAAGGATGATGTATTCCCTTTTTTTGCCCCTCTGAGGAGGGTAAATGAATATTAATTTTTGAACATTCAATAGTAGTTGTCGATTGCTAGGATGATTTGTTGTAATGTCAATTTATTCCAAGGCATGGCCGAGCCATCTTCTCGGTGGGTTAGCTCTCTTCATGGCCATTTAGTAGATTTTCTGAGCTTCCTTGACTCAGTCGAGTCCAACCCTTAAAGGAGTCGGCTCATCCCACAACTGGCGAGGACCTTTTATTCCATTAAACAGTCATATGATAAACTGACTACCCTCTCGGAGAGTCAGGTCATCATTAGGCTTTTTCCCTGGTTTAAGAGGAATGTCATGTCAAATTTTCATGGGATTACGCTATGACCCCTTCTTTAAGGGATTGGACCGTCTAGTTCGCCCTCAAATTAATGAGCTGACTCAGTGAATACTTGTTCATGTAGAAGTAGAATTAGGACTTTTATTGAAAGCCTTAAAAGTTGGTTGCTTGGAGGCGTACACTTTATTGGAGGCCTGCAGAGGTTATTTCGTCATGAATAGTAGATCTTCAAGTACTCGGTATTCCAGGGATGAAGAAGTTGGCGACCCTCAAGGTCTTCTAAGTGGTAGGAGCCTGGTTTAGTAGATCTGACTATGTGATATGGCCCTTCCCAGTTAGGCCCGAGCAACCCTGCTCCCAGCTTGACTGTGTTCTAGAATACCCAACGGAGGACTAAATTCCTAGGACAAAATCGCCTGACCTTAACTTTCGAGTTGTAGAAGCGGGCTACTTGTTGATGTCGAGCTGCTGCTCGAAGCCTTGAAATGTCTCGAACTTCTTCGAGTAGATCCAGATCGGCCACAATCTGATCGAAGTTCTGACTTTCTTGGTAGTTCCTTACTCGTGCAGTAGGAAGGCCGATCTCCACTGGAACTACTGCTTCCGAGCTGTAAGAGAACGAAAAGGGGGTTTTCCCAGTTGAGGACTGAGTTATAGTCCTGTAAGCCCAAAGGACGAACAGGAGCTCCTCGGCCCAACTATCTTTTGCCTTTTCCAACTTTGTTTTAAGATGATGCTTGATGATCTTATTAACTGCTTCCGCTTGCCCGTTGCACTGTGGATGCCGAGGCGACGAGTATGCATTCGTGATGAGGAGCCCTTGGCACATACTGCGAAATTTATCGTTGTCGAACTGTCAGCCATTGTCGGACACGATTGTTCGTAAAATTCTAAACCGACAGATAATATTTTTCCAAACGAAGTCAATTACTTTTTGTTCAGAAATCTTTGCGACGGGCTCGACATCGGCCCACTTGGTGAAGTAATCAACTACGACGATGGCGAACATGACTTGCCCCTTATTGTAGGTAAGGGGCGATGATGTCGATTCCCCATTGGGCGAACAGCCACGGACTGCTCATGGGAGTCATTTCTCCAGCTGGTTGACTCGGCAGTGCTGCGTAACGTTGACACTTGTCACATTTCCAGACATAGTCCTTTGCATCTTGCTTAAGAGTCGGCGAGAAGTACCCTTGATGGAGTATCTTCAGAGCCAGGGCTCAGCTTTCTGAATGGTTTTCGCAGATTCCCTGATGAATTTCTCGAATTATTTAGTCAGCTTCGTCCAGGAGAAGACATCTAAGGTAAGGCTGGGAATGCCCTCTCTTATAAAGGACTCTGTCCATAATTACGTATCGAGCCGCTCTAACCCTGAGTCGTCTCGCCTCCAATTTATCCAAGGGGATTTCACCAGATGAGAGGTAGTTGAAGATCGGATTCATTCAACTCGGAATTGCGTGCACGGGATTGACCTTCTCCAATTGGCCGATGTTGGGATGTTCAATGAATTCGACAGGAATGAACTGTGGGATCTTCCCTACCATGGCTGAGGTAAGCTTTGCCAGGGCATCGGCCCATGAATTTTCTACTCTCGGTATTTGCTCGATAGTGAAACTCCAGAATCTTTCGATCAATTTTCTCGCTTCGTCAAGGTAGATGATCATTCTGGTTTCTTTGGCTTCATATTCCGAGGAGATGTGATTTACTACTAGTTGCGAATCACATCAGACCTGGAGGGTTTGAACACCCAGACTGGCTGCCAATCTGATCCTGGCTAATAATGCTTCATATTCAGCCTTGTTATTTAAGGCTTTGAATTCAAGACTGATCGCGTATTGGATTGACGTAGAATCGGGTGCGACCAGAACAATTCCGGCTCCAGCTCCTTTGAACCATCTACATATAGTACCCATTCCGGATCTGTCACTGCTTCTAGGGCGTTAAGAGGGGCAGACGGGGTCATTTCGGCTTCCGTGCTTATCTCCTTTGCGTTTGGAGTAGTGAACTCGACGATGAAGTCAGCCACGGCTTGGCCCTTAATCGTTGTCCTCTGACGAAATTAGATGTCGAATTCTCCAAGCTCAATAGCCCACTTGGTTATCCACTCCGAAACTTCGGGTCTCTAGAGGACTTGTCTCAGAGGGGAATCGGTCAGCACAATAATGGAATGAGCTTGGAAATACAGACGCAACCTTCAAGCCGAGACGATAAGGCTGAGCGCTAACTTCTCCAGAGATTGATATCTTATTTCTGCGGGTTCCACCGCCTTGCTAACATAATAAACAGGATATTGTTTGTTTCCAACTTCTCTGATCAAGGCCGAGCTGACGGCTGAGGTCGAGACCACGAGGTAGAGGAAGAGGAGCTCTCCTTCTTCTGGTTTAGATAAGAGAGGGGGGTACCCAAATACTATTTCAATTGCTGAAAGTCTTGTTCACACTTCGGTGTCCATTTTACCTTCTTATGACCCTTCAGTTGCTAAAAGAAGGGGAGACATTTATCCATTGCCCTGGATATGAAGCGTCCGAGCGTGGCAATTCTTCCCGTGAGGCACTGTATTTCTTTGACAGTCTGAGGTGAATTCATGTCAAGGAGCGCCTTGATTTTTTCGGGGTTGGCCTCGATACCTTGCTGACTAACTTGAAAACCAAGGAACTTCCCTGATTCAACTCTGAATACACACTTAGCAGGATTCAGCTTCATCTGATATTCTCGGAGGACGCTGAACGTTTCTCCGAGATCTGCAAGATGATCGGATGCTCTGATACTCTTCACTAGCATGTCGTTGACGTATGCCTCCATAGTGCGTCTGATCTGCTTGGCAAACGTATGATTCACTAATCTCTAATATGTTGCCCCAGCATTTTTCAGGCCGAATGGCATGACCCTATAATAGTAGAGCCCCTTGTCTGTGACAAAGGTAGTCTTCTGCCTGTCTGGGGGAGCATGGCGATCTGGTTATACCCAGAATAGGCATCTATGAATGAAAGCAACTCGTGTCCAGCTGTGCTGTCTACTAGTTGATTGATCTGAGGTAATGGGAAGCCATCTTTGGGACATGCCTTATTCAGATCCGAATAATCCACACAGACTCGCCACTTCCGGTTAAATTTTTTAACTAGCACAACATTCGCTATCCAATCGGGGTAATATACCTCTTTTATGAAACTCGCATCGAGCAGGATGGAGACCTCCTCGGCAATGACTTCATATCGTTCGACGTCGAATGGCCTTCTTTTTTGTTTCACTGGCTTATGATCGGGGTCCACATTCAGTCTATGGACCAAAACATCGAGGGAGATCCCTAGCATATCCGCATCCGACCATGTGAAGATGTCTCGGTGTTGCTTCAAGAAAGTCATCATGGCGGTCCTCTGCTCGGAATTCAACGATGATCCGAGCTGAACAATCTTACTCGGGTCGGTTTCATCAAGGGACCTTCAGGTCTTCTACTGACGAGCCCACTATTGATACTCGGGGGTCCAAGACATCGACGACGAGCGCCTGCTTGGCTGCTCCCATTTTTACTGCAATGGCATAACATCTTCGGGCCTCGCGTTGGTCTCCTCGGAGGTAGCCGACCCCTCCTTCAACTGGGAACTTCATCATCAGGTGATAAGTCGAGACAACTGCCCTCATCGCATTAAGGGATGGTCGTCCCAGAATCACATTGTGTACTGATGGAACGTTAACAATCAAAAAATTCACTAGGAGAGTGACCTGATGTTGTCCTTCTCTCACTATTACTGTAAGCCCCGTATCCTAGACCGTACCATTCCATAGGCTTCCACAGTCTTTTCGGTCGAATCTCGGTAACCTTCGACCTTTTTTGACGTTTGCACGAGATCCTAAGCCGAGTCCTATATACCGAAGTCGGCTTGACCCGAAACCTATACCCTAGCGGCCGCGCCGTCGCTGCGGTTCCAACGCCGCAACTTGCGCACTAATCTGTTACTCGGGCCAGGAGATGTAGGCCCGCGTTCAGTTTAAGAAAAACACCGCACTTTGCAAAACCCAAGAGAACATCACATCAAATCTCATCAATCTCATCAATCAATTACACATCACCTCACATGTCAAAGTACAACCCCATCCCCAAGCAACCCCAAGGTCAAACTCTCTCTTACACAAAGTACACCCACCACATCATTCACCCATCTCTCTCTTTTAACCTCTCTCTCTCTCTCATCTCACTCTCCCTCATTCTCTCCAAGCAACCCACGTCCATGGCTTTCCATGGGAGGAACTTTGTGTGGCCACTCTCTACCATCCAATCCAATCTTTCAAAGCTGATCTCAGCCGTTGAATCACACCCATTCGAGCCCTAGATTGCATTGGCGGAGGAAGGAAGCAAAGATCAAAGGTGGGTGTTTCTCTCTCTCTCTTTTTTTTAAAAAAAAATTTGTGTGATGTGTGGCCCACTCGGATGGACCCCACCATTAAAGTATGTATTTTATCCAGACCATCCATCAGGTGGGCCTACATATTTTGTGAAATCCCACTAAAGCGTAAGTGTGATGGGGCGTGGAGGACGCTGCTGCCAGCGTCCAGTTTGTTTTATTAGAGAGGAGAGTGAGGCCCACAGCAGGCCCCATACATGATGCATGTGTTTAATCCACACCGTCCACCCTATTTCCTTGCTCATTTCAGGCGTTGAGCCAAAAAAAATGGAGCCAATCCAAATCTCTTGCGGGCCATGTTGTTGAGAATAGTAATATTTATGGTTAAAATCTGTTAGGGCTCATTGCGATGTTTCTATATATTAAATATGTTGAATATTGGGCTTATTAGACCCGTCACGAGCAAGAGAACCCCATGGATGGACTGGATTGTCCCGATGTGGGTCCCATATATAATAATAATAATAATAAATAAATAAAAGTATGCAGTAGTATTGCTGCTGTCAGAAGCCACAGGCAACGCCTGTTGCGTTTGGGTGGGTGGACAGGGACCACGGTCCCATGTGTGGGCCCCACCGTGATGCGTCTTAACCATCCACACCGTGCATTGGTGGACCCCTTAGGCCAGTGGGGCCCCTACCAAAAATCATCCGTATACATGGCTCAGGTGGCCCACATCATAAGAAACAATGAGATTGAATACCTGCCATTGAAACTTTTTTTTTTAGGTGACACAGAAGTTTTGGATCCATATGAAATTTATTTCTCATCTTAATCTAGGTCTCAGTGAACTTATGAATGGAGTGGATGGTGAATAAACATTATGGTGGGCCCTATGTGGGACCCACCCCTTTTTACGTATTTTTTTTTATTTTCCAGCCGTCCATCTCTTCCTAACGCTGGAGACTTTATATATATATATATATATATATATATATATATATATATATATATATATATATATATATTATTTGGTGGGCCACGTGTGTGGACCCCACCACGATGCATATGTTATATCTATAGCGTCCATCCTAACGTCTAGCGTCTGGACGCTGGGCTGGATGAGCAATAATAATAACTATTTTATATATATATATATGGTGGTCCCCACGTGGGACCCACCTGATTTAGATGCAATTTGGCTGGGGTACCTCACACCATGCCAACTACTTGGCTGACGGACTGACGTCACCAAGCCTTATAGACCGCACATGATATATGTGTTGTTTCAACCGTCCATGGCACGGACGTACGTACGTGGCTCTCACCACGAGGCGTTTGTTATATCCTAAACGTCCGTTCACTGGACATGGCCCCCACCATGGCAGCGTGTGGGGCCCACCTTGATTCAGTGTAATGCATCCTCACCATCCAGATCTTGGACGGTGGGAGTGGATTAGTTGATATACCTCACACTTGTTGTTTTGCTGCTGTACTAGCAGCAGCAGCAAGTACCGTGGGACCCAAGCCTTGATGTACATGTCCTATCCACGCCGTTCATCCACCTCCAGTAGCAACAGCAGTTGTTGTTAATGTCCCCATAATTCTATGGGGCCCGCACGTGATATATCCATGCTGCCCAGTAGTCGTAGGCCCCACATACACGTGTAGGATCCACCGTGATATAGGTGTTTTGTTCATGCTGCCTGGAGTGTGGGCCCATACGAGGAAACCTCCCATAATGTATGTGATTATCCACGCCAACCATCCATTTGTTTTGATGTGGGACCCTGTTCACACGTGCAGCACGTGTGGCAGGGGGACCCACCTTTCTGTTTGTATTACGTATCCCCAACCGTCCACCTTTGGATACTGCTATATGGGCCGCTCCATGATGTATGGGTATATCCCCACCGTGTATCCATTTTGATTTACGTATAGCCCACCTTGATGCATGTATTTTACCCACGCAGTCCATCTGTTTCATTTGCGCCGTACCCAACCTCGTGGGACACCATGTTGTATGTGTTGTGCATCCATGCTATTCATTTGGTGGGCCCATTTGGAAGGTGTAGGCCCACCAGCTGGTCGTGCATGGCCCACCCTATATGATGTAATTAGACCCATGAGATGCGGCCCAGTCGATGTAATGAGGGCCCATTGATATATATTTGAGGGCCATGTGCAAGGCCATCTATCGTGTATTTTAGGCCCACATGTATAGGGCCCATTGTGATGTAATTGCAGTTCATGTTTTAGGCCCCTTTGATGTATATTAGGCTCATTGGTGCAGCCTGTTGATGCGGCCCATTATGATGCATGTAAGCCCATATTATGCGGCCCATTGTGATATATTTATGACCCATTTGGGAAGGCCCAGGTGCAAGGCCCACCCGTTGTGTATTCGAGACCCGATGTGACGTACGTTGGCCCATATAACGAGGCTTATGTGATGTAAATGAGGCCCATCATGATTGTACGCGAGGTCATAGGCCCACTATATGTTTGGCGCTATGTAGGCCACTCCTTAGGAGCAATGTTGGTTAGATGTCCACATTGATGGGCAATAATGATTGGATGTCTACATTGTAACCTTCCCTTAGGACTTGTTAAGCCCATTCTCATCATTCCCTCAGTGGGTTAACCCAAATAAGTGGGCCCCATTTGTCGTAGACGGATAACTCCGTGTTATTGAATTTGATACAACCATGGCCGAGTGCTGATCTTTATACTATAGTTGATCGACAAATCATTTATGGATCCCGTTTTGTTTATCTGCTGATTATCGATGCGATTAACGTGACCGATTTACCAATTCTGATTATCATAGCCGATTGATCGATTAGCGATCGAAGCCGATTATTATGACCAATTGTCAATTTCGATTATCGAGGTCGATTATCGATCGATTCCAATTATCATGGCTGATTGGCGATTTTGATTATCATAGCCGATTGATCGATTAGCAATCGAGGCCGATTATCGTGACCGATTGTCGATTCCGATATTGAGGTCGATTATCGATCAATTTCGATTATCGTAGCCAATTGACAATTCTGATTGTCGTGCCCGATTCTGATTACTGAGGACTACTCTGATTCCGATTTCGATTGTTGATGCTGATTTTAATTGCCGAGGCCAATTTCAATTACCATGGCCGATTGCCGAGACCTATATGATGTATATGCGACCCCTAGTTGAGGCTCATTGTGATGTATCTGTGGCCTATGGGCAAGGCCCATTGTGATATGTATTAGGCCCATGATGCATGACCCATTTAATGTATTTAAGACCCATGTGTAGGGCCTAGATGTCATGTATTTGAGGCCCATGAGTAGGGCCCACTTGTTGTATATATGTGGCCCTTGAGTATAAGGCCTATTGTGTTGTATATTAGGCCCATAAGCAGGGCCCACTTGTTGTATATAAGGCCTATTGTGTTGTATATTAAGCCTTTGTGTGAGGCCACGGGCTAATATATGTTTGGCCCTATGAAGGCCACTCCTTGGGGGCAATGTTGGTTAAATGTTCACATTGTCGAGGCTGATTGTCGATGAGATTATTGAGATCGGTTATTGATACCGATTATAAGTATGTGACAGCATAGCATCATAATACATGCCCATACGCATCATTTGTATGTTTGTTAAGAGATGTGATTGGCCATTTCATATGCCATAGGGCAGGTTGGTCATGGGACTCCCTGATAGGTGGAGTTGCCGCACATGAGCGCACGGTATACGCAGAATTGATGCATAATTGGACTATGTGATTCATGCATCTCGCATTTGTATGACATGACCACCATACGCCCTAGTGATATTAGGGTCGTAGCCTCCACAGGTATTTCGTGGATGGCCAGATGAGACACCGAAAATCTGTTATACATGGGGTGCTATAGATATCCCTGAGTGAAAGTTCCTAAACCCTCTTAGTTCCATAGGTTGCTCCGACGTCTAGACTGAGTGGATGCATGAGCGCATGAGGGTCGTATACTGTTAGGCCGCGTCTCCCACTGTGTCGTGGTCGGTTGGAAGGGGGTGCGGCCTTACCTGCCCGAGAGGAGGGTGCAATGCTAGGCTAAGTCTAATCAGCTCGAGGAATGGGTCCGCTATCGACGAGCCGGGCCCGATATTGGCAGGCGGATAGTGAGGTTTCTTCCACTCACCTTATTGCGCGTGATCGGGCGGCAATCTAATTTAGAGTGTAACAAACCCCGGTGATTTCCCAGATAGGAACCGTACTGATATGTGGACTTATTGAGTAGGAGTTGCATGCTCATTCATTCATTCATTCACTATCCACTCGGGCTGGTGGTGCGCAACTAATTGTTGTGTACCTTTGTTATGGCAAGGATTTCGGTTGGGCGAGCGACTAACTTGAGATCAGGAGTTTACCACGTTAAGTCTGACTATCCAAATTTAGGTATGGGACTGGTTTGGATAGAAGTCCTTTGTGGTGGACCTCGTAGCCTATGATACTACGTACTATCATCCCGACTTTACACTCATAGCATGGTCATTTCATTCGCATCGCATATTGCATTACATCCGCAGGCATATAGCATTTTGGGTTGCTATATTTTTGCACTTATATGGCCTAGACAGACTTAGTAGGATTTGTATATTGCATTGCATCCTCGGCATCTGATGTTTGGCTCTTTATAACTTCTTATTGCATAGTTATTCTATATTGCGTATTCTGATATTGATTGACTTGTGAACTTGTCCATACTTTCGCTTACTCTGTTATCGTATGATTTATGATCTTGTCAATATTTCTGCTTACTCTAATAATTCATGATCTTATCAGTATTTCTGCTTATTCCAATAATGTACGATTTATGGATTACCAGTAATTTTGGTATTGTATGATGATGGTATTGTATTGAATACTTGACACTTACTTTGTGCACACACTTACACCGCCCTCTAAGCTTTCTACAAGCTTATGCATGATAAATGCGTGCAGGTGATGTTAGGTTGCAGTAGTGTTGAGCTTGAAGTGTGCAACAATCTTCTGGAGCTTAAATTTCGATTTATGTATTTCTCTTTCAGCATTGAACTCAAATGATTATATTAGTAGATATGTGACGACGATGTTGCCATTGTGAATTAGAAAATCTTATGGTTATACTTATTACGAGTTAAATGTACCTTAAAAAAATTCTCCTTGTAGGATCCCAGGATCGGACTCTGGCATATGGACTCTAAGAGCCGAGAATGGGATACTACAGAGACTGTCAGCACTGGATTCGGCAATCGGGATTCCTGTGAATCCGATTTCTGGGTTTACGTCATGACAGTTACTGGGAGGGAAATGGCTCATTCGGAGATTATCCTTTCTCTGGCAAAACCGTGCAGGTGGGTTTTCACGGGTCGGAGTCGTGATCGTAGAACCCCCATCTTCTCGAAAGTTTAGAGTATATGACATCAGCCAAACTTCCGGTGTTGACCAGGATACGAAACACCTTATGATTTGCTATAGTCATCGTGATTACTAACGCGTCATCATGCAGATGCTGAATTCCGCGTGCATCATCTTCCGTGAAGGTCAGACTGCACGAGCTGACTCGAAGCTCTTTATTAGGTCGCTCTACCAGGTGGACATAATGTTCCGGCTCAGAGTTCCAAGAATAGATTTTTCGAGCCCTATTTGAATCCCCCCTCCGGCTGAGCCCCCGAAGATGATGCGAATTTCAGCGGGCTCTTCCATGGGGTTATTCGACTGCTCTTGCTGTCGTTCATCCCTCCGAGCGGACCTTTCTTTCTTAGTGTATCGACGTAGGTGTCCCTTGCGGATGAGGGACTCAATTTCGTCCTTGAGATCAACGCAATCATCTGTGTTGTGTCCGTGATCTCGATGAAAGCGACAAAACTTTCGCTTGTCTCTATTCTCCGAGTCAGCCTTCATGCATACTGGCCAATTCAGCAGTTTCTCCTCGAATGTCCAACAGAATTCGCTCGGCAGACGTATTAAGGGGGGTGTAGGAACGAAATTTTCCTTCTGACTTTCGGCTCGGTCAGCGATCGCGGGGGGCGCGGTCGTCTGCACCTTTGCCGGCCGGTTGGGATTCTTCGTTCTTTGGCCTCTTTCCCTTGTTGGTCGGGTCGGCTACTTGCACACCTTTGCAAGCATTAGTAAACTCCTCAGCATTAATGTATTTTTGAGCTCGCGCCGCAAAGTCTACGAACGTTTTCGGTGGATTTTTTCCTATGGAGAAAATAAACCTTCCCTCCTTTAAGCCACTGAGTATTGCAGCGAGGGCCATTTTGTCATCATAGTCCTCAACCTGCAATGCTTCTTCATTAAAACGAGCGATGTAATCCTTCAACGACTCTTTCGGACCTTGCTTAATAGTGAGCAGATGAGTGTTGGGTTTTCGACTTCTCTTACCGCTTATAAACTGAGTAAGGAATAGTCGACTCAACTCTGCAAAGGACTCGACGGAGTTAGGTTTGAGCTGGCGATACTAATTCCGAGCGGACCCCGTAAGGGTAATGGAGAATCCTCTGCACATCATCGCATCCGTCGTCGTTTGAATCTGCATCCAGGATCGATAAGCTTTGAGATGCTCGGATGGATCTCTGGATCCCGAGTACTGAATGATGGGAGGTATCCGAAACCTTTATGGCATCACCTCACTCATGATGCCTGAGGTGAAAGGAGGCTCAGTCTCTTCCATCATTGCCTGAACGGTGGTAGGAACCGTTGATAACTGCTGCTGCTTTTGGAGAGTTATGAATTTATCGTTGAGTTCCGCGAACCGCACTTCCCATAGGTCTTTACTCTCAACAACGGTCTCTAGGGCATCCTCCATATCTAGAGCTCCCCTTTCCCTTTTTCGCTCAGCCGATGGCGGAGATCCGTCAGTGCCAGGGTCGAGGTGACCGAGTTTTTCGTAGGAGCCCAGGTGGCGATGTTCCGTGCCAAGGCCCCAACCTGCACCAGAGGAGGATTCACACCCGAAAGCGATGCCTGAGAATGCCGGGGTACTTCGGGCCTCATACTCCTTGGCGCAGAATGAGTCTTCGCAAACAAACCCACTGGCTCGAGAATTGGGTCCTCCTGAATCGGGTGTAACTGGGGATTCCTTTGCTGCTTTATTTTGCTTATTTCTTCACATAGGGCCTGAATTTCATTCTGCATAGCTCAATATTTATTTGACTGACTGCGAGAACACTCTGACGGCCCTGGCGCGGATTTAGTGTGAAACGATGATGACAATCGGGTTTGCTCATTTGGCTCTAATTCCACCGCCACAGCTTTCTTCTTTTTCGTCATTGAGTCAAATAACGGGAACCTGACTTTTTGTATCAGATTCCCACAGACGGCGCCAAAAAATGTTGAGGTTCAAATCTGGTCGGCTCTCCCCTCTGTCTCCTGAAACTCGGATCTCTTACGACGTCTTGTCCCTGCACAAGGAGAACAGGCAAAGGTGACCCTGGCTATGCCGGGGGACCCTCCGATGCCTAAGTCAGGTCAAGGGAATTTGAATATAAGTGGGGGTTTGAGGAGAGTGCGAGAGCTTGCGTACCTGTGACGATAGGGTCTTAATGTATTTATACTCCTCGGTAGAATGGTCGGGGCCCGCCATTATCGGCATGAATCGCTCAATTAGCGAGATTTTCAGATCATGGAGATATCGAGTGCAATCTATGAATCATATAGCGTATCAGGCAGATAGTGTGTATCTGCGAGCAAAGTGATCGGCCACATCTAGTTATGGCAGTTTATGCACTTGGCAGACGGAGTATTCGAATATTGGTTTGGCTCGAGTAATCCGATCGCCGTTCACCTTTGTGGTTATTCAGTAGAATACAGGATCTTTCAGATTCGTTCGAAGTGAGGGACCCGACTTCGCCGAGTCGAATTTATTATAGTCGGCGGGCGGACCACTCACGGGTGAGGTGCTAAGTAAACAACTTCCAACATCTGATCGGATTCCAAGAACTGTCTCGACCCCAGGCCCTGTAGTAAAGGCATTTCCTCTGCCACTCCTCCAGAGATACTCAGGTCAGATCGGACTAGTATTGCCTCGGGCTCTCATGTACTTCGGTGGCTCGGCTTGGTACTTCTATAGGCAGATCTCATATGGGCTCGAATCTTTCCATAACAACTATAAATCAGGGCAACGAGTGAGGAGAATGAGTGACCCCCATTTAAGAACAATGCTAAACTCATCATTTAACTTGCATTTTACAAGATTCTTTTCTTCAAATGCACGGCTAATAAATAATAAGAAAACACCAGGGCATAACAAGGTATAAAGCTTAAGCATGCTTCACATGTATGGATATTTAAAGAAGTAGAAAAGGGAAGTTACGAAGCTCCATATCATATCGTATCATACCATCAATCAAATAATCGTGTTCAATACAAAGCTTTCCTCAAAGAATCCAAATGGGGGTACAAAGAAAAAGAAAAAGAAAGCTGACTATCTATGGCCGTGAATAAAAGGGGAGCTCTAGACAGTAATGCCAAGGAAGAAGAAGAGAGCCCATCCAGAGATCAAGCTCCCAACCACAGTTTTCATAACCAACGCCTTCTCTGCTCCATTCTGCAACACAATTGAAACCAATTTCAAACATTGTTATTGTCATGTACACCCAAAAATAACATCATTTTGGGCACATTATGCCAACTCGCTAATATTAGGGCCCACTGTCAATGGAGCACAGATCAGACGATCTCCACTATTAGATTTTATTTTTCTTTTCGTGTTTTTTTTCTTTTAAACAGTTGGATTGGTCATTGTAATTCCTTTCAATGATCCATCATATATGGCCACAAATTGGACAGTTGAAAGATCTGTTCATGAGATTTGTTTTTTTCTTTTTTCTGGGAATGGGCTCACTATTTGGGCCAACCTGGATTGATATCATTCTAGGCCACCATGAGCCCTGCAATTTGGATGGTCCGGATTCGCGCATGTGTACACGACCCCAGGATCTAACCTACTTGGACAATACATATAAAGAGCTGTCATTGGTAGACGGTGTAAGAACCGTACTCGCCTTACGCGACTCTTGGCCTGGAAGGGGCCCTGGCCACTACGTTAGGTTAGGTTGCTCGTTTATCAGGAGGGTCACACACGTATGGCACAAAAACCCAAGAGATGACCCAATAGCCTGGGTTTATTGTTCAAGTATGGTCCATCTGATGTGCCCAAAGGCCTGTTATTCTTCAACCCAGCAGATTAAGTGTGGAAGCGATCCAATGAACTACACGGAACTGGCAAACACGTGCCAAGATGACGTGTGTCCTCGAGTAGGTCCCCGTTCCCTGCCCAAGGGTGCATGGTTCTCTCCGTTGGTATGAGACTATCGGAGGGGAGAACTGGAGGAAAGTTTTGATACTCTGGCAGTGTGATCGATGATACACGGGTATTTAAAAGTTAACTGCGAAAAAAATGACTATCATTTTGGATGCACAATTAACAAAAAATAATGTTTATTTAATTACCTGACTGACTACCAGATTCACGGAAATTTATTGTGCAGTTACAAAACAAAAATATCCAACCACCCTGGATTCAAGAAACAAGTGTCCAGTGTGCAGAGGTTATTATTGTTCAACCAATCGCATTTTCGGAATGGTGGTTAGGACCATTAATTTCTGGGAAGCGGATTGCGTACAGGCCTAGATGGAGGGAAAACACATTCAAAATTTGTACGGCTCCCAAGAGGAATTTAATGGTGGGCGTTCAATCCCGTGTGTGGTCCACTCGAGCCTTGGATCTGCGTCATTTTTGCTCTCACGTCCTGAAATGATATGGAAAAATGGATAGACGGCCTGGATAAAATTCATACATCACGGTGGGCCCCACAGAACCCTGTCTGGACGGATTATCGTCCAGGCGGGGCCAGTAAGCAATCCGCTTCCTAATTTCGGCAATTCAGTCGGTTTAATGTAAGTAAATGTATGACGCTACCAGCGCCTGCCTATCAAGCGTTCTACCAGATTATCAATTGTCCACGTAAGTACTACTTGGGTAAGTCTATGGACGCGGATCGCGAAGAACACAGCGTCGAATCTCATGCTCTTCATTTTTAATCTTTTCAAGACTTTGAGCAAGATCTGAACACGTCATTTTAGGCAGTTTTGGTTTCCGGATCTGATAGTTGGCAACCATCCAACGGACAAGCACATTTGCTAAAATGCACCTCGGGATGCGAAAAGAACATATTGCTTTGCTACCCCCACAGGCACAGTTCGGGCGTCGCACGTGCCATAAATGGCCCTTGTGCTGGAAATCTGAACCGTAAATAAAGCCGACCAAACCGTGAAGATGGCATGTCACAACTTCATGTGGGCCGCACGTGTAGGCTGAATGCGGTCCATTGGCAAGTAGAGAACTTTGATCTTCTCGCCAGATCATCTGCAGAGCCCGGATGTATCTCACGCACGGTCGGATGTCCCACACGTTCCAAATTGGCACATGTACAGCGGGTAATGGTGCGAGTAGGGTGGATGCCTTTGGTGCTAGCAAACCTCGGCCCCCGAAAGCGACGGTAGAGGCTACATTTCTCCATCGAGAAATTCTGTAGCCGGATCTATAATCTGATAATCTAACGTTACCCCTTGATGTGTCCGATCTACAACCTACTCATTTTAGATATCTTCGTCCGTTTTCGCTATCATGCGCCGATCAGAAGAGGGCCCATGCTTCTGTGATCCATGCCGTTGATCCGATGGGCCACTATCTCTGTCCCGATAAATGTAATTGTTTTCTTTTAGATGTTTATTCGAATGTCACCAACGGAGAGGTCTGGATTATAGCATCTTTAATCCATGGTCTGGCCCATAAGATCAGCCAAGGGCCCTCCTTGGACCGACATTGCGCCTTAGGACACACTTCACACATCCTAAGCTCAGGACCTCACGAAAACATTTAAGACCAGCAGGCACCAGCCAAAGCCGTCACCAAACGGCGCACGATAGCACACACCACAGCCGGAAAACAGAAATAATGCATACCTGATCGGCGACGGACGTCGGTGCAGGGGCGCCGAAGTCCCCTGAGGGCACGGATGCGTCAGTAGGCGGCGCGGGCGGGCTGGCGACCGCCGGCGCGGGCGACGGAGCGGAATGCTTCTTCTTCTTCGTCTTCTTTTTGCTGGGGGCCGGAGCTGGCACCTCCGCCGGGGACGGCGGCAACGGCGGGGCTGAGACCGGGGCGGGAGGTGAAGCCACCGGCGGGGTGGTCGGAGCAGGCACCGGTGGTGGCAATACTGGCGTAGGCGGAGAGCTGACGGGAACCGGCGCCGGCGGGGACGCGGCAGGCGCCTTTGCGGGTGGGGCAGATGCCGGTGGTGTTACAGGAGCCGGAACCGTAGGAGTAGGCGGGGCCGCTTTCGGTGCGGCCGCAGGTGGAGCGGTGACTACGGTTGGTGGAGATGCGGTTGGGGCTGTGGCTGTAGCCGGGGCTGGGGTTTTAGGAGTGGTTGGAGCTGTTGCCGCGACTGGCGAAGATGCAGGGGTTGCTGGTGTTGATGGTGTTGCTGGTGTGGTAGTGGGCGCAGCTGCAGGAGCTTGGCCACTGGCGCATGTTAGAGCAATGCAGCAGATGGCGAGGAAAATTAGAGCTGGGCGATCCATGGGGTATCTTCTATCCTGCGCACACCTGAACTTAACCTGCACCAATGGAAGAGGAGAAGCTCTGAAGCGACTAGCGAGTGAGATGGGATTGGAGGACAGGGTGGAATTAAATAGTGGTTGGAAATGTACCTGCTCTGTAACAGTACCGTTAATAGTACTTCTCTATCCACATACCACTAGTTTGGTACTGACGTATCTCAAATCTACATCATCCGTTTCATTGGCTTCATCATGGATGGAACATAGTACTGAATTTCAAATTATTAAATGACTAATTACCGTTTGATTATGGCCGCTGGACATAAACGACTGGCCGCATGTAACGGTGAAGGTTCGTCCCTGAGCAAGTCGACAAAGTAGCATGGTTCGGTGGACCCTGAGACCACAGTCTGTCAGGGCCCCTCGATGCATGTGACCCGAGTCACCCGACGCAATTGGTGGAGGAGAAATGATTCGGTGAAGCTGTCTTCAGTGAGCTTTCGTGTGACCTTTCACCGTCGTACACGTGGAAAGCGCGGTGGGGGAATCGGACCGGTCATACGATTGGCCTGCTTTGGATGGTGTATGATTCAATCATGTTTTAATCAGGGAATCTCGTAAAAACTTCTTACCCACTTTCTCAGCTGAGCATTATAACTTTAATGTCTGTTTTAAGATAACCCATCTCATGGCTAGAAATATGTGTCCCCAGATGAATCCGATCTATGGTAGGGGCCACCAGATCAACGGTTCTCGTTTATTAGCGTACTTGGCACTTTTAGAATAGGTGGGATCCATGTAAGCCCAGTAAGGCCCGCTACTCCGAATCATTTCATTTACAAGACGTAGACGTCAGCCACGGGTTGAACAAATGCCAGATGAGTTATTCTGTAGCTATTCGGGTTCCAGCGTGTGCGGCCACCCAACAGGCCTACATGCTGAGATGTTCCAGATATTTACATCTCTCACCGTTCGTGTTCTATTTACCACCGCAAATAAGGCAGTATCCCATTATTACTCTTCAATCCAAGCCCTTGATTTCTAGAGCAATCGAAATTTTCTTATTATTCTAATTTCATCTACGCGTAGTATCCGTTACAATTATTTCATCTGCATAGGCTTCTTTAGGCCAGTCTGGATACGAGGCATCCGAGGTGAAAGAAGTCACATGAAGAATAGTTATATTTTGCTTTTCTTCACTATATAAAATTTCTTGAAAATTATAGAGTTCTGTTTGCCTCACCAGACAAACAGCGTTAATTGTGAATAAAGCTAGTAACTATCAAACAAAGAGGAAATTGCAACGACAATGGAAATGATTTCTCAACTATCTAAGTTGGCCTGAATGGGATGTGGGCCCACCCTAATGTTTGTGAGAAATCCACCTCGTCCATCCATCAAATCCACCTCGTCCATCCATTTTTGCTGGATAACCGTCATGACATGTCTAAAATTGATGAGGACCCAAATTCAAATGGGCCTCATAATAAATAATAATAATAATAATAAGTAGGTAGGAAAATAAATGCCTAAGGTCGAAACCTTTTTAAGGTCCATCACAATGTTTATATGCCATCTAAATTGCTCATAAAGTTAATTCTATTAAGATGGGCTAAAAAACATAAATATTAGTTTGATCTACAAATTTTGTAGCCAAACAAATGTTTCACTGCTCAATTCTCAATTGTGTGGTTCACTTGAATGTTGAAATAAGTCTTGCATTTTTGCTCATTTTCTAACATGATTAGACAAAAAGAATAAACTAGGTGGTTTTTTCACTAACTTCACAATTGGCCCTACCTAGCTTATGAGTGCATGAACGCTTGAAAGTGGCACTCATATTCCAGAGTCCATGATATGGATGACATGGATTGTTGGACCACTTAGCACATAGGCTCAATAAATGTTGGATCCTAAGCCGTGACATAAGTAAAATAAACTCATAAAAGATGCTACATTGTTAGGACGTAGAGCTCGAATATGATTAAGTCATCTTTCGACATGATCTTGTGCCACTGAGGCCCATCTATAAAATTGCACTTGTTAAACAATCTTGTCCTTCACTTACATTAGGACCACTGATTGATCATAGGGTCGTCGTGCATCTTAGATAAGGACAGCTAAACAAAATTAGACTAGAACCTTGGGCATAATCATTTGGTGCTTGATTTTCAGTTTTAATCTATAATGCCCTGAAAATCGAGGGTCGTGTATAAACTCGACTCCCGAGTTCCAGACCATCACTTATGCAACAAATATGATCATGATTCAATATTGACTGAGTTAGAGCATTCACATGAGTAAGACTATACCAAAACTGCAATTCATACTCCAGATTCAGTGATAAAATGCAAGCGGAAGACTGAAAGATATATATATCACTGTAAGAAAATAAAATAATCTCTGACTGTCTCCAAAGTATGAATACATCACTGAGTCTCATATACATGTAATAAAACAAAAATCAAAATGTCATAAGGTCCAACTATGAAGTCTCGCCGATCCAGGCTACCTATGCAAAGCCATCGAAGAACTGCATGTACGAGAACTCGTCCTGGTCCGCGTCATAGTCTGGCTCCACATCCTGAATCACCTCGCATCCTGCATCTAAGACAGGGTCTGGTGGTGTTGCAAACACTGTCCCGTAACGTGGGAGTGAGTGATCAACTCAGTGGAATAATAGAGCAAAGATTAGCATGTTATCAAATCAATCACGCGATAATAGTAAAGCAACCAATCATACATTCCTAAATACTGTTGTTAATGCATACATGAAATGACATGATGGATGCCCTCACCAACATACTCCCTTATGCGGCACCATCTGCGTCCTCGGCATGCTTTCTTCCCACAGTGCTCCACATCTTCTAAGCACATGCAATGCGATATGGATAATGATTACCGGGTTGTTATTAGTCCGTTCATACAGCAGTATTGGAAAACTAAGGTACTTCCCTTATATCAATCCCAACACAGATCCTATCTGGGGTCGTCACTCCTAGTAATCTCATACGATGTTATATTTGTAAGTCGCTGCAAGGGCTGCCAGGGCTGTTGCTCACACTCGTTACACCGCTCCCCCATCACCTTATCAATACAGTCCTACTGTACTCTTGTCGCTACGGAAGGGTCGTCGCCTCCCGTAAACTCAGAATACGCTCGCGGTCACTACAAAGGGCTCGTCACCAATCAGTGTAGGCCGACAGCTCGAATGTAGTGTCTCATACCACCACAATTGGCTCACGAGTCAAATGTGCACACTGGTCACTACGGGAAGGTTTGTGGCCCCAGCGTAGGCCAACAGCTCAACCACGGTGTCCCATACCACCATGCCTGGCTCATGAGTCTTTATGGATCAAGGTACCATGGTTAACAGGGCTTTCAATGATAAGTTCAGTACCCTAGGTTCAAGCAGTTATGACTCATATAAGGTGAACAATCATGGCCAGTCGGGTTACTTGACGGGCTCGACTAGTACGAGCGCATCTCAAGCTGAACGACATGAAGTGCATGAAACACTTCGTGTGACCTAACCACTGCCGTCAACCCAAAACACGACTCGTGTTCATCGACGCATCCTTCGTGGCAAATAGAAACCAACCACGAATTAGATACATTACCGACTGCCTGGACTAGGTCATAGCCCCAAACATTTGTATAACATATCAGTAATCATATGAGAGGAATAGAAATGAATATAACCAATACAAGCATGTTGACACATGTTATAACATACCATGTAAGTGAATCAACCAACACATGTATCCCATACACATAATGAAATCAATTCATATAGGCAACCAAGTGGAAATCATATATATCAACATATTGATTGAGAATTCAATCTCAAAACTAATTCACAACACCATTTACTCAATACATACTAATACAAACATTTATACAAACACTTAGTCTACACACTTTAGTCTACATAGCATATGTCGACTCAAAGTGCGCATTAGGGTGAATCTCTTCGCCAAACAGATTATACACATATTCCTAATATCCTAACACGACAAATAACCATGGCAAACATTTCAGCAAAATATGGACATAAACAGTATTTCCTACAAATGACTAAAATACCCTAAATCTCATATTTTTCGTACGCAGACGAAATGGAAAACGGACAGCATGTTGTACATGTCAAACGGCGTTGCCGTCGATAATCTACTATTAAACGACATTGAAAGCTTTGAAATCAGTCAATCAAAGCGTCTAAATTCCGCACCTTTCGCCTTAGATGTGTATCGTTTCGATTAGAACGTATACGCTTCGTCAACTGCGTACAGGCGACCTAATACACAAGTTACATAAGCTACATCGCTATTCGAATCAAAAGAAACCCAAAACAGCAAGTAGTTAGGATTTTTCTTACCTAGAAGTGCGTTAGAATCACCAAAAAAGTGATTTGAATGCCAAGGTTTAGCACGTGTAACAGCCGTAGCAAGTGGCAGGAAAAACTCTCCCACACTCTCTCACAATCTCTCACTTTCTCTCTCTCTCAATCTAGGGTTTCTAGCAAATTCGGATGGGAGAGATATGTGAGGGTTTAAGGCCCTTATATAGGCTAAAACCTCACCTTTTTAGACTTAGGAACAAAGTATACTTGGGTTATAACCAAATTGGGGCTGCTCCGATCCAAAAGAGCGTTTCGAGAGGTCCCCTGGCTGAACGCGGTCGAACTTAAGCTCATGCATACTGGATGTTGCTCACATAAAGTTTTCAGACCGGTAGAGTTCACAGATCGCACGTGGCGGTCCAGTTTCAGTTCAGCGGTCATCGTACCTAAATCAGGTCTACAAGTCTCGTGATATGAAAGAGAAATTTTTCCTGATCCGAGGGTGAAATTTGGCTGAATTCTAACGGTCAGAACGCTTAATAATAACGCGCAAAGACACGTGCTAGATTTTGAATTAAAATTTCAAATCTTTACCTATTTCTCACTCTCTTCACTCCATGCTCAATGAAATAGCCTCAGAGCACCGGTTGGGCTTGATTTTCGATATGATTGTCAAGTCCAGCTAAGCGGTCCTAACGGTCTGAGATTATAGATATCGGACTTTCGACGTGCGGTCTAAATCCAATACGGAGTTTCCAGACATGTTCCAGAACGAGTGGGTTTAAAGTTTGATCCTAAGTTTCAGGGTATTATAGCGTCATTGCTTCTACAAGTTTTGGGTCTTGTAAAACATATTTAAAGTGTTCGGGGACTATTTCACAGCTACTCTAGCGTAGCGCTAGCTAACTTACACTTAATTTCTAAAGGAATTCATCCTAAGTGATTTTTGACCGAGTTGGTACTCGGGTCTCAGTACGAATTTTTCCAAGGCGTTACAATCTACCCCCCTTAACAAAAAATTTTGTTCTCAAAATTTATACCTTTTCATACTCCTCGAGAAGCTGTGGGTAGTTCTTTCTGATCTCGGCTTCTGTCTCCCAGGTAGCCTCTTCCTCAGAGTGATGCGTCCACAACACCTTCACAAGGGGGATGACCTTGCTATGCAGTACTTGCTCCTTCCTGTCTAGTATACGCGCTGGTCACAGTATATATGTAACATCCTCACCTAACTGTACCTGCTCCCATCTGATGATATGGGAAGGATCAGGAATGTATTTCTTCAGCATAGAAACATGAAATACGTTGTGTATGCTCACGAGAGGCATAGGCAAAGCCAGACGATAAGCCACTGCACCCACACGATCGAGAATCTGAAATGGACCAATGAATTGCGGTGCTAGCTTCCCCTTCTTCCCGAACCGAAGGACTCCCTTCATAGGGGAAACTTGTAAAAATACATGATCCCCAACCGCGAACTCTAGCGGGCGCCGTCTTGTATCGGCATAACTCTTCTGTCTGCTCTGCGCTGTAAGAAGCCGGCGTCTAATGATGTCAATCTTCTCTGACGTCACCTGCACTATCTCTGGGCCAATTAATCTACGCTCACCGACCTCTGCCCAGAAATGCGGTGCTCGACAAGGTCGCTCATACAACGCCTCATAAGGTGCCATACCGATACTCGCCTGAAAACTGTTGTTGTACGCGAACTCCGCATATGTAAGACAATCATCCCAACTGTCCTTAAAGTCCAATACGCAAGCCCGCAACATGTCCTCTAGAATCTGGTTCACCCGCTCTGTCTGTCCGTCTGTCTGTGGGTGGAAGGCAGTACTGAACTTCAACTTCACACCCATAACCTCCTGGATGCGAGGCCAGAAAATAGAAGTGAAAGGCGTGTCTCTGTCCGACACGATCTCCAATGAAACTCCATGCAGACGCACATTCTCTCTGATATACAGTCTAGCCAGCTCATCTGCAGAGTTCGTAACTCTGATCGGTAGGAAGTGCGCCGACTTCGTCAGACGGTCGACGATCACCTAAATAGAATCATGTCCCTTCCTCGTCTTTGGCAGTCCTGAGATGAAATCTATGAAAATGAAGTCCCACTTCCACTCCGCGATCGGCATAGGCTGCAGGAGTCTAAGGGGTCGGTGATGCTCTGCCTTCACCTGCTGGCAAGTGAGACAACGGGACACGAACTCTGCAATGTGGGTCTTCATACCATCCCACCAATAAGTCCTCCTCAAGTCACGATACATCTTCGTGCTGCCTGGATGCATCACATGTCGAGAACTGTGCGCAGCCTCGAGAATCTCTTGTCTCAAGTCAGGGATGTCTGGGACGCATAGGTGACCACGGTAACGTAAGCCCCCATCCGTGCCAACTCGCTACTCGGCGTCTGCATCATCACTAGCCTGCTCTCGAAGCTCAGTCAGACGCGCATCATCCCCCTACGCCTCGATGACCCGGTCATCGATCTGAGATCGCACCTGTATATGTGCGACAAACTCATACGGCTCCTCCACAGTGAGTTTCTGCTCAAAGTCTCGCAAAAACTCAACTATGTCCCACTCAGCAACCATCAGCGGAGCCGCAAACTCCATCGCCTTCTTGTGGCTAGAGCTTCAGTATGAAGATGATGGCTGCCAACTCAAGGTCGTGTGTAGGGTAATTCTAATCGTGCTTCCTCAATTGTCTCGAGGCATACGAAATTACCCCGTCCTTCTGCATAAGGACACAACCCAAACCAACGCTAGACGCGTCAGTATATATAGTGTATCTAACCCCTTGCTCTGGCAATACTAGCACAGGGGCAGACGTCAACCTATCCTTCAGCTCCTGAAAAGTTGACTCCGCCTTATCATTCCAGGCGAACTTCACGTCCTCCGCGTCAACTGAGATAAGGGTCTGGCGATCTTCGAGAAATCCCGAATGAAACGTCGATAGTAGCCAGCAAGACCCAAGAAACTCCTCACCTTAGTGACAGAACCAGGCTGCTCCCAGTCCTGAACTGCAGTTACCTTAGCAAGGTCAACTGCCATGCCATCCTTGGACACCACATGTCCCAAGAACTTCACTTCCTTCTTCTAGAAGTCGCACTTCTTATACTGTGCGAACAAATGATGCTGTCTCAGTGTATCCAGGACCAATCGCAAGTGCTCCTCATGCTCCTCTCGACTCCTGGAGTATACCAAAATATCGTCTATGAACATAATGACGAGTCGATAGAGGAACGACCGAAAAACCCTATTCATCAGATCCATGAACACGGCTGGTGCGTTCGTGAGACCGAACGACATGACAAGGAACTCGTAGTAGCCAAAGCTGGTCCTGAAAGCTGTCTTCTGCACGTCCTCATTCCTGACGTGCAACTGATGGTACCTTGACTTAAGATCAATTTTTGAGAAGTATTGCGCCCCTCTCAACTGATCAAACAAGTCATTTATCCTATGCAAAGGATATTTGTTCTTTACCGTAATCTGGTTCAACCTATGATAATCAATACATAATCGCATGTAACTATCCTTCTTCTTCACAAACAGAATTGCTGCTCCGCAAGGAGACACACTCGGTCGAATGAAGCCAACCTCCAACAGATCATCGATCTGTTTCTGTAACTCCTCCATCTCACTCGGAGCCATGCGATACGTCGGTAGTGAGACGAGCGTGGAACCAGGTACCAGATCGATAATGAAATCAATCTCGCGCTGAGGTGGCAACCCAGGAATCTTCCTGAATAGATCCCCATAGTCACGAACCACTGGCGTATGCTCAAGTGTCGGGGCATCAGTGTCCCGTAGTAAAGAAGCGTAGCTAAGTATGCGGAAGGGGAGATTTACCCACACTGAAAATGAAAAAGGCGTGCCCTCCATCTCGTAGACCGTCACCGTATGGGTCTCGCAATCAATCTCGGCCCTCCCTATAGTCAACCAATCCATGCCAAGAATGACGTCGAGATAAACAAGAGAGGGGTCGATGACAAGATCAAGAACCATCGTCCTGCCTCCTAGATCCACCAAGAAACCCTCACACATCAGGGTGGCATCGGAAAAAGTCCCGTGAGCCGTAAGAACTCGCACTCCATCCATCCGAATAGTCGGTAGCCCAAGGCGCCTGACTATGGAATGCGATATTAAAGAAAGCGTAGACCCTGTATCCACCATCACGAGTATAGGAGTACCTCCAATATGGGCGGTGACCTCAAAGGCCAAGGGCTGAGCGGTCTCTGTCTCGGCTGCCTCTACTATCAAAGCATTTACTCGAGCCTCTTGTAGACGGTTCGGCCGTGGTACCATGGGCTGTTGAGGCTGCCTGAATGGAGGTACAGGAGATCTGAAGGAAGGATGCGTAAGAGCCGACCGTAGGGGTGGAGCAGATAAAACCTGTGGGCGTGTACGGTCGATTTTCTGCGGTGGTGAAAACCCACTGTCTCTCATCCGAGCGAAACAGTTCCCCATAAAATGACCCAGTCTCCCACAATAAGTACACGACAGATCGGGGCGCCTCGTCGGAAGTACTGGTACTGTAGCTTTAGGAGGAGGGTCAAAGCGAAGCCTCTTGCCCGCAAAGGGCTTGTCCTACAAATCTGGTCGTGGCCTAGCAACCATAGGGCCACGAGATCGTGTCAGGCGGTCTACATCTTGCTCTGCCCACATAGACATGTGAATCAGCTCTGCGTAGGAGGGTATGCTGACATAACACATATTTGACCAAACGTCTGGTCGCAAACCCTCAGAGAATCGTCGTATGCGCATCTGCTCTTCTACAAGTATAGTCAGGACGTATCTGCCCAACTCAGTAAACCGATGCTCATACTCTGTCATAGACATGCCTCCCTGTCTGAGGCGTAGAAACTCATTCTCCCGCTCGTGCCTGTAAGTCTGGGGATAGTATTTCTCATGGAATCGGAACTCGAATGCTGCCCAAGTCCAGATATAATCAGCAGCAACTGTCTGTAATACGCTATCCCACCACAAGCTGGCCTCTCGCTCAAACATGAACGTAGCCAACTCAACCTGCTCAGACTGAGCAATGAAGCATCCGCAGTATCTTCGATACACGGTCGAGCCAATACTCGGCCTCCTCGGGTCTGTGAGAACCCGTAAAAGTAGGAGGCCACAAGTGCTGGAATCACTCAAGTAGGCCCCGTGAATCAGCAGTAGTCCCTGTAGGGTAAGAAGAAGGTGCAGGATGACCCATGCCCTCATCCTGAGTCGAAGTGCCAGCATCCTCAGCTGGATGCACAGATGGTGCAGGTGGAGTCGCACTCCCACCCTGGGCTAAGGCCCCTGCTATCGTGGTCAAAAGCTGCTAGTGCTGCTGATGCATCATGGCCATCAACTGCTCAAACCTATCAGGAGGTGGAGCATGCTGCGACACATACTGCGTCGAGGAAGACGCTCGGTACTGCTCTCTGACAGGCGGTGGTCCAACAGTAGGACCTGTAGAGGGCTGAGACTCAGGTGGAGTCTCACGAATAATGCCCACAGTAGGGTCTATATGCTCATCAACCTGGGGAAGAACCCGATCCATAGGCTCTCCCAATGTAAGTCGTGTCGTGCTCCGCGTAGCTTTAGGCGACATTCCCTATATTCAGAATAGGGCGCAACCTTGTCAGTTTCAACAATAGCACAAACACACCACGATCATTCACATAACAAGCCAAAGACATTCCATGCATTTTATTTAATCAAAATTGTCACAATACAAGAGATATATCCTTACATGCATCATGACCAGAAACACATGGGAACTAAGCCAGTCAAAGCTACAACAGCAACATAAGCAAACTACTAGCCTTATTAGGCTTACACATAGAAAGCAGGAAGCAACCTAACTACAACCAACAAACATCTAAAATCTCGTCGTTAATCCGAGTCTGGCGATGGAGGAGGAGCACCCTTATCCTGCAAGCAACACAGGATCGCCTTTAAGGTGCGAGTCACCTTACCAAACTTCCGCTTCATGACGGCCTTGGTATCTTCGAGATCCTGTTTCACCTCGGTCCGAAGTTCCTGAACTTTTCGTCGCAAGGCAACCTGACTCTCCTCAAGTCAGGCAATGTGAGCGTCCCTAGTAGCCCGAGTCGCTGGAGGAGGGCTCTCATCAGTATCCTGAGCCTCCTCTTCTTCCTCTTCCTGAGCTTCTTCCTCTATTTCTGCTCCAGCTTCTTCTTCACTAGCATCCGCTTCACTATCATAATCGCCCTCGCTATCATCATCAAGCTGAGCCTCACGCTGTCGAGGCCCGATCTTCATCTTGTTCATGGTAGTCTCATCGATGAAGTGAATCGGTACAGGCAACTCCGGCCCAAGTCTGTAAGCAAACTCAAGCGCGATCTTGCATATAAGCCGGCCAAAAGGAAGTGACTCAGACGTTCTTCTCGATTTTGATATGAGGACGATCTGTCGCAACACAAAAGTGGCCATACACACATTCTCTCCCTGGCCCACCTGATACAAGAAATCGACCATGAGACATGTACATTCACTGCGGTTGGTTGACCTGGGATATACATTGAACGTACAAATGTGATGTAGAAGGCGAAAATCATCCTACATATGGGACGCTAAAAGGCTCCTGTTAGGCTGCCACGGAACCAAACCACCACATAGGAACTTGGTATGGCGATCTCGCTCATGAACACTCTTCAGATTCTTAGCACTGGGATGAACTTCACCAAGAGGCACATTCAGAATGCGAGCTATCAACCGAACGTCGATCGTGGCTTCCCGGTCTCTATCAAAGGGAATTCTGAACTGCAATGGCTCCAACGTAGGATCCCGAATATGAGATAGAAATCCTGAACTACAATGGCTCCAACGTAGGATCCCGAATATGAGCATAGAAGGCACGCACAGTGCTCACGTTCGCTCGAGATTGTGCTTCAAAGAGTGGACCCCAGTGTGTAGCCTCAATGCGCTCAAACAACAGAAATTCACCAAAGAGCCGCCCATCCACATGCGCCTCAAACAGAACCTTGCGATCAGTATAAGCGCCATGAGCCAACTCTGCTAACAGTACTTGCCCTACGTGAACATGGGGATCTAAATCCCGCTTCGTATGTAGCTCTTTGCCAACACTTGGGCTAGTGGTGGCGCTTGAGCTAGTGACGCCACTTCTCGGCTTCCTCGATCATGAAGGGCGACTAGGCTCAGCTTCATCCGTGGAAGTCTTCCTCTTTCCCATGAGAGAGAGGATGGTGGAGAAAGAGAAAAGGGCCAAAATAGCCTCAACAATAGCCATGGAAAAATGGAGGAAATGGGGAGATAGGATTGCCCTAATGGACTGAATCGAATCTAGGCTCTGTAAAGGGATGAATCAAGCTCCCAAAGGCTGAATTTTTAAAGGAAAAAAAGAACAATAAGTGAAAATGGAGCTCACCCGACTTTCAGCCTTAAATAGAGGTTGTAAGAGCTTCCACAGATGAGAAATGAGAGAAAGAGGACTGTGAACAGCTGCAAATGGATGGGTTGGTGTCAGTTAAGGGAAAAATGGGATTGGGGGTGTTTGAAGATGGGTTTTGGAAGAGGAGGCAGCAAAAATCGTGTGAAAGGAGAGCTTGGGAGGGCTCTTTGTGAAGGAGGTATGTCTTTGGGGATGATTTAAGGGTCGGCCCACATATGGGAGGGGTGCCCTACTCATTTAAGGGCGTCGGCCTGACACACGGCCCAAGTGGGTCCCACCGGTCTGCGATGCCTCGCCGAACCGGCGATGCCATCGCCGGCCAAAATGGAATCCGGCGATGGGCACCCCCCAGGACTGGTTCCCCCTGTCCTGTAGGCCCCAATATATGTAGGACCCACCATGGTTCATTGCATATTGGCCTAGATCGCCCAAGACTCCATTTGGGGCGTTTCGGGGCCAGTTTGTAAACCAGAATGAGTTTATGCATCATGTAGCATATAATTTTGGGTAGGAGAGGCTAATCCATCCAACTAACCCATTTATTACAAGAAATTTCAAAATTGGAGAGGCCAAAAGTTCAATTCTTATATATATTTACTATTTATAGTAAAATTTTTGTTTAAGTATGATTCACTATCATTCACACATTAGGATTTATGTGTAGTAAGAAAGGCCTTAGAAAAAAGTTGAAGAATGGGGTGGTGAAAGGAAAGATTCTAAAGGAATAGGATGAAAAGGGATTTTTAAGCCTTGAGATTGAGTGTGAGGGTTGTGGTTGCCCCACAACCCAAGGACATGTATTTCTGGGTTTGGAATTCATCTGGGATCATCTCAAACCCACCAACTAACGACCTAGAGGCGACGTAGGTCGCTTCACGCGACCAAAGATACGTTATGGACTTGATCAAAACGATCGATTTGAGTAGACTTCGTCTATTGGCGAAACTGAAGTCCTACGAGTGTTTCTAGATTTTTCTCACACCCACCTAAGTCAAAGGGGCGATAGCGTACGTCACGTGATCATAACCCAGGCCCGGTATAATCCAAATCATGCTCTGATACCAACTTGTAACGCCCTGAAAATCGGGGGTCGTGTATAAACTCGACTCTCGAGTTCCAGACCATCACTTATGCAACAAATATGATCATGATTCAATATTGACTGAGTTAGAGCATTCACATGAGTAAGACTATACCAAAACTACAATTCATACTCCAGATTTAGTGATAAAATGCAAGCGGAAGACTGAAAGATATATATCACTATAAGAAAATAAAATAATCTCTGTCTCCAAAGTACGAATACATCACTGAGTCTCATATACATGTAATAAAATAAAAATTAAAATGTCATAAGGTCCAACTATGAAGTCCCGCCGATCCTGGCCACCTATGCAAAGCCATCGGAGAACTGCATGTACGAGAACTCGTCCTGGTCCTCGTCGTAGTCTGGCTCCACATCCTGAATCACCTCGCATCCTGCATCTAAGACAGGGTCTGGTGGTGTTGCAAACACTGTCCCGTAACGTGGGAGTGAGTGATCAACTCAGTGGAATAATAGAGCAAAGATTAGCATGTTATCAAATCAATCACGCGATAATAGTAAAGCAACCAATCATACATTCCTAAATACTGTTGTTAATGCATACATGAAATGACATGATGGATGCCCTCACCAACATACTCCCTTATGCGGCACCATCTGCGTCCTCGGCATGCTTTCTTCCCACAGTGCTCCACATCTTCCAAGCACATGCAATGCGATATGGATAATGATTACCGGGTTATTATTAGTCTGTTCATACAACAGTATTGGAAAACTAAGGTACTTCCCTTATATCAATCCCAACACAAATCCTATCTAGGGTCGTCACTCCTAGTAATCTCATACGATGTTATATTTGTAGGTCGCTACAAGGGCTGCCAGGGCTGTTGCTCGCACTCGTTGCACCGCTCCCCCATCACCTTATCAATACAGGCCTACTGTACTCTTGTCGCTACGGAAGGGTCGTCGCCTCCCGTAGACTCAGAATACGCTCGCGGTCACTACAAAAGGCTCGTCACCAATCAGTGTAGGCCGACAGCTCGAATGTAGTGTCTCATACCACCACAATCGGTTCACGAGTCAAATGTGCTCACTGGTCACTACGGGAAGGTTTGTGGCCCGAGCGTAGGCCGACAGCTCGACCACAGTGTCCCATACCACCATGCCTGGCTTATGAGTCTCCAAAATACGACTCGCGTTCATTGACGCGTCCTTCGTGGTAAATAGAAACCAACCACGAATTAGATCCATTACCGACTGCCTGGACTAGGTCATAGCCCCAAACATTTGTATAACACATCAGTAATCATATGAGAGGAATAGAAATGAATATAACCAATACAAGTATGTTGACACATGTTATAACATGCCATGTAAGTGAATCAACCAACACATGTATTCCATACACATAATGAAATCAATTCATATAGGTAACCAAGTGGAAATCATATATGTCAACAAATTGATTGAGAATTCTATCTCAAAACTAATTCACAACACCATTTACTCAATACATACTAATACAAACATTTATACAAACACTTAGTCTACACACTTTAGTCTACATAGTATAAGCTACATCGCTATTCGAATCGAAAGAAACCCAAAACAGCAAGTAGTTAGGATTTTTCTTACCTAGAAGTGCGTTAGAATCACCGAGAAAGTGATTTGAATACCGGAGTTTAGCACGTGTAACAGCCGTAGCAAGTGGCAGGAAAAACTCTCCCACACTCTCTCACAATCTCTCACTTTCTCTCTCTCTCAATCTAGGGTTTCTAGCAAATTCGGATGGGAGAGATATGTGAGGGTTTAAGGCCCTTATATATGCTAAAACCTCACCTTTTTAAACTTAAGAACAAAGTATACTTGAGTTATAACCAAATCAGGGCTGTTCCGATCCAAAAGAGTGTTTCGGGAGGTCTCCTGGCTGAACGCGGTCGGACTTAAGCTCATGCATACTGGATGTTGCTCATATGAAGTTTTCAGAACGGTAGAGTTCGCAGATAGCACGTGGCAGTCCAGTTTCAGTTCAGCGGTCATCATACCTAAATTAGGTCTACAAGTCTCGTGATATAAAAGAAAAATTTTTCCTGATCCGAGGGTGAAATTTGGCTGAATTCTGACGGTCAGAACGCTTAATAATAACGCGTAAAGACTCGTGCCAGATTTTGAATTAAAATTTCAAATCTTTACCCATTTCTCACTCTCTTCACTCCAAGCTCAATGAAATAGCCTCAGAACACCGGTTGGGCTTGATTTTCGATATGATTGTCAAGTCCAGATAAGCGGTCCTAACGGTCTGAGATTATAGATATCGGACTTTCGACGCGCGGTCTAAATCCAATACGGAGTTTCCAGACATGTTCCAGAACAACTGGGTTTAGAGTTTGATCCTAAGTTTCAGGGTATTATAGCGTCATTGCTTCTACAAGTTTTGGGTCTTATAGAACGTATTTAAAGTGTTCAGGGACTATTTCACAGCTATTCTAGCGTAGCGCTAGCTAACTTACACTTAATTTATAAAGGAATTCATCCTAAGTGATTTCTGACCGAGTTGGTACTCGGGTCTCAGTACGGATTTTTCCAAGGCGTTACATAAACACATGATAAGTGCAGGTGTGCTAAAATTGAATTTGCTGCTTAATTCAAAATGAACAACTATAACTCCAAGCATCGAGATAAGCAGATACGTAGTATATGATCAATATCGAATAAAATTGATCGCTTATTCATCTACTCACTCAATATGTAAATAGAATCAAGTGATATTCACATGGTAGGGTTCATCGTCTAATTATGATTTATACATTTGTCTTCCGTATGAAAGAATGTTTTCATACAATTATATATATATATATATATATATATATATATATATATATATATATATATATATATATATATATATATATATATATATATATAACTCTATAGTTGATCGCAAAGAACATCTATAAACTACCTTCTTGGATAAATAATTGAATCCAACGTATAAGCGTAAACTTAAATTATAGCTAAGATTATGAGCTACTTGATTAATGCTACAGGTTACATTATATAATGTAAACTATAGGCAAAAAGTAAAATATTACACCAAGAAATGTAATTTACTTGTAAAAACACAGAGTGGTTATACTAAGGAATGTATATGACGGATAATTGAAAAAAAAATAAAAATAAAAAATATTTGAGTTTGATTGGTTGGGTATGAGATAAATCTTTTAACTAAATCCATTTGCTATTTATAATTTCAATTTAGTCATTCGGTTGCTTCCCATGTTCTGATAGTTGTTATAATCCTTTAATCTGTCTTAACCTTTCATGCTTATGCTCTTGACATTTGTCCTAATAATCACTTTTGCACAATCAGTTTTTAATCCTCCACTTAGTGGATGACGTGGTGTAAGTCGATGCACTCCATCTATATTATTGTAAATCATCTTTATATATCCTTAAAGATCTCCAAATATGCTATGCAAAACCATCCAGATCACAAACAACTTATTCTAATTGGCTTTTGCAAAAATTGGCGATGATAGAAATGAACACAACCCAACAATATCCTATTTTTTAAGATGAAGGGTGAAAATGATAAGTGGGGGCCACCTCCATGTTTGTAAGAAATCCGTTACATTCATCTATTTTGCCAACTCAATTTGGAACATGAGCCCAAAAATGAGGTGAAACCAAAATTTATATGAGCACACAACGGAAAAAGGTAAGGAGGGAATGCCCACCATCGAAGCCTTCAAAGGGTCTCCTTGGTATTTTTATGTCATTCAAATCTTTTTATAAGGTAATTCCCAAAGAGATGAACTGAAAACGTACAAATATTTATTTGACACCAAACTTCCGTGGCACCATAGATGTTTCAATGATGGTCATTGAACCCCAGCTTTTTCCAGTCATGTGGCTAACGTTAGTTTCGGATTCTCATTGTTTTTTATATCAGAAAAAATGAATGGACAGGTGAATCTCTCGCGAACATCACAGTGGGCTTGTCACGAACATCACAGTGGGCCTAGCTAACTTCCAGCTGTAGCAACTTTAAGAGGTAAGGAGTGGCAGGCAATCTGCGTCCATCATTTCAAGGGTGACCGGGACAAATTTGTGCCACGTGTTCAGACGTAAATGGAAGCCGATTGGTTGATGTACCAGCCATCAGCAATATAGACGGTGTATTTACGTCAGCGGGGGTTATAGAAGTTTTGGATCAGTATGGTATTTATTTTTCTTATTCATACAGGTGTTCGGGGCCATATGGATAGATTGGATGAAAAATAAATGTTACCATAGGGCTACGAATGTTTTAACCGTGAAAATCATTATCCGCTGCTATTGGTGGTGTGGTACGGTTGAGCTTTGCAAATAATTTATTTTTTGTATCATGATCTAAAATGATCTCGAAAAATAGATGAACGGTGTGGATATAATAAATACATCATTTTGGAAGCAATGTAACTTTGATATTCTTTGAACCGTTCGTACAACTCGAGCTCGAGGAGCGTCAGTGCTCGTCTTCGCACGACACGTACCTGCACCAGCTAAGCTATATAGCTGGTGTGTGGTACACCAGCCAATCCGCTTCCGACGTGGATTGAGTACTTTCCTTGCTACATGGCTGAGATTTGATCGACCGTCAAAGATGGGCCCACCCAAGACTCGGGCACTAGCTAGCCATCCAATGAAATTCTGGCACATTATGCTTGCACCGAAGTTGGTACAGGCTGGGCAGTAGGCAATCAGCGTCCATGGATCTCTACATGCGTATGATCCACTCCACACGGATGAGGTATAATTGCTCTTTTGGACGTTGCTAGGTTTGTGGCGTCACCAACGGATGGTGGGGCCCAGCTGTGGTTACTGTCTCATACGTGCCTTGTAAAATATTGATTCTAGAGGCTACGCTTCTCTGGCTTCCGTCGTCTTTTTATTTTTTTAATCAAAATAATACAAAGGCGAGTTGTTATGATGTTGCGGTCCCCCGAAGTCCCAATTCTCTTTCTAGGTGGCTTCCTAGCAAAATTGGCTACTCGCATCCAAATCGTACTCTTAGAGCATTAGCACGTGGCACGCATGTCCGAGATCTAATCCGTTCATCTCTAGTCCAGATGTATGTGGTCGTGGTCCAAGAATTTTGCTGTTCGGTAATTAAGTAATCTTGTAAAGAGAAGATATAGTTATAAAACTTGATCAGTGGTTCACATTTAAAGCAGATAAATGACTAAACTGATGATGGGCCAGCCTAATTTTCAGGCAGCAGGACATGATGTGGAAGCCACTTGATAAACGGTCAAGATCTCACACGCGTGTGCATGCCACGTACTGAGGGTAGGATTTGAATGACTGCCGTTGGAGTAGGCATTGGACGAAAAGAGAGTGGAGGATGTTTGGAGACAGCTCACCAGTAGGTAGGTGGGACATATTTAGGTTAAAAAACGGGAAAAAAATGCCAGCAAGTGGGTTTAACGGTCATATTTTCACATGGAATGGGACATGTGTGACTGTTACGTTCTAACATCCGTCCGTTAGCCTTCGCTTCTAACGTCGCTTCAAGAGATTTGCGAAAGAGCTGACACCATTTAAGCTGTCGATGGGCAGGGCTGGGTCCACCAGTCGGCCTCTGGGCCAAGCCCACAACAGGCAGCTTCAGATCAGGTGGTGTTGCCCGGATTAGAGGTGGGCATCGAGTTGAGTCGGATTGAATTGGGTCTAGCTCGGTTCGATCCAAATTTTCAAGTACGTGATTCAAACTCAATCCAATTGGAGACCAAGTCCAGGTCAGCTGACTCGATCCTATCCGATGCACTGCTAGTTTGATCTAAATTGAGTCCGACTCGGTTAGAGAAACCAAATCGGATCAAGTTGGGTCGTTCGGTTCGGGAGAGAGAAGTGGGTGATACCAAATCGGAAAGGGATTGGCTGGTGGTGTATTAACGTCAGCAAGTTTTTTGAGTTAAATTATGAGGAATGTGTTACATCCAAACTGTCCATCCATTTGGAGAGCTTGTCTTATTGTTGCGCAGCACGTCAACAACGCAGTGAACTGATATCCAATATCTGATCTCACCCACAAACGATAAACAAGAAGAAATATAAACTAGAAACAGAATCAAAGCATTCAAATGAACCACAAGACAAGATATACGTGGAAAAACCTTAAACTAGGATAAAAAATCACGGATGCGAACTTCCACTATGAAAAAAACTCACACCTTAGAATTATTTTCCAATACCCTAGAAAAGCCCTAGGGATACCTATATATAGTTTAGGCAACTTCCCTTGCGAAAGCCGATTTAAAAATCCGCAGTCCGCATCAAATTCGAAAACGAATTTGCGTAACTTCGAGCAGGCTGCACGATCGGTCGAGCGGACCCCTCGACTGGTCGAGCATCTCGAAACCCAAAAATTGATGCTCGCTAGACTTTGAGTCGAGCCAATCCACGACTGGTCATGTGGACTGCACGACCGGTCCAGAAGGGACCACGACTGGTCGAGCGGCCCCCAGATGTAGCTCCACATCTCAACAATCTCTCACTTAGAGACATATCGTCATAAACCTTCGTCTTCTATATCCGGAGTGCACTACCTCCCCGTCTTCAAGCCTGAATACCAATCAGAGTTGAACAGAGCTTCAGCTTCTCCCATGTGACCGCCTTGATCAGCATATTCGTAGAATTCTTACTTGTATGAATCTTCTCCAGAGCAATCGATCTATCTTCCAGTAACAAACGCATGAAGTGATATCTGATGATAATATGCTTGGTCCTCGAATGAAAGACTAATTCTTAAGTGTATTACACTCTGACTGTTACTGTACAGCTTGCAATCTGCTTGCTTCTTACCCAACTCTTCCATGAAACCTTGCATCCACACGATCTCCTTTCACGCTTCTGTAGCCACAACATATTTTGCTTCTGTCGTACTGATAGATACTATATTTCGTAACTGAGAGACCCAACTGACTGCAGCACTACCTAGAGTAAAGACATAACCTATAGTGTTTCTTCTGCTGTCGATATTTCCTGCCAAATCGGAATTCATGTAGCCTTGTAGTTTGATTTTAAATCCACCATAAGAAGCCTTACATCCTTAGTACCTACTACGTATCTAAGGATTCACTTCACAGCTTCCCAATGTTCCTTCTTGGGGTTGTTTATGAACCTGCTAATAACTCTCACTGCTTGAGCAATGTCTGGCCTAATTGCTCACCATAGCATACATGAGACTCCCAATAACTGACGCGTATGGGACTTTAACCATGTAGTGTCATTCCTCCTGCGTCTTTGCACCTTGCTCCTTAGATAGCTTGAAGTAGTTGGCTAATGGAGTGCTAACCGGCTTAACACCTTCCATATTGAATCGATCAAGTACCTTGTCTATGTACTCTGCCTGTGACAAAACTAATTTCTTATTTTCTCTGTCACGCTTTATCCTTATGCGTAGGATTTATTTTGCAGTTCCTAAATCCTTCATGACAAATTCTCTAGACAGTTATCTTTTGAGATCTGAGATGTCTTTCATGCTTAAACCAGCCACAAGCATATCATCAACGTATAGAAGAAGGATGATGTATGATGTATAAAACTTCTTCAAATAACAACAATGGTCTGCATGACATATCCTAAAATCGTTTTCCGACATGAAACTGTCAAACTTCTTATACCACTGCCTCGGGGCCTGCTTCTGGCCATATAGACTCTTCTTCAGTCTACGCACCTTGTTCTCCTTTTCTGCTACCACATATCCTGTCGGTTGATGCATGTATATCTCTTCTTCAAGGTCCCCATGAAGAAAGACTATCTTAACATCTAGCTGCTTTAGATGTAAGTCTTTTGTAGCCATTATACTCAAGACCATACGAATTATAGACATTTTTACCACAGGTGAAAATATTTTAGTGAAATCAATACCTTCCTTTTGTTGAAACCCTTTCACAACCAGTCTAGCCTTGTACTGCTTCAAATTATTGTGCTCCTTTTTCAGTTTGTAAACCCACTTGTTATGAAGAGCTTTCTTACCCTTGGGTAGAGTGACTAGCTCCCATGTACGGTTAGACTCAAGAGAGTCCATCTCATCATCCATGGCCTGCTCCCACTTAATCCGTGTATCTGACTGTAATGCCTCTTCAAAACATTCTAGTTTACCATTATCTGTCAGCAGTAGATAATGTAAGGAGGGTGAGTATCGGATCATGGGTCTCCTCTCTCGAGTAGACCTCCTCACAACCAGTGTCTGTGGCTCTACCTCATAATACTCCTGTGCATGATCATCATGTGGCACTGTAACACCCTTGTCCGGTAACTCTTCCAACTCTACAAATTTTTTTTTCTCGACATTATTTTCCTGCGCGCTGTCCTTATACACCACTTTTTCATTAAAGACTACGTCCTTACTTTTGATGATTTTCCTATTTTCTACATCTCAAAACCTGTAGCTAAAATCATGCTACCGTAGCCTATAAACGTACACCTCCTGAACTTCACATCTAGCTTGTTTCTATGCTCTGCATCAATGTGAACATATGAAGTGTAACTGAACACTCTAAGATGTGTAAGGTTCACTTCTTTTCCAGTCCACATTTCTTCTAGTAGCCCACCATCTAATGGTGCTGAGGGACTTGTATTGATAAGATATGTGGCAGTATTCACAGCATCTGCCCAAAAGGTCATGGGCAACCTTGTATGTAACCTCATACTCCTGGTGTGCTCAAGGATGGTCTTATTAATGCACTCAGCCACACCATTCTGCTGCGTTATCCCTGGAATCATTTTTTAATGTTTGATTCCATTTACTGTAAAATACTCTTCAAATCTCTTGTCACAGTATTCTTCCTCATTATCAGATCTGAGACATTTTACTATTTTACCTGTCATTTTCTACCATAACTTTCCACTTCTTAAATATATCAAATACATCAAACTTGTGCTTTAAGAAATAGACCCACAGTTTTTTACTAGCATCATCAATAAAAGAAATAAAATAACGTAAGCCACCAAGAGATAATACCTGTGCTGGTCCTCACACATTAGTGTATACAAGCTCCAACAGATGTGTCTTTGGAGCACATCTTGTCTTCTTGAAGCTTACCCTCTTCTGCTTGCCATATACGCAGTCCTCGTAGAATTCCAAGTTAATAAACTTTAGCCCTGGTAGCTTTCCTTTTGACAATAGAACTTTCATCCATTTCTCACTCATATGTCCCAACTTTTGATGCAATAACTGTTCATTCACTCCAGTTGATGCGACTATAAGTGAACTATACGATCCTGAAGTCACGTAAAAAGTACCTTCCTTTTTACCTTGAGATATTACCAAGGCACCTTTTGTGAACTTCCAGGAATCACTGGTGAATGTCATCACATAAACGGTATAGGCCAACTGCCTCGTTAAGATCAGATTCCTTCTTAAACTTGGTACATGTCTGACATCTTTCAATTTCAATGTCATTTCGTCTTTCTAATTTATATGAACGTCTCCCTTTCCAACAATACTGCACGACTCATCATCACCTAGGTAGACTCTTCCAAAGTCAACTGATACATAGTTACATAGAACTTCCTTACATGAAGTGGCATGAAACGAAGCACCCGATTCTATAACCCAAGACTCATTCCTCGCATCAAGAGACAAGATTAACGCTTTTGTATCACTCTTCTCAGATAAATTCACTGAATCCTTCCTGCCTTGAGATCTTCTTTCTTGTTTCTTGAGTGCCTTGCAATAACATTTCATGTGCCCCTTCTTGCCGTAATGCTAACACTCGTCTTTGTCTTCGATCCCTTGGACTTCTTCCTCAACATAAAATGCCTGTGTTTTATTACCTCCTTTGTTCAGCGATCTTCCTCTTCCTTCAACGTTTAGAGCATTCCCTGAATCCTCTGAAACTCTTGATGCCTTTCTTTTATATTCTTCACTGAGAAATAGACTGGACACATCATCAAATTTTAGCTTTATCGACCCTAAAGAATTACTCACAGCAATCACCAATCATCCCAACTATCTGGCAAACTGGATAAGATCAATAACGCCCTGACCTCATCCTCAAAAACAATGCCAATGGATCCCAACTGGCTTGTGACTGTATTGAACTCGGATAGATGTTCAGCCATGCTCCCACCATTTAACATCTTCATGTTGAATAACTGTTTCAAAAGATGAATCTTGTTGGACGCAGAGAGTTTTTCATATATGGTGGCTAGGGCTTCCATTAATTCTTTTGTGGTTTTCACCTTATATATATTGAAGGTGACACTCTTAGAAAAAAAGAGTCGGATCGTTCCTAAAGCCTTCCTATCCAGTAAAAACTATTCATCATCTGTCATCTTTTCTGGTTTCTTCTCTTTTCCTCCTAGAAGAACATAAAGGTCCTTCTGATATAGATAATCCTCCATCTGCATCTTTCGGAAGGCAAAGTTTGAACTATCAAACTTCTCAATTCTAGTTTTTCCTTCTTATGTTATTGCTCCCAATAGAACTAAACCAATAGCTTTGATATCAGTTGTTGCATAGCACGCCAACAACGCAGTGAACCGAGATTCAATATCCGGTCTCACCCACAAATGATAAACAGGAAGAAATATAAATTAGAAACAAAATCAAAGCATTCAAACAAACTACAAGACAAGATATACGTGGAAAAACTCCAAACTAGGATAAAAAACTATGGATGCAAACTTCCACTATGAAGAAAAATGAAGATTACAAGGCAAAATACTAACCTCTCCCTTGAAAAAATAGAGAAAACCCTTTGTCCACACTTTAGAATTATTTTCTAATACCCTATAAAAGCCTTAGGGACACATATATATAGTTTAGGCAACTTTCCTTTCACACCCTTACGAAAGGTAACTCAAAAATCTGCCGTCCGCATCAAATTCGGAAACGAATCTACGTAATTTCGACTAGTCGAGCAGGCTGCACGATTGGTCGAGCGGACCCTTCGACCAGTCGAGCATGGGCCACGACTGGTCGAGCACCTCGAAACCTAAAAATTGATGCTCATTGGACTTTGAGTCGATCTAATCCACGATTGGTCGTGTGGTCTGCACGACCAGTCGAGCAGGGGCCACGACCGGTCGAGTGGCCCCCAGATGTGACTCCACATCTCAACAAAGGATTGAGTTGAAAAATAAGACAGATCTAAAGATCAGTTGGACCACATTGAAAAAAACATTGGGGGATTGAACGTTTACCATTAAAACCCTTTTTGAGATCACAGAAGTTTCGGATCAATATGAAATTTATTTTTCCACTCCATCCATGTATTTTTAACATTATTAACAAATTAGATGAAAAATAAACATTATGGTGGGCCTCATGTAATTTTGATCTCATTTGAGCAATTCGTACAACTTGGAGCGCGGTGGTCTTTGCACGACACTTATCGTCATTCATCATGTCTCCTTCATGGATTTCTTGTGAAAGCGTTTCGTAGGAAGTTCCTTTGCAAGGATGCTGGGTGGGACCCACCGCTATGTTTCTAAGGAATCACTATGTCCATCCGTTTTGCGAGCCCATTTCATGACATGAGACCAAAAATCAGCAGGATTTAAAACTCAAGTGGGTCGCACGAGAGGAAATAGTCGGTTTTCAGTGAGCACAGTTGAAATATTCTACTGGCCATAAAAGTATTGTATCAGCCTAAGTTTGTTGTGTTTTTACTTCTTCCAAGTGGGAATAACCTTATAAGCAGTTTGGATGACATACAAACAGCAAGGTGAAGCCCAGGAAGATTTCAATGGTAGGAAATTCTTTCCCCAATTTTCATCTCATGAGACCCACTTGAGTTTTGAATTCTCCTGATTTGTAGTCTCATGCCATGAAATGAGACCACAAAACGGATGGACGGAGTGGATTTCTCACAAAATTATCGATGGGTCCCACTCACCATCCTTGTGTGAAATCCACGTCTGCCAAATCTTAATATCTTACGAATATTTATTGCAGATAAACTTTGATACTCTGGCAAAGAATAAGACCTTGGTAGACAAATACATAGGCACTTAGAATTTACTTAGGAATTGCATGTGGAGTGCAAATAATTCAAATTAAACTGTCCAAATTTTAGTTATAAGCCTATTTATAACACTAACCAAAAATTATACTCAGTTTATTATCTGACTATTAGATTTGGGAATATTTATTAGCTAGTTAAAAACGAAACTATCCAATGGTCTTATTTCATCAAAAAAAGTGTCCACGATCAGATATTTCATTTGTCCTAAAAATCTGGTTTTTAGTTTTTAACTCTTCAACAGAGGGTTTCGTAATTTAGTCGGTCCAATTTGAGTTATCATGCAACATGTATTCTATTTCCAAGTGCCTGTGTATCAAGCTCCATACACAGCCAGAGTTTCAAATAACTCCTATATTTATTCCAAAAATAATCACCTATTGTAACGCCCGTGAAAAATCCATACTTGGGCTCGAGTACCAACTCGACCCGAAATTGCGTAGAATTAATTCTTTTAGAAAATATGACTAGTTAGCTAGCACAACGCTGGAGTAGCTGGGAAATAGTCCCTGATCACTTTAAATACGTTCTACAAGACCCAAATCGAGTAGAACCAACGACTCTATAACACTCTATAACCTCGGAGCAAACTCTAAGCAGGTTTGTTCTCTGGACCACTTTGAATCTTTCTATTGGATCTAGACCGCGCGTCGAAAGTCCGATACCTCCTATCTTAGACAGTTGGAACCGCCTAGCTGGACTTGACACTCATTCCGAAAATCAAGTCAAACCGATAATCATAGGCTATTTCATTGAGCCCGGACCGAAGAGAGTGCGAATAGGGACATAGTTGGAATTTCAAATTCAAATCTTGCACACGACTTGACGCGTTAGTATTGAGCGTTCTGACCGTCAGAATTCATCCAGATTACACCCTCGGATCAGGAGAAATTTCTATTTTTTATTATGAGACTTTCAGCCCTGATCTACGTACGGTGACCGCTGAACTGAAACTGGTCTGCCACGTGCGATCTGCAGACCCAGCCGGACTGAAAACTTAACACGTGCTAGATCTGGTACGCATGAACTTAAGTTCGATCGCATTCGACCAGGGGACCACCAGAAAGCATCTTTTGGACCGAAACAGTCCCGAATTGGATATGCACTAAGTAAACTTTGTATCGGAGCCTATTTTCGGCGTTTTTAAGCTTATAAAAGGGGTTGAAACCCTCACTCCTCTCTCCCATCCGAAATTGCAAGAAACCCTAGATTGGGAGAGAGAAAAGGTGAGAGTTTGTGAGAGAGAGTGGGATAGATTTCTCCAGCCTTCGAGCCGCCTGTTGCTAGTGCTTAAGCAACTCATCCCAATCACCAAGCCAGTGATTCTTCCGCTTTTTCAGGTATGAAACAACCCTAGAAGTTGCTGATTTGGGGATCACTGAGATCCATAGCTTTTTAACCAATAGATCTTGTAAAACAGGTTCTCTTATCGCCGTAGACGAAGCGTATACACTCCGTTCGAAATCACGAGTCTACAAGAGACTAGGTGAGATTTTAAACGCTTTGATTGACGGTTTCCAACGCTTTCAATGTCGTTTAATAGTAGATTATTGATGGCATCGCCGTTTGACATGTACAACATGCTCTCCGTTTCTTGTTTCGTAAATTAACGAAGAATATGAGATTTAGGGCATTTTAGTCATTTGTAGGAAGTACAGTTTACATTCATATTTTGCTGATGTGATTGACATGGTTTTTTGTCGCATTAGGAAGTTAGGAATACATGCATAATTAGTTTGGCGAAGAGATTCGCCTAATTGCTCACTTCGGGTCGACATACTATATGTAGACTTAAGTGTGTAGTATATGTGTTTGTATAAATGCTTGTATTAGTATGTATTGAATTAAATGCTGTTATGAAATAGTTTGTGATTGATTTCTCAATTAATATGCTCACCTAAATGATTTCCTACATGTTGACTATATGCATGATTTCATTACATGCATAAAATGTATGTGCTTGAAGATTTGCTTAAGTTGAATGTTATAACATGTGTTAACATGCTCACATGATTGTGTTTCAATTCCAATACTCTTATACAGATTGCTGATGTGATTCCATAATTGTCTGGGACTATACTTAGTCCAGGCAGTCGGTAACCGATCGAATTCGTGGTTGGCTGGTCTTAGCCACGAACGACGCGTCGATGAACGCGAGTCGTGTTTGGAGTTGGCGGCAGTGGTTAGGCCACGCGAAGTGTTTTACGCACTTCATGTCGTTCGACTTGAGATGCGATCGCGCTAGTCGAGTCCGTTAAGTAACCCGACTGGCCGATGTATGTTCACCTTGTATGAGTCATAACTGCTTGAACCTAGGGTACTGAACTTACCATTGTAAACCCTGTTAACCATGGTACCTTGATCCACCAAGACTCATGAGCCGGGCATGGTGGTATGGGACACCGTGGTCGAGCTGTCGGCCTACGCTGGGGCCACAAACCTCCCCGTAGTGACCAGTGAGCACCTAGTCTCGTGAGCAGATTATGGTGGTATGAGACACTATATTCTAGCTGTCGGCCTACACTGATCAGGCGACGAGTCCTTTGTAGTGACCGCGAGCGTATTCTGAGTCTACGGGAGGCGACGACCCTTCAGTAGCAGTAGAGTACAGTAGGCCTGTATTGATAAGGTGATGGGGGAGCAGTGCAACGAGTGCTAGCAACAGCCCTGGCAGTCCTTGCAGCGACCTACAAAATATACATTGTATGAGATTACTAGGAGTGACGACCCTAGACAGGATCTGTGTTGGGATTGATACAAGGGAAGTACCTTAGTTTCCCAATCCTACTGTTTGAATGGACTAATAACAACTCAAAAATCATGTCACCATGCCATTGCATGTGCCTGGAAGATGTGGAGCACTTGAGAGTCGATTGCATGCCGCGGTCGTAAGATGTTGCCGTATGAGGGAGATCGTCGGTGAGGGCATACATCACGTCATGTCATCTTTCATTAACAACAGTATTAGGATTGTCTGATTTACTGCTTTACTATTATTGCATGATTGATTTGTGAACATGCTAATCTTTGCTCTATGATTCCACTGAGTTGATCACTCACTCCCACGTTATGGGATGGTGTTTGCAACACCCACCAGACCCTGTTGTAGATGCAGGTGAGGCTGAGATCCAGGAGGCAGAGCCAGACTTCGACGAGGACCAGGACGAGTTCTCGTACATGTAGTATCATGATGGCTTTGCGTAGGCGACCTGGGTTGATGGGACTTCAGTGGGACTATTTTGAACATTTGATTTTGTTCATGTACATGTATATGAGACTCAGAGATGTATTCATACTTTAGAGACAGATGAGATCTACTTTGTTTTTCCTTACAGTGATATATATATTGTTTAGTCTTCCGCTTCCTTTTATCACTGGATCTGGAGTATGAATTGCAGTTTTGGTATACTTTTACTCATGTGAATGCTTTAAATCAGACAACATTGAATCATAATCATTTTTGTTGCATAAGTGACGGTCTGGAACTTGGGAGTTGAGTTTATACATGACCCCCGATTTTCAGGGTGTTACACCTATAGTCTAATAAAACTACTCCAGAAATAATCCAACGGCTCTATTTTTACTTCATACTACATGATCGATCAGATCGGATCTGATTGAATCGAATCTAATTGGATCGGATCGGTCCAGATTGACCACGATCCAATGAATGATCGGATCTGATTGGCCCTAATCGAACCGCACCGATCCAGGCCTTCGGTTTGGTTCGGATCGGGTCAGAAATGGCCAGCTCTAGCCCAGATACAGATTGTGTACTGACAGCGTCAGTAGCCAGGTGGCTATTGACAGTGCTCTGTGGGCCCCACGTCATATATATGTGTTTTATCCAAGCCGTCCATCTATTTTTAAAGATCATTACAGAGCATGATCTGAAAAATTAGGGACATCCAAATCTCGTGTCAATCACACCACAAGGAAAAAAATGGCGATTAAATGCCCACCATTAAAAATATCCTAGATCTCAATGTAATGCTTATTTGTCCAACTGGTTGATTAAGTCGCACACAAGGATGAAGAGGAAAAAAAATCAGTTTAATATAAAACATTTGTCGCCCTTAAAAATATTTCAATGTTAAGTGTTCAATCACCACTCTTTCATCTTATGTGGTACATATGAGATTTTTATATGCCTCATTTTTTGGCTAATGCCATAAAATAGTTTGGAAAAATGTATGGATGGCATGGATAGGACAAATACATCTTTGTGGGATCCACATAGCACTGTCAGTACCCACCTCGCTACTCCACTAGGGATGCAGATTGTGTAATACCCCTGCTCGTCCTTAGCTCCGAACGGGCAGTTTTGTGGGTGGGCCCACCATGATGTATTTGTACATCCAAGCCGTCTATCCCTTTTCTCAGATTATTTTAAGGCATCAAAACAAAAATGAGGCAGGTCCAACAATCAAATGGACCACACCATAGATGACTCTTGCATTTAACGCAACTGACATTTAATGCTTTGTGTATTTTAATGCAACCAAGCTTATTATTTTGTGTGGTCCACTTGAGTGTTGGATTTGCCTCTTTTTTGTGTTCATGCCTTAAAATAATCTGAGAAAAGGGATAAATGGATTGGATGTATAGATACATCACGGTGGGCCTGCGCACAGAACTACCCATTTGGAGCTAGGGCCGGGTGGGGGTAGTATGCAATCCGCGTCCAACGCAGATTGCGTCCTACCCCGCCCGTCTCCAGCTGGGAACGGGCTGGAGCTTTGAGTGGTCATCGTGATGTATCGGTCTTATCCACACCGTCCATTCATTTTTTTTCCGCATCATTTTAGGATATAAGCCTAAAAAGTAAGGCAGATCCAAGACATATTTGGATTACATAACGAAGATTAAAATTTTACCGTTGAAAACTTTTTAGGGGCCACATAAGTTTTGGATGGAGCTTATATATGTGTTTTCTCTTCATTCGGGTCTGAGTAACTTTATGAATAAGTTGGATGGCAAATAACCATCACGTGGCCTTAGAAAAGTTTCAACAGTGAGAATCATTATCACCGCTTCTTCCAGTAGTGTGGTCCAATTGAGCTTTGGAACTGCCACAGTTTTGGGTTCGCTTCCTAAAATGATACCAAAAATATGAATGGACGGTGTGGATAAGACCCATACAATACGGTAGCCACGTAAAGCTCCTGCCCATTCCTAGTTGGAGAGGGGCGGGGTAGGACGCTATTTGTGTCCGCCATAATGTATATGTTTTATGAGGAGAAATTTCCTACTGTACGACTCATTTATGGCCCACTAACTGTAAGACCCGTATCTTAATCCGTATCATTTCGTAGGATTCCGTGCTCTTTCTGGTCGAATTTCGGCAACCTTCGACCCTTAACCGGTATTTGCATGTGACCCTGAGTCACACGTCATCAACCAGAGTTGACTCGACCTAAGATTTGTACCCTTGCGACCACACCGTCACCACGATTCCGATGCTGCGACTCGCGTGCCGAGGCGATACCCAGGCTAGGAGATGTGGGCTCGTGTTCGGTGTGAGGAAAATGCCTCGCGTTGCAAATTCTGAGAGAATCTCTACGACTTGTCACATCAATCAATCAATCAATCAATCCCATCATGTCAAGTACACATCACCTCACACCCATCCCCAAGCAACCCCCAAAGTCAAAAAGTTTCTTGCAAGCCCATACTTTTCTTACACCAAACAACCCCAAAGTAAAAAAGGCTCTTACACCCATCACTCACCACATCCATCACTCCATCAACCATCTTTCTCTTTCTCTCTTTACAACCATCACTCTCTTATTTTCAAACTCACCTCCCAAGCAACCCAAGAGCACCATCTATCCAAGCCTCTCCAAGTCCTCCCAAACAACAAGTGTAGCCCACCTTTCCTACCCTTTCATCTCCCATCTCAACCATCCAAACCTCATCTCCTCCGTTGGAATCGAAGTTAAGGAGCAAAGGAAGCCTAGGGTGCAAGAAGAAGCCTGTGGGTGATCTTGGATGTTATCTTTTATTCTTTCTTTGATTTAAGGGTCCACATATATGGGATCCACCTTGATGTATGTTTTGTAACAAAGAGGGGGCCCATAGTGGCTGAGCCCCTTCATCGTCGCCGAAATCCCTCTCTCTCTCTCTCTCTCTCTTGTGTTATGGACCCCACTATGATGTATGATCCATGCTGTCTCATTCGTGGGGCCCACCTTGCTGACCACCTTTGGGTGGGCCTGGATGTAGGGGAAACACAAATAACAGCTTGATCCAAAAATTCTGGTGGGCCACGTCCCTGTGGGACCTACCATGAGGTTTATGTTACACCCACACTGTCCAGTGTCTAGGGATGCTAGACTTGTGCTGGAGTGAAGGGTGGACTTCCAGGGGTGGCTAACAGGGATGTGAATGGATGGTGGGTCCATGGGAACCACCCCTATCCTCCACCCCTCCAAATGGGCCACATCATGACGTATGTGCTTTATCTAAACCATCCATCATTCTGGACAATGGACCATGTCCGTGTGGGGCCCACTTCCATGCCCACATCCATAGCTCACTGACAGAATGAGTGGGGATACATTGTTTCAACGGTGGGACACACCCACATCCATAGCTCACTGGCAGACCGAGTGAAGGATACCTCATTTCACGCTGAGGTCTTGGTACGATTCCCTAGGGTGGTGGCTAGCAGTGACGTGTGAATAGATTGTGGGGTCCGTGGGACCCATCCACACCGTCCATCCGTTTAAGATGGCCCCACCATGATGCATGTATTGTGTCCACCGTCCATCTGACGGTGGGACAGACCCCATGTGTGGGGCCCATCCTTGATGTATGTGACCGTCCAGGCCACGGCCTGGACATTAGATGCGTTATATATACAGTATATTATATTATATATTATATATATTTTATATACTTGCCGTGGTGGGCCCTACGTGGAACCCACCTTTTTTTACATAAAAAAGCAGCAGTGATGCTCGTACAATAGCTCTCTCTCTCTCTCTCTCTCTCTCTCTCTCTCTCTCTCTCCCTCTCTTTGAACGACAGTTCTGTGGGTCCCACAAGACGTGTGTGTTACACAAGCCGTCCATCCTTTCTGACGGTGGGCCATGCATAACGAATGTGTTCTATATGATGCCGTACATCTATTTGATGGTGGGACCCACTACCATATGACAACAACAAGTTCTGTGGGTCCCACTACTAAGGAGGTTAGATATATTATATAATATAATATATATATATATATATATATACATTATATTATATATTCATGATGGTGGGCCCTACGTGGGACCCACCTTTGCCCTCCTAATGCAGCCAGCTACCGTATAACAGCTATCTAGCTGCCCCTTTGTTGGCAATAAGCCCGTAGGTCCCGTATTGATGTATGTGTCTTATTGACACCGTCCACTGTTTGAACGGTAGGGCCCACACTGATGCATGTGTTGTATCCATGTCGTCCAACCATTTGTGAGATCATTTTATGGCATGGAGAAAATAATGGTGAGCCAAATCTAAAGTTCAAGTGGACCCCACCATTTAACTAGTGGACCGTGACATCCACCGTTCAACTTCTAAGGGCAGCAATAGTTTCCAATTTAGTTGATATTTGTTTCATCTACCTTTATGCTAATTATGAATAGGTTGGATCTCAAAATATATGAGGGTGGGCCCGATTTGATATACCTGAGGCCCATTTGACTTGGCCCAATTGATTCAGCCCATTTGATCGGCCCATATGATTAGGCCCATCTTGATGTAGCTATGACCCATCCGTTGAGGCCCACCTTAATATATATATGAAGCCCATGATTATAAGGCCCATTTGATGTAACTAAGGCCCATGGGTCGAGGCCCAATAGGATGTACACAAGTCCATTACAATGTATAACCCTACCATGGTTTGAGTAATGATGTTTATGGTAGCCGCGCCTTGGGAGCAATGTTGGTTTGACATCCACATTGTAAGAATAATGTTGGTTAAATATCCACATTATCATTCTCCCTAGGGCCCATTTTTAGGCCTGTACTCGTAGGTCGTCTAGGCCCATCTTCGTTATGAACAACATCCATCACCATAAAACATGTTTAGTATAGTTCCATGATTCATGATCATACGCATCATATGTATGCTTGATATGAGAAGTGACTGATCATAGCATATGCCTTCGGGCAGATTGTTTAGGGGCTCCCGGTTAGGCGGTGTTGCCCCACATAAGTGCTAATATGCGCAGGATTACTGCATGAATGGATAGTATGATTCATGCATTTCGCATTGTGTGACATGGTTACTGTATGCCCTAGTGACATTAGGGCTGTAGCCTCCACAGGTGTATCGTGGTTGGCAGGATTGGATACCGAAAATCTTTTTCTACATGGGGTGCTATCGATATCCTTGGGTGAAAGTCCTTAAACCCTTATGCTACCCGGAGGTTACTCCAACATCTAGACCGAGTAGGTGCATGAGCACCGAGTACCGATTACCAGAAGTCCGCGCTTTTCACCGTGTCGTGGTCGGTTGGAAGGGAGTGCAGCCTTACCCACTCGAGAGGAGGGGGTAAAGCTAGTTTGAGTTTGACCAACTCGATGAATGGGTCCACTATCGACGAGCTGAGCCCAATATTGGTAGACGGATAGTGAGGTCTCTTCCACTTACCTTATTGTACGCGATGGGGTGGCGATCTAGTTTAGATTATATTAGACCCCGGTGATATTCCAGAGTTGAGTTGTATTGATATGTGGACTTAGATGAGGATTTGTATGCTTAACTTACATCTTGCATCGTATAGCCTTGGTATGGCTGACATCCTTCATGCCTTGCATCGCATAGGCTTAGTACGACTAATGCTATTCATGGATTCATCAGCATTTTTCGCATTACTCTGATACTGCATAACTGTATTACCACCTTACGCACACACTCTCACCACCCTCTAAGCTTTCTATAAGCTCATGCGTGACTGTTGCGTGTAGGTGACGTTGGACCACAGCAACGCTGAGGCAGGAGTGCTTAGTAGATCATCTTGGAGCTTTTTGTCTATTATCATTGTATTTCCCTTTATGCTTATTGTACTTGTAAAGTTTTTTATCATAGTGAAAATGTAATGGAGTTTTTGGTTTTTGTTCGTGGGTTATGCCTTTGGTTATGCTTATTACGAATCAAACTGATGTTGAAAATCCTCCTCGTAGCATCCCAGGATTGAAACCTGGCGAATGGGCGTTGGGAGCTGAGAATGGGGTTCTATGGAGGCTGTCGGTGTCAGATTCAGTGATCGAGAATTTTGTGAGCCCGGTTTCCGAGTTTGGGGCGTGACACTAACCTTTTTAAGCCCACTTATTTTTACAACCCAAGAATAATCCCTAGTTGTACGGATGACTTTTCACAGGTCGAAAATGCCCTTGCTTTTCCTTCCACAAGAGGATCGGCTGGTGCTCAGAGATGAGCACTGATGCTCCTCGAACTCTGAGTTGTACGAATGGTTCAAAAGAGATCAAAGTTACATGGGCCCACAGTTATATATTTATTATATCCACAACGTTCATCCATATTTCGAGATCATTTTGGAGCATTATCAAAAAAAAAAAACATATCCAAAGATCAACTGGACCACACCACAGAGCAGCGGGAAAATTGATTTTCACAGTTAAAATTTTTGTAGGGCCCACCATAACATTTATTTTCCATCCAATCTCTTCATAAGGTCAAAAAGACCTGGATGAAGAGAAAAAACAAATTTCATAATGTTCTAAAACTTCTGTGATCCCCACCACTTGCTGGCCTGTCTGACGGGGCCACGCCGATCTGACGACCTCCTATGGCTAAGGATTATAACTGTACCTTTATATATATATATATATATATATATATATATATATATATATATATATATATATATATATATATATATATATATATATATATAAATTTTTCACACACACTCACGCCTTTTTAATGACAATTTGGAATAAGATGTAAATGACATACATAACTAAGCTGGGTTTTGCAATGACTCAGCCTACATTACAATTTTCAAGTTGATTTTGTATCTTGTGGATAAAAGGTGGGGTCTACAGTGGTAAATGTCACGCCCCAAACTCGAAAAATGGGCTCACAAAATTCTCGATCGCCGAATCCAGCGCCGATAGCCTCCATAGTGCCCCATTCTCGGATCGACACTCAATGCCAGATTTCGATCCTGGGATCTTACAAGGAGGATTTTTAGTATGATTTTTTTTATGATGGAACATAACCACAAACATAACCAACTTACAAAACAACATCACCACATATCCACTATATCAAAAACATTAAGTACAACACGGAAAGGAAAATACAAGGTGATAAAAAACTCCAAAATAATTCGACACGTGCTCCTGCTCAGCGCTGCTGCGATCCAATGCCACTTGTACGTAACGGTCGTGCATAAACTCATAAAAGCTTAGAGGGTGGTGTAAGTGTGTGCGCAAGGTAAGCGCCAAGTGTACAATATCAGAGTAATGCGAAAATATAATGGTAAGTCCATGAATATAGTCAGCCATACCAAGGCTATGTGATGCAAGGCATGAATGCTATCGGTCATACCAAGACCATGTGAAGCAAGGCCTATGTAGCCAAATGTCATATACATGATGCAAAGAAAGCATGCCAGTACTCATTAAGTACATATATCAATACAATTCCTTTCTGGGATATCACCGGGGTCTAATACACTTCGCAATGACTGCCTCCTCCCTAGCTACATAACCAAGCAAGTGGAATAGACCTCACTATCCGCCTGACCAGTAGTTTGCCAATACCTACCTGGATCATCGAGAGCGGACTTATTTACGAGCTGGTTAAACATAGCCTAGCTTGTAGCCCCCTCACTCAGGCGAATAAGGCCACACCCCCTTCCAACCGACCATTACACAGTGGGAGCGCGACCTACTGGTATTTGGCACTCAGGCGCTCGTGTATCCACTCGGTCTAGATGTTGGAGCAACTCCTGGTACCAAAAAGGTTCTGGGACTTTCACCGAAGGATATCCTAAGTACCCACAGTGCTAGAACCAAGTATTTCTGGTATCTGATACGACCATCCACGATGTGCCTATGGAGCCATGACCCTGATGTCACTAGGGCATACAATGATCAAGTCACTCATATACGAGATGCATGAATCACGTCATATAGTCATGCAACAATCCCGCGCGCACCACGTGATCATGTGGGGTGCTTCGTCTCATAAGGAGTCCTGTAAATGTCTCAGCCTAACGACTTATGCTATGATCAAACATTCCTCATATCAAGCATACATATGATGTGTATGGCATGAGGCATGAAATTATACTAAGCATGTTATAAAAAAATGAACTATCCTTTTAACGCAGATGGGCCTAAATGGCCTACACACAACAAGTATAGGCCTATCAATGGGCCCTAGGGAGAGTCATAATGTGGACATTTAACCAAAGTTATTCTTACAATGTGGACGTCAAACCAGCATTGTTCCCAAGGCATATCCTGCTATAAACATCATTACCTAAACCATGTTGAGATCACACATTGCAATGGACCTTGGGTATATCCCATTGGGCCTTCAATACATCAAATGGGCCATATCACATGAGCCTTATGTGTATCAAATGGGCCACACCAATTGGGCCCTATGTATATCAGATGGGCCATATCCAAAATATAAATGGTGATGATGACTTCCACCATTAAAATTCCCAAGGCCCGCCATAACATTTATTTCCTGTCCAATCTATTCATAAGGTCACAAGGACCTGGATTTAGAGGGAAAGCAAATATCATACTTGTCCAACCTTGCAATCCAAAGGTTTTAATGGTGGACATTTAATCCAACACTGTTTCTATAGTGTGGTCCACATGACTCTAGATCTGTCTTATTCTTAAGCTCATGCCAAAAAAAATGATCTTTTAAAATGGATAGATGGTTTAGATGCAACATATGCATCATGGTGGGTCCCACTGTCCCAACAGTGGACAGTGGTGAGAACCGAGTGGGTTCCACCGTCCACTATGGGTGGCATGCATGAACACATACATCATAGTAGGCTCCACTGTCCTCCTGGACGGTGGGAAGAAAACACATATATCACTCTGGGTCCTATGTGGGGCCCACCATAATGTTTATCTACAATCCAACCCCTTGATGAGGTCACACATACCTGGATGAATGGGAAAAACAAATTTCATATTGATTTAAAACTTCTGTGCTGACCCAAAAGGGTTCTAATGGCAGATGTTAAATCTTCACTGTTTCCTGTGATGTGGGCCACCTGAGCGTCGGATGGGTCTGACCTTTGGAGGGGACCCACTTCATGGAGGGGCCCACCAATTGAATGGGGTGGATACTAAACATACATCTGGTCCCTCTTTGCCAGCTTACATGTGCAGGCGTTGCCTGCGCCTCTGGCAGCAGCAGCGTCTACTGCCTATATATATATTTTGAATCTTGAAATATCGCGGTTTTTCACGTGTGGGGCCTGCATCAGGCGAATCCACCCCGTCCAATGGTTCCCATAGTTCAAGATAAACCAAACAAGCTCAATATCTGATATTTTTAGGTGTATAGAAACGACAGGGTGGTTTCCAACAATAGAAACCACTATTTTATATGCTATGGCTCGCCAGAAGATCGAATGGACTTCATTTTTTGGCTTAACGCCTAAAATGGACCGAGGAATGGAATGGACGGCGTGGATTGAATACATCATCAAGGTGGGGCCTACACAAGTGGCCCACCTAATAAGCTTGAAATCAAGTTCATATTTGTTTTCACGTCCAGCGTCTAGGGGACGCTGGACGTTCTGGTGCACAGGGACGTTTAAGGTGGGCCCTGCTCAGGCGGGCCACCACATGGCTAGGTGGTGTGGAACAACACATATAAAGTGGGCCTTGCCTACAAATGACTTGGATCTAATACATGCTTCATGGTGGGGTCCATCCAAGTGGGCCACACGACCATATCATCATACACAAAAATAAATAAATAAAAGAGAGGGTGAGAGATAGAGAGAAAGAGGGACACGCATGATGGAGGGACCCCGACACTATGCGCCCTCCATTTCAAGCATCCAATCATATATCAAGTGGGTCCCATTGCATGTGGGCCCACCAAATCAAAGATCAACGGTGGAGATCCCTTCTCCACCAAGATGTAAGGTCTAGATAACCCCCCTTTTAGACTAGAAAGTAAACATCATGATGGGATCCATGGAGAATGGCCCCATCATGGAATGATAATAAAATTAAGGTGGGCCATCGGCCACATCTAGGGCCCCAAGTGAGATCCATACCATCAATCGGTAGGTCTTACTTGGCCCATCATCAAAACATGGAAAGATCTAGCCTAATAAGCACCCACCTTCGATCTTCTTGGTCCGTTGGAAAGCCAATCTCCTTGTGTCTCACTTTGATAGTGGAAGATGAGGTTTGAATGGCTAGGATGATGGATTTGGGATGGGAAAGTGGACCATACACAAACTCACTTTTCTCTCTCACATGAAATGCTTGGACGTGTGGTTTTTGGTTGCTTGGAATGACTTGGAAAATGTGAAGAGAGAGAGAGAGAGAGAGAGAGAGAGAGAGAGAGAGAGAGAGAGAGAGAGGTGGTTGTAAGAGAGGTGTTGGATGTGTGATGTAGAGCAGGTCGCGGGCAATTTCATGGCCAAGATGGATCAGAAAAGGCACGGTCGACGACATAAGTGATTCGGACCATCAAACCTTAGATTGGGCGTATCTCGCAATCTGGAATGAGTTATCTAACGTAAAATATGTGATTTTGGGGTAGAACGAGCTGCTTTAGCCAACCAACTTTGCTACACCAGGTTGCGTATCTTGAATTTGCAACAAACCCCCTGATCGACGGTCGTTTTCCCGTTTTAATTTCATTTTTACTATAAATAGTAACTTTTAGTTTACTTATAGCTCTTCATCCGTTGGGCTTTAGGAGTTTTGTCCAACATGAAAAGTTCTTAGGATAATTAGGAGAACGATTTGGTGAAGAAAAATAGGACACTTACTATTTTTAGCTGAAAACCTTGCGCCCTAGTAGACATCACGACCGTTTATAAATAGTAAGTTTACTATTTATAGTAAGTCATGGATTCTAGGAGTTTTAGTTGTAGTTTGAGTCTGATTTCTTTCCTATTACTTGGTTCCCTTATTTAAAGGGATGTGAACTCATTTTATTTCATTCATCAATTAATTTCAAATTTTATTAGAGTTTATTTCTATTCTCTTGCTTTCTTTCCTCGTAGATTCGAGAAGTCTCTATGAGGAGTTCAGAGAAGCTCCGTGGATTCGGAGTAGTTATCCTTGAGGAAGGCGGTGTTCGACTTCATCACGTTCATCCCTATGTCAATTTGGTATCAGAGTGAGGTTTTCCCTCGGGCCGATGGCAAACAACTAAGGTATGAATCAAAATCCTATGGACGGTTTTCAAGGGATTCGTTATCTTTCGGAAAGAATGGAAGCTTTCCATCGGGAGAGTTAGTTGACCATGCAAGGGCTACAGGCAACTCTCAACCATCTTGTAGATGTGCTACTTCCACCCCGAGCCCTAGGCGGTGCTCCACCACCCGTGGTTGCTATACTATGTGACCCCAATTATCGTAGAGCACTACCAGTGAAAAACGGTAGGGCTACACCAGATGACTCAAGTTCTAGCGACGATGACATTAATGAGGGTTTTTCCCGACGACTAATCCATGAAAGTGATCATCCAGATCATGCTAAAAGAGACTATCGAGGTAAGGCTAAACTTTCTAGTTTTAACGGTTTATTGCGTATAGAAGATTTCCTCGATTGGCTAGCTAAAGTAGAGAGATATTTCGATTATATGGACATGCCAGATCATTAAAAGGTAAAATTGGTAGCATTTAAATTAAAATCTGGCACTTCTGCATGGTGGGAACAATTATAACTCTCATGAGCCAGTTAGAACAAGGTGCCCATCGCATCATGGCCTTGGATGAGACGTCTTCTTTGATCACGATTTCTTCCCAGTGATTATGAGCAAATATTATTCCAGCAGTACCAAAATTGTCGATAAGGAAATTGAACTGTTACAGATTACACTGAAGAATTTCAGTGGTTGGATACACAAAACGATCTGTCAGAATCTGAGTCACGGAAGGTGGCACGATTTATAGGTGGGTTGCGACTGGCAATTCACGATTGGGTTCAGATGTACCCAGTCGGGACCGTAGATGAAGCAGTTCAATTAGCGGGGAGGGTAGAGACACAACTTGCAAGAGTTCCTGCTCATCCATATCCTTCAAATTGACCCCCAATGATAGATCCCACACAGGATTCAGTGCTAGCTCGAGGAAAAGATCCGGTAGGAGAACATCCTCAACCTCCTTTACCAGCAACCCGTGATACGGGGAGCGGATCATCCAGACCTCAACGGGCAGCACCCACGACAACAGACCTGAGTAGGATTCCAAATCCTTATGCTCGGCCAAGGCCGAATAATTGTTACCGCTGTGGCCAACCAGGCCACTAATCAAAAACTTTCCTCAACATCCCGTAACACAATTAACTATAAATGAAGGGGGCACTGAAGATGAGGCTGCAGAAGGAGATCATGACTTTGATGAATACGAACAAACCATTAAAGAAATAGCAGGTGACGATGAATTGACGAGCGAGGATCGTGGCGAATCTTTAGTTGTGAGGAGACTACTGTATACCCCACGAACGGAATTACACCTACAATGACACAATATATTTCGTACTCGGTGCACTATCAATGGAAAGGTCTGTGATGTGATCATAGACAGTGGTAGCAACGAGAACATCATTTCTAGGGTGATGGTAGACAAGTTGCCGCTACCAACGATGAGATATCCTTCCCAATACTCAATTGGCTGGATAAAAAAGGTGAATGAGACCAAGGTAACTGAGCAATGTACTATCTCGTTTTTAATTAGTAAACATTATAAGGATTAGATACTTTGTGATGTGGTCGATATGGAAGCTTGCCATATGCTACTCAGTCGACCTTAGCAGTCAAACCGTGATGCAACCCATCGGGGACGAGACAACGTCTATATATTTGGAAAGGATAGTCGAAAAATAATCCTTGCACCTATGGCACCAGAGAACCACCCTGAAGCCTCTAAAGTGGAGGGGAGTTCTCTCTTGACCATTCGAGATTTCATGGAGAAATTTAAGGAAATCGGGAAGGTATACGCCGTAGTGGTGAAGGGTGAGGAAAAGAAACCCTCAAACATCCCTCCAAGTTTAAAATTGTTGCTAAACGAATTCAAAGAAGTCTGGCCTGAAGATTTACCTGATGGATTGCCCCCCATGAGGGATATCCAACATCACATAGACCTCGTACCTGAGGCTATCCTGCCTAACCGCCCTCATTATCAAATGAGTCTGAAGGAGTGTGAGATACTTCAAGGACAAGTGGAGAAATTGATCCGTAAGGGTCTATTGAGAGAGACCATGAGCCTATGTGCTGTACCAGCATTATTAACGCCAAAAAAAGATAGAAGCTGACGCATGTGTGTCGACAGCTGGGAAATTAACAAAATTACCATCAAATATCGGTTCCCAATACCACGGTTGGACGACATGCTCGATATTCTAGGAGGGGCCAAGGTGTTCTCTAAACTAGATCTAAGGAGTGGGTACCATCAGATTTGTATTCGACCTAGTGATGAGTGGAAAATGGCATTCAAGACAAAGGAAGGGTTATATGAGTGGCTGGTCGTGCCATTTGGCCTATCAAACACACCAAGTACTTTTATGCATTTGATAAATCAAGTTCTAAAACCATTCATAGGCCGATTTGTAGTAGTATATTTTGATGACATATTGATATATAGCCAGGTTGAGGCGGAGCACAAGAAACATTTCAAGTAGGTGCTGCAGGTCCTACAAGATAATAAGTTACACCTTAACTTGAAAAAGTATAGTTTTTTAACTGACAGCCTGTTATTTCTAGGATTTGTTGTAACGTCCATAGACATTCGGGTGGACGATGAAAAGGTGCAAGCTATTAGGGAATGGCCGATCTCGATAAGCATTCATGATGTTAAGAGTTTTCAAGGGTTGACAACTTTCTATCGTCAATTTGTGTGAGATTTTAGCACCATAGTCACGCCTATAACATATTACATGAAAAAAAGGTTGTTCCAGTGGACCGATAAAGCTGATAAGAGGTTTCACGAGATCAAGCATTGTTTGTTTACAACACCGGTCTTGGTGCTACCTAATTTTGACAAATTGTTTGAGGTGGACTGTGACACTTCATATGTCGAAATCGGAGGAGTATTATCATAGGAAGGCAGGCCGGTAGCCTTCTACAGCGAGAAGCTTAGTGAAGCCCAAAAGAAGTGGTTGACTTATGAACTTGAGTTGTACACAGTTGTTCAGGCACTGCGACATTGGCGGCATTATCTGATTCAAAGAGAGTTTGTTCTGTACATTGACCATCAAGCATTAAAGTTTATTAATAGTCAGACTAATGTAAATCATGTGCATGCTAGATTGGTTACATCTTTACAGGAATTTATGTTCATTCTGAAGCACAAGTCAGGACAACAGAACAAGGTGGCTAATGCACTTAGCCATCGTGCATCACTACTTATTACGATGAGCAACGAGGTGGTCGGCTTCGACTATCTCAAGGAGCTGTATGTCGAGGATGAGTGCTAAGAAGGTCACCCCAGTGACCTTCATATACAGGACAGTTTTCTCTTCAAAGGGAATCGATTTTGCATCCCCCAAAGTTCTCTGAGAGAGCAGATTATTCAGGAGCTGTATGGAGGTGGCCTCGGTGGACACCTTGGGCGAGACAAGACATGAGCTCTTATGGAAGAGCGGTATTACTGGCCCAATTAGTACGTGATGTGGGAAGATCTGTACAACGTTGTCATATTTGTCAGACCTGCAAGGGACAATCGCAGAATACGGGCCTCTACATCCCGTTACCTATGCCTGACGGCCCTTGAGAGGATTTATCAATGGACTTCGTACTTGGTCTCCCATGAACACAACGCGGGGATTCGGTGTTCGTGGTAGTCGATCGGTTCTCCAAGATGACACACTTTATCCCATGCAAAAAGACCCTTGATGTAACACATGTGGCGAATCTATTCTTCAGGGAGGTCGTACGGCTACACGGGGTCTCTATGACCATTACTTCTGATCGTGACATGAAGTTCATTAGCCACTTTTGGCAGACTTTGTGGACTCGATTCGATACACGACTTCAATTTAGCAGTGCTTACCACCCTCAGACTGATGGGCAGATCGAAGTTATGAATCGTACATTGGGAAACCTCCTTCATAGTATTGCAGGAGAAAAGCCAAAGTAGTGGGACTTGGCCTTGTCTCAAGAAGAGTTTGCGTTTAACAACATGGTGAACCGCTCGATAGGGAAATCATCATTCCAGATTATCTACAGAAGAGTACCTCGCCACACACTTGACTTGGTCTCTTTACCCAAGAACCCTGGTACGAGCATTGCAGCAGAACATATGGCAGACAAGATTATGAGCATCCATGCAGAAGTATAGGCCAAGCTACATGCCTCGAACGAGAAGTACAAGGAGCAAGCGGACAAGCACCGGCAACAAAAGGTGTTTAAGGTGGGCGACCGTGTTATGGTCTATCTGCGTAAAGAGAGATTTCCGAGCGAGACATACAACAAGTTAAAAAATAAGAAGATTGGACCGGTACCCATCATCCCAAAGATCAATGACAACGCTTATGTTGTTGATCTTCCAGATGACATGGCGATCTCGTGGACTTTCAACATCGCAGACCTGACCGAGTATTATGAACCAGTGCAGGAGGAGAACTTGAGGACGAGTTCTTTTTAAGTGGAGGGGATTGATGTAGGGTGGGTCACAGGCAATTTCATGGCCAAGATGGATCAGAAAAGGTGCAGTCGATGATAGAAGTGATCCGGACCATCAGACCTTAGATCAGGCGTATCTCGCAATCCGGAAAGAGTTATCTGACGTAAAATATATAATTTTGGGGTAGAACGAGCTACTTTAGCCAACCAACCTCGCTATGCCAGGTTACGTAGCCCAAATTTGTGATAAACCCCCTGATCGATGGTCGTTTCCTCATTTTAATTTCATTTTTACTATAAATAATAAGTTTTAGTTTGCTTATAGCTCTTCATCCGTTAGGCTTTAGGAGTTGTGTCCAACATGAAAAGTTCTTAGGATAATTAGGAGAATGGTTTGGTGATGCCAAATAGGACACTTACTATTTTTGGCCGAAAACCTTGTGCACTAGTAGACATCATGACCATCTATAAATAGTAAGTTTACTATTTAGAGTAAGTCACAGATTGTAGGAGTTTTAGTTGTAGTTTGAGTCTAATTTCCTTCCTATTGCTTGGTTCCCTTATTTAAAGGGATGTGAACTCATTTTATTTTATTCTTCAATTAATTTCAAATTTTATTAGAGTTTATTTTTATTCTCTTGCTTTCTTTCCTCGTGGATTCGAGAAGTCTCTGTGAGGAGTCTAGAGAAGCTCCGTGGATTCGGAGTAGTTATCCTTGAGGAGGACGGTGTTCGACCTCATCACGTTCATCCCTGCGTCAATGTGAGTGATGAGTGTGAGGTGATATTGTACTTGACATGTATGGGTGTGTGTAAGAGAGAGGGTGAGAAAGAGTTGACTTGGTGGTTGCTTGACTTATGGAGAAAGAAAACATGGGTGTTTTGTACTGGACAAGAGATGATTGATTGATTGATTGATGGGACATGTTGTAGAGATTCTCTTAGGATTGCAAAAGCGTGATGTTTTCTCAAAATAAATGCCAGCTCACATCTCTTAGTTAGGGTATCAGATCGGTATGCGAGTCACGACGTTGGAACCGTGACGACTGTGCAGTCGCAATGGTACAAGTCTTGGATTAAGCCAACTCAAATCTATAGGATACGACTTAAGGTCATGCACAAACATTGATTACAAGTCATGGATTGCCAGAATTCGATGGAAAGGATCGCAGGAGTTGACGGAATAGTACGGACTAGGATACGGGTCTTACAGTAAATTTCTCCATGTTTTATCTATGAGTTGGCATGGTTTTGTATCTTGTGGAAAACACACGTTGGGTTGCTTTCCTTAAATTTGGTTTGGAGTATTTCTTGCTTTGATTTTGAACATTCATTTATATTATGATATTTTTATTATAAATTCTTTTGTAATAATATTTTTATTGGGAAAAGTTTAATTTAATGACTTAGACTATGTTGTTCGATCTAGGCTTGAGTCACACTCGACTAAGTCAGGAGTAACTCGTCTTAGTTAGGTCAAGTCATGCGTATTTTCAATGCTGATCATGGTGCTGAATCGGCTTCGATTTGACTGAGTCCAAATTGGCTTGGATGAGTTGATCCAACTTGGATAAGTCATCAATCCATGGTGTAGACTGTGTACAATGAGAATAACTTGACACTAATCTCTTATTTTTTGTGGGGTTTAGCACTTGGTCAATGGTGGGATTGTGGGAATCCCATCATAGTTTTAAGATGGGATCTAAAATCCTATGTTGAAGTGCATGTTGAGACTTAACATTCCCACTCGATGTCCAAAGATAGTAGATGGTGCATGCCAACTTCTGAGCTCTGTACGCCAAAGTCGATTCTTTGTAGTTTTCATCTTATCTCTTTCATTGTATGTTATTCTTTGTATTATTTATTATTGGTGGATGATAATAGATGCATTTTCGATCACCTTTAAAAAAATAAAAGATGCATTTTTGTCTACCCCATTTTTTATTCGGTGCTACATCTCTATTATATATTAGAGGTAGTGAATTACACACAGTTTAGTCATTTAGAACAATTCACCATGTCATATGAATGGGCATGAGATGAGTTATTAAGCAAGAAAGAAGCCGTGCTTGGGCCAATTCACAGTCCTCTCTCTACCAAAAGAGACTTCTTGTCGCTTTTAAAAGGCAAATGCAATTGAAGTAGCTTAGATCCTCTATTAAAAAATTATGAAATTCTACTAGGAAATTGAAGTGAAGAGAATTGACCATGAAATGCATGGATTTGACTGTGAATTGAATGGAGAATTGACCATGAAATGCATGGAATTAACTGTGAAGTGAAGGGGATTGACTGTGAAGTGAAGGGAATTGACCGTGAAGTGAAGGGAATTAACCGCAAAATGAATGGAATTGACTGTGAAGTGACGGGAATTGACCACGAAATGAGTGGAAATGACTGTGAAGTGAAGGGAATTGACCATGAAATATATGGAATTGACCATGAAGTGAAGGGAATTAACTGTGAAATGCATGGAATTGACCATGAAGTGAAGGGGAATGTTGAAAATGACCATGAAATGTATGGAATTGACCGTGAAGTGAAGGGGAATTGTCGAAAACGATTGTGAAATGCATGAAATTCACTATGAAGTAAAGGGAATTGACCGTAAAATGCATGGAATTGACCATGAAGTGAAGGGGAATCACCAAAAATGACCGTGAAGTGAAGGGAATTGACCGTGAAATGCATAGAATTGATCGTGAAATGCATAGAATTGACCGTGAAAAGATGGGGATTGACTATGAAATGAATTGTATTGACCGTGAAGTGAAAGGAATTGACTATTAAATGCATGTAATTGACCGTGACGTGAAGGGAATTGACCATGAAATGCATGGAACTGACCATGAAGTGAAAAATGTAGGTAGAATAAAGTTCTCGGTCAATTCACTTCACTTCATGGTCAATTCCATGCATTTCATAGTCAATTCCCTTCACTTCATGGTCAATTCACTTCACTTTGCCATCAATTCCATGCATGTCGTGGTGAATTCCAATGAATTCCCTTCACTTCATGGTCAATTCCATGCATTTCGCTGTCAATTCCCATCACTTCACGATCAATTCTATGCATTTCGCAGTGAATTCCCTTCACTTCATGATCAATTCCATTCATTTCGCGGTCAATTCCCTTCACTTCACGGTCAATTTCATGCATTTCATGGTCAATTCCCTTCACTTTACGGTCATTTCCATTCATTTCACGATCAATCCCCTTCATTTCATGGCCAATCCAATTCATTTCACTGTCAATCCCCTTCATTTCACGGTCAATTCCATGCATTTCACAGTCAATTTCCTTCATTTCACGATCAATTCCATGCATTTCACAGTCAATTTCTTTCATTTGACGGTCAATTCAATGCATTTCACGGTCAATTCCCTTCACTTCATGATCGCCGAATCCGGCGCCGACAGCCTCCGTAGTACCCCATTCATGGCTCTCGGCCCCCATATTCCAAGTTCCGATCCTAGAATTCTACAAGGAGGATTTCTAATCATCGATTTGAATCGTAATGAGCATAAACATAAGCATAACCCACGAGCAACAACTATAAGAACACCATCACAAAATCTACTATGATAAAAAACTTTGGGTACAAGGCGTATGAAAGGGAAATACAATATACTCAAAGTAACCAAAAACTCCAGAAGCTTAGCTGCACACTCCAACTGCGACAAGAGTACGGCTGCATCCTGGCGTCATCTGCGCCCATCAATCATGCATAACTTATAGAAAGCTTAAAGGGTGGTGTAAGTGTGTGCGCAATACGATCGTGCTCAGAATGTAAGGTCAGAGTAATGCGGAAACATACTGGTGAACACATGAATGCAATCAGTCGTACCAAGGCTATATGGTGCAAGATATGAAAGCTATCTGCCATAACACGGCCATGCGATGCGAGATGCAACTCACGCATACCAATCCTCATCATATATCAGTACAGTTCTCATTCTGGATAATCACTGGAGTTTAGTACACTTCAAATGGCACTGCGACTCTTCTAGCTGCACAGTCCAAGTGAGCATAAGAAACCTCACTATCCACCTGGCCAATGGTCTGCCAATATCTATCCAGCATGTCGATAGCAGACTCATTCACGAGCTTATCAGACTCAGCCTAGTATTACCCCCTACCCTTGGACGAGTAAGGCCACATCCCTTTCCAACTGACCATGACACAGTGGGAGACGCGGCCTCCTGGTATTTGGCCCTCGTGCGCTCATATATCCACTCGGTCTCAACGTTGGAGTCATCCTCTGGCACCATCATATTTAGAAATTTTCACCTAAGGACATCTATGGCGCCCGTATGCTAGAACTAAATATTTTTGGTATCCAATCCAGCCACCCACGATGTGTCTGTGGAGGCTTTAGACCTGATGTCATTAGGGCATACAATAATCATGATCACACAAATGCAAGTGCATGAATCACCCTACCAAACATGCAACAATCCTGCACATACCGCACGCTCATATAGGGCAACTCCACCTATCAAAGAGCCTATAAACAATCCTGCACATACTGCACGCTCATGTAAGGCATATGTTGTGCTCAGTCACTCGAGATATCAAACATACATATGATACGTATGATTATGAATCATGGATCTATTCTAAACATGTTCCTAGGGTGATGGGCTTGTGCATAACAGATATCGGCCTAGACGGCCTACTCACTACCAATATGGGCTTATCAGTGGGCCTTAGGGAGAGTGACAATGCTGACATTTAACCAACATTATCCTTACAATGTGGACGTTAAACCATCATTGCTCCCAAGGCATAGCCCGCTATCAACACATAAACCATGGTGGAATCACACTACAATGGGCCTTGTGTACGTCTCATCTGGCCTTGACCCATGGGCCTCCAATACATCAAATGGGCCTTATAGCATGGGTCTCGTATATATCGAAGTGGGCCTCAACATCGGGCCATAAATACATCAAGATGAGCCTAGTTACGTGGGCCTTGCATACATCACAATGAACCTCATAATATGGGCCTCATATTTATTAAGGTAGGCCTCAACATCGGGCCACATGTAAATCAAGGTGAGCCACAACAACGGTCCACAAATATGTCAAGATGGGCCTAGTCACTTGGGCCTTATATACATACCAAGGTGGGCCTCAATGGACAACCATAAATAAATTAAGATAGGCCTCAAACATATACTATGGTGGGGTCCACTTGAACTATAAATCTAACTCAGTCTTTAGCCCTTGCTGTAAAATGGGCTTCCAAAATGGTTGAACGGTTTAGATGCAGCACATACATCATGGTGGGTCCATGGGGATGGAAGGGATGAATGACATAGATGAAACACATACATCATGGTGGGGCCCACACTAATGAAGGTATGGATTACAATGCATACATCAGGTGGGTCCCATGTGGGGCTTACTATAATATTTATTTTCCATCCAACCCATTGATAAAATCACTCAAACCTGGGGCCCACAGTAATGTTTATTTTCCACCTAACCTGGGCCCATTGTAATGTTTATTTACATCCAATCTGTTCATAAGGTCATGTGGACTAGGGGCCCACCATAATGTTTATTTACATCCAATCTGTCCAGGGCCCTCAGTGATGTTTATTTGCCACCCAAACGGTTCATAAGGTCATGTGGACCTAGAGCCCACGGTGATGTTTCTTTGCCATCTAAACTGTTCATGAGGTTACTCGAACTTGGTGCCCACCGTGCTGTTTATAAGACATCCAACCTGTTCATAAGGTTACGTGGACCAGGGGGGGTCCACTGGAATGTTTATTTTTTTAATTATTTTTTTATAACCTGTTGATTGGGTCACGTGGACAGGGAGCCCACCATGATGTGGTTCACAAATCCAGCCCACCCATTATGTGCGTCCCGCTTGGTTAAGGGTTCAGACCAAGTTTCAGCCGCATCTAAATTTTAAGTAGGCCCCACCAAATGATTTTATATGTTTTAGCCATGTCCTCACATGATTTTAGATGGTATGGCCCACCTGAGTTCCGTATACGGCTGATTTTTAGGATATCCCATAATTTAAAGGGGACGTGCCAAATGCACGGTGTTGATGTTTGAAACGTATCACGGTGGGGCCCATAGATGGGCCGTGAGGCCCAGCCCGTCCGTCCGCCCGCCTACGCAGCCGAAAGTGTTGACTACGTCTTTTGTCAGTAGCAGCAGCTGCTGCTATTTCATTTAGTTTTTTTGAAAAATTATTTTTCCATGTTTTTTCGTAGGTGGGGCCCGCATCAAGGAAATTCGGTCCGGCCATTGGATTCTATGGCCCTTGATCAACCAAATGAGACCAATATGTGACATATTTTTGATCAATGGAGGAATTAATGCTGGTATTAATGGTAATATAACTATTTCCTATGATATGGCCCGCTTGATTATCGATTTGGTCTCATTCTTCGGCTCAACACCTAAAATGGTCTGAGAAATGGAATGGATGGTGTGGATTATATACATATATCAAGGTGGGGCCTTCATGAGTGGCCCACCATTTCCTACTCTTTTTTTTCTTGCAAGTACGCACCCATGTCAGTGCACATACTCCACATTAACCATACTCATCCAGCGTCTTTGGACGCTGGACGACATGGATAAACACATGCACTATGGTGGGTCCCACATGGACGTGGCCCACCACTTTAACTAAGGTGGTTCCACATAAACGTGGCCCACTTAACCTAAATCAATCTGATATTTATGTTTTCCTTCCATCCAGGCCCGCCAATGGGCTGGATGGAGTAGATCCAACACATCCATCCGATGAGTCCCACATGAATATATGATTCATGGTGGGCCACACTCACCCCTTCATCATCATCACCATTCAAAGAAAGAGAGGGAGAGAGAGAGAGATACAGTGAGATAGAGGGACCCCGCCACTATGGGCCCCTCTTGATTAAATCACATACATCAAAATGGGTCCCACCAATAAGTGGGCCCTCAAATCATTAAATCAATGGTAGAAACTCAAAGATCACCCACCTCTTGGCCTTCACCTTGCTCCCGTAGCCTCCTTAGCTCCTTTGCTTGACTTTTAACAGTGGTAGATGATGGATCAACGGTTGAGATGGGAGATGAGAGAGTAGGGAAAGTGGGCCACACTTATTGATCTTGTGAAGTTGGGAAGGCTTGGGATGTGTGAAATTTTTACTCGGGAGAGTGTTTTAAGAAATGAGAGAAAGGGAGAATAATATATTAAAGGCATGGGTGGAGTATTAATTGTAATGAAGAGGTATAGGTTTGTTTAATTTTTTTGTAAAAGAGGTATGGTTGGGTTTGAAAATTGATAAAGGAGGGATGGTGAGAGGAGAGAGAGAGTTGACTTTTGAAAAGGGAGAGATGGGTTGCATGTACTTGGGTAAGGCTTGTACTTGACATTGATTAATGGGGCATCTCGTAGAGATTCCCTCGTAATTTGTAACATGCAGTGTTTTCTCGAAATGATCGTGGGTCCTTATCTTTTGGCATGGGTATCGGTTCGGTGTGCGAGTCGAGGCGTTAGAACCATGGTGATGGTGTGGTCATTATGATATAGGTTCGATTTGAGCCAACTTTGGTATGCTGGATCCGGCTTAGGATTACGTGCAAATGTCGGATACGAGTCGAGGATTACCAAAATTTCAACCGGAAGGAGCGTGGAAGCCAACGTAACGGTACGGTCTAGGATATGGGTCTTACAATTCTGCTTCACTTCACAGTCAATTCCATGCATTTCATGATCATTTTTGACGATTCCCCTTCACTTCACGGTCAATTCCATGCATTTAAAGGTTAATTCCCTTCACTTCACGGTCAATTTCATGCATTTCACAATCATTTTTGGTGATTCCCCTTGACTTCATAGACAATTCCATGCATTTCATGGTCATTTTCGACGATTCCCCTTCACTTCATGGTCAAATCCCTTCACTTCACGGTCAATTCCATGCATTTCACGGTCAATCCCCTTCACTTTACGGCCAATTCCATGCATTTCACGGTCAATCCCCTTCACTTCATGGTCAATTCCATGCATTTCACAGTCAATCCCCTTCACTTCACGGTCAATTCCATGCATTTCATGATCAATTCCCTTCACTTCACGGTCATTTCCATTCATTTCACAGTCAATCCCCTTTACTTCACGGTCAATCTAATTCATTTCATGGTTAATCCCCTTCATTTCACGGTCAATTCCATGCATTTCACGGTCAATTTCCTTCATTTCAAGGTCAATTCAATGCATTTCACGATCAATTCCCTTCACTTCACGGTCAATTCCATGCATTTCATGGTCATTTTTGATGATTCCCCTTCACTTCATTGTCAATTTCATACATTTCATGGTCAATTCCCTTCACTTCACGGTCAATTCCATGCATTTCATGGTCAATTCCCTTCACTTCACGGTCAATTCCATGCAATTCACAATCATTTTCGGTGATTCCCCTTCAATTCCATGAATTTCATGGTCAATCCCCTTCACTTCACGGTTATTTCCATTCATTTCATGGTCAATTCCCTTCACGGTCAATTCCATGCATTTCGTGGGCAATCCCCTTCACTTCACGGTCAATTCCCTTCATTTCATGGTCAATCCCCTTCACTTCACGATCATTTCCATGCATTTCACGGTCATTTCCATTCATTTCACTGTCAATTCCCTTCACTTCGCGGTCAATTCCATGCATTTCACAGTCATTCATGGTAAATTTCTAGAAGTTTATTAGATAACCACGTAAAATTGACTTAGCAATGTATGAAATTGACCACAACCTTCTAGGTAATTTCTTTAGAATTTAAATGTCCTTACCTCCTATAGCTGTCGTATCAGTGAAATCCATGTTCGAGAAAAAGAATAAGAGTGCGTTAATGTGAAACACGTTCTTCGAAGAAAAGCCTACAACATTTCATGTTTATCAATTCATTCACATCCTCGTAGAAAACGAATGCATGTAGCCTTGAGTAGAATGGAAAATTAAAGATGTAATGTGATAGAAGAATGGAGATTTAATGAAGAAAATGGGTGAAAAGAAGGAATAGGGATGGAAGAGATGATTTTAGACGTGTATTTGAGGGAATAGGGATGATAGAGATGAGTTCGGATGTGTATTTGAGTGTAAGGGAGTGAATGGAGTGAAATGCATGAAATTGACTATGAAGTGAAGGGAATTGATCTTGAAATGCACGAAATTAATTGTGAACTGAAGGGAATTGACCGTGAAATGAATTGAATTGACTGTGAAGTGAAGGAGAATCGCTAGAATTGACCATGAAGTGAAGGGAATTGACCATGAAATGCGTGGAATTGACCGTGAAGTGAAGGGGAATCGCTGGGATTGACCGTGAAATGCATGGAATTGACTGTGAAGTGAAGAGAATTGACCATGAAATGAATTGAATTGACCATGAAGTGAAGGGGAATCACCAGAATTGATTGTGAAATGCATGGAATTGACCATGAAATGAAGGGAATTAATCGTGAAATGAATTGAATTGACTGTGAAGTGAAAGGAATTGATCGTGAAATGAAATGAATTGACCGTGAAGTGAAGGGTAATCGCTGGAATTGACTGTGAAATGCATGGAATTGACCGTGAAGTGATTGAAATTGACCGTGAAGTGAATGAAATTGACCACAAAGTTAATGAAATTCACCACGAACTGAATGAAATTGACCGCAAAGTGAATGAAATTGATCGCGAAGTAAATGAAATGAATGAAATTGACCGTGAACTGATTGAAATTGATCGCGAAGTGAATGAAATAAATTTTCGACCATTGACCTGATGGAATCTTAGAAAATAACCAAGTTGGTTGGCTAAAGTAGCTTCTCCTGCCCTAAATTCATATATGGTATGTCAGGTAACTTGTAATGTCTCAAAAAAATCCGTACAAAGGCCTGAGTACCACCTCAGACAGAAATCCCTAAGAACCGTATTCTGTAGGATTAGATGAAAATTAATTAAATTAATTAAGTACTAAACTAAATAATCAGTGAATTTAGCTTAAACCACTATTTAGATAAATGGCAAGACTCAAGACCATCATACTCACTGACTCAATGCTACTTAAAAACCTAGGAGAAATCCCAAAAGCTAGTTGCTCTCGGGAGCACATTGAAACTCCGAATCGGACCTAGGCTACACATCGAAAGTCCAATGACCATGAAATTATAGGGTTGTGATCGTCCTACTAGTCCTTCATGGCTGATCAGTTTGTCAGATCGCACCAAAAATACAGTCCTGACATAGATCCAATGTCAGGGAGCTTACCCTGTAACGTATGTGAGTATTGGGCCTCCATATGTGCCATGTTTGTCAAAAATAGCTGCCTAAAGGATACAACATATGCATATAGTGACCCTGAGGCCATTTGCACCAGTTCTGGGCCTATATAAAGCCCTTAAACCACCCCATTCCTCCCATACAAATTTTCTCAAAATCCTAGGAGAGAAAGAGAGAAAAGAAGAGAAAAGAGGAGGGAGAGAAGTGAGGTTCAGGGAGATTGTTGCAGGAATCTTCCTGCATGACTCTACATGCTAGATGGCCGCTTCCTTTCATTATCCAACCTATTTTAGCTATGGATTTGGGTAAGAAACACTAACCCTAATCTCGTTGTAGAAATCCAGGTTGGTAGTTTGTCGACCTAGCTAACCTATTACATCATGTAGTTGTTTGTCGATTCGTTTTTGGAAACATACAGTCTGAACCGGGTCCGAATCGAGATTTCCAACGAAAGTTGTGGACTCTAAACATTTAAGTTATGGTTTTCAAGGCGTTTAATGTCAGCTAATGATTTATGTCTGACTTGACTGCTGCCATATCATCTTAGACATATCGATTTTGATATATTACACATATATGAACTATGTTATATGAAAATGCATTCCATGTGTTTATTGAAATGTTTGAATGAATGTGAAAGCCTGATTTGTGCTTATCATGATTATTAATCTAAGATCCATGTGTTTTATATGCTTTATATCCGATGTTGTGAAATGAATTGTTATAGTGAATGTCGTAACTAATTTAGTTTACGTATTTAGTAAGGTGTAGTTTAAGTGTTTGATAAAATATCTAAATGAGAAAATATTGATGGTTGGTATTTATTAAGTGTAATAAGATAAGATTCTTAATTTCCTTAATCATATGTTTAGCTTCTTTCATGAAATCATATCACCGCTACGTGACATTTGGATTTAATGCAAGTGCTTGGCGACATGTTCCATGTGTTTGATAAAATCTCAAATAAGTGTTGTATTTGGATTGTTTGTTAAATGCTTATATGATTATCACATGTATCCACATGCTATATGTAACGCCCGTGAAAAATCCGTACTTGGGTTCGAGTACCAACTCGACTCGAAATCGCGTAGAATTAATTCCTATGAAAATTAAGCGTAAGTCAGCTAGTGTAACACTAGAGTAGCTGGGAAATAGTCCCTGATCACTTTAAATACGTTCTACAAGACCCAAATCGAGTAGAACAAACGACTCTACAATACTTTATAACCTCGGATCAAACTCTAAGCGGGTTTGTTCTCTGGACCACTTTGAAGTTTTGTATTGGATCTAGACCACGCGTCGAAAGTCCGATACCTCCTATCTTAGACCGTTAGAACCGCCCAGCTGGACTTGACAATCATTTCGAAAATCAAGTCCAACCGAATCACAGGCCATTTCATTGAGCCCGGACTGAAGAGACCGCGAATAGGGACAGAATTGGAATTTCAAATTCAAATCTGGCACATGACTTGACGCATCAGTATTAAGCATTCTGACCGTCAGAATTCAGCCAGATTACACCCTTGGATTAGGAAAAATTTCTATTTTTTATCATGAGACTTTCAACCCTGATCTATGTGCGGTGACCGCTGAACTGAAACTGGTCCGCCACGTGCGATCTGCGAACCCTGCCGGACTGAAAACTTAATACGTGCTATATCTGGTACACATGAGCTTAAGTCTGATTCCATTCGACCAGGGGACCACCAGAAAGTGACTTTTGGACCGAAACAGCCCCGAAATGGATATGCACTAAGTAAACTTCGTTCCGGAGCCTGTTTCCGGCATTTTTAAGATTATAAAAGGGGTTGAAACCCTCATTCCTCTCTCCCATCCGAAAATTGAAAAACCCTAGCTTTGGGAGAGAGAAAAGGAGAGAGTTTGAGAGAAAGAGTAGAAGGGATTTTTCCCGTCTCCGAGCCACTGGTTGCTAGTGCTGTAGCAACACTTCCCGATCACCAAGCCGGTGATTCTCCCACATTTTCAGGTATAAAACAACCCTAGAACTTGCTGATTTAGGGTTTACTTAGATTCATAGCGTGTTAGCTAACGTACTTCCTAAAACAGGTTCTCCTACTGCCGTAAACGAAGTATATATGCTCTGTTCGAATTCACGAGTCTACAAGAGGCTAGGTGAGGATTTTAGACGCTTTGATTGACGGTTTTCAACGATTTCAATGTCGTTTAATAGTACATTATCGACGGCATCGCCGTTTGACATGTACAACATGCTCTCCGTTTCTCGTTTCGTAAATTAACGAAGAATATGAGATTTAGGGCATTTTAGTCATTTGTAGGAAGTACAGATTATGTTCATATTTTGCTGATGTGATTGACATGGTTTGTTGTCGCATTAGGAAGTTAGGAATACGTGCATAATTAGTTTGGTGAAGAGATTCGCCTAATTGCGCACTTTGGGTCGACATACTATATGTAGACTTGAGTGTGTAGTGTATGTGTTTGTATAAATGCTTGTATTAGTATGTATTGAATTGAATGATGTTATGAGATAGTTTGAGATTGATTTCTCAATTAATATGCTGACCTATATGATTTCCTACATGTTGACTATATGCATGATTTCATTACATGCATGGAATATATGTGTTTGAAGATTTGCCCAAGTTGAATGTTATAACATGCGTTAACATGCTCACATGATTGTATTTCAATTCCAATATCCAATATACATAGCTGATGTGATTCCATAATTGTTTGGGACTAGACTTAGTCCAGGCAGTCGGTAACCGAGCGAAATTCGTGGCTGGCTGGTCTTGGCCACGAACGACGCGTCGATGAATGCGAGTCATGTTTGGAGTTGGCGGCAGTGGTTAGGCCACGCGAAGTGTTTTACGCACTTCATGTCGTTCGACTTGAGATGCGATCGCGCTAGTCGAGCCCGTCAAGTAATCCGACTGGCCGATGTATGTTCACCTTGTATGAGTCATAACTGCTTGAACCTAGGGTACTGAACTTACCATTGTAAACCCTGTTAACCATGGTACCTTGATCCACGAAGACTCATGAGCCGGGCATGGTGGTATGGGACACCGTGGTCGAGCTGTCGGCCTACGCTGGGGCCACAAACCTCCCCGTAGTGACCAGTGAGCACCTAGACTCGTGAGTAGATTATGGTGGTATGGGACACTATATTCTAGCTGTCGGCCTACACTGATCAGGCGACGAGTCCTTTGTAGTGACCGCGAGCGTATTCTGAGTCCACGGGAGGCGACGACCCTTCCGTTGCAGTAGAGTACGGTAGGCCTGTATTGATAAGGTGATGGGGGAGCGGTGCAACGAGTGCGAGCAACAGCCCTGACAGCCCTTGCAGCGACCTACATAAATATACCTCGTATGAGATTACTAGGAGTGACGACCCTAGACAGGATCTGTGTTGGGATCGATATAAGGGAAGTACCTTAGTTTCCCAATTCTGCTGTTTGAATGGACTAATAATAACTTGAAAATCATATCACCATGCCATTGCATGTGCTTGGAAGATGTGGAGCACTTGAGGGACGATTGCATGCCGCGGTCGTAAGATGGTGCCGTATGAGGGAGATCGTCGGTGAGGGCATACATCACGTCATGTCATCTTGCATTAACAACAGTATTAGGATTGTCTGATTTACTGCTTTACTATTATCGCATGATTGATTTGTGAACATGCTAATCTTTGCTCTATGATTTCATTGAGTTGATCACTCATTCCCACGTTACGGGATGGTGTTTGCAACACCCACCAGACCCTGTTGTAGATGCAGGTGATGCTGATATCCAGGAGGCAGAGCCAGACTTTGACGAGGACCAGGACGAGTTCTCGTATATGCAGTACCATGATGGCTTCGCTTAGGTGACCTGGGTTGACGGGACGCTTCAGTGGGACTATTTAGGACATTTATTTTTGTTCCTTTACATGTATATGAGACTCAGAGATGTATTCATACTTGAGAGACAGTTAGATCTATCTTGTTTTCCATAGAGTGATATATATATTGATTAGTCTTCCGCTTGCTTTTATCACTGGATCTAAAGTATGAATTGCAGTTTTGGTATAATTTTACTCATGTGAATGCTTTAAATCAGAAAACATTGAATCATAATCATTTTTGTTGCATAAGTGACGGTCTGGAACTCGGGAGTTGGGTTTATACACGACCCCCGATTTCAGGGTGTTATAACTTGGTATCAGAGAGTGAATAAAAGTATACTGGGCCTGGGTTATGGTCTCGCGACGTACGCTGTCACTTCCTTTGACTTAGGTGGGTGCGAGAAGGGTTAGAAACACTTCTAGGATCGCAGATTCGCCGATAGGTGATGTCTATTTGAATCGATCGCACGATCGAGTCTGTAACGTAACTCGGGTCGCGTAAAGCAACCCGAATAGCTCCTAGGTCGTAGGAAATCGGGTTGAGACATTCTTTGAACGATTTTAAACCCATGAAAGTAAATTTTTGGGCCGTGGGATGACCACGACTCCTGTATTCAATCGCCAGGGCTTAAAAACCCCGTTTCACCAAAAATCTTCAAAATTCTTCCTCTCACCACTCCAATATTCATTTCTTTCTTATCCAATTCATGTTAGGCATCAAACTTAATGTGAAAATAACACAAAATAATACTTTCATAAAATTTTATAGTGAATAGTAAAATTTCATGAAAAATAGCCATAAGGCCATTCTAAATTCACTTTATTTAGCAACTAAGGGTCTAGATGGGTGTACTGGATCATGCTACCCCAAAATCATATGCTGCATCATAGGGTTTGGTATTCAAAATTATGGAATGGTCCCGGAAAGTCCCGAACACATGTTTGAGCCTATGTAGGTCAAAGTACAATGAACCAAGGGGTGGACCGTACATATTTGGGGTCCTTGGACCATGGGGGACCAGACCCATGTGGTCTGGCTGACCGAATAGGAGATTGGTCGGCGATGCCATCGCCGGTCCGGCGATGCATCGCCGACCACCCTCGTCCGTTGGAGGTTTGCTACGAGATGTGGGGGTATTTTGGGCTTTTCACACCCCACATGTAGGGTTCGTGGGTAGAAAACGCCTAAAACGTGTATCTCCTTTACAAACAGCCCTCCCCATAGCTCCATTTTTATTTTTCAGCAACTATTTCCAAATTCTGGGATTCCAAATCATCCCTAGATCCCTCCTTGGCCAAAAAAGACCATCATCCATCATTCCTTGGGAGTTGGCAGCCCTTCCTCTTGAAGATTTCATCATTTGGAGCTCCAAAAACCCCCAAATCGAGCTGAAATCGTGAGGTGCTCCATTCCACTTTTTCATTTCCATTTCTCCTTGAAAATACATCCTTGGGAAGCTTGAAGCATCCCTCTACGACACCTAGATCTCCTTTTTCCAGATTGGACAGCCACTTCTCCGCATTTTCTCCATTTTTCATGGCTTTCGTGGAAGCCATTTTAGGCCTTTTATCACTCTCATCCATCATATCTTTGATGGGTAAAAGGAAAACCGCAACAGATGAGGCTGGGCCAAGCCGTCCTGCTCAATCGAGAAGACCGCGGGGTGGTGCTGCAAGTTCAAGCGCGACCGCAGGTCCAGCTGCAGCCCTAGAGTGCCGTACAAAGCGGGATTTGGATCCCCATGCTCACCTTGGGCGAGCAATTTTATCGGAGATGCCTCACGGCCAATACACTGATCGAAAAGTATTGTTTAAGGCGGACGTAGATGGACAACTATTCGGCGAATATCTTTTGTTCGAACGCATTGAAGCTGCGCATTGGGGTCCGATCTTTGAAGCTCGCGCTCGTGCTAATGTGAGCACCGTTCGTGCCTTCTACGCTAGTATCCAGAATCTTACCTTGGAGCCATTGTAGTTTAAAATTCCTTTTGGCAGAGATCGGATGGCTACGATTGATGTGCGACTGATTGCGCGACTTCTGAACGTGCCTCTTGGTGATGTTCATCCTAGTGAGAAGAATCTGAGGAGTAGGCGTGAACGAGATCATCGCACTAGGTTTCTGTGCGGTAAGTTGGTTCCATGGCAGCCTAATAATAGCCTCAAAGTGACGTACATGTCTGATGATTTGCTCCTGCTGCACCATATCTGCACGTATAATGTTTATCCCAGATCGACGAATCGTATTGAATGTACACGCCTTATGGTCGATTTCTTGTATCTGGTGGCCTAGGGAGAGAACGTATATATGGCCACTTTCATCTTACGATAGATAATCCTCATAGCCAGGTCAAGAAGAACATCCGAATCACTTCCTTTTGGCCGACTGATTTGCAAGATTGCGCTTGAGTTTGCCTACAGACTTGGGCTAGAATTGCCAGTTTTGATTCATACCATTGATGAGTCGACTATGGTTAAGATGAAGATTGGGTCGCAGTACCATGAAAATCAACTTGAGGAGGATAGCGAGGATGACTTTGATGATGAGGAAGATCAAAGTGAAGAAGAACCTGGAGCAGAAGTTCAGGAAGAGGCAGAAGAGGAGGCTCAAGATACAGATGAGAGCCCTCCTCCTTCTGCGCAGGCTACTAGCGATGATCGCATTGCTCGGATTGAGGAGAGTCAGGCCGCCTTGCGAAGAGAAGTTTAGGAACTTCGCACTGAAGTTGAGGATGCCAAGGCCGTTACGAAGAGGAAACTCGGCAAGGTGACTCGCACCTTGAAGACGATCCTGTGTTTCTTGCAGGATAAGGGTGCTCCTCCTTCGTCACCCGACTCGGATTAGCGATGCGACCTTTGATGTAGTTGTTAGTAGTTAGTCATTTTCTGCTTTTGATGTGTAAGCCTGTTAGGGCTAGTGCTTTGCTTATGTTGCTGTTGTTTAACTGTCTTAGTTCCCATGTATTTCTCGTCATGATGCTTGTAAGGATATATCCCTTGTATTGTGATAATTTTGATTAAATGGAATGCATGGAATGCCTTTGACTCCTTATGTGAATGATTGCGGTGAATTTGTGCTATTAAGACTGACAAGGTTGTGCCCTGTTTTGAATATAGGGAATGTCGCCTAAGACTACCCGGAGCACGGCTCGGCTTGCATTGACTGAGCATATGGATCAGACTCCTTCGCAGTCTGACACCTCTGCGGACCCTGCTGTGGGCCCGATTCCTGAGACTGTTCGTGCGTCTCAGCCTGCTGCTGGTCCTACAGTTGGACCACCGCCGTTCACGCCGTTAGTCAGAGAGCCACATCGTGCATCTACTTCGACACAGCATCCGCCACAGCCTGCTCCACCTCCTGATAGATTCGAGCAGATGATGGCTATGATGCTGCAGCAGCAGCAGCTTCTGACTACCATCGTGGGGACATTAGCCCAGGGTGGGAGTGCGGCTCCATCTACACCACCTGCACCACCTGCGCATCCAGCTGAGGATGCTTATACATACGCCCAAGATGAGGGCATGGCTCATCCTGCGCCGCCTGCTTACCCTGCGGGGAATGCTGCTGATACACGGGGCCTATTAGAGCGATTTCAGCGCTTGCGGCCTCCCACTTTCACGGGTTCTCATAGACCCGAGGAGGCTGAGTACTGGCTCGACCGTGTGTCGAAGATATTGCGGATGCTTCATTGCACAGAGGCCGAGCAGGTAGAGCTGGCTACATTCCTGTTTGAGAGAGAGGCTAGCCTGTGGTGGGATAGCATACTGCGGACCGTTGCCGCCGACTATGTATGGACGTGGGCAGCGTTTGAGTTCCGCTTCCATGAGAAGTATTATCCCCAGACTTACAGGCATGACAGGGAGAATGAGTTTCTCCACCTCAGACAGGCAGCTATGATAGTTACAGAGTATGAGCATCGGTTCACGGAGTTGGGCAGATATGTCCCGACGATTTTGGCTGATGAGCAGATGCGCATATGGCACTTTTTGGAGGGTTTGCGGCTGGATATTCGGTCGAAGATGTGCTGTGTGAGCATTCCCTCTTATGGGGAGTTGATTCACATGTCCATGCGGACAGAGCAGGACGTGGATCGACTTGCGCGATCTCGTGGCCCTGTTACTTCTAGGCCACGACCAGACTTGCCATACAGGCCCTTTGCGGGCAAGAGGCCTCGCGTCGACCCTCCTACTAGGGCTACCATGCCAGTACCCCCGATGCGGCGCTCTGATTTACTATGCACATATTGTGGGAGAGAGGGCCACTTGGCGCAGAGCTGCTTTTCTAGGATGCGGGACAGTGGGTTCTCTCCGCCTCAGAAGATTGACCGTGCACGTCCACAGGCGATATCAGCACCGCCTATACGGTTAGCTCCTGCGCACCCTACATTCAGACCTCCGGTATCGCAGATCAGACAGCCTTCACGGCCCATGACACAGCGGCCGAACCGGCCTCAGCAGGCACGGGTTCATGCATTGACAGCTGAGGCAGCTGCGACGGAGACTTCTCAGCATTCGGCCTTCGAGGTCACAGCCCATATTGGAGGTACCCCTATTCTCATGATGGTGGACACTGATTTCACGATTTCTTTGATATCGCGTGCTATAGTCAGGCGTCTTGGGTTACAGACCATTACTATGGATGGGGTGCGGGTTTATACAGCTCATGAGTCCTTTACAGATGCCACCTGGATGTATGAGGGTTGTTTGGTGGATATGGGGGGCAAGACGATGGCTCTAGATCTCGTCGTCGACCCTGCTCTTTATTATCTCGACGTCATTCTTGGCATGGACTGGTTGACTGCAGCGAGAGCCGAGATTGACTGTTAGACTCGTATAGTCACAGCGTACGAGCCTGAGGGTGCATCCTTCACATTTCCAGTGTGGGTAAATCTTCCTTTTCACATACTTAGTTATGCCACTTTATTGGGCGACGCTGGTGCCCAGGTACTCGAGCATGTGCCCGTCGTTTCCGAGTTCGGGGATCTGTTCAGGAAGATCCCTGGTTTGCCACCTCGACGAGAGATCGATTTCACTATCGATCTGGTTCCGGGTTCTACGCCCGTCTCACTGCCGACGTATCGCATGGCACCATGTGAGATGGAGGAGTTGAGGACTCAGATTGATGGTCTGCTAGAACTTGGCCTTATACGGCCTAGTGTGTCTCCTTGGGGAGCACCGGTCCTATTCGTGAGGAAGAAGGACGGTTCGATGCGATTGTATATTGATTATCGCAGGCTGAACTAGCTCACGGTGAAGAACAAGTACCCTTTACCCAGGATCGATGACTTGTTTGATCAGCTGAGAGGAGCGCAGTACTTCTCGAAGATTGATCTTCAGTCAGGTTATCATCAGTTGCGCGTCAGGGATGAGGACGTGCAGAAGACAGCATTCAGGACCAGTTTTGGCCACTAGAGTTCACTGTCGGGGATCATGTGTTTTTGCGAGTTTTCCCTATGAAGGGAGTCCTTCGGTTCGGGAAGAAGGGGAAGCTGGCACCGCGATTCATTGGTCCATTCCAGATCCTCGATCGTGTGGAAGCAGTGGCTTACCGATTGGCTTTACCCACGCCTCTCGCGAGCGTTCACAACGTATTTCATGCTTCTATGCTGAAGAGTACGTTGCTGATCCTTCCCATATCATCAGATGGGAGCAGGTGCAGTTGGGAGAGGATGTTACTTATATCCTGCGACCGACACGTATCCTAGACAGGAAGGAGCAGGTACTGCGTAGCAAGGTGATTCCCCTTGTGAAGGTATTGTGGACGCATCACTCTGAGGAGGAGGTTACTTGGGAGACAGAAGCCGAGATCAGAAAGAACTACCCACAGCTTCTCGAGGAGTACGAAAAGGTATAAATTTCGAGGATGAAATTATTTGTTAAGGGAGGTAGATTGTAACGCCCGTGAAAAATCCGTACTTGGGTTCGAGTACCAACTCGACCTGAAATCGCGTAAAATTAATTCCTATGGAAATTAAGCGTAAGTCAGCTAGTGCAACACTAGAGTAGCTGGGAAATAGTCCCTGATCACTTTAAATACGTTCTACAAGACCCAAATCGAGTAGAACAAACGACTCTACAATACTTTATAACCTCGGATAAAACTCTAAGCGGGTTTATTCTCTGAACCACTTTGAAGTTTTGTATTGGATCTAGACCGCGCGTCGAAAGTCCGATACCTCCTATCTTAGACCGTTAGAACCGCCCAGCTGGACTTGACAATCATTTCAAAAATCAAGTCCAACCGAATCACAGGCCATTTCATTGAGCCCGGACTGAAGAGACCGCGAATAGGGACAAAATTGGAATTTCAAATTTAAATCTGGCACACGACTTGACGCGTCAGTATTAAGCATTCTGACCGTCAGAATTCAGCCAGATTACACCCTTGGATCAGAAAAAATTTCTATTTTTTATCATGAGACTTTCAGCCCTGATTTATGTGCGGTGACCGCTGAACTGAAACTGGTCCGCCACGTGCGATCTGCGAACCCTGCATGACTGAAAACTTAATACGTGCTATATCTGGTACGCATGAGCTTAAGTCTGATTCCATTCGACCAGGGGACCACCAGAAAGTGACTTTTGGACCGAAACAGCCCCGAAATGGATATGCACTAAGTAAACTTCGTTCCGGAGCCTGTTTCTGGCATTTTTAAGCTTATAAAAGGGGTTGAAACCCTCATTCCTCTCTCCCATCCAAAAATTGAAAAACCCTAGCTTTGGGAGAGAGAAATGGAGAGAGTTTGAGAGAAAGAGTAGAAGGGATTTTTCCCGTCTCCGAGCCACCGGTTGCTAGTGCTGTAGCAACACTTCCCGATCACCAAGCCGGTGATTCTCCCACATTTTCAGGTATAAAACAACCCTAGAACTTGCTGATTTAGGGTTTACTTAGATTCATAGCGTGTTAGCTAACGTACTTCGTAAAACAGGTTCTCCTACTGCCGTACACGAAGTATATATGCTCCGTTCGAATTCACGAGTCTACAAGAGGCTAGGTGAGGATTTTAGACACTTTGATTGACGGTTTTCAACGCTTTCAATGTCGTTTAATAGTACATTATCGACGGCATCGCCGTTTGACATGTACAACATGCTCTCCGTTTCTCGTTTCGTAAATTAACGAAGAATATGAGATTTAGGGAATTTTAGTCATTTGTAGGAAGTACAGATTATCTTCATATTTTGCTGATGTGATTGACATGGTTTGTTGTCGCATTAGGAAGTTAGGAATACGTGCATAATTAGTTTGGCGAAGAGATTCGCCTAATTGCGCACTTTGGGTCGACATACTATATGTAGACTTAAGTGTGTAGTGTATGTGTTTGTATAAATACTTGTATTAGTATGTATTGAATTGAATGATGTTATGAGATAGTTTGAGATTGATTTCTCAATTAATATGCTGACCTATATGATTTCCTACATGTTGACTATATGCATGATTTCATTACATGCATGGAATATATGTGTTTGAAGATTTGCTTAAGTTGAATGTTATAACATGCGTTAACATGCTCACATGATTGTATTTCAATTCCAATATCCAATATACATCGCTGATGTGATTCCATAATTATTTGGGATTAGACTTAGTCCAGGCAGTCGGTAACCGAGCGAAATTCGTGGCTGGCTGGTCTTGGCCACGAACGACACGTCGATGAATGCGAGTCGTGTTTGGAGTTGGCGGCAGTGGTTAGGCCACGCGAAGTGTTTTATGCACTTTATGTCATTCGACTTGAGATGCGATCGCGCTAGTCGAGCCCGTCAAGTAACCCGACTGACCGATGTATGTTCCCCTTGTATGAGTCATAACTGCTTGAACCTAGGGTACTGAACTTACCACTGTAAACCCTGTTAACCATGGTACCTTGATCCACGAAGACTCATGAGCCGGGCATGGTGGTATGGGACACCGTGGTCGAGCTGTCGGCCTACGCTGGGGCCACAAACCTCCCCGTAGTGACCAGTGAGCACCTAGACTCGTGAGTAGATTATGGTGGTATGGGACACTATATTCTAGCTATCGGCCTACACTGATCAGGCGACGAGTCCTTTGTAGTGACCGCGAGCGTATTCTGAGTCCACGGGAGGCGACGACCCTTCCGTTGCAGTAGAGTACGGTAGGCCTGTATTGATAAGGTGATGGGGGAGCGGTGCAACGAGTGCGAGCAACAGCCCTGACAGCCCTTGCAGCGACCTACATAAATATACCTCGTATGAGATTACTAGGAGTGACGACCCTAGACAGGATCTGTGTTGGGATCGATATAAGGGAAGTACCTTAGTTTCCCAATTCTGCTGTTTGAATGGACTAATAATAACTTGAAAATCATATCACCATGCCATTGCATGTGCCTGGAAGATGTGGAGCACTTGAGGGACGATTGCATGCCGCGGTCGTAAGATGGTGCCGTATGAGGGAGATCGTCGGTGAGGGCATACATCACGTCATGTCATCTTGCATTAATAACAGTATTAGGATTGTCTGATTTACTGCTTTACTATTATCGCATGATTGATTTGTGAACATGCTAATCTTTACTCTATGATTCCACTGAGTTGATCACTCATTCCCACGTTACGGGATGGTGTTTACAACACCCACCAGACCCTGTTGTAGATGCAGGTGATGCTGATATCCAGGAGGCAGAGCCAGACTTTGACGAGGACCAGGACGAGTTCTCGTATATGCAGTACCATGATGGCTTCGCTTAGGTGACATGGGTTGACGGGATGCTTTAGTGGGACTATTTAGGACATTTATTTTTGTTCCTTTACATGTATATGAGACTCATAGATGTATTCATACTTGAGAGACAGATCTATCTTGTTTTCCATACAGTGATATATATATTGATTAGTCTTCCGCTTGCTTTTATCACTGGATCTGAAGTATGAATTGCAGTTTTGGTATACTTTTACTCATGTGAATGCTTTAAATCAGACAACATTGAATCATAATCATTTTTGTTGCATAAGTGACGGTCTGGAACTCGGGAGTTGGGTTTATACACGACCCCCGATTTTCAGGGTGTTACACTATATCTGAGTAAAATTAAGACTACAACGTAGTCCATGCAGATGGTAATAATTCCTATTTGAGTGGCCGAACTAGTCTCGTCATATTGATACGTTCGGTGAATCCGGGTCGTACGACGATTATCGATAGTGGTTAGGCCATGTCGAGTAATTCGGCATGCGCTTATACCAATCAAACTTGTCTATGAACCAACTTGCCTATTATGTGTTTATCATGTATAGACATCACTGCTTGAATCTAAGGTACTGCTTACCAATGTAAAGACCCGTTTCAACTATATTACTATGATCCGCTAAGACTCATGAGTCGGACATGGTGGTATGGGACACCATGGTAGACCTATTGGCTTACGCTAGGGTGACGAACCTCCCCATAGTGACCAGTGAGCAACCCAAACTCGTGATCTAAATATAATGGTATGAGACACTGTATTTGAGCTGTCGGCCTGCGCTGAGGTGAGGAGCCTCCTCATAGTAACCTCGAGTATAAACTCTCGAACTTACCTATCCACTACTTTTCACTAGGAGTGATGCCCTACAACTTGCCTATCGTATGTGATTAACTAAGATTGACGACCCTAGATGGATCTTTCAGTTGGATAAATGATATAAAGGGAGGTACATTAGCTTCTTAAATTTGTTGTATGAATAAGCTTAATTAAGTACTCGACTAACATGATCATGCACTGCATTGCATGTGCTTTGGAGAGGAAGTGTACTTTGAGAGTTTTCCATGCATGAATGGTTGATGTAGTCACTTGAGGGAGTGTCATGTGAGGGCATGCATCATTACTGTATACCATCCCTGCATTAATAAGAGTAGTTAGGGAATGGTTGTTGTACTGCTTTATCATTACTGCTTGATTGAATTGATAACATGTTAACCTTTGCCTTATAGTACCACTGAGTTGATCACTCACTCCCACTCTGGGATGGTGTTTTAAAACACCAACTAGACTCTGTTATAGATGCAAGTGATGAGGATGTATATGCAGCGGAGTTGGAATTCATAGATGAGGAGGAGGAGCTCTCCTATGTTCAGCTCTCTGACAGGTCTATGTAGACCTCGCGCTGCTTGGATCGGATTTCAAGGATACATGAATTAGTCGGACATCTAAATTTTATCATTTTATATATTTTGAGTTAAAACATGTACATATTCAGCCTGGTAATATACTCATACTCCGGGGGTTGTGAAACATGTACATATACTTTACATATTTATCCTAGTCTTCCGCTTGCTTAATTACATTAACTCTGGTGTATATTATGCTAATTTAATGTAATCCCTCTCATGTTTAATGTACTAATATGGACAACATTTAAACATCATTATCTATGTTGTATAAGTGATGCGTTGGATTTTGGGAGTTGAACTTTACTTGACCCTCAAAATCTAGGGCGTTACATAACTAATTTTGGTTTAGAAGATATTCTTGTTAAAAAAATAAAGAAAGAAATGAAAAAAGAGAGAATTTTTTTTTATATGCTCAGATATACATATTTATATAAATATGTATTAGGGAAAAATGTAGGTAGAATAAATTTCCCCATGCAAAAGAAAAAAGAAGTGCACAGATTGTGGCGCGATAGTTCGTACAACTTTTTAATGGCTATGGTTATGACTATGGTTATAATCCGTAGCCATAGGAAACTAAGCTTCTGAAAAAGCATGGGCATTTTGGTCTAGTAAATGTGCATCTGTACAACTGGGGCTAATTCTCGGGAGCTAAAAATAAGTGTGCTTAAAAAGGTTCATGGGCCATAAATGGGTTGTACAGTAGGAAGTTTCTCTTTTATGAATGCGGATTGTCTAGGTTGAAGGTAGAAATTCCAGTGTTGTTGCTAGTTATTCGTCCACGTCATTTCCCATGACTCTGCTAACAAGATAGGCCGGATTTCTATCTCATTGCTAACCACGTGACACTTTTAACGTGTGAAACTTTTTCTGAGTCCCACTATGATTTTTGTGTTAGATCCACACCATAAATTAATTTTTTAGATAAATCTAAAGCATAATCTTAAAAATTAGGTACATCCAAAGATCAAGTCCATCATGTTAAAAATGAGGTACATCTAAAGCTCAAGTCCATCATGTTACGCCACACAAAGTAGTGGCGATTGAATAAACTACTATTGAAACTTTCCTAAGGCAAACAGTGAGGCTTATTTTCCATCGGACTTGTTCATGATATCACACATACATGGATGAAGTTAAAATATAATATCATCTTGGCTAGAACCTTTTATAATCCCAAGAAGTTTTCAAAAGCAACATCAATTCTTGTTGTCTTTAATGATGTGGTTCACTTTTTCTTTTAATCTGCATTTTTTTGTCAGCATTCTAGAATTAATGAACTAAGAAATGAATAAAAGGTATGGATTTAAGAAATACGTCATCATGAGCCCACGTAAATTTCACACCCCAAGCCATTCCGTTGCTTGCCCTGTGGTGTAGGGAGTAGATTAGGTGAGACCCGGCCTCACCCAAATGGTGCAGCCCTTACCACACGGGGATACCTTGGTTTTTGTATAATGTATACATTCTATCCATCCTTTTCCTCAGATCATTTTAAAGTATGACACCAAAATTTAAGAAGATCCAATTATCAAGTGGATCATGTTCCATGAAAGTGGTGATTGAACATCATATCCTTTAAAACTTCTGAGGGCTCACCTTAATGTTTCAGTAAGTTTTATTTTTCATCCAATCTATTGATAAGTTCCTATATGAAGAATTAAAAACATATCGTCTTGATACAAAACTTTCGTGGTCTATTAATGGTCAATCCTCCATGTTCCCTATGGTATGGTCAACTTGATAATTGGTTCTGCTTCATTTTTTAGATAACGCTCTACAATTACATGGAAAAAATGGATGAATGGATGGAGTGAATGCATAATATATATGTAATGGTGGGCACCATGGTAAGTGCCTCACTGTCTTGGGTGAGGCTGGGGTCTCAGTTAATTTGCTCGGGTGGTGCAGGCATGCAACACATTTCAGGTTAGAGAATAAAACCAAAAGTGTTGACATTTGAAACTTTCGTGTGCCTCGTTATGACGTATGTATCATATCCACACCATCCATTCATTTTTTCATACCAATTTATGAAATGAGACAAAAACCAAGGTAGATCCAAGGCTCAAATGGGCCACACTATAGAAACAGTGAGAATTGGATGCTTACTGTTGAAATTTTCTTGAAGTGACATAACGCTCTGATGAAGTTAATATTTGTGTTTCCCTTCATTCAGGTCTGTGTAACCTTATAAAGAGGTTAGACAGCAAATAAACCTAACAGTGGACCCTAAGAAGGTTTCAATAATAGTGGTTCAATCTCAGCTTCTTTATTTGGTGTGGTCCAATTGAGCTTTGGATGTGCATCATTTTTAGGCTCATGCTCTAAAATGATCTGTAAAAATAGATGGTCTATGTGAATCTAAAACATAAATCAATGTGGAGCCAGAGAAGTTCTACACATTAAGAGTCATGCTATGTAGCACCCAATCTATTTGGGAGAGAGAAATCTCCTTAGCGGGTTGGCCATAGTCATTGGCAATGATGTGGAGCAACGAAAACCATGTCATTGAATTTTCTTGTGCCCTTAACACTGAGATCCGCACTCATGTTTTATGTTCAAGCCCTCCATCCATCTCGCACTTGAACAATGAACCTTCCAAAATCCACAGATCATAGAAGGACTTGATTTTTATTTTTTTTGTGGAGTAGATAAAAGAGCATTAAAGCATGCACACACTACATAGATTAGATGTCACCCATCATAATGGGCCCCAAATGTAATCTGAAAGTTTTTAATGGTTGATGTCCTGACCTTTCCTCATGTGATCTATTTGATAATCAACGAGCTATTTTTTTAGGGCTGTAGGAGAGCATCAAGGGAAGTACATGATGGATAGATTGGATATACCATACACATTACAATGGCCCCCACATATCATGAATGTATATCAGCCATTGCATTCTAACATGCATTTTGCATTTTTAGCTATTAAGACTTTACCTGTAATATGTTTAGAACCTATAAAGCCTTTACAGGCTAATACATGCATCTAAATAGCCTTTGCAATCAGATTACTTGTAATCCCTTTACAACTTAAGGACTTTACAGACATCCAAACGACCCCTAAAGTTTTGCTAGCCCAACATATTGTCTGGGAAATATCTATTCTATCCATCTTATGCTCTCCCCGATGCTAGGCCCTAGAACCTAATATCAACAAAATTCTCCACTCAAGTGGGCTACACCTCAAAGACGGAATGCAAACCATAGGTTTGCTTGTAAGTCCTATGGTGTATATATATTTTATCAAATCTGTGGTGTGCATATTTGTAACACCCTGAAAATCGGGGGTCGTGTATAAACCCGACTCCCGAGTTCCAGACCATCACTTATGCAATAAAAATGATTATGATTTAATGTTGACCGAGTTAGAGCATTCACATGAGTAAGATTATACCAAAACTGCAATTCATACTCCAGATCCAGTGATAAAACGTAAGCGAAAGACTGAAGAATATATATATCACTGTATGGAAAACAAAATAAATCTCAACTGTCTCCAAAGTATGAATACATCTCTAAGTCTCATATACATGTAATAAAATAAAATCAAAATGTTATAAGGTCCAACTATGAAGTCCCGCCGATCCAGGCCACCTATGCAAAGTTGTCGTAAAACTGCATATACGAGAACTCGTCCTGGTCCTCGTCGTAGTCTGGCTCTGCATCCTGAATCGCCTCATTACCTGCATCTAAGACAGGGTCTGGTGGGTGTTGCAAACACCATCCCATAACGTGGGAGTGAGTGATCAACTCAGTGGAATAATAGAGCAAAGATTAGCATGTTCTCAAATCAATCATGCGATAATAGTAAAGTAATCAATCAAACATTCCTATATACTGTTGTTAATGTATGAATGAGATGACATGATGGATGCCCTCACCGACATACTCCCTCATACAGCACCATCTTACACCCGTGGCATGCTTGCGTTCCTCAGTGTTCCACATCTTCCAAGCACATGCAATGCGATATGGATAATGCTTACCGACTTATTATTAGTCCTTTCATTCAGCAGTATTGGGAAACTAAGGTACCTTCCTTATATCAATCCCAATACAGATCCTGTCTAGGGTCGTCACTCTTAGTAATCTCATACGATGTTATATTTGTAAGTCGCTGCAAGGGCTGCCAGGGCTGTTGCTCGCACTCGTTGCACCGCTCCCCCATCACCTTATCAATACAGGCCTAATGTACTCTCGTCGCTATGGAAGGGTCGTTGCCTCCCGTAGACTCAGAATACGCTCGCGGTCACTACAAAGGGCTCGTCACCTGATCAGTGTAGGCCGACAGTAAGAATATAGTGTCTCATACCACCATAATCTGCTCACGAGTCAAATGTGCTCACTGGTCACTACGGGGAGGTTTGTGGCCCCAGCGTAGGCCAACAGCTCGACCACGGTGTCCCATACCACCATGCCCGGCTCATGAGTCTTTATGGATCAAGGTACCATGGTTAACAGGGTTTCCAATGGTAAGTTCAGTACCCTAGGTTCAAGCAGTTATGACTCATACAAGGTGAACATACAATGGCCAGTCGGGTTACTTGATGGGCTCGACTAGTACAAGCGCATCTCAAGTCAAACGACATGAAGTGCGTGAAACACTTCGTGTGGCCTAACCACTGCCGCCAACTCAAAACACGACCCGCGTTCATCGACGCATCCTTCGTGGCAAATAGAAGCCAACCACGATTTCAATCCATTACCGACTGCCTGGACTAACGTATAACCCCAAGCATTTGAATACCAACATCAATCATCATATGAGAGTAATAGAAATGCAATACAAAAATGTAAGCATGTTGACACGTGTTATGACATACAACTTAAGCAATTTATCCAACACATGCATTTCATACATATAATGAAATCAATACATATAGCCAACGTAATGGAAATCATTTACCTCAGCATATTACTTGAGAATTCAATCTCAAAACTCATTCACAACACCATTTATTCAATACATACTAATACAAACATTTATACAAACACCTAGCCTACACACTTTAGTCTACATATTGTATGTCGACTCAAAGTGCGCATTTGGGCGAATCTCTTCGCCAAACAGATCATGCATGCATTCCTAATATCCTGACACGACAATTAGCCATGGCAAACATTTTAAAAAAATATGGATGTAAACAGTATTTTCTACAAATGACTAAAATGCCCTAAATCTCATATTTTCCGTACGTTTACGAAACAGAAAATGAACAGCATGTTCTACATGTCAAACGGCATTGCCATCGATAATCTACTATTAAACGACATTGAAAGCTTTGAAATCAGTTAATCAAAGCGTTTAAAATCCGCACTTTTTGCCCTAGACGTGTATCGTTTCGATTAGAACGTATACGCTTCGTCAACGACGTACAGGTGACCTAATGCACAAGATATATAAGCTACTTTGCTATTTGAATTGACGGAATCCTAAATCAGCAAGTAGTTAGGGTTTTCCTTACCTAGAAGTATGTTAGAAATCACCGGAAAAATGATTTGAACGCGTCGCTTCGGTACATGCAAAAGATGGAACAATCGGTAGGAAGATCTCTCACAAGGTCTCCCACAATCTCTCACTTTCTCTCTCTCACTAGCTAGGGTTTCTAGAAAATTCGGATGGTAGAGATATGTGAGGGTTTAAGGCCCTTATATAGCCTAAAATCTAACCAAAATAGACTTGGGACAAATGTATACTTAAGTTATAACCAAATCGGAGCTGTTCCGATCCAAAAGAGCTTTTCGGGAGGTCCCCTAGCCGAACGCGGTCGGACTTAAGCTCATGGTCACTGGATGTTGCTCACACCCAGTTTTTAGTTCAGTAGAGTTCGCAGATCGCACGTGGCTGTCCATTTTCAGTTCAGCGGTCATCGCACCTAAATCAGGTCTACAAGTCTCATGATATGAAAGAGAAATTTTTTCTTATCGAGGGTGAAATTTGACTGAATTCTAACGGTCAGAACGCTTAATAATAACGCGTAAAGTCTCGTGCCAGATTTGAATTAAAATATCCAAATCCTTACCCTTTCTCACTCTCTTTACTCCAGGCTCAATGATATAGCCTCAGAGCATCGGTTGGGCTTGATTTTTGAAATGATTATCAAGTCCAGCTAAGCGGTCCTAACGGTCTAAGATTGTAGATATCGGACTTTCGACACACGGTCTAAATCCAATACGGAGTTTCGAGACATGTTCCAGAACAACTGGGTTTAGAGTTTGATCCTAGGTTTCAGGGTATTATAACGTCATTGATTCTACAAGTTTTGGATCTTGCAGAACATTTAAAGCGATCAGCGCGAATTTCACAACTAATCTAGCATAGCGCTAGTTAACATACGCTTAATTTCTAAGGGAATTAATCCTAAGTGATTTCTTTGGCTTTGGATTCGAATTTTAAGAGGTTACCAATGTACTATGGTTGACCCGTTGCCTAAGGACGTCTAACCCCAGGTTGGCAAAAATCTGGGGTGTTACAATATTTCATCGTATCCATTCATCATGTAATGACTAATAGGAATTTAGGTAACATGACGTACTTTGACGCACTTTGACTTAGGAAGGGGGCAATGAAATTTAGAAACGATCGTAGGATCACAAAGTTTCACCAACGGGCGAAACAAAATGCTGTAGTTTAGTTCTCAACGAATACCCGAGGGACTTGGATCACGTGCAGTGATCCAAATCACCTCTGGGTCATCGATCGATGTGTTTGAAAAAAAATGTGGCGAATCCCACACTTGAAATAATCCAAAAAGAGCGAATACGCACTTGTTGGACCGAGAAAACACCTCACACGGGCGTAGGGGCCCAAATCCCAATTTTTGATGGGACCTACGGGGTCCCCTACATGTGTAAAACACCTCGGGAGGGGGTGGCCACCACCGCAGGGCGGAGCCACCGTCGGTGACCCGAGGTGGGCGCGAAGGCACCGCCCGGTTGGCAGCGCACCGCCCGCCTTCAAAGCGAGCGCGTAGTGGCACCACCCGGGCGGCGGTGCACCGCCCACTGACCGACCATGTGGGGCCCTCCCACATGTGGGACCCCTCATTTGAACCTTCTCCTCTCCCTTTTTGCCATTCCACCCTATTCCTAACCCTCTAAACCCTCCAAAATCACATTTTCTCTCTCAAATCCTCATTCCATACACTCAAAGCTCTATTTTCTTCTATATTTCACATAAATCTTCCATCTTCTTCCACATCTTCCACTCCTCCACTATCATTTCTCGAAAACATCTCTTGCAATGTTCCATCCTCCTTATTCAAACCCACTTTAGCATAAATGCCCTCTCTTGCATCTCATAACTTTTAAAACCCACCAACCTATCGCGTCCTTCGAGGTTTCCCACTTCCATGGCTCTCTTTAAGCTCGTCACCACCATCTTCTCAATCTCTATGCTTCTTTCCCTCATGGGAAATAAAAGAGCTGCCCCAGATGAGGCCAGGCCGAGCCGACCATGCCACACTATGAAGAAGGCTAGTGTCGAACCTAGTACAAGTACCAAGCGAGAACGAAGATCCAAACGGGACCTCGTTCTTCAAATCCCACTGGAAAGATCGCTATCAGTGGGTGCCAATCTCGGTAAGTTCTGTAACCGCAAGGTGGTGTTTGAAGCACATGTTGATGAGAAGATGTTTGGACTGTATCTAGCCATTAACTTTCTCCTAAAAAATGGGTGGGGTCCCATATTTGAGGGAAACACTCGTGCAAGTGAAGGCGCTGTGTGAGCCACCTATGCAGCCTACTGTAGCTATGAACACAAGTGGCTTGTTCGAGCGCTTTCAGTGCCTTCGCCTCCTACTTTTGCGGGTACCCACCGACCTGAGGAGGTAGAGTATTGGTTGGATCATATATCCAAGATGTTAAAGCCGCTGCACTGTATTGAAGCAGAGCAAGTGGATCCAGTTATGTATATGTTTGAGAAGGAGGCTAGTCTTTGGTGGGACAACATCCTATGAACCGTTCTAGCAGGATACGTGTGGACATGGGACGCATTTGAAACTCGCTTCCATGGAAAGTATTTCCCTCTCACATACTGTAACGAGAGGAAGGGTGAATTTCTTCACCTTCAACAAGGGGGGATGATAGTAGCCGAGTATGAGAACTACTTTATGGAGCTAGCCAGATATGCTCCATTGATCCTGCCGAACGAGCCGATGAGGATTTGGTGATTTTCAAAGGGTCTGTGGCCTGACATCCGCACAAAGATGTGTTGTGCTAGCATTCCCAACTCTGCTGAGCTAGTGAACATATCCTTGTGAGCTAAGCAGGATAAAGACAGGGTGTCATGGACATGTATGCCGATGGGCCTAAGGCCTTGACCCAAGCTGCCAAATCAACCATTCCTTGGCAGGAGGCCATGTGCAGATTTGCCTCCCAAGCTAATGGCTCCATCAACCCAACTGAGGCAATAAGATCTTTAGTGCGCATACTGTAAGAGGGTGGGCCATACAGACACCTATTGTTTTACCAAGATAAAGGACAACGACTTTATGCCACCTCAGAAGATCAACTGCCAGCTGCCACGGGCTATTTCAGCTCCACCCCTACGATCCGCACCACCAACACAACCATTCTATAAACCACCCGTAACTCAAAATAGGCCGCCTCAATGACCTATGACAACATAACCTAATTGTTCTCAACAAGCATGTGTACTTGAACTTACAGCTGAAGCATCTAAGTCAGCAACTGCAGTGCCTTTAGCCTTTGAAGTCACTACCCACATTCAAGGTACACCTGTATTTCTATTGGTGGACGCTGGGTCCACTACTTTTATAATATCGTACTCTACAGTCAAATGCCTAAGGCTGAACACTATCCCTATGGTTGGGGTGAGAGTCCTTACCGCAACAGGGACCTTCTCTGATGCTACTATGCTTTGTAAAGGTTGCCCGATAGACTTAGGAAGCAGAACAGTGTGCATTGACCTGATCATCACCCCATTGTATCATTACGATGTCATCCTCGTCATGGATTGACTCACCGAAATGAAGGCAGAGATCGATTGTGAAACTCAACTTGTGACGGTACATGGACCCGAGGGCACGACCTTTACTTTTCCAGTTCAGGTCAGTTGGCCCTATCGCATAAGTTGTTATGCTTTCTTATTGAAAAATGTTGATGGTCCGACACTTGGGGATATGCTTGTAGTCCAAGATTTTATGGACGTGTTCAGAATGATACCTAGACTACCTCCTTGGAGCGAGATCGACTTTACTATCGACCTTGTGCTTGGTACGACGCCCATTTCCTTACTAACATATCGTAATGGTCAAGAACAAGTATCCTCTGCCTAGGATAAATGACATGTTTGACCAGTTGACAGGCGCATAGTATTTCTCTAAGATGAACCTGCCGTCAGGGTATCATCAGTTGCGCGTCAAGAATGAAGATGTGTAAAAAATAGCATTCAGAACCAGTTTTGGGCACTATGAGTTTCTTGTGATGTAGTTCGGACTTACGAATGCACCGGCTGTGTTCATGGATCTCATGAACCGGGTGTTTCGGCCGTATTTGTATCAATTCATCATGGTATTTAAAGATGACATTTTGATATACTCCAAGAGTTGAAAAGATCATGAAGAATGCCAGCGAGCAGTCTTCGATACTCTTAGAAAGAATCAGTTGTTTGCACAATACTGGAAATGTGACTTCTGAAAAGAGGAAGTCAAGTTTCTGGGACACGTGATGTCCAAGGAGGGAATTGCTATGGACCTAGCTAAGGTGACTACGGTGCAGGACTGGGAATATCCCAACTCAGTTACAGAAGTGAGGAGTTTCCTCGGACTTGCCTACTACTATCGCCAATTCATTAAAGACTTCCAAGATAGCCCGACCGTTATCACAACTCACTCGAAAAGATCTTAAGTTTTCCTAGAATGAGAAAGTAAAAGCAGCCTTTTAGGAATTAAAGGACAAGTTGACATCCGCACCTGTGCTAGTATTGCCAGAGCAAGGGTCAGATATACTATATACACGGACGCGTCTCGTGTTGGTTTGGGTTGTGTACTTATACAAAAGGATAAAGTGATTACCTATGCATCGCGACAGTTGAGGAAACACGAAGAAAACTACCCCAAGCACGACCTGGAATTACGGTAGAGGTGAGCATTAGTCCGGGTCGGAGCGGATTGGGTTCAACCTGATCAGATCCAAAATGGCAATGGTTCAACCCAAACTCGATCAGATCCGGAATCAAATCCAGGTCACATGATCCGAACTGTAACGACTTGAAAAAATCCGTACTTAGACCCGAGTCCACCTTTGGCAGAAATCTTTAGAACCAAATTCTTTAGAACTTTAATCTGTTTTAGCCATTACTAAATTAGATTACTTATGGAATTAGCACCGATATCTTTCAATGCGATCTGTATGACCCAAAACCTATAGAATCAATGACGCTATCTTATCCTGAAATCTACGATCCAACTCTAAACCCAGTTATTCCCGGGAATGCTTTGTAACTTCATATTGGATCTAGACCACACGTCAAAAGTCTGATATCTATGATCTTAGACCATTATGACCATTTATTTGGACTTGACTATCATTTAAAAAATCAAGCCCAAATAATGTCCTGAGACCATTTCATTGAGTCCAGAGTGAAGAGAGTGAGAAAGCGTAGATTTTTAGAAAATTAATTATGAATTTAAGTAATCTGGAACGTTCCACTTGCGCGTTATTTTTAAGCGTTCTGACTATTAGAATTCGACCCAAATTCACCCTCGCATTAGGACAGGTGGCCCTTACATGTCAAAGTACTTGTGCCTTTGATTGAAGTTCGATAACCGTTGAATTGAAGCTGGTCCACCATGGACGATCTGGGAATCTGATCAGACTAAAAACTTAACTTATTAAAGATCCATTACTATTGAGCTTAAATCCCACCGCATTTGATAAGAGGACCTCCAGAAGTGCTCCGTTGGATCAGAAAGATCCCGATTTGGTTATAACCTAAGTATACCTTGACCTTAAGTCCATTTTCGTCATGTTTAGGCTTATAAAAAGGCCTTAAACCCTTAGTTCCATATCCCATGCGAATTTCCAAACCCTAGCTTCCCAAGAGAGAGAAAAGAGAGAAAGTGTGGGAGAACCTGTTGATTCTCCGTAGAATTCTTTTCAGATCATCTAGACATCGAACCTACGTATCAGAATCATTCTTCCGGCGATTCTGATTCCGTTCTTGGGTAAGTTAAGCTAACCCTAACCTGTTTTGAAGCTTAGACTAGTTGTAGTGAAGTTCTAGCTAACCTGTTTCATGCCATAGGTAGCATATCCGCCGTTGACGAAGACATATCATCTGAATCACCTCTTATATGCATTTTCTGGTTTAAGGTGCGGACTATATACGTTTAGGTTATGATTTTCAACACTTTCAATATTAGATAATGATTTATTCATGTTGTGATTGCCGTTAAACATGCCAAATGCGCTATCCGTTTTGATTTCCATATATGTATTCTTTATATTGTAAATAACATATTTCATATATATGTTAGAATACCTGTTTGCGTATGGAATTTGTAGATTTGGTTGCCATGATTAATCGTCATTGTTAAATGCTTAATATGTATGCGGTAACTCCTCGGCGAGAGGACTTACCCTAATATGCAATAGAGATGACATATGTGATGTATGTCGAATAGTGTAATCTAAGTGTTTGTGTAAATGCCTAATCGAGTTAGTAGTTAGTAAAATGGTATCACTAAGATGAATGAGATAAGGATTTCAATCATAATATTTAGGTGTATGATTTCCTCCATGAATCATGTAACATAGATTATTCATATTCAATGTGTATATGATTTCCTCCATGGATTATGTATTTAGATGAATCATGTTAATGTGTGCCTGATTTCCTCCATGTACTGTATTTAAGTGCTTGTTATATGTCATGAATGTTCATATGAATGCAGGATGTGAATCATATGCTAGTTATTAGATCTGTATGTGAATGGGGCTGTGCTACAGTCCAGGTAATCAGTAATCGTACTCCAAATGGTGGTTGAGGTCGTTTTCACCACATAGGATGAGTTTAACGAATCTGAGTCGTGCTTGGGATGTTTGGCAGTGGTTAGGCCACACGGAGCGCTTATGCATCCTATGTCGTTCAACTCAACATACGCTTGGCCTAGTTGAGCTTATCAACTAACCCGATTGACCGATGTTTGTTCACCATGTTTGGTCACCACTGTTTGAATTTAAGGCACTGAGCTTACCAGTGAAACTCCCATTAACCGTGGTACCGAGATCTCCTAAGACTCATGAGCCGGACATGGTGGTATGGGACACCGTGGTCGAGTTGTCGGCCTACACTGGGGCCACAAACCTCCCCGTAGTGACCAGTGAGCACCCTACTCTGAGCAGATTATGGTCGTATGGGACACTATATTCTTGCTGTCGGCGTACATTGATTGGTGACGAGCCCTCTGTAGTGACCTAGAGATTATCCTGACACTGCATAAGGGCAACGAGTCCTGTTGTAGTCTTGAGGATATAAGTAGGCCTGTATTGTTGGTGATGGGGGAGTGGTGTAACGATTGCGCGTAACAGCCCTGATAGCCCTTGCAGCGACCTAGAACTATAACATCGTATGAGATTCCCTAGGACTGACAACCCTAGAATGGATCAATGTTGGAAATTGATACAAGGGAGGTGTCTTAGCTTCCCAATCCTGCTGTATGAAAAGGACTAATAAGAACTTGGTAAGCATGTTCATCTCATTGCATTGCATGTGCTAACGGGGTTGGTGATAGAGCATTGAGGAAGTGATTCATGCCGTGATCGTTAGATGATGTCGCAGAGGGGATTGTGGTGAGGGCATGCATCATTCTTCATATCGTCCTTGCATTAACAAGAGTATCTAGGACCTGTTTGATTATACTACCTTATCATTACTGCTTAATTGGATTGATAACATGTTAACCTCTGCTATATAGTACCACTGAGTTAATCACTCACTCCCACGTTCTGGGATGATTTTTAAACACAAACCAGACTCTGACTTAGATGCAGGTGATGGCGATACTTGCGAGGTGGAGCCAGACTTCGACGAGGACGAGGAGGCGTCTCATATATGCAGTTCTCAGGCGAGTTCATGTGAGCCTTGTCCTGACCAGCGGAGATTTTTGGAATATGTATTGGATTATTTTGCACAGTTGTTATATGTATTTGAGATACAGTTATATATGTTGTCCTGGGAAGAGCACGCATCATTTGGGGATTAATTTTTTAAATTATTTATGTATTTAAGTCTTCAGTTTGCTTTACCTTAATATCCCTGAATTATGTCTGCTGATCTGGCTTGATCTATCTCATGCTTTATGCACTAACATAGACAACATACAATTATCATTCATTATGTTGCATAAGTGATGTTTTGGAACTCGGGAGCTGAGTTATGCTCGACCCCCGATTTTTAGGGCGTTACACGAACAGATCCGATACAGGTCAAAGAAACCGAGTTGGATCGAGTTGGACACGATTCGAATCTGCATGAATTTAATTTAACGTTTCATATAATGTGGTCCACTTCAACCTTTAATATATGTTATTTTTTTGCTCAAGGCCTAAATTAATATGTCAAAATGGATGAACGGCTTAGATAAAACATATACATTAAGGTGGGCCCCACATGGCTCTGAAAGATCTTTTCACCTGCGTATTCAGGTTTTCACTGGACGTTACTTTACATGCACGGCAAGAAATTGCAATACTTGCTTTTCACACAAGCACATGAACAGTTTTGATTTTATATCTATATTAGCGAGTTGTGTAGGTTTAATCATGAAGTATGTGTTATATTCAAACTGTCCACCATTTGGTGACCTCGTATTAAGGCTTAAGATGAAAAATAAGATAGATCTAACCATTAAGTGGACCATACGAGATGTTTTACGGTGAAAATCATTCTCTATTACTATTTGTGGTGTGGTCCAAATGATCTTTGGATATTATTCATTTTTTAGATAATACTCTACAATTATATCTAAAAATATATGAACGGTTTACATATAATAAATACATCACTGTGGGGCCCATATAACTTTGATATCCTTTGAACCGTTTGTACAACTCAGAACTCGAGGAGCATCAATCTCGTCTTCGCACGTCCCTAGCCAGCTAGCATGCTGTGGAAGTGGATAGCGTACTACGTAACTTAGTACGCTATGTGTACTAAGTAAACTCTATGGGTTCTACAGTGATTTTCATATTTTATCTACTTTGTCCATCCACTTTAATAGATAAGTTTATGGTTTCATCCCAAAAATGAGATATATCCAAATCTCAAGTGGACCTCACCACGGGGAATAGTGTGAATTGAAATTCTACCGTTGAAAATTTCTTGGGGCCCATAGAAGTTTTGGATCAAGTTGATATTTGTTTTCCACCTTCATCCATGTCTGCGTAATCCTATGAACGGATGAAAAATAAAAATCACTATGGCCCTAACAAGGTTTCAATGGTAGGAGTCACTATGGGGCCATGGAAGTTTGATATCCTTTGAACCGTCGTACAACTCGGAGCTTGAGGAGCTTTAGTGCTCGTCTTCGCATGACACGTGCCTACTACAGCAGCTATATAGCTGGACTGGATGTCAGTAGACTCAGAAACGGATTAGCTACTCCCCTTGGCACTAGCCCAGTGGGTCCTAGCATGATATATGTGTTTCATCCATTTTGTTCATCCATTTTAATTGATCATTTTAGGGCTTGATCCCAAAAATGAGAAGGATATAAATGTAAAGCAGACCACACCACAAGAAAAGAATGGTGATTAGATATCCACCATTAAAATCCTCCTAAGGCCTACTGTACTATTTATTTGACATCCAATCTGGTGATTAGGTCATACACACCCAGATGAAGGGAAAAAAAAAAGTTCAGCGTGATAAAAAACTTTGTGGCCTTCAAAAATTTTTTAATGGTCGACGTTCATTCGACACCGTTTCATGTAATGTTGTCCATTTGAGAGTGGGATATATCTCAATTTTGGTCTCATACGATAAAATGATCTAGAAAAATAGATAGATAGCGTGGATGAAACACATACATCATGGTGGGGCACATAAAGCACTGACCACTAACCATTAGCGGGTGGTAGGTGAGTAGCCAATCCGCCGCCGCTACCACGGTGTTGCAGAGAACTTTGTTCTGTAGGGTAAAATAATATTTAGGCAAATAAATGTTATACACACACACACACACACACACACACACACACAGTCCGGATCTGTTCTTTCCGAATCGGATCCAATCGGATTGGATTTCGAATCGGGCCGGTTCGGAACAGGGCCTATCCGGATCTGACCCGAAAATATTTTGGATCTAGATTATGCTACCCGATACTGGCCATCGGTTCTATTCGAATCGGGTCTGATCGGGTCGGATCCACTAGATCGGGTATAAAATGCCTAGCACAAATTGGTGGCAGTCATGTTTGCATTAAAGCTTTAGAGATGTGACGTCCCAAACCCAAAAATTAGATTCACAAGAATCCTGATCGTCGAATCTGGTACTGACAGCCTCCGTAGAACCCCATTCTCGGCTCTTAGCACCCATACGCTAGATTCCGATCCTGGGATCCTATAAGGAGGATTTTTTTTTCAATGTACATTTAACTCGTAATAAGCATAACCCCAAGATTACTCAATTCACAAAGGCAATATCATCATCACATACCCACTAATATAATCATTGAGTACAATATTGAAAGGAAAATACATAAATAAAAAATGAAGCTCTAGAAGACCGTTGCATGCTCCAAGCTCAACACCGCTGCAACCTAACATCACGAGCATGTATATATCGTGCATAAGCTTATAGAAAGCATAGAGGGTGGTGTAAGTGTATACACAAGGTAAGTGCTAAGTATTCAATACAATGTCATCATCATACAATACCAGAAATACTGGTAATCCATAAATCGTACATTATCAGAATAAACAGAAATACTGACAAGATCATGAATTATTAGAGTAAGTAGAAAAACTAACAAGATCATGAATTATCAGAGTAAGCAGAAATACTGACAAGATCATAAATTATCAAAGTAAGGAGAAATACGAACAAGTTCATGAGTCAATCAATATTAGAATACGCAATATAGAATAGTTATGCAAATGAGGAGTCGTAAAGAGCCAAATATCAAATGTCGAGAATACGATGCAATATGTAATTCCTGATGAGTTCACGAATAATATCAGCCGTATGTAGACATATAAATGCAGAACCTAGTAACTTAAAATGCCATATGCCGCGGATGTAATACAATATGAGGTGCGAATGGAATGACCATGCTGGAGTGTGAAGTCGGGATGATAGTACGCAGTATCGCAGGCTATGGGGTCTATCACAAGGGACTTCTATCCAAACCAGTCCCATACCTAAATTTGGATAGTCAGACTCAATGTGGTAAACTCCAGATCTCAGGTTAGTTGCGCGCCCCAACCGAAATTCTGGCCATTACCAAGGTACACATAACAAATAGGCCTGAGTGGATAGTAAACGAATGAATGAATGAGTATGCAACTCTTGCTCAAGAAGTCCACATATCAATACAGTTCCTCTTTTGGGATCACCACTGAGGTCTATTACACTCTACGCCAGCTTGCCGCCCCTATCTAAGCACACAATTGGGTAAGTGGAAGAGACCTCACTATCTGCCTTCTAATATCGAGCCTGGCTCATTGATAGCAGACCCATTCCTCAAGTTGGTCAAAATCAACATAGATTTACCCCCTCACTCAGGTGGGTAAGGTCACACCCCTTCCCAACCAACCATGACACAGTGGGAGACGCGGCCTACTGGTATACGGCCCTTATGCTCTTATATATATCCACTCGATCTTGATGTTGGGGCATCTCCTAGCCACGGAGGTTAAGGGATTTTCATCTAGGGACATCTATGGCGCCCGTATGATAGAACCAAATATTTTTAGTATCCCATCTGGCCATCCATGATATGCCTGTAGAGGCTATGACCCTGATGTTGCTAGGGCGTACAGTAATCACAATACACAATGCAAGATGTATAGTCATACAATCCAGTCATGCATCAATCATACGTATATCGTGCGCTCATGTGAGATAACCTACGCCTATCAGGGAGTCTCATAACCTACCTAATGTCATAACAAACTTACAGATGATGCGTATGGGCATGTATCATGATGCTATGCTGTCACATACTCATAATCGGTGTCAATAACCGGCCTCAACAATCGGTTTCGAGAATGTAGACATTTAACCAACATTGCCACAAGGAATGGCCTATATAGAGCCTAATATATAGTGGACCTATGTCCTCACATAAGGACCAAATATACAACACCATGGGTCCCACTCAAGGGCTTAATACACACCACGATGGGTCTTTCACATGGGCCTAACATACATCACAATGGGCTCCTTCACCTGACCCTCAAATGCATCACGATGGGCCTCATCACCTAGACCTCAATGTACATCACATTGGGCCTTAGACACGGGCTGAATACACATCTCTTCGGGCTTCAAATGCAGGTCACATATACACCACATTGGGCCCCGACCATCGGAATCGGTAATCGGCCATGAAAAATTAGAATCGGTAATTGGCCTCGATGTACAATCAGTAATCGGCCACGACAAATCAGAATCGGTAATCGGCCTCAATTGATAATCAGCAATCAGCCACGACAAATCAAAATTGGTAATCGGCCTTGATCAATAATCAGTAATCGGCCACGACAAATCAAAATCGGTAATCAGGCTTGATCGATAATTGGCAATCGGCTATGACAAATCAAAATCGGTAATCGGCCTCGATCGACAATCAGTAATTGGCCATGACAAATCAGAATCGGTAATCAGCCTTGATTGATAATCAGCAATCGGCCACAGCAAATCAAAATCGGTAATCGACAATCGGCCATGATAAATTAAAATCGGTAATCGATCTTGATCGATAATCAATAATCGGCCACGACAAATCAGAATCAGTAATCGGCCTCGATTGATAATCAGCAATCGACCACGACAAATCAGAATCGATAATTGGTCATGACAATCAGAATCGATCAATAATTAGTACGGTAAATCGGTCATGTTAATTAGAATTGGCAATTGGTCATGATAATCGGAATCGACCGATAATCAGAATTAGTAAATTAGTCACGTCAATTGAAATCAGCAATCGGTCATGACAATCAGAATCGATCGATAATTAGAATCGACAAATCGGTCACGTTAATCAGAATTGGTAATCGGTCATGACAATTGGCAAATCGGTCATGATAATCAGAAATGATCGATAATCAGCCTTGATTGATAGTCGACTAAGCAGGGCCTAAGGGAAGGTCACAATGTGGATATTTAACCATCATTGCCCATTAACATGGGCCTCAAACACACAGCCTGTGGGCCCTCCACATGGGTTTCATATACATCGAATGGGCCATGCACTTTGTAACATCCCGAAAATCGGGGGTCGAGTAAAAACCCAACTCTCGAGTCCCAAAACGTCACTTATGCAACATTTTCAATGATGGATGAATGTTATCAGCATAAAGCATAAAACATGAGGTAGATTAAGCCAAAACAGCATATCATACTCCAAAGACAGTTAAATTTTGTAAGCGGAAGACTGTGATAAATATATAAAAATGTATAATTGATTGTAAGTCTCCAGAGTGTGAACATGTTACCAGGTTAAACATATACATGTATACTCAAAAAATTTTTAAAAAAGAATATACATGAGTGCTCTAAAAATTTAAAAAAATAAGTGTCATGGCGTCTAATCAACCTCCCTGTAATCCCGTCAATCAGAACAAGCATATAGGAGAAATCCTCCTCATCATCATCAAGTCCGGCTCCACTTCACATGCAGTGCCATAATCTGCAACTAAAATAGGGATTAGTTAGTGTGCGCAACATCGTCCCGTAACGTGGGAGTGAGTAGATAACTCAGTGGAATCATAGAGCAAAGATTAACATGTTATCAAATCAATCAAGCGATAATGATAAAGCAAGCATATCAAACATTCCTAAATACTATGATTAATGCAAGAATGAAATGACATGATGGATGCCCTCACCGACATACTCCTTCATGCGACACCATCTTACATCCGTGACATGCTTTCTTCCCTCAGTGCTCCACATCTTCCAGGCACATGCAGTGCGATATGAATATGATTACCGAGTTGTTATTAGTCCTTTTCATACAGCCGGATTGGGAAACTAAGGTACTTTACTTATATCATTCCCAACAAGGATCTTGTCTAGGGTCGTCATTCCTAGTAGTCTCAGACGATGATATATTTCTAGGTCGCTACAAGGGCTGCCAGGGCTGTTGCACGTACTCGTTGTTCCACTCCCCCATCGCCTTATCAATACAGGCCTAGTTGTACTCTTGTTGCTACAGAAGGGTCGCCCCTCACATAGACTCAGAGTACGCTCGAAGTCACTACAAAGGGCTGCTAGGGCTGTTGCTCGCACTCGTTGCACCGCTCCCCCATCACCTTATCAGTGTAGGCCGATAGCAAGAATATAGTGTCCCATACTACCATAATCTGCTCACGAGTCTAGGTTGCTCACTGGTCACTATAGGGAAGTTTGTGGCCCCAGCGTAGGCCGACAGCTCAACCACGGTGTCCTATACCACCATGCCCGGCTCATGAGTCTTAGTGGATCAAGGTATCACAGTTATCAAGGTTATCACTGGTAAGTTTAGTACCCTAGGTTCAAGCAGTTGTGACCAATACAAGTTGAACATACAATGGTTAGTCGGGTTACTTGATGAGTCCGACTAGCATGAGCGCACGTTGAATCGACCGACATGAAGTGCACAAGCACTTCGTGTGGCCTAACCACTGCCGACGACTCTAGTACGACTCGGGTTCGTCATACACATCCTTCATGGCGAATAGAATCCAACCACGAATTCTAAACTATTACCGACTTCCTGGACTAGAGTATAGCCCCAAACGCAATGATGTGAATCAGTAATCATATGAGATAAATAAAATTGAAGTACAAGTAGTTCCAGCATGTTATAAGATACATCATAAACAGTTAACCATACACGAGTACTTCACACCTAAGGTAATCAATTGAGATACAATAAGCATGGAGGAAATCATGTACATCATCAAATTAGGTGAGAATCCAGTCTCAACGCTAGTCTACAACACCATTTACTCAATACTTACTAATACATACATTTATACAAACACTTAGACTACACAACTCCAACGTACTTGACGTATGTTGATTTCGGCATATAATATGACAGATCCTTATATCAAGGAGATGTCTAATACACGATAATCATATTCTTACATTCAAAACATATGGCAGGCATAAATCATATTGATTTAGGCATTTCAACAAACACTTATCCTACACACATTAGTCTACATAGCATATGTCGGCCAATATGTGCGTTAGGGCGAATCTCTTCGCCAAACAGATCATACAAGCATAACTAATATACGTACACAACAAATACCCATGGCAATCATATCGGCAAAATATGTACGTATACAGTATTTCCTACAAATACCTAAAATATCCTAAATCTCATATTCTTCGTACGTATTCGAAATGACAATCAGACAGCATGTTCTACATGTCAAACAACATTCTTGTCAACAATCTATCATTAAACGGCATTGAAAGATTTGAAAATAGGTAATCTAAGCGTCTAAAATCTGCACCTTACGCCGTAGGAGCGTAATGAATCGAATCGGAACTCTTCGTCGTCGTCAACGACTGATTAGCAACCTACAACACAAGGTGAGTCAGCTACTTAGCTACTTGTACCCACTGGAGCCTTAAAACAGGTTAGGGTTAGGGTTTTCTTACCTAGAGTGAAGTCATAATCACTGGAAGAATGATTTGAATATGGTGATTAAGCACGTGTAGAAGCTGGATCAAGTGGCAGGAAACTTTCCTCACAACTCTCTCACAATCTCTCACTTTCTCTCTCTTCTCTTTCTAGGGTTTCTTGCAAATTCGGATGGGAGAGATATGAGAGGGTTTAAGGCCCTTATATAGGCTAAAAAGTCACCTACTTAGACTTCAAACCAAGGTATACTTGGGTTATAGCCAAATCGGGTCTTTCCCGATCTAAAAGAGTATTTCTGGAGGTACCCTGACTGAATGCGGTCGGACTTAAGCTCATGGATACTTGATGTTGATCACATTAAGTTTTCAATCCGATAGTGTTCCCAGATCACACGTGGCAACCGGTTTCCATTCAACGCTTACCGAACCTAAATCAGGTCTACAAGTTTCATGACATGAAAGAGAAATTTTTTCTGATCCGAGGGTGAAATTTGGCTGAATTCTGACGGTCAGAACGCTTAAAAATAACGCGCAACGACACGTGCCAGATTTGAATTTTTTTCTAAATTTTTTTCCTTTTCTCACTCTTTTCACTCTGAACTCAGTAAAATGGTGTCGATACATCAGTTGGGCTTGATTTTCGAAACGATTGTCAAGTCCAACCAAGCGGTCATGATGGTCTAAGATTGCGGATATCGGACTTTCGACGCGCGGTCTAGATCCAATATAAAGTTTCAAAGGGTTCCTGAGAACAAACAGGTTTAGAGTTTGATCCTGGATTTTAGGGTAAGATAGCGTCAATGATTCTATAGGTTTTGGGTCTTATAGATCGTATTTAAAGCGGTCGGTGCTTATTTCACAGGTAATCTAGCGTAGCGCTAGCTAATTCACGTTAAATTTCTAAAGAATTTCGTTTTAAATGATTCCTTTGGCTTTGGAATTGATTCCAAAGAGGTTACCAAGGTGTTATGGTTGACCCATTGCCTAAGGACGTCTAATTTCAGGTTAGAAAAAATTCGGGGTGTTACACACTTAGGCCTCGAATATTTTAAGTGGGCCACACAACATGGGCCTAATACATATCACAATGGGCCTTTCCCTTAGGCCAAGAATAGACCCCAATGGGCCTTACCCATAGGCCTTGAATACATCACACTGGGCCTTGCCCATAGGACTCAGATTCAAGCAGGTGGGTCCCCTCATATGAGCCTTAAATACAAGGTAGGTGGGCACTACCACATGGGTCTCAAAATACAAGGAAAGTGGGACCTGTCACATGGGCCAAAATACAAACAGGTGGGTCCCGCACATGGGTAAAAAAAATACATCATGATGGGCCTCATAGATTGGCTACGCAATGGGCCTTAAGTGGGTTTGGATTAGACCAAAATTCATTTCAATAGTTATAGGTGCATCATGTGTATCACTGTACACTACCAATCCATGGGGCTCATGGCCCATCAACGAGGACCAGCACTGCCCAAACATTGTCCATATTAATCAACATCGTCCAAACTATGTCCAGGTGCATTAACACCATCTAAACATTGTCCATGTGCATTAGCACCATCCAAACCGTGTCCAGCACCGTCCAGTACAAATTTAGACGGTGTGGATGAAATAAATACATTAGAGTTGTGTCCAGGTGTTTGGACAACTTGGATAAAACACATATCAATGTGGGCCCCACCGTCCAACAATTACCGGACGGGGCAGAAACACATATCTTCAAGGTCGGTCCCACGGAACTCATTGACATCAATACATCAACTATGGCATGTGTGAAGTGCCTCAGCCAATCCGTCTAGCAGGTGGATCCCGCATGGGGCCCACCACATACACAAATATATTATTATAATATTATAAATTTTTTTTGAAAGGGGTCCACCGTAATGTTTATATGCAATCCAAACTGTTGATAAGGTCATAGTACATGAATGAATAGGAAAAACAAATTTCATATTTGATCCGAAACTTCTGCAACCCAAAATGCTTTCAATGGTAGATGTTCAATCCACACTGTTCCCTATGGAGTGGACCACCTGAGTCACTTACATGGCTAATTTTTAGGGTGGCGCAAAAGTGGAAGGGGGTCAACCAAACACATGGTGTTGATGTTCAAACACATCACAGTAGGGTCCACGGCTGGGAGCTGTGGTCTCTGCTACCGTTCCAGGGATGCCGCTGGTGTCCTCTGACTGTCAGCAGCGGCAGCAACAACTGTTGCCTTTTTTTTTGTTCTTTCTGAAATTTCATGGTTTTTCATATATAGGGCCCACATCTGAAAAATCTAACCCTGCCATTGGACTATATGGCCTATGATCGACCAAATGAGACCAATGTACGATGTGTTTTTGGCTAATAGAAGGATCAAGGTGAGTTTTAATGGTAATAACACTATTTCCTAGGTATGGCCCGCTCGATAATTGGATTGGCATAATATTTGGGCTCAACGTCTAAAATGGACTAGGGAACAGAATAGACGGCATGGATTATATACATACATTAAGGTGGGGCTTACATGAGAGGTCCACACTCCCACTCTTAGCCCTCACCCAGCATCAGACACACCTCACTGTTAGTCCAGACTTCACTGCTAGCCACCACCTACTCCCATTCTAACTTCACTATGGGCTACGTCCAGCGTCCCTAGATGCTGGACATTTGGATGCAACACAAGCATCATGGTAGTCCCCACATTGACGTGGCCCACCATGCATATATATATATATATATTTATATATATAATATTAATATAATATACTATATTATATTATGTAGATGGCGGATCTCTCCAAAAATACGATGGGCCATACCATTTGATGGATGGAGTAGATTTAACATAAATCGGTGGGGCCCACTACATTCTAGGGAGAGGAAAAAAAGAGATATAAAGAGAGAGAGAGAGAGAGAGAGAGAGAGAGAGAGAGAGAGAGAGAGAGAGAGAGAGAGATACGGTGATAGAGGGACCCCGCCACTATGGGCCCCTCTCTACATGACATACATTATTTGGGTCTCACAAAAAGTGGCCCTAAAGTTGAAATCAACGGTGGATCACCCACCTATCGGTCTTCTCCTTGGTCCCTTAGCCTCCTTAGTGCCTTGCCTTCTCTTTTGATGGAGGTTAATGGGGTTTTGATGGTGTAGATGAGTGATGAGAGGGTAGGGAAAGTGGGCCACACTTGTTGGTGTTGTTTAGGTGAGAAGAGAGGTTTGACGTGGGATGCTTAGGAGTGAAGAGATGGAATGAGAGAGAGAGAGAAGTTATGGTGGAAAGGGATGGGATGATGTGTGATGGGTGATGAGTGGAGTGATGTGTTGTAAGATAGGGATGGGTGGAGAGAGAGAGACAGAGTTGACTTTGGAAATGGGAGAGATGGGTTACTTGTACTTGGGTATGGCTTGTACTTGACTTGTACTTGACATGAGTGATTGATTGATTGATGAGACATGTTGTAGAGATTCCTTCAAAATTTACAACGCACGGTATTTTCTTCGAATTGAACATGGGACCACATTTTCTAGCTTAGGTATTGGTTCGGTGTGCGAGTCACGGCGTTGAAACCGTGGCGACAGTGCGGTCGTTAAGATACAAGTCTCGGGTTAAGCTGACTTCGGTATGCAGGTCTTGGCTTAGGATCACACGCAAAAGTTTAAAATGGGTCGAGCGTTGCTGGAATTCGATTGGGAGGATCGCTGGAGCCTATAGAATGGTATGGTCTAGGATACGGACCTGACAGCTCTCCCCACCAAATAAATTTTTTTTTCTCAAAATTTATAGAACAGACAAGGGAGGAAGAAACATCATCAAGTATATAAGTCATGGCATAATTAATCAAACAAAGGATGAAGATAGCGCTCTTTAATCTTAACCTTGCCCTCTTAAGATACATTATCAATACTATGGTGACCCAACTAATCTTCGGATCTCAGATCAGAAATGATCGAAAATGGAATACTATGTAGCCTCACAATTTCAACGGTAGGGATCTATATTAGAAAATCTCTAAGTTATTCAAACTTAGGGATCTAACCTTTCTAAGTTCTCAACAATCATAGAGTGTAGGGTAGCTATTAGCCGATATGTGGTGTTATCTTCAGGTATTCTCAAGTTATGCTTTGATACCAGCTTCTGTCACGTCCCAAACTCGAAAATCGGATTCATAAGAATCCTGATCGCTGAACCGGTGTTGACAATCTCCGTAGGACCCCATTCTCGGCTCTTAGTGTCCATACGCCAAATTTTGATCCTGGGATCCTACAAGGAGGATTTTGTTTTTCAATATACATTTAACTCGTAATAAGTATAACCCCAAGATTACCCAATTCACAAAGGCAACATCATCATCACATATCTACTAATATAATCATTGAGTACAATACTAAAAGGGAAATACATAAATCAAAAATCAAGCTCCAGAAGACCGCTACATGCTCCAAACTCAACACTGCTACAACCTAACATTACATGCACGCATCTATCATGCATAAGCTTAAAGAAAGCTTAAAGGGTGGTGTAAGTTGAAAGTGCACCTATTATGTGCCCTGGTTTGTCAATTACGTTGTAAGTTGAGTCAGTCGGACGACAACACCTGACAAGAAGATCAAGTTAAGCGTCTGTCTCATCTGGATGTGTGGAAGCTCATAAAAAGGTAAATCATAGCCTCACATCCCATGTCCCAAAACACCAGGTGATTAAACCCTTTAAAAGAACTAGAACATCTTAGAGTTTCTGTGTAAGAAAGCTTTTTATCAAAAAGGAAAATTAGTGAAGTTTTTCTTACACTGTCGATTATATCGATTACCCCTTCGATATGATCGGCCAGCTCTGTCGATGTCCTCGACATCTCAATCGATACAATCGAGTGAGGACAGAATGTGTCCAGCAATCAGAACAATCATCTGGATAATTTATTGATATATCGACTTAAGTGTCGATATCATCAATATTCGAATATCGATCATATCTGAAGTGGATCGATATAATCGACAGACTACTTTCCGGTGCCCCTATTTTTTTAAAGAAAACTAACATATGCTTCGATATATCGATGACTGTCCAATTCAATCTGAACTCAAATATCGATCATATCGAGAGTCAGTCGATCATATCGATTGTGGGCGCATGTTCTCACCAGCATGAATTTCAGGTTGCTTTTAATGTTGATCGGGGTGCCTGTCGATAAATCGATATTCATATATCGATCATATCAAGACCAAGTCGATTGGATCGAGTCAGGACATAAATCGTCCAGCAAGCTTACATGTAAATCTATACGATTTATCGATCCCATCGACAAAGTCTCCGATATGATCGATGTACAAATTTCAATGACATTGACAGTTTTCCCGATCATATCTGTGATCCTGAAATTCTTCAAGGCTTCTCTCTTATTTTTCACCTGTCGATAGATCGAACCATCACTCGATGGAATCGGAGTTCGAAATCTGATAACATCGATGTGTGTCTCGATCCCATCGACTAGTTGGCGAAAGGTTTCCAAAAGCGAAATGACAATTGAGTTTGTATCATCGACAGGTTGGCCGATACAATCGAGAGTATATGCTTGATCATATCAACGACTGCTCGATGATATTGAACTCTGTCATAAATATGACTGTTTATATCCGTTGGAACCTTTTTCCTATAAATAGAGAGAGTAGTCTTTATTGTTGGTAGAGAAAGTAGAGAGTGCTTTTGAGAGTTTTAACCTTCCTATCATTTACCTTAAGCCCTTTCTCTCAGGAAGTTCATCCTCCAATCCACCCTCATCATTGATATCTCATAGAGTGGATTGGGGAATGAACTTCCACATTCAAGGATCCTTCAGCTACTGCCTTGATGACACATCATTAAGCTGGGATGCCTTGAATGTATGAATGATAGGAACCACTCTATTCTCCTTATAGGAAAATCCTTAGAATGGTATTCCATCATAACCTTGACCCAACCTAAGCCTAGCATATATACATCTTTGTGTTGCGGATCAAGGGAGCGGAAGACTCATCATCAACAAGTAGAAGTCTTCATCACTGTGCTGAAAGGGACTCATCAACTTATCTGTAAGTACTAAGAGTCCAGAGGACACTTGCGATTATTCCTTTTTAGGATTGGGTTTTAAGTGTTGCTCACCATTTGAAGTCCTTGAAGGAGGCCTCCGACGGGAGTGTACGTGCGAGGTGCGTTGTGTAGACCCTTGCTCTGTGGAGAGCATAAACATCTGATTAGGAGTACGCCAGTAAAACTCCAGGGTTTGAGGTGAACCGAGTAGAAACCTTAGGGTGCGTTGTGTGGACCCTTGTCCTGTATGGGCATAAACATCAGGTTAGGAGTACGCCAGTATAACTCTAGGGTTTGAGTTGAACCGAGTAGAAACCTCTGTAAAGGTTGAAGGTGAACCTGATTTAAAACCTTAGTTTTGAGGTGAACCATGGGAAACCTCCTTAGTGAAATCCTGTCACTCAAGGGTTGAGTGTGGAAGCCGGGAGTGGAGTAGACAAGTCGTCGAACCACTATAAAATGACTGTGTTTGTGTTTGATATTACCTTTCATTTATGTGATTGCCTTGCATGTCTTTATGTATGATCACATCCTATGTACACACAGTCATATCCATTACAATCTCATCTATACATTGTTTGTCTTTTAAATAGTTTGTGATTGGATCCTCTATCAGGCTTGGAAGCCAGTAGAGTTAAGGTTGAGTAATCCTAATCAATACTCTATGATAGGATTAGTGTGATAAGGATTTTTAATAATTTATAAAAACTTTAAAAAGTCCTATTCACTCCCCTCTAGGATATACTGACCTATTCCTACTTCAACTAAAGCGGTCTTCACCGCAATTTCATAAGTGTGTGCACAAGGCAAGTGCCAAGTATTCAATACAATGCCATCATCATACAATACCCAAAATACTGGTAATCCATAAATCATACATTATCAGAATAAACAGAAATGCTGATAAGATCATGAATTATCAAAGTACGCGAAAATTCTGGCAAGATCATGAATTATCAGAGTAAGCAGAAATACTGACAAGATCATGAATTATTAGAGTAAGAAGAAATACGGACAATTCCATGAGTCAATCAATATCAAAACACGCAATTTAGAATAGCTATGCAAATGAGAAGTCGTAAAGAGCCAAATATCAAATGTCGAAAATACGACGCAATATGCAATTCCTGATGAGTTCATGAATAGCTTTAACCGTATCTAGACATATAAATGCAGAAGCCAGTAACCCAAAATGTCATATGCCACAGATGTAATGCAATATGCTGTGCGAATGGAATGACCATGTTGGAGTGTGAAGTCGGGATGATAGTACGTAGTATCGCAAGCTATGAGGTCCATCACAAGGGACTTCTATCCAAACCAATCTCATACCTAAATTTGGATAGTCAGACTTGATGTGGTAAACTCCTGATCTCAGGTTAGTCGCACGCCCCAACCAAAATTCTGGCCATTACGAAGGTATACGTAACAAATAGGCCCGAGTGGATAGTAAATGAATGAATGAATGAGTATGTAACTCTTGCTCAATAATTCCACATATCAGTACATTTTTTCTTTTAGGATCATCACCAGGGTCTATTACACTCTATGCCAGCTTGTCGTCCTTATCCAAGCGCACAACTGGGTAAGTGAAAGAGACCTCACTCTCCACTTGCCAATATTGTGCTCGACTCATCGATAGCAGGCCCATTCCTCAAGCTAGTCAAACTTAACCTAGATATTGCCCCCTCACTCAGGCGGGTAAGGTCACACCCCTTCCCAACCAACCATGACATAGTAGGAGACGCAGCTTACTGGTATATGACCCTCATACGCTCATATATATTCACTCGATCTCGACGTTGGGGCATCTCCTGACCACGGAGGTTAAGGGATTTTCATCTAGGGACATCTATGGTGCCCGTATGCTATAACCAAATATTTTTGGTATCCCATCTAACCATCCACGATATGCCTGTGGAGGCTATGACCTTGATTTTGTTAGGGCGTACAGAATCACAACATACAATGCAAGATGCATAGTCATACAATCCAGTCATGCATCAATCATGCGTATACCGTGCGCTCATGTGAGATAACCTCCGCCTATCAGGGAATCTCATAACCTACCCAATGTCATAACAAATATGCAGATGATGCGTATGGGCATGTATCATGATGTTATGTTATCACATACTCATAATCAGTGTCAATAACTGTCCTCAACAATCAACTTCAACAATGTGGGCATTTAACCAACATTGCCCCAAGGAATGGCCCACAGAGAGCCTAACATATAGTGGACCAATGGCCTCACACAAGGGCTAAATATACAACACCATGGGTCCCACTTAAGAGCATAATACACACCACGATGGGTCTTTCACATGGGCCTAACATACATCACAATGGGCTCCTTCGCCTGGCCCTCAAATGAATCAAATGGGCCTCATCACCTAGACCTCAATTTACATCATATTGGGCCTTAAACACGGGCTGAATACACATCTTGTTGGGCCTCAAATGCGGGTCGCATATACACCACATTGGGCCTTGATAATCGGAATCGATAATCTACCACGACAAATTAGAATCGGTAATTGGCCTCGATCGACAATCAGCAATCGGCCATGATAAATCAGAATTGTTAATTGGCCTCGATTGATAATCAGCTATCAGCCACAAAAAATTAAAATCGGTAATCGGACTTAATCAATAATTCGTAATCGGCCACGATAATTCAGAATCGGTAATCGGCCTTGATCGATAATTGGCAATCGGCCATGAAAAATCAGAATCAGTAATCAGCCTCAATTGATAATCAGTAATCTGCCATAACAAATCAGAATTGGTAATCGATCATGACAATCGAAATCGATTGATAATCAGGTTCGACAAATTGGTCACGTCAATTAGAATCTGCAATCAGTCACGACAATCGGAATTGATCGATAATCAGAATTAGTAAATTGGTCACGTCAATCAAAATCAGTAATAGGTCATGACAATCAGAATCAAACGATAACTAGAATCAACAAATCGATTACGTCAATCAGAATTAGCAATCAGTCATGACAATCGACAAATTGGTCACGATAATCGAAAATGATCGATAACCGATCTTAATTGATAATCAGCTAAGCAAGGCCTAAGGGAAGGTCACAATATGAAAATTTAACCATCATTGCCCATTAACATGGACATTCAACTAACATTGCTTCCATGGAGTGGCCCACATAGGGTTGAACATACAAGGGTCTAATATACATCACAATGGGCCGAATAAACGGGCCTAATATACATCATCATGGGCCATGACCCATGGTCCTCAATACACATCAAGTGGACCGCATTAATGATTCTCATATACACAACAATTGGGCCCTACATATGGGCCTCAAACACATAGCATGCGGGCCCTACACATGGGTCTCATAAACATCAAATGGGCCATGCACCTGGGCCTCGAATATTTCAAGTGGGCCACACATCATGGGACTAATACATATCACAATGAGCCTTGCCCTTAGGCCATGAATAGATCCCCAATGTACCTCACCCATAGGCCTTGAATACATCACAATGGGCCTTGCTCATATGCCTCAGATTCAAGCAGGTGGGCCCCCTCATTTGGGCCTTAAATACAAGGCAGGTGGGCCCAGAGGGGGGAGGGGGGTGAATGGGACTATGCCAAATTAAAATTATAACAGTGGAATAAAATAAAGAGATAGACAAATAAAAATAAATCAGTTCTTAATGCTGAAATAAAAATAACCTCAATAAACAAGTATTGAGAGGTTAATACGAATTCTGTTCTAAGGACAACCTTACACCATAAAAATTAAGGGTTTATGGCAGGACAACCTTATTTGTAGAGGGTCCTTTGCATCAAAAAATCAAACCAAAGAGGAATAACAAGGAATTGAAATAAATTGCTAGAATTTAAATATAAATTATTACAACATTCCCCACTATGCTTGAAATGTAAAAATTACAGCATTCACATCCACACATACATTCCACAGCTTTGAATGATAAAAGATAGAAAGAATAAATCACACATCCACAAAACATAAAGAGTTATAGTGGTTCTCCTGTGTGTTCATCAACTGTTAAACAACAGCCACACAGATTACTACTCCACTCCTAATATCCTCACACAGGGGATATTAGTGTTCACTATAAAAATAGGTTTCATAGGTTCACCTAAAACCTTCACAGTTGTGTCTTTTTCACTTGGGCTTATACAATAAAAAAACCCCTCTGTCTGAGTTTTCTGGCTCTCCTCAGATAACCATACAATGAGATTTTTCTAGCTCAATCTCAAAAGAAACTAAAAAGAAAGTAAATTACATAAGCGTAAAATACCTGAATTTCTCCTTTCGTAGCAGCCCGAAAGAACCAATCGAAGTAGAAGTTTGAATATGGAAGTTCAATGTCCAATACTCACTTTACAATGGTTCTAAGTTCTAATTGATTTTAAGTTAAACCAGAATGGGCTAACTGTATTTGATTTTGATTCCAAGAAGAAGGAATTACAGTATTTTCTCCTTTTCAAATCAGATTGGAATGTAGATCAAAATCAAATAACAATAAGCTAACAAAGGAAATATTAATTATGCACAAAGTAGCTTAAAATGAACACTAACTTATCTCAGAGTGGAGCCTTGATTTTACTTAAATTATATATAAAAATTCTGAAATTCGTGCTCAATTTATAGGTGAAGAAACTCATCTTCGACTGGTCTTAGGGACACCTCGACTGGTCTTAGGACAACAACATTTTAAATTTTTTAAGTGCAATCTTGAAAACCGTTCTATGACTGGTCATGGACTACCTACGACTGGTCGTAGATGACCTCGGACTGGTCGTGGACCACTTTGGTTGGTAACTGTAGTTTGAGTTGAAGACCAATGACTGGTCAAAGTTAGAGTCGAGAACACACGTACGACTGGTCGAAGGACTTCCAGGACTAACCAAAAAATTCTGAAAATTCTCAACAACTTAGGACTGGTCATAGAATTTCTTGGACTGGTCTAACCAGTACTAGGACTAGTCGAACAAGGTCCAGGACTAGTCTTAGGACAGACCAAAATTATGTATAAACATATAGTATGAATTATATATCTGAAATTACTTACCCACAGGTCAATCTAAGGTCTATCATACCTGGAATGTGAAGTATGAACATTGAACTTCATTTATTTAGAAAAGGTAGACCTTTGAACCTTATCAAGCTTGAGCTCTCGCACTTGATGTAGCTTGATCGTGAGATAATCGAAAGCTTGAACTTGAACTTCATCTTGAGTTGCACTTGAGTCTTGAAGGTGTACTTGAGTCTTGAAGTGTATTTGAGTCTTGTAATGTACTTGAGTCTTGTACTCTTTATCGATGTAGCTCTGAACATATATGCTTACAAATGTTGAGAAAGTACATGGCTTGAAGTCGATCAATGTGCTTAACTTGAAGCACTTGTGAAGCAGTGTCTTGAACATATATAAATCAACATACAAACACAAGACACAAATAAAGGTTTTGGCACCACAAAATTTGACAACCAAAGGAGCATGTGACCATAACACTTGCAATCTCCCCCTTTGTCAAATTTGGGACAAAACACACTCATATAAAAATAAAAGAGAAGTACAAGTACAACAGTTACAACAGGCTCAATAAAGAATCATGCACCAGTTGTTATAAACAACATCCATCAAGAGGTAAGAGTCATCGATACATACACATACTCTCCCTGAGTAACATAACACACATATATAGAAAGAAAAATATAATTCTACTCACTACTTTCATATCCATAAGAAATCAAAATCTATCAGTCAAAAGCTTCCAAAGCGCATTTCTCTCCCTTTTTGTCACCAAATGACAAAGGAAGAAGCAAAGATAGGATAAACAAGAGAGTAAGCAGGGAGTTAAATACAGAAAAGTTTAAAGTTCATATAGCATTAAGCATATATCCAACTAAGAAAAAGTCAAACTCACAGAGTGAAATAAAATAAAGTATTAAAGTTATTACAATCCAAAGAGTAAAACACTTAATCTGATCCAGAGGAAGGAGCAGGTATGGTAGGATCAAGTTTATGAAGGCCCTTATTTAAGTGCCGAAGATACTTGTGCATATATTTGAATTACATATCATGGGAAACATTCATATTCTTTACCTTTTCCTCTAATGCATGAAGACGTGAATCAAAATCTGATGGTACAAAACCAGGATCAATTCCAGAGTCAGAATCAATTTCATTAAAAATGTCGTCCATATTAATATCGTCTGAAGGAAGATCATCACCCTCTTCTTCATTCACACTTGCTGCTCCACCTTCTACAACATCTCCTTGGCCATCAGCCAAGTGCAACTTCATTTTGTTTAAGTTGGAATTGTTGAAAATGAGGTGTTGGATAGGAGCCTCTCCAACAGGCATAACGACTAGCATGTGAGTTGCTAACACATTCATTAAGTAAGAAAAGGGAAGATCACTATGACCTGGATGGGGATGAAACTTAATGATGGAATGACATATCAAAGAAGGCAGACAAACGTTTGCACCAGTAATGATAGAATATAAAATACGAACCATAAATAAAGTCAGTTCTGTCTTGTTACCAGAACAAGGATACAGATTAGAAGTAAAGATATGATGAAAAACTCTGTATTTGGGTAACGAACATTTGGTTGCGAGGGCATTCCTGTTCTGAGTCCATTGAGCATTCATGTTACACAACACTCTAGTTCGAATATGGAAGTTCAATGTCCAATACTCACTTTACAATGGTTCTATGTTCTAATTGATTTTAAGTCAAACCAAAATGGGCTAGCTGTATTTGATTTTGATTCCAAGAAGAAGGAATTATAATATATTCTCCTTTTCAAATCAAATTGGAATATAGATCAAAATCAAATAACAATAAGCTAACAAAAGGAAATATTAATTATGCACAAAATAGCTTAAATTGAACACTAACTTATCTCAGAGTGGAGCCTTGATTTTACATGAATTCTATATAAAAACTCTGAAATTCGTGCTCAATTTATAGGTGAAGAAACTCGTCTTCAACTAGTCCTGGCGACACCTTGATTGGTCTTAGCACAATAATATTTTGAATTTTTTCAGCGCGATCTTGAAAACCGTTCTACGATGGTCATGGACTACCTACGACTGGTCGTAGATGACCCAGGACTGGTCGTGGACCACTTTGGTTAGTCGCTATAGTTTGAGTCGAAGACCCATGACTGGTCAAAGTTAGAGTCGAGAACACACCTACGACTAGTTGAAGGACTTCCAGGACTAGTCGAGGACTAACCAAAAAATTTTGAAAATTCTCAACAACTTAGGACTGGTCATGGAATTTCTTGGACTAGTTGAATTGAAATAGTAGTGAAGAATGCTTGATTTGAAGTTGGAATACACCAATATGTCCTAGAGGGGGTGAATTATCACACTAATCCTATCACAGAGTACAGATTAGGATTACTCAAAATTAACTCTACAGGCTTCCATGCCTGGTAGAGGATCCAATCACAGAGCTATTTAAATGATAATCATGATGCAATTATAGTCTATGATGGATGTGACTGTGTGTGAAGTGTGAGCAAGTATAAATGTAGTTAAAATAATCACACAAAAGATCAAATACAAGAATCAATCTCAAACACAGTCATTTTGTAGTGGTTCAACTACTTGTCTACTCCACTACCCGCTTCCACACTCAACCCTTGAGTGACCGGATTTCACTAAGGAGGTTTTCCATGGTTCACCTCAAACCTAAGGTTTTAAAACAGGTTCACCTTCAACCTTTACAGAGATTTCTACTCGGTTCACCTCAAACCCTGGAGTTTTGCTGGCGTACTCCTAACTAGATGTTTATGCCCACAGAGAGTAAGGGTCCACACAACGCACCTAGATGTTTATGCTCTCCACAAAGCAAGGGTCCACACAACGCACCCCACACGTACACTCCCGTCAAAGGCCTCCTTTGAGGACTTCAAAGGGTGAGCAACACTTAAGACCCAATCCTAGAAAGGAATGATCACAAGTGTCCTCTGGACTCTAGATACTTACAAATAAGTTAATGAGTCCCATTCAGCACAAAGTTGAAGATTTCCTTCTTGTTGATGAAGAGTCTTCAGTTCCCTTGATCCGCAACTCAAAAGATATACCTATACTAGGCTTTAGGTCAGGTTAAGGTTATGATGGAATTCCACTTTCTAAATATTTTTCTATTAGGAAGATAGAGTGGTTCTAATCATCTATGCATTCAAGGCATCCCAACTTAATGATTTGTCATTGAGGTAGTAGCTAGAGGATCCTTGAATGTGAAAGTTCATTCTCCAATTTACTCTATTGAATATCAATGATGAGGGTAGATTGGAGGATGAACTCCCTGAGAGAAAGGGCTTAAGGTAAATGATATGAAGCTTAAAACACTCAAAAGCACTCTCTTCTTTCTCTACCAACAATAAAGGCAAGCTTCTCTATATATAGGCAGAAGGTTCAAACGGATATAAAATGGTCACATTTATGACAGAGTTCGATATCATCGAGCAAGAGTCGATATGATCGAGCGTATACTCTCGATTGTATCGATGATCCGCTTGATGATACAAACTCAAATGTCATTTGCACTTTTGGAAACCTTTTGCGAACTGGTCGATGGGATCGAGACACACATCGATGTTATCGTATTTCGAACTCTGATTCCATCGATAGATGAATCGATCTATCGACAGGTGAAAACAAGAGAGATAAGCCTTAAAGATTTTCAGGTTTTAAAGGTAAGATCGGGGAATAGTCGATGTCATCAGAATTTATATATTGATGAAATCGGAGACCGTGTCGATAGGATCGATAAATCATATAGATTTACCTATAAGCTTACTGGACGGTTTGTGTCCAATCTCGATCCAATCGATCAGGTCTTGATAAGATTGACATATGAATATCGATTTCTCGATTGGCACCCCGATCAACATTTAAAAACATCCTGAAAATCATGCTGGAGGAAACATGTGCCCACTATCGATGTGATCGACTGTAACATCCTGAAAATCAGAGGGTCGAGCAAAAACCCAACTCCCGAGTTCCAAAATGTTATTTATGCAACATACATATATATGATTGAATGTTGTCTGTGTTAATGTATTAAACATGAGTGAGATTAATCCAGAACAGCATATCATACTCCAGAGACAGTTAAATTTATAAGCGGAAGACTGTGATAGTATGTATAACATATATAAACTGTTGTATGTCTCCAGAGTGTGAACATGTTACCAGGTTATATACATACATGTATACTTCAAAAGTAAACAAAAGAATATACATGAGTGCTCTAAAAATATAAAATGACAAGTGTCAAGGTATTTAATCAACCTCCCTGTAATCCTGTCAATCAGAACACGCATAAAGGAGGGATCCTCCTCCTCATCATCAAGTCCAGCTCCGCCTCATAGGCCGCGCCATCATCTGTAATCACAAAAGGGTCTGGTGGGTGTCCAGGAACACCGTCCCATAACGTGGGAGTGAGTAGATAACTCAGTGGAATAATAGAGCAAGGATTAACATGTTCTCAAATCAATCATGCGATAATAGTAAAGCAGTAATTCAAACATTCCTAATACTGTTGTTAATGCAATTATGACATGACGTGATGTATGCCCTCACCGACGATCTCCCTCATACGGCAACATCTTACGACCGCGGCATGCCACACTCCCTAGAGTGCTCCACATCTTCCAGGCACATGCAATGCCATGGTGATATGATTTCCAAGTTGTTATTAGTCCATTCAAACAACAGGATTGGGAAACTAAGGTACTTCTCTTGTATCAATCCCAACACAGATCCTGTCTAGGGTCGTCACTCCTAGTAATCTCATACGATGTATATTTCGTAAGTCATTGCAAGGGCTGCCAGGGCTATTGCTCGCACTCGTTGCACCACTCCCCCATCACCTTATCAATACAGGCCTACCGTACTCTACTGCAACGGAAGGGTCGTCGCCTCCCGTGGACTCAGAATACGCTCGCGGTCACTACAAAGGACTCGTCGCCTGATCAGAACATGCATAAAGGAGGGATCCTCCTCCTCATCATCATCATCAAGTCTGGCTCCACCTCGCAGGCCGCGCCATCATCTGCAATCATAAAAGGGTCTGGTGGGTGTCTAGGAACACCGTCCCGTAACGTGGGAGTGAGTAGCTAACTCAGTGGAATAATAGAGCAAGGATTTACTTGTTCTCAAATCAATCATGCGATAATAGTAAAGCAGTAAATCAGACAATCCTAATACTGTTGTTAATGCAATATGACATGACGTGATGTATACCCTCACCGACGATCTCCCTCATACCGCACCATCTTACGACCGCGGCATGCCATACTCCCTTAAGTGCTCCACATCTTCCAGGCACATGCAATGTAATGGTGATATAATTTTTGAGTTGTTATTAGTCCATTCAAACAGCAGGATTAGGAAACTAAGGTACTTCCCTTGTATCAATCCCAACACAGATCCTGTCTAGGGTCGTCACTCCTAGTAATCTCATACGAGGTATATTTTGTAGGTCGCCACAAGGGCTGTCAGGGCTATTGCTCGCACTCGTTGCACCGCTCCCCCATCACCTTATTAATACGGGCCTACTGTACTCTACTGCTACCGAAGGGTCGTCGCCTCCCGTAGACTCAGAATACGCTCGCGGTCACTACAAAGGACTCGTCACCTGATCAGTGTAGGCCGACAGCAAGAATATAGTGTCCCATACCACCATAATCTGCTCACGAGACTAGGTGCTCACTGGTCACTACGGGGAGGTTTGTGGCCCCAGCGTAGGTCGACAGCTCGACCACGGTGTCCCATACCACCATGCCCGGCTCATGAGTCTTTGTGGATCAAGGTACCATGGTTAACAGGGTTTACAATGGTAAGTTCAGTACCCTAGGTTCAAGCAATTATGACTCATGCAGGGTGACCATACAATGGCCAGTCGGGTTACTTGACGGGCTCGACTAGCGCTATCGCATCTCAAGTTGACGACATGAAGTGCGTAAAACACTTCGTGTGGCCTAACCACTGCCGCCAACTCCAGAACACGGCTCGCGTTCATCGACGCGTCGTTCGTGGCCAAGACTAGCCAACCACGAATTCGCTCGGTTACCGACTGCCTGGACTAAGTATAGTTCCAAACACATATGAATTCACATCAGCAAATTATGTAGGAGTATTGGAATTGAAATACAATCATGTGAGCATGTTAACACATGTTATAACATTCAACTTAAGCAAATCTTCAAGCACATACATTTCATGCATAGTATGGAATCATGTACATAGTCAACATGTAGGAAATCATTTATGTGAACATATAAATTGAGAAATCCATCTCAAACTAATTCATAACATCATTTAATTCAATACATACTAATACAAGCATTTATTCAAACACATACACTGCACACTTAAATCTACATATAGTATGTCGACCCGAAGTGCGCAATTTGGCGAATCTTTTCTCCAAACTAATTATGCACGTACTCCTAACTTTCTAATGTGACAACAAACCATGTCAATCACATCAGCGAAATATGAATGTAATCAGTACTTCCTACAAATGACTAAAATGCCCTAAATCTCATATTCTTCGTTAATTTACGAAATAGGAAACGGATAGCATGTTGTACATGTCAAACGGTGATGCCGTCGATAATCTACTATTAAACGTCATTGAAAGCTTTGGAAATAGTCAATCAAAGCGTCTACAATCCGCACCTTGTCTCTTATGGATGAGTAAATTCGAACGGAGCGTATACGCTTCAACTACAGCGATAAGAGAACCTGTTTTACGAGATTTATTAACTATCAGGCTATGAAACGGAAGAAACATCAAATCAGCAACTTTCTAGAGTTTTTCTTACCTGAAAACGCGGAGGAATCGCCGAAAAAGTGATCGGAGTGCGTTGCCTAAGCACGTACAGCAGCAGCAGCAGGTGGCAGGAAGATCTCTCCCACCTTCTCTCACAAACTCTCACCTTTTCTCTCTCCCAATCTAGGGATTTTTGCAAATTCGGATGGGAGAGAGGAGTGAGGGTTTCAACCCTTTTTATAAGCTCAAAAATGCCCAGAATAGGCTCCAGGTCAAGGTATACTTGAGGTATGTCCAATTCGGGGCTGTTTCGGTCCAAAAGATGCTTTCTGGTGGTCCCCTGGTCGAATGCGATCGGACTTAAGCTCATGCGTACCAGATCTAGCACGCATTAAGTTTTCAGTCCGGCAGGGTTCGCAGATCGCACGTGGTGGACCAATTTCAGTTCAACGGTCACCGCACGTAGATCAGGGCTGCAAGTCTCATGATATGAAATAGAAATTTTTCCTGATCCGAGGGTGTAATTTGGCTGAATTCTGATGGTCAGAATGCTTAATACTGACACCTCAAATCGTGTGCCAGATTTGAATTTCAAATTCCAAATCTGTCCCTATTCGCACTCTCTTCGGTCCGGGCTCAATGAAATAGCCTGTGTTTATCGGTTGGACTTGATTTTTGAAATGATTGTCAAGTCCAACAAGGCGGTTCTAACGGTCTAAGATAGGAGGTATCGGACTTTCGACGCGCGGTCTAGATCCAATACAAAATTTCAAAGTGGTCCAGAGAACAAACCTGCTTAGAGTTTGATATGAGGTTATAGAGTATTATAGAGTCATTGGTTCTACTCGATTTGGGTCTTGTAGAATGTATTTAAAGTGATCAGGGACTGTTTCCCAGCTACTCCAACGTTGCGCTAGCTAACTTACGCTAAATTTCCATAGGAATTAATCCTAAGTGGTTTCTTTGGCTATGAAATTGGGTTCTGAGCGATTTTCCAGGTGTTTTAGTTGACCCACTGCCTAAGGACGTCAAATCCTAGATTGGCCAAAATCCGGGGTGTTACAATCTACCTCCCTTAAAACACAATGTCGTCCCCGACATTGGCGAAGGACAAGGAGTACTTTCTCTAAGGAAGGTTCAAATCCTATTTAATAACCTAACCGTACGTATAACCTAAATCAAATGTTTCGATCCTGGGCCAGTGGGGAAGAGGCCAACCACGCTTCCGCTGCGCCACACTGATCGAACGACAGTGTTGACTAATCCTAACTGGATTGGACTTAATACGTTCTACCCCCCTTAAAACTTGGTTCTACTTAAGGTTGAAGAATCGTTGCATCGATCCATATATCAGAACGAGGCACAACTTAGGGGCTATCCTTAACCTAAAATGGAAACAACCTTTCTCTACATGGTTTTCCTTGATAATGATGCATTCTATGGCATCGGTACCTATGATCATAGAGATGAGCCTAATCTCTATTGTGGTTAAGTTCAGGGGCAGGTATGAGTTGGTGGCAAGATGTCGAATTCTCTACTGGCTTTAAGTCCTCACCATTTCCCAAAGACAATGTGATCCTGTTTGGTTGTAGGTGGTTGGGCCATCACAGAAGAAAGGTTATGTAGTGGGTCTAAGCCGGATACGTTGAACCTTCTGTCTAATCAGGACAGAAAATGCGTTGTATCAGTTCTTAATCCGAGTCGATGCCGATCCTCTGCTTGATCAGAGCATTGGATTCATTAGTAACCACTAGGATTAAGAAGTCGACTCAAACCGCGAATACATCGCTTACATGCAGTTCCTTTACTCTGCGTTCCCGAATGCAATAAGTCCTCGGGGAAGGCAATTCTAAGGGGTGTGCTAGTACATTCTAAGTTCAATCTGAGGAATTTATAAATGTTCCCTGAGAGTGTATGGTTCCTTCCTATGGGTAACACTAGAAATCTATAAGTCATAAAGGGATCTACCGAAGGAAGGGAGTCCCATTCCAACCAAATCTAACCTACTATCCCTTAGCATATATAGGCCTTACACTGCCTAAGTCAACTAGTAGCCTAGTCTGTAACTCAGTACTTATAATCCAAAGCCTAAGTTTATACGTTAAATGGTTCCATACCATTTCTACTACAGGGAGTTGTTCTATTGCTTAGGGTCAAGATTATCGAAAAAAAATTGGCTTTCCTATATCATCAGATCCTTCAAATCTAGGAGTACTAACACTAGGTCCAAAACGCCAAGGGCCTATTGTATGAAACGAAACTACATTCCTAATCCCTTGTTGGGATTGGGAGTAGCATGCTAGTCACAATACACGGAACAAAGTTCTACACTTTCTACCTCTGACGTCACTAAACTTAACAACAACAAAATACAGAGATTTCAAAATGGTAATCAAACATCTACAAGACAACATCACAGATGCCTAATGCTACCAAAGGACTCTCGCACAGTCCCGACTTACCTTCTTTATCACTGTCGAGTTTAATATTGTCTGTTGCTCACTAGAGCTCTCTCGGCCATATATTTTCAGTATCCCTTAAGCAAAGAAAATGGAGGAATAGGATTGAGAGGGAGGATGGTGGAAAGAGAGAAAAAGGCTAAAACAGCTTAACAATAGCCATGGAAAATGGGAGAAATGTAAGGAAATGGCTAACCAAAATAGAAAAGAGAGATCTAGGCGTTGTAGAGGGATGCTTCAAGCTTCCCTAGGATGTATTTTCAGAAAGAAATGAAAATGAAAAAGGGGAATGGAGCACCTCACGATTTCAGCTCGATTTGGGAGTTTTAGGAGCTCCAACGGACGAAACCTTCAAGAGGGAGGGCTGCCAACTTCAAAGGAACGATGGAGGGTGGTCGTTTTTGGCAGGGAATGGATTTGAGAGTGGTTTGGAACCACGGTTTTAGGTTAGGGCAGCAAGAAAATGAAAATGGGGCTAGGGAAGGGGACTTTTGTGAAGGAAGTACATCTTTTAGGGGTTTCAAGGTACAGACCGCATACCAGGGGGCTTCCCTAGCCCCCAAACTCCTCCAGCCCAAAGACCAGACCCATTTGAAGAGTTTGACCGGCGATGTATCGCTGAATCGGCGATGGAATCGCCGGTGAAGTTGAAAATTGGCCATTGAGGCCATATGGTATGGGTTCCCCTTGCCCTAGGGATTCTAAAAAGGTATGGTTCCCCCCTGTGGTTCATTGTAGATTGCCCTAGGGAGGCCCAAAAATCCATTCGAGGCTTTTCCGGGCTAATCTGCAATCTCGAATACAAAACCCTATCATGCAGCATATGATTTTAGGGTAGAAGGAGCTAGTACATCCATCTAGCACATTATTTACTAAAGAAAGTAAAGTTAGAATGGCCTTATGGCCATTTTTCATGAAATTTTACTATTCACTGTAAAATTTTGTAAAAGTATAATTTTATGTTATTTTCATATTAGGATTAATGCCTAACATGAAAAAGATAAGAGAAAATTGAAGATTGGAGTGGTGAGGGGAAGAATTTCGAAGATTTTCGGTGAAACGGAGTTTTTAAGCCCTGACGATTGAATACAGGAGTCGTGGTCATCCCACGGCCCAAGAATTTACTTTTATGGGTTTAAAATCATTCAAAGAATGTCTCACCCCACTCACCTACAACCTAGGAGCTATTCGGGTTGCTTTACGCGACCCTAGATGCGCTATGGACTTGATCCCGCGATCGAAATGAATAGACTTCGCCTATTAGCGAATCTGGGATCCTAGAAGTGTTTCTAGACCCTTCTCGCACCCACCTAAGTCAGAGGAAGTGACAGCGTACGTCGCGTGACCATAACCCAGGCCCGGTTTAATCCAAATCATGCTCTGATACCATCTGTAACATCCTGAAAATCGGGGGGTCGAGCAAAAACCCAACTCCCGTGTTCCAAAATATTATTTATGCAACATACATATGTATGATTGAATGTTGTCTGTGTCAATGTATTAAACATGAGTGATATTAATCCAGAACAACATATCATACTCCAGAGACAGTTAAATTTATAAGCGGAAGACTGTGATAGTATGTATAACATATATAAACTGTTGTATGTCTCCAGAGTGTGAACATGTTACCAGGTTATATACATACATGTATACTTCAAAAGTAAACAAAAGAATATACATGAGTGCTCTAAAAATATAAAATGACAAGTGTCAAGGTATTTAATCAACCTCCCTGTAATCCCGTCAATCAGAACACGCATAAAGGAGGGATCCTCCTCATCATCATCAAGTCCACTCCACCTCATAGGCTGCGCCATCATCTGCAATCACAAAAGGGTCTGGTGGGTGTCCAGGAACACCGTCCCGTAACGTGGGAGTGAGTAGCTAACTCAGTGGAATAATAGAGCCAGGATTAACATGTTCTCAAATCAATCATGCGATAATAGTATAGCAGTAATTCAAACATTCCTAATACTGTTGTTAATGCAATTATGACATGACGTGATGTATGCCCTCACCGACGATCTCCCTCATACGGCAACATCTTACGACCGCAGCATGCGACACTCCCTAGAGTGCTCCACATCTTCCAGGCACATGCAATGCTATGGTGATATGATTTCCAAGTTGTTATTAGTCCATTCAAACAGCAGGATTGGGAAACTGAGGTACTTCTCTTGTATCAATCCCAACACAGATCCTGTCTAGGGTCGTCACTCCTAGTAATCTCATACGATGTATATTTCGTAGGTCACTGCAAGAGCTACCAGGGCTGTTGCTCGTACTCATTGCACCGCTCCCCCATCACCTTATGAATACAGGCCTACCGTACTCTACTGCAACGGAAGGGTCGTCGCCTCTCGTGGACTCAGAATACGCTCGCGGTTACTACAAAGGACTCGTCGCCTGATCAGTGTAGGCCGACAACAAGAATATAGTGTCCCATACCACCATAATCTGCTCACGAGACTAGGTGCTCACTGGTCACTACGGGGAGGTTTGTGGCCCCAGCGTAGGCCGACAGCTCGACCACGGTGTCCCATACCACCATGCCCGGCTCATGAGTCTTCGTGGATCAAGGTACCATGGTTAACAGGGTTTACAATGGTAAGTTCAGTACCCTAGGTTCAAGCAGTTATGACTCATGCAGGGTGAACATACAATGGCCAGTCGGGTTACTTGACAGGCTCGACTAGAGCGATCGCATCTCAAGTTGACGACATGAAGTGTGTAAAATACTTCGTGTGGCCTAACCACTGCTGCCAACTACAGAACACGGCTCTCGTTCATCTACGCGTCGTTCGTGGCCAAGACCAACCAACCACGAATTCGCTCGGTTACCAACTGCCTGGACTAAGTATAGTCCCAAACACATATGAATTCACATCAGCAAATTATGTAGGAGTATTGGAATTGAAATACAATCATGTGAGCATGTTAACACATGTTATAACATTCAACTTAAGTAAATCTTCAAGCACATACATTTCATGCATAGTATGGAATCATGTACATAGTCAACATGTAGGAAATCATTTATGTGAACATATAAATTGAGAAATCCATCTCAAACTAATTCATAACATCATTTAATTCAATACATACTAATACAAGCATTTATACAAACACATACACTACACACTTAAATCTACATATAGTATGTCGACCCGAAGTGCGCAATTTGGCGAATCTTTTCTCCAAACTAATTATGCACGTACTCCTAACTTTCTAATGTGACAACAAACCATGTCAATCATATCAGCGAAATATGAATGTAATCAGTACTTCCTACAAATGACTAAAATGCCCTAAATCTCATATTCTTCGTTAATTTACGAAACAGGAAACGGATAGCTTGTTGTACATGTCAAACGGCGATGCCGTCGATAATCTACTATTAAACGTCATTAAAAGCTTTGAAAACAGTCAATCAAAGCGTCTAAAATCAGCACCTTGTCTCTTATGGATGAGTAAATTCGAACGGAGCGTATACGCTTCAACTACAGCGATAAGAGAACCTGTTTTACGAGATTTATTAACTATCAGGCTATGGAACGGAAGAAACATCAATTCAGCAACTTTCTAGGGTTTTTCTTACCTGAAAACGCGGAGGAATCGTCGAAAAAGTGATCGGAGTGCGTTGCCTAAGCACGTACAGCAGCAGCAGCAGGTGGCAGGAAGATCTCTCCCACCTTCTCTCACAAACTCTCACCTTTTCTCTCTCCCAATCTAGGGATTTTTGCAAATTCGGATGGGAGAGAGGAGTGAGGGTTTCAACCCTTTTTATAAGCTCAAAAATGCCCAGAATAGGCTCCAGGTCAAGGTATACTTGAGGTATGTCCAATTCGGGGCTGTTTCGGTCCAAAAGATGCTTTCTGGTGGTCCCCTGGTCGAATGCGATCGGACTTAAGCTCATGCGTACCAGATCTAGTACGCATTAAGTTTTCAGTCCGGCAGGGTTCGCAGATCGCACGTGGTGGACCAATTTCAGTTCAGCGGTCACCACACGTAGATCACGGCTGCAAGTCTCATGATATGAAATAGAAATTTTTCCTGATCCGAGGGTGTAATTTGGCTGAATTCTGACAGTCAGAATGCTTAATACTGACATGTCAAGTCGTGTGCCAGATTTGAATTTCAAATTCCAAATCTGTCCCTATTCGCACTCTCTTCGGTTCGGGCTCAATGAAATAGCCTGTGTTTATCGGTTGGACTTGATTTTTAAAATGATTGTCAAGTTCAGCAAGACGGTTCTAACGGTCTAAGATAGGAGGTATCGGACTTTCGACGCGCGGTCTAGATCCAATACAAAATTTCAAAGTGGTCCAGAGAACAAACCTGCTTAGAGTTTGATCCGAGGTTATAGAGTATTATAGAGTCATTGGTTCTACTCGATTTGGGTCTTGTAGAACGTATTTAAAGTGATCAGGGACTGTTTCCCAGCTACTCCAGCGTTGCGCTAGCTAACTTACGCTAAATTTCCATAGGAATTAATCCTAAGTGGTTTCTTTGGCTATGAAATTGGATTCTGAGCGATTTTTCAGGTGTTTTAGTTGACCCACTGCCTAAGGACGTCAAATCCCAGATTGGCCAAAATCCGGGGTGTTACATCGACTAACTTCCGATATGATCGATATTTGAGTTCAGATTGAATCGGACAGTCATCGATATATCGAAGCTCATAGTAGTTTTCTTTAAAAAAATAGGGGTTCCAGAAAACTGCCTATCGATATTATCGATCTACTTTCGATAGGATCGATATTTGAATATCGATGATATCAACTGAACCGTCGATATATCGATAAATTGTCCAGATGAATGTTTGATTGCTGGATGCTTTTTGTCCTCACTCGATTGTATCGATTGATATGCCGAGAACATCAACAGAGCAGGTCTATCATATCGAAAAGTGAATTGATATAATCGACAGTGTAAGAAAAACTTGAAGATTTTCCTATTTGGTATAAAGTTTTCTTACACACAAACCCTAAGATGTTTTACATATTTTTAAGGGTTTTAATCACCTGGTGTTTTGGGACATGGGATGTGTAACACCCCGGATTTTGGCCAATTTGGGATTTGACGTCCTTAGGCAGTGGGTCAACTAAAACACTTGGAAAATCGCTCAGAACCCAATTCCATAGCCAAAGAAACCACTTAGAATTAATTCCTTTAGAAACTAAGCATAAGTTAGCTAGCGCAACGCTGGAGTAGCTGGGAAACAGTCCCTGAACACTTTAAATACGTTCTACAAGACCCAAATCGAGTAGAACAAATGACTCTAGAATACTCTATAACCTCGGATCAAACTCTAAGCAGGTTTGTTCTCTAGACCACTTTGAATCTTTGTATTGGATCAAGACCACGCGTTGAAAGTCCGATACCTCCTATCTTAGACCGTTAGGACCGCCTAGCTGGACTTGACAATCATTTCGAAAATCAAGTCCAACCGATAATCACAGGCTATTTTGATTGAGCCCGGACTGAAGAAAGTGCGAATAGGGACAGAATTAAAATTTTAAATTCAAATCTGGCACACGAATTGACGTGTCAGTATTAAGCATTCTGACCGTCAGAATTCAGCCAAATTACACCCTCGGATCAGGAAAAATTTCTATTTCATATCATGAGACTTGCAGCCCTGATCTACGTGCGGTGACCGCTGAACTGAAACTGGACCGCTACGTGCAATCTGCGAACCCTGCCGGACTGAAAACTTGATGTATGCTAGATCCAGTATGCATGACCTTAAGTCCGATCGCGTTCGGCCAGGGGACCTCCAGAAATGCTCTTTTGGACCGAAACAACCCCGATTTGGATAAACCTCAAGTGAACTTTGTTCCCGAGCCTATTTCGGGCAAGTTTGAGCTTATAAAAGGGGTTGAAACCCTCACTCCTCTCTCCCATCCGAATTTGTAAAAATCTCTAGATTGGGAGAGAGAAAAGGTGAGATTTTGTGAGAGAAGGTGGGAGAGATCTTCCTGCCACCTACTGATGCTGCTGTACGTGCTTAGGCGACGCACTCCAATCACTTTCACGGCGATTCCAACGCACTTCTAGGTGAGAAAAACCCTAACCACTTGATGATTTGGGGATTTCTTCAATTCAAATAGAATAGTAGCTGATGTACATGTGTATCAGGTTGTCTGATTGCCGTAGACGAAGGGTAAAAGCTCCATTCGAAACGATATATATACAAAGTGAAAGGTGCGGATTTTAGACGCTTTGATTGACTGTTTCTAAAGCTTTCAATGTCATTTAATAGTAGATTATCAACGGCAACGCCGTTTGACATGTACAACATGCTGTCCGTTTCCTGTTTCGTAAACTAACGAAGAATATGAGATTTAGGGCATTTTAGTCATTTGTAGGAAGTACTGATTTCATTCACATTTTGCTGATGTGATTAACATGGTTTATCAACGCATTTGAATGTTAGGAATACGTGCATAATTATTTTGGCGAAGAGATTCGCCTAAATGCGCACTTCGGGTCGACATACTATATGTAGACTTAAGAGTGTAGTGTAAGTGTTTGTATAAATGTTTGTATTAGTATGTATTGAATTAAACGGTGTTATGAATTAGTTTGAGATTGATTTCTCAATTAAAATGCTGATGTAAATGATTTTGTACATGATAGCTATATGTATGATTTCATTATATGTATGAAATGCATATGCTTGATGTTTTACTTAAGTGGTAGGTTATAACATGTGCTTGATGATTTCTTTATGATTTGGTTTGAGATCGAATTCTCAATTAATACGCTGATGGTGATGATTTCCTATATGTGGCGATATGCATAATTTCATTATATGTATGAAAGACATATGTAAGATGATTTACTTAAGTTGTACGTTATAACATGTGTTATCATGCTCACATGTTTGTATTCCATTTTCAATACTCTCATATGATTTGCTGATGTGATTCCATAATTGTTTGGGACTATACTTAGTCCAACCAGTCGGTAACCAAGCGAATTCATGGTTGGCTTATCTTGGCCACGAACGACGCGTCGATGAACACGAGTCATATTTGGAGTTGGCGGTAGTGGTTAGGCCACACGAAGTGTTTTACGCACTTCATGTCATTCGACTTGAGATGCGATCGTGCTAGTCGAGCCCGTCAAGTAACCCGACTGGCCATTGTATGTTCACCCTGTATGAGTCATAACTGCTTGAACCTAGGGTACTGAACTTACCATTGTAAACCCTGTTAACCATGGTACCTTGATCCACAAAGACTCATGAGCCGAGCATGGTGGTATGGGACATCGTGGTCGAGCTGTCGGCCTACGCTGGGGCTACAAACCTCCCCGTAGTGACCAGTGAGCACCTATGACTCGTGAGCAGATTATGGTAGTATGGGACACTATATTCTTGCTGTCGGCTTACATTGATAAGGTGATGGGGGAGCAGAGCAACGAGTGCGTGCAACAGCCCTGGAAGCCCTTTGTAGTGACCGCGAGCGTATTCTGAGTCTACGGGAGGCGACGACCCTTCAGTAGCAGTAGAGTACAGTAGGCCTGTATTGATAAGGTGATGGGGGAGCGGTGCAACGAGTGCGTGCAACAGCCCTGGCAGCCCTTGCAGCGACCTACAAAATATACATCGTATGAGATTACTAGGAATGACGACCCTAGACAGGATCTGTGTTGGGATTGATATAAGGGAGGTACCTTAGTTTCCCAATCCTGCTGTTTGAATGGACTAATAATAACTCGAAAATCATATCACCATACCATTGCATGTGCCTGGAAGATGTGGAGCACTTGAGGGTCGATTGCATGCCACGGTCGTAAGATGGTGCCGTATGAGGGAGATCGTCGGTGAGGGCATACATCACGTCATGTCATAATTGCATTAACAACAGTATTAGGAATGTTTGAATTATTGCTTTACTATTATCGCATGATTGATTTGAGAACATGTTAATCCTTGCTCTATTATTCCACTGAGTTAGTTACTCACTCCCACGTTACGGGACGGTGTTCCTGGACACCCACCAGACCTTCTTGTGATTGCAGATGATGGCGCGGCCTGCGAGGCGGAGCTGAACTTGATGATGTTGATGATGAGGAGGATCCCTCCTTTATGCGTATTCTGATTGACGGGATTACAGGGAGGTTGATTAGATACCTTGGCACTTGTCATTTTATATTTTTGGAACACTCATGTATATCCTTTTGGTTTACTTTTAGAGTATACATGTATGTATATAACCTGGTAACATGTTCACACTCTGGAGACCTACCACAGTTTATATATGTTATACATACTATCACAGTCTTCCGCTTGTTAATTTAACTGTCTCTGGAGTATGATATGATGTTCTAGCTTAATCTCACTCATGTTTAATACGTTATCACAGACAACATTCAATCATACATATCTATGTTGCATAAATAACATTTTGGAACTCGGGAGTTGGGTTTTTGCTCGACCCCCCGATTTTCGGGATGTTACAGGATGTGAGGATATGATTTACCTATGGAGAGCTTCCACATATCCAGTTGAGGCAGACACTTGAGTTGATCTTCCTGTTAGGCGCTGTTGTCTGACTGACTCAACTTTCACCGTAATTGATAGACCAGGGCACTAGTAGGTGCACTTTCACGAACCAGTACTAGGACTAGTCGAATAAGGTCCAGGACTAGTCTTAAAATAGACCAAACTTATGTATAAACATGCAGTATGAATTATGTATCCGAAATGACCTACCTTAAGGTCAATCTAAGGTCTATTATACCTGGAACATAAAGTATGAACATTGAACTTCATTTAGCGAAGGAAGTCCTTTGAACCTTATCAAGCTTGAGCTCTCGTACTTGATGTAGCTTGATTGTGAGATAATCAAAAGCTTGAACTTGAACTTCATCTTGAGTTGCACTTGAGTCTTGAAGTGTACTTGAGTCTTGTACTCTTTATCGATGTAGCTCTGAACATATATGCTTACAGACGTTGACAAAGTACATAGCTTGAATTGGCTTGAAGTCGATCAATGTACTTAACTTGAAACACTTATGAAGCAGTGTCTTAAACATATATAAATCAGCATACAAACACAAGACACAGATAAAGGTTTTGGCACCACAAAATTTCACAACCAAAGGGGCATATGACCATAACACTTACAATCTCCCCCTTTGTCAAATTTGTGACAAAACACACCCATATACACACACACACACACACACACACACACACACACATATATATATATATATATATAACAAAGAAGCGCAAGTACAACAAGCTCAAAGTAGCACAAGTACAATAGGCTCAATATAGAATCATGCACCAGTTGTTATAAACAACATCCATCAAGAGACAGGAGTATACATACTCATACTCCCCTTGAGTAGCACAACACACATAGATAGAAAGAAAAATATGATGCTACTCACTACTTTCATATCCATAACCAATCAAAATCTGTCAGTCAAAAGCTTCTAAAGCGCATTTCTCCCCCTTTTTGTCACAATATGACAAAGGAAGAAGCAAAGATAGGATAAACAAGAGAGTAAGATGGGAGTTAAATATAGAAAAGTTTAAAGTTCATATAGCATTAAGCATATATCCAAGTTAGAAAAAGTCAAACTCACAGACTGAAATAAAACAAAGTATTAAAGTTATTACAATGCAAAGAGTAAAATACTTAATCTGATTTAGAGGAAGGAGTAGGTATGGTAGGATCAAGTTTATGAAGGCCCTTGTTTAAGCGCCGAAGAGACTTGTGCATATATTTGAATTGCATATCATGAGCAACATTTATATTCTTTACCTTTTCCTCTAATGCATGAATACGTGCATCAAAATCTGATGGTACAAAATCAGGATCATTTTCAGAGTTGGAATCATTATCATTAAAAATGTCATCCATATTAATATGGTCTGGAGGAAGATCATGTAACACCCCAAATTTTTACTAACCTAGAGTTAGGCGTCCTTAAGAAATGGGTCAACCATAGCACCTTGGTAACTTCTTAAAACTCGAGTCTAAAGCCAGAGAAATCATTTAGAACCTAATTCTTTAGAAATTTAACGTGTATTAGCCAGCGCTATACTACATTTCCTGCAAAAATAGCACCAAGCACTTTAAATACGATCTGTAAGACCCAAAATCTCTAAAATTGTTAACGCTACGTTACCCTGAAATCTAGGATCCAACTCTAGACCCAGTTGCTCTCGAGAATGCTTTGTAACTTTGTATTGGTTCTATACCGCACATCGAGAGTCTGATATCTATGAATTTAGACCATTACAACCGCCTAGTTGGACTTGACAATCACCTAGAATATCAAGCCCAACCGATATCCTGAGACCATTTTATTGAGCCCGGAGTGAAGAGAGTAGAAAAAGGAAGATTTTTAGAAAATTAATTATATTTTTAAAGGAATCTGGAACGTTTCACTTGCGCATTATTTTTAAGCATTCTAACCATTAGAATTCGACCTAAATTCACCCTCGGATCAGGATAGGTGGCCCTAACATGTCATAGTACTTGTAGCTCTGATCGAATTCTCATAACCGTTGAACTGAAACTGGTCCGCCATGGTCAATCTGGAAACCCGACTGGAATAAAAACTTAGCTTGACCTAGATCTGATATTAGAAAGCTTAAGTCCGACCGCATTTAGCAACAGGATCTCCAGAAATGCTCTGTTGGATCGGAACAGACCCGATTTGGTTATAACCTAAGTATACCTTAGCCTTAAGTCTATTTTTATCAAGTTTAGGCTTATAAATAGGGCTTAAAACCCTCATTCCAAATCCCATATGAATTTTTAAAACCTAGCTTTCCAAGAGGGGGAAAAGAGAGAGAAAGTGAGGGAGAAGTTGGTGCTGCTTCCTGGGATTCTTCCCAGCTTTACTACGTGTCTAATCCACCTATCTGTATCGCTATTTCGGTGTTTCTGACTCCAATCCTAGGTAAAAAATCCTAACCCAAACCTTTTTTAGGGCTTAGTATAGTTTAAGTGATGATGCAGCTAATCTATTTCATGTTCTAGGTTGTCAATCTGCCGTTGACGACGACTTATCGTCTGAATCATATCCATTTCGCATTTTCTAGTTTAAGGTGCGGACTATATGCGCTTAGGTTATGGTTTTCAATACTTTCAATGATAGTTAATGATTTATTCATATTGTGAATACAATTACACATGCCAAATGTGCTATCTATTTTGTCTTTCGTATACGTATACTGTATATTGTAAATATCGTATTTTATGTACATGTTAGAATACACGTATGCATATGAAATCTGTTGATATGCTTGCCATGATCAATGATCGTTGTTATATGCCTGATATGTGTACGGCAACTCCTTGGAGAAAGGACTTTCCCTAACATGCAGTAGAGACGACATACGTGATGTATGTTGAATAGTGTAACCTAAGTGTTTGACTAAATGCCTAAGTGAGTTAGTAGTTAGTAAAGTGTGATTGCTAGAGTGGTTGAGATATGGATCTCTATCACAATACTTGAGTGTATGATTTCCTCCATGAATCATGTAACTTAGGATATCCATGCTAAATGAGTGTATGATTTCCTCCATGGATTATGTACTTAGTTGAATCATGTTAAATGAGTGTATGAATTCCTGCACGTACTATATTTACATTCAAGTTATATTGGATATATCTCATATACCTGATATTGAATTTGTATGTGAATGGGGCTGTACTACAGTCCAGGTAATCGGTAAGCGTACTCCAAATGGTGGTTGAGCTCGTTCGCCACGTAGGATGAGTTTAACAAATCTGAGTCGTGCTTGGGATGTTCGGAAGTGGTTAGGCCACACGAAGTGCTTATGCATCTCATGTCGTTTAACACAACGTGCGCTTGGCCTAGTTGAGCTTATCAACTAACCCGATTGACCGATGTTTGTTTACCATATTTGGTCGCTACTACATGAACCTAAGGTACCAAACTTACCAGTGAAAAGCCCCTCTAAACTTGGTACCTCGATCCGCTAAGACTCATGAGCCGATTATTGTGGTATGGGACACTATATTTGTGCTGTCGGCCTACATTGATTGGTGACGAGCCCTTTATAGTGACCAGTGAGCACCTATACTCATGAACAGATTATGGTGCTATGGGACACTATATTCTTACTGTCGGCCTACATTGATTGGTGACGAGCCCTCTGTAGTGACCTCGAGTATATCATGATAGTGCATAAGGGTGACGAGTCTTGTTGCAGTATGTGGGATATAACTAGGCCTGTATTGATAAGGTGATGGGGGAGAGGAGCAACGATTACGCGCAACAACCCTGACAGCCCTTGAAGTGACCTAGAACCGTAACATCGTATGAGATTATCTCGGACTGACGACCCGAGAATGGATCACCGTTTGGGTAATGATATAAGGGAGGTACCTTAGCTTCCCAATCCTGCTGTATGAAAAGGACTAATAAGAACTTGGTAATCATACTCATGACATGGCACTGCATGTGCCATTGGCATTGGTGTGAGAGCACAGTGGTAGTGATTCATACCGCAATCGTTATATGATGTTGCATGAAGGAGTTTGTGGTGAGGGAATGCATCATTATCTTATATCATTCTTTCATTAACAAGAGTATGTAGGACATGTTTGATTGTACTACTTTATCATTACTGCTTGATTGAATTGATAACATGTTAACCTTTGCTGCATATAGTTTCCACTGAGTTGATCACTCACTCCCACGTTACGGGACGGTGTTAGCCACACTAACCAGTCCCTATTTTAGTTTCAGATGATGGCGATGTTTGCGAAGCAGAGCCGGACTTTATGATGATGAGGAGGATTTCTCCTATATGCAGATTCTGATTGACGGGGTTACAGGGTTACTGATTAGATGCCAATACACTTGGTATTTTGCCTTTTATTTAAACACCCATGTATATTCTTTTCTTTTCATTTTTGGAGTATACATGTATTTAGTTAACCTGGTAAAATGTTCACACTCTAGAGACTTACAATCAATTATATATTTTATATATTTATCACAGTCTTCCGCTTGAGAAACTTAACTGTCTCTGGAGTATGATATGCTGTTTTGGTCTAATCTCACTCATGTTTTCTGCACTAATATAAACAACATTCATCCATCATTGAAAATGTTGCATAAGTGATGTTCTGGAACTCAGGAATAAGTGTTTATGCTCGACCCCTGATTTTCAGGATGTTACAGATCATCTCCCTCTTCTTCATTCACACCTGCTGCTTCACCTTCTCCAACATCTACTTGGCCATCAGCCAAGTGCAACTTCATTTTGTTTAAGTTTTAATTGTTAAAAATGAGGTGTTGGATAGGAGCCTCTTCAACAGGCATAGCGACTAGCATGTGAGTTGCTAACACAGTCATTAAGTAAGCAAATGGAAGATCACTATGACCTGAATGGAGACGAAACTTAATGATGGAATGACATATCAAAGAAGGCAGACAAACATTTGTACCAATAATGATAGAATACAAAATACGAACCATGAATAAATTCAGTTCTGTCTTGTTACCAGAACGAGGATACAGATTAGAAGTAAAGATACGATACAAAACTTTGTATCTGGGTAGCGAACATTTGGTTGTGAGGGCATTCCCGTTTTGAGTCCATTGAGCATTCATGTTACACAACACTCTAGTATAAATACATTTTTCAGATTCAGAAACTTTCTCAGCTAGAGTGCTAGGTGGAATACCATCATCATTAATAGGTATATCCATAAGGCCTGAAGTTAAATGACGATCAACAGGAAAAGGCCCTTCTCTAGTAGCAATAGAGAAAGTTAATTGTTCAGTAGAAAAATCAAGTATGCATGCAAACATGCTCTGCGCAATGAATTGGTATGCCGGCTCGCCCCAATGAAGGATGTTAACCCAACCTACAGATTGGAGGAGATGAAGGATACCGAAATGGGCGACATGATCTAAATCAACATCTTTCTCAACAATGACATTACACAGACGCAAATCAAGCACATAAGGTGGATCATCTTCGGGAGACCGAAGATGACGTCTTGTAATAGAAGATGATCTGCATGAAGAGGGTCCTCTAATATTTTTCTTTTTCCTTCTAGAGTCTATATTCTTGAATAAAAATAAGAAATTTTAAAGAAGTAGAGATGGGTTTCTCTAGATTAGCGAATGAGGAAGAAAACCCAAAAATCTCATGATAAATTTGAAATCAACTACTCTAATGAAGAAATTGAAGAAAATAGACCACAAATATCCAAGAAAGACAACAAAATGCTCTAACCTGGTCGAATCGAACTGTAGGGTTCGACTAGTCATAGCTCGGCTCGTTGGAGAGAAAAGTGAAAATGAGGAAGAAGAAAGATTTTCCCAAATTAAAGAGATCAGCACGCTCCACAACCGGTCTTAGAGAATACACGACTGATCGTACCACGATTGGTCGTGTATGACCACGACTGGTCGAGTACTGGCCAAAAATTATAATTTTCAGCAAATTTTAAAAATTTAACTACAAAAATACATAAACATATATACAATATGTTATAAATTTACAAGAAGATTCAATTTAAATTGCACATACCAAGGTCAAACTTTAATTTATTAAACCTACTTTTGTTGAGCAGTTTAGTGAAAATGTCAGCAAGTTGAGTCTTGGTTGGAATTTATTCCAAAGAAATTATTTTATCTTCCACCAATTCATGAATATAATGATACCTAATGTCAATGTGCTTGGAACGTGAATGCTGGATTGGATTTTCAGAAATATTTATTGCACTGGAGTTATCGCAAAATAAAATCATTGAATCTTGTGTAATTCCATAATCGCTTAACATACGTTTCATCCAAACAAGCTCAGTACATGCATTTCCTGCTGCGATGTTTTCAGCCTCAGCAGTAGAAAGTGATTTGGAACTTTGGTTCTTGCTAAACCAAGAAACCAAGTAATTTCCAATATAAAAACAACCACCACTGGTTGATTTTCTGTCATCAATATTACCTGCCCAATCAGTATCTGAGTACCCAGCCAATTGAACACTAGTCTCATGAGGATACCAAAGACCCAAATTAGCAGAACTTGTGACATATTACATAATCCGCTTAACAGTAGTTAAATGAGATTCTTTAGGATTAAACCAATATCTATCACAAATACCAATGCTAAAAGCAATATCTGGTCTACTAGTAGTTAAATAAAGAAAACTGCCAATTATGCTATGATACAATTTAGGATCCACATCTTTACCTATAGAGTCCTTTGAGAGTCTTAAAGTTGCATTCATAAGAGTTTCAAAATTCTTACCATTCTCAAATCCGAACCTTTTAATCAAGTTCAAGGCATAATTGGTTTGAGAAAGAAAAATTTCATCAGGTTATTATTTTACTTGCAACCTTAAGAAATAATTTAATTCCCCAACCATGTTCATTTCGAACTTAGATTTCATTAACTCTGCAACCTCAACATCATGTTAGTATAAGTTGATCCATAAAGAATATCATCAACATAGATTTGAACCATTAAGATATCATCGTTATGTTTCTCAATAAAAAGCGTCTTATCGACAGTTCCCATTTGAAAACTATGACTCAGTAAAAACTTAGTCAATTTCTCATACCATGCCCTGGGAGCTTGTTTTAGACCACAGAGAGCCTTTTTAAGATGTTATACTTGATCAACAAACTTAGGGTCTTCAAACCCTGTAGGTTGTTCAACATATACCTCTTCATGTAAATCGCCATTCAAGAAGGCACTCTTCACATCCATTTAATAAATTTTAAACTTCTTAAAGCATACAATGGATATAAAAAGTCTGATTAATTCAAGGCGAGCAACTGGGGCAAAGGTTTCATCATAATCAATGAAATAGCTGTGAAGACCACTTGAGTTGAAGTAAGAATTTGCCAATATGTCCTATAGGGGGGGTGAATAGGACTTTTTAAAGTTTTTATGATTTATTAAAAAATCCTATCACACTAATCCTATAACAGTGTACAAATTAGGATTACTCAAAATTAACTCTACTGGCTTCCAAGCCTGGTAGAGGATCCAATCACAGAACTATTTAAATGATAAGCATGAAGGAGTTATAGTCTATGATGGATGTGACTGTGTGTGAAGTGTGAGCAAATATAAATACAGTTAATATAATCACACAAATGATCAGGCACAAGAATCAATCATAAACACAGTCATTTTTAGTGGTTCGACTACGTGTCTACTCCACTCATGGCTGCAACACTCAACCCTTGAGTGTACCAAATTTCACGAAGGAGGTTTCCCATGGTTCACCTCAAACCTAAGGTTTTAAATCAGGTTCACCTTCAACCTTTACAGAGGTTTCTACTTAGTTCACCTCAAACCCTAGAGTTTTGCCGGTGCACTCCTAACCAGATGTTTATGCCCACATAGAGCAAGGGTCCACATGACGCACCTGGATGTTTATGCTCTCCAAAGAGCAGGGGTCCACACAATGCACCCACAGCGTACACTCCATCCGGAGGCCTCCTTTGAGGACTTCAAAGGGTGAGCAACACTTAAGACCCAATCCTGGAAAGGAATGATCACAAGTGTCCTCTGGACTCTAGATACATACAGATAAGTTGATGAGTCCCATTCAACGTAATGTCGAAGATCTCCTCCTTATTGTTGAAGAGTCTTCGGCTCCCTTAATTCACAATACAAAAGATGTACCAGTACTAGGCTTCGAGTAAGGTTAAGGTTAGGATGGAAATCCACTCTCTTGGAATTTTCCTATAAGGAAGATAGAGTGATTCCCATCATCTATTCATTCAAGGCATCCCAGCTTAATGATATGTTATTAAGATAGTTGCTAGAGGATCCTTGTATGTGGAAGTTCATTTCCCAATCCACTCAATTGAATGTCAATGGTAAGAGTGGATTAGAAGATGAACTCCCGTGAGAGAAAGGGCTTTGGGTATATGATCTGAGGGTAAGACACATAAAAGCACTCTCTTCATTCTCTACCACCAATATGACCAAGTCTCTCTTTAAATAGGCAAAAGGTTTTAACGGATATAAAACGGTCATATTTATGACTGAGTTCAATGTCATCGAGCATGGTCGATATCATCGAGTATACTCTCGATGGCATCGACTGTCCGCTCGATAACATAAACTTCAAAGTCATACGCTTTTTGAAACCTATTGTCAGCTGATCAATGAGATCGATACTTGTGTCGATGTCATCGAATTTCAAACTCCGATTCCATCGATACTTGGATCGATCTATTGACACTTGAAGAATGAGAGAGACTAGCCGAAATATTTTAGGATATATGATATGATCGAGGGTCAACTGATGTCATCAGAATTTAAATGTCGATGATATTGAGACCATGTCGATAGGATCAATAAATCATATAGATTTACCTATAAGCACGCTAGACAGTTTGTGTCCAGACTCGATCCAATCGACCAGGACTCGATAGTATCGACAAAGGAATATCGATTTCCTCGAGTGGCCCCCGATCAACTTTTAGAACATCCCAAAATATTTACTGGATGAAACACGCACCCACTGTTGATATAATCGAATGACTTCCGAGATGATCGATATTTAAATTTAGATTGAATCGGAATAGTCATCGATATATCACAGCTTATAGTAGTTTTCTTTAGAAAAATAGGGGTGTCAAAAAACTTCCTGTTGATATTATCAGTCCACTTTCGATGGACTCGATATTCGAATATCGATTATATCGATTAAAACTTCGATGTCTCGATAAATCATCCAGATGAATGTGTTGTTGCTGGACACATTTTGTCCTCACTCGATTATATCGATTGAGATGCCGAGGACATCGACAGAGTAGGTCGATCACATCGATAGGGGTATCAATACAATTGACAGGGTAAGAAAACTCGAAAATTTTTCTATTTGATAAAAAGTTTTCTTATTATAAAACCCTAAGATGTTCTACTTAGTTTTAAGGATTTTAATCACCTGGTGTTTTGGGACATGGGATGTGAGGCTATGATTTACCTAAGGCGAGCTTCCAAACACCTAATGGAGGCAAACGCTTGAATTGATCTTCTTGTTAGGTGCTGTAGTCTGACTGACTCAACTTACATCGTAATTAACAAACAAGAGCACTAGTAGGTGCACTTACAATCTCCCTTTTTGTCAATTACATGATAAAATACCCAAAACACCCTAGAAAAATATCTAGACAGATACATCCTAAATTATGTGTACATGTGATTACACAATTTTACAAATTCTAACACATTCATGTACACAACCAGAATTTACTCCCCCTTACTGTAAAAACCCCATTCTTGGTGCAGCTGCTCCCCCTTACACCTACAATATATAAGAACAGATATCCAATTTTCCACACAGGGTGTTTGTAACTTTTCTCCCCCCTTTTGTCAGTCATTGGCAAAGGCATAACAAGTGATATTGACTGAAGATTGTAAGCATATGGGAGAACTGACTTACAGATAGAAATGCATAAAGATTAAATCATTTTAAGCCATACATCATCGTCAAAAGACACAATCAGATAAGAAAGTCAGGAAGAACACATGCATTCAAAAGAAATACTTCATTTAACAAGGGAATAGTAGTATATCACTATGGCAAACAGAATATAAGTATATGCAACCATATTCAATCAGTGTCCAAAAAAGTATACTGCCACAGACAGCAGTACATAATCAATTATCCAAAGAGAACAAAACCCATTTGAGAGCCGCCAAGTATTGTAATCAATATTTCATCCCATCCGAGGGTACACACACAAAAAAAATAAATTCAACCTGTGTAAATAGAGAGAGAGAGAGAGAGAGAGAGAGAGAGAGAGAGAGAGAGAGAGAGAGAGAGAGAACTATCACATGCACTTAAGGCAGCGTAGAACATTAAAAAAGATATCATAGTTCATACGCTGAGTTAAAGAGTGAGTGTGTGTGATAGCTTTTAGAAATCAGTGCTAGGGAGAAGAATGAGGAGTTGTGTCATCTCGGTGACAGGTCATCAGATCGACCAACTGTTGCACAGACTGTTGTACCTTGTGGACAACACGCTCCAAGACTATAAGTCGCTCTTGCACTGATTGAATGTCCCACTGAATTGCACCGATCTTGTCCAGCTTGTATCGTTTAGTATGCCCAGGGATTGACATAGATGAGACTGGATAAACTCTAGCAGATTCACCACCTTCCATCTCAGTTTCTTCAGCATGGGTGACACTAGTACCTTCGCCTCCTTCTTCTTGAATTCCTCCTTGTACTCGTGATAAATTAGATCCATCTTACTAATGTTTTTAAAATTAAAAACATGAAGTGGAAGTACAGGATCATTTGTAGAAGGAAAGCCAATGCTTTGATAGATTCTGCTAATAATCCAGGGATATGGCAGATGCAGATCTCAAGATGTATGTATGGCATTGACAAACTGATTGACGATCAGTGTTGAAAGGCAAATCTTTATCCCAGTTGCAACGGAGTATATTATCATGACCATGAGACTTGTGAGATCGGATCGATTTGTACTTCTTGGGTACAAATTTATAGTGAAAATCCCATGCATGACTCGAAACCAGGGCTCCATGTACCTGGATTTTAAGGCATTCCCTTGATGCCATGGAATATCTCTGTTGTGACATAGGTATTTGGTTATCATTGATCAGACATCTGGAAGATCGAGATCTCAATTTGGAAGGCCTTCTGGAACCAACTGTAGATTGAGAATGTGAGCCACAGTGGCAGGAGTGATAAATGCATCATCACCATCTAGGGATACCATGAATGAAGGAGGATTAGATACTGGAGAATGAAACGCTGTAAGAAAGTTGCGTGTTTGTTCGAGTTGATAAGGCCCTCCTAAATCTAGGATAGGCAGCCATTCGATTTCAGCGAATAAAGGTTCCAAATTGTATGGTGCCAAACAGCACTTGTCGACTTTTTTCTCATGGATCATCTTTCTACTGGTGTATTTTGCAGGATGTTGGCTAGCCGGAAGAGGTGGTGCTAGTTGATGAGGTGCAGGAACTTCGGTCTGGGGACCACCATGTGAGGTCTGTCGTGATCTTAGCCGTGTGGGGGTCCCATGGTCCGGGATCCTCGCTCTTTCCCTTGAGGCAAGGATTTTTTGTCGGGTAGTTCTTGAAGACTCCCCTGGACCGGATGCTACACCTTTGTCTTTTCCCATGTGGACCAATAAGCTTTTCAAAATTTTAGGAAAAATGACAGAACTCCTGACAAACCAAGAATATCCAAAAGATGACATTTTTAGAAGAGTATTATCTGATTTTTGGAAGGATTTAGGTAGTCCGACGTGGCTCCTAGTGATTTGTCGAGAGGATCGAGTAGAGAAGAGGACCGAGAAGCCCTTGAAATAAAATCCTTTTTTCTCTCTGTCCTGGTAACTTTTATCGAGCGCCATCTATCGATCATATCGACCAATGTCTCGATGATATCGAGAAGTTGCCAATCGATTCTATCGAGTTTGTCCACGATCTCATCCACGGTCATACGACTTTTCATATTCTGAAGATCCATCGATTGTATCGACCCTCAGTCGATAAAATAAAAAAAGATCGAGACTAGTATCAAAAGTAGGTGCTTTTTAGGATTTTCACACTTTCAACACACTATTAAGTATATCCTGTTTTGATCAGAATATATCACAGAATTTTGTACAGGTTTATAAACATGAAAATGTTTATATACAAAAATTTTGAGGTCTCCAACCTCAGATGTAATATTTTAGACTTAGCCAAATTGCATCACTTCATCAGATATCCAGATCTAGATGCAATACCAGGACTTGTTCCATTTTCTGCTTGATATTTTGGGGTATATGAAAGTTAATCATTAGAAAATTTAGTTTTTCTTTTACTACCCATTGTGAGACAGAATTCTTCATTCTCTCCATTTCTTTAGGTGGTGATGGATGGGTGTTTCTCTTAGATGGACTTTTAACATTCTGAGTTTCTCTAATTGATTTGAATTTTTCAATGTGATTTCGATCAGAGTTATATAGAGTCTGTCTAGGTGCTAAACATTTAAATTTATAATGACCAACATCACCACATAAATGACAAACTGGAGAAATTCCCATATTGCTACCTGTGGTAGCCAGTTTTGTTGGGGCTTTACTACCAGTTTTCTTTTTACTTTTCTCATATCCTAGTCCACTTTTGTCTCTTCTTAGTCTTACCATCCCTAATAATTTTTCTAGCTTCTCACCACTTTAGGAAAATTTTTTGTTGATTTCAACAACTCTCCTGGATTTTTCTAAGTCAATGTTGAGTGAGTGACGTTCATTCTTGAGTTGCGCATTATCATCTCTTAATAATTCAGCCTGGTTCACAAGTTTTGACACTTCTGTTTTTAGGAATATATTTTCTCTTTCTAGCTTGTCATTTTCTGAATGATATTGTTACAAATCATTGACTAATTGTGTGTTAATTTCCAAGGTTCTTTTCAAGTCTTTTTGCAACAGTTCCTTTTTATTTTTAGACATACTGAGTTTTTTAAGAATGTGGATGCTATGAATATACAGTTAATTATAAGCATCTTACAGTTTATCCTTTTCAATTTTTTCTTCTTCTTTAATTTCCTCATTGTCAGATGGAAATGATTCAGTGGCTTGTTGTTCTTTCTCAGATTCAGTTGGAATGATCAAAGTAGTGGAGATCATAAGTATTTTCAAGGATTTCTGATCTCTATCACTTTCTAAGTCACTATTTTCTGAGTTTGACTCTTCTGTATCATCCCATTTGGCAGTCATTGCTTTGCCCTTAGTTTTCTTGTTTAGGCATTCAGTTGACAAGTGTCCATACTCATGACAGGCATAACACTGTGGTTCTTTGGTTCTTTTCCCAAATTTGCCTATAGAAGGTTTGTCATCCACCTTTCTTCCTCTAGAGGGGCGACCACGATTCCTCTGAAAGAACCTTTTGAATCTTTGTGCCAGCAGAGCCACTTTCTCATCTTCATCTTCTTTTTCACTCTCACTGTCCTCATGTTTTTCTTTCTTAGAGGTTTTTAGGACAATGTTTTTTGGATTTTTGGGGTTGTGTGAAGTATAATTCAAAAGTTTGTAGGGAACCTACCAGTTCTTTTACTTTCATTTCGTCAATATTTCTACACTCCTCAATTGTTGTTACTTTGGGATTAAACCATTTTGGTAAGGACCTTAGTATTTTCCTACATATTTTTGGTACTGGAACCTTTTCTCCCAATCCACCCATGGAGTTACAAATGATATTCAATTTGGTGAAAAACTTCATAAATGTCTCATGCTCTTCCATACTGAGATTTTCGAACTGTGAAGTCAGAAGTTGTAGTTTAGATCTCTTCACAGTGCTTGTGCCTTCATGGGTTGTTTCCAATAAGTCCCATGCTTCTTTAGATGTCCCACACATACTTATCTGATTGAAAATATCTTAAGACACGGCACAGTAGATGGCATTCATTGCTTTTGCTTCAACAGTTCGTTGTTCTTTGTCAACCACCGTTCACTTTTCTTTAGGTTTGGGCTTGGTGATTGTGGTTTCATCTTCAAGTATAGTTTGTTCAGATGGTACCACATATCCCTTTTCAACTACATCCCAAACATTGTGATCCAAGGATCTCAGGAAGTAGTGCATTCTAGCCTTCCAATATGCATAATTTAAACCATCAAATACTGGAGGTCTAGTGATAGATGAGCCCTCTCCTTTGGCCATATTCCTTAACTTCAGTCAAGATCACTCTTTAGGCGGTGAAGCCCTTAAAGAGAGACCCGCTCTGATACTAATTGAAATAGTGGAGAAGAATGCTTGATTTGAAGTAGGAATATGCCAATATGTCCTAGAGGGGGGTAAATAGGACTTTTTAAAGTTTTTATGATTTATTATAAAATCCTATCACACTAATCCTATCATAGAGTACAGATTAGGATTACTCAAAATTAACTCTACTGGCTTCCAAGCCTGGTAGAGGATCCAATCACAGAACTATTTAAATGATAAGCATGGAGGAGTTATAATCTATGATGGATGTGACTGTGTGTGAAGTGTGAGCAAATATAAATGCAGTTAATATAATCACAAAAATGATCAGACACAAGAATCAATCATAAACACAGTCATTTATAGTGGTTCGACTACTTGTCTACTCCACTCCCGGCTACCACACTCAACCCTTGAGTGTACCGAATTTCACTAAGGAGGTTTTCCATGGTTCATCTCAAACCTAAGTTTTTAGATCAGGTTCACCTTCAACCTTTACAGAGGTTTCTACTCGGTTCACCTCAAACCCTAGAGTTTTGTTGGTGCACTCCTAACCAAATGTTTATGCCCACACAGAGTAAGGGTCCACACAATGCACCCGGATGTTTATGCTCTCCACAGAGCAAGGGTCCACATAACGCACCCACAACGTACACTCCCATCGGAGGCCTCCTTTAAGGACTTCAAAGGGTGAGCAACACTTAAGACCCAATCGTAGAAAGGAATGATCATAAGTGTCCTCTGAACTTTAGATACTTACAGATAAGTTGATGAGTCCCATTCAGTGCAATGTTAAAGATCTCCTCCTTGTTGTTGAAGAGTCTTCGGCTCCCTTGATCCGCAACACAAAAGATGTACTAGTACTAGGCTTCGAGTTAGGTTAAGGTTAGGATGAAAATCCACTCTCTTAGAATTTTCCTATAAGGAAGATAGTGTGATTCCCATCATCTATTCATTCAAGGCATCCCAACTTAATGATATGTTATTAAGATAGTTATTAGAGGACCCTTGAATGCAGAAGTTCATTTCCCAATCCACTCTACTGAATGTCAATGGAAAGAGTAGAATAGAAGATGAACTCCCGTGAGAGAAAGGGCTTTGAGTATATGATCTGAGGGTAAGACACATAAAAGTACTCTCTTCTTTCTCTACCACCAATATGACCAAGTCTCTCTTTAAATAGGCAAAAGGTTTCAATGGATATAAAACGGTCATATTTATGACTGAGTTCGATGTCATCGAGCATGGTCGATATCATCGAGTGTATACTCTCGATGGGATCGACTGTTCGCTCGATAACATAAACTTCAAAGTCATACGCTTTTTGAAACCTATTGTAACACCCCAGATTTTTTGCCAACCTGGGATTAGAGGTCCTTAGGCAATGGGTCAACCAAAACACCTTGGTAACCGCTCAGAACCCAATTCCATAGCCAAAGAAATCACTTAGGATTAATTCCTTTAGAAACTAAGCGTAAGTTAGCTAGCGCAACGCTAGAGTAGCTGTGAAATAGTCCCTGATCACTTTAAATACGTTCTACAAGAACCAAAACTTGTAGAACCAATGACGCTATAACATCCTGAAACCTTGGATCAAACTCTAAATCGGTTTATTCTCAGGACCCCTTTAAAACTTTGTATTGGATCTAAACCGGGCGTCGAAAGTCCGATACCTGCAATCTTAGACCGTTATGACCGCTTAGCTAGACTTGACAATCATTTCGAAAATCAAGTCCAACCGACATTCAGAGGCTATTTCATTGAGCCTGGAGTGAAGAGAGTGAGAATAGGGTTAGATTTGGAATTTTAAAATTCAAATCTGGCACGTGACTTGGCACGTTATTATTAAGCATTCTGACCGTCAGAATTCAGCCAAATTACACCCTCGGATCAGGAAAAATTTTTCTTTCATATCATGAGACTTGTAGACCTGATCTAGATGTGGTGACCGCTGAACTGAAACTGGACCGCCACGTGCGATCTATGAACACTACTGGTCTGAAAATGGGATGTGAGCGACATCCGACGTGCATGAGCTTAAGTCCGATCGCGTTCGGCCTGGGGACCTCCAGAAATGCTCTTTTGGATCGAAACAGCCCCGATTTGGTTAGACCTCAAGTAAACATTGTTCCCAAGCCTAATTTGAAAAGTTTTAAGCTTATAAAAGGGGTTTAAACCCTCACTTCTCTCACCCATCCGAATTTGCTAGAAACCCTAGCAGAGTGAGAAAAAAAGTGAGAGATTGTGAGAGAGTGCGGGAGGGATCTTCCTGCCACCTGCACCAGCTGCTACACGTGCTTAAGCAACGTATATCAATCACTTTCCCGGTGATTCTGCCGCATTTCTAGGTAAGAAAAGACCCTAACTACTTGCTGATTTAAGGTTCCATCGATTCCTTAGCGATGTAGCTGATGTACGTGTGCATTAGGTCGCCTGTACACCGTTGACGAAGCGTATACGCTCCGTTCGGAACGATACACATCTAAAGTGAAAGGTGCGGATTTTAGATGCTTTGATTGGCTGATTTCAACACTTTCAATGTCGTTTAATAATAGATTATCGACGGCAATACCGTTTGACATGTACAACATGCTGTCTGTTTCCTGTTTTGTAAGTAGACGAAAAATATGAGATTTAGGGCATTTTAGTCATTTGTAGAAAATACTGTTTGCATCCATATTTTGCTGATATGATTGACACGGATTTTTTTCACCTTAGGATATTAGGAATGCGCGCATAATCATTTTGGCAAAGAGATTCGCCCAAATGCGCACTTTGAGTCGACATATAATATGTAGACTTAAGTGTGTAGACTAAGTGTTTGTATAAATGTTTGTATTAGTATTTATTGAATTAAATGGTGTTGTGAAATAGTTTTGAGATTGAATTCTCAAATAATATGCTGATGTAAATGATTTCCTTCATGTTGGCTATATGTATGATTTCATCATATGTAAGAAATGTATGTGCTAGATGATTTACTTAAGTTGTATGTTATAACATGTGTTAACATGCTCACATTGTTGTAATGCATTTCCATTACCTTTATATGATTTCTGATGTGGATTCATAAATGTTTGGGACTATACTTAGTCCAGACAGTCGGTAACCGAGTAAATTCGTGGTTGGCTTATCTTTGCCACGAAGGACGCGTCGATGAACGCGAGTCGTGTTTTGAGTTGGCGACAGTGGTTAGGCCACACGAAGTGTTTCATGCACTTCATGTCGTTCAGCTTGAGATGCGCTCGTGCTAGTCGAGCCCGTTTAGTAACCCGACTGGCCATTGTATGTTCACCATGTATGGGTCATAACTGCTTGAACCTAGGGTACTGAACTTACCATTGAAAACCCTGTCAACCATGGTACCTTGATCCACAAAGACTCATGAGCCGGGCATGGTGGTATGAGACACCGTGGTCGAGCTGTCGGCCTACACTGGGGCCACAAACCTCCCCGTAGTGACCGGTGAGCACCCTATTCTGAGCAGATTATGGTGGTATGGGATACTATATTCTTGCTGTCGGCCTACACTGATCAGGTGATGAGCCCTTTGTAGTGTCCTTGAGTTTATCCTGACATCGCATGGGGGCGACGAGTCCTGATGCAGTCTTAAGGATAATTAGGCCTGTATTGATAAGGTGATGGGGGAGTGGTGTAATGAGTGCGAGCAACAGCCCCGGCAGCCCTTGCAGCGACCTACAAATATAACATCGTATGAGATTGTTAGGAGTGACGACCCTAGACAGGATTTGTGTTGGGATTGATATAAGCAAGGTACCCTAGTTTCCAAATTCTGCTATATGAAAAGGACTAATAATAACTCGGTAATCATATCACCATCACATTGCATATTGTAACGCCTGGGAAAAATTCATACTTGGACTCGAGTACCAACTCGACCTGAAATCGCGTAGAATTAATTCCTTTAGAAAATAAGTCTAAGTTAGCCAGCACGACGTTAGAGTAGCTGGGAAATAGTCCCTGATCACTTTAAATACGTTCTACAAGACCCAAATCGAGTAGAACCAATGACTTTATAATACTCTATAACCTCGGATCAAACTCTAAGCAGGTTTGTTCTCTGGACCACTTTAAAACTTTGTATTAGATCTAGACTGAACGTCGAAAGTCCGATACCTGCTATCTTAGACTGTTAGAACCGCCTAGCTGGACTTGACAATCATTTCGAAAATCAAGTCCAACCGATAATCACAGGCTATTTCATTGAGCCCAGACTGAAGAGAGTGCGAATAGGGACTGATTTGGAATTTAAAATTTAAATCTGGCACACGACTTGACGTGTCAGTATTAAGCGTTCTGACCGTCAGAATTCAGCCAAATTACACCCTCGGATCAGGAAAAATTTCTATTTCATATCATGAGATTTGCAGACCTGATCTACGTGCGGTGACCGCTGAACTGAAACTGGACCGTTGCTTGCGTTCTAATAATCCTGCCGGACTGAAAACTTGATTTGTTCTACATCCAGTATGCATGAGCTTAAGTCCGATCGCGTTCGGCCAGGGGACCACCAGAAATCATCTTTTGGACCGAAACAGTCTCGAATTAGATATGCCCTAAGTAAAGTTTGTACCTGAGCCTATTTTGGGCATTTTTAGGCTTATACAAGGGGTTGAAACCCTCACTCCTCTCTCCCATCCGAATTTGAGAAAAACTCTAGATTGAGAGAGAGAAAAGGTGAGAGTTTGTGAGAGAGAGTAGGAGAGAATTTTCCTGCCTTTGTGCCGCCTGTTGCACGTACTTTAGCAACACACTTCAATCACCTGGCCGGTGATTCCTCCACGTTTCCAGGTAAGAAATAATCCTAGAAGTTGCTGATTTGAGGTTCACTAGGATTCATAGCATGTTAGCTGACGTATCTTGTAAATTAGGTTCTCTTATCGCTGTAGACGAAGCGTATACGCTCCGTTCGAATTCACACATTTATAAGAGATAAGGTGTGGATTTTAGACGCTTTGATTGACTGTTTACAACGCTTTCAATGTCGTTTAATAGTAGATTATCGACGGCATCGCCGTTTGACATGTAAAACATGCTATCCGTTTCCTGTTTCGTAAATCAACGAAGAATATGAGATTTAGGGCATTTTAGTCATTTGTAGGAAGTAATGATTTCATTCATATTTTGCTAATGTGATTGACATGGATTATTGTCGCATTAGAATGTTAGGAATAAGTGCATAATTAGTTTGGCGAAGAGATTCGCCTAAATACGCACTTCGGGTCGACATACTATATGTAGACTTAAGTCTGTAGTGTAAGTGTTTGTATAAATGCTTGTATTAGTATGTATTGAATTAAATGGTGTTATGAATTAGTTTGAGACTGATTTCTCAATTAATATGCTGACGTAAATGATTTCCTACATGTTGACTATATGCATGATTTCATGATGTGTATGAAATGCATATGCTTGAAGATTTGCTTAAGTTGTATGTTATAACATATGTTAACATGCTCACATGGTTGTATTTCAATTGCAAAACTCTCATATGATTTGCTGATGTGATTTCATAATTGGTTGGGACTATACTTAGTCCAGGCAGTTGGTAACCGAGCGAATTCGTGGTTGGCTTACCTTGGCCACGAACGATGCGTCGATGAACGCAAGCCGTGTTTTGGAGTTGGCGGCAGTGGTTAGGCCACGCGAAGTGTTTTACGCACTTCATGTCATTCGACTTGAGATGCGATCGCGCTAGTCGAGCCCGTCAAGTAACCCGACTGACCGTTGTATGTTCACCCTATATGACTCATAACTGTTTGAACCTAGGGTACTGAACTTACCATTGTAAACCCTGTTAACCATGGTACCTTGATCCACAAAGACTCATGAGCTGGGCATGGTGGTATGGGACACCATGGTCGAGCTGTCGGCATACGTTGGGGCCACAAACCTCCCCATAGTGACCAGTGCGCACCTAGCCTCGTGAGCAGATTATGGTGGTATGGGACACTATATTCTAGCTGTCGGCCTACACTGATCAGGCGACAAGTCCTTTGTAGTGACCGCGAGCGTATTCTGAGTCTACGGGAGGCGACGACCCTTCAGTAGTAGTAGAGTACAGTAGGCCTGTATTGATAAGGTGATGGGGGAGCGATGCAACGAGTGCGAGCAACAGCCCTGACAGCCCTTGCAGTGACCTACAAAAATATACATCGTTTGAGATTACTAGGAGTGACGACCCTAGACAGGATCAGTGTTGGGATTGATATAAGGGAAGTACCTTAGTTTCCCAATCCTACTGTTTGAATGGACTAATAACAACTCAGAAATCATATCACCATACCATTGCATGTGCCTGGAAGATGTGGAGCACTTGAGGGACGATTGCATGCCGCGGTCGTAAGATGGTGCCGTATGAGGGAGATCGTCGGTGAGGGCATACATCACGTCATGTCATATTACATTAACAATAGTATTAGGATTGTCTGATTTACTACTTTACTATTATCGCATGATTGATTTGTGAACATGCTAATCTTTGCTCTATGATTCCACTGAGTTGATCACTCATTTCCACGTTATGGGATGGTGTTTGCAACACCCACCAGACCCTGTTTTAGATGCAGGTGATGCTGAGATCCAGGAGGCAGAGCCAGACTATGATGAGGACCAGGATGAGTTCTCATACATGCAGTACCATGATGGCTTTCCTTAGATGACCTGGGTTCTGGACTTCATAGTGGGACTCTTTTGGACATTTATTTCTATCATTTACATGTATATGAGACTCAGTGATGTATTCATACTTTTGTGACAGTCGAGATCTACTTTATTTTTCCATACAGTGGTATATAAATTCTTTAGTCTTCCGCTTGCTTTTATCACTGGATCTGGAGTATGAATTGCAGTTTTGGTATACTTTTACTCATGTGAATTCTTTAACTCAGACAACACTGAATCATAATCATTTTGTTGCATAAGTGACGGTCTGGAACTCGGGAGTTGAGTTTATACACGACCCCCGATTTTCAGGGTGTTACAAGTTGGTATCAGAGCGTGAATAAGAGTATACTGGGCCTGGGTTATGGTCACGCGACGTACGCTGTCACTTCCTTTGATTTAGGTGGGTGCGAGAAGGGTTTAGAAACACTTCTAGGATCCCAGATTCGCCAATAGGCGAAGTTTATTCGTATCGATCGCGTGATCGAGTCCGTAACGCATATAGGGTCGCATGAAGCAACCTGAATAGCTTCTAGGTTGTAGGTGAGTGGGTTGATACGTTCTTTGAATGATTCTAAACCCATAAATATGAATCCTTGGGCCACGGGACAACCACGACCCCCCCCTGTATTCAACGCCTGGGCTTAAAAAAACCCCGTTTCACCTAAAATCTTCAAGTTTCTTCCTCTCACCACTCTAATCTTCAATTCATTCTTATCCTTTTCATGTTAGGCATCAATCCTAATGTGAAAATAACATAAAATCATACATTTACAAAATTTTATAGTGAATAGTAAAATTTCATAAAAAATGGCCATAAGTCCATTTTAACTTTGCTTTTTTTAGCAAATAATGGTCTAGATGGATGTACTAGCTCCTTCTACCCTAAAATCATATGCTGCATGATGGGATTTTGTATTTAAAATTACAGAATGGCCCTGGAAAGCCCCGAGTGCATGTTTGGGCCTATATAGGGCAATTTACAATGAATCAAGGTGGGGACCATAGTTATTTGAGGTCCTTGGACCATGGGGGACCAAACCCATGTGGTCCCACCGACCGAACAGAAGATTGGTCGGCGATGCCATCGCAGGTTCGGCGATGCATCGCCGACCACCATGGCCCATTTGATGTGTGCTTTGGTATTTGAGGGTGTTTTGGGTAATACACACCCTTCATGTAGCGCCCGACCGTAGAAAACCCTAAAATGATGCACTTCCTTCACAAACAGCCCTTCCCCTAGCCCCATTTGCGTTTCCAGCTGTCCTACCTCCAAATCGTGGTTCCAAACCACCCCCAAATCCATCCTTAGCTAAAAACGACCACACCCCTCCACTCCATTGAAGTTTGCAGCCTTCCCTCTTGAAGATTTTATCGTTTGGAGCTTTAAAAATTCCCAAATCGAGCTGAAATCGTGAGGTGCTCCATTCTCCCTTTTTATCCTTTTTTCTTCCTGAAAATACATCCTAGGGAAGCTTGAAGCATCCCTCTACAACACCTATATCCCCCTTTTCCAGTTTGGATAGCCATCTCTTTGCATTTTCTCCATTTTCTATGGCTTTCGTTGAAGCCATTTTAGGTCTTTTGTCACTCTCCACCATCCTATCTTTGATGGGTAAAAGAAAGACTGCAGCGGATGAGGCTGGGCCTAGTCGCCCTGCTCAATCAAGAAGATCACGGGGTGGTGCCGCAAGTTCGAGCGCCGCTGCAAGTCCAACCACAGCCCGAGAGTTCTATACAAAGCGAGATTTGGATCCCCATACTCAACTTGGGCGAGTGATTCTAGCAGAGATGCCTCACGGCCAATACACTGACCGTAAAGTGTTGTTTGAGGTGGACGTGAAAGGACGACTATTCGACAAATTTCTGTTGTTCGAGCGTATTGAAGCTGCGCATTGGGGTCTGATCTTTGAAGCTCGTGCTTGTGCTAATGTGAGCACCGTTCGTGCGTTCTATGCTCGTATCAAGAATGCTACACTAGAGCCATTGTAGTTCAAGATCCCTTTTGGTAGAGATCGGATGGCTACAATCGATGTTCGGTTGATTGCGCGACTTCTGAACGTGCCCCTTGGTGATGTTCATCCTAGCACAAAGAATTTGAGGAGTAGGCGTGAGCGAGATCACCGTACCAGGTTCCTATGCGGTAAATTAGTTCCATGACAGCCTAATAATAGCCTCAAGGTGACTCATATGTCTGATGATTTACGCCTGCTGCACCAAATTTGCACGTTCAACGTGTATCCCAGGTCGACAAATCGCATTGAATGTATGCCCCTTATGGTTGATTTCCTGTATCTGGTGGCCCAGGGAGAGAATGTGTGTATGGCCACTTTCATCTTGCGACAGATTATCCTCATAGAAAAATCGAGAAGAACGTCCGAATCGCTTCCTTTTAGCCGACTGATATGCAAGATCGCGCTTGAGTTTGCTTATAGACTTGGGCCGAAATTGCCAGTTCCGATTCACAGCGTTGATGAGTCAACTATGGTCAAGATGAAGATTGGGTCTCAGTACCGTGAGAATCAGTTTGAGGAGGATAGCGAGGATGACTTTGATGATGAAGAGGATCCAAATGAAGGAGAACCTGGAGCAGAAGTTGAGGAAGAAGTCCAGGAAGAGGTAGAAGAGGAGGCTCAGGATACGGATGAGATCCCTCCTCCTTCTGCTCAGGCTACTGGCGATGATCGCATTGCCCGGATTGAGGAGAGCTAGATTGCCTTGCGAAGGGAAGTTCAGAAACTTCACGCTGAAGTCGAGGATGCCAAGGCCGTTACGAAGAAGAAATTCGGCAAGGTGACTCGCACCTTGAAGGCGATCCTGTGTTGCTTGCAGGATAAGGGTGCTCCTCCTCCGTCACCCGACTCAGACTAGCGATACGACCTTTGATGTTGTTGTTAGTAGTTAGTCATTTCCTACTTTAAGTTGTGTAAGCCTATTAAGGCTAGTGCTTTGCTTATGTTGCTGTTATAAATTTTAACTGTCTTAGTTTCCATGTACTTTCTGTCATGATGCTTGTAAGGACATATCCCTTGTATTGTGACAATTTTGATTAAATGAAATGCATGGAATGCTTTTGACTCTTGTGTGAATGATTGCGGTGTGTTTGTGCTATTGAGACTGACAAGGTTGCACCGTATTTTGAATATAGGGAATGCCGTCGAAGACTACGTGGAGCACGGCTCGGCATGCATTGAGTGAGCCTATGGATCAGGCTCCTTCGTAGTCTGATGCACATGCGGACCCTGCTGTGGGCCCGATTCCTGAGACAGTGTGCGCGTTTCAGCCTACTGCTGGTCTTACAGTTGGACCTCCACCGTTCACACCGCTAGTCAAAGAGCCTTACCGCGCATCTTCTTCGGTGCAGCACACGCCATAGCCTGCTCCACCTTCAGACAGATTTGAGCAGATGATGGCCATGATGCAGCAGCAGCAGCAGCTCCTGACTACCATTGTGGGGACATTAGCCCAGGGTGGGGGTGTGACTCCACCTGCACCACCCGCGCATCCAGCTGAGGATGCTGATACTTATGCCCAGGATGAGGGCATGACTCATGCTGTACCACCTGCTTACCATGTGGGAAATGCCACAGATACACGGGGCTTGTTAGAGCGATTCTAGCGCTTACGGCCTCCCACTTTTACGGGTTCTCATAGACCCGAGGAGGCCGAGTATTGGCTCGACCATGTGTCGAAGATACTGCGGATGTTACACTGTACAAAGGCTGAGCAGGTAGAGTTGGCTACGTTCCTGTTTGAGAGAGAGGCCAGCTTGTGGTGGGACAGCGTATTACGGACCGTTGCCGCCGACTTTATATGGACATGGGCAACGTTCGAGTTCCGCTTACATGAGAAGTATTATCCCCAGATGTACAGGAATGACCGGGAGAATGAGTTTCTCTGCCTCAGACAGGGAGGCATGACAGTCACGGAGTATGAGCATCAGTTCATGGAGTTGGGCAGATACGTCCCGACTATTTTGGCTGATGAGCAGATGCGCATCCGGCGCTTTTCAGAGGGTTTACGACCGAATATCCGGTCGAAGATGTGTTGCGTGAGCATTCCCTCTTATGCGGAACTGATTCACATGTCCATGCGGGCAGAGCAGGATGTGGATCGTCTTACCCGATCTCGTGGCCCTGTTGCTCCTAGGCCATGACTAGACTTGCCAGACAGGCCCTTCGCCGGCAAGAGGCCTCGTGTCGACCCTCCTACTCGGGCTCTAGTGCCAGCACCATCGTTTTGGCACCTCGAGTTATCATGAACATACTGCGGGAGGTCGGGCCACTTGGCGCAGAGTTGTTTTGCACGGATGCGGGATAGTGGGTTCTCGTCGCCGCAGAAGATCGACCGTACGCGCTCACAGGAGATATCAGCACCTCCTATACGGTTGGCTCCTGCGCACCCTTCCTTCAGACCTCCGGTATCGCAGATCAGGCAGCCTCCACGGCCCACGGTGCAGCGGCCGAACCGGCCACAGCAGGCATGGGTTCATGCCTTGACAGCTGAGGCAGTTGCGACACCGACTTCTCAACATTCGGCCTTTGAGTTCACTGCCCATATTGGAGGTATTCCTATTCTCGTGATGGTGGACACTGGTTCCACGATTTCTTTGATATCGCGTGCTATAGTCAGGCTTCTTGGACTACCGACTATTACTATGGATGGGGTGCGAGTTTATACAGCCCACGGGTCCTTTACAGATGCCACCCTGATGTGTGAGGGTTGCTTGGTGGATCTGAGAAGAAAGACGATGGCCCTTGATCTCATCGTTGACCCCTTACTGGTTTATCTCGACGTCATTCTTGGCATGGATTGGTTTACTGCAGCGAGGGTCAAGATTGACTGCGAGACTCATATAGTGACAGCCTACGAGACAGAGGGTGCATCCTTCACGTTTTCAGTGCGGGTAAATCTCCTGTTCCGCATACTTAGTTACACTACTTTACTACGAGACGCTTGTACCCAGGTACTTGAGCATACACCAGTCGTTTCTGAGTTTGGGGATCTGTTCAGGAAGATCCCTGGTTTGCCGCCCCGAAGAGAGATCGATTTCACTATCGATCTGGTTCCCGGTTCTACGCCCGTCTCACTGCCGACGTATCGCATAGCACCGTGTGAGATGGAGGAGTTGAGGATGCAGATTGATGGTCTGCTGGAGCTTGGCCTTATACGACCTAGTGTGTCTCCTTGGGGAGCACCAGTTCTGTTCGTGAGGAAGAAGGATGGTTCAATGCGATTGTGTATTGATTATCGCAGGCTGAACTAGATCACTGTGAAGAACAAGTACCCTTTACCCAGGATCGATGACTTGTTTGATCAGTTGAGAAGAGCGCAGTATTTCTCGAAGATTTATCTTCAGTCAGGATATCATCAGTTGCGCGTCAGGGATGAGGACGTGCAGAAGACAGCATTTAGGACCAGTTTTGGCCACTACGAGTTCCTAGTGATGTCGTTCGGTCTCACGAACGCACCAGCCGTGTTCATGGATCTGATGAACCGGGTATTTCGGCCTTTCCTCTATCGATTCGTCATTATTTTTATTGACGACATTTTGGTGTACTCTAGGAGTCGAGAGGAGCATGAGGAGCACTTGCGTTTGGTCCTAGATACGCTCAGACAGCATCAGTTGTTCACACAGTACAAGAAGTGCGACTTCTGGAAGCAGGAAGTGAAGTTCTTAGGACACGTGGTGTCCAAGGATGGCATGGTAGTTGACCTGTCTAAGGTAGCTGCGGTGCAGGACTGGGAGCAGCCCGGTTCTGTCACTGAGGTGAGGAGTTTCTTGGGTCTCGCTGGCTACTATCGGCGCTTCATTCAGGATTTCTCGAAGATCGCGAGACCTCTATCTCAGTTGACACGGAAGGATGTAAAGTTAGCCTGGAATGACGAGGCGAAGTCAGCTTTTCAGGAGCTGAAGGACAGATTTACGTCCGCCCCTGTGCTAGTATTGCCAGAGCAGGGGGTTAGATATACTATATACACCGACGCGTCTAGCGTTGGTCTGGGTTGTGTCCTTATGCAGAGGGACAGGATAATTTCGTATGCCTCGAGACAATTAAGGAAGCACGAGGAGAATTACCCTACACACGAACTAGAGTTAGCAGCCGTCATATTCGCACTGAGACTCTGGAGACATTACCTCTATGGAGAGGAGTTCGAGCTCTTTTGCGACCACATGAGCCTCAAGTACATATTCACGCAGCGAGACTTGAATATGAGGCAGCGGCGATGGATGGAGACGTTGAAGGACTTCAAGTTTGAAGTCTCTTACCATCCTGGGAAGGCAAACCTTGTGTGTAACACCCCGAATTTTGGCTAATCTGGGATCTGACGTCCTTAGGCAATGGGTCGACTAAACCGCCTGGAAAATCACTTAGAACCCAATTCCATAGCCAAAGAAACCACTTAGGGTTAATTCCTTTAGAAACTAAGCACAAGTTAGCTAGCGCAACGCTGGAGTGGCTGGGAAACAGTCCCTGATCACTTTAAATACGTTCTACAAGACCCAAATCGAGTAGAACCAATGACTCTATAATACTCTATAACCTGGGATCAAACTCTAAACTAGTTTGTTCTCTGGACCACTTTGAAATTTTGTATTGGATCTAGACTGCGCGTCGAAAGTCCGATACCTCCTATCTTAGACCGTTAGAACCGCCTAGCTGGACTTGACACTCATTTCGAAAATCAAGTCAAACCGATAATCACAGGCTATTTCATTGAGCCCGGACCGAAGAGAGTGCGAATAGGGACAGAATTGGAATTTCAAATTCAAATCTGGCACATGACTTGACGCGTCAGTATTGAGCGTTCTGACCGTCAGAATTCATCCAGACTACACCCTCGGATCAGGAGAAATTTCTATTTTTTATCATGAGAATTTCAGCCCTAATCTACGTGCGGTGACCACTGAACTGAAACTAGTCCGCCACGTGCGATCTGCGAACCCTGCCGGACTGAAAACTTAATACGTGCTAAATCTGGTACGCATGAGCTTAAGTCCGATCGCTTTCGGCCAGGGGACCATCAGAAAGCATCTTTTGGACCGAAACAGCCCTGAATTGGATATGCACTAAGTAAACTTTGTACCGGAGCCTGTTTTCGACGTTTTTAAGCTTATAAAAGGGGTTGAAACCCTCACTCCTCTCTCCCATCCAAAATTGCAAAAAGCCCTAGATTGGGAGAGAGAAAAGTTGAGAGTTTGTGAGAGAGAGTGAGAGTGATTTTCCTGCCACCTGCTGCTGCTGCTGCACGTGCTTAGGCGACGCACTCCGATCACTTTCCCGACGATTCCAACGCACTTCTAGGTAAGGAAAACCCTAACCACTTGCTGATTTGGGGATTTCTTCGATTCAAATAGAATAGTAGCTGATGTACATGTGTATCAGGTTGTCTGATCGCCGTAGACGAAGCGTATACGCTCCGTTCGAATCACTTCACCTATAAGGGAAAAGGTGCGGATTTTAGACGCTTTGATTGATTGTTTCCAAAGCTTTCAATGTCGTTTAATAGTAGATTCTTGACAGCAATGCCGTTTGACATGTACAACATGCTGTCCGTTTCCTGTTTCGTAAACCAACGAAGAATATGAGATTTAGGGCATTTTAGTCATTTGTAGGAAGTACTATTTTTACTCATATTTTGCTGATGTGATTGACATGGTTTATTGTCGCATTAGAATGTTAGGAATACGTGCATAATTAGTTTGGCGAAGAGATTCACCTAAATACGCACTTCGGGTCGACATACTATATGTAGACTTAAGTGTGTAGGGTAAGTGTTTGTATAAATGCTTGTATTAGTATGTATTGAATTAAATGGTGTTATGAATTAGTTTGAGATTGATTTCTCAATTAATATGCTGGTGTAAATGGTTTCCTACATGTTAGCCATATGCATGATTTCATGATATAAATGAAATGCATGTGCTTGACGATTCGCTTAAGCTGTATGTTATAACATGTGTTTGATGATTTCATTTTGATTTAGTTTGAGATTGAATTCTCAATTAATATGCTGATGGAAATGATTTCCTATATGTTAGCGAAATGCATAAGTTCATTATATGTACGAAAGGCATGTGTTAGATGATTTACTTAAGTTGTACGATATAACATGTGTTAACATGTTCACATGGTTGTGTTTCATTTCCAATACTCTCACATGATCGCTGACGTGGATTCATATGTGTTTGGGACTATACGTAGTCCAGGAAGTCGGCAACCGAGCGAATTCGTGGTTAGCTTATCTTGGCCACGAAGGACGCGTCGATGAACGCGAGTCGTGTTTGAAGTTGGCGGTAGTGGTTAGGCCACGCGAAGTGTTTTATGCACTTCATGTCGTTCGACTTGAGATGCGATCACGCTAGTCGAGCCCGTCAAGCAACCCGACTGGCCGGTGTATGTTCACCTTGTATGAGTCATAACTGCTTGAACCTAGGGTACTGAACTTACCATTGTAAATCCTGTTAACCATGGTACCTTGATCCACAAAGACTCATGAGCCGGGCATGGTGGTATGGGACACCGTGGTCGAGCTGTCGGCCTACGCTGGGGCCACAAACCTCCTCGTAGTGACCAGTGAGCACCTAGACTCGTGAGCAGATTATGGTGGTATGAGACACTATATTCTTGCTGTTGGCCTACATTGATAAGGTGATGGGGGAGCGTGCAACGAGTGCGAACAACAGCCCTAACAGCCCTTTGTAGTGACCGTGAGCGTATTCTGAGTCTACGGGAGACGACGACCCTTCAGTAGCAGTAGAGTACAGTAGGCCTGTATTGATAAGGCGATGGGGGAGCGGAGCAACGAGTGCGTGTAACAGCCCTAGCAGCCCTTGCAGCGACCTACAAAATATACCTCGTATGAGATTACTAGGAGTGACGACCCTAGACAGGATCTGTGTTGGGATTGATATAAGGGAAGTACCTTAGTTTCCCAATCCTGCTATTTGAATGGACTAATAACAACTCGGAAATCATATCACCATAACATTGCATGTGCCCGGAAGATGTGGAGCACTCTAGGGAGTGTGGCATGCCACGGTCGTAAGATGTTGCCGTATGAGGGAGATCGTCGGTGAGGGCATACATCACGTCATGTCATATTGCATTAACAACAGTATTAGGATTGTTTGATTTACTGCTTTACTATTATCGCATGATTGATTTGATAACATGCTAATCTCTGCTCTCTTATCCCACTGAGTTGATCACTCACTCCCACGTTACGGGATGGTGCTTCCGGACACCCACCAGTCCCTATTGTGATTGCAGATGATGGCGTGGCCTGCGAGGCGGTGCTGTACTTGATGATGATGAGGAAGATCTCTCCTTTACGCATGATCTGATTGACGGGATTACAGGGAGGTTGATTAGATACCTTGACACTTGTCATTTTATATTTTTAGAACACTCATATATATCCTTTTGGTTTACTTTTGGAGCATACATGTATGTATATAACCTGGTAACATGTTCACACTCTGGAGACATACAACAGTTTATATATGTTATACGTACTATCACAGTCTTCCGCTTGTTAATTTAACTGTCTCTAGAGTATGATATGCTGTTCTAGCTTAATCTCACTCATGTTTGATACATTATCATAGACAACATTCAATCATACATATCTATGTTGCATAAATAACATTTTGGAACTCGGGAGTGGAGTTTTACTCGACCCCCCAATTTTTGGGATGTTACATTGTGGCTGACGCGTTGAGCCACAAGAAAGCGATAGAGTTTGCGGCTCCGCTGATGGTTGCTGAGTGGGATATGGTTGAGTTTTTGCGAGACTTTGAGCAGAAACTCACCGTAGAGGAGCCGTATGAGTTCATCGCACATGTACAGGTGCGATCTCAGATCGATGACCGGGTCATCAAGGCGCAGAGGGACGATGCGCATCTGACTGAGCTTCGAGAGCAGGCCAGTGATGATGCTGACGCCGAGTGGCGAGTTGGTATGGATGAGGGCTTACGATATCGTGGCCGCCTATGCGTCCCAGACGTCCCTGACTTGAGACGAAAGATTCTCGAGGCTGCGCACTGTACCAGACTTGCGATGCATCCAGGCAGTACGAAGATGTATCACGATGTGAAGAGGACATATTGGTGGGAAGGTATGAAGACCCACATAGCAGAGTTCGTGTCCAGTTGTCTCACTTGTCAGCAGGTGAAGGCAGAGCATCACCGACCACCTGAACTTTTCCAGCCTATGCCGATCGCAGAGTGGAAGTGGGATTTCATTTCCATGGACTTCATTTCTGGGCTGCCAAAGACGAGGAAGGGACATGATTCCATTTGGGTGATCGTCGACCGTCTGACGAAGTCGGCGCACTTCCTACCGATCAGAGTTACGAACTCTGTAGACGAGCTGGCTAGACTGTATATCAGAGAGATTGTGCGTCTGCATGGAGTTTCGTTGGAGATCATGTCGGACAGAGACACGCTGTTCACTTCTATTTTCTGGACTCGCATTCAGGAGGCTATGGGTGTGAAGTTGAAGTTCAGTACTGCCTTCCACCCACAGACAGATGGACAGACAGAGCAGGTGAACCAGATCTTAGAGGACATGTTGCGAGCTTGCGCATTGGACTTCAAGGACAGTTGGGATGATTGTCTTGCATATGCGGAGTTTGCGTACAATAACAGTTTTCAGGCGATTATCGGTATGACACCTTATGAGGCGCTGTATGGGCGACCTTGTCACGCATCGCATTGCTGGGCTGAGGTCGGTGAGCGTAACTTGATTGGCCCAGAGTTGGTGCAGGCGACGTCAGAGAAGATTGATATCATTAGACGTCGGCTTCTCACAGCGCAGAGCAGATAGAAGAGTTATGCCGATACGAAGCGGAGGCCACTAGAGTTCACAGTTGGAGATCATGTATTTTTGTGAGTTTTCCTTATAAAGGGAGTCCTTCGGTTTGGGAAGGGGAAGCTAGCACCGTGATTCATTGGTCCATTCCAGATCCTCGATCGTGTGGGAACAGTGGCTTACCGATTGGCTTTACCCATGCCTCTCGCGAGCGTTCACAATGTATTTCATGTTTCTATGCTGAAGAAGTACGTTGCTGATCCTTCCCATATCATCAGATGGGAGTAGGTGCAGTTAGGAGAGGATGTTACATATATCCTGCGACCGACACGTATCTTAGACAGGAAGGAGAAGGTACTGCGTAGCAAGGTGATTCCCCTTGTGAAGGTATTGTGGATGCATCACTCTGAGGAAGAGGCTACCTGGGAGACAGAAGCCGAGATCAGAAAGTACCCACAGCTTCTCGAGGAGTACGAAAAGGTATAAATTTCGAGGATGAAATTATTTGTTAAGGGGGGTAGATTGTAACGCCCGAAAAAAATCCATACTTGGACTCAAGTACCAACTCGACCCGAAATCGCGTAGAATTAATTCCTTAAGAAAATAAGTCTAAGTTAGCTAGCGCGACGCTAGAGTAGCTGGGAAATAGTCCTTGATCACTTTAAATACATTCTACAAGACCCAAATCGAGTAGAACCAATGACTTTATAATACTCTATAACCTCGGATCAAACTCTAAACAGGTTTGTTCTCTGGACCACTTTGAAACTTTGTATTCGATCTAGACCGCGTGTCGAAAGTCTGATACCTGCTATCTTAGACCGTTAGAACCGCCTAGCTGGACTTGACAATCATTTCGAAAATCAAGTCCAATCGATAATCACAGGCTATTTCATTGAGCCCGGACTGAAGAGAGTGCGAATAGGGACAGATTTGGAATTTGAAATTCAAATCTGGCACACGACTTGACGTGTCAGTATTAAGCATTCTGACCATCAGAATTCAGCCAAATTACACCCTCGGATCAGGAAAAATTTCTATTTCATATCATGAGATTTGCAGACCTGATCTACGTGCGGTGACTGCTGAACTGAAACTGGACCGTTGCTTGCGATCTACGAACCCTGCCGGACTGAAAACTTGATGCGTGCTACATCCAGTATGCATGAGCTTAAGTCCGATCGCGTTCGGCCAGGGGACCACCAGAAATCATCTTTTGGACCGAAACAGCCCCGAATTGGATATGCCCTAAGTAAACTTTGTACCTGAGCCTATTTTGGGCATTTTTAGGCTTATAAAAGGGGTTGAAACCCTCAGTCCTCTCTCCCATCCGAATTTGAGAAAAACCCAAGATTGGGAGAGAGAAAAGGTGAGAGTTTGTGACAGAGAGTAGGAGGAAATTTTCCTGCCTTTGTGCCGTCTGTTGCACGTACTTTAGCAACACACTTCAATCACCTGGCCGGTGATTCCTCCACATTTTCAGGTAAGAAGTAACCCTAGAAGTTGCTGATTTGAGGTTCACTAGGATTCATAACATGTTAGCTGACGTATCTTGTAAATTAGGTTCTCTTATAGCTGTAGACGAAGTGTATACGCTCCGTTCGAATTCACACGTTTATAAGAGATAAGGTGCAGATTTTAGACGCTTTGATTGACTGTTTACAACGCTTTCAATGTCGTTTAATAGTATATTATCGATGGCATCGCTGTTTGACATGTACAACATGCTATCCGTTTCCTGTTTCGTAAATCAACGAAGAATATGAGATTTAGGGCATTTTAGTCATTTGTAGGAAGTAATGATTTCATTCATATTTTGCTGATGTGATTGACATGGATTATTGTCGCATTAGAATGTTAGGAATAAGTGCATAATTAGTTTGGCAAAGAGATTCGCCTAAATGCGCACTTCGGGTCGACATACTATATGTAGACTTAAGTGTGTAGTGTAAGTGTTTGTATAAATGCTTGTATTAGTATGTATTGAATTAAATGGTGTTGTGAATTAGTTTGAGACTAATTTCTCAATTAATATGTTGACCTAAATGATTTCCTACATGTTGACTATATGCATGATTTCATGTTGTGTATGAAATGCATATGCTTGAAGATTTGCTTAAGTTGTATGTTATAACATGTGTTAACATGCTCACATAGTTGTATTTCAATTCCAACACTCTCATATGATTTGCTGATGTGATTCCATAATTGGTTGGGACTATACTTTGTCCAGGCAGTCGGTAACCGAGCGAATTCGTGGTTGGCTTACCTTGGCCACGAACGACGCATCGATGAACGCGAGCCGTGTTTTGGAGTTGGCGGCAGTGGTTAGGCCACGCGAAGTGTTTTACGCACTTCATGTCGTTCGACTTGAGATGCGATCGCGCTAGTCGAGCCCGTCAAGTAACCCGATTGACCGTTGTATGTTCACCCCGCATGAGTCATAACTGTTTGAACCTAGGGTACTGAACTTACCATTGTAAACCCTGTTAACCATGGTACCTTGATCCACAAAGACTCATGAACCGGGCATGGTGGTATGGGACATCGTGGTCGAGCTGTCGGCCTACGTTGGGGCCACAAACCTCCCCGTAGTGACCAGTGAGTACCTAGCCTCGTGAGCAGATTATGGTGGTATGGGACACTATATTCTAGCTGTCGGCCTACACTGATCAGGCGACGAGTCCTTTGTAGTGACCGCGAGCGTATTCTGAGTTTACGAGAGGCGACGACCCTTCAGTAGCAGTAGAGTACAGTAGGCCTGTATTGATAAGGTGATGGGGGAGCGGTGCAACGAGTGCGAGCAACAGCCCTGGCAGCCCTTGTAGCGACCTATAAAAATATACATCATATGAGATTACGAGGAGTGACGACCCTAGACAGGATCAGTGTTGGGATTGATATTAGGGAAGTACCTTAGTTTCCCAATCCTGCTGTTTGAATGGACTAATAACAACTCAGAAATCATATCACCATACCATTGCATGTGCCTGGAAGATGTAGAGCTCTTGAGGGTCGATTGCATGCCGTGGTCATGAGATGGTGCCGTATGAGGGAGATCGTTGGTGAGGGCATACATCACGTCATGTCATATTGCATTAACAACAGTATTAGGATTGTCTAATTTACTGCTTTACTATTATCGCATGATTGATTTGTGAACATGCTAATCTTTACTCTATGATTACACTTAGTTGATCACTCATTCCCACGTTATGGGATGGTGTTTGCAACACCCACCAGACCCTGTTTTAGATGCAGGTGATGCTGAGATCCAGGAGGCAGAGCCAGACTATGATGAGGACCAGGACGAGTTCTCATACATGCAGTACCATGATGGCTTTGCTTAGGTGACCTGGGTTGACGGCACTTCATAGTGGGAATCTTTTGGACATTTATTTCTTCATTTATATGTATATGAGACTCAGTGATGTATCCATACTTTAGTGACAGTCGAGATCTACTTTGTTTTTCCATACGGTGGTATATAAATTCTTTAGTCTTCCGCTTGCTTTTATCACTGGATCTGGAGTATGAATTGCAGTTTTGGTATACTTTTACTCATGTGAATGCTTTAACTCAGACAACACTGAATCATAATCATTTTGTTGCATAAGTGACGGTCTGGAACTCGGGAGTTGAGTTTATACACGACCCCCGATTTTTAGGGTGTTACACATGTGCCTGGAAGATGTGGAGCACTGTGGGAAGAAAGCATGCCACGGGCGTAAGATGGTGCCGTATGAGGGAGATCGTCGGTGAGGGCATCCATCATGTCATGTCATATTGCATTAACAACAGTATTTAGGAATGTTTGATTTATTACTTTCCTATTATCGCATGATTGATTTGATAACATGCTAATCTCTGCTCTATTATTCCACTGAGTTGATCACTCACTCTCACATTACGGGACGGTGTTTCCAGACACCCACCAGACCCTATTGTGATTGCAGATGATGGCGCGACCTGCGAGGCGGAGCCGGACTTGATGATGATGAGGATCCTTCCTTTATGCGTGTTCTGATTGACGGGATTATAGGGAGGTTGATTAGATGCCTTGACACTTGTCATTTTATATTTTTAGAGCACTCATGTATATTCTTTTTGTTTACTTTTGGAGTATACATGTATGTATATAACCTGGTAACATGTTCACACTCTGGAGACAAACAGCAGTTTATATATGTTATACATACTATCACAGTCTTCCGCTTGTTAATTTAACTGTCTCTGGTGTATGATATGTTGTTTTGGCTTAATCCTATTCTTGTTTAATGCCTGTTTACTGACAACATGCTTCTAATATTATCTATGTTGCATAAATAACATTTTGAAACTCGGGAGTTGGGTTTTTACTCGACCCCCGATTTTTAGGATGTTACACCTATTGTCAGCTGATCAATGAGATCGATACTTGTGTCGATGTCATTGAATTTTAAACTTCGATTCCATCGATACTTGGATCGATCTATTGACACTTGAAGAATGAGAGAGACTAGCTGAAATATTTTAGGATATAGGATATGATCGAGAGTCAACCGATGTCATCAGAATTTGAATGTCGATGATATCGAGACCGTGTCAATAGGATCGATAAATTATACAGATTTACCTATAAGCACGCTGGACTATTTGTGTCTAGACTCCATCCAATCGACCAGGACTCGATAGTATTGAAAAAGGAATGTCGATTTCCTCGAGTGGCCCCCAATTAACTTTTAGAACATCCTAAAATATTTGCTGGAGGAAACACGCGCCCACTGTCGATATAATCGAATGAATTCCAAGATGATCGATATTTAAATTCATATTGAATCGGAACGGTCGTCGATATATCGAAGCTTATAGTAGTTTTCTTTAGAGAAATAGGGGCACCGAAAGACTGCTTGTCGATATTATCGATCCACTTTCGATGGATTCGATATTTGAATATCGATGATATCGATTGAAACTTCGATATATCGATAAATCGTACAGATGAATGTGCTGTTGCTGGACACTTTTTGTCCTCACTCGATTATATCGATTGAGATGCCGAGGACATCGACAGAGCAGGTAGATCATATCGATAGGGGTATCGATACAATCGATAGGGTGATAAAACTCGAAGATTTTCCTGTTTGATAAAAATTTTCTTATTATAAAACCCTAAGATGTTCTACTTAGTTTTAAGGATTTTAATCACCTGGTGTTTTGGGACATGGGATGTGAGGCTATGATTTACCTAAGGCGAGCTTCCACACACCCAATTGACGTAGATGCTTGAATTGATCTTCTTGTTAGGCGTTGTAGTGCGACTGACTCAACTTACACCATAATTGACAAACAAGAGCACTAGTAGGTGCACTTACAATCAATGCCTTCAATTTATGTGTACCCTTGTACAACCAGTCTTGCCTTTTTTCGAATTATATTTCCAAGTTCATTAGAATTATTTTTTAAAATCCACTTCGTTCCGATAATGTGCTTATCTTTAGGTCTAGGAACAAGATACCAGACATCATTACGAACAAACTGATTAAGTTCTTCCTGCATAGCAACTATCCATTTTTCGTCAGAAAGAGCTTCTTTTACGTTTATTAGTTCTATCTAGGATGTAAAGCACACGTAGTTACAAATTCTTCTAATTGTCTACAGTGCGCACACTAGTGAGAGGGTTTCCAAGAATTTGAGTGGTTGGATGATCCTTAACAGTCCTCAGTTCAAAGTTAACTTGATTTGATGAAGTACCTGGTTTGTCAATCAAAAGAACTTCATCATTATTTGAACTAGGGGTAGGTGTATTCAAATGATCATCAATGACCACATTAATGGACTCTTGAATCATACCGGTCCTATTATTCAGTACATGATATGCACGACTGTTTAAAGAATATCCTAAAAAGATCCCTTCATCACTCTTAGTGTCAAACTTTTCCAAATTTTCACGGTCACACAAAATATAACACTTGCTGCCAAAAACTTGAAAGTATTTAACAGTTAGCTTCTTATCAAACCATAATTCGTAAGACATTTTATTATGAGATTTACATGTATACACTCAGTTAATAATATAGCAGGCAGTATTCACTGCTTCAGCCTAAAGATTTCTAGGGAGCTTCTTACTATTAAACATTACGTTTCCCATTTCTTGAAGCACTCTATTTCTTCTTTCCACAATTCTATTTCGTTGTGGTGTTTTGGGTGTAGAGAATTCATGCGATATTCCTTGATCACCATAGAATTTTTCAAAACTACTATTTTCGAATACAAATCCATGGTCACTACGGATCTTACATACTTGAGAACCTTTCTCAATTTAGATTCATTTGATGATCTTTTTCACTTCATCAAGGGTTTTTGATCCATATGGAGAAGCTCGAGTGGATTTGATGTGGCATTGGAGTTCAACTTTTTGTGAGAGCTCCTAGTTTGTTTACCATACTGGCATTCACCACATACTTTATCTACTTTTTGCAACTTAGATAGACCTCTAATTAGTTCTCCTTTGCTCAATCTGCATAAATTTTAGTAGTGTACATGTCCAAGGCGTTTATGCCATAATTCTGTCTCATCGGTATGGACCATGTAGCATAATTAATTAGATGAGCTACCATCCCTTACTATATAGCAGTTTTCAGAAGTTCTGCGACCAGTTAATATTACAGAACCCTTTTTGTTTATAATTTCACAACCTTGATTGGAAAATTTCACATTATGGTTGTTATCGCATATTTGAGATATGCTCAATAGGTTGTGTTTTAGTCCCTCAACATATAAAACATTCTTAAATAAAGGGTATAGAGTTGGACCGTACCTTGGCCAATATTCTCGCAATTGCTACCATCACCAAATGTGACTGATCCATCAGTCATATCTTTAAGATCGGTGAATAAAGCCTTGTCGCCTGTCATATGCCTGGAACATCCACTATTCAGGTACCACTTTGAATGACTTGTTGCTTTGAAAGCAGTGTGGGCAACCAAGCAGGCAACTTTAGGAACCCATTTCAGAACTATTTTGGATTTAGGAGTATAGTTAGTCTTCTTATGTTTGTTGTTGTAAGATGACCTATAGAGTTAGATTTTAAGAGCGCCTTGAGTAAATCAACTATCTTTTCAGCTAGTGGGTTTTAGTTCTAATTAAAGTTGATATAGCTACTTTTCAGTTTTTGAAAAGTTTTTGTAATTTTAGAAAAATCTTGATAAGTACTTTTCCCTTTTGAGTTTAAGGACCCTCCTTTCATAAACTTAGGAGGAGTATTCTTCTATTTAGGAGGTATATTCTTATCATAGCCCAACCCAGATCTGTGGCCACATTTTCTTGTCCGGATAATAGTTTCTCTAACTTTGGATCACCTTGGGCATATCTCCATGTGTCCTTTAAACTCAGAAGAGAAGATACTTTATTTTTAAGTTTCTCATTCTTAGATTTTAGACTTTCAATCTGAAAGTTTTTAAAATCCAAATCACATTTTTATTTTTCAAAATAATCTAAAATTTGGAATTTTTCTAAAACAAGAGATTCAAAACATTCTTTGAGTTTAAAAAACTTTTCTTTTTGAAGTTTAAGTTTGACAGCAATTTTACAACTTTCCTTGTATAGGGCATTGTAAGCATTTTGAAGATCATCTTCATTTTCACATTTACCATTCAGATTTTCCTCACTAGTTGAATCATCATGATCTGAAAAAGTGAACTTGGCTAGAGTCATAAGAACTTTAACTTCACTACCCGACTCAGTTTCAGAATCTTCTGATTCAGAAGAGGCTTAAGAATCAGATGACTCATCCTAAGTAGCAACATACCTTTCTTTTTGAGTTTGTCCTTTTTAGGACATTTGTTTGCTAAATGCCCATATTCTTGGCAACTGTAACATTGACTATCTTTCAAAGACTTCCACGTTTTAGATTTAGGTTTAGATCTTTTCTTATCATTTGATTTTTGAAAATCTACCCTTTTCTTGATTTTGAAAATTTTATAAAACTTTTTTGCTAAAAGAGCCATATCATCTTTAGAATCAGATTTTTCTTCAGAAATACATTTAGAAGATTTTAGAGCGATAGATTTACCTTTAGGATCTTTAAAGTTTAACCCATAGGTTTGTAAAGAACCAACTAGTTCTTCTACCCTCATATTATCCGCATCACGAAGTTCCTAGATCACGGTTACTTTAGAGTTGAATCGTTCAGGAAGAGAGGGTAGTATCTTTGCACACACTTTACTTTCTGAGATTTTATCGCCAAGACCCCACATCGAGTTTACAATGTCATTTACTCTTGTGTAAAAGTTCATAAACATTTCATTTTCCTCCATATGAATTTCTTCAAATTTGGTTGTGAGGAATTGGACTTTAGATTTTTTCACAATTGTAGTACCTTCGTGTGTCATTTCTAATATATCCCAGGCTTGCTTTACAGTATCACAGGATATGATTCTTTTGAACTCATCCGGTGATAGTGTGCAAGTGATAGCATTTAGTGCTTTTGCATTGACACTACTCTCATTTTTCTAAAGGGTGGTCCATGAGAAATAAGGAGTTACTCTCATTATTTTTGAACCATCGATTCCAGTCACTTCAGTGGTAGGAGGATTCCATTCAGTCACTGTGGCTTACTACACACTCTCATCCATTGATTTGAGGAAGATCCTCATCCTGGCTTTCCAATAGGCATAGTTGGAGCCATCAAAGGATGGAGGCCTAGTGACTGATAGGCTATCAAAATTTGACAACTTTTATATAGCTTAGATCGTTAGCTCAAAATTTGATACCATATGTCCTAAAGGGGGGGGAGGGAGGCTGAATAGGACTATGCCAAATTAAAATTATAACAACGGAATAAAATAAAGAGATAGCCAAATAAAAATAAATCAATTCTTTATGCTGAAATAAAAATAACCTCAATAAACAAGTATTGAGAGGTTGATACGAATTCAGTTCTAAGGACAACCTTACGCCATAAAAACCAAGGGTTTATGGCAGGACAACCTTATTTCTAAAACGTCCTTTGTATCAGAATAGCAAGGAATTAAAATAAATTGTAGGAATTTAAATCAAAATTATTACAACATTCCCCACTGTGCTTGAAATGTAAAAATTATAGCATTCACATCCACGCATACATTCTACAACTTTGAATGATAAAAGATAGAAAGAATAAATCAAACATCCACAAAACATAAAGAGTTATAGTGGTTTGCCTGTGTGTTCATCAACTGTTAAACAACAGCCACACAGATTCTACTCCACTCCTAATATCCTCACATAGGGGATATTAGCGTTCACTATCGAAATAGGTTTCACGGGTTCACCTAAAACCTTCACAATTGTGTCTTTTCCACTTGGGCTTACACAATAAAAAAAACCCCTCTATCTGAATTTTCTGGCTCTCCTCAGATAACCACATAATGAGATTTTTCTGGCTCAATCTCAAAAGAAACTAAAAAGAAAGTAAATTAAATAAGCATAAATTTGATAACCAAAGGAGCATGTGACCATAGCACTTACCCATAGGCCTTGAATACATCACAATGGGCCTTTCCCATAGGCCTCAGATTTAAGCAGGTGGGCCCCCTCATATGGGCCTTAAATACTAGGCAGGTGGGCCCTATCACTTGGGTCTCAAAATACAAGGCAAGTGGGACCTGTCACATGGGCCAAAATACGAACAGGTGGGCCCCACACATGTGCAAAAAAAATAATCATGATGGGCCTCATAGATTGGCCACACAATGGGCCTCAAGTGGGTTTGGATTACACCAAAATTCAGTTCAATAGTTATAGGTGCATCATGTGTATCACTGTACACTACCAATCCATGAGGCTCATGGCCCATTAACGAGGACCAACACTGCCCAAACATTGTCCATATTAATCAACACCGTTCAAACTGTGTCCAGGTGTATCAATACCAACTAAACATTGTCCATGTGTATCAGCATCATCCAAACTGTGTCCAGCACCGTCCAGTACAAATCTGGATGGTGTGGATGAAATAAATACATTAGAGTTGTGTCCACGTGTTTGAACAGCATGGATAAACACATATTAATGTGTGCCCCACCGTCCAACAATTACCGGACGATGCAGAAACACATATCTTCAAGGTGGCTCCCACGGAATTCATTGACATCAATACATCAACTATGGCACGTGTGAAGTGCCTCAGCCAATCCATCCAGCAAGTGGGTCCCGCATGGGCCCCACCACATACACAGATATATTATTATAATATTATAATTTTTTTAAAGGGGTCCACCGTAATGTTTATATGCTATCCAAACTGTAGATAAGGTCACAGGACCCGAATGAATAGGAAAAATAAATTTCATATTTGATCCAGAACTTCTGCAACCCAAAATGGTTTCAATGGCAGATGTTCAATCCACACTATTGCCTGTGGTGTGGGCCACCTGAGTCACTTACACGACTGATTTTTGGGGTGGCCTACAAGTGGAAGGGGGCCAACCAAACACATGGTCTTAATGTTCAAACACATCACAGTGGGGCCCACGGCTGGGACTCGTGGTCCCTGCCACCGTTTTAAGGACACCACTGGCGTCCTCTGACTGTCAGCAGCGGCAGCAGCTACTGCTGCCTTTTTTTGTTCTTTCTGAAATTCCATGGTTTTTCATATATAGGGCCCACATCTGAAAAATCCAACCCCACCATTGGACTATACGACCTATGATCGACCAAATGAGACCAATATGCGATGTGTTTTTAGTGAATAGAAGAATTAAGGTGGGTTTTAACGGTAATAACACTATTTCCAATGGTATGGCTGCTTGATAATCAGATTGGCATAATATTTGGGCTCAACGTCTAAAACGGACTGGGGAACGGAATAGACGGCATGGATTATATACATACATTAAGGTGGGGCCTGCATGAGAGGTCCACAGTCCCACTCTTAGCCCCCACCCAGCGTTAGACACACCTCACTGTCAGTCCAGACTTCACTGCTAGCCACCACCCACGCCCATTCTAACTTCACTATGGGCCACGTCTAGCATCCCTAGACGCTGGACATTTGGATGCAACACTGGCATCATGGTGGTCCTCACATTGACGTGTCCCACCATGCATATATATATAATATTAATATACTATACTGTATCATATTATGTAGATGGCGGATCTCTCTCGAAATGCGGTGGGCCATACCGTCTGATGGATGGAGTAGATTTAACATAAATTGGTGGGGCCCACTACATTCTAGGGAGAGGAAAAAAAGAGATATAAAGAGAGAGAGAGAGAGAGAGAGAGAGAGAAAGAGAGAGAGACGGTGATAGAGGGACCTTGCCACTATGGGCCCCTCTCTACATTGCATACATTATTTAGGTCCCACATCAAGTGGCCCTAAAGTTAAAATCAACGGTGGATCACCCACCTATCGGTCTTTTCCTTGGTCCCTTAGCCTCCTTAGTGCCTTGCCTTCTCTTTTGATGGAGGTTGATGGGGTTTTGATGGTGTGGATGAGTGATGAGAGGGTAGGGAAAGTGGGCCACACTTATTATTGTTGTTTGGGAGAGAAGAGAGGTTGGACGTGGGATGCTTAGGAGTGAAGAGATGGAATGAGAGAGAGAGAGAGAGAGAAGTTATGGTAGAAAGGGATGGGATGATGTGTGAAAGTGCACCTACTAGTGCCCTGGTTTGTCAATTATGGTGTAAGTTGAGTCAGTCGGACAACCGCGCCTAACAGGAAGATCAAGTCAAGTGTCTGCCTCAACTGGATGTGTGGAAGCTCGCCATAGGTAAATCATAGCCTCACATCCCATGTCCCAAAACACCAGGTGATTAAAACTCGTAAAACTAAGTAAAACATCTTAGGGTTTTAGTGTAAGAAAATGTTTTACCAAATAGGAAAATCTTAAAGTTTTCTTACCCTATCGATTATATCGAATCACATTTCGATATGATCAACCTGCTCTGTCTATGTCCTCGGCATCTCAATCGATACAATTGAGTGAAGACAAAAAGTGTCCAACAAGTAAACATTCATCTAGACGATTTATTGATATATCGACAGATCAGTCGATATCATCGATATTCGAATATCGATCCTATCGAAAGTGGATCGATAATATCGACAGATAGTTTTTCGACGCTCCTATTTTTCTAAAGAAAAATACTATGAGCTTCGATATATCGATGACTTTTCAATTCAATCTGAATACAAATATTGATCATATCAGAAGTCAGTCGATTATATCGGTAGTGGGCGTATGTTTCCTCCAGCATAAATTTCAGAGTGTTTTAATCATTGATCGAGGTGCCAGTCAAGAAATCGACATTCAAATGTCGATCATATCGAGACCTGGTCGATTAGATCGAGACCGGACACAAACCGTCTAGCAAGCTTATAGGTAAATCTATACGATTTATCGATCCCATTGATACGGACTCCGATATTATCGATACACAAATTCCTATGACATTGTCTGTTCCCCGATCACATCTCTAGAACCTGAAATTCTTCAAAGCTTGTCTCTATCATTTTCACATGTCGATAGATCGATCTCACCATCGATGGAATCGGAGTTTGAAATTCGATAACATTGATGTGTGTCTCGATCCCATCGACCAGTGGGAAAAATATTTCCAAAAGCGAAAATGACATTCGAGTTTGTATCATCAAGAGATCAGTCGATACAATCGAGAGTATACGTTCGATTATATCGACTCTTTCTCGATGATATCGAACTCTGTCAAAAATGTGACCGTTTTATATCTATTGAAACCTTTGGCCTATGTATAGAGAGGTTAGTCTTTATTGCTGGCAGGGAAAGAAAAGAGTGCTTTTGAGTGTTTTAAACTTCATATCATTTATCTTAAGCCCTTTTCTCAGGGAGTTCATCCTCTAATCCACCTTCATCATTGATATACAATAGAGTGGATTGGGGAATGAACTTCCGCATTCAAGGATCCTCCAGCTATTACCTTAATGGAAAATCATTAAGCTGGGGTGCCTTAAATGCATAGATGATTGGAACCACTCTATCTTCCTAATAGAAAAATCTTTAGAGAGTGGAATTCCATTATAACCTTGACTCGACCTAAAGCCTAGTATAGGTATATCTTTTGTGTTGCGGATCAAGGGAGCTGAAGACCCTTCAACATCAAGGAAAAGTTCTTCGACATTGCGTAAAAAGGGACTCATCAACTTATTTATAAGTACTTAGAGTCCAAAGGACACTTGTGATCATTCCTTTCTAGGATTGGGTCTTCAGTGTTGCTCACCCTTTGAAGTCCTCAAAGGAGGCCTCCGACAGGAGTGTACGTGCGGGGTGCATTGTGTGGACCCTTGCTATGTGGAGAGCATAAACATCCGGGTGCATTGTATGGACCCTTGCTCTATGTGGGCATAAACATCTAGTTAGGAGTGCGCCAGTAAAACTCCAAGGTTAGAGGTGAACCGAGTATAAACCTCCATGTAAAGGTTGAAGGTGAACCTGATTTAAAATCTTAGGTTTGAGGTGAACCATGGGAAACCTCCTTAGTGAAATTCGGTCACTCAAGGGTTGAGTGTGGAAGCCGGGAGTGGAGTAGACAAGTAGTCGAACTACTATAAAATGACTGTGCTTGAGATTGGAATTGTCTTTCATTTATGTGATTCCCTTATATGCCTTTATATCTGATCATCTGAAATCACATCTTATACACACACACAGTCATATCCATCACAATCTTATCTATAAATTGTTTATCTTTTAAATAGTTTGTGATTAGATCCTCTCCCAGGCTTGGAAGCCAGTAGAGTTAATTTTGAGTAATTCTAATCTATACTCTATGATAGGATTAGTGTGATAAGGATTTTTAATAATTCATAAAAACTTTAAAAAGTCCTATTCAGCCCCCCTCTAGGATATATTGACATATTCCTACTTCAATTCAAGTGGTGTTTACCGCTATTTCAATTGGTATCAGAGAGGGTCTCTCTTTAAGGGCTTCACCGCCTAGAGAGTGATCTGGACTGAAGTTGGAATCATGATCAAGAAAGCCCCAGAGGATGTGACAGATCAAAATAATTGCCTTGTAATCCACACTGCTCTCAAAGCTGGCAATAGTTCAAAGTGGTATCTTGATGGTGGATGTTTCAGGCACATAGTTGGTGATCATACTCATTTTTGTACATACTCAAATTTCGATGATGGATCAGTCACATTTAGAGATGGTAGCTCAGCTAAAATCATTGGACAAAGAATAATAGCAGTACCAGGTCTTCCAAAAATTAAAGATGTTCTCTGTGTAGAAGGTCTGAAACATAATCTCCTCAGTATCTCTCAAATCTGTGACAAGGAACATCTGGTCACCTTCTCAAAAGATGTGTGTAGAATTGTAAATCATACAAGAAAATCTCTCATAAAAGGTTTACGCACTAGTGATTACTGTTATATCATTGAGAGTACCAATGAAAATGGGTTGTCCACAAAGTATAACATGGCTATAATGGAAGAATCAAAATTATGGTATCAAAGGTTGGGACATGTTCATTACCGGAATTTAGCTAAACTTAGCTAAAAAAACTTAGTTAGAGGTCTTCCCAAAATTAGAAAAAGAAGAAAAAGTAGTATGTGTGGAATGTCTAAAAGGAAAACAGATAAAAGTTGGACATAAAAAGACAACCATCATAGCTACAACAAAGCCCTTGGATCTACTGCATATGGATCTGGTGGGTCACACTAAAGTAGAAAGTCATGGAAAGAAAAGATACTTTCTGGTGGTAGTAGATGACTATACTAGATTTACTTAGGTTACATTTCTTCGAGAAAAATCGGATGCCTTTGGAAAATTCGTAGTCTTGGAAAAATGAATTCAAAATGAGAAAGGATATGATATAAAATGCATCAGAAGTGATCATGGTGGTGAATTCAAAAATGATGAATTTGAAAATTACTGCAATGATAAAGAAATTCATCATGAATTTTCAGCCCCAAAAACTCCACAACAAAATGGAGTTGCTGAGAGAAAAAATCGAGTATTACAGGAAATGGGGTCAGTTATGCTGAATAGAAAGGATATGGCAAAGAGTTTTTAGGCAGAAGCTGTCAATACCGCCTGCTACATCATAAACAGGGTATATCTTAGAGCAGGTCTGAACAAAACTCCATATGAATTATGGTATGGGAAGGTGCCAAATGTGAAATACTTTTGGGTCTTTGGTAGTAAATGCTATATTTTAAGGGACAGGGATCACCTAGGGAAGTTTGAATCTAAAAGTAATGAAGGCATTTTCTAGGGTACACCATGAATAGTCGTGCTTATAGAGTATACAACTTAAGAACTTTTACTATTCAAGAATCTGTAAATGTGGTAATTGATGATCATCCTCAAGATGTGAAATCCCCTGTAAATGAGATAGAAGATGACATAGATTCGTGAATACCCAAAAAATCAGATGATAAATCTTCATTATTAAATGAACCTCAGCAATCATCTGACATACCTGTTATCAAAGATCACCCTTGAGAGCAAATTATTGGAGACCCTAATGATAGTGTAAGAACTAGACGGCAGATAGACAATGTTTATAATCATTTCTGTTTTACCTCAAAGATTGAACCCAAGAATATTGTAGAAGCTCTTCAAGAAGAATACTGGATAAATGCCATGCAAGAAGAACTTCAACAATTCTAGAGAAATGAGGTGTGAAAACTGGTCCCTAGACCAACTGATACTAATGTCATTTGAACAAAATGGGTCTTCAAAAATAAATCTGACGAATCAGGGAATGTAATTAGAAATAAAGAAAGATTGGTTGCTTAAGGATACTCATAGATTGAAGGAATTGATTTTGATGAAACATTTGCCCCTGTTGCACGTCTAGAGTCCATTAGAATCCTTATGTCCATTGCATGCGCACTAAAATTCAAATTATTTCAAATGGATGTTAAGAGTGCCTTTCTTAATAGGGATCTTACCGAAGAAATATATGTAGAACAACCAAAAGAATTTTCAGATCCTAAGCATCCCCATCATGTTTATCGTTTGGACAAAGCTCTGTATGGTCTCAAACAAGCACCACGTGCTTGGTATGAACGATTAACAAAGTTTCTTTTAGACCATGAATTCTGCAGAGGAAGTGTAGACAAGACACTGTTCACCCAGAGATCAAAGAACTCATTGCTTATTGCACAAATTTATGTGGATGACATTGTGTTTGGATCAACATGCGGAGATAAGGCATTCAAATTGGCCAACCTCATGAAATCAGAATTTGAAATGAGCATGGTTGGTGAATTGAATTTCTTCTTAGGGTTACAGGTCAAGCAACTGGATGATGGAATTTTCATAAATCAAACCAAGTATGCAAAAGACCTAGTGAAAAGATTTGGGCTTGAGTCTGGTCGCACTTATCACACGCCTATGAGTACTACTCTAAAACTTTCAAAAGATAGTAATGGCAAAAGTATGGACCAACATCTCTATCGAAGCATGATTGGAAGTCTGCTATATCTCACTACCAGTCATCCAGATATATCTTTTAGCATCGGTGTGTGTGCTCGTTATCAGGTGGATCTTAAGGAATCTCACCTAACAGCGGTTAAAAGGATTATCAAGTATGTTATAGGGACAATCACCTTTGGACTATGGTATCCATACGAAACCTCCACCATTATTGCAGGATATTTAGATGCTGATTAGGCTGGAAATTTGGATGATCAAAAATTAACAAGTGGGGGATTCTTTTATATTGAAAATTGTTTGGTTTCTCGTTATCCACTGCAGAGGCTGAATATATAGCTGTAGGTAGCTGTTGTGCTCAACTCCTTTGGATGAAATAGATGCTATTTGACTATGGGATTGCACAATCCACAATGAGTCTCTTCTGTGACAATACCAGTGCTATAAATATCTTGAAGAACCTAGTTCAACACTCTCAGACCAAGCATATTGACATTCGTCATCATTTTATCCTAGAACTAGTCGAAGAAAAGATCATTGTGTTGGATTATGTAACTACTGAAAAGCAGCTTGTTGATATTTTTACAAAGCCTCTTGACACAAACAGGTTCTGTGACCTCCAAAAGTCAATTGGCGTTTGTTCGCATTAATAATATCTCGGGACCTATGGCATACACTGAAAATCTTAAAGTCTGAGATATTCATGGTCATGCTAATGATGAAAAAATGTCAAAATTTGTATAGCCTTAATAATATCTGTGTAGTTTCGATTTTATAATCGATTCCATCGAGATGGTACATCGATACAATCGACAGTTCTTTGAACTGTATTCAATCGGATTGCAGTTTTCCAACAACTGTCAGCGCAACTTTTGGTGAAAGTCATGACAATGCTATCGATAACTGGTCGATATGATCGATAAGTTTGTTATATAAAGAAAAGGGCCCACTTGAACTTATATCTCTTTCCTTCTCTAAATACCTCTTCCAGTTCTTATCAGCATCTCACCTCTTCAAAACATGATCAAAGGAAAAGGTAAGGCTTACTTTCAATCTTTAGAGGAGAAAAGCATGTAATCAAATTTCAGGAGGTATCAACCTACTCCAAAGAAAGGTGGTCCGTCTGTCATCACTGAACGATTAGTGCTCAATAGTGTCGTTGAGCCTTTTGGAGTTAACCTCCTCGAAGTAATAGGTTAGCAAAATATTCTACATCTTGGAGGTTCGTACCAACTGGGTGTGATCCATGAATTCTTCAAACATTGCCATATCATTTGTGAAGATCCCCCCAGCATTCGAATTGTTCTTACACATTACTCAAAGCTTATCACTCCAGTTACTTTGGCAAAACTCCTCAATCTTGAGGTCACTAAAATTCTGGTAAGAAAGGGCCTAGTTATATGCCCTAGAGGGGGGGTAAATAGGGAAATGCCAAATAAAACTTAAAACGGCGGAATAATAAAAGAAATAAAGCACAATGCTGAATTAAAAGTAATCTCAATAACCTAGAATTAAGAGAATGATACTATATCAGTTCTAAGGACAACCTTACACTAAAAACCAAAGGTTTAAGGTAGGACAACCTTATTTCTAGAACATCCTTTGTATCTCAAACCAATGAAAAATAAAAAGCAAGGAAACCAAAATAACTTGGAGAAATAAATCCTAAGTTATTACAACATTCCCACACTTGCTTGAAATAAAATGATTACAACATTCATCCACAAATATAATCCACAAAACTGAATGAATAAAGGAATGAAAGAATAAAGCACATCCACAACACAATGATATATAGTGGTTCGCCTGTGTGTACAGCAACTGTTATCCAACAGCCACACAAAATGCTACTCCACTCCTAATATCCTCACACAGGGGATATTAGCATGCACTATCAAAATAGGTTTCACAGGTTTACCTAAAACCTTCACAATTGTATCTTTTTATCTCGGGCTTACACAATCCAAAAACCCACATAATCCGAGTTTTCTAACTCACCTCAGATAACCAAAACAATGAGATTTTTCTGGCAAATCTCAAACAAGACTAAAGAAAGTAAATTACACAAATGTAAAATTCCTGAATCTCCTTTGAAGTAGCCCGGTAGAACCAATCGGAGTAGAAGTTTGATTCAACGTTCAAAGTCCAATACTCACTTTAAGAATGGTTCTAAGTCTAATTGATTTTAAATCAAAAGGGCTAGTTCTATTTGATTTTGAATCCAAGAAGAAGGAATATCAGAAATTCCCCTTTTCTAATAAGATTGGAATGTAGATCAAAATCAAATAAAAAACACGCTAGCAAAAGGAATATTAAATGAGCACAAAGTAGCTTAAAAATAAACACAAACTTATCTCAGAGTATAGCCTAAAGATTGCTTGAATTGAGTTGAATTGAATTGAAAAAATCTGAAGTTCGTGCTCTATTTATAGCCTGAAAAATCCCATCTACGACTGCTCTTAGGATCCTAGGACTGGCGTAACTTCAAAGATTTTCAAAGATTTTCGCGGGATAAGGATTAACTGTTCCACGACTGGTCCTAGGTAGCCTACGACTGGTCGTGGGCCACTTAGTAATGGTCATAGGACCCCCAGATTAGTTGCTGGAGTTTGAGTCGTAGGACTATGACCGGTCGAAGGACAAGTCGTACAGCTCACAGGACTGGTGGAAGGATGTCCAGGACTGGTCATAGGACAACCAGAAAAAATTAAAAATCTTCTACAACCTATGACTGGTCCTAAAAAACTTAAGACTGGTCGTAGCAGAGCTAAGACTGGTCTTGAAGTCCCTAGGACTGGTTTTAGAACAACTCGAATAAGCATATTAAAATATACAAATTATGTATCCAGAATGACCTACAGTAAAGCCCATCCTAAGGTCAATCTAAGGTCAAACAAACCTTAAAAGTGAGATGGACATTGATAGTCTGTACACTTAAATGACCCTTAAGAGAAGCTTGAGAATTTACAAACCTTGTTGTAGGCCTTCTCGAGCTTGATCCTTTCTTGACTTGACAAAGTCTTCTTCTATACTTGTACTTGTTTGAATCTTGAACATGCATATTTGGAGACTTCTATTCTCAAATTCTTCATCCATGACTTGAAACTTTCTTCATTTAAGTTCTTGTCTTGAAATACGATGTCTTGAAGCAATGAATAGTCTCAAACATGAAACACAAGATATACAAGACTTAGATATAGGTTTTGACACCACAAAATTTGACAACTAAAGGGATATGAAATCATAGCACTTACAATCTCCCCCTTTGTCAAATTTGTGACAAAACACATATCATACAGATAAGAGCAACATCATATAAATTACTCTACTCCCCCTGAGAGATACGAGAACTGCTCATGTAAACAATAAACAACATGTAAACATCAAGACTCCCTATTCTTAATCCACATATCCTTCTCAATCAATCAAAATCCAAACAAATTACTCCCCCTTTCCATATTACTCCCCTTTACCATACTACTCTCCCTTTTTGTCACAAAATGACAAGGGAAAGTCACAACAACATAAAGAATAATAAAAATAAAATAATGAGAAAGAAATATGGAAGGACATAGCATATTTCAAAATATAAATCAGAATCATCAAGCTATAACCAAGTTAATATAATATCTAAAATAAAAGATAAGATAATGTTATACAATCCAAAAGATAATTCGCCTAATTAGATCTAGAGGAGGGAGTAGAGATAGTAGGATCAATCTGAAAGGGCCTAGCTATATGCCCTAGAGGGGGGGGGGGGGGGGGGGGGGGTGAATAGGGCAATCCAAATAAAACTAAAAATAGCAGAATAATAAAAGAAATAAAGCACAATGCTGAATTGAAAGTAATCTTAATAGCCTAAAATAAAGAGAATGATACTATCTCAATTCTAAGGATAACCTTACACCAAAAACCAAAGACTTAAGGTAGGACAACCTTATTTCTAGAACGTCCTTTGTATCACAAACCAATGAGGAATAAAAAATAAGGAAATCACTTACAGAAATAAATCCTAAGTTATTACAACATTCCTCACACTTGCTTGGAATAAAAAGATTACAACATTCATCCACAAATATAATCCACAAAACTAAATGAATAAAGGAATGAAAGAATAAAGCACATCCACAACACAACAATATATAGTGGTTCGCCTGTGTGTACACCAACTGTTATCCAACAGCCACTCAGAATGCTACTCCACTCCTAATATCCTCACACAGGGGATATTAGCATGCACTATCAAAATAGGTTTCACAGGTTCACCTAAAACCTTCATAATTGTGTCTTTGATCTTGGGCTTACACAATCCAAAAATCCACATAATCTGAGTTTTCTGGCTCTCCTCAGATAACCAATACAATGAGATTTTTCTGGTAAATCTCGAACAAAACTAAAGAAAGTAAATTACACAAATGTAAAATACCTGAATCTCCTTTTGAAGTAGCCCGGTAGAACCAATCGGAGTAGAAGTTCAATTCAACATTCAAAGTCCAATACTCACTTTAAGAATGGTTGTAAGTCTAATTGATTTTAAATCAAAAGGGCTAGTTCTATTTGATTTTGAATCTAAGAAGAAGGAACATCAGAAATTCTCCTTTTCAAATAAGATTAGAATGTAGATCAAAATCAAATAATAAACAAGCTAGCAAAAGGAATATTAAATGAGCACAAAGTAGCTTAAAACAAACACAAACTTATCTCAGAGTATAGCCTAAAGATTACTTGAATAGAGTTGAATTGAATTGTTAAAACTCTGAAGTTTGTGCTCTATTTATAGCTTGAAAAATTCCATCTACGACTAGTCTTAGGATCCTAGGACTGGTCGTAGCTTCAAAGATTTTTAAATATTTTCACGGGATAAGGATTTGCTGTTCCACGACCGGTCCTAGGTAGCCTACGACTGGTCGTGGGCCACCTACGACTGGTCGTACAGCTCATAGGACTGGTCGTAGGATGTCCAGGACTGGTCGTAGGACAACCAGAAAGATTCAAAAATCTTTAATAACCTAGGACTGGTCCTAAAAAACTTAAGACTGGTCGTAGTAGAGCTATGACTGGTCTTGAAGTCCCTAGGACTGGTCTTAAAACAGCCCGAACAAGCATATTAAAATATATGAATTATGTATCCAAAATAACCTACAGTAAAGCCCATCCTAAGGTCAATCTAAGGTCAAATAAACCTTAAAAGTGAGATGGACATTGAAAGTCTGTACACTCAGATGACCCTTAAGAGAAGCTTGAGGATTTACGAATCTTGTTATAGGCCGTTTTGAGCTTGATCCTTTCTTGAGTTGACAAAGTCTTTTACAATACTTCTACTTGTTTGAATCTTGAACATTCATACTTAAAGACTTTTATTCTTGAATTCTTCATCCATGACTTGAAAACTTTCTTCATTTAAGTTCTTGTCTTGAAACGCGATGTCTTGAAGTAAAGAATAGTCTCAAACATGAAACACAAGATATACAAGACATAGATATAGGTTTTGACACCACAAAATTTGACAACCAAAGGGATATGAAATCATAGCACTTACAATCTCCCCCTTTGTCAAATTTGTGACAAAACACATAGCATAAAAAATAAGAGCAACATTTGCCAAAAACAATCATGAGCCATAAAAGCAAGCATAAATTACTCTACTCCCCCTGAGTAATACGAGTACTGCTCATATAAACAATAAGCAACATGTAAACCTCAAGACTCCATATTCTCAATCCACATATCCTTCTCAATCAATCAATCCAGACAAAATAAATTACTCCCTCTTTCCATACTACTCCCTTTTACCTCTTACTACTCCCCCTTTTTGTCACAAAATGACAAGGGAAAGTCACAATAGGAAAGAGAACAACAACATAGAGAGTAATAATAAGCGGATAATGAGAAAGAAATATGAAAGGACATATAAATCTAGAATCATCAAGCTATAACCAAGTTAATACAATATCCAAAATAAAAGACAAGTTAATTTTATACAATCCAAAAGATAATTCGCCTAATCAGATCCAGAGGAGGGAGCAGGGATAGTTGGATCAATCTGGTGTAAGCCCCTATTGATGCGACGAAGATATTTTTGCATGTACTTAAATTGCATATCGTGGGCTATACTCATGTTATCAACCTTCTCCTCCAATGCACGAAGGCATGCATCATAACCAGATGGATCGGAATCAGGATCATATGGTGAATCAGTTTCTATCTCATCAAATATCTCATCCATATTAACATCCTGTTGAGGAAGATCACCAGCTTTCCCTTCATTTTCGACATCACCACCATCACCACCAACACCACCTTCATCAACTTGGCCAGGAAGCAAATCCAACTTCATCTTATTAAAATTGAAATTGTTGAAAATAAGATAATGAATTGATGCCTCATTAATAGGTTTATCGACAAGCATGTGAGTGGCTAAAACAGTCAAAGATAACCAAATGGAAATCACTATGACCCGGATGGAGACGAAACTGTATAATAAAATGACAGATCAAAGAAGGAAGATAGACCATAGTACCAGAAGCAATAGAATGCAACACACGAACCATGAAAGAAGTCAACTCGATTTTATTACCGGACCGAGGATACACATTTGAAATGAAAAAATGATGTAACACTCTGTATCTAGGTAACAGATACTTTGAAGAGAGCGTATTCCCTTTGTGTGTCCATTGTGCATTAATTTTGCATAAGTCTCTTGTTAACATGCATTTTTTCGATTCAGATGGCTTGTCGTATACAGTATGAATCGGTATACCTTCATCATTAACAGGTATATCCATAATATCTAATATCAAATGACGGTCTACTTCAAATTTTCCTTCTCTAGTATCAATTGAAAAAGTTAAGTTGTCAAGGGAGAATTCTGAGATACATGCAACCATTGATTGTGTAATAGACTGGTATGTAGGCCCACCCCAAAGCAAAATGTTAGTCCAGCTAACAGATTCAAGGAGAGGAATAATACCAAATGAAGCAATATGATTGAGATCAACAGTATGCTCAACGATAACATTACGGACACGCAAATCCCGTACATCTTGAGAATCATCTTCGGGTGATCGAAGGTGCCGTTTTGTTATTGGTGTAGATCTAGATGAAGATGGACCACGAGATGTTTTCTTCTTTCCTCTAGCATCCATATTCAAAAAGATATACAAAGAGCAAGAGAAATACACAAAAGAAAGGATGAGTTTTCTCTATATCAGCAAATTGAGAAGAAACCCTTGAAAAAACCCAACAAGAGATGAAATCTAGCTACATAATGATCAAATCAAAGCATAGATAGCATGAATCTTCAAGAAAAATGAAGAAATAAGACTAACCTTGAAGAAATACAAGAAATCCTATGACTGGTCGAGCCACGACTCGTCGTAGGTCGGAGTGAAAATGAAGAAGAAGGAGATTTCTCCAAAATATATCATATTCACGAGCTCCACGACCGGTCGAGTGTGATGCACGACTGGTCGTACCACGACTGGTCGTGTACAGCTACGACCGGTCGAGTATCGACCAAAAAAATACATTTTTAATGTAAAAAATTAAAATTTAAACACAAATAATACTAAATATAATACACTATGATACATGCAAGCAAGAATACTCAATGTAAAATGCACATACCAAGATCAAATTTTAATTTATTAAGCCTGCTTTTGTCAAGCGGTTTAGTAAATATATCAGCAAGTTGATTTTCAGTTGATATATATATTCTAAAGAAATAACTTTTTCTTCAACCAACTCACGAATGTAATGATACCTAATGTCAATGCGCTTAGTACGTGAATGCTGGATTGAATTTTTAGAAATATTTATAGCACTAGAATTATCACAATGTAAGATCATTGAATCTTGATTAATTTCATAATCCCTAAGCATGCGTTTCATCCAAACTAGTTGAGTACATGCATATCCAGCTGCAATATACTCAGCCTCAGCAGTGGAGAGCGATATTGAGCTTTGCTTCTTACTGAACCAAGAAACTAAGTAATTTCCAATGTAAAAACAACCACTACTGGTTGATTTTCTATCATCGATATTACCGGCCCAATCAGCATCTGAGTACCCCACTAATTGAACACTAGTATCAAAAGGATACCAAAGATCCAGATTTATAGTACTTGCGACATATCTAATAATCCGTTTAACAACAGTAATATGTGATTCCTTAGGATTAGACTGATATCTTGCACAAATACCAACACTTAAGGTAATATCAGGTCTACTTACGGTAAGATACAACAAACTACCAATCATACTACGATATAGTTTAGGATCTATATCTTTACCTGTAGAGTCTTTTGAGAGTCTTAACGTTGTACTCATAGGAGTATCAAAGTTCTTACCATTCTCAAATTCAAACCTTTTAACCAAGTTTGAAGCATATTTGGTCTGGAAAATGAAAATTCTATCAGGTTGTTATTTTACTTGCAACCCTAGAAAATAGTTAAGTTCGCCAACCATGCTCATTTTGAACCTTGATTTCATTAACTCTTGGCCAATGATCTTGCAATTGCTTCCATCACCAAATGTGACTGACCCGTCAGTCATACCTTTTAAATCGATGAATAAAGCTTTGTCGCCTATCATATGCCTGGAGTAACCACTATCTAGGTACCACTTTGAATGACTTGAAGCTTTGAAAGTAGTGTGGGAAACCAAGCAGGCAACTTTAGGAACCCATTTCAGAACTATTTTGGGTTCAGGAGTATAGATGGTCTTTTTCTGTCTGTTGTTATAGGAGAGACCTATAGAGTTAGACTTTAATAGGTCCTTGAGTAGATCAATTATTTTTTCAGCTAATGGATTTCGATTTTGAAAATCAAAGTTAACATAGCTACCTTTTGGTTTTTGAAAAGTCCTTGAATTTTTAGAAAAACCTTGATAAGTATTCTTTTCTTTTGAGATTGAAGACTCTCCTTTTACAAATTTAGAAGCAATGATCTTTTGTTTAGGATATGTATTCTTATCATAGCCCAACCCGGATCGATCGCCACATTTTCTTGATTTGGACAATAATTTTTCCAATTTAGGATCACCATGGGCATATCTCCATGTGTCTTTCAAACTCTGAAGAGAAGCTACCTCATTTTTAAGTTTCTCATTTTCGGATCTCAAATCTTCGATTTTGGAGGTTTTGAAATCTAAATCACATTTGGTCTTTTCAAAAGAATGAAAAATATGAGAATTTTCTAAAACGAGAGACTCATAATCTTCCTTAAGCGTAGAAAATTTTTCTTTTTGTAATTTAAGCTTGACGGAAATTTTACAACTCTCCTTATAAAGGGCATTATAAGCATCCTGAAAATCATCTTCATTATCGCAATCACTATTCAAATTTTCTTCACTAGATATATCATCATTATCTAAAAAAGTGATCTTGGCTAGAGTCATAAGGGCTTTAACATCATCGCCTGACTCGGTTTCAGAATCTTCTGATTTAGAAGAGGATTCAGAATCAGACGATTCATCCCAAGTAGCCATCATGCTTTTCCTTTTCGATTTGTCCTTTTTAGGACATTTGTTAGCAAAGTGCCCATACTCTTGATAGTTGTAACATTGACTATCTTTCAAAGATTTTTGAGTTCTTGGTTTAGATCGTATCTTATCATTTGACTTTTGAAAATCAACTTTTTTCTTGCTTTTGAAAATTTTGTAAAACTTTTTTGCAAAAAGCACCATATCATCTTCAAAATTTTTTAAATCTGAAGTGCTCTCTTGTGAAACATTTTTAGATGATTTGAGAGAAATAGATTTTCCTTTAGGAGCTTTGTTCACTCCCCAAGTGCAGGGTTGTGATGTAGTAATAACTCGGTAAGACCGAGGTCGAATCCCAAGGGACTGAAACTTGTACGTTATCTAAAACTATCTAGAACTAGAACTAGAATGAGATAAAATTTAAACTGAATATAATTTGAGAAATAATGGTGAAAATATTAATCTAAAATTTATAGAAATCAGAGGAAAGGAAACTAGGGATTCAGAGGATCCACTTGTAGAGATCAGGGAGAACTTATGCTTGCATCAAAAATCATGAAAATTACTGAACTGCCGTTGATCTAGTTTTCAAGGAGATGAAAGGAAGATGAATTAGAATGGATTCCATCGCCAAACCATGCCCAAAGACTATGGCAAACAACAGAATCAAACTAATTACCATCCAATCACATGTATGAAAGTTAGGAAGGGTACCGTCATCCAACCATGCCCAGGAGACTATGGTGAATAACAGGGCTTCCTGATATCATAAACATTAAAGAGAACGAAAATATTCAAACCCATTGCAGACCCATTATAATTTCAGTCACAACAGACCATTAAAAACCTAAAACATTCCCATAATAATCAACTAAAATCAACGTCGAGTCATGAATTAAAATAAAAATAAAATAAAATCTCCCATCTCACTACAAGCTTCACCTCTTAGCCCTAGCTAGGAGGATTTAGCCTGCCATGGATGGGCTCAATCTAAATAAATAAAGAGAAAAAGAAAAGGAAAAGAAAAGGGAAAGAAAAAAACCAAGCTCCTCTCTCTCTCCTCTGCCCACGTTGAAACCCAAGCTCGAGCCCTCTATTCTTCCTCCCAAGACCCTGAATGAATGCTTCCCACGTCCAAAAACCTCCTTTTATAGCTGCTGGAAGGCTGGAGTCAGTGATAGAGTTGTAGCAGGACACGGAGTGTAATTTTCGCAGTCAAGTTCGGTGCCTCAAAACACGCCACTTTTCTCGCTCAAATTCCAAAAAAAACACCATCCCTTAGTACTTTCTTAGGTCCTCTACATGATAGACGGTTCAGATCTGCCATATGATCAAAGATGGTGGGCCAAAACTGTCCGGAAAAGTCAGTTTTCGCGGATGTACGAAACCTTTAGCAGCATTTCACTGTTGTGGTCGGTGGGCCCCACAGAAGCATTTTCTAAAAAATTCACCCTATCCATTGGATTCAGAACGAAATTTCAGTCAAGAATGGGTGGTTTTGATTGTCCATTGACGTGGCCCAGAGAAGAAATCACAAAAGAATTAGTTTTGAACGCTACCGAGCAGCCCTTTTGTGGCCTCTGTATCTCACACGTGTGCACGCATGGGTGAAAAGTGATAACATGGTTTTGTAGTGCTCGAAGCCCTCTACACGGTGGATGAATCAGATCGGCCATACGAGCAATGGGTGGGGCCCACTACCGTCCGCAAAACGGACGCCGGCCGTCCGTTACGCAGCCGTTTTTTTTCCTTTCTTTCGGTCAGAGACGGTCAACCGTCTCTGCCGTTTCCCATGCACGTGTAGTGCACTTGTGCACTATGCACACTTTATTCATGTGGGGTCCACTGTGATGATTTTCAAAAATCTTCACCGTCTAAATTATTTCTCATCTCATTTAAACCGTCAATAACAATTTTGAGGCAGTTCTAGATATCAGGTGGGCCCGGAATCAACGGTTTATGGGCTGATCTGTCAATTGGGGCACTTTTCGAGATCTTCAATGGCTGAAATTTTATATGTACGGTTAATTATGGTCCTCAGGCGACGTATGAAGTTTCGAGCCGAACGGATGGTGGGAACCTCGTGATCTTGCATTCTGGACGTCCTTCAGGCCACTTGAGGTTCAATTTCTAACTTTTCTCAGATTTCTGACCATGTATATTTGTCAATCTTGGTCCCCTGGAGTGTGTCCATTTCCTTTGGCGTCATCAGATCGTTAAATCTCAACTTTTAACGTCCTTTTTCCATCCATGCTCATAAAATCACCTTGCAACACAAGAATGAGAAAACAAGCCATTAGATAACATTATATTCATAAATCCAGATAATATCTGGGGTCTAATATGTAATATTTGACCCTCAACAAGCTTTAAAGGATAACTCGTAGGTTTGAAGTGAACCAACTAGTTCCTCAACCCTCATGGTATCCGTATCACGAAGTTCCTGAATCGCGGTTACTTTAGAATTGAACCGTTCAGGAAGTGAACGTAGTATCTTTGCACACACTTTACTTTCTGGGATTCTATCACTAAGACCCCACATCGAGTTTGCAATGTCATTCAATCTGGTGTAGAAGTCCATAAACATCTCATTCTCCTCCATATGAGTTTCTTCAAATTTAGTTGTGAGGAGTTGGACTTTAAATTTCTTGACAATAGATGTACCCTCGTGTGTCATTTCTAATACATCCCATGCTTGTTTTTCATTTTCACAAGAGATGATGCTTTTGAATTCATCTGGTGATAATGCACAAGTGATTGCATTTAGTGCTTTTGCATTGGCACTACTCTCACTTTTCTGAAGTGTCGTCCAAAGAGAATAAGCCGTTACTTTCATTGATTTTGAACCATCGACATTAGTTACTTCAGTGATAGGAGGGTTCCATTCATTCACTGTGGCCAGCCACACACTTTCATCCAAGGATTTGAGGAAGATCCTCATCCTGGCTTTCCAATAGTCTTAGTTTGTGCCATTAAAGGGTAATGACCTAGTGACTGATAGGCTATCAAAATTTGACATCTTAATATAACTTAGATCGTTAGCTCAGGAAATAAATCCAATAAATAAACAATAAGCACGAGCTATTAGGCTCTGATACCACTTGAAAGGGCCTAGCTATATGCCCTAGAGGGGGGGTGAATAGGGCAATGCCAAATAAAACTAAAAACAGCGGAATAATAAAAGAAATAAAGCACAATGCCGAATTGAAAGTAATCTCAATAGCCTAAAATAAAGAGAATGATACTATCTCAGTTCTAAGGACAACCTTACACCAAAAACCAAAGGTTTAAGGTAGGACAACCTAATTTCTAGAACGTCCTTTGTATGAAAAACCAATGAGGAATAAAAAATAAGGAAATAACTTGCAAAAATAAATCCTAAGTTATTACAACATTCCCTACACTTGCTTGGAATAAAAAGATTACAACATTCATCCACGAATACAATCTACAAAACTAAATGAATAAAGGAATGAAAGAATAAAGCACATCCACAACACAATGATATATAGTGGTTCGCCTGTGTGTACACCAATTATTATCCAACAGCCACACAGAATGCTACTCCACTCCTAATATCATCACACAAGGGATATTAGCATGCACTATCAAAATAAGTTTCACAGGTTCACCTAAAACCTACAATTGTGTCTTTGATCTCGGGCTTACACAATGTAACACCCCGAAAATCGGGGGTCGTGTATAAACCCGACTCCCGAGTTCCAGAACGTCACTTATGCAACATAGATAATGATAAATGCATGTTGTCTGTAGATTGACATTAAACAAGATTGAGACTAAGCCAAAACAGCATTTCATACTCCAGAGACAGTTAAATTAACAAGCGGAAGACTGTGATAGTATGTATAACATATATAAACTGTTGTATGTCTCCAAAGTGTGAACATGTTACCAGGTTAAATACATACATGTATACTCCAAAAGTAAACAAAAAGAATATACATGAGTGCTTTAACAATATAAAATGACAAGAGTCATGGTGTCTAATCAACCTCCCTGTTATCCCGTCGATCAGAACACGCATAAAGGAGGGATCCTCCTCATCATCACCAAGTTCGGCTCCGCTTCACAAGCAGCGCCATCATCTGCAACTAAAATAGGGACTGGTGGGTGTTCGAAACACCATCCCGTAACGTGGGAGTGAGTGATCAACTCAGTGGAATAATAGAGCAGAGATTAGCATGTTCTCAAATCAATCATGCGATAATAGTAGCAATTAATCAAACATTCCTAAATATTGTTGTTATGGATGCCCTCACCGACATTCTCCCTCATACGGCACCATCTGCGTCCGCGGCATGCTTGCGTACCGCTCAGTGCTCCACATATTCCAGGCACATGCAATGTGATGTGGATATGATTACCAAGTTATTATTATTCCTTTTCACACAGCAGTATTGGGAAACTAAGGTACTTTGCTTATATCAATCCCAACACGGATCCTGTCTAGGGTCGTCACTCCTAGAAATCACATATGATATTATATTTGGTAGGTCACTGCAAGGGCTGCCAGGGCTGTTGCTCGCACTCGTTGCACCGATCCCCCATCACCTTATCAATACAAGCCTACTGTACTCTTACTGCTACGGAAGGGTCGTCGCCTCCCGTAGACTCAGAATACGCTCGCGGTCACTACAAAGGGCTCGTCACCTGATCAGTGTAGGCCGTTGTTCACTCCCCAAGTGCAGGGTTGTGATGTAGTAATAACTCGGTAAGACCGAGGTCGAATCCTAAGGGACTGAAACTTGTACGTTATCTAAAACTAACTAGAACGAGAACTAGAATGAGATGAAATTTAAACTGAATGTAATTTGAGGAATAATGGTGAAAATATTAATCTAAAATTTATAGAAATCAGAGGAAAGGAAACTAGGGATTCAGAGGATCCACTTGTAGAGATCAGGAAGATCTTACGCCTGTTTCATGAATCATGGAATTTACTGAACTGCCATTGATCTAGTTTTCAAAGAGATGAAAGGAAGATGAATTAGAATGGATTCCATCACCAAACCATGCCCAAAGACTATGGCAAATAACAGAATCAAACTAATTACCACCCAATCACATGTATGAAAGTTAGGAAGGGTATCGTCATCCAACCATGCCCAGGAGACTATGGTGAACAACAGGACGTCCTGACATCATAAACATGAAAAGGAAATAGAAATATTCAAAGCATCGCAGACCCATTGTAATTTCAGTCACAACAGACCATTAAGAACTAAAAATATTCCCATAATAATCAACTAAAATCAACGTCAATTCATGAATTCAAATTAAAATAAAATAAAATCTCCCATCTCACTACAAGCTTCACCTCTTAGCCCTAGCTAAGAGGTTTAGCCCGCCATGAACGGGTTAAATCTCATAATAAAAGAAAAGAAAAGAAAATACTCTCTCCCTCACGTCTGCTTCAAGTCCCTGACCGAGCCTCCACGCCTCTCTTTTTCTTCCTTCCTATACCTGAATGAATGCTCCCCACGTCCAAAACCTCCTTTTATAGCTGCTGGAAGGCTGGAGTCAGTGACAGAGTTGTAGCAGGACACGGAGTGCAATTTTTACAGCCAAGTTCGGTGCCTCGAAACACGCCACTTTCCTCGCTCAAATTTCAAAGAAACACCGTCCCTTATTACTTTCTTGGGTTCTCTACATGATAGATGGTTCAGATCTGCCATATGATCAAAGATGGTGGGCCAAAACTGCCTGGAAAAGTCAATTTTTGTGGATATGCGAAACCTTTCGCACCATTTTACTGTTGTGATCGGTGGGCCCCACAGAAGCATTTTCTGAAAAATTCACCCCATCCATTGGATTCAGGATGAAATTTCAGTCAAGAATGGGTAGTTTTGAACGTCCATTGATGTGGCACAGAGAAGAAATAACTAAAAGATCAGATTTGAACGCTACCGGGCAGTCCTTTTGTGGCCTCTGTATCTAACACGTGTGCACGTATGGGTGAAAAGTGACAACATGGTTTTGTAGCTCTCGAAGCCCTCTACAAGATGGACGGCTTGGATTAGACATACGGATGATGTGTGAGCCCCACAATTCCTCCGAACTTCCAGATTTTTCGGATGCGAATGATACGCACGTGGATCCGCTGTGATGATCGTTGGGCCCCAGACTGACAGTGATGGAAAAATCCACACCGTCCATTGTCTTAAGGATGAAAAACCGTCCAGACGTGCTTGGTTTTGAATCAGTTTCGGTGTGGCCCATGTGAATCTTCATTCCACCATCCATCTTCCTTTCAACGGCTAGGATCTTGCAATTGCTGCATGGAACCAAAAGGACAGCTAGGCGTTAGTGTTGGCCGTCTCGTGGACCGAATGAACGGTCCTGATTATTGAAATGTACATGGGGTGGGTCCCACAGCAATCACCCGCAAGCCGCGGTGCGTCCTCTGGACGTCCGCGCGTGATAAGGACGGGTCAGCCCGTCTTTGACCGGCCTGACCGTCCGGTCTTCGTCTGGTGCACTGTACATGGTGTACACTCATCATACATTTAAGGTCCATCGTTATGTTTGTGATGAATCCATTCCGACTATCCCCTTTATCTCTTTATTTAATGCGTTAAGACCAGAGTTGAAGCATGTCCTGATATCAGGCGGGCCCCAAATTGAAGATTAATGGGTTGATCTACCCGTTGGGTCACTTGCAGAGGGATCCGATGGCTGAAAATTGACTTGTACGGTTAATTTCTTGTCCTTAAGCCACGTATGAAATTTCGAACCGAATGGATGGTGGGAAACATGTGATCTTGTATTCCGGATGAGTTTTAGGCCATTTGAGCTTCAGTTCTTTGATTTTCTCGGATCCCTGCATGTAATTTCAGTTGATCTTGGTTCCCTGGAGTGTGTCCCTTACCTTGGTGATCATCAGAGTGTTAAATCCATGCATTTAGCACCCTTTTGTAGTTTAGGCTCGTAAAATCACTTTACAACATAAACACGATAAAATGGGCCATTAAGGAGTGTCATGCTCGTAATTCCCAGCAATAAATAGGGTCTGATATGCAATATTTGACCCTCAATACAACCCCCAAGCAGCATTTTGCTAGTCCCGAGCAAAAGATGCGAAAAATAAGTTGAGAATGATAGGAGAACTTTCTATGAAATCGAGTGAGACTTTGAACAAGATACGAGAAGTTTAATATTCATGAATGTTGAAAATTGTTTTCTCCTGAACTCAAGCACACATTAAACTTCATAATCAAGTGTAAAGCATTAATCCATCAATTAGAAAAATTTTAAACATTGAGATCCATGGATGTATAGTCTAATCTCGGCTTATCATCATTAAGAGATCCAATCGTTAATTTCATGATATCATTGGTAACCAACAAGAAAATTCATGACAACCAAAACCTAATCCAAAACTTGCCTCATAGATTAACCTATTAACTTGTGATTTTTCTATTCAAAGTAATGCCTAGGAAGGGGAATCAAATCCTCACCTATAGGGAGCAAACCTATGGTGAAGATCGTACACCTGACTCTTTTTCACATATCATTCATGGGGAATTAACTCTACACCTATAGGGAGCAAACCTATGGTGAAGATTAATTATCCAACCTTTCCAATCTTTATACCATGATGGCAAGATATTTCAGGCTGGTTCCTTTCGTGCTTAGTGATTACCAAGTTAATCCTTCGATATGGAACTGAAATCTTAATGTGTAAGCAAGACGTATCCTGAAATCATGATTCAATCAATGTTTAAAACTTCTAATCGTGGCTTAGCAACTCGATCTTAACTGCAAAATGCCACAGATACGGAATCCAAGAGTCATAAATTATCAACATCATATATCTCACAATTCGAAATCAAGGATATTCGTCAAAATCACTTCGAATTCATAAAAATTTTCGGAAAAACTTTTTTTTTTTTTTCACAATTGGCACAATTGTTGCTCAAGACCAAGAAAATACGGATTAGGAAGCCTAATCTCCCACCCCCAACCTAAAATATACATTGTCCTCAATGTAAAAGATATGGGCATGCAATGCACATGGAACAACGAAAGTAAAGTGATGGGAAGATAGTACCTGGATAACGAATCAAGAGAGATTTTCCACGAGATCACAGTGTGGAAGCTGGTTAGCATGAGAGAAAAAGAAAAATAAAAATGACGAAAATAAAATCCTACCTGTACCACTTTCGCAGGTGCTCTCGATTGTATTTAGCGTATGCAACAAGCCTTTAAACCCCTAGGTTACCCCTAGTGGACGAGTTGTAGTCTCGTGAGGGTTTGCAGTAATGTTACCCACAAACATTGAATCATCTAACTAGAAAAATGAAATGAAAAGCTGGGTTGCCTCGCAGGAGCGCTAAAATTATCGTCTTCAGCCAGACAAATAAAGCAACAATCCTAGTCCTATGAAAGCGATAAACCTACCTATACCTCCATCAAACTAGGAGATCAGTCCTGATAAACAGGAGCAATCAGAGGCATGGACATGTCCTCTGAATCAAATGCCTCAACAAATGGCTTTAATCGATGTCCATTTACTTTAAACTCCTTGCCATTGTCGGGATCTCTTATCTCAACGGCCCCATGAGGATAAGCAGTAACAACAATGTAAGGGCCGGTCCAACGAGATCAAAGCTTACCCGGAAAGAGATGTAGTCGAGAATCATACAAGAGGACTTTTTGACCTGGCGTGAATGATTTTCGTAGAATATGTTGATCATGAAACGCCTTCATCCTGTCCTTGTAAATTCTCGAGTTCTCATATGCATCATTCCGGATTTCTTCCAGTTCATTTAATTGAAGTTTGCGTAGCGAGCCAGCATTGTCCAGATTGAAATTCAGATTTTTGATCACCCAGTATGCTTTATGTTCCAATTTCACAGGAAAGTGACAGGCCTTCCCATAGACAAGTCTAAAGGGAGATGTTCCAATAGGAGTTTTGAAAGCAGTATGGTATGCCCATAAGGCATCGATCAATCGGATTGACTAGTCCTTACAATCAGGGTTAACCATTTTTTCTTGGATATGTTTGATATCTTTATTGGAAATCTCAGCTTGTCCACTTGTCTGTGGATGGTATGGGGTGCTCGCCTTATGAGAGATACCGTATTTCTTCATTAGACTCTTAAATGGTCTATTACAAAAGTATGAGCCCCCGTCACTAATGATGGCTCGAGGCGTTCCGAACCGCGACAGGATATTTTCTTTCAAAAATTTAATGATCGTGCGATGGTCATTTTCGCGGCACGGAATTACTTCGACCCATTTAGTGACATAGTCTATGGCGAGCAAAATATACAGATTTCCAAATGATTGAGGAAATGGTCCCATGAAATCGATGCCCCAACAATCGAATGCTTCTATAATAAGGATGGGATTCAAGGGCATCATATTTCGACGGGACAATGCTCCCAATTTCTGACAACGCTCACAAGCCTTGCAAAACTCATGAGTGTCCCTGAACATAGTGGGCCAGTAGAAGCCACATTGTAAAATCTTGGCCGTGGTCTTTTTAGCAAAAAAGTGACCACCACAAACCTGTGAGTGACAGAAGGAAATGACACTCTGATGCTCATCATCTGGTACACATCTCCTTAAAATTTGGTCTGGGCAATATTTAAACAAATATGGATCATCCCAGAAAAAGTTACGCACCTTGGTAAAGAATTTCTTCTTATCTTGTGACGTCCAGTGTGTCGGTATGGCACCTGTAGCAAGATAATTAGCAATATCAGTGAACCAAGGTGAATGGGAGACTCTAAACAGTTGTTCATCAGGGAACATGTCATTGATATGGGTCACCTCAAGGGAATCAGAAGTATTAAGGCGAGAAAGGTAATCGGCCACTACGTTCTCTATTCCCTTTTTGTCTTTAATTTCCAAATCGAATTCTTGGAGCAGAAGGATCCATCGTATCAGGCGGGGCTTAGAATCATTCTTAGAAAGAAGATACTTAAGTGCCGCGTGATCTGTGTAGATGATGATCTTGGATCCGATCAGGTAGGACCTAAATTTATCCAAAGCAAACACTACGGCTAAGAGTTCCTTTTTCGTAGTCGAATAGTTCACTTGGGCAGGATTTAGAGTCCTACTTGCGTAGTGAATAACGTAAGGCCACTTATCTTTTCTCTGGCCTAGAACCGCTCCAAGAGCATAATCAGAGGCGTCGCACATAAGTTCAAAAGGAAGACTCCAGTTGGATGGCAGCATGATAGGTGCAGTGGTTAACATGCCCTTAAGCTTAGTGAAAGCTTCTTGGCACTCTCAGTCCACTCGTACGGTGTATCCTTTTGAAGAAGATTACATAAAGCACAAGAGAGGAGACTAAAGTCCTTTATAAACCGTCTGTAAAAGCCTGCATGTCCTAAGAAGGATCGCACGTCTCTGATATTCTTGGGTGGAGGGAGGTTAGAGATAAGATCGATTTTTTCCTTATCTACCTCGATTCCTTTGGACGAGATGATATGCCCAAGGACAATTCCTTTTTGAACCATAAAATGACACTTCTCCCAGTTAAGTACCAAATTTTTTTCTTCACATCTTTTCAACACACATTTAAGACTTGCTAAGCACTCGCTAAAAGATGAAACAAAAACAGAGAAATCGTCCATGAAGACCTCTAGATATTTTCCCACCATGTCAGAAAAGATACTTGTCATGCATCGCTGAAAAGTGACAGGGGCATTACATAACCCAAATGGCATCCTTCTGTAAGCAAAGGTGCCATAGGGACATGTAAATGTGGTCTTTTCCTGATCCTCAGGGGCGATTTCAATCTGATTATAACCTGAATACCCGTCAAGGAAACAGTAATAGGAATGACCAGCTAACCTTTCAAAGATCTGATCTATAAAGGGCAAAGGAAAGTGGTCCTTCCTAGTGACGGTATTTATCTTCCTGTAGTCAATGTACATTCTCCAACCAGTAGTAACTCTGGTCGGCACGAGTTCATTATTGGCATTGGCTACGATGATGCTCCCGGACTTCTTAGGAACCACCTGAGTTGGACTCACCCATTGACTATCGGATATGGGGTATATGATCCTCACTTCCAATAGTTTGAGAACCTCGGCCTTAACCACTTCCTTCATGTTTGGATTCAGTCTACGTTGTGATTGCCGAACAGCCTTTGCATTGTCCTCAAGATATATGCGGTGAGTACAAATCGATGGGTTAATTCCTTTGAGGTCCGCTATCGTCCATCCAAGAGCTCCCCTATGCTCAATGAGAGTGGATATCAGCATACTCTCCTGTTTTTCTCCAGGTGGGCAGCGATCACCACCAGATATGTCTCATCTTGACCTAAATAAACATATTTTAAATCAGAGGGCAAAGGTTTTAGGTCAAGCTTCGGTGGCTTGAGGTTAGACAGTAGAGGCATTACATCAGTTTGGGACAATTGTTCAATTTGTGGCCTCCACCGGTTAACTTCAAGTACCGGTGCAGTATCAAGCATGGGACACGTCTCCCTAATTATATCATCATCAAGATCATGAGAGTGGGCCAGGCATGTCTCTAGAGGATCAGAGGATAAGGTGAGAGGTGTTCTATCTTCCACAAAAGAATCAATCATGTTAACATCGTGAAAATTGTCATCATCCTCTGAGTTACTGCCGTTATTGAAAAAGATATTCGATTCCAATGTCAAATTTCCAAAGGACATAGTCATGACACCCTTCCTGCAATTGATAATTACATTTAAAGTGGACAGGAATGGGCGACCAAGAATGACGGGAATCTGAGTGCTGGTGTCATTGATGGGTTCGGTGTCCAAGATGATAAAATCAACAGGGTAGTAGAATCTATCAACCTGGACCAACACATCCTCGATGATCCCTCTTAGTATACGAACAGAACGATCAGCAAGTTATAGTGTGGTTCGAGTGGGTTTTAATTCACCTAAACCTAACTGTTGGTATACCGAGTAAGGAATCAGATTGACGCTTGATCCTAAGTCAAGAAGTGCATGGTCAATTCGATAGTTTCCGATTACACATGATATGGTTGGGCAACCGGGATCTTTGAATTTTTGTGGTACATCGTGTTTCAGGATGGCACTCACTTTCTCAGTCAAGGAGATCTTCTTTTGAACACTTTTTCGTCGTTTGGTAGTGCATAAATCCTTTAAAAATTTAGCATATGAAGGAATCTGTTTTACAACGTCAAGCAGAGGAATGTTGACTTTCACTTGTTTCAACACCTCTAGGATATCCTGAGAGTTAGATAGATGTTTTGGTTCAACCAACCATTGGGGAAACGGAGCAACTGGCTTTTCTAGAGATTCCGGTTCAAATTTTTGTGGGGCGCCACTAGATCCATCATTGTTGTCCTCTTCTGGTTCTTGAGGCTTTTCGGGCCTAACTGGAAGGGTTTTATCAATAACCTTCCCACTCCTAAGAGTGGTGATGGATTTAGCATGCCCCATTTGATTTGAAGAGCTGGGATCACCTGTCTCGTATTGCGGTTTCGGATTAGGGAGTGATTGTGCAGGGAGCATCCCTTTTTCCATAGCCGTCATACGTGAATCTATTTTTTACATAAAATCTGAAATTTCTTGCATTGTCCGGGCCAGCTCTTGTATAGAAATTTGAACCGATTCTTCTTGAGGTTTCCCCTGATTTGGATTTTGATTGAAGAAACCTTGAGGGGTAGCAGTTTATCCGTTCCTCCAACTAAAATTCGGATGATTTTTCCAGCCAGGATTGTACGTATTAGAGGGTGGTCCATTGAAAGGTCTTTGATAGTTATTTACGGCATTAGATTGTTCATTCAATACATCTCGAAAGGCAGGTATTGAAGGACAATTTTCAGTAGTATGAATGTTGCAATTACAGATGCCGCAAACACTTTCATTAACCTTTTCCTTCTTTCCTTCCATGGCCTCAAATTTTCTGGTGAGATTGGCCACCTTAGCGTTAAGATCATCATCCTCTTTCAGGAGATATATTCCTCCCTTTTTCCTTGAATGAGTCGGCCTAGACGTAGTGTTTGTCCTTGGATAATAGTTCCATGATTGTGTTTTTTTAGCGAGACTATCGAGGTAATCCCATACCTCGTCGACATTTTTATTAATAAAATCTCCGTTACACATTGTCTCGACCATTTGGCGCATGGAAGATGTTAGCCCATCATAGAAAAAATTCGTAATGCGCCATATTTCAAAGCCATGTTGTGGGCATGCATTAACCAGATCCTCGAACCTTTCCCAACATTCGAAGAATGTTTCATCTTCCTTTTGGGCAAAGTTCATAATTGCTCTCTTGAGGGTAATTGTCTTATGATGTGGGAAAAATTTCTTTATAAATTCCCTCTGCATATCATTCCATGTGCCAATGGATCTAAGACGCAGTGAATGTAACCACGTCTTAGCTTTTTCTTTCAAGAAAAATGGAAAGAGTTTCAGCCTAATAGTATCCTCAGATACATTAGGAAAGTATAAGGTGCTTATGATTTCATCAAACTCTTTTAGATGCAAGTATGGTTCTTCAGACTCAAGCCCATGGAACTTAGGAAGGAGTTGGATAACCCCTAGCTTGATGTCCATATGTCCTGTATTCTCAGGAAAAATCATGCATGAGGGCGTACTCACCCCCGCCGGTTGTAAATAATCTCGTAAAGTACGAGGCGGGGGTGCCTGATGCACCTCATTCTCATCATGTACTTCCTCAACCCTTGGTTGGGGTAGTGCTTGAGGTTGATTTTCAGCCATAACATCCTCTAACTCAGGAGAATTTAAATGGTGTCTAGTTCGGCGATGGACAGTCAACCCCTCAACTAATCCTCCTTCAGTCACGAGATGTTCAGTGTTGTCGCGTGCCCACTGGGGCATAAAACATACTCAGCCCTCAAATTCTAACTTAAACCTAAGAGAAAGGAAGAAGAAATCTAGAAAAAGGGAAAGATGGAAAGAAGTTACCAAATTTGGAGTCTTAGGTTAAGAATCTGCAAAACAAAACAAAATAAGTTAGTTTCTGAGAATAGGAAGTCCTAATTAAGAGTAAACTAATTTTTAGAAAAAAAGAAGAAATTCCAAAGAAAAAGAAATTAGAAAGAGCTTACTAAATTAGAAGTTTCCTACAAAACAGAAAAATTGAGTTAGTTCTAAAAATCAGATAGAATGAAGAATAACAAGTTTCTAAAGTTAGGAAAAATTTCTAACAAGGAAAATAACTAAGCTTCTAAACCTAGAATTAGAAAATTTTAAAAAGAAGATCTAATCTTAAACTAATCCTAAAACTAATTAATTTCAGAAAAACGTATCTGACAGTTCCCCGGCAACGGCGCCAAAAACTTGTTCACTCCCCAAGTGCAGGGTTGTAATGTAGTAATAACTCGGTAAGACCGAGGTCGAATCCCAAGGGACTGAAACTTGTACGTTATTAAAAACTAACTAGAACGAGAACTAGAATGAGATGAAATTTAAACTGAATGTAATTTGAGGAATAATGGTAAAAATATTAATCTAAAATTTATAGAAATCAGAGGAAAGAAAACTAGGGATTCAGAGGATCCACTTGTAGAGATCAGGGAGATCTTATGCCTGTTTCATGAATCATGGAATTTACTGAACTGCCATTGATCTAGTTTTCAAAGAGATGAAAGGAAGATGAATTAGAATGGATTCCATCACCAAACCATGCCCAAAGACTATGGCAAACAACAGAATCAAACTAATTACCACCCAATCACATGTATGAAAGTTAGGAAGGGTACCGTCATCCAACCATGCCCAGGAGACTATGGTGAACAACAGGACGTCCTGACGTCATAAACATAAAAAGGAAATAGAAATATTCAAAGCATCGCAGACCTATTGTAATTTCAGTCACAACAGACCATTAAGAATTAAAAATATTTCCATAATAATCAACTAAAATCAACGTCGATTCATGAATTCAAATTAAAATAAAATAAAATCTCCCATCTCACTACAAGCTTCACCTCTTAGCCCTAGCTAAGAGGTTCAGCCCGCCATGAACGGGTTAAATCTCATAATAAAAGAAAAGAAAATAAAATACTCTCTCCCTCACGTCTGCTTCAAGTCCCTGCCCGAGCCTCCACGTCTCTTTTTTTCTTCCTTCCTAGACCTGAATGAATGCTCCCCACGTCCAAAACCTCCTTTTATAGCTGCTGGAAGGCTGGAGTCAGTGACAGAGTTGTAGCAGGACACGGAGTGTAATTTTCACAGCCAAGTTCGGTGCCTCGAAACACGCCACTTTCCTCGCTCAAATTTCAAAGAAACACTGTCCCTTAGTACTTTCTTGGGTTCTCTACATGATAGATGGTTCAGATCTGCCATATGATCAAAGATGGTGGGCCAAAACTGCCTGAAAAAGTCAATTTTCACGGATGTACGAAACCTTTCGCACCATTTTACTGTTGTGATCGGTGGGCCCCACAGAAGCATTTTCTGGAAAATTCACCCCGTCCATTGGATTCAGGATGAAATTTTAGTCAAGAATGGGTAGTTTTGAACGTCCATTGATGTGGCACAGAGAAGAAATAACTAAAAGATCAGATTTGAACGCTACCGGGCAGTCCTTTTGTGGCCTCTGTATCTAACACGTGTGCACGTATGGGTGAAAAGTGACAACATGGTTTTGTAGCTCTCGAAGCCCTCTACAAGATGGACGGCTTGGATTAGACATACGGATGATGTGTGAGCCCCACAATTCCTCCGAACTTCCAGATTTTTCGGATGCTAATGATACGCACGTGGATCCGCTGTGATGATCGTTGGGCCCCAGACTGATAGTGATGGAAAAATCCACACCGTCCATTGTCTTAAGGATGAAAAACCGTCCAGACGTGCTTGGTTTTGAATCAGTTTCGGTGTGGCCCATGTGAATCTTCATTCCGCCATCCATCTTCCTTTCAACGGCTAGGATCTTGCAATCACTGCATGGAACCAAAAGGACAGCTAGGCGTTAGTGTTGGCCGTCTCGTGGACCGAATGAACTGTCCTGATTATTGAAATGTACACGGGGTGGGTCCCATAGCAATCACCCGCAAGCCGCGGTGCGTCCTCTGGACGTCCGCGCGTGATAAGGACGGGTCAGCCCGTCTTTGACCGGGCTGACCGTCCGGTCTTCGTCTGGTGCACTGTACATGGTGTACACTCATCATACATTTAAGGTCCATCGTTATGTTTGTGATGAATCCGTTCCGACTATCCCCTTTATCTCTTTATTTAATGCATTAAGACCAGAGTTGAAGCATGTCCGGATATCAGGCGGGCCCCAAATTGAAGATTAATGGGTTGATCTACCCATTAGGTCACTTGCAGAGGGATCCAGTGGCTAAAAATTGACTTGTACGGTTAATTTCTTGTCCTCAAGCCACGTATGAAATTTCGAACCGAATGGATGGTGGGAAACATGTGATCTTGCATTCTGGATGAGTTTTAGGCCATTTGAGCTTCAGTTCTTTGATTTTCTCGGATCCCTACGTGTAATTTCAGTTGATCTTGGTTCCCTGGAGTTTGTCCCTTGCCTTGGTGATCATCAGAGTGTTAAATCCATGCATTTAGCACCCTTTTGTAGTTTAGGCTCGTAAAATCACCTTGCAACATAAACACGATAAAATCGGCCATTAAGCAGTGTCATGCTCGTAATTCCCAGCAATAAATAGGGTCTGATATGCAATATTTGACCCTCAACAGCCGCCAGCTAGAATATAGTGTCCCATACCACCATAATCTACTCACGAGTCAATGTGCTCACTGGTCACTACGGGGAGGTTTGTGGCCCCAGTGTAGGCCGACAACTCGACCACGGTGTCCCATACCACCATGTCCGGCTCATGAGTCTTTGTGGATTAAGGTACCATGGTTAACAGGGTTTCCAATGGTAAGTTCAGTACCCTAGGTTCAAGCAGTTATGACTCATACATGGTGAACATACAATGGCCAGTCGGGTTACTTGACGGGCTCGACTAGTACGAGCGCATCTCAAGCTGAACGACATGAAGTGCATAAAACACTTCGTGTGGCCTAACCACTGCCGCCAACTCAAAACACGACTCGCGTTCATCAACGCGTCCTCTGTGGCAAATAGATGCCCACCACTAATTCAATCCCTTATCGACTGCCTGGACTAAAGCATAGCCCCAAACATTTGTGAATCCACTTCATCAATCATATAAGAGTAATGGAGATGCATTACAACAATGTGAGCTTGTTAACACATGTTATAACATACAACTTAAGTAAATCATCTAACACATGCATTTCATACATATAATGAAATCATACATATAGCCAACATGAAGAAAATCATTTACATCAACATATTATTTGAGAATTCAATCTCAAACCAATTCACAACACCATTTAATTCAATACATACTAATACAAATATTTATACAAACACTTAGTCTACACACTTAAGTCTACATAGTGTATGTCGACTCAAAGTGCGCATTTGGGCGAATCTCTTCGCCAAACAGATTATGCACGCATTCCTAGTATCTAATGTGACAAAAAGCCATGTCAATCATTTCAGCAAAATATGGATGTTTACAGTATTTCCTACAAATGACTAAAATTTCCTAAATCTCATATTTTTCATCTGCTTACGAAACGGAAAACGGACAGCATGTTATACATGTCAAACAGTGTTGCCGTCGATAATCTACTATTAAACGACATTGAAAGTGTTGAAATCAGCCAATTAAAGCATCTAAAATCCGCACCTTTTACCCTAGAGGTGTATCGTTTCGAACGGAGCGTATACGCTTCGTCTACGGCGAACAGGCAATTTATTTCACAAGTTATATCAGCTACTTTGCTATTTGAATTGACGGAACGCTAAATTAGCAAGTGGATAGGGTTTTCCTTACCTAGAAAAGAGTCGGAATCACCAACAAAGTGATTGGAATACGTCGCTTAAGCACGTGCAGTAGCAGCAGCAGGTGGTAGGAAAATCTCTCCCACCTTCTCTCACAAACTCTCACTTTCTCTCTCTCTTGCTAGGGTTTCTAGAAAATTTGGATGGGTGAGAGAAGTGAGGGTTTAAAGCCCTTATATAACCTAATTTCTTCCTAAATTAGGCTTGGGAACAATATTTACTTGAGGTATAACCAAATCGGGGCTGTTTCGATCCAAAAGAGCATTTCGGGAGGTCCCCTGGCCGAACGCGATCGGACTTAAGCTCTTAGTCACCGGATGTTGCTCACATCCCATTTTTAGACCAGTAGTGTTCGTAGATCGCATGTGGCGGTCCAGTTTCAGTTCAGCGGTCATCGCACCTAGATCAGGTCTACAAGTCTCGTGATATGAAAGAGAAATCTTTCCTGATCCGAGGGTGTAATTTGGCTGAATTCTGACGGTCAGAACACTTAATAATAACATGCTAAGTCATGTGCCAGATTTGAATTAAAATTTCCAAATCTAACCCCTTGCTCACTCTCTTCACTCCGAACCTAGTAAAATAGCGTCAAGACATCAGTTGGACTTGATTTTCGAGATGAACGTCAAGTCCAACTAGGCGGTCAGGATTGTCTAAGTTCGGGATAATCGGACTCCCGATGTACGGTCCAGAGCCGATACAAAGTTTCCAAGGTGCTCTAGAGAGAAATCGGGAATAGAGTTTGATCCCAGGCTTTACGGTATCGTAGCATCACCTATCCTATACGTTTTGGCTCTAGCAGATCGTATTGAAAGTGATTGGTGCGAATTTCACAGGTCGTCTAGTGCAGCGCTAGGTGATTCTCATTAGATTTCTAAAGGAAGTAGCCTATAATGATCTCTGTTTGAGATGATATTCGAAGGGTGGAGTGAGGGTATTTGAAAACGAAAGAAGGAAGAGTTTGGAGGGGTGATTTTTACGAAAACTCGAACATTTGGAGCGAAAGGAGAGCCTGGAGGGTCACTTTATGAAGGAAGTACTTCTTTTTGGGGGGTGTCAAGGTTCGGCCCGCATACCAGGGGGCTATACAACACCCCAAACACCTCCAGCCCAAAGGACAGACCCAACTGGTGATTTTCACCGGTGATGTATCGCGGAATCGAGGATGGCATTGCCGATGAAATCTTAAATCGGTGATGGTGACCATATGGACTGGGTTCCCCCTACCCCCAGGGTCCCAAAAAAGTATGGGGCGAACCTTGGTTCATTGTGGTTTAGCCTAGAGAGGCCCAAAACTCCATTTGGGGTGTTTTGGGACCAGTTTATAAAATGGAATGAACTTATATATCATGTAACATATGATTTTGGGGTAGGAGGAGCTAATCCATCCAACTAATGTGTCTGTTACAAAATATTTCAAATTTAGAACGGCCAAAAGGCTAATTTTCACATATTTTTACTATTCATTGTAAAAATTTATCTAAGTATGATTTTATATCATTTTCATATTAGGATTAATTCTTAACATGAAAATAATGAGAAAGAATTGAAGAATGGGGTGGTGAGAGAAAAGATTTTGAAGGAATTGAGTGAAATGGGGTTTTTAAGCCCTAGCAATTGAGTGTAAGGGTTGTGGTTGCCCCACGACCCAAGGACTCACATTTCTAGGTTTGAAATTCTCCTAGGATCATCACAAACCCGCCTCCTAACAACCTACTGGCTACTTAGGTCACCTCACACAACTTGAGATGCATTATGGACTCGATCGAAACGAACGAGTTGTGTAGATTTCACCTATTGACGAAACTGTGATCCTATGAGTATTTTTAGGTTCTTCATCATGAAGACCTTAGGATTAGTGGTCTTTACTATTTACACTTGAGGATTTGTGTCTAATATGAAAGCACTTAGAGAAATTCAAAGAATGAGGTGGTGAAGGGTGAGATTTTGAAGGAAACAGGGAAAAATTGATTTTTAGACCTTGGGATTGATCATTGAGAGTGAAATGGTTGACCCATTGCCTAAGGACATCTAATTCCTGATAGGAAAAAATTTGGGGTGTTACACACAAACCAAAAACCCACATAATCTGAGTTTTCTGGCTCTCTTCAGATAACCAATACAATGAGATTTTTCTGGCAAATCTTAAACAAAACCAAAGAAAGTAAATTACACAAATGTAAAATACCTGAATCTCCTTTTGAAGTAGCTCGGTAGAACCAATCGGAGTAGAAGTTCGATTCAACGTTCAAAGTCCAATACTCACTTTAAGAATGGTTCTAAGTCTAATTGATTTTAAATCAAAAGGGCTAGTTATATTTGATTTTAAATCTAAGAAGAAGGAATATCAGAAATTTCCCTTTTCAAATAAGTTTGGAATGTAGATCAAAATCAAATAATAAACAAGCCAATAAAAGAAATATTAAATGAGCACAAAGTAGCTTAAAACAAACACAAACTTGTCTCAGAGTATAGCCTAAAGATTGCTTGAATAGAGTTGAATTGAATTGCTAAAACTCTGAAGTTCGTGCTCTATTTATAGCCTGAAAAATCCCATCTACGACTGGTCTTAAGATCTTAGGACTGGTCGTAGCTTCAAAGATTTTCAAAGATTTCCGTAGGATAAGGATTTGTTATTCCATGACCGGTCCTAGGTAGCCTACGACCGGTCGTGGACCACTACGACTGGTCGTGGGTCACCTACGACCGGTCGTAGGACCTCCAGTTTAGTTGCTTGAGTTTGAGTCGTAGAGCTAAGACTGGTCGAAGGACGAGTCGAACAGCTCACAGGACTGGTCGTAGGATGTCTAGGACTGGTTGGAGGACAAGCAGAAAGATTCAAAAATCTTTAACAACCTAGGACTGGTCCTGAAAAACTTAAGACTGGTTGTAGCAGAGCTAGGACTGGTCTTGAGTCCCTAGGACTAGTCTTAGAATAGCCCGAACAAGCATATTAAATATATGAATTATGTATCCAAAATGACCTACAGTAAAGCCCATCCTAAGGTCAATCTAAGGTCAAATAAACCTTAAAAGTGAGATAGACATTGATAGTCTGTACACTTAGATGACCCTTAAGAGAAGCTTAAGGATTTACGAATCTTGTTGTTGGCCATTTTGAGCTTGATCCTTTCTTGAGTTGACAAAGTCTTCTACAATACTTGTACTTGTTTGAATCTTGAACATTCATACTTGAAGACTTCTATTCTTGAATTCTTCATCCATGACTTGAAAACTTTCTTCATTTAAGTTCTTATCTTGAAATACGATGTCTTGAAGTAAAGAATAGTCTCAAACATGAAACACAAGATATACAAGACATAGATCTAGGTTTTAGCACCACAAAATTTGACAACCAAAGTGATATGAAATCATAACACTTACAAAATCTGGTGTAAGCCTTATTAATGCGACGAAGATATTTTCGCATATATTTAAACTGCATATCATGGGCGATATGCATGTTATCAACCTTCTCCTCCAATGCACGAAGGCGTGCATCATAATTAGATGGATCGAAGTCAAGATCATTTGGCGAATTAGTTTCTATCTCATCAAATAACTCATCCATATTAACATCCTGTTGAAGAAGATCGCTAGCTTCCCCTTCATTTCCGACTTCACCACCATCACCACTAACACCACCTTCATAAACTTGACCAGGAAGAAAATCTAACTTCATCTTATTAAGATTGGAATTGTTGAAAATAAGATGATGAATGGGTGCCTCATTAATAGGTGTATTGACAAGCATATGAGTGGCTAACACAATCATAAGATAACCAAATAGAATATCACCATGACCCGGATGGAGATGAAACTGTATGATAAAATGACAGATCAATGAAGGAAGGCAGACCTTGGTACTAGAAGCAATAGAATGCAACACACGAACCATGAAAGAAGTCAACTCAGTTTTATTACCGGACCGAGGATACAGATTTGAAATGAAAAAATGATGTAACACTTTATATCTAGGTAACAGATACTTTGAAGGGAGCGCATTCCTTTTGTGTGTCCATTGCACATTAAATTTACGTAAGTCTCTTGTTAACATGTAATTTTCTGATTCAGATGGTTTGTCGTATAGAGTATGAATAGGTATGCCTTCATCATTAACGAGTATATCCATAATACTCGATATCAAATGACGGTCTACTTCAAATTTCCCTTCTCTTGAATTAATTGAAAAAGTTAAGTTGTCAAGGGAGAATTTTGAGATACATGCAATCATTGATTGTGCAATAGACTGGTATGCAGGCCTACCCCAAATCAGAATATTAGCCCAACCAACAGATTCAAGGAGAGGAACAATACAATATGGAGCAATGTGATTGAGATCAGCGGTATGCTCAATGATAACATTACGGACATGCAAATCCCATACAACTTGAGGATCATCTTCGGGTGACTGAAGGTGCCGTTTTGTTATCGATGTAGATCTAGATGAGGATGGACCACGGGATGTTTTCTTCTTCCCTCTAGCATCCATATTCAACAAGATATACTAAGAGCAAGAGAAATGCACAAAAAAAAGGATACGTTTTCTCTAGATCAGCAATTTGAGAAGAAACCCTTAAAAAAACTAACAAAAGATGAAATCTAGCTACACAATGATCAAATCAAAGCATAGAGAGCATGAATCTTCATGAAAAATGAAGAAATAGGACTAACCTTAAAGGAATACAAGAAATCTTATGACTGGTCGAGCCACAACTCGTCGTAGGTCAGAGTGGAAATGAAGAAGGAGGTTTTCTTCAAAATATATCATGTTCACAAGCTCCACGACTGGTCGAGTGATGTGTACGACCGGTCGTGTACAGATATGACCGGTCGAGCATCGACTAAAAATATATTTTTAATGTAAAAAATTAAAATTTTAACACATATAATACTAAATATAATACACTATGATACATGTAAGTAAGAATACTCAATGTAAAATGCACAAACCAAGATCAAATTTCAATTTATTAAACCTGCTTTTGTCGAACAGTTTAGTAAATATATCAACAAGTTGAGTTTTGGTTGGTATATATTCCAAGGAAATAACTTTTTCTTCAACCAACTCACAAATGTAATGATACCGAATGTCAATGTGCTTAGTACGTGAATGCGGGATTGAATTTTTAGAAATATTTATAGCATTGGAATTATCACAATGTAAGATCATTGAATTTTGATTAATTCCATAATTTCTTAGCATGCGTTTCATCCAAACTAGTTGAGTACATGCATATCCAGCTGCAATATACTCAGCCTCAGCAGTGGAGAGCGATATTGAGCTTTTCTTCTTGCTGAACCAAGAAACTAAGTAATTTCCAATGTAAAAACAACCACCACTGGTTGATTTTCTATCATCAATATTACCGGCCCAATCCGCATCTGAGTACCCGGCTAATTGAACGCTAGTATCAAAAGGATTCCAAAGACCCAGATTTATAGTACTTGTGACATATCTAATAATCTATTTAACAACAGTAAGATGTGATTCCTTAGGATTAGACTGATATCTTGCACAAATACCAACACTAAACGCGATATCAGGTCTACTTACGGTAAGATACAACAAACTACCTATCATACTACGATATAGTTTAGGATCTATATCTTTACCTGCAGAGTCCTTTGAAAGTCTTAACGTTGTACTCATAGGAGTATCAAAGTTCTTACCATTCTCAAATCCAAACCTTTTAACCAAGTTTGAAGCATATTTGGTCTGGGAAATGAAAATTCCATCAGGTTGTTGTTTTACTTGCAACCCTAGGAAATAGTTTAGTTCACCAACCATGCTCATTTCGAACCTTGATTTCATTAACTCTGCAAACTCAATAGACATGTTAGAGCAAGTTGATCCATAAATAATATTATCAACATAAATTTGAACCATCAAAATATCATTGTTATGTTTCTTAACAAAGAGCGTCTTATCAACACTTCGTACTTGAAAGCTATGACTAAGTAAGAACTTAGTCAATTTCTCATACCATGCCCTGGGCGCTTGTTTTAGACCATAGAGAGCCTTTTTGAGACGAAATACATGGTTAGATAGCTTGGGGTCTTCAAACCCTGAAGGTTGTTCAACATACACCTCTTCATGTAAATCGTCATTCAAAAAGGCACTCTTTATATCCATCTGATAAATCTTAAATTTTCTAAAGCATGCGATGGAAATAAAAAGTCTGATTGATTCAAGGCGAGCGACTAGAGCAAAGGTTTCATCGTAATCGATGCCTTCAATCTGAGTGTACCCTTGTACAACTAGTCTAGCCTTGTTTCGTATTATATTTTCAAGTTCATCAGACTTATTTTTAAAGATCCATTTTGTTCCAATAATGTGTTTATCTTTAGGTCTAGGAACAAGATACCAGACATCATTACGAACAAATTGATTAAGTTCATCCTGCATAGAAATTATCCAATTTTCATCAGAAAGTGCTTCTTTCACATTGACTGGTTCTATTTGGGATATAAAACAAACATAATTACATATGTGCTCAAGTTTTTTGTGAGTACGAACTCCAGTGAGAGGGTTTCCAAGAATTTGATTGGTTGGATGATCTTTGACAGTCCTTGGTTCAGACTCTTTTTGACTTGATGAGGTATCTTGATTGTCGATAATAAGAGCTTCATCATCTACTGAACTCGGAGTTGGTGTATTCAAATGATCATCAATGACCACATTGATGGACTTTTGAATCACACCAGTTCTTTTATTTAGAACCCTATAAGCTTGACTGTTCAAAGAATAACCAAGAAAAATACCTTCATCACTCTTCGTATCAAACTTTCTCAAATTTTCACGATCATGTAAAATATAACACTTGCTGCCAAAAACCCGAAAGTATTTGACAGTAGGTTTCTTTTCAAACCATAATTCATAAGCAGTCTTATTATCAGATTTACTGGTATAAACCCGATTAATAATATAACATGTGATATTAACTGCTTCAGCCCAAAGATTTCTAGAGAGCTTCATGCTATTTAACATAACATTAGCCATATCCTGAAACACTTTATTTTTTCTTTCAACTATACCATTTTATTATGGTGTTTTGGGCGCAGAGAATTAATGCGATATTCCCTGATCACTACAGAATTTCTCAAAACTATTATTTTCGAATTCGGATCCATGATCACTACGGATCTTACTAACATGAGAACCTTTCTCATTTTGGATTCGTTTAATAACCTTTTTCACTTCATCCAGGGTTTCAGTTTTATCTTTTAAGAAAGATACCCAAGTGAATCTGGTATAGTCATCTACGATAACCAAGATGTATTTTTTGCCTCCTCGACTTTCCGATCTGGTTGGTCCAATAAGATCCATGTGGAGAAGCTCGAGTGGTCTAGATGTGGTATTGGAGTTCACTTTCTTGTGAGAGCTCCTAGTCTGTTTGCCCAACTGGCATTCACCACATATTTTGTCTACTCTTTGCAATTTGGGTAGACCTTTAATTAGTTCTCTTTTGCTCAATCTAAATAAGTTCCGATAGTGTACATGTCGAAGGCGTTTATGCCATAATTCAGACTCATCGGTATGGACCATGTAACATGATTGAGTAGATGAGCTTGCATCACTAACGATGTAGTAGTTTTCAAAAGTTCTGCGACCAGTTAATATAAGAGAACCCTTTTTATTAACTATCTCACAACCTTGATTAGAAAACTTCACGCTATGGTTGTTATCGCATATCTGAGAACTGCTTAGTAGGTTGTGTTTCAAGCCCTCAACATATAAAATATTCTTAAATAAGGGAAGGTTATAAAGCTGAACCGTACCTTGGCCAATGATCTTACAATTGCTTTCATCACCAAATGTGACTGACCCGTCAGCCATATCTTTTAGATCAGTGAATAAAGCCTTGTCGCCTATCAAATGCCTGGAGCAACCACTATCTAGGTACCACTTTGAATGGCTTGTAGCTCTGAAAGTAGTGTGGGCAACCAAGCAGGAAACTTTAGGAACCCATTTCAAAACTGTTTTGGGTTCAGGAGTATAGATGGTCTTTTTCTTTTTGTTGTTATAGGAGAGACCTAGAGAGTTAGACTTTAATAGCTCCTTAAGTAGATCAATTATTTTTTCAGCCAATGGATTTCGGTTTTGAAAATCAAAGTTTACATGGCTACCTTTAGGTTTTTGAAAAGTCCTTTAATTTTTGGAAAAACCTTAATAAGTATTCTTTTCTTTTTAGGTTAAAGAGTCTCCGTTTACAAATTTATGAGCAATGTTCTTTTGTATAGGAAATGTACTCTTATCATAGCCCAACCTGGATCGCCACATTTTCTTGATTCGGACAATAATTTTTCCAATTTAGGATCACCTTGGGCATATCTCCATGTGTCTTTCAAACTCAGAAGAGAAGCTTCCTCATTTTTGAGTTTCTCATTTTCGGATCTCAAATCTTCAATTTTGGAGGTTTTAAAATCTAAATCACATTTGGTCTTTTCAAAAGAATAAAAAATATGAGACTTTTCTAAAACGAGAAACTCATAATCTTCCTTAAGCTTAGAAAATTTTTCATTTTGTAATTTAAGCTTGATGGCAATTTTACAACTCTCCTTATAAAGGGCATTATAAGCATCCTGAAGATCATCTTTAATATCGCAATCACTATTCAGATTTTCTTTACTAGATATATCATCATTATCTGAAAAAGTGATCTTGGCTAGAGTCATAAGGGATTTAACATCATCGCCTGACTCGGTTTCAGAATCTTCTGATTTAGAAGAGGATTCAGAATCAGACGATTCATCCCAAGTAGCCATCATGCTTTTCCTTTTTGATTTATTCTTTTTAGGACATTTGTTAGCTAAGTGCCCATACTCTTGACAGTTGTAACATTGACTATCTTTCAAAGATTTTCGAGCTCTAGGTTTAGATCGTCTCTTATCATTTGACTTTTAAAAATTAACTTTTTTCTTGCTTTTGAAAATTTTGTAAAACTTTTTTGCTAAAAGCGCCATATCATCTTCGGAATTTTCTAAGTTCGAAGTGCTTTCTTGTGAAACATTTGATGATTTGAGAGCAATTAATTTTCCTTTAAGAGCTTTAAAGGACAACTCGTAGGTTTGAAGTGAACCAACTAGTTCCTCAACCCTCATGGTATCCGTATCACGAAGCTCCTAAATCGTGGTTATTTTAGAATTGAACCGTTCAGGAAGTGAGCGTAGTATCTTTGCGCACACTTTACTTTCTGGGATTCTATCACCAAGACCCCACATAGAGTTCACAATGTCATTCAACCTAGTGTAGAAGTCCATAAACATCTCATTCTCCACCATATGAATTTCTTCAAATTTAGTTGTGAGGAGTTGGACTTTAGATTTCTTGACAATTGATGTACCCTCGTGTGTCATTTCTAACACATCCCATGCTTGTTTTACATTTTCACAAGAGATGATTCTTTTGAATTCATCTAGTGATAATGCACAAGTAATTGCATTTAGCGTTTTTGCATTGGCACTACTCTCACTTTTCTGAAGTGTGGTCCAAAGAGAATAAGCTGTTACTTTCATTGATTTTGAACCATCGTCATTAGTTACTTCAGTGATAGGAGGGTTCCATTCATTCACTATGGCCAGCCACACACTTTCATCCAAGGATTTGAGGAAGATCCTCATCCTGGCTTTCCAATAAGCATAGTTTGTGCCATTAAAGGGTGGTGGCCTAGTGACTGATAGGCTATCAAAATTTGACATCTTAATATAGCTTAAATAGTTAGCTCAGGAAATAAATCCAATAAATAAACAATAAGCACGAGCTATTAGGCTCTGATATCACTTGAAAGGGCCTAACTATATGCCTTAGAGGGGGGGTGAATAGGGCAATGCCAAATAAAACTTAAAACAGCAGAATAATAAAATAAATAAAGCATAATGCTGAATTAAAAGTAATCTCAATAACCTAAAATTAAGAGAATGATACTATATCAGTTCTAAGGACAACATTAAACCAAAAACCAAAGGTTTAAGGTAGGACAACCTTATTTCTAAAACGTCGTTTGTATCTCAAACCAATGACAAATAAAAAGCAAGAAAATTAAAATAACTTGCAGAAATAAATCCTAAGTTATTATAACATTCCCACACTTACTTGAAATAATATGATTACAACATTCATCCAGAAATACAATCCACAAAACTGAATGAAGAAAGGAATGAAAGAATAAAGCACATCCACAACACAACGATATATAGTGATTCGCCTATGTGTACACCAACTGTTATCCAACAGCCACACAGAATGCTACTCCACTCCTAATATCCTCACACAGGGGATATTAGCATGCACTATCAAAATAGGTTTCATAGGTTTACCTAAAACTTTCACAATTGTGTCTTTTTATCTCAGACTTACACAATCCAAAAACCCACACAATCTGAGTTTTCTGGCTCTTCTCAGATAACCAAAACAATGAGATTTTTCTGGCAAATCTCAAACAAAACCAAAGAAAGTAAATTACATAAATGTAAAATACCTGAATCTCCTTTTGAAGTAGCCCGGTAGAACCGATCGAAGTAGAAGTTCAATTCAACGTTCAAAGTCCAATACTCACTTTAAGAATGGTTCTAAGTCTAATTGATTTTAAATCAAAAGGGCTAGTTCTATTTGATTTTGAATTCAAGAAGAAGGAATATCAAAAATTCCCCTTTTCTAATAAGATTGGAATGTAGATCAAAATTAAATAAAAAATAAGCTAGCAAAAGGAATATTAAATGAGCACAAAGTAGCTTAAAAATAAACACAAACTTATCTCAGAGTATAGCCCAAAGATTTCTTGAATTGAGTTGAATTGAATTGAAAAACACTGAAGTTCGTGCTCTATTTATAGCCTGAAAAATTCCATCTACGACTGGTCTTAGGATCCTAAGACTAGTCGTAGCTTCAAAGATTTTTAAAGATTTCTGCGGGATAAGGATTAGTTGTTCCACAACTGGTCCTGGGTAGCCTACGACCAGTCATGGGCCACCTACGAATGGTCGTGGGTTGCCTACTACTGGTTGTAGGACCCCCAGAATAGTTACTGGAGTTTGAGTCGTAGGGCTAAGACCGGTCGAAGGACAAATCGTACAGCTCACAGGACTGGTCGAAGGATGTCTAGGATTGGTCTTAGGACAACCAGAAAAAATAAAAAATCTTCAACAACCTATGACTGGTCCTGAAAAACTTAAGATTGGTCGTAGCAGATTTAGGACTGGTCTTGAAGTCCCTAGGGTTGGTCTTAGAACAGCTCGAACAAGCATATTAAAATATAAAAATTATGTATCCAGAATGACCTATAGTAAAAGCCCATCCTAAGGTCAATCTAAGGTCAAACAAACCTTAAAAGTGAGATGGACATTGATAGTCTGTACACTCAGATGACCCTTAAGAGAAGTTTAAGAATTTATGAATCCTGTTGTAGGCCTTCTCGAGCTTGATCCTTTCTTGACTTGACAAAGTCTTCTTCTATACTTGTACTTGTTTGAATCTTGAACATGTATACTTTAAGACTTCTGTTCTTGAATTCTTCATCCATGACTTGAAAATTTCTTCATTTAAGTTCTTGTCTTGAAATACGATGTCATGAAGCAATGAATAGTCTCAAACATGAAACACAAGATATACAAGACATAGATATAGGTTTTGGCACCACAAAATTTGACAACCAAAGGGATATGAAATCATAGCACTTACACGGTAACCAATCGAAATCTCAATGGGTTGTTGGTATGGGGAGAAATAACTCGTGCATTATGCCAAGGGACTACAGTTCTGCGAAATGATGAAAATTTGCTGCATATCAACCATCTTGGACCCACCTTCAAAATTCTTCATAGCATTTGTGTATCCCTGCGATGTCATTGGTGATCATCTTTCTCCATCCGTGATCAATGTACTCTATGATGTATATCAAGAGAATCGAGTGTGCTTGCCAACTCTCCTCCTTAAGCAAATCATTCATGTAATTCAAGGACATCATGGGAAGGCTTTGCCCTTTCCCGTGCTCATATGCAAACTCGCACACCATGCTGGGCTTCCTGCCACATCTAATGAAGTGCATCCTGAAGCATGGTTTGATAGTGATGCATCACTAGCGGCACAATGATTTTGTCTTCCCTTGTCTCCCTCCAGGCATAGTCTTTCTATACCCAGGGCCGTCTAACATGCTCCACCAACAATGCGGCCTACACATGGAGGATTAAATCGCATGCCATTGATCAGTCCTGAGTCGATTACGAATCGCCCAGCTCATCACCTCAAACGTCACTTGCTAAATGGGATGGTTGGTAAAGAGGACCGTCTGAACAATTGTGAAAGGCGTCTCACTATCATTGAAGAGAAGCTTGATGTCCTTTAGGGAACTACTCAGCAAATGGTAGACTTGCTCACGAATGATCTTCCTCAAAGACATTAAGCATCCATCTAGTTGTCCTTTGACTATCCAACGCGTCTGATATTGTGTTATGTATTTTGCTTTGGACAAATCTCATTCTACTGATGTTTGTGGCAGCATTTTTTTTTTAAGAAACTAATTGGATATGGCTGTATACAATTCTTATTTTACTACCATTCCTGTTGCCTATACAATGACTGTGCTGATTGCTTCATTTATTTATTTTTTAATGGATAGTTCTGGATAATGAATGCTTTGCACTATTTTCATTCATATACATCTATCTGACTATGATTCTCCCATATACTTAACTTCTTTAGTCAATATCACTTGTTATATCTTTGTCAATGACTGAAAAAAAGGGGGAGAAAAATTTACAAACACCCCTGTGAAAAATTGAATATTTGTGTTCTTATATATTGCAGGTGTTAGGGGGAGCAGCCACAACAAGAAAGGGGGAGTTTTTTGAAGTGGGAGAAACTACTGGTTGTGTACATGGGTGAGTTTTTTGAAGTAAGTGAGAGAAACTAGTGGTTGTGTACATGGGTGATTAGAATTTTTAAAATTATGTTAATGCATGTACACACAATTTAAGATGTATCTGTCTAGATATTTTTATAAGGTATTTTTGGTATTTGGTCACGTAATTTACAAAGGGGTAGATTGAAAGTGCACCTACTAGTGCCTTGATTTGTCAATTATGGTGTAAGTTGAGTCAGTCAGACAACTGCGCCTAACAGGAAGATCAAGTCAAGTGTCTGCCTCAACTGGATGGGTGGAAGCTCGCCATAGGTAAATCATAGCCTCACATCCCATGTCCCAAAACACCAGGTTATTAAAACATGTAAAACTAAGTAAAACATCTTAGGATTTTAGTGTAAGAAAACTTTTACCAAACAGGAAAATCTTAAAGTTTTCTTACCCTGTCGATTATATCGAATCACATTTTGATATGATCGACCTGCTTTGTCGATGTCCTCGGCATCTCAATCGATACAATCGAGTGAGGATAAAAAGCATCCAACAATCAAACATTCATCTGGACGATTTATCGATATATCAATGGATCAGTCGATATTCGAATATCGATCCTATCGAAAGTGGATCGATAATATCGACGGGCAGTTTTTCGACGCCCCTATTTTTCTAAAGAAAACTATTATGAGCTTTGATATATTGATGACTTTCCGATTCAATCTAAATGTAGATATCGATCATATCGGAAGTTAGTCGATCATATCGGTAGTGGGCGCATGTTTCCTCTAGCATAAATTTCAGGGTGTTTTAATCGTTGATCGGGGTGCCAGTCGAGAAATTGATATTCATTTATAGATTGTATCGAGACCTGGTCAATTGGATCGAGACCAGACACAAACCATCCACCAAGCTTATAGGTAAATCTATACGATTTATCGATCCCATCGATATGGACTCCGATATTATCGATATACAAATTCTGATGACATCGACTGTTCCCCGATCATTTCTCTAGAACCTGAAATTCTTCAAGGCTTGTCTCTCTCATTTTCACATGTCGATATATCGATCCCGCCATCGATGGAATCGGAGTTCGAAATCCGATAACATCGATGTGTGTCTCGATCTCATCGACCAGTTGGCAAAAGGTTTCCAAAAGTAAAAATGACATTCGAGTTTGTATCATCGAGAGATCAGTTGATACAATCGAGAGTATCGCTCGATCATATCGACTCTTTCTCGATGATATTGAACTCTATCATAAATGTGACCATTTTATATCCGTTGGAACCTTTTTCCTATATATAGAGAGGTTAGTCTTTATTGCTGGCAGAGAAAGAAAAGAGTGCTTCTGAGTGTTTTAAACTTCATATCATTTATCTTAAGCCCTTTCTCTCAGGGAGCTCATCCTCCAATCCACCCTCATCATTGATATACAATAAGTGGATTGGGGAATGAATTTTCACATTCAAGGATCCTCCAGCTGCAACCTTAATGGCAAATCATTAAGCTGGGATGCCTTGAATGCATAGATGATTGGAACCACTATATCTTCCTAATAGGAAAATCTTTAGAGATTGGAATTCCAGCATAACCTTGACTCGACCTAAAGCCTAGTATACGTATATCTTTTACGTTACGGATCAAGGGAGCTGAAGACCCTTCAACATCAAGGAAGAGATCTTCGACATTGTGCAAAAATGGACTCATCAACTTATCTGTAAGTACTTGGAGTCCAAACGACACTTGTGATCATTCCTTTCTAGGATTGGATCTTAAGTGTTGCTCACCCTTTGAAGTCCTCAAAGGAGGCCTCCGACGGGAGTGTACATGCGGGGTACATTGTGTGGACCCTTGCTCTGTGGAGAGCATAAACATCCGGGTGCGTTGTGTGGACCCTTGCTCTGTGTGGGCATAAATATCTAGTTAGGAGTGCGCCAGTAAAACTCTAGGGTTAGAGGTGAACCGAGTAGAAACCTTTGTGTAAAGGTTGAAGGTGAACCTGATTTAAAACCTTAAGTTTGAGGTGAACCATGGAAAACCTCCTTAGTGAAATCCGATCACTCAAGGGTTGAGTGTGGAAGCCAAGAGTGGAGTAGACAAATAGTCGAACCACTATAAAATGACTGTATTTGAGATTGGAATTTTCTTTCATTTATGTGATTCCCTTATATGCCTTTATATCTGATCATCTGAAATCACATCTTATACACTCACACAGTCATATCCATCACAATCTTATCTATAAATTATTTATCTTTTTAAATAGTTTGTGACTAGATCCTCTACCAGGCTTGGAAGCCAGTAGAGTTACTTTTGAGTAATCCTAATCTGTACTCCGTGATAGGATTAGTGTGATAAGAATTTTTAATAATTCATAAAAACTTTAAAAAGTCCTATTCACCCCCCCCCCCCCCCTCTAGGATATATTGGCATATTCCTACTTCAACTCAAGTGGTCTTCACCGCTACTACAATGTGTTGTAAGAAAGGAATGGGTGGAGAGAGAGAGAGTTGATTTTGGGAATGGGAGAGATGGGTTGCTTGTACTTGGGTATGGCTTGTACTTGACTTGTACTTGACATGAGTGATTGATTGATTGATGGGACATGTTGTAGAGATTCCCTCAAAATTTACAACACACGGTGTTTTCTTCAAATTGAACGCGGGTCCACATCTTCTAGCCTGGGTATCGGTTTAGTGTGCAAGTCACGGAGTTAGAACCGCGATGATGACACGGTCGCTAAGATACAAGTCTCAGGTTGAGCCAACTTTAGTATGCAGGTCTCAGCTTAGGACCACTCGCAAACGTCGAAAACTGGTCTACGGTTACCAAAATTTGACTGGGAGGATCGCGGGAGCCTACGGAATAGTACGTTTTAGGATACGGGCCTGATTGGAGACATTACCTCTACAGAGAGGAGTTCGAGCTCTTTCGTGGCCACAAAAGCCTTAAACACATCTTTACTCAGAGAAACATGAACATGAGACAACAACGTTGGATGGAAACCTTAAAAGATTTCAAGTTTGAGGTCTCCTACCATCCTTGTAAGGCCAACCTTGTGGCTGATGCATTGAGTCACAAGAAGACAATAGAATTTATAGCTCCGCTGATGATAGAAGAGTGGAATATGGTAGAGTTTGTGCGAGACTTTAATTAGAAGCTTACAGTAGGGAAGCCGTTCGAGAGCGTCGCACATATCCATGTACAACCACTTATTGATGATTGAATCATTATGGCTTAGAAAGAAGACGAACCGTTGGTAAAGATGAGAGAACGAGTAAGTCACAGTGAGGAACTGAATGGAGGATTGGCTTAGATGGAGGTTTGAGATATCGTGGTCGCCTATACATCCCAGATCTCTATGACTTAAAGAGAGAAGTTTTAGAGGCCGCTCACAATTCAAAGTTAGTAATTCATCTAAGTAGTACGAAGATGTATAGAGACATAAAGGCCCAGATAGAAGACTTCGTGTCTCATTGTCTCACATGCCAGCAGGTAAAGGTCGTGCATCGTTGACCTCCTTGTTTACTTTAGCCCATGCCCATAGCTGAATGGAAATGAGATTTCATATATATGGACTTCATTTTTGGGTTACCGAAGACGAGAAAGGAGCATGACTCCATTTGGGTGATTGTGGACCAATTAAAAAAATTGGCTCATTTCCTCCCGATTAGAGTTTCAAACTCAACAGATGATTTAGCCAAGCTATACATCAAGGAGATTATATGGCTGCATGGAGTTCCTATGGAGATTGTGTCGGATCGAGACACGCGATTCACATCCATTTTCTGGACTCGAATCCAGGAAGCAATGAGAGTGAAATTGAAGTTCAGTTCTGCATTCCACCCACAGACCGATGAGCAGACGGAACGGATAAATCAGGTATTAGAAGATATGTTGCGAGCATATGTGCTTGATTTTAAGGATAGTTAGGATGACTGTCTTCTCTATATCGAGTTTGCTTATAATAACAGCTTCCAAGTGAGCATTAGCATGGCTCCCTATGAAGCGTCGTGTGGCCGCTCATGTCAAGCACCACATTGTTGGGTAGAAGTTGGCGAGAAGAGCTTGGTTGGCCCAGATCTAGTACAGGCAACCTCAGAGAAGATTGACATTATCAGGCGTCAACTTCTTACAGCCCAAAGTAAACAGAAGAGTTACGCTGACACCCGACGACGACAGTTGGAATATGAAGTTGGGGACCACGTATTCTTGAAAGTTTCCCCAATGAAGGGAGTCCTTCATTTTGGAAAGAAAGGGAAGCTTACACCAAGGTTCATTAGCCCATTCTAGATTATAGACTAAGTGGGTGTGGTAGCATACCGCCTTGCTTTGCCCATACCACTTGCAGGCATACATAATGTATTTCACGTATCGATGCTGAAGAAATATGTCCCTGATCCTACTCACATTATTAAGTGGGAGCAAGTATAGCTAAGTGAAGATGCTACCTATGTACTTCGACCAACATGAATTAAAGATAGGAAGGAATAAGTGGTGTGTAACAAAGTTATCCCTCTTGTGAAAGTATTGTGGACTCACCACACTGAAGAAGAGGCTACTTGAGAAACGAAAGCTGAAGTCCGTAAGAACTACCCTCAGATCCTCAAGGAGTACGAAAAGGTACTAATTTTAGAGAAAATTTTTCTTGAAGGGGGTTAGATTGTAACGTCTCGAAAAAATCCGTACAAAGATCCGAGTACCACCTCAGGCAGAAATCCCTAAGGACCATATTATGTAAGAATTAGATAAAAATTAATTAAGTACTGAACTAAATAATCGGTAGATTTAGCTCGAAACACTATTTATACAAATGGCAAGACCCACGACCATCACACTCACTGACTCAACGCTACTTAAAAACCTAGGAGAAATCCCAAAAGCCAATTTCTCTCAGGAGCACATTGAACTTCCGAATTGGACCTGGGCCACACATCGAAAGTCTGATGACTACGACACTATAGGGTTATGACCATCCTATTGGGCTTGACAACCATCGCGGGAATCAAGCCTAAATGGTATCCAAAACCACACAACTTAAGCCCTGAGTAAAGTGTGTGACAAACGCAAATATCTTTGGAAAATGAAATGAAACTTAAGTGAATTGGGCCATTCATTTGCAGGAAAAATTAAAGACTTCGGACCGAACTTCACCCATGGATCAGGGAAATTTCCTTTCACATATCCGTATATTTATGTCCTCAATCGAGGGAGTATGATCGTTGACCTGACACGGGTCCTTCACGGCTGATCAGTTTGTCAGATCACATAAAAAACATAGCCCTGGCATAGATCCAATGTCAGGGAGCTTACCCTGTAACATAGGTGAGTATTAGGCCTCCCTATATGCCCTGTTTGTCAAAAACAGTTGCCCAAAGGATACAACATATGCATAAAGTGACCCTGAGGCCATTTACACAAGTTGTGGGCCTATATAAAGCCCTTAAACCACCCCATTCCTCTCCCATACGAATTTTCTCAAAACCCTTGGAGAGAGAGAGAGAGAGAGAGAGAGAGAGAGAGAGAGAGAGAAAAGAAGAGAAAAGAGGAGGGAGAGAAGTGAGGTTTAGGGAGATTGTTGCAGGAATCTTCCCACACGACTCTACATTCTAGATTGTCACTTCCTTTCTCTATCCAACCTATTTCAGCTACGGATTTGGGTAAGAAACCCTAACCCTAATCTCGTTGTAGAAATCCAAGTTGGTAATTTGTCGACCTAGCTAACCTATTACGTCGTGTAGGTGTTTGTCGTCTCGTTTTTGGAAACGTACAGTATAAACTAGGTTCGAATCGAGCTTTTCAATGAAAGGTGTAGAGTATAAACATTTAGATTATGGTTTTCAAGGCTTTTAATGTCAGCTAATGATTTATGTCTAACTTGACTGCTGCCATATAGTCTTAAACACATCGATTTTGATATATTACACATGTATGAAATATGTTGTATGAAAATGCATTCCATGTGTTTGTTGAAATGTTTGAATGAATGTGAAATCCTGATTTGTTCTTGTCATGATTACTAATCTAAGATCCATGTGTGTTATATGCTTTATATCCGATGTTGTGGAATGAATTGTTATAGTGAATGTCGTAACTAATTTAGTCTATGTATTTAGTAAGGTGTAGTTTAAGTGTTTGATAAAATGTCTAAATGAGAAAATGTTAAAGGTTGGTATTTATTAAGTGTAATAAGATTGGATTCTTAATTTCCTTAATCATATGTATAGCTTCTTTCATGAAATCATATCATTGCTACATGACTTATGGATTTAATGCAAGTGCTTGGCGACATGTTCCATGTGTTTGATAAAATGCTCAAATAAGTGTTGTATTTGGATTGTTTGTTAAATGCTTATATGATTATCACATGTATCCATATGTTATATCTGAGTAAGTTTGAGACTACAACGTAATCCAGGCAGTTGGTAATAATTCCCGTTTGAGTGGCCTAACTAGTCTCGCCACATTAATACTTTTAGTGAATCTGGGTCGTACGATGATTGTCGACAATGGTTATGCCACGGGGAGTGCTTACACGCTCCATGTCAATTAATTCGGCATGCGCTCATACCATTCAAACTTGTTTAATAAATCGACTGACCTATTGTGTGTTTACCATGTATGAAAATCACTGCTTGAATATAAGGTACTACTTACCAATGTAAAGACCCGTTTCAACTATGATAGTATAATCTGCTAAGACTCATGAGCTGGGCATGGTGGTATAGGACACCATGGTCGACCTGTCAGCCTACGCTGGGGTGATGAGCCTCCCCGTAGTGACCACTGAGCAACCCAAACTTTGAGCTAAATATGGTGGTATGAGACACTGTATTCGAGCAGTCGGCTTGCGCTGAGGTGATGAGCCTCCCTGTAGTAACCTCTAGTATAAGCTCTCGAACTTACCTATCGACTGCTTTTCATTAGGAGTGATGCCCTACAACTTGCTTATCGTATGTGATTAACTTGGATTGATGACCCTAGATGGATCTTTTGGTTGGGTAAATGATATAATGGGAGGTACCTTAGCTTCCTGAATCTGCTATATGAATAGGCCTAATTAAGTACTCGGCTAACACGATCATACACCGGATTGCATTTGCTTTAGCGAGGAAGTACACTTTAGAGAGTTTTCCATGCGCGAATGGTTAATGTAGTCGCTTGAGGGAGTGTCATGCGAGGGCATGCATCATTACGGCATACCATCCTTGTATTAATAAGATTGGTTAGAGAATGATTTTTGTACTACTTTTTTATTACTACTTGATTGAATTGATAACATGTTAGCCTTTGCCTTATAGTACCACTGAGTGGATCACTCACTCCCACTCTGGGATGGTGTTTTAAAACACCAACCAGACTCTGTTATAAATGCAGGTGATGAGGATGTATATGCAGTGGAGTTGGACTTCGTAGATGAGGAGGAAGAGTTCTCCTATGTTCAACTCTCTGGCAGGTCTATGTAGACCTTGTGCTGCTTCGATGAAATTTTAGGGATACATGGATTAGTCAGACATCTACATTTTGTCATTTTGTATATTTTAAGTTAAAACATGGATATATTCAGCCCGGTAATATACTCATACTCTGGAGGTTGTGATACACGTACATATACTTTATATATCTATCTCAGTCTTCCGCTTTCTTAATTACATTAACTTTGGAGTATGATATGCTAATTTAGTGTAATCCCTCTGATGTTTAATGCACTAATATGGACAACATTTAAGCATCATTATTTATGTTGCATAAGTGATGCGTTGGATCTCGGGAGTTGAGCTTTGCTCGACCCTTGAAATCCGTGGTGTTACATAACTAATTTTGGTTTAGAAGATATTCTTGTTAAACGAAGAAAGAAAGAAATGAAAAAAAGAGTAAATTTTCTTTATATGCTTATATATACATATTTATATAAATATGTATTAGAGAAAAATGTAGGTAGAATAAATTTCTCCATGTAAAAGAAAAAAGAAGTGCACAGACTGCGGCGCGACAGTCCGTACAACTTTTTAATGGCTACGGTTATGATTTGTAACCATAGAAAACCCAGCTTCTGAAAAAGCATGGGAATTTTGGTCCAATAAATGTGCGTCCGTACAGCTAGGGCTAATTCTCGGGAGCTAAAAATAAGTGGGCTTAAAAAGGTTCGTGGACCATAAATGGGTTGTACAATAGGAAGTTTCTCTTTTGTGAGTGCGAATTGTCTAGATTGAAGGCAGAAATTCCAGTGTGGTTGCTTGTTATTCGTCCATGTCATTTCCCATGACTCTGCTAATAAGATAGGCCGGATTTCTATCTCATTGCTAACCATGTGACACTTTTAATGTGTGAAACCTTTTCTAAGTCCCACTATGATTTTTGTGTTAGATCTACACCATAAATCAATTTTTCAGATAAATCTAAAGCATAATCGTAAAAATGAGGTACATCCAAAGATCAAGTCCATCACGTTAAAATTCAGGTACATCCAAAGCTCAAGTCCATCACGTTACGCCACATAAAGCAGTGGCGATTGAATAAGCTACTGCTAAAACTTTCCTAAGGCGAACCATGAGGCTTATTTTCCATCGGACCTGTTCACGATATCACACATACATGGATGAAGTTAAAATATAATATTAGCTTGGCTAGAACCTTTTATAATCCCAAGAAGTTTTCAAAAGCAGCATCGATTCTTATTGTCTTTAGTGGTGTGGTTCACTTTTGCTTTTAATATGCATTTTTTTTTTGTCAGCATTCTATAATTAATGAACTAAAAAATGAATAAAAGGTATGGATTTAAGAAATATGTCATCATGAGCCCACATAAATTTCACACCCAAGCCATTCCATTGCTTGCCCTGTGGTGCAAGGAGCAGATTAGGTGAGACCTGGCCTCACCCAAATGGTGTAGCCCTTACCACATGGGGATACCTTAGTTTCTGTATAATGTATACATTATGCCCATCCTTTTCCTCAGATCATTTTAAAGGATGATACCAAAATTTAAGAAGATCCAATTATTAAGTGGATCATGTTCCATGACAGTGGTGATTGAACATCCTATCATTAAAAACTTCTGAGGGCTCACCTTAATGTTTCATTAAGTTTTATTTTTCATCTAATCTATCCATAAGTTCCTAGATGAAGAATTAAAAACATATTGTCTTGATACAAAACTTTTGTAGTCTATTAATGGTCAATCACCCATGTTCCCTATGGTATGGTCTACTTGATAATTAGATCTGCTTCATTTTTTAGATAATGCTCTACAATTACATGGAAAAAAAATGGATGAATGGATGGAGTGGATACATAATATATATGTACAAGTGGGCACCATGGTAAGTGCCACACTATCTTAGGTGAGGCCGGGGTCTCAGTTAATTCGCTTGGGTGGTGCAGGCAAGTAGCACATTTCAGGTTAGAGAATAAAACCAAAAGTGTTGACATGTGAAACTTTCATGTGCCTCGTTATGACGTATGTATCATATCCACACTGTCCATTCATTTTTTCATACCAATTTATGGAATGAGACAAAAACCAAGGTAGATCCAAGGCTCAAATGGGCCATATTATAGAAATAGTGAGAATTGGATCCTTACTGTTGAAATTTTCTTGAAGTGGCATAAGGCTCTGATTAAGTTGATATTTGTGTTTCCCTTCATTCAGGTCTGTGTAACCTTATGATGTGGTTAGACAACAAATAAACCTAACAGTGGACCCTAAGAAGGTTTTAACAATAGTGGTTCAATCTCAGCTTCTTTATTTGGTGTGGTCCAATTGAGCTTTGGATGTGCATCATTTTTGGGCTCATGCTCTAAAATGATCTGTAAAAATAGATGGTCGGTGTGGATTTAAAAAATAAATCATTATGGAGCCAGAGATGTTCTACACATTAAGAGTCATGCAATGTAGCACCCAATCTATTTGAGAGAGAGAAATCTCCTTATTTGGTTAGCCATAGTCTTTGCCAATGATGTGGAGCAACGAAAAACCATGTCACTGAGTTTTCTTGTGCCCTTAACACTGAGATATACACTCATGTTTTATTTTCAAGCCCTCCATCCATCTCACACTCGAACAATGAACCTTCGAAAATCCGTAAATCACAGAAGGACTTGATTTTTTTTTATGGGGTAGATAAAAGAGCATTAAAGCATGCACACACTAAATAGATTGGATGTCACCCATCATAATGGGCCCTAAATGCAATCTGAAAGTTTTTAATGGTGGATGTCCCAACCTTTCCTCATGTGATCTATTTGATAATCAACGAGCTATTTTTTTAGGGCCATAGGAGAGCATTAAGGGAAGTACATGATGGATAGATTGGATATACCATACACATTACAATGGCCCCCACATATAATGAATGTATATTAGCCATTGTGTTCTAACATGCATAATGCATTTTTAGCTATTAAGACTTTACCTGTAATATGAAACATGGCTATTCGCCATGTTTCATATTATAATTGAAAGTTTTAATATGTTTACAACCTATAAAGCCTTTGCAGGCTAATACATGCATCCAAGTAGCCTTTGCAATCAGATTACTTGTAATCCCTTTACAACTTAAGGACTTTACAGACATCTAAACACCCTAAAGCTTTTCGAGCCCAACATATAGTCTAGGAAATATCTATTCGATCCATCTTATGCTCTCCCCGATGCTAGGCCCTAGAACCCAATATCAACCAAATTCTCTACTCAAGTGGGCTACACCTCAAGGACGGAATGCAAACCATATGTTTGCATGCAAGTCCTATGGTGTATATATTTTATTAAATTAGTGGTGTGCATATTTCATCGTATCCATTCATCATGTAATGGCACTACAAGAAAAATGACCTTTACCAGTGCCCAAAACTGCCCCTAAAAGTCCAAAAAACCATTGGTAGAAAATTACCGGTGGTCGAGCACGTGCCGCTAAAAGGGGGCATCGCTGTATCTTTTACCGGTGGTCTCCTCTTTTTACTGATGTTTTTAATGGCCATCGTCAACAGTCGAATTTAGCGGCGCTTACTATATTTTACTGGCGCTTCTGTGATTGCCTCTAAAAACTATAAAAGTGCCGCTAGAAACTCCACGAACCGCCGCTAAAATTGTATAAACGTCGACAAAAATTCCTACAAACGCCGGTAGAAGTGATGAGAAATGCATGTAAATTTTGTTAGAAGCGCCGCTAAAAGATGTAACAAGTGCTGCTAATAGATTGGAGAAATGCCGGTAAAAGCTTTGAAAAATACTAGTAAAGTGCCGATAATAGAAATTCCTACTAATTCTTTACTAATCCTTTCACACAAATTCCTGTTGATTCTAACTAATCCTTTCCTATAATTGCTATCCTACAATCAAATCTCCATCGATCTAACTATCAAATTTCTATCTACATAACTATCAAAAACCTATGATTGAATGACAAGAATTTGAATTACCTAAAAATCTAACATTCATCAAGACAACAATTAGCATAATATCAACAAAACAATTAATGGTCTATTTAAAGTTTTCAAAACAAACTATAAATGTCTTCCTTTCCTAGCCTTCCACATGAACTGTTTCAATAAGGTCTCCTTCTGGACTGATCATATGTCTTCCTTTCCAAGCCACATCTTCTGGCAAATGTCTACAACACCAACCTCATTGGCAATGATTACGTGTCCACTATGTGTGATGTAGGCCCTTTTCTTGCAATGAGCCTAAATTCCTCCATTGGAAGTTTCCCTGCAATGGGCTGAGAAGCATAATTGATTCCGTAAGTGGCACAACATTGAGATTGTACTACTTAGAGCAGTAGAGTGTTGCAGAACCAAGCCCTCTATTTGTTGAAGACTTGAACCTTTATAAACAATCAAGGCCCATGACAAATAAGAAAATAAAAGGACAATCAGCTTCACAAGTCACCTCTATAGTTGGAAAAGTGTCACAGTAAAAAAAAATTGCCATTGTATCAATTAGAACTTTTCTTCTCTTTTCTTTCTTTTTTCATTTCCTTTTTTCTTAATGACTTGCCTTCAATTGCAACTTCAATCACATTAATAAATTGTCATTGTATCAAACTATATGGTGCTACAAGACTTACAAGCACCACAATACAACTCCTACTCAATTGTTTGCTGGCAGGTATTGCAAATCATAGGCAATGAAGGAAACAAAAATTGGCCTTGTAAAAGAAAACTAGTAAGAAATACACACTAAGTATGAAAAAGTTTAGAAAGAAAAAACAAACAAAAGTCACCACCTGATATTCTTGAAGTGGATTTCGTTGTTAGTTAGGCATGTACAAGAAGCATCCAAAACCTGAAGAAATAAGAAAACTCAATAGTCAGAATGTAAATGATAAATATGATTGATTCAGTTCATTCATATTCTTAAGATTCCATTAATTTACCTTACGGCCTGTTTGGCCGGTCAGATTGGAAGGGATTGGAAGTTAAATCTCGGGATTGGCCAAGCGTGCCAAACAAAGTCGGTAATCTGATCCCAATCCTATGGATCTTAAGACAATCCCCTGATAACACCATCATTACCTTTAAATCCCATCTAATCCACCCTAATCCGTTCAAATTTTCCTAGGACATGTTTGGTTCATGGGATTGGAAGGGATGGGAAGGTTTAATCCCCGGATTGGCCAGGCGTGTCAAACAGACTGGATATAGCAATCCAGGGATACAGACTGGATGTGTGTATGCTTGCACGGATGGATGGATGAGGTGTGTTTGTGAATGTGTGTATGCACGCATCATGATGGATGGATGGATCCACAATTTTCTCCATGTTTCCCTGAGTCAACGATATGTGCTTTTAGGCCCCATGAAGGGAAAATTTATTATTCCTAAATATGCAAACATGCATCTTAATATTTAGTTAGAACAAAATCTAGGCTTGCTTTTTGAAAGGTCAAAAGATATTAGTACCTAGATGCATGGTGTAAAAATAATTGTCTGACTAGGACTCATTTGATTTGATGCACCAGGGCTGATGATATATTTTGACAACTCAAAATGGCTAGAAAAGATCAGGGCCAAATTATCCTGTTGGACCATGCATGTGCAACAGAGAACTGAGATTGGTCATTGATGACAGGGAATGAAGAATCGCCAATGCAATCCTTGTTCTAAGACAAATAAGGAACTTAAGTATCATGTAGTCCATACAGATTCACAAACTGTTAAAAGAAAGCCAGCTATTGACTACTTTGGGGAGAGGCATTTGATCAATAAAAGTGAAATGGTGAGGAATGAATTCAATAGAGATTTACTACAGTCATCATTCACAGAGATTGTTACTTCTGTTCTTGACAAGAAGGGAACAAAAGAGGCTACTAAGTTCTTTAATATGTTGTAGCCATTGTTGATGGAGATTCTCTTTTTAGAAGGATATAGTGTTGGCTTGAATGATTTTGACATTCCCAAGGCTGTTACTGAAGATATAAAGAAGAAGATTCAGGACATATCACCTTTGCTACTTCACTTGAGATCAAATTACAATGAACTTGTAGAGTTGCAAGTGGAAAGCTACCTGAAAACTATAAAACTACCTATCGTGACTCATATTTTTAAGTTATCTGTTTTGGGTAATTTGATAGATTCTAAAAATGATTCATCTATCAGTAAGGTTGTTCAACAACTTAGCTTTTTGGGGCTTCAACTTTATGACCGAGGGAAGTTTTATTCAAGGCGTTTGGTTGAGGATATGAGTTTCCACTTCCAAAATCAGTATTTTGTCAAGGGTGTTGACTATCCTTCTGAGGCATTTGGGTTAGTTAAGAGCTCCTTTCTTCAAGGTTTGACCCCCTATGAAGAGTTGGTCCATTCCATATCATCCAGGGAAGTGTCGATCCGTTCTTTCAGAGGACTTACTGAACCAGGAACTTTGTTTAAAAATATAATGGCCACACTTAGAGATGTTATTATCTGTTATGATGGGACAGTGAGAAGCCTCTGCAGCAATTCTATAATTCAATTTGAGTATGGACAGGTGGACGAAAATAGTCCTAGAAGTTCTCTTGCTGGTGAACCGGTTGGTGTATTAGCTGTTACTGTAGTATCAAATCCTACATATAAAGCAGTTCTTGATTCTTCTCAGAGCAGCAACTCTTCATGGGAATCGATGAAGGAAATACTTTTTTACAAAGTTAACTTCAAGAATGATATTATTGATTGGAGAGTTATTTTATATTTGAATGAGTGCTTCTGCTGGAAAATGCATTACAAGGAGAATGCAGCATATTTAGTTCAAAATCGTTTGAAAAAATTCACTTTAAAGGATGTTGCTTTTGACTTCTCCATTGAATGCCAAAGGCATCGACAAATACCTAAAAGTTCAGAAGCGGATACAGGCCTTGTTGGCCACATTCACCTTGATAAGATGCGCTTGAAAGGACTTGACCGGAGCATGGATGAGATCCTGCACTCTTGTCAAGAGGTTATAAATTGCTTTGGGAGAAAGAAGCACGCTCTTTCACCTTTTTTTAAGAAGATTTATTTTTCCTGTGAATGTTGCACACTTCAGCAACAAGGTGATGAGAAGTGGTCTCAGCTGCCATGCCTGCAGTTCTTCTACAAAGATGGAAATGGTGGTCCGCAAGGTGAGCAGGGTGATACGATTGAGAAAACTTTGTAGATCATGGCTGAAGCTATTTACCCAATTTTGTTGGGGACTCTAGTTAATGGTGACCCTCAAGTGCATATGGCCAACATTATTTGGATTGGTTCAGATTTGACAACTTGGGTGAGAAATGATGGGAAGTTGCGGAAGGGTGAGGTAGCTATTGAGGTGGTCATTCAGAAAGATGCAGCCAAAAAAAGTAGTGATGCTTAGAGGGTAGCCATGGATTCATTCCTACCTTTAGGGAATGACCCATGGCAAAGCACTCATACTGATCTTTTAAAGGAATCCCAGGATAGAGCACTCGTTATTCAATTTGATTTTCCATTTAAGTACAATATATGTGTAACGACCCGAAAAATTTCGTACCAAGACCCGAGTACCACCTCAATTAGAAATCTCTTAGGACTAATTCTCTTAGAAAATGAACCTAAGTTACCTAACGCTATGTTAGACTGGCTATGAAATTAGTACTGTTCACTTTAAATACGTTCTGCAAGACCTAAAACTTGTAGAATCAATGACGCTATAATACCTGAAATCTAGGACCCAACTCTAAACCCAGTTATTCTAGGGCATGTTTGGTAACTTTGTATTGGATCTAGACCGCACGTCGAAAGTTTGATATCTACAATCTCAGACCATTATGATCGCTTAGTTGGACTTGACAATCGTTTCGAAAATCAAGCCCAACTGATGTCCTGGCACTATTTTACTGAGTTCGGAGTGAAGAGAGTGAGAAAAGGAAAAGATTTAGAAAATTAATTCCATTTTTATGAAATCTGGCATGTGTCATTTGTGCGTTATTTTTAAGCATTCTGACCGTTAGAATTCAACCAAATTGCACCCTCGGATCAGGAAAATTGGCCCTTTCATGTCATGAAACTTGTAGTCCTGATTTAGGTTCGGTAACCGTTGAATTGAAACTGGTCCGCCACGGACGATCTGGAAATACGATCGGACTGAAAACTTAACCGATTAAAGATCCAATGCTAGTAAGCTTAAGTCCGACCGCAATTGATAACAGGACCTTCAGAAATGCTTCGTTGGATCAGAAAGATCCCGATTTGGTTATAACCTAAGTATACCTTGACTTGGAGTCCGTTTTCGTTATGTTTAAGCTTATAAAAGGGCCTTAAACCCTTAGCTTTCTAACCCATACGAATTTCCCAAACCCTAGTGAGTTGAGAGAGAGAAAAGAGAGAGAAAGTGTGGGTGAATCAGGTGAAACTCCGTTGGAGTTTTCCTAACCCATCTAGACACTGCACCAACCTTTCTGAATCATGTTTCCGGTGATTCTGACTTCATTCTAGGTAAGAAAATCCTAATCTTAACTTGTTTTAGGATTCTATCGATGTAAGTAGCGAAGTAGCTGACTTACCTTGTGTAATAGGTGGTCATATCGTCGTTGGCGAAGGCATAGAGTTCCTATTCAATTCATTATGCTCCTACGATGTAAGGTGCGAATTTTAGATGCTTAGGTTATCTATTTTCAAAGCTTTCAATGCCGTTTAATAGTAGATTAGTGACAAGGATACTGTTTGACATGTAGAACATGCTGTCTATTTTTCATTTCGAATACGTACGAAGAATATGAGATTTAGGATTTTTAGGTATTTGTAGGAAATACTGTATATGTACGTATTTTGCTAATATGATTGCCATGTGTATTTGTCCTGTACTATACTAGTTATACGTGTATGATCTGTTCGGCGAAGAGATTCGCCCTAATGCACATTATTGGCTGACATACGCTATGTAGGCTAATGTGTGTAGATTAAGTGTTTGTATAAAGTTTTGTATAAGTAATTGTTGAGTAAATGTTATTATAGTTTAGCGTTGAGATTGGATTCTCAACTAGTTTGATGATGCACATGATTTCCTCCATGCTTGTTGTATTTGAGTTGATTACCTTATGCATGAAATACTCGTGTATGTTTAACTGCTTGTGATGTGTGTTATAACATGCTAATATCATGCTAGAATTACGTGTATTTTAATTCTGTCCCTCCTACATGATTATTGATTTAGATTATAAGTGTTTGGGGCTATACTCTAGTCCAGGCAGTCAGTAACAGATTCAAAATCGTGGTTGGATTCTATTCTCCATGAAGGACGAATCGACGAACCCGAGTCGTGCTTGGGTTGACGGTAGTGGTTAGGCTACACGAGGTGTTTATGCACCTCATGTCGTTCAGCTTAAGGTGCGCTCGTACTAGTCGAGCTCGTCAAGCAACCCGACTGACTGTTGTATGTTCACCTTGTATTGGTCATAACTGCTTGAACTTAGGATACTGAACTTTTCAGTGATAACCTTGATAACCGTGGTACCTTGATCCACTAAGACTCATGGACCGAGCATGGTGGTATGGGACACCGTGGTCGAGCTGTCGGCCTACGCTGTGGCGACGAGTCTCTCCGTAATGACCAGTGAGCACCTCAGACTCGTGAGCTGATTGTGGTGGTATGGGACACTACATTTGAGCTGTCGGCCTACTCAGATTGGTGACAAACCCTTTGTAGTGACCTCGAGTGTATTCTGAGTCTACGTGAGGCGACGACCCTTTCGTAGCAACAAGAGTACAGACTAGGCCTGTATTGATAAGGTGATGGGGGAGCGGTGTAACGAGTGCGTGTAACAGCCCTGGCAGCCCTTGCAGTGACCTAGAAATATATCATTGTATGAGACTACTAGGAGTGACGACCCTAGACATGATCTTTGTTGAGAATGATATAAGGGAAGTACCTTAGTTTCCCAATACTGCTATATGAAAGGACTAATAACAACTTAGTAATCATATTCATATCGTACTACATGTGCCTGGAAGATGTGGAGCACTGATGGAAGAAAGCATGCCGCGGACGTAAGATGGTGTCGCATGAGAGAGTATGTCGGTGAGGGCACGTATCATTACTGCATCTCATCCTTGCATTAATAACAGTACATAGGAATGTCTGATTGTTTGCTTTGCTATTATCGCATGATTGATTTAATAACATGTCAATCTTTGCTCTATGATTCCACTGAGTTGATCACTCACTCCCATGTTACGAGACGGTGTTTGCAACACCTACCAGACTTTGTCTTAGATGCAGATAGCGAGGCGATTCAGGATGTGGAGTTGGACTACTACGAGGACCAGGACGAGTTCTCGTACATGCAGTTTTCTGACAGCTTTGCATAGGTGGCCTGGATTAGCGGGATTTTTCTAGTTGGACTATCGCATGACATTTGATTTTGGGTTTGGTATATGTATATGTGACTCAGAGATACATTTATACTTTGGAGACAGATCGAGATTGTTTTGTTTTACAGATAGTGATATATATATCTTCTAATCTTCCGCTTGCATTTTATCACTGGATCTGGAGTACGAATTACAGTTTTGGTATAATCTCACTCATGTTAATGCACTAACTCAGACAACATCTAAATCATAATCATATTTGTTGCATAAGTGACGTTTTGGAACTCGGGAGTTGGGTTTCTACACGACCCCCGATTTTCAGGGTGTTACAATATAACTAAGTAACACATTTATAGTAGTTAATAATTAACTTTCCACAAGTTTAGCATATTAATAGAAATGACCTTACAACCACATTTATTCCATATTAACTATACGTTCAATGATAAGAATTCAAAATTTAATTAGCACATTAAACATAAATGAAATCAATGCAACTCTAAACATCATACGGGAAAATAATAATAAACTAAGGTTAGCGTACATTTATAAACATGGAATTTACAAAGTAGGAAAAGATCACCAACCTAAATAGGTGCCTAAGGGTTTAAGACGATTGTTAAAAATTCAGTACACACGATCAAGGTTTGTTACTAGAAGGAAAATAATTAGGGTTTGTGTGTTAAACCAATTCGTATTAAAGATGAACATAATAGAAGCCTTGGCTAACTCTATGCGATTAGAAACCATTTTAAGATGATCTATTAAGGTGTTTATTAACCCCTACCTTGGACAGATTAAGGCGAGTACTCTCTTAGACCAAGACCCAAAGGGCAACCTTAAAAATAAAAAATTTAAACCTTTCAATGATGGGCATTCCCTAAGCTTTTAGAGTTATCATAATACGGAGTTACTGAAATATACAACTGTGAAGCATTCGCGGCTTGACCCATTTCTCAATCCTGGGTGACTACCAATGGACTCATTGCTTTGATCGAGTAGAAGACCAGGATCTACCAGGACTAGGAAGGAATACGATGAGCCTTCTACCTTGGCTAGGTAGATGATCAAAGTATCGAGATCAAGCCTATTACAGCTGTCTCTCCTTGGTCGACCATTGAAAACAAATATCTTACTCTAAATAGATGGGAATCATCGTCAAAACTCCAAATAGATAAGGGTAAGAGACAAAGAAATTATTTTTAAGGGGGGTAGACTAAAATGAACCAGACTAGTATATACCCTACCACGCGTAGAAACTTGAAATTAATAAAGCTTAGGCAAAAGAAATAATAGAATTTTTACTCATTATCCTTAGCCAATTTCGGGGACAAAATTATTTTTAAGGGGGGTCGATTGTAACACATTAGATTTTTTCCAACCTGAAAATAGACATCCTTAGGCAATGGATCGATCCTAATACCTTATTAACTTCTTAGAACTCAAATCCCAAATTCAAAAATCTTTTTTTCTAAAATCTATTTCCTTCAAAATCTCACCTTTCACCACCTTATTCTTCAAATTTTTCTAAGTACTTTCATATTAGATATGAATCTTAAAGTTTAGGTGATGAAGAACAATACTTAAACTAAAATTTACTATAAATAGTAATTAAATAAATAAAATAGGTTTTTGACCATTAAATTATTATAATCTTATAAAATAAATAGGTTATTTGGATAGATCAGCCTCTCCTACTATAAATTCATAAATAGCACGTTGCATAACTCATTTTGAATTGCAAGATACGCCCATTTCAAATATCGGGTGGCAAAACCACCACCAGTTAGTCTAGCGGACCGCGGCGCCACTGCGCCAACTGCGGTCGACCGCGGTTCGTCCGGGCAGGCGAGCCATAGCGGGCCGTGTGGCCCATTTTTTACCCCATTTTTTATAATTTTTTATCTGACTTCAAAAATTCATATCTCTCTTGTTATAACTCCGATTTAGGTGATTGAAAAGTCAAATTACAGATTGATGAGTCTATTTTCATATAAAAATAAGAAAAAAATATAATAAAATACTTAATATATTTAAAAGTAGGTATTTGTAACAACTATCCAAAAAAATTCATTCGTTGGATGACTGCTACTTCTAAAATTTTTAGATTTTTGTTACAACACAAAATCTTATGAAATTTAGTGGAGATGAACTAGAATTGATGATAAAATATTAAAAAAATAATAAAAATAATATACTAATTAAAAGTGCTAGAAATGGGAGTAGAACTGCCCTAGGACCATATTCTGTCGTAATTAGGGCAAAATTTAGTTAAGTACTAAACTGAATACTCAGTAGAATTATCTTGAACCACTTTAAATATGATCTGTAAGACTTAAAACTTATGAAATCATTAATGCTACATTACCCTAAAACCTAGGACCAATCTCTAAACCCAGTTGCTCTCGGGAGCATTTGAAAACTCTGTATCAGACTTGGACCACACATCAAAAGTCCGATAGCGACGAAATTAGACAAATATGTCTGTCTTATTAGACTTGGTGACCACTTTAGAAATCAAGTCCAGATGGTATCCCATGACTATTTACTTGAGCCTAGAGTGAAGTGTGTGAGAAATGTGAATGTTTTTACAATTAAATCCGAATTTAAGAAATCTAAGTCATGTCGCTTGCGGGTCAAATATAAGGATTCAGATCATCAAAATCTGACCCAATTACACTCTCGAATCAGGAAAATTTACCAACACATGTCAGTCTAGTTGTGGCCCTGATCGAGTTCCGGTGATCGTTAAACTAAAACTAGTCCGCCACAGGTGATCTGCAAACCCAATCGGACTAAAAACTTAGCCTGACCTAGATCCATAGTTAGGAAGCTTAAGTCCAGCCGCATTCAGTAAGGGGGCCTCCAGAAGTGCTCCATTGTATCGAAACAAACGCTATTTGGCTATAACCTAAGTATACCTTGGCCCTGGGGCCATTCCCATCACTTGTGAGCCTATATAAAGAGCTTAAATCCTCTCTCTCTCATTACATACGATTTTGCAACCCTAAGAGAGAGAAGAGAGTGAAAAGAGAAGGAAAGAGAGAGAAAGTGAGAGAGAGTGGGAGAGAGTTCCTGGGATTCGATCCCATCGCTCCATTGATCAAATCACCGCTTCTGTATCACTATTTCAGCGATTTCAACTTCGTTCTTAGGTAAAGAATCCTGAGCCTAATTGATTTTAGAGATTTGAATAGAGTGTAGGGTGAAATAGTTAACATATTTCATGCTACAGATTGTCATCGTGCCGTAGACAAAGACTTATAGTTTAAACTGAGTTCGTTACGAGTCTACTAGAGAAAGGTGCGGACTATAGATGTTTAGGTTATAGTTTTCAAGGCTTTCAATGTCAGTTAATGATTTATGATTGGCTTGATTACTATCACATGTGCTTAGATGTAAGGATTTCTGTTTATTATATATATATATATATGTGTGTGTGTGTGTGTGTGTGTGACTATGTTGAATATGATGCATTTCATGTATCTATTGAAATGTTTGAATAAATATGAAATTATGATTTGTGCTTATTACGATTGATGTATGGGAATACATGATTGTTGTACATATGATAACTCCTATATGGAAGGATTTGCCATACTATGTGGTTTAACTAATTTATTACAAGATTGTAATATGTATAGTCTAAATGCTTGTAAAAATGTCTGAATGAATATGGAATTTGGATATGTGCTTGTCATGATTATTAACTATGAATATATGCTTGTTGTGTATGTGGCAACTCCTTTAAAAAAAAAGGCTTGCCAGGATATATGTTATAACTAGTCAAATACATGTGTATTAATATGTGCATTCTAAGTGTGTGATAAAATGTTTGAATGAAAAAATTCTTGATGAAATGTGTTTAATGAGGGTATTGAGATAGAATTCTCGATTACCTTATTTATAATTACTATTTCCTTCATGTAATCTACCTCGTTACTACGTGACATATGGATGAAATGTCTATGTATGTTAACATGTACTCTATGTATTTGTTAAAATGCTTAAATGAGATTTGTATCTGAATTGGCTGCTCATGCTATGTTGACTAGTGCATATGAATGCCTATTGCAATTGACTATGATTGGGACTACGTTGTAGTCTAGGCAATCGGTAACAATTTCGATTTGAGTTGCTGAGCTAGTCTCGCCACAATTGAGGAGTTTGGTAAATCTAAGTTGTATGAGGATCGTTGACAATGGTACCTTGTCGATTAATTCAGCGTACGCTCGTACTAATTGAACTCGTCTAATAAACCGATTGGCCCAATGTATGTTCAGCATGTATGGACGCTGCTGCTTGAACCTAAGGTACCAAACTTACCAGTGAAAAGCCTCTTTACCTTGCTACCTTGATCCGCTAAGACTTGTGAGTAGAATATGGTGGTCTGGGACACTATTCGAGCTATCGGCCTATGCTAAGGTGACGAGCCTCCCTGTAGTGACCAGTGAGTAACCCAGACTGGTGAGCCAAATACGGTGGTATGAGACACTGTATTTGAGCTGTCGACGTATACTGATAAGGTGACGATCCCTTTGTAGTGACCTCGACCATACTCTGAGACTGCGTTGAGGCGATGAGTCATTCCACAATTACTAAAGTATAAACTAGGCCTGTACTGATCAGGTGACGAGCCCTTTGCAGTGACCTAAAACCGTAATATTATATGAGATTTACTAGGACTGACGACCTTAGAATGGATCATAGTTTGGAAAATGATATAAGGGAGGTACCTTAGCTTCCCAATCCTGCTATATGAAAAGGATTAATAAGAACTTGGTAATCATGTTCATGCACCGCACTGCATGTTCCGTTTGGCGTCAGGTAGTGCACTGAGGAAGTGACTAACATGCGCGACCGTGAGATGAAGATCATAGAGGGAGTGCAGGCGAGGGCATGCATCATTTATACATACCATTCTTGCATTAACCAGAGTACCTACAGTTGTTTGACTGTACTGCTTTATCATTACTGCTTGACTAAATTGATAAGATGTTAACCTTTACTTTATTGTTCCACTGAGTTGATCGCTCACTCCCATGTTATGGGATAATGTTTTAAACACCAACCAGCCCTTGTTTTAGTTTCAGATGATGGCGATGCCTACGAAGCAGAGCCAGACTTTTATGATGATGAGGAGGGTTTCTCCTATATGCAGCTATTAGGCGGGTCGATGTAGACCATGTTTCAAATCGACGGGGTCACAGGGATGTTAATTAGACACTATTACACTTGTTATTTTACACTATTGGGAGCACCCATGTATATTCATTTTGTTCATTTTTGGAGTATACATGTATATAGTTAACCTGGTAACATGTTCACACTCTGGAGACTTATAACAGTTTATATATTTTATATATCTATCACAGTCTTCCACTTGCGAAATTTAACTGTCTCTAGAGTATGTATGTTATTTTAGTCTAATCCCACTCATGTTTACTACACTAATACGAACAACATTCAATCATTATTATCTATGTTGCATAAGTGATGCGTTGGAACTTGAGAGTGGAGTTTATGCTCGACCCCTGATTTTCAGGGCGTTACAAAGATAGACTTTGACAAAAAAAACACCCACACTCGAGAAAATAGATTATTCTGAGTATGGAATTTTGTTGGTAAAGAGGAATCAAATGGGGAGCTCAACTCAACCTTGTCATTGACTCGGACATGGTTGGATAAGGGTCTTTTTTGACAAAATATTGAATAAGCATAAGAAGATCCCCACTGAATAGTGTCTTTCACCATTGTATTAATAATAAGAACCATCATTACAATAGATATTTAAGAATAAGGTGAACTTCGATGATTGAATTAGTCCTTATCATGGGCCAACATTTGCAAAATAGAAAGTCCTGTGGGTAAGCATTGGGATATTAATGATGATGTTCGGTTAAAAAATAATCCCCCACGTAGTATACATATTATCTTCATAAAAACTAAACAAAAAATGTCAACTAAGGGAATATAATATAAGTGTAGTTCATCATCCACCAAACCCTGATTGGGCCATATAGAAACAATCCAATGGGGCTTCTCTTCTAGTGCATTCGCATTCTTTTTACACTCTTTTGTTTTTGTGCCTAAACTCTTTCATCTTCATCTCATACAGTGTAAATGCTCCCTCATACTTCTTAACTTTTTTATGCAAGTCCATAAAACTCGCAGGAGAAGCAACACTATCACCAGCAGTGCGAGGGATGGTGAAGGAAACGTGGAGCTATTAAGATTTAGTTACATCCCGCTTTGGCCTTCCTTCATCAACCTCTTTGCCATCAACAACAAATTTGGTAGGAGTAATGGCTCATGCCTCCTCCATGTGACTCATTTGGCCTCTTACCTCCTCCATGTGGGTTATTTGGTTCTCCACTCCTTCCATTGGAGTTTTTTAGGCTCCCGTGGTAGGCCTGTGTCTAGTGACCATTTCGTTCCTTAGGACCTTGTGGTCCTCTCGGTCGAAGTCCAACAATCACGACCCATAGATAGTGTTTGCGAGTGACCATGAGTCACATCCTGTCGACTCGAGTCGACTCAACTCGAGACCTATACCATTGCGAACGCACCGTCGCCACGGTTCCAACGCTGCGTATCGTGCATTAATGTGACGCTTAGATTGTGAGATCCAGCCCGCGCATTATCCCGGCCGTTGATCGCATGTTGTGGGACCCAAGGTGTCCAAGTGGATTCCCTAGAAAGAAATCATGATGCCTAGGCTAGGATAACATCATCCTAGCTCTAGCCACCCTACCCTAGCCCATGATTACTTACAAACAATAATTTTTTTTTCTTCCCCATGAGTCAACATCACTTATAACCATCATTATAACCTTACAAGCAGTCATTACAACACTACCCTCTCTCTTTTATCTCTCTCCCTTCCTCTCTCTTCCTCCTTTCTCCATTGCAAGACCCATGAACATCCAACCCATCTCCAAAATTCAGCCTTCTTCCACCTTAGATCCTCACCAATCTAACCTTTAAATCATCATCTCCACTGTTGAAGGAGCTTCGTAGGAGCATTGGAGCATAAGGGAAGAAGAAGAAAGTGAGGTGGGTGTTTCCTTAGGGTAGATTTGCTTATTTTTGTGCATGGGACAAGTGAGACCCACCAATCAATGGTGAAGATCCCATCTTGGTCCCTAGTTGTGGCCAATGGCCCACCTTGATGGCATGCATATATTGTAATGCAAGAGGGACCCATAGTGGCGGGACCCATCCCACAACCACCTTCTCTCTCTCTATTATTATTATTATTATTATTTTATGATGATGTGTGGCCCACTTGATGTGCACAACACATCGAGGCCGTCCAGGGCTAGCAAGCCGACCATGATGTATTTATCCACCTTGCTATCCATTTTGGGACAGGCCTAGACGCCAGGAAAACACTAATATTAGCTTGGTCCGTGGGGTGGCCCACCCTTTCGTGGACACGACCATGCATGTGTGTCATCCACGCCATCCGTCCAGTGAATGGGGCCCACCTTGCTGCCACATCTAGCTAGCCTACCACGGCTGTCCATTTGGACAGACCCTGATGAAGGGGAAAATGCAAATATTAGCTTTGTATTAAAAGTTGGTGGACCACATGTGTGGACCCACCTTGACACATCTGTTGTATTCACCATCCAGATAGGCTGGAAGGTGGGGCTTGCCATGATGTATGTATCATCCTGACCGTCCAGATGTTTGGATGGTGCTGGACGCACCAAATGTAAGCATTTTATCTAGGTCATGGGGCCGCATGATTTATGTGTTTTATCCACGCTGGCCATTAGCGGTGAGGCCTGCCTCGATGGCACGTGGTTTCCACACTTGTGGACTCACCATGATGTAGATGTTATATCTCCACCATTTGGACGGTGGATTCCACCTTGAAGCATGTGGTGTCCACATCGTCCAGCTAATTGGGATGATGGGACCCACCAGATGTATATTTATATCCACACTGTCCACGTGGACAGTGGGACTGACCTCATGTGGGTGTTGTAATCCACGACATTTAGTCCCTAGACGTGGGACGTGGACCCCACTATGATATATGTTGTATATTCACACCGTCCAGCTAGGACGATGGAACTCAACAGTGATGTATGAGTTATATCTACACCATCCATTGGCTAGATGTGGGACCCACTTGATGTAAGTATCTACACCATTCATCTGTAAGCAGCAGGGCCTGCCTATCTATCCAGCTGCAGTAGGCCCACCTCTGATGTATGTTTTGTATGGACACAGTCCAAGCCACTAACAGGCCCATTTTGATATATATGAAGCCCACTTGTATGTGTGAGGACCACCTGTTGTGTGTGAAGCCCACTTGTATGTGAAAGGCTCATTAATGATGTATGAGGCCCACTGATGAAGCCCACCTTATATTTATGTATTCCATCCAGCCCGTCCAGTAGGCCCAGCGTCTTGTTGGGCTAACCACCCACCATATGGCCCACCTTTCTGTGTGCATTGTTAAGACATGTTGGCCATCGGTATGAGGCCCATTGGTGATTATGTGGTGTGGGTCACTCTGTAGTGTGGGCCCACACAGCTGCAGCATATCCAAATCTCAGGTGGATGTCCACCAGGATATATGTTGGGCTAGGGTGTCCCACCTTGGGGTTGCTTGATGAGGCCCACCTTGTTATATGTGTTATATGCATGCTGTCCATCCCTTTTCTCAAGGTCATGGGCCTCATTGGGAGTAGGCCCAATTCCAAGTGGACTACACCATGAACAACGGTGGTTGAGTGTCCACTGTGGGTAGCCTTACGAGTCTCACTTTTTTGTATGTATTATATATGCTGCCCATCCATTTTTTATGTTGTGGATTGCCTTATGAGGCTCGATATGATGTATGTGAGGCCCAGGTGATGAGGCCGAATGTGATGTATGTGAGGCCATGTGATGAGGCCCAATATATGTATGTGAGACCCAATGTGATGTATGTGAGGCCCAGGTGATAAGGCCTAGTGTGATGTATGTGAGGCCATGTGATGAGGCCCAATATGATGTATGTGAGGCCCATGTGATGAGGCCCGATGTGATGTATGTGAGACCCATGTGATGAGGCCCAATGTTATGTATGTGAGGCACATGTGATGAGGCCCAATATGATGTATGTGAGGCCCAGGTGATGAGGCCCAATATGATGTATGTGAGGCCCAGGTGATGAGGCCCAATGTGATGTATGTGAGGCCTAATGTGATGAGGTCTAATATGATGTATGTGAGACCCATGTGATGAGGCCCAATGTGATGTATGTAAGGCCCAGGTGATGAGGCCCAATGTAATGTATGTAAGGCCCAGGTGCTGAGGTCCAATGTGATGTATGTGAGGCCATGTGATGAGGCCTAATATGATGTATGTGAGGCCCATGTGATGATGCCCAATGTGATGTATGTGAGCTCATGTGATGAGGCCCAATGTGATGTATGTGAGGCCCTTGTATGAGGCCCATGGTGATACATTGAGGCCCTTGTGTGAGGCCCAATGTGATGTATATGAGGCTCTTGTGATGAGGCTTATTGTGGTGCATATGAGGCTTATGTGTTGAGGCCTAATTGTGATGTATGATTCCACTATGATGTATGTAATGATGTTCATGATGCCCATCTATCTCCTAATTGGTATAAAGACCATGGACCTCATTATAGGATAGGTTCTAAGTGGGCCATACCCTGGGAGCAATGGTAGTTAATGTTCACATTGTAAGAGAAATGATGGTTAAATATCCACATTGTAACTCTCCCTAGGGCCCGTTGTTAGGCCCATTCTCATCTCCTTTTAGTGGGTCAACCCAAATCGTTGGGCCCCTACTGTTATTAATATGACCCATCTCACCTTATTGGGCTAACCCAAAATGTTGGGCCCCCATTATAAATTATGCTTCCACCATACCTTAAAAGGCCCACCTTGTGCTTATTGGACCCTTAGGAAGCCTAGATTGCTACATGATGGGACGGGCAAGGAAATCCACTCCTTGTTCTTAGGCCCATTCTAGATATAAGTAGGTCATCTATTTATCTAAGCCCATTCTTGATATGAGTAGGCCATCTAGGCCCATCCTTGATATGAGGAGAGTATATCATTACTATAGATGGAAAGGTCGGTGGTATCAGGTTTGGTATATCCACTGTTGAGGACTAATCCCCATGTTATGGATTAGATCTGCTGTCCTTCTATGGACCTCGCCATATATATAGGCTGATTATCGATTTCGACTATGTTAATATACGCACTGAGTATGTGATTAGCATATCGTTATAATTGTATAAGGCCCATTAGAATTGTATAAGGCCCATTGCAATTATATGAGGCTCATGGTGATTATATGAGGCCCATCGTGATTATATGAGGCCCATTGTGTGATTGTATGAGGCCCATTGAGATTTTATGAGGCTCATTGCAATTATATGAGGCCCATTGTGATTGTATGAGGACCATTGTATGTGTGAGGCCCAATTGTGATGTGTGAGGCCCACTGTGTATGTGATTATGTGCATGTCACTCATTCATTATTGTGGGCCATAGGCCGCCTTATACAGGCCCACCATGATTATGTGATTATAATCATGCTTAGTATACTTCATGATGCATGCCCATATACATCATTCACATGCTTGTTGTGAGGAGTGATTGAGCATAACATGTGCCATTGGGCTGAGATGTTTATAGGACTTCATGAGAGATGGAGTTCCCCCACATGAGAGCGCGGTATGCACAAATTTGATGCATGACTAGATGGTATGACTTATGCATCTCGCATTGCGTGATATGACCACTGTACGTCCTAGCGACATCAGGGTCGTGGCCTCCATAGGCATATTGTAGATGGCTAGATGGGACACTAGAAATGTTTAGTTCTAGCGTTTGGGTACTTTGGATGTCTGTGGGTGAAAGTTCCTAAATCCTCGTGGCTAGGGGATGCTCTAACATTTAGAACGATTAGGTATATATATCAGTGCAGGAGTGCCAAATATTAGAAGGTCGTGTCTCTCAGTGTCGTGGTTGGTTGGAAGGGGGTGTGACCTTACCTGCCCGAGGGTAGGGGGCATAGCTAGGCTGCGTTTAACCAGCTTGTAAGTGGGTCTGCTATTGACGAACTAAGCTGATATTGGCAGGTGGGTAGTGAGGTCTTTTCCACTCGCTGAATTGCGTGGCCAGAGAGGGCAGTGGCTAGTTTAGAGTGTACTAGATCCCAGCGATGATCCTAGAGATGTACAATACTGATATATGGACTTACTAAGTGTAAGTGCTATAGTTGCTAGCCCCTTTTTATTATGAAATTTGTGGTGCCAAAGGTACTGTTTGTATCTTATTATGAAGCTTGCATATGTCTACTCAAGATATGCTAAGTCACAAGCCTCACAACATCAGCTTCGATAGACAAGTACAGTTCACAAGTCAAGTCTCAAGAATGTAAGTATGTACGACTTAATACAAGTAAAGTATAGTTCAAAGATCAAGATGAAGCTTTCAAGTTCAAGATCTCAAGAACCTTCAAGTCCAAGCTACATCAAGATTTCAGGCTTCATTATTCTCAAAGGTCATTCGCCTTCAAGTTTCAATGTCCTTACTTCACTATTGAGGTATGACTGACCGTAGGTTGACCCTTAGAGTGGGTCATTTTGGATACATAACTCATGTGATTTATATAAATGAGTTTGGTCTATTCTAAGACTAGTCCTAGACTTTGTTCGACTAGTCATAGCACTTTTTCGACCTGTCTAAGAATTTCCTGGATCAGTTGTAAGTTTGTTGCAAAATTCAGAAATTTTCTATTAGGCTTCGACTAGTCCCGGAGTCTGTTGGACTAGTCGTATGAACAATGCCGACTGCTTCTTCAACCAGTCGTGGCCCTACGACTCAAAGTACAGCATTGAAATTCGTCTTCCTTCGACTAGTCGTGAGAGACCTTTGACCAGTCGTACGAGACCTACAACCAGTCGTAGTTGACTTACAACCAGTCGTGAAACTGCCTTATCTTATCGCGCCCAAAATTTCAAATATCTGTTAGCCCTATGACCAGTTGTAGATCTATTTAGACTAATCAAAGATGTGATTTTCTCGCCTATAAGTGGAGCACAAATCTCATAATAATTAACACAATTCATGCTAATTTAATTCAGTCTTCTGAGAGATAAGACTGTGCTCCATTTAAGCTAAGTGTGCCTATTTAATATTCTCTTTTTTTAGCTTTGTTAATTGATTTTGTTTCTTGTATTCCAATCTAATCTGAAAAGAGGAACTTTGATTATCCATTTTCTGGATTCAAAATCAATTAAAGTTAGCCCATTTGATTTAATTTAAAATCTATTAGAACTTAGAACCATTGTAAAGTGAGTATTTGACATTGAACTTGGACATTCAAATCTCTACTCCGATTTGGTTCTTCTGGGCTACTACATCGAAAGAAATATTTAGGTAATTTACATTTCCGTAATTTACTTTCTTTTGGTTTACTTTTGAGATTTGTCAAAAAAATCTCATTGTATTGGTTTTCCGAGGAGAGTCAGGAAAACTCAGAGGTGGGGTTTTTTTAATGTGTAAGCCCACGGAGAAAGACACAATTGTGAAGGTTTTAGGTGAACCTAGAAAATCTATTTTGATAGTGAACGTTAATATCCATTATGTGAGGATATTAGGAGTTGAGTAGTTGTGTGGCTGTTTGTTAACGGTTGGTGTACACATAGGCGAACCACTATAATCCCTTGTGTTTTGTGGTTGTGAGATCTATATTTTATCTTTCAGTATTCATTTGTGGGATGTATATGTGGATGTGAATGTTGTAATCATTTTAATTTAAGCACTGTAGAGAATGTTGTAATAGTTTAAAATATACTTCTTAATATTTCCTTATTGCTTTCATATTCAATTTCCTTATTTGTTCTAGTAAGGTTGCCCTGCCATTCTTATGGTGTATGGTTGTCCTTAGAACAATCAATATTTGAGATTGCATTTTATTCTTCATTACAGTTTGAATTTATTCATTCATTTATTTATTCCTCTTCAATTTGAGTTCTTGATACAAGGACCTTTCTAGAAATAAGGTTGTCCTACCATAAACCTTTGGTTTTTGGTGTAAGGTTGTCCTTAGAACAACATTTGTATTAACCTCTCAAGAGTTGAATTTTGAGGGTGCCTTTTATTTCAGCATTGTGTATTGAATTTCTTTATTTGGCTATCTATCTTTTATTGATTCCGCTATAATTATCTTAAATTTGGCATGGTCCTATTTACCGCCCCCCCTCTAGGACATATAGCTAGGCCATTTCAAGTGGTATAAGAGCTTAATAGCTTTTTTTTTAAATTCTTTATTCTTGGATTTATTTCATAAGCTAACGATCTAAGCTATATTTATATAAGATGTCAAATTTTGATAGCCTTTCAGTTACTAAGCCTCCACCTTTCGATGACACCAATTATGCCTATTGGAAAGCCAGGATGAGGATCTTCCTCAAATCCATGGATGAAAGTGTGTGGCTTGCCACAGTGAACGAATCGACCCCTCCTACCACTGAAGTAACTGGGATTGATGGTTCAAAATCAATGAGAGTAACACCTTATTTCTCATGGACCACACTTCAGAAAAGTGAGAGTAGTGCAAATGCAAAAGCACTAAATGCAATTACTTGTGTACTATCACCGGATGAATTCAAAAGAATTATATCTTGTGATTCTGCAAAACAAGCTTGGGATATATTGGAAATGACACATGTGGGTACTTCAATTGTCAAGAAATCTAAGATATAAATCCTCACAACTAAATTTGAGGAAATACGTATGGAAGAAAATAAAATGTTCATGGAATTCTATACCAGGTTGAATGACATTGTAAACTCTATGTGGGGTCTAGGCGATAAAATCCCTGAAAGCAAAATATGTGCTAAAATACTACGCTCACTTCCTCAACGGTTCAATTCAAAAGTAACCGCAATCCAGGAACTTCGTAATACGGACAATATGAGTTGAGAAATTAGTTAGCTCATTACAAACTTATGGGTTAACCTTTAAAGCTCCAAAAGGTAAATCTATTGCCTTAAAAACATATAAAAATGGTTTTTAAGAAAGTGATTTAAACTCTGATTTAGAAAACTTTGAAGATGATATGGCCCTTTTGGCGAAAAAGTTTTATTAGATTTTTAAAAGTAAAAAGAGGGTTGATCTTCAAAAAGCAAAAGATAAAAAGAAACCTAAACTAAAATCTAAAAAATCATTGAAAGACAGTCAATGTTACAACTGTCATGAGTATGGGCATTTGGCTAACAAATGTCCTAATATGGGCAAGTCAAAAAAAAAAAGTATGATGGCTACTTGGGATGAGTCCTCTGATTCTGAAGCCTCCTTTGAATCAGAAGATTCTGAAAATTGAGTCAGGGTATGAAGTTAAAGCCCTTATGACCCTAGCCAAATTCACCTTTTCAGATAACGATGACTCTACTAGTGAAGAAAATTTGAATAGTGAATGTGAAAATGAAGATGATCTTTAAGATGCTTACAATGCCCTATACAATGAAAGTTATAAAACTGTTGTGAAACTGAAACTTCAAAAAGAGAAATTTTCTAAACTCAAAGAATCGTATGAATCTCTTGTTTTAGAAAAGTCCCATATTTCAGACTGTTTTGAAAAGACAAAATGCGATTTGGATTTTAAAACCTCCCAGTTTGAAAATCTTAAATCTGAAAATGAACAATTAAAAAGTGAAGTTTCTTCTCTCTTGAGTTTAAAGGAAACCTGGAAATACACCCAAGGTGATTCTAAATTAAAAAAAACTCTTATCTGGGTTAAGAAAATGTGGCGATCGATCTGGTTTGGGCTATGATAAGAATGTTCTACCTAAACTAAAGAATACTCCTTCCAAATTCGTAAAATGAGAGACCTTAAACTCAAAAGGGAAAGAACAAATGTCTTCTAAAGACTTTAAATCTTTTCAAAACCTAAAGGTAATTATTTCAACTATAAGAAGCATAACCAAAATCCTTTAGCTGAAAAGATAGTTGATTTGCTGAAGGAGATTGTAAAGTCTAACTCAATAGGTCATACTTATAATTCTTACAAACGAAAGAAGACCAACTATCCACCTAAATCCAAAATGGTTATGAAATGGGCTCCAAAGGTCACCTGTCTGGTTTCCCACACAGCTTTCAAAGCTATAAGCCATTCTAAATGGTACCTAGACAGTGGATGCTCAAGGCATATGACTGGTGATAAAGGTTTATTCACCGATCTCAAAGACATGACTAATGTTTCAGTCACATTTGGTGATGGCAACAACTGTAAGATTATGGGTCAAGGTGCGGTTCAACTTTATAACCTTCCTTTGTTTAAAAATGTTTTATATGTTGAAGGACTGAAACATAATCTGCTAAGCATATCTCAAATATGCAATAATAACCATGGTGTAAGATTCTATATTTAAAGCTGTGAGATTCTAAATAACAAGGGTTTAGTAATACTAACTGGACGTAGAATATCTGAAAACTACTATATTGTTAGTTAATCCAGCTCACCTATTCAATCATGTTACATGGTCCATGCAAATGAGACTGATTTGTGGCACAAATGTCTTGGACATGTACACTACCGAAACCTATATAGGTTGAGAAAACGAGAACTAATAAGAGGTCTACCCAAACTTAAAAAAATAGATAAAATATGTGGCGAATGCCAGATTGACAAACAAACAAGGAACTCACATAAAAAGGTGAATTCCAATGCCACTTCAAGACCACTCGAGCTTCTCCATATGGATCTTATAGGACCTACCAGGATGGAAAGTCGAGGTGGCAAAAGATATATCTTGGTAATTGTAGATTATTTTACCAGATATACATGGGTAGTCTTCCTAAGGGACAAATCAGAAACCATTGAAGAAGTAAGAAAAGTTCTCAAAAGGATTCAAACTGAAAAAGGTTCTCAAATAAGTAAGATTCGTAGTGATTATGGATCCAAATTTGAGAATAGTAGTTTTGAGAAATTCTATAGCGACCAGGGAATATTACATTAATTCTCAGTGCCCAAAACTCCATAACAAAATGGAACAGTTGAAAGGAAAAATAGAGTGCTTCAAGAAATGGCTAATGTCATGTTGAAAAGATGAAACTCTCTAAGAATCTTTGGGTTGAAGTAGTCAATACAGCTTGTTATATAATAAATCAGGTTTACACTAGTAAAGGTAATAATAAAATGGCTTACGAAATGTGGTTCGATAAAAAGCCTACTGTCAAATACTTTCGAGTTTTTGGCAGAAAGTGTTATATTTTACAAGATCGTGAAAATCTGGAAAAGTTTAATACGAAGAGTGATGAAGGGATCTTTCTTGGATACCGTTTAAATAGTCGAGCTTATAGGGTTCTGAATAAAAGGACCGGTGTAATTCAAGAGTCCATCAATATGGTCATTGATGATTACTTAAACACACCAGTCTCAAGTCCAAATAATGATGTTCTCACAATTGATAAACCTAATACTTCATCTAATCAGATTAATTCTGATTTGAGGACTGTTAAAGATCATCCAATCACAGATTCTTGAAAACCCTCTCACTGGTGTTCGTACCCATAAATAACTTGAGGATATATGTAATTACGTATGTTTTACATCCCAGATATAACCATTTAATGTAAAAGAAGCACTTGCTGATGAAAATTGGTTCATTGCAATGAAAGAAGAACTTAACCAATTCGTGAGAAATGATGTCTGGTATCTCGTACCTAGACCTAAAGATAAACACATTATTGGAACCAAGTGGATTTTCAAGAATAAGTCTGATAAGCTTAGTAATATAATTCGAAATAAGGCTAGGCTAGTGGTACAAGGTTACACTCAAATTGAAGGTATTGACTATGATGAAGCCTTTGCACCAGTAGCACGTCTTGAATCAATTAGGCTTTTTATATCCATTAAATGTTTTAGAAAGTTTAAGATTTACCAAATGTATGTGAAAAGTGTATTTTTAAATGGTGATCTGCACGAAGAAGTCTATGTTGAACAACCTATGGGTTTTGAAGGCCTTAAGAATGCTGATCATGTGTATCGCCTTAAAAAGGCACTTCATGGGTTAAAACAAGCTCCTAGGGCATGGTACGAGAAACTAACAAAATTTCTATTAAATCATAATCTTCAAATGGGATGTTTTGATAAAACTCTATTAATTAAAAAATATAAAGATCACATTTTAATAGTACAGATTTATGTTGATGATATCATTTATGAATCTACTTGTACTAACATGACTATTGAGTTTGCAGATTTAATGAAATCTCAATTTGAAATGAGCATGGTTGGGGAATTAAATTATTTTCTTGGGTTGCAAGTAAAACAACAACCTTATGGGATGTTCATTTCTCAATCTAAATATGATATGATTTTGATTAAGAGATTTGGATTTGAAAATGGTAAGAATTTTGATACTCCTATGAGTACAACTTTGAAATTCTCAAAAGATTCTACAGGTACGAATGTGGATCCAAAATTATATCAGAGTATGATTGGTAGTTTACTGTATTTAACTGCTAGTAAACCTGATATCACTCTAAGTGTTGATATTTATGCTAGATATCAATCTGATCTTAAAGAATTGCACTTGACTGCTGTCAAGCGGATTATGCGATATGTCGTAAGTACTGTTAATCTCGGTCTCTGGTATCCACATGAGACTAGTGTTCAATTAGCTGGGTACTCGGATGCTGACTGGGTTGGTAATCTTGATGATAGAAAATCAACCAATGGTGGTTGCTTTTATATTGGAAACTGTTTAGTTTCTCGATTTAGCAAGAAATAAAGTTCTATATCACTTTCAACTGTTGAAGCTGAATATATCGCAGCTGGTAATGCGTGTACGCAGCTTGTCTGGATGAAATGTATGTTAAGTGATTATGAAATTAAATAGGATTCTATGTTATTATATTGTGATAATTTCAGTGCCATAAATATTTCAAAAAATTCAATCCAACATTCTCGTACTAAGCACATTGACATTAGATTTCATTATATTCGTGAATTAGTGGAAGAAAAGGTTATATCTTTGGAATATATCCCTACCGAGAATCAACATGCTGACATTTTCATTAAACCACTTGACAAAAGCAGGTTTAACAAAATAAAATTTGATCTTGGCATAAGCATTCTAAAATGATTATTTATGTCTATTTGTATCATATTGTATATATTTGCTAGTTTAGATTTTATTTTTAAAAAAAAATATGCACGAAATTAGAATTTTTGGCCGGTACTCGATCAGTCGTGAGTATACACGACCAGTCTTGCTACGACTGGTCGTGCACATCCACGACTAGTCGTAAATTGCGTGAATCACTTAAAATTTGGGGAAATCACTTCATCTTCTTTATTTCCTCTTCACTCTCCAACGAGCCGACGCACGACTAGTCGAACCCATCTTTCAAAACTTCAAGGTTAGTGCTCCATTTGCATTTTTCTTGTAGATTTATGTCTACATTACTTCTATTTATTCCTTAAAGTTGTCTATTTCATATTTCATTGTGATTTGGAGTTTTTCTTTTCAAAAATTTGATTTAAGAAAACCTTCTTTGCAATCCTTTGCAACTCCCCATCTTCTTGAAATCATTATTGCAAATGGCTTCTAGAGGGAGAAAGACAACACCCCGTGGTCCATCTTCCTCCAGATCAGCCCCTATCACTAAGCGTCATCTTCGGGCTTCCGAGGATGATCCGTCTTATGTTCGGGACATCAGATTGCATAATGTTATTGTTGAACATCCTGTTGATATTAATCATGTTGCTCCTTTTGATATCCTTCCTATACTCCAAGCTGTAGGTTGAGATACTTATTGCATTGGGGTGGGCCAGCATACCGGTCCATTGCCAGTGCATGTTCACTTGTATAAGTGAGTTTTCACTGAAAAATTTAACTTTTAGAATAGCTACAAGAGAAGGACCATTTAACTTTGATCGTCATTTGATTTCAGCTCTTATGGAAATTCCTATGAATGATGAGGGCATTCCTATCCATACCTTATCTGAAAATTCCTCAGAAACTGAAAAACGTATGCTCACTAGAACCTTATGCAATTTAGACGTTCAATGGACACATAAAGGGAATGTGCTCCCCTCAAGGTTTTTGTTACCTAAATATAGAGTTCTTCACAAAATTTTTGTGTCTAACTTGTATCCTCGATCGGGTAATAAATCTAAATTGACATCCTTCATGGTTCGTGTTCTTCATACTGTTACTAGAGGTGTTCATGTCTGTTTACCATCCTTAATTTGTTATTCCATTATTCAGTTTAGAATCCATCTAGGTCACAGTGACATCCCTTTTTCTTATCTGATGACTGTGTTGGCCATGCATATGTTAGTCGATATGCCTGTTGGAGAGGCCCCTATCCATCATCTTATATTTAACAATTCTAATATCAATAAGATGAAGCTGACTTACCTTCCTGGTCAAGGTAATGATGATGGTGGTGCACAAGATGGACATGAGGAAGAAGTAGGTGATCTTCCTCCTGATGACATTGACATGGATGATATTTTTGAAGAACTTGAATCTGATTTAACTAATGATCCAGATTATGAACCATTTAAGTTTGATGCGCGTTTACGTGTATTGGAAGAGAAAGTTGAGAATATAAATATTAAGATGGAAAACATGAATATTGCCCATGATTTACAGTTTAAATATATGCGCAAATATCTAAGGCGCTTGAACAAGGGCATGCATTAACTTGATCCTTCCATCCCTACTCCTTCATCTTCCTTAGATTAACTCTTTTTATCTTATTGGATCGTAATAATTTTATTACTCTTGCGCTAGCTTAACTGGTTTTGAGATTGTAGCTATCTTTGACTTTGCTTAGTTTCTGAATGATGTGTATTGCTTATATAATATCTTGTCTTGTTACCTCTCTTATATCTCTTTCTTTATTACTCCTCAGTTATCCTTTCTGTGCTTCCTTTGTCTTATTATGATAAAAAGGGGGAGAATGGATGTCATGCTTATGCCTATGTTATGTTATGAGGAGGAGTAGCATTTTTTGTGATGTATGTTACTCGGGGGGAGTATGTGTAGAGGTGGACTGTATGTTGAATATTGATTATGTTTAGAGGTGGACTGTATATTGAATGTTGATTTGTAAGTTCATGTTATTAATGTGTGTCAGTTTTTAACAACTGATGCATGACTCTATAATTAGATATTTTATTTTATATATCTTGAAAGTGTGTTTTGTCACTAATTTGACAAAGGGGGAGATTGTAAGTGCTATAGTTGCTATCCCCTTTTTGTTGTCAAATTTGTGGTGCCAAAGACACTATTTGTATCTTGTTATGAAGCTTGCATATGTCTACTCAAGATATGCTGAGTCACAAGCCTCATAACATCAGCTTCAATAGACAAGTACTGTTCAAAGTCAAGTTTCGAGAATGTAAGTATGTACGACTTAATACAAGTCAAGTATAATTCAAAGATCAAGATTAAGCTTTCAAGTTCAAGATCTCAAGAAGCTTTCAAGTCCAAGCTCCATCAAGATTTCAGGCTTCATTATTCTTAAAGGTCATTCGCCTTTAAGTTTCAATGTCCTTACTTCACTATTGAGGTATGACTGACCGTAGGTTGACCCTTAGAGTAGGTCATTTTGGATACATAACTCATGTGATTTATATAAATGAGATTGGTCTATTCTAAGACTGGTCCTGAACTTTGTTCGACTAGCCCTAACACTACTTTGACCTGTCTAAGAATATCCTGGATCAGTCAAAAGTTTGTTACAAAATTTAAAAATTTTCTATTAGGCTTTGACTAGTCATATGAACAGTGTCAACTGCTTCTTGGACCAGTCGTGGCCCTATGACTCAAAATACAATGTTGAAATTCGATTTCCTTCGACTAGTCGTGGGAGACCTTTGACTAGTTGTAGGAGACATACGACCAGTCGTAGCTAACTTACGACCGTTCATGAAACTGCCTTATCTTATCGCGCCCAAAATCTCAAATATCTGTTGGCCCTATGACTAGTCGTAGATCTATCAGGGCCAATTGAAGATGTGATTTTCTCACATATAAATAGAGCACAAATCTCAGAATAATTAACACAATTCATGCTAATTTAATTCGGCCTTCTGAGAGATAAGACTGTGCTCCATTTAAGCTAAGTGTGTCTATTTAATATTCTCTTTCTTTAGCTTTGTTTATTGATTTTATTTCTTGTATTCCAATCTAATCTGAAATGAGGAACTTTGATTATCCTTTTTTCTGAAATCAAAATCAATTAAAGCTAGCCCATTTGATTTAATTTAAAATCTATTAGAACTTAGAACCATTGTAAAGTGAGTATTAAACATTGAACTTGGATGTTCAAATCTCTACTCCGATTTGGTTCTTCTGGGCTACTACATCAAAGGAAATATTCAGGTATTTTACGTTTTAGTAATTTACTTTCTTTTGGTTTACTTTTAAGATTTGCTAGAAAAATCTCATTGTATTGGTTATCGGAGGAGAGCCAGGAAAACTCAGAAGTGGGGTTTTTTTAATTGTGTAAGCCCATGGAGAAAGACATAATTGTGAAGGTTTTGGGTGAAACTGAAAAACCAATTTTGATAGTGAATGCTAATATCCACTGTGTGAGGATATTAGGAGTGGAGTAGCTATGTGGCTGTTTGTTAACAATTGGTGTACACACAGGCGAACCACTATAATCCCTTGTGTTTTGTGGTTGTGAGATCTATATTTTATCTTTCAGTATTCATTTGTGGGATGTATATGTGAATGTGAATGTTGTAATCATTTTAATTCAAGCACTGTGGAGAATGTTGTAATAATTTAGAATTTACTTCTTGTTATTTTCTTATTGCTTTGAGATTCAATTTCTTTATTATTTCTAGTAAGGTTGCCCTGCCATTCTTATGGTGTATGGTTATCCTTAGATCACTCAATATTTGAGATTGTATTTTATTCTTCAGTACATTTAAATTTATTCATTCATTTATTTATTCCTCTTCAGTTTAAGTTCTTAATACAAAGACCTTTCTAGAAATAAGGTTGTCCTATCATAAACCTTTGATTTTTGGTGTGAGGTTGTCCTTAGAACAACATTTGTACCAACCTCTCAAGACTTGAATTTTGAGGGTCCTTTCATTTCAGCATTGTGTATTGAATTTCTTTATTTCTCTCTTTTATTGATTCCGCTGTAATTATCTTAAATTTAGCATAGTCTTATTCACCCCCCCTCTAGGACATATAGCTAGGCCATTTCACTAAGCAGGAGTTATGTGCTCAGCATTTGATTCAATCATTCATGCCCTATCCACTTGGGATGGTGGTGCGCAACCAAATCATTATGTGTACCTTCGCGGTGTCTAAGATTTTGGTTGGGGCATGCGACTAACCTGAGATTAGGAGTTTACCACATTGTGTCTAGTTATCTAAATTTAGGTATAGGACTGGTTTGGATAAAAGTCCCTTATGATGAACCCCATAGCATGTGATACTACGTACTATCATCCCAATTTCACACTTTAGCTTGGTCATTTCTTTTGCACCGCATATTGCATTGCATCCCCAGTACATAACATTCGGTTTACCACAACTCCGAATTGCATAGCCGATCTGCATTGCTTTCTATGATATTATATGACTCATGGACTTGTTAGTATTTCTACTTACTCTAATATCGTATGATTCATGAACTTGCCAATATTTTCAATATTGTACGATTTATGGACTTGTATTATATACTTGGCACTTGCATTGGCACACACGTACACTACCCTCTAAGCTTTCTATACGCTTATGCATAATAGACGTGCAAGTGACGCTGGGACACAGTCGAGCTGAGGCAGGAGCGTACATTAGAGCTTCTGGAGTTTTGATAGCTATCTTGTATTTTCCTTTATGAATTGTACTCAAACGCTTTAATTATAGTGGATATGTGGTGATGTTGTTGACTATGTCTGGGTGATGATATGGTTATGCTTCTTATTAAGAAATTTTTGTACTGAAAATCCTCCTTGTAGGATCCCAGGATCGGACTCTAGCATATTGGTGTCGGAAGCCAAGAATGGGGTACTACGGAGGTTGTCAGTGCTAGATTTGACGATCGAAAATTTTGTAATCTTAGTTTTTGAGTTTGGGGCATGACATCCCACCTCTTCCATGTGAGTTGTTTAAGTTCCTACTTCCTTTCCTTGAAAATAGCCAAAATTTTGGAGTTGTATTTTTCTTATGAATATATATATATATATTTTTCTTCTAAAGACACAACAAAGAAAATTCAACTTGCTTACTTCATCTCTCACCTTATTGAGCTTATCACTCAACTTGATCTCATAATCTCTCACCCTTTTATTATGGAGGACAATGTTAGTAAAGAGCCTCTATGACACATCTTTTAACTCTCATGCTTCATCACTGGAGGTCCTTCATCTTTTTTTAGTGCGGTTAATGGGAGTTTTTGCCCCATCCCCGCAACCTCCTCCACCTCCACCTCCTCCCCATGTTCTTATGCTATATCTTTCTTCCCTTCATTGACCCCCCCCCCCCCCTCTCCTCCTTCATTGTCTCCCTCTTTACCTCTCTCCTTACTTCTAAATATATCAACTTTTTATTTATCAAATTTTAGAATGAAATACTTAGGTTAGGATATTATGTGTATATCGAGGTAATCTAAAAAAAAAAAAAAAACTTACTATAATTTTTATAACGTCTTTAATTGTGTCTATTTCTCCCTATACGGTAGTGGGAATGGGGTTCTTCTCTATTTAAAGCTGTAAAGGAACATATATTGTGTCATGTATAAGTATACAACATAATGCATGTCAGAAAAGGGTTAAACAAATTCAAACTTATATGTTTTTATTGAAGACATAGGCAAGCCTATTATGCCATCATATTTTCCAGCTATGTCAATTGAGGATGCATGAATTTTGGAGGGCATCACGTCTCACAGCACAATGACTTATAAGAGTGGGTATTTTCTTCAAAGAATATATCTATTGCAAGAAATATGCATTATGTATTGGCATAAGTCATGAAAGGAATATAATAGAAACATAATGCATGTCCACCAAATGAAGATTACAAAATTGTATGGCAAAGACGCATTCATATATGTTGTAAGTTTTAGGGTGGGTGGGAGTAATTTATTGCTTTACATCTCTTCCCTCATATGTCGGTACCTCAAACTCTCCCAAGGGTATTAAACTCAAATAAAGAATTAACTAAATCTATGAAGTCCACAGTACAGGTTGTATGTTCCTCTAATCCTATGAGAATGTATTACAAGTGCATAAGTAATGCGAGCTTCATGGTATCCTCATGTTGGTCTGACTCATTGATGGACTAAAAAATAGTTAATATATGTCCTTCCATAAGATACTTATCCCTCATCTTAATTTCTATATTATTACCAAGTTTAAGGGGTAAGGGGTCTTGTCTTATGGCCCATTATCATAGCAAAGTTCATATCAGTGAACTAAAATGGTCCCCTGAATGTCAAACTAAAGGTCACCTATATGGCTCTAAAGAATGTGGTGGGTTAGTTGAGAGATATATTTAAAATTGAAAAATATCTAATAAAAAATCAAAATAAAACCATCTACACAATCTTTTCCTAAGTTTCCATTTTTGAAAACATAAGTTTAAAACTTAAGAAGTGAACACTTCACAGATGGTTAGACAAGCAAGTACTGAAGAGGAACATGTTTGGTCATTAGCATGTCCTTCTCTTCCTTCTTTGCTAGTACCTTCTCTCATATTACCATTATATATGACAATAATTATTATAAAATAAAAAAAAATAGAAATAAAAAAGAAAAAATAAATATTGTTTGTTTAATCATAATTTTTTTTTAGTTGATCACGAATTTGTACTATTCGTGATGGCAAATTTGTACTATGCGTGATCGCAAATTTGTACTATGCTCGACCTAATTTTTTATATTTTAATAATGAATTAATAATGTCCACAATATATTTTTCAGGTTTGTGATCATGAATTTGTATTTTCTTTCATATATTTTTTAGTGTTCTAAACATAAATTTGTATTGTCCTTAATATAATGTTTTAGATTTGTTATCTTAAATTTGTACTATTTGCAATCATGAATTTGCTTTATCTGCGATCATGAATTTGTACTATTTACAATCATGAATTTTCATTATCTGCGATCGTGAATTTGTATTGTTTGTAATTGTGAATTTGTATTGTGCCTGATCTATTATTTAGTAATTTAATCATGAATTAGTATTGTCCTCAATCTATTTTTCAAGTTTGTGATTGTAAATTTATAATATCCTCATATTATTATTTCAAGTTCATGATCGCAAATTTGTGTTGTCCTTAATCTATTTTTCAGGTTGCTGATCACGAATTCGTATCACCCTCATGTTTTTTATGACAACAAATTTTTACTGTCCTCAATCTATTTTTTAAGATTGCAATCATGAATTTGTATCATCCTTAATTTAAATTTAAGTTTATGATTGCAAATTTGTATTGCACTCAATTGCAAAAAATTCATGATCATAAACCCTAATAACCTAACCTTAAATTCTCAACCCTCAATACCATGAAAATCATAGGTGATAACGAAATGTTCTTAGTCGATAGTGAATCTCTCTATTAGGGTTTATTGTCATTTCATGTTTAAGGGTTTAGATTTTTTTCCAGTTTTGAAAGGATGAGTTATAAATGTCCTAGAGGGGTGGTGAAACCTTATTTTTATCTCAATCCCATAATGTATTGAAACCTTGATTCCAATTAATTCGTGGGACAACATTCACCTATTTATTTAGGCAGGACAACCTTATTTCACGATGTCCTTGGAATCAATCTTTCAAAAATGAAAAATGAGATAAAGAACCAAATAATACAATTACCACAAATGGAAAAGCAATTATAGTGGTTCGGTGCTTAAATCACACCTACTCCACTCCTAAAATTAATACCCTCGTAAGTTTGTCTTACACTATATCAAAGTTTTCGCAGGTTCACCTTAACAACCTCTTACAGTTCCTGAGATTTCCATGGACTATCACAACAAAAACCCTATTGTAATTTTTATGGGTTCACCATCATAAAAACTCACAAATATTTCTAAGTTATCTCCAAAAACTCAAATAATAAAATAGTACTTATCTTCAGTATGGCGAATTGAAGTTGAGACTTCTTGCAACAATATTCTTTCTTGAGTGTCGATGTTGCGGTATATTGCACAACTAGAAAGAATATAGGATTCAAAAGTATTTTACAAACTGAAAATCCTAACAGCTACAAATTTTATTCTCTATTTCTCAACCAAAGTGTAAATTACTTTCTTAATCACATTTTAAAAAATCTTAAGAAAAAATAGAATAAGCTAAACAAGAATTAGAATTATCGCACTAATAACTTTAGGAGGGCATGAGTTTCTCTCTAACTTTGAGGAGGATTATCTCTAAATTTCATTGTTAAAATGAATGAGAGAAGGCCTCTATTTATAGACAAATGATTTGGAAATTCAGTCAACCCAAGAATAGGTTCGGCCAGCTGGATTCCAATGATTTTGTTCCAATGGTTATCGGATTATGCATGATAAGATAAATAAAAAATTCGGCTGGCCAAATCCCATTGAATTTTGAAGAATTCCATTGTTGGAAACTTGACTGAAAATGCTTCGGGCTGGTCGAACTTCATGTTCAGCTAGATGAACCCAAGGTTAGGCTAGTCGAACTTGCAACAAAGTTCCATTAAGCAGTTGTATTTTTGACCAAATATTGTAAGGTTGGCCGAATGAAGTTGGGTTGGATAAACCTGAGGTTAGGCTAGCCAAACTTTAGTGAATTTACACTTTACACAAGCTATTTAAAGTCATATTTAAAAAGGACCAAACCTAGGGTCTTTCTAAGGTCATACAACCTGGTGGTTGGCATATACTTGGTCTTTATCTTAAAACCTTGCCAAGTCTTCTTGTCTTGCGATGTTGAGTTGATCTTTATGAGGTGCCGAGTGTACTCAATCTTTTGTCTCAAAATTTGACAACTCTAAGTGTGCTTTAAATATAAGCACTCATGATTTTTTTCAACATTCCTCCATTGAAACATCTTTAAACCTATAACATGGAAAAAAAATTATCCATGTTCTTACTTGATTATGCCAACTTTCCTCCATTGAATGAACCTTATTCAAAAGAATCTCATTCATAGGTAAAAGAAAAATTTTTTCTAAAGAGAGTAGTTGAAAAGAATTAAAGATTACCAAATAGTAGTAAGAAAGTATGGAAGATAGCTAAAGAGAGTAGTTGGAAAGTGTAGACACCCCGCCCAGGTTGACAAGCTAATTAGAGCAACTCAGTCAAGCCCAATTAACCCAGCCAACCCAATCAACGCAGTTAAATCTAACAAACCTAGTGAACCGTAGCCAACCCAATCAATCCAAAATTGGACTTATTTGAAGCCCAAAATTAAGCTCAATCCAGGCCTAATTCAAGCCAAAACCTATGCCCATTAGCATTTACAATCACAATAAAGAAAATCCAAGTGAACCAGAGGCAAATCACTACCCTAGGAGCACCCGTACAAAATTTGGGCTTGATCCATGCTCTGGGTGGCACTTAATGTGCTGCTTGCCATGTGGAATCTCTTTAAATTTTACAAGGAGGTTGGGTGGGGCGATGACATCACCCATGCAAATTTGACAGGAAAGGGTGCACAGTAGGTGGGTTGCTTCGATTCACCCACAAACGTGTGGCATAGGGAAAAGATTGCACGACCCTCCCCTTTCTGCCCAAATTACAACCCATGCCATTGATCCAACCACTCACATTCTTTCTTGTGTCAATCCCAAATTCCATCCATTGAATCATTGTCTATCCCTGAGCTTCCTCAAAATTACTAAAATCCCAACCCAAACACTATAAATAGTCCTCCTCCTTTCCCATTTAAATCCATCCCTCACATCCCATTTCCTTTGGTGGTCATCGACATACCACCCTCCACATCTCCCCTTATATCCCTCCACCAAGAAGAAGAAGAGTATAAGGAAAGGAGTTCAACCCAGGTCAACCTAGCCAAGCCCAACCTTAGCCACATGAGCCACCAAAACCCTAATCTAGCTGCTTAAGTCTATCCTTACAACAAACCCGTCCACCCTATCGCCTAATCCTAATCAGCTTCATTCAAATATGTATTAGCATTGTGTATCATCTACTCCCTTCTTAACCCCCTAATTATCTTATAAATCTACCTTTTATTACATAACATTATTCACCTAATCGACTACGAGCATATGCTTTGTGGCTTGCCCATATAATCGGATCCTGGCCATAAAAAACTTTGGTCAATTAGTTTACGCTTTGGCAATTGGGAGAGTCAAGGAAGATTTATCCAATTGAGGTTACAACTTGTAATAGAAATTGCATTTGAACACCGTATCACACGCAAAATATTACACACATGACTTCATTACATTGCATACATAGCACTGTGCACCTAATTTGCTCAAATGTGTGCTATGCAGCTTGTCTACATAATTGGATCCTGCCCATTAGAAATTTAGGTTGATTGGTTAATCGGTTCGGCAAGTAAGAGAGTCAAGGTGGATTAATACAGCCCAAGCTATAGTTTGTCATAGGTGTTGCATCCAACACATCATTGCAGACACCCTTGCATCATCCAGAATATAAGAATTGATCTCAATCCCCAGTTCTTCGTTCAGTCCAGTGAAGTAGACACTGCACAGTCATACGCATAGAGTGGGTACCTAACACCTTCCTCCTCTTAACCATGATCCCTTACTCAGAATCTTCAGCCGGAGATGAAGCAGTCATTTTAGGAATCTTTATACTCTCTATCCTAACATTTCTCTAGGGTATAGCCGATTATAAAATCAAATTAATTGGCTAGTGGTGACTCCAGTAAAATATAACCACCTCTCTCTCTTTCACACTTAAGCATCAATTCACTTATGTGAGCATGATTGATCCACCCTAGGATCCAGCGTCTACAGAAAGTAAGAAAAGATTGTTGGAGAGAGCAGTCGAAAAGCACAAAAGAGAGCTAACGAGCATGCTTGAAAGGCATGAAATATCAATTTTCTTCCCAAAAGGCATGAAATGTTGTTTTTATTTCTAAAATTTTTAAGCCTCAATGGTAAGGGCATTTTTGTTTCGAAAAATAATCCCCTAAATGCTAAATGTGGAGGTAGTAAAAAACAAGTTTTAAAAAAGGTGTACTTTATGCGACCCATAATACTGATGTAAATAAGCCTAACCTTCCAAGTGTTGTACGTCCGATCCAATTCATAAAAGTTCAAGCCCAAGCACAAAGACCAACCCACTCCAACCTATGCTCTCTTTAACAAGTCAAAAATTTGTAGAAGCATGTTGACTAATTAGAGCCATGGAAAGACTCAGGTGCAATCAATGCCCATGCACTTTGGAATTTCTCACACACCTTTGGATTCTTATGCACTTTGGAAAGCGGCACATGCAACTTAAAACCCTCATTATGCACATGAAAACTATAAGAAGCCATAAAAAAAACATGGAGATAGTTATGTGTTGCTTTGAAAGATAACTTTTCCTTTACTCCCATTATAGTCTCTATCCTCTTCTCTCATTTTCTTAAGCTAATCTCTATTATTTTTTCTTTCTCTAGAGTACATGCATACTCTATAAATATGGCCCTTGGATGTGAATGAAAAATCAAGTTTGAATATCGATATTAAATTCAAAATACTTTACTTTATAAACCCTTTGTGAGTTGGAGTTGAGACTTGTAGACCTTCATTGGTTGAATTTGTAAACTCTCATAAAGATGAGTTTTGTAAGCCTTTTGTTTAAGAAGAATATTTAGCTTAAGCTACCATTTCAAACAAGAGTGCAACTATCTTATTCTCCACATCTCTACTAAAATCTTGTAGGCTCTTTCAAGTTCTTTTTTTTAGTTTACCTTAGATACCCTCGTGTATATAGGGAAAAAAGTTCTTTGGGAAACTCATCCAGTGAACATCTTATTTTTTACTTGCCCAAGATCACTTGTCTTCTAAAACATGTTCGATCTTATAGCTATCCTAAAACATTTTCATCTTGGTTTGAGTGTTTCATGAAGATTACATAAAACTTTAGAGGTAAATCTTTTTTCTTCCACCCATCTTGAGAAGACGAATTAAAGGCTAAAAGCATCCAGGGCTATCTCCATTCCATACATGTTGTAAAGATGAGGAGAGACTAGGAAATCCCTATGAAAAATTGTCCTGAATTGAACAAATTAGCCCACTAACTGACCAACCATGTTTGTTAACCATGTATGATCATGCCTGTTTAAACCTGAGACACCTTTCGCCCATGTAACGCCCACTGATAACAACTATGATGCAATCCACAAGTCTTGGGAGCTGAGGATGGTTGAATGGGATACTAGGCTCGAGTTGTTGGCCTACGTTGGAGTGACGAGCCTCCTCGTAATGACTGCAAGCAATCTAGGGTATAAACTCGCCTCATGAGCAGGGCATGGTGGAATAGGACACTATGCTCAAGTTGTCAGCCTACGCTGGGGTGACGAGCCTCCCCGTAGTGATTGCGAGTAATTCAGCTTACAATGCGCCTTCGTATGTGTTATCTGGGAGTCACGAACCTAAAAGGATCAAGGATCGAGGGTGCAAGGCCACTGTGACCACCTAGGCCCCGCGATAGGGATAGGGCATTGACTCTGTTAGGGTGTCCTATTTTTCCCAAACTAGTGGATGAATGAACATAACTAAATACTTGGCTAACATATTTACATTGTATCGAATTGGTTAGGTTGGCGACTCAACAGTCGAGGTTGCATTGAGGGTGTGTTGGGCATTATGAACATAAGATGGTGTCACTCGAGGGAGTGTTGGATGGCGAGGGCATGCATCATATCATAATACCATGCATATGCATTAAAAAGAGTAGCTAGGAACTTTTATCTATATGCTTTTCATTACTTGCTCCTATGGAATTGATAACTTGCATGACTTATTGCTAATGGAACCCACTGAGTTGATCTCTCACTCCCACTTTGGGATGGTGTTTTAAGACACCAACCAGACTCTATCTTAGATGCAAGTGTCACGAAGCTCGACGCGCTAGATGGGGTGAGTATAAACGAGGAGGAAGAACTCTCCTACTTTTAGCTTTTGGGCGGATCACCATAGGTCGTCCTAGGACCAGTGATGGGGCATTAAGGCAAAGGGACATTTGCACATTCTTTGGACCATATATTTTATTGGGAGGTTGTTCCATATATCACACATACTATTTTATTCTGTTAATCATACATTTTATTAGTCACACTTTAATTCAGTAATTTAGTCGTAGTTTATGTCGCATGATCCATTTAATTTCTCAATTGCTCATGTATCAATTAGATTATGCTCGCGTTTTGTCAATTTACAAGACATAAGTGGCACTTGGGATGTCAGGAGTCAAGTATCTACTCAGTCTGCAAAATTCAGGGCGTTACAGTTGGTATAAGAGTATGGTTTAGAAATAAACTGGGCTTGGGCCGTGGACTCACCATAACACATTCACTGATGTAGGAGGGAACGTTAAAACTTGCAACGTTGAACCCTAGGACCGAACCCTTAGTCATCTCGAGTATTCGGGTCTTAGTTTAGAAATTTAAACTTACAATGGATTTAAATGAAGAGAGAGTAGCTATGATGATAGTAGAGGCTGGGTCTTGGAGCACTCAACTGTGTTTCGGTCACAATCAAGAGAAATCTCACAAATTCAGTTTTCACAACCCAGCGTAGTAGGGTTGGGTGACTAAAGTAGCTCGCCCTACCCCAAAATGATTTATGGTACACTCAATGATTCATTTCGATTTATGAGATATGTTAATTTTAATGGTCCAGATCATCTTCGCTTCCGATCGGGCCTTTTTCTGGCCCACCTTGATCATGGAATGGGCAAAACGGAGTCAGATTGGGAAGGAAAGGGGAGTATGGAGTGAGAAAAACTTAGGTTCACCGTGATCTGGTACCCCTAAACCCAAATGGGCCACCACCAACTTCGATTGACTAATTTCAATCAATCCTAGACATGGGATGATCAAAATTCCTTATTCCTTAAGCCCATTTTCTTCAAGGCCACCAACTTCTCACATTTCACCACTTTATTCTTCTAATTTTTCTAAATACTTTTCATATTAGATACAACTCCTAAAGCTCAAAGGATGAAGAGCTATAATTAAACTAAAACTTACTATAAATGCTAAAAATGTAAATAAAATGGATTTTAGACCATTAACCTGATGGAATATCACAAAATAATTTTTTTTTTTTTTGCTAAAGTGGCTTCTCATCCCAAAATCATATATCGCACATCAAATAACTCATTTAGTTTGCGAGATATGCCATTTTCCAACAAAGAGTGGCGGAGCCACCGCTAAAATAGTGCATTACCATTGGATACCGCAGAGGGTGGTGGGGCCACCACTGACCACCACAGGGGATGGCGCGGCCACCGCCGGATTTTTTCAGAAAAATCCAGATTTTAGGGGAAATTCAAAAAATCATATCTCCTTCAATATAACTCCGATTTAGGTGATTCAAAAGCTAAATTGAAGCTTGATTTGATATAGTATAGTTAAATTTAGGATGATTTGATAACTGTTCAAAAATCATTAGTTTCAGACAGTTGTTACTTCTAAAATTTTAGTAATTTATCTATAACTCCAAATGAAATAAAATCTTGTAGGATAGATTTAAACTTAATTATAAATCATCATAAAAATTTTAAAAATAATTTAGTTACTTAAAGTATAATAAATGTTACAAGAAATAGAGACATTTTGCAATTATACAAAAATTGTTAGTTTCAAACAATCATCACTTCTAGAATTTTAATAAATTTTATACAACTCAAAATGAGATAAAATTTTGTAATATGAGAGTAAAATTACTGATAACTTACTATAAAAATTTATAAAATAATCTAGTTAATTTAAATAAGAAAAACATTACATGTAGTAGAGGTATTTTAGAAATAAATAGAAAATCATTGGTTTTGGACAACTAGTACTTCCTAAATGTTTATAATTTTTATGGAACTTTAAATGAAATGAAATTTTGCGAAATAAAATCATCGCCATTTAAGAACTTCAGGGAATATCACATGAATTCTCTACACCCAAAACACCACAATAAAATGAAATTGTTGAAAGAAAAAATAGAGTACTTTAAGAAATGGCAAATGTAATGTTGAATAGTATAAAGCTCCCTAGAAATCTTTGGGCTGAAGCCATAAATACTGCCTGCTATATAATCAACCAGGTTTATACAAGTAAGTGAAACAATAAAAAGGCTTATGAAATGTAGTTTGATAAGAAGCTTATTGTAAAAGCTTTTGAGTTTTTGGCAGCAAGTGCTATATTTTACGTGACCGTGAAAATCTGGGTAAGTTTGACACTAAAAGTGATGAAGGGATCTTTTTAGGATATGCTTTGAATAGTCGAGCATATCGAGTACTGAATAAGAGGTCTGGTGTAATTCAAGAGTTCATCAATGTGGTCATTGACGATCACTTGAATACACCTGCTCAAGTTCAGATAATGATGAAGTTTTTCTAATTGACAAACCAGATACTTCATCAAGTCAAAATAACTTTAAACTAAGGACTGTTAAAGATCATCCAACCACTTAGATTCTTAGAAACCCTCTCACTGGTGTGCGCAATCATAGAAAACTAGAAGATATATGCAATTATGTGTGCTTTACATCTCAGATCGAACTGGCTAACGTAAAAGAAGCTTTTACTGATGAAAACTGAATAGTAGCGATGTAAGAAAAGATTAATTAATTTATTTGAAATGATGTTTGGTATCTTGTTCCTAGACCTAAAGACAAACATATTATCGGAACTAAGTGGATTTTTAAAAATAAGTCTAATGAACTTGGTAATATAAATAGAAACAAGGTTAGGCTGGTTGTACAAGGGTACTCTCAAATTAAAAGAATAGATTATGATGAAACCTTTGCCCTAATAGCTCATCTTGAATCAATTAGACTATTTATATCTATTGCATGTTTTAGAAAGATCAAAATATATCAAATGGATGTAAAGAGTGCTTTTTTAAATGGCGATCTGCATGAAGAAGTGTATGTTGAACAACCAATGGGTTTTGAAGACCCTAAGAATGTTGATCATGTCTATCGCCTAAAAAAGGCTCTCTACGGGTTGAAACGAGCTCCCAGGGAATGGTATGAAAAATTGACTAAGTTTCTATCAAGTCATAATTTTCTAATGGGAAGTGTTGATAAGATTCTTTTTGTTAAGAAATACAACGATCATATCTTAATAGTGCAGATCTATATTGATGATATTATTTATGGATCTACCTATATTAACTTGACTGTTGAGTTTGCAGATCTTATAAAATCTAAGTTCGAAATGAGCATGGTTGGGGAATTGAATAATTTCTTAGGGTTCCAAATTAAACAACAACCTGATGGTATCTTTATTTCTCAAACCAAATATGCTCTGAACTTAGTTAAAAAGTTCAGATTTGAGAATGGAAACAATTTTGATACTCCTATAAGTACTACATTAAGACTCTCAAAGGACTCTATAGGTAAAAGTGTGGATCCTAAATTATATCGTAGTATGATTGACAGTTTACTTTATTTAACTACAAGTTGACCTGATATTGCATTTAGTGTAGGGATTTGTGCTAGATATCAATCTGACCCTAAAGAGTCACATTTAACTCCCGTTAAGTGGATTATGCGATATGTCACAAGCTCAGTTAATCTGGGTCTTTGGTATCCACATGATACTAATGTTCAGTTGGCTGGTTACATAGATGTTGATTAGGCTGGTAACATTAATGATAGGAAATCAACCAGTGGTGGTTGTTTCTATATTGGAAACTATTTAGTTTCTTGGTTTAGCTAGAAAAAAAGTTTTGTATTGCTCTCAACTGTTGAGGCTAAATACATTACAGTAGGTAATGCATGCACTCAGCTTGTATGAATGAAAAGAATGTTAAGTGATTACGAAATTGCACAGGATTCTATGATTTTATATTGTGATAATTCTAGTGCAATAAATATATCTAAAAATTTAATCCAGCAGTCACAAACCAAGCACATTGACATTAGATATCATTACATTCGTGAATTAGTGAAAGGAAAAATAATTTTTTTGGAATACATTCTGATCGAAAATCAACTTGCTGACATTTTTCCTAAACCACTGGACAAAAGCAGGTTTAATAAATTAAAATTTGATCTTAGTATGTGCAATTTGAATTGATTATTCATGCATGTATGTATCATAGTGTGTATATTTATTAAATTAATTGCTTAAATTTCTAAATTATGTGTAAAATGCTTATTTTTGGCCATGCACGACTAGTCGCGGCCGGTCGAGGACGTACTCAACCAGTCATGTAGAACGTTTGGTGCTTTAATTTAGGGAAAAAAAATCCTTTTCTTCCTCATTTGTGCTTCCTCTCTAACAAGTCTAAGCTCGACCAGTCGTACCCACCTTCCTAGGTCTTCAAGGTTAGTGTGTTATTTCCATTTTTCTTGTAGATTCAAGTTCATATCACTTCATTTTCATACTTGGAGTGATTTATTTCTTATTTCTTTGAGGTTTTTAGGATTTTCTTCTCAAAATCTAATTTTGAGAAAACCCACTCTACATCTTTTGCAACCTCTTAATTTCTTGTGTTCCTAATTACAAATGGATGTTAGAGGCAAAAAGAAAAACACTTGTGGTCCTTCAACATCTAGATCATTACCAATAATAAGGCGCCACCTTTAGTCACCCGAAGATGATCCCTCCTATGTGCGGGATTTACGGTTGCGCAATATTATTGTTGAACGACCTGTTCATATTGAACATATTTCTCCTTTTGATCTCCTTCCTCTTCTCTAATCTGTAGGATGGGCTAACATTCTACATTAGGGTGGGACGACATACTGGTTTATTGCGCAGGCTATGTTTTCTTGTATTTTTGATTTTTGATGTTTATAATAGTAACTAGAGAAGGTCTATTTGAAGTTGATCATCATCTGATCTCTGGCCTAATGAACATACCTGTCAATGATGATGGTATTCCTATTAGCACTCTACTTGATAAACCATTTGAATCAGAAAAATGTATGCTTACTAGAGCATTATGCAACATAGATGGGCAATGAAGTCAAAATGAGAATGCACTTGCTTCAATGTACTTGTTACCCAGATACAGGGTCCTTCATAGGATATTTATTTCAAATCTTTATCCATGTTCTGGTAACAAAACCAAACTCACCTCTTTTATGGTTTAAATTTTTCATTCCATCATCTCTGGTACAAATGTTTGTCTTCCTTCTTTAATTTGTCATTCCATCATATAATTTCGTCTCCATCCTGGACACAATGATATTCCTTTTGCAATCTTATGACTGTGTTGGCCACCCATATGTTAGTGGCTATGCCTGTTGGAGAGGCTCCTATTCATCACCTTATTTTCAATAACTCCAATATAAAGAAGATGAATTTGAGGTTGGCTGATGGCTAAGTGAATGTGGGATTTGGTGGATCTGAAGCAGTGAATGAAGAAGAAGGCGATTTACCTTTAGATGATATTAACATGGATGATATCTTTAATAAGATTGAATCAGATTTTGAGGCTGATCTTGACTATCAGCCTTCTGATTTTGCTGAGAGATTACATACTCTTAAGGAACAGGTGGCTCAGATTTATGTAACCTAGGATTCTCAATTTTCTTATATACAAAAATATATGAGGCACATTACAAGGGTTTACACCAAATTGATCCATTTATTCCTGCTCCCTCTTGTGGATCAGATTAGTATTTTCTTATCTTGGTTTGTAATAACTTCAATGATACTTAGATTTATTTTGTCTTTTGAGATAGTATTGGACTTAATTTACCTTAGTTATACTTGATTGACTTTGGTTAATTATGGTTGCGCATGACTTGCTTTTAGATTTGATATTTTGTCTATCTTGATCATTTATTCCTGTAACACCCTTAAAATCGAGGGTCGTGTAGAAACCCGACTCCCGAGTTCCAGACCATCACTTATGCAACAAATATGATTATGATTCAATGTTGTCTGAGTTAGAGCATTCACATGAGCAAGATTATACCAAACTGCAATTCATACTCCAGATCCACTGATAAAATGCAAGCGAAAGACTGAAGAATACATATATCACTGTATGGAAAACAAAATAATCTCGAACTGTCTCCAAAGTATTAATACATCTCTGAGTCACAAATACATGTAATAAACTAAAAATTAAAATGTCAAATGGTCCAACTAGCATGTCTCACCGATCCAGGCAACCTATGCAAAGCCGTTAGCGAACTGCATATACAAGAACTCGTCCTGATCCTCGTAGTAATCCGGCTCTACATCCTGAATCGCCTCACCACCTCCATCTAAGACAGAGTCTGGTAGGTGTTGCAAACATCGTCCCATAACGTGGGAGTGAGTGATCAACTCAGTGGAATCATAGAGAAAAGATTAACATGTTATCAAATCAATCACGCGATAATAGTAAAGCAGGCAATCAGACATCCTAGAAACTGTTGTTAATGCAAGCATGAAATGACATGATGGATGCCCTCACTGACATACTCCCTCATGTGACACCATCTTACGTCTGCGGCATGCTTTCTTCCCTCAGTGCTCCACATCTTCCAGGCACATGCAGTGCGATGTGGATATGATTACCAAGTTGTTATTAGTCCTTTCATACAACAGTATTGAAAAACTATGGTACCTTCCTTATACTAATCCCAACACAGATCCTGTCTAGGGTCGTCACTCCTAGTAATCACATGCGATGTTATATTTATAGGTCGCTGCAAGGGCTGTCAGGATTGTTGCTCGCACTCGTTGCACCGCTCCCCCATCACCTTATCAATACAGGCCTAGTGTACTCTCGTTGCTACGGAAGGGTCGTCGCCTCCCGTAGACTCAGAATACGCTCGAGGTCACTACAATGGGCTCGTCACCAACCAGAGTAGGTCGACAGCTCGAATGTAGTGTCCCATACCACCACAATCGGTTCATAAGTCAAAGGTACTCACTAGTCACTACGGGGAGGTTTGTGGCCCCAGCGTAGGCCGACAGCTCGACCACGGTGTCCCATACCACCATGCCCGGCTCATGAGTCTTTATGGATCAAGGTACCATGGTTATCAGGAGTTCCACTGGTAAGTTCAGTACCCTAGATTCAAGCAATTATGACCAGTACATGGTGAACAATCAACGGTCAGCTTGACGAGCTCGACTAGTACGAGCGCATCTCAAGCTGAGCGACATGAAGTGCATAAAACATCTCGTGTGGCCTAACCACTGCGGCCAACCCAAAACACGACTCGTGTTCATCGACGCGTCCTTCGTGGTAATTAGAAGCCAACCACGAATTCAATCCATTACCGACTACCTAGACTAGAGTATAGCCCCAAACACTTGTAATCTACATCAGTGATCATATGAGAGTAATGGAAATGAAATATAAACAATACAAGCATGGTATCACATGTTATGAATACAACGTAAGTAGATCAAGCAAACACATGTTTTTCATACACATAAGGAAATCAATTCAATAACCACCTGGAGGAAATCATATATATCATCATATTGATTAAGAATTCAGTTTCAAGACTAATCTACAACAACATTTACTCAATACATACTAATACAAACATTTATACAAACACTTAGTTTACACACATTTGTCTACATAGTGTATGTCGACGAAAATGTGTATTAGGGCGAATCTCTTCGCCAAACAAATCATACATGCATAACTTGTATAATAACACGACAAATAAACATGGCAATCATATTGGCAAATTACGTACATATATAGTATTTTCTATAAATACCCAAAATACCCTAAATTCCATATTCTTCTTACGTAGTCGGAATGGAAAACAGTCAACATGTTCTACGTGTCAAACAACATTCTTGTTGATAATCTACTATTAAACGATATTGAAACTTTGAAATCAGTCAATCTAAGCGTCTAAAATCCTCACCTTACGGCGAAGGAGCGTATCGATTTGAATAGAAAGTATACGCTTCGTCAACGTCGATATGGCGACCTAATTCACAAGATACATCAGCTACTTCGCTACTTGTATCGAAGGAATCCCTAAAACAGGTTGAGGTTAGGATTTTCTTACCTAAAATGAAGTCAGAATCACCGAAAAAGTGATTTGACTGCGATGGCTAGGCATGTGTGGTAGAAGAATCGATCGTCAGGAACCTTTCCTCATAATTCTCACCGAATCACTCACCTTTCTCTCTTCTCTTTCTAGGGTTCCTTGCAAATTCGGATGGGAAAGATATGAGAGGGTTTAAGGTCCTTATATAGGCTAAAAGGTCACCTACATAGACTTTAAACCAAGGTATACTTGGGTTATAACCAAATCGGGTCTTTTCTAATCTAAAAGTATATTTTGGGAGGTCCCCTGGCCAAATGCGATCGGACTTAAGCTCATGGATACTGGATGTTGATCACATTAAGTTTTCAGTCCAGTAGTGTTCTCAAATCGCACGTGGCGGACCAGTTTCAATTCAGCGGTTACCGAACCTAAATCAGGACTACAAGTTTCATGACATGAAAGAGAAATTTTTCCTGATCCGAGGGTGAAATTTGGCCGAATTCTGACGGTCAGAACGCTTAAAAATAATGCGCAACGACACGTGCCAGATTTTGAATTAATTTTCTAAATCTTTACCTTTTTCTCACTCTCTTCGCTCCAGGCTCAATGAAATAGCCTTAGAACATCAGTTGGTCTTGATTTTCAAAACGATTGTCAAGTCCAGCTAAGCAGTCATAATGGTCTGTGTTTGTAGGTATCGGACTTTTGACGCGCAGTTTAAATCTAATATAAAGTTTCCAAACATGTTCCAGAACAACTGGGTTTAGAGTTTGATCCTAGATTTCAGGATATTATAGCGTCATTGATTCTACAAGTTTAGGATCTTACAAAACGTATTTAAAATGATCAGGGATAATTTCACAGCTAATCTAGCATAGCGCTAGTTCACTTATGCTTAATTTCTAAAGGAATTAATCCCAAGTGATTTCTGATCGAGTTGGTACTCAGATCTCTGTATGGATTTTTTCGAGACGTAACAATCTACCCTCCTTAACAATAAATTTCATCCTCGAAATTTGTACCTTTTCGTACTCCTCGAGAAGCTGTGGGTAATTCTTTCTGTTCTCGGCTTTCGTCTCCTAAGTTACCTCTTCTTCAGTGTGATGCGTCCACAACACCTTCATAAGGGGGATGACCTTGCTACGCAGTACCTGCTCCTTCCTGTCTAGTATACACGTCGGTCGCAGTATATATGTCACATCCTCACCTAACTGCACCTGCTCCCATCTAATGATATGGGAAGGATTAAGAACGTATTTCTTCAGCATAGAAACATGAAATACGTTATGTATGCTCGCCAGAGGCATAGGAAAAGAGAGATGATAAGCCACTGCTCCCACACGATCAAGAATCTGAAACGAGCTAATGAATCGTGGTACTAGTTTCCTCTTCTTCCCGAATCGAAGGACTCCCTTGATACGAGAAACTCTCAAAAATACATGATCTCCAACCGCGAACTCTAGTGGGCGCCGTCTCGTATCGGCATAACTCTTCTGTCTGCTCTGCGCTGTAAGAGGCCAGCGTCTAATGATATCAACCTTCTCCGAGGTCGCCTGCACTATCTCTGGGCCAATCAATCTACGCTCACCGACCTCTGCCCAGCAATGTGGTGCTCTGCAAGGTCGCCCATATAAGGCCTCGTAAGGTGCCATACCGATACTCATCTAAAACTGTTATTGTATGCGAACTCTGCATATGGAATACAATCATCACAACTGTGTTTGAAGTCCAACACGCAAGCCCGCAGCATGTCCTCTAGAATCTGGTTCACCCGCTCTATCTGTCTATCTGTCTATGGGTGGAAGGCAATACTGAACTTCAACTTCACACCCATAGCCTCCTGAATACAAGTCCAGAAAATAGAAGTAAAGCGCGTGTCTCTATCCGACACGATCTCTAAGGGAACTCCATGCAGACGCACTATCTCTCTGATGTACAGCCTGACTAACTCGTCTGCAGAGTTCGTAACTCTGATCGGTAGGAAGTGCGCTGACTTCGTCAAACGGTCGACGATCACCCAATAGAATCATGTCCCTTCCTCGTCTTCGACAATCCTGAAATGAAGTCCATAGAGATAAAGTCCCACTTTCACTCAGCGATGGGCATAGGCTGAAGGAGTCCTGGAGGTCGGCGATGCTCTGCCTTCACCTGCTGACAAGTGAGACAATGGGACACGAACTCTGCGATGTGGGTCTTCATGCCATCCCACCAATATGTCCTCTTCACATCGCGATATATCTTTGTGCTGCCCGGATGCATCGCAAGTCTAGAATGTGCGCAGCCTCGAGAATCTCTCATCTAAAGTCGGGGATATCTGGGACGCATAGGCGGCCACGGTAATGTAGGTCCCCATCCGTTTTAACTCACCACTTGACGTCTGCATCATCACTGGCCTGCTCTCGAAACTCAGTCAGACGCACATCATCCCTCTGCACCGTGATGACCCTGTCATCGATAAGAGGTCGCACCTGAACATGTGCGATGAACTCAAATGGCTCCTCCACAGTAAGTTTCTACTCAAAGTCTCGTAAAAACTCAACCATATCCCACTCGGCAACCATCAGCGGAGCCATAAACTCTATCGCCTTCTTGCGGCTCAACGCTTCAACCACAAGGTTCACTTTGCCGGGATGGTAGGAAACTTTAAACTTAAAGTCCTTCAAAGTCTCCATCCATCGCCGCTGCCTCATATTCAGGTCCCGCTGCGTGAATATGTACTTGAGGCTCTTGTGGTCGCAAAAGAGCTCGAACTCCTCTCCGTAGAGGTAATGTCTCCAGAGCTTCAATGCGAAAATGACGGCTTCCAACTCAAGTCATGTGTAGGGTAATTCTCCTCATGCTTCCTTAATTGTCTCGTGGCATACGAAATTACCCTGTCCTTCTGCAAAAGGACACAACCCAGACTAACGCTAGACGCATCGGTATATATAGTGTACTTAACCCCTTGCTCTGGCAATACTAGCACAGGGGCAGACGTAAGCCTGTCCTTCAACTCCTGAAAAGCTGTCTCCACCTTTTCATTCTAGGCGAACTTCACATCCTTCCATGTCAACTAAGATAGAGGTCTGGCGATCTTCGAGAAATCCCAAATGAATCGTCGATAGTAGCCTACCAAACCTAGGAAACTCCTCACCTCAGTGACAAAACCAGGCTGCTCCTAGTCCTACACCGCGGCTACCTTAGCAAGGTCCACCGCCATCCCATCCTTGGACACCATATGTCCAAGGAACTTGACTTCCTCCTTCCAGAAGTCGCACTTCTTATACTGTGCGAACAACTGGTGTTGCCTCAGTGTATCCAGGACCAATCGCAAGTGCTCCTCATGCTCCTCTCGACTCCTGAAATATACCAAAATGTCGTCTATGAACTCGATGACGAATCGATAGAGGAATGGCCGAAATACCCTGTTCATCAGATTCATAAACACGGCTGGTGCATTCGTAAGACCGAACGACATCATGAGGAATTCGTAGTGGCCAAAGCTGGTCATAAAAGCCGTCTTCTGCAAGTCCTCATCCCTGACGCGCAACTGGTGATACCCTGACTGAAGATCAAGCTTCGAAAAGTACTGTGCTCCTCTCAGCTGATCAAACAAGTCATCTATCATAGGCAAGGGATATCTATTCTTCACCGTAATCTGGTTCAGCCTACTATAATTAATACATAATCGTAGTGAACCATCCTTCTTCATTACAAATAATACCGGTGCTCCCCAAGGAGACACGCTCGACCGAATGAAACCAACCTCCAACAGATCATCAATCTGTTTCCTCAACTCCTCCATCTCACACGGAGCCATGCGATACGTCGGCAGTGAGATGGACGTCGAACCAGGCACCAGATTGATAGTAAAATCAATCTCACGCTGAGGTGACAAACTAGGAATCTTCCTGAATAGATCCCCATAATCACAAACTACTGACGTGTTCTCAAGTGTCGGGGTATCAACATCCCGCAATAAGGAATCATAGCTAAGTACTCAGAAGGGGAGATTAACCTACACAGGAAATGTAAAGGACGTGCCCTCCGGCTCGTAGACTATCACTATACGAGTCTCGCAGTCGATCTCGGCCCTTCCTGCTGTCAGCCAATCCATGCCAAGAATGGCATCGAGATAATAGAGAGAGGGATCAATGACGAGGTCAAGAGCCATCGTCCTACCCCCAAGATCCACCAAACAACCCTTACACATCATGGTGGCATCAGAAAAAGTCCCGTGTGCTGTAAGAACTCGTACCCCATCCATCCGAATAGTCGGTAGCCCAAGGCGCCTAACTATGGAATGCGATATCAATGAAATCATGGATTCTGTATCCACCATCACGAGTATAGGAGTACCTCCAATGTGTGCGGTGACCTCAAAGGCCAAGGGCTAAATAGTCTCTGTCTCGGATGCCTCTGTTGTCAGTGCATGTACCCGAGCCTACTGTGGACGGTTCGGCCGCAGTACCATGGGCCGTTGAGGCGGCCGGAACTGAGGCACTGGAGGCCTGAAAGAAGGATGCATAGGAGCTGACCGTAACGGTGGAGCAGATAATGCCGGTGGGCGAGGACGGTCGATCTTCTGCTGCGGCGAAAACCCGCTATCCCTCATCCAAGCAAAATAGCTCTCTGCAGTGTGGCCCAGTCTCTCACAATAAGTACATGTCACACTGGGGTGCCTCATCGGAAGTACTGGGGCTGTAGCCCTAGGAGGAGGGTCGATGCGAGGCCTCTTGCCAAGAAATGGCCTGTCCTGCATATCTGGTCGTGGCCTAGCAACCACAGGGCCACGGGATCATGCCAAGCGATCAACATCCTACTCGGCCCTCATGGACATATGTATCAGCTTTGCATAGAAGGGTATGCTGACACAGCACATCTTCGACCGAATGTCAGGTCGCAAGCCCTCAAAAAATCATCGTTTGCGCATCTGCTCGTCAGCAAGTATCGTCGGGACGTATCTGCCCAACTCTGTAAAGTGATGCTCATACTCTGTAACTGTCATACCTCCCTGCCTGAGGCGTAGAAACTCGTTGTCCCTCTCATGCCTGTAGGTCTGGGGATAGTATTTCTCATGGAAGCAGAACTCGAATGCTGCCCAAGTCCAGATACAGCCAGCAGCAACTGTCCGTAATACGCTATCCCACCATAAGTTGGCCTCTCGCTCGAACATAAACGTGGCCAACTCAACCTGCTCAGACTCTAAGCAGTGCAGCATCCTAAGAATCTTCGAAACATGGTCTAGCCAATACTCGGCTTCCTCGGGTCTGTGAGAACCCGTAAAAGTAGGAGGCCGTAAGCGCTGGAATCGCTCAAGTAGGCCTCGTGTATCAGCAGTGTTCCCCGTAGGGTAAGCAGATGGTGCAAGATAAGTCATCTCCTCATCCTGAGCCGAAGTCCCAGCATCCTCAGCTAGATGCACAGATGGCACAGGTGGAGTTGCACTCTCACCCTGGGCTAAGGCCCCTGTAATAATTGTCAACAGCTGCTGATGCTGCTGGTGCATCATGATCATCAACTGCTCAAACCTGTTAGGAGGTGGAGCAGGCTGGGGCACATACTGCGTCGAGGAAGACGCACGATACTGCTCTCTGACTGGTGGTGTGAAAGGTGGTGGTCCGACTGCAGGACCTGAGAAGGCTGAGACTCAGGTGCAGTCTCAGGAATCAGACCCACAGCAGGATCTATATGCTCATCAGTCTGGGGAGGAACGCGATCTATAGGCTCTCCCAGTGTAAGGCGTGTCGTACTCCGAGTCACTTTAGGTGGCATTCCCTATATTCAAAATAGGGCGCAACCTTTTCAATTTCAGCAATAGCACAAACACACCACCACACAATCATTCACATAACGAGCTGAAGAAACTCCATACATTTCATTTAATCAAAATTTTCACAATATAAGAGATAAATCTTTACATGCATCATGACAAGAAACACATAGAAACTAAGTTAGCCAAAGCTACAACTGCAACACAAAGCAACTACTAAGCCTTCTTAGGCTCACACACAGAAAGCAAGAAACAAACTAACTACGACCAATAAACATCTGAAATCTAATCACTCGTCTGAGTCTGGTGATGGAGGAGGGGCACCCTTCTCTTACAGACAACACAGGATCGCCTTCAAGGTGCGAGTCACCTTGCCAAAGTTTTGCTTCATGACGGCCTTGGTATCCTCAAGCTCTTGTTTAACATCGGTCCGGAGTTCTTGGACTTCCCGTCGCAAAGCAACCTGACTCTCCTCAAGTCGGGCTATGTGAGTATTCCTACCAGCCCGAGTCGTAGGAAGAGGACTCTCATCAGTATCCTGAGCCTCCTCTTCCTCTTCTTCCTGGACTTCTTCCTCTATTTCTTCTCCAACTTCTTCTTCACTTTTATCCTCCTCACTATCATATTCACCCTCACTGTCATCATCAAGCTGAGCCTCACGCTGCCGAGGCCCTATCTTCATCTGATTCATGGTAGCCTCATCGATGAAATGAATCGGCACAGGCAATTTCAGCCCAAGTCTATAAGCAAACTCAAGTGCAATCTTGTATATGAGTCGGCCAAAGGGAAGTGATTCAGATGTCCTTCTCAATTTCGCTACAAGGATGATCTGTCACAGCACAAACGTGGGCATGCACACGTTCTCTCCCTGGCCCACCTGATACAGGAAATCAACCATGAGATGTGTACATTTACTACGGTTGGTCAACCTGGGATACACATTAAACGTGAAAATATGGTGCAACACGTGAAAATCATCCGACATGTGAGACGCTAAGAGGCTCTTGTTACGCTGCCACGTAACTAAACCACCACATCGAAACCTGGTGCGGTGATCTCGCTCACGAACACTCCTCAAGTTCTTAACACTTGGATATACCTCGCTAAGAGGTACATTCAGAAGTCGAGCTATCAACCGGACATCGATCGTGGCTTCCCGATCTCTATCAAAGGGAATCCTGAACTGCAGTGGCTCCAACGTAGGGTTCCGGATATGAGCATAGAAGGAACGAACAGTGCTTACGTTCGTACAATACTGGGCTTCAAAGAGCGGACCCCACCTGGTAGCTTCGATGTGCTCAAACAAAAAAAACTCACCAAAGAGCTGCTCATCCACATGCGCCTCAAACAGAACCTTGTGATCCGTATACGCGCCATGAGCCAAGTCTGCCAACAGAGCTCTGCCTATCTGAGCGTGGGGATCCAAATCCCGCTTCGTGTGTAGCTCTCTCCCAACACTTGGACTAGCGGTGGCACTTGAACTAGCGGTGCCACCTCTTAACTTCCTTGAAAGTGAAGGGCGACTAGACCCAGCTTCATCAGCGGCGGTCTTCCTCTTTCCCATGAGAGAGAGGATAGTAGAAAGAGAGAAAAAGGCTAAAATAGCCTCTACAAAAGCCATAGAAAATGGGGGAAATGGGGAGAAATGGCTGACCTAGTGGGCTGGTACGAATCTAGGCCTATAGAGGAGTGAAACAGGCCCCCAAATGCTAGGTTTGCAAAGAGAAAGGAGTGAAATAGGTTGGGATGGAGGCTTACACAAATTTTAGCCTCCAATGGAGGATGAGAGAGCTCCAAATGACGAGAATGGAGAGAGGAGGAGGTGCATACGGCAGTGAATGATGGAGGGACGTTGGTTGTAGCAGAAAATGGGTTTGGAAGTGATTTGAAAACGGGATTTGAGAGGGAGGCAGCAAAAATGTGAGAAAGGGAGAGCTTGGGAGGGTCTTTTATGAAGGAAGTGGTGTTTTGAGAGGGTTTTAACGGATGACCCCTATACACAGGGGCTACACTAGCCCCCAAACAGCATCAGCCTGACGCCCGGCCCGATCCAGGCCCAATGTACAGCGAGGCCTTGCCGAACCGGCGAGGTCCTCACCGGTCAACTTCATTTTCGGTGATAGCCCACCATCTGGGCTGGGTCCCCCTGCCCTAAGGACCCAAAATTGATATGGGTCCCACCCTGGATCATGCTAGATCAGCTTGGGTGGGCCCACGACTCCGTTTCGCACTATTTCGGGTCATTTCGGGCACTATCTGATGTATATTTGCATTCAGCGATTGCTAACAGTTGGGACTAGGTCCAAAGAGGTCTAGACCCATCCACACACGAATTAGAAGTGGTCCGGGGTCGATTCGTGCGACCACGGATGCACACGGACTCGATCAAAAAGATCGATTTGCATGAACCTTGCCAATTGGCAAGACTGGGACCCTATTAGTGTTTTTATGTTTTTCTCGCACCCACCTAAGTCAAATGGGTGAAAATTACGTCACGTGTCCATAGCCCAGGTCTGGTTTAATCCAAATCATGCTCTGATACCAACTTGTAACACCCTGAAAATTGAGGGTCGTGTAGAAACCCGACTCCCGAGTTCCAGACCATCACTTATGCGACAAATATGATTATGATTCAATGTTCTCTTAGTTAGAGCATTCACATGAGCAAGATTATACCAAACTACAATTCATACTCCAGATCCACTGATAAAATGCAAGCGAAAGACTGAAGAATACATATATCACTGTATGGAAAATAAAATAATCTCAAACTGTCACCAAAGTATGAATACATCTCTGAGTCACAAATACATGTAATAAACCAAAAATTAGCATGTCCCGCCAATCCAGGCCACCTACGCAAAGCCGTTAGCGAACTGCATATACGAGAACTCGTCCTGATCCTCGTAGTAATCCAGCTCCACATCCTGAATTGCCTCACCACCTTCATCTAAGACAGAGTCTGGTAGGTGTTGCAAACACCGTCCCATAACGTGGGAGTGAGTGATCAACTCAATGGAATCATAGAGCAAAGATTAACATGTTATCAAATCAATCACGTGATAATAGTAAAGCAGGCAATCAGACATTCCTAGAAACTGTTGTTAATGCAAGCATGAAATGACATGATTGGATGCCCTCACCGACATACTCCCTCATGCGACAGCATCTTACGTCCGCGGCATGCTTTCTTCCCTCAATGCTCCACATCTTCCAGGCACATGCAGTGCGATGTGGATATGATTACCAAGTTGTTATTAGTCCTTTCATACAGCAGTATTGGGAAACTAAGGTACCTTCCTTATATTAATCCCAACACAGATCCTTTCTAGGGTCATCACTCCTAGTAATCACATATGATGTTATATTTATAGGTTGCTGCAAGGGCGGTCAGGGCTGTTGCTCGCACTCGTTGTACCGCTCCCCCATCACCTTATCAATACAGGCCTAGTGTACTCTCATTACTACGGAAGGGTCATCGCCTCCCGTAGACTCAGAATACGCTCGAGGTCACTACAAAGGGCTCATCACTAATCAGAGTAGGCCGACAGCTCGAATGTAGTGTCCCATACCACCACAATCAGCTCACGAGTCAAAGGTGCTCACTGGTCACTACGGGGAGGTTTATGGCCCCAGCGTAGGCCGACAGCTCGACCATGGTGTCCCATATCACCATGTCCAGCTCATGAGTCTGTATGGATCAAGGTACCATGGTTATCAAGGGTTCCACTGATAAGTTCAGTACCCTAGGTTCAAGCAGTTATGACCAGTACATGGTGAACAATCAACGGTCAGTCGGGTTGCTTGACGAGCTCGACTAGTACGAGCGCATCTCAAGCTGAGTGACATGAAGTGCATAAAACACCTCGTGTGGCCTAACCACTGCCGCCAACCCAAAACATGACTCGCGTTCATTGACGCGTCCTTCATGGCAATTAGAAGCCAACCACGAATTCAATCTATTACCGACTACCTGGACTAGAGTATAGCCCCAAACACTTGTAATCTACATCAGTGATCATATGAGAGTAATAGAAATGAAATATAAACAATACAAGCATGTTATCACATGTTATGAATACAACACAAGCAGATCAAGCAAACACATGTATTTCATACACATAAGGAAATCAATTCAATAACCACCTGGAGGAAATCATATATATCATCATATTGATTGAGAATTCAATCTCAAGACTAATCTACAATAACATTTACTTAATACATACTAATACAAACACTTAGTCTACATAGCGTATGTCAACCAAAATGTACATTAGGGCGAATCTTTTCGCCAAACAGATCATACACGCATAACTAGTATAATAACACGACAAATAAACATGGCAATCATATTGGAAAAATATGTACATATACGGTATTGTCTATAAATACCCAAAATACCCTAAATTCCATATTCTTCGTATGCAGTCGGAATGGAAAATAAACAGCATGTTCTACAAGTCAAACTGCATTCTTTTCGATAATCTACTATTAAACGACATTGAAAGCTTTGAAATCAGTCAATCTAAGCGTCTAAAATCCTCACCTTTCGGCGAAGGAGCGTATCGATTCGAATAGAAAGTATACGCTTCGTCAACGTCGATATGGCAACCTAATTCACAAGATACATCAGCTACTTCGCTACTTTTATTGAAGGAATCCCTAAAACAGGTTAAGGTTAGGGTTTTCTTACCTAAATTGAAGTCAGAATCATCGAAAAAGTGATTTGACTGCGATGGCTAGGCACGTGTGATAGAAGAATCAATTGTCAGGAACTTTTCCTCACAACTCTCACCGAATCCCTCACCTTTCTCTCTTCTCTTTCTAGGGTTCCTTGTAAATTCAGATGGGAGAGATATGAGAGGGTTTAAGGTCCTTATATAGCCTAAAAAGTCACCTACATAGACTTTAAACCAAGGCATACTTGGGTTATAACCAAATCGGGTCTTTTCTGATCCAAAAGTGCATTTAGGGAGGTCCCCTGTCCGAATGCGATCGGACTTAAGCTCATGGATACTGGATGTTGATCACATTAAGTTTTCAGTCCAGTAGTGTTCCCAGATCGTACGTGGTGGACCAGTTTCAATTCAGCGGTTACCGAACATAAATCAGGACTACAAGTTTCATGACATGAAAGAGAAATTTTTTCTGATCCGAAGGTGAAATTTGGTTGAATTCTGACGGTCAGAATGCTTTAAAATAACGTGCAATGACACGTGCCAGATTTTGAATTAATTTTCTAAATCTTTACCTTTTTCTCACTCTCTTCGCAACAGGCTCAATTAAATAGCCTCAAAACATTAGTTGGGCTTGATTTTTGAAACGATTGTCAAGTCTAGCTAAGCGGTCATAATGGTCTAAGTTTGTAGGTATCGGACTTTCGACGCGCGGTCTAAATCCAATATAAAGTTTCCAAACATGTTCCAGAATAACTAGGTTTAAAGTTTGATCCTAGATTTTAGGATATTATAGCGTCATTGACTCTACAAGTTTTGGGTCTTGCAGAATGTATTTAAAGCGATCAGGGATAATTTCACAGCTAATCTAGTATAGCGCTAGTTAACTTATGCTTAATTTCTAAAGGAATTAATCCCAAGTGATTTCTGATCGAGTTAGTACTCAGATCTCTGTACGGATTTTTCTGAGACGTTACAATTCCTCAATACTCTTCTTATTCTTCCTTCTTTATCTACTTCCATTTTTACTTTTTAATTCCTTCCTTTGTCATATTGTGACAAAAAGGGAGAGAATTTTGGCATGCTCAATATATGGTGATTGTGGTGATTGTGGTATGCATTGGTATATTGGCATGTGGATTATATATGGATTGTGGATATGTAGCTTTTCTTTGTGAAAGGGGGAGGAGTTAAGGGGGAGTATTGTTGATAATAACTGGTGCATGATTCTTTAACTAGGTTGTAACTGGTTTCTTTTGATAACTTAGGAGTTCACCAGGTGTGGGAGATCGAATTACCACTGAGTTCTGTATGTGGTACATCGACCTGATCCACCCCAGGTCAGACTCCCTCAAGCTTGAGCTAACTAGGCCAGCCTTATTAGACTCTGTGGAAGATGGGGTCACCTCTTCCCTTGCAGGAGCTATCTCCACCTCAACTCCCACGGGGTGCTCAGCAAAAGATTGAGCCGCAGCCCTTGCCCTTAGAGTGAGCGTGATCTCCCTACCACACATCATTATAATCAGGGATAGCAGATCACGTAGAAGTCCTTCCAGCGGCTAATCCTTTAAGTGTTATGTTATATATCCAGCACCCTGTGTTGTAAAATTTCGCAGTGACAAACCACTTTGGAATGATGGACTTGTTCAAAGATGGAAAGTTCACCTTCATATGAAGATGTGCTACAAAGATTGTTCTAACTACATCAACTTCAAGTGCTACTACTAGTTCCAGTGCAAGTTCTATTTCAAGTCAAAGTGCATGTTCAACTACAAGTACTACTTCAAGTTCAAGTACTAGACCCAGTTTCAGTTCTACTTCAAATGCAAAATCAAGTCCAAGTGCACTACATGGTCAAGATCGAGTTAAAGCTTCAAGTGTACAAGATCAAGCTTTAAGTACATCAAGTAGAAGATCAATCGGAGGCAATTCAAGTTCCAAGTTCAATGTTCAATATTTCAGGTGTAAATGACCCTAAAAAGACCTTAGGTTTAGGTCATTTATATTGTAGATTTAATATAGGTTATTGTGCTTATTATAGGCTTTACTTCAACTAGTCCTAGCCTATGTTCAACTAGTATAGGATCTGGCTTGATTAATCTAGGGTTTTTCTCGACCAATCCAGGATTTATTTCAAAATTTTAAATTTTTCTGGTAGGGTCACGACCAGTCGAGCACCCTGCTCGAACAATCATGAGAACTGGCTTGACCAGTCAAGTAGGGCTCGACTTAAACTCCAGTAACCTTTTTGAGCCCCAATCGACCAGTTGAGTAGGCCACTCGACCAATTGAGGGTTGATTTTATCCGATCATACCAGAATTTTTGAAATTTGGTTGCTTCTTGGACTAGTAGAGGTTGACATTAGACTAGTCGAAGGAACCATTTTTTGACCTATAAATAGAGGACTTTTCTCAGCTTTTTGATATCATTCAAAGCCAAATTAAGCCACCTCTTTGAGAAAAAAGTCGCTATGATTGCCAAGCTATTGTCCAATAAATTAAGATTCTTTTTATAGCCTTTTGATTTTTAATTTCTTAATCTCTCTTTGCTTCAATCTGATTTTATAAAAGGGTGTTCTTTTCTACCCCTTTTGAGAGCCAAAGAATTAAATCAAAGTAGCCCAAGGTTGGATTAATTTAAAAATCATTTAAACCTAGAACCCTTCTGTAACATCCCAAAAATCGGGGGTCGAGTAAAAACCCAACTGCCGAGTTCCAAAATGTTATTTATGCAACATAGATATGTATGATTGAATGTTGTCTGTGTTAATGTATTAAACATGAGTGGGATTAAGCCAGAACAGCATATCATACTCCAGAGACAGTTAAATTAACAAGTGGAAGACTGTGATAGTATGTATAACATATATAAAATGTTGTATGTCTCCCGAGTGTGAACATGTTACCAAGTTATATATATACATGTATACCTCAAAAGAGAAAGAAAGAATATACATGAGTGCTCTGAAAATATAAAATGACAAGTGTCATGGCCTCTAATGAATCTCTCTGTAATCCCGTCAATCAGAACACACATAAAGGAGGGATCCTCATAATCATCAAGTCCAGCTCCACTTCTCAAGGAGCGCCATCATCTGCAACCAAAATAGGGACTGGTGGGTATCCGAAAACACCATCCCGTAATGTGGGAGTGAGTGATCAACTTAGTGGAATAATAGAGTAAAGATTAACATGTTATCAAATCAATCATGCGATAATAGTAAAGCAATAAATCAAACATTCCTAAATACTGTTGTTAATGCAATATGACATGACATGATGGATGCCCTTACCGACGATCTCCCTCATATGGCACCATCTTATGCCCGTGATATGCTTTCTTTCCATAGTGCTCCACATCTTCCACGCACATGCAATGTGATGGTGATATGATTACCGAGTTATTATTAGTCCTTTTCATACAGCAGGATTGGGAAACTAAGGTATTTCCCTTATATCAATCTCAACACAGATCATGTCTAGGGTCGTCACTCCTAGTAATCTCATACGATGTTATATTTATAGGTCGCTGCAAGGGCTGTCAGGGATGTTGCACGCACTCGTTGCCCCTCTCCCCCATCACCTTATCAATACAGGCCTATTATATCCTTAAGACTATATTAGGACTCGTCGTCCCCATGCGGTTTCAGGATAAACTCAAGGTCACTACAAAGGGCTCGTCGCCTAATCAGTGTAGGCCGACAGCAAGAATATAATGTCCCATACCACCATAATCTGCTCAGAGTAGGGTGCTCACTGGTCACTACGGAGAGGTTTGTGGCCCGAGCGTAGGCCGACAGCTCGACCATGGTGTCCCATACCACCATGCCCAACTCATGAGTCTTTATGGATCAAGGTACCATGGTTGACAGGGTTTCCAATGGTAAGTTCAGTACCCTAGGTTCAAGCAGTTATGACACATACATGGTGAACATACAATGGCCAGTCGGGTTACTTGACGGGCTCGACTAGCACGAGCGCATCTCAACCTAAACGACATGAAGTGCATGAAACACTTCGTGTGGCCTAACCACTGCCGCCAACTCAAAACAAGACTCACGTTCATCGACGCGTCCTTCGTGGCAAATACAAGCAAATCACGAACTTACTCTGTTACCAACTACCTGGACTAAGTATAGTCCCAAACATTTATAAATCCACATCATCAATCACATAAGAGTAATGGAAATGAAATACAACAATATAAGCATGTTATCGCATGTTATAACATACTACTTAAGTAATTCATTCAACACATGTATTTCATACATACAATGAAATCCATAACTTAGGCAACATGATGAAAATCATTTACATCAGCATATTACTTGAGAATTTAATCTCAAAACTATTTCACAACACCACATACTCAATACATACTAATACAAACATTTATACAAACACTTAGTCTACACACGTAAGTCTACGTAGTGTATGTCGACTCAAAGTGCGCATTTGGGCGAATCTCATTGCCAAACTGATTATGCACGCATTCCTAATATCCTAAGGTGACAAAAATCCATGTCAATCATATCAGCAAAATATGGATGCAAACAGTATTTCCTACAAATGACTAAAATGCCCTAAATCTCATATTTTTCGTCTGCTTACGAAACAGGAAACGGACAGCATGTTGTACATGTCAAATGGCATTGCCGTCGATAATCTACTATTAAATGACATTGAAAGCGTTGAAAATAGCCAATCAAAGCGTCTAAAATCCGTACCTTTCACTTTAGATGTGTATCGTTCCGAACGGAGCGTATACGCTTCGTCTACGGCGATCAGGCGACCTAATACACAAGCTACATAAGCTATATCGCTAATGGAACCGACGGAATGCTAAATCAGTAAATGGTTAGGGTTTTCCTTACCTATAAATGCGATAGAATCACCGGGAAAGTGATTGGAGTGTGTCGCTTAAGCACGTGTAGCAGGTAGTGCAAGCAGCAGGAAAAGCTCTCCCACTCTCTCTCACAATCTCTCACTTTTTCTCTCACACCAGCTAGGGTTTCTAGTAAATTTGGATGGGTGAGAGAAGTGAGGGTTTAAATCCCTTTTATAACCTAAAACCTTCCCAAATTAGGCTTGGGAACAATGTTTACTTGAGGGTTAACCAAATCGGGGCTGTTTCGGTCCAAAAGAGCATTTCTGGAGGTCCCCTGGCCAAACACGGTCGGACTTAAGCTCATGCATACTGGAGCTAGCACACATCAAGTTTTCAGTCCGGCAGAGTTTGCAGATCGCACGTGGCGGTCCAATTTCAGTTCAGCGGTCATCACACCTAGATTAGGTCTACAAGTCTCGTGATATGAAAGAAAAAATTTTCCTAATCCGAGGGTGTAATTTGGCTGAATTCTGAAGGTCAGAATGCTGAATAATAACGCGTCAAGTCATGTGCCAGATTTGAATTAAAATTTCTAAATCTAACCCTATTCTCACTCTCTTCACTCCAAGCTCAATGAAATAGCCTCTGAACGTCGGTTGGCCTTGATTTTCGAAACGATTGTCAAGTCCAGCCAAGCGGTCATAACGATCTAAGATTGTAGGTATCGAACTTTCGACGCGCGGTCTAAATCCAATATAAAGTTTCAAAAAGTTCCTGAGAGCAAACGGGTTTAGAGTTTAATCCAAGGTTTTAGGATATTATAGCATCATTGGTTATACAAGTTTTGGTAGAACGTATTTAAAGCGATCAGGGAAAATTTCACAGCTACTCTAGCGTAGCGCTAGCTAACTTATGCTTAGTTTCTAAAGGAATTAATCCTAAGTGATTTCTTTGGCTATGGAATTGAGTTCTGAGCGGTTACCAATGTGTTTTGGTTGAACCATTGCCTAAGAACGTCTAACCCTAGGTTGGAAAAAAATTCAGGGTGTTACACCTTCTATATGTGTGATTGAACATTGGACATCTACATCTTCAAAAGAAGTGGGTCTACTGGGCTACATCAAAACAGAATCTACAGTTAAGTAATTTGATTTATAGTTTTTAGTTTTTGAGAAAGCCAGAAAATCTCTATTGTGGTTTTGACTGAGGTAGCCAGAAAATCTAAGCATAGGATTTTTAATTGTGCTAGCCCATTGAAAACACAATTGTAAAGGTTTTAAGGTGAACCTTAAAAAATATTCTTTCATAGTGAAAGTAAATATCACGTGGGTTGTGATTATTAAGAGTGGAGTAGGTGTGGCTGTTTCAGAACAGTGGGTGTATACACCAAACCACTATAATTCTTGAAATTTGGTGGATGATGATGTATGTGATGTATGTGTGGTGAATGCTTGTATTTGTTTCATGTATATGTGATGAATGTTGTAATAACTAGATTTCTTTCTATTGCTTCTTATTTTAGTTTGAGTTTTTTATCCTTACCGAGTTTAAGAAATTAAGTTGTCCTACTATAAACTTTAGTTTTTGGTGTAAGGTTATCCTTTGAACAATGTTTGAATCAACTTCTCAATATTATTGCATTTGAGTTTGTTATTTAATTCAGCTATCTGCATTTATATTCCATAATTTATTTTTATTTAGCATAATCCTATTCACCCCCACCCCCCCTCTAGGACTGAGAGCTCACCCTTTTCAAGTGGTATCAAAGCCTAATTGCTCATTCTTTTAGATTTATTTCATGAGCTTATCGATCTAGAGCTTTTAGTATGTCAAATTTGGATAGCCTTTGTATTACTAGGCCACCACCGTTTGATGGCTCCAACTATGCTTATTAGAAAGCCAGAATGAGGATTTTCCTAAAATCCATTGATGAAAGCATGTGGCAAGCCATAGTACTAGATGGAATCCACTGATGTCTGATGTTCTAGGAAGTGATGGAACCAAGTCCCTGAAGGAAACACCATTTTACATGTGGACTACTCTTTAAAAAAAGATAGCAGTGTTAATGCTAAGGCTTTAAATGCAATCACTTGTGCACTATTGCCTAATGAATTCAAAAGAATCATTTCATGTGATACTGCTAAACAAGCTTGGGACATTCTTGAAATGACACATGAGGGAACAACTATAGTCAAAAAGTCTAAAGTTCAGATCTTCACTGCTAGGTTTGAGAAAATTTGTATTGAAGAAAATGAGTCTTTCATGGATTTATATTCGAAACTAAATGACATAGTTAACTCTATGTGGGGTCCTGGAATGGTATCCTAGAAAGCAAAGTCTGTGCAAAAAAATTACAATCACTTCCTTAGAGATTTAATTCCAAGGTGACTGTCATTCAGGAACTTAGAGACACAAATCACATGAAGGTTGAGGAACTTGTTGGATCACTTCAAACTTACGAGTTAAATTTCAAAGCCCCCAAAAGGTAAGTCCATAGCTCTTAAATCATCCAAATTTATTTCTCAAGATAGTAATGTTAATTCTGATTGTGAAAACTTGGAGGATGATATGGCTTTACTCGCTAAAAAGGTTTACAAGATTTTTAAAAGTAAGAAAAGAGTTGATTTTCAAAAACTCTCTGAGAAGAAAAAGGGTAAATCTAAAAATTAGAAATATCTAAAAGATAGTCAGTATTTTAATTACCATGAATATAGGCATTTGGCAAATAAGTGTCCAAAAAGGGACAAACTAAGGAGAAAAAACATGTTAGCCACATGGGATGAATCATCCAGCTCTGAAGCTTCTTCTAAGTTGGATGAATCAGAACTCGAAACTTCAAATGAAGTTAAGGCTTTAATGACTCTGGCCAGAGTCACCTCCACAGATAGTTGGGATTCAACTGAATATGAAAATCTAAGGAGTGACCCTGAAAATGATAATGAAGATGATCTTCAGGATGCCTATAATGGCCTATATAGGGAAAGTTGTAAAATTGTTGTCAAGTTAAAACTTCAAAAAGAGAAATTTCTAAAATTGAAAGAGGAATTTGAAAATTCTATGTTAGAAAAATCTCATATTTCTGATTGTTTTGAAAAAGCAAAATGCGATTTGAATTTCAAAACATCTGAACTTGAAAAATTAAGAACAGAAAATGATAAAGTAAAACTTAAAGTGTCTTCCCTATTGAGCTCAAAGGATACATGGAGGTATGCCCATGGAGACCCTAAACTTGAAAAGTTATTAACCACATCTAGAACAAGTGGAGATAAATTGGGTCTGGGCTATGTCAAAAACATACCTCTGAAAAATAAGAGTGAATCTCCAACATTCGTTAGAGGAGAATCCTCTTTCTCAAATGGAAAGGGCTTGAAATATAATAATCAAAATAACTTTAAAAATATAAAAACTTTTTAAGCATCTAAAGTTGATAATAATGATTTCAACTTAAAAAAATAATACTATAATCCTTTAGCTGAAAAAATTATGGACTTACTCAAGGAGCTTAAATCAAACTCAAATGTGAGGATTGATAATAATTTCAAGCGAAGAAAAACCAATAGTGCTTCAAAACCCAAAACTACGATGAAATAGGTTCCTAAGGTTACCTGTTTGGTTGCCTACACCGTCTTCAAGGCTTCGAGTCAATCAAAGTGGTACCTAAACAGTGGTTGCTCAAGACACATGATAAGTGATAAAGATTTTTTCACCAACTACAAAGAAATGACTGATGGCTCAGTCAGTTTTGATGATGAAAGCAATTGTAAGATAATTAGCAAAGGTATGGTTCATATTTCTAACCTTCCTCCATTTGAAAATGTTTTATTTGTAGAAGGGCTTAAGAAAAATCTTTTTAGCATATCTCAAATATGCGATAACAAGCATAGTGTTAAATTTACAAATCAAGGATGCGAGATCTCAAATGAGAAAGGTTGTGTAATATTAAATGGCCATAGAACATCTGAGAATTGTTATATCGTTAATGAATCTTGCTCATCTAAATTATCTTGTTACATGGTCTAAACCGATGATACTAAGTTATGGCATAAACGCCTTAGACATGTGAACTACCAAAATCTGTATAGATTGAGCAAATCTGATCTTATTAGAGGTCTACCCAAATTGAAGAAAATGGATAAAATATGTGGCGCATGTCAAATTGGAAAATAAACAAGTAGTCACAGGAAAGTGAACTCCTCTACTACATCCAAACCTCTTGAACTTCTCCACATGGATCTTGTTGGACCAACTAGAACGGAGAGTAGATGTGGTAAGAAGTATTTCTTGGTAATTGTGGATGACTTTACTAGATTTACTTGAGTAGCATTCATGAGAAAACAATCTGAGACTCTCGATGAAGTTAAAAGAATACTCAAGCGTATTCAGACCGAAAAAGAATTGAATATCGTTAAGATTCAAAGTGATCATGGATTGGAATTTGAAAATAGCAATTTTGAGAAGTTCTGTAGTGATCATAGTATATCACATGAATTTTCAATTACTAAGACGTCTCAACAAAATGTGGTCGTTGAAAGAAAAAATAGTGCTACAAGAGATGGCCGATGTAATGTTAAATAGCATGAAGTTACCCAAAAATTTATGGGCTGAAGTTGTTAATACTACATGATATATTATAAACCGTATTTATATTAGAAAATCTAAAAATAAAACTGCTTATAAATTGTGGTTTAATAAGAAACCTGCAGTTAAATACATTCAAATTTTTGAAAGTAAGTGTTACATTTTAAGAGACAGGGAAAATTTAGGAAAGTTCGATACTAAGAGTGTGATGAAGGGATATTCCTAGGATATACTCTAAATAGTCGAGCATATCATGTTCTTAACAAGAGAACTGGTGCCATTCAGAAGTCTATAAATGTAATTATTGACGATCACTTGAACACACCAACATCTAGTTTAGAAGATGATAAAGTCAATATAATTGAAAAACCCGACTCCTCATCCTGTCAAATCAACACTAAACTACAATCAGTCAAAGACCATCCTACTGATCAAATACTAGGCAACCCTCTCACTGGTGTGCGTGGTTAAAAACAACTAAAAAACATATGCAATTATGTGTTTTACTTCCTAAATTAAACCAGCCAACATAAAAGAGGCACTCACTAATGAAAATTGGATTGCTATCATGCAAGATGAACTGAATCAATTTGTTAGGAATGATGTGTGGTATTTGGTTCGAAGACAATCTGATAAACATATAATTGGAACCAAGTCGATTTTCAAAAACAAATCTGATAAATTAGGTAATATTATTAGAAACAAGGCTAGACTGGTTGTACATGGGTACACTTAGATAGGAGTTGATTATGATGAAACCTTTGCCCCAGTAGCTCGTCTTGAATCTATCATATTATTCATATCCATTGCTTACTTTAAAAAGTTTAAAATTTATCAAATGGATGTTAAAAGTGCGTTCTTAAATAGTGATCTACATGAAGAGGTTTATGTTGAACAACCTAAGGGTTTTAAGGACCCTAAACACTCTAACCATGTGTATCGCCTTAAAAAGGTACTTTATATTTTAAAACAAGCTCTCAGGTATGGTATGAGAAATTGAATAAGTTCTTACTAAGTCATAATTTTATTATGGGGAGTGTTGACAAAACTCTTTTTGTTAAAAAATATAATAAACACATACTAATGGTACAGATATACGCTGATGATATTATCTATGGTTCTACTTTCTCTAACATGTCCATTGAGTTCACAGAGTTGATGAAATTCAAGTTCGAAATGAGTATGGTGGGAGAATTGAACTACTTTCTAGGTCTACATGTTAAACAACTAGAAGACAGTATCTTCATTTCTCAAACCAAGTATACCTTAAACTTGGTTAAGAAATTTGGATTTGAAAATGGTACGAAAATCGATACTCCTATAAGTACGACTCTCAAGCTTTCAAAAGATGCAACAGGTAAAAGTATAGATCCTCGGTTATATCGTAATATGATTGGTAGTTTGTTATACTTAACTGCGAGCCGACCTGATATAACATTCAATGTAGGTATCTGTGCTAGATATCAATCAAATCCTAAGGAATCTCATCTTATTGATGTCAAGCGTATTATTACATATGTCATAAGTATGGCTAATCTAGGCCTCTGGTAATGGCATGATACAAATGTTCAATTAGCTGGATATACAAATGTTGACTGGGTTGGGAACATGGATGATAGAAAATCTACTAATGGTGGATGTTTTTATGTTAAAAATTGTTTAGTGTCCTAGCATAACAAGAAACAGAGTTTTGTGTCATTATCTACGGTTGAGGCTGAATATATTACAGCTAGAAATGCTTGTACCCAACTTGTATGGATGAAAAGAATGCTTGATGATTATAATATTATGCAAGATACAATGATATTGTATTGCAATTACTCTAGCGCAATTAATATATCTAAAAATTCCATCTAGCATTTCCATACTAAACATATTGATATTCGGTATCACTATATTTGGGAATTAATAGAAGATAAAAGCATTTCGTTGGAATACATATAAATAAAAAATTAACTTGCTAACATATTTACTAAACCACTTGATGGGAATAGGTTTTCAAAGTTGAAAATGGATATTGGGATGTGTAATTCTAATTGAGTTTATCATGTTTGCATGTTTTATTTTTATATATATATTTTTTATGCAAATAATTTTTTAATAAATATTTTTTTTTGAGCTTGCACAACCGGTTGAGCATGTCCTTAACCAGTCGTGACTCGACGGGTCAAGTATGTACTCGACCGGTCGAGTTGTGCGGTTGGGAGCCTTTATGAGTGAGAAAATCACTTTTTCTTCTTATTTTCTCTTCTTCCTCATCTGGCCCTCTTTCAACTTGTTGAACACATCTTTGATTGGTGCTTTGTAAATACTACATTTTTTTATTTCTTTTCATATTTGGGTTCTTATTTGCATACATTAATAGATTCTTGAGTTGATTTGAGCTTTTCTTGTGTTTCTAAGGGTTTATAGATAAAAATCTATTGGGTTTAAAATCCTAATTTCCATTGTTGAATTTCTTTCTTTTAATCTTGCAATGGAAGGACGATCTAAGAAGAAAGTTATTAGAGCTTCCTCTTCTCGATCCACTCAAATTAGGGTGAGAACCCTACGTCCTTCCGAAGAAGACCCCAAGTATGTGCGGGATTTTCGTAATCACGAGATTATTGTTGAGTGTTTGGTTAATTCAAATCACATTGCTCAATTTCAGCTCCTTCCCATCCCTGCCACTGTAGGTTGGGAAAACATCTTAAATTGGGGAGGACCGGTATACTGCTCCATTGTGCATGGGATGTTTGCTTGCATTTGCGATGTATCTCTTGAAGAATTAACTTTCTCCATTAGCTTTAGAGAAGGTACATTTCAAGTCGATCGATACTTAAGTTCGGGTTTGCTTGATATTAATGTCAATGATGATGGTATTTCGATACCAACCTTAGCCGATAGAATGAATGAATCAGAATGATGTACACTAACTCGTAAATTATGTAACATGGATTCTAAATGGAATGCGGAAAATGCACTTCGGGCCAATCAGATGTTGCTCAATTATAGGGTGCTTCATCGCATTTTCATTGCAAATGTTTATCCCCAGTTTGGCAACAAAGCTGAACTGACTTCTTTCATGGTTCGCATTTTGCATTCCGTTATGTCAAGTATTCCCATTTGTCTGTCATCCTTAATATGCTATATTATTATTCAATTCTATCTTCATCCGGGCCACAGATATATTCCTTTCGCCTACTTAATGACCACCTTAGATTTACATTGCAATGTAGTAATGCCATCTAGTGAAGCTCCTGTTTCGGTTTTTCCTTTCAATAACTCTAATATTAACAAGATGAACCTGAAGCTCAATCCTGGTCAAAGGTATGAGGAAGCGGATGAAGTTGAAGAAGAAGATACATTACCAACTGAAGCCATGATGGATGATATATTTAATGATCTTGAATCCGATGATGTTGAGGCTGACCCTGATTATCAACCACCTTAGTATGATGAGCACCTTCGCTCTTTGGAGGAGAAGGTGGATGCATTGAAAATATCTCAGGACAGTCTGCATGAGAGCCACAAATCTTCTATAAAATATATGCGGAAATACTTTCATCGTATAACCAGAGGACTCCATCGAATTAATCCATCTATTCCACCCCCTTCTTCATCTGGATCAGATTAGTTTTTCTTATCTTCTTATTTGGACATGTCTAATGTTAACTTTAACTTTCATTTTTACTAGTTGTGTATGACTTGATGATGTTGACATTCTGCTTGACTACACTTCTCACTTTAACTTTAACTCTTTTTCTACTATTCTCTACTACTATCATAATCACAACTATATTTTTTCTCTATTCTATATATTCCTTTGTCAAGTTATGACAAAAAGGGGGAGAATTTTGGTAGTTTTGTGCTTATGTTCATGAGTTTGATTGTGGTGTATGGTATGGAGTGAGCATGCATTTTTATGTTTTATTTTTTTGGGCAATATGTATTTGTTAATACAGGTACTCTACAAGTCACCAAGCTTTAATTGAGGGAGAGTAGATTAAGGGGGAGTTTTTGGAAAGAGTGTTATGTTATGAAGTAGAGTTGTGAAGTTTATGAACTTGTGCATTGTGTATAGGTTGATCTTCCAAGTTGGTTTTGTCACAAATTTGACAAAGGGGGAGATTGTAAGTGCTATGTTATATATCTAGTGCCCGGTGTTATAAAATTTCGTAGTGACAAACCACTTTGGAATGATGGACTTGTTCAAAGATGGAAAGTTCACCTTCAAGTGATGAAAGATTAGAAGTTTACCTTTACATGAAGATGTGCTACAGTCATGAAGATTGTTCTATCTACATCAACTTCAAGTACAACATTAAATTCAAATGCTACATCAACTTCAAGTGCTACATCAACTTCAAGTGCTACTACTAGTTCAAGTGCAAATTCTATTTCAAGTCAAAGTGCATGTTCAGCTGCAAGTACTAGTTCAAGTTCAAGTACTAGACCAAGTTCAAGTGCTACTTCAAATGCAAAATCAAGTCCAAGTGCACTACATGGTCAAGATCAGGTTAAAGCTTCAAGTGTACAAGATCAAGCTTCAAGTACATCAAGTAGAAGATCAGTCAAAAGTAACTGAAGCTCTAAGTTTAATGTTCAATATTTTAGGTATAAATGATCGTAGAAAGACCTTAGGTTTAGGTTATTCATATTGTACATTTAACATGGGTTATTGTGCTAATTATAGACTTTGGTTCGACTAGACCTAGCCTATGTTCGACTAGTCTAGCTCTAGCTTGACAAGTCAAGAGTTTTTCTTGATTAGTCTTAGATTTATTTCAAAATTTTGGATTTTTCTGGTAGGGACACGACCAACTGAGCACCCTGCTTGACTAGTCGTGGGAACTGGCTTGACCAGTCGAGTAGGGCTCAACTCGAACTCCAGCAACCTTTTTGAGCCCCGCTCGACCAGTCGAGAGTCGGTTTTATCTGATCGTGTCAGAATTTTTAAAATTTGGTTGCTCCTTGGACCAATCGAGGCTGACCTTAGACCAATCGAAGGAAGCGTTTTTCAACCTATAAATAGAAGACTTTTCTCAGCTTTTTGATATCATTCAAAGCCCAATCAAGCCACCTCTTTGAGAAAAAGGTTCCCATAATTGTTAAGCTATTGTCCGGTAAATTAAGATTCTTTTTATAGCTTTTTTATTTTTAATTTCTTGATCTCTATTTTCTTTAATCTAATTTTATAAAAGGGTGTTCTTTTCTACCCCTTTTGAGATTCGATAAATTAAATCAAAGTAGCCCAAGGTTGGATTAATTTAAAAATCATTTAAACCTAGAACCCTTATATATGTGGGATGGAACATTGGACATCTATATCTTCAAAAGAAGTGGTTTTACCAGGCTACATTAAAATGAAATCTACAAATAAGTATTTTGATTTAAAATTTTTGGTTTTTGTGATAGCTAGAAAATATCTTTTGTGGTTTTGACTAAGATAGCTAGAAAATCTCAACATGGGGTTTTTAATCATGGTAGCCCATTGAAAACACAATTTTAAAGGTTTTAAGGTGAACCTTGGAAAACCTTCTTTCATAATGAAAGCCAATATCACGTGGATTGTGATTATTGGGAGTGGAGTAGGTGTGACTGTTTGAGAATAGTTGGTGTACATACCGAACCACTATAATTCTTGAAATTTGGTGGATAATGATGTATGTGATGTATGTGTGGTGAATGCTTATATTTATTTCATGTACATGTGGTGAATGTTGTAATAGCTAGATTTGTTTCTCTTGCTTCTTGCTTTAGTTTGAGTTTTTGATCCTTACCAAGTTTAAGAAATCAGGTTGCCCTACTATAAACTTTGGTTTTTAGTGTAAGGTTGTCCTTTGAACAACGTTTGAATCAACTTCTCAATACTATTACAATTGAGTTTGTTATTTGATTCAGCTATCTGCATTTATATTCCGCAATTTATTTTTATTTGGCATGGTCTTATTCACCTCCCCTCCCCCCCCCCCCCCCTGGAATGAGAGCTCGCCCTTTTCAAATCCCCATCAGAATCGCCTAAAATGTAGAATGTTCATCCCAAGCGTTTGAAGAATCTGACATTTTTTACTGGAAAAATGGGAGCAACAAAACAAATAAAAGAAATATTGAAGGAAGAAGGCTAGAGAAGACAGGAAAGATAGGGTTCCGACTTATAGAAAATCACCAACTTCGGTGGGCAACAACAACAAAGAAGGACAGCGGAAGCAAATGCCTTCATGTTGCTAGGGCATCCCCATTTTATAGGAGACTCGACCACACAACAATGACTGCCTGCATTCAATGCGATAACTAAAATGCCTCATTGATGCTTGCACTTGGCCATGTGTAGCTCTCCCACTCGCTGGTCGACCTGACTTTCTAGAAGACGCCATGCATCAGTGCCCCATTAGCTATGACCCGAACAGGCTCCCTGCTAGTGCATGTGACCTCAAACTGGCTCATGTTACCTCAAGTGCGTCGTACCATGATTGTGGATTGCTCCGATTCCCATGCACACCGCCCTACTTAGCATTAATGACGAGTGGGCTCAACATCCCACGCACAAGCAAGTCTGACCTCATTTAACTAACTTACTTCAAGAGCCTGCTGCGTAAGCTCAGAAGTAGAGGGCTACTGTTATTGGTAAAAATAGATTGACCAAAGAAAAGAAGTCAGCTCGAACCTCTGTGCTCGTCATATGATCAACCAGCACCAGTCACGACCAAGGAGCTTCTCAACAGCTAGAAAGCGATAACATGCTACCGAGGAAACGGCTTACCCCTCGAGCTCTACTGTCAGAAGATGAAGTACTCCCGCTTCCATCAGACACTAGGCTCTTCCACGGTCCCATACATTTTTGAGCTTCTGCTTGAATCATTTTTTAGGAAGATCCCCTGAAGCATTGCCTACTGCGAGACAAAATTCTAAGCTACTACACCCGGCGAAGCCTTGCCCCACATGGTAAGATGAAGAGAATGGTCATCCCCGATTTTATTTATATTCTACAAAGAAAATGAGCTCGGTCTTAATGCTTGAACACTACTCCCAAGGTGTAACACCTTGGAAAAATCCATACTGTGACTCGAGTACCAACTTGACCAGAAATCGTTTAGGTTTAATCCCTTTAGAAAATAAACGTAAGTTAGCTAGCGCTATGCTAGAGTAGCTGTGAAATTAGTACTGATCACTTTAAATACGTTCTACAAGACCTAAAACTTGTAGAATCAATGATGCTATAATACCCTGAAACCTAGGATCAAACTCTAAACCCGTTTGTTCTTAGGAACCCTTTGAAACTTCGTATTGGATTTAGACTGCGTGTAGAAAGTCCGATATCTACAATCTTAGACCGTTATGACCGCTTAGCTGGACTTGACAATCATTTCAAAAATCAAGCCCAACCGATGCTCTGAGGCTATTTCATTAAGCCTGGAGCAGGGAGTGTGAGAAAGAGTGAAATTCAATTAAAACTAAATAGAATTGAAATAAATCTGGCACGTTTCACTTGCGGGATCAGTATAAGCATTCAGACCATCGGAATCTGACCCAAATACACCCTCAGATCAGGAAACATTTCTCATTCAGGTCAGTGTACTCGAAATTCTTGATCGAGTCTCCGTGACCGCTGAACTGAAAATGGACCGCCACATATAATCTGGGAACTCTACCGGACTGAAAATTAGGTGTGGACAACATCCAGTGATCATGAGCTTAAGTCCGATCGCGTTTGGCTAGGGGACCTCCAGAAATGCTCTTTTGGATCGGAACAGTCCTGATTTGGTTATAACTTAAGTATACCTTTGTCCCAAGTCTGTTTAGGTGACATTTTAGCCTATATAAGGGCCTTAAACCCTCACATATCTGTCCCATCCGAATTTGCTAGAAACCCTAGATTGAAAGAGAGAGAAAGTGAGAGACTTGTGGGAGAGATTTTCCGCCACTTGCACCAGCTTTTGCACATACCGAAGCAACACGTTCAAATCACTTTTTCGGTGATTCTAACGCACTTTTAGGTAAGAAAAACCCTAACTACTTGCTGATTTAGGATTCATTCGATTCAAATAGCAAAGTAGCTTATATATCTTGTGCATTAGGTCGCCGTTACGCTGTTGACGAAGCGTATTCGTTCCGTTCGAAACGATACACGTCTAGGGCAAAAGGTGCAGATTTTAGACGCTTTGATTGACTGATTTCAAAGCTTTCAATGTCGTTTAATAGTAGATTATCGAAGAGAACGCCGTTTCACATGTAGAACATGCTATCCGTTTTTTGTTTCGTAAACGTATGGAAAATATGAGATTTAGGGCATTTTAGTCATTTGTAGGAAATACTGTTTACATCCACATTTTGCTGAAATGTTTGTCATGGTTATTTGTCATGTTAGGATATTAGGAATGCATGCATGATCTGTTTGGCAAAGAGATTCGCTCAAATGCACACTTTGAGTCGACATACGCTATGTAGACTAAAGTGTGTAGGCAAAGTGTTTGTATAAATGTTTGTATTATTATGTATTGAGTAGATGGTGATGTGAATGAGTTTTGAGATTGAATTCTCAAGTAATATGCTGATGTAAATGATTTCCATCATGTTGGCTATATATATTGATTTCAATATATATATGAAATGCATGTGTTGGATGATTTGCTTAAGTTGTATGTTATAACATGTGTCAACATGCTTACATTGTTGTATTTCATTTCTGTTACTCTCATATGATTATTGATGTTGATATTCAAATGCTTGAGGCTATACGTTACTCCAGGCAGTCGGTAATGGATTGAATTCGTGGTTGGCTTCTATTTTCCATGAAGGACGCGTCGATGAACGCGAGTCGTGTTTTGAGTTGGCGACAGTGGTTAGGCCACACGAAGTGTTTCATGCACTTCATATCGTTCGACTTGAGATGCGCTCATACTAGTCGAGCCCGTCAAATAACCCGACTGGCCATTATATGTTCACCCTATATGAATCATAACTGTTTAAACCTAGGGTACTGAACTTACCATTGAAAACCCTGTTAACCATGGTACCTTGATCCATAAAGGCTCATGAGCCGGGCATGGTGGTATGGGACACCGTGGTCAAGCTGTCGGCCTATGCTGGGGCCACAAACCTCCCCGTAGTGACCAGTGAGCACATTTGACTCTTGTGCCGATTGTGGTGGTATGGGACACTACATTCGAGCTGTCGGCCTACACTGATTGGTGACGAGCCCTTTGTAGTATCGAGAGCGTATTCTGAGTCTACGGGAGGCGACGACCCTTCCGTAGCGACAAGAGTACAATAGGCCTGTATTGATAAGGTGATGGGGGAGCGGTGCAACGAGTGCGAGCAACAGCCCTAGCAACCCTTGCAGCGACCTACAAATATAACATCGTATGTAATTTTTAGGAGTGACGACCCTAGACAGGATCTGTGTTGGGATTGATATAAGGAAGGTACCTTAGTTTCCCAATACTGTTGTATGAAAGGACTAATAACAACTCAGTAATCATTATCCATATCGCATTGAATGTGCCTGGAAGATGTGGAGCACTGAGGAACGCAAGCATGCCGTGGGCGTAAGATGGTGTCGTATGAGGGAGTATGTCGGTGTGGGCATCCATCATGTCATTTCATGCATGCATTAACAACAGTATCTAGGAATGTTTGAGTTGTTGCTTTACTATTATTGCATGATTGATTTGAGTACATGTTAATCTTTGCTCTATTATTCCACTGAGTTGATCACTCACTCCCACGTTACGGGATGGTGTTTACAACACCCACCAGACCCTGTATTAGATGCAGGTGATGAGGCGATTCAGGACGCTGAGCCGGACTACTACGAGGATCAAGACGAGTTCTCATATATGCAGTTCTCCGACGGCTTTGTGTAGGTGGCCTGGATCGGCGGGACATACTAGTTGGACCTTATGACATTTTGATTTTTACTTTATTATATGTATATGAGACTCAGAGATGTATTCATACTTTGAAGACAATTTGAGATTATTTTATTTTCCATACAGTGATATATATATTCTTCAGTCTTCCGCTTGCATTTTATCACTGGATCTGGAGTATGAATTGCAGTTTTGGTATAATCTTACTCATATGAATGCTTTAACTCAGACAACATTGAATCATAATCATATTTGTTGCATAAGTGATGATCTGGAACTCGGGAGTCGGGTTTCTACACGACCCCCAATTTTCAGGGTGTTACAAGTTGGTATCAGTACATGATTTGGATTAAATCGGACCTGAGTTATGGTCAAGCGACGTACGTTGTCACCCATTTGACTTAGGTGGGTGTGAGAAAGATCTAGAAACACTCGTAAGACTTCAGTTTCGCCAATAGGCGAAGTCTACTCAAATCGATTATTTTGATCAAGTCCATAACGTATCTTTGGTCTCGTGAAGCGACCTAAGTCGCCTCTAGGTCATTAGTTGGCAGGTTTAAGATGATCCCAGAATAATTTCAAACCCTTACACTCAATCTCAAGGCTTAAAAACCCCCTTTTCATCAAATTCCTTCAGAATCTTTCCTTTCACCGCCCCATTCTTCAACTTTTTCTAAGTCCTTTCATACTACCCATAAATCCTAATGTGCGAATAATAGTGAATCATACTTAAATAAAAATTTACTATAAACAGTAAATGTATGTAAGAATTGGACTTTTTGCCATTCCAATTGTAGAATTTCTTGTAATAAATAGGTTAGTTGGATGGATTAGCCTCTCCTACCCCAAAATCATATGCCACATGATGCATAAAATCATTCTGGTTTACAAAATAGACCTAAAATGCCCCAAATGGAGTCTTGGGCCTATCTAGGCCAATGTATAATGAACCGGGGGGGAACCATGTATTTTTGGGGCCTACAGGACAGGGGGACCACGCCCCATGGGGTGTCCATCACCAAAAACCACTTTGGCCGGCGATGGCATCAACAGTTCGGTGAGGGATCGCCGACCGGTGGGCCCCACTCGGGCCGTGCGTTGGGCCGATGCCTGTTGGGGCCTAGGGCACCCCTCCTATATGTGGCCGCACCTCAAAATCCCCCCAAATAACATACTTCCTTCACAACATCCCTCCCAAGCTCTCCCTTTTCAGTTTTCTTGCTGCCTTTCTCTCAAAGCTCGGTGTCAAATCTCTCCTAATCCCATTTTTTACTAAAACTGACACTGACCCATCGTCCATAGCAGTAGGCAGTTCACTCTCTCTCCATTCTCATCCGTGGAAGCTCTTACAACCTCCATTCAAGGCTGAAAGTCGGGTGAGCTCCATTCCCACTTATTATTCTCTTTTTCCTTTGAAAATCCAGCCTTTGGGAGCCTGCTTTACCCCTCTACAGGGCCTAGATTCGTTTCAACCTATTAGGGCAGCCATTTCTCCCGATTTCTCTCATTTTCCATGGCTTTTGTTGAGGCCATTTTAGCCTTTTTCTCTTTCTCCACCATCCTCTCTCTCATGGGAAAGAGGAAGACCACCGCAGAAGAAGCCGGGCCTAGTCACCCTTCACGATCGAGGAAGCTGAGAGGTGGTGCTGCTAGCTCAAGCGCCACCGCTAGTCCAAGTGTTGGCAGAGAGCTACATACGAAGTGGGATTTGGATCCCCGTGCTCACATAGGGCGTGTGCTGTTGGCAGACTTAGCTCACGGCGCATATGTGGACTGCAAGGTTCTATTTGAGGCGCATGTGGATGGGCGGCTCTTTGGTGAATTTCTGTTGTTTGAGCGCATTGAGGCTGCACACTGGGGTCCGCTCTTTGAAGCCCAGTCTCGAGCGAACATGAGCACTGTTCGTGCCTTCTATGCTCATATTCAGGATCCTACGTTAGAGCCATTGCAGTTCAGGATTCCCTTTGATAGAGATCGGGAAGCCACGATCGACGTTCGGTTGATAGCTCGCATTCTGAATGTGCCTCTTGGTGAAGTCCATCCCAGTGCTAAGAATCTGAAGAGTGTTCGTGAGCGAGATCGCCGCACCAGGTTCCTATGTGGTGGTTTGGTTTCGTGGCAGCCTAACAAAAGCCTCTTAGCGTCTCACATGTCGGATGATTTTCGATTGTTGCACCACATTTACACATTCAATGTGTATCCCAGGTCGACCAACTGCAGTGAATGTACGCGTCTCATGGTTGATTTCTTGTATCAGGTGGGCCAGGGAGAGAATGTGTGTATGGCCACCTTTGTGTTGCGACAGATAGTCCTCGTAACGAAATCAAGAAGAACGTCTGAGTCACTTCCTTTTGGCCGGCTCATATGTAAGATTGTGCTTGAGTTTGCTTACAGACTTGGGCCGGAGTTGCCTGTACCGATCCACTTCATCGATGAGACTACCATGAACAAGATGAAGATAAGGCCTCGGCAGCGTGAGGCTCAGCTCGATGATGACAGCGAGGGCGATTATGATAGCGAAGAGGATGCTAGTGAGGAAGAAGTTGGGGCAGAAATAGAGGAAGAAGCCCAGGAGGAAGAAGAAGAGGAGGCTCAGGATACTGATGAGAGCCCTCCTCCAGCGACTCGGGCTACTAGGGATGCTCACATTGCCCAACTTGAGGAGAGTCAGGTTGCCTTGCGACGAGAATTCCAAGAACTTCGGGCCGAGATGGAGGATACCAAGGCTGTCATGAAGAGGAAATTTGGCAAGGTGACTCGCACCTTGAAGGCTATCTTGTGTTGTCTGCAGAATAAGGGTGCCCCTCCTCCATCGCCGGACTCGGATTAACAATGAGATTTTAGATGTTTTTTGGTTGTAGTTAGGTTGCTTCCTGCTTTCTATGTGTAAGCCTGAGAAGGCTAGTAGTTTGCTTATGTTGCTGTTGTAGCTTTGACTGGCTTATTTTTCCATGTGTTTCTTGTCATGATGCATGTAAGGATATATCTCTTGTATTGTGACAAATTTTACGTAAATGAATTACATGGAATGTCTTTGTCTCGTTATATGAATGATTGTGTGCTGGTGTGTATGTGCTATTGCTGTAACTGACAAGGTTGCGCCCTATTTTAAATATAGGGAATGCCGCCTAAAGCTACGCGGAGCATGGCACGACTTACATTGGGAGAGCCTATGGATCGGGTTCCTTCCCAGATCGATGAGCATACAGATCCTACTGTGGGCCTTCTTCGTGAGACTCCACCTGAGTCTCAGCCTTCTGCGGGTCCTACAGCTGGACCACCGCCTTTCACACCGCCTGTCAGAGAGCAGTACCGAGCGTCTTCCTCGACCCAGTATGTGCCACAGCCTGCTCCACCTCGTGATAGGTTTAAGCAGTTGATGGCCATGATGCATCAACAGCACCAGCAGCTCTTGACTACGATAGCAGGGGCTCTAGCCCAGGGTGGGAGTGCGACTCCACCTACACCATCTGTGCATCCAGCTGAGGATGCTGGTACTTCGACTCAGGATGAGGGCATGACTCATCCTGCACCCTCTGCTTACCCTACGGGGACTACTGCTGATTCACGGGGCCTACTCGAGTGATTTCAGTGCTTACGGTCTCCTACCTTTACGGGTTCTCATAGACCCGAGGAGGCCGAGTATTGGCTCGACCGTGTGTCGAAGATTCTGAGGATACTGCACTGCTCAGAGTCTGAGCAGGTTGAGTTGGCTACGTTCATGTTCGAGCGAGAGGCCATCTTGTGGTGGGATAGCGTATTACGGACAGTTTCTGCTGATTACATCTGAACTTGGGCAGCATTCGAGTTCCATTTCCACGAGAAATACTATCTCCAGACTTACAGGCATGAGAGGGAGAACGAGTTTCTACGCTTCAGGTAGGGAGGCATGTCTGTGACAGAGTATGAGTATCGGTTTACTGAGTTGGGCAGATACGTCCCGACGATACTTGCTGACGAGCAGATGCGCATACGACGATTCTCTGAGGGTTTGCAACCAGACATTCGGTCGAAGATGTGTTGCGTCAGCATACCATCCTGCGCAGAGTTGATTCACATGTTTATGCAGGCAGAACAGGATGTGGACCGCTTGGCTCGATCTCGTGGCCCTGTGGTTGCCAGACCACGACCAGATATACAGGATAGGCCATTTGTTAGCAAGAGGCCTCGCATCAACCCTCCTCCTAGGGCTGCAGCGCCAGTACTTCCGATGCGGCATCCCGATGTATCATGTACTTATTGTGGGCTATCGGGGGTATACTCCAAGAGTCATGAGGAGCATGAGGAGTACTTGCGATTGGTTCTGGATACACTCAAGCAGCATCAGTTGTTCGCGCAATATAAGAAGTGCGACTTCTGGAAGCAGGAAGTGAAGTTCCTGGGACATGTGGTGTCTAAGGATGGGATAGTAGTTGACATGGCTAAGGTAGCTGCGGTGCAGGACTGGGAGCAGCCTGGTTCTGTCACTGAGGTGAGGAGTTTCATGGGTCTTGCTCGCTACTATCGACGTTTCATTAGGAATTTCTCGAAGATCGCCAGACCCTTATCTCAGTTGACGTGGAAGGACGTGAAGTTCACCTGGAATGATAAGGCGGAAGCAGCTTTTCAGGAGCTGAAGGACAGGCTTACGTCCGCCCCTATGATAGTATTGTCAGAGCAAGGGGTTAGATACATGATATACACTGACGCGTCTAGCGTTGGTCTGGGTTGTGTCCTTATGCAGAAGGATAGGTTAATTTCGTATGCCTCGAGACAATTAAGGAAGCATGAGGAGAATTACCCTACAACGACCTTGAGTTGGCAGCCGTCATTTTCGCACTAAAGCTCTGGAGACATTACCTCTATGAAGAGGAGTTCGAGCTCTTTTGCGACCACAGGAGCCTTAAATATATATTCACGTAGCGGGACCTGAATATGAGGCAGATGCGATGGATGAAGACCTCGAAGGACTTTAAGTTCGAGGTTTCCTACCATCCCGGTAAGGCGAACCTTGTGGCTGACACGTTGAGTCGCAAGAAGGCGATAGAGTTTGGGCTCCGCTAATGGTTGCTGAGTGGGGCATGGTTGAGTTTTTGCGAGACTTTGAGCAGAAACTCACTGTGGAGGAGCCGTATGAGTTTATCGCACATGTGCAGGTGCGATCTCAGATCGATGACCGGGTCATCGAGGCGCAGAGGGATGATGCGCGTCTGACTGAGCTTCGAGAGCAGGCCAGTGATGATATAGACGCCGAGTGGCGAGTTGGTACGGATGGGGGCTTACATTACCGTGGCCACCTATGCGTCCCAGACATCCTTGACTTGAGACGAGAGATTCTCGAGGCTGCGCACAGTTCTCGACTTGCGATGCATCCGGGCAGTACGAAGATGTATCGTGACTTGAGGAGGACCTACTGGTGGGATGGTATGAAGACCCACATTACAGAGTTCGTGTCCCGTTATCTCACTTGCCAACAGGTGAAGGCAGAGCATCGCCGACCATCTGGACTCCTTCAGCCTATGCCGATCGCGGAGTGGAAATGGGACTTCATTTCCATAGATTTTATCTCAGGGCTACCGAAGACGAGGAAGGGACATGATTCTATTTGGGTGATCGTCGACCGTCTGACGAAGTCAGCGCACTTTCTACCAATCAGAGTTACGAACTCTGCAGATGAGTTAGCCAGGCTGTATATTAGAGAGATCGTTCATCTGCATGGAGTTCCTTTAGAGATCGTGTCGGACAGAGACACACGTTTTACTTCTATTTTCTGTACTCGCATTCAGGAGGCTATGTGTGTGAAGTTGAAGTTCAGTACTGCCTTCCACCCCCAGACAGACGGACAGACAGAGCGGGTGAACCAAATTCTAGAGGACATGTTGCGGGCTTGCTCATTGGACTTCAAGGACAGTTGGGATGATTGTCTTGCATATGCAGAGTTGTAACACCCCGGATTTTGGCCAATCTGAGATTTGACGTCCTTAGGCAATGGGTCAATTGAAACACCTGGAAAATTGCTTAGAACCCAATTCCATAGCCAAAGAAACCACTTAGGATTAATTCCTTTAGAAAATATGACTAGGTTAGCTAGTGCAACGTTAGAATAGCTGGGAAATAGTCCCTGATTACTTTAAATACGTTCTACAAGGCCCAAAGCGAGTGGAACCAATGGTGCTATAATGCTCTAAAACCTCGGACCAAACTCTAAGCAGGTTTGTTCTCTGGACCACTTTGAATCTTTGTATTGGATCTAGACCGCACGTCGAAAGTCCGATACCTCCTATCTTAGACCGTTAGAACCGTCTAGCTGGACTTGACACTCATTCCAAAAATCAAGTCAAACCGATGATCACAGGCTATTTCATTGAGCCCGGACCGAAGAGAGTGTGAATAGGGACATAGTTGGAATTTCAAATTCAAATCTGGCACACAAATTTGACGCATCAGTATTAAGCATTCTGACCGTCAGAATACAGCCAAATTACACCCTTGGATCAGGAAAAATATCTATTATATATCACGAGACTTATAGGCCTGATCTTGGTGCGGTGACCGTTAAACTGAAACTGGGCCGCCACGTGCGATCTGGGAACCCAACCGGTCTGAAAACTGGATGTGTGCTAGATCCAGTATGCATGAGCTTAAGTCCGACCGCATTTGGCCTGGGGACCTCCAGAAATGCCCTTTTGGACCGAAACGGCCCCGATTTGGTTAGGCACCAAGTAAACATTGTTCCCAAGCCTATTTTGGGAATGTTTTAGGCTATAAAAGGGGTTGAAACCCCCACTCCTCTCTCCCATCCGAATTTGAGAGAAGCTCTAGCTTGGGAGAGAGAAAAAGAGTGAGAGATTGTGAGAGAGTGGGAGAGTTCTTCCCGCCACTTGTGCTACGTGTTGCACATGCTTAAGCAACACTCCTCTACCGCTTTCCCGGCGATTCCACCGCAATCCTAGGTAAGTAAAAACCCTAAATAGTTGGTGATTTGAGTTTTCCTTGTTTCCATAGCGATGTAGCTTATGGATCTTATGTATTAGGTTCCTTATTCGCCGTAGACGAAGCGTATACGCTCCGTTTCAATTTCCGAGTCTACAAGACATAAGGTGCGGATATTAGACGCTTTGATTGACTGTTTCCAAAGCTTTCAATGTCGTTTAATAGTAGATTCTTGACGGCATCGCCGTTTGACATGTACAAAATGCTCTCCGTTTCCCGTTTCGTAAGCTAACGAAGAATATGAGATTTAGGGCATTTTAGTCATTTGTAGGAAGTACTGTTTACATTCATATTTTGCTGATGTGATTGACATGGTTTGTTGTCGCATTAGGAAGTTAGGAATGCGTGCATAATTAGTTTGGCGAAGAGATTCGCCTAGTTGCGCACTTTGGGTCGACATACTATATGTAGACTTAAGTGTGTAGTGTATGTGTTTGTATAAATGCTTGTATTAGTATGTATTGAATTAAATGATGTTATTTGATAGTTTGTGATTGATTTTTCAATTATTATGCTGACCTAAATGATTTTCTACATGTTGACAAAATGCATGATTTCATTACATGCATGGAATGTATGTGCTTGAGGATTTGCTTAAGTTGAATATGCATGGGAAGTATGCCTTGAAGATTTGCTTAAGTTGAATGTTATAACATGTGCTAACATGCTCACATGATGTATTTCAATTCCAACACCTTTGTATAGTGTTAATGTAATTCCATAGATGTGTGGGACTTGACTTAGTCCAGGCAGTCAGTAACCGAGCGAATTCGTGGCTGACTGGTCATAGCCACGAACGACGCGTCGATGAATGTGATTCGTGTTGAGAGTTGGCGGCAGTGGTTAGGCCACGCGAAGTGTTTCACGAACTTCATGTCGTTCAATTCGAGATGCGATCGCACTAGTCGAGCCCGTCAAGTAACCCGACTGGCCGATGTTTGTTCACCTTGTATGTATCATAACTGCTTGAACCTAGGGTACTGAACTTACCATTGTAAACCCTGTTAACCATGGTACCTTGATCCATAAAGACTCATGAGCCGGGCATGGTGGTATGGGACACCGTGGTCGAGCTGTCGGCCTACGCTGGGGCCACAAACCTCCCCGTAGTGACCAGTGAGCACCTATGACTCGTGAGCAGATTATGGTGGTATGGGACACTATATTCTTGCTGTCGGCCTACACTGATAAGGTGATGGGGGAGCGGTGCAACGAGTGCGAGCAACAGCCCTGGCAGCCCTTTGTAGTGACCGCGAGCGTATTCTGAGTCTACGGGAGGCGACGACCCTTCCGTAGCAGTAGAGTACAGTAGGCCTGTATTGATAAGGTGATGGGGGAGCGGAGCAACGAGTGCGTGCAACAGCCCTGGCAGCCCTTGCAGCGACCTACAAAATATACATCGTATGAGACTACTAGGAGTGACGACCCTAGACAGGATCTGTGTTGGGATTGATATAAGGGAGGTACCTTAGTTTCCCAATATTGCTGTATGAAAAGGACTAATAACAACTCGGTAATCATATCACCATAGCATTGCATGTGCCTGGAAGATGTGGAGCACTCTAGGGAGTGTGGCATGCCGCGGTCGTAAGATGTTGCCGCATGAGGGTGATCGTCGGTGAGGGCATACATCACGTCATATCATAATTGCATTAACAACAGTATTAGGATTGTTTGATTTACTGCGTTACTATTATCGCATGATTGATTTGATAACATGTTAATCTTTGCTCTATTATTCCACTGAGTTAGCTACTCACTCCCACGTTACGGGACGGTGTTCCGGACACCCACCAGACCTTTTTGTGATTGCAGATGATGGCGCGGCCTATGAGGCGGAGCTGGACTTGATGATGATGAGGAGGATCCCTCCTTTATGCGTGTTCTGATTGACGGGATTACAGGGAGGTTGCTTAAATACCTTGACACTTGTCATTTTATATTTTTAGAGCACTCATGTATATTCTTTTGGTTACTTTTGAAGTATACATGTATGTATATAACCTGGTAGCATGTTCACACTCTGGAGACATACAATGGTTTATATATGTTATACATACTATTACAGTCTTCCGCTTGCAAATTTAACTATCTCTGGAGTATGATATGCTGTTCTGGCTTAATCTCACTCATGTTTAATACATTATCACAGACAACATTCAATCATACATTTCTATGTTGCATAAATAACATTTTGGAACTCGGGAGTTGGGTTTTTGCTCGACCCCCGATTTTCGGGATGTTACAGATGGTATCAGAGCATGATTTGGATTAAACCGGGCCTGGGTTATGGTCACGCGACGTACGCTGTCACTTCCCTTGACTTAGGTGGGTGCGAGAAGGGTCTAGAAACACTTCTAGGAGCGCAGATTCGCCGATAGGCGGAGTCTATTAGGATCGATCGCAAGATCGAGTCTGTAACGTATCTCGGGTCGCGTAAAGCAAACCGAATCACTTCTAAGCTGTAGGGAGTCAGGTTGAGATGACCTATGAGAAGTTTTAAACCCGTTAATGTGAATCCTTGGGCCGTGGGACAACCACGACCCATGTATTCAATCGCCAGGGCTTAAAAACCCCGTTTCACCAAAAATCTTCAAAATTCCTCCTCTAAGCACTCCAATCTTCATTTCTTTCTTATCCATTTCATATTAGGCATCAAACCTAATGTGAAAATAACACAAATTAGTACTTTCACAAAATTTTACAGTGAATAGTAAAATTTCATGAAAAATGGCCATAAAGCCATTCTAACTTCACTTTCTTTAGTAACTAAGGATCTAGATAGATGTACTGGCTCCTTCTACCCCAAATTCATATGCTGCATCATATGTTTTGGTATTCGGGATTGCGATGTGGACCCGGAAAGCTCCGAACACATGTTTGGGCTCATAGAGACCAAATTAGTATGAACCAGGGGGTGGGACCTAACTTTTTGGGACCCTGGGACCATGGGGGACCAGACCCATGTGGTCCCACCGGCCAACTTGGAAGTTGGCCGGCGATGCCATCGCCGGTCGGGCGATGCATCGCCGACCGGTGGGGCCCACTTGCAGTGATTTTTGGGCGCACGCCCTATTTTGGGTCGTGTACCCCTCCCATGTAGGTCCCGTCCATAGAAAACCCCAAATATGGGTACTTCCTTCACAAACAGCCCCTCCCCTAGCCCCATTTTCGTTTTCAGCTGCCCTATCCCAAAAATTCATGATTCCAAACCACCCTAGATCCATTCCCTGCCAAAAACGACCACCCTCCGTCATTCCTTTGAAGTTGGCAGCCCTCCCTCTTGAAGGTTTCGTCCGTTGGAGCTCCTAAAACCCCCAAATCGAGCCGAATTCGTGAGGTGCTCCATTCCCCTTTTTCGTTTTCATTTCTTTCTGAAAATACATCCTAGGGGAGCTTGAAGCATCCCTCTACAATGCCTAGATCTCCCTTTTCTATTTTGGTTAGCCATTTCCTTGCATTTCTCCCATTTTTCATTGCTATTGTTAAGCTATTTTAGCCTTTTTCTCCTTTTCCACCATCCTCCTTCTCATGTCCCTTTTATTGGAGACTTTACCCTCTTTTTGGGTCTTAGAATCGTGCTAACCTCAAATCCCATTTCTCAACTTTCTCCGTGTGAGAAGTAGTGAAAATACTTGGCCGATAGAGCTCGAATGGGCAACAGACAGTACTGAACTTGATAGTATTCAAGAAGGTCAGTTGGGACCCTGGTAGAAGTCCTTTGGTAGAATTAGGCATCTATGTCGTTGCCCTTTTTCTTGTTTGATTACTGTTTGAAATTTCTAGGTTGTTTTGTTTTTAGGTAGAAAAATGTGTTTGTGTTGTGGTTTGGGCTTAATATAGCCAAAATTTGTTGAATGGAATGCATGTTGTTTCATTTCGTTATAAGATATTGTTTCTAGATTGGGAGTGTTATAACTCCCTGAGATCCGGCCTACAAATTAGTTTTTATCCCACCCCACCCTCCTACCAAGCATGCCACTTCCGATCCCACTATGGGACTAAGAATGCGGTTCTATTTAATACAACTGAATGCTACTGGCCACATAGGCCCTTGGCGTTTTGGTCCTAGAGTTAGTACTTCTAGAGTTGAAGAGTCTGACGACATAAGGAATCCAATTCCATTTAGACAATCTTGACCCTAAGCGATAGAACAACTCTCTGTAGTAGAAATGGTATGGAAAGCCATTTACCGTATAATCTTAAGCTATAGATTATAGCTACTGGGTTACAGACTAGCGTACTAGCTACCTAGAGTAGGGTAAAGTCTGTATATGTTAAGGAATGATAGATTAGATTTGATTGGAATGAGACTCCCTTCCTTGGATAGATCCCCTTATGACTTATAGACTCCTGTTGTTGCCCATAGGAAGGAACCATACACTCTCAGGGAACATTTATAACTCCCTCAGATTGAACTTAGAATGTACTAGCACGCCCCCTAGAATTGCCTTCCCCAAGGGCTTATTGCATTCGAGAATGCGGAATAAAGGAAACACATGTAAGCGATGTATTCGCGGTCTGAATCGACTTCTTAATCCTAGTGGTTACCAATAAATCCAATGCTCTGATCAAGCAGAAGATCGGAATCGACTCGGATTAAGAATTGATACAATAAATCTTCTGTCCTAGCTAGACAGAAAGTCTATGTATCCGGCTCAGACCCATTACACAACCTTTCTTCCGTGTTGGCTCGACCATCTACAACTAAACAGGATCATAGTGTCTTTGGGAAATGGCGAGGACTTAAAGCCAGTAGGGAATTAGGCGTCTTGCCACCAACTCATACCTGCCCCTGAACCTATCCACAATAGAGCTTAGGCTCATCTCTATCGCCATAGATACCAATGCCATAGAACGCATCATTAGCATGGAAAGCCACTGTAATGAGAGGTTGTTCCCTAATTCATGTCAAAGATAGCCCCTAAGTTGCACCTTGTTCCGATATATAGAGCGATGCATAGATTCTTGAATTTAAGAAAAACCAAGTTTTAAGGGGGGTAGAACGAATTTAGTCCAATCCAGATAGGTTAGTCAACGCTACCGTTCGATCAGAGTGGCGTAGCGGAAGCGTGGTTAGGCTTTTCCCCACTGGCCCAAGATCGAAACCTTTGATTTAGGTTATGCGTAAAGGTTAGGTCACTAAATAAGATTTGAACCTTCCTTAGAATGTCAATACTAAAGTCTCTCTAGGTACTCCTTGCCCTTTGCCAATGTCGGGGACGACATTGTGTTTTAAGGGGGGTAGATTGTAACACCCCGGATTTTGGCCAATCTGAGATTTGACGTCCTTAGGCAATGGGTCAATTGAAACACCTGGAAAATTGCTTAGAACCCAATTCCATAGCCAAAGAAACCACTTAGGATTAATTCCTTTAGAAAATATGACTAGGTTAGCTAGTGCAACGTTAGAATAGCTGGGAAATAGTCCCTGATTACTTTAAATACGTTCTACAAGGCCCAAAGCGAGTGGAACCAATGGTGCTATAATGCTCTAAAACCTCGGACCAAACTCTAAGCAGGTTTGTTCTCTGGACCACTTTGAATCTTTGTATTGGATCTAGACCGCACGTCGAAAGTCCGATACCTCCTATCTTAGACCGTTAGAACCGTCTAGCTGGACTTGACACTCATTCCAAAAATCAAGTCAAACCGATGATCACAGGCTATTTCATTGAGCCCGGACCGAAGAGAGTGTGAATAGGGACATAGTTGGAATTTCAAATTCAAATCTGGCACACAAATTTGACGCATCAGTATTAAGCATTCTGACCGTCAGAATACAGCCAAATTACACCCTTGGATCAGGAAAAATATCTATTATATATCACGAGACTTATAGGCCTGATCTTGGTGCGGTGACCGTTAAACTGAAACTGGGCCGCCACGTGCGATCTGGGAACCCAACCGGTCTGAAAACTGGATGTGTGCTAGATCCAGTATGCATGAGCTTAAGTCCGACCGCATTTGGCCTGGGGACCTCCAGAAATGCCCTTTTGGACCGAAACGGCCCCGATTTGGTTAGGCACCAAGTAAACATTGTTCCCAAGCCTATTTTGGGAATGTTTTAGGCTATAAAAGGGGTTGAAACCCCCACTCCTCTCTCCCATCCGAATTTGAGAGAAGCTCTAGCTTGGGAGAGAGAAAAAGAGTGAGAGATTGTGAGAGAGTGGGAGAGTTCTTCCCGCCACTTGTGCTACGTGTTGCACATGCTTAAGCAACACTCCTCTACCGCTTTCCCGGCGATTCCACCGCAATCCTAGGTAAGTAAAAACCCTAAATAGTTGGTGATTTGAGTTTTCCTTGTTTCCATAGCGATGTAGCTTATGGATCTTATGTATTAGGTTCCTTATTCGCCGTAGACGAAGCGTATACGCTCCGTTTCAATTTCCGAGTCTACAAGACATAAGGTGCGGATATTAGACGCTTTGATTGACTGTTTCCAAAGCTTTCAATGTCGTTTAATAGTAGATTCTTGACGGCATCGCCGTTTGACATGTACAAAATGCTCTCCGTTTCCCGTTTCGTAAGCTAACGAAGAATATGAGATTTAGGGCATTTTAGTCATTTGTAGGAAGTACTGTTTACATTCATATTTTGCTGATGTGATTGACATGGTTTGTTGTCGCATTAGGAAGTTAGGAATGCGTGCATAATTAGTTTGGCGAAGAGATTCGCCTAGTTGCGCACTTTGGGTCGACATACTATATGTAGACTTAAGTGTGTAGTGTATGTGTTTGTATAAATGCTTGTATTAGTATGTATTGAATTAAATGATGTTATTTGATAGTTTGTGATTGATTTTTCAATTATTATGCTGACCTAAATGATTTTCTACATGTTGACAAAATGCATGATTTCATTACATGCATGGAATGTATGTGCTTGAGGATTTGCTTAAGTTGAATATGCATGGGAAGTATGCCTTGAAGATTTGCTTAAGTTGAATGTTATAACATGTGCTAACATGCTCACATGATGTATTTCAATTCCAACACCTTTGTATAGTGTTAATGTAATTCCATAGATGTGTGGGACTTGACTTAGTCCAGGCAGTCGGTAACCGAGCGAATTCGTGGCTGACTGGTCATAGCCACGAACGACGCGTCGATGAATGTGATTCGTGTTGAGAGTTGGCGGCAGTGGTTAGGCCACGCGAAGTGTTTCACGAACTTCATGTCGTTCAATTCGAGATGCGATCGCACTAGTCGAGCCCGTCAAGTAACCCGACTGGCCGATGTTTGTTCACCTTGTATGTATCATAACTGCTTGAACCTAGGGTACTGAACTTACCATTGTAAACCCTGTTAACCATGGTACCTTGATCCATAAAGACTCATGAGCCGGGCATGGTGGTATGGGACACCGTGGTCGAGCTGTCGGCCTACGCTGGGGCCACAAACCTCCCCGTAGTGACCAGTGAGCACCTATGACTCGTGAGCAGATTATGGTGGTATGGGACACTATATTCTTGCTGTCGGCCTACACTGATAAGGTGATGGGGGAGCGGTGCAACGAGTGCGAGCAACAGCCCTGGCAGCCCTTTGTAGTGACCGCGAGCGTATTCTGAGTCTACGGGAGGCGACGACCCTTCCGTAGCAGTAGAGTACAGTAGGCCTGTATTGATAAGGTGATGGGGGAGCGGAGCAACGAGTGCGTGCAACAGCCCTGGCAGCCCTTGCAGCGACCTACAAAATATACATCGTATGAGACTACTAGGAGTGACGACCCTAGACAGGATCTGTGTTGGGATTGATATAAGGGAGGTACCTTAGTTTCCCAATATTGCTGTATGAAAAGGACTAATAACAACTCGGTAATCATATCACCATAGCATTGCATGTGCCTGGAAGATGTGGAGCACTCTAGGGAGTGTGGCATGCCGCGGTCGTAAGATGTTGCCGCATGAGGGTGATCGTCGGTGAGGGCATACATCACGTCATATCATAATTGCATTAACAACAGTATTAGGATTGTTTGATTTACTGCGTTACTATTATCGCATGATTGATTTGATAACATGTTAATCTTTGCTCTATTATTCCACTGAGTTAGCTACTCACTCCCACGTTACGGGACGGTGTTCCGGACACCCACCAGACCTTTTTGTGATTGCAGATGATGGCGCGGCCTATGAGGCGGAGCTGGACTTGATGATGATGAGGAGGATCCCTCCTTTATGCGTGTTCTGATTGACGGGATTACAGGGAGGTTGCTTAAATACCTTGACACTTGTCATTTTATATTTTTAGAGCACTCATGTATATTCTTTTGGTTACTTTTGAAGTATACATGTATGTATATAACCTGGTAGCATGTTCACACTCTGGAGACATACAATGGTTTATATATGTTATACATACTATTACAGTCTTCCGCTTGCAAATTTAACTATCTCTGGAGTATGATATGCTGTTCTGGCTTAATCTCACTCATGTTTAATACATTATCACAGACAACATTCAATCATACATTTCTATGTTGCATAAATAACATTTTGGAACTCGGGAGTTGGGTTTTTGCTCGACCCCCGATTTTCGGGATGTTACAAGAGTTCGCTTACAATAACAGTTTCCAGGCGAGTATAGGTATGGCACCTTACGAGGCCTTGTATGGGCGACCTTGTCGAGCACGGCATTGCTGGGCAGAGGTCGGTGAGCGTAGATTGATTGGCCCAGAGATAGTGCAGGCGACGTCGGAGAAGATTGACATCATGAGACGCCAGCTTCTCACAGCGCAGAGTAGATAGAAGAGTTATGCCGATACGAGACGGCGCCCGCTAGAGTTCGCGGTTGGGGATCATGTATTTTTACGAGTTTCCCCTATGAAGGGAGTCCTTCGGTTCGGGAAGAAGGGGAAGCTAGCACCGCGATTCATTGATCCATTTCAGATTCTCGACCGTGTGGGTGCAGTGGCTTATCGTCTGGCTTTTCCCACGCCTCTCGCGAGCGATCATAACGTATTTCATGTTTCTATGCTGAAGAAATACGTTTCTGATCCTTCCCATATCATTAGATGGGAGCAGGTGCAGTTAGACGAAGATGTTATATATATACTGCGACCAGCTCATATACTAGACAAGAAGGAGCAGGTACTGCGTAGCAAGGTCATCCCCCTTGTGAAGGTGTTGTGGACGCATCACTCTGAGGAAGAGGCTACTTGGGAGACGGAAGCCGAGATCAGAAAGAACTACCCACAGCTTCTCGAGGAGTACGAAAAGGTACAAATTTTGAGGATAAAATTTATTGTTAAAGGGGTTAGATTGTAACACCTTGGAAAAATCCATACTGTGACTCGAGTACCAAATCGACCAGAAATAATTTAGGTTTAATCCCTTCAGAAAATAAACGTAAGTTAGCTAGCGCTATGCTAGAGTAGCTGTGAAATTAGCACTGATCGCTTTAAATACGTTCTACAAGATCCAAAACTTGTAGAATCAATGACGCTATAATACCCTGAAACCTAGGATCAAACTCTAAACCCGTTTGTTCTTAGGAACACTTTGAAACTTCGTATTGGATTTAGACCGCGTGTCAAAAGTCCAATGTCTACAATCTTAGACCGTTATGACCGCTTAGCTGGACTTTACAATCATTTTGAAAATCAAGCCCAACCGACGCTCTGAGGCTATTTCATTGAGCCTGGAGCAGGGAGTGTGAGAAAGAGTCAAATTCAATTAAAACTAAATGGAATTTAAATAAATCTGGCATGTTTCGCTTGTGGGATCAGTATAAGCATTCAGACCGTCGGAATCTGACCCAAATACACCCTCGGATCAGGAAATATTTCTCATTCAGGTCAGTGTACTCGGAATACTCGATCGAGTCTCCATGACCGCTGAACTGAAACTGGACCGCCACGTGCGATCTGTGAACTCTACCGGACTGAAAATTAGGTGTGGACAACATCCAGTGATCATGAGATTAAGTCCAATCGCATTCGGCCAGGGGACCTCCCGAAATGCTCTTTTGGATTGGAACAGTCCCGATTTGGTTATAACTTAAGTATACCTTTGTCCCAAGTCTTTTTAGGTGACATTTTAGCCTATATAAGGGCCTTAAACCCTTACATATCTCTCTCATCCGAATTTACTAGAAACCCTAGATTGAAAGAGAGAGAAAGTGAGAGAAAGTGAGAGACTTGGGGGAGAGATTTTTCGCCACTTGCACCAGCTTTTGCACATACCGAAGCAACGCGTTCAAATCACTTTTCCAGTGATTCCAATGCACTTCTAGGTAAGAAAAACCCTAACTACTTGATGATTTAGGATTCCATCGATTTAAATAGCAAAGTAGCTTATATATCTTGTGCATTAGGTCACCGTTACGCTATTGACGAAGCGTATTCGTTCTGTTCGAAACGATACATGTCTAGGGCAAAAAGTGCGAATTTTAGACGCTTTGATTGACTGATTTCAAAGCTTTCAATGTCGTTTAATAGTAGATTATCGAAGAGAACGTCGTTTGACATGTAGAACATGCTGTCCATTTTTCGTTTCGTAAACGTATGGAAAATATGAGATTTAGGGCATTTTAGTCATTTGTAGGAAATACTGTTTACATCCACATTTTGCTGAAATGTTTGCCATGGTTATTTGTCGTGTTAGGATATTAGGAATGCGTGCATGATCTATTTGGCGAAGAGATTCACTCAAATGCGCACTTTGAGTCGACATACGCTATGTAGACTAAAGTGTGTAGGCAAAGTGTTTGTATAAATGTTTGTATTATTATGTTTGAGTAGATGGTGTTGTGAATGAGTTTTGAGATTGAATTCTCAAGTAATATGCTGATATAAATGATTTCCATCATGTTGGCTATATGTATTGATTTCATTATATATATGAAATGCATGTGTTGGATGATTTGCTTAAGTTGTATATTATAACATGTGTCAACATGCTTACATTGTTGTATTTCATTTCTGTTACTCTCATATGATTATTGATGTTGATATTCAAATGCTTGGGGCTATACGCTACTCCAGGCAGTCGGTAATGGATTGAATTCGTGGTTGGCCATTATATATTCACCCTGTATGAATCATAACTGCTTGAACCTAGGGTACTGAACTTACCATTGAAAACCCTGTTAACCATGGTACCTTGATCCATAAAGGCTCATGAGCTGGGCATGGTGGTATGGGACACCGTGGTCAAGCTGTCGGCCTATGCTGGGGCCACAAACCTCCCCGTAGTGACCAGTGAGCACATTTGACTCGTGTGCCGATTGTGGTGGTATGGGACACTACATTCGAGCTGTCGGCCTACACTGATTGGTGACGAGCCCTTTGTAGTACCGCGAGCGTATTCTGAGTCTACGGGAGGCGACGACCCTTCCGTAGCGATAAGAGTACAGTAGGCCTGTATTGATAAGGTGATGGGGGAGTGGTGAACGAGTGTGAGCAACAGCCCTGGCAGCCCTTGCATCGTCCTACAAATATAACATCGTATGTGATTTCTAGGAGTGACGACCCTAGACAGGATCTGTGTTGGGATTGATATAAGATACCTTAGTTTCCCAATAATGCTGTATGAAAGGACTAATAACAACTCAGTAATCATTATCCATATCGCATTGCATGTTCCTGGAAGATGTGGAGCACTGAGGAACGCAAGCATGCCGCGGGCGTAAGATGGTGCCGTATAAGGGAGTATGTCGGTGAGGGCATCCATCATGTCATTTCATGCATGCATTAACAACAGTATCTAGGAATGTTTGATTGATTACTTTACTATTATCGCATGATTGATTTGAGAACATGTTAATCTTTGCTCTATTATTCCATTGAGTTGATCACTCACTCCCACGTTACGGGATGGTGTTTGCAACACCCACCAGACCATGTCTTAGATGCAGGTGATGAGGCGATTCAGGACGCTGAGCCGGACTACTACGAGGATCAGGACGAGTTCTCATATATGCAGTTCTCCGACGGCTTTTCTTAGGTGGCCTGGATCGGCGGGACATACTAGTTGGACCTTATGACATTTTTATTTTTGCTTTATTATATGTATATGAGACTCAGAGATGTATTCATACTTTGGAGATAGTTTGAGATTATTTTATTTTCCATACAGTGATATATATATTCTTCAGTCTTCCACTTGCATTTTATCACTGGATCTGTAGTATGAATTGCAGTTTTGGTATAATCTTACTCATGTGAATGCTTTAACTCAGACAACATTGAATCATAATCATATTTGTTGCATAAGTAATGGTCTGGAACTTAGGAGTCGGGTTTCTACACGACCCCCGATTTTCAGGGTGTTACACAAGGGAAAGTCACCAGGTCGGTAATCTACTCAATGCCAAGGAAAAACTCAACCACAACTCACTAGAGAATCCAGATCGGCAAACTCCTCTTCGGAACGGTCGTCACATCGGCCTCCTACTACATGTTTCTACTGGTTCCGACCATCCAGATCTTATCAAAGATATCTACCCGAGATCTCAGCCAAGGATCTTGGGAGATAACTGTAACACGAGTTTATCCAATATCTCAAAAAATCACTACGATATGCCTGGAATACAATTCTCTCTACAACACATACCTATTAAATATAGAGATTGATATCTCTACGCTACCACCCCCTGTTAGCTATAAATAGGAGCATCTCTAATGATGAAAGGTACGTACAATCTTACACACAAACCACTCCCAAAAATTCGATGTTCTATTAGACCTAGCTTGCCTATTTGACTTTGGCATCAGAGGGTCCCCGACAGCAGCCAGGGTCTCCATCTGTCTTCTCTTACAAGTAACAGGTGGTCTAAGGAGGACGTCCATATTTTTGCATCAATAACTTATATAAGCTTCCACACATGATCTTGGTATTCCACCACGTAATTTCAATATGATGATCAAGAAAGGGTTTACCTATTTGGGAACGGATCATCTAGAGGTTAGGTTATTTTAGGTCTAAGGATAGGGTCACTAAGCCACCTCAATTTGCCTATTCCTTCATTCATTAGTGTTTCATGTCTTCATGTGTCTTCGGTCTTTATCTTCCAAAGGCTTAACTGACTCATTGACAATTGACTACATGATTGACAAATAGATACATAAATAAGTGCACTAACAGTATTATCCAAGCAAAGCCAACTGTTATCTTCATAACACGTACCTGAAATATCTTCGCATATGTTATGGGTGCTATATCCTTCTTGTACAATGACACATGTCCATTTCTAGTTAGTTATTTAAGGAATGGTAAAAAAACAAATAGAGTATACACACATGTGATGTATGAAGCTATCATAATACACATGGTACATTCAATATATCAATCATGGACTCTCTCGGTGCTCACCTTGACAATTTTTTTTTTTTTTTATAAAAAAGGAAAAATGGATTTAATTGATCATCAAACAGGCCACACGAGATGGAAAGATATAATTAAAAACTTTCAAATTATATTTGGTGCCACTATAATGGGTAGAGGACATCCAATCCGTGTATGCTTTAATGCTATCCTAGAGTCTAAAAAAATTAAGTATTTTTTTATGTGATTTATCAATTTTGGTGGGATTTAGTGCTCTAATATTTATATAATGTGGATACCTACTTTATACATTTTAAATACTTTAAAAGTTAGTGAACATAATCCATTTAGCCGTAGAAAAATTACCACTTAAAAGCTAAAAAGAATAATTTCATGTGAAAGCTTCTTGCATCTTAAATCTTTAATAGCATTCAAACGCCCCTAATATCGGATGATTTGTCAGAGAAAAGAGAGCATCTAGGACACGCATCAACCGGGATAAACATCACTGTTCGATGCATCATTCTATACGGGTGCCGTGTAGGAATGGCTTGCAACCATAATTCGGTTTTTTCCTCTTAATCTGTCGGACTCCCCAGTGTGCACCGCCACGTCTTCTGTAGGCAGGTAGGCCATGCCACAGTCCATTTTCAATCATCCAGGTCCACCATGTGAAGGAAAACTCTGCCAGAGTATGATGCATGATACAGAGGCGCTTGCAAATTACTTATAAATTGTATGCGAGGCATTCAAGCAATTCAATAAAAACCCTCGAATTTATGGGTCCCATTTTGCATGAGAGTAGACCAAAACTATGTTTGTTTAATCAGACGAGTAGGGGACATCTAATGGACGGATAAAAAATGATAAATATCAGATGGTTGGATTTCAACAAATAAATTTTCACAAATCAGAGGTTGAGAGTGCTCAAACAATCAAAATTTTGCCACTGAGATTTGACGAGAGCGAGTTCCAGAATTTAGTCCGTTTAATTTGAGTTAATTTAAGCCATGTATAAAATTTCTGCGTGTCTGCGTTTGAAGCGTCATACTCCTCCGGAGTATCAATTAACTCCCCATGTGAATATTCGGTGCGCAGGGAACAAATAGCCATGTGTAAGTGATGACGCCGACTCGATCCGACGGGATGGATGGCCAAACTATATGTCTATCGGCTAATATATGACGAGCCTGAGATCGAAAGGTAGATCCAGTCCGACCAGATCAATTTACACTATATATGACCTTGTAGAAATCACATCGAACAAGCATCCGAAGCATTCATTTTTAGTCGAATACATTTCCATCTCCGGTCCATTTGAAGGCCGCCGCTCACATGGTCAGTATCATCGGTTTGTTGCATCCAAGTCTATCACTCGATGCATCGCGACATATGAATAGCATTTAATCGCAACCCTCGGTTCTCTAGGATCTTTCAATAATCCAATCCATTGTTGTGATGTGCCTTGAGCTTTGAAAAATCGAAGTGTCGAGATATTTACATCTGATAACAAATTTTTGGGTTATCCTCTGTCGTACATCACATAAATGGGTCATTAGAAGAGATCCATGTCATATGGCTAAAGCTCCGACCTATAACGTGTCAATACGTAGGGACGACTTGTTGGATAATATGTTGAATTAAATAGACTATAAAATCGAGTGCGAGTACACTCTCGCACATACAGTCCTGCGAGTATCCATACACACACACCCACGCGAGTACACTTACACCGCACCCGCACCCGCACCCGCGCCCAGTCTAGCCCGTCGCGTCATGTCGCGTCGCGCACGCGGACGCGGACACGGACTCAGACTCGGCTCGGCTCGGCTCGGCGCGCGCGCGCACGTGTGTGGTTAATGGCATAGATTAGAGCTATTGGCATAGCCCCCCACAGGACCAAATTCACATGTCCCCTGAAAGGGGCTCAAGCCCTAGGCAAAAGGCCTATCATATAAACAAGAAAATTTCTTTTGTCAAATCCGATGTGGGACAAAACCAACACCTCAAAAACACCAAAATTTAAATGTGGAGGGAAAACACAGAAATTTAAAAATTCAAATTTTTAATATTATTTTAAAACAAATACAACAATCCCCCACATGTTTTAAAATAAAATGCTTTCGGATTAAAGCGAAATAGTTGTGCAATGGTGCCGGTGTCAGCATAGACTTGAACCGACATTAGAGTAAGCAAGACAGGTCTACAGGAAGCAGGTGACACCATAGTCTTGAACCTGAATCCTTTTAATGTAGATCGCAAGTACATGCCACTCACACAACTCTTCCTCTGCAAGTGATTCTGTGGTTCGGTGCGTTTCGGCCATACACCATTATCTGAATTTCATGAGTGCTCTAAAGAATTCGCCTAGATTCTCATAGGAAGCGGCCTCCACCTCCACACCCATATAGGTGAATTCCATCAAGTGTATGCAGCAACTGTATACACCACCAATTATATGGCTATGGATCCATTAAGAGTTCTAAAAATTCATCCTTCTGCGTTGCTGCTCGCACTGTACACCATAGAAGGGGCTCATATAACTCAGTGCAATCGTCTACCTCGTGTCTTGTTGTTTACCCATTGAACCTATCTCATGGGATCTCCACTTGTATAGGTTGGGTTACCAACACTGGCAGCTCATATATTAGGCTCAGCCCCATTCCCTTCGATGTATCATTGACTAACTTTTTAGATAGTCCTTTAGTCAGAGGATCTGCTAGATTCTTTTCTGACCTCACAAAGTCAATAGATATGACTCCATCACACAACATATGTTTCACTATGTTGTGTCTGAGTCTAATATGCCTGCTTTTTCCATTATATATTTTACTTTTTGCTTTCGCTATAGCTGCTTGACAGTCACAATGAATAGATACGGCCGATACAGGCTTTGGCCACAATGGTATATCAGCTAAGAGATTTCTAAGCCATTTAGCTTCTGATCCAGCCTTTTCTAAGGCAATAAACTCGGATTTCATAGTCGACCGAGCAATACATGTCTGCTTGGTGGACTTCCAAAAGACTGCTCCTCCACCCAAAGTGAAGACATATCCACTAGTGAATTTTGTCTCATCTGAATCACTGATCCAGTTAGCATCACTATATCCTTCTAATACAGTAGGATAACCATTATAATGTAAACCATATGTCATATTACCTTTTAGGTATCGCAAAATTCTAGACAATGCATTCCAATGTTCTTTTCCAGGGTTATGTGTATATCTACTTAGCCTTCCTACTGCAAAAGCTATGTCAGGTCTAGTGCAGTTTGTTAGATACATGAGGCTACCAATTATTCTGGAATATTCCAATTGAGACACACTATTTTCTGTATTCTTCATGAGAGTCACACTATAATCATAAGGAGTACTGACAGGTAAACAGTCAAAATGGTTAAACTTTCTCAATATCTTCTCAATGTAATGAGCTTGTGATAATATAATAACATCATTTTTCCTGGTTACTTCAATACCCAAGATTACACTTGCCTCTCCTAAGTCTTTCATGTCAAACTTAGATGACAAGAATTTCTTAGTTGCATTAACTAATTTAATATTAGTTCCAAAAATAAGCATGTCATCAACATAAAGACATATGATAACATAATCATTTCCAGAAATTTTACTATATACACATCTATCTACATCATTTATATGATAACCATTTGATTTTAAAACACCATCAAATTTTTCATGTCATTGTTTAGGAGCCTGTTTTAAACTATATAGTGATTTAATTAGTCTACATACTTTATTTTCTTTACCTAATATCTTATAACCCTCAGGTTGCTCCATATATATTTCTTCTTCTAAGTCTCCATTTAGGAAAGCCGTCTTAACATCCATTTGGTGTACCACTAGTTTATATATGGAGGCTATCGCTATTAAGACTCTAATAGTTGTAATCCTAGTTACAGGGGAATATGTATCAAAATAATCTATTCCATCCTTTTGTTTAAAGCCTTTCGCTACCAACCTAGCCTTAAACTTATCGATAGTTCCATCTGGTTTTAGTTTCTTTCTAAACACCCATTTGCAGCCTATTGGTTTGTTACCAGGTGGTAGATCTACAAGTTCCCAAGTATTATTAGATATAATAGATTCTAACTCATCATTTATTGCTTCCTTCCAAAAGGTTGCATCTGGAGAGTTAATAGCTTCTATATAAGTCGTAGGATCATCTTCTACTAAGAATGTAAAAAAACCATCTCCTAGGTTAGTTTCTCTTCTAACTCTAATACTTTTTCTTGGTTGTATCTCTTCTACTACTTTCTTGTAAGCATTTTTACTAGTAGACGCAATATCTGATTCATTAACTTTTTCTATTCCTATAGATTTAGATTTCATAGGAAATACGTTCTCAAAGAACTCTGCATCCCTAGCTTCTATAATTGTATTAGGATCTAGAATATTATCCTTAGTTTTTAAAACTAGAAACCTATAGGCCGCACTGTTTTGTGCATACCCTATAAATACACAATCGGTCATTTTAGGACCTAATTTTCTTTTCTTAGTTTCAGACAATCCTACTTTAGTAAGACACCCCCACACTTTAATATATTTATAACTAGAAATATGATTCTTCCAAAGTTCATACGGTGTTTGTTCAGAAGATTTAGATGGAATCCTGTTTAAGATATAACAAGCAGACAAAATTGCTTCTCCGCATATATTTGAGGGTAAGCCTGAACTATTTAACATGGCATTCATCATTTCTTTTAAAGTTCTGTTCTTACGTTCTGCTATTCCATTTTGTTCTGGTGTATAAGGAGCTGTAGTTTCGTGAATTATTTCATTCTTTTCACATAATTCTCTAAATTGAGAAGATTCAAATTCACCTTCTCTATCTGTTCTAAGTCTTTTAATTTTTATATTTAATTGATTTTCAACTTCAATTTTGTATTTATAAAAAGCATCTAAAGCTTCATCTTTGTTCCTTAATAGATATACTCTAGTGAACCTATAGTAGTCATATACAAAAGTTATATAATATCTTTTTCCTCCTCTAGACATGTGATTTCTAAAATCACCTAAATCACTATGTATCAACTCTAATAGAACAGATGATTTTTCTATTTGTTTAAAGGGTTTTCTAATAAATTTTGATTCTACACATGTTTCACATTTTTCAAACTCTTCATTAGATATATTAGGTAATAAACCTAATCTTTTCATTTTCTTTAAAGATGCCACATTCACATGACCTAATCTATTATGCCATAGATAAAAAGGTTCAACGATATAAACAGAACTAGATGTTTTCTTATTATCATTGGATACATTTACAATGAATAAACCATCGCTACAGTACCCCTTACCAACAAAGGTTCCATTTTTTGTCATTACAAGCTTATCTGAATCAAATACTAATTTGACACCAGCCTTATTGAGGAGCGAACCAGAGACCAAGTTTCTTCTAATGTCAGGCACATGTAGGACATCATTTAACATTAGAATCTTTCCAGAAGTGAGTTTCATAAGTACTTTCCCTTTCCCTACAACTAGAGACGTTCTAGCATTTTTCATGAACACCTGTTCATCATCTCCTGATACTTGGTAGGAGGTAAACATGCTACGATCCTTGCACACATATTTAGTTGCACCAGTATCTAGCACCCACTCCAAGTTGTTTACAAGGAAGACTTCTGACACCACAGCCACTACTATGTCAGACTCATTGCCTGTTTCTGTAAGATTAGCTTGCGGCTTATTTTTATTTTTCTTAAGCCTGCAGGTTTTAACATGATGCCCAGGCTTTCCACAGTTGTAGCAGTTTCCCTTTTTCTTGAATTGATTGTTTGCATTTTTCTTTTTGAGCCTGCATTCATTTGCATAATGTTTAGGTTTGCCACAGTTATGACAGTTGCCATTTTTCTTATTATTTGTCCGACTTGATTCCACAAGATTCGCTTTTTAATCTATCTCATTTTTATTTCCTTTTTTTTGGTCCCTGATTCTATTGGCCTCCTCTATTCGTATGTGTACGATACTGGTTTCCAAAGAAACACAGTTCTTCTTATGTTTCATTTTATTTTTATATTCTTTCCAGGAGGGCGGTAACTTTTCTATTAACGCTCCTGACAGAAACACCTCATCCAACTTAATTCCTTCTGTCGATAGTTCGTGAATTAGACTTTGAAAGTCATGAATCTGATTTGTGACAGATTTATCATCTGTCATTTCATAGTGAAGAAAATTAACAATTGCATGTTTCTTAGCGCCTGCATCTTCTAATATGTATTTCTTTTCTAAAGCAATCCATATGTATTTAGCAGAGGCGTAAGAAGCATACACATCATATAATTCGTTGGATAAAGAGTTTAGAATATAATTTTTGCAATTATTTTCATCTGTTACTTCATTTTGATTTGCTAGATCTATAGTAAATGATTCAGATAAAATGTATGAAACTTTTAGGGTGGTAAGAGCGAACATCAATTTCTGTTTCCACCGTTTAAAGGATTGTCCAGCGAACGGTTCGATTTTGGCTAACTCAGTAGAAGCATTTACTGTTACTGTAGCCATAGTCTATGTAATTCAACAAAATTCGATTTCAAGATTGTTGGATAATATGTTGAATTAAATAGACTATAAAATCGAGAACCAAAAAGGAAAATAAATTTAGAGAAAGAAAAACTTATTGAATTGAGTCGAGGCGTGACTGAGTCACTCGGCTTGAAATCGAATTTGCTCCCCTTGGACAGCGTCCCAAGTGCAACAGGTTTCCAGAGCAATCGACCTCCAGGATACAACGACTATGACCCGGTCCCAGCGGTGCACTCACTGTACACGGGCTCGAACCACTTGCAGTTTAATCCGAAAGTGCTGAGTTGACTCAGCAATGAACTCAGTAACAATGGTAAAATCATATCAGAGAGATTTTTATAAGACAATATTTTTTCGTATTTTGAAACTGGAATCGGAAGTCTTTATATAGACTCCGAAATGGTGCATAAGCACCCTTTACAAAAGGTTATGTCCGTTGGGTTTAAACCCAACAGGGGCGACCATCCGGAAGGGAAGCATCTCTCTAGTTTAAAACGAAAAGGCGCAAGTGCGAGTACACTCTCGCACATACAGTCCTGCGAGTACCCATACACACACACCCATGCGAGTACACTTACACCGCACCCGCACCCGCACCCGCACCCAGCCCAGCCCGTCCCGTCGCGTCGCGTCGTGCACGCGGAAGCGGACACGGACTCGGACTCGGCTCGGCTCGGCTCGGCGCGTGCGCGCGTGTGTGGTTAATGGCATAGCCCCCCCACAGGACCAAATTCACATGCCCCCTGAAAGGGGCTCAAGCCCTAGGCAAAAGGCCTATCATATAAACAAAAAAATTTCTTTTGTCAAATCCGATGTGGGACAAAACCAACACCTCAAAAACACCAAAATTTAAATGTGGAGGGAAAACACCGAAATTTGAAAATTCAAATTTTTAATATTATTTTAAAACAAATACAACACGACTTGCCGGTGACCCAGCCCACTGAAGTTCCCGTGCGCAAAAGCTACGTGGGGCCATCATACTACGTGGGCATGGTAATGTTTATGGGAAATTCGGATTGGGATTCGGTAGTCGCCCCTCCAGTCGGTACTGGTCGGTGCTGGAAAAGCCCTGTGGAGCCACCATTATTTGGGGAATGAACCCAAAAATGAGGCGGATCCAAATTTCAGGTAGACCCCACCATATGAACTATTGTGATTGAATGCCTACCAGTAAAAACTTCTTCGGCCACAAAGTTTTGGATCAAACTAATACTTGTGTTTTCCTTCACCCACATCCGTGTGACCTAATTATCAGATTAGATGACAAATAAACATTACCGTGGCCATAAGAAGTTTTTAATATTGGGGCGTTTAGCAAGCACTGTTGCCTTGGATTTAAATCTGCCTCATTTTGAAATAATGCCTTAAAGTGAGCTGGTAAAATGTAGAGCTGAGCAAAATCCGGCTCGATCTGACGGATTTGACCTGATTCGAACCGAAGGCTAGGTTTGGGTCGGTTCAAGTAGGGCCACTCATATCCGAATGTACATCGAGTCGAGTTTGGATCAGTACCCAATCCAGACCGATCCGATCCGAATGGATCCGATCCAATTCAGTAAGGTACTATATAAATAATATTTAATTTTTTATTTTCATTTTTTTACTACCATGTCACCTGAACGAAACCCTAATCCCTCCCTTCTCTTTCTCTACCCGAACGAGGCCACACCGACCCATCTCTCCTCCTTTCTCTCCCTCATTCTCTCCCGATTTCCCTCCTCTCCTTCTTTCTCTCCTTCTTTCTCTCTCGGTTTCTCACATCTCTCTCTCTCTCTCTCTCTCTCTCTCTCTCTCTCTCTCTCTCTCATTCTTGATTCAGCCCAATCTGAATCTATTGGATAGGCTCAACTCGATCCGACTCAATTCGATTTCCCAGACCGAGTCGAACTTGGTTCAGGTTAGTCCAGCAAGGATTCGGATCGAGTCGAGTTAGCCTTGCTGGACTCGGTCCATATCGGATCGAGTTCGGGTCAGGTTCTTGAAAAATCGGATCGAGTTGAGTTGGACTCAAGCCGGTCCGACTCGACTCAATGCCCACCTCTAGTAAAATGGATGGATGGAGTGGATAAAACAAATATATCATGGTGGGATCACTACAGCGCCTTAGAAATCCATTTTCTTTTTATCTCACGCTGATGAGACAAATACTAGCCAGATACAAAATAAAAGTTGGCCATACTATAGAAAACAACGGGACTGAACCCGAGCCAAATGCCTACCAGATACAAAAAACTCAAGTTGGCCACACTATAAGAAATTATAGAAATCCAAGGCGGTTTGCATACTGAATAAACAGTGGTCCCATCATGATGTATCTTATCTACATTGTCCATACATTTAACCAGCTCATTTTATCGCATGAACCCATAATTGAAGCATATCCAAAGCTCAAGTGGACCACACCACAAGAAAAAATATGCATTAAATACCTAGGGTTGAAAAATTCATGTGGGGCTACAAAGATTTTTTTTATCAAGCTGAATTTTTGTGTTTTCCCTTCATTTAGGTCTTTATGACCATATCAATGGGTTGGATGAAAAAAATAAATAAAAATCATTGGCCCTGGAAAGCTTTCAGTGGTGGACATCATTATCCCTACTGTTTCCTATGGTGAGGTCCACATGAGCTTTGCATATGCTCCAATTTGAGCTGACACTCTAAAATAATTTGATGGATGACATGCATAAAATACATACATCAACGTGGCCCCCACAAACTCACTCTTAGCAATCCCCTTCCAAACGAACCTACCACTGAACCATGAGTGGGGCCATGGAAGTTTTGAATCCGATAATATTGAATATGGATCCTTTGCTTGCCACAAATAGCTATTTCTTGCATTTACAAATTGTGATTGATTCACCTTATTACTAATTATTGTCTCATTGTAATAAATAAGAAATTTCGTTTTATCTAGATTGCGATTGGTCCACACTATCAATGACGTTGTCAGGACTGTTGCGATAAATATTGTCTCTAATGATGTGGCCTAATTACATTGCAAGAAATAAGACATTCCTCTTTATTGCAAGGAAGGGATTCAGACTCAATAATATTTGGATTCGATTCATCCCGGAATGACTTCATAAACTATTTTAGATGGCATATACCAACCACGTTGGACCTTTGAAGGTTTCAATGGCAGGCATTCCCCTCCCGATTTGAATCTTATGGTGTTGCCTGCTTAATTTTTGTAGACCACTCTACTAATGTCCTAAGCATGAGTTGGTGAGACAGATAGACAAGTGAATTTCTATAAGCATCACGAAGGGTCTTATTGTACCCTATTTTTTTTCCTATTTCTGGAATAACCAATCAAGGAGTGACACATGTTGTTACACAAAGAGAATATAACATGTGGAAAGATCTTTAAAGATATTAGAACACCTTCTACAAAAGCAGAATTGGCCTTGAGTTAGGCATACACGTCATCTGATGATGAGGTACGAGTGAGAAGTCCAAATGATAGAAAGCAGTCGAGAGAAGGGGAACAATCAAAGAAATGAAAAGATACAAAAGAATTTAAAAGACCGACATGGCAACGATTGAATAACCTAACATATGAACTAAAGAATAGAAACAAATACAGAGTATTTGTGTAGCAAAGAAGTCTATAAATAACAGAGTAAATCAATAAAGGAGTATCACACCAACCAAACAAACCAATCAAATTATCTTTCAATTATCTATCAATTTACCATTTCTTAAGTTCATAACTTAATTCTTTCCTTAAAGTAGAGATAATTTGATAGTGTTAATCTTTTAGCTATTGTAAGATCCGTATCCTATACCGTACTGTTTCGTAGGCTTCCGCGGTCTTCCTGGTCGAATTTCGGCAACATTTGACCTTTTTTCGATGTTTGCGCGCGATCATAAGCTGAGTCTTGTCAACTCGAGTTGGCTCGACCCGAGACTTGTAACCTAGCGACCGCACCGTCGTCGCGGTTCCAATGCCGCGTCTGGCGCACCAAGGCGATACCCAGGCCAGGAGATGTGGGCCTGCGTTCAGTTCGAAGAAACGCCGTGCGTTACAAAATGCAAGAGAATCTCTATGACATGTCACCTTAATCATGTCTCATCAATCCCATCAATGTCAAGTACATGCCAAGTACAACACATCAATCAACCCATCACCTAACACATCACTCACCCCATCACAACCCGTACCTCTCTTACACAATAACCCCAAAAGTCACAATAACCCCAAAAGTCAACATTTTCATCCCATCTTCTCTCTCTCTCCCATCCATCACTCCATCCCATCCTCTCTCTCTCTCTCTCTCTCTCTCTCTCTCTCTCTCTCTCTCTTATTTCTCTCTTCTCTCCCAAGCAACCAAAGGAGAATCCAACGTATGGACTTCTAAGCCTTCCAAGAGAGAGCTAGGTGTGGCCCACTCCCTTCCCCTTTATCCTTATCATCCAACCCTTAGATCATCATCTCCACTATTGAAGGAGCTTCTTAGGAGCCTTAGAACACCAGGGAGGAAGAAGAAGGAAAGGTGAGTGAATCTTCACTGTTTGTGGATGATTTATGATTTGATTTTGATGATTTGAGGGCCCACTTGTAGGTGAGACCCATTATGATGTATATGTTGTAATCTTGAGGGACCTATAGTGGCGGGGCCCCTCCGTCATCGCCGATCTTTCTCCTTTCCTCTTTCTCTCCCTCTCTTTTTTTCTTTATGATTAGTGGCCCACCCATGATGTGTGTATTTTATCCATGATGTCCAACAAATGGGCCACCTTGATATCGGTTGGGGCCTACATGATTGGATGGTCACATAGGCCCGGATGAGAGGGAAGGACAAATATCAGCTTGACAGAGATCCCATGGCCCACTACGTGGGACCACCATGATGTAGTGCACCATCCAGCACTGTCCAGTTGCTGGACACTAGCCAGGCATTATATAAAGTAAATATACTTATATATATATATATATATATATATATATATATATATATATATATATATATATTATAGATTACAGGGCTTACCTTACCTGTACGTGTGGGGCCCATGTGGGACCCACCTCTTCTTGGGATTTAAGGGTGGTGTGCGCTGATCAGCAGCCACACTCACCAGCGCACATGCGCATACCGCCCATCCCATTCAGCTGGGCCGTCCACGTGTTGGACGGCCAACAGCAGGATGCTGCATCCCTGACGTCAGTGAGTTCTGTGGGTCTCAAGTGAAATCCTAACCATTCAGATGGTGAGACCCACTGCCAATTCAACGTCAGTAAATTCTGTGGGTCCCACGTGTCATCTAAATCGTCCATCTATTAGGGATGTGGGTCCCACTGCCATTTGACATCACCATGTTCTGGGGACCCACCGCATATGCATGGGTCTCCTCTTCACCATCCATTGCTTGGGCGGTGGTACCCACCCCCACACATGGGGCCTACCTTGATTATGGGAGCTAGACGTGGAACCCACCTGATGTGCCTGCACGTGTGCAGTGCACTGGACGTGGGGCCCACTGATGTACGAGTTGTATTCCACACCTTCTATCAATGCGTACTCCACCGCAATGTATTTATTAGCTGGACGGTGCAACGAGGGCCACTGTGGTATATATGTTCTTATCCACACCGTCCATTGTAGTGACGGTGGGTCTCCACCATGATGGATCTAACCATCCAGGCCGTTTTGGCCATGCACCCCACTTAATGAGTGTGTTGTCCACACACGTGGGTCCTTCATGATGCATGTGAAGTTATCCACACCGTCCATCTCTGGACATGTGGGCCTCACCATGATGCATGTTTGTACCTGCACCGTCCAGTTGCTAGACGGTGCTGTGTAGGCCCCACCTTAGCATCCAGACTGTTTACTTGGTGGGCCTCCACCGTAATGCAAGTGTTTTATCTACTCCGTCCGTCCCTAACGCGTGGGACCTACCATTGATACGTGTTTCATATCCCACAGCCCATCCATTTTGACGTGGCCCACCAGATTTGGACGGTGGGCCCTATCTTAACTTGATGCATATGCTCATCTATGCAGTTCACTGCCCAGATAGGGACGGTGGGACCCACATGATGTGAATGTTTTATTTGCGCTGTCCGTCTAACGGACCGCTATGATATAAGTGTTTCATCCTAACTGTCTATCTGTGAGATCCACCTACCACATCATCCAGCAGTGGTGGGCCCTACCTTATTGTATGTGTTGATTACACACCGTCCATGGGACCTACTTAAATAAAAGTATTCTATATCCACCGTCCACCGTCCATCCATTTTTTAAATGTGGACCCCACCGTGATGTGGCTCACCTGCGATGTATATTAGGCCCAACTAATGGGGCCCATTATGATATATTTGAGGCCCATTAGTGTGGCCCATTAATGAAGCCCACTTGATGTTTATGTGGCCAATTAGTGCGGCCCATTGATGTAGTCCACTTGCCTTGTATTTTAAGGCCCATATGATGGGGCCCACCTGCTTGAATCTAAGGCCCATGGGCAAGGCCCATTGTGATGTATTCACGGCATATGGGCAAGGCCCATTGTGATATGTATTAGGCCCATGATACGTGGCCCGTTTGATGTATATAAGACCCATGTGTAAGGCCCACATATTATGTATTTGAAGCCCATGAGTAGGGCCCTCCTGTTATGAGGCCCATTGATGCGTTCCACTTAATGTATATAAGGCCCATTGGTGCGGCCTATTGATGCGACCCACTTGTCATATATGAGGCCCATGGTGTGGCCCATTGATGCGGCCCACTTGATATATGAGGCCCATTGGTGCGGCCCATGGATACGACCCTCTTAATGTATATTAGAGGCCTATATATGAGGACCAATGTGATGTTTCATGACTCATGTGCCGAGGCCCATTGTGACGTACTTGAGACCCATTATGATATATTTTCGAACCATTTGGTAAGGCCCAATGAGATGTATTTTCTGGCCCATGTATTGCGGCCCAACTGGCATATATGGGGCCCATGTGCTATGGCCCATTGTGATGAACATGAGGTCCATGATGAGGCCCATAGTGATATGTATTAGGTCCTTGTGTGAGGCTATGGGCCCACGATACGTTTAGCTCTATGTAGACCACTCCTTGGGAGCAATGTTGGTCGAATGTCCACATTGATGGGCAATGATGGTTTAATGTTTACATTGTGACCTTCCCTTAGGCCTTGTTAGGCCCATCCTCATCATTCTCTTAATGGGTTAACCCAAATAAGTGGGCCCCATTCACCATGCCGGATGGCTCCGTGCTACCAGATTTGATATAACCACAGCCGAGGTCCGATCTTTATATTATGGTTGATCGGCTGATCATTTATAGACCCTGCTTTGTTTATCTACTGATTATCGGTGTTGATTATCGAGGTCGACGCCAATTATCGACCCTGATTATCGATGCTGATTATCGGTGCCGATTGACGTGACTGATTTGTCGATTCCGATTGTTAAGGCCGATGGTATAAGCCGATTTCGATTGTCGAGGCCGATAGCATAAGCCGATTCCAACTGTCGAGGCCGAGTATCGAGGCCAAGGCCGAGTGTCGATTCCGTTTGTTGAGGCCGATTCCGATTGCCAAGACCCATTGTAATGTATTTGAGGCCCATGGGACATGGCCCATTGTGATATATTTTCAGCCCATATGATGGGGCCCGACTTGATCTATATTAGGCCCATGGGACGTGGCCCATTGTGATATATTTCTGGCCCATATGATGGGGCCCGACTCGATCTATATTAAGCTCGTGAGAGCAGCCCATTGCGATGTATATTGGACCCCTGAAAGGCTACTCACTTGATGTATATGTGGCCTATGAGTGAGGCCCTCCGTGATGTGTATTAAACTCTTGAGTGAGGCCCATGGTGTTGTATATTTGGCCCTAGAATGGGTCATGAGCCCATTATGTGTTTGGCCCTATAAGGGTCATTCCTTGTAGGCAATATTGGTTAAAAGTCCACATTATCAAGGTCGATTATTGATACTGATTATGAGTAGGTGACAACATAACATCATAATACAGCCCATACACATCATCTGCATGTTTGTTATGAGATGTGATTGACCATTACATATGTCATAGGGCAGGTTGTTCATAGGGCACCCTGATAGGCAGAGTTGCCCCACATGAGATCATGACATAGACAAGATTGATGCATGATTGAGTTGTGTGACGCATGCATCTTACATTTGTGTGACATGATTACTGTACGCCCTAGTGACATCAGGGTTGTAGCTTCTACATGTATTTCGTGGATGGTCAGATGGGACACCGAAAATCTGTTTTACATGGAGTGCTATAGATATCCCTGGATGAAAGTCCCTAAACCCTCTTGGTTCCAGAGGTTGCTCTAACATCTAGACCGAGTGGATGCATAAGCGCATGAGGGTCGTATACCGTTAGGTCGCGTCTCCCACTGTGTCATGGTCAGTTGGAAGGGGGTATGGCCTTACCTGCCCGAAAGGAGGGGGCAATGCTAGGCAGAGTCTGACCGGCTTGAGGAATGGGTCCGCTATCGACGAGCCGGGCCCGATATTGACAGGCGGATAATGAGGTCTCTTTCACTCACCTTGTTGCGCGCGATGGGGCGGCAATCTGGTTTGGAGTGTAATAGACCCCGGTGATTTTCCAGAGAGGACCCGTACTGATATGTGGACTTATTGAGTAGGAGTTGCATACTCATATATTGCTTTCATTCACTATCCACTCGGGCTGGTGGTGCGCAACTGATTGTTGTGTACCTTCGCATGGTCAGGATTTTGGTTGGGTGCGCGACTAACCTGAGATCAGGAGTTTACCACATTGAGTCTGACTATCCAAATTTAGGTATGAGACTGGTTTGGATAGAAGTCCCTTGTGATGGATCCGATAACCTGCGATACTACGTACTATCATCCCGTCTTCACTCCAGCTTGGTCATTTCATTTGCACTGCATATTACATTGCATCCACAGTACTTAGCATTTTTGATTTCCATGTTTCTGCATTGATATAGCCATTAGTACTCATGGCTTGCATCGCATAGTCTTGGTACGGCTGATGGCACTCATAGACTTATCAGTATATTTTCACCCATTTCGATGTTGTATGATCTATGGCATTATATCCTCGACATCTAATATTTAGCTCGCTTTGACTCCTCATTTGTATAACCGATTCACATTGTGTACCCTGATATTGTATGACCCATGGACTTGTCAGTACTTCCGCTTACTCTGATTACTCTGATATTGCATACTTAGCACTTACCTTGTGTACACACTTTCACCACTCACTAAGCTTTCTATAAGCTTATGCATGACAAATGCGTGCAGGTGGTGTCAGGTTGCTGCAGTATTGAGCTTGGTGCATGCAGCGGACTTATGGAGCTTTGATTTTTGACATATGTATTTCCCTTTTAGCACTGTATTCAACTGTGTATATTAGTGGATATGTGTTGATGATGTTGCCTTTGTGACTTGGGTAAACTTGTGGTTATGCTTATTATGAGTTAATGTACATTAAAAAATCCTCCTTATAGGATCCCAAGATTAGAATCTGGCATATGGATGTTGGGAGCCGAGAATGGGGTACTACGGAGGCTGTCAGCACCGGATTCGGCGATTGGGAATTTTGGTGAGCCCAGTTTTCGAGTTTGGGGTGTGACAGCTATAATCTCAATCTACATTCATATGTTAGACCCTATCCATTTTTAATACAAATAATTTTTCAACCAAGAAGACTTTTTAGAGTTGTGCCTCGACCGACTGTAAGTATTTTCTTCTTATTTGACGATAGTCATGTATCGAAAAAGTTCTTTCTTACAGAAGGGAAAATTGAACCCATTTTTAAAAGAAGAACCACACCATCTAACTATCGCCTGATCATCATCTAAAACAAATTTATGAGTAGCTGAATAGATGGTTGATCCGCTTAGATCTCAGTTATGTATAGTCATAGTCATCATATCTACCTATATTATCACTCGAAGTCAAGTTGTTTAGTAGGAATCGAACTACATAATTAGTTCTAACATACCGACACGCACCACACGTGACCATACCTCCCCTTAAAAAAGTGAAAAATAGGTATCATGTGGCTTCTGCCCACGGGAACTTCCCATGTGTGGAAGATAGGTAACTAGCATACAGATATACCATAGATAACATTATTGTGGTTTGATTTCAAATTTGGTCACATGATAAGTGCTCACGTGATGAGTGAAGGCATGCTAGAATTGAATTTGCAGCTCAATTCAAACCTAATAACTATGATCACAAGCACCGAGATAGGAAGATACGTAGTTTATAACCAAGATTGAATGAGATCGGTTGCTTATTCAGCCACTCACTCAGTATGTAAGAAGGATAAGGCGATATTCAAATGGTAGGATTCATCCTCTAATGATAGGTTACACCTTTGACTTTCATACAAAAGGACTTTTTAATATAGATAAAAGATTGAGAATTGAATTCTTACATTTGGTCAGAGAGAGCAGCTACAAAACATCTTTTTGTATGGAGAACTGAATCCAGCGTATGAGCATAGACTCAAATTGCAGTTAAATTACCAGCTACATGATTAACGCTACGGATTAGATAATGAATATAAATAATAGGCGAAAAGTAAATGAATACACAATGAAATGTAATTGATAAGTAATCGAAAGGATAGTTGAAATGTATGTTTGGGTTTGATTGGATTGGTACGAGATAATGTTTTGCTAAAATCCTTCACTATTTATAACCTTAACTCAGCCATTCGGATGTTTTTCACATTCTAATATATGTTATAACTATTTAACACTAAGCTTTTTGAAGGCTTTCTTCTAAATTTGTCACGTGTCTTAATAATCACTTTTAAACTATCACTCTTCAATCAACCACTTAATAGATGACATGTCGTCCATGGATCCACTCTAACTATACTATTTTGCATATTTAGATGGATCTCCATATACCACATGCACATCACTCGGGTTGGCTTTTGCAGGAATTGGCTTTCACAAGAGTTAAGGACAGCGGGGATGAACAAACGTGTTTAAGCAATTCACCATAAATGATAATTCCACGTGTAAATTATGCAAATTTTACGAAGGTATCTGGTCTACACGCGAAAATAATCCTGAGGCGATATGCTAGTCACACTTTTTTCATCAGCGGTGTGTGTGATTTTAAAGAGAAGAAGCGGATTTACTGCGGCCCGCCACACTCAAGACATGCCCCCTGCCCCACTTTAATGTGTGTATTCTACATCAGCGACGTCCTTCCATTTTTTTAGATTATTTAAAAGCATGAGCATACCTCCCCCTAAAAAAGTGAAAAATAGGAATCATGTGACTTCTACCCAAGGGAACTTTTCATGTGTGGAAGATAGGCAACTAGCATACAGATATACCATAGATAACATTATTGTGGTTTGATTTCAAATTTGGTCACGTGATAAGTGAAGGCATGCTAGAATTGAATTTGCGGCTCAAGTCAAACCTAATAACTATGATCACAAGCACCGAGATAGGAAGATACGTAGTTTATAACCAAGATCGAATGAGATCGGTTGCTTATTCAGCTACTCACTCTGTATGCAAGTAGGATAAGGCGATATTCAAATGGTAGGATTCATCCTCTAATGATAGGTTACACCTTTGACTTTCACACAAAAGGACTTTTTAATATAGATAAAAGATCGAAAAATGAATTCTTACATTTGGTCACAGAGAGCAGCTGCAAAACATCTTTTTGTATGAATCCAGCGTATGAGCATAGACTCAAATTGCAGTTAAATTACCAGCTACATGATTAACGTAATGGATTAGATAATGAATATAAATAACAGGCGAAAAGTAAATGAGTACACTATGAAATGTAATTGATAAGTAATCGAAAGGATAATTGAAATATATGTTTGGGTTTGATTGGATTGGTATGAGATAATGTTTTGCTAAAATCCTTCACTATTTATAACCTTAACTTAGCCATTCGTATGTTTTTCACATTCTAATAGTTGTTATAACTATTTAACACTAAGCTTTTTAAAGACTTTCTTCTAAATTTGTCACGTCTTAATAATCACTTCTATACTATCACTCTTCATTCAACCACTTAATAGATGACATGTCGTCCATGGATCCACTCTAACTATACTATTTTACATATTCAGATGGATCTCCATATAGCCCATGCACATCACTCGGGTTAGCTTTTGTAGGAATTGGCTTTCACAGGAGTTAAGGACAACGGGGATAAATAAACATGTTTAAGAAATTCACCATAAATGATCGTTCCACGTGTAAATTGTGCAAATTTTACGAAGGTATCTGGTATACACGCGAAAGTAATCCAAAGGCGATATGTTAGTCACACTTTTTTCATCAGCGGTGTGTTTGATTTTAAAGAGAAGAAGAGGATTTACTGCGGCCCACCACACTCAAGACGTGCCCCCTACCCCACTTTAATGTGTGTATTCTACATCAGCGACGTCCATCCCTTTTTTCTGATTATTTAAAAGCGTGACCATACCTCCCCTTAAAAAAGTGAAAAATAGGTATCATGTGGCTTCTGCCCACGGGAACTTCTCAAGTGTGAAAGATAGGCAAGTAGCATACAGATATACCATAAATAACATTATTGTGGTTTGATTTCAAATTTGGTCACGTGATAAGTGCTCACACGATAAGTGAAGGCATGCTAGAATTGAATTTGCGGCTCAATTCAAACCTAATAACTATGATCACAAGCATCGAGATAGGAAGATACGTACTTTACAACCAAGATCGAATGAGATCGGTTGCTTATTCAGCTACTCACTCAGTATGTAAGTAGGATAAGGCGATATTCAAATGGTAGGATTCATCCTCTAATGATAGGTTACACCTTTGACTTTCATACAAAAGGACTTTTTAATATATATAAAAGATCGAGAAATGAATTCTTACATTTGGTTACAGAGAGCAGCTGCAAAACATCTTTTTGTATGGAGAACTGAATCCAGCGTATGAGCATAGACTCAAATTGTAGTTAAATTACCAGTTACATGATTAACACTACGGATTAGATAATGAATATAAATAACAGGTGAAAAGTAAATGAATAAACTATGAAATGTAATTGATAAGTAATCGAAAGGATAATTGAAATATTTTTTTGGGTTTGAATGGATTTGTACGAGACAATGTTTGGCTAAAATCCTTCACTATTTATAACCTTAACTTAGCCATTCGGATATTTTTCATATTCTAATAGTTGTTATAACTATTTAACACTAAGCTTTTTGAAGGCTTTCTTCTAAATTTTTCACATGTCTTAATAATCACTTCTATACTATCACTCTTCAATCAACCACTTAATAGATGACATGTCGTCCATGGATCAACTCTAACTATACTATTTTGCATATTCAGGTGGATCTTCATATACCCCATGCACATCACTCGGGTTGGCTTTTGCAGGAATTGGCTTTCACAGGAGTTAAGGACAACGGGGATAAAGAAACGTGTTTAAGCAATTCACCATAAATGATCGTTCCACGTGTAAATTGTGCAAATTTTTCAAAAGTATCTGGTATACACGCGAAAGTAATCCTGGGGCGATATGCTAGTCACACTTTTTTCATCAGCGGTATGTTTGGTTTTAAAGAGAAGAAGCGGATTTACTGCGGCCCGCCACACTCAAGACGGGCCCCTTACCCCACTTTAATGTGTGTATTCTACATCAGCGACGTCCATCCCTTTTTTCATATTATTTAAAAGCGTGACCATACCTCCCCTTAAAAAAGTGAAAAATAGGTATCATGTGGCTTCTGCCCACGGGAACTTCCCATGTGTGGAAGATAGGCAACTAGCAGACAGATATACCATAAATAACATTATTGTGGTTTGATTTCAAATTTGGTCACGTGATAAGTGCTCACACGATAAGTGAAGGCATTCTAGAATTGAATTTGCGGCTCAATTCAAACCTAATAACTATGATCACAAGCACCGAGATAGGAAGATACGTAGTTTATAACCAAGATCGAATGAGATCGGTTGCTTATTCAGCTACTCACTCAGTATGTAAGTAGGATAAGGCAATATTCAAATGGTAGGATTCATCCTCAAATGATTGGTTACACCTTTGACTTTCATACGAAAGGACTTTTTAATATAGATAAAAGATCGAGAAATGAATTCTTACATTTGGTCACAGAGAGCTGCTGCTAAACATCTTTTTGTATGGAGAACTGAATCCTGCGTATGAGGATAGACTCAAATTGCAGTTAAATTACCAGCTACATGATTAACGCTACGGATTAGATAATGAATATAAATAACTGGCGAAAAGTAAATGAATACACTATGAAATGTAATTGATTTGTAATCGAAAGGATAATTGAAATATTTTTTTGGGTTTGAATGGATTGGTACGAGACAATGTTTTGCAAAAATCCTTCACTATTTATAACCTTAACTTAGCCATTCGGATATTTTTCACATTCTAATAGTTGTTATAACTATTTAACACTAAACTTTTTGAAGGCTTTCTTCTAAAATTTTCACATGTCTTAATAATCACTTTTATATTATCACTCTTCAATCAACCACTTAATAGATGACATGTCGTCCATGGATCCACTCTAACTACACTATTTTGCATATTCAGGTGGATCTCCATATACCCCATGCACATCACTCAAGGTATCTGTTACACACGCGAATGTTATCCTGAAGCGATATGCTGGTCACACTTTTTTCATCAGCGGTGTGTTTGATTTTAAAGAGAAGAAGCGGATTTACTGCGGCCCACCACACTCAAGACGTGCCCCCTACCCCACTTTAATGTGTGTATTCTATATCAGCGACGTCCATCCATTTTTTCAGATTATTTAAAAGTGTGACCATACCTCCACTTAAAAAAGTGAAAAATAGGTATCATGTGGCTTCTGCCCACGGGAACTTCCCATGTGTGGAAGATAGGCAACTAGCATACAGATATACCATAAATAACATTATTGTGGTTTGATTTCAAATTTGGTCGCGTGATAAGTGCTCACATGAGAAGTGAATGCATGTTAGAATTGAATTTGCGGCTCAATTCAAACCTAATAACTATGATCACATGCACCGAGATAGGAAGATACGTAGTTTATAACTAAGATCGAATGAGATCGGTTGCTTATTCAGCCACTTACTCAGCATGTAAGTAGGATAAGGCGATATTCAAATGGTAGGATTCATCCTCTAATGATGGGTTACACCTTTGACTTTCATACAAAAGGACTTTTTAATATAGATAAAAGATCGAGAAATGAATTCTTACATTTGGTCACAGAGAGCAGCTGCAAAACATCTTTTTGTATGGAGAACTGAATCCAGCATATGAGCATAGACTCAAATTGTAGTTAAATTACCAGCTACACGATTAACGCTACGGATTAGATAATGAATATAAATAATAGGCGAAAAGTAAATGAATACACCATGAAATGTAATTGATAAGTAATCGAAAAGATAATTGAAATATATGTTTGGTTTTGATTGGATTGGTACGAGAAAATTTTTTGGTAAAATCCATCACTATTTATAACCTTAACTCAGCCATTCGGATGTTTTACACATTCTAATAGTTGTTATAACTATTTAAGACTAAGCTTTTTGAAGACTTTCTTGTAAATTTGTCACATATCTTAATAATCACTTTTATACTATCACTCTTCAATCAACCACTTAATAGATGACATGTCATCCATGGATCCACTCTAACTATACTATTTTGCATATTCAGATGGATCTCCATATACCCCATGACATCACTTGGGTTTGCTTTTGCAGGAATTGGCTTTCACAGGAGATAAGGACAATGGGAATAAACAAAAATGTTTAAGCAATTCACCATAAATGATCGTTCCATGTGTAAATTGTGCAAATTTTACGAAGATATCTGGTATACACGCGAAAGTAATCCTGAGGCGATATGCTAGACACACTTTTTTCATCAGCGGTGTGTTTGATTTTAAAGAGAAGAATCGGATTTACGATGGCCCGCCACACTCAAGACGTGCCCCCTCCCCCACTTTAATGTGTGTATTTTACTTCAGCGACGTCCATCCATTTTTTCAGATTATTTAAAAGCGTGACCATACCTCCCCTTAAAAAAGTGAAAAATAGGTATCATGTGGTTTCTGCCCACGGGAACTTCTTATGTGTGGAAGATAGGCAACTAGCATACAAATATACCATAAATAACATTATTGTGGTTTGATTTCAAATTTGGTCACGTGATAAGTGCTCACACGATAAGTGAAGGCATGATAGAATTGAATTTGCGGCTCAATTCAAACCTAATAACTATGATCAAAAGCATCGAGATAGGAAGAACGTAGTTTATAACCAAGATTAAATGAGATCGATTACTTATTTAGCCACTCACTCAGTATGCAAGTAGGATAAGGCAATATTCAAATGGTAGGATTCATCCTCTAATGATAGGTTACACCTTTGACTTTCATACAAAAGGACTTTTTAATATAGATAAAAGATCGAGAAATGAATTCTTACATTTGGTCACAGAGAGCAACTGCAAAACATCATTTCGTATGGAGAACTGAATCCAGCGTATGAGAATAGACTCAAATTGCAGTTAAATTACCAGCTCCAAGATTAATGCTACGGATTAGATAACGAGTATAAATAATAGGCGAAAAGTAAATGAAAACGCGATGAAATGTAATTGATAAGTAATCAAAAAGATAATTGAAATATATGTTTGGGTTTGATTGGATTGGTACGAGACAATTTTTTGCTAAAATCCTTCACTATTTATAACCTTAACTATCTTAATAATCACTTTTATACTATCACTCTTCAATCAACCACTTAATAGATGACATGTCGTCCATTGATCCACTCTAACTACACTATTTTGCATATTCAGATGGATCTCCATATACCCCATGCACATCACTCAAGTTGGCTTTTGCAAGAATTGGCTTTCACAGGAGTTAAGGACAACGGGGATAAACAAACATGTTTAAGAAATTCACCATAAATGATCGTTCCACGTGTAAATTGTGCAAATTTTACAAAGGTATCTGGTATACACACGAAAGTAATCCTGAGGCGATATGCTAGTCACACTTTTTTCATCAGCGGTGTGTTTGATTTTAAAGAGTAGAAGCGGATTTACTGCGGCCCGCCACACTCAAGACGTGCCCCCTCCCCCACTTTAATGTGTGTATTCTACATTAGTGACGTCCATCCATTTTGTCCAGATTATTTAAAAGCGTGACCATACCTCCCCTTAAAAAAGTGAAAAATAGGTATCATGTGGCTTCTGCCCACGGGAACTTCCCATGTGTGGAAGATAGGCAACTAGCATACAGATATGCCACAGATAACATTATTGTGATTTGATTTCAAATTTGGTCACGTGATAAGTGCTCACGTGATGAGTGAAGGCATGATAGAATTGAATTTGAGGCTCAATTCAAACCTAATAACTATGCTCACAAGCACCGAGATAGGAAGATACGTAGTTTATAACTATGATTGAATGAGATCGGTTGCTTATTCAGCCACTCACTCAGTATGTAAGTAGGATAGGGCGATATTCAAATGTTAGGATTCATCCTCTAATGATAGGTTACACCTTTGACTTTCATACAAAAGGACTTTTTAATATAGATGAAAGATCGAGAAATGAATTCTTAGATTTGATCATAGAGAGCAGCTGCAAAACATCTTTTTGTATGGAGAACTGAATCCATCGCATGAGCATAGACTCAAATTGCAGTTAAATTACCAACTACAAGATTAACGCTACGGATTAGATAATGAAAATAAATAATAGGCGAAAAGTAAATGAATACACTATGAAATGTAATTGATAAGTAATCGAAAAGATAGTTGAAATATATGTTTAGGCTTGATTGGATTTGTACGAGACATTTATTTGCTAAAATCCTTCACAATTTATAACCACAACTTAGCCATTCGGATGTTTTTCACATTCTAATAATTGTTATAACTATTTAACACTTAGCTTTTTGAAGACTTTCTTCTAAATTGGTCGCATGTCTTAATAATCACTTTTATACTATCACTCTTCAATCAACCACTTAATAGATGACATGTCATCCATGGATCCACTCTAACTATACTATTTTGCATATTCAGATGGATCTCCATATACCCCATGCCATCGCTTGGGTTGGCTTTTGCAGCAATTGGCTTTCACAGGAGTTAAGGACAATGGGGATAAATCAACGTGTTTAAGCAATTCACCATAAATGATCGTTCCATGTGTAAATTATGTAAATTTTACGAAAGTATCTGGTATACACGCGAAAGTAATCCTGAGGCGATATGTAGTCACACTTTTTTCATCAGCGGTGTGTTTGATTTTAAAGAGAAGAAGCGGATTTAATACGGCCCGCCATACTCAAGACGTGCCCCCTACCCCACTTTAATGTGTGTATTCTACATCAGCGACGTCTATCCGTTTTTCTAGATTATTTAAAAGCGTGACCATACCTCCCCTTAAAAAAGTGAAAAATAGGTATCATGTAGCTTCTGCCCACGGGAGCTTCCCATGTGTGGAAGATAGGCAACTAGCATACAGATATACCATAGATAACATTATTGTGGTTTGATTTCATATTTGGTCACGTGATAAGTGCTCACATGATAAGTGAAGGCATGTTAGAATTGAATTTGCGGCTCAATTCAAACCTAATAACTATGATCACATTCACTAAGATCGGAAGATACGTAGTTTATAACTAAGATCGAATGAGATCGTTTGCTTATTCAGCCACTCACTCAGTATGTAAGTAGGATAAGGTGATATTCAAACGGTAGGATTCATCCTCTAATGATTGGTTACACCTTTGACTTTCATACAAAAAGACTTTTTAATATAGATAAAAGATTGAGAAATGAATTCTTACATTTGGTCACAGAGAGCAACAGCAAAACATCTTTTCGTATGGAGAACTGATTCCAGCGCATGAGCATAGACTCAAATTATAGTTAAATTACCAACTACATGATTAACGCTACGAATTAGATAATGAATATAAATAATAGGCGAAAAGCAAATGAATGCACTATGAAATGTAATTGTGAAGTAATCGAAAGGGTAATTGAAATGTATGTTTAGGTTTGATTGGATTGGAACGAGACAATGTTTTGCTAAAATCCTTGACTATTTATAACCTTAACTCAGACATTCGAATGTTTTTCACATTCTAATAGTTATTATAACTATTTAACACTAAGCTTTTTGAAGACTTTCTTCTAAATTTGTCACATGTCATAATAATCACTTTTATACTATCACTCTTCAATCAACCACTTAATAGATGAAATGCCATCCATGGATCCACTCTACCTACACTATTTTGCATATTCAGATGAATCTCCATATACCCCATGCACATCACTCAGGTTGGCTTTTACAAGAATTGGCTTTCAGAGGAGTTAAGGACAATGGGGATAAACAAACGTGTTTAAGCAATTCACCATAAATGATCGTTCCATGTGTAAATTGTGCAAATTTTACGAAGGTATCTGGTATACGCGCGAAAGTAATCCTAAGGCGATAGTCTAGTCACACTTTTTTCATCAGCAGTGTGTTTGATTTTAAAGAGAAGAAGCGGATTTACTACTGCCCGCCACACTCAAGACGTGCCCCCTCCCCCACTTTAATGTGTGTATTCTACATTAGTGACGTCCATCCATTTTTTTCAGATTATTTAAAAGCGTGACCATACCTACCCTTAAAAAAGCAAAAAATAGGTATCATGTGGCTTTTGCCCACGGGAACTTCCCATGTGTGGAAGATAGGTAACTAACATACAGATATACCATAGATAACATTATTTTGGTTTGATTTCAAATTTGTTCACGTGATAAGTGCTCACGTGATGAGTGAAGGTATGCTAGAATTGAATTTGAGGCTCAATTCAAACCTAATAACTATGATCACAAGCACCGAGATAGGAAGATACGTAGTTTATAACCAAGATCGAATGAAATCGGTTGCTTATTCAGCCACTCACTCAGTATGTAAGTAGGACAAGGCGATATTCAAATGGTAGGATTCATCCTCTAATGATAGGTTACACCTTTGACTTTCATACAAAAGGACTTTAATATAGATGAAAGATCGAGAAATGAATTCTTACATTTGGTCACAGAGAGCAGCTGCAAAACATCTTTTTATATGGAGATCTAAATCCAGCGTATGAGCATAGACTCAAATTGCAGTTAAATTACCAGCTACAAGATTAACGCTACGGATTAGATAATGAATATAAATAATAGGGGAAAAGTAAATGAATACACTATGAAATGTAATTGATAAGTAATCGAAAAGATTATTAAAATATATGTTTAGGTTTTATTGGATTTCTACGAGACATGTTTTTGCTAAAATCCTTCACTATTTATAACCTTAACTTAGCCATTCGGATGTTTTTCACATTCTAATAATTGTTATAACTATTTAACACTTAGGTTTTTGAAGACTTTCTTCTAAATTTGTCGCATGTCTTAATAATCACTTTTATACTATCACTCTTCAATCAACCACTTAATAGATGACATGTCGTCCATGGATCCACTCTAACTATACTATTTTGCATATTAAGATAGATCTCCATATACCCCATGCCATCACTTGGGTTAGCTTTTGCAGGAATTGGCTTTCACAGGAGTTAAGGACAATGGGGATAAACCAACGTGTTTAAGCAATTCACCATAAATGATCGTTCCACGTGTAAATTATGTAAATTTTACGAAGGTATCTGGTATACACGCAAAAGTAATCCTGAAGCGATATGCTAGTCACACTTTTTTCATCAGCGGTGTGTTTGATTTTAAAGAGAAGAAGCAGATTTACTGCGGCCCGTCACACTCAAGACGTGCCCCCTCCCCCACTTTAATGTGTGTATTCTACGTAAGTGACGTCCATCCATTTTTTCCAGATTATTTAAAAGCGTGACCATCCCTCCCCTTAAAAAAGTGAAAAATAGGTATCATGTGGCTTCTCCCTACAGGAACTTCCCATGTGTGGAAGATAGGCAACTAACATACAGATATGCCATAGATAACATTATTATGGTTTGATTTCAAATTTGGTCACGTGATAAGTGCTCACGTGATGAGTGAAGGCATGATAGAATTGAATTTGCGGCTCAATTCTAACCTAATAACTATGATCACAAGCACCGAGATAGGAAGATACGTAGTTTATAACCAAGATCGAATGAGATCGGTTGCTTATTCAGCCACTCACTCAGTATGAAAGTAGGATAAGGTGATATTCAAATGGTAGGATTCATCCTCTAATGATAGGTTACACCTTTGACTTTCATACAAAAGGACTTTTTAATATAGATGAAAGATCGAGAAATGAATTCTTACATTTGGTCACAGAGAGCAGCCGCAAAACATGTTTTTGTATGGAGAACTGAATCCAGCGTATGAGCATAGACTCAAATTGCAGTTAAATTACCAGCTAAAAGATTAACTTTACGGATTATATAATGAATATAAATAATAGGCGAAAAGTAAATGAATACACTATAAAATGTAATTGGTAAGTAATCGAAAAGATAATTGAAATATATGTTTAGGTTTGATTGGATTTGTATGAGACATTTTTTTGCTAAAATCCTTCACTATTTATAACCTTAACTTAGCCATTCGGATGTTTTTCACATTCTAATAGTTGTTATAACTATTTAACACTTAGCTTTTTGAAGACTTTCTTCTAAATTTGTCGCATGTCTTAATAATCAATTTTATACTATCACTCTTCAATTAACCACTTAATAGATGACATGTCGTCCATGGATCCACTCGAACTATACTATTTTGCATATTAAGATGGATCTCTATATACCCCATGCCATCACTTGGGTTGGCTTTTGCAGGAATTGGCTTTCACAAGAGTTAAGGACAATGGGGATAAACCAACGTGTTTAAGAAATTCACCATAAATGATCGTTCCACGTGTAAATTATGTAAATTTTACGAAGGTATCTGGTATACACGCAAAAGTAATCCTGAGGCGATATGCTAGTCACACTTTTTTCATCAGCGGTGTGTTTGATTTTAAAGAGAAGAAGCGGATTTACTACGGCCCGCCATACTCAAGACGTGCCCCCTACCCCACTTTAATGTGTGTATTCTACATCAGCGACATCTATCCATTTTTTGAAATTATTTAAAAGCGTGACCATACCTCCCCTTTAAAAAGTGAAAAATAAGTTTCATGTGGCTTCTGCCCACGGGAGCTTCCCATGTGTGGAATATAGGCAACTACCATACAGATATACCATAGATAACATTATTGTGGTTTGATTTCAAATTTGGTCACATGATAAGTGAAGGTATGCCAGAATTGAATTTGCGGCTCAATTCAAACCCAATAACTATGATCACAAGCACCGAGATAGGAAGATACGTAGTTTATAACCAAGATCGAATGAGATCGGTTGCTTATTCAGCCACTCACTCAGTATGTAAGTTGGATAAGGCGATATTCAAATGGTAGGATTCATCCTCTAATGATAGGTTACACCTTTGACTTTCATACAAAAGGACTTTTTAATATAGATGAAAGATCGAAAAATGAATTCTTACATTTGGTCACAGAAAGCAGCTGCAAAACATCTTTTTGTATGGAGAACTGAATCGAGCGTATGAGCATAGACTCAAATTACAGTTAAATTATCAGCTACAAGATTAACGCTAAGGATTAGATAACGAATATAAATAATAGGTGAAAAGTAAATGAATATGCTATGAAATGTAATTGATAAGTAATCGAAAAGATAATTGAAATATATGTTTGGGTTTGATTGGATTGGTACGAGACAATTTTTTGCTAAAATCCTTCACTATTTATAACCTTAACTCAACCATTCGGATGTTTTTCACATTCTAATAGTTATTATAACTATTTAACACAGCTTTTTGAAGACTTTCTTCTAAATTTGTCACATGTCTTAATAATCACTTTTATACTATCACTATTCAATCAACCACTTAATAGATGACATGTCGTCCATGGATCCACTCTAACTACACTATTTTGCATATTCAGATGGATCTCCATATATCTCATGCACATCACTCAAGTTGGCTTTTGCAAGAATTGGCTTTCACAGGAGTTAAGGGCAATGGGGAAAAACAAACATGTTTAAGTAATTCACCATAAATGATCGTTCTACCTGTAAATTGTGCAAATTTTACAAAGGTATCTGGTATACACGCGAAAGTAATCCTGAGGCGATATGCTAGTCACACTTTTTTCATCAGCGGTGTGTTTGATTTTAAAGAGAAGAAGCGGATTTACTGCTGCCCGCCACACTCAAGACGTGCCCCCTCCCCCACTTTAATGTGTGTATTCTACATTAGTGACGTCCATCCATTTTTTCCAAATTATTTAAAAGCGTGACCATACCTCCCCTTAAAAAAGTGAAAAATAGGTATCATATGGCTTCTGCCCATGGGAACTTCCCATGTGTGGAAGATAGGCAACTAGCATACAGATATACCATAGATAACATTATTGTGGTTTGATTTCAAATTTGGTCACGTGATAAGTGCTCACGTGATGAGTGAAGGCATGTTAGAATTGAATTTGCGGCTTAATTCAAACCTAATAACTATGATCACAAGCACCGAGATAGGAAGATACGTAGTTTATAACCAAGATCGAATGAAATCGGTTGCTTATTCAACCACTCACTCAGTATGTAAGTAGGACAAGGCGATATTCAAATGGTAGGATTCATCCTCTAATGATAGGTTACACCTTTGACTTTCATACAAAAGGACTTTTTAATATAGATGAAAGATCGAGAAATGAATTCTTACATTTGGTCACAGAGAGCAGCTGCAAAACATCTTTTTATATGGAGATCTGAATCCAGCGTATGAGCATAGACTCAAATTGCAGTTAAATTACCAGCTACAAGATTAACGCTACGGATTAGATAATGAATATAAATAATAGGGGAAAAGTAAATGAATACACTATGAAATGTAATTGATAAGTAATCGAAAAGATTATTAAAATATATGTTTAGGTTTTATTGGATTTCTACGAGACATTTTTTTGCTAAAATCCTTCACTATTTATAACCTTAACTTAGCCATTCGGATGTTTTTCACATTCTAATAATTGTTATAACTATTTAACACGTACGTTTTTGAAGACTTTCTTTTAAATTTGTCGCATGTCTTAATAATCACTTTTATACTATCACTCTTCAATCAACCACTTAATAGATGACATGTCGTCCATGGATCCACTCTAACTACACTATTTTGCATATTCAGATGGATCTCCATATAACCCATGCCATCACTTGGGTTGGCTTTTGCAGGAATTGGCTTTCACAGGAGTTGAGGACAATGCGGATAAACCAACGTGTTTAAGCAATTCACCATAAATGATCGTTCCACGTATAAATTATGTAAATTTTACGAAGGTATCTGGTATACACGAAAAAGTAATCCTGAGGCGATATGCTACTCACACTTTTTTCATCAGCGGTGTGTTTGATTTTAAAGAGAAGAAGTGGATTTACTATGGCCCGCCATACTCAAGACGTGCCCCCTACCCCACTTTAATGTGTGTATTCTACATCAGCGATGTTCATCCATTTTTCTAGATTATTTAAAAGCGTGACCATACCTCCCCTTAAAAATGTGAAAAACAGGTATCATGTGGCTTCTGCCCACGGGAGCTTCCCATGTGTGGAATATAGGCAACTAGCATACAGATATACCATAGATAACATTATTGTGGTTTGATTTCAAATTTGGTCACGTGATAAGTGCTCACGTGATAAGTGAAGGCATGCTAGAATTGAATTTGCGGCTCAATTCAAACCTAATAACTATGATCCCAAGCACTGAGATAGGAAGATACGTAGTCTATAACCAAGATTGAATGAGATCGGTTGCTTATTCAGCCACTCACTCAGTATGTAAGTAGGATAAGGTGATATTCAAATGGTAGGATTCATCCTATAATGATAGGTTACACCTTTGACTTTCATACAAAAGGAATTTTTAATATAGATAAAAGATCGAGAAATGAATTCTTACATTTGGTCACAGAGAGCAGCTGCAAAACATCTTTTTGTATGGAGAACTGAATCCAGCGTACGAGCATAGACTCAAATTGCAGTTAAATTACTAGTTACATGATTAACGCTATGGATTAGATAATGAGTATAAATAATAGGCGAAAAGTAAATGAATACACTATGAAATGTAATTGATAAGTAATCGAAATGATAATTGAAATGTATGTTTGAGTTTGATTGGATTGGTACGAGACAATGTTTTGCTAAAATCCTTCACTATTTATAACCTTAACTCAGCCATTCGGATGTTTTTCACTTTATAATAGTTGTTATAACTATTTAACACTAAGCTTTTTGAAGACTTTCTTCTAAATTTGTCACGTCTTAATAATCACTTTTATACTATCACTCTTCAATCAACCACTTAATAGATGACATGTCGTCCATGGATCCACTCTAAGTATATTGTTTTACATATTCAGATGGATCTCCATATACCCCATGCACATCACTCGGGTTGGCTTTTGCAGGAATTGGCTTTCACAGGAGTTAAGGACAACGGGGATAAACAAATGTGTTTAAGCAATTCACCATAAATGATCGTTCCACGTGTAAATTATACAAATTTTACGAAGGTATCTGGTATACACGTGAAAGTAATCCTGAGGCGATATGCTAGTCACACTTTTTTCATCAGCGGTTTGTTTGATTTTAAAGAGAAGAAGCGGATTTACTGCGGCCTGCCACACTCAAGACGTGCCCCCTACCCCACTTTAATGTTTGTATTCTACATCAACGACGTCCATCCGTTTTTCCAGATTATTTAAAAGCGTAAGCACCGCCCCCCCCCCCCCCCCCCCCCCCCCAAAAAAAAAAAAAAAAAAAAAGTGGATCCGAATCTCACGTGGACCATACTATAGGAAACAGTGATGATTGATTGACATGTTATTAAAAAAATTTTAAACTAACATTTAACCTATTGATAAGGTGGAAAAAAAAAACTTAATGAGGGTTAAAACAAGTATCAGCTTGATACGAAGCTTTTGTGGTTACTCCAAGTTTTTAATGGTCAATCATCACTGTTTCCTATAGAATGGCCCACCTGGGATTTGGATTTATTTTAGTTTTAGGCTAAAGCCCTGAAATGATCTATCAAAATAAATACTGAAAAATAAATGGATAGTGTCGATATGGAATACATACATCAAGGTGGGGCTAAGGTAAGTGTTGTATCGTATTGGCTAAGGTTGGTGCCGCACCTAATCTACTTGAAAGCATCCACGCGAGAAGCGGATTGGCTGGTGTACCACACACTAGTTATATAGCTGGTGTATCTCGCTACTCGATCATCGAGTTGAATGAACGGTTTAAATGAGATCAAAGTTACATGGCCCCGCAATAATATATTTATTATATCCACTCTATTCATCCATTTTTCGAGATCATTTTAGAGCATTAGACGAAATATGAATTATATCCAAATATTAAATGGACCACACCAAAAATAGCAGAGAGGATAATGATTTTCACCGTTAAAAAATTCATAGGGCCCACTATAATGTTTATTTTCCATCTACTTTGTTAATAAGGTCAAAAATACGTGGATGAAGAGGAAAAAAATTCATATTGATCCAAAACTTCGGTGATCCCCAAAAGGGATTCAATGGTAGGCGTTCAATCCCCCAATGTTTTTGCATTGTGGTCCACTTGATCTTTAGATCTATCTTATTTTTTGTCTTGAGCCTTAAGACGATCTTGCCAAATGGATGGACGGTTGGGATATAACACATACCTTATGATGGGACCCACAGAACTTACTAATTTTAATACACCCACTACATAGCTGGTGTGTGGTACACCAGCCAATCCACTTCCATCCACGCGATGTTTATTGTAAACCCAATCCATTAACCCTTACGTCCGATCATTAAAAGCGCATGAATTTAAAAATCAGGCTAAGATAAAAATCAAATGAGCCACCATATGCACCAGTGGAATGATGCGTGCATATGGAAGATGTTTGTCTTTGGAACTTTCTTAGCCGACCTTGGTAGCATAATATGATCCATTCGTAAGGTGAGGACATTTAGGATGAAGGGTAAATTCGTAAGGTGAGGACATTTAGAGAGTTAGGGGTGGATGGTCTGTTGGTGTCAACAATGGTAATGGGAAGGGGTAATGATAAAGTCGGCTTTGATGGCATTGTTGGGTAGGATGTGAAATTATATGGATAGTCTATCACAGCACATGAAAGCTTAACAGACCATAAAATTACGTCTAAGTACTAGAGGAGAGGAGGGTGAATATGACCACTTCCAAGGAGGGGACGTGGACATGACCACTTTAAAATTATTTGCTTACTTAAAATAATTTACCAATTTAAACTAATAACACAAATAACACTTAGGCTTTTGTTCACAGCCCCAAGTGCAAGGTCAGGATATAGTCATAATCTCGGTGAGACCGAGGTTGAATCCACATGGACTAATCTCGTACATTTCTGAAAGTAACTAAAACTAGAACTAGAAGATGTAAATCTAAATCTAAATAATTGGAAAGAGTAATTGTGAATAATGTAATTGAAACTTGTGAATTTAAAAGTGAAAATTAGGGTACCAAGGATCCACTTGTAGTAATTAAGAGCTACCTTCACTACATGAAAAATAGAAAAAAAAAAAAGGAAGGATTTTGAGACGGTTGTGGACCGTCTACAAAATTCCTTAGTTTCTCTAAAATTTTAGACAGCTCTTGAACGTCCTTTATAGTGTCTTAAAAATGTTAAATGTCCACAAATCATTTAAGATGGTTAGAATCCGTCGTTAACTGCGGAGAAAAGACGGCTATCGACCATCTGGAATAAAAGACGGTCTTTGACCATCTTATATGGGGTCATTTGAGATGGTCAAATACCGTCCGCATTAGAGACAGTCATTGGCCGTCTTTTACTAGTAATCTAAGACCGTCAAGGACCGTCTGCATTAAAGACGGTCATTGGCCGTCTTTTATTGGTAACCTGAGATTGTCAAAGACCGTCTGTATTAGAGATGGTCCTTAGCTGTCTTATAGCGATCATTTGAGACTGTCAAAGACCGTTTGAATTAGAGACGGTCCTTAGCCGTCTTATAGTGGTCATTTGAGATTGTCAAAGATCGTCTGCATTAGAGAGTCCTAAACCGTCTCTAATGCTTAGGTAAAAAATTAAGAAGTTCATAAAAATTATGAATTTTAAAAAAAATAAAAATAAATAGTTGAGAAGCTTAGAAAAATAATTCACAATGTTTAAGAAAAATTTAGATTTTGAAAAAAGAGAAAAAACTGTGATTTTATAAAAATCTAGATTTAAAAAAAAATTAAGAACTTTGAATAATGTTGATAATTTTGAAAAAAAAAAGGACTTCGATAAAAAAAAATGATATTTTGAAAAAGAAATTTTAAAAAATTAAAAAAAATTGTGAAAAAATTGACAAGTTGTAAATATATATATATATATATATATATATATATATATATATATATATATATATTTATATATATAAAAGAAAACTAGATTTTGTATTTTAACAAGAAAAATTAAAAAGTTATATAATAAAAGTGAGATTAAAAACTGATATTCTGAAAAAGAAAATTTTAAAAATTAAACAAAATTGTGAAAAAATTGACAAATTGTATATATATATATATATATATATATATATATATATATATATATATATATATATATATATATATATAAAGAAAACTAGATTTTGTATTTTGACAAGAAAAATTGAAAAGTTAGATAACAAAAGTGAGATTTTGATGATGTGTTGTATATCCTTGCCGCCGCTATGTTTCTCCAACCCATTTTTGGGTCGGGTATAAAAAATTGTGTAGATTTAAATCGTAAGTGGGCCACACCAATGGAAAGAATGATAATATAGTCCCTCGCCATTAAAATTTATAAAGAGTCCATCATAAGGTTTTAATAATGTTTATTTGCAATCCAACTTGTTGATAATGTAAAGAAGATCTAGATGAAGGTAAACTACGAAGATCAAATTGATCCAAAACTTTTGTGGCCTACAAAAGGTTTTTAATAGTTATTCATCATTGTTTTGATTGGTATGGCCCACCTGAGATTATTGAGTTCTTATGATTTGAAATCACATCCTAAAATATGTTGGAAAAATATATGGACGATGTCGATATACATAAAATATATCAAGGTGGTCCCTACGCGGTTAGAGTAACACCCATGAAGGAGTTACCTAAATAGTGAAATGGTACTATAAGGTCACCTTATGGGAACTTCTCATGAGGTTAATCTGTGTGTGCCCCACCATGATGTATGTAGAACATCAACACCATGCATTTGATGTGTCCCCTTTAAGTCTAAAAACCAGTCATATACGAAACTCAGGTGGGCCATAGCATCTAAAACTATGTGAAGACATCCCTAAAACATATAAAAGCATTTGTGGGGCCCACATGAGTTTTGGATGTGTATGAAACTTGGTCTAACTCCTTATCAAGTGGGACACACATAATGAATGGGCTGGATCTATGAACCACATCTAGGTGGGCCCAATAAATCATTATGAATGTTTTAATGGGAGGGTAACCCTCTCAACTATCGTATGTGGTGTGGCCCACCCAAGTCATGGATTGAATTTATTTTTAAGGTCGTGGCCCACCATGGAATGGTGCATCTGACTGACGAGGCAGATCCAAAGTTCAAGTGGACCCACCATAGAAAAGAGTGGGATAGTTACACCCACTATTGAAACCTTCTTAGGGCCCTCCGCGATGTTTATTTGAGATCCAACCTGTTTATAAGTTAATACAGACAAGGAATAGGGGAAAACATATATATTAGCTTAGTTGAAAACTTCTACAGTCCAAAGTAAGGTTTAGGTAGGCATTCAATCCTCACTGTTTTTTGTGATGGGGTCCACTCAAACTTTCAATCTGCCTCATACTTTGGCTCAATCACAAGAGGTTTTTAATGTTGGATATTCAATCAACACCATTTCATGTGGTGTGGTCCAAATACTTGGATGAATAGGAAAAACAAATTTCATATTGATCTGAAACTTTTGTGACCCCCGAAAGGGTTTCAACGCACATTGCATCCTACCCTGCCGTATCCAGTTAGCAATGGCATAGTGAATGTATTTGGTTTATCCACACTGTCAATCCATTTTTCTAGATTATTTTAGTGGTTGAGCCCAAAATTAAAGCATATCCCAAGCTCAAGTGAACCATACCACAGAAACAATGGGAATAATGATTTTCACCATTGAAATCTTCCTATGGCCTACAGTGTTTTTTATTTGTCATCCAACCTATTCAATAAATCACAAATACATGGATGAAGGGAAAACTAAAATATCAACTTGATCGAAAACTTCAGTGGCCTCCCAAAAATTTTCAATGGTAGACGTTCGGTTTATACTATTTCCTATGATGTGGTCCACTTCAGATTTTTATAGGCTTCATTTTTGAGCTTATGTAATGAAATTATATGTTAAAATGGATGGATGGAGTGGATAAAATGAATAAATCATGGTGGGCCCCACAGGATTTACTCAGTATGCTTGTAATGGATTGGCTACTCCCCATGACAGCAGCCAATGGCTGGTGGTCGGTGCTCTGTGGCCCCCACCATGATGTATGTGTTTCATCCATGCTGTCCATCTATTTTTACAGATAATTTTACAATATGAGACCAAAAATGAGATATATCCAAATCTCAAGTGGACCACATTACAGGAAACAATGTTGAATGAGCGTTGACCATTAAAAACATTTTGGTAGCCATAAAAGTTTTAGGTCAAGCTGATTTTTATTTTTTCCCTTCATCTGGTCCTGTATGACCAAATCAACAGATTAGATGTTAAATAAATAGTACAGTGGGCCTTAGGTGGATTTTAATGGTGGATATCCAATCACTATTGTTCTCATGTGGTGTGGACCACCTGAGATTTATATCCCTCTATTTTTTTGCATAAAGCTCTAAAATGATCTTTAAAAATGGATAAATGGAATGGATGAAACACATACATCATGGTAAGGCCCACAGAGCACCGTCCATGGTCCCGCCTAAAATTGGGCACACGCTCAAAACAGAGCCGCACCCAATCCCTCTGCCCTCTCTCTCTCTCTCTCTCACCCCTGTCCTCTGCCCTCTCCCTCTCCCTTTCATGTGCTCTCCCTCTCCCTCCCTCTCTCTGCCTCTCCATCTCCCTCTCCCTCTCCACTCGCTCTCCGTCTCACTCTCCCTCTCCCTCTCCCTCTCACTCTCTTTCTCTCTCTCTCTCTCAAAATCCTAGTCATCTCTCTCTCTCTATCTCCTCGGTCCTCTGCTGCAGTTCGGTCTTCCGCTGCTCGTGAATCTCCAATTCTCAGGTATGATGTAAACCTTTTCCCTTCTTGTTGTTGCTTTCTACAATTTAGAATACCTGATTAGGGATTTGTATTATCGAATCCCGAATTAGGGTTTTGCATTGTCGAATCCCTTTCTAGGGATTTGCATTGTCAAATCCCTTTTTAGGGATTTGTATTATTGAAACCCTTTTTGGGGTTAGCATGCTTTTGTTCCCAGGTATATTGTTGGATAGTTTCTAGCTGCATGTAAAGGTATTTGAAATTAATTTTTTTTTCCTTAAGGAATTGATGGATCTGATCAGGAATCAGATTCCTATGCTAGGATAAAAAGCTGGCCGCTACAGAACATGTTGCTGTATAATCTCATGAGCCCCGTTTGTGCAGACCGGGCTATTAAATTTTTATGCAAAATGCCAAGTGATTGGGTGTGCACATGGGGTGTTCGATGAAATTGCTAAGAGGAATTTGATCGATTGGATTGTACTTGTTTTGATCATTATATTCAGCAAGTGTATTGAATAACTCCTATTGCTCGGTGGAAAAGTGAGCCTATTAAAAATGCTTTTGGTTTTCTTAATTCAACAAATGCTTATAGTCATGGATGTGCAATTTGGCCATAAATGCTAAGCCATTTGCAATTTCAGTGCATCACATATGATTGCTTTATTTTTTCCATTTGATTTCATTTTGACTTGATTCATGATTATTTTTTTATTTTATTTTTTTTCTCAGTTTTAATACTTCATTGCTTTGAAGCATTGTTGGAATTTTTGGTTATTGTCAATGTGGTGGCATGTTGCCTGGTTTAAGGATTTAATTTATGGATCTTGGGCCCTTCATTTACATTTAAGAATAATCAATTTTCCTATTTGTCTTGTTGGTTTGAGATCTGATGCATCTGATGGTTTGAGAATCTTTTACATTACACGAATATATTCAATGTAGGTGCAGATGTAAGTAAATCTCCTACCATAGATGCCTTAATTGGCTATCAAATCCTTTTAGCCTAGACTTCCCCTTTGTTTAATTGATCACTTGTAATATTACTGAAAAGTCAATCTAAAAAATGGATGAAATTGGATTCTTAATAAATTCCTGCATTGATTGTGTTTGTTGGAATTACTGTGAGCTAGCCCATCATCTTCCCACTAGGTATTTTGTTGTTGATGATTCTCCATGTATAAGATCTATATCTGATTTTTCAATTTCAGTTTCTAAACTTCTGCTAATTTTCATTCGGATAGTTTGGATAAATATTCCATATTGTAAAACAACATTCCTATTTTGATGGGGTTGTTTATTTGTTGCTTGTTAGTTAGGTACATAAAATTTATCATGTTATGGAGCTCTTCATCTGCTCGACAGACTTCATTGAATTAAGTATGTCTAACATAGGCAGAAAGTAATTTCGCACGAGATATTATACAATGCACAGGCTGAAATTTGCACAGTGATGGGTTTTCTATACAAATGGGGTTGAGGGTTCAGCGGCCCAAACTGTTTGTAACAATACACGAGTTGAAATTTGTACAGTGATGAGTTTTTGTATAAATGGAGTCCATGGTTCAGTAAAATGTGTGCGTTTCTACTGAAACTAAAATAGAGATAACAATGTTTATCTAATGCTGAAAGTGCATGTGTTATAACTTTATTTTCTTCTCCTTAATGAGCATGTGATTCCAGTGGTTGATTCTTTTGAGGCAGATTATAGTTCCCAAGGAAAGGTATTACTCAACCTTCTACACATTTATAGGCTTCTGAAACATGTTATTATTTTATTCCACTTTATTTTCTTCTTCTTATGTTTTAATGTTTTAACTTCTAGGACCATGTTCATTTAAAAGCAGGGAACTGGCAACTTCTATTGCAACAAGGTCAAGATTTCAAGAGCAAGTAATACAAGAAGAAAAAGGTGTTTGTTTTGTGGTAGTCACTAGCTTGATGATTGTTGAAAAACCAAATAATATGACTATTGAGGATGCCGAATGGTAAGTTGTCAATGATGCCCTTCTCTATACCTATCCTAGAGCCTTGTATTGTGCCGAGGAAATGAGTTCATGGCTTGAAAATGGAGGCCTTTATCAAAAATAACGTTTTAAGATGGATTATTAATTGATGACCAAAAAGAATCAAGTTGTTGCGCAATCTTACAAAAATCTCATGAATCATGTGAAATGACACTAGAGGTTTTCTAATGGGAATGAGGGTCCAATTAAATGTTCAATATCTATTTCCCCCTCTACTGCAGGTGGACCATGCGCTAATGGTTTTCCCTCCATTAAATGGGTCAGAACCTGTTAGTTTGGGCAGGCCTATACACTCAAGAATTTCATTTCTATGAAAAAGTCAAGGAGAGGTTAGGTAATCCTGACACTTATCAGGAGTTCTTGAAATGCCTACATTTACACTTATCAGGACCTCTAATCTCAACTGTTACGGTGAAATCAAGTACACTATTCTAACTAGTTTAGCCTTTTCTCTTTTCATAGCCTTCCTTGTCATGATATTTGAACATGTATATCATGTTATGGTAGAGTCAATCATTCCTGCCACTTTTCAATGAACAAAAGCAACATGCTTTACATATAGTCAAATGGGTTTGTAGTGATTCGGATCTTCCTTCTATCTTTTCCATGTAAGCCGACAATTCATTTACAGTATCAAAAATGTCTCTCCTTCACTAAGTGCTACTAAAAAAATCTTATTATTTTTTAAGATGTATCTTGATAATTGGAGTTGCTGGACTTGTGTTTACGTGAAGTCATGGAAAATGCCAGTAAATTTTTTTTATCCCAGTTACTATAACCTATATTGTTTTTTCACCAAATCATTCACCCCACATGTAATTTATTTTTCTTAGAAAATAGTCTAACATTCACCCCACATGGGTTTGACATAGAGGAAAGTGTGAAAAGAACCAAAAAATCAGGGATTGGATTTCTTATTTTTCTTTCCTTTTTTAATAATTGCGGTTGTGGTTGTGGTTGTGGTTGGGATTGGATTTTTTTTTTTTAAATAATTCCCTACCAAGTATAATGTAAAATTTTAAAGTATGTTCATTCTTCCTTAGCTTACTTGTATGAGTATCCTTGAAAATTGATTTTATTTATCATCATTTAGTTAAGGTGTATGGCTACATATGATGTAGACCAAGTCAAACTCACTTATTTGATGGCTAAGATCGAGAGGAAGGGTCACATTGTCATCTTTGTTTTGGCAGGATTTTGAATTTTTCAGAAGGTTGTTGTTTACAAGTGTAACATGGTCGGAAAGTCTACAGTGGTTACTTGTCTACCATTTCATGGAATTCCATTTCCTTTTGCTTTCTTTAGATTTTGATGATCAAAACCTGAGACTAGAAAATGTAGCAAAACCTTTCAAGTTTTAGGTTCTTAATTTAACTTCTCCATTTTTGTTTCAGGCTGTGTTCCCATTAAAGATAAATTTGTATTTTAGTGAGGTGTATTGATAAAAATCATTAATGCCTAGCAACATCCCACTGCTAACATTTTCATATTTCCTTAATAATATGATGTAAGTCAACAGTTACACATGCTATGGCCCATTTGAATTTTTCTATCAGATGGGTGTTCGCCTTGCTAGAATGCATTCACTTTCAATAAGCTGTAAGATAAGGCATCAATTTCTGGACTACTATCAATGAGTGACAGAGAAGGTAGGTGGCAGATATATCTTCATTCTTCACAATTGAAATGATTCATCACAGTTGTTTCTACTTGATATTTTTGTGGAATGGATTATTAATGGAAATGAGTCAAATGATTCTTTTCTTTTCTTTCAAATCAAGTGGCTTGGACTATCCAACCTATTCGATCTTTGGGATGTGGCCCATATTTCCATGTTTCCTTGATAATGAGATACAACTCAATAAGTTCTTTTGTATTCATTTTTTTCCCACGTATTTGTTGTGTCTTCGTCAACTTTTGCTTTTTGCCACCAAAAATGGTTCGGAGAAGGTTCTCCCAATCTACCAAGAGGCAGAAAAACTTTTCAAGGGAAAGGTAAGTCGTGGAATTTACAATTAAAGTAGGTGGTTCTAGTTTTTTAAAATTTATTTATTTTTTAAACTTTGTTAGATTAGGTCAACCTGGAATCCTGAGTTAATTTAGACAGGTCAATGGAACCCTAATCCTATAAATTTACAGTTAGGAATTGGTGCTTGACATGTGGAAAACTAAGTTGACTTGACTGAGTTCCAATGGATTGGTGTGTTTTTTTTATTGCTAATGGTAGCTTTTTAGTGCCCTTGAGAAAATCTAATAGGATATATTTGTGTTAGTGTCATCCTACTTTCCAAAACTAAACCTATAAGCACCTTCCTTATCATTTTTGATGGTTTCTGGTTTTGTTACAACTCATCTTTGTATGTGGAAATGGACAATGAGGATGTTGGGAAACTAGTTTCGGATTACTTTAGTGTGATTAGAGATGGTCTGAAGGTAATTTTCCCTGGTGGCCCTTTGATGATGGACTAGCCAGTGTATTTGTCATTGATTTCTTCTTTAGTCGTTGAACTAGAAGAACTTGGTTTGAACAAGTGTCTACAGCTTACTTGGGCTGATCATTTTTTTTAAATAATAATAATTTGTATTTTCTTCTCTCTTGTAGAATTGCATGATTAACATAAAATGAACCTGTTTGACTGGAATTGTATATTTTTCGGCAGCTATATGCATATACAGTCACTGACTCGATGGGAAATATAATGGGCTCATTTATCTCAGGCTTCTTTAAAGTTTCTCATATGGAGAGATGCTTGATTGGCTGGGCTGCAATAATGGATGGTCATACACTTCATTCTGGGATATCCTAGTCACTAGTTCTTTATTGCTTTTCTCTAACCATTTATTTGTTTGCTGAAAGGGATCTTGGGTTGCACTGAAGATGATGTGGTTTCCACTGACTTTGTTGGTGAAAACAGGTAAAGAAAGATTCATATTTACTTGTTACATTTGTTTTCTTTACCCTTCTTAAGAATTACTATGATACCTTTTTTTTTTTTCCTTTTAGAATTGCCTAATCCACAAAACAACTAGTTATTTTCCAAGTTCAACATCCATATGAATTTTCTTTAGCATTTCCTTGACTAATATGGCTCCAAAACTATTCCTTATATTGTTATTTGGTCTCCTGGCTGAGCACTGGATGTTTAATTCATGTGTACAATGCAACATTAGCATCAATCTGCTTCATGATTATGCTTGAATTTGTTGATGATGTCCTTAATGTCCCGTGGAGAATGTAAGTTCTGGTTTCATCCTTGATGGCTTCCATATGTGCTTAAGAAGCTTGATTCAGTCTTTTTTCATTCTGGTTTCTCATTTTAGAGAATTTCACATTTTTAAACTGTTTAAGGGCCACGAAAGTTTTAGATCAAGCTGATATTTGTGTCATTTCTGAAGGTCCATGGAAGGAAAAGAACTTGCCAGGATTTGGTATTGTCACTCAATGCATTGTGCCTCAAAGAGTCAATGACCAATGACTGACAAATGTTCTTTTGAAGATAAATGCCAAGGTGAGCTGTCACTGAAATATCATGTCCCTTCCCTATGGATTTTCAGGTGTGATCTCTCTGTCTAGCTAACAACCTCCTTTCCTTTCTTTTCAACAACTTGGTGGAATGAATTCCTTACTTGTAGTTGAATGCTCACTTTCCATTCCCCTGATTTTCGGAGTTCCCACAATCATCTTGGGGATGGATGTATCACATGGTTCCCCAGGCTAGTCTGACGTGTCGTCAATTGCGGCGGTAAGATAAGATGCATGATTTTCCTTTTCAATTGTTAGTCATAGAGTGACAGTACTTGTTTCAATTTTCTTAGATAGATAATGAATGCATTTATGAATGTAAATGAAAATAAAAAACTTATAATATATATATATATATATATATATATATATATATATATATATATATATATGCTATTAATGGAGGATACCTTATTTAGGGGGACATGAAATTCTTGTAGCTTATGGTATGGTGCCCTAATATTGGTTGTATGTTACTAGTATGTAGTAGATAATACTAGGTTCAAAGTAGATAATACTAGAGAATACCTAAACTCGATCCGAACCCGAAACCGAACCTGATTCCCTAAACCTAAACTTAAACCGCGGGGGTCCCTGGAAGGTGGAAACCACTATCATGACCATGATGAATCTGTCCATTTCCTATGGACACCATTGGATGGCCTGGCCATTTGGATAGGCCATGTTTATGTATTAGTTTGAATTTTTTGGAGCAGACCCGGATGTACGTTAGAGTTATCTGGATGTTGAGAAAGGGTCCCTGAAGGTGAAAACCGCTGTTATGACCATGATGAAGCTGTCCATTTCTTATGGATAACATTGGAGTGGCCTGACCATTTGGACAGGCCGTGTTTATATCTATGTTTGCAAGGACCACACCCTTAACCTATAACCTAAACCTATTCTCAAATCCCAAAACCTATAACTACAACCCAAACCTTAACCTAAACTTATAACCTATAACCTAAATTCAATTCTCTAAACTTTAACCTACAACCTAACCTAAACCTATACTTATAACCTAAACCTATTCTCAAATCCCAAAACCTATAACCTAAACATAAACCTTAACCTAAACCTATAACCTATAACCTAAACTTAATTCCCTAAACCTTAACCTACAACCTAACCTAAACCTATACTTATAACCTAAACCTATTCTTAAATCCCAAAACCAATAACCAAAACCTAAACATTAACCAAAAACCTATAGCTTATAACCTAAACCTATAACCTAAACTCTATTACCTAAACCTTAACCTACACCCTAACCTAAACTTATACTTATAACCTAACCTATTCTCAAATCCCAAAACCTATAACCTAAACTTATAACCTATAACCTAAACCGAAACCTATAACCTAAACCTAAAAAAAAACCCGAACCCAAATTCCTAAACCTAAACCTATACTTATAACCTAAACCTATTCTCAAATCTCATAACCTATAACTATAACCTAAACCTTAACCAAAAACTGATAACCTATAACCTAAACTTATTCTTAAATCCCAAAACTTATAGCTATAACCTAAACCTTAACCAAAAATCCCAAAACCTATAACCTAAACCTAAACGTAAACCTAAACCTATAACCTACACTTATAACCTAAACCTGTAACCTATAACCTAACCTAAACCTAAACCTATAACTTACACTTATAACCTAAACCTAAACCTATAACCTAAACCTATAACTTAAACCTAAACATAAAACCTAAACCTAAACCTAAACCTAAAACCTAAATGTATTCTCAAATCCCTAAACCTAAACCTACACCTAATCCTAATCTCAAATCCTTAACCTAAACCTAAACTTGAAAACCCAAACTGTAACGCCCGTGAAAAATCCGTACTTGGGCTCGAGTACCAACTCGACCCGAAATCGAGTAGAAATAATTTTCATGGAAATTAAGCGTAAGTTAGCTAGCGCAACGCTAGAGTAGCTGAGAAATAGTCCCTGATCACTTTAAATATGTTCTGCAAGACCCAAATCGAGTAGAACAAACAACTCTACAATACTCTATAACCTCGGATCAAACTCTAAGCGGGTTAGTTCTCTGGACCACATTGAACTTTTGTATTGGATTTAGACCGTGCGTCGAAGGTCCGATACCTCCTATCTTAGACCGTTAGAACCGCCCAGCTGGACTTGACAATCATCTCGAAAATCAAGTCAAACCGATAATCACAGACTATTTCGTTGAACCCGGACTGAAGCGACCGCGAATAGGGACGGATTTGGAATTTCAAATTCAAATCTGGCACACGACTTGACGCGTCAGTTTTAAGCGTTCTGACCGTCAGAATTCATCCAGATTACACCCTCGGATCAGGAAAAATTTCTATTTATTATCATGAGACTTTCAGCCCTGATCTATGTGCGGTGACCGTTGAACTGAAACTGGTCCGCCACGTGCGATCTGCGAACCCTGCCAGACTGAAAACTTAATACGAACTACATCTGGTACACATGAGCTTAAGTCCGATCGCAATCGACCAGGGGACCACCAGAAAGCAGTTTTTGGACCGAAACAGCCCCGAAATGGATAGGCACCAAGTAAACTTCGTCCCGGAGCCTATTTCCGACGTTTTTAAGCTTATAAAAGGGGTTGAAACCCTCATTTCTCCCTCCCATCCGAAAATCCCAAACCCTAGAGAAAAGGAGAGAGAGTTTGAGAGAGAGATTGGAAGGAAATTTTTCCGCTTCCGAGCCGCCGACTGCTAGTGCTTCAGCACTTCTTCCCAATCACCTGACTGGTGATTTCTCCCCTTTTTCAGGTATAAAATAACCCTAAAACTTGCTGATTTAGGGTTTACTTAGATTCATAGCATGTTAGCTAACGTATTCCATAAATCAGGTTCTCCTACTGCCGTAAACGAAGCGTACACGCTCCGTTCAAAATCCCGCAACCGTAAGAGACTAGGTGAGGATTTTAGACGCTTTGATTGACGGTTTACAACGCTTTCAATGTCGTTTAATAGTAGATTATCGACGGCATCGCCGTTTGACATGTACAACATGCTCTCCGTTTCCTGTTTCGTAAATTAACGAAGAATATGAGATTTAGGGCATTTTAGTCATTTGTAGGAAGTACGGTCTACATGCATATTTTGCTGACGTGATTGACATGGTTTGTCACCACATTAGGGAGTTAGGAATGCTTGCATAATCAGTTTGGCGAAGAGATTCGCCTAGTTGCGCACTTTGGGTCGACATACTATATGTAGACTTAAGTGTGTAGTGTATGTGTTTGTATAAATGCTTGTATTAGTATGTATTGAATTAAATGATGTTATGTAGTAGTTTGAGATTGATTTCTTGATTAATATGCTGACCTAAATGATTTTCTACATGTTGACCTTATGCATGATTGCATTACATGCATAGAAAGTATGCCTTGAAGAATTGCTTAAGTTGAATGTTATAACGTGTGTTAACATGCTCACATGATTGTATTTAAATTCCAATACTTTTACATGTAATGCTAATGTGATTCCATAGATGTGTGGGACTAGACTTAGTCCAGGCAGTCGGTAACCGAGCGAATTCGTGGCTGACTGGTCATAGCCACGAACGACGTGTCGATGAACGTGATTCGTGTTTAGAGTTGGCGGCAGTGGTTAGGCCACGCAAAGTGTTTTACGCACTTCATGTCGTTCGACTTGAGATGCGATCGCGCTAGTCGAGCCCGTCAAGTAACCCGACTGGCCGATGTATGTTCACCTTGTATGAGTCATAACTGCTTGAACCTAGGGTACTGAACTTACCATTGTAAACCCTGTTAACCATGGTACCTTGATCCACGAAGACTCATGAGCCGGGCATGGTGGTATGGGACACCGTGGTCGAGCTGTCGGCCTACGCTGGGGCCACAAACCTCCCCGTAGTGACCAGTGAGCACCTTGACTCGTGAGAAGATTATGGTGGTATGGGACACTATATTCTAGCTGTCGGCCTACACTGATCAGGCGACGAGCCCTTTGTAGTGACCGCGAGCGTATTCTGAGTCCACGGGAGGCGACGACCCTTCCGTTGCAGTAGAGTACGGTAGGCCTGTATTGATAAGGTGATGGGGGAGCGGTGCAACGAGTGCGAGCAACAGCCCTGGCAGCCCTTGCAGTGACCTACGAAATACACATCGTATGAGATTACTAGGAGTGACGACCCTAGACAGGATCTGTGTTGGGATTGATACAAGGAAAGTACCTTAGTTTCCCAATCCTGCTGTTTGAATGGACTAATAACAACTTAGAAAGCATATCACCATAGCATTGCATGTGCCTGGAAGATGTGGAGCACTCTAGGGAGTGTGGCATGCCGCGGTCGTAAGATGTTGCCGCATGAGGGTGATCGTCGGTGAGGGCATACATCACGTCATATCATCTTGCATTAATAACAGTATTAGGATTGTCTGATTTACTGCTTTACTATTATCGCGTGATTGAATTGTGAACATGCTAATCTTTGCTCTATGATTCCACTGAGTTGATCACTCATTCTCACGTTACGGGATGGTGTTTGCAACACCCACCAGACCCTGTTGTAGATGCAGGTGAGGCCGAGATCCAGGAGGTGGAGCCAGAGATCGACGAGGACCAGGATGAGTTCTCGTATATGCAGTATCACGACGGCTTCCCGTAGGCGACCTGGATCGAGAGGACATCAGTGGGACTTTTCTTTTTTTGAACATTATCCTTTTGTTATGTATATGTATATGAGACTCAGAGATGTAGTCATACTTTGGAGACAGATGAGATTACTTTGTTTTTCCATACAGTGATATATACATTGTTTAGTCTTCCGCTTGCTTTTATCATTGGATCTGAAGTATGAATTGCAGTTTTGGTATACTTTTACTCATGTGAATGCTTTAAATCAGACAACATTGAATCATAACCATTTTGGTTGCATAAGTGACGGTCTGGAACTCGGGAGTTGAGTTTATACACGACCCCCGATTTTCAGGGTGTTACAAGTTGGTATCAGAGCATGAATGAGAGTATACTGGGCCTGGGTTATGGTCTTGCGACGTACGCTATCGCTTCCTTTGACTTAGGTGGGTGCGAGAAGGGTCTAGAAACACTTCTAGGATCGCAAATTCGCCGATAGGCGAAGTCTATTAGGATCGATCATAAGATCGAGTCTGTAACGCATCACGGGTCGCGTAAGGCAACCCGAATCACTTCTAAGCTGTAGGAAGTTAGGTTGAGACGTCCTATGAGCGGTTTTAAACTGAAAAAGTGAATCCTTGGGCCGTGGGATGACCACGACTCCTGTAATCAATCGCCAGGGCTTAAAAACCCCGTTTCGCCAAAAATTCTCAAAATTCCTCCTCTAAACACTCCGACCTTCAGTTCTTTCTTATCCATTTCATGTTAGGCATCAAACCTAATGTGAAAATAACACAAATTAGTACTTTCACAAAATTTTACAGTGAATAGTAAAATTTTATGAAAAATGGACATAAGGCCATTCTAATTTCACTTTATTTAGAAACTAAGGATCTAGATAGATGTACTGGCTCCTTCTATCCCAAATTCATATGCTGCATCATATGGTTTGGTATTCGGGATTGCGATGTGGACCCAGAAAGCCCCGAACACATGTTTGGGCTCATACAGACCAAAGTACAATGAACTAGGGGGTGGAACATAACTTTTTGGAACCCTGGGACCATGGGGGACCAGATCCATGTGGTCCCACTAGCTAACTTGGAAGTTGGCCGGTGATGCCATCGCCGGTCGGGCGATGCATCGCCGACCGGTGGGGCCCATTTGGCATGAAAATCGGGCGCACGCCCTTAAATGGGTTGTACACCCTCCCTATGTAACTCCCATCTCACGAAAACCCCCAAATCATACCCCTCCTTCACAAACAACCCTCTCCATAGCCCTATTTTCAATTTTCAGCAATCAACTCCAAACTCTGGCGTCCCAAAACACTTCTAGGATCCTTGGCGAAAACCGACCACCACCCATCACTTATTGGGTGTTGGAAGCCTCTCTTCTTGAAGATCTCACCATTTGGAGCTCCAAAATCCCCCAAATAGAGCTGAAATCGTGAGGTGCTCCATTCTATCTTTTTGTTTGTATTTCTCCTTGAAAGTACAGCCTTGGAAAGCTTGAAGCGTCCCTCTACGACGCCTAGATTTCCTTTTCTCAGATTGGGCAGCCGCTTCTTCGCATTTTCACCATTTTCCATGGCTTTCGTGGAAGCCATTTTGGGCCTTTTGTCACTCTCATCCATCATATCTTTGATGGGTAAGAGGAAAATCACAACAGACGAGGCTGGGCCGAGCCGCCCTGCTCGATCGAGAAGACCACGGGGTGGTGCCGCAAGTTCAAGCACCGCCGCAGGTCCAGCTGCAGTCCTGGAGTGCCGTACAAAGCGGGATTTGGATCCCCATGCACACCTTATACGAACAATTCTTTCGGAGATGCCTCATGGCCAATACACTGATCGTAAAGTGTTATTTGAGGCGGACGTAGATGGATGATTGTTAGGCGAGTATCTGTTGTTTGAAAGCATTGAAGCTGCGCATTGGGGTCCGATCTTTGAAGCTCGCGCTCGTGCTAATGTGAGCACCGTTCGTGCCTTCTATGCTAGCATCCAGAATCCTACCTTGGAGCCTTTGCAGTTCAAAATCCCTTTTGGTAGAGATCGGATGGCTACGATCGACGTTCGGTTGATTGCGCGACTTCTCAACGTGCCTCTAGGTGATGTGCATCCTAGTGAGAAGAATCTGAGGACTAGACGTGAACGAGATCGCCGCACCAGGTTTTTGTGCGGTAAGTTGGTTCCATGGCAGCCTAATAATAGCCTCAAGGCGACGTACATGTCTGAGGATTTGCGCCTGCTGCATCATATCTGCACGTTCAATGTTTATCCCAGGTCGACGAACCGCATTGAATGTACACGTCTTATGGTCGATTTCTTATTTCTAGTGGCCCAGGGAGAGAACGTATGTATGGCCACTTTCATCTTACGGCAGATAGTTCTCATAGCCAGGTCAAGGAGAACATCCGAATCTCTTCCCTTTGGCCAACTTATTTGCAAGATTGCGCTTGAGTTTGCCTATAGACTTGGGCCGGAATTACCGGTATCGATTCACACCATCGATGAGTCGACAATGGTCAAGATGAAGATTGGGTCACAATACTGTGAAAATCAACTTGAAAGGGATAGTGGGGATGACTTTGATGAAGAGGAAGATCAAAGCGAAGAAGAACCTAGAGCAGAGGTTCAGGAAGAAGCTCAGGAAGAAGCAGAAGAGGAGGCTCAGGATACTGATGAGAGCCCTCCTCCTTCTGCGCAGGCTACTATTGACGATCGCATTGCTCGGATGGAGGAGAGTCAGACCGCGTTGCGAAGGGAAGTCCAAGAACTTCGCGTAGAACTCGCTGATGCCAAGGCCGTTACAAAGAAGAAATTTGGCAAGGTGACTCGCACCTTGAAGGCGATCCTGTGTTGCTTACAGGATAAGGGTGCTCCTCCTCCGTCACCAGACTCCGACTAGCGATGCGATCTTTGATGTTGTTATCAGTAGTTAGTCATTTCCTGTTTTATGTGTGTAAGCCTGTTAGGGCTACTGCTTTGCTTATGTTGCTGTTGCTTAATTGTCTTAATTTCCATGTAATTCTAGTCATGATGCTTGTAAGGATATATCTCTTGTATTGTGACAATTTTGATTAATTGAAATGCATGGAATGCCTTTGACTCTTTAAGTGAATGATTGTGGTGTATTTGTACAATTGAGACTGACAAGGTTGCATCCTATTTTGAATATAGGGAATGCCACCTAAGACTACGCGTAGCGCGGTTCATCTTGCATTGTCAGAGCATATGGATCAGACTCCCTCTCAGTCTGGCACTCGTTCGGACCCTGCTGTGGGCCCGATTCCTGAGGCGGTTCGATCGTCTCAGCCTGCTGTTGGTCCTACGGATGGACCACCGCCATTTACACCATCAGTTAGAGAGCCACATCGCGCATCTACTTCCACACCGCATCCGCCACAGCCTGCTCCACCCCCTGATAGATTCGAGCAGATGATGGCTATGATGCAGCAGCAGCAGCAGCTTCTGACCACCATAGTGGGGACACTAGCCCAGGGTGGGGGTGCGACTACATCTACTCCACCTGCACCACCTGCGCGTCCAGCTGAGGATGCCTATACTTACGCCCAGGATGAGGGCATGGCCCATCCTGCGCCGCCTGCTTTCCCTGCGGGGAATCCTGCCGACACACGGGGCCTTTTGGAGCGATTTCAGCGCTTGCGGCCTCCTACTTTCACGGGTTCTCACAGACCCGAGGAGGCTGAGTACTGGCTCGACCGAGTGTCGAAGATTCTACGGATGTTGCACTGCACCGAGGCTGAGCAGGTAGAGCTGGCTACCTTCCTGTTTGAGAGAGAGGCCAGTATGTGGTGGGATAGCGTATTACGGACTGTTGCCACAGATTTTGTATGGACGTGGGCAGCATTTGAGTTCCGCTTCCATGAGAAGTATTATCCCCAGACCTACAGGCACGACAGGGAGAATGAGTTTCTCCGTCTCAGACAGGCAGCGATGACAGTTACCGAGTATGAGCATCGGTTCACAGAGTTGGGCAGGTACGTCCCGACGATCCTAGCTGATGAGCAGATGCGCATACGGCGCTTTTTGGAGGGCTTGCGACCGGATATTCGGTCGAAGATGTGTTGTATTAGTTTTCCCTCTTATGCGGAGTTGGTTCACATGTCCATGCGGGCAGAGCAGGACGTGGATCGACTTGCGCGATCTCGAGGCCCGGCTGCTTCTAGGCCACGACCGGATTTGCCAGATAGGCCCTTCGCGGGCAAGAGGCCTCGCATTGATCCTCCTACTAGGACCACGGCGCCTGTACCACCGTTTCGGCGCCCTGATTTGACTTGTACATACTGTGGGAGGACGGGCCACTTGGCGCAGAGCTTCTTTTAGAGGATGCGGGACAGTGGGTTCTCGCCACCGCAGAAGATTGACCGTGTATGTCCGCAGGCGATATCAGCACCGCCTATACGGTCAGCTCCTGCGCATCCTTCTTTCAGACTACGGTATCGCAGATCCGACAGCCTCCATGGCCCTTGACACAGCGGCCGAACCGGCCACAGCAGGCTCGAGTTCATGCATTGACAGCTTAGGCAGCTGCGACGCCGACTTTCCAGCATTCAGCCTTTGAGGTCACGGCCCATATCGGAGGTACTCCCGTTCTTGTCATGGTGGACACTGGTTCCACGATTTCTTTGATATCGCGTGCCGTAGTCAGACGTCTTGGGTTACAGACTATCACTATGGATAGCGTGCGAGTCTTTGCAGCTTATGGAGATTATTCGGATGTCACCCAGATGTGTGAGGGTTGATTGGTTGATCTGGGAGGCAGGACGATGACTCTTGATCTGGTCGTCGATCCCTCGCTCGTTTATCTCGACGTCATTCTTGACATGGATTGGTTGACTGCAGCGAGAGCCGAGATTGACTGCGAGACTCGTATAGTCACAGCGTACGAGCCTGAGGGTGCATCCTTCACATTTCCAGTGCGGGTAAATCTTCTGTAACACCCTGAAAATCGGGGGTCGTGTATAAACTCAACTCCCGAGTTTTAGACCGTCACTTATGCAACAAAAATGGTTATAATTCGATGTTGTCTGATTTAAAGCATCCACATGAGTAAAAGTATACCAAAACTGCAATTCATACTTCAGATCCAGTGATAAAAGCAAGCGGAAGACTAAACAATGTATATATCACTGTATGGAAAAGCAAAGTAATCTCATCTGTCTCCAAAGTATGACTACATCACTGAGTCTCATGTACATATACATAACAAAAGAATAATGTTCAAAAAGAAAAGTCCCACTGATGTCCCCTCGATCCAGGTCGCCTACGGGAAGCCGTCATGATACTGCATATACGAGAACTCATCCTGGTCCTCGTCATCATCTAGCTCCACCTCCTGGATCTCGTCCTCACCTGCAACTACAACAGGGTCTGGTGGGTGTTGCAAACACCATCCCGTAACGTGGGAATGAGTGATCAACTCAGTGGAATCATAGAGCAAAGATTAGCATGTTCACAATTCAATCACGCGATAATAGTAAAGCAGTAAATCAGACAATCCTAATACTGTTGTTAATGCAAGATGATATGACGTGATGTATGCCCTCACCGACGATCACCCTCTTGCGGCAACATCTTACGACCGCGGCATGCCACACTCCCTAGAGTGCTCCACATCTTCCAGGCACATGCAATGCTATGGTGATATGATTACCAAGTTGTTATTAGTCCATTCAAACAGCAGGATTGGGAAACTAAGGTACTTCCCTTGTATCAATCACAACACGGATCCTGTCTAGGGTCGTCACTCCTAGTAATCTTATACGATGTATATTTCGTAGGTCACTGCAAGGGCTGTCAGGGCTGTTGCTCGCACTCGTTGCACCGCTCCCCCATCACCTTATCAATACAGGCCTACTGTACTCTACTGCACGGAAGGGTCGTCGCCTCCCGTGGACTCAGAATACACTCGCGGTCACTACAAAGGGCTCGTCGCCTGATCAGTGTAGGCCGACAGCTAGAATATAGTGTCCCATACCACCATAATCTGCTCACGAGTCAAGGTGCTTACTGGTCACTACGGGGAGGTTTGTGGCCCCAGCGTAGGCCGACAGCTCGACCACGGTGTCCCATACCACCATGCCCGGCTCATGAGTCTTCGTGGATCAAGGTACCACGGTTAATAGGGTTTACAATGGTAAGTTTAGTACCCTAGGTTCAAGCAGTTATGATACATACAAGGTGAACAAACATCGGCCAGTCGGGTTACTTGACGGGCTCGACTAGCGCGATCGCATCTCGAATTGAACGACATGAAGTGCGTAAAACACTTCGCATGGCCTAACCACTGCCGCCAACTCTCAACACGAATCACATTCATCGACGCGTCGTTCGTGGCTATGACCAGTCAGCCACGAATTCGCTCGGTTACCGACTGCCTGGACTAAGTCAAGTCCCACACATCTATTGAATTACATTAACACTATATACCAGGGTATTGGAATTGAAACACATCATGTGAGCATGTTAGCACATGTTATAACATTCAACTTAAACAAATCTTCAAGGCATACCTTCCATGCATATTCAACTTAAGCAAATCTTCAAGGCATACTTCCTATGCATGTAATGCAATCATGCATAAGGTCAACATGTAGGAAATCATTTAGGTCAGCATTTTAATCATGAAATCAATCTCAAACTACTACATAACATCATTCAATACAATACATACTAGTACAAGCATTTATACAAACACATACACTACACACTTAAGTCCACATATAGTATGTCGACCCAAAGTGCGCAACTAGGCGAATCTCTTCGCCAAACTAATTATACACGCATTCCTAACTTCCTAATGCGACAACAAACCATGTCAATCACATCAGCAAAATATGAATGTAAACAGTACTTCCTACAAATGACTAAAATGCCCTAAATCTCATATTCTTCGTTAGCTTACGAAACGAGAAACGGAGAGCATTTTGTACATGTCAAACGGCGATGCCGTCAAGAATCTACTATTAAATGACATTGAAAGCGTTGGGAACCGTCAATCAAAGCGTCTAAAATCCTCACCTTATGTCTTGTAGACTAAGGAATTGAAACGGAGCGTATACGCCTCGTCTACGGCGAATAAGGAGCCTAATACACAAGATCCATAAGCTACATCGCTATGGAAACAAGGAAGACTCAAATCAACAACTATTTAGGGTTTTTACTTACCTAGGATCGCAGTGGAATTGCCGGGAAAGCGGTAGAGGTGTGTTGCTTAAGCACGTGCAACGCGTAGTACAAGTGGCAGGAAGAACTCTCCCACACTCTCACAATCTCCCACTTTTTCTCTCTTTCCCAAGCTAGGGCTTCTCTCAAATTCGGATGGGAGAGAGGAGTGAGGGTTTCAACCCCTTTTATAGCCAACAACATGCCCAAAATAGGCTTGGAAACAATGTTTACTTGGTGCCTAACCAAATCGGGGCCGTTTCGGTCCAAAAGGGCATTTCTGAAGGTCCCCAGGCCAAACGCGGTCGGACTTAAGCTCATGCATACTGGATCTAGCACACATCCAGTTTTCAGACCGGTAGGGTTCCCAGATCGCACGTGGCGGTCCAGTTTCAGTTTAACGGTCATCGCACCAAGATCAGGCCTATAAGTCTCGTGATATATAATAGATATTTTTCCTGATCCAAGGGTGTAATTTGGCTGTATTCTGACGGTCGAACGCTCAATACTGATGCGTCAAATTGTGTGCCAGATTTGAATTTCAAATTCCAATTCTATCCCTATTCTCACTCTCTTCGGTCCGGGCTCAATGAAATAGCCTGTGATTATCGGTTTGACTTGATTTTTGGAATGAGTGTCAAGTCCAGCTAGACGGTTCTAACGGTCTAAGATAGGAGGTATCGGACTTTCGACGTGCGGTCTAGATCCAATACAAAGATTCAAAGTGGTCCAGAGAACAAACCGGTTTAGAGTTTGATCCGAGGCTTTAGAGCATTATAGCACCCTTGGTTCCACTCGCTTCGGGCCTTGTAGAACGTATTTAAAGTGATCAGGGACCATTTTCCAGCTATTCTAACGTTGCACTAGCTAACCTAGTCATATTTTCTAAAGGAATGAATTCTACGCAATTTCGGGTCGAGTTGGTACTCGAGCCTAAGTATGGATTTTTCACGAGCGTTACAATCTACCCCCCTTAACAAATAATTTCGTCCTCAAAATTTTGTACCTTTTCGTACTCCTCGAGAAGCTGTGGGTAGTTCTTTCGGATCTCGGCTTCTGTCTCCCAAGTAGCCTCCTCCTCAGAGTGATGCGTCCATAGTACCTTCACAAGGGGAATCACCTTGCTACGCAGTACCTGCTCCTTCCTGTCTAAGATGCGTGTCGGTCGCAGGATATAAGTAACATCCTCTCCTAACTGCACCTGCTCCCATCTGATGATATGGGAAGGATCAGCAACGTACTTCTTCAGCATAGAAACATGAAATACGTTGTGGACGCTCGCGAGGGGCGTGGGTAAAGCCAATCGGTAAGCCACTGCTCCCACACGATCGAGGATCTGAAATGGACCAATGAATCGCGGTGCCAGCTTCCCCTTCTTCCCGAACCGAAGGACTCCCTTCATAGGGGAAACTCGCAAAAACACATGATCCCCAACTGTGAACTCTAGTGGCCTCCGCCTCGTATCGGCGTAGCTCTTCTGTCTGCTCTGCGCTGTAAGGAGCCGACGTCGAATAATATCGATCTTCTCTGACGTCGCCTGCACCAACTCTGGGCCAATCAAGCTACGCTCACCGACCTCTAACCAGCAATGCGGTGCGCGACAAGGTCGCCCATACAGCGCCTCATAAGGTGCCATGCCGATACTCGCCTGGAAGCTATTATTGTACGCAAACTCCGCATATGCAAGACAGTCATCCCAACTGTCCTTGAAGTCCAATGCGCAAGCCCGCAACATGTCCTCCAAGATCTGGTTCACTCGCTCCGTCTGTCCGTCCGTCTGTGGGTGGAAGGCAGTACTGAACTTCAACTTCACACCCATAGCCTCCTGAATGCGAGTCCAGAAAATAGAAGTGAACCGCGTGTCTCTATCCGACACGATCTCCAATGGAACTCCATGCAGACGCACGATCTCTCGGATGTACAATCTAGCCAGCTCGTCTGCAGAGTTCGTAACTCTGATCGGTAGGAAGTGCGCCGACTTCGTCAATCGGTCGACGATCACCCAAATGGAATCATGCCCCTTCCTCGTCTTCGGCAACCCAGAAATGAAGTCCATGGAAATGAAATCCCACTTCCACTCTGCAATCGGCATAGGCTGCAAAAGTCCAGGTGGTCGGCGATGCTCTGCCTTCACCTGCTGACAAGTGAGACAACGGGACACGAACTCAGCAATGTGGGTCTTCATACCTTCCCACCAATACGTCCTCTTCACGTCACGATACATCTTCGTACTGCCTGGATGCATCGCGAGTCTAGTAGAATGCGCAGCCTCGAGAATCTCTCGTCTCAAGTCAGGGACATCTGGGACGCATAGGCGGCCACGGTAACGTAAGCCCCCATCCATACCAACTCGCCAGTCGGCGTCAGCATCATCACTGGCCTGCTCTCGAAGCTCAGTAAGATGCGCGTCGTCCCTCTGCGCCTCGATGACACGGTCATCGATCTGGGATCGCACCTGTACGTGTGCGATGAACTCAAATGGCTCCTCTACGGTGAGTTTCTGCTCAAAGTCTCGTAAAAACTCAACCATATCCCACTCGGCAACCATCAGCGGAGCCGCAAACTCTATCGCCTTCTTGCGGCTCAACGCATCAGCCACAAGGTTCGCCTTCCCAGGATGGTAAGAGACTTCAAACTTGAAGTCCTTCAGCGTCTCCATCCATCGCCGCTGCCTCATATTCAAGTCCCGCTGCGTGAATATGTACTTGAGGTTCTTGTGGTCGCAAAAGAGCTCGAACTCCTCTCCGTAGAGGTAATGTCTCCAGAGTCTCAGTGCGAATATAACGGCTGCCAACTCTAGGTCGTGTGTAGGGTAATTCTCCTCGTGCTTCCTTAATTGTCTCGAGGCATACGAAATTACCCTGTCCCTCTGCATAAGGACACAACCCAAACCAACGCTAGACGCGTCAGTGAATATAGTGTATTTAACCCCTTGCTCTGGCAATACTAGCACAGGGGCGGACGTAAGTCTGTCCTTCAGCTCCTGAAAAGCTGACTCCGCCTTATCATTCCAGGCGAACTTCACGTCCTTCCGTGTCAACTGAGATAAGGGTCTCGCGATCTTCGAGAAGTCCTGAATGAAGCGCCGATAGTAGCCAGCGAGACCCAAGAAACTCCTCACCTCAGTGACAGAACCAGGCTGCTCCCAGTCTTGCACCGCAGCTACCTTAGACAGGTCAACTGCCATGCCGTCCTTGGACACCACGTGTCCCAGAAACTTCACCTCCTGCTTCCAGAAGTCGTACTTCTTGTACTGTGCGAACAATTGATGTCGTCTGAGCGTATCAAGGACCAAACGCAAGTGCTCCTCATGCTCCTCTCGACTCCTAGAGTATACCAAAATGTCGTCGATGAAGACAACGACGAATCGATAGAGGAAAGGCCGCAATACCCAGTTCATCAGATCCATGAACACGGCCGGTGCGTTCGTGAGACCGAACGACATCACGAGGAACTCATAGTGGCCAAAACTGGTCCTGAATGCTGTCTTCTGCACGTCCTCATCTCTGACGCGCAGCTGATGATATCCTGACTAAAGATCAATCTTCGAGAAGTACTGCGCTCCTCTCAACTGATCAAACAAGTCATCGATCCTGGGCAAAGGGTACTTGTTCTTCACCGTGAGCTGGTTCAGCCTGCGATAATCAATACACAATCGCAGCGAACCATCCTTCTTCTTCACGAACAAGACCGGTGCTCCCCAAGGAGACACGCTAGGCCGTATAAAGCCAAGCTCTAGTAGGCCATCAATCTGCGTCCTCAACTCCTCCATCTCACATGGTGCCATGCGATACGTCGGCAGTGAGACGGGTGTAGAACCAGGAACCAGATCGATAGTGAAATCGATCTCACGTCGGGGCGGCAAACCAGGGATCTTCCTGAATAGATCCCCGAACTCAGAAACAACTGGCGTCTGCTCAAGTACCTGGGCACCAGCGTCGCGCAATAGAGTGGCGTAGCTAAGAATGCGGAAAGGAAGATTTACCCGCACTGGAAATGTGAAAGGCGTGCCCTCAGGCTCGTACACCGTCACCACACGAGCCTCGCAGTCAATCTCGGCTCTCGCTGCAGTCAACCAGTCCATGCCAAGAATGACGTCGAGATAAACGAGCGAGGGATCGACGACCAGATCAAGAGTCATCGTCCTGCCTCCCAGATCAACTAAACAACCCTCACACATCTGGGTGACATCCGAATAATCCCCATGAGCTGCAAGGACTCGCACGCTATCCATAGTGATAGTCTGCAACCCAAGACGTCTGACTACGGCACGCGATATCAAAGAAATCGTGGAACCAGTGTCCACCATGACAAGAACGGGAGTACCTCCGATATGGCCCGTGACCTCGAAGGCTGAATGCTGGAAAGTCGGCGTCGTAGCTGCCTCAGCGGTCAGTGCATGAACTCGAGCCTGCTGTGGCCGGTTCGGCCGCTGTGTCAAGGGCCGTGGAGGCTGTCGAATCTGCGATACTGTGGGTCTGAAAGAGGGATGCGCAGGAGCTGACCGTATAGGCGGTGCTGATATCGCCTGTGGACGTACACGATCAATCTTCTGCGGAGGCGAGAACCCACTGTCCCGCATCCTCGAAAAGCAACTCTGCGCTAAGTGGCCCGTCCTCCCACAGTATGTGCATGATAAATCAGGGAGCCGAAACGGTCCTACTGGCGCCCTGGTCCTGGTAGGAGGATCAATGCGAGGCCTCTTGCCCGCGGAGGGCCTGTCTGGCAAATCCGGTCGCGGCCTAGAAGTAGTCGGGCCTCGAGATCGCGAAAGTCGATCCACGTCCTGCTCTGCCCGCATGGACATGTGAACCAACTCCGCATAGGAAGGGAAACTGACACAGCACATCTTCGACCGAATATCCGGTCGCAAGCCCTCCAAAAAGTGCCGTATGCGCATCTGCTCATCAGCTAGAATCGTCGGGACGTACCTGCCCAACTCTGTGAACCGATGCTCATACTCGGTAACTGTCATCGCTGCCTGCCTGAGACGGAGAAACTCATTCTCCCTCTCGTGCCTGTAGGTCTGAGGATAATACTTCTCATGGAAGCGGAACTCGAATGCTGCCCATGTCCATACGAAATCTGCGGTAACAGTCCGCAATATACTATCCCACCACATACTGGCCTCTCTCTCAAACTGGAAGGTAGCCAGCTCTACCTGCTCAGCCTCGGTACAGTGCAACATGCGTAGAATCTTCGACACTCGGTCGAGCCAGAACTCATCCTCCTCGGGTCTGTGAGAACCCGTGAAAGTAGGAGGCCGCAAGCGCTGAAATCGCTCCAGAAGGCCCCGTGTGTCGGCAGGATTCCCCGCAGGGAAAGCAGGCTGCGCAGGATGTGCTATGCCCTCATCCTGGGCGTAAGTATAGGCATCCTCAGCTGGATGCGCAGGTGGTGCAGGCGGAGTAGATGCAGTCGCACCCCCACCCTGGGCTAAAGTCCCAACTATGGTGGTCAGAAGCTGCTGCTGCTGTAGCATCATAGCCATCATCTGCTCGAATCTATCAGGGGGTGGAGCAGGCTGTGGCGGATGAGGTGCGGAAGTAGATGCGCGCTGTGGCTCTCTAACTGATGGTGTAAATGGCGGTGGTCCATCTGTAGGACCAACAGCAGGCTGAGACGACCGAACCGTCTCAGGAATCGGGCCCACAGCAGGGTCCGGACGAGTGCCAGACTGAGAGGGAGTCTGATCCATCTGCTCTGACAATGAAAGCCGAACCGCACTCCTCGTAGTCTTAGGTGGCATTCCCTATATTCAAAATAGGGCGCAACCTTGTCAGTCTCATTGCACAAATACACCACAATCATTTCCTAAAGAGTCAAAGGCATTCCATGCATTTCAATTAATCAAAATTGTCACAATACAAGGGATATATCCTTACAAGCATTATGACTAGAATGACATGAAAATTAAGACAGTTAAGCAACAGCAACATAAGCAAAGCACTCGCCCTAACAGGCTTACACACATAAAACAGGAAATGGCTAGCTACTAATAACAACATCAAAGATCGCATCGCTAGTCGGAGTCTGGTGACGGAGGAGGAGCACCCTTATCCTGTAAACAACACAGGATAGCCTTCAAGGTGCGAGTCACCTTGCCAAACTTCTTCTTTGTAACGGCCTTGGCATCAGCGACCTCTGCTCGAAGTTCTTGGACTTCCCTTCGCAAAGCGGTCTGACTCTCCTCCATCCGAGCAATGCGATCGTCGATAGTAGTTTGCGCAGCAGGAGGAGGGCTCTCATCAGTATCCTGAGCCTCCTCTTCTGCTTCTTCCTGAACCTCTTCCTGAACCTCTGCTCTAGGTTCTTCTTCGCTTTGATCTTCCTCTTCATCAAAGTCATCCCCACTATCCCTTTCAAGTTGATTTTCACGGTATTGCGACCCAATCTTCATCTTAATCATTGTCGACTCATCGATGGTGTGAATCGATACCGGCAATTCGGGTCCAAGTCTATAGGAAAACTCAAGCGCAATCTTGCAAATGAGTCGACCAAAGGGAAGCGATTCGGATGTTCTCCTCGACCTGGCTATGAGAACTATCTGCCGTAATATGAAAGTGGCCATACATACGTTCTCTCCCTGGGCCACCAGAAATAAGAAATTGACCATAAGACGTGTACATTCAATGCGGTTCGTCGACCTAGGATAAACATTGAACGTGCAGATATGATGCAGCAGACGCAAATCCTCAGACATGTACGTCGCCTTGAGGCTATTATTAGGCTGCCATGGAACCAACTTACTACACAGAAACCTGGTGCGGCGATCTCGTTCACGTCTAGTCCTCAAATTCTTCTCACTTGGGTGCACATCACCTAGAGGCACGTTGAGAAGTCGCACAATCAACCGGACGTCGATCGTAGCCATCCGATCTCTACCAAAAGGGATTTTGAACTGCAAAGGCTCCAAGGTAGGATTCTGGATGCTAGCATAGAAGGCACGAACGGTGCTCACATTAACACGAGCACGAGCTTCAAAGATCGGTCCCCAGTGCACAGCTTCAATGCGTTCGAACAACAGATACTCGCCGAACAATCGCCCATCTACGTCCGCCTCAAATAACACTCTACGATCAGTGTATTCACCATGAGGCATCTCTGATAGAATGGTTCGTCCAAGGTGTGCATGGGGATCCAAATCCCGCTTTGTACGGCACTCCAGGACTGCAGCTGGACCTGCGGCGGCGCTTGAACTTGCGGCACCACCCCGCGGTCTTCTCAATCGAGCAGGGCGGCTCGGCCCAGCCTCGTCTGTTGCAGTTTTCCTCTTACCCATCAAAGACAGGATGGATGAGAGTGACAAAAGACCCAAAATGGCTTCCACGAAAGCCATGGAAAACGCTGAAAATGCGGAGAAATGGCTGCCCAATCTGAAAAAAAGAAATCTAGGCGTCGTAGAGGGGTGCTTCAAGCTTCCCAAGGCTGTAGTTTCAGGAAAAAATACAAACAAAAAGATGGGATGGAGCTCCTCACGATTTCAGCACTATTTGGGAGATTTTGGAGCTCCAAATGGTGATGTCTTCAAGGAAAGAGGCTGCCAACACCCAATAAATGATGGGTGGTGGTCGGTTTTAGCCAAGGAAGGTTGTAGAGGTGGTTTGGGACGCCGGGGTTTGGAATTGGTTGCTGAAAATCGAATCTAGGGCTATGTAAGGGGGCTGTTTGTGAAGGAGAGGTGGATTTTGGGGGTTTTCGTGATGTGGGAGGTACCTAGGGGTGATGTGGAGCCTGTTTAAGGGGGTGCGCCCGAAGGACGGCCCCATCAGAGCTCGCCGGCCGGCGATGCATCGCCCGGCCGGCGATGGCATCGCCGGCCAACTTTGGAGTTGGCCGGTGGGACCCCATGGGTCTGGTCCCCCATGGTCCCAGGGTCCCAAAAAGTTAGGTCCCACCCCCTGGTTCATACTAATTTGGTCTCTATGAGCCCAAACATGTGTTCGGGGATTTTCGGGTCCACATCGTAATCCCGAATACCAAACCATATGATGCAGCATATTAATTTGGGATAGAAGGAGCCAGTACACCTATCTAGCTCCTTAGTTTCTAAAGAAAGTGAAGTTAGAATGGCCTTATGGTCATTTTTCATGAGATTTTACTATTCACTGTAAAATTTGGTGAATGTACTAATTTGTGTTATTTTCATATTAGGTTTGATGCCTAACATGAAATAGATAAGAAAAAACTGAAGGTTGAAGTGTTTAGAGGAGGAATTTTGAGAATTTTTGGCAAAACGGGATTTTTAAGCCCTGGCGATTGATTACTGGAGTCGTGGTCATTCCACGGCCCAAGGATTCACTTTTGCGGTTTAAAACCGCTCATAGGACGTCTCCACCCGACTTCCTACAGCTTAGAAGTGATCCGGGTTGCTTTACGCGACCCGAGATACGTTACAGACTCGATCTTGCGATCGATCCTAATAGACTTCGCCTATCGGCGAATCTGCGATCCTAGAAGTGTTTCTAGACCCCTCTCGCACCCACCTAAGTCAAAGGAAGTGACAGCGTACGTCGCAAGACCATAACCCAGGCCCAGTATACTCTCATTCATGCTCTGATACCAACTTGTAACACCCTGAAAATCGGGGGTCGTGTATAAACTCAATTCCCGAGTTTCAGACCATCACTTATGCAACAAAAATGGTTATAATTCGATGTTGTCTGATTTAAAGCATCCACATGAGTAAAAGTATACCAAAACTGCAATTCATACTTCAGATCCAGTAATAAAAGCAAGCGGAAGACTAAACAATGTATATATCACTGTATGGAAAAGCAAAGTAATCTCATCTGTCTCCAAAGTATGACTACATCACTGAGTCTCATGTACATATACATAAGAAAAGAATAATGTTCAAAAAGAAAAGTCCCACTGATGTCCCCTCGATCCAGGTCACCTACGGGAAGCCGTCATGATACTGCATATACGAGAACTCATTCTGGTCCTCGTCATCATCTAGCTCCACCTCCTGGATCTCGTCCTCACCTGCAACTACAACAGGGTCTGGTGGGTGTTGCAAACACCATCCCGTAACGTGGGAATGAGTGATCAACTCAGTGGAATCATAGAGCAAAGATTAGCATGTTCACAATTCAATCACGCGATAATAGTAAAGCAGTAAATCAGACAATCCTAATACTGTTGTTAATGCAAGATGATATGACGTGATGTATGCCCTCACCGACGATCACCCTCATGCGGCAACATCTTACGACCGCGGCATGCCACACTCCCTAGAGTGCTCCACATCTTCCAGGCACATACAATGCTATGGTGATATGATTACCAAGTTGTTATTAGTCCATTCAAACAGCAGGATTGGGAAACTAAGGTACTTCCCTTGTATCAATCCCAACACGGATCCTGTCTAGGGTCGTCACTCCTAATAATCTCATACGATGTATATTTCGTAGGTCACTGCAAGGGCTGCCAGGGCTGTTGCTCGCACTCGTTGCACAGCTCCCCCATCACCTTATCAATACAGGCCTACTATACTCTACTGCACGGAAGGGTCGTCGCCTCCCGTGGACTCAGAATACGCTCGCGGTCACTACAAAGGGCTCATCGCCTGATCAGTGTAGGCCGACAGCTAGAATATAGTGTCCCATACCACCATAATCTGCTCACGAGTCAAGGTGCTCACTGGTCACTACGGGGAGGTTTGTGGCCCCAGCGTAGGCCGACAGCTCGACCACGGTGTCCCATACCACCATGCCCGGCTCATGAGTCTTCGTGGATCAAGGTACCACGGTTAATAGGGTTTACAATGGTAAGTTCAGTACCCTAGGTTCAAGCAGTTATGATACATACAAGGTGAACAAACATCGGCCAGTCGGGTTACTTGACGGGCTCGACTAGCGCGATCGCATCTCAAGTTGAACGACATGAAGTGCGTAAAACACTTCGCGTGGCCTAACCACTGCCGCCAACTCTCAACCCGAATCACGTTCATCGACGCGTCGTTCGTGGCTATGACCAGTCAGCCACGAATTCGCTCGGTTACCGACTGCCTGGACTAAGTCAAGTCCCACACATCTATTGAATTACATTAACACTATATACCAGGGTATTGGAATTGAAACACATCATGTGAGCATGTTAGCACATGTTATAACATTCAACTTAAACAAATCTTCAAGGCATACCTTCCATGCATATTCAACTTAAGCAAATCTTCAAGGCATACTTCCTATGCATGTAATGCAATCATGCATAAGGTCAACATGTAGGAAATCATTTAGGTCAGCATTTTAATCATGAAATCAATCTCAAACTACTACATAACATCATTCAATACAATACATACTAGTACAAGCATTTATACAAACACATACACTACACACTTAAGTCCACATATAGTATGTCGACCCAAAGTGCGCAACTAGGCGAATCTCTTCGCCAAACTAATTATACACGCATTCCTAACTTCCTAATGCGACAACAAACCATGTCAATCACATCAGCAAAATATGAATGTAAACAGTACTTCCTACAAATGACTAAAATTCCCTAAATCTCATATTCTTCGTTAGCTTACGAAACGGGAAACGGAGAGCATTTTGTACATGTCAAACGGCGATACCGTCAAGAATCTACTATTAAACGACATTGAAAGCGTTGGGAACCGTCAATCAAAGCGTCTAAAATCCTCACCTTATGTCTTGTAGACTCGGGAATTGAAACGGAGCGTATATGCCTCGTCTACGGTGAATAAGGAGCCTAATACACAAGATCCATAAGCTACATCGCTATGGAAACAAGGAAGACTCAAATCAACAACTATTTAGGATTTTTACTTACCTAGGATCGCGGTGGAATCGCCGGGAAAGCGGTAGAGGTGTGTTGCTTAAGCACGTGCAACGCGTAGTACAAGTGGCAGGAAGAACTCTCCCACACTCTCACAATCTCCCACTTTTTCTCTCTCTCCCAAGCTAGGGCTTCTCTCAAATTTGGATGGGAGAGAGGAGTGAGGGTTTCAACCCCTTTTATAGCCAACAACATGCCCAAAATAGGCTTGGAAACAATGTTTACTTGGTGCCTAACCAAATCGGGGCCGTTTCGGTCCAAAAGGGCATTTCTGAAGGTCCCCAGGCCAAACGCGGTCGGACTTAAGCTCATGCATACTGGATCTAGCACACATCCAGTTTTCAGACCGGTAGGGTTCCCAGATCGCACGTGGCGGTCCAGTTTCAGTTTAACGGTCATCGCACCAAGATCAGGCCTATAAGTCTCGTGATATATAATAGATATTTTTCCTGATCCAAGGGTGTAATTTGGCTGTATTCTGACGGTCAGAACGCTCAATACTGATGCGTCAAATTGTGTGCCAGATTTGAATTTCAAATTCCAATTCTATCCCTATTCTCACTCTCTTCGGTCCGGGCTCAATGAAATAGCCTGTGATTATCGGTTTGACTTGATTTTTGGAATGAGTGTCAAGTCCAGCTAGACGGTTCTAACGGTCTAAGATAGGAGGTATCGGACTTTCGACGTGCGGTCTAGATCCAATACAAAGATTCAAAGTGGTCCAGAGAACAAACCGGTTTAGAGTTTGATCCGAGGCTTTAGAGCATTATAGCACCCTTGGTTCCACTCGCTTCGGGCCTTGTAGAACGTATTTAAAGTGATCAGGGACCATTTTCCAGCTATTCTAACGTTGCACTAGCTAACCTAGTCATATTTTCTAAAGGAATGAATTCTACGCAATTTCGGGTCGAGTTGGTACTCGAGCCCAAGTATGGCTTTTTCACGGGCGTTACATCTTCCTTTCCGCATTCTTAGCTACGCCACTCTATTGCGCGACGCTGGTACCCAGGTACTTGAGCAGACGCCAGTTGTTTTTGAGTTCAGGGATCTGTTCAGGAAGATCCCTGGTTTGCCGCCCCGACGTGAGATCGATTTCACTATCGATCTGGTTCCTGGTTCTACACCCGTCTCACTGCCGACGTATCGCATGGCACCATGTGAGATGGAGGAGTTGAGGACGCAGATTGATGGTCTGCTAGAGCTTGGCTTTATACGGCCTAGCGTGTCTCCTTGGGGAGCACCGGTCTTGTTCGTGAAGAAGAAGGATGGTTCGATGCGATTATGTATTGATTATCGCAGGCTGAACCAGCTCACGGTAAAGAACAAGTACCCTTTGCCCAGGATCGATGACTTGTTTGATCAGTTGAGAGGAGCGCAGTACTTCTTGAAGATTGATCTTCAGTCAGGATATCATCAGCTGCACGTCAGGGATGAGGACGTGCAGAAGACAGCATTCAGGACCAGTTTTGGCCACTACGAGTTCCTCGTGATGTCGTTCGGTCTCACGAACGCACCAGCCGTGTTCATGGATCTGATGAACCGGGTATTTCGGCCTTTCCTCTATCGATTCGTCGTTGTCTTCATCGACGACATTTTGGTGTACTCTAGGAGTCGAGAGGAGTATGAGGAGCACTTGCGTTTGGTCCTTGATATGCTCAGACGGCATCAATTGTTCGCACAGTATAAGAAGTGCGACTTCTGGAAGCAGGAGGTGAAGTTTCTGGGACACGTGGTGTCCAAGGATGGCATGGCAGTTGACCTGTCTAAGGTAGCTGCGGTGCAGGACTGGGAGCAGCCTGGTTCTGTCACTGAGGTGAGGAGTTTCTTGGGTCTCGCTGGTTACTATCGGCGCTTCATTCAGGACTTCTCGAAGATCACGAGACCCTTATCTCAGTTGACACGGAAGGACGTGAAGTTCGCCTGGAATGATAAGGCGGAGTCAGCTTTTCAGGAGCTGAAGGACAGACTTACGTCCGCCCCTGTGCTAGTATTGCCAGAGCAAGGGGTTAGATACACTATATACACTGACGCGTCTAGCGTTGGTTTGGGTTGTGTCCTTATGCAGAGGGACAGGGTAATTTCGTATGCCTCGAGACAATTAAGGAAGCACGAGGAGAATTACTCTACACACGACCTAGAGTTGGCAGCCGTTATATTCGCACTGAGACTCTGGAGACATTACCTCTACGGAGAGGAGTTCGAGCTCTTTTGCGACCACAAGAGCCTCAAGTACATATTCACGCAGCGAGACTTGAATATGAGGCAGCGGCGATGGATGGAGACGCTGAAGGACTTCAAGTTTGAAGTCTCTTACCATCCTGGGAAGGTGAACCTTGTGGCTGATGCGTTGAGCCGCAAGAAGGCGATAGAGTTTGCGGCTCCGCTGATGGTTGCCGAGTGGGATATGGTTGAGTTTTTGCGAGACTTTGAGCAGAAACTCACCGTAGAGGAGCCATTTGAGTTCATCGCACACGTACAGGTGCGATCTCAGATCGATGACCGAGTCATCGAGGCGCAGAGGGACGATGCGCATCTTACTGAGCTTCGAGAGCAGGCCAGTGATGATGCTGACGCCGACTGGCGAGTTGGTATGGACGGGGGCTTACGTTACCGTGGCCGCCTATGCGTCCCAGATGTCCCTGACTTGAGACGAGAGATTCTCGAGGATGCGCATTCTACTAGACTCGCGATGCATCCAGGCAGTACAAAGATGTATCGTGACGTGAAGAGGACGTATTGGTGGGAAGGTATGAAGACCCACATGTTCACTCCCCAAGTGCAGGGTTGTGATGTAGTAATAACTCGGTAAGACCGAGGTCGAATCCCAAGGGACTGAAACTTGTACGTTATCTGAAACTAACTGGAAATAGAACTAGAATAAGATGAAATCTAAATTGAGTTGTAATTTGAAGAATGATTATGAAATATTAATCTAAAACTTAGGAAAAATCAGAGATGGGAAACTAGGGATTCAGAGGATCCACTTGTAGAGATCAATGAGAACTTATGCTTGCATCAAAAATCATGGAAATTACTGAACTGCCGTTGATCTAGTTTTCAAAGAGATGAAAGGTAGATAAATTAGAATGGGTTCCATCACCAAACCATGCCCAAAGACTATGGCAAACAACAGAATTAAACTAATTACCACCCAATCACATGTATGCAAGTTAGGAAGGGTACCGACATCCAACCATGCCCAGGAGACTATGGTGAACAACAGGGCTTCCTGACGTCATAAACATAAAGGAGAAAAGGACATGCTCCAAGCCATTGCAGACCCATTGTAATTTTAGTCACAACAGACCATTAAAGACTAAACAAAACATAACATTAATAATCAACTAAAATCAACGTTAATTCAAGAATAAAAATAAAAATAAAATAAAATCTCTCATCTCACTACAAGCTTCACCTCTTAGCCCTAGCTAGGAGGATTTAGCCTGCCATGGATGGGCTCAATCCAAATAAATAAAGAGAAAAAGAAAAGTAAAAGAAAAGGGAAAGAAAAAAACCAAGCTCCTCTCTCTCTCCTCTGCCCACGTTGAAACCCAAGCTCGAGCCCTCTGTTCTTCCTCCCAAGACCTGAATGAATGCTCCCCACGTCCAAAAACCTCTTTTTATAGCTGCTGGAAGGCTGGAGTCAGTGACAGAGTTGTAGCAGGACACGAAGTGCAATTTTCGCAGCCAAGTTCGGTACCATGAAATACGCCACCTTCCTCGCTCAAATTCCAAAGAAACACTATCCCTTAGTACTTTCTTGGGTCCTCTACATGATAGACGGTTTAGATCTGCCATATGATCAAAGATGGTGGGCCAAAACTGTCCGGAAAAGTCAGTTTTCGCGGATGTGCGAAACCTTTCGCACCATTTCGCTGTTGTGATCGGTGGGCCCCACAGAAGCATTTTCTGGAAAATCCACCCCGTCCATTGGATTCAGAATGAAATTTCAGTCAAGAATGGGTGGTTTTAAACGTCCATTGACGTGGTCCAGAGAAGAAACCACAGAAGGATCAGTTTTGAACGTTAGCGGGCAGCCCTTTTGTGGCCTCTGTATCTCACACGTGTGCACGCATGGGTGCAAAAGGTCAGCATGGTTTTTTAGTTCTCGAAGCCCTCTACACAGTGGACGGATCAGATTGGCCATACGAGCAATGAGTGGGGCCCACTACCGTTCGTAAAACGGACGCAAGCCGTCCGTTCGCCGCGACTTACGCAGAGAGGGAGAGAGAGACGGGTCAGCGCTTGCGCTGACCCGTTGGTTGCTCCGGTGCGGCTCGCGTGCGAACGTGCTGTGTACACGCACGTTGCACGTGGGGTCCACTGTGATGTTTATGTGAAATCCATTCCGTCCATCCTCTTCAAAATCTCATTTTAACCGTGCAGAACACTTATCAAGCATATCCAGCTGGCGGGTGGGCCCCAAATTGAAGATTGATGGGCTGATCTGCCCGTTAGGCCACTTCCGCAATGATCCAATGGATGTTTTTTTACGTGTACGGTTAATTTATGGTCCTCAGGCCACGTATGAAGTTTCGAGCCGAACGGATGGTGGGAACCTCGTGATCTTGCATTCTGGACGTCCTTCAGGCCACTTGAGCTTCAATTTCTTACTTTTTTCGGATTTCTGACCGTGTATATTTGTCAATCTTGGTCCCCTGGAGTGTGTCCCTTGCCTGTGGCGTCAACAGAGTGTTAAATTCATACTTTTAGCAACTTTTTACAGTTCATGCTTTCAACTACACCCTGTATCACAAACACGGCAAAACGGGCCATTAAACGGCATTATGTACGTAAATCCAGGTAATAAATGGGGTCTAATATGCAGTATTTGACCCTCAACACAACCCCCAACCAGCATTTTGCTAGTCCCGAGCAAAATATGCGAAAAATAAGTTGAGACTTATATGAAAATTTCTGTAAAGCCGAATGATTTTTGAGAAATAATCCAGTCATTAGAATTCTATGATTCATGAATATTGGGCATTATTTTCTCCTGAACTCAAGCGCACGGTAGACTTCATAATCAAGTGTAAAGTATCAATCCATCAATTAGAAAAATTTTAAACATTGAGATCCATGGATGTATAGTCTAATCTCGGCTTATCATCATTAAGAGATCCAATCGTCAATTTCATGAAATCATTGGTAACCGACAAGAAAATTCATGATAACTAAAACCTAATCCAAAACTTACCTCATAGATTAGCCTATTAACTTTTGATTTTTCTATTCAAAGTAATGCCAAGGAAGGGGAATCAAATCCTCACCTATAGGGAGCAAACCTATGGTGAAGATCGTACACCTGACTCTTTTTAGATATCATTCATGGGGAATTAACTCCACACCTATAGGGAGCAAACCTATGGTGAAGATTAATTATCCAACCTTTCCAATTTTTATACCATGATGGCAAGATATTTCAGGCTGGTTCCTTTCGTGCTTAGTGATTACCAAATTAACCCTTCAATATCAGACTGAAGTCTTAATGTGAAAGCGAGATGTGACATGTGAAATCATGACTCAGTTAATGTTTACAACTTCTAATCATGGATTAATAATTCACTTAACTATGAAATCTAACAGATACGGAATCCAAGAGTCATAAATCCACCATTATGTACCTTGAAAATCTAAATTAGGGATATCTGTCAAAATCACTTCGAATTCATAAAAATTTTCAGAAAAATTTAAAATTTTTCACAATTGTTGCTCAAGACCAAGAAAATACTGATTAAGTTACCTAATCCCCCAAAAACTTGTTCACTCCCCAAGTGCAGGGTTGTGATGTAGTAATAACTCGGTAAGACCGAGGTCGAATCCCAAGGGACTGAAACTTGTACGTTATCTGAAACTAACTGGAAATAGAACTAGAATAAGATGAAATCTAAATTGAGTTGTAATTTGAAGAATGATTATGAAATATTAATCTAAAACTTAGGAAAAATCAGAGATGGGAAACTAGGGATTCAGAGGATCCACTTGTAGAGATCAAGGAGAACTTATGCTTGCATCAAAAATCATGGAAATTACTGAACTTCCGTTGATCTAGTTTTCAAAGAGATGAAAGGTAGATAAATTAGAATGGGTTCCATCACCAAACCATGCCCAAAGACTATGGCAAACAACAGAATTAAACTAATTACCACCCAATCACATGTATGCAAGTTAGGAAGGGTACCGACATCCAACCATGCCCAGGAGACTATGGTGAACAACAGGGCTTCCTGACGTCATAAACATAAAGGAGAAAAGGACATGCTCCAAGCCATTGCAGACCCATTGTAATTTTAGTCACAACAGACCATTAAAGACTAAACAAAACATGCCATTAATAATCATCTAAAATCAACGTTAATTCAAGAATAAAAATAAAAATAAAATAAAATCTCCCATCTCACTACAAGCTTCACCTCTTAGCCCTAGCTAGGAGGATTTAGCCTGCCATGGATGGGCTCAATCCAAATAAATAAAGAGAAAAAGAAAAGGAAAAGAAAAGGGAAAGAAAAAAACCAAGCTCCTCTCTCTCTCCTCTGCCCACGTTGAAACCCAAGCTCGAGCCCTCTGTTCTTCCTCCCAAGACCTGAATGAATGCTCCCCACGTCCAAAAACCTCTTTTTATAGCTGCTGGAAGGCTGGAGTCAGTGACAGAGTTGTAGCAGGACACGAAGTGCAATTTTCGCAGCCAAGTTCGGTACCATGAAATACGCCACTTTCCTCGCTCAAATTCCAAAGAAACACTATCCCTTAGTACTTTCTTGGGTCCTCTACATGATAGACGGTTCAGATCTGCCATATGATCAAAGATGGTGGGCCAAAACTGTCCGGAAAAGTCAGTTTTCGCGGATGTGCGAAACCTTTCGCACCATTTCGCTGTTGTGATCGGTGGGCCCCACAGAAGCATTTTCTGGAAAATCCACCCCGTCCATTGGATTCAGAACGAAATTTCAGTAAAGAATGGGTGGTTTTAAACGTCCATTGACGTGGTCCAGAGAAGAAACCACAGAAGGATCAGTTTTGAACGTTAGCGGGCAGCCCTTTTGTGGCCTCTGTATCTCACACGTGTGCACGCATGGGTGCAAAAGGTCAGCATGGTTTTTTAGTTCTCGAAGCCCTCTACACAGTGGACGGATCAGATTGGCCATACGAGCAATGAGTGGGGCCCACTACCGTTCGTAAAACGGACGCAAGCCGTCCGTTCGCCGCGACTTACGCAGAGAGGGAGAGAGAGACGGGTCAGCGCTTGCGCTGACCCGTTGGTTGCTCCGGTGCGGCTCGCGTGCGAACGTGCTGTGTACACGCACGTTGCACGTGGGGTCCACTGTGATGTTTATGTGAAATCCATTCCGTCCATCCTCTTCAAAATCTCATTTTAACCGTGCAGAACACTTATCAAGCATATCCAGCTGGCGGGTGGGCCCCAAATTGAAGATTGATGGGCTGATCTGCCCGTTAGGCCACTTCCGCAATGATCCAATGGATGTTTTTTTACGTGTACGGTTAATTTATGGTCCTCAGGCCACGTATGAAGTTTCGAGCCGAACGGATGGTGGGAACCTCGTGATCTTGCATTCTGGACGTCCTTCAGGCCACTTGAGCTTCAATTTCTTACTTTTTTCGGATTTCTGACCGTGTATATTTGTCAATCTTGGTCCCCTGGAGTGTGTCTCTTGCCTGTGGCGTCAACAGAGTGTTAAATTCATACTTTTAGTAACTTTTTACAGTTCATGCTTTCAACTACACCCTGTATCACAAACACGGCAAAACGGGCCATTAAACGGCATTATGTACGTAAATCCAGGTAATAAATGGGGTCTAATATGCAGTATTTGACCCTCAACACAACCCCCAACCAGCATTTTGCTAGTCCCGAGCAAAATATGCGAAAAATAAGTTGAGACTTATATGAAAATTTCTGTAAAGCCGAATGATTTTTGAGAAATAATCCAGTCATTAGAATTCTATGATTCATGAATATTGGGCATTATTTTCTCCTGAACTCAAGCGCACGGTAGACTTCATAATCAAGTGTAAAGTATCAATCCATCAATTAGAAAAATTTTAAACATTGAGATCCATGGATGTATAGTCTAATCTCGGCTTATCATCATTAAGAGATCCAATCGTCAATTTCATGAAATCATTGGTAACCGACAAGAAAATTCATGATAACTAAAACCTAATCCAAAATTCATGTTAATCTTTGCTCTATGATTCCACTGAGTTGATCACTCATTCCCACATTATGGGATGGTGTTTGCAACACCCACCAGACCCTGTTGTAGATGCAGGTGAGGCCGAGATCCAGGAGGTGGAGCCAGAGATCGACGAGGACCAGGATGAGTTCTGGTATATGCAGTATCACGACGGCTTCCCGTAGGCGACCTGGATCGAGGGGACATTAGTGGGACTTTTCTTTTTTTAAACATTATCCTTTTGTTATGTATATGTATATGAGACTCAGAGATGTAGTCATACTTTGGAGACAGATGAGATTACTTTGTTTTTCCATACAGTGATATATACATTGTTTAGTCTTCCGCTTGCTTTTATCATTGGATCTGAAGTATGAATTGCAATTTTGGTATACTTTTACTCATGTGAATGCTTTAAATCAGACAACATTGAATCATAACCATTTTGGTTGCATAAGTGACGGTCTGGAACTCGGGAGTTGAGTTTATACACGACCCCCGATTTTCAGGGTGTTACACAAACCTAAACCCGAACCCGAACCCAATTTCCTAAACTTAAACCTACACCTATTCTTAATTCTCTAAACCTTAACCTATAACCTAACTTAAACCCAAACCTATAACCTACACTTATGTCACGCCCCAAACTCGGAAACCGGGCTCACAAAATTCTCGATCGCCGAATCTGGCACTGACAGCCTCTATAGATTCTCATTTTCGGCTCCCAGCGCCTATTTGCTAGGTTCTGATCCTGGGATGCTACAAGGAGGATTTTTAATGACAGTTTGATTCGTAATAAGCACAACCAAAGGTATAACCCACAAACAACAACCAAAAACTCCATTACATTTCCACTATGATAAAACACTTTACAAGTACAATGAGCATAAAGGAAAATACAATGATGATAGACCAAAAGCTCCAAAATAATCTGCCACGTGCTCAAGCCTCAGCGCTGCTGCGATTCAACATCACCTGCACGCAACGGTCGTACATAAGCTTATAGAAATCTTAGAGGGTGGTGAAAGTGTATGCACAAGTGGTAATACAGTTATGCAGTATCAGAGTAATGTGGAACATGCTGATGAAAGCTAAGAATACCATTACCTATACCAAGGCCATGCGGTGCAAAGCATGAATGATGTCGACCATACCAAGGCCATGCGATGTGAAATGCAACTCAAGCATACAATCATCATCTAAGTCCACATATCAATACAACTCAACTCTGGGATATCACCAGGGTCTAGTACACTCTAAACCAGATCGTCGTCCTATCACGAGCAATAAGGTAAGTGGAAGAGACCTCACTATTCGTCTGCCAATATCGGGCTCGACTCGTAGATAGCGGACCCATTCTTCGAGCTGGTCAAACTCAGCTTAGCTTTACCCCCTACTCTCGGGCGGGTAAGGCTGCACCCCTTCCAACCGACCACGACACAGTGAAAAGTGTGACCGTCTGGTAATCAGCACTCGACACTCCTGTACCCACTCGGTCTAGATGTTGGAGCAACCTCTTGGTAGCATAAGGGTTTAGGGACTTTCACCCAAGGATATCTATAGCACCCCATGTAAAATAAGATTTTTAGTATCCAATCCTGCCGACCACGATACGCCTGTGGAGGCTACAGACCTGATGTCCCTAGGGCATACAGTAACCATGTCACATACAATGCGAAATGCATGAATCATACTATCCAGTCATGCAACAGTCCTGCGCATATCGTGTGCCCATGTAGGGCAATACCGTTTATCTAAGAGCCCATAAATAATCTACCCGAAGACATATGCTATGATCAGTCACTTCTCATATCAAACATACATATGATGCGTATGATCATGAATCATGGAACTATACTAACATATTATATGGTGATGGATGTTGTTCATAACGAAGATGGGCCATACGGTCTACAAGTATGGGCCGAACGATGGGCCACGTGAATTATAATGCGGACATTTAACCAACATTATTCGTACAATGTGGACATCAAACCAACATTGCTCCCAAGGCACAACCCATCGAAAATATCATTACATAAACCATTTTGGGATCACACATTGCAATGGACCTTAAGTACATCCAATTAGGCCTTTAATGCATCAAATGGGCCGAATCTCGTGGACCTTACTTCATCGAATGGGTCACATTAATGGGCCTCACCAATGAGCCTTATGTACATTGCAATGGGCCATAACCCGTGGAATACATCACAATGGGTCTCAACCCATGGGCCCTAATACATCACAATGGGCCTTAACCCATGGGCCTTATATAGTACAAATGGGCCACACCAATTGGGCCCCATGCAATCAAATGGGCCACACCCAAACATAAGTGGTGGTAATGATTGCCACCATTAAAATTCCTAAGGCCCCACCATAATATATGTTTCCCATCCACCTGATCATAAATTAATATAGTGATGGATGAAGTGGAAGAAAATATTAAATTAGTAGAAAGCTACTATGGTCCTTAGAAAGTTTTAAACGGTGGACATCATTGACCACAAAATTAGATGGTGGGGTCCACTTGAACTTTAGATCTGACTCTTTCTTTAGCTTAAACCATAAAATGAGCTTATAAAGTGGATGGATGGATTGGATGCAGAACATGCATCATGGAGGGCCCCACTGTCACTGGACAGTGTGAATAAAACACATGCACCAGGGCTCCACTGTTCGCTGGATGGAGGAAATAAAACATATACAGCACTGTGGGCAGACGGTGGAAATGGAACACTACATCATTGTGGGCTCGACATGGGGTCCACCACCATGTTTATATATCTCCAATCCATTGATAAGGTCGCACGGACCTGGATGAGGAGGAAACACAAATTTCATCTTGATCCAAAACTTCTGTGGCCCATAGAAGGGTTTCAATGGCAGAGGTTCAATCCCACTGTTTACCGCAGTGTGGGCCACCAGAGCCTTGGATGAGGCTGATTTTTGAAGGGGGCCCACTGCTGGGAGTGGCCCACCTCGTGAACGGTGTGGATGCAAAATATACATCATGGTGGGGCCCACGGCTGGAGTCGTGGGTCACTCGCCGCCAGCCCATCAAAACGTTACAGCATCCTACTGCTGCATCAGTGGCAGCAGGCACTGCCTCTTGTTTTATATTTATTTTATTTTTTAAAATTATGGTATTCTCACAGTTTTTCACATGTGGGGCCCACATCAAGTGAATCTGATGCAAACATCAGTCGCCAGGGCTCAAGATAAGCCAAACGAGCCCAATATTCCATATATTTTAGGGCATAGAAATGACAAGGGAATATTTCAATGGTAGACCCACTGTTAGCTATGTTATGGCCCGCCCGAAAGTCGGATTGGCCCCATCTTTTGGCTCAACGCCTAAAATGAACTCGGAAAAGGAATGAACGGCATAGATTGAATACAGACAACAAGGTGGGGCCTACACCAATGGTCCACCCCCAAGGCTTGAACCAAGCTTATATTTGTGTTTAACTCACGTGGTCACGACACAAGCATTGAGGTGGGTTTTAATTAGGTGGGCCACTAAATGGTAGATGGTGTAGATATAACACATATACAAGGTGGGGTCTGTCCAAGTGGCCCACACAACCATATCATTACAAAAAGGGAAAGAGAGAGAGAGAGAGAGAGAGAGAGAGAGAGAGAGAGAGAGAGAGAGAGAGAGAGAGAGAGAGAAAGAGTGGGATGCGTGTGATGGAGGGCTCCGCCACTATGAGCCCTCCCTTGTAAGAAATTATACATCAAATGGATCCCTTTACACATGGGTCCACTGAAATCAAAAATCAACAGTGGATATCCTTTCCCCACCAAACGGTCTAGATGACCTTTTTAATGCAAGGAAATAAACATCATGATGGGGTCCATGGAGAATGGCCCCATCATGGAATGATCATGATGATCCTAGTGGGCCATCGGCCACATCTTAGTGTCCCAAGTGAGATCTAAACCATTGATCAGTTGGCCTCACTTGGCCCATTTTTAAAAAAAGAAAACTACTCTATCAAAGCACCCACCATTCGATCTTCTTGATCCTTTGGGTTCCTTAGCTCCTTAGCTTCGATTCCAATGGAGGAGATGAGGTTTGGATGGTTGAGATGGGAGATCTTGGGATGAAAAGGTGGCCCACACTTAGAGCTTAGAAGAGAGGGAGGGGTTTGGACGTGTGAGGCTTCTCTTGCTTGGGAGAGTGCTTTGAAAAATGAAGGAGAGAGAGTGTTGTAAAGGGAGAGAGAGAGTGATGGGTGATGGAGTGATGGATGTGGTGGTGATGGGTGTGTAAGATACTTTTTTTGACTTTTATGGCTTTTGGTGTAAGAAAGGTATGGCTTGTGTAAGAACTTTTTAACTTTCGGGGCTTGTTCGGGAAAGGGTAAAAGGTGATGTGTACTTGACATGTACTTGACATGTTGAGATTGATGGATTGATGTGACAAGTCATAGAGATTCTCTTAGATTTTGCAACGCACGACGTTTTCCTCGCACCAAACGCTGGCTCACATCTCCTGTCCAGGGTATCGTCTCGGCATGCGAGTCACGGCATTGGAACTGCGGTGACGGCGCGGTCGCTATGGTAAAGGTCTTGGGCTGAGTCGACTGGGGTTGACGGCGTGCGAATCAGGGTCGCGCGTAAATGTCGGTTAAGGATCGAAGGTTATCGAAATTTGACCGAGAAGACTGCGAAAGTCTATGGAATGGTATAGCCTAAGATACGGGTCTTATAACTTATAACCTAAACCTATAAACTTAACCTAAACTTAAAACCTAAACTAAATCTTAACCTATAACCTATAACCTAAACCTAAACCTCTATAACCTAAACCTAAACCTTAACCTATAACCTAAACTTATAACCTTAACCTATAACCTAAACTTATAACCTTAACCTAAACCTATTCTCAAATTCCAAAACCTATACTTATAACCTAAACCTAAACCTTAACCTTAACCTATAACCTAAACCTATACTTATAACCTGAACCTAAACTAATAACCTTAACCTAAACTTATAACCGTAACCTATAACCTAAACCTATTCTTATAACCTAAACCTATTCTCAAATCCTAAAACCTATAGTTATAAGCTAAACTTAAACCTTAACCTCTAACCTAAACCTATACTTATAACCTTAACCTGTAACCTAAACCTATACCTGTAACCTAAACCTATACTTATAACCTTAACCTAAACCTATTCTCAAATCCCAAAACCTATAACCTAAACCTAAAACTTAACCTATAACCTAACCTATAACATATAACCTATACCTATAACCTATAACCTAAACTCAATTCCCTAAACCTTAACCTAAACGCAATTCCCTAAACCTTAACCCATAACCAATAACCTAAACGTAATTCCCTAAACCTCAACCCATAACCTAACCTAAACCTAAACTTATAACCTACACTTATAACCTAACTATAATCTAAACCTAAAACCTAAGCCTAAAACCCAAACATAAACCCGATCCCAAACCTGAACCAGATTTCCTAAACCTAAACCTTAACGTAATCTCAAATCCCTAAACCTAAACCTATACCTAATCCTAATCTCAACTCCATAACTTAAACCTAAACCAAAACTTGAAAACACAAACCTAAACCTATACTTATAAACTAAACCTATTTTTGAATCCCAAAACCTATAACTATAACATAAACTTTAACCAAAAACCTATAACCTATAACCTAAACTCAATTCCCTAAACCTTAACCTAAACCTATACTTATAACCTAAACCTATTCTCATGTCCCAAAACCTATAACCTATAACCTAAACCAAAACCTGTAACCTAAACCCGAACATAAACCTGAACCCGAACCCGAACCTGAATTCCTAAATCTAAACCTATACTTATAACCTAAACCTATTCTCAGATCCTAAAACTTATAACTATAACCAAAAACTTATAACCTAAACCTAAACCTATAACCTAAACCTTGACATATAATGTATAACCTATAACCTAAACTCAATTCCCTAAACCTTAACCTATAACCTAACCTAAACCTAAACCTATAACCTACACTTATAACCTAAACCTATAACCTAGACCTAAACCTAAAGCTAAAACCTAAACCTATAACCTAAACCTAAAGTTAAAACCTAAACCTAAACCTAAAGCCTTAATGTATTCTTAAATCCCTAAACTTAAACCTACACCTAATCCTAATCTCAACTCCCTAACCTAAACCTAAACCTAAACTTGAAAACCCAAACATAAACCCGATCCCAAACCTGAACCAGATTTCCTAAACCTAAACCTTAACGTAATCTCAAATCCCTAAACCTAAACCTATACCTAATCCTAATCTCAACTCCATAACTTAAACCTAAACCAAGATTTTTAAAACACAAACCTAAACCTATACTTATAAACTAAACCTATTTTTGAATCCCAAAACCTAAAACTATAACCTAAACTTTAAGCAAAAACCTATAACCTATAACCTAAACTCAATTCCCTAAACCTTAACCTAAACCTATACTTATAACCTAAACTTATTCTCATGTCCCAAAACCTATAACCTATAACCTAAACCAAAACCTGTAACCTAAACCCGAACATAAACCCGAACCCGAACCCGAACCCGAATTCCTAAATCTAAACCTATACTTATAACCTAAACCTATTCTCAGATCCTAAAACTTATAACTATAACCAAAAACTTATAACCTAAACCTAAACCTATAACCTAAAGCTTGACCTATAATGTATAACCTATAACCTAAACTCAATTTCCTAAACCTTAACCTATAACCTAACCTAAACCTAAACCTATAACCTACACTTATAACCTAAACCTATAACCTAGACCTAAACCTAAAGCTAAAACCTAAACCTATAACCTAAACCTAAAGCTAAAACCTAAACCTAAACCTAAAGCCTTAATGTATTCTTAAATCCCTAAACTTAAACCTACACCTAATCCTAATCTCAACTCCCTAACCTAAACCTAAACCTAAACTTGAAAACCCAAACCTAAACCCGATCTCGAACACGAACCCGATTTCTTAAACCTAGACCTTAACCTATTTTCAATTCCCTAAAGCTATAACCTATAACATAAAACCTAAACCTAAACCTAACCTAAACCTATAACCTTAACCTAAACTTAAACCTAAAATCTAAATGTATTATGAAATCCTTAAACCTAAAACTACACCTAATCCTAATCTTAAATCCTTAACCTAAACCCAAACTTGAAAACCCAAACCTAAACCTGATCCCGAACCTGAACCTGATTTCTTAAACCTAAACCTTAACCTATTCTCAATTCCCTAAATCTATAACCTAAACCTAAATCTAAACCTAAACCTTAACCTAACCTAAACCTTAACCTAACCTAAACCTTAACCTATAACCTATAACCTATAACCTATAACCTAAACCTATAACCTATAACCTAAACCCAAACCTATGCCTATAACCTTAAAATAATCCTATAACCTAAACCTAAACCTAAACCTAAAACCTAAACCTAAACTTAAAATCTAAATGTATTCTCAAATCCTTAAACCTAAACCTACACCTAATCCTAATCTCAACTCCTTAACCTAAACCTAAACTTAAAATCTAAATGTATTCTCAAATCCTTAAACCTAAACCTACACCTAATCCTAATCTTAACTCCTTAACCTAAACCCAAACCTAAACCCGATCCTGAACCCGAACCCGATTTCTTAAACCTAAACCTTAACCTTCTCAATTCCCTAAATCTATAACCTAAATCTAAATGTAAACCTTAACCTAAACCTATAACTTATAACCTAAAACCTAAACATTTACTCAAATCCCTAAACCTAAACCTAAACCTAATCCTAATCTCAAATCCCTAAACCTAAACTTACACCTAATCCTAATCTCAACTCCCTAACCTAAACCTAAACCCAATCCCAAACCCAAATCTGAATCCCTAAACCCTTAGCCTAAACCTAAACCTAAACCTAAACCTAGAATCTAAACTTAATTCACTTAAACATACACCTTAATCCAAACATATAACCTGAACCCAAATTCCTACACTTAAACCTAAACCTATGACCTACAACCTTAAACTAAACCTATAACCTATAACCTAACCTAAACCTAAACCTATAACCTAAACCTATTCTCAAATCCCTAAATCTATAACTTAAACCTAAACCTACACCTAGACTTATAACCTAAACCTATTCTCAAATCCCTAAACCTGAACCCAAACCTGAACCCAAATTCCTACACCTAAACCTAAACCTATGACCTACAACCTTAAACTAAACCTATAACCTATAACCTAACCTAAACCTAAACCTATTCTCAAATCCCTAAACCTATAACCTAAACCTAAACCTACACCTAGACTTATAACCTAAACCTATTCTCAAATCCCTAAACCTATAACCTATAACCTAAACTTATAACCTATAAACTAAACCCAAACCTAAACCTATAACCTAAACCTAAACCTAAACCTTAACCTTAACCTATAACCTAAACCTGTAACCTAAAACCTAAACCCAAACCTAAACTCGATCCTAAACATGAACTCGATTTTCTAAACCTAAACCTTAAATTATTCTCAATTCCCTAAAGCTATAACCTGTAAGACCCGTATCCTAGATCGTACCATTTCGTAGACTTCCGCGGTCTTACCAGTTGAATTCCGGCAACCTTCGACCCTTAACCGATATTTACGTGCGACCTTGATTCATATGCCGTCAACCTATATCGATTCAACCTAAGGCCATTACCATAGCGATCGCGCCATCGCTGCGGTTCCGATGTTGCGACTTGCGTGCCGAGGCGATACCCTGGTCAAGAGATGTGGGCCAACGTTTGGTGTGAGGAAAATACCGCGAGTTGCGAAACCCAAGAGAATCTCTACTAGGTGTCACATCAATCAATCAATCCATCAATCCATCACATGTCAAGTACATGTCAAGTACACATCACCTTTCACCTTTTCCCAAGCAAGCCTCAAAAGTCAAAAGTTCTCTTACACTCCCATGCCTTTCTTACACAAAAGGCCATAAATGTCAAAAAGTTCTTACACACATCTATCACTCTATCCATCCATCACCCATCTCTCTCCCTTTACAACTATCTCTCTTTCATTTCTTAAAGCCTCAATTTCAAGCAACAAAGCTTCAAACGTATGAGAATTCTTCAAGCCTCTCCCTCTCCTTCAAAACTCCAAGTGTGGCCCACCTCTCCATCCCAAGATCTCCCATCCTAGCCATCTAAACCTCATCTCATCCATTAGGATTGAAGCTAAGGAGCTAAGGAACCCATAGGAGCAAGAAGATCGGACGGTGGGTGCTAGTTAATACTAGTTTTTCATGTTTTTGAGATGGGCCAAGTGAGGCCAACCGATCAATGGTTTGAATCTCACTTGGGACCCTAAGATGTGGCTGATGGCCCACTAGGATCATCATGATCATTCCATGATGGGGCCATTCTCCATGGACCCCATCATGATGATTTCATTGCATTAGGAAGGTCATCTAGACCGTCCATATTGGTGGGGAAAGGATCCCCACCGTTGATTTTCAAATTTTATGGTCTCATGTGTAAAGGGATCTCTTGGATTGTATGATTTTTTTAGGGAAGGCTCATAGTGGCGGAGCCCTCCATTACAAGCGTGTCCCACCCTCTCTCTCTCTCTCTCTCTCTCTCTCTCCCTCTATTTCACATTTTTTTTAGATCATGATGTGTTTGTGTGGCCCACTTGATTGGACCCCACCTTGAAGTATTTACTTTATCGAAGTTATCCTCAAGTGGGGCCCACCTTAAATGCATTGTAACCACCCTACTCTCCATGAGGTGGCCCACCTAATCAGGGCCCACCTTAATGTATATTTTAAGGCCCAACCGTCCAGCGTCTGGGACGCTGGACGTCTCTGTATAAGGGGAAAAAAAACACAAATATAAGCTTGTTTTTCAAGCTTTTTAGGTAGGTCCATTCACATAGGCCCCACCTTGATGTATGGGTACAATCCAAGCCGTCCATCCACTTACCAACATCATTTTATCCATTGAGTAGAAGGATGAGGCTGATTTGAACAGCTGGTGGGCCATAGCATTAAAGACTGCGGTGGTTACCATTGAAGCATAACCTGAAGTTATTATGCACCAAGAAATTTCAAACTTTAGACTCATTGGGACGGCCTCGAGCCACTGAACACATTGGGCGGAGTGGATCTATGAGATGCGGGTCCCAGATGCAAAAAACCCCAGAAAAATGGGTTTCCATAGTTTTAAAAAAAAATCAGAGGCTCTACCTCTGACGCGCTGCAGCAGTAGCACGCTGCTACGTGTAGCAGGCGGCCGGGTAGCATCCCACGGCTGCTGTCGTGGGCCCGACCATGATGTATATGTTAAATTCACGCCGTTCATGTGGTGGGCCCCCTCCAAGTTTCAGCTAGATACAAAACTCAAGTGGCCCACACCACAAGAAACAGTGGGTTGAACCTCTACCATTGAATCTCCCTTTTGGGCCCACAGAAGTTTCAGATCAAGTTGAAATTTATTTTCCCCTTTCGCCTAGGGTTGTGTGACCTTATCAATGGATTGGATTTCAAATAAACATTTCAGTGGGCTCCACATGGGACCCACAGTGACGTACGTGTCTTATATCCACCGTCCAGGCGGATGGTGGATGCCACCATGATATTTGTGTTTCACCCCCACCGCCCAGCGGATGGTGGGGCCCACTGGGTGTGCATGCGAGCATATGTGCGTGAGTGTGTGCAGCCTGTGTGTGTGTATATATATATATATACATATATATATATATTATATTTTATTTTATATATATATATATATTATATTATATATATATATATAATATTGTATATATATTATATATGTTGTTTATATATTATACAATATATAACATTCACGATGGTGGGCCTGCATGTGGGCCCCCACCATTGATGCAGGTGCTGCATCTAATCTGTCCATCCATTTTAAAGATCATTTTATGGAATGAGTCAAAGAATGAGCTAGATCCACAGTCCAAGTGGACCCCATCTTGGCATGATTTGAGGCTCATCTTAATGTATTTGTGACAGTTTATTGGGGCCCACTTTGATGTGGATGTAAGGCCTATGGAATTGGACCATTTGATATATCCCAAGGCCCTTGGGACCAGACCCATTTGATTTATATAAGGCCTATGGATTTAGGCCCATTTGACACATAAGGCCTACGATTTAGGCCCATTTGATTTATATAAGGCCTATGGGTTTAGGCCCACTTGATCTATATAAGACCTATGATTTAGGCTCATTTGGTATGTTTAAAGCCCATGGGATTAGGCCCATTTGAGACACACAAGGCCCATGTGATTAGACCCATTATGATGTACTCTGAGGCCCATGGGTTATGACCCGTTGCAATATACCTAAGGCCCATTGGTATGGTCCATTTATGTGACCCATTTGATAAATAAAAGGCCCATATGACATGGCCCATTTGATGTATTTAAGGCCCAATGAGAAGTACCTAAGGTCCATAGCAATGTATGACCCCAACACCGATTATGTAATGATGTTTACGACAATCGTGCCTTGGGAGCAATATTAGTTTGACGTCCACATTACGAGTGTAATGCTGGTTGGATGTCCACATTACGACTCTCCTTAGGGCCCATTATTAGGCCCGTACTTGTTGGGTGTAGGCCATCTAGGCCCACTTGCGTTGTATGGGTAATTCATTACTTTATTACATGTTTAATATAGTTCCATGACTCATGATCATATGCATCATATGTATGCTTGATATGAGAATTGACTGATCATAGCATATGCCTTCGAGTAGATTGTTTATGGGCTCCCGGTTAGGCGGTGTTGCCTTACATGAGCGCACGATATGCACAGAATTTGTTGCATGATTGGATAGCGTGATTCATGCATTTCGTATTTGTGCGACATGGTTATTGTACGCCCTAGCGACATCGGAGCTGTAGCCTCCACAGGCGTATCGTGGTTGGCAGGATTGGATATCGAAAATCTTGTTCTACATGGGGTACTATAGATATCCCTAGGTGAAAGTCCCTAAACCCTTATGGTACTAAGAGGTTACTCCAACATTTAGACCAAGTGGGTATATGAGCGTTAAGTGCCGATTACCAGACAGTTGCGCTCTCCACTGTGTCATGGTCGGTTGGAAGGGGGTAAATAGTAGTTGTGTTTCTTTAACTTTGAATTGACATGAATAAACATGTGGGAATGCCTCAATTTATATTACCCTGACATATCTCATAAAAATTGCTTTAAGATCACCATGCCATATTTAGAATTGCTTATGTACCGATATATTCTTACTTGTTGCACATTTATTATGCCACCTTTGAAAATTACTTGAGTGCATATATACATCTTTTAGTTACATTAAATGTAAGAGTTCTTGCTTCCACTGCAATGATAAGCTTGCTCAATTTCTTATTATATATGTTAGAATTGTTATAATTTGATACATATGAATATCTCTTTTCTTAAGATGTGTAGTAATCTTGTTACTATCCTAATGTTTTTGAAATGTCATATTTGGGCCTTCCTTTGGACCTTGGGAAAGTAAATGAATTTATATGGAGCTCATATTTGAATGTTAGTGTAACACCCTGAAAATCAGGGGTCGTGTATAAACTCAACTCCCGAGTTCCAGACCGTCACTTATGCAACAAAAATGATTATGGTTCAATGTTGTCTGAGTTAAAGCATTCACATGAGTAAAAGTATACACTGCCCATCATGTGGAGCTCACCTTTGATGTGGAACATCCATCATGCAGGGCTTGCCTTGGATATGGGCCACTCATCATTAGGATTGACCTTTGATGTGGATCATCCATCATGTAAGGCCTACCTTGATGAGGATTGTCCATCATTTGAGGCCCATCTTGATGCAAATCATCCATAATGTGTGGCCCACCATTATTCAATGCCCATCATGTGGAGCCCACTTTTGATGTGGGTTGTCTGTTATGTGGGCCACATCTTCAATGTGGGTTGCTGATCATGTAGGGCTCTCTACCCTTTTGCTCCAATCTTTAAACTCTATAAGATGCTTTGGAGCATCCTAGGAACTTTTATATCATGCCTTAAACTAGGAAACCAGGCTCAAAAAATTCTTGATCGCCGAATCTAGTGCCAACAGCCTCCGTAGTACCCCATTATCGGCTCACAGTGCTCATACGCAAGATTCCGATCCTGGGATCCTACAAGGAGGATTTTTAACATGAATTTGTCTCATAAGAAGCATAACCACAAGTATATCCAAATCATAAGAACAACATCATCACCACATATCCACAAATATAATCATTTGAGTACAATGCTAAAAGGGAAATACATATATCAAAAATCAAAGCTCTAAAGGTCCGCTGCATACTCCAAGCTCCATATTATTGAAACTTAACACCACCTGCACGCATCTATCATGCATAAGCTTATAGAAAACTTAGTGGGTTGTGAAAGTGTGTGAGCAGAATGTGCATACTCAGAATGTAATATCAGAGTAAACGGAGATACTAATAAGTCCACAAGTAAGCTGAAATACTGACGAGATCATGAATCATATAATATCAGAGTAAGCAGAAATATACTGATAAGTCCATGAGTGTCATCAACCGTACCAATGCTATGTGATGTAAGGCATGAATGCTAACGGCCATATCAATGTAGAAACATGAGAACCCAAAATGTTAAATGCTACGGATGCAATGCAATATGCGGTGCGAATGAAATGAATAAGCTGGAGTGAATTTGGGATGTTAGTACGTAGTATCGCAGGCTATGAGGTCCATCACAAGGGACTTCGATCCAAACTAGTCCCATACCTAAATTTGGATAGTTAGATTCAATGTAGTAAATTCCTGATCTTAGGTTAGTCGCATGCCCCAACCAAAATCCTGGCCGTTGCGACAGTATACATAACAAATAGTTGTGCACCATCAACCCGAGTGAATAGTGAATGAATGAATGAGTATGCAACTCCTGCTCAATAAATTCACATATCAGCACCGTACATCTCTGAGATCATCATCGGGGTCTAGTACACTCCAAGTTGGCTACCGTCCTAACCGGCCGTGTAGCCCAGCAAGTAAAAAAGACCTCACTACCAGCCTGCCAATATATACCAATGCTTACCAGGCTCATTGATAGCGGACCCATTTGGGAGCTAGTCAAACTCAGCCTAGCTTATAGCCCCCTCACTTGGGCAGATAAGGCCACACCCCCTCCCAACCAACCATGACACATTGGGAGACGTGGCTTACTGGATTCAGCAATCGGGTGATCATGTATCCACTTGGTCTAGACGTTGGGGTGTCTTTTGGCTTTGGAGGTTAGAGACTTTCACCTACGAACATCCAAAGTGCTCAGATGCTCGAACCAAACATTTCTGATGTCCCATCTGGCCATCCACGATATGCTTGTGGAGGTATAGCCTTGATGTCGTTAAGGTGTACAGTAATCACAATCACACAATGTAAGATGCATGAGTCATGTAGTCGAATCATGCATCAATCCTACACATACCAATCGCTTGTGCGAGATAATCTCCACCTATTAGGGAGTCTCATAACAACCTGTCTAATGACATGTGCAATGGTCAGCCACATCTCATAATAAACATACAGATGATGCGTATGGTCATTTACATGATGTTATGTTGTCGCATACTCATAAATCAGTATCAATAATCATCCTCGACAATCGACATCGACAAGGTGGACATTTAACCAACATTGCCCATAAGGAATGACCCACATAGAGCTTAACATATAGTGGATCCATGGCCTCACACAAGGGCCAAATATACAAAACCATGGGCCTCACTCAAGGGCTTGATACACATCACGATGGGACTTTCACGTGGGCCTAATATACATCACAATGGACTGCATCACCTGGCCCTCAAATAAATCACAATGGGCCTCATCACATAGACCTCATATTCATCACATTAGGCCTTAAACAAGGGCTGCATATACATCATATAGGTCTTGACAATCGGCCTTAGCAATTGAAATGGCTTCGACAATCAACAATCGGAATCGACACTCAGAATCGGCCTCGATACTGGGCCTTAACAATCAGAATTGGCCTATACAATTGGCCTCAATACTTGGCCTTGACAATCAAAATCGACCTCGATACTCGGCCTCGACAAATCGAAATCGGGCTCAATACTCAGCCTCGACAATTAGAATCGGCTTATATAATCGGCCTCGACAATTGAAATTGGTATTGACAATTGGAATCGGCTTCAACAATCGGAATCGGAATCGGCCTCAACAATCAGCCTCAAAAATTGAAATCAAAATCAACCTTGATAATTGACCTCGACAATCGGGATCGGCCTATAAAATCGGCCTCGACAATCGAAATCGAAATCGGTCTCAACAATCGGCCTTGACAAACAGAATCAGAATCGGCCTCGACAATCAGAATCGGCCTCGATAATCGGAATCGAAATTAGCCTCGATAATCGGCCTCGATAATCAGAATCAAAATTGGCCTCAATAATCAGCCTCAATAATTGGTATCGACCTCGATAATCATCCTCGAAAATTAGAATCAGCCTCAATAATTGGACTCGACAATTCAAAATCAGAATCGACCTCAACAATCGGCCTTGACAATAGAAAATTGAAATCAGCCTCAACAATCGGAATCATCCTCAACAATCAAAATTGACCTCTATAATCGGCCTTGACAATCGGAATCGGCCTATACAATTGACCTCGATAATCGAAATCAGAATTGATACTCAGCCTCGACAATCATAATCAGCTTATACAATCGGCCCTGACAAATCAAAATCGGCCTTAATACTCAACCTCGATGATCGAAATACACTTATACAATCGGCATACAAACAAGGTGGGGTCTATAAATGAACAATCGATCAACCATAATATAAAGATCGGCCCTCGGCCGTGGTTATATCAAATCTGATAACATGGAGCCATCCACCTATGGTGAATGGGGCCCACTTATTTAGGTTAACCCACTAAGAGAATGATGAGAATGGGCCTAACAAGGCCTAAAGAAAAGGTCACAATGAGGACATCTAACCATCATTGCCCATCAATGTGGACATCTAACTAACATTGCTCCCAAGGAGTGGCCCACATAAGGGGTACATACACAATGTAACAGTTACACATAAATTACATTGAGACTCAATCATGGGTCTCACATTCATCGCATTGGGTCTCTCCCATGGGCCTCAGATACAACTTAATGGACCGTGCCCACGGGCCTCGGATATATCACAATGGGCCCCGTCCCATGGGTCTTCAACCTATCGCAATGGGCCTCATCAAATGCATTGTAAATGCATTACCATGGGCCTCATATGTGAGCCTCAAATACAACAAGTGGGTCGTATTTCTTGGGCCTCGTATGCATCAAATGGGCCACGTATCTGGACCTAACAATACAAATATTTGGGCCCTGCCCTTGGCCCAAACTACGTCATGATGGGCCTTATAGACGGGCCGCGCTAATGAGCCTTAAGTGGGATTGGACCACACTAAAATCATTGCAATAGTTGTAAGTGTAACATGTGTATCACTATATATTATCATCTCATAGGCATATGGCCCATTAATGATGACCAGCACTACCCAAACATTGTCCATGTAGATCAGCACCATCCATTGTCCAAGTGCATCAACACCATCCAAACATTTCCTATGTAAATCCACACCATCCAAACATTAGACAACACGTCCAAAGATTATCCAGCACCGTCCAGCATAATCTGGACAGTGTGGATGAAATAATACATCATGATGGTGCGTAGGTAGTTGCCCACCAGAGATTTGAATCAGACTTAGCTAAGCTCAAGCATTAAAACGAGCTTGTCAATGGATAGGCAGTTTGGATGGGACAAATCCACACGTGGGATCCACAGAACTTACAGACGTTAGTCTAACAGTGGGTCCCACCATCTAAATGGCTTAGATGTATATATACATCACGCCGGATCCACAGAATGTGCTGACGTCAATCAGCAGGTGGGTCTCCCCATCAAAACGGTTTGGACGGCATAGATAATACACATGCATCACGTGTGGTTGGCTGTTGGCCAGTGTACACTAGCTCAACCCGTTTCTTCCAAAACAGGTGGGTCCCACATGGGCCCACACGTTCATGATATATATTTATATATATAATATTATAATATAATGTAATATTATAACATATATACATATATATATATATATATATATATATATATATATATATATATATATATATATATATAATATCATATTTAATATAAATGACAAAGTCCATGCCCTGGATGGCCTGGATAAACACATATCTCAAGGTGTAGCCCCACATGTGGGGTGGGTCCCACCATCCAAGGACAAGGGATACACCACACGCATTATGGTGTGGCCCACCTAAATGGGTGGACGACGTGGATGGGTCCCACGGACCTCACTGTCAGTACACACGTCACTGTTAGCCACCCCCACCAAGAATCGGTATGAAGACCTCAATGTTAAAACGAGGTATCTTTCACTCAGTCTGCCACTTGAGCGATGGATCTGGGTGTGTTAGAATAAATACATCAAGGAGGGCCCCATGCACACGTGTGGGGTGGGCCACGTCCTAGATGGACGGTTGGGATGACATATAAAATTATAGTGTGTCCCACATGGATGGGGTCCACCGGTAGATGGCATAGATGTAAACATCATGGTGGGCCACACACCTCATCATCATCATTACCATACAAAAAAAAAAAAGAAAAGAGAGAGAGAAAGAGAAAAAGGAGAGTTCGGATGGTGATGGAGGGACCCCGCCACTATGGGCCCTCCATGGTTGCAATACTAGATCAAGATGGGTCCCACCATGTGGGCTCTCAAATCATAAAAATTAAATCACAAAACACCCACCATTAGATCTCCACTTCCTTCATCCCCCAATGGAATCTAGAACTCCAAGGGGTGCGATTCAACAGTTGAGATAGGCTTTGGATGGTGGAGATGGGAGGTAGGAAGGTGGGCCGCACTAGCTCCTCTCATTTTCTCCTTGGAAGCCATGGACGTTTCCTCTGTTTGGAATTGCTTGAAAATGAAGAAATGAGAGAGAGAGAGAGAGAGAGGTGATGGGAGAGAGGGATGGTGAGTGAGTGATGGGTGATGGGGAGAGTTGACTTTAGGGTACTTGGTTATAAGAGAGTTAAAGGTTACTTGTACTTAAGGATGAGATGTGGTACTTGACATTTGATGTGATTGATTTGATATTTCTCTTAGGATCTACAGCGCGTGGTGTTTTCCTTGAGCTGAATGCGGACCTACATCTCCTAGCTTGGGTATCACCTCAACGTGTAATACGCGGCATCGAAACCGCACTGAAGGCGCGGTAGTAAGGGTATAAGTCTCAGTTTGAGTGGACTCTGATATACGTGAAAGGACTCAGATCACACACAAATACCTGTAACAGATCGTGGGTTATCGAAATTAGACCGGGAGGATCGTGGAAGCTGACAAAATGGTACGGTCTAGGATATGAGCCTTACATCTCTTCCCACCTAATAAAAATTTTATCCTCAAAATTTACAGAACAAATAAGGGAAGAGGGAGTATCATCAATATATATATATATATATATATATATATATATATATATATATATATATATATATATATATCAAGGCACAATCAATTTATAAAAGGATGAGAATAACTCTCTCTAATCTCAACCTCGTGCTCTCAAGACCCCTCATCAAAACTATGGTGACCCCTATTGAACCTCAGACCCTTGATCAGAAACAGTCAAAACTGGGATACCTTGCAGCCTCATCATCTCATCAATGACCAATCTAACTAGATAGTCTTAATGCCTGGTTATGTGAATCGTCGATGACTCCTCTTGGTGATTGAGGGTCCTGCCGAGCCGCATAAAACTTGCCCTAGGTCTGCTGAGGAGATGTATGTCCTTCCCCAAAGAGGTCGTTGCTTCTAAAACAAATGAGGGCACTCATGCTTACAATGCCCCGTTTCACTACATATGAAGCAAATGCCCATGAATGGTCTTTGTGGTGGTGCTGAAGGTGATGCTGGCGTTCGACAGGATGGACGGTTCCTATGCCTCTACAGCCGTCGACGCTGCTGCTACTGGGAACTATTAAAGGGGGTCTTCTTCCTCTTCCGGTCTCCTCTATAGTCTCGAACCCTTTGTGAATCGTTCCATTCTGCCTCGTATATTTGGGCCCTCTAAACCACCTGCTCAATGGTCGGGAGCATGTGCCCAACGACACAACTCTTAAGGTCAAAACATAAGCCGTTCTCAAAACGGCAGGCCTTTCGCCCCTCATCATCAACTAAATATGGCGTGAACCTCGATAGCACCACAAAATGAGCTGCGTACTATGCCACAAACATGTCTCCCTACACCAGGTCTCGAACTCTAATGCTCGTTGTCGACAAATGTAGTCAAGGAAGTACTGCTGCTCGAATTGGTCTACGAAATCCTCCCATGTCCAGATGAAATCTAGCCCTTCAACATGAGTAACGGAGGTCCACCAGTGCTCGACCTCACTCTCGAGAAGAAATATAGCTAATCGGACTTGTTATTCAGTTGTACATGCCATCATATTAAAAATCTTCTCCACATCGGAGAACCATCTCTTGGCTGCTGTCGGATCTGGCTCACCCTAGAAACATGGGGGATCGAGCTGTCGGAACTCTTGGAGAAGGGTGCCCACGCTTCTGCTCTGTCTGGGCTGGTGAAACAGCAGGTGGCCTACCCTGTCCCTGAAGGATGGTGGTCATGGTCTGTAACATCTGTTGAAGCTGATCTGCACTCACAGGCATTGTCGAGCCTGTGATAGACTTAGACGGAGGTTCAGGAGTCTTAGGTGGGAAAACGGGAATTTCAGGCGGGGGAGAAAAAGTCACTCGGGTCACTCGCTTGGGTGTCATGTCTTACAAGAAGGAACAAGGGCCCATTATCCTCAAACACTCTCAAATATACACACACAATGGGGAGCTATATCAGAAAATCTCTAAGTTATTCGAACTCGGGGATGTAACTATTCTAAATTCTCAACAATCATACAGTGTAGGGTAGCTATCAATAGATATGTGATGTTATCCTCAGGTATTCCCAAGTCATGCTCTCATACCATCTTTTGTCACACCCCAAACTCAAAAACCGGTCTCACAAAATTTTCAATCGTCGAATCTAATATCGACAGCCTCCGTAGTACCCTATTCTCGGCTCCCAGTGCTCATACACCAGATTTCGATCCTGGGATCCTTCAAGGAAGATTTTCAACATGAAGTTGTCTCATAAGAAGCATAACCACAAGTAAACCTAAATCATAAGAATAACATCATCACCACATATCCACTAATATAATCATTTGAATACAATGCTGAAAGAAAAATACGTATATTGAAAATCAAAGCTCTAGAGGTTCGTACATCTCTAAGCTCCATGCTGTTAAAACCTAATGCCACCTGCACACATCTGTCGTGCATAAGCGTATAAAAAGATTAGTGGGTGGTAAAAGTGTGTGATCAGAAAATGCGTGCTGAGAATGTAATATCAGAGTAAACAGAGATATTGATAAGTCTACAAGCCATACAATATCAGAGTAAGCCGAAATACTGACAAGATAATGAATTATACGATATCAGAGTAAGTGAAAATATACTAATAAGTACATGAGTGCCATCAGTCGTACCAATGCTATGCAATGCAAGGCATGAATGCTAACGGCCATATCAATGCAAAAATATAGCAACCCAAAATGCTAAATGCTATGGATGCAATGTAATATGCAGTGCGAATGAAATGAACAAGCTGGAGTGAATTTAGGATTATGGTACGTAGTATCACAGGCTATGAGGTCCATCACAGCAGACTTCTATCCAAACCAGTCCCATACCTAAATTTGGATAGTCAGACTCAATGTGGTAAACTCCTGATCTCAGGTTAGTCGCATACCCCAACCGAAATCCTGGCCGTTGCGACAATATATATAACAAATAGTTGCGCACCATCAACCTGAGTGAATAATGAATGAATGAATGAGTATGCAACTCCTACTCAATAAATCCACATATTAGCACCGTACATCTCTGGGATCATCACGAAGTCTAGTACACTCTAAGCTGACTACCGCCCCAGCCGGCTGCATAGCCCGACAAGTTGAAAAGGCTACACTACCCGCCTACCAGTAGTATACTAATGCCTACCCAGCCCATCAATAGCGGATCCATTTGAGAGCTGGTGAAACTCAACCTAGCTTATAGCCCCCTCACTCGGGAAAATAAGGCCACACCACCTCCCAACCTATCACGACACAATGGGAGATGAGACCTGTTGGTATTCGGCACTCAGGTGCTCATGTATCCAATCAGTCTAAATGTTGGGGCGTCTCCTGGCTTAGGAGGTTTAGGGACTTTCATCCACGGACATTCAAAGTGCCCAGATGCTTGAACCAAACATTTTCGGTGTCCCATCTGTCCATCCACAATATGCCTGTGGAGGTTATATGTAACGCCCTGGAAAAATCCGTACTTGGACTCGAGTACTAACTCGACCAGAAATTGAGTAGGATTAATTCCTTTAGAAAATAAGTGTAAGTTAGCTAGCGCAACTCTAGAGTAGCTGGAAAATAGTCCCCGATCACTTTAAATACGTTCTACAAGACCCAAAGCGAGTAGAACCAATGACGCTATAACACTCTAAAACCTCGGATCAAACTCTAAACCGGTTTGTTCTCAGGACCTCTTTGAAACTTTGTATTGGATCTAGACCGCGCGTCGAAAGTCCGATACCTATAATCTTAGACCGTTATAACCGCCTAGCTAGACTTGACAATCATTTCGAAAATCAAGTCCAACCGACATTCACAGGCTATTTCATTGAGCCTGGAGTGAAGAGAGTGAGAATAGGGTTAGATTTGGAATTTAAAATTCAAATCTGGCACATGAATTGACGCGTCAGTATTAAGCATTCTGACCGTCAGAATTCAGCTAAATTACACCCTTGGATCAGGAAAAATTTCTATTTCATATCATGAGACTTGTAGACCTGATCTACGTGCGGTGACCACTGAACTGAAACTGGACCGCCACGGGCAATCTACGAACACTGCTGGTCTGAAAATGGGATGTGAGTGACATCCGACGTGCATGAACTTAAGTCCGATCGCGTTCGGCCAGGGGACCACCAGAAATGTCTTTTTGGACCGAAACAGCCCCGATTTGGTTAGGTATCAAGTAAACATTGTTCCCAAGCCTGTTTTAGGCGAGTTTTAGGTTATAAATGAGGCTTAAACCCTCACTCCTCTCACCCATCCGAATTTGCTAGAAACCCTAGCAAGAGTGAGAGAGAAAGTGAGAGTTTGTGAGAGAAGGTGGGAGAGTTTTTCCTACTGCTGCACTACCTGGTGCACGTGTTTATGCCACGCAATCCAATCACTTTGTCGGTGATTTCACCGGGTTTCTAGGTAAGAAAATACCCTAAATTCTTGTTGATTTGTTGTTCCCTCGTTTCCTTAGCATGTTAGCTCATGGATCTTATGTATTAGGTACCCAGTTCACCATAGACGAAGCGTATACGCTCCGTTCGAATTAATACACCTATAGGAGAAAAGGTGCGGATTTTAGACGCTTTGATTGACTGTTTTCAACGCTTTCAATATCGTTTAATAGTAGATTATCGACGGCAACGCCGTTTGACATGTACAACATGCCGTCTGTTTCCTGTTTCGTAAACAGACGAAGAATATGAGATTTAGGGCATTTTAGTCATTTGTAGGAAATACTGTTTTCATCCATAATTTTCTAATGTGATTGATATGGCTTCTTGTCGCATTAGGATACTAGGAATGCGTGCATAATTAGTTTGGCGAAGAGATTCGCCTAAATGCGCACTTTGAGTCGACATACTATATGTAGACTTAAGTGTGTAGTTTAAGTGTTTGTATAAATGCTTGTATTAGTATATATTGAATTAAATGGTGTTATGAATTAGTTTGAGATTGATTTCTCAATTAATATGCTGATGTAAATGGTTTCCTACATGTTAGCTATATGCATGATTTCATTATATGTATGAAACGCAAGTGCTTGATGATTTACTTAAGTTGTATGTTATAACATATGTTAACATGCTCACATTGTTGTATTTCATTTCCATTACTCTTACATGATTGCTGATGTGGATTCATAATTTTTTGGGACTATATCTAGTCCAGACAGTCGGTAACTGAGTAAATTCGTGGTTGGCTTATCTTTGCCACGAACGACGTGTCGATGAACGCGAGCCGTGTTTTGGAGTTGGCGGCAGTGGTTAGGCCACACGAGGTGTTTTATGCACTTCATGTCATTTGACTTGAGATGCGCTCGTGCCAGTCGAGCCCGTCAAATAACTCGACTGGCCGTTGTATGTTCACCCTGTATGAGTCATAACTGCTTGAACCTAGGGTACTGAACTTACCATTATAAACCCTGTCAAACATGGTACCTTGATCCATAAAGACTCATGAGCCGGGCATGGTGGTATGGGACATCGTGGTCGAGCTGTCGGCCTACGCTGGGGCCACAAACCTCCCCATAGTGACCAGTGAGCACCTATGACTCGTGAGCAGATTATGGTGATATGGGACACTATATTCTTGCTGTCGGCCTACATTGATCAGGCGACGAGTCCTTTGTAGTGACCGCGAGCGTATTCTGAGTCTACGGGAGGCGACGACCCTTCCGTAGCAGTGAGAGTACAGTAGGCCTGTATTGAAAAGGTGATGGGGGAGCGGTGCAACGAGTGCGAGCAACAGCCCTGGCAGCCCTTGCAATGACCTACAAAATATACATCGTATGAGATTACTAGGAGTGACGACCTTAGACAGGATCTGTGTTGGGATTGATATAAGGGAAGTACCTTAGTTTCTCAATCCTGCTGTTTGAATGGACTAATAATAACTCGGCAATCATATCACCATCACATTGCATGTGCCTGGAAGATGTGGAGCACTGAACTGTACACAAGCATGCCACGGGCGTAAGATGGTGCCGTATGAGGGAGAACGTCGGTGAGGGCATCCATCATGTCATGTCATATTGCATTAACAACAGTATTAGGAATATTTGATTTACTGCTTTACTATTATCGCATGATTGATTTGAGAACATGCTAATCCTTGTTCTATTATTCCACTGAGTTAGCTACTCACTCCCACGTTACGGGATGGTGTTTGCAACACCCACCAGACCTTGTCTTAGATGCAAGTGAGGCAGCAATTCAGGAGGAAGAGCCGGACTATGATGAGGACCAGGACGAGTTCTCATATATACAGTACCACGACGTCTTTGCTTATGTGGCTTGGATTAACAGGACTTCTCAGTGGGAATATTTTGACATTTGATTTCTGCTTATTTTCATGTATATGAGACTCAGAGATGTATTCATACTTTGGAGACAGCCGAGATCTACTTTGTTTTTCGTACAGTGATATATATATTCTTTAGTCTTCCGCTTGCTTTTATCACTAGATCTGGAGTATGAATTGCAGTTTTGGTATACTTTTACTCATGTGAATGCTTTAACTCAGAAAACATTGAATCATAATCATTTTGTTGCATAAGTGACGGTCTGAAACTCGGGAGTTGAGTTTATACACGACCCCCGATTTTCAGGGTGTTACATTATAACCCTAAGGCGTATAGTAATCACAATCACACAATACAAGATACATGAGTCATGTAATCCAATTATGCATCAATGTTGTGCATACCGTGCAATCGTGCGAGACAATCTCCGCCTATCAGGGAGTCTCATAACAATATGCAATGGTTAACCACATCTCACAATAAACATGCAGATGATGTGTATGGGCATTAACATGATGTTATGTTGTCACATACTCATAAATTAGTATCAATAACTGATATCGACAATGTGGACATTTAACCAACATTGTCCCCAAGGAATGGCCCACATAGAGCCTAACATATAGTGGACCCATAACCTCACACAAGAACCAAATATACAACACCATGGGCCTCCCTCAAGGGCTTAATACACATCACGATGAGCCTTTCACATGGGCCTAATATACATCACAATGGACTCCATCACTTGGCCCTCAAATGCATCACAATGGACCTCATCACATAGACCTCAATTTATCACATTAGGCCTTAAACACAGGCAGCATATACATCACATAGGTCTTGACAATCAGCCTTGGCAATCAAAATTGGCCTCCACAATCGAAATCAGCCTCAACAATATGAATCGACACTCAGAATCAGCCTCAACAAATTGGAATTGACCTCGATACTTGGCCTCGACAATCGGAATCGGCCTATATAATCGACCTCGACAATTGAAATCGGCTATACAATCGGCCTTGACAATTAGAATCGGCCTCAACAATCGGATCGGTATCGATAATCAGAATCGACCTCGATAATCGGCCTTGACAATCGGAATCAAAATTGACCTCGACAATCGAAATTAGCCTCGACAATCAGAATCAGAATCAGCCTCGATAATCAGCCTTGACAATCGGGATCAGCCCATATAATCGACCTTGACAATCAGAATCGAAATCGGCCTCAACAATCATCCTTGACAATCGAAATCGGCCTATACAATCGGCCTCAACAATCAGAATTGAAATTGGCCTTGATAATCGGCCTCGATAATCAGAATTGAAATTGGCCTCGACAATCGTAATCAGCCTCAAAATCAGCCTCGATAATCATCCTCGATAATCGAAATCAGCCGATACAATCGGCCTCGACAATCGGAATCAAAATCGGCCTTGACAATTGAAAATCAGAATCGGCCTAAAAAATTGACCTCGACAATCACCCTCGACAATCACCCACAACAATCAAAATTAGCCTCAACTACCACCCTCGACAATCGAAATTGACCTCGATAATTAGCCTCGACATTCAGAATCGACCTATATAATTAGCCTCGACATTCAGAATCGACCTATATAATTAGCCTCGACAATCGGAATCAGAATCGATACTCGACCTCAACAATCGAAATCGGCCTTGACAAATCAAAATTGGCCTCAATACTTGGTCTTGACGATCGAAATCGACCTATACAATAGGCATACAAACAAGGCGGGGTCTATAGATGAACAACTGATCAACCATAATATAAAGATCGGCCCCTGGCCTTGGTTATTTGGTTATATCAAATCCGATAACACGGAGCCATCCGTTTATGGTGAATGGGGCCCACTTATTTGGGTTAACCCCCTGAGAGAATGATGAGAATGGGCCTAACAAGGCCTAATGGAAGGTCACAATGAGGACATCTAACCTTCATTGCCCATTAATGTGGACATCTAACCAACATTTCTCCCAAGGAGTGGCCCACATAAGGGGTTCATACACAATGTAATGGTCACACATACATCACATTGGGCCTCAATCATGGGCCTCACATACATAACATTGGGGCTCACCTATGGGCGTCGGATACATTTCAATGGGCCACACCCATGAGCCTCGTCCCATGGGTCTCCAATTTATTGCAATGGGCCTTATTAAATGGGTCTCATCAAATGGGCCGTAAATGCATCACCATGGGCCTCATACATGGGCCTCATATACAACAAGTGGGCCGTATTGATTGGGTCTCGTATGCATTAAATGAGCCACGTATCTGGACCTAACAAGATAAACAGGTGGGCCCTGCCCATGGCCCAAAATACTTCATGATGGGCATCATGGATGGGCCACCCCAATGAGCCTTAAGTGGGCTTGGACCACTGTAACACCCCGAATTTTGGCTAATCTGGGATTAGACGTCCTTAGGCAATGGGTTAACTAAAACACCTGAGAAATCGCTCAGAACCCAATTTCATAGCTAAAGAAATCACGTAGGATAAATTCCTTTGAAAAATAAGTGTAAGTTAGCTAGCGCGATGCTAAAGTAGCTGGGAAATAGTCCCTGATCACTTTAAATACGTTCTGCAAGACCCAAATCGAGTAGAACCAACGACTCTATAATACTCTATAACCTCGGACCAAACTCTAAGCATGTTTGTTCTCTGGACCACTTTGAATCTTTGTATTGGATCTAGACCGCACGTCGAAAGTCCGATACCTCCTATCTTAGACCGTTAGAACCGCCTAGCTGGACTTGACACTCATTCCGAAAATCAAGTCAAACCGATAATTACAGGCTATTTCATTGAGCCTGGACCGAAGAGAGTGCGAATAGGGACATAGTTGGAATTTCAAATTCAAATCTAGCACGCGACTTGACGCGTCAGTATTGAGCGTTCTGACCATCAGAATTCATCCAGATTACACCCTTCGATCAGGAGAAATTTCTATTTTAGATCATGAGACTTTCAGCCCTGATCTACGTGCGGTGACCGCTGAACTGAAACTGGTCTGCCACGTGCGATCTGCGGACCCAGCCGGATTGAAAACTTAATACGTGCTAGATCTGGTATGCGTGAGCTTAAGTCCGATCGCATTCGGCCAGGGGACCACCAGAAAGCATCTTTTGGACCGAAACAGCCCCGAATTGGATATGCACTAAGTAAACTTCATCCCCGAGCCTATTTCGGGCATTTTTAAGCTTATAAAAGGGGTTGAAACCCTCACTCCTCTCTCCCATCTGAAATTGAAAAAATCCCTAGATTGGGAGAGAGAAAAGGTGAGAGATTGTGAGAGAGTGGGAGTGATTTTCCTGCCACCTGCTGCTGCTGCTGCACGTGCTTAGGCGACGCACTCCGATCACTTTCCCGGCAATTCCAACGCACTTCTAGGTAAGGAAAACCCTAACCACTTGCTGATTTGGAGATTTCTTCGATTCAAATAGAATAGTAGTTGATGTACATGTATATCAGGTTGTCTGATCGCCGTAGACGAAGCGTATACGCTCCGTTCAAATCACTTCACCTATAAGGAAAAAGGTGTAAATTTTAGACACTTTGATTGACTGTTTCCAAAGCTTTCAATGTCGTTTAATAATAGATTCTTGACGGCAACGCCGTTTGACATGTACAACATGCTGTCCGTTTCCTGTTTCGTAAACCAACGAAGAATATGAGATTTAGGGCATTTTAGTCATTTGTAGGAAGTACTGTTTTCATTCATATTTTGCTAACATGATTGACATGGCTTCTTGTCGCATTAGGATATTAGGAATGCGTGCATAATTAGTTTGGCGAAGAGATTCGCCTAATTGCGCACTTCGGGTCGACATACTATATGTAGACTTAAGTGTGTAGTGTATGTGTTTGTATAAATGCTTGTATTAGTATGTATTGAATTAAATGGTGTTATGAATTAGTTTGAGATTGATTTCTCAATTAATATGCTGGTGTAAATGGTTTCCTACATGTTAGCCATATGCATGATTTCATAATATGAATGAATTGCATGTGCTTGACAATTCGCTTAAGCTGTATGTTATAACATGTGCTTGATGATTTTATTTTGATTTAGTTTGAGATTGAATTCTCAATTAATATGCTGATGGAAACGATTTCCTATATGTTGGCAATATGCATAAGTTCATTATATGTACGAAAGGCATGTGTTAGATGATTTACTTAAGTTGTACGATATAACATGTGTTAACATGCTCACATGGTTGTGTTTCATTTCCAATACTCTCACATGATCGCTGACGTGGATTCATATGTGTTTGGGACTATACGTAGTCCAGGAAATCGGCAACTGAGTGAATTCGTGGTTAGCTTTTCTTGGCCACGAAGGACGCGTCGGTGAACGCGAGTCGTGTTGGAGTTGGCGGCAGTGGTTAGGCCACGCGAAGTGTTTTACGCACTTCATGTCGTTCGACTTGCGATGCGATCGTGCTAGTCGAGCCCGTCAAGTAACCCGACTGGCCGTTGTATGTTCACCTTGCATGAGTCATAACTGCTTGAACCTAGGGTACTGAACTTACCATTGTAAACCCTGTTAACCATGGTACCTGGATCCATAAAGACTCATGAGCCGGGCATGGTGGTATGGGACACCGTGGTCGAGCTGTCGGCCTACACTGGGGCAACAAACCTCCCCGTAGTGACCAGTGAGCACCTAGACTCATGAACAGATTATGGTGGTATGGAACACTATATTCTTGCTGTCGTCCTACATTGATAAGGTGATGGGGGAGCGGTGCAACGAGTGCGAGCAACAGCCCTGGCAGCCCTTTGTAGTGACCGCGAGCGTATTCTGAGTCTACGGGAGGCGACGACCCTTCCGTAGCAGTAGAGTACAGTAGGCCTGTATTGATAAGGTGATGGGGGAGCTGAGCAACGAGTGCGTGCAACAGCCCTGACAGCCCTTGCAGCGACCTACAAAATATACATCGTATGAGATTACTAGGAGTGACGACCCTAGACAGGATCTGTGTTGGGATTGATACAAGGAAAGTACCTTAGTTTCCCAATCCTGCTGTTTGAATGGACTAATAACAACTCGAAAATCATATCACTATAGCATTGCATGTGCCTGGAAGATGTGGAGCACTCTAGGGAGTGTGGCATGCCGCGGTCATAAGATGTTGCCATATGAGGGAGATCGTCGGTGAGGGCATACATCACGTCATGTCATATTGCATTAACAACAGTATTAGGATTGTTTGAATTACTGCTTTACTATTATCGCATGATTGATTTGATAACATGCTAATCTATGCTCTCTTATCCCACTGAGTTGATCACTCACTCCCACGTTACGGGATGGTGTTTTCGGACACCCACCAGTCCCTATTGTGATTGCAGATGATGGCGCGGCCTGCGAGGCGGTGCTAGACTTGATGATGATGAGGAGGATCTCTCCTTTATGCATGATCTGATTGACGGGATTACAGGGAGGTTGATTAGATACCTTGACACTTGTCATTTTATATTTTGAGAACACTCATGTATATCCTTTTGGTTTACTTTTCGAGCATACATGTATGTATATAACTTGGTAACATGTTCACACTTTGGAGACATACAACAGTTTATATATGTTATACATACTATCACAGTCTTCCGCTTGCTAGTTTAACTGTCTTTGGAGTATGATATGCTGTTCTGGCTTAATCTCACTCATGTTTAATACATTATCACAGACAACATTCAATCATACATATCTATATTGTATAAATAACATTTTGAAACTCGGGAGTGGAGTTTTTACTCGACCCCCCGATTTTCGGGATGTTACAACCACACCAAAATCATTACAATAGTTGTAAGTGTAACATGTGTATCACTGTATATTATCATCCCATGGGCACATGGCCCATTAATGATGACCAGCACTACCAAACATTGTCCATGTAGATCAGTATAATCCATTGTCCAGGTGCATCAGCACCTTCCAAACATTTCCTCTGTAAATTCACACCGTCCAAACATTGGACAGCACGTCCAAACATTATCCAGCACCATCTAACATAATCCGGATGGTGTGGATGAAATAACACATCATGATGGTGTCTAGGTAGTGGCCCACCAGAGATTTAAATCGGCCTCAGCTAGGCTCAAGCATTAAAACGAGCTTGCCAATGGATAGACGGTTTAGATGGGACACATCCACACGTGGTATCCACAGAACTTGCTGACGTTAGTCCAGAAGTGGGTCCCACCATCTAAATGGCTTGGATGTATATATACATCACGTGGGACCCACGGAATGTGCTAACGTCAATCAGTAGGTGGGTCTCCCCATCAAAACAGTTTGGACGGCATAGATAATACACATGCATCACGTGTGGCTGGCTATTAGCCAGCATACATCAACCCAACCCGTTTCTTTCAAAATAGGTTGGTCCTAAATGGGCCCACACGTTTGTATAATATATATATATATATATATATAATAAAACAGTGCGTGTGGTGTATCCACCGTCCTTGGACGGTGGGACCCACCCCACGTGTGGGAGTACACCTTGAGATAAGTGTCTGTCCAGGCCGTCTAGGGCCTGGACATTCTCATTTATATTAAATATAACATTATATGTGTATATATATATATATATATATATATATATATATATATATATATATATATATATGTATGTATGTATGTATGTATGTATATATGTTATAATATTACGTTATATTATAATATTAAATTATATATATATAATATTATATTATAATATAACATAGTATTATAACATATATACATACAGATATATATATATATATAATATTATATTTAATATAAATGAGAACGTCCAGGCCCTGGACGGCCTAGACAGACACATATCTCAAGGTGTAGCCCCACATGTGGGGTGGGTCCCACTGTTCAAGGACGGTGGATACACCACACTCATTATGGTGTGGCCCACCCAAATGGGTAGATGACATGGATGGGTCCCACGGACCCCACTGTCAGTTCTCACCTCACTGTTAGCCACCCCTACCAGGAATCGGTACTAAGACCTCAATGTTAAAACAAGGTATCTTTCACTCAGTCTACCACTTGAGCTATTCTGGGTGTGTTAGAATAAACACATCAAGGAGGGCCCCACCCACATGTGTGGGGTGGGCCACGTCCTAGATGGATGTTTGGGATGACATATAAACATCATGGTGTGTCCTACATGGATGGGGTCCACCGGTAGATGGCATGGATGTAAACATCATGGTGGGCCACACACCTCATCATCATCATTACCATACAAAAAAAAAAGAAGAAAAGAGAGGGAGAGAGAGAGAGTGAAAAAAAAGGAGAGGTCGGATGGTGATGGAGGGACCCCGCCACTATGGGCCCTCCATGGTTACAATACATAGATCAAGATGGGTCCCACCATATGTGGGCCCTCAAATCACAAAAATTAAATCATAAAACACCATTAGATCTCCACTTCTTCCTTCCCCCAATGCAATCTAGAGCTCCAAGGGGTGCTATTCAACTGTCAAGATTGACTTTGGATGGTGGAGATGGAAGGTAGGAAGGTGGGCCACACTAGCTCCTTTCATTTTCTCCTTGGAAGCCATGGACGTTTCCTCCTTTTGGAATTGCTTGAAAATGAAAAAATGAAAGAGAGAGAGAGATAGGTGATGGGAGAGAGGGTGGAGAGTGAGTGATGGGTGATGGGGAGAGTTGACTTTAGGGTACTTGGTTATAAGAGAGTTAAGGGTTACTTATACTTGAGGATGGGATGTGGTACCTGACATTTAATGTGATTGATTTGATATTTCTCTTGGGATTTGCAACGCGTGGAATTTTTCTTGAACTGAACACGGGCTCACATCTCCTGACTCGGGTATTGCCTCAGTGCCTAATACATGGTGATGGCGCGGTCGCAAGGGTACAAGTCTCGGTTTGAGTCAACTCTAATATATGGGACACGACTCAAGATCGCGCACAAATGCCGGTAACAGATTGCGGGTTGCCAGAATTCGATCGGGAGGACCACAGAAGCCTACAAAACAGTGTGGTCTAAGATATGGGCCTTACATCTTATTTATAGTTGGGGAACTCTAACTTTCGTACTGAGTTGGAAAAGTTTAGAAACCGCATCAAATTTATGCAGTCTGTGCAAAATCTACGTAACCTTCGACTAGTTGAGGGAAATCTTCGACTGGTCGAAGGTCATCTTTGACTAGTCAAGTGGAATCTTCGACTGGTCGAAGGTCATACGAATTTGAAAGATAATGTTACTAGATTTCGAGCTAAAGTTTCTTGGGCTAATCAAACCAAAACTTGGGCTAGTTGAACAAGAAGTTGGGCTAGTCGAACTTCACACGTATTCCTTTTCTTCAGTTCAAATCTTCGATTCTTTTCATTCCTCACTTGATTTTCTTGGATCTTTGGCATATGAATTCTTCAATCTTGGTCTTATAAGATCCATCCCTTGCCTTAGTGATTCTTGAGCATCAAATCTATGCCTTTAACATTCTTTTCAATCTAAGCTTCAAATTCACCTTGCAACATAAACATGTATAAAATATACCATTAATCATTATCATGTTCATAAAACTAAGATATAAATGGGAAAAAATATGTAATATTTAACACTCAACAAACTCCCCAACTAGCATTTTGTTAGTCCCAAGTGAAACATGCGTGAAGTAAACCTCAATTCTCAATGTTCAAACCTTTTTCAGAAAATAATCTTTTGTAGAATTGAGTATGAATAAGTGAAATTAATATGAGAAAGTCAGACTTTGAAAACCTAGATCAAAATCATATAAGCAGTTAATCAATTTAGTTCTTTATCAATGCATAAGTTTCTATAGCATGTTTTTCAATGTGCACATTGAAAATCAAATTACTTCCCATGAGATTACTATTATTTCATAATGTTAGTCATGCTCATCATATTAAGAGTAGTTAAAAACTCAAGTGCTGATTCCAAACTTATCCCCTTCTTTTTCTTTTTTCAGTTTTTGATTTTATATCAACGGTCTCTTTTTTTTTTAATTATTTATTCTTTTCAGATATTTTCATTCTTTTTCAAACTTTTTCTAGTCTTTTCCTCGTACATGACCTTTTTATCGATCTCACTGTCTTTTAACTAGTTATTTTCATATTTTAAGGTGGATAAAATTCTCCAGACTAAATTCTCACCATCTATTAATGATTTACATACTAATCATTAGAAATTCTAGCGTAATCATAGAAAACAAATTGAATGTGTCTTGTGATATAGATCAGTCATGATATTCAAAACTTCCTCTTAATCAATTGAGTGCAAGAACTTAGGTGATAGTTTACGTAGTTGATCAAACTCCAACATTTCAAAGTTTAATCTCAATTTTATTATACTCAAAATATTCTTAAGTGTACAAACTATCGCCTTCCAAATAGGTTTTTGGCTTGAGAAATTGAAAATTTTTAAAATTTTTGCTCAGAAACTAAGAGAACACTAATTAGTTTACCTAATCCACACCCCCCAACCTAAAATCTATATTGTCCTAAATGTAAAAAAATAATAATCATACAATGCAAAAGAGGCAATGAAAAGAAAGGAGAAGTAATGGAAAGGTAGTACTTGAAGAAGGAAATTTGAGGCTTTTTCCAAGGATCTTAATGTGAAGATGGGTTAGCACAAAGACTAAACAAACAGAAAATAAACTATCCTAATCCTAAATTCTATAAAAGAAATAAACTTAACTACACCTCCATCAGACTAGAAGGTTAATCCTGGTAAACAAGATCAATCAGAGGTATGGACATGTCCTCTAAATCAAATTTCTCAATAAATGGCTTTAAACGATGTCCATTCACTTTAAAAATGTTGTCATTCATTGGATTTTGAATCTCAATGGCCCCATGAGTATAACATTAGTAACTGTGAAAGGGTAGTCTAACAAGATCGGAGTTTAACCAGAAAAATATATAACCGAGAATTGTACAAAAGGACTTTTTGACCAGTCAAGAATAATTTTCGAAGGATGTTCATGTCATGGAACAGCTTCATCCTTTCCTTGTAAATTCTCGAGTTCTCATATGCGTCATTCCAGATTTCCACGAGTTTATTTAACTAAAGTTTCCGCAATGAGCTAGCATTGTCCAACTTAAAATTCAGGTTTTTAATAGCCCAGTAGGCTCTACGTTCCAATTTCACAGTAAGTGGCAAGCCTTCCAATAGACGAATCTAAAGGGAGACATTCTAATTGGGGTTTTGAGAGCTATACGGTAGGCACATAAAGCATCAGTTAAGTGGATTGACAAATCTTGCAATCAGGGTTAAACATTTTCTCCAAAATGTGTTTAATTTCCCTGTAGAAAATCTATACTTTCCCACTTATCTGTGGGTGGTATGGAGTGTTCACCTTATGAGAGATGCCATATTTCTTTACTAAGCTTTCAAATGGCCTATTACAGGAGTATGAACCTCCATCACTAATGATGGTCCAAGGCTTTCCAAACCGAAAAAGGATGTTTTCTTTTAAGAATCTAATGATCGTTTGATAGTCATTGTTCCGGCAAGGGATGGCTTTAACCCATTTAGTGACATATTCTACTAGTAGTAAAATGTATAAATTTTCAAAGCATTAGGGGAATGGCCTCATGAAATCGATGCCCCAACAGTCAGATGCTTCAATCATCAAAATGGGATTCAAAGGCCTCAAATTTCAATGAGACAATGCTCCCAATTTCTGACAATGCTCACAAGCTTTGCAGAACTCATGAGTGTCCTTCAACATAGTGGGCCAATAGAAGCCACACTGCAGAATTTTATCCATAGTCTTTTTAGCAGAAAAGTCACCACCACAGGCTTAAGAGTGATAAAAGGAGATGATACTTTGGTGTTCATTGAATGGCATGCATCTCCTTAGAATTTGGTCTGGGAAATATTTGAATAAATATTGGTCATCCTATAAAACGTTATGAACCTTAGCAAAGGATTTTTTCTTATCTTGCGTAGTACAATGTGTTGGGGTGAAACCTATTGCAAGATAACTAACAATATCAACAAACCAAGGTAAGTGGGGGAGTTTAAACAGTTGTTCATCAGTGAACATGTCATTTATAGGTGTCATCTCAAGGGAATCAGGGAGGTCAAGTCTTGAAAGATTGTCGGCCACTAAGTTCCCTACTCCCTTTTTGTCTCATATTTTCAAATCAAATTCCTAGAGTAGGAGGATCCATCTTATCAAATGGGGCTTAGCATCATTCTTAGAAAGAAGGTACTTGAGCATCGCATGATCAGTGTAGATGGTGATCTTAGATCCAATCAAGTAGGACCTAAATTTGTCCAAAGAGAATACTACGGCTAAGAGTTCCTTCTCTGTAGTAGAGTGTAACACCCTGAAAATCGGGGGTCGTGTATAAACTCAACTCCCGAGTTTCAGACCGTCACTTATGCAACAAAAATGGTTATGATTCGATGTTGTATGATTTAAAGCATCCACATGAGTAAAAGTATACCAAAACTGCAATTCATACTTCAGATCCAGTGATAAAAGCAAGCGGAAGACTAAACAATGTATATATCACTGTATGGAAAAGCAAAGTAATCTCATCTGTCTCCAAAGTATGACTACATCACTGAGTCTCATGTACATATACATAACAAAAGAATAATGTTCAAAAAGAAAAGTCCCACTGATGTCCCCTCGATCCAGGTCACCTACGGGAAGCCGTCATGATACTGCATATACGAGAACTCATCCTGGTCCTCGTCATCATCTAGCTCCACCTCCTGGATCTCGTCCTCACCTGCAACTACAACAGGGTCTGGTGGGTGTTGCAAACACCATCCCGTAATGTGGGAATGAGTGATCAACTCAGTGGAATCATAGAGCAAAGATTAGCATGTTCACAATTCAATCACGCAATAATAGTAAAGCAGTAAATCAGACAATCCTAATACTGTTGTTAATGCAAGATGATATGACGTGATGTATGCCCTCACCGACGATCACCCTCATGCGGCAACATCTTACGACCGCGGCATGCCACACTCCCTAGAGTGCTCCACATCTTCCAGGCACATGCAATGCTATGGTGATATGATTACCAAGTTGTTATTAGTCCATTCAAACAGCAGGATTGGGAAACTAAGGTACTTCCCTTGTATCAATCCCAACACGGATCCTGTCTAGGGTCGTCACTCCTAGAATTCTCATACGATGTATATTTCGTAGGTCACTGCAAGGGCTGCCAGGGCTGTTGCTCGCACTCGTTGCACCGCTCTCCCATCACCTTATCAATACAGGCCTACCGTACTCTACTGCAACGGAAGGGTCGTCGCCTCCCGTGGACTCAGAATACGCTCGCGGTCACTACAAAGGGCTCGTCGCCTGATCAGTGTAGGCCGACAGCTAGAATATAGTGTCCCATACCACCATAATCTGCTCACGAGTCAAGGTGCTCACTGGTCACTACGGGGAGGTTTGTGGCCCCAGCGTAGGCCGACAGCTCGACCACGGTGTCCCATACCACCATGCCCGGCTCATGAGTCTTCTTGGATCAAGGTACCACGGTTAATAGGGTTTACAATGGTAAGTTCAGTACCCTAGGTTCAAGCAGTTATGATACATACAAGGTGAACAAACATCGGCCAGTCGGGTTACTTGACGGGCTCGACTAGCGCGATCGCATCTCAAGTTGAACGACATGAAGTGCGTAAAACACTTCGCGTGGCCTAACCACTGCCGCCAACTCTCAACCCGAATCACGTTCATCGACGCGTCGTTCGTGGCTATGACCAGTCAGCCACGAATTCGCTCGGTTACCGACTGCCTGGACTAAGTCAAGTCCCACACATCTATGGAATTACATTAACACTATATACCAGGGTATTGGAATTGAAATACATCATGTGAGCATGTTAACACATGTTATAACATTCAACTTAAACAAATCTTCAAGGCATACCTTCCATGCATATTCAACTTAAGCAAATCTTCAAGGCATACTTCCTATGCATGTAATGCAATCATGCATAAGGTCAACATGTAGGAAATCATTTAGGTCAGCATTTTAATCATGAAATCAATCTCAAACTACTACATAACATCATTCAATATAATACATACTAGTACAAGCATTTATACAAACACATACACTACACACTTAAGTCCACATATAGTATGTCGACCCAAAGTGCGCAACTAGGCGAATCTCTTCGCCAAACTAATTATACACGCATTCCTAACTTCCTAATGCGACAACAAACCATGTCAATCACATCAGAAAAATATGAATGTAAACAGTACTTCCTACAAATGACTAAAATGCCCTAAATCTCATATTCTTCGTTAGCTTACGAAACGGGAAACGGAGAGCATTTTGTACATGTCAAACGGCGATGCCGTCAAGAATCTACTATTAAACGACATTGAAAGCGTTGGGAACTGTCAATCAAAGCGTCTAAAATCCTCACCTTATATCTTGTAGACTCGGGAATTGAAACGGAGCGTATACGCTTCGTCTACGGCGAATAAGGAGCCTAATACACAAGATCCATAAGCTACATCGCTATGGAAACAAGGAAAACTCAAATCAACAACTATTTAGGATTTTTACTTACCTAGGATCGCGGTGGAATCGCCGGGAAAGCGGTAGAGGTGTGTTGCTTAAGCAAGTCCAACGCGTAGTACAAGTGGCAGGAAGAACTCTCCCACACTCTCACAATCTCCCACCTTTTTCTCTCTCCCAAGCTAGGGCTTCTCTCAAATTCGGATGGGAGAGAGGAGTGAGGGTTTCAACCCCTTTTATAGCCTACAACATGCCCAAAATAGGCTTGGGAACAATGTTTACTTGGTGCCTAACCAAATCGGGGCCGTTTCGGTCCAAAAGGGCATTTCTGAAGGTCCCCAGGCCAAATGCGGTCGGACTTAAGCTCATGCATACTGGATCTAGCACACATCCAGTTTTCAGACTGGTTGGGTTCCCAGATCGCACGTGGCGGCCCAGTTTCAGTTTAACGGTCATCGCACCAAGATCAGGCCTATAAGTCTCATGATATATAATAGATATTTTTCCTGATCCAAGGGTGTAATTTGGCTGTATTCTGACGGTCAGAACGCTCAATACTGATGCGTCAAATTGTGTGCCAGATTTGAATTTCAAATTCCAATTCTAACCCTATTCTCACTCTCTTCGGTCCGGGCTCAATGAAATAGTCTGTGATTATCGGTTTGACTTGATTTTTGGAATGAGTGTCAAGTCCAACTAGACGGTTCTAACGGTCTAAGATAGGAGGTATCGGACTTTCGACGTGCGGTCTAGATCCAATACAAAGATTCAAAGTGGTCCAGAGAACAAACCGGTTTAGAGTTTGATCCGAGGCTTTAGAGCATTATAGCACCCTTGGTTCCACTCGCTTCGGGCCTTGTAGAACGTATTTAAAGTGATCAGGGACCATTTCCCAGCTATTCTAACGTTGCACTAGCTAACCTAGTCATATTTTCTAAAGGAATGAATTCTACGCAATTTCGGGTCGAGTTGGTACTCGAGCCCAAGTATGAATTTTTCACGGGCGTTACATAGAGTAATTCACTTGGGTAAGATTTAAAGTTCTACTTACATAATGAATAACATAGGGTTTTTTTTCTTTTCTTTGGCTTAACACCCCCCCCCCCCCCCCCCCCCCCAAATAGCGTAGTCAGACGCATCACACATAATCTCAAAAGGAATGCTCCATCAGGTGGCTACATGATAGGTACGATAGTTAACATGCCTTTAAGCTTAGTGAAAGCTTCATGTCATTATTTAGTCCACTCATATGATACGTCTTTTTGAAGTAGATTACATAAAGGATGAGAGAGGTAACTAAGTCCTTTATGAATCGTCTGTAAAATCCAGTGTATCGTAAGAAGGATCACACGTCTTGTATGCTCTTAGGTGGAGGTAGGTTAGAGATAAGGTCAATTTTAGCCTTGTCCACCTTAATTGGCTTGAACGAGATTATATGTCTAAGAACTATTTTCTTAAAAACTATGAAATAAAATTTCTCCCAATTTAGTATCAAATTCTTTTCCTCACATCACTTCAGCACATTTTTCAGCTTTTCCAAACACTCTTTGAAGGATGGACCAAAGACAGAGAAGTCATCCATGAAGACCTCTAAATATTATCCTACCATGTCAAAAAATATACTAAACATGCATCGCTGAAAAGTGGCAAGAGCATTACACAGTTCAAATGGTATCCTTCAGTAACCAAATGTAAATGTTGTCTTCTCTTGATCTTCAAGGGCTATCTCTATTTGATTATAGCTCGAATATCTGTCAAGGAAGCAATAGTAAGAATGACAGGCTAACATTTCTAAGATTTGATCAATGAAGGGCAAAAGAAAGTGGTCCTTCCTCATGACGATATTCAAGTTCCTGTAGTCAATGCACATTCTCCAACCAGTAGTAACTTTAGTTGGCTCGAGTTCATTGTTGGAATTGGCTACGATGGTAATTCCAGACTTCTTAGAAACCAACTGAGTTTGACTCACCCATTATATATCGATATGGGGTATCACTACTAAAAAATCGAGCAATGGCTATGGAGGTTGAAAGCTTTTAGCTACGGATTTAATCCATAGCTATAGCCTAAGTGCCCTATAGCTAAAGTGTACCTCCCCACCTAAAATATATTAAATATAGATGGTGCTTAAGGAGATCCATGAGGTCTATTGGAATATATGTGTTTGACCTAAGCCGTCCAAAAATTCTGATATATAATTTTAGTGCATGAGCCCAAAAATTATGTAGATTAAATGTCTAAGTGGACCACACCATAAGAAATAATATAAATTAAATTTCTACTATTAATATGTTGTGTGGTCTCCTTAAAGAATTGATCTAACTCATTTTTTTATCTGCACTTAAAATAATAATTTAAAATTAATGGACGGAGTGGATATATGAAATACATCACAATGAGCCCCACGGTCCTAAAACCATAAAATGTACAGGGAGCCATCTGTCACGCGCCCCTCCAAAACCCCAAACCCCTCCAAAAACAAAAACCCCCATTCGCCATTTTCTCCCGCTCGCTGATGAACCCATCTCTCCCTCTCTCTCGCATCAGTCTCTCTCTCTTTCCCTTGCCCTCTCTCGATCTCTTAATCTCCCTCACCCTCTCTCCCTGTCTCAAGGCCGCATTCCCCTCTTTGTTTTCAAAAACCCATTTCACTGCAAGAAGGAGAAGGAGAAGAAGATGGAGCACATACGGTTAGTTTCTTTCTTTCTCCCTCTTTATCTCTTTCTCAAATCTTTCAATCCTTCAATCCGCTTTCCCCTCTCTCTGTTTCTGAAATCTAAGGGACTGTTTGGCCGGTCGGATTGGAAGGGATTGGAAGTTAAATCCTGGGATTGGCCGAGCGTGCCAAACAGACTCGGTGATCTGATCCCAATCCCTGAGACATGTTTAGCTTGAGGGATTGGAAGGGATGGGAAGGTTTAATCCCGGTATTGGCTGGGCGTGCCAAACAAACTGGATATATCATTCCAGGGATATAGCAATCCCATGTATCTGAAGACAATCCACTGACAACACCATCAATACCTAGAAATTCAGGCCATCCACCTTAATACCATTTAATCCCTTTCAATCCACCTGGCCAAACGAGCCTAAAAAATGCTTTGTGGGCTCCACCATAATATGTGTATGCAGGCCATTCATTTTTTTCAGCTCATTTTAGGGCCAAATCTTAGGTGGATCACCCCATAAGAAACTGTGGTGATTGAACACCCACCACTAAGGCCTGTTTGGCTAGGCAGATTGGATGGAATTGAATGGTATTAGAGTGGATTAGACAGATTTCAAGGTAATGATAGCTGCGTTAGTGGATTGGTGTAAGATCTATGGGATTGTTATATCTCAGGATTGCTATTTCCGGTCTGTTTGGGACGCTTGGCCAATCCTGGGATTAAACCTTCCAATCCCTTTTAATCCCTTGAACAAAACATATTTCAATCAATTTTGAAGGAATTAGGGTGGATTGGATGGGATTTAAAGGTAATGATGGTGATGTCGGTGGATTGTCTTAAGATCCTAAAAGGAATTCCAAAATAATTTTTTTGGGTTTGTCAGATTGTGACATCAATTTGAATTTCTATATTTTTTTTCAATGTCTTTTATGTTACTAACACAGGCATTCATATACATTGAAAAATATGATTGAAGTGTTGGTGACTCATCCACCACACATGTCATAAAACATGTTAATCCACTGCATTGCATTCATCTGGAATCAAGCAGTGGTATGGAGCTACTGAGATGCATATGACTTTATTACACACTACTGCAATGGTTACACATAGTGTTTGCAAACATCAACTAACTTTCATTCAACATATATATATATATATATATATATATATATATATATATATATATATATATATATATATATATATATATATATATATATATATATATAAAATCTTGAAGGGAATTCCAAAAACTTTATTGGGTTGTTAGTTTGCGAGGTCAATTTGAATGTCTTTTAATTTGGTGTAATGTCTGTTATGTTTCTGGAACAACCATTTATATACATTTAGAAATGTGATTGAAGGGATAGACTAAGCCACTAAGATGTGCATTTCCACCATTTCTTAAATGGTGGTGGGTCATCCATCACACATGTGCCATAACACATGTTAATTCACCTCACTGCATTTGTCAGGTATCAAGTAGTGGCATGAAGCTACTAAGATGTGCATTTCCACCATTTCTTAAAAAGTTTGAAATATCCAATCTAAGTTTTATTAATTTTTTTATTTTAGGTTTCCACTAACCACAGCGAGTCCCTCACATAAATGGTTTGGAAAAGATCAGTTTACTCATTGTGGTAAGAGATGAGCGTATGGGGTCATGGTATGGTCAGGGAAAGTCCTCTTTGTTTTATTGGTTAGCAGTGAGGGGCATATTGCTGTAATCTATTTTCTCACTTGCTTTGTTTTTTCTTCTTTTTCACTTAAAAATTCTGGATTAAAAAACAGGATTCATCAATTCTGTAATCTGTAACTGACAAACAGTTTCTTGATTTACAATGATGATGTATTTGTGAATGGCCTCTTGTTAATCCCAATCTACTAATAACTAGAGGGATTTATTAACTTACATCCAATTCAACATGTTTAACAAGTTCACAACAAATGGCTGCAAGCACTTGCTATTTGTTGTTGTAGAAATGTACTTTCTATTTTAGCTTATTTGGTATTTTTCTCTTTTTTTATTATTCCCAATTCTCAAATATACAAGAATGCAATACAATGACGAGCTTCTCCATGCTCTCAATTGGTTTTCTCGTCTTTTCTAGCGGATGTTCTTCTTCCATGATGGCCATCAAGGAAGTTGGTTTCTATCTACCAACAGGAGGGTTTCTCCTAAGAAAACCTTATTGCAGTATGTTTTAAGAAGCTAACTGAAAAAGATAAATTTGGATGCCTTACCTTCTTTCCTATGGAGAAAAAAAGAAAAAAGAAGAAGAAACATTCGACAACTAGAAAGAGGGCTTCCCCAAATGCAAGTGTCTACCATGGCTCTATTGGTGATTTTTTATTTTATCAGGGACCATTAATTACTAGTTGGTAGCTGAAGTTGTATTACCTAGGCATTTGAAACCCACTCTCTTTGTTTGTCCAATGAGTTAGGTAGGTAGTCATGGACTAGACATTTGACATTGTTAAAACTCAAATCATACCTTCGTTGAAACCAAGCCCTGACATTGTTAAAACTCACATCATACCTTCGTTGAAACATAACACATTTATTTTGGGACTTGTGTCAACTAGGAGTGTGGCTGGATGTGATATCCACTTGTGAAGTTGCTAAAGATCATGTGAAGAGTATGAGTATGCACTAAAAAATAATAATCTTGGACATACTAGGTATTTAAATATATATATATATATATATATATATATATATATATATATATATATATATATATATATATATATGTATATATATATATATATATTTATGGGTGTGAATACTCATGTTTATTCAATAAAGATTTTATAAGTACTTAGTATATTAGAATTGCATGCAAGACTTTTCATCTATGCAAGTGGTTTAAGATTTTACTTATAAATTTCATTGTTAATTTATTGTAAAAATACAATGATTGCAAACTCCTTAATACATTGTATTTGGTATATAATATCTTTTTGGGTCTAATCATCTGATAACACTTCCTTCATTTCCAAGTTTGAGGAGGATGGTGCATTAGGCTAATTTCCAACTTTAATTTTTGGTAAGGTGCAAGTTGCAAATGTACCCCTTGGTTAATCAAGATTTGACTATAATGAATAGGGAGTAGATGACACTAAGTTTCCCAGATCCACGTTTTATTTCTGGAATAAGAAGTTTTATGGTTTTATGATTTTATGATTTTACTTGTAGATTCCTGTATTGATTACTCAAGCATGACGGTTATGCGCATTCTTTCGGATAGATGTTACATGTGGGAGGATTGGAGCTGCATATTTCAGATTCAAGCATTTGGTACGTCTCTTGTCAAGAATGCACCTGATTGGAGTGGCCTGGCCATTTGGATGGGCCGTATTTATATATTTGCTTGAGATTGATGGAGCAGACCCGGATGTGCATCGGAGCTATCCGGAAGAGCGGGGGTCCCTGGAAGGTGGAAACTGCAGTTATGACCATGATGAAGCTGTCCATTTCCTATGTACGGCATTGGAGGGGCCTGACCATTTGGACAAGTCGTGTTTATGTATTTTCTTAAAATTAATGGAGCAGACCCGGATGTGAGTCGGATCTATCTGGATGAGCGGGGTTCCCTGGAAGGTGGGAACCACTGTTATGACCATGATAAAGCTGTCCATTTCTTATGGACAACATTGGAAGGGCCTGGCCATTTGGACAGGCCTTGTTTATATTTGTATTTGCAGGGACCACATCCTTAACCTAAACCCGAACCCATTCTTAAATCCAAAAACCTATAACATAAACCTAAACCTTAACCTAAACTTATAACCTATAACCTAAATCAAAACCAAAACCTATAACCTAAACCAAAATTAAAACTTATAACCTAAACCCGAACCCATTCTCGAATCCCAAAACCTATAACCTAAACAAAAACCAAAACCTACAACCTAAACCCGAACCCATTATCAAATCTAAAAACCTATAACCTAAACCAAAACCAAAACCTATAACCTAAACCCGAACCCCTTCTCAGATCCAAAAACCTATAACCTAAACCTAAACCTTAACCTAAACCTATAACCTATAACCTAAATCAAAACCAAAACCTATAACTTAAACCAAAACCAAAACCTATAACCTAAACTCGAACCCATTCTCAAATCCAAAAACCTATAACTTAAACCTAAAGTTTAACACAAACCTATAACCTAAACCAAAAAAAAAACCTACAACCTAAACCTGAACCTTAACCTAAACCAAAACCAAAACCTATAACCTAAACCGGAACCCTGTCTCAAATCCCAAAACCTATAACCTAAACCAAAACCAAAACCTATAACTCAAACCCGAACCCATTCTCAAATCCAAAAACCTATAACCTAAACCTAAACCATAACCTAAACCGTTAACCTATAACTATAACCTAAACCTAAACCAAAACCTATAACCTAAACCCGAACTCATTCTCAAATCCTATGACCTATAACCTAAACCTAAACCAAAACCTAAACCTATAACCTACAACCTAAACCAAAACCTATAACCAAAACCAAAACCAAAACCTATAACCTAAACCTGAACCCATTCTGAAATCCCAAAACCTATAACCTAAACTTATAACATATAACCTATAACCAAAACCAAAACCAAAACCTATAACCGAAATCCGAACCCATTCTGAAATGCCAAAACCTATAACCTAAACATAAACCTTAACCTAAACCTATAACCTAAACCCAAACCCAAACCCAAATCCAAACCCAAATTCCTAAACCTTAACCTAAACATATAACCAAAACCAAAACCAAAACCTATAACCTAAACCCGAACCCATTCTCAAATCCAAAAACCTATAACCTAAATCTAAACCTTAACATAAAACTATAACCTATAACCTAAACCTAAATCAAAACCTATAACCTAAAATCGAACTCATTCTCAAATCCTATAACCTATAACCTAAACTTAAACCAAAACCAAAACCTAAAACCTATAACCTAAACCAAAACCTATAACTTAAACTAAAACCAAAACCTATATCCTAAACCCGAACCCATTCTCAAATCCAAAAACCTATAACCTAAACCTAAACCTTAGCCAAAATTGTTAACCTATAACCTAAATCAAAACCTATAACCTAAACCAAAACCAAAACCTATAACCTAAACCCGAAACCATTATCAAATCTCAAAATCTATAACCTAAACATAAACCTTAACCAAAACCTCTAACCTATAACCTACACCCAAACCCAAACCCGAATCCAAACCCGAATTCCTAAACCTTAACCTAAACATATAACATATATACTAAATCAAAACCAATAACTATAACCTAAACTTGAACCCATTCTCAAATCCATAAACCTATAACCTAAACCTAAACCTTAACATAAACCTATAACCAATAACTTAAAACAAAACCTATAACCTAAACCTAAATCAAAACCTATAACCTAAACCAAAACCAAAACCTATAACCTAAACCCGAACTCATTATCAAATACTAAAGCCAATAACCTATAACCTAAACCAAAACTAAAACCTATAACCTAAATCTGAACCCATTCTCAAATCCCAAAACCTATAACCTAAACCTAAACCTATAACATAAACCCGAACCCAAACCTGAATCCAAACCCGAATTCCTAAATCTTAACCTAAACATATAACCTAAACAAAAAACAAAACCTATAACCTAAACCCGAACCCATTCTCAAATCCAAAAACCTATAACCTAAACTTAAACCCTAACATAAACCTATAACCTATAACCTAAACCTAAATCAAAACCTATAACCTAAACCCGAACCCATTCTCAAATCCTATAACCTATAACCTAAGCCTAAACCAAAACCTATAACCTAAACCCGAACCAATTATTAAATCCCAAAACCTATAACCTAAACCTAAACCTATAACATATAACCTAAACCCAAACCCAAACCTAAATCCAAACTTAAATTCCTAAACCTCAACCTAAATATATAACCTATAACCTAAACCAAAACCAAAACCTATAACCTAAACCCGAACCCATTCTTAAATCCAGAAACCTATTACGTAGACCTAAACCTTAACATAAACCTATAACCTATAACCTAAATCAAAACTAATAACCTAAACCTAAATCAAAAACTACAACCAAAACCAAAAGCAAAACTTATAACCTTAACACAAACCCATTATCAAATCCCAAAACCTATAACCTAAACCAAAACCAAAACTTATAACCTAAACACGAACCCATTCTCAAATCCAAAATCCTATAACCTAAACCTAAACCTTAACATAAACCTATAACCTATAACTTAAACCTAAATCAAAACTGATAACCTAAACCAAAACCAAAACCTATAACCTAAACTCAAACCCATTATCAAATCCCAAAATCTATAACCTAAACCGAAACCAAAACCTATAACCTAAACCCGAACCCATTCTCAAATCCCAAAACCTAAACCTCAACCTAAGCCAAAAACCTAAAACTAAACCTATAGCCTAAACTCAAATCCCTAATCCTAAACCTAAACGTAATCCTATAACCTAAACTCAAATCCCTAAACCTTAACCTATAACCTAACCTAAACCTATACTTATAACCTAAAACTATTCTCAAATCCCAAAACCTATAACCTAAACCTAACCTTTCCCTAAACCTACAACCTAAACTCAAATCCCTAAACCTAAACCTAGACCTAAACCTAAACCTATAACCTAAACTCAAATCCCTAAACCTTAACCTATAACCTAACCTAAACCTATACTTATAACCTAAAACTATTCCCAAATCCCAAAACCTATAACATAGACCTAAACTTTCCCTAAACCTATAACCTAAACTCAATTCCCTAAAGCTAAACCTACACCAAATCCTAATCTCAACTCCTTAACCTAAACTTAAACTTAAACTTGATAACCCAAACTTAAACCCAATCCCAAACCTGAACCCAATTTCCTAAACCTAAACCATAACCCATTCTCAAATCCAAAAACCTACAACTTAAACCTAAACCAAAATCAAAACCTATAACCTAAACACAAACCATTCACAAATCGCAAAACCTATAACTTAAACCTAAACCAAAACCTATATCCTAAACCCAAACCCATTCTCAAATCCCAAAACCTATAACCTAAACCTAAACCTTAACCTAAACATATAACCGATAACCTAAACCAAAACCTATAACCTAAACCAAAACCAAAACCTATAACCTAAACCCGAACCCATTCTCAAATTCCAAAACCTATAACCTAAACCTAAACCTAAACCTTAACCTAAACATATAACCTATAACCTAAACCTATACCTTAACATAAACCTATAACCTATAACCTAAACCTAAATCAAAACTTATAACCTAAACTCGAACCCATTCTCAAATCCTATAACTTATAACCTAAACCTAAACCAAAATCTAAACCTAAAACCTATAACCTAAACGAAAACCAAAACCTATAAACTAAACCCGAACCCATTCTCAATTTTAAAAACCTTTAACCTAAACCTAAACCTTAACCTAAACCATTAACCTATAAACTAAATCAAAACCTATAACCTAAACCAAAACCAAAACCTATAACCTAAACCCAAACCCATTATCAAATCCCAAAATCTATAACCTAAACCTAAACCTATAACCTAAAACCTAAACCTGAACCCAAAACTGAATTCCTAAACCTTAACCTAAACATATAACCTATAACCTAAACCAAAACCAAAACCTATAACCTAAACCCGAACCCATTCTCAAATCCAGAAACCTATAACCTAAACCTAAACCTTAACATAAACCTATAACCTATAACCTAAACCAAAACCTATTACCTAAACCTAAATCAAAACTTATAACCTAAACCAAAACCAAAACCTATAACCTAAACTCGAACCCATTCTCAAATCAAAAAACCTATAACCTAAACCTAAACCTTAACATAAACCTATAACCTATAACCAAAACTAAAACCTATAACCTAAACCTAAATCAAAGCCTATAACCTAAACCAAAACCAAAACTTATAACCTAAACCCGAACCCATTATCAAAACCCAAAACCTATAACCTAAACCAAAACCAAAACCTATAACCTAAACCCGAACCCATTATCAAAACTCAAAACCTATAACCTAAACCTAAACCAAAGCCTATAACCTATACGCGAACCCATTCTCAAATCCCAAAACCTAAACCTATAACCTAAAATCAAATCCCTAAACTTAAACCTAATCCTAATCCTATAACCTAAACTCAAATCCCTAAACCTTAACCTATAACCTAACCTAAATCTATACTTATAACCTAAAACTATTCTCAAATCCCAAAATCTATAATCTATAACCTAAACCTATAACCTAAACTCAATTCCCTAAACCTAAACCTAGACCTAAACCTAAGCCTATAGCCTAAACTCAAATCCCTAAACCTTAACCTATAACCTAACCTAAACCTATACTTATAACATAAAACTATTCCCAAATCCCAAAACATATAACTTAAACCTAAACTTTCCCTAAACCTATAACCTAAACTCAATTCCCTAAAGTTAAACCTACACCTAATCCTAATCTCAACTCCTTAATCTAACCTAAACCTAAACTTGAAAATCCAAACTTAAACCCAATCTTGAATCTGAGCCTAATTTCCTAAACCTAAACCATAACCCATTCTCAAATCCAAAAACCTATAACCTAAACCTAAACTAAAACCAAAACCTTTAACCTAAATCTGAGCCCATTCTCAAATCCCAAAACCTATAACCTAAACCCGAACCCATTCTCAAATCTCAAAACCTATAACCTAAACCTATAACCTATAACCAAAACCAAAACCTGTAACCTAAACCAAAACCAAAACCTATAACCTAAACCTGTACCCATTCTCAAATCTCAAAACCTATAACCTAAACCCGAACCCATTCTCAAATCCCAAAACCTATAACCTAAACCTATAACCTATAACCTAAACCAAAACCAAAACCTATAACCTAAACCCGAACCCATTCTCAAATCCCAAAACCTATAACCTAAACCTAAACCTAAACCTATAACCTATAACCTAAACCAAAACCTATAACCTAAACCAAAACCAAAACCTATAACCTAAAATTGAACTCATTCTCAAATCCTAAAACCTATAACCTATAACCAAAACCAAAACCAAAACCTATAACCGAAACCTGAACCCATTCTCAAATCCAAAAACCTATAACCTAAACCTATAACCTAAACCAAAACTAAAACCTATAACCTAAACCTGAACCCATTCTCAAATGCCAAAACCTATAACCTAAACCTAAACCTTAACCTAATCCTTTAACCTAAACTCAAATCCCTAAACCTTAACCTATAACCTAACCTAAACCCATACTTATAACCTAAAACTATTCCCAAATCCTAAAACCTATAACCTAAACCTAACCTTTCCCTAAACTTATGACCTAAACTCAATTCCCTAAACCTAAACATACACCTAATCCTAATCTCAACTCCCTAACCTAAGCCTAAACCTAAACTTGAAAACCCAAACTTAAACCCAATCCCGAACCTGAACCCGATTTCCTAAACCTAAACCATAACCCATTCTCAATTACCTAAAGCTATAACTTATAACCTATAACCTATAACTTAAACCTAAACCTAAATCTAAACCTATAACCTTTCCCTAAACATAAACTTAAAACCTAATGTATTCTCAAATCCTTAATCCCAAACCTACACCTAATCCTAATCTCAACTCCTTAACCTAAACCTAAACTTGAAAACCCAAACCTAAACCCGATCCCGAACCCGAACCCGATTTCCTAAACCTAAACCTTAACTTATAGTCAAGTTTTCAAAAGTTATAACCTATAACCTAAACCTAAACCTATAACCTAAACCTAAACCTTAACTTATAGTCAAGTTTTCAAAAGTTATAACCTATAACCTAAACCTAAACCTATAACCTAAACCTAAACCTTAACCTAAACCTAAACCTACAACCTTAACCTAAACCAAAACCTTTAACCTAAACCTTAACCTATAACCTATAACCTAAACTTATAACCTATAGCCTAACCTTAACCTAAACCTATAACCTAAAACTAAACCAAAACCTATAATCATATGGTAAGACCATTTCTTTTGTGTCAATTTCATTCCTCTTTAAGTTTTTTTTTTTTTTTAATTCATTAAGAAAAAAAAAGTAGTTATACATGATGCACTTCTTTCACTTTGTCTTTCTTTTCCCCAATGAGCATTCTAATTTATGAATGACATGACTATTTGTAGGATGATGGAATATACGAAGTTCTTGAAATTTAAGGGTGAAGTCGAGCACATTTCTCCAATGAAGCCAAAGATTTGTATTTTCAGCATTATTGTAATTGTAATTGTAATTGATTGAATGAAGGATTGTAATTGATTGTAATTGAATGAATGAATGATTGTAATTGAATGAATGAATGATTGTACAGGTGGTAATTGAATGAACAAATGATTATATATAATTTTTTAATGTACAGAATAGCTACGGATATTGACCGTAGCCACTAATTTAACAAGTGTAGCCTTTTCAATTTTTGCATATTGCTACGGATTTTTAGCTACAAATAATATTCGTAGTTGTTTGAAGTTTTCGCTACAGATATAATTTCTACGGATTATATTTGTAGTTATTACACCCTATAGCTACGGATTAAATCCGTAGCCATAGGTTCAAGACTTATTGTTATGGCACCTATGGCTACGGTCAAGCTACGGACCAAAACCATTGCCATAGGTCTATGGCTATGGTTTTTATCCGTAGCCTTAGCCCTATTTTTTGGTAGTGTATATAATACCTATATCCAACAACTTAAGTACCTCAGCCTTAACCACTTCCTTCATGTTTGGATTTAATCTACAATGTGGTTGCCGACAGTTCTTCACATTATCCTCAAGATGAATGCGGTTAGTACAAATTAAAAGGTGTCAATTCCCTTGAGGTCCGCAATCGACCATCCAAGGGCTCCTATATGCTTAATGAGAGTAGAGATAAGTATACTCTCCTGTTCTTGCTTAAGGTGGGAAGAAATCACCATGGGGTATGTCTCATCTTGACCTAAATAGACAAATTTAAGATCACCGGACAAAGGTTTTAGGTCAAGCTTTAGTGCTTTGAGGCTAGATGGTAGAGGTATAACATCAATTTAGGGTAATTTCTCAAATTGTGGCCTCCATCAGTTAACTTCAGGTAAAGGCACAGTATAAAGAATGACATTCATCTCCCTAATCATGTCATCATCCAAATTGGGGGGGTGTGCTAAGCACATCTCTAAAGGGTCAGAGGATAAGGTCATTAGGGCTCTATCTTCCATGAAAAAGTCTATCATATTAATGTCATGGGCCTCGTCATCATCATTTGCTTATCTGCTCATGTTATAAAAAAAAAAAATTTGAGCTCCAACATCATATTTCCAAAAGAAAAATTCATAACCATATTTCTACAATTGATGATAGCATTGGTGTAGCAAGGAATGGGTGGCCAAGTATGACAGGGATTTGAGTGCTCATATCTACAATGGGTTAAGTATCTAAGATGATAAAATCTACTGGATAGTAGAATTTATCAACTTGGACCAATACATCCTCAATCATCCCCCTCAGTACACGAACTGAGTGATCAGCAAGCTATAATGTGGTTCAGGTGGGTTTTAATTCACATAGACCTAGTTGTTCATATACCGAGTAGGCGATTAGATTTACGCTCGCCCCCAAGTCAAGTAGTGCATTCTCAATCTGGTGATTCCCAATTATACGAGTGATAGTTGGGCTACTAGGGTCTTTATATTTTTGTGGCACATCTTGCTCGAGGATGGCACTCACTTTTTTCATCAGGAAATTTTTCTTTTTAATACTCTGTCACCTCTTAGTAGTGCATAGGTCTTTTGAAAATTTGGCATATGAAGGAATTTGTTTCACAGCGTCAAGTAGAGGGATTTTAACTTTCACTTGTTTCAACACCTCTGGAATTTCCTGAGAGTTAGCTAAAAGTTTTGGTGCAATCAACCAATAGGGGAATGGAGAAATTGGCTTACTCAGAGGTTCCTGTTCTAATCCATGTGGAGTAGTGCTAGGTCTGTCATCTGTGTCTTCTTCCAGGTCCTTAGACTGTTTAACCCTTACCGGAATAGATTTGTCAATTATTTTTTCACTCCTAAGAGTGATGATAGACTTAGCTTGCTCCATCTGATTTGAAGAGCTTGGGTCACTAATTTCACATTGTGATTTTAGATTGGGGAGAGGTTGGGCTGGAAGCATTCCTTTCTCCCTACTCACTAAGTGTGCCCCAATCCTTTGAATTTCACAAAGCTTGTAATGTGTTTTAATTGAAAGCTCTTGATTTTAAATGTGTTTTAAAACCGGATCCTCTTGAGGTTTCCCTTGATTTAAGAATTGGTTAGGGAATCCTTCAGGAGTAACAATTTGTCAATTCTTTCAACTGAAGTTTGGATGATTTCTCCAAGTTGAATTGTATGTGTTTGAAGCAAGTCCTTCGAAAGGCATTCGATTGCTCATTTAGTATTATTGAAAAGCAAGTATTGTTGGATGGTTTCAGTTGTGTGAACATTACAAGCACAAATACCAGAGACAACTTCCTTAGCCTTATCCTTCATAAGTTGGCCTCGAGTTTCCTTGTGAGACTGGCCACTTTAGTATTTAGATCGTCTTCCTCTTTCAAAATTATATTCCCCCCTTCTCCTTTGATTGAGTAGGTTTAGAAGTGGTGTTAGGTCTTAGGAGATGTCTCATGATTGTGTGGTTTCAGAGAATTTGTCAAAGTAATCCCACACATCGTCGACATCTTTGTTTATGAATTCCCCATTGCACATCGTCTCGATGAATTAGCGCATGGAAAATGTCAATCCTTCATGAAAGAAACCTATTATGCATGACGTTTCAAAACCGTGTTGTGAGCATGAACCGACAATATCCTTGAAACGCTCCCAACATTGAAACACTGTTTATCTTCTTTTTGGGTGAAATTCATGATCGACTTTCTGATGGTGTTCATTTTATGGTATGGGAAGAATTTTTTATGAACTCCCTCGTCATATCATTCCATCTGCTAATAGATCATGGACATAGTGAGTGTAACCATGTCTTAACCTTTTCTTTTAGGGAGAAAGGAAAGAGTTTCAACCTAATCATGTCCTCGGACACATTAAAAAATTATAAGTTGGTTATTATCTCATCAAACTCTTTCATGTGTAGATATGGACTTTCATATTCAAGTCCATGGAACTTTGGAAGGAGTTGGATCACTCCTGACATGATATCTATATTTTTTATATTTTCTAGAAAAATCATACAGGAAGGTGTGCTCACCTCTACCGATTGTAAATAGTCTCATAAAGTACAAGGCGAGGGTGCATGATGCACTTCATTCTCATCCTGGGCCTCCTTAACTGGAGGTTTAACTTGATTTACTGGTTGATTAACATCCATCACTTCTATTGACTCTAAGGATCTCAAGTGGTTTCTATTCCTATGACAGATAGGTAACCCTTGAACTAATCCTCCTTCACTTAAGAGACATAAAGCGTTATCATGGACCCACTTGAGCATGAAACACTCTCAGCTTTCAAGTACAAATTTTAACCTAAAATCTAAGAATTGAAACTATAGTAAATAAGAAGTAAGAGAGAGAGAGAGAGAGAGAGAGAGAGAGAGAGAGAGTTAGAACGAAGTTACTAGATAGAAGATGCTAGGTTAGGATCCTATAAAATAGAGAACAAAGTTAGTTTCTAAAAACAAAGCAAAAAGATTCATAAGCTAAGAATAAAATAGAAAGTTAATCATAATCTTAACCTAATTCTAGAACTAATTAAATTAAGAAAAGTGCAATCGTAGTGCCCGACAACAGCACCAAAAACTTATTCACAACCCCAAGTGTAGGGTCGCGATGTAGTAATAATCTCAGTGAGACCGAGGTCGAATCCACATGGACTAATCTCATACGTTTCTGAAAGTAACTAGAACTAGAACTAGAAGAAGATGTAAATCTAAATATGAAAAATTAGAAAGAGTGATTGTGAATGATGTAATTGAAACTTGTGAATTTAAAGGTGAGAACTAAGGGACTAAGGATCCACTTGTACCAATTAAGATGCTACCTTACTTGATTCAAGTAACACAATTGGAATTTGAGTCATATCCTATCCAATTGGAAAATATAGCAATTAAATTAAATCTGAATTTTCATTGGCCTAATTCTCAATGGATGAGGATTATGAGGATTGGAAGGGATTCCATCACCCAACCATGCCCAAGAGATTATGGCAAACAACAGGATTTACCAATCTCACAATCTCAAATAAGAAAAGAAGATATTCAAAGCTATCGTAGTGTCTATTGTAATTTGAGTCATAACAAACCATAGAAAACTGAAAATATTCCTTAGAATCAACTAAAAATTAATAAAATTCAATTTAAACATGAATCAATGTAAAGTAAACATCTCAATCATACTACAAGCTTCACCTCTTAGCCCTATCTAAGAGGTTTAGTTAACCATAGACGTGATTAAACAAAAATCTCTTAAGGAAAGCAAAAAAATAAACTCAGGAAGAAGAAGAAAACTCTCGACGGTGCCTCTCCATTCTTTTGCTCCACTCTTTAAACCCTTGAAGATGCTCTTATTTATAGTTGGGGAACTTTAACTTTCGCACCGAGTTGGAAAAGTTCAAAAATCGCCTTAAATTTATGCATTCCGAGCAAAATCTGCATGACCTTCAACTAGTCAAGGATAATCTTCGACTAGTTGAAGGTCATTTTTGAATAGTCAAGTGGAATCTTCGGCTAGTTGAAGGTCACAAAAATTTAAAAATAATGTTGCTGGAGTTTTAGTCAAAGTTTCTTGGGCTAGTCGAACCAGAACTTAGGCTAGTCGAATTTCACTCGTATTCCTTTTCTTCACTTCGAAGCTTCGATTCTCTTAATTTCTCACTTGATTTCCTTAGATCTTTGGCATGTGAATTCTTCAATCTTGGTCTTGTAAGATCCATCCCTTACCTTGGTGATTCTTAAGCATTAAATTCATGCCTTTAACATTCTTTTCAATCCAAGCTTATAGATTCACCTTACAACACAAACATGTATAAAATATACCATTAAGCATTATCATGTTTATAAAAACAAGATATAAATGAGGAAAAATATGCAATATTTGACATTCAACGACTTCCAAGCCAAGTGGAACTAACCATATTGACTACAATATATGTAACTAGTCTATGGGTTAGAGATAGTGATATTGTGTGTGCTTATAAGTTAAGTGACTAGCAAACAATCCAATTCAAGTATTTATATAATTCAAATAATTAAACATTTAAGCATGAATAGAATTGTAAACATTAACAATCATAAACATAAGCATGTATAGTGGTTCGACCACTTGCCTCCACTCTCGGTAGATGCATTCTCCTCGAGTGTACCAAATTTCACTATTTCAGAGATTTTAAACCAAGTTCACATTTAACCTTTACAAGATACACTCCTACATGAGGCCTACACAAGGATTTGACACACAAATACTCCCGTGTCGAAGGAACACGTACACACCTGTGTCAATGATGGTCCTACACAAGAACTTACACATACTCTCTTGTGTTGGAGGAACACATTTCCACCCATGTTGGTGGCTCATGTGGAGACTTAGTTAGTTTTATATCGACTAACCAACAACACTAGCAGTCTTAATCCAAGGACCTACGTTTACTCCCGCCAAAGGCTCCCACAAAGACTAACATGTACACACTTGTTTTCAGTAAACTTGGTCTTACGTAAGAACCTATTCGAGTTTGGTTTAGAAACTCTATACTTAATCCTATATAAGGAAAGTGTATATCAACTCTAAATTGACAACCTTACTTGTCGAATTGAGCCCCACTGATGTACCTTGCATGAGATGTTCAATTGATGTTCTCCTGTGCTTTAATCATCTTCTCAATTTCTTCTACGATCATTAATGTGGATGCTTTAGCTCCTACGATCTATCACATTGCATTTGATGCTCCAATGAGGTGACCAAGGAAATTTGAGTTGAGTTGATTCAACTATAATTAATTATATAAGTAGGTTCCTAGTAGGAATTCACCTAAATGGGTGTACTAGAGAATTTAGACAATGAGTTTCCTATGAGATTGGTGTCTAATCTCTATAAAAGGAAGAGTTCATCTTCATCTTCATAATGGTGCATTAAATGCTTTGTGGTTAATCACATGAAAAAAGACATGAAAACTCTTTGGTATGAAGTCTAGATGAGGGATAAGGAGTGAAAAAACCCCAAGGTTTTAATGATACCAAAACCCATCTAAATGACCAAAAAGTGTATGCCCTTTATAAAGAGGAAGTTTGCAATGGCTAGAGAAATAGGCAGAAAATGGCTAGTTCGATCTATTGAACTAATTTGATTGGAGGCAGAAAACTCACTGGACGTTTCTGACAACCATCGATCGATCGACATTGATCAAGAGTTTGTTATTTTGGGCTTCTGATTTACAATAGTTTTGAACCTCTTCTAACCAGTCAAGCAAATGTCTACCTATTTGAGAACAGATCATCTAGAGGTTAGGTTATTTTGGGTCAAAGGATAGGGCCATTAAGGAACTTCAATTTATATGTTCATTCACTTCTCGATGCTTCATGTCTTCATGTGTCTTTAGTCTTTAGCTTCCAAGGGCTCAACTGACTTACTTACACACTGATCCTCGTGATTTACAAATAGGTGCACTAATAGGATATGGGTTAATGAGTAGTATCATCGGTGGTGAGAGTGTAAAGGTTTGCAAGGTTGGTGCCACCACTGAAGATTGTTGTTGAGCCGTAGCAAAGGGGAATGACTCTTCATTGAATACAACATGATGTGAGATATAGATTTGGTTAGTGGGGCAATGTGGACATTTGAAACCTTTTTGAAGAGAACTATAACAAATAAATATGCACAGAAGAGAATGAGATATGATTTTATGAGTATTTTATGGTCTAAGATGTGGGTAGAACTTGCATCCAAACACATGCACATGAAAATAATCGGATTCGATTTTGAACAAACATTTAAGAGGTGTTTATTATGGGAAATAGGAGATGGAAGTCTATTTAAAAAGTAACACATAGTTTGAAATGTGTCGGACCAAAACATTGTAGGAATTGAGGCACACAAAATGAGGGTAAGCATAGTTTTAACAGTGTGTATGTGACACCATTCTGCTAAACCATTTTATTCAGGAGTTTGTGGGCATGAAAAATGATGAGGGATGCAATGGGAAGCCAAAAATGATTTAATTTTTTTGTATTCATCCCCACCATCAGATTGAAAAGATTTTATTTTATAATTTAGAAGATTTTTGTTTTTAATTTTTTTAAAAAATGAAAGTTTGAAGAGCATTTAATAGATTTGCAAGGGAAAATATCCAAATGTATCGACTAAAACATCCATAAAATGAATGTAAACTAAAAACCATTGTGTGAAGTAACTGGTGCAGGTCCCTAAATATCATAAACAATTAATTTAAGAGGTGAACTATAGATAGTAGAAGTATAAGAAAATAATAATGTGAGACCCGTATCCTAGCCCGAACCATTTCGTATGCTTCCGTGGTCCTCTCGATTGAATTCCGGCAACCCGTGATCTGTAATCGGCATTTACATGCGACTTTGATTACATCTTTTCGATCTGAGTTGACTCGGCCTGAAACTTGTACCCTTGCGACCGCGCCATCGCCACGATTTCGACGCTGCATTTCGCGTGTCGAGGCAATACCTGAGCCAGGAGATGTGGGTTCGTGTTCAGTTCGTGAAAAACACCATGCGTTGTAATCTCGAGAGAATCCATAACATCAAATGTCAAGTACACATCCCATCACTCCCATCACTCATCCCATCCCCAAGTACAACCATCCTCCCCAAAGTCAACTCTCTCCCTTACACAAGTACTCCCATCACTCACTCACCCATCACTCACATCTCTCATCTCTCTCATCTCTCTCATCTCTCTCATTCTCTAAACAAGCAATCATCCAAGCTCCATGAGAGGAGAAAGCTTGGTGTGGCCCACTTTCCTACACCCAATCCCACCATCCAAAGTTCATCTTAACTGTTGAATCGCACCCCTTGGAGCTCTAGATCGTGTTGGCGGAAGAAGGAAAAAGAGATCGATGGTGGGTGTTTTCTAGAGTCAATTTGTGTGATTTGGATGGATTGAGGGCCCACATATGGTGAGACCCACTTGATGTATGCATTGTATAAGAGGGGCCCATAGTGGCGGGGTCCCTCCTCCATCCGTTCTCTTTTTCTCTCTCTTTCCCCTCTTTTTTCTCCCTATTTTGATGGCCCACCGTGATGCACTTCGTCTGTCCGTCCAGTTAGGACGTGGGACGCACCTGTGATGCATGTGTTTCAGTCGTTTGTCCATCTGGATAGGGACCCACCCTGAAATATGTGCTTTATCTGCACCATCCAGTTGGGGCAATGCTGCTTGTGGGATGGTAGGACCCACCAGACCATCTAACGTCCGGACGTGGCCCCACCTTGATGTTTATGTTATGTCCCTACCGTCCTACCTCCACACGTGAGGCATCCTCACTGTCCAGCAAGGACAGTGGGATCCAGCGTGTTGTAAGTATTTTATCTATGCTGCCCAACAGCATAGGCCCCACACGTGGGACCATGTGATGTATGAGTTTTATCCCAGTCATCCATGCATTTGGACGGTGGTGGGTGAAGCCACCATGATGAATGTGTTTCATCCGACCGTCCGTCCAGGACATGGCCCACCCCACATGTGTGGGTGGGACTCACCTTGATGAATGTATCCTATATCCCTGCCATCTAAATGGCCCACGGGGCATGTGTTTTATCTAACTGTCCATCTGTAGAATGGTGAGGGCCATCACATCAGCCCATAGCTGTTATATATGTCAGCAGCTCTTGGAGTCTGACCATGGGTATGTGTTCGATCTAGACCATTCATTTGTAGACCACCATGACATGTGTTATATGTCACCATCCATTAGGGACGGTGGGATTCCACCGTAATGAATATGCACGTCCAGCCGTCCATCCCTTCCTAGACGTTGATGCTTTAAATATATATATATATATCATAATATGATATTATATTATGGTAGGCCCCATGTGGGACCCACCTTAATATATGTTTTGTATTCCTGTCGTTCGTCCGTTCAAGATGAATTTGTATCCACACCGTCCATTCATTTAATGAGCTCGTCTTAGGCTTGTGGGTGTAACATCCCGAAAATCGGGGGGTCGAGTAAAAACCCAACTCCTGAGTTCCAAAATGTTATTTATGTAACATAGATATGTATGATTGAATGTTTTCTATGTTAATGTATTAAACATGAGAGAGATTAAGCCAGAACAGCATATCATACTCCAGAGACAGTTAAATTTACAAGCGAAAGACTGTGATAGTATGTATAACATATATAAACTGTTGTATGTCTCCAGAGTGTGAACATGTTACCAAGTTATATACATACACGTATACTCCAAAAGTAAATAAAAAGAATATACATGAGTGCTCTAAAAATATAAAATGACAAGTGTCAAGGCATCTAATCAACCTCCCTGTAATTCCATCAATCAGAACACACATAAAGGAGGGATCCTCCTCAACATCATCAAGTCCAGCTCCACCTCGCAGGCCGCGCCATCATCTGTAATCACAATAGGGACTGGCGGGTGTTCAGAAACACCATCCCGTAACGTGGGAGTGAATGATCAACTCAGTGGAATCATAGAGCAAAGATTTGCATGTTCTTAAATCAATCATGCGATAATAGTAAAGCAGTAAATCAAATAATCCTAATACTGTTGTTAATGTAATATAACATGACATGATGGATGCCCTCACCGATGTTTTCCCTCATACGGCACCATCTTATGCCCGCGGCATGCTTGCATCCCGCTCAGTGCTCCACATCTTCCAGGCACACGCAATGTAATGGTGATATGATTGCCGAGTTGTTATTAGTCCATTCAAATAGCAGGATTGGGAAACTAAGGTACTTCCCTTATATCAATCCCAACACAGATCCTGTCTAGGGTCGTCACTCCTAGTAATCTCATACGATGTATATTTTGTAAGTCACTGCAAGGGCTGTCAGGGCTGTTGCTCGCACTCGTTGCACCGCTCCCCCATCACCTTATCAATACAGGCCTACTGTACTCTCACTGCTACGGAAGGGTCGTCGCCTCCCGTAGACTCAGAATACGCTCGCGGTTACTACAAAGGACTCGTCGCCTGATCAGTGTAGGCCGACAGCAAGAATATAGTGTCCCATACCACCATAATCTGCTCACGAGATATAGGTGCTCACTGGTCACTACGGGGAGGTTTGTGGCCCCAGCGTAGGCCGACAGCTCGACCACGGTGTCTCATACCACCATGCCCGGCTCATAAGTCTTCGTGGATCAAGGTACCATGGTTAACAGGGTTTACAATGGTAAGTTCAGTACCCTAGGTTCAAGTAGTTATGACTCATACAGGGTGAATATACAACGGCCAGTCAGGTTACTTGACAGGCTCGACTAGCACGATCGCATGTCAAGTCGAACGACATGAAGTGCGTAAAACACTTCGTGTGGCCTAACCACTGCCGCCAACTCCAAAACACGGCTCGCGTTCATCGACGCGTCGTTCGTGGCAAAGATAAGCCAACCACGAAATTTCTCGATTACCGACTGCCTGGACTAAGTATAGTCCCAAACAATTATGGAATCACATCAGCAATCATATGAGAGCATTGAAAATGAAATACAACCATGTAAGCATGTTAACACATGTTATAACATACAACTTAAGTAAATCATCAAGCACATGCATTTCATACATATAATAAAATCATGCATATAGTTAACATGTAGGAAATCATTTACATCAGCATATTAATTGAGAAATCAATCTCAAACTAATTCATAACACCATATAATTCAATACATACTAATACAAGCATTTATACAAACACTTAAACTACACACTTAAGTCTACATATAGTACGTCGACCCGAAGTGCGCATTTGGGCAAATCTCTTCGCCAAACTAATTATGCACGTATTCCTAACATTCTAATGCGACAATAAGCCATGTCAATCACATAAGCAAATTATGGATGAAAATAGTATTTCCTACAGATGACTAAAATGCCCTAAATCTCATATTCTTCGTCGGTTTACGAAACAGGAAATGGACAGCATGTTGTACATGTCAAACGGCGTTGCCGTCGATAATATACTATTAAACGACATTGAAAGCGTTGGAAACAGTCAATCAAAGCGTCTAAAATCTGCACATTTTCTCTTATAGGTGTGTGAATTCGAACGGAGCGTATACGCTTCATCTACGGCGAACAGACAACCTGTTTTACAAGATCCGTAAGCTAACATGCTATGAAAATGGAGGAATACCAAATCAGCAACTATCTAGGGTATTTTCTTACCTAGAAAAGTGGAGAAATCACCGGCAAAGTGATGGAGTTGCGTTGCTTAGGCACTTGCAACAGGTAGCACAAGCGGCAAGGAATTCTCTCCCACTCTCTCTCACAAACTCTCACCTTTTCTCTCTCCCAATCTAGGGTTTTTTTCAAATTCGGATGGGAGAGAGGAATGAGGGTTTCAACCCCTTTTATAAGCCCAAATGTGCCCGAAATATGCTCGGGAACAATGTATACTTGAGGTATATCCAAATCGGGGCTGTTTCGGTCCAAAAGAGCATTTCTGGTGGTCCCCTGGCCAAATGCGGTCGGACTTAAGCTCATGCATACTAGATCTAGTACACATCAAGTTTTCAGTCCGGCAGGATTCACAGATCGCACGTGGCGGTCCAGTTTCAGTTCAGCGGTCATCGCACGTAGATCAGGTCTACAATTCTCATGATATGAAATAGAAATTTTTTCTGATCCGAGGGTGTAATTTGGCTGAATTCTGATGGTCAGAACGCTTAATACTGACACGTCAAGTCGTGTGCCAGATTTGAATTTCAAATTCCAAATCTGTCCCTATTCTTACTCTCTCCAGTCTAGGCTCAATGAAATAGCCTGCGAATGTCGGTTGGACTTGATTTTCGAAATGATTGTCAAGTCCAACAAGGCGGTTCTAACGGTCTAAGATTGTAGGTATCGGACTTTCGATGTGTGGTCTAGATCCAATACAAAGTTTTGAAGAGGTTCAGAGAACAAACCGGTTTAGAGTTTGATCCGAGATTTTAGAGTATTATAGCATCATTGGTTCTACTCGCTTTAGGCCTTGTAGAATGTATTTAAAGTGATCAGGGACTATTTCCCAGCTACTCTAGCGTTGCGCTAGCTAACTTACACTTATTTTCTAAAGGAATTAATCCTACGCGATTTCTTTGGCTATGGAATTGGGTTCTGAGCGATTTTTCAGGTGTTTTAGTTGACCCATTGCCTAAGGACGTCTAATCCCAGGTTGGCCAAAATCCGGGGTGTTACAGTGGGCCACGTACATGGACCCCACAACATGATGTATTGTATATCCACTATCATCCATCGATTTTTCTAGTGGCGCCCTGCCCTAATATATGTGTTTATCTCTGTCGTTCATCCAGCAATAGATGGCTGCTGGATTAACATCAACAATCCTGTGGGGCCACGCCATGATGTATTTGTTTCATCTACACCATCCAGATGGTGCTGGACGGTGCTAGACAATGGCTGGACGATGTTGATTTACTTGGACAAAGTTTGAATGGTGCTGATTTACCCAGACAATGCTTGGATAGTGCTGATCATCATTAGTGGACCATGTGCCCCATGGAATGATAGTGTACAGTGATACACATGTTACACCTATAACCATTGAAATGATTTTTTGGCGTGGTCCAAGTCTACTTGAGGCCCATTAGAGTGACCCATCCATGAGGCCCCTCATGATGTATATTTAAGGCCCATGTGATAGGGCCCACCTGCCTTGTATTTAAGGCCCATATGATGGGGCGTACCTGCTTGAATTTGAGGCCCACGGATAAGGCCCGTTGTGATGTATTTGAGGCATATGGGCAAGGCCCACTATGATGTATTTGTGGCCTATGGGCAAGGCCCATTGTGATTCATTTTTGGCCCATTTGGTAGGGCCCATTGTGACGTATTTTTGGCCCATATTGTGGCTCATTGAGTTGTATATGTGGCTCAGGAGTAAGGCCCAATGTGATGTATATGAGGCCCAAATGGCAAGGCTCAATGTGATGTGTGAGAGGCCTATGTGATGCGGCCCACTTGATGTGTATATGGCCCTTATGTAAGGCCACAAGCCCACTATATGTTTAGCCCTGTGTGGGCTACTCCTTGGGAGCAATGTTGGTTAAATGTCCACATTGATAGGTAATGATGGCTAAATGTCCTCATTATGACCTTCCCTTAGGCCCTTTGTTAGTCCGATTATCAGGACCGATTCCGATTATCGAGGTCGATTTCTATTGTCGAGGTCAATTTTGATTATCGAGGTCGATTCCGATTGTCAAGACTAATTCTGATTATCGAGGTCGATTCCTAGTGTCGAGAATAATTTCGATTATCGAGGCCGATTCCTATTGTCAAGGCCGATTTCAATTGTCGAGGCCGATTCCGATTATTGTAGCCGATTCCGATTGTCGAGGTCGATTCCGATTATTGAGGCCGATTCCGATTGTTGAGGCTGATGTTAATTATCGAGGCCGATTGTCGAGGTTGATAATCGATTATCGGTGTCAATTGTCGATACCAATTATGAGTATGTGACAGCATAGCATCATGATACATGCCCATACGCATCATCTGTATATTTGTTATGAGATGTGGTTGACTATTGCATATGTCATTGGGTAGGTTGTTATGAGACTCCCTGATAGGCGGAGGTTATCTCACATGAGCGCACGGTATGTGCAGGATTGATGCATGACTGGATTGTATGATTCATGCATCTTGAATTGTGTGTTGTGATTACTATATGCCCTAGCGACATCAGGGATGTATCCTCCATAGGCATATCGTAGATGGCCAGATGGGACATAGAAAATCTGTTACTAGCATCGGGCTACCATAGATGGCCCTCGGTGAAAATCTCTAAACCTCCAAGGCTAAGAGATGCCCCAACATCGAGACCGAGTGGATATATATGAGTGCATGAGGGCCGTATATCAGTAGGTCGCGTCTCCCATTGTGTTGTGGTCATTTGGGAGGAGGTGTGGCCTTACTCGCCTAAGGGTAGTGGGTATAGCTAGGCTGAGTTTGACCAACTCATGATTGGGTCCGCTATCGACGTGAAAGGTAGATATTGACTAACTACTGGCCAGTCGAATAGTGAGGTCTCTTCCACTTGCATGGTTGTGCGTCCAGTGGATGGCGATTACATGTAGAGTGTACTAGACCCCGGTGATGATCTAAGAGATGAACAGTATTGATTTATGGAGCAAGAGTTACATACTCATTCATTCACTATCTACTTGGGCTAGTGGTGTACAATTATTTGTTACGTTTTCCTTTGTAATGGCTATGATTTTAGTTGGGACGTGGGAGTAACCTGAGATCAGGAGTTTACCACATTGAGTCTAACTATCCAAATTAGGTATGAGACTGGTTTAAATAGAAGTACCTTATGATGGACCCCATAGCCTATGATACTACGTACTATCATCCCGAGTTCACACTCCAGCATGGTCATTCCATTCGCACCGCTTATTGTATTAAATCCACAACATATGGCATTTTGGGTTACTATGTTTCTGCATTTATATGGTTTAGATACGGCTGACGATATTCGTAAAGTCATTAAGAATTATATATTGCATTGCATCCTTGGCATCTAATAGTTGGCTCTTTATAACTCCTCATTTGCATAGCTGATCTGTATTGCGTACTCTGATATTGTTTGACTCATGCATTTGTCAGTATTTTCACTTACTTTGATATCGTATGATCCATGATCTTACCAGTATTTTCGATATTATATGATTATGACATTGTATTGAATACTTGGCACTTACCTTGTGCACATACTTACACGACCCTCTAAATTTTCTATAAGCTTATACACAATAGATGCGTGCAGGTGGCATTAGGTTTCAACAATGTGGAGCTTGGAGCGTGTAGCGGTCTTTTGCAGCTTTGATTTTTGATATATGTATTTATCTTTCAGCATTGTATTTAAATGTTTATATTAGTAGATATGTGATATTGATGTTGCCTTTGTGATTTGGGTATACTTGTGGTTATGCTTCTTATGAGAATTGTATATTACATTGCATCCTTAGCATCTGATATTTGGCTTTTTATGACTCCTCATTTGCATAGCAGATCTGTATTGCATACTCTAAAATTGTTTGACTTATGGACTTGTCAGTATTTCCACTTACTCTGATATCGTATGATTCATGATCTTACCGATATTTTCGATATTATATGATTATGGCATTGTATTGAATACTTGGCACTTACCTTGTGCACACACTTACACCACCCTCTAAGCTTTCTATAAGCTTATGCACGATAGATGCGTGTAGGTGGCATTAGGTTTCAGCAACATGGAGCTTAGAGCGTGCAACGGTCTTTTAGAGCTTTGAATTTTTATATATGTATTTTCCTTTCAGTATTGTATTCAAAATTTTATATTAGTGGTTATGTGATGATGATGTTGCCTTTGTGATTTGGGTGTACTTGTGGTTATGCTTCTTATGAGACAAATTGAAGTTGAAAATCCTCCTTATAGGATCCCAGGATCAGAACCTGGTGTATCGTACTACGAGCCAAGAATGGGATACAACGGAGGCTGTTGGTACTGAATTCAGCGATTGAGAATTTCATGAGCCCAGTTTCTGAGTTTAGGGTGTGAAAAACAAGTTGTGACTTTTTCCTAACTGACAGGAACTACAAAAATCAACAATTTTATTATTAATAGGAAAAGATTGAGATACAACAATATTTTTAATAGTTCAAAACATGGGATGACCCAGTCGTTGATGTTAGGTGGTCATGGAGGTTCATTTACTAATGAAAGTAGATGAAGAAAAAACTTTATTAGAGACACATCATGTTCGAGGCAGTGCAATCCCCTTTTATTCGATCCACAAAGCACCACTCTTCCCGTGCGCCAATCTTCGACAAGAAAAAAAAAAAGTTAAGATGGACCCCAAAGAGCACATCATTGTCATGTATAAATTTAGAAACAAATAGAAGATTGGTAAATATTTGGGGAGCATAAAAAAAAATAATTTGAGAACAAAGGTATCATGGATGGTGGTGAGAGTGGACATACCAATGTTGGAAATGGGAAGCCCATTATCATTACCAATTCGAAGTTGCTCAGGACCAGTATAATCAGATCATAAGCTGAGATTGCCGAGGTCATCTATCACATTATTGGTGGCGGCACTATTAATATACCAAATTCGGATCATTTGTTAGAGAGGAGGCGGCCGCATATGCAGTGGGATTGGGAGCAAGGGATGGAGCTTGGAATTGGTGATTAAAACAATGCCAACAAGTTTTAGCAATATGGTTTTTGTGGCCACAAATTTGACACAGAGACTTATAAAATTATTTGAGGTTGGTTGTGGTCCAAATCAACCATGTCTCCAACAACGGTTGGATCTGCCACGTGAAGATGATCGAGTGTTGTAAGTATGAGTGGCAACATTAGTCATGAGTGTGGCGATATCAATGATTATGTTTTAACCATCAAGGCACATTTCAAATGCTAATAGATGAGACTAAAAATCATCCATGGAGATATCGTGTCGTCATGGTGGTAACAATGATATCATAGGCTACATTAAGGCCATTGAGAATAGCCTGCTACAAATCAAATTTAGGCATTGGCTGGCCTGAGGTAGTAAGAGAGTTGGTGAGTTGCATTATTCATCGAAGATAATCAGTCATTGACAAGTTTCCTTTTTGGATTATTTACAACTCTCGTCTGATTTACATGATTCGTGCGTGAGAACGAGATGCATGTTACTTCTCAAGTGCGAGCCAGACAGAGCATGAGGAGCCAAGGCCATTTCAAAAAGGGAAGAAAGAAGCCAACCAAGCAACACTTGATCTTATTTACACCAAGCAACATATGGTGAGTGCTTGATCCTTCATAATCTTTTTTGTTATAGAAGATGCAAGGGGGACAAGAGAGTGGCTCATAACGAATCCTTCAAGATCATACCCTTTAAGTAAGTGGACAAATTGGGTGTGCCATAAGAGTTAGTTATGGCGATCAAGTTTGATGGAAATATAGATGATAAATATGAGTAATTTGAATGGTTGGAAAGGAAACATTTGATGAAGAAGTTGCCATTGTGATAATAGTGTAAGAGAGGATGATTACTTGAACGTGAGTTTCTTTCAAGAGGCTTTAATATCATAAGATTGCTAGTAGAAAGGATTACTAAAAATGAGAAACACTCACTAATGCTTTAAATGATGAGTTTCATTTATATTTATATTGTTGGAATCAATCAATGTACAAAGAATCAATGTAAGAGTTACAAAGATGATTGAGGAACCATTGCATTGATAATTGATGAACTATTATAGAGTTGATTAAGAGACCATTATAAATTTTGGGTGAAGTGGTTTCTATATAGCCAATAAAGTTAGTGCATTTACCGATATATTTAGTGTGAATTGAAATCCAATAAACCAAAAGCCTCTTGTTTTGAAAACACACCAAGAACCTATGATTTCAGTTCACATCAATTTCCCTGGGCATGAAATCTAATGCATATCAAAGACACGCTACCAAAATATCCCTAATGAAAATTGTTGGTCCTGTTTTCGGATTGCCCCTTTTGTGGCCCTGGGACCTACACAAGTAGAGGGAAAAAGGTGACCCTGGCTTTATCAGGGGACCCTCCGATGCTAAATTCAGAACCTGGGTCTCTTAGTAAAGGTTTTAGGGCGAGGATTTTTTCATACCTTTTACCATGAAGGTCTCCATATTTATAATGGTGTCGTGCCCTATAAGGTTCCCATAATTAGAGTTGATCTCAATCTCATGGGATCCGTAATCCCTGATATTCCTGGATTTTCGGAGATTTTATAGGCCTTATCTCCCGAAAATCCCAAGTAGAAACCCAGAGTTTCACTAGGTAACTTCTAAATATAAAATGATATAGGTTGGCCGACTCTTATAGTTTTACAACTAATCTCCGTCCACTTTATTGGCCAACTCAATCTTTGAGTCAGACTAAAGCTCGGGTGGCTCTAAGGCCAGTTGATCTTAGATCGGCTAGGGCTTTCCTCTGTGAGGCTTTTAATTGAGCCTTGAGGTGCACTTCTTCCCTTAGAGGCTTTGCTTCATGGCTTAGGACGCTCAAGCTACGGCCAGGCCAGGTGCCTTATGATCCGAGCTATGTCTCTCCATCCATCATTCTTATGGACTTTAGGCTTTATCCGTACTCGGCGTCCGACGAGTCTGAGCCATTGCTTCACTGACGCCTCTGACCCTCAAGCCGACTAGAGGACTTGTTATATTTTTCCCCCGACAGTGAGCCCCCCTACTCCATGCATTGCCTCAAGGCAGTCTTGGCGTATTTCTGAATTGAGTCGGGTTGTATTGGAGATGAGTTCATGATGAAGCATTTATTGATTACAGGGCGGTTCGCACAGCTTTCAAGACATCATCTTTCTTGACCACGCTTCGTCGCTAGGACATATGGGAATTGAGCACATGGCAGAGTATCAGCGGTAACGCGTGGGGTACTACCATGTGTAGAGCTGGGGCGCCCGAGGAGATGTCGTTTCTGCTCCTCATTTAATGTTGGAGTCATGTGGCGACTATATAAAAAGGGTCGCTGTAAGCACGCTTTCACCATTTCATGCCTCTTTACAATTCTTCTTCATCTCCTCCTCCCTCTTACAAACCTCATCATAGTAATCCCTTGCTTCGTCTGTTTACGGCACTCTCAAACTTCTCCCAGTGAGCTCCTTCTTCCTCCCTTTCTTTTCTTTTATCAATGTCAGGGCCCACAAGCCCTAGGGAGGGAGAATACAGCGGTGAGGGTGAAGCGAGCGGCTTTTGGGCAGCTTTAGAATCACCCTTACTATTGGCAGAGGTCGCTGGCAAACATCTTATTCCGCCATTCACAGAGGGTAATGGATGCTCCGGCAGAGAGGACGGTGGCATCAATGGAGGTGTTGGATTCACCTCCTGAGCGTATGGCCGTTTAAGGCTCCTCTGTTTGTTCTGATCCTAAGGAGGGCAGTGAGGATGAAGTTAAGAATAAAGAATGGGTTAAAGGGCACATGCCTTTGGTGATGATAGCAAAGGAGCTATTTAAAATTCAGTCCGGATATCACATTCTGGATTCGGCCATTTTGACTCTCCCTCTGCCAGGAGAGTTACCCTACCAACCTCTCTCCGAGGCAGTTACGATTTTCCATGTTGCCTGCAATACAGTCTCCAATTACTGCTTTAGAAGATTACTTGGGATTTGCTGGGTAGTCTTGGCATAGCTCCGAGATAGGTTGTGCCAAACGGGTGGAGAGACTTGTTCGGTTGTGCTGTACTCTAGGCCGAGATGCAGTAACTCGAGCTAAATGTGAATGAGTTTCTCCACTTGTACCAAGGGCGGGCGCACACTCAGCATCCTGGTTAGTTCTTTTTCTAATCTTGGCAGAATACAGGTGGGCCTTTAATAACTGACCCTCCTTCGTTGAACAAGCACTGGAGGGACAGGTGGTTTTAGGCCCTCGGTAGATGGGAATCGGCCAAGACAGGGCCTATCTGCCCTTTCATACCTCGAGATTTTTGCACGGTGGGTAGAGTTGATGTGATTTATTGCATTTTACTTAGTTGCATCCTAGCTGAATCAGTGACGTGACTTCTCTCTTTCAGCAATACCGAAGCATCCTCCGAAGCTTAACTCGGTCTCACTGACTTAAATTCAGAATTTCTGAACCTTGAGTCTGGAAAGGAGATCTTGTAAGAGGCTTCACTAACAAGAGTTTTTTTCAAGTGGGGCTTCGACTCCGCTGTGACCAGTCAGAAACTTAGTTTTTTTTTTGTACATCTGACTGTACTAACACCTATTTTTCAAAAGTAGACATGTCTGAGGCTCGGCCCACTCTTCGTCCCTCGTCTCAAGTTCGACCCCCACCCCATTTAGTCTCCCGGGCCTTGAAGAGGCATAAGACTGTCCCGAAGGGCCGGCGAGGACTGCCCCTCCTTCTCCCTCGGTTGTTATTAAGGTCGAAGAAGGTACGAAGATGGCGTAGGCGAAGAAACCGGCCTTGACAGAGGTGGTAGCGATGGCCTCTGAACAGCCTCGGGAGGCTTTCGAGCCAAAGTCGACTGAGGCACCCGTTGCTCCAAGGACAGAGGAGAGGGAGTTCCAGAGGGCAGGAGTAGTTAAGGAAAGAGAGGATAGCCTTTCGCTAGAAGGTTGAAGAGATCCTTCCGTAGGTGAGTCGGTAGATGTTCACGAGAGAATTCTTTGGCCTTCTGAAGTCTTCTTTCATGGATAACACGCTCGGTAGGATCGAGACGTTGTTGCTCGATGTAACATCGCACTTCCCTCAGTTGTTTTTTTCTTCAAATTTCCCTCTCTTTTCTAAAAAATACTTTCAGTGTGCAATTCACCCCTTAAATGCTGAAGGCCCTTGCCAAGGTATTTGCCTTAGCTAGGTCGGCTGAGGACGTGGAAGCTAGGCTGTCAGATGCTGAGGCTCGGCAATCGTTCGCTGAGTCTCAGGCCGTCTTTGTGAAGGGCTAGCTCGAGAAGGCAAAGGCTGCTCTTGAGTCAGTCATGATGGAAGGAGATCGCGCGGCCTCACGATTGGAAGAGGCCAAGTCGGCCTTCGAGCAGGCTGCCACAGAACGTGCCTCAGCTCTGAAGAAGCTTCAGGAGCTCGGAATGGGGACTAAGGCCACTCTCACGGTCACGAAGGTTGAGGCGGTGGAACAATATCTTTCATTTTCGGCTTATGAGGAGGAGCGAACCCTTGTCTATTAAGAGGGCTATGCGGAGTGCATCAAGGTGATGAAAGATGCTTTCCCCCATCTAAATCTGTCCGACTTCGACGAGGACGAGTCAAGGTCTGGTAGTAAGGCGATGGCAGACCCCGAGGCATTCACTTATGATGCCTCTGCTACTACTCCTGATGCAGCTCCATCAGTATCTCCTGGGTTAGCTCCTGGTGCATCAAGCGAGGCCGAGCCTTAAAGTTGGTGATGTAGAGTAAAATTCCTTTTTTTCTCCCCACATCCGCTTTAGGCACTTCAAGCACGTCAATCTTTGGAGCCGAACAAGTCAATAGCGGTGAGCGTCATCCTTTACTAATATCCAAGTGTTGAGATTTATTATTTTATCGATACGATACAATTATAAGCAATGAACCGACTAATGTAACACTGTACTGATCAATGAATATATGTTTTTTGCTACTCAGCATTCTATATTTTTTTCATGATTCTTCTAAGTGTTCATAGTAATCGAGTCGAGTGTAGATTGCCCTTTGACTGAGCTATGAATAGTATATCTTAAGATGCTCGACATTCTAAGGATGAGGCAGGAGCTGCCTGGTTAGGTCTTCTAGTCGGTAGGTACCTGGCCGGATAGTATTTGTAATTATGAAAGGGCCCTCCCAAATGGGCCCCAATATTCCTGCACCACTTTCCCTGGTATTCTAAAAAGTTCTTCGGAGGAATAACTCCCCTGCCCAGAATCACCTAACTTTGACTTTGGCGTTGTAGGATCAGGACACCAATTGTTAATAGGCAGTTGTCCAAAGTCGAGCCAACTCTCTGATTTCATCGAGGAGGTCGAGGTTGAGGGTCAGCAGCTCCTCATTGTCTTGCTCGTTAAACGAACTTACTCGGTCGGTAGGTAGGCCGATCTCCATAAGGACAATTGCTTCTGAGCCATACACTAGTGAGAATGGAGTTTCTCCTGTCTTGGTTCGAGTTGTAGTTCGGTATGCCCAAAGAACTTTAAGAAGTTCTTCAACCTATTCCCATTTGGCTCAGTCTAGCTTAGTGTGAAGGTACTGCTTTATAACCTTGTTAACAACTTCGACCTACCCGTTCGCCTGTGGATGATGTGGGGACGAGTAAACGTTAACGAGTTTCTGAGCGTCTTGCTGAATGGTTGGCCAATAATATCCTTGCCGAATAACCTTGTGAGCCAAGGATTGGCCGCCCGAGTGATTACCGCAGATGCCTTCATAAATTTCATGCAGAGCATAGTCAGCCTCACTTGGTCTCAGGCATCGCAGGAGGAGTGCGTAGTATCCTTTCTTGTATAGTACTCCGTTAAGCATGGTGTAATGGGTAGCATAGTTCTTTAGTCATCGATCCGCGGCCAGATCTTCGGGGAGTCTGCCGATCTCAAGATATCTGACGATTGGATTGACACAAGATGACTCAGAATTGATGGGGAGTAGGGTCGAGGGTTAAGTTCCCTCAACACTTGGCTCGCCCACGAATTCAATAGGAATGGATCTGGGGATGTCACCTTCGTCGGTTGAAGTGAGCTTCGCTAGGAGATCGGCTTTGGTGTTCTCTGCCCTCGGGATCCGAGTAACAGAACATTGGTGGAATCCGGTGATCATCTCTCTGGCTTTCGTGAGATAGGCTTTTAACCTCTCCTTCCTAACTTGATATATATTAGCTATCTAGTTGACGACTAGTTGGGAGTCGTTGTACACGTGTAGATGAGTGACTCCAAAGCTGGTTGCTAGCTAGAGTCCTAGGAGCAGAGATTTATATTATGTTGTATTATTGGAGGCTTGAAATCCATGTCTCAAGGTATATTGAATAACCGTGTGATCAGGAGTCTCTAGGACTACCCCTACCTCACTTGCCTTAAAGCTAGATGAGTCATCCACGTAGAGAGACCAAATGGGTTGGGTGGGAGGGAAATGAGTGGACGGTGCCTCTGGGTCATTAGAAGAGATTTCTGTTTGCACTGTGACTTCGACGATGAAGTCTGCCACGACTTATCCCTTAATTGCAACCCTGGCCTTGTAATGGATGCCGAATTCACTGAGTTTGATCACCCATTTTGTGAGTCATCTTGAAGCCTTCAGTTTTTGTAATACTTGGCGAAGAGATTGGTCAGTCATGATGATGTCAAATAAGCCTAAAAGTATGGTCATAGGCGTCAGGACAATATAAGAAATGTCATGGCTACTTGTTTTAGGGTCGGATACCTCATCTCTGTCAGGATGAGTGCCTTGCTAATGTAGTAAATGGGGAATTATTTGCCTTCGTGCTCATGGATAAGGGCCGAACTTACGGCTGCGTCGGATACTATCAGGTAGATTAGTAGAGGCTCACCTGGCTCGAGCTTAGAAAGCAGTGGCGGTGATCCTAAATATTCTTTGAGTTGCTGGAAGGCGTTCTTGCATTCCTCTGTCCAATCGACAATCTATCGGCCCTTCAGTTGTTTGAAAAAGTGGAAACACCTGTTGGTAGCTCGAGACACGAAGAGATTTAGGGCTGCTATCCATCCAGTCAACCATTGAATATCTTTGATTATCTTCGGAGATTCCAAGTCGAGTAAAGCCTTAATTTTCTCTGGATTAGCTTTAATTTCCAGTTGGCTGACTAAGAACCTGAGGTATTTTCCCGAGCCCACGCCAAATGTGCACTTGCTTGGATTGAGCTTCATCTTATATTTTCATAGGATGATGAACATTTCCTCTAGGTCGGTTATATGATCGGTCACTTTAATGCTCTTGACGAGCATTTCATTGATATAGACCTCCATTGTCTGTCCTATCAGTCAAGCGACCATTTTGTTGACTAACCTTTAATAAGTCGCTCCAACGATTTTCAATCCGAATAACATCACTCGGTAACAATAAAGGCCTTTGTCGGTGATAAAGGTGATTTTTTATTCATTAGACTGATGTATTACAATTTGATTATAACCAAAGTAAGTGTCTATAAAGCTATGTAATTCATGTCCCGTGGTGCTATCAACCAACTGATCCATCCAAGGAAGGGAAAACTATCTTTAGGGCAGGCTTTGTTTAAGTCAGTATAGTTTATACAGACTCACCACTTTCCATGAGCCTTCTTGACCAATACAACGTTGGCCACCCACTCGGGGTAATATATTTCTTCAATGAAGTTTTCTTTCAGGAGTTTTCTAACCTCTTCCTCAATTACGGCATATCTCTCAGGGCCGAGTGCACATCATTTTTTACGAATCGTCTTGTAAGTCGGGTCGATATTGAGGCGATGAGTCATGACCGAAGGGTCAATGCCTGACATGTCTTCGTGAGTCAACGCAAAGAAGTCGGCGTATCGCCGGAGCAAGGATACCAGCTTCTCCTTTAATAATGTTGTTAGGGACGAGCCAATCTGGATGGTCCTCAGACATCGGACTAATTCAATGGCACCTGGATGAGGTCCTCCATGGGCTGGCCGTGTCCGGGAGATTCGTCGCGCGGATCCAGGGTCTCGATCGTCATAACTTTTGTGGGTGCTCGCAGAGTGGTAGCATAGCATCGTCGAGTATCGTGCTGATCTCCTTTTACGACCCCGACGCCACTCTCAGTCAGAAACTTCATAGACAGGTGATAGGCTGAGATGATGGCTAGGAGGAGGCAGAGGGAAGATTAACTAAGGATTGCATTGTAGACTGAAGACAAATTGATTAACAGAAAGTCGACCATAATAGTAGCTTGATTTGATGCATCCCCGGCAGTGAACGGGAGCTGAATTGCTCCTTTGGAAAAATCTTCTTGCCCAAGAATCTGATCAATGAAGTCCTTACGGGCCTTCGAACCAAATGTTCGGCACCCATCTTGTTGAACGCCTATGTAAACAGTACGTCCAAGGATGAGCCTGTGTCAATGAGGACTCTGAAGACTCGGTAGTTGGCGATAGTGATAGTGATGACCAGAGCATTGTTGTGCGGGTGATGAATACCCCTTGTGTTTGCCTCGGTAAATACTATACTATATTTTTCGAGCTGTCTCTCATTTGGGGGCAGAGCTAGAACCATAATCTCGGACTCAGGTCGAGCAACGTTCCTCGCATGATTTTTTCGAGTGTTATTTGAGTCGCCTCCACTCAAATGACCACCGATAATAGTTCGGATATCCTCAGTGGGTCGGTTATCATTCAGGTGTTCTTCCGTGGTTCTGGCTCCTAGGTCGATGTGTTCCCCGAGGTGGCCCTCTCGGATGAGCCTCTCAATTTCTTGATTTTGATTATAGCAGTCACTCATGTTATGTCCATGATCATGATGGAAATAGTAGTACTTACGCTTATTTTGTCAGTTCAGATTACTCCGGAGTTTGTCTGGCCAGTTGATCAATCCTTCGCTCTTGATTTCTATCAGAACCTGCTCTTGCAGCTTGTTGAGTGGAGTGTACGTCAAAAACTTGTGATCAGGCCACTTACCCGACCTACATTCGTTGAGGGATCGGTCATCCTTTTGCTTCTTTCCACTAATCGAGTCAACTTCTTTTTTGGTTGGCTCTTTGGCTAAGATTTTTGCATTTTGAGCGGCCTCGCGCAAGATTCGGGTTTGCTTAGCATCTGCGTATTTCTCCGACCAGGTCATGAATTTAGCCAGAGTAGTGGGGGTTCTTGTCCAGGGATGCAAGAAACGGCCTGTCTCTAACACCTTGCATAATAGAATTGAGAGTCGTCTCATCCGAATGCTTCCAGACTTGGAGTGATTTGAAATTAAAGCGTTTGATATAATCCTTAAGTAGCTCTCCCTCTTTTTGGATTATATTGTTTAGGTGTATAGATGACTTCAACTTTTTCTTTCCTCCGATAAAATTGGTAAGGAAAGCATCGCCGAGCTCAATAAACAAGCTAATGAATTTTAGTTTCAATTGTTTGGAACAGAGCCGATCTACATCAGCCAAAGTGAGAGAGAAGGCCCGACACATCATGGCATCTGAGGTGCTGTGCAATTCTATATAAGTCCGAAAGGACTCAATGTGCTCGGTTAGATCAGCTTTGTCGGTGAAGGGCATGATCTGAGGAAGACGGAATTGTTCCGATAACCGGGCTTGCATGATCTCATTTGTGAATGGGGATGCCTTCGCCTCGGGTCCTACCTGACTAGCATGGTGGTTTAGCTTCATATCTGCAATCTCCTCCTGCATTTCCTTCTGTAAGTCCTACAATTCAGCCTTACAGGGTTCATCGTTATCACCGTACCCTCTACCGGGGGCCTACTACGCCTTCTCCAATCTATTTCATGTCATATATCAGTGGCAGGCAGTGGGGCAGTCATGAAGATATGAGAGGGTGCAGGTTCAGCCAGACCTTGGTGTTGGCTTTGCTGAGGAATAGTTCACAGAGCGACGGGTTGATGATCGATGAATTGTCGTGGGGCATTTGCCCGACCATCATCTTGCGGGAGTAGCTAGACCTGCTGGCAATGAATTTGTTCCAGCATCTGCTTCATGTAGTCCATGTCAGTCCTGAGTTCCTGGACCTCCTTATCCAAACGTTCATTTCTCCTATTCCGTTGTTTGTTCCTGGACCTCCTTATCCAAACGTCCAGTTTTCTTATTCCGTTGTGTGTGCCTGGTCGAAACAGAGGTTTCCTGATGGGTTACAAAACCTTGTTGATTATCGGGTTGGTTCTGGGGCCCTTGGGCTCCATTCGTACCAAGAGGACCCTCTGTCGCCAGTGGTCCGATGACAGGGACCTCAGTGGGTTCGTTCTGGATGGTTCTCCTTGTTCTCGCCATTAGAGACTGCTCAGTGCTCAAAGAAAATGACTTTTCGTATCACTTCCCATAGACGACGCTAAATCGTTGATGCTGTTTTTAGCTCGCCCACTTCGTGGCCCTGGGACCTGCAAAAGTAGAAGGAAAAAGATGACCCTAGCTTTACAAGGGGACCCTTCGATGCTTAAGTCAGAGCTTGGGTCTTTTAGCAAAGGTTTTATGGCGAGGGTTTTTGCATACCGTTTACCATAAAGGTCTCCATATTTATAATGGTATCATGCCCCATAGAGTTCCCATAATTAGAGTTGATATCAATCTCCTAGGATCCGTAATCCCTAATATTCCTGAATTTTTGAAGATTTTATAGCCTTATCTCCCAAAAATCCTGAGTAGAAATCCAGAGTTTCACTAGGTAACTTCTAGATATAGAATGATATAGCTTGACCAACTCTTAAATGGTCGCAAGAAACACGTTTTACAGCTAATCTCTACCCACTTTATTGGCTGACTCAATCTTTGAGTCGGACTAAAGCTCGGGTGGCTCTAGAGCCAACCGATCTTAGAGCAGCTAGGGCTTTCCTCTGTGAGGCTTTTAATTGAGCCTTAAGGTGCATTTCTTCCCTTAGAGGCTTCGCTTCATGGCTTAGGATGCTCAGGCTACGGTCGAGCCACGTGCCTCACGATCCAAGCTACGTCTCTTCATCTAGCGTTCTTGTGAACTTTGGGCTTTATCCGAATTCGGCGTCCGACGAGTCTGAGCCATTGCTTCACTGACGCCTCTGACCCTCACACCAACTAGAGGACTTATTATATTTTTTTCCGCAACAAAAATAGTTTACAATTGTGTGTAAAACCTCACATTTCAAGCATCGTGGCCAACTTAAGTCTTGTATCATGCTAATCTTTGTATTTTCACGTCAACGTGGCGATTCGCCTGATGATTAGGTTTTTTATGAAATATAATTAAAAATTAAAATAATAATAATAATAATAATTTATTTTTTTAAAAAAAAAATGGTGGATGCACACCAAAACCGATGGTTGGCATTCCATCAACTTGTTTCCAGTGGTGTGGTCCACTAGAGTTATAGATATCTATGAGTTTTCGTTGCAGAGCTTAGCATTCAGAAAAACACCTGGGCTTGGGGTTTTCAAACGCACCGTCTGTCACTGAGTCATTGGGTTGGAACCCAGGCTACAATACAAACCCTTAAAATGTTGATTCGAATGAGAAGCCCACCGTTTGGTTGATGGTCAATCCAAGTCATTTAGAGCCTTCATCTGATCTCAATGAAGGTTGAGGCACAAAATCAACCAGCTCCGCACTCAAGTCGACCATATACAAATCAAAGGTGGGTGTTCCCTCCCATATTGTTCCCTGTTTTGAGCCTTCCCTGACTTTTGGATCGGAATGAGTTCGGGCATAGACAGTGAAAATGAGCTCAATCATCTGATGAACGGGTTGGATGTCCAGAATACATTACGTGGCATACACAGACATTACACTGTAAGATTTCGGTGTGGAGCGAACTTCATGTTAGGCGTGCATGGTGCCGTCGTGGCAGGGGGCTATCAGGCCCACCGTTTATGCGCATGTATTTTATCTACGCCATCCATCCATTTTGACAGATCATTTCAAGGTATGAGACCAAAAAAAAAAAAAAAAAACCAGATGTAAGACTCAAGTGGACCACACCACCCACCGTTGAAATTTTCTTAGGCTCCTCATGATGTTGATTTTTCATCCTATCTACTGATAAGTTTATATGCACACGAAGAGAGGGAAAACACAAACGTGTACCTGACCCAAACTGCTGCGGCTACCAAGAAGAAATTTTTAACGGTGGACATCCAATCCCTACTGTATGGTCCACCTGGGGCTTATCTGCTTCATTTTTGGATTATGCGGATGGAGGACGTGAATAAATCACATACGTCACGGCGGCCCAGAGCCACGACCGATCTCGTCCTACCCCGTCCTCATTATAAATCTCTCGCCGCTCCCTTGCGTTGTTATGCCCATCTTCTTTCCATTCGGATTCCATCGAAGAAACCAACCCGCTTCTTGCTAAAATGAGCTGGTGGTGGGCAGGCGCCATCGGCGCAGCGAAGGTATCATCCGTCCGTCCATTAATCATCAGGTTTCTATCTCTATCATTTCTGTAATCTCTAATCCAGACCGTTCATTTCCTTTCTCTTTGCAGAAGAAGCTCGAGGAAGATGACGGCCCACGCTCGCCTCAAAGCGTGGCACTGATAATTGGCGTTACGGGCATCGTCGGCAACAGTCTTGCCGAGATCCTCCCTCTCTCCGACACCCCCGGCGGCCCTTGGAAGGTCTACGGCGTCGCCCGCCGCTCCAGCCCGCCATGGTCCGCGGACCACCCAATCGAATACGTCCAGTGCGACATATCCGATCCATCCGACGCCCAATCCAAGCTGTCAACCCTCACCGACGTCACTCACCTCTTCTATGTCGCCTGGGTCGACCGGCGCACCGAGTCTGAGAACTGCGAATTCAATGGCTCGATGCTCCGCAACGTCCTCCAATCGGTAATTCCCAACTCCCCCAATCTCCAACACATCTGCCTCCAGACGGGTCTCAAGCACTATCTCGGCTCCTTCGAATCTTTCAAGAACATCCGGCCGCACGATCCTCCCTTCCACGAAGATCTCCCCCGCCTTCCAGGCCCCAATTTCTACTACACTCTGGAGGACATACTCTTCGAAGAAGTCGAAAAGAAGGATGGGCTGACCTGGACCGTCCATCGCCCCGGGAACATCTTCGGCTTTTCCCCCTACAGCCTCATGAACCTGGTTGGGACCCTCTGCGTCTACGCTACAATCTGCAAGCATGAGGGGGCTCCGCTGCGGTTCCCGGGCAACCGTCTCGCGTGGGATGGATACTCGGAAGCGTCTGATGCTGACCTGATCGCCGAGCAGCAGATATGGGCTGCCGTTGACCCGTATGCCAAGAACGAGGCCTTCAATTGTAGCAATGGTGATGTGTTCAAGTGGAAGCATCTGTGGAAGATTCTGGCAGAGCAGTTCGAGGTGGAGTATGTGGAATTTAAGGACCAGGGTTTTAAATTGGCGGAGGCGATGAGGGAGAAGGGGCCTGTTTGGGAGCAGATTGTGATTGAAAAAGATCTTCTTCCTACCAACGTAGAAGAGGTTGGGATTTGGTGGTTTGTGGATCTTTGCTTCAATGTGCCAGAGTCTTTCTTGGCCAGTATGAATAAAAGTAAGGAGCACGGCTTTTTGGGTTTCAGGAATTCAACTTATTCTTTTTCTTCTTGGATAGACAAGATGAAGTCTCACAAGATTGTGCCTTGAATGGATGGTAGTTAGTATTATGGTATTTTGATGGTTTGAGACCGTTTGGGTGGTTTTGGTGTTTTGGGTTTTCTCTGAACTGTGTTAGTATGGTGTAATAAAAAAAAAAAAAATCATTAGCTTGTTGTTGTTGTTGTTGTTTTTCTGTACATGGCATATTGCATATGGGGTTGAACAAATGTTTTATTTTTGAATGGATGAATGGAGGATATATTTGTGATTTTTCCGAGGTTTGATCATTCGAGGTTTCTTTTCTTTTCCTAGTTCCTTTTTTTAAGAAGTGGTTTTTTTTTTTTTTTTTTTTTGTTCCTTAATATAACATAATCGAAGGAAAACATGTTTTATTTTATGGATTCTCTTCCATTTGTCTTATGGTAGTTTGGTGTCTTTTTAAGCCATAGCAGCATGTGTCGACGTTGATGAACACTGGTTTCTGATGAATGAAATTTTGCCTATTGTATCATCTCCTCATACTCTCCCTGCAGGTTTGTTGGGCTTTCTTTTCCTTATAACTTTTCCCATCATCCCTATTTAGTGCAAGATCTTTTGGTGATGTTGATGAATTTTGGTACCAATGGAAATTGATATTTGGTCTACCATGTTGTCCACACCTGCACGTTTTCTTTGACACTTCATCTTGAGCTTTTCTTTTCCTTTGACTTTTCCTGCTATTCCTTTGGTTGATTTGACTGCAAGATTGAGTGTAACCTCTTTCGTTTTGGAAAGACGGTGACAAAGTGAAGGGATCAAGAATGAGCAAAGAGGCTCAGCAGATTTTCCGGCTTACCAGATTTTCCTTTATTTGGCAGGTAAGACTTTTAAGAGCCATGACCTCAGGTGTTGAAACCAAGTATCTTCTCTGTGGTATAAGTTTTATAACCAGTGTTAGGAGCTAGAATCTAAGGCTAAGTCTTAGAGGGGTGAATAAGAACATTTTATTTTTTTTTCAAATTTAAAGCTCAATAAGCCACTTAACAAAATTATAATGCGTGCATAAATAATAAACTAATCAAGATATCCCAATATGAGTGGAAGTCTATAATAAGAGACAATAACATTCATGTAGGCATTGAATCAAACATTGAACCACTATACTTTGCTTGAATCTTCTAATGTGATGCCAAGGATTGGGAGAAGGGGGATTGTGAATATTTATACAAGTTAAGGCTTTGTACGATAAGAAGTGAATTCACCTAGGCGTATGGTCAATGGCCTTTAAGACAAATGATTTGACAATGTTAATCAGGTCAGGGCGATTAAAGAATGTTAGAGATCATCATTCAATCTGATCTTTGAATGTCATTAATGAACTTTAATCATAAGGATTGAAGAATGATCTCCATGGGAATGAGGCTAAGGATGGAGAATATGAAGGAGGAAACACTTGCTCAATGCTCTATTTGTTTCCCATCAAGTTGCAAAAGAACTGTAGCAAGGGTTTAAATAAGTTCGGTTTGTGAAGGTCATATAATGTAATCTTGGATAGTATTGAGGGGTTCCTCGATGGGATTGAGAAAATCAAAGTTTTAACAGTTCACTTACTGGACTGTTTTCTGTCCATGTTCGATCATATCAAAGGTTCTTCAATAGTATTTAGAAAATCTGAATTATAATTGTTTATTTGTTGTACTATTTTTTCTCGTTCTTCGATTGTATCGAGGGGGGTCTTCGATCCTATTGAGGGACTGCAAATAAGATCAATCCACTTGATCTGAGTTGATTTTAGGGTTCATCTTTTCAAGCTCTTTACTTGTTTTTTCACCAAGTCCAATATTATCAAATGGACTCCTCTAGGCAATTAGGGCTAGGGTTTTCTTATCAAGGTTGGACCTTCTAGAGGATAGTGTTTGGGGTTCTAAGGTGCACAAGGTCATGGTTACCAAGGCATGTGCTTCATGTACTTGAATCTTCAAGTCTTTGATCATTGTAGGTATCCGATTCTCCATGTCTTTAGCTTTCATAGGGCTCATTGGACTTGACAACACCATACACACACCAATTTACAAATAATTGCACTTACAATCTCTCCCTTTTGTCAAATGCATGATAAAACCTAACCTAGACATGTTATGGTCCATACCAATGACAACTCAAAACAAAAGCTCAAAATTACATGTCACACCATACATGATTTACATCAATAAAGTATAAAATTGGACATGTACAATGGACACAATTTTATCACTGAGCTCTACCTAAATCCCTACACCAAAGAACGCCTACAAAAATATATACTTGGTACTTTGGTGGGAGTTAGTTCTCCCCCTTTTTTGTTAGTAATCGACAAAGAGCACTCCATGGTTATCCCAAGAACAAAATGTACCGATAAAAGAATAAAGGGGCTAGCCACACATAACATTTGACATATATAAAGATTTAACAATAAGAGTGCAGAAAATATGTCAGGCAAAGCATGGGAGAAACCATGGCTAATAAATAAATGGGAAACGAAGCAAGCCTAAGATAGAAATAAATGCATGATATATACCAATAAAGCAACCATAAGCCATAATATCTAATATCCATCATACTATCATCTCATAATATCCAATAAGAAAATATCAATCCATGATATCTAAAAGTACCAACCATAATATTCAAGAGTATCAAACCAAAATACCAAAGTATCATACTGATCCATACATAACAAGACTCTAACCAACACATCTCTCGATCGAACATATATAAATAATAATGCAGTGATCGAGATGGTTATAAGACTCAACAAACACTATTAAGAGTTGTCTCTGACACCTAAGCACAACCTCGAGTGCACCGACAATTCTGCCCCAAGTCTGTAGCCAAACTTGAGTGCAATCCTGCATATAAGTCGGCCGAATGGGAGCGATTTAGTCCTTCTATTCGAACGTGTAATAAGGATTATCTGTCGTAAGACATACGTATGCACACATAACTTCTCTCCCTGCCCCACTTGGTACAGAAAATCCACTATCAAGCGCGTGCATTCACTGCGTTTGCTCCACCTGGGGTAGACGTTGAACGTGCAGATGTGGTGAAGCAGACGGAAGTCATCCATCATATTGGTCGCTAAAAGGCTTTTATTAAGCTATCATTCAACCAGACGACCACAAAGGAACCATGTGCGGTGATCTCTTTCACGTGCACTACTCAGATTCTTCTCACTTGCATGAACCTCTCCAAGTGGCACATTCAGAATCTGAGATATCAAAGCAACGTCGACTGTGGCCTCCTGATCTCTTCCAAATGGAATCTTAAAGTACAAGGGCTCTAATGTTGGCTCTCGAATGTGGGCATAGAAAGCTCGAACTGTACCCACATTTACACGATGCTCACCCTCAAATAACGGACCCCACTTGGCTTCAACCAGGCACTCAAATAACAAGAATTCTCCAAATAGCCGTGCATCGACATGAGCTTCAAAGAGGACCCTATGACCCTCATAAACTCCATGAGACAGCTCTGCCAACAATGCCCTTCCGATGAAAGCATGGGGATCTAGATCCCGCTTCGTCTACAACTTTTGGGTGGCGCTTGAGCTCGCAGCGGCACCTCTCGGCCTCCTTGAACGGGTGGGGCGACTAGGCCTGTAACACTCTAAAAATCGGGGGTCGTGTATAAACTCAACTCCCTAGTTCCAGACCGTCACTTATGCAACAAAAATGATTATGATTCAATGTTGTCTGAGTTAAAGCATTCACATGAGTAAAAGTATACCAAAACTGCAATTCATACTCCAGATTCAGTGATAAAAGCAAGCGGAAGACTAAAAGATATACATATCACTGTATGGAAAACAAAGTAGATCTCGACTGTCTCCAAAGTATGAATACATCTCTGAGTCTCATATACATGTAAATAAACAGAAATCAAAATGTCAACATAGTCCCACTGAGAAGTCCCGTCAATTCAGGCCACCTAAGCAAAGCCGTCGTAGTACTGCATATATGAGAACTCGCCCTGGTCCTCATCATAGTCCGGCTCTGCCTCCTGAATCGCCGCCTCACCTGCATCTAAGACAGGGTCTGGTGGGTGTTGCAAACACCATCCCGTAACGTGGGAATGAGTAGCTAACTCAGTGGAATAATAGATCAAGGATTAACATATTCTCAAATCAATCATGCGATAATAGTAAAGCAGTAAATCAAACATTCCTAATACTGTTGTTAATGCAATATGACATGACATGATGGATGCCCTCACCGACGATCTCCCTCATATGGTACCATCTTACGCCCGCGACATGCTTTCATCCCACAGTGCTCCACATCTTCCAGGCACATGCAATGTGATGGTGATATGATTACCGAGTTATTATTAGTCCTTTTCATACAGCAATATTGGGAAACTAAGGTACTTACCTTATATCAATCCCAACACAGATCGTGTCTAGGGTCGTCACTCCTAGTAATCTCATACGATGTATATTTTGTAGGTCATGGCAAGGGCTGCCAGGGCTGTTGCTCGCACTCGTTGCACCGCTCCCCCATCACCTTATCAATACAGGCCTACTGTACTCTCACTGCTACGGAAGGGTCGTCGCCTCTCGTAGACTCAGAATATGCTCACGGTCACTACAAAGGACTCGTCGCCTGATCAGTGTAGGCCGACAGCAAGAATATAGTGTCCCATACCACCATAATCTGCTCACGAGTCATAGGTGCTCACTGGTCACTACGGGGGGGGGGGGGGGGGTTTGTGGCCCCAGCGTAGGCCGACAGCTCGACCACGGTGTCCCATACCACCATGCCCGGCTCATGAGTCTTTATGGATCAAGGTTCCATGGTTGACAGGGTTTACAATGGTAAGTTCAGTACCCTAGGTTCAAGCAGTTATGACTCATACAGGGTGAACATACAATGGCCAGTCGGGTTACTTGACGGGCTCGACTAGCACGAGCGCATCTCAAGTTGAACGACATGAAGTGCGTAAAACACCTCATGTGGCCTAACCACTGCCGCCAACTCCAAAACACGGCTCGCGTTCATCGACGCGTCGTTCGTGGCAAAGATAAGCCAACCACGAATTTACTCAGTTGCAGACTGCTGGACTAGGTATAGTCCCAAACAATTATGAATCCACATCAGCCATCATGTAAGAGTATTGGAAATGAAATACAACAATGTGAGCATGTTAACACATGTTATAACATACAACTTAAGTGAATCATCAAGCACTTGCATTTCATACATATAATGAAATCATGCATATAGCTAACATGTAGGAAATCATTTACATCAGCATATTAATTGAGAAATCAATCCCAAACTAATTCATAACACCATGTAATTCAATACATACTAATACAAGCATTTATCCAAATACTTAAACTACACACTTAAGTCTACATATAGTATGTCGACTCAAAGTGCGCATTTAGGCGAATCTCTTCGCCAAACTAATTATGCACGCATTCCTAGTATCCTAGTGCGACAAGAAGCCATGTCAATCACATCAACAAATTATGGATGAAAACAGTATTTCCTACAAATGACTAAAATGCCCTAAATCTCATATTTTTCGTCTTCTTACGAAACAGGAAATGGACAGCATATTGTACATGTCAAACGGCGTTACCATCGATAATCTACTATTAAACGACATTGAAAGTGTTGGAAACAGTCAATCAAAGCGTCTAAAATCCGCACCTTTTCTCCTATAGGTGTATTGATTCAAACAGAGCGTGTACGCTTCGTCTACGGCGAACCGGAAACCTAATTTACAAGATGCATCAACTACCACGCTAAGGAACCAAAGGAACCTTAAATCAGCAAGTGTTAGGGGTGTTTTCTTACCTAGAATCGCGGTGTAATCGCCGAGAAAGTGATTGAGGCGCGTTGCTTAAGCACGTGCAACACGTGGCACAAGCAGCAGGAAATTCCCTTTCACTCTCTCTCACAAACTCTCACTTTCTCTCTCACTCTTGCTAGGGTTTCTAGCAAGTTCAGATGGGTGAGAGGAGTAAGGGTTTAAGCCCCTTTTATAACCTAAAACTTGTCCGAAACAGGCTTGGGAATAATGTTTACTTGATACCTAACCAAACCGGGGCTGTTTCAGTCCAAAAAGGCATTTCTAGTGGTCCCCTGGCCGAACGCGATCAGACTTAAGTTCATACATATCGGATGTCACTCACATCCCATTTTCAGACCAGTAGTGTTCGTAGATCGCCCGTGGCGGTCCAGTTTCAGTTCAGCGGTCACCGCACGTAGATCAGGTCTGCAAGTCTCATGATATGAAATAATAATTTTTCCTGATCCAAGGGTGTAATTTGGCTGAATTCTGACGGTCAGAATGCTTAATACTGATGTGTCAAGTCGTGTGCCAGATTTGAATTTTAAATTCCAAATCTAACCCTATTCTCACTCTCTTCACTCCAGACTCAATGAAATAGCCTGTGAATGTCGGTTGGACTTGATTTTCGAAATGATTGTCAAGTCCAACTACGCGGTTATAACGGTTTAAGATTGTAGGTATCGGACTTTCGACGCGCGGTCTAGATCCAATATAAAGTTTCAAAGAGGTCCAGAGAACAAACCGGTTTAGAGTTTGATTCGAGGTTTTAGAGTATTATAGCGTCATTGGTTCTACTCGCTTTGGGTCTTGTAGAACGTATTTAAAGTGATCAGGGACTATTTTCCAGCTACTCTAGCGTTGCGCTAGCTAACTTACACTTATTTTCTAAAGGAATTAATCCTACGCGATTTCTGGTCGAGTTGGTACTCGAGTCCAAGTACTGATTTTTCCAGGGAGTTACAATCTACCCCCCTTAACAAAAAATTTTATCCTCGAAATTTATACCTTTTCGTACTCCTCGAGAAGCTGTGGGTAGTTCTTTCTGATCTCGGCTTCTATTTCCCAGGTAGCCTCTTTCTCAGAGTGATGCGTCCACAATACCTTCACAAGGGGAATCACCTTGCTACGCAGTACCTGCTCCTTCCTGTCTAGGATACGCGTCGGTCGCAGGATATATGTAACATCCTCTCCTAACTGCACCGGCTCCCATCTGATGATATGGGAAGGATCAGAAACGTACTTCTTCAGCATAGAAACATGAAATACGTTGTGAACGCTCGCGAGAGGCGTGGGTAAAGCCAAACGGTATGCCACTGCTCCCACATGATCGAGGATCTGGAATGGACCAATGAATCGCGGTGCCAGCTTCCCCTTCTTTCCGAACTAAAGGACTCCCTTCATACGAGAAACTCACAAAAATACATGATCCCTAACTGTGAACTCTAGCGGCCGCCGTCTCGTATCGGCATAACTCTTCTGTCTGCTCTGCGCTGTGAGAAGCCGACGTCTAATAATGTCAATCTTCTCCGACGTCGCCTGCACTAACTCTGGGCCAATCAAGCTATGCTCACCGACCTCTGCCCAGCAATGCGGTGCGCGACAAGGTCGCCCATACAACACCTCGTAAGGTGCCATACCGATACTCGCCTGGAAACTGTTGTTGTACGCGAACTCTGCATATGCAAGACAATCATCCCAACTGTCCTTGAAGTCCAATGCGCAAACTCGCAACATATCCTCTAAGATCTGGTTCACCCGCTCTGTCTGTCCGTCTGTCTGTGGGTGAAAGGAAGTACTGAACTTCAACTTCACACCCATAGCCTCCTGAATGCGGTCAAGAAAATAGAAGTGAACCGCGTGTCTCTGTCCGACACGATCTCCAACGGAACTCCATGCAGACGCACGATCTCTCTGATGTATAGTCTAGCCAGCTCGTCTGCAGAGTTCGTGACTCTGATCGGTAAGAAGTGCGCCGACTTCGTCAGACGGTCGACGATCACCCATATGGAATCATGTCACTTCCTTATCTTCGGCAGCCTTGAAATGAAATCCATGGAAATGAAGTCCCACTTCCACTCTGGGATCGGCATAGGATGCAAGAGTCCAGGTGGTCGGCGATGTTCTGCCTTCACCTGCTGGCAAGTGAGACAACGGGACACGAACTCTGTTATGTGGGTCTTCATACCTTCCCACCAATAGGTCATCTTCACGTCGCGATACATCTTCGTACTGCCTGGATGCATCGCGAGTCTGGTACAATGCGCAGCCTCGAGAATCTCTCATCTCAAGTCAGGGATATCTGAGACGCATAAGCGGCCACGATAACGTAAGCCCCCATCCATGCCAACTCTTCACTCGGCGTCCGAATCATCACTGGCCTGCTCTCGAAGCTCAGTCAGACGCGCATCATCCCTCTGCTCCTCGATGACCCAGTCGTCGATCTGAGATCGCACCTGCACATGTGCGATGAACTCATACGGCTCCTCTACAATGAGTTTCTGCTCAAAGTCTCGCAAAAACTCAACCATATCCCACTCAGCAACCATCAGCAGAGCCGCAAACTCTATCGCCTTCTTGCGGCTCAACGCATCAGCCATAAGGTTCGCCTTTCAAGGATGGTAAGAGACTTCGAACTTGAAGTCCTTCAAAGTCTCCATCCATCGCCGCTGCCTCATATTCAAGTCTCGCTGCGTGAATATGTACTTGAGGCTCTTGTGGTCGCAAAAGAGCTCGAACTCCTCTCCATAGAGGTAATGTCTCCAGAGTCTCAGTACGAATATGACGGCTGCCAACTCTAGGTCGTGTGTAGGGTAATTCTCCTCGTGCTTCCTTAATTGTCTCGAGGCATACGAAATTACCCTGTCCTTCTGCATAAGGACACAACCCAGACCAATGCTAGACGCGTTAGTGTATATAGTGTATCTAACCCCTTGCTTTGGCAATACTAGCACATGGGCGGACGTAAGTCTGTTCTTTAACTCCTGAAAAGCTGACTCCGCCTTGTCATTCCAGGCAAACTTCATGTCCTTCCGTGTCAACTGAGATAGAGGTCTCGCGATCTTCGAGAAATCCCGAATGAGGCGTCGATAATAGCCAGCGAGACCCAAGAAACTCCTTACCTCAGTGAAAGAACCAGGCTGCTCTCAGTCCTGAACTGCAGCTACCTTAGACAGGTCAACTGCCATGCCATCCTTGGACACCACGTGTCCCAGGAACTTCACTTCCTGCTTCCAGAAGTCGCACTTCTTGTACCATGCAAACAACTGATGCTTTCTGAGTGTATCTAGGACCAAGCGCAAGTGCTCCTCATGCTCCTCTCGACTCCTAGAGTATACCAAAATATCGTCAATGAACACAACGATGAATCGATAGAGGAAAGGCCGAAATACCCGGTTCATCAGATCCATGAACACGGCTGGTGCGTTCGTGAGACCGAACGACATCACAAGGAACTCGTAGTGGCCAAAGCTGGTCTTGAATGCTGTCTTCTGCACGTCCTCATCCCTGACGCGCAACTGATGATATCCTGACTGAAGATCGATCTTCGAGAAGTAATGCGCTCCTCTCAACTGATCAAACAAGTCATTGATCCTGGGTAAAGGGTACTTGTTCTTCACCGTGATCTGGTTCAGCCTGTGATAATCAATACACAATCGCATCGAACCATCCTTCTTCCTTACAAACAGTACTGGTGCTCTCCAAGGAGACACACTAGGTCGAATAAGGCCAAGCTCCAAAAGACCATCAATCTGCGTCCTCAACTCCTCCATCTCACACGGTGCCATGCGATACGTCGGCAGTGAGACGGGCGTGGAACCAGGCACCAGATCGATAGTGAAATCAATCTCTCGTCGAGGCGGCAAACTAGGGATCTTCCTGAAAAGATCTCCAAAATCACAAACGACCGGCGTATGCTCAAACATCTGGGCACCAGCGTCCCGTAGTAAAGTAGCGTAGCTAAGTATGCGGAAGGGGAGATTTACCCGCACTGGGAATGTAAAGGATGCACCCTCTGGCTCGTAGGCAGTCACTATACGAGTCTCGCAGTCAATCTTGGCCCTCGCTGCAGTCAACCGTCCATGCCAAGAATGACGTCAAGATAAACAAGAGAGGGGTCGACGACAAGATCAAGAGCCATCGTCTTTGTAACGCCCGTGAAAAATCCATACTTGGGCCCGAGCACCAACTCGACCCGAAATCGCGTAGAATTAATTTCTATGGAAATTAAGCGTAAGTCAGCTAGCGCAACGTTAGAATAGCTGGGAAATAGTCCCTGATCACTTTAAATACGTTCTACAAGACCCAAATCGAGTAGAACAAACGACTCTATAATACTCTATAATCTCGGATCAAACTATAAGCAGGTTTGGTCTCTGGACCGCTTTGAACTTTTGTATTGGATCTAGACTGCACGTCGAAAGTCCGATACTTCCTATCTTAGACCGTTAGAACCGCCTTGTTGGACTTGATACTCATTTCGAAAATCAAGTCCAACCGACAATCGTAGGCTATTTCATTGAGCCCGGACTGAAGAGAGTGCGAATAGGGACAGAATTGGAATTTTAAATTCAAATCTGGCACACGACTTGACGCGTCAGTATTAAGCGTTCTGACCATCAGAATTCATCCATATTACACCCTCGGATCAGGAGAAATTTCTATTTTATATCATGAAACTTTCAGCCCTGATCTACGTGTGGTGACCGCTGAACTGAAACTGGTCCGCCACGTGCGATCTGCGAACCCTGCCAAACTGAAAACTTAATACGTGCTATATCTGGTACGCATGAGCTTAAGTCCGATCGCATTAGACCAGGGGACCACCAGAAAGCATCTTTTGGACCGAAACAACCTCGAAATGGATATGCAATAAGTAAACTTCGTTCCGGAGCCTGTTTCCGGCATTTTTAAGCTTATAAAAGGGGTTGAAACCCTCATTCCTCTCACCCATCCGAAAATTGCAAAAACCTAGATTTGGGAGAGAGAAAAGGAGAGAGTTTGAGAGAGGAAGTGGGAGGATTTTTCCCGCCTTCGGTTAGTTGAACCAAAATGTCTATCTAACTCTCAGGATATCTTAGAGGTGTTGAAAAAAGTGAAAGTTAACATTCCTCTGCTTGACGTTGTAAAACAGATTCCTTCATATGCTAAATTTCTAAAGGATTTATGCACTACCAAACGACCGAAAAGTGTTCAAAAGAAGATCTCCTTGACTGAGAAAGTGAGTGCCATCCTGAAACAAGATGTGCCGTAAAAATTCAAAGATCCCGGTTGCCCAACCATATCATGTGTAATCGGGAACTATCGAATTGACCACGCACTTCTTGACTTAGGAGCAAGCGTCAATCTGATTCCCTACTCGGTATACCAACAGTTAGATTTGGGTGAATTAAAACCCACTCGAACCACACTACAACTTTCTGATCGTTCTATTCGTATACTAAGAGGGATCATCGAGGATGTGTTGGTCCAGGTGAATAGATTCTACTACCCTGTTGATTTTATCATCTTCAACACCGAACCCATCAATGACATGAGCACTCAGATTCCCGTCATTCTTGGTCGCCCATTCCTGTCCACTTTAAATGCAATTATCAACTGCAGGAATGGTGTCATGACTATGTCTTTTGGAAATTTGACATTGGAATCGAATATCTTTTTCAATAACGGCAGCAAATCAGAGGATGATGACGATTTCCACGATGTTAACGTGATTGATTCTTTTGTGGAAGATAGAACGCCTCTCACCTTATCCTCTGATCTTCTAAAGACGTTCCTGATCCACTCCCATGATCTTGATGATGATATAATTAGAGAGACGTGTGTCATGCTTGATACTGCACCGGTACTTGAAGTTAACCGGTGGAGGCCACACATTGAAGAATTGCCCCAAACTGATGTAGTGCCTCTACCGTCTAACCTCAAGCCACCGAAGCTTGACCTAAAACCTTTTCCCTCTGATTTAAAATATGTCTATTTAGGTCAAGATGAGACATACCCGGTGGTGATCTCTGCCCACCTAGAGAAAGAACAGGAGAGTATGTTAATATCTACTCTCATTGAGCATAAGGGAGCTCTTGGATGGACGATAGTGGACCTCAAAGGAATTAACCCATCGATTTGTACTCACCACATATATCTTGAGGATAATGTAAAGGCTGTTCGGCAATCACAACGTAGATTAAATCCAAACATGAAGGAAGTGGTTAAGGTCGAGGTTCTCAAACTATTGGATGTGGGGATCATATACCCCATATCCGATAGTCAATGGGTGAGTCCAACTCAGGTGGTTCCTAAGAAGTCCGGGATCACCATCGTAGCCAATGCCAATAATGAACTCATGCCGACCAGAGTTACCACTAGTTGGAGAATGTGCATTGACTACAGGAAGCTGAATAACGTTACTAGGAAGGACCACTTTCCTTTGCCCTTTATAGATCAGATCTTGAAAAGGTTAGCTGGTCATTCCTATTACTGTTTCCTTGACAGGTATTCAGGTTATAATTAGATTGAAATCGCCCCTGAAGATCAGGAAAAGACCACATTTACATGTCCCTATGGCACCTTTGCTTACAGAAGGATGCCATTCGGGTTATGTAATGTCACTGCCACCTTTCAGCGATGCATGATGAGTATCTTTTCTGACATGGTGGAAAAATATTTAAAGGTCTTCATGGGCGATTTCTCTGTTTTTGGTTCATCTTTCAGCGAATGCTTAGAAAGTCTTAAATGTGTGCTGAAAAGATGTGAAGAAAAAAATTTGGTACTTAACTGGGAGAAGTGCCATTTTATGGTTCAAAAGGGAATTGTCCTTGGGCATATTATCTCGTCTGAAGGAATCAAAGTTGATAAGGCAAAAATCGATCTTATCTCTAACCTACCTCCACCCAAGAATATCAGAGATGTGCGATCCTTTTTAGGACACGCAGGTTTTTACAGACGATTCATAAAGGACTTTAGTCTCCTCTCTCGTCCTTTATGTAATCTTCTTCAAAAGGATACACCATACGAGTGGACTGAGCAGTGCCAGGAAGCTTTCACTAAGCTTAAGGGCATGTTAACCACTGCACCTATCATGCAGCCACCCGACTGGAGTCTTCCTATTGAACTTATGTGCGACGCCTATAATTATGCTCTTGGGGCGGTTCTAGGCCAGAGAAAAGATAAGCGGCTTTACGTTATTCACTATGCAAGTAGGACTCTAAATCCTGCCCAAGTGAACTACTCGACTACGGAAAAGGAACTCTTAGCCGTAGTGTTCGCTTTGGACAAATTTAGATCCTACCTGATTGGATCCAAGATCATCATTTACACAGACCATGCAGCCCTTAAGTATCTTCTTTCTAAGAATGATTCTAAGCCCCGCTTGATACGATGGATCCTTCTACTCCAAGAATTTGATTTGGAAATCAAAGATAAAAAGGGAGTAGAGAACGTAGTGGCCGATCATCTTTCTCGCCTTAATACCTCTGATTCCCTTGAGGCGACTCATATTAATGATATGTTCCCTGATGAACAACTGTTTAGAGTCTCCCATTCACCTTGGTTTGCTAATAATGCTAATTATCTTGCTACAGGTGCCATACCGACACACTGGACGTCACAAGATAAGAAGAAATTCTTTACCAAGGTGCGTAACTTTTTCTGGGATGATCCATATTTGTTTAAATATTGCCCAGACCAAATCTTAAGGAGATGTGTAGCAGACGATGAGCATCAGAGTGTCATCTCCTTCTGCCACTCACAGGCCTGTGGTGGTCACTTTTCTGCTAAAAAGACCACGGCCAAGATTCTACAGTGTGGCTTTTACTAGCCCACTATGTTCAGGGATACTCATGAGTTTTGCAAGGCTTGTGAGCGTTGTCAAAAATTGGGAGCATTGTCCCGTCGAATTATGATGCCTTTGAATCCCATCCTTATCATTGAAGCATTTGATTGCTGGGGCATTGATTTCGTGGGACCATTCCCCCAATCATTTGGAAATCTGTATATTTTGCTCGCTGTAGACTATGTCACTAAATGGGTCGAAGCAATTCCGTGCCGCAAAAATAACCATCGCACGGTCATTAAATTTTTGAAAGAAAATATCCTATCACGGTTCGGAACGCCTCGAGCCATCATTAGTGATGGGGGCTCACACTTTTGTAATAGACCATTTGAGAGTTTAATGAAGAAATACGGTATCTCTCATAAGGTGAGCACCCCATACCATCCACAAACAAGTGGACAAGCTGAGATTTCTAATAGAGAGATCAAACATATCCTAGAGAAAATGGTTAACCCTGATCGTAAGGACTGGTCAATCCGATTGACCGATGCCTTATGGGCGTACCGTACTGCTTTTAAAACTCCTATTGGAACATCTCCCTTTAGACTTGTCTACGGAAAGGCTTGTCATTTGCCAGTGGAATTGGAACATAAAGCATACTGGACGATAAAAAATCTGAATTTCAATCTGGACAACGCTGGCTCGCTACGCAAACTTCAGTTGAATGAACTTGAAGAAATCCGGAACGATGCATATGAAAACTCGAGAATTTACAAGGATAGGATGAAAGCGTTTCATGATCAACATATTCTACGAAAATCATTCACGCCTGGTTAGAAAGTCCTTTTGTATGACTCTCGACTACATCTCTTTTCGGGTAAGCTTCGATCTCATTGGACCGACCCTTACATTGTTGTTACAGCTTATCCTCATGGGGCCGTCGAGATAAGAGATCCTGACAATGATAAGGAGTTTAAAGTAAATGGACATCGATTAAAGCCATTTGTCGAGACATTTGATTCAGAGGACATGTCCATGCCTCTGATTGCTCCTATTTACCAGGACTGATCTCCTAGTCTGATGGAGGTATAGGTAGGTTTATCGCTTTCATAGGACTAGGATTGTTGCTTTATTTGTCTGGCTGAAGACGGTAAATTTAGCGCTCCTGGGAGGCAACCCAGCTTTTTATTTCATTTTTCTAGTTAGATGATTCAATGTTTGTGGGTAACATCACTGCAAACCCTCACGAGACTACAACTCATCCACTAGGGGTAACCTAGGGGTTTAAAGGCTTGTTGCATACGCTAAATGCAATCGAGAGCACCTGCGAAAGTGGTATAGGTATGATTTTATTTTTGTTATTTTTGTTCTGCTTTCTCTCTCATGCTGACAAGCTTCCATGCAGTGATATATTGAAAACTCTCTTGATTCTTTATTCAGGTACTATCTTCCCATCACTTCTCATTTACTTTCGTTGTCCCATGTGCATTGCATGTTTATATCTTTTACATTGAGGACAATGTAGATTTTAGGTTGGGGGTGGGAGATTAGGCTTCCTAATTCGTATTTTCTTGGTCTTGAGCAACAATTGTGCCAATTGTGAAAAAAAAAAAAAATTTCTGAAAATTTTTATGAATTTGAAGTGATTTTGATGAATATCCTTGATAATTTATGACTCTTGGATTCCGTATCTGTGGCATTTTGCAGTTAAGATCGAGTTGCTAAGCCATGATTAGAAGTTTTAAACATTGATCGCGTCAGGATTTCACATGTCACATCTCGCTTTCACGTTAAGATTTCAGTCTGACATTGAAGGGTTAATTTGGTAATCACTAAGCACGAAAGGAACCAGCCTGAAATATCTTGCCATCATGGTATAAAAATGGGAAAGGTTGGATAATTAATCTTCACCATAGGTTTGCTCCCTATAGGTGTAGAGTTAATTCCCCATGAATGATATGGAAAAAGAGTCAGGTGTACGATCTTCACCATAGGTTTGCTCCCTATAGGTGAGGATTTGATTCCCCTTCCTTGGCATTACTTTGAACAGAAAAATCACAAGTTAATAGGCTAATTTATGAGGCAAGTTTTGGATTAGGATTTGGTTGTCATGAATTTTCTTGTTGGTTACCAATGATATCATGAAATTGACGATTGGATCTCTTAATGATGATAAGCCGAGATTAGACTATACATCCATGGATCTCAATGTTTAAAATTTTTCTAATTGATGGATTAATGCTTTACACTTGATTATGAAGTCTACCGTGCGCTTGAGCTCAGGAGAAAACAATTTCTAACATTCATGGATATTAAATTTCTCGTATGTTGTTCAAAATCTCACTCGATTTCATAGAAAGTTCTCTTATAATTCTCAACTTATTTTTCGCATACTTTTCTCGGGACTAGCAAAATGCTGGTTGGGGGTTGTGTTGAGGGTCAAATATTACATATTAGACCCCAGATATTGTCTGGATTTATGAACATAATGCTGTCTAACAGCCTGTGTTTATCGTATTTGTGTTGCAAGGTAATTTTACGAGACTGGATTGAAAAAGGGAGCTTAAAGCATGAATTTAACACTCTGATGGCACCAGAAGTAAGGGATACACCCCTGGGGACCAAGATCAATGCCTGAGATCCACAAAAATTGAAGAACTGAAGCTCAAGTGGCCTGAAGGACGTCTAGAATACAAGATCACAAGGTTCCCACCATCCGTTCGGCTCGAAACTTCATACGTCGCCTGAGGACCATAAATTAACCGTACACGACAAAAATCATCCATTGGATCAATGTGAAAGTGGCCTAATGGGCAGCTCAGCCCATCAATCTTCAATTTGGGGCCCACCTGCTATCTGGATACACTTCAAATTTGGTCCCTACGGTTAAAAGGAGATGGTGAAGCAGATGAATGGAGCGGATTTCTCACATGCGTCGAAGGGGGACCTACCTTACATCGTGCGTGTGCACAGCACACGTACGGAGGCTGAACACCAAAATAAGGACGTCGGTCAGTGCACTCGCTGACCGACGATTTTCTCATAAAAAGGAAGATGCTACAGCGTCTTCACGGCTGGCCGTCGGTTCTGCTCAGTGGGCCCCATGCAGCGTTCAAAAGAATGATCCAAACCGTCCATTGTGGCCAAGGGGTGTCCACGACCCTCGCCTAGGTGATCGTCTTGCCCCATGCAAGCTTTTATGCGTCTTCAACCGTTAAACACCGGATGGACGGTGGAGTAGAAAATCTCGTGGGCCACACCAAAATCAATACAATCTTACCACTCCTAAACAGTTTTTCGATGGGAATCCAACGGACGGTTCTGATTCATAAACAACCAAGGCATGTGGGCCCCACAGTTAACGAAAAATCACTCTTCCCTGTACGTTACAGTGACTTACGCACTGAGGGTCGGTTCGCAGATGTGGGCCCCATCCATTGTCCAAATGGACAATCCAACCCGTCCAATGGGACCAGAGGGGGGGCATGATGCTCACCTAGGTGTCGGTTTGACCTCATGCAAGCTATCAGAGGATCTTAACCATTGAAAGCAAGATGGACGGTGGAAGAAAGAACTCATGGGCCACCATGTTTTGGATCCTAAACCATCCTTCCTCGAACGGTTTTTTGAGGATATTCCATTGAACGGAGTGGATTTGTCTTATAGATTTGATCAGGGGTCCACTGAACATCACAGTGTAACGGCTTACGCACTCTGTTTTGCGTCCGGAGAAATCCAAACTTTTCGGGCAGTTGTGGCCCATGATCCTTGATCATTTCATCAATCCAAACGGTCCATCGTGTAGGGTGCTCACAAACGCCTCAGGGGACGTTCTCCTTTTCAACAAAAAGCAATGGAAGGAGGGAGTATCTTCCTCTGTTTTTGGTGCGAAAACAGTGTCTTACGCATATAAGTCGGTTGCTGCACAAACCGCATGTGGCTGAAAAATTCCTCCATGCACGCCGACTCCAGCGTCCACCCACCACCTGTATAGCTTATAAAAGGAGAAAAACTTGAGAGGGGAAAAAAAAAAGAAAAAAGAAGCTAGAGCTTGGACGTGGAAAACGTGAAGAGAGAGAGACAGGTTTTTTTTTGTTTTTTATTTTTATTTTTCTTCTTCTTTCTTTTGTTTTCTTTTAAGATGATCAGGCCATCGATGTGGGACTGAACCTCTTAGCTAGGGCTAAGAGGTGAAGCTTGTACTGAGATGGAAGATTTGATTTTATTTTAATTTTAATGCATGAATTGACGTTGATTTTAGTTAATTATTATGGGAATGTTTTAGGTTTTTAATGGTCTGTTGTGACTGAAATTACAATGGGTCTGCAATGGCTTTGAATATTTTCGTTCTCTTTAATGTTTATGATGTCAGGAAGCCCTGTTGTTCACCATAGTCTCCTGGGCATGGTTGGATGTCGGTACCCTTCCTAACTTGCATACAAGTGATTGGGTGGTAATTAGTTTGATTCTGTTGTTTGCCATAGTCTTTGGGCATGGTTTGGTGATGGAATCCATTCTAATTCATACACCTTTCATCTCTTTGAAAACTAGATCCACGGCAGTTCAGTAATTTTCATGATTTTTGATGCAAGCATAAGTTCTCCCTGATCTCTACAAGTGGATCCTCTGAATCCCTAGTTTCCTTTTCTTTGATATCTCCTAAATTTTAGATAAATATTCCATCATTATTTCTTAAAATTCTATTTGATTTAGAGTGCATCTTAGTCTAGTTCTAGTTCTATTTAATTTTAGATAACGTACAAGTTTCAGTCCCTTGGGATTCGACCTCGGTCTTACCGAGTTATTACTACATCACAACCCTACACTTGGGGAGTGAACAAGTTTTTGGCGCCATTGCTGGGGACTGTCGGGTACGTTTTTCTGAAATTAATTAGTTTTAGGATTAGTTTAGGATTAGATTTTCCTTTTAGAAAATTTTAATTCTAGGTTTAGAAGCTTAGTTATTTTCCTTATTAGAAATTTTTCCTAACTTTAGAAACTTTCTATTCTTCCTTCTATCTGATTTTTAGAACTAACTCAATTTTTCTGTTTTGTAGAAAGCTTCTAATTTAGTAAGCTCTTTCTAATTCTTCTTTCTTTGGAATTTCTTCTTTTCCCTAAAAATTAATTTACTTTTAATTAGGACTTTCTATTCTTAGAAACTAACTTATTTTGTTTTGTTTTGCAGATTCTTAACCTAGGACTCCAAATTTGGTAACTTCTTTTCATCTTTCCCTTTTATTTTTTAGATTTCTTCTTCCTTTCTCTTAGGTTTAAGTTAGAACTTGAGGGCTGAGTGTGTTTTATGCCCCAGTGGGCACGCGACAACACTCTACGTCTCGTGACTGAAGGAGGATTAGTTGAGGGGTTGACTGTCCATCGCAGGACTAGACACCACTTGAATTCTACTGAGTTAGAAGACGTTATGGCTGAAAATCAACCTCAAGCACTACCCCAACCAAGGGTTGAGGAAGTACATGATGAGAATGAGGTGCATCAGGCACCCCCGCCTCATACTTTATGAGATTATTTATAACCGGCGGGGGTGAGTACGGCCTCATGCATGTTTTTTCCTGAGAATACAGGACATATGGACATCAAGCCAGGGGTTATCCAACTCCTTCCTAAGTTCCATGGGCTTGAGTCTAAAGAACCATACTTGCATTTGAAAGAGTTCGATGAAATCATAGGCACTTTATACTTTCCTAATGTATCTGAGGATACTGTTAGGCTGAAACTCTTTCCATTTTCCTTGAAAGAAAAAGCCAAGATGTGGTTACATTCACTTCGTCCTAGATCCATTGGCACATGGAATGATATGCAAAGGGAATTTATAAAGAAAATTTTTCCACATCATAAGACAATTACCCTCAGGAGAGCAATCATGAACTTTGCCCAAAAGGAAGATGAAACATTCTTCCAATGTTGGGAAAGGTTCAAGGATCTGGTTAATGCATGCCCACAATATGGCTTTGAAATAAGGCGCCTTACGAATTTTTTCTATGATGGGCTAATATCTTCCATGCGCCAAATGGTCGAGACAATGTGTAATGGAGAATTCATAAATAAAAATGTTGACGAGGTATGGGATTACCTCGATAGTCTCGCTGAAAAAACACAATCATGGGACTATTACTCAAGGACGAACACTACGTCTAGGCCGACTCATTCAAGGGAAAAGGGAGAAATATATCTTCTGAAAGAGGATAATGATCTTAACGCTAAGGTGGCCAATCTCACTAGAAAATTTGAGGCCATGGAAGGAAGGAAGGAAAAGGTTAATGAAAGTGTTTGCAGCATCTGTGATTGCAACATTCATACTACTAAAAATTGTCCTTCAATACCTGCCTTTCGAGAAGTATTGGATGAACAATCTAATGCCGTAAATAACTATCAAAGACCTTTCAATGGACCACCCTCTAATCGTACAATCCTGGCTGGAAAAATCATCCGAATTTTAGTTAGAGGAACGGACAAACTACTACCCCTCAAGGTTTCTTCAATCAAAATCCAAATCACGGGAAACCTCAAGAAGAATCGGTTCAAATTTTCATACAAGAGCTGGCTCGGACAATGCAAGGAATTTCAGATTTTATGCAAAAAATAGATTCACGTATGACGGCTATGGAAAAAGGGATGCTCCCTGCACAATCACTCCCTAATTCGAAACCGCAATACGAGACATGTGATCCCAGCTCTTCAAATCAAATGGGGCACGCTAAATCCATCACCACTCTTAGGAGTGGGAAGGTTATTGATAAAACCCTTCCAGTTAGGCCTGAAAAGCCTCAAGAACCAGAAGAGGACAACAATGATGGATCTAGTGGCGTCCCATAAAAATTTAAACCGGAACCTCTAGAAAAGCCAGTTGCTCCGTTTCCCCAACGGTTGGTTGAACCAAAATGTCTAACTCTTAGGATATCCTAGAGGTGTTGAAATAAGTGAAAGTCAACATTCCTCTACTTGACGTTGTAAAACAGATTCCTTCATATGCTAAATTTCTAAAGGATTTATGCACTACCAAACGACGGAAAAGTGTTCAAAAGAAGATCTCCTTGACTGAGAAAGTGGGTGCCATCCTGAAACAAGATGTGTCGTAAAAATTCAAAGATCCCGGTTGCCTAACCATATCATGTGTAATCGGGAACTATCGAATTGACCACGCACTTCTTGACTTAGGAGCAAGCGTCAATCTGATTCCCTACTCGGTATACCAACAGTTAGGTTTGGGTGAATTAAAACCCACTCGAACCGCATTACAACTTGCTGATCGTTCTGTTCGTATACCAAGAGGGATCATCGAGGATGTGTTGGTTCAGGTGGATAGATTCTACTACCCTGTTGATTTTATCATCTTGGACACCGAACCCATCAATGACACGAGCACTCAGATTCCCGTCATTCTTGGTCGCCCATTCCTGTCCACTTCAAATGCAATTATCAACTGCAGGAATGGTGTCATGACTATGTCTTTTGAAAATTTGACATTGGAATCGAATATCTTTTTCAATAACGGCAGCAACTCAGAGGATGATGACGATTTCCACGATGTTAACATGATTGATTCTTTTGTGGAAGATAGAACGCCTCTCATCTTATCCTCTGATCTTCTAGAGACGTGCCGGACCCACTCCCATGATCTTGATGATGATATAATTAGGGAGACATGTGCCATGCTTGATACTGCACCAGTATTTGAAGTTAAGCGGTGGAGGCCACACATTGAAGAATTGCCCCAAACTGATGTAGTGCCTCTACCGTCTAACCTCAAGCCACCGAAACTTGACCTAAAACCTTTGCCCGCTGATTTAAAATATGTCTATTTAGGTCAAGATGAGACATACCCGGTGGTGATCTCTACCCACCTGGAGAAAGAACAAGAGAGTATGCTGATATCTACTCTCATTGAGCATAAGGGAGCTCTTGGATGGACGATAGTGGACCTCAAAGGAATTAACCCATCGATTTATACTCACCGCATATATCTTGAGGATAATGCAAAGGCTGTTCGGCAATCACAACGTAGATTAAATCCAAATATGAAGAAAGTGGTTAAGGTTGAGGTTCTCAAACTATTGGATGTGGGGATCATATACCCCATATCCGATAGTCAATGAGTGAGTCCAACTCAGGTGGTTCCTAAGAAGTTCGGGATCACCATCGTAGCCAATGCCAATAATGAACTCGTGCCGACCAGTGTTACCACTAGTTGGAGAATGTGCATTGACTAAGGAAGCTGAATATCGTCACTAGGAAGGATCACTTTTCTTTGCACTTTATAGATCAGATCTTGGAAAGGTTAGCTGGTCATTCCTATTACTGTTTCCTTGACGGGTATTCAGGTTATAATCAGATTGAAATCGCCCCTGAAGATCAGGAAAAGACCACATTTACATGTCCCTATGGCACCTTTGCTTACAGAAGGATGCCATTCGGGTTATGTAATGCCCCTGCCACCTTTCAGCGATGCGTGATGAGTATCTTTTCTGACATGGTGGGGAAATATTTAGAGGTCTTCATAGACGATTTCTCTGTTTTTGGTTCATCTTTCAGTGAATGCTTAGCAAGTCTTAAATGTGTGCTGAAAAGATGTGAAGAAAAAAATTTGGTACTTAACTGGGAGAAGTGTCATTTTATGGTTCAAAAGGAAATTGTCCTTGGGCATATCATCTCGTCCGAAGGAATCAAAGTAGATAAGGTAAAAAATTGATCTTATCTCTAACCTACCTCCACCCAAGAATATCAGAGACGTGCGATCCTTCTTAGGACACGCAGGTTTTTACAGACGATTCATAGCCTGGTAGCTGATGGATCTTGTAAATCAAGTTGCCTATTCGCCGTAGACGAAGCGTATACACTCCGTTCGAATTGCTTCACCTATAAGAGAAAAGGTGCGGATTTTAGACGCTTTGATTGACTATTTTCAACGCTTTCAATGTCGTTTAATAGTAGATTATCGACGGCAACGCCGGTTGACATGTATAACATGCTGTCCGTTTCCTGTTTCGTAAGCAGACGAAGAATAAGAGATTTAGGGCATTTTAGTCATTTGTAGGAAGTACGATTTTCATCCATAATTTACTGATGTGATTGATATGGCTTCTTGTCGCATTAGGATATTAGGAATACGTGCATAATTAGTTTGGCGAAGAGATTCGCCTAAATGCGCACTTTGAGTCGACATACTATATGTAGACTTAAGTGTGTAGTGTAAGTGTTTGTATAAATACTTGTATTAGTATGTATTGAATTAAATGGTGTTATGAATTAGTTTGAGATTGATTTCTCAATTAATATGCTGATGTAAATGATTTCCTACATGTTAGCTATATGCATGATGTCATTATATGTATGAAATGCATGTGCTTGAAGATTTACTTAAGTTGTATGTTATAACATGTGTTAACATGCTCACATGGTTGTATTACATTTCCAATACTCTCACATGATTGCTGATGTGGATTCATAATTGTTTGGGACTATGCCTAGTCAGGCAGTCGGCAACTGAGTAAATTCGTGGTTGGCTTATCTTTACCATGAACGACGCATCGATGAACGCGTGCCGTGTTTTGGAGTTGACGGCAGTGGTTAGGCCACACGAGGTGTTTTACGCACTTCATGTCGTTCGACTTGAGATGCGATCGTGCTAGTCGAGCCTGTCAAGTAACCCGACTGGCCGTTGTATGTTTACCCTGTATGAGTCATAACTGCTTGAACCTAAGGTACTGTACTTACCATTGTAAACCCTGTTAACCATCGTATCTTGATCCACAAAGACTCATGAGCCGGGCATGGTGGTATGGGACACCGTGGTCGAGCTGTCGGCCTATGCTGGGGCCACAAACCTCCCCGTAGTGACCAGTGAGCACCTATGACTCATGAACTGATTATGGTGGTATGGGATACTATATTCTGGCTGTTGGCCTACACTGATCAGGCGACGAGTTCTTTGTAGTGACCGCGAGCGTATTCTGAGTCTACGGGAGGCGACGACCCTTCCGTAGCAGTGAGAGTACAGTAGGCCTGTATTGATAAGGTGATGGGGGAGCGGTGCAACGAGTGCGAGTAACAGCCCTGCCAGCCCTTGCAGCGACCTACAAAATATACATCGTATGAGATTACTAGGAGTGACGACCCTAGACAGGATCTGTGTTAGGATTGATATAAGGGAAGTACCTTAGTTTCCCAATCCTGCTGTTTAAATGGATTAATAACAACTCAGAAATCATATCACCATTACATTGCATGTGCCTGGAAGATGTGGAGCACTGAGCGGTACGCAAGCATGCCGCGGGCGTAAGATGGTGCCGTATGAGGGAGAACGTCGGTGTCATGTCATATTGCATTAACAATAGTATTAGGATTGTTTAATTTACTACTTTACTATTATCGCATGATTGATTTGAGAACATGTTAATCCTTGCTCTGTTATTCCACTGAGTTAGCTACTCACTCCCACATTACGGGATGGTGTTTCCGGACACCCACCAGTCCCTATTTTGGTTGCAGATGATAGCGCTGCTTGAGAAGCGGAGCTGGACTTGATGAGGATGAGGAGTATCCCTCCTTTATGCGTGTTCTGATTGACGGGATTACAGGGAGGTTGATTAGATACCTTGATACTTGTCATTTTATATTTTCAAAGCACTCATGTATATTCTTTTTGTTTACTTTTGGAGTATACATGTATGTATATAACTTGGTAACATGTTCACACTCTGGAGACATACAACAGTTTATATATGTTATACATACTATCACAGTCTTCCGCTTGTGAATTTAACTCTCTAGAGTATGATATGCTGTTCTGGCTTAATCTCACTCATGTTTAATACATTAACACAGACAACATTCAAGCATACATATCTATGTTGCATAAATAACATTTTGGAACTCGGGAGTTGGGTTTTTACTCGACCCCCAATTTTCGCGATGTTACAGTGAGAGGAGTGAGGGTTTAAGCCCCTTTTATAACCTAAAACTTGCCCGAAACAGGCTTGGGAACAATGTTTACTTGATACCTAACCAAATCGAGGCTGTTTCGGTCCAAAAAGGCATTTCTGGTGGTCCCCTGGCCGAACGCGATCGGACTTAAGTTCATACATGTCGGATGTCGCTCACATCCCATTTTCAAACCAGTAGTGTTCGTAGATCACCCGTGGCGGTCCAGTTTCAGTTCAGCGGTCACCGCACGTAGATCAGGTCTGCAAGTCTCATGATATGAAATAAAAATTTTTCCTGATCCAAGGGTGTAATTTGGCTGAATTCTGATGGTCAGAACGCTTAATACTGACACGTCAAGTCGTGTGCCAGATTTGAATTTCAAATTCCAAATCTAACTCTATTCTCACTCTCTTCACTCCAGGCTCAATGAAATAGCCTGTGAATGTTGGTTGGACTTGATTTTCGAAATGATTGTCAAGTCCAGCTAGGCGGTTATAACGGTCTAAGATTGTAGGTATCGAACTTTCGACACGCGGTCTAGATCCAATACAAAGTTTCAAAGAGGTCCAGAGAACAAACCGGTTTAGAGTTTGATCCGAGGTTTTAGAGTATTATAGCGTCATTGGTTCTACTCACTTTGGGTCTTGTAGAACGTATTTAAAGTGATCAGGGACTATTTCCCAGCTACTCTAGAGTTGCGCTAGCTAACTTACACTTATTTTCTAAAGGAATTAATCCTACGCGATTTCTGGTCGAGTTGGTACTCAAGTCCAAGTACTGATTTTTTCAGGGCGTTACAAGGCCCGACTTCATCTACGGGAGCTCTCTTCTTTCCCATGAAAGAGAGAATGGTGGAAATGGAAAATATGGCCGTAATAAGCTTGAATAGGGCCATGGAAAATGAAAGAAAAGAGAGAAATGGAAGGAATGATGGGGTTTCCACGAATTTGAGACTCAAAGTAGGGATTTGAGTGCTCAAATGGAAAGAAAAGAAAGAGAAATCAGCAATGGAGGTGGGTCTTGAAATGGGTAGAGTGAGGGTGCACGAAAATGGAAGAAGACAGGGTTTGGAGAGGGATTTTGTGGAGTTTTGAGAGATTTTTCAATAAAAGAAAAGCTTGGGGTGGTAGCTTGTGAAGGGAAGAGGATTTGGGGGTATTTAAAATCGACAAAACACACATCAGTGGGCCATACAACGCCCTAGGGGCGTCGGCCCGACCGGCCAAGCCCGTTCGGGCCCACTGGGTGGCGAGGCCTCACTGAACTTGTCACGCCCCAAACCTGAAAATCGGATTCACATGAATCCTGATTGCCGAATCCGGTGTCAACAGCCTCCGTAGTGCCCCATTCTCTGCTCCTGATAATCAAATGCCAGATTCCGATCCTGGGATCCTACAAGGAGGATTTTCAGAATGATTTTTTTTTTGTAATGGAGCATAACCACAAGCATAACCAAGTCACAAAACAACATCACCACATATCCACTATATCAAAAACTTTAAGTACGATGCGAAAAGGGAAATACAAGGTGATCAAAAAGCTCCAAAAAGGTCCTGATACGCACTCCTGCCTCAGCGCTACTGCTGTCCAACGCTACCTGCACGCAACTATCATGCATAAACTTATAAAAGCTTAGAAGGTAGTGTATGTGTGTGCATAAGGCAAGTGCCAAATATATAATATCAGAGTAATGTGGAAACCTGCGGTAAGTCCATGAATAAAACCAACCATACCAATGTTATGTAATGCAAGGCATGAATGCTGTCGGCCATACCAAGGCCATGCGATGTGAGACATGAATGCCATCGGCCACACCGATGCAATGAAAGGCCTATATAGTCGAATGTCATATGCGAAATGCAATCCAAGCAAGTCGGTACTCATCAAGTACATATATCAATACAGTTCCTCTCTGGAATCACCGGGGTCTAATACACTTCGCAGAGACTGCCACCTCCCTAGTTGCACAGTCAAGAAAGCGGAATAGACTTCACTATCCGCCTGACCAGTAGTCTACCAATACCTACCTGGCTTGTCGATAGCAGACTCATTTACGAGCTGGTCAAACTCAGCCTAGCTTATAGCCCCCTCTCTCAGGCGGATAAGGCCACACCCCCTTCTAACCGACCACGACACAGTGGGAGATGCGACCTATTGGTATTAGGCACTCGGGCGCTCATGTATCCACTCGGTCTAGACGTTGAATCATCTCCTAGTACCAAAAAGGTTCTGGGACTTTCACCCAAGGACATCCTAAGTGCCCACAGTGCTAGAATAAGTATTTCCGGTATCCAATACGGTCATCCACGATGTACCTGTGGAACCATGGCCCTGATGTCGCTAGGGCGTGCAGTGATCAAGTCACACATATGCGAGATGCATGAATCACACCGTCAAATCATGCAGCAATCCAGCGCGTACTGCACGATCATATGGGGCACTCCGTCTCATAAGGAGTCCTGTAAGTGTCTTAGCCCAACGGCTTATGCTATGATCAAACATTCCTCATATCAAGCATACATATGATGCGTATGAGCATGAATCATGTTACTATACTAAGCATGTCATAATGTGATGAATTAGTAACAAGTATGGGCCTATCAATGGACCCTAGAGAGAGTGATAATGTGGACATCTAACCGACATTACTCTTACAATGTGGACGTCAAACCAACATTGCTCCCAAGGCATGACCCGCCATAAAACCTCATTACACAACCCATGGAGGGATCACACATTGCAAGGGACCCTAAGGGCGTCCCATTGGGCCTCGAATACATCAAATGGGCTGCATCGTATGGGCCTTATTTAAATCAAGTGGGTCACATCAATGGGCCTTATGTACATTGCAATGGGTCATAACCCATGGGCCTTAGCAGATATCAAAATGGGACTAATTCATAGGCTCCAAACACATCACAATGGGCCTCATAGTGTGGGCCTTACATTCATAGAAAAGTGGGCCTCAACAACGGCCTTATACACCTAAAAATGAACCATAACAATGGGCCATAAATAAGGGCTACAAATGCATCAAGGTGGGCCTCCACGGATGGCCACAAGTACACCCATATGGGTACCATCACGTGGGCCTTATATAAACCAATGGGCTTCGACCCATGAGCCTTAGAATACATCAAAATGGGCCTTGCATTCATCAAATGGGCTACTTTAATGGGCTTTAAATATACCAAATGGGCCACACCAAATAAGAGTGGTGAAAAGATTTCTGCAATTAAAATTCCTAAGGCCCACTATGACATATGTTTCCCATCCAACCTATTCATAAACTATCATAGTGATAGATGAAGTGGGATACAAATATCCACTTAATGGGAAGCTACAATGACCCTTAGATATTTTTGAACGGTGGGCGTCATTGACCATTACCTAAAATGGTGGGGTCCATTTGAACTTCAGATCTGCCTCATTCTTTAGCTCATGCAATGAGCTTTCAAATGGTTGGGATGGTTGGATGCAACACATGCATCATGGTGGGGTCCACATGAAGGCCTACCATAGAGTATATTAGATATAATATATACATGGTATATTATATATAATTTAATGTTATATATATATATATATATATATATATATATACACACACACACACACCTAAACACTAGTGGGTCCAACCGTCCACTGGTTGTGGATGGTATAAATAAAACAGATACATTATTGTGGGCTCCACCATCCGCCTGGACGGTGGAAATAAGGCCCATACATCACTGTGGGTCCCATGTGGGGCCCACCATAATGTTTACTGACCATCCAACCTGTTGGTAAGGTCACAAAGGCCTGGATGAATGGGAAAGACAAATATCATATTGATTCAAAACTTACGTGGGCCTTAGAAAGGGCTTCAATGGTAGAGTTCAATTCACACAGTTTCCGCTCACGTGGGCCACCTGAGCATTAGATGGGCCTGATTTTTAAAGGGTGGCCCACTGAGCTGAGGGCCCGCCATATGAATGTATTGGATGACAAATAAACATCAAGGTGGGGCCCGTCCAAAGGGTGGACGATGTGGACAGAACCATGCATAGGTGGGCTCCACCGTCTACTAACAGTGTGAATAAAACACATTTTACTGTGGGTCCCAAGTGGGGCCCACCTTAGTGTTTCTAAGCCATCCAAACCATTGATAAGGTCACGCAGACCTGGATTGAAGAGAAAAACAAATTTCAGCTTTGATCCAAAACTGCAGTGGGCCCAAAAGGATTTCAATGGTAAAGTTCAATCACCACTGTTTCTTGTGGTGTGGGCCACTTGATCATCAGATCAAGCTGATTTTTGGGTGGAGCCTACTTAAGGTAGGGACCCACCTAATGAACGGCTTAGATGGAATATAAACATCAAGGTGGGGCCCACGGAAAGGGCCGTGGGTCTACCTCGTAAGCCCACTCGCCGGCCACTGGCACGGCCAGCATCCTGACACAGCAGCTCGTTGCTGCTTGTTTTGTTATAAATTTTTTTTTTGAAAAACTCATTTTTGTGGGGTTTTTAACATGCGGGGCCTGCATCTGATGAATCTAGTCTAACCATTGGATTCTACGGCTGATAATAAATCCAATGAGTCCAATATCGGACCTCTTTCATCGTGTAAAAAGAAATCTGGAAAGATTTCAATGGTATTAGTACTATTTACGACACTACGGCCCACTGGATACTCCGATCAACCTCATTTTTCGGCTCAACGCCTAAAATGAGTCAGGGAGTGGGGTGGATGGTTTGGATTAGGAACATACATCAGGGTGGGGCCTATACAAGTAGCCCTTCCCCAATGCTAAAAAAAAGTTCATATTTGTGTTTCTTTCCAGCAACGTCCAGACGCTGGACGTTGTTGTTTGGACGTTGCTGGGCTTAATAACACATTTAAGGTGGGCCCTACTTAGGCGGGCCACCACATAATAAATGGTCTGAGTATAGTATATAAGATGGGCCCTACTTTTAGATGGCTTAGGTCAATACATACCTAGTGGTGGGGTCCGTCCAAGTGGGCCACATGGCCATTACATCACACAAAAAAAAAATTGAAAAGAGAGGGAGAGAGGGATAGAGTGGGACACACGTGATGGTGGGACCCTGACACTATGGGCCTTCCCTTGAGATCAATCATACATCAAGTGGGCCCTAATACAAGTGGGCCCACTAATCCAAAGATCAACGGTGAGGATCTTTCTCCACTAAAAATGGACGATCTAGATGACCTCTTTAATGCAAGGAAAGTAAACATCATGATGGGGTCCATGGAGAATAGCCCCATCATGGAATGATATTGATGATCAAGATGGGCCATCAGCCACATCTTAGGGTCCAAAGTGAGATCCATACCATTGATTGGTAAGCCTCACTTGGCCCATCTTAAAAAAAAAATAAGAAAACTACCCTATAGAAGCACCCACCTATCGATCTTCTCGGTCCATTGGATAGCCGCTCTCCTTATGCTTCACTTTGATGGTGGAGATGAGAAATGGACGGTTAGGATTGAGGTTTTGGGGTAGGAAGTGGGCCACTAAAATCACTTTTCTCTCATGGAAAGCCTTGGACGTTGGAGCCTCTTGCTTGGCTTAGAAAATGTTGAGAAATGAGAGAAAGAGAGAGATGTAAGGAGAAGTGATGGGAGATGGGTGATGGATGTGAGTGATGGGTGAGGTGATGTATTGGTTGACTTTGGATTTGCTTGACTTGTGGAGAAAGAAAGCATGGGTACTTGTACTTGACATGAGAGGTGATTGATGGAATTAATTTGACATATTGTAGAGATTCTCTTGGGATTTGCAATGCGTGGTGTGTTTGCTTGAACTGAACGTGGGTCCACATCACCTCGTCAGAGTATCGGATCGGTGCATGAGTCGCAGCGTTGGAACCGCGGCGACGGTGCGGTCGCAATGATACAAGTCTTGGATTAAGCCGACTCAAATGTATAGGATATGTCTTACGGTCGTGCGCAACGTCGACTACAGGTCGTGGATTGCCGAAATTTGACGAGAAGGATCGTGGGAAGAAACGAAACAGTACGGTTTAGGATACGGGTCTTACAGAACTAGTAAGGGCCTCGCCTGTCTCTGGACTAACCAGTGATGGCTCACCGGTGGGGCGAGGTCCTCCTTCCCCCCCCCCCCCCCAAAAGTCTAAAAATGATATGGGTCTTACCCTGGGTACCCCTGGAAGTGCCCCGATTGGGCCCCTACTTCGTTTCGGGTCATTTCGAGTAGAACCTAATACATATTCACATTTACCAATTTTTAATGGCTGGAATGGGTTGAAACACGGTCTAAACCCATCGATTGACGGTCTAGAAGTAATTTGGGGTCATTGTGTGTGATTAGGAGTGTGCACGAACTCAATCTCGGCGATCCTTTTCAGTAAACTTTCGCCACTGGGTGACATTGGGAATCCTAAATGTGTTTCTAGATTTTTCTCGCACCCTCCTACGTTATATTGGCGTCAATGTACGTCGTGTGACCATAACCCAGGTCCGGTTTAATCCAAATCATGCTCTGATACCAACTTGTAATGCCCTGAAAATTGGGAGTCGAGCATAACTCAGCTCCCGAGTTCCAGACCATCACTTATGCAACATGTTTAATGATGGTTGTATGTTGTCTGTATTAGTGCATGAAACATGAAGTAGATTAAGCCAAATCAGTAAACATAAACTAGGGATAGTTAGCATACGCAGGCGGGAGACTAGAAGAAATATATATACCAATATAGGTCTCCAAGATATGTATGCTCTGCCAGGTCATAATTATATGTATTATCTCAAAATACAAATATTAAAATGTGATAAACCACTACAAACATAATCTTGAATCCCCGTCACTTAGGACACGGCTCACATGAACCCACTTAAGAACTACATGAAGGAGAAATCCTCCTCATCATCCTCATACTCCTGCTCTACCTCGTGGGTCGCATCATCATCTGCAACTAAGACAATCTGGTTGGTGTTTAAACACCATCCCAGAACGTGAGAGTGAGTGATTAACTCAGTGGAGCTATACAGCAAAGGTTAACATGGTATTAATTCAGTCAAGTAGTAATGATAAAGCAGTACAATCAAACATGTCCTAGGTACTCTTGTTAATGCAAGGATGATATGAGGTAATAATGCATGCCCTCGCCTGCACTCCCTCAGTGTCTTCTTACGACGCACATGGCAACCACCGGAATGTGCTCTTTCACACCAAAGCTCATGCAATACGGTGCATGAATGTGATTACCAAGTTCTTATTAGTCCTTTTCATACAGCAGGATTGAGAAGCTAAGGTACCTCCCTTATATCAATTCCCAAACAATGATCCATTCTAGGGTCGTTAGTCCTAGACAATCTCATATGATATTATAGTTCTAGATCGCTGTAAAGGACTCGTCACTAATCAATACAGGTCTAGTTATATCCTGAATACTACAATAAGGCTCATCGCCCCAATGCAGTTTCAGAATATACTCGAGGTCACTACAAAGGGCTCATTACCAATCAGAGTAGGCCAATAGCACGAATACCATGTCCCATACCACTGTATTCAGCTCACGAGTCTGAGTTGCTCATTGGTCACTATGGGGAGGCTCGTCGCCCTAGCGTAGGCCGACAGTTCGACCACGGTGTCCCATACCACCATGTCTGGCTCATGAGTCTTAGGGAATCGAGGTACCAAGGTTAACGGGATTTCACTAGTAAGTTTGGTACCCTAGATTCAAGCAGTAACATCCAAACAAAGGGAACATACATCAGTCAATCGGGTTAATTGATAAGCTCGACTAGGATGATCGCACGTTGAGTTAAACAACATGAAATGCATAAGCACTTCACGTGGCCTGACCACTGCCGAACATCTCAAGTATGGTTTAGATTCGTCGAACACATCCTGCGTGGCGAAAGCAACCTCAACCACCAGTTCGAGAACTATTACCAATTGCCTGGACTGAGATATAGTCCCAACCATGTACAATCATAATAATGAATATTTAACTTAATTCTTACAATCATATAACATGTTATGGAATATAACTTAAACACGAATACACAGTACATGGAGGAAATCATATACATAATTAACATGGATAGTTAGACTAAACAGTTCATGGAGGAAATCATACACATAAGTAAGATAGTTGGGATCTCATATCTCAACTCCCTCATAAATCACACCTTACTAACTACGAACTCATTCAGACATTTTCACAAACACTTAGACTACACTTTGCAACATACATCACGTATGTCGGCCATATTACATATTAGGGCAAATCCTTTTGCCAAGGAGTTGTCGCATACATAACAATCATATTCCTATCACAATTAATCATGACAACCACAATATCAGAATTCAAATGCATACAAACATTTCAACAAAATCATGAAATAGTCTATACAAAACATAGATCGTATATATATGTAAAATGAAACAGATATCACATTTGACATGTGTAATGGAAACCACGTCAGTAATAAATCATTATCTGACATTGAAAGCCTTAAAAACCATAACCTAAACGTATATAGTCTGCACCTTAAACCAGAAAATGCTAAACGGATTTGATTTAGACAATAAGTCTTCGTCAACGGCGAATAGGCAACCTAAGGTATGAATTAGGTTAGCTGCATCAACACTTAGACTATTCTAAGTTCCAAAACAGGTTAGGATTTGATTGTTTTACCCAAAAATGGAATTAGAATCATCGAAATAATGATTCAGATGTGATGGATTAGGCACATAGAGTAACTAGGAAGAATCCCTAGATGAGATGATTTACCAACTTCTCTCTCACTTTCTCTCTCTTTCTTAGCTAAGGTTTGAAAATTCGTATGGAATTTGGGAGAGTGGGTTTAAGGTCCTTATATAGGCCTAAAACTGACGAAATTAGTCTCAAGGTCATGGTATACTTAAAGTATAACCAAATCGGGCTTATTTCGATCCAACGGAGCATTTTTGGAGGTCGCTTTATTGAATGCGGTCGGACTTAAGCTCACAGATACTGGATCTTGATCAAGTTAAGGTTTTAGTCCGATCGGGTTTCTAGATCGACCATGGCGCACCAGTTTCAGTTCAGCGGTCACTGAAATTCGATCAGGGCCACAAGTACATTGGCATGTGTGGGCCATCTTCCCTGATCCGAGGGTGAATTTGGGTCAGAATCCAACGGTCAGAATGCTTATAAATGATGCGCAAGCGACATGACTCAGATTACTTAAATTTATATTTAATTTCTAAATAAATTCACTTTTCTCATACACTTCACTTCGGACTCCAGATAATAGTCCCAGGACCTCATCTGGACTTGATTTTTGAGATGATTGTCAAGTCTAACCAGGCAGTCATAATTTTCTAAGTTCATCGCTATCGGACTTTCGACGTGCAGTTCAGGTCCGTTACAGAGTTTCTGAATGCTCCCGAGAGCAACTGGGTTTAGAGTTGGATCCTCGATTTCAGGGTAGTGTAGCGTTAACATTTCTACAAGTTTTGGGTCTTGCAAATCGTATTTAAAGTGATTGGTGCTAATTTCACAGGTAATCGAGTTTAATGCTAGTTAATTCTCATTTAATTTCTAAAGAATTTAGTCCTAAGTGATTTCTGTTTGAGGTGGTACTCATGTCTTTGTACGGAATTTTTCAGGACGTTACATATACTATCTGCTTATTGGGAGCCACCGTAATATTTGTATGTAGACCCATCTACTTGCAATACCACTTGGAAGTAGGACCCACCATGTTGTATGAGACAAACTTGCATTATCCAACCATGACTAACTCTTATGCGTATATTATATACCTAGCCATTCAACTTAGAGCTCATTGTATCTTATGAGGTTTACCTGCCTTCCAAACCACTGTAGAACTACTGTGATAATTATTAGCAAATCGAACCTACTACTAGCTCACTTGAAGGTGAACCCTCTACATTATATGAGTTTCACCAGCACCATCATCCCGTGACTCATTTACTATATACCTTTCATTTCATGACCACTTAGTGCATGTACTTTGCATAACCACCACTCATTAATCATAAGGCCCAGTTAGGGCAAAACCATGTGGTCCTAATAGAAGAAATTAATGTTTGGCCAAAGCCACTAATGAAATATCTATCTTGTGAAGGATATAGTGTAACTCTTATTACAATTAATGCTTGTGATTATGATAGTTATGGATGATATTAGTGATGTCAGTAATTGTGGTTAATAGAAGCATGTGATTTAATACTTGATTAATTTTATTCCACTTCCTAGCATACTAAATTCATCTACTTAAGCATGTTAATATTGATCATACTCATGTACTATGGAATGATGGTATGTGCAAGTGTACTTTAATACATTTGTTCATGTGTAAGACATGTCCTCTTCAATTTAATCATATGATCATAGATTGATATAGTTGATAGTGGGATATGATGATTATATGTTATTTTTGCCTTAAAGGTTAAGCAGACCCTAAACTCATAACATTATATGCATACCACTTGCACTTGAACGTATGCCTCATCATGATTGCTTAAATTCATGTATAATCATGATATACATGATGATTGAAATTCCACAGTCATGCCGTATAACATGAGTTGGATCATGACGATGAAATGTACATTTATGATGATGACTTGGGTTATCCCTGAAAATGAACGGGACACCAAAAGTGTGGAAATAGTAGGGGATGATGTGCCCCTTGGGTTGGAAGTCCCTAAACCCCTATGCTAGCTAGGGTTGCCTCACCGTCGGGCCGAGTGGATACATGTGTAACACCCCAAGTTTTTGTCAACCTGGATTTAGACGTCCTTAGGCAATGGGTCAACCATAACACCTTGGTAACCTCTCAGAACCCAATTCCAAAGCCAAAGAAACCCTTTAGGACTAAATTCTTTAGAAATTTAATGTGAGTTAACTAGCGCTATACTAGATTTCCTGCGATATTAACACCAACCACTTTAAATACAATCTGTAAGACCCAAAACCTATAGACTTGCTACCGCTATATTACCATGAAATCTAGGATCCATCTCTAAACCCAGTTGCTCTCGAGAGCAATCTGAAACTCCATATTGGATCTGGACCGCACATCGAAAGCTGGATAACGATGATCTTAGACCATTATGACCTCCTAGTTGGACTTGACTATCACTTCGAAAATCAAGCCCAAACGATGTCTTGAGACCATTTTATCGAGTCCGGAGTGAAGAGAGTGAGAAACGGTAGATTTTTAGAAAATTAAATATATGTTTAAGTACTTTGGAATATTTTTCTTGCACGTTAGTTTTAAGTGTTCTGACCGTTAGATTTCGACCCAAATTCACCCTCGGATCAGGATAGGTGGCCCTTTCATGTCAAAGTACTTGTGGCTTTGATCGAAGTTCGGTAACCGTTGAATTAAATCTAGTCCTCCATAGACAATCTGGAAATCCGACCAGACTGAAAACTTAGCTTGACCTAGATCTAATATTAGAGAGCTTAAGTTCGACCACATTTAGTACCAGGACCTCCAGAAGTGCTCCGTTGGATCGGAACAGACCCGATTTGGTTATAACCTAAGTATACCTTAACCCTAGGGCTATTTTTATCACTTTTGAGCTTATAAAAAGGCCTTAAACCCTCTCTCACAAATCCCATACGAATTTCCAAACCCTAGCTTTCCAAGAGATAGAAAAGAGAGAGAAAGTGTGGGAGAACCTGTTGATTCTCCATAGGATCCTTCCCAGTTCATCTATTCATCGAACTTGCATATTTGAATCGTTCTTTCAGCATTTCTGATTCTATTCTTGGGTAAGAAATCCTAAACCTAACCTATTTTGGAGCTTAGAATAGTTAAGTGTTGTTGTAGCTAACCTATATTCGTGCCTTAGGTTGCCTATCCACCTTTGACGAAGACTTGTCGTCTGAATCACATCCATTACGTGTTTTTTGATTTAAGGTGCAGACTATATACGTTTAGGTTATGGTTTTCAAGACTTTCAATGTTAGGTAATGATTTATTCTTGCCTAGGATGCTTTTCACATGTATAAAGTGTTGTTCGTTTCGTCTTTCAGTTATACGATAACTATGTTGAATATACTGTATTCCTCGTAATTGTAGAAAATACCATATACGTATGAAATTCAGATTTATGCTTGCCATGATTAATCGCTGTCTATGTATGCTAGATGCATGTGTATCAATTTCTGTGTGAACGGATTAGCCTAATACATGTTTTATCAATATACGTTGCGTGAGTTATATTGTGTAGTCTAAGTGTTTGTGAAAATGATTGAATGAGTATGAAATTCGCTTTCGTGCTCGCCATGACTAATTGTCATGGATGTATGATTGTTGTATAGGAGATAACCCTTTGACGAAAGGATTTGCCCTAATACATATGCTAATGGATACATAATATGTATGATGTAATGTGTAGACTAAGTGTATGTAAAAGTGTCTGAATGAGTTTGTAGTTAGTAAGATGTCCCTGTATGCGGGTTGAGATATGATTCTCAACTACATCAATGATGTGTACGATTTCCTCCATGTAGTTTACATTGCATTTGTGTGGATTCATGTTTAAGTTGTATTCCATAACATGCAGAAACAATGCCATGAAGGGTGATGGGGGAGTGGTGTAACGATTCCGTGCAATAGCCCTATCAGCCCTAAAGCGAACAATATCGGACCTTTGATTGTATAATTTGAAATATGATCCATTTACTGCTTTGATTATATCATTGGATAACATGTCATAACTGAATGTGATTGGAGCTATTGTATAGTCCAGGTAATCGGTAACCATTCTTCAAGTGGTAGTTGAGGTTATTTCGCAACACAGGATGAGTTTAACGAATCTGAGTCATGCTTGAGATGTTCGATAGTGGTTAGGCCACACGGAGTGCTTATGCATTCCATGTCATTCAACTCAACATGCGCTTGGCCTAGTTGAGCTTATTAACTAACCTAATTGTCGGATGTTTGTTCACCATGTTTGGTCGCCACTGTTTGAATCTAAGGCACTGAGCTTACCAGTGATACTCCCGTTAACCGTGGTACCGTGATCCCCTAAGACTCATGAGCCGGACATGATGGTATGGGACACCGTGGTCGAGCGTCGGCCTACGCTGGGGCCACAAACCTCTCCGTAGTGACCAGTGAGCACTTTATTCTCGTGAGAAGATTATGGTGGTATGGGACACTATATTCTTACTGTCGGCCTACATTAATTGGTGACGAGCCCTCTGTAGTGACCTCGAGTGTATCCTGACACTGCACAAGGGCGACGAGTCTTGATGCAGTATTGAGGATATAATTAGGCCTGTATTGATTTGGTGATGGGGGAGTGATGTAACGATTGCGCACAACACCCCTTGCAGCCCTTGCAACGACCTAGAACCATAATATCGTATGAGAATCCCTATGACTGATGACCCTAGAATGGATCAACGTTGGAAATTGATATAAGGGAGGTGTCTTAGCTTCCTAATCCTGCTGTATGAAAGGACTAATAAGAACTTGGTAAGCATGCTCATATCATCGCATTGCATGTGCTAACGGGGTTAGTGATTGAGCACTGAGGAAGTGATTCATGCCGCGATCGTTAGATGATGTCGCAGAGGGGATTGTCGTGAGGGCATACATCATTCCTTCATATCATCCTTGCATTAACAAGAGTATCTAGGACCTGTTTGATTGTACTGCCTTATCATTACTGCTTGATTGAATTGATAACATGTTAACCTTTGCTGTATAGTTTTCACTGAGTTAATCACTCACTCCTACGTTACGGGATGGTGTTTGCAACACCAACTAGTCCCTATTTTAGTTTCAGATGGTGACGATGCTTGCGAGGTAGAGCCGGTCTTTTTGAAGATAAGGAGGATTTCTCTTATATACTGTTCTCGAGCGGGTTCATGTGAACAACGCCCTGATTGACGGAGATTCAAGGCTATGTTGGTAGTGATTTATCCTATTTTGACATATGTATTTTGAGACACATCTTGTAATTATGACCTGGCAGAGCATACATATTTTGGGAACTTATGTTAATTTATATATGTATCTCAGTCTTCCACTCGTATTTTCAGACTGTCCCTGATTTATGTTTGCTGTTTTGGCTTAATCTACCTCATGTTTTATGCCCTAATGCTGATAACATTCATCCATCATCAAAAATGCTGCATAAGTGATGTTCTGGAACTCGGGAGCTGAGTTATGCTCGACCTCCGATTTTTAGGGCGTTACAACATAGGTCATGGATTTGACTCCCACTGACGAGGTCAGGTTGAGAAGAGGTGGGTCCAACCTACTTAAGGGCTGAGGTGCAAACAGGGACCGGTCTGACTCGCCAGCAAGAAGAAGTGAGAATGAAGTCCGCTACTAGCATGCTGGGTGGAAGTCCACCGTAGGGCGAGTATGTGAGGTCGATTACAGGTGTCTAGTGCATGGGTTCGACCACGATGTTTCTCATGATATACAGTTGGTGGAAGTCCACCACAGGACGAGTATGCGAGGTTGATTACTAGTATCTGGTGCATAGTATCGACCACAGTGCTTCCCGAGTATATTGTTATGATAGGGTATGACAATATGATGATGATGTGATTACGAATGCGTGTAATACGGTTATGGCTATGGTATGAGAGAAATAAAAATATGACTTTTTGATGCTGGTAGCATTGACTTAAAGTATTACTATGATGCATATGCACTGCATTGACATTAACATCATACCTTACTTGCTGCATGCCTTTCACCATACATGATTTCTTTGTGGCATATTTTTCTTGCTTGCATGTAGGACACACTAAACACACGTGTGTACTCACTAGGCTTTTTGCCTAAGCTTCCTATTTTTCATTTTTTTGGGCTGGAGTAGCTTGGAAGACTTAGCTTTCTTGATGCATTACATCTATTTTTCGATTTGGCAATGTTGACACTATGTACCTTTTGTAAAGCATTATACTTGTAACCATCAGAATTTATAATGGAGAGTGTTTCTTGTATTTTGATCATGGATCTTAATGCTCAGGTATTATTATTATATGTATATATATATATATATAAATTAGTTAAAAATCTTCTTGGTGGTGCGCCGAACTCGGGACTTAGTGTATGGAAGTCGAGTGCCGGATTCGAGGCATCACAGAAGCTGTTCGTCCCTGAGTTTGGGGTGTGACAAAAGCTTTAAGGAGAGAAAAGATCAAGGCCCACTTCCTACCTCCTCATCTCACCATCCAACCCTCAAACTTCATCATCCACCCTTAAAGAGAAAGCCTGAGAGTTGAGTCCAAGGAGGTAAAGAAGAAGACCATCGGTGGGTGCTTTTTTAGGATTAGATTTGTATTTTCTTGCATGGATTTGATGATTTGAGGGCACACATTTGGTGGGACGTAAGTGATGATGCATGTGTTGTAATGCAAGAGAGGGGCCCATAGTGGCGGGGACCACTCTCTCTCTCTCTCTCTAGCTCTCTTTTTCCATCTTGTGGCCCACCATGATTGTATGAGATTTATCCTCATTATCCATCAAGTGGACCACATTGCTACCCACATATAGGACCATATTGTTGACTATTTTGGGCCTGCATGGTCGGTCGGCCACACATGCCCAAATGATGGGAAAATACAAAGTTTAGCTTGGTCCAAGACTGTGTGGCCCACCCATGTGGATCCGACCATGATGCATGTATTTATCTCAGTCGTCCATGTATTGGGCCCACCTTGCTAACGTCCAGCAGCTTTGCTACTACTTAGGCTGGCTGGGACAGGCCTAGACAGAGAGAAATACAAATATCAGCTTGATTCCTTCAAGTGGGCCATGTACATGTATGACCCACGAGAAGTAGGTATTTTATCCAGGCCGTCCATCCATGTTGTTGGACATGGGGCCACCTTGATGATGTGCCCATCCAGGCTGTCCGTCACCAGGACGTCCAGCACACCTAGACGAAGTGAAAACACAAATATCTACTTGTTTCAAAGCAGCTGGTGGGCCACACGAGTGGACCCACCTGGTGTATATGCATGCAGTCATCCGTTCAGGGCCAGGACGATGGAGCCCACATGATGTATGAATTTTATATCCACACCGTCCACTGTCCATCCTAAGACGGTGGGACCCACCCTAATGTATCTGCTTCTACCCACGTCGTCCATGGATGGACGTGGAACTCTATGATGTACATGCTTTCCTAAGCCGTCCATGGGCTGGGACGTGGAGCCCGAGCCCATATGATGTATATCCACATTGTCCGTTCATTGGATGTATGGGGTACACCAAGAGGTATGTAATCCACACCGTCCATCCATTCACCAGGGATACACCAAATGTATGTATTTTATATCCTCACACGTGTGGGATGTGGATTGGCTGGTATACCTCACACCAGCGGTATAGCTGCCGTATTGACGTTACAAGTTCTGTGGGTCCCGTTTGAAGTATGTGTTCCATCCACGCCATCCATCTGTTGCACCCACCTTGATGTATGTGTTACATCCAAACTGTCCATCCGGATGGTAAGCTCGTCTTAAGGCTTGAGACTAAAAATAAGACAGATCTATTTATCAAGTGGACCACACTACAAAAACCGTGGGGATTGAATGTCTACCATTGAAACCCTTTTGGGGTCACAGGAGTTTTGGATCAATATGAAATTTGTTTCCTCTTAATTCAGGTCTTTGTGACTGTATGAGTAGTTTTTATGGAAAATCAATGTTGTGGTGTGGTCCAGATGATCTTTAAATCATCTCCGTTGCCATTGTGGTATGGTCCAGATGATCTTTAAATCATATCTGTTGCCATTGTGGTATGGTCTAGATGATCTTTAAATCAACATCTCTGCTGCAATTGTGGTATGGTCCAGATGTTCTTTGAATATAATTCATATTCTTTTTTGGTAATACTCTAAAATGATCTCTAAAAATAGACGTATGGTATAGATAGTTCACCTAGAACGGTGGGCCCGAATTGATGTATTTGAAGCCCATATATGAGGCCCATTGTGATATGTTGGAGGCCTATTGTTGCGGCCCATGTGTTATGCCCCATTGGATGTATATGAGGCCCATGTATTGTGGCCCGTTTGATGTATTTGAGGCCTAGATATCAGGCCCAATGTGATGTATATATGGCCCATATGATGAGGCCCATTATGATGTGTATGAGGCCTTTGTGTGTGAGGCCCAATGAGATGTGTATTGGCCCCTTATGTGAGGCCATGGGCCCACTATATGTTAGGCACTATGTGAGCCACTCCTTAGTAGCAATGTTGGTTAAATGTCAACATTGATAGGCAATGATGGTTAAATGTCCACATTGTCACCTTCCCTTAGGCCTTGTTAGGCCCATTCTCATCATTCTCTAAGTGGGTTAACCCAAATCATTAGGCCCCATTAATGTTGCATGGTCCATCATTGCCGTAGACAGATGGCTCTGTGCAATAGGATTTGGTTATCCACGACAGAGGGCCGATCTTTATATTGTGGTTTAGATCGGTTGTTCATCTATATGCCCCACCTTGAATATAGGATGATTATCGATGCTGGTTATCGATACCAAGTATGAGTATGTGACAGCATAAAATCATGATACATGCCCATACACATCATCTACATGTTTGTTATGAGATGTGGTTGACCATTGCATATGCTATAGGGCAGGTTGTTTATGGGACTCCCTGATAGGCAGTGTTGTCCCTCATGAGCGCACGATACGCAAAAGATTGATGCATGACTAGATTGTATGACTCATGCATCTTACATTGTGTGATGTGGTTATTATACGCCCTAACGATATCAGGGCCGTGACCTCCACAGGCACATCGTGAGAGCCGGATTGGATATCAAAAATACTGTTACTAGCATCGGGGCACCATAGATGTCCCTGGTGAAAATCTCTAAACCCGATGGTACCAGAGGATGACTCTAACGTTGAGACTGAGTAGATACATGAGCACACGAGGGCCGTATACTAGTAGGTTACATCTCTCAATGTGTCGTGGTAGGTTAGAAAGGGGTGTGACCTTACCCGCCTGAGTGAGGGGGCAATATTTAGGTTGAGTTTGACAAGCTTGAGGAATGAGTCTACTATTGACGAGCCGAGCCCAATATTGGCAAGCAAATAGTGAGGTCTCTTCCACTTACCCAGTTGTGCACTCGGATAGGGGTGACAAGCTGGCATAGAGTGTACTAGACCCCGGTGATTATCCAGAGTGAAAAATTTACTGATATTTGATGCTCTAGTAATGAGATGCATTGATATGTGGATTCGAATGAGGGCTGGTATGCTTGAGTTACATCTCGCATCACATGGCCTTGGTATAGCCGACATCATTCACTTCTTGCATTGTATAGCCTTGATGTGACTGATAGTATTTATGCCTTACATCACATGGACTTGATGTGTCTGATAGTATTCATGCCTTGCATCGCATAGCCTTAATATGACTAATAACATTCATGGACTTACTAGTATATTTCGCATTACTCTGATATCGAATTCTGAGCATGCTTATATTGCACACACACTCTCACGACCCTCTAAGCTTTCTATAAGCTTATGCATGATTGATGCGTGCAGGTGATGTAGGACATAGTCGTAGCTTAATAGGAACAGGAGCGTGCAGTCGAGCTTCAGGAGTGTCCGTTACTGTTATCATTGTATTTCCCTTTATGCGCATTATACCTTAAAGTTTTTTTTATCATAGTGGATTTTGTGATGGTGTCTTGGTTATTGTTCATGGGTTATGCTTATGATTATGCTTATTATGGAATAAATTCATGCTGAAAAATCCTCGTCATAGGATCCCAGGATCTGAACCTAGTATATGGGTTCCGGGAGCCGAGAATGGGGTACTACGGAGGCTATCGGCGCCGGATTCGCAATCAGGAATTTTGTGTGCCTGGTTTCTAAGTTTGGGGTGTGACAAACTGGCTGGGTGTACCCCATGCAGAATCGAAAGTATTGGTGTTAGGTTGGTGGTGATTAAATGGATACATTGGACTGAATGATAAGGCAATTCTCTCAGAATGAAACTGTTGGTAGGGGTTCTTGATGAGATAGGGTATACTTGATGTAATGGCAGGGAATTTTGGAGGATGTAATTGGTGGCAGCAAAACAGGAGAGGTAACCACAATTGTTTAGTTGTCAATTAGATCTTGGACTGCATGCTTTAGGGTGAAATAATGGTTTGTTGTGTGGCCTCTGGATCGGTGGTATGCACAGTAATCATTCTCATTATAGTTTGTGGCAAAGGGTTTGGTGGGGGCCTAAGGCAATAGCGGGGTAAGGATTTACCTTTGGATTAGCATGGCTAGTATCTTACTATAAGTTTGGACTATCAGTGTAAACTGCCTAGGTTCCCAAGACATCCCCATCTGCCATCCATGATAGGGGTATTATGTTGAGGGTCAAATATTGCATATTATCTCTCATTTATTTCTTAGTTTTACAAACATAATATGACTTAATGGTATATTTTACATGTTTTTGTGTTGTAAGGTGAATTTAAAAGCTTGGATTGAAAAGAATGCTAAAAGCATGGATTTAGTACTCAAAAGTCACCAAGGCAAAGAATGGACCTGTGGAGAGCAAGACTCAAGATTTCAAGACTTCAAGATGTAAGAAAACCAAGTGAAGAAGGAAGGAAGTGGAAAGAACAATCATAAAAATCACAAAGACTATGCCATCGAGAACCATTCGATGACATCGACAACCATTCGATGACATCGAACACTGGTCGATGATATTGAATTTATGAGGGAAAATTGAGTTGGTTGCTGGACATATTGGGTGCTTCTCTCAATCAATCGAAGACATGTTTGATGACTCGAAGGAAGGTGCTCGATGACATTGAAGACTGCTCAATGGCATATAATTTATTGAAGAAATTGAAGCAACTCCTTGGAATGTTTTGGACACATTCTCGATGACTCGAAGACCTGTTCGATGGATCAAAGCTTCGCTTGATGACATTGAAGGATGGTTCGATGACACAGAGACTTACGCAGTGTGAAAGTGTAAATGTTATCTTATCTAGCTCCTAGGTTTGTCAAATTTTGAGTGCCAAAACCTCTTGGAATCTATATCTTATTTAGCGGTTATTGTAAATCAACTTCATGTAATCCCTGCCAATCTTGTCTATATTCAAGTATAAGATCAAGAAGTTCACTTTCAAGAATAAGAAGTTCAAGTACAAGATTAAGAGATTTAAGAATAAGAAGTTCAAGTACTAGATCAAGTCTTCAAGCTTCAACTACTTCAAGTGAATGATATGTGATGAATCAATCTCACAAGGTTTGTGTAACAGTCCAGAATTTTTTCAACCTGGAGTTAGACATCCTTAGGTAATGGGTCAATTATAACACCTTGGTAACTTCTCATAACTCAATTCCAAAGCCAAAAAAATCACTTTTCAACTCATTTCTTTCAAAATCTCACTTTTCACCACCTCATTGTTCAAATTTCTCTAAGTACTTTCATGTTAGACACAAATTCTAAAGTTTAACTGATGAAGAACTATACTTAAACTAAAACTTACTATAAATGGTACATACATGAATAAAATGAAATTTTGACTATTGAATTTTTAGAATTTCATGATGTAGATAGGTTATTTGGATGGATTATCTTCTTTTACCCTAAAATCATATATTGTATGTCACGTAAATCATTCTGGTTTGCAAATGAGACCCGATAAATGCCTCGATGGACTTGTGGGCCTAAACGGTTCAATTCGGGAGGACTTAGGGTGGGTCCCACATGTTTTCAGCATCCCCGGGGTCCAGTGACCAGCGAGGGGCTCGCAGGTTTGGCGAGGCCTCGTCCGTACAGTGGTAAGGCAGCCCGGTTTCTGCATTTTTTTAAAACATTTTGTTAAACTTTAAAAAATTATATCTCCCTCGTTATAACTCCGATTTAGATGATTCAAAAATCAGATCGAATATAAATGAGTTTAGTTTTATATAAAAATATAATAAAATATTTAATATAGTTTAAAGTAGGTCATTGTGACAACTATCTGAAAATCACTTGTTGGACAGCTGCTGCTTCAGAAATTTTTAGAAAATTTCTACAACACGAAATCTCATAAAATTTGGTGGAGACGGGATAAACTGGATGATGAACTACTTAAAAAATAATTAAAATAATATAATAACTAGAAGTTCTAAAAATAGGGCATAGAATGGCCCTAAGATAGTATTCTGCCATAATTAGAGTAGAATTTAGTTAAGTATTAAGCTGAATACTCAGTAGAATTATCTTGAACCACTTTAGATATAAACTACAAGACCTAAAATAAGTAGGACCACTAATTCTACGTTATCTAGAAACCTAGGATCAAACTCTAAACCCAGTTGCTCTTGGGAGCATCGTGAAACTTCATATCGGACCTGGATCGCACGTCGAAAGTCCGATAACAACAAACATAACCAATTATGACCGCCTAGTTAGACTTGACTATTACCTCAAAAATTAAGACCAAACGATGTCCTTAGACCATTTCCTTGAGTCCGGAGTGAAGAGAGTGAGAAAGTGAAGATTTTTAGAAAATTAAATATGATTTTAAGTAATATGAGTCGTGTCGCTTGCGCGTTATTTCTAAGCGTTATGATCGTTAGATTTAGACCTAAATTCACCCTTGAATCAGGATAGGTGGCCCATACATGTCAAAGTATTTGTGGCTCTGATTGAATTTCGGTGACCGTTGAATTAAAACTAGCCTCCACGGACGATCTGGAAACCCGATCGGACTGAAAACTTAACTTGCTTAAGATTCAATATTAGTGAGCTTAAGTCCGATTGCATTCAGTAAATGGACCTCCAGAAATGCTCCGTTGGATCGGAACAAGGCCAATTTGGTTGTAACCTAAGTATACCTTGGCCCTAGGGCTATTTCTGTCACTTTTGGGCTTATAAAAAGGCCTTAAATCCTTATTCTCAAATCCCATAAGAATTTTCAACCCTAGCCAAATCAAGAGAGAGAAAAGAGAGAGAAATTAAGAGAGAACCTGTTGTTCCTTCTTAGGATTCTTCCCAATTCTTCAACACATCAAATCCATCATCTCTGAATCATTTTTTCGGTGATTCTAGTTCCGTCCTTGGATAAGTTAATCAAACCCTAACCTATTTTGGAGCTTAGGATAGTTGAAGTGATGTTGTAACTAACGTATTTCATACCTTAAGTTGCCTATCTTCTATTGACAAAGACGTATCGTCTGAATCATATCTAGTACGCATTTTCTGGTTTAAGGTGCGTATTATAGACGTATAGGTTATGGTTTTCAAAGCTTTCAATGTTAGATAACGATTTATTATTGACTTGGATGTTATTTCACGTGAAAAATGTGTTGTTTGTTTCGCTTTACAAATACGTATGAAATATGTATACCGTAGTATATTCTATGTATTTATTGAAATACCTGTATACATATAAATTTTAGATTTGTGCTTGCCATGATTAATTGCTGTCTATGTATGCTAGATGCATGTGTATCACCTTTTGGGTGAACGGATTAGCCTAATACATGTTTTTATCAACATACGTTGTGTATATTATATTGTGTAGTCTAAGTGATTGTGAAAATGACTAAATGAGTATAGAATTCGCTTTCGTGCTCGCCATGACTAACTGTCATGGATATATGATTGTTGTATAGGTGATAACCCTTTGACGAGAGGATTGACCCTAATATGTATGATAAACTTATATATATCACATATGATGGAATGTGTAGGGTAAGTGTTTGTAAAAATGTTTGAATGAGTTAGTAGTTAGAAAGGTGTACTTGTATACATGTTGAGATATGCTTCTCAACTACCTTGTCTATGTGTATGACTTCCTCCATGTATTTTATATTGCCTATGTGTGGATTCATGTTTAAGTTGTATTCCATAACATGTAGAAATAAAGCCGTGAAGGGTGATGGGGAGTGGTGTAACGATTCCGTGCAACAGCCCTGACAACCCTAAAGCGGACAATATTGGACCTTTGATTGTATAATTTGAAATATGATCTATTTACTGTTTTGACTATATCATCGGATGACATGTCGTAATTGAATGTGTCTGGGGCTATGACATAGTTCAGGTAATCGGTAATAGCCCTTAAATTGGTGGTTGAAGTTATTTACGCCATGCAGGATGGGTTCGACGAATCTGAATCGTACTTGGGATGTTCAACAGTGGTTAGGCCACACAGAGTGCTCATGCATTCCATGTCGATCATTTCGACGTGCGTTTGGCCTAGTTGAGCTTATCAACTAACCTGATTGACCGATGTATGTTCACCATGTTTGGACGCTACTGCTTGAACCTAAGGTACCAAACTTACCAGTGTAAAGCCCCTCTAACCTTGGTACCTCGATCCGCTAAGACTCATAAGACGGGTATGGTGGTATGGGACATAGTGGTGGAGCTGTTGGCCTACGCTGGGGCGACGAGCCTCCCCATAGTGACCAGTGAGCAACCTAGACTCTTGAGTCGATTATGGTGGTATGGGACACTATATTCGTGCTGTCGGCCTATATTGATTGATGATGAGCCCTTTGTAGTGACCTCGAGCATACTCTGAGTCTGCGTTGAGGTGACGAGTCTTTCTATAGCATTAGAGTATAACTAGGCCTATACTGATCAATTGTCGAGTCCTGTACGTGTGATGTGTTTCCTATAGGAGCAACACTGATTTGGTGACAAGCCCTTTTGTGGCGACCTAGAACCGCAACATCGTATGAGATTGACTAGGACTGACGACCCTAGAATGGATCATCGTTTGGGTATTGATACAAGGGAGGTACCTTAGCTTCCCAATCCTGCTGTATGAAAAGGACTAATAATAACTCGGTAATCATGTTCATATCATCGTACTGCATGTGCTGATGATGAAGTGCATAGAGGGCTGGAAGCATGCCGCGAACGTAAGATGGTGTCACACGAGGGAGTGTAGGCGAGGGCATGCATTCATGAAACATCTCATCCCTGCATTAATAAGAGTATTTAGAAATGGTTGATATGTTTGCTTTATCATTATTGCTTGATTGAATTGATAACATGTTAATCTTTACTCTATGATTCCACTGAGTTGATCACTCACTCCCATGTTATGGGACGGTGTTTGCAGCACCAACCAGTCCCTATTTTAGTTTCAGATGGTGGCGATGCTTACGAGGCAGAGCCGGTCTTTTATGCTGATGAGGAGGATTTCTCCTATATGCAGTTCTCAGGCGGGTTCATGTGAACAATGCTCTGATTAACGGGGATTCAGGGCTATGTTGGTAGTGATTTATCACTTTTTGATATATGTATTTTGAGACACGACTTGTAATTATAACCTGGAAGAGTATACATATTTCAGTCTTCCGCTCATGTTTTCAGACTATCCCTAAATTATTTTTGATGTTTTGGCTTAATCTGCCTCATGTTTTATGCCCTAATATAGATAACATTCTTCCATCATCAAATAATGTTACATAAGTGATGTTCCGGAACTCAGGAGCTGAGTTATGCTCCACCATCGATTTTCAGGGCATTACAAGATGGTATCAGAGCATGATCTGGATTAAAATGGAGCTAGGTTATGGTCACACGATGCATGTTGATGCCACTTTAGCATAGGAGGGTTTGAGAAAAAAATAATAATCTAAAAACAGGTTTAGGACTCCCTGTTGTGTCAAATGGCGAAAGGTTACTGAAAATGATCGCCGAGATCGAGTCCGTGCACACTCCTGATCACACACGAGACCCCAAATCACTTCTAGACCATCAAATGATGGGTTTAGATCGTGTTTCAATCCCTTTCGGTCGTTAGAAATCGATAAATATCAATATGTATCCATTTTGTTCTGAAACGACCCGAATCGAGTCAAACCGAAGTAAGGGCCCAATCGGGACTGTTTTAGAGGGACCCAGGGTGGGAACCATGTATTTTTGGTCCCAAGGAGGGGGGAGGACCTCGCCAGTGGGGTGAACCCTCACCGGGGAGTCCAGTGACCGGCGAGGCCCTCGCCGACGGTCGGGCCAGGTTGGGCTGGGCCTTCGGGCCAACACCCTTAGGGGTCTGGTGGGACCCTTTGGTTCATGGTCCTTCATTTAAAACACCCCCAAATATCTAATTCCTTCATAAAACCCACTTCCAAGCTCTCCCTTTTCCTCAAAACAGCTCCCTTCTTTCTCAAATTTCCCTTCCAATCCCTCTTTTCCTCATTTTCCTTCAAGCCATACATCCTTCCACCGTTCTCAGCAATACCCAGCTTCTAATCCCCTCATTTCTTTTTATTTGAGCTCCTACACCCCCCATTTAAGTCTCAAATTTATGTAAACCCACCACCCACCCTATTTGTCATTTTTTTTATCTTTATTTCCCCTCCATTTGAGCCTTTACACCCTCTGTTGAGGCTCAAATCTGTGGAGACCTAAATTTTCCATCCCATTCTTCTTATTTCCCTCCTTTTCCATGGCTCTTTTTGAGCTAGTTATAGCCATCTTCTCAATCTCTATGCTTCTACCGACGGGCGAGACCTAACACTGTAGCTTAGTTTATAAACAGTAACCATCTAGTGCTGGGACATCTAGAGTTTTGGACTTAGAGTTGGTATTTCTAGATTTCGAAAGATCGGATAGTATAGAACATCTAATAAATGAATAATGTAAATCCTAGACTCTCCTTAGTTGGTATGAGCATATGTGTAGAGCTCGAGCGTAATTAAATTTAGGTTTGGGTAACTTAATCCTAATCAGGCAACTTTTGATCCTAAGCAATAAAACAATTTCTGGTATTAGAAATGATATGAAACCATCTAGCATATAAGCATAGACTTTGGATTATAACTAGTAAATTGTCGCTACGCATAAGTTAAAAACTACGTACTAGTTATACTAAGGTTTGTAAAAGACTGATTTTGCTAAGATAATTGAAATATTGACGTAGTTAGTTATCTTGATTTGATTAAGTGAGACCTCGTTCCTTTGTTAGATTCTCTTGATACTTATAGGCATCCTTAATAACTCTTAGGAAAGCTGTTTTGATTTAGAAACTAGTTATGCTTAGAGAAAATTTATATACCCCTCAGATTTAATGCTAGGATAAACCAGCACGCCCCTTTAGAATTGTCCTCCCAAGGACTTATTACAATTGGAAACGCAGAGTAGTCCAAGCTAGGTAGGAAGTCTATGTATCTGGGTCAGACCCACTACACAACTTTTCTTCCGTGTTGGCCCGACCACCAACAACCCAAAGTTATTGCTTTGCATTTGGGAAGTTTTAAGGACATATAGCCAATAGGGATTAGACATCTTGCCACCAACTCATATCCGTCCCTGAAATCAACCTCAACACCCATTATTTTTAGCTCCTATCTATAATTATAGGTACCAATGCCATTGTACACATTATTAACGAAAGGAAGACTAATGTATTGGGAGATTGTATCCCATATCATGTTAAGGGTAAGTCCTAAATTACACATTGTTTCGACATACGGATCAGGACATAAATTCTTGAGCCTTGAGAGTAGAAATAATTTTTAAGGGGGGTAGACCATTATGAGCCCAATCTAGTTAGGTCAGCTAATGCAACCGTTAGATCAGTGTAGCGCAGCGAAAGCATGGTGGCCTCTTCCCCACTGGCCCAGGATTGAAGGAAACTGATTCAGGTTATACATAAGGCTAGGTCATTAAATAGGATTTGAATCTTCCTTTGAATGTCAATAACGAAGTCTTCAAAGGGAAACAATTAGGGCTTAAATGTTGAATCCATTCATATTAAATCATAGGCCTAACAATGGGAACGAGCGAAGGTCAGAGTATCCACAAATCTACTCGTTAAATACGAATATAATAAAAGCCTTGACCAACTTTATACGATTAGAAATCCTTTTAGGATGATCTATTAGGGTGCATATTAACCCCTACCTTAAACATAGATTCAGACGAGGACTCCCCTAGATCAAGACCCAAAGATCAACCTTATAAATAGAAAATTGAAACCTTTCAGTGATGGGCATTCCCTAAGCTTTGGAGTAATCAGATTATACGGAGTTACTGAAATATACAATGGCGAAGCATTCGCGGCTTAACCCAATTTCCAATCCTGGGAGACTACTAATGGACTCTCTACTTTGACCGAGCAGAAGACCAGGATCTACTAGGACTAGGAAGGGATATGATGAGCCATCTACCCTGATCAGGTAGGTGATCGAAGTATCAGAATCAAGCCGACTACAACCGTCTCTTCATATTGGTCAACCATTGAAAACGTATATCTTACTCCAAGTAGATAGGAATCGTCTTCAAGACTCCAAATAGATAAAGAACTAAATTATAACAAACCATTAGGGTATAAACAAGAGATAAAGAGTAAATTTTTAAGGAGGATAGATAAAAATACGCCAGACTAGTATAGATGTATATATCCCACCATGCATATAAACTTGAAATCAATAAATCTTAGGTGAAAGGAATAATAGAATCTTTACTCATTACCCTTAGCCAATTTCGGAGACGAAATTATTTTTAAGGAGAGTAGATTGTAACACCCTAAAATTTTTTCAACCTGGAGTTAGACGTCCTTAGGCAATGAGTCAACCATAACATCTTGGTAACTTCTCATAACTCAATTCCAAAGCTAAAGAAATCATTTTTCAACCCATTTCCTTCAAAATATCACCTTTCATCACCTCATTCTTTAAATTTCTCCAAGTACTTTCATGTTAGACACAAATCCTAAAGTTTAAATGGTGAAGAACTATACTTAAACTAAAACTTACTATAAATGGTACATACATGAATAAAATGGGATTTCAACAATTGAATTTTTAAAATTTCATAATGTAGATAGGTTATTTGGATGTATTAGCTTCTTCTACCCTAAAATTATATATTATATGTCACGTAACTCATTCCGGTTTGCAAATGAGACCAAATAAATACCTCGACGGACTCGTGGGCCCAAACGGCTCAATTTGGGAGGACTCGGGGTGGGTTCCACATGTTTTCGGTATCTTGAGGGCGGGGGGGGGGGGGGGGGAGGGGGGATTACATCGCTCCTGGGGTGAGTCCTCACTAAAGAGTCTAGTGACCGGTGAGGGGCTCACCGGTTTGGCGACAGCAGCCCGATTTCTGTATTTTTTTTTCTACGCGTAGTGTCAAATTTTGAAAAATCATATCTCCCTCGTTATAATCCAATTTAGGTGATTTAAAAACTAAATTGAAGATAAATGAGTTTAGTTTTATATAAAAATATCTAAAAAATATAATAAAATATGTAATATAATTTAAAGTAGGTCATTGTGGCAATTATCTGAAAATCACTTGTTGGACAACTGCTGCTTTGGGAATTTTTAAAATTTTTATACAGCATGAAATCTCATGAAATTTGGTGGAGACAGGGAAAATGGGATGATGAGATACTAGAAAAATAATTAAAATAATATAATAACTAAAAGTTTTAAAAATGGGGCATAGAATGGCCCTAGGACAGTATTCTGCCATAATTAGAGTAGAAATTGGTTAAGTACTAAACTGAATACTCAGTAGAATTAGCTTGAATTACTTTAAATATGAACTACAAGACCCAAAATGAGTAGGACCACTAATTCTATGTTACCTCGAAACCTAGGATCAATCTCTAAACCCAGTTGTTCTTGGGAGCATCGTGAAACTTCATACTGTACCTGGACTGCACGTCGAAAGTTCGATAGAGACATACTTAAACAATTATGACTGCTTAGTTGGACTTGACCATCACCTCAAAAATCAAGAGCAAACGATGTCCTGAGACCATTTCCTTGAGTCCAGAGTGAAGAGAGTGAGAAAGCAAAGTTTTTTAGAAAATTAAATATGATTTTAAGTAATCTGAGTCATGTCGCTTGCGCGTTATTTCTAAGCGTTCTGACTGTTAGATTTGGACCCAAATTCACCCTCGGATCAGGATAGGTGGCCCATACATGTCAAAGTACTTGTGGCTCTGATCGAATTTCAGTGACCGTTGAATTAAAAATGGTCTGCCACAGACGATATGGAAACCCGATCAGACTGAAAACTTAACTTGTTTAAGAACTAATATTAGTGAGCTTAAGTCCGACTGCATTCAGTAAAGGGACCTTTAGAAATGCTCCGTTGGATAGGAATAAGGCCGATTTGATTATAACGTAAGTATACCTTAACCCTAGGGCTATTTTCGTCGCTTTTGGGCTTATAAAAAGGCCTTAAACCCTCATTCTCAAATCGCATACGAATTTCCAACCCTAGCCAAATCAAGAGAGAGAAAGGAGAGAGAAAGTAAGAGAGAACCTGTTGTTCCTTCTTGGGATTCTTCCCACTTCTTCTACACATCAAATCCATCGCCTCTGAATTATTTTTCCGGTGATTCTAATTTCATCCTTGGATAAGTTAAGCAAACCCTAACCTATTTTGAAGCTTAGGATAGTTGAAGTGATATTGTAACTAATGTATTTCATGCCTTAGGTTGCCTATCTGCCGTTGACGAAGACATATCGTCGGAATCATGTATAGTACGCATTTTCTGGTTTAAGGTGCGGATTATAGACTTATAGGTTATGGTTTTTAAAGCTTTCAATGTCAGATAATGATTTATTATTGACTTGGATGCTATTTCACATGCAAGACGTGTTGTTTGTTTCGCGTTACGAATACGTATGAAATATGTATACCATAGTGTATTCTATGTATTTGTTGAAATACCTGCATACATATAAATTTTAGATTTGTGCTTTCTATGATTAACAGCTTTCTATGTATGCTAGATGCATGTGTATTACCTTTTGGGTGAACGGATTAGCCTAATACATGTTTTATCAACATACGTTGTATATATTATATTGTGTAGTCTAAGTGATTATGAAAATGACTGAATGAGTATAGAATTCTCTTTCGTGCTCGCCATGACTAACTGTCATGGATATATGATTGTTATATAGGCGATAACCCTTTGATGAGAGGATTGGCCCTAATACATATAATAAACTTATATATATCACATATGATGGAATGTATGGGCTAAGTGTTTGTAAAAATGTTTGAATGAGTTAGTAGTTAGTAAGGTGTACCTGTATACATGTTGAGATATGCTTCTCAACTACCTTGTCTATGTGTATGACTTCCTCCATGTATTTTATATTGCCTATGTGTGGATTCATGTTTAAGTTGTATTCCATAACATGTAGAAACAAAGCCGTGAAGGGTGATGGGGGAGTGGTGTAACGATTCCGTGCAACAGCCCTGACAGCCCTAAAGCGGACAATATCGGACCTTTGATTATATAATTTGAAATATGATCTATTTGCTGTTTTGACTATATCATCGGATGACATGTCGTAATTGAATGTGTTTAGGGCTATGACATAGTCCAAGTAATTGGCAAATGCCCTTAAATTGGTGGTTGAAGTTATTTACGCAACGCAGGATGGGTTCGACGAATTCGATTCGTACTTGGGATGTTCGATAGTGGTTAGGCCACGCGGAGTGCTCATGCATTCCATGTTGATCATTTCAACGTGTGCTTGGCCTAGTTGAGCTTATCAACTAACCCGATTGACCGATGTATGTTCACCATGTTTGGACGCTACTGCTTGAACCTAAGGTACCAAACTTACCAGTGTAAAGCCCCTTTAACCTTCGTACCTCGAACCACTACGACTCATGAGTCGGGCATGGTGGTATGGGACACCGTGGTCGAGCTGTCGGCCTACGCTGGGGCGATGAGCCTCCCTGTAGTGACCAGTGAGCAACCTAGACTCCTGAGCCGATTATGTTGGTATGAGACACTATATTTGTGCTATTGGCCTACATTGATTGATGACGAGTCCTTTGTAGTGACCTCGAGCATACTCTAAGTCTGCATTGAGGCGACGAGTCATTCCATAGCATTAGAGTATAACTAGGCCTACACTGATCAGTTGTCATGTCCTATGCATGTGATGTGTTTCCCACAGGAGCAACACTAATTTGGTGACAAGCCCTTTTGTGGCGACCTAGAACCGCAACATCGTATGAGATTTTCTAGGACTGACGACCCTAGAATGAATCATCGTTTGAGTATTGATATAAGGGAGGTACCTTATCTTTCCAATCCTGCTGTATGAAAAGGACTAATAATAACTCAGTAATCATGTTCATATCATCGCACTGCATGTGCCGACGATGAAGTGCACAGAGGGCTGGAAGTATGCCGCACATGTATGATGGTGTCACATGAGGGAGTGTGGACAAGGGCATGCATTCATGAAACATCTCATCCCTGCATTAATAAGAGTATTTAGGAATGGTTGATATGTTTGCTTTATTATTATTGCTTGACTGAATTGATAACATGTTAATCTTTACTCTATGATTCCACTAAGTTGATCACTCACTCTCACGTTATGGGACGGTATTTGCAACACCAACCAGTCCTTGTTTTAGTTTCAGATGGTGGCGATGCTTGCGAGGCAGAGCCGGTCTTTTATGTCGATGAGGAGGGTTTCTCCTATACGTAGTTCTCAAGCGTGTTCATGTGAATAATGCTCTGATTGACGGGGATTCAGGGCTTTGTTAGTAGTGATTTATCACTTTTTGATATATGTATTTTGAGACACGACTTGTAATTATGACCTAGTAGAGCATACATATCTTGGGAACTTATGTTGATTTATATATATATTTCAGTCTTCCGTTCGTGTGTTCAGACTGTCCTTGAATTATGTTTGATGTTTTGGCTTAATCTACCTTATGTTTTATGCCCTAATACAGATAACATTCATCCATCATCAAATAATATTGAATAAGTGATGTTCTGGAACTCCGAAGCTAAGTTATGCTCGACCCTCGATTTTCAGGGCGTTATAGTTTGTTTGACCCTATATTAAACTTAAGATAGGTCATACAATTTGTACTTATATCATAAGTCATTTGATAATTTTATAGGTCATTTTTCGACCAGTCCTAGTCATGGTTCGACTAGTCCAAACACTGGCTCGACCAATCTAAGAATTTTCTCAGCCAGTCCAAGGTTTGTTGTGAATTTTTAGAATTTTCTGTTGGACCCTTGACCATTCTTAGAGACTGCTCGATCAGTCGAGTGAACAGTACTTGACCAGTCCAACAGGCTCGACTCAAAGTCTAGCAACATTTTTGAGTCCCACTCGACCAATCGAGTGCAATGCTCGACCAATCGAGCAAGCCCCTCAACCAACCAAGTAGCGATCTTATCTTATCGCACTAGAAGTTTTGAAATGTTGTTGGTCCTTTGACTAGTCGAGCTGACCACTAGGCCAGTCGAGTGAATAGTATTTTTACCTATAAATTGAGGACGACTTTTAAAGTTTTTCAATTCTTTTTAAGATATTCAAGTCACAAAGCTGAGAAACTTGTCCCCACATTCGAGAAGCTAATTGGTTAGTATTTAAGATTCTTTTAATAGTTTTTTTACATTTAATTTTGTGATCTCTATTCAATTCTATTTTTTAAAAAAGGGAATATTGATTTTACCCTTTTTGAGATCAAAATCAAATTAAGCTAGCACAGATTGATTTATTCTAAAAATCATTTAGACCTAAGAACCCTTTCATATGTGAGATTGGACATTGAACATTTACATCGAATTGGTTCTACCTGGATTCATCAGAAGAAGAATCTTCAAATAAGTACATCTCAATTTTCTGTATTTGGTTTGTAAGATTGCCAAAAAATCTTTCATTTTTGGTTTTGACTGAGATAGTCAGAAAATCTCAATGAGTGGGCTTTTTAATTGTGGTAGCCCTTTGAAAACATAATTGTGAAGGTTTTTGGTGAACCTTGGAAAACCTATTTCATAGTAAAAGCCAATATCTTGTGGGTAAAGATATTGGGAGTAGAACAGTTGGTGTACACACAAGCGAACCACTATAATTATTAGAGTTCTGGTGAATGTTTATTATTGTGCATTTATGGTGAATGATTGTAATTTATTTTCTACACATACGTGAATGTTGTAATAGCAGTAGATATTTCTATTTTATTCTTTATTCCTATGTATTGGTTTAGGACTTTGATACATAGACAATTCTAGAAATCAGGTTGTCCTACTATAAGCGATTGGTTTTTGGTGTAAGGTTGTCCTTAGAACAACATTTGTATCAACATCTCAATACTTACGCATTTGAGTTTGCTATTTATTTGTGCTATTTGGGATTGATAAGTGCTATCTTGTTCTAATTCTTTCTTAATTCTACATTTAAATTTTAATTTGGCATAATCCTATTCACCCCCCTCCCTAGGACTTTTAGCTTAGCCTTTTCAAGTGGTATCAAAGTCTAATAGCTCATTTATTTAGATTTATTTCCTGAGCTAACTGATTTGAGCTTATATCATGTCAAATTTTGATAGCCTTTCAATTACTAGGCCACCACCATTTGATGGCTCTAATTATGCCTATTGGAAAGCCAGGATGAGAATTTTTTTGAGATCTATCAATGAAAATGTGTGGCAATCCATAGTGACTAGGTGGAACCCACCTACCATTGAAGTTCTAGGAATTGATGGTATTAAAACTCTTAAGGTTGCACCATATAATACTTGGACCACTCTTCAGAAAAATGAGGGCAGTGCCAATGGTAAGGCTTTAAATGCAATTACTTGTGCACTATCACCAGATGAATTCAAAATGATTATATCTTGTGATACTGCAAAACAAGCCTGGAATATTTTAGAAATGACACATGAGGGTATGACTACTGTCAACAAATCTAAACTTCAAATCCTCACCACTAGGTTTAAGGAAATACGTATGGAAGAAAGGGAAACATTTATGGACTTCTATATTAAGTTAAATGACATAGTCAACTCAATGTGGGGTTTTGGAGATAACATCCCAAAAAGTAAAGTCTGTACAAAGATACTACGTCATTACATGAAAGGTTCAATTCAAAAGTCACTGCCATTCAGGAACTTCGTGATATGGATAACATGCAGGTTGAAGAACTTGTTGGTTCTTTATAAACCTATGTATTAAACTTTAAGGCTCCTAAAGGTAAATCCATAGCCCTAAAATCTTCTAAAGATATTTCTCATAATTCTAATAATTTTGATTGTAAAAATTCAAAGGATGATATGACACTTTTAGCTAAGAAGTTTTATAAAAATTTTAAAAGTAAAAAGAGAGTTAATTTTCAAAAACCCTCTGAGAAGAAAAAGGGTAGATCTAAAACTTGAAAATCACTTAAAGACATCCAATGTTTCAACTGCCAAGAATACGAGCATTTGGCAAACAAATGTCCAAAGAAGGATAAACCTAAAAGGAAAAGTATGTTGGCTACGTGAGATGAATCATCCTGCTCTGAAGCTTCTTCTGAGTCAAATGATTCTAATTCTGAGTCTACTAATAAGGTTAAGGCCTTAATGACTCTAGCTAGAGTCACTTCCTCAAAAAGTTGTGATTCAACTTACGATGATAATCTGAGAAGTGATCGTGAAAATGACGAAGATTTACAAGATGGCTACAATGCCCTATACAGGGAGAGTTGTAAGATAACTGTAAAATTAAAACTTTAAAAGGAAAAGTTTTTAAAGCTAAAAGATAATTTTGATACTCTAGTTTTAGAAAAATCGCATCTATCTGATTGTTTTTAAAAAACCAAGTGCGATTTAGATTTTAAAACATCTCAATTTGAAAATCTAAAATCAGAGAATGATAATCTAAATTAGAAGTCTCTTGTCTCTTGAGTTTGAAGGATACTTGGAAGTATGCCCAGAGTGATCTTAAACTAGAAAGACTCCTAACCGAATCTAGGAAATGTAGCGATCGATCTGGTTTGGGCTACGATAAAAATACCCCTCCTAAAAAGTAAGCCTACTCCTCCTAAGTTTATTAAAGGGAAATTCTCTAATTCAAAAGGAAAAAGTCTGAATCAAAATAATTTTTAAAATTGTAAAACTTTTCATACTATGAAACCTAAAAGCAATCATATAAACTATAGAAATCAGGACCATAATCCTTTAGCTGAAAAAATTATGGATCTACTTAAGGAGCTTTTAAAATCCAACTCGAATGGTAGAATATATAACAAATACAAGTATCGAAAAACCAATAATGTTCCAAAACCCAAAACCATAATGAAATGGGTCCCTAAAGTTACTTGTTTGGTTGCTCATACTACTTTCAAGGCTTCAAGTCAATCAAAGTTGTACCTAGACAGTGGATGCTCTAGACATATGACAAATGACAAAGATTTGTTCACTAATCTTAAAGATATGGCTAATGGTTCATTCACTTTTAGTGATGGTAACAATTGTAGAATTGTTGGCCAAGGTACTATTCAACTCTTTAATCTTCCACCATTTAAGAAAGTCTTATTTATAAAACGTCTTAAGCATAATCTCTTAAGTATATCGCAAATCTGTGATAATAAACATAACATCAAATTCAATAATCCAGGGTGTGAAATTTCTAATGAGAATAGTTTTGTGACATTGACTGGTCATAGATCTTCTGAGAACTGTTATATTGTCAGTAACTCAAGCTCGTCTAAGTTATCGTGCTACATGGTCCAAACTAATGAATCCGATCCATGACGTAAATGCCTAGGACATGTACACTATCGTAATCTCTATAGACTGAGCAAAGGTGAAGTAATACGTGGTCTACCCAAGTTAAAGAAAATGGATAAAATCTGTGGCGATTGTCAGATTGAAAAATAATCTAGAAGTGCTCACAATAAAGTGAACTCTAGTGCCACATCCAAACCTCTTTAGCTCCTCCACATAGATCTAGTTGGACCTACTAGAATGGAGAGTCGAGGTGGTAAAAAATATATTCTAATAATAAGTGATGATTTTACAATGTTTACATGGGTAGTTTTCATGAGAGAGAAATCTGACACTCTTGATGAAGTAAAAAGGGTACTCAAACGTATTCAAATTGAGAAGGAATCACCAGTTATTAAAATATAAAGATATAATGGTTCTGAATTTGATAATAGCAGCTTTGAGAAGTTCTGTAACGATTACAGGATATCACATGAATTTTCTGCTCATACTTCAAGAGATGGCTAATGTTATATTAAATAGCATGAAACTTCCTAAAAATATTTGGGCTACACTACTTGTTATATTATTAATCATGTATATACCAGAAAATTGAATAATAAGACTGCATATAAACTATGGTTCAATAAGAAGCCAATAGTCAAATATTTTCGAGTTTTTGGTAGCAAATACTATATTCTACATGATCGAAAAATTTTGGAAAAATTCGTCACTAAAATTGACGAAGGTATTTTCCTAGGATATGCTCTTAATAGTCGAGCATATCGTGTTCTCAATAAGAGGACCATTGTAATTCAAGAATCCATTAATGTTGTCATAAATGATCATCTGAATATATCTACCTCTAGTTTAAAAGATGATGAAGTCTCATTAATTTAAAAACCAGACTCTTCATCTAGTCGAAATAATGACATTGAACTAAGATCAGTTAAAGATCATCTAAATGATCAAATACTTGAGAATCCTCTCGCTGGTGTGCACAGTCATAAACAACTTGAAAATATATGTAACTATGTGTGCTTCACTTCCCAGATTGAGCCGACCAATGTAACAGAAGCACTTGCTGATGAAAACTGGATTATAGCTATGCAAGATGAACTTAATCAATTTGTTTGAAATGATGTATGACATTTGGTTCCTAGACCTGATGATAAACATATAATTGGAACTAAGTGAATCTTTAAAAATAAGTCTGATGAATTAGGAAACATTATAAGAAATAAGGCGAGACTGGTTGTACAAGGGTACACTCAAATAGAAGCCATCAATTATGATGAAACCTTTGCCCCAGTAGCTCATCTTGAATCTATCAGACTGTTCATATCCATTGATTATTACAAGAATTTTAAAATCTATAAAATGGATGTCAAGAGTGCATTCTTGAACGATGATCTACATGAGGAATTATATGTAGAACAACAAAGGGTTTTGAAGACCCTAAACATTCTAACCATGTTTATCATATGAAAAAAGTACTTTATGGTTTAAAACAAGCTACCAGGAAATGGTACGAAAAGTTGACTAAGTTTTTACTAAGTCATAACTTTGTAATGGGGAGTGTTGATAAAACACTGTTCGTAAAGAAATACAATGATCACATTCTAATAGTGTAGATATATTTTGATGACATTATCTATGGATCTACTTGTGTTAGCATGTCTGTTGAGTTTGCAGAAGTAATGAAGTCCAAGTTTGAAATGAGCATGGTAGGAGAATGAACTATTTTCTATGCCTGCAAGTGAAACAACATGCTAATGGGATATTTATCTCTTAAACCAAGTATTCTCTAAATTTGGTGAAAAATTTTAAATTTTAGAGTGGTAAGAACTTCGATACTCCTATGAGTATAACACTTAAACTCTCTAAGGATTCAACAGGTAAAAGTGTAGATCCTAAGTTGCATCATAATATAATAGGTAGTTTATTATATTTAACTGCGAGCCGACCTGATATTGGATTAAACGTAGGAATTTGTGTTAGATATCAATCCCACCCTAAAGAGTCCCACCTAATTGCTATAAAGAGCATTTTAAGATATGTCACAAGTTCAGCCACAATTGGCCTTTGGTATCCTCATGATACTAATGTTGAATTAGCTGGTTATTCGGATGCTGATTGGGCTGGTAATATTAATGATCGCAAGTCTACTAGCGGTGGATGTTTTTATGTTGGGAATTGTTTAGTTTCATAGCATAGCAAGAAACAGAGTTTTGTATCTCTTTCCACAGCTGAGGCTGAATATATTGCAGCCGGTAATGCTTGTACCCAACTTGTTTGGATGAAGAGAATGTTAAGTGATTAGGATTTGCACAAGATATTATGGTTTTGTATTGTGACAATTCTAGTGCAATTAACATTTCTAAAAATACAATTCAGCATTCACGAACTAAGCATATTGACATTAGATATCATTATATTTGTGAATTGGTGGAAAACAAGATAATTTCATTAGAATATATTCAGACCGAGAATCAACTTGCAGACATATTCACAAAATCACTTGACAAAAATAGGTTTGCAAAATTGAAATTTGATCTTGGTATGTGCAATATGAATTGAAATGTTTGTGTTTATTTATATAATATTGCATATTTTTATTTTATTTTATTTTTATAAATTTTTTGAATTTCAAAATATGAAAATATATTGAATTTTCAGTGGTGCACGTCCAGTTGTGTACACACTCAACCAGTCGTGGCTCGACCGGTCGAGTATGTACACGACCAGTCATGGATCTTGAATTTTGCCTTTATTTGGCAAAAAATACTTTTTTCTTCACTTGGTTCTTCTTCTCCAACAAGCCCTACCATGACCAGTCGAACCCATCTTCGATTCCTCTATAGTTAGTTCATCATTTTCAATTTAATTGTAGATTTGAGTTCTTTGCACTTCCATTTCCTTGTTTGTGTTGTTTATTTCAAGGTTATGGTGGTTTCTTAGGTTTTCTAACTAAAAATATGATTTACTTGAAATCATTCTTTCCTTTTTTACAATCCTTGTATTCCTTATTTTTCTTCTTGCAATGAAGAGTAGAAATAAGAAGAAAGGATCTCGCGGTCCCTCTTCTTCTCGTTTCACTCTTATCATGGTGCGCAATCTTTGGTCACCCGAAGAAGATCCTGAGTATGTGTAGGATATTCACATACACAACGTGATAGTTAAACGGACAGTTAATACTGATCATTTGGCACCTTATAGTATTATTCCACTCCTTCAATCTATATAATGGGATAACATTTTACTTTGGGGTGGTCCTGCATTGTAACGCCCCATGTTTTCAAGACCTGAGTATATGACTCGTTTCCCAAAAACCTGAGTGTTAACCTTAAAGGATGGTCAAATTTGAGTATTTTTTTTCTTTTATCAGAGTAGGCAGATGAGCGTAGAGTAAACAAATCAACATAAGGGAAGTTTCATTATCTTTCAAATATACAAGCAGCCCATAATGACTTATACAAACCAATGTCCTAATATTAAATATTACAAGATTTGTATACATAAGAAATAACAGAAAGAATATAAATGTAAGCTGCGTGACCACGCAGCTCCTCTTAGCAATACAGTCGTGCATCCATGGCACCTGCACAGCTCCTCATCAAGTCTGATCATATACTTCATCTGGGCCACCTATTCTACGTGTACGGTTGTATATTTGATGGATGAGTGGCCAGCTCAATGTGAATTCTCTTCAAGATTTACACCGCCACATTAGGTAAGCATAATTATAAGACAACAAGCATTCAAACAATACATGATGCAGTCTTTTTAAATGCATGGATGTATGAATGCACATCAGCTTGGGGATGCTCATCTAGCAGGACTTGGGCTCGTCACCCATGCAAATCATCAACCTGATAAAATCATCCAGACGTCGGACAGGGGTCGATAGTCATTGGTCTGGGAGCTAGTGAAATGATACCCTAACAGCTATAGGGCATGTGCTACAACATCCAGAATTAGCCACCCATCATCCCCAATATGCCATGGATGCATGATTAGCCAAACCATTATTAGTCCAGTTACAATCAGCCAATTTAAATAAGCTCAAAGGTCACTACGAGGAGCACATGGCCCATCATAGGCCGACGCTCGGGCATAGTGCCCCATACCACCATCCGCGGCCCATGAGGCTACCATCTTAGGATGTTTAATGAAAACTCATCAACTAGTGGCCAGTCATATTACAGTATATGGGGCTTACCATCGCATGGTTGCACATTATAAAACATTGAACCTTTATAGGGAAAATATCAAAACAAAACTACATAGGGCAAGTATCAAAATATACCACATAGGGTGATATCAAACAAGCCATATAGGCAATTATCAAAATAAGCCACATAAGGCGAGTATCAAAACTATGCGATAAAAGACTATCCTTGAAAATCATTGGACACAACAATCCTAGATGATAGGCCCACATCCATGATCCATCTAAACCACCACTTAATAATCAGTAGATTGAAGGTCCATTGTAATCACCATCAATCAAGTTACATCCCAAGTATGGGTGTACATTTATAGGTGGGAATTTCCCATTAATGTACCAGTTTAGGTTCCATAAGCAATCTACAATGAGAACTCTCCAAGCACGAATAATTATATAGGATAATCATAAAGCATGTAATACAATAATTAACTTTTCACCAGCTAACACATATGATTATAAAGATAGATATCAAATATGAATTTAAATAAAAACTATAACTTAAACTAATGAGAAGATGAAAAGCTCAAGGGGAAGAATCATCACCTTATATTTTGAACTGCCTACCCGTGTTGCATGTTTCCTTAAAATCAAACCCTATCATGAATTGTAAAGTTATACCGTTAGATTCAAGATTTATACGCTATTCTTGGTAAAGGTCTTAACCTAGGGTTTGGATTACCTTAGTTTTAGAGTTTTACCCAAGAGTCTAGGTCTAGACTTGGATCTTGGAGTTTGGACCCTAATTCGTTGTACAATTAATTAAAGTGTTAATTTAATGGTGTTTATCAATATTAATGATTCAATTAATATTAGCCAATATGGTAATCATAATCATTGTGATAAATGTTAATATAATAGCTACCAAATACTTGTTAATATTTATGATAAAATTAGTATTAGCTAATTTGGTAATCATAATCGTTATGATAGTGACAACTAGTATAGTCCATTATTAATGGTAATATTTAAGGATGGTAATTAAAATATTATTATTTAATAATTATAATTATGTTTATAATATTTAATATTAGTGTAAATAGTCTACCAATGGCTAATCATGTCTATATTAAAATTATTATGATAATAGTATTAAGGGTGGTAGTTGTAAATCAGGCCTGGAGTTTGTCCACGGCTAAGGCCTGAACTGGGCTTCACACATGGGCCTATTCACACCATAATGGGCCTGACATCACATAATGGGTCTCATTTGTACAACAAGTGGGCCTCTCCAGGCAATGAGGCCCACGACCTAAAAATGAATGGACAGTGTGTGTAACACACATACATCATGGTGGACTTGGGACAAATATCAGGTCAATATGTGGCTTGTGTGGGCAGTACCATGCTAAAAAATTAGGAGGTTTATCCACCATTAGAGCATTCATAATCATTTGTTGGGCCCACCAAGTTGCGGTTCACAAATCCAACCCATCCATTATGTGTGTCCCACTAGGTTAATGGGTCAAACCAAGTTTCAGGTGCATCCAAATCTCAGATGGACCCCAACAAGTGCTTTTATATAGTTTAACATGTCTTCGCAAGATTACAGATGGTGTGGGCCACCTGAGCTCTGTGTATGACTGATTCTTGGGGGCACCCCATATATAAAGGGGACCCATAAAATGGACGGTGTTGATGTTCAACACACATCATGGTAGGGCCTGTGGTGGGGGCCATGGTCCTAGCCAAAATCTTAATCACATGAGGCAGCGTCCTCTGGACGTTTACGTGCATGTTCCTTATATATATATTATTATTATTTTTGATAGGTGGGGCCCACCTCAGGAGGATCTACTCCGTTGGTTAGGTTCTAGGCTCAGGACAGGTCTAATGGGTCCAATATCGGATATGTCTTGATGCACCGAAATATCACGGCGGGCCCTAATGATTTACCACTATTAAATTAGTCTTTCTGCTGGTGTGGCCTACCAGAGAGTTGGGTTGGCTTCATTTTTCAGGTCAACACCTAAAATGAGGTAGGAAATGGGATGGACAATGAGGACATAACATACATCTAGGTGAGGTCCCGCTTAAGCAAAATCGATGGGCAATGTTGAATAACACATACCTTAGTTAGACCCACAGTCCCATGGAACTTGGTAACGTGAATATAGTAGCAATATAGCTATTGTACAGACTCCAGCCAATTGGCTTTGCACTTCAGGTGGGTCCCACGTGGGGCCCACCATAACATAATATCATTATTATATAATATCATAACATATCTATATATATTTATTTAAGAGGAGGCTCCAGCGTCCAGCGTCCAGAGGGCGGGACGGACTGGATGGGACACCATCGAGGTGGGGTCCATGCGCTGGACAACCTAGATGAGAGGCACACATCAGGCGAGCCACACATGATTAGAGAGAGAGAGAGAGAGAGAGAGAGAGAGAGAGAGAGAGAGAGATCACTTGACTTGGCTATGCTTGGAGCTAGGATGAAGAAGAAGATGATGCCATGAATGGTGAAACTCGAATGGAGGCTCCTTCCTCCAATTCGACAGCATAAGATGGTTCATATGGATTCTAGGAAGCTTAAGGATGAGCTTTTTGAAAGCTCTAAGATCGTTTGAATGGTGGGTTTGGAAGGAGGAAGAAACGGCTGTTTTCTCATGGGTGGTCTGTAACACCCCGGATTTTGGCCAATCTGGGATTTGACGTCCTTAGGCAGTGGGTCAACTAAAACACCTGGAAAATCACTCAGAACCCAATTTCATAGCCAAAGAAACCACTTAGGATTAATTCCTATGGAAATTTAGCGTAAGTTAGCTAGCGCAACGCTGGAGTAGCTGGGAAACAGTCCCTGATCACTTTAAATACGTTCTACAAGACCCAAATCGAGTAGAACCAATGACTCTATAAGACTCTATAACCTCGGATCAAACTCTAAGCAGGTTTGTTCTCTGGACCACTTTGAAATTTTGTATTGGATCTAGACCGCGTGTCGAAAGTCCGATACCTCCTATGTTAGACCGTTAGAACCGCCTTGTTGGACTTGACAATCATTTCAAAAATCAAGTCCAACCGATAAACACAGGCTATTTCATTGAGCCTGGACCGAAGAGAGTGCGAATAGGGACAGATTTGGAATTTGAAATTCAAATCTGGCACACGACTTGACGTGTCAGTATTAAGCGTTCTGACCGTCAGAATTCAGCCAAATTACACCCTCGGATCAGGAAAAATTTCTATTTCATATCATGAGACTTGCAGCCTTGATCTACGTGCGGTGACCGCTGAACTGAAATTGGTCCACCACGTGCGATCTGCGAACCCTGCCAGACTGAAAACTTAATGCGTGCTAGATCTGGTACGCATGAGCTTAAGTCCGATCGCATTCGACCAGGGGACCACCAGAAAGCATCTTTTGGACCGAAACAGCCCCGAATTGGACATACCTCAAGTATACCTTGACCTAGAGCCTATTCTGGGCATTTTTGAGCTTATAAAAAGGGTTGAAACCCTCACTCCCCTCTCCCATCCGAATTTGCAAAAAGCCCTAGATTGGGAGAGAGAAAAGGTGAGAGTTTGTGAGAGAAGGTGGGAGAGATCTTCCTGCCACCTGCTGTTGCTGCTGTACGTGCTTAGGCAACGCACTCCGATCACTTTTTCGGTGATTCCTCCGCGTTTTCAGGTAAGAAAAACCCTAGAAAGTTGCTGATTTGATGTTTCTTCCGTTCCATATCCTGATAGTTAATAAATCTCGTAAAACTGGTTCTCTTATCGCTGTAGTTGAAGCGTATACGCTCCGTTCGAATTTACTCATCCATAAGAGACAAGGTGCGAATTTTAGACGCTTTGATTGACTGTTTCCAAAGCTTTCAATGACGTTTAATAGTAGATTATCGACGGCATCGCCGTTTGACATGTACAACATGCTATCCGTTTCCTGTTTCGTAAATTAACGAAGAATATGAGATTTAGGGCATTTTAGTCATTTGTAGGAAGTACTGATTACATTCATATTTCGCTGATGTGATTGACATGGTTTGTTGTCGCATTAGAAAGTTAGGAGTACGTGCATAATTAGTTTGGAGAAAAGATTCGCCAAATTGCGCACTTCGGGTCGACATACTATATGTAGATTTAAGTGTGAAGTGTATGTGTTTGTATAAATGCTTGTATTAGTATGTATTGAATTAAATGATGCTATGAATTAGTTTGAGATGGATTTCTCAATTTATATGTTCACATAAATGATTTCCTACATGTTGACTATGTACATGATTCCATACTATGCATGAAATGTATGTGCTTGAAGATTTGCTTAAGTTGAATGTTATAACATGTGTTAACATGCTCACATGATTGTATTTCAATTCCAATACTCCTACATAATTTGCTGATGTGAATTCATATTTGTTTGGGACTATACTTAGTCCAGGCAGTCGGTAACCGAGCGAATTCGTGGTTGGCTGGTCTTGGCCACGAACGACGCGTCGATGAACGCGAGCCGTGTTCTGGAGTTGGCGGCAGTGGTTAGGCCACACGAAGTGTTTTACGCACTTCATGTCGTCAACTTGAGATGCGATCGCGCTAGTCGAGCCCGTCAAGTAACCCGACTGGCCATTGTATGTTCACCCTGCATGAGTCATAACTACTTGAACCTAGGATACTGAACTTACTATTGTAAACCCTGTTAACCATGGTACCTTGATCCACGAAGACTCATGAGCCGGGCATGGTGGTATGGGACACCGTGGTCGAGCTGTCAGCCTACGCTGGGGCCACAAACCTCCCCGTAGCGACCAGTGAGCACCTAGTCTCGTGAGCAGATTATGGTGGTATGGGACACTATATTCTTGCTGTCGTCTACACTGATCAGGCGACGAGTCCTTTGTAGTGACCGCGAGTGTATTCTGAGTCCACGGGAGGCGACGACCCTTCCGTTACAGTAGAGTACGGTAGGCCTGTATTGATAAGGTGATGGGGGAGTGGTGCAACGAGTGCGAGCAACAGCCCTGGCAGCCCTTGCAGTGACCTACGAAATATACATCGTATAAGATTACTAGGAGTGACGATCCTAGACAGGATCTGTGTTGGGATTGATACAAGGGAAGTACCTTAGTTTCCCAATCCTGCTATTTGAATGGACTAATAACAACTTGGAAATCATATCACCATAGCAATGCATGTGCTTGGAAGATGTGGAGCACTCTAGGGAGTGTGGCATGCCGCGGTCGTAAGATGTTGCCGTATGAGGGAGATCGTCGGTGAGGGCATACATCACGTCATGTCATAATTGCATTAACAACAGTATTAGGAATGTTTGAATTACTGCTTTACTATTATCGCATGATTGATTTGAGAACATGTTAATCCTTGCTCTATTATTCCACTGAGTTAGCTACTCACTCCCACGTTACGGGACGGTGTTCCTGGACACCCACCAGACTCTTTTGTGATTGCAGATGATGGCGCGGCCTATGAGGTGGAGCTGGACTTGATGATGATGATGAGGATCCCTCCTTTATGCGTGTTCTGATTGACGGGATTACAGGGAGGTTGATTAAATACCTTGACACTTGTCATTTTATATTTTTAGAGCACTCATGTATATTCTTTTGTTTACTTTTGAAGTATACATGTATGTATATAACCTGGTAACATGTTCACACTCTGGAGACATACAACAGTTTATATATGTTATACATACTATCACAGTCTTCCGCTTATAAATTTAACTGTCTCTGGAGTATGATATGCTGTTCTGGATTAATCTCACTCATGTTTAATACATTAACACAGACAACATTCAATCATACATATGTATGTTGCATAAATAACATTTTGGAACTCGGGAGTTGGGTTTTTGCTCGACCCCCCGATTTTCGGGATGTTACAGATGGTATCAGAGTATGATTTGGATTAAACCGGGCCGGGTTATGGTTACGCGACGCACGCTGTCACTTCCTTTGACTTAAGTGGGTGCGAGAAGGGTCTAGAAACACTTCTAGGATTCCAGATTCGCTAATAGGCGAAGTCTATTCATTTCGATTGCTGGATCGAGTCCGTAACGCATCTTAGGTCGCGTGAAGCAACCCGAATAGCTCCTAGGTTGTTGGTGAGTGGGTTGAGACATTATTTGAATGATTCTAAACCCGTTAATGTGAATCCTTGGGCCATGGGACAACCACGACCCCTGTATTCAATCGTCAGGGCTTAAAAACCCCGTTTCACCGAAAATCTTCGAAATTCTTCCTCTCACCACTCCAATATTCAATTTTATCTTATCTTTTTCATGTTAGACATTAATAATAATATGAAAATAACATAAAATCATACTTTTACAAAATTTTATAGTGAATAGTAAAATTTCATGAAAAATGGCCATAAGGCCATTCTAACTTCACTTTCTTTAGTAAATAATGGGCTAGATGGATGTAATAGCTCCTTCTACCCCAAAATCATATGCTGCATGATAGGATTTTGTATTCAAAATTGCAGATTGGCCCCGAAAAGCCTCGAATGGATGTTTGGGCTTCCCTAGGGCAATCTACAATGAACCACAGGGGGGAACCATACCTTTTTAGAATCCCTAGGGTAAGGGGAACCCATACCATATGGCCTCAATGGCCAATTTGTAACTTCACCGGCGATTCCATCGCCGATTCGGCGATGCATCGCCGGTCAAACTTTTCAAATGGGTCTGGTCTTTGGGCTGGAGGAGTTTAGGGGCTAGGGAAGCCCCCTGGTATGCGGTCCGTACCTTGAAACTCCCTAAAAGATGTACTTCCTTCACAAAAGTCCCCTTCCCTAGCCCCATTTTCATTTTCCTGCCCTAACCCAAAACTGTGGTTCCAAACCACTCTCAAATCCATTCCCTGCCAAAAACAACCACCCTCCATCATTCCTTTGAAGTTGACAGCCCTCCCTCTTGAAGGTTTCGTCCGTTGGAGCTCTTAAAACCCCCAAATCGAGCTGAAATCGTGAGGTGCTCCATTCCCCTTTTTCATTTTCATTTCTTTCTGAAAATACATCCTAGGGAAGCTTGAAGCATCCCTCTACAACGCCTAGATCTCCCTTTTCTATTTTGGTTAGCCATTTCCTTACATTTCTCTCATTTTCCATGGCTATTGTTAAGCTGTTTTAGCCTTTTTCTCTCTTTCCACCATCCTCCCTCTCAATCCTATTCCTCCATTTTCTTTGCTTAAGGGATACTGAAAATATATGGCCGAGAGAGCTCTAGTGAGCAACAGACAGTATTAGACTCGACAGTGATAAAGAAGGTAAGTCGGGACTGTGCTAGAGTCCTTTGGTAGCATTAGGCATCTGTGATGTTGTCTTGTAGATGTTTGATTACCATTTTGAAATCTCTGTATTTTGTTGTTGTTAAGTTTAGTGACGTCAGAGGTAGAAAGTGTAGAACTTTGTTCCGTATATTGTGACTAGCATGCTACTCCCAACACAACAAGGGATTAAGAATGTAGTTTCGTTTCATACAATAGGCCCTTGGCGTTTTGGACCTAGTGTTAGTACTCCTAGATTTGAAGGATCTGATGATATAGGAAAGCCAATTTTATTTCGATAATCTTGACCCTAAGCAATAGAACAACTCCCTGTAGTAGAAATGGTATGGAACCATTTAACGTATAAACTTAGGCTTTGGATTATAAGTACTGAGTTACAGACTAGGCTACTAGTTGACTTAGGCAGTGTAAGGCCTATATATGCTAAGGGATAGTAGGTTAGATTTGGTTGGAATGGGACTCCCTTCCTTCGGTAGATCCCTTTATGACTTATAGATTTCTGTTGTTGCCCATAGGAAGGAACCATACACTCTCAGGGAACATTTATAAATCCCTCAGATTGAACTTAGAATGTACTAGCACACCCCTTAGAATTGCCTTCCCCAAGGACTTATTGCATTCGGGAACGCAGAGTAAAGGAACTGCATGTAAGCGATGTATTCGCGGTTTGAGTCGACTTCTTAATCCTAGTGGTTACTAATGAATCCAATGCTCTGATCAAGCAGAGGATCGGCATCGACTCGGATTAAGAACTGATACAACGCATTTTCTGTCCTGATTAGACAGAAGGTTCAACGTATCCGGCTTAGACCCACTACACAACCTTTCTTCTGTGATGGCCCAACCACCTACAACCAAACAGGATCACATTGTCTTTGGGAAATGGCGAGGACTTAAAGCCAGTAGAGAATTCGACATCTTGCCACCAACTCATACCTGCCCCTGAACTTAACCACAATAGAGATTAGGCTCATCTCTATGATCATAGGTACCGATGCCATAGAACGCATCATTAGCAAGGAAAACCATGTAGAGAAAGGTTGTTTCCATTTTAGGTTAAGGATAGCCCCTAAGTTGCGCCTCGTTCCGATATACGGATCGATGCAACGATTCTTCAACCTTAAGTAGAACCAAGTTTTAAGGGGGGTAGAACGTATTAAGTCCAATCCAGTTAGGATTAGTCAACACTGCCGTTCGATTAGTGTGGCGCAACGGAAGCGTGGTTGGCCTCTTCCCCACTGGCCCAGGATCGAAACATTTGATTTAGGTTATACGTACGGTTATGTTATTAAATAGGATTTGAACCTTCCTTAGAGAAAGTACTCCTTGCCCTTCGCCAATGTCGGGGACGACATTGTGTTTTAAGGGGGGTAGATTGTAACACCCCGGATTTTGTCCAATCTGGGATTTGACGTCCTTAGGCAGTGGGTCAACTAAAACACCTGGAAAATCGCTCAGAACCCAATTTCATAGCCAAAGAAACCACTTAGGATTAATTCCTATGGAAATTTAGCGTAAGTTAGCTAGCGCAACGCTGGAGTAGCTGGGAAACAGTCCCTGATCACTTTAAATACGTTCTATAAGACCCAAATCGAGTAGAACCAATGACTCTATAATACTCTATAACCTCGGATCAAACTCTAAGCAGGTTTGTTCTCTGGACCACTTTGAAATTTTGTATTGGATCTAGACCGCGCGTCGAAAGTCCGATACCTCCTATGTTAGACCGTTAGAACCGCCTTGCTGGACTTGACAATCATTTCAAAAATCAAGTCCAACCGATAAACACAGGCTATTTCATTGAGCCTGGACCGAAGAGAGTGCGAATAGGGACAGATTTGGAATTTGAAATTCAAATCTGGCATACGACTTGACGTGTCAGTATTAAGCATTCTGACCGTCAGAATTCAGCCAAATTACACCCTCGGATCAGGAAAAATTTCTATTTCATATCATGAGACTTGCAGCCTTGATCTACGTGCGGTGACCGCTGAACTGAAATTGGTTCACCACGTGGGATCTGCGAACCCTGCCAGACTGAAAACTTAATGCGTGCTAGATCTGGTACGCATGAGCTTAAGTCCGATCGCATTCGACCAGGGGACCACCAGAAAGCATCTTTTGGACCGAAACAGCCCCGAATTGGACATACCTCAAGTATACCTTGACCTGGAGCCTATTCTGGGCATTTTTGAGCTTATAAAAAGGGTTGAAACCCTCACTCCTCTCTCCCATCCGAATTTGCAAAAAGCCCTAGATTGGGAGAGAGAAAAGGTGAGAGTTTGTGAGAGAAGGTGGGAGAGATCTTCCTGCCACCTGCTGCTGTTGCTGTACGTGCTTAGGCAACGCACTCCGATCACTTTTCTGGCGATTCCTCCGTGTTTTTAGGTAAGAAAAACCCTAGAAAGTTGCTGATTTGATGTTTCTTCCGTTTCATAGCCTGATACTTAATAAATCTCGTAAAACTGGTTCTCTTATCGCTGTAGTTGAAGCGTATACGCTCCGTTCGAATTTACTCATCCATAAGAGACAAGGTGCGGATTTTAGACGCTTTGATTGACTGTTTCCAAAGCTTTCAATAACGTTTAATAGTAGATTATCGATGGCATCGCCGTTTGACATATACAACATGCTATCCATTTCCTGTTTCGTAAATTAACGAAGAATATGAGATTTAGGGTATTTTAGTCATTTGTAGGAAGTACTGATTACATTCATATTTCGCTGATGTGATTGACATGGTTTGTTGTCGCATTAGAAAGTTAGGAGTATGTGCATAATTATTTTGGAGAAAAGATTCGCCAAATTGCGCACTTCGGGTCGACATACTATATGTAGATTTAAGTGTGTAGTGTATGTGTTTGTATAAATGCTTGTATTAGTATGTATTGAATTAAATGATGCTATGAATTAGTTTGAGATGGATTTCTCAATTTATATGTTCACATAAATGATTTCCTACATGTTGACTATGTACATGATTCCATACTATGCATGAAATGTATGTGCTTGAAGATTTGCTTAAGTTGAATGTTATAACATGTGTTAACATGCTCACATGATTGTATTTCAATTCCAATACTCCTACATAATTTGCTGATGTGAATTCATATGTGTTTGGGACTATACTTAGTCCAGGCAGTTGGTAACCGAGCGAATTCGTGGTTGGCTGGTCTTGGCCACGAACGACACGTCGATGAACGCGAGCCGTGTTCTGGAGTTGGCAGCAGTGGTTAGGCCACACGAAGTATTTTACGCACTTCATGTCGTCAACTTGAGATGCGATCGTGCTAGTCGAGCCCGTCAAGTAACCCGACTGGCCATTGTATGTTCACCCTGCATGAGTCATAACTGCTTGAACCTAGGATACTAAACTTACCATTGTAAACCCTGTTAACCATGGTACCTTGATCCACGAAGACTCATGAGCCGGGCATGGTGGTATGGGACACCGTGGTCGAGCTGTCGGCCTACGCTGGGGCCACAAACCTCCCCGTAGTGACCAGTGAGCACCTAGTCTCGTGAGCAGATTATGGTGGTATGGGACACTATATTCTTGTTGTCGGCCTACACTGATCAGGCGACGAGTCCTTTGTAGTGACCGCGAGCGTATTCTGAGTCCACGGGAGGCGACGACCCTTCCGTTGCAGTAGAGTACGGTAGGCCTGTATTGATAAGGTGATGGGGGAGCGGTGCAACGAGTGCGAACAACAGCCCTGGCAGTCCTTGCAGTGACCTACGAAATATACATCGTATGAGATTACTAGGAGTGACGACCCTAGACAGGATCTGTGTTGGGATTGATACAAGGGAAGTACCTTAGTTTCCCAATCCTGCTATTTGAATGGACTAATAACAACTTGAAAATCATATCACCATAACAATGTATGTGCTTGGAAGATGTGGAGCACTCTAGGGAGTGTGGCATGCCGCGGTCGTAAGATGTTGCCGTATGAGGGAGATCGTCGGTGAGGGCATACATCACGTCATGTCATAATTGCATTAACAACAGTATTAGGAATGTTTGAATTACGGCTTTACTATTATCGCATGATTGATTTGAGAACATGTTAATCCTTGCTCTATTATTCCACTGAGTTAGCTACTCACTCCCACGTTACGGGACGGTGTTCCTGGACACCCACCAGACCCTTTTGTGATTGCAGATGATGGCGCGGCCTATGAGGCGGAGCTGGACTTGATGATGATGAGGAGGATCCCTCCTTTATGTGTGTTCTGATTGACGGGATTACAGGGAGGTTGATTAAATACCTTGACACTTGTCATTTTATATTTTTAGAGCACTCATGTATATTCTTTTGTTTACTTTTGAAGTATACATGTATGTATATAACCTGGTAACATGTTCACACTCTGGAGACATACAACAGTTTATATATGTTATACATACTATCACAGTCTTCCGCTTATAAATTTAACTGTCTTTGGAGTATGATATGCTGTTCTGGATTAATCTCACTCATGTTTAATACATTAACACAGACAACATTCAATCATACGTATGTATGTTGCATAAATAACATTTTGGAACTCGGGAGTTGGGTTTTTGCTCGACCCCCCGATTTTCGGGATGTTACATGGTCGCAAGGAGATGAGGGGAGGTTACTGTTGCTCGATCCATCATGCTCTTCTTATTTCAAAACCTAGCCATTTCTAGACCGTTGGATGGAGGGTGGATGGTCAGGATTTGTCTGCCTAAAACTACCCCTAAAATAGTGGGTATGGCTGAAATCGCCCATCGTTTTCTTTGCTGAGGTGGAGACTGGGTTTGGACGGTTGAGGTTTTCCTAGTTTGAACGATGGAGATGCAGAGATGGGACGCTTAAAAGGATCGCTGACGTGGAGTGGCTACAGTTTTTATTTTTTAAAAATGGTGTGTTTGTAGGGCCGTTTGGCAGTGAGGTTCATGTGTCCATAGGTGTATGAAAATTTGATGTTCAAGTTGGGTTTTAGTCTCACGTCTGTCCTCTATCAAATGGATGGTTCGAATCGCCCTAATAGGGCCAGATGGTGGGCCACTAACCCAAGCGGACGGACGCCTGTCTGTCCACTATGTAAACTGGAGAGAGAGAGAGAGAGAGAGAAATCTCTCTATTTTGAGAGACAGCGCGGGTCAGCGCTGGTCGGCCATCATACCATGTCCCATGCATGAAGTGCACCGGTGGCCCTGGTGCACGTCCACCTCATAAGTGGTCCGTTGTGATGTCTTCAAGAAATCTACTCCGTTCATTAGTTTTAGAGGTCCTGGATATGGCCTTACACCAAAAATCAGGTGGATCCAAATCTAGGTGGGCCATACTAACCGATTGAAGGGTCCAGTTGTGTACTTACCCTGATCTGAGGGTCGAATGATTGTGAAATCAGACGTCAATGGTTAAAAGGCCTAAATGGACCATTTGTAAGGCTCTCATCATGTATTTCTAACTAATGCTAATGTTAATGTAATTTTTATTATTTTGGTATATTACTTATAATTAGATTGTTTAAAGCTTCATACATGTACATAAATATAGTTTTAATATTAACATACTATTAATTACATGATGTTGTTCATACATTCATTAGTATACATAATTCATAATATACATTATCAAATTATACATATAAATGAATTGAAAATTTTACAATATCATATTTAATAAAAATTTTATTTGTATTTAGTAATATTGTCAAATAATATGCAATTCCATTAAAGTATCTAATGATTTTTATATACATACTTATAAAAGATATTCAATGCTACATCATTATTTGAAATTTATTTATTATTATTTTTGTTGTGAAATTATTATTTCTTATATTTATTTAATATAAGATTATTTTCATAGTATTTATATACATTAAATATGTACATATCATTTTAGTGTGAAACTTTAAATCTTTACAAGGTACATACATTTCATAGTGTATATATTTAGGTCGCATTATTTATATATTTCTGGTAACACTCAAAACTAGAAAGTATAGGGTGTTACATGCATACCGTTCCATTACGTAGGCCATGTGTGCTTGCATTTATGAGAATCTAATGTTTACCATTACAACTAGAGAAGGTCCAATTGATGTGGACTGTCACCTAATTTCTAAATTGATGGATCTTCCAGTCATTGATGACGGTATTCTCATTCATACACTTATAGCAAAACTATCTGAATCTAAGAAAAGAATGATCATTAGAGTTTTATGCAACATGAATGCGGAATGGAGTTCTGGGAATGCGCTCGCTTCCAAGTTTATGTTACCCAGATACAGGGTTCTCCATCGAATTTTCATTTCTAATGTCTACCCTAGATCTGATAACAAGACTGAGCTCACTACTTTCATGGCTCGTATTCTTTATTCTATCGTTACTGGTGTCTCTATTTGTCTTCCATCTCTTATCTGTTACATCATGATTCAGTTCTATCTCCATCTAGGTCACAGTGATATTCCCTTTACTTATCTTAGGACTGTTTTAACCACCCATAGTCTAGTGGCTATGCCTGCTGGAGAAGATCCTATTCACCATCTTCCTTTCAACAACTCAAACATAAATAAGATGAATATGAAGTTGACTCCAAGCCAAGTTAATGTAGGTGTTGGAGCAGCGGAAGTAACTAATGAGGAGGATGCTTTGCCTCCAGATGATGTCAATATGGGTGACATATTTGACGAGATTGAGTCAGACTGTATGGCTGATCCTGATTATCAGCCTTCTGACTTTGAAGGTAGAGGGTATGCATGTGTCCCAAGAAACTCAATTTAAATACATGCGCAAATATCTTAGGCGCATTAACAAGGGACTACATTAAATAGATCCTTCCATACCTACTCCTTCCTTTGGTTTAGATTAGTGTTGAATTTCTGATTTGTAATAACTTTTATACTTAGATTTGTCTTGACTCTATATGCTTGGACATGTTTTCTTGTTTTCATGGACATGGTTTTAATGGTTATCTTGACAATGTTTATGTTATTTTGAAGTTACTTCTTACTCTCATTACTCATTGCACTTATTATACTCTTATATTTTCATCATTTATATGCTCTTTCCTTTGTCATATTGTGACAAAAAGGAGGAGAATTTGAGTTGGTATAAAGATGTGGAGAGAATATGTGGAGAAGTGATTATTTTTTTTTTTGGGATCTGTGGATCTGTATTTGTTCATATACAAGTACTGCAAGCAATTTCTTCCCTTCTCTTGGATTCTATGGAGTAATGTATTAAGGGGGAGTATTGGTTTGCTGATTTTTGTTGACCAGTTTTTAACTAGTGAATGACTCTATTCTTTACTATGCGTATTATGCATAATTTTATTTATTTAGTTTTGTCACGAATTCGACAAATGGGGAGATTGTAAATGTGATCTTACCTAGCTCCTAGGTTTGTGAAATTTTGTAGTACCCAAACCTCTTAGAATCTGTATCTTGTATAGTGGTTATTGTAAGATCAACTTCATGTCATCTTTGTCAATCTTATCTATATTCAAGTACAAGATCAAGAAGTTCAAGTACAACATCAAGAAGTTCACTTTCAAGAATAAGAAGTTCAAGTACAAGATTAAGAGGTTCAAGAACAAGAAGTTCAAGTACTAGATCAACTCTTCAAGCTTCCACTACTTTAAGCGAATGATATGTAATAAATCAATCTCATAAGTAAGGTTTGTTTGACCCTAAATTGACCTTAGGATAGGTCATACAATTTGCACTTATATCATAAGTCATTTGATAATTTTATAGGTCATTTTTTGACCAGTCCTAGTCATGGTTCGACTAGTCTAAACATTGGCTCGACCAATCCAAGAATTTTCTCGACCTATCTAAGGTTTGTTGTGAATTTTCAGAATTTTTTGTTGGACCCTCGATTTGTCCTGGAGATTGCTCGACCAGTTGAGTGAACAGTGCTCAACCAGTCCAGCAAGGTCTCACTCGACCAGTCGAGTAGTGATCTTATTTTATTACTCCAGAAATTTTGAAATGTTGTTGGTCCTTCAACCAGTTGAGTTGACCATTAGGTCAGTCGAGTGAACAACATTTTTGCCTATAAATTGAGGACAATTTTTAGAGTTTTTCAATTCATTCTAAGATATTCATGTCACAACTCTAGGAAACTTGTCCCCACATTCGAGAAGCTAATTAGTTAGTATTTAAGATTCTTTTAATAGCTTTTTTTTTTTGGATTTGATTTTTTGATCTCTATTAAATTCTATTTCTTTTGCAAAGGGAATATTGATTTTACCCTTTTTGAGATCAAAATAAAATCAAGCTAGCCCAAGTTGATTTATTCTAAAAATCATTTAGACTTAAGAACCCTTTCATATGTGAGATTGGACATTGAACATCTACATCGAATTGGTTCTACCGGGCTTCATCAAAAGAAGAATCTTTAGATAAGTACATCTCAATTTTCTGTATTTGGTTTGTAAGATTATTAAAAAATCTTTCATTTTTGATTTTGACTGAGATAGCCAGAAAATCTCAGTAAGTGGGGTTTTTAATTGTGGTAGCTCTTTGAAAACACAATTGTGAAGGTTTTTGGTGAACCATGAAAAACCTATAGTGAAAGCCAATATCCCATGGGTGAGGATACTAGGAGTGGAGTAGTTGTGTGGCTGTTTTCTAACAGTTGGTTTACACACAAGCAAAGAACTATAATTGCTGGAGTTGTGGTGAATGTTTATTATTGTGCATTTGTGGTGAATGATTGTAATTTATTTTATGCACATATGGTAAATGTTGTAAAAGTAGTAGATATTTATTTCTGTTTAATTCTTTATTCCTTTGTATTGGTTTGAAACTTTGATACACAGATCCTTTTAAAAATCAAGTTGTCCTACCATATGCCATTGATTTTTTGTGTAAGGTTGTCTTTAGAACAACATCTATATCAACCTCTCAATACTTGTGCATTTGAGGTTGCTATTTATTTTTTCTATTTGGGATTGATAAGTGCTATCTCGTTTTAGTTCTTTCTTAATTCCGCATTTAAATTTTAATTTATCATAGTCCTATTCACCCTTCTCCCCCCCCCCCCCCCCCCCCCCACTCTCCTAGCACTTTTAGCTCAGCCTTTTCAGAAAGAGCAAAAAGGCATGACTTCTAGATTTGAACCCCTTCGATTACATCAAACCAATTTTGCAGTGTTTATGTGGACTGCTTAAATTTGATCTGATTTTGTGAATTTACGAAACTTTGACTATAAATAGGGGTTTCCTAAGTCTTTCTAGGATATTTAGGGTTTGGAGAAGTAGAGTAAAAGGGCGGAGCCTCTTCCCAAGAGTTCTTCTTCCCTTCTTCTTAGTTTTTAATGCTTTCTTCTAGGGTTTTTAATCCAATCATGTATATGGTTGGCTAGATCCCTTACTTATGGCTGAGGGGTGAAGCTTGTAGCATGGTTGGGATGTTTTTCTTTTTTGACTCTTGTTATTATTCAACTCCTTTAATTCTATTATGATATTTAAGGAATACTTTGTCTTTAATAATTTGTTGTGACTTAAATTACAATAGATCTGTAATGGCTTGAAGTATCTTCTTTTTCTGTTTGGAGTTTGTGAAAATAGGAAATCCTGTTGTTCTCCATCATCCCTTGGGCATGGCTAAGTGATGGAATCCCTTCTATTCTTTACAATTCTCCTATGTTGGTTGTTGGATCGGTATATCCTATTATTTACCATTGTCTCCTGGGCATGGTTAGGTAATAGAATCACTTCCAATCTTCACAACTTTCATCCGTTGAGAATTAGGTCAATGGAAATTCAGATCTGATTTCGTTGAATATTTTCTAATTGGATAAGATAGGACTCCAATTCCAATTGAGTACCTTGAATTAAATAAGGAAACATCCTAATAGCTGCAAGTGAATCCCTGAAAACCCTAGTTCCCAACTTTAAATTCTTAAATTTCTAAATTCATCATCTCACAATTACTCCCTACTTTCCTAATTTAGGTTAGATCTTCTCCTAATTTTTTTTTCTAATTACTTTCAAAATAGACACACAAGATTAGTCCCTATGGATTCGACCTCGGTCTTACCGAGATTATTACTACATTGTAACCCTTCACTTAGGGTTGTGAACATATTGTGCATTGCATCTTGATTATTGCTATTGTTGTCTCTGTTGAGGGGCGAATGGTGCGCCTTAAGTAGATGCAACAAGATTATCTTTTTCCGTTGGATGGAGGACAGGTACACTTCCATTACCATTCTTGTATCTGACATGCCTTCCTTCCATTATCTGTTGTACCGATAAGACCTGATGAGGCCACTAAGGGGAGATCCTTCCGACCCTTATTCTGGCTTCGACTTGTTCCCCAGCACAGATAAGTCGGGTAAAGTTGGTACATGGATATGAGACGAGGTATCAAGAGATACTTAGGTTTGCTGAGTAGATGATCATGGAGATTTGCTCCTCATCATCGATGAATGTTTTCATTTTGGCAGCCATGGCCCGCCACCATCCAACCGAAGTTGATAATGACTGATCATTCCTCTGCCTTAAGGCAGCAAGATCTGCCCTTGTAGGCACCATATTAAGATTGTACATAAAATAATCTACAATTGCTTGGAAAAGTTATTCCCAAGTTTTAATTCGATGGTAGTTTAATGACATGTACCAATCTAACGCATCACCTTTTAAAGATTTTTAAAACAAACGGATTAACCTCCGTCATTACTTGCACAGTATTAAGCTCTCCACAGAATGCTCTTAAGTGTTCCGTAGGACACCCTGTACCATCATATCTTTTGAATTTTGGTACTTCAACATCTTGAGATACATTTGCATCTGGGAAGGGACAAAGATCCTTGAATTTGGTGGATAGGAGATCCATCCCCTGCTGTTTCTGTAGCTTCCTCTACATCTCTCGCAAATGCTCTCGGAGCTCTTCGATTTCGGAGGGACCAGATGAGAGGGGTTTTACCCCTTGGAATTGAACAAATCTCCAATTAGGAAGAGGATGTTGGGATTGGCTAAGATTCCTAATTGCGGGAAGTTGATTTTGGTGGCGGTTCTCATTAGTGAGAGATTGTAATGCCCCAAATTTCGAGGGTTGAGTGAGGCTCTACTCCCGAGATTCAGAACATCACTTATGCAGTATGGATGATGATGTTCAGATTTTGTCCATATTAATGAGTTAAGCATGAGTGAGATTATACTAAAACAACATATTATACTCCAGATATAATTAAATTAAGCAAGAGAAAGTCTGAAACATATTTATTTAAGCATGTAGGTGTTTCACAAACCTTCAGAGTATGAGTACATAACCGGGTTCAATATATACATGTATTATTTCAAAATGAACAAAATATGAAAATGTAAAGTGTCCAACTAAGTCCAAATATCCCAGTGATCCCTGCGTATTGACACGAGATCTACATCGACCCACCCGAGAGTTGAAAGTATGAGAATTCCTCTTCCTCATCCAAGAAGTCCTGCTCCATTGCATAGACTTCATTTGCACCTACATCTAAATCAGTGTCTGGTTGGTGTTTTAAAATACCTTCCCAGAGTTGGATTGAGTGATCAACTTAGTGGTTCTATAAGGAAAAAGTTAACATGTTATCAAGTTAATCAAGCAGTAATAATAAAACAACATAACAATCACTTCCTAACTACTCTTTTTAATGCAGGAATGGAATGCAAGTAATGATGTATGCCCTCGCATCGAAGTTCCCTCACAAGTGACTCCAACAACCTATTTTACATATGACAACACTTCCTCAAAATGGTGCAACTTCATCACCTTTAAAGCACATCCTAACTAATGCAGTGCGATGCATGGTCATGTTAGCCAAGTAATTAATTAAGCTTATTCATACAGAAAGTTTGGGAAGCTAGGGTACCTCCCTTTATATCATTGACTTGAATTGAAAGATCTATCTAAGTTCGTCACTCCTAGTTAAGCATATACGATAGGTAAGTTGTAGGGTCGTCACTCCTAATTAAACACATACGATAGGCAAGTTGGAAAAAATTATACTCACGATCACTACGGGGAGGCTCGTCACCTCAGCGTAGGGCCACAACACAAACACGGTGTCTCATACCACCATGCCTGGCTCACGAGTCTTAGTTGCTCATTAGTCACTACGGGGAAGCTCGTCACCCCAGCATAGGCTGATAGCTCGAACACGGTGTCCCATACCACCATGCCCAGTTCATGAGTCTTAATGGATCGTGGTACCATGGTTAAAGTGGGCCTTTACATTGGTGAGGGGTACCTTATATTCAAGCAGTAGTGTCCATACATGGCAAACACACAATAGGCCAATTGGTTCGTTAGGCAAGTTGGATTAGTACGAGCACACGCTAACTTAATCGACATGGAGTGCATAAGCACTACTCGTGGCCTAACCACTGTCGACAATCATTCGTACAACCTAAATTCATCGAGTATACCCAATGTGGCAAGACTAATTTGGCCACCCAAACAGGAACTATTACTGATTTCCTAGGCTACGTTGTAGCCTCAATCCTACTCATATGCAGCTAACAAACACATGTGATATTCATCTCAGCATTTAACAAAAAATCTAAGTGGATTCCTCATGTGAGACCCATATCCTAGCTCATACCGTTCCATATACTTCTGCGGTCCTCCCGGTCAAATTCTGGTGACTCGCGATCTGTTATCAGCATTTACACGTGATCCTGAGTCATGTCCCGCATATCAGAGTCGGCTCAACTTGAGACTTGTACCCTAGCAACCGCGCCATCACCCCGGTTACGATGCCGTATCTCGCATGCCAAGGTAGAGGAAAATGCTGCATGTTGCAAATTTTGAGAGAATCTCTACGACACGTCACATCAATCATCAATTTACAAGTCAAGTACATATCCCATCACACCCATCCTTCTCTCACCCAAAGTCAAAGCAGCCCATTCTTAAGTCATTCCTTTATTACTAAAAGTCAAGAAAACCCATCCCTTTTCATCCCATCACCACTCCTCCCTCTCTCATTTTCTCATTCCAAGTAAATCCTAAAGGAAAATCCAACGTCCAAGCTCCAAGCTTCCATGAGAGAGCTTGGTGTGGCCCACCTTCCTACCACCCAATCCCACTATCCTAAGTCCATCTCAACCGTTGAAACTGTTCCTTTGGAACCCTAGCATGCATTGGCAGAATAAGGAAGAAGAGATCAAAGGGAGGTTCTTTCTAAGGTTTGATTTGTGTGATTTTGATGGTTTGAGGGCCCACTTGTGGTGGGACCCATCTTGTGTATTTTTTATATCTATGAGGGGCCCATAGTGGTGGGGTCCCTCTATCATCCGATCTCCCTATCTCTCTCTCTCTCTCTCTCTTTTTCTTTTCTTTTTCTTGTTTGATGGCCCACTTGATGAGTGTACGAGAGTTCTCCATGCTGTCCAAGTGGTGGACCACATGGCCACCCTAATAGTAGGGTCGGCCTACCTTGTTGCTCACCATCCAGTAGTCTTGCTGCCTGAAATGTTGGGCCTGCCTAGCTAAGGAAAAACCTCAAATATCAGCCTGATCTAGAGCTATGTGGCCCACCAAATGGACTCCACTATGATGTACGTGATGTATATCCACCCCGAACATCATCTAGCCGCCCTACAACGAGCCAGATGGGCTTTGATTGGCCAGGACGGGTGTTATCCTGATCGTCCAACACATCTAGACTATTGAAGTACAAATAGTAGCTTTTATACAAGCTGGTGGGTCCCACACGTGTGGACTCACCTTAGGTATGTTTTTAATTCAGGCGTCTAGCAGCTTCCAGCTATTGCAGCATTGCGTCAGCAAGTGTTGCGGACCCCACCTTGATGCATGTGAATCCAGTCCATCCATTGGATAAGCGTCCAACCATCTACATAATGGACGCCCACTAGATGTGTGTGTTTATTTATTTATTTATTTTTAAATACTAATAATAATAATGAAATAATAGTAAATATATAATATCATTATATTATGGTGGGCCCTCGTGGGACCCACCAATAAGATAGCAGATTGGCCAGTCTGCCTCACACCAGCTATATAGCTATGTGTAGACATCAGCATTCTCACCGTCCATTAGTTAGTGGGCCACGCATGTGGACCCCACCATGATGCATGCGTTGCATCCCACCGTCCATCTGAGGACATGGGATCCACTGTGATTTAAGTGTTTTATCCACGCTGCTGGCCCCACGTGGGATTCCACCTTAATGTAGGGGTTTTAATCCAACCCATCCCTCCATACTGGGCCCACCTTAGTGACACATGTGGTCACTGGAGGTGGGGCTCACTTAGAAAATTTGCCTCCAGTACGTGGGGCTCACTAAGATGATGTGTTGTATCCTCATCGTCCAATTCATGGATGGTGGGAAGCAAGTTGGCTGGTCTATCACACACCAATGGTATAGCTGTTATATGACATCTGTAAATTCTGTGGGATCCACTAATGTAGTGCTTTACCCACACCGTCCCCACGTGTGAGAAGTGGGATGGATGGTTTACCTCACACCAGCTATATAGTTGTGTATTGACGTTAGTAGTTTCCGTGGGTCCCGTTTGATGTTGTATTGCATTCCGTCCATCCGTTCCATCTACGCCATCCTTATGAGTGGGTCCCACAAGCACATTCTGTGGGTTTGATCATGAGGTAAGTGTTTTATGCCAACTGTCCATTTGTGGCCCCGGCAGCAGAGTAGCTATTGTGTCGACGTCAGCAAGGTGTTATGGGCCTGACTGTGATGTATATGTGTTGATCCACACCATCCATCTGTTGGACCACCATGATTTATTTATTTCATCCACACTGTCTAGATTGTGATGGACGGTGCTGGATAATCTTTGGACAGTGTTGATTTACATATAAAATGCTTAGATAGGGTGATCATCATTAATGAGCCATGTGCCCCATGGAATGATAGTGTACAGTGATACACATGTTACACCTACAACTATTAAAATAATTTTGGTGTGGTCCAAGTCCACTTAAGGCCCGTTGATGCAGCCCATCCATGAGGCCCATCATGATGCATATTTGAGGCCCATATGATAGGGCCCACCTGCCTTTTATGTAGGCTCATATGATGGGGCCCACCTGCTTGTATCTGAGGCCCATGGGTCGTGACCCATTGAGATGTATTTCCAGCCCGTATGGCATGGCCATTGGGATGTTTTTATAGCCCATTTAATGAAGCTCATTATGATGTGCATTAGGCCCATGGGTTGTGGCCCGTGTGATGTATCTGAGGCCCAGGTGCAGGGCTCACCTATTTTGTATGTAGTCCTTGTATGAGGCCCATTGTGATGTATATTAGGCCTTTATGTGAGGCCATGGGCCCACTTTATGTTTGGCTCTATGTGGGTCACTGCTTGGGAACGATGTTGGTTAATGTCCACATTGATGGACAATGATGGTGGGATGTTCACATTGTGACCGTCCCTTAGGCCTTGTTAGGCCCATTCTCGCCGATTCTGATTCTGAATGTTGAGGTTGATTTCGATTGTTGAAGCCGATTGTTGAGGCTGATTCTAATTCTGATTGTTGAGGCTAATTCCGATTCCGATATCGAGGCTGATTTCGATTCTGATTGTCGAGGCCTATTCTGATTCTAATTGTCGAGGCCGATTATCAAGGCCGATTCCAATTGTGAAAGCCGATTGTTGAGGTCGATTTCGATTATCAAGGCAGATTATTGAGGCCGATTCCATTCTGATTATTGAGGTATATTTCGATTGTCAAGGCCGATTTCGATTCCGATTGTTGAGGCCGATTCCAATTGTCAATACTGATTCTAATTGTCGAGGCCAATTATCGATGTCGATTTCGATTGTCGAGGTTGATTGTTGAGGTTGATTTAGATTCTAATTGTTGAGGTTGATTATCGAGGCCGATTCCGATTGTCGACACCGATTCTGATTGTCGAGGCTAATTATCGATGTCGATTTCGATTGTCGAGGCTGATTGTTGAGGTCGATTTCAATTCTGATTGTCGAAGACAATTATCAAGGTCGATTCTGATTGTCGAGGCTGATTGTTGAGACTGATTCCAATTTCGATTGTCAAGAATGATTGTTGAGGCAATTCTGATTCTGATTGTGGAGGTCGATTTCGATTCATATTTTTGGGTCCGATTATCGAAGATGATTCTAATTGTCGACGTCGATTCTAATTGTCGAGGCAAATTATCGACACCAATTTTGATTATCGAGGTCGATCGTTAAGGTCAATTATCGAGGCCAATTTCGATTGTCGAGACCAGGTGTTGAGGCTGATTCTGATTGTCGAGCCCTATTATTGAGGCTGATTCTGATTATGATTGTTGAGGTCAATTTTGATTTCGATTCTAATTGTTGAGGCCAAATCTGATTCTGATTATCAAGGCCGATTCTGATTGTCGAGGCTGATTATTGAGGCCGATTCCGATTGTCGAGGCTGATTTCGATTGTCGATGCCGATTCTGATTTCGATTGTCGAGGCTGATTCTGATTGATGAGGCCGATTATTAAGGTCGATTCTGATTCTAATTGTCGAGGCTGATTTCGATTATGGAGGCCGATTCTGATTGTCAGGGCCGATTGTCAAGGCTGATTTCAATTATTGAGGCCGATTGTATAGGACGATTATCGAGGTTGATTCCAATTGTCGAGGTAGGATATCGAGGCTGATTTTTTAGGCCTAATGTGATGTATATTGTGATGTGTATTCAGTCTGTGTTTAAGGCCCAATATGATGTATATGAGGCCTATGTGATAAGGCTCATTATGATGCATTTGAGGGCTAGGTAGTGGAGCTCATTGTGATATATGTTAGGCCCATGTGAAATGCCCATCGTGATGTGTATTAAGCTCTTGAGTGAGGCCCATGGTGTTGTATATTTGGTCCTTATCTGAGGCCATGAGTCAACTATATATTAGGCTCTATGTGAGTCATTCCTTGGGGGCAATGTTAGTTAAATGTCCACATTGTTGAGGTCGATTGTCGATGTCAGTTATTGATACTGATTATGAGTATGTGACATCATAACATCATGATATATGCTCATACGCATCATCTGCATGTTTGTTATGAGATATGATTGACCATTGCATATATCATAGTGCTGGTGGTTTATGGGACTCCCTGATAGGTGGAGTTATCTCTCATGAGTGCACGACATGTGTAGGATTAATGCATGGTTGGACTGCATGACTCATGCATCTTGCATTGTGTACTGTGATTACTATACGCCCTATCGACATCAGGGACCACAGCCTCCATAGGCATATCGTGGATGGCCAGATGGGACACTAAAAATTTATTATTAACATCGGGCTGCTAAAGATGGCCCTGAGTGAAAATCTCTAAACCCTCTTGGTACCAAAGAATGCCCCGACGTCGAGACCGAGTGGATATATATGAGAACATGAGGGCCGTATACCAGTAGGTCGCGTCTCCCATTGTGTCATGGTCAGTTGGAAGGAGATGTGGCCTTACCTACCTGAGGGAGTAGGCAATGCTATGCTGAGTTTGACCAGCTTGAGGAATGGGTTCGTTATTGACGAGTCGGGACCAATATTGGTAGGCAGATAGTGAGGTCTCTTCCACTTATCCAGTTGTGCGCTTGATGGGCGACGACCTGGTGTAGAGTGTCACGCCCCAAACCCAAAAATCGGATTCACATGAATTTCGATTGCCGAATCCGGTGTCGACAGCCTCCGTAGTGCCCCATTCTCGGCTCCTGACAATCCAATGCCAGATTCCAATCCTGAGATCCTACAGGGAGGATTTTCAGAATGAAATTTTTTTTATAATGGAGTATAACCACAAGCATAATCAAGTCACAAAACAACATCACCACATATCCACTATATCAAAAACTTTAAGTACAATGCGGAAAGGGAAATACAAGGTGATCAAAAGCTCCAAAAGGTCCTGATATGCACTCCTGTCTCAGCGCTGCTGCCGTCCAACGCTACCTGCACGCAACTATCATGCATAAGCTTACAAAAGTTTAGAGGGTGGTGTAAGTGTGCGCGTAAGGCAAACACCAAGTGTGCAGTATCAGAATAATGTGAAAGTATGTGGTAAGTCCATAGAATCAACCATGCTAAAGCTATGCGATTAGATATGAATGTCATCGGCCACACCGATACAATGCAAGGCCTATATAGCCGAATGTCATATGCGAAATGCAATCCAAGCAAGTCAGTACTCCTCAAGTACGTATATCAGTATAGTTCCTCTCTGGATATCATCGGGGTCTAATACACTTCGCAGTGACTGCCACCTCCCTAGCTGCGCAGTCAAGCAAGCGAAAAAGACCTCACTATCCGCCTGACTAGTAGTCTGCCAATACCTACCCGGCTCGTCGATAGCGGACTCATTTGCGAGCTGATCAAACTCAGCCTAGCTTATAGCCCCCTCACTCAGGCGGATAAGGCCACACCCCCTTCCAACCGACCACGACACAGTGGGAGACGCGGCCTACTGGTATTCGGCACTCGGGCACTCATGTATCCACTCGGTCTAGACGTTGGAGCATCTCCTGGTACCAAAAAGGTTCTGGGACTTTCACCCAAGGACATCCTAAGTGCCCGTAGTGCTAGAATAAGTATTTTCAGTATCCAATACGGCCACCCACGATGTACCTGTGGAGCCACGGCCCTGATGTCGCTAAGGCGTGCAGTGATCAAGTCACACGTATGCGAGATACATGAATCACGCTGTCAAAACATGCAGCAATCCAGCGCGTACTGCGCGATCATGTGGGGCACTCAGTCACATAACGAGTCCCGTAAATGATTTGCCCAATGACGTATGCTATAATCAGTCATTACTCATATCAAGCATACATATGATGCGTATGGGCATGAGTCATGAGATTATACTAAGCATGTTATAAGGCAATGAATAGCAACGGGTATGGACCTATCAATGGGCCCTAAAGGGAGTTACAATGCGGACATTTAACCAACATTGTACATACAATGTGGACGTCAAACCAACATTGTTTCCTAGGCACGGCTTGCCATAAATATCATTTCGCGAACCATGAGAAACATACATTGCAATGGACCCTAAGGACATCCGTTGGGCCTCGATCCCTGGGCCTTAGATATATCAAATGGGTCATATTACATGGGCCTCACATTCACCAAATGGGTTGCATTAATGGGCCTCACCAATGAGCCTTATGTACATTGCAATGGTCAATAATCCATGGGCCTTGAAATACATCAAAGTGGCCTCACAACTTGGGCCTTAAAATATGTCAGATGGGCCTACACACATGAGCCTTAAATATATCAAATGGGCCACTCCATTTGCGCCCCATACACATCAAATGGGCTTGATCCCATGGGCTCTTTATGTATCAAATGGGCTTAGTCCCATGGACCTTGCATATGTCAAATGGGCTTAGTCCCATAGGCTTTGGATATGTACAAAAGTAGGTCTTAATGAATGACCGTAATTAAGTAAATTGTGGGCCCTAAACACACACCAAGGTGGGCCCATTTGAAACATAGATCTGCCTCATTATTTTTTAGCTCATATCATGAAATGAGCTCTCAAAATAGGTGGACAGTATGGATGTAGCACATGCATCATAGTGGGGGGGGGGGGGGGGGGGGGGGTGGGTCCACATGGAGGCCCACCATCACACATATATAATACAGTATATGTATATACAATATCATATGTAATATAATATTATATATATATATATATATATATATATATATATATATATATATATATATCTACACATATGCGCACACACACACGCATACACACACACGTGCACTCACACACATGCATACACACACACACGTGCACTCACACACCTGCATACACACACACGTGCACTCACACATATACATACACACTCACACGCGCACTCACACACCGTCCCATGGACGGTGTGGATACAACATACATTCAGTGGGCTCCACCGTCCGTGCGGATGGTGGAGTCAAGCACGTACATCAGTGTGGGTCCCATGTGGGGCCTACCATAATACTTACATGCCATCTGACCCGTCCAGTAGGTCACACAGACCTGAATGAAGGGTAAAAATAAATATCAGCTTGATTCACAACTGCTGTGGGCCTCAAAACAAGTTTCAATGGTAGAATTTAATTCACACTGTTTCTTATGGTGTGGGCCACCTGAGCTTTGGATTTGTCTGAAACTTTGAGGGCGGCCCACTGATCTGGGAGCCTACCTGGTGAACGGGTTGGATGGAAAATAAACTTCAAGGTGAGGTCCACACGGTCAGCCGTGGGACCCCCTGCGTCCACCCACCGTCCTGGAGCAGGCGCTGCCTGTGCCTCTGCAGCAGCAGCGTCTGCTGCCTCTTTTGCTGTTTTTTTTTTTTTAAAAAAATCAATTTCTTGTGGTTTTTCCTGTGTAGGTCCCACTTCAAATAGATCCAATCCAGCCATTGGATTCCCCAGCCCATAACGAGTCTATCAAGACCAATATCGGCCATTTTTCAGCGTGTAATAAGGATCTGGTAAGGTTTCAATGGTAATGGTAATATTTTTGAAACCATGGCCCACTAGATACCCGGATCATCCTCATCTTTCGGCTCAACGCTTAAAATAAGTCGGGGAAGGGGTTGGACAGCTCGGATTGTGTACATACATCAATGTGGGACCTACTTGAGTGACGCAGTCCAATGGCTTACAAAAAAATCAAGCCACTATCTGTGTTTTCCTTCCACGTCCAGCGTCCAGACGCTGGACGTTCCATTTCTTTTCTTTTCTTAATTTTTTTTTAGGTGGGCCACCACAAAATGGGTGATGCATCTAAGATGGGCCCCACTCATGGAGGGCTTGGATAAAATACATATCTCATGTGGGGCTCATTCAAGTGGGCCACATGGCCTCATCAACATTCAAGAAAAATAAATAAAAAATGAGAGGGAGAGAGAGAGAGAAAAGTGGGACACACGTGTGATGGAGGGACCCCGATACTATGGGCCCTCCGTTGTAACCATCCAATCATACATCAAAGGGTCCCATTGCATATGGGCCATCCAAGTAAAAGATCAACGGTGGAGATCCTTTCTCCACCGAAATGGATGGTCTAGATGACCATTTATGTAAAGAAATTAAACATCATGATGGGGTCCATGGAGAATGGCCCATCATGGATTGATCTTGAAATCAAAGTGGGCCATTGGCCACATTTAGGGTCCCAAAATGAGATCCACACCATTGATTGAGGGGCCTCACTTGGCCCATCATAGAAATATAAAAATCTAACTTATGGAAACACCCACCACTTGATCTTCTTGGTCCATTGGATAGCTGGTCTCCTAGAGCTTCACTTTGATGGTGGAGATGGGAAATGGATGGCTAGGATGGGAGATTTGGGATGGGAAGTGGGCCACCAAAATCACACTTTCTCTTGGGAAAAATTTGGACATGGGATGCTCTCTTGGTTGCTTGGGTTTGTGGTGAGAAAAGAGAGAGAGAGAGAGAGATGAGATGTAGGGATATGTGAGGTGAGTGATGGGGTGATGGTTGATGGATGTGAGTGATGGGTGAGGTGATGTGTTAGTTGACTTGGGTGGTTGCTTGACTTGTGGAGAAAGGAAGCATGGGTGTTTATACTTGACATAAAGTGATTGATGGGTGATTGATTGATGGGATTGATTTGACACTTTGTAGAGATTCTCTTGAGATTTACAACACGCGGTGTTTTTCCTCGAACTGAACGCAGGTCCGCATCTCATCGTCTGGGTATCCGATCGGTGCGTGAGTTGCAGCGTTGGAACCACGACGACGGTGCGGTCGCAATGATACAAGTCTCGGATTAATCCAGCTCAAATGAATAGGATACGACTTACGGTCGTGCGCAACGTCAACTACAGGTCGCGGATTGTCGAAATTTGACAAGAAGGATCGCGGGAAGCGATGGAACAGTATGGATTATGATACGGGTCTTACATAGAGTGTATTAAATCCTGATGATGTTTCCAAAGATGTACAGTACTGATTTGTGGAGCAGGATTTGCATACTCATTCATTCATTCATTCACTATCCACTTGAGCTGGTGGTGCACAACTATTTATTATGTGCACCTTCGCAATGGCCAGGATTTCAGTTGGGGTGTATGACTAACTTGAGACCAGGAGTTTACCACATTAAGTCTAACTATCCAAATTAGGTATGGGACTAGTTTAGATAGAAGTCCCTTGTGATGGACCCATAGCCTGCGATATTATGTACTATCATCCCGACTTGACACTCCAGCATGGTCATTCCATTCGCACTGCAAATTGCATTACATCCCTAGCATATGGAATTTTGGGTTACTGTGTTTCTGCATTTATATGGTCTAGATATGGTTCACAGTATTTGTGAACTCATCAGGAATTGTATATTGCATTACATCCTCTGCATATGATATTTAGCTCTCTATGATTTCGCATTTACATAGTCGATCCACATTGTGTACTTTGATATTGTTCGACTCATTGACTTGTCAGTATTTCCGTTTTCTCTGATAACGTATGATTCATGATCTTACTAGAATTTTTGATACTGCATGATTATGGTATGGTATTAAATACTTGGCACTTACCTTGTGCACACACTTACACCACCCTCTAAGCTTTCTATAAGCTTATACATGATAGATGTATGCAGGCGATGTTAGGTTGTAGCAGCGTGGAGCTTGGATCATATAGCTAACTTCTGGAGCTTTGATTTTGACATACATATTTCCCTTTTAACACTGTATTTAAATGTTTATATTAGTGGATATGGGATGATGATGTTGCATTTGTGATTTGGGTAAACTTATGATTATGCTTATTACGAGATAAATGTACATTGGAAAAAAATCCTCCTTGTAAGATCCTAAGATCGGAACCTGGGGTATAGACACTGGGAGCCGAGAATGGGGTACTATGGAGGTTATTGGCACCGGATTTGGTGATCGAGAATTTATGAGCCCCGTTTTCGAGTTTGGGGCATGCCAGAAATTGGTATCAGAGCATAACTAGGGAATACCTGAAGGTAACATCATATATCTATTGATAACTACCCATCACTCTATGATTGTTGAGAACTTAGAATGGTTAGATCCCTGACTTCGAATAACTTAGAAATTTTCTGATATAGCTCCCTACCGTAGAGATCGTGAGGCTGCATAGTATTCTAGTTTGGATCGTTTCTGATCTTAGATTTGAGATTCAGTGAGGTCATCATAATGCTGAGGAGGCTGAAAAGGTTTGGGGGGGGGGGGGGGGGGATGAATAGGACTATGCCAAATTAAAATAATAACAGTGGAATTTAATCAATTAAAGGAAAGATAACACTATAAAAAATTCACAATACGAAAATGTAAAGCAGCCTTAAAATTCTAGTATTGAGAGGTTGATATAAATGTTGTTCTAAGGACAACCTTACACCATAAAAATAAAGGGTTTATGGCAGAACAACCTTACTAGAATGATTTTTGTATCAAAAACTCAAACTGAAAAGCAATTAAAAAGAAATAAAAAGAAAGGAAATCTAAGCTATTACAACGTTCCCCACAATGTGGAAATGTAAAGATTACAACATTCACATCCACAAATACATCCCACAATCTTGAATGATAAAAGATATAAAAAATAAACCACACATCCACAAAACACAAAGAATTATAGTGATTTGCCTGTGTGTACACCAACTGTTAAACAACAGCCACACAACTACTCCATTCCTAATATCCTCACACAGTGGATATTAGTTTCACAATGAAAATAGGTTTTTCTAGGTTCACCTAAAACCCTCACAATTATGTCTTTCAAGTGGGCTTACACAATTCAAAAAGCCCCACACTCTGAGTTTTCTAGATCTCCTCAAATAACCAAAAGAATGAGATTTTTTTGACTCAATCTCAAAAGAAAACAAAACAAAGGAAATTACAATAATGTAAAATACCTGAATATTTTTCTTTTATTACAGCCCGGAAGAACTAAGTCGGAGTAGAAGCTCAATGTCCACACTCCCTTATGAAATGGTTCCAAGTTCTAGATTGATTTTAAATTAAATCAAGTTAGGCTAACTCTATTTTATTTTGATTCCAAGAAGTAGGATGTAACGCCCCATACTTTCGGTACTCGGGTATTCCCGTGTGACCTAACTCAGTATAAATACAAACCTAGCTTGAGCAAGCATTCACGTGCAGTCTAGTTTAAATCTAATTGTTAAAAGTAATCCCAATCCACATATCAAACCGTTCATCCATCGATTTCCAAGACGGATCACCATGCCACTAAAGAAACCCATTATAGGATTCAAACTTTCATCAGTGGACGAATCTAGCCGACCATTATAACCCTGGATCATGAAGTCTGCCATCACCAAGTTTACAACATCCCATAGGACGATCCATCATTTAAAAACACAGATCAGATCATCTAGTTTCATATACAACTCTCAAATTACACCTAAACGTTCCTTAGGATCCCTAGGGTTATCAATGGCTAAGTTGGAGTCAATCCAACTGCTGAATTGTTGGAATGGCCGGGGGACCGAGAATTTATATCCAAACATTCATGTGATGTGGTCCATGTGACAGTTAAAGTAAGCTAAGGATTAGATAAATGAAACTTAGTAGTTGATCTACTGTGAGGACGATTCTTCCTAGAAGTAGGCCCTACAAATTAACTTAAGATGATAATGATAATATTGATATTAATAACAATAATGATTGAAGATGTTATAATATAGACATTCAAAATGGTAAATTCAGGGAATATGTGGTCCTAACCATCCGAACAATGACCAAGACCGTTGAAGTTCAGATTCGCAATGATCTAACCATCAGATCAATGAAAACCCCAATTTAGAGGCAAAATCTGTATGTATGGCCCACCTGGGCATTGTACCCACTTGAGTTTCAGTTAAAAACCCATAATTGGGCTCGTCAAGTGAAATGGACGGAGTGGATTTCCCACAAACACATAGGTGGACCCCACACAGGGTTGCATGCATACCGAGGGTGGTGCACTCGCTGTGCACCCGACCTCCAGAGCGGTCAGACGAGCTCTTACCCATGCTCGCCCGAAAATGGCAAGCTTCCCGCCTGCGGCCGTTTCAAACAGAGCAGTTTTCTCTCCCTATTTGATCGGTATTAGGCCCACCATCATGGATCCTATGATGGATCCAAACCTTCCATATGGTAGAAGGACACTAGCTGACCAAAATCCGACCCATATCACATGCTGGAATGCATGCGTGTGACCACGACATCCAACAAAATAGACCCTGAAAAACTATGTTTCTGTCTCCATTGCGGCCAGCCTGGAGATCCGAGTGAAGGCAATCCCTCTCATCTTCGACGTCCATCTGATGGTATCCTACCGTCCATTCCAAACCACCATGGATTCTTTCTTTTCTACCCACAGTAAAGAGAAACCGTTGACAGTTTCAGTTTTTGCCCACCGTATTTGAAGATGGTTTTGAGCAAGATAAATCTCCATTGACTGATTTTCATCCAATGATCTAGTAAGGGCCAGAGACATCATAAGAGGGGCTGGTATCGATTGCAGACCCATCTCATCGCTTGCTCTTCTAACAGCCTTAGAAATCAACCGTTTTCTCCTTCCTCCAAACCCATCGATGAAACGGTCTTGGACCTTTAGTTGCCTACATCCGCAAGCTCTATTGGACCCCTAAGAATCCTCCCATGTCGTCGGATTGAAGAGAGGAGCAATGAGAAGAGATCAGCCATTAGAGTTGTCTCCTTCTTCCTCGCTTGAGCCACACCAAATCGAGTCAATTCAAGTAGAATCTGGGGTCCCGTGATTCTTCTGGACCTGCAGTAGGTGAAAGAAAAGAAGAAAACAAAGGAAGAAAAGAGAAACAAGATGGTGGGGACGTGCAGCCGTTGTGCCGCACCACCACACTCGGACTCTATCCGAGTTCAGGACGAGTCTGAGCCAAGTCCAGGTTGAGTCAGACAGAGCCTGCTGGGTTCGAACAATGTCTGAGTTGTGTCCAGGCCCTGCAAAGGACAGAGAAAGAAGAAAGAATCAGAGAGACAGAAAAAAGAGGTGGCTAGGTGAAAGGGTGAGACGGGCCTGAGTTTTGCATTGACTCGTTACCGAGTCAGACTGCTGACCCATTGGTTGGGTTGAGCCTAGCTGTTGTTGGACCTTTCTAAGTGAGAGGGAAAAAATAGGGAGAAGAAGAAGAAATAAAGAAGAAGCATATTGAGAATGTAGGGGGCAGCGGGCTTGTTGAGCCGAGTCAACTCGACTCGAACTGAGTCGGCTAGGTGAGCCTACATTCGCTTCCCAAATTTAAATTATTTCAATTACCATTATTACTGTTGTTACCAATTTTTAGATTATTAAGGTTAAATATAATTAACCATTGGTAAATTTCATATATACTAAAATTAGTTATTACATACAAAATCTCAATATAAGCGTTTTATTTCTCATATTATCACTAATAGTAGAGCACACCATTTAACTCTCATCAAATGATTATTATTGTTACGTTAGCTAATATTAAGGACATAGTTAATATTAATAATTATTTTAGAGGTACTAGTATTATTATTCATAGTGGGTTGTTGTTAGGTAATCTAATATAATAGTAGTCATGGTTAATATTCCTAAATTAATAACCAATTGATTTGATTAATATTATTCACTTATTATTCCCTTTGATAACATCATTCATGACCACACAGAATAAGAGTTCAAATTCCATAACAAAAATTTGGAACCTAAGCCTAGACCTAAACTCTAGGGTGAAACTCTAGACCTAAGTAATCTAAACCCTAAGTCAATGTGTAAGATGTAAATAGTAAATTAAATTTGGATCTAATGGTACAATCCCATAATTTATGGCTAGGGTCAAAGTCTATGGGTGCATGCACCACCTAGCGATGACATAGGCAGTTCATCAGGTGATGATTCTTCCCCTTAAGCTTTCCATCTTCTCATTGTCTCAAGTTATAGTTTCTATTTAGATTTATAATTGATATCTCTCTTACAATCACGTGTATTAGCTAGTGTGTAAGTCATATGATTTCATATCCCTTTGGTTGTCAAATTTTATGGTGCCAAAACCTATATGTATGTCTTGTATATCTTGTGTTTCATGTTTGAGACTATTCATTGCTTCAAGACATCGTATTTCAAGACAAGAGCTTAAATGAAGAAAGTTTCAAGTCATGGATGGAGAATTCAAGAATAGAAGTCTCCAAGTATGCATGTTCAAGATTCAAACAAGTACAAGTATAGAAGAAGACTTTGTCAAGTCAAGAAAGGATCAAGCTCGAGAAGGCCTACAACAAGAATCGTAAATTCTCAAGTTTCTCTTAAGGGTCATCCGAGTGTACAGACTATCAATGTCCATCTCACTTTTAAGGTTTGTTTGACCTTAGATTGACCTTAGGATGAGCTTTACTGTAGGTCATTCTGGATACATAATTTGTATATTTTAATATGCTTGTTTGGGCTGTTCTAAGACCAGTCTTAGGGACTTCAAGACCAGTCCTAGCTCTACTACGACCAGTCTTAAGTTTTTCAGAACGAGTCCTAGGTTGTTGAAGATTTTCAAAATTTTCTGGTTGTCCTACGATTAGTCCTGGACATCCTTCGACTAGTCCTGTGAGCTGTATGACTTGTCCTTCAACCAGTCTTAGCCCCACGACTCAAACTCCAGCAACTAATCTGAGGGTCCTACGACCAGTCGTAGGTGGCCCACGACAGGTCGTAGGCTACCCAGGATCAGTTGTGGAACAACTAATCCTTATCTCGTGAAAATCTTTAAAAATCTTTGAAGCTATGACCAGTCCTAGGATCCTAAGACCAGTCATAGATGGGATTTTTCAGGCTGTAAATAGAGCACGAACTTCAGAGTTTTTCAATCCAATTCAACTCAATTCAAGAAATCTTTAGGCTATACTCTGAGATAAGTTTGTGTTTGTTTTTAAGCTACTTTGTGCTCATTTAATATTCCTTTTGCTAGCTTGTTTATTATTTGATTTTGATCTACATTCCAATCTTATTTGAAAAGGAGAATTTCTGATATTCCTTCTTCTTGGATTCAAAATCAAATAGAACCAGCCCTTTTGATTTAAAATCAATTAGACTTAGAACCATTCTTAAAGTGAGCATTGGACTTTGAACGTTGAATCGAACTTCTACTCCGATTGATTCTACCGGGCTACTTCAAAAGGAGATTCAGGTATTTTACATTTGTGTAATTTACATTCTTTGGTTTTGTTTAAGATTTGTCAGAAAAATCTCATTGTTTTGGTTATCTGAGGGGAGCCAGAAAACTCAGATTGTGTGGGTTTTTGGATTGTGTAATCCCGAGATAAAAAGACACAATTGTGAAGGTTGTAGGTGAACCTGTGAAACCTATTTTGATAGTGCATGCTAATATCCCCTGTGTGAGGATATTAGGAGTGGAGTAGCATTCTGTGTGGCTGTTGGATAACAGTTGGTGTACACACAAGCGAACCACTATATATCGTTGTGTTGTGGATGTTCTTTATTCTTTCATTCCTTTATTCATTCAGTTTTGTGGATTGTATTTGTGGATGAATGTTGTAATCATTTTATTTTAAGCTAGTGTGGGGAATGTTGTAATAACTTAGGATTTATTTCTGCAAGTTATTTTGGTTGCTTTGCTTTTTATTTCTCATTGGTTTGTGATACAAAGGACGTTCTAGAAATAAGGTTGTCCTACCTTAAACCTTTGGTTTTTGGTGTAAGGTTGTCCTTAGAATTGATATAGTATCATTTTCTTAAATCTAGTTTGTTGAGATTGATTTTTAATTCAGCATTGTGCTTTATTTCTTTTATTATTTCACTGTTTTAAGTTTTATTTGGCATTGCCCTATTCACCCTCCTCTAGGGCATATAGCTAGGCCCTTTCAAGTGGTATCAGAGCCTAATAGCTCGTGCTTATTGTTTATTTATTGGATTTATTTCCCAAGCTAATGATCTAAGCTATATTAAGATGTCAAATTTTGATAGCCTATCAGTCACTAGGCCACCACCCTTTAATGGCACAAAGTATGCCTATTGGAAAGCCAGGATGAGGATCTTCCTCAAATCCATTGATGAAAGTGTGTGGCTAGCCACAGTGAATGATGGAACCCTCCTATCACTGAAGTAATTAATGACGATGGTTCAAAATCAATGAAAGTAACGGCTTATTCTCTTTGGACCATACTTCAGAAAAGTGAGAGTAGTGCCAATGCAAAAGAACTAAATGCAATTACTTGTGCATTATCACCAGATGAATTCAAAAGAATCATCTCTTGTGAAAATGCAAAACAAGCATGGGATGTATTAGAAATGACACACGAGGGTACATCAATTGTCAAGAAATCTAAAGTCCAACTCCTCACAACTAAATTTGAAGAAATTCATATGGAGGAGAATGAGATGTTTATGGATTTCTACACTAGATTGAATGATATTGTGAACTCTATGTGGGGTCTTGGTGATAGAATCCCAGAAAGTAAAGTGTGCGCAAAGATACTACGCTCACTTCCTGAACGGTTCAATTCTAAAGTGACCGCGATTCAGGAACTTCGTGATACGGATACCAAGAGGGTTGAGGAACTAGTTGGTTCACTACAAACCTATGAGTTGTCCTTTAAAGCTCCTAAAGGAAAATTAATTGCTCTCAAATCATCAAATGTTTCACAAGAAAGCACTTCGGACTTAGAAAATTCCGAAGATGATATGGCGCTTTTAGCAAAAAAGTTTTATAAAATTTTCAAAAGCAAGAAAAAAGTTAATTTTCAAAAGTCAAATGATAAGAGATGATATAAACCTAGAGCTCGAAAATCCTTAAAAGATAGTCAATGTTACAACTGTCAAGAGTATGGGCACTTAGCTAACAAATGTCCTAAAAAGGACAAATTAAAAAGGAAAAGCATGATGGCTACTTGGGATGAATCGTCTGATTCTGAATCCTCTTCTAAATCAGAAGATTCTGAAACTGAGTCAGGCGATGATGATAAAGCCCTTATGACTCAAGCTAAGATCACTTTTTCAGATAATGATGATATATCTAATGAAGAAAATTCGAATAGTGATTGCGATAATGAAGATGATCTTCAGAATGCTTATAATGCCCTTTATAAGGAGAGTTGTAAAATTGCTGTCAAGCTTAAATTACAAGAAGAAAAATTTTCTAAGCTTAAGGAAGGTTATGAGTCTCTCGTTTTAGAAAAGCCTCATATTTTTGATTCTTTTGAAAAGACCAAATGTGATTTAGATTTAAAAACCTCCAAAATTGAAGATTTAAGATCTGAAAATGAGAAACTCAAAAATAATGTAGCTTCTCTTCTGAGTTTGAAAGTCATATGGAGATATGCCCAAGGTGATCCTAAATTGAAAAAATTATTGTCCGGATCAAGAAAATGTGGCGATCGATCCGGGTTGGGCTATGATAAGAATACATCTCCTAAACAAAAAAATATTGCTCCTAAATTTGTAAAAGGAGAGCCTTCAATCTCAAAAGAAAAGAATACTTATCAAGGTTTTTCCAAAAATTCAAGGACTTTTCAAAAACCTAAAGGTAGCCATGTCAACTTTGATTTTCAAAATCGAAATTCATTGGCTGAAAAAATAATTGATCTACTCAAGGAGCTATTAAAGTCTAACTCTAAAGGTCTCTCCTATAACAACAGATAGAAAAAGACCATCTATACTCCTAAACCCAAAACAGTTCTGAAATGGGTTCCTAAAGTTGCCTGCTTGGTTGCCCACACTGCTTTCAAAGCTACAAGCCATTTAAAGTGGTACCTAGATAGTAGTTGCTCCAGGCATATGACAGGCGACGAGGCTTTATTCACCGATCTAAAAGATATGACTGACGGGTCAGTCACATTTGGTGATGGAAGCAATTGCAAGATCATTGGCCAAGGAATGGTTCAGCTTTATAACCTTCCCTTATTTAAGAATGTTTTATATGTTAAGGGCTTGAAACACAACCTACTAAGCATTTCTCAGATATGCAATAACAACCATAGTGTGAAGTTTTCTAATCAAGGTTGTGAGATAGTTAATAAAAAGGGTTCTGTTATATTAACTGATCGCAGAACTTTTGAAAACTGCTACATCGTTAGTGATGCAAGCTCATCTACTTAATCGTGTTACATGGTCCATACCGATGAGACTGAATTATGGCATAAACACCTTGGACATGTACACTATCGGAACTTATTTAGATTGAGCAAAAAAGAACTAATTAGAGGTCTACCCAAATTGTAAAAAGTAGACAAAATATGTGGTGAATCCCAGTTGGGTAAACAGACTAGGAGCTCTCATAAGAAAGTGAACTCCAATACCACATCTAGACCACTCGAGCTTCTCCACATGGATTTTATTGGACCAACCAGATCAGAGAGTCGAGGAGGTAAAAAATACATCTTAGTTATCGTAGATGACTATACCAGATTCACTTGGGTATCTTTCTTAAAAGACAAAACTGAAACCCTGGATGAAGTGAAAAAGGTTATTAAACGAATCCAAAATGAGAAAGGTTCTCATGTCAGTAAGATCCGTAGTGATCATGGATCCGAATTCGAAAACAGGAGTTTTGAGAAATTTTATAGTGATCAGGGAATATCGCATGAATTCTCTGCGCCCAAAACACCACAACAAAATGGTATAGTTGAAAGAAAAAATAGAGTGCTTCAGGATATGGCTAATGTTATGTTGAATAGCATGAAGCTCTCTAGAAATCTTTGGGCTAAGGCAGTCAATACCGCATGTTATTTTATTAATCGGGTTTATACCAATAAATCTAATAATAAGACTGCTTATGAATTATGGTTTGAAAAGAAACCTACTGTCAAATACTTTCGGGTTTTTGGCAGCAAGTGTTATATTTTACGTGATTGTGAAAATTTGGAAAAGTTTGATACGAAGAGTGATGAACTGGTGTGATTCAAGAGTCCATCAATGTGGTCATTGATGATCATTGAAAAACACCAGCTCCAAGTTCAGATGATGATGAAGTTCTTATTATCGACAATCAAGATACCTCATCAAGTCAAAAGGAATCTGAACCAAGGACTGTCAAAGATCATCCAACCAATCAAATTCTTGGAAACCCTCTCACTGGAGTTCGTACTCGCAAACAACTTGAGAACATATGTAATTATGTTTGTTTTACATCCCAAATAGAACCGGTCAATGTGAAAGAAGCACTTTCTAACAAAAATTTGATAGTTGCTATGTACGATGAACTTAATCAATTTGTTCGTAATGATTTCTGGTATCTTGTTCCTATACCTAAAGATAAACACATTATTGGAACAAAATGGATCTTTAAAAACAAGTCTGATGAGCTTGGAAATATAATACGAAATAAGGCTGGACTGGTTGTACAAGGGTACACTCAGATTGAAGACATCGATTACAATGAAACCTTTGCTCCAGTCGCTTGCCTTCAATCAATCAGACTTTTTATTTCCATCGCATGCTTTAGAAAATTTAAGATTTATTAGATGGATGTAAATAGTGCCTTCTTGAATGGCGATTTACATGAAGAGGTGTATGTTGAACAACCTTCAGGATTTGAAGATCCCAAGTTATCTAACCATGTATTTCATCTCAAAAAGGCTCTCTATAGTCTAAAACAAGCGCCCAGGGGATGATATGAGAAATTGACTAAATTCTTACTTAGTCATAGCTTTCAAGTAGGAAGTGTTGATAAGACGCTCTTTGTTAAGAAACATAACAATGATATTTTGATGGTTCAAATTTATTTTGATGATATTATTTATGGATCAACTTGCACTAACATGTCTATTGAGTTTGCAGATCTTATGAAATCAAGGTTCGAAATGAGCATGGTTGGTGAACTAAACTATTTCCTAGGGTTGCAAGTAAAATAACAAGCTGATGGAATTTTCATTTCCTAGACCAAATATGCTTCAAACTTGGTTAAAAGGTTTGGATTTGAGAATGGTAAGAACTTTGATACTCGTATGAGTACAACGTTAAGACTCTCAAAAGACTCTGCAGGTAAAGATATAGATCCTAAACTATATCGTAGTATGATAGGTAGTTTGTTGTATCTAACTGCAAGTAGACCTGATATCGCGTTTAGTGTTGGTATTTGTGCAAGATATCAGTCTAATCCTAAGGAATCATATTTTACTGCTATTAAACGGATTATTAGATATGTCGCAAGTACTACAAATCTGGGTCTTTGGTATCCTTTTGATACTAGTGTTCAATTAGCTGGGTACTCAGATGCTGATTGGGCTGGTAATATCGATGATAGAAAATCAACCAGTGGTGGTTATTTTTACATTGGAAATTTCTTAATTTCTTGGTTCAGTAAGAAGCAAAGCTCAATATCGCTCTCCACTGCTGTGGCTGAGTATATTGCAGCTGGATATGCATGTACTCAACTAGTTTGGATGAAACGTATGCTAAACGATTATGAAATTAATCAAGATTCAATGATCTTATATTGTGATAATTTTAGTGCTATAAATATTTTCAAAAATCCAATCCAGCATTCACGTACTAAGCACATTGACATTAGGTATCATTACATTCGTGAGTTGGTTAAAGAAAAAGTTATTTCCTTGGAATATATACCAACCGAAACTCAACTTGCTGATATATTCACTAAACCGCTCGATAAAAGTAGGTTTAATAAATTGAAATTTGATCTTGGTATGTGCATTTTACATTGAGTATTCTTGCTTTCATGTATTATAGTGTATTATATTTAGTATTATATGTGTTGAAATTTTAATTTTTTACATTAAAAATATATTTTTGGTCGATACTCGACCGGTCGTAGTTGTACACGACCGGTCGTAGCTGTGGTACGACCGGTCGTGCACCACACTCGACCGGTCGTGGAGCTCGTGAACATGATATATTCTGGGGAAAACCTCCTTCGTCTTCATTTTCACTCCGACCTACGATGAGTCGTGGCTTGACCAGTCATAGGATTTATTGTATTTCTTCAAGGTTAGTCCTATTTCTTCATTTTTCATGAAGATTCATGCTCTCTATGCTTTGATTTGATCATTGTGTAGGTAGATTTCATCTTTTGTTGGTTTTTTAAGGGTTTCTTCTCAAATTGTTGATCTAGAGAAAACTCATCCTTCTTTTTATACATTTCTCTTTCTCTTAGTATATCTTGTTGAAGATGGATGCTAGAGGGAATAAAACATTCCGTGGTCCATCCTCATCTAGATCTACACCGATAACAAAATGGCACCTTCGGTCACCCAAAGATGATCCTCAAGATGTACGGGATTTGCGTGTCGGTAATGTTATTGTTGAGCATACTGCTGATCCTAATCACATTGCTCCATATGGTATTGTCCCTCTCCTTGAATCTGTTGGCTAGGCTAACATTTTTCTTTGGGGTGGGCCTACATACTAGTCTATTATACAATCAATGGTTGTATGTATCTCAGAATTCTCTCTTGATAACTTAACTTTTTCAATTGATACTAGAGAAGGAAAATTTGAAGTAGACCGTCATTTGATATCGGGTATTATGGATATACCCATTAATGATGAAGGTATACCGATTCATACTCTATACGACAAACCATCTGGATCGAAAAAATACATGTTAACAAGAGACTTATGCAAAATTAATACGCAATGGACACACAAAAGGAATGCGTTCCCTTCAAAGTATTTATTACCTAGATATAGAGTGTTACATCATTTTTTCATTTCAAATCTGTATCGTCGGTCCAGTAATAAAATTGAGTTGACTTCTTTCATGGTTCGTGTATTGCATTCTATTGCTTCTAGTACAATGGTCTGCCTTCCTTCTTTGATCTGTCATTTTATCATACAGTTTCGTCTCCATCCGGGTCATAGTGATATTCCATTTAGTTATCTTATGACTGTGTTAGCCACTCACATGCTTGTCAATAAACCTATTAATGAGGCACCAATTCATCATCTTATTTTCAAGAATACAAATTTTAATAAGATGAAGTTAGATTTGCTTCCTGGCCAAGTAGATGAAGGTGGTGTTGGTGGTGATGGTGGTGAAGCCAGAAATGAAGGGGAAGCTGGCGATCTTCCTTAACAGGATGTTAATATGGATGATTTATTTAATGAGATAGAAACTGATTCGCCAAATGATCCTGATTACGATCCATCTAGTTTTGATGCACGCCTTCGTGCACTGGAGGAGAAGGTTGATAACATGAGTGTCGCCCATGATATACAGTTTAAATATATGTGAAAATATCTTCGTCGCATTATAGGGGCTTACATCAGATTGATTCTACTATCCCTGCTCCCTCCTCTGGATCTAATTAGGTGAATTATCTTTTGGATTGTATGACAATATCTTATCTTTTATTTTGGATATTGTATTAACTTGGTTATGGCTTAATGATTCTGGTTTATATTTTGAAGTATGCTATGTCCTTCCATATTTCTTTCTCATTATCTACTTTTTATTATTCTCTATGTTGTTGTGACTTTCCTATTGTGACTTTCCCTTGTGACAAAAAGGGGGGGTAGTATGGTAAAGGGGAGTAGTATGGAAAGGAGGAGTAATTTGTTTGGATTGATTGATTGAGAAGGATATGTGGATTGAGAATATGGAGTCTTGATGTTTACATGTTATTTATTGTTTACATGAGCAGTACTCGTATCTCTCAGGGGGAGTAGAGTATTTGTATGATGTTGTTCTTATCTATATGATATGTGTTTTGTCATAAATTTGACCAAGGGGGAGATTGTAAGTGCTATGATTTCATATCCCTTTGGTTGTCAAATTTTACGGTGCCAAAACCTATATGTATGTCTTGTATATCTTGTGTTTCATGTTTGAGACTATTCATTGCTTCAAGACATCGTATTTCAAGACAAGAGCTTAAATGAAGAAAGTTTCAAGTCATGGATGAAGAATTCAAGAATAGAAGTCTCCAAGTATGCATGTTCAAGATTCAAACAAGTACAAGTATAGAAGAAGACTTTGTCAAGTTAAGAAAGGATCAAGCTCGAGAAGGCCTACAACAAGAATCACAAATTCTCAAGCTTCTCTTAAGGGTCATCTGTGTGTACAGACTATCAATGTCCATCTCACTTTTAAGGTTTGATTGACCTTAGATTGACTTTAGGACGGGCTTTACTGTAGGTCATTTTGGATACATAATTTATATATTTTAATATGCTTGTTCGGGTTGTTCTAAGACCAGTCCTAAGGACTTCAAGACTAGTCCTAGCTCTGCTACGACCAGTCTTAAGTTTTTCAGGACGAGTCCTAGGTTTTTGAAGATTTTTAGATTTTTCTTGTTATCTTACAACCAGTCCTGGACATCCTTCAACCAATCCTGTGAGATATACGACTTGTCCTTCAACCAGTCTTAGCCCTACGACTCAAACTCCAACAACTAATCTGGTGGTCCTACGACCAGTCGTATGTGGCCCACGATCGGTCGTAGGCTATCCAGGACCAGTCATGGAACAACTAATCCTTATCCCGCTGAAATCTTTAAAAATCTTTGAAGCTACGACCAGTCCTAGGATCCTAAGACCAGTCGTAGATGGGATTTTTCAGGCTGTAAATAGAGCACGAACGTCAGAGTTTTTCAATCCAATTCAACTCAATTCAAGCAATCTTTAGGCTATACTCTGAGATAAGTTCGTGTTTGTTTTTAAGCTACTTTGTGCTCATCTAATATTCCTTTTGCTAGCTTGTTTATTATTTGATTTTGATCTACATTCCAATCTTATTTGAAAAGGAAAATTTATGATATTCCTTCTTCTTGGATTCAAAATCAAATAGAACTAGCCCTTTTGATTTAAAATCAATTAGACTTAGAACCATTCTTAACGTGAGTATTGGACTTTGAACGTTGAATCGAACTTCTACTCCGATTGGTTCTACTGGGCTACTTCAAAAGGAGATTCAGGTATTTTACATTTGTGTAATTTACATTCTTTGGTTTTGTTTAAGATTTGTCAGAAAAATCTCATTGCTTTGGTTATCTGAGGAGAGCCAGAAAACTCAGATTGTGTGGGTTTTTGGATTGTGTAAGCCCGAGATAAAAAAAAATACAATTGTGAAGGTTTTGGGTGAACCTGTGAAACCTATTTTGATAGTGCATTCTAATATCCCCTGTGTGAGGATATTAGGAGTGGAGTAACATTCTGTGTGGCTGTTGGATAATAGTTGGTGTACACACAGGCGAACCACTATATATCGTTGTGTTGTGGATGTGATTTATTCTTTCATTCCTTTATTCATTCAGTTTTGTGGATTGTATTTGTGGATGAATGTTGTAATCATTTTATTTCAAGCTAGTGTGGGGAGTGTTGTAATAACTTAGGATTTATTTCTGCAAGTTATTTTGGTTGCTTTGCTTTTTATTCCTCATTGGTTTGTGATACAAAGGACGTTCTAGAAATAAGGTTGTCCTACTTTAAACCTTTGGTTTTTGGTGTAAGGTTGTCCTTAGAACTGATATAGTATCATTCTCTTAAATCTAGTTTGTTGAGATTGATTTTTAATTCAGCATTGTGCTTTATTTCTTTTATTATTCCGCTGTTTTAAGTTTTATTTGGCATTGCCTTATTCACCCCCCTCTAGGGCATATAGCTAGGCCCTTTCATAGTGGAAATTGAATTGTTATATTGCCTTCTTAATAATCATCCTGTATATTTTTTCATGCTTATGGATTATTTGTGTATTGCTTATGGACTTTAAACTAGTACATTAGTGGGAAACCCCCACCTATAAATGTTTGCCCATACTTGGGATGTAACTTGACTGGTTGTGATTAAAATGGACTGTCGACTTAGTGGTTTTGAGTGGTGGTCTAAATGGATCATGGATGTGGGCTTACCATCTAGGGTTGTTGTGTCCAATGATTTTCAAGGATGGTCTTTTATCGCATGGTTTTGATGCTCGCACTATGTGGCCTATTTAGATAATTGCCCTATGTGGCTTTGTTATGATATTTTTCTTATATGGGTTCGATGTTTTATACCATACAATCATGCGATGGTAAGCCTCATATATTATAAAATGATTGCTCACTAGTCGACATGTTTTCATTAAACATCCTAAGATGGTAGTCTCGTGAGCCGGGGATGGTGGTATGGGACCTATGCCCGAGCTGTCGGCTTACGCTGGGTGATGAACTCTCCGTAGTGACCTTGAGCCTATTTAAAACTGGTTGATTGTAACTGGACAAATAATGGTTTGGCTAATCATGCATACATGGCACAGACCAACCTCTATCACTAGGCAGTCGTTACGCCACACTTGACGATTAACTTCTGTTCAACTGGATGTTTTTTCCAGGTCGATGATCGCATTCCGTACGATTGATTCCCGGGGCATTGATTGCGTATTTCCATGGGCGACGAGCCCAAATTCCGTACGGATGAGCATCTTCGAGGCATGATTGCATACTTCACACATCTATACATTTAATAAGACCTGCATCATGTATTGTTTTGTATGTTTTATTTTATAACTATGCTTAAGTAATGCGGTGATGTATAATCTTGAGGGGAATTCACACTAGTTGGCCACTCATCCATAAAAAATATAATCGTACAGGTAGCACAGGTGGCTTAAGTGATATGCAGGTTTAGACTGATGAGGAGCCATTATGGTGGTCAAGCACATGTGATTGTACTTATCAAGGAAGCTGCGCGATCTTACAACTTTCGTTTGTATTTCATATGCTTTTAAATTTCTCACATATGTAATCTTGTATTTATTATTGTGGAGACATTGGTTTGTATAAGTCATTATGGGCAACCACTTGTATATTCTAAATGAAATGAAAATTTTTCTTTATGTTGATTTGTCCATTTTATGCTCACCTGTTTACTCTGATAGAAGAAAAAATGTATACTCGAATTTGACTATCCTTCAAGGTTAACACTCAGGTTTTTGGGACACGGGTCATATACTCGAGTCCTGAAAAGTCAGGGCGTTACATAGGAATTCTTCAATCCCTCTTTCAAATCAGATTGGAATGCAAAATACAAAATCAAATATAAAAAATAATAAAAGAGAATATTAAATATGCACAATATAGCTTAAGAAGTTTAAAAACTTATCTCTCAGAGTGATGTCTTGATTATACTTAAATTGGATTACCAAACTCTGAAAATCGTGCTCTATTTATAAGTACAGAAATTGCACCTTTGATTGGTCCTATGGACACTACGACTGGTCGTAGGACCAACGAATTTTTAAAATTTTGAGCGCGATCGGATAAAGTCGTTCTACGACTGGTCGTGTGACCTCTACGACTGGTCGTGACCTGTCCACGACTGGTCATGTGGAAATAAAAACAGTTGCTGGAATTTGACTTAAAGCTGTAGGACTAGTCGTGAACGAGTCGTGCACTGTTCACACGACCAGTCAAGCAGTCTCTAGGACTGGTCGTGACTTAACAAAAAATTTTAAAAATTTGCAACAATTTTAGGACTGGTCTTGAAATTTCTTGGACTAATCGAGGCAGTTCTACGACTAGTCGAATAGAGTCTAGGACTAGTCGAAGAACAGTCCAAACACTTATAAAATGTTTTAATTTGAATTATGTATTCAAAATGACCGACGCCAAGGTCAATCTAAGATCTTTCATACCTTAACCATTATATATGAACATTAAACCTTCTTTTCTTCAAATGATAGATGATCTTTGAAGTTCATAAAGCTTAAGATCTTGATACATGATGAAGCTTATACTTGAGATCTTTTAACGTTTGAATTTGTAGTACATGTGTTGTACTTCACCTTGAGTCTTGAGTATGAACAGTTCACTTGTCTTTCGATGTCGCTTTAAAACATTGACCTTTGAAGCTTAAAGGAGTGAACAATGTACTTGATCTTGCATTTCTTTGAAATAGATCTTTGTTCTTGACTTGAAGCATTGTCCTTGTACATGTGATGCATTGCCTTGAACTTATATATCAATGCGCTACACAAGACACAAATTATAGTTTTAGCACAAAAAAATTTGACAATCATAGGAGCAAAAAACTATAGCACTTACAATCTCCCCCTTTGTCAAATTTATGACAAAACACACTCCATTAGAAATAAGAGAAACATTACATGCTCAATAAAGAATCATGCACCATATATACACAAGAAAGTATAATGCACTAGTTACAATAACCAGAATAAACTATCATAGAATATTTAAAACACCTTCTTACTTACTCCCCCTGAGTAACACACAAAAAAATGCTACTACTATACTCAAAATATCCATAAGCAAGCAACAAAATATTCCCCCCCTTTTTATCACAATATGACAAAGGAAGCAACTAAGATATGGAAGAGGAAAATAAATAAAAGAGGAATAAGGGAGCAAATTAGGCAAGATATAAGCAAATAATGTGCTCATATAAGTAACCAACATGAACTAAGTTCATCCAAAGTTGGTCCCACAAACTGAAAGAAAGAAAAGTATCATAAGAGTTATTACAAACCAAGATAAGAAAATACTAATCAGATCTAGAAGAGAGAGTAGGAATAGATGGATCAATTTTGTGTAAACCCTTATTAATGTATCTCATATATTTACACATATAAGTAAATTGAGAATCCTGGGTTACACGAATCTGAGCCACCTGTTCCTCAAGAGAATGCAACCTCTCAACAAAATTAGAAAACTGATAGTCATGGTCAGCCTCAGAATCTGATTCAATCTCATTAAAGATATCATCCATGTTTATATCATTTGGAGGTAAATTGCCACCTTCTTCTTCATTCACTGCTTCAGCTCCACCACCACCCACATTCACTTGGCCATCAGCCACTTGCAAATTCATTTCGTTTATATTTGAGTTGTTGAAAATAAGGTGATGAATAGGAGCCTCTCCAACAGGCATAGATACTAACATATGAGTGGCTAACATAGTCATAAGATTTGTAAAAGGAATATCACTATGTCCAGGATGGAGACGGAATTGTATGATGGAATGACAGATTAAAGAAGGAAGATAGATATTTGTACAAGAGATGATAGAATGAAAAATTCGAACCATGAAAGAGGTGAGTTCGGTTTTGTTACTAGAATGTCGATAAAGATTTGAAATAAATATCCTGTGAAGAATCCCATATCTGGATAACAAGTACTTTGAGGCATGCGCAATCCCATTTTGACTCTATTACGTATTTATATTACATAATGCTCTAGTAAGTATATGTTTTTCTAATTCAGATGGTTTATCAACTAAATTGCTAATAGGAATACCTTCATCATTGACAGGTATGTCCATTAAGCCAGAAATCAAATGTCGATCAACTTCAAATGGACCTTCTCTAGTTGCTATTATAAACGTTAAATTTTCAGTTGAAAAATAAGAAATACAAGCAAACATAGCCTGTGCAATAGACCGGTATACCGGCCCACCCCAATGTAGAATGTTAGCCCATCCTACAGATTGGAGAAGAGGAAGGAGATCAAATGGAGTAAGATGTTCAATATGCACAGGTCACTCAACTATTACATTGTGCAATCTTAAATCCCGAACATAGGGAGGATTATCTTCGGGTGACTAAAGGTGGCTCCTTGTGATAGGTGTCGATGTAGATGTTGAAGGACCTCAAGAACTTTTCTTTCTACCTTTAGCATTCATTTGCAACTAGGAATACAAGAAATCAAGAGGTTGCAAAAGATGTAGAGTGGGGTTTCTCTAGATCAGATTTTGGAGAAGAAAACTCCAAAAAACTCATAGAGACAAGAAATAAATCACTCCAAGTGTGAAAATGAAGTGATATGAACTTGAATCTATAGGAAAAATAGAAATAATGGGCTAACCTTGAAGAATCAAGAAGTTGGGTATGACTGGTCGAGCTTAGACTTGTTGGAGGGGAAGAGCAAATGAGGAAGAAAAAGGTTTTTCCCCCAAATTAAAAGCACCAGATGTGCTACACGACTGGTCGAGTACGTCCTCGACCGGTCGTGTTATGACTAGTCGAGCATGTCCTCGACTGGTCGTGTACAGCCAAAAATTTATATTTTTCACATAAAATTAAAATTTAAACAAACAAATTATCAAATATATAAACTATAATACAAAAATGCATGAATAATTAATTTAAACTGCACATACCAAGATCAAATCTTAATTTGTTAAACCTACTTTTGTTTAGTGGTTTAGTGAAAATGTCAGCAAGTTGAGTCTCGGTCGGAATGTATTCTAAAGAAATTAGTTTTTTTCCACTAATTCATGAATGTAGTGATATCTAATGTCAATGTGTTTGGTTTATGAATGCTAGATTGGATTTTTAGATATATTAATTGCACTGGAATTATCACAATATAAAACCATTGAATCCTGTGCAATTTCGTAATCGCTTAACATTCTATTCATCCATACAAGTTGAGTACATGCATTTCTAGCTGCGATGTATTCAGCCTCAACAGTTGAGAGCGATACGAAACTTTGTTTCTTACTAAACTAAGAAACAAAACAGTCTCTAATATAGAAACAACCACCAGTAGTTGATTTCCTATCATTGATATTACCAGCCCAATCAACATCTATGTAACCAACCAATTGAACACTAGTATCATGAGGATACCAGAGACCCAAATATGTTATGCTTGCAACATATCGCATAATCCACTTAACAACAGTTAAATGTGATTTTTAGGGTCAGATTGGTATCTAGCACAAATTTCAACACCAAAAGCAATATCAGGTCTACTTGCAGTTAAATAGAGTAAACTGCCAATCATACTACGATATAAATTAGGATCTACACTTTTACCTGTAGAGTCTTTTGAGAGTCTTAATGTTGTACTCATAGGAATATCAAATTTTTTCAAATTCTCAAATCAAAACTTTTTAATTAAGTTTAGAGCATATTGGTTTGAGAAATAAAGATACTATCAGGTTGTTGTTTTACATGCAACCCTATGATAATTTAATTCCCCAACCATCTTCATTTCGAATTTAGATTTCATAAGATCTACAAACTCAACAATCATGTTAGTACATATAGATCCATAAATAATATCATCAACATAGATATGCACTATTAAGATATGATCATTATGTTTCTTAACAAAAAGAGTCTTATCAACACATCCCATTAGAAAATTATGACTTAGTAGAAACTTAGTCAATTTTTCATACCATGCCCTGAGAGCTTGTTTCAAACCGTAGAGAGCCTTTTTTAAGCAATAGATATGATCAGTATTTTTAGAGTCTTCAAAACACGTTGGTTATTCAATATATACTTCTTCATGTAAATCGTCGTTTAAAAAAGCACTCTTTACATCCATTTGATAAATTTTGAAATTTTTAAAGCAAGCAATGGATATAAATAGTCTGATTGATTCAAGATGATCTACTGGGGCAAAGGTTTCATCATAATCGATTCCTTCAATTTGATTGTACCCTTGTACAACCAGTCTAGCCTTATTTCGAATTATATTACCAAGTTCATCAGACTTATTTTTAAAAATTTACTTAGTTCTGATAATATGTTTATTTTAGGTCTAGGAACTAAGTGTTAAACATCATTTCTAACAAATTGATAAAGTTCTTCTTGCATCGTAACAATCCAGTTTTTGTAAGTAAGAGCTTCTTTTATGTTAGCTGGTTTTATTTGAGTTGTAAAGCACATGTAATTACATACATCTTCTAGTTGTCTATGAGTGCGCACACTAGTGAGAGGCTTTTCAAGAACTGAGTGGTTAGATGACATTTAACAGTCCTCAGTTCAGAGTTATTTTGACTTGATGAAGTATCTAGTTTGTCAATTAGAAGAACTTCATCATTATCTGAACTTGAGATAGGTGTATTAAAGTGATCGTCAATGACCACATTGATGGACTCTTAAATTACACCAGTCCTCATATTCAGTACTCGATATGCTCGACTATTCAAAGCATATCCTAAAAAGATCCCTTCATCACTTTTGGTGTCAAACTTGCCCAGATTTTCACGATCACTTAAAATATAGCACTTGCTGCCAAAAACTCGAAAGTATTTCCCAATAGGCTTCTTATCAAACCACATTTCATAGGACATTTTATTGTTTGACTTACTTGTATAAAGCCAGTTAATTATATAGCAGGCAGTGTTGAGGCATAAAAAAGAGAGAGAAAGAAGAAAACAGGAGCCGTTGTGCGAAAATCGGACGAAATCAGCTGTTGTGTGGAAATCAGCCGAAATCAACCATTGTACGAAAATTGACTATTGTACATAATTTAACATTGAGAAACAGATTAGCGCACAAAAGAGTCCGGTTGAAAGAGTCCGCATAAAGGAGGAGCGCACAGTAATGTTCGTATAAAGGAGGAGTGCACGATGCTAACATGGCACATTCACACGTGTGAGAGGGATATAAATACCCCTAGACCCCTTTGAAGGGGTCATTAACAATCAATTGGAAACAAGTAAACCGAGGAGAGAAGAAGGTAGAGCTCGTCATCCATTGTGTGGAACAGCCTTTTTGTGGCACACAACACTCTCTACGCACAAATACCTTCAGTGCACAAAGACCTTCAACGCACAAAAGATCTTCAGCGCACAAAGGAGCTCCAGCGCACAAAGCTTCCTGCGTAGAAAACCTCCAGCACATAAAGGGTCCAGCACGCAAAAGTCTTAATGCACAATGACTCTCTTCAGTTCATAATGGCCTTCGGCATGATGCTTAATATAATCAAATATCTACTTCTTATTACAATTTGTAAATATTTTATTTTGGAATCAACGGAGAATGAGATGTAAAAGAACCTGGAATAAATAAATGAATAAAGTGATTAACTTTCTTGCTTTCTTCTGTTAATTATAAAGTGAGTAAATCTCCTCAAATGAAACCCTTTTGTTTCATGTTCAAAATAAAATGGCAATGCTGCTGGGGATTTTATTTTATACTCACTTGATAATTAACTTAAGAACTATACAGAAGCTAATCATGACTGTTTTGTGCCTTAAAGGTGCCAAAATGGCAACTCTCAATGGGAACATCCTACCTTTCATCTCCAAAATACAATACAATTTAATATAAGCACTAATTTTCCTTTATTTCTTGAATATGAATGATAGGAGAAGAAGAACATTGTAACTAACTGATCAATGGTAGTCATTCAAGGAAATACAATTTTCTACTTCACCATGACAGGATTTGTTGTGGAGTATGCTGATAAACGAATTGAACTTAGTGATGGTAAAGCGGTAGCAAACAAGCGAATAGAATCACGAGAAGTTATTACAGTTGTAACTGCTTCACTAGTAGCACTAGAAGAAAGAGATGAATGGACCATCGTCACTCGCAAGAGGATAAGGACCCAAGGTGTGACTGCGGCAAGAAAAAATTCACTACCAACAAGAGTCAGGGGACCGGTAACATGTAATGTTGCTAAGAAGAATCATGTACTCTCTCCCCCTGCGATATATCCCAGGTGAACAGATCTATAGTTAACGTCGTACAATTTCTCAACTTTGGTCACCCCAAGAGTCAGATGGACAAGAGAGCATGAAGGTAAGGTATTGTTAACAAGTTCATCAAATTCTGTATCACCTCAATCGAGCAGTAACACCGGAAGTGTAGAGAAGTCGAATGAAACTCCAACCTCTCCTGTCTTCGTAAGCCCTGTTACGTCGACATACTCTCGTCTCACTCCAAATATAGCTTCGTCGAAGAGTGGAGAAGCAGACGTACACATGGCCAGGATAAATCAAGAAAGTAGACTGACTACAGAGGATTGCATTAGTGCAATGGCAGAAGCACAAAGAGCACTCATGGAAGAGTGCAGGAATCTTAAAGAGGCTTTAGTAACCTTGTGCATAATGTAGCCCAGATGGCGGCTCCACCGACGATGGGCACAATGAATGGACAAGAAAACCTGCCTGAAGGCTTTTAACCTAAGGGAGCAGGATCACGAGGGTCTGTCCCAATAACAAGAACCATAACACAAGACAAGTTGAGACAAGTTGTCAAAGAAATCATCAGAATAGAAAGTGAACATGAAAATACTGGCCGTTTCAGGTACCAAACGTCGTACCCAAGATAGGTAGAAGATATCCCATTTCCAGCCAACTTTAAGCATCCAAATGTTTAGAAGTTTAATGGGGAGGGATCATGTAACATCTCGAAAATCGGGGGTCGGGTAGAAACCCAACTCCCGAGTTCCAGAACGTCACTTATGCAACATAAATAATGATAAATTCATGTTGTCTATAGAATGGCATTAAACAAGATTGAGACTAAGCCGAAACAGCATATCATACTCCAGAGACAGTTAAATTAGCAAGCAGAAGACTGAGATAAATATGTAAAATATATAATTGATTGTAAGTCTCCAGAGTGTGAACATGTTACCAGGTTAATTAAATACATGTATACTCCAAAAATGAAAAGAAAAGAATATACATGAGTGCTCCAAAAATATAAAATGACAAGTGTCAAGGCATCTAATCAACCTCCATGTAATCCCATCGATCCAAACATGGAGGAGAAGTCCTCATCATCATACAAGTCCAGCTCCACTTCACAAGCAGCGCCATCATCTGCAACTACAGCAGCGACTGGTGGGTGTTCGGAACACCATCCCGTAACGTGGGAGTGAGTAGCTAACTCAGTGGAATAATAGAGTAAAGATTAGCATGTTATCAAATCAATCACACATTAATAGTAAAGCAAACAATCAAATGTTCTTAGATACTGTTGTTAATGCATGCATGAAATGACATGATGAATGCCCTCACCGACATACTCCCTCATGCGGCACCATCTGTGTTCGCGACATGCTTTCTTCCCACAGTGCTCCACATCTTCCAGGCACATGTAATGCGATATGGATAATGATTACCAGGTTGTTATTAGTCCTTTTCATACAGCAGGATTGAGAAATTAGGGTACCTTGCTTATATCAATCCCAACACAGATCTTGTCTAAGGTCGTCACTCCTAGTAATCTCGTACGATGTTATATTTGTAGGTCGTTGCAAGGGCTGCTAGGGCTGTTGCTCGCACTCGTTGCACTGCTCCACCATCACCTTATCAATACAGGCCTAATGTACTCTCATTGCTACGGAAGGGTCGTCGCCTCCGGTAGACTTAGAATACGCTCGCGGTCACTACAAAGGGCTCGTCACCTGATCAGTGTAGGCCGACAGCAAGAATATAGTGTCCCATACCACCATAATCTGCTCCGAGTCAAATGTGCTCACTGGTCACTACAGGGAGGTTTGTGGCCCCAGCATAGGCCGACAGCTCGACCACGATGTCCCATACCACCATGCCCGGCTCATGAGTCTTTATGGATCAAGGTATCATGGTTAACAAGGTTTTCAATGGTAAGTTCAGTACCCTAGGTTCAAGAAGATATGACTCATACAAGGTGAACATACAATGGCCAGTCGGGTTACTTGATGGGCTCGACTAGTACGAGCGCATCTCAAGCTGAGCGACATGAAGTGCATGAAACGCTTCATGTGGCCTAACCATTGCCGCCAACTCAAAACACGACTCGTGTTCATCGACGCGTCCTCTGTGGCAAATAGAAGCCCACCACTGATTTAATCCATTACCGACTGCCTGGATTAAAGCATAGCCCTAAACATGTGTAATCCATACCAGTGATCAATGAGAGTAATAGAATTGAAGTTCAACAATACAAGCATGTTAACACATGTTATAGCATACAAAGTAAGCAAATCAACTAACACATGTATTCCATACATATAAGGAAATCAATTCATATAGCAAACATGTAGGAAATCGTATACAACATCAGGTGGATTGAGAATTCATCCTCAAAACTAATTTACAACACCATTTACTCAATACATACTAATACAAACATTTATACAAACACTTAGTCTACACACTTTAGTCTACATAGCGTATGTCAACCCAAAGTGCTCATTAGGGCGAATCTCTTCGCCAAACAGATTATACACGCATATATAATATCATAACATGATAAATTTACATGTCAAGTATTTCAGCAAAATACGGACGTATACAGTATTTTCTATAAATGCCTAAAATACCCTAAATCTCATATTTACCGTACGTTTACGAAATGGAAAACGGACAGCATGTTCTACATGTCAAACGGCATGCTCGTCGATAATCTACTATTAAACAACATTGAAAGCTTTGAAATCAGTCAATCAAAGTGTCTAAAATCCACACCTTTTGTCGTAGAAGTGTATCGATTCGAATCGAACGTCAACGCTTCGTCAACGGCGTTATGGCGACCTAATGCACAAGATATATAATCTACTTCGCTATTTGAATCAAAAGAATCCTTAAAACAGCTAGTGGATAGGGTTTTCTTACCTAAGAGTGTGTTGAAAATCACCGAGAAAGTAATTTGAATGCGGTGGTTCGGTATGTGCAATAGCTAATGCAAGTGGCTGAAAAATCTCTCCCACACTCTCTCATAATTTCTCACTTGTTCTCTCTCTCTTTCTAGGGTTTAATCCAAACTCGGATGGGAGAGATATGAGAGGGTTTCAAGCCCTTATATAGGCTAAAACCTCACCAAAACAGACTTGGGAACAAGGTATACTTGAGTTATAACCAATTCAGGACTGTTCCGATCCAAAAGAGTGTTTCGAGAGGTCCCCTGGCCGAACGCGGTCGGACTTAAGCTCATGGTTACTGGATCTTGCTCACACAAAGTTTTCAGACTGGTAGAGTTTGCAGATCGTACGTGGCGGTCCAGTTTCAGTTCAGCGGTCACGGAGACTCGATCAGGGATTCTAAGTACATTGACCTGAGTGGGAAATGTTTCTTGATCCGAGGGTGTATTTGGGTCAGATTTCGACGGTCTGAATGCTTATACTGATCACACAAGCAAAACGTGCCAGATTGATTTAAATCCCATTTAAATTTAACTCTTTCTCACACTCCCTGCTCCAGGCTCAATGAAATAGCCTCAGAGCATCGGTTGGGCTTGATTTTCAAAATGATTGTCAAGTCCAGCTAAGCGGTCCTAACGGTCTGAGATTATAGATATCGGACTTTCGACGCGCGGTCTAGATCCAATACAGAGTTTCAAAGGGTTCCTGAGAGAAAACGGGTTTAGAGTTTGATCCTAGGTTTCAGGGTATTATAGAGTCATTGCTTCTACAAGTTTTGAGTCTTGTAGAACGTATTTAAAGCGATCAGGGACAATTTCGCAGCTAATCCAACGTAGCGCTAGTTAACTTACACTTAATTTCTAAAGGACTTAATCCTAAGTGATTTCTTTGGCTTTAAAATTGGGTTCTGAGAGGTTACCAAGGTGTTATGGTTGACCCATCGCCTAAGGACGTCTCACCCCGAGTTGATAAAAATCTGGGGTGTTACAGATCACCAAAAGAACATTTAATGCACTTCATTACTAGCATGGGGGATTTTTCTACGATACCACAGTATTATTTACAATTGTTTGGGTTGTCATTAACACACAAGGCATTTCGATGGTATTCCAATTTGGCTCCAGGATCGATACGTACTTGGGAGCAAATGTAGGATGCCTTTATGTCAAATTTCTTCTCTTCAGAACGTGAGGTTAGTATTATGGAATTGGCCTCTGTGCAATAGAGAGAAGGAGAACCGGTAGAAAAGTTTATAGACAGATGGAAGACATTGGTAGCCTCGTATAGACTGCTGCCAAAAGAAAAAGAATAAGTCAAAATGTGTTTGAATTCTATGGAGACAGGAATCACGTTTTGACTCACTAGCACCGACATTAGAACTTTTCGTGACCTGGTCACCAAAGCTCATGCTTTGGAATTGATGACCCGCAAGATGCCAGCGTTTCACCATGAGACAGTTAGGAGAGTGCCCAGTAGAATGCCCGTAAATACCTTCGATCATGACAAGAGAAGAAAAGATACAAGGGACTCAAGGGAAAAGAGGCCAGAACAAAAAGAAGAATGGAACCAACCAAGAAATAAATACAGTGGAAAGAGGTCTAGGATGGTCAATTCTCACGAAGGGTTCACATTCGATAAGGAAGAAGTCATTCCTATGATGAACCAACTGTTAAAAGTTGGTACAATTGAATTACCAGAACCCAAGCACCCTGAAGATGTGACAAGAACCAAAGAGAGATTTTTATCGCTATCATCGCCTAGTGGGACATGCAATGGAGAATTGTAATACATTGAAGTGCATAATACAACGAATGTAGACAGGGGTGAAATACTAATTGGAAAAGAAAAAGGAAAGGGCTACAATGACAATGGTGAATATGCTTACGATCGGAGATAGAGGCCACGAAATGAGAAAGGAAGAGGACCGCAAGATGATAAAGAAGGCGGCAGTGATTACGTTGCAATCAGGAAGGAATATAATAGGCCCCACAAAGCAAAAGGCAGGGATTGTAAGGAGAGAAATCATTGAAAAGCGGAATGATGATGACAAGAAAGAAAAGAAGAGTGAAATGGTGAAAGTGACTTATGATGTGGTGAGTCATTTGAAGGGCATACCAGCTCGATTAAGCGTCTATGATGCACTTAAGTTGTCAGAGTAATTTCAGCAGAGCTTGGCCCAAGCATTGTCCAATCACAATGTAAGAGAAACTTTATTAGCATAACTAGAACATGAAGAGCACGATAAGAAAGAAAACTGCCTGCTAGTCATTTCCTTCTTTGATAATGATTTGTTCTGCGAAGTAGAGCATAATAGGCCACTAATGATAGACGGTCACATCCGTGGGAAGAAGGTCAAGCAGGTTATGATAGATAATAGGTCTGTGGTGAACCTCTTACCACTCTCGATGTTGAGTAAATTAGGTTATCGTCATTTTGATCTATGCCCCAGTGGAATGATGATACTTGGCTTTAATCAAGATGGGCAGCGTGCACTTGGTAAGATTATAGTGACGTTAAAAATAGGAGAATTGATTACTGATGTCATGTGCCACGTTATAAGCATCGTGACAACATACAATCTCCTCCTTGGAAGACCGTGGATCCATCAATACAACATTGTACCCTCTACGCAACATCAATGCTTTAAATACTATAAAGATGGAATATAGTATAGAGTGATGGCCGATGCAAAGCCGTATACAAAGGCCAAATCCTTCTTTACCGATGCCAATTATTATAAAGGGTTTGCTGAAGATGAAAGAAAGAATGATGAAAGCGAAGTCCTAAAGGACATTCAAGCAAAAGTGGTGAAAGAAGAAATGGAAAAGGCAGAATCATCCAGGACTGCAGAGCAAAGAAGAAATTCTATTTTGTACCGAAACATCTGATACAACCAGGGTAGCTGCCACTAACCCTACTATCGCCGGAACAGTTAAAAATTTTACAGTCCAATTATATAGTACTGTTGCCGTATGTTCAGAGAAATAAGCCTTTTTTGGACACACTAAGAAGATTTCAAGTCAGGGCTAGTGAAAAATATCCATAACCAATAGAATTTTACACCTCAGTGGAAGTAAACTCAAGAGAAGAGGCTAAGAATAATGTATACCATGGTAGGCTGACACCGCAAGATGTCAATAAGTATAGCCCGACAAGCAAAAATATCATGAGAAACATGGGTTTTGATTATGAAGAACCCACCAGCTTGAATCATGGGAGAGGAATTTAAATTCCTATTGGGGTCGACGAGGAAAAGAGGAGAAAGTTTTAAGGACCGGGGGCAAAGTCATCGGTGAATATGGTTGAAACCGAGCAATTATTGGAAGAGTATCCTAAAAACGGGGGGCAGCCGACAATAGACAGTTTACGAGAGGTAAACCTGGGTACAGAAGACAAGCCCAGGAACACATTCATCAACATCGGTCTTTTTAGGAAAGAGTCTGGGAAATACATTCAGGTCATCAAGGAAAATAAAGACGTCTTCTCTTAGACATATGCAGAGATGTCAGGCTTAGAACCTTTCGTAACACTGCACTGATTAAATATCTCTAAAGAGAAAAGGCCAGTTAAGCAAGCGCAAAGATGATTTCATCCAAACTTGGTTCCCCTGATAGAAGAAGAAGTCAGTAAGTTAATAAAGGTCAGGTTTATTTGGGAGGTCAAGTATCCCAAGTGGATATCAAATATTGTCCCTGTGAAGAAGAAAAATGGACAAGTCAGTGTGTGTGTGTTGACTTCAAAGATCTGAACGAGGCATGTCCGAAAGATGATTTTTCCCTCCCGATCACTAAATTACTGATTGAAAGTACAACCTAGTATCCTATCATGTCCTTCATAGACATCTATACTGGGTATAATCAGATTAGAATGGCACCTGAAGATGAAGAAGCAATAGCATTTAGAACGTCACTTGGAATTTATTGTTATAAAGTTTTGCGTTCGGTCTTTAAAATGCCGGGGTAACATATCAAAGGGTGATGTAGAATATCTTCTAAGACATGATGCACAAGTATGTTGAATGCTATGTCGATGACTTGGTGGTCAGGTCAGGAGATCATTAGGAGCATCGTGAACATTTGGCATCAGTTTTCCGTCGACTCAAAAAGAAATAGTTGAAGATGAATCTAGCTAAATGTGCATTTGGAGTATGTTCAGGTAAATTTCTCGATTTTATTATTCGGCATAGGGGCATTGAGATCGATCTAGGGAAAGTCTAAGCTATTCAAAATATTCCGCCACCGAAAATACTAAAAGAATTGAAAAGTTTGCAAGGAAAGATGATGTACATTCGCCATTTCATTTCAAATCTAGTAGGGAGATGTTAGCCATTTTCTCACTTGATGAAGAAAGGTATAAAATTTGTGTAATACCAAGCCTTCCAGAATGCATTTGATTCAATAAAGTAATTGTTGAAACAGCCTCCGGTACTAACAGCTTCGATTAAAGGGAAGCTGTTGATTTATTATATATCGTTAGCTGAGAATTCTTTAGGAGCTTTATTGGTGTAGGTGAATGAGTTTAGGGAAGAGACCGTTCTCTATTATTTAAGATGAATTTTGATGGGTGTAGAATGTAACTACTCTTCGATTGAGAAAGAGTGTCTGGTGTTAATATTTGCGGTTCATAAATTAAGACATTATTGTCTCTCCCATGATATGACTTTGATCTCGAGAGCGGATCTGATAAAGTTTTTGATGACAAGGCCAATGTTGTCTAGGAGACTAGCCAAATGGATGTTGTTGCTTTCAGAGAATACTATTACGAACGAGCCGGAAAAGGAGATAAAAAGACAAGCAGTGGCGGACTTCCTTGCAGCGCACCCTATAGCAGAATGTGAAATCATCAGTGATGACTTTCCAGATGAACAAGTCATGTTGGCTGAGTCACAAAGCCCATGGCAGATGTATTTTGATGGTGCTGCTCGAGCATCAAGAGCGGGGGTAGGAGTGATATTCATTACTCCTTAAGGTGACTTGCTACCTTACTCCTTCACGTTGGGTAATATGTGTACAAACAATGAGGCCGAATACAGATCCCTCATAATTGGAATGAAAATGGCTCAAGAAATGGAGATAAAAATGTTGCATATCTTTGGAGATTCTAAATTAATTATAAATCAATTGATGACTAACTTCGATGTGAGAAAGCAAGAACTTTTGCCATACTGCCGGAAAGCACAACAGTTGTTAGAACAGTTTTGTCATATCAAAATTAAGCATGTACCGTAGTCTGGAAATGCAAGAGCAGATGCTTTGGCGAGCTTGGCAGCTGCTCTATCCTGCCCAAACCTGAGCCCTTTCCAAGTAACTATAGAAGAATAAAGATTTTTGTCGTCTTCAGAGGTCATCAACGAAACTATGGAGACACTTCTTGTGTCATGTTTAGAGATAACGACAGATGATGGGCATTAGCCTTTCATCGATTATCTTAAATATGGTATCCTACTAGAAGACCCAACACAAAGATAACAAATCAGGCAAAGTTCATGCAAATTCATCATATGTAGCAAAGTCCTATACAGAAAATCTTACAATGGAATGTTGCTATGTTGTTTAGATAAATAAGAGGAAGGCCAGACATTGCAAGAAGCACACTCTGGAGAATGTGGGGCACATCAAGCTGGCCGAAATCTGTTCCATAGAATACATCGAATGGGGTACTATTGGCCTACTATGTTCCTAGATACGATAGATTATGTGAAGAGGTGTCATGAATGCCAAATTTATGGAGATGTTATACACATTCCTCTAGAAGACTTGCATTAGTCAATCACCTCTTGGCCCTTTTTAGCCTAGGGACTTAACATCATTGGTCTTATAAATTCTCCTTCGTCTAAAGGAAAGCAATATATCTTGGCAGCGACAGATTATTTCTCCAAGTGGTCAGAAGCGGTGGCATTGTGCAATGTTAAAGAGAGAGACGTGGTCAATTTCATCAGACACGCGATAATATACCGCCATGGTATTCCAAAGAAAATTGTTATAGATAATGGTACTCCTTTTAAAAACAGAGGCATAGAGATGCTTTGCTAGAAATTCAGTATTCATCATTTGATTTTGACACCTTACTATCCACCGGCCAATGGATTAGCAGAGGTGTTTAACAAAACGATAGTCAAGATACTAAAAAAGACAGTGACAGGGAACAAGCATGATTGGGATGAAAGGTTATAAGAAACATTATAGGCATACAAAACTACTCACCGGATAGCAACAAGGGAAACACCATATTCTCTAGTCTATGATTGGCGTCAGCCTTTCATCGATTATCTCAAATAGTCCAATGGAGCATACAGAGTCGTGGATCAAGATGGACAAGGTTTCAGTATACCGGTCAATGCTCGCTTCATCAACAAATATCGTCCCTGAAAACACTACTGATTTTGATCCAGAATATTATGAGAATAATGATTCTGTATCAAAAGGGGATAAGAATAACCAAGATCATGACTATGTACTGTCAAACGAATGAATGAAGAAGAAATTTTCACATCTAGATTATGTACCAACAAGCATTGCGAAAAGAAAGTGAACATTGTCATCATCAAGCAAGTTCTGCTAAATTTTGTTGAAATTGGTATCGTCACCAAATTGATATATATTATAAACAACACATAGGATTATTGTTGAAGATATTAGCAGAAGTGGTGACGCATTATCAATCTCAAGCAGATATGTTTATCATCCTCGCGATAACGATGGCCACCTATTATTATCTGTTAAGGCAGCCTAGCCAAGCCCTAAAATGGCTAACTACGCATAAGACCTACCTATCATTTTTACCATTCGGGCAGCGGCGGGAAGCTAGTGGCCCTAAAAAGCTCGTGAAGGCCATCATACGCATACCTATGCGGGCAGCTAACGGAGCCAGCGACTAAAAGCCTATAAGGCCAAAAAGTCCTCAACGGCTAGTCACGCGTGAGACTAATGCCATCTGTATAGCTTTCTGGCAGCATCATGGGGAATGGAGGAAAATTTTCTCCCGTGAATGGGCCCGACCTTGCAGATGAAGAAAATGCAGGCCGTAGTGTGAGCTCTTTGGCCATGTCCATAGATAGGCCAACTATGCATAAGACCCTCTAGATCTTTGACTTGATTTCAGTACTAACTCATAAGGAAGGGCTTAAACCTACTCATTGATGGACTAACGACCCTATATTTGGTACCACAAAGGTCGCCTTGTGAGCCCCGTGAACTCTAGAGAGTTACTGCTGCCAACCCTATGCGTAATTTCAATCGAGTTCACAACCTCGATAGCTTCACTGGGCCCCTTTGATGGATCGTGGTTTGTGAACTCACCGGGCTGTGAGAAGTCCAGTGAACTCCTAAGAGTTATAGAGGCCATCATGTCAGACCTGACTCCCACATGAGTCTAAGAAACTACTTGTTCCACTACTCAAGATCTTAAACTGTGTGTGAATTAACCCTACTAACTTCAAAACAAAATAGTTTCACCTATTAAAATAAAACACCACATAAGGTCACCATTTAGTATATGAAAAGAAGAAAAAGATGTAAATTCATTAAAATATTATAGTTTGTTCATATATTACATCACCAAAAGGAATAAGGAAATACATGCATCACAATATGATATGAAATTTCTTTACAAATCTTCAGTTATGTTCAATGCTATTATATAGTGCTGTAACCCCTCTTTTAGCCGTAACTGTACTATAAAAGTTATTTGTTCAGCCTCTAGAATAATCTTAGCCTGATCGGGAATGTCGGCCAATTTCGATTCTAAAAGAGCGGTTCCTGATTTTTCATTCGTTCGGTCTTTACAAGATCAATGGCCTGGATATTGACTTCAAGTTCTTCTCTGACTTGATGAATAATCACATCTTCTGTTTCCTTCTTACCTTATAGTAGTAATATCTCTTTCTCAAGAAGGGTAATTTGATCATCGATAACTGCTTTATTTCTATCAGAAATTTTTAGCTTCTCATGAAGAGACCAGTTGGTATTCTCATGTGTACCAAGAATGTCATCCAAATAAGAAAGTTACTCCTTAAGTGATGTCAATTCTTTCTGACGATTAAGGATTTCCAGAGCAACAATGACACTTTGAGCGGCTTCTAAATTTTTAGTCGAATTATAGAATTCTAATAGACAGTTATGGAGGGATTGGACATTGACATGCGTAAGGCGAGCAGAGTGAGCAAGAACTGCCAAAGCACTATCCAAGAAAATTCATTGAGTTGGGTCTTTGAAAGCATTAATGATGACCAGGAGTGCATTCTTGAATAATCCTAACATGAGAGGCGATACTTTCTCTAATGAAAGTCCATCAAAGACTGTAGCTACTTAGAGCCCTCAGAGCCACTTGAGGTTGGCATGATTATGGCTGAACAAGAAGGAAAAGAAAATTATAAGTTAAAAAAAGGGGTATATATCAAATAAGAAAATATATATGTATATATGTACCTTGTTCAGGAATAACGACAAGAGTAGTTTGAGCAGAGCAAGTTGAAGGAACTACAGATCTTAATGTATCTGTAGTTCCAGCAATGTTGAAGGATAGTTCCTAAGCCCCTCTCATACTAAAATCAACAGTTGTTAGGGTTGACACATCAACAGGGTCCGAAAAGAATTCCAAACTCTGAGCCACTGGTTGAATAAAGGAAGGACGCACCATGAGAGATTTATCTACGCAAGGAGGAGAATAAAGTGGTGCAGCTGTGGCTGGAAAAATTTCCTTCGTGCTTTGACGAAGAGGAGAATCTTCTGTTTCTAGTGGAGTTCTTGATGATTGTGCCTCTGTCTCTGTTAACATTGGTGCTCCGTGAGCAGTTGTGCCGATGGTTTCTACAATCCAAGGAGAATATGCAGCATCGAAGGAGAAAAAAATATTCGCTCCAGGGGCACATTCATATTCTCTATAGTCAAGTTGCTCCTCTTCTAAAGAATCCATTGTAGTTGGAAGAGGAACATTTAGATCATTTGGGATATCATGAAGCAGAGATTTAGCCCTGACATCCCCTTCTTCCCCAATGTCTACTTCAGCTTCAGTATCCACATTCAGCAAAGCATCTCCTTCATGAGTTAAACTTGTAGAAGAAGAAAGATCATCACTGTTAGTGTTGGCCAAGTATTCCAAAGAACTATTTTCCATCGATATCGTCTATTTTTCTTTGTAAACTGTTTTCACTAGAAGAAGGCATGTATTTCGAACTGTAGAAGGAGCTGGTTGGGCCAAAGCAGCAAGAGACAATGATTTGGCACGAGTTTCAGTAATAAGAGACGTAATAACTTAATTTGCAGTAGGAGAAGTTGAGGTTATAGTATGATGAGTTACTGGAGAGATTACAATTGTTGTGGGGCCTGTGGTAGTGCAAACAATATTGAAAGGAGCAGCAATGATTGCAGGTTCCATGTAGCAGGGGTGGCAGAAGTACCATGAATAGGTTGATCTCCTCTCTCGGGAGTTGTAGAAGGCAGAGTACCACCTACGGTCTTAAACTCATAACGAGGAGCAGGGGCTGTGTTCCTCACTTTATCAAATTTAAAGGAGAGCCAAATCCAAACCATCCTTCTAGGGTGTTTGATAGTTTACTTCTCTAATAGGCTCTTCTAAGGAAATCTTGCGGCAGAGTTCTTCAGAAACGGTAGCTTGATCTTTCTTGTAAAAATAACCTATCCCTGTTTTAGCCTATAGTTCCTTAAATGTGGAGGAGGAATCCAAATGGGATGGTCCACTGGAAAGTAGTTGCATACCAAATAGTAATGGTGCGCCCACCATCACATCCAAGCATAGGAGGCTGTCACTCGATGGTTATATCCTAGAAGAACGAATCGAGAACCAAAGTTCCTTGTCAAGAGTTGCTTGCATATCAATGCCCAATTATAGGGGCCAACTCCATAGCTTCGCATAACCTGGGTAACATATTCTCCTATTTGTGGACAGTCTGGCCATATCCAAATTTCCTGGCAAAAAGATTGGGGTAATACGGCTCTCTCCAAAATTTTACCCCTTCTTGTAAAGGAAGACTGCAAGAACGGATGCATATGAAAAAGACTCATTAGATAGGGTCTAGATTGTTGTTGTCCTCAACATCCCTATCTTTAGCCTGATGATCTAAGTAGAAAGGAAAGAAGTCAATGGATTCTATATTGTCAATCCTGTCTACTATTTAGTCATATGTTTTCTTTATCATTTTCCACTTCTGAAAATACCATAAAGGTAGATGATTAGGACGGACATAGGCTTTTTTTGGATCATTGTATGTCCAAGAAAAGTAGATGCTTAACCAACCAGAAAAATAATGCCAAGGAGTGAAAGAAGATTAGACTCTTAGTGCTGGGCTTGAGCAATGTGCCGCTGCATGTCCAAAAGCTCGGTACAGTGAGCATAAGACAGGAGGAGCTAAAGAATATATTTTTCTTCCCTCTGCCATTGTGTCGGCTGTGACAAACAAGGTGGGTCGAATGAAATCTGAGCTTTTTGAACTTGGAAGCACAATCAAGCTCAGCCAATAGTCTAGGAAAGCAGCCAATTCAATTTCGGTAGTAAATTCAACAAGGCCCTTTATCTTTTTCCGATTAGCCTCCAGTTTCGGGTCGTGACTACTAGGAAATCTGAAAAGGGGAAGAAAGAAGGATTAGTAATTTATACAAATAAACAGATATTGTATGAGAGATGAAGAGAATGATAAGGATACTAACACTAAGTATCATGAAAAGTGTGCGAGCCATGAAAGGGGAGATATCTTATGAATGTCTAGAAAATAGGACATTTCTTGAAAAAGTGCGATTGTTGAAGAAGTAATCTTGGGGATCCTATTTAGGGCCACATAAGCAAATTCTTCATTCGTGGGAATATACTCATCCAAGAAAGATCCAGTAATGGGTAAGCCGACCATTCTGAATAAATCCCATAAACTGATGCTTACCTCCCCAATAGGGAAGTGGAAGGAATTTATGGTAGAAGACCAATATTTCAGGAAAGCTTGTAGATCCTTGTGTCTTTGTGAAAAAAACTCAGAGGTAGCTTATATGGCATAGTAGACCTTGGCTACAAGAAGGACATCTTCATATTTCTTTAAAATTTCTTTTACCCACGTAATGTAGTATGGACGATTTGTCTAAAGAGCCTGGGTTCTGAACTCTTCTTTACCCCACAGAGAGTCACAGTGATGGAAGCATTATTGGATTGTTTCAAAAAAGTGGGTGGGGAAAAAGTCGCGAGGATTGTAACATGGCATGAGGAAGTGCATGTATGCTATCTACCTGGTTTTTTAGACCAATCATTTCTTTGTTAGGTAGCCTTCAAGAAGTTTTGGCTCTTTTATTACCTAGTTTGACATGTACAGAAGCCTATTTTGTGTTATGAAGTCAGTCGGTTCACTCTGAATTATGGAGCGATGACGGTGAAGGAGCAAAGGAATGTTGATGTTTTCTTCCTTATAAGGATTGCAGAATTTGATCACTTCCAGATAAGATTTGATTGAATCCTAAGCATTTTAGAAGCTCCTTTGATTATGTTCTCGGATCTTATCTTGGAAGATTTCATATTTGCTTTTTCCCTTTTTCTTTTGGAGAAGGTCGTAGCAGGGGAAGTCTCAGCGGCAGATAATTGGGTGACATCTATTTGAAGGTCGGCTGTGGATTTCAGCCAATGCTCCTAGTCTGACTCTTGTCCCTCTGTTGGGGGACCCTCTATTTCTCCCATTAGAATAGCCATTTGAATGTGGTCAGATAGACGTTGAATGTGATCAGTGAAATTGATGAAACAGGGGCCGGTTCTTTGAAGAAGGTTGAATAATCTTCAGACCTAAGACTTTTATGGGTATAAGACTTAGTTGGCTAAGGATCAGAGGGTCCTACAGTGTTTACAGAAAAATGAGGTCTCTTTGATCAACAAGCCATCAGAACCTGCACTGGGAGTTAATAGAAAAATCAGAACTAAGGAGAAGGATTTTTAAAAAATTCAAAAATATAAAATTTGAGATAAAGCGCAGAGCTGTTGCGTGCCCATCTTTGTGCATGGGAAGATTGAGCTGTTGTGCGCTCATCTTTGTGCGCAAACAAAGAGCTATTGTGTGCACATCATTTTGCACATACTGATAGGGTCATCTTTTTTATAGATGTTGCGCACAAAAAGTTACTTGTCCTTAAACGTAAGGCTATTGTGTGCAGAGAGACATTATGCATGGAATGCTATTGTGCAGAAGAAGTATTGTGTGGTGCACAACGAGGTTAGCGCACAATAGTAGGGTTGGGAGCAATAACTTGACAATGCGAGTAGCGGAGGAGAATGAATTGAAGGAACAAAGTATGGTATTTATAGGGGAAAAGTGGCATGTTGTGCACTAACTGTTGTGCGCTAATCATTGCATGCTAACCGTTGTGCACTCACCAATTGCTCGCAAGATGTTGTGTGCTTATAAAATAAAGTATAACTGTGTGCAAAGAGTTTGAGTTAAAATATTTATTATCTTGTAGGTATAAAAAGAATGTAGGATCAAGGGGGAATCTGTTGAGGCATAAAAAAAAAGAGAAAGAAAGAAGAAACAGGAGCCGTTGTACAAAAATTAGTCGAAATCAGCCTCGTGTGGAAATTAGCCGAAATCAGCTATTGTGCAAAAATTGACTATTGTGCGAAATTTAACATTGAGAAATAGATTAGCTCACAAAAGATCCGCACAAAAGAGTCTGCATAAAGAAATCCACACAAAGGAGGGGACAATAAGGAGAGAACAACAAAGTCTGCATAGAGGAGCGCGCGATGCTGACATGGCACATTCACACATGTGAGAGGGCTATAAACACCCCTCGACCCCTTTGAAGGGGTCATAAGAAATCGATCGAAAACAAGTAAACCGAGGAGAGAAGAAGGTAGAACTCATCATCCATTATGCAGAACAGCCTTTGTGCGGCACACAACACTCTTTACGCACAAAGACATTCACCGCGCAAAGACCTTGAGGTCTTCAGCGCACAAAGGGGCTCCAATGCACAAAGCCTCTAGTGCACAAAGGGTCCAGCACACAAAAGGCTTAATGCACAATGACTCTCTTCAGTTCATAATGGCCTTCAGCATGATGCTTAATATAATCAAATATCTACTTCTTATTGCAATTTGTAAATATTCTATTTTTGAATCAAAGGAGAATAGGATGTAAAAGAACTTGGAATAAATAAATGAATAAAGTGATTATCTTTCTTACTATCTTTTGTTAATTATAAAGTGAGTAAATCTCCTCAAATGAAACCCCTTTATTTCTTGTTCGAAATAGGCAGTATTTACGGCTTCAGCTCAAAGATTTCTATGGAGCTTCATACTATTCAACATTACATTTGCCATTTCTTGAAGCACTCTATTTTTTCTTTCAACAATTTCATTTTGTTGTGGTGTTTTGGGCGCAGAGAATTCATGCAATATTCCCTAATCGCAATGGAATTTTTCAAAACTGCTATTCTTAAATTTTGATCCATGATCACTACGGATCATACTGACTTAAGAACCTTTTTCCATTTGGATCCGTTTGAGAATCTTTTTTACTTCATCAAGGGTTTTTGATTTATCCCTTAAGAAGGCTACTCAAGTAAATCTGGTAAAATCATACACGATTACTAGTATGTATTTTTTACCACCTCGACTCTCTGTCATGGTTGGTCCCATAAGATCCATGTGGAGAAGTTTGAGTGGTTTGGATGTGGCATTGGAGTTCACTTTTTTGTGAGTACTCCTAGTTTATTTACCATTCTGGCATACATATTTTTTCTACTTTCTATAATTTAGGTAGACCTCTTATTAGTTCTCTTTTGCTCAATTTATATAAGTTGCGGTAGTGTACATGTCCAACGTGTTTATGCCATAACATAGTTTCATCAGTATGCACCATGTAACACGATTGATTAGATGAGCTAGAATCACTTACAATGTAGCAGTTTTCAGAAGTTCTTGAAAAGGGCCTAGCTATATGCCCTAGAGGGGGGGGGGGGGGGGGGGTGAATAGGGCAATGCCAAATAAAACTAAAACAACGGAATAATAAAAGAAATAAAGCGCAATGCTGAATTGAAAGTAATCTCAATAGCCTAAAATAAAGAGAATGATACTATATCAGTTCTAAGGACAACCTTATACCAAAAACCAAAGGTTTAAGGTAGGACAACCTTATTTCTAGAACGTCCTTTGTATCACAAACCAATGAGGAATAAAAAGCAAAGAAACCAAAATAACTTGCAGAAATAAATCCTAAGTTATTACAACACTCCCACACTTGATTGAAATAAAATGATTACAACATTCATCCACAAATACAATCTATAAAACTAAATGAATAAAAGAATGAAAGAATAAAGCACATCCATAACACAACGATATATAGTGGTTCGCCTGTGTGTACACCAACTGTTATCCAACAGCCACACAGAATGCTACTCCACTCCTAATATCCTCACACAGGGGATATTAGCATGCACTATCAAAATAGGTTTCACAGGTTTATCTAAAACCTTCACAATTGTGTCTTTTTATCACGGGCTTACACAATCCAAAAACCCACATAATCTGAGTTTTCTGGCTCTCCTCAGATAACCAAAACAATGAGATTTTTCTGGCAAATCTCAAACAAAATCAAAGAATGTAAATTACACAAATGAAAAATACCTGAATCTTCTTTTGAAGTAGCCCAGTAGAACCAATCGGAGTAGAAGTATGATTCAACGTTCAAAGTCCAATACTCACTTTAAGAAAGGTTCTAAGTCTAATTGATTTTAAATCAAAAGAGCTTGTTCTATTTGATTTTGAATCCAAGAAGAAGGAATATTAGAAATTCCCCTTTTCAAATAAGAATGGAATTTAGATCAAAATCAAATAATAAACAAGCTAGCAAAAGGAATATTAAATAAGCACAAAGTAGCTTAAAATAAACACAAACTTATCTCAGAGTATAGCCTAAAGATTGCTTGAATTGAGTTGAATTGAATTGCAAAACTCTGAAGTTCGTGCTCTATTTATAGCCTGAAAAATCTCATCTACGACTGGTCTTAGGATCCTATGACCGGTCGTAGCTTCAAATATTGTTAAATATTTCCATGGGATAAGGATTCGATGTTCCACGACTGGTCCTGGGTAGCCTACGACCGGGCGTGGGTCACCTACGACTAGTCGTGGGTCACCTACAACTAGTCGTGGGTTACCTACGACCGGTCGTAGGACCCCCAGTTTAGTTGTTGGAGTTTGAGTCGTAGGGCTAAGACTGGTCGAAGGACAAGTCGTACAGCTCACAGGACTGGTCGTAGGACAACCAGAAAGATCCAAAAATCTTCAACAACCTAGGACTGGTCCTGAAAAACTTAAGACTGGTCATAGCAGAGCTAAGACTGGTCTTGAAGTCCCTAGGACTTGTCTTAGAACAGCCCGAAAAAGTATATTAAAATATATGAATTATGTATGTAGAATGAACTATAGTAAAGCCCATCCTAAGGCCAATCTAAGTTCAAACAAACCTTAAAAGTGAGATGGACATTGATAGTCTATACACTCAGATGACCCTTAAGAGAAGCTTGAGAATTTACGAATCTTGTTGTAGGCCTTCTCGAGCTTGATCCTTTCTTGACTTGACAAAGTCTTTTACTACACTTAAACTTGATTGAATCTTGAACATTCATACTTGAAGACTTCTATTCTTGAATTCTTCATCCATGACTTGAAGCTTTCTTCATTTAAGTTCTTGTCTTCAAATACGATGTCTTGAAGCAATGAATAGTCTCAAACATGAAACACAAGATATACAAGACATAGATATAGGTTTTGGCACCATCAAATTTGACAACCAAAGGATATGAAATCATAACACTTACAATCTCCCCCTTTGTCAAATTTGCGACAAAACACATATCATATAGATAAGAGCAATATCATACAAATTACTCTACTCCCCCTGAGAGATACGAGTACTGCTCATGTAAACAATAAATAACATGTAAACATCAAGACTCCATATTCTCAATCCACATATACTTCTCAATCAATCAAACCAAACAAATTACTCCCCCTTTCCATAATACTCCCAAAATTACTCCCCCTTTTCATACTACTCCCCTTTACCATACTACTCCCCCTTACCATACTACTCCCCCTTTTTTTCACAAAATGACAAGGGAAAGTCACAATAGGAAAGAGAACAACAACATAGAGAGTAAAAATAAGTAGATAATGAGAAAGAAATATGGAAGGACATAGCATATTTCAAAATAAAAACCAGAATCATCAAGCTATAACCAAGTTAATACAATATCCAAAATAAAAGACAAGTTAATGTTATACAATCCAAAAGATAATTCGCCTAATCAGATCCAGAGGAGGGAGTAGGGATACTAAGATCAATCTGATGTAAGCCCCTATTAATGCAACGAAGATTTTTTTGCATATATTTAAATTACATATCGTGGGCTATACTCATGTTATCAACCTTCTCTTCCAATGCACGAAGGCGTGCATCATAACTAGATGGATCATAATCATGATCATTTGGAGAATCAGTTTCTATCTCATCAAATACCTCATCCATATTAACATCCTATTGAGGAAGATCGTCAGCTTCCCCTTCATTTTCGGCTTCACCACCATCACCACCTTCATCAACTTAGCCAGGAAGAAAATCCAACTTCACTTATTAAGATTGGAATTGTTGAAAATAAGATGATGAATTGGTGCCTCATTAATAGGTTTATCGACAAGCATGTGAGTGGCTAACACAGTCATAAGATAACCAAACAGAATATCACTATGGCCCGGATGGAGACGAAACTATATGATAAAATGACAGATCAAAGAAGGAAGGTAGACCATGGTACCAGAAGCAATAGAATGCAACACACGAACCATGAAAGAAGTCAACTCAGTTTTATTACCGGATCGAGGATACATAATTGAAATGAAAAAATGATGTAACACTCTGTATCTAGATAACAAATACTTTGAAGGGAGCGCATTCCCTTTGTGTGTCCATTGCACATCAATTTTGCATAAGTCTCTTGTTAACATGCATTTTTTCGATTCAGATGGTTTGTCGTATAGAGTATGAATCGGTATACCTTCATCATTAACGGTTATATCCATAATACCCGATATCAAATGATGGTCTACTTCAAATTTCCCTTCTCTAGTATCAATTGAAAAAGTTAAATTGTCAAGGGAGAATTCTGAGATACATGCAACCATAGATTGTGCAATTGACTGGTATGCAGGCCCACCCCAAAGCAAAATGTTAGTCTAGCTAATAGATTTAAGGAGAGGGACAATACCAAATGGAGCAATGTTATTGAGATCAGCGGTATGCTTAACGATAACATTACAGACACACAAATCCCGTACATCTTAAGGATCATCTTCGGGTGACCGAAGGTGCTGTTTTGTTATCGGTGTAGATCTAGATGAGGATGGACACGGGATGTTTTCTTCTTCCCCTAGCATCCATATTTAAAAAGATATACAAAGAGCAAGAGAAATGCACAAAAGGAAGGATGGGTTTTCTCTAGATCAACAAATTGAGAAGAAGCCCTTGAAAAAACCAACAAAAGATGAAATCTAACTACACAATGATCAAATCAAAGCATAGAGAGCATGAATCTTCATGAAAAATGAAGAAATAGGACTAACCTTGAAGAAATACAAGAAATCCTATGACTGGTCGAGCCACAACTCGTCGTAGGTCGGAGTGAAAATGAGAAAGAAGGAGGTTTTTCCCAAAATATATCATATTCACGAGCTCCACAACCGGTCGTACCACGACTGGTCATGTACAACTACGACCGGTCGAGTATCGACCAAAAAATATAATTTTAAAGAAAAAATTAAAGTTTAAACATAAATAATATTATATATAATACACTATGATACATGTTAGTAAGAATACTCAATGTAAAATGCACATACCAAGATCAAATTTTAATTTATTAAACCTACTTTTATCGAGTGGTTTAGTAAATATATCAGTAAGTTGATTTTCGGTTGATATATATTCCAAGGAAATAACTTTTTCTTCAACTAACTCACGAATGTAATGATACCTAATGTCAATGTGCTTAGTACGTGAATGCTGGATTGGATTTTTGGAAATATTTATAGTACTGAAATTATCACAATGTAATATTATTGAATCTTGATTAATTCCATAATTGCTTAGCATGCGTTTCATCCAAACTAGTTGAGTACATGCATATCCAGCTGCAATATACTTAGCCTTAGCAGTGGAGAGTGATATTGAGCTTTTCTTCTTGCTGAACCAAGAAACTAAGCAATTTTCAATGTAAAAACAACCACCACCAGTTGATTTTCTATCATCGATATTACCGGCCCAATCAGCATCTGAGTACCCGGCTAATTGAACACTAGTATCAAAAGGATACCAAAGACCCAGATTTAAAGTAATTGTGACATATCTAATAATTCGTTTAATAGCAGTAAGATGTGATTCTTTAGGATTAGACTGATATCTTGCACAAATACCAACACTTAACACGATATCAGGTCTACTTGCAGTTAGATACAACAAACTACCAATCATACTATGATATAGTTTAGGATCTATATCTTTACCTGTAGAGTCTTTTGAGAGTCTTAACGTTGTACTCATAAGAGTATCAAAGTTTTTACCATTCTCAAATCCAAACCTTTTAACCAAGTTTGAAGCATATTTGGTCTGGGAAATAAAAATTCCATCAGGTTGTTGTTTTACTTGCAACCCTAGGAAATAGTTTAGTTCACCAACCATGCTCATTTCGAACCTTGATTTTATTAACTCTACAAACTCAATAGATATGTTAGAGCAAGTTGATCCATAAATATTATCATCAACATAAATTTGAACCATCAAAATATCATTGTTATGTTTCTTAACAAAGAGCATCTTATCAATACTTCCTACTTGAAAGCTATGACTAAGTAAGAATTTAGTTAATTTCTCATACCATGCCCTAGGTGCTTGTTTTAGACCATAGAGAGCTTTTTTGAGATGAAATACATGATCAGATAACTTAGGGTCTTTAAACCCTAAAGGTTGTTCAACATACACCTCTTCATGTAAATCGCCATTCAAGAAGGCACTCTTTACATCCATCTAATAAATCTTAAATTTTTTAAAGGATGCGATGGAAATAAAAAGTCTAATTGATTCAAGACGAGCTACTGGACCAAAGGTTTTATCGTAATCGATGCCTTCAATCTGAGTGTACCCTTGTACAACCAATCTAGCCTTGTTTCGTATTATATTTTCAAGTTCATCAGACTTATTTTTAAAGATCCATTTTATTCTAATAATGTGTTTATCTTTAGGTCTAGGAACAAGATACCAGACATCATTACGAATAAATTGATTAAGTTCATCCTGCATAGCAATTATCCAATTTTCTTCAGAAAGTGCTTCTTTCACATTGACCGGTTCTATTTGAGATGTAAAACAAACATAATTACATATGTTCTCAAGTTGTTTGCAAGTACGAACTCCAGTGAGAGGGTTTCTAAGAATTTGATTAGTTGGATGATCTTTGATAGTCCTTTGTTCAGATTCCTTTTGACTTGATGAGGTATCTTGATTGTCGATAATAAGAGCTTCATCATCATCTGAACTCGGAGCTGGTGTATTCAAATGATCATCAATGACCACATTGATGGACTCTTGAATCACACCAGTTCTCTTATTTAGAACCCTATAAGCTCGACTATTCAAAGAATAACTAAGAAAAATACCTTCATCACTCTTCGTTTCAAACTTTCTCAAATTTTCACGATCACGTAAAATATAACACTTGCTGCCAAAAACTTGAAAGTATTTGACAGTAGGTTTCTTTTCAAACCATAATTCATAAGCAGTCTTATTATCAGCAACAAAATAGGATAGTTGAAAGAAAAAATAGAGTGCTTCAGGATATGACTAATGTTATGTTGAATAGCATGAAGCTCTCTAGAAATCTTTGGGCATAGAGAATTCATGCGATATTCCCTGATTGCTACAGAATTTCTCAAAACTACTGTTTTCGAATTCGGATACATGATCACTACGGATTTTACTAACATGAGAACCTTTCTCATTTTGGATTCGTTTAATGACCTTTTTCACTTCATCCAGGGTTTCAGTTTTATCTTTTAAGAAAGATACCCAAGTGAATCTGGTATAGTCATCTACGATAACCAAGATGTATTTTTTGCCTCCTCGACTCTCCGATCTGGTTGGTCCAATAAGATCCAGGTGGAGAAGCTCGAGTGGTCTAGATGTGGTATTGGAGTTCACTTTCTTGTGAGAGCTCCTAATTTGTTTGCTCAACTGGCATTCACCACATATTTTGTCTAATCTTTGCAATTTGGGTAGACCTCTAATTAGTTCTCTTTTGCTCAATCTAAATAAGTTCCGGTAGTGTATATGTCCAAGGCGTTTATGCCATAATTCAGTGTCATCGGTATGGACCATGTAACACGATTGAGTAGATGAGCTTGCATCACTAACGATGTAGCAGTTTTCAGAAGTTCTGCGACCAGTTAATATAACAGAACCCTTTTTAATAACTATCTCACAACCTTAATTAGAAAACTTCACACTATGGTTGTTATCGCATTTCTGAGAAATGCTTAAAAGGTTGTGTTTCAAGCCCTCAACAACAAAACATTCTTAAATAAGGGAAGGTTATAAAGTTGAACCATACCTTGACCAATGATGTTGCAATTGCTTCCATCACCAAATGTGACTGACCCATCAGTCATATCTTTTAGATCGATGAATAAAGCCTTATCACCTGTCATATGCCTGGAGAAACCACTATCTAGAGACCACTTTGAATGGCTTGTAGCTTTAAAAGCAGTGTGGGCAACCAAGCGGGCAACTTTAGGAACCCATTTCAGAACAGTTTTGGCTTTAGGAGTATAGATGGTCTTTTTCTGTCTGTTGTTATATGAGAGACCTATAGAGTTAGACTTTAATAGCTCCTTGAGTAGATTAATTATTTTTTCAGCCAACGGATTTCGGTTTTGAAAACTAAAGTTGACATGGCTACCTTTAGGTTTTTGAAAAGTCCTTGAATTTTTGGAAAAACCTTGATAAGTATTCTTTTCTTTTGAGATTGAAGACTCTCCTTTTACAAATTTAGGAGCAATGTTCTTTTGTTTAGGAGATGTATTCTTATCATAGCCTAACCTGGATCGATCGCCACATTTTCTTGATCCGGACAATAATTTTTCCAATTTAGGATCACCTTGGGCATATCTCCATGTGTCTTTCAAACTCAGAAGAGAAGCTACCTCATTTTTGAGTTTCTTATTTTCGGATCTCAAATCTTCAATTTTGGAGGTTTTGAAATCTAAATCACATATGATTTTTTCAAAAGAATCGGAAATATGAGACTTTTCTAAAAAGAGAGACTCATAATCTTCTTTAAGCTTAGAAATTTTTCTTTTTGTAATTTAAGCTTGACGGAAATTTTACAACTCTCCTTATAAAGGGCATTATAAGCATCCTGAAGATCATCTTCATTATCGCAATCACTATTCAGATTTTCTTTACTAGATATATCATCATTATCTGAAAAAGTGATCTTGGCTAGAGTCATAAGGGCTTTAACATCATCGCTTGACTCGGTTTCAAAATCTTCTGATTTGGAAGAGGATTCAGAATCAGATGACTCATCCCAAGTAGCCATCATGCTTTTCCTTTTTGATTTGTCCTTTTTAGGACATTTGTTAGCTAAGTGCCTATACTCTTGACAGTTGTAACATTGACTATCTTTCAAAGATTTTTGAGTTCTAGGTTTAGATCATCTCTTGTCATTTGACTTTTGAAAATTAACTTTTTTCTTGCTTATAAAAATTTTGTAAAACTTTTTTGCTAAAAGCGCCATATCATCTTCGAAATTTTCTAAGTCCGAAGTGCTTTCTTGTAAAAAAATTTTAGATGATTTGATAACAATTAATTTTCCTTTAGGATCTTTAAAGGACAACTCATAGGTTTGCAATGAACCAACTAGTTCCTCATCCTTCATGGTATCCGTATCACGAAATTCCTGAATCACGGTTACTTTAGAATTGAACCGTTCAGGAAGTGAGAGTAGTATCTTTGCGCACACTTTACTTTCTAGGATTCTATCACCAAGACCCCACATAGAGTTCACAATGTCATTCAATCTAGTGTAGAAGTCCATAAACATCTCATTCTCCTCCATATGAATTTCTTCAAATTTAGTTATGAGGAGTTGGACTTTAGATTTCTTGACAATAGATGTACCCTCATGTGTCATTTCTAATACATCCCATGCTTGTTTTTCATTTTCATAAGAGATAATTCTTTTGAATTCATCTGGTGATAATGCACAAGTAATTACATTTAGTGCTTTTGCATTGGCACTACTTTCACTTTTTTGAAGTCTAGTCCAAATAGATAAGCCGTTACTTTCATTGATTTTGAACCATCGACATTAGTTACTTCAGTGATAGGAGGGTTCCATTCATTCACTGTGGCCAGCTACACACTTTCATCTAAGGATTTGAGGAAGATCCTCATCCTGGCTTTCCAATAGGCATAGTTTGTGCCATTAAAGGGTGGTGGCCTAGTGACTGATAGGCTATCAAAATTTGACATCTTAATATAGCTTAGATCGTTAGCTTAGGAAATAAATCCAATAAATAAACAATAAGCACGAGCTATTAGGCTCTGATACCACTTGAAAAGGGCCTAGCTATATGCCCTAGAGGGGGAGTGAATAGGTCAATGCTAAATAAAACTAAAACAGCGGAATAATAAAAGAAATAAAGCACAATGCTGAATTGAAAGTAATCTTGCCTAAAATAAAGAGAATGATATTATATCAGCTCTAAGGACAACCTTACACCAAAAACTAAAGGTTTAAGGTAGGACAACCTTATTTCTAGAACATCCTTTGTATCATAAACCAATGAGGAATAAAAAGTAAAGAAACCAAAATAACTTGCAGAAATAAATCCTAAGTTATTACAGCATTCCCACACTTGCTTGAAATAAAATGATTACAACATTCATCCACAAATACAATCCACAAAACTGAATGAATAAAAGAATGAAAGAATAAAGCACATCCACAACACAATGATATATAGTGGTTCGCCTGTGTGTACACCAACTATTATCCAACAGCCACACAGAATGCTACTCCACTCCGAATATCCTCACACAGGGGATATTAGCATGCACTATCAAAATAGGTTTCACAGGTTCACTTAAAACCTTCACAATTGTGTATTTTTATCACGGGCTTACACAATCCAAAAACCCACACAATCTGAGTTTTCTAGCTCTCCTCAGATAACCAAAACAATGAGATTTTTCTGGCAAATCTCAAACAAAATTAAAGAATGTAAATTACACAAATGTAAAATATCTGAATCTCCTTTTAAAGTAGCACGGCAGAACCAATCGGAGTAGAAGTTCGATTCAACGTTCAAAGTCTAATACTCACTTTAAGAAAGGTTCTAAGTCTAATTGATTTTAAATCAAAAAGGCTAGTTCTATTTGATTTTGAATCCAAGAAGAAGGAATATCAGAAATTCCCCTTTTCAAATAAGATTGGAATGTAGATCAAAATCAAATAACAAACAAGCTAGCAAAAGGAATATTAAATGAGCACAAAGTAGCTTAAAACAAACACAAACTTATCTCAAAGTATAGCCTAAAGATTGCTTGAATTAAGTTGAATTGAATTGCAAAACTCTGAAGTTCGTGCTCTATTTATAGCCTGAAAAATTCCATCTACGACTGGTCTTAGGATCCTAGGACTGGTCGTAGCTTCAAAGATTTTTAAAGATTTCCGCGGGATAAGGATTCGCTGTTCCACGACTGGTCATGGGTAGCCTACGACCGGTCGTGGGTCACCTACGACTGGTCATGGGTTACCTACGACTGGTCGTAGGACCCCCAGTTTAGTTGCTCGAGTTTGATTAGTAGGGCTAAGACTTGTCGAAGGACAAGTCGTATAGCTCACAGGACTGGTCGTAGGAAAACCAGAAAGATCCAAAAATCTTTAACAACCTAGGACTGGTCTTGAAAAACTTAAGACTGGTCGTAGCAGAGCTAGGACTGGTCTTGAAGTCCCTAGGACTGGTCTTAGAACAGCCCAAACAAGCATATTAAAATATATGAATTATGTATATAGAATGACCTACAATAAAGCCCATCCTAAGGTCAATTTAAGGTCAAACAAACCTTAAAAGTGAGATGGACATTGATAGTCTGTACACTCAGATGACCCTTAAGAGAAGCTTGAGAATTTACAAATCTTATTGTAGGCCTTATCGAGCTTGATCCTTTCTTGACTTGACAAAGTCTTCTATTATACTTGAACTTGATTGAATCTTGAACATTCATACTTGAAGACTTCAATTCTTGAATTCTTCATCCATGACTTGAAGCTTTCTTCACTTAAGTTCTTGTCTTGAAATTCGATGTCTTGAAGCAATGAATAGTCTCAAACATGAAACATAAGATATACAAGACATAGATATAGGTTTTGGCACCATAAAATTTGATAACCATAGGGATATGAAATCATAGCGCTTACAGTTGTATAACCAGTTAATATTATAGAACCCTTTTTGTTTAAAATTTCACAACCTTGGTTAGTAAATATTACGCTATGATTGTTATCGCATATTTGAGTTATGCTTAACAGGTTGTGTTTTAACCCTTCAACGTGTAAAACATTCTCAAGTAAGAGGAGGTTAAAGAGTTGAACCGTACCTTGGCCAATAATCTTGTAGTTACTACCATCACCAAATGTGATGATCCATCAGCCATGTCTTTAAAATTAATGAATAGACCTTTGTCACCAATCATATTCCTAGAGCAACCACTGTCTAGGTACCACTTTGAATGACTTGTAGCTTTGAAAGCCATGTGGGCAACCAAGCAAGTAACCTTAGGAACCCATTTCATTATAGTTTTCGATTTAGGAGTATAGTTGATCTTCTTGTGTTTATAGTTGTTGTAAGAATGACCTACTGAGTTAGATTTTAAGAGCTCCTTAAAGTAAATCAACTATTTTCTAAGCTAAAGGATTTTGGTTCTGATTTTTTATAATTGATATGATTACATTTAGGTTTTAAAGATTGAAAAGTTTTAGCATTTTTAGAAAAAATTTGATTTGAACTATTCCCTTTTGAGTTTGAAGACTCTCCTTTCACAAATATAGGAGTATTCTTCTGTTTAGGAGGAATATTTTTGTCATAACCCAAACTGGATCGGTCGCCACATTTTCTTGATCCAAACAATAACTTTTCTAACTTTGGATCACCTTGGGCATACCTCCATGTATCCTTTAAACTCAAAAGTGAAGAGATTTCAAGTTTAAGTTTTTCATTTTTAGATTTAATATTTTCAATAAGGGAGGTTTTGAAATCTAAATCACTTTTAGATTTTTCAAAATAATCTGAAATGTGGGATTTTTCTAAAATAAGAGAATCAAAATTTTCTTTAAGTTTCAAAAACTTTTCTTTCTGAAGTTTTAATTTAACAGTAATTTTACAACTTTCCTTGTAAAGGGCATTATAAGCATCTTGAAGATCATCTTAATTTTCATGATCACTATTCAGATTTTCTTCACTAGCTAATCATCATTATCTGAAAAAGTGAACTTGGCTAGAATCATAAGGGCTTTAACTTCATTGCTCAAATCAGTATCAGAATCTTCTGATTCAGAAAAGGCTTCAGTGCCAGAAGATTCATCCTAAGTAGCCAACACTTCTTTCTTTTTAGGTTTGTCCTTTTTAGGACACTTGTTTGCTTAATGCCCATATTCATGGCAGTTGTAACACTGACTATCTTTTAAAGTTTTTGGAGTTTTAAATTTAGATCTTCTCTTATCATTAGACTTTTGAAAATCTACTCTCTTTTTACTTTTAAAAATTTTATAAAACTTTTTAGCTAAAATGGCCATATCATCTTTAGAATTATCTAAATCAGAATTACTACTATTTTCTTGAGAAACACTCTTAGAAGATTTAAGGGCGATAAAATTACCTTTAGGAGCTTTAAAAGTTAACTCATATGTCTGTAAAGAGCCAACTAATTCTTTTACCCTCATATTATTCGTATCACAAAGTTCTTAGATCGCAGTTACCTTAGAATTAAACCGTTCCAGAAGTGAGCGTAGTATCTTTGCACAAACTTTACTTTATGAGATTTTATCACCAAGACCCCACATAGAATTCACAATGTCATTTAATCTTTTATAGAAGTCTATTAACATTTTATTTTCTTCCATACGTATTTCCTCAAATTTGGTTGTGAGGATTTGAACTTTAGATTTCTTGACAATTGATGTTCCCTTATGCGTCATTTCTAAAATTTTTCAGGCTTGCTTTACAGAATCACAGGATATAATTCTTTTGAATTCATCCAGTGATAATGCACAAGTGATTGCATTTAGTGCTTTTGCATTGGCACTACTCTCATTTTTTTGAAGAGTGATCCAAGAAAAATAAGGTGTTACTCTCATAGAATTGGATTCATCGATACTAGTTACTTCAATGATCGAAGGGGTTCATTCAGTCACTGTGGCTAACCACACACTCTCATCCATGAATTTTAAGAAAATCCTCATTCTGGCTTTCTAATAGTCATAATTGGTGCCATCAAATGGTGGAGGCCTAGTGACTGAAAGGCTATCAAAATTTGACATCTTACAAATAGCTCAGATCGATTAGCTCAGGAAATAAATCCAAAAATTAAAAAATAACAAGCTATTAGGCACTGATATCACTTGACAAGGCTGAGCTAGAGTCCTAAAGGGGGTGAATAGGACTATGCCAAATTAAAATGATAATGACAAAATTTAATCAATTAAAGGAAAGATAACACTATAAACAATTCGCAATACGGAAATGTAAAGCAACCTCAAAATTCTAGTATTGTGAGGTTGATACAAATGTTGTTCTAAGGACAACCTTACACCATAAAAACCAAGGGTTTATGGCAGGACAACCTTATTAGAACGATTTGTGTATGAAAAACGCAAACTGAAGAGGAATAAAAAGGAAATAACAAGAAAGGAAATCTAAGTTATTACAACATTCCCCACAAGGTGGAAATGTAAAGATTACAACATTCACATCCACAAATACATCCCACGATCTTGAATGATAAAAAATTTAGAAAATAAACCACACATTCACAAAACACAAAGAATTATAGTGGTTCACCTGTGTGTATACCAACTGTTAAACAACAGCCACACAGCTACTCCACTCCTAATATCCTCACACAGTGGATATTAGTGTTCACTATGAAAATAGATTTTTCCAGGTTCACCTAAAACCCTCACAACTGTGTCTTTCAAGTGGGCTTACATAATTCAAAAAACCCCCACGCACTGAGTTTTCTGGATCTCCTCAGATAACCAAAAGAATGAGATTTTTTTTGGCTCAATCTCAAAAGAAACCAAAACAAAGGAAATTACAATAATGTAAAATACCTGGATATTCTCCTTTTTTGCAGCCCAGAAGATCCAAGTTAGAGTAGAAGTTCAAATATAGAAGTTCAATGTCCACACTCACTTATGAAATGGTTATAAGTTCTAGATTGATTTTAAATTAAATCAAGCAGGGCTAGCTCTATTTGATTTTGATTCCAAGAAGTAGGAATTTCTTCAATCCCTCTTTCAAATTAGATTGAAATGCAGAATACAAAATTAAACATAAAAATCTAATAAAAGAGAATATACAATATGCACAATATAACTTGAGAAGTTGTAAGTGCTATGGCTGATAGCTCCTTTGTTTGTCAAATTTTTTGGTGCCAAAAACACTATCCGTGTCTTGTGTAACATGAGGATATATATATATATATATATATATATATATATATATATATATATATATATATATATATATATATATAAGTTCAAGGCACTCCATCACAATGCTTCAAGTTGAGAATGAAGCTCTACTTCAAGATATGCAAGGTTAAGTACGTTGTCCACTCCTGTAAACTTCAAAGATCAGAATCTTTCAAGAGCTACATCAAAAGACAAGTTCTTGTTCAAGACTTAAGTACAGTTCAAGACTCAAGATTGTGTACAACTCAAGATAAAGTTTTCAAGTTCTAAAAAATCTCAGATACAAGCTACATCAAGTGTAGAGATCTCAAGCTTCATAATCTTCAAAGATCATCCATCATCTGAAGAAATGAAGTCTCAATGTTCACACATCACTTTCGAGGTATGATTGACCTTAGGGTAGGTCATTTTGTATACATAAGTTAAATTGGATCACTTTGTAAGTGTTTAGACTATTCTAAGACTAGTCTTAAACCCTGTTCAACTAGTCCTAACACTAGCTCAACCAGTCTAAGAAATTCTAGGACTAGTCCTAAGTTTGTTGCAATTTTTTTAAATTTTTTGTTCATCTACGACCAGTCTTGGAGACTACTCAGTCGGTTGTATGAACAGTGCACAACTCGTTCATGACCAGTCCTGCAGCTATGACTCAAACTACAACGACTAAATCAAACTACCTTCGATCAGTCGTGAGCATTGTTTCGACAAGAAAATAAATGCATTTGATTTGGGGGATTTATTCAATGATAACAAAGAAATAATGAAAGAAAATTGATCACATTTATCTGAGTTCATTTACATCCTCTGATTCCCTTGATTCTGAAAATAAAGTGCAATTAATGTAATATAATTATAGAGAAGATAGTTCAATAGAAATTTCGGCAGCATTCCAACACTGTTTCGGTCATCTCCTAGGTACTTAGGAGAAATTGCTGATCTGATCAACCAGTCTTCAATGAGATGGAGCATCCTTCCGGTCATTCTTCCTTAAAATATACAGAAACCCATTGAAGTGTGGCCAAGCCCTGAGGAAATCAGGCCGATCATGCTAAACGGGCCTGAAAAGTCTCCCAGAATGTAAGATCATGGGGTTTCCTGTAAGTACTATGATTTAATATCCCTTTCATTGTCAACTTTTGTGGTGCCAAAACCTATATCTATGTCTTATATATCTTGTGTTTTATAACTATTCATTGCAATCAAGACATATCAAGACATCACATTTCAAGACAAGATATTATATGAAGAAAGTTTTCAAGTCATGGATGAAGAATTCAAGAATTGAAGTCTTCAAGTTTGCATGTTCAAGATTCAATCAAGCTCAAGTATACTAGAAGACTTTGTCAAGTCAAGATCAAGATCAAGAAGGCCTACTACAAGTTTTGTATATTCACAAGCTTCTCTTAAGGGTCATCTGAGTGTATAGACTTTCAATGTCCATCTCACTTTTAAGGTTTGTTTGACCTTAGATTGACCTTAAGATGGGCTTTACTGTAGGTCATTCTGGATACATAACTCATATTTTATTATGCTTGTTTGGAGTGTTCTAAGACCAGTCGTAGGGACTTCAAGACCAGTCCTAGCTTTGCTACGACCAGTCTTAAGTTTTTCAGGACCAGTCCTAAGTAGTTGAAGATTTTTGGATCTTTCTAGCTGTCCTACGACCAGTCCTGGACATCCTACGACCAGTCCTGGAAGTTCTACGACACATACTTCGACCGGTCGTAGCCCTACGACTCAAACTCTAGCAACCATTTTTGGGGTCCTACGACCGGTCGTAAGTGACCCACGACTAGTCGTAGGTGACCCACGACCGGTCGTAGACGACATAGGACCGGTCGTGGAACTGAAAATTTAATCCCACAAATATCTTTCAAAAATCTTTGATGCTACGACCAGTCCTAGGATCTAAGACCAGTCGTAGACGGGATTTTTCAAGCTATAAATAGAGCATGAAATTCAGAGTTTTAGCACTTCAATTCAATTCTATTCAAGCATTCTTTAGGCTATTCTCTGAGAAAAGTTGGTTTTTATTTTAAGCTATTTTGTGCTTATTTAATATTCCTTTTGCTAGCTTATTTTTATTTGATTTTGATATACATTCCAATCTTATTAGAAAAGAGGAATTTCTGATATTCCTTCTTCTTAGGCCTTTTGATTTAAAATCAATTAGACTTAGAACCATTCTTAAAGTGAGTATTGGACTTTGAACGTCGAATTGAACTTCTACTCCGATTGGTTCTATCGGGCTTCTTCAAAAGGTGATTCAGGTATTTTACATGTTTTGTAATTTACTTTCTCTGGTTTTTGTTTGAGATTCGCCAGAAAAATCTCATTGTAGTGGTTATCTGAGGAGAGCCAGAAAACTCAGATTGTGGGGTTTTTGAATTGTGTAAGCCCGAGATCAAAGACACAATTGTGAAGGTTTTAGGTGAACCTGTGAAACCTATTTTGATAGTGCATGCTAATATCCCCTGTGTGAGGATATTAGGAGTGGAGTATCAATCTGTGTGGTTGTTGGATAATAGTTGGTGTACACACAGGTGAACCGCTATATATCGTTGTATTGTGGATGAGCTTTATTCTTTCATTCCTTTATTCATTCAGTTTTGTGGTTTGTGTTTGTGGATGAATGTTGTAATCACTTCAAGCAAGTGTGGATGAATGTTGTAATAACTTAGGATTTATTTTTCGGAAGTTATTTTGATTTCATTGCTTATTATTCCTCTTTGGTTTGTGATACAAAGGACGTTTTAGAAATAAGATTGTCCTACCTTAAACCTCTGGTTTTTGGTGTAAGGTTGTCCTTAGAACTGATAAAGTATCAATCTCTTTATTTTAAGCTATTGTAATTGTTTTATATTCAGCATTGTGCTTTATATCTTTTATTATTCCGCTGTTATTTATTTTATTTGACATTGCCCTATTCACCGCCCCTATAGGGCATATAGCTAGGCCCCTTTCAAGTGGTATCAGGGCCTAATAGCTTGTGCTTATTATTTATTTATTGGATTTATTTCCTGAGCTAACGATCTAAGCTTTATTAAGATGTCAAATTTTGATAGCCTATCAGTCACTAGGCCACCACCTTTTAATGGCACAAACTATGCCTATTGGAAAGCCAGGATGAGGATCTTCCTCAAATCCTTGGACGAAAGTATGTGGCTGGCCACAGTGAATGAATGGAACCCTCCTATTACTGAAGTAACTAATGTCGATGGTTCAAAAACTATGAAAGTAACGGCTTATTCTCTTTAGACCACACTTCAGAAAAGTGAAAGTAGTGCAAATGCAAAAGCACTAAATGCAGTTACTTGTGCATTATCACCAGATGAATTCAAAAGAATTATCTCTTGTGAAAATGCAAAACAAGCATGGGATGTATTAGAAATGACACATGAGGGTACATCTATTGTCAAGAAATCTAAAATCCAACTCCTCACAACCAAATTTGAAGAGATTCATATGGAGGAGAATGAGATGTTTATGGACTTCTACACTAGATTGAATGACATTGTGAACTCTATGTGGAGTCTTGGTGATAGAATCCCAGAAAGTAAAGTGATCTTGGCTAGAGTGATAAGGCTTTAACATCTAGTGTAGATATATCTAGTGATGATATATCTAGTGAAGAAAATCTTAATAGTGATTGCGATAATGAAGATGATCTTCAAGATGCTTATAATGCCCTTTATAAAGAGAGTTGTAAAATTGCTGTCAAGCTTAAATTACAAAAAGAAAAATTTTCTAAGCTTAAGGAAGATTATGAGTCTCTTACTTTAGAAAAGTCTCACATTTCCGATTCTTTTGAAACAACCAAATGTGATTTAGATTTCAAAACCTCCAAAATTGAAGATTTAAGATCCGAAAATGAGAAACTCAAAAGTGAGGTAGATTCTCTTCAGAGTTTGAAAACACATGGAGATATGCCCATGGTGATCCTAAATTGGAAAAGTTATTGTCTGGATCAAGAAAATGTGGCGATCGATCCGGGTTGGGTTATGATAAGAATTCATATCCTAAACAAAAGAACATTGCTCAATTTGTAAAAGGAGAACTTCAAACTCAAAAGAAATGATTACTAATCAAGTTTTTTCCAAAAATTCAAGGACTTTTCAAAAACCTAAAAGTAGCCATGTCAGCTTTGATTTTCAAAACCGAAATCCTTTGGCTGAAAAAATTATTGATCTTCTCAAGGAGCTATTAAAGTCTAACTCTATAGGTCTCTCCTATAACAATAGACAGAAAAAGACCATGTATACTCCTAAACCCAAAACAGTTATGAAATGAGTTCCTAAAGTTGCCAGCTTGGTTGCCCACACTGCTTTCAAAGCTACAAGCCATTCAAAGTGGTACCTAGATAGTGGTTGCTCCAGGCATATGACAGGTGACAAAGCTTTATTCATCGATCTAAAAGATATGACTGACGGGTCAGTCACATTTGGTGATGGAAGCAATTGTAAAATCATTGGCTAAGGTACGGTTGAGCTTTATAACCTTCCTTTATTTAAGAATGTTTTATATGTTGAGGGCTTAAAACACAACCTTCTAAGCATTTCTCAGATATGTGATAACAACCATAGTGTGAAGTTTTCTAATCAAGGTTGTGAGATAGTTAATAAAAAAGGGTTCTGTTATATTAACTGGTCGCAGAACTTCTGAAAATTGCTACATCGTTAGTGATGTAAGCTCATCTACTCAATCATGTTACATGGTCCATACCGATGAGACTGAATTATGGCATAAACGTCTTGGACATGTACACTATCGGAACTTATTCAGATTGAGCAAAAAAGAACTTATTAGAGGTCTACCCAAATTGTAAAGAGTAGACAAAATATGTGGGGAATGCTAGTTGGGCAAATAGATTAGGAGCTCTCACAAGAAAGTGAACTCCAATACCACATCTAGACCACTCGAGCTTCTCCACCTGGATCTTATTGGACCAACCAGATCGGAGAGTCGAGGAAGCAAAAAATACATCTTGATTATCGTAGATGACTATACTAGATTCACTTGGGTATCATTCTTAAAAGATAAAACTGAAACCTTGAAAGAAGTGAAAAAGGTCATCAAACGAATCGAAAATGAGAAAGGTTCTCATGTTAATAAGATCCGTAGTGATCATGGATCTGAATTCGAAAACAGTTGTTTTGAGAAATTCTATAGCAATCGGGGAATATCACATGAATTTTCTGTGCCCAAAACACCGTAACAAAATGGTATAGTTGAAAGAAAAAATAGAGTTCTTCAGGATATGGCTAATGTTATGCTGAATAGCATGAAGCTCTTTAGAAATCTTTGGGCTGAAGCAGTCAATACCGCATGTTATATTATTAATCGGGTATATACTAGTAAATCTGATAATAAAACTGCTTATGAATTATGGTTTGAAAAGAAACCTATTGTCAAATACTTTCGGGTTTTTGGCAGTAAGTGTTATATTTTATGGGATTGTGAAAATTTGGATAAGTTTGATACGAAGAGTGACGAAGGTATTTTTCTTGGTTATTCTTTGAACAGTCGAGCTTATAGGGTTCTAAATAAGAGAACTAGTGTGATTCAAGAGCCCATCAATGTGGTCATTGATGATCATTTGAATACTCCAGCTCCGAGTTTAGATGATGATGAAGCTCTTATTATTGACAATCAAGATACCTCATCAAGTCAAAAAGAATCTGAACCAAAGACTGTCAAAGATCATCTAACCAATCAAATACTTGAAAACCCTCTCACTGGAGTTCGTACTCGCAAACAACTTGAGAACATATGTAATTATGTTTGTTTTACATCCCAAATAGAACCAGTCAATGTAAAAGAAGCACTTTCTGATGAAAATTGGATAGTTGCTATGCAGTATGAACTTAATCAATTTGTTCATAATGATGTCTGGTATCTTGTTCCTAGACCTAAAGATAAACACATTATTGGAACAAAATGGATCTTTAAAAATAAGTCTGATGAGCTTGGAAATATAATACGAAATAAGGCTAGACTGGTTGTATAAGGATACACTCAGATTGAAAGTATCAATTACGATGAAACCTTTGCTCCAGTCGCTCGCCTTGAATCAATCAGACTTTTTATTTCCATCGCATGCTTTAGAAAATTTAAAATTTATCAGATGGATGTAAAGAGTGCTTTCTTGAATGGCGATTTACATGAAGAGGTGTATGTTGAACAACCTTCAGGGTTTGAAGACCCAAAGTTATCTGACCATGTATTTCGTCTCAAAAAGGCTCTCTATGGTATCAAACAAGCACCCAGGGCATGGTATGAGAAATTGACTAAATTCTTCCTTAGTCATAGCTTTTAAGTAGGAAGTGTCGATAAGACGCTTTTTGTTAAGAAGAATAACAATGATATTTTGATGGTTTAAATATATGTTGATGATATTATTTATGGATCTACTTGTTCTAACATGTCTATTAAGTTTGCAGAGTTAATGAAATCAAGGTTCGAAATGAGCATAGTTGGTGAACTTAACTATTTCCTATGGTTGCAAGTAAAACAACAACCTGATGGAATTTTCATTTCCCAGACCAAATATGCTTCAAACTTGGTTAAAAGGTTTGGATTTGAGAATGGTAAGAACTTTGATACTCCTATGAGTACAACGTTAAGACTCTCAAAAGACTCTACAGGTAAAGATATAGATCCTAAACTATATCGCAGTATGATTGGTAGTTTGTTGTATCTAACTGCTAATAGACCTGATATCGCATTTAGTGTTGGTGTTTGTGCAAGATATAAGTCTAATCCTAAGGAATCGCATCTTACTGCTATTAAACGAATTATTAGATATGTCGCAAGTTCTATAAATTTCAGACTTTGGTATCCTTTTGATACTAGTGTTCAATTAGCCGGGTACTCAGATGCTGATTGGGCCGAAAATATTGATGATAGAAAATCAACCAGTGGTGGTTGTTTTTACATTAGAAATTGCTTAGTTTCTTGGTTCAACAAGAAGCAAAGCTCAATATCATTTTCCACTGCTGAGGCTGAGTATATAGCAGCTGGATATGCATGTACTCAAATAGTTTGGATGAAACGCATGCTTAGCGATTATGAAATTAATCAAGATTCAATGATATTACATTGTGATAATTCCAGTGCTATAAACATTTCCAAAAATCCAATCCAGCATTCACGTACTAAGCATATTGACATTAGGTATCATTACATTCGTGAATTGGTTGAAGAAAAAGTTATCTCCTTGGAATATATACCAACCGAAAATTAACTTGCTGATATATTTACTAAATCGCTCGACAAAAGCAGGTTTAATAAATTGAAATTTAATCTTGGTATGTGCATTTTACATTAAATATTCTTGCTTGCATATCATAGTGCATCATATTTCATATTATATCTGTTTTAAATTTTAAATTTTTGCATTAAAAATTAATTTTTGGTTGATACTCGACCGGTCGTGAATATACACGACCAGTCGTGGTACGACCGGTCGTGTACAGCACTCGACCGGTCGTGGAGCTCGTGAGCATCATATAATTTGAGGAAAATCCCCTTCTTCTTCATTTTCACACCTACCTACGACGAGTCGTGGCTCGACTAGTCATAGGATTTCTAGTTTTTCTTCAAGGTAAGTTATATTTCATCATTTTTCTTGGAGATTCATGCTCTCTATGCTTTGATTTGTTCATAGTATAGCTAGATTTCATCTCTTGTTGGGTTTTTTAAGGGTTTCCTCTCAATTTGCTGATATAGAGAAAACCCATCTTTCTTTTGTGTATCTTGCTTGTTCTTTGTATATCTTTTTGATTATGGATGCTAGAGGGAAAAAGAAAACATCCCATGGTCCATCTTCTTTTAGATCTGCACCGATAACTAAAACGGCACCTTCGGTCACCCGAAGATGATTCTCAAGATGTAAGAGATTTACATGTCCGTAACATTATCGTTGAGCATACTGCTGATCTCAATCACATTGCTCCATATGTTATTGTCCCCCTCCTTGATTCTGTTGGCCGGACTAACATTTTACTTTGGGGTGGGCCTGCATACCAGTCCATTGCCCAATCAATGGTAGCATGCATTTCTGAATTTTCTCTTGATAATTTAACATTTTCAATCGATACTAGAGAAGGAAAATTTGAAGTAGACCGTCATTTAATATCAGGTATTATGGATATACTTGTTAATGATGAAGGTATACCGATTTATACTTTATACGATAAACTATCTGAATCGAAAAAATGCATATTAACAAGAGATTTATGCAAAATTGATGTGCAATGGACATACAAAGTGAATGCGCTCCCTGTAGAGTATCTGTTACCCAAATAAATAATATTACATCGTTTCTTCATTTCCAATGTGTATCCTCAGTCCGGTAATAAAACCGAGTTGACTTCTTTCATGGTTCGTGTGTTGCATTCCATTGCTTCTGGTACCAAGGTTTGTCTTCCTTCTTGGATTTGTTATTTCATTATTCAGTTTCGTCTCCATCCGGGTCATAGTGATATTCCGTTCGGTTATCTTATGACTATTTTAGACACTCACATGTTTGTCGATAAACCTGTTAATGAGGCACCAATTCATTATCTTATTTTCAACAATTCCAATCTTAATAAGATGAAATTGGATTTGCTCTCTAGCCAAGTTGATGATGGTGGTGATGGTGGTGAAGCTGGAAACGAAGGGGAAGCTGGCGACCTTCCACAACAATATGTTAATATGGATGAGATTTTTGATGAGATAGAATCTGATTCACCTAATGATCCGAATTATGATCCATCTGGTTTTGATGCACGCCTTCGTGCATTGGAGAAGAAAGTTGATAATATGAATATAGCCCATGATATGAGATTTAAGTACATGCGAAAATATCTTCGTCGCATAAATAAGGGCTTGCACCAGATTGATCCATCTATCCCTGCTCCCTCCTCTAGATCAGATTAGGTGAATTATCTTCTGGATAGTATATCATTTCTTTTTATTTTGGATATGTATTATGGATTCTGGCTTGATAACATTATCATTTGGATATTGTATTTTGGATTATGGATTATGGCTTGACATTTCAGGTTTATTTTATGTCTTTCATATCTCTTTCTCATTATCTGCCTATTACTCTCTATGATCCTCCTTCCTATTGTGCCTTTCCCTTGTCATTTTGTGATAAAAAGGAGGAGTAGTAAGAGCTAAAAGCTAAAAAGGGGAGTAGTATGGAAAGGGGGAGTATTTATTTGAATTGATTGATTGAGAAGGATATGTGGATTGAAGTCTTGAAGTTTTTCATGTTGTGTATTGTTTTCATGAGCAGTACTCGTATTACTCACGGGGAGTAAAGTAATTTGTGATTTCTTGGCTCATGATTCCTTATTATCTTTTATGCTATGTGTTTTGTCATAAATTCGACAAAGGGGGAGATTGTAAGTGCTATGATTTCATATCCCTTTGGTTGTCAAATTTTGTGGTGCCAAAACCTATATATATGTCTTTTATATCTTGTGTTTTATGACTATTCATTGCAATCAAGACATATCAAGACATCGCATTTCAAGACAAGATCTTATATGAAGAAAGTTTTCAAGTCATGGATGAAGAATTCAAGAATTGAAGTCTTCAAGTTTGCATGTTCAAGATTCAATCAAGCTCAAGTATACTAGAAGACTTTGTTAAGTCAAGATCAAGCTCAAGAAGGCCTACTACAAGTTTTGTATATTCACAAGCTTCTCTTAAGGGTCATCTGAGTGTACAGACTTTCAATGTCCATCTCACTTTTAAGGTTTGTTTGACCTTAGATTGACCTTAGGATGGGCGTTACTGTAGGTCATTCTGGATACACAACTCATATATTTTATTATGCTTGTTTGGAGTGTTCTAAACCAATCCTAGCTTTGCTACGACCAGTCTTAAGTTTTTCAGGACCAGTCCTAAGTAGTTGAAGATTTTTGGATCTTTCTAATTGTCCTACGATCAATTCTGGACATCCTACGACCAGTCCTGGAAGTTCTACGACTCATACTTCGACCGGTCGAAGCCCTACGACTCAAACTCCAGCAACCATTTTTGGGGTCCTACGACCGGTCGTAGGTGACCCACGACCGGTCGTAGACCACCTAGGACCAGTCGTGGAATTGAAAATCTAATCCCGCGGAAATCTTTCGAAAATCTTTGATGCTACGACCAGTCATAGGATCCTAAGACCAGTCGTAGATAGGATTTTTCATGCTATAAATAGAGCACAAAATTCAGAGTTTTAGCACTTCAATTCAATTCTATTCAAGCATTCTTTAGGTTATTCTCTGAGATAAGTTGGTGTTTATTTTAAGCTGCTTTGTGCTTATTTAATATTCCTTTTGCTAGCTTATTTTTATTTGATTTTGATCTACATTCCATTCTTATTAGAAAAGGGGAATTTCTGATATTCCTTCTTCTTGGATTCAAAATCAAATAGAACTAGCCCTTTTGATTTAAAATCAATTAGACTTAAAACCATTCTTAAAGTGAGTATTGGACTTTGAACATCAAATCAAACTTCTACTCGGATTGGTTCTACCAGGCTTCTTCAAAAGGTGATTCAAGTATTTTACATGTTTTATAATTTACTTTCTCTGGTTTTTGTTTGAGATTCGCCAGAAAAATCTCATTGTAATGGTTATTTGAGGAGAGCCAGAAAACTCAGATTGTGGGATTTTTGAATTATGTAAGCCCGAGATCAAAGACACAATTGTGAAGGTTTTAGGTGAACCTGTGAAACCTATTTTGATAGTGCATGCTAATATTCCCTGTGTGAGGATATTAGGAGTGGAGTAGCAATCTGTGTGGCTGTTGGATAACAGTTGGTGTACACACAGGCGAACCACTATATATCGTTGTGTTGTGGATGTGCTTTATTCTTTCATTCCTTTATTCATTCAGTTTTGTGGTTTGTGTTTGTGGATGAATGTTGTAATCACTTCAAGCAAGTGTGGATGAATGTTGTAATAACTTAGGATTTATTTTTCACAAATTATTTTGATTTCATTGCTTATTATTCCTCTTTGGTTTTTGATACAAAGGACGTTCTAGAAATAAGGTTGTCCTACCTTAAACCTCTGGTTTTTGGTGTAAGGTTGTCCTTAGAACTGATAAAGTATTAATCTCTTTATTTTAGGCTCTTGTAATTGTTTTATATTCAGCATTATGCTTTATATCTTTTATTATTCCGTTGTTATTTATTTTATTTGGCATTGCCCTATTCACCCCCCCTCTAGGGCATATAGCTAGGCCCCTTTCATTTCCACTGTCCATTTGGCTTAAAACTTTATGTGCAGCATTAGAACCACGAATTAGCCGTACATGTCAAATTTTAGCTCCTGGATCCTTGTAAAAATGTCCAAACTAACAAAATCAGCCCCTGAGATCATGATTTGGGGCCCGCCTGATATCTGAATTTACTTTAGACTTGGTCTCAATGCGCTAAATGTAATGGCAAAGCGGATGGATGGAGCAGATTTCCCATAAACATCACACTGAGATCCCTTGTACATCGCATGTATATAGTGCACGAATGCACTTGACGTGTATGGAATTTTCCTAAGTCAGTCAAAGCCCATTGACCAACATCTTCTTCTTCATTTGACAAATTCACAACGTCTTCACTGGTTATTTGTAATTTTCTTAGTATGGGTTGATCATCACTCAAATCATCGATCTGGACCATCCATTGTGTTCAGAAGGGAGATTTAACCGTTGCCAAAGTGGCAATTTGAAACCATGCAGACTGTTGTAGTATTATAAACGTTAAACATGAAATGGACAATGTAGTAGACAAGCCCATGTTCTGCACTGATTTCACTTCAAAAGCAGTCCTTCCTCAATGGTTTTATACTCTGAATCCAATGGATGGAGTTGATTCTTCATTTGGCCTCAATAAGTGGGCCATCTTGTTTCACAGAGTCGACGTACGTCGACTCTGTTACGAAACAGAGGCTTCGTGCTTTCGTAGTGGGCCACCATCATGCAACAAGAGGTTAATCTGAGCCGTCTATCAAATAGAGGGGGAAAAACCCATCAAAGCCATGTTTTCCTTTCATGATCATGTGCATTCATGTGATCTCTTGACGATTGAAAGAAGACCGTTTGGCTGCTTTCTCGGCTTGATTATCTAGGTTGGCCACATCAATAGACGATCAAAACTCACCATTCATGGTTGAAATCTTGAGAGGGATCCATTGGACGGTGTGGATCTCTCAAAATATGGCTGTATTGGGCCCCACCAACAACACAGTGGAAGGAGGGATGAAGTTCTTCCTCTGTTTAAGCACGACCGATAATTCGGCCGGTTGCGCTGTTCGCGCAACGGGAACCTTCATCGGACAACATAACGGTACTATATGGCTTGCAGGAATAAACACTTAGTTGAATTCCCACTTCTGTTGCACGGGTCAAGTAGACCGCGCAACAGAAGATCTCCTTTGTGTGAATGGTGTAGTAGCGTAATTGAAAAATCTCCTTTGCATTCCTTGCCCGGTCCATGCAGCTGCACTATTCCTTGCGCAGTCCGCGCAACTGCAATGTTCCTTGCGTGGTCCGTGCAACTGCATTGCTCTCTCTCTCTCCTCACTTCTTCTTCTCCATTTCCTTGCTCACCAGTTGATCTAACTGATCCAATCCCTCCAAATGAAGCAGGGAGGGGTATTTATAGGCCCCACTACTCTTATGAAGTGGTGATCACCACCACTTATCCCTTCACATTTGGACATCTTCCTCTCTTAAACCATGGTGTCCACTAAACTCCTTAAATGATGGTGTACAGTCTCTCTTCACTAAAATGACACATGTGTACACTTTATTACCGAAATACCCTTTCTAATCCCTTTTACTGAAATACCTAAACTACCCCTGGACATGGAATTTTACCAAAATACCCCCGGACATGGATTTTTACCAAAATACTTAAACTACCCCTGGACAAGGGGATATGGATTTTTACCAAAATACCTAAACTACCCCTGGACATGAATTTTTACCAAAATACCCCGAACATGGATTTTCACCAAAATACCCCCGGAGTGGATTTTTACCAAAATACTCCCGGAGTGGATTTTTACTAAAATACGAAGTACATATCCTTGGAAAAGATCCACGCCATGGAATTCTCTGACCACTGCAATGAGATATTTTTTATGCCTCAACAAAGCATGTCACGACCGATCGTGGACAGCCTTCGACCAGTCGTGGACATCCTTCGACCAGTCATGGAATGGTTTTATTCAATCGCATTAAAAAATTTAAAAATTTATTTCTGTACGACCAGTCGTAGTGTCCTGTAACATCCCGAAAATTGGGGGGTCGAGCAAAAACCCAACTCCCGAGTTCCAAAATGTTATTTATGCAACATAGATATGTATGATTGAATGTTGTCTATGATAATGTATTAAACATGAGTAAGATTAAGCCAGAACAACATATCATACTCCAGAGACAGTTAAATTTGCAAGCGGAAGACTGTAATAGTATGTATAACATATATAAACTGTTGTATGTCTCCAGAGTGTGAATATATTACCAAGTTCTACACATACATGTATACTTCAAAAGTAAACAAAATGAATATACATGAGGGCGCTAAAAATATAAAATGACAAGTGTCAATGTATCTAATCAACCTCCCTGTAATCCCGTCAATCAGATCACGCATAAAGGAGAGATCCTCCTCATCATCATCAAATCCAGCTTCGCCTCGCAGGCCGCGCCATCATCTGCAATCACAATAGGGACTGGTGGGTGTCCGGAAACACCATCCCGTAATGTGGGAGTGAGTGATCAACTCAGTGGGATAAGAGAACAAAGATTAGCATGTTATCAAATCAGTCATGCGATAATAGTAAAGCAGTAAATCAAACAATCCTAATACTGTTGTTAATGCAATATGACATGACGTGATGTATGCCCTCACCGACGATCTCCCTCATACGGCAACATCTTACGACCGCGGCATGCCACACTCCCTAGAGTGCTCCACATCTTCCAGGCACATGCAATGTTATGGTGATATGATTTCTAAGTTGTTATTAGTCCATTCAAACAGCAGGATTGGGAAACTAAGGTACTTCCCTTTTATCAATCCCAACACAGATCCTATCTAGGGTCGTCACTCCTAGTAATCTCATACGATGTATATTTTGTACGTCGCTGCAAGGGCTGCTACGGCTGTTGCACGCACTCGTTGCACCGCTCCCCCATCACCTTATCAATACAGGCCTACTGTACTCTACTGCTACTAAAGGGTCGTTGCCTCCCGTAGACTCAGAATACACTCGCGGTCACTACAAAGGGCTGCCAGGGCTGTTGCTCGCACTCGTTGCACCGCTCCCCCATCACCTTATCAATGTAGGCCGACAGCAAGAATATAGTGTCCCATACCACCATAATCTGCTCACGAGTCTAGGTGCTCATTGGTCACTACGGGGAGGTTTGTGGCCCCAGCGTAGGCCGACAGCTCGACCACGGTGTCCCATACCACCATGCCCGGCTCATAAGTCTTCGTGGATCAAGGTACCATGGTTGACAGGGTTTACGATGGTAAGTTCAGTACCCTAGGTTCAAGCAGTTATGACTCATGCAGGGTGAACATACAACGGCCAGTCGGGTTACTTAACGGGCTCGACTAGCGCGATCGCATCTCAAGTTGACGACATGAAGTGTGTAAAACACTTCGTGTGGCCTAACCACTGCCGCCAACTCCAGAACACATCTCGCGTTCATCGACGCGTCGTTCGTGGCGAAGATAAGCTAACCACGAATTTGCTCGGTTACCGACTGCTTGGACTAAGCATAGTCCCAAACAATTAAGGAATCACATCAGCAAATCATATGAGAGTATTGGAATTGAAATACAACCATGTGAGCATGTTAACACATGTTATAACATAGAACTTAAGTAAATCATCAAGTACATGCATTTCATACATACCATGAAACCATGCATATAACTAACATGTAGGAAATCATTCACGTCAGCATATTAATTGAGAAACCAATCTCAAACTAATCCATAATATCATTTAATTCAATACATACTAATACAAGCATTTATACAAACACTTACACTACACACTTAAGTCTACATATAATATGTCGACCCGAAGTGCGCATTTAGGCGAATCTCTTCGCCAAACTAACTATGCACGCATTCCTAACATTCTAATGTGACAATAAACCATGTCAATCACATCAGAAAAATATGAATAAAAATAGTACTTCCTACAAATGACTAAAATGCCCTAAATCTCTTATTCTTCGTTGGTTTACGAAACAGGAAACGGGCAGCATGTTTACATGTCAAACGGCGTTACCGTCGAGAATCTACTATTAAACGACATTGAAAGCTTTGGAAACAGTCAATCAAAGCGTCTAAAATCCGCACCTTGTCTCTTATGGATGTGCAAATTCGAACGGAGCGTATACGCTTCGTCTACGGCTAATACGGAACCTAATACACAAGCTACACAAGCTACATCGCTAATGGAATTGACGGAAGCTTAAATCAGAAAGTGTTGAAGGTTTTCCTCACCTAGAAGTGCGTTGGAAACACCGGGAAAGTGATTGGAGTGCGTTACTTAGGCACTTGCAGCAGGTGGCACGAGCAGCAAGAAATTCTCTCCTACTCTCTGTCACAAACTCTCACCTTTTCTCTCTCCCAATCTAGGGATTTTTGCAATTTCGGATGGGAGAGAGGAATGAGGGTTTCAACCCCTTTTATAAGCTTAAAAATGCCGAAAATAAGCTCCGGAATGAAGTTTACTTAGTGCATATCCAATTTGGGGCTATTTCGGTTCAAAAGATGTTTTCTGGTGGTCCCCTGGTCAAATGCGATCGGACTTAAGCTCATGCGTACCAGATCTATCACGTATTAAGTTTTCAGTCTGGCAGGGTTGGCAGATCGTACGTGGCGGGCCAGTTTCAGTCCAGCGGTCACCGCACGTAGATCAGGGCTGAAAGTCTCATGATATAAAATAGAAATTTCTCCTGATCCAAGGGTGTAATCTGGATGAATTCTGATGGTCAGAATGCTCAATACTGACGCATCAAGTCGTGTGCCAGATTTGAATTTGAAATTCCAACTATGTCCCTATTCGCACTCTCTTCGGTCCGGGCTCAATGAAATAGCCTGTAATTATCAGTTTGACTTGATTTTCGGAATGAGTGTCAAGTCCAGCTAGGCGGTTCTAACGGTCTAAGATAGGAGGTATCGGACTTTCGACATGTGGTCTAGATCCAATACAAAGATTCAAAGTGGTCCAGAGAACAAACCTACTTAGAGTTTGGTCCGAGGTTATAGAGTATTATAGAGTCGTTGGTTCTACTCGATTTGGGTCTTGTAGAACGTATTTAAAGTGATCAGGGACTATTTCCCAGCTACTTCAGCGTCGCGCTAGCTAACTTACACTTATTTTTCAAAGGAATTAATCCTACGTGATTTCTTTGGCTATGGAATTGGGTTCTAAGCGATTTTTCAGGTGTTTTAGTTGACCCATTGCCTAAGGACGTCTAATCCCAGATTGGCCAAAATCCGGGGTGTTACAATCTACCCCCCGTAAAACACAATGTCGTCCCCGACATTGGCGAAGGGCAAGGAATACTTTTCTAAGGGAGGTTCAATCCTACTTAATAACCTAATCGTATGTATATCCTAACTCAAAGGTTTCGATCTTGGGCCAGTGGGGAAGAGGCCGACCACGCTTCCGCTGCGCCACTCTGATCGAACGGGAGCGTTGACTAACCTAACCGGATTGGACTCCATACGTTCTACCCCCCTTAAAACTTGGTTTTACTTAAGTTCAAGAATCTATGCATCGCTCCGTATATTGGAACGAGGCGCAACTTAGGGGCTATCCTTAATCTAAAATGGAAATAACCTCTCATTACAGTGGTTTTCCCTTCGCTAATGATGCGTTCTATGGCATTGGTATCTATGATCATAGAGATGAGCCTAATCTCTATTGTGGTTAAGGTCAGGGGCAGGTATAAGTTGGTGGCAAGATGTCGAATTCTCTACTGGCTTCAAGTCCTCGCCATTTCCCAAAGGCAATGTGATCCTGTTTGGTTGTAGGTGGTTGGGCCATCACGGAAGAAAGGTTGTGTAGTGGGTCTGAGCCGGATACATTGACCTTCTGCCGAGACTCTGATAGAAAATTCTTCATATCAGTTCTTAATCCTAGCCGATGCCGACCCTCTGCTTGATCAGAGCATTGGATTTATTGGTAACCACTAGGATTAAAAAGTCGATTCAAACCGCGAATACATCGCTTACATGTAGTTCCTTTATTCCGCATTCCCGCATGCAATAAGCCCTTGGGGAAGGCAATTCTAAGGGGCGTGCTAGTACATTCTAAGTTCAATCTGAGGGATTTATAAATGTTCCCTGAGAGTGAATGGTTCCTTCCTATGGGCAACAACAGCAGTCTATAAGTCATAAGGGGATCTATCAAAGAAATAAGGTTCTACTTTAACCCAATCTAACCTACAATTCCTTAGCATATACAGGCTTTACACTACTTAAGGTAACTAGTAGGCTAATCTGTAACTCAGTAGCTATAATCCAAAGCATAAGTTTATACGTTAAATGGTTCCATACCATTTCTACTACAGGGAGTTGTTCTATTGCTTAGGGTCCAGATGGTCTAAATAGAATTGGCTTTCCTATATCGTCAGATCCTTCAAATCTAGGAGCGCTATTTCTAGGTCCAAAACGCCAAGGGCCTATGTGGCCACTAGCATTAAGTTGTATTAAATAGAACCGCATTCTTAGTCTCATGGTGGGATTGGAAGTGGCATGCTTGGTAGGAGGGCGGGGTGGGATAAAAACTAATTTGCAGGCTGAATCCCGGGAGTTACAATACTCCCAATCTAGGGACCATACCTTACAGCGAAATGAAGCGGCATGCATTCCATTCAACAAATTTTGGCTACATTAAGCCCAAACCACAACACAAACACATTTTCTACCGGTGACATCACTAGACTCAATAACAACAAAACACAGAAATGCTTAAAACAAAAAAATCAAACAATCTACAGGGCAACGGCATAGATGCCTAATTCTACCAAAGAACTTCTACCATGGTCCCAACTAACCTTCTTGAATACTATCTAGTTCAGTACTGTCAGTTGCCCACTAGAGCTCTATCGGCCAGGTATTTTCAATACTTCTCAAACGGAGAAAGTTGAGAAATGAGATTTGAGGTTAGCACGATTTTGAGACCCAAAAAAGAGGGTAAAGGCTCAACTAAAAGGGACATGAGAGAGAGGACAATGGAAAGGGAGGAAAAGGCAAAAACAGCCTTAACAATAGTCATGAAAAGTGGAGGAAATGCGGAGAAATAGTCGCCCAAATGGACAGAATGAAATCTAGACATTGTAGAGGGATGCTTCAAGCTTCCCTAGGATGTATTTTTAAGGAAAGATGAAAATGAAAAAGGGGAATGGAGCACCTCACGATTTCAGCTCGATTTGGAGGTTTTTAGAGCTCCAAGAGACGAAATCTTCAAGAGGGAGGGCTGCCAACTTCGAAGGAACGATGGAGGGTGGTCGTTTTGGCCAAGGATGGATTTAGGAGTGATTTAGAATCATGATTTTTGGGATAGGGCAGCTGAAAATGAAAATGGGGCTAGGGAAGGGGCTGTTTGTGAAGGATGTACCCCCATTTGGGGTTTTCTATGGATGAACCGCACATGGGGGGTGTGTACTACCCCAGACGACCACACCCACCAAAAATCAGATCCAATGGGCCACATCAGGCGGCGATGCATCGCCGAACCGACGATGGCATCGCCGACCAACTCCCTGTTTGGTCGGTGGGACCATATGGGTCTGGTCCCCCATGGTCCAGGGACCCTAAAAATGTGTGGCCCCCACCTTGGTTCATTGTATTTTGACCTATATAGGCCCAAACATGTGTTCAGGGATTTTCGGGACCAATCCGCAATCCCGAATACAAAACCCTATTATGCAGCATATGATTTTGGGGTAGAAGGAGCTAGTACATCCATCTAGACTATTAGTTGCTAAAGAAAGTGAAGATAGAATGGTCTTATAAGCATTTTTCATGAAATTTTACTATTCACTATAAAATTTTGTGAAAGTATGATTTTACATTATTTTCATATTAGGATTGATGCCTAATATGAAAAGGATAAGAAAGAATTGAAGATTGGAGTGGTGAGAGGAAGAATTTTGAAGATTTTTGGTGAAATGGGGTTTTTAAGCCCTGGCGATTGAATTCAGGAGTCGTGGTCATCCCACGGTCTAAGGATTTACTTTTACAGATTTAATATTATTCAAAGAATGTCTCAACCCGACTTCCTATGACTTAGGAGCTATTCGGGTTGCTTCACGCGACCCGATATGCGTTACAGACTCGATCGTGCGATCGGTTCGAATAGACTTCGCCTATTGATGAATCTGCGATCCTATGAGTGTTTCTAGACACTTCTCGCACCCACCTAAGTCAAAAGAAGCGACAGCGTACGTCGCGTGACCATAACCCAGGCCCGGTTTAATCGAAATCATGCTCTGATACCATCTGTAACATCCCGAAAATCGGGGGGTCGAGCAAAAACCCAACTCCCGAGTTCCAAAATGTTATTTATGCAACATAGATATGTATGATTGAATGTTGTCTATGATAATGTATTAAACATGAGTGAGATTAAGCCAGAACAACATATCATACTCCAGAGATAGTTAAATTTGCAAGCGGAAGACTGTAATAGTATGTATAACATATATAAACGGTTGTATGTCTCCAGAGTGTGAATATATTACCCGGTTATACACATACATGTATACTTCAAAAGTAAACAAAATGAATATAGATGAGGGCGCTAAAAATATAAAATGACAAGTGTCAATGTATCTAATCAACCTCCCTGTAATCCCGTCAATCAGATTATGCATAAAGGAGAGATCCTCCTCATCATCATCAAATCCAGCTCCGCCTCGCAGGCCGCGCCATCATCTGCAATCAAAATAGGGACTGGTGGGTGTCCGAAAATACCATCCCGTAACGTGGGAGTGAGTGATCAACTCAGTGGGATAAGAGAGCAAAGATTAGCATGTTATCAAATCAGTCATGCGATAATAGTAAAGCAGTAAATCAAACAATCCTAATACTGTTGTTAATGCAATATGACATGACGTGATGTATGCCCTCACCGACGATCTCCCTCATACGGCAACATCTTACGACCGCAGCATGCCACACTCCCTAGAGTGCTCCACATCTTCCAGGCACATGCAATGTTATGGTGATATGATTTCCAAGTTGTTATTAGTCTATTCAAACAGCAGGATTGGGAAACTAAGGTACTTCCCTTTTATCAATCCCAACATAGATCCTATCTAGGGTCGTCACTCCTAGTAATCTCATACGATGTATATTTTATAGGTCGCTGCAAGGGCTGTCAGGGCTGTTGCACGCACTCGTTGCACCGTTCCCCCATCACCTTATCAATACAAGCCTACTGTACTCTACTGCTACTGAAGGGTCGTCGCCTCCCGTAGACTCAGAATACACTCGCGGTCACTACAAAGGGCTGCCAGGGCTGTTGCTCGCACTCGTTGCACCGCTCCCCCATCACCTTATCAATGTAGGCTGACAGCAAGAATATAGTGTCCCATACCACCATAATCTGCTCACGAGTCTAGGTGCTCACTGGTCACTACGGGGAGGTTTGTGGCCCCAGCGTAGGCCGACAGCTCGACCACGGTGTCCCATACCACCATGCCCGGCTCATGAGTCTTCGTGGATCAAGGTACCGTGGTTGACAGGGTTTACGATGGTAAGTTCAGTACCCTAGGTTCAAGCAGTTATGACTCATGTAGGGTGAACATACAACGGCCAGTCGGGTTACTTAACGGGCTCGACTAGCGCGATCGCATCTCAAGATGACGACATGAAGTGCGTAAAACACTTCGTATGGCCTAACCACTGCCGCCAACTCCAGAACACGGCTCGCGTTCATCGACGTGTCTTTTGTGGCGAAGATAAGCTAACCACGAATTCGTTCGGTTACTGACTGCCTGGACTAAGCATAGTCCCAAACAATTAAGGAATCACATCAGCAAATCATATGAGAGTATTGGAATTGAAATACAACCATGTGAGCATGTTAACACATGTTATAACATAGAACTTAAGTAAATCATCAAGTACATGCATTTCATACATACCATGAAACCATGCATATAACTAACATGTAGGAAATCATTCACGTCAGCATATTAATTGAGAAACCAATCTCAAACTAATCCATAACATCATTTAATTCAATACATACTAATACAAGCATTTATACAAACACTTACACTACACACTTAAGTCTACATATAGTATGTCGACCCGAAGTGCACATTTAGGCGAATCTCTTCGCCAAACTAACTATGCACGCATTCCTAACATTCTAATGCGACAATAAACCATGTCAATCACATCAGCAAAGTATGAATAAAAATAGTACTTCCTACAAATGACTAAAATGCCCTAAATCTCATATTCTTCGTTGGTTTACGAAACAGGAAACGGGCAGCATGTTGTACATGTCAAACGGCGTTTCTGTCGAGAATCTACTATTAAACGACATTGAAAGCTTTGGAAACAGTCAATCAAAGCGTCTAAAATCCGTACCTTGTCTCTTATGGATGTGCAAATTCGAATGGAGCGTATACGCTTCGTCTACGGCGAATAGGGAACCTAATACATAAGCTACACAAGCTACATCGCTAATGGAATTGACGGAAGCTTAAATAAGTAAGTGTTGAAGGTTTTCCTCGCCTAGAAGTGCGTTGAAATCGTCGGGAAAGTGATTGGAGTGCGTTGCTTAGGCACTTGTAGCAGGTGGCACGAGCTGCAAGAAATTCTCTCCTACTCTCTCTCACAAACTCTCACCTTTTCTCTCTCCCAATCTAGAGATTTTTGCAATTTCGGATGGGAGAGAGGAATGAGGGTTTCAACCCCTTTTATAAGCTTAAAAACGGCGAAAACAGGCTCCGGAACGAAGTTTACTTGGTGCATATCCAATTCGGGGCTGTTTCGGTTCAAAAGATGTTTTCTGATGGTCCCCTAGTCGAATGCGATCGGAATTAAGCTCATGCGTACCGGATCTAGTACGTATTAAGTTTTCAGTCCGGCAGGGTTCGCAGATCGCACGTGGCGGGCCAGTTTCAGTCCAGCGGTCACCGCACGTAGATCAGGGATGAAAGTCTCATGATATAAAATAGAAATTTCTCCTGATCCAAGGGTGTAATCTGGATGAATTCTGAAGGTCAGAACGCTCAATACTGATGCGTCAAGTCATGTGCCAGATTTGAATTTGAAATTCCAACTATGTCCCTATTCGCACTCTCTTCGGTCCGGGCTCAATAAAATAGCCTGTAATTATCGGTTTGACTTGATTTTCGGAATGAGTGTCAAGTCCAGCTAGGCGGTTCTAACGGTCTAAGATAGGAGGTATCGGACTTTCGACGTGCGGTCTAGATCCAATACAAAGATTCAAAGTGGTCCAGAGAACAAACCTGCTTAGAGTTTGGTCCGAGGTTATAGAGTATTATAGAGTCGTTGGTTCTACTCGATTTGGGTCTTGTTGAACGTATTTAAAGTGATCAGGGACTATTTCCCAGCTACTCCAGCATCGCGCTAGCTAACTTACACTTATTTTTCAAAGAAATTAATCCTACGTGATTTCTTTGGCTATGGAATTGGGTTCTAAGCGATTTTTCAGGTGTTTTAGTTGACCCATTGCCTAAGGACGTCTAATCCCAGATTGGCCAAAATCCGGGGTGTTACATGTCCACACGACCAATCATCGACAAGTTTCTGCAACTATAAATAGATGGTGAATTTCAGAGTTTAATAATTCAATTCAAGAAAAATCAAGGCATCACTTTGAGATAAGTTTGTGTTCTTTTTAAGCTACATTATGCATATTTAATATTTTCTTTTGTTAGTTTTGTTGATTTGATTTTGTTTCTATATTCCAATCTGATTTGAAAGAGGAATTGTTGTATTTCTTCTTCTTGAAATGAAAATTAAATAGAGCTAGTCCAACTGGTTTAATTTAAAGTTAATTAGAACCTATAACCATTTTAAAGTTAGTATCGGACAATGAACTTTTATATTCAAACTTCTACTCCGACTTGATTCTTCCGGGCTACAACAAAAGAAGAAATTCAGGTATTTTACATCATTGTAAATTTCCTTCTTTTGGTTTTATTTGAGATTAAGCCAGAAAAATCTCAATTTATTGGTTATCTGAGGAAAGCCAAAAAACTCATAAGTGAAAATTTTTAAATTGTGTAAGCCCACTGAAAGACACAATTGTGAGGGTTTTAGGTGAACCTAAGAAAAACCTATTTTCATAGTGAATGCTAATATTCACTGTGTGAGGATATTAGGAGTGGAGTAGCAAGTTGTGTGGTTGTTGTTTAACAGTTGGTGAACACACAGGCGAACCACTACAACTCTGTGTTTTGTGGATGTGTGATTAATTTTTTCTATCTTTTATCATTCAAAATTGTGAGATGTATGTGTGGATGTGAATGTTGTAAAATTTACATTTCAAGCATTGTGGGAATGTTGTAATAATTTGGATTTAAATTCTTGCAATTCATTTCTTTTTATTCTTCTTTGGTTTGAGTTTTCAATACTCACTCAAGTTCTAGTAAGGTTGTCCTACCTTAGCTCATTTTAATTGTTACATTGTTGGATTTATTTTCAGAGCTAACCGATCTAAGCTATTTATAAGATGTCAAATTTTGATAGCGTTTTAGTCACTAGGCCTTCACCTTTTGATGGCACCAATTATGCTTGTTAGAAAGTTAGGATGAGGATTTTCCTTAAATCCATGGATGAGAGTGTGTGGCTAGCCACAATGAATGAATGGACCCCTCCTACCATTAAAGTAAATGGAATCGATGGATCCAAATTTATGAGAATTACACCTTATTTCTCTTGGACCACACTTCAAAAAAGTGAGAGTGGTGCAAATGTGAAAGCAGTAAATGCAATTACTTGCGCACTATAACTAGATGAATTTAAAAGAATTATATCCTGTGATTTTGCAAAGCAAGCCTAGGATATTTTAGAAATGACACACGAAGGAACATCAATTATCAAGAAATTTAAGATTCAAATCCTCACAACTAAATTCGAGGAAATATGTATGGAAGAAAATGAAATGTTCATGGACTTTCTATACTAAATTAAATGACATTGTAAACTCTATGTGGAGTCTTGGTGATAAAATCCTAGGCAGTAAAATATGTGCAAAAATACTACACTCACTTCCTGAACAGTTCAATTCTAAGCTAACTGCGATCCAAGAACTTCATGATACGGACAATATGAGGGTAGAGGAATTAGTTGGCTCTTTACAAACTTATGAGTTAACTTTTAAACCTCCAAAAGGTGAATCTATTACCCTTAAATCTTCTAAAAATAGTTTTTAAGAAAATAATAACAATTTTGATTTGAAAAACTCTGAAGATGATATGGCCCTCTTAGTAAAAAAAGTTTTATAAAATTTTTAAAAGTAAAAAGAGGGTTAATTTTCAAAAATCGAATGATAAGAAGAAATCTAAACCTAAAACTTGAAAATCATTAAAAGACAATTAGTGTTACAACTGCAAAGAATATGGACATTTAATAAACAAGTGTTCTAAAAAGGACAAACCCAAAAAGAATATTATGATGACTACGTGGGATGAATCCTCTGATTCTGAAGCCTCTTCTAAATCAGAAGATTCTGAAACCAAGTCAGGAAGTGAAGTTAAAGCCCTTATGACTCTAGCTAAGTTCACTTTTTTAGATAATGATGATTCAACCAGGAAAGAAAATCTGAATAGTGATTGTGAAAATGAAGATGATCTTCAAGATGCTTACAATGCCCTATACAAAGAAAGTTGTAAAATTGCTGTGAAACTTAAACTTCAAAAAGAAAAATCTTCAAACCTTAAAGAAAATTTTGAGTCTCTTGTTTTAGAAAAATCCCATATTTTAGATTGTTTTGAAAAGACTAAATACGATTTAGAATTCAAAACCTCCCTGATTGAGAATCTTAAATCTAAAAATGAAAAACTTAAACTTGAAGTCTCTTCACTTTTGAGTTTAACGGATACATGGATGTATGCCTAAGGAGATCCAAAGTAAGAAAAACTTTTATCTGGATGAAGAAAATGTAGCAACCGATTTGGTTTGGGCTACGATAGAAACATTCTGTAACACCCCGTACTTTTTATACTTAGGTGTCACCCTTAAACTGTAAAAAGTATTTAGGCGTGTTGAGATCGAGGATATCATCCTCAAATAATTTGCAAAGAGACCACCCTTGTAAACCATTTAACTTAACCAATGCATTTCACATTTGGAACACGTCAAGAAGTCATGTGGACAAATATTCATAACAAATATGAGATTTTAACAACTCATACCCTAATCCTAACTTAAAACTAACCTCTTTAAACATTAAACAATTAGATCACCCCACCTGAAAACATAAATCCACCGTAAAAAGTGTTTTATCAAATCCTTTAAGAGAATAAACGGTCCAGATTTCCCAAGTTATCATGGTGGACCCCACCATGCATGATGCATGTGCACAGTTAGTGCGCACCACGGTGCACCTAAGCGTTAGCTAGGGTCAGGCTAGCATTGACTCAAAAAATCTAAAAGAAGAGAGATTTTCTCTCTTTTCCCGCCAATAACAGCGTTTGAAAATCACCATCCATGTGCGTTGCTTGGGGCCCACCATCATGGGACATTTCAATGATCTAAACCGTCCATTATGTTGTCATAGTGGGTTTGACGAAAACCTATCTCCTCCCACTCGTGGATGCACGTGTACACGTGCACAATCTCTTGTTGAAATCAGGTAGGTGCAATTACTTTTCCAAAAATGAAAAACTCCATTTCTTCTCCTGTTTGTCAGGTTGGCTACGTGTATTCAGAACCTCCTTAAATCCTAGCCCTCCACCTTAGCAAATCCCTGCCTTACAATCCACTTAGACTTTAGGGCTTTCCTTACAACAAGAAAACTGTTGCCACACTTGGAAACCTATCTCCTTAGAAAACCAAAACGACCGTTCGAATGGTGGGTCTCACCATGTTTAAGGTTGAATCCACACCATCCAAGTGCCTTAGATCGAGGGATGACCCACCTGATTAGAATCTGCCATGATCATGGCCATCATCTTCCCCAACCATTCGAAAAACCCATCTCCTTCATGTGGACCCCATTCACTGATCTAGGCTGATCATCTTCTAGTTCACCATATTTAATGACCATCAGGAACATTCAAATAGACCATACAACCATCAAACAACATCTAAAGACCCACAACAAGAAATTCTCGATGCTTCCTTGGTTAACTTGGCGCTAATCCCTATGATTAGTTGTGGATGGTTCTAGGAATAGAATGGCTATAAATAGCCTACTATTAGGGTGAATCCTAAGGGAAGTAAAAGATAGGAAAGAGAAATAGAGGGAGAGAGGGATTTCGGGCACTGTTCGAGTGAGTTGCAGGCCTGGTGGCAACTTTACTCGGTTTGAGTCATCCTCTGCTGAGAAAGAGAGATAGAGGGTGAGAGGTGAGATTGAGAAGAAAGGGGAGAGTGATAGAGAAAGAAGGAGAGTGAGGATTTGAGAGCCCTTTCGGCCAGCAGCTAGCTCAAACTGAGATTTGCCCATCATAGTTGCAGATTCGATGATTCAACAACGATCAGTCTTCTTGAAGCCTGATTAGACTCGCTGCAAATCCTAACTCTTCCAGCAATCAAAAACCGTCCCTAGTCAGGTACCCTCACCCATTTTCTCCCTTTGTTATCATCGGATTCCAACCACCTATCTGACTATGCTCACAGTCACCTCAACTCAGTCACAAGTTGAGTCACTTAGGTACATTTTTTGGGTAAAAAATCCAGATCTGAATCTATGGTTGTGATCGGCCTGCCTTGCACAGTGATCGGCACCACGATCTGACCTCAAATGGGTCCACCCAGTTATACACTACTGTAAGACCCATATCCTAGTCCGTACTGTTCAGTTGACTCCCACGATCCTTCCCGTCAAAGTCTGGCAACCTGCGATGTATAATCGATGTTTACATGCGACAGTAAGTCGTATCTTATAGATTTGAGTCGGCTTAATCTGAGACTTGTACCATTGCGACTGCACCGTCGCCGCGGTTCCAATGTTGCGACTCACATACTAATCTGATACCCAGTCGAAGAGATGTGGGCCCACGAGAAAAAACACTGCCTACAACATGTCCCATCCATCCCATCAATCAATCTCATCAATCACCTCTCATGTCAAGTACAAAGCACCCATGCTTCCTTTCTCTACAAGTTAAGCAAATCCAAAAGTCAACCAATCCATCACCTCACCCATCACTCACATCCATCACCCATCTCCCATCACTTCTCCTTACAACCACCTCTCTCCCTCTTTTCTCACACCATTTCCAAGCAAGGGGAGAGCCCACACGTCCAAGCTCCTCCATGAGAGAAAAGTGAGTTGTGTGACCCACTTTTCATCCCCAAAACTTTCATCTTAGCCATCCATTTCTCCATGAGAGAAAAGTGAGTTGTAAAGCACAAGGAGACCGACGTTCCAACGGACCGAGAAGATCTAATAGTGGGTACTTCTATAGGCTAATGGACCAAGTGAGGCCTACCAATCAATGGTATGGATCTCACTTTAGACCCTAAAATGTGGCCGATGGCCCACCTTGATCATCATGATCACTTCATGATGGGGCCATTCTCCATGGACCCCATCATGATGTTTACTCTCTTAGTTGAATGAGGTCATCTAGACTTTTCATTTTGGTAGAGAAGGGATCTCCACCGTTGATCTTGATTTGGTGAGCCCACAAGCAATGAGACCCGCTTGATGTATGATTAGATGTATGGAAGGGAGGGCTCATAGTGTCGGAGCCCTCCATGCATGTGTGTCCCTTGATCTCTCTTTCTCTTTCTCTCTCACTCTCTTTTTCATGTTTTGTGTGATGGAATGGCCATATGGCCCACCCAAATGGACCCCACCATGGGGTATGTTTTGGATTCAAGCTTATTATAGGTGGGGCCCACTTTATATAGGGGTTGTATCCACCCCACCTATCATTAGGTGGCCCACGTAAGCAGGGCCCACCTTAATATTTCCGTAAACCCAAGCAAAAAAAATAGAAAGAGAGTCCAGGGACGCTGTCTCTGGACGAGAAGGTAAAAATATAAATATTAGCCTGGTTAAAGGCATTTGAGGTGGACCCTTAGTGTAGGACCCACCTTGATGTATGTATTCAATCTATGCCATCTATCCTATTTACCAACTCATTTTAGGCGTTGAGTTGAAAAATGAGATTGATCGGAGTATCTGGTGGGCCATAGTGTTGAAAACAGTGTCATTACCATTGAAATTTACCCAGAATTTTTTTACAAGCGGAAACAGGCCCAATTTGGACTTGATGGACTTGTTATGGGATGTCAAATCCATTGGGTGAGGAGGATCCTATTGATGCAGGCCCCAGGTACGAAAAACTGTAGAAAAATGGTTTTCTTTTTTAAAAAAAAAAATAAGAAGAAGGGAGGGTGCAGCTCCTGCTGTGCAACAGGACGCTGCCAGCGTCAGTGTGAAATGGGCAGGGACCCACGGCCCCAGCCATGGGCCCCACCATGATGTATGTCTGAAATCCACTCCAATCATTAGGTGGGTCACCCCCTGAGGTGGGCCCCATCCAAATTTCACCCACATCCATGACTCAGGTGGCCCACATCATAAGAAAGAGTGGGACTGAACATATACCATTGAAACCTCTTTCTAGGCCATAGAAGTTTCAGATTAAGATGAAATATGTTTTTCCTCCTCACCCAGGTCTGTGTGACCCTATCAATAGTTTGGATGTAAAATAAATGTTATGGTGGACCCCACGTGGGACCCATAGTGTATGTGTCTTTTATACACACCGTCCAGGCGGACGGTGGGAGCCCACCATGGTGTACGTGTTTTACCCACACTGTTCACACTAGGAGGGTGGGACCCCCCTTGATGTTTGTGTTTTATCCTCACCGTCCACACCTGGACAGTGGGACCCACCATGATGTATGTGCTGCATCCAAACCATCCAGCCACGTTGAAAGCTCATTTTATGGCTTGGGCTAATGAATGGGTTACATCCATAGTTCAAGTGCACCCCACCATTTAAAGTAGTGGACAATGATGTCCACCTTTCAAAATTTCTAAGGAGCCATACTAGTGTGCTAATAAACTGATATTTGCTTCCATTTCATCTATCACTATGTTAGTTGATGAATAGGTTGGATGAGAAATATATATTATGGTGGGCCTTACGAATTTCAATGGTGGAAATCATTATCACCACTTACTTTTGGGTGTGACCTATTTAATGCACATATGGGGCCCGTTGGTGTGGCCCATTTGATATACATGAAGCCTATGTTATGAGGCCCATTTGATATATTTTTGGCCTGTTGTTGAGGCCCACTTTAATAAATGTAAGGCCCATATTATGAGGCCCATTTGATGTATTCAAAGGCCCATGGGTTATGGCCCATTGCAATGTACATAAGGCTCGTTGGTGAGGCCCATTAATGTGGCCCATTTGATGAATGAAAGGCTTATGTGATATGACCCATTTGATGTATTTAAGGCCCAACGGGATGTACCTAAGGTCCAGTGCAATGTGTGATCCCCACATGGTTTATGTAATGATGGTTACAACAGGCTATGCCTTGGAAGCAATGTTGGTTTGATGTCCACATTGTGAGGTAATGTTGGTTAAACGTCCGCATTACAACTCTCCTTAGGGCCCACTGATAGGCCCGTACTTATTGTGTACAGGTCGTATAGGTCCATCTGCATTGTAAGGTTAGTTCATTACTTTATAACATGCCTAGTATAACTCCATGAGTCATGACCATACACATCATATGTATGCTTGATATGAGTGGTGACTGATCATAGCATATGCCATTGGGCAAAACATTTACGGGACTCCTTATGAGACGGAGTGCCCCATAGTATCGCGTAGTATGCGCAGGATTGCTGCATGACTGTACGGTGTGACTCATGCATCTCGCATATGTGTGACTTGATCACTGCACGCACTAGCAACATCAGGGTTGTGGCTCCATAGGTACATTGTGGATGGCCGTATCGAATACCAGAAATACTTGGTTCTAATATTGTAGGCACTTAGGATGTCCTTAGGTGAAAGTCTCAAAACCATTTTGGTACTAGGAGATGCTCCAACGTCTAGAACGAGTGGATACACGAGTGCTCGAGTGCCGAATACCAGTAGGCCACGTCTCCCACTGTGTCGTAGTCGATTTGAAGGGGGTGTGGCCTTATCCGCCCGAATGAGGGGCCTATGAGCTAGGCTGAGTTTGACCATCTTACAAATGAGTCCGCTATCGACGAGCTAGGTAGGTATTGGCAGATTACTAGTCAGGCGAATAGTGAGGTCTATTCCGCTTGCTTGGCTATGCAGCTAGGAAGGAGGCAGTCAGTGTGAGTGTACTAGACCCCGGTGATATCTAGAGAGGAATTGTACTGATATGTGTACTTGTTGAGTACCGACTTGCTTGGATTACATTTTTCATATGACATTCGGCTATGTAAGCCTCGCATTGCATCAGTGTGGCCGCTGGCATTCATGTCTCATATCGCATGGCCTTGGTATGGTCGATAGCATTCATGCCTTGTATCACATAGCCTTGGTATGGTTGATTTTATTCATGGACTTACCGCATACTTTCGCATTACTCTAATATTATACACTTGGCGTTTACCTTGCACACACACTTACACCACCCTCTAAGCTTTTGTAAGCTTATGCACGACTGTTGCATGCAGGTAGCGTTGGACAGCAGTAGTGCTAAGGTAACAGTACGCATCTGGCTATTTTGGAGTTTTTGATCACCTTGTATTTTCCTTTCTTATTGTACTTGAAGTTTTTGATATAGTGGATATGTGGTGATGTTGTTTTATGACTTGGTTATGCTTGTGGTTATGCTCCATTACAAAAAAAAGGTTCATTATGAAAATCCTCCTTGTAGGATTCTAGGATCGGAATCTAGCATATGATTTTCAGGAGTCGAGAATGGGGCACTACGGAGGCTGTCGGCACCGGATTCAGCGATCGGGATTCCTGTGAATTTGATTTTCGAGTTTGGGGCGTGACAAAATTTGGTATTAGAGCATAACTTGGGAATACCTGAGGATCACATCACATATCTACTATAAATAGGTTCCAAGTCCAAATAGCGTAATAATTTTCTTACATATACCCTTAACGTTTATACCTTCGAGAATTCTCAAGGCTTATAGGCCCTTCGTCTTTCCTCTAGGACATAATGGCTAGAAGAGCTACCCAAGCGAATCCCACTCCACCACCTGTGACTCCCGCTCTACCACCTGCTACTCCTGCTCCACCACCAGATATTCCTATCTTCCAGCCTGAGGATGTCACTCCTTTACCTGAGACCGGTGTGGATCCGACAGTACCTATGGGTGCTACTCAGCTACAGCAGATGTTACAGGCAATAACTACTATTCTTCAGAGGCAGAGCAGGCATCCCACTACTACAATAGCTGAGGCTAAGCAGGAGAGTGCGAGCACCCTTCTCAAGGACTTCTGACAGCATAATCCTCCGCGTTTCAGGGGTGTGCCAAGCTCTACTGCTGCAGAGATATGATACTCCGAGGTGGAGAAGATATTCGACACCATGAGATGTACGACCCAGCAGCGAGTTCCATTAGTTGTATTCCTTCTCCAGGGAGAGGCTCAGCATTGGTGGGCATCTTTGGCTTGATCAGTAGCGGCTGATTTCGAGTGGACCTAGGAGGACTTTGTAGACTGGTTTGACTAAAAGTTCTTTCCCGAGCATGTGCGACAGCAGCATGCACTAGAGTTTGAGACTCAGGTCCAGGGAGACATGACAGTGTCCCATATGAGGCTTGGTTTGTCGCACTATAGAGATTTGTGACATATCTTGTTGACGATGAGGGGCAAAAGGCCTGCCGTTTCGAGAACGGTTTACGTCCTGCCCTCAGGAGTCGTGTGATCAGACACATGCTTCTAACATTTAAGTAGATCATAAAGAGGGCACAAATCTACGAGTCAGATTCGGCTAGTGTGTAGAGAGCCCGTGACCTGAAGGGAGATCAGAAGAGGAAGAAGTCCTCTAGTAACTCCCAGCCACAGCAACATCATTTACATCAATGACCCACGACCCGCCCAGCATTCCGAGCACTAGTAGCACCCCTAGCACCTTTGGGACCGTTCACTGGTACCTACTTTGGATGCAGTAGGACAGGATATCGTGTGAATGAGTGTTTCCATTAGCAGCAACAGCAGGCGAGAGCACCGCATTAGCCTCAGCGACAGCCACCACAGCATCAGCAGCCAAGGACACCATATTAGCTGACAGCCCCCACAGCAGCAGCAACGACCGCAGTATCAGCCTTCGGGACCTCCACCGCAGCAACAGAGACCTCAGAGGGGACCTGCACCTCCTCAGCAGGCCCAGGGCAGATTTTATGTCGTCCAGTAGGACCCTCAGTCATTAGGAGCAGTCGTCGACGATTCATGCGACTTGGCCCCTACACCATCTTGCTAGATTGCTCATGAATGATTCGTCTTGGGAATTAGAGCTTGAGATTCGTGGGCGTTATCCCTATCTCTTAAGTGTTTGATTATAATGATATGTTATGTTTTGATCATATATGATGATATGTTCCCTATTCCCTTAACAGTTATACTTAGTGAGATATTAGCGTAAATTTTGAGGATGAAATTTTTATTAGGTGGGGAGAGCAGTAAGACCCGTATCCTAGTCCGTACTGTTCCATCGATTCCCGCGATCCTTCCCGTCAAAGCCCAGCAACCTGCGACGTATAATCGATGTTTATGTGCGACCGTAAGTCGTATCCTATAGATTTGAGTCAGCTTAATCTGAGACTTGTACCATTGCGACCACACCGTCGCCGCGGTTCCAATGCTACAACTTGCATACTGATCTGATACCCAGTCAAAGAGATGTGGGCCCACGTTCAGTTCGAGGAAAAACACCGCGCGTTGCAAATCCCAAGAGAACCTCTACAACATGTCCCATCCATCCCATCAATCAATCCCATCAATCGCCTCTCATTTCAAGTACAAAGCACCCATGCTTCCTTTCTCCACAAGTTAAGCAAACCCAAAAGTCAACCAATCCATCACCTCACCCATCACTCACATCCATCACCCATCTCCCATCACTTCTCCTTACAACCACCTCTCTCCCTCTTTTCTCACACCATTTCCAAGCAAGGAGAGAACCCACACGTCCAAGCTCCTCCATGAGAGAAAAGTGAGTTGTGTGACCCACTTTCTATCCCCAAAACTTTCATCTTAGCCATCCATTTCTCCGCGAGAGAAATGTGAGTTGTGAAGCACAAGGAAACTGACGTTCCAACAGACCGAGAAGATCGAACGGTGGGTGCTTCTATAGGCTAGTTTTCATGCTTTTATGATGGACCAAGTGAGGCCTACCGATCAATGGTATAGATCTCACTTTGGACCCTAAGATGTGGCCGATGGCCCACCTTGATCATCATGATCACTCCATGATGGGGTCATTCTCCATGGACCCCATCATAATGTTTACTCTCTTAGTTGAATAAGTTCATCTAGACTTTTCATTTTGGTAAAGAAGGGATCTCCACCGTTGATCTTGATTGGGTGAGCCCACAAGTAATGAGACCCGCTTGATGTATGATTAGATGTATGGAAGAGAGGGCTCATAGTGTCGGAGCCCTCCATGCACGTGTGTCTCTCTCTCTCTCTCTCTCTCTCTCTCTCTCTCTCTCTCTCTCCTCTCTCTCTCTCTCTCCCTCTCTTTTTCATGTTTTGTGTGATGGAATGGCCATATGGCCCACCCGAATGGACCCCACCATGCGGTATGTTTTGGATTCAAGCTTATTTTAGGTGGGGTCCACTTTATATAGGGGTCGTATCCACCCCACCTATCATTATGTGGCCCATGTAAGCAGGGCCCATCTTAATATTTTCGTACACCCAAGCAAAAAAAAAAAAAAAGAAAGAAAGAGAGTCCGGGGACGCTGTCTCTGGACGTGAAGGTAAAAATACAAATATTAGCCTAGTTAAAGGCATTTGAGGTGGACCCTTGGTGTAGACCCCACCTTGATGTATATATTCAATCTACGCCATTTATCCTATTTACCAACTCATTTTAGGCATTGAGCCAAAAAATGAGATTGATCGGAGTATTTGGTGGGCCATAGTGTTGAAAATAGTGTCATTACTATTGAAATCTACCTAGAATTATTTTACACTCGGAAACAAGCCCAATATTGGACTTGATGGACTTGTTATGGGATGTCAAATCCATTGGGTGGGGCGGATCCTGTTGATACGGGCCTCAGGTATGAAAAATCGTTGAAAAATGGTTTTCTTTTTTTAAAAAAAAAATAAGAAGAAGGGAGGGTGCAATGCCTGCTATGCAGCAGGATGCTTCCAGCGTCAGCGTCAAACGGGCAGGGACCCACGGCCCCAGCCATGGGCCCCACCATGATGTATGTCTGAAATCCACTCCGTTCATTAGGTGGGTCACCCCATGAGGTGGGCCCCATCCAAATTTCACCCACATCCAAGACTCAGGTGGCCCACAACATAAGAAACAGTGGGACTGAACATATACCATTGAAACCTCTTTCTAGGCTACAGAAGTTTCAGATTAATATGAAATTTATTTTTCCTCCTCACTTAGGTCTGTGTGACCCTATCAACAGTTTGGATGTAAAATAAATGTTATGGTGGGCCCCACGTGGGACCTACAGTGTATGTGTGTTTTATACACATTGTCTAGGTGGACGATGGGAGCCCACCATGGTGTACATGTTTTACCGACACTGTCCACACCAGGACGGTGTGACCCCCCTTGATGTTTGTGTTCTATCCTCATCGTCCACACCTGGACGGTGGGACCCACCATGATGTATGTGCTGCATCCAAACCATTTAGCCATGTTGAAAGCTCATTTTATGGCTTGGGCTAATGAATGGGTTACATCCATAGTTTAAGTGGACCCCACCATTTAAAGTAGCGGACAATGATGTCCACCATTCAAAATTTCTAAGGAGCCATGGTAGTGTGCTAATAAACTGATATTTGTTTCCATTTCATTTATCACTATGTTAGTTGATGAACAGGTTGGATGAGAAATATATATTGTGGTGGGCCTTAGGAATTTCAATGGTGGAAATCATTATCACCACTTTCTTTTGGGTGTGACCCATTTAATTCACATATGAGGCCCGTTGGTGTGGCCCATCTGATATACATGAAGCCTATGTTATGAGGCCCATTCAATATAATTTTGGCCTATTGTTGAGGCCCACTTTAATAGATGTAAGGCCCATATTATGAGGCACATTTGATGTATTCAAAGGCCCATGGGTTATGGCCCATTGCAATGTACATAAGGCCCATTGGTGAGACCCATTAATGTGGCCCATTTGATGAATGAAAGGCCCATGTGATATGACCCATTTGATGTATTTAAGGCCCAACGGGATGTACCTAAGGTCCATTACAATGTGTGATCCCCACATGGTTTATGTAATGATGGTTACGAGGGGCTATGCCTTGGTAACAATGTTGGTTTGAAGTCCACATTGTGAGGTAATGTTTATTAAACGTCCACATTACGACTCTCCTTAGGGCCCACTGATAGGCCCGTACTTATTGTGTGTAAGTCGTCTAGGTCCATCTGCATTGTAAGGATAGTTCATTACATTATAACATGCCCAGTATAACTCCCTGAGTCATGACGATATGCATCATATGCATGCATGATATGAGTGGTGATTAATCATAGCATATACCATTGGGCAAACCATGTACGAGACTCCTTATGAGACAGAGTGCCCCATAGTATCGCGTTGTACGCGCAGGATTGATACATGACTGTACGGTATGACTCATGCATCTCATATATATGTGACTTAATCACTGCACACCCTAGCGACATCAGGGCCGTGGCTCCACAGGTACATCGTGGATGGCCGTATCACATATCAAAAATACTTGGTTCTAGCACTGTGGAACTTAAGATGTCCTTGGGTGAAGGTCCCATAATCTTTTTCGTACCAGGAGATGCTCCAACATCTAGACCGAGTGGATACACGATCGCCCGAGTGCTGAATACCAATAGGTCACGTCTCCCACTGTGTCGTGGTCGGTTAGAAGGGGTGTGGCTAATCTGCCTGAGTGAGGGGGCTATAAGCTAGGCTGAGTTTGACCAGCTTACAAATGAGTCTGCTATCGATGAGCCAGGTAGGTATTGGCAGACTACTGGTCAGGCGGATAGTGAGGTCTATTCCGTTTGCTTAGTTGTGCAACTAAGGAGGAGGCAGTCATTGTGAGTGTATTAGACCCCGGTGATATCCAGAGAGGAACTGTACTGATATGTGCACTTGTTGAGTACCGACTTGCTTGGATTACATTTCACATATGACATTCGGCTATGTAAGCCTCGCATTGCATCGCTGTGGCCGATGGCATTCATGTCTCGCATTGCATGGCCTTGGTGTGGCCGATAACATTCATGCCTTATATCACATAGCCTTAGTACGGTTGATTTTATTCATGGACTTACCGCATACTTTTGCATTACTCTGATATTTTACACTTAGCCTTTACCTTGCACATACACTTACACTACCTTCTAAGCTTTTGTAAGCTTATGAACGACCATTGCGTGTAGGTAGCATTAGACAGCAGCAGCGCTGAGGCAGGAGTGCGCATCTGGCTATTTTAGAGTTTTTGATCACCTTGTATTTCCCTTTCCTATTGTACATGAAGTTTTTGATGTAGTGGATATGTGGTGATGTTGTTTTGTGACATGGTTATGCTCCATTGCAAAAAAAAAATCATTCTTAAAATCCTCCTTGTAGGATCCTAGGATCAGAATCTGGCATATGATTGCCAGGAGCCAAGAATGGGGCACTACGGAGGTTGTCGACAGCGGATTCGGCGATTGGGATTCTTGTAAATCAGATTTTCGGGTTTGAGGCGTGACAACTACTAGCCCATGAAACTCGGTAGGGTTGTATCAACACTGAGTCAGTGACTCAGGTTTAGTTTTGAGAGCTAAACCCTGACTCAGTTGGGCCTGGGTAGTGACTCACCCTATCAGCCAGAAGCCTAACCATTGGCGTCCCAGACCTGCCCAATTAGGGGCTGACTCGACAGTCTTTCCAAACCGAGTCGACTCTATCCTCTTTAACAAGCTGACTCATTCCATTTTTTCGATTGAGTCAGGATGACCCCAATCACCCGTGTTGAATCTGACGAGTGTTACATTTAATTGGACCATAAATAAGACCTTATTGTAGGTTAAAATCTCATAAGTAGCTCAACTCACAGTTGGTTAAAAACCCCGACCGAGTTAAGTCGATCATGACTCACTAGTATCTTCTAATGTGACAATCAGGTGTTGATTTCAACTGTTTGACTTAAAGAATACTCTCTTTTAACCTATCCTAATAAAATCCTTACACTCACCTCATAAGACATTCTGAATCAAAGAAATTATCCACACTTCAAGGTGAGGGATATCCCACATGGCTTCACCATTTCATGGAATTCTAAAATAATTGTAGAACAATTCATACTTCAGATCCAGTGATAAAAGCAAGCGGAAGACTAAAGAGTACATATATCACTGTATGGAAAAACAAAGTAGATCTCAACTGTCAATAAAGTATGAATACATCTCTGAGTCTCATATACATATAAATAAATAAATCAAAATGCCAAAATAGTCCCACTGAGGTCCCGTCAACCCAGGTCACCTAAGCAAAGCCATCATGGTACTGCATGTACGAGAACTCGTCCTGGTCCTCGTCAAAGTCTGGCTCTGCCTCCTGGATCTCAGCATCACCTGCATCTACAACAGGGTCTGGTGGGTGTTGCAAACACCATCCCGTAACGTGGGAATGAGTAGCTAACTCAGTGGAATAATAGAGCAAGGATTTACATGTTCTCAAATCAATCATCCGATAATAGTAAAGCAGTAAATCAGACAATCCTAATACTGTTATTAATGCAATATGACATGACATGATGTATGCCCTCACCGAAGATCTCCCTCATACGGCACCATCTTACGACCGCGGCATGCCACACTCCCTTAAGTGCTCCACATCTTCCAGGCACATGTAATGTTATGGTGATATGACTTCCGAGTTGTTATTAGTCCATTCACACAGCAGGATTGGAAAACTAAGGTACTTCCCTTGTATCAATCCCAACACAGATCCTGTCTAGGGTCGTCACTCCTAGTAATCTCATACGAGGTATATTTTGTAGGTCGCTGCAAGGGCTACCAGGGCTGTTGCACGCACTCGTTGCTCCGCTCCCCCATCACCTTATCAATACAGGCCTACTGTACTCTACTGCTACTGAAGGGTCGTCGCCTCCCGTAGACTCAGAATACGCTCGCGGTCACTACAAAGGACTCGTCACCTGATTAGTGTAGGCCGACAGCAAGAATATAGTGTCCCATACCACCATAATCTGCTCACGAGAGTAGGTGCTCACTAGTCACTACGGGAAGGTTTGTGGCCCCAGCGTAGGCCGACAGCTTGACCACGGTGTCCCATACCACCATGCCCGGCTCATGAGTCTTCGTGGATCAAGGTACCATGGTTAACAGGGTTTATAATGGTAAGTTCAGTACCCTAGGTTCAAGCAGTTATGACTCATGCAGGGTGAACATACAATGGCCAGTCGGGTTACTTGACGGGCTCGACTAGCGTGATCGTATCTCAAGTCGAACGACATGAAGTGTGTAAAACACTTCGTGTGGCCTAACCACTGCCGCCAACTCCAGAACACGGCTCGCGTTCGTCGACGCGTCGTTCGTGGCCAAGAAAAGCTAACCACGAATTCGCTCGGTTACCGACTGCCTGGACTAAGCATAGTCCTAAACAATTATGGAATCACATCAGTAAATCATATGAGAGTATTGGAATTGAAATACATCCATGTGAGCATGTTAACACATGTTATAGCATACAACTTAAGTAAATCTTCAAGCACATACATTTCATGCATATAATGAAATCATGCATATAGTCAACATGTAGGAAATCATTTATGTCAGCATATTAATTGAGAAATCCATCTCAAACTAATTCATAACATCATTTAATTCAATACATACTAATACAAACATTTATAAAAACACTTACACTACACACTTAAGTCTACATATAATATGTCGACCCGAAGTGCGCATTTAGGCGAATCTCTTCGCCAAAATAATTATGCACGTATTCCTAACATTCTAATGTGACAACAAATCATGTCAATCACATCAGCAAAATATGAATGAAATCTTTACTTCCTACAAATGACTAAAATGCCCTAAATCTCATATTCTTCGTTGATTTACGAAACAGGAAACGGACAGCATGTTGTACATGTCAAACGGCGTTTCCGTCGACAATCTACTATTAAACAACATTGAAAGCTTTGGAAACAGTCAATCAAAGCTTCTAAAATCCGCACCTTGTATCTTAGGGATGTGTAAATTCGAACGGAGCGTATACGCTTCGTCTACCGCTACTAGAGGACCTGTTTTTCAAGATCTATTAACTATCAAGCTATGGAACGAAAGAAATATCAAATCAGCAACTTTCTAGGGTTATTTCTTACCTGAAAATGCAGAGAAATCACCGGCTGAATGATGGAAGTGTGTTGCTAAAGCACGTGCAATAGGCGGTGCAAAGACGGGAAAATTCTCCCCTAATCACTCTCACAAACTCTCACCTTTTCTCTCTCCCAATCTAGGGTTTCTCTCAAATTCGGATGGGAGAGAGGAGTGAGGGTTTCAACCCCTTTTATAAGCCCAAAAATGCCCAAAATAGGCTCAGGAACAAAGTTCACTTAGTGCATAACCAAATCGGGGCCGTTTCGGTCCAAAAGTACATTTCTGGTGGTCCCCTGCCCGAATGCGATCGGACTTAAGCTCATGCATACCGGATCTAGCACGCATCAAGTTTTCAGTCCGGCAGGGTTCGCAGATCACGAGTGGCAAACCAGTTTCAGTTCAGCGGTCACCGCACGTAGATCAGGGTTGCAAGTCTCATGATATGAAATAGAAATTTTTCATGATCCGAGGGTGTAATCTGGCTGAATTCTGACGGTCAGAATGCTTAATACTGACACGTCAAGTCGTGTGCCAGATTTGAATTTGAAATTCCAAATCTGTCCCTATTCGCACTCTCTTCAGTCCGGGCTCAATGAAATAGCCTGTGATTATCGGTTGGACTTGATTTTCGAAATGATTGTTAAGTCCAACAAGGTGGTTCTAACGGTCTAAGATAGGAGGTATCGGACTTTCGACTCGCAGTCTAGATCCAATACAAAGTTTCAAAGTGGTCCAGAGAACAAAACTGCTTAGAGTTTGATCCGAGGTTATACAGTATTATAGAGTCATTGGTTCTACTCGATTTCGGTCTTGTAGAACGTATTTAAAGTGATCAGGGACCATTTCCCAGCTACTATAGCGTTGCGCTAGCTAACTTACGCTTAATTTCCATAGGAATTAATCTTAAGTGGTTTCTTTGGCTATGGAATTGGGTTCTGAGCGATTTTTCAAGTGTTTTAGTTGACCCACTGCCTAAGGACGTCAAATCCCAGATTGGCCAAAATCTGGGGTGTTACAGTTAGATATCCTGTTAAAGGACTATAAGTCTTAATCATGCCTATGAGAGTAATCTTGTTAATCCTATAAAATGTGCATGCATGAGCATCATGCTACATGACATTCACACATGACATATTAGGTTTTCCGAGTGCTCGATGTAAGTCACACTCTGATTGAATTCCTGAAGGCTCTAGCACTTTAGTTAAACTAACAGAACATGTGCATTTGTGTCACTTTGAGCGCTCTTTCTTTACATGAGGCTTTTTCGGGATTAGACTCTCCTCAGGCGTACCCCATGTATTTTTTCAGGAGATATCCTTGGGCGCCCTCATTCAAATGGCCTTTTTTAGGTAGTTAATCTACCGTGGGTGATCTGTTTAATCTTTTTTAGGTAGTCTACTACTGCAAGCGACCCTTTATTTTGATAGTTACATGTGGATCCCCAGATTGGTGACTTGTACATACATTCATACATCCATACATTCACTTATAATTTCATAATTAGTCTCCTTGTAATTTGAATATATTGATTTAAAATGTTTTGAAATGATATGATATGCATGAATCCTTGCGGGAAGTTCCCATTGAGTTTTCACTTACCCAATAGTGCGGTTACACCAAATAGATGCAGGTTTGATGACAAGAGGAGACACCTATGATGGGATCCCGTGGACGGCTGAGGTAGAGTTAGGACAGGAGGGCCTCTATGCCATTGCAGTTGAGCCGTTAGAGCTCGACTGATAATTTAGGATTTACTTGCTTTCATATTTCAGCTTTTGTATTTTATTTGAATTGTAATAAAATATTTCCCCTATTGTGGGATTTCGTTTTGCTCCCATTTACATGTATTAAACTCTCTTTTTGTTACTCTTGATATCTTTAGTTTATACAATGTCGCCTTACTCCATGTTATGAAATTTCGCTGCTATTTAAATGTATGATTAGTCCACTTCATAACGTAATACTCAGGTTCTCGTACTCGAGTGACTATCCTCGGGTTTTGAGAACCAGGATGTTACAAGATGGTATTGGAGAGAGAGTTTAGACAAGCCTTGCCTTTGGGAAAAAGTTTGTACGAACTTTCTACATTTTACTTTTAAAAAATTTTTAGGACCCCTTAAATTAAAAAACTGAACTTAGGAAAAAAAAATTCCACTAGATTTTGGATCTTTCCAGAACATAGAGACCCAAATCTAGGCCCCCAATATTAACTTCCATAATTACTTTAGGTTTTAGGTATGTACACTTTCTCATGTCAACACCCTAATTTGACTACACTCAACTATAAAATATCTGTTTTTCTAACTATCAAACATTGTATCTATGATAGCATTGCTGGGACTTGACTTTCAACTCAGGTAAGTACATGAATTCCACATTTTTACCAAAATAAATAAATAAAATTTAAAAAAAAAAAATTGAACTTTATTATAATATCTTACTCAAGTGCAATAAACTGAAATATCCATTGATTGAATAGTTGAGACATTCCAACTATAAAGTTATGAATGCTAGATGTAATCTATCGAGAGTCATTTCATGGAGATCATCCCTGTGGTTTCAACTAACCAATGGATGAGTTATTCTAGTCAAGTCATCATCTTTCATATATACCATTTGAAGTAGGGACCACCATGCACATATGGAATGACACTGGACAGGGGTTTATAGAGTTATAATACAAGGACATTTGGAACTAATTTATACTGATGGACTAACCTAACGTCAAATAGATCCACCTCAATTGGATGTAGCTACAGCCCTAACTCACCCAAGGTAACGCTCAGCTACATGCCACCCCACTTGCTAAAATGGCAAGGTGGATGACATGGGATCCATCTCTATAATTGCCAAGACCATCCTTAGGCACCCTGCCTAGACGTTAGGTAAGATCTGCTGCTCAAACCAGCCCGGTACGTGAAATAATCTGTGAACAGACACCAACTGTAGAGAAGTAATTACATGATAGACCCTATTGAAAATTATCTTGTATGTTATATCACGTGCCACATCAGCACATCGATGGCAAGTGACTATGTCCTTTTGATAGAATTAGGAAGCCATGTATATGTGGATCCATGAGCAAAGCAGATAGTGATGTAGACAACCACTCATCTCAAATCACACGTAGCTGTGAACAATTTAATTTTTTCTAAAAACTATAAATTTTCTTTATGATAGCCTTGCAATTTCTATGAAATATTAGAAATCTTTAATCTATGGAACTGAAATTATCAAACATAAGTAAACTTGAACTTTGTTTAAAGTCCCTGCTTTTCCTTTCATTCTTATGCTCATGTATGCTATCTGCTACTACCATAACTCACCCTGCTTAAATTCGTCATTTCACATATATAGGTGTTCCTAACATAAATAGTATCTTAACTATTTCCTTAAGTTTTCTTCTTTTTTTTTCTTTTTTTTTTTACCTTGATGTGGAAATTGGAAATTAGAACTACAGTTACTTTGTTATAGCCTCCTGACACTAGGCTCACTATTAATTATTGCATACTCCCCACTCAGTATAGGGTCATCATTTGAACCTTGAAACAAAAACTTAGACCATTATTTTTAACTATCCTGAACCTAGATTCAAGAACTAGAAATGAAATTCCCCTAGGAAATCCACTTTAACTCTACTAAACTGTAAACATCTTGTTATTTAACTAACAAATATTTCTATCCATAACAGCATTACTAGTCTGATAGCCATCCTATAAAATTTGACTTTCCATTCAAGTAGGTACCCAGATTCCACGTTCCCATACAACTTGAATTCCGTTATAACATCCTTCTTAAGCATAATAAACTGAAGATGTCATTAATCGAATGATCGTAATCTCTGATTTATGAAACTGAAATTATTAAGCGTGAGTTGTTAATTTCATTTCATGTGGTTCATTAACTTGATTTTAATTAATTGATAGATGGTTCATTTTAGTATAAATATTATTTTATATACTATCTAAAGTAGGGATCACTGTAAATGTTTTAGATTACACATGACATGTTTACAATTTCTGAGTACCTATGTATCATTCACCACTAGGGTACCAATAGTATTTCTCTTATCTATCTTAATGTATGTAGTTAAATTTTGATTTTCACTATCCTTTTTGGGTAACAAACTGTTACAAAGCTTGAATGTCTTAACCTAGGATGCTAGAAATTAATGTTGAAATTAGGGGAATCTCCTTTAGATTATGAGAAATTTTGAGAACATAAAGGCCCATGCTTAGGTTCCCTTGAAATCATTAGGATAGCCATTCAAACTTGGTTGGAATTACTTAGGAATTTTGAAAATTCTGAGAATATAGATAACCAAGCTTTAGGCCCCTTAGAAAATATCAGGTTTGGATGTTTAAACTTAGAAATTAAACTTAAGTTCCCTTTCAAATAAATTGGATGGCTACTAAATTTATGTGGAATTCCCCTAGGAGTAGAGAAGGTTGAGAACATAGAAATTCAAAATGTTAGACCCCTTTGAAATTTTATGTTTAGTCATTTGAACTTAGAAACTGAACCTAGGTACCACTTATGAACAAATGACCATTTAGATGCACAGGAAAGCAAATAAGAACATTCGTATGCTGGATAAATTAATATTAATATTATTATTATTATTACTACTTTTGGTTAGAAACAACATTGGCACAACACTCATAGAAGGATATGAATTTAGGCATTGTAAGAAAATCCTTACCCACCATATTGTACAATAAGTCGGTCATGAACACTCCCTAAATGTAAGAAATCCTACTAGAAATTGCAATTTAAATTTCCTAAAACATTTTAGTAATTAGGAACAATATTCCACAGAATTTCCAATAATTAGAATTAACTAAATGCACAATTAAAGATTTTAGGCAAACTCCCATTCTTAGATCGAACCCTGAGACTAGACTTGGGGAATCTAATTAAATGAATTTGGAAATTTCAAACCCAAATCCATATACAGAAACTTGAACCTGAAGTTTAATTTTCAGGTAATACAACGAAAGTGTCATGGTCATTTAAGTTTGTTTTAGCAAAATTTTAGACACTCCTATCACTAAAATGGAAAATTTCCTGACAGTTCCCAAAAGTCTGAAATAATCAGGAGCACAGGTTGATGGAACCATATTTAAGAGAAGCTGCGTTGTTTGAACCAAATTCCAATCCTAAGAAATTTCAATGATCTCAATGCCCTGATCAGGCAGAAGATCGAGAGTTACCAGGATTAGGAAATGACACAGTAAGTCCTATGTTCTACACAGGCGAAGGATTGACATATCGGGCCCAAACTCACTACAACTATCCATTCATGTTAAATCAAATACTGGAAATAGAAAATTATACTGTATCTTGGGAATAACCTTACCACTTATACCGTAATAATTGGGACGCACTATCGAATCCCATGGGAGAGATTCTTCTTTAAGGGGGGTAGATTGTAACAACCTCAATTCTGGCTGTTAGTAGTATATGTTCACACATACAAACAACCTTCGTAGGAAAATAATGAATGCTTAGAATCACTGCAAATTATATTATAATTGTCCCCAATTCTTTTAGAAGTATTGAATCTCGAGGACGAGATTCTCTTTAAGGGGGGTAGATTGTAACACCCCATACTTTCTATACTCGGGTGTTACCCTTAAACCGTAGAAAGTATGTAGGCATGTCGAGATCTAGGATATCATCCTCAAATAATTCGTAAAGAGACCACCCTTGTAAACCATTTAACTTAACCAATGCATTTCACATTTGGAACACGTCAAGAAGTCATGTGGACAAATATTCAAAACAAATCTGAGATTGTAACAACTCATACCCTAATCCTAACTTAAAACTAACCTCTTTAAACATTAAACGATTAGATCAGCCCACCTGAAAACATAAATCCACCTTCAAAAGTATTTTATCAAACCCTTTAATAGAATCAACGGTCCAGATTTCCCAAGTTATCATGGTGGATCCCACCTTGCATGATGCATGTGCACAGTTAGTGCGCACCCACGGTGCACCTGAGCATTAGCTAGGGTCAGGCTAGCGCTGACCTAAAAAATCTAAAAGAAGAGAGATTTTCTCTGTTTTCCCGCCAGTAACGGCGTTTGAAAATCACTGTCCATGTGCATTGCTTGGGGCCCACCATCATGGGACATTCCAATGATCTGAAGCGTCCATTATGTTGTCATGGTGGGTTTGACGAAAACCCAACTCCTCCCACTTATGGATGCATGTGTACACATGCACGATCTCTTGCTCAAATCAGTAGGTGTAGTTACTTTTCCAAAAATGAAAAACTCTATTTATTTTCCCATTTGCCAGGATGGCTATGTGCATGCAGAACCTCCCTAAATCCTAGCCCTCCACCTTAGCAAATCCTTGCCTTACAATCCATGTAGACTTTAGCACTTTCCTTACAACAAGAAAACTGTCGCCACACTTGGAAACCTATCTCCTTAGAAAACCAAAACAACCGTTCGAATGGTGGGTCCCACTGTGTTCTAGGTTGAAATCCACACCATCCAAGTTCCTTAGATCGAGGGTTGACCCATCCGATTAGAATCTGCCATGATCGTGGCCATCATCTTCCCCATCCATTCAAAAAACCCATCTCCTTCATGTGGACCCCATTCACCAATCTAGGTTGACCATCTTATAGCTCACCATATTTAATGACCATCAGGAACAATCAAATAGACCATACAACCATCAAACAACGTCTAAAGACCCATAGCCAGAAATTCTCGATTCTTCCTTGGTTAGCTCCGCATTAATCCCTACGATTAGCTGTGGATGTTTCTAGAAATAGAATGGCTATAAATAGCCTGCTATTAGGGAGAATCCTAAGGGAAGTAAAAGATAAGAAAGAGAAATAGAGGGAGAGAGGGATTTCGGGGGCTGTTCGAGCGAGTTGCAGGCCTGGTGTCAACTCTACTCGGTTTGAGTCATCCTCTGCTGAGAAAGAGAGATAGAGGGTGAGAGGTGAGATTGAGAAGAAAGGGGAGAGTGATAGAGAAAGAAGGAGAGTGAGGATTTGAAAGCCCTTTCGGCCAACAGCTAGCTCGGACTGAGATTTACCCATCTCAGTTGCAGACTCGGCAATTCGACAACGACTCAGTCTTCCTGAAGCCTGATCAGACTCGCTGCAGATCCTAACTCTTCTAGCAACCGGAAACCATCCCTGGTCAGGTACCCTCACCCATTTTCTCCCTCTGTTATCATCGGATTCCAACCACCTGTCTAACTGTGCTAACAGTCACATAAACTCGGTCACGATTTGAGTGACTCAGCTACATTTCTAGGTGGAAAATCCAGATTTGAATCCATGGCTGTGATCGGCCTATCTTGCACAACAATCAGCACCATGATCTGACCTCAGATGGGTCCACCCAGTTATACACTACTAGCCAAAGAAACTCGGTACGGTTCAATCAACACTGAGTTAGTGACTCAGGTTCAGTTTTGAGAGGTAAACCCTGACTCAGTTGGGCCTGGGTAGTGACTCGCCTTGTCAGCCAGAAGCCCAACCATGGGCGTCCCAGACCTGCCCAATTAAGGGCTGACTCGATAGACTTTCCAAACTAAGTCGACTCTATCCTCTTTAACAAGCTGACTCAGTCCATTTTTTGACTAGGTCAGGATGACCCCAATCACCCGTGTTGAATCTGACGAGTGTTACATTTAATTGGACCATAAATAAGACCTTGTTGTAGGTTAAAATCTCATAAGTAGCTCAACTCACAGTTGGTTAAAAACTCCTACCGAGTCAAGTCGATCATGACTCACTAGTATCTTCTAATGTGACAATTAGGTGTTGATTTCAACTGTTTGACTTAAAGAATACTCTCTTTCAACCTATCCCAATAAAATCCTTACACTCACGTCATAAGGACATTCTGAATCAAAGAAATTATCCACACTTCAAGGTGAGGGATATCCCACATGGCTTCACCATTTCATGAAATTCTAAAATAATTGTAGAAAGATATTATAATTGTGTAAATAGTAGTTGTGTTTCTTTAACTTTGAATTGACATGAATAAACATGTGGGAATGCCTCAATTTATATTACCCTAACATATCTCATAAAAATTGCTTTAAGATCACCATGCCATATTTAGAATTGCTTATGTACCGATACATTCGTACTTGTTGCACATTTATTATGCCACCTTTGAAAATTACTTGAGTTCATATATACATCTTTTAGTTACATTAAATGTAAGAGTTCTTGCTTCCACTACATTGATAAGCTTGCTCGATTTCTTATTATATATGTTAGAATTGTTATAATTTGATACATATGAATATCTCTTTTCTTAAGATGTGTAGTAATCCTGTTACTATCCTAATGTGTTTGAAATGTCATATTTGGGCCTTCCTTTGGACCTTGGGAAAGTAAATGAATTTATATAGAGCTCATATTTGAATGCTAGATATCCTGTTAAAGGACTACAAGTCTTAATCATGCCTATGAGAGTAATCTTGTTAATCTTATAGAATGTGCATGTATGAGCATCATGGTACATGACATTCACACATGACATATGAGATTTTTCTAGTGCTCGATGTAAGTCACACTCTGATTGAATTCCTGAAGGCTCTGGCACTTCAGTTAAACTCTCAAAGCATGTGCCTTTGTGTCACTTTGGGTGCTCTTTCTTTACATGAGGCTTTTTCGGGATTAGACTCTCCTCGGGCGTACCCCATGTATTTTTCTAGGAGATATTCTTGGGCGCACTCGTTCGAATGGCCTTTTCCAGGTAGTTAATCTACCGCGGGTGGTCTATTTGGTCTTTTGCAAGTAGTCTACTACCACGGGCGATCCTTTATTTTGACAGCTGGATGTGCATCCCCAGATCTGTGACTTGTACATACATTCATACACCCATACATTCATTTATAATTTTATGATTAGTCTCCTTATAATTTGAATATGTTGATTTAAACTATTTTTAAATGATATGATATGCATGAATCCTTGTGGGAAGTTCCCACTGAGTTTTCACTCACCCAATAGTGTGGTTGCACCAAATAGATGCAGGTTTGATGACAGGAGGAGACACCTATGACGGGATCCCATGGACGGCTGAGGTGGAGTTAGGACAGGAGGGCCTCTATGCCATTGCAGTTGAGCCGTTGGAACTCGACTGATAATTTAGGATTTACTTGCTTTCATATTTCAGATTTTGTTTTTTGTTTGAATTGTAATAAAATATTTTTCCTATTGTGGAATTTTATTTTGCTCCCATTTACATGTATTAAACTCCCTTTTTTTTTACTCTTGATATCCTTAGTTTATGCAATGTCGCCTTACTCCATATTATGAAATTTTACTGCTATTTAAATGTATGATTAGTCCACTTCATAATGTAATACTCGAGTTCTCGTACTCGAGCGACTATCCTCGGGTTTTGAGAACCAGAGTGTTACACATTCCTCCTAAACAAAAGAATACTCCTCCCAATTTTGTAAAAGGAGAGACCTCAAACTCAAAAGGGAAAAGTACAAATCAAAATTTTTCTTAAAATACTAAAACTTGTCAAAAACCTAAAAGTAACTATATCAACTATAAAAATCAAAACAAAAAACTTTTAGTTAAAAAAATAGTTGATTTACTTAAGGAGCTTTTAAAATCTAACTTAGTAGGTCACTCTTATAACAACAACAAACAAAAGAAGATGAACTATACTCCTAAACTCAAAACAGTTATGAAATGGGTTCCTAAGGTTACCTCCTTGGTTGCCTACATAGCTTTCAAAGCTACATGCCATTCAAAATGGTACCTAGATAGTGGATGCTTAAGGCATATGACTGGTAATAAACGTCTATTCACCAATCTCGAAGACATGGCTAATGGTTCTGTCACATTCGTTGATGACAAAAACTGCAAGATTATTGGCCAAGGTATGGTTCAACTCTATAACCTCCCTTTGTTTAAAAATGTTTTATACGTTGAAGGGTTAAAATACAATCTGTTAAGCATATCTCAAATATGAGATAACAATCATAACGTAAAATTCTCTAACTAAGGTTGTGACATTTTAAGTAACAAGGGTTCAGTAATATTAACTAGTTGTAGAACTTTTGAAAACTACTATATTGTTAGTGAATCTAGCTCATCTAGTTAATCATATTACATGGTCCATACCAATGAGACTGATTTGTGGCATAAATGTCTTGGACATGTACACTATTGAAATTTGTATAGATTGAGCAAAAGAGAACTATTAAGAGGTCTACCTAAATTACAGGAAGTAGAGAAAATATGTAGCCAATGCTAGTTTGGCAAGCAAACAAGGAATTTTAACAAAAAGGTGAATTTCAATGCCACATCATGACCACTTGAGCTAATCCATATGGATCTTATAGGATCTACCAGGACAGAGAGTGGAGGTGGCAAAAAATACATTTTGGTAATCGTGGATGATTTTACCATATTTACATGGGTAACCTTCTTAAGGGATAAATCAAAAACCCTTGAGTAAAAAGGGTTCTCAAACAGATTCAAACGGAAAAAGGTTTTCAAGTCTGTAAGATTCGTAGTGATCATGGATCTAAATTTGAGAATAACATCATTGAGAAATTCTGTAGCGATCAGTGAATATCGCATGAATTCTTTGTGCCCAAAACACCACAATAAAATGGAATTGTTAAAAGAAAAAATGGAATAATTCAAGAAATGGCTAATGTAATGTTGAATAGTATGAAGCTATCTAAAAATCTTTCAGCTGAAGCCATAAATACTGCTTGCTATATAATCAATCGGGTTTATACAAGTAAATCTAATAATAAAATGGCTTATGAAATGTGGTTCGATAAGAAGCCTACTGTCAAATACTTTTGATTTTTTGGCAGCAAGTACTATATTTTACGTGACCATGAAAATCTAGATAAGTTTGTCATTAAAAGTGATGAAAGGATCTTTTTATAATACTCTTTAAACAGTCGTGCATATCGAGTACTGAACAAGAGGACCAGTGTGTTCAAGAGTCCATCAATGTGGTCATTGATGATCACTTAAATACATCTGACTCAAGTTTAGATAATGATGAAGTTCACTTAATTGATAAACCAGATACTTCATCAAATTAAACTAATTCTAAATTGAGGACTGTTAAAGATCATCCAACCACTCAGATTCTTAGAAATCCTCTCGCTGTTGTCCACACTTGTAAACAACTTGAAGACATGTAATTATGAATGTTTTACATCCCAAATAGTACCGGCTAACGTAAAAGAAGCCCTTATTGACGAAAATTGGATAGTTACGATGCAAGAAGAGCTTAACCAATTTGTTAGAAATGATATTTGGTATCTTGTTCCTATACCTAAAGATAAACATATTATCAGAACTAAGTAGATTTTTAAAAATAAGTCTGATGAACTTGATAATATAATTCGAAACAAGGTTCGACTGGTTCTATAAGGGTACACTCAAATTGAAGGCGTTAATTATGATGAAATCTTTATCCCGGTAGCTCGTCTTGAATCAATCAGACTACTTATATCCATTGCTTGCTTTAGAAAGTTTAAAATTTATCAAATGGATGTCAAGAGTGCATTTTTAAATGGCATCTGCATGAAGAATTTATGTTGAACAACCAATGAGTTTTGAAGAACCTAAGAATGTTGATCATGTCTATCGTCTAAAAAGGCTCCCTACGGTTTAAAACAAGCTCCCAGGGCATAGTACAAGAAATTGACTAAGTTTTTACTAAGTCATAATTTTCAAATGGGAAGTATTGATAAAACTCTTTTTGTTAAGAAACATAATGATCATATCTTAATAGTGCAGATCTATATTGATGATATTATTTATGGATCTACTTGTACTAACATGACTCTTGAGTTTGCAGATTTAATGAAATCTAAGTTCGAAATGAGCATGGTTGGAGAATTGAACTCTTTCCTTGGGTTGCAAGTAAAACAACCTGATGGCATTTTTATTTCTCAAAACAAATATGCTTTGAACTTAATTAAAAAAAATCAGATTTAAGAATGGTAAGAATTTTGATACTCCTACGAGTACAACCTTGAGACTCTTAAAGGACTCTACAGGTAAAAATGTAGATCCTAAATTATATCGTAGTATGATTGACAGTTTACTTTATTTAAATACTAGTAGACCTGAATTGCTTTGAGTGTTGGTATTTGCGCTAGATATCCGTTTGATCCTAAAGAGTCACATTTAACTGTTGTTAAGCAGATTAAGTGATATGTCGCAAGTACAACAAATATGGGTCTTTGGTATCCACATGAGACTAGTGTTCAATTGGCTGTGTACTCAGATGCTGATTGGGCTAATAATATCGATGATAGAAAATCAACTAATGGTGGTTGTTTATATATTGGAAATTGTTTAGTTTCTTAGTTTAGTAAGAAGTAAAGTTCTATATCGCTTTCAACTATTGAGGCTGAATACATCGCAGCTGGAAATGCATGTACTCATCTTGTTTGGATAAAACGTATGTTAAGTGATTATGGAATTATATAGGATTCAATGGTTTTATATTGTAATAATTTCAGTGCAATAAATATTTCAAAAAATCTAATCCAGCATTCATGTACCAAGCACATTGACATTAGGTTTCATAACCTTCATGAATTAGTAGAAGAAAAGCTGATATCTTTGGAATACATTCTGACCGAGACTTAACTTACTGACATTTTCACTAAATCGCTCGACAAAAGCAGGTTTAATAAATTAAAATTTGATCTTGGTATGTGCATTATAAATTGATTATTCATGCATATTTGTATCATAGTGTATATATATTTAATGATTTATTAGTTTAAATTTTAAATTCTTATGAAGAATGCATGTTTTTATTGGTACATGACCAGTCGAGGACATGCTCGACCAGTCGTGGCATGACCAATCGAGGACGTCCCATGACCAGTCGTGTAGCATGCTGGCCCTTTTAAAATTTGGGGAAAACCATTTATTTCTCATTTCCATCTTCTTCTCAAATGGGCCTAAGCAAGATTAGTCATTCCCATCTCTTTGATTCTTCAAGGTGAGTGCTTGATTTCAAGTTTCCTTGAAGATTTTGAGGTTTTCTTCACCCAAATTTATTTTTATAAAAACCCATTCCACATCGGTTGAAACTTCTTGCTTCTCTGTAAATAGATTCTAAAGGGAAAATGAAAACTTCCTGTGGTGCTTCCTCATCTAGATCTACTCCTTTAACAAGTCGCCATCTTCAGTCACCCGAAGATGATCCCTCGTATGTTCGGGATATAAGAATGCGCAATGTTATTATTGAGCGATCTGTGTGTATTGAACGTATTACTCCTTTTGGTATCCTTCCACTTCTTCAGGCTGTGGGATGGGATAACATCTTACATTGAGGTGGGCCAGCATTCTGATCAATTGTTCAATCCATGTTTGCCTGCATTTCTAATTTTTCATTTGAGAATTTAACGTTTAAAATTGCTATTAGAGAAGGTCCTTTTGAGATTGACCGTCATCTAATTTTAGCTCTAATGGACATACCTATTAATGACGAGGGTATTCCTATTCATACTCTAGTTGTGAAACCCTCATAATCAGAAAAATGCATGCTCACTAGAGCTTTATGCAATATGGATGTGCAATGGACTCATAAGGGGAATGCGTTCCCCTCAAAGTACTTATTACCCAAATATAGGGTTTTACATCGAATCTTTATTATCAATATGTATCCACGTTCTGGTAACAAAATAGAACTGACTTCCTTTATGGTCCGTATTTTGCATTCCATCATCATTGGTGTTAATGTTTGTCTTCCTTCTTTAATATGTTATTCCATTATTCAGTTTTGTCTCCATCCAGGATAGTGATATTCCATTTTCCTATCTTATGACTATGTTAGCTACTCACATGCTAGTTTTTATGGCTGTTGGAGAGACTCCTATCCACCATCTTATTTTTAACAATTTAAATATTAACAAGATGAAATTGGAATTAACTCCTGGCCAAGTGGATGTGGGTGGTGGTGGTGCTGAAGCAGGGAATGAAGAAGAAGCTGGTGATCTTCCTCCCGATGATATAAATATAGATGGAATTTTTTATGAAATTGAATCTGATTCTGCTAATGATCCTAACTATGAGCCATCATATTTTAATGCACTTCTACTTGCACTTGAGGAGAAGGTAGAGAATATGAATGTTGCCCATGATTTACAAGTATCTTAGTCGCTTAAACAAGGATCTGATTAAGTGCTTTATCCTTTGGTCTGTAATAACTTTTATACTACTTTGCTTTATTTCAGTTTGTGAGACTGACTTTTTTTGACTTTGGTGTATGGTTAATGTTCTGTGGACTTTGAATTTTCTTATATATCTTTCATATCTTGACTAATTAACTCCTTTATTACTCTCTTGTTAATTTTTACTCTTTCATATCTTTGGTTCTTCCTTTGTCATATTTTGACAAAAAGGGGGAGAATGTATTTAGTTAAGCATATGGATTGTGATTGTTGAGTAGTAGCATTTTTTTACATATATTTGTGCTACTCAAGGGGAGTATGTGAAGTTCATGATGTTATGTGCTAGTTAATGATAACTGGTGCATGATTCTTTAACCAAGCTGTAACTGGTTTTCTCTTATAACTAGTGCCTGCATGATTCTTATGTGCATATTATTGTTAAGTGTGTTTTGTCACAAATTTGACAAACGGGGAGATTATAAGTGCGATGGCTGATAGCTCCTTTGTTTGTCAAATTTTGTGGTGCCAAAAACACTATCTATGTCTTGCATAACATGAGGATATATATATATATATATATATATATATATATATATATATATATATATATATATATATATATATGTTCAAGACACTCTATCACAATGCTGAATGAACTTTACTTCAAGACATGCAAGGTCAAGTACGTTGTCCACTCTTGTAAGCTTCAAAGATCAGAGTATTTTAAGAGCTACATCAAAAGACAAGTTCTTGCTCAAGACTTAAGTACAGTTCAAGACTCAAGATTGTGTACAACTCAAGATGAAGTTTTCAAGTTCTAAAAGATCTCAGATACAAGCTACATCAAGTGTAGAGATCTCAAGTTTCATAATCTTCAACGATCATCAATCATCTGAAGAAATGAAATCTTAATGTTCATACATCACTTTCGAGGTTTGATTAACCTTAAATTGACCTTAGGGTAGGTCATTTTATATACATAAGTCAAATTGAATAACTTTGTAAGTGTTTGGACTGTTCTAAGACTAGACATGGACCCTGTTTGACTAGTCCTAGCACTAGCTCGACCAGTCTAAGAAATTTCAGGACCAGTCCTAAGTTCGTTGCAAATTTTTAAAATTTTTTGTTCGTCTACGACCAGTCTTGGAGACTGCTCGACTGGTCGTATGAATAGTGCACAACTCGTTCACAACCAATCCTGCAGTTACTACTCAAACTACTATGACTAAATCAGTCTGCTTTCGACCAGTCGTGAGCATGTCACAACCGGTCGTGGACATCCTTCAACCAGTTGTGAAACAGTTTTATCCGATTGCGCTAAAAAATTCAAAATTTTATTTCTACAATGACTAGTCGTATTGTCCACAGGTCCAGTCGTAGACGACTTTCTGCAACTATAAATAGATGACAAATTTCAAAGTTTAATAATCCAATTCAAGAAAAATTAAGGCATCACTCTGAGATAAGTTTATGTTCTTTTGAAGCTACATTGTGCATATTTAATATTCTCTTTTGTTCGCTTTGTTGATTTGATTTTGTTTCTATATTCCAATATGATTTGAAAGAGGAATTGTTATATTCCTTCTTCTTATAATGAAAATTAAATAGAGATAGTCCAACTGGTTTAATTTAAAATCAATTAGAACCTAGAATCATTTTAAAGTTAGTATTGGACATTGAACTTCTATATTCAAATTCTACTCTGACTTGGTTCTTCCGGGCTGCAACAAAAGGAGAAATCAGGTATTTTACATCATTGTAAATTTCCTTCTTTTGGTTTTATTTAAGATTAAGCTAGAACAATCTCAATCTATTAGTTATCTGAGGAAAGCCAGAAAACTCAGAAGTGGGGTTTTTTGAATTGTGTAAGCCCACTGAAAGACATAATTGTGAGGGTTTTAGGTGAATCTGAGAAAAACCTATTTTCATAGTGAAAGCTAATATCCACTATGTGACGATATTAGGAGTGGAGTAGTAAGCTGTGTCGCTATTGTTTAACAGTTGGTGAACACACAGGTGAACCACTATAACCCTTTCTGTTTTGTGGATGTGTGATTTATTTATTTTTATCTTTTATCATTGAAAATTATGGGATGTATGTGTGGATGTGAATGTTGAAAAATTTACTTTTCAAGCATTATGGGAATGTTGTAATAATTTAGATTTAAATTCTTACAATTTGTTTCTTTTTATTCCTCTTCGAATTAAATTTTTGATACTCACTCAAGTTCTATTAAGGTTGTCCTACCTCAAAACATTTTGTTTTCTGGTGTAAGGTTGTCCTTAGAACCAAGTCTGTATCAACCTCTCAATACTTGATTATTGAGGCTGTTTTTCATTTCAACATTGTGAATTGCTTTCCTTTATTTTTCTATCATATTCTTTAATTCCCCTATTTTTAAAAAAAAAAAAAATTGGCATAGTCCTATTCAAACCCCCCCCCCCCCCCCCCCCCCAAGATATATAGATTGGCCTTTTCAGAAGTTTACAAACTTATCTCTCAAAGTAATGTCTTGATTATACTTGAATTGGATTAGCAAACTTTGAAATCGTTCTCTATTTATAAGGGTAGAAGTCACACCTTCAACTGGTCCTATGAACACTACGACTAGTCGTAGGACCAACGAATTTTTAAAATTTTAACGCAATCGGATAAAGTCGTTCCACGACCTGTCATAGGCCTTGCATGACCGGTCATGTGACTCCCATGATTGGTCATGACTGGTTGTGTGGAAGCAGAAACAGTGTAATGCCCTGGAAAAATCCGTACTTGGACTCGAGTACCAACTCGACCAGAAATCGCGTAAGATTAATTCCTTTGGAAAATAAGTGTAAGTTAGCTAGCGCAACGCTAGAGTAGCTGGGAAATAGTCCCTGATCACTTTAAATATGTTCTACAAGACCTAAAGCGAGTAGAACCAATGACGCTATAATATTCTAAAATCTCGGATCAAACTCTAAACCAGTTTGTTCTTAGGACCTCTTTGAAACTTTGTATTGGATCTAGACCGCGCGTCGAAAGTCCGATACCTACAATCTTAGACCGTTATAACTGCCTAGCTGGACTTGACAATCATTTTGAAAATCAAGTCCAACCGACATTCACAGGCTATTTCATTGAGCCTGGAGTGAAGAGAGTGAGAATAGGGTTAGATTTGGAATTTAAAATTCAAATCTGGCACACAACTTGACGCGTCAGTATTAAGCGTTCTGACCCTCAGAATTTAGCCAAATTACACCCTTGGATCAGGAAAAATTTCTATTTCATATCATGAGACTTGTAGACCTGATCTATGTGCGGTGACCGCTGAACTGAAACTGGACCGCCACGTGCGATCTACGAACACTACTGGACCGAAAATGGGATGTGAGCGACATCTGACGTGCATGAACTTAAGTCCAATTGGTTCGGCCAGGGGACCACCAGAAATGTCTTTTTGGACCGAAACAGCCCCGATTTGGTTAGGCATCAAGTGAACATTGTTCTCAAGCCTGTTTTGGGCATGTTTTAGCTTATAAAAGGGGCTTAAACCCTCACTTCTCTCACCCATCCGAATTTACTAGAAACCCTAGCTGGTGTGAGAGAAAAGGTGAGAGATTATGAGAGAGAGTGGGAGAGAATTTCCTGCTGCTTGCACTACGTGTTGCACGTGATTAAGCAACGCACCTCAATCACTTTTTTGACGATTTCGCCGCGTTTTTAGGTAAGAAAATACCCCAAATACTTGCTGATTTAAGGTTCCTTCGGTTCCTTAGCATGGTAGCTTATAGATCTTGTGTATTAGGTTCCCGGTTCACCGTAGACGAAGGGTACATGCTCCGTTCGAATCAATACACTTATAGGAGAAAAGGTGCGGATTCTAGACGCTTTGATTGACGGTTTTCAATACTTTCAATGTCGTTTAATAGTAGATTATCGACGGCAACGCCGTTTGACATGTACAACATGCTGTCCGTTTCCTATTTCATAAGCAGACGAAAAATATGAGATTTAGGGCATTTTAGTCATTTGTAGGAAATACAGTTTCCATCCATATTTTGTTGAGATGATTAACATGGCTTCTTGTCGCATTAGGATATTAGGAATGCGTGCATAATCAGTTTGGTGAAGAGATTCGCCTAAATGCGTACTTTGAGTCGACATACTATATGTAGACTTAAGTGTGTAGAATAAGTGTTTGTATAAATGTTTGTATTAGTATGTATTGAATTAAATGGTGTTATGAATTAGTTTGAGATTGAATTCTCAAATGATATGCTGATGTAAATGATTTCCTACATGTTGGCTATATGCATGATTTCATTATATGTATGAAATGCATGTGCTAGATGATTTACTTAAGTTGTATGTTATAACATGTGCTAACATACTCACATTGTTGTATTTCATTTCCATTACTCTTACATGATTGTTGATGTGAATTCATAAATGTTTGGGACTATACCTAGTCCAGGCAGTCGGTAACTGAGTAAATTCGTGGCTGGCTTATCTTTGCCACGAACGACACGTCGATGAACGCGAGCCGTGTTTTGGAGTTGGCAGCAGTGGTTAGGCCACACGAGGTGTTTTATGCACTTCATGTCGTTCGACTTGAGATACGCTCGTGCTAGTCGAGCCCGTCAAGTAACCCGACTGGCCATTGTATGTTCACCTTGTATGAGTCATAACTGCTTGAACCTAGGGTACTGAACTTACCACTGTAAACCCTATTAACCATGGTACCTTGATCCATAAAGACTCATGAGCCAGGCATGGTGGTATGGGATACCGTGGTCGAGCTGTCGGCCTACGCTAGGGCCACAAACCTCCCCGTGGTGATCAGTGAGCAACCCAGACTCGTGAGCAGATTATGGTGGTATGAGACACTATATTCTTGCTGTCGGCCTACATTGATAAGGTGATGGGGGAGCGGTGCAACGAGTGCTAACAACAGCCCTGACAGCCCTTTGTAGTGACCGCAAGCATATTCTGAGTCTACGGGAGGCGACGACCCTTCCGTAGCGACGAGAGTACAAGTAGGCCTGTATTGATAAGGTAATAGGAGAGCGGTGCAACGAGTGCGAGCAATAGCCCTGGCAGCCCTTGCAGCGACCTACAAAATATACATCGTATGAGATTACTAGGAGTAACGACCCTAGACAGGATCTGTGTTGGGATTGATATAAGGAAAGTACCTTAGTTTCTCAATTCTGCTGTTTGAATGGACTAATAATAACTCGATAATCATATCACCATCACATTGCATGTGCCTGGAAGATGTGGAGCACTAAGCGGTACGCAAGCATGTCGCGGACGCAGATGGTGCCGTATGAGGGAGAATGTCGGTGAGGGCATCCATCATGTCATGTCATATTGCATTAACAACAGTATTAGGAATGTTTGATTTATTACTTTACTATTATCGCATGATTGATTTGAAAACATACTAATCTTTGCTCCATTATTCCACTGAGTTAGCTACTCACTCCCACGTTACGGGATGATGTTTGCAACACCCACCAGACCCTGTCTTAGATGCAGGTGAGGCAGCGATTCAGGAGGCAGAGCCGGACTATGATGAGGACCAGGACAACTTCTCATATATGCAGTACCACGACGGCTTTGCTTAGGGTGGCCTGGATTGACGGGACTTCTCAGTGGGACTCTTTTTGGACATTTGATTTCTGTTTATTTACATGTATATGAGACTCAGATATGTATTCATACTTTGGAGACAGTTGAGATCTACTTTGTTTTCCATACAATGATATGTATATTCTTTAGTCTTCCGCTTGCTTTCATCACTGAATCTGGAGTATGAATTACAGTTTTGGTATACTTTTACTCATGTGAATGCTTTAAGTCAGACAACATCGAACCATAATCATTTTTGTTGCATAAGTGACGGTCTGGAACTCGGGAGTTGGGTTTATACACGACCTCCGATTTTTAGGGTGTTACAAACAGTTGCTGGAATTTGAGTCGAAGCTGCAGGACTGGTCGTGAACGAGTCATGCACTGCTCACACGACCAGTCGAGTAGTCTCTACGACTAGTCATGACTTAACAAAAAATTCTAAAAATTTGCAACAATCTTAGGACTAGTCATTAAAATTCTTGGATTGGTCGAGGCAGTGCTAGGACTAGTCGAACAGAGTCCAGGACTAGTCGAAGAACAGTCCAAACACTTATAAAATGTTTCAATTTGAATTATGTTTTCAAAATGACCCACCTTAAGGTCAATCGAAGACCTTTCATACCTTAACCACGATATATGAACATTGAACCTTCTTTTCTTCAGATGATAGATGATCTTTGGAGTTGATGAAGCTTGAGATCTCGACACATGATGAAGCTTGTACTTGAGATCTTTTGACGCTTGAATTTGTAATACATGTGTTGTACTTCACCTTGAGTCTTAAGTATGAACAGTTCACTTGTCTTTCAATGTCACTTTAAAACACTGACCATTGAAGCTTAAAGGAGTGAACAATGTACTTGATCTTGCATTTCTTTAAAATAAATCTTTGTTCCTGACTTGAAGCATTGTCCTTATACATGTGATGTATTGCCTTGAACATATATATCAATGTGCTACACAAACACAGATTGTAGTTTTGGCACTACAAATTTTGACAATCGAAGGAGTAAGAAACTATAGCATATATAGAGGCATCTTGGGAGCAAGAGGTTGAAATTCGTTGGCGTTATCCCTATCTCTTGGGGATATAATTATGTTGGTATGTTGTGTTTTGATAGGATTTTCCTCCCTTGGCGAGCTCTATGTTGGTCGCATCGTATTTTAAATTTTGGGGAAGAAATTTTTATTAAGAGGGGAGAGCTGTGAAATCCGTATCCTAGCCCGTACCGTTCCGTAGGCTTTTGCAGTCCTCCTGGTTGAATTCTGACGACCCACGATCTTTTATCAGCATTTACGCACGATCCTGAGTCATGTCCCATATATCAGAGTCGGCTCGATCCAAGACTTGTACCCTAGCGACCGCGCCGTCACTGCGGTTCTGATGTCACATCTCACGTGCTAAGGCGATACACGGACTAGGAGATTTGGGCATGTATTTAGTTTGAGGAAAACGTCGCGCGTTGTGAATTCTAAGAGAATCTCTACGACACGTCACATCAATCAATCAATGCATAAGTCAAGTACATATCCCATAACACTCATTCTTCTCTCACCTAAAGTCAAAGCAACCCATTTCTTTCTTACAAAAAGTCAAGAAAACTCAGCCCTTTTCATCCCATCACCACTCCTCCCTCTCTCATTTTCTCATTCCAAGCAAATCCCAAAGGGAGATCCAACGTCCAAGCTCTAAGCTTCCATGAGAGAGCTTGGTATGACCCACCTTTCTATCACCCAATCCCACCATCCTAAGTCCATCTCAACCGTTGAAACTGTTCTTTTAGAGCTCTAGCATGCATTGGCGGAAGAAGAGATTAAAGGTGGGTGTTTTCTAAGGTTTGATTTGTGTGATTTTGATGGTTTGAGGGTCCACTTGTGGTGGGACCCAGCACGTCTGGAATATTGAAACACAAATAACAGCTTTCATCCAAGCTGGTGGGTCCCACACGTGTGGACCCACCTGAGGTATGTTTTTAATCCAGGCTATCCAGCAACTTCCAGTTGCTTCAGCATTGCGTTAATAAGTGTTGCAGACCTCACCTTGATGCACGTGAATCCAGTCCGTCCTTGAATAGGTGTCCAACCATCTAGACACTGGACGTCTACTAGATGTGTGTTTATTTATTTATTTATTTTTAAATAATAATAATGAAATAATAGTAAAGATATAATATCATTATATTCTAGTGGGCCCACGTGGGACCCACCTGATGAGATAGCAGATTGGGCGGTCTGCCTCACACTAGCTATTAGCTATGTGTGGACGTCAGCATCCTCACCATCCACTCAGTTGGTGGGCCACGCATGTGGACCCCACCATGATGCATGCGTTGCATCCCACCGTCCATCTGAGGACATGGGATCCACTGTGATCTAAGTGTTTTATCCACACTATTGGCCCCACGTAGGATTCCACCTTGATGTAGGGGTTTTAATCCACCCTATCCCTCCGTGTTGGGCCCACCTTGGTGACACGTGTGGTCACTGGAGGTGGGGCCCACCTAGACAAATTACCTCTAGTACGTGAGGCACATTAAGATGATGTGTTGTATCTTCACCGTCCAATCCATGAATGGTGATAAGCAGGTTGGCTGATCTATCACACACCAGCGGTATAGCTACTGTATGACGTCTGCAAATTTCGTAGGACCCATTGATGTAGTGTTTTACCCACACCGTCCCCACGTGTGGGAAGTGGGACGACTGGTGTACCTCACAACAGCTATATAGCTGTGTATTGATTTTAGTAGTTTCTGTGGGTCCCGTTTGATGTATGTATTACATGTCATCCATCTGTTCCATCTACGCCATCCATATGAGTGGGCCCCACTAGCACGTTCTGTGGGTTTGATCATGAGGTAAGTGTTTTATCCCAACCATCCATCTGAGGCCCCAGTAGCAGAGCAGCTGCTGTGTCGACGTCAGCAAGGTGTTGTGGGCCGGACTATGATGTATATGTGTTGATCCACACCATCCATCTGTTGGACCACCATGATGTATTTATTTCATCCACACCATCTAGATTGTGTTGGATGGTGCTAGATAATGTTTGGACAGTGCTGATTTACATAGACAACGTTTGGACAGGATGATCATCATTAATGAGTCATGTGCCCCATGGAATAATAGTGTACAGTGTGATAAACATGTTACACCTATAACTATTGAAATGATTCTGGTGTGGTCTAAGTCCACTTGAGGCCCGTTGGTGCGGCCCATCCATGAGGCCCATCATGATTTATATTTGAGGCCCATGTGATAGGGCCTACCTTCCTTGTATTTAAGGCCCATATTGTCACACCCCAAACTCGAAAACTGGGCTCACAAAATTTTCGATCGCCGAATCCGGCGCCGACAGCCTCCGTAGAACCCCATTCTCGGCTCCTAGCTCCCATTCGCCAGGTTCTGATCCTGGAATGCTACGAGGAGGATTTTAAATGTCAGTTTGATTCGTAATAAGCATAACCAAAGGCATAACCCACAAACAACAACCAAGCACTCCATTACATTTCCACTATGATCAAAAACTTTACAAGTACAATGAGCATAAAGGGAAATACAATGGTAAGGAACAAAAACTCCAAAACGCTCAGCAACGTGCTCCTGCCTCAGCTCTACTGCGATCCAACGTCACCTGCACGCAACGGTCATGCATAAGCTTACAGAAAGCTTAGAGGGTGGTGAAAGTGTGTGCGCAAGGTAGTAATATGAACATGAAATGTCTGAGTAATGCGGAATATGCAGATGGAACCATAATATTATGAGTCGTACCAAGGCTTATGCGATGCAAGACATGAATGGTATCGGCCATCCCAAGGGCATGCGATGTGCAATGCAACTCAAGCATACAGATCCTCATCTATGTTCATACATCAATACAGCTCAAAATATGGAATATCACCGGGGTCTAGTACACTAAACCAGATTGCTGCCACATCGCGCGCAATAAGGTGAGTGGAAAAGACCTCGCTATCCGTCTGCCAATATCGGGCGCGACTTGTCGATAGAGGACCCATTCCTCGAGCTGGTCAAACTCAGCCTAGCATTGCCCCCTACTCTCGGATGGGTAAGGCCGCATCCCCTTCCAACCGACCATGACATAGTGGAGAGCACAGCCAACTGGTATTCGGCACTCAGCGCTCATCTACCCACACGATCTAGACGTTGGAGCAACCACTTGGTACCATAAGGGTTTAGGGACTTTCACTCAGGGATATCTATAGTACCCCATGTAGAACAATATTTTCGGTATCCAATCCTGCCAACCACGATGCGTCTGTGGAGGCTATGGCCCTGATGTCGTTAGGCCATACAATATCCATGTCACACAAATGCGATATGCATGATTCACGCTATCCAGTCATGCATCAAATCCTGCGCATATCGTGTGCTCATATAGGGCAACACTGCCTAACCGGGAGCCCATAAACAACCTGCCCGAAGGCAAATGCTATGATCAAACAATTCTCACGTCAAGCATACATATGATGCGTATGATCATGAGTCATGAAACTGTACTAAACATGTTATAACAAAATAAACTATCTTACAATGCAGATGGACCTGGACGGCCTATACACGATAAGTACGGCCCAGTAATGGGCCCTAAGAAGAGTCGTAATGTGGACATCCAACCAACATTACACTCACAATGTGGACATCAGACCAACATTGCTTCTCAGGCACGATCTTCTTAAACATCGCTACATAATCGGTATTGGGATTACTCATTACAATGGACTTTAGGTTCATCCCATTGGGCTTTTCGTATATATGTCAAATGGGCCATATCCTATGGGCCTTTTATTCATCAGATGGGCCACACCAATGGGTCTTATGTGCATTGCAATAGGTCAAAACCCATGGGCCTTAGATTGCATCAAATGGACCTAGTCACATGAGTCTAATATGTATCAAATGGGCCACACCAATTGGGCCCCTACATGTACATAAAAAGGAACTCAACCCATAGGCCTAACATGAGTCAAATGGGCCTAAACCCCTAGGCCTTAATCAAATAAAATCAGCCTAACTCATGGGTCTCAAATAAATCCAGTGGGCCTAATCCCATGGACCCTTTTATAATCAGATGGGCTTAGTCCCATGGGCCTTAAAATATATCAAATGTCCTACTTCCATGGGCTTTAAAATTTCAACAAAAGGGTCCAATTACATGGGCCTTGAAGTACATCAAATGGGCCTAGTCCCATGGACTTGCAACACATCAAATGGGCCTAAGCTCTTAGGCCTAAAATGAATCCAATGGGCCTAGCCTATAAGCATTTCATAAACCAAATGGGCCTAGCCCATAGCCCTTTTAAAATTCAAATGGGCCTAACCCATAGGCCTAAAATGATCTTTTCAAGTAGATGGACGGTTTGGATGCATCGCCTGCATCATGGTGGGTCCCACTGTCCAATGGACAGTGCGGATAGAACACATATATCACAAAGGGGCCCCACCGTCCGCTGGACGGTGGAGTATAACACATGTATCATGGTGGGAGTCCACCGTCCACGGCTGTGGACGGTGTATTAAAACACATACATCATTTTTTATTTATTTATTTTTTTTTGTGGGTCCCGTGTGGGGCCCACTGTAATGTTTAAGTGCCATCCGACCCGTTCATAAGGTCGCTCGGACCTGGATGAAGGGGCAACAAAAATTTCAGCTTGATCCAATACTTCTGTGGGCCCCAAAAACTTTTCAACGGTAGAATTCAATTCACATTGTTTCACGTGGTGTGGGCCACCTGAGTTTTGGATCTGTCTCATTTTTGGAGGGGGGCCCACCACTGGGGTGGCCCACCTCATGAGCAGGTCAGATGACAAATAAACATTATGGTGGGGCCCACACGCAGGGCCGTGGGTCCCTGCTGGACGTCTGCCCACCGCTGCACGGCTGCACGCAGCAGTGTGTAGCGCTGCACGTTGTCAGGGAGGGGGGGCAACTCCCTTTGCAAAATCTGAGAAAAAATTAATTTTCTGGGGTTTTTCACGTGTGGGGCCCGCTGCACCAAAATCCGTCCCGGCCATTGCGATCAGCGGCTCGAGGCCGTCCAAATGAGTCCAAAGTTCAAATTTTAAAATGCTACGAAAATGAAATAAAATACGAAAATGATGTTTGAATGGTGAGGGTCCGATCTTTGACACTATGGCCCACCAGGTGCTCCGTTCAATCTCATTTTCTGGCTCAACGCCTAAAATGAGATGGTGAAAGGAATGGATGGCTTGGATTAGAGCAATACATTAGGGTGGGGCCTATGCAAGTGGGCCACCAAAAAGCCCTCTTTTTCTTTCTTCCTTTTTCTTCTTTCCTCTGAAACGTCCAGCGTCCCAGACGCTGGACGGTTTATTATACTTTTTTTTTTAAAAATGGTGGGCCCTGATGAAGTGGGCCACCACCGTGGGTGGCACGGGAACAACGTCTAAGGTGGGCCCCACTTGAATAAAAATAAAATACCTCAAGGTGGGATCCATTCAAGTGGGCCACACAATCCTATTGCATAACAATAAAATAAAATAAAATACAATAAAAGAAATAAAAGAGAGAGAGAGAGATGGAGAGTGGGACACGGCTTGTGATGGAGAGCTCTGCCACTATGAACCCTCCCTTGCAAGAAACTATACAACAAATGGACCCCTTTGTACATGGGATCATCGAAAATGTAAATCAACGGTGGAGATCCATTCCCCACCGATATGGACGGTCTAGATGACCCTTTCTAAATGAACTAAACATCATGATGGGGTCCATGGAGAATGGCCCCATCATGGAATGATCATGATGATCCAAGTGGTCCATCGGCCACATATTAGGGTCCCAAGTGAGATCCACACCATGGATCGGTGGGCCTCACTTGGCCCATCATAAAAACAAAGAGAAACTACCCTATAGAGGCACCCACCATCCGATCTTCTCGCTCTTAGGGGTTCCTTGGCACCTTAGCTTCAACTTCAATGGTTAAGATGAAGAATGGAGGGTTGAGATGGGAGATTTTGGGGTATGAAGGTGGGCCACTTGGAGCTTAGGAGGGTTTGAAAAATTCCATACGTATGGAGTCTCTTTGGCTTTGGAATTTTTGAAATGAGAAAGAGAGAAAGAGAGAGAGAGTTGTAAAGGGAGAGAGAGAGTGATGGATGGATGTGGTGAGTGATGGGGGTGTAAGAAATCTTTGACTTTTGAGGCTTTTGTGTAAGAGAGGTATGGGTAGTGAAGACTTTTGTGGCTTTTTGTGTGTGAGAGGTATGAGAGATGAAGACTTTTGTGGTTGCTTGGAAAAATGGAATAAAGTGATGTGTACTTGACATGTGATGGATTGATGGGTTGATTGATTGATGGGATTGATGTGATTGATGTGACACATCGTAGAGATTCCCTTGGTTTTCTTAAAGCGCGCGTTTTCTCACACCGAACGTTGGCCCACATCTCTTGGCCAGGGTATCGCCTCCGCGTGCGAGTCGCGGTATCGGAACCGCAACGACGGCGCGGTCGCTATGGTATTGGTCTCGGGTTGAGTCGACTCGGGTTGTCGGCATATGAATCAGGGTCACGCGTCGATATCGGTTAAAGGTCGAAGGTTGCCAGAATTCGACTGGTAAGACCGCGGAAGTCTACGGAAAGGTACGGACCAAGATACGGGTCTTACAGCTCTCCCCTCATAAAAATTTCATCCTCGAAATTTACACAAGCATCGCAACTAAGCATAACTCGCGAGGAATAAGAAACATAACGTCATTATAGAGAATCAGGGACAGCGTAAAAAATACAATACATGATCAATCATCAAAGAGATGAGGATAACGCTCTCGAATCTCAGCCTCACGCTCCCACGAAGCCTCCTCTACAGAATGATGACCCCACTGCACCTTCACCAACGGAATGACCTTGGTTCTGAGGACCTGCTCCTTCCGATCAAGGATAAGGACTGGCTGCTCAATGTAAGAAGCATCCTCACGAACCTCCAACGGCTGCCAATCAATAACGGGAACTATGTCTGACCCACACTTCCTCAACATAGAGACGTGGAAAATATCGTGGACGCCAGACAACTGTGATGGCAAGGAAAGCCGATAGGCCACCACGCCAACGTGCCCAGTGATCTCAAAAGGTCCTATGAATCTCGGGGCAAGCTTCCCCTTTGCTCCAAATCGAACTACGCCCTTCATGGGCGAGACCTTGAAATACACATGGTCCCCTACATCAAACTCCAAGGGACGACGCCGGCGATCAGCAGAACTCTTCTGTTGGCTCTGAGCTGTGCGCATCCTCTGCGTGATGATATCTATAGCCTCTAAAGTCTCCTACATAAGCTCGGGACCTAGGAGACGATGCTCTCCAACCTCGGTGATCTGCATGGTCTGCCATATAGTACCTCAAAAGGAGCCATGCCGATGGTCGCCTGATAGCTGTTATTGTATGCAAACTCAGCCAATCGCAGATGCTCATCCCAACTATCCCCGAAGTCAATCGCGCAAGCCCGAAGCATATCCTCAAGTATCTGATTGACCCTCTCGGTCTGGCCATCGGTCTGCGGATGGTACGCGGTGCTGAGCAGCAAATCAGTCCCCATCGCACCCTGAAAGCTCCCCCAAAACTGAGACGTGAACCTCGAGTCTCGGTCAGAAACGATCGAGACTGGAACGCCATGCAGTCTCACAATCTCCTCGATGAATAATCTCGCAAGCTGGTCCATAGACCAAGTCGCACGCATCGAAAGGAAATGTGCCGACTTCGTCAGACGATCCACAACAACCTAAATGGCATCATGACCGCGATGAGTCCTCGGCAAACCCATAATGAAATCAGTCGACACGTGCTCCTACTTCCACATCGGGACGCTCAACGGCTGCAATAGACCAGGAGGTCTCTGATGATCGGCCTTGACACGCTGGCACATGTCACACTCGGCCATAAAACTGGTGATCTGGTGCTTCATCCCCACCCAAAAATACTGTCGCCTCATGTCACGGTACATCTTCGTCGAGCCCGGATGGATAGAAAATCACGATCGATGTGCCTCGGTCATAAGATCTCTGCGCAACTCTGGAATATCTGGGACATATAATCGGCCTCTGAAGCGAAGTCCACCGTCTGTACCGATCTGCCAATCAGCCTGATCCTCAGATGTCGCCTCAGCCATATAACTTTATAACGACTGATCAGCCTGCTGAGCCTCGATCACCCTAGCGACAAGAGAGGGTTGAATCGACAAGCTCGATAAATGCACAATGGAAGACTGCAGGCCAAACTCAAAATCATATGCTGCGATATCCTCAAGCATCCGTCACTCCTGAATCATCATATGCGCCACTAGGCCTCTTGGCTGATGGCTGAGGGCATCTGCCACCACGTTCGCCTTACCCGGGTGGTACTGGAGATCAAAATCATAGTCCTTCAGGAGCTCCATCCAGCGCCTCTGTCTCATATTCAACTCAGACTGCGAGAAGAGGTACTTCAAGCTCTTGTGATCGGAGAAAAGCTCGAACCTAACCCCGTAAAGGTAGTGCCTCCACACCTTCAATGCGAGGACAACTACAGCCAGCTCTAAGTCATGCGTAGGATAGTTCAGCTCATGGACCTTGAGCTAACGAGACGCAAAGGCCACTGGTCTCCCGTGCTGCATCAGGACAGCACCCAAACCGATATATAAGGCATCAGTGAATACAATAAAGTCGTCACTCCCAGAGGAAAGAGTGAGGAAAGGAGCGGACATCAGATGGTCCTTCAACTCCCTAAATGCTCGCTCGCAGGAATCACTCTAAATAAACTTTGCGCCCTTCCGAGTCAACCTGGTCAGCGGGGCCGTACGAGAGAAACTCTTGATGAAACGTCGGTAATAGCCCGCCAAGACAAGGAAACTACGGATCTCTATCGTAGTCGTGGGCTGTCCCCACTGACGCACTGCCTCGACCTTCGAGGGGTCCACTGCGACACCCTCCCTCGTCACCACGTGACCGAGGAACTTCACCTCCTCGTGCCAGAACTCACACTTTTTCAACTTCACATACAGCTGGTATGCGCGGAGGGTCTATAAAGTAATCTCCAAGTGCTGCTCATGCTCCTCACGGGTCCTCGAGTAGATCAGAATGTCGTCGATGAAGACTACAACAAACTGATCCAGATATGGGCGAAAAACCTCGTTCATCAGCTACATGAAGACCGCGGGTGCATTGGTCAGTCCGAAGGACATGACCTGAAACTCAAAATGACCGTAACGCGTCCTGAATGCTGTCTTTGGTATGTCCTCATCTCGGACCCGAATCTGATGATAACCGGAACGCAGGTCAATCTTCGAAAAGAACTGTGCACCCTGCAGCTGGTCGAACAAATCATCAATCCTAGGGAGCGGGTACTTGTTCTTGATCGTGACTTTGTTGAGCTCGCGGTAGTCAACGCAGAGCCTCAACGAGTCATCCTTCTTCTTCACGAAGAGTACCGGCGCTCCCCATGGCGAACTGCTCAGATGAATAAAACCCAACTCACGTAACTCGTCCAACTGCTTCTGCAGTTCCCATAACTCCAACGGTGCCATACGATACGGGGCCTTCGAAATAGGCGCGGTACCGGGCACGAGATCCATCTGAAACTCGGTGAGTCGACGAGACGGTAATCCCTGAATCTCCTGGAACACATCGGGAAAATCGCATACTATGGGCAAATGGTCGATGCAGGCGATAACAGGCTCCTCTATGGCGCAGGACATCAAGCAAGACAACCGCTCTCCTCTGGCCTCTGTAACGAACTAAAACTGTGGCACGCCGGGTATACATAACGTGACGGTCCTCGCGGCACAGTCCAAAATGGCATAATACTCATCGAGCCAATCCATGCCCAGGATGACGTCGAACTTAGACATCAACAAAATGAACAAATCTGCAGGCAGAAAGGTATCCCCAACTAGAACGGGACAAGACGAACAAAATCGTCCCAACGCTGTAGTCCTCCCCAAGGGAGTCGATACTGATAGGCCCTCATCAGCAGACTCTAACGGTAAGCCAGCCGATCGACAGAAGCTCTCGGTTACAAAAGAGTGCGATGCACCGGAATCAAACAGCACTCGTGCAATGCATGCAGAAACTGGAAGTATACCCTCAACAACTCCTCCAGAAGACTGAGGGTCCTGCTGAGCTGCATAAAACCTAGCCTGAACCGGCTGGGGAGGTGCCTGTCCCCTCTGAGCGTGCTGCTGCTGTTGATGGGGTCGCTGAGGCGGTCGAAACTGCTGCCTCTACTGCTGCGGCCTCTGAGGCTGGTGCTGATGCTGATGCTGCTACTGAGGTGGCCTCGGTGGTGGAGGCTGCTGTCGCTGCTGCCATGGGGGTCTCTGCTGCTGCGGTAGAGGTCTCTGCTGCTGTGGACCTCTCTGCTGCTGCTGGGGGCTGGGACACTCCCATGAACGGTGTCCCATCGCACCACACCTGAAGCAAGTGCGGGTGAACTGCCTCTGAGGTGGTGGTGGAGGTACTGCTGGTGCTGATGGTGCACGGAAGGCTGGGCGACCTGTACGCCTCTGCTGCTGTGGTCGACGCTGCTGCGAATCACTGGAAGAATCCTGCCTCTTCCGATCTCTCCTCTGACCACGATTAGACTGAGAACCGGCCCACTCAGTCTCATAAATCTGAGCTCTCCGCACCACTGCCTGGAAAGTAGGGAGCTCATGCCCAATAACACGACCTCAAAGGCCGTAACGTAAGCCGTGCTCGAAACGGCGAGCCTTCCGCCCCTCGTCATCAACCATATACGGTGCGAATCTCGATAGAGCCACAAAATGGGCCACGTACTGTGCCACAGTCATGTCTCCCTGCACTAGAGTCTCAAACTCTAAAGCTCGTTGACGACGGATGTGGTCTGGGAAGTACTGCTCCTCGAATTGGTCAACAAAGTCCTCCCATGTCCAGATATAATCAGGTCCGACAACACGGGTAACAGAGGTCCACCAATGCTCGGCCTCATCCTGGAAGAGAAATACTGCTAACCGGAAGCACTGCTCGGTCGTATATGACATGGTATCAAAAATCTTCTCCACATCGGAGCGCCATCTCTCTGCTGCAGTCGGATCTGGCTCACCGTGGAAACATGGGGGATCAAGTCGTCTGAACTCACGAAGTAAGGCGCTCGCACGCTCCTGCTCTGCCTGAGCTGGTGAAACAGCTAGGCGTCTGCTCTGTCCCTGGAGTGCAGCTGTCACAGCCTATAACATCTGCTGTAATTGAGAGGCACTCACAGTCACGGTTGGCTCCTCATCAGCCTCAGGTGGAGGAATGTCATCCTCAGGGAAAAAAGCAGAGATCTCTGAGGGTGGAACGGGAGACGCAGATGGTAAAGCTGGAGCCTCCGATAGTGAAGCAGAATCCTCAGGTGGTGGTGCGGGAGTCGATCGAGTAACCCTCCCAGGTGCCATGTCCTACAGGAAAGAGCGAAGGCGCCTATCAACTTCAAAACTCTCGAAGGTACGCACGTTAATGGTCTGAATTGAAAGGTCACGAAGCTATCCGAACTTCGGGACTTAGCCATTCGTCACTCATAGCAGACATGTAATGTTGTTCTCGGTTATTCCCAAGTTATGCTCTGATACCAACTTCTGTCACGCCCCAAACTTGAAAATCGGGCTCATAAAATTCCCCATTGCCGAATCCGGCGCCGACAGCCTCCGTAGAACCCCATTCTCGGCTCCTAGCTCCCATTCACCAGGTTCCGATCCTGGGATGCTACGAGGAGGATTTTAAATGTCAGTTTGATTCGTAATAAGCATAACCAAAGGCATAACCCACAAACAACAACCAAGCACTCCATTACATTTTCACTATGATCAAAAACTTTACAAGTACAATGAGCATAAAGGGAAATACAATGGTAAGGAACAAAAACTCCAAAACGCTCAGCAACGTGCTCCTGCCTCAGCGCTGCTGCGATCTAACGTCACCTGCACGCAACGGTCGTACATAAGCTTACAGAAAGCTTAGAGGGTGGTGAAAGTGTGTGCGCAAGGTAGTAATATGAACATGCAATGTCTGAGTAATGCGGAATATGCAGATGGAACCATAATATCATGAGCCGTACCAAGGCTTATGCGATGCAAGACATGAATGGTATCGGCCATCCCAAGGCCATGTGATGTGCAATGTAACTCAAGCATACAGATCCTCATCTATGTCCATACATCAATACAAATCAAAATATGGAATATCACCGGGGTCTAGTACACTCTAAACCAGATTGCCGCCACATCGTGCGCAATAAGGTGAGTGGAAAAGACCTCGCTATCCGCCTGCCAATATCGGTCACGACTCGTCGATAGCGGACCCATTCCTCGAGCTGGTCAAACTCAACCTAGCATTACCCCCTACTCTCGGGTGGGTAAGCCCGTACCCCCTTCCAACCGACCACGACACAGTGGAGAGCACAACCAACTGGTATTCGGCACTCAGCGCTCATCTACCCACTCGGTCTAGACGTTGGAGCAACCTCTTGGTACCATAAGGGTTTAGGGACTTTCACCCAGGGATATCTATAGTACCCTATGTAGAACAAGATTTTCGGTATCTAATCCTGCCAACCACGATGCGTCTGTGGAGGCTACGGCCCTGATGTCGCTAGGGCGTATAATATCCATGTCACACAAATGCGATATACATGATTCATGCTATCCAGTCATGTATCAAATCTTGCGCATATCGTGCGCTCATGTAGGACAACACCGCCTAACCAGGAGCCCATAAACAACCTGCCCGAAGGCAAATGCTATGATCAGACAATTCTTACATCAAGCATACATATGATGCGTATGATCATGAGTCATGAAACTGTACTAAACATGTTATAATAAAATGAACTATCTTACAATGCAGATGGACCTAGACGGCCTATACACGATAAGTATGGCCCAGTAATGGGCCCTAAGAAGAGTCGTAATGTGGACATCCAACCAACATTACACTCACAATGTGGACGTCAAACTAACATTGCTTCCCAGGCACGATCTTCTCAAACATCGCTACATAATTGGTATTGGGATTACTCATTGCAATGGACTTTAGGTTCATCCCATTGGGCTTTTCGTATATATATCAAATGGGCCATATCCTATGGGCCTTTTATTCATCAGATGGGCCACACCAATGGGTCTTATGTGCATTGCAATGGGTCAAAACCCATGGGCCTTAGATTGCATCAAATGGACCTAGTCACATGAGTCTAATATGTATCAAATGGGCCACACCAATTGGGCCCCCACATGTACATAAAATGGACTCAACCCATAGGCCTAACATGAGTCAAATGGGCCTAAACCCCTAGGCCTTAATCAAATAAAATGAGCCTAACTCATGGGTCTCAAATAAATCCAGTGGGCCTAATCCCAAGGACCCTTTTATAATCAAATGGGTTTAGTCCCATGGGCCTTACAATATATCAAATGTCCTACTTCCACGGGCTTTAAAATTTCAACAAAAGGGTCCAATTACATGGGCCTTGAAGTACATCAAATGGGCCTATTCCTATGGACTTGCAACACATCAAATGGGCCTAAGCTCTTGGGCCTAAAATGAATCCAATGGGCCTAGCCCATAAGCTTTTCATAAACCAAATGGGCCTAGCCCATAGCCCTTTTGAAATTCAAATGGGCATAACCCATAGGCCTAAAATGATCTTTTCAAGTAGATGGACGGTTTGGATGTATCGCCTGCATCATGGTGGGTCCCACTGTCCAGTGGACAGTGCGGATAGAACACATATATCACAAAGGGGCCCCACCGTCCGCTGGACGGTGGAGTATAACACATGTATCATAGTGGGAGTCCACCATCCATGGCTGTGGACGGTGTATTAAAACACATACATCATTTTTATTTTTTTATTTTTTTTGTGGGTCCCGTGTGGGGCCCACTGTAATGTTTAAGTGTCATCCGACCCGTTCATAAGGTTACTCGGATCTGGATGAAGGGGTAACAAAAATTTCAGCTTGATCCAATACTTCTGTAGGCCCCAAAAACTTTTCAACGGTAGAATTCAATTCACACTGTTTCACATGGTGTGGGCCACTTGAGTTTTGGATCTGTCTCATTTTTGGAGGGGGGCCCACCTCATGAGCAGGTCGGATGACAAATAAACATTATGGTGAGGCCCACATGCAGGGCCGTGGGCCCCTGCTAGACGTCCGCCCGCCGCTGCACGGCTACATGCAGCAGCGTGCAGCGCTGCACGTTGTCAGGGAGGGGGGACAACTCCCTTTGTAAAATCTGGGAAAAAACTGATTTTTTGGGGTTTTTCACGTGCGGGGCCCGCTGCACCAAAATCCGTCCCGGCCATTGCGATCAGCGGCTCGAGGCCATCCAAATGAGTCCAGAGTTCAAATTTTAAAATGCTACGGAAATGAAATAAAATACGAAAATGATGTTTGAATGGTGAGGGTGCGATCTTTGACGCTATGGCCCACCAGGTGCTCCGTTCAATCTCATTTTCTGTCTCAACGCCTCAAATGAGATGGTGAAAGGAATGGACGGCTTGGATTAGAGCAATACATCAGGATGGGGCCTATGCAAGTGGGCCACCAAAAAGCCCTCTTTTTCTTTCTTCCTTTTTCTTCTTTCCTCTGAAACGTCCAGCGTCCCAGACGCTGGACGGTTTATTATACTTTTTTTTTGAAAATGGTGGGCCCTGATGAAGTGGGCCACCACTGATGGGTGGCATGGGAACAACGTCTAAGGTGGGCCCCACTTGAATAAAAATAAAATACCTCAAGGTGAGATCCATTCAAGTGGGCCACACAATCCTATTGCATAATAATAAAATAAAATATAATATAATAAAAGAAATAAAAGAGAGAGAGAGAGATGGAGAGTGGGACACGGCTTGTGATGGAGGGCTCCGCCACTATGAGCCCTCCCTTGCAAGAAACTATACAACAAATGGACCCCTTTGTACATGGGATCATCGAAAATGTAAATCAACGGTGGAGATCCATTCCCCACCGATATGGACGGTCTAGATGACCCTTTCTAAATGAAATAAACATCATGATGGGGTCCATGGAGAATGACCCCATTATGGAATGATCATGATGATCCAAGTGGTCCATCGGCCACATATTAGGGTCCCAAGTGAGATCCACACCATGGATTGGTGGGCCTCACTTGGCCCATCGTAAAAATAAAGAGAAACTACCCTATAGAGGCACCCACCGTCCGATCTTCTCGCTCCTAGGGGTTCCTTGGCACCTTAGCTTCAACTTTAATGGTTAAGATGAAGAATGGAGGGTTGAGATGAGAGATTTTGGGGTAGGAAGGTGGGCCACTTGGAGCTTAGGAGGGTTTAAAAAATTCCATATGTATGGAGTCTCTTTGGCTTTGGGATTTTTTAAATGAGAAAGAGAGAAAGAGAGAGAGAGTTGTAAAGGGAGAGAGAGAGTGATGGATGGATGTCGTGAGTGATGGGGGTGTAAGAAATCTTTGACTTTTAAGGCTTTTGTGTAAGAGAGGTATGGGTGGTGAAGACTTTTGTGGCTTTTTATGTGAGAGAGGTATGGGAGATGAAGACTTTTATGGTTGCTTGGAAAAATGGAATAAAGTGATGTGTACTTGACATGTGATGGATTGATGGGTTGATTGATTGATGGGATTGATGTGATTGATGTGGCACATCGTAGAGATTCCCTTGGTTTTCGCAACACGCGGCGTTTTCTCGCACCGAACGTTGGCCCACATCTCTTGGCCAGGGTATCGCCTCGGCGCACGAGTCGTGGTATCGAAACCGCAACGACGGCGTGGTCACTATGGTATTAGTCTCAGGTTGAGTCGACTAGGGTTGTCGACATATGAATCAGGGTCGCGCGTCGATATCGGTTAAGGGTCGAAGGTTGCCGGAATTCGACCGGTAAGACCGCGAAAGTCTACGGAAAGGTACGGACCAAGATACGGGTCTTACACATATGATGGGGCCCACCTACTTGTATCTGAGGCCCATGGGTCGTAACCCATTGAGATATATTTCTATCCCATATGGCATGACCATTGTGATGTTTTTGTAGCCCATTTAATGAGGCCCATTATGAAGTGCATTAGGCCCATGGGTTATGGCCCGTGCAATGTATCTGAGGCCCAGGTGCAGGGCCCACCTATTATGTATGTAGTCCTTGTATGAGGCCCAGTGTGATGTATATTAGGCCTTTGTGTGAAGCCATAGGCCCACTTTATGTTTGGCTTTATGTGGGTCACTACTTTGGAGCGATGTTGGTTGAATGTCCACATTGATGGGCAATGATGGTGGGATGTCTACATTGTGACCTTCCCTTAGGTCTTATTAGGCCCATTCTCACTGATTCTAATTGTCGAGGGTGAATGTTGAGGCTGATTCCGATTTCGATTCTGATTATTGAGGCCGATTCTGATTCCGATTGTCGAGGCCGATTCTGATTGTTGAGGCAAATTATAGACGTTGATTCTGATTGTTGAGGCCAATTCCAATTCTGATTGTCGAGGCCAATTTCAATTGTTGAGGCCAATTTCGATTTCGATTATCGAGACCGATTGTTAAGGCCAATTCCCATTTCGATTGTCAAGGCTGATTTCGATTGCTGACGCCAATTTTGATTGTTGAGGCCAAATATGGCCGATTCCGATTGTGATTGTCGAGGCCGATTCCGATTGTTGAGGCCGATTCTGATTTCGGTTGTAGAGGCCGATTGTTGAGGCCAATTCCAATTATTAAGGCCCATTGAGTTTAATTCTGATTCCGATTGTCGAGGCTGATTATTGATGCCAATTTCGATTGTCGATGCCGATTCTGATTGTCAAAGCCAATTATCGACGTCGATTCCGATTGTCGAGGATGATTGTTGAGGCCAATTCCAATTCTAATTGTTGAGGCTGATTTTGATTATCGAGACCGATTGTTGAGGCCGATTCTGATTTTGATTGTTGAGGATGATTGTTGAGGCCGATTCCGATTCTGATTATTGAGGCCCATTCTGATTCTGATTCTGATTGTCAAGGTCGATTCTAGTTTCGATTGTTGAGTCCAATTATCGAGGCCGATTTCAATTGTTGACGTCGATTCTAATTGTCAAGGCTGATTATCGATGCTGATTCTAATTGTCGAGGCCAAGTGTTGAGGATGATTGTTGAGATCGACTCAGATTCTAATTGTCGAGGCCGATTTTGATTGTCGAGGCTGATTGTTAAGGCCGATTCTGTTTTCGATTGTCGAGGCTTATTATCAAGGCCCATTTTCAATTGTCAGGGCTGATTGTTGAGGCCAATTTTGATTTTGATTGTCGAGGCCGATTCTGATTATCGAGGCCAATTCTGATTAATGGGGCCAATTGTTGAGACCGATTTCGACTGATTGTCGAGGTTAATTATCGAGGCTGATTCCGATTGTCAAGGCAAGATATTGAGGCCGATTGTCGAAGCCCAATGTGATGTATATGTAGTCCGTATTTGAGGCCCATTGTGATGTGTATTCAGTCCGTGTTTAAGGCCCAATGCGATATATATTAGGCCTATGTGATAAGGCACATTGTGATGCATTTGAGGGTCAGACGATGGAGCCCATTGTGATGTATATTAAGCCCATGTGAAAGGCTCATCATGATGTGTATTAAGCTCTTGAGTGAGGCCCATTGTGTTGTATATTTGGCCCTTATGTGAGGCCATGGGTCCACTATATGTTAGGATCTATGTTAGCCATTCCCCGGGGGTAATGTTAGTTAAATGTCCACATTATTGAGGTCGATTGTCAATGCCAGTTATTGATACCGATTATGAGTATATGACAACATAGTATCATGATACATGCCCATATGCATCATCTGCATGTTTATTATGAGATATAATTGACCATTGCATATACCATAGTGCTGGTGGTTTATGGGACTCCTTAATAGGCAGAGTTATCCCACATGGGCACACGGTATGCATAGGATTGATGCATGATTGGACTGCATAACTCATGCATCTTTCATTGTGTGCTGTGATTACTGTACACCTTAGTGACATTAGGGTCGTAGCCTCTATAGGCATATTGTGGATGACCAGATGGGATACCAAAAGTCTGTTATTAGCATTGGGCTATCATAGATGGCACTGGGTGAAAATCTCTAAACCTTTTTTGTACCAAAGGATTCCCTAATGTCGAGACCTAGTGGATATATATGAGCGCATAAGGGTCATATACCAGTAGGCTGCGTCTCCCATTATGTTGTGGTCAGTTGGGAGGGAGTAGGAAATGCTATACTGAGTCTGACCAGCTTAAGGAATGGGTCGCTATCGACTAGCCGGGACTAATATTACCAGGCGGATAGTGAGGTCTCTTTCACTTACCAAGTTGTGCGCTTGATGGGGCGGCAAGCTGGTGTAGAGTGTACTAGATCCCGGTGATGATCGCAAAGATGTATAATACTGATTTGTTGAGCAGGAGTTACATATTCATTCATTCATTCACTATCTAGTCGGGCTGGTGGTGTGTAACTATTTATTACGTGTACCTTCACAATGGCCGAGATTTTGGTTGGTGTGCGTGACTAACCATAGATCAGGAGTTTACCATATTGAGTCTGACTATCTAAATTAGGTATGAGACTGGTTTAGATAGAAGTCCCTTGTGATAGACCCCATAGCTTGCGATACTACGTACTATCATCCTGACTTCATACTCTAGTATGGTCATTCCATTCGCACCGCATATTGCATTACATCTGCACCATATGACATTTTGGGTTACTATCTTTTTTACATTTATATGGTATAGATATGGCTGACTGTATTCGTGAACTCATCAAGAATTGTATATTACATTGTATCCTTGGCATCTAATATTTAGCTCTCTATGATTCTGTATTTACACAGTCAATCCACATTGCGTACTCTGATATTGTTTGACTCAAGGACTTATCAGTATTTCCATTTCCTCTCATATCGTATGATTCATGATCTTACTAGAATTTATGATATTGTATGATTATGGCATTGTATTGAATACTTGACACTTACCTTGTGCACACACTTACACCGCCCTCTAAACTTTCTATAAGCTTATGAACGATAGATGCGTGCAGGTGATGTTAGGTTGTAGTAGCATGGAGCTTGGAGCATGTAGTTGACTTCTGGAGCTTTGATTTTGACATATGTATTTCTCTTTTAGCACTGTATTCAAATATTTATATTAGTGGATATATGATGATGATGTTGCCTTTGTGATTTGGATAAACTTGTGGTTATGCTTATTACAAGATAAATGTACGTTAGAAAAAAAATCCTCATTGTAGGATCCTAGGATCGGAATCTGACATAGAGGCGCTGGGAACTGAGAATGGGGTACTACGGAGGCTGTCAGCACCGGATTCGGGGATCAAAAATTTTATGAGTTCGGTTTCCGAGTTTGGGGCGTGACACCTCACTTGGGCATTTCATCATACACATTGATCATGTTACCAAACACTTACATTTGATCAATTAATTATATAGAAGAAAATATGATTACATAAAGGAAATTATACATATGCATACGGTAATAAAGAATCTTATCTTAATACTCGTAGTAAATACAAATCATCAACAATTTCTCATTCAAACAATTCATCAAACATATAGACTAGGTTAGTTATAACATATGTTTTATCAGTTCCTTATACAAAGAGATCAACATGCATATGAGAATTATGAATCTTAGATCAGTAATTATCACGCCCCAAACTCAAAAAATGGGCTCACAAAATTTTCGATCGACGAATCCAGCGCCGACAGCCTCCGTAGTGCCCCATTCTCGGCTCTCGGCACTCATATGCCAGATTTCAATCTTGGGATCATACAAGGAGGATTTTTAATATATATTTTTTTGTAATGGAGCATAACTAAGTCACAAAACAACATCACCACATATCCACAGTCGTGCATAAGCTTACAAAAGCTTAGAGGGTGGTGTGTGTGCACAAGGCGAGTGTCAAGTATGCAGTGTCAGAGAAATGCGAAAATACACTAGTAAGTCCCTGAATACTATCAGCCATACCAAGGTTATGCGATGCAAGGCATGAATGTTATTGACCATACCAAGGCTATGCGATGTGAGGCCTACGTAGCCAAATGTCATATGCGAGATGCAAAGAAAGCATGCTAGTCCTCATCAAGTATACATATTAGTACAATTTCTCTCTGGGATATCACCAGGGTCCAATACACTTCACAATGACTTCCGGCTCCCTAGCCGTATAGCCCAACAAGTGGAATAGACCACACTATCCACCTGACTAGTAGTCTGCCAATACCTACCCGGCTGGTCAATAGTGGACTCGTTTACGAGCTGATTAAACTCAGCCTAGCATACAACCCCCTCACTCAGGCCACACCCCCTTCCAACTGACCATGACACAGTGGGAGACACGGTCTACTGATATTCGGTACTCGGGTGCTCGTGTATCTACTCGATTTAGATGTTTGAGCATCTCCTAGTACTAAAAAGGTTCTAGGACTTTCACCCAAGGACATCCTTAGTGCCCACAGTGCAAGAACCAAGTATTTTTGGTATCTGATACCGCCATCCACGATGTGCCTATGGAGGCCACGGCCCTGATGTCGCTAGTGCGTATAATGATCATGACACACAAATACAAGATGCATGAACCATGCTATCCAGTCATGCAACAATTCTATGCGTACTACATGCTCATGCCAGTAACTCCTATCAGTAAGTCCCATAAATAATCTTCCTAATAGCATATGCTATAATCAGTCACTGTTCATTCCAAGCATACATACGATGTGTATGACATGAGTCATAGAATTATACTGAGCATGTTATAAAGTGATAAACTATCCTCACAATGAAGATGGGCTTAGACAGCCTACACACAACAAGTATGGGCCTATCAATGGGCCCTAGGGAAAGTTACAATGTGGACATTTAACCAACATTATTCTTGCAATGAGGACATCAAACCATCATTGTTCCTAAGGCATGGGCCATCATAAATATCATTACATAAGCCATGGTGGAATCACACAATGTAATGGACCTTATGTACATCTCATTGGGCCTCAACCCATGGGCCTCAAATACATCAAATGGGTCGCATCACATATGCCTCATATATATAAAGGTGGGCCTTATACATCACATCAAGGTGGGCCTCAACAACGGGCCTCATATATCACATCGGGCCTTATGAAATGGATCGAATCATTGGGCCTTATATACATTGCCATGGGTTATAACCCATGTAGAGATCATTTTAGAGTATTTCACAAGGAATGAATCGTATCGAAAGATCATGTGGACTATACTTCAAATAACAGTGGTGACAATGATTTTCACCATTAAAATCCTTAAGGCCCACTATAACATTTATTTCCATTTAATCTGATCATAAGGTCACACAAACCTAAATTAATAGGAAAAACATCTCCTATTGGTCCAAAACTTCTAGAATCCAATGGTTTCAATTGTAGATGTTCAATCCCACTATTTCTATAGTGTGGTCCACGTGGTACTAGATCTGTCTTATTTTTTTATCTCAGGCCTTAAAATGAGCTTTCAAAATGGTTGGACATTATGGATATAACACATGCATCATGGTGGGTCCTACCATCCAAGATCTGGACGGTGTGGTTTGGACCCACACATGCATCACTTAAGGAGGGGGGGTGGCACACAGAAAAAATGGATGGATGGACGGATGCACATACATCAGGGTGAGGCCTAGGGCAGGGACCCATGGTCCATACCACTCCACGGCAGCGTAGGACGCTGCTGTAGCGTCCTCTAGACGGTCAGTAGAAGCAGCAGCCTATTGCTTATATATATATATATATATATATATATATATATATATATATATATATTTGTTTCCGTGATTTTTTCTTATGTGGGGCCCACATTAGGAGAATTCGACCCAGCCGTTGGATCCTATGGCTCAAGACAGTTTGAATGAGCCCAATATTCGATGTATTTTGTTGTATAGAAGCATCAAGGTGGGCCATAATAGATTTAAACAGTAAAACTCACTGTTTTTAAAGATATGGCCCACCAAACAACAAATTAGCTTAATTTTTCAGCTCAACGCCTAAAATGAGCTGGTTAATGTGATGGACAACGTGGATTAGTCCCATACATAAAGGCGGGGCCTATACGAGTGGCCCACCCAAAAGCCTAAAAACCAAACTAATATTATTATTATTATTATTTGTACATCCTACTGTCTGTTAAACTTCACAATGCCCACGTCCAGTGTCCAAGGACGCTGGATAGACGATGTGGATACATATCAAGGTGGGTCCCACATAAACATGGCCCACTTAATTTGGATCACTCAAATGTTTATTTTTTCCCATCACCCCAAGGTAAGGCCCACATGACTTGGACGATGTAGATCCAACACGTTCATCAAGTGGGTCCCACGAAGGTGGATGACTTGGATAAATTGCATACATCATGGGGCCAACGACAAAGAAAAAGAGAGAGAGATCGAGTGATGGAGGGACCCCAGCACTATGGGCCCTCCCTTCCATACATCACAATATACATCAAGTGGGTCCCATTACATGTGGACCCACCGATCAAAAATCAACGGTGGAGATCCTTTCTCCACCAAAATGCAAGGTCTAGATGACCCTATTTATGTAAAGAAAGAAAACATCATGATGGGGTCCATGGAGAATGACCCATTCATGGAATGATTATGAGAATCAAGGTGGGCCACCGACCATATCTAGGATTCAAAGTGAGAATCGGTAAGCCTCACTTGGCCCATCATCAACGTATTAAATCTAGACCTATAAAGGACCCACCATTCAATCTTCTTGGTCTAATGGAATGCCAAACTCCTTGTGTATCACTTGGATGGAAGATGATGAGAAATGAAGGGATAAGATAGTGGATCTTAGGATAGGAAGTGGGCCACACACATTGCACTTTTCTCTCCATGAAAGAGCTTGGACGTCCAATTTTTTTTTTATTTCTTGGCATTTGTGAAGAGAAAGAGAGAGAAATGGTAGTTGTAAGAGAGGTGATGGATGTGAGTTGATAGGTGTACTTGACTTAAGAGTTGACTTAGGGTAGGTTGCTTGACTTGGGGAGAAAGAAAGCATGGGTTGTGTACTTTGATTGATTGATTGATGGGATGGGTTGTAAAGAATCTCTTGGGTTCACAAATGCGGGGCGTTTCTTCGAGATAAATGCCGGTCAATATCTCCTAGCCAGGGTATCAGATTGGTGTGCAACATACGGCGCTAGAACTACGGCGACGGTGCAGTCGCAATGGTACAAGTCTCAGATTAAGCTGACTCAAATCTGTAGGATATGACTTAGGATCATGCGCAAATGTTGATTATATATCGCAGGTTACCGGAATTCGATGAGAAGGATCGCAGGAGTCGACAGAGCAGTTCAGACTATGATATGGGCCTTACAATAATCATGGCCAGCTCAAATCATTTTCAAATGTTCATTCAAACATTTCAAAAAAAAACATAGAATGTATCTTTTACTCATCACAGTTCATAGGTACATTTCATACAGAAATCGGCATATCTAAGACAATACGGTAACAATCAAGTTAAACTTAAATCATTAGCTGACATGAAAGCATTGATAACCACAAGTCCCCACATTTTGTCGGAATACTCAATTCAGACTCGATCCAAACTCTAATTTTTGAAAATGAAACGTCGAGCACCTAAATGACGAAATAAGTTAGCTAGGTTGACGAATAACTATCCTATATCTATACAACGATATTAGGGTTAGGATTGTTTACCCAAAATCATTGCCGAAAATGGTTGGGTAACACAATGGAGCGGAGATTTGGTGCGTGGATTCATGGGAGAGGATTCTTGGAGCGATCTCCCAAAATCTCTCCTCCCTTTCCTCTTTTCTCTTCTTTTCTCCTCTCTCTCCCTTAGGATTTTTATGAAATTCGTATATGAGAGTGAGGGTGAGAAATAAGGGCTATTTATAAGCCCATAAGTTATGCAATTGGCCTCAGGACCACTTTATACATAGTTTATACCCTTTGGGCAGCTATTTCTAACGAATAAGGTTCATAAGGTGGCCCACGACCCATTTACATCATAAGGTACATTCCCTGACAATGGATCCATGCCAAGACACGATTTTGGTGCGATCGAATAAGTTGATCGTTCGTGGAGAGCTTATGTCAGATCAACGGTTGTATGTACTCAATCAGGGCCACAATTATATGGATATGTGCAAGAAAATTTTCTTTCCCCATGGGTAAGTTTGGTCAGAAACTAACGCTCCAAAATCCTCAATTTCGCATGAGAGCAATGACCCAATTTACTTAAGTTTTAGTTCATTTTCTAAAGGTATTTGCATTTCTTACGCACTTCACTCATGGCTCAAGTTGTATATTTTTGGACACTATCCGGGCTTTATTCCTGCGATGGTTGTCAAGCCTAGCAGGACAGACATAGTCCTATAGTTTCGCGGTCATTGGACCCTCGACATGTGATTTAAGTCTGATACGGGGTTTTAATGTACCCCCAAGAGCAACATGACATGTGATTTAGGTCTGATACGGGGTTTTAATGTACCCCCAAGAGCAACATGACATGTGATTTAGGTCTGATACGGGGTTTTAATGTACCCCCAAGAGCAACATGCTCTTGGGATTTCTCCTAGGTCTTAAGATGACATTGGGTCAGTAGTACTAATGGCTTTAGTCCTTCACATTTGTGAAAATGGTGGCCCAATCTTAATCCACTGATTATTTAGTACTTAACTAAATTCTATCTAAGTTATACATAACCGAACGCTATCCTTGGGTAGTTCTTCCTGAGGTGGTACTTAGGTCTTTATATGGATTTTTTCGAGATGTTACAGAGGCTGATGTGAAGGATTCTCGGCTGCAAAAAATTGGCCTTGAAGGTGACTCCCATTTTGGAGAGGATGCTGGAAAGTTGAGATGACTGGGGAGCTAGGCGATGACACTTGTATAGTTTGGACAACCTGTCTTTGAATACATTGGGCAAGAAGGTCCTGGAAAGCCTTGAGATTTCAGGTCACATCGGCCATGTATACGGTGGTTGTTGTATTACTAGTTGTGATCTGAGGGGTTCCTATTAAGCGAAATGGTTTCTTCTTCTTAGTTTGCCATAACAACTCTAGATCAGGTAAGCATGGAATGAGAGGAATCTTTGAATGGGTACAAGCCAAAGATCGATGCCCATTTTTTTTCTTTTTTTTTTTTTTGTAAAGTATGAATGCAAATGTTTATATGTAGAATATCCCCAAAAATATGATTACCACACTTTTTCGAGTCGGGTCTCAGCTAGTGTCGACTAGCAAGTCCCTAGTGGAGTCACCATTCTGTGAACGCTGGAAATCAGCACCCATGCTGATTTAAGTTTATTTTTGGTGTGATGTGGGCTGATTTGGATTGATGATGTAGTAGACTTGGAGTCGCCACTAGCCAATTAGCTCAAAATCTCACAATCGGCTAGAACCTGCAGAATTTGTAAAAGCTAGAGAATCCGGAGACTCTTTTGCTTTAAGTTGACTCTAGATCTATGACCTAGGATTCTGAGTAAGGGACCTCAGTTATAGAGAGGAAATGTGTTAGGTACCCTCTCTGCTTATATGGATGTACAGTCTCTACTTCGTGTGGTAATCTAATCTTAAGGGATAAAATGATATGACACAAAGTAATAAAATGAGACTAGGCAAACTTAGATTTCTGATATGGCAAGGTTCGGAATTCTGACAAGCCACATAACATATGTCCAGAGAATATCTAGAGAAGAAATGAGGTTCAGATGAGAGGTAATGATGCTAGAATATTATGTAAGAGGACTGGACTACTATGATTTTTTGATGTGACAGGATCTGAAATTCTGACAAGTCACAGAGCATACATTAAATGATAACCTAGAGAAGCAGGGGGCTTAAGAAGGGTAGTAACGATGTGATTGATAAAATATGAATGTTAATGATAATTACATGATCTTTGGCTTGCATTTGAAATAACTTAGATGTTTGAGTGCACCGTGGTTGGGAATGATTAGCCTAAGTAGGACTGTGAGGTAACTGGAGGAGGCTAGATGGGAGGATAAAAAGATGGGAGCTTCAGAACTCAAGCACTCCCTCTCACTCTCACTCACTTTCTCTCTCTCACTCTTGGTTTTGTAGAATGAAGAGTGGAGGGAGGTATTTATAGCCCCTTGGGATGGATTTTATGTAATTTAAAGGTTTATGAAGGGTAAAGATGATGTCCGAGTTTTAGATTAGTAAAGAGAAGAGAGATGCAACGTGACACTTCTTTATAGGCTAAAGGGCTTGGTAATATGGTAAATAGTAGGGATTTTAGGGTTAAACAAATCAATATGGTTGACTTTTAACGGGAGCAACAGTTGTGAGTTCGGAGGTGTAAGCCTCGTATCCTAGACCGTACCGTTCCATAGACTTCCGCGGTCTTACTGATCGAATTTCGGCAACTTTTGACTCTTAACTGATATTTGTGCACGACCCTAATTCATATGCCGTTAACTCGTATCAACTCAACCCAAGACCTTTACCATAGTGATCACGTTATCGCTGCGGTTTCAATGCCGTGACTCGCGCGCTGAGGTGATACCCTGGTCAGGAGATGTGGGCCAACGTTCGGTGCGAGAAAAACGCCGTGTGTTGTGAAACCTAAGAGAATATCTAGGACTTGTCACATCAATCCATCAATCCATCAATCTCAACATGTCAAGTATATGTCAAGTACACGTCAACTTTCACCCATTCCCAAGCAAGCCACAAAAGTCAAAAAGTCTCTTACACTCCCATGCCTTTCTTACACAAATCGGCCCAAAAGTCAAAAAGGCCTCTTACACCCATCACCACCACATCTATCACTCCAGCACGCATCACTCTCTCTCTCATTTTTAAATTCATTCCCAAGTAAGAGAGAATACTCCATACGTATGAGCCTCTCCCTCTCTTTCAAGCTACAAGTGTGGCCCACCTTTCCATCCTAAAATCTCCCATCTCAACCATCCAAACCTCATCTCCTCCGTTGGAATCGAAGCTAAGGAGCTAAGGAAGCCAAGGGAGTAAGAAGATCAAGAGGTGGGTGATATTAGATTTTATTTTTTTTTTCATTTTTCTTTTGATTTAAGGGTCCATTTATGTGGGACCCACCTTAATGTAGGCCTTGTATCAAAGAGGGGCCCATAGTGGCGGGGCCCCTCCATCCTTGCCGATCCCTCCATCCTCTCCATTTTCTCTCTCTCTCTCATGTCTTGTGGACCCCACAATGAAGTATGATCCATGCCGTCCCATCCATAGGGCCCACCTTACTGACCCCCCTTTTTGGTGGGCCTGGATGTAGGAAAACCATAGATATCAGATTGATCCAAATACAGTGGGCCACGTCCCAGTGGGACCCACCACGATGCCTGTGTATCATGCAGTCCAGCGTCTAGGGACGCTGGACGTGCGTAACAGTGAAGGGTAAGCTGACAATGGGCGTACCAATGGCCACAGTAGAGAAAAAAAAAAGAGAAGGTTTTGGGAGGGGCTATCCATGTAGGCCCCACCCTGATGTTCAGATTCAATCCATGTCGTCCATCCTGTTTCTTGGCTCATTTTATGCGTTGAGCCAAAAAATTAGGCCAATCGGATAATCAAGCGGGCCATACCATAGAAAACTATGTTTTCTACCTTTCAAAGCTATTAGGACCCACCTTGCTGTATATACATACCAAAAATGCCGAGCATTAGACTTGTTCGGTGTGTTTTGAGCCCTAGAATCCATTAGACGGAGTGGATTCTCAAAGAGTGGGTCCCACAAGTGAAATATCTCGGGATAACAAAAAAATAAAAAGAAAAATGCATGCAGCAGGCGCTACTGCTGTTAGCGCGCGCAGGCCTGCTGCGCTGACGGACGGGTGGATGAGCAGCAGACCCACGGCTCCAGCCATGGGCCCCACCATGATGTGTATTTTCCATCCAACCCATTCATGAGGTAGACCCCCTCCTGAGGTAGGCCCACTCCTGAGGTAGGCCTCCAAATCTCAAATCCATCTGCCTCCAAATCTCAGATCCATCTGATGCTCGGATGGCCCGCTTCGGAGGAAATAGTGGGATTGAATGTTTGCCCTTAAAACTCTTTTATGGGCCACAAAAGTTTTGGATCAAGATGAAATTTATGTTTTCCTTTCACTCAGGTCCGTGTGACCTTGTCAACAGGTCGGATGGCATATAAACATTATGGTGGGCCTCACTTGCGACCCACAATGATATAGGGGTTTTATTCCCACCGTCCAGGCGGACGGTGGAACCCACATGATTTATGTGTTTAATTCCCACCATCCAGCGGACGGTGGAGCCTTGGTGCATGTGTTCTATTCACACTGTCCAGTGACAGTGGGGCCCTCCATGATGCATGTGCTGCATCTAATCCGTCCATCCACTTTATAAGCTCATTTTATGGCTTGAGCTAAAGAAAGAGTCAAATCTAAAGTTCAAGTGGACCCCACCATTCTATGTTGTGGTCATTGATGTCCACCGTTCAAAACTTTCTAGAGACCATAGTAGCTTTCTACTAAATTGATATTTTCTTCCACTTCATCCATCACTATGTTAATGATTAGGTGGATGGGAAACATATGTTATGGTGGGCCTTAGGAATTTTTAATGGTGGTAATCATTATCACCACTTATGTTTAGGTGTGGCCCATTTGATGTGCATGAGGCCTATCTTAACGTACTTGTGGCCCGTGGTTGAGCCCCACATTGTTATTTGAAAGGCCCATGGGTTGAGGCCCATTTGATGTGTTAGAGGGCCAAAGGGTTAAGGCCCATTGAGATGTATTAGGGCCTATGGGTTAAGGCCCATTTGTTGTACATATGGGGCCCAATTGGTGTGCTCATTTGTTACATATAAGACCCATGAGATTAGGCCCATTTAATGCAATCTAAGGCCCACGGGTTATGACCCATTGCAATGCGCATAAGGCCCATTGGTGCGGCCCATTGATGTGGCCCACTTGATGAGTGAAAGGCCCATATGATATGACCCATTTGATGTATTTAAGGCCCAATGGGATGTACCTAAGGCCCATTGCAATGTGTGATCCCAACCTGGTTCATGTAATGATATTCACTATGGGCTACGCCTTAGGAGCAATGCTGGTTTGACGTCCACATTGCAAGTTTAATGTTGGTTAAATGTCCGCATTACGACTCTCCCTAGGGCCCATTAGTAGGCCCGTACTTGTTGCGTGTAAGCCGTCTAGACCCATCTGCATTGTAAGGATAGTTCATTACTTTATTACATGTTTAGTATAATTCCATGACTCATGATCATGCGCATCATCTGTATGCTTGATATGAGAGGTGACTGATCATAGCATATGCCTTCGAGCAGGTTATTTATGGGCTCCCGGTTAGGCGATGTTGCCCTACATGAGCGCATGATACATGCAGGATTTACTGCATGACTGGATAGCGTGATTCATGCATTTCGCATTGTGTGATATGGTTACTATACGCCCTAGCAACATCAGGGCTGTAGCCTCCACGGGTATATTATGGTTGGCAGGATTGGATACCAAAAATCTTATTCTACATGGGGTGCTATAGATATTCCTGAGTGAAAGTCCCTAAATCCTTATGGCACCAAGAGGTTGCTCCAACGTCTAGACCGAGTGGGTGCATGAGTGCCGAGTGCCGATTACCAGACGGTCGTGCTTTCCACTGTGTTGGGGTTAATTGGAAGGGGGTGAGGCCTTACCCGACTGAGAGTCGGGGGCAAAGCCAGGCTGAGTTTGACCAGCTCGAGGAATGGGTCCGCTTAGGCAAGTCGAGTCCGATATTGGCAGACGGATAGTGAGGTCTCTTCCACTTATCTTATCGACGATCTAGTTTAGAGTTAACTAGACTTTGGTGATATCATAGATTTGAGCTGTATTGATATGTGGACTTAGATGAGGATTCGCATGCTTGAGTTGCATCTCGGCCTTAGTATGGCCGACATCATTCATATCTTGCATCGCATAGCCTTGGTACGCCTTATGGTATTCATGGATCCAGCAGTATATTCCGCATTACTCTGATATTTCATGATCATAATACTACCTTACACACACACTTTCACCACCCTCTAAACTTTCTATGAGCTTATGCATGACCGTTGCGTGTAGGTGATGTTGGGGTGCAACAACGCTGAGGCAGGAGCGCTTTGCAGATCATCTTGGGGCTTTTATTCATCATCATTGTATTTTTCTTTATGCTCATTGTACTTGTAAAGTTTTTTATTATAGTGGAAATGTAATGGAGTTTTTAGTTGTTATTTGTGGGTTATGCCTTTGGTTATGCTTATCACGAATCAAACTGATGTTGAAAATCCTCCTTGTAGCATCCCAGGATCAGAACATGGCGAATGGGCATTGGGAATCGAGAATGGGGTTCTACGGAGGCTGTCGGCACCAGATTCGGCGATCGAGAATTTTGTAAGCCCGATTTTTGAGTTTGGGGTGTGATAGAAGTTGATATCAGAGCATAATTTGAGAATAACCGAGAACAACATTACATGTCTGCTATGAGTTTAGAATGACCAAGTCCCGAAGTTTGGATAACCTAGCGACCTTTTATTATCGACCCTTAACATACGTGCCTTCGAGAGCTTTCAAAAGTTGATAGGCGCCTTCGCTCTTTCCTGTAAGAGATGAAACGTGGGAGAGTGACCCGATCGACTCCCGCACTACCACCTGAGACTCCCGCTCCATCACCTACGGCTCGCTTTGTAGTGCTGTCCAGATTTGCACCATATCTGGTTGATGACGAGGAATGGAGAGACCGCCACTTCAAGGATGGCTTGCGTTACGATCTTCGCAGCTGTGTTATTGGGCATGAGCTCCTGACTTTCAAGGGAGTGGTACGGAAGGCCCAGATTTTTTAGGCTAAGTGGGCCGGTTCTCAGTCTGATCGCGGTCAGAGGAGAGACCGAAAGAGGTAGGCTCCTTCTAGTGATTCTCCGCAGCGTCGACCACAGCAGAGATGCACAGGTCTCCTAGCCCTTTGAGCGCCAGCAGCACCTCCAGCACCACCTCAGAGGTAGTTCGCCAGCACTTATTTTAGGTGTGGTGCGATGGGACACCATATGTGGGAGTGTCCCAGCCCCCAACAGCAGCAGAGAGGTCCACAACAGCCTCCACCACAGCCGCAGCAGAGCCCCCACAGCAGTAGCGACAGCAGCCCCCACCACCGAGGCCAACTCAGCAGTAGAGGCAGCATTTTCGACTGCCTCAACGACCCTAACAGTAGCAGCAGCATGCTCAGAGGAGATAGGCACCTCCCCAGCCGGCTCAGTATAGGTTCTACGTGGCTCAGAAGGATCCACATTCATCTGGAGGGGTCATCGAGGGTATACTTTTAGTCTCTGCATGCGTTGCACGTGTATTGTTTGATTCTGGTACATCGCATTCTTTTATCATTGAGGTTTCTGCAGATTAACTAGTTTACCGTTGGAGTCTACTCGGGAGGGTCTGTCAGTATCGACTCCCTTAGGGAAGACTACAGTATTGGGTCGATGTTACTCATCTTGCCCCGTTCTAGTCGGGGATACATTTCTACCTACCGATCTGTTTGCAATGCCGATGTCCGAGTTTGATGTCATCCTGGGCATGGATTGGCTTGCCGAGTACTGTGCCATATTGGATTGCTCCGCGAGGACAGTCACCTTCTGTATACCCGGTATGTCGTAGTTTCAGTTCATTGCAGAGCCCAGAGGAGAGCGGTTGTCTTGTATGATGTCATGTGCCATAGAGGAGCCTATAGCTGTGAGCATCGACCAGTTGCCCGTGGTTTGTGATTTTCTCAATGTGTTTCACGAGATTCTGGGATTACTGCCTCATCGACTCACTGATATTTAGATTGATCTCATGCATGGTACTGCACTTATTTCGAAGGCCTCATATAACATGGCACTATTGGAGTTGCAGGAACTGAAGAAGTAATTGGACGAGTTGCCCGAGTTAGGATTTATTCATCCGAGTAGTTCGTCGTGGGGAGCGCTGGTACTCTTTGTGAAGAAGAAGGATGGCTCATTGAGGCTCTTCATGGATTACCGCGAGCTCAACAAAGTCACGATTAAGAACAAGTACCCGCTCCCGAGGATTGATGATTTGTTCGATCAGCTGCAGGTTTCACAGTTCTTTTCAAAGATTAACCTGCGTTCCGGTTATCATCAGATTCGGGTCCGAGATGAGGACATTCCGAAAACAGTATTCAGGACGCGTTACGGTTGATGAACGAGTTCTTCCACCCATATCTCGATCAGTTTGTTGTAGTCTTCATCGATGACATTCTGAGCACGAGCAGCACTTGGAGATTACTTTGCAGACCCTCCGTGCACACCAGCTGTATGCGAAGCTGGAAAAGTGCGAGTTCTGGCAGGAGGAGGTGAAGTTCCTTGGTCACGTAGTGACGAGGGAGGGCGTCGCAGTGGACCCCTCGAAGGTTGAGGTAGTGCATCAGTGGGGTCAGCCCACGACTGCGTAAGAGATCCATAGTTTCCTTAGTTTGGCGGGCTATTACTGGCATTTCATTGAGGACTTCTCTCGCATTGCAGCCCGACTGACCAGGTTGACTCGGAAGGGCGCAGAGTTTATTTAGATTGATGCCTGCGAGTGAGCATTTATGGTGTTGAAGGACACGTCCGCTCCTGTCCTCACTCTTTCCTCTAGGAGTGACGGATTTATTATATTTACCGATGCCTAGCATATTGCTTTGGGTACTGTCCTGATGCAGCACGGGAGGCCAGTGGCCTTTGCGTCTCGTTAGCTCAAGGTCCGTGAGCTGAACTATCCTACGCATGATTTAGAGTTGGCAGCAGTTGTTTTCACACTGAAGGTGTGGAGGCACTATCTTTATGGGGTTAGGTTCGAGCTTTTCTTTGATCACAAGAGCTTGAAGTACCTATTCTCTCAGTTTGAGTTGAACATGAGGCAGAGGCGCTGGATGGAACTCCTGAAGGACTATGATTTTGATCTTCAGTACCACCCGGGCAAGGAGAACATGGTGGCGGATGCCCTCAGCCGTCAGCCACGAGGCCTAGTGGTGCATATGATGATTTAGGAGTGGCGAATGCTTGAGGATGTAGTAGAGTATGATTTTGAGTTCAGCCTGCAGTCTTCTATCATGCAGTATCGAGCCTGTCGATTCAACCCTCTCTTGTCGTAAGGGTGATCGAGGCTCAACAGGCTGATGAGTCATTACAGAGTTATATGGCTGAAGCTACATCTAAGAGTCAGGCATATTGGCAGATTGGTACAGATGGTTGACTTCACTTCAGAGGCCAATTATGTGTCCCGGATATTCCAGAGTTGCACAGAAATCTTATGACCTAGGCACATTGATCACGATTTTCTATCCACCCTGGCTCGACGTAGATGTACCGTAACATGAGGTGACAGTATTTTTGGATGGGGATGAAGAGCCAGATTGCCAGTTTTGTGGCTGAGTGTGACACATGCCAGCGTGTCAAGGCCGATTATCAGAGACCCCCTAGTCTATTGCAGCCGTTGAGCATCCCGATATGGAAGTGGGAGCACGTGTCGACAGATTTCATTATGGGCTTACTGAGGACTCAACGCGGACATGACACCATTTGGGTTGTTGTGGATCGTCTGACGAAGTCGGCACATTTCCTCACGATGCGTGCGACTTGGTTTATGGACCGACTTGCGAGGTTATTTTTTGAGGAGGTTGTGAGATTGCATGGTGTTTCAGTCTCAATCATTTCTAATCGAGATTCGAGGTTCACGTCTCAGTTTTGGGAGAGCTTCCAGCGAGCGGTGGAGACTAATTTGTAGCTTAGCATCGCGTACCATCCGCAAGTCGATGGCTAGACCGAGAGGGTCAACCAGATCCTTAAGGATATGCTTCAGGACTGCGCGATTGATTTTGGGGGTAGCTGGGATGAGCATCTGTAATTGGCTGAGTTCGCATACAATAATAGCTATCAGACGACCATCGACATGACACCTTTTGAGGCACTATATAATAGACCATGCAGATCACTAAGTTGTTGGACCGAGGTTGGAAAGCACCATCTCCTAGGTCCCGAGCTTGTGCAGGAGATGTCAGAAGCTATTAATATCATCAGGCAGAGGATGCGCACAGCTCAGAGACAGCAGAAGAGTTTTGTTGATTGTCGGCGTCGTCCCTTGGAGTTTGATGTAGGGGACCATGTGTATCCCAAGGTCTAGCCCATAAAGGGTGTAGTTCGTTTTGGAACGAAGGGCAAACTTGCCCCGAGATTCATAGGACCTTTTAAGATAACTGGGCGCATTAGGGCCGTGGCCTATCGGCTTACCTTACCACCTCAGTTGTTTGGAGTCCACAATATTTTTCATGTCTCTATGTTGAGGAAGTGTGGGTTAGACATAGTTTCAGTTATTGATTGGCAGCCGCTGGAGGTTCGTGAGGACGCTTCTTACATCAAGCAGCCAGTTCATATCCTTGATCGGAAGGAGCAGGTCCTCAAGACCAAGGTCATTCCATTGGTGAAGGTTTAGTGGGGTCACCATTCTGTAGAGGAGGCTTCATGGGAGCGTGAGGCTGAGATTCGAGAGCGTTATCCTCATCTCTTTGATGATTGATCATGTATTGTAATTTATATGCTGTATCTGATTCTATATGATGATACTATGTCTCTTCTTCCTCATGAGTTATGCCTAGTTGCGATAATTGTGTAAATTTCGAGGATAATTTTTATTAGGAGGGGAGAGCTGTAAGCCCCATATCCTAGACCGTACCATTCCATAGACTTCCGCGGTCTTACCGGTCGAATTCTGGCAACCTTCGACCCTTAACCGATATTTACACATGACCCTGATTCGTATGTTGTCAACCCGTATCGACTCAACCCAAGACCTTTACCATAGCGACCGCGCCGTCGCTGCGGTTCCGATGCTGCGACTCATGCGTCGAGGCGATACCCTGGTCAGGAGATGTAGGCCAACGTTCGGTGCGAGAAAAATGCCGCGCGTTATGAAACCCAAGAGAATCTCTATGAATTGTCACATCAATCCATCAATCCATCAATCTCAACATGTCAAGTACACGTCAAGTACACATCAACTTTCACCTATTCCCAAGCATGCCTCAAAAGTCAAAAAGTCTCTTACACTCCCATGCCTTTCTTACACAAATCGCTACAAAAGTCAAAAAGGCCTCTTACACCCATCACCACCACATCTATCACTCCATCACCCATCACTCTCTCTCTCTCTCTCTCTCTCTCTCTCTCTCTCTCTCTCTCTCTCCCTTTACAAGTCTCTCTCTCTCATTTTTCAAATTCATTCCCAAGCAAGAGAGAATACGCCATACGTATGAGCCTCTCCCTCTCTTTCAAGCTCCAAGTGTGGCCCACCTTTCCATCCTAAAATCTCCCATCTCAACCATCCAAGGGAGTAAGAAGATCAAGAGGTGGGTGATATTAGATTTTATTTTTTTTTCATTTTTCTTTTGATTTAAGAGTCCATTTATGTGGGACCCACCTTGATGGAGGCCTTGTATAAAAGGGGGCCCATAGTGGCGGGGCCCCTCCATCCTTGTCGATCCCTCCATCCTCTCCGTTTTCTCTCTCTCTCTCTCATGTCTTATGGACCCCGCAATGAAGCATGATCCATGCCGTCCCATCCGTAGGGCCCACCTTACTGACCCCCCTTTTAGGTGGGCTTGGATGTAGGAAAAACACAGATATTAGATTGATCCAAATACGGTGGGCCACATCCTTGTGGGACCCACCACGATGCCTGTGTATCATGCAGTCCAGCGTCCATGGACGCTGGACATGTGTAACAGTGAAAGGTAAGCTGACAGTGGGCGTACCAATGGCCGCAGTAGAGAAAAAAAAAGAGATGGTTTTGGGAGGGGCTATCCATGTAGGCCCCACCCTGATGTTCGGATTCAATCCATGTCCTCCATCCTGTTCCTTGGCTCATTTTATGCGTTGAGCCAAACAATTAGGCCAATCGGATAATCAAGCGGGCCATACCATAGAAAACTATGTTTTCTACCATTCAAAGCTATTAGGACCCACCTTGCTGTATATACATACCAAAAATGCCGAACATTAGACTTGTTCGGTGTGTTTTGAGCCCTAGAATCCATTGGACGGAGTGGATTCTCAAAGAGTGGGCCCCACATGTGAAATATCTCGGGATAACAAAAAAAATGCATGCAGCAAGCGCTGCTGCTGTCAGCGCGCGCAGGCCTGCTGCGCTGACGGACGGGTGGATGAGCAGCAGACCCACGACTCCAGCCATGGGCCCCACCATGATGTGTATTTTCCATCCAACCCATTCATGAGGTAGACCCCCTCCTGAGGTAGGCCCCCTCCAAATCTCAGATCCATTTGATGCTCAGATGGCCTGCATCGGAGGAAACTTGTGGGCTACAGAAGTATTGGATCAAGATGAAATTTGTGTTTTCCTTTCACTCAGGTCCGTGTGACCTTGTCAACGGGTCAGATGGCACAAAAACATTGTGGTGGGCCTCACTTGGGACCCACAGTGATATAGGGATTTTATTCCCACCATCCAGGCGGACGGTGGAACCCACATGATTTATGTGTTTAATTCCCACCGTCCAGCGGATGGTGAAGCCCTGGTGCATGTGTTCTATTCACACTGTCCAGTGACAATGGGACCCTCCATGATGCATGTGCTGCATCCAATCCGTCCATCCACTTTGTAAGTTCATTTTATGGCTTGAGCTAAAGAAAGAGTCAGATCTAAAGTTCAAGTGGACCCCACCATTCTATGTTGTGGTCATTGATGTCCACCGTTCAAAACTTTCTAGGGACCATAGTAGCTTTCTACTAAATTGATATTTGCTTCCACTTCATCCATCACTATGTTAATGATTAGGTGGATGGGAAACATATGTTATAGTGGGCCTTAGGAATTTTTAATGGTGGTAATCATTATCACCACTTATGTTTAGGTGTGGCCAATTTGACGTGCATGAGGCCCATCTTAATGTACTTGTGGCCCGTGGTTGAGCCCCACATTGTTATTTGAAAGGCCCATGGGTTGAGGCCCATTTGATGTGTTAGAGGGCCAAAGGGTTAAGGCCCATTGAGATGTATTAGGGCCTATGGGTTGAGGCCCATTTGATGTACATATGGGGCCCAATTGGTGTGCCCATTTGTTGCATATAAGACCCATGAGATTAGGCCCATTTAATGCAATCTAAAGCCCACGGGTTATGACCCATTGCAATGCGCATAAGGCCCATTGGTGCAGCCCATTGATGTGGCCCACTTGATGAATGAAAGGCCCATATGATATGGCCCATTTGATGTATTTAAGGCCCAATGAGATGTACCTAAGGCTCATTGCAATGTGTGATCCCAACCTGGTTCATGTAATGATATTCACTATGGGCTACACATTGGGAGCAATGCTGGTTTGACGTCCACATTGCAAGTTTAATGTTGGTTAAATGTTCGCATTACGACTCTCCCTAGGGCCCATTAATAGGCCCGTACTTGTTGCGTGTAAGCCGTCTAGACCCATCTGCGTTGTAAGGATAGGTCATTACTTTATTACATATTTAATATAATTCCATGACTCATGATCATATGCATCATCTGTATGCTTGATATGAGAGGTGACTGATCATAGCATATGCCTTCGAGCAGGTTGTTTATGGGCTCCCGGTTAGGTGGTGTTGCCCTACATGAGCACACGATACATGCAAGATTTGCTGCATGACTGGATAGCGTGATTCATGCATTTTGCATTGTGTAATATGATTACTATACGCCCTAGTGACATCAGGGCTGTAGCCTCCACAGGTATATTGTGGTTGGCAGGATTGGATATCGAAAATCTTGTTCTACATGGGGTGCTATAGATATCCCTAAGTGAAAGTCCCTAAACCCTTATGGTACCAAGAGGTTGCTCCAACGTCTAAACCGAGTGGGTGCATGAGCGCCGAGTGCTGATTACCAGACAGTCTCGCTTTCCACTGTGTTGGGGTCGATTGGAAGGAGGTGCGGGTTTACCCACCCGAGAGTAGGGGGAAAAGCTAGGCTGAGTTTGACTAGCTTGAGGAATGGGTTCTCTATCGGTGAGTCGAGTCTGATATTGGCAGATGGATAGTAAGGTCTCTTCCACTTACCTTATTGCGCGTGATGGGGCGGTGATCTGGTTTAGAGTTTACTAAACCCCGGTGATATCTTAGATTTGAGCTGTATTGATATGTGGACTTAGATGAGGAGTCGCATGCTTGAGTTGCATCTCGCACCACATGGCCTTGGTATGGCTGACATCATTCATATCTTACATCGCATAGCCTTGGTATGACTTATGGTATTCATGGATCCAGCAGCATATTTCGCATTACTCTGATATTTCATGATCATAATACTACCTTGCGCACAGACTTTCACCACCCTCTAAGCTTTCTATAAGCATATGCATAACTGTTGCGTGCAGGTGACGTTGGGGAGCAGCAGCGCTGAGGCAGGAGTGCTTTGCAGATCATCTTAGAGCATTTGTTCATCATCTTTGTATTTCCCTTTATGCTCATTGTACTTGTATAGTTTTTTATCATAGTAGAAATGTAATGGAGTTTTTGGCTATTGTTTGTGGGTTATGCCTTTGGTTATGCTTATCACGAATCAAACTGATGTTGAAAATCCTCCTTGTAACATCCCAAGATCGGAACCTGGTGAATGGGCGTTGGGAATCGAGAATGGAGTTTTACGGAGGCTGTCGGCACTAGATTCGGCGATCGAGAATTTTGTGAGCCGGTTTCCGAGTTTGGGGCATGTCAGGGGGCACATTTGTCGAGGTGGGACGATAATCCGATTACTGCTAGCCCTACACAGTTACTTCCAAAGTTTTGCCATTAGGCTTCTTTTAGGCCCTGAGAGTGGCCCAAAGCCCCTTTTGGATATTTGGCTTAAAAATGGCTCAAAACTAACTCGATTATGACCCAAAAATGGCTTGAAAAATTGATTGATTGTGGGTAAAAGTTTAGGAATGCTTTGGCTTAGGTGACGGCTTGAGTTAAGTTAGGGTTTAGGGTAACAGAAGGGCTCAGGTTCGCCTAAGGTTTGGATCGGGTTTAGGAAATGGCTATGGTTTTAGGTAGGGTGTGGGGTTTAAGTTCAGTTCTTAAGGATTATCCATGCTTAATCAAGTCTCTAGCTTGGGTGGGGTGTCTACACCTAGTAAGGATCAGGTCGGGGTACGTAACGCCCGGGAAAAATCTATACTTGGACTCGAGTACCAACTCGACCCGAAATCGTGTAGGATTAATTCCTTTAGAAAATATGAGTAAGTTAGCTAGCGCAATGGTAGAGTAGCTGGGAAATAGTCCCTGATCACTTTAAATACGTTCTACAAGACCCAAATCGAGTAGAACCAATGACTCTATAATACTCTATAACCTCGGATCAAACTCTAAGCAGGTTTGTTCTCTGGACCACTTTGAAATTTTTTATTGGATCTAGACCGCGCGTCGAAAGTCCGATACCTCCTATCTTAGACCGTTAGAACTGCCTTGCTGGACTTGATAATCATTTCGAAAATCAAGTCCAACCGATAATCACAGGCTATTTCATTGAGCCCAGACTGAAGAGATGCGAATAGGGATAGATTTGGAATTTGAAATTCAAATCTGGCACACGACTTGACATGTCAGTATTAAGCATTCTGACCGTCAGAATTCAGTCAGATTACACCCTCGGATCAGGAAAAATTTCTATTTCATATCATGAGACTTGTAGTCCTGATCTACGTGCGGTGACCGCTGAACTGAAACTGATCCGCCACGAGCGATCTACGAACCCTGCCAGACTGAAAACTTAATGCGTGCTAGATCCGGTATGCGTGAACTTAAGTCCGATCGCATTCGGTCAGGGGACCACCAGAAATCATCTTTTGGACCGAAACAACCCCGATTTGGTTATGCACTAAGTGAACTTTGTACCTGAGCCTATTTTGGGCATTTTTAAGCTTATAAAAGGGGTTGAAACCCTCACTCCTCTCTCCCATCCGAATTTGAGAGAAACCCTAGATTGGGAGAGAGAAAAGGTGAGAGTTTGTGAGAGAGATTGGAGGAGAATTTTCCTGTCTTTGCACTGCCTGTTGCACGTGCTTTAGCAACACGCTTCCATCATTCAGCCGGTGATTTCTCTGCATTTTCAGGTAAGAAATAACCCTAGAAAGTTGTTGATTTGATGTTGCTTTCGTTCCATAGCTTGATAATTAATAGATCTTGTAAAACAGGTCCTCTAGTAGCTGTAGACGAAGCGTATACGCTCCGTTCTAAACGACACATTTATAAGAGATAAGGTGAGGATTTTAGACGCTTTGATTGACTGTTTCCAATGCTTCCAATGCCATTTAATAGTAGATTATCGACGGCATCGCCGTTTGACATGTACAACATGCTGTCCGTTTCCTGTTTCGTAAATCAACGAAGAATATGAGATTTAGGGCATTTTAGTCATTTGTAGGAAGTACTGATTTCATTCATATTTTGCTGATGTGATTAACATGGTTTATTGTCGCATTAGAATGTTAGGAATACGTGCATAATTAGTTTGGCAAAGAGATTCGCCAAATTGCGCACTTCGGGTCGACATACTATATGTAGACTTAAGTGTGTAGTGTATGTGTTTGTATAAATGCTTGTATTAGTATGTATTGAATTAAATGGTGTTATGAACTAGTTTGAGACTGATTTCTCAATTAATATGCTGACATAAATGATTTCCTACATGTTGACTATATGCATGATTTCATTCTATGCATGAAATGTATGTGCTTGAAGATTTGATTAAGTTGTATGTTATAACATGTGTTAACATGCTCACATGGTTGTATTTCATTTCCAACACTCTCATATGATTTGCTGATGTGATTCCATAAATGTTTGGGACTATACTTAGTCCAGGTAGTCGGTAACCGAGCGAATTCATGATTGGCTTATCTTGGCCATGAACGACGCGTCGATGAACGCGAGCTGTGTTTTGGAGTTGACGGCAGTGGTTAGGCCACACGAAGTGTTTTACGCACTTCATGTCGTTCGACTTGAGATGCGATCGCGCTAGTCGAGCCCGTTAAGTAACCCGACTGGCCGTTGTATGTTCACCCTGCATGAGTCATAACTGCTTGAATCTAGGGTACTGAACTTACCATTGTAAACCCTGTTAACCATGGTACCTTGATCCAAGAAGACTCATGAGCCGGACATGGTGGTATGGGACACCGTGGTCGAGCTGTCGGCCTACGCTGGGGCCACAAACCTCCCCGTAGTGACCAGTGAGCACCTAGTCTCGTGAGCAGATTATGGTGGTATGGGACACTATATTCTTGCTGTCAGCCTACACTGATCAGGCGACGAGTCCTTTGTAGTGACCGCGAGCGTATTCTGAGTCTACGGGAGGCGACGACCCTTCAGTAGTAGTAGAGTACAGTAGACATGTATTGATAAGGTGATGGGGGAGCGGAGCAACGAGTGCGTGCAACAGCCCTGGTAGCCCTTGCAGCGACCTATAAAATATACATCGTATGAGATTACTAGGAGTGACGACCCTAGACAGGATCTGTGTTGGGATTGATATAGGGGAAGTACCTTAGTTTCCCAATCCTGTTGTTTGAATGGACTAATAATAACTCGAAAATCATATCACCATAACATTGCATGTGCCTCGAAGATGTGGAACACTTAAGGGAGTGTGCATTGCCGCGGTCGTAAGATGGTGTCGTATGAAGGAGATCGTCGGTGAGGGCATACATCACGTCATGTCATATTGCATTAACAACAGTATTAGGATTGTCTGATTTACTGCTTTACTATAATCGCTTGATTGATTTGTGAACATGCTAATCTTTTCTCTATGATTCCACTGAGTTGATCACTCACTGCCATGTTACGGGATGGTGTTTGCAACACCCACCAGACCCTGTTTTAGATGCAGGTGATGCTGAGATCCAGGAGGCAGAGCCAGACTTTGATGAGGACCAGGACGAGTTCTCGTACATGCAGTACCATGATGGCTTTGCTTAGGTGACCTGGGTTGATGGGACTTCAGTGGGACTATTTTGAACATTTGATTTTGTTCATGTATATGTATATGAGACTCAGAGATGTATTCATACTTTAGAGACAGATGAGATCTACTTTGTTTTTTTTTCTTACAGTGATATATATATTGTTTAGTCTTCCGCTTGCTTTTATCACTGGATCTGGAGTATGAATTGCAGTTTTGGTATACTTTTACTCATGTGAATGCTTTAACTCAGACAACATTGAATCATAATCATTTTTGTTGCATAAGTGACGGTCTGGAACTCGGGAGTTGAGTTTATACACGTTCCCCGATTTTCAGGGTGTTACAGGGTACCATATCCTGGAGTCCATGGTACTCCGAGCTCCCTCACTAGGTGAGCTTCCTAACAACCCCCCCCCCCCCCCCCCAAAAGGAGAGGTGACCATTTACCAGATTGCCCTCTAGTGCGGCCTCAGGCTCCCTCTCTAGCGAATAGTGAGGCGAGTACTTGCGCATCCGAGGTTAGCTCCAGGGAAATTGTCACACCCCAAACTTGGGGACAGGGCTCACATAAATTCCTGATCGCCGAATTCGGCGCCGACAGCCCCCATAGTACCCCATTCTTAGCTCCCGGCCCCCAAATACCAGGTTCCGATCCTGAGATCCTACAAGGAAGATTTTTTAACATGAATTTATTCTGTAATAAGCATAACCCATGAATAATAACCAAGACACCATCACAAAATCCACTATGATAAAAACTTTAAGGTACAATATGCATAAAGGGAAATTAAATGATAATAATACGAAAACTCCTGAAGCTCGACTGAACGCTCATGATCCTACTAAGCTATGGCTGTGTCCTAGTGTCACCTGCACGCATCAATCGTCCATTAACATATAGAAAGCTTAGAGGGTGGTGAGAGTGTGTGTGGAATATAAGAGTGCTCAAAATGCAATATCAGAGTAATGTGGAATACCCTAGTAAGTCCATGAATACTATCAACCATACCAAGGCTATGCGATGCAATGTATGAATGTTATCGACCATATCAAGGCTATGCAATGTAAGGCGTGAATGCTATCGACCAAATCAAGGCCATGCAATGTAAGGCGTGAATGATTTCAACCATACCAAGGCTATACGATGCAAGATGCAACTCAAGCATACCAATCCTCATTTGAATCCACATATCAATGTAGCACATCACTGGAGCATCAAATATCAGCATAGTTTTCACTCTGGATAATCATTGGGGTGTAGTACACTCCAAATGGCACTACACCTTCCCTAGGCGCACAGTCCAAGTGGGCAAAAGAAACCTCACTATCCGCCTGGCCAATAGTTTGTTAAAACCTATCCGACATGTCGATAGTGGACCCATTTATGAGCTGGTCATACTCAGCCTAGTAATTGCCCCCTATCCTGGGGTAGGTAAGGCCACACCCCCTTCCAACCGACCACGACATGGTGGGAGACGCAGCCTCCTGGTATTTGGCCCTCATGCGCTTATGTATCCACTCAGTCTCAACATTAGAGCATCTTCCGGTACCGTCAAGTTTAGGGACTTTCACCCAAGGATATCTATCTCATCCTATGTAAAGCAAAGATTTTCGATGTCCAATCTTTCCCTCCACGATATGCATGTGGAGACTAGGCTCTGATATTGCTAGGGCGTACAATCACAACACAAAATGCAAGATGCATGAGTCACTCAATCCAGCCATATATCAATCTTACGCATACCATGCGCTCATGTGGGATAACTTCTCCTATCAGGGAGCCCCATAACAACCTGCCCAATAGCATATGCAATGGTCAACCACATCACATATCAAGCATGCAGATAATGCGTTTGGGCATTTGTCATGAAGATATACCATTACGTACTCATAATCGTATCGATAATCTGCCTAACAAAGGGCCTAAGGGAAGGTCCCAATGTGGACATTTAACCATCATTGCCCATTAATGTGGACATTCAACCAACATTGCTCCCAAGGAGTGGCCCACATAGAGCCAAACATATAGTAGACCCATAGCCTCATAGAAGGGCCTAATATACATCACCATGGGCCTCACTCATGGCCCTAATGCACTTCATGATGGGCCTCACTCATGGGCCACATATGCATCACATTGGGCCTCACTTATGGGCCTCATATTCATCACATCAGGCGTTATCATATGGGCCTCACATACATCAAATGGGCCACAATACATAAGTCTTATATACATTAAATGGGTCGCAATACATGTTCCTCATATACATCAAATGGGCCTCAATTCATGGCCCTCATATACATTAAATGGACCACAATACATGGGCCTTATACATATCAAATGGGCCACATCCCATGGGCCACGAATACATCACAACAGACCACAACCCATGGGCATCAACACATCACAATGGGCCTCTCATACGGGCTCAATATACATTACATCAAGGTAGGACCCACACACTATATTTTCATTTTATTATATCTGCACCATATGTCTATTTTTAGAGATCATTTAGAGCATTACCTAAAATTTTGAATCATATCAAATGATCATCTAGACCATACCACAAATAGCAATGGAGGTATTGATCGAAAGATCATCTAGACCATACCACAAATAGTAGTGGAGGTAGTGATCGAAAGATGATCTGAACCATACCACAAATAGTAGTGGATGTAGTGATCGATAGATCATCTGGGCCATACCACAAATAGTAGTGGAGGTAATGATTTTCATCGTTAAAAATTCACAGGGGCCACCTTAATGTTTATTTTCCATCCAATCTATTCATATGGCCACAAAGACCTAAATTAAGAGGAAAAATAAATTCCATATCGATCCAAAACTTCTGACCCCAAACGAGTTTCAATGTTAGACGTTCAATCCTCCACTGATTGTTGCAGTGTGGTCCATTTGATAGGTAGATCTATCCTATCTTTAGTCTCAAGCCTTAAGACGAGCTCACAGGTGGATGGACGGTTTGGATATAACACAACTCATGATTAGGCTGCAAGACTAGTAACATCAAACAACAGCTACAAATTTGGTGTGGTCTGCTGGCCCACCGTCCAGATGAATGGTTAGATATAATACATACCTGAAGATTAGACCCACATAGCTGCTGATGTCAACAGAGTAGTTGCATGGCTGGTGGGGTCCATAAATGGACGGTTTGGATGTAACACATACATCACGCAAGATCCACAAAGCTTGCTCACGTCTAGCTACTTAATGGATGATTGAGATATAACATATACCTAATGATCAGGCCCACAGACCTCGATGACGTCAATTTTAAGACCCATATCCTAGTCTGTACCATTCCATATGCTTCTGCGGTCCTCTTGGTCGAATTCTGGCAACCCTTGACCCGTATCCGACATTTGCACATGATCCTAAGCTGAGTCATGCATGCCGAAGTCGCCTCAAACAGAAACTTATACCTTAGTGACCACGTCGTTGCTGCGGTTCCAATGCCGCAACTCGCGTACCGAACCGATACCCAGGCCAAGAGATGTGGGTCTGCATTCATTTCTAGGAAATGTTGTGCATTACGAATTTTGAGGGAATCTCTACGATATGTCTCATTAATCAATATCAAGTACTAGCCATACCCCAAGTACAACAACTCATCCCTCCTTTTCCCAAAAGTCAACCCTCTCTCTCCCCTCACCATTCCTCTTTTACAAAAAATCTAACTCACCCATATCTCCCAACACCTTTCCTTACACCCACCACTCCATCCATCCCTTTCATCCATTAATTCTCCATTTCTCTCATTTCTTAAAAACTCTCTCCCAAGCAACAAAGCATTAAACGTCTAAGCCCTCCTAAGCTTTCCTAAATCAACAAGTGTGGCCCACCCTCTCATCTCTCATCCCCACCATCAAGACTTCATCATCCACCGTTAAACATTAAGCATAGGTGCATACAAGCCTAATGGAGTAAAAAGGATGCTAATAAGGTGGGTGATCTACCATTATTTTCTATTTTAAGGGTCCACTTGTAGTGGGACCGACATAATGTATGCATTATATAAGGGAGGGCCCATTAGTGGCGGGGCCCCTCCCCTTTTCACGTCTCTCTCTCTCCCTTTATCCTCACCTAGAATGAAGTGGGACCCACCGATTTGTGTTAAATCCACTCCATCCATCAGACGGTGTGGCGCACCACATTTTAGAGGAGATCCGCCGTCTATATAATATATATAGTACATTATATATATATATATATATATATATATATATATATATATATATATCCATGCATGGTGGGCCACGTCCATGTGGGACCCACCATGAGGCTTGTGTGCATGCAAACCATCCAGCGTCCAGGGGCGCTGGACGTGGCCCAGGGCGTGAAGAATGAACTGGCGGTGTGGTGTGTTGGCAGCAGCAATAAAAACAAAAAAAAGGATAAAATAAAATATTAAAATAAAGCTTTTAAGTGCACTACTCATGTAGGCCTCACCATGATGTATTAATTTAATCCACACCATCCATTCCATTTCTAAGCTCATTTTAGGTGTTGAACCAAAAAATGAACCCAATCTGATTATCTTGCACGCCATAGTGTAGAAAATAGTAGATTCCATCATTAAAATTCACTTTGACCTTTCTAAACACCGAAATATACCCAATATTAGGCTTGATAGGTTTGTTTAGATCCATGGAAATCAATGGTCGGGTCCGATTTCCCTGATGTAGGCCCCACCTATGAAAAACCTTAAGAAAACCCCCAAAAAAAAAAAAGGCAACGTTGATGTTGCTTCTGCAAGACGCACGCAGGCAGCACCTGCGCGCTGACACTGATGGATGGACTGGGCTGGACTACGGGTCCCAGCCTGGGCCCCACCATGATGTGTTAGAACATCAACCCCGTGCATTTCAACGGGCCCCCTTTAACCATGGGCCACCCCAAAAATCAACCGTTGGGGGAACTCAGGTGGCCCACGTCATAAAAAATAGTGTGGGTTGAACGTCTGCCATTGAAAACCTTTTGGGTCCACGGAGATTTTGAATTATTGTGAAATTTATTTATTTTTCCTTCATTCCGGTCTATGTGAAGTTATTAATAGATTGGATGGAAAACATACATTATGGTGGGCCCTACATGGGATCCACTGATATATGTATTGTATACCACACCTCCCCACGCATGGAGAGGTGGAGCGGCTGGTGTACCTCACCACATAGCTACTATAGTGGCGTCTGGAGTGACGTCACCAATTCCATGGGTCCCACCAGTGTCATCCACACGATCCATCTATGAGACCCACCATGATGCATGTGTTGCATCCAAACCATCCACCATTTGGCAAACATGTCTTATGGGCTAGAGACTAAAAATAAATTAGATCTAATGTTCAAGTGGACCTCACCATTTAGAGTTGTGGACAGTGACGTCCACCATTCAAACTTCTAAGGGCCACAGTAGTTCCCAATCAAGCCTATATCTTGGTTTTCACTTCATCTCTATGTTATGGATAGGTCGGGTCAAACATACATAAGGATGGGCCCACTTTAATATATATGAGACCCATGTGACTAGGCCCACCTTGATGTGTTTGTGGCCTGTTGTTGAGGCCCACCTTAATTTAATGTATTGCATCCGCACCATCCAATCTATGGATGGTGGATGCAGATTGGCTGGAGTACCTCACACCAACTTGATAGCTGAGGTATTGACGTTAACAAGTTCCATGGGGCCCACTTGAATTATATGGTGTATTCCATGCTACCCACCTGTTTTAGATCTATGCCGTCCATCCAGTTTTCTAGATCATTTTAAGATAGGCTCACCTTGATTGCATGTATTCTGTAGCTACATCGTCTGTCCATTTTGATGAACGTATGACCCACCTTGATGCTTGTGTTTTAACCACACCATCCTGTCTAGCTAGGATGTGGACCCCACCACTATGATGTATGTAGTTTATATCTGTACCATCCGTCTATTTTGGCAGTGGATAGGGCCCACCATGTTGTACGTATTTTATCCATGTCGTCCACTTATGTGGCCCACCTTGATGAGTGTATAGCAGGCACACTTTCCATTTGTTGGGGCTCATTTGACATGTTTACAGGGCCCACCTGTTATGTATATTAGACCCATGTGTAGGGCCCACCTATTGTGTATTTGAAACCTATGGACGAGGCCCATTGTGCTATATTTTCGGCCCATATGATGAGGCCCATTGTGATGTATTCGAGGCACATATGATGAGGCCCGTTGTGTTGTATTTTCACCCATATGATGAGGCCCATTATGATGTATTTGAGGCCCATTTTGATGTATTCGAGGCCCATTATGCTGTATTTCCTACCCATATGATGTGGCCCATTGTGATGTATTCGAGGCCCATATGATGAGGCTCATTGTGCTGTATTTTCGGCCCATATGATGAGGTCCATTATGATGTATTCAAGGCCTATTTTGATGTATTTTTGACCCATATGATGAGGCCCATTGTAATGTATTCGAGGCCCATATGATGAGGCCCATTGTGCTATATTTTTAGCCCATATGATGAGGCCCATTGTGATGTATTGGAGGCCCATTGTGATGTATTTTCGACCCATATGATGAGGCCTATTGTGATGTATTTTTGGCCCATATGATAAGTCCCATTGTGATGTATTCGAGGCCCATATGATGAGGCCTATTGTGATATATTCGAGGTCCATTAATGAGGCTCGTTATGATGTATTTTTGGCTCATATGATGAGGCCCATTGTGATGTATTCAAGGCCCATAGTTGAGGCCCAATGTAATGTATGTATGAACCATTACGCTGTGTATGAATCCCTTGTATGGGCCACTCCTTAGTAGCAATGTTGGTTAAATGTCCACATTGATGGGTAATGATAGTTAGAAGTCCTCATTATGACTTTCCCTTAGACCCTTTGTTAGGCCGATTAATGATGTTGATTACTGATGTTGGTTACCGATACCGATTATGAGTATGTGACAGATAACATCATGATACATGCCTATACACATCATCTGCATATTTAATACGAGATGTGGTTGACCATTGAATATATCATTGAGAAGGTTATTATGAGACTCCCTGATAAGTGGAGGTTATCTCACATGAGCGCACGGTATGTACAGGATTGATGCATGATTGAATTGTACGACTGATGCATCTTGCATTGTGATTACTATACGCTCTAGTGACATCAGGGCCATAGCCTCCACAGGCATATCGTGGATGGCTAGATGGGATACTGGAATTATGTTATTAGCATCGGGCTACCATAGATGACCCTGGGTGAAAATCTCTAAACCCTCTTGGTACCAGAGGATGCCCCAACGTTGAGACCGAGTGGATATGTATGAGTATATGAGGGTCGTATACTAGCAGGCCACATCTCCCACTGTGTCATGGTTAGTTGGGAGGCGGTGTAGCCTTACCTGCCTGAGGGAGTAGGCATAGCTAGGCTGACTTTGACCAGATCGTGAATGGGTCCGCTATCGACGTGCCGAGTAGATATTCACTGACTACTAGCCAGGCGGATAGTGAGGTCTATTCCACTTATCATGTTGTGCGCTTGATGGGGCGGCAAGCTAGTGGAGAGTGTACTAGACCCCGGTGATGATCCCAAAGATGAACTGTACTGATGTGTGGACTTATTGAGTAGGAGTTTCATACTCATTCATTCACTATCCACTCGGGCTAGGGGTGCGTGATTGGTTACATGTACCTTCGTAATGGCCAGGATTTAGGTTGGGGCGCAAGACTAACCTAAGATCAGGAGTTTACCACATTGACTCTGACTATTCAAATTAGGTATGAGACTAGTTTGGATAGAAATCCATTATGATGGACCCCATAGCCTACGATACTACATACTACCATCCTGACTTCACAACCTAGCATGGTCATTCCATTCGCACCGCATGTTGCATTACATCCGTGACATATGACAATTTTGGGTTATTGTGTTTCTGCATTTACGTGGTCTAGGTATGGCTGACACTATTTGTGCTACTCATCAGAAATGTATATCGCGTTGCATCCTCTACATCTAATATTTGACTCTCTATGATTCCTCATTTGCATAGTTAATTTGAATTGCATATTTTAATATTGTATGACTCATGAACTTGTCAGTATTTTCGCTTACTTTGTTATCGTATGATTTATGATCTTGTCAGTACTTCTGTTTGCTCTAACAATTCATGATCTTGTCAGTATTTCTGCTTATTCCAACATTATACGATTTATGGATTACTAGTATTTTCGATATTGTATGATTATGGCATTGTATTGAATACTTGGCACTTACCTTGTGCACACACTTACACCACCCTCTAAGCTTTCTATAAGCTTATTCATGATATATGCATGTAGGTGATGTTAGGTTGTAGCAGTGTTGAGCTTGGAGCGTATAATAGTTTTTTGGAGCTTGATTTTCGATTTATGTATTTCCCTTTCAGTATTGTACTCAAATGACTATGTTAGAGGATATGTGATGATGATGTTGCCTTTGTGAATTGGGTAATCTTGTAGTTATGCTTGTTATAAGTTAATTGTACAAAAAATAAAATCCTCCTTGTAGAATCCTAAGATCGAAATTTGGCATATGAACGCTAGGAGTCGAGAATGGGACACTACGGAGGCTGTCGACACCATATTTGGCGATCGGGATTCTTATGAATCTAATTTCTGGGTTTGGGGCGTGACATCAATACAGTAGCTATATTACTGGTCCCATAAAGATGGACGGTCATAAATAAATCACATACCACATGTGGGACCCACAGAACTTGTTGACGTCAGTACAATAGCTACACTGCTGGTGGGGCCCACATAGCTGGATGGGGTGAATAAAGCACACACATCATGTGGTGCCCACGAGGACGGTGTGCTCCGCCTGAGACTTGAATCTGCTTCATTCTGAGCCTGGGAGGCCTGGATGGACGGTGTGGATTCACACGTGCATCATGGTGGGCCAAGGATGACCTGGATAAAATAAATTAATCAGGTGGATCCACACATGTGGCCCACCAATAGCTAGTTAAAGCTAATATTTATATTATCCCTTCATCAAGGTGTTGGAGCATAAAGAAATCATCAAGAAAGACTGAAGATCAGAAATCAAATATTGAGTGAAGAAATGAGAAAGAAGCAAAGTACTTTGCTTTGGTGGTTGTGTAGGTCGCGCAATGCATAGCAGTAGTAGCATGGGTCACACAATGAACAACAGTAGTAGAGCATGTCATGCAATGGGTAGAAATAGTTGCACAGATGGCGCAATTGTTCTAAATGTGTTCATAACAGATTTCGTCTGTTGTAAGGATCATGCAACTGATGTCGCCGTTGTGCAGATCACGCAACTAAACTTCACTATTTGCACCGGTAGCACGACCGGGAGCAGAGAGTGATTAAGATAAGAAATCAGTCTAATGCAAAGTGGGCACCATGACACGAAGAGAGTGGGTTAGCACATGTGGGGGGCCTATAAATACACCTCCCCCCTCTCATTTGACAAAAGAAGATTCCTGGAAGAGGAGCAGAGCTCTGAAAGAAGGTTAAAGGTGAGGAACGAAGAGGAGGATCAGTTGCGCGTACCGCGCAACCCACTAATTGGTTACACGGACCGCGCAATAGACAAACTGGTTGCACGGGTCGCGCAACCAGGTCACTATGTGGTCAGTTCTAAAAAGAGTCAGGATACTACCGAAATCGTCTAGTTCGACCTTCATTATCCCAAGCTCTCCTTTACATAAAGGATAAGCTCAAAAGGGAAGAAGTTAATCAACAAGACATTCCTCCTAAGGAGATGATCGAAGCAACTGTCGAAATGCTGCCTAATTTGAGATTTAATATAATTTCAAATTATGTATTGCAAATAATCTATCTTGGAATCAAGGGATACTAAAGGGCTGTAAATGAACTCAATACTAATAAAATAAGATGATTGCTCTAAATACTTTTTCTTTGTTATGCCTGAATAAGATAATTTATCAAATCGAATACATTTGTTTCTTGTTCAAAACAAAATGTTGACTCCACTGGGGACTTTATCTTACATAGCATTAACATTAAGATAGTTATAGAACTTTCATCATAAGTTTGGCATCTTTCTCATGCCAAAATGACAATTCTTAGTGGGAACATCCTCCCATTCATCTTTAAGATGGATTACTTGATTCTCCAAATATTAAATATAGTTGTATTTTATGATCAAAGGTTTCTGAAACCAACTACAAATTACAACCAATGACAACTGCTGTAACAAAAGCAAGCTTCTGTTTCACTCCGATCTGGTTCGTAATAGAATATGCACCGAACCAACCTCCAGAATACATGGCTCGACTCTCTACAAGCAAAAGCAATCTAACTCAAGTGACAGTTGGGGTTGTATCTGTTTTGCATCAACCGCTGGAAGGCGATAAGGACTGGACTGTTGTAATGTCTCGTAGGACAAGAGTAAGGAATGCAAGAAGCCCTAGAATGAATCTACCTTCGCCGAGAGTTAGAGGGCCTATAACACAAGTAGAAGGAATCCTAAACTTGCTCCTCCTGTGATATATCCCGAGCGAGTAGTTCCATAGTTAACATCATGTGACTTCCTGGATTTGGTCACCCCAAGGGTCAGATGGATGATAGAGCAGAAAGGTAAAGCATTAATGGCAGGTTCACCAATATCCGTATCACCTTAGAGAAGTTCACCATTATCTGCATCACCCCAATCAATCAATGCCACTATAAGCATAGAGAAGTTGAATGAAACTCCATCCTCTCCTCTCTTCGTAAGCCCTATTACATCAACATATTCCCGCCCCACTCCAATTGCAGCTTCGTCAAAGAGTGGAGAAGCCACAGTACATATGGCCGAGACAAATCAAGACAATATGCCAACTATAGAGGATCGTATGAATGAAATGGTAGAAGAACAAAGACCACTTATGGAAGAGTGTAGAAACCTTAGAGAGGCTTTTATAACCCTTGCACATAATGTAGCCCAGATAGATGTTCCCCCAATGATGGACACAATGAATGGACAAGAAAACTAGCCTGAAGGCTTTCCACTATAGGGGGCAGGATCATTGGGGTCTGTTCCAGCCACGAGAATCGTAACATAAGACAAGGTGAGGCAAGTCGTTGAAGAAGCTGTTAGAGCAGAAAGGGAACGTGAAAATATTAGCTGTTTCAGATATCGAACGTCGTATCTAAGAGAGGTAGAAGACATCTCATTCCCAGCCAACTTCAAACACCCAGATTTTCAGAAGTTTAATGGGGAAGGATCGCCGGAGGAGCACTTAATGTACTTCATTACTATCATGGGGAATTTTTCTACAATACTAAAGTATTGCTTGTGATTGTTTAGATCATCCTTGACAAAAAAAAACATTCTGATGGTATTCTAGTCTGGCCCTAAGATCAATACGTACCTGGGAACAAATACAGGATGCCTTCTTGTCAAACTTTTTCTCTTCGGAGCATGATGTTAGCATTACCGAATTGGCTTCTGTTCGACAGAGAGAGGGAGAACTAGTAGAAATGTTTATAAATAGATGGAAAACATCGGGAGCCTCGTGTAGGCAGTTACCAGAAGAAAAGGAACAAGTCAAGATGTTTCTGAACTCCATGGAAATAGGAATCACGTTTGGACTCACCAGCGCCAACATCAGAACTTTTCGTGACCTAGCAACTAAGGCTCATGCTCTAGAGTCGATGACTCGAAAGATGTCAGTGTTCTACTCTAAGATACCAAGGAGAGCACCCAACACGATGGCTACAAATACCATTGATCGTGAAAAGAAAAGTAAAGATGTGAGAGACTCAAGGGATAAAAGGCTGGAACAGAGAAGAATGGAATCAATCAAGAAATAGATACAATGGAAAGAGGCCCAGAATGCTCAATTCTCATGATGGTTCGTGTTCGATAGAGAAGATGTCATTCCTATGATGAACCAACCGCTGAAAGTTGGCATGATAGAATTACCAGAACCGAAATGCCCTGAAGATGTGATAAGAACCAGGGAGAGAGATTTTTGCCATTATCATCCCCTGGTGGGACATCCGATCGAAAATTGTTATACATTAGAATGTATAATACAACAAATGATAGACAATGGTGAAATAGTAATTGGAAAAGAAAAATAAAGGGGCACGATGGTGACAGTAAATATGCGCACGATTTGGGAAAAGGCCCAAGAAATGAAAGAGAAAGAGGATCTTAAAACAGTCGAGCATCCTGAAATGGCTCCGAAGCAGATAGAAGAAAGGGGGCAGCCAACGATAGACAGTTTGCGAGAGATAAATCTGGGTACAGATGAAGAACCGAGGAACACATTCATTAGCGCTGGTCTTTCTGAACAAGACTCTGAGAAATATGTCCAACCTCTTAAAGAAAAGTTTTTGCTTGGACTACGTAGAGATGTCGGGTTTGGAGCATTCCGTAGCAATGCACCGATTAAACATCTCTAAAGAGAAAAGGCTGGTTAAACAAGCGCAAAGGTGATTTCATCTGGACTTGGTTTTCCTAATAGAAGAAGTGAATAAGCTGATAAAAGTTGGGTTTATCAGGGAGGTCAAATATCCCAAGTGGATATCGAACATTGTCCCCGTGAAGAAGAAAAATGGACAAGTTAGGGTGCGCATCGACTTCAGAGATCTGAACGAAGCCTATCCGAAAGATGATTTTCCTCCCCCGATAACAGAATTGTTGATTGACAACACAACTCATTATGCTACTGTGTCCTTCATGAATGGTCATGCAGGGTATAATCAGATTAGAATGACACCTGAGGATGAAGAAATAATAATATTTAGAACTTCACTGGGGATTTTCTGTTATAAAGTTATGCCATTTGGTCTTAAAAATGTTGGAAAGACATATCAAAGGGCAATGCAGAATATCTTCCAAGACATGATGCACAAGCATGTTGAGTGTTATGTCGATGACTTGTGGTGGTTAGGTCAAGAGATCATCCAGAGCATCGTGAACATTTGGCATCAGTTTTCCATCAACTCAGAAAGAAACAACTGAAAATGAATCTAGCTAAATGTGCATTTGGGTTTCTTCAGGTAAATTTATCAGTTTTTTTATCCGATATAGAAGCATTGAGATAGATTCAGGGAAAGTTAAAGCCATTTAAAATATGCCACCACCAAACACATTAAAAGAATTGAAAAGTCTGCAAGGAAAGCTGGCATACATTCGTCATTTCATTTCGAATCTGGTAGGGAGATGTCAACCATTTTCCCATTTGATGAAGAAAGGTACAGAGTTCGTATGGGACCAAGCCTGTCCAAATGCATTCAATTCGATAAAGGAATTGCTGAAACAGCCGCCGATACTAACAGTTCCGATAAAAGGTAAGCCACTTATTTTGTATATATCTGCAGCCAAGAATTCCTTAGGAACTTTATTGGCTCGGGTGAATGAATCTAGGAAAGAGACTGCTTTTTATTATTTAGCCGAACTCTGATGGGCGTGGAATACAATTACTCTCCAATTGAGAAAGAGTGTCTAGCGCTGATATTTGCGCTTCAAAAATTGTGACATTATTATCTCTCCCATGATATAACTTTGATCTCAAGAGCAGATCTGATAAAAAATTTAATGACAAGGCCAATGTTGTCTGGGAGATTGGCTAAATGGATGTTATTACTTTTGGAATATACTATCACGTATGAGCTGGCGAAAAGCAGTAAAAGGACAAGCAGTGGCGGATTTCCTTGCTACGCACCCTGTAGTAGAATGTGAAACCATCAGTGATGATTTTTCAGATGACAAGTAATGTTGGCTGAGTCATAAAGCCCATGGTAGATGTATTTTGATGGTGCTTCTCGAGTATCAAGAGCGAGGGCAGGAGTGATGTTCATTACTCCTCAAGGTGACTTGCTACCTTACTCCTTCACATTAGGTACTACATGTACCCTAATTATTGGAATGGAAATGGCTCAAGGAATGGAGATAAAAATGTTGCATATCTTCAGAGATTATAAATTGATTATAAATCAATTGAAGACTAAATTTGAGGTAAGAAAGAAGGAACTTTTGCCATACTGTCGAAAAGCACGGCAGTTGCTAGAACAGTTTTGTTATGTCGAAATCAAGCACATACCTTGATCTGAAAATGCAAGAGCGAATGCTTTGGCCAGCTTGGCAGTGGCTCTATCCTGCCCAAATCGAAGCCCTCTCCAAGTAACTATAGAAGAAAGAAGATTTTTTTTGTCTTCCGAGGTCATCGATGAAATCTTAGAGACACTCCTTATATTATGTTTAGAGGTAACGACAAATGATTGCCGTCAGCCTTTCGTAGATTATCTTACCAGAAAATCTAGTGCAGAGACAACAACTCGACAAAGATTAAGCAGATTCATCATATGTAGCGAAGTGTTGTATCGAAAATCTTACAATGGAATGTTGTTACATTGTTTAGATGAACAAGAAGTAGGTCGGATGTTGCGAGAGGCGTACTCTGGAGAATGTGGAGAACATCAAGCTGGCCAAAATTTATTGCATCAAATACATCGAATGGGGTATTATTGGCCTACTATGTTCAAAGACATGATAGATTATGCGACACATTCCTCCAGAAGACCTGCATCAGTCAGTCGCCTGTTGGCCCTTTTCTTCTTGGGGACTCGACGTCATTGTTCCTATAAATCTTTCTTTGTCCGAAGGAAAACAATATATATTGGGAACAATAGATTATTTCTCCAAACGGGCAGAAGCAATTGCACTGTGCAGTGTTAAAGAAAAAGTTAGTTAATTTCATCTGACATGCAATAATATACCACCATGTGTAACACCCCAGAATTTTGTCAACCTGGAGTTAGACGTCCTTAGGTAATGGGTCAACCATATCACTCTCAAAGATCAATCCCAAGGTCTAAAAATCACTTTTTAACCCATTTCCTTCAAAACCTCACCTTTCAACACCTCATTCTTCAAATTTCTCTAAGTACTTTCATGTTAGATACAAATCCTAAAGTTTAAAAGGTGAAGAACTATACTTAAACTAAAACTTACTGTAAATGGTACGTACATGAATAAAATGGGATTTTGACTTTTGAATTTTTGGAATTTCATGATGTAGATAGGTTATTTGGATGGATTAGCTTGATGTACTTAAATAAACTTGAAGTGTCGAGGGTCGAGCATAACTCAGCTCATCTTAAGTGATGTTCTGGAACTCGGGAGCTAAGTTATGCTCGACCCCTGATTTTCAGGGCATTAAACCATGGTATTCCAAAGAAAATTGTCACAAATAATGACATTCCCTTTAAAAATAGAGGCATGGAAAAGCTATGTCAGAAATTTGGTATTCATCATTCATTTTTAACACCTTACTATCCACCAGCCAATGGATTAGCAAAAGCATTTAATAAAATGATAATCAAGATATTGAAGAATATAGTGACAGGGAACAAACATAATTGGGATGAAAAGTTACAAGAAACATTGGCGGCATACAGGATTACTCATCGGACAATAACAAGAGCAACACCATATTCGCTGGTATATGGTGTAGAAGCAGTGATCTTGATTAAAATACAAGTAGTAACACTCAGAGTGGTAGTGCATCAGTCTATTACGGATGATGAAAATGCAAAAATAAGGCTAAAGGAGCTGGATTTGCTTGATGAGAAATGCCTGGCAGCTCAGCAGCGATTGCAATCATGTCAAGCAAGGATATTAGCCGCCTTCGATAAACGAGTCAAATATCGCTCTTTTAAAAAAAGGATATGGTATTAATGTTGAAAAGACCTATAGTGGTCACCCATCGCACAGGGGGAAAATTCAAGCCTAGGTGGGATGGGCTATATATAATAAAGGAAGTGTACTCCAATGGAGCATACAGAGTCGTGGACCAAGTTTGAAAAGGTATTAATATACCAGTCAATGCTCGCTTTATCAAAAGACATCGTCCTTAAAGACGTTACTGATTTTAATCCAGAATATTATCAGAATAATGATTATGTATCCAAAGGGGGCAAGAATAAACAAGACCATGGTTGTGTACTGTCAGATGAATGAATAAAGAAAAAATTTACAAGCACATCATGACTATGTGCCAATAAGTGTTGCAAAAAGAAAGTGATCATCGTCATCATTAAGAGAGCTCTGTAAAATTCTATTGAAATTGGCATCATCACCAAGCTGATGTATTATAAATAACACATATGAATACTGCTGAAGATATTAGCAGAAGTGGTGACATATCAATATTAGTCAGAAATGTCTATTATCCTTACAACAACGATGGCCACCTACTATTATCTTTTAAGGTAGCTTAGCCAAGCCCTAAAATGGCCAACTACGCTTAAGACCTATCATTTTTGCCATTCAGTTAGCAGTGAGAAGCCAGTGGCCCTAAAAAGTCTGTGAAGGCCATCATATGCATACCATGCGGGTAGCTGACGAAGCCAGCGACTAAAAGCCTAAAAGGCCAAAAACTCCTCAACGGCCAGTCACACATGAGACCAATGTCGTCTATATAGCTCTCTGACAAAGTCACGGGGAACGAAAGAAAATACCCTCTTGTGAATGGGTCTGACCTTGCAGATAAAGAAAACGTGGGCCGCAGTGTGAGCTCTTTGGCCATGTCCAAAGATAGGCCAACCATGCGTAAGGCCCCCCAGATCTTTGGCTTGATTTTAGTATTAACTCATGAGGAAGAGCTTAAACTTACTTATTGATAGACTGACAGCCCTAGATTTAGTACCCCAAAGGTCGCCTTGTGAACCCCATGAACTCTAGAGAGTTACTGCAGCCAACCGTGTGCGTAATTCCAACCGAGTTTATGGCCCCAATAGCTTCACTGGGCCTCTCTAATGGATCGTGGTTTATGAACTCACTAGGCTATGAGAAGTCCAGTGAACTCCTAAGAGTTACAGAGACTATCACATGAGACCTGACTCCACTACTCAAGAGTCTAAAAAACTGCATGGGCTCCACTACTCAAGAGCTTAAACTATATGTATCTAACTAAACTGAAATTTAGCACCGCCTATTAAGATAAAAATCATATAGAAATCTCATCTTGACAATTGTAGTAGGTTTATGCTTCTATTTTAATTCTTCATTCAATATCATGTCAAGATAATTGCATAAATGAATATGCTTAAAATTAATCATGATTTGAAAATTTATGAAGAGGCGAGATATCTCAAACTAGAAACCCTAATATTTTCAATAATGTAAATTAGGGGTCAAAAGAAGCTCCACAAAAATAAGAACATATCTAAAAACACGTAATACTCAGATGATGTAAGAATGTACAAACATATATTCATCTGAAATATGCCAAAATATGTCGATTGTTTGATATAATGACAGAAATCACAAAATTCCATATGCAGAATGCGTTTCTTCTAAACTAAATGAAATCAGAATTATATTAAGTTAGATCAAAATATCCAATGTTTGAAATCTCTTACTCTAAAGTTAAAATGTTTCAAAATATATTTATTCTTCTGAAGAGGACAAGTCTTCAATGATAATATGTTTGTCCTTTTGAGGTGGATGACAATGTTCTGGCATCTCTTGCCTTTCTGACAATAAAGGAGAATTAACTCATAATATCTGCAAAGGTGTAGGAGGATAGATCTGTAATGAATCGTCATTTGATGAGTATTCGTCAAAGGAGTGTCGAAAGTTATCCATCCTTCAAGGGCATCAGCGAGTTTTACTTCATACATAAAGAAATCTTCATACAAAGTGAAATAGCGGTGAAGACCGCTTAAGTTGAAGTAGGAATATGTTAATATGTCCTAGAGGGGGGTGAATAGGACTTTTTAAAGATTTATGAGTTACATTAAAAATCCTATCACTCTAATCCTAATAGGTATGCAATTTTCAGGATTACTCAAATGTAACTCTAGTTGCTTCTAAGCCCAGTAGAGGATCTAATCATAGAACTATTCAATTAATAAGCATGAAGCAGTTATAGTCTATGATGGATGTAACTGTGTGTGTGAAGTGTGAGCAGATATGAATGTAATTAACATAATCACACAAATGATCAAGCACAAGAATCAATCATAGACAGTCATTTTTATAGTAGTTGGACTACTTGTCTACTCCACTCCCGGCTGCCACACTCAACCCTTGAGTGTACCAAATTTCACTAAGAAGGTTTTCCATGGTTCACCTCAAACCTAAGGTTTTAAATCAGGATCACCTTCAACCTTTACACGGAGGTTTCTACTCGGTTCACCTCTAACCCTGGAGTTTTGCTGGCGCACTCCTAACTAGATGTTTATGCCCACTTAGAGCAAGGGTCCAAACAACGCACCCATATGTTTATGCCCACACAGAGAAAGGGTCCACACAATGAACCCACACGTACACTCCCACCGGATGCCTCCTTTGAAGACTTCAAAGGGTGAGCAACACTTAAGACCCAATCCTAGAAAGGAATGATCACAAGTGTCCTCTAGACTCTAGGTACTTACAGATAAGTTGATGAGTCTCTTTTAGCACAGTGATGAAGATCTCCTTCTTGTTGATTAAGAGTCTTCTGCTCCCTTGATCCGTAACACAAAAGATGTACCAGTACTAGGCTTCAGCTCGGGTCAAGGTTATGATGGAATTCTACTCTCTAAAGATTTTTCTATTAGGAAGATAGAGTGATTCCAATCATCTGTGCATTCAAGGCATCTCAGCTTAATGATTTTTCATTAAGGTAGTAGCTGGAGGATCCTTGAATGCGGAAGTTCATTCCCCAATCCACTCTATTGAATATCAATGATGAGGGTGGATTGGAGGATGAACTCCCTGAGAGAAAGGGCTTAAAATAAATGATATAAAGTTTAAAACACTCAGAAGCACTCTCTTCTTTCTCTACCAGCAATAAAGACAAGCCTCTCTTTAAATAGACAAAAGGTCCCAATGGATATAAAATGGTCATATTTATGACAGAGTTCAATATCATCGAGCAAGAGTAGATATGATCGAGCATATACTCTCGATTGTATCGATGATCCGCTCGATGGCATAAACTCCATGTCATTTGCTTTTGAAACCTTTTGTCGGCTTATCGAGTGGATCGATCAGGTGTCGATGTTATCGAATTTTGAACTCCGATTCCATCGATACTGGGATCGAGCCATCGACATTTGAAGCATGAGAGTAGTTTAGAAATATTTCAGGTTTCTAAGATATGATCGGGGAACATCCAATGTCATCGGAATTTATATATCGATGATATCAGAGTCTGTGTCGATGGGATCGATAAATCGTATAGATTTACCTATAAGCTTGCTGGATGATTTATGTCCGGTCTCGATCCAATTGACCTGGCCTCGATATGATCGACATATGAATATCAATTTCTCGACTGGCCCCCCGATTAAAGTTAAAAATAACCTGAAATATTTGGTGGAAGAAATGCACTCCCAAGGTTAATATCGTCGACTGACTTTCGATCGAATCGATATTTGATTTCAGATCATATCAGAAGGGTGTCGATGTATTGAAACACCTTATGAACTTCTTATAAAAAATAAGGGTGCCGAAAAAACTGCCTGTCGATATTATCGATCCACTTTCGATGGGATCGATATTTGAATATCGATGATATCGATTGTAACTTCGAGATATCGATAAATCATCCTAATGAATGTTTGATTGTTGGATGCTTTTTATCCTCACTCGATTGTATCGATTGAGATGCCGAGGACATCGACAGAGAAGGTCGATCATATCGAAATGTGAATCCATACAATCGACAGGGTAAGAAAACTTGAAGATTTTTCTGTTTGGTGAAACGTTTTCTTACAATAAAACCCTAAGGTGTTCTAATTAGTTTTAAGGGTTTTAATCACCTGGTGTTTTGGGACATGAGATGTGAGGCTATGATTTACCTATGGCGAGCTTTCACACATCCAGTTGAGGTAGACACTTGAATTGATCTTCCTGTTAGGTGCTGTTGTGTAACATCCCGAAAATCGGGGGTCGAGCAGAAACTCAGCTCCCGAGTTCCAGAACATCACTTATGCAACATTTTTTATGATGGATGAATGTCAGCTATATGAGTGCATAAAACATAAGGTGGATTAAGCCAAAACGAGCATATCATACTCCAGAGACAGTTAAATTACTTAAGCGGAAGACTGTGATAAATATATAAAATGTATAATTGATTGTAAGTCTCCAGAGTGTGAACATGTTACCAGGTTAACTAAATACATGTATACTCCAAAAATGAATGAAAAGAATATACATGAGTGTAAATAAAAGGCAAAATACCAAGTGTATTGGCATCTAATCAATAACCCTGTACCCCGTCGATCAGAACCTGCATATAGGAGGAATGCTCCTCATCATCATTAAGTCCGGCTCTGCTTCGCAAGCATCGCCATCATCTGCAACTAAAATAGGGATTGGTGGGTGTGTACAACACCGTCCCGTAACGTGGGAGTGAGTAGCTAACTCAGTGGGATCTATATAGTAAAGGTTAACATGTTATCAATTCAATCAAGCAGTAATGATAAGGCAGTGCAATCAAACAGGTCCTAGATACTCTTGTTAATGCAAGGATGATATGAAGAATGATGCATGCCCTCACCACAATTCCCTCTGCGACATCATCTAACGATCGCGGCATGACTCACTTCCTCAGTGCTCTATCACTAACGCCGTTAACACATGCAATGCGATGTTATGAATATGCTTACCAAGTTTTTATTAGTCCTTTTCATATAGCAGTATTGGGAAGCTAAGACACCTCCCTTGTATCAATTCCCAACATTGATCCATTCTAGGGTCGTCAGTCCTAGGAAATCTCATACGATGTTATAGTTCTAGGTCACTACAAGGGCTGTCAGGGCTGTTGCGCGCAATCATTGCTCCTCTCCCCCATCACCTTATCAATACAGGCCTATTTATATCCTTAAGACTGCAACAGGACTCGTCGTCCCTATGCAGTGTCAGGATAAACTCAAGGTCACTACAGAGGTCTCATCACCAATCAGTGTAGGCCAATAGCAAGAATATATTGTCCCATACCACCATAATCTGCTCAGAGTAGGGTGCTCACTGGTCACTACGGGGAGGTTTGTGGCCCCAGCGTAGGCCGACAGCTCGACCACGGTGTCCCATACCACCATATCTGGCTCATGAGTCTTAGGGAATCTTGGTACTATGGTTAACAGGAGTTTCACTAGTAAGCTCAGTGCCTTAGATTCAAACAGTGGTGACCAAACATGGTGAACAAGCATCGGTCAATCGGGTTAGTTGATAAGCTCAACTAGGCCAAGCGCACGTTGAGTTGAACGACATGAAATGCATAAGCACTCCGTGTGGCCTAACCACTACCGAACATCCCAAGCACGACTCAGATTCGTTAAACTCATCCTACGTGGCGTACAACCTCAACCACATTTTACAGAACGATTATCGATTACCTAGACTGTAGCATAGCCCCGATCACATACACATATAATAACTAGCATATGATTCATAATCTGCATCCATATGGACAATTATGAAGTATAACTTAAATGTAAACAGTACATACAGGAAATCATATGCACATGTAACATGATTCAATTAAATACATAACCCGTGGAGAAAATCATACACTTATTTATCATGGATAACCTAAGTTACATGATTCATGAAGGGAATCATACACATCATTGAGGTAGTTGAGAATCATATCTTAACCCGCATATAGGTACATCTTACTAACTCCTAACTCATTCAGACACTTTTACATACACTTAGTCTACACATTACATCATACATATTATGTATCCATTAGCATACGTATTAGGAAAAATCCTTTCATCAAAGGGTTATCGCCTATACAACAATCATATATCCAAGACAATTAGTCATGACGAGCACGAAAGTAAATTCCATACTCATTCAGGCATTTTCACAAACACTTAGGCTACACATACTAACTACATATCGTATGTTGATATATCATGTATTTGACCAAATCCTTTCACTAGGGAGTTGCCCCATATATCACTTGCATATACCCACGACGGATAATCATAGCATGCATGAATCCGGGTTTCATATTCATTTAAACATTTTCATAAACACGTGAGCTACACACTTTAACATATACGGCGTATATTTTCCGTGGCGTGATTTAGGGCAAGTCCTTTCACTAAGGAGTTGTCACACATGCAACAAGCATATATACACGGCAAATAATCATGTTGAACACAAATCTAAATTTTGTACGTATACGGTATTTTCTATAAATACGAGGAATACAGTATATTCAACATAATCCACGTACAACTGAAAAATGAAACCGACGGCACTTTATACATGTGAAATAGCATCCTAAGTAAGAATAAATCATTACTTAACATTGAAAGTCTTGGAAACCATAACCTAAATGCATATAGTCCGCACCTTAAACCAGAAAATGCAAAACGGAGTTGATTTAGACGATAAGTCTTCGTCAACGGCGGATTGACAACCTATGGCAAGAAATAGATTAACTATAGCTTCACTATAGCTATTCTAAGCTCCAAAATAGGTTAAGGTTAGGATTTCTTACCTAAGAACGGAGTTGGAGTCATTGGAAGAATGATACGGTAGTAGTATTGAAGCACGCGAAGCAACAGGGAAGAATCCCAGGAGAAAAGCCCCAACTTCTCTCCCACTTTCTCTCTCTTTTCTCTCTTCTCTCTCCTAGGTTTTCTAAATTCGTATGAGATTTGTGAGAGAGGGCTTAAGGCCTTCTTATAAGCCCAAAATCGACGGAAAGAGCCTTAAGGCCAAGGGATACCTATTTTATAACCAAAACGGGCTTGTTCCGATCCAACGGAGCACTTCTGGCGATCCTGTTACTAAATGCGGTCGGACTTAAGCTCTCTAATATTGGATCTAGGTCCAGCTAAGTTTTTAGTCCGGTCGGGTTTCCAGATTGACCTGGTGGACCAGTTTCAATTCAACGGTCACCGAAACTCGATCAGGGCTACGAGTGCTATGACATGTAAGGGCCAACTATCCTGATCCGAGGGTAAAATTTGGTCAAAATCTAATGGTCAGAATGCTTAAAAATGTCGTGCAAGCGACACGTGCCAGATTTATTAAAAATTGAATTAATTTTCTAAATATTTTTTTTCTCACTCTCTTTACTCCGGATGCAAGGAAATGGTCTTTGGACATCGGTTGGGCTTGATTTTTGAAATGATAGTCAAGTCCAACTAGGCGGTCATAATGGTCTAAGTTCATCCCTATCAGACTTTCAACGTGTAGTCTAGATCCAATACAAAGTTATAGAGCATTCCCGGGAACAATTGGGTTTAGAGTTGGATCCTAAATTTTAGGATAACGTAGTGGTAACAATTCTAGAGGTTTTGGGTCTTACAGATCGTATTTAAAGTGGTTGGTGCTAATTTTGCAAGAAATCTAGTGTAGCGCTAGTTAATACACGTTAAATTTCTAAAGAATTAGGTTCTAAATGATTTATCTGGCTTTGGAATCGAGTTTTGAGAAGTTACCAAGGTGCTATGGTTGACCCATTGTCTAAGGACGCCTAACTCTAGATTCGAAAAAATTTGGGGTGTTACATGTTATCCGACTAACTCAACTTACACCGTAATTGACAAACCAGGGCACTAGTAGGTGCACTTTCATTCTCCCCCTTTGTCAATTACGTGACAAAATACCCAAAATACCCTAGAAAAATATTTAGACAGATACATCCTAAATTGTGTGTACATGTGATTACACAATTTTATAATTTCTAGCATATTCATGTACACACCCATAATTTACTCCCCCTAACTGTAAAGACCCCTTTCTTGGTGCAACTGCTCCCCCTTACACCTGCAACAAATAAGAGCACAAATATTCAATTTTTCACAGGGGTGATTGTAATTTTTCTCCCCCTTTTTAACAGTCATTGGCAAAGGCATAATAAGTGATATTGACTGAAGAGTTTAAGCATATGGGAGAACCATAGTCAAATAGATGTGTATAGATATTCAACAGTGATAAGCATACATCAATGAAGGCAAGAAAAAAATAGATGAAGCAGTCAACACAGTCATTGTATAAGCAACAGGAGTGGCAATGAAATAGGAATGAAATTCAGCCATATCAACCAGTATAAATATATATATATATATATATATATATATATATATATATATATATATATATATATATATATATATATATATATATATATATATATATATATATATATATATATATTGCCACAGACAGCAGAAGAATGAGATTTGTCCAAAGAAAAATACATAACACAACAGTAGACGCATTGGATATTCAAGGGACAATTGGACTGATGCTTAATGTCTTTGAGGAAGATCATCCGTGAGAAATCTACCATTTGCTGAGTAGTTTCCTGGAGGACGTTGAGCTTCTCCTCAATTATAGTGAGACGCCTTTCACAATCGTTTAGACGGTCCTCTATACCAACCATCCCATTGAGTAGGTGATGTTCGAGGTGATTAGCTGGGTGATTTGTAATCGACTCAGGGCTGACCAATGGCTTACGATTTGATCCTCCATGTGTAGGCCGCATTGTTGGTGGAGCATGTTGGATGGCCCTTGGTATAGAAAGACTATGCCGGGAGGGAGACAAGGAAGGACAAAATTGTTGTGCCGCCAGTGATGCATCACTATCAAACCATGCTACAGGATGCACTTCATCAGATGTGGCAGGAAGCCCTACATGATGTGAGAGTTTGCAGATGAGCACGGGAAAGGGCAGTGTCTCCCTATGATGTCCTTGGATTACACGAATGATTTGCTTAAGGAGGAGAGTTGGCAGGCACACTTGATTTTCTTGATATACATCATAGAGTATATTGATCACAGATGGAGAAAGATGATCACCATTTACATCTCAGGGATACACATTTGACCAAAAAATGCTATGAAGAATTTTGAAGGTGGGTCCAAGATGGTTGATATGCAGCAAATTTTCGTCATTTCACGGAACCGTAGTCCCTTGGCACAATGCACGGGTTATTTCTCCCCATACCCCCAACCCATTGAGATTTCGGTTGGTTATTGGAATTCTAGTGACCTTCAAATCGAGGAGTTTCGCCAAGGTGACTGGAGTCATAAGCTTTGAGTAATGTGCAAGAACAATTCGAATGCTGGGGGGATCTTCACAAATGACATGAAAATGTTTGAAGAATTCATGGATCACACCCAGTTGGTACGATCCTCCAAGATTTAGAATATTTTACCAACCGATTACTTCTAGAAGGAGGTCAACTCCAAAAGGCTCAATGGCACTATTGACCACTAATCGTTCAGTGATGACAAATGGACAACCTTCCTTTGGAGCAGGTTGACGCCTACGAGAATTTGATTACATGCTTTTCTCCTCTAAAGATTGAAAGTAAGCCTTACCTTTCCCTTTGATCATGTTTTGAAGAGGTGAGTGTAAGTGCTATGATTTCATATCCCTTTGGTTGTCAAATTTTGTGGTGCTAAAACCAATATCTATGTCTTGTATGTCTTGTGTTTTATGTTTGAAGACTATTCATTACAATCAAGACATATCAAGATATCGCATTTCAAGACAAGATCTTAAATGAAGAAAGTTTTCAAGATATGAATAAAGAATTCAAGAATTGAAGTCTTCAAGTTTGCATGTTCAAGTTTCAATCAAGCTCAAGTATATTAAAAGACTTTGTCAAGTCAAGATCAAGCTCAAGAAGGCCTACTACAAGATTTGTATATTCTCAAGCTTCTCTTAAGGGTCATCTGAGTGTATAGACTTTCAATGTCCATCTCACTTTTAAGGTTTGTTTGACCTTAGATTGACCTTAGGATGGGCTTTATTATAGGTCATTCTTGATACATAACTCATATATTTTTATATACTTGTTTGGGCTGTTCTAAGACCAGTCCTAGGGACTTCAAGACCAGTCCTATCTTTGCTACGACTAGTCTTAAGTTTTTCAGGACCAGTCCTAGGTAGTTAAAGATTTTTGAATCTTTCTAGCTGTCCTACGACCAGTCCTGGACATCCTACGACCAGTCCTGTGAGTTATACGACTCATCCTTCGACTGGTCGTAGCCCTACGACTCAAACTCTAGCAACCAAATTAAGGGTCCTACGACCGGTCGTAGGTGACCCACGACCAGTCGTAGGTGGCCCACGACCGGTCGTAGAACCCCCAGGACCGGTCGTGGAACAGAAAATCCAATCCCGGGAAAATCTTTCAAAAATATTTAAAGCTACGACCAGTCCTAAGATCCTAAGACCAGTCGTAAACGGAATTTTTCAGGCTATAAATAGAGCACGAACTTCAGAATTTTAGCAATTCAATTCAATTCTTTTTAAGCATTCTTTAGGCTATTCTCTGAGATAAGTTTGTGTTTATTTTAAGCTACTTTGTGCTTATTTAATATTCTTTTGCTAGCTTATTCTTATTTGATTTTGATCTACATTCCAATCTTATTAGAAAAGGAGAATTTTTGATATTCCTTCTTCTTGGATTTAAAATCAAATAGATCTAGCCTTTTTGATTTAAAATCAATTAGACTTAGAACCATTCTTAAAGTGAGTATTGGACTTTGAACGTTGAATCGAACTTCTACTCCGATTGGTTCTACCGGGCTTCTTCAAAAGGTGATTCGGGTATTTTACATTTTTGTAATTCACTTTCTCTGGTTTTTGTTTGAGATTCGATAGAAAAATCTCATTGTATTGGTTATCTGAGGAGAGCCAAAAAACTCAGATTGAGGAGTTTTTGGATTGTGTAAGCCCGAGATCAAAGACACAATTATGAAGGTTTTAGGTGAACCTGTGAAACCTATTTTGATAGTGCATGCTAATATCCCCTGTGTGAGGATATTAGGAGTGGAGTAGCAATTTATGTGGCTGTTGGATAACAGTTGGTGTACACACAGGCGAACCACTATATATCGTTGTGTTGTGTATGTGTTGTTCTCTTTCATTCTTTTATTCATTCTGTTTTGTGGAGAGTGTTTGTGGATGAATGCTATAATCACTTCAAGCAAGTGTGGATGAATGTTGTAATAAGTTAAGATTTATTTTCTGCAAGTTATTTTGATTTCCTTGCTTATTATTCCTCATTGGTTTGTGATACAAAGGACGTTCTAGAAATAAGGTTGTCCTACCTTAAACCTTTGGTTTTTACTGTAAGGTTCTCCTTAGAACTGATAAAGTATCATTCTCTTTATTTTAGGCTATTGAGAAAATTTTATATTCAGCATTATGCTTTATTTCTTTTATTATTCCGCTGTTACAAGTTTTATTTGGCATTGCCCTATTCACCCCTCCTCTAGGGCATATAGCTACGCCCTTTCAAGTGGTATCAGAGCCTAATAGCTCGTGCTTATTATTTATTTATTGGATTTATTTCCTGAGCTAACGATCTAAGCTATATTAAGATGTCAAATTTTGATAGCCTATCAGTCACTAAGCCACCACCCTTTAATGGCACAAACTATGCTTATTGGAAAGCCAGGATGAGGATCTTCCTTAAATCCTTGGATGAAAGTGTGTGGCTGGCCACAGTGAATGAATGGATCCCTCCTATCATTGAAGTAACTAATGAAAGTAACGGCTTATTCTCTTTGGACCACACTTCAGAAAAGTGAAAGTAGTGCAAATGCAAAAGCACTAAATGCAATTACTTGTGCATTATCACCAGATGAATTTAAAAAAATCATCTCTTGTGAAAATGCAAAACAAGCATGGGATGTATTAGAAATGACACACGAGGGTACATCTATTGTCAAGAAATCTAAAGTCCAACTCCTCACAACTAAATTTGAAGAAATTCATATGGAGGAAAATGAGATGTTTATGGACTTCTATACTAGATTGAATGACATTGTGAACACTATGTGGGGTCTTGGTGATAGAATCCTTGAAAGTAAAGTGTGCGCAAAGATACTACGTTCACTTCCTGAACGGTTCAATTCTAAAGTGACCGCGATTCAGGAACTTCGTGATACGGATACCATGAGGGTTGAGGAACTAGTTGGTTCACTTCAAACCTATGAGTTATCCTTTAAGGCTCCTAAAGGAAAATCAATTGCTCTTAAATCATTTAAAAATGTTTCACAAGAGAGCACTTCAGATTTAGAAAATTTCAAAGATGATATGGTGCTTTTAGAAAAAAAGTTTTACAAAACTTTCAAAAACAAGAAAAAGGTTGATTTTCAAAAATTAAATGATAAGAGACAATCTAAACATAGAACTCAAAAATCCTTGAAAGATAGTCAATGTTACAACTGTCAAGAATATGGACACTTAGCTAACAAATGTCCTAAAAAGGACAAATCAAAAAAGAAAAGCATGATGGTTACTTGGGATGAATCGTCTGATTCTGAATCCTCTTCTAAATCAGAAGGTTCTGAATCCAAGTCGGGTGAAGATGTTAAAGCCCTTATGACTCTAGCCAAGATCACCCTTTCAGATAATGATTATATATCTAGTGACGAAAATCTGAATAGTGATTGCGATAATGAAGATGAACTTCAGGATGCTTATAATGCCCTTTATAAAGCGAGTTGTAAAATTGCTGTCAAGCTTAAATTACAAAAAGAAAAATTTTCTAAGCTTAAGGAAGATTATGAGTCTCTTGTTTTAGAAAAGTTTTATATTTCTGATTCTTTTGAAAAGACCAAAAGTGATTTAGATTTCAAAACCTCCAAAATTGAAGATTTGAGATCCGAAAATGAGAAACTCAAAAATGAGGTAGCTTCTCTTCAAAGTTTGAAAGACACATGGAGATATGCCCATGGTGATCCTAAATTGGAAAAATTATTGTCCGGATCAAGAAAATGTGGCGATCGATCCGGGTTGGGCTATGATAAGAATACATCTCCTAAATAAAAGAACATTGCTCCTAAATTTGTAAAAAGAGAGTCTTCAATCTCAAAAGAAAAGAATACTTATCAAGTTTTTTCCAAAAATTCAAGGACTTTTCAAAAACCGACAGGTAGCCATGTCAACTTTAATTTTCAAAAATGAAATCCTGTGGTTGAAAAAATTATTGATCTTCTCAAGGAGCTATTAAAGTCTAACTCTATAGGTCTCTCCTATAACAATAGACAGAAAAAGACCATCTATACTCTTAAACCCAAAACTGTTATGAAATGGGTTCCTAAAGTTGCCAGCTTGGTTGCCCACACTGCTTTCAAAGCTACAAGCCATTCAAAGTGGTACCTAGATAGTGGTTGCTCCAGGCATATGATAGGTGACAAAGCTTTATTCACTGACCTTAAGGATATGACTGAAGGGTCAGTCAAATTTGGTGATGGAAGCAATTGTAAAATCATTGGCCAAGGTACGGTTCAGCTTTATAACATTCTCTTATTTAAAAATGTTTTATATGTTGAGGGCTTAAAACACAACCTTCTAAGCATTTCTCAGATATGTGATAACAACCATAGTGTAAAGTTTTCTAATCAAGGTTGTGAGATAGTTAATAAAAAGGGTTCTGTTATATTAACTGGTCGCAAAACTTTTGAAAACTGTTACATAGTTAGTGATGCAAGCTCATCTACTCAATCATGTTACATGGTCCATACCGATGAGACTGAATTATGGCATAAACGCCTTGGACATGTACACTATCAGAACTTATTTAGATTGAGCAAAAGAGAACTAATTAGAAGTCTACCCAAATTATAAAAAGTAGATAAAGTATGTGGTGAATGCCAGTTGGGCAAACAGATTAGGAGCTCTCACAAGAAAGTGAACTTCAATACCACAACTAGACCACTCGAGCTTCTCCACATGTATCTTATTGGACTAACCAGATCGGAGAGTCGAGGAGGCAAAAAATACAACTTGATTATCGTAGATGACTATACCAGATTCACTTGGGTATCGTTCTTAAAAGATAAAACTGAAACCCTTGATGAAGTGAAAAAGGTCATCAAACGAATCCAAAATGTGAAAGGTTCTCATGTTAGTAAGATCCGTAGTGATCATTGATCCGAATTCAAAAACAGTAGTTTCGAGAAATTCTGTAGTGATCAGGGAATATCACATGAATTCTCTGTGACCAAAATACCACAACAAAATGGTATAGTTGAAAGAAAAAATATAGTGCTTCAGGATATGGCTAATGTTATGTTGAATAGCATGAAGCTCTTTAGAAATCTTTGGGCTGAAGTAGTTAATACCGCATGTTATATTATTAATCGGGTTTATACCAGTAAATGTGATAATAAGACTGCTTATGAATTATGGTTTGAAAAGAAACCTAATGTCAAATACTTTCAGGTTTTTGACAGTAAGTGTTATATTTTACGGGATCGTGAAAATTTGGGTAAGTTTAATATGAAAAGTGACGAAGGTATTTTTCTTGGTTATTCTTTGAACAATCGAGCTTATAGGGTTTTAAAAAAGAGAATTGGTGTGGTTTAAGAGTCCATCAATGTGGTCATTGATGATCATTTGAATACACCAGCCCCGAGTTCAGATGATGATGAAGCTCTTATTATTGACAATCAAGATATCTCATCAAGTCAAAAAGAATCTGAACCAAGGACTGTTAAAGATCATCCAACCAATTAAATACTTGGAAACTCTCTCACTGGAGTTCGTACTCACAAACAACTTGAGAACATATGTAATTATATTTGTTTTACATCCCAAATAGAACCGGTGAACATAAAAGAAGCACTTTCTGACGAAAATTGGATAGTTTCTCTGCAGGATGAACTTAATCAATTTGTTCATAATGATGTCTGGTATCTTGTTCCGAGACCTAAATATAAACACATTATTGGAACAAAATGGATCTTTAAAAATAAGTCTGATGAGCTTGGAAATATTATACGAAACAAGGCTAGATTGGTTGTACAAGGGTACACTCAGATTGAAGGTATCGATTACGATGAAACCTTTGCTCCAGTCGCTCGTCTTGAATCAATCAGACTTTTTATTTCCATCGCATGCTTTAGAAAATTTAAAATATATCAGATGGATGTAAAGAGTGCTTTCTTGAATGACGATTTACATGAAGAAGTGTATGTTGAACAACCTTCAGGGTTTGAAGACCCTAAGTTATCTGACCATGTATTTCGTCTCAAAAAGGCTCTCTATGGTCTAAAATGAGCATCCAGGGCATGGTATGAGAAATTGACTAAATTCTTAATTAGTCATACCTTTCAAGTAGGAAGTGTCGATAAGACGCTCTTTGTTAAGAAGCAAAACAATGATATTTTGATGGTTCAAATTTATGTTGATGATATTATTTATGGATCTACTTGTTCTAACATGTTTATTGAGTTTGTAGAGTTAATGAAATCAAGGTTCAAAATGAGCATGGTTGGCGAACTTAATTATTTCCTAGGGTTGCAAGTAAAACAACAACCTAATGAAATTTTCATTTCCCAGACCAAATATGCTTCAAACTTAGTTAAAAGGTTTGGATTTGATAACGGTAAGAACTTTGATACTCCTATAAGTACAACATTAAGACTCTCAAAAGACTCTACAGGTAAAGATATAGATCCTAAACTATATCGCAGTATGATTGGTAGTTTGTTGTATCTAACAGCTAGTAGACCTGATATCGCATTTAGTGTTGGTATTTGTGCGAGATATCAGTCTAATCCTAAGGAATCACATCTTACTGCTGTTAAATGGATTATTAGATATGTCGCAAGTTCTATAAATTTGGGACTTTGGTATCCTTTTGATACTAGTGTTCAATTAGCCGGATACTCAGATGCTTATTGGGCTAGAAATATTGATGATAGAAAATCAAGCAGTGGTGGAGGTTTTTACATTAAAAATTGTTTAGTTTCTTGGTTCAACAAGAAGCAAAGCTCAATATCGCTCTCCACGGCTGAGGCTGAGTATATTGTAGCTGGATATGCATGTACTCAACTAGTTTGGATGAAACGCATGCTTAGCGATTATGGAATTAATCAAGATTCAATGATCTTACATTGTGATAATTCCAGTGCAATAAACATTTCCAAAAATCCAATCCACCATTCACGTACTAAGTATATTGACATTAGGTATCACTACATTCATGAGTTGGTTGAAGAAAAAGTTATCTCCTTGGAATATATACCAACTGAAACTCAACTTGCAAATATATTTACTAAACCACTCGACAAAAGCAGGTTTAATAAATTGAAATTTGATCTTGGTATGTGCATTTTACATTAAATATTCTTGCTTGCTTGTATCATAGTGTATCATATTTCATATTATATTTGTTTAAAATTCAAAATTTTTCTTTAAAAATTATTTTTTAGTCGATACTCGACCGGTCGTAGATGTACATGACCAGTCGTGGTACGACTGGTCATGCACAGCACTCGACCAGTTATGGTACTCGTGATCATGATATAATTTGGAGAAAATCCTCTTCTTCTTCATTTCCATTCCAACCTACGACGAGTCGTGGCTCGACCAGTCATAGGATTTCTAATTTTTCTTCAAGGTAAGTCCTATTTCATCATCTTTCTTGAAGATTCATGCTCTCTATGCTTTGATTTGTTCATAGTATAGCTAGATTTCATCTCTTGTTGGGTTTTTCAAGGGTTTCCTCTCAATTTACTGATCTAGAGAAAAACCATATTTCTTTTGTGCATCTTGCTTGCTCTTTGTATATCTTTTTGAATATGGATGCTAGAGGGAAAAAAAACATCCCGTGGTCCATCTTCTTCTAGATCTGCACCGATAAGTAAACGGCACCTTCGGTCACCCGAAGATGATTCTCAAGATGTAAGAGATTTATGTGTCCGTCACATTATCGTTGAGTATACTGCTGATCTCAATCACATTTCTCCATATAGTATTGTCTCCCTCCTTGAATCTGTAGGATGGACTAACATTTTACTTTGGGGTGGGCCTGCATACCAGTCCATTGCCCAATCAATGGTTGCATGCATTTCAGATTTTTCTCTTGATAATTTAACTTTCTCAATTGATACTAGAGAAGGAAAATTTAAAGTAGATCGTCATTTGATATAAGGTATTATGGATATACTTGTTAATGATGAAGGAATACCGATTCATACTTTATATGACAAACCTTCTGAATTGGAAAAATACATGTTAACAAGAGATTTATGCAAAATTGATGCACAATGGACTCACAAAGGGAATGCCCTCCCTGCAAAGTATCTGTAACCTAGATACAGAGTGTTACATCATTTCTTCATTTCCAATGTGTATCCTCGGTCCGGTAATAAAACCGAGTTGACTTCTTTCATGGTTCGTGTGTTGCATTCTATTGCTTCTGGTACCATGGTCTGTCTTCCTTCTTTGATCTGTTATTTCATTATTTAGTTTCGTCTTCATCCGGGTCATAGTGATATTCCGTTCGGTTATCTTATGACTGTTTTAGCCACTTACATACTTATCGATAAACCTGTTAATGAGGCACCAATTCATCATCTTATTTTCAACAATTCCAATCTTAATAAGATGAAATTGGATCTGCTCCCTGGCCAAGTTGATGAAGGTGGTGATGGTGGTGAAGCTGGAAACGAAGGGGAAACTAGCGATCTTCCACAATAAGATGTTAATATGGATGGGATTTTTGATGAGATAGAATCTGATTCACCTAATCATCCAGATTATGATCCATCTGATTTTGATGCACACCTTCGTGCATTGGAGGAAAAAGTTGATAATATGAATATAGCCCACGATGTGCGATTTAAGTACATGCAAAAATATCTTCGTCGCATTAATAGGGGGTTACACCAGATTGATCCGTCTATCCCTGCTCCCTCCTCTGGATCAGATTAGGTGAATTATCTTTTGGATAGTATATCATTTCTTTTTATTTTGGATATGTATTATGGATTATGGTTTGATAACATTGTCTTTTGGATATTGTTTTATGGATTATGGCTTGATGCTTCAGGTTTATATTATGATCTTTCATATCTCTTTCTCATTATCTACTTTTTACTCTCTATGTTCTCCTTCCTATTGTTCCTTTCCCTTGTCATTTTGTGACAAAAAGGGGGAGTAGTAAGCTAAAAGCTAAAAGGGGAGTAGTATGGAAAGGGGGAGTATATTTGTTTGAATTGATTGATTGAGAAGGATATGTGGATTGAAGTCTTGAAGTTTTCATGTTGTGTACTGATTATTTGAGCAATACTCATATTACTCAGGGGGAGTAGAGTATTTTGTGATTATTATCTTCTATGCTATATGTTTTGTCATAAATTTGACAAAGGGGGAGATTGTAAGTGCTATGATTTCATATCCCTTTGGTTATTCAATTTTGAGGTGCTAAAACCTATATTTATGTCTTGTATGTCTTGTGTTTTATGTTTGAAGACTATTCATTGCAATCAAGACATATCAAGACATCGCATTTCAAGACAAGATCTTAAATGAAGAAAGTTTTCAAGATATGAATGAAGAATTCAAGAATTGAAGTCTTCAAGTTTGCATGTTCAAGTTTCAATCAAGCTCAAGTATATTAGAAGACTTTGTCAAGTCAAGATCAAGCTCATGAAGGCCTACTACAACTTTTGTATATTCTCAAGCTTCTCTTAAGGGTCATCTGAGTGTACAGACTTTCAGTGTCCATCTCACTTTTAAGGTTTGTTTGACCTTAGATTGACCTTAGGATGGGATTTATTGTAGGACATTCTAGATACATAACTCATATATTTTTATATGCTTGTTGGGGCTGTTCTACGACCAGTCCTAGGGACTTCAAGACTACTCCTAGCTTTGCTATGACCAGTCTTAAGTTTTTCAGGACCATACTAGGTAGTTGAAGATTTTTGGATCTTTCTAACTGTCCTACGACCAGTCTTGGACATCTTACGACCAGTCCTGTAAGTTATACCACTCATCCTTCGACCGGTCGTAGCCCTATGACTCAAACTCCAGCAACCAAATTAAGGGTCCTATGACCAGTCGTAGGTGACCCACAACTAGTCGTAGGTGGCCCACGACCGGTCGTAGAACGCCCAGGACCGGTCATGGAACAGAAAATCCAATCCCGCAAAAATCTTTCAAAAATATTTGAAACTACGACCAGTCCTAGGATCCTAAGACCAGTCATAGACGGAATTTTTCAGGCTATAAATAGAGCACAAACTTCAGAGTTTTAGCAATTCAATTCAATTCTTTTCAAGCATTCTTTGGGGTATTCTCTGAGATAAGTTTATGTTTATTTTAAGCTACTTTGTGCTTATTTAATATTCTTTTGCTAGCTTATTCTTATTTTATTTTGATCTACATTCCAATCTTATTAGAAAAGGGGAATTTCTGATATTCCTTCTTCTTGGATTCAAAATCAAATAGATCTAGCCTTTTTGATTTAAAATCAATTAGACTTAAAACCATTCTTAAAGTGAGTATTAGACTTTGAACGTTGAATCGAACTTCTACTCCGATTGGTTCTACCGGGCTTCTTCAAAAGGTGATTCAAGTATTTTACATTTTTATAATTTACTTTCTCTGGTTTTTGTTTGAGATTCACCAGAAAAATCTCATTGTATTGGTTATCTGAGGAGAGCCAAAAAACTCAGATTGAGGGGTTTTTGGATTGTGTAAGCCCGAGATCAAAGACACAATTGTGAAGGTTTTAGGTGAACCTGTGAAACCTATTTTGATAGTGCATGCTAATATCCCCTGTGTGAGGATATTAGGAGTGGAGTAGCAATCTATGTGGCTGTTGGATAACAGTTGGTGTATACACAGGAGAACCACTATATATCGTTGTGTTATGTATTTATTTTTCTCTTTCATTTTTTTATTCATTCTGTTTTGTGGAGAGTGTTTGTGGATGAATGTTGTAATCACTTCAAGCAAGTGTGGATGAATGTTGTAATAACTTAGGATTTATTTTCTGCAAGTTATTTTGATTTCCTTGCTTATTATTCCTCATTGGTTTGTGATACAAAGGACGTTCTAGAAATAAGGTTGTCCTACCTTAAACCTTTGGTTTTTGGTGTAAGGTTCTCCTTAGAACTGATAAAGTATCATTCTCTTTATTTTAGGCTATTGAGATTATTTTATATTCAGCATTGTGCTTTATTTCTTTTATTATTCCGCTATTACAAGTTTTATTTGGCATTGCCCTATTCACCCCCCCTCTAGGGCATATAGCTAGGCCCTTTGGTGAGATGCTGATAGGAACTAGAAGAGGTATTTAGAGAAGGAAAGGATATGAGTTCGAGTGGGCCCTTCTCTTTATATAACAGACTTATCGATTATATCGATTAGTTATCAATAGCATCGTCATGACTTTCACCAAAAGTTGCATTGACGGTTGTTGAAAAACAACAATCTGATGGAATGCAGTTTAAGGAACCGTCGATTGCATCGATGTACCATCTCAATGGAATCGATTATAAAATCTAAACTGCACAGATATTATCGAGGCTGTAAGAATTTTGACATTTGTTCATCATCAGCATGACCATGAATATCTCAGACCTTAAGATTTTCCAATGTGTACCATAGTTCCTAAGATATTATTAATGCGAACAAACACCAATTGACTTTTGGAGGTCATAGAACCTGTTTGTGTCAAGAGGCTTTGTATGAATATCAGCAAGCTATTTTTCAGTAGTTACATAATCCAACACAATGGTCTTTTCTTTGACTAGTTCTCAGATAAAATGATGACGAATGTCAATATGCTTGGTCCGAGAGTGCTGAACTGGATTCTTCGAGATATTTATAGCACTGGTATTGTTACAGAAGAGACTCATTGTGGATTGTGCAATCCCGTAGTTAAATAGCATCTGTTTCATCCAAAGGAGTTGAGCACAACAGCTACCTGCGGTTATATATTCAGCCTCTGCAGTGGATAACGAGATTGAGTTTTGTTTCTTACTTTGCCAGGAAACCAAACAATTTCCAATATAAAAGCATCTACCACTTGTTGATTTTTGATCATCCAAATTTCCAGCCCAATCAGCATCTTAATATCCTGCAATAATGGTGGAGGTTTCATATGGATACCCTAGTCCAAAGGTGGTAGTCCCTGCAACATACTTGATAATCCTTTTAACCGCTGTTAGGTGAGATTCCTTAGGATCCGCCTGATAACGAGCACACACACCAACGCTAAAAGATATATCTAGACGACTGGCAGTGAGATATAGTAGACTTTCGATCATGCTTTAATAGAGATGTTGGTCCACACTTTTGCCGTTATTATCTTTTGAAAGTTTTAGAGTAGTACTCATAAGCGTGTGATAAGTGCGACCAGACTCAAGCCCAAATCTTTTCACTAAGTCCTTTGCATACTTGGTTTGATTTATGAAAATTCCATCATCCAGTTGCTTGACCTGTAACCCTAAGAAGAAGTTCAATTCGCCAACCATGCTCATTTCAAATTCTGATTTCATGAGGTTGGCGAATTTAGAAGCCTCATCTCCGCATGTTGATCCAAACACTATGTCATCCACATAAATTTGCACAATAAGCAATGAGTTCTTTGTTCTCTGGGTGAACAATGTCTTGTCTACACTGCCTCTGCGGAATTCATGGTCTAAAAGAACTTCGTTAATCATTCAAACCAAGCATGTGGTGCTTGTTTGAGACCATATAGAGCTTTGTCCAAACGATAAACATGATGGGGATGCTTAGGATCTAAAAATCCTTTTGGTTGTTCCACATATACTTCTTCGGCAAGATCACCATTAAGAAAGGCACTCTTAACATCCATTTGAAATAATTTGAATTTTAGTGCGCATGCAATGGACATAAGAATTCTAATGGACTCTAGACATGCGACAAGGGCAAATGTTTCATCAAAATCAATTCCTTCAATCTGTGAGTATCCCTAAGCAACCAATCTTGCTTTATTTCTAATTACATTCCCTGATTCGTTAGATTTATTTTTGAAGACCCATTTTGTTCCAATGACATTAGTATCAGTTGGTCTAGGAACCAGTTTCCACACATCATTTCTCTGGAATTGTTGAAGTTCTTCTTGTATGGCATTTATCTAGTATTCATCTTAAAGAGCTTCTACAATATTCTTGGGTTCAATCTTTGAGGTAAAACGGAAATGACTATAAACATTGTCTATCTGCCGTCTAGTTCTTACACCGTCATTAGGGTCTCCAATAATTTGCTCTCGAGGGTGATTCTTAATAACGGGCATGTCAGATAATTGCTGAGGTTCATTCAATAATGAAGATTTGTCATCTGATTTTTCAAGTATGCATGAATCTACATCATCTTCTATCTCATTTGTAGGGGAATTCACATCTTGAGGATGATCATCAATTACCACATTCACAGATTCTTGAATAGTAAGAGTTCTTAAGTTGTATACTCTATAAGCATGATTATTCATGGCGTACCCTAGAAAAATGCCTTCATCACTTTTAGATTCAAACTTCCCTAGGCGATCCTTGTCCCTCAAAATGTAGCATTTACTACCAAAGACCCGAAAGTATTTCACATTTGGTAGCTTCCCATACCATAGTTTATTTGGAGTTTTTTTTAGACCTGCTCTAAGATATACTTTGTTTATGATGTAGTAGGCGGTATTGACAGCTTCTGCCCAAAAACTTTTTGCCATATCCTTTCCATTCAGCATAATCGACCCCATTTCCTGTAATACTCAATTTTTTCTCTCAGCAACTCCATTTTGCTGTGGCGTTTTTAGGGCTGAAAATTCATGACGAATTCCTTTATCATTGCAATATTTTTCAAATTCATCATTTTCGAATTCACCACCATGATCACTTCTGATGGTTTTATGTCATATCCTTTCTCATTTTGAATTTGTTTTGCCAAGACTACGAATTTTCCAAAGGCATCAGATTTTTCTCGAAGAAATGCAACCCAAGTAAATCTAGTATAGTCATCTACTACCACCAGAAAGTATCTTTTCTTGCCATGACTTTCCACTTTAGTAGGACCTACCGGATCCATATACAGCAGATCCAAGGGCTTTGTTGTTACTATGGTGGTTGTCTTTTTATGTCCAACTTTTATCTATTTTCCTTTTAGACATTCCACACATACTACTTTTTATTCTTTTCTAATTTTGGGAAGACCTCTAACCAAGTTTTTTGAGCTAAGTTTAGCTAAATTTCGGTAATGAACATGTCCCAACCTTTGATTTCATAATTTGGATTCATTCTTTATAGCCATATTACACTTTATGGACAACCCATTTTCATTGGTACTCTCAATGATATAACAGTTATCACTAGTGCGTAAACCTTTTATGAGAGATTTTCCTGTATGATCTACAATTCTACACACATCTTTTGAGAAGGTGACCAAATGTTCTTTGTCACAGATTTGGGAGATACTGAGGAGATATGTTTCAGACATTCTACAAAGAGAACATCTTTAACTTTTAGAAGACCTGGTACTGCTATTGTTCCTTGTCCAATGATTTTGGCTGAGCTACCATCTCCAAATGTGACCGATCCACCATCGAAGTTTGAATATTTACAAAAGTGAGTACGATCACCAGTCATGTATCTGGAACATCCACTATCAAGATACCACTTCGAACTATTGCCAACTTTGAGAGCGGTGTGGATTACAAGGAAATTATTTTGATCTGTCACATCCTCTGGGACTTTCTTGATCATGATTCCAACTTCAGTTAAGATAACTCTCTAGGCGGTGAAGCCCTTAAAGAGAGACCTGCTCTGATACCAATTAAAATAGCAGTGAAGACCGCTTGAGTTAAAGTAGGAATATGCCAATATGTCCTAGAGGGGGGTGAATAGGACTTTTTAAAGATTTATGAGTTATATTAAAAATCCTATCACTCTAATCCTAACAGGTATGCAATTTTCAGGATTACTCAAATGTAACTCTACTTGCTTCCAAGCCTAGTAGAGGATCTAATCACAGAACTATTCAATTAATAAGCACGAAGCAATTATAGTCTATGATGGATGTGACTGTGTGTGTGAAGTGTGAGCAGATATGAATGTAATTGACATAATCACACAAATGATCAAGTACAAGAATCAATCAAAGACACAGTCATTTTTATAATGGTTCGACTATTTTTCTACTCCACTCCCAGCTACCACACTCAACCCTTAAGTGTACCAAATTTCACTAAGGAGGTTTTTCATGGTTCACCTCAAACCTAAGGTTTTAAATCAAGTTCACCTTCAACCTCTACACGGAGGTTTCTGCTCGGTTCACCTCTAACCCTGGAGTTTTTCTGGTGCACTCCCAACCAGATGTTTATGCCCACACAGAGAAAGGGTCCACACAATGAACCCACACGTACACTCCCACCGGATGCCTCCTTTGAAGACTTCAAAGGGTGAGCAACACTTAAGACCCAATCCTAGAAAGGAATGATCACAAGTGTCCTCTAGACTCTAGGTACTTACAGATAAGTTGATGAGTCTCTTTTAGCACAGTGATGAAGATCTCCTTCTTGTTGATGAAGAGTCTTCTGCTCCCTTGATCCGTAACACAAAAGATGTACCAGTACTAGGCTTCTGGTCGGGTCAAGGTTATGATGAAATTCTACTCTCTAAAGATTTTCCTATTAGGAAGATAGAGTGATTCCAATCATCTATACATTCAAGGCATCCCAGCTTAATGATTTACCATTAAGGTAGTAGTTGGAGGATCCTTGAATGCGGAAGTTCATTCCCCAATCCACTCTATTGAATATCAATGATGAGGGTGGATTGGAGGATGAACTCCCTGAGATAAAGGGCTTAAGATAAATGATATGAAGTTTAAAACACTTAGAAACACTCTCTTCTTTCTCTACCAGCAATAAAGACAAGCCTCTCTTTAAATAGACAAAAGGTTCCAATGGTTATATTTATGATAGAGTTCGATATGATCGAGCATATACTCTCAATTGTATCAATGATCCGCTCAATGGCACAAACTCCATGCCATTCACTTTTGAAACCTTTTGTCAGCTTATCGAGTGGATCGATACAGGTGTCGATGTTATCGAATTTCAAACTCTGATTCCATCGATACTAGGATCGAGCTATCGACATTTGAAGGATGAGAGAGACTAGTGTAGAAATATTTCAAGTTTCTAAGATATGATTGGGGAACAGCCGATGTCATCGTAATTTGTATATCGATGATATCGGAGTCCGTGTTGATGGGATCGATAAATCTTTTAGATTTACCTATAAGCTTGTTGGACGGTTTATGTCCGGTCTCGATCCAATTGACCAGGCCTCGATATGATCTACATATGAATATCGATTTCTCGACTGGCCCCCCGATCAAAGTTAAAAATAACTTGAAATATTTGGTGGAAGAAATGCACGCCCAAGGTCGATATCATCGACTGACTTCCGATCGAATCGATATTTGATTTCAGATCATATCGGAAGGGTGTCGATATATTGAAACACCTTATGAATTTCTTATAAAAAACAGGGGCGCCAAAAAAATTGCCTATCGATATTATCGATCCACTTTCGATGAGATCGATATTTGAATATCAATGATATTGATTGTAACTTCTAGATATCGATAAATCGTCTTGATGAATATTTGATTGCTAGACACCTTTTGTCCTCACTTGATTGTATTAATTGAGTTGCTGAGGACATCGACAGAGCAGGTCGATCATATCGAAATGTGAATCGATACAATCGACAGGGTAAGAAAACTTGAATATTTTCCTGTTTGGTAAAAAGTTTTCTTACAATAAAACCCTAAGGTGTTCTGCTTAGTTTTAAGAGTTTTAATCACCTGATGTTTTAGGACATGGGATGTGAGGCTATAATTTACCTATGGCGAGCTTCCATGCATCCAGTTGAGGTATACACTTGAATTGATCTTCCTGTTAGGCGCTGTTATCTGACTGACTCAACTTACACCGTAATTGACAAACCAAGGCACTAGTAGGTGCACTTTCACAAAGTTGTTCTAGAAAAGGGGGAGGGTTTGTTTCTTCAAAATAGCCTATGCCCTGGTCTTTCTAGTAATCCCTAAGGCAAGGAGGAATCCACATGGCATGATCTACTGGAAGATAATTGTCCACCAAGTAGTATTGGTGAACCCACCATCGCATCCAACAGTAAGAAGTGCTAACTGTGTAATTATAGCCAGGAATTATGAAATGAGATCTAGTCTGAATGAATAGGAGTTACTTCCATATCAGGGCCCAATTATATGGTCCAATGTCATAGCTTCTCATCGCTCTAGTGACAATGTCATGAGTTTCAGGTATGGCTTGATCAAAGCCAAACTGGAGAGCAAATCTACTTGGATAGTTTGGTTCGCGCCAGAATATGCTACCTTCACTCCATGGAAGATTACTGGATATGATAGAAATAAGGAAGGAATGCTCACCGAATAAGATAGAATCATCATCAATTGCGTCTACATCTTCAGGATAGTTAAACAATGGAAAGTGGTGAAAATCAATGGGATCATTGCTTTTTAGCCTTTTAGAAATCCATCCATTTAATTCTTTGATCATGTCCCTTAATTGAAAATGTTGAAGAGGGAGTTGATTAGGGTTCGAGTATGCCCTTCTGGAGTAAGTAAATGTCCAAGGAAAGTATACTCTTAGCCAACCTATGAAGAAATGCCAAGGAGCATAGACTGGAAAAGCTTTAGGGACAGGATCTTTCGAATCATAAATAACATTTCTGAAGGCACGATAAAGAGAGGACAGAACTGGAGGAGCTAGTGAATATTTCTGACCTTCCTCCATTGCTCTTGCGACTATGAAGAATGAGGGCCTAATAGTGTCTACTTGATCAGGATCAGGGAATATCACTAAGCTTAACTAGTAAGAAAGAAAGGCGGCTAATTCACAAGAAGGACTGTATTCTGCAAAATATTTTATTTCTTACAAATATCCTTGAGTTCTGACTGGTTATGGCCTGCAAAGCTATCAAGATGTGGATGCAATACTTTAGCAAGATTGTTTGAGAATGAGATTAACGAAAATAGAAATTAAGAGGAAAAGAGTATATCACAAATTTTGAGAAAAGTGAGCCAACCGTTCAAGAGAAGTGACTTGATTAGGATGAGGGAAGGTGACCAGTGCACTGAAAAGTTCAAGGATAGTTCTAGAAATTTTGGATATACCTCCTCTCACAAATGCAGAAGCAAGCTCTTTATTGGAGGGTATATACGCGTCAAAGATATCACCCATGATAGGAAGACTTTCTATACAAAATAGATCCCATAAAGTAACCCTTATTTCACCTAGGGGAAGATGAAATGAATTGGTGGTTGGAGACTAATGATTAAGAAAACATCTGAGGATAGTTGCATCCACGTGAAAATGTTCCGATGTGGCTATAATTGCGTCAGAGAGTGTAATATGCTCCAGTATAGCAGTATGTATTAGAACGACAGTGTGAGCCCAAGCACTGTAAAAATCACAACTAGACAACAATCATGTGATTGTGAATCTCCCTATACTCCAGGGCAATTTCTCAAGAAAGAAGAGTTGCTGAGTTGTTTCAAAGTAGTGGAAGGGGAAGGTTGCTGAGGATCACAGTATGGACGTAAGAATCTCATCCTATGAATTTTACCCGCTCTTTGACAAAGCCTGTTTTCTCCCAAATATCCTATTAAGATTCTCAACTATCTCATAACCCAACTGTTCATTGAGACAAAGATATTCTGCCGGTCAAAGGGTTCACTATGTAAAATCGACCAGTGACGCAGTAAATTGATAGGGATAATGGTTCGACTACTAGTGAAAGGGTTATGGAGATCCAAAGTTTCTTCATTTATCTCCACATGTTTCCAAGAATAATGAAGAGGTTGTTTCAGTCTAGAAGCGGATGGACAGTTCTTTCTTCTAGAAGAGGAAGCTTGTAACACCTCGGATTTTTGCCAACCTGGATAGATGTCCTTAGGCAATGGATTAATCCTAACACCTGATTAACTTCTCAAAACTCAATCCAAAAGTCTCAAATCCCTATTTTCTTCGAAAATCTCACCTTTCACTACTTTATCCTTCAAAATTTTCTAAGAGCTTTCATATTAGATACAAATCTTAAAGTTTAGGTGATGTTGATCAATACTTAAACTAAAAAATACTATGAATAGTAAATAAATAAATAAAAAGGGTTTTTAACCATTAACATTTTGGAATCTCATAAAATAAGTAGGCTATTTGGATAGATGAGCTTCTCCTACCCAAAAATCATATATTGCATGTCAAATAACTCATCCCAGATTCTAAAATACACCTATTTCAAATATTAGATGGCGAAAACACCCCAAACAGGTCAGCAAGCGGTGAGGGGCTTGCTGGTTTGGCGAGGCCTCACCAATTACAGGGCTTGGCCGGGCCGCAGTTCATCGGTTGGCCCGTTTTCGGCCACATTTTCTATGATTTTAGTTCAACTTTGAAAAATCATATCTCCTTCGTAATAACTCTGATTTATGTGATTCAAAAACCAGATTGAAACTAAATGAGTCTAGTTTCATATAAAAATAAGTAAAAAATATAATAAAATACTTAGTATAGTTAAAAATGAGTCATTGTGACAACTATTCAGAAAGTATAGTTTTGGACAGCTGCTGCTTCGGGAATTTTTAGAATTTTTACACAACTCAAAATCTCATGAAATTTGGTGGAGATAGGTTAAACTTGATGATGAACCATCAAAAAAATAATAAAAATAATAAGATAACTAGAAGTGCCCAAAATGGGGCATAAAATGGCCCTAGGACCGTATTCTGCCCTATTAGGGTAGAATTTGGTTAAGTACCAAACTGAATACTCAGTAGAATTAACTTGGATCACTTTAAATATAAACTAAAAGACCCAAAATTAGTAAGACCGCTAATGCTATGTTAACTAGAAACCTAGGATCAATCTCTAAACCCAGTTGCTCTCGGGAGCATTCAGAAACTTCGTATTGGATCTAGACCCCGCGTCGAAAGTCCGATATCTACAATCTCAGACCATTATGACTGCTTAGTTGGACTTGACAATCGTTTCAAAAATCAAGCCCAATTTATGTCCTGACACCATTTTACTGAGTCCGGAGTGAAGAGAGTGAGAAAAGGAAAAGATTTAGAAAAATAATTCAAAATCTGGCACGTGTCGTTGCGCATTATTTTTAAGCATTCTGACCGTCAAAATTCAACCAAATTTCACCCTCGGATTAGGAAAATTTACCCTTTCATGTCATGAAACTTGTAGTCCTGATTTAGGTTCGGTAACCGTTGAATTGAAACTGGTCCACCACGGACGATCTGGAAGTCCGATCGAACTGAAAACTTAATGTGATCAACATCCAGCATCCATGAGCTTAAGTCCGACCGCATTCGGTCAGGGGACCTCCAAAAGTGTCCTTTTGGATTGAAAAAAACCCGATTTGATTATAACATAAGTATACCTTGGTCCTAAGTCTATATAGGTGAGTTTTTAGCTTATAAAAGGGCCTTAAACCCTTAGCTTTCTAACCCATACGAATTTTTCAAACCCTAGAGAGTGAGAGAGAGAAAAGAGAGAGAAAGTGTGGGAGAAGTTGGGGCTTTCTCCTGGGATTCTTCCCTGCTACTCCTTGTGCTTCAACGCCTCTTCTGCACCGCCATTCCGGTACTTCCAGCTCCGTTCTTAGGTAAGAAATCATAACCCTAACTTATTCTAGAGTTCTAAATAGCATAAGTGATGAAGTAGCTAACCTATTTTGTGGTATTAGGTTGTCGTTGAGCCGTTGACGAAGACTTATCGTCTGAATCAAATCTGTTTCACAATTTCTGGTTTGAGGTGCGGACTATATATGTTTAGGTTATGGTTTTCAAGACTTTAATGTTAAGCAATGATTTATTCTTGCTTAGGATGCTATTTCACATGTACAAGGTGTTGTCCGTTTCGATTTTCAGTTATACGTTAATTATGTTAATTATACTGTATTCCTCATATTTGTAGAAAATACCGTATACATAAAACATTCAGATTTGTGCTTGCCATGATTAACTGCTGTCTATGTATGCTGGATGCATGTGTAACAACTTCTGGGCTAAAGGTTTAGTCTAAATACATGATATACCAATATACGATATGTGGTTAGTATGTGTAGCCTAAGTGTTTGTGAAAATGACCGAATGAGTATAGACTTTGTAAGTGTGCTCGCCATGACAGACTGTCATGGATACATGATTATTGTATAGGCGATAACCCTTTAACGAAAGGTTTTTCCCTAATACGTATGCTAATTAATACATAATATGTATTATGTAATAGGTGTAGTCTAAGTGTTTGTTTAAATGTCTAAGTGAGTTAGTAGTTAGTAGAGTGTGATTGCTAGAGTGGTTGGGATATGGATCCCCATCACAATACTTGTGTGAATGATTTCCTTCATGAATCATGTGATTGTTAAATGAGTGTATGATTTCTTCCATGGATTGTGTACTTAGTTAAATCATGATAAATGTGTACATTAATTTCTCCATGTACTGTTTACATTCAAGTTATACTTCACAATTGCTCACATGGATGCTAAATATGAATCATATGCTAGTTATTAGCTTTGCTTGTGAATGGGGCTGTACTACAGTCTAAGTAATTGAAAAACATTCCGTAAATCGTGGTTGAGGTTGCTTTCACCACACAAGATGAGTTTAGAGAATCTGAGTCATGCTTGGGGTGTTCGGCAGTGGTTAGGCCACACGGAGTGCTTATGCATTCCATATCGTTCAACTCAACGTGCGCTTGGCCTAGTTGAGCTTATCAACTAACCCGATTGACCGATGTTTGTTCACCATGCTTGGTCGCAACTGTTTGAACTTAAGGTACCAAACTTGCCATTGGAAAGACCCTCTAACCTTGGTACCTCGATCCCCTAAGACTCATGAGCGGGACATGATGGTATGGGACACCGTGGTGGAGCTATCGGCCTACGCTGGGGCCACAAACCTCCCCATAGTGACCAGTGAGCAACCCAGACTTGTGAGCAGATTATGGTGGTATGGGACACTATATTCTTACTTTCGGCCTACACTGATAAGGTGATGGGGGAGCGGTGCAACGAGTGCGAGCAACCACCCTGGCAGCCCTTTGTAGTGACCTCGAGCATATTCTGAATCTGCGGAGAGGCGACGAGCCTTCCCGCACTAAACAGAGTATAAACTAGGCCTATATTGATAAGGTGATGGGGAAGCGGGGCAACGAGTGCATACAACAGCCCTGACAGCCCTTGCAGTGACCTAGAACCGTACTTTGTATGAGATATGTTAGGACTGACGACCCTAGAATGGATCATTGTTTGGGTATTAATATAAGGGAGATACATTAGCTTCCCAATCCGACTGTATGAAAAGGACTAATAATAACTCGGTAATCATATTCATATCGCACTGCATGTGCCTGGAAGATATGGACTACTGAGGGAAGAAAGCATGCCGCGGATGTAAGATGGTGTCGCATGAGGGAGTATGTCGGTGAGGGCATCCATCATGTCATTTCAATATTGCATTAATCACAGTATTTAGGAATGTTTGATTGTACTGCTTTATCATTACTGCTTGATTGAATTGATAACATGTTAACCTTTGCTATATAGTTTCCACTGAGTTAGCTACTCACTCCCACGTTACGGGATGGTGTTCTGGACACCCGCCAGTCCTTATTTTAGTTTCAGATGATGGCGATACTTGCGAAGCAGAGCCGGACTTGATGATGATGAGGAGGATCCCTCCTATATGCAGGTTCTGATTAACGAGGTTACAGGGTTTCTGATTAGATGCCAATACACTTGATATTTTTCCCTTTTATTTACACACTCATGTATATTCTTTTGATCATTTTTGGAGTATACATGTATATATTTAACCTGCTAACATGTTCACACTCTGGAGACCTACAATAGTTCATATATTCTATATATCTATCATATTCTTCCACTTGCTAATTTAACTATCTCTGGAGTATGATATGTTGTTTTGGCTTAGTCTCAATCTTGTTTAATGCCATTTTATAGACAACATGCATTCATCATTATCTATGTTGCATAAGTGACGTTTTGGAACTCGGGAGTTGCGTTTCTACCCGACCCCCGATTTTTGGGGCGTTACAGATGGTATCAGAGCATGATTTGGATTAAACCGGACCTGAGTTATGGTCACACGACGTACGCTATCGCCCTTTGACTTAGGTGGGTGTGAGAAAAATATAGAAACACTCATAAGATCCCAGTTTCGCCAATTGGCGAAGTTCACTCAAATCGATCGTTTTGATCGAGTCCTTGTGCATCCATGGTCGCATGAAATGACCCCGGACCACTCCTAGTTCATTTATTAATGATTCTAGACCCTTACTGACCTTATTCTAGATGTTAAAGATCACTAAATGCGAATGTGCAACATTTAGTACCCGAAACGACCCGAAATGGTTTGAAATGGAGTCGTGGGCCTACCCACGCTAATCCAGAAGTACCCAGGGTGGGACCCACATATATTTAGGGTCCTTAAGGCAGGAGGACCTCGCCCAAATGGTGAGGCATCATCGATCAGCATAGAGTTCGGCGAGGACCTCGTCGAGTCGGTGAGGCCTCGCCGGTCGGTGGGCCCATCTCGGTCGGGACTTTGGGCCGATCGACTTTGGGGTGTAGTGTGACCCCCTGGTGTACGGTCAGTCGTGTAAAATCCCTTAAAAGATGCCTCTCCTTCACAAAGCACCCCCCCCAAGCTCTCCTTTCTCCACAAAGTTTCTGATTTTTCATAGAAAATGCTCCGCCAATCACTCCTTCCATTTAGTGCACCACCGTCGTCACCCATTCGAAAACTCCCTCCTACAGCTATGATCTCTCTCATGTCCCTTTTATTTAAGCCTTTACACTCTCTTTTTGGTCTCAAGATCGTGCAAACCTCAAATCCCATTTTTTCCTTCCTAGGAAATCGATTTCCTTCATCATTTTATGCTTCCAACTGGCCTCCACTGTTGCATACATCACCCATCTCCTTCTTTTCACTTGTCTTGAGTTCACAAAGCCCTCTTTGTAGCTCATTACCTCACAACTCAACAACCCATCAAACCCCATTCCTTTTATCCCTTTCTTCCGCTTCCTATGGCTTCTATTTGAGTTCATTACGGCCGTATTTTCGATTTTCACTTTTTTTTTTCTTCCTTTCAACTTATACTTAGGAATTCATCATCATGGGATTTAGAAATCCCATCCCAGACTTTCCAACACAAGATCCATTTTCCAAAGCCTATGAAATTGATTTGGATCCCAACCCACCCACCTACTAAACATGTCACTCCCAATTCTTAGGTGGGAGTAGGAAAGCAGTCCCATTTAACACAACTTAAGACCACTGGACACATATGCCCTTGGAGTTTTGGACTTAGAGTGGTACTCCTAGATTTTGAAAGATCCGACGATATAGGAAATCCAATTTCAATTAGACAATCTTGACCCTAAGCGATAGAATGACTCTCTGTAGTAGGAATGGTATGAAACCATCTAGCGTATAAGGTTAGACTTTGGATTACAGCTAGTGAGTTACAGACTAGGCTACTAGTTATATTAAGTAGTATAAAGCCTGTATGTGCTAAGGAATAGTAGGTTAGATTTGGGTGAAGTAGAACCTCATTCCTTCAATAGGTCCCCTTAATACTTATAGACTTTTGTTATAACCCTTAGGAAGGTTGTTTTAACTTAGAACCATTCACTCTCAGGGAAAACTTATAAATCCCTCAGATTGAACTTAGAATAAACCAGCACGTCCCTTATAATTCCCCTTAGAAGTGCCTTCCCCAAAGGCTTATTGCATTCGGGAACGCGGAGTAAAGGAACTGTATATGTAAGCGATGTATTCGCGGTTTGAATCGAATTCTCAATCCTAGTGGTTACCAATAAATCCAATGCTCTGATCAAGTAGAAGATCAGCATTGACTCGGATTAAGAACTGATATGGTAAATTTTCTATCCTAGGCAGAAAGTCTATGTATCCGGCTCAGACCCACTACACAACTTTTCTTCCGTGTTGGCCTGACCACCTACAACCAAAAGTTATTACTTTGCTTTTAGAAAATGTTAAGGACATACAGCCAATAGAGATTAGACATCTTCCTGCCAACTCATACCTACCCTTTAACTCTACCACAATAGAGATTAGGCTCATTTCTTGTAACATCTCGAAAATCGGGGGTCGGGTAGAAACCCAACTCCCGAGTTCCAAAATATCATTTATGCAACATAGATAATGTTAAATGCATGTTGTCTGTAAAAGGACATTAAACAAGATTGGGATTAAGCCAAAACAGCATATCATACTCCAGAGACAGTTAAATTTAGTAAGCGGAAGACTGTGATAAATACATAAAATATATAATTGATTGTAAGTCTCTAGAATGAGAACATGTTACCAGGTTATGCATACACATGTATACTCCAAAAATGAAAAGAAAAGAATATACATGGGTACTTTAAAAATATAAAATGACAAGTGTCAAGGCGTCTAATCAACCTCCCTGTAATCCCGTCAATCAAAACACAAAGAAGAAGTCCTCCTCATCATCATCATACAAGTCCAGCTCCGCTTCACAAGCAGCGCCACCATCTGCAACTAAAATAGGGACTGGTGGTGTCCAGAACACCATCCCGTAACGTGGGAGTGAGTGATCAACTCAGTGGGATAATAGAGCAAAGATTAGTATGTTATCAAATCAATCACGCGATAATAGTAAAGCAAACAATCAAACATTCCTAGATACTATTGTTAATGCGTGCATGAAATGACATGATGGATGCCCTCACCGACATACTCCCTCATACGGCACCATCTTACGCCCGCGGCATGCTTTCTTCCCACAGTGCTCCACATCTTCCAGGCACATGCAGTGCGATATGAATATGATTATCAAGTTGTTATTAGGCCTTTTCATACAGCAGGATTGGGAAACTAGGGTACCTTGCTTATATCAATCCCAACACAGATCCTGTTTCAGGTCATCACTCCTAGTAATCTCATACGATGTTATATTTGTAGGTAGCTGCAAGGGCTGCCAGGGTTATTGCTCACACTCATTGCACCGCTCCCCCATCACCTTATCAATATAGGCCTACTTGTACTCTTGTTGCTACGGAAGGGTAGTCACCTCCCGTAGACTCAGAATATGCTCGAGGTCACTACAAAGGGCTGCCAGGGCTGTTGCTCGCACTCGTTGCACCGCTCCCCCCTCACTTTATCAGTGTAGGCCGACAGCAAGAATATAGTGTCTCATACCACCATAATCTACTCACGAGTCTGGGTGCTCACTGGTCACTACGGGGAGGTTTGTGGCCCCTGCGTAGGCCGACAGCTCGACCACCGTGTCCCATACCACCATGCCCAGCTCATGAGTCTTATTGGATTAAGGTACCATGGTTAATAGGGTTTTCAATGGTAAGTTCAGTACCCTAGGTTCAAGCAGTTATGACTCATACAGGGTGAACGTACAATGGCCAGTCGGGTTACTTGACGGGCTCGACTAGTACGAGCGCATCTCAAGCTGAGCGACATGAAGTGCATAAAACACTTCGTGTGACTTAACCACTGCCGCCAACCCAAAACATGACTCATGTTCATCGACGCGTCCTTCTTGGAAAATAGAAACCAACCACGAATTTAATCCATTACCGACTGCCTGGACTAAGTCATAGCCCCAAAAACTTGTAAAATAACATCAGTAATCACATGAGAGTAACAAGAATGAATATAAACAATACAAGCATGTTGTCACATGTTATAGCATACAACAAAAGCAAATCAACCAACACATGCATTCCATATACATAATGAAATCAATTCATATAGCCTACATGGTGGAATCATATACATCAGCATATTAATTGAGAATTCAATCTCAAATCTGATTCACAACCCCATTTACTCAATACATACTAATATAAATATTTATACAAACACTTAGTCTACACACTTTAGTCTACATAGCGTATGTCGACCCAAAGTGCGTATTAAGGCGAATCTCTTTGCCAAACAGAGTATACACGCATATCTAATATCACAACACGATAAAATCTCATGGCAATCATTTCAGCAAAATACAGACGTATACAGTATTTCCTATAAATGACCAAAATACCCTAAATCTAATATTTACTGTACGTATACGAAATGGAAAACGGACAGCATGTTCTACATGTCAAACGGCGTTCTCATTGATAATCTACTATTAAACGACATTGAAAGCTTTGAAATCAGTCAATCTAAGCGTCTAAAATCCGCACCTTTTGTCGTAGAAGTGTATCGATTCGAATCGAACGTATACGCTTCGTCAACGGCGTAACGACGACCTAATGCACAAGATACGTAAGCTACTTCGCTATTGAATTGAAAGAATCCTTAAAACAGCTAGTGGATAGGGTTTTCTTACCTAGGAATGAGTTGGAAATCACCAGGAAAGTGATTTAAATGCGGTGCTTTGGTACATGCAATAGGTAGTGCAAGTGGCAGGAAATTCCTCCCATTACTCTCTCAAAATCTCTCACTTTCTCTCTCTCTCTATCTAGGGTTTCTAGCAAATTCGGATGGGAGGGTTGTGAGAGGGTTTAAAGCCCTTATATAGGCTAAAACCTAACCTAAACAGACTTGAGAATAAAATATACTTGGGTTATAACCAAATCGGGACTGTTTCGATCCAAAAGAGTGTTTCGGGAGGTCCCCTGGCCGAACGCGGTCGGACTTAAGCTCATGGTTACTGGATCTAGTGCACATTGAGTTTTCAGACCGGTAGAGTTCCCAGATCGCACGTGACGGACCAGTTTCAGTTCAGCAGTCACGGAGACTCGATCAGGGATTCTGAGTACATTGACCTGAATGGGAAATGTTTCCTGATCCGAGGGTGTATTTGGGTCAGATTCTGATGGTCTGATTGCTTACACTGATCCCGCAAGCGAAACGTGCCGGATTTATTTAAATCCCATTTAAATTTTATTTAATTTCACTCTTTCTCACACTCCCTACTCCAGGCTCAATGAAATAGCCTCAGAGCATTGGTTGGGCTTGATTTTCGAAACGATTGTCAAGTCCAGCTACGCGGTCCTAACAGTCTAAGATTATGGATATCGGACTTTCGACGCGCGGTCTAAATCCAATACGAAGTTTCAAATGGTTCCCGAGAGCAAACGAGTTTAGAGTTTGATTCTAGATTTCAGGGTATTATAGCGTCACTGATTTTACAAGTTTTGGGTCTTGTAGAACGTATTTAAACCGAGCAGTGCTAATTTCACAGCTAATCTAGTGTAGCGCTAGTTAATTCACGTTAAATTCTAAAGAATTTGGTTCTACATGATTTCTTTGGCTTTGGAATTGGGTTCTGAGAGGTTACCAAGGCGTTATGGTTGACCCATTGTCTAAGGACGTCTAATCCCAGGTTGACAAAAATCCGGGGTGTTACAATCTACCCCCCTTAAAACAAAATTTCATCCCCAAAATTGCCTAAGGGTAATAAGGAAAGATTTAGTATTTACTTTGCCCAAGTTTTATTGATTTCATGTTTCTATACGTGGTAGGGTGTATACGATCTATATAAGTCTGGTTCCTTTTGGTCTACCCCCCTTAAAAACTTACTCTTTTATCCTTTCCTTACACCTTGGTGGTTTGCTACAATTTATTTCCTTACCTGTTTAGCATCTTGATGACAATTCCCATCTACCTAGAGTAAGATATATATTTTCAATGGTTGACAAGTACAGAGAGACGGTTGTAGTGGGCTTGATTCCGATACGTCGAATGTCCGCCTGGCCAGGGTAGATAACGTTGTATCCCTTCCTAATCCTAGTGGATCCTGGTCTTCTGCTCGGCTAAGCAGTGAGTCCCTTGGTAGTCGTCCAGGATTGTGAATTGGGTCAAGCCGTGAATGTTTCTCCTTTGTTCATTTCAGTAACTCCGTAGTCCGATCACTTTAAAATCTTAGGGAATGTCAATCGCTAAAAGGTTTCAAAGTCCTACTTCTAAGGTTGCTCTTTGGATCTTGGTCTCAGGGAGTCCTCGTCTGAATCTATGTCCAAGGTAGGGGTTAAGGGTTTCTATCTTTTTGTCTAACCTGGACCAGTTTCTTTCGATCCTGGGCCAGTGGGGAAGGGCTAACCACGCTTTCCCTGCGCTACACTGATCTAACGGTTGCATTAGATGATCCTAAGTAGATTGGGCTTAATACGTTCTACCCCCCTTAAAACATAGTCCTACTTAAGGCTCAAGAATCTATGTCTCTATCCGTACATCGAAACGAGGTGTAACTTAGGGCCTATCCTTAACTTAAAATGGGAAACAATCTCTCACTACATTGGTCTTCCTTTGCTAATGATGCGTTCTATGGCATTGGTACCTATGGTTTATAGAAATGAGTTAATCTCTAGTGTGATTGAGTTCAGGGGCAGGTGTGAGCTTGCAACAAGATGTCTAATCTCTATTGGCTATATGTCCTCAACATTTCCCAAAGGCAAAGCAATAACCTTTGGTTGTAGGTGGTTGGGCCAACATGAAAGAAAAGTTGTGTAGTGTGTCTGAGCCGGATACATAGACTTTCTGCCTAGCTAGGATAGAAAATTTGCCGTATCGGTCCTTAATCCGAGTCGATGCCGATCTTCTGCTTGGAGCATTGGATTTATTGGTAACCACTAGGATTAAGAAGTCGATTCAAACCACGAATACCTCGCTATTATACAATTCCTTTACTCCACGTTCCCGATTGCAATAAATCCTTGGGAAGGCAATTCTAAGGAAAATTCTAAGGGGCGTGCTGGTTTATTCTAAGTTCAATCTGAGGGATTTATAAGTTTTCCCTAAAAGTGAATGGTTCTAAGTTAAAACAACTTTCCTAAGGGTTATAACAGAAGTCTGTAAGTATTAAGGAGATCTATCAAAGGAATGAGGTTCTACTCTAACCAAATCTAACCTACAATTCTTTAGCATTTACAGGCTTTACACTACTTAAGGTAACTTAACTAGTAGACTAGTCTGTAACTCACTAGCTGTAATCCAAAGCCTAAGCTTATACGCTAAATGGTTTCATACCATTACCACTACAGGGAATTGTTCTATCGCTTAAGGTCAACGAATTGGATTCCCTATATCGTCAGATCTTTCAAAACCTAGGAGTACTAACTCTAGGTCCAAAACGCCAAGGGCCTATATGGCCAGTAGCATTAAGTTGTATTAAATGGAATTGCATTCCTAATCCCATGTCGGGATTGGGAGTGGCATGCTTGGTAGGAGGGTGGGTTGGGATAAAAATTAATTTTTGTAGGCTAAATCTCGGGATTTACAACATGGTAGTGGAAACCATAGGATACACCCAATCTAGGGACAATACCTTACAGCGAACGAAAAGGCATACACTCCATTTAACAAAATTTGTCACAATACATGGAATAAAGTTCCACATGGATTATGACAGGAACGCATTCAGCTATGCTAAGCCCAAATCACTACACAAACACATTTTCTACATATGACTTCACTAGACCCAACAACAACAAAACACAGAAATCCTTAAAACGGTAATCAAAAAATCTACAGGACAATGGCATAGATGCCTAATTCTACCAAAGGACTCTACCACAGTCCCGACTTACCTTCTTTAATACTGTAACACCCTGAAAATCGAGGGTCGTGTATAAACTCAACTCCCGAGTTCCAGACCGTCACTTATGCAATAAAAATGATTATGATTCAATGTTGTCTGAGTTAAAGCATTTACATGAGTAAAAGTATACCAAAACTGCAATTCATACTCTAGATCCAGTGATAAAAGTAAGCGGAAGACTAAAGAGTATATATATCACTGTATGGTAAAACAAAGTAGATCTCGACTGTCTCTAAAGTATGAATACATCTCTGAGTCTCATATACATGTAAATATACCAAATCAAAATGTCAAAATAGTCCCACTGAGAAGTCCCGTCAACCCAGGCTACCTAAGCAAAGCCGTCGTGGTACTGCATGTATGAGAACTCATCCTGGTCCTCATCATAATCCGGCTCTGCCTCCTGGATCACTACATAACCTGCATCTAAGACAGGGTCTGGTGGGTGTTGCAAACACCATCCCGAAACGTAGGAATGAGTAGCTAACTCAGTGGAATAATAGAGCAAAGATTAACATATTCTCAAATCAATCATGCAATAATAGTAAAGCAGTAAATAAAACAACCCTAATACTGTTGTTAATGCAATATGACATGACGTGATGGATGCCCTCACCGATGGTCTCCCTTATACGGCATCATCTTACGACCGCGGCATGCAATCGTCCCTCAAGTGCTCCACATCTTCCAGGCACATGCAATGTAATGGTGATATGATTTTCGAGTCGTTATTAGTCCATTCAAACAGCAAGATTGGGAAACTAAGGTACTTCCCTTATATCAATCCCAACACAGATCCTGTCTAGGGTCGTCACTCCTAGTAATCTCATACGAAGTATATTTTGTAGGTTACTGCAAGGGCTGCCAGGGCTGTTGCTCGCACTCATTGCACCGCCCCCCCATCACCTTATCAATACAAGCCTACTGTACTCTCACTACTATGGAAGGGTCGTCGCCTCCTACAGACTCAGAATACGCTCGCAGTCACTACAAAGGACTCGTCGCCTGGTCAGTGTAGGCCGACAGCAATAATATAGTGTCCCATACCACCATAATCTACTCACGAGACATAGGTGCTCACTGGTCACTACGGGGAGGTTTGTGGCCCCAGCGTAGGCCGACAGCTCGACCACGGTGTCCCATACCACCAAGCCCGGCTCATGAGTCTTCGTGGATCAAGGTACCATGGTTGACAGGGTTTTCAATGGTAAGTTCAGTACCCTAGGTTCAAGCAGTTATGACTCATATAGGGTGAACATACAACAGCCAGTCGGGTTACTTGACGGGCTCGACTAGCACGATCGCATCTCAAGTCGAACGACATGAAGTGCGTAAAATACTTCGTGTGGCCTAATCACTGCCGCCAACTCCAAAACACGGCTCGCGTTCATCGATGCGTCGTTCGTGGCAAAATATAAGTCAACCACGAACTTGCTCGGTTGCCGACTGCCTGGACTGAGTATAGTCCTAAACAAATATGAATTCACATTAGCAATCATGTAAGAGTATTGGAATTGAAATACAACAATGTGAGCATGTTAACACATGTTATAGCATACAACTTAAGTAAGTCATCAAGCACATGCATTTCATACATATAATGAAATCATGCATATAGCTAACATATAGGAAACCATTTACTTCAAAATATTAATTGAGAAATCAATCTCAAACTAATTCATAACAACCTTTAATTCAATACATACTAATACAAGCATTTATACAAACACTTACACTACACACTTAAGTCTACATATAGTATGTCGACTCAAAATGCGCATTTAGGAGAATCTCTTCGCCAAACTAATTATGCATATATTCCTAACATTCTAATGCGACAAGAAGCCATGTTAATCACATCAGCAAATTATGGATGAAAACAGTATTTCCTACAAATGACTAAAATGCCCTAAATCTCATATTCTTCGTCGGTTTACGAAACAGGAAACGGACAGCATGTTGTACATGTCAAATGGCGTTGCCGTCGATAATCTACTATTAAACGACATTGAAAGCATTGGAAACAGTCAATCAAAGCGTCTAAAATCCGCACCTTTTCTCTTATAGGTGAAGCGATTCGAACGGAGCGTATACGCTTCGTCTACGGCGAATAGGCAACCTGATTTACAAGATCCATCAGCTATCAGGCTATGAAAACTAAGGATCAGCAAATCAGCAACTAATTATGGTATTTTCTTACCTAGAAAAGTGGAGAAATCACCGGCAAAGTGATTGGAGCATGTTGTTTAATCACGTGTAGCAGGTAGCACAACAGCAGGAAAATTCTCCTTCACTCTCTCCCACAATCTCTCACCTTTTTTCTCTCTCAAACTAGGGTTTTTCCCAAATTCGGATGGGAGAGATATGAGAGGGTTTCAACCCCTTTTATAAGCCCAAACATGCCCGAAATAGGCTCGGGAACAATGTATAGTTAAGGTATATCCAAATCAGGGCTGTTTCGATCCAAAAGACCATTTCTGGTGGTCCTCTGGCCGAACGCGATCGGACTTAAGTTCGTACATGTCGGTTGTCGCTCTCATCCCGTTTTCAGACAATCAGTGTTCGTAGATCGCACGTGGTGGTCCAGTTTCAGTTCAGCGGTCACCGCACATAGATCAGGTCTACAAGTCTCAGGATATGAAATAAAAATTTTTCCTGATCCGAGGGTGTAATTTGGCTGAATTCTGACGGTCAGAACGCTTAATACTGACGCGTCAAGTCGTGTGCCAGATTTGAATTTCAAATTCCAAATCTAACCCTATTCTCACTCTCTTCAGTCCAGGCTCAATGAAATAGCCCGTGAATGTCGGTTGGACTTGATTTTCAAAATGATTTTCAAGTCCAACAAGGCGGTTCTAACGGTCTAAGATAGTAGGTATCGGACTTTCGATGCACGGTTTAGATCCAATACAAAGTTTCAAAGAGGTCCAGAGAACAAACCGGCTTAGAGTTTGATCCAAGGTTTTAGAGTATTATAGCGTCATTGGTTCTACTCAATTTGGGTCTTGTAGAACGTATTTAAAGTGATCAGGGACTATTTCCTAGCTACTCTAGCATTGCGCTAGCTAACTTACACTTATTTTCTAAAGGAATTAATCCTACGCGATTTCTGGTCGAGTTAGTACTCGAGTCCAAGTACGGATTTTTCCAGGGCGTTACAAATACTGTCTACTTTAATACTGTCTGTTGCCCATTAAAGCTCTATCAGCCTCGTATTTTCAATACTTCTCAAACGAAGAAAGTAGAGAAATGGGATGGGTAAGTAGGTTTCCATGAGTTTGAGGCTCAAATAAAAGAGACATGAGAGGGAGGATGGTGGAAAGGGAGAAAAAGGCTAAAATAGCCTTCACAAAAGCCATGAAAATTGAGGGAAATGGGGAGAAATGGCTGCCCTAATGGGCTGAAATGAATCTAGGCCCTGTAGAGGGGTGAATCAAGCTCCCAAGGGCTGAATTTTCAAAGGGAAAAGAGAACAATGGGTAGGGATGGAAGCTCACCCGATTTTCAGCCTTTAATAGAGGTTGTAAGAGCTCCAATCGACGAGAATGAAGAGAGAGAGAGGACTGTGAACAGCTGTAAATGGATGGGTTGGCGTCGGTTGAGGGAGAAAATGGGATGGGAGAGGTTTGACACCGGGATTTGAGAGAGAGGCAGCAAAAAAACATAAAAGGGAGAGCTTGGAGGATGTTTTTATGAAGGGGATAGGGTTTTTGGGGGGTTTCAAGGTGCGGCCCACATATAGGAGGCCTCCCCTAACCACCTAAGAGTGTCGGCCAGATGCACGGCCCGAGTGGAGCCCACCGGTCGGCGAGGCCCTCGCCGGTGAAATTGAAATATGGTGATGCCGGCCCATACAGGCTGGTTCCCCCTATCCTGTGGGCCCCAAAAACGTGTGGTCCCCCCCTCGGATCATTGCATATTAGTATGGATAAGCCCTCGACTCCATTTCTCACCATTTCACGTGATTCTGGGTATCAACAGCTGTATATTCGCATTTAGCGATTTCTGACAGCTGGGATTGAGTCCAGAGAGGTTTAGACCCATCTACACACGATCTAGAAGTGGTCCGGGGCCGTTTCATGCGACCACGGATGCACACGAACTCGATCAAAATGATCGATTTGAGTAAACTTCACCGATTGGCGAAACTGCGATCCTATAAGTGTTTCTAGATTTTTCTCGCACCCACCTAAGTCAAAGGAGTGACAGCGTACGTCGCGTGGCTATAACCCAGGTCCATTTTAATCCAAATCATGTTCTGATACCATCTATAACATCCCAAAAATTGGGGGTCGGGTAGAAACCCAACTCTCGAGTTCCAAAATGTCATTTATGAAACATAGATAATGTTAAATGCATGTTGTCTGTAAAAGGGCATTAAACAAGATTGGGATTAAGCCAAAACAGCATATCATACTCCAGAGACAATTAAATTTAGCAAGCAGAAGACTGTTACATAAAATATATAATTGATTGTAAGTCTCCAGAATGAGAACATGTTACCAGGTTATACATATACATGTATACTGCAAAAATGGAAAGAAAAGAATATACATGGGTGCTTTAAAAATATAAAATGACAAGTGTCAAAGCGTCTAATCAACCTCCCTGTAATCTCGTCAATCAAAACACGGAGGAGAAGTCCTCATCATCATCATACAAGTCCAGCTCCGCTTCATAAGCAGCGCCATCATCTGTAACTAAAATAGGGACTGGAGGGTGTCCGGAACACCATCCCGTAATGTGGGAGTGAGTGATCAACTCAGTGGGATAATAGAGCAAAGATTAGCATGTTATCAAATCAATCACGCGATAATAGTAAAGAAAACAATCAAACATTCCTACATACTGTTGTTAATGCGTGCATGAAATGACATGATGGATGCCCTCACCGACATACTCCCTCATACGGCACCATCTTACGCCCGTGGCATGCTTTCTTCTCACAGTGCTCCACATCTTCCAGGCATATGCAGTGGGATATGAATATGATTACCGAGTTGTTATTAGGCCTTTTCATACAGCAGGATTGGGAAACTAGGATACCTTGCTTATATCAATCCTAACACGGATCCTTTCTAGGGTCGTCACTCCTAGTAATCTCATATGATGTTATATTTGTAGGTCGGTGCAAGGGTTGTCAGGGCTGTTGCTCGCACTCGTTGCACCGCTCCCCCATCACCTTATCAATACAGGCCTACTTGTACACTTGTCGCTACGGAAGGGTCGTCGCCTCCCGTAAACTCAGAATACGCTCGAGGTCACTACAAAGGGCTGTCAGGGCTGTTGCTCGCACTCGTTGCACCGCTCCCCCATCACCTTATCAGTGTAGGTCGACAGTAAGAATATAGTGTCCCATACCACCATAATCTGCTCATGAGTCTGGGTGCTCACTGGTCACTATGGGGAGGTTTGTGGCCCCAGCGTATGCCGACAGCTCGACCACGGTGTCCCATACCACCATGTCCGGCTCATGAGTCTTATTGGATCAAGGTACCATGGTTAACAGGGTTTTCAATGGTAAGTTCAATACCCTAGGTTCAAGCAGTTATGACTAATACAGGGTAAACATACAATGGCCAGTCGGGTTACTTGACGGGCTCGACTAGTACGAGCGCATCTCAAGCTAAGCGACATGAAGTGCATAAAATACTTCGTGTGCCCTAACCACTACCGCCAACCCAAAACACGACTCATGTTCATCGACGCGTCCTTCGTGGCAAATAGAAGCCAACCATGAATTTAATCCATTACTGACTGCCTGGACTAAGACATAGCCCCAAACACTTGTAAAATAACATCAGTAATCACATGAGAGTAACAGGAATGAATATAAACAATACAAGCATGTTGTCACATGTTATAGCATACAACGAAAGCAAATCAACCAACACATGCATTCCATATACGTAATGAAATCAATTCATATAGCCTACATGGTGGAAATCATATACATCAGCATATTAATTGAGAATTCAATCTCAAATCTGATTCACAACCCTATTTACTCAATACATACTAATACAAACATTTATATAAACACTTAGTCTACACACTTTAGTCTACATAGCGTATGTCAACCCAAAGTGCGCATTAAGGTGAATCTCTTCGCCAAACAGAGTATACACGCATATCTAATATCACAACACGATAAAATCTCATGGCAATCATTTCAGCAAAATACAGACGTATACAGTATTTCCTATAAATGACCAAAATACCCTAAATCTCATATTTACCGTACGTATATGAAATGGAAAACGGACAGCATGTTCTACATGTCAAATGGCATGCTCATCGATAATCTACTATTAAACGACATTGAAAGCTTTGAAATCAGTCAATCTAAGCGTCTAAAATCCGCACCTTTTGTCGTAGAAGTGTATCGATTCGAATCGAATGTATACGCTTCGTCAACGGCGTAACGGCAACCTAATGCACAAGATACGTAAGCTACTTCGCTATTGAATCGAAAGAATCCTTAAAACAGCTAGTGGATAGGATTTTCTTACCTAGGAATGAGTTGAAAATCACTGGGAAAGTGATTTGATTGCGGTGCTTTGGTACTTGCAATAACTGGTGCAAGTGGCAGGAAATTCCTCCCACTACTCTCTCAAAATCTCTCACTTTCTCTCTCTCTCTATCTAGGGTTTCTAGCAAATTCGGATGGGAGGGTTGTGAGAGGTTTAAAGCCCTTATATAGGCTAAAACCTAACCTAAACAGACTTGGAAACAAAATATACTTAGGTTATAACCAAATCGGGACTGTTCCGATCCAAAAGAGTGTTTCATGAGGTCCCCTGGCCAAATGCGGTCGGACTTAAGCTCATGGTTACTGGATCTAGTGCACATCGAGTTTTCAGATCGGTAGAGTTCCCAGATCGCACGTGGCGGACCAGTTTCAGTTCAGCAGTCACGGAGACTCGATCAGGGATTCTGAGTACATTGACCTGAGTGGGAAATGTTTCCTGATCCGAGGGTGTATTTGGGTCAGATTCCGACGGTCTGATTGCTTATACTGATCCCGCAAGTGAAACGTGCCAGATTTATTTAAGTCCCATTTAAATTTTATTTAATTTCACTCTTTCTCACACTCCCTGCTCTAGGCTCAATGAAATAGCCTCAGAGCATCTGTTGGGCTTGATTTTCGAAACGATTGTCAAGTCCAGCTAAGCGGTCCTAACGGTCTGAGATTATGGATATCGAACTTTCGACGCGCGGTCCAAATTGAATACGAAGTTTCAAATGGTTTTCGAGAGCAAACGGGTTTAGAGTTTGATTCTAGGTTTTAGGGTATTTGTAACATCCCGAAAATCGGGGGATCGAGCAAAAATCCAACTCCCGAGTTCCAAAATGTTATTTATGCAACATAGATATGTATGATTGAATGTTGTCTGCGATAATGTATTAAACATGAGTGAGATTAAGCTAAAACAGCATATCACACTCGAGAGACGGTTAAATTTACAAGCGGAGGACTGTGATAGAATGTATAACATATATAAACTGTTGTATGTCTCCAGAGTATGAATATGTTACCAGGTTATATACATACATGTATATTCCAAAAGTAAACCAAAAGGATATACATGAGTGTTCTAAAAATATAAAATGACAAGTGTCAAGGTATCTAAACAACCTCCCTGTAATCCCGTCAATCAGAACACGCATAAAGGAGGAATCCTCCTCATCATCATCAAATCCAGCTCTGCCTCGCAGGCCGCGCCATCATCTGCAATCACAATAGGGACTGGTGGGTGTCCGGAAACACCATCCCATAACGTGGGAGTGAGTGATCAACTCAGTGGGATAAGAGAGCAAAGATTAACATATTATCAAATCACTCATTTGCTAATAGTAAAGCAGTAAATCAGACAATCCTAATACTGTTGTTAATGCAATATGACATGACGTGATGTATGCCCTCACAGACGATCTCCCTCATACAGGACCATCTTACAACCGCGGCATGCAATCAACCCTCAAGTGCTCCACATCTTCCAGGCACATGCAATGTTATGGTGATATGATTTCCGAGTTGTTATTAGTCCATTCAAACAGCAGGATTGGGAAACTAAGGTACTTCCCTTATATCAATCCCAACACAGATCCTGTCTAGGGTCGTCGCTCCTAGTAATCTCATACGAGGTATATTTTGTAGGTCACTGCAAGGGTTGTCAGGGCTGTTGCACGTACTCGTTGCTCCGCTCCCCCATCACCTTATCAATACAGGCCTACTGTACTCTACTGCTACTGAAGGGTCGTCGCCTCCCGTAGACTCAGAATACGCTCGCGGTCACTACAAAGGACTCGTCGCCTGATCAGTGTAGGCCGACAGTAAGAATATAGTGTCCCATACCACCATAATCTGCTCACGAGACTAGGTGCTCACTGGTCACTACGGGGAGGTTTGTGGCCCCAACGTAGGCCGACAGCTCGACCACGGTGTCCCATACCACCATGCCCGGCTCATGAGTTTTCGTGGATCAAGGTACCATGGTTAACAGGGTTTATAATGGTAAGTTCAGTACCCTAGGTTCAAGCAGTTATAACTCATGCAGGGTGAACATACAACGGCCAGTTGGGTTACTTGACGGGCTCGACTAGCACGAGCGCATCGCAAGTCGAATGACATGAAGTGCGTGAAACACTCCGTGTGGCCTAACCACTGCCGCCAACTCTAAACACAACTCGCGTTCATCAACACGTCGTTCGTGGCAAAGATAAGCTAACCACGATATTTCTCGGTTACCGACTTCCTGGACTAGGCATAGTCCCAAACACATGGAATCACATCAGCAAATCATGTGAGAGTATTGGAAATGAAATACAACCATGTGAGCATGTTAACACATGTTATAACGTACAACTTAAGTAAGTCATCTTACACATGTCTATCACACATATAATGAAATTATGCATATCGCCAACATATAGGACATCATCTCCATCAGCATATTAATTGAGAATTCAATCTCAACTAGATCATAAGGAAATCATCAAGTACATGTTATAACATACCACTTAAGTGAAACATCAAGCATATACATTTCATACATATAATGAAATCGTACATATGGCTAACATGTAGGAAATCATTTACATCAGCAATTTAATTGAGAAATCAATCTCAACTTAATTCATAACACCATTTAATTCAATACATACTAATACGAGCATTTATACAAACACTTACACTACACACTTAAGTCTACATATAGTATGTCGACCCGAAGTGCGCATTTAGGCGAATCTCTTCGCCAAACTAATTATGCACGTATTCCTAACATTCAAATGCGTCGATAAACCATGTTAATCACATCAGCAAAATATGAATGAAATCAGTACTTCCTACAAATGACTAAAATGCCCTAAATCTCATATTCTTTGTTGGTTTACGAAACAGGAAACGGACAGCATGTTGTACATGTCACACGGCGTTGCCGTCGATAATCTACTATTAAACGACATTGAAAGCTTTGGAAACAGTCAATCAAAGCGTCTAAAATCCGCACCTTGTCTCTTATAAACGTGTCGTTTCGAACGGAGCGTATACGCTTCGTCTACGGCGAATAGAGAACCTAATTTACGAATTCTATCAGTTTACAAGCTATGGAACGGAAAGAATCCCAAATCAATAACTTATTAGGGTTTTTCTTACCTGAAAACGCGGAGGAATCACCGAGAAAGTGATCGGAGTGCGTGGCTTAACCACTTGCAGCACGTGGCACAAGCAGCAGGGAATTCTCTCCCACCTTCTCTCACAAACTCTCACCTTTACTCTCTCCCAATCTAGGGCTTTTTTTACAAATTCGGATGGGAGAGAGGAGTGAGGGTTTCAACCCTTTTTATATGCCCAAACTTGCCCGAAATAGGCTCGGGAACAAGGTTCACTTGAGGGGTAACCAAATCGGGGCTGTTTCTGTCCAAAAGGACATTTCTGGAGGTCCCCTGGCCAAATGCGGTCGGACTTAAGCTCATGCATACTGGATCTAGCATACATCAAGTTTTCAGTCCGGCAGGGTTCGCAGATCGCACGTGGCGGTCCAGTTTCGGTTCAGCGGTCACCGCACGTAGATCAGGGCTGCAAATCTCATGATATGAAATAGAAATTTTTCCTGATCCGAGGGTGTAATTTAGCTGAATTCTGACGGTCAGAACGCTTAATACTGACGCGTCAAGTCGTGTGCCAGATTTGAATTTTAAATTCCAAATCTGTCCCTATTTGCACTCTCTTCAGTCCGGGCTCAATGAAATAGCCTGTGGTTATCGGTTGGACTTGATTTTTGAAATGATTGTCAAGTCCAGCAAGGCGGTTCTAACGGTCTAAGATAGGAGGCATCGGACTTTCGACGCCCGGTATAGATCCAATACAAAATTTTAAAGTGGTCCAGAGAACAAACCTGCTTAGAGTTTGACCCGAGGTTATAGAGTATTATAGAGTCATTGGTTCTACTCGATTTGGGTCTTGTAGAACGTATTTAAAGTGATCAGGGACTGTTTCCCAGCTACTCCAGCGTTGCGCTAGCTAACTTATGCTTAGTTTCTAAAGGAATTAATCCTAAGTGGTTTCTTTGGCTATGGAATTGGGTTCTGAGCAATTTTCCAGGTGTTTTAGTTGACCCACTGCCTAAGGATGTCAAATCCCAGATTGGCCAAAATCTGGGGTGTTACAATCTACCACCCTTAAAACACAATTTCGTCCCCGAAATTGGCGAAGGGCAAGGAGTACTAACATTCTAAGAAAGGGTCAATCCTACTTATTGATCTAACTGTACGTACATCCTAACTCAAATGTTTCAATCCTGGGCCAGTGGGAAAGAGGCCAACCACTCTTCCGCTGAGCCACGCAGATCGAACGGTAGCGTCGACTAACCTGACTGGATTGGACTCAATACGTTCTACCCCCCTTAAAACTTGGTTTTACTTAAAGTTCGAGAAGCTTTGCATCGATCCATATATCGGAACGAGGTGCAACTTAGGACCTATCCTTGACATGAATTGGGAAACAACTTCTCATTACAGTGGGTTTCCTTTGCTAAGGATGCGTTCTATGGCATTGGTATCTATGGCGATAGAGATATGCCTAATCTCTATTGTGGTTGAGTTCAGGGCAGGTATGAGTTAGTACCAAGATGTCGAATTCTCTACTGGTTTTAAGTCCTCGCCATTTCCCAAGGCAATGTGATCCCGTTTGGTTATAGGTGGTTGGGCCATCACAGAAGAAAGGTTGTGTAGTAGGTCTGAACCGGATACATAGACTTTCTGTCTAGATAGGACAGAAGATTTATTGTATCAATTCTTAATCCGGGTCGATGCCAATCTTCTGCTTGATCAGAGCATTGGATTCATTGGTAACCACTAGGATTAAGAAGTCGATTCAAACCTCGAATACATCGCTTATATGCAGTTCCTTTACTCTGCGTTTCCGAATGCAATAAGCCCTTGGAGAAAGCAATTCTAAGGGGCGTGGTAGTTCATTCTAAAATCATTCTGAGGGATTTATAAATGTTCCCTAAGAGTGAATGGCTCCTTCCTATGGGCAACAACAAAAGTCTATAAGTCATAAGGGGATCTATCGAAGCAATAAGGTTCTACTTCAACCAATTCTAACCTACAATTCTTTAGCATATACAGGCTTTACACTACTTAAGGTAACTAGTAGGCTAGTCTGTAACTCAGTAGTCATAATCCAAAGCCTAAGGTTAAACGTTAAATGGTTCCATACCATTTCTACTATAGGAAATTGTTCTATTGATTAGGGTCAAGATTATCTAAATGGAATTGGATTTCTTATGTCGTCAGATCTTTCAAATCTAGGAGTGTTATCGCTAGGTCCAAAACGCCAAGGGTCTATTGTATGAAACGAAACTACATTCCTAATCCCATGTTGGGATTGAGAGTAGCATGCTAGTCATAATACATGGAACAAAGTTCTACACTTTCTACCTCTGACGTCACTAAACCTAACAACAACAAAACACAGAGATTTCAAAATGGTAATCAAATATCTACAAGACAATGTCACAGATGCCCAATTCTACCAAAGGACTCTACCACAGTCCCGACTTACCTTCTTCATCACTGTCGAGGCTAATACTGTCTGTTGCTCACTAGAGCTCTCTCGGCCATAACAGCTTAACAATAACCATGGAAAGTGGAGGAAATGCAGAGAAATTGTTGCCCAAATGGACAGAATAAAATCTAGGCATTGTAGAGGGATGCTTCAAGCTCCCATAGGATGTATTTACAGAAAGAAAAGAGAATGAAAAAGGAGAATGGAGCACCTCACGATTTCAGCTTGATTTGGGGGTTTTTAGAGCTCCAAAAGATGAAATCTTCAAGAGGGAGGGCTGCAATCTTCCATAGGACGATGGAGTGTGGTCATTTTTGGCCAAGGATGGATTTAGGGGTGGTTTGGAACCACGATTTGGAGGTAGGGTAGCTGGAAAATGCAAATGGGGCTAGGGGAAGGGCTGTTTGTGAAGGAAGTACCTCTATTTGGGGTTTTCTATGGTCGAACCCTACATAGGGGGTATACACGACCCAAAATACGGCGTGCGCCTGAAAATCACACCAAGTGGGCCCAAACGGACGGTGATGTATCGCCGAACCGGCGATGGCATCGCTGGCCATCTCTCTAGGTGGCCGGTGGGACCACATGGGTCTGGTCCCCCATGGTCCAGGGACCCCAAAAAGGTACGGTCCCAACCTTGGTTCATTCTAGATTGCCCTATATAGGTCCAAACATGAGTTCGGGGCTTTCCGGGGCCAATCTGTAATTCTGAATACAAAACCCTATCATGCAGAATATGATTTTGGGGTAAAAAGATCTAGTACATCTATCTAGCCCATTAGTTGCTAAAGAAAGCGAAGTTAGAATGGCCTAATGGTTAGTTTTCATGAAATTTTACTATTCACCATAAAATTTTATGAAAGTATGATTTTATGTTATTTTCACATTAGGATTGATGCCTAACATGAAAAGGATAAGAAAGAATTGAAGATTGGAGTGGTGAGAGGAAGAATTTTGAAGATTTTCGGTGAAACGAGATTTTTAAGTCCTGGAGATTGAATACAGGGGTCATGGTTGTCCCGCGGCCCAAGGATTCACATTTACGGGTTTAGAATCATTCAAAGAACATCTCAACCCAACTACCTACAACCTAGGAGCTATTCAGGTCGCTTCATGCGACCCAAGATGCGTTACGGATTCGATCGCGCGATCGATATGAATAGACTTCACCTATTAGCGAATCTGCAATCATATAAGTGTTTCTAGACCTTTCTCACACCCAACTAAGTCAAAGGATGCGACAGCGTATGTCGCGTGACCATAACCTAGGCCCGGCTTAATCCAAATCATGCTCTGATACCATCTGTAACATCCTGAAAATCGGGGGGTCGAGCAAAAATCCAACTCCCGAGTTCCAAAATGTTATTTATGCAACATAGATATGTATGATTGAATGTTGTCTGTGATAATGTATTAAACATGAGTGAGATTAATCTAAAACAACATATCACACTCAAGAGACGGTTAAATTTATAAGCGGAAGACTGTGATAGTATGTATAACATATATAAACTGTTGTATGTCTCCAGAGTATGAATATGTTACCAGGTTATATACATACATATATACTCCAAAAGTGAACCAAAAGGATATACATGAGTGTTCTAAAAATATAAAATGACAAGTGTCAAGGTATCTAAACAACCTCCCTGTAATCCCGTCAATCAGAACACGCATAAAGGAGGAATCCTCCTCCTCATCATCAAATCCAGCTCCGCCTCGCAGGCCGTGCCATCATTTGCAATCACAATAGGGACTGGTGGGTGTCCGAAAACACCATCCCGTAACGTGGGAGTGAGTGCTCAACTCAGTGGGATAAGAGAGCAAAGATTAACATATTATCAAATCAATCATGCGCTAAAGTAAAGCAGTAAATCAGACAATCCTAATACTGTTGTTAATGCAATATGACATGACGTGATGTATGCCCTCACCGACGATCTCCCTCATACGGCACCATCTTACGACCGCGGCATGCAATCGACCCTCAAGTGCTCCACATCTTCCAGGCACATGCAATGTTATAGTGATATGATTTCTAAGTTGTTATTAGTCCATTCAAACAGCAGGATTGGGAAACTAAGGTACTTTCCTTATATCAATCCCAACACAGATCCTGTTTAGGGTCGTCACTCCTAGTAATCTCATACGAGGTATATTTTGTAGGTCGCTGCAAGGGCTACCAGGCTGTTGCACTCCCCCATCACCTTATCAATCCAAGCCTACTGTACTCTCACTACTATGGAAGGGTCGTCGCCTCCTACAGACTCAGAATACGCTCGCAGTCACTACAAAGGACTCGTCGCCTGGTCAGTGTAGGCCGACAGCAATAATATAGTGTCCCATACCACCATAATCTACTCACGAGACATAGGTGCTCACTGGTCACTACGGGGAGGTTTGTGGCCCCAGCGTAGGCCGACAGCTCGACCACGGTGTCCCATACCACCAAGCCCGGCTCATGAGTCTTCGTGGATCAAGGTACCATGGTTGACAGGGTTTACAATGGTAAGTTCAGTACCCTAGGTTCAAGCAGTTATGACTCATGCAGGGTGAACATACAACGGCCAGTCGGGTTACTTGACGGGCTCGACTAGCACGAGCGCATCGCAAGTCGAATGACATGAAGTGCGTGAAACACTCCGCGTGGCCTAACCACTGCCACCAACTCCAAACATGACTCGCGTTCATCAACACGTCGTTCGTGGCAAAGATAAGCTAACCACGATATTTCTCGGTTACCGACTGCCTGGACTAGGCATAGTCCCAAACACATGGAATCACATCAGCAAATCATGTGAGAGTATTGGAAATGAAATACAACCATGTGAGCATGTTAACACATGTTATAACGAACAACTTAAGTAAATCATCTTACACATGTCTATCACACATATAATGAAATTATGCATATCACCAACATATAGGACATCATCTCCATCAGCATATTAATTGAGAATTCAATCTCAACTAGATCATAAGAAAATCATCAAGTACATGTTATAACATACCACTTAAGTGAAACATCAAGCATATGCATTTCATACATATAATGAAATCGTACATATGGCTAACATGTAGGAAATCATTTACATCAGCAATTTAATTGAGAAATCAATCTCAACTTAATTCATAAAACCATTTAATTCAATACATACTAATACGAGCATTTATACAAACACTTACACTACACACTTAAGTCTACATATAGTATGTCGACCCGAAGTGCGCATTTAGGCGAATCTCTTCGCCAAACTAATTATGCATGTATTCCTAACATTCAAATGCGTCGATAAACCATGTTAATCACATCAACAAAATGTGAATGAAATCAGTACTTCCTACAAATGACTAAAATGCCCTAAATCTCATATTCTTTGTTGGTTTACGAAACAGGAAACAGACAGCATGTTGTACATGTCAAACAGTGTTGCCGTCGATAATCTACTATTAAACGACATTGAAAGCTTTGGAAATAGTCAATCAAAGCGTCTAAAATCTGCACCTTGTCTCTTATAAACGCGTCGTTTCGAACGGAGCGTATACGCTTCGTCTACGGCGAATAGAGAACCTAATTTACGAATTCAATCAGTTTACAAGCTATGGAAAGGAAAGAATCCTAAATCAGTAACTTATTAGGGTTTTTCTTACCTGAAAACGCAGAGGAATCACCGGGAAAGTGATCGAAGTGCGTGGCTTAACCACTTGCAGCACGTGGCACAAGCAGCAGGGAATTCTCTCCCACCTTCTCTCACAAACTCTCACCTTTTCTCTCTCCCAATCTAGGGCTTTTTTTGCAAATTCGGATGGAAGAGAGGAGTGAGGGTTTCAACCCTTTTTATAAGCCCAAACTTGCCCGAAATAGGCTCGGGAACAAGGTTCACTTGAGGGGTAACCAAATCGGGGCTGTTTCGGTCCAAAAGGACATTTCTGGAGGTCCCCTGGCCAAATGCGGTCGGACTTAAGCTCATGCATACTGGATCTAGCATACATCAAGTTTTCAGTCCGGCAGGGTTCGCAGATCGCACGTGACGGTCCAGTTTCGGTTCAGCGGTCACCGCACGTAGATCAGGGCTGCAAATCTCATGATATGAAATAGAAATTTTTCATGATCCGAGGGTGTAATTTAGCTGAATTCTGACGGTCAGAACGCTTAATACTGACGCGTCAAGTTGCGTGCTAGATTTGAATTTTAAATTCCAAATCTGTCCCTATTTGCACTCTCTTCAGTCCGGGCTCAATGAAATAGCCTGTGGTTATCGGTTGGACTTGATTTTTGAAATGATTGTCAAGTCCAGCAAGGCGGTTCTAACGGTCTAAGATAGGAGGCATCGGACTTTCGACGCCCGGTATAGATCCAATACAAAATTTTAAAGTGGTCCAGAGAACAAACCTGCTTAGAGTTTGACCCGAGGTTATAGAGTATTATAGAGTCATTAGTTCTACTCGATTTGGGTCTTGTAGAACGTATTTAAAGTGATCAGGGACTGTTTCCCAGCTACTCCAGCGTTGCGCTAGCTAACTTATGCTTAGTTTCTAAAGGAATTAATCCTAAGTGGTTTCTTTGGCTATGGAATTAGGTTCTGAGCGATTTTCCAGGTGTTTTAGTTGACCCACTGTCTAAGGACGTCAAATCCCAGATTGGCCAAAATTTGGGGTGTTACAGTATTATAGCGTCACTGATTCTACAAGTTTTGGGTCTTGTAGAACGTATTTAAGGTGATCAGTGCTAATTTCACAGCTAATCTAGTGTAGCGCTAGCTAATTCACGTTAAATTCTAAAGAATTTGGTTCTACATGATTTCTTTGGCTTTGGAATTGGGTTCTAAGAGGTTTCCAAGGCGTTATGGTTGACTCATTGTCTAAGGACGTCTAATCCTAGGTTGACAAAAATTCAGGGTGTTACATTTTTACAACCATAGGTACCAATGCCATAGAACGCATCATTAACAAAGGAGGATCAATGTAGTGAGAGGTTGTTTCTCATTTCATGTCAAGGATAGGTCCTAAATTACACCTTGTTCCGACATACGGATTGAGACATAGATGCTTGAGCCTTATGTAGAAATATTTTTAAGGGGGGTAGAACATTTTGAGCCCAATCTAGTTAGGTCAGCTAATGTAATTGTTAGATCAGAGTCGTGCAGCGGAAGCATGGTTAGACCCTTCCCCACTAGCCCAGGATCGAAGAAAATTGATTCAGGTTATACATAAGGTTAGGTCATTATATGGGATTTGAACCTTCCTTAGAAAGTCAATACTGAAGTCTTTATAGGGAGATAATTAGGGCTTAAGTGTTGAACCCATTCATATTGAATCATAGGCCTAACAGTGGGAGCGATCAAAGATCAGTGTATCTATAAACCTACTCGTTAAATACGAACATAATAGAAGCCTTGGCTAACTCTATACGATTAGAAATCCTTTTAGGATGATCTATTAGGGTGCATATTAACTCCTACCTTGGACATAAATTCAGACAGGGACTCTCCTAGATAGGATGATCTATTAAAGCTCAACCTTATGAATAAGAATTTTAAACCTTTCAGTGATGGGCATTCCCTAAGCTTTAAAAGTGATCGGTCTACGGAGGTACTGAAATGTACAAATGCGAAACACTCGCGGCTTGACCTAATTCTCAATCTTGGCTGCTTGACCAGGCAGAAGACCAGGATCCACCAGGATTAGGAAGGAATACAACGTTGTCTACCCTGGCCAGGCGGACATTCGACGTATTAAGATCAAGCCCACTACAACCGTCTCTCCGTACTGGTCAACCACTAAAACATATATCTTACTCTCAGTAGATGGGAATCGTCGTCAAGACTTCAAATAGATAAAGAAATCAATTGTAGCCAACCATTAGGGTATAAGAAAGAGATAAAGAGTAAATTTTAAGGAGGATAGATAAAAATGTGCCAGACTAGTATAAATGTATATACCCCACCATGTATATAAACTTGAATCAGTATAGTTTAAGCAAAAGGCATAATAGAATCTTTACTCATTACCCTTAACCAATTTCGGGGACGATATTATTTTTAAGGGGGGTAGATTGTAACACCCTGAATTTTTGTCAACCTGGATTTAGACATCCTTAGGCAATGGGTCAATCCTAACATCTGATTAACTTCTCAAAACTCAATCCAAAAGTCTCAAATCTCTATTTCGTTCGAAAATCTCACCTTTCACTACTTTATCCTTCAAAATTTTCTAAGAGCTTTCATATTAGATACAAATCTTAAAGTTTAGGTGATGTTGATCAATACTTAAAATAAAAAGTACTATGAATAGTAAATAAATAAATAAAAAGGATTTTTAACCATTAACCTTTTGGAATCTCATGAAATAAGTAGGCTATTTGGATAGATCAACTTCTCCTACCCCAAAATCATATATTGCATGTCAAATAACTCATCCCAGGTTCTAAAATACACCTATTTCAAATATCAGATGGCGAAAACACCCCAAATAGGTCAGCGAGCGGCGAGGGGCTTGCCGGTCTGGCAAGGGCCCACCGATTACCGGGCTTGGCAGGGCCACAGTTCATCGGCTGGCCCGTTTTCGGCCACATTTTTTTTAATTTTAGTTCAACTTTAAAAAATCATATCTCCTTCGTTATAACTCGAATTTAGGTGATTTAAAAACCAGATTGAATCTAAATGAGTCTAGTTTCATATAAAAATAAGTAAAAAATATAATAAAATAATTAGTATAGTTAAAAATGGGTCGTTGTGACAACTTTTTAAAAAGCATAGTTTTAGACAACTGCTACTTCAGAAATTTTTAGAATTTTTATACAACTCAAAACCTCATAAAATTTGGTGGAGATAGGGTAAAATTAATGATGAACCACTAAAAAAATAATAAAAATAATATGATAACTAGAAGTACCCAAAATGGGGCATAGAATAGCCCTAGGACTATATTCTGCCCTATTAAGGTAGAATTTGGTTAAGTACCAAAATAAATACTCAGTAGAATTAACTTGGATCACTTTAAATATAAACTACAGGACCCAAAATTAGCAAGACCGGTAATGCTATGTTACCTAGAAACCTAGGATCAATCTCTAAACCCAGTTGCTCTCGGGAGCATTCAGAAACTTCGTATTGGATCTAGACCGCGCGTCGAAAGTCCGATAACTACAATCTCAGACCATTATGACTGCTTAGTTGGACTTGACAATCATTTCAAAAATCAAGCCCAACTGATGTCCTGACACCATTTTACTGAGTATGGAGTGAAGAGAGTGAGAAAAAGAAAAGATTTAGAACAATAATTCAAAATCTGGCACGTGTCGTTGCGCATTATTTTTAAGCATTCTGACCATCAGAATTCAACCAAATTTTACCCCCGGATTAGGAAAATTTATTCTTTCATGTTTTGAAACTTGTAGTCCTGATTTAGGTTCGGTAACCGTTCAATTGAAACTGGTCCGCCACGGACGATCTGGAAGTCCGATCGAACTGAAAACTTAATGTGATCAACATCCAGCATCCATGAGCTTAAGTTCAACCGCATTCGGTCAGGGGACCTCCAGAAGTGTCCTTTTAGATCGGAAAAGACCCGATTTGGTTATAACATAAGTATACCTTAGTCCCAAGTCTATATAGGTGAGTTTTTAGCTTATAAAAGGGCCTTAAACCCTTAGCTTTCTAACCCATACGAATTTCCCAAACCCTAGAGAGTGAGAGAGAGAAAATAGAGAGAAAGTGTGGGAGAAGTTGGGGCTTTCTCCTGGGATTCTTCCCTGCTACTCCTTGTGCTTCAACGCCGCTTCCGCACCACCATTCCGGTGCTTCCAGCTCCGTTCTTAGGTAAGATATCATAACCCTAACTTGTTCTAGAGTTTTAAATAGCATAAGTGATGAAGTAGCTAACCTATTTCGTGGTATTAGGTTGCCGTTGAGCCGTTGAAAAAGACTTATCGTTTGAATCAACTCCGTTTCACAATTTCTAGTTTAAGGTGCGGACTATATACGTTTAGGTTATGGTTTTCAGGACTTTCAATGTTAAGCAATGATTTATTCTTGCTTAGGATGCTATTTCACATGTACAAGGTGTTGTCCATTTTGATTTTCAGTTATATGTTAATTATGTTAATTATACTGTATTCCTCGTATTTGTAGAAAATACCGTATACGTAAAAAATTCAGATTTTTGCTTGCCATGATTAACTTCTGTCTATGTATGCTGGATGCATGTGTAACAACTTCTGGGCTAAAGGTTTAGTCTAAATACATGATATACCAATATACGATATGTAGTTAGTATGTGTAGCCTAAGTGTTTGTGAAAATGACCGAATGAGTATAGACTTTGTAAGTGTGCTCGCCATGATAGACTGTCATGGATACATGATTGTTGTATAGGCGATAACCCTTTGACGGAAGGTTTTTCCCTAATACGTATGCTAATTAATACATAATATGTATTATGTAATAGGTGTAGTCTAAGTGTTTGTTTAAATGTCTAAGTGATTTAATAGTTAGTAGAGTGTGATTGCTAGAGTGGTTGGGATATGGATCCCCATCACAATACTTGTGTGAATGATTTCCTTCATGAATCATGTGATTGTTAAATAAGTGTATGATTTCTTCCATTGATTGTGTACTTAGTTAAATCATGATAAATGTGTACATTAATTCCTCCATGTACTGTTTACATTCAAGTTATACTTCATAATTGCTCACATGGATGCTGAATATGAATCATATGCTAGTTATTAGCTTTGCTTTTGAATGGGGCTGTACTACAGTCCAGGTAATTGAAAAATGTTTCGTAAATCGTGGTTGAGGTTGCTTTCGCCACACAAGATGAGTTTAACGAATCTGAGTTGTGCTTCGGGTGTTCGGCAGTGGTTAGGCCACACGGAGTGCTTATGCATTCCATATCATTCAACTTAATGTGCGCTTGGCCTAGTTGAGCTTATCAACCTAACCGATTGACCGATGTTTGTTCACCATGCTTGGTCGCAACTATTCGAACCTAAGGTACCAAACTTACCATTGGAAAGCCCCTCTAACCTTGGTACCTCGATCCCCTAAGACTCATGAGCCGGACATGGTGGTATGGGACACTGTGGTCGAGTTGTCGGCTTACGCTGGGGCCACAAACCTCCCCGTAGTGACCAGTGAGTAACCCAGACTCGTGAGCAGATTATGGTGGTATGGAACACTATATTCTTGCTGTCGGCATACACTGATAAGGTGATGGGAGAGCGGTGTAACGAGTGCAAGCAACATCCCTGGCAGCCCTTTGTAGTGACCTCGAGCATATTCTGAATCTTCGGAGAGGCGACGAGCCTTCCCGCACTAAACAGAGTATAAAATAGGCCTGTATTGATAAGGTGATGGGGGAGTGGTGCAACGAGTGCGTGCAACAGCCCTGACAGCCCTTGCAACGACCTAAAACCATACTTCGTATGAGATATGCTAGGACTGACGACCCTAGAATGGATCATTATTTAGGTATTAATATAAGGGAGGTACCTTAGCTTCCCAATCTGACCGCATGAAAAAGACTAATAACAACTCGGTAATCATATTCATATCGTACTGCATGTGCCTGGAAGATGTGGAGCACTGAGGGAAGAAAGCATGTCGTGGACGTAAGATGGTGTCGCATGAGGGAGTATGTCGGTGAGGGCATCCATCATGTCATTTCATTCTTGCATTAATCACAGTATTTAGGAATGTTTGATTGTACTGCTTTATCATTACTGCTTGATTGAATTGACAACATGTTAACCTTTGCTCTATAGTTTCCACTGAGTTAGCTACTCACTCCCATATTACGGGATGGTGTTCTGGACACCCGCCAGTCCTTATTTTAGTTTCAGATGATGGCGATGCTTGCGAAGTAGAGCCGGACTTGATGATGATGAGGAGGATCCCTCCTATATGCAGGTTCTGATTGACGAGGTTACAGGGTCACTGATTAGATGCCAATACACTTGATATTTTGCCCTTTTATTTACACACTCATGTATATTCTTTTGATCATTTTTGGAGTATACATGTATATGTTTAACCTGGTAACATGTTCACACTCTGGAGACCTACAACAGTTCATATATTCTATATATCTATCACATTCTTCCGCTTGCTAATTTAACTGTCTTTGGAGTATGATATGCTTTTTTGGCTTAGTCTCAATCTTGTTTAATGCCATTCTATAGACAAAGCTTGAGAGTGAGCCATGTTAAAGAAATTTAGAAATTTGGCTAAGTCTGGAAAGTTATCCAAAATGATCGTTGCATGGGTCACACAATGGGTTCTAGGTTGTGCTGGCGGCACAACAACTAAAGGCCTTGTGCGAACGAAAATTCATTGCACAGGTCACACAATAAGTGATGGTTGCGTGGGGTGAGAATGGAGAGATAGAGTTTCGCCGCTGTAGAGTGAGGAAATGAGGCAAATGAGAAACGCTCGACTATTTATAGAAAAAAGGGGTAAAGTACAGTACTCAGGTGCCCATTATGCGATTCACGCAACGAGTTCAAAAAAATTCAAAAATATATGAAGATTGATCTTGATTCTTTGATTCAAGGGAACAAAGAACGGATCAAGGGAGCATTTGTTGGAGCATAAAGAAATCATCAAGAAAGACTGAAGATCAAAAATCAAATATTGAGTGAAGAAATGAGAAAGAAACAAAGTACTTTGCTTTGGTAGTTGCGTGGGTCACGCAATGCGTAACAGTAGTAGCGCGGGTCACATAGTGAGTAGCAGTAGTAGCGCAGGTCGCACAATGGGTAGAAATAGTTGCACGGATGGCACAATTATTCTAAATGCGTTCGTAACAGATTTCGTCCATTATGTGGATCACATAGCTAAACTTCACTGGTTGCACGGGTCGAGCAACTAGGAGCAAAGAGTGATCAAGATGAGCGATCAGATCTGATGTAAAGTGGGCCTCATGGCACGAAGATCGAGGCTTGGTACGTGTGGGGGCCTATAAATACCCCACTCCCCCCTCTTATTTGACAGAAGAAGAATCCTGGAAGAGGAGTAGAGCTCTGAAAGAAGACTGAAGGTGAGGAACGAAGAGGACGAACAGTTGCGCGAACCGTACAACCCACTAATTGGTTGTGCAGACCACTATGTGGCTAGTTCTAAAAAGAGTCAGGATGCTGCCGAAATCATCCAATTTGACCTTCATTGTTTCAAGCTCTCCTTACGTAAAGAACAAGCTCAAAAGGGAAGGAGTTAATCAACATGACATTCCTCCTAGGGAGATGATTGAAGCAACTGCCAAAATGCTGTCTAATTTGAGATTTAATATAATTTCAAATTATGTATTGCAAATAATCTATCTTGGAATCAAGGGATACCAGAGGGATGTAAATGAACTCAGTACTAATAAAATATGATGATTGCTCTAAATACTTTTTCTCTCTTAAGCTTGAATAAGATAATTTCGCAAATCGAATGCATTTGTTTCTTATTCCAAATACAAGGTCTGCCCAAATGAGCAGCATTACTGCCACTGGACGGTCAGCAAGGTGACCCCTGCTTGGTGCATGGTTTAGATTAGGTGGGCCATACACCATCATAAAAGAGGGAGAGAGAGAGAGAGAGAGCGATGAGATGGAGGGGCCCCACCACTACGGGCCCCTATAGGATTTATAACGCAAACATCAAACTGGGTCCCATCACAAGTGGGCCCCCAAATAAAAATCAACGGTGGATATCCTAAAATACTCACCTTAGATCTTAGACTTCTTCTTCTACCAATGAGTTCTAGAGCTCCAAGGGATGAGATTCAATGGTTGAGATTGATTTTAAAGGATTGGATGATGAGATTGGGTGGTAGGGAGGTGGGCCTTCTCTTGAGTTCTTCTCTACTTTGATTTTTTCTCTCATGGAAGCTTGGGATGGAAAGAGCTGGAGAGAGAATGCGATGGGATGAAAAGAATGGAAGGAATAGATTTTGTAAGACAATGACATGAAGGGTGTGGACTTGGTTGAATTTTGGATAAGAGAGGGATGGGCAGAGAGAGAGAGGGAGAGTTGACTTTGGGTAAGGCTTGTGTAAGAGAGATGGGTTATGCACTTGACTGTGATTGATTGGTGTGAAAGGTGATAGAGATTCTCTCGAAATTTGCAATGCAGGGTATTTTCTTCGAAATAAACGCAGGCCCATAACTGTAACACCCGTGAAAAATCCATACTTGGGCTCGAGTACCAACTCGACCCGAAGTTGTGTAGAATTTATTCCTTTAGAAAAATATGACTAAGTTAGCTAGTGCAACGTTAGAATAGCTGAGAAATGGTCCCTGATCACTTTAAATATGTTCTACAAGGCCCAAAGCGAGTGGAACCAATGGTGCTATAATGCTCTAAAGCCTCGGATCAAACTCTAAACCGGTTTATTCTCGGGACCTCCTTGAAACTTTGTATTGGATCTAGACCGCGCGTCGAAAGTCCGATACCTACCATCTTAGACCGTTATGACCACTTAGTTGGGCTTGGCAATCGTTTCGAAAATCAAGTCCAACTGACATTCAGAGGCTATTTCATTGAGCCTTGAGTGAAGAGAGTGAGAATAGGGTTAGAATTGGAATTTGAAATTCAAATCTGGCACACGATTTGACGCATCAGTATTGAGCGTTCTGACAGTCAAAATTCAGCCAAATTACACCCTTGGATCAGGAAAACTTTCTATTACAGATCACGAGACTTATAGGCCTGATCTTGGTGCGGTGACCGTTAAACTGAAACTGGACCGCCACGTGCGATCTGAGAACCCTACCGGTCTGAAAACTGGATGTGTGCTAGATCCAGTATGCATGAGCTTAAGTCCGACCGCATTTGGCCAGGGGACCTTCAGAAATGCTCTTTTGGACCGAAACGGCCCCGATTTGGTTAGGCACCAAGTAAACATTGTTCCCAAGCCTATTTTGGGCATGTTTTGGCTTATAAAAGGGGTTGAAACCCTCACTTCTCTCACACATCCAAATTTGCTAGAAACCCTAGCTTGTGTGAGAGAAAAGGTGAGAGATTGTGAGAGAGAGTGGGAGAGTTCTTCCTGCCACTTGTGCTACATGTTGCACGTGCTTAAGCAACGCACCTCTATCGCTTTCCCGGCGATTACACCACGATTCTAGGTAAGCAAATACCCTAAATAGTTTCTGATTTAATTTTCCTTTGTTTCCATATCGATGTAGCTTATGGATCTCGTGTATTAGGTTCCCTATTCGCCGTAGACGAAGCGTATACGCTCCGTTTCAATTCACGAGTCTACAAGACATAAGGTGAGGAATTTAGACGCTTTGATTGACGGTTCCCAACGCTTTCAATGTCGTTTAATAGTAGATTATTGACGGCATCGCCGTTTGACATGTACAATATGCTCTCCGTTTTCTGTTTCGTAAATTAACGAAGAATATGAGATTTAGGGCATTTTAGTCATTTGTAGGAAGTACTGTTTACATTCATATTTTTCTGATGTGATTGACATGGTTTGTTGTCGCATTAGGAAGTTAGGAATATGTGCATAATTACTTTAGCGAAGAGATTTGCCTAATTGCGCACTTCGGGTCGACATACTATATGTAGACTCAAGTGTGTAGTGTATGTGTTTGTATGAATGTTTGTATTAGTATGTATTGAATTAAATGATGTTATGAATTAGTTTGAGATGGTTTTCTCAATTAATATGCTGACCTAAATGATTTCCTACATGTTGACTATATGCATGATTTCATTACATGCATGAAATATATGTGTTTGAAGATTTACTTAAGTTGAATGTTATAACATGTGTTAACATGCTCACATGATTGTATTTCAATTCCAATACTCTTACATAATTTGCTGATGTGATTCCATAAGTGTTTGGGACTAGACTTAGTCCAGGCAGTCGGTAACCGAACGAATTCGTGGCTGACTGTTCTTAGCCACGAACGACGCGTCGATGAATGCGAGTCGTGTTTGAAGTTGACGGCAGTGGTTAGGCCACGCGAAGTGTTTTACGCACTTCATGTCATTCGACTTGAGATGCGATCGCGCTAGTCGAGCCCGTCAAGTAACCTGACTGGCCGATGTATGTTCACCTTGTATGAGTCATAACTGCTTGAACCTAGGGTACTGAACTTACCATTGTAAACCCTGTTAACAATGGTACCTTGATCCACGAAGACTCATGAGCCGGGCATGGTGGTATGGGACACCGTGGTCGAGCTGTCGGCCTACGCTGGGGCCAAAAACCTCCCTGTAGTGACCAGTGAGCACCTAGACTCGTGAGCAGATTATGGTGGTATGGGACACTATATTCTAGCTGTCGGCCTACACTGATCAGGCGACGAGTCCTTTGTAGTGACCGCGAGCGTATTCTGAGTCCACGGGAGGCGACGACCCTTCCGTTGCAGTAGAGTACAGTAGGCCTGTATTGATAAGGTGATGGGGGAGCGGTGCAACGAGTGCGAGCAATAGCCTTGGTAGCCCTTGCAGTGACCTACGAAATATACATCGTATGAGATTACTAGGAGTGACGACCCTAGACAGGATCTGTGTTGGGATTGATACAAGGGAAGTACCTTAGTTTCCCAATCCTGCTGTTTAAATGGACTAATAACAACTCAGAAATCATATCACCATAGCATTGCATGTGCCTGGAAGATGTGGAGCACTCTAGGGAGTGTGGCATACCGCGGTCGTAAGATGTTGCCGTATGAGGGAGATCGTCGGTGAGGGCATACATCACGTCATATCATCTTGCATTAACAACAGTATTAGGATTGTCTGATTTACTGCTTTACTATTATCGCATGATTGAATTGTGAACATGCTAATCCTTGCTCTATGATTCCACTGAGTTGATCACTCACTCCCACGTTACGGGATGGTGTTTGCAACACCCACCAGACCCTGTTGTAGATGCAGGTGAGGCTGAGATCCAGGAGGTGGATCCAGACTTTGACGAGGACCAGGACGAGTTCTCGTACATGCAGTATCACGATGGATTTGCGTAGGCGACCTAGATCGATGGGACTTCAGTGGGACCATTTTGGATATTTATTTTTGTTCATATATATGTATATGAGACTCAGAGATGTATTCATACTTTAGAGACAGATGAGGTTTACTTTGTTTTTCCATACAGTGATATATATATTGTTTAGTCTTCCGCTTGCTTTTATCACTGGATCTGAAGTATGAATTGCAGTTTTGGTATACTTTTACTCATGTGAATGCTTTAAATCAGACAACATTGAATCATAATAATTTTTGTTGTATAAGTGACGGTCTGGAACTCGGGAGTTGAGTTTATACACGACCCCTGATTTTCAGGGTGTTACAATAACTCTTGTCCTGGGTATTGCATCAGTGCACGAGATGCAATGTTAGAACCGTGGCAACAACGCGGTCGCTAAGGTACATGTTTCAAGTCGAGTAGATATAGATATATAGGATGCGACTTAGAGTTGCATGCAAATGCTATCTACGTATCGCGCGTTGTGAGAATTTGACTGGGAGGACGGTGGGAGTCTAAGGAACAGTATGGTCTAGGATACGGGCCTTACAGCTCTCCCATCCTAATAAAAATTTCATCCTCAAAATTTACAATATTACATAAATAAATGTAACTCATAAGGGAGGAAGAAACATAACGTCATCATATAAAATTGGAGACAACATACAAGATACAACATATAATCAATCATCAAAGAGATAGGGATAGCGCTCTCGAATCTCGGCCTCGTACTCTCAAGACACCTCATCAACAGATTGGTGACCCCACTGCACCTTCACTAAGGGAATGACCTTGGTCCAAAGGACCTGATCCTTCCGATCAAGGATATGAACTGGATGGTCAATGTAAGAAGCGTCCTCATGAACCTTCAATGGCTGCCAATTAATAACAGGAACATTATCTGACCCACGCTTCCTCAACATTGGTACATGAAAAACATTGTGGATGCCTAACAACTGAGATGGCAAGGCAAGCTGATAGGCCACGACGCCAACACACCCAGTGATCTTGAAAAGTCCTATGAATCTTGGGGCAAGCTTCCCCTTCGCTCCAAATCGAACCACGCTCTTCATGGGCAAGACCATAAGATTCACTATATCCCCAACAACGAAATCAGCAAAAATCTTCTGCCCCCACAGAGCTGTGCGTATCCTCTGCCTGATGATATTGATAGGCTCTTATGTGTGCTGCACAAGCTCGGGACCTAGGAGACACCGCTCTCCAACTCGGTCTAACAACTCAAAGATATGCACGGTCTGCTATATAGTGCCTCAAAAGGAGTCATACCAATCATGTAAGTAAGTTCAAAGTATATCCTTAAGGATTTGGTTGACCCTCTCAGTCTATGGATGATATGCCATATTGAGCTGCAAAACAAACCCCATCACTCTCTGAAAGCTCTCCCAAAACTGAGACATGAACCTCGAGTCTCGGTTAGAAACGATCGAGACTAGAATACCATATAGTCTCACAATCTCCTCGATGAATAATCTGGCAAGCTAGTCCAAATATCAAGTTGCACGGATCGTGAGAAAATGCACCAACTTCGTCAGACGATCCACAACAACTTAGATGGCGTCATAATCATGCTGAGTCCTTGGTAAGCCCATATAAAATCTGTCGACATGTGCTCCCACTTCCATGTCCGGATGCTCAACGGCTGCAATGGACCAGGGAGTCACTGATGATTGGCCTTGACACATTGGTATATATCACACTCGGCCACAAAACTGGCAATCTGGTGCTTCGTCCCTGTCCAAAAACATTGTCGCCTCATATCTCGATACATCTTCGTCTAGTTAGGGTTGATAGAAAACCACAATTGATAAGATCTCAGTGTAACTCAAGAATATCCGCGATACATAATCGGCCTCTAAAGCAAAGTCCACCATTTGAACCAATTTTCTAATCTCTCTTCTCTTTGGATGCGCCTACCGCTCGGTAAACCTGTAATGACTCGTCTGTCTGCTTAGCCTCGATAACCCTTGCGACAAGAGATGGTTGAATTGACAGGCTCGATAGCTGAACGATAGAAGACTATAGACCAAACTCGAAGCCATATTCTGCTATATCCTCGAGCATCCTCCGCTCCTAAATATCAATGCGCCACCAAGCCCCGCATCTGATGGCTAAGGGAATCCGCCACTATGTTCTCCTTGCCTAGGTGGTACTGAAGATCAAAATCATAATCCTTCAGGAGCTCCATCCAACACCTCTGCCTCATGTTCAGCTCAGACTGAGAGAATAAGTACTTTAATCTCTTGTGATTGGAGAAGAGCTCGAACCTAACCCCATAGAGATAGTCCCTCAACACCTTTAGTACAAAGACGATTGCTGCCAGCTCTAAATCATGTATGGGGTAGTTCAGCTCATGGACATTGAGCTGGTGAGACGCGAAGGCCACCAGTTTCCCGTGTTACACCAGGACAACACCCAAGCCAATACACAAAGCATCGGTAAATACAACAAATTTATCACTCCCAGAGGGAAGAGTGAGGACAAGAGCGGACATGAGGTAGTCCTTTACCTCCGTAAATGCTCACTCACAGGCATCGCTCCAAACAAACTTTGCGCCCTTCCAAGTCAGCCTAGTCAATGGGGCTACAATACGGGAGAAGCCCTCAATGAAATGATGGTAATAGCCTGCTAAACTAAGGAAACTGTGGATCTTAGATGCGTTCGTCGGCTGGCCCCACTGACACACTGTCTCAACCTTTGAGGGGTCCACTGTGACACCCTCCCTCGTCACTACGTGACAGAGGAACTTCACCTCCTCCTGTCAAAACTCAGACTTCTCTAGATTTGCATATAGTTGGTGGGCATAGAAGGTCTATAATGCAATCTCCAGATGCTGCTCATGCTCCTCACGGGTCCTCAAATATATCAGAATATAATCGATGAAGACCACAACAATTTGATCGAGATAAGGATGGAAGACCTCGTTCATCAACTGCATGAATACTACAAGCACATTAGTCAGTCCGAATGACATGACCTAGAACTTAAAATGACCATAGCGCATCCTGAAAGCCATCTTTGGGATGTCCTCCTCTAGGACTCGACTCTGATGATAACCAGAACACAGGTCAATCTTCGAAAAGAACTATGCACCCTGCAGCTGATCAAATAAATCGTCGATCCTTGGGAGTGGATACTTGTTCTTGATCATGGCCTGGTTGAACTCGCGGTAATCCACGAGAGCCTCAATGAGACATCATTCTTCCTGACAAAGAGTACTGGCGCTCCTCAAGGTGAACTGCTTGGACGAATGAAACCCAACTCACGTAACTCGTCTAACTACCACTACAGCTCTCCATTGGTGTCATACGATATGGGGCCTTTAAGATAGGTGTGGTACTAGGCACAAGATCGATCTAAAACTCAATATGTCGGCATGGCGGTAACTCCAAAATCACTTAGAACATATCGAGGAAATTACAAACAACTGACAACTGATTAATGCTCACCGCCACAGGCTCCTTTACTGCACATGACATCAAACAAGACAACGACTCTCCTCTGGACTCGACAACGAACTGAACTGCAGCAAGCCTGGTATATAGAACTTGATTGTCCTTAAGGAATAGTCCAAGATGGCGTGGTACTCAGCAAGTCAATCCATACCCAAGATGACATCGAAATTTGTCATTGGCAGCATAAACAAGTCGGTGGGTAAGAAAATCTCTCCCACCAACATGGGGTTAGACGAACAGAAGTGACCTAATACTGTAGTCTTCTCCAAGAGCGTCAATACGGTCAACCCCTCATGAGCAGACTCTGTCAGCAATCCAGTCGAACAACAAAATCCCTTGGACATAAAAGAATGCGAAGCTCCGGAATCAAACAAAACTCAGGTGATGCATGCAGAGACAAGGAAAATACCCTCGATGATCCTTCAGATGACTGTGGGTCCTACTGAGCTGCGTAGAACCTAGCCTGATCTGGCTAGGGAGTGTCTGTCCCCTCTGAGGGTGCTATTACTGTTGCTGGTGGGGTGGCCTATACTATTATCTCTCTACTATCAGGGCCTCAGCATCTAAGGTGGTTAGGGTTGCTGCTGCTGTGGTGGAGGTTGTTGTGTCCCTCTCGACTACTGAGGGCGGTGACACTTATGCATGCGGTGCCCTGTCCCACCACATCTAAAATAAGTCCCTGTGAACTACTGTGGAGGTGGTGCTGGAGGTGCTGCCGGTGCTGCTGGTGCTCTGGCGACAGGGCGGCCCCTATGCCTCTGTGATCGTCGATGCTACTGGGAGCTACTAGAGGGGGCCTACCTCTTCCTGTCTCTCCTCTGATCTCGATCGCTTTATGTGCCAGCCCACTCAGTCTCATAAATCTAAACCCTCCGTACTACCACCTGAAAAATTGGGAGCTCATGCCTAATGACACCACCTCGAAGACCTGTAACGTAAGCCGTTCTTAAAACGGTGGGCCTTCCACTCTTCATCATCAACCAAATACGGAGCGAACCTGGATAGTGCCACAAAACGAGCCGCATACTATGCCACCAACACGTCTCCCTGCAACGAGGTCTCGAACTCTAATGCTCGCTGCCGACTTATGTGGTTGGGGAAGTACTGCTGGTCGAATCAGCCTACGAAATTCCCCCATGTCTAGATAAAATCAGGCCCTGCAACACAGGTAACAGAGGTCCACTAGTGCTCGGCCTCACCCTAGAGAAGAAATACAGCTAACTGGACCCACCGTTGGGTCATACATGCCATCATATCAAAAATCTTCTCCACCTCGGAGCACCATCTCGCGGCTGCTATCGGGTCTGGCTCACCCTAAAAACGAGGGGGATCGAGTTGTTGGAACTCTTGAAGAAGGGTGCTCGAGTGCTCCTGCTCTGCCTAGGCTATCGTAACAACAAGGTGCCTACCCTTCCCCTAAAGGGTTGCTGTAACAGCTTATAACATCTGCTGTAACTGAGAGGCACTTACGGGTATAATCGGATCCGCACCAATCTTGGGTGGAAGAGCAGCATCCTCAGGCTGGGGAGCAGTAATCTTTGGTGGTGGAATGAGAGTTGTAGGTGGTAGAACGAGAGTCGCAGGTGGTGGAGCGGGAGATGCTCAGGTCACTCTTCTGGGCGGCATGTCCTATAGGGAAGAATAAAGGCACCTATCAACCTTGAGAACTCTCAAAGGCATGCATGTTAGGGAACTAAATCAAAAGGTTATGCACTCGGGACCTAATTGTCCTGAACACATAACAAATATATGATGTTGTTCTAAGTTATCCCCAAGTTATGCTCTGATACCAGCTTCTGTCACACCCCAAACTCGGGGACCAGGCTCACATAAATTCTCGATTACTAAATCCGACACCGACCGCCTCCTTAGTGCCTCATTCTCGGTTCCTAGCACCCATATACTAGGTTTCGATCCTGGGATCCTATAAGGAGAATTTTTTAGCATGAATTTACTCCTTAACAAGCATAATCATAAGCATAACCCATGAACAATAACTAAGACACCATCATAAAATACACTATGATAAAAAAAACTTTAAGGTACAATGCGCATAAAGAAAAATACAATGATAATAATACGAAAACTCCTAAAGCTTGACTACACGCTCCTGCTCCTACTAAGCTACGGCTACGTCCTAGCATCACCTACATGCATCAATCATGCATAATCTTATAGAAAGCTTAGAGGGTGGTGAGAGTGTGTCGCAATATAAGTGTGCTCAGAATGCAATATTAGAGTTATGCGGAATATACTGGTAAGTCCATGAATACTATCAGCTGTACCAAGGCTATGCGATGCAAGGTATGAATGCTATCGGCTATATCAAGGCCATGCGATGCAAGGCATGAATGCTATCGTCCAAATCTAGGCCATACAATGCAAGGAGTGAATGATGTCGGTCATACTAAGGCTATGCGATTCGAGATGCAACTCAAGCATACTAATCCTCATCCAAATCCACATATCAATGCAACTCATCACTAGAGCATCAAATATTAGCACAATTCTCACTGTAGATAATCATCGGGGTTAGTACACTCCAAATGGCACTACCCCTTTCCAAGGCGCGTAGCCCAAGTGAGCGTAAGAAACCTCACTATCCGCCTAGCGAATAGCCTGTCAATACCTATCTGGTACGTCGATAGCAGACCCATTTATGAGCTGGTCATACTCAGCATAACAATTGCCTCCCACCCTCGGATGGGTAAGACCACACGGCCTCATGGTATTCGACCCTCGGACGGATAAGACCACATGGCCTCATGGTATTCGACCCACGTGTGCTCATGTATCCACTCGTTCTCGACATTATAGCGTCTTCCGATACCATCAGGTTTAGGAACTTTCACCCAAGGATATCTATCGCACCCCATGTAAAGAGAAGATTTTTGATGTCCAATCCTACCCTCCACGATATGCTTGTGGAGACTATGGCCCTGATGTCGCTAGGGCATACAGAACTAACGACACATAATGCAAGATGCATGAGTCACACAATCCAGTCATACATCAATCCTGCGTATACCGTGCACTCATGTGGGACAACTCTGCCTATCAAGGAGCCCCGTTACAACCTGCCCAATGCATATGCAATGGTCAACTACATCTCATATCAAGCATGCATATGATGCGTATGGGCATGTGTCATGATGCTATGCTATCATGTACTCATAATTAGTATCGATAATTAGCCTAACAAAGGGCCTAAGGAAATGTCATAATGTGGATAATTAACTATCATTGCCCATCAATATGGACATTTAACCAACATTGCTCCTAAGGAGTGGCCCACATAGAGCCAAACGTATAGTGGGCCCATAACCTCACACATGAGCCTAATATACATCGTCATGGGCCTCACTCATGGGCCTAATACACCTCACGATGGGCCACATAAGCATTAGTTTGGGCCTCACTCATGGGCCTCATACTTAATACATAAAGCCTCATCATATGGGCCTCACATACATCGAATGGGCCGTAGTACATGGGTCTCATATACATCAAATGGGCTGCAATACATGGGCCTCATATACATCAAATGGGCTGCAATACATGGGCCTCATATACATCAAATGGGCTGCAATACATGGGCCTCATATACATCAATGGGCCACAATACATGGGCCTTATATACATCAAATGGGCCACGTCCCTTAGCCCCCGAATACATCACAATGGGCCATAACCCATGGGCCTCAAACACATCACAATGGCCCTCTCATGCGGGCCCAATATACATCACTCAAGGTGGAACCCACACATTATATTTTTATTTTATTATATCTACACCATATGTCTATTTTTAGAGATCATTTAGAGCATTACCTAAAAAAATGAATCATATCAAAAGATAAAATGGACCATACCACAAATAACAGTGGAGGTAGTGATCGAAAGATCATCTGGACCATACCACAAATAGTAGTGGAGGTAGTGATCGAAAGATCATATTGACCATACCACAAATAGTAGTGGAGGTAGTGATTTTCACCATTAAAACTTCACACGGTCCACCTTAATGTTTGTTTCCATCCAATCTGTTCATACGGCCATAAAGACCTAAATTAAGAGGAAAACTAAATTCAATATCGATCCAAAACTTCTTACCCCGAACGGGTTTCAATGTTAAACGTTCAATCCTCCACTAATTATTGCTATGTGGTTGACTTGATAGGTAGATCTATCTTATCTCTAGTCTTAAGCCTTAAGACGAGCTCACAGGTGGATGGACTATTTGGATCTAACACATAACTCATGATCAGGCCGCAGGTCTACTGACGTCAAACAATAACTATATATCTAGTGTGGCCTACTAGTCCACCATCCAGATGAACGGTTAGATATAATACATACCTGAAGATCAGACCCACATAGCTGCTGACGTCAACAGAGTAGTTGCATGGCTGGTGGGGTCCATAAATGGATGGTTTGGATGTAACACATACATCATGTTAGACACACAAAGCTTGCTCACGTCCAGCTACTTAATGGACGGTTGAGATATAACATGTACATGATGATCAGGCCCACAAACCTCACTGACACCAGTACAACAACTATATTGTTGGTCCCGTAGAGATGGACAGTTATAGATAAAACACATACCTCATGTGGGACCCACAAAACTTGCTGACGTCAGTACAACAGCTACACTGCTGGTGGGGCCCACATAGATGGACGACTTAAATAAAGTACACACATTATGTGGCACCTACGAGGACAGTGTGCTCCACCTGAGATTTAAATCTACTTCATTCCGGGCCTGGGAGGCCTAGATGGACGATGTGGATTCACTCATACATCATGGTGGGCCACGGACGGCCTGGAGAAAATACATGAATCAGGTGGGTCCACACGTGTGTCCCACTAGCAACTTATACAAAGATGATATTTGTATTATCCCTTCATCAAGGTTTGCCTAAACGAACAGCATCGCTACCACTAGACAGTTAGCAGGGTGACCCCTACTTAGTGGATGGTCTGGATCAGGTGGGCCACACACCATCACAAAAGAGAGAGAGAGGGAGAGAGAGAAAGAGAGAGTGAGCGGTGAGATGGAGGGGCCCCGCCACTACGAGTCCCTTTAGGATTTACAATGTATACATCACAATGGGTCCCATCACAAGTGGGCCCTCAAATAAAAATCAATGGTGGATATCCTAAGATCGCCCACCTTAGATCTTGGACTTCTTCTTTTTCCAATGAGTTTTATAGCTCCAAGGGATGAGATTCGATGGTTGGGATTGATTTTAGAGGGTTCGTTGATGAGATTGGGTGGTGGGGAGGTGGGCCTTCTCTTGAGTTCTTCTCTCCTTAGAGTTTTTCTCTCATGGAAGCTTGGGATGGAATGAGATGGAGAGAGAAGGTGATGGGATGAAAAGGACAGAAGGAATGGATGTTGTAAGAAAATGACATGAAGGGTATGGGCATGGTTGAATTTTAGATGAGAGAGGGATGGGTGGAGAGAGAGAGAGAGAGATGACTTTAGGTAAGGCTTGTGTAAGAGAGGGATAGGTTATGTACCTGACTTGTGATTAATTGATTGATGTAAAAGGTGGTAGAGATTCTCTTGAGATTTGCAACGCGTGGCATTTTCTTCAAAATAAACGCGGGCCCACAACTCCTGGCCTGGGTATCTCATCTGTGCACAAGACGTGGCATTAGCACCGCGGCAACGGTACGGTCACTAGGGTACACATTTCAAGTCGAGTCAATATAGATATATAGGATGCAACTTAGGATCACACGCAAATGCTATCTACATGTCGCGGGTTACCAAAATTCGACCGGGAGGACTGCAGGAGTCTAAGGAATGATATAGTCTAGGTTACGAGCCTTACAGAAAATAATCCCTAACGCTTGGAGAGCATTGGTGGAGTCATTCGTCCTCTGGTCTGAGCTTGACCAACTTGAGCTGACCATGGAAGAGTTCTCCACCTTTACCAAGTGAAATCCAGCCCTCTGCATGAGGGTTGGTATTACTTCTCTGCCTGGTAGGGGACCGCCAAGGCCTTGATCACAGACATGCTGACCTTCGACGAGAATTGGAAGAACAAATGGTTCTGGTCATTGAGAGATTAGGAAGTGCCAAGACTATTCAGGCTTCACTCTTGGGTCCTAACTTCTCTGCACCAGGTCAATATCATCAGGACTTAGCTTCCCCCCTTTTTTTTACTTGGTCATTCTTTGTATTTTTACTTGATGTGTCTTCTCTACATTTCTTCCCAAGTACCCTAACGTGTTGGGTCCAGAAGCTTTCACTCACATAGCTGGAGTGAGGTCGATGGAAACCGATCTAAGGTCTTGGAGGGAGCTTCTTGTGCCGCCTTGACGGGTATAGCTTTTATTTTATCTTGGGACTTAACGTACTTCATGAATTTGATACTAACACCTTTTAATTGTGTAGATATGCCAGAGGCAAGGCCCTCAAAATGCAAGGCACCTCCTCTAGGCAAGGTGGCCCTGAAGGAAAAGAAGTCGACCTCTAAGAGCAAGAGAAAGGTCGGAGCTTCAACCTCCGTGACCCAGGAGGTTGTGAGGAACACGTCGTCCTTGACTTCTACTACTGTCATGGTAAAGGAGACTGTTAGGTCAGCTCCTCTTGCTGAGGCTTAAGCTGCTGTGTGAACAGGGGCAAAGATGACTAAACTTTTGATGCCTCAGGTAGGGGGCTCGTCCAGTGTCCGCAGTGGGGAGGATCAATGGCCTCCTGGGTCAGTCCGGCGAGCACTGGAGAGCCTCTTACCCTAGAAAAATTAGCATATTTGTAATGCCAACTTTGCTAACAATGATGGATGCCCTGAAAGAAGGGATTCTACTCAACTGTCAAGGCTCTTCCTCAGGGTGAGTTGCCTCTTACTTGGGTAGGTTCTATTTTTTCTTAGTTTGATCTAACTTTTGATGTCTTCTTTCTTTTTCCAATATTCCCCATCCTATTCAACGTACATCACGAGGTGCCGCACCTCCAAGAGGAAGTAAAAGTGGCAGAGGCGACACTGCTGCAGAAGGGTGTCAAGGCTAAACAGTCCACCACTGAAGTTGGGAAACTCCGTAAGGCGGCTGAAAAACTTCGAGCTGCCTCAAAATCTCAGAAGGAGACTTTGGCGGCCGAGCTAGAGACGTTGAAGAAGTTGCTCACCCAAGCCTTGGAAAGAGGGGCCCAGTGAAAGGCAGACATGATCGTGTTGAGGCGCACTTTCAACACTAAGGTCAAGGAGGCTGAGGTAGCTGCTGTATAGTGGTTCAAGTCCTCTAAGGAGTACAAGGACGATAGGGATGGTCTGTACGACGTCAGGTACGAGAGGTGCCTTGAGGATGTGAAGGGATCACATCCCGAGCTTGATCTCTTGTCCTTTGAGGAGGCCAGTTCTAATTCTGAAGTGCCTCCAAAGGATGCACCTTCCAAGAAGCCTCCTATAGTTTGATCCGCTTTTGTTTTCCCTTTTGTAATTTTTTTGATGTAATGTTCTCTTCGAAGCCTGGTTAATGCAAAGACATTTTTTTGCCATCCTGTTTTCTTGTGCAATTTTTTTAAGTAAGAAGGTCGGTTTAACCTCTTCAGGTCACATGGTCTAAGCAGTTTTCCATGGGTCAGATATGCGAATTGGATAATTCAAGTAGTGTAGATATTACAAGGTCCGACCTCTTCTTAAAGGGTCGGTCCCTTAATTAGGTTCGTTCTTCCCATGTATTGTAGGAAACCCTTAATAGATTTTTAGTAGTTGGTCCATTCGTAGATATCGAAGTAGAAGGCAAAATTGTCCCATCTTAGGGATTTTATTGATATCAAAGTAGGAAGTAAATTTTTTATGCTAGACAAAACATAGTAGGAGAGTCGATTTCTTGCTCAGGGTCGGTTGGCCCCTATGTGTAGTAGATTTTAAGATGTTGGACATTCTATGGGTGCGACAAGAGCTGACCTTCCAAGTTATGAAGTCGATACGATCCTGGTCAGCTCATACTTATCACCATGTAGAGCCCTTCCCAATTTGGTCCTAAAGTTCCTGAGCTAGGTTCCTTAGTGTTTTGGAAGGTCCTCCGGATGACTAGGTCCCCTACTCGGAACATTCTCGTTTTAACCCTGGAATTATAGAAACAGGTGACCTACTGTTGTCGAATCAGGACCTTGACCTGCGCTTGTTCCCTTCTTTCCTTGATGAGGTCGAGATCCAGTGACATTAGTTTAGCATTCTACACTTCATCATAAGAGCGGGTTCGAGCAGTCGGGAGTCTGATCTCAACTAGGACAACAACTTCTCCACCAAAAGTCAAGGAACTATAGCCAGTTCAAACTCGTTGTGTAACATCCCGAAAATCGGGGGTCAAGCAAAAACTCCACTCCCGAGTTCCAGAACATCACTTATGCAATATAGATAATGATAAATGCATGTTGTCTGTAAAATGGCATTAAACAAGATTGAGACTAAGACAAAACAACATATCATACTCCAAAGACAATTAAATTAGCAAGCAGAAGACTGTGATAAATACATAAAATATATAATTGATTGTAAGTCTCTAGAGTGTGAACATGTTACCAGGTTAATCATATACATGTATACTCCAAAAATGGAAAGAAAATAATATACATGAGTGCTCCAAAAATATAAAATGACAAGTGTCAAGGAATCTAATCAACCTCCCTATAATCCCGTTGATCAGAACACACATAAAAGAGGAATCCTCCTCATCATCATCAAGTCCGGCTCCACTTCACAAGCAGTGCCATCATCTGCAACTAAAATAGGGACTGGTGGGTGTCCGGAATACCATCCCGTAACGTAGGAGTGAGTTGCTAACTCAGTGGAATAATAGAGCAGAGATTAACATGTTATCAAATCAATCATGCGATAATAGTAAAGCAATCAATCAATCATTCCTAGATACTGTTGTTAATGTATGCATGAAATGACATGATGGATGCCCTCACCGACATACTCCCTCATACGAAGCCATCTTACGCCCACGGCATGCTTGTGTTCCTCAGTGCTCCACATCTTCCAGGCACATGTAATGCGATATGGATAATGATTACCGAGTTATTATTAGTCCTTTCATACAGTAGTATTGGGAAACTAGGGTACCTTGCTTATATCAATCCCAACACGGATCTGGTCTAGGGTCGTCACTCCTAGTAATCTCATACGATGTTATATTTGTAGGTCACTGCAAGGGATGCGAGGGCTGCTGCTCGCACTCGTTGTACCGCTCCCCCATCACCTTATCGATACAGGCGTACTGTACTCTCGTCGCTACGGAAGGGTCGTCGCCTCCCGTAGACTCAGAATACGCTCGCGGTCACTACAAAGGGCTCGTCACCTGATCAGTGTAGGCCGACAGCAAGAATATAGTGTCCCATACCACCATAATCTGCTCACGAGTCAAATGTGCTCACTGGTCACTACGGAGAGGTTTGTGGCCCCAGCGTACGCCGACAGCTCGACCACGGTGTCCCATACCACCATGCCCGGCTCATGAGTCTTTATGGATAAAGGTACCATGGTTAACAGGATTTCCAATGGTAAGTTCAGTACCCTAGGTTCAAGCAGATATGACTCATACAGGGTGAACATATAATGGCCAGTCAGGTTACTTGACGGGCTCGACTAGTACGAGCGCATCTCAAGCTGAGCGACATGAAGTGAATAAAACACTTCGTGTGGCCTAACCACTGCCGCCACTCAAAACACGACTCGCGTTCATCGACGCGTCCTCTATGGCAAATAGAAGCCCACCACTGATTTAATCCATTACCAACTGCCTGGACTAAAGTATAGCCCCAAACATGTGTAATCCATACCAGTGATCATATGAGAGTAATAGAATTGAAGTTCAACAATACAAGCATGTTAACACATGTTATAGCATACAAAGTAAGCAAATCAACTAACACATGTATTCCATACATATAAGGAAATCAATTCATATAGCAAACATGTAGGAAATCATATACAACATCAGGTAGATTGAGAATTCATCCTCAAAACTAATTTACAATACCATTTACTCAATACATACTAATACAAACATTTATACAAACACTTAGTCTACACACTTTAGTCTACATAGCATATGTCAACCCAAAGTGCGCATTAGGGCGAATCTCTTCGCCAAACAGATTATACACGCATATATAATATCATAACACGACAAATTTACATGTTAAGCATTTCAGCAAAATACGGACGTATATAGTATTTTCTATAAATGCCTAAAATACCCTAAATCTCATATTTACCGTACGTTTACGAAATGAAAAACGGACAGCATGTTCTACATGTCAAACGGCATGCTCGTCGATAATCTACTATTAAACGACATTGAAAGCTTTGAAATCAGTCAATCAAAGTGTCTAAAATCTGCACCTTTTGTCGTAGAAGTGTGTCGATTCGAATCGAACGTCAACGCTTCGTCAACGGCGTAAAGGCGACCTAATGCACAAGATACATAAGCTACTTTACTATTAAATCGAAGGAATCCCAAAATGGCAAGTGATCAGGGTTTTTCTTATATAGGAGTGCGTTGGAATCACCGGGAAAGTGATTTGAATGCGGTGCTTCGATACGTGTAATAGCTATAACAAGTGGCAGGAAAATCTCTCCCACACTCTCTCACAATCTCTCACTTTCTCTCTCTCTAGCTAGGGTTTCTAGCAAATTCGGATGGGTGAGATATGTGAGTGTTTCAAGCCCTTATATAGGCTAAAACTTGACTGAAATAGACTTGGGAACAAAGTATACTTGAGTTATAACCAAATCGGGACTGTTCCAATACAAAAGAGCATTTCGGGAGGTCCCCCGGCATAACGTGGTCGGACTTAAGCTCTTGCATGCTGGATCTAGTGCACAACAAGTTTTCAGACCGGTAGAGTTCACAGATCGCATGTGGCAGTCTAGTTTCAGTTCAGCGGTCATCGTACCTAGATCAGGTCTACAAGTCTCGTATATGAAAAAGAAATTTTTCCTGATCCGAGTGTGAAATTTAACTAAATTCTAATGGTTAGAACGCTTAATAATAACGCGTAAGGTCACACTTAATAATAATAGGAAAAGTCGCGTTGGGCTTGATTTTCGATATGATCGTCAAGTCTAGCTAAGCGGTCCTAACGGTCTAAGATTGTAGATATCGGACTTTCGACGCGCGGTCTAAATTCAATACGGAGTTTCCAGACAGGTTCCAGAACAACTGGGTTTAGAGTTTGATCCTAGGTTTCAGGGTATTGTAGCGTCATTGATTCTACAATTTTTGGGTCTTGTAGAACGTATTTAAAGTGATCAGGGACAATTTCACAGCTACTCTAGCGTAGCGTTGGCTAATTCACGTTAAATTTCTAAAGAATTTGGTTCTAAATGATCTCTTTGGCTTTGGAATCGAGTTCTAAGAGGTTACCAAGGCTTTATGGTTGACCCATTGCCTAAGGACGTCTAATCCCAGGTTGGCAAAAATCCGAGGTGTTGCAATCTACCCCCCTTAAAACAAAATTTCATCCTCGAAATTGGCTAAGGGTAATGAAGAAAGACTAATCACTCTATACGTGGTCGGGTGTATACAATCTATATGAGTCTGATTCCTTTTGGTCTACCCCCCTTAAAACTTACTTCTTTATGCATCACTTACATCCCAAAGGTTTACTACAATTTATTCCTTTACCTATTTGACATCTTGACGACAATTCCCATCTACTTAGAGTAAGATATATATTTTCAGTGGTTGACCAGTACAGAGAGACGTTTGTAGTGGGTTTGATCCCGATACATCAAGTGTCCTCCTAGATAGGGTAGACAAAATTGTATCCCTTCTTAATCCTGGTGGATCCTGGTCTTCTGCTCAGCTAAGCAGTGAGTCCCTTGGTAGTCATCCAGGATTGAGAATTGGGTCAAGCCGCGAATGTTTCGCATTTGTTCATTTCAGTAACTCCGTAGTCCAATCACTCTAAAAGCTTAGGGAATGTCAATCACTAAAAGGTTCAAAGTCCTATTTATAAGGTTTCTCTTTGGGTCTTCATCTAAGGGAGTCTTCGTCTGAAGCTATGTCCAAGGTAGGGGTTAAGGGTCTCTATCCTTTCGTCTAACCTGGACCAGTTTCTTTCGATCCTGGGCTAGTGAGGAAGGGCTAACCATGCTTCTGCTGTGCTACTCTGATCCAACGGTTACATTAGCTAATCCTAACTAGATTGGGCTCAATATGTTCTACCCCCCTTTAAAATATAGTCCTACTTAAGGCTCAAGAATCTATGTCTCGATCCGTATATCGGAACGAGGTGTAACTTAGGGCCTATCCTTGACACGAAATAGGAAACGACCTCTCACTTCATTAGTCTTCCTTTATCAATGATGCGTTCTATGGCATTGGTATCTATGATTATAGGAAAGAGCTGAAATGATGTGTGTTGTGGTTAATTTTAAGGACGGATGTGAGTTGTGGCAAGAGGTCTAATCTCCATTAGTTGTATGTCCTTAACATTTTCCAAGGACAAAGCAGTGACTTTTGGTTGTATGTGGTCGGGCGAGTACGGAAGAAAAGTTATGTAGTAGGTCTGAGCCGGATACATTGACCTTCTGTCTAATCAGGACAGAAAATTCGTCGTATCAGTTCTTAATCCGAGTCGATGCCGATCTTCTTCTTGATCAGAGCATTGGATTTTTTGGTAACCACTAGGATTAAGAAGTCGATTCAAACCGCGAATATGTCGCTTACATATAGTTCCTTTACTCCGCATTCCCGAATGCAATAAGCCCTTAGGGAAGGCAATTCTAAGCCGTGTGTTGGTTTATTCTAAGTTCAATCTGAGGGATTTATGAGTTTTCCCTGAGAGTGAATGGTTCTAAGTTAAAACAACTTTCCTAAGGGTTATAACAGAAGTCTATAAGCATTACGGGGAGCTATCGAAGGAATAAGGTCCTACTCCAACCAATTCTAACCTACTATTCCTTTGCATATACAGGCTTTACATTACTTAAGGTAGCTAGTAGACTAGACTGTAACTCACTGGATATAAACCAAAGTCTAGGCTCATACGCTAGATGGTTTCATACCATTTCCATTACAGGGGATTGTTCTATCGCTTAGAGTCAGGATTGTCTAAATGAAATTGGATTTCCTATATCGTCAGATCCTTCAAATCTAGGAGTGCTAACTCTAGGTCCAAAACGCCAAGGGCCTATATGGCCAGTAGCATTAAGTTGTAATAAATGGAACTGCATTCCTAATCCCATGTCGGGATTGGGAGTGACATGCTTGGTAGGAGGGTGGGTTGGGATAAAAAATAATTCTTAGGCTTAATCCTAAGATTTACAACATGGCAGTGGAAACCATAGGATACACCTAATCTAGGGACAATACCTTACAATGAACGAAATGGCATGCACTCCATTCAAAAAAATTTGTCACAATACATGGAATAAAGTTCCACATAGATTATGACAGGAATGCATTTGGCTATGCTAAGCCCAAACCGCTAAACACAAACACATTTTCTACCTATGACATCACTAGACCCAACAACAATGAAAAATAGAAATCCTTAAAACAACAATCAAACAATCTACAAGATAACGGCATAGATGCCTAATTCTACCAAAGGACTTCTACCACGGTCTCGACTTACCTTCTTTAATACTGTATAGTTTAATACTGTCTGTTGCCCATTAGAGCTCTATCGGCCATGTATTCTGACTACTCCTCAAGCAAAGAAAATAGAGAAATGGGATTTGAGGTTTGCATGATTTTGAGACCAAAAAGAGTGTAAAGGCTTAAATAAAATGGACATGAGAGGGAGGATGGTGGAAAAGGAGAAAAAAGGTTAAAATAACCTTAACAATAGCCATAGAAAATGAGGGAAATGGGGAGAAACAGCTTCCCCAATGGACTGAAGCGAATCTAGGCGTTGTAGAGGGATGAATCAAGCTCCCAAAGACTAGATTCTCAAAGGGAAAAGAGAAAACTAAATGGGAAAGGAAGCTCACACGATTTTAGACGTGATTGGAGGTTGTGGGAGCTTCCACGGATGAGATTGGAGAGAGAGAGAGCTATGAACAGCCACAAATGGGTGGGTAAGCGTCGGTTTTGGCAGGAGATAGGATTAGGAGGGGTTTGGCACCGAGATTTGAGAGGGTGGCAGCAAGAAAGTGAAGAAAGGAGAGTTTGGGGATATTTTTTGTGAAGGAGGTAGGGTATATAGGGGGTTTTAAGGTGCGACCCATACATAGGAGGGGTGCCCTACCCCTTTTAGGGCGTCCGCCCTACGCACGGCTCAAGTGGGGCCCATTGGTCGACGATGCATCGCTGAACCGGCGATGCCATCGCCGGCCAAATTTCAATCCGGCTGGTCCGGCCTCAAGGGCTGGGTTCCCCCTACCCTAGGGACTCCAAATATGTGTGGGACCCACCCCTAGTTCATTATATTTGGGCTTGAATAGGCCCAAAACTCCATTTAGGGCATTTTGGGATCAATTTGTAAACCAGAATGAGTTTATGCATCATGTAGCATATGATTTTGGGATAGGAGAAGCTAATCCATCCAACTAACCCATTTGTTATAAGAGATTGCATAACTGGAATAGCCAAAAGTCTAATTCTTACCTATATTTACTATTTATAGTAAATTTTTGTCTAAGTATGATTTTCTATCATTTACACATTAAGATTTATGCCTAGTATGAAAAGACCTAGAAAAAGTTAGAGAATGGGGTGGTGAAAGGAGGGATTCTGAAGGATTTGGATGAAAAAGGATTTTAGGCCTTGAGATTGAGTGTAAGGTTGTTGTGGTTGCCCCACAACCTAAGGACATACAGCAAAAACTCCACTCCTGAGTTCCAGAACATTACTTATGAAACATAGATAATGATAAATGCATGTTTTCTATAAAATGACATTAAACAAGATTAAGACTAAGCCAAAACAACATATCATACTCCAGAGACAGTTAAATTAGCAAGTGAAAGACTGTGATAAATACATAAAATATATAATTGATTATAAGTCTCCATAGTATGAACATGTTACCAGGTTAATCATATACATGTATACTCCAAAAATGGAAAGAAAATAATATACATAAGTGCTCCAAAAATATAAAATGACAAGTGTCAAGGCGTCTAATCAACCTCCCTGTAATCCCGTCGATCAGAATACGCATAAAAGAAGAATCCTCATCCTCATCATCAAGTCCGACTCCACTTCACAAGCATCGTCATCATCTGCAACTAAAATAGGGACTGGTGGGTGTCCGGAATACCATCCCGTAACGTGGGAGTGAGTTGCTAACTCAGTAGAATAATAGAGCAGAGATTAACATGTTATCAAATCAATCACACGATAATAGTAAAGCAATCAATCAATCATTCCTAGATACTGTTGTTAATGTATGCATGAAATGACATGATGGATGCCCTCACCGACATACTCCCTCATACGGCACCATCTTACGCCCACAACATGCTTGCATTCCTCATTGCTACACATCTTCCAGGCACATGCAATGCGATATGGATAATGATTACCGAGTTATTATTAGTCCTTTCATACAGCAGTATTGGGAAACTAGGGTACCTTGCTTATATCAATCCCAACACGGATCCGGTCTAGGGTCGTCACTCCTAGTAATCTCATACGATGTTATATTTGTAGGTCACTGCAAGGGCTGCCAGGGTTGTTGCTCGCACTCGTTGCACTGCTCCCCCATCACCTTATCAATACAGGCCTACTGTACTCTCGTCGCTACGGAAGGGTAGTCACCTCCCGTAGACTCAGACTACGCTCGCGGTCACTACAAAGGGTTCGTCACCTGATCAGTGTAGGCCGACAGTAAGAATATAGTGTCCCATACCACCATAATCTGCTCACGAGTCAAATGTGCTCACTGGTCACTACGAGGAGGTTTGTGGCCCAGCGTAGGCCGACAGCTCGACCACGGTGTCCCATACCACCATGCCCGGCTCATGAGTCTTTATGGATAAAGGTACCATGGTTAACAGGATTTTCAATGGTAAGTTCAGTACCCTAGGTTCAAGCAGATATGACTCATACAGGGTGAACATATAATGGCCAGACGGGTTACTTGACGGGCTCGACTAGTACAAGCGCATCTCAAGCTGAGCGACATGAAGTAAATGAAACACTTCGTGTGGCCTAACCACTGCCGCCAACTCAAAACACGACTCGCGTTCATCGACGCATCCTCTGTGGCAAATAGAAGCCCACCACTGATTTAATCCATTACCGACTGCCTGGACTAAAGCATAGCCCCAAACATGTGTAATCCATACCAGTGATCATATGAGAGTAATAGAATTGAAGTTCAACAATACAAGCATGTTAACACATGTTATAGCATACAAAGTAAGAAAATTAACTAACACATGTATTCCATACATATAAGGAAATCAATTCATATAGCAAACATGTAGGAAATCGTATACAACATCAGGTAGATTGAGAATTCATCCTCAAAACTAATTTACAATACCATTTACTCAATACATACTAATACAAACATTTATACAAACACTTAGTCTACACACTTTAGTCTACATAGCATATGTCAACCCAAAGTGCGCATTAGGGCGAATCTCTTCGCCAAACAGATTATACACGCATATATAATATCATAACACGATAAATTTACATGTTAAGCATTTCAGCAAAATACGGACGTATATAGTATTTTCTATAAATGCCTAAAATACCCTAAATCTCATATTTACCATACGTTTACGAAACGAAAAACGGACAGCATGTTCTACATGTCAAACGGCATGCTTGTCGATAATCTACTATTAAACGACATTGAAAGCTTTGAAATCAGTCAATCAAAGTGTCTAAAATCTGCACCTTTTGTCGTAGAAGTGTGTCGATTCGAATCGAACGTCAACGCTTCGTCAACGGCGTAAAGGCGACCTAATGCACAAGATACATAAGCTACTTTGCTATTAAATCGAAGGAATCCCAAAACAGCAAGTGGTCAAGGTTTTTCTTACCTAGGAGTGCATTGGAATCACCGAAAAAGTGATTTGAATGTGGTGCTTCGATACGTGCAATAGCTATAGCAAGTGGCAGGAAAATCTCTCCCACACTCTCTCACAATCTCTCACTTTCTCTCTCTCTCTCTAGCTAGGGTTTCTAGAAAATTCAGATGGGTGAGATATGTGAGGGTTTCAAGCCCTTATATAGGATAAAACTTCACAGAAACAGACTTGGGAACAAAGAATACTTGAGTTATAACCAAATCGGGACTGTTCCGATCCAAAAGAGCGTTTCGGGAGGTCCCCTGGCCGAACGCGGTCGGACTTAAGCTCTTGTATGCTGGATCTAGTGCACAGCAAGTTTTCAGACTGGTAGAGTTCCCAGATCGCACGTGGCGGTTCAGTTTCAGTTCAGCGGTCATCGTACCTAGATCAGGTCTACAAGTCTCGTGATATGAAAAAGAAATTTTTCCTGATCCGAGGGTGAAATTTGACTGAATTCTGATGGTTAGAACGTTTAATAATAACGTACAAAGTCACGTGCCAGATTTGAATTAAAATATCCAATTCGTTACCTATTTCTCACTCTCTTCACTCCAAGCTCAATGAAATAACCTCAGAGCATCGGTTGGGCTTGATTTTTGATATGATCGTCAAGTCCAGCTAAGCGGTCCTAACGGTCTAAGATTGTAGATATCGGACTTTTGACGCGCGGTCTAAATCCAATACTGAGTTTCCAAACAAGTTCCAGAACAACTGGGTTTAGAGTTTGATCCTAGGTTTCAGGGTATTGTAGCGTCATTGATTCTACAAGTTTTGGGTCTTGTAGAACGTATTTAAAGTGATCGGGGACACTTTCACAGCTACTCTAGCATAGCGTTGGCTAATTCACGTTAAATTTCTAAAGAATTTGGTTCTAAATGATCTCTTTGGCTTTGTAATCGAGTTCTGAGAGGTTACCAAGGCGTTATGGTTGACCCATTGCCTAAGGACGTCTAATCCTAGGTTGAAAAAAATCCGGGGTGTTACACGTTGACACTTGGTTTGGTAAGGAACTCGATCGAGATAGATCTTAGGATATCATTCTCATTTGGAGTGGCCAATTTTGTCAACATATCTGCTTTAAAGTTTTCTGCTCTCGGGATTAGGCTGATGCTACACTTTAAGAACTTACTGATCAGCTCTCGGGCTTTTTACAGGTAGGCTTTCATTCATTCCTTTTTGGCCTGATACTCATTTGCTATTTGGTTAACCACAAGTTGTAAGTCACTGTGAACTTCAGATGTAGGGCTCCCATGGCGACTGTGAACCTGAGCCCGGCCAATAGCGCTTCATACTCTGCTGCATTGTTCGATGCCTAAAATCCAAATCTTAAGGCATATTATACACATGTCTGGTATGGGGCTTTCAAGACTATTTTGGTCCCGCTGCCTTTAGAATTGGATGAGCCATCGACGTACAACACCAATGTCGATTGGTCTGGGTTAGTCATTTGATGCTCTATCCAGGTGGATCCCATGTCGGGACTGAACTCCAGATCGACATGACCTAGCTTGGGAAGATCCAGCTTAGGAGGAGCCATCTTGAAACGAGCCAGCTTGGAAGGAGCTAGCTCAACAATGAAATCAACTACTGCTTGTCCTTTGATTGTTGTTCGGGGTCAATATTTAATGTTAAATTTTCTACGCTCGACCATCCACTTCGTTAGTCTCCATGATACCTCAGGCTTTTGTAGCACTTGGCAGAGAGGTTTATTGGTTGGAACGATCATGGTATGGGCTTAGAAGTATGGCCGTAAATACTGGGATGAAACGACAAGAGCCAACACCAGGTTTTTTATGTCTGGGTACTTGGTTTCGATAAAGACCAGGGCCTTTGTAATGCCCCTATTTTTGGAACCTGAGTATATGACCCATTCTCCAAAAACCTGAGCGTTAACCTATAAAATTCGGTGTTAATTTTAAACCACTTATCATTAATTAGAGTTAACAGCAATGAAGATAAAGTAAACCATGCATTGAAGAAAAAAACATTCTAATCATCACAAAATTTCAAATGTAGCGCCCATACAGGACTTATACAATCCCAAATAACAAAGTTCATATAAGCAAAAACATAAATCTATCAACTAGTGGTGGAACTCAATATGAACCGCAGGGACCCCTTCTAGCTCCTCAGCTACCCAATCTGCTCTAGCAACCTAGTGAACAACATCGGCTCGCTCTACACTTGCATCCATGGTTACGGTTTGATAGCGTCAATGGCTATCATAGTGAGGAGCACCCTCTTAGATTGCACACTCATCATTCATAATCCAATACAGATCGCAAGTCATGAAATTAGGAATATTAGACAGGGCATTGCATAATTATATTCATATACTCAAAAATTAAGCCAACCAATAGAATCTTATCATAAGCAAAATATAATAGCAATTGCAATATAAGGGAATATGTCCAGATAATCAAATAATCAATCATACGACTTTCTATTGCACTTGAAATCACATTTTACGTGAACTAAGCAAGATGGCTAGAAAATCGATAAACGAACTTCAGATCCTCTCGAAAATCATGGTACAGGCGAAATCCATAAGGTGAATAGAAGATCAGCCTTGAAACCCCTACTTCACCTGAAAATCATATCGTATGTGAACACCGCAAGATAAAGAGAGAAAAAACATATGAACTCTTACGTCATTTGAAAATCATATGAACTCCACAAGATAGCTAGAAAATCAACAAGCGAACTTCAGCATTACTTGAAAATCATAATGAACTCTACATAATGACCCAAAAATCAACAAAATATGCAAATATAACCAAAAAGCCACAGAATGGCGTCAATGTTCTGTCAAAGCCATGAAGGGAAAATAAATGATCCAAGCCATGTAAGGTAAATATGCGGTCCTAGCCATGTAAGGAAACATGTGAGCCAAGCCATGTAAGGCATATGTGCAATCCGAGTCATGTAAGTCAAATATGGACCATAAGATGGTGAGTCCATGATAGGTTCTTTCATTATATCACTCAAACACAAACGGTAAACATACAATTAATTAACAATGTATGACTAAAGATAGCATGTTATCATCCATCATTTATGCCTATTATAATTAAAGAGATGTATTCATTATCTAACACAGGAATCAGGTGCGCAATATATTAACATATTCACATATTCACATAATAAGTCAAACAACTTAATCAAGTAACTTAGGAGATACTAAATGAAAGGGATTAAGGCAACATCCATGATTAGATTAATGAATTTAAGTGGGAAGCTCAAAGGGTGAGTCTTCACCTAGGTCCAACTTAAGGCTGATTTGATTTCACTTGCTCAAGTAGGCAAGTCTTGACGTGGAAATTTTGGAGCTTGAGATAGTCGGCCAGTCATACCCGCCCTCAAGGCAAGGCCTCCTATAGTGGTGGAACCTTAATGAAGCTCAATCGATTGAATCTCCTCAAGACCCCGCAAAGTGCACAGAGTTGGCAAGATTGTTAGTTAGTGCAATATGAGTGTGACTCAGCTCAAATAGAACTTATTCAATAGCTAATATGTGTTTGTCTGATGAAAGATGATTCATTTCTTTATGTAGAGGAGTCCCCATGTCCTGATTTAGCCATTGTAGATCCATGGTGGGAAGGCCCACCAACCATGCAACCTGGTCTCTAATGGGAGTAATAGGTTCGTTCATGGTATCGTAAGATGATATTACTGAATCTTGATGATATCTTAATCTTTGAATTTAACATATCTGTCACACATTCCAACACCCACATGATTAAGAGTAAAAATGTACCACAATAAGTGGCACCAGTGGTATATAAGTTTTTTTTTCAATTTGTCTAACTTCTATACCAAAATTCTCCTACAATGCTACAATCAGTGAAGAGTGACGATCACTGTAAGACCTGTATCCTAGCCTGTACTGGTCCGTCAACTCCCGCATTCCTTCCTGGAGAATTCTGGTAACCTACAACGTATAATCGATATTTGCACATGATCCTAAGTCGTATCTTATAGATTTGAGTCGGCTTAATTCGAAACTTATACCATTGCGACTGCACCATTGCCGTGGTTTTAACGCCACGTCTTACGCACCAATCCAATACCCTAACCAGAAGATGCGAGCCGACATTTATTTTAAGAAAACACCGTGCTTTTCGTGATCCCAAGAGAATCTTTACAACATGTCCCATCAATCAATAATCATCTCATGTCAAGTACAAATCAACTCATACTTTCTTTCTCCACAAGTCAAGCAAACTCAAAAGTCAACCAATCCATCACCTCACCCATCACTCACATCCATCACCCATCTCCCATCACTTCTCTTACAACCACCCTCTCTCCCTCTCTTTCTCTTCACATTTTCCAAGCACCAAATGATCTCACGTCCAAGCATTCCATGTGAGGGAGAAAAGTGACTTTGTGTGGCCCACCTTTCCCAGCACAAAAACCATCATGTTAGCCATTTAAACCTCATCATCCTCCATCAAAGTCAAGCATAAGGAGATTTGGATTTCCAATAGAATGAAAAGATTGAACGGTGGGTGCTTCTATAGGCTAGTTTTCATGTTTTTATGATGGCCAAGTGAGGCCTACCGATCGATGGTATGGATCTCACTTTGGACCCTAGGTGTGGCCGATGGCCCACCTTGATCCTCATGATTATTCCATGATGAGACCATTCTCCATGGACCCCCATCATGATGTTTATTTTCCTTGCATGAAAAGAGATCATCTAGACCATCCATTTTGGGTGGCGAAGGAATCTCCATCGTTAATCTTTGATTTGGTGGGCCCACATGTAATGGGACCCACTTGATGTATGATTGACTGCATGGATCGGAGGGCCCATAGTGTCGGGGCCCCTCCATCGCATGTGTGTATCTCTTTGTCTCTCTCCCTTTCTTTTCATTTTTGTTTTGTGAAAGATGGCCGTGTGGCCCACTTGGATGGACCCCGCCTTGGTGTATGCCTTATCCACACCATCCGTGCCTATGGTGGTCCACCTAAACAACATGTTTGAAGGTGGGGCCCACCTTAATATGTGGTCCACCTAAACAACATGTTTGAAGGTTGGACGTCAAAGTGAAGTGTGAACTATTAGTGAGTGTACTGACAAAAAAAATGTAAAGATATAAAGGTTTTGGAGAGGGCCACTTATGCAGGCCCCACCTTGATGTATGTTGTTAATCCACGCCATCCATTCCATTCTCCAGATCATTTTACCCGTTGAGCCAAAAAATGAAGCTAATCCGAGTATCTGGTGAGCCATAGTTTGGAAAATGGTGGTTTTCACCGTTAAAAAGCCACCTGAAATTTTTACACCTAGAAACATGCCCAATATTAGGCTCGTTGCATTTATTATGGGCTATAGGGACCAATGGGTGGAGTGGATTTTGTTGATGTGGGCCATACCCGTGGAAAACCTCAGAAAGGCAGGTTTAAAAAAATAAAAAATAAAATAATAATATATAGGCAGCGCCTGCTGCTGCTGACACTGCAGCGAGATGCTGCTGCATTTTTTTTGAGGCAAGGATGGGTTCCCAGTCGTGGGCCCCACCATGTTGTGTGTTGAAAATCAACACCGGGCATTTAATGGGTCCCCTTTGTATATGGGGCATCCTCGAAAATCAGCCATGTACGAAGCTCTGGTGGCCCACATCATAGGAAATAGTGAGATGGAACGACTGCCATTGAAATCCTTTTGGGCGACCAGAAGTTTTGGACCACTATGAATTTTTTTTTGCCTTTGCATCCAGGGTCTGTGGGACCTTATCAATGGCTTGGGTGGAGGATACACATTATGGTGGGCCACACGTGTGGACCCACCGTGAAGTAAGTGTTTTATCTACTCTTGCCTGCCCCAGTACTTGGCTGCGTCCGTGCAGCGTGGAGCCAATGATGTATGTATCCACACCATCCACTGTTTGGACGGTGGGGCCCACCATGATGCATGTGTTGCATTCAAGCTGTCTAACCCTTTTGAAAGCCTATTTTAAGGATTGAGACTAAAAATGAGGCAGATCTACACCACACAGCAAAAAGCTGTGGTGATTGAACCATCCGTCATTGAACCCTTTTGGGTATCACAGTAGTTTTGGGTCAATATAAATTTTATTTTTCCTCTTCGCCCAGGCCCTTGTGACCGTATGTGTAGGTTGGATGGGAAATAAACGTTATGGTGGGCCCCACATGGGACCTATTATGGTGCATGTGTTTTACCCACACTGTCCACCCCGTTGGAGGGTGGGACCACTATGATGTATGTGTTTTTACCCATGCCAACTAGCCATTTGGCTGGGCTACTAGATGGCAGGGGACCCAACCTATTTCACTCATGCCTTCCATCTATATGGGACCCACAATGATGCATGTGTTGCATCCAATCTGTCCAACCATTTTAAAAGCTCATTTTATGAACTAAGGAATGAGTCAGATCCATAGTCCAAGTGGACCCACCATCTAAGGTAGTGGACAAAGATGTCCACCGTTCAAAATTTCCAAGGGCCAAGTTACCTATTAAGCTCTTATTTGTTTCCACTTCATATATCACTATGTTAATTTATGAACAGGTTGGATGGGAAATATATGTGATGGTGGGCCTTAAGGATTTTAATGGTGGAAACTATTGTTACCACTATTTATTTGGAGTGTGGTCCAGTTGATCTTTTGAGATGATTCATTTATATATATTATGTATCTTGATGTAATTATGGCCCGTTGTTAAGGCCCACCTTAGTATACATATAAGGCCATTTGAGGAGGCACATCTTGAGGTAATTGTGGCCCGTTGTTAAGGCCCACCTTGACATTTATAAGGCCCACTTTAGGAGGCCTACCTTGATGTGTTAAGGCCCATTGTGATGTGTTTAGAGCCTATGGGTTGAGGCCCATTGTGATGTATTAGGGCCCATGGGTTGAGGCCCATTGTGATGTATTCAAGGCCTATTATTGAGGCCCACCTTGATGTGTATGAGGCCCGTTATTGAGGCCCACTATGGTGTGTATGAGACCCATTGTTGAAGCCCACCTTGACATATATGAGTACCATATGATAATGCCCATTTCATGTATTTGAAGCCCATTGGTCGAGGCCCAATGGGATGTATACGAGGTCTATTGCATTGTGTGATTCCACCATGGGTTATGTAATGACATTTATGGCGGGCCATTCCTTGGGAGCAATGTTGGTTTGATGTCCACATTATAAGGATAATGTTGGCTAAATGTCCACATTGTACTTCTCCCCAGGGCCCATTGATAGGCCCGTACTTGTTGTGTGTAGGCCATCAAGGCCCATCTTTGTTGTGAGAATAGTTCATCACCATATAAAATGTTTAGTATAACTCCATGATTCATGCTCATATGCATCATATATATGCCTAATATGAGGAATGTTTGATCATAGCATACTTTAACGACTCGAAAAAATTCATACAAAGACCCGGGTACCACCTCAGGCAGAAATCACTCAGGACCAAATCTTTTAGAAATTAGGTGAGAATTAGCTAGTGCTAATCTAGTTTAACTATGAAATTTGTACTAATCACTTTAAATATGATCTAAAAGACTCAAAACTTGTAGAATTATTAACGCTACGTTACCCTAAAATCTAGGATCCATCTCTAAACCCAGTTGCTCTCGGGAGCATTTAGAAACTCCATATTGGACCTGGATCGCACGTCGAAAGTCCGATAGCGATGAACTTAGACAATTAACACCGTCTAGTTGGACTTGACTATCACCTCGAAAATCAAGTCCAGATGAGGTCCTGAGACTATTTCCTTGAGTCCAGAGTGAAGAGTGTGAGAACATCAAATTTTTTTAGGAAATTAAATGTGAAATTAAGTAATCTGAGTCGTGTCACTTACGGACCAATTATAAGCATTCATACCATTAGAATATGACCCAATTACTGAAAGTGCACCTATTACGTGCCCTGGTTTGTCAATTACATTGTAAGTTGAGTCAGTTGGACGACAACACTTAACAAGAAGATCAAGTCAAGCGTCTGCCTCATCTGGATGTGTGGAAGCTCACCAAAAGGTAAATCATAGCCTCACATCCCATGTCCCAAAACATCAGGTGATTAAACCCTTAAAAAGAACTAGAACATCTTAGGGTTTATGTGTAAGAAAACTTTTTATCAAAAAGAAAATCTTCTAAAGTTTTTCTTACACTGTCGATTATATCGATTCCCCTTTTGATATGATCGACCAGCTCTATTGATGTCCTCGGCATATCAATCGATACAATCGAGTAAGGACAAAAAGTGTCCAGCAATCAACAATCTTCTAGACGATTTATCGATATATCGACCTTGGAGTCGATATCATCGATATTCAAAAATTGATCATATCTGAAGTGGATCGATCATATCGACAGACTACTTTTCGGAGCCCTTATTTTTTTAAAGAAAACTAACAAATGCTTCGATATATCGATGACTGTCCGATTCAATCTGAACTCAAATGTCGATCATATCCGGAGTCAGTCGATCATATCGACTGTGGGGCGCATGTTCTCTCCAGCAAGAATTTCAGGTTACTTTTAATGTTGATCGGGGTGCCAGTCGATAAATCGATATTCATATATCGATCATATCGAGACAAAGTCAATTGGATCGAGTCAGGACATAATTTGTCCAGCAAGCTTACATAAAAAATCTGTACGATTTATCGATCCCATCGACAAGGTCTCCGATATGATCGATGTACAAATTCTAATGACATCGACTATTTCTCCGATCATATCTGTGATCCTGAAATTCTTCAAGGCTTCTCTCTTTTTTTTCACCTGTCGATAGATCGAACCATTACTCGATGGAATCGGAGTTCGAAATCTGATAGCATCGATGTGTGTCTCGATCCCATCGACCAATTGGCAGAAGGTTTCCAAAAGTGAAATGACAATTGAGTTCTTATCATCGAGAGGTCGGCCGATACAATCGAGAGTATACGCTCGATCATATCGACGATTGCTCGATGATATCGAACTCTGTCATAAATATGACCGTTTATATCCGTTGGAACCTTTTGCCTATAAATAGAGAGAGTTGTCTTCATTGCTGGTAGAGAAAGAAGAGAGTGCTTTAGAGTGTTTTAAACTTCCTATCATTTACCTAAGCCCTTTCTCTCAGGAAGTTCATCCTCCAATCTACCCTCATCATTGATATCTCATAGAGTGGATTGGAGAATGAACTTTCGCATTCAAGGATCCTTCAGCTACTGCTTTAATGACATATCATTAAGCTGGGATGCCTTGAATGCAAAGATGATGGGAACCTCTCTATCTTTCTTATAGGAAAGCCTTGAGAGAGTGGTAGTCCATCATAACCTTGACCCAACCTAAGCCTAGCATATATACATCTTCGTGTTGCGGATCAAGGGAGCAGAAGACTCTTCATCAACAAATAGAAGGTTTTCATCACTGTGCTGAAAGGGACTCATCAACTTATCTGTAAGTACTAAGAGTTCAGAGGACACTTACAATCATTCCTTTTTAGGATTGGGTTTTAAGTGTTACTCACCATTTGAAGTCCTCAAAGGAGGCCTCCGACGGGAATGTACGTGCAGGGTGCGTTGTGTGGACCCTTGCTCTGTGGAGAGCATAAATATCTGATTAGGAGTACACCAGCAAAACTCCAGGGTTAGAGGTGAACCGAGTAGAAACCTCAGGGTGCATTGTGTGGACCCTTTTCCTGTGTGGGCATAAACATCTGGTTAGGAGTACGCCAGTAAAACTCTAGGATTTGAGGTGAACCGAGTAGAAACCTCTGTAAAGGTTGAAGGTGAACCTGATTTAAAACCTTAGGTTTGAGGTGAACCATGGGAAACCTCTGTAAAGGTTGAAGGTGAACCTGATTTAAAACCTTAGGTTTGAGGTGAACCATGGGAAACCTCCTTAGTGAAATTCGGTCACTTAAGGGTTGAGTGTGGAAGCTGGGAGTGGAGTAGACAAGTCGTCGAACCACTATAAAATGACTGTGTTTGAAATTGATATTATCTTTTATTTATGTGATTGCCTTGCATGTCTTTATATATGATCACATTCTATGCACACACAGTCATATCCATCACAATCTCATCTACATTGTTTGTCTTTTAAATAGTTTGTGATTGGATCCTCTATTAGGCTTGGAAGCCAATAGAGTTAATGTTTGAGTAATCCTAATTTATACTCTGTGATAGGATTAGTGGGATAGGACTGAAAAATAACGTATAAATCTTTAAAAAGTCCTATTCACCCCCCTCTAGGATATACTGACCTATTTTTACTTTAACTAAAGCGGTCTTCACCACAATTTCAATTAAACCCTCGGATCAAGGATATTTTCCAGCACATGACAGGATACTTGTGACCCTGATCGTGTTCCCGTGACCATTGAACTGAAACCGGTCTGCTGCAGTCGATCTGTAAACCCGATCGGACTGAAAACTTAGCATGACCTAGATCCAAGGTCAGGAAACTTAACATGACTTAGAAGTGCTCCGTTGGATCGAAACAGGCCTCCTTTGGCTATAACCTAAGTATACCTTGGCCCTAGGGCCATTCCTATCAGTTCTGGGCCTATATAAGAGCCTTAAACCCCTTCTCATTCACACCATACAAATTTGAGAAAACCCTAGGAGAGAGGAGAGTAAAGAGATAGAGAAGTGGGAGCTACTCCGGGGATTCAATCCCCGTTACTCCACATGTTTAAACATCATTACTGGATCACTATTCTAGCACTTTCAATTCCACTATTGGGTAAGAAGACCTAATCCTAATCCATTCTAGGGTTTCCAATAGTTGAAATGATGAAATAGCTAACCTAGTTCATGCTATAGGTTGCCTTTCTGCCGGTGTCAAAGGCTACTTGTTTAAAACGAATTCGATACGCGTTTATCGGCGTAAGGTGTGGACTATATACCTTTAGGTTATGGTTTTCATTACTTTCAATGTCAGTTAATAATTTATTACTAACAAGGGTACAATTACACATGCCAACATACATGACGTATGTTTCGCTTTACGTATATGTATAAACGATGTTGTATTTAGGATATTCCATATGTTGTTAAAATATTTGTATGTGTTGGAAATCTGGATATGTGTTTGACATGATTAACTATCATAAATACATGGTTGTTAAATATGCAACAACTCCTTGGCCAAAGGATTTGCCCTAATACTTAACGTAGCCAACATACGTCATGTATGTTGGAAAGTGTAGTCTAAGTGTTTGTAGAAATGTCTGCATGAGCAAGTAGATGTTAAATGATGCCAATTAAGGGTGTTAAGATGAGATTCTCAACTGCCTTAATGATGTGTATGATTTCCTCCATATACAGTATATGATAATATCTAATTTATTTATGGAATGCACATGCGTAACTTTATGTTTAAAGTTGTATTCCTTCATATGATCAAATGTTGGTAGGACTTGAATTGTTTATTGCTTATTACTTTCACTATCTCATATGATGACTTGTTGCAAATGATTGTGGTTAGGACTATTACTTAGTCCAGGTAATCGGTAATAGGCTTTGATCTGGTGGTTGAGGTTACTCTCGCCACACAGGATGTGTCGATGAGTCCAAGTTATACTACAGTTGTCGACAGTGGTTAGGCCACACGGAATGCTCACGCACTTCATGTCAGTTAACTTGACGTGCGCTCGTGCTAGTCGAGCTCATCAAGTAACCTGATTGGCTCATTGCATGTTCACCATGTATGGACGCTATTACTTGAACTTAGGATACCAAACTCACCAGTGGAAACCCCGTTAACCTTGGTACCTCGATCTACTAAGACTTATGAGCCAGACATGGTGGTATGGGACACTATGGTCAAGTTTTCGGTCTACGCTGGGGCGACGAGCCTCCCCGTAGTGACCAGTGAGTAAACCAGACTCGTGAGCAGAATATGGTGGTATGGGACACTGTATTCATGCTGTCGGCCTACATTGATAAGGTGACAAGCCCTTTGTAGTGACCGCGAGCCTACTCTGAGTTTACGTGAGGCGATGAGCCTTTTCGTAGCGACTAGGGTATAAACTAGGCCTACACTAATAAGGTGATGAGCCCTTTGTAGTGACCTAGAACCGCAATATCGTATGAGATTTACTAGGACTGACGACCCTAGAATGGATCGTTGTTTGGGTATTGATATGAGGAAGGTATCTTAGTTTCTCAATCCTACTATATGAAAAGGACTAATAAGAACTTGGTAATGACATGCATGCATTGCATTGGGCGTGCCTTGGGCGTTGCAGGTCAAGCATTGAGGAAGGGGTGCATGTCGCGATCATAAGATGAAGTCGCTAAGGGAGAGTAGGTGAGGGTATGCATCATTATACATATCATCCTTGCATTAAACCACAGTACTTAGGAATGTTTGATTGTATTGCTTTATCATTACTACTTGACAGAAATGATAACATGTTAACCTTTACTGTATAATTCCACTGAGTTGATCACTCACTCCTACGTTCTGGGACAGTGTTTGCAACACCAACTAGACCTTATCTTAGCTGCAGGTGATGGCAATGCCTTCAAGGCAGAGCCAGACTTTAAGGATGACGAGGAGGCCTTCTCCTACATGCAGTTCTCAGACGAGTGTATATAGATCGTTCGGATTGACGGGGCTTCAGGGTTTTACTTGTAGTGGACTATCACATTTATTTTGACCTTTTGACAGGTTACATTATAATTATTGACCTGGCAGTGCATACATATTTTGGGGACTTATACTGACTTATACAGTTATACATTTACATTTCAGACTTTCACTTATGTAGTACAACTGTCCTTAGAATATGTTTTGTTGAATTGGCTTAATCCCACTCATGTTTAATGCACTAATACAGACAACATTAAATTATCATTTCCTATGTTGCATAAGTGATGCATTGGGATTTGGGGATTGGACTTATGCTCAACCTCCGATTTTCAGAGCGTTACATATACGCCATTGGGCAAACTATTTACAAGACTCCTTATGAGATGGAGTGCTCACATTATCGCGGGTATGTGCAGGATTACTGCATGACTGGATAGTGTAACTCATGCATCTCGCATATGTGTGATAAGATCATTGTATGCCCTAGTGACATCAGGGTCGTGGCCTCCACAGACACATCATGGATAACTAGATGGGACATCGAAAATGCTTAGTTCTAGCACTATGGGCACGTAAGATGTCCTTGAGTGAAAATCCCAGAACCTCCTTGGTACCAGGAGATGCTCCAACGTCTAAACCGAGTGGAATATGAGATCCGGTGCCTATACCATAAGGTCGTGTCTCCCACTGTATCGTGGTCAGTTAGAAGGGGGTGTGGCCTTATCCACCTGAGTGGGGGCCTATATGCTCGGCTGAGTATGACTAGCTCGTAAATGGGTCCGTTATCGACGAGCCGAGTAGGTATTGGCAGATGCTGGCTAGGCGAATAGTGAGATCTCTTCCACTCACTAGGTTGTGTAGCAGGGAGGAGGAAATCGGAGTGAAGTGTAATAGACCCCGGTGATTTTCCAAAGAGGAATCGTACTGATTTATGGACCTACTGAGCAGGAGTTACATACTCATTCATTCATCCATTCACTATCCACTCGGGCTGGTGGTGCATAACTATTTGTTACGTGCACCTTTGCATGATCAGAATTTTGGTTGGGGGTGCGACTAATCTGAGATCAGGAGTTTACCACAGTGAGTCTGACTATCTAAATTTATGTATGAGACTAGTTTGGATAGAAGTCCCTTGTGGTGGATCCCGTAGCCTGTAATACTACGTACTATCATCCCGACTTCACATTTCAGCATGGTCATTTCATTCGCACTGCATATTACATTACATCCACAGTACTTAGCATTTTAGGTTACTATATTTTTACACTTATATGGCCTAGATGAGGTTGATGGTATTAGTAGCTTCTCAAGATTTGCATATTGCATTGCATCCTCAGCATCTGTTATTGTCTTATTATGTTTTGCATCACATAGCCTTGGTATGGCTGATAGCACTCATGGACTTACCAGTATATTTTCGCTTACTCTGATATCATATCTTGTCAGTATTTTCATTTATTCCATTATATGATTTATGGCATTGTATTGCATACTTGGCACTTTCCTTGTGCACACACTTTTACCACCCTCTAAGCTTTCTATAAGCTTATGCACGATAGATGCATGAAGGTGGCGTTAGGTTGTAGTAGCATTGAGCTTGAAGCGTACAGCTATTTTCTAGAGCTTTGATTTTGACATATGTATTTTCCTTTCAACATTATATTCAAACGATTATATTAGTGAATATATGTTGATGATGTTGCCTTTATGATTTGGGTATACTTGTGATTATGCTTCTTATGAGACAAATGTACGTTAGAAAATCCTCCTTGTAGGATCTCAGGATCGGAACCTGGCGTATGTGCGCTGGGGGCTAAGAATGGGGTACTATGGAGGCTGTCGGTACCGAGTTTGACAATCGGGATTCCTGTGAATCTGATCTCTAGATTTGGGGCTTGACAATCACCTCAAGTCAAAATACATTTAGATTGTCTAAACAGACAATAGCAGACATTATTACAGGTAGGAGATGGAAATAAGATCTCAGGACAGAGAATCCCATGAGCATGACTATCACATTACATTTTCAATACTTTGAAGTCAACAAATGACTAAACTTTAGTATATACGGGAGGACTTGCAATTTTTGGCAATGTATGACTCTGAACAAGATGAATACTATTAAGAACAAGAATAAAAACAAAAAAAGATCAATCACTTCCACATTCTTTAGGTTGTGTTTGGATGCTCAACTGAATTCAATTGCAAGCTTCTTTTCACCTCCTTGACTCGACAAGATATGGACTCGAACATTCTAGCCACTCACGAAGATTATAACAGTTGGTCAGTCAACGAGTCGACTCAAACTCGACTCAACAATAAGCCTCACACACGACTTGGTTTCACCTACTGACTGGAACCCAAAAATGGGATTGTTTCAAGGATACCATTGATAGTAGATATGACTTACCTGATGAACGAGCAGGTCATGAATCAACGCCACAGATGATGGTGCGGTGGGTGGTTTTTGATGAGGAAGATGTTCGGCTCTAATGGTGGATCACCATCCGATAGATTTTTCTCCAATCCGAGCCTTTGGGATAGTAAGAATCAATCCAAGGGAGTGTACAAAAGGGAGGTTTTCGAGCTTCGGGGTGATTTTCTCAGTGGGTTCGAGCTTTGAAAGAACCGGTGGAGTTTTTATTGAGTGGTCGTGAGTAAAAGGTACACTACCACTCCCACTCGATCCAATATCTGGAATGGGCTAATAAATCTCGACGTAAGCTTCCCCTTCTTGGCAAACTAAAGAACTCCTTTCATTGGGGAAACCTTTAGGAATACATGGTCCCCAACCTCAAACTCTAGTTGTCGTCGCCTCGTATCGGCGTAGCTATTCGGTCTGCTCTGTGCTGCCAGAAGTCGACGCCTCATAATGTTGATCTTTTTTGAAGTCGCCTGAACTAACTCTGGGCCAATCAGGCTCTTCTCGCCAACCTCTGCCCAGCAATACAGTGCTCGATAGGGACGCCCATACAAGGCTGCAAATGGAGCCATGCCAATACTCACTTGAAAATTATTGTTATATGCGAACTCTGCATAAGGAAGACAGTCGTCCCAACTGTCATTAAAATCCAGCACACAAGCTCGCAGCATATCTTCCAACGCTTAATTTACCCGTTCCATCTGCCCGTTAGTCTATGGGTGGAACGTGGTATTAAACTTCAGTTTCACTCCCAATTCTTCCTGGATACGATTCTAGAAGATAGATGTGAATCGCATGTCTCGGTCTAACACGATCTCCATAGAAACTCCATGTAGACATACGATCTCCTTGATGTACAGCCTGGCCAAATCATATATAGAGTTCGAAACTATGATAGGGAGAAAATGAGCCAATTTCGTCAATTAGTCCACGATCATCCATATGGAGTCATGCCCCTTCCTCGTCTTTGGTAGCCCTAAGATGAAATCCCATTTCTACTCAACTATGGGTATGGGTTGAAGCAGTCCAGGAGGTCGGCAATGCTCTGCCTTGACCTGCTGGCATGTGAGACAACGGGACACATACTCTGTTATGTGGTCCTTCATGTTGTCCCACCAATACATACGCTTCATGTCTCGGTACAACTTTTTACTACTAGGATGCATTACCAACTTCGAATTGTGAGCAGCCTCAAGAACTTCCCTTCTCAAGTCTAGGAGGTTTGGGATGCTTAGGCGGCCACGATAACGTAAACCCCCATCCGTACCAACTCTCCATTCCGAGTCTTCACTGTCGCTCACCTGCTCTCTCATCTCAACCAATCACTCATCCTCTTTCTGAGCCACGATGATCCTGTCATCAATGAGTGACCACACCTGAATATGTGCGATGCTCTTAATTGGTTCCTCCACCGTGAGATTCTTCTCAAAACCATGTATAAACTCAACCACACAACAATCACATACAATTTAAAGAACTTTATACATTTCATTTACTAAAATTGTCACAATACATGAGATGCAGCATTACATGGATCGTGACAGAAGATGCATGTGAGCTAATATAAACAAGGTTTCAAACATTAAACATACTAACCACTCTACCACACTACTATGTCTAACAAGGCTATACATAGCAATAGGAAAAGAAACACACACAAATCAAACTAAAATGATGACTACATGTGTGACTAGTCGTCAGAATCTGGCAATGGTGGAGGCGTACCCTTATCTTGTATGCAGCACAGGATAGCTTTCAAGGTGTGAGACACCTTCTTAAATTTTTGTTTCACGAAGGCCCGGGTCTCACCAACCTCTTATCGTAGGTCAACCTGGCCCTTCTCAAGTCGAGCCAAGCGGGCTTCCATAGCAGCCCAATCACTGTCACACTCTCATGTAGCAGCGGAAGGAGAGCCCTCATCAATGACCTGGGCCTCCTCTTCCTCTCCTTCTTGCCCTTCTTCTATCTCATCGCCACCTTCTCCATCAGTCTCTTCCTCTTCGCTCCCCGTCTTATCTTCACTCTCATCAAGTCTAGCTCAATGTTGTCGTGGCCCAATCCCCATGTTGTTGAGAGTAGTATCATTAATGAAATGGATCGGCACAGGAATTTCTGTGCCAAGTCTGTAGCTGAATTTGTGTGCTAGCTTGCATATCAGTCGGTTGAATGGGAGTGAAATGGCCATCCTAGTAGAGTGTATAGTCAGGACTATCTCTCGTAGGAAGAAGGTCGGCAGACACAGGTGTCTCCCTACCCAGCACTATACAAGAAGTCCACCATCAAGCGCGTACACTCGCTGTGATTACTCCACCTGGGGTACACATTGTACTTGAAGATGTGGTAAAGCAGGAAAAAATCACCGGTCATTTTAGACGCTAGGAGGTTATTGTTTGGATTCCAGTGGACCAATTGACCACAAAGGAATTGTGTGCGGCGGTCCCTTTCATGAGCACTTGAAAGATTCTTCTCACTAGCATGGCCCTCGCTAAGAGGCATTTCCATGACTCGGGCTATTAAGCCAACATTAACTATGAGGTCTCACCTTCCCACAGGAAATTTAAACTGCAAAAGCTCCAGCGTCGGCTCCCAGATATGCACGTAGAAGGCTCGGACAGTGTTCACATTTTCCCAAGTCTTACCCTCAAATACGGGACCCCACCCATCATCCACCAGGCGGTCCATCACCAGATATTGCCCAAAGATCGTCTCATCCACATGCGCTTCAAAAAGGAACCTATGACCCTCAAACCTTCCATAATATAACTCCACCAACAGAGCCCTTTGAAGGGGGGCCTACGGATCGAGATCAGACTTTGTCCTTATCTCTTGATTGACGCTCACACTTGTGGCGATGCCTATCTGCCTCCTTGATTGAGTAGGGCGACTAGGCCCGGCTTCATCGATGGAAGCCCTCTTTTTCCACATAAGAGAGAAGTGTGGAAATGGAGAAAATGGCCGTTACAAGCTTGAAAAGAGCCATTGGAGTGAAATAAGGTGGAGGGATAGGATAAGTGGTTGAACCTTGATATTTTTGAGACACAAAGGAGTGTTTGTGTACTCAAATGAGAGGGATTTAGGGAGATAAGTAGTTATGGAAGATGGATTTTAGAAAGTAGTGGAGGTGGTACAAGAAAAGGGAAGAAGATGAGATTTGAGGGGTGATTTGAGAAGGGAAAACAGGATTTTTAAGAAAAAGGAAATCTTGGAGTTAGGTGGGGGGTTGAATGAAGCAAACAAAAAGGATAAAAGGGCTCCGACGTGATTTCATGGGCCCCACAGCATCCCGCAAGTGCTGGCCGGCCAGGCCCAGGCTAAGCAGGCGGGGAGGCCTCACCCGTCCGGTGATGGCATCGCCGGTCGCTAGACCTCCGGGTGAGCCCTCGCCCCCTGGGCGATGGCATCCCCCCCCCCCCCCTCGGGATGTTGTATGCATGTAGGGTCCACTTTAGATCTCCTCGATTTGCACTACTTGGGCCCCCCTGGTTCATTTGAATCATTTCGAGTCCTATCTCACATATCTTTACACGTTTCGAGTTATTTAAAAGTGGAACGTGTCAATTTATCGTCTAATCTCATCGATTGACGGTCTAGCAAAGATCTGGGGTCACCACACATAATCTCAGATGCGTATGGGCCTCAATTTTAAGGGTCAACTTTGGTCAATTTTATCGATAAGCGAATCTGGGAATCCTACGACTTTTTCTACATTATATCTCACCCTCCTAAGTCAGAATACGTCAGTGTGCATCATGTAACCATAACCAAGGTCCAGTTTAATCTAAATTATTCTCTGATACCAACTTGTAACGCCCTAAAAATCGAGGGTCAAGTAGGAGCCCAAGTCCGAAGCTCCAGTACATCACTTATACAACATAGATAATGATGATTAAATGATGTCCGTAATAGTGCCTTAAACATGAGTGGGATAATACCAAACAACATATCACACTCTAGAGACAGTTAAATTTCACAAGCAGAAGACCGTGATAGATATATAAAATATATAAACTGATATAGGTATCCGGAGTGTGAACATGTTCCAGGTTAAATATATGCATGTATACTCCAAAAATGAGCAAAATAAATATACATGGGTGTTTCAAAAGTTCAACAAAATGACAGTGTAATGGGGTCTAATTATTATCCCTATAACCTCGTAAATCTGATCACGGTCTACATAGACTCGCCTGATAACTACATGTAGGAGAACTCCTTGTCATCATAAAAGTCCGGCTCTACCTCAAAAGCATGCCATCATCTGCATCTATAACAAGGTTTGGTTGGTGTTTAAAGTATCATCCTAGAATGTGAGAGTGAGTGATCAACTCAGTTGAACTATGAAGCAAAGGTTAACATGTTATCAATTTAATCAAGTAGTAATGATAAAGCAATATGATAATCAAGTCCTAAATATTCTTATTAATGCAAGGATGGTATGTAATAATGATGCATGCCCTCGCCTACACTCCCTCTATGACAACATCTTACGATCGCGGCATGCACCCCTTCCTTTGTGCTCAACTCCAACGCCAAAGGCACATGCAAATGCAATGCATGTGTGTGTGATTAACCAAGTTCTAAATTAGACATATTCATACAGTAGGATTTGGAAGCTAAGGTACCTCCCTTTATATCACATATCCAAACATTGATCCATCTAGGGATGTTAAACCTAGCAGTCACATACGATAGGTAGATTTTTAGGTTACTACGGAGAGGCTCGTCACCTCAGTGCATGCTTGGTTCATACTCTAGTTTACTATGGAAAGGCTCGTCACCTCAACGTAGTTTCTAGTGTATACTCGAGGTTACTACGAGCTCGTCACCTGATCGTAGGCCAACAGCTCGAATACAGTTTCTCATACCACCGTATTCGGATCACGAGTCTGGGTTGCTCACTAGATACTACGGGGAGGCTCGTCACCCTAGCGTAGGCCGACAACATGACCATGGTGTCCCATACCACCATGCCTAGCTCTTGAGTCCTAGCGGATCAAGGTGTCAAGGTTAAACGGGCTTTGCACTAGTAAGTTGGTACCTTAGTTCAAACAGTAGCGTCCATACATGGTGAACATACATTAGGTCAATCGGGTTGCTTGACAAGCTTGACTAGTATGAGTGTATGTCGAGTTGATTGACATAGAGTGCATAAGCATTGCGTGGCCTAACCACTATCAACATGCAACGTACGACTTGGATTCCTCTAACCTAACTGGTTTGCCGAAACAACCTCAGCCACTACTTAGAAATCATTACCAATCTCCTGGACAACATTGTAGCCCCAAACACATTCCAAGTAATAATATATGCATGTAATAGTTAAAGACATCATGTGACAACTAAAATCAAATATAAGACTTATTTGAGAAATTCAATAAAACACATACTACACTTGTTACCGTACATAGGCATTTCATCCTCAATTCATATATTAGTAAGATAGGTTATATAAAGGGTACTATAATCATATATAAGGAATTGAGAATCTTATCTCCACACCCTCATTACATGCATTTAAACAGCATTTTCACATTCAGGCATTTTATCAAACACTTAGGCTACACATATCATATATATGTAAATAAGTAGTTATAATAGTTATTATAGCAAATCCCTTAATAAGGAGTTCACCATACGTACACCAATCATGTATTGTTAGTCAAAAAACATGAGAAGCATAAATCATAATTCCATAGTCATTCAAACATTTCAACAAACACATGGAATGCACTAAAATCAACATAGTCTGCATATAAATGTAATTTATGGAAAACGTCATATCTATGAACATGTGATAGCAATCAAGTCAGTCATAAATCATTACTGATATTGAAAGCCTCGAAAACCATAAACTAAATATTTATAATATGCACCTTTCACCTATAGACTCGTAACGAACTCAGTTTAAACCCTAAGTCTTTGTCTACAGCACGACAGCAACCTATAGTATAAAATAGGTTAGTTATTTCACCATTTTCTCCATTTAAATATCTAAACCAGATTAGGGTTAGGATTTCTTACCCATGTATGGAGTCAGAATCACTGGAATAACGATACAGAAGTGGTGGCTAGGCACATGGAGTGGTGGGATCGATCCCAAGAACAAACTCCAACTCTCTCTCTCTCTCACTCTCTCTCTTTCCTTCTCTCTTTACTCTCTTCTCTCTCTTAAGGTTAAAAATTCATATGTGAAGGGAGAGAGACGGTTTAAGGCCCTTATATAAGCCCAGAATTGATTAGAATGGCCCAGGGCCATGGTATACTTAGGTTATAGCCAAAGACTAGCCGTTTTGGTCCAACGAAGCTATTCTGGAGGCCCCTTTTCTACATACGGTCGGACTTAAGCTTCCTAACATTGGATTTAGGTCAGGTTAAGATCTCGGCCTGATCGGATCAATGGATCGACCATAAGGGACCCGTTTCAGTTTAACGGTTACCGGTACTCGATTAGGACCACAAGTACATTGACATGTGTTGAAAATTTTTCATGATTTGAGAGTGTAATTGGTTCAAAATCTAACGATCTGAATCCTTAGATTCATCCTGCAAGCGAACGACTCAATTCACTTAATTTCCTATTCATTTTCAAAAGATATTCACGTTTCTCACACACTTCGCTCTGAGCTCAAGTTGTGCGCTTCTGGATACCTGTAGGACTTTATTTTTGAGGTGGTTGTCAAGTCCAGCAAGGCGGTCATAATCATATACTTTTGAGGTAATCAGACTTTCGACGAATGGTCCAGGTCCGATACGGAGTTTTATGATGCTTCTAAGAATAATTGGGCTTTAAGATGGATCCTAAGTTTTTAGGTAATGTAGCGTTAGTGGTTATACTCATTTTAGGTCTTACAAATCATATTTAAAGTGGTTAGTACTAATTTCATAGATAATCTAGTTCAGCACTTAGTTAATTCTCATTTAATTTCTGAAGGATTTGATCCTTAGCAAATTTTTGCCTAAGGTAGTACTCGGGTCTTTGTACGGATTTTTTCGAGATGTTAAAATCTACCCCCCTTAAAGAAAAATTTCATCCTCGAAATTAGTACCTTTTCATACTCCTCGAGAATCTGAGGGTAGTTCTTTTGAACCTCAGCTTCTGTTTCCCAAGTAGCCTCCTCCTCAGTATGATGCATTCATAGTACCTTTATAAGTGGAATCACCTTACTATGCAACACCTACTCCTTATCCAAAATATGCATCGGTCGCAATACATAAGTAGCATCTTCACTCAACTGTACCTACTCCCATCTGATAATGTGGGAAGGATCAGGAACAAATTTCTTCAGCATCGACAAATGAAATACGTTTTGCATGCCTACGAGTGGTGTGGGCAAAGCCAGGAGGTACGCTACCACCCCCACTCGATCCAGTATCTGGAATGGGCCAATAAATCTTGGTGTAAGCTTCCCCTTCTTGAAAAATTGAAGAACTCCCTTCATTTGAAAAATCTTCAGGAATACATGGTCTCCAACCTCGAACTCTAGATGTCGCCACCTTGTATCGGCGTAGCTCTTCTATCGGCGCTTGCTGCCAGAAGTCGACGCCTGTTAATGTCGATCTTTTCTGAAGTCGCTTGAACTAATTCTTGGCCAATCAAGCTCTTCTTGCCAATCTCTACCCAGTAATGCGGTGCTCGACAGGGATGCCCATATAAGGCCTCATATGGAGCCATGCCAATACTCGCCTAAAAACTATTGTTATACACGAACTCTGCATAAGGAAGACAGCCGTCCCAATTGTCCTTAAAATCCAACATACAAGCTCATAGCATATCTTCCAACACCTAATTTACCTGTTCTGTCTGCCTATCAGTCTATGGGTGGAATGCGGTACTGAACTTCAGTTTCACACCCATTGCTTCCAGGATACAAGTCTAGAAGATAGATGTGAATTGTATGACTCGGTCCGACATGATCTCCATAGGAACTCCATGCAAACGTATGATCTCCTTGATGTATAGCTTGGCCAAATCATCTACAGAGCTCGAAATTTTGTTAGGGAGAAAATGAGCCAATTTCCTCAACCAGTCCACGATCACCCATACAGAGTCATGCCCCTTCCTCGTCTTTGGTAGCCCTGAGATGAAATCCATAGAAATGAAATCTCATTTCCACTCAATTATGGGCATGGGCTGAAGTAGTTTAGGAGGCCGGCCATGCTCTGCCTTGACCTGTTGACATGTGAGAAAACGAGACAAATACTCTGCTATGTGGGCCTCCATGTTGTCCCACCAGTACATGCACTTCATGTCTTGGTACATCTTCGTACTTCCAGGATGCATTACCAACTTCGAATTGTGAGCAGCTTCGAGAAATTCCCTTCTCAAGTTTGAGAGGTTTGGGACGCATAGGCGGCCATGATAACATAAACCCCCATCTGTACCAACTCCCCATTCTGAGTCTTCACTGTCGATCACCTGCTCTCTCATCTTAACCAATCTCTCATCGTCTTTCTGAGCCACAATAATCCTGTCATCAATGAGTGGCCACACCTGAATTTGTGTGACGCTCTCAAACGGTTCCTCCACCGTGAGCTTCTGCTCAAAACCACGCACAAACTTAACCTCACAGAAATCACATACAACTTAAAGAACTTCATGCATTTCATTTACTAAATTTATCACAATACATGAGATGCAACATTACATGGATCATGACAGAAGATGCATGTGAGCTAATATAAGCAAGGTTTCAAATACTAAACATACTAACCACTCTACCACACTACTATGCCTAACAAGGCTATACATAGCAACAGGAAAAGAAACACACACAAAGAAAACTAAAAAGATAACTACATGTGTGACTAGTCGTCAGAGTCTAGCGATGGTGGAGGTACACCCTTATTCTGCATGCAGCACATGATAGCCTTCAAGGTGCAAGACACCTTCTTGAAATTTTATTTCATGAAGGCCCGAGTCTCACCAACCTCTTGTCACAGGGTAACCTGGCCCTCCTCAAGTCGAGCCAAGCGAGCTTCCATAGCAGCCCGATCACTGTCACGCTCTCGCATAGCAGTGTAAGGAGAGCCCTCATCAGTGTCCTGGGCCTCCTCTTCCTCTCCTTCTTGCCCTTCTTCTATCTCATCGCCACCTTCTCCATCAGTCTCTTCCTCTTCGCTCTCCGTCTCATCTTCACTCTCGTTAAGTCGTGCTTGACAATGTCGTGGCCCAATCTCCATGTTATTGAGAGTAGTATCGTTGATGAAATGGATCGGCATAGGAATTTTTGTGACAAGTCTGTAGCTGAATTTACGTGTTAGCTTGCATATTAGTCAGCCAAATGGGAGTGAAATGGCCATCCTAGTAGAATGTGTAATCAAGACTATCACTCGTAGGATGAAGGTCGACAGACACAGGTTGTCTCCCTACCGAGCATGGTACAAGAAGTACACCATCAAGCGCATACACTCACTACGATTACTTCACCTAGGGTACACATTGTACGTGATGATGTGGAGCAGGAAAAAATTGTCAGTCATTTTGGATGCTAGGAGGCTATTGTTTGGATTCCAATGGACCAGTTGACCACAAAGGAATCGTGTGCGGTGATCCCTTTCATGAACACTTGAAAGATTCTTCTCACTAGCATGGATGTTGTCAAGCGGCATTCCCATTACTCGGGCTTTCAAGCCAACATTGACTATGAGGTCTTGCCTTCCCACAGGAAATTTGAACTGCAAAGGCTCCAACGTTGGCTCCTGGATATGTGCGTAGAAGGCTCGAACAGTGTTCACATTTGCCCAAGTCTTATCCTCAAATATGGGGCCCCACCAGACATCCACTAGGTGGTCCATCACTAGATATTTCCTAAAGATCCTCTCGTCCAAATGCACTTTAAAAAGGACCCTACAACCCTTAAACCTTCCATGAGAAAACTTCGCCAACAAAGCCCTTTCGAGGGGGGCCCGGGGATCGAGATCCTGCTTTGTCATTATCACCCGATCAACGCTCACACTTGCGGTGGCGCATGTCTACCTCCTTGATCGAGTCAGGTGAAGGCTTCATCCGTGGAAGCTCTCTTCTTCCCCATAAGAGAAAGAAGCATAAAAATGGAGAAAATAGCCGTAACAAGCTTGGAAAGAGCCATTGGAGCGAAATAACGTGGATGGATAGGATAAGTGGTTGAACTTTGAGATTTTTGAGACACAAAGGAGTGTTTGTGTACTCAAATAAGAGGGATTTAGGGAGATAGGTAGTTGTGGAAGATGAATTTGAGAAATTAGTAGAGGTGGTACTGTAAGTTGTATGATTTCATATCCCTTTAGTTGTCAAATTTTGTGGTGCCAAAACCTATATCTATGTCTTGTATATCTTGTGTCTTATGTTTGAAGACTATTCATTGCAATTAAGACATCGCATTTCAAGACAATAACTTAAATAAAGAAAGTTTTCAAGTCATGGATGAAGAATTCAAGAATAGAAGTTTTCGAGTTTGTATGTTCAAGATACGATCAAGTTCAAGTTCAGTAGAAGACTATGTCAAGTCAAGATCAAGCTCAAGAAGGCCCACTACAAGATTTGTATATTCTCGAGCTTCTCTTAAGGGTCATCTGAGTGTACAGACTTTCAATGTCCATCTCACTTTTAAGGTTTGATTGACCTTAGATTGACCTTAGGATGGGCTTTACTGTAGGTCATTCTGGATACATAACTCATATATTTTAATATGCATGTTTGGACTGTTCTAAGACCAGTCCTAGCTCTGCTACGACCAATCCTGTGAGTTTTTCGACCGGTCGTAGCCCTACGACTCAAACTCCAGTAACCAATTTAGGGGGTCCTACAACCGATCATAGGTCACCCACGACCAGTCGTAGGTGGCCCATGACTGGTCGTAAACCACCCAGGACCGGTCATGGAACAGAAAATCTTATCCCGTGGAAATCTTTGAAAATCTTTGAAGCTACGACCAGTCGTAAGATCCTAAGACCAGTTGTAGATGGGATTTTTCAGGTTATAAATAGAGCACGAACTTTAGAGTTTTAGTAAATTCAATTTTATTCAAATAATCTTTAGGCTATTCTCTGAGATAAGTTTGTGTTTATTTTAAGTTACTTTGTGCTTATTTAATATTCCTTTTGCTAGCTTATTCTTATTTGATTTTGATCTACATTCCAATCTTATTAGAAAAGGAAAATTTCTGATATTCCTTCTTCTTGGTTTCAAAATCAAATAGAACTAGCCCTTTTGATTTAAAATCAATTAGACTTAGAACCATTCTTAAAGTGAGTATTGGACTTTGAACATTGAATCGAACTTCTACTCCGATTGGTTCTACCGGGCTTCTTCAAAAGGTGATTCAGGTATTTTACATTTTTGTAATTTACTTTGTTTAGTTTTGTTTGAGATTTTTCAGAAAAATCTCATTGTATTGGTTATTTGAGGAGAGCCAAAAAACTCAGATTGTGGGGTTTTTGGATTGTGTAAGCCCGAGATCAAAGACACAATTATGAAGGTTTTAGGTGAACCTGTGAAACCTATTTTGATAGTGCATGCTAATATCCCCTGTGTGAGGATATTAGGAGTGGAGTAGTATTCTGTGTGACTGTTGGATAACAGTTGGTGTACACATTGGCGAACCACTATATATCGTTGTGTTGTGGATGTGTTTTACTCTTTCATTCTTTTATTCATTCTGTTTTGTGGAGAGTGTTTGTGGATGAATGTTGTAATCACTTCAAGCAAGTGTGGATGAATGTTGTAATAACTTAGAATTTATTTTCTGCAAGTTATTTTGATTTCCTTGCTTTTTATTCCTCATTGGTTTGTGATACAAAGGACGTTCTAGAAATAAGGTTGTCCTACCTTAAACCTTTAGTTTTTGGTGTAAGGTTGTCCTTAGAACTGATAAAGTATCATTCTCTTTATTTTAGGCTATTGAGATTATTTTATATTCAGCATTATGCTTTATTTCTTTTATTTTTCCGCTATTATTAGTTTTATTTGGCATTGCCCTATTCACCACCCCTCTAGGGCATATAGCTAGGCCCTTTCAAGTGGTATCAGAGACTAATAGCTCGTGCTTACTGTTTATTTATTGGATTTACTTCCCGAGCTAACGATTTAAGCTACATTAAGATGTCAAATTTTGATAGCCTATCAGTCACTAAGCCACCACCTTTTAATGGCACAAACTATGCTTATTGGAAAGTCAGGATGAGGATCTTCCTTAAATCCTTGGATGAAAGTGTGTGGCTGGCCACAGTGAATGAATGGAACCCTCCTATCACTGAAGTAACTAATGACGATGGTTCAAAAATAATGAAACTAACGGCTTATTCTCTTTGGACCACACTTCAGAAAAGTGAAAGTAGTGCTAATGCAAAAGCACTAAATGCAATTACTTGTGCATTATCACCGGATGAATTCAAAAGAATCATCTCTTGTAAAAATGCAAAACAAGCATGGGATATATTAGAAATGACACACGAGGGTACATCTATGGTTAAGAAATCTAAAGTCCAACTCCTCACAACTAAATTTGAAGAAATTCATATGGAGGAGAATGAGATGTTTATGGACTTCTACACTAGATTGAATGACATTGTGAACTCTATGTGGGGTCTTGGTGATAGAATCCCAAAAAGTAAAGTGTGCACAAAGATACTACGTTCACTTCCTGAACAGTTCAATTCTAAAGTGACCGCGATTCAGGAACTTCGTGATACGGATATGTAACACCCTGAATTTTTGCCAACCTAGGGTTAGACATCCTTAGGCAATGGGTCAACCATAGCACCTTGGTAACCTCTCAGAACCCAATTCTAAAGCCAAAGAAATCATTTAGAACCAAATTCTTTAGAAATTTAACGTGAATTAGCCAACGCTACGCTAGATTACCTGAGAAATTAGCACCAATCACATTAAATACGATCTGTAAGATCCAAAACCTCTAGAATCGTTGACGCTACGTTACCCTAAAATCTAGGATCAAACTCTAAACCTGTTTGCTCTCAGGAACCTTTTGAAACTCCATATTGGATTTAGACCGCACGTCAAAATTCTGATATCTAAAATCTTAGACCGCTATGACTGCTTAGCTGGACTTGACAATCATTTCGAAAATCAAGCCCAACCAATGTTCAGAGGCTATTTCATTGAGCCTGGAGTAAGGAGTGTGAGAAAGAGTTAAATTTAAATGGGATTTAAATAAATCTGGCACGTTTCGCTTGCGGGATCAGTATAAGAAAACAGACCGTCGGAATCTGACCCAAATACACCCTCGGATCAGGAAACATTTCCCACTCAGATCAATGTACTCGGAATCCCTGATCGAGTCTCCGTGACCGCTGAACTGAAACTGGTCCGTCACGTGCGATTTGGGAACACTACTGGATTGAAAACTTCAGGAGAGCAGGATCCAGTAACCATTAGATTAAGTCCGACCGCGTTCGGCCAGGGGACCTCCTGAAATGGTCTTTTGGATCGGAACAGTCCCGATTTGGTTATAACTTAAGTATACTTTGTTCCTAAGTCTATTTAGGTTAGGTTTTAGCCTATATAAGGGCTTTAAACCCTCTCACAACCCTCCCATCCGAATTTGTAACAAACCCTAGATAGAGAGAGAGAGAAAAAGTGAGAGATTTTGAGAGAGTAGTGGGAGAGAATTCCCGCCACTTGCTGCAGCTTTTGCACGTACCAAAGCACCACACTCCAATCACTTTCTTGGTGATTTCCAACTCATTCATAGGTAAGAAAACCCTATCCACTAGTTGTTTTAAGGATTCTTTCGATTCAATAGCGAAGTAGCTTACGTATCTTGTGCATTAGGTTGCCGTTACGCCATTGACGAAGCGTATATGTTCAATTCGAATCGATACACTTCGACGACAAAAGGTGCAAATTTTAGACGCTTAGATTGACTGATTTCAAAGCTTTCAATGTCGTTTAATAGTAGATTATCGATGAGAATTCCGTTTGACATGTAGAACATGCTGTCCGTTTTTCGTTTCATAAACGTACGGTAAATATGAGATTTAGAGTATTTTAGGCATTTATAGAAAATATTGTATACGTCCATATTTTGCTGAAATTCTTGACATGTAAATTCATCGTGTTATGATATTATGTATACGTGTATAATCTGTTTGGCGAAGAGATTCGCCCTAATGCGCACTTTGGGTCGACATACGCTATGTAGACTAAAGTGTGTAGACTAAGTGTTTGTATTAGTATGTATTGAGTAAATGGTGATGTAAATTAGTTTTGAGAATGAATTCTCAATCCACATGATGTTGTATATGATTTCCTACATGTTTTCTATATGAGTTGATTTCCTTATATGTATGGAATGCATGTGTTGGTTAATTTGCTTACGTTGTATGTTATAACATGTGACAACATGCTTGTATTGTTTATATTCATTCCTGTTACTCTCATATGTTTACTGACGTTGTTAATAAATGTTTGGGGCTATGCACCAGTCCAGGCAGTCGGTAATGGACTGAATTTCGTGGTTAGCTTCTATTCGCCACGAAGGACGCGTCGATGAACGCGAGTCATGCTTCGGGTTGGCGGCAGTGGTTAGGCCACACGAAGTGTTTTATACACTTCATGTCGTTCAGCTTGAGATGTGCTCGTAATAGTCGAGCCCGTCAAGTAACCCGACTGGCCATTGTATGTTCACCATGTATGAGTCACAACTGCTTGAACCTAGGGTACTGAACTTACCATTGGAAACCCTATTAACCATGGTACCTTGATCCATAAAGACTCATGAGCCAGGCATGGTGGTATGGGACACCGTGGTCGAGTTGTCGGCCTACGCTAGGACCACAAACCTCTCCATAGTGACCAGTGAGCACCCAGACTCGTGAGCAGATTATGGTGGTATGGGACACTATATTCTTGCTGTCGGCCTACATTGATAAGGTGATGGGGGAGCGGTGCAACGAGTGTGAGCAACAGTCCTGACAGCCCTTTGTAGTGACCTCGAGTGTATTCTGAGTCTACGGGAGGCGACGACCCTTCCGTAGCGATGAGAGTACAGTAGGCCTGTATTGATAAGGTGATGGGGGAGCGGTGCAACGAGTGCGGGCAACAACCCTGGCAGCCCTTGCAGTGACCTATAAATATAACATCGTATGAGATTACTAGGAGTGACGTCCCTAGACCAGATCTGTGTTGGGATTGATATAAGCAAGGTACCCTAGTTTCCCAATCTTGCTGTATGAAAAGGACTAATAACAACCCGGTAATCATTATCCATATCGCATTGCATGTGCCTGGAAGACGTGGAGCACTGTGGGAAGAAAGCATGCCGCGGGCGTAAGATGGTGCCGTATGAGGGAGTATGTCGGTGAGGGCATTCATCATGTCATTTCATACATGCATTAACAACAGTATCTAGGAATGTTTGATTGTTTGCTTTACTATTAACGCATGATTAATTTGATAACATGCTAATCTTTGCTCTATTATTTCACTGAGTTAGCTACTCACTCCCACATTAAGGGATGGTGTTCTGGACACCCACCAGTCCCTATTTTAGTTGCAGATGATGGCGCTGCTTATGAAGTGGAACTGGACTTATATGATGATGAGGAGGACTTCTCCTCCGTGTTTTGATTGGCGGGATTACAGGGAGGTTGATTAGACACCATGACACTTGTCATTTTATATTTTTAGAGCACTCATGTATATTCTTTCTTTCCATTTTTGGAGTATACATGTATTTAATTAACCTGGTAACATGTTCACACTCTGGAGACTTACAATCAATTATATATTTTATGTATTTATCACAGTCTTCCGTTTGGTAATTTAACTGTCTCTGGAGTATGATATGCTGTTTTGGCTTAGTCTCAATCTTGTTTAATGTCATTTTACAGACAACATGTATTTATCATTATCTATGTTGCATAAGTGATGTTCTGGAACTCAGGAGTTGGGTTTCTACCCGACCCCTGATTTTTGGGATGTTACAGATGGTATCAGAGCATGATTTGAATTATACCGGGCCTGGGTTATGGACACGCGATGTACGCTGTCACCCCTTTGACTTAGGTGGGTGCGAGAAAAATCTAGAGACACTCATAGGACTTCAGTTTCGCCAATAGGCGAAGTCTACTTAAATCGATCGTTTTGATCGAGTCCATAACGTATCTTTGGTCGCGTGAAGCGACCTAAGTCACCTCCAGGTCATTATTTGGCGGGTTTGAGATGATCCCAAAATAATTCCAAACCCAGAAATGCATGTCCTTGGGTTTTGGGGCAGCCACAACCCTCACACTCAATCTCAAGGCTTAAAAACCCTGTTTCATCCAATTCCTTCAGAATCTTTCCTCTCACCACCCCATTCTTCAACTTTTTCTAAGTCCTTTCTTACTACACATAAATCATAATGTTTAAATGATGGAGAATCATGCTTAAACAAAATTTTACTATAAATAGTAAAAATATGTAAGAATTGAACTTTTGGACATTCTAATTATAGAATCTCTTGTAATAAATGGGTTAGTTGGATGGATTAGCCTCTCCTATCCCAAAATCATATGCTACATGATACATAAACTCATTCTGGTTTACAGACTGGCCCCGAAATGCCCCAAACAGAGTCTTGGGCCTATCTAGGCCAATATGCAATGAACCAGGGTGGGACCAATGTAGATTTGGGGCCTACAGGATAGGGGGAACCAGTCCTAGGGGGTGCCCATCACCGGATTCCACTTTGGCCGGCGATGGCATCGCCGGTTCGGGGAGGGATCGCCGACCGGTGGGCCCCACTCAGGCCGGCCTTCCGATCGGGGGTGTTTGGGGTGTTGTATGGCCCCCTGGTATGTGGTTTGTCCCTCGAAACAACCCCAAAACCCTACCTCCTTCACAATCCAAGCCCCCAAGCTCTCCTTTCTTCAAGTGTTTGCTGCATCCCTCTCAAATCCCGTCTCCAAATCTCTCCCAGTCTTATTTTCGGTCACAACTGACGCTACCCCTTCACTCACAGCAATACAAGCCCCCTTTCCTCTCCATTTTCATCATTTGGAGCTCTTACAACCACCATTAAAGGATGAAAATTGTATGGACCTCCATTCCACTTATCTTGCTCTTTTCTCTTTGAAAATCCAGTCTTTGGGAGCTTGATTCACCCCTCTAGGCCTAGATTCATTTCAGTCCATTAGGGCAGCCATTTCTTCCCATTTCTCTCATTTTCCATGGCTATTGTTGAGGCTATTTTAGCTTTTTTCTCCCTTTCCACCATCCTCCCTCTCATGTCCCTTTTATTTGAGTCTTTACACTCTTTTTGTTCTCAAAATCGTGCAAACCTCAAATCCCATTTCTCCATTTTCTTTGCTTGAGGAGTAGTGAGAATACATGGCCGATAGAGCTCTAATGGGCAACAGACAGTATTAAAGAAGGTAAGTCGAGACCGTGGTAGAAGTCCTTTAGTAGGATTAGGCATCTATGCCGTTGTCCTGTAGATTGTTTGATTACCATTTTAGGGATTTTTGTGTTTTGTTGTTGTTGGGTCTAGTGAAGTCATAGGTAGAAAATGTGTTTGTGTTAGTGGTTTGGGCTTAGCATAGCCGAATGCGTTCCTGTCATAATCCAAGTGGAACTTTATTCCATGTATTGTGACAAATTTTATTGAATGGAGTGCATATCGTTTCGTTCGCTGTAAGGTATTGTCCCTAGATTGGGTGTACCCTACGGTTTCCACTACCATGTTGTAAATCCCGGGATTAAGCACACAAAATTATTTTTTATCCCAACCCACCCTCCTACCAAGCATGCCACTCCCAATCCCGATATGGGATTAGGAATGCAGTCCATTTAATACAACTTAATGCTACTGGCCATATAGGCCCTTGACGTTTTAGACCTAGAGTTAGCACTCCTAGATTTGAAGGATCTGACGATATAGGAAATTCAATTTCAATTAGACAATCTTGATCCTAAACGATAAAACAATTCCCTATAGTGGTAATGGTATGAAACCATTTAGCGTATAAGCTTAGGCTTTAGATTACAGACTATCTACTAGTTACCTTATGTAGTGTAAAGCCTGTATATGCTAAGGAATAGTAGGTTAGATTTGGTTGGAGTAGAACTTCATTCCTTCGATAGATCCCCTTAATACTTATAGACTTCTGTTATGACCCTTAGAAAATTTGTTTTAACTTAGAACCATTCACTCTCAGGGAAAACTTATAAATCCCTCAGGTCGAACTTAGAATAAACCAGCACGCCCCTTAGAATTCCTCTTAGAATTGCCTTCCCAAGGATTTATTGCAATCGGGAACACGGAGTAAAGGAACTGTATATATAAGCGAAGTATTCGCGGTTTGAACTGAATTCTTAATCCTAGTGGTTACCAATAAATCTAATGCTCTGATCAAGCAGAAGATCGGCATCGACTCGGATTAAGGACGGATACGATAAATTTTCGTCAGAGTCTAGGCAGAAAGTCTATGTATCCGGCTCAGACCTACTACATAACCTTCCTTCCGTGCTCACCCGACCACCTACAACCAAAAGTTATTGCTTTGCCTTTAGGAAATGTTGAGGACATACAGCCAAATAGAAATTAGACCTCTTGCCACAAACTCACATCCGTTCTTGAAATTAACCACAACACCCATATTTTTAGCTCCTTTCTATAAATCATAGGTACCAATTCCATAGAACGCATCATTATCAAAGGAAGACCAATGTAGTGAGAGGTTGTTTCCCATTTCGTGTCAAGGATAGGCCCTAAGTTACACCTCGTTCCGATATACGGATCAAGACAGATTCTTGAGCCTTAAGTAGGACTATGTTTTAAGGGGGGTAGAACGTATTGAGCCCAATCTAGTTAGGATTAGCTAATGCAACCGTTGGATTAGAGTAACGCAGCGGAAGCGTGGTTAGCCCTTCCCCACTGGCCCAGGATCGAAAGAAACTGGTCCAAGTTAGATGAAAGGATAAAGACCCTTAACCCCTACCTTGGACATAGCTTCAGACGAAGACTCCCTTAGATCAAGACCCAAAGAGCAACCTTATAAATAGGACTTTGAACCTTTTAGTGATTGACATTTCCTAATCTTTTAGAGTGATCGGACTACGGAGTTACTGAAATGAACAAATGCGAAACATTCGCGGCTTGACCCAATTCTCAATCCTGGATGATTACCAAGGGACTCACTGCTTAGCTGAGCAGAAGACCAGGATCCACCAGGATTAAGAAGGGATACAACGTTGTCTACCCTGGCTAGGCGGACACTCGACGTATCGAGATCAAGCCCACTACAACCGTCTCTCTGTATTGGTCAACCACTGAAAATATATATCTTATTCTAAGTAGTTGGGAATTGTCGTCAAGACATCAAATAGGTAAAGGAATAAATTGTAGTAAACCTTTGGGATGTAAGTGATGCATAAAGAAGTAAGTTTTAAAGGGGGTAGACCAAAAGGAATCAGACTCATATAGATCATATACACCCTACCACGTATAGAGTGATTAGTCTTTCTTTATTAAACTTAGGCAAATTTTAGGGATGAAATTTTGTTTTAAGGGGGCTAGATTGTAACACCCCGGATTTTTGCCAACTTGGGGTTAGACGTCCTTAGGCAATGGGTCAACTATAGCACCTTGGAAACCTCTCAGAACCCAATTCCAAAGCCAAAGAAATCATTTAGAACCAAATTCTTTAGAAATTTAACGTGAATTAGCCAACGCTACGCTAGATTACCTGAGAAATTAGCACCAATCACTTTAATACGATCTGTAAGACCCAAAACCTCTAGAATCATTGACGCTACGTTACCCTAAAATCTAGGATCAAACTCTAAACCTGTTTTCTCTTAGGAACCTTTTGAAACTCCGTATTGGATTTAGACCGCGCATCGAAAGTCCGATATCTATAATCTTATACCGTTATGACCGCTTAGCTGGACTTGACAATCATTTCGAAAATCAAGCCCAACCGATGTTCAAAGGCTATTTCATTGAGCCTGTAGCAAGGAGTGTGAGAAAGAGTTAAATTCAAATGGGATTTAAATAAATCTGGCACGTTTCCCTTGCGGGATCAGTATAAGCAATTAGACCGTCGGAATCTGACCCAAATACACCCTCGGATCAGGACACATTTCCCACTCAGGTCAATGTACTCGGAATCCCTGATCGAGTCTCCATGACCGCTGAACTGAAGCTGGTTCGCCACGTGCGATTTGGGAACACTAATGGACTGAAAACTTCAGGGGAGTAGGATCCAATAACCATAAGCTTAAGTCCGACCGCGTTCTGCCAGGGGACCTGAAATTGTCTTTTGGATCGGAACAGTCCCGATTTGGTTATAACTTAAGTATACTTTGTTCCCAAGTCTATTTAGGTTAGGTTTTAGCCTATATAAGGGCTTTAAACCCTCTCACAACCCTCCCATCCAAATTTACAACAAACCCTAGATAGAGAGAGAGAGAGAGAGAAAAAGTGAGAGATTTTGAGAGAGTAGTGGGAGAGAATTCCCGCCACTTGCTGCAGCTTTTGCACGTACCAAAGCACCGCACTCCAATCACTTTCTCGGTGATTTTCAACTCATTCCTAGGTAAGAAAACCCTATCCACTAGCTATTTTAAGGATTCTTTCGATTCAATAGCGAAGTAGCTTACGTATCTTGTGCATTAGGTCGCCGTTACGCCGTTGACGAAGCGTATATGTTCAATTCGAATCGATACACTTGTATGACAAAAGGTGTGAATTTTAGACACTTAGATTGACTGATTTCAAAGCTTTCAATGTCGTTTAATAGTAGATTATCGATGAGAATTCTTTTTGACATGTAGAACATGCTGTCCGTTTTTCGTTTCATAAACGTACGGTAAATATGAGATTTAGACTATTTTAGGCATTTATAGAAAATACTGTATACGTCCGTATTTTGCTGAAATGCTTGACATGTAAATTCATCGTGTTATGATATTATGTATGCATGTATAATCTGTTTGGCGAAGAGATTCGCCCTAATACGCACTTTGGGTCGACATACGCTATGTAGACTAAAGTGTGTAGACTAAGTGTTTGTATTAGTATGTATTGAGTAAATGGTGATGTAAATTAGTTTTGAGAATGAATTCTCAATCCACATGATGTTGTATATGATTTCCTACATGTTTGCTATATGAGTCGATTTCCTTATATGTATGGAATGCATGTGTTGGTTAATTTTCTTACGTTGTATGTTATAACATGTGACAACATGCTTGTATTATTTATATTCATTCCTGTTAGTCACATATGTTTACTGACGATGTTTATAAATGTTTGGGGCTATGCACTAGTCTAGGCAGTCGGTAATGGACTGAATTTCGTGGTTAGCTTATATTCGCCATGAAGAACGCGTCGATGAACGCGAGTCGTGCTTCGGGTTGGCGGCAGTGGTTAGGCCACACGAAGTGTTTTATGCACTTCATGTCGTTCATCTTGAGATGCGCTCGTACTATTCGAGCCATCAAGTAACCCGACTGGCCATTGTATGTTCACCATGTATGAGTCACAACTTCTTGAACCTAGGGTACTGAACTTACCATTGAAAACCCTGTTAACCATGGTACCTTAATCCATAAAGACTCATGAGCCGGGCATGGTGGTATGGGACACCGTGGTTGAGCTGTCGGCCTACGCTAGGGCCATTAACCTCCTCATAGTGACCAGTGAGCACCCAGACTCGTGAGCTGATTATGGTGGTATGGGACATTATATTCTTACTGTTGGCCTACATTGATAAGATGATGGGGGAGTGGTGTAACGAGTGCGAGCAACAGCCTTGACAGCCCTTTGTAGTGACCTCGAGCGTATTCTGAGTCTACGGGAAGCGACGACCCTTCCGTAGCGACGAGAGTACAGTAGGCCTGTATTGATAAGGTAATGGGGGAGCGGTGCATCGAGTGCGAGCAACATCCTTGGCAGCCCTTGCAGCGACCTACAAATATAACATCGTATGAGATTATTAGGAGTGACGACCTTAGACAGGATCTGTGTTGGGATTGATATAAGCAAGGTACCCTAGTTTCCCAATCTTGCTGTATGAAAAGGACTAATAACAACCCGATAATCATTATCCATATCACATTGCAAGTGCCTGGTAGACGTGGAGCACTGTGGGAAGAAAGCATGCCGCGGGCGTAAGATGGTGCCGTATGAGGGAGTATGTCGGTGAGGGCATTCATCATGTCATTTCATGCATGCATTAACAACAGTATCTAGGAATGTTTGATTGTTTACTTTACTATTAACGTGTGATTGATTTGATAACATGCTAATCTTTGCTCTATTATTCCACTGAGTTAGCTACTCACTCCCACGTTACGGGATGGTATTCTGGACACCCACCAGTCCCTATTTTAGTTGCAGATGATGGCGCTGCTTGTGAAGTGGAGCTGGACTTATATGATGATGAGGAGGACTTCTCCTCCATGTTTTGATTGACGGGATTACATGTAACGCCCGTGAAAAATCCATACTTGGGCTCGAGTACCAACTCGACCCGAGATTGTGTAGAATTTATTCCTTTAGAAAAATATGACTAAGTTAGCTAGTGCAACGTTAGAATAGCTTGGAAATGGACCCTGATCACTTTAAATACGTTCTACAAGGCTCAAAGCGAGTGGAACCAATGGTGCTATAATGCTCTAAAGCCTCGGATCAAACTCTAAACCGGTTTGTTCTCGGGACCTCCTTGAAACTTTGTATTGGATCTAGACCGCGCGTCGAAAGTCAGATACCTACCATCTTAGACCATTATAACCACTTAGCTGGGCCTGGCAATCGTTTCGAAAATCAAGTCCAACTGACATTCAGAGGCTATTTCATTGAGCCTGGAGTGAAGAGAGTGAGAATAGGGTTAGAATTGGAATTTGAAATTCAAATCTGGCACACGAATTGACGCATCAGTATTAAGCGTTCTGACCATCAGAATACAGCCAAATTACACCCTTGGATCAGGAAAAATTTCTATTACATATCACGAGACTTATAGGCCTGATCTTGGTGCAGTGACCGTTAAACTGAAACTGGACCGCCACGTGCGATCTGGGAACCCTACCGGTCCGAAAACTGGATGTGTGCTAGATCCAGTATGCATGAGCTTAAGTCCGACCGCATTTGGCCAGGGGACCATCAGAAATGCTCTTTTGGACCGAAACGGCCCCGATTTGGTTAGGCACCAAGTAAACATTGTTCTCAAGCCTATTTTGGGCATGTTTTAGGCTATAAAAGGGGTTGAAACCCTCACTCCTCTCTCCCATCCGAATTTGAGAGAAATCCTAACTTGGGAGAGAGAAAAGGTGAGAGATTGTGAGAGAGAGTGGGAGAGTTCTTCCTGCCACTTGTGCTACGTGTTGCATGTGCTTAAGCAACGCACCTCTATCGCTTTCCCGGCGATTTCACCGTGATTCTAGCTAAGTAAATACCCTAAATGGTTGCTGATTTGAGATTCCCTTGTTTCCATAGCGATGTAGCTCATGGATCTTGTGTATTAGGTTCCCTATTCGCCGTAGACGAAGCGTATACGCTCCGTTTCAATTCACGAGTCTACAAGACTTAAGGTGAGGATTTTAGACGCTTTGATTGACGGTTCCCAATGCTTTCAATGTCGTTTAATAGTAGATTATTGACGGCATCGCCGTTTGACATGTACAATATGCTCTCTGTTTCCTGTTTCGTAAACTAACGAAGAATATGAGATTTAGGGCATTTTAGTCATTTGTAGGAAGTACTGTTTACATTCATATTTTGCTGATGTGATTGACATGGTTTGTTATCGCATTAGGAAGTTAGGAATACGTGCATAATTAGTTTGGCGAAGAGATTCGCCTAACTGCACACTTCGGGTCGACATGCTATATGTAGACTTAAGTGTGTAGTGTATGTGTTTGTATAAATGTTTGTATTAGTATGTATTGAACTAAATGATGTTATGAATTAGTTTGAGATGGATTTCTCAATTAATATGCTGACCTAAATGATTTCCCACATGTTGACTATATGCACGATTTCATTACATGCATGGAATATATGTGTTTGAAGATTTGCTTAAGTTAAATGTTATAACATGTGTTAACATGCTCACATGATTGTATTTCAATTCCGATGCTCTTACATAAATTGCTGATGTGATTTCATAAGTGTTTGGGACTAGACTTAATCCAGGCAGTCGGTAACCGAGCGAATTCGTGGCTGACTGGTCATAGCCACGAACGACGCGTCGATGAACGCGATTCGTGTTTAGAGTTGGCGGCAGTGGTTAGGCCATGCGAAGTGTTTTACGCACTTCATGTCGTTCGACTTGAGATGCGATCGCGCTAGTCGAGCCCGTCAAGCAACCCGACTGGCCGATGTATGTTCACCTTGTATGAGTCATAACTGCTTGAACCTAGGGTACTGAACTTACCATTGTAAACCCTGTTAACCATGGTACCTTGATCCACGAAGACTCATGAGCCGGGCATGGTGGTATGGGACACCGTGGTCGAGCTGTCGGCCTACGCTGGGGCCACAAACCTCCCCTTAGTGACCAGTGAGCACCTAGACTCGTGAGCAGATTATGGTGGTATGGGACACTATATTCTAGCTGTCGGCCTACACTGATCAGGCGACGAGTCCTTTGTAGTGACCGCGAGCGTATTCTGAGTCCACGGGAGGCGTCGACCCTTCCGTTGCAGTAGAGTACGGTAGGCCTGTATTGATAAGGTGATGGGGGAGCGGTGCAACGAGTGCGAGCAACAGCCCTGGCAGCCCTTGCAGTGACCTACGAAATATACATCGTATGAGATTACTAGGAGTGACGACCCTAGACAGGATCTGTGTTGGGATTGATACAAGGGAAGTACCTTAGTTTCCCAATCCTGCTGTTTGAATGGACTAATAACAACTTGGAAATCATATCACCATAGCATTGCATGTGCCTGGAAGATGTGGAGCACTCTAGGGAGTGTGGCATGCCGCGGTCGTAAGATGTTGCCGTATGAGGGAGATCGTCGGTGAGGGCATACATCACGTCATGCCATTTTGCATTAACAACAATAGTAGGATTGTCTGATTTACTGCTTTACTATTATCGCATGATTGAATTGTGAACATGCTAATCTTTGCTCTATGATTCCACTGAGTTGATCACTCACTCCCACATTACGGGATGGTGTTTGCAACACCCACCAGACCCTGTTGTAGATGCAGGTGAGGCTGAGATCCAGGAGGCAGAGCCAGACTTTGACGAGGACCAGGACGAGTTCTCGTACATGCAGTATCACGATGGCTTTGCGTAGGCGATCTGGATCGATGGGATTTCAGTGGGACCATTTTGGATATTTATTTTGTTCATGTATATTATATGAGACTCAGAGATGTAGTCATACTTTGGAGACAGATGAGATTTACTTTGTTTTTCCATACAGTGATATATATATTGTTTAGTCTTCCGCTTGCTTTTATCACTGGATCTGAAGTATGAATTGCAGTTTTGGTATACTTTTACTCATGTGAATGCTTTAAATCAGACAACATTGAATCATAATCATTTTTGTTGCATAAGTGACGGTCTGGAACTCGGGAGTTGAGTTTATACACGACCCCCGATTTTCAGGGTGTTACATTACAGGGAGGTTGATTAGACGCCATGACACTTGTCATTTTATATTTTTTGAGCACTCATGTATATTCTTTCTTTCCATTTTTGGAGTATACATGTATTTAATTAACCTGGTAATATGTTCACACTCTGGAGACTTACAATCAATTATATATTTTATGTATTTATCACAGTCTTCCGCTTGCTAATTTAACTGTCCCTGGAGTATGATATGATGTTTTGGCTTAGTGTCAATCTTGTTTAATGCTATTATACAGACAACATGCATTTATCATTATCTATGTTGCATAAGTGACGTTCTGGAACTCGAGAGTTAGGTTTCTACCCGACCCCCGATTTTCGGGATGTTACAGGATACCATGAGGGTTGAGGAACTAGTTGGTTCACTTCAAACATATGAGTTATCCTTTAAGGCTCCTAAAGGAAAATCAATTGCTCTCAAATCATCTAAAAATATTTCACAAGAGAGCACTTCAGGTTTAGAAAATTCCGAAGATGATATGGCGCTTTTAGCAAAAAAGTTTTACAAAATTTTTAAAAACAAGAAAAAGGTTGCTTTTTAAAAATCAAATGATAGGAGACGATCTAAACCTAGAACTCAAAAATCCTTGAAAGATAGTCAATGTTACAGCTATCAAGAATATGGGCACTTAGCTAACAGATGTCCTAAAAAGGACAAATCAAAAAAGAAAAGCATGATGGCTACTTGGGATGAATCGTCTAATTCTGAATCCTCTTCTAAATTAGAAGATTCTGAATCTGAGTCAGGCGAAGATGTTAAAGCCCTTATGACTCTAGCTAAGATCACCCTTTCAGATGATGATGATATATCTAGTGAAGAAAATCTGAATAGTGATTGCGATAATGAAGATGATCTTCAGGATGCTTATAATGCCCTTTATAAAGAGAGTTGTAAAATTGCTGTCAAGCTTAAATTACAAAAAGAAAAATTTTCTAAGCTTAAGGAAGATTATGAGTCTCTTGTCTTAGAAAAGTCTCATATTTTCGATTCTTTTGAAAAAACCAAATGTGATTTAGATTTCAAAACCTCCAAAATTGAAGATTTGAGATCCGAAAATGAGAAACTCAAAAATGAGGTAGCTTCTCTTCAGAGTTTGAAAGACACATGGAGATATGCCCATGGTGAGCCTAAATTGGAAAAATTATTGTCCAGATCAAGAAAATGTGGCGATCGATCCGAGTTGGGCTATGATAAGAATACATCTCCTAAACAAAAGAACATTGCTCCTAAATTTGTAAAAGGAGAGTCTTCAATCTCAAAAGAAAAGAATACTTATCAAGGTTTTTCCAAAAATTCAAGGACTTTTCAAAAATCGACAAGTAACCATGTCAACTTTAATTTTTAAAACTGAAATCCTTTGGCTGAAAAAATAATTGATCTTCTCAAGGAGCTATTAAAGTCTAACTGTCACGCCCCAAACTCGGAAACCGGGCTCACAAAATTCCCGATCGTCGAATTCGGCGCCGACAGCCTCCGTAGAACCCCATTCTCGGCTCCTAGCTCCCATTCACCAGGTTCCGATCCTGGGATGCTACGAGGAGGATTTTCAATGTCAGTTTGATTCGTAATAAGTATAACCAAAGGCATAACCCACAAACAACAACCAAGTACTCCATTACATTTCCACTATGATCAAAAACTTTACAAGTACAATGAGCATAAAGAAAAATACAATGGTAAAGAATAAAAACTCCAAAATGCTCTGCAACGTGCTCCTACCTCAGCACTGCTGCGAACCAACGTCACCTGCATGCAACAGTCGTGCATAAGCTTATAGAAAGCTTAGAGGGTGGTGAAAGTGTGTGCGCAAGGTAGTAATATGAACATACAATGTCAGAATAATGAGGAATATGTAGATGGAACCATGATATCATGAGTCATACCAAGGCTATGCAATGCAAGACATGAATGGTATCAGCCATCCCAAGGCCATGCGATGTGCAATGCAACTCAAGCATACAGATCTCATCTATGTCCATACATCAATACAGCTCAAATATGGGATATCACCGGGGTCTAGTACACTCTAAACCATATTGCCGCTACATCACGCGCAATAAGGTAAGTGGAAGAGACCTCACTATCCGTCTGCCAATATCGGGCGCGACTCGTCGATAGTGGACCCATTCCTCGAGCTGGTCAGACTCAGCCTAGTATTGCCCCCTACTCTCGGGCGGGTAAGGCCGCACCCCCTTCCAACCGACCATGACACAGTGGAGAACGTAACCGTCTGGTAATCGACACTCAACGCTCACTACCCACTCGGTCTAGACGTTGGAGCAACCTCTTGGTACCATAAGGGTTTAAGGACTTTCACCCAGGGATATCTATAGTACCCCATGTAGAACAAGATTTTCGGTATCCAATCCTGCCAACCACGATACATCTGTGGAAGTTACAATCCCGATGTCGCTAGGGCGTACAATATCCATGTCATACAAATGCGATATGCATGATTCACGCTATCCAGTCATGCATCAAATCCTGCGCATATCGTGCGCTCATGTAGGGCAACACTGTCTAACCAGGAGCCCATAACAACCTGTCCGAAGGCATATGCTATGATCAGACAATCCTCATATCAAGCATACATATGATGTGTATGATCATGAGTCATGAAACTATACTAAACATGTAAATGAGTGAGGAACCATTCATACAACGCGGATAGGCCTAGACGGCCTATACACAGCAAGTACGGCCTAGTAATGGGCTTTAAGGAGGGTCGTAATGTGGACGTGTAACCAACATTATACTCGCAATGTGGACGTCAAACCAACATTGCCCCCAAGGCACGATTGCCGTAAATACTGCCACATAATCTGTATTAGGAACACACATTGCAATGGACCTTAGGTACATCCCATTGGACCTTAAATATATCTAATAGGCCATGATATATGGGCCTTGTATTTGTCAAACGGGCCACACAAATGGACCACACCAATGGGCCTTAGGTATATTACAATGGGTCATAACCCGTGGGCCTTGGATTGCATCAATTGAGCTTAGTTTCATGAGTTTGGTATGTGACCAATGGGCCACACCAATTGGGTCCCACATGTAGATCAAGTGGGCCTCAACCCATAGACCTAACATGAGTCGAATGGGCCTAAACCCCTAGGCCTTAATCAAATAAAATGGGCCTAACTCATGGGTCTCAAATAAATCCAATGGGCCTAATCCCATGGACCCTTTTTATAATCAAATGGGTTTAGTCCCATGGGCCTTACAATATATCAAATGGCCCAGTCTCATGGCCTTAGAACATATCAATTGGGCCTAAACCCATAGGCTTTAAATATCAAGTGAGTTTAAGTCCATAGGCTTTACATATCAAGTGGGCCCAAATTCTTAGGCCTTATGAATCAAATGGGCCTAGCCCATAAGCATTCCATAAATCAAATGGGCCTAACCCATAGGCTTTTTGCAATTTAAGTGGGCCTAACCCATGAGCTTTCCATAAATAAAATGGGTCTAACCCATAGGCCTCATACAAGTCAAATGGGCCTGGTCACATGGCCTTGGGACATATCAGGTGGGCCCAATCCCATGGCTTAGAGGCCCACTGAAATATTTGTTTGCCATCAGAAATGGCAAGGGTCCACTGTAATGTTTATATGTCACCCAGTGTGGGTATGGGCCAGGGGGAGACCCACTGTAATGTTTATTTCTGTCCAAAATGTGCAGCCAGGGGAGGGGGTGGTGTGAACAACACACGTGCGAGGTGGGCTCCACCGTCTGCTGGACGGTGGAGGTGGAGCACAAACATCATGGTGAGAATCACCGTCCACGGCCTGTGGACGATGTGAATAAAATTCATACATTTATGTGGGTTCCACAGATGTGACCCACACTGATGCCCAAATGCCATCTAAGCCATTCATAAGGTCTCTCAGACCTAGATAGAGGGAAAACATAAATTTTAGCTTGATCCAACACATCTGTGGGCCCTAGAAAGATTTCAATGGTAGATGTCCATTCTACTGTTTCATGTGGTGTGGGCCACCTTAGTTCTGGATCGAATCGAAATTTGGAGGGGGCCCACCTGAGGAGGGGACCCACCTCATGAACGGTGTGGATCATAACATATACATCAAGGTGGGGCCCACGGCAGCAGCCGTGGGTGGCCTGCTGGACGCCCTCCCGCCCGGGCGCTGCACGCTGCTACGTGCAGCGTGCTGCCGCTGACAGTGAGGGAGGCATGCCTCATCCAAAAATCGGAAAAATCTCATTTTTCTGAGGTTTTTTATACGTAGGGTCCGCTTTACAGAAATCCATCCCAGCCATTGCGTTCAGTGGCGCAAGGCTGACCAAATGAGTCTAAAGTTTAAATTTTTTTTGATGATAGAAGATGAAATAAAATAAGAAAAGGATCCTTGAAGGGTAGTGATGCATTCTTTGATGCTATGGCCCACCAGGTCCTCCAATCAGCCCCAAACTTCTACCCAACGGCTAAAACATTGTAGGTAAGAGGATGGACAGCTTGGATTGTTCAAATACATCATGATGGGGCCTAAGCAAGTGGACCACCAAAACCCCTTTACTTCTTTCCTTTTTTTTCTTCTTTCCTTTGAAACATCCAGCGTCCCAGACGCTGGACGGTTTTTTTATTTTTATTTTTTTTAATAGTGGTGGGCCCTGATGAAGTGGGCCACCACTGAGGGGTGACATGGGTACAACGACTAAGGTGGGCCCCACTTGAATAAAAATAAAATACCTCAAGGTGGGATCCATTCAAGTGGGCCACACAATCCTATTGCATAAAATAAAATAAAGTAAAATAAAAGAAAATAAAAGAAATAAAAGAGAGAGAGAGACATGGAGAGTGGGACACGCCTTGTGATGAAGGGCTCCGCCACTATGAGCCCTCCTTTGAATGAAATCATACAATAAACGGATCCCTTTGAACATGGGATCATCAAAAATACAAATCAACGGTGGAGATCCATTCCCCACCGATATGGATGGTCTAGATGACCTTTCTAAATGAAATAAACATCATGATGGGGTCCATGGAGAATGGCCCCATCATAGAATGATCATGATGATCCAAGTGGTCCATCGGCCACATATTAGGGTCCCAAGTGAGATCCGCACCATGGATCGGTGGGCCTCACTTGGCCCATCATAAAAATAAGAAAAACTATCCTATAGAGGCACCCACCGCCCGATCTTCTTGCTCCTAGGGGCTCCTTAGCACCTTAGCTTCAACTTCAATGGAGGAGATGGAGAATGGAAGGTTGAGATGGGAGATTTTGGGATGAAGAGGTGGGCCACTTGGAGCTTAGGAGAGTTTGGAAAACTCCATACGTATGGGCTCTTTGTTGCTTGGGATTGAGATGAGAAAATGAGAAAGAGAGAGAGTGATGTAGAGAGAGATGGATGGATGGATGAATGATGGTTGTGTAAGAAAGTATTGACTTTTGAGGCTTTTGTGTAAGAGAGGTATGGGTGGTGAAGACTTTTGTGGCTTTTTGTGTAAGAGAGGTATGGGTTTGGGAGACTTTTGTGGTTGCTTGGGAAAAGGAAATAAAGTGATGTGTACTTGACATGTGATGGATTGATGGATTGATTGATTGATGGGATTGATGTGATTGATGTGACACATCGTAGAGATTTTCTTGGGTTTCACAACGCGCTGCGTTTTCTCGCACCGAACGTTGGCCCACATCTCTTGACCAGGGTATCGCCTCGGTGCGCGAGTCGCGGTATCAGAACTGCAACGACGGCGCGGTCGCTATGGTATTGGTCTCGGGTTGAGTCGACTCGGGTTGTCGGCACATGAATCAGGGTCGCGCATCGATATCAGTTAAGGGTCGAAGGTTGCTGAAATTCGACCGGTAAGACCGCGGAAGTCTACGGAAAGGTACGGACCAAGATACGGGTCTTACACTAACTCTATAGGTCTCTCCTATAACAATAGACAGAAAAAGACCATCTATACTCCTAAACCCAAAATAGTTATGAAATGGGTTCCTAAAGTTGTCAGCTTGGTTACCCACACTGCTTTCAAAGCTACAAGCCATTCAAAGTGGTATCTAGATAGTGGTTGCTCCAGGCATATGACAGGTGACAAAGCTTTATTCACCGACCTTAAGGATATGACTGAAGGGTCAGTCACATTTGGTGATGGAAGCAATTGTAAAATCATTGGCCAAGGTACGGTTCAGCTTTATAACCTTCCTTTATTTAAGAATGTTTTATATGTTGAGGGCTTAAAACACAACCTTCTAAGCATTTCTCAGATATGTGATAAGAACCATAGTGTAAAGTTTTCTAATCAAGGTTGTGAGATAGTTAATAAAAAGGGTTCTGTTATATTAACTGGTCGCAAAACTTCTAAAAATTGCTACATCGTTAGTGATGTAAGCTCATCTACTCAATCATGTTACATGGTCCATACCGATGAGACTGAATTATGGAATAAACGCCTTGGACATGTACACTATCGGAACTTATTTAAATTGAGCAAAAGAGAATTAATTAGAGGTCTACCCAAATTGTAAAAAGTAGATAAAATATGTGGTGAATGCTAGTTGGGCAAACAGATTAGGAGCTCTCATAAGAAAGTGAGCTCTAACACCACATCTAGACTAATCGAGCTTCTCCACATGGATCTTATTGGACCAACCAGATCGAAAAGTCGAGGAGGCAAAAAATACATCTTGGTTATCATAGATGACTATACCAGATTCACTTGGGTATCATTCTTAAAAGATAAAACTGAAACCCTGGATGAAGTGAAAAAGGTCATCAAACAAATCCAAAATGAGAAAGGTTCTCATGTTAGTAAGCTCCGTAGTGATCATGGATCCGAATTTGAAAACAGTAGTTTTGAGAAATTCTGTAGCGATCAGGGAATATCACATGAATTCTCTGCGCCCAAAACATCGCAACAAAATGGTATAGTTAAAAGAAAAAATAGAGTGCTTCAGGATATGGCTAATGTTATGTTGAATAGCATGAAGCTCTCTATAAATCTTTGGGCTAAAGCAGTTAATACCGCATGTTATATTATTAATCGGGTTTATACCAGTAAATCTGATAATAAGACTGCTTATGAATTGTGGTTTAAAAGGAAACCTACTATCAAATACTTTCGAGTTTTTGAAAGCAAGTGTTATATTTTACAGGATCATGAAAATTTGGGTAAGTTTGATACAAAGAGTGACGAAGGTATTTTTCTTAGTTATTCTTCGAACAGTCGAGCTTATAGGGTTCTAAATAAGAGAACTGGTGTGATTCAAGAGTCCATCAATGTGGTCATTGATGATCATTTGAATACTCCAGCTCCAAGTTTAGATGATGATGAAGCCCTTATTATTGACAATCAAGATATCTCATCAAGACAAAAAGAATCTGAACCAAGGACTGTCAAAGATCATCCAACCAATCAAATACTTAGAAACCCTCTCACTAGAGTTCGTACTCGCAAACAACTTGAGAACATATGTAATTATGTTTATTTTACATCCCAAATAGAACCGGTCAATGTGAAAGAGGCACTTTCTGACGAAAATTGGATAGTTTCTATGCAAGATGAACTTAATCAATTTGTTCATAATGATGTCTGGTATCTTGTTCCTAGACCTAAAGATAAACACATTATTGGAATAAAATGGATCTTTAAAAATAAGTCCGATGAGCTTGGAAATATAATACGAAATAAGGCTAGACGGGTTGTACAAGGGTACACTCAGATTGAAGGCATCGATTATGATGAAACCTTTGCTCCAGTCGCTCGCCTTGAATCAATTAGACTTTTTATTTCCATCACATGCTTTAGAAAATTTAAAATTTATTAGATGGATGTAAAGAGTGCTTTCTTGAATGGCGATTTACATGAAGAAGTGTATGTTGAACAACCTTCAAGGTTTGAAGACCCTAAGTTATCTGACCATGTATTTCGTCTCAAAAAGGCTCTCTATGATCTAAAACAAGCACCCAGGGCATGGTATGAGAAATTGACTAAATTCTTACTTAGTCATAGCTTTCAAGTTGGAAGTGTTGATAAAACTCTCTTTGTTAAAAAACATAACAATGATATTTTGATGGTTCAAATTTATGTTGATGATATTATTTATGGATCTACTTACTCTAACATGTCTATTGAGTTTACAGAGTTTATGAAATCAAGGTTCGAAATGAGCATGGTTGGCGAACTTAATTATTTCGTAGGGTTGCAAGTAAAACAACAACCTGATGGAATTTTCATTTTTTACACCAAATATGCTTCAAACTTGGTTAAAAGATTTGGATTTGAGAATGGTAAGAACTTTGATACTCCTATGAGTACAACGTTAAGACTCTCAAAAGACTCCTACAGGTAAAGATATAGATCCTAAACTATATCACAGTATGATTGGTAGTTTGTTGTATCTAACTGCTAGTAGAATTGATATCTCTTTTAGTGTTGGTATTTGTGCGAGATATCAGTCTAATCCTAAGGAATCACATCTTACTACTGTTAAACGGATTATTAGATATGTCGCAAGTTCTATAAATTTGGGACTTTGGTATTCTTTTGATACTAGTGTTCAATTAGTCGGGTACTCAGATGTTGATTGGGCCGGAAATATCGATGATAGAAAATCAACTAGTGGTGGTTGTTTTTACATTGGAAATTGCTTAGTTTCTTGGTTCAGCAAGAAGCAAAGCTCAATATTTCTCTCCACTGCTAAGGCTGAGTATATTGCAGCTGGATATGCATGTACTCAACTAGTTTGGATGAAACACATGCTTAGCGATTATGGAATTAATCAAGATTCAATGATCTTACATTGTGATAATTCCAATCCTATAAACATTTCCAAAAATCTAATCCATCATTCACATACTAAGCATATTGACATTAGGTATCACTACATTTATGAGTTGGTTGAAGAAAAAGTCATCTCCTTGGAATATATACTAACCGAAACTCAACTTGCTGATATATTTACTAAACCGCTCGACAAAAGAAGGTGTAATAAATTAAAATTTGATCTTGGTATGTGCATTTTACATTGAATATTCTTGCTTGCATGTATCATAATGTTTTATATTTCATATTATATTTGTTTAAAATTTAAAATTTTGCATTAAAAATGTAATTTTTGGTCGATACTCGACCGGTCGTGGATGTACACGACCAGTCGTGTTACGACCGGTCGTGCACAGCACTCGACCGGTCGTGGTACTCGTGAGCATGATATAATTTGGGGAAAATCCCCTTCTTCTTCATTTCCATTCCGACCTACGACGAGTCGTGGCTCGACCAGTCATAGGATTTCTAGTTTTTCTTCAAGGTAAGTCCTATTTCATCATCTTTCTTGAAGATTCATGCTCTCTATGCTTTGATTTGTTCATAGTATAGTCAGATTTCATCTCTTGTTGGGTTTTTCAAGGGTTTCCTCTCAATTTGCTGATCTAGAGAAAACCCATCTTTCTTTTGTGCATCTTGTTTTCTCTTTGTATATCTTTTTGAATATGGATGCTAGAGGGAAAAGAAAACATTCCGTGGTCCATCTTCATCTAGATCTACACCGATAACTAAATGGCACCTTCGGTCACCCGAAGATGATTCTCAAGATGTAAGAGATTTACGTGTCCGTAACATTATCGTTGAGCATACCGTTGATCTCTATCACATTGCTCCATATGGTATTGTCCCCCTCCTTGAATCTGTTGGCTGGATTAACATTTTGCTTTGGGGTGGGCATGCATACCAGTCCATTGCTCAATCAATGGTAGCATGCATCTCAGAATTTTCTCTTGATAATTTAACATTTTCAATTGATACTAGAGAAGGAAAATTTGAAGTAGACTGTCATTTGATATCAGGTATTATGGATATACCTGTTAATGATGAAGGAATACCGATTCATACTTTATACGACAAACCATCTGAATCAGAAAAATACATGTTAACAAGAGATTTATGCAAAATTGATGCACAATGGACTGACAAAGGGAATGTGCTCCCTGCAAAGTATCTGTTACCTAGATATAGAGTGTTACATCGTTTCTTCATTTCCAATGTGTATCCTCGGTCCGGTAATAAAACTGAGTTGACTTCTTTCATGGTTCGTATGTTGCATTCTATTGCTTCTAGTACTATAGTTTGTCTTCCTTCTTTGATCTATTATTTCATTATTCAGTTTCGTCTTCATCCGGGTTATAGTGATATTCCGTTCGGTTATCTTATGACTGTTTTAGCCACTCACTTGCTTGTCGATAAACCCGTAAATGAGGCACCAATTCATCATCTTATTTTCAATAATTCCAATCTTAATAAGATGAAATTGGATCTGCTCCCTGGCCAAGTTGATGAAGGTGGTGTTAGTGGTGTTGGTGGTGAAGCTGGAAACGAAGGGGAAGCTGGCGATCTTCCTCAACAAGATGTTAATATGGATGACATATTTGATGATATAGAAACTGATTCACCTAATGATCCTGATTATGATCCATCTGGTCATGATGCACGCCTTCGTGCATTAGAGGAAAAAGTTGATAACATGAGTATAGCCCATGATATGCAATTTAAGTACATGCGAAAATATCTTCGTCGCATAAATAGGGGCTTACACCAGATTGATTCGACTATCCCTGCTCTCTCCTCTGGATCAAATTAGGTGAATTATCTTCTAGATAGTATAACATTATCTTTTATTTTGGATATGTATTATGGATTATGGTTTGATAACATTGTCTTTTGGATATTGTATTATGGATTATGGCTTGATGCTTCAGGTTTATATTATGTCCTTTCATATCTCTTTCTCATCATCTATTTTTTCTCTTTATGTTCTCCTTCCTATTGTGACTTTCCCTTGTCATTTTGTGACAAAAAGGAGGAGTAGTAAGAGCTAAAGATAAAAGGGGGAGTAATATGGAAAGGGGGAGTAATTTGTTTGAATTAATTGATTGAGAAGGATATGTGGATTGAGAATATGGTGTCTTGAGGTTTTTCATGTTGTTTACTGTTTATATGAGCAGTACTCGTATTACTCAGGGGGAGTAGAGTAATTTATGATTTTATGGTTCATTATTCCTTATTATCTTCTTTGCTATATGTTTTGTCACAAATTTGACAAAGGGAGAGATTGTAAGTGTTATGATTTCATATCCCTTTAGTTGTCAAATTTTGTGGTGCCAAAACTTATATTTATGTCTTGTATATCTTGTGTCTTATGTTTGAAGACTATTCATTGCAATCAAGACATCGCATTTCAAGACAAGAACTTAAATGAAGAAAGTTTTCAAGTCATGGATGAAGAATTCAAGAATAGAAGTTTTCAAGTTTGCATGTTCAAGATACGATCAAGTTCAAGTTTAGTAGAAGACTATGTCAAGTCAAGATCAAGCTCAAGAAGGCCTACTACAAGATTTGTATATTCTCGAGCTTCTCTTAAGGGTCATCTGAGTGTATAGACTTTCAATGTCCATCTCACTTTTAAGGTTTGATTGACCTTAGATTGACCTTGGGATGGGCTTTACTGTATGTCATTCATGATACATAACTCATATATTTTAATATGCATGTTTGGGCTATTCTAAGACCAGTCCTAGGGACTTCAAGACCAGTCCTAGCTCTGCTACGACCAGTCCTGTGAGTTTTACGACTCATCCTTCGACCGGTCGTAGCCCTACGACTCAAACTCCAGCAACCAATTTAGGGGTCCTATGACTGGTCGTAGGTGGCCCACGACCGGTCGTAGACCACCCAGGACCGGTCGTGGAACAGAAAATCTTATCCCGGGAAAATCTTTGAAAATCTTTGAAGCTACGACCAGTCCTAAGATCCTAAGACCAGTCGTAGATGGGATTTTTCAGGCCATAAATAGAGCACGAACTTCAGAGTTTTAGTAACTTAATTCAATTCTATTAAAGCAATCTTTAGGCTATTCTCTGAGATAAGTTTATGTTTGTTTTAAGCTACTTTGTGCTTATTTAATATTCCTTTTGCTAGCTTATTCTTATTTGATTTTGATCTATATTCCAATCTTATTAGAAAAGGAGAATTTCTGATATTCCTTCTTCTTGGATTCAAAATCAAATAGAACTAGCCCTTTTGATTTAAAATCAGCTAGACTTAGAACCATTCTTAAAGTGAGTATTGGACTTTGAACGTTGAATCGAATGTAACATCCCGAAAATCGGGGGGTCGAGCAAAAACCTAACTCCCGAGTTCCAAAATGTTATTTATGCAACATAGATATGTATGATTGAATGTTGTCTGTAATAACGAATTAAACATGAGTGAGATTAAGCTAGAACATCATATCATACTCCAGAGACAGTTAAATTAACAAGCGGAAGACTGTGATAGTATGTATAACATATATAAACTGTTGTGTCTCCAGAGTGTGAACATGTTACCAGGTTATATACATACATGTATGCTCCAAAAGTAGACAAAACGAATATACATGAGTGCGCTAAAAATATAAAATGACAAGTGTCAAAGTATCTAATCAACCTCCCTGTAATCCCATCATTCAGAACACGCATAAAGGAGGAATCCTCCTCATCATCATCAAGTCCAGCTCCGCCTCGCAGGCCGCGCCATCATCTGCAATCACAATAGGGACTAGTGGGTGTCCGAAAACACCATCCCGTAACGTGGGAGTGAGTAGCTAACTCAGTGGAATAATAGAGCAAGGATTAGCATGTTCTCAAATCAATCATACGATAATAGTAAAGCAGTAAATCAAACAATCCTAATACTGTTGTTAATGCAATATGACATGACGTGATGTATGCCCTCACCGACGATCTCCCTCATACGGCACCATCTTACGACCGCGGCATGCAATCGACCCTCAAGTGCCCCACATCTTCCAGGCACATACAATGGTATGGTGATATGATTTCCAAGTTATTATTAGTCCATTCAAACAGCAGGATTGGGAAACTAAGGTACCTCCCTTATATCAATCCCAACACAGATCCTGTCTAGGGTCGTCACTCCTAGTAATATCATACGATGTATATTTTTTAGGTAGCTGTAAGGGCTGTCAGGGCTATTGCTCGCACTCGTTGCACCGCTCCCCCATCGCCTTATCAATACAGGCCTACTGTACTCTACTGCTACGGAAGGGTCGTCTCCTCCCGTAGACTCAGAATACGCTCGCGGTCACTACAAAGGGCTGCCAGGGCTGTTGCTCGCACTCGTTGCACCGCTCCCCCATCACCTTATCAATGTAGGTTGACAGTAAGAATATAGTGTCTCATACCACCATAATCTGCTCACGAGTCATAGGTGCTCACTGGTCACTACGGGGAGGTTGTGGCCCCAGCGTAGGCCGACAGCTCGACCACGGTGTCCCATACCATCATGCCCGGCTCATGAGTCTTCGTGGATCAAGGTACCATGGTTAACAGGGTTTATAATGGTAAGTTCAGTACCCTAGGTTCAAGCAGTTATGACTCATGTAGGGTGAACATACAATGGCCAGTCGGGTTACTTGGTTGAACGACATGAAATGTGTAAAACACTTCGTGTGGCCTAACCACTGCCGCCAACTCCAAAACACGGCTCGCGTTCATCGACGCGTCGTTCGTGGCCAAGATAAGCTAACCACGAATTCGCTCGGTTACCGACTGCCTAGACTAGGTATAGTCCCAAACACATGAATTCACATCAGCAATTCATATAAGAGTATTGGAAATGAAATACAACCATGTGAGCATGTTAACACATGTTATAGCATACAACTTAAGCAAATCTTCAAGCACATACATTTCATGCATATAATGAAATCATGCATATAACTAACATGTAGGAAATCATTCACATCAGCATATTAATTGAGAAATCAATCTCAAACTAATCCATAACACCATTTAATTCAATACATACTAATACAAGCATTTATACAAACACTTACACTTCACGCTTAAGTCTACATATAGGATGTCGACCCGAAGTGCGCATTTAGGCGAATCTCTTCGCCAAACTAATTATGCACGTATTCCTAACATTCTAATGCGACAACAAATCATGTCAATCACATCAGCAAAATATGAATGAAATCTGTACTTCCTACAAATGACTAAAATGCCCTAAATCTCATATTCTTCGTTGATTTACGAAATAGGAAACGGACAGCGTGTTGTACATGTCAAACGGTGTTGCCGTCGATAATCTACTATTAAACGACATTGAAAGCTTCAGAAACAGTCAATCGAAGCGTCTAAAATCCACACCTTATCTCTTATAAAGGTATTAATTTGAACGGAGCGTATACGCTTCGTCTACGGCGAACAGAGAACCTAATACACAAGTTCTATTAGCTACTTCGCTAGGAAACGAAAGGAACCTCAAATCAGCAACTTCTAGGGTATTTTCTTACCTGAAAACGCGGAGGAATCGCCGGGAAAGTGATCGGAATGCGTGGCTTAACCACTTGCAGCACGTGGCACAAGCAGCAAGGAATTCTCTCCCACCTTTTCTCACAAACTCTCACCTTTTCTCTCTCCCAATCTAGGGATTTTTGTAAATTCGGATGGGAGAGAGGAGTGAGGGTTTCAACCCTTTTTATAAGCCTAAACTTGCCCGAAATAGGCTCGGGAACAAGTTTCACTTGAGGGGTAACCAAATCGGGGCTGTTTCAGTCCAAAAGGACATTTCTGGTGGTCCCCTGGCTGAATGCGGTCGGACTTAAGCTCATGCACACTGGATCTAGCACACATCAAGTTTTCAGTCCGGCAGGGTTCGCAGATCGCACGTGGCGGTCCAGTTTCAGTTTAGCGGTCACCGCACGTAGATCAGGCCTGCAAATCTCATGATATGAAATAGAAATATTTCCTGATCCGAGGGTGTAATTTGGCTGAATTCTGACAGTCAGAATGCTTAATACTGACACATCAAGTCGTGTGCCAGATTTGAATTTGAAATTCCAATTCTGTCCCTATTCGCACTCTCTTTAGTCCGGGCTCAATGAAATAGCCTGTGTGTATCGGTTGGACTTGATTTTTGACATGATTGTCAAGTCCAGCTGGGCGGTCCTAACGGTCTAAGATAGGAGGTGTCAGACTTTCGACGCGCGGTCTAGATCCAATACAAAATTTCAAAGTGGTCCAGAGAACAAACCTGCTTAGAGTTTGATCCGAGGTTATAGAGTATTATAGAGTCATTGGTTCTACTCGATTTGGGTCTTGTAGAACGTATTTAAAGTGATGAGGGACTATTTCCCAGCTACTCTAGCGTTGCGCTAGCTAACTTATGCTTAGTTTTTAAAGGAATTAATCCTAAGTGGTTTCTTTGGCTATGGAATTGGGTTCTGAGCGATTTTTCGGGTGTTTTAATTAACCCATTGCCTAAGGACGTCTAATCTCAGGTTGGCCAAAATTCGAGGTGTTACAATCTAGCCCCCTTAAAATACAATTTCATCCCCGAAATTGGCGAAGGGCAAGGAGTACTTTTTCTAAGGAATGTTAAAATCCTACTTAACAACCTAACCTTACGTAAAGCCTAACTCAGCTGTTTCGATCCTGGGCCAGTGGGAAAGAGGCCAACCACTCTTCCGCTGCGCCACTCTGATCGAACGGTAGCGTTGACTAACCTAACTGGATTGGACTTAATACGTTCTACCCCCTTAAAACTTGGTTCTACTAAAAGTTCAAGAGTCTATGCATCGCTCCGTACATCAGAACGAGGTGCAACTTAAGACCTATCCTTGACATAAATTGAAAAACAACTGCTCTACATGGTTTTCCTTGCTAATGATGTGTTCTATGGCATTGGTACCTATGATCATAGAGATGAGCCTAATCTCTATTGTGGTTAAGTTCAAGGGCAGGTATGAGTTGGTGGCAAGATGTCGAATTCTCTACTGGCTTTAAGTCCTCGCCATTTCCCAAAGACACTGTGATCCCGTTTGGTTGTATGTGGTCGAGCCAACACGGAAGAAAAGTAGTATAGTGGGTCTGAGCCGGATACATAGACTTTCTGTCTAGCTAGGACAGAAGATTTATTATATCAATTCTTAATCCGAGTCGATGCCGATCTTCTGCTTGATCAGAGCATTGGATTTATTGGTAACCACTAGGATTAGGAAGTCAATTCAAACCGCGAATACATCGCTTACATGTAGTTCCTTTATTCCGCGTTCTCGAATGCAATAAGCCCTTGGGGAAGGCAATTCTAAGGGGCGTGCTAGTACATTCTAAGTTCATTCTGAGGGATTTATAAATAGTCCCTAAGAGTGAATGGCTCCCTCCTATGGGCAACAACAGAAGTCTATAAGTCATAAGGGGATCTATCGAAGGAAGGGAGTCTCATTCCAACCAAATCTAACCTACTATCCCTTAGCATATATAGGCCTTACACTGCCTAAGACAACTAGTAGCCTAGTCTGTAACTCAGTAGTTATAATCCAAAGCCTAAGTTTTTACGTTAAATGGTTCCATACCATTTCTACTACAGGGAGTTGTTCTATTGCTTAGGGTCACGATTATCTAAATGGAATTGGATTTCTTATGTCGTCAGATCCTTCAAATCTAGGAGTGCTATCGCTAGGTCCAAAACGCCAAGGGCCTATTGTATGAAACGAAACTACATTCCTAATCCCATGTTGGGATTGGGAGTAGCATGCTAGTCACAATACATGGAACAAAGTTCTACACTTTCTACCTCTGACGTCACTAAACCTAACAACAACAAAACACAGAGATTTCAAAATGGTAATCAAACATTTATAAGACAACGTCACAGATGCCTAATTCTACCAAAGGACTCTACCAAAGTCCCGACTTACCTTCTTTATCACTGTCGAGTCTAATACTGTCTATTGCTCACTAGAGCTCTCTTGGCCATAATAGCTTAACAATAACTATGGAAAACGGAGGAAATGCGGAGAAATGGTTTCCCAAATGGACAGAACGAAATCTAGACGTTGTAGAGGGATGCTTCAAACTTCCCTAGGATGTATTTTCAAGGAGAAATGAAAATGAAAAAGGGGAATGGATCACCTCACGATTTCAGCTCGATTTAGGGGTTTTTAGAGCTCCAAAAGATGAAATCTTCAAGAGGGAGGGCTGCCAACTTCAAAGGAACGATGGAGTGTGGTCGTTTTTGGCCAAGGATGGATTTGGGAGTGGTTTGGAACCACGGATTTGGGTTAGGGCAGCTAGAGAACGAAAATGGAGTTAGGGTAGGGGCTGTTTGTGAAGGAAGTACCCCTATTTGGGGTTTTCTATGGATGAACCGCACATGAGGGGTGTACACGACCCAAAATAGGGCATGCGCCCAAAAATCAAATCAAGTGGGCCCCACCGGACTGCGATGCATCGCCGAACCGCCGGTCAACTCTCATGTTGGTCGGTGGGACCACATGGGTCTAGTCCCCCATGGTCTAGGGACCCCAAAAAGGTATGGTCTCAACCTTAGTTTATTGTATATTCACCTATAGAGGCCCAAACATGTGTTCAGGGCTTTTCGGGACTAATATGTAATCCCGAATAGAAAACCCTATCATGCAACATATGATTTTGGGGTAGAAGGAGCTATTACATCCATCTAGACCATTAGTTGCCAAAGAAAGCAAAGTTAGAATGGCCTTATGGCCATTTTTCATGAAGTTTTACTATTCATTGTAAAATTTTGTGAAAGTATGATTTTATGTTATTTTCACATTAGTATTGATGCCTAACATGAAAATTATAAGAAATAATTGAAGATTGGAGTGGTGAGAGGAAGAATTTTGAAGATTTTTGGTGAAACGGGGTTTTTAAGCCCTGACGATTGAATACAGGGGTTGTGGTTGTCCCACAGCCCAAAGATTGTCATTTACGGGTTTAGAAGCGTTCAAAGAATGTCTCAACCCACTCACCTACAACCTAGGAGCTATTCGGGTTGCTTCACGCGACCCTAGATGAGTTACGGACTCGATCAGGCGATCGATACGAATAGACTTCGCCTATTGGCGAATCTGGGATCCTATAAGTGTTTATAGACCCTTCTCGCACCCACCTAAGTTAAAAGAAGCGACAGCGTATGTCGCGTGACCATAACCTAGGCCCGGTTTAATTAAAATCATGCTCTGATACCATCTGTAACATCCTGAAAATCGGGGGGTCAAGCAAAAACCCAACTCCCGAGTTCCAAAATGTTATTTATGCAACATAGATATGTATGTCTGTAATAATGTGTTAAACATGAGTGATATTAAGCTAGAACAGCATATCATACTCCAGAGACAATTAAATTAACAAGCGGAAGACTGTGATAATATGTATAACATATATAAACTATTGTATGTCTCCAGAGTGTGAACATGTTACCAGGTTATATACATACATGTATGCTCCAAAAGTAGACAAAACGAATATACATGAGTGCGCTAAAAATATAAAATGACAAGTGTCAAAGTATCTAATCAACCTCCCTATAATCCCGTCATTCAGAACACGCATAAAGGAGGAATCCTCCTCATCATCATCAAGTCCAGCTCTGCCTCGCAGGCCGCGCCATCATCTGTAATCACAATAGGAACTGGTGGGTGTCCGGAAACACCATCCCGTAACGTGGGAGTGAGTAGCTAACTCAGTAGAATAATAGAGCAAGGATTAGCATGTTCTCAAATCAATCATGCGATAATAGTAAAGCAGTAAATCAAACAATCCTAATACTATCGTTAATGCAATATGACATGACGTGATGTATGCCCTCACCGACGATCTCCCTCATACGGCACCATCATACGACCGCGGCATACAATCGACCCTCAAGTGCTCCACATCTTCCAGGCACATGCATTGGTATGGTGATATGATTTTCGAGTTATTATTAGTCCATTCAAACAACAGGATTGGGAAACTAAGGTACCTCCCTTATATCAATCCCAACACAGATCCTGTCTAGGGTCGTCACTCCTAGTAATATCATACGATGTATATTTTGTAGGTCGCTGCAAGGGCTGCCAGGGCTGTTGCTCGCACTCGTTGCACCGCTCTCCTATCACCTTATCAATACAGGCCTACTGTACTCTACTGCTACGGAACGGTCGTCGCCTCCCGTAGACTCAGAATACGCTCGCGGTCACTACAAAGGGCTGCCAGGGCTATTGCTCGCACTCGTTGCACCGCTCCCCCATCACCTTATCAATGTAGGCCGACCGCAAGAATATAGTGTCCCATACCACATTAATCTGCTCACGAGTCATAGGTACTCACTGGTCACTACGGGGAGGTTGTGGCCCCAGCGTAGGCCGATAGCTCGACCACGGTGTCCCATACCACCATGCCCGGCTCATAAGTCTTCGTGGATCAAGGTACCATGGTTAATAGGGTTTACAATGGTAAGTTCAGTACCCTAGGTTCAAGCAGTTATTGCTCATGTAGGGTGAACATACAATGGCCAGTCGGGTTACTTGACGGGCTCGACTAGCACGATCGCATCTCAAGTTGAACGACATGAATTGTGTAAAACACTTCGTGTGGCCTAACCACTGCCGCCAACTCCAAAACAAGGCTCGCGTTCATCGACGCGTCGTTCGTGGCTAAGATAAGCCAACCACGAATTCGCTCGGTTACCGACTGCCTGGACTAGGTATAGTCCCAAACACATATGAATTCACATCAGCAATTCATATAAGAGTATTGGAAATGAAATACAACCATGTGAGCATGTTAACACATGTTATAACATACAACTTAAGCAAATCTTCAAGCACATACATTTCATGCATATAATGAAATCATGCATATAACTAACATGTAGGAAATCATTCACATCAGCATATTAATTGAGAAATCAATCTCAAACTAATCCATAACACCATTTAATTCAATACATACTAATACAAGCATTTATACAAACACTTACACTTCACACTTAAGTCTACATATAGTATGTCGACCCGAAGTGCGCATTTAGGCGAATCTCTTCGTCAAACTAATTATACACGTATTCCTAACATTCTAATGCGACAACAAATCATGTCAATCACATCAGAAAAATATGAATGAAATCTGTACTTCCTACAAATGACTAAAATGCCCTAAATCTCATATTCTTCGTTGATTTACGAAACAGGAAACGGACAACATGTTGTACATGTCAAACGGCGTTGCCGTCGATAATCTACTATTAAATGACATTGAAAGCTTTGGAAACAGTCAATCGAAGCATCTAAAATCCACACCTTATCTCTTATAAAGGTATTGATTTGAACGGAGCATATACGCTTCGTCTACGGCGAACAGAGAACCTAATACACAAGTTCTATTAGCTACTTCACTAGGAAATGAAAGGAACCTCAAATCAGCAACTTTTAGGATATTTTCTTACCTGAAAACGTGGAGGAATCGCGGGAAAAGTGATCGGAGTGCGTGGCTTAACCACTTGCAGCACGTGGCACAAGCAGCAGGGAATTCTCTCCCACCTTCTCTCACAAACTCTCACCTTTTCTCTCTCCCAATCTAGGGATTTTTGTAAATTCGGATGGGAGAGAGGAGTGAGGGTTTCAACCCTTTTTATAAGCCCAAACTTGCCCGAAATAGGCTCGGGAACAAGTTTCACTTGAGGGATAACCAAATCAGGACTGTTTCAGTCCAAAAGGACATTTCTGGTGGTCCCCTGGCTGAATGCGGTCGGACTTAAGCTCATGCACACTGGATCTAGCACACATCAAGTTTTCAGTCCGGCAGGATTCGCAGATCGCACGTGGCGGTCCAGTTTCAGTTCAGCGGTCACCGCACGTAGATCAGGCCTGCAAATCTCATGATATGAAATAGAAATTTTTCCTGATCCGAGGGTGTAATTTGGCTGAATTCTGACAGTCAGAATGCTTAATACTGACACATCAAGTCGTGTGCCAGATTTGAATTTGAAATTCCAATTATGTCCCTATTCGCACTCTCTTCAGTCCGGGCTCAATGAAATAGCCTGTGTTTATCGGTTGGACTTGATTTTTGAAATGATTGTCAAGTCCAGCTGGGCAGTCCTAACGGTCTAAGATAGGAGGTATCGGACTTTCGACGCGCGGTCTAGATCCAATACAAAATTTTAAAGTGGTCCAGAGAACAAACCTTCTTAGAGTTTAATTCGAGGTTATAGAGTATTATAGGGTCATTGGTTCTACTCGATTTGGGTCTTGTAGAACGTATTTAAAGTGATCAGGGACTATTTCCCAGCTACTCTAGCGTTGTGCTAGCTAACTTATGCTTAGTTTCTAAAGGAATTAATCCTAAGTGGTTTCTTTGGCTATGGAATTCGGTTCTCAGCGATTTTTCAGGTGTTTTAATTAACCCATTGCCTAAGGACGTCTAATCCCAGGTTGGCCAAAATCTGGGGTGTTACATCGAACTTCTACTCAAATTGGTTCTACCGGGCTTCTTCAAAAGGTGATTCAGGTATTTTACATTTTTATAATTTACTTTGTTTGGTTTTGTTTAAGATTTTCCAGAAAAATCTCATTGTATTAGTTATCTGAGGAGAGCCAGAAAACTCAGATTGTGGGGTTTTTGGATTGTGTAAGCCCGAGATCAAAGACACAATTGTGAAGGTTTTAGGTGAACCTATGAAACCTATTTTGATAGTGCATGCTAATATCGCCTGTGTGAGGATATTAGGAGTGGAGTAGCATTCTATGTGGCTGTTGGATAACAGTTTGTGTACACACAGGCGAACCACTATATATCGTTGTGTTGTGGATGTGTTTTACTCTTTCATTCTTTTATTCATTCTGTTTTGTGGAGAGTGTTTATGGATGAATGTTGTAATCACTTCAAGCAAGTGTGGATGAATGTTGTAACAACTTAGGATTTATTTTCTGCAAGTTATTTTGATTTCCTTGCTTTTTATTCCTCATTGGTTTGTGATATAAAGGACGTTCTAAAAATAAGGTTGTCCTACCTTAAACCTTTGGTTTTTGGTGTAAGGTTGTCCTTAGAACTGATAAAGTATCATTCTCCTTATTTTAGGCTATTGAGATTATTTTATATTCAGCATTGTACTTTATTTCTTTTATTATTCCGATGTTATTAGTTTTATTTGGCATTGCTCTATTCACCCCCCCTCTAGGGCATATAGCTAGGCCCTTTCTGGTACATGAAAAGGGAAGAAGATGAGATTGAAGGGGTGATTTAAGAGGGGGAAAAGGGATTTTTAAGAAAAAGGAAAGCTTAGAATTAGGTGGGGATGGAATGAAGCAAAAAAAAAACATAAAAGGGGTCCCACATGATTTCGTGGACCCCACCAGACCCGGGCTAAGCAGGCGGCAAGGCCTCGCCGGTCGCTAGACCTCCGGGTGAGCCCTCGCCCCCTGGGTAATGGCATCCCCCTTGGGTGCCGTATGTATGCGGGGTCCACTTTAGATCCCCCCGATTTGTACTATTTGGTCCCCCTAGTTCGTTTGAATCGTTTCAAGTCCTATCTCGCATATATTCATGTGTTTTATGTTATTTGAAAGTGGAACGTGTCAATTTATCATTTAATCTTGCCGATCGATGGTCTAGCAAAGATCTGGGGTCACTACGCATAATCTCAGATGCGTACGGGCCCCGATTCTAAGGGTCAACTTCATTCAATTCTATCAATAAGAGAAACTGGGAATCCTACTAGTGTTTCTACATTATTTCGCACCCTCCTGAGTTAGAATACATCAGTATACGTCATGTAACCATAGCCCAGGTCCATTTTAATCTAAATCATGCTCTAATACCAACTTGTAACGCCCTAAAAATGGGGGGTCGAGCACGAGCCAACTCCCGAGTTCCAACACATCACTTATGCAACGTAGATAATGATGATTAAATGTTGTCCATAATAGTGCCTTAAACATGAGTGAGATTATACCAAATAGTATATCATACTCCAAAGACAGTTAAATTTCACAAGCAGAAGACTGTGATAGATATTTAAAATATATAAACTGATATTGGTCTCCTGAGTGTGAACATGTTCCAGGTTAAATATATACATGTATACTCCAAAAATGAGAAAAATGAATATACATGGGTTTTTCAAAAGTGCAACAAAATGACCGTGCAATGGAGTCTAATTAACATCCTTATAACCCCGTAAATCAAATCACGGTCTACATAGACCCGCCTAAAAACTGCATGTAGGAGAACTCCTCCTCACCATCGTAAAGTCTGGCTCTACCTTGAAAGCATTGCCATCATCTGCATCTATAACAGGGTCTGGTTGGTGTTTAAAGCACCGTCCCAGAATGTGAGAGTGAGTGATCAACTCAGTGGAACTATGAAGCAAAGGTTAACATGTTATCAATTTAGTCAAGCAGTAATGATAAAGCAATATGACAATCAAGTTCTAAATACTCTTATTAATGTAAGGATGGTGTGTAATAATGATGCATGCCCTGGCCTACACTCCCTTTATAACAACATCTTACGATCGCGGCATACACCCCTTCCTCTGTGCTCAACTCTAACACCAAAGGCACATGCAAATGCAGTGTATGTGTGTGATTAACCAAGTTCTTAATTAGACATATCCATACTGCAGGATTGGGAAGCTAAGGTACCTTTCTTTATATCACATACCTTTGATCCATTTAGGAATGTCAATCCTAGCAGTCACATACGATAGGCAGATTTTCAGGTTGGTACGGAGAGGCTCGTCACCTCAGCACATGCCTGGTTCATACTCTAGTTTACTACAGAAAGGCTCATCAGCTTAATATAATTTCTATTATATACTCGAGGTCACTACGGGCTCGTCACTTGATCGTAGGCCGACAGCTCGAATATAATGTCCTATACCACCGTATTCGGCTCACCAGTCTGGGTTACTTACTGGACACTATGGGGAGGCTCGTCACCCCAGCATAGGCTGATAGCATGACCACAGTGTCCTATACCACCATGTTCGGCTCATGAGTCTTAGTGGATCGAGGTACCAAGGTTAAACGGGCTTTGCACTAGTAAGTTGGTACCTTAGATTCAAACAGTAGCATCCATACAAGGTAAACATACATTAGGTCAATCAGATTGCTTGACAAGCTTGACAAGTACGAGCATACGTCGATTTGATCGACATGGAGCGCAAAAGCACTCCGTGTGGCCTAACCACTATCGACTAGTAGTGTACGACTCGGATTCTCGAACCTATCTGGTGTGACGAAACAACCTCAACCACTACTCAGAAATCATTACCAATCACCTGGACTACATCATAGCCCAAAATACATTCCAAGCAATAATATAAGCATGTAATAGTTAAAGACAGCATGTGACAACTAAAATCAAATATAATTTTTACTTGAGAAATTTAACAAAACACATACTACACTTGTTACCATACATAGGCATTTCATCCTTTATTCACATATTAGTAAGATAGGTTATATAAAGGATACTATAATCATAGATAAGGAATTGAGAATCTTATCTCTACACCCTCATTACATGCATTTAAACAACATTTTCCCATTCAGGCATTTTATCAAACACTTAGGCTACACATATCATATACATGTAAATAAGTAGTTATAATAAGTATTATAGATAATCCCTTTATAAGGAGTTCACCATACGTACACCAATCATGTATTGTTAGTCAATAAACATGGAAAGCATAAATCATAATTCCATAGTCATTCAAACATGTCAATAAACACATGGAATGCATTAAAATCAATATAGTCTACATATACATGTAATATATGGAAAACGTTATATCTACGAACATGTGACGGCAATTAAGTTAGTTATAAATCATTACTGACATTGAAAGCCTCGAAAACCATAACCTAAATATTTATAATATGAACCTTCCGCCGGTAGACTCATAATGAACTCAGTTTAAACCCTAAGTTTTTGTCTACAGCATGACGACAACCTATAGCATAAAATAAGTAAGCTATTTCACCATTTCCTCTATTCAAATATCTAAACCAGATTAGGGTTACGATTTCATACCCAAGTACGAAGTCAGAATCATCGGAATAGAGATACAGAAGTGGTGGCTAAGCTCATGGAGTGGTGGGATTGAATCCCAATAACAAACTCCAACTCTCTCTCTCTCTCTCACTTTCTCTCTCTTTGCTTTCTTCTCTCTCCTAGTGTTAAAAATTCATTTGTGAAGGGAGAGAGAAGGTTTAAGTCCCTTATTTAAGCCCAGAACTAATTGGAATGGCCCCAGGGCCATGGTATACTTAGGTTATATCCAAAGACTAGTCATTTCAGTCCAACAGAGCTATTCTGGAGGCCCATTTTCTATATGGGGTCGGACTTAAGCTTCCTGACATTGGATCTAGGTTAGGTTAAGTGTAACGCCCTGAAAATCGAGGGTCGTGTAGAAACCCAACACCCGAGTTTCAAAACATCACTTATGCAACATAAATGCTTATGATTGAATATTGTCTATGTTAGTGTATTAAATATGAGTGAGATAAAGCCAAAACAACATATCATACTCCAGAGACAGTTAAATTATGCAAGCGGAAGACTGTGATAGTATGTATAACATATATAAACTATTGTAAGTCTCCAGAGTGTGAACATGTTACCAGAAAAAATATATACATGTATACTCCAAAAATGAACAAAAAGAATATACATGAGTGCTCCAAAAGTGTAAAAAGACAAGTGTCAAGGTGTCTAATCAACCTCCCTGTAGTCCCATCGATCAGAACACGCATAAAGGAGAAATCCTCCTCATCATCATACAAGTCCGGCTCCACTTCACAAGCAGTGCCATCATCTGCAACTAAAACAGGGACTGGTTAGTGTGTACAACACCGTCCCGTAACGTGGGAGTGAGTGATCAACTCAGTGAAATCATAGAGCAAAGGTTAACATGTTATCAAATCAATCAAGCGATAATGATAAAGTAAGCAAATCAAACATTCCTAAATACTGTGATTAATGCAAGGATGAAAATGACATGATGCGTGCCCTCACCGATATACTCCCTCATGCGACACCATCTTACGTCTGCGGCATGCTTTCTTCCCTCAGTGCTCCACATCTTCCAGGCACATGCAGTGCGATATGAATATGATTATCGAGTTGTTATTAGTCCTTTTCATACAGCAGGATTGGGAAACTATGGTACTTCCCTTATATCATTCCCAAACAAGGATCCTGTCTAGGGTCGTCACTCTTAGTAGTCTCATACAATGATATATTTCTAGGTCGCTGCAAGGGCTGTCAAGGCTGTTGCACGCACTCGTTGCACCTCTCCCCCATCACCTTATTAATACAGGCCTAGTTGTACTCTTATTGCTAAGGAAGGGTCGTCACCTCACGTAGACTCAAAGTACGCTTGAGGTCACTATAAAGGGCTGTTGCACGCACTCGTTGCACCGTTCCCCCATCACCTTATCAGTGTAGGCCGACACCAAGAATATAGTGTCTCATACCATCATAATCTGCTCACGAGTCTGGGTTGCTCACTGGTCACTACAGGGAGGTTTGTGGCCCCAGCGTAGGCCGACAGCTCAACCACGGTGTCCCATACCACCATGTCTGGCTCATGAGTCTTAGTGGATCAAGGTACCACGGTTATCGGGGTTTTCACTGGTAAGTTCAGTACCCTAGGTTTAAGCAGTTATGACCAATACAAGGTGAACATACAACGGTCAATCGGGTTACTTGACGAGTTCAACTAGTACGAGCGCCCGTTGAGTTGTACGACATGAAGTGCATAAGCACTTCATGTGGCCTAACCACTGCCGACAAGCAACGCACGACTCGGGTTCGTCAAACACGTCTTGTGTGGCGAATAGAGGCCAACCACGAGCTCAAATCTGTTACCGACTGCCTGGACTAAAGTATAGCCCCAAACACTTATAATCTAAATCCATAATCATATGAAAGAGACAGAATTGAAAATACAAGTAATTCCAGCATGTTATCAGCATGTTATAACATACATCATAAGCAGTTAACTATACACGAGTATTTCACACATATAGTAATCAATTCAACTACAACAAGCATGGAGGAAATCATGTACATCATCCAATAAGTTGAGAATCCAATCTCAACGCTAATCTACAACACTATTTACTCAATACTTACTAATAGATACATTTATACAAACACTTAGTCTACACACATTAGTCTACATAACGTATGTCGGCCAAAGTGTGCATTAGGACGAATCTCTTCGCCAAACAGAACATACACGCATAACTAGCATAGGTAGATGACAAATACTCATGGCAATCATATCAGCAAAATACGTACATATACAGTATTTCCTATAAATACCTTAAATCTCATATTCTTCGTGCTTATTCGAAATGGAAAACAGATAGCATGTTCTACATGTCAAATAGTATCCTTGTCAACAATCTACCATTAAATGACATTAAAAGCTTTGAAAACAGGTAATCTAAGCATTTAGAATCCGCACCTTAAACCAGAAATTGCGAAACGGAGTTGATTCAGACGATAAGTCTTCGTCAACGGCTCAACGACAATCTATACCATGAAATAGGTTAGTTATATTAACACTACAGCTACATGGATTACCTAAACAGGTTAGAGGTAGGATTTCTTACCTAAAAATGACATTGGAAACGCTGAAAGAGCAACATAGATGGACGGCTTGGCACATGGAGCAGCAGAGAAGAATCCCAGGAGAAAAGCTCCAAATCTCTCTCTCTTTCTCTCCCTTTTCTCTCTCTCTCTCTTCTCTATTTTCTCTCCTAGGGCTTAGGAATTCGTATGGCATGAGAGAGAGGGGTTTTAAGGTCCTTATATAGGCCCAGAATTGCTGAAAATAGAGTTGGGGACAAGGTATACTTATTTTATAACCAAAGTGGGCTTGTTCTGATCCAACGCAGCACTTCTGGCAGCCCCTTTTCTATGTGCGGTCAGACTTAAGCTCTCTGACATTGGATCTAGGTCAGGCTGAGTTTTCAGTCAGATTGAATTTACAGATCACCCGTGGCGAACCAGTTTCAGTTCAACGGTCACAGAACCTAAATAAGGACTACAAATTTCATGACATGAAAGGGCTAATTTTTTCTGATTTGAGGGTGAAATTTGGTTGAATTCTGATGGTCAGAATGCTTAGAAATAATGCACAACGACATGTGTCAGATTTTGAATTTCTTTTCTAAATCCTTTCCTTTTCTCACTCTCTTCACTCTGAACCCAGTAAAATGGTGTCAGTACATCAGTTGGGCTTGATTTTTGAAACAATTGTCAAGTCCAACTAAGCGGTCATAATGGTGTAAGTTCATCACTATCTGACTTTCGACGTGAGGTCCAGGTTCGATACAAAGTTTCTGAATGCTCTCAAGAGCAACTGGGTTTAGAGATTGATCCTAGGTTTTTAGGTAACATAGCATTAGCGGTCCTACTAATTTTGGGTCTTATAGTTTATATTTAAAGTGATCCAAGTTAATTCTACTGAGTATTCAGTTTGGTACTTAACCAAATTCTACCCTAATAGGGTAGAATACGGTCCTAGGGCCATTTTGTGCCCCATTTTGGGCAGTTTTAATTATCATATTATTTTAATTATTTTTACAGTTTTTCATCATCAAGTTTACCCTATCTCTACCAAATTTCATGAGATTTATAGTTGTATAAAAATTCTAAAAATTCCCAAACCAGCAGTTGTCCAACAAGTAATTTTTAGACAGTTATCACAACATCCTACTTTAAACTATATTAAGTATTTTATTATATTTTTATACAAAACTAGACTCATTTATCTTCAATATGATTTTTGAATTACCTAAATCGAAGTTATAACGAAGGAGATATGATTTTTTAAAGTTTGATAAAATGCGTAGAAAAATATGCAGAACTGGGCTGCTTGTCCTCTGTACGGACGAGGCCTCACCGGTCACTGACTTATTTGGCTTGGGTTACCCCAGGGGCGAGGTCCTCACCCCCCAGGGATGTCGGAAACATGTGGGGCCCACCTTGGATCCCCCCGAATTGAGTCATTTAGGCCCACGAGTCCGTCGAGGCATTTACTGAGTCTCATTTGCAAACTGGAATGAGTTACGCTACGTACAACATATGATTTCGGGGTAGAAGAAGCTAATCCATCCAAATAACCTATATACATCATGAAATTCTAAATAATAAATAGTCAAAATTCCATTTTACGCATGTATTTACCATCTATAGTAAGTTTTAGTTTAAGTATATTTCCTCACCTTTTAAACTTTAGGTTTGTGTCTAATATGAAAGCACTTGGAGAAATTTGAAGAATGGGGTGGTGAAAGGTGAGATTTTGAAGAAAATAGGTTGAAAAGCGATTTCTAGACTTTAAGATTGATCTCTAAGAGTGATTTGGTTGACCCATTACTTAAGGACGTCTAATTCCAGGTTGGTAAAAATCCGGAGTGTTACAATCTACCCCCCTTAAAAATAATTTCATCCTCGAAATTGGCGAAGGGTAATGAGTAATGATTCTATTATGCCTTTTGCCTAAACTGTACTAATTTCAAGTTTATATGCATGGTGGGATAATACATCTATACTAGTCTAGCGCATTTTTGTCTATCCTCCTTAAGAATTCACTTTTTATCTCTTGCTTATACTGTAACACCCCGGATTTTGGCCAACTTGGGATTAGACGTCCTTAGGCAATGGGTCAACTAAAACACCTGAAAAATCGCTCAAAACCCAATTCCATAGCCAAAGAAACCACTTAGGATTAATTCCTTTAGAAACTAAGCATAAGTTAGCTAGCGCAACGCTAGAGTAGCTGGGAAATAGTCTCTGATCGCTTTAAATACATTCTACAAGACCCAAAACTTGTAGAATCCATGGTGCTATGATACTCTAAAACCTCGGATCAAACTCTAAACCAGTTTGTTCTCTGGACCTCTTTGAAACTTCATATTGGATCTAGACCGCGCGTCGAAAGTCCGATACCTGCTATCTTAGACCGTTAGAACCGCCTAGCTGGATTTGACAATCATTTCGAAAATCAAGTCCAACCGATAACCACAGGCTATTTCATTGAGCCTGGACTGAAGAGAGTAAGAATAGGGACAGATTTGAAATTTGAAATTTAAATCTGCCACACGACTTGACGTGTCAGTATTAAGCGTTCTGACCATCAGAATTCAGCCAAATTACACCCTCGGATCAGGAAAAATTTCTATTTCATATCATGAGACTTGCAGCCCTGATCTACGTGCAGTGACCGCTGAATTGAAATTGGACCGCTACTTGCGATCTACGAACACTGATGGTCTGAAAACGGGATGAGAGCGTCATCCGACATCCATGAACTTAAGTCCGATCGCGTTCGGCCAGGGGACCACCAGAAATCATCTTTTGGACCGAAACAGTCCCGAAATGGATATAACCTAAGTAAACTTTGTTCCTGAGCCTATTTTAGGCATTTTTATGCTTATAAAAGGGGTTGAAACCCTCACTCCTCTCTCCCATCCGAATTTGAGAAAAACCCTAGATTGGGAGAGAGAAAAGGTGAGAGTTTGTGAGAGAGAGTAAGAGAGAATTTACTTGCCGTTGCACCACCTGTTGCAAGTGCCTAAGCAACACACTTCGATCACCTGACCGGTGATTCCTCCACGTTTTCAGGTAAGAAATAACCCTAATAAGTTGCTGATTTAGGATTCTTTCCATTCCATAGCATGTAAACTGATAGAACTCGTAAATTAGGTTCTCTATTCGCTGTAGACGAAGCGTATACGCTCCGTTCGAATTCACACATCTATAAGAGATAAGGTACGGATTTTAGATGCTTTGATTGACTGTTTCCAAAGCTTTCAATGTCGTTTAATAGTAGATTATCGACAGCAACGCCGTTTGACATGTACAACATGCTGTCCGTTTCCTGTTTCGTAAACCGACGGAGAATATGAGATTTAGGGCATTTTAGTCATTTGTAGGAAGTACTGTTTTCATTCATATTTTGCTGATGTGATTAACATGGTTTATTGTCGCATTAGAATGTTAGGAATGCGTGTACAATTAGTTTGGTGAAGAGATTCCCCTAAATGCGCACTTCGGGTCGACATACTATATGTAGACTTAAGTATGTAGTGTAAGTGTTTGTATAAATGCTTGTATTAGTATGTATTGAAGTAAATGGTGTTATGAATTAGTTTGAGATTGATTTCTCAATTAATATGCTGGTGTAAATGGTTTCCTACATGTTAGCAATATGCATAATTTCATTATATGAATAAAATGCATGTGCTTGATGATTCACTTAAGTTGTATGTTATAACATGTGCTTGATGATTTCATTATGATTTAGTTTGAGATTGAATTCTCAATTAATTTGCTGATGGAAATGATTTCCTATATGTTGGCGATATGCATAATTTCATTATATGTATGAAAGGCATGTGTCAGATGATTTACTTAAGTTGTATGATATAACATGTGTTAACATGCTCACATGTTTGTATTCCATTTCCAATACTCTTACCTGATTGCTGATGTGCATTCATAATTGTTTGGGACTATACTTAGTCCATGCAGTCGGTAACAGAGAAAATTCGTGGCTAGCTTGTATTTGTCACGAAGGACGCGTCGACGAACGCGAGTCGTGTTTTGAGTTGACGGCAGTGGTTAGGCCACGCGAAGTGTTTTACGCACTTCATGTCATTCGACAGGATGGTGTTTCCGGACACCCACCAGTCCCTATTGTGATTGCAGATGATGGTGCGGCCTGCAAGGCGGAGCTGGACTTGATGATGATGAGGAGGATTCCTCCTTTATGCGTGTTCTGATTGACGGGATTATAGGGAGGTTGATTAGATACCTTAACACTTGTCATTTTATATTTTTAGAACACTCATGCATATCCTTTTGGTTTACTTTTGGAGTATACATGTTTGTATATAACCTGGTAACATATTCACACTCTGGAGACATACAACATTTTATATATGTTATACATACTATCACAGTCTTCTGCTTGTAAATTTAACCGTCTCTAGAGCGTGATATGCTGTTTTAGCTTAATCTCACTCATGTTTAACACATTATCACAGGAAACATTCAATCATACATATCTATGTTGCATAAATAACATTTTGGAACTCGGGAGTTGGGTTTTTGCTCGACCTCCCGATTTTCGGGATGTTACAGATGGTATCAGAGCATGATTCAGATTAAATCGGGCCTGGGTTATGGTCACGTGACATACGCTGTCACTTCCTTTGACTTAGGTGGGTGCGAGAAGGGTATAGAAACACTTCTAGGATCGCAGATTCTCCAATAGGCGAAGACTATTCCTATCGATCGCGCGATCGAGTCTGTAACGCATCTAGGGTCGCGTGAAGCAACCCGAATAGCTCCTAAGTTGTAGGTGAGTGGGTTGAGACATTCTTTGAATGATTTTAAACCCATAAATGTGAATCATTGGGATGTGGGGCAACCACAACCCCTCCATTCAATCGTCAAGGCTTAAAAATCCCATTTTACCTAAAATCTTCAAAATTCTTCCTCTCACCACTCCATTCTTCGATTCTTTATTATTCTTTTCATGTTATGCATCAATCCTAATGTGAAAATAACATAAAATCATACTTTGACAAAATTTTACAGTGAATAGTAAAATTTCATGAAAACTGGCCATTAGGCCATTCTAAATTTGCTTTCTTTAGAAACTAATGGGCTAGATGGATGTACTAGCTCATTCTACCTAAAACTCATATGCTGCATGATAGGGGTTTGTATTCGGGTTTTCAGATTGGCCTCAAAAAGACCTGAATGCAAGTTTGGGCCTATATAGGGCAATTTACAATGAACCAAGGTGGGGCCCATAGTTATTTGGGGTCCCTGGACCATGGGGGACCAAACCCATGTGGTCCCACCGCCCGACCAGAGAGATGGTCGGCGTGCCATCGCCGATCCGACGATGCATCGCCGGCCACTGTGGCCCACTTGATGTATGCTTTGGGATCTGGGGGTATTTTGGGTAATACACCCCCCCAGGTGCGGTTCGTCCATAGAAAACCCCAAATAGGGGCACTTCCTTCACAAACAGCCCCTTTACAAGCCCCATTCTCATTTTTCAGCTGCCCTAACCCAAATTTGTGATTCCAAATCGTCCCCAAATCCATCCTTGGCCAAAAAAGACCACCCTCCATCACTCCATTGAAGTTTGCAGCCTTTCATCTTGTAAATCTCGTCGTTTGGAGCTCTTACAACCCCCGAATCGAGCTGAAATCATGAGGTGCTCCATTTCCCTTTTTCATTTTCATTTCTTTCTGAAAATACATCCTAGGGGAGCTTAAAGCATCCCTCTACAACGCCTAGATCTCCCTTTACCAGTTTGGGCAGCCATTTCTTGATATTTTCTCCATTTTTCATGACTTTTGTTGAAGCCATTTTAGGTCTTTTGTCACTCTCCACCATCCTATCTTTGATGGGTAAAAGAAAGACCGCAGCAGATGAGGCTGGGCCAAGTCGCCCTGCTCAATCAAGAAGGCCGCGGGGTGGCGCCGCTAGCTCAAGCGCCGCAAGTCCAACCACAGCCTGAGAATTCCATACAAAGCGGGATTTGGATCCCCATACTCAACTTGGGTGGGTGATTTTATCAGAGATGCCTCACGGCCAATACACTGACCGTAAAGTGTTGTTTGAGGCGGACGTGGAAGGACAACTATTCGGTGAATTTCTGTTGTTCGAGCGCATTGAAGCTGCGCATTGGGGTCCGATCTTTGAAGCTCGTGCTCGTGCTAATGTGAGCATCGTTTGTGCCTTCTACGCTCGCATCCAGAATCCTACACTGGAGCCATTGCAGTTCAAAATTCCCTTTGGTAGAGATCGGATGGCTACGATCGATGTTCGGTTGGTTGCGCGACTTCTGAACGTGCCTCTTGGTGATGTTCATCCTAGTGAGAAGAATTTGAGGAGTAGGCGTGAGCGAGATTGCCGTACCAGGTTCTTATGCGGTAAACTGGTTCCATGGAAGCCTAATAATAGCCTCAAGGCATCTTACATGTCTGATGATTTGCGCCTGCTGCACCACATTTGCACGTTCAATGTGTATCCCAGGTCGATAAATCGCATTGAATGTATACGCCTTATGGGTGATTTCTTGTATCTGGTGGCCCAGGGAGAATGTGTGTATGGCCACTTTCATCTTGCGACAGATTATCCTCATAGCAAAATCAAGAAGAACGTCTGAATCACTTCCTTTTGGCCAACTTATATGCAAGATCGCGCTTGAGTTTGCTTACAGACTTGGGCCGGAGTTGCGAGTTCCGATTCACAGCATTGATGAGTCTACTATGGTCAAGATGAAGATCGGGTCTCAGTACCGTGAGAATCAGCTTGAGGAGGATAGCGAGGATGACTTTGATGATGAAGAGGATCTAAGTGAGGGAGAACATGGAGCAGAAGTTGAGGAAGAAGTCCATGAAGAGGTAGAAGATGAGGCTCAGGATACAGATGAGATCCCTCCTCCTTCTGCTCAGGCTACTGGCGATGATCGCATTACCCGAATTGAGGAGAGCCAGGTCACCTTGCGAAGGGAAGTTCAGGAACTTCGTGCTCAAGTCGAGGATACCAAGGCCGTTACAAAGAGAAAATTCGGCAAGGTGACTCACACCTTGAAGGCGATCCTGTGCTGCTTGCAGGATAAGGGTGCTCCTCCTCCGTCACCCGACTCAGACTAGCGATGAGATCTTTGATGTTGTTGTTAGTAGTTAGTTGTTTCCTGCTTTATGTTGTGTAAGCCTGATAAGGCTAGTAGTTTGCTTATGTTGCTGTAGTAGCTGACTGACTTAGCTCTCATGTACTGCTTGTCATGATACTTGTAGGGAGATATCTCTTGTATTATGACAATTTTGGTTTAATGAAATGCATGAGGTTTTTCGACTTGTTATGTGAATGTTTGTGTTGTGGTTTGGGCTTAATATAGCAGAATTTGGTTAGATGGAATGGATGCCGTTTCGTTTGTTGTAAGGTATTGTCCCTAGATTGGGAGTATTGTAACTCTCAGAATTCAGCCTACAAATTAATTTTATCCCAACCCAGCCTCCTACCAAGCATGCCACTTCCAATCCCGCCATGGGACTAGGAATGCAGTTCCATTTAATACAACTTAATGCTACTGCCCATATAGGCCCTTGGCGTTTTGGACCTAGTATTAGCACTCCTAGATTTGAAGGATCTAACGATATAGGAAATCCAATTCTATTTAGATAATCTTGACCCTAAGCGATAGAACAATTCCCTGTAGTAGAAATGGTATGGAACCATTTAACGTATAAACTTAGGCTTTAGATTATAGCTACTGAGTTATAGACTAGCCTACTAGTTACCTTAAGTAGTGTAAAGCCTGTATACGCTAAGGAATTGTGGGTTAGATTTGGTTAAGGTAGAACCTCATTCCTTCGATAGGTCCCCTTATGACTTATAGACTTTTGTTGTTGCCCATAGGAAGGAACCATTCACTCTTAGGGAACATTTATAAATCCCTCAGATTGAACTTAGAATGTACTAGCACGCCCCTTAGAATTACCTTCCCCAAGGGCTTATTGCATTCGGGAACGCGGAATAAAGGAACTACATGTAAGCGATGTATTCGCGGTTTGAATTGACTTTTCAATCCTAGTAGTTTCCAATAAATCTAATGCTCTGATCAAGCAGAAGATCGGCATCGTCTAGGATTAAGAACCGATATAGTAAATTTCTGTTCTAGGCAGAAAGTCTATGTATCCGGCTCAGACCCACTACACAATCTTTCTTCCGTGTTGGCCCAACCACCTACAACTAAACGTGATCACATTGCCTTTGGGAAATGGCGAGGACTTAAAGCCAGTAGAGAATTCGACATCTTGCCACCAACTCATACCTGCCCCTGAACTCAACCACAATAGAGATTAGGCTCATCTCTATCGCCATAGATACCAATGCCATAGAACGCATCCTTAGCAAAGGAAAACCACTGTAATGAGAGGTTGTTTCCTAATTTATGTCAAGGATAGGTCTTAAGTTGCACCTCGTTCTGATGTACGGAGCGACGCATAGATTCTTGAACTTTAAGTAAAACCAAGTTTTAAGGGGGGTAGAACGTGTTGAGTCCAATCCAGTTAGGTTAGTCAACGCTATCATTCGATCAGAGTGGTGCAGCGGAAGCATGGTTGGCCTCTTCCCCACTGGCCCAAGATCAAAATATTTGATTTAGGTTATACGTACGGTTAGGTTATTAAATAGGATTTGAACCTTCCCTAGAAAAAAAGTACTCCTTTCCCTTCGCCAATTTCGGGGATGAAATTGTGTTTTAAGGGGGGTAGATTGTAACATCCCAGATTTTGGCCAACCTGGGATTAGACGTCCTTAGGCAATGGGTCAACTAAAACACCTAGGAAATTGCTCAGAACCCAATTCCATAGCTAAAGAAACCACTTAGGATTAATTCCTTTAGAAACTAAGCATAAGTTAGCTAGCGCAACGCTAGAGTGGCTGGAAAATAGTCCCTGATCACTTTAAATACGTTCTACAAGACCCAAAACTTGTAGAATCCATGGTGCTATGATACTCTAAAACCTCGGATCAAACTCTAAACCGGTTTGTTCTCTGGACCTCTTTGAAACTTCATATTGGATCTAGACCGCGCGTCGAAAGTCCGATACCTGGTATCTTAGGCCGTTAGAACCTCCTAGCTGGACTTGACAATCATTTCGAAAATCAAGTCCAACCGATAACCACAGGCTATTTCATTGAGCCTGGAATGAAGAGAGTAAGAATAGGGACAGATTTGGAATTTGAAATTTAAATCTGGCACACGACTTGATGTGTCAGTATTAAGCGTTCTGACCGTCAGAATTTAGCCAAATTACATCCTCGGATCAGAAAAAATTTCTATTTCATATCATGAGACTTGCATCCCTGATCTACGTGCGGTGACCGCTGAACTGAAACTGGACCGCTACTTGCGATCTACGAACACTGATGGTCTGAAATGGGATGAGATCGTCATCCGACATCCATGAACTTAAGTCCGATCGCGTTCGGCCAGGGGACCACCAGAAATCATCTTTTGGACCGAAACAGCCCCGAAATGGATATAACCTAAGTAAACTTTGTTCCTAAGCCTATTTTGGACATTTTTAAACTTATAAAAGGGGTTGAAACCCTCACTCCTTTCTCCCATCCGAATTTGAGAAAAATCCTAGATTGGGAGAGAGAAAAGGTGAGAGTTTGTGAGAGAGAGTAGGAGAGAATTTACCTGCCGTTGCACCACCTGTTTCAAGTCCCTAAGCAACACACTTCGATCACCTGGTCGGTGATTCCTCCGTGTTTTCATGTAAGAAATAACCCTAATAAGTTGCTGATTTGGGATTCTTTCCGTTCCATAGCATGTAAACTGATAGAACTCGTAAATTAGGTTCTCTATTCGCTGTAGACGAAGCGTATACACTCCGTTCGAATTCACACATCTATAAGAGATAAGGTATGGATTTTAGACGCTTTGATTGACTGTTTCCAAATCTTTCAATGTCGTTTAATAGTATATTATCGACAGCAACGCCGTTTGACATGTACAACATGCTGTCCGTTTCCTGTTTCGTAAACCGACGGAGAATATGAGATTTAGGGCATTTTAGTCATTTGTAGGAAGTACTGTTTTCATTCATATTTTGATGATGTGATTGACATGGTTTATTGTCGCATTAGAATGTTAGGAATGCATGTACAATTAGTTTGGTGAAGAGATTCCCCTAAATGCGCACTTCGGGTCGACATACTATATGTAGACTTAAGTGTGTAGTGTAAGTGTTTGTATAAATGCTTGTATTAGTATGTATTGAAGTAAATGGTGTTATAAATTAGTTTGAGATTGATTTCTCAATTAATATGCTGGTGTAAATGGTTTCCTACATGTTAGCAATATGCATAATTTCATTATATGAATGAAATGCATGTGCTTGATGATTCACTTAAGTTGTATATTATAACATGTGCTTGATGATTTCATTATGATTTAGTTTGAGATTGAATTCTCAATTAATTTACTGATGGAAATGATTTCCTATATGTTGGCGATATGCATAATTTCATTATATGTATGAAAGGCATGTGTCAGATGATTTACTTAAGTTGTACGATATAACATGTGTTAACATGATCGCATGTTTGCATTCCATTTCCAATACTCTTACCTGATTGCTGATGTGCATTCATAATTGTTTGGGACTATACTTAGTCCATGCAGTCGGTAACAGAGAAAATTCGTGGCTAGCTTGTATTTGTCACGAAGGACGCGTCGACGAACGCGAGTCGTGTTTGGAGTTGACGGCAGTGGTTAGGCCACGCGAAGTGTTTTACACACTTCATGTCGTTCGACTTGAGATGCGATCGTGCTAGTCGAGCCCGTCAAGTAACCCGACTGGCCGTTGTATGTTCACCCTGCATGAGTCATAACTGCTTGAGCCTAGGGTACTGAACTTACCATTGTAAACCCTGTTAAGGATGGTACCTTGATCCATGAAGACTCATGAGTCGGGCATGGTGGTATGGGACACCGTGGTCGAGCTGTCGGCCTACGCTGGGGCCACAAACCTCCCCATAGTGACCAGTGAGCACCTAGTCTCGTGAGCAAATTATGGTGGTATGGGACACTATATTCTTGTTGTCGGCCTACATTGATCAGGTGACGAATCCTTTGTAGTGACTGCGAGCGTATTCTGAGTCTATGGGAGGCGACGACCCTTCAGTAGCAGTAGAGTATAGTAGGCCTGTATTGATAAGGTGATGGGGGAGCGGAGCAACGAGTGCGTGCAACAGCCCTGGTAGCCCTTGCAGCGACCTACAAAATATACATCGTATGAGATTACTAGGAGTGACGACCCTGAACAGGATCTGTGTTGGGATTGATATAAGGGAAGTACCTTAGTTTCCCAATCCTGCTGTTTGAATGGACTAATAATAACTCGAAAATCATATCACCATACCATTACATGTGCCTGGAAGATGTGGAGCACTTGAGGGTCGATTGTATGCCGCGGTCATAAGATGGTGCCGTATGAGGGAGATCGTCGGTGAGGGCATACATCACGTCATGTCATATTGCATTAACAACAGTATTAGGATTGTCTGATTTACTGCTTTACTATTATCGTATGATTGATTTGTGAACATGCTAATCTTTGCTCTATGATTCCACTGAGTTGATCAGTCACTCCCACATTACGGGATGGTGTTTCCGGACACCCACCAGTCCCTATTGTGATTGCAGATGATGGCGCGGTCTGCGAGGCGGAGCTGGACTTGATGATGAGGAGGAGGATTCCTCCTTTATGCGTGTTCTGATTGACGGGATTACAGGGAGGTTGATTAGATACCTTGACACTTGTCATTTTATATTTTTAGAACACTCATGTATATCCTTTTGGTTTACTTTTGGAGTATACATGTTTGTATATAACCTGGTAACATATTCACACTCTGAAGACATACAACAGTTTATATATGTTATGCAAACTATCACAGTCTTCCGCTTGTAAATTTAACCGTCTCTGGATCATGATATGCTGTTTTAGCTTAATCTCACTCATGTTTAACACATTATCACAGGCAACATTCAATCATACATATCTATGTTGCATAAATAACATTTTGAAACTCGGGAGTTGGGTTTTTGCTCGACCCCCCGATTTTTGGGATGTTACATATACCCTGGTGGCTGGCTACAATTGATTTCTTTATTTATTTGGAATCTCGACAATAAGTCCCAACTACTTAGAGTAATATATATATTTTTAGTGGTTGACCAGTACGGAGAGATGGTTGTGTAACACCCTGAAAATTGGGGGTCGTGTATAAACCCAACTCCCGAGTTCCAGACCGTCACTTATGCAACAAAAATGATTATGGTTCGATGTTGTCTGAGTAAAAGCATTCACATGAGTAAAATTATACCAAAACTGTAATTCATACTCCAGATTCAGTGATAAAAGCAAGCGAAAGACTAAAGAATATACATATCACTGTATGGAAAACAAAGTAGATCTCAACTGTCTCCAAAGTATGAATACATCTCTGAGTCTCATATACATGTAAATAAACAGAAATCAAATGTCCAAAAAGAGTCCCACTGAGAAGTCCCGTCAATCCAGGCCACCCTACGCAAAGCCGTCGTGGTACTGCATATATGAGAACTCGTCCTGGTCCTCATCATAGTCCGGCTCTGCCTCCTGAATCGCTGCTTCACCTGCATCTAAGACAGGGTCTGGTGGGTATTGTAAACACCATCCCGTAACGTGGGAGTGAGTAGCTAACTTAGTGGAATAATAGAGCAAAGATTAGCATGTTCTCAAATCAATCATGCAATAATAGTAAAGCAGTAAATCAAACATTCCTAATACTATTGTTAATGTAATATAACATGACATGATGGATGCCCTCACCGACATTCTCCCTCATACGGCACCATCTGCGTCCGCGACATGCTTGCGTACCACTCAGTGCTCTATATCTTCCAGGCACATGCAATGTGATGGTGATATGATTATCGAGTTATTATTAGTCCATTCAAACAGCAGGATTGGAAAACTAAGGTACTTCCCTTACATCAATCCCAACATAGATCCTATCTAGGGTCATCACTCCTAGTAATATCATACGATGTATATTTTGTAGGTCGCTGCAAGGGCTGTCAGGGCTGTTGCTCGCACTCGTTGCACCACTCCCCCATCACCTTATCAATACAGGCCTACTGTACTCTACTGCTAGGGAAGGGTCGTCGCCTCCCGTAGACTCAGAATACGCTCGCGGTCACTACAAAGGGCTGCCAGGGCTGTTGCTCGCACTCATTGCACCGCTCCCCCATCACCTTATCAATGTAGGCCGACAGCAAGAATATAGTGTCCCATACCACCATAATCTGCTCACGAGTCATAGGTGCTCACTGGTCACTATAGGGAGGTTTGTGGCCCCAGCGTAGGCCGACAGCTTGACCATGGTGTCCCATACCACCATGCCCGGCTCATGAGTCTTTATGGATCAAGATACCATGGTTAATAGGGTTTACAGTGGTAAGTTCAGTACCCTAGGTTCAAGCAGTTATGACTCATACAAGGTGAACATACAATGGCCAGTCGGGTTACTTGATGGGCTCGACTAGCACGAGTGCATCTCAAGTCAAACGACATGAAGTGCATAAAACACCTCGTGTGGCCTAACCACTGCCGCCAACTCCAAAACACGGCTCGCGTTCATCGACGCATCGTTCGTGGCAAAGATAAGCCAACCACGAATTTACTCAGTTACCGACTGCCTGGACTAGGTATAGTCCCAAACATTTATGAATTCACATTAGCAATCATGTAAGAGTAATGGAAATGAAATACAACAATGTGAGCATGTTAGCACATGTTATAACATACAACTTAAGTAAATCATCTAGCACATGCATTTCATACATATAATGAAATCATGCATATAGCCAACATGTAGGAAATCATTTACATCAGCATATCATTTGAGAATTCAATCTCAAACTAATTCATAACACCATTTAATTCAATACATACTAATACAAACATTTATACAAACACTTATTCTACACACTTAAGTCTACATATAGTATGTCGACTCAAAGTGCGCATTTTGGCGAATCTCTTCACCAAATTGATTATGCACGCATTCCTAAGATCCTAATGCGACAAGAAGCCATGTTAATCATCTCAGCAAAATATGGATGGAAACTGTATTTCCTACAAATGACTAAAATGCCCTAAATCTCATATTTTTCATCTGCTTACGAAACAGGAAATGGACAGCATGTTGTACATGTCAAACGAAGTTGCCGATAATCTACTATTAAACGACATTAAAAGCGTTCAAAACCGTCAATCAAAGCGTCTAGAGTCCGCACCTTTTCTCCTATAAGTGTATTGATTCGAACGGAGCGTGTACGCTTCGTTTACGACGAACCGGGAACCTAATACACAAGATCTATAAGCTACCATGCTAAGGAATCGAAGGAACCTTAAATCAACAAGTATTTGGGGTATTTTCTTACCTAGAAACACAGAGAAATCACCGGGAAAGTGATTGAGGCGTGTTGCTTAAGCACGTGCAACACGTAGTGCAAGCAACAAGAAATTCTCACCCACTCTCTCTCACAATCTCTCACCTTTTCTCTCACACCAGCTAGGGTTTCTAGCAAATTCGGATGGGTGAGAGAAGTGAGGGTTTAAGCCCCTTTTATAAGCTAAAACATGCCCAAAACAGGCTTGGGAACAATGTTCACTTGATGCCTAACTAAATCGGGGCTGTTTTGGTCCAAAAAGACATTTCTGGTGGTCCCCTGGCCGAACGCGATCGGACTTAAGTTCATGCACGTCGGATGTCGCTCACATCCCATTTTCAGTCCAGTAGTGTTCGTAGATCGCACGTGGTGGTCCAGTTTCAGTTCAGCGATCACCGCACGTAGATCAGGTCTATAAGTCTCATGATATGAAATAGAAATTTTTCCTGATCCAAGAGTGTAATTTGGCTGAATTCTGACGGTCAGAACGCTTAATACTGACGCATCAAGTCGTGTGCCAGATTTGAATTTTAAATTCTAAATCCAGCCCCATTCTCACTCTCTTCACTCCAGGCTTAATGAAATAGCTTGTGAATGTCGGTTGGACTTGATTTTCAAAATGATTGTCAAGTCCAGCTAGGCGGTTATAACGGTCTAAAATTGTAGGTATCGGACTTTCGACGCGTGGTCTAGATCCAATACAAAGTTTCAAAGAGGTCCTGAGAACAAACCGGTTTAGAGTTTGATCCGAGGTTTTAGAATATTATAGTGTCATTGGTTCTACTCGCTTTAGGTCTTGTAGAACGTATTTAAAGTGATCAGGGACTATTTCCCAGCTACTCTAGCGTTGCGCTAGCTAACTTACACTTATTTTCCAAAGGAATTAATCCTACGCGATTTCTGGTCGAGTTGGTACTCGAGTCCAAGTACGGATTTTTCCAGGGCGTTACAATCTACCCCCCTTAACAAAAATTTCATCTTCGCAATTTGTACCTTTTGTTACTCCTCGAGAAGCTGTGGGTAGTTCTTTCTGATCTAGGCTTCTGTCTCCCAGGTAGCCTCTTTCTCAGAGTGATGCGTCCACAATACCTTTACAAGGGGAATCACCTTGCTACGCAGTACCTGCTCCTTCCTGTCTAGGATACACGTCGGTCGCAGGATATATGTAACATCCTTTCCTAACTGCACCTGTTCCCATCTGATGATATGGGAAAGATCAGAAACGTATTTCTTCAGCATAGAAACATGAAATACTTTATGAACACTCGCGAGAGGTGTGAGTAAAGCCAAATGGTAAGCCACTGCTCCCACACGATCGAGGATCTGGAATGGACCAATGAATTGCGGTGCCAGCTTCCCCTTCTTCCCAAATCGAAGGACTCCCTTCATAGGGGAAACTCGCAAAAACACATGATCCCCAACTGTGAACTCTAGCGGCCGCCGTCTCGTATCGGCACAACTCTTCTGTCTGCTCTGCGCTGTGAGAAGCCGACGTCTAATAATATCAATCTTCTCCGACTTCGCCTGCACTAACTCTGGGCCAATCAATCTACGCTCACCGACCTCTACCCAGAAATGCGGTGCTCGACAAGGTCGCTCATACAACGCCTCGTAAGGTGCCATACCGATACTCGCTTGGAAACTGTTATTGTACGCGAACTCCGCATATGAAAGAGAGTCATCCCAACTGTCCTTGAAGTCCAATTCGCAAGCTCGCAACATGTCTTCTAAGATCTGGTTCACCCGCTCTGTCTGTCCCTCTGTCTGTGGGTGAAAGGCAGTACTGAACTTCAACTTCACACCCATAGCCTCCTGAATGTGAGTCCAGAAAATAGAAGTGAACCGACATGATCTCCAACGGAACTCCATGCAGACGCACGATCTCTCTGATGTATAGTCTAGCCAGTTCGTTTGCAGAGTTCGTGACTCTAATCGGTAGGAACTACGCCAACTTCGTCAGACGGTCGACGATCACCCATATGGAATCATGTCCCTTCCTCGTCTTCGGCAGCCCTGAAACGAAATCCATGGAAATGAAATCCCACTTCCACTCTGCGATCGGCATAGGCTAAGGAAGTCCAGGTGGTCGGCGATGCTCTGCCTTCACCTGCTGGCAAGTAAGACAATGGGACACGAACTCAGCTATGTGGGTCTTCATACCTTCCCACCAATAGGTCCTCTTCACGTCGCGATACATCTTCGTACTGCTTGGATGCATCGCGAGTCTGGTACAATGCGCAGCCTCGAGAATCTCTCGTCTCAAGTCAGGGATATCTGGGACGCATAGGCGGCCATGATAACGTAAGCCCCCATCCATGCCAACTCGCCACTCGACGTCCGCATCATCACTGGCCTGCTCTCGAAGCTCAGTCAGATGCGCATCATCCCTCTGTGCCTCGATGACCCGGTCATCGATCTGAGATCGCACCTGCACATGTGCGATGAACTCATACGGCTCCTCTACAGTGAGTTTCTACTCAAAGTCTCGTAAAAACTTAACCATATCCCACTCAGCAACCATCAGCGGAGCCGCAAACTCTATCGTCTTCTTACGGCTCAACGCGTCAGCCACAAGGTTCGCCTGTAAAAGACTTCGAACTTGAAATCCTTCAAAGTCTCCATCCATCGCCGCTGCCTCATATTCAAGTCTCGCTGCGTGAATATGTACTTGAGGCTCTTGTGATCGCAAAAGAGCCCGAACTCCTCTCCATAGAGGTAATGTCTCCAGAGTCTCAGTGCGAATATGACGGCTGCCAACTCTAGGTCGTGTGTACGGTAATTCTCCTCGTGATTCCTTAATTGTCTCGACGCATACGAAATTACCCTGTCCCTCTGCATAAGGACACAACCCAGACCAACGCTAGACGCGTCAGTGTATATAGTGTATCTAACCCCTTGCTATGGCAATACTAGCACAGGGGCGGACGTAAGTCTGTCCTTCAGCTCCTGAAAAGCTGACTCCACCTTGTCATTCCAGGCGAACTTCACGTCCTTCCTTGTCAACTGAGATAAAGGTCTCGTGATCTTCGAGAAATCTTGAATAAAGCGTCAATAATAGCCAGCGAGACCCAAGAAACTCCTCACCTCAATGACAGAACCAGGCTACTCCCAGTCCTGAACTGCAACTATCTTAGACAGGTCGACTGCCATGCCATCCTTGGACACCACGTGTCTCAGAAACTTCACTTCCTGCTTTCAGAAGTTGCACTTCTTGTACTGTGCGAACAACTGATGCTGTCTCAGACTATCCAGGACCAAGCACAAGTGCTCCTCATGCTCCTCTCGACTCCTGGAGTATATCAAAATGTTGTCAATGAACACAACAACGAATCTATAGAGAGAAGGCCGAAATACCCGGTTCATCAGATCCATGAACACTGCTGGTGCGTTCATGAGACCGAACGACATCACAAGGAACTTGTAGTGGCCAAAGCTGGTCCTGAATGCGGTCTTCTGCACGTCCTCATCCCTGACGCACAACTGATGATATCCTGACTGAAGATCAATCTTCGAGAAGTACTGCGCTCCTCTCAGCTGATCAAACAAGTCATCGATCCTGGGTAAAGGGTACTTGTCATGCCCCAAATTCGGAAACCGGTCTCACAAAATTCTCGATTGTCGAATCCGGCGCCGACAGCCTCCGTAGAACCCCATTCTCGGCTCCTAGCTCCCATTCACCAGGTTCCGATCCTGGGATGCTACGAGGAGGATTTCCAATGTCAGTTTGATTCATAATAAGCATAACCAAAGGCATAACCCACAACCAACAACCAAGAACTCCATTACATTTCCACTATGATCAAAAACTTTACAAGTACAATGAGCATAAAGGGAAAATATAGTGGTAAAGAATAAAAACTCCAAAATGCTCTGCAACGTGCTCCTGCCTCAGCGCTGCTGCGAACCAACGTCACCTGCACGCAACGGTGGTGCATAAGCTTATAGAAAGCTTAAAGGGTGGTGAAAGTGTGTGCGCAAGGTAGTAATATGAACATGTAATGTCAGAGTAATGCGGAATATGCAGATGGATCCATAATATCATGAGCCGTACCAAGGCTTATGCGATGTAAGACATGAATGGTATCGGCCATCCCAAGGCCATGCGATATGCAATGCAACTCAAGCGTACAGATCCTCATCTATGTGCACACATTAATACAGCTCAATATGGGATATCATCGGGGTCTAGTACACTCTAAACCAGATTGCCGCCCCATCGCGCACAACAAGGTAAGTGAAAGAGACCACACTATCCGTCTGCCAATATCGGGCATGACTCGTCGATAGCGGACCCATTCCTCGAGCTGGTTAAACTCAGCTTAGCATTACCCCCTACTCTCGGGCGGGTAAGGCCACACCCCCTTCCAACCGACCACGACAAAGTGGAGAGTGTAACCGTCTGGTAATCGGCACTCAACGCTCATCTACCCACTCGGTCTAGACGTTGGAGCAACCTTTTGGTACCATAAGGGTTTAGGGACTTTCACCCAGGGATATCAATAGCACCCCATATAGAACAAGATTTTCGTATCCAATCCTGCCAACCACGACACATCTGTGGAAGTTACGACCCCGATGTCGCTAGAGCGTACAATATTCATGTCATACAAATGCGATATACATGATTCACGCTATCCAGTCATGCATCAAATCCTGCTCATATCGTGCGCTCATGTAGGGCAACACCGCCTAACCGGGAGCCCATAAACAACCTGCTGGAAGGCAAATGCTATGATCAGACAATTCTCACGTCAAGCATACATATGATGCGTATGATCATGAGTCATGAAACTGTACTAAACATGTTATAATAAAATGAACTATCTTACAATGCAGATGGACCTGGACGGCCTATACACGATAAGTACGGCCCAGTAATGGGACCTAAGGAGAGTCGTAATGTAGACATCCAACCAACATTACACTCACAATGTGGACGTCAAACCAACATTACTCCCAAGGCACGATCTTTGTAAACATCAGCACTTAGTCTGTAATGGATTTACATATTGCAATGGACCGTAGGTTGTCCCCATTGGACCTTACATATATATCAAATGGGCCATATCCTATGGGCCTTTTATTCATCAGATGAGCCACATAAATGGGCCACATCGATGGGTCTTATGTGCATTGCAATGGGTCAAAACCCGTGGGCCTTGGATTGCATCAAATGAGCTTAGTCTCATGAGTCTAATATGTGACCAATGGGCCACACCAATTGGGTCTCACATGTATATCAAATGGACATCAACCCATAGGCATTATATGAGTTCAATGGGCCTAAACCCCTAGGCCTTATGGTACATTAAATGGGCCTAAACCCGTAGGCCTTGTATGCATATCAAAGTGGGCCTAAACCCCTAGGCCTTACATATATCAAATGGCCTACTTCCATGGGCTTTAAAATTTCAATAAAAGGGTCCAATTACATGGGCCTTGAAGTACATCAAATGGGCCTAAGCTCTTAGGCCTTAAATGAATCCAATGGGCCTAGCCCATAAGCATTTCATAAACCAAATGGGCCTAGCCCCTAGGCCTTTCATAAACCAAATGGGCCTAGCCCATAGCCCTTTTGAAATTCAAATGGGCCTAGCCCATAGGCCTTAGCTAAATCAAAGGGATGGATGGTCTGGATGCATCACATGCGTCAAGGGTGGGGCCCACATGAGGGCCCACCATCATATATATTACAACTAGTATAATATGTACATATATTACATATAGTATATATAAGTATGTATGTATATATATATACATGCACACACCCACACACGCATGCACACCCACACAACACGCACACACTTTGCACGCCCGCTGGTGATGGCGTGCACAAAACACATGCATCAAGAGGACTCCACCGTCCAGCGGGCGGTGGAGAAATGCATACACCATTGTGGGTCCCTTGTGGGGCCCACCCTGTAATATTTACTTGGCATCCAACCCATTCATAAGGTCACTCGGACCTGGATGAAGGGACAACATAAATTTCAGCTTGATTCAAAACTTCTGTGGGCCCCAAGAAAATTTTCAATGGTAAACATTCAATTCTACTGTTTCCTGTGGTGTGGGCCACCAGAGTGATGGATCGCTCCAAAATTTGTAGGGGACCCGCCTGAGAAGGGGGCCCGCCTCATGAACAGATTGGATGATAAACAAACATCACAGTGGGGCCCACACGTAGGGCCGTGGGCACCTGCGCCCATTCGCCCGCCTACACGACTGCACGCAGCAGCGTGTAGCGCTGCCCGCTGACGTGAAGGCAGAGACTCTGCCTCTTCCCAAAAACTAAAAAAAATAGTTTTCCTGTGGTTTTTCGCACATGGGGCCTACTTCTCAAAAATTCGCCCCGGCCATTGCGATCAGTGGCCCGCAACAGGCGAAATGAGTCCAGAGTTCGAATTTTTTTGTGATTAGAAAATGAAAAAAAAAATAGAAAAGGATCCTTGAATGGTAATGATGCGTTCTTCGATGCCATGGCCCACCAGGTCTTCCAATCAGTCCCAAACTTCTACCCAACGGCTAAAATACCGTAGGTAAGAGGATGGACGGCTTGGATTGTGTAAATACATCACGGTGGGGCCTACACAAGGGGACCACCCCAAAAGCTTTTCTTTTTCTCTTTGTTGTTTTTTTTGTACAGGGACGTCTAGCGTCCCAGATGCTGGATGGTGGGCCTCTATTTAAAATATACATTGTGGTGGCCTATTGCAGTGGGCCACCACTGATACAACATGCAAGGTGGGCCCCACTTGAAGTAAGCTTGGACAAAATAAATGCTCAAGGTGGGGTCCATTCAAGTGGGCCGCACAACCCTATCACAAATAAAATAAAATAAAATAAAAATAAATAAATGAATGAATAAAAGAGAGAGATGGAGAGAAAGAGAGAGATGGAAGGTGGGACACGCGTGTGATGGAGGGACCCCTACACTATGGGCCCTCCCATGCAATGAATCATACATCCAGTGGGTCATGTAGCACATGGGACCATCAAAACTTAAAATCAACGGTGGGGATCCTTTCCCCACCAATATGGATGGTCTAGATGACCTTTCAAAAGAAAATAAACATCATGATAGGGTCCATGGAGAATGGCCCCATCATGGAATGATCATGATGATCCAAGTGGTCCATCGACCACATATTAGGGTCCCAAGTGAGATCCCCACCATGGATCGGTGGGCCTCACTTGGCCCATCATAAAAATAAGAAAAACTACCCTATAGAGGCACCCACCGTCCGATCTTCTTGCTCCTAGGGGTTCCTTGGCACCTTAGCTTCAACTTCAATGGAAGAGATGGAGAATGGAAGGTTGAGATGGGAGATGATGGGGTAGGAAGGTGGACCACTTGGAGTTTAGGGATTCATGGAAAATTCCATACGTAGGGGCTCTTTTGCTTGGAGATTTTTAAAATGAAAAAGAGAAAGAGGGAGAGTGATGTAGAGAGAGATGGATGGATGGATGAATGATGGTTGTGTAAGAAAGTATTGACTTTTGAGGCTTTTGTGTAAGAGAGGTATGGGTGGTGAAGACTTTTGTGGCTTTTTGTGTAAGAGAGGTATGGGTTTGGGAGACTTTTGTGGTTGCTTGGGAAAAGGGAATAAAGTGATGTGTACTTGACATGTGATGGATTGATGGGTTGATTGATTGATGGGATTGATGTGATTGATGTGACACATCGTAGAGATTCCCTTGGGTTTCGCAACGCGCAGCGTTTTCTCGCACCGAACGTTGGCCCACATCTCTTGACCAGGGTATCGCCTTGGTGCGCGAGTCGCGGCATCAGAACCGCAATGACGGCGCGGTCGCTATGGTATTGGTCTCGGGTTGAGTCGACTCGGGTTGTCGGTATATGAATCAAGGTCACGCGTCGATATCGGTTAAGGGTCGAAGGTTGCCGAAATTCGATCGGTAAGACCGCGGAAGTCTATTGAACGGTACGGACCAAGATACGGGTCTTATAGTACTTGTTCTTCACCGTGATCTGGTTCAGCCTGCGATAATCAATACACAATCGCATCGAACCATCCTTCTTCCTTACAAACAGGACTGGTGCTCCCCAAGGAGACACACTAGGTCGAATAAGGCCAAGCTCTAGCAAACTATCAATCTGCGTCCTCAACTCCTCCATCTCACACAGTGCCATGCGATACGTCGGCAGTAAGACGGGCGTGGAACCAGGCACTAGATCGATAGTGAAATCAATCTCTCGTCGAGGCGGCAAACCAGGGATCTTCCTGAACAGATCCTCAAAATCACAAACGACTGGCGTATGCTCAAGCATCGGGGCATCAGCGTCCCGAAGTAAAGAAGCGTAGCTAAGTATGCGGAAGGAGAGATTTACCCGAACTGAAAATGTAAAAGGCGTGCCCTCTGGCTCGTACACCATCACCATACGAGTCTCGCAGTCAATCTCGGCTCTCCCAGCAGTTAACCAGTCCATGCTAAGAATGACGTCGAGATAAACAAGAGAGGGGTCGACGATAAGATCAAGAGTCATCGTCCTACCTCCCAGATCCACCAAGCAACCCTTACACATCAGGGTGGCATCAGAAAAATCTCCATGAGCTGAAAGGACTCGCACTCCATCCATACGAATGGTCGGCAGTCCAAGACGCCTGACTATGGGATGCGATATCAAAGAAAGTGTGGATCCAGTATCCACCATCACGAGAATAGGAATACCTCCGATGTGGGCAGTGACCTCAAAGGCCGAATGCTGAGAAGTCGCTATCTCGGCTGCCTCAGCTGTCAAGGCATGCACCCGCGCCTGCTGTGGCCGGTTCGGCCGCTGTGCCGTGGGCCGTAGAGGCGGCCTGAATTGAGATACGGGAGGTCTGAAGGAAGGGTGCGCAGGAGCCAACTATAAAGGCGGTGCTGATATAGCCTGTGAGCGTGTATGGTAGATCTTCTGCGGCGGTGAGAACCCACTGTCCCGCATCCGAGCGAAATAACTCTGTGCCGAATGGCCCGTTCTCCCACAATAAGTACATGATAAATCAGGGCGCCGCATCGGGGGTACTGGCACTGTAGCCCTAGGAGGAGGGTCAACGCGAGGCCTCTTGCCCACAAAGGGCCTGTCCTGCAACTCTGGTCGTGGCCTAGGAGCAACAAGGCCACGAGATCGTGTAAGTCGATCCACATGCTACTCTTCCCGCATGGACATGTGGATCAGCTCTGCATATGAGGGAATGCTCACACAACACATCTTCGACCGAATATCCGGTCGTAAACCCTCAAAAAAGTGTTGTATGTGCATCTGCTCATCTGTCAGTATAGTCGGGACGCATCTGCCGAACTCAGTGAACCGATAATCATACTCGGTCATCGTCATGCCTCCCTGTCTGAGGCGCAGAAACTCATTCTCCCGATCATGCCTATATGTCTGAGGATAGTATTTCTCGTGGAAGCGGAACTCGAACGCTGCCCAGGTCCAGATGTAATCAGCGACAACGGTCCGCAACACACTGTCCCACCATAAGCTGGCCTCCCGCTCGAATAAGAACGTAGCCAACTCAATCTGCTCAGTCTCTGAGCAATGCAGCATCCGTAGTATCTTCGACACATGGTTGAGCCAATACTCGGCCTCCTCAGGTCTATGAGAACCCATAAAAGTGGGAGGTTGTAAGCATTGAAATTGCTCTACTAAGCTCCGTGTGTCAGCGGCATTCTCGTAGGGTAAGAAAGTGGTACAGGATGAGCCATGCCCTCATCCTGAGCATATGTATCGGCATCCTCAGCTGGATGCGCAGGTGGTGCAGGTGGAGGCACACTCTCACCCTGGGCTAGAGCCCCCACTATAGTAGTCAGGTGCTGCTGCTGTTGCTGCATCATGGCCATCATCTGCTCAAATCTATCTGGAGGTGGAGCAGGTTGTGGCATGTACTGCGTCGAAGAAGATGCACGGTACTGCTCTCTGACGGGCGGTGTGAAAGGCGGTGGTCCAGCTGCAGGACCAGTAGGAGGTTGAGACTCACGTGCTGTCTCAGGAATCGGGCCCACAGCAGGGTCTGAATGAGCACCAGACTGAAAGGAAACCTGATCCATAGGTTCACCCAATGTAAGTCGAGCTGTGCTCCGTGTAGCCTTCGGCGGCATTTCCTATATTCAAAATAGGGCGCAACTTTGTCAGTCTCAATAGCACAAACATACCGTAATCATTCACATAAAGAGTCCAAGGCATTCCATGCATTTCATTTAATCAAAATTGTCACAATACAAGGGATATCTCCTTACACGCATCATGACAAGAAGTACATGGGAACTAAGACAGTTAAAGCTACAACAGCAACATATGTAAACCACTAGCCTTAACAAGCTTACACAACATAAAGCAGGAAACGACTAACTACTAACAACAACAACTAAAATCTCATCGCTAGTCTGAGTCGGGTGATGGAGGAGGAGCACCCTTATCCTGCAAGCAGCACATGATCGCCTTCAAGGTACTAGTCACCTTGCCGAATTTCCTCTTCATAATGGCCTTGGTATCCTCGACCTCAGCCCGAAGTTCCTGAACTTCCTTTCGCAAGGTGACCTGGCTCTCCTCAATTCGGACAATGAGATCATCACTAGTAACCTGAGTAGAAGGAGGAGGGCTCTCATCAGTATCCTGAGCCTCCTCTTCTACCTCTTCCTGGACTTCTTCCTCTACTTCAGCTCCAGGTTCTCCCTCACTTGGATACTCTTCATCATCAAAATCACCCTCGCTATCCTCATCAAGCTGAGTCTCACGGTACTGGGACCCGATCTTCATCTTGACCATGGTAGACTCATCAATGCAGTGAATCAGAACTGGCAACTCTGGCCCAAGTCTGTAAGTAAACTCAAGCGCGATCTTGTATATAAGCCGGCCAAAATGAAGCGACTCAGACGTTCTTCTTGATTTCACTATGAGGATAATCTGTCGCAACACGAAAGTGGCCATACACACATTTTCTCCCTGGGCCACCTGATATAAGAAATCAACCATAAGGCGCGTACATTCAATGCGATTTGTCGACCTGGGATACACGTTGAACGTGCAAATGTGGTGCAGCAGGCGCAAATCATCAGACATATGAGACACCTTGAGGCTATTGTTAGACTGCCATGGAACCAGACTACCGCATAGGAACCTGGTGCAACGATCTCGCTCACGCCTACTCCTCAAATTCTTTACACTGAGATGAACATCACCAAGGGGCACGTTCAGAAGTTGCGCTATCAACCGAACATCGACCGTAGCCATCTGGTCTCTACTAAAGGGAATCTTAAACTGCAATGGCTCCAATGTAGGATTCTGGATACGAGCATAGAAGGCACGAACGGTGCTCACATTAGCACGAGAACGGGCTTCAAAGAACGGACCCCAATGTGCAGCTTCAATGAGATCGAATAATAGGAATTCGCCGAAGAGTCGCCCTTCCACATCTGCCTCAAACAACACCTTATGGTTAGTATATTCACTGTGAGGCATCTCTTCTAATATTACTCGTCCAATTTGAGCATGGGGATCCAAATCCCACTTTGTATGGAACTCTCGGGCCGTGCTTGGACTTGCGACGGTGCTTGAGCTAGCGGCGCCACCCCTCGGTCTTCTTGATTGCGCAGGGTGACTTGGCCTAGCCTCATCCACAGCGGTCTTTCTCTTTCCCATCAAAGAGAGGATGGTGGAGAAAGCTAAAAGACCCAAAATGGCTTCAACTATAGCCATGGAAAGTGAGGGAAATGGGAAGAAATGGCTGCCCAAACGGACAGAAGGAAATCTAGATGTTGTAGAGGGATGCTTCAAGCTCCCTAAGGCTGGATTTTTAAAAAGAAAAGAGAAGGAAAAAGGGGAATGGAGCTCCACCCGATTTCAGCTCGTTTTAAGGGTTGTAGGAGCTCCAAACGACGAAATTGGAGAGGGAGAGGATTACTAATCACCTTAGAAGGATGAACAGGCATCGTTTTCAGGAATTGGTGGGATTGGAGGGGATTTGGAGCTGCGGTTTGAGAGAGGACAGCAGGAAAAATGTGAAATGAGCTTGGGAGGGGGCTATTTGTGAAGGAGGTACCTCTTTTAAGGGTTTCTGATGGACGGACCACACATGAGAGGGGTGCCCTACCCTAAAAACACCCTGTGCCAAAAATTCAATGCAAGTGGGGCCCACCCATCAGTGATGCATCGCCGGATTGGTGATGGCATCGTCGGCCGATCATCAATCCAGCTGATGGGACCACATGGGTTGGGTCCCCCCTGCCTCAGGGACCCCAAATATGTATGGGCCCCACCTTAGTTTATTCTATATTGGCCTAGGGAGGCCCAAACTTCCATTCAGGGCTTTCCGGGGCCAATCTGTAAACCTAAATGCAATCCCCTATCATGCAGCATATTATTTTGGGGTAGAAGGAGCTAATACATCCATCTATCCCATTAGTTGCTAAAGATTGCAAACTTAGAATGGCCTAATGGCCAGTTTTTATGAAATTTTACTATTCACTGTAAAATTTTGTTAAAGTATGATTTTATATCATTTTCACATTAAGATCAATTCTTAACATGAAAATTCAGAGAAATAATTGAAGAATGGAGTGGTGAGAGGAAGAATTTTGAAGAAATTAGGTGAAACGGGGTTTTTAAGCCCTAGCGATTGAATGTAAGGGTTGTGGTTGCCCCACAGCCCAAGGATTCACATTTATGAGTTTAGAACCTTTCATAGAATGTCGCAACCCTCCTACCTACAACATACGAGCTACTTAGGTCACTTCACGCGACCCTAGATGCGTTACGAACTCGATGGTGCGATCGATACGAATAGACTTTGCCTATTGGTGAATCTGTGATCCTATAAGTGTTTCTAGACCTTTCTCGCATCCACATAAGTCAAAGGAAGCGACAGCGTACGTCACGTGATCATAACCCAGGCCCGGTATAATCTCATTCATGCTCTGATACCAACTTGTAACACCCTGAAAATTGGGGGTCGTGTATAAACCCAACTCCCAAGTTCCAGACCGTCACTTATGTAAAAAAAATGATTATGGTTCGATGTTGTCTGAGTTAAAGCATTCACATGAGTAAAAGTATACCAAAACTGCAATTCATACTCCAGATTCATTGATAAAAGCAAGCGGAAGACTAAAGAATATACATATCACTGTATGGAAAACAACGTAGATCTCAACTGTCTCCAAAGTATGAATACATCTCTGAGTCTCATATACATGTAAATAAACAGAAATTAAATGTCCAAAAAGAGTCCCACTGAGAAGTCCCGTCAATCTAGGCCACCCTAAGAAAAGCCATCGTGGTACTGTATATATGAGAACTCGTCCTGGTCCTCATCATAGTCCGGCTCTGCCTCCTGAATCGCTGCCTCATCTGCATCTAAGACAGGGTCTGGTGGATGTTGTAAAAACTATCCCATAACGTGGGAGTGAGTAGCTAACTCAGTGGAATAATAGAGTAAAGATTAACATGTTCTCAAATCAATCATGCGATAATAGTAAAGCAGTAAATCAAACATTCCTAATACTTTTGTTAATGCAATATGACATGACATGATGGATGCCCTCACCGACATTCTCCCTCATACGGCACCATCTGCGTCCGTGGCATGCTTGCGTACCACTCAGTGCTCCACATCTTCCAGGCACATGCAATCTGATGGTGATATGATTATCGAGTTATTATTAGTCCATTCAAACAGCAGGATTGGGAAACTAAGGTACTTCCCTTATATCAATCCCAACACAGATCCTGTCTAGGGTCGTCACTCCTAGTAATCTCATACGATGTATATTTTGTAGGTCGCTACAAGGGCTGCCAGGGCTGTTGCTCGCACTCGTTGCACTGCTCCCCCATCACCTTATCAATACAGGCCTACTTGTACTCTCGTCGCTACGGAAGGGTTGTCGCCTTCCATAGACTCAGAATATGCTCGCGGTCACTACAAAGGGCTGCCAGGGCTGTTGCTCGTACTCGTTGCACCGCTCCCCCATCACCTTATCAATGTAGGCCGACAGCAAGAATATAGTGTCCCATATCACCATAATCTGCTCACGAGTCATAGGTGCTCACTGGTCACTACGGAGAGGTTTGTGGCCCCAGCATAGGCCTACAGCTTGACCACGGTGTCCCATACCACCATGCCTGGCTCATGAGTCTTTATGGATCAAGGTACCATGGTTAATAGGGTTTACAGTGGTAAGTTCAGTACCCTAGGTTCAAGTAGTTATGACTCATACAAGCTGAACATATAATGGCCAGTCGGGTTACTTGACGGGCTCGACTAGCACGAGCGCATCTCAAGTCGAACGACATGAAGTGTATAAAACACCTCGTGTGGCCTAACCACTGCCGCCAACTCCAAAACACGACACGTATTCATTGACGCGTCGTTCGTGGCAAAGATAAGCCAACCACGAATTTACTCAGTTACCGACTGCCTAGACTAGGTATAGTCCCAAAAATTTATGAATTCGCATCAACAATCATGTAAGAGTAATGGAAATGAAATACAACAATGTGAGCATGTTAGCACATGTTATAACATACAACTTAAGTAAATCATCTTGCACATGCATTTCATACATATAATGAAATCATGCATATAGCTAACATGTAGGAAATCATTTACATCATCATATCATTTGAGAATTCAATCTCAAACTAATTCATAACACCATTTAATTCAATACATACTAATACAAACATTTATACAAACACTTATTCTACACACTTAAGTCTACATATAGTATGTCGACTCAAAGTGCACATTTTGGTGAATCTCTTCACCAAACTGATTATGCATGCATTCCTAATATCCTAATACAACAAGAAGCCATGTTAATCATCTCAGCAAAATATGGATGGAAACTGTATTTCCTACAAATGACTAAAATGCCCTAAATCTCATATTTTTCGTCTGCTTACGAAACAGGAAACGAACAGCATGTTGTACATGTCAAACGGCGTTGTCGTCGATAATCTACTATTAAACGACATTGAAAGCGTTGAAAACCGTCAATCAAAGCGTCTACAATCCGCACCTTTTCTCTTATAAGTGTATTGATTCGAACGGAGTGTGTACGCTTCGTCTACGGCGAACCGGAAACCTAATACACAAGATCTATAAGCTACCATGCTAAGGAACCAAAGGAACCTTAAATCAGCAAGTATTTGGAGTATTTTTGTAACACCCTGAAAATCGGGGGTCGTGTATAAACTCAACTCCCGAGTTCCAGACCGTCACTTATGCAACAAAAATGGTTATGATTCATTGTTGTCTGATTTAAAGCATTCACATGAGTAAAAGTATACCAAAACTGCAATTCATACTTCAGATCCAGTGATAAAAGCAAGCGGAAGACTAAACAATGTATATATCACTGTATGGAAAAACAAAGTAAATCTCATCTGTCTCCAAAGTATGACTACATCTCTGAGTCTCATATACATATACATAAACAAAAGAATAATGTTTAAAAAAGTCCCACTGATGTCCCCTCAATCCAGGTCGCTTACGGGAAGCCGTCGTGATACTGCATATACGAGAACTCATCCTGGTCCTCGTCGATCTCTGGCTCCACCTCCTGGATCTCGGCCTCACCTGCATCTACAACAGGGTCTGGTGGGTGTTGCAAACACCATCCCGTAACGTGGGAATGAGTGATCAACTCAGTGGAATCATAGAGCAAATATTAGCATGTTCACAATTCAATCACGCGATAATAGTAAAGCAGTAAATCAGACAATCCTAATACTGTTGTTAATGCAAGATGACATGACGTGATGTATGCCCTCACCGACGATCACCCTCATGCGGCAACATCTTACGACCGCGGCATGCCACACTCCCTAGAGTGATCCACATCTTCCAGGCACATGCAATGCTATGGTGATATGATTTCCAAGTTGTTATTAGTCCATTCAAATGACAGGATTGGGAAACTAAGGTACTTCCCTTGTATCAATCCCAACACAGATCCTGTCTAGGGTCGTCACTCCTAGTAATCTCATACGATGTATATTTCGTAGGTCACTGCAAGGGCTGCCAGGGCTGTTGCTCGCACTCGTTGCACCGCTCTCCTATCACATTATCATTACAGGCCTACCGTACTCTACTGCAACGGAAGGGTCGTCGCCTCCCGTGGACTCAGAATACGCTCGCGGTCACTACAAAGGGCTCGTCGCCTGATCAGTGTAGGCCGACAGCTAGAATATAGTGTCCCATACCACCATAATCTGCTCACGAGTTTAGGTGCTCACTGGTCACTACGGGGAGGTTTGTGGCCCCAGCGTAGGCCGACAGCTCAACCACGGTGTCCCATACCACCATGCCCGGCTCATGAGTCTTCATGGATCAAGGTACCATGGTTAACAGGGTTTACAATGGTAAGTTCAGTACCCTAGGTTCAAGCAGTTATGACACATACAAGGTGAACATATATCGGCCAGTCGGGTTACTTGACGGGCTCGACTAGCGCGATCGCATCTCAAGTCGAACGACATGAAGTGCGTAAAACACTTCGCGTGGCCTAACCACTGCCGCCAACTCTAAACACGAATCACGTTCATCGATGCGTCGTTCGTGGCTATGACCAGTCAGCCACGAATTCGCTCGGTTACCGACTGCCTGGACTAAGTCTAGTCCCATACATCTATGGAATCACATTAGCAATATATGTAAAGGTATTGGAATTGAAATATAATCATATGAGCATGTTAACACATGTTATAACACTCAACTTAAGCAAATCTTCAAGGCATACTTTCCATGCATGTAATGGAATCATGCATAAGGTCAACATGTAGGAAATCATTTAGGTCAGTATATTAACCAAGAAATCAATCTCAAACTACTACATAACATCATTTAATTCAATACATACTAATACAAGCATTTATACAAACACATACACTACACACTTAAGTCTACATATAGTATGTCGACCCAAAGTGCGCAACTAGGCGAATCTCTTCGCCAAACTGATTATGCAAACATTCCTAACTCCCTAATGCGACAACAAACCATGTCAATCACGTCAGCAAAATATGCATGTAGACCGTACTTCCTACAAATGACTAAAATTCTCTAAATCTCATATTCTTCGTTAATTTACGAAACAGGAAACGGAGAGCATGTTGTACATGTCAAACGGCGATGCCGTCGATAATCTACTATTAAACGACATTGAAAGCGTTGTAAACCGTCAATCAAAGCGTCTAAAATCCTCACCTAGCCTCTTACGGATGCGGGATTTTGAACGGAGCGTGTACGCTTCGTCTACGGCAGTAGGAGAACCTGATTTATGAAATATGTTAGCTAACACGCCCTAAATCGGGATAAACCCTAAATCAACAAGTTCTAGGGTTGTTTTGTACCTGAAAGAACGGAGAAATCACCAGCCAGGTGATTGGGAAGAGGTGCTGAAGCAGCAGCAATCGGCGGCTCGGAAGCGGGAAAAATCCCTTCCAATATCTCTCTCAAACTCTCTCCTTTTCCTAGGGTTTGTAATTTTTGGATGGGAGAGAGAAATGAGGGTTTCAACCCCTTTTATAAGCTTAAAAATGCCAGAAATAGGCTCCGGAACGAAGTTTACTTGGTGCCTATCCATTTCGGGGCTGTTTCGATTCAAAAGCTGCTTTCTGGTGGTCCCCTGGTCGATTGCGATCGGACTTAAGCTCATGTGTACCAGATGTAGCTCGTATTAAGTTTTCAGTCTGGCAAGATTCACAGATCGCACGTGGCGGACCAGTTTCAGTTCAGCGGTCACCGCACGTAGATCAGGGCTGAAAGTCTTATGATAATAAATAGAAATTTTTCCTGATCCGAGGGTGTAATCTGGATGAATTCCGACGGTCAGAACACTTAATACTGACGCGTCAAGTCATGTGCCAGATTTGGATTTGAAATTCTAAATCTGTCCCTGTTCGCGGTCGCTTCAGTCCGGGTTCAACGAAATAGTCTGTGATTATCGGTTTGACTTGATTTTTGAGATGATTGTCAACTCCAGCTGGGCGGTTCTAACGGTCTAAGATAGGAGGTATCGGACCTTCGACGCGTGGTCTAAATCCAATACAAAAATTCAATGTGGTCCAGAGGACAAACCCGCTTAGAGTTTGATCCGAGGTTATAGAGTATTGTAGAGTTGTTTGTTCTACTCGATTTGGGTCTTGTAGAACGTATTTAAAGTGATCAGGGAATATTTCCCAGCTACTCTAGCGTCGCGCTAGCTAACTTACACTTATTTTCCAAAGGAATTAGTCCTACCTGATTTCTTTGGCTATGGAATCGGGTTCTAAGCGATTTTTCAGGTGTTTTAGTTGACCCATTGCCTAAGGAAGTCTAATCCCAGATTAGCCAAAATCTGGAATGTTACAATTTTCTTACCAAGAAATGCAGAGAAATTGCTGGGAAAGTGATTGAGGCACGTTTCTTAAGCACGTGCAACACGTAGTGCAAGCAGCAGGAAATTCTCTCCCACTCTCTCTCACAATCTCTCACGTTTTCTCTCACACCAGCTAGGGTTTCTAGTAAATTCGGATGGGTGAGAGAAGTGAGGGTTTAAGCCCCTTTTATAAGCTAAAACATGCCCAAAACAGGCTTGGGAACAATGTTCACTTGATGCGAACCAAATCGGGGCTGTTTCGGTCTAAAAAGACATTTCTGGTGGTCCTCTGGCCGAACGCGATCGGACTTAAGTTCATGCACGTCGGATGTCGTTCACATCCCATTTTCAGTCCAGTAGTGTTCGTAGATCGCACGTGGCAGTTCAGTTTCAGTTCAGCGGTCACCGCACGTAGATCAGGTCTACAAGTCTCATGATATGAAATAGAAATTTTTCCTGATCCAAGGGTGTAATTTGGCTGAATTCTGACAGTCAGAACGCTTAATACTGATGCGTCAAGTCGTGTGCCAGATTTAAATTTTAAATTCCAAATCTAACCCTATTCTCACTCTCTTCACTCTAGGCTCAATGAAATAGCCTGTGAATGTCGGTTGGACTTGATTTTCAAAATAATTGTCAAGTCCATCTAGGCGGTTATAACGGTATAAGATTGTAGGTATCGGACTTTCGACGCGCGGTCTAGATCCAATACAAAGTTTCAAAGAGGTCGTGAGAACAAACCGGTTTAGAGTTTGATCCGAGGTTTTAGAATATTATATCGTCATTGGTTCTACTCGCTTTAGGTCTTGTAGAACGTATTTAAAGTGATCAGGGACTATTTCCCAGCTACTCTAGCGTTGCGCTAGCTAACTTACACTTATTTTTCAAAGGAATTAATCCTACGCGATTTCTGGTCGAGTTGGTACTCGAGTCTAAGTACGGATTTTTCCAGGGCGTTACAGGTTGTAGTGGGCTCAATCCTGATATGTTGAACATCTACCTGACCAGGGTAGAAGGCTCATCGTATCCCTTCCTAAGTCCTGGTAGATCCTGGTCTTCTATTCGGTCAAAGCAGTGAGTCCATTGGTAGTCACACAGGATTGAGACTTAAGTCAAGCCACGAATGCTACGTAGTTGTATAATTTAGTAACTCCGTAGTCTGATTAGTCTAAGAGCTTAGGGAATTCCCATCACTGCAAGGTTCAAATTTCCTATTTGGGTCTTGGTTTAAAGAGTCCTCGTCTTAATTTATATCCATGGTGGGAGTTAAGGGTTTCTATCTTTTCCTCTAACCTGGACCAGTTTCTTTCGATCCTGGGCCAGTGGGGAAGGGGCCAACCATGCTTTCGCTGCATCGCTCTGATTTGACGGTTGTATTAGCTGACCTTACTAGATGGACTCATAATGTTCTAGCCCCCTTAAAAAATATTTCTACTCTAAAAGGTCAGGGATCTATGTCCTAATTCATATGTCGGAACGAGATGTAATTTAAGACCTATCATGAGTGTTGTGGTTAATTCCAGGGACGGGTGTGAGTTTGTGGCAAGATACCTATACCCTATTGGCTATATGTTCTTAACACTTTCCAAGGGCAAATTAACAAACTTTTGGTTGTAGGTGGTCAGGCCAACACAGAAGAAAAGTTGCGTAGTGGGTCTGAGCCGGATCCATTGACCTTCTGTCTAATTAGGACAGAAAATTCGTTGTATCAGTTCTTATTCTGAGTCGATGTCGATCTTCTACTTGATCAGAGCATTGGATTTATTAGTAACCATTAGGATTAAGAATTCGATTCAAACCGCGAATACTTCTCTTATATATAGTTTCTCTACTCCGTGTCCCCGGTTGTGCTAAGTCCTTGGGAAGGTAATTCTAGGGGGCGTGTTGGTTTGACCTAACATTAATTCTAAGGGATTTATAAGTGTCCTCTGAGCGTGAGGAGTTTCTAAGTCAAAGAGTTACTAAAGTGGTCTATAAGTATTAAGGGGATTCAACCAAGGAACGAGGTCTCACTCTAACTTAATCAAGCTAACTAACTAAGTCTATTTGCCAATTATCTTAGCATAATCAGTCTTTTACATTCCTTAGTATAACCAGTAGCCTAGTCTTAACTTAGGAGTAGCAGTGATCCACTAGTTGTAACCTAAAACCTATATTTATACACTAAATGATTTCATACTCTTCCTAATATAAGGAATTTGTTTTATCACTTAGGGTCAAAGTTGTCTAGTTGAATTTGAGTTGCCCGGACCTCAATCTAATTACACTCAAATACTACACATGTGCTCATACCAGCTAAGAAGGTCCTAAGGTTTATGTTATTAATTTATAGAATTTCTTACACCACCAAATCCTTAAAGTCTATGAGTTTAACTTCAAGTCTAAAACTCTAAGTTGTATTCAATGGGTTTCGTTGCTAATCCCACCGCGGGATTCGAAATGACATGTTTGGAAGGAGGGTGGGATGGGATTAAAATCGATTCATAAACTTTGAAAAATGAGTCTTGTGTTGGGAAGTAGGAGATGGGATTTCCAAATCCCAAGATCCCAAGATTTACTTCTAATTGCATACATTCTGAACATAGTATTAAAAATCATGGGATACACCTAATCTAGGGGCAATACCTTACACATGCATCTATTGTTCCTTTTACAATTTCATCCGCCCTAATCTTACCCAATGCAGTTGGTCGAACGGGCCCTAAACGTCCCATCATTTGGAGGTTGTGAAGGTTATGGGACACAAAAGTGTAGGTTTTATGCCCACATGAGGGGGGTAAAAGGAAGGTGGAGAGTTATACAGAGTAGTTTTTGGGTAATGGTAGTGGATGGGTGTAAGATGTAGAAGAAGACGAAAGCTTAAGTGAAAAGAAGTGGGGATGTGAGATCATTTTACGTGGTCTCGGTTACGTATGGGCTATTCAACGATAGTTAATCTCGCCCGTAGGTGAAATTGGGATTCTAATGTGGTCTCTAAATTCCATCACCCCTCCCTAAGTCAGAGTGCGTCAGTGTACATTGTGTTACCATAACCCAGGTCCGGTTTAATCCAAATCATGCTCTGATACCATCTGTAATGCCCTGAAAATCGGGGGTCATGTAAAAACCCAACACCCGAGTTCCAAAACATCACTTATGCAACATAAATGCTTATGATTGAATGTTGTCTATGTTAGTGTATTAAACATGAGTGAGATTAAGCCAAAACAGCATATCATACTCCAGAGATAGTTAAATTATGCAAGCGGAAGACGGTGATAGTATGTATAACATACATGAACTGTTGTAAGTCTCCAGAGTGTGAACATGTTACCAGGTTAAATATATACATGTATACTCCAAAAATGAATAAAAAGAATATACATGAGTTCTCTAAAAGTGCAAAAAGATAAGTGTCATGGCGTCTAATTAACCTCCCCGTAGTCCCGTCGATCAGAACACGCATAAAGGAGAAATCCTCCTCATCATCATACAAGTCCGGCTCCACTTCGCAAGTAGAGCCATCATCTGCAACTAAAACAGGGACTGGTTGGTGTGTACAACACCGTCCCGTAACGTGGGAGTGAGTGATCAACTCAGTGGAATCATAGAGCAAAGGTTAACATGTTATCAAATCAATCAAGCGATAATGATAAAGCAAGAAAATTAAACATTCCTAAATACTGTGATTAATGCAAGGATGAAATGACATGATGCGTGCCCTCACCGACATACTCCCTCATGCGACACCATCTTACGTCCGCGGCATGCTTTCTTCCCTTAGTGCTACACATCTTTCAGGCACATGCAGTGCGATATGAATATGATTACAGAGTTGTTATTAGTCCTTTTCATACAGCAGGATTGAGAAACTAGGATACTTCCCTTATATCATTTCCAAACAAGGATCCTGTCTAGGATCGTCACTCTTAGTAGTCTCATACGATGATATATTTTTAGGTCGCTGCAAGGGCTGTCAGGGCTGTTGCATGCACTCATTGCACCTCTCCCCCATCACCTTATCAATACAGGCCTAGTTGTAGTCTTGTTGGTATGGAAGGGTCGTCACCTCATGTAGACTCAGAGTACGCTCGAGGTCACTACAAAGGGCTGCCAGGGCTGTTGCACGCACTCGTTGCACCGCTCCCCCATCACCTTATCAGTGTAGGCCGACAGTAAGAATATAGTGTCTCATACCATCATAATCTGCTCACGAGTCTGGGTTGCTCGCTGGTCACTACAGGGAGGTTTGTGGCCCCAGCGTAGGCCGACAGCTTGACCACAGTGTCCCATACCACCATGCCTGGCTCATGAGTCTTAGTGGATCAAGGTACCACGGTTATCAGGGTTTTCACTGGTAAGTTCAGTACCCTAGGTTCAAGCAGTTATGACCAATACAAGGTGAACATACAACGGTCAATCGGGTTACTTGACGAGTTCAACTAGTACGAGCGCCCGTTAAGTTGTACGACATGAAGTGCATAAGCACTTCATGTGGCCTAACCACTGCCGACAAGCAACGCACGACTCGGGTTCGTCAAACACGTCTTGTGTGGTGAATAGAGGCCAACCACGAGCTCAAATATGTTACCGACTGCCTTGACTAAAGTATAGCCCCAAACACTTGTAATCTAAATCCATAATCATATGAGAGAGACAGAATTGAAAATACAAGTAATTCCAACATGTTATCAGCATGTTATAACATACATCGTAAGCAGTTAACTATACACAAGTATTTCACACATACAGTAATCAATTCAACTACAACAAGCATGGAGGAAATCATGTACATCATCCAATAAGTTGAGAATCCAATCTCAATGCTAATCTACAATACTATTTACTCAATACTTACTAATACATACATTTATACAAACACTTAGTCTACACACATTAGTCTACATAGCGTATGTCGGCCAAAGTGTGCATTAGGGCGAATCTCTTTGCCAAATAGAACATACATGCATAACTAGCATAGGTAGATGACAAATACTCATGACAATCATATCAGCAAAATACGTACATATACAGTATTTCCTATAGATACCTAAAATACCCTAAATCTCATATTCTTCGTGCGTATTCGAAATGGAAAACAGACAGCATGTTCTACGTGTCAAACAGCATCCTTGTCAACAATCTACCATTAAACGGCATTGAAATCTTTGAAAACAGGTAATCTAAGCATCTAGAATCCGCACCTTAAACCAGAAATTGTGAAAAGGGAGTTGATTCAGACGATAAGTCTTCGTCAACGGTTCAACGGAAATCTATACCATGAAATAGGTTAGTTATATTAACACTATAGCTACATGGATTACCTAGACAGGTTAGGGGTAGGATTTCTTACCTAAAAATGACGTTGGAAACGCTGAAAGAGCAGCACAAATGGACAGCTTGGCACATGGAGTAGCAGGGAAGAATCCCAGGAGAAAAGATTTAAATCTCTCTCTTTCTCTCCCTTTTCTCTCTCTCTCTCTCTCTTCTCTGTTTTCTCTCCTAGGGCTTAGGAAATTCGTATGGCATGAGAGAGAGTGGTTTTAAGGTCCTTATATAGGCCCAGAATTATCGAAAATAGGGTTGGGGCCAAGGTATACTTATTTTATAACCAAAGTGGGCTTATTTTGATCCAACGAAGCACTTCTGGCAGCCCCTTTTCTATGTGCGGTCAGACTTAAGCTCTCTGACATTGGATCTAGGTCAGTCTGAGTTTTCAGTCTGATCAAATTTACAGATCGTCTGTGGTGGACCAGTTTCAGTTCAGCGGTCACCGAACCTAAATCAGGACTACAAGTTTCATGACATGAAAGGGCCAATTTTTCCTGATTTAAGGTTGAAATTTGGTTGAATTCTGATGGTCAGAACGCTTAGAAATAATGCGCAACGACACGTGCCAGATTTTAAATTTCTTTTCTAAATCCTTTCCTTTTCTCACTCTCTTCACTTCAAACTCAGTAAAATGGTGTCAGTACATCAGTTGGGCTTAATTTTTAAAACGATTGTCAAGTCCAACTAAGCGGTCATAATGGTGTAAGTTCATCACTATCGGACTTTCGACGTGCGGTCCAGGTCTGATACGAAGTTTCTGAATGCTCCCGAGAGCAACTGGATTTAGAGATTGATCTTAAGTTTCTAGGTAACATAGCTTTAGTGGTCCTACTAATTTTGGGTCTTGTAGTTTATATTTAAAGTGATCCAAGTTAATTCTACTGAGGATTCAGTTTGGTACTTAACCAAATTCTACCCTAATAGGGAAGAATACGGTCTTAGGGCCATTCTATGCCCCATTTTGGGTACTTCTAGTTATCATATTATTTTAATTATTTTTATGGTGGTTCATCATCAAGTTTACCCTATCTATACCAAATTTCATGATATTTCGAGTCGTATAAAAATTCTAAAAATTCTCAAACCAGCAACTATCCAACAAGTGATTTTCGGATAGTTATCACAACATCCTACTATAAACTATATTAAATATTTTATTATATTTTTCACATATTTTTATATAAAATTAGACTCATTTATCTTCAATTTTGTTTATAAATCACCTAAATCAGAGTTATAACGAAGGAGATATGATTTTTTAAAATTTAATAAGATGCATAGAAAAATATGTAGAACCGGGCTACCTGTCCTCTGTACGGACAAGGCCTCGCCGACTCGGCAAGGTCCTCGCCGGTCACTGACTTATTTGGCATGGGTTCACCCCAGGGTCAAGGTCCTCACCCCCCAGGGATGCCGAAAACATGTCGAGACCACCTTGGATCCCCCCGAATTGAGTCGTTTGGGCCCACGAATCCGTCGAGGCGTTTACCCAGTCTCATTAGCAAACTAGAATGAGTTACGCAACGTACAATATATGATTTTGGGGTAGAAGAAGCTAATCCATCCAAATAACCTATCTAGATCATGAAATTCTAAATAATAGATAGTAAAAATTCCATTTTACACATGTATTTACCATCTATAGTAAGTTTTAGTTTAAGTTTAGTTCCTCACCTTTTAAACTTTAGGTTTGTGTCTAATATGAAAGCACTTGGAAAAATTTGAAGAATGGGGTGGTGAAAGCTGAGATTTTGAAGGAAATGGGTTAAAAAGCTATTCTAGACTTTATGTAACACCCTGAAAATCGGGGGTCGTGTATAAACCCAACTCCCGAGTTCCAGACCATCATTTATGCAAAAAATATGATCATGATTCAATATTGACTGAGTTAGAGCATTCACATGAGTAAGATTATACCAAAACTGCAATTCATACTCCAGATTCAGTGATAAAATGCAAGTGAAAGACTGAAAGATATATTGTAACGCCCATGAAAAAATCCATACTTGGGCTCGAGTACCAACTCGACCCGAAATCGCGTAGAATTAATTTTCATGGAGATTAAGCGTAAGTTAGCTAGCGCAACGCTAGAGTAGCTGGGAAATAGTCCCTGATCACTTTAAATACGTTCTACAAGACCCAAATCGAGTAGAACAAACAACTCTACAATACTCTATAACCTCGGATCAAACTCTAAGCAGGTCTGTTCTCTGGACCACATTGAATTATTGTATTGGATTTAGACCGCGCGTCGAAGGTCCGATACCTCCTATCTTAGACCGTTAGAACCGCCCAGCTGGACTTGACAATCATCTCGAAAATCAAGTCAAACCGATAATCACAGACTATTTCATTGAACCCGGACTGAAGCGACCGCGAATAGGGACAGAATTGGAATTTCAAATTCAAATCTGGCACAGGACTTGACGCGTCAGTATTAAGCGTTCTGACCGTCAGAATTCATCCAGATTACACCCTCGGATCAGGAAAAATTTCTATTTATTATCATGAGACTTTCAGCCCTGATCTACGTGCGGTGACCGCTGAACTGAAACTGGTCCGCCACGTGCGATCTGCGAACCCTGCCAGACTGAAAACTTAATACGTGCTACATCTGGTACGCATGAGCTTAAGTCTGATCGCAATCGACCAGGGGACCACCAGAAAGCAACTTTTGGACCGAAACAGCCCCGAAATGGATAGGCACCAAGTAAACTTCGTTCCGGAGCCTATTTCCGGTGTTTTTAAGCTTATAAAAGGGGTTGAAACCCTCATTTCTCTCTCTCATCTGAAAATTGCAAACCCTAGGAAAAGGAGAGAGAGTTGAGAGAGAGATTGGAAGGGATTTTTCCCGCTTCCGAGCCGCCGATTGCTGCTGCTTCAGCACCTCTTCCCAATCACCTGGCTGGTGATTTCTCCGTTCTTTCAGGTACAAAACAACCCTAGAACTTGCTGATTTAGGGTTTATCCAGATTTAGGGCGTGTTAGCTAACGTATTTCATAAATCAGGTTCTCCTACTGCCGTAGACGAAGCGTACACGCTCCGTTCAAAATCACGCTTCCGTAAGAGACTAGGTGAGGATTTTAGACGCTTTGATTGACGGTTTACAACGCTTTCAATGTCGTTTAATAGTAGATTATCGACGGCATCGCCGTTTGACATGTACAACATGCTCTCCGTTTTCTGTTTCCTAAATTAACGAAGAATATGAGATTTAGGGCATTTTAGTCATTTGTAGGAAGTACGGTCTACATGCATATTTTGCTGACGTGATTGACATGGTTTGTTGTCGCATTAGGGAGTTAGGAATGTTTGCATAATCAGTTTGGCGAAGAGATTCGCCTAGTTGCGCACTTTGGGTCGACATACTATATGTAGACTTAAGTGTGTAGTGTATGTGTTTGTATAAATGCTTGCATTAGTATGTATTGAATTAAATGATGTTATGTAGTAGTTTGAGAATGATTTCTTGATTAATATGCTGACCTAAATGATTTCATACATGTTGACCATATGCATGATTCCATTACATGCATGGAATGTATGTGTTTGAAGATTTGCTTAAGTTGAATGTTATAACATGTGTTAACATGCTCACATGATTGTATTTCAATTCCAATACCTTTGCATATATTGTTAATGTGATTTCATAGATGTGTGGGACTAGACTTAGTCCAGGCAGTCGGTAACCAAGCGAATTCGTGGCTGACTGGTCATAGCCACGAACGACGCGTCGATGAAAGTGATTCGTGATTAGAGTTGGCGGCAGTGGTTAGGCCACGCGAAGTGTTTTACGCACTTCATGTCGTTCGACTTGAGATGCGATCGCGCTAGTCGAGCCCGTCAAGTAACCTGACTGGCTGATGTATGTTCACCTTGTATGAGTCATAACTGCTTGAACCTAGGGTACTGAACTTACCATTGTAAACCCTGTTAACCATGGTACCTTGATCCACGAAGACTCATGAGCCGGGCATGGTGGTATGGGACACCGTGGTCGAGCTGTCGGCCTACGCTGGGGCCACAAACCTCCCCGTAGTGACCAGTGAGCACCGAGACTCGTGAGCAGATTATGGTGGTATGGGACACTATATTCTAGCTGTCGGCCTACACTGATCAGGCGACGAGCCCTTTGTAGTGACCGCGAGCGTATTCTGAGTCCACGGGAGGCGACGACCCTTCCGTTGCAGTAGAGTACGGTAGGCCTGTATTGATAAGGTGATGGGGGAGCGGTGCAACGAGTGCGAGCAATAGCCCTGGCAGCCCTTGCAGTGACCTACGAAATATACCTCGTATGAGATTACTAGGAGTGACGACCCTAGACAGGACCTGTGTTGGGATTGATACAAGGGAAGTACCTTAGTTTTCCAATCCTGCTGTTTGAATGGACTAATAACAACTTGGAATTCATATCACCATAGCATTGCATGTGCCTGGAAGATGCGGAGCACTCTAGGGAGTGTGGCATGCCGCGGTCGTAAGATGTTGCCGCATGAGGGTGATCGTCGGTGAGGGCATACATCACGTCATATCATCTTGCATTAACAACAGTATTAGGATTGTCTGATTTACTGCTTTACTATTATCGCGTGATTGAATTGTGAACATGCTAATCTTTGCTCTATGATTCCACTGAGTTGATCACTCATTCCCACGTTACGGGATGGTGTTTGCAACACCCACCAGACCCTGTTGTAGATGCAGGTGAGGCCGAGATCCAGGAGGTGGAGCCAGAGATCGACGAGGACCAGGATGAGTTCTCGTATATGCAGTATCACGAAGGCTTCCCGTAGGCGACCTGGATCGAGGGGACATCAGTGGGACTATTTTGAACATTATTTTTGTTTATGCATATGTATATGAGACTCAGAGATGTACTCATACTTTGGAGACAGATGAGATTTACTTTGTTTTTCCATACAGTGATATATATTGTTTAGTCTTCCGCTTGCTTTTATCACTGGATCTGAAGTATGAATTGCAGTTTTGGTATACTTTTACTCATGTGAATGCTTTAAATCAGACAACAATGAATCATAACCATTTTTGTTGCATAAGTGACGGTCTGGAACTCGGGAGTTGAGTTTATACACGACCCCCAATTTTCAGGGTGTTACATATATATATCACTGTAAGAAAATAAAATAATCTCTGACTATCTCCAAAGTATGAATACATCACTGAGTCTCATATATATGTAATAAAATAAAATTAAAATGTCATAAGGTCCAACTATGAAGTCCCGTCGATCCAGGCCACCTATGCAAAGCCGTCGTAAAACTGCATATACGAGAACTCGTCCTGGTCCTCGTCGTAGTCTGGCTCTGCATCCTGAATCGCCTCGACACCTGCGTCTAAGACAGGGTCTGGTTGGTGTTGTAAACACCATCCCGTAACGTGAAAGTGAGTGATCAACTCAGTGGAATAATAGAGCAAAGATTAGCATGCTATCAAATCAATCACACGATAATAGTAAAGCAATCAATCAAACATTCCTATATACTATTATTAATACAATATAAAATGACATGATGGATGCCCTCACCGATATACTCCCTCATACGGCATCATCTTACGCCCGCGGCATGCTTTCTTCCCACAGTGCTCCACATCTTCCAAGCACGTGCAATGCGATATGAATAATGATTACCGTGTTGTAATTATTCCTTTTCATACAGCAATATTGGGAAACTAAGGTACTTTTCTTATATCAATCCCAACATAGATCCTGTCTAGGGTCGTCACTCCTAGTAATCTCATACGATATTGTATTTATAGGTCGCTGCAAGGGCTGCCAGGGCTGTTGCTCGCACTCGTTGCACCGCTCCCCCATCACCTTATCAATACAGGCCTAATGTACTCTCGTCGCTACGGAAGGGTCGTCGCCTCCCGTAGACTCAGAATACGCTCGCGGTCACTATAAAGGGCTCGTCACCTGATCAGTGTAGGCCGACAGGAAGAATATAGTGTCCCATACCACCATAATCTGCTCATGAGTCAAATGTGCTCACTAGTCACTACGGGGAGGTTTGTGGCCCCAGCGTAGGCCAACAGCTCGACCAAGGTGTCTCATACCACCATGCCCGGCTCATGAGTCTTTATGGATCAAGGTACCATGGTTAACCGAATTTCCAATGGTAAGTTCAGTACCCTAGGTTCAAGCAGTTATGATTCATATAGGGTGAACATAGAATGGCCAGTCGGGTTACTTGACAGGCTCGACTAGTACGAGCGCATCTCAAGCTGAATGACATGAAGTGCATGGAACACTTTGTGTGGCCTAACCACTGCCGCCAACTCAAAACACGACTCGCGTTCATCGACGCGTCGTTCGTGGCAATCAGAAGCCAACCACAATTTCAATCCATTACCGACTGCCTGGACTAACGTTTAGCCCCAAGCATTTGAATCTCAACATCAATAATCATATGAGAGTAATAGAAATGCATTACAAGAATGTAAGCATGTTGACACAAGTTATGACATACAACTTAAGCAATTCATCCAACACATGCATTTCATACATACAATGAAATGAATACATAAAGTCAACGTGATGGAAATCATTTACATCAGCATATTATTTGAGAATTCAATCTCAAAACTTATTCACAACACCATTTACTCAATACATACTAATACAAACATTTATACAAACACTTAGCCTACACACTTTAGTCTACATAGCGTATGTCGACTCAAAGTGCGCATTTGGGCGAATCTCTTCACCAAATAGATCATGCACGCATTCCTAATATTCTAACATGACAATTAACCATGGAAAACATTTCAGCAAAATATGGATATAAATAGTATTTCCTACAAATGACTAAAATGCCCAAAATCTCATATTTCCCGTACGTTTACGAAACAGAAAACGGACAGCATGTTATACATGTCAAACGGTGTTGCCGTCGATAATCTACTATTAAACGACATTGAAAGCTTTGAAATTAGTCAATCAAAGCATCTAAAATCTGCACCTTTTGCCCTATACGTGTATCGTTTCGATTAGAACATATACGCTTCGTCAATGGCGTACAGGCGACCTAATACACAAGTTACATAAGCTACATCGCTATTCGAATCGAAAGAACCCTTAAAACAGCAAGTGGTTAGGGTTTTCTTACCTAAGAGTGCGTTGGAAATCACCAGGCAAGTGATTTGAACGCGTCGCTTCGGTACGTGCAAAAGATGGAACAATCGGCAGGAAGATCTCTCACAAGGTCTCCCACAATCTCTCACTTTCTCTCTCTCTCTAGCTAGGGTTTCTAGCAAATTCGGATGGGTGAGATATGTGAGGGTTTAAGGCCCTTATATAGCCTAAAATCTAACCAAAATAGACTTGGAACAAATGTATACTTAAGTTATAACCAAATCGGGGCTGTTCCAATCCAAAAGAGCATTTCGGGAGCTCCCCTAGCCGAACGCGGTCAGACTTAAGCTCATGGTCACTGGATGTTGCTCACACCCAGTTTTCAGTCCGGTAGAGTTCGTAGATAGCACGTGGCTGTCCAGTTTCAGTTCAGCGGTCATCACACCTAAATCAGGTCTACAAGTCTCATGATATGAAAGAGAAATTTTTCCTGATTCGAGGGTGAAATTTGGCTGAATTCTGACGGTCAGAACGCTTAATAATAACGCGCAAAGTCTCGTGCTAGATTTGGATTTAAATTTCTAAATCTTTACCCATTTCTCACCCTCTTCACTCCAGGCTCAATGAAATAGCCTCAGAGCATCGGTTGGGCTTGATTTTTGAAATGATTGTCAAGTCTAGCTAAGCGGTCCTAATAGTCTAAGATTGTAGATATCGGACTTCCGACGCGCGATCTAAATCCAATACGGAGTTTCCAGACATGTTTTAGAACAACTGGGTTTAGAGTTTGATCCTAGGTTTCAGGGTATTATAGCATCATTGATTCTACAAGTTTTGGGTCTTGTAGAACGTATTTAAAGTGATCAGGGACAATTTCACAGCTACTCTAGCGTAGCGCTAGCTAACTTACGCTTATTTTCTAAAGGAATTAATCCTAAGCGATTTCTGGTCGAGTTGGTACTCGAGTCTTAGTAAGGATTTTTCCAAGGCATTACAATCTACCCCCCTTAACAAAAAAATTTTATCCTCGAAATTTATACATTTTCGTACTCCTCGTGAAGCTGTGGGTAGTTCTTTCTGATCTCGGCTTCTGTCTCCCAGGTAGCCTCTTCCTCAGAGTGATGTGTCCACAACACCTTCACAAGGAGGATGACCTTGCTACGCAGTACCTGCTCCTTCCTGTCTAGTATACGCGCTGGTCGCAGTATATATGTAACATCCTCACCTAACTGCACCTGCTCCCATCTGATGATATGGGAAGGATCAGAAACGTCTTTCTTCAGCATAAAAACATAAAATACGTTGTGAATGCTCGCGAGAGGCATAGGTAAAGCCAGACGATAAGTCACTACACCCACACGATCGAGAATCTGAAATGGTCCAATGAATCGCGGTGCCAGCTTCCCCTTCTTCCCGAACCGAATGACTCCCTTCATAGGGGAAACTCGTAAAAATACATGATCCCCAACCGTGAACTCTAGCGGGCGCCATCTCGTATCGGCATAACTCTTATGTCTACTCTGCGCTGTGAGAAACCGGTGTCTAATGATGTCAATCTTCTCCGACGTCACCTGCACTAACTCTAGGCCAATCAATCTACCCTCACCGACCTCTGCCCAGCAATACGGTGCTCGACAAGGTCGCCCATACAACGCCTCATAAGGTGCCATACCGATACTCGCCTGGAAACTGTTGTTGTACCCGAACTCCGCATATGCAAGACAATCATCTCAACTGTCCTTGAAGTCCAATGCGCAAGCCCGCAACATGTCCTTTAGAATCTGGTTCACCTGCTCTGTCTGTCCGTCTGTCTATGGGTGGAAGGTAGTACTGAACTTCAACTTCACACCCATAGCCTCCTGAATGCGAGTCCAGAAAATAGAAGTGAAACGCGTGTCTCTGTCCGACATGATCTCTAACGGAACTCCATGCAGATGCACGATCTCTCTGATATACAGTCTAGCCAGCTCGTCTGTAGAGTTGGTAACTCTGATCGGTAGGAAGTGCGCCGACTTCGTCAGACGGTCAACGATCACCCATATAGAATCATGTCCCTTCCTCGTCTTCGCTAGCCCTGAGATAAAATCCATGGAAATGAAGTCCCACTTCCACTCAGCGATCGGCATAGGCTGAAGGAGTCCAGGTGGTCTGTGATGCTCTGCCTTCACCTGCTAGCAAGTGAGACAATGGGATACGAACTCAACGATGTGGGTCTTCATACCTTCCCACCAATACGTCCTTCTCACGTCGCGATACATCTTTGTACTGCCCGGATGCATCGCAAGTCTGGTACAGTGCGCAGCCTCGAGAATCTCTCGTCTCAAGTCGGGGATATCTGGGACGCATAGGCGGCCACGATAACGCAAGCCCCCATCCGTGTCAACTCGCCACTCGACGTCTGCATCATCACTGATCTGCTCTAGAAGATCAGTCAAACACACATCATCCCTTTGCGCCTCGATGACCCAGTCATCGATCTGAGATCGCACCTGCACATGTGCGATAAACTCATACGGCTCCTCCACAGTGAGTTTCTGCTCAAAGTCTCACAAAAACTCAACCATATCCCACTCAGCAACCATTAGCGGAGCCGCAAACTCTATCACCTTCTTGTGGCTCAACGCATTAGCCACAAGGTTCGCCTTACCAGGATGGTAAGAGACTTCGAACTTGAAGTCCTTCAAAGTCTCCATCCATCGCCGCTGCCTCATATTCAAGTCCCGCTGCTTGAATATGTATTTAAGTCTTATGTGGTCGCAAAAGTGCTCGAACTCCTCTCCATAGAGGTAATGTCTCCAGAGCTTCAGTGCGAAAATGACGGCTACCAACTCAAGGTTGTGTGTAGGGTAATTCTCCTCGTGCTTCCTTAATTGTCTCGAGGCATACGAAATTACCCTGTCCTTCTGCATAGGGACACAACCCAGACCAACGCTAGATGCGTCAGTATATATAGTGTATCTAACCCCTTGATCTGGTAATACTAGCATAGAGGCGGACGTAAGTCTGTCCTTCAGCTCCTGAAAAGCTGACTCCTCCTTATCATTCCAGGAGAACTTCACATCCTTCCGTGTCAACTGAGATAGAGGTTTGGCGATCTTCGAGAAATCCTGAATGAAGCGTCGATAGTAGCCAGCAAGACCTAAGAAACTCCTCACCTCAGTGACAGAACCAGGCTGCTCCCAGTCCTGAACTGTAGCTACCTTAGACAGGTCAACTACCATCCCATCCTTGGACACCACGTGTCCTAGGAACTTCACTTCCTACTTCCAGAAGTCGTACTTCTTGTACTGTGCGAACAACTGATGCTGTCTGAGTGTATCCATGACCAATCGCAAGTGCTCCTCATGCTCCTCTCGACTCCTGGAGTATACTAAAATGTCGTCAATGAACACAATGACGAATCGATAGAGGAAAGGTCGAAATACCTGGTTCATCAGATCCATGAACACGGCTGGTGCGTTCGTGAGACCGAACGACATCACAAGGAAGTCGTAGTGGCCAAAGCTGGTCCTGAATGCTGTCTTCTTCACTAACTCATCCCTGACGAGCAACTGATGATATCATGACTGAAGATCAATCTTCGAGAAGTACTGCGCCCCTCTCAACTGATCAAACAAGTCATCGATCCTGGGTAAAGGGTACTTGTTCTTCACCGTGATCTAGTTCAGTCTGCGATAATCAATACACAATTGTATAGAACCATCCTTCTTCTTCATGAACAGAACTGGTGCTCCCCAAGGAGACACACTCGGTCGAATGAAACCAGCCTCCAACAGATCATCAATCTGTTTCCTCAACTCCTCCATCTCACACGGTGCCATGCGATACGTCGACAGTGAGACGGGCGTGGAACTAGGCACCAGATCGATAGTAAAATCAATCTCTCGCTGAGGCGGAAAAATAAGGATCTTCTTAAACAGATCCCCAAAATCACAGATGACTGGCGTAAGCTCAAGTGTCGGGGCATCAGTGTCCCGTAGTAAAGAAGCATAGCTAAGTATGTGGAAGGGAATATTTATCCACATTGAAAACATAAAAGGCATGCCCTCTAGCTCATAGACTGTCACCATACGAGTCTCGCAGTCAATCTCGGCCCTCCCTATAGTCAACCAATCCATGCCAAGAATGACGTCGAGATAAACAAGAGAGGGGTCGATGATAAGATCAAGAGCCATCGTCCTGCCCCCTAGATCCACCAAGCAACCCTCACACATCAGGGTGGCATCGAAAAAAGTCCCGTGAGCCGTAAGAACTCGCACTCCATCCATACGAATAGTCGGTAGCCCAAGGCGCCTGACTATGGAATGCGATATCAAAGAAAGCGTGGATCCTGTATCCACCATCACGAGTATAGGAGTACCTCCAATATGGGCGGTGACCTCAAAGGCCAAGGGCTAAGTAGTCTCTTTCTCGGCTACCTCTGCTATCAAGGCGTGTACCCGAGCCTACTGTGGCAGATTTGGGCGCGGTACCATGGGCCGTAGAGGCGACCGGAACGGAGGTATGGGATGTCTGAAGGATGGATGCGTAGGAGCCCACCATAAAGGCGGTGCTAATAAAGCCTGTGGGCGTGGACGGTCGATCTTTTGCAGTGGTGAAAACCCGTTGTCTCTCATCTGAGCGAAATAACTCTGTACTGTGTGGCCCGATCTCCCACAATAAGTACATGATATATTAGGGCACCGCAACGGGGGTACTGGCGCTGTAGCCCTAGGAAGAGGGTCGATGCAAGGCCTCTTGCCAGTAAATGGCCTGTCTTGCATGTCTGGTCGTGGCCTAGGAGCAATAGGGCCATGAGATCGCGCAAGTCGATCCACATCCTTCTCTACCCGCATTGACATGTGAATCAGCTCAGCGTAGGAGGGAATGCTGACGTAACACATCTTCGGCCGAATATCCAGTCGCAAGCCCTCAGAAAATCACCATATGCGCATCTGCTCATCTGCAAGTATAGTCGGGACGTATCTGCCCAACTCGGTAAACCGATGCTCATACTCTATCACAGACATTCCTCCCTGTCTGAGGCGTAGAAACTCATTCTCCCGCTCGTGCCTATAAGTCTGGGGATAATATTTCTCATGGAATCGGAACTCGAACGCTGCCTAAGTCCAGATGTAATCAGCAGCAACTGTCCGTAATACGCTATCCCACCACAAGCTGGCCTCCCGCTCGAACATGAACGTAGTTAACTCAACCTGCTCAGGCTCTGAGCAATGCAGCATCCGTAGTATCTTCGACACACGGTCGAGCCAATACTCAGCCTCCTTGGGTCTATGATAACCCGTAAAGGTAGGAGGACGTAAGCGATGAAATCGCTCGAGTAGGCCCCGTGTATTAGCAAGACTCCCCGTAGGGTAAGCAGAAGGTGCAGGATGAGCCATGCCCTCATCATGGGTGGAAGTACCGGCATCCTCAGTTGGATGCACAGGTGGTGCAGGTGGAGTCGTACTCCCACCCTGGGCTGAGGCCCCTGCTATCGTAGTCAAGAGCTGCTGGTGCTGCTGATGTATCATGCCCATCAACTGCTCAAATCTATCTGGAGGTGGAGCAGGCTGTGGCACATACTGCGTCGAGGAAGACGCACGACACTGCTCTCTGACAGGTGGTGTGAAAGGCAGTGGTCCAGCTGCAGGACCTGTGGAAGGCTGAGACTCACACACAGTCTCAGGAATCGGGCCCACAGCAGGGTCCGTATGAACATCAGTCTGGAGAGGAACCCGATCCATAGGCTCTCCCAATGTAGGTTGTGCCGTGTTCCACGTAGCCTTAGGTGGCATTCCCTATATTCAAAATAGGGCGCAACCTTGTCAGTTTCAACAATAGCACAAACACACCGCAATCATTCACATACTAAACTGCAGAATTCCATGCATTTCATTCAATCAAAACTGTCACAATACAAGAGATATATTCTTACATGCATCATGACCAGAAACACATGGGAACTAAGCCAGTAAGCTACTACAGCAACATAAGCAAACTACTATCCTTATCAGGCTTACACACAGAAAGTAGGAAACAACTAACTACAAGCAACAACATCTGGATCGAGATCACTAGTCCGAGTCTGGGGATGGAGGAGCACCCTTATCCTGCAAGAAACACAGGATCACCTTTAAGGTGCGAGTCACCTTGCTAAATTTTCTCTTCATGACATCCTTGGTATCCTCAACCTCGGCCCGAAGTTCCTGGACTTCCCGTCGCAAGGCAACCTGATTCTCCTCAAGTCGGGCTATGTGAGCATCTCTAGTAGCCCGAGTCACAGGAGGAGGGCTCTCATCAGTATCCTGAGCCTCCTCTTCTTCTTCCTGGACTTCTTCCTCTATTTCAGCCCCAACTTCTTCTTCACCAGCATCCGCTTCACTATCATAATCACCCTCGCTATCATCATTAAGCTGAGCCTCACGCTGCTGAGGCCCTATCTTCATCTTGTTCATAGTAGTCTCATCGATGAAGTGGATCGGTACAGGCAACTCCGGCCCAAGTCTGTAAGCAAACTCAAGTGCAATCTTACATATGAGCCAGCCAAAAGGAAGTGACTCAGACGTTCTTCTCGATTTCGCTACGAGGACTATCTGTCACAACACAAAGGTGGCTATACACACATTCTCTCCCTGACCCACCTGATATAGGAAATCAACATGAGACTCGTACACTCACTGCGGTTGGTCGACCTGGGATATACATTGAACGTACAAATGTGGTGTAGCAAGCAAAAATCATCCGACATATGGGACGCTAGGAGGCTCCTGTTAGGCTGCCACAGAACCAAACCACCACATAGGAACCTGGTGCGGCAATTTCGCTCACGAACACTCTTCAGATTCTTAGCACTGGGATGAACTTCACCAAGAGGCACATTCAGAATGCGAGCTATCAACCGAACGTCGATCGTGGCTTCCTGGTCTCTATCAAAGGAAATCCTAAACTGTAATGGCTCCAACATAGGATCCTGAATATGAGCATAGAAGGCACGCACAGTGCTCACGTTCGCTAGAGACTGTGCTTCAAAGAGCGGACCCCAGTGTGCAGCCTCAATGCGCTCAAACAACAGAAATTCACTAAAGAGCCGCCCATCCACGTGCGCCTCAAACAGTACCTTACGATCAGTATAAGCACCATGATCCCATTCTGCTAACAGTACTCGCCCTACATGAACATGGGGATCCAAATCCCGCTTTGCGTGAAACTCACGAGCTGCACTTGGACTTGTGGCAACGCTTGAGCTAGCGGCGCCACCCCTCGGCTTTCTTGATCGTGAAGGGCGACTAGGCCCAGCTTCATCTGTGGCAGTCTTTGTCACGCTCCAAACTTAGAAACCGGGCTCACAAAATTCTCGATCGCCGAATCCGGCGCAGACAGCCTCCGTAGAACCCCATTCTCAGCTCCTAGCTCCCATTCGCCAGGTTCCGATCCTGGGATGCTACGAGGAGGATTTTCAATATCAGTTTAATTCGTAATAAGCATAACCAAAGGCATAACCCACAAACAACAACCAAGAACTCCATTACATTTCCACTATGATAAAAAACTTTACAAGTACAATGAGAATAAAGGAAAATACAATGGTAAAGAACAAAAACTCCAAAACGCTCTGTAACGTGCTCCTGCCTCAGCGCTGTTGTGATCCAACGTCACCTGCACGCAACGGTCGTGCATAATCTTACAGAAAGCTTAGAGGGTGGTGAAAGTGTGTGCACAAGGTAGTAATATGAGCATGCAATGTTAGAGTAATGCGGAATATGCAGATGGATCCATAATATCATGAGTCGTACCAAGGCTTATGCGATGCAAGACATGAATGGTATCGGCCACCCCAAGGCCATGCTATGTGCAATGCAACTCAAGCATACAAATCCTCATCTATGTCCACACATCAATACAGCTCAAATATGGGATATCACCAGAGTCTAGTACACTCTAAACCAGATTACCGCCACATCGTGCGCAATAAGGTAAGTGGAAGAGACCTCACTATCTGTCTGCAAATATCGAGCGTGACTCGTCGATAGCGGACCCATTCCTCGAGCTGGTCAGACTCATCCCAGCATTGCCCCCTACTCTCGGGCGGGTAAGGCGCACCCCCTTCCAACCGACCACGACACAGTGGAGAGCGTAACCGTCTGGTAATCGGCACACAACGCTCATCTACCCACTCGGTCTAGACGTTGGAGCAACCTCTTGGTACCATAAGGGTTTATGGACTTTCACCCAGGGATATCTATAGTACCCCATGTAGAACAAGATTTTCGGTATCCAATCCTGCCAACCACGATGCGTCTGTGGAGGCCACGGCCCTGATGTCGCTAGGGCGTACATTAACCATGTTACACAAATGCGAAATACATGATTCACGCTATCCAGTCATGCAACAAATCCTGCGCATATCGTGTGCTCATGTAGGGCAACACCGCCTAACCGGGAGCCCATAAACAATCTGCCCGAAGGCATATGCTATGATCAGTCAATCCTCATATCAAGCATACATATGATGCATATGATCATGGGTCGTGAAACTATACTAAACATGTAAATGAGTGATGAACCATTCTTACAATGCAGATGGGCCTAAACGGCCTATACTCAACAAGTACTGCCTATCCAAGGGGCCCTAGGGGGAGTCGTAATGTGGACATCCAACCAACATTACACTCGCAATGTGGACGTCAAACCAACATTGCTCCCAAGGTACGATCGTCACAAACATCGTTACATAAATCGTGTTGGGCTCACACATTGCAATGGACTTTAGGTACATCCCATTGGGCCTTAAATACATCAAATGGGCTACATCAAATGGGCCTTTTATTTATTAAATGGGCCACGTCGATGGGCAGCACCAATGGGCCTTATGCGCATTGCAATGGGTCATAACCCGTTGACCCTTAGAATGCATCAAGTGAGCCTAAACCCTAGGCCTTCTACAAATCAGATGGGTCTGTACTCATAGGCTTTATACAATTTAAATGGGCCTAAACTCATTGGCCTTATACAATTTAAATGGGCCTTACCCATAGGCCTTTTTTATAAATTAAATGGGTCTAGACCCAAGGGCCTTGGAATATATCAAATGGTCCAATCCCATGGGCCGTACATCCACATCAAAGTGGGCCCTAATAAATGTCATAACTACATTAAGATGAGCCTCAAATCATGCTAAGATGGGGTCCACTTGGACCGTGGATCTGGCTCATACTTTGACTCATTCCATAGAATGATCAGCTTAAAATGGATGGGCAGATTGGATGCAGCATCTGCATCACGGGTGGAGCCCACGTGAAGGCCCACCATTGTGAATGTTGTGTAAATATATAGTATATAAACAATGTATATAATATATATATACAATATTATATATATACTATATAATATAAGTATGTATGTATATGTATGTATACACACACACACACTCATGCACACCCATACCACACACACACAACACGCACACACTCTGCACACACGCTGCACGCACGCTGATGGTGGCGTGCATAAAACACATGCATCAAGAGGGCTCCACCATCCAGCAGACGGTGGAAGCAATACAACAGTAAGGTGGGCGCCACCGTCCATTGGACGGTGGACTTAAGACACACATCATTGTGGGTCCCATGTGGGGCCCACCCAAATGTTTAGATGCCATCCAACCCGTTCATAAGGTCACTTGGACCGGGATGAAGGGAAAACATAAATTTCAGCTTGATCCAACACTTCTGTGGGCCCCAAAAAGATTTCAATGGTAGATATTTAATTCCACTGTTTCACGTGGTGTGGGCCACCTGAGTTTTGGATCGATCTCATTTTTGGAGGGGGGCCCACTACTGGGGTGGCCCACCTCGTGAGCAGGTTGGATAACAAATAAACATTATGGTGAGGCCCACACGCAGGGCAGTAGGCTCCTGCGTCCGTCCGCCCGTCCGTGAGTGCGCAGGCAGGCAGCGCCTGCTACCTTCTAACGGTGGCAGGGCTGCTGCCATTTTATTTTATTGTTTCTTTTTTTTATATATAAAAAAAATCATATGTGGGGCCCACTGATGGGAAATCCACTCTGCCCACTTGATTCTAGGGCCCAAACAGGCCATACCAATCTCATCTTTGGCACTGATTTGGCATGTAGAAAAAATAAAATGGGCACTAATAATCTTGGAAGAGTAAAAGTACCATTTTCTCTGGTACAGCCCGCCTGATCATTGGATTGAACTCATTCTTTGGCTCAACGCCTAAAATGATGAGAGAAAGAGGATGGACGGCCTGGATTGGATATATACATCAAGGTGGGGCCTATGAGAGGACCACCCCAAAGTTCCATTCTCTTCTTTCTTTTTTTTTGAAACGTCCAGCGTCCCAGACGCTGGACGGTGTGGTTCTCATAAAAAAATATATATATTGTGGTGGGCCCTGATGAAGTGGGCCACCACTGATGTTTGACGTGGGTACAACATATAAGGTGGGCCCCACTTGAATAAAACTTTTACACAATAAATATCTCAAAGTGGGGTCCATTCAAGTGGGCCACACAATCCCATTGCATAAATTAAAATAAAATAAAATAAAAGAAACAAAAAGGGAGAGAGACATGGAGAGTGGGACACGGCTTGTGATAGAGGGCTCCACCACTATGAGCCCTCCCTTGCAATGAATCATACATCAAGTGGGTCATTTAGCACAAGGAACCATCAAAACTTAAAATCAACGGTGGGGATCCTTTCCCCACCAATATGGATGGTCTAGATGACCTTTCTAAAGAAATAAACATCATGATGGGGTCCATGGAGAATGGCCCCATCATGGAACGATCATGATGATCCAAGTGGGCCATCGGCCTTATCTTAGGATCCCAAGCGAGATCCACACCATTGATCGGTGGGTCTCACTTGGCCCATCATAAAAATAAGAAAGAAACTACCCTATAGAGGCACCCACCGTCCGATCTTCTTGCTCCTATGGGTTCCTTGGCACCTTAGCTTCAACTTCAATGGATGAGATGAGGAATGGAGGGTTGAGATGGAAGATGATGGGGTAGGAAAGTGGGCCACTTGGAGCTTAAGGATACTTGAAAAATTCCATACGTATGGAGCTTGGAATTTTTGCTTGGAGATTTGAAATGAGAAAGAGAGAAAGAGAGAGAGTTGTAAAGGGAGAGAGAGAGAGTGATGGATGGATGTGGTGATGGGCGTGTAAGAAATCTTTGACTTTTGTGGCCCTTTTGTGTAAGAGAGGGATGGGTGGTGAAGACTTTTGTGGCCTTTTGTGTAAGAGGTATGGGTTTGGGAGACTTTTGTGGTTGCTTGGGAAAAGGGATGAAAGTGATGTGTACTTGACATGTGATGGATTGATGGGTTGATTGATTGATGGGATTGATGTGATTGATGTGACACATCGTAGAGATTTCCTTGGGTTTCACAACGTGCGGCATTTTCTCGCACCGAACGTTGGCCTACATTTCTTGACCAGGGTATCTCCTCGGCGCGCGAGTCGCTGCATCGGAACCACAACGACACCGGTTGTCGGTATATGAATTAGGGTCGCGCATCGATATCGGTTAAGGGTCGAAGGTTGCCGGAATTCGACCGGTAAGACCATGGAAGTCTACGGAAAGGTACGGACCAAGATACGAGTTTTACAGTCTTCCTCTTTCCCATCAGAGAGAGGATGGTGGAGAAAGAGAAAAAAGCCAAAATGGCTTCAATAAAAGCCATGGAAAATGAGGGAAATAAGGAGAAACGACTGCATAAATGGATTGAAGCAAATCTAGGCACTGTAGAGGGATGAATCAAGTTCCCAAGGGATGGATTTTTAAAGAGAAAAGAGAACAATAAGTGGGAATGGAGCTCCACATGATTTTCAGCCATGAAAGGAGGTTGTAAGAGCTCCCACGGATGAGAAATGAGAGAGAGAGGACTGTGAACAGATACAAATGGGTGGGTAGGTGTCGGTTTTAGCAGAAAATAGGATTGGGAGAGGTTTGGCACCAAGTTTTAAGGGGAGAGCAGCAAGAACACGAAAATAAAGGGCTTGGGGGGGGGGGGGGGGGGGAGGGGGGGCTGTTGTGAAGGAGGTGGTACTTTTAGGGGGTTTTAAGGTGCGAACCACCTATAGGGGAGGTGCCCTAGCCATAAAAGGGCGTCGGCCCAAATTTCAGAGCAAGTGAGGCCATGCATCGCCAGCCAAGTGGCAATCTGGCCATGCTGGCCATATGGGCCTGGTTCCCCCTGGCCTAGGGACCCCAAATATGTGTGGGACCCACCCTGGTTCATTGTACTTTGGCCTAGATACGCCCAAAACTCCATTTGGGGAGTTTCGGGGCCAGTTTGTAAACCAGAATGAATTTATGCATCATGTAACATATGATTTTGGGGTAGAGAGGCTAATCCATCCAACTAACCCATTTATCACAAGAGATTCCATAAGTGGAATGACTAAAAGTCCAATTCTTACATATTTTTACTATTTATAGTAAAATTTTGTTTAGGCATGATTCTTCATCATTCACACATTATAATTTGTGTGTAGTAAGAAAGAAATTAGAAAAAAAATTGAAGAATGGGGTGGTGAGAGGAAGGATTCTGAAGGAATTGGGTGAAACGGGGTTTTTAACCCTGGAGATTGGGTGTAAGGGTTGTGGTTGCCCCACAACCCAAGGACTTACATTTTTTGGGTTTGGAAGTTTTCAGGGAACATCAAAAACCTGCCAACTAACGACCTAAAGGTGACTTAGGTCACTTCAAGCGACCAAAGATACGTTATGGACTCGATTAAAACGATCGATTTGAGTAGACTTCGCCTATTGGCGAAACTGAGTTCCTACGAGTGTTTCTAGATCCTTCTCGCACCCACCTAAGTCAAAGGAGTGACAGCGTACCATAACCCAGGTCCGGTTTAATCTCAATCATGCTCTGATACCAACTTGTAACACCCTGAAAATCGGGGGTCGTGTATAAACCCAACTCCCGAGTTTCAGACCATCACTTATGTAGAAAATATGATCTTGATTCAATATTTACTGAATTAGAGCATTCACATGAGTAAGATTATACCAAAACTGTAATACATACTCCAGATTCAGTGATAAAATGCAAGCGGAAGACTGAAAGATATATATATCACTGTAAGAAAATAAAATAATCTCTGACTATCTCCAAAGTATGAGTACATCGTTGAGTCTCATATACATGTAATAAAACAAAATTAAAATGTCATAAGGTCCAACTATGAAGTCCCGCTGATTTAGGCCACCTATGCAAAGCTGTCGTAAAACTGCATATACGAGAACTCGTCCTGGTCCTCGTCATAGTTTGGCTATGCATCCTGAATCGCCTCGACACCTGCATCTAAGACAAGGTCTGGTGGGTGTTGCAAATACCATCCTGTAACGTGGGAGTGAGTGATCAACTCAGTGGAATAATAGAGCAAAGATTAGCATGTTATCAAATCAATCACGCGATAATAGTAAAGCAATTAATCAAACATTCCTAGATACTGTTATTAATGCAATATGAAATGATATGATGGATGCCCTCACCGACATACTCCCTCATACAACACCATCTTACTCCCGCGGCATGTTTTCTTCCCACAGTGCTTCACATCTTCCAGGCACGTGCAATGCGATATGAATAATGATTACCGTGTTGTAATTATTCCTTTTCATACAGCAATATTGGGAAACTAAGGTACTTTTCTTATATCAATCCCAACATAGATCCTGTCTAGGGTCGTCACTCCTAGTAATCTCATACGATATTGTATTTATAGGTCGCTGCAAGGGCTGCCAGGGCTGTTGCTCGCACTCGTTGCACCGCTCCCCCATCACCTTATCAATACAGGCCTAATGTACTCTCGTCGCTACGGAAGGGTCGTCGCCTCCCGTAGACTCAGAATACGCTCGCGGTCACTATAAAGGGCTCGTCACCTGATCAGTGTAGGCCGACAGGAAGAATATAGTGTCCCATACCACCATAATCTGCTCATGAGTCAAATGTGCTCACTAGTCACTACGGGGAGGTTTGTGGCCCCAGCGTAGGCCAACAGCTCGACCAAGGTGTCTCATACCACCATGCCCGGCTCATGAGTCTTTATGGATCAAGGTACCATGGTTAACAGGGTTTTCAATGGTAAGTTCAGTACCCTAGGTTCAAGCAGTTATGATTCATACAGGGTGAACATACAATGGCCAGTCGGGTTACTTGACGGGCTCGACTAGTACGAGCGCATCTCAAGATAAATGACATGAAGTGCATGAAACACTTCGTGTGGCCTAACCACTGCCGCCAACTCAAAACACGACTCGCGTTCATCGACGCGCCCTTCGTGGCAAACAGAAGCCAACCACGATTTCAATCCATTACCGACTGCCTGGACTAACGTATAGCCCCAAGCATTTGAATCTCAACATCAATAATCATATGAGAGTAATAGAAATGCATTACAAGAATGTAAGCATGTTGACACAAGTTATGACATACAACTTAAGCAATTCATCCAACACATGCATTTCATACATACAATGAAATCCATACATATATTCAACATGATGGAAATCATTTACATCAGCATATTATTTGAGAATTCAATCTCAAAACTTATTCACAACACCATTTACTCAATACATACTAATACAAACATTTATACAAACACTTAGCCTACACACTTTAGTCTACATAGCGTATGTCGACTCAAAGTGCGCATTTGGGCGAATCTCTTCACCAAACAGATCATGCATGCATTCCTAATATCCTAACATGACAATTAGCCATGGAAAACATTTCAGCAAAATATGGATATAAATAGTATTTCCTACAAATGACTAAAATGCCCTAAATCTCATATTTCTCGTACGTTTACGAAACAAAAAACGGACAGCATGTTATACATGTCAAACGGCGTTGCCGTCGATAATCTACTATTAAATGACATTGAAAGCTTTGAAATCAGTCAATCAAAGCGTCTAAAATCCACACCTTTTGCCCTAGACGTGTATCGTTTCGATTAGAACATATACGCTTCGTCAACGGCGTACAGGCAACGTAATACACAAGTTACATAAGCTACATCGCTATTCGAATCGAAAGAACCCTTAAAACAGCAAGTGGTTAGGGTTTTCTTACCTAAGAGTGCGTTGGAAATCACCGGGAAAGTGATTTGAACGCGTCGCTTCAGTACGTGTAAAAGATGGAACAATCGGCAGGAAGTTCTCTCACAAGGTCTCCCACAATCTCTCACTTTCTCTCTCTCTCTAGCTAGGGTTTCTAGCAAATTCGTATGGGTGAGATATGTGAGGGTTTAAGGCCCTTATATAGCCTAAAATCTAACCAAAATAGACTTGGGACAAATGTATACTTATGTTATAACCAAATCAGGGCTGTTCCGATCCAAAAGAGCGTTTCGGGTGGTCCCCTGGCCGAACGCGGTCGGACTTAAGCTCATGGTCACTGGATGTTGCTCACACCCAGTTTTCAGTCCGGTAGAGTTCGCAGATCGTATGTGGCTGTCCAGTTTCAGTTCAGCGATCATCGCACCTAAATCAGGTCTACAAGTCTCATGATATGAAAGAGAAATTTTTCCTGATCCGAGGGTGAAATTTGGATGAATTCTGACAGTTAGAATGCTTAATAATAACGCTCAAAGTCTCGTGCCAGATTTGGATTTAAATTTCTCAATCTTTACCCATTTCTCACCCTCTTCACTCCAAGCTCAATGAAATAGCCTCAAAGCATCGGTTGGGATTAATTTTTGAAATGATTGTCAAGTCCAGCTAAGCGCTCCTAACGGTCTAAGATTGTAGATATCGGACTTCCGACGCGCGGTCTAAATCCAATACGGAGTTTCCAGACATGTTTCAGAATAACTGGGTTTAGAGTTTGATCCTAGGTTTCAGGGTATTATAGCGTCATTGATTCTACAAGTTTTGGGTCTTGTAGAATGTATTTAAAGTGATCAGGGATAATTTCATAGCTACTCTAGCGTAGCACTAGCTAACTTACACTTATTTTCTAAAGGAATTAATCCTAAGCAATTTCTGGTCGAGTTGGTACTCGAGTCTTAGTACGAATTTTTCCAAGGCATTACACTTTAGGATTGATCTCTAAGAGTGATTTTTCCATTGCCTAAGGACGTCTAATTCCAAGTTGGTAAAAATCTGGGGTGTTACATTAAGATCTTGGCCTGATCGGATTAATGGATCGGCCGCGGGGGACCAGTTTCAGTTCAACGGTCACCGGTACTCGATCAGGGCCACAAGTACATTGACATGTGTTAGAAATTTTTCCTGATCCAAGGGTGTAATTGGGTCAGAATCTAACAGTCTGAATCCTTAGATTCAGCCTGGAAGTGAATGACTCAATTTACTTAAGTTCCAGTACATTTCCAAAAGATATTCTGGTTTCTCACACACTTTACTTCGAGCTCAAGTTGTGCTCTTCTGGATACCTTTAGGACTTGATTTCTGAGGTGGTTGTCAAGTCTAGCAAGGTAGTCATAACCGCATAGTATGGGTGTAATCAAACTTTCGACGTGCGGTCCAGGTCCAATACGGAGTTTCATGATGCTCTTGAGAACAACTGGGTTTTGAGATGGATCCTAAGCTTTTAGGTAATATAGCATTAACGGTTATACTCATTTTGGGTCTTACAGATCGTATTTAAAGTGGTTAGTGCTAATTTCATAAGTAATATAGTTTAACACTTAGTTAATTCTCATCTAATTTCTAAAGGATTTAGTCCTTAGCAAATTTCTACCTGAGGTAGTACTCGGGTCTTTGTAAAGATTTTTCTAAGACATTACAGGTGGACCAACCATGGTTTTGGTCAGACCCCTGCTGTGCACAAGATGGAGGGATCAGATCACTCACATGGGTGATCATGGTGGGCCACAACACGTCCCAAACGGACGTTGTCCGTCTGTTAGGGCGCGGGTGAGAGAACTTTCAAAAGGAGTGAAAATCCATCCTTTTTTATTTTTCACAGTCAGAGCCGGTTTGACTGAACTGGCCATACTAGTGCGGCGTGAGTGTATACCCACTATGTACATGCACCACTCAGGGTGGGCTCCATCGTGAGGATCTGGATTGATCCACTCCATTCATCCATTTTTTTGGTTAGTATAATGGCCTAATCCAAGGAATGAGGTCGATCTAAGTATTAGGTGGGCCATATAAGCTGAAAAATGGCCTTTATGTGCCAATTATTGTCAATCCAATGACTATTTGTGGTCCAATCCTGCAATCAGGACTGCTCATTTAACTTGTAAGCCATCTAAGGTCACTATCTATTTTAGATTATATAATAAAAACATATATACATATTTATTTAGTATAATACATTAATAATTATAGATAAGTATTTATTTACAAGGATTAATATTTATAATGTATTTTTGTGATTATATATGCATATATAGTATAGTAAAACTAATATTAAGTGATATATTATATATATATATAGTATAATACGATAACATATAGTTAAAATCATAAATGTAAATGTTAATTAATATACATCAATTATATAATAATGTGTTGGTATACAACTTATTTTATATATAGTTTAAATAATATACATAATTTAAATAATTTAAGTAACATATGTATTATTATAAATAATTATAAAATTATTTGTATTGTAATACACACACACACACACACACACACACATTTATAATGAATTATTATGGTATCAACTTAAGATAGGCTACCCATCTGACTTTGAGGTAGATCTATAGCTCAGGTGGGCCATACTCTCAAAACTTAATACATAATTGAGATTTTCTTCTTCTTCTTCTTTTGATCTAAGGGTAAGATTCTTTTCAAATTTGATCTTGCACGTATCTCATGGTTCATAATCCTATTTAGGGTAGATTTGACGATCACTTCTACAATTAGATTCCCCTACATCTCAATTCGACGGGCGATCATGAGTTTGAACTGTCGGATTACTTTGAGACGATCATCGACAGTCCAAAGGTTTCCTAGATGAATCTAATGATTAGTTTTGACGTTAAAATAGTTCAACACGGCTACTCTTCTAGTGAGACATTGAAATTCTTTCATTGTCCTGGGCGAGCTCATGTTGAGCAGGGCTCAGATTTTATTGGGTTCGCCTTGATTCCTCTCTAGCTAACCAAGAATCTGAGGAACTTTTTAAAGCTGACGCCAAAGGTGCACTTACTCGGATTCAATTTCATCTTATAGTCTCGAAGGATCTTAAACATCTTGTCGAGGTCAGATACATGGTTTACAGATTTAGTGCTCTTAACGAGCATGTCGTCAACGTAAACTTCCATAAAGTGTTCGATTTGGCAGGCGAACATTTTATTGACGAGCCTTTGGTACATTTCTCTAGCATTCTTTAATCCAAAAAGCATGACCTTGTAGAAATAGAGCCCTTTGTCAGTAACAAAGGTCATCTTCTACTTGTCGTATGGGTGCATTGCAATTTGGTTGTAACCTGAATAGGCGTCCATGAAGCTTAGCAGCTCATGCCTAGCCGTACTATCAACGAGGTAGTGGATCATAGGTAAAGGGAAGCTATCTTTGGGGCAGGGTTTGTTTAGGTCGATGTAATCAACACAAACCCGCCACTTCCCATTGGACTATTTAACCAAAACCATGTTGGCTATGTAGTCTGGATAATATATTTCTTAAGTGAAGTCGTCTTTGAGAAGTTTCTCGACTTCTTCTCCGATTATGGCATACCATTTAGGTTCGAACGCTCTTTTCTTCTGTCAAATTCGTCGATGGTCGGGATCAAAATTCAACTAGTGGACCATGACTTTCGAGCTGATGTCGGGTATATCCTGGTGAGACCATGTAAAAATGTCAGCGCATCTGTAACACCCCGAATTTTTGCCAACCTGGGGTTAGACGTCCTTAGGCAATGGGTCAACTAAAACACCTGGGAAATTGCTCAGAATCCAATTCCATAGCCAAAGAAATCACTTAGGATTAATTCCCTTAGAAACTAAGCATAAGTTAGCTAGCGCTACGCTGGAGTAGCTGTGAAATAGTCCCTGACCGATTTAAATACGTTCTACAAGATCCAAAACTTGTAGAATCAATGGTGCTATAATACTCTAAAACCTCGGATCAAACTCTAAACCGGTTTATTCTCAGGACCTCTTTGAAACTTTGTATTGGATCTAGACCGCACGTCGAAAGTTCGAAACCTACAATCTTAGACCGTTATAACCGCCTAACTGGACCTGACAATCATTTCAAAAATCAAGTCCAACCGACGTTCAGAGGCTATTTCATTGAGCCTGGAGTGAAGAGAGTGAGAATAGGGTTAGATTTGGAATTTGAAATTCAAATCTGGCACACGACTTGGCGCGTTAATATTAAGCATTCTGACCGTCAGAATTTAGCCAAATTACACCCTCGGATCAGGAAAAATTTCTATTTCATATCACGAGACTTGTAGACCTGATCTAGGTGCGATGACCGTTGAACTGAAACTAGACCGCCACGTGCGATCTGGGAACTCTACCAGTCTGAAAACTTGATGTGTGTTAGATCCAGTATGCATGAGCTTAAATCCGATCACGTTCGGCCAGGGGACCACTAGAAATGTCTTCTTGGACCGAAACAGCCCCGATTTGGTTAGGCATCAAGTAAACATTGTTCCCAAGCCTAATCTAGGAAGTTTTTAGGTTATAAAAGGGGTTTAAACCCTCACTTCTCTCACCCATCCGAATTTGCTAGAAACCCTAGCTGGTGTGAGAGAAAAAGTGAGAGATTGTGAGAGAAGGTGGGAGAGATTTTCTTGCCACCTACTGCTGCTGCTGTACGTGCTTAAGCGACGTATTCCAATCACTTTCTCGGTGATTCCGACACTTTTCTAGGTAAGGAAAACTCTGTCCACTTACTGATTTAGCATTCCGTTAAATCAAATAGCAAAGTAGCTGATATAACTTGTGAAATAGGTTGCCTATTCGCCGTAGACAAAGCGTATATGCTCCGTTCGAAATGATACACATATAAAGCGAAAGGTGCGGATTTTAGAGGCTTTGATTGGTTGTTTTCAACGCTTTCAATGTCGTTTAATAGTAGATTATCAACGGTAATGCCGTTTGACATGTACAACATGCTGTCTGTTTCCTGTTTCGTAAGCAGACGAAAAATATGAGATTTAGGGCATTTTAGTCATTTGTAGGAAATACTGTTTTCATCCACATTTTGCTGATATGATTGACATGGCTTCTTGTCGCATTAGGATATTAGGAATGCGTGCAAAATCAGTTTGGCGAAGAGATTCGCCTAAATGCGTACTTTGAGTCCACATACTATTTGTAGACTTAAGTGTGTAGTCTAAGTGTTTGTATAAATATTTGTATTAGTATGTATTGAATTGAATAGTGTTGTGAATTAGTTTGAGATTGAATTCTCAAATAATACGCTGATGTAAATGGTTTCCTTCATGTTGGCTATATGTATGATTTCATTATATGTATGAAATGCATGTGTTAGATGATTTACTTAAGTTGTATGTTATAACATGTGTTAACATGCTCATGTTGTTGTATTTCATTTCCATTACTCTGATATGATTGATGAAGTGGATTCACAAATGATTGGGGTTATACTTAGTCCAGGCAGTCGGTAACCGAATCAATTTGTGGTTGGCTTATCTTTGCCATAAACGACGCGTCGATGAACGCGAGTCGTGTTTTGGAGTTGGCGGCAGTGGTTAGGCCACATGAGGTGTTTTACGCACTTCATGTCATTCGACTTGAGATGCGCTCGTGCTAGTCGAGCCCGTCAAGTAACCCGACTGGCCATTGTATGTTCACCATGTATGTGTCATAACTGCTTGAACCTAGGGTACTGAACTTACCATTGAAAACCATGTCAACCATGGTACCTTGATACACAAAGACTCATGAGCCAGGCATAGTGGTATGGGACACCGTGGTCGAGCTGTAGGCCTACGCTGGAGCCACAAACCTCCCCGTAGTGACCAATGAGCACCTACAACTCTGAACAGATTATAGTGGTATGGGACACTATATTCTTGCTGTCGGCCTACATTGATAAGGTGATGGGGGAACGGTGCAATGAGTGCGAGCAAAAGCCCTGGAAGCCCTTTGTAGTGACCTCGAGCGTATTCTGAGTCTACGGGAGGCAACGACCCTTCCGTAGCGACAAGAGTACAAGTAGGCCTGTATTGATAAGGTGATGGGGGAGCGGTGCAACGAGTGCGAGCAACAGCCCTGACAGCCCTTGCAGCGACCTACAAAATATATATCGTATGAGATTACTAGGAGTGACGACCCTAGACAGGATCTGTGTTGGGATTGATATAAGGAAAGTACCTTAGTTTCCCAATCCTGCTGTATGAATGGACTAATAATAACTCGGTAATCATATCACCATCACATTGCATGTGCCTGGAAGATGTGGAGCACTGAGTGGTACTCAAGCATGCCGTGGACACAGATGGTGCCGTATGAGGGAGAATGTCGGTGAGGCCATCCATCATGTCATGTCATATTGCATTAACAACAGTATTAGGAATGTTTGATTTACTGCTTTACTATTATCGCATGATTGATTTGAGAACATGCTAAGCTTTGCTCTATTATTCCACTGAGTTAGCTACTCACTCCCACGTTACGGGATGGTGTTTTTGGACACCCACCAGTCCCTATTTTGGTTGCAGATGATGGCGCTGCTTGAGAAGCGGAGCTGGACTTGATGATGAGGAGGAGGATCCCTCCTTTATGCATGTTCTGATTGACGGGATTACAGGGAGGTTGATTAGATACCTTGACACTTGTCATTTTATATTTTTAGAGCACTCATGTATATTCTTTTTGTTTACTTTTAAAGTTTACATGTATGTATATAACCTAGTAACATGTTCACACTCTGGAGACATACAACAGTTTATATATGTTATACATACTATCACAGTCTTCCGCTTGTAAATTTAACTGTCTCTGGAGTATGATATGTTGTTCTGGCTTAATCTCACTCATGTTTAATACATTAACACAGACAACATTCAATCATACACATTTATGTTGCATAAGTGATGTTCTGGAACTCGGGAGTAGAGTTCTTACTCGACCCCCGATTTTCGGGATGTTACAGTATCGGCAGAGGAGATCCATGATTTCATCTCGTAATGGAGGCATTAGAGATGACCCGATCTGCACTATTTGGGTCGGATTTGAGTCATCGAGCAGGAAGGATACGAGGTCCTCCATAGGACATCCTCTCTCGATTAAGTCTTCTTCGGGATTGAGGGAGGTGATTACCATCATTTGTTGCTAGGTTCGTAATGTCATGGTATAACATTGTCGAGCTTCCTGTTGGTCCCCCCTCACCAATCTAGCACTATGCTTGGTGGGGAATTTTATTGCAAGATGGTATGTCGACACAACGGCCCGTAAAGCATTAAGCGAAGGTCGTCAAAGAATGGCATTGTAGATGGAGAGGCAGTTAACCACTAGGAAATCAATCATGGTCATTATTTGGTTCTTTCCGTCCTCAACGATGACTGAGAGATGGATCGATCCTTTCAGTGTGACCTTGTCTCCTGTGAACCAGAGTAGAGGAGTTTTGATGGTCCGGAGTCGAGGTCGCCCTACTCCCATTTTATCAAATGCTTCAGCAAAGAGGATATCGGCCGAACTCCCAATATCCACCAAAATTCGAAACACTTTTTGGTTAGCTATAGTCATAATGACCACAAGTGCATCGTCGTTGGGATGGTGGACTCCTTGGGTGTCCTCTTCAGTGAAGGTTAGATCGCAAGATGTCACCTTCTGCTCTTTCAGGGGTTTGCTGGTGACAAGGACTTGATGCTCTGAGTTGGAGTGGCCGATACTTATGGCGTGGGCTCTCTGAGCTCGGCTCACATCACCTCCTCTGGCCGTCTTGCCGAAGATGGTGCAGATTTCTTCGGTCGACTCATTGTTAATGGGTTGTTTGCTCTTCAAATCAACTCGTTCCTCTCTCCTGTTGACATATTCTCAGAGGTGCCCCTTACGGATGAGTGCCTCGATCTCTTCTTTAAGGTCAAAATAGTCATTGGTCGAGTGGAGATGGTCTCGGTTGAAATGGCAGTATTTTCATTTGTATCGTCTGTCACCATCAGATTTTATCTTGCTCAACCACTTGAGGATCCGTTTATCTCGGACCTCTATGAGAACTTGTCGGGCGTCTTATTTAGAGGAGTGTATGAGCTGAATTTGCTGTCAGCCACCTGCTCGAACACTGATTCCTTTACAACATGTCTTCTTTCCTCTTGTTTTCGTTAGCTGAACTAAGTTCCTCCTTTGGCCATTTTTCCTTGGTCGAGCTCCCTTTGTTCTGATTAGCCCTTCGTAAGGTAGAAACTTCCTCAGCATCTGAGTATTTATAAGCTTTGTTGAGGAGGTTGGCCATTGTCGTCGAAGGGTTTTTGTTGAGTGAAAAGAGGAATCTTCCTTCCCTAAGTCCTCCCATTAGGGCGATCATGGCAATGTCCTCTGAATGCTTCTACACCTGCATTGTTTCCAAGTTTAAATGCTTGATGTAATCCTTCAGTAGTTTTCCTTCTTTCTAGACAACATTGAGGAGATGGGAAGTCAGTTCAAGGCTTTCTTTTCCCCCAATGAAGTTGGTGATGAAGGCTTTGCTGAGCTACGCAAAGGAGTCGATCAAGTGCAACTTCAGTTGTCAGAACCACTTCTGTGCTGCTCCTATTAGGGTTAATGAAAATGCATGACACATGGTAACAGTTGACGCTCCTTATAATTTTGTCCAAGCCATGTAGGATTCCAGATGCTTGGTCAGGTCAGCGGTTCTGGTATACGAGGTGATCTGAGGCATACGGAACCTCAGTGGAATTTATACGTGTATGATATCGACTGTGAACGGAGGCTCAGACTCTTCCAGAATTGCTTCCAGTGAGGTCTGAGCATTTCAACGATAGGCCTGCCATATTTCACCGATCTAGCCATGTAAGTCGTTCAGCTTGGCCTCCCAGGGGTCGTCATTTTCAGCCATAACTTCAGTGGCTACCTCAGGAGCTTTGTCATGCTTCTTCCTATCCAACTCGTGACAGGCCAGCACTGCCGTGCCGGAGACATGAGAGAGTGTCAGCCTTGATGTTCCAAGTTACAGGCTTCTGCGACAGGTAGCAGGTGCATTAGAAGGCTTGGGAGGCTCCTGGAATGTTGGTCCCACTATCAGCTCGACCTCTTATGCGATTGGGGTTGAGGTTGTTCTAGCAACTGCTTCATGGAATTCATGTTATTGTTCAATATTTTGACTTGTTGTTCAAGGGAGACCAATCGTCCTCCTCAATTACGGGATCGTTGCATCAATCCTGCAGGCACAGAGTTAGGTTACAGTGGGGAAGTGAAGTCTCGGTGGCTAATGGACTGATCTTGTGGTGAAAGGTCGGGCGCAATAGAGGAGGCCTGTGCCTTCTTCTTCCCTTTCATCATTGTTGAACTAATGGGGAGATGAGAATGACTTTTAATGCTGATTCCCACAGATGACGTCAAACTATTAATGCAAAAATCTAGTTAGCCCCATTCTAGACCTATTTACCTACACAAGGAATGGACAAGGAAGACCCTAGCTAGAGTAAGGAACCCTCCGATGCCTAAGTCAAGAACAAGATCTGGATCTAGTTGAATATCGAGGGTTTGATGCTAGAGATAGTGTGTACCTTTCACTATAGGAGGCCTCTCTATTTATAGTTGAGGAGAGGCAGTAGTATGGAATGGATTTTCCTGTTGAGTAGGGGGATCCTCTAAGATCCTTGGAGAGGATCTTGGGATCACGATTGTATCACGGACAAATCCCGTGATCTCCAGAGAATATTTCAGACCTATCTTCCTTAGATAAGGTTGGGTCATCTAGAACTGACATAGAGATGTTAGTCGGAGACCTAGCTTAATTGGACTGACCTTCCCTTAAGGTTGGACCAAGGAAATGGCCTCGTACGGGAGACATGTCGAGTATTGTTTGGGGGCATGAGGGAGCTCTTCCACATATGCCGAATAAAGTGATGGCCTTCCATTTATGAAGAAGGTCCTTGTGATGTCCAATTTTTATAGTCTATAAATTTTTCATCAGTCCTGATAGCTTCTTCCCATTACTTTTACACTGGTCTACCAATCCAGAGAGAAGTAAAGGATCTGGGTCGTGCCGACCTGGGTATTTTAGAAGTAAATTATATGTGGGGAGAGAGTTACCAGACCTCCATTTGGAGTTAAATCCACATAACACCCGGGTAATGGTAGTTCTATCTGAAGTGTACGTATCTTCAAAAGGAGGTGCGATAGGTAACCCATCATCCACCATCTCAATGTCCATAATGGATGATATGATGGAGTGTGTTATGGTGATAGTTTCTTCCACAAATTGAATATTAAATGATAGATTATAAGAAGAAACTTCATTTATGGATGCATACATCCCTTGTGCAATGAACCAATAAGTCGCCTCACCCCATTTTAGAAATTTCTCCCATCCTACCTCGGAGAGAAGATTAAATAAACCATATTGAACGATATGATCATGTTTAACTGATCGCTCAATAATGATTCTCCAAGAGTGAAAATCCCATACATTCTCTGGATCATCCTTTGGTTCGCGTATGGACCGCACAACCCGAGGAACAGAGCATGATGAGGAACCGGAATGCGGTTTATGAATGGTACATTTAATCCTATGTCCCATGGAAGAAAATGAACAAAGAATAACAAAGTGGGTGATGGGTTTAAGTAGATAAAATTTTTAAAGTAAACCCACCAAAATGAAGGTTCTAGATTCAAAGAAATTGTTAGATTCACAAACCAAGAACTTAAATCTAGAAGGAAATAGCAAATAAACCACTTACAAGGAGGCTAAGAGATGAGTTGACTGAAGCAAGCCCCAGCAAGCCAAAGAAGAAGAAGTGAAAATGAGCAATTTAGGGTTTTTCTCCCTTTTTGTTCAATTCACACCCGATTTGACTAGCCCGAGTGAGTGCTCGGCTGGCCAAACTGGTTGGTTGACTATGGGTTGGCTGAAAAATCCCCCAAAAAATATTTTTTTATATTTTTCTTTTAATGCAAATATATATAAAAGAAACCATAAACAAATAATAAACAAATTGCAATAAAGGAAAATTAATTAAGTAATACAACATAATCTAATATCATTTTTTAGATTGGAGAATCTGACACTGTCTAGCGGTTTTATCAGAATGTCTATAAGCTGTTTCTCAGTATTAATGTATTCTAGCATGACAAACTTCTTTTCAACTAATTCTCAAATATAATGATATTGTATGTTGATGTGTTTTGTGCAAGAATGTTGAATAGGATCTTTAGATATGTTTATAGCACTGGTATTGTCACAATTTAGATTCATGGTATCTTAATCAATACCATAGTCTGTTAACATACGTTTCATCAACATCAGTTGCATACATGCATTCCCTACCACAATATATTCAGCTTCTGTGATGGATAAAGATACTAAGTTTTGTTTCTTACTCATCCAGGAAACAAGGCAATTTCCAATGTAAAAGCATCCACCACTTGTGGATTTTCTATCATCAACATTACTTGTCCAATCAACAACAGTATATCCAACAATTTGTAATGATGTATCATGAGGATACCATGAGCCTAAGTTAGTCGTTCTAGCAACATATCTGATTATTCTTTTAAACGAAGAAAAATGAGATTCTTTAGGGTTAGATTGATATCTAGTGCATATACCTACGCTGAAAGAAATATCAAGTCTATTGGTAGTTAAATACAATAGACTACCAATCATGCTACGGTAAAGACGAGGGTCAACACTTTTACTTGAATCATCTTTAGATAATTTGTGTTGTACCCATGAGTGTCTAAAAGTTTTTACCATTCTCAAAACCAAATCTTTTTACTAGATTCATAGCATATTTGGTTTTAGAGATAAATATCTCATTTTTGAGTTGTTTCACTTGAAGATCAAAGAAATAATTTAGCTCACCAACCATACTTATTTCAAATTCTGACTTCATTAAATTTGTAAACTTAAAGGAGAGGTCAGTACAAGTTGATCCATAAATAATACTATCTACATATATATGAACAATCAATATGTCTTCATTACATTTTTTTATAAAATAGAGTTTTATCGATACTCCCCATTTTAAAATTTTGACTAAGTAGAAATTTGGTCAGTTTTTCATACCATGCTCCTGGGGCTTGTTTTAAACTATATACAGCCTTTTTAAGAAGCTATACATTATTAGGAAATTTGGGATCTTCAAAGCCCTTAGGTTGTTCAACATAAACTTCCTCATTTAAGTCACCATTTAAGAAAGCACTTTTGACACCCATTTGGTATATTTTGAAATTTTTATAGTATGCAATGGAAATAAATAATTCAATAGACTCAAAGTGAGCAACTAGAGCAAAGGTCTCATTGTAGTCAATTCCTTAGATTTGTGTGTAACCTTGCACAACCAATCGTGCCTTATTTCTTATAATATTTTCTAGTTCATCAATTTTATTTTTGAAAATCCATTTAGTTCCAATATCATGATTGTCAGAAGTCTAGGAACTAGATACCACACATCATTTCTAACAAATTGATTTAATTCATCTTGCATGGCTAAAATCCAACTTTCATCTGCTAGGACTTTATTTACATTAGTCGATTCTATTTGAGAAGTGAAGCAAACGTAATACATATGCTTTTCAACTATCTTCTGGTTTGAACACCAATGAAAGGGTTACTAAGTATTTGATTAGTTGGATGATCCTTGACTAATCTAAGCTCAGTTGAATCTGATTTTGATGATGATTCATATTGATCAAATATATTAAGTTCATCATCTTGATCAAGTTTGGGTGTGATAGTTTGATCATCGATAACAAAATTTATGGATTCTTGTATCACCCTAGTTCTTTTACTTAGGACACGATATGCTCAACTATTTATAGTGTATCCTAAAAGTATTTCCTCATCACTTTTAGCTTCAAAATTTTCCAGATTTTCCCGGTCTCATAAAATGAAACACTTGCTTTCGAAAGTGCGAAAATATTTAACAAAAGGTTTTCTATCAAACCAAAGTTCATAAGTTGTTTTATTTTTACCTGCTATTACATAAACACAATTTATAGTATAACAAGCGGTATTAACAGCTTCAGGCCATAAATTTTTAACTAATTTTAAACTATTTAGCATAACACTAGCCATTTCCTTAAAAACTCTGTTTTTTCCTCTTAGCAACTCCATTTTGCTGAGGAGTTTTAAGAGTAGAAAACTCATGAAATATTCCATGGTCATAAACTACTTCTTAAATTTCTATTTTCAAATTCAGTACCATGGTCACTTCTTATTCTGATCATAGACAGTTCTTTTTCAGTCTAGATGTGACTCACTTCTTATTCTGATCACAGAAAGTTCTTTTTTAGTCTGGATGCGATTAATTAACTTTTTGACTTCGTCAAAGGCATCTGACTTTTCTCTTAAAAAGGCTACCCATGAATATCTACTATAGTCATCTATTATAACTAGAAAGTATTTCTTTTAGCCTCTACTCTTTGTTTGAGTTGGTCCAATTAAGTCCATATGGAGTAGTTCAAGAGGTCTTGTAGTGGCTAACGAGTTCACCTTTTTTGTGATAACTCCTAATTTGTTTACCTATTTAACAGAAAACACATACTTTATTTTCTACCTTTTTCAATTTGGGTAGACCATGTAGATGATCTCTCTTGCTCAATTTATATAAGTCTCTATTGTTTACATGTCCAAGACATTGAAGCCAAATTTCAGTTTCATCTGTTTGGACCCAGTAACAAGAATGATTTGTAGAGCAAGAGTCATCAATGATATAGCAATTTTCAGAGGTTCTGCGACCATTTAATATTATATGACCTTGATTGTTAATTATCTCACATCTGTAATCTGAAAATTTTACACTACGATTATTATTAGAGATTTGAGATTTTCTTAGCAAATTATGTTTTAATCCTTCAACATATCACACATCTTTAAAGATAGGTATATTTTGAAGTTTTACATTACCTCTTCCCATGATTTTGCAATTGTTACCATCTCTAAAAGTAACTAAGCCACCATCGATTTGATTGATGCCTGATATAATCGCCTTATCACATGTCATGCGTCTAGAACATCCACTATTCAGGTACTATCTTTAATGGGTACTTTCTTTGAAAGTTAAGTAGATAATGAGACACTTATCTTTTGGAACCCATTTCATTATGGTTTTGGGTTTAGGAGGATCTCTTACTATTTGTTATGTTTTATAGTAAGAGTTTTTCTTGTTTTTACTTACTCTATTATTTCTAGAGTTGGATTTCAAGAGCTCTTTAAGTAAGTCCACTATCTTATTTGTTAAAAGAAGATTATTATTTCTCCTTTGATATTTATGGTGTCGGCATTATTTTTTTGATTAGAAGTTTTTTTAAAAGATTTTTCATTCTTCTTTACTTCCTTTATAGTTTCTTCTTTAGACTTTGAAGATTCTCCTCATACAAATATGGGAGCAGAATATTTAGATTTTTTTGTGCAACTTTTGATATATCCCAAGCCAGATTTGTCACCACTTTGGTGAGATGCAATTAATAAATTTTCAAGTTTTTGGTTTGTTGAGGGTCGAATATTGCATATTAGACCCCAGTTATTACCTGCCTTAACGAACATGATACTATTTAATGCCCTAGTTTAATCGTATTTGTGATGTAGGGTGTAATTAGGAGCTTGGATTGAAAAAGGATACTAAAAGCGTGAAATTAACACTCCGAAGTCACCAAGGCAAGGGACAGTCTTTAGGGAAACAAGATCGATGAAATTACACGCCAGAGATCCAGTGAGCAACGTTAAAGAGGCCTGAAAATAGTCCAAAATGCAAGATCACAGGGTTCTCATCATCTGTTCGGCTCAAAATTTTATATTTGGCTTAACGACTCCAAATTAACTGTACACATAGAATTTCAGTCCTCGGATCCCTGTGGAAGTAGCGCAATGGAAAAATCAGCCCATAAACCATTGATTTCAGGCCCACCTGATATCTGGATGTGCTTCAATTTTGGTCTCAACCCCTTAAATAGGGAGATAAAATGAATGGATGGATTGGATTTCTCAAAACCATAACGGTGGACCCCACTTGAGATGGTGTGTGTACCATGCACAAGAGTACTTGATGAGGGTAGAATATTGCATATCAGACCCCGATAAATACCTAATTTGATGTATATGATAATGTTTAATGTCGTATTTTAATTGTATTTTTGTTATAGGATGAAATCAGGAGCGTTGAGTGAAAAAGGATATTAAAAGCGTGGATCTGACGTTTCGAAGTAACCAAAGCAAGGGACGCACTCTAAAGAACTAAGATCAATGGATTTACACACCAGGGACCTGAGGAAATCAAGCCGTTCACGTTTAAAAAGGTCCAAAAATGGTCCAGAATGCAAGATCACATGATTCCCACCATCCGATTGACTCAAAACTTTATACATATGATGTGGGCCATAAATTAACCATACATAGTAAATTTCAGCCATTAAAGATCTCGATAAGTGGGCCAACGAACAGATCAGCCCATTAATTCATTAAGTGGGGCCCACCTGCTACCTGGATATACTTCAAAATTAGTTTTGATGGTTTAAATAATATGAGGAAAAGTATGGACGGTGAGGATTTCTAAAAAATATCACAGTGGGCCCTGTATACACTGCGTGTGAATAGAGTATGTAAGTGCATGCCATGCACTAGACCCGCTGACGCGGTCGGCGGGCGCTGAACCGCGACCGACTTCCAAAACGGCACTTGTCGTTTTGACATAATGCAAGCCCGTCTGCTGGTCCTTTTTACAAATGACTATGGGCCCCACAAAAGCTCCGTACGTCCGATCCACACCGTCCATCTTGTAGAGGGCTTCGAGAGCTAGAAAACCATGTTGTCACTTTTCACCCATGCGTGCACATGTGTGAGATACAGAGGCCACAAAAGGGTTGCCCTGCAACATTCAAAACTAATCCTTTTGTGATTTCTTCTTTGGGCCACGTCAATGGACGTTCAAAACCACCCATTCATGACTGAAATTTCGTTTTGAATCCAATGGATGGGGTGGATTTTCTAGAAAATGCTTCTGTGAGGCCTACCGATCACAACAACGTAATGGTGCGAAAGGTTTCGCACATCCGCGAAAACTGACTTTTCCAGGCGATTTTGGCCCACCATCTTTGATCACATGGCAGATCTGAACCATCTATCATGTAGAGGACCCAATAAAGTCCTAAGGGACGGTGTTTCTTTGGAATTTAAGTGAGGAAAGTGGCATGTTTCGAGGCACCGAACTTGGCTGCGAAAAAGCTTTCAATGGGCATGCATAACTTTCCAAATCCGATTTAAATCTGATTTTCACCACTCCAGCCGCTATATAAGGAGGTTTTGGATGTGGGGAGCATTCATTCAGACCTTGGAAAGGAAGATCCAGAGCCAAGGAGGAGAGAGAGAAGAAGGAAGAAGAGAGATAAGGGAGATGTTTTTAATGTTTTTACTTTTTATTTCCTTTTGCCTAATTAATTTTATGGATTGCTAAACTTCTTAGCTAGGGCTAAGATGAAGCCTCTAATTTGATTGACTCTTGTTTATATTGAATTTATTTTAATTGGATTGATTTGTTTCTTTATCTAGTGTGCTTTCCTGAGATTTCCGTACTTCTCCATTCTATGAGCTCGACCAAAGTCTAGATATGGATGTTGTTTGGAATATTATTCTAGGTTCTTGTGTCTGACCATGAACAGGTCTCCTATAGAGGAAGAAACAGGATTTACATCTCTCCATGCCTGACCATGGATGCAAAGATGTGATCCATATGCTTTAAAAGATTATACATTCTATGTGCCCGACCAAGGACATAGAGTGTACTTTGTTTATTTTGATATCAATCTGAATTAGGGTGAATCAACAGGTAAAATAAGAGTTAGGATAATTATGGGTGGATTCGAAAGTCCTAGTCTTCTCCTGGATTGAATTTTTCTCATAGTTCTCAGTTATTTTCCATAGATTTGTGGTAGTTTACTTATTAGTTTGCTAAAATATTTGTTGGATTAGTTAAGAAGAGTCTTAAATTTTGAATTGCGACAACCAGTCCTCGTGGGAACAATCTCGTAATACGTACCATATTTACATCTGATTCGTATACTTGCGAGTTAAAATCATTTAAATCAAATTGGTTTAAATTAAAACATCAGTACTCGATGTGCACTACACCACAAGACAGGTCAAACGTAAAAATAAAAAATAAAAAATCTGTTCGGTGTGAAACAGAGGTTAATGGATGGTATAGATGGCCCACCATCTCGGTCCAGATGAATGATCTGGACCATCCATGAGAATTCCACAGGTCCATTGATCAAGACTTAGGTGGAAAGATTTCAAGAAACAACGAGGAACATATTTCAGCCGTTCGAATACAAGATAGATGGCAGTGAAAGAGATTCAATGGGCCAAACCATGTTTGATTCAAAACCATCCATATCTGATCGGTTTTTCAAGGAGATTGCAATGGACAGTGTGGATTTCTTAACTGATGCTAATCATTGGCCCCACCAATGTCACAATGTAAGATGTTTACACAGGCCCTATTTTCACATCCGAGACCTGACGATCCGGGCTATTTTGCACTCGTGGCCAGGATCAGTCCGACGATCCTGGCCATTCAAAATGTAACACCCCGTACTTTTTCATACTCGGGTGTTGCCATTTAACCGTAGGAAGTATTTAGGTGTGTAAGAACACATAATATATATAGATATCATCATCAGTTAATTTACAATAAGACTATCTCTGAAACCCATGAACAATTCTAGAAAAATTTCATTAGTACAACTCTCATCGAGTCAGGTCTAAGATCATTCTAAGAGTCCATTGAAACTCAAGACAAATCCTACTCACTAACCACTTTATAGAATAAGAAAATATAAAATGAACCAGAAATTTGATATCTACATCATAGTGTACACATTTGCCTAGCAAGACCACTAATCCAACCATGAATCTTCATCTAGATGAACCCTAGGACCCTTAAGAACGTTGGTAAAAATCTCCATCCTTAAGTTAAGAGATCCAACCATTGAACTACTTGAACCATCCAGGTGACAAAATAATAATAATAGTAATAATAATTAAGAATTTGACATTTCGCTTGGAGTGGCCCGTTCTAATGAAAAGTAACCGCAAAATCAGGGTTTGTAGTTAAGTGACTCAGAGTGAGTGGTCCCTGTAGCAACTCATGCTTTGACCCTCATTTTTAAATAGAAATTTAAAATAACTAAAGCTTCCCATATGTCATTATAATTAGATCAACCACCTAATACCATAAATTTACAGTCAAACTATAGTTAAAACACCTCTTTAAGAAATTTGATGGGTTAGATCTTCTTAGAGGATCGGGTAGGACCCATTTAAAAACCCCATTAACAACTAAGAGACCATAGGTTCCCTAGAATGGACATTTTTGACAAAATTTTCCTATGTCGGCCCACCAAATCTTTTGTTCATGACCTAGAGTGATCACAGTCTTCCCAAAGATGAATGAACGGCCCAGATCATGTTGATCATGACGTGGACCTTGCGTCCAAGCCATGCATGCACACCAACAGTGTTCTCACCCTGTGCACTGGATCAAGTCATTGGGTCAAAGTAGCTTTGACTCGATGAAATTTATAAATGGGCTAGGAATTCAAAAATTCCTCCCGCCCGGCACCCTTTTCAAACCTGACCCTATTCGTGGACATTGATGTAACACCTCGAATTTTTACCAACTTGGAGTTAGGCATCCTTAAGTAATGGCTCAACCATAGCACCTTGGTAACTTCTCAAAACTCGAGTCCAAAGCCAGAGAAATCATTTAGAACCTAATTTTTTTAGAAATTTAACGTGTATTAGTGTAACACCCTGAAAATCGGGGGTCGTGTATAACTCAACTCCCGAGTTCCAGACCGTCACTTATGCAACAAAAATGATTATGATTCAATGTTGTCTGAGTTAAAGCATTCACATGAGTAATAGTATACCAAAACTGCAATTCATACTCCAGATCCAGTGATAAAAGCAAGCGGAAGACTAAAGAATATATATCACTGTATGGAAAAACAAAGTAGATCTCAACTGTCACTAAAGTATGAATACATCACTGAGTCTCATATACATGTAAAGAAATAAAATTAAATATTCAAAAGAGTCCCACTATGAAGTCCCGTCAACCCAGGTCACCTAAGCAAAGCCATCGTGGTACTACATGTATGAGAACTCATCCTTATCCTCATCATAGTCCGGCTCTGCCTCCTGGATCTCTGCATCACTGCATCTAAGACAGGGTCTGGTGGGTGTTACAAACACCATCCCGTAACGTGGGAGTGAGTGATCAACTCAGTGGAATCATAGAGCAAAGATTAGCATGTTCTCAAATCAATCATGCGATAATAGTAAAGCAGTAAATCAAACAATCCTAGTACTGTTGTTAATGCAATATGACATGACATGATGGATGCCCTCACCGACGTTCTCCCTTATACGGCACCATCTAATGCCCGCGGCATGCGTGCATCCCGCACAGTGCTCCACATCTTCCAGGCACATGCAATGTAATGGTGATATGATTGCCAAGTTGTTATTAGTCCATTCAAACAGCAGGATTGGGAAACTAAGGTACCTCCCTTATATCAATCCCAACACAGATCCTGTCTAGGGTCGTCACTCCTAGTAATCTCATACGATGTATATTTTGTACGTCGCTGCAAGGGTTGCCAGGGCTGTTGCTCGCACTCGTTGCACCGCTCCCCCATCACCTTATCAATACAGGCCTACTGTACTCTCACTGCCACGGAAGGGTCGTCGCCTCCCGTAGACTCAGAATACGCTCGCGGTCACTATAAAGGACTCGTCGCCTGATCAGTGTATGCCGACAGCAAGAATATAGTGTCCCATACCACCATAATCTGCTCACGAGACATAAGTGCTCACGAGACACTACGGGGAGGTTTGTAGCACCAGCGTAGGCCGACAGCTCAACCACGGTATCCCATACCACCATGCCCGGCTCATGAGTCTTCGTGGATCAAGGTACCATGGTTAACAGGGTTTACAAAGGTAAGTTCAGTACTCTAGGTTCAAGCAATTATGACTCATGCAGGGTGAACATACAACGGCCAGTCGGGTTACTTGACGGGCTTGATTAGTACGATCGCATCTCAAGTCGAATGACATGAAGTGCGTAAAACACTTCGTGTGGCCTAACCACTACCACCAACTCCAAAACACGGCTCGCGTTCATCGACGCGTCGTTCATGGCCAAGATAAGCCAACCACGAATTCGCTCGGTTACCGACTGCCTGGACTAAGTATAGTCCCAAACAATTATGAAATCACATCAGCAATCATATTAGAGTATTGAAAATGAAATACAACCATGTGAACATGTTAACACATGTTATAACATACAACTTAAGCAAATCTTCAAGCATATGCATTTCATACATGTAATGAAATCATGCATTTAGCTAAAATATAGGAAATCATTTACATCAGCATATTAATTGAGAAAACAATCTCAAACTAATTCATAACACCATTTAATTCAATACATACTAATACAAGCATTTATACAAACACTTACACTACACACTTAAGTCTACATATAGTATGTCGACCCGAAGTACGCATTTAGGCGAATCTCTTCGCCAAACTAATTATGCACGTATTTCTAACATTCTAATGCAACAATAAACCATGTCAATCACATCAGCAAAATATGAATGAAAACAGTAGTTCCTACAAATGACTAAAATGCCCTAAATCTCATATTCTTCGCCGGTTTACGAAACAGGAAACAGACAGCATGTTGTACATGTCAAATGGCATTGCCGTCGATAATCTACTATTAAACGACATTGAAAGCATTAGAAACAGTCAATCAAAGCGTCTAAAATCCGCACTTTTTCCCTTATAGGTGAAGTGATTCGAACGGAGCGTATACGCTTCATCTACGGCGAATAGAGAACCTAATACACAAGGTCTATTAGCTAACATGCTATGAATCCAAGGGAACCTGAAATCACAAACTTTTAGGGTATTTTCTTACCTGAAAATGCGGAGAAATCACTGGGTAAGTGATCGGAGCGTGTTGATAAAGCACGTGCAACAGGTGGGGCAACGGCAGGAAAATCCTCTCCTACTCTCTCTCACAAACTCTCACCTTTTCTCTCTCCCAATCTAGGGTTTTTCTCAAATTCGGATGGGAGAGAGGAGTGAGGGTTTCAACCCCTTTTATAAGCACAAAAATGCCCAGAATAGGCTCGGGAACAAAGTTTACTTGATGTTTATCCAAAGCGGGGCTGTTTCGGTCTAAAAGATCATTTCTGGTGGTCCCCTGGCCGAACGCGATCGAACTTAAGTTCGTATATGTCAGATGTCGCTCACATCCCGTTTTCAGTCCAGCAGTGTTCGTAGATCGCCCGTGGCGGTCCAGTTTTAGTTCCGTGGTCACCGCACGTAGATTAGGTCTGCAGGTCTCATGATATGAAATGGAAAATTTTCCTGATCCGAGGGTGTAATTTGGCTGAATTCTGACGGTCAGAACGCTTAATACTGACACGTCAAGTCGTGTGCCAGATTTGAATTTCAAATTCCAAATCTGTCCCTATTCTTACTCTCTTCAGTCCAGGCTCAATGAAATAGCCCGCGAATGTCGGTTGGACTTGATTTTCGAAATGATTGTCAAGTCCAGCTAAGCGGTTCTAACGGTCTAAGATAGTAGGTATCGGACTTTCGACGCGCGGTCTAGATCCAATACAAAGTTTCAAAGTGGTCCAGAGAACAGACCTGCTTAGAGTTTGATCCGAGGTTTTAGAGTATTATAGAGTCATTGGTTCTACTCGATTTGGGTCTTGTAGAACGTATTTAAAGTGATTAGGGACTATTTCCCAGCTACTCTAGCATTGCGCTTGCTAACTTATACTTATTTTCTAAAGGAATTAATCCTATGCGATTTCGGGTCGAGTTGGTACTCGAGTCCAAGTATGGATTTTTCCCGGGCGTTACAATCTATCCCCCTTAACAAATAATTTCGTCCTCGAAATTTGTACCTTTTCATACTCCTCGAGAAGCTGTGGGTAGTTCTTTCTGATCTCGGCTTCTGTCTCCCAGGTAGCCTCTTCCTCAGAGTGATGCGTCCACAAACCTTCACAAGGGGAATCACCTTGCTATGCAGTACCTGCTCCTTCCTGTCTAGGATACGCGTCGGTCACAGGATATATGTAACATCCTCTCCTAACTGCACCTGCTCCCATCTGATGATATGAGAAGGATCAGAAACGTACTTCTTCAGCATAGAAACATGAAATAAGTTGTGAACGCTCGCGAGAGGCGTGGGTAAAGCCAATCGGTAAGCCACTGATCACACACGATCGAGGATCTGGAATGGACCAATAAATTAGGGGGCTAGCTTCCCCTTCTTTCCGAACCGAAGGACTCCCTTCATAAGGAAAACTCGTAAGAATACATGATCCCCAACTGTGAACTCCAGCGGCCACTGTCTCATATCGGCATAACTCTTCTGTCTGCTCTGCGCTGTGAGAAGCCGACGTCTAATGATATTAATCTTCTCTGACGTCGCCTGCACTAACTCTGGGCCAATCAAGCTACGTTCACCGACCTCTGCCCAGCAATGCGGTGCATGACAAGGTCCATACCGATACTCGCCTGAAAGCTGTTGTTGTACACAAACTCTGCATAGGCAAGACAATCATCCCAACTGTCCTTGAAGTCCAATGCGCAAGCTCGCAACATATCCTCTAAGATCTGGTTCACCCGCTCTGTCTGTCCGTCTGTCTGTGGGTGGAAGGCAGTACTGAATTTCAAATTTACACCCATAGCCTCCTGAATGCGAGTCTAGAAAATAGAAGTGAACCACGTGTCTCTGTCCGACACGATCTCCAACAGAACTCCATGCAAACGCACGATCTCTCTGATGTACAGTCTAGCCAGCTCGTCTGCAGAGTTCGTAACTCTGATCGGTAGGAAGTGCGCCGACTTCGTTAGACGGTCGACGATCACCCATATGGAATCATGTCCCTTCCTCGTCTTCGGCAGCCCAGAAATGAAGTCCATGGAAATGAAATCCCACTTCCACTCTGCGATCGGCATAAGCTGCAAGAGTCCAGGTGGTCGGCGATGCTCTGCCTTCACCTGCTGACAAGTGAGACAACGGGACACGAACTCTGCTATGTGGGTCTTCATACCTTCCCACCAATAAGTCCTCTTCACATCGCGTTACATCTTCGTACTACCTAGATGCATCGCGAGTGTGGTACAATGCGCAGCCTCGAGAATCTCTTGTCTCAAGTCAGGGACATCTGGGACGCATAGGCAGCCACGATAACGTAAGCCCCCATCCATGCCAACTCGCCACTCGGCGTCAGCATCATCACTGGCCTGCTCTCGAAGCTCAGCTAGATGCGCATCGTCCCTCTGCGCCTCGATGACCCGGTCATCGATCTGAGATCGCACCTGTACATGTGCGATGAACTCATACGGCTCCTCTACGGTGAGTTTCTACTCAAAGTCTCGCAAAAACTCAACCATATCGGAGCCGCAAACTCTATCGCCTTCTTACGGATCAACGCGTCAGCCACAAAGTTTGCCTTCCCAGGATGGTAAGAGACTTGGAACTTGAAGTCCTTCAACGTCTCCATCCATCGCCGCTGCCTCATATTCAAGTCTTGCTGCTTGAATATGTACTTGAGGCTCTTGTGGTCGCAAAAGAGCTCGAACTCCTCTCCATAGAGGTAATGTCTCCAGAGTCTCAGTGCGAATATGACGGCTGCCAACTCTAGGTCGTGTGTAGGGTAATTCTCCTCGTGCTTCCTTAATTGTCTCGAGGCATACGAAATTACCCTGTCCCTCTGCATAAGGACATAACCCAGACCAACGCTAGACGCGTCAGTGTATATAATGTATCTAACCCCTTGCTCTGGCAATACTAGCACAGGGGCGGACGTAAGTCTATCCTTCAGCTCCTGAAATTCTGACTCCGCCTTGTCATTCCAGGCAAACTTCACGTCCTTCCGTGTCAACTGAGATAAAGGTCTCACGATCTTCGAGAAATCCTGAATGAAGCGCTGATAGTAGCCAGCGAGACCCAAGAAACTCCTCACCTTAGTGACAGAACCAGGCTGCTCCCAGTCCTGAACCGCAGCTACCTTAGACAGGTCAACTGCCATGCCATCCTTGGATACCACGTTTCTCAGGAACTTCACTTCCTGCTTCCAAAAGTCGCACTTCTTGTACTGTGCGAACAACTGATGCTTTCTGAGCATATCCAGGACCAAACGCAAGTGCTCCTCATGCTCCTCTCGACTCCTGGAGTTTACCAATATGTCGTCAATGAACACAATGATGAATCGATAGAGGAAAGGCTGAAATACTCGGTTCATCAGATCCATGAACATGGCTGGTGCATTCGTGAGACCGAACGACATCACAAGGAACGCGTAGTGGCCAAAGCTGGTCCTGAATGCTGTCTTCTGCACGTCCTCATCCCTGACGCGTAACTGATGATATCCTACTGAAGATCAATCTTCGAGAAGTACTGCACTCCTCTCAACTGATCAAACAAGTCGTCGATCCTGGGTAAAGGGTACTTGTTCTTCACCGTGATCTGGTTCAGCCTGCGATAATCAATACACAATCGCATCGAACCATCCTTCTTTCTCACGAACAGAACTGGTGCTCCCCAAGGAGACACACTAGGCCGTATAAGGCCAAGCTCCAGCAAACCATCAATCTGCGTCCTTAACTCTTCCATCTCACACGGTGCCATGCGATACGTCAGCAGTGAGACGGGCGTGGAACCAGGAACCAAATCGATAGTGAAATCGATCTCTCGTCGAGGCGGCAAACTAGGGATCTTCCTAAATAGATCCCCAAACTCACAAACGACTGGCGTATGCTCAAGTATCTGGGCACCAGCGTCTCGCAGTAAAGTAGCGTAGCTAAGTATGCAGAAGGGGAGATTTACCCGCACTAGAAATGTGAAGGATGAACCCTCTGGCTCGTACGCAGTCACTATACGAGTCTCGCAGTCAATCTCGGCCCTCGCTGCAGTCAACCAGTTCATGCCAAGAATGACGTCGAGAAAAATGAGAGAGGGGTCGACGACGAGATCTAGAGCCATCGCCTTGCCCCCCAAATCCACCAAACAGCCCTCACACATCTGGGTGGCATCTGTAAAGAACCCGTGAGCCGTATAACTCGCACCCCATCCATAGTAATAGTCTGTAGCCCAATGCGTCTAACTATGGCACGTGGTATCAAAGAAATCGTGGATCCAGTGTCCATCATCATGAGAATAGGAACACCTCCAATATGGGCAGTGACCTCAAAGGCCGAATGCTGAGAAGTCTCCGTCACAGCTGCCTCAGCTGTCAACGCATGCACCCGTGCCTGCTATGGCCGGTTCGGCCGCTGTGCCGTGGGTCGTAGAGGCTGCCTGATCTGAGATACAGGAGCTCTGAAGGAAGGGTGCGCAGGAGCCAACCGTATAGGCGGTGATGATATCACCTGTGAACCTGTACGGTCGATCTTCTGCGGCGGTGAGAACCCACTGTCCCGCATCCGAGCAAAACAACTCTGAACCGAATGGCCTGACCTCTCGCAGTATGTACATGATAACTCGGGGCACCGAAACGATGGTGCTGGAGCTGTAGCCCGAGTAGGAGGTTCGACGCGAGGCCTCTTGCCCGTGAAGGGCCTGTCTGGCAACTCTGGTCGTGGCCTAGGAACAACAGGGCCACGAGATCAGGTAAGTCGATCCACATCCTACTCTGCCCGCATAGACATGTGAATCAGCTCTGCATAAGAGGAAATGCTCACGCAGCACATCTTTGACCGAATATCCGGTCGCAAACCCTCTGAAAAGTCCCGTATGCGCATCTGCTCATCTGCCAAAATAGTCGGGACGTATCTGCCCAACTTGGTGAACCGATGCTCATACTCAGTTATGTCATGGCTCCCTGTCTGAGGTGTAGAAACTCATTCTCCCGGTCATGCCTGTACGTCTGGGGATAGTATTTCTCGTGAAAGAGGAACTCAAACGCTGCCCAGGTCCACATATAATCGATGACAACAGTCCATAATACACTGTCCCACCACAAGTTGGCCTCTCGCTCGAACAGAAACGTAGCCAACTCGACCTGCTCAGTCTCTGTACAATGTAGCATCGCAGTATCTTCGACACACTGTCGAGCCAATACTCGGCCTCCTCGGGTCTATGAGAACCCGTAAAAGTGGGAGGCCATAAGCGCTGAAATCGCTCTAACAAGCTCCGTGTGTCTACGGCATTCCCCGCAGGGTAAGCAGGTGGTACAGGATGAACCATGCCCTCATCCTGGGCATATGTATCAGCATCCTCAGCTGGATGCGCAAGTGGTGCAGGAGGAGCCGCACTCCCACCCTAGGCTAGTGTCCCCACAATAGTAGTCAGGAGCTGCTGCTTCTGCTGCATCATGGCCATCATCTGCTCAAATCTATCTGGAGGTGGAGCAGGCTGTAGCGTGTACTGCGTCGAAGAAGACGCGTGGTACGGCTCTCTGACGGGTGGTGTGAATGGTGGTGGTTCAACTGTAGGACCAGCAGTAGGCTGAGACGCACGTACTGTCTCAGGAATCGGGCCCACAGCAGGGTCCGCATGTGCATCAGACTGCGAAGGAGCCTGATCCATAGGCTCACTCAATGTAAACCAAGCTGTGCTCCTTATAGCCTTCAGTGGCATTCCCTATATTCAAAATAGGGTGCAACCTTGTCAGTCTCAATAGCACAAACACACCGCAATCATTCACATAAGGAGTCAAAGGCATTCTATGCATTTCATTTAATCAAAATTGTCACAATACAAGGGATATGTCCTTACAAGCATCATGACGAGAAATATATGGGAACTAAGACAATTAAAATTACAACAGCAACATAAGCAAACTACTATCCTTAATAGGCTTACACAACATAAAACAGAAAATGACTAACTACTAACAACAACATCAAAGATCTCATCGCTAGTCTGAGTCGGGTGACGGAGGAGGAGCACCTTTATCCTGCAAGCAGCACAGGATCGCCATCAAGGTACGAGTCACCTTGCCGAATTTCCTCTTCGTAACGGCCTTGGCATCCTCGACTTAAGCACGAAGTTCCTGAACTTCCCTTTTCAAGGCGACCTGGCTCTCCTCAATTCGGGCAATGTGATCCTCGCCAGTAGCCTGAGCAGAAGGAGAAGGGCTCTCATCTGTATCCTGAGCCTCCTCTTCTACCTCTTCCTGGACTTCTTCCTCAACTTCTGCTCCAGGTTCTCCTTCACTTGGATCCTCTTCATCATCAAAATCAACCTCGCTATCTTCTTCAAGCTGAGTCTCACGGTACTGAGACCCGATCTTCATCTTGACCATGGTAGACTCATCAATGCTGTGAATCAGAACTGACAATTTCAGCCCAAGTCTGTAAGCAAACTCAAGCGCGATCTTGCATATGAGTTGGCCAAAAGGAAGCGATTTAGACGTTCTTCTTGATTTTGCTATGAGGATAATCTATCGCAAGATGAAAGTGGCCACACACACATTCTCTCCCTGGGCCACCAGATACAAGAAATCAACCATAAGGAGCGTAAATTCAATGCGATTTGTTGACCTGGGATACACGTTGAACGTGAAAATGTGGTACAGAAGGCGCAAATCATCAGACATGTGAGACGCCTTGAGGCTATTATTAGGCTGCCATAGAACTAGTTTACCGCATAGAAACCTGGTACGGCGATCTCGTTCACGCCTACTCTTTAAATTCTTTGCACTAGGATGAACATCACCAAGAGGCACGTTCAGAAGCCGTGCTATCAACCGAACATCAATCGTAGCCATCCGGTCTCTACCAAAAGGAATTTTGAACTGCAATGGCTCCAAGGTAGGATTCTGGATACGAGCGTAGAAGGCACGAATGGTGCTTACATTAGCACGAGCATGAGCTTCAAATATCGGACCCCAATGAGTAGCTTCAATGCGCTCGAACAATAGAAATTCACCGAATAGTCGTCCTTCTACGTCCACCTCAAACAACACCTTACGGTCAGTGTATTCACCGTGAGGCATCTCTGCTAATATCACTCGCCCAAGTTGAGTATGGGGATCCAAATCCCGCTTTGTATGGAACTCTCGGGCTGTGCTTGGACTTGCGGCGGCGCTTGAGCTAGCAGCGCCACCTCGCGGTCTTCTTGATTGAGCAGGGCGACTAGCCCCAGCCTCATCCGCTGTAGTCTTTCTCTTACCCATCAAAGAGAGGATGGAGGAGAGAGACAAAAGACCCAAAATGGCTTCAACAAAAGTCATGGAAAATGGGGAAAATATAAGGAAATGGCTGTCCAAAATGGAAAAGGGAGATCTAGGCGTTGTAGAGGGATGCTTCAAGCTCCCTTAGGATATATTTTCAAGGAGAAAAGAGAATGAAAAAGGGGAATGGAGCACCTTACGATTTCAGCTCGATTTGGGAGTTTTAAGAGCTCTAAACGACGAGATTTGCAAGAGGGAGGGCTGCAAACAGCAATGGAGTGAAGGAGTGTGGTTGTTTTTAGCCAAGAATGGATCTGGGAGTAGTTTGAAACCACGGTTTTGGGTTAGGGCAGATAGAAAACGTAAATGGGGCTAGGGAAGGGCTGTTTGTGAAGGAAGTACCTCTATTTGAGATTTTCTATGAACGAACCCTACATGGGGGGGGGGGGGGGGGGGGGGGGGTGGGGGGGGGGTGTATTACCCAAAATACCCCCAGATCCCAAACTTCAGATCAAATGGGCCACAGTGGACGGCGATGCATCGCCGGATCGGAGATGGCATCGCCGACCGTCCGATGATCTGATCGGTGGGACCACATGGGTCTGGTCCCCCATGGTCCAGGGACCCCAAATAACTATGGGCCCCACTTTAGTTCATTGTATATTGCCCTATATAGGTCCAAACATGCGTTCGGGGCTTTCCGGGGCCAATCTGTAAACTCGAACATAATCTCATATCATGCAGCATATGATTTTGGGGTAGAAGGAGCTAATACATCCATCTAGCCCATTATTTTCTAAAGAAAACAAAGTTAGAATGGCCTTATGGCCATTTTTCATGAAATTTTACTATTCACCATAAAATTTTATCGAAGTATGATTTTATATCATTTTAACATTAGGATTGATGCCTAACATAAAAAAGATAAGAAATAATTGAAGATTGGAGTGGTGAGAGGAAGAATTTTGAAGATTTTAGGTGAAACGGGATTTTTAAGCCCTGGCGATTGAATGCTGGGGTGGTGGTTGTCCCACAGCCCAATGATTCAACTTTACGGGTTTAGAATCATTCAAATAACATCTCGACCTAACTACCTACAACCTAGGAGCTACTCAGGTCGAGTTACGTGACCCTAGATGCGTTACGGACTCGATCGCGCGATCGATATAAATAGACTTTGCCTATTGGTGAATCTGTGATCCTATACGTGTTTCTAGACCCTTCTTGCACCCACCTAAGTTAAAGGAAGCAACAACGTACGTCGCGTGACCATAACCCAGGCCCGGTATAATCTTATTCATGCTCTGATACCAACCTGTAACACCCTAAAAATCAGGGGTCGTGTATAACTCAACTCCCAAGTTCCAGACCGTCACTTATGCAACAAAAATGATTACGATTCAATTTTATCTGATTTAAATCATTCACATGAGTAATAGTACACCAAAACTGCAATTCATACTCCAGATCCAGTGATAAAAGCAAGTGGAAGACTAAAGAATATATATCACTGAATGGAAAAATAAAGTAGATCTCAACTGTCACTAAAGTATGAATACATCACAAGTCTCATATACATGTAAAGAAATAAAATTAAATGTTCAAAAGAGTCCCACTATGAAGTCCCATCAACCCAGGTCACCTAAGCAAAGCCATCGTGGTACTAAATATATGAGAACTCGCCCTGGTCCTCATCATAGTCCAGCTCTGCCTCCTGGATCTCTACACACCTGCATCTAAGACAGGGTCTGTTGGGTGTTGCAAACACCATCCCATAATGTGGGAGTGAGTGATCAACTCAGTGGAATCATAGAGCAAAGATTAGCATGTTCTCAAATCAATCATGCGATAATAGTAAAGCAGTAAATCAAACAATCCTAGTACTGTAGTTAATGCAATATGACATGATATGATGGATGCCCTCACCGACGTTCTCCCTCATACGACACCATCTAACGCCCGCGGCATGCGTGCATCCTGCTCAGTGCTCCACATCTTCCAGGCACATGCAATGTAATGGTGATATGATTGCCAAGTTATTATTAGTCCATTCAAACAGCAAGATTGGGAAACTAAGGTACCTCCCTTATATCAATCCCAACACAGATCCTGTCTAGGGTCGTCACTCCTAGTAATCTCATACGATGTATATTTTATAGGTCGCTGCAAGGGCTGACAGGGCTGTTGCTTGCACTCGTTGCACCGCTCCCCCATCACCATATCAATACAGGCCTACTGTACTCTCACTGCCACGGAAGGGTCGTCGCCTCCCGTAGACTCAGAATACGCTCGCGGTCACTACAAAGGACTCTTCGCCTGATCAGTGTAGGCCGACAGCAAGAATATAGTGTCCCATACCACCAAAATCTGCTCACGAGACATAGGTGCTCACTGGTCACTACGGGGAGGTTTGTGGCCCCAGCATAGGCCGACAGCTCGACCACGGTGTCTCATACCACCATGCCTGGCTCATGAGTCTTCGTGGATCAAGGTACCATGGTTAACAAGGTTTATAATGGTAAGTTTAGTATCCTAGGTTCAAGCAGTTATGACTCATGCAGGGTGAACATACAACGGCCAGTCGGGTTACTTGACGCGCTCGACTAGTACGATCGCATCTCAAGTCGAACGACATGAAGTGCATAAAACACTTCGTGTGGCCTAACCACTGCCGCCAACTCCAAAACACGGCTCGTGTTCATCGACGCGTCGTTCGTGGCCAAGATAATCCAACCACGAATTCGCTCGGTTACCGACTGCCTGGACTAAGTATAGTCCCAAACAATTATGGAATCACATCAGCAATCATATTAGAGTATTGGAAATGAAATACAACCATGTGAGCATGTTAACACATGTTATAACATACAACTTAAGAAAATCTTCAAGCACATGCATTCCATACATGTAATGAAATCATGCATTTAGCTAACATATAGGAAATCATTCACATCAGCATATTAATTGAGAAAGCAATCTCAAACTAATTCATAACACCATTTAATTCAATATATACTAATACAAGCATTTCTATAAACACTTACACTACACACTTAAGTCTACATATAGTATGTCGACCCGAAGTGCGCATTTAGGCGAATCTCTTCGCCAAACTAATTATGCACGTATTCCTAACATTCTAATGCGACAATAAACCATGTCAATCACATCAGCAAAATATGAATGAAAACAGTACTTCCTACAAATGATTAAAATGCCCTAAATCTCATATTCTTCGCCGGTTTACGAAACAGGAAACGGACAGCATGTTGTACATGTCAAACGACATTGCCGTCGATAATCTACTATTCAACGACATTGAAAGCATTAGAAACAGCCAATCAAAGCGTCTAAAATCCGCACCTTTTCCCTTATAAGTGAAGTGATTCGAACGGAGCGTATACGCTTCGTCTACGGCGAATAGAGAACCTAATACACAAGTTCTATCAGCTAACATGCTATGAATCCAAGGGAATCTCAAATCAGCAACTTCTAGGGTATTTTCTTACCTGAAAATGTGGAGAAATCACTGGGTAAGTGATCGGAGCGTGTTGATAAAGCACGTGCAACAGGTGGGGCAACGGCAGGAAAATCCTCTCCTACTCTCTCTCACAAACTCTCACCTTTTCTCTCTCCCAATCTAGGGTTTTTCTCAAATTCGGATGGGAGAGAGGAGTGAGGGTTTCAACCCCTTTTATAAGTACAAAAATGCCCGGAATAGGCTCGGGAACAAAGTTTACTTGATGTTTATCCAAAGCGGGGCTGTTTCGGTCCAAAAGATCATTTCTGGTGGTCCCCTGGCCGAACGTGGTCGGACTTAAGTTCGTATATGTCGGATGTCTCTCACATCCCGTTTTCAGTCTAGCAGTGTTCGTAGATCGCCCATGGCGGTCTAGTTTCAGTTCAGCGGTCACCGCACGTAGATCAGGTCTTCAGGTCTCATGATATAAAATAAAAATTTTTCCTGATCCGAGGGTGTAATTTGGCTGAATTCTGACGGTCAAAACACTTAATACTGACACGTCAAGTCGTGTGCCAGATTTGAATTTCAAATTCCAAATCTGTCCCTATTCTTACTCTCTTCAGTCCAGGCTCAATGAAATAGCCCGCGAATGTCGGTAGGACTTCATTTTTGAAATGATTGTCAAGTCTAGCTAAGCGGTTCTAATAGTCTAAGATAGTAGGTATCAGACTTTCGACACGCGGTCTAGATCCAATACAAAGTTTCAAAGTGGTCCAGAGAACAAACCTTCTTAGAGTTTGATCCGAGGTTTTAAAGTATTATAGAGTCATTGGTTCTACTCGATTTGGGTCTTGTAGAATGTATTTAAAGTGATCAGGGACTACTTCCCAGCTACTCTAGCGTTGCGCTAGCTAACTTACACTTATTTTCTAAAGGAATTAATCCTACGCGATTTCGAGTCGAGTTGGTACTCGAGTCCAAGTATGGATTTTTTTCGGACGTTACAATTAGCCAGTGCTACACTAGATTTCCTGCAAAATTAGCACCAACCACTTTAAATACGATCTGTAGATCCAAAACCTCTAGAATTGTTAACGCTATGTTACCCTGAAATCTGGGATCCAACTCTAAACCTAGTTGCTCTCAGGAATGCTTTGTAACTTTATATTGGTTCTAGACCACACATCGAGAGTCTGATATCTATGAATTTAGACCATTACGACCGCCTAGTTGGACTTGACAATCACCTAGAAGATCAAGCCCAATTGATGTCCTGAGACCATTTTATTGAGCCCGGAGTGAAGAGAGTAGGAAAAGAAAGATTTTTAGAAAATTAATTATATTTTTAAAGGAATCTAGAACGTTTCACCTGCGCATTATTTTTAAGCATTCTGACCGTTAGAATTCAACCCAAATTCACTCTCAGATCAGGATAGGTGGCCCTTACATGTCATAGTACTTGTAGCTCTGATCGAATTTCCGTAACTGTTGAAATGAAACTGGTCCACCACGGACGATTTGGAAACTTGACCGGAATGAAAACTTAGCTTGACCTAGATCTGATATTAGAGAGCTTAAGTCCGACCGCATTTAGCAACAACACCTCCATAAATGCTCCGTTGGATCGGAACAGACTCGATTTGGTTATAACCTAAGTATACCTTGGCCTTAAGTCTATTTTTGTCAAGTTTAGGATTATAAATAGGGCTTAAAACCCCCATTCCAAATCCCATATGAATTTCCAAACCCTAGCTTTCCAAGAGGGAGAAAAGAGAGAGAAAGTGAGGGAGAAGTTGGTGCTGCTTCCTGGGATTCTTCCCAGCTTTACTACATGTCTAATCCACCTATCCGTATTGCTATTCCGGTGTTTCTGACTCCAATCCTAGGTAAGAAATCCTAAACCAAAACTGTTTTAGGGCTTAGTATAGTTTAAGTGATGATGTCGCTAATCTATTTCATGTTTTAGGTTGTCAATCCGCCGTTGACGACGGCTTATCGTCTGAATCATATCCATTTCGCATTTTCTAGTTTAAGGTGCGAACTATATGCGCTTAGGTTATGCTTTTTGACACTTTCAATGATAGTTAATGATTTATTCATGTTGTGAACGCAATTACACATGCCAAATGTACTATCTGTTTTATTTTCGTATACATATACTGTATATTGTAAATACCGTATTTCATGTACATGTTAGAATACACGTATGCATATGAAATCTGTTGATATGCTTGCCATGATTAATGATCATTGTTATATGCCTGATATGTGTACGGTAACTCCTTGGCGAAAGGACTTTCCCTAACAAGCAATAGAGATGACATACATGATGTATGTTGAATAGTGTAATCTAAGTGTTTGACTAAATGCCTAAGTGAGTTAGTAGTTAGTAAAGTGTGATTGCTAGAGTAGTTGAGATATGAATCTCTATCACAATACTTGAGTGTATGATTTCCTCCATGAATCATGTAACTTAGGTTATCCATGCTAAATGAGTGTATGATTTCCTCCATGGATTATGTACTTAGTTGAATCATGTTAAATGAGTATATGAATTCCTGTACGTACTGTATTTACATTTAAGTTATATTGGATATATCTCATATGCCTGATATTGAATTTGTATGTGAATGGGGCTGTACTACAGTCCAGGTAATAAGTAAGCGTACTCCAGATGGTGGTTGAGGTCGTTCACCACATAGGATGAGTTTAACGAAACTGAGTCGTGCTTGGGATGTTTGTAACACCCTAAAAATCGGGGGTCGTGTATAAACTCAACTCCCGAGTTTCAGACCGTCACTTAAGCAACAAAAATGATTATGATTCAATGTTGTCTGAGTTAAAGCATTCACATGAGTAAAAGTATACCAAACTGCAATTCATACTCCAGATCCAGTGATAAAAGCAAGCGGAAGACTAAAGAATATATATATCACTGTATGAAAAACAAAGTAGATCTCAACTGTCACTAAAGTATGAATACATATCTAAGTCTCATATACATGTAAATAAACAAAATCAAATGTTCAAAAGAGTCCCACTGAGAAGTCCCGTCAACCCATGCCACCTAAGCAAAGCCGTCGTGGTACTGCATGTATGAGAACTCGTCCTGGTCCTCATCATAGTCTGGCTCTGCCTCCTGGATCTCTGCATCACCTACATCTAAGACAGGTTCTGATGGGTGTTGCAAACACCATCCCGTAACGTGGGAGTGAGTGATCAACTCAGTGGAATCATAGAGCAAAGATTAGCATGTTCTCAAATCAATCATACGATAATAGTAAAGCAGTAAATCAAACAATCCTAATACTATTGTTAATACAATATGACATGACATGATGGATGCCCTCACCGATATTCTCCCTCATACGGCACCATCTAACGCCCGCGGCATGCTTGCATCCCCCTCAGTGCTCCACATCTTCCAGGCACATGCAATGTAATGGTGATATGATTTCTGAGTTGTTATTAATCCATTCAAACAGCAGGATTGGGAAACTAAGGTACTTCCCTTGTATTAATCCCAACACAGATCCTGTCTTGGGTCGTCACTCCTAGTAATCTCATACGATGTATATTTTGTAGGTCACTGCAAGGGCTGTTGCTCATACTCGTTGCACCGCTCCCCCATCACCACATCAATATAGGCCTACTGTACTCTCACTGCTTCGGAAGGGTCGTCGCCTCCCGTAGACTCAGAATACGCTCGCGGTCACTACAAAGGACTCCTCGCCTGATCAGTGTAGGCCGGCAACAAGAATATAGTGTCCTATACTACCATAATCTGCTCATGAGACATAGGTGCTCAGTGGTCACACGGGGAGCTTTGTGGCCCCAGCGTATGCCGACAGCTCGACCACGGTGTCCCATACCACCATGCCCAGCTCATGAGTCTTCGTGGATCAAGGTACCATGGTTACCAGGGTTTACAATGGTAAGTTCAGTACCCTGGGTTTAAGCAGTTATGACTCATGCAGGGTGAACATACAATGGCCAGTCGGGTTACTTGACGGGCTCGACTAGCACGATCGCATCTCAAGTCGAATGACATGAAGTGCGTAAAACACTTCGTGTGCCCTAACCACTGCCGCCAACTCAAAAACACGACTCGCGTTCATCGACGCGTCGTTCGTGGCCAAGATAAGCCAACCATGAATTCGCTCGGTTACCGACTGCCTGGACTAAGTATAGTCCCAAACAATTATGGAATCACATCAGCAATCATATGAGAGTATTGGAAATGAAATACAACCATGTGAGCATGTTAACACATGTTATAACATACAACTTAAGCAAATCTTCAAGCACATGCATTTCATACATATAATGAAATCATGCATATAGCTAACATGTAGGAAATCATTTACATTAGCATATTAATTGAGAAATCAATCTCAAACTAATTCATACCACCATTTAATTCAATACATACTAATACAAGCATTTATACAAGCACTTACACTACACACTTAAGTCTACATATAGTATGTCGACCCGAAGTGCGCATTTAGGCGAATCTATTTGCCAAACTAATTATGCACGCATTCCTAACATTCTAATGTGACAATAAGCCATGTCAATCACATCAGCAAATTATGAATGAAAACAGTACTTCCTACAAATGACTAAAATGCCCTAAATCTCATATTCTTCATCGGTTTACGAAACAGGAAACGGACAGCATGTTGTACATGTCAAACGGTGATGCCGTCGATAATCTACTATTAAACGACATTGAAAGTGTTGGAAACAGTCAATCAAAGCGTCTAAAATCTGCACCTTTTCTCTTATAGGTGTGTGAATTCGAACGGAGCGTATACGCTTCGTTTACGACGAATAGAGAACCTAATACACAAGTTCTATCAGCTACTTCACGATGAAACCAAGGGAACACTAAATCAGCAAGTAAATAGGATATTTTCTTACCTAAAAATGTGGAGAAATCACCGGCCAAGTGATCAGAGCGTGTTGCTAAAGCACGTTCAACAGGTAGCACGACAGCAGGAAAATCCTCTCTTACTCTCTCTAACAAACTCTCACCTTTTCTCTCTCCCAATCTAGGGTTTTTCTCAAATTCGGATGGGAGAGAGGAGTGAGGGTTTCAACCCCTTTTATAAGCACAAAATGGCCCAGAATAGGCTCGGGAACAAAGTTTACTTGATGTATATCCAATTCGGGGCTGTTTCGGTCCAAAAGGATATTTCTGGTGGTCCCCTGGCCGAACGCAATCGGACTTAAGTTCATGCTCGTCGGATGTTGCTCTTATCCCGTTTTCAGACCATCAGTGTTCGTAGATCACACGTGGAGGTCCAGTTTCAATTCAGCAGTCACCGCACGTAGATCAGGTCTACAAGTCTCATGATATGAAATAAAAATTTTTCCTGATCTAACGGTGTAATTTTGCTGAATTCTGACGGTCAGAACGCTTAATACTGACGCATCAAGTTGTGTGCCAGATTTGAATTTCAAATTCCAAATCTAACCCTATTCCCACTCTCTTCAGTCCAGGCTCAATGAAATAGCCCGTGAATGTCGGTTGGACTTGATTTTCGAAATGATTGTCAAGTCCAACTAGGCGGTTCTAACGGTCTAAGATAGTAGGTATCAGACTTTCGACGCGCGGTCTAGATCTAATACAAAGTTTCAAAGAGGTCCAGAGAATAAACCTACTTAGAGTTTGATCCGAGGTTTTAAAGTATTATAGAGTCATTGGTTCTACTCGATTTGGGTCTTGTAGAACGTATTTAAAGTGATCAGGGACTATTTCCCAGCTACTCTAGCGTTACGCTAGCTAACTTACACTTATTTTCTAAAGGAATTAATCCTACGCGATTTCTGGTCGAGTTGGAACTCGAGTCCAAGTATGGATTTTTTCAGGGCGTTACAATCTACCCCCCTTAACAAATAATTTCATCCTCAAAATTTGTACCTTTTCGTACTCCTCGAGAAGCTGTGGGTAGTTCTTTCTGATCTTGGCTTCTGTCTCCCAGGTAGCCTCTTCCTCAGAGTGATGCGTCCACAATACCTTCACAAGGGCAATCACCTTGCTACGCAGTACCTGCTCCTTCCTGTCTAGGATACGTGTCGGTCACAGGATATATGTAACATCCTCTCCTAACTGCACCTGCTCCCATCTGATGATATGGGAAGGATCATAAACGTACTTCTTCAGCATAGAAACATGAAATACGTTGTGAACGCTCGCGAGAGGCGTGGGTAAAGCCAATTGGTAAGCCACTGCTCCCACACGATCGAGGATCTGGAATGGACCAATAAATCGTGGTGCTAGCTTCCACTTCTTCCCGAACCGAAGGACTCCCTTCATAGGGAAAACTCGCAAAAATACATGATCCCCAACTGTGAACTCTAGCGGCCGCCGTCTCGTATCAGCATAACTCTTCTGTCTTCTCTGTGCTGTGAGAAGCTGACGTCTAATAATATCAATCTTCTCTGACGTCGCCTGCACTAACTCTGGGCCAATCAAGCTACGCTTACCGACCTCTGCCCAGTAATGCAGTGCGTGACAAGGTCGCCCATACAGCGCCTCGTAAGGTGCCATACCGATACTCGCCTGAAAACTGTTGTTGTATGTAAACTCCGCATAGGCAAGACAATCATCCCAACTGTCCTTGAAGTCCAATGCGCAAGCTCGCAACATATCCTCTAAGATCTGGTTCACTCGCTCTATCTGTCCGTCTGTCTGTGGGTGAAAGGCAGTACTGAACTTCAACTTCACACCCATAGCCTCCTGAATGCGAGTCCAGAAAATAGAAGTGAACCACGTGTCTCTGTCCGACACGATCTCCAACGGAACTCCATGCAGACGCACAATTTCTCTAATGTACAGTCTAGCCAGCTCGTCTGTTGAGTTCGTAACTCTGATCGGTAGGAAGTGCGCCGACTTCGTCAGACGGTCGACGATCACCCAAATGGAATCATGTCCCTTCCTCGTCTTCGGCAGTCCTGAAATGAAGTCCATGGAAATGAAATCTCACTTCCACTCTGCGATCGGCATAAGCTACAAAAGTCCATGTGGTCGGCGATGCTCTGTCTTCACTTGCTGGCAAGTGAGACAACGGGACACAAACTCTACTATGTGGGTCTTCATACCTTCCCACCAATAAATCCTCTTCACGTCGTGATACATCTTCGTACTGCCTGGATGCATCGCGAGTCTGGTACAATGCGTAGCCTTGAGAATCTCTCGTCTCAAGTCAGGGACATCTGGGACGCATAGGCGGCCACGATAACGTAAGCCCCCATCCATGTCAACTCGCCACTCGGCGTCAGCATCATCACTGGACTACTCTCGAAGCTCAGTCAGATGCGCATCGTCCCTCTGCGCCTCGATGACCCGGTCATCGATCTGAGATCGCACCTGCACATGTGCGATGAACTCATACGGCTCCTCTACAGTGAGTTTCTGCTCAAAGTCTCACAAAAACTCAACCATATCCCACTCAGCAACCATCAGCGGAGCCGCAAACTCTTTCGCCTACTTGCAGCTCAACGTGTCAGCCACAAGGTTCACCTTCCCAAGATGGTAAGAGACTTCGAACTTGAAGTCCTTCAAAGTCTCCATCCATCGTCGCTGCCTCATATTCAAGTCTCGCTGCGTGAATATGTACTTGAGGCTCTTGTGGTCGCAAAAGAGCTCGAACTCCTCTCCATAGAGGTAATGTCTCCAGAGTCTCAGTACGAATATGACGGCTGCCAACTCTAGGTCGTGTGTAGGGTAATTCTCCTCGTGCTTCCTTAATTGTCTCGAGGCATACGAAATTACCCTGTCCCTCTACATAAGGACACAACCCAGACCAACGCTAGACGCGTCAGTGCATATGGTGTATCTAACCCCTTGCTCTGGCAATACTAGCACAGGGGCGGACGTGAGCCTATCCTTCAGCTCTTGAAAAGCTGACTCCGCCTTGTCATTCCAGGCAAACTTCACGTCCTTCCGTGTCAACTGAGATAAAGGTCTCGCGATCTTCGAGAAATCCCAAATGAAGCGTCGATAATAGCTAGCGAGACCCAAGAAACTCCTCACCTCAGTGACAGAACCAGGCTGATCCCTGTCCTGAACTGCAGCTACATTAGACAGGTTAACTGTCATGCCATCCTTTGACACCACGTGTCCCAGGAACTTCACTTCCTGCTTCCAGAAGTCGCACTTCCTGTATTGTGCGAACAACTGATGCTATCTGAGTGTATCCTGGACCAAGCGCAAGTGCTCCTCATGCTCCTCTTAACTCCTGGAGTATACCAAAATGTCGTCAATGAACACAACGACGAATCGATAGAGGAAAGGCCAAAATCTCGGTTCATCAGATCTATGAACACGGCTGGTGCGTTCGTGAGACCGAACGACATCACAAGGAACTCGTAGTGGCCAAAGCTGGTCCTGAATGCTGTCTTTTGCACGTCCTCATCCCTGATGCGCAACTGATGACATCCTGACTGAAGATCAATCTTCGAGAAGTATTGCGCTCCTCTCAACTGATCAAACAAGTCATCGATCCTGGGTAAAGGGTACTTGTCCTTCACCGTGATCTGGTTCAGTCTGCGATAATCAATACACAATCGTATGGAACCATCTTTCTTCCTCACGAATAGAACTGGTGCTCCACAAGGAGACACAGTAGGCCGTATAAGGCCAAACTCTAATAGACCATCAATCTGCATCCTCAACTCCTCCATCTCACACGGTGCCATGCGATACATCGACAGTGAGACGGGCGTGGAACCAGGCACCAGATCGATAGTGAAATCAATCTCTCGTCTAGGAGGAAAACTAGGGATCTTCCTGAACAGATCCCCAAACTCGCAAACGACTGGTGTATACTCAAGTATCTGGGCACCAGCGTCCCGTAGTAAAGTAGCGTAGCTAAGTATGCAGAAGGGAAGATTTACCTGTACTGGGAACGTGAAGGATGAGCTCTCTGGCTCGTACGCAGTCACTATACGAGTCTCGCAGTCAATCTCGGCCCTCGCTGCAGTCAACCAGTCCATGCCAAGAATGACGTCGAGATAAACAAGAGAGGGGTCGACGACGAGATCTAGAGCCATCGTCTTGCCCCCCAGATCCACCAAACAGCCCTCACACATCAGAGTGGCATCTGTAAAGGACCCGTGAGCTGTATAAACTCGCACCCCATCCATACGAATGGTCGGCAGTTCAAGACGCCTGACTATGGAATGCGATATCAAAGAAATCGTGGATCCAGTATCCACCATCACGAGAATAGGAATACCTCCAATGTGAGCAGTGACCTCAAAGGCTGAATGCTGAGAAGTCTCCATCGCAGCTGCCTCAGCTATCAATGCATGAACCCGTGCCTGCTGTGGCCAGTTCGGCCACTGCGCCATGGGCCGTAGAGGCTGCCTGATCTGAGATACTGGAGATCTGAAGGAAGGGTGCGCAGGAGCCAACCGTATAGGCAGTGCTGATATCGCCTGTGGACATGTACGGTCGATCTTCTACGGCGGTGAGAACCCACTGTCCCGCATCTGAGCAAAACAACTCTGTGCCGAATGGCCCGACCTCCCACAGTATGTACATGATAACTTGGGGCGCCGAAACGGTGGTGCTGGCATTGTAGCCCGAGTAGGAGGGTCGACGCGAGGCCTCTTGCCCGTGAAGGGCCTGTCCTGCATCTCTGGTTGTGGCCTAGGAGCAATAGGGCCACGAGATCGGGTAAGTCGATCTACATCCTGCTCTGCCCGCATGGACATGTGAATCAGTTCTGCATATGAGGGAATGCTCACGCAGCACATCTTCGACCGAATATCCGGTCATAAACCCTCGAAAAAGCGTCGTATGCGCATCTGCTCATTTGCCAAAATAGTCGGGACATATCTGCCCAACTCGGTGAACCGATGGTCATACTCAGTGACTGTCATGCCTCCCTGTCTGAGGCGCAGAAACTCATTCTCCCGATCATGCCTGTACGTCTAGGGAAAATATTTCTCATGGAAGCAGAACTCGAACGCTGCCCAGGTCCATATATAATCGGTGGCAACGGTCCGCAACACACTATCCCACTACAAGCTGACCTCTCGCTAGAACAAGAACGTAGCCAACTCGACCTGCTCAGCCTCTAAACAATGTAGCATCCGTAGTATCTTCGACACATGGTCGATCCAATACTCGGCCTCCTCGGGTCTATGAGAACCCGTAAAAGTGGGAGGCCATAAGCGCTGGAATCGCTCTAGTAAGCCCCGTGTGTCTGCGGCATTCCCCGCAGGGTAAGCAGGTAGTACAGGATGAGTCATGCCCTCATCCTGGGCATATGTATCAGCATCCTCAGCTGGATGGGCAGGTGGTGCAGGTGGAGGCACACTCCCACCCTGGGCTAGTGTCCCCACAATAGTAGTCAGGAGCTGCTGCTCCTGCATCATGGCCATCATCTGATCAAATCTATCTGGAGGTGGAGCAGGCTGTGGCATGTACTGCATCGAAGAAGATGCACCATATGGCTCTCTGATGGGCGGTGTGAACGGCGGTGGTCCAACTGCAGGACCAGTAGTAGGCTAAGATGCACGCGCTATCTCAGGAATCGGGCCCACAGCAGGGTCCGCATGAGTATCAGACTGCGAACGAGCCTGATCCATAGGCTCACTCAATGTAAGCCAAGCTGTGCTCCGTGTAGCCTTCGGCAGCATTCCCTATATTCAAAATAGGGCGCAACCTTATCAGTCTCAATAGCTCAAATACACCGCAATCATTCACACAAGAGTCAAAAGGATTCCATGTATTTCATTTAATCAAAATTGTCACAATACAAGGGATATCTCCTTATAAGCATCATGACAGAAAGTACATGAGAACTAAGACAGTTAAAGCTACAACAACAACATAAGCAAACTACTAGCCTTAACAGGCTTACACAACTTAAAGCAGGAAACGATAAACTACTAACAACAACATCAAAGATCTCATCGCTAGTCTGAGTCGGGTGACGGAGGAGGAGTACCCTTATCCTGCAAGCAGCACAAGATCGCCTTCAAGGTGCGAGTCACCTTGCCGAATTTTTTCTTCGTAATGGCCTTGGTATCCTCGACTTCAGCTCGAAGTTCCTGAACTTCCCTTCGCAAGGTGACCTGGCCCTCCTCAATTCAGGCAATGCGATCATCGCCTGTAGCCTGAGCAGAAGGAGGAGGGCTCTCATCTGTATCCTGAGCCTCCTCTTCTACCTCTTCCTGGACTTCTTCCTCAACTTCTGCTCCAGGTTCTCCTTCACTTCGATCCTCTTCATCATCAAAGTCATCCTCGCTATCCTCCTCAAGCTGAGTCTCATGGTACTGAGACCCGATCTTCATCTTGACCATGGTAGACTCATCAATGCTGTGAATCGAAACTGGCAATTTCGGCCCAAGTCTGTAAGCAAATTCAAGCGTGATCTTGCATATAAGTCGGCCAAAAGGAAGCGACTCAGACGTTCTTCTTGATTTTGCTAAGAGGATAATCTGTCGCAAGATGAAAGTGGCCATACACACATTCTCTCCCTGGGCCACCAGATACAAGAAATCAACCATAAGGCGTGTACATTCAATGCGATTTGTCGACCTGGGATATACGTTGAAAGTGTAAATGTGGTGCAGCAGGTGCAAATCATCGGACATGTAAGACGCCTTGAGGCTATTATTAGGTTGCCATGGAACCAGTTTACCACATAGAAACCTGGTACGGCGATCTCGTTCACGCCTACTCCTTAAATTCTTCGCACTAGGATGAACATCACCAAGAGGCACGTTCAGAAGTCACGCAATCAACCGAATATCGATCGTAGCCATCCGGTCTCTACCAAAAGGAATCTTGAACTGCAATGGCTCCAGTGTAGGATTCTGGATACGAGCGTATAAGGCACGAACGGTGCTCACATTAGCACGACCACGAGCTTCAAAGGTCGGACCCAAATGTGTAGCTTCAATGCGCTCGAACAATAAAAATTCGCCGAAGAGTCATCCTTCCACGTCCGCCTCAAACAACACCTTACGGTCAGTGTATTGGCCGTGAGGCATCTCTGCTAAAATCACCCACCCAAGTTGAGTATGGGGATCTAAATCCCGCTTTGTATGGAACTCTCGGGCTATGCTTGGACTTGCGGCGGTGCTTGACCTAGCGGTGCCACCCCGCGGTCTTCTTGATTGAGCAGGGCGACTAGGCCCAGCCTCATCCGCTGCGGTCTTTCTCTTACTCATCAAAGAGAGGATGGTGGAGAGTGACAAAAGACCCAAAATGGCTTCAACAAAAGCCATAGAAAATGGGGAAAATGCAAGAAAATGACTGTCCAAACTGAAAAAGGGAGATCTAGGCATTGTAGAGGGATGCTTCAAGCTCCCCTATAATGGATTTTCAAGGAGAAAAGAGAATGAAAAAGGGAAATGGAGCACCTCACGATTTCAGCTCGTTTTGGTGGTTGTAAGAGCTCCAAACGATGAGATTTGCAAGAGGGAGGGCTGCAAACAGCTATGGAGTGATGGAGTGTGGTCGTTTTTAGCCAAGAATGGATTTGGGAGCGATTTAGAATCACAGTTTTGGGTTAGGGCAGCAAGAAAATGAAAATGGGGCTAGGGAAGGGGTTGTTTGTGAAGGAAGTACCCCCTTTTGGGGTTTTCTATGGTCGAACACTACATGGGGGGTGTACACTACCCAAAATAGGGCGTGTGCCCAAAAATCACATCAAGTGGGCCATGGTGGACAGCGATGGCATCGCCGACCATCCCTCTAGTCGGTCGGTGGGACCACATGGGTCTGGCCCCCCATGTTCTAGGGACCCCAAAAAACTATGGGCCCCACCTTGGTTCATTGTAGATTGCCTTATGGAGGCCCAAAGATATATTCAGAGCTTTCTGGGGCTAATCTGTAAACTTGAAAATAATTTCATATCATGCAGCATATGATTTTGGGGTAGAAGGAGCTAATACATTCATCTAGCCCATTAGTTGCTAAATAAAGCAAACTTAGAATGGCCTAAAGGCCAGTTTTCATGAAATTTTACTATTCACTATAAAATTTTATCGAAATATGATTTTATGTCATTTTAAAATTAGGATCAATGCATAACATGAAAAGAATAAGAAAGAATAGAAGAATGGAGTGGTGAGAGGAAGAATTTTGAAGATTTTAGGTAAAATGGGGTTTTTAGGCCCTAGCGATCGAATGCTGGGGTTCTGGTTGTCCCACAGCCCAATGATTCACATTTACGGGTTTAGAATTATTCAAAGAATGTCTTGACCCAACTACCTATAACCTAGGAGCTACTCAGGTCGCTTCATGCGACCCTAGATGCGTTACGGACTCGATCGCGCGATCGATATAAATAGACTTCGCCTATTGGCGAATCTGCAATCCTACAAGTGTTTCTAGAACCTTCTCACACCCACCTAAGTCAAAGGAAGTGACAGCGTATATCGCGTGACCACAACCCAGGCCAGGTATAATCTTATTCATGCTCTGATACCAACTTGTAACACCCTGAAAATCGGGGGTGGTGTATAAACTCAACTCCCGAGTTCTAGACCGTCACTTATGCAACAAAAATGATTATGATTCAATGTTGTTTGAGTTAAAGCATTCACATAAGTAAAAGTATACCAAACTGCAATTCATACTCCAGATCCAGTGATAAAAGCAAGCGGAAGACTAAAGAATATATATATCACTGTATGGAAAATAAAGTAGATCTCGACTGTCACTAAAGTATGAATACATCTCTGAGTCTCATATACATGTAAATAAATAAAATCAAATGTTCAAAAGAGTCCCACTGAGAAGTCCCGTCAACCCAGGCCACCTAAGCAAAGCCGTCGTGGTACTGCATGTATGAGAACTCGTCCTTGTCCTCATCATAGTCCGGCTCTGCCTCCTGGATCTCTGCATCACCTGCATCTAAGACAGGGTCTGTTGGGTTTTGCAAACGCCATCCCATAACATGGGAGTGAGTGATCAACTCAGTGGAATCATAGAGCAAAGATTAGCATGTTCTCAAATCAATCATGCGATAATAGTAAAGCAGTAAATCAAACAATCCTAGTACTGTTGTTAATGCAATATGACATGACATGATGGATGCCCTCACCAACGTTCTTCCTTATACGGCACCATCTAATGCCCGCGGCATGCGTGCATCCCGCACAGTGCTCCACATCTTCCAGGCACATGCAATGTAATGGTGATATGATTACCAAGTTGTTATTAGTCCAATCAAACAGCAGGATTGGGAAACTAAGGTACCTCCCTTATATCAATCCCAACACAGATCCTGTCTAGGGTCGTCACTCCTAGTAATCTCATACGATGTATATTTTGTAGGTCGCTGCAAGGGCTGCCAGGGCTGTTGCTCGCACTCGTTGCACCGCTCCCCCATCACCTTATCAATACAGGCCTACTGTACTCTCACTGCCACGGAAGGGTCGTCGCCTCCCGTAGACTCAGAATACACTCGCGGTCACTACAAAGGACTCGTCGCCTGATCAGTGTATGCCGACAGCAAGAATATAGTTTCCCATACCACCATAATCTGATCACGAGACATAGGTGCTCACTGGTCACTACGGGGAGGTTTGTGGCCCCAGCATAGGCCGACAGCTCGACCACGGTGTCCCATACCACCATGCCCGGCTCATGAGTCTTCGTAGATCAAGGTACCATGGTTAACAGGGTTTACAATGGTAAGTTCAGTACCCTAGGTTCAAGCAGTTATGACTCATGCAGGGTGAACATACAATGGTCAGTCGGGTTACTTGAACGGCTCGACTAGCACGATCGCATCTCAAGTCGAACGACATGAAGTGCGTAAAATACTTCGTGTGCCCTAACCACTGCCACCAACTCCAAAACACGACTCGCGTTCATCGACGCGTCGTTCATGGCCAAGATAAGCCAACCACGAATTCGCTCGGTTACCGACTGCCTGGACTAAGTATAGTCCCAAACAATTATGGAATCACATCAGCAATCATATGAGAGTATTGGAAATGAAATACAACCATGTGAGCATGTTAACACATGTTATAACATACAACTTAAGCAAATCTCCAGGCACATGCATTTCATACATATAATGAAATCATACATATAGCTAACATGTAGGAAATCATTTACATCAGCATATTAATTGAGAAATCAATCATAAACTAATTCATAATACCATTTAATTCAATACATACTAATATAAGCATTTATACAAGCACTTACACTACACACTTAAGTCTACATATAGTATGTCGACCCGAAGTGCGCATTTAGGCGAATCTCTTCACCAAACTAATTATGCACGCATTCCTAGCATTCTAATGCGACAATAAGCCATGTCAATCACATTAGAAAATTATGAATAAAAACAGTACTTCCTACAAATGACTAAAATGCCCTAAATCTCATATTCTTCATCGGTTTACGAAACAGGAAACGGACAGCATGTTGTACATGTCAAACGGTGATGCCGTCTATAATCTACTATTAAACGACATTGAAAGTGTTGGAAACAGTCAATCAAAGCGTCTAAAATCCGCACCTTTTCTCTTATAGGTGTGTGAATTCGAACGGAGCGTATACGCTTCGTTTACGGCGAATAGAGAACCTAATACACAAGTTCTATCAGCTACTTCTCTATGAAACCTAGGGAACACTAAATCAGCAACTAAATAGGATATTTTCTTACCTAAAAATGTGGAGAAATCACCGGCCAAGTGATCGGAGCGTGTTGCTAAAGCACGTGCAAAAGGTAGCACGACAGCAGGAAAATCCTCTCCTACTCTCTCTCACAAACTCTCACCTTTTCTCTCTCCCAATCTAGGGTTTTTCTCAAATTCGGATGGGAGAGAGAAGTGAGGGTTTCAACCCCTTTTATAAGCACAAAAATGCCCGGAATAGGCTCGGGAACAAAGTTTACTTGATGTATATCCAATTCGGGGCTGTTTCGGTCTAAAAGGACATTTCTGGTGGTCCCCTGGCTGAACGTGATCGGACTTAAGTTCATGCTCGTCGGATGTTGCTCTCATCCCGTTTTCAGACTATCAGTGTTCGTAGATCGCACGTGGCGGTCCAGTTTCAGTTCAGCGGTCACCGTACGTAGATCAGGTTTACAAGTCCCATGATATGAAATAGAAATTTTTCCTGATCCGAGGGTGTAATTTTACTGAATTCTGACGGTCAGAACGCTTAATACTGATGCTTCAAGTCGTGTGCCAGATTTGAATTTCAAATTTCAAATCTAACCCTATTCTCACTCTCTTCAGTCCAGGCTCAATGAAATAGCCCATGAATGTCGGTTGGACTTGATTTTTGAAATGATTGTCAAGTCCAGCTAGGCGGTTCTAACGGTCTAAGATAGTAGGTATCGGAATTTCGACGTGCGGTCTAGATCCAAAATAAAGTTTCAAAGAGGTCTAGAGAACAAACCTTCTTAGAGTTTGATCCGAGGTTTTAAAGTATTATAGAGTCATTGGTTCTACTCGATTTGGGTCTTGTAGAACATATTTAAAGTGATCAGGGACTATTTCCTAGCTACTCTAGCGTTACGCTAGCTAACTTACACTTATTTTCTAAAGGAATTAATCCTACGCGATTTCTGGTCGAGTTGGTACTCGAGTCCAAGTATGAATTTTTTTAGGGCGTTACAATGTTCGACAGTGGTTAGGCCACACAGAGTGCTTATGCATCCCATGTCGTTCAACTCAACGTGCGCTTGGCCTAGTTGAGCTTATCAACTAACCCGATTGACCAATGTTTGTTTACCATATTTAATCACTACTGCATGAACATAAGGTACCAAATTTACCAGTGAAAAGCCCCTCTAACCTTGGTACCTCGATCCGCTAAGACTCATGAGACGATTATGGTGGTATGGGACACTATATTCGTGCTGTCGACCTACATTGATTGGTGACGAGCCCTTTGTAGTGACGAGTGAGCACCTATACTCGTGAGCAAATTATGGTGGTATGAGACACTATATTCTTATTGTCGGCTTACATTGATTGGTGACGAGCCCTCTGTAGTGACCTCGAGTATATCCTGACAGTGCATAAGGACGATGAGACTTGTTACAGTATGTGGGATATAACTAGGCCTGTATTGATAAGGTGATGGGGGAGAGGAGCAATAATTGTGCGTAACAGCCCTGACAGCCCTTGCAGTGACCTAGAACCGTAACATCGTATGAGTTTATCTCGGACTGACTACCTGAGAATGGATCACCGTTTGGGTAATGATACAAGGGAGGTACCTTAGCTTCCCAATCCTGCTGTATGAAAAGGATTAATAAGAACTTGGTAATCATACTCATGACATCGCACTGCATATGCCATTGGCGTTGGTGTGAGAGCACAGTGGTAGTGATTCATGCCGCGATCGTTAGATGGTATCGCATGAGGGAGTTTATGGTGAGGGCATGCATCATTACCTCATATTATTCTTGCATTAACAAGAGTATCTAGGACATGTTTGATTGTACTGCTTTATCATTACTGCTTGATTGAATTGATAACATGTTAACCTTTGCTGTATATAGTTTCCACTAAGTTGATCACTCACTCCCACGTTACGATACGGTGTTAGCCACACCAACCAGTCCCTATTTTAGTTTTAGATGATGGCGATGTTTGCAAAGCAGAGCCAGACTTTATGATGATGATGAGGATTTCTCCTATATGCAGGTTCTGATCGATGGGGTTACAGGGTTACTGATTAGATGCCATTACACTTGGTATTTTACCTTTTATTTAAACACCCATGTATATTCTTTTCTTTCCATTTTTGGAGTATACATGTATTTAGTTAACCCGGTAACATGTTCACACTTTGGAGACTTACAATCAATTATACATTTTATATATTTATCACAGTCTTTCGCTTGAGAAACTTAACTGTCTCTGGAGTATGATATGCTGTTTTGGTCTAATCTCACTCATATTTTCTGCACTAATATGAACAACATTTATCCATCATTGAAAATGTTGCATAAGTGATGTTCTGGAACTCGGGAGTGGAGTTTATGCTCGACCCTCAATTTTTGGGATGTTACAGTTGATCACGTTCATTCGAATACACTAACCAAATCTAGACCGTCCATCTAATTTTTAGAGTCCCACCGATCCTAACTACGCCTATATTTGGGATTAAAAGTTCCCTATGCAAGCACAAACAACGACCGGTCGAGCGTTACGGGTCATGGGTGCTAATGGGGAAAGATACGCCACATCGCCCATGTTGCTGGAGAAATTGACCATTGGGAATGGTCGAATGCCACCCGCGCATGCAAGACAGTCCCCGTCAGCCCTACTATTTCCAAAAGAAGCTCCCCTACCCGTCAGAATGTCGAGGAATTCTTTCCCCTTATAGAAAAACTCATCCCAGCTGTCGTATGTTCTGTGAAAGCTTCTCTCGATCAATCTAGGACGTCCGAAATAGGGCAAACAGATATTTTTTGTAGCAGCCAAGATAATGGCAAGAACTTGAAGTGGCACCTCAGTTTTCAGTTTCAGCGAATCCTCTTAATCAATGGCTCTCCTTGCACCGTAAGGGGGCCCCCACATCACTGTTATGACATATCAAGACCATCTAAATGACCCTGATCTATGAATAAACTGTCCCTCGTGAAAATTTCATTAACAGTCTGTCATCTTCTCCAATCTGACCGTTGGACCAACATCCCATAAAGCAATTCCTTTCACACATCCCAATTGTCCATCACGTGTCCCACCACACTTAAAACTCATTAGGATCGGTCTTATAAACCCACGCACTAGATCTAATTCATGGAGTGGCCCTGATGACAAGCCATTCTTGGCTAACTCGTGCTATCTCCGTGCTAATCTTTGTGATTAGTTGGGGATGTTTCCAGAAACAGAACGGCTATAAAATGCCTTGTATTAGGGAGAATCTTAAGGGGAATTAGAGAAAAAAATGAAAAGAGAAAGGAAGTGGAAGAGTTCGAATGCCGTTCGGTTGTTAGTTCGATAGTAACTCGACTCAGCTGAGTCGTCAGTTCTGAGAGAACTCTGAGAGAGAAGAGGGAGAATAGAAAAGGGGAAGTAAGGCTTGTGGGTGAGATCTGAGAAGGAGTGGTTGTTGGAACCCATTTTCAGCAACTATTTCAACTCGTACCGAGTCTACTAAGTTCACCCTCCAACCACCATCCCACTGCTTCATCTGTTGTGGCGCCGATCATCCCAAATCATCTGTCAGCATCCAAACACCGTCCCTGATTCAAGTAATCATACCTTTCTGCCTTATGTTATCAGCAGACTATGACCTCTGCTGCTGTGCTCACGATTCCCTCAACTCGGGGCGAGTTCCGTAACCCAACACCACTCCAAGTCATGAAAAATCGATCTGCAATCATAACTGTGGTCGATTTTCCATGGATCCAAACCTGGCACTTCAAACCCAGCTCTAGTTCGCCTAGACCAGCGGTCAGGGGAGCCATTTACACTTGAGTCACTACGAGTTGGTGATCCAGGTTCTGCACTGGGGATTGGGTCCCAACTCGGTTGGGCCTAGGGGGCAAATCACCCTGATGGAAACCAGTCAGGGAAAACCTCGACTAGCCCAATTAAAGGTTGACCGAGTCGTTTCCCAGCTAAGCCAACCCTATGCACAATGGCGAGCTAACTCGACCAAGTTACCGGACTGAGTCAACTCTATTCTCACGAATGAGCTGACTCGGTCAGTTTTTCTGACTAAATCAGGGAACTCCAATCATCTGTGTATTATCCAAAAAACATTGGATAAATTGTATAAGGTCTTATAGTATATTAAACCCTTGTATCTAGATGTTGGGTAAAAACCCCGACCGAGTCAACTCGGTCGTAACTCAACGAGATCTTGCAATGTTTCTTCCAGGTGCAACCAACAACCAATTACCTTGGAGGACACTCCATCCTTCAATTTGTCTAAACTGGATCATCACACTCGCTTCATAGGAACATTACAAATCAGAGAAATTACCCCAAGGTGAGGAGCATCCCCCATAGCTTCTTCCATTCACTAATTTCCATGTGGATAAACCCTTTAATATAGAGTATTTTAGAGAAATATTAATTCCTAGTTATCTTGACTTTTATGAAGAAATTATTTTAATGCCATGTTTCCTTATGATTACGTGTATGATGTATTGTCATGAAAATTCCATGCCACATTTATAATCATTTTCCTATGTGTATATCCTCATTAGACGTGATGAGAAAAGAAAGCTTTCATACTGGATTATTTGTGAATTGTGTAGTGAGACATTACCTTCATGATTTTGTATATTTTTAATTTCTAATTTTGTAAGTACAATCTTTTGAATAGTTCTTACAATATGGAAAATGAGAATTTGTTTACATGTAGTGTACTTAGGGATGGACTCTTAGTTAATGATGTGACCTCACTTGGGAATTTACATGATACTTAGTGTGCCCTCCTTTGAATGTAAAGAAATTATGGAAGTCATTATGGAACGCATAGTTAGATATTCCTTATTTGAAAGTTGATGATCTTTCCAATTCTATCAAAAGTAATGTATATAAGTGTCATGGCGCATAACATTCATGCATGACATGTTAGCTTTTCCGAGTGTTCTTCGTAAGTCACATCCTGTTGGGTTGGTTATGGTTCTATTACCTAAGTCCAACCATCAGGCATGTGCATTTGTGCATTTTGGGACATTCTTTCTTTACATGAGGCTTTTTCAGGATTTTATACCTCCTCGGGCATACCCCGAGTATTTTTCCAAGAGGTTGTCCTTGGGTGCACTCACCTTCATGGCTTTTTTCAGGTAATTAATCTATCGCGGGCACTCTATATGGTCTTTTCTAGGTAGTCTACTACCACGGGTGCCCCTTTATTTTGACAGCTGGATGTGCATCCTCAGATCTGTGACTTGAGCATACATTCATATATTCATGCAAACGCATTGTTAGTTGTATTGCCCTATGAATTATATATGAATTGTTAACCCATTTTAGAATGATGTGTCATGGTTGAATCTATGAGGGAAATTCCCACTGAGTTTTCACTCACCCATCGTGCGGTCGCACCAAATTGACGCAGGTATGATGAACAAGTGGAGACCCCTATGACATGATTCTAGGGACGGCGGTAGTGGAGTTTGGTGAGGAAGAACTCTATGCCATTACAGTTGAGTTGTTGGAGATCGACTGATAATTTAGGATTTACTTGCTTTCATATTTCGGATTTTGTATCTTGCTTGAATTGTAATAATATATTTCCCCTGTTGTGGGATTTCATTTTTCTCCCATTTATATGTATTAAGCTTCCTTGTTTTTACTCTTGATATCCTTAGTTTATGCAATGTTGCCTTACTCTCTGTTATGAGAATTGCCGTTATTTAGATATTTGTTAGTCCACTTCATAGCGTAACCCTCGGGTTCTTGTACTCGAGCGACTATCCTCGGGTTTTGAGAACTAGGGTGTTACACAAAACCTCTCCAAGGAAGTGCCAACTAAGGCCAAGAAGATTGAATGTCTTAGATTCTTCTTTCATTGGCCACAAAGCTGATCCGACGTGAGTCGGTTTCCAAAGATCTCATGCCAACCATCTACTGCTGCTTAAACAAATGACCTGGCTGCATAAATATTTGTGGAGGTAGCTTCTAAAAACAGCCTATCCACCGACTCCACACCCAGCCGACCATCCTCCATTAGCCTATAAAAGAAAGAGACGTGAGAGAGTAGGGAGTTAGACCTTGGGACGTCAGTGAGTGAAAAGAGAGGGAGAGAGAAAGAGATAGAGAGAGAGAGAGTGAGAGAGAGAGAGAGAGAGAGAGAAAGAGAGAGAGAAAAATGGGATCCAAGTTGTGGCTGGACGTGAAGCAGAGCACAGAAAAGAGTGACTGGGAGATCAAAGTTTTTGTGGACGTGGAGGATCTGATCAGAGAGTGATTCAATTTGAGGGATATATTTTTTATCAATTATATTTTTATTCTTCCTAATTGAATCTTTGTTCCATCACATGAATTTTTAATTTCATGGCTAGGGCTGAGATGAAGCCCCTAATTTGAATGACTCTTATTATTTATGGATTTCAACCATAATTGATTTATTTATTTCTTTTTCTAGTGTGATTGAATGAAAACTCCATACCTCTCCAATCTATGAGCTTAACCAAAGTTTAGATGTGGATGTTGTTTGGAATCTTATTATAGGTGTGCTTGTGTCTGACCATGAACAGGTTTTCCTACAGAGAAAGAAATAGGAATTTACATCTAATCATGCCTGACCATGGATGGAAAGATGTGATCCTTGAGATTTTCTCCAATTTCATCTATGCATGCATTAGGGATAATTGATGTTAAGGGAAAGATCATTTATGCTTCAAGGGAATTATACATAGACTTTTGAATAAAAATCTATGTACCTGACTAAGGACACAGATTGTGCATTATTTATTGAATTTACGTCAATCTGAATTAGGGTGAATCAACAAGTAAAACAAGGGTTAGGATAATTAGGGGTGGATTTAAAAGTCCTAGTATTTTCCTTGATTGAATTTTCCTCTTTGTTCTCAGTTATTTTTCATAGATTTTTATTAATAAGTAGCTACACTATTTGTTGGATTAGTCAAGAAGAATCGTAAAATTCTAATTGTGACAACTAGTCCTCGTGGGAGCAATCTCGTAATACGTACCAAATCTATGCCTAATTCATATACGTATGAGTTTAAAATTATTTAAATTAGGTTGGTTTAAGTAAAACATCACGGTTTCCTTGGGTGTATATCCAAGGATCTTTTGAAGTCTTAAGGGAAGCAACTTCTAACTTTAAATTCTCATTTTCAGTTTTGAGATTTTTTTAATTTTAGAAATTTTCAAACTTAAACCCAGTTTGATTTTCTCAAAATAATCAGAAAAATGAGATATTTTCAAAACTAAATTTTGAAGTTCTAACTGAAATTCAATAAAGTTTTCTTTTGAAATTTTCAATTTAGCCACAATTTTTCAACTTTCTTTATATAGGGCATCATAAGCGATTTGAAGATCATCTTCATTTTCAAAATCACTTCCAAGAGTTTCTATAATGCCCTGGGTTTTTAAAACCCAAGTCTATGACTCGTTTTCTAAAAACTTGAGTGTTAACCTTTAAAAATAGCCAAATTCGACGTATATATTTTTCTTTTCTTAGAGTTAGCAACTTAGCAGAATAGAAACAAATCAAACATAAAGGGAATCTTCATACACATTCAAATATACAAGTGGTTGCCCATAATAACTTATACAAACCGATATCTCTATGATAACAAATACAATAAATACACAATTCAACACATGAGAAATAATCAAATACATATAAACTTGAGCTGCAAAATCGTGCAACTTCTCTTACCAGATACAATCATGCATCTTTGATAATTGTACCCTGCTCTTTATCAATCTATATGAATATCTTTTAGGCCACTTATGCTACCTTTACGGTTATATATTTAATGAATGAGTGGCCAACACAGTATGAATTCTCCTCAAGATTACACACCATCGCATTAGTTTAGCATAGTTATAAATAAAAGTCATTCAAAATAACACACGATGAAGTCTTATTAAATGTATGGATGCATGAGTGCACATCTACTGGGGATGCTCATCCAGTCATCTTTTGGGTGAAACCCATGCATGTGGCCGATCACTAGCGAAAGTACTTCCTGTACATACGTATTGCCAAACTCATCGAAAGTGGGTCAATAGTCGATTGTCTAGGAGCTAGCGAAACAATACCACGATTAAGGGCACATGCTACAACATCCAAATTTAGCTACCCGTCATTGCCCGTATGCTATGAATGCATGATTAACCCAACCGTTATTATTCCATTTACAACCAGCTAGTTTAATAAAGCTTGAAGGTCACTATGGGGGGTTCATCACCTAGTGTAGGTGTAACACCCTGAAAATCGGGGGTCGTGTATAAACTCAACTCCCGAGTTCTAGACCGTCACTTATGCAACAAAAATGATTATGATTCAATGTTGTCTGAGTTAAAGCATTCACATGAGTAAAAGTATACCGAAACTGCAATTCATACTCCAGATCCAATGATAAAAGCAAGCGGAAGACTAAAGAATATACATATCACTGTTTGGAAAACAAAATAGATCTCAACTGTCTCCAAAGTATGAATACATCTCTGAGTCTCATATACATGTAAATAAACAGAAATCAAATGTCAGAAATAGTCCCACTGAGAAGTCCCGCCAATCCAGTCCCCCTAAGCAAAGCCGTCGTGGTACTGCATATATGAGAACTCGTCCTGGTCCTCATCATAGTCCGGCTCTTCCTCCTGAATAGCTACCTCACCTGCATCTAAGACAGGGTCTGGTGGGTGTTGCAAACACCATCCCATAACGTGGGAGTGAGTATCTAACTCAGTGGAATAATAGAGCAAGGATTAGCATGTTCTCAAATCAATCATGCGATAATAGTAAAGCAGTAAATCAAACAATCATAATACTGTTGTTAATGCAATATGACATGACATGATGGATGCCCTCACCGACATTCTCCCTCATACGGCACCATCTGCATCTGCGGCATGTTTGCGTATCGCTCAGTGCTCCACATCTTCCAGGCACATGCAATGTGATGTTGATATGATTACCGAGTTATTATTAGTCCTTTTCATACAGTAATATTGGGAAACTAAGGTACTTTCCTTATATCAATCCCAACACAGATCCTGTCTAGGGTCGTCACTCCTAGTAATCTCATACGATGTATATTTTGTAGGTCGCTGCAAGGGCTGCCAGGGCTGTTGCTTGCACTCGTTACACCGCTCTCCCATCACCTTATCAATACAGGCCTACTGTACTCTCACTGCGACGGAAGGGTCGTCGCCTCCTGTAGACTCAGAATACGCTCGCGGTCACTACAAAGGACTCGTCACCTGATCAGTGTAGGCCGACAGCAAGAATATAGCATCCCATACCACCATAATCTGCTCACGAGTCATAGGTGCTCACTAGTCACTACGGGGAGGTTTGTGGCCCCAGCGTAGGCCGACAGCTTACCACGGTGTCCCATACCACCATGCCCGGCTCATGAGTCTTTATGGATCAAAGTACCATGGTTGACAGGGTTTACAATGGTAAGTTCAGTACCCTAGGTTCAAGCAGTTATGACTCATACAGGGTGAACATACAATGGCCAGTCGGGTTACTTGACGGGCTCGACTAACACTCGCGCATCTCAAGTCGAACGACATGAAGTTCATAAAACACCTCGTGTGGCCTAACCACTGCCGCCAACTCCAAAACACGGCTCGCGTTCATCGACGCGTCATTCATGGCAAAGATAAGCCAACCACGAATTTACTCAGTTACCGACTGCCTGGACTAGGTATAGTCCCAAACATTTATGAATTCACATCAGCAATCATGTAAGAGTAATGGAAATGAAATACAACAATGTGAGCATATTAACACATGTTATAACATACAACTTAAGTAAATCATCTAACACATGCATTTCATACATATAATGAAATCATGCATATAGCCAACATGTAGGAAATCATTTACATCAGCATATTATTTGAGAATTCAATCTCAAACTAATTCATAACACCATTTAATTCAATACATACTAATACAAGCATTTATACAAACACTTAAACTACACACTTAAGTCTACATATAGTATGTCGACTCAAAGTGCGCATTTAGGCGAATCTCTTCGCCAAACTAATTATGCATGTATTCCTAGTATCCTAATGCGACAAAAAGTCATGTCAATCACATCAGCAAAATATGGATGAAAACAGCATTCCCTATAACTGACTAAAATGCCCTAAATCTCATATTTTTCATCTGCTTACGAAACAGGAAACGGACAGCATGTTGTACATGTCAAACGGCGTTGCCGTCGATAATCTACTATTAAACGACATTGAAAGCATTGAAAACAGTTAATCAAAGCATCTAAAATTCGCACCTTTTCTCCTATAAGTGTATTGATCCGAACGGAGCGTGTACGCTTCGTCTACGACAAATCGGGAACCTATTTTACAAGATGTATCAGCTACCATGCTAAGGAACCAAAGGAACCTTAAATCAGCAAATATTTGGGGTATTTTCTTACCTAGAATCGCGGTAAAATCGCTGGGAAAGTGATTGAGGCGCGTTGCTTAAGCACGTGCAACACGTAGTGCAAGCAGCAGGAAATTCTCTCCCACTCTCTCTCACAATCTCTCACCTTTTCTCTCACACCAGCTGAGGTTTCTAGCAAATTTAGATGGGTGAGAGAAGTGAGGGTTTAAGCCCCTTTTATAACCTAAAACTTGCCCAAAACAGGCTTCGGAACAATGTTTACTTGATGCCTAACCAAGTCGGGGCTGTTTCGGTCTAAAAAAACATTTCTGGAGGTCCCCTGGCCAAACGCTATCGGACTTAAGTTCATGCATGTCGGATGTCGCTCACATCCCATTTTCAGACCAGTAGTGTTCGTAGATCGCACGTGGAGGTCCAGTTTCAGTTCAGCGGTCATCGCACGTAGATCAGGCTTACAAGTCTCATGATATGAAATAGAAATTTTTCCTGATCCAAGGGTGTAATTTGGCTGAATTCTAACGGTCAGAGCGCTTAATAATAACGCTTCAAGTCATGTGCCAGATTTGAATTTCAAATTTCAAATCTAACCCTATTCTCACTCTCTTCACTCCAGGCTCAATGAAATAGCCTGTGAATGTCGGTTGGACTTGATTTTTGAAATGATTGTCAAGTCCAGCTAGGCGGTTATAACGGTCTAAGATTGTAGGTATCGGACTTTCGACACGCAGTCTAGATCCAATACAAAGTTTTAAAGAGGTCCTGAGAACAAACCGGTTTAGAGTTTGATCCGAGGTTTTAGAGTATTATAGCGTCATTGGTTCTACTCGCTTTGGGTCTTATAGAACGTGTTTAAAGTGATCAGGGACTATTTTCCAACTACTCTAGCGTTGCGCTAGCTAACTTACACTTATTTTCTAAAGGAATTAATCCTACGCGATTTCTGGTCGAGTTGGTACTGGAGCCCAAGTACTGATTTTTCCATGGCATTACAATCTACCCCCCTTAACAAAAAAATTTCGTCATCAAAATTTGTACCTTTTCGTACTCCTCGAGAAGCTATGGGTAGTTCTTTCTGATCTCAGCTTCTGTCTCCCAGGTAGCCTCTTCCTCATAGTGATGCGTCCACAATACTTTCAAAAGGGGAATCACCTTGCTACGCAGTACCTGCTCATTCCTGTCTAGGATACGTGTCGGTCACAGGATATATGTAACATCCTCTCCTAACTGCACCTGCTCCCATCTGATGATATGAGAAGGATCAGAAATGTACTTCTTTAGCATAAAAACATGAAATACATTGTGAACGCTCGCGAGAGGCGTGGGTAAAGCCAAACGGTATGCCACTGCTCCCACATGATCGAGGATTTGGAATGGACCAATGAATCGCGGTGCCAGCTTCCCCTTCTTCCCGAACCGAAGGACTCGCTTCATAGGGGAAACTCGTAAAAAATACATGATCCCCAACTGTGAACTCTAGCGGCAGCCGTCTCGTATCGGCATAACTCTTCTGTCTGCTTTGCGCTGTGAGAAGCGGACGTCTAATAATATCAATCTTCTCCGACGTCGCCTGCACTAACTCTGGGCCAATCAAGCTACGCTCACCGACCTCTGCCCAGCAATGCGGTACGCGACAAGGTCGCCCATACAACGCCTCGTAAGGTGCCACACCGTTACTCGCCTGAAAACTATTGTTGTACGCGAACTCCGCATATGCAAGACAGTCATCCCAACTGTCCTTGAAGTCCAATGCGCAAGCTCACAACATGTCCTCTAAGATCTGGTTCACCCGTTCTGTCTGTCCGTCTGTCTGTGGGTGGAAGGCAGTACTGAACTTCAACTTCACACCCATAGCCTCCTGAATGTGAGTCCAAAAAATAGAAGTGAACCGCGTGTCTCTGTCCGACACGATCTCCAACGGAACTCCATGCAGACGCACGATCTCTCTGATGTATAGCCTACCCAGCTCGTCTGCAGAGTTCGTGACTCTGATCGGTAGGAAGTGCGGCGACTTTGTCAGACAGTCAACGATCACCCATATGGAATCATGTCCCTTTCTCGTCTTCGGCAGCCCTAAAATGAAATCCATGGAAATGAAGTCCCACTTCCACTCTGCGATCGGCATAGGCTACAAGAGTCCAGGTGGTCGGCGATGATCTGCCTTCACCTGCTAGTAAGTAAGACAACGGGACACGAACTCTGCTATGTGGGTCTTCATACCTTCCCACCAATAGGTCCTCTTCACGTCGCGATACATCTTCGTACTGCCTGGATGCATCGCGAGTCTGGTACAATGCGCATCCTCGAGAATCTCTCGTCTCAAGTTAAGGATATCTGGGACGCATAGGCGGCCATGATAACGTAAGCCCCCATCCGTGCATCCGTATCATCACTGGCCTGCTCTCGAAGCTCGGTCAGATGCGCATCATCCCTCTACGCCTCGATGACTCAGTCATCGATCTGAGATCGCACCTGCACATGTGCTATGAACTCATATGGCTCCTCCGCAGTGAGTTTCTGCTCAAAGTCTCGTAAAAACTCAACCATATCCCACTCAGCAACCATCAGCGGAGCCGCAAACTCTATCACCTTCTTGTGGCTCAACGCGTCAGCTACAAGGTTCGCCTTCCTAGGATGGTAAGAGACTTCGAACTTGAAGTCCTTCAAAGTCTCCATCCATCGCCGCTGCCTCATATTCAAGTCTCGCTGCGTGAATATGTACTTGAGGCTCTTGTGGTCGCAAAAGAGCTCGAACTCCTCTCCATAGAGGTAATGTCTCCAGAGTCTCAGTACGAATATGACAGCTGCCAACTCTAGGTCGTGTGTAGGGTAATTCTCCTCATGCTTCCTTAATTATCTCGAGGTATACGAAATTACCCTGTCATTCTGCATAAGGACACAACCTAGACCAACGCTAGACGCGTCAGTGTATATAGTGTACCTAACCCCTTGTTCTGGCAATACTAGCACAGGGGCGGACATAAGTCTGTCCTTCAGCTCCTGAAAAGCTGACTCCACCTTGTCATTCCAGGCAAACTTTACGTCCTTCCGTGTCAACTGAGATAAAGGTCTCACGATCTTCGAGAAATCCCGAATGAAGCGTCGATAATAGCCAGCGAGACCCAAGAAACTCCTCGCCTCATTGACAGAACCAGGCTGCTCCCTGTCCTGAACTGCAGCTACGTTAGACAGGTCAACTGTCATGCCATCCTTTGACACCACGTGTCCCAGGAACTTCACTTCCTGCTTCTATAAGTCACACTTCTTATACTATGCGAACAACTGATGCTGTCTGAGTGTATCCAGGACCAAGCGCAAGTGCTCCTCATGCTCCTCTCGACTCGTGGAGTATACCAAAATGTCGTCAATGAACACAACGACGAATCGATAGAGGAAAGGCCAAAATACCCGATTCATCAGATCCATGAACACGGCTGGTGCATTCATGAGACCGAATGACATCACAAGGAACTCGTAGTGGCCAAAGCTGGTCCTGAATGCTGTCTTCTGCACGTCCTCATCCCTGACGCACAACTGATGATATCCTGACTAAAGATCAATCTTCGAGAAGTACTGCGCTCCTCTCAACTGATCAAACAAGTCATCGATCTTAGGTAAAGGGTACTTGTTCTTCACCGTGATCTGGTTCAGCCTGCGATAATCAATACACAATCGCATCGAACCATCCTTCTTCACAAACAGGACTGGTGCTCCCCAAGGAGACACACTAGGTCGAATAAGCCCAAGCTCCAATAGACCATCAATCTGCATCCTCAACTCCTCCATCTCACATGGTGTCATGCGATACGTCGGCAGTGAGACGGGCGTGGAACCAGGCACCAGATCGATAGTGAAATCAATCTCTCGTCGAGGTGGCAAACCAGGGATCTTCCTGAACAGATCCTAAAAATTACAAATGACTGGAGTATGCTCAAGCATCTGGGCACCAGCGTCCCTTAGTAAAGTAGCGTATCTAAATATGCGGAAGGGGAGATTTACCCGCACTGGGAATGTAAAGGATGCGCCCTCTGGCTTGTATGCAGTCACTATACGAGTCTCGTAGTCAATCTCGGCCCTCGCTGCAGTCAACCAGTCCATGCCAAGAATGACGTCGAGATAAACAAGAGATGGGTCGACGATAAGATCAAGAGTCATTGTCCTGCCCCACAGATCCACCAAACAGCCCTCACACATCAGGGTGGTATCTGTAAAGGAACCGTGAGCTGTATAAACTCGCACCCCATCCATCCTAATAGTCGGTAGCCCAATGCGCCTGACTATGGCATGTGATATCAATGAAATCGTGGATCCTGTGTCCACCATCACAAGAATAGGAATACCTCCGATGTGGGCAGTGACCTCAAAGGCCGAATGCTGAGAAGTCTCTGTCGTAGCTGCCTCAGCTCTCAAGGCATGCACCAGCGCCTGCTGTGGCTGGTTCGACTGCTGTGCCGTGGGCCGTAGAGGCGGCCTGAACTGAGATACAGAAGGTCTGAAGGAAGGGTGCGCAGGAGCCAACTGTAAATGTCGTGATGATATATCTTGTGGGCGTGTACGGTCGATCTTCTGCGGGCGGCGAAAACCCACTCTCCCACATCCGAGCGAAACAACTCTTTGCTGAATGGCCCGATCTTCCACAATAAGTACATGATAAATTGGGGCACCGCATCGGGGGTACTGGCGCTATAGCCCTAGGAGGAGGGTCAACGCAAGGCCTCTTGCACGCAAAGGGCCTGTCCTGCAACTCTGGTCGTGGCCTAAGAGCAATAGGGCCACGAGATTGCGTAAGTCGATCCACATCCTGCTCTGCTCGCATGGACATGTGAATCATCTTGCGTAGGAGGGAATGCTCACGCAACACATCTTCGACTGAATATCTAGTCGTAAACCCTCAAAAAAGTGCCGTATGCACATCTTCTCATCAGCCAGTATAGTCGGGACGTATCTGCCCAACTCAGTGAACCTATGCTCATACTCAGTCACTGTCATGCCTCCCTGTCTGAGGTGCAGAAACTCGTTCTCCCGATCATGCCTATACGTCTGGGGATAGTATTTCTCGTGGAAGCGAAACTCGAACGCTGCCCAGGTCCATATGTAGTCAGCGACAATGGTCTGCAACACACTGTCCCATCATAAGCTGGCCTCCCGCTCGAACAAGAACATATCCAACTCGACCTGCTCAGTCTCTGAACAATGTAGCATCCGTAGTATCTTCGACACACGGTCGAGCCAATACTCGGCCTCCTCGGGTCTATGAGAACCCGTAAAAGTGGGAGGTCGAAAGCTCTGAAATCGCTCTAATAAGCTCCGTGTGTCACCGGCATTCCCCGCAGGGTAAGCAGGTGGTACAAGATGAGCCATGCCCTCATCCTGAGCATATGTATCGGCATCCTCAGCTGGATGCGCAGGTGGTGCAGGTGGAGGCACACTCCCACCCTGGGCTAGAGCCCCCACTATAGTAGTCAGGAGCTGCTGCTGTTGCTGCATCATGGCCATCATCTACTCAAATCTATCTAGAGGTGGAGAAGACTGTGGCATGTACTGCGTCGAAGAAGACGCACGGTACTGCTCTCTGACGGGCGGTGTAAAAGGTGGTGGTCCAACTGTAGGACCAGTAGGAGGCTGAGACACACGTGCTGTCTTAGGAATCGGGCCCACAGCAGGGTCTGCATGAGTATCAGACTGAAAAGGAACCTGATCCATAGGCTCACCTAATGTAAGCCGAGCTGTGCTCCGTGTATCCTTCGGCAGCATTCCCTATATTCAAAATAGGGCGCAACCTTGTCAGTCTCAATAGCATAAACACACCGTAATCATTCACATAAAGAGTCAAAGGCATTCCATGCATTTCATTTAATCAAAATTGTCACAATACAAGGGATATCTCCTTACAGGCATCATACATGAAGTACATGGGAACTAAGACAGTTAAAACTACAACAACAACACAAGTAAAGCACTAGCCTTAACAGGCTTACACAACTTAAAGCAGGAAATGACTAACTACTAACAACAACATCTAAATCTCATCGCTAGTCTGAGTTGGGTGATGGAGGAGGAACACCCTTATCCTGCAAGCAATACAGGATCGCCTTCAAGGTGCGAGTCACCTTGGTGAATTTCCTCTTCATAATGGCCTTGGTATGCTCGACCTCAGCCCGAAGTTCCTGAACTTCCCTTCGCAAGGTGACCTGGCTCTCCTCAATTCGGGTAATGCGATCATCACTAGTAGCTTGAGCAGAAGGAGGAGGGCTCTCATCAGTATCCTGAGCCTCCTCTTCTACCTCTTCCTGGACTTCTTCCTCTTCTTCCGCTATAGGTTCTCCCTCACTTGGATACTCTTCATCATCAAAATCGCCCTCGCTATCCTCATCAAGCTGAGTCTCACGTTACTGGGACCCGATCTTCATCTTGACCATGGTAGACTCATCAATGCAGTGAATCGGAACTGGCAACTCCGGCTCAAGTCTGTAAGCAAACTCAAGCGCGATCTTGCATATAAGCCGGCCAAAAGGAAGTGACTCAGACGTTCTCCTTGATTTCGCTATGAGGATAATCTGTCGTAACACGAAAGTGGCCATACACACATTTTCTCCCTGGGCCACCAGATATAAGAAATCAACCATAAGGCGCGTACATTCAATGCGATTTGTCGACCTGGGATACACGTTGAACGTGAAAATATGGTGTAGCAGGCGTAAATCATCAGACATATGAGACACCTTGAGGCTATTGTTAGACTGCCATGGAACCAGTTTACCACATAGGAACCTGGTACAGCGATCTCGCTCACGCCTACTCCTCAAATTCTTTTCACTAGGATGAACATCACCAAGGGGCACGTTCAAAAGTCACGCTATCAACCGAACATCAACCGTAACCATCCGGTCTCTATTAAAAGGAATCTTGAACTGTAATGGTTCCAATGTAGGATTCTGGATACGAGCGTAGAGGCACGAACGGTGCTCACATTAGCACGAGAACAGGCTTCAAAGAGCGGACCCCAATGTGCAGCTTCAATGCGCTCGAATAACAGGAATTCGTCGAAGAGTCACCCTTTTATGTCCGCCTCAAATAACACCTTACGGTCAGTATATTCGCCGTGAGGCATCTCTGCTAATATCACTCGCCCAAGTTGAGTATGGGGATCCAAATCCCGCTTTGTATGGAACTCTCGGTCTGTACTTGTACTTACGGCGGTGCTTGAGCTAGCAGCGCCACCCCTCGGTCTTCTTGATTTTGCAGGGTGACTAGGCCCAGCCTCATCCACTGCGGTCTTTCTCTTTCCCATCAAAGAGAGGATGGTGGAGAGAGAGAAAAAATCTAAAATGGCTTCAATAAAAGCCATGAAAAATGTAAGAAATGTAGAGAAATGGCTGCCCAAACAGAAAAAAGGAAATCTAGGTGTTGTAGAGGGATGCTTCAAGCTCCCCTAGGGTGGATTTTCAAAAAGAAAAGAGAAGGAAAAAGGGGAATGGAGATCCACACGATTTTAGCACGTTTTGGGGGTTGTAGGAGCTCCAACGGACGAGTTTTGAAAGAGGAGTAGCAAATCACTATGAAGGGATGGGATAGGGTCGATTTTCACAAGAAATGGGATTGAAAGGGATTTGGAGCTGCGTTTTGAGATAGGGCAGCAAGAAAAATAAAAATGGAGGCTTGGGAGGGGCTGTTTGTGAAGGAAGTACCCTTTTTAGGGGTTTTCGACGGACGGACGCTATGTGGGAGGGATGTACTAGCCACATAAGGGTGTGCGCCCAAATTTTACAGCAAGTGGGCCCCAATGTACGGCGATGCATCACCGAATCGACGATGGCATCGCCGACCGGTGGTGGATCCGCCCGGTCTGGCCTGGTGGACTGGGTCTCCCCAGCCCTGGAGGTCCCAGATATATATGGGTCCCACCCTAGTTCATTGTAGATTGTCCTAGGGAAGCCCAAACATCCATTCAGGGCTTTTCGGAGCCAATCTGTAAACCTGAATGCAATCCCCTATCATGCAGCATATGATTTTGGGGTAGAAGGAGCTAATACATCCATCCCCTAGATTGCAAACTTAGAATGGCCTAATGGCCGGTTTTCATGAAATTTTACTATTCACTATAAAATTTTTTCGAAGTATGATTTTATATCATTTTCACATTAGGATCAATGCCTAACATGAAAAGTCAAAGAAATAATTGAAGAATGGAGCGGTGAGAGGAAGAATTTTAAAGAAATTAGGTGAAACGGAGTTTTTAAGCCCTGGCGATTGAATGTAAGGGTTGTGGTTGTCCCACAGCCCAGGGATTCACATTTATGGGTTTAGAACCGTTCAAAGAACGTCTCAACTCACCTACCTACAACCTAGGAGCTACTTAGGTCGCTTCACGCGACCCTAGATGCGTTACGGACTCGTTCGCGCGATCGATACGAATAGACCTCGCCTATTGGCGGATCTACGATCCTATAAGTGTTTTTAGACCTTTCTCGCACCCACCTAAGTCAAAGGAAGCGATAGCGTACGTCGCGTGACCATAACCTAGGCCCGGTATAATCTCATTCATGCTCTGATACCAACTTGTAACACCCTGAAAATCGGGGGTCGTGTATAAACTCAACTCCCGAGTTCCAGACCGTCACTTATGCAACAAAAATGATTATGATTCAGTGTTGTCTGAGTTAAAGCATTCACATGAGTAAAAGTATACCGAAACTGCAATTCATACTCCAGATCCAGTGCTAAAAGCAAGCGGAAGACTAAAGAATATACATATCACTGTTTGGAAAACAAAATAGATCTCAACTGTCTCCAAAGTATGAATACATCTCTGAGTCTCATATACATGTAAATAAACAGAAATCAAATGTCAGAAATAGTCCCACTGAGAAATCCCGCCAATCCAGGCCCTCTAAGAAAAGCCGTCGTGGTACTGTATATATGAGAACTCGTCCTGGTCCTCATCATAGTCCGGCTCTGCCTCCTGAATCGTTGCCTCACTTGCATCTAAGACAGGGTCTGGTGGGTGTTGCAAACATCATCCAGTAATGTGGGAGTGAGTAGCTAACTCAGTGGAATAATAGAGCAAGGATTAGCATGTTCTCAAATCAATCATGCGATAATAGTAAAGCAGTAAATCAAACAATTCTAATACTGTTGTTAATGTAATATGACATGACATGATGGATGCCCTCACCGACATTCTCCCTCATACGCCACCATCTCCGTCCGCGGCATGCTTGCGTACTGCTCAGTGCTCCACATCTTCCAGGCACATGCAATGTGATGTTGATATGATTACCGAGTTATTATTAGTTCTTTTCATACAGAAATATTAGGAAACTAAGGTACTTCCCTTATATCAATCCTAACACAGATCCTGTCTAGGGTCGTCACTCCTAGTAATCTCATACGATGTATATTTTGTAGGTCGCTGCAAGGGCTAACAGGGTTGTTGCTCGCACTCGTTGCACCGCTCCCCCATCACCTTATCAATACAGGCTTACTGTACTCTCACTGCTACGAAAGGGTCGTTGCCTCCCGTAGACTCAGAATACGCTTGCGGTCAGTACAAAGGACTCGTCGCCTGATCAGTGTAAGCCGACAGCAAGAATATAGTGTCCCATACCACCATAATTTGCTCACGAGTCATAGGTACTCACTGGTCACTACGGGGAGGTTTGTCGCCCAAGCGTAGGCCAACAGCTTGACTACGGTGTCCCATACTACCATCCCCGGCTCATGAGTCTTTATGGATCAAGGTACCATGGTTGACAGGGTTTACAATGGTAAGTTCAGTACCCTAGGTTCAAGCAGTTATGACTTATACAGGGTGAACATACAATGGCTAGTCGAGTTACTTGACGGGCTCGACTAGCACGAGCACATCTCAAGTCGAACAACATAAAGTGCATAAAACACCTCGTGTGGCCTAACCACTGCCGTCAACTCCAAAACACAGCTCGCGTTCATCGACGCGTCGTTCGTGGCAAAGATAAGCCAATCACGAATTTACTCAGTTACCGACTGCCTGGACTAGGTATAGTCTCAAACATTTATGAATTCACATCAGCAATCATGTAAGAGTAATGGAAATGAAATACAACAATGTGAGCATATTAACACATGTTATAACATACAACTTAAGTAAATCATCTAACACATGCATTTCATACATATAATGAAATCATGCATATAGCCAACATGTAGGAAATCATTTACATCAGCATATTATTTGAGAATTCAATCTCAAACTAATTCATAACACCATTTAATTCAATACATACTAATACAAGCATTTATACAAACACTTAAACTATACACTTAAGTCTACATATAGTATGTCGACTCAAAGTGTGCATTTAGGCGAATCTCTTCACCAAACTAATTATGCACGCATTCCTAGTATCCTAATGCGACAAGAAGCCATGTCAATCGCATCAGCAAAATATGGATGAAAACAGTATTTCCTACAAATGACTAAAATGCCCTAAATCTCATATTTTTCATCTGCTTACGAAACAGGAAACGGACAGCATATTGTACATGTAAAACGGCATTGCCGTCGATAATCTACTATTAAATGACATTGAAAGCGTTGAAAACAGTCAATTAAAGTGTATAAAATCCGCACCTTTTCTCCTATAAGTGTATTGATCCGAACGGAGCGTGTACGCTTCGTCTACGGCGAATCGGGAACCTATTTTACAAGATGTATCAGCTACCATGCTAAGGAATCAAAGGAACCTTAAATCAGCAAGTATTTGGGATATTTTCTTACCTAGAATCACGGCAAAATCGTCAGGAAAGTGATTGAGGCGCGTTGCTTAAGCACGTGCAACACGTAGTGCAAGCAGTAGGAAATTCTCTCCCACTCTCTCTCACAATCTCTCACCTTTTCTCTCACACCAGCTAGGGTTTCTAGCAAATTTGGATGGGTGAGAGAAGTGAGGGTTTAAGCCCCTTTTATAACCTAATACTTGCCCAAAACAGGCTTAGGAACAATGTTTACTTGATGCTTAACCAAGTCGGGGCTGTTTCGGTCCAAAAAGACATTTCTGGAGGTCCCCTGGCCGAACGCGATCGGACTTAAGTTCATGCACGTCGGATGTCGCTCACATCCCATTTTCAGACCAGTAGTGTTCGTAGATCGCACGTGGCGGTCCAGTTTCAGTTCAGCGGTCACCGCACGTAGATCAGGCCTACAAGTCTCATGATATGAAATAGAAATTTTTTCTGATCCAAGGGTGTAATTTGGCTGAATTCTAACGGTCAGAACACTTAATAATAACGCGTCAAGTCGTGTGCCAGATTTGAATTTTAAATTCCAAATCTAACCCTATTCTCACTCTCTTCACTCCAGGCTCAATGAAATAGCCTGTGAATGTCAGTTGGACTTGATTTTTGAAATGATTGTCAAGTCCGGCTAGGCGGTTATAATGGTCTAAGATTGTAGGTATCGGATTTCGACGCACGGTCTAGATCCAATGCAAAGTTTCAAAGAGGTCCTAAGAACAAACTGGTTTAGAGTTTGATCCGAGGTTTTAGAGTATTATAGCGTCATTGGTTCTACTCCTTTTGGGTCTTGTAGAACGTATTTAAAGTGATCAGGGACTATTTCCCAGCTACTCTAGTATTACGCTAACTAACTTACACTTATTTTCTAAAGGAATTAATCCTACGCGATTTCTGGTCGAGTTGGTACTCGAGCCCAAGTACTGATTTTTCCAGGGCATTACAGTAGGCCAACAGCTCAGGCATAGTGTCCTATTCCACTATCCCTGGCTCATGAGACTCTAACATTGGGATGTTTAATGGTAAACTCATGAACTAATGGCCAATCATAGTTCGACATGTGGAACTTACCATCGCATGGTTGCATAAAAATAATACATCAAACCCACAGAGAAAATACTAAGACTAAGCCAATAGGGTAATTATCAAAACTAAGCCACATAGGGCAATTTTTCAAATCAGGGCCACATAGAGCAAATATCAAATGGATGCGATAAAAAGACTATCCAAAAGCCACGTAGACAGAACAACCCATGGATGGTAGGCCCACATCAATATTCACATCATTCAAGGTAACCACTAGGCCGAGGACTCATTATAATCACAATCAATCAAGTTACATGCCAAGTTTGGATGTACATATGTAAGTGGGATTCTCCATTGATAGATGTACCAATTTAAGTTCCACGGGAAATACACAAGTAATCCACAAGCATGAGAGAATATACAAATGCAACATATATATGTTCATATAGGATAAATATTGAGCATGAAATATAAAATTTAATTTTAACAACTAACACCAGTAATCGTGAGATAGAGATATCAATTATCTATGGTTAAGATTATAACCTAAGGTTTGGATTACCTAGGTTTAGGGCTTCATCCTATAGTTTAATTCTAAGCTTAGATATTTTAGATTTGAACACTAATTGATGTACGATTGATCACAATGTTAATCACAAAACTGCCATTAACATTAACGATGTAATCAATATTAACTATCATGATAATAATGTTCATTATGATGGTAATAAATAGTGTGATCTATTATCAATGATAATATCTAGGAATGATAAATAAATACTAATATCTAATATTTAATGGTTGTAGTTTTGTTTATAATAACTAACACTTGCAAACATAACTTGCTAATTGCAAAACATAATTAATAATAGCAATAACTATAGTAACACTAATTAGAATACTAAATCAAATGATTTACTTTGGGAGAGAAAGCTGACTTACATTAGTTGACTCGGTTTGACCCATAAGCTTGAGTTGCACTCAATCCGAACAAAATAAAACCAAAAATGTGATATTAGGCTACATCTTTGTTAAGATTAGGAAATCTATTAACCAACTAAACTACTAACTAGAATTTTAATGCAAAGTTGAGAGAAAGACGCACCTAGTTGATTCAAGTTGAATCAACTCAGTTTGGCACCCAAGTTGACTCGGCTCCACTTAACCGCCCACCTCTCTCTCTCTCTCTCTCTCTCTCTCTCTCTCTCTCTCTCTCTCTCTCTCTCTCTCTTCTTCTTCTTCTTCTTCTTCTTCTTTTTCTTCTTCTTCTTCTACTTATTTTCCACATGTTGGGAATTCAACAACAACACTTAAACAAATAGGCCCAACTTGGATCGTGCCTCGACTCAACTCATGTGAATCGAGTCGACTCGGCAGCTACATAAAAAGGGAGACATCCCTCACACATCTCTTCTTCTTCTTCTTTGCTTCATGATAGTCCAACCCAAAACCCACTAGAACAGATCTAACTCGATCCCATAGCAAGTCTAACAAGGTGTGCAACTCACTGAGTTAACTCAATGTTGGAAGGAGATAGTCGAACCTTTCTCTCTCTCCCTCTTTCCTACTCATTTCTCTTTTCTTGTTCTTTCTTCTCCTTCTTTCCTTCCTTTTATTTCCTTTTTTTGTTATTGACCAAGCCTAGTATTGAATAGGTCCTACAGAGTCAGGACTTAGCTCGATCCAATGGGAAACAAGTTGACTTGGCTACCTAAAGAGACCCCATCTTTTCTCCCTTCATTCTTCTCTCCTGCTGCAATCTAGTTCTTAGTGGCAATGGGAATGGATCTGGATTCACACTAGATCACTACATTCAAACCCAACAGACTCGGTCTGAATCGGCCCAAGCTCAGGCTAGATTGTGGTAGTGACCCACTCTCTCTTTTCTTCTTGCTTCTTTTCTTTCTAAACTGACCTGAATCGAGTTTGGACCTAGCCAGACGTAACTAGGACTCGGTCAGACTCAGTGTGGTGCATCTCAGTTCATAAATCATCCTGACTTAAGACTCAACCTGTCTCAAACAGAGTCTGTTTCAAAGAAGAAACAAATGCATTTTGTTTGGGAATATTTCATTCAGTTGATAATTAACAAAAGAGGACCAAGAAGACAATCACATTATTTATTCATTCCGAATTCTTTACATCCTTTTTTCCCTTTGATTCCAAATAGAATATTTATAAGTTACAATATAAAATCAATATTTAACATTAACATTATGCATAAATGTATCAAACATTAAAACATATTGTTGAATGTTGCATTAGAGGCCATTGTGCATGGATAGAAAATATGGTGCACTGTCAAGAGCCATTGTGCCACTATCAGAAACCATTGTGCGCTGACTACAATCATTATGCGCTGGCTGAAGTCATTGTGTGTCGGCACCCATTATGCGTTGGAGCTCATTGTGCATTGAAGCTCGTTGTGCGCTGCTGACTGTTGCGCCCAAAAGGTGTTTGTGCATTATTGGTGTTATGTGCTACACAACACCTATTCCACACAATCAAGACAGGGGTGTAATGTCCTGAAAAAAAAATCTATATAGAGACCCAAGTACCACCTCAAGCAGAAATCACTAAGGACTAAATCCTTTAGAAATTAAACAAGAATTAACTAGCGCTAAACTAGTTTACCTATGAAATTAGCACCAATCACTTTAAATATGATCTGCAAGAACCAAAACTTATGAAATCATTAACGTTACATTACCCTAAAATTTAGGAGCAATCTCTAAACCCAGTTGCTCTCGGGAGAACATTGAAACTTCATTCCGGAACTGGACCGTACGTCAAAAGTCCGATAATGATGAAACTACGATTACGAACGTCTTGATCGACTTGACGGCCACCTTAGAAATCAAGTCCAGATGGTATCCCATGACAATTTACTTGAGTCCGGAGCGAAGTATGTGAGAAATGAGAATATTTTTAGAAATTAAATCCAAATTTAAGTAATTTAAATCATGTCATGTGTGGACTAACTATAAGAATTTAGACCATTAGAATCTAACCCAATACATCCTCAGATTAGAGGAATGTCCCACACATACCAATGTACTTGGGGCCTCGATCGAGTTTCGGTGACCGTTGAATTGAAACTAGTCCACCACGGTCGATCTGTAAACCTGATCGGACTGAAAAATTAGCTCAACCAAGATCCAATATTAGGGAGCTTAAGTCCGACCGCATTCAGCAAAGGGACCTCTAGAAATTCTCCGTTGGATTAGAATAGACCCGATTTGGCTATAACCTAAGAATACCATGGCCCTGGGGCTATTTCCATCAGTTTTGGGCCTATATAAGGGCTTTAAACCCCCCTCTCACATATTACATATGAATTCTAAAACTCTAGCAAAGAAAGGAGAAGAAAAGGAAAGGAAAGAGAGAGTGAGTAGGAAATTCATCCTGGGGTTCTTCCCAGCTACACTACGTGCCAAATCTGTCCATTCGTAACGCTATATGGGCGATCCCAATTCCATACTTAGGTAAGAAAACCTAATCCTAATCCATTTTATGGCTTTGAATAGTCTAAATGATGATGTAGCTAACCTACTTCATGCTCTAGGTTGCTAATCCACCGTTGATGAAGATTAGACGTCTAAAACAAATTCGTTACGCATTTACCGCGTAAGGTGCGGACTATATACGTATAGGTTATGGTTTTTAAGGGTTTCAATGTTAGTTAATGGTTTATTATTGACGTGGATGCTATTTCACATGTCAAATGCGATGTTTATTTCATTTTTAGTTATATATGAATTATGTTGAGTTTAGTGCATTCCATGTATTCTTAGAAAGGATCGTATACGTATGAAATTTGAATGTGTTTTTACCATGATTAATTGTCGTATGTTTATACGTGTTATGTATGCGACAAATCTTTGGCAAGAGGATTTGCCCAAATATGTAATATAACCAACATATGTGATGTATGTTGAAAAGTGTAGTCTAAGTGTTTATAAAAATGTCTGAATGAGTTAGTAGTTAGTAAAGTGTGATTTATAAGGGAATTGGGATATGAACCCCAACTACCTTAACTGTGTGTATGATTTCCTCCATGTACTGCATAGCCTGCTTATTCATGTTTAACTGAGTGTATGATTTCCTCCATGTACTGTATATTCATGTTTAAGTTATATTCCATGACATGCTCACATGATTTTAGGATTTGACTTAAGTATTCATTAGTGTTTGCTTATCTCATATGCTTAATTGTTGTGATTGCACATGGTTGGGACTATATCATAGTCCAGACAATCGGTAATAGGCCTTGTGTTGTTGGTTGAAGTTGTTTCACCATGCAGGATGTGTTTGATGAATCCGAGCTGTACTTGGGATGTCGACAGTGGTTAGGCCACACGGAGTTCTTATGCACTTCATGTTGATTAACTCAACGTGCACTCGTCCTGGTCGAGCTCATCAATTAACCCGATTGACCCAATGTATGTTCACTATGTATGGATGCTACTGCTTGAATATAAGGTACCAAAATCACCAGTGAAACTTTGTTAACCTTAGTACCTCGATTCGCTAAGACTCATGAGCCGAACATTATGGTATGGGATACCGTGGTCGAGCTATCGGCCTATGCTGAAGTGACGAGACTCCCCATAGTGACCAGTGAGCAATCTAGACTCATGATCCATATACGGTGGTATGGGACACTGTATTCGAGCTATCGGCCTACACTGATTGGTGACGAGTCCTTTATAGTGACCTCGAGCATACCCTGAAGCTGTATTGAGGCGCCGAGCCTTATTGTAGCAACTAGGGTATAACTACATCTGTATTGATTGGTCACGAGCCCTTTACAGTGACCTAGAACCATAACATCGTATGAGATTTACTGGGACTGACGACCCTACAATAGATCATTGTTTGGGAATTGATATAAGGGGGGTACCTTAGCTTCCCAATCCTGCTATATGAAAAAGACTAATATGAACTTGGTAATCACGTTCATGCACCACATTGCATGTGCTTTGGCGAGGAAGAGCACTTTCAGGTGGTTGCCATGCGCGCCGTATGATGAAGACGCTGAGGGATTGCAGGCGAGGGCATGCATCATTACCACATCTCATTCTTACATTAATCAGAGTACTTAGGACTTGTTTGTTGTACTGCTTTATCATTACTGCTTGACTGAATTGATAACATGTTAACCTTTGTTGTATAGCTCCACTGAGTTGATCACTCACTCCCACGTTCTGGGATGGTGTTAAACACCAACCAGACTCTATCTTAGTTGCAGACGGTGATGTGACCCACGAGGCAGAGCTGGAGTTCAAGGATTATGAGGAGGTATTCTCCTACATGAATTATTCAGGAGGGTTCATGTGAGCCGTGTCCTGATTGACAGAGATTCAGAGTTATGTTTATAGTGGGCTACAACATTCTTTTTGACATTTTGTATTTTAAAACAATACTTGTAACTATTGATCTGGCAACGCTTACATACTCTGGAGACTTATACCGGTTTATCTATTCGTTTCAGTTTTCCACTTGCGTATTACAACTGTCCTTGGATTATGTTATACTGATTTGGTTTAATCTCATTCATGTTTTATGCACTCATACAAACGACATACAATCATCATTAAATATATTGCATAAGTGATGTTTTGGAACTCAGGAGCTAAGTTATACTCTACCCCTGATTTTCAGGGCATTGCAAGTTGGTATCTGTAACACCCCGGATTTTGGCCAATCTGGGATTTGACGTCCTTAGGCAATGGGTCAACTAAAACACCTGAAAAATCGCTCAGAACCCAATTTCATAGCCAAAGAAACCACTTAGAATTAATTCCTATGGAAATTTAGCGTAAGTTAGCTAGCGCAACGCTGGAGTAGCTGGGAAACAGTCCCTGATCACTTTAAATACGTTCTACAAGACCCAAATCGAGTAGAACGTATGACTCCATAATACTCTATAGCCTCGGATCAAACTCTAAGCGGGTTTGTTCTCTGGACCACTTTGAATTCTGTATTGGATTTAGACCGCGCGTTGAAAGTCCGTTACTTCCTATCTTAGACCGTTAGAACCGCCCAGTTGGACTTGACAATCATTTCGAAAATCAAGTCAAACCGATAATCACAGACTATTTCATTGAGCCCGGACTGAAGAGACTGCGAATAGGGACAGAATTGGAATTTCAAATTCCAATCCGGCACACGACTTGACGCGTCAGTATTAAGCGTTCTGACCGTCAGAATTCATCCAGATTACACCCTCGGATCAGGAAAAATTTCTATTTATTATTATGAGACTTTCAGCCCTGATCTACGTGCGGTGACCGCTGAACTGAAACTGGTCCGCCACGTGCTATCTGCGAACCCTGCCCGACTGAAAACTTAATGCGCGCTAGATCTGGTACGCATGAGCTTAAGTCCGATCGCATTCGACCAGGGGACCACCAGAAAGCATCTTTTGGACCGAAACAGCCCCGATTTGGTTACCCCTCAAGTGAAACTTGTTCCCGAGTCTATTTCGGGCAAGTTTAGGCTTATAAAAGGGCTTAAAACCCTCACTCCTCTCTCCCATCCGAATTTGCAAAAATCCTAGCTAGAGTGAGAGAGAAAGTGAGAGTTTGTGAGAGAAGGTGGGAGAGCTTTTCCTGCTGTTGCTGCACGTGCTTAAGCGGCGTATTCCAATCACTTTGCCGGTGATTTCTTCCCATTTGCAGGTAAGAAAACGCCCTAGAAAGTTGCTGATTTGATGTTTCTTCCGTTCCATAGCTCGGTAGTTAAAAGATCTTGTAAAACAGGTCCTCTAGTAGCCGTAGACGAAGCGTATACGCTCCGTTCGAACTCTCACCCCTAAAAGGGAAAAGGTGCGGATTTTAGACGCTTTGATTGACTGTTTCCAAAGCTTTCAATGACGTTTAATAGTAGATTATCGACGGCATCGCCGTTTGACATGTACAACATGCTCTCCGTTTCCTGTTTCGTAAATTAACGAAGAATATGAGATTTAGGGCATTTTAGTCATTTGTAGGAAGTACGGTCTACATTCATATTTTGCTGACGTGATTGACATGGTTTGTTGTCGCATTAGAATGTTAGGAATGCGTGCATAGTTAGTTTGGCGAAGAGATTCGCCTAAATGCGCACTTCGGGTCGACATACTATATGTAGACTTAAGTGTGTAGTGTAAGTCTTTGTATAAATGCTTGTATTAGTATGTATTGAATTAAATGATGTTATGGATTAGTTTGAGATTGGTTTCTCAATAAATATGCTGGTGTAAATGGTTTCCTTCATGTTATCCATATGCATGATTTCATTATATGAATGAAATGCATGCGCTTGATGATTCATGTAAGTTATATGTTATAACATGTGCTTGATGATTTCCTTATGATTTAGTTTGAGATTGAATTCTCAATTAATTTGCTGATGGAAAGAACTTTCTATATGTTGGCGATATGCATAATTTCATTATATGTGTGAAAGACATGTGTAGGATGATTTACTTAAGTTGTACGTTATAACATGTGTTAACATGCTCACATGGTTGTACTTCATTTCCAATGCTCTCACATGATCGCTGACGTGGATTCATATGTGTTTGGGACTATACGTAGTCCAGGAAGTCGGTAACCAAGAAATATCGTGGTTAGCCTATCTTTGCCACGAACGACGTGTCGATGAACACGAGTCGTGTTTAGAGTTGGCGGCAGTGGTTAGGCCACGCGAAGTGTTTTACGCACTTCATGTCGTTCGACTTGCGATGCGCTCGTGCTAGTCGAACTCGTCAAGTAACCCGACTGGCCGTTATATGTTCACCCAGCATGAGTCATATCTGCTTGAACCTAGGGTACTGAACTTACCATTGTAAACCCTGTTAACCATGGTACCTTGATCCATAAAGACTCATGAGCCGGGCATGGTGGTATGGGACACCGTGGTCGAGCTGTCGGCCTACGCTGGGGCCACAAACCTCCCCGTAGTGACCAGTGAGCACCTAGACTCGTGAGCAGATTATGGTGGTATGGACACTATATTCTAGCTGTCGGCCTACACTGATCAGGCGACGAGTCCTTTGTAGTGACCGCGAGCGTATTCTGAGTCTACAGGAGGCGACGACCCTTCCGTAGCAGTAGAGTACAGTAGGCCTGTATTGATAAGGTGATGGGGGAGCGGTGCAACGAGTGCGAGCAACAGCCCTGGCAGCCCTTGCAGTGACCTACGAAATATACATCGTATGAGATTACTAGGAGTGACGACCCTAGACAGGATCTGTGTTGGGATTGATACAAGGGAAGACCTTAGTTTTCCAATCCTGTTGTTTGAATGGACTAATAACAACTTGGAATTCATATCACCATAGCATTGCATGTGCCTGGAAGATGTGGAGCACTCTAGGGAGTGTGGCATGCCGCGGTCGTAAGATGTTGCCGCATGAGGGTGATCGTCGGTGAGGGCATACATCACGTCATGTCATAAATGCATTAACAACAGTATTAGGATTGTTTGATTTACTGCTTTACTATTATCGCATGATTGATTTGATAACATGTTAATCTTTGCTCTATTATTCCACTGAGTTAGCTACTCACTCCCACGTTACGGGACGGTGTTCCTGGACACCCACCAGACCTTTTGTGATTGCAGATGATGGCGCGGCCTGCGAGGCGGAGCTGGACTTGATGATGATGAGGAGGATCCCTCCTTTATGCGTGTTCTGATTGACGGGATTACAGGGAGGTTGATTAGATACTTTGACACTTGTCATTTTACATTTTTAGCGCACTCAGGTATATTCGTTTTGTCTACTTTTGGAGTATACATGTATGTATATAACCCGGTAACATATCCACACTCTGGAGGCATACAACAGTTTATATATGTTATACATACTATCACAGTCTTCCGCTTGTTAATTTAACTGTCTCTGGAGTATGATATGCTGTTCTAGCTTAATCTCACTCATGTTTAATGCGTTATCACAGACAACATTCAATCATACATATCTATGTTGTATAAATAACATTTTGGAACTCGGGAGTTGGGTTTTTGCTCGACCCCCCGATTTTCGGGATGTTACAGATGGTATCAGAGCATGATTTGGATTAAACCGGGCTTGGGTTATGGTCACGCGACGTACGTTGTCGCCTCCTTTGACTTAGGTGGGTGCGAGAAGGGTCTAGAAACATTTTCAGGACCGCAGATTCACCATTAGGCGAAGTCTATTCGGATCGATCGCACGATCGAGTCAGTAACGCATCTCGGGTCGCGTAAAGCAACCCGAATAGCTTCTAAGCCATAGGAAGTCGGGTTGAGATGTCCTAAGAACCATTTTAAACCCGCAAAGGTAAATCCTTGGGCCGTGGGACAACCACGACCCATGTATTCAATCGCCAGGGCTTAAAAACCCCGTTTCACCGAAAATCTTCGAAATTCTTCCTCTCACCACCCCAATCTTTAATTATTTCTTATCCATTTCATGTTAAGCATCAATCCTAATGTGAAAATAACATAAAATCCTACTTTCACAAAATTTTACAGTGAATAGTAAAATTTCATGAAAAATGGCCATAAGGCCATTCTAACTTCACTTTCTTTAGCAACTAATGGGCTAGATGGATGTACTAGATCCTTATACCCCAAAATCATATGCTGCATGATAGGTTTTCGTATTCGGGATTGAAGATTGGCCCCGAAAATCCTCGAATGGATGTTACAAATGTTTTGGCCTCCCTAGGGCAATCTACAATGAACCAGAGTATGAACCACACCTTTTTGGAATCCCTAGGGCAAGGGGAATCCATCTCATATGGCCTCAGTGGCCAGTTTACAACTTCACCGGCGATGCCATCGCCGGTCAAACTTGGCAGATGGGTTTGAACTTTGGGCTGTAGGAGTTTGGGGGCTAGGGTAGCCCCCTAGTATGCGGTCCGTACCTTGAAACCCCCTAAAAGATGTACTTCCTTCACAAACGGCCGCCATTTCAAGATCCATTTTCATTTTTGCTGCCCTATTCCAAAAATCATGATTTTAAATCACCCCCAAATCCATTCCTGGCCTAAAACGACCACATTTCATCATCCCATAGAAGTTTTCAGCCCTTCCTCTTGAAGGTTTCATCGTTTGGAGCTCTTACAACGCCCAAATCGAGCTGAAATCGTGAGGTGTTCCATTCCCCTTTTTCATTCTCTTTTCTTTCTGAAAATATATCCTAGGGGAGCTTGAAGCATCCCTCTACAACGCCTAGATCTCCCTTTTCTAGTTTGGTTAGCCATTTCCTTGCATTTCTCCCATTTTTCATGGCTATTGTTAAGCTGTTTTAGCCTTTTTCTCTCTTTTCACCATCCTCCCTCTCAATCCTATTTCTCCATTTTCTTTGCTTAAGGGATACTGAAAATATATGGCCGAGAGAGCTCTAGTGAGCAACAGACAGTATTAGACTCGACAGGGATAAAGAAGGTAAGTCGGGACTGTGGTAAAGTCCTTTGGTAGAGTTAGGCATCTATGCCTTTGCCCTGTAGATTGTTTGATTTTTGTTTTAAGGATTTCTGTGTTTTGTTGTTGTTAGGTTTAGTGAAGTTACAGGTAGAAACTGTGTTTGTGTTGTGGTTTGGCCTTATCATAGCCGAATTTTGTTGAATGAAATGCATGCCGATTCATTTTGTTGTGAGGTATTGTCCCTAGATTGGGAGTATTATAACTCCCGGGATTCAGCCTACAAATTAGATTTTTATCCCACCCCATCCTCCAACCAAGCATGCCACTCCGTATCCCGCTATGGGACTAGGAATGCGGTTCCATTTAATACAACTAAGCGCTACCGGCTACATAGGCCCTAGGCATTTTTGGATCTAGTGTTAGCACTCCTAGATTTGAAGGATCTGACGACATAAGAAATCCAATTCCAGTTAGACAAATCTTGACCCTAAGCAATAGAAGAATTCCCTGTAGTAGAAATGGAATGGAAAGCCATTTACCGTATAATCTTAGGCTTTGGATTATAGCTACAGAGTTACAGACTAGGCTACTAGTTGTCTTAGGCAGTGTAAGGCCTATATATGCTAAGGGATAGTAGGTTAGATTTGGTTGGAATGGGACTCCCTTCCTTCGGTAGATTCCTTTATGGCTTATAGACTTCTGTTGTTTCCCATAGGAAGGAACCATACACTCTCAGGGAACATTTATAACTCCCTCAGATTGAACTTAGAATGTACTAGCACGCCCCTTAGAATTGCCTTCCCCAAGGGCTTATTGCATTCGGGAATGCGGAATAAAGGAACTACATGTAAGCGATGTATTCGCGGTTTGAATCGACTTCTTAATCCTAGTAGTTACCAATAAATCCAATGCTCTGATCAAGCAGAAGATCGGAAACGACTCGGATTAAGAATTGATACAATAAATCTTCTGTCCTAGCTAGACAGAAAATCTATGTATCCGGCTCAGACCCACTACACAACTTTTCTTCCGTGTTGGCTCGACCACCTACAACCACAAGTTATTGCTTTGCCCTTGATAAATGTTTAGGACTTAAAGCCAGTAGAGAAGTTGACATCTTGCCACCAACTCATACCTGCCCCTGAACTTAACCACAATAGAGATTAGGCTCATCTCTATGATCATAGATACCAATGCCATAGAACGCATCATTAGCAAGGAAAACCATGTAGAGAAAGATTGTTTCCATTTTAGGTCAAGGATAGCCCCTAAGTTGCGCCTCATTCCGATATACGGATCGATGCTAAGATTCTTCAACCTTAAGTAAAACTAAGTTTTAAGGGGGGTAGAATGTATTGAGTCCAATCCACTTAGGTTAGTCAACGCTCCCGTTCGATCAGAGTGGCGCAGCGGAAGCGTGGTTGGCCTCCTCCCCACTGGCCCAAGATCGAAACCTTTAAGTTAGGTTATACGTAAAGGTTAGGCTGTTAAATAAGATTTGAACCTTCCTTAGAATGTCAATACTAAAGTCTCTCTAGGCACTCCTTGCCCTTCGCCAATGTCGGGGACGACATTGTGTTTTAAGAGGGGTAGATTGTAACACCCCGGATTTTGGCCAATCTGGGATTTGACGTCCTTAGGCAATGGGTCAACTAAAACACCTGGAAAATCGCTCAGAACCCAATTTCATAGCCAAAGAAACCACTTAGGATTAATTTCTATGGAAATTTAGCGTAAGTTAGCTAGCGCAACGCTGGAGTAGCTGGGAAACAGTCCTTGATCACTTTAAATACGTTCTACAAGACCCAAATCGAGTAGAACGTATGACTCCATAATACTCTATAGCCTCGGATCAAACTCTAAGCGGGTTTGTTCTCTGGACCACTTTGAATTCTTGTATTGGATTTAGACCGCGCGTCGAAAGTCCGTTACTTCCTATCTTAGACCGTTAGAACCGCCCAGCTGGACTTGACAATCATTTCGAAAATCAAGTCAAACCGATAATCACAGACTATTTCATTGAGCCCGGACTGAAGAGACGGCGAATAGGGACAGAATTGGAATTTCAAATTCCAATCTGGCACACGACTTGACGCGTCAGTATTAAGCGTTCTGACCGTCAGAATTCATCCTGATTACACCCTCGGATCAGGAAAAATTTCTATTTATTATTATGAGACTTCCAGCCCTGATCTACGTGCGGTGACCGCTGAACTGAAACTGGTCCGCCACGTGCTATCTGCGAACCCTGCCCGACTGAAAACTTAATGCGCGCTAGATCTGGTACGCATGAGCTTAAGTCCGATCGCATTCGACCAGGGGACCACCAGAAAGCATCTTTTGGACCGAAACAGCCCCGATTTGGTTACCCCTCAAGTGAAACTTGTTCCCGAGTCTATTTCGGGCAAGTTTAGGCTTATAAAAGGGCTTGAAACCCTCACTCCTCTCTCCCATCCGAATTTGCAAAAACCCTAGCTAGAGTGAGAGAGAAAGTGAGAGTTTGTGAGAGAAGGTGGGAGAGCTTTTCCTGCTGCTGCTGCACGTGCTTAAGCGGCATATTCCAATCACTTTGCCGGTGATTTCTCCGCATTTGCAGGTAAGAAAATGCCCTAGAAAGTTGCTGATTTGATGTTTCTTCCGTTCCATAGCTCGGTAGTTAAAAGATCTTGTAAAACAGGTCCTCTAGTAGCCGTAGACGAAGCGTATACGCTCCGTTCGAACTCTCACCCCTAAAAGGGAAAAGGTGCGGATTTTAGACGCTTTGATTGACTGTTTCCAAAGCTTTCAATGGCGTTTAATAGTAGATTATCGACGGCATCGCCGTTTGACATATACAACATGCTCTCCGTTTCCTGTTTCGTAAATTAACGAAGAATATGAGATTTAGGGCATTTTAGTCATTTGTAGGAAGTACGGTCTACATTCATATTTTGCTGACGTGATTGACATGGTTTGTTGTCGCATTAGAATGTTAGGAATGCGTGCATAGTTAGTTTGGCGAAGAGATTCGCCTAAATGCGCACTTCGGGTCGACATACTATATGTAGACTTAAGTGTGTAGTGTAAGTCTTTGTATAAATGCTTATATTAGTATGTATTGAATTAAATGATGTTATGGATTAGTTTGAGATTGGTTTCTCAATAAATATGCTGGTGTAAATGGTTTCCTTCATGTTATCCATATGCATGATTTCATTATATGAATGAAATGCATGCGCTTGATGATTCATGTAAGTTATATGTTATAACATGTGCTTGATGATTTCCTTATGATTTAGTTTGAGATTGAATTCTCAATTAATTTGCTGATGGAAAGAACTTTCTATATGTTGGCGATATGCATAATTTCATTATATGTGTGAAAGACATGTGTAGGATGATTTACTTAAGTTGTACGTTATAACATGTGTTAACATGCTCACATGGTTGTATTTCATTTCCAATGCTCTCACATGATCGCTGACGTGGATTCATATTTGTTTGGGACTATATGTAGTCCAGGCAGTCGGTAACCAAGAAATATCGTGGTTAGCCTATCTTTGCCACGAACGACGTGTCGATGAACACGAGTCGTGTTTAGAGTTGGCGGCAGTGGTTAGGCCACGCGAAGTGTTTTACGCACTTCATGTCGTTCGACTTGCGATGCGCTCGTGCTAGTCGAACTCGTCAAGTAACCCGACTGGCCGTTATATGTTCACCCTGCATGAGTTATATCTGCTTGAACCTAGGGTACTGAACTTACCATTGTAAACCCTGTTAACCATGGTACCTTGATCCATAAAGACTCATGAGCCGGGCATGGTGGTATGGGACACCGTGGTCGAGCTGTCGGCCTACGCTGGGGCCACAAACCTCCCCGTAGTGACCAGTGAGCACCTAGACTCGTGAGCAGATTATGGTGGTATGGGACACTATATTCTAGCTGTCGGCCTACACTGATCAGGCGACGAGTCCTTTGTAGTGACCGCGAGCGTATTCTGAGTCTACAGGAGGCGACGACCCTTCCGTAGCAGTAGAGTACAGTAGGCCTGTATTGATAAGGTGATGGGGGAGCGGTGCAACGAGTGCGAGCAACAGCCCTGGCAGCCCTTGCAGTGACCTACGAAATATACATCGTATGAGATTACTAGGAGTGACGACCCTAGACAGGATCTGTGTTGGGATTGATACAAGGGAAGTACCTCAGTTTCCCAATCTTGCCGTTTGAATGGACTAATAACAACTTGGAATTCATATCACCATAGCATTGCATGTGCCTGGAAGATGTGGAGCACTCTAGGGAGTGTGGCATACTGCGGTCGTAAGATGTTGCCGCATGAGGGTGATCGTCGGTGAGGGCATACATCACGTCATGTCATAAATGCATTAACAACAGTATTAGGATTGTTTGATTTACTGCTTTACTATTATCGCATGATTGATTTGATAACATGTTAATCTTTGCTCTATTATTCCACTGAGTTAGCTACTCACTCCCACGTTACGGGAAGGTGTTCCTGGACACTCACCAGACCTTTTGTGATTGCAGATGATGGCGCGGCCTGCGAGGCGGAGCTGGACTTGATGATGAGGAGGAGGATCCCTCCTTTATGCGTGTTCTGATTGACGGGATTACAGGGAGGTTGATTAGATACTTTGACACTTGTCATTTTACATTTTTAGCGCACTCAGGTATATTCGTTTTGTCTACTTTTGGAGTATACATGTATGTATATAACCCGGTAACATATCCACACTCTGGAGGCATACAACAGTTTATATATGTTATACATACTATCACAGTCTTCCGCTTGTTAATTTAACTGTCTCTGGAGTATGATATGCTGTTCTAGCTTAATCTCACTCATGTTTAATGCGTTATCACAGACAACATTCAATCATACATATCTATGTTGCATAAATAACATTTTGGAACTCGGGAGTTGGGTTTTTGCTCGACCCCCCGATTTTCGGGATGTTACAGTATCAGAGCATGATTTGGATTAAACTGGACCTGGGTAATGGTGACACAACGTACGCTAAGGCAAATTCGACGTAGGAGGGTGCGAGGAAAATCTAAAAAAAAGTTTACGTTTCCCAGTTTAGCCAATTGGCAAAAGTTACCGAAAATGATTGCCGAGATCGGGTCCGCACATACCTGTGATCACACGAAATGATCTCAACCCACTTATAGACCGTCAATCGATGGGTTTAGACCATGTTTTATCCCATCCCAACCATTTAAAAATTGATAAACGTGAATATACATTAGTAAAGAACTCAAAATGATCTGAAACGACTCAAAACGGAGCCGGGGCCAAATCGGTGCAATTTGGGGGGACCCATAGTGGACCCTGTATACCAACAACACCCCGGGAGGGGGGTGGCCACCACCCTAACACGGTGGCACCGTGCCCGGTCCAGAGGACCATGGCAGCACTGTGCCTACCACGGTCGGATCCGATCGGGCCTGTTGGGCCTCCACGGGTCGGCGTCGGGCTGACCCCTAAACACGTGTGGGGCCCACCAAATCACGTGGGGACCCCCATATGGCTTTGGTTTACCCTAATCTTCACCCTCACACACCCCCAAGCCTCTCTTTTTCCCTAGAAATCTATTTTTTCCTCTCAAATCTCCCCTCCATTCTCCTATTTTCTCAATTTCCTTCAATACAAATATTCCTTCACCTCATTCATCTAAACCCATCTTCCATTTCCATTATTTCCCCTCTTTTTAGCACCTAAGACTATAATGGTGTCTCATCTATCTTTAAATCCACCAAACCATCCTAGTTTTCAAGATTTTTTTTTAATCTCTGTGGCTCTTTTTGAGCTAGTGGCGGTCATTTTCTCACTCTCCTTGATACTTTCTCTCATGGGAAAGCAGAGACCACCCTCGGATGGAGCTGGGCCTAGTCGCCCAACCCGTCCAAAGAGGAGAGCGTGTGCCAAAGCTAGCATTAGCACCAACCAAGAGCATAGGTCAAAGTGATACCTAGATCCCGAACTCCCACTCGAGAGAGCGCTACCGATAGGCTTCGAATACATCCAGTTTGGTGGTCACAGGGTTATACTTGAAGCTCATGTAGATGAAAAGCAGTTTAGGTTACACCCGATTATGGACCTCTTGATGGATTTTGGGTGGGGTCCCATGTTCGAAGTCAAGTAGCACACTTGTGAAAACACGGTTCGTCCCAATTAATGTGGACGTGGTGGCCCGAATTATGGGGATTCCACATGGTGAGGTACACGCCAATGAGAATTTCTTTAAGAGTGCACGAGAAAGAGGTTGTCGTACGTGATACCTGTGTGGCCGACTGGCTCCCTGGACGCGAGGCAATTGCCTCCTATTGACGAGTTTGACAAATAATTTTTATTTTCTTCATTACATTTTCACGTACAATGTGTATCCACGGTGGGGCAATCGTACTTAATGCACTCATCTAATGGTAGACTTCTTGTATAGGGTTGGACATGGGGATAAGTTGTGCCTGCCCACATACGCCCTACTATAGATAATCCAGACTGTGCGCTCTGTCAAGAACGACGTCTCGCTCCCGTTTGGCTGGCTGATATGTAAGATTTCCTGAGAGGTTGGCTATAGACTTAACATAGATAATGTTACACCGATCAAGTTCATAAACAAAGCTACGGTTAATAACATGGGGATCGGCCCTTGGTAACGGCAATCCTGACTCAATGAGTATGGGGAAGAGTCTGAGAGTGAGCGGGAGGAAAGTATTGATTTAGAGGATGAAAGTGAAGATGGAAGTGGTAATGGGATAGAGGAAGAAGAGGCCCAGGACACTGATGAGGGCTCTCCTCCCGCTACTACTTGAGAGCACGACAGTGATCTAACTGCCAGGGAAGCCTGTTTGGCTCAGCTAGAAGAGGGCCAAGCTACCCTAGGACAAGAGATCTCATAGGTTCGCACCAAAGTTGAGGAGACAGAGGCCTTCATGAAACAGAAATTTAATGTGTCTCATACTTTGAGGGCCATCCTATGTTGTGTATAGGACAAGAGTGCACCTCCACCACCACCAGCTTCCTCAAACTATATCAACACCACCTTTACGGTCAGCACCAGCACATCCATCTTTCAAGTCACCTGCACCTCGCTTCAGGCTGCCATAACAGCTTATGGTACAGCAGCCGAACCGTCAGCAACAGGCTCGGGTACATTCACTGATAGCTGAGGCATCTGAGGGAGCAGTTACCGCACCACCCTTAGCTTTTGAGGTCACGGTTCATATCCAAGGTACTCCAATTTTCTTATTGGTGGACATCAGGTCCACTACCTCTATCATATCATATGCGGCAGTCAAGAGCCTGAGATTGGACATTGTTTCTACGGAGGGAATAAGGGTCCTCACAGTCACTGGGACTTTTACTGATGTTACCAGGATTTGTGAGGGATGCGCGATAGATTTAGGGAGCAGGACGGTACTAGTCGACATGATTGTCTTTTTCCTATTTCATTATGACGTCATTCTTGGCATGGATTGGCTCACGAGGATGTGAGCAGAGATTGACTATGGGGCTAGGATGGTGACAACCCATGGATCTGAGGGCATATGTTTTACTTTCCCTATTCAAGTCAGTCACCCTTCCTGTTTGAATTGTTATGTTTCGCTATTGGAAAGTATTGATGGTCCAACGTTGGGGGCTACACCGGTGTTTTGAGATTTTAAGGACATATTCGAGACGATTCTTGAATTACCTCCTCAGCATGAGATTGATTTTACAATCGATCATATGCTTGGTGCAACACCTATTTCATTATCACATATCGCATGCCTCTGAGTGAGATGGAGGAATTGAGGAGGCAGGTTGATGGCTTGTTGGGTTTGGGCTTTATTCGACCTAGTGTGTCCCCTTGGGGAGCACCCATTCTGTTTGCAAAGAAGAAGGACGGTTCACTGTGATTATGTATTGATTATCACAGGCTGAACTAGGTGATGGTGAAGAATAAGTATCCCTTGCCCAGGATTGATGATCTGTTTGATCAGCTGAAGGGGGCACAGTATTTTTCAAAGATAAATTTACAGTCAGTGTATCATCAGTTGGCATCAGGGAAGAGGACGTGCAAAAGACAGCATTCAGGACCAACTTTGGCCATTACGAGTTCCTTGCGATGCCATTTAGGCTCACAAATGCATCGACTATGTTCATGGACTTGATGAACAGAGTGTTTAGGCCATTTCTTTTTCGATTCATCATTGTATTCATAGATGACATTTTGATATACTCCACAAATCAAGAAGAACATGAGGAGCATCTGAGAGCGGTCTTGAACACTCTCAAGAAGAACCAATTGTTTGCGAGGTACAAGAAATGCGACTTCTGGAAAGAGGAAGTCAAGTTCCTGGGACATGTAGTGTCCAAAGAAGGGATAGTGGTTGACCTCGCTAAGGTAGCTGCAGTTCAGGACTGGAAGCAGTCGGGTTCAGTTACTGAGGTGAGGAGTTTTCTTGGTCTGGCAGGTTACTATCGACGCTTCATTCGGGACTTTTCCAAGATTACCAGACCGTTGTCTCAGTTGACATGGAAGGATCTGAAATTTTCCTCGAATGAGAAGGTGGAAGCAGCTTTTCAGGAGCTAAAGGACAAGCTAACGTCCGCCCTTGTGCTAGTATTACCAGAGCAAGGGATTAAGTATACCATATATACCAACGCATCTCGTGTTGGTCTGGGTTGTGTCCTTATGCAGAAGGGCAGGGTAATTGCTTACGCCTCAAGACAGTTGAAGAAACACAAGGAGAATTACCCTACACACAACCTAGAGTTAGTAGCCATCATCTTCGCACTGAAGCTCTGGAGACATTACCTTTACGGAGAGGAGTTTGAGCTCTTTTACGACCACAAGAGCCTTAGATACATATTCATTCAGTGGGACCTGAATATGAGGCAACAAAGATGGATGGAAACCTTAAAGGACTTTAAGTTTGAGGTTTCCTATCATTCGAGCAAGGTGAATCTTGTGGCAGACGCGTTGAGCCGCAAGAAGACCATAGACTTTACGGCTCTGCTAATGATAGCAGAGTGGGACATGGTAGAGTTTGTGAGAGACTTTGAGCAGAAACTCCCAGTGGAGGAGCCGTATGAGATCATCACACATATTTGAGTACAGCCCCTCCTTGATGACAGGATCATCGCAGCTCAAGCAGAAGATGAGTTATTGGCGAAGATGAGAGAGCAGGTTAGTACAGATGAGGATTTAGAGTGGAGTGTTGGTACGAATGGAGGCTTACATTATCGTGGTCACCTATGCATCCCAGACGCTCATGACTTAAGATGGGAAGTTCTCGAGGCAGCTCATAGTTCAAAGCTGACGATGCATCCTGGTAGCACGAAGATGTATCAAGACATGAAGAGATCGTACTGGTGGGATAACATGAAGGTTCACATTACAAAGTTTGTGTCCCATTATCTCACGTGCCAGCAGGTCAAGGCAGAGCATCGCCGACCTCCTGGACTACTTCAGCCCATGCTAATAGCAGAATGGAAGTGGGATTTCATCTCTACGGATTTCATATCAGGGCTATCGAAGATAAGGAAGGGACATGACTCCATTTGGGTGATCGTAGACCGGTTGATGAAGTCAGCTCATTTCCTACCGATCAGAGTTACGAACTCTATAGACGAATTAGCTAGATTGTACATCAAGGAGATTGTCAGTCTGCATGGAGTTCCCTTAGAGATATTGTCGGACCGAGACACGTGATTCACATCTATCTTCTGGACTCATATTCAGGAAGCGATGGGTGTTAAGTTGAAGTTCAGCACCGCATTCCATCCACAGACAGATGGGCAGACGGAACCTATGACTCAGGTGCTAGAAGATATGGTGCGAGCTTGTGTGCTGGATTTCAAGGACAGTTGGGATGACTGTCTTCATTATGCAGAGTTTGCGTATAACAATAGCTTTCAGGAGAGTATTAGCATGGCTCCCTATGAGGTATTGTATGGTTGCCCGTGTAGAGCACCGCATTGTTGGGCAGAAGTGGACGAGAAGAGTCTGATTGGCCCAGAGTTAGTCCAGGCAACCTCCGAGAAGATCGACATTATTAGGCGTCAACTTCTGGCAGCATAGAGCATAAGAAGAGCTACGCCGATACAAGGTGACGACAGTTAGAATTCGAGGTTGGAGATCATGTATTTCTGAAGGTTTCTCCCATGAAGGGAGTCCTTCGGTTGGTAAGAAGGGGAAGCTCACGTCGAGATTCATTGGCCCGTTTCAGATACTCGATCGAGTGGGGGAAGTAGCATATCGCCTTGCTTTGCCCACACCACTCGCAGGCATGTATAACGTATTTCATATTTCTATGTTGAAGAAGTACGTTCCTGATCCTTCGTACATTATCAGTTGGGAACAGGCGCAGTTGAGTGAGGATGCTACATATGTACTGCAACAGATGCATATCCTGGATAGGAAGGAGCAGGTATTTCGTAGCAAAGTTATCCCACTTGTGAAGGTATTGTGGACGCATCACAATGAGGAAGAGGCTACTTGGGAGATAGAAGCTGAGGTAAAAAAGAACTACCCTTAGATTCTCGAGGAGTACGAAAAGGTATTAATTTCAAGGATAAAATTTTTCTTTAAGGGGGGTAGATGGTAACGTCATGGAAAAAAATTCGTACGGACTCGAGTACCACCTCAAGTAGAAATCACTAAGGACTAAATCCTTTAGAAATTAAACGAGAATTAACTAGCGTTAAACTAGTTTACCTGTGAAATTAGCACCAAACACTTTAAATACGATCTGCAAGACCCAAAACTTATGAAATTGTTAACGCTACATTACTCTAAAATCTAAGAGCAATCTCTAAACCCAGTTGCTCTCGAGAGTACATTGAAACTCCGTATCGGACCTGTACCGCATGTCGAAAGTCCAATAATGATGAAACTATATGATTATGACCGTCTTGTTGGACTTGACAACCACCTCAGAAATCAAGTCCAGATGGTATCCCATGACAATTTACTTGAGTCTGGAGCGAAGTGTGTGAGAAACATGAATATTTTTAGAAATTAAATCCAATTTTAAGTAATCTGAGTCGTGTCGTATGCGGACCAACTATAAGCATTCAGACCATCAGAATCTAACCTAAATACACCCTCGGATAAGGAAAATGTCCCACACATGCCAATGTACTTGTGGCCCCGATCGAGTGTCGGTGACCGTTGAACTGAAACTGGTCCGCCATGGTTGATCTGTAAATCCGATCGAACTAAAAACTTAGCTTGACCAAGATCCAATATCAAGGAACTTAAGTTCGACCACATTCGGCAAAGGGATCTCCAAAAATGCTCTGTTGGATCGGAATAGACCCGATTTGGCTATAACCTAAGTATATCATGGTCCTGGGGCTATTTTCATCAGTTTTGGGCCTATATAAGGGCTTTAAACCCCCTGTCACATATTCCATACGAATTCTAAAACTCTAGCAAAGAAAGAAGAAGAAAAGGAAAGGAAAGAGAGAGAGTGAGTTGGAGATTCATCCTGGGGTTCTTCCCAGCTACACTACGTGCCAAATCCGTCCATTCGTAACGCTATATGGGCGATCCCGATTCCATACTTAGGTAAGAAAACCTAATCCTAATCCATTTTAGGGCTTCGAATAGTCTAAGTGATGATGTAGCTAACCTACTTCTTGATCTAGGTTGCTAATCCGCTGTTAACGAAGACTAAACGTCTAAAACAAATTCGTTACCCGTTTACCGGCGTAAGGTGCAGACTATATACGTATAGGTTATGGTTTCAAGGTTTTCAATGTCAGTTAATGGTTTATTACTGACGTGGATGCTATTTCACATGGCAAACGTGATGTTTGTTTCGTGTTTCAGTTATATATGAATTATGTTGAGTTTAGTGTATTCCATGTATTCGTAGAAAGGATCGTATATGTATGAAATTTGAATGCGTGTTTACCATGATTAATTTTCATATGTTTATACGTGTTATGTATGCGATAACTCCTTGACAAGAAGATTTGCCTAAATATGTAATATAACCAACATATGTGATGTATGTTGGAAAGTGTAGTCTAAGTGTTTGTAAAAATGTCTGAATGAGTTAGTAGTTAGTAAAGTGTGATTTATAAGGAAATTAGGATATGAACCCCAACTACCTTAATTGTGTGTATGATTTCCTCCATGTACTGCATAGCCTGCGTATTCATGTTTAACTGAGTGTATGATTTCCTCCATGTACTGTATATTCATGTTTAAGTTATATTCCATGACATGCTCACATGATTTTAGGATTTGACTTAAGTATTCATTAGTGTTTGCTTATCTCATGTGCTTAATTATTGTGATTGCACATGGTTGGGACTAAATCACAGTCTAGACAATTGGTAATAGGCCTTGTGTTGTTGGCTGAAGTTGTTTCGCCATGCAGGATGTGTTTGATGAATCCGAGCCGTACTTGGGATGTCGGCAGTGGTTAGGCCACATGGAGTGCTTATGCACTTCATGTTGATTAACTCAACGTGCGCCCATCCTAGTCGAGCTCGTCAATTAACCCGATTGACCCGATGTATGAACGTTGCTGCTTGAATCTAAGCTACCAAACTCACCGGTGAAACTGTGTTAACCTTGGTACCTCGATCCGCTAAGACTCATGAACAGAACATGGTGGTATGGGACACTGTGGTCGAGTTGTTGGCCTACGTTGGGGCGACGTGCCTCCTAGTAGTGACAGGTGAGCAATCCAGACTCATGAGCCGAAAATGGTGGTATGGGACTTTATATTGGAGCTGTTGGCCTACACTGATTGGTGATGAGCACTTTTTAGTGACCTCGAGCATACCCTAAAACTGCGTTAAGGCAATGAGCCTTATTGTAATAACTAGGGTATAACTAGGCCTGTATTGATTGGTGATGAGTCCTTTACAGTGACCTAGAATCGTAACATCGTATGAGATTTACTAAGACTGACGACCCTAGAATGGATCATTATTTGGGAATTGATATAAGGGAGGTACCTTAGCTTCCCAATCCTATTGTATGAAAAAGACTAATATGAACTTGGTAATCACGTTCATGTACCGCATTGCACGTGCTTTGGCGAGGAAGAGCACTTTCGGGTGGTTACCATGCGCGCAGTAAGATGAAGACGCTAAGGTAAGATGAAGACGCTAAGGGAGTGCAGGCGAGGGCATGCATCATTACCACATCTCATTCTTGTGTTAATCAGAGTATTTAGGACTTGTTTGTTGTACTACTTTATCATTACTGCTTGACTGAATTGATAACATGTTAACCTTTGCTGTATAGCTCCACTGAGTTGATCACTCACTCCCATGTTTTGGGACGGAGTTAAACACCAACTAGACTCTATCTTAGTTGCAGACAATGATGTGACCCACGAAGCAGAGCCAAAGTTCGAGGATGATGAGGAGGTGTTCTCTTGCATGTAGTATTCAGGCGGGTTCATGTGAGTCGTGTCCTGATTGACGGGGATTCGGGGTTATGTTTATAGTGGGCTACTACATTCTTTTTTACATTTTTTATTTTGAAACAGTACTTGTAACTATTGATCTGGCAACGCTTACATACTTTGGGGATTTATATTGGTTTATCTATTTGTTTCAGTCCTCTGCTTGCATATTACAACTGTCCCTAGATTATGTTATGCTGATTTCTTTTAATCTCATTCATGTTTTATGCACTCATACAAACAACATACAATCATCATTAAATATATTGCATAAGTGATGTTTTGGAACTTGGGAGCTGAGTTATACTCGACCCTAGATTTTTACGTCGTTACAAGGGGGTTCTACCTTTCTCTCTCTACGGATTCTCCTTCTTCTTAGTTGGCTGCCTCTAACCCCTTACTGATGGGTTGAGGTATTTATAGCCTCCTCGCACGTGCAATCATGCCATGTAGCCATTATGTGGTCCCTTTTGTGCGATCGTCTGTTGTACGGACACCTTTGTGCGAAATCCTTTGTACGGACCTCCTTTATGCAGAATCCTTTGTGTGGACCTCCTTTATGCAAAATCCTTTGTGTGGTCATTTGTCCCTCAATATCTATTCTCGCATAGCATTCTGCGCGTAACAATTTATGCACAACTATTTGTGCACAACAGTTTACACACAACTATTCGCGCATAGCAGTTTGCGCACAGTAGTTTGAGTACAACGATTCTTCTATTCTATTTTTATGCCTCAACAGATGCCCCCTTGATCCTGCATTTTTATTTTTTACACCTACAAAATAATCATGTAGGATCAATAATAATTTTTCTTTAAGCACTTGACCACCCTTATTGTGCCCTTATTTTCTCTGTTGTGCACTGACCAATCTGTGCACAACGAATTCTGCACAACTGTTGGCGTGCAACAGTCACCACACAACACCCCATCGTTGGCTATAAATATAGGACCTTTCTGCATTTTCACCACCTTTATCCTTTACTCCACACTATTTCTTTGCATCAAGTTTCTGTCTTTGTGCATTAACCTCATTGTGTGTCGCATAACCACTGTTCTGCACAAAACCTTTTGTGCACAATAGGTTTGTTTCGCACAACAAGACTTAGTACACAACACCCCTTCGTACTTAGTCAAAATTCCTGTGCATTGCAAGTAGCGCACAATACCCTTGCGCTTAGTACTTCGCCCGTAATGATGTACGCACAATAAATTGCGTGCAATAGTTTACACACAGTGGATTACGTGCAATAGTTTGCGCACAGTGGATTGTGTGCAATAGTTTACACACAAAGATGGCCACAGTAACTCTCTAGAGTTTATGGGGCTTTAATAGGCTACCTTAGGTACCAAATTCAAAGTCATCAATCTATCAATGAGTAGGTTTATTCCCTTCCTCATGAGTTAATACCGAAATCAAACCAGGGATCTAGGTTTTCTTCGTCTGTGAGTTCAGACCCATTCTTGGAAGGGTATTTTCATCCTCATCCATGATACTGTTGGAGAGCTCACAAACAACATTGGTCTCACATGTGACTGGCCGTTTTACAACTTTTCATCCTTTTAGGGCTTTTAGTAGTTGGCTCTGTCCGCTACCTGCATGGGTATGCATATGATGGCCTTCACGGGATTTTTAGGGCCACTGGCTTCTCATTGCTGCCTGAATGGTGAAAGCGATAGGTCTTATGCATAGTTAGTCGTGCAAGGCTTGGCTAGGCTGCCTTAAGAAGTAAGCTACCATTGTTGTCATTAACCTTATGTGTGGTTGGCCATATAGTTCATTTTATTGCCAAAATCGGTGAATCAATAATTGATATTTTATTGTCGCCGATGATGTTCTGAGAACATCCATATTATGTTTTTTTTTTAAATAGTGTATCAGCTTGGCAATGATAGCAATATTGATAAAATAGGCTTATATAAGCAATTGATGATGACTGCAATAGTTGTTGATTTTGACAATAATCACCGTTGTTTGGCGATCTTCAATGCATGGTAGCAATTGTTAATGCTTCTGATACGTTTGAGAAGATTCACTTGAAAATATGCGCTTTTTATTCATTCTCATGAGGGGGAGTACATGACTATGTCCTTCATAGCTCTCTCTTGCTCATGAAGATAGAATATAAGGCTGTGCCTATAAAGGCTTGCTCATGAAGATAGAATATGAGGTTGTGCCTGTAGAAGCTATTTCATCATTTCTCTTTCATCTGTGATTGCCCCCTTTTAATATAGAAGAATTATCTTGATAATCTTCTAAATTAAAATTTTCCCTACTGTTAGGAGTAGTATTTCTTCATAAAGCGAGCATTGATCGGTATACTGATGCCTCGTCCATCTTGATCTGTTACTCTATACGCTCCATTGGAGTAAACTTCAGCTATTACATATGGACTGTCCCATTTAGGGTCAAACCTGCCCCCTGTTCTTCGAGTGACTATTATTAGTCTTTTCAACATCAAAACCAAATCCCCTTTCCTGAAAGATTGGTGTTAAACCTTTTTATTGAAGGTAGCAGAAACTCTGGCTTGATATAATTGTAAGCGCTGCTAAGTTATGCAGATCCAGATCGTTCAGCCGTATCTTTGCATTTTCTTCATTTGTAATTGATTGATGCACTGCTACCCTTAATGAAGTAACTTGTATCTCGACTGGCACAACGGCTTCCACACCATAAACTAATGAACATGAGGTAGCTTGTGTCGTTATACAATGTGTTGTTCTATAGGCCCATAAAGCTTCCTGCAGTTTTTCATCCCAGTTACGCTTATTCTCACTCACTGTTCTCTTCAGTATTTTTATGATCGTCTTATTGAATGCTTCAGCTAGTCTATTGGCTGGTGGATAATAGGGTGTTAAGAATCACTGATGAATCTTGAATTTCTGACATATCTTCTCCATCCCCTTATTCTTGAAAGGAGTACCATTGTCTATAATGATTCTCTGTGGGATACCGTGGCGATATATTATCGCATGCCGAATGAAATTAGCAACATCTTTCTCTTTAACACTTCGTAATGCAACCGCTTCCATCCATTTGGAGAAATAGTCCATTGCTGCTAGTATATATTGTTTTCCTCTAGACGACGATGGATTTATGGGGCCAATGACATCAAGTCCCCACGTGGAGAAAGGCGAAGAAGTAACTGATTGATGAAGGTCTTCAGGAGGGACATGTATAATGTCCCTGTGAATTTGACACTCATGGCACCTCTTCGCATAATCTATTGCGTCTTTTAACATTGTCGACCAGTAGTATCCCATCCGGTGCACTCGGTGGAATAAATTTCTCCCGGCTTAATGTGCCCCGCATTCCCTAGATTGTGCCTCTTGTAGCACTTGGCTTGCCTCTTCTTCATTTAGTCATAGCAATAATATTTCATTATAAGATATTTTGTATAATTCCTCATTACACAAAAGGAATCTTTTTATTTTCTGCTTAATTTATGATTTCACTACTGGATCTTCTAGCAGGATATTGTACTTGAGATAGTCGATGAAAGGCTGACGCCAATCATCTATCGTCACTTCTAAGCATGATACGGGTAGGGCTTCCATTGTTTCACTAATTACCTCTGCAGAAGGCAAGAATCTCCTTTCTTCGATTGTTACATGCAAGGGACATCGATTTGGGCAAGATAACGCTCCTGCTAGACGAGCCAGAGCATCGACTTTACATTCTCATATTGTGGTATATGCATAACTTCAAAAATCTTTCCAGTAAATGTTGTGTTCTTCGACAGTATAGTAGAAGTTCCAGTTTCCTTATTTCAAATTTCGTCGCCACTTGATTTATGACCTGTTTAGAATCCCCGTAATCTGCAGGTCTTTTATTCTTAGTTTGCTGGTTGTCTCCATCCCGATGATAAGGGCATTATATTCGGCTTCGTTATTCATGCACGTCGTACCTAACGTGAAAGAATAAGGCAAAAAATCGCCCTCTGGGGTAATAAATATTACTCCGGCCCCTGCCCCCATTGCTTGAGCTGCCCCATAAAAGAACATTTGGCGCACTTTAAGCAATTCTGTCATCATCACTTGTTCATCTGGAAATTCATCGAAAATAGCTTCACAACCTGTCACAAGATGAGCTGCTAGAAAATCTGTCACTTCTTATCCTTTTACTGCTTTCGTTGGTTTGTACATGATCGCATACTCTGACAACAGTAACATCCACTTTACCAACCTTCCTGACAACATTGGCCTTGTCATCAAAAACTTAATGGGATCTGCTCGAGATATCAGAGTTATATCATGGGACAAAAAATAATGTCTTAATTTCTGAACTGCAAACACCAATGACAAACACATTTTTCGATAGGTATATAATTGCATTTTGCACCAATCAATGTTTTACTTAAATAATAAAGTGTCACTTCTTTTCCATTTTCATTCACTTGCACCAGCAGGGCTCCTAGTGAATTCTTAGCTGCTGATATATACAAAATGAGGGGCTTTCCTTTCACGGGGGTTGTTAATACTAGAGGTTGTTTCAATAATTCTTTTATCGAATCGAAGGCATTTTGGCATGATTTATCCCATATGAATTTTGTTCCTTTCTTTATCAGATGAGAAAATAGCTGGCATCTTCTTGCTAGGTTTGAGACAAAGCGGCAGATATATGCTAACTTGCCCTGCAAAGTTTTTAGCTCTTTTAACATTTTTGGAGGAGGCATATTTTGAATAGCTCGAACTTTCTCTGGATCTATTTCGATACCCCTGTGTCTCACTACGAAACTAAGGAATTTTCCCGACGACATTCCAAACGCACATTTATCCTGGTCCATCTTCAACTATTTCTTTCTAATTCAGCGGAAGACCAACTCCAGATGTTCACGATGTTCCTCATGATGATTCGACCTGACCAAAGGAGGCATATTTTAAATAGCTCAAACTTTCTCTGGATCTATTTCAATACCCCTGTGTCTCACTACGAAACCAAGGAATTTTTCTGACGACATTCCAAATGCACATTTAGCCGGGTTCATCTTCAACTATTTCTTTCTGATTCGGCAGAAGACTAACTCCAGATGTTCACGATGCTCCTCATGATGATTCGACCTGACCACCAAGTCATCCACATAACACTTGACATGCTTATGCATCATATCTTGAAATATGTTCTGCATTGCTCTCTGATACATTGCTCCTGCATTCTTGAGACCGAATGACGTGACCTTATAACAATATATCCCCAATGGAGTTCTGAAAGCCCTCACCTCCTCATCTTTAGGTGTCATTCGTATTTGATTGTAGCTGGCGTAGCCATCCATAAAGGACATGACAACATACTGCGTGGTATTGTCAATTAACATTTCAATTATTGGTAGTGGAAAATCATCTTTCAGACATGCTTCATTCAAATCTCTGAAGTCGACGCAAACCCTGATCTGTCCATTCTTTTTCTTTACTAGAACTATATTTGATATCCATTTGGGATATTTAACTTCTCTGATGAATCTCACCTTTATCAATTGGCTATTTCTTCTTCTATCTTGGGAACCAAATCTGGTGAAACTGCCCCTGTGTTTGCTTAATGGGTCTCTTGTCTCTAGAGATATTTAGCCAATGTATCGCTACTATTGGCTCTAGGTCTGGAATTTTTGCATATGTCCTAGTAAAGACATCTTTATTTTTCTTCAAGAGACTAACATATTGATCAGCTTCTTCTTCTGATAAACTGACACTAATGAAAGTATCCGCAGTTCTTCCTCTGTTCCCAAATTTATCTCTTTTAAGTTGTCAATCATTGGCTACCCCCAATCCTCCATTTTTTTTGGAGTTTATCTCGGGCTTGCTGATTATGTCAAGGTCTGCTTCTTGTCTAGTTGGCTGTCACCATATTCACCGAAGATTCTGCCCCCAGTCATCGAAATTATTCTCATTTCTTTTGATTGACCATGATTAGAATTTGAATTCCTTTCCATAATTTAAACCAACAGGTTCTTCGTGGTCAAAACCCATTTTCTTCATGATTTTTCGACTAGCTAAGCTATATCTCTCCAACTCTTTGGGCATTAAACTTCCATTTTCCACCTCACTGTTGACTGCTTCATCTTGTTTTATTTCTGAATGAGCATAGAATTCGATCAACTCTAGATACCTGGCACTAGGTTTAACACAAAACCTTTTCGAAATGAGGGGAAATGGCCTGCACCTCTCAGCGTACAGGAGTGTTACTGTATAATTTGACTGCAGAACCTCCAATTATTTAGGCGATAGCAACGTTAATGGTGGTTGTCCTGGCTGTCGCAGATGTTTCAGGATAAAATATAACTTCTTCTTCACCTTCTCTGCTGCAGGCGACTTCGTTCCTTATTCTTTCACTATTTCCATGCAAACATTTTCTTGGATTTTGTTCTCGTCATTCTCTTTCTCTATCTTGCTGGCAAACGCATCATAGTAACTAACATCTATGAAAAAATCTTCAGCTTCTGTATACGGTCTTGCATCGGCTAACACTTTGTGTTGTACCTCGTCTTTACAGTATTTGAAACACTGGTGCAGGGTAGAAGGTATGATGTCATTCTAATGCATCCACGGTCTTCCCAGAAAGAGATTATATGTAGTCACTGCATTATAACATGGCAGACGACACTCGTAGTTAGTTCTCCTATCTCCAACGTTATTGTGATCTTTCCAAGCGCATTCTATCCATCTTGATTAAAGCCCTGTATCATCATTCCACTAGGGCGTAGGTTCGAGCATTGATAACCTAATTTATTTAGCATTGTTAATGGCAACAAGTTTACAGCGGACCCATTATTGAGCATTATTCTTTTTACTTACTGTGAATATGACCCATTATCATCAATGGCCTATTATGTTCCTCATCACAGACCAGGTTTTCATCGGAGAAGGAGATAACCGACAGACAATCTTCTTGTTTCTCATTTTCTAATTTAGTCAGCAACACTTCCCTTATACCTTCATCAGATAAGGCTTTAATTAGGCTATGTCGGGAGTCTTCTGACAACTTAAGATTGTCATAAACACTCAATCGGGCTAGGATGCCTTTCAAGTGACTTATAATATCAGAAGCCACTTTCCCTATCTCCTTTCCCTTTTCCTTTTCACTTCTATTATTGTTACTGGTGTGACCCTTGGCGACTTCCACTTTTGGCTTTTTGCTTTTCGAACTTGGTGAGCTAGCCATCTTTTCCCCTAATTACAAGGTAGTTACGGCAACTTTTCCTGTTGTTTTTTGATCATTCACCTTTGTCCTTCCCTAATAATTTTCTCATATGGTGAGTATGTTTGTTGTCGCCCTTCTGCCTCTTTCTTTCTCTTTTCCAACTATTATTTCACCCTTGTTTATCATTCTTTGTATAATACACTTCAGTGTATAATAATTTTCTATCAGGTGCCCTACTAGGCAGTGATAATGACAGAAGTCTCTTTCCTTTATTTTAGATGCTTTATCACACCCCAAACTAAGAAAACGGGGGCTCACAAAATTCCTGATCGCCGAATTCAGCGCCGACAGCCTCCGTAGTACCCCATTCTCAGATCCCGACACTCACATGTCAGATTCCAATCTTGGGATCCTACAAGGAGGATTTTCAGTATGAATTTTTTTTATGAAGCATAACCACAAGCATAACCAAGTCACAAAACAACATCACCACATATCCACTATATCAAAAAATTTTAAGTACAATGCAGAAAGGGAAATACAGGGTGATTAAAAAGCTCCAAAATAATCAGATGCGCACTCCTGCCTTAGCGCTGCTGCGGTCTAATGCCACCTACACGCAACAGTCGTGCATAAGCTTATAAAAGCTTGGAGGGTGGTGTAAGTGTGTGTGTAAGGCAAGCGCCAAGTGTACAATATCAGAGTACTGTAGAAATCTAATGGTAAGTCCATGAATACAGTCAGTCGTACCAAGGCTATGTGATGCAAGGCATGAATGCTATCGGTCATACCAAGACCATTCGATGCAAGGCCTATGTAGCCAAATGTCATATGTGTGATACAAAGCAAGCATGCCAGTCCTCATCAAGTACACATATCAGTACAGTTCCTCTCTGGGATAATAACGGTATCTAGTACACTCCACACTGACTGCCGCTTACCTAGCCGCACAGCTCAGGGAGTGGAATAGACCTCACTATCCACCTGACCAGTAGTCTGCCAATACCTACCTGGATCATCGATAACGGACTCATTTATGAGTTGGCCAAACTCAGCATAGCTTATGTAACGCCCGTGAAAAATTTATACTTGGACTCGAGTACCGACTCGATCCGAAATCGCGTAGGATTAATTCCTATGGAAATTAAGCGTAAGTTAGCTAGCGCAGCACTAGAGTAGCTGGGAAATAGTCCCTGATCACTTTAAATACATTCTACAAGACCCAAATCGAGTAGAACCAATGACTCTACAATACTCTATAACCTCGGATCAAACTCTATGCAGGTTTGTTCTCTGGACCACTTTGAATCTTTGTATTGGATCTAGATCGCGCGTCGAAAGTCTGATACCTCCTATCTTAGACCGTTAGAACCGTCTTGCTGGACTTGATAATCATTTCGAAAATCAAGTCAAACCGATAATCACAGGTTATTTCATTGAGCCCGGACTGAAGAGAGTGCGAATAAGGACAGATTTGGAATTTGAAATTCAAATCTGGCACATGACTTGACGCGTCAGTATTAAGCGTTCTGACCATCATAATTCAGCCAGATTACACCCTCGGATCAGGAAAATTTTTTATTTCATATCATGAGACTTTCAGCCCTGATCTACGTGCGGTGACCGCTGAACTGAAACTGGCCTGCCACGTGCGATCTGCGAACCCTACCGGACTGAAAACTTAATGCGTACTAGATCAGGTGCGCATGAGCTTAAGTCCGATCGCATTCGGCCAGGGGACCACCAGAAAGCATCTTTTGGACCGAAACAGCCCCGATTTGGATATGCACTAAGTGAACCTTGTACAGGAGCATATTTTTGGCATTTTTGGGCTTATAAAAGGGGTTAAAACCCTCACTCCTCTCTCCCATCCGAATTTGAGAGAAACCCTAGATTTGAAGGGAGAAAAGGTGAGAGTTTGAGAGAGAGTGTAGGAGAGAATTTTCTTATCTTCGTGTCGCCTGTTGCACGTGCTGTAGCAACACCTCCTGATCACCAAGCTGGTGATTCTTCTGCGTTTTCAGGTATGAAACAACCCTAGAAGTTGATGATTTAAGGTTTACTAGGATTCGTAGTATGTTAGCTAACGTAACTCGTAAAACAGGTTCTCTTATCACCGTAGACGAAGTGTATACGCTCCGTTTGAAACGATACATCTATAAGAGATAAGGTGAGGATTTTAGATGCTTTGATTGACGATTTCCAATGCTTTTAATGTCGTTTAATAGTAGATTATCGACAGCATCGCCGTTTGACATGTACAACATGCTATCCGTTTCCTGTTTCGTAAATCAATGAAGAATATGAGATTTAGGGCATTTTAGTCATTTGTAGGAAGTACTGATTACATTCATATTTTTCTGATGTGATTGACATGGTTAGTTGTCGCATTAGAAAGTTAGGAATATGTGCATAATTAGTTTGGCAAAGAGATTCTCCAAATTGCGCACTTCGGGTCGACATACTATATGTAGACTTAAGTGTGTAGTGTATGTGTTTGTATAAATGCTTGTATTAGTATGTATTGAATTAAATGATGTTATGAATTAGTTTGAGACTGATTTCTCAATTAATATGCTGACGTAAATGATTTTCTACATGTTGACTATGTACATGATTCCATTATATGCATAAAATGTACGTGCTTGGAGATTTTCCTAAGTTGTATGTTATAACATGTGTTAACATGCTCACATGATTGTATTTCAATTCCAATACTCCTACATAAATTGTTGATGTGAATTCATATGTGTTTGGGACTATACTTAGTCCAGGCAGTCGGTAACCGAGCGAATTCGTGGTTGGCTGGTCTTGGCCACGAACGACGCGTAGATAAACGGAAGTCGTGTTTGGAGTTGGCGGTAGTGGTTAGGCCACGGAAGTGTTTTACGCACTTCATGTCGTTCGACTTGAGATGCGATCGCACTAATCGAGCCTGTCAAGTAACCCAACTGGCCGATGTATGTTTACCCTGTATGAGTCATAACTGCTTGAACCTAGGGTACTGAACTTACCATTGTAAACCCTGTTAACCATGGTACCTTGATCCACGAAGACTCATGAGCCGGGCATGGTGGTATGGGACACCGTGGTCGAGCTGTCGGCCTATGCTGGGGCCACAAACCTCCCCGTAGTGACCAGTGAGCACCTAGTCTCGTGAGCAGATTATGGTGGTATGGGACACTATATTCTTGCTGTCGGCCTACACTGATCAGGCGACGAGTCCTTTGTAGTGACCGCGAGCGTATTCTGAGTCTACGGGAGGCAACGACCCTTCAGTAGCAATAGAGTACAGTAGGCCTGGATTGATAAGGTGATGGGGGAGCGGTGCAACGAGTGCGAGCAACAGCCCTGGCAGCCCTTGCAGCGACCTACAAAATATACATCGTATGAGATTACTAGGAGTGACGACCCTAGACAGGATCTGTGTTGGGATTGATACAAGGGAAGTACCTTAGTTTCGCAATCCTGCTGTTTGAATTGTAACACCCTGAAAATCGGGGGTCATGTATAAACTCAACTCCTGAGTTCCAGACCGTCACTTATGCAACAAAAATGATTATGATTCAATTTTGTCTGTTTTAAAGCATTCACATGAGTAAAAGTATACCAAAACTGCAATTCATACTTCAGATCCAGTGATAAAAGCAAGAGGAAGACTAAACAATATATATATCACTGTATGGAAAAACAAAGTAAACCTCATCTGTCTCTAAAGTATGAATACATCTCTGAGTCTCATATACATATACATGAACAAAAATAAATATCCAAAATGGTCCCACTGAAGTCCCATCGATCCAGGTCGCCTACGCAAAGCCATCGTGATACTGCATGTACGAGAACTCGTCCTGGTCCTCGTCGAAGTCTGGCTCTGCCTCCTGGATCTCAGCCTCACCTGCATCTACAACAGGGTCTGGTGGGTGTTGCAAACACCATCCCGTAACGTGGGAGTGAGTGATCAACTCAGTGGAATCATAGAGCAAAGATTAGCATGTTCACAATTCAATCAAGCGATAATAGTAAAGCAGTAAATCAGACAATCCTAATACTGTTGTTAATGCAAGATGACATGACGTGATGTATGCCCTCACCGACGATCTCCCTCATACGGCAACATCTTACGACCGCGGCATGCAATCGACCCTCAAGTGCTCCACATCTTCCAGGCACATGCAATGGCATGGTGATATGATTTCTAAGTTGTTATTAGTCCATTCAAACAGCAGGATTGGAAAACTAAGGTACTTCCCTTGTATCAATCCCAACACAGATCCTGTCTAGGGTCATCACTCCTAGTAATCTCATACGATGTATATTTTGTAGGTCGCTGCAAGGGCTGCCAGGGCTGTTGCTCGCACTCGTTGCACCGCTCCCCCATCACCTTATCAATCCAGGCCTACTGTACTCTATTGCTACTGAAGGGTCGTTGCCTCCCGTAGACTCAGAATACGCTCGCGGTCACTACAAAGGACTCGTAGCCTGATCAGTGTAGGCCGACAGCTAGAATATAGTGTCCCATACCACCATAATCTGCTCACGAGACTAGGTGCTCACTGGTCACTACGGGGAGGTTTGTGGCCCCAGCATAGGCCGACAGCTCGACCACGGTGTCCCATACCACCATGCCCGGCTCATGAGTCTTCGTGGATCAAGGTACCATGGTTAACAGGGTTTACAATGGTAAGTTCAGTACCCTAGGTTCAAGCAGTTATGACTCATACAAGGTGAACATACATCGGCCAGTCGGGTTACTTGACGGGCTTGACTAGCACGATCGCATCTCAAGTCGAACGACATGAAGTGCGTAAAACACTTCGCGTGGCCTAACCACTGCCGCCAACTTCAAACACGACTCGCGTTCATCGACGCGTCGTTCGTGGCCAAGACCATTCAGCCATGAATTCGCTCGGTTACCGACTGCCTGGACTAAGTTTAGTCTCAAACACTTATGGAATCACATCAGAAAATTATGTAAGAGTATTGGAATTGAAATACAATCATGTGAGCATGTTAACACATGTTATAACATTCAACTTAAGTAAATCTTCAAACACATATATTTCATGCATGTAATGAAATCATGCATATAGTCAACATGTAGGAAATCATTTAGGTCAGCATATTAATTGAGAAAACCATCTCAAACTAATTCATAACATCATTTAATTCAATACATACTAATACAAACATTCATACAAACACATACACTACACACTTGAGTCTACATATAGTATGTCGACCCGAAGTGCGCAATTAGGCGAATCTCTTTGCCAAAGTAATTATGCACGTATTTCTAACTTCCTAATGCGACAACAAACCATGTCAATCACATCAGCAAAATATGAATGTAAACAGTACTTCCTACAAATGACTAAAATGCCCTAAATCTCATATTCTTCGTTAATTTACGAAACAGGAAACAGAGAGCATATTGTACATGTCAAACGGCGATGCCGTCAATAATCTACTATTAAACGACATTGAAAGCGTTGGGAACCGTCAATCAAAGCGTCTAAAATCCTCACCTTATGTCTTGTAGACTCGTGAATTGAAACGGAGCGTATACGCTTCGTCTACGGCGAATAGGGAACCTAATACACGAGATCCATAAGCTACATCGCTATGGAAACAAAGGAAACTCAAATCAGCAACTATTTAGGGTATTTGCTTACCTAGACTCGTGGTGTAATCGCCGGAAAAGCGATAGAGGTGCATTGCTTAAGCACGTGCAACACGTAGCACAAGTAGCAGGAAGAACTCTCCCACTCTCTCTCACAATCTCTCACCTTTTCTCTCACAATAGCTAGGGTTTCTAGCTAATTCGGATGTGTGAGAGAAGTGAGGGTTTCAACCCCTTTTATAAGCTAAAACATGCCCAAAATAGGCTTGGGAACAATGTTTACTTAGTGCCTAACCAAATTGGGGCCGTTTCGGTCCAAAAGAGCATTTCTGAAGGTCCCCTGGCCAAATGCGGTCGGACTTAAGATCATGCATACTGGATCTAGCACACATCCAGTTTTCAGACCAGTAGGGTTCCCAGATCGTACGTGGCGGTCTAGTTTCAGTTTAACGGTCACCGCACCAAGATCAGGCCTATAAGTCTCGTGATATGTAATAGAAATTTTTCCTGATCCAAGGGTGTAATTTGGCTGAATTCTGACGGTCAGAACGCTTAATACTGATGCGTCAAATCGTGTGCCAGATTTGAATTTTAAATTCCAATTCTAACCCTATTCTCACTCTCTTCACTCCAGGCTCAATGAAATAGCCTCTGAATGTCAGTTGGACTTGATTTTCGAAACGATTGCCAAGCCCAGCTAAGTGGTCATAACGGTCTAAGATGGTAGGTATCGGACTTTCGACGCGCGGTCTAGATCCAATACAAAGTTTCAAGGAGGTCCCGAGAATAAACCGGTTTAGAGTTTGATCCGAGGCTTTAGAGCATTATAGCACCATTGGTTCCACTCGCTTTGGGCCTTGTAGAACGTATTTAAAGTGATCAGGGACCATTTCCCAGCTATTCTAACGTTGCACTAGGTAACTTAGTCATATTTTCTAAAGGAGTAAATTCTACGCAATTTCGGGTTGAGTTGGTACTCGAGCCTAAGTATAGATTTTTCATGGGCGTTACATGAAGGGACTAATAACAACTCGAAAATCATATCACCATACCATTGCATGTGCCTGGAAGATGTGGAGCACTTGAGGGTCGATTGCTTGCCGCGGTCGTAAGATGGTGTTGTATGAGGGAGATCGTCGGTAAGAGCATACATCACGTCATGTCATCTTGCATTAACAACAGTATTAGGATTTTCTGATTTACTGCTTTACTATTATCGCATGATTGATTTGTGAATATGCTAATCTTTGCTCTATGATTCCATTGAGTTGATCACTCACTCTCACGTTATGGGATGGTGTTTGCAACACCCACCAGACCCTGTTGTAGATGCAGGTGATGCTGAGATCCAGGAGGCAGAGCCAGACTGGTATTTAGTACTCAGGCACCCGTGTATCTATTCGGTCTAGACATTGGAGTAACTCCTGATACCAAAAAGATTCTGAGACTTTCACCCAAGGACATCCTAAGTGCTTACAGTGCGAGAACTAAGTATTTTCAGTATCCGATACGGCCATATACGATGTGCCTGTGGAGCCACGGCCCTGAGTAACTAGGGCATATAATGATCAAGTCAGTCATATGCGAGATGCATGAATCACACCGTACAGTCATGCAGTAATCCTGCGCGTACCATACGCTCATGTGGGGTACTCTGTCTCATAAGGAGTCCTGTAATGTCTCAGCCCAACGTCTTATGCTATGATCAAACATTCCTCATATCAAGCATACATATGATGTGTATGGCATGAGGCATGAAATTATACTAAACATGTAATAAAGTAATGAACTATCCTTACAACGCAAATGAGCCTAGACAGCCTACACACAACAAGTATGGGCCTATCAATGGGCCCTAAGGAGAGTTATAATGCGGACATTTAACCAACATTTATTCTTACAATGTGAACGTCAAACCAACATTGCTCCTAAGGCATGACCTGCCATAAAATATCATTACACAAACCATGGAGGCATCACACATTGCAATAGACTCTAAGGACATCCCGTTGGGCCTCGACCAATGGGCCTTAGATACATCAAATGGGCAGCATCATATGGGCCTTATATAAATTAAGTGGGCCACATCAATCGCCCTTATGTACATTGCAATGGACCATAACCCCTGGCCCTTTAAATACATCACAATGGGGGCCTTATGTATCTCAAATGGACCACACCAATTGGGCCCCATGCATACCAAATGGGCCACACCCAAATATAAGTGGAGATAATGATTTTTCCACCATTAAAGTTTTTAAAGCCCACCCTGACATTTATTTTCTATCCAATCCGGTCATTAGGTCACAGAGACCTAGATTAAGAAGAAAGCACATTTCTTAATAATCCAAACTTTTGTGACAACAAAGGATTTCAATGGTAGGGACTCAATCCCCACTATTATTTACTATGTGATCCACTTGATCCTAGATCTACCTCATTCTTTAACTCATGCCATAAAATGATTTTTCAAAATGGATAGACAGTTTGGATGCAACATATGCATCATGGTGGGTCCCACTGTCCAAACGGTGGACAGTGGTGAGGTCACAGGGGTTCCACTGTCCACTGTGGACAGTGTGCATAACACATACCTCATAGTAGGCACCACGTGGGGCCCATTGTGTCCCACGTGGGGCCCACTATAATGTTTATCTGCAATCCAACCCATTTATAAGGTCGCACATACCTGGATGAATGGGAAAAATAAATTTCATATTGATTCAAAACTTTTATGGTGAACGAAAGGGTTCCAATGGCAGATGTTAAATATCCACTGTTTTCTGTGATGTGGGCCACCCTAGCTGTGTATATAGCTAATTTTTGGTGGGGGTCCCACTGGCCTAAGGGGCCCACCAATGCACGGTGTGGATGGTCTGGACACATCACGGTGAGGCCCACACATGGGACCATGGTCCCTATCCGCCCGCCCATGGCGTAGTAGCGCCTGCTGCTCTGTTAGGGCAGCAAGTGCTGCTACCTATTTTCTATTTTTTTATTATTTTTTTTGAGAAATTAGTTTTCCTGACATTTTGTTGTGGTAAGGCCCACATCAGGGGAATCCACCCCGTCCATTGCCTCCCATGGCTCAAAATAAGCCAAACAAGCCCAATGTTTGAGGCATTTTGGCGTATAAAATCATTAGGTGATTTTTCAACGGTAAAAATCACAGTTTTCTATGTTATGGCCCATCAGAAATTTGGATCAATTCCATTTTTTGGCTCAATGCCTAAAATGATCTAAGGAATGAAATGGATGGCTTGGATTAAAAACATACATCAAGGTGGGGCCTGTGAGAGCAGTCCACCCCAAAACCAAAAGAAATCTCTTTTTTTTTTGTTTACAATTCACGTCCAGCGTCTCTGGACACTAGACGGCTTGGCATGACACGTGTAAGGTGGGCCCTGCTCAGGTGGGCCACCAAATGATGGATGGTGTGGATACAACACATGTGAAGTGGGCCCCACCTACAGATGACTTGGATAAAATATATGCTTCATGGTGGGGTCCATCCGGGTGGGTCACACAGCCACATCTTCACATATAATAGAAAATGAAAGAGAGAGGAAGAGAGAAAGAGAAAAAGAGATGGACACATGTGATGGAGGGACCCCGACACTATGGGCCCTCCCTTGCATTCAATCATACATCAAGTGGGTCCCATTACATGTGGACCCATCAAATAGAAAATCAATAGTGGAGATCCTTTCTCCACCAAATGTAAGGTCTAGATGACCCTATGCATACAAGGAAAATAAACATCATGATGGGGTCCATGGAGAATGGCCCCATCATGGGACGATCATGAGGATCAAGGTGGGCCATCGGCCACACCTAGGGTCCAAAGTGAGATCCATACCATCAATCAGTAGGCCTCACTTGGCCCTTCATCTAAAAAAAAATGAAATCTAAACCTATAGAAGTACCAACCATTCGATCTTCTCAGTCCGTTGGAAAGCTAATCTCCTTGTGTCTCACTTTGATGGTGGAAGATGAGGTTTGAATGGCTAGGATGATGGATTTGGGATGGAAAAGTGGGCCTCACACATGCACTTTTCTCTCCATGGGAGGAGCTTAGACGTGGGTTTTTTTTGTTGCTTGGAATTGTGTTAAGAAATGAGAGAGAGAGAGAGGGTTGTAAGAGAAGTGAGGGATGAGTGTGATGGGTGAAAGGGTTAGTGATGTGTGATGTGTACTTGACATGTATGGTTGTGTAAGAGAGAGGGTGAGAAAGAGTTGACTTGGTGGTTGCTTGGGGATGGGGGTGAAAGGTGATTTGTACTTAACATAAAGTGATTGATTGATTGAATGATTGATTAATTGATGGGACATGTTGTAGAGATTCTCTTGGGATTGAAAAAGCACAGTGTTTTCTCAAAATAAACGCCTGCTCACATCTTCTGACCTAGGTATCGGATCGGTATGAGAGTCGCAGCGTTGGAACCGCGACGACGATGCGGTTACAATGGTACAAGTCTTGGATTAAGCCAATTCAAATCTACAGGATACGACTTAGGGTCATGCGCAAACATCGATTATGGGTCACGGATTGTCAAAATTTGACAAGAAGGATCGTGGGAGTCGACGAAATAGTACAGACTAGGATACGAGTCTTACTGCTTCCTTGGGACATTTTGATAGCAGTAATTCAATTTTTCCAGCTTTTAGCAACTGATTCAGTATAGGGAGTACGTCCTCCTTTTCAAACGTGAAACCCTGATGAAAATTCAATGATCGGGGTCTTTTGTCATAAAACCTTCCTCCAGGGTGACTCAGCTCTTCTTTCCTTTCTGTCCTTTTCCTTTCACTTCTCTTGCTTCCTGGTTACTCTTCTCTTTTTCAACCATATTTGTGGTCAACTTTTGAGATCCCTTTCTAAGGATTTCATAATTGAATGTTGGCATTTTCTGAGTCATTAATTCTAGAGCATGCGCCTTTGTAGCCAAGTCATAGAAGGTTCTGATGTCAGCGCTAGTGAGGCCAAATGTTATTCCAGTCTCCATAGATTTCAGGTACATTTTAACCTGTTCTTTCTCTTTTGGTAATTTCTTACAAGAAGCTCCCAAGGTCTTCCATCTGTGTATGAATTTTTCCACTAGCTCTCCTTCTCTCTGTCGCACCGAAGTTAGTTATGTGATACTGACATTATGTTCTGATGAGAAGAAATTTGACATGAACGCGTCTTGCATTTGCTCCCATGTTCTTATTGACCAGGCGTTAAGCTAGCATACCACTTGAATGCTTTATTCGTTAAAGAAGACCCAAATAATCAGAGACAGTATTGGGTCACTGTTGAGAAATTCCACATATTGGTGATAAAATGCATCAGGTGTTCTTCTGGTGATCCATCTCCAATGAACTTTTGAAAGTCAGGATGTTTAAAATTGTTTGGGAATGGGATATCCACTTCTCTTGGGTATGGCGTTCGATATCTGAATCTTTATGTGCCCTCACGTTCTCTTTCCGACCTAACTGCTTCTTTAATGACTTGTCGTACTTCTTCCTGTGTCACTATTCTCATCGTGGGAACATATCCATGCGACCTGGTCCTTGGTAGCTGCGACCCTTCACGGTGTTGCTCTCTTTCATTCACATTGTCAATCACTGGGGGTGTTACCATTTGGGCAACATCGTGTGCGAGAGTTGTTAAGGGTTCCCTGAGATTTATGCATTTTTCCATTAGTGCTTTTTGTGCTTCCGCCATTTCATTTACATGGTCCTCTGTAGTTGGCGTACTTTCCTGGTTTGTTTCGGCCATGTGTACTGCGACTTCTCCACTCTTCAATGAAGTTGTAGTCGGAGTGGGATAAGAATACGTCGACGTAAGAGGGCTCACAAAAAGAGGAGAGGATGGGATTTCATTCAAGACTCAACCTGTCTCAAACTGGGTCTGTTTCGAATAAGAAACAAATGCATTTTGTTTGGGAATATTTCATTCAGTTGATAATTAACAAACGAGGACCAAGAAGACAATCACATGATTTATTCATTCCGAATTCTATTACACCCTTTTTTCCCTTTGATTCCAAATAGAATATTTATAAGTTACAATATAGAATCAATATTTAAAATTAACATTATGCATAAATGTATCAAACATTAAAACATAGTTTTGAATGTTGCGTTAGAGGCCATTGTTCATGGATAGAAACTATGGTGCACTGTCAAGAGCCATTGTGCCACTATCAGAAGCCATTATGCACTGACTGTAATCATTGTGCACTGGCTGAAGTCATTATGCGGTGACACCCATTGTGCACTGGAGCTCATTGTGCACTGGCACGCATTGTGCATTGGAGCTCGTTATGCACTGCCAACTAATGCACGCTAAAGGTGTTTGTGCTCTACTGGTGTTTTGTGCTGCACAACACCTATTACGTATAATGAAGATAGGGCTCTACCTTTCTCTCTCTCTAGATTCTCCTTCTACTTCTTAGTTGGCTGTCTCTGACCCCTTATTGATGGGTCGGGGTATTTATAGCCTCCTCACACATGCGATCATGCCATGTAGCCATTGTGCGGTCCCTTTTGTACGATCGTCCGTTATGATGACACCTTTGTGCGAAATCCTTTGTGCAGACTTCCTTTATGCAGAATCCTTTGTGCAACCCTCCTTTGTGAGGTATCTTTTGTGCAAATTCCTCTGTGTAATCATCTGTCCTTCAATATCTATTCCCACATAGTGTTCTATGCACAACAATTTATGCACAACTGTTCACGCACAGCAGTTTGCACACAGCAGTTTGCACATAACAGTTTGCACACAACAATTCTTCTATTCTATTTTTGTGCCTCAACAGGGTCAAGCTGAGTTGACATGGTAGTTGCACCACACTACTCCCTGATTCCCTTTTTTCTTCTTCTATTCCTTTAGACCAGAGCTCAGGTGGCCTCATGTTGATGATTTAGAGTTAGGATTGAAGGCCCAGTAGTGGACGCACAAGTCTGCTTTAAACGAGGAAGACGATCATGCTTCAATGGCAGATCTTGCTACATGAGGGTTTTCTTCATCCTACTTCTACCAGACACTTCAAATGAGTCCACCAAATCTCGTGGGGGTGATCTTTTGAAGATTTTGGGTGGTTTAGGTGGTGGGTTTGAGCTTGGGAAGAAATGGAAGCATTTCGAGTGCGACCGCCAGAAAATGAAGGAGGAGGTGTGTTTGCTTGATCCTTCCCCTTTTTATTGTTTACCCTTAATCCCTAGAGCTATTAGATTAGAAGTGAACGGTCTAGATACTTTACCTTGCAAAAATAAAACCATTCGTTGTTTGCTTTTTTGCTACAAGGAAGCCCTAAACCACGTGCATCGGACGAAGGGGATCCTCCTAAATAGACAGCCAGGATCAACTAAAGACCCCCTCATGTGGATCATAACAACTGGCCTGAGAATGATTTCCATTTTTGGAACAATCCACAGCACACACTTCTATTATACTAGGAATCGGGTGCGTGCACATGTGTTCCCGCATGCAGAAGGGACTGGGTTTTGGTTAGACCCAAGCTCTGAACATGGTGGATGGTTCAGATCATCCAGATAGCCGATGATGGTGGGCCACATGCGCTATAAACAGATGTTGTCCGTTCAAACAAAAACTGAGTGAGAATATGTAACGAGAAAGAGGATGTTTCCTCTTTGAGACAGCCAGGTCAAACATTGTTTAACTGGCATGGTGCATTGCAGGTGCACACCCACTGTGGTGCATACACATGAAATGTTGGGTCCACAGGATGTTTTGATGAAATCCATTGACCTGTATATGGCCATGAGTCTAAGAATGAGGTTGGTCTAAGACTTAGGTGGGCCCTCATTAATTGAATCTTGTCTAATTTGTTAATCTTCATTGATCCAATGGTTAGGTTTATACCAATTTGAACATCAACAGTCAAAAGAGTCCTGAGGATCCCTCAGTTGGAAATCAACCATTGGATTATGGCTGATATGAGCTAATATTCATTTAAAACCTAAGTATTGTTGTTATGATATTTTTAATGGCATTATTATTACCAAATTTATTATTACTTATATTAAATATGATGGCTCTTTCTTAAGAATTTTTATTATACACTTTTACAACTAATTCATCTATATGTATGTATTTAATTTTCTTATTTTATTTTATTTTGAATCATGGGTTGTCATTGGGTTCATGCTAGAACGTAGATGGGTCATTAAACTAAGTTAATGTGACCCATGTATGTATAACCTAATTTCATTTTTTCATGGTAACACTCGAGTATTGAATGTGCGGAAATTGTCTGATTAGTGAGATCAAGTGGCGGATCACTTTACGGGATATTATGGGCATGATGGACGATGGATCGAATGACACAAGTCCTGGTATTAAAATGAATGGTTTGATTGGTCTATCTGAGTGATTGAAGACCTAGAGTAGGTGACTCTAAAGTTGTGATGGACCATTTTGAGAATCAATCAAATGGATAGTTTGATATGTGAATAGGGATTACTTTTAACGGTCGGATTTAGACTGAAATGTATGGGAATGTTTGCTTAAGATAGGTTTGTATTTAAACTAAGTTAGATTACATGGTAACACTCAAGTACTAAAAAGTACAGGGTGTTATAGTTTCATAGTCAGGAGTTTCACATTCATTTAAGGAAGTGATTCTAGCTATGATTATGAAAGCCTTTTGATCTTTCTCGGTTTCGTGGTCTGATTCATCAATTTTGTATTAGATTCTGATTCTGATGACTCATCCTAAGTGGCAATCATGTCTCCTCTTTGAGATCTATCCTTCTTAGGACATTTTGAAGTTAGATGTCCAAATTTAGAATGGTCGAAGCATTGGGTGTCTTTAGATTTTGATTTCCAAACATTTGAATTTCCTTTTCTTTTATCAGAAGGTTTTTAAAAATATGATCTTTTTTTATATTTAAAAATTCTATAAAAATTTTTAGCCAACATTGTCATATCATCCACATTCTCATCATTTTCAAAATCTATGTCTTTAGATTTATATTTAGATTAAGATGATTTAAGAGCTATGGACTTTTTTTAGGAGCTTTGAAATTCAGCTTATAGGTTTGTAGAGATCCAATTTGTAAGTGCAAAAATGTTGAGCACACTTTAGTTTTCAAATTTCGTAAAGCTAAAAAAACTTGACAATAGATCTTCAAGATCAGTCTATGTTTAAGAGAAGACCAAGCTCAATCAAGAAAAGATTAAGAGAAGATTAAGCTCAAGATTGGTCGATAGTCAAGAGAAGCAGACCTTAGGACTAGGTACTTTCAAAAATGTGTTATTTGGAGTTTTTATACTTATTTTGCTTGGAATTCGATCAACCTAACTTTTAGTTTGGCTAGCCTGAGCTTTCTTGGCCAGCCTAACTTCAAGACCAAAGCGACAACTGATTTTTGTTGAAAATTCGACTAGCCCGAGTTTTGGTTCGGCTAGCCCGAGAAAGTTCGGCTCAAATTCCAACAACCTCATCTTTTAAAATTTTAGTGAATTCAGCCAACCAAAGGGAAAATTTGGCTAGCCAAATTAGGCTGTTCGGCCAGCTAAAGTTGACCTCAGTCCAATCGAATTTTGGATAAATCTTATCCCACACGATCTGAAGCCCGTTGAACTAAATCCGATCTGCTCAGGCTAGCCAAGGTTTCTACTTCTTTGGCTATAAATTGAGTTCCTCTCTCATTCTGAATTACTCAAGTTCATTATCTGAATCCTTCTGCAAGAGAGAGAGAAGCTCGAGTTTTTATCAAGTTATTGAATGGTATTTATAATTTAATTTATATAACTTTTTTCAATTCCCTTTATCTTAGATCTTTTAAGTGTGATTCAAAAGCGAGTAAACTATATTTTTCTTTTAAGATCTAAGAGAATTGATTCAAGTAGCTTTTGAGTTTAGCTTAATTAAAATCAATAGAACCCTAGACCCTTTCTATCTGACTGAACAAGGAACAATCTACATTCAAGAAAGAAATTCTTCTACCACAAGCTTCTAATATGTCTTCTATGGAGAAGATAAGTATACCTTCTAAACTCTTTTAGGTTTTTCTAAGATAGCTTGTTAAAATCTCAATTTAGGTTTTGTATGAGATAGCCTGAAAATCTCAGCTTAGGTTTGATTGTGATAACCCGTAAAAATTACAAGAATTGTATAAAGTTATTAAGGTGAACTTGGAAAAAAAATTATAATGAAAGCCAAAATTATGAGGGAAGTAATTTTGAGAGTGGAGTAGGTGTGGCTATTTTTAAAGCACCGAACCACTATAATACTTTACACCATGTGGTGAATGCCTTTATTTTATTTCTAGCGACTGATTGTATTTAATTTCAGTTGAGTGGTGAATGTTGTAATATTTTGATTTACTCTTGCAAGTTTGAGATTTTGATTTTAAAGAAAATCGTGAAATAAGGTTGTCCTACTTAAAACTTTAGGTGAAGGTTGTCCTACGAATTATTTGGAATTAACATTTCAATACTTAAGCAATTGAGATCTTTTCTTTATTTACATTTTCAGCACTTATTTCAATTATTTGGCATTGTCTTATTCACCCCCCCCCCCCCCCCTATCTAGGACATCTTAAGCTCTCCTTTTCACAATTAATTCCTCAACTTTCATAGAATCGGTATCCCTCAATTCTTGAATAGCAGTAACTTTAGAGTTGAACCTGTTAGGAAATGATTGTAGTATTTTTGCACTGCTTTCACGTACTTTTTCTCCAAGACCTCATATAGAATTAACAATGTCATTTAGTTTCATGTAGAAATCCATGAATGACTCACTTTCTTCCATAAGAATTTCCTCAAAATTTGTTGTGAGAATTTGGATCTTAGACTTTTTTATAGTGTTAGTTCCTTCATGTGTCATTTTGAGAATATCACATGCTTGTTTTTCTATATCACAAGAAATGATTCTTTTGAATTCATCCTGTGATAGAGCACGAGTAATAACATTCAGGGCTTTTGCATTTTCAATACTTTCACTTTTCTAAATTGTCGTCTAAAGTATAAGCAGTTTCTTTTATGGACGTGGTTCCATTTTCAGCTACTACTTCCATCATAGGAGGGATCCATTGGGTCATAGTGGCTTGCCACACACTTTCATCAATAAACTCGAGGAAAATCTTCGTCCTTGCTTTCCTATAAGAGTAGTTTGAGCCATTGAATGTAGGTGGCCTGGAAATGGACAAACTATCGAAATTTAAAATTCTAATAGCTAACTCTAGAAGGCTAATCCCAAAAAGAACAACCTCGCTCTGATACCACTTGAAAGTACAAGTTATAAATGTCCTAAATGGGGGTAAATAGGATAGTACAAAATATTTTGATATAATGTGGAATAATAAAATAAATACTCTTAATTGCTTATAGTATTAAAATCTTGATTCCAAATATTTCGTAGGATAACCTGCACCAAAAGATTTAGGCAGGACAACCTTATTTCGCAACATCTTTAAGATCAAAATATCAAACTTAGCAAGAGATAATCAATCATAAGGAAAGCATATAAGAATTAAACAATCACCACAATGCACAAGGAATTATAGTGATTCATTACTTAACTCCACACCTACTCTACTCCCAAAATTACTACCCTCACAATTCTAGCTTTCACTATTTCAAGGTTTTCATAAGGTCACCTTAACAACCTTATATAGTTCTTGTGATTTTCACGGACGATCACAACAAAACCCTCTTTATAATTTTCACGGGTTATCACAACAAAACCCTTCTTAGTGATTTTCACGAGCTCACCACAAAATAACCCACTGAGATTTTTGGGCTTATCTCATAAAAACCTAAAATAAAATAAAATAAATATAGTACTTATCTTCAATTGGCGAGTCGAAGACGTAATTATATCTTGATTGCAGCAATCATCTTTTTTAGGATATTGATAAAGCCTTATATGTGTTTAACCCAAAAAGAATATAAGGATCTAATATATTTTCAAAGTAATAAACAATACCTTAGTGCTACAAATTCAATTCTCTAATTCTCAAGTAGAGTATAGATTACTCTATTAAAAAAGATTACACTAACTTGGAAAGAGAATAGAATAAGTTAAATAAAACATAAGAATTACCGCACAAATAGCTTAAGGAGGCTTGGACTTTCACTCTTTTCTTGAGAAGATAGATCTTTAATTTTTGTATTGTTAATGAGTGAGAGAAAGCCTCTATTTATAACCTAAGGATTTGAAAATTCGCCTGGCCTGATTTTAAGTTTGGCTAGCCGAATTCCAATGATTGCATTTGAATATATCTTAAGATTTTGTGGGATGAAATCTTTCAAAAATTCGATTGGCCAAACCTCCAGTTTGGCTGGCTGAATACATAGTTTGGCTAGCTAAATACATGGTTCGGCTGGCCGAATCTCCATAAGCTCTGAAATCTTATCTTGTTGGAAACTTAACCAAACATACTTCAAGCTAGCCGAGCAGACTGGTTCGGCTAGCCGAACTTGCTTTAGAAAATATTTTTCTTAATGTGTACTTGCCTTAATTATGTTAGGTTAGACGAAGGTAGTTAAATTGGCTGAACCTGAGGTCGGGCTGGCTTAACTCCACTATATTTTACTTAGAATCATATGTTATTGTGATATCATGTGAAATACACCTAACTTAGGGTTAATCTAAGTTTATACCACTTAATGGTTGACACATACAAAGTGTTCCAATCTTTGAACCATGTGAAGTTTTTAAGGCTTGAGATGTTGAGTCTTCCTTAATATATTGATCGAGTCTTTACGAGTTCTTCATGAGTTGTCAAAAAGTATCTTCACGAGTGCTTATGCTCCTTTCAGGACTAAAAAATTTGGCAATCCTAATTATTCTTAAGTATAAGCACTAACACTTAGATTCGGGCTGGATAACCTACCCTAACTACTACACTTACTAAAGTAATAAACCAGTCAACACAAGTTTCTAATGGGTAGGATCTGACTAAGTCGGTAAGCCAAAGAGCATACATTTATACTGACCGGGTGCAAGATGCAATGTCATGCAAAAATTATGGAATTGATGAGCAAGGGAGTTGAGATGTAAGTGTTGCACAGTGTTAATGATGAGATTTAGATGGAGGAGATTGAAAATCAAACGGTTGAATGGATGATAGTGTTGCAAAGATTGGATTGAGTGGCTCAGATCGAGATATTAGGGGCTCATGAGGCTTTGGATTAGGTTGGGCTATGCTTGACCTAGGCTGGACTCTTTCCTATGGCTCCCTCCTTTCCTTAGTGGAGGGATTGAGTAACAAGGCTAAGGCTTAAGGGGAGTGAATGAGAAGGCTTGGGTTTATGGGATAGATTGAAATGTGAAGGGAAGGGGGGGGGTACTTATAGCCCCTTAGCCTGGTTTTCTAGTAATTCTTGCAAAGTTTGAGGCTAGAAAGGGTTTAAATTGTTAAGATTTGATATTGTCATGTGGGAAAATCTCATAGGTTTGATTAGATGGCATAAAGCATAATCTTAGCACAAGGGAGGGGTATAGGAGTAATTGAACTTTTCCACATGCTTGGAGCATATAAAAAAATAAAAAACACTAGCTACACACAGATGAACACCGTACGAAAGTATAGAACAAGCCATGTGGCGAGTAGTGCCCAGGGGTCGCTCGTACCTTGCCAGTTCTCTAGTTTTGGTAGGTAAGCTCTCCTACACATGTGGGGAGCTCTTGTTAAACATGGTTGCTTTGTTATCTCCCTCTGTACTCTGATTGGGCTTTAAAAGTGGGCTTGGACTAAAATAGATCTTAGGCCTAGTTTGATGTTGAGGGTCAAATATTGCATATTATCCTCCATTTACATCTTGGTTTTATGAACATGATAAAGCTTAATGTTCTATTTTACTCATATTTGTGTTGCAAGGTGAAATTAAGAACTTAGATTGAAAAGGGTGATAAAATCATGGATTTTATGTTGAATAATCACCAAGGTAAGGGATAGATCTTAGAAGACTAAGATTGAAGAACACATATGGAAAAGATCCAAGAAAACCAAGTGAGGAATGAAGAGAATCAAAGATTTCAAGTAAAGAAAAGGAATCCTGAAATCATCCTGAAAAAGCATATTCTGAAACTCTGGGTCATTAAGTGAAATTGTGTAGAGTGAAGTCTATTTTGAAAAATTGCGTAGAGTGAAGTCAATTTTAGCAAACTATGTAAATTTGAGGCAGTTTCTAAAGTTTTCCAACTAGGTGTGAAATTTGGAGTTCCACAACTATAAATAAGACTCCCTAAGATGTTCCTAAGCATCTTATAGGGTTTAAGGAGTGGAGCAAAGGGTGGAGAAGCCGTCGCCAAGAGTGTTTCTTCTCCTTAGTTATTTTCATGTTTTTCTTAAGAGACTTTGGTCTAATCATGTCTATGGTTGGCTAAACCTCTTAGCTAGGGCTAAGAGGTGAATCTTGTAGCATGATGAGATGTTTTCATTGCTTTGATACATGTTTATGTTGAACTCCATGGATTCTAATTTGGTATTTAAAGAATACGTTCAGTTTTCAATGATTTATTATGACTCAAATTACAGTAGATCTGCAATAGCTTCCTCAATCACTACAAGTGGATCCTTGAAAACCCTAGTTCCCACCTTTAAATTTTTAGTTTTAATTACTTAATTCAAAATTACTCCCTCAATCACTTCAGAATTAGTTTTACATCTTCTTCTAGTTAATTTAAGAAATGTACAAGTTTCAATCCATGTGGATTCAACATCGGTCTTACTGAGATTATTAATACATTGCGACCCTACACTTAGGGTTGTGAACAAGTTTTTAGTGCCATTGCCGGAGACTAACGATTATGTTTTTCTAAGATTAACTAGTTTTGGAATTAGTTTAAGATTAGGGTTTTTCTACTTTCTATTTTTAGGTTAGGGTTTTTTTTTGAATTATTTTAGAAATTAACTTAGCTTTCTATTTCTAGTTTTAGAAACTCTCCTTTTCTGTTTTTGGAAAGTAAATTTAGAAACTAATTTACTTTCTAATTCTAGGATAAAAAATTTCTTAATTTATTTTTAGAAACTAATTTTTTAAAAACTTTCTTAATCTATTTTTATAAATTAATTTCCTTTCTTTTTTCTTTCTCAGAAACTAGTTTAATTTTTTTAAAAAAATAACTTACTTTCTATTTTTAGAAACTTTCCTTTTTCTTTTTTTAGAAACTCACTTTCCTTTTTCTAGGTTTAGAAACTTTCCTAATTTATTTTTAGAAACTTTCCTTTTTCATTTTTGGAAACTAGGTTATTTTTTTAGAAACTTTCCTAATTTATTTTTAGAAACTAACTCATCTTTCTATTTTTAGAAACTTTGTATTTCTCTTTTTAGAAACTAATTCACTTTTCTTTTTCTTTTGCAGGATCCTAACATAGAAACTTCTAATTTGGTAACTTCTTTCTAATTCTTTCTTTCTATTTTTAGATTTCTATTTCTCTTTTTCTTTTTAGGTTTAGGTTAGATTCTAAAATTGAGGGTTGAGACTGTTTCATGCCCAAGTGGGTCAATGACAATACTCGACATCTCTTAAGTGAAGAAGGATTGTTTGAGGGGTTATCTATCCATCATAGGATTAGACACCACTCGATATCCACAAAGTTAACTGAAGTTATAGTTGTAAATCAACTGGCCAATCAATCTCCAAATTCACCCCAACCTATGGTGGAGGAAATCCAGGATAAGAATAAGGTGCATCAAGCATCACCGCCTCATACTTTATGAGACTATTTACAACTGTCGAGGGTGAGCACCCCTTCCTGTATGATTTTTCCAGAAAATACAGGAAACATAGAGATCAAGCCCGGAGTGGTCTAACTCCTTCCAAAGTTCCTTGGGCTTGAATCTAAAGATCCATATTTACACTTGAAAGAGTTTGGTCAGATCATGACCACTTTATACTTTCCTAATGTGTCTGAGGACACAATCTGATTGAAACTCTTCCCTTTCTCCCTGAAAGAAAGGGTAAGATGTGATTACATTCACTACGTCCACGATCTATTGGCAGATGGAATGACATGACAAGGAAGTTCATAAAGAAATTCTTCCCATATCATAAAACAAATACCATCAGAAAGTCGATCATAAACTTCGTCCAAAGGGAAGATGAAACATTCTTCCAATGTCAGGAGCAGTTTAAGGATCTTGTTAGTTCAGCCCACAACACGTTTTTAAAATGTGATGCAAAACAAATTTCTTCCATGAAGGACTGACATCTTTCATGCATCAACTTGTTAAGACAATGTGCAATAGAGAATTCCTGAATAAAGATATTGATGAAGTGTGGGATTACTTTGATAAACTTGCTGAAACCACACAATTATGGGACATTTCCCCAAGAACGAGCATCATGTCTAAGCCTACTCAATCAAAGGAGAGAGGTGGAATATATCTTTTGAAATAGAAAGATGATATCAATGCTAAAGTGGCTAGTCTCACAAGGAAACTCAAGGCCGTGAAACTTAGGAAGGATAAGGATAAGGAATTGTCAGTAGTATTTGTGTTTGTAACATTCATACAAATGAAAATTTCCCAACAATACCTATATTTCAAGAAATATTGAATAAGCAATCAAATGCCATAAACAACTACTAAAGACCTTTCAAGGGACTCACTTCAAACACATATAACACCGGCTGGAGAAATCATCCGAATTTCAAATGGAGGAATGGACAATCTGCTACACCTCAAGGAATCCCTAATCAATTCTTAAATTAAGGGAAACCTTGAGAGGAATTGGTTAAAAATCCTAAAGAGCTCATCTAGCAAAGTACTCTTCAAGCCTTACAAGAACTAACAAAGGTTATACAAAAGATAGACTCATACGTTACGGTTATGGAGAAAAGGATACTTTCAGCCTAACTTATCCCCAATCCTAAACCGCAATACAAAGTTAGTGAACCATGCTCTTCAAATCCAATGGAACAAGATAAGTCTATCACCACTCTTAGGAGTGGGAAGATAATTGACAAATCTATTTTGGTAAGGGCTGAGAAGCCCAAGGACCCAGATGCAGATGAGACTAATAGACCTAGTAATGTTCCACATGAGGTAGAACTGGAACTTCAAAGCAAACTGATTACTCCATTTCCCCAATGGTTGATAGCACCAAAAAACCTCTCTAACTCTCGGGATATTCTAGAGGTGCTTAAGAAAGTGAAGGCCAACATTCCTCTACTGGATGCTGTAAAAGAAATACCTTCATATGCCAAATTTTTGAAAGATTTATGTATGACCAAAAGACAGTAAAATATGTAAAAGAAAATCTTCTTAATAGAAAAAGTGAGTGTCATCTTAAAGCAAGATGTGTCATAGAAGTACAAAGATCCTGGTAACCCGACCATTGCCTGTGTAATTGGAAATTACTGGATTGAGCAAGCACTTCTTGACTTAGGAGCAAGCGTAAATCTGATGTCATACTCAGTCTACGAACAACTAGGTCTATGTGAATTAAAACTCAGTCGGACAACATTACAACTAGCCGATCGCTCAATTCGTGTGTCGAGAGGGATAATCGAGGATGTGTTGGTCTAGGTTGCTAAATTCTACTATTCAGTAGATTTTATCATCCTGGTACTCAATCCATCGTGGATATGAGCACTCAAATTCTTATCATCCTTGGTCGCCCATTCCTTGCTACATCAAATGAAATCATCAATTATAGGTATGGAGTCATGAATTTATCTTTTAGGAATATGACATTGGAGCTTAATATCTTTTCAATATGAACAAACAGGCAGACGTAATGATGCCCACGATGTCAACTTGATTAATTCTTTCATGGAAGATAAAACTCTAATGACTTATCCTCTAACCCTCTAGAGATGTGTTTGGCCCACTTTCATGATTTAGATGACGATATGATTAAGGAGATGGGTGTCATGCTTGATACTATGTTGGTACTTGGAAGTTAACCAATGGAGGCCACAATTTGAAGAATTATCCCAAACGGATATAATGCCTCTACCGTCTAACCTCAAGGCACCGAAGCTTGACCTAAAACCTTTGCCCTCTGATTTGAAATATGTCTATTTAGGTCAAGACATACTCGGTGGTGATTTCTTCCCACCTTGAGCGAGAACAGGAGAGTATGATTATTTCTAGTCTTATTGAGCACAAAAGAGCCCTTGGATGGTCGGTTGCGGACCTCAAGGGAATTGACCATTTGATTTGTACTCACCGCATTTATCTAGAGGATAATACAAAGACCTCCCAGCAACCACAACATATATTAAATCCAAACATGAAGGAAGTGGTTAAGGACGAGGTTCTTGAGTTATTAAATGTATGTATCATATACCCTATATCCGATAGCCAATCGATGAATCCAACTCAGGTGGTTCTTAAGAAGTCTGGAATCACCATCATAGCCAATGCCGACAATGAACTCGTGCCAACTAGAGTTACTACTAGTTGGAGAATGTGCATTGACTACAGAAAATTGAATACGATCACAAGGAAGGACAGCTTTCCTTTACCCTTTATTGATTAAATCTTGGAAAGGCTAGCTGGCCATTCTTATTAATATTTCCTTGACAGATATTTAGGCTACAACCAGATAGAGATAGCCCCTAAAGATTAGGAAAAGACCACATTCACATATCCCTTTGGCACCTTTGCTTATTGAAGGATGATATTTGGGCCACTTTTTAGCGATGCATGATGAGTATTTTTTCTAACATGGTGGGGCAATATTTAAAGGTCTTCATGGATTACTTCTCTATCTTTAGTCCATCCTTCAACGATTGTTTAGAGAATCTTAAATGTATACTGAAGCGATGTGAGGAAAAGAATTTAATACTAAATTGAGAGAATTGTCATTTCATGGTTCGTAAGAGAATTGTCCTTGGGCACATCATCTCGTCCAAAGGAATTGAAGTAGATAAGGCTAAGATGATCTTATCTCTAACTTACCTCCACCCAAGAACATACGAGACATGTGATCCTTTTTAAGACATGCTGGACTTTAGTCACTGCTCTCGTCCTTTATGCAATCGACTTCAAAAGGATGTACCATACAAGTGGACTGAGCAATGTTAAGCTTTTTCTAATCTCAAGGGCATATTGACGACTGCACCTATCATGCAGCCACCCGATTGAAACATTCCTTTTGAAATTTGTGTGATGTGTCTGATTATGCTCTTTGGGTAGTGTTAGGCCAGATAAAAGAGAAGAAGCCCTATGTTATACACTACATAAGTAGAATTCTAAATCCTGCCTAAGTGAATTACTCAACTACAGAGAAGGAACTCTTAGCTGTAGTATTCACTTTGGACAAATTTAGGTCCTACTTAATCAGATCCATGATCATCATCTACACAAATCATGCGGTGCTCAAATATTTTCTTTCTAAGAATGATGCTAAGCCCCGCTTGATAAGATAGATCCTTCTATTCTAAGAATTTGATTTAGAAATAAAAGATAAGAATGGAGTAGAGAACGGAGTGGCTGACCATCTTTCCCTCCTTGACCTACTGATTCCCTTGAGACGACGAATATAAATGACATGTTCCCTAATGAACAACTATTTAAAGTCTCCCATTCACCTTGGTTTGCGGATATTGTTAATTATCTTGCCACAAGTTTTACGCTGATACCTTGGATTGCACAAGATAAGAAGGAATTTTTCACTAAGGTACACAAATTCTTCTGGGATGAACCGTATTTGTTTAAATATTGCTTAGACCAAATCTTAAGGAGATGTGTTTCAGATAATGAACATCAAAGTGTCATCTCTATTCATAATCCGAAGTGTAGGGTCGCAACGTAGTAATAATCTCGATAAGACTAGGGTCGAATCCACGGGGACTGAAACTTATACGTTTCTGAAATTAACGAGAAGTAGAAGTAGAAAAAGATGCGAAACTAATTCTGAAGTTTTTCAGAGAGTAATTTTGAATAGAGTAATTAAAACTAAGAATTTGAAGGTGGGAACTAGGGTGCCAAGGATCCAATTGTAGTGATCAGGGAGTCCTCTTACTTGATTCAAGTAACACAATTGGAATTGGAGTCTTATCCTATCCAATTGGAAGATATATCAATAAAACCAAATCTGAACTTTTATTCATCTAATTCTCAAAGGAGGAGAACTATGATAATTGGCAGGGATTTCATCACCAAACCATGCTTAAGAGACAATGGAAAACAACAGGATTTACCAATCCCATAATCTCAAAGCAGGAGAATTGTGTAGATTAAGAAGGATTCCATTACCCTAACAAGCCTAAGGGATGATAGTGAACAACAGGACTTACTAATTTTACAATCTCAAACCAGGAAAAGAATATACTTAAAGCTATTACAGATCTACTATAATTTGAGTCACAATAAACCATTAAAAATCAAAAGTATTCCTTAAATATCAAATTATAATCCAAGGAGTTCAACATAAACATGTATCAAAGCAATAGAAACATCTCATCATGCTACAAGCTTCACCTCTTAGCCCTAGCTAAGAGGTTTAGCCAACCACAAACATGATTGGACCAAATTCTCTTAAGAAAAATATGAAAGAAAATAACTAAGGAAGAAGAAGAAAAACTCTTGGTGACGGCTTCTCCACCCTTTTGCTCCACTCCTTAAACCCTAGAAGATGCTTAAGAACATCCTAAAGAGTCTTACTTATAGTTGTAGAACTCCAACTTTCGTATTTAATTGGAAAACTCTAGAAACTACCTCAAATTTACATAGTTTACTAAAATAGACTTCATTGTACACAGTTTTCCAAAATAGACTTCACACTGCGCAATTTCACAAAATGACCTAGAGTTTCTGAATATACTTTTTCAGGACGATTTCAAGATTCTTTTTTTTCACTTCAAATATTTAATTCTCTTCATTCCTCACTTGGTTTTCTTAAATCTTTAACATGTGAATTCTTCATTCTTGGTCTCCTAAGATCCGTCCATTGCCTTGGTGATTCTTAAGCATCAAATCCATGCTTTTAGTACCATTTTTAATCAAAGCTCTTAAATTCATCTTACAACACAAACATGAGTGAAATAGAATATTAAGCATTATCATGTTCATAAAACTAAGATATAAATGAGAGTAATATGTAATATTTGACTCTCAACACAATCCCCAACTAGCATTTTGCTAGTCTCGAGCAAAGTATGCGAAAAATATTTCAAGAAGCACAGGATAATTTCTATAAGCTCAAGTGGTTTAAAAAAATAATCCAGATAATAGAATTCTAAAATACGTCATTGTTGTGTATTACCTTCTCCTAAACTCTAGCACTTGGTAAGTTTCATAAGCAAGTTCAAAGCATTAATCATCCAATTAGAACAATTCCACACCTTGAGTTCCATGGGTGTATAATGAAGTCTAGACTTATCAAAATCAAAGGTTAAATTCATCACTTTCATGATAACATTAATAATTAAAAGAGTATTCAAGACAACCAAAACCTAAACCGAAACTTCTCTTACAGTTTATCTTTTAGTTACCTCTTTTATTCCTCCAGCTTTTGATTTTTCCATCGATGGCTTTCATGTTATGTCACCCCTTTTAAAGATCTTTAATAGGTAGCCCTTTTCGATGACAACTGTTTTTTTAGCTGGGTATTTTCTTTTTCTGTCTTTTCAATTCTTCCAATTGAACATGATGGACAAATTTCCCAGGTTATTTCCTTTCTTGCTTAATAATCATCAAGTTAACAATTCAATATCAAACTAACACTTTAATGTGTAAGTTGGATGTGACATGTGAAATCATGACTCAATCAATGTTTAAAACTTCTAATCAAGGATCAATGACTTAACTTAATTTTGAGATCTACCAAGTGATTAAAATTCAAGAGACATAAGGCATCAATATTAAGTATCTTGTAATTATAATTCATAAATTAAATTTGAGATTGCTTAAATTTATAAAAAATTCAGAAAATTTTCTCAATTTTTCACATTTCGCCCAAAGACTAAGAAAATAACTGATTAGCCTGCCTAATCCACACCCCTCAACCTAAAATCTACATTGTCCTCAATGTAAAAGAGATGAGCATTCAATGTAAATGAGGCAACGAAAAGAAAAGGGAAGTGGTGGAAAGGCAGTACCTGAATAAGGAATTCTATGATTTTTTTTCAAAATATCTCAATGTGAAGATGGGTTAGCACAAGAATTAAACCATCAGAAAGAAAACTTTCCTAAATAGAAAACAATAAACTATCCTAAACGGAAAAAAGTAAACTATCCAAATCCTAAATTCTTTGAAAGTAATAAACTTAACTAGGAAAATAGGAGAAAATGACTTAGTCATGCCGCAAGATTCCTCCTCCGACCAGTATCTTGATAAATTTCTCAATAAGTTTCATAACACGATCATCTAAAAGCCCTTTTTACAATAAGCTTGGATGCCCTGAAGCATAATTTTGTAGAGAAATTTGTGGACTCCAGCATAAAGTTTCCTTTTAATCTCCTGAGGTGTCTAAAGTACATATGATTCACCTAATATAGAGAAAGTTTCAAAGTTAGTGTAACATGGTGAATCAAAGATTACATGTAGATAAAATTTAGAGAAATTCTCAGTAGGTGATGTAGTCTCAACATATTCTGAAGTTTCAGGCTTCGGTTCAACTTTCAGCTCCTCCTCCCTTAATGGCAAACATTTAAGATCTATGGAAGGAGGGGCTTCAGAATAAGGGTTCTCTCGGCCAATAATAACCACCAAGGTATTGTTTTGCAAGGCATCCATTATTTCCTTTATCATGAGATCATTTGAATCTGCAAAATATGTCAAGCTATCTTTCAGAGAGTTGAGATAGTCAATTGAGAAAGGCTCATTTTTCACATTTAGGTCTATGATGATATGCCCAATGATTCCTTCGTCTTCTCTTATAATAGAGGGAAACATGATATCTTGCTCTTTACCTTGGTGAGAGTTAATTGTCACTGGATACATCTCGTCATGCCCTGCTTAGACAAATTATGGATCAATAGGTGCATTAATGTGAAGACTCTGTTCATTATTACTGCTCAATAGAGGCACTATATTGTTAAGGGTTGACAGCTCAAATGATGGCCTTAACTGGGTGATTTCAAATTCTAAAGTAATATCGAGCTACTTATCCATCTCCCTAATCATATTATAATCTAAATTTGGGGAGTGGTCTACACACGCCTCAAAAGAGCTGGAAGAATCAATTGGAAGAGACTCATCATTTACATTTAAATCAGGTGTGTCAGATGGGTGGTGACGCCCTAAACTCAAGAACCGGGCTCACAAAATTGCTGATCACCGAATCCGGCACCAACAGCCTCCGTAGTACCCCATTCTCAGCTCCCGGCACCTATACACCAGGTTCTGATCCTGGGATCCTACAAGGAGGATTTTTAACATGAATTTGATTCGTAATAAGCATAACTCACAAACAACAACTAACAACATCATCACAAATCCACTATGATCAAAAACTTTGAGTACAATGCGCATAAAGGGAAATACAATGATAATAAAGCCAAAACTCTGGAAGCTCTGCATCACGCTCTTGTTCCTGAACAACTATTGTCTAGTGTCACCTGCACGTAATGGTCATGCATAAGCTTATAGAAAGCTTAGAGGGTGATAAAAGTTTATGCATATGGTAGAAATGTAAGTTCGCAATATCAGAGTAATGCGAAAATGCTAGTAAGTCCATGAATGTCATTAGTCGTACCAAGGCTATGCATTGCAAGACATGAATGTTATCGACCATATCAAGACCATGTGATGCAAGGATTGAATGATGTCGGCTATACCAAAGTCATGCAATGTAAGATGTAACTCGAACACACCAATCCTCATCTGAATCCACATATCAATGCAACTCATTGCTAAAGCATTAAATATTAGTACAGTTCTCACATTGGACAATCACTGGGGTCTAGTTCACTCTATGCCAGCTTGACGCTCCTATCTGAGTGCACAATTAGGTAAGTGGAAGAGACCACACTATTATCCGTCTGCCAATATCAGACTCGGCTCGTCGATAGCAGACCTATTCCTCAAGCTGGTGAAACTCAACCTAGTTATTGGCCCCTCACTCAGGCAGGTAAGGTCACACCCTTTTCCAACCGACCACGACACAGTGGGAGACGTGGCCTACTGGTATATGGCCCTTGCGTGCTTATGTATCCACTCAATCTTAACGTTCGAGTCATCCTCTAGTACCATCAGGTTAAAGGATTTATAGTCAGGGACATTTATGACGCCCTGATGTTAGAAACAGTATTTTCGGTATCCAATTCGATCATTCACAATGTACCTGTGGAGGCTATGGCCCTAATATCGCTAGCGCGTACAGTAATCACAATCACACAAATGCAAAGGGCATGAGTCACGCAATCTAATCATGCATCAATCCTGTGCATACCGTGCGCTCATGTGGGATAACTCAGCTTATCAGGGAGTCTCATAAACCGCTGCACTATGGCATATGTAATGGCCAATCACATCTCATAATAAACATACAGATGATGTGTATGGGCATTTATCATGATGCTATGTTGTCACAAACTCATAATCAGTAGTGGCAGGCGGTATCGATAATCGGCCTCGACACAAGATGGGGTCCATAGATGGATGGCTGGTGATGGATCAAGCAATATCAATGGGGCCCAATCGTTTGAGTTAACTTACTAAAGAATGATGAGAATGGGCCTATCCATGCCTAGGGGAAGGTCACAATGTGGACATTTAACCATCACTGCCTATCAATGTGAACATTCAACCAACATTTCTCTCAAGGAGTGGCCCACATAAGGCCAAACGTATAGTGGGTCCACGGCCTTACACAAGGGCGTATTATAAGGCCTTACACATAAGCATCAGTGGGCCCGACTGAATCACGATGGGCCTTACACATATGCATTAGTGGGCCCGACTGAATCACGATGGGCCTCCCTAAATATAAGGCCTTACACATGCATCAGTGGGCCTGACTAAATCACGATGGGCCTCCCACATAAGGCCTTACACATATGCATCAGTGGGCCCGACTGAATCACGATGGGCCTCGCTCATGGGCCACATGCATTGTATTGGGCCTTACTCAAATGGGTCACAATACATCACGTTGGCCCTCCCTAAATATAGCAAGTTGGGCCCCTTATAAGGGCCTCATATATCACAGTGAGCCTTATCAAATGAGCCCCAAGTATATCACATCGGACCTCACCAAATGGGCCCCAATTATATCAACTAGGCTAAATCAAATGAGTTGTATCAAATGGGCCAAATCAAATGGGTTGTATCAAATGGGTCATACCAAATGGGCCAAATCAAATGGGCCGCATCAAATGGGTCATACTAAATACACCATTCATCTATTTTTAGAGATTATTTTAGAGTTTTATCCAAAAAAAATGAATCATATCAAAAGATCATTTGGACCAAACCATAAATAACATGGTGATAATGATTTCCACTGTTAAAACTCCAGTGGGTCCACCATAGTGTTTATTTTCCATCTAATCTGTTCATAAGGTCACAAAGACCTGAACTAAGAGGAAGAACAAATTCCATATTGGTCCAAAACTTCTGAGACCCAAAAGGTTTCAATGTTGGACGTTTAATCCCCACTATTATGGCAGTGTGGTCCACTTGATAGCTAGATCAGTCTTATTTTTCTTCTCAAGCCTTAGGACGAGCTCACCAAATTTATGGATAATTTGGATGAATCACATACATTAAGGTGGGGTCCACATACATGGCCCACCATATAATTGAATCTGCTTCATTTTTAATCTCAAGCCTTGAGATGAGCTCACCAAATGGGATGGACAATTTGGATGCAACATATGCATCAGTGGGCCCGACTGAATTACTGACTAAATACAGCAGCAATAGCTGCTGGGTGGGTTAACTAGCCACTGCGCCAAATAGATGGACGATAGGGATATAACACTTATCTCATGGTGGGGTCCATATACGTGTGACCCACCAATTAGATGGATGGCGTGGAATGCAAAACATGCATCACGGTGAGATTCCCCAATCTCGTCCAGATGGAATGAATGGACGGTTTGGATGTAACGCATTCATCCATGGAGATGGGTCTCACAAAACTCGTTATGTGAAGTGTGCCATCCAATCCGCTCATCAAATGGGTCCCATGTACATGGCCCACCTACTATATATATATGTTTATATATATATATATATATATATATATATATGTGTGTGTGTGTGTGTGTGTGTGTGTGTGTGTGTGTGTGTATTATTTTATATATATATATATATATATATATTGTAATACCTCCAACATCAAGGCCTGCTGGATAGTCTAGATGGAAGATGTCTAGCAATCCTGCCACACTGGCTAACAGATTTGGCTGATGGATGGTTAGAATATAATAAATCAAGGTGGGTCCATGCCAATGTGGCCCACCAGGTTTAGATTAATCTAATATTTATGTTTCCTTCATCCAGGGTTGGTCCGGAATGGACAGCAAGGTGGACTCCATATACTGGTTGTCCAAAAAAATCTAGACTTCCCGAATTAATGATCAAATCAAGTGGGCCACACTCATCATCACCATAGAAAAAAATAAAATGAGGAGGGAGGGAGGGAGGGAGGGAGAGAGAGAGAGAGAGAGAGAGGGAGAGAGAGAGACGCGTAGTGGAGGGACCCCACCACTATGGGAACCTCTTTGATTACAACACATGTATCAAAACGAGTCCCATCACACCCTTAAATGGAAATCAACGGTGGATCACCCACCTATTGGCCCTTTTTCCTTAGCTCCTTGGACTCCTATGCTCCTTGTCTTTGATCTTGATGGAGGTTGATGAAGAATGGAGGGTTGAGATGGGAGATGAGAGGGTAGGAAAGTGGGCCACACTTGGCTTTGGGAAAGCTTGGATGTTGGGTGCTTTCTCTTGGGAGTTTGGAGAACTGTTAGAGAATGAGAGAGAGAGAGAGAAGTGATGGATTGATAAGGGATGGGTGAAGTGGGTGTTGTAAGAAAGGGAATGGGAAGGCATGGGTTAGTTTGAATTTTGTGTAAAAGTGGAATGGGTAGGGAGAGAGAGAGAGTTGACTTGGGGAAAAAGAGGGAATGGGTGCTTGTACTTGTGATAGGGTGAGGTGGCATGGGGTATGGATGATGTACTTGACTTGATTGATGGGATATGTTGTAGAGATTCTCTCAAAATTCGTATGCACGACATTTTTCTCGAAATAAATGTGGGCCCACATCTTCTGGCTTGGGTATCATATCAATGCGTAAGATGAGGTGTTGGAACCACGACAATAGTTTGATCGTTAGGGTATAAGTTTCGAGTCGAGCCGACTCAGAATCACTGGATCCGACTTACGATTGTGTGTAAATATCGATTTCAGGTCGAGGGTTGCCAGAATTCAGGTCAGGAGGACCGCGGAAGCCTACGAAACAGAACGGACTAGGATACGAGCCTTAAAGGTGGAATAGATCATTATGGTCGACAACTTCCTGTATCTCGTGTTCAGTTTTTGAACCATAATTGAAATCAATTCCAGTGAATCTTGGGCTATAAACTCATGATTCTCATCCCAATACTTATCATCTTCCAATTCAGTACAGTTCATAAGTGGGATAAGATCACTTTCCTCACATTATTTTTCTAGGTTAAGTTGAGGCTCGAATAAACTAGCCTCTTCCTCCTCATTGAAGTCAAGTGTGTCATATGACTAGTGTGTAAGTATCATTATATTTGAAAGACACATGTCTTTTGATCATTCCTTTGGACAGTCATCGAGATCGAATCTTCGGGAAATTGAGTCGTATGCTCGTTAACACAATCTAACTCTTCAATCTCAATTTCAATAATCTTCACAAGCGAGTTAGGATTACTTTCCTCACATTGTATTTCTAGATTGGGTTTGTGATAACCTAACCTCTTCAACCTTATCGAGGCATAATTCAATCGCTTCTAATGATTTCACCATGCTTGTGACAAGTTAGTTAAACTGTTTTTGATAGTCCATGAAATTCAAACGTGAATACTTTTGGATCGTTTCTGGTTGGATTTCAAAGGTAGGGGATCTAAGAGAATAGTCATTATAATCAATTGTTGGTTCATCTCTCCAATTTGATGTTTCTACTGATCAGAGTCGTACGGGTCATAGGTGAGAAATTCTGATGGTTGTTGGTACAAATTATCACCTATAATATAATCTCTCATTATTTTTTTCTTATATGATAGGTGATAATAATTCTCACTCCCATAATTAAATAACTCCAATAATCACGTACTGCTTTCTTAATCTGTGGGGTGTAATTATTCACTTATGATAGCATAAGGACTTCTTAACTGGTGGAGCATTATATTTTGGTTGGTTCTCAATGATAGTTTCAGAAAAATTTTGAGACATAAGTTGTTTCCTAACATAATCATCTGACAATCCTTCACAATTTCTCGCATTCTCTAAAACTATTTCAGCATACCGACATTCCCACTCTTGTATATACATGGTGAAACCCTAATCCTAAGCATAATTCAAAAATAGAATAAAAGAAAAATCCTACAACAATATGGAAAATAAGTAGAGGAGAAGTTAGAAGGAGTTTACCGGTTTGGAGAGTTCTATTTTAGGATCCTATAAAATAGAAAAAAATGTTAGTTTCTAAAAATAAATCAGAAAAAACACTAACATAAAAACAAAATAAAAAGTTAGACCTAAAAACAAATTAGTTTCTAAAAAAAAAAAATAGTTTCTAAATCTAGAAATAGAAAATTAGTTTCTAAAAAAAACTAAGAAAGTTTCTAAATCTAGAAATAGAATGAAAAGTTAGTTTCTAAAAAAAATTAAGAAAGTTTCTAAATCTAGAAATAGAAAGAAAGAGAATTAGAAATAAGTTACCAAATTAGAATTTTCTATTTTGGGATCCTATAGAAGAAAAAGAAAGTAAATTAGTTTATAAAAAAGAACTAAGAAAGCAACCTAGTTTCTAAAAAAAAAAAAAGAAAAAGGAAAGTTTCTAAAAAATAGAAAGTAAGTTTCTAAAAACAGATAAAGGAAAGGAAATTAATATCTAAAAACGGATTAGGAAAGTTTCTAAAAAATAAAAATTTAGTTTCTAAAAATAAATTAGGAATGTTTCTATCCTAGAATTAGAAAGTAAATTAGTTTTTTTTTTTTTTTTTTTAAAAAAGAAAGTTTCTAAACCTAGAAATAGAAAGCTAAGTCAGTTTTTAAAATAATTTTGAAAAAACTCTAACTTAAAAATAGAAAGTAGAAAATTCATAATCTTAACCTAATTCCAAAACTAATCAAATCCAGAAAACACAACCATCAATCCCCGACAACGGTGCCAAAAACTTGTTCATAACCCCAAGTGTAGGGTCGCGATGTAGTAATAATCTTGGTAAGACCGAGGTCGAATCCACAAGGACTGAAACTTGTGCGTTTCTGAAATTAACTAGAAGTAGAACTAGAAGAAGATGTGAAACTAGTTCTGAAGTATTTGAGAGAGTAATTAAAACTATGAATTTAAAGGTGGGAACTAGGGTGTCAAGGATCCACTTGTAGTGATTAGGGAGCCCTCTTACTTGATTCAAGTAACATAATTGGAATTAGAGTCCTATCCTATCTAATTGGAAGATATATCAATAAAACCAAATATGGACTTTCATTGATCTATTTCTCAAAGGAGGAGAACTATGATAATTTGCAGGGATTCCATCACCGAACCATGCCCAAGAGACAATGACAAACAATAGGATTTACTAATCCTATAATCTCAAAGTAGGAGAATTGTGAAGACTAGGAAGGATTTCATCACCCTACCATGCCCAAGGGATGATGGTGAACAACAGGACTTACTAATTTCATAATCTGAAATCAGGAAAAGAAGATACTCAAAGCTATAACAGATCTACTATAATTTGAGTAACAAAAAACCATTAAAACTGAAAGTATTCCTTAAATATCAAATTAGAATCCAGGGACTTCAACATAAACATGAATCAAAGCAATAGAAACATCTCATCATGCTACAAGCTTTACCTCTTAGCCCTAATTAAGAAGTTTAGCCAACCATAGACATGATTGGACTAATGTCTCTTAAGAAAAATATGAAAATAACTAAGAAAGAAGAAGAAAAATTCTTGGCGATGGCTTCTCTACTCCTTAAACCCTAAAAGATACCTACAAACTGAAATTATGGTAATGACCGCTTTAGTTGAAGTGAGAATATGACAATATGTCCTAGAGGGGGGTTGAATAGGACTTTTTAATATTTTATGGTCATTTAAAATCCTATCAACTTAATCCTGAGTAAATATGCATACATCAGGATTCCTTTAGAGTAAATCTAATGGCTCCCAAGCCAAATAGAGGATCCAATCATAAAATTAATTTAAGATAAACAAGATGTAAATCAAAGTTTATGATGGATGTGAATATGTGTGAGATGTGATCTCATATAATCAACTATGAAAGCATTTTAAGAAATCACATAAGTAATGGAAGACAATAGCAATCTCAAACACAGTCATTTTTATAGTGGTTCGACTACTTGTCTACTCCACTTCCAGTGGACACACTTAACCCTTGAGTGTATCGGATCTCACTAAAGGAGGTTTCACAACAGGTTCACCTTAAACCGGAGGTTTTAAATTAGGTTCACCTCTAACTAGTACAACCTACTCTTAGGCTGACACACCATGTCTACTCGATAGACTTTATGCTCCCATGAGTAAGGATCAATACACAACACCCAATTTTAGGCCACACAAGTCAAGGATCCACTCAAAGAACCTCACAAGTTTATGCTCCTATGGGCAAGGGTCAACACAAAGCACCTAACGTTTTAGACCACATAGGTTAAGGACCTACACAAGGACCTAAGAGTTTATGCTCTCCACAAAGAAAGGGTCAACACAATGTACCCCCATGTACACTCCTGCTGGAGGCCTCCTATGAGGGCTTACAAGGGGTGAGAAACAACTTAGACCTAATCCTATAAAAGGAATGATCACATGAGTCCTCTGGACTCTAATGACTTACAGATAAGTAGATGAGCCCCATTCAGCGCGTTGTCGAAGATCTCCTCCTTTATTGATGAAGAATCTTTTACTTCCTTGAACTATAACTCAGAAGATGTACCAATATATGGTGACTGGTTGGGTTAAGGTTATGATGGAATCCTACTCTCTTAAATGTTTTCCTATAAGGAAGATAGAGCGATTCCAATCATCTATGCATTCAAGGCATCCCAGCTTAATGATTTGTCATTAAGGTGGTAGCTGTAGGATCCTTGAATGTGGAAGTTTATTCCCCAATCCTCTAGTGAATGTCAATGATGAGGGTGGATTGGAGGATGAGCTTCCATGAGAGAAAATGCTTAGGGTATAAGATCTAAGGTTAAACACTCAAAAACACTCTCTATTTTCTCTACTAGCAACTAAGGACAAGCTCTCTATAAATAGGTAAAAGGTTCCAACAGATATAAAATAATCACATTTTTTACAAAGTTCAATATCATCGAGCAAGGTCGATATCATCGAGTGTATACTCTTGATAGCATGAACTTGCCGCTCGATAACACGAACTCAAACGTCAAATGGTTTTGAAAAACTTTTGCCAACTAGTCGAGGAGATTGAACGTGCATCGATGTTATCAGATTTCAAACTCCGATTCCATCGACCTGGTGTTCGATTCCTCGACATTTGAAATTATAAGAAACTTACCTTTGAAGAATTTCAGGTTATGATATGATCGAGCATCACTCGATATCATCAAAATTTAAATATAGATGATATCGAGGGAAGTGTCGATTCATCGATAATTCTAAGGAATTTTCCTATAAGCTTGCTGGACAGTTTGTGTCTACATTCGATGACATCGACCATGCCTCAATATGATTGATATTTGAATATCGATTTTATCAAGTGACCCTCGATCCGAGAAAAATAACCTGAAAAACTTTGCTAGAAAAATGTGTGTTCAATCTGATATCATCGAAGGGCTTCTGATATCATCGAAATTTGAATTTCAAGGATATTGAGGAGAACTTTGATATATCGAAGATTACATGATTTGCCTTAGCAGAACTTTAGACACGACAGACCTGTTGTCAATTTTATCGAGTCTACTCGATGAACTCGAGATTCAATTTTTTATGATATCGAACCATCTATCAATACATCGATAATTCCATCCAGAGATCTTTGTGGTTGTTGGACACCTTATGTCCTCATTTCAATAATATCGAATGATCTTTGAGGACATCGACAACAAGGTTCGTTTTTATCGATCTATGTATCGATAAATCGATAAATGTAGAAAACTTAAAGATTTTCCTGTTTTTGGAAAAAGTTGTCTAACCCAAAAACCCTAGGATATTCTATCCAATTTTAATGGTGTTAATTACCTAGTGTTTTGGGACATGGGATGTGAGGCTAAGATTTACCTGTGGCGAGTTCGGGCACACATCCAGTTGAGGCAGACGCTTGATCAATCTTCCTGTGGGGTTCCTCTGTCTAGCTGACTTAACGATCATGCTATTTGACAAACCAGGGAACTTTCAATCTCCCCCATTGTCCATTACATGACAAAACACCAAAACACCCTAGAACAACTTCTAGACAAACACCCTAAATTGTGTGTACATGCACTTTACACAATTTTACAATTTTATCTAGTGAGCACACACACATTCAGTAGTTGCTCCCCCTAACAGCAATCTCCCCGTCTTCTTGCAGCTGCTCCCCCTAACACCTGCACCATCATCCACAAACACAGATACACAAAATTTTCCTTTATGGTGTGGATTTTTTCTCCCCCTTTTTGTCAGTCATTGGGAAAGGATAACATAACAGTTGATATTAACTGAAGTTAAAGAATATGGGAGAACCAACATTCAGGGAGCATACGCGTAATAGATAGTTGTAAATAACATTTCATTCTAAAAAACATGTATGCATCTTAGGAGATCAAGTAGAGCAATAAAATAGGAAAACAGGGATAAGAGTCACAGTTGATATCATTCTTTTGGCAGTAAAGATATATATATATATATATATATATATATATATATATATATATATATATATATATATATATATATATATATATATATATATATATCGTCCAAGATTGGCAGTAGTATAACAGTCATTCTAAAAAAATATTAAGCCCATTCATGGGCACCCAAAAACAACCACAAGTATCTAGCCCATCCATGGGCATATACAAAACAAAAACTTGCTAGACTATGCAAGTTAATAAGCCATCACATACACTCATGCAATCGTAGGGCATACAAAAAGATACCCATGCCCTTTTGTTGAGATGAGAGTAGGGTGTATGTGATGGCACACAGACTGTCTTTTCTATGGCGGAGGTGTGGAGGAGGATAGTGAAGTATCATCGCATCTATAGGTGATCAGATCTGCCAATTATTGCACCAATTGTTGCACTCCATTCACCAGTCATTCCAAGACAGTGAACTATGCATTCATGGATTCCTTTATCTGGGTGACATCTCACTGTACGGTTTTAATCCTATCCTGATGAAGGTTGAACCTTTTTGCATGCTTGGGTTCAAATGAGGACGAAGCTTATTGGGGCTCAAGAGGCTCACCCTCAGCTAGTCCAGTGCCTCCGGTTGGAGCATCTCCTTCACCACTGGAATCGAGGCAACTGCCTCCCAGCAACCAAAATGACTCATGACTTCCACCTACTCCATCACATATTCACACATAATGTGTATCCTAGTTGGAGCAATTACTCCGAATGCACCCGTTTGATGATGGACTTCCTGTACAGAGCTACAACAAATAGAATAGACCGCACGCTCTGTTAGGGGAGATATTTCACTCCCATTTGGCCGACTCATATGCAAGCTTGCTCAAGAGTTTGGCTACCAACTTGACACGGAGCTTGTGTCGATCCACTACATTAATGACACTATACTCAACAACATGGGAATTGGCCCTCGACAACGTCAAGCCCAACTCGATGAGAGTGGGGATGAGACGGGAAGTGAAGAGGAAGAAAGTGATGAAGAAGACGATGAAAATGAAATAGAGGAAGGAAGTGAGGAAGAGGGAGAGCATGAAGTGGAAGAAGAGGAGGTCTAAGACTCTGATGAGGGCTCTTTAATTGCTACACATGAGCACCACCATGATCAGGCTGCTCTAGAAGCCCACTTGGCTCAGATTGAGGAGAGCCAAGTTGCCCTGAGATAGGAGGTCAAAGAGACCCGAGCCGAAGTGAAGAAAGAGCTTGAAAAGAACAAGGCCTACATGAAACAAAAATTCAAGAAGATGTCCCGCACTCTAAAGACCCTCCTATGCTGCATGCAAGACAAGGGTGCTCCTCCTCCCTTGCTAGAGTCAGACAACTAGTCATAAGTTGTAGTCGTCTTTGGGTTTTCTTTATTTTCTTTCTTTCTATGTTATAGCCTTGATAGGCTTAGTAGTATGGTAAAGTTATTGGTGTGTTTTAGTGTTTAAAGCTTTATTTAAATTAGCTCACATGCATCTTCTATCATGATCCATGTAAGACTATACCTCATGTATTGTGACAATTTTAGTTAAATGAAATGCATGAAGCTTCTTTTGTTATGGAATGCTTGAGAAATTGAGTGTTGTTATGCTAAATCTCATACATATTGCACCCTATGTTGTGTATAGGGAATGCTCCCTAAGAACACTCAGAGCACTGCACGTCTCACACTTGGCAGATCTATTAATGGGGCACCTCCCCCAAGCGATAGCCATACGAACCCTAGTTTGGGCCCGGGTATTGAGACTATGCCAGATTCTCAGCCGGCCACTAGCCCCACAAATGGGCTGACACCTTTTACACCACCGGTTCTAAAATAGAATCATGCGTCTTCATCGATGCCACACATGCCTTAGGTAGTTCCTCCTCCTGATAGGTTGGAGTAAATGATGCTCCGTATGCAACAGCAGCAGTAGCAGATTTGGACCACCATCGCTGGGGCCCTTTCCCAGAACATGAATGTGGTTCCGTCTACACCACCTGTGCACCCTTTTGGAAACCTGAATGCCAACGGCTTATTTGAGAAATTCTACCACTTCTGACCTCCTACTTTTGTGGGTATTCACAGACCCGAGGAGGCCGAATATTGGCATGATCGCATCTCTAAGATGTTGAGGCCGTTGCACTATACTGAGGCAGAGCAAGTTGAGTTGGTCACATATATGTATGAGAAGGAAGCCAATCTTTGGTGGGAAAGCATCCATCGGACCGTTCCTAAGGGGTATGTGTGGACATGGGATACTTTTGAGACCTGCTTCCACGGAAAGTATTTTCCCCTCACCTACCATAACGAGAAGGGTGAATTCCTTCACCTCCATTAGGGAGGAATAACTATGGCAGAGTATGAGAATAGGTTCACAGAGCTGGCCAGATATGCTCTCTTGATATTAGTAGATGAGCGGATGTGAATGCGGCAATTTTCTGAGAGTATACGGCCTGAGATACGTATGAAGATGTGTTGTGCTAGCATTCCCAACTATGCTGAGCTAGTGAACATGCCTCTACGAGCTGAGCAAGAAGGGAACAGACTATCTTGTACATGCGTACCCATGGGTCCGAGGCCTCGACCAGATTTGTCGAGCAGACCATTCCTCAGTAAGAGGTCACGAGAAGATTTGCCTCCTCGACTTATGGCTCCACCAATCCAACTGAGGTGGTCAGATCTGTGGTGCACCTACTATAAGAGGTCAGGCTATGCAGATATTTACTGCTTCACCAAGATGAGGGATAACGGCTTCTTGCCATCTCAAAAGATCAATCGCCAGATTCCTCAAGGTATCTTAGCTCCACCTCTACGTTCAGTACCACCATCACAGCCTTTCTATAGGCCTAATGTACCTCGTGGTAGGCCACCTCAATGACCTATGGTAGTGGATCCAAATCATCCTCAATCAACTCGTGTGCACTCACTTGCTGCTAAGGTGTTCGTGTCATGCCCCAAACTCGGAAACCGGGCTCACAAAATTCTCGATAGCCAAATTCGACGCCGACAGCCTCCGTAGAACCTCATTCTCGGCTCCTAGCACCCATTCGCCAAGTTTCGATCCTGGGATGCTACGAGGAGGATTTTCAACGTCAGTTTGATTCATAATAAACATAATCAACGGCATAACCCACAAACAACAACCAAGAACTCCATTACATTTCCACTATGATCAAAAACTTTACAAGTACAATGAGCATAAAGGGAAATATAATGGTAAAGAACAAAAATTCCAAAACGATCTGCAACGTACTCCTGCCTCAGCGCTGCTGCGAGCTAACGTCACCTGCACGCAACGGTCATGCATAAGCTTATAGAAAGCTTAGAGGGTGGTGAAAGTGTGTGCGCAAGGTAGTAATATGAACATGTAATGTCAGAGTAATGCGAAATATGCAGATGGATCCATAATATCATGAGCCGTACCAAGGCTATGTGATGCAAGACATGAATGGTATCGACCATCTCAAGGCCATGCGATGTGCAATACAACTCAAGCATACAGATCCTCATCTATGTCCACACATCAATACAGCAAAAATATGGGATATCACTGGGGTCTAGTACACTCTAAACTAGATTGCCGTCACATCACGCACAATAAGGTAAGTGGAAGAGACCTCACTATTCGTCTGCCAATATCGGGCGTGACTCTTCGATAGCGGACCCATTCCTTGAACTGGTCAAGCTCAGCCTAGCATTGTCCCCTACTCTCGGGTGGGTAAGGCCGCACCCCCTTCCAACCGACCACGACACAGTGGAGAGCATAGTCAATTGGTAATCGGTACTCAGCGCTCATCTACCCACTCGGTTTAGACGTTGGAGCAACCTCTTGGTACCATAAGGGTTTAGGGACTTTAACCCAAGGATATCTATAGCACCCCATGTAGAACAAGATTTTTGGTATCCAATCCTGCCAACCACAATACGTCTGTGGAGGCTACAGCCTTGATGTCGCTAGGGCGTACAGCAACCATATCACATAATGTGAAATGCATGAATCACACTATCCAATCATGCAACAAATTCTGCGCGTATCGTGCACTCATGTCGGGCAGCACCGCCTAATCGGGAGCCTATAAATAACCTGCTCGAAGGCATATGCTATGATCAGTCACCTCTCATATCAAGCATACATATGATGCGTATGATCATGAGTCATGGAATTATACTAACATGTATAATGAGATGAACTATTCTTACAATGCAGATGGGCCTGGACGGCCTTTACATAATAAGTACGGACCTAATTATGAGCCCTAAGGAGAGTCGTAATGTGGACATTCAACCAGCATTACACTCGTAATGTGGACGTCAAACCATCATTGCTTCCAAGACACGATCGTTGTAACATCGTCACATAATCCATGTTGGGTTCACACATTGCAATGGATCGTAGGTACATCCTATTGGGCCTTTATTACATCAAATGGGCTACATTAGTGGGCCTTACGTTTATCAAATGGGCCGCATTACTGGGCTTCACCAATGGGCCTTGGGTACATTGCAATGGGCCACAATCCATGGGCCTCAGAGTATATCAAAATGGGCCTAATCACATAGGCTTTAAATAAATCAAATAGGCCTAACCCATTGGCCTTTTGTAAATCAGATGGGCCTGACCCATAGGCCTTAAACAAATCAAATGGGCCTAACCCATCAGCTTTAAATAAATCAAATGGGCCTAACCCATAGGCCTTTTTTTTTTACAAATCTAATGGGCCTAACCCATAGGCCTTTAAATAAATTAAATGGGCCTTTCCCAAACGTAGGTGGCCCACCCAATCATCACTCATGCCTAAAATAATCTTACCAAGTGGATGGACGGTCTGGATGCATCACATGCATCATGGCGGGTCCCACTGCCGCTGGACAGTGGGGATAACACATGCATCACGAAGGGCTCCACCGTCTGCTGGACGGTGGAGACAATACAACGTTAAGGTGGGCGCCACCGTCCACTGGACGGTGGACTTAAAACACATACATCATTATGGGTCCCATGTGGGGCCCACTGTAATATTTATTTGGCATCCAACCCGTTGATAAGGCCAAACAGACCTGGTTGAAAGAAAAATACAAATTTCAGCTTGATTCAAAACTTCTGTGGACCCTAGAATTTATTTCAATGGTAGATGTTCATTCACACTGTTTCCTATGATGTGGGCCACTGGAGCGTTGGATCAGGCTGATCTTTGGAGGGGGCCCACCTGAGGAGGGGACCCACCTCATTAACAAGTTGGATGACAAACAAACATCATGGTGGGGGCACACGGCTGGAGCCGTGGGACCCTGCTGGTCCGTCCGTCCGTCCGAACGCAGGCAGCGCCTACTGTCTTCTGACGGTGGCAGCAGCGCTGCCACCTTTCTTTCTTTCTTTTTTCTTTGTTCAAAAAAAATCATATGTGGGGCCCATTGCTGGGAAATCCACTCCGCCCACTTGATTTTAGGGCCCAAACAGGCCATACAAATCCCATTTTTTTGCATTGATTTGGCGTGTAGAAACAACAAAATGGGCACTAATGGCCTTTGAAGGGTAAAAATACCATTTTGTATGGTACGACCCGCCTGAACATCGGATTGACCTCTTCCTTAGGATCAACGCCTAAAATGATATGGTAAAGAGGATGGATGGCTTAGATTGGAAATATACATCAAGGTGGAGCCTATGCAGGTGGCCCACCCCAAAAGTTCCTCTTTCCTTCTTTCTTTTTCCTTTTTATACAGGGACGTCCAGCGTCCCAGACGCTGGACGGTTTGGCTTTTTAAAAAAATTGTGGTGGGCCCTGATTAGGTGGGCCACCACTGATGGATGATGTAGTACAACATTTAAGGTGGGCCCCACTTGAAGAAAACTTGGGCCAAATAAATGCTTCAAGGTGGGGTCCATTCAAGTGGGCCACACAACCCTATTATAAATAAAATAAAATAAAATAAAAAGAGAGAGAGAGAGAGAGAGAGATGGAGAGAGAGAGAGATGGAGGGTGGGACACGCTTGTGATGGAGGGACCCCGATACTATGGGCCCTCCCTGCAATGAATCATACAATCAAGTGGGTCCTTTAACACATGGGACCATCAAAATTTAGAATGAACGATGGGGATCCTTTCCCCACCAATATGGACGGTCTAGATGACCTTTTCTAAGAAATAAACATCATGATGGGGTCCATGGAGAATGGCCCCATCATGGAATGATCATGATGATCCTAGTGGGCCATCGGCCACATCTTAGGGTCCCAAGTGAGATCCAAACCATTGATCGGTTGGCCTCACTTGGCCCATCTCAAAAACTAGGAAAAACTACTATGATTAAGCACCCATCGTCCGATCTTCTTGCTCTTAGGGGTTCCTTGGCACCTTAGCTTTGATTTCAATGGAGGAGATGGGGAATGGAAGGTTAAGATGAGAGATGATGGGGTAGGAAAGTGGGCCACATTTGGAGCTTAGGAATGCTCAGAGAATTCCATACGTATGGAGGGATTTTGGTTGCTTGGAGATTTGAAATGAGAAATTTTAAAGGGAGAGAGAGAGTGATGGATGGATGTGGTGATGGGGGTGTAAGATACCTTTTGACTTTTGTAGCCTTTTGTGTAAGAAAGGAATGGCATAGGAAGACTTTTGTGGTTGCTTGGGAATGGGTGAAAGGGATGTGTACTTGACATGTGATGGATTGATGGATTGATTGATTGATGGGATTGATGTGATTGATGTGACACATCATAGAGATTCTCTTGGGTTTCGCAACGCGCGGCGTTTTCCTCGCACTGAACGTTGGTCCACATCTCTTGACTAGGGTATCGCCTCGGTGCACAAGTCGCGGCATCAGAACCGCAGCGACGGCGCGGTCGCTATGGTAATGGTCTTGAGTTGAGTCGATACAGGTTGACGGCATATGAATCAGGGTAGCATGTGAATATCGGTTAAGGGTCGAAGGTTACCAAAATTCGACCGGTAGGACCGCGAAAGTCTACGGAACGGTACGGACTAAGATACGGGTCTTACAGTTTGAGACAGCAACTACAACACCATTGGCTTTCGAAGTCACGACACATATCCAAGGTACACCAGTTTTCCTATTAGTGGACACCGAGTCCACTATCTCGATAATATCATGCGAAACAGTCAAGCAACTAGTGTTGGAAACTACTCTTATAAAGGGGGTGAGAATCCTTACCACCATAAGGACCTTTTCAGATGTTATCAAGATTTGTAAGGATTTCTTGATAGACTTAGGAAGCAGAACAGTACTCGTTGACCTAATTGTTGCCCCACTATATCATTATGACATCATCCTCGGTATGGATTGGCTCACCGAGATGAAGTTAAAGATCGATTGCGATACCAGATTAGTAACAGCCCATGCACCTGAGCCCACAGCCTTTACTTTTCTAGTTCAGGTCAGAAAAAGATACCTGGATTACCTCCTCAGTGTGAGATCAATTTTACCATTGATTTAGTGCCTGGTGTGACCCTCATATCTCTACCAACGTATTGTATGCCTCCATGTGAGATGAAAAAACTAAGGAGATAGATCGATGATCCATTAGATGTAGGCTTCATACGACTGAGTGTATCTCCTTGGGGAGCACCTATGTTATTTGTGAAGAAGAAGGATAGATCATTGTGATTGTGCATTGATTATCGTAGGTTGAACCAAGTGACGGTGAAGAACAAATATCCTTTGCCTAGGATAGATGATTTGTTTGATCAGCTGAAAGGGGCACAATATTTTTCAAAGATCGACTTACAGTCGAGGTATCACCAGTTGCATGTCAAGGATGAGGATATGTAGAAGATAACATTTAGAACTAGCTTTAGGTACTATGACTTCCTTGTGATGTCATTTAAACTCACAAACGCGTCGGCCATGTCCATGGACCTGATGAACCGGGTGTTTTGGCCATATCCGTACCGATTCATCATTATATTTATATATAACATCCTAATATACTCCAAGAGTTGGAAAGATCGCAAGGAGCACCTGTGAGCAGTCTTTGATACTCTCAAGAAGAACCAGTTGTTTGCTTAGTACAAGAAGTGTGACTTTTGGAGAGAAGAAGCCAAGTTCTTAAGATATGTGGCGTTTAAGGAAGGAATAGTTGTGGACCTTGCTAAGGTGACCGCAGTTCAGGACTGGGAGCAGCCCGGTTCAGTTACTGAAGTGATGAGTTTTCTTGGTCTAGCAGGTTACTATCGTTGATTCATTAGGAACTTTTTCAAGATAGCCAGATCATTGTCTCAGCTCACTCGGAAGGATCTTAAGTTTGCCTGGAATGAGAAGGAAGAAGCAGCCTTTCAGGAACTGAAGGACAAGTTGACATCTACACCCATGCTAGCATTACTAGAGCAAGGGGTCAAATATACGATATACACTGACCGTCTCATGTTGGTTTGGGTTGTGTTCTGATGCAGAAGGATAGAGTGATTTCTTATGCCTCGCGACAGTTGAGGAAGCACGAGGAAAACTACCCTATGCATGACTTGGAGTTTGTGGCCGTCATCTTTGCGTTAAAGCTCTGGAGACATTAGCTCTATGGAGGGGAGTAGGAACTCTTTTATGACCACAAGAGCCTCAGGTACATATTCACACAGAGGGACCTAAATATGAGGCGACGACGATGGATGGAAACCTTGAAAGACTTCAGGTTTGAGGTCTCCTACCATCTTAGCAAGGCCAAACTTGTGGAAAACGCATTGAATCGTAAGAAGACGATAGCATTTGCAGCTTCGTTGATGATAGAGGAATGGAACATGGTTGAATTTGTATGAGATTTTAAGCAGAAGCTTACGGTAGAAGAGCCATTCTAGAGCATCGCACATATTCATGTATAGCCACTTATCGATGACTGAATCATTGTGGCTCAGAAGGAAGAGGAAGGCTTGACAGAGTTGAGAAAGCGAGCTAGTGACGATGAAGATTCGGAATGAAGAATTGGTAGGGATGGGGATTTACGCTATCATGGTCGCCTATGCATCCCAAATCTTCATGACTTAAGAAGGGAAGTTCTCGAAGCTACTCACAATTCGAAGATGACTGTACATCCTGGTAATATGAAGATGTATCGAGATATGAAGTGTCCATACTGGTGGGACAACATGAAGACCCACATAGCAGACTATGTATCCCATTGTCTCACTTGCTAGCAGGTCAAGGCCAAAGATCGCCGACCTCCTGGTTTACTTCATCCCATGCCTATAGCTAAATAGAAATGGGATTTCATCTCTATGGATTTCATCTCAGGGTTACCGAAGATGAGGAAGGGACATGACTCCATTTGGGTGATCGTGGACCAATTGATGAAGTCGGATCATTTCTTCCTAATTAGAGTCTCAAACTCAGTAGACGATTTGGCCAGGCTATATATCAAGGAGATAATACGTCTGCATGAAATGACTATGGAGATTGTGTTAGATCGAGACAAGCGATTCACATTTATCTTCTGGACTCGTATCCAGGAAGCAATGGGTGTGGAACTGAAGTCAGCACCACGTTCCACCCACAAACAGATGGGCAGACAAAGCAGGTGAATCAGGTGTTAGAAGATATGTTGTGGGCATGTGTGCTTGATTTCAAAGACAGTTGAGATGACTGTCTTCCTTATACTGAGTTCGCTTATAACAACAGCTTTCAAGCGAGTATTGGCATGACTCCCTATGAGGCATTGTATGGGTGCCCCTTTCAAGCACTGTATTTCTAGGCAGATGTTGGCGAGAAGAGTTTGATTAGCCTAGAGTTAGTACAATCAACCTTAGACAAGATCGCCATTATCAAGTGTCAACTTCTTACAGCACAGAGTGGACAGAAGAGTCATGCCGATACGAGATGGCGACAGCTAGAGTTTGAGGTCAAGGACCATGTGTTTCTTAAGGTTTTTCCCATGAAGGGAGTCCTTCAATTTGGAAAGAAGGGAAAACTCATGCCTCAATTTATTAGTACAATCCAGATTCTAGACCGAGTAAATGTGGTAGCGTACCGCCTTGCTTTATCCACACCACTCGCAGGCATGCACAACGTATTTCATATATCGATGTTGAGGAAATACATTCATGATCCTTCCCACATTATTAAATGGGAGCAGGTATAGTGAAGTGAAGATGCGACTTATGTACTATGACCAACACATATTCTAGACAGGAATGAACAGGTGTTGTGCAGTAAAGTGATTCCACTTGTGAAGGTACTGTGGACACACAACACTGAGGAAGAGGCTATTTGGGAAACAGAAGCCGAGGCCCGTAAGAACTACCCTTAGATTTTCGAGGAGTACAAAAAGGTACTAATTTTGAGTAAAAAAATTTTCTATAAGGGGGGTAGATTATAACGTCTCGAAAAAATTCATACAAAGACTTGAGTACCACCTCAGGTAAAAATCACTAAGGATCAAATTATGTAGAAATTAGACGAAAAGTAATTAAGTACTAAATTGAATTAATTAGTAGATTAGCTTGAACTGCTTTCTATACAAACTGCAAGACCCAAAACCAGTAGAATCGTTAACTCTACATTACCTAAAAATCTAGGAGAAATCTCATAACCCAATTGCTCTTGGGAGCACATTGAAACTCCGTATCGGACCTGGACCGTGCATCGAAAGTCCGATGACCGAGAAAATATAAGGTTATGACTAGCTTACTAGACTTGACAACGATCATGGAAATCGAGTCCAAATAGTATCCAAAAATGTACAACTTGAGCTCATTGCGAAGTGTGTGAGAAACACAAATATCTTTAAAAAATGAACTCAAACTTAAGTGATTTGGGTTATTCACTTACAGGCCAAATTTAAGGTTTCGGACCGTCAGATTCTGACCTAACTACACTCTTGGATCAGGAAAATTTCCCTACACATGACAGTGTACTTGTGGCCTTAATCGAGTAACAATAGTCGTTGAACTGAAACTGGTCCTCCACAGTCGATCCATAAATCCGATCAGACTGAAATCTTAACCTGATATAGATCCATTGTCAGGAAACTTTCTCCAAACCATATGTAGATAACGGACCTTCAGATGAGATCCGTTGGCCCGAAACAGATGCCTTTTGACTATATCTTAAGTATACTATGGCCCTAGGGCCATTGACATCACTTCTGGGCCTATATAATGCCCTAAACCCACCCCTCTCTCATTTTATACGAATTCTCTAACCCTAGGAGAGAGAAGAGAGAAAAGAGGAGGAAAGAGTGAGGAGAAGAGAGCGAGAGAGGGAGATCATTACTGGGATTCACTCCCACGACTCCATGTACTAAATCATCTCTCCACCATCGCTACACCGGCGATTCCAAATATGATTTGGGTAAGAAATCCTAACCCTAATCTCGTTCTTGGATTCTAAATAGATGAATCAATGAAATAGCTAACCTATTTCAATGTTTAGGTAGTCGTTGTGTTATAGACAAAGACGTAGTGTACGAACCGAGTTCATAATGAGTACACTGACGAAAGGTGCGGACTATAAACGTTTAGGTTATGATTTTCAAGGCTTTTAATGTCAGTTAATGATTTATGACTGACTTAATTGCTATCACATGTACTTAGATGCGATGTTTTTCGTGTATTACACATATATATAAACTATGTTGAATATAATGCATTCCATGTGTTTGTTGAAATGTTTGAATGAAATTAGAATTATGACTTATGCTTGCCATGATTATTGATTGAAAATACATGATTGTTATATGTGTGACAACTCCTTTATGAAAGGATTTGCTATAATATATGTTATAACTAATTTATTACATGTATGTTGATACATGTAGTCTAAGTGTTTGATAAAATGTCTGAATTAGAAGTTGCTTGTTGAAATGTATTTAATAAGGGCGTTGAGATAGGATTCTCAATTATCATGTCTATAGTTACAGTTTCCTTCATGTAACCTATCTCGCTAGTACGTGATTTATCGATGAAATGCCTATGTATGATAACATGTGCACTATGTGTTTGTTAAAATGCTCAAATGAGATTTATATTTGAATTGGATGTCACATGTTATTTTGACTATCACATATGAATGCCTATTGTATTTGAATATGATTGGGACTAATACATTATCCAGGCAATTAGTAATGGTTTATAATCAGTGGTCGAACTAGTTTCGCCGCAATGGATACGTTCGATGAATCTGAGTCGTACAGTGATTATCGACAGTGGTTAGGCCATGAGGAGTGCATATGTGCTTCATGTTGATTAATTTAACATGCGCTCGTACCAGTCGAGCTTGTCAAGTAACCTGATTAGCCTAATGTATGTTCACTATGTATGAACGTTGCTGCGTGAATCTAAGGTACCACTTACCAGTGAAAAGCCCGTTTAACCTTATTACCACGATCCGCTAAGACTCATGAGCCAGGCATGGTGGTATGGGACACCGTGGTCGATCTGTCAGCCTACACTGGGGTGACGAGCCTCCCCGTAGTGTCCATTGAGAAACCCAAACTCGTGAGCCGAATACAGTGGTTTGGGACACTGTATTCGAGCTGTCAGCCTACACTAAAGTGACAAGCCTTTCCATAGTGACCCCAAGTATAAAATACGCCTACGCTGAGGTGACGAGCCTCTCTGTAGTGACGTGAACTTGCCTATCCATTGCTTTTCAATCAGGGGTGATATTACTCTATAACTTGCCTATCGTATGTGATTAACTAGGATTGACGACCCTAGATGGATCATTATTTAGGTAAATGATATAAAAGGAGGTACCTTAGCTTCTCGAATCTGATGTATGAATAAGCCCAATTAAATATTGGCTAACACGACCATGCACCGCATTGCATGTGCTTTAGCAAGGAAGCGCACGTGTCCGAAGTGTTGCATGCGCGATCGTGAGATAATGTCACTAAGGGAGTGCAAGCGAGGGCATGCATCATTATCACATACCATTCTTGCATTAACAAGGGTACTTAGGATATGATTGATGTATTACCTTATCATTACGGCTTGACTGAATTGATAACATGTTAACCTTTACCTTATAGCTCCACTGAGTTGATCACTCACTCTCACTCTGGGACAGTGTTTTAAAACACCAACAGGACTCTGTTGTAACTGCAGGTGATGGCGAGGCTTATGAGATGGAGCCTAACTTTTATGACGACGAGGAGGCGTTCTCTTACATGCAACTCTCTGTCAGGTCTATGTAGTTATGGGGTTACGTCACCGGGATTATAGGGATACAGATTAGATGACCATTACATTTTATCATTTTATAAATTTTGAAACTCTGAATGTAATTATTTAGTCCGGTGATATGTCCATACTCTAGGAACTTACAACCACTTATGTGCTTTATATATTTATCACAATTTTCCACTTGCGTAATCTAATTGTCTCTGGAGTATGATATGCTGATTTAGTGCAATCACATTTATGTTTAATGCACTAATATAGATAACATTTAATCATCATTATTTATGTTACATAAGTGATCCAATGGATCTCGAGAGTTGAGCCTTCACTCGACCGTCGAAATTCGGGACGTTACAGGAAATTAAACATATTTTGAAAAAAACGGTTAACCCTGATCGTAAGGACTAGTCAATCTGATTGACTGATGCTTTATGGGCTTACCGTAATGTATTTATGACCCATGTTGGAATGTCTCCCTTTAAACTTGTCTATAGCAAGGTTTATCACTTGCCTGTGGAGTTAGAAAATAGGGCCTACTAGGTGATTAAAAATCTGAACTTCAATTTGGACAACGTTAGCTCGCTGTGCAAACTTCAATTGAATAAACTGGAATAAATATGAAATGATGCATATGAGAACTTAAGAATTCATAAGGACAAGATGAAGTTGTTTCATGACCAACACATTCTTTGAAAATGTAATATCCCGGATTTTTGCCAACTTGGAATTAGATGTCCTTAGGCAATGGGTCAACCATAACACCTTGGTAACTTCTCATAACTCAATTCCAAAGTCAAAGAAATCACTTTTTAACCCATTTCTTTCAAAATCTCACCTTTCACCACCTCATTCTTTAAATTTCTCTAATTATTTTCCTATTAGACATAAATCCTAAAGTTTAAATGGTGAAGAACTATACTTAAACTAAAACTTACTGTAAATGGTAAATACATGAATAAAATGAAATTTTTACTATTAAAATTTTAGACTCTGGTGATATAAATAGTTTATTTAGATATATTAGCTTCTCCTACCCTAAAATCATATATTGTACGTCGCATAACTCATTCCGGTTTGCAAATGAGACCCGATAATGCCTCAACGGACTTATGGGCCCAAACGACTTAATTCGGGGGGACCCGGGGTAGGTCCCACATGTTTTCGGCATCCCCTGGGGGGAAGGACATCGCCCCTGGGGCGAGCCCTCACCCAACTGTCTAGTGACCGGTGAGGGGCTCGCCAGTTTGGCCAGACCACATCCGTACAGCGGATTAGGCAACCCGTTTTCTGCATTTTTCTACGCATTTTATCCAACGTTAAAAAGTTATATCTCCCTCGTTATAACTCTGATTTAAGTGATTAAAAAACCAAATTGAAGCTAAATGAGTCTATTTTTGTATACAAATATGTGAAAAATATAATAAAATATTTAATATAGTTTAAAGTAGGTCATTGTGACAACTGTCTGAAAATCACTTGTTGGACAGCTGCTGCTTCTGAAATCTAATGAAATTTGATGAAGACATGGTAAACTTGATGATGAACTACTAAAAAATTAATTATAATATAATAACTAGAAGTTCCAAAAATGGGGCATAGAATGGCCCTAGGACCATATTCTGCCATAATTAGGGTAGAATTTGGTTACGTACTAAACTGAATACTCAGTAGAATTAGCTTGAACCACTTTAAATATGAACTACAAGACCCAAAATGAGTAAGACCATTAATTCTATGTTACCTAGAAACTTAGGATCAATCTCTAAACCCAGTTGCTCTCGGAAACATTCAAAAACTCCGTATCGGACCTAGACCACACGTCGAAAGTCCGATAGCGACGAACTTAGACGAATATGACTGCCTAGTTGAACTTGACAATTACATCAAAAATCAAGTCCAGATGATGTCCTGTGACTATTTACTTGAGTCCGGAGTGAAGTGTGTGAGAAACGTGAGTGTTTTTAGAAATCAAATATAATTTTAAGTAATCTGAGTCATGTCGCTTGTGGGCCGATTATAAGCATTTACACCAATAGAATCTGACCCAATTACACCCTTAGATCAGGAGAAATGTCTCACACATGCCAATGTGCTTGTGGCCCTGATCGAGTATCGGTGACCGTTGAACTGAAATTGGACCGCCACGGTCAATCTATAAACCCGATCGGACTGAAAACTTAGCTTAATAAAGATCCAATATCAGGGAGCTTAAGTCTGACCGCTTTCAGCAAAGGGGCCTCCAGAAATGCTCCATTGAGTCGAAACAGATGAGTTTTGACCATAATCTAAGTATACCTTGGCCCTGGGGCCATTCCCATCAGTTCTGGGCCTATATAAGGGCCTTAAACTCTCACTCTGTCATCCCATACGAATTTGGGAAACCCTAGGGAGAGAGAAAAGAAAAGGAAGAGAAGAAAAGAGAGAGAAAAGGTGAGGGAATTTAGGATGTTTTTATAGGGATTCCTCCGTGTTGTTCTAAGTGTCGAATCCACGCTACCATGTCGCCTTTTCAGCAATTCTAGATTCATTTTCGGGTAAGAAATCCTAACCCTAAGATGTTATGGAGTTCTAAATAGTTTAATAGATCAAATGGCTAACCTATTTTGCACCATAGGTGGCAGTGGTGTCGTAGACGATGAAAGTGTGTACGAGCTCCATCCGTAACGAGTCTAATGGGCATAAGGTGCGGACTATAAACGTTTAGGTTATGGTTTTCAAGGCTTTCCATGTCAGGAATGATTTATGTCTGACTTGATTGCTATCACACATACTAGATATGATGTCTTCCGTATATTACATAAATATATATATATATACTCTGTTAATTTTTAAATGTATTCCATGTGTTTATTGAATTGCCTGAATGAATATGGAATTATGGTTTGCACTTGTTATGATTGACGCTTAGAAATACATGATTAGTGTATGTGTGGCAACTCCTATGTGGAAGGAATTGTTGTAATATGTGTTTAACTAAGCTATTACATGTATGTAAATATGTATGGCCTAAGTATTTAATAAAATGCTTGAATGAGAAAATGCATGTTTTATTGTATTTAATGAGGAAGTTGAGATGCGATCCTCAATCCCCTCATGCATACTTACAGTTTCCTCTATGTAACCTATCTCACTATTATATGATTTATGGGCGAATTACCTATGCATGATAACATGTTTAATACGTGTTTTTTGAAATGTTTGTATGCATTTGGAATCTAAATGTGTGATTGCCATGATTAACTGTCATAGGTACATGGTTTTTATGTATGTGACAACTCCTTGGCAAGAGAATTTTCCCTAATACGTATTATAACCAACACACGTGATATATGTTGGAAAGTGTAGTCAAGTATTTGTAAAAATATCTGAATGAGTTAGTAGTTAGTAAATTGTGATTTATAAGGAAGTTGAGATATGAATCCCAACTACTTTAATAGTGTGTATGATTTCCTCCATGACCAGCATATGATAGAGTCGGTTTATTCATGTTTAACTGTGTGTATGATTTCCTCCATGTTTGTATAATCATGTTTAAGTTACATTTCATAACATGCTCACATGATTGTAGGATTTGACTTAAGTATTCATTACTGCTTGAATATCTCATATGCTTGTTTTTTGTGATTGCACGCTGTTGGGACTATATTACAGTCCAGGCAATCGGTAATAGGCCTTATTTGGTGGCTAAAGTTATTTTTCCACACAGGATGTAATCAACGAATCCGTGCCGTACTTAGGTCGTCGACAGTGGTTAGGCCACACGGAGTGCTTATGCTCTTCATATCTATCAACTCAATGTACGCTCGTGCTAGTCGAGCTCGTCAAGTAACCCGATTGACTCGATGTATGTTCACCATGTTTGGACACTACTACTTGAATTTAAGGTACCAAACTTACCAGTGAGATCCTGTTAACCTTGGTACCTTGATCTCCTAAGACTCATGAGCCAGACATGGTGGCATGGGACACCGTGGTCAAGCTGTCGGCCTATGTTGGGGCAATGAGCCTCCCCGTAGTGACCAGTGAGTAAACCAAACTCATGAGCCGAATATAGTGGTATGGGACACTGTATTTGAGCTGTCGGCCTACACTGATAAAGTGACGAGCCCTTTGTAGTGACCGCGAGCGTACTCTGAATCTACATGAGGCGATGAGCCTTTCCGTAGCAGCTAGAGTATGAAGTAAGCCTACACTGATAAGGTGACGAGCCCTTTGTAGCGACCTAGAACCACAACATCGTATGAGATTGTCTAGGACTGATGACCCTAGAATGGATCATTGTTTAGAAAATGATATAAGGGAGGTACCTTAGCTTCCCAATCCTGCTATGTGAAAGGGACTAATAAGAACTTGATAATCATGCTCATAACATCACACTGCATGTGTCATTGGCGTTGGTGTAGAGCATAATGGTAGTGATTCATGCAGCGACCATTAGATGTCGTCGCAAGAAGGAGTGCAGGCGAGGGCATGCATCATTACTTCATATCATTCTTGCATTAACAAGAGTAATTAGGACATGTCTGTTGTATTACTTTATCATTACTCCTTGACTGAATTGATAACATGTTAACCTTTACTTTATTGTTCCACTGAGTTGATCACTCACTCCCACGTTACGAAATGGTGTTTGAAATACCAACCAGTTCCTGTTTTAGTTTCAGATGATGGCGATGCTTGCGAAGCGGAGTCGGACTTGTATGATGATGATGAGGGTTTCTCCTATATGCATTTATCAGGCAGGTCTATGTAGACCATGTTCTGATCGACGGAGTCACAGGGATGTTGATTAGACACCATTACACTTGTTACTTTACACTGTTAGGAACACCCATGTATATTCATTTTATTCATTTTGGAGTATACATGTATATAGCTAACCTGGTAACATGTTCACACTCTGAAGACTTACAACAGTTTATACATTTTATATATTTATCACAGTCTTTCGCTTACAAAATTTAACTGTCTCTAGAGTATAATATGTTATTTTGGTCTAATCTCACTCATGTTTACTACACTAATATGAACAACATTTAATCATCATTATCTATGTTGCATAAGTGATGCGTTGGAACTCGGAAGTTGAGCTTTTGTTCTACTCCCGATTTTCAGGGCGTTACAGAAAATCATTCACACCAGTTCATAAAGTCCTTTTATATAATTCGCGGTTACACCTTTTTTCGGGTAAACTTCGATCTCGTTGGAGCGAGACTTTCACTATTACTAATTTTTATCCTTATGGGGCTATCGAGATTCGAAATCCAAACAATTGCAATGAATTCAAAGTAAATGGACATTGTTTAAAGCCATTTGTTAAAAAATTTGATTTAGAGGACATGTCAATACCTTTAATTGGCCCTGTTTACTAGGATTGACTTCCTAGTCTGACGGAGGTATAGGTAGATTTATTTACTTACATATGATTTACGATTAGGATAGTTTTTTTTTCGTTGTTTATGATAGCTTTCATTCTACTGTTTAGGATAGTTTGCTTTTTGTTTGTTTAATTCTTGTGCTAACCCATCTTCACATTGAGACCATTCAAAAAGCCTCAAGATTCCTTCTTCAAGTATTCCTTTCCATCACTTCCTTCTCTCTTCATTGCCTCTTTTGCATTACATGCTTATTTCTTTTACATTGAGGACAATGTAGATTTTTTGGTTGCGGATGGGGGATTAGGTGAACAAATTAGTGTTCAGTTTTGAGCAAAAAATTTAAAAAATTTCAATGTTTCAAGTTGAAATTTGTTTGGGAAGTGATGAATTTTGTACTTAGAATGCGTTGGCTGTGATAAAAATGGAGATTGAATTTTGGATTGTTGGAGTTTGATCAACTAAGTAATCAATCACCTAAGTTCTTACACTCAATTGATTAAGAGATACTTTAAATATCATGTTAATCTGAGATAGTTTGAATATCATATTAATCTAAATCATAAGACACATTCAATTTGTCTTCTATAAGACATGCTAGAAGTTCTGATTGTTAGTATGTAAATCATTGATAGATGGTAAGAATCAAGTCTGGAGAATTTTATCCACCTTAAAAGAATAAAAGAACTAGTTAAAAAAAAAAAAAGGAGTCGACAAAGAGGCCATGAAAAAGAATAAAAAGGTTGAAAAATATGAAAAAGAATGCAAAAATAAAAAAATGAATAAAAAATTGACCGTCGAGATAAAATCAAATACTGGAAAAAGAAGAAAAATGGGATAAGTTCGGAATTAGTACTCGAGTTTCAAACTGATCTTGAAGTGATGAGTATGTTAATTTTCACTTCACATTGAAAAACTTGATATGCAAATTATGCTCGATTTAATGGATAAAGAATTTACTTGATTGGTTACTTATGTGGTTCAGCTCTAAGTTTTGTAAAACCCCATTTTTGTATCTTAATTCAACCCATTCATACTTGGGTGTACAAAAGAGTGTTTTCCTAGAGAGGTTTTGGATATTAAGCATTGAGATTTATTTCATGCATACTTTGCTCGAGATTAGAAAAATACCAGTTGGGGATTGTGTTGAGAGTCAAATATTGTATATTATCCCCCATTTATATCTTAGTTTTACAAACATGATAATGCTTAATATTATGTTTTACTCATGTTTGTGTTGTAAGGTGAATTTAAGAGCTTGGATTGAAAGGGTACTAAAAGTATGAATTTGATGCTCAATAATTACCAAAGCAAGAGATGGATCTTAAGAGACCATGATTGAAGAATTCATATGCCAAAGATCCAAGAAAACTAAATGAGGAATGAAGAGAATTAAAGATTTGAAGTGAAGAAAAGGAATTCTAAAATTATCCTGAAAAAGTATATTTTGAAACTCTGGGCATTTTGTGAAATTACGCAGAGTGAAGTCTATTTTGGAAAACTGTATAGAGTAAAGTATATTTTAGCAAACTATGTAAATTTGAGGCGGTTTCTAGAGTTTTCCAACTAGGTGCAAAAGTTGGAGTTTCAAAACTATAAATAGGACTCCCTAGGATGTTCCTGAGCATCTTTTAGGGTTTAAGGAGTGTAGCAAAAGGGTGGAGAAGCCATCACCAAGAGTTTTTTTTCTTCTTCCTTAGTTATTTTCATATTTTTCTTAAGAGACTTTGGTCCAATCATGTCTATAGTTGGCTAAACCTCTTAATTAGAGCTAATAGGTGAAGCTTGTAACATGATGGGATGTTTCTATTGCTTTGATTCATGTTTACGTTAAACCCTATGAATTCTAATTTGATATTTGAGGAATACTTTCAGTTTTTAATGGTTTATTGAGACTTAAATTACAGTAGATCTACAATAGCTTTATCTTCTTTTCCTGATTTGCGATTATGAAATTAGTAAGTCCTTTTGTTCACCATCGTCCCTTGAGCGTGGTAGGCTGATGGAATCCTTTCTAATCTTCACATTTCTCCTTCTTTGAGATTATGAGATTGATAAATCCTGTTGTTTGTCATTGCCTCCAGGGTATGTTTAGACGATGAAATCCTTGCCAATTATCATAGTTCTCCTTCATTGAGAATTAGGTTAATGGAAGTTCAGATTTGGTTTTATTGATATATTTTCTAATTGGATAGGATAGGACACCAATTCTAATTATTTTACATGAATCAAGTAAGAGGGCTTCTTGATCACTACAAGTGGATCCTTAGAAACCCTAGTTCTCACCTTTAAATTCTTAATTTTAATTACTTAATTCACAATTACTCTCTCAATCACTTCAAAATTAGTTTTACATCTTCTTCTAGTTCTACTTCTAGTTAATTTCAGAAACGTACAAGTTTCAGTCCCTGTGGATTCGACCTTAGCCTTACCGAGATTATTACTACAACGCGGACCTACACTTAAGGTTGTGAACATTTAACAAGGTAACCTAAGTGGGTAAGCTGGCTAGGTAAATTGATTTAATGGGTTGACTGGTTTTTCCTTCGGTTAGGTTTCGGGGTTAGGTTTCTATCGAGTCTGTCTAACTGGGTCGACTATGTTTAAGGTTGGCCTTTAGGATTTAAGCTTTTGGAGTTTAGGTTTGGCTTCAATTAGGATTTGTATTTAGGTTTAGGGTTTGGATTAGGATTTAAGGCTTGGGTTAGGGTTTAGGTATGTATCAGGGTTTGGATTAGGGTTTAGGGCTTAGTGCTTAGATTAAGGTTCAGGTATGGATCAGGGTTTGGATTAGGGTTTCATCCAATCTCAATTATCTTATTGGCTTGGGGTGGGGTGTCTACACAAAGATGAGTTCTTTTCATTAGAAATTTTGTAAACAATGATGCTAGAAGTGAAATGTGAAAATTCGGGCTTACATTTTTAGGGTTTAAGTTTGATACTGTAGTGTTAACCTGATGATTACCTAGAGTGTTAGGATGCAAGCCTTTTGAACCTTGACTATCTTGTTTATTTGTTTCTCTAATATATATATATATATATATAAAATAAAAAATAAAATAAAATAAAATACAAGAAGAAGTAGAAGAAGAAGAATACATCGAAAAGGGCTACTTATCGTTTAGTTGAAAAAAAAAGAAGAATAAAATACCAAAAGAAGAATGTTAAGAGAGAGAGAGAGAGAGAGAGAGAGAGAGAGAGAGAGAGAGAGAGAGAGAGAGAGAATAAGAGTCTTAAAAAAAGAAGAAGGATGAATGAATGATATTTGACTTTGAAAAAAATGGAAAGAAGAATGAATAATGTGAAAGTCATCAATGTAAATAAAAAATGAGAATAAGCTAGAATTTCTACTAAATAGCTAGCAAGGTTTTGACACAATGTCTTTAATTGATCTGCTCACTTTTAGTAGTTATTGGTGTTATCATTACTATAAAGAATTTATCCCATATTGGTGTTAAGTTTAGAATCCACCAAGCACCATGGTACTCAATGTTTGGAAATCTTTCATTGGATGATTAGTTTTTTGAACTCATGACGGATTATTTACTAAGTGTATTGGAATCTAGACTATCATTATTCCTAAGAGCTTTGTACCTTGGACATGTTTGATTTGACCGACAATTAAGCTTCGATCGATTGAAGGACTTCGATTACAATCAATTAATCGAAGACATCAATTAATGGTGTGTGTAAAGTTGCATAAGCTTGAAGGTTTATGAAGTCAGTGGAAGCAAAAGCTATTTAAAGAGGCTCTTTAAACATGAATTGAGATACCAAGGAGATTTGGGAGAGAGAAAGTGAAGGCGGAGCTCAATCTTCTACGACTTCTTCTAATATCATTCTTCCTCTTCTAGTTCTAGTTTATTTTTCTATTTTCTATCTTTTGAGATTAGTTTAATTAACTATGGTTCACTAACTTCTTAGTTAAGGCTAAGGGGTGAACCTTTTAATGGATTATTATTATTAATTCGTTTTCAATTCAAGGATTATGGTTTGATTGATGAATTGTGATTGTTTTATTGAATATTAATATCGATGAAAGTATTGATCTATAAAATCCATTGATCTATCGTTAACTCCAGGTATGGTAGATATTTGGAACTCCCTATGATTAATAAAGTTTCAAACTTTGTGTGGATGCTATTAATTGAATTAACTGTTTTATTTTTCGATTGGAATGAATCATTATTCGATTCCAATTGAGTTATCATATTGAATTGATAAATTACATTGAGGGTTTGTTAAAAGTGGATCCCTAACACCTTAGTTGTCATTTATTGATTATTTTTAAGTAATTTCTAATTCTCCCTAATAGAAAAATTCATATTTATTTTTTGTTCTATTAGTGTTCCTATTATACAGTCCTTATGGATCAACCTCGATCTTACCAAGTACTATATTATTTCACTACCTGCACTTGGGTGTGCAATGTTAGGATTGTAGCAATAGATGGGATGGATGAGATGGTTGAATTGATTTCTTACAACAACACATGCTTTTAGGCCCCCATTAAATAAAAACTTATTATGTATGCATTCTTTTTTCACTTTTTTATTTCTAAATATGTAAATGTGTATATTAGCATAACTTAAAGTTTCACTAAAAAATTTCACTATTTTTTTTTCATGTTTCCTCTCATTTTTAGTTATGTGCAATATCGATATTGTTTCTGTATCCCTAGCAAGCAAAACTTGTAGCGATACCGATATTTTGAACATTGTACATGAGCACATGATTTAGTAGCTATAAGTCACAAATTCAAATGTTTTAAATGACTTTACATGTATCATATTATCATTTATTTCACAACCCTAAATACATTGCATGATCTCATGGTTAATATCCATTCATACCTTGTCATTTTACATGATCAAGTGGCCAGACACTTGTCAAATCTACACATAGTTAGGCAGCCTCTCACACATTGCATGATCACTTAGATGAATGTGCATCAACATAACTCAATTTCACATGGTTTAGTGGCCATACATACATCACAATGTCATATGGTTAAGTGGCTACACTTTCCCTCACAACTCGACATAGTTAATGGCCACACATACATCTCATGATCACATGATTCATAGTTATACATACAATGCTACATATATCATAGTTACACATGTTTAGTTAAACTCCCAAAGCATAGTATGGTCACATGATTTAGCAGCCACGCCTAAGTCACAAGTTCACATGATCAAGTGGCCACATATGCATCACATGACACGATTCTTAGCCATGCATTCATCCAAAATTCACCTAATCAGATGGCCTTACATTGCATCCTATGATCACATGATTAATGACCATTTAACTAGCATAATTTCACATCAATTCAATGACCCTTCATGCATCATATGATCACCTTGATCAACTGCCCCCACATTGAGTACAATTTCACATAAATTGGTGATCTGATTTGCATCATATGATCACACGCTTGATAGTCACACATATATCACATATTTCACATGGTTTAAGGCCATAGATATATCACATGATCATATGATTAAGTGGCTATAAATTCACTACAATTTAAGGTTTAGTGGCCGTACACACAACATGATTTCACATGGATGAGTGGCTATTCATAAATCGCACGATCACATGATCGAGTGCCCACAAAATCACACTTTCACATGGTTAATTGGTCACACATTCAACACAATCTCAAAGGGATGAGTGGCCATAGATATGTGACTTGATCAAATAGTTAAATGCCCACAAATATAACTTAATTTCACATAGTTAAACTTAGATATGTCATATGTTCACATGATTTAGTGGCCACACATGCACCCTAATTTCATAGGATTAGTGGTCACATTCACATCACAATATTCACATGATTAATGGTCACATTTACATCACAATTTCTCATGATCGAGCGGCCATACATGCATCATATGATCGCATGATTGAGGCCACACATACATCGTAAATTCTCATAATTAAGAGACCATACATGCATCACTACACCAAATTTGTAAATTTGGAATAGACGTGCCTTTGGTTTAGGAATGACATAAGGTCATTCCAAATTTGAAATGAGTTTAAACCGTTTCAAATGTAAAATTAGTGCACCATACGTATTGCCTAATTTCTTACTCTCTCTTAGCATCCCCCTCCCTCGTTTTCTCACTCTCTCTTCCTCTCATCCTTCCGCCCCCATTCAACTCCTATCAAGTTCTCTCTCTCCCTGCCAGACCTTCCATCTCTCTCTACCATCCTCCACGAATCTGGATTGGGGCAACCGTGCAGGAAGCATTCCTCATATGAGGATGGTCTGTGACAGGGGTGAATCTCATTTCTTACTCTCTCTCAGCAGCCCCCTCCCTCATTTTCTCCCTCTCTCTCTTTCTCTCATCCTTCTGCCCCAGATTCAACTCTTATTAAGTTCTCTCTCTTCCGGCCAGCGAAAACCTTCTGTCTCTCTCTACCATCCTCCAACACGAATCTGGATTGGGGCTACCATGCGGGAAGCATTCGTCAGATGAAGATGGTCTGTGACAGGGGCAAATAGTTGATCGCTAGATCATGATCAATAGGGGCAATAAATGGATTGGGAGCACCAGGTGCAAGGATGAGCGGGTCATTCACTTCTTTGATCGTTGAGTAAGTTTTCATTCGTTGACCATGAAATTGGTGTAGAATTTCATGTTTAGTTGCTTATTTAAATGTTTTTAATTGAGTGTTGGTTCTTCTTCTTCTTGAGAAACAATCCAATGGTGTAGAATTTCGTGTTACCTATGACATGTTCAACAAAATGCCGCAACAAAATAAGATTTTATTTCTTTCTTTCTCCAATATTTATAATTCAATCCAAATGATTCTTTTAACAAAATATGTTTAAGGCAACTAACGTTTAGGTCGCTAACAGTATGGCAGGCCTATGTGTTACCCACCCTTGGAAACTGTAACTATTTACTTTGGCATGCTCCCCCGCAAATGGCCCACGGCACAAAGATTTCCATCAACCAGACAATCTGGTTGTTCTGTTATGGTTTGAGAATTGGATGGTTGAAATGAAAAAGGCCTTCATGTGACATGCACAGAGGTCCATTTATAGGATGATTAGGACAGTGATACTAATGGGCCTGGACTTTTGCATTGTCATCTGTCAATAGTAGGGTCCACCAATTTGATTGTTCCAATATCTAAGGGTCACCTTATTCATGGGGGAGATACCATCAATTACAGTGTCAAATAGTTTCCCTGCAGTCCCTGAGTATTGAACCGGTCTCCTTACCTTTTTTTTCTTTTATATAGGTAGGTTCTGAGTAATTAATTGAAGTAAAATTTTCAAGCCATTTTTCATAACAGTTCTATGATTTGACAAATATATGTTAAATGGAAAATGTTTATCTTACTTATGGTGCATTTGGTGCACCAAATATCAGGAAATTTCATTACATGAATTTTAGTAAAAGAGAAACTATTGTCTATCGAGATGCTCCTTTTGTCTTTTACAGCAATAAGCCCTGTCGTCATGAAATAGGTTACAAATTCATTAAGTTGTCCATAGTTGTGTGTATTATTCATGGTCATCTTTATAGGAATGGCGAAATAAAAACCTTGGCAACTTTTGTAGTCTCCATTCTTTATTATCTTCTCATAAAATGAAAAAAAAAAAAAGTTTTGATATTGTTGTCATTCAGCAAGGATATCATTTTAGAAGCATCGATCTGAAGAAATTTGTTTGTGTTGCAAGCTATTGCATCAATGATCCAGGCACATGAAGTAGACCCAACAAACCTGAAAGTGCTTCTTGCTCTTGGTGTGAGTCACACTAATGTTGATAATGAGTGAAGTTATGTTTGGATTTTCATGTAACTAAGGTCTGAATGATTGCATCCTTTATCTTTGAAACATGAAATTTGTAAGCCATCAAGGTGGATTGCAAGTTCTCTTGGCCCATTAAATCAACAATCAGGATCATGCTGTGAATTCAAATGTATATGGGTGGTATCGCAAAAATCAGACTTGTATAATGGATTTAGACTTTGATTGTTAAACCCTTTTGTTGAATTAGGATCATTTGATGCTTTTCATTCAATTGTCAATAAAATGCCTGCAAATCTGGAAAGCTAGGTAATCAAGTCAATGTAAATTTTCAGGGTCACAATTTGTATAGATCTCTATCTTTTTTATTTATATTTTTTAAATATTGTTTATATGTAATTACTAGGACTTCTTGCCTCAATGAATGGTTAAAATGTTAGTGCATCCACAAACAAAATTCTCATTTGCTACAAGAACATGTTTAAAACTTACTCCCATATTGTTTAAATAGATTTTAGTGGAGCTCATTTGGATATAACTTCTCTTTCCAAAACAAAATGTTATTTCTCTTCAGCTTTATATTTATTTCCTCTAGTTGTAATAATGGATGAGTTTTCCCAACATGAGAACTGATGATGCGGTCCATATTGCAATGGAATGGTAAGAGAATGGATGGCTAGAATCTTACAAACAAGGATAGTTTGCTGGTAGGGCTGTCAATGGACTGAATCAGCCCATGGGCATTTGCTTATAACTGATTGTTCCTCAATATAAGTTTTTGATTGAAGGACGCTCTTGGTGGAAATTCAAAAATAACTATTATTGTAAATGTCAGTCCATCTATTTGGTGTGTACCTATTTTCTTAGAGTTCTCTAATTTGTCTTATTTGACTTCTTGACATGTTTGTTCTCTTAAACTTGCATATCGAGACTTTGGTAGTGATTGTTGCAGATGGGTACCAATGCTACTTGGTTGAAATGATGTGTGGACAAAGAGGCTATAGATAGTTGTATTGGCCAAGCTAGGAGTGGACCACATGGAGGATTTCTTTTAATCTATTCAGGCAATTTTCAACTTATTGTTGTAAATATTATATATCTTTTATTGTAAAGTCATACAATATTTGTTTAACATTCATTTTTAATTATACTGCAACATTCTATTGGTTTCAAATATTAAGAAAAATATAGGTTCCAATTGAAAAAAAAAAAAATACTGCCTTTTACCAGTAGTTGCACGACTTTTACTGGCCAAAATATTTCAAAACTATTTCTAAAGAAAGAAAAATACTGTTCATAAAATACCGTTTTCAAAATTAAGAACGGTTTAGAATTGTTCTGAAATTGAAAATTTACAACAATTTTTAACCGTTTCTAATTTTTTGTGATGCCCTACTTGAGCATAGATGAAAATCGTTCCTAAATGGTTTAGAAGTAGCTTTCAACCATTCCTAAATAGGGATTTTGGTGTAGTGATCACATGATCACCCAGTTAAATGGCACATTGCACCACAATTCTATGTGATTAAGTGGCCATACAGTTATCACGTAATCATATGATTAAGTGGCCAAATATATGGCACGCCTAACACTAAGTTTCTACACTACATCACAAATTGTACATGATCAAGCATCCATGCATGCCTCACATGATCACATGATTTAATGAACACACATCACAATCACAAATGATTACACAAAATCATGAATTCACATGGTTAAACATATCTGACACACAAGATCTCAATTTCACAAGTGTAAGTGAGACACTCCACAAGGGTAAGTGAGACACTCAAAGTCACAATTTCAAACAGTTGGGTGCCCCACACAATATCAAAAGTTTATACAGTTGGGTGGGTCACTTGGGTCATGAGCTTACACCGTTAGGTGGGCCACACACACCCCAAGTTAACAAGGTTAGGTGGGCCCACACACATCACAAGCTCACATAATTAGGTGGGCCACAAATTTGCGTTGGATCCCATTGTCCAATGGACATTGTGGATATGGCACATACATCACGGTGCACTCTGGGAGTTGTTAACGATGTAGTGAGGATCAAATGTGCCTCACTTTTGAGTTTATGCTCTAAAATGATCTCAGAAATGGATGGACGGTGTGGGTGAAACGCCTACATCATGATAGGCCTTAGAAAGGTTTAATGGTAGGAGTCATTATCCTCATTATTTCCAACAATGGGGTCCATTGAGCTTTGGATCAATCTCATCAATGGGGTCCCACGGCCAGATGGACTCCACCCACTTTTCCATTATTTCCAGGGGTCGGTGGGTCAACTTGACCCCTGGATCTAATGCCATGATGGACCCTGAAGATTTCAACAGTGTGCATCATTATCTCAGATCTAGTGGTGGATCCCCTTGACGACCTAGATCTGCATCAGCTAGTGGACCCTAACATGTTTTATTGGTAGAGTTCAATTACCACTGTTTACTGTGATGGGTCATGGTGGACCCTTGAAGGTTTTCAACGATGGGTGTTCTAATACACTATTTTGTGGAGGGACTCACCTGAGATTTGTATCACGAGGGGCCACACCATCCATGTGGTGAGGCCCACGCCTAGAAATGATCTCATAAAATGGATGGACTGTGAAGATACAACACACACATCATGGTGATACCTAGGGATGTTTCAACGGTGGGCTTTCCAACCACCGTTTGTATAGATGATGGGGTCCACTTAAACCTAGGATCTACCCCATCTCTAGACTAATACTTATAATAATATGGACAAACATATGGACAGGATGGATGTCAATGGTGTGCAACATTATCCTTACTATTTTCAAATGTGGGCCGACAGTGGTTTTAGATCAAGCTTAGTTTTGTAATTTCGTTTTGTAAGGCCCGTATCTTAGTCCGTACCTTTCTGTAGATTCTCGCGATCCTCCCTATTGAATTTTGGTGACCCACAACCTGTAATCGGTATTTGCGTGCGACCCTGAGTCTCACCCTGTTAACCTAAGTCGACTCAACCTAAGACTTGTACCTTAGAGATTGCGTCGTCGCCGCAGTTCCAACACCGCGTCTCATGCACCAAGGCGATACCCAAGCTAGGAGTTGTGGGCCCACGCAAATCTCAAGGAACCGCCACGCATTTGAAAAGTTCAAAAGAGGAAACTCTACAAAATATCTCATCAATCCCATCAAGGGTCAAGTATACATCACTCAACACATCACCCAACACATCACTCACTCCATCACAACCCATTCCTCTCTTACACAACAACCCCAAAAATCAACATTTTCATCCCATCTCCTCTCTCTCCCATCCATCACTCCATCCCATCTTTCTCTCTCTCTCTCTCTCTCTCTCTCTCTCTCTCTCTCTCTCTCTCTCTCTCTCTCTCTCTCTCTCTCTCTCTCTCTTATTCCTCCCTTCTCTTCCAAGTAATCCAAAAATAAAAATAAAAATCCAACGTCCAAGCATTTCTAAGCTCCAAGAGTTTTGTGTGTGGCCCACTTCTTACCCCTCTCATCTCCCATCTCAACCCTCCATATTTCATCGTCTTCTATCAAGATTGAAGCCAAGGAGTTCGGCATTCCAATAGACTAAGAAGATTAATGCTGGGTGATTTAGGATTTATACCTTTGATTTTGATAACTTGAGGGCCCACATGTAGTGGGACCCATTTGATGTATGCATTGTGAGAAAGGGAGGGCTCATAGTAGCAGGGTCACTCCTCTCCATCATGTTTCTTTCTCTCTCTTTTTCTCCCTTGTATGATGGCCCACTTATGATGTGTGTATTTTATCCATGCCGTCTAACAAGTGGGCCACCTTAATCCCGATTTGGGGCCTGCATGACCGGCCAGTCACATAGGCTCGGATGAAATGGAAAAATAAATATCAGCTTGATTCAAATCCAGTGGCCTACCCACGTGGCACCATCGTGATGCATGTGAATTTATCCACACTGTCCTGGATGGTGTGACCCACCTTGATGTATGTGCCTTTCATCCAAGTCGTCCGTTTAGGACGTTAGCTGAATCTATATGATATAATATTATATAATATACTATATATGTAATACATACATATATATAGCTAGTGGACCCCACGTGGGACCCACCTAGCATGGAAGCAGATTGGCTGGTGTACGCTGGTCAGCAGCCAAATATATAGCTGTTGTACGTAGCAATTTCGGTGGGCCCCACACGATAAATGTGGGTTACATCCACATCGTCCGTCCATCAAGTGGGACCCAACTCTGATGGAATCCCGGCCGTCCATCTGGACGGTGGGGACCCTGCTGATGACGTCATGCATGGAACTCACCCACGCCGTCCACCTATTTTGTATCATCACCATGCATCCGTGGACCACACATGATAGATGTGTTTTATCCCTGCTGCATTACAGCCATGGGACCAACACATGTGTGAACTCCACCATGCTATATGTATTTAATTAACTCCATCCAAACGGTGGGCCCCACATGAGCAGAGAGTTGCTGGATAATGTTTGGACAATGCTAATTTACATGGACAATGTTTGGACAGTGTTGATTTACATGTCTAATATTTGGACAGTGCTCATTTACATGGATAATGTTTTGATGGTGCTGATTTATATGTCCAATGTTTGGACAGTGCTGATTTACATGCATAATGTTTGGACAGTGCTGATTTACATGGACAATGTTTGGACAGTGCTAATTTACATGTCCAATGTTTGGACAGTGCTGATTTACATAGACAATGTTTGGACAATGTTGATTTACATTAGTGAGCAATGTGCCCATAAAATGATTGTGTACAGTGATACACATGTTACACCTATAACTACTGAAATGATTTTTGGTGTAATCCGAGCTCTTACTTGAAGCCCATTAGTGCGGCCCATCCATGAGGCCCATTTTGATGTATTTGTGGCCCATTCGTTAAGGCCCAACTTGATGCAATTGTAACCCATGTGATGAGGCCCATTGTGGTGCATATTAGGCCGTGGGACGTGGCCCATTGTGATATATTTCTGACCCATATGATGAGGCCCATTGTGATGTATTTCTGGCCCATTTGGTAAGGCCCATTGTGATGTATCTGAGGCCCATGGGCGAGGCCCAATGTGATGCATTCAAGACACATGGGCGAGGCCCATTGTAATGTATTTAAGGCCCATTGGGATGTATTCGATGTCACGCCCCAAACTCAGAAAACGGGCTCACAAAATTCCCGATCACCGAATCCGACGCCGACAGCCTCCGTAGAACCCCATTCTCGGCTCCTAGCTCCCATTCGCCAGGTTCTAATCTTGAGATGCTATGAGGAGGATTTTCAATGTCAGTTTGATTCGTAATAAGCATAACCAATGGCATAACCCACAAATAACAACCAAAAACTTCATTACATTTCCACTATGATCAAAAACTTTACAAGTACAATGAGCATAAAGGGAAATACAATGGTAAAGAACAAAAACTCCAAAACGATCTGCAACGTGCTCCTTCCTCAGCGCTGCTGCGAATCAACGTCACCTGCACGCAACGGTCATACATAAGCTTGTAAAAAGCTTAGAGGGTGGTGAAAGTGTGTGCGCTAGGTAGTAATATGAACATGCAATGTCAGAGTAATGCGGAATATGCAGATGGAACCATAATATCATGAGCCATACCAAGGCTATGCAATGCAAGACATGAATGGTATCGGCCATCCCAAGGCCATGCGATGTACAATGCAACTCAAGCATACAGATCCTCATCTATATCCACACATCAATACAGCTCAAATATGGGATATCACCGGGGTCTAGTACACTCTAAACCAGATTGCCGCCACATCGCGCGCAATAAGGTAAGTGGAAGAGACCTCACTATCCGTTTGTCAATATCGGGCGCGACTCGTCGATAGCGGACCCATTCCTCGAGCTGGTCAGACTCAGCCTAGCATTGCCCCCTACACTCGGCGGGTAAGGCCGCACCCCCTTCCAACCGACCACGACACAGTGGAGAGCATAACCGTCTAGTAATCGGCACTCAACGCTCATCTACCCACTCAGTCTAGACGTTGGAGCAACCTCTTGGTACCATAAAGGTTTAGGGACTTTCACCTAGGGATATCTATAGCACCCCATGTAGAACAAGATTTTCGATATCCAATCCTGCCAACCACGATACGTCTGTGGAGGCTACGGCCCTGATGTCGCTAGGGCGTACAATAACCATGTCACAAAAATACGAAATGCATGATTCACGCTATCCAGTCATGCAACAAATCCTGCGCATATCGTGCGCTCATGTAGGGCAACACCGCCTAACCATGAGCCCATAAACAACCTGCTCGAAGGCATATACTATGATCAGTCAATCCTCATATCAAGCATACATATGATGCGTATGATCGTGGGTCATGAAACTATACTAAACATGTAAATGAGTGATGAACCATTCTTACAACGCAGATAGGCCTAGACGGCCTATACACAGCAATTACGGCCCAGTAATGGGCCCCAAGGAGAGTCGTAATGTGGACATCCAACCAACATTACACTCGCAATGTGGACATCAAACCAACATTGCTCCCAAGGCACGATCTTTGTAAACATCGCTACTTAGTCTGTATTGGAATTACACATTGCAATGGACCGTAGGTTCATCCCATTAGGCCTTACATATACATCAAATGGGCCATATCTTATGGGCCTTTTATTCATCAGAGGGGCCGCATAAATGGGTCACACCAATGGGTCTTATGTGCATTGCAATGGGTCAAAACCCATGGGCCTTGGATTGCATCAAATGAGTTTAACTCATGGGTCTTAAAGGTAACGAATGGGCCACACCAATTGAACCCCATATGTACGCCAAATGGGCCTTAACCCCTAGACCTTCTTATAAGTCAAATGGGCCTAACCCATAGGCCTTCTTATAAGTCAAATGGCCCTAACTCATGGGTCTTAAATAAATCAAATGGGCCTAATCCCATGGGCCCTTTTTATAATCAGATGGGCCTAACCCATAGGCCTTATATATCAGATGGGCCTAAATCCATAGGCCTTTTACCAATCAAATGGGCCTAATCCCGAAGGCCTAGAGGCCCATTGAAATGTTTAATTTTCATCCAAAAATGGCAAAGGGCCCACTGCTATGATTATTTCCATCCAAACTGTTCAAGAGGTTGCATGGGCCTAGGCCCACTGCAATATTTATTTATCACTCAGCGTGGATATGGGCCAGGGGGAGGCCCACTGTAGTGTTTATTTCCATCCAAACGGTTCAGCCAGGGGAGGGGGGTGGCGTGAGCAAACACACGTGCAAGGTGGGCTCCACCGTCCGCTAGACGGTGGGTGTAAAACACAAATATCAGGGTGGGCTTCCACCGTCCGCCTGGACGGTGGATATAAGACCCATACATCACTGTGGACTCCAAGTGGGGCCCACTACAGTGGATATTTTTCATCCCAACCGTCCAAAGGGTCACCAGGACCTGGGTGAAGGAAAACCATAAATTTCATCTTGATCTAAAGCTTCGGTGGCCCAATAGAAGGGTTTTAATGGTAGATGTTCAATTCCACTGTTTCTCATGGTGTGGGCCACCCGAGCGTCGGATCATCCTCATTTTTAGAGGGGGCCCACCCCAGGTGGTGGCTCACCCTATGAACGGTTTGGATATAATATATACATCATGGTGGGGCCCACGGCTGGTGGCAGACCGACTGCCCGCCTGCGCACCGTGCAGCAGGTGCTGGCAGCGCTGACAGCGTTGTCAGCACTCCCTCCTCCTCATATATATATATTTTTGAAAATCTTATTTTCCTGTGGTTTTCCACAGGTGGGGCCCACATTCGAACAATCCATCCCAGTCGTGGGATTCTTCAGCTCATAATAAGACAAATGAGACCAAAGTTTGAAATTTTTGGGTGCATATAATCATCAGGAAAAATTTTTAAGGGGTAACCACCAAGGTTCCCTATGTTATGGTCCACCAGGTACTCAGATCAGCCCACCCTTCTACCCAACGGCTAAAATAATATTGGTGAGAGGATGGACGGCTTGGATTACTCCCGTACATCAAGGTGGGGCCTATGCAGGTGGGCCACTCTAAAAGGCTCTATTTCTTCTTCCTTTTTTTTTTTTACAGGGACGTCCAGCGTCCCAGACGCTGGACGGTTTGGTTTTTTTTTTTTTTTTTTTTGCAAGGTACATTGTGGTGGGCCCTGATGAAGTGGGCCACCACTGATGGGTGACGTGGGTACAACATATGAGGTGGGCCCCACTTGAATAACAACTTGAACAAAATAAATCTCAAGGTGGGGTCCATTCAAGTGGGCCACACAACCCTATCACATAAAATAAAATAAAACAAAATAAAAAGAAATAAAAGAGAGAGAGAGACATGGAGAATGGGACACGCTTGTGATGGAGGGACCCCGACATTATGGGCCCTCCCTTAAAAGCAAATCATACAATCAAAAGGGTCCCTCAACACATGGGACCACCAAGATCGAGAATCAACGGTGAAGATCCTCTCTCCACCAAAATGGACGGTCTAGATGACCTTTTGTAATGAAATAAATATCATGATGGGGTCCATGGAGAATGGCCCCACCATGGAATGATCATGATGATCCAAGTGGGCCATCGGCCTTATCTTAGGGTCCCAAGCGAGATCCACACCATTGATTGGTGGGTCTCACTTGACCCATCATAAAAACAAGAAAGAAACTACCCTATAGAGGCACCCACCGTCCGATCTTCTTTCTCCTAGGGGTTCCTTGACACCTTAGCTTCAACTTCAATGGATGAGATGAGGAATAGAGGGTTGAGATGGGAGATGGTGGGGTAGGAAAGTGGGCCACTTGGAGCTTAGGAGGCTTGGAGAAATTCCATACGTATGGAGCTCTTTTGCTTGGAGTTTTTGCAAATGAGAAAGAGAGGAGTTGTAAAGGGAGAGAGAGAGTGATGGATGGATGTGGTGAGTGATGGTTGTGTAAGAAATCTTTGACTTTTGTGGCCTTTTGTGTAAGAGAGGTATGGGAGTTGAAGACTTTTGTGGCCTTTTGTGTAAGAAAGGTATGGGTTAGGAAGACTTTTGTGGTTGCTTGGGAAAAGGGGTGAGAGTGATGTGTACTTGACATGTACTTGACATGTGATGGATTGATGGATGATTGATTGATGGGATTGATGTGATTGATGTGACACATCGTAGAGATTCTCTTAGGTTTCGCAATGCGCGGCGTTTCCTCGCACCGAACGTCGGTCTACAACTCTTCACCAGGGTATCGCCTCGGCGCGCGAGTCGCGGCATCGGAATCGCAACGACGGCGCGGTCGCTATGGTATTGGTCTTGGGTTGAGTCGACTCGGGTTGTCGGCATATGAATCAGGGTCGCGCGTTAACCGGTAAGACCGCGGAAGTCTATGGAACGGTACGGTCTAAGATACGGGTCTTACATTCGAGGCCCATTGTGATGTATTCGAGGCCCATAGGACGTGACCATTATGTTATTGTGAGTGCTATAGTTTCTTGCTCCTTTGATTGTCAGATTTTGTAGTGCCAAAACCACAATCTGTGTCTTGTGTAGCACATTGATATATATGTTCAAGGCAATGCATCACATGTATAAGGACAATGCTTCAAGTTAAGAACAAAGATCTATTTCAAAGAAATACAAGATCAAGTACATTGTTCACTCCTTTAAGCTTCAAAGGTCAATGTTTTAAAGCGACAATGAAAGACAAGTGAACTATTCATACTCAAGACTCAAGGTGAAGTACAACACATGTACTACAAATTCAAGCTTCAAAAGATCTCAAGTACAGGCTTCATCATGTGTCGAGATCTCAAGCTTCATGAACTTCAAGGATCATCTATCATCTAAAGAAAAGAAGGTTCAATGTTTATATATCATGGTTAAGGTATGAAAGACCTTAGATTGACCTTACAGTAGGTCATTTAGAATACATAATTCAAATTGAATCATTTTATAAGTATTTAGACTGTTCTTCGACCAATCCTAGACTGTAACACCCCGGATTTTGGCCAACCTGGGATTAGACGTCCTTAGGCAATGGGTTAACTAAAACACCTGGAAAATCGCTCAGAACCCAATTCCATAGCCAAAGAAACCACTTAGGATTAATTCCTTTAGAAATTAATCATAAGTTAGCTAGCGCAACGCTAGAGTAGCTGGGAAATAGTCCTTGATCGCTTTAAATACGTTCTACAAGACCCAAAACTTGTAGAATCCATGGTGCTATGATACTCTAAAACCTCGGATCAAACTCTAAACCGGTTTGTTCTCTGGACCTCTTTGAAACTTCGTATTGGATCTAGACCGCGCGTCGAAAGTCTGATACTAGCTATCTTAGACCGTTAGGACCGCCTAGCTGGACTTGACAATCATTTCAAAAAATCAAGTCCAACCGACATTCGCAGGCTATTTCGTTGAGCCTGGACCGAAGAGAGTGAGAATAGGGCTAGATTTGGAATTTGAAATTCAAATCTGGCACATGACTTGACGTGTCAGTATTAAGCGTTCTGACCGTCAGAATTCAGCCAAACTACACCCTCGGATCAGGAAAAATTTCTATTTCATATCATGAGACTTGCAGACCTGATCTACGTGCGGTGACCGCTGAACTGAAACTGGACCGCCACGTGCGATCTGCGAACCCTGCCGGACTGAAAACTTGATGCGTGCTAGATCCAGTATGCATGAGCTTAAGTCCGACCGTATTTGGCCAGGGGACCTCCAGAAATGCTCTTTTGGACCAAAACAGCCCCGCTTTGGATAAGCATCAAGTGAACTTTGTTTCCGAGCCTATTCCGGGCATTTTTAGGCTTATAAAAGGGGTTGAAACCCTCACTCCTCTCTCCCATCCGAATTTGAGAAAAACCCTAGATTGGGAGAGAGAAAAGGTGAGAGTTTGTGAGAGAGATTGGAGGAGAATTTTCCTGTCGTTGCACCACCTGTTGCAAGTGCCTAAGCAACACACTTCAATCACCTGGCCGGTGATTCCTCCGCATTTTCAGGTAAGAAAATACCCTAGAAGTTGTTGATTTAGCGTTCCTTCGTTTCCGTTGCGAGATAGCTGATGCATCTTGTAAAACAGGTTGTCTAGTTGCCGTAGACGAAGCGTATACGCTCCGTTCAAAACGATACGTTTATAAGAGATAAGGTGCGGATTTTAGACGCTTTGATTGACCGTTTCCAACGCTTTCAATGTCATTTAATAGTAGATTTTCGACGGCAACGCCGTTTGACATGTACAACATGCCGTCCGTTTCCTGTTTCGTAAACCGACGAAGAATATGAGATTCAAGGCATTTTAGTCATTTGTAGGAAGTACTGATTTCATTCATATTTTGCTGATGTGATTAACATGGTTTATTGTCGCATTAGAATGTTAGGAATGCGTGCATAATTAGTTTGGCGAAGAGATTCGCCTAAATGCGTACTTCGAGTCGACATAGTATATGTAGACTTAAGTGTGTAGTTTAAGTGTTTGTATAAATGCTTGTATTAGTATGTATTGAATTAAATGGTGTTATGAATCAGTTTGAGATTGTTTTCTCAATTAATATGCTGATGTAAATGATTTCCTACACGTTAACTAAATGTATGATTTCATTATATTTATGAAATGCATGTGCTTGAAGATTTGCTTAAGTTGTATGTTATAACATGTGTTAACATGCTCACATGGTTGTATTTCATTTCCAATACTCTAATATGATTGCTGATGCGATTCCATAATTGTTTGGGACTATACTTAGTCCAGGCAGTCGGTAACCGAGCGAATTCGTGGTTGGCTTATCTTGGACACGAACGACGCGTCGATGAACGCGAGTCGTGTTTGGAGTTGGTGGCAGTGGTTAGGCCACACGAAGTGTTTTATGCACTTCATGTCGTTCAACTTGAGATGCGATCGTGCTAGTCGAGCCCGTCAAGTAACCCGACTGGCCATTGTATGTTCACCCTGCATGAGTCATAACTGCTTGAACCTAGGGTACTGAACTTACCATTGTAAACCCTGTTAACCATGGTACCTCGATCCACGAAGACTCATGAGCTGGGCATGGTGGTATGGGACACCTTGGTCCAGCTGTCGGCCTACGCTGGGGCCACAAACCTCCCCGTAGTGACCAGTGAGCACCTAGTCTCGTGAGTAGATTATGGTGGTATGGGACACTATATTCTTGCTGTCGGCCTACACTGATCAGGCGACGAGTCCTTTGTAGTGACCACGAGCGTATTCTGAGTCTACGGGAAGCGACGACCCTTCAGTAGCAGTAGAGTACAGTAAGCCTGTATTGATAAGGTGATGGGGGAGCGGTGCAACGAGTGCGAGCAACAGCCCTGGCAGCCCTTGCAGCGACCTACAAAATATACATCGTATGAGATTACTAGGAGTGACGACCCTAGATAGGATCTGTGTTGGGATTGATATAAGGGAAGTACCTTAGTTTCCAAATCCTACTGTTTGAATGGACTAATAACAACTCGAAAATCATATCACCATAACATTGCATGTGCCTGGAAGATGTGGAGCACTTGAGGGTCGATTGCATGCCGCGGTCGTAAGATGGTGCCGTATGAGGGAGATCGTCGGTGAGGGCATACATCACGTCGTGTCATATTGCATTAACAACAGTATTAGGATTGTTCGATTTACTGCTTTACTATTATCGCATGATTGATTTGAGAACATGTTAATCTTTGCTCTCTTATCCTACTGAGTTGATCACTCACTCGCACGTTACGGGATGGTGTTTTCGGACACCCACCAGTCCCTATTGTGATTGCAGATGATGGCGCGGCCTGCGAGGCGGAGCTGGACTTGATGATGATGAGGAGGATTCCTCCTTTATGCGTGTTCTGATTGACAGGATTACAGGGAAGTTGATTAGATACCTTGACACTTGTCATTTTATATTTTTAGAACACTCATGTATATCCTTTTGGTTTACTTTTGGAGTATACATGTATGTATATAACCTGGTAACATATTCACACTCTAGAGAAATACAACAGTTTATATATGTTATACATACTATCACAGTCTTCCGCTTGTAAATTTAACCGTCTCTGGAGCGTGATATGCTGTTTTAGCTTAATCTCACTCATGTTTAATACATTATCACAGATAACATTCAATCATACATATCTATGTTGCATAAATAACATTTTGAAACTCGGGAGTTGGGTTTTTGCTCAACCCCCCGATTTTCGAGATGTTACATAGACTCTGTTCGACTAGTCCTAGCACTGCCTCGACCAATCCAAGAAATTTCAAGACCAGTCCTAAGATTGTTACAAATTTTAAAATTTTTTGTTAAGCCATGACCAGTCCTGGAGACTACTCGCCTGGTTGTATGAACAGTGCACGACTCGTTCACGACCAGTCCTGTAGGTATGACTCAAACTCCAACAATTGTTTCTGGTTCCACACGACCAGTCGTGGAATGGCTTGATCTGATCGTGCTCAAAATTTCAAAAATCCGTTGGTGCTATGACCAGTCAGAGTGTCCACAGGACCAGTCAAAGGTGTGACTTCTGCACTTATAAATAGAGCATGATTTTCAGAGTTTAGTAATCCAATTCAAGTATAATCAAGACATCACTCTGAGAAATAAGTTTGTAAACTTTTTAAGCTATATTTTGCGTATATAATATTCTCTTTTATTAGCTTTTTATATTTAATTTTGTATTCTGCATTCCAATCTGATTTGAAAGAGGGATTGAAGAATTCTAACTTCTTAGAATCAAAATCAAATAGAGCTAGCCCAACTTGATTTAATTTAAAATCAATTTAAAACAAAAGAACCATTTCATAAGTGAGTGTGGACATTGAACTTCTATATTTAAACTTCTACTCTGACTTGGTTCTTCCAGGCTACAACAAAAGGAGAATATCCGGGTATTTTACATTATTATAATTTTCTTTGTTTTGGTTTCTTTTGAAATTGAGCTAGAAAAATCTCATTCTTTTGGTTATCTTAGGAGATCCAGAAAACTCAGAGGGTGGGGTTTTTGAATTGTGTAAGCCCACATGAAAGACACAATTGTGAGGATTTTCGGTGAACTTAGAAAAACCTGTTTTTATTGTGAATGCTAATATCCACTGTGTGAGGATATTAGGAGTGGAGTAGTTGTGTAGCTATTGTTTAACAGTTGGTGTACACAAAGGCGACCACTATAATTCTTTGTGTTGTGGATGTGAGGTTCATTTTCTATATCTTTTATCATTCAAGATTGTGAGATGTATTTGTGGATGTGAATGTTGTAATCTTTACATTTCAGCATTGTGGGGAATGTTGTAATAGCTTAGATTTCCTTTCTTGTTATTTTCTTTTTATTCCTCTTCAGTTTGAGTTTTTGATACACAAATCGTTCTAGTAAGGTTGTCTTGCCATAAACCCTTAGTTTTTATGGTGTAAGGTTATCCTTGGAACAACATTTGTATCAACCTCTCAATACTAGAATTTTGAAGTTGCTTTACATTTTCATATTGTGAATTGTTTATAGTATTATCTTTCCTTTAATTGATTAATCTGTTATCATTTTAATTTGGGATAGTCCTATTCACACACACACCCCCCTACTTCTAGGACTCTAGCTCGGCCTTTTCAGGTGGTATCAGAGCCTAATAGCTTGGTTTAAATTTTTATTTCTTTAGGATTAATTTCCTTAGCTAATCGATCTGAGCTGTTTGTAAGATGAAAAATTTTGATAGCCTTTCATTCACTAGGCCTCCACCATTTGATGACACCAATTATGCCTATTGGAAAGCTAGAATGAAGATTTTCTTAAAATCCATGGATGAAAGTGTGTAGTTAGCCATAGTGATTGAATGGATCCCTCCTACCACTGAAGTAATTGGTACCGATGGATCCAAATCTATGATAGTAACACCTTATTTTTCTTGGACCACTCTTTAGAAAAGTGAGAGTAGTGTCAATGTAAAAGAACTAAATACAATCACTTGCGCACTATCACCGGATGAATTTTAAAAAATTATATCATATGATTCTGCAAAGCAAGCCTAAGATATTTTATAAATGATACACGAGGGAACATCAATTGTCAAGAAATCTAAAGTCCAAATCCTCACAACCAAATTTGAGAAAATACGTATGAAAGAAAATGAAATGTTCATGAACTTCTATATAAGATTAAATGACATTATGAACTCTAAGTGGGGTCTTGGTGATAAAATCCCAGAAAGTAAAATCTGTGCAAAGATACTACACTTCCCAGAAAGTAAAATCTGTGCAAAGATACTACACTTACTTCCTGAATGGTACAATTCTAAGGTAACTACGATCTATGAACTTCGTGATATGGATAATATGAGAGTAGAAGAATTAGTTGACTCTTTACAGACTTATGAGTTAACTTTTAAAGTTCCTAAAGGTAAATCTATCGCCCTTAAATCTTCTAAAAGTATTTCTCAAGAAAATAGTAATAATTCTAATTTAGATAATTCTGAAGATGATATGGCTCTTTTAGCTAAAAAGTTTTACAAATTTTCAAAAGTAAAAAGAGAGTTGATTTTCAAAAGTCTAATGATAAGAAAAGATTTAAATCTAAAACTTAAAAAACTTTAAAAGATAGTCAATGTTACAACTGTTATAAATATGGGCATTTAGTAAACAAGTGTCCTAAAAAGGACAAACCTAAAAAGAAAGGAATGTTGGCTACTTGGGATGAATCTTCTGGCACTGAAGCCTCTTCTGAATCAGAAGATTCTGAAACCGAGTCGAGCAATGAAGTTAAAACCCTTATGACTCTAGTCAAGTTCACTTTTTTAGATAATGATGATTCAACTAGTAAAGAAAATCTGAATAATGATCATGAAAATGAAGATGATCTTTAAGATGCTTGTAATGCCCTTTACAAGTAAAGTTGTAAATTTGTTGTTAAATTAAAACTTTAGAAAGAAAATTTTTTAAAACTTAAAGAAAATTTTGATTCTCTTGTTTTAGAAAAATTCCACATTTCATATTGTTTTGAAAAATCTAAAGGCGATTTAGATTTCAAAACCTCCCTTATTAAAAATCTTAAATCTGAAAATGAAAAACTTAAACTTGAAGTCTCTTCACTTTTGAGTTTAAAGGATATATGGAGGTATGCCCAAGGTGATCCAAAGTTAGAAACGCTTTTGTCTGGATCAAGAAAATGTGGTGACTGATTCGGTTTGGGCTATGATAGAAATATTCCTCCTAAACAAAAGAATACTCCTCCTAAGTTTGTGAAAGGAAAGTCTTCAAACTCAAAAGGGAATAGTTCAAATCAAAATTTTTCTAAAAATACTAAAACTTTTCAATCTTTAAAATTTTAAAACCTAAATACAACCATATCAACTATAAAAATTAAAATCGAAATCCTTTAGCTGAGAAAATAGTTGATTTACTTAAGGAGCTCTTAAAATCTAACTCTGTACATCATTCTTACAACAACTATAAACAGAAGAAGACAAACTATACTCCTAAACCCAAAACTGTAATGAAATGAGTTCCTATGGTTACTTACTTGGTTGCCCATACGGCTTTCAAAGCTTCAAGCCATTCAAAGTGGTAACTAGACAGTGGTTGCTCCAGGTATATGACAGGCGACAAGGGTCTGTTCACCAATCTTAAAGATATGACTGATGTTTTAGTCACATTCGGTGATGGTAGAAACTGCAAGATTGTTGGTCAAGGTACGATTTAACTCTTTAACCTCCCCTTAATTGAGAATGTTTTATACATTGAAGGGTTAAAACACAACCTGTTAAGCATGTCTCAAATATGCAATAACAATTATAATGTAAAATTTACTAACCAAGGTTGTGAAATTTTAAACAAAAAGGGTTCTTTAAATTAACTGGTCGTAGAACTTCTGAAAACTGCTACATTGTAAGTGATTGTAGCTCATCTAATCAATTGTGTTACATGGTCCATACCGATGAAACTGTGTTATGGTATAAACGCCTTAGACATGTACACTACCGTAATTTGTATAGATTGAGCAAAAGAGAACTAATAAGAGGTCTACCTAAATTACAGAAAATAAACAAAATATGTGGCGAATGCCATATTGGCAAACAAACTAGGAGTACTCACAAAAAGGTGGACTCCAATGCCACATTCAAACTGCTTGAACTTCTCCACATGGATCTTATAGGACCAACTAGGATGGAGAGTCGAGGTGGCAAAAAATATATACTGGTAATCGTGGATGATTTTACTAGATTCTCTTGGGTAGTCTTCTTAAGGGATATATCAGAAACCATTGATGAAGTAAAAAGGATTCTCAAATGAATTCAAACGGAAAAAGGTTCTCAAGTCAGTAAGATCCGTACTAATCCTTGATTAGAATTTGAGAATAACAGTTTTGAGAAATTTTATTGCGATCAGGGAATATCACATGAATTCTCTAAGTCCAAAACACCACAACAAAATGGAATTATTGAAAGAAAAAATAGAGTTCTTCAAGAAATGGCAAATGTAATGTTGAATAGTATGAAGCTCCCTAAAAATCTTTGGCCTGAAGTTGTAAATACTGCCTGCTATATAAACAACTAGGTTTATATACGTAAGTCAAATAATAAAACGGCCTATGAAATATAGCTTGATAAGAAGCATATTGTCAAATACTTTTGAGTTTTTAGCAGCGAGTAGTATAGATTCTTTGAAAACCTCTCACTGGTGTGTGTACTCATAGACAACTAGAAGATATATGTAATTACGTGTGTTTTACATCTCAGATAGAACCAGCTAATGTAAAAGAAGCTCTTACTGACGAAAACTGAATTGTTGCGATGCAAGAAGAGCTTAATCAATTTGTTAGAAATAATGTTTGGTACTTGGTTCCTAGACCTAAAGATAAACATATCATCGGAACTAAGTGAATTTTCAAAAATAAGTCTGATGAACTTGGTAATATAATTCAAAACAAGGTTAGACTAGTTATATAAGGGCACACTCAAATTGAAGGCATAAATTATGATGAAACCTTTGCCCCAATAGCTCGTCTTGAATCAATCAGACTATTTATATCCATTGTTTACTTTAAAAAATTTAAAATTTCCCAAATCGATGTAAAAAGTACTTTTTTAAACGGTAATTTACATGAAATGTATGTTGAACAACCAATAGGTTTTGAAGACCCTAAAAATACTAATCATGTCTATCGCTTAAAAAAGGCTCTCTATGGTTTGAAACATGCTCCCAGGGCATGGTATGAAAAATTGACTAAGTTTCTACTAAGTCATAATTTTCTAATGGGAAGTGTTGATAAGACTCTTTTTATTGAGAAGCATAACGATCATATCTTAATAGTACAGATCTATGTTGATGATATTATTTATGGATCTACCTATACTAATATGACTGTTGAGTTTCCAGATCTTATGAAATCTAAATTCGAAATGAGTATGGTTGGGGAATTGAATTATTTCCTAGAGTTACAAGTAAAACAACAACCTGATGGTATCTTTATTTCTCAAACCAAATATGCTCTGCACATAATTAAAAAGTTTGGATTTGAGAATGGAAAAATTTTTGATAGTCCTATAAGTACAACATAAGATTCTCAAAAGACTCTATAGGTAAAAGTGTGGATCCTAAATTATATCGTGGTATGATTAGCAGTTTACTTTATTTAACTACAAGTAGACCTGATATTACTTTTAGCGTTGGAATTTGTGCTAGATATCAATCTGACCCTAAAGAGTCACATTTAACTACTGTTAAGCGGATTATGTGATATGTCGAAAGTACAACATATTTGGGTCTTTGGTATCCTCATGATACTAGTGTTCAATTGGCTGGTTACACAGATGTTGATTGGACTGGTAATATCAATGATAGGAAATCAACCAGTGGTGGTTGTTTCTATATTAGAAACTATTTAGTTTCTTGGTTTAGCAAGAAACAAAGTTCCGTATATTTCTCAACTGCTGAAGCTGAATACATTGCAGCTGAAAATGCATGTACTCAACTTGTATGGATGAATAAAATGTTAAGGGATTACGGAATTGCACAAGATTTAATGGTTTTATATTATGATAATTCTAATGTAATTAATATATCTAAAAATCCAGTCTAGCATTCATGAACCAAGAACATTGACATTAGATATCACTACATTTGTGAATTAGTGAAAGAAAAACTAATTTTTTTGGAATACATTCCGACCAAGACTCAACTTGTTGACATTTTCACTAAACCACTTCACAAAAGCAGGTTTAATAAATTGTAATTTGATCTTGGTATGTACAATTTAAATTGATTATGCATGCATTTCTGTATTATAGTGTATATATATTTGTTAATTTATTTCAATTTTATGTGAAAAATGTATATTTTTGGCTCTACACAACCAGTCGAGGACGTACTCGACCAGTCGTGTAGTGCGTCTAGTACTTTTAATTTGGTGAAAAAACCTTTTTTTCTTCCTCATTTTCTCTTCCTCTCTAACGAGTCTAAGCTCGACTGGTCATACTTAACTTCTTGATTCTTCAAGGTTAGTCCGTTATTTCCATTTTTCTTGTAGATTCAAGTTCATATTACTTTATTTCCACACTTGGAGTGATTTCTTTCTTGTCTCCTTGAGATTTTTGGGGTTTTCTTCTCCAAAATCTAATCTAGAGAAACCCCACCCTACATCTTTTGCAACCTTTTAATTTTTTATATTCCTAGTTGCAAATAGATGCTAGAGGTAGAAAGAAAATTTCTCGAGGTCCTTCAACATCTACATCGACACCTATCACAAGGCGCCACCTTCGGTCATCCGAAGATGATCCTCCCTATATTCGGAATTTAAGATTGTGCAATGTAATAGTTGAGCGACTTGTGCATGTTGAACATCTTAATCCTTTTGATCTCCTTCCTCTTCTCCAATGTGTAGGATAGGCTAACATTCTACATTGGGGTGGGCCGGCATACCAGTCTATTGAGCAGGCTATATTTTCTTACATTTCTGATTTTTCAACTGAAAATTTAACGTTTATTATAAAAACTAAAGAAGGTCCAGTTGAAGTAGACCGACATTTGATTTCTAGCCTTATGGACATACCTGTCAATGATGAATTTATTCCAATTAGTTCTCTAATTAATAAATCATCTGAATCAGAAAAAACGTATGCTTACTAGAGCATTATGCAACATAGATGCGCAATGGATCAAAATGGGAATATGCTTTCTTCAAAGTACTTGTTACCCAGATATAGGATTTTTCATAGGATATTTATTTTAAATCTTTATCCATGTTCTGGTAACAAAGCTGAACTCACCTCTTTCATGGTTCAGATTTTGCATTCCATCATCTCTATTACAAATGTCTGTCTTCCTTCTTTAATCTATCATTTCATCATATAATTCTATCTCCATCCTGGACATAGTGATATTCCTTTTACATATCTTGTGACTGTGTTAGTCACTCATATGTTAGTAGTGTAAGTGCTATGGTGTTATGCTCCTTTGGTTGTCAAATTTTGTGGTGCCAAAACATCAACCAGTGTCTTGTGTAACATGAGGAGATATACATGTTCAAGACACTACATCACAATGTTACAAGTTGAGAATGGAGCTCTACTTCAAGACATGCAAGGTTTGCAAGATCATGTGCGATGTTTACTCTTGTAAACGCCAATGATAAAAGTCTTTCAAAAGAGCTACAACAAAAGACAAGTACATCTCAAGACTCATGAAAGTGCACAACTCAAGAAGAAGCTTGCAAGTTATAGAAGATCTCAAGTTCAAGATACATCAAGCTTTGTAATGTACAAAGGTGAACCATCTTTTTGAAGAAATGAAGTCTTAATGTTCATATCTCACTTAGAAGGTATGATTGACCTTAGATTGACCTTAGGGTAGGTCATTTTGAATACATAATTCAATTTAAATCTTATTATATATTTTTAGTCTGTTCTAAGACTAGTCATAGGCTCTGTTTGACTTGTCTTGACACTGGTTCAACCAGTCTTAGATATTCCAGGACCAATCCTAAATTTGTTACAAATTTTTAGAATTTTTAGTTATGCTATGACCAGTCCTGAAGTCTATTCGACCAGCCGTATGAACAGTGTCGACTTGTCCTGCGACCAGTCCTGGTTCTACGACTCAAACTCTAACAACCAATCTTTGAGTCCTATGACCAATCATGAGTGTGCTCGACCAGTCGTAGACACTCCACGACTAGTCATAGAACGGTTTTATTCGATCGCGCTAAAAATTTTAAAAATTCATTCTCCTATGACCAGTCATAGTGTCCTCAGGACCAGTCGTAGACGAATTTCTGTAAACGACAAATTTTAGAGTTTCATAATTCAATTCAAGAAAAATTAAGGAACGCTCTGAGATATGTTTGTGTTTATTTTAAGCTACATTGTGCATATTTAATATTCTCTTTTGTTAGCTTTATTAATTTGATTTTATTTCTACATTTCAATCTTAATTGAAAAGACGAATTATAATATTCCTTCTTCTTTGAATCAAAATCAAATAGAGCTAAGCCCAACTGGTTTAATTTAAAATTAATTTAGAACTAGAACCATTTTAAAGTGAGTATTGGACATTGAACTTCTATTCGAACTTCTACTCTGATCGGTTCTTCCGAGCTGCTATAAAAGGAGAATTTCAGGTATTTTACATTTGTGTAAATTTCCTTTATTTTGATTTTATTTGGGATTAAGCCGGAAAAATCTTAATCTGTTGGTTATCTGAAGGAAGCCAGAAAACTCAGAAGTGAGGGTTTTTTAATTGTGTAATCCCTATTCTAAAAGACACAATTGTGAAGATTTTGGGTGAATCTGTGAAAACTTATTTTGATAGTGAATGCTAATAACCCCTATGTGAGGATATTAGGAGTGGAGTAGCAAGCTGTGTGGCTGTTGTTTAATAGTTGGTGAACACACAGGCGAACCACTATAACTCTTTGTGTTTTGTAGATGTGTGCTTTATTTTTCTATCTTTGATCATTCAGTATTGTGGGTTGTATGTGTGGATGTGAATGTTGTAAATTTACATTTCAAGCATTGTAGGGAATGTTGCAATAATTTAGATTTAATTTTCTGTAATTTATTTCAATTCCTTATTATTCTTTTATTCCTCTTCAGTTTGAGTTTTTTATACAAAGACCTTTCTAGAAATAAGGTTGTCCTACCATAAACTCTGAGTTTTTGGTGTAAGGTTGTCCTTAGAATAACTTTTGTATCAACTTCTCAATAATTGTTTATTGAGGTTGCTTTTCATTTAAACATTGTGAATTAATCTTATTTAGTTGGCTATCTCATTCTTTAATTCTGCTGTTATTATTTTAAATTTAGCATAGTCCTATTCACCCCCCCCCCCCCCCCCCCCCTCCCCCGTCCCTCTAGGACTTATAGCTAGTCCTTTTCACGTGGTGTTCGAGCCTAATAGCTCATTTTTATTCTTGTTATTTGGATTTATTTCCTAAGCTAATCGATCTAAGCTATATTTAAGATGTCAATTTTTGATAGCCTTTCAGTCACTAGGCCTCCACCTTTCGATGTCACCAATTATGCCTTTTGGAAAGCCAGGATGAGGATTTTTCATAAATCCATGGATGAAAGTTTGTGGCTAGCCACAGTGAATGAACGGACCCCTCCTACCACTGAAGTAACTGGTATCGATGGATCAAAATCAATGAGAGTAACACCTTATTTTTCTTGGACTACACTTCAAAAAAGTGAGAGTAGTGCAAATGCTAAAGCACTGAATGCAATCACTTGCGCACTATCACTGGATGAATTCAAAAGAATTATATCCTATGATTCTACAAAGCAAGCCTGAGATATATTAAAATGACACACGAGGGAACATCAATTGTCAAGAAATTTAACATTCAAATCCTCATAACTAAATTTGAGGAAATACATATGGAAGAAAATGAAATGTTCATGGACTTCTATACAAGATTAAATGACATTGTGAACTCTATGTGGGGTCTTGGTGATAAAATTCCAGAAAATAAAATTTGTGCAAAAATAATGTGGTCACTTCCTAAGAAGTTCAATTCTAAGGTAACTGCGATCCAGGAACTTCGTGATATGGACAATATGAGAGCAGAGGAATTAGTTGGCTCTTTACAAACTTATGAGTTGACTTTTAAAGCTCTAAAAGCTAAATCAATTGCCTTAAAATCTTCTAAAAATAGTTTTCAAGAAAAAGTTAACAATTCTGATTTGAAAAATTCTGAAGATAATATGGCTCTTTTAGTGAAAAAGTTTTACAAAATTTTCAAAAGTAAAAAGAGGGTTGATTTTTAAAAATCAAATGATAAGAAGAAATCTAAACCTAAAACCCAAAAATCTTTAAAAGATAGTCAATGTTACAATTGCCAAGAATATGGGCATTTAGCAAACAAGTGTCCTAAAAAGGACAAACCCAATAAGAAGGGTAAGTTGGCTACTTGAGATGAATCCTCTGACTCTAAAGCCTCTTCTGAATCAGAAGATTCTGAAACCAAGTCAGGCAGTGAAGCTATAGCCCTTATGACTCTAGCCAAAATCACATTTTCAAATAATGATTCAACAAGTGATGAAAATCTAAACAGTGAATGTGAAAATGAAGATGACCTTTAAGATGCTTACGATGCCCTATACAAAGAAAGTTATAAAATTGGTGTCAAATTAAAACGTCAAAAAGAAAAATTTTCAAAGCCTAAAGAAAATTTTGAATCCCTTGTTTTAGAAAAATCCTATATTTCAGATTGTTTTAAAAAGACTAAATGCAATTTAGAATCCAAAACCTCCATGATTGAAAATATGAAATCTAAAAATGAAAAACTGAAACTTGAAGTCTCTTCTCTTTTAAGTTTAAAGGATACATGGAAGTATGCCCAAGGAGATCCAAAGCTATAAAAGCTTTTATCTGGATCAAGGAAATGTGGCGATCGATCCGGTCTGGGCTACGATAAAAATGTTCCTCTTAAACAGAAGAATAAGCCTCTTAAGTTTGTAAAAGAAGAGACTTTAAAATCAAAAGGAAAAAGTACAAATCAAGACTTTTCGAAAAATACTAAAACTTTTCAAAAACCTAAAAGCAACTACATGAACTATAAAAATTAGAACTGAAAGCCCTTAGCTAAAAAAAATAATTGATTTGCTTAAGGAGATTTTAAAATCTAACTCAGTAGGTCATTCTTACAATGACTACAAACAAAAGAAGGCCAATCTTTCAGCTAAACCCAAAACAGTTATGAAATGTGTTCCTAAGGTTACCTGCTTGGTTGTTCATACCGCTTTCAAAGCTACAAGCCATTCAAAGTGGTACCTAGACAGTGGATGCTCAAGGCATATGACTGGTGATAAAGGTCTTTTCACCGATCTCAAGGACATGACTGATGATTCAGTTACATTTGGCGATGGTAGCAACTGTAAGATTATTGGCCAAGGTACGGTTTAACTCTATAACCTCCTTTTGTTTAAAAATGTTTTATATATTGAAGGGTTAAAACACAATCTGCTAAGCATATCTCAAATATGTGATAACAATCATAGCGTAAAATTTTCTAACCAAGGTTATGAAATTTTAAATAATAAGGGTTCAGTAATCTTAACTGGTCGCAGAACTCCTGAAAACTGCTATATAGTTAGTGAATCCAGTTCATCTAGTCAAATGTGTGACATGGTCCATACCAATGAGATAGATTTGTGGCATAAACGCCTTGTACATGTACACTACCATAATCTGTATAGATTGAGTAAAAGAGAACTAATAAGAGGTCTACCAAAATTACAAAAAGTAGAAAAAATATATGGCGAATGCCAGATTGGTAAGCAATCAAGGAGCTCTCACCAAAAGGAGAACTCCAATGCCACATCAAACCACTCGAGCTTCTCCATATGGATCTTATTGGACCTATCAGGACGGAAAGTCGATGTGACAAAAAATATATTTTGATAATTGTGGATGATTTTACCAGATTCACTTGGGTAGCCTTTTTAAAGGATAAATTAGAAATCCTTGATGAAGTAAAAAGAGTTCTCAAATGAATTCAAACGAAAAAGCTTCTCAAGTCAGTAAGATATATAGTGATCATGGATCTGAATTTGAGAATAATAGTTTTGAGAAATTTTGTAGCGATCAAGGGATATTACATGAATTCTCTGCACCTAAAACTCCACAGTAAAATGGAATTATAGAAAGAAAAAATAGAGTGCTTCAAGAAATGGCTAATGTAATGTTGAATAGTATGAAGCTTCCTAAAAATTATTAGGCTGAGGGTGTGAATACTACTTATTATATAATTAACAAGGTTTATACAACTAAATCGAGTAATAAAACGGCTTATGAAATGTGGTTCGATAAGAAGCCTGCTGTCAAATACTTTCAAGTTTTTAGCAGCAAGTGCTGTATTTTACGTGACCAGGAAAATCTAGGAAAGTTCAACACTAAAAGTGATGAAGGGATCTTTTTAGGATATTCTTTATACAGTCGAGCTTATCATGTACTGAACAAAAGGACCGGTGTTATTCAAGAATCTATAAATGTGGTCATAGACGATCACTTGAATACACCTACCCCAAGTTCAGATAATGATGAAGTTCTTATAATAGATGGACCAGATACTTCATCAAGTCAAAATGATTCTGAATTGAGGACTGTTAAAGATCATCCAACCACTCAGATTCTTAAAAACCCTCACACTGGTGTGCGCACTCGTAGACAACTTGAAGACATATGTAATTACGTATGTTTTACATCCCAGATTGAACCAACTAACGTAAAAGAAGCCCTTACTAATGAAAACTAGATTATTGCAGTGTAAGAAGAGCTTAACCAATTTGTGAGAAATGATGTTTGGTATCTTGTTCCTAGACCTAAAGATAAACATATTATAGAAACTAAGTGGATTTTCAAAAATAAGACTGATGAACTTGGAAACATAATTTGAAACAAGGCTAGGCTGGTTGTTCAAGGATACACTCAAATTAAGGGTATTGATTATGATGAAACTTTTGCCCTAGTAGATCGTCTTGAGTCAATTGGACTATTTACTTCCATTGCTTGTTCTAGAAAATTTTAAATTTATCAAATGGATGTGAAGAGTGCCTTCTTAAATGGTGATCTGCATGAAGAAGTGTACGTTGAACAACCAATGGATTTTGAAGACCTTAAGAACACTGATTATGTCTATCGCTTTAAAAAGGCTCTCTACGACTTAGAATAAGCTCCCCGGGCATGGTATGAGAAATTTACTAAGTTTCTACTAAGTCATAATTTTTAAATGGTAAGTATTGATAAAAATCTTTTTGTTAAGAAGCATAACGATCATATCTTAATAGTGCAAATTTATGTTGATGATATTATTTATGGATCTACCTGTCTAACTGTAACGCCCTGAAAATCGGGGGTCGAGCAAAAGCTCAGATCCCGAGTTCCAGCGCATCACTTATGCAACATAGATAATGATGATTGAATGTTGTCCATATTAATGCATTAAACATGAGTGAGATTAGACCAAAATATCATATCATACTCTAGAGAAAGTTAAATTTCACAAGCAGAAGACTGTGATAGATATATAAAATATATAAACTGTTGTAGGTCTCCAGAGTGTGAACATGTTACCAGGTTAAATATATACATGTATACTCAAAAATGAACAAAATGAATATCATGGGTGTTCCCAACAGTGAAAAATAACGAGTGTAATGGTGTCTAATCAACATCCCTGTGACCCCGTCGATCAGAACATGGTCTACATAGACCCGCCTGATAGCTGCATATAGGAGAAACCCTCCTTATCGTCATAAAGGTCCAGCTCCGCTTCACAAACATCTCCATCATCTGAAATTAAAACAGGGACTGGTTGGTGTTTAAAACACCATCCCGTAATGTGGGAGTGACTGATCAACTCATTGGAACAATAGAGCAAAGGTTAACATGTTATCAATTCAGTCAAGCAGTAGTGATAATGCAATACAACAATCAGGTCCTAAGTACTCTTGTTAGTGCAAGGATGATATGAAAAAATGATGCATGCCCTCACCTACACTCCCTCAGTGTCTTCATTTTACAACAAGCATGGCAACCACCCGAAAGTGCTCTTCCTCGCCAAAGCACATGCAATGTGGTGCATGCTCATGTTAGTCAATAATTAATTAGATTTATTCATACAACATGATTGGAAAGCTAAGGTATCTCCCTTATATTAATTTTCAAACAGTGATCCATTATAGGGTCGTCAGTCCTAATAAATCTCATACGATGTTATGGTATTAGGTCGCTGAAAAGGGCTCGTCACCAATCAATATAGGCCTAGTTATACCCTAGTTGCTACAATAAGGCTCGTCGCCTCAATGTAGTTTCAGGGTATGCTCGAGGTCACTACAAAGAGCTCGTCACCAATTAGAGTATGAATACATTTTCCCATACCACTATATTTGGCTTACGAGTCTGGGTTGCTCACTGGTCACTACGGGGAGGCTCATCACCACAGCATAGGCCGACAGCTTGACCACGGTGTCCCATACCACCATGCTCGGCTCATGAGTCTTAGCGGATCAAGGTACCAAGGTTAGAGGGGCTTTTCACTGGTAAGTTTGGTACCTTAGGTTCAAGCAGTGCCGTCCATACATGGTGAACATACATTAGGCTAATCAGTTTAGTAGACGAGTTTGACTGGTATGAACATATGCTGAATAAATCGATAAGGTACCGTTGTCGACGATCCTCGTACGACTCGGATTTACCAAACACATCAATTGTGGCGAGACTAGCTCGACCACTCAAACAGGAATTATTACCGATTGCCTGGACTATGTCTGTAACATCTCGAAAATCGAGGGTCGAGTAAAAACTCCACTCCCGAGTTTCAGAACATCACTTATGCAACATAAATGCATATGATTGAATGTTGTCTATTTTAATGTATTAAACATGAGTGGGATTACGCCAGAACAGCATATCATACTCCAGAGACAGTTAAATTAGCAAGCAAAAAACTGTGATACATACATATAATATATAATTGATGAGAAGTCTCCAGAGTGTGAACATGTTATCAGGTTAAACATATATATGTATACCTCAAAATAGAAAGAAAGAATATACATGAGTGCTCTGAAAATATAAAATGACAAGTGTCATGGCATCTAATGAATCTCCCTGTAATCTCGTTGTTCAGAACACGCATAAAGGAGGGATCCTCCTCCTCATCATCAAGTCCGGCTCCGCCTCACAGGCCGCGCCATCATCTACAATCACAATAGGGACTGGTGGGTGTCCGGAAACACCGTCCCGTAACGTGGGAGTGAGTGATCAACTCAGTGGAATAATAGAGCAGAGATTAGCATGTTATCAAATCAATCATGCGATAATAGTAAAGCAATAAATCAAACATTCCTAAATACTGTTGTTAATGCAATATGACATGACATGATGGATGCCCTCACCGATGATCTCCCTCATACGACACCATCTTACGCCATCTTACGCCCGCGACATGCTTTCTTCCCACAGTGCTCCACATCTTCCAGGCACATGCAATGTGATGGTGATATGATTACCGAAATATTATTAGTCATTTTCATACAGCAGGATTGGAAAACTAGGGTACCTTTCTTATATCAATCCCAACACAGATCCTGTCTAGAGTCGTCACTCCTAGCAATTACATATACGATGTTATATTTGTAGGTCGCTGCAAGGGTTGCCAGGGCTGTTCCTCGCACTCGTTGCACCTCTCCCCCATCACCTTATCAATACAGGCCTATTATATCCTTAAGACTACATCAGGACTCGTCGCCACCATGCGGTGTCAGGATAAACTCAAGGTCACTACAAAGGGCTCGTCACCTGATCAGTATAGGCCGACAGCAAGAATATAGTGTCCCATACCACCATAATCTGCTCAGGGTAGGGTGCTCACTGGTCACTACGGGGAGATTTGTGGCCCCAGCATAGGCCGACATCTCGACCACGGTGTCCCATACCACCATGCCCAGATCATGAGTCTTTATGGATCAAGGTACCATGGTTAACAGGGTTTCCAATGGTAAGTTCAGTACCCTAGGTTCAAATAGTTATGATTCATACAGGGTGAACAATCAACAGCCAGTCGGGTTACTTGACGGGCTCGACTAGCACGAGCGCATCTCAAGCTGAGTGACATGAAGTGCATAAAACACTTCGTGTGGCCTAACCACTGCCGCTAACCCAAAACACGACTCGCGTTCATCGACGTGTCCTCCATGGCAAATACAAGTAAACCACGAACTTACTCTGTTACCGACTGCCTGGACTAGGTATAGTCCCAAACATTTGTGAATTCACTTCTTCAATCATATAAGAGTAATGGAAATGCATTACAACAATGTGAGCAGGTTAACACATATTATGACATACAACTTAAGTAAATCATCTAACACATGCATCTCATACATATAATGAAATCATACATATAGCCAACATGATGGAAATCATTTATATCAGCATATTATTTGAGAATTCAATTTCAAACAAATTCACAACACCATTTAATTCAATACATACTAATACAAACATTTATACAAACACTTAGTCTACACACTTAAGTCTACATAGTGTATGTCGACTCAAAGTGCTCATTTGGGCAAATCTCTTTGCCAAAATGATTATGCACGTATTCCTAATATCCTAAGGTGACAAAAAGCCATGTCAATCATATCAGCAAAATATGGATGTAAACAGTATTTCCTACAAATGAATAAAATGCCCTAAATCTCATATTTTTCGTCAGCTTACGAAACAGGAAATGGACAGCATGTTGTACATATCAAACGGCGTTGCCGTCGATAATCTACTATTAAACAACATTGAAAGCGTTGAAAATAGCCAATCAAAGCGTCTAAAATCTACACCTTTCACTTTAGATGTGCATCGTTCCGAACGGAGCATATACACTTCGTCTACGGCGATCAGACAACCTAATACACAAGATTCGTAAACTACTTTACTATTGGAATCGACGGAACATTAAATCAGCAAGTGTTGAGGGTTTTCCTTACCTAAAAAAGCGTCGGAATCACCAACAAAGTGGTTGGAATACGTCGCTTAAGCACGTGCAAAAGCAGCAGCAGGTGGCAGGAAAATCTCTCCCACCTTCTCTCATAAACTCTCACTTTTTCTCTCTCCCAATCTAGGGTTTTAACCAAATTCGGATGGGAGAGAAATGAGAGGGTTTCAACCCCTTTTATAAGCTTAAAACTTTCCAAATTAGCCTTGGGAACAATGTTTACTTGGGTTATAACCAAATCGGGACTGTTCTAGTCCAAAGTGGTTGGAATACGTCGCTTAAGCACGTGCAAAAGCAGCAGCAGGTGGCAGGAAAATCTCTCCCACCTTCTCTCATATGGAGATCCCCTGGCCGAACGCGGTCGGACTTAAGCTCATGCATACTAGATCTAGCACACATCAAGTTTTCAAACCGAAAGAGTTCACAGATCACACGTCGCAGTCTAATTTCAGTTCAGCGGTCACCGCACCTAGATCAGGTCTACAAGTCTCATGATATGAAAGAGAAATTTTTCCTGAATCGAGGGTGTAATTTGGCTGAATTTGACGGTCACAACGCTTAATAATAACGCGCCAATTCACATGCCAGATTTGAATTAAAATTTCTAAATCTAACCTTATTCTCACTCTCTTCACTGCAGGCTCAATGAAATAGCCTCTGAACGTCGGTTGGCCTTGATTTTCGAAACGGCTGTCAAGTCCAGCTAAGCTATCATAACGGTCTAAGATTGTAGGTATCGGACTTTTGACGCTTGGTCTAGATCCAATACAAAGTTTCAAAGAGTTCATGAGAGTAAACGGGTTTAGAGTTTGATCCAAGGTTTTAGGATATTATAGTATCATTGGTTCTACAAGTTTTGGGTCTTATAGAATATATTTAAAGCGATCAGGGACAATTTCACAGCTACTCCAGCGTAGCGCTAGCTAACTTATACTTAGTTTCTAAAGGAATTAATCCTAAGTGATTTCTTTGGCTATGGAATTGGGTTCTGAGCGGTTACCAAGGTGTTTTGGTTGACCCATTGCCTAAGGACGTCTAATCCCAGGTTGGCAAAAATTCGGGGTGTTACAATGTCGTAGTCTTAATCATATTCAATTACAGCATATGAAGACATGTGATAATCATGTAGGCATTTGACAAACAATCCAAGTACAACACTCGTGTGAGTATTTTATCAAACACATAGGGCACATGCAATCATACAAAGGCATTTCATCCATAGATCACGAAATGGCGAGATAGGTTACATGAAGGGAACAGTAACTGTAAATAAGGTAATCGAGAATCCTATCTCAATACCCTCATTAAACACATTTCATCAAGCATTTTCTCATTCAAGCATTTTATCAAACACTTAGAATACACATATTAATATACATGTATTAGACTAGTTATAACATATATCCTAGCAAGCCCTTTTTCAAAGGAGTTACCACATACACAACAAGCATATATTCATAGTTAATAATCATGACAAGCACATATCCAAATTCCATATTCATTCAGACATTTTTACAAGCACTTAGACTATATATATTACATGCTTGTAATAAATTTGTTAAACCACATAGTATGACAAATCCTTCCACATAGGAGTTGTCATATGTACAACAATCATGTATTTCCACATATCAATCGTACCAAGCATAAATCATAATTTCCTATTCATTCAAACATTTCAACAAACACATGAAATGCATTATATTCAACATAGTCACATGTATATGTAATAAATAGAAATCCTTACATCTAAGCACATGTGACAGCAATCAAGTCAGTCATAAGTCATTAACTGACATTGAAAGCTTTGAAAACCATAACCTAAAACATCTATAGTCCGCACCTTACACTGGTAGACTTGTAACGAATTCAGTTTAAACCATAAGTCTTTATCTACGGCACGATGGCAACTTGTAGCATGAAATAGGTTAGCTATTTCACCCTACACTCTATTCAAATCCCTAAAACCAATTAGGGTTAGGATTCCTTACCTAAGAACGAAGTTGGAATCACTGAAATAGCGACACAGAAGCAGTGATGTAGCCCGAGGAGCGATAAGGAAGGATTCCAGGAAAAAACCCCAACTGTCTCTCTCTCACTTTCTCTCTCTTTCTTCTCTTCTCTCTCTTAGGGTTTTAGTAAAATTGTATAGAATAGAAATGGGGTGGGTTTAGGCCTTTATATAGGCTCAGGACTGATGGAAATGGCCCTAGGGCCAAGGTATAATTAAGATATAGCCAAAACCCATATGTTTCGACTCAACAGAGCATTTCTGGAGGCCCCTTTACTGAATGTGGTCAGAATTAAGCTCCCTGACCATGGATCTAGGTCAAGCTTAGTTTACAGTCTGATCAGGTTCACAGATCAGACGCGGCGGACCAGTTTCAGTTCAATGGTCACCAGAACTCAATCAGGGCCACAAGTGCATTGACATGTGTGGGATATTTCTCCTAATCCGAGGGTGAAATTGGGTCATATTCTAATGGTATGAATCTTATAATCGGCCCGCAAGCAACACAACTTAGATTACTTAAATTTATATTTAATTTCTAAAAACACTCATGTTTTTCACACACTTCGCTCCGGACTCAAGTAAATAATCCTAGGACATCATCTGGACTTAATTTTAGAGATGATTGTCAAGTCCAACTAGGTGATCATATTTTTCTAAGTTCGTCCCAAGAGTAACTGGGTTTAGAGATTGATCCTAGGTTTCTAGGTAAACTAGAATTAGTGGTCCTAATCATTTTGGTCCTTATAGTTCATATTTAAAGTATTTCAAGCTAATTCTACTGAGTATTCAGTTTAGTACTAAACCAAATTCTACCCTAATTATGGCAGAATACAGTCGTAGGGCCATTCTATGCCCCATTTTTGGCACTTCTAGTTATTATATTATTTTAATTATTTTTATAAAATTTTATCATCAATTTTACCCCATATCCACCAAATTTCATGAGATTTAGTGTTGTAGAAAAATTTAAAAAATTTCAGAAGTAGCAGTTGTCCAACAAGTGAATTTCGGATAGTTGTCACAACGACCTATTTTAAACTATATTAAGTATTTTATTATATTTTTAAAATAATTTTTTATAAAACTAAACTCATTTAGCTTCAATTTAGTTTTTGAATCAACTTAATTGAAATTATAACGAGGGAGATATGATTTTTTAAAGTTGGATAAAACGTGAAGAAAAATGCAGAAAATGGGCTGCCCAATCCGCAGTACGAACGAGGCCTCGCCAAACCGGCAAACCCCTCACTGGTCACTTGACAATTGGACAAGGGCTCACCCCAGGGGCGAGGTTCTACCCCCCCGGGAGTGTCGAAAACATGTGTGACCCACCTTGGGTCCCCCCGAATTGAGTCGTTCGGGCCCATGAATCCGTCGAGGCATTTCGGGTCTCATTTACAAACCGGAATGAGTTATGTGACGTACAATTTATGATTTTGGGGTAGGAGAAGCTAATCTATCCAAATAAACTATCTATATCATAAAATTTTAAAAATTCAATAGTTAAAATCTCATTTTATTCATGTACGTACCATTTACAGTAAGTTTTAGTTTAAGTATAGTTCTTCACCATTTAAACTTTAGGATTTGTGTCTAATATTAAAGTACTTGGAGAAATTTGAAGAATGAGTTAGTGAAAGGTGAGATTTTGAAGGAAATGGGTTGAAAAGTGATTTTATTTTATTTTTGACTTTGGGATTGAGCTTTGAGAGTGTTATGGTTGACCCATTGCCTAAGGACGTCTAACTCTAAGTTGGTAAAAATCTGGGGTGTTACACTAATATGACTATTGAGTTTGCAGATTTAATGAAATCTAAGTTCGAAATGAGCATGGTTGGGGAATTGAAATATTTTCTTGGGTTGCAAGTAAAACAACAACCTAATGGTATTTTCATTTCTCGGACCAAATATGCTCTGAACTTGATCAAACAGTTCAGATTTGAGAATGATAAGAATTTTAATACTCCTATGATTACACCCTTAAGACTCTCAAAGGACTCTACAGGTAAAAATGTTGATCCTAAATTATATCGTAGTATGATTAGCAGTTTACTTTACTTAACTGTTAATAAACCTGATATTTCCTTTAGTGTTGGTATTTGTGTAAGATATCAATCCAACCCTAAAGAGTCGCATTTAACTACTGTTAAGCGGATTATGAGATATATCGCAAGTACTGTAAATCTCGATCTTTGGTATCCTCATGAAACTAGTGTTCAATTGGCAGGGAACTCAGTTACTGATTGGGATGGCAATATCGATGATAGGAAATTAACCAGTGGTGGTTGTTTTTATATCAAAAATTGTTTAGTTTCCTGGTTTAGCAAGAAGTAAAGTTCTATATCGCTTTCAACTGTCGAGGCTAAATACATCGTAGCAGGAAATACATGTACTCAGCTTGTTTGGATGAAATGCATATTAAGCAATTATGGAATTCCACAGGATACAATGGTTTTATATTACGATAATTCCAGTGCCATAATTATTTAAAAAAAATCCAATCCAGCATTCACGTACTAAGCACATTGACATTAGGTTTCATTATATTCATGAATTAGTGGAAGAAAAAATAATATCTTTGGAATATATTCCGACCAAAACTCAACTTGCTGACATTTTCACTAAATCGTTCGACAAAAGCACGTTTAATAAATTGAAATTTGATCTTGGCATGTGCATTCTAAATTAATTATTCATGCATATGTGTATTATAATGTATATATGCTTAATATTTTATTAATTTAAATTTCAATTTTTTATGAAATATGCACATTTTTGGTGGTACTCGACCAGTCGTAGATGTGCCAGACTAGCCCTGGTACGACCAGTCGAGGACAGCTCAAGATCGGTCGTGGAGTGCGTTGGGTCTTTTAAATTTTAGAAAAAATCTCATCTTCCTCATTTCCTATTTCCTCTCCAATGAGCCGACGCCTGACCAGTCGAACCCACCTACCTGATCTTCAAGGTTAGTGCATTTGTTTCAGTTAATCTTGTAGATTCATGTTCTATTCTCTTCCTTTTTGTCATTGGAATACTTGATTTCAAGCTTTCTAGAGATTTTGGATTTTTCTTCCCCATTTGCTGATTTAGAAAAACCCATCTGTACTTCATCTATACTTCCATTGTGATTTCTTGTTTCTTTATGATTCTTATTGGAAATGGATGCTAAAGGTAAAAAGAAAACTTCCTGTAGTCCATCTTCTTCTAGATCTACTCCAATAACTCGGCGCCACCTTTGGTCACCCGAAGATGATCCCCCATATATGCAGGATTTGCGTTTGTACAAAGTTATTATTAAGCATCCTGTATTTCTTGATCACATTGCTCCATTTAGTATCCTTTCACTCCTCCAATCTGTAGGATGGGATAACATCTTACATTGGTGTGGGCCTGCATACCAATCTATTGCTCAATCCATGTTTGCATGTATCTCTGATTTTTCATCTGAGCACTTGACTTTTTAAAATTTATAATAGAGAAGGACAATTTGAAGTTGACCATCATCTGATTGCAGGATTAATGGATATACCTGTTAATGATGAGGTATTCCTATTCATACTCTAGCTGAGAAACCCTTAGAATTTGAAAAACGAATGCTCATTAGAGATTTATGCAATATGAATGTGCAATGGACTCATAAAGGGAATGCACTCCCCTCAACGTACTTGTTACCCAGGTACAGGGTTCTTCATAGAATCTTTACTTCAAATCTGTATCCGCGTTCCGGTAATAAAACAGAGATGACTTCTTTTATGGTTCATATTTTGCACTCTGTCGTCTCTGGTACTAAAGTTTGTCTTCCATCTTTAATATGTTATTCCATCATTTAGTTTTGTCTCCACTCAACTCATAATGATATTCTATTTGCCTATCTTATGACTGTTTTAGCTACTCATATGTTGGTCGCTATGCCTGTTGGAGAGGCTCCCATCCATCATCTTATCTTTAATAACTCAAATATAAACAAGATAAAATTAGAATTCGCTCCTGGCCAAGTGGATGGTGGTGGTGGTGGAGCTGAAGCAGGGAATGAAGAAGAAGTTGATGATCTTCCGCCAGATGACTTAAATATGGATGATATTTTTGATGAAATTGAATCTGATTCTGCTAATGATCCTAATTATGAGCCATCTATGTTTGATGTTCGTCTTTGTTCACTTGAGGAGAAGGTTGAAAATATGAATATTGCCTATGATTTATAGTTCAAATATATGCACAAGTATCTTAGGCGCTAAAACACGGGCATGCATCAACTTGATCCTTCCACACGTGCTCCTTCTTTAGGTTCAGATTAAGTGATTTACTCTTTGGTCTGTAACAACTTTAAGTCTACTTTTGTTTGGTTGTAATCTTTATTTGGTTTGCTGACTTTGTTTAAACTAGTTCATGGTTTGTGGACTTTATTTGATTATATCTTGACCAGTTAATCTTTTATTACTCCTGTTTCTTATCCTTTTCCATTTTCTTTCTCTTTCTTCTTTTGTCATATTGTGACAAAAAGGGAGAGAATTTATATGAATTGATTGATATGGATGGAATGGATTATGAGTAGTAGCATTTTTTTTGTGCTTGCATATATATGTGCTACATAGGGGGAGTATGTGAGGAGATGTTTTCATGATATTATATGCTAGGTAATGATAACTGGTGCATAATTCTTTAACCATGATGTAACTGGTTTCCTCTTATAACTTGTGCATGCTTATTATGTTATTTATTGTTAAGTATGTTTTGTCACAAATTTGACAAAGGGGGAGATTGTAAGTGCTATGGTGTTATGGTCCTTTGGTTGTCAAATTTTGTGGTGCCAAAATATCAACCTATATCTTGTGTAGCATGAGGAGATATACATGTTCAAGACACTGCATTGCAATGTTACAAGTTGAGAATGAAGCTCTACTTCAAGACATGCAAGGTTACCAAGGTCATGTACGATGTTTACTCTTGTAAACGCCAATGATAAAACTCTTTCAAAAGAGCTACAACAAAAGACAAGTACATCTTAAGACTCAAGAAAGTGTACAACTCAAGAAGAAGCTTGCAAGTTGTAGAAGATCTCAAGTTCAAGATACATCAAGCTTTGTAATCTACAAAGATCAACCATCTTCTGAAGAAATGAAGTCTTAATGTTCATATCTCACTTACAAGGTATGATTAACCTTAGATTGACCTTAGGATTGGTTATTTTGAATACATAATTCAACTTGAATCTTATTATATGTTTTTAGTCTGTTCTAAGACTAATCATAGGCTCTGTTTGACTAGTCCTAGCACTAGTTCAACCAGTCTTATATATTCCAGGACCAGTCCTAAGTTTGTTGTAAATTTTCAGAATTTTTTGTTGTACTACGACTAGTCCTGGAGTCTATTCTACCAATCATATGAACAGTGTCGACTTGTCATACGACCAGTCCTGGTTCTACGATTCAAACTCTAGCAACCAATCTTTGAGTCCTACGACCAGTTATGAGTATGCTACGACCAGTCGTAGAGGGCCTATGACCAGTCGTAAACACCCTACGGCCAGTCGTGGAACGGTTTTGTCCAACCGCGCTAAAAATTTCAAAAATCCTTTCTCCTACAACCAGTCGTAGTGTCCTTAGGACCAATCGTAGATGAATTTCTATAACTATAAATAGATGTCGAATTTCAGAGTTTCATAATTTAATTCAATAAAAATCAAGGGAACACTCTGAGATAAGTTTGTGTTTATTTTAAACTACATTGTGCACACTTAATATTCTCTTTTGTTAGCTTTATTAATTTAATTTTGTTTCTACATTTCAATCTTAATTGAAAAGAGGAATTGTGATATTCCTTCTTCTTGTAATCAAAATTAAATAGAGCTAAGCCCAACTGGTTTAATTTAAAATCAATTTAAAACTAGAACCATTTTAAAGTGAGTATTGGACATTGAACTTCTATTCGAACTTCTACTCCGATTGGTTCTTCCGAGCTGCTACAAAAGGAGAATTTCAGGTATTTTACATTTATGTAAATTTCCTTTATTTTGATTTTATTTGGGATTAAGCCAGAAAAATCTTAATCTGTTGGTTATCTGAGGGAAGCCAGAAAACTCAGAAGTGAGGGTTTTTGAATTGTGTAAGCCCTATTCTAAAAGACACAATTGTGAAGGTTTTGGGTGAATCTGTGAAAACTTATTTTGATAGTGAATGCTAATAACCCCCGTGTAAGGATATTAGGAGTGGAGTAGCAAGTTGTGTGGCTGTTGTTTAACAGTTGGTGAACACACAGGCGAACCACTATAATTCTTTGTGTTTTGTGGATGTGTGCTTTATTTTTCTATCTTTGATCATTCAGTATTGTGGGATGTATGTGTGGATGTGAATGTTGTAAATTTACATTTCAAGTAGTGTGGAGAATGTTGTAATAATTTAAATTTAATTTCCTGTAATTTATTTCAATTCCTTGCTATTCTTTTATTCCTCTTCAGTTTGAGTTTTTTTATACAAAAACCTTTCTAGAAATAAGGTTGTCCTACCATAAACTTAGTTTTTGATGTAAGGTTGTCCTTAAAACAACTTTGTATCAACTTCTCAATACTTGTTTATTAAGGTTTCTTTTCATTTCACCATTGTGAATTAATCTTATTTATTTGGCTATCTCATTCTTTAATTCCACTGTTATTATTTTAAATTTAGTAGTCTTATTCACCCCCTTCTAGGACTTATGGATAGGCCTTTTCAATTAGCTTTGCCTGTTGGAGAGGCACCCATTCAACAATTCTAATATAAATAAGATGAAGTTAAGGCTGGCTAATGGCTAAGTGGATGTTGGTGGTGGTGGAGCTGAAGCAGTAAATGAAGAAGGCGATTTACCTCCTAATGATATTAACATGGATGATATCTTTAATGAGATTGAATCAGATTCTGAGGTTGAACCTGACTATCAGTCTTCTGATTTTGCTGAGAGGTTGCATTCTCTTAAGGAACAAGTGGCTCAGATTCGTGTACCCCATGATTCTCAATTTGCTTATATGCATAAATATATGAGACGCATTAACAAGGGTTTACACCAAATTGATCCAATTATTCTTGCTTCCTCTTCTGGATCTGATTAGTATTTTCTTATCTTGGTTTGCAATAACTCTTATGATACTTTTCTTTCTTTCAGTTTGTGGGGCTGACTTTGGATGATCTTAGTTCATGTTAGTTACTTATATGAGCACATTATTTTCTCATATTTTGCCTAGTTTGCTCCATTATTCCTCTTTTGTGTATGATAGGTGGTTCTAGTTATTGTAACTAGTGCATTATACTTTCTTGTGTATATATGGTTCATGATTCTTTATTGAGCATGCAATGCTTCTATTATTTTTAATGGAGTGTGTTTTGTCAAAAATTTGACAAAGGGGGAGATTTTAAGTGCTATAGTTTCTTGCTCCTTTGATTGTCAAATTTTGTAGTGCAAAAACCACAATCTCTGTCTTGTGTAGCACATTGATATATATGTTTAAGGCAATGCATCACATGTAGAAGGACAATGCTTAAAGTCAAGAACAAAGATCTATTTCAAAGAAATACAAGATCAAGTACATTGTTCACTCCTTTAAGCTTCAAAGGTTAATGTTTTAAAGCGACATCGAAAGATAAGTGAACTATTCATACTCAAGACTTAAGGTGAAGTATAACACATGTACTAAAAATTCAAGCTTCAAAAGATCTCAAGTACAAGCATCATCATGTGTCGAGATCTCAAGCTTCATGAACTTCAAAGATCATCCATCATCTGAAGAAAAGACGGTTCAATGTTCATATATCATGGTTAAAGTATGAAAGACCTTAGATTGACCTTAGGGTAGGTCATTTTGAATACATAATTCAAAGTGAATCATTTTATAAGTGTTTGGACTATTCTTTGACCAGTCCTGGAATCTATTCGACTAGTCCTAACATTGCCTCGATCAGTCCAAGAAATTCCAAGACTAGTCTTAAGATTGTTGTAAATTTTTAAAATTTTTTATTAAGCCACGACTAGTCCTGGAGACTGCTCGACTGGTCGTGTGAATAGTGCATGACTCATTCACGACTAGTCGCGAAACTATGACTCAAACTCCAACAACTACTTCTTGTTCCACACGACCAATCATGGAGGTCACACGACCGGTCATGCAAGGCTTACAACCAGTCGTGGAACGACTTGATTCGATTGCGCTAAAAATTTCAAAAATCTGTTGGTCCTACAACCAGTCGTAGTGTCCACAGGAGCAGTCGAAGGTGCGACTTCTGTAGTTATAAATAGAGCACGATTTTTAGAGTTTGGTAATCCAATTCAAGTATAATTAAGACATCACTCTGAGAGATAAATTTGTAAACTTTTTAAGTAATATTGTGTATATTTAATATTATCTTTTATTAGCTTTTTATATTTTATTTTGTATTCTGCATTCCAATCTGATTTGAAAGAGGGATTGAAGAATTCCTATTTCTCGGAATCAAAATTAAATAGAGCTAGCCCAACTTGATTTAATTTAAAATTAATCTAGAACTTAGAACCATTTCATAAGCGAGTGTGGACATTGAACTTCTATATTCGAACTTCTACTTTGACTTGATTCTTTCAGGCTGCAACAAAAGGAGAATGTCCAAGTATTTTACATTATTGTAATTTCCTCTGTTTTGGTTTCTTTTGAGATTGAGCCAGAAAATCCTCATTCTTTTGATTATATGAGGAGATCTAGAAAACTCAGAGTGTAGGGTTTTTGAATTGTGTAAGCCCACTTGAAAGACATAATTGTGAAGGTTTTAGGTGAACCTAGAAAACCATATTTTCATAGTGAACGCTAATATCCACTGTGTGAGAATATTAAGAGTGGAGTAGTTGTGTGGCTGTTGTTTAATAGTTGGTGTGCACATAGGCGAACCACTATAATTCTTTGTGTTGTGGATGCACTATAAGAAAAGACACTTTTACCTACGAAAATTTTCATCGGAAAAAGTCTTTTTTTCGCACGTAAAGACTTTTGCCGACAAAAATTTTCGTAGGCAATTTCGTTGCTAAAAGATCGAGGGGAAAAACTTTTACCAACAAAAAAAAATTTTCTTTAGTAAAGATAAGACTTTTACCGACGAATTTGTTTCGTAGGTAAAAGCTTTTACCAACGTTGTTTTTCACAGGAAAAAATATTAAGAAATCTTTTTTACCTATGATTATTTTCGTAGCTAAAAATATTTATAAAACTTTTACCTACGAATTTGTTTGCAGGTAAAAATTATGACAAAACTTTTACCTATGAATTTTTCGCAGGTAAAAATTATTACAAAACTTTTACCTACGAATATCTTCGTAGATAGAAATATTTACAAAAATTTTACCTACTAACATTTTCGTAGGTAAAACTATTTACAAAATATATACCCACGAATATTTTTGTAGCTAAAAATATTTACAAAACTTTTACCTACGAATTTTGTCATGGGTAAAAATATTTACAAAACTTTTACCTACGAATATTGTCGTAGATATAAATAAGTAAAAAACTTATACCTACGAATATTTTTGTAGCTAAAAATATTTTCTTATACATTTACCTACAAATATTTTCGTAGGTAAAAATGTGGAGGAGACTTTTTACCTACGAAATATTTCGTAGGTAAAACTCTCTCTTTTTTTTTCCCCTTCCTGCCACCACAAAATTCCTAATATACACCTGTCACAATATATTTAATCATATTTTTCCTGATATACACCTGTTATATAATATATTTCATTATATTCACATTCACATCCATCTAAACCCAAACTATGTAGATCCATCCAAAGATAAACTAAAAGAAAAAAAAAAAAAAATGCAGAGAGAAATTAAAAAAGTGACGATGCATTGGTAGGTTAAGAGATTATAAGAAGAATACGTACAAGGAGATTCATAGCATGAACAACTTGATGGAATAGAAGAGAATGTCGTCCGTTAATCATTTTGTTAAAAACAAGAAAGATTACATTGAAGCTATAAAATATATCCTTGGTTTGTTTGGTTTTTTTTTTGGAGGATAAATAAATCCTCAGGTAGAAGTTTACATAATTATTGTTAATTAAAATGAGATCAAATCATTTTTAAGTGTCTACCAAATAAGGCTTAAGACTGTCTAGGATTTTATGATTCTCGGGTAGAAGTTTACCTCGTTGTGGTCTCTTCTTGCCCCATTTATAGTAGTATAAGCCTGAACCCAAGATAGCCACCCCTATAAATGTTGTCATGCTGGTAAGGATCACAGTTTTCATTGCTTTCCTATTGTCCCCTGTTTTAACAGTAAATTCTTTGCATTTCAATAGCAATTCTACAACCAGCCAGCTCTGCATATCAATATACACTTGCAAGTTTTCATAGGAAACCCTTTATCAGACATAAAATCTAGCCATTCCCTATGAAATACTATGCCAACTCTAACATCACCCAAAAAATATAAAATCTAATCATTCAGTTCTTTGATTTATTTTTTTTATATAAATAGGTACCTGCACCATAGAATTCCTTTCAATTCTTTCCCAGTATCCAAACAAATTTTCTGGATTCAATAGAATCACATTTCCCATGCCCAAATGTGACAAAATAGATTCTTTCTCCAAGGATTTGGCTTCCTACAAAATCAAGTCTTTAGGCCTGTTGAAGAAAAAAGGTTTGCATTCATACAAAAATGCCACTGAATAGTATATAAAATATCAAATTTCAAGATTTATATTTTCAGTAAGCAAGTGATATTGAGATGAAATCTTTACTTGAGAATGCATATAGCTCATTCCTTGGGTAAAAGAACCCTGATGAGCAATCTAGCAAATTCATTTACCATAGAAACAATCAGAAGACATTATGATAAGCTCATGCAAATAACACTCAAATCTATTATAACCATGTGATGTGAACATGATAATAAATAAATAAAAATAAATCATAAGGGTTTATTCAATTCCACCTGGTTACTAGGGCCAAGCTGCACTGCGACCACATCCTTTTTGCCAGATCCATCGCCAGCCTTGGCAGGTCCTATCACCCTCTCAAAAGTTCCACTTAAAGAATTATATATATATATATATATATATATATATATATATATATATATATATATATATATATATATATATATATATATATATATATCCTAACCTAAAACATATACCCAAACCAGTGGATAACCAAAAATGAAGAAGATGTAAATTTTGGTTACCTTCAGCTGCAATGGAAAATCCATTCCCAAAAATCAATACAAAAGAAAATAAAAGAGTGTCAGTTTAAACTCCTAAAACCTCAAAATGCATGTAACTTTTACCAATTTAAAAAATGAAGACCAATATTACTGCTCTTCTCCATTGAAAAATAATGGCAGACTTCTTCCCGTTGCACGCAGGACCATTGGCTATATATTACTTGCAATCAATCATTAATAGGACAATCAACAAAAAGGAAAAAAAAATAGAGACTAAATGTAAAAGAGTCATTGATCAAAGGTTTGTGATATTGCTATATAAAGGAAAAACTTTAGTCATGGATGAAAGGTTCACATTCTTATATTAATGACATGGATAACATTAAAAATGTCACAAGGAATTATGAAAGTTTTGCAAAATCAATATAAAGAGCATTGCATCTATGACCCAAATTAGATTCCCACATATAAATGGAGCTTACCTTCTTAGCTCGTTTCCCAAATGCAAAGAGCATTGCATCTATGACGTTGCTTTTATCACTTCCATTTGGACCCACTACCGCTGAAAAACTCTACAGATAATAAAAAATTCAAATGAGATAATAAACACCTGAGTCAAGATGGAGTGCACTAAGAAAAATTGTGTGAAATTCTCACTCAAGTAACCAAAAAGGGACCAGATCCAGTGCCATTGGAGGCATAGGAGGTACCATGCCCCATGTCATTGCTGCACATGTGACATGCATGCACTAGATCCATAAGCTAATGATAATTTGATTGGCTTATGCATCTGAACAGTGAACTATTTGGCACAAGGATAAAAAAAAAAAGAGTAATTAAAGGAAAAAGAGATATAAGACTTACAGGCACATGCACAGACTATAGATTCAACATAATTTGACTTCCTCAAAAAAAACCTTCCAGGAGTCTCAACATAACACATATTTGGCTTGCTGTGAATGGAATGAATATTAGTTTGTAACAAATTCCAGATGTGGTTTAACACAAATAAGCCTCTGATCTTGAAACAAATTATCGACTGATGAAGAAATCATTCTAGCATTGACCTCAGTGAAAGGACTGTGAGGATTTGGATTGTAGCATGTAAGAATAGCCACAACTGCTTCCCTGTATGCCAACCTCAGCTTTAACTCCTCCGAAATTTTAGTGTTATCTTCTTGACCGGTTTCAAACATACCCTTTTGCTGCAATGGGGTAGATTGAGAACATGTGTACACATTTGAATTAGTGAAACACTATAATTATCCATGTAAGTGGGAAAAAAACAAAGGACTCCAAAATTACCAACGATTGCTTTATATCGAGAGGCAAAGATGTAACGCCCTGAAATTCGGGGGTCGAGCATAACTCAGCTCCCAAGTTCTAAAACATCACTTATGTAACATATTTGATGAAGATTGTATGTTGTCTGTATTAATGCATAAAACATGAAATAGATCAAGCCAGATTAGCAGACATAATTCAGGGATATTGAGGAAATGAAAGCGAAAGACTTAAATACATATATAATTTAAAATAAATCTCCAAATGATGCATGCTCTGCCCAGGGCAATATATACATCTGTGTCTCAAAAATACATGTATCAACTGTGCAAAACTCATCAAGTACATATCCCAAAAAAAATCCTCGCTGGTCAGGACAAGGCTCACATGAACCCGCCTGAGAACTGCATATATGAGAATGCCTCCTCGTCCTTATCGAAGTCAGGCTCTACCTCGCAAGCATCACCATCTCCTGCAGCTAAGTCAGAGTCTGGTTGGTGTTTAAACACCGTCCCAGAACGTGGGAGTGAGTGATCAACTCAGTGGTACTATACAGCAAAGGTTAACATGTTATCAATCCAATCAAGCAGTAATGATAAGGCAGTACAATCAAACGGGTCCTAGATACTCTTGTTAATGCGAAAATGAATGAGATAATGATACATGCCTTCACCACAAACTCCCTCATGCGACATCATCTAATGATCGCGGCATGAATCACTACCATTGTGCTCTCACACTAAAGCCAATGGCACATGCCGTGCGATGTCATGAATATGATTATCCAGTTCTTATTAGTCCTTTTCATACAATAGTATTGGGAAGGTAAGACACCTTCCTTATATCAATTCCCAACGTTGATCCATTCTAGGGTCATCAATCCTAGGGAACCTCATACGATGTTATAGTTCTAGGTCGCTGCAAGGGCTGCTAAGGCTGTTGCATGCAATCATTACACCTCTCCCCCATTACCTTATTAATACAGGCCTACTTATATCCTTAAGACTGTAACAGGACTCGTCGCCCCTATGCAGTGTCAGGATAAACTCAAGGTCACTACAGAGGGCTCGTCACCAATCAGTGTAGGCCGACAGTAAGAATATAGTGTCTCATACCACCATAATCTGCTCAGAGTAGGGTGCTCACTGGTCACTACGGGGAGGTTTGTGGCCCCAGCGTAGGCCGACAGCTCGACCACGGTGTCCCATACTACCATGTCCGGCTCATGAGTCTTAGGGGATCTTGGTACCACGGTTAACGGGAGTTTCACTGGTAAGCTCAGTGCCTTATATTCAAACAGTGGCGACCATATATGGTGAACAAGCATTGGTCAATCGGGTTAGTTGATAAGCTCAACTAGGCCAAGCGTACGTTGAGTTGAATGACATGGAATGTATAAACACTCCGTGTGACCTAACCACTGCTGAACATCCCAAGCACGACTCAGATTTGCTAAACTCATCCTGTGTGGCGAAAACAACCTCAACCACCATTTACAGAATGATTTTCGATTACCTGGACTGTAGTACAACTCCATTCACATACAAATTTAATAACTAGCATATGATTCATATTCTGCATCCATATGAACAATTATGAAGTATAACTTGAATGTAAACAGTACTGCAGGAAATCATACACACATTTAACATGATTCAACTAAGTACATAATTCATGGAGGAAATCATACACTCATTTAGTATGGATAACCTAAGTTACATGATTCATGAAGGAAATCATACACTCTAGTTTTATGATGGAGATCCATATCTCAACCAACTTAGCAATCACACTTTACTAACTACTAACTCACTTAGGCATTTATTCAATCACTTAGGTTACACTATTCAACATACATTACGTACTTCGTCTCTATTGCATATTAGGGCAAGTCCTTTCGCCAAGGAGTTGCTGTATACATATCAGGCATATAACAACGATAATTAATCATGGCAAGCAAATCAAAAGATTCTATACGCATACATGTATTCTAACATATACATGAAATACGGTATTTACAATATAAAGTATACGTATGTGAAAAACAAAATGGATAGCACATTTAGCATGTGTAACGACAATCACAACGTAAATAAATCATTATCTAACATTAAAAGTGTTAAAAACCATAACCTAAGCGTATATAGTCCGCACCTTAAACCAGAAAATACGCATTCGAGATGATTCAGACGATGTGTCTTCGTCAACGGTGGATATGCTACCTATGGCATGAAACAGGTCAGCTATAATGTCACTTAAACTCTTCTAGGTCTTAGATCAGGTTAGGGTTAGCTTTAACTTACCCAAAAACGGAATCAGAATCGTCGGAAGAATGATTCAGAAAAGATGGTGCAATGTATAGATGGGTTAGGAAGAATCTTACGGAGTTTCAACTAATTCTCCCACACTTTCTCTCTCTTTTCTTTCTCTTAAAACTCTAGGGTTTGAGAAATTCGTATGGGTTAGAAAGCTAAGAGTTTAAGGCCTTTTTATAAGCCTAAACATGACGAAAATAGACTTTAAGTCAAGGTATACTTAGGTTATAACCAAATCGGGATCTTTCTGATCCAACGGAGCACTTCTGGAGGTCCTCTTATCAAATGCGGTCGGACTTAAGCTCACTAGCATCGGATCTTTATTAAGTTAAGTTTTTAGTCCGATCCAAGTTCCAGATCATCCGTGGCGAACCAGCTTCAATTCAACGGTTACCAAACTTCGATCAAGGCCACAAGTACTTGGACATGTAAGGGCCAACTTTCTTGATCCGAGGGTGAAATTTGGTCAAAATCTAACGGTCAGAATGCTTAAAAATGTCGTGCAAGTGACATGTGCTAGATTATTTTAAAATGTATTTAATTTTCTAAATATCTTCCTTTTCTCATTCTCTTTACTCCGGACTCAATAGAATGGTCTAAGTTCATAGCTATCAGACTTTCAATGTGCGGTCTAGAATCAATACAAAGTTACAAAGCATTATCGGGAACAACTGGGTTTAGAGTTGGATCCTAGATTTCAGGATATTATAGCGTTAACGATTCCACAAGTTTTAAGTCTTGCAGAACGTATTTAAAGCGAACAGTACTAATTTCACAGCCAATCTAACTTAGCGCTAGTTAACTTATATTTAATTTCTAAAAGAACTAATCCTAAGTGATTTCTGATCGAGGTGGTACTCGGGTCTTGGTACGAAATTTTTCGAGTCGTTACAAAAGAGCACTAAGTACAATGTAGCTAACAAAGGAGTTTTTTCCTAGAAACATTGTGATTTTAATGGAAATCCTTGTCTATGCACAATTCTCATGCATTGGCATGGATTTGTGGCGAGGAAAAAATAATATTTAAGTGAAAATGGGGGAAATTAGAGAAATCTTTTTATTTTTTCATTTTTATATTGGAAAATACATGTTCTTCACTATTAATTAATGTGGAAATTTTATATATTGATGAGTGTTGGCCAATCTATTGATTGGATACAAATTTTATATATTTATTTTATAATAATTTTTTCAACAACACATGGTTAGGTCCCTATGAAATGGAAACTTGTGTGTAGTTGGTTTTTTTTTTTGGCAATATTTTGCTTCCAGCATATGTAAACATGTGGCTTGGTTATGTAATTTCATAATCTGCACTTTCTATAAATAAATCATTTTTTTTAAAAAAAGAATAAAACAAAAGCAAAAAAAAAAAAAAAAAAGACTCTGGGAACTACTAGTAAAGATATCATGCATAGGGGCCTTTAAAAAAAAATATCATGCATAGGGGCCTTTTAAAAAATATATATCATGCGTAAGGACTGATATAGCTATATACAAAACCATATTGTTATGTATACAAGTGATACAATTTTCAAAGCATAAACCATATTTATGTAAATCTGTTAGGTGGCACCCACTTTGGGTCTTATCTTGTACACACATGTGGCTTGGAATGTGACTACATCACTTATGGGCTAACCAATTGGTATGAGGCTCCACATGCAATGAAGAACCTGATTTCCAAATAAAGTTTTGTTTTCTTGAGCATTCTCACTATAAGATGGTTTATCATGATTTTTTCAACATGTTGACACAAATTCATGAAGAGATTACAGTTTAAAGTTTGAGGCAATACCTCAAAATTACCAGATCATGGAGTTAACCATGAAGGTGAGGTTATGGTTAATGGTTTTGCTCAATCATACATGTGTACATTTTCTAAGTATTATATACATCATGAATCTCAACAGAAACCAATTTTCAATCATGTTACTAGAAAGAGCATAACACATACGTTCTGATTCCTACACATGAGATCGTGTACCAATATCTTCCACTGTCAATTGGTTGTGGACTACAATCATATGCACGTCCAAATTTCAAATCCCATCAACTTTTCAAAAATAAGGTGGAATTTTCATAGGACTTCTCATCCACAATCAACATGAGCTAGGAAGATGTCTGCTAAAAAATCATCTTTAGCAAAGGAAACATGTAATCTCTTCTCTATATAAAATGATGGTTGAAATTTTACAATACAAAGGATTGCTGTAAAATGAAATGATCAATTTTCAAACTGGTATGTAGGAAACATGGAGACATGAGAGAGCCAACACCAACATGGATCCCAACAAGTTCATTGTTTCAGAAATAAACAAGAAAAACATTGATTCTCAGGCAAAGTCTGATCATCGATAGGCATGCAGACATCCATTCTACACACAGCATATATTTCTTCAAACCATCAAATTTGTAGGCCCTATCATAGATGGGGTACAACCACCGAATCAGATTGGCCAGACAAAGTAACTCTGATCAAGGGACATTTTTTTTTTAGAATTTCACCTGTTGTCTTCTTTCTACAATACCCTTCCCATTTGATGGATTTAGAGAGTTTGGACTAACCGCTGTAGAATTTTGCCTGTTATCTTCTTTCTACAATACCCTTTCCATTTGATGGATATAGAGAGTTTGGACTGACACCCAATATTGTTAATTACAAATGATGATGTTTTGCGATATAATAATGTTATTAGAAGTGCCATGAACTCAAAAAGACAAATTCCACTGCATTAAAATAAGCCAACGTGCCTAAATACATTGATGGTCTTCGTCTTCTGCAGTATAGGATTTTTATATTGGTTCACATTGTGAGTATAGAAAACCAAGTTAATAGAAATATTTTTAACCAAAGATATATTCTTACTCACTGAAGTAGAGGCTGTTGGTTCAAGATGGTTGATTGCGAGAGTCACTCAAAGTTGTATTTCTCATCTGTAGCATGCTGCATCAAATTCCAGATCTTAGTATGTGTTTATTTCACTATCTTAAGAATCCCACAACATCTAGGTAGAAATTGATTGGTGCTAGGTAGGCAGGCCTTTATCCAAACACACCATTTATAAAGAACTGTCATAAGCATGAAAAACAAGCTTATGAAACATGAGAAGTGTGTGCATATGGACTTCCACTGGTATGAAGAAAAAGGCAAAGTTACCTGATCTATAATAAATAAGTCTTGATCGATCTTGCCAACGATAAAACCAAGATTGAAATAGGGACTGGCTCCTCCTTGTTCTAAGATCATTGATACTAAATTGCAAAACAGAACATATCTCTGAACCAGAACTAGGGAGTGGACTATCCAGAATCACATTGGAAGATTGTGCCAATGGAGCCGTGTCGATCAAGCGGCCTCTTGCCTACATGCCCTAGGTCAAATAAACAGGCTGGTCTACCATCAGGTGGGCCACAAAGAATAGATCAAATGCATGGCTAAGAACAGTTTGGCCCAGTGTTTATTAAATGTACATTTGCCCCACCTGATGGGTGGGTGGAAAATACTCCCTGATTCCTGTGCCAGTGAATCTACATGTTAGGGCTTGCGGCCCACCTAATGAGCAACTTGGATCTTTCACATGAGGGCATATTGGCACATGTCAAGGCATGTGTAGGTGCTACTCCCTACAGACGCATGGTATCAACAAACCTCCAAACTAGATGCCTACATGGAAATGTACATCATAAGGCACAAGAAATGGCTTGGAAATGCACCTTAAGGAAGCTCCGCGAAGGGTATCTCTGGGAAAGTTCATTGACCAATGGCGAGAGTTGTTTGCATCCGTCATCCAATTTCATAAAGAACTATAGAAGCGCGAGACCTGTGTAGCCAAATAGAGTAGGAAAATGCAGAACAAGGTTGGCTCAGTTTGAAACATTGAAATGTGCAAGCCCACATCAACACATGCTCAAATATGCATAAAAATGGTGCCACCAAATGGATTATATGAAGAGGCTCTAATTGCATTGTGATTCGTCGGCAGTCCCCATCAACTGATAACCATCCAAAATGGATCAATTATCAGAGGTCCCCACAGCCTTGAATATCTCAGCTCGAGCTGCTAATAAACCATAGTTCAAGTAACTACATGAGAGAGGAAAGAGAGATGTTAGTTGATACATATTGGATGTGACATACACAATAAGCAGACAATGGTAATTAGACAATGCTTTTTGTATGCATGACAAAGCAAATTTTCTTCTTTTCCTTTTCTTTTCTTTCTTTTCTCTTTTTTCATTTTCTTTTCTTTCTTTTTTTTTTTCTTTCCTTTTGGGTAAACATGACAAAGAAAATTTTTCTTCCTATATTACTTGCTCTAGAAATCTTGACCTTCTTGCAAGAGAAGTTGCCAGTTCCCTTCTTTTAAATGAACATGGTCCTAGAAGTTAAAACATTAAAACATAAGGAGAAGAAAACAAAGTGGAATAAAATAATAACATGTTTCAGAAGCCTATAAATGTGTAGAAGGTTGAGTAATACCTTTCCTTGGGAACTATAATCTCCCTCAGAAGAATCAACCACTGGAATCACATGCTTATTAAGGAGAAGAAAACAAAGTTATAACACACGCACTTTCAGCATTAGATAAACATTGTTATCTCTATTTCAATTTCAGTAGAAACACACACATTTGCTGAACCATAGACCCCATTTATAAAAAAATCCATCACTGTACAAATTTCAGCTCATGCATTGTACAAAAAGTTTGGACCGCTGAACCCTCGACCCCATTTGTATAGAAAACCCATCACTGTACAAATTTTAGCCCGTGCATTGTATAATGTCTCGTGCAAAATTACTTTCTACCTATGTTAGACATACTCAATTCAATGAAGTCTATCAAGCAGATGAAGAGCTCCACAACATGATGCATTTTATGTACCTAACTAACAAGCAACAAATAAACAACCCCATCAAAATAGGAATGTTGTTTTACAATATGGAATTTTGAGCCAAACTATCCAAATGAAAATTAGTAGAAGTTTCGAAACTGAAATTGACAAATCAGATATAGATCTTATACATGGAGAATCATCAACGACAAAATAGCTGGTGGGAAGATGATGGGTAGCTCACAGTAATTTCAACAAACACAATCAATGCAGGACAACAAAAAATTTCAGCAATGCAAACCCACAAGACAAATAGGATGATTGATTATTCTTAAATGCAAATGAAGGGCGCAAGATCCATAAATTAAATCCTTAAACCAGGCAACATGCCACTACATTGACAACAACAAAAAAATTCCAGCGATGCTTCAAAGCAATGAAGTATTAAAACTGAATACGAAAAATCATGAATCAAGTCAAAATGAAATCGAATGCAAAAATAAAGCAATCATATGTGATGAACTAAAATTGTAAATGGCTTAGCATTTATGGCCAAATTGCACATCCATGACTATAAGCATTTGTTGAATCAAGAAAACCAAAATCATTTTTAATAGGTTCACTTTTCCACCGATCAATAGGAGTTATTCAGTACACTTGCTGAATATAATGATCGAAACAAGTGCACTCCAATCGATCAAAATCCTCTTAGGAATTTCATCGAACACCCCACGTGTACACCCAATCACTTGGCATTTTGCATAAAAATTTATTTTTTTCATTTTTTTTAAAATTCAAAACACCCTTTCCCTACGAAAGTTTTTGTAGGTAAAGATGACTTTTACCTACGAAATATAATTATGTAGGTAAAAGTAAACTTTTCGATTTTTTGGCCTTTAGCTATGACTATTTTCGTAGGTAAAGATGGCTTTTACCTACGAAAGTAGATGTCGTAGGTAAAAGTACAGATTCAAAATGCCCTTTAGCTATGAATATTTTTGTAGGTAAAGATGGCTTTTACCTATGAAAGTAGATTTTGTAGGTAGAAGTAAAGTTTTCATTTTTGTGTAATTTGAAAAAATTCAAAACACCCTCTATTTATGAAAATTGTCGTAGGTAAAGATGGCTTTTACCTACGAAATTAAGTTTCGTAGGTAAAAGTAAGCTTTTCATTTTTATTTTTTTTTATTTTTTTAAAAATTCAAAATGCCCTTTCCCTACGAAAGTTTTGGTAGGTAAAGATGACTTTTACACCCTTTAGCTACGAAACTTTTCAATTTTTTGGTTTTTGAAAAATTCAAAACACCCTTTAGCTACGAATAGTTTCGTAGGTAAAGATGGCTTTTACCTATAGATTTCATAGGTAAAAGTAAAGTTCTCATTTTTCTTGGAATTAGAAAAATTCAAAACACCATTTACCTACAAAAATTTTCGTAGGTAAAGATGCCTTTTACCTACGAAATTTAATTTCATAGGTAAAAGTAAACTTTTATTATCGTCGGTAAAAGTCATCTTTACCTACGAAAATTTTTTTCATCGCTAAAAGTTTCGTCGGTAAAAACCATATTTCTTGTAGTGATGTGTGGTTTATTTCTATATCTTTTATCATTCAAGATTGTAGGATTTATTTGTGGATGTGAATGTTGTAATCTTTACATTTCAACATTGTGGGGAATGTTATAATAGCTTAGATTTCCTTTCTTGCTATTCTTTTTTATTCCTCTTCACTTTGAGTTTTTTATACACAAATCATTCTAGTAAGGTTGTCTTGCCATAAACCTTTAGTTTTTATAGTGTAAGGTTATCCTTAAAACAACATTTTTATCAACCTCTCAATACTAAAATTTTGAGGTTGCTTTACATTTCCGTATTGTGAATTGTTTATAGTGTTATCTTTCCTTTAATTGATTAAATGTCACTGTTATCATTTTTAATTTGGAAGTCCTATTCAACCTGGCCTTTTCAGTTATATGTGAGGCCCATGAGTGAGGCCTGATACGATGTATGTGAGGCCTGTTATGTTGTGTATGAATCATTTGTATGAGGCCATGAGCCCACTATATGTTAGGCTCTATATGGACCACTCCTTCGGAGTAATGTTGGATAAATGTCCACATTGATGGGCAATGATGGTTAAATGTCCTCATTATGACCTTCCCTTAGGCCTTGTTAGGCTCATTCTCATCATTCTTGTAAGACCTGTATCTTAGTTTGTACCATTCCGTAGGCTTCCACAGTCCTCCCAGTCAAATTTTAGTGACCCAGGATCTGTTATCGACGTTTGCGCTCGATCTTGAGACGTGTTCCGTGTATCAGAGTTGGCTCGACCCAAGACTTGTACCAGTGCGACCGCACCATCGCCGTAGTTTCGACGCTGCATCTCGCACAGTGAGACGATGCCTGGGCGAGGAGATGTAGGCCCGCGTTCAATTCAAGGAAAACGCCGTGCTTTGCGAATTCTGATAAAATCTCTACAATATGTCCCATTAATCACATCAATCATAAGTCAAGTACATCCCATCACAAGCCATCAATCACCTTTATCTCTCCTTACCCAAAGTCAATGCAACCCATGCTTATCCCATTCTTTTCTTACAAAAGTCAAAAGAACCCATCCCTTTCCACTCTATCACCACTCCTCTCTCTCTCTCATTTCTCTCAAGCACCATGAGAGCTTGGATGTTCATGGCTTCCATAAGAGAAACTAAGTGTGGCCCACTCCCTATCACCCAATCCTACCCTCCAAAATCGATCTCAACCGTTGAAAATGTCCTCTTGGAGCTCTAGAGTGCATAGGCGGAAGAAGGAATAGGCAACCAAAGGTGGGTGCTTCTCTCTCTCTTGATGTGTGGCCCACCATGATTTTATCCACACTGTCCCATTTGTGGGGCCCACTTTGCTGATGCCCAAGGCAGCAGCCACTGTGATGATTTTATCCACGCTGCCTGTTTAGTCAGGCCACCCGATTGGCCATCCAGCAGCAGCCCTTACTGCCTGCCCATGATTAGATCACCTGGACGATGGAACAATACAAATATCAACTTTATTTAAAGCTGGTGGATTCCACATGTGTGGACCCACCTGATGCGTGTCCTTTCTTTCATGTCATCCACCGTCCAGACTGTTGGACGGTGGGGCTTGCCCAGCGTGATGTTTATGCCATCCACACCGTCCATGTAGGGACGGTGGGGCCCTGATGTGGTGACCGTTCACATGGGACGTGACCCACCTTGATGCTCATGTATGAGATTCTAACCATCCACCACGCAGCAGTAGCTACTGTTTAGCCTCAACGAGTGCTGTGGTCCCCACCATCTCCACCTACTCCACTAACATCAGCGAGTCTGTGGACCACCATGAGGTATGGGTTTTATCATAACCGTTTGTCCCTTACTGAGACATGGACCCCACCCACGTGGCCCCACCTTGATGCTGCATTTTATCTATACCATCCAATGCAAAGGCCTGGACGGTGAAGATACACCTTGAGGTATGATGCTATCGGTCATGCAATATGGATGGATGGATTGATTGGTGTATGACCCTGATTAAGGGTACGATTGTTTTTATCCAAGCCGTTCATTCATGTAGGGCCCACACGATGCATATGTTTCATATCCTCATCGTCCATTGCTTGGATGGTGGGTACCCATCTCACACGTGGGACTTGATGTGTTTTGCCTCACCGTCCAACAGCATGTGACGGTGGATCCCTCACAGCAGTAGGTTACTGTATTGACGTGGCATGTGTTGTGGGGCCAGGATGAATGCATGTGATTTATACTCCATCCCTGCTCGTGGGACCCACTCCACACGTGTGACACGTGTGGACGTGGGACCCCACCTTGATGTATCTGTTGTATATCCAAGCGTCTGTCCATTTGGGAATGGTGGGCCATTGCATTGACGTTAGCAAGTGGCCCATCATGAGGTTGTGTTTAATCCAAACCGTCCAACCATCTTGAAAGTGCATGTGGGGCCCATCTCGGTGACGTGCTGAGTGTAGCACGTGGACCGACGATGGATGTTTTTCATCCACACCACCCATCCTTTTAGCTGGGATAGGTAGGAGCTTGGAGTAGCCACCTTGATGTTTGTGTTTCATATCAACCGTCCATTCTTTTGGTGAGTTCGTCCTTAGGTTGGAGACTGCAATGAAGCAAATTCGAATCTTTGGTGGGCCATGAGTGTGGGGCCCACCTTAATATATGTATTCTCCTCACCGTCCATCTGGACGTGAGGCAGATCCACATCCCTAGTGGGCCACGCATGTGGGACCCACCTGATGTCTCTATTTTATATCCACATCATTAATCCAGCCAATCTGGACACTGCACCGTGCACCCCCTGCATATATATAAATGTATATATTAATAATATAATATTATATTGTATATGCATATATGGTATATATATGTGTGTGTATGTCTGTATGTGGTGGGCCCCGTGTGGGACCCACTAACGTATGGATTTAAATCCATGTTGTCCACTCATCTGTGAGGACCCCACCGTGATATATGTTTTATAATCCATGTCATCCATCTGTTGAAAGACTCACTATGATGTATGTTTTGATCCCACACCGTCCATCTGGACGTGGTATGGTGGGATACCACCATGATGTATTTATTTCACTCACACCATCTAGATTGTGTTGGATGGTGCTGGACAATATTTGGATGGTGCTGATTTACCTGAATAATGTTTGGACAGTGTTAATCATCATTAGTGGGCCATGTGCCCCATGGAATGATAGTGTAGAGTGATATACGTGATACACCCACAACTATTGAAATGATTTGGTATAATCCAAGCCCACTTGAAGTCCATTGGTGCAGTCCATCCATGAGGCTCATCATAATGTATATTTGAGGCCCACGTGAGAGGGTCCACCTACCTTGTAGTTAAGGCCCATATGATGGGGTCCACCTGGGCATGGATATGAGGCCCATTATGTTGTATTTTTGGTTTAGTTGATAAGGTCCGTTATGATGTATTTGTGGCCTAGTTGATAAGGCCCATTGTGATGTATTTATGGCCCGCATGGCTAGGCCCGATGCGTTGTATATGTGGCCCTTGAGCGAGGCCTAATGTGATGAATGACTAAATGGCTAGGCCCGATGCGTTGTATATGTGGCCCGATGCCTTGTATTTGTGGCCCAACGCTGCCTGTAATGATGTTTATGTGGATCACTCCTTAGGAGCAATGTTGGTTAAATGGCCACATTGATGGAGATGATGGTTAAACATCCACATTGTGACCTTTCCTTATGCCTGATTCTCGTCATTCTCTAGTGGGTTACCGCAAACGATTGGGCCCCATAGACATTGCTTGATCCATCATCGGCCGTCCATCTATGCACCCCACCTCGAGGTTGAGGCCAATTCCAAATGTCGATTACCGATTTCGATTATTGAGGCCGATTACTGATTCTGATGGTCAATTGTAGATTATTGATCAAGGCCGATTACCGATTCTGATTCATCGTGGCCGATTACCGATTATCGATCGAGGCCGATTACCAATTTTGATGGTCGATTTTCAATTATCGATCGAGGTCAATTACCAATTCTGATGGCCGATTACTGATTCTGATTTGTCGAGGCCGATTGTCGATTACCAATTGAAGCCGATTACCGATTTTGATTTGTCGAGGACGATTGTCGATTATCGATCGAGGCTGATTACCGATTCTGATTTGTCATGGCCGATTGCCGATTATCGATCAAGGCCGATTACTGATTTTAATTTGTCGTGGCCGATTGTCGGGGCCTAATGTGATATACATGTGACCCGTATTTGAGGCTCGGCGTGATGTGTATTCAGCCCATGTCTAAGGCCCATGTGATGTATATTAAGGCCTAGGTGATGAGGCCCGTTGTGATGCATTTGAGGGCCAGGTGAAGGAGCCCATTGTGATGTATGTAGGCCCATGAGCAGGGCCCACCTGTTGTATACATGTAACCCTTGAGTAAGGCCCATTGTGTTGTATATTAGGCCTTGTATGAGGTCGTGGGCCCATTATATGTTTGGATTTATGTGGGTCATTCCTTGGGACAATGTTGGTTAAATGTCCACATTGTCGAGGCCAAATGTTGATATCGATTATGAGTATGTGACAACATAACATCATGATACATGCCCATACACATCATCTGCATGTTTGTTATGAGATGTGATTGACCATTGCATATGTCATTGGGTAGGATGATATGAGACTCCCTAATAGGAGAAGGTTATTTCACATGAGTGCATGGCATCATAAGATTGATGCATGACTGGATTGAATGATTTATGTATCTTGCATTGTGTTATGATTACTATATGCCCTAGTGATATCAGGGTCGTAGCCTCCACAGACATATCGTGGATGGAAGATGGGACACCAAAAATCTGTTATTAGCATCGGGCTACCATAGATGGCCCTGGGTGAAAATCCCTAAACCCCCTTGGTACCAGAGGACGCGCTAACGTCGAGACCGAGTGGATACATGAGCGCCTGAGTGCCGAATACCAAGAGGCCTCGTCTCCTACTGTGTCGTGGTCAGTTGGGAGGGGGTGTGGCCTTACCTGCCCCAGGGTAGGGGGCATTACTAGGCTGAGTTTGACTAGCTCGTGAATGGGTCTAGTATCGACGTGCCGGATAGATATTGGCAGACTATTGGCCAGGCGGATAGTGAGGTTTCTTACGCTCACTTGGACTTTGCGGCTAGGAGAGCGGCAATGCCTTTTGGAGTGTACTAAACCCCGGTAATGATCCCAGAGATGAACCGTACTGATATGTGGACTTATTGAGCAGGAGTTGCATACTCATTCATTCATTCATTCACTATCCACTCGGGCTGGTGGTGCATAACTATTTGTTACGTGTACCTTCGTAATGGCTAGGATTTCGGTTGGGGCGCACAACTAACCTGAGATCAGGAGTTTACCACATCGAGTCTGACTATCCAAATTTAGGTATGGGACTAGTTTGGATAGAAGTCCCTTGTGATGGACCCCATAGCCTGCGATACTACGTACTATCATCCCGACTTCACACTCCAGCATGTTGCTTTCATCCATACTTCATGTTGCATTACATCTGCGACATATGGTACCACTGACGCTGATTGTATTACTTATCAGGAATGTATATTGCATCGCATCCTCTGTATCTGATATTTAGCTCTCTATGACTCCTCATTTGCATAGTTCATTTATTTTGCATATTCTAATATTGTATGACTCATGCACTTGTCAGTATTTTCGCTTATTCTGTTATCGTATGATTTATGCCTTTGTCAGTATTTCTGTTTACTCTGATAATTCATGATCTTGTCAGTATTTCTATTTATTCAGACATTGTACAATTTATGGATTACCAGTATTTTTGGTATTGTATTGAATAATTGACACTTACCTTGTACACACACTTACACCACCCTCTAAGCTTTTTATAAGCTTATGCACGATAGATGCGTGCAGCTGATGTTAGGTTGTAGCAGTGTTGAGCTTGGAGCACACAGCGGTCTTCTAGAGTTTGATTTTTAATTTATGTATTTCCCTTTCAGTATTGTACTCAAATGATTATATTAATGAATATGTGATGATGATGTTGACTTTGTGAATTGGGTAATCTTGTGGTTATGCTTATTATGAGTTAAATGTGCAAAAAAAATCCTCCTTGTACGATCCCATGATCGGAGTCTGGCATATGAATGCTAGGAGCCGAGAATGGGATACTACAGAGGCTGTTGGCATCAGATTCGGTGATCGAGTTTCTTGTGAATCCGATTTCTGAGTTTGGGACGTGACAATTCTTTAAGTGGGTTGACCCTAGTCATTGGTCCCCATTTGCATGATCCATCTATTCTCATTAGGCTATCCCAAGATGTTAGGCCCCCATTGGTTGTCAGTAGGATTACTTCTTATATTTTAGAGTCCATCTAGGACTCATTTTGGCCCCTTAGGGTATCTAGCAGGCCATGCAATAGTTTGGTAAAGGAACCCTCTTTGAATCCCTAGGATTATGGGTAGGCCGCTTAGGCCCAACCTTGATATAAGGAGTACATCATCATCATATAATATGCTTAGTATAGGTCCATGATCCATGCCCATACGCATCATATGTATGCTTGATGTGAGGATTCATTAATCATAACACATGCCATTGGACAGATTATTATGGGACTCCCTGTTCGGGGGAGTTGCCCACATGAGCGCGATACACGAAGGATTGCTGCATGACTGGATAGTGTGATTCATGCATCTCGCAATGTGTGACATGACTACTGTACACCCTAGCGACATCAGGGCCGTAGCCGCCATAGGCGTAACATGGTTGGTAGGTTGGACACCAAAAATCTTGTTCTATATGAGGTGTTATAGATGTCCCTGGGTGGAATTCTCTAAACCCTTATTGTCATGCCCCAAACTCAGAAACTGAGCTCACAAAATTTTCGATCGCCGAATCCAGTGCTGACAGCCTCCATAGCACCCCATTCTAGGCTCCCAGCACCCATACACTAGGTTCCGATCCTGAGATAGTATAGGGAGGATTTCAAACATGATTTGATTCGTAATGAGCATAACCATAAGCATAACCCATGAACAATAACCACAAGAACACCATCACAAAATCAGCTATGATAAAAAACTTTGAGTACAATACGTATGAAAGGAAAATATAAGATAATGAAAATAATAAAAATTTTAGAAGCTCGACTGCACACTCCAACTACGGCAAGGCTATGGCTACTTCCTGGCATCACCTGCACGCATCAATCGTGCATAAGCTTATAGAAAGCTTAGAGGGTGGTTTAAGTGTGTGTGTAGTATGAACGTGTTCAGAATACAATGTCAAAGTAATGCAGAATCATGCTGATGGGTATATGAATGCAATCTGCCGTACTAAGGCTATGTGGTGCAAGATATGAATGCTATCGACCATATTATGACCATGCGTTGCAAGATGCATATAACACCCTGAAAATCGGGGGTCGAGCATAAGCTCCACTCCCGAGTTCCAATGCATCACTTATGTAATATAAATAATGATGATTGAACGTTGTTCATATTAGTGCATTAAACATGAGGGGGATTATATCAAAATAGTAATTCATACTCCAGATCAGTTTATATAGTGCAAGCGGAAGACTGAAAGATATATCGCAACATATATGAGTTCAAAGATCTCTGTCAAACCCCAGAGTATGAATACATCACTGAGTCACCATATACATGTATTAGTTCAAAAAAAATAATTAAAATGTGGAGAAATAGTTTCAACTAGAATAAAAAGCCCTGTAGCCCCGTCGATCATCACAGCCTAAGCGAAACCATCATAAAAATGCATATATGAGAACTCGTCCTGATCGTCGTAGTAATCAGGCTCCGCCTCATGAGTCATGTCATCATCTGCAGCTAAGACAGAGTCTGGTGGGTGTTCAGAACACCGTCCCAGAACGTGGGAGTGAGTGATCAACTAAGTAGAATCATAGAGTAAAGATTAACATGTTATCAATTCAGTCAAGCAATAATATAAAGCATGCATATCAAAAATTCCTAGATACTCTTGTTAATGTAAGTATGAGGTATTCATGCCTTCACATACACTCCCTTGTGTGACACCATCTTACGTCCGCGGCATACTTTCTTCCCTCTGTGCTCTTTAACCCGGGGCACATGCAGTGCGATGTTATGAATGTAATTACTGAGTTATTATTAGTCCTTTTCATACAGCAGGATTGGGAAGCTAAGGTACCTCCCTTTCATCAATACCCAAACAGTGATCCATTCTAGGGTCATCAGTCCTAAACAATCTCATACGATGTTATAGTTCTAGATCGCTGTAAAGGGCTTGTCACCAATCAATACAAGTCTAGTTATATCCTATATACTACAATAAGGCTCGTCGCCCCAATGTAGTCTCAGGATATACTCGAGGTCACTACGAAGAGGTCGTTACCAATTAGAGTAGGCCGACAGCTCGAATATAGTGTCTCATACCACCATAATCGGCTCACGAGTCTAGGTTGCTCACTGGTCACTACGGGGAGGCTCGTCGCCCCAGCGTAGGCCGATAGCTCAACCACGGTGTCCCATACCACCATGTCCGGCTCACGAGTCTTAGCGGATCGAGGTACCAAGGTTAACGAGATTACACTGAAAAGTTTAGTACCCTAGATTCAAATAGGAGTGTCTATACATGGTGAACATACATCGAGTCAATCGGGTTACTTGATGAGCTCGACTAGCACGATCGCACGTTAAGTTGATTGGCATGAAATGCATAAGCACTCTGTGTGGCCAAACCACTGCCGACAACTCTAATATGGCTCGGGTTCGTCAAACACGTCTTACGTCGCGAATAAATCTTAGCCACGAATTCAAGCCTGTTATCGATTGCCTAGACCATAACATGGTCCCAACCATGTACAATCTCAATAATAGACATTTGATTCAAATTCTAAATCCATATAAACATGTTATGAAATATAATTTAAACATGAATATAGTACATGGAGGAAATTATACACACAGTTAACATGAATAAAATAAGATAAACATTTCATAAAGGAAATCATACACACAGTTAACATGAATAAATAGACTAAAGATTTCATGGAGGAAATCATACACACATGTGAGGTGATTGAGATTCATATCTCAATACCCTTAACAATCATACTCTACCTATTACTAACCCGTTCAGGCATTTATACAAACACTTAGACTACACTATTCAACATACATCACGTATGTTGGCATATTGCATATTTGGGCAAATCCTTTTGCTAAGGAGTTGTCTCATAAATGACAAGCATGTACTAACAACGCTTTATCATGGCAATCACAACATCAAATTTCATATGCATACAAACATTTTAACAAACACATGGAATACTCTATTTACAACATAGACCACATATTCTTAAAACAAAATAGATAGCGCATTTGGCATGTGTAATAGCATCCACGTCAGTAATAAATAATTATCTGACATTGAAAGCTTTGAAAACCATAATCTATACATCTATAGTCCGCACCTTACGCCGTAGAAGCGTAACGAATGTGATTGAGATTCTAAGTCTGCGTCACCGATGAAATGATAACCTATAGCACGAGTTAAGTCAGCTATTTCACTAATTACAACAATGGAAACCCTAGAACAACTTAGGGTTACATTTTCTTACCAAAGTACGGAGTTAAATTTGCCGGATTAGTGATTCGGTAATGATGTGTAAGCACAAGGAGTAACAGGAATTGAATCCCAGGACTAACTCTCACTTCTATCTCACTTTCTCTCTCTTTTCTCTCTCTTATCTTGGCTAGGGTTGGAAATTCATATGGAATATGTGAAAGAGGGTTTAAGGTCTTTATATAAGCCCAAAACTGACGAAAATAGCCCTAGGGCCAAGGTGTACTTAGGTTATAACCAAATTGGGCTCTTTCTGATCCAACGGAACACTTCTAGAGGTCCTCTTCCTGAATGCGGTCGGACTTAAGCTCATAGATGTTGTATCTTGATCAAGTTAAGTCTTCAGTTCGATATGGTTTCCACATCGACCGTGGCAGACCAGTTTTAGTTCAGCGGTCTCCGAAACTCAATCAGGGTTACAAGTGTATTGACATGTGTGGGCCATCACCCTTGATCCGAGGGTGAATTTGGGCCAAAAACCAACGGTCAGAATGCTTATAAATGGCGAACAAGTTACGCGACTCAGATTACTTAAATTCATATTTAATTTCTTAAAAATCTTCACTTTTTCACACTCTTCATTCCAGACTCAAGGAAACAGTCTCAGCACATCGTTTGGACATGATTTTCGAGGTGATAGTCAAGTCCAACTAGGCGGTCATAATTGTTTATGTTCATTGCTATCGGACTTTCGACGTGCGGTCAGGGTCCGATACAAAGTTTCAAAGTGTTCCCAAGAGAAACTGGGTGTAAAGATTGATCTTAGGTTTCTAGGTAACGTAGAATTAGCGGTCCTACTCATTTTGGGTCTTGTAGTTCATATTTAAAGTGGTTCGAGCTAATTCTACTGAGTATTCATTTTAGTACTTAACCAAATTCTACCCTAATTATGGCAGAATACGGTCTTAGGGCCATTCTATGCCCCATTTTTGGCACTTCTAGTTATTATATTATTTTAATTATTTTTTTAATAGTTCATCATCAAGTCTACCTCGTCTTTATCAAATTTCATGAGATTTCATGTTGTAGAAAAATTTTAAAAATTCCAGAAGCAGCAGCTGTCCAACAAGTGATTTTCGAACAGTTGTCACAACGACCTACTTTAAAACTATATTTTATATTTTACTATATTTTTCACATATTTTTATATAAACCTAGAATCATTTAGCTTTAATCTGATTTTTGCATCACCTAAATCAAAATTATAACGAGGGAGATATAAATTTTCAAAGTTAGATAAAATGCACCGAAAAATACAAAAAACGGGCTGCCTAATCCGCTGTACGGACGAGGCCTCGCCAAACCGGTGAGGCCCTCGCCTATCACTGGTCATTTGGGCGAGGGCTCACCACAGGGGTGATGTCCTCTCCCCCCGGGAATGCCGGAAACATGTGGGACACACCCTGGGTCCCACCGAATTGAGTCATTTGGGCCCACGAGTCCGTCGAGGCATTATTGGGTCTCATTTGCAAACCGGAATGAGTTACGCAACGTACAATATATAATTTTGGGGTAAGAGAAGCTAATCTATCCAAATAAACTATCTATATCATAAGACTCTAAAAATTCAATAGTTAAAATCTCATTTTATTTATGTATTTATCATTTGCAGTAAGTTTTAGTTTAAGTATAGTTCTTCACCATTTAAACTTTAGGATTTGTATCTTATATGCAAGTACTTGGAGAAATTTGAAGAATGAGGTGGTGAAAGGTGAGATTTTGAAAGAAATGGGTTAAAAAGTGATTTTTTAAACTTTAGGATTGAGCTCTGAAAGTGTTTGGTTGACCCATTTCCTAAAGACGTCTAATTCCAGGTTGACAAAAAATTCGGGGTGTTACAATGTAGTTCAAGCATGCCAATCCTCATCCATATTCATATATCAATACAGCTCATCAAATATCAGTACAGTTCTCATTCTAAAAAATCACCGGGGTCTAATACACTCTACGCCAACTTACCGCCCCATCCGAATGCATAACTGGGTGAGCAGAAGAGACCTCACTATCTGCCTACCAATATTGGGCCCAGCTCGTCAATAGTGGACCTATTCCTCAAGTTGGTCAAACTTAACCTAGAAATTACCCCCTCACTCAGGCGGGTAAGGTCACGCCCCTATCTAACCGACCAAGACACAGTGGGAGACGCGGTCTACTGGTATACGACGCTAGCACGCTCATGAATCCACTTGGTCTCGACGTTGGAGTCATCCTCTGGTACCATCGGGTTTAAGGATTTTCACCCAAGGACATCTATATCGTCCCTATTGTAACATCCTGAAAATCGGGGGGTCGAGCATAAACTCCATTCCCAAGTTTCAGAACATCACTTATGCAACATTTTCAATGATGGATGAATGTCGGCCGTATGAGTGCATTAAACATGAGTGGGATTATACCAAAATAATATATCATACTCCAGAGACGGTTAAATTATGAAAGCGGAAGATCGTGTTAGATATATAACATATATAAACTGTTGTAAGTCTCCAGAGTGTGAACATGTTACCAGGTTAAATATATACATGTATACTCCAAAAATGGAAAGAAAAGAATATACATGGGTGTTTAAATAAAAAGAAAAATACCAAGTGTATTGGCATCTAATCAATAACCCTGTAACCCCATCGATCAGAACCTACATATAGGAGAAATCCTCCTCATCATCATAAAGTTCGGCTCTGCTTCGCAAGCATCACCATCATCTGAAACTAAAACAGGGACTGTTTGGTGTTGCAAACACCGTCCCGTAACGTGGGAGTGAGTAGCTAACTCAGTGAAAACTATACAGCAAAGGTTAACATGTTATCAATTCAATCAAGTAGTAATGATAAGGCAGTACAATCAAACAGGTCTTAGATACTCTTGTTAATACAAGGATGGTATGAAGAATGATGCATGCCCTCACCACAAACTCCCTCATGCGACATCATCTAACGATCGCGGCATGAATCACCACTACTGTGCTCTCACACCAATGCCAATGGCACATGCAGTGCGATGTCATGAATATGATTATCCAGTTCTTATTAGTCCTTTTCATATAGCAGTATTGAGAAGCTAAGACACCTCCCTTGTATCATTTCCCAACATTGACTTATTCTAGGATCGTTAGTCCTAGGAATCTTATACGATGTTACGGTTTTAGGTCACTATAAGGGCTGCTAGGGATATTGTGGGCAATCGTTACACCACTCCCCCATCACCTTATCAATATAGTCCTATTTATATCCTTAAGACTACAACAGGACTCGTCACCCCTATGCAGTGTCAGGATAAACTCAAAGTCACTACAGAGAGCTGCCAGGGTTGTTGCGCGCAATTGTTGCTCCACTCCCCCATCACCAAATAGTGTAGGCCGATAGCAAGAATATAGTGTCCCATACCACCATAATCTGCTCAGAGTAGGGTACTCACTGGTCAGTAGGGGGAGGTTTGTGGCCCCAGCGTAGGCCGACAGCTCAACCAAGGTGTCTCATACCACCATGCTTAGTTCATGAGTCTTAGGGGATCTTGGTACCATGGTTAACGGGAGTTTCACTGGTAAGCTCAGTGCCTTAGATTCAAACAGTGGCGACCAAACATGGTGAATAAACATCGGTCAATCGGGTTAGTTGATAAGCTCAACTAGGCCAAGTGCACGTGAAGTTGAACGACATGGAATGCATAAGCACTTCGTGTGGCCTAACCATTGTCGAACATCCCAAGCACGATTTAGATTCGTTAAACTCATCCTGCGTGGTGAAAATAACCTCAACCACCATTTGGAGTACGATTACCGATTGCTTGGACTGTAGTACGGCCCCAATCATGTACAAGCTCAATAACAAGCATATGATTCATATCCTACATTCATATGAACAATCATGAAATATGACTTGAACGTAAATACAACACATGGAGGAAATCATACATGTAGTGGACATGGATAATCTAAGTTACACAAGTCATGGAGGAAATCATATACATAATTAATGTAGTTGAGAATCATATCTCAACCTGCATACAGGTACATCTTACTAACTCCTAACTCATTCAGACACTTTTACATACACATAGTCTACACATTACATCATACATATTATGCATCCATTAACATACGTATTAGGGCAAATCCTTTCGTCAAAGGGTTATCGCCCATACAACAATCATATATCCATAACAATTAGTCATGGCGAGCATGAAAGCAAATTCCATACTCATTCAGTCATTTTCGCAAACACTTAAGCTACACATACTAACTACGTATCGTATGTTGATATATCATGTGTTTGACCAAATCCTTTCACTAGGGAGTTGCCCCATATATCACTTGCATATACCCATGATGGATAATCATAGCATGCATGAATCTGAGTTCCGTATTCATTTAAACATTTTCACAAACACGTGAGCTACACACTTTTACATATATAGCGTATATTGGTAGTGGCGTGATTTAGGGCAAGTCCTTTCGCTAAGGAGTTGTCACACTTGTAACAAGCATATATTCATGGAAATTAATCATGTTAAGCACAAATCTGAATTTTATACATATATGGTATTTTCTATAAATACGAGGAATACAGTATAATCAACATAGGTCACGTATAACTGAAAAACGAAATGAACAACACTTTATACATGTGAAATAGCATCCTAGACAAGAATAAATCATTACTTAACATTGAAAGTCTTGAAAACCATAACCTAAACATATATAATCCGCACCTTAAACCAGAAAAGACGTATTTAAGATGATTCAGACGATGTGTCTTCGTCAACGGTGGCTACGCTACCTATGGTAAGAAACAGGTTAGCTAGAACTCTACTACAGTTAGTCTAAGCTTCGAAACAGGTTAGGGTTAGCTTAACTCACCCAAAAATGGAATCGGATTCGCCGAAAAAATGATTTAGTAAAGCTGGTGTAATGTATAGATGGGTTAGGAAGAATCCTACAGAGTTTCACCTGATTCTCACACACTTTCTCTCTCTTTTCTTTCTCTTAAATCTTTAGGGTTTGGGAAATTCGTATGGATTGGAAAGCTAAAGGTTTAAGGCCCTTTTATAAGCCCAAACATAACGAAAATAGACTTTAAGTCAAGGTATACCTAGGTTATAACCAAATCGGGTCTGTTCCTATCCAATGGAGCACTTCTGGAGGTCCTGTTACTAAATGCGGTAGGACTAGCTAAGTTTACAGTCCGGTCGGGTTTCCAGATCAACCGTGGCAGACCAGTTTCAGTTCAGCGGTCACCGAAACTCGATCAGGGCCACAAGTACTATGACATGTAAGGGCCACCTATCCTGATCTTAGGGTGAATTTGGGTCGAATTCTAACAGTCAGAATGATTAAAAATAACACAAAAGTGAACCGTTCCAGATTCCTTTAAAAATATAATTAATTTTCTAAAAATCTTCCTTTTCCGACTCTCTTCACTTCGGGCTCAATAAAATGGTCTCAGGACATCGGTTGGGCTTAATTTTCTAGGTGATTGTCAAGTCCAACTAGACGGTCATAATGGTCTAAGTTCATTGCTATCAGACTTTCGACGTGCGATCCAGGTCCGATGCGAAGTTTCCAAATGATCTCGAGGGCAACTGGGCTTAGAGATTGATCCTATATTTCAGGGTAAGATATCGTCAATGATTCTATAGGTTTTGGGTCTTACAGATCGTATTTAAAGTGGTTGGTGCTAATTTGGCAGGAAATCTAGTGTAGCGCTAGTTAATACACGATAAATTTCTAAAGAATTTGGTTCTAAATGATTTCTCTGGCTTTAGAATTGGGTTCTGAGAGGTTACCAAGGTGTTATAGTTGACCCATTGCCTAAGGACGTCTAATTCCAGGTAGGTAAAAATCTGGGGTGTTACACCTATGCTTAGTAAAAAAATTTCGGTGTTCGATCCTATCATCCACGATGTGTCTATGGAGGTCATAGCCCTGATGTCGTTAGGGCATAAAGAAATCATGTTATACAAATGTAAAGTACATGAATCACACTACCAGTCATGTAATAATCTTGTGCATACCGCACGATCATGAAGGGAAACTCCGCCTATTAGGGAGCCCATGAACAATCTGTCCGAGGGCATATGCTATGATCAGTCACTCCTCATCTCAATCATACATATGATGCGTATAAGCATGAATCATGGAACTATACTAAACATGTTATGTGGTGATGAGTTCTATTCATAACGAAGAAGGGCCTAAATGACCTACACACTACAAGTATGGGCCTATCAATGGGCCCCTAGGGAGAGTTATGATGTGAACATTTAACCACATTGCTCTTACAATGTGGACGTCAAACCATCATTGCTCCCAAGGCATGACCCCTATGAAAATCATTACCTAAACCATGATGGAATTACACATTGCAATAGGCCTTATGTACATCTCGTTGGGCCTCGACCCAAGGGCTCCAAATACATCAAATGGGCCACATCACATGGGCCTCATATATATCCATGTGGGCCTCAACATCAGGCCTCATATATTAGATTGGGCCTAGCCAAATGGGCCGAATCAAATAGGCCAAGTCAAATGGGCTGAGTTGAATGGGCCGAGTTAAATTGGGCCTAGTCGAATGGGCCTAGTTCAAATAGGCTAAATCCAACTCATCTATTTTTTTGAAATCAAAATGAATCATATCAAAAAAAAACCTGGACCATATAATAACTAGTAGTAGAGATAATGATTTTTCCACGGTTAAATTCCAGTGGGTCCCATCATAGGGTTTATTTCCCCATCCAGCCTATTCATAAGGTCACAAAAACCTGGATTCAAGGAAAACCCAAATATCATATAGGTCCAAACTTGGTAGCCCAAAGGTTTAATGGTGGACGTTTAAATCCACTGCTTTCTATAATGTGGTCCACCTAATCCTTAGAACCACGGCGACGGTACGGTCGCAAAGATAAAAGTTTCGAGTTGAGTCGACTCAGGTATGCAGGACTTGCCTTAGGATCGCATGCAAACGTTGGATATGGGTCAAGGGTTGTCAGAATTCGACCAGAAGGACCACAGAAGCCTATAGAATGGTACGGTCTAGGGTATGGGCCTTACAATTCTTCCCTCCAAGTAAAAATTTTATCCTCAAAATTTACACAATCAACGTAACTAGACATAACTCATAAGAAAAGAGAAAACATAACATCATTATATAAAATTAGATACAACATACAAAATATAACATAAAATCAATCATCAAAGAGTGGGGATAGTGCTTTCGAATCTCAGCCTCATGCTCCCAAGACACTTCATCAACAGAATGGTGACTCCACTGAACTTTCACCAATGGAATGACCTTGGTCCAGAGGACTTGCTCCTTCTGATCAAGGATACGAACTGGCTGCTCAATGTAAGAAGCATCCTCACAAATCTCTAGCAGCTGTCAATCAATCAAAGGAACGATGTCTGACTCACACTTCCTCAGCATAGAGACATGAAAAACCTTGTGGATGCCAGACAACTAAGATGGTAAGGCAAGCCAATAGGCCACAGTGCCAACACGCCCAGTGATCTTGAAAGGTCCTATGAATCTCAGGGCAAGCTTGTATTTTGCTCCGAATCGAACTACACCTTCATGGGCAAGACCTTGAGATACACTTTATCCCCTACTACGAACTCCAATGGATGACGCCGGCGATCAACAAACTCTTCTACTGGCTCTGAGCTAGGTGCATCCTCTGCTTGATAATATCGATAACCTATGACGTTTACTGCACAAGCTTAGGGCCTAGGAGACGCCGCTCTTTGACCTCAGTCCAACAACTCAGAGATCTGCATGGTCTACCATATAATGCCGCAAAAGGAGTCATGTCAATGGTTGCTTGATAGCTGTTGTTGTATGCGAACTCAGCTAATCATAGATGCTCATCCTAGCTACCCCGAAGTCAATCACATAGGCTCGAAGCATATCCTTAAGGAACTGGTTGACCCTCTTGGTCTAGCCATCGGTCTGCGGTTGATACGCGGTGCTGAGCTGCAAATCAGTGCCCATCACTCTCTGAAAGCTCCTCCAGAACTGAGATGTGAACCTCGGGTCTCAGTTAGAAATGATCGAGACTAGAATGTCATGTAGCCTCAATCTCCTCGATGAATAACCTCGCAAGTCATTTCAAAGGCTAAGTAGCACGAATCGTAAGAAAATGTGCTGACTTCGTCAAACAATCAACGATAATCCAAATGGCGTTATGACTGCACTGAGTCCTCGGCAAGCCCATAACGAAATCTGTCGATACGTGCTCTCACTTCTATGTCGGGACACTCAACAACAGTAATAGACCAGGGAGTCTCTGATGATCGGCCTTAACATGCTGGCATGTGTCATACTCGACCACAAAACTGCCGATCTGACGCTTCATCCGTACCCAAAAATACTATCTCCTCATATCACGATACATCTTTATCGAGCCAGGGTGAATAAAAAACTGCGATTGATGTGCCTCGGTCATAAGATCTCTACGCAACTCAGGAATATCCGGGACACATTATCAGCCTCTGAAGTGAAGTCCACCATTAAAACCAATTTTCCAATCTATCTGAATCGCTACCTCTACTCGGTAATCCTGTAACGACTCGTCTATTTGTTGAGCCTCGATCACCCGTGCAACAAGAGAGGGTTGAATCAACAAGATCAAAAGCTGAATGATAGAAGACTGCAAACTAAAGTCAAAGTCATACTCTGTTATATCCTTAAGCATCCTTCACTCCTAAATCATCATATGTGCCACCAGGCCTCGTGGCTGACAGTTGAGGGCATCTACCACCACATTCTCCTTGCCTGGGTGGTACTGGAGATCAAAATTATAGTCCTTCAGGAGCTCCATTAGCATCTCTGTCTCATGTTCAGCTTGGACTGAGAAAATAGATACTTCAAGCTCTTGTGATCGAAGAAGAGCTCAAACCTAACCCTATAGAGGTAGTGCCTCCACACCTTAAGTGTGAAGATGACTGCTGCTAGCTCCAAATCATACACGGAGTAGTTCAGCTCATGGACCTTGAGCTAATGAGATGTGAAGGCTACAGGCCTGCCGTGCTGCATCAGGACAGTACCTAAACCAATACGTGAGGCATAGGTAAATACAACAAATCCATCACTCCCAAAGGGAAGGTGAGGACAGGAGCGAAAGTCAAAAGGTCCTTCAGCTCCATAAATGCTTGCTCACATGCGTCAGTCCAAATAAAATCTACACCCTTCTGAGTCAACCTGATCAACGGGGTTGCAATATGGGAGAAGCCCTTAATGAAACGTCAATAATAGTCCGCTAAACTAAGGAAACTGCGGATCTCGAAAGCAGTTGTGGGCTAGCCCCATTGACGCACTACCTCAACCTTCAAAGGGTCCACTGCAACACCCTCCCTCGTCACCACGTGACCGAGGAACCTCACCTCCTCCTTCCAAAAGTCACACTTCTTCAACTTCGCAAACAGTTGGTGGGCACGAAGGGTCTGCAAAGCGATCTCCAAATGGTGTATATGGTCCTCACGGGTCCTCGAATATATCAGAATGTCATCGATGAAGACCACAATAAACTGATCAAGATATGGAAGGAAGACCTCGTTCATCAACTGCATGAAGACTACGGGTGCATTGGTCAATCCGAAGGACATGACCTGAAACTCAAAATGACCATAATGCGTCCTAAAAGTCATCTTCGGGATGTCCTCCTCTCAGACCTGAATCTGATGATAACTGAAACACAGGTCAATCTTCGAAGAGAACTGTGCACCCTATAGCTGATCAAATAAATCATCTATCCTCAGGAGCGGATACTTGTTCTTGATCGTAACCTGATTGAGCTCGTGGTAATCCACGCATAGCCTCAATGAGTCATCCTTCTTCCTGATGAAGAGTATTAGGGTCTCCATGGAGAACTGCTCAGACAGATGAATCCCAACTCTCGCAACTCGTCTAACTGCCGCTGTAGCTCTCGCAACTCCATCGACGTCATATAGTATGGGGCCTTCAAGATAGGTGCAGAACCGAGCACAAGATCAATTTGGAACTTAATATGATGTATGATAGCGCGACAGTAATCCCAGAATCTCCTGAAACACGTCAAGAAAATCACAGATAATCGACAACTGATCAATACAAGTGGCAACAGGCTCCTCAACGACATAGGACATTAAGCAAGACAATGGCTCTCCTTGGGGCTCTGCAACGAACTGAAACTGCGGCAAGCCTGGTATACAGAACATAACTATCCTCGTGGAGTAGTTGAAGATGGCGTGGTACTCGGCAAGCCAGTTCATGCCTAAGATAACGTCAAATTTTGACATCGACAGCACATACAAGTCGGTGGACAAGAAAATCTCTCCTAGTAACATGCGGTAAGATGAACAGAAGTGGCCTAATACTGTAGTCTTCCCCAAGGGCATCGATACGGTCAATCCCTCATTAGCCCACCCTGTTGGCAATCTAGTCGATCGGTAAAAATCCTCAGACATGAATGAATGTGAAGCACCGGAATCAAATAATACTCAGGCAATGCATGGAAAGACTGGAAGTATACTCATAATAACTCCTCTGGATGACTGCGGGTCCTACTAAACCACATAGAATCTAGCCTGAGCTGGTTGGGGAGGTGCATGTACCCTCGGAGGATGCTGTTGTTGCTAATGTTGAAGAGGCACATGAAATTGTTGCCTCTTCTGCTACAGTCTCGGAGGCTGGTTCTGATGTTGATGCTGCTGCTGAGGGGGCCTCAGTGGTGGGATCTGTTGTCACTTTTGCTGTGAAGGCTGCTGCAGTGCTCTCAACTACTGCTGCAGAGGCTGTTGTGGTGCTCTCAGCTACTGCTGCTAAGGTTGGGGACACCCCCACCTACGGTGTCCTATCCCACTGCATCTATAGCAGACACCAGGAAGTTACCTCTGAGGTGGTGCTACTGGAGGTGCCGATGGTGCTGCTGGTGCTTTGGTGGATGGGCGGCTCCTGTACCTCTTTGGTCGTCGATGCTGCTGGGAGTTACTGGAGGGGGCCTGCCTCTTCTGACCTCTCCTCTGATCTCAATCGCTCTGTGTGCTAGCCTACTTTGTCTCATAAATCTGAGTCCTCCAAACTACCACCAGAAAAGTCGGGAGCTCATGCCTAATAAAATGGCATCGAAGACCGTAACATAAGCTATTCTCGAAACATCGGGCCTTCCGTCCCTCGTCATCGACCAAATACGGCATAAACCTTAATAGCGTTACAAAATGAGCCACATACTATGCCACCGACATGTCTCCCTACATCAAGGTCTCGAATTCTAGCGCTCACTGTCGATGAATGTGGTCGGGGAAGTACTGTTACTCGAATCGATCAACAAAATCACTCCATGTCCTGACGAAGTTGGGCCCTACAACATAGGTAACAGAGGTCCACCGGTGCTCAGCCTCACCCCTAAATACTGCCAATCGAACTCGCTACTAGGTCATACATGCCATTGTATCAAAAACTTCTCCACATCGGAATGCCACCTCTCAGCTGCGGTCGGATCTGGCTCACCCTGAAAACATGGATGATCAATCTATGGTCAAAGAACTTGCTTCATGCCATATGTAAGTAATGGATCTCTAGATGAGTCCCATTTGTTAGAAACAGTCACCCTTTAGCTATAATCTAAGTATACCATGGCCATGGGGCCATGAACACCAGTTCTAGGCCTATATAATGCCCTTAAACCACCCCATTCCCATTCCATACGAATTTTTCTATCCCTACGAGAGAGAAGAGAGAAAAGAGGAGAAAAGAGTGAGGAGAAGAGAGAGAGTTCGGGAGATCGTTGCTGGGATTCACTCCCACTACTCCACGAGCTGATTCACCTTTCCACATCGTTACACGACTCATTTCAATTATGATTTGGGTAAGAAATCCTAACCCTAATCTTGATTTAGGAATCCAAATAGAGTAATCGATGAAATAACTAACCTATTCTAATGTTTAGGTACCCGTTGTTCTGTATTCGGGAACATAGGATTCGAACCGTGTTCGAAACGAACAATCTGATGAAAGGTGCGGACTATAAACATTTAGGTTTTAGTTTTCAAGGCTTTTAATATCAACAATGATTTATGTCTAATTTTATTGTTGCCATATGATCTTAGTTACGACGTTTTAGATAAATTATACATGTGTGAACTATGTTAAATATATGATGCATTCCATGTGTTTATTGAAATGTTTGAATGAATATAAGATTGTGATTTTATGCCTATCATGATTTCTAATCTAAGATCCATGTTTGTTATATGCTTGATAACAGATGTTGTGTAATGAATTGTTATAGTTCATGTCATAACTAATCTAGTCTATGTATTTAGCAATTATAGTTTAAGTGTTTCATAAAATGTCTGAATGAGAAATTATTGATGAACTGTATTTACTAAGAGTATTGAGATAGGATTCTCAATAGTCTTATCTATATGTATAGTTTCTTTCGTGTAATCTTAATTTCGATTCGCAATTTATGGATGAAATGCGATATTTAGTAATATGTTCAATGTGTTCGATGAAATGCTCAAATGAGATTTGTATTGGGAATGTCTGTTAAATGTTGATATTCTTATTACATGTATCTATTTATTGCATCTAAGTAAGATTGGGACTACAACGTAGTCTAGGCAATCGATAACAATTCCTATTTGGGTGGCTAAATTAGTCTCACCATATTTGATACATTTGGTGAATCTGGGTCGTACGATGATTGTTGACAGAGGTTAGGCCACGTGGGGGTGCTTATGCGCTCCATGTCAATTAATTCAGCGTTTACTCGTACCAATCGAATTTGTCTAATAAACCGATTGGCTTATTATTTGTTTACCATGTATGGACGTTACTGCTTGAATCTAAGGTACTACTTATGAATGTAAAAGCCCATTTTAACCTTGATACCATGATCTGCTAAGACTCATGAACTGGACCTGGTGGTATGGGACATCGTGGTCAAGCTGTCGGCCTATGCTCGGGTGATGAGCCTCCCTGTAGTGACCAATGAGCAATCCACACTCGTGAGCCAAATATGGTGGTATGGGACACTGTATTCAAGTTGTCGGCCTACGTTCAGGTGATGAGCCTCCCGTAGTGACCTCAAGTATAAACTCTTAAATTTGCCTATCCACTGCTTTCATTAGGGGTGATGCCCTACAACTTACTTAGTGTATGTGACTAACTGGATTACAACCTTAGATGGATCCCCATTTGGGTTATGTAAAGGAAAGTACCTTAGCTTCCCAAATCTGCTGTATGATTAAGCTTAATTAAGTACTCAGCTAACGCGACCATACACCGCATTGCATGTGCTTTAGTGAGGAAATGCACATTTAAAGAGTTTGTCATGTGCAAATGGTTGAGGAAGTATCTTAAGGGAGCTTTGTGTGAGGGCCGCATCATTTCTGCATATCACCCCGTATTAATAAGAGTAGTTAAGAATTGTTTGTTGTATTGCTTTATCATTACTGCTTGATTGAATTGATAACATGTTAACCTTTGCCTTATAGTACTATTAAGTTGATCACTCCCTCCTACTCTAGGATGATGTTTTAAAACACCAATAAGACTCTATTATAGATGCAGGTGATGAGGATATATATGTAGCAGAGTTGGACTTTGTAGATGAGGAAGAAGAGTTCTCCTATGTCCAGCTCTTTGACAGGTCTATGTAGACTTCGTGCTGCTTCGATGGGATTACAGGGATACAAAGATTAGCTGGATACTCCACATTTTGACATTTTATTTAGTTTAAACCAATACATGTATAAATTTTAGCCTGGTTATATGATCATACTCCAGAAGTTATTGAACCCTTTCTTATATATATATATATATTTCAGTCTTCTGCTTGCTTGAGTAAATTATACCTAGAGTATGATATGTTGTTTTAGTATAATCCCTCTCATGTTTAATGCACTAATATGGATAACATGTAAACATCATTATCTATGTTGTATAAGTGATATGTCACGCCCCAAACTCGAAAACCAAGCTCACAAAATTCTCAATCGCCGAATCTGGCATTGACAACCTCCGTAGTACCCCATTCTTGGCTCCCAGTGCCAATTCACCAGGTTCCGATCCTGGGATACTACAAGGAGGATTTTCAACGTCAGTTTGATCCGTAATAAGCATAACCAAGGGTATAACCACAAACAACAACCAAAAACTCCATTACATTTCCACTATAATAAAAAACTTTACAAGTACAATGAGCATAAAGGAAAATACAATGATAATGGACAAAAACTCCAAAATGTCTGCAAAGTGCTCCTGCTTCAGCACTCGGCGCTTATGCACCCACTCGGCTAGACGTTGGAGTAACCTCTTGGTACCATAAGGGTTTAGGGACTTTCACCCAGGGATATCTATAGCACCCCATGTAGAATAAGATTTTTGGTATCCAATCCTAGTAACCATGATACACCTGTGGAGGTTATGGCCCTGATGTCATTAGGGCGTACAATACCATATCACACAATGCGAATGTATGAATCACACTATCAAGTCATGCAGTAATTCTGCACGCATCGTGCGCTCATGTAGGGCAACACCGCCTATCCGGGAGCCCCTAAATAATCTGCTCGAAGGCATATGTTATGATCAGTCACTTCTCATATCAAGCATACATATGATGCGTATGAACATGAATCATGGAACTATACTAGTCATGTTATGAAGTAACGCACTATCCTTACAATGCAGATGGCCTAGACGGCCTACACACAACAAGTATGGGCCTATCAATGGGCCCTAGGGAGAGTCGTAATGTGGACATTTAACCAACATTATACTTGCAATGTGGACGTCAAACCATCATTGCTCCCAAGGCATAGCCCATCGTAAACATGAATACATAAACCACGTTGGGATCACACAATGTAATGGACCTTAGGTACATCCCATTGGGCCTTAAATTCATCAAATGGGCCATATCATATGGGCCTTATATTCATCAAGTTGGCCACATCAATGGGTCGCACCAATGGGCCTTATGTACAATGCAATGGGCCATAACCCGTTGGGTCTTGAATACATCAAATGGGCCTAATCACATAGGTCTTATGTGTATCAAATGGGCCACACCAATTGGGCCCCATATGTACATCAAATGGGCCTCAACCCATAGGCCCTAATACATCTCAATGGGCCTTAACCCATACGCCCCCAATACATCAAATGGGCATAAATCCATGGGCCTTACCTATGACAAGGTGGGCCTCATACATATACCAATGTGGGGTCTCAATGGACGAACTCAAATAACTCAAAATGGGCCCCATACATATACCAAAGTGGGGTCCACTTGAACTATAGATCTGACTCATTCTTTAGCTTATGCCAAAGAAATGAGCTTCAAGATGGTTGGACAGATTGGATGCAACCCATGCATCATGGCGGGGTCCACACGAACTATGGATCTGACTCATTCCTTAGCTCATGTCATAAAATGAGCTACCAAAGTGGATAGATGGTTTAGATATGGCACATACCTTGTGCAGTGGCCCACATGGAGTGGGAGGCCTGAGCACGTCAACACAACAACTATTATGTTACTGTGTGCGTGTACCAGCCAATCCACTTACAAGTCGGTCCCACGTGGGGCCCACCACAATGTTTGTATGCCATCTAATCTATCCATACGGTCATAGAGACCTGATGAAGACTAGAAACAAATTTCATATTAAATCCAAAGTTCTGTGACCTAGAAAGGGGTTTCAATGGTAGACATTAAATCACTGTTGTTTCCTATGATGTGGGCCATCTGAGATTCAGATCGGCCTGATTGTGGAGGGGGCCCACCTCAGGAAGGGGCCCACCCAATGAACGGGTTGGATGACAAATATACATCATGGTGTGGCCCACAACTAGAGTCGTGGGTCCCTGCCTGCGGACATCCAGCGCACTAAGACGTGCGCTCGTCCTTGCTGCCAGCAACAACAAATGCTACTTGTTTGTTTATTTTTTTTTGAAAATAGGTATTTTTCTAAGGTTTTTCACGCATGGGGTCCGCATCAGGTGAATCTGACCCAACCGTTGGGTCCCATGGCTTAATACAAGCCCAACAAGCCCAATATTGAATATATTTTGGTGCATACAAACAACAAGTGATTTTTCAAAGGCAACCGCCACAGTTTCCTATGCTATGGCCCTCTGGATGCTCAGATCAACATCATTCTTTGGCTCAACACCTAAAATGATCCAGGGAAGTGGTCCACATAAAAGCTTAAACCAATCTTATATTTGTGTTTTCCAAATGACGTCCAACATCCAGGGATGCTGGACGGATTGACATTCCAAGTGCAACGATGTGGGCCTGCTCAAGTGGGCCACCAAATGATGGATGGTGTTGATACAACACATATAAGGTGGGCCCCACTTATAGATGGCTTGGATAAAGTACATATTTCATGGTGGGGTCCATCCTGGTGGGCCACACAAACACATAATGATCACATTTAAAAAAAATAAAATAGAGAGGGAGAGAGAGAGATAGAGACTGGGTCATACGTGATGGAGGGACCTCGACACTATGGGCCCTCCCTTGTAACCAATCATACATCAAGTGGGTCTCATTACACATGAGCCCATTAAATCAAAAATCCAATGGTGGAGATCCTTTCTCCACTAAAATAGACAGTCTAGATGACCCTAGGTATAGAGGAAAAATAAACATCATGATGGGGTCCATGGAGAATGGTCCCATCATGGAATGATCATGATGATCCTAGTGGGCCATCGACCACTTCTTAGGGTTCCAAGTGAGATCCAAACCATTGATCGGTTGGCCTCAGTTGATCCATCTTAAAAAAATGAAAACTACTCTATCAAAGCACCCACCGTTCAATCTTCTTGCTCCCTTGGGTTCCTTAGCTTCTTAGTTTCGATTCCAACAAAGGAGATGAGGTTTGGATGGTTGAGATGGGAGATCTTGGGATGGAAAGGTGGGTCACACTTGGAGCTTGGAAGAGAGGGAGAGGCTTAGACGTGTGGAGTTCTTCCTTGCTTGGGAATGGTTTGAAAAAAATGAGAAAGAGAGAGAGAAAGAGAGAGTGAGGGGTGATGGAGTGATGAATGTGGTGAGTGATGGGTGTGTAAGAGATTTTTAACTTTTGTGGCAAATGGTGTAAGAAAAGTATGGGCTTTATAAGAACTTTTTGACTTTTGGAGCTTGCTTGGGAAAAGGGTGAAAGGTGATGTGTATTTGACATGTACTTGGCCCTTGATGGGATTGATTGATGAATTGAGGTGACATGTTGTAGAGTTCTCTTGGGTTTTGCAATGCGTGAAATTTTTTTCACACCGAACGCTGGCCCACATCTCCTTACCAGGGTATCGCCTCAGTGCGTAACTCGTGGCATCGGAACTGCAGCGACGGTGCGGTCACTAGGGTATAAGTCTTGGGTTGAGTCGACTCGGGTCAACGGTGTGTGAATTAAGGTCGCGTGAAAATGCCAGTTAAGGGTCGAAGGTTACCAAAATTTGACTGAAAAGACTGCGAAAGTCCATGGAATGGTACGGTCTAGGATACGGGGCTTACATGATAAGTTAGATCTCGGGAGTTGAGCGTTGCTTGACCCTCAAAATCCAGGGCATTACAAGTTGGTATCAGAGCATGATTTAAATTAAACTGGACCTGGGTTATGGTAACACGATGCACACTGACACACTTTGACTTAGGAGGGGGAGACAGAATATAAAAATGATCGTAGGATCCCAAGGTTTTACTAATAGGCAAAATTGACTGTTGTAATGTAGCTCGTACGCATCTGAGATCATGTAAAATGATCTCAATCCTTTTTTAGGCAATCAATTGATGAGTTTGAACAAAAATTCAGTGAATCCCGAATTTGAGACAAATCAAAAGGCGCAAATACACACGAGTTAGACCCAGAAATTACGTCACGCGGGCCTAGCAGCTATAACACCATTTTCGGTGGGACCCAAGAGGTCTCTCACATGTTACTGGCACCCCGAGAGGGGGTGGCCACTGCCCTAGGGTGAAGGCATCGCTGGCAGCCTAGGGAGGTGCAGCGACACCGCCTAAATTGAGGTGCGTCGCCAGCCTTCACAGCGTGCCACAGCGGCCTCGTGGTTCCGGCACCCTACCGCCCTTCACCCATTCATTTAGGGCCCCTCACGTGTGGGGCCACTCTAGTTCTCTCCCTTTGCTCCATTTTTTCCCATTTCAAGCTTCCAAACTATCTAAACCCCTCTAAAATCCTAATTTCTCTCTCAAATTTCTCTTCTAAATACACAAAGCTTCTTCTTCTTCTACATTTCACACCCATCTCCACTAGTTTCCTCAAACCCATCTCTTACAACTCTCTACCTTCCTTATTTCTACCTAGTTGAGCATAAAGCCTACATCTTTGTGTCTCATAACTCTCAAACTTCCCAAATCCACCTTATTCTCAAGCTTTTCCAACTCCATGGCTCTCATTGAGCTTTTCACCGCCATCTTTTCCATTTCAACGCTCCTTTCCCTTATGGGAAAGAGAAGAGAGGCCCCGAATGAGGCTGGGCCAAGCCGTCCGACCTGCTCAAGGAAGCAGATAAGCGTCGCGGCTACTACAAGTGCTGAATGGGAGCGAAGATCAAAGTGGGACCTCGATCCTCAAATCCCTCTTGAAAGATCTCTACCAACAGACACTGGACTTGGTAAGTTTCGTGACCACAAAGTAATATTTGAAGCACATGTTGATGAAAGGCTATTTGGGTTGTATCCATTGATGGACCTCCTGTTAGAGTCCGGGTGGGGTCCCATATTTGAAAGCAAGTCTCATGCAAGAGAAGGCACTATCCGAGCCTTCTATGCCCATATACAGAATCCACTACTGGAGCCTCTTCAGTTTACGGTTCCCTTGGGGAGGCTGAAAGCCATAGTCGATGTAAATGTGATGGCCTGTATTATGGGAATTAAGCGTGGTGTGGTAAATTTAGTGTATCTCATCTCACTAGTGTGCGAGAGAGAGATCGTTGTACGTGGTTTCTTTGTGGCCGACTGGCTCATTGAAGGTGAGATAATAGCTTCCCATCGACCAAGATGATGGTAGACTTCCGCCTACTCGACCACATATGCACGTACAACGTGTATCCTAGGTGGAGCAACTGTACAAAATGCACTCGTTTGATGGTGGACTTCCTGTACAGAGATGGACAAGGAGACAAGCTGTGTCTGCCTACTTTCACCCTGTCACAGATAATCAGGACAACACGCTCTACTCGGGGTGATGCTTTAGTCCCATTCGGCTGACTTATCTGTAAGATTCTTATAATTTTGGCTTCAGACTTAATATGGATAAGCTTGCGCTGATCCACTTCATTAATGATACCATTCTTAACAATATGGGGATCAGCCCTAGACAATGTCAAGCCCGACTCGATGAGTATGGAGATGAAATAGAAGATGAAAGTGAAGAGGAAGATGAAAGTGAAGATGAGGAAGAAATTCAGGAGAAAGGAAGTGGAGAGGAAGAAGGCACTGAGGATAAGGAAGGTAGTGAAGAGGAAGATCAAGACGAAGAAGAGGAGGCCTAAGACTCTGATGGGGGACCTCCTACTGCTACTAGTGAGGACTGTCATGATCGAGTTGCCTTAGAAGCCCACATGGCTAAGATTAAAGAGAACCAGGCCGCCCTGAAGCAGGAATTTAAGGAAAATCAGGCCTACTTAAAATAAAAATTTAAGAGGATGTCTCACACTCTGAAGACCCTCCTGTGCTATATACAGGATAAGGGTGCACCTCCCCCTTCACCAGAGTCAAAGGACTAGTTATATGTTGTAGTCATCTTTTAGTTTTCCTTGTTTCTTGCTTTTCTTTATAATATCCTTGGTAGGCTTAGTTGGATGTTGGTATGTTTAGTGTTTAAAGCTTTTGTTAGAATAGCTCACATGCATCTTCTGTCATGATTCATGTAATACTACATCTCATGTATTGTGAAAATTTTTGGTTAAGTGAAATGCATGAAGCTTCTTTTGATTTGGAATGTGTAGAATGCTTGGAAAATTGAGTAACATTATTCTAAATCTCACACATGTTGCACCCTATGTTGTATATAGGGAATGCTTCCTAAAAACACTCAGAACATTACACGTCTCACACTTGGCGGATTGATTGACGGGGCATCTCCCCTGAGCGATAGCCATATGGACCCCAGTTTGGGCCTGAATATTAAGACTATGCCGGATTCACAGCTGGCCACTAACCCCACCATTGGGCCAACACCTTGTGCACCACAGGTTTTAGAATAGAACTGTGCGTCTACATTAACGCCACACATGCCTCATGTGGCTCCTCCCCTAGATAGGTTGGAGTAGATGATGCTCCTAATGCAGTAATAGCAACAAGTTTGGGCCACTATTGTTGGGGCCATTACCCAAAACATGAACTGGTCCCGCCTATGCCACCTATGCAGCCTGCTGGAGCCATAAACACTAGTGGCTTATTTGAACGTTTTCAGCATTTTCCTCTTACCTTTGCTGGTACTCACCAACTCGAGGAGGATGAGTATTGGTTGGATCATATATCCAAGATGCTGAAGCCATTGCACTGTACTGAGGCAGAACAAGTAGAGCTGGTTACATATATGTTCGAGAAGGAGGCTAGTCTTTGGTGGGACAGCATCCTACGAATCATCCCCGTAGGACACGTGTGGACGTGAGACGCATTTGATACTCACTTCCATGGAAAGTATTTCCCCCTCACTTACCATAATGAAAAGGAGGGTGAATTTCCCTACCTCCAACAGGGAGGGATGACCATTACAGAATATGAGAACCGCTTTATGGAGCTGACCATATATGCTCCACTGATCCTAGCAGACGAGTCGATGAGAATGCAGCGATTTTCAGAGGTTCTGCGGCCTGATATCCACACAAAGATGTGTTGCGCTAGCATTCCCAATTATGCTGAGGTAGTGAACATATCCCTGCAAGACGAGCGGGATGGCGAGAGACTATCCCAGACACGTATGCCCATGGGCCCGAGGCCTAGGCCTGAATTGCCAAACCGACCGTTCCTCGACAATACACCATGTGCAGATTTGCCTCCCAGGCTTATGGCTCCACCGACCCAGCAGAGGCGATCAGACCTTTGGTGCACCTACTGTAAGAAGATGGGCCATACAGACACCTTTTATTTACTAAGATGAGGGACAATGACTTTATGCCGCTTCAGAAGATCAACCGCCAGCTGCCCCAAGCTATTTCAGCTCCACCTCTACGATTAGCACCACAAGCATAACCTTTTTATTGACTAACCATACCTCGAAATAGGCTGCCTCAATGACCTATGACAGCGTAACCAAATTGTTCTCAACAAGCTCATGTACATGCACTAGCAGTTGGAGCATCTGAGACATCAATTGTAGTACCCTTAGCCTTTAAAGTCACTGTTCACATTTAAGGTACACCTGTATTCCTATTGGTGGACACTTGGTCCACTATTTCGATAATATCATGCTCTATAGTCAAGCGTTTGGGGCTGAACACTACCCCTATGATTGGGTTGAGAGTCCTTACCATGACAAGGACCTTCTCCAACACTACCAAGCTTTGTAAGGATTGCCTAATAGACTTAGGAAGTAAAACGGTGCACATTAATTGGATTGTTAACCCACTGTATCATTACAACATTATCCTCATTATAGATTGGATCACTAAAATGAAGGCCAAGATCGACTTTGAAACTAGATTGGTGACAATACATGGGCCCGAGGGTGCGACCTTCATTTTTTCCAGTTCAGGTCAGTTAGCCCTATCGCATTAGTTGTTACGCTATCTTATTGGAAAATATTGATGGTCCAACACTTGGTGTCCCCCTGTAGTTCAAGATTTCACAGACGTGTTTAGGACGATACCTTGACTACCTCCTCAGCGCGAGATCAACTTTACTATCGACCTTGTTCCTGGTGCGATGCCCATTTCCTTACCAACATACTGCATGCCTGGAGGAGTTGAGGAGATAGATAGATGATCTGCTAGATTCAGGTTTTATACAGTCTAGCGTATCTCCTTGGGGATCACCTATATTGTTTGCAAAGAAGAAGGAAAGATTGTTACGGTTGTATATTGATTATCACAGGCTGAATCACGTCAAGGTCAAGAACAAGTGTCTTCTGCCCAGGATAGATGACCTGTTTGACTAGTTAAAAGGGGCACATTATTTCTCTAAATCGACCTATAGTCTGGGTATCATTAGTTGCGTGTCAGGGATGAAGATGTACAAAAAATGGCATTCAGAACCAGTTTTGGGCACTATGAATTCCTTGTGATGCCCTTTGGACTTACAAATGTGTCAGCCGTGTTCATGAACCTCATGAACTGGGTGTTTCAAACGTGTCTGTACCGATTTGTCATGGTATTTATAGATGACATTTTGATATACTCCAAGTGCCAAAAGGATCATGAAGAGCACCTACGAGCAGTCTTTGATACTCTTAGGAAGAATCAATTGTTTGCTCAATATGAGAAATGCGACTTTTGGAAGGAAGAAGTCAAGTTTCTGGGACACGTGGTGTCGAAGGAAGGAATTGTCGTGGACCTTATCAAGGTGACCATGGTACAAGACTAGGAATAGCCGGTTCAGTTACTAAAGTGAGGAGTTTGCTCAGCCTTGTAGGCTACTATCGTCGCTTTATTGAAGACTTTTCCAAAATAGCCCGACTGCTGTCTCAATTCACTCGAAAGGATCTCAAATTTGCTTGGAATGAGAAAGCAGAAGCAGCCTTGCAGGAATTAAAGGATAAGCTGACATCCACACTCGTGCTCGTATTACCAGAGAAAGGGGTCAGATATACTATATATACCGACGCCTCTCATGTTGGTTTAGGTTGTGTTCTTATGCAAAAGGACAGAATGATTGCCTATGCATCGCGACAGTTAAGGAAACACAAAGAAAACTACCCCATGCATGACCTGGAATTAACGGTAGTCATGTTTGCATTAAAGCTCTGGAGACATTACCTCTACGAAGAGGACTTTAAGATCTTTTGTGACCAGAAAAGTCTCAAGTACATATTCACGTAGAGAGACCTAAATATGAGGCAACGACATTGGATGGCAACCTTGAAAGACTTTAAGTTTGAGGTCTCCTGTCATCCTGGAAAGGTAAACCTTGTGGTCGATGCATTGAGCCGTAAGAGAATACAATTTGCAGCTCTGCTGGTGATAGAAGAATGGAATATCGTAGAGTTTGTACAGGACTTAGAATAAAAGCTTACAGTAGAGGAGTCGTTCGAGAGCGTCGCACACATCCACGTACAACCATTTATTGATGACCAAATCATTGTGGCTCAGAGAGAAGATGAACTATTACTGAAAATGAGAGAACGAGAAAGTGACAGTGAAGACTCCGAATGGAGGGTTGGCTTAGATGGAGCTTTGAGATAAAACGACGGCCTATGTGTTTTGAATCTCCATGACTTGAGAAAGGAAGTCCTGGACACAACTCACAATTTAAGGATGGCAATGCATCCGGGCAGTACGAAGATGTATCGAGACATGAAGCGTTCGTACTGGTGGGATAACATGAAGGCCCACATAGCGAATTATGTATCCCGTTGTCTCACGTGCCAGCAAGTCAATGCCGAGCATTGCTGACCTCTGGGTTTACTTCAGCCCATGCCCATAGCTAAGTGAAAATGGAATTTCATATCTATGGATTTCATTTTCACGTTATCAAAGATGAGAAAGGAGTATGACTCCATTTGGGTGATTGTGGACCAATTGACGAAATCTACTTATTTCCTCCCGATTAGAGTTTCAAACTCAGCAGATGATTTAGCCAAGCTGTACACCAAGGAGATTATACGGCTGCATGGAGTGCCTATGGAGATTGTGTCAGACCGAGGCATGTGAGTCATGTTTATCTTCTGGACTCGAATCCAGGAAGAAATGGGAGTGAAACTGAAGTTCAGTACCACGTTCCACCCACAGACTGATGGGAAGACAGAACAGGTTAATCAGATATTAAAAGATATGCTGTGAGTATGTGTGCTCAATTTCAAAGACAGTTGGGATGACTATCTTCCCTATGTTGAGTTCGCTTATAACAACAGCTTCCAACCGAGCATTAGCATGACTCCCTACGAAGCACTGTATGGACGCCCATGTCGAGCACAGCATTGTTGGGTAGCAGTTGGCGAGAATAGTTTAATTGGCCCAGATTTAGTACAGGCTACCTCAGAGAAGATTGACATTATTAGGCGTCGACTTCTTACAGCCCAAAGCAGACAGAAGAGTTACACTGACATAAGACGGCCACAACTGGAATTTGAGGTTGGGGACCATGTATTTCTTAAGGTTTCCCCCATGAAGGGAGTCCTTTAATTTGATAAGAAAGGAAAACTTATGCCACGATTCATTGCCCATTCTAGATTCTAGACAGAGTGGGTGTGGTAGCATACCGCCTTGCTTTACCCATACCACTCGCAGGCATGCACAATGTGTTTCACATTTCAAAGCTGAAGAAATATGTTCCTGACCCTTCCCATATTATCAAATGGGAGCAGGTGCAGTTGAGTGAAGATGATACCTATGTACTGTGACTAACATAAATTCTAGATAGGAAGGAATAGCTGCTACGCAACAAGGTGATCCCGCTCGTGAAAGTATTGTGGACTCACCACACTGAGGAAGAGGTTACTGGGGAAATAGAAGTCGTAGTCCTTAAAAACTACCCTCAGATCCTTGATGAGTATGAAAAGGTACTAATTTCGAGGATGAAATTTTTCTTTAAGGAGGCTAGATTGTAACATCTCAGAAAAATCTATACAAAGACCCGAGTACCACCTCAGGCAGAAATCCTTAAGGACCGTATTCTGTGGAACTTATACAAAAATTAATTAAATTCTAAACTAAATTAATCAGTGGATTAGCTTGAACCACTATTTATATAAACAGCAAGATCCAAACGCGTCAAAATCACTAACTCAACATTACTTAAAAAATTAGGAGAAATCCCAAAAGTCGGTTGCTCTTGGGAGCACTTTGAAACCCCGTATCGGACCTGGACCATGTGTCGAAAGTATAATGACTGCGAAACTATAGGGTTACATCCGCCTTACTGGGCTTGACAACTATCACGAGAATCGAGCCTAAATAGTATCCAGAAACGCACAACTTGAGCCTTGAGCAAAATGTGTGAGAAACACGAATATCCTTAGAAAAGTACTGAAACTTAAGTGAATTGGATCATTAGCTAGCAGGAAAAATTAAAGGTTTCAGACCGTCAATTTTTTACCAAACTTCACCCATGGATCAGGAAAATTTCCCTACACATATCAGTATACTTGTGGTCCTGATCGACTAACAATGACCATTGATCTGACACGGGTCCTCCACAGTCAATCTACAAATCTGATCATACCGAAATCATAACCTAGCTTAGATCCACGGTCAGAGAACTTGCTATATACCATAGGTGAGTAATGGATCTCCAGATGAGTCCCATTCGTCAAAAACAGTCACCCTTTGGCTATAACCTAAGTATATCATGGCCCTGGGGCCATTGACACCGGTTCTGGGCCTCCAGATGAGTCCCATTCCCATTCCATATGAATTTCTCTAACCTTAGGAGAGAGAAGAGAGAAAAGAGTGAGGAGAAGAGAGAGAGTTCGGGAGATCGTTGCTGGGATTCACTCCCACTACTCCACGAGTTGATTCGCCTCTCCACATCGCTACACGACTCATTTCAACTACGATTTGGGTAAGAAATCCTAACTCTAATCTTGATTTAGGAATCCAAATAGAGTAATCGACAAAATAGCTAACCTAATCTAATGTTTAGGTACCCATTGTTCTGTATTTGGGAACATAGGATTCGAACCGAGTTCGAAACGAGTAATTCGACGAAAGGTGTGGGCTATAAATGCTTAGGTTATGATTTTCAAGGCTTTCAATGTTAGTAATGATTTATGTCTGATTCGATTGCTGCCATATGATCTTAGTTATGACATTTTTGATAAATTATACAAGTGTGAACTATGTTGAATATATGATGCATTCCATGTATTTGTTGAAATGTTTGAATGAATATGAGATTGTGATTTGTGCCTGTCATATTTTTTTTTATCTAAGATCCATGTTTGTTATATGCTTGATAACCGATGTTGTGTAATGAATTGTTATAGTTCATGTCATAACTAATCTAGTCTATGTATTTAGTAATGTGTAGTTTACGTGTTTCATAAAATGTCTGAATGAGAAATTATTGATGAATTGTATTTACTAAGAGTATTGAGATAGGATTTTTAATTACCTTATCTATATATAGTTTTCTTCGTGTAATCTTAATTTTGATTATGCAATTTATGGATGAAATGCAATATTTGGTAACATGTTTAGTGTGTTCGATGAAATGCTCAAATGAGATCTATATTAGGAATGTCTGTTAAATGTTATATGCTTATCACATGTATTTATTTATTGCATCTGAGTAAGATTAGGACTACAATGTAGTCTAGGCAATCGGTGACAATTCCTGTTTGGGTGATCGAATTAGTCTTACCACATTTGATACGTTCAGTGAATTCAGGTCGTACGATGATTGCCGATAATGGTTAGGCCATATGGAGTTCTTATGCACTCCATGTCGATTAATTCAGCGTGTACTCGTACCAATCAAAATTTTTTAATAAATCGATTGGCCTATTATGTGTTTACCATGTATGGACACTACTGCTTGAATCTAAGGTACCACTTACTAGTGTAAAAGCCCGTTTCAACCATAGTATGGGACACCGTGGGACATCGTGGTCAAGCTGTCGGCCTACGCTGGGGTGACGAGCCTCCCTGTAGTGATCAGTGAGCAACCCAAACACGTGAGCCGAATATGGTAGTATTAGACACTGTATTCGAGCTGTCGCCCTACGTTCAAGTGACGAGCCTCCCGTAGTGACCTCGAGTATAAACTCTTAAATCTTCCTATCCACTGCTTTCATTAGGGGTGATGCCCTACAACTTGCCAATTGTATGTGATTAACTAGGATTTATGATGGGTTAATGATGTAATGGGAGGTACCTTACCTTTCCGAATCTGCTGTATGAATAAGCCTATTTAAGTACTCGGCTAACACGACCATGCAATGTATTGCATGTGCTTTGGCGAGGAAGTGCACATTTAGGGAGTTTGTCATGTACAAATGGTTGAGGAAGTCGCTTGGGGGAGCTTTGTGAGAGGGCATGCATCATTACTACATATCACCCTGCATTAATAAGAGTAGTTTGAAATTGCTTGTTGTATTACTTTATCATTACTGCTTGATTGAATTGATAACATGTTAAACTTTACCTTATATTACCACTGAGTTGATCACTCACTCCCACTCTGGGATGGTGTTTTAAAACACCAACCAGACTCTGTTATAGATGCAGGTGATGAGGATGTATATGCAGTGGAGTTAAACTTTGTAGATGAGGGGGAAGAGTTCTCCTATGTCCAGCTCTTTGGTAGGTCTATGTAGACTTCGTGCTGCTTCGATGGGATTACGAGTATACACGGATTAGCTGGATACTCCACATTTTGATATTTTATTTAGTTTGAACCAATACATGTATAAATTTCAGTCTGGTTATATGATCATACTCCAAAAGTTATTGAACCCTTGCTTGTTCGTATATATATATTTCAGTCTTCTGGTTGCTTGAGTAAATTATACTTGGAGTATGATATGTTGTTTTAGTATAATCCCTCTCATGTTTAATGCACTGTATGGACTACATATAAACATCATTATCTATTTTACATAAGTGATGCGTTGGATCTCGGGAGTTGAGCTTTGATCAACCCTTGAAATCCGGGGTGTTACACTTTTATTTTTGGACTCAATTCTTATAATGATCTTGAAAAATGGATGGATAGTTTGGATATAACATGTACCTTATGGTGGGGCCCACAAAACTTGATGAAGTCAACATACTATGCCAATCCTAAATGAATGTAACCAGAGAGAACCAAATTAAGCATCTCATTTACTTAAAGTTCCAGTGCTTTAATAAAATCCCTGATTAAGTTCAACATAAGTTTCATTGATGAACCATAATCTAGACTTAATACCATAACAGATTTAGTTCTTTCATTTTCATGTCCACAATGATATAATCAAAGGAATGATCAAATCAAAAACCCTAAATCAAAACTTGTCATACAATTTAACACTTCACTCTTTTCAGCTCTTGATTTTTTCATCGATGACTTTCATTCTATTTCTAAAAATTATTATTTTTTAAATAGTCAATTATTTATTCACATCGATTGGTGAGAGATTAAGGCCAAAAGTCTATAATTTTGCCTCAGTTTGTGAGAAACTGATGCTAAAAGTCTACAATTTTAGCTCAATTGGTAAGAAATTGAGGCTAAAAATCCACTATTTTACCTCAGTTAAAAAATCGAGGTTAGAAGTTCACTTTTTAACCTCAGTTGTTAAGAAATTGATACTAAAACTTCATTTTTACACATTAGTTATTGGGGAATTGAGGTTAAAAGTCTGTGATTTTACCTCAGTTGGTGAGAAATCAAGGCTAAAGTTTACCATTTCGCCTTAGTGGGTGAGAACCCGAGGTTAAAAGTTTACCATTTACCTCGGTAAGAAACTGAGGCTAAAAGTACACTATTTACCTTAGTAAGAAATCGAAGTTAAAGGTTCACTTTTTAACCATAGTTGTTAGGAAATTGAAGCTAAAAGTCTGCTTTTTCGTCTCAGTTGGTTATAAATTGAGACTAGAACTCTACCATTTTGTCTCAGTTGGTTAGAAACTGAGGTTAAAACTCCACCATTTTACCTCATTTGGTTAGAAACTAAAGCTAAAGGTCCATTATTTTGCCTCGATTGGTGAGGACCGAGGCTAAAAGTCTACCATTTCAGCTCAGTTGGCATATAATGAGACTAAAAGTCCACCTTAAGACACCAAGATGGCTAAATTTAGACATCGAGCAAGACATTATCCATCTAATTATTTTGATGATGTAGCTCACCTGACACACCAACTCTTATATCACATGATCTTTATAGTAGGGTCTACCATTTGCACATTAATGGTAAATCACAACTATTTCGTATGGTATGATCCACTTGATAATTAGATCTAGTTCATTTTTAGCTCAGTCCCTAAAATGATTTGAAAAAACATATGTACGGAGTGAATATAGAATTCATATATCAAGTTGGTCCCACGGTTAAGGAACATACCGTTTTCGATGAGGTTGGGGCTACACGTGGGCTGCTCATGTTTAACAAATGTTCAATGGTTCCTGACACATGGTCGCCTGCCTAAGCTCTACACCTATGATACACTATCATTTCCAAAATTAGTTAAAGGGTAGCTAGTGAAGTAAGACCATTGTAAATTTAAAAACATTAAACATTAGAGATAATCTTCAACATCCATAGGGTTTGAAAAGGGGACTGCAAGAGCCTTCCGTAAGAAGTTGGAAACCTAGGTGGGGCGCACCATGATGTTTGTGAGAAATCCACTTTATCCATCCATTTTGTGAGCTGCTTTTAGGGTACCCGTTATTTGACTCAATGACAAAAAAGAAGAAAGCTGTGGCAGTGGAACCAGAGCCAAATGAGCAAACCCGATTGTCATCATCGTTTCACACTAAATCCGCGCCAGGGTCATCACAGCGTTCTCGCAATCAGTCAAATAAATACCGAGCTATGTAGAACGAAATCGAGGCCCTATGTAAAGAAATAGGTAAAATAAAGTAACAAAGGGATCCCCAGTTACACCCACTTTAAGAGGACCCAATTCCCGAGCTAGTGGGTCTGTTTGCAAAGACTCTTTCTGTGCCAAGGAGTATGAGGCCCGAAGTACCCCAGCGTTCTAGGGTGTCACTTTAGGGTGTGAATCCTCCTCCTATGCAGGTTGGGGCCTCGATAAGGAATACCGCCACCCAGGATCCTATGAACAACTCGGTCATCTCGACCCTGACACTGACAAATCTCTGCCATCGGCTAAAGCGGAGAAGGGAAAGGAGAGCACCAAATATGGAGGATGCCCCAGAGACCGTTGTTGAGAGTAAAGACCCCTGGGAATTGTGATTCGGGGAACTCAACGATAAATTCTTAACTCTCCAAAACCAGCAACAGTTATTAACGGTTCCTGCCACCGTTCAGGCAATGATGGAAGAGACTGAGCCTCCCTTCACCTCCACCATCATGAGTGAGGTGATGCCACAAAGGTTTTGGATACCTCCCGTCATTCAGTACTCAGGATCTAGAGATCCATCCGAACATCTCGAACCCTATCGATCCTGGATGCAGATCCAGATGGCAACGGATGCGATGATGCGCAGGGGATTCTCCATCACCCTTACGGGGTCAGCTCAGAGTTGGTATCGTCAGCTCAAACCTAACTCCGTTGAGTCCTTTGCAGAGTTAAGTCGACAATTCCTTACTCAGTTTATAAGCGGTAAGAGAAGTCAAAAACCCAACACTCATCTACTCACCATCAAGCAAGGTCTAAAAGAGTTGTTGAGGGATTACATTGCCCATTTTAACGAAGAAGCGCTACAGGTCCAAGACTATGATGACAAAATGGCCCTTGCGGCAATACTCAGTGGCTTGAAGGAGGGAAGGTTTACTTTCTCCATAGGAAAAAATCCATCAAAAATGTTCGCAGACTTCGCGGCACGAGCTCAGAAATACACCAATGCCGAGGAGTTTACCAACGCTCATAAAGGTGTGCAAGCAGCTGACCCGACCAATAAGGGAAAGAGGCCAAGGAATGAAGAATCCCAACCGGTCCGCAAAGGTGCAGACGACCGCACCCCACGCGATCGCCGACCGAGCCGAAGGCCAGAATGAAAATTTTGTTCCTACACCCCCCTTAATACATTAGCCGAGCAAATCCTGTTGGACATTTAAGGAGACAAACTATTGAATTGGCCAGTATGCATGAAGGTCAACCCGAAGCATAGAGATAAGCGAAAGTTCTGTCACTTTCACCGAGATCACGGACACAACATAGATGATTGCGTAGATCTCAAGGATGAAATTGAGTACCTCATCCACAAGGGACACCTACGTCAATACACTAAGAAAGAGAGATCCGCTCAGAGGGATGAACGACAACAAGAGCAGCTGAATAACCACATGGAAGAGCCCGCTGAAATTCACACTATCTTTGGGGGCTTAGTCGGAGCGGGGATTCAAATAGGGCTCAAAAAACCTATTCTCAGAACTCTGAGACAAAACATTATGTCCACCTAGTAGAGCGACCTAATAAAGAGCTCCAAGTCAGCCCGTGCAGTCTGACCTTCACGGAAGATGATGCACACAGAATTCAGCATCCACACGACGACGCATTTGTAGTCACGATGATTATAATAAATCATAAGGTGTATCGTATCCTGGTTGACAACGGAAGCTCGGGCGATGTCATCTACTCTGAGGCCTTCGAGAAGATGGGGGTTCCATGATCACGACTCCGACCCGTGAAGACCCCCCTACACGATTTTGTCGGAGAAAGGGTAATCTCCGAATGAGCCATTTCCCTCCTAGTAACAGCGGGAGAAGGAAAACATCAGGTCACCCTCCTGGTGGACTTTTTGGTTGTCAACGTTCCATCAGTGCACAATGTGATTCTGGGATGACCATCCCTCAATGTGATGAGGGCAGTTGTCTCGACTTATCACCTGATGATGAAGTTCCTAGCTGAAGGAGAGGTATGCTACCTCTGAGGTGACCAACACGAGGCCTGAAGATGTTATGTCATTGGAGTAAAAAAAGGAACAACTAAGCAGGCACTCATCGTCGATGTCTTGGACCCCCGAGTATGAACAATGGGCTCATCAGTAGAAGACCTGGAGAAGGTCCCTCTCAATGAAACCGACTCGAGTAAGACTGTTTAACTCGGATCATCATTGAATTTTGAGCAGAGGACCACCATGATGGCTTTCTTAAAGCAATACCAGGACATCTTCGCATGGTCACATGCGGATATGCCAGGGATCTCCCCCAATGTTTTGGTCCATAGACTAAACGTGGACCCCGATCACAAGCCAGTAAAAAAAAAAGAAGGTCATTCGACGTCAAACAATATGAAGCCATTGCCGAGGAGGTCTCTATTCAGCTAGACATGGGTTTCATAGAAGAGGTATATTACCCCGATTGGATAGCAAATGTTGTGCTAGTTAGAAAATCTAATAAGAAGTGGTAGGTCTGTGTGGATTATTCGGATCTGAATAAGGCATGTCCCAAAGATAGCTTCCCATTACCTCGGATCAATCAACTAGTGGACAGCACGGCTGGACATGAGTTGCTTTCGTTCTTAGATGCCTATTCCGGGTATAATCAGATCTCCATGCATCTCCCAAACAGGCAGAAGACTACCTTTGTCACAGACAAGGGGCTCTACTCTTACCTGGTCATGTCATTCGGCCTGAAAAATACTGGGGTAACATATCAGATATTGGTGAACCAGATGTTTTCCAAGAAGATTGGATGCACTATGGAGGTATATGTCGATGGCATGCTAGTGAAGAGTATCAAAGCGTCCGATCATCTCACAGATCTCGAGGAAACATTCAACGTCCTCCAAGAATACCAGATGAAGCTGAATCCTGCAAAGTATGTATTCAGAGTCGAATCAGGAAAATTCCTTAGTTTTCAAGTTAGTCAGCGAGGTATTGAGGCCAACCCCGACAAAATCAAGGTACTCCTCGACATGAATTCACCTTGGACTGTCAAAGAAATACAGTGCCTCATGGGAAGATTTGCCGTGCTCGGACGCTTCATATCCCGAGCAACGGATAAATGCCTCCCCTTTTTTCAGCAATTAAAGGGTTATAAGAAGGCAGAATGGACACTGGAGTGTGAGTAAACCTTTCAGCAATTGAAGAAGTATTTGGGTACACACCCTCTCTTATCTAAACCAAAAGAAGGAGTGCCCCTCTTCTCTACCTCGCAGTCTCGGCCTCGGCTGTCAACTTGGCCTTGATCAGCAATATCCTGTTTATTATGTTAGCAAGGCGATGGTGGAAGTGCTATGATTTCATATCCCTTTAGTTGTCAAATTTTGTGGTGTCAAAACCTATATCTTTGTCTTGTATATCTTGTGTTTTATGTTTGAAGACTATTCATTGCAATCAAGACATCGCATTTCAAGATAAGAACTTAAATGAAGAAAATTTCAAGTCATGGATGAAGAATTCAAGAATAGAAGTTTTTAAGTTTGCATGTTCAAGATACGATCAAGTTCAAGTTTAGTAGAAGACTATGTAAAGTCAAGATCAAGCTCAAGAAGGCCTACTACAAGATTTGTATATTCTCGAGCTTCTCTTAAGGGTCATCTGAGTGTATAGACTTTCAATGTCCATCTCACTTTTAAGGTTTGATTGACGTTAGATTGAGCTTAGGATGGGCTTTACTGTAGGTCATTCTGGATACATAACTCATATATATTAATATGCATGTTTGCTATTCTAAGACTAGTCCTAGGGACTTCAAGACTAGTCCTAGCTCTGCTACAACCAGTCTTAAGTTTTTCAGGACCAGTCCTAGGTAGTTGAAGATTTTTGAATCTTTCTAGCTGTCCTACGACCAGTCTTGGACATCCTACGACCAGTCCTTGTGAGTTTTACGACTCATCCTTCAACCGGTCGTAGCCCTAAGACTCAAACTCCAGCAACCAATTTAGGGGTCCTACGATCGGTCGTAGGTGACCCACGACCAGTCGTAGGTGGCCCACGACCAGTTGTAGACCACCCAGGACCGGTCATGGAACAAAAAATCTTATCCCACGGAAATCTTTGAAAATCTTTGAAGCTATGACCAGTCCTAGGATCCTAAGACCAGTCGTAGACGGGATTTTTTAGGCTATAAATAGTGCACGAACTTCAGAGTTTTAGCAACTCAATTCAATTCTATTCAAGCAATCTTTAGGCTATTCTCTGAGATAAGTTTGTGTTTATTTTAAGCTACTTTGTACTTATTTAATATTCCTTTTTCTAGCTTATTTTTATTTGATTTTGATCTACATTCCAATCTTATTAGAAAAGGAGAATTTCTGATATTCCTTCTTCTTGGATTCAAAATTAAATAGAACTATCCCTTTTGATTTAAAATCAATTAGACTTAGAACCATTCTTAAAGTGAGTATTGGACTTTGAACGTTGAATTAAACTTCTACTCCAATTGGTTCTACCGGGCTTCTTCAAAAGGTGATTCAGGTATTTTACATTTTTGTAATTTACTTTCTTTGGTTTTGTTTGAGATTTGCCAGAAAAATCTCATTGTATTGGTTATCTAAGGAGAGCAAGAAAACTCGGATTGTGGGATTTTTGGATTGTGTAAGCCCGAGATCAAAGACACAATTGTGAAGGTTTTAGGTGAACCTGTGAAACCTATTTTGATAGTGTATAATATCCCCTATGTGAGGATATTAGGAGTGGAGTAGCAATCTGTGTGGCTGTTGGATAACAGTTTGTGTACACACAGGCGAACCACTATATATCGTTGTGTTGTGGATGTGTTTTACTCTTTCATTCTTTTATTCATTATGTTTTATGGAGAGTGTTTATGGATGAATGTTGTAATCACTTTAAGCAAATGTGGATGAATGTTGTAATAACTTAGGATTTATTTTTTGCGAGTTATTTTGATTTCCTTATTTTTTATTCCTCGTTGGTTTGTGATACAAAGGACATTCTAGAAATAAGGTTGTCCTACCTTAAACCTTTGGTTTTTGGTATAAGGTTGTCCTTAGAACTGATAAAGTATCATTCTCTTTATTTTAGGCTATTGAGATTATTTTATATTCAGCATTGTACTTTATTTCTTTTATTATTCCGCTGTTATTAGTTTTATTTGGCATTGCCCTATTCACCCCCCTCTAGGGCATATAGCTAGGCCCTTTCAGGTGGTATCAGAGCCAAATATCTCGTGCTTATTGTTTATTTATTGGATTTAATTCCTGAGCTAATGATCTAAGCTATATTAAGATGTCAAATTTTGATAGCCTATTAGTCACTAGGCCACCACCTTTTAATAGCACAAACTATGCTTATTGGAAAGCTAGGATGAGGATCTTCCTTAAATCCTTGGATGAAAGTGTGTGGCTGGCCACAGTGAATGAATGGAACCCTCCTATCACTGAAGTAACTAATGACGATGGTTCAAAAATAATGAAAGTAACGGCTTATTCTCTTTCGACCACACTTCAGAAAAGTGAAAGTAGTGCTAATGCAAAAGCACTAAATGCAATTACTTGTGCATTATCACCAGATGAATTCAAAAGAATCATCTCTTGTGAAAGTGTAAAACAAGCATGGGATGTATTAGAAATGATACACGAGGGTACATCTATTGTCAAGAAATCTAAAGTCCAACTCCTCACAACTAAATTTGAAGAAATTCATATGGAGGAGAATGAGATGTTTATGGACTTCTACACTAGATTGAATGACATTGTGAATTCTATGTGGGGTCTTGGTGATAGAATCTTAGAAAGTAAAGTGTGCGCAAAGATACTACGTTCACTTCCTGAACGGTTCAATTCTAAAGTGACTGCAATTTAGGAACTTCGTGATACGGATACCATGAGGGTTGAGGAACTAGTTGGTTCACTTCAAACCTATGAGTTATCCTTTAAGGCTCCTAAAGGAAAATCAATTGCTCTCAAATCATCTAAAAATATTTCACAAGAGAGCACTTCAGATTTAGAAAATTCTGAAGATGATATGGCGCTTTTAGCAAAAAAGTTTTACAAAATTTTCAAAAATAAGAAAAAAGTTGACTTTCAAAAATCAAATGATAAGAGACGATCTAAACCTAGAACTCGAAAATTCTTGAAAGATAGTCAATGTTACAACTATCAAGAGTATAAGTTACCAGCTTGGTTGCCCACACTGCTTTCAAAGCTACAAGCCATTCAAAGTGGTATCTAAATAGTGGTTGCTCCAGGCATATGACAGGTGACAAAGCTTTATTCACCGATCTAAAAGATATGACTGACGGGTTAGTTACATTTGGTGATGGAAATAATTGTAAAATCATTGGCCAAGGTACGGTTCGGCTTTATAACCTTCCTTTATTTAAGAATGTTTTATATGTTGAGGGCTTAAAACACAACCTTCTAAGCATTTCTCAGATATGTGATAACAACCATAGTGTAAAGTTTTCTAATCAAGGTTATGAGATAGTTAATAAAAGGGGTTCTGTTATATTAATTGGTCGCAGAACTTCTGAAAATTGCTACATCGTTAGTGATGTAAGCTCATCTACTCAATCATGTTACATGGTCCATACAGATGAGACTGAATTATGGCATAAACGCCTTGGACATGTACACTATCGAAACTTATTTAGATTGAGCAAAAGAGAACTAATTACAGGTCTACCCAAATTGCAAAGAGTAGACAAAATATATGGTGAATGCCAGTTGGGCAAACAGATTAGGAGCTCTCACAAGAAAGTGAACTCCAATACCACATCTAGACCACTCGAGCTTCTCCACATGGATCTTATTGGACCAACCAGATCGAAGAGTCGAGGAGGTAAAAAATACATCTTGGTTATCATAGATGACTATACCAGATTCACTTGGGTATCATTCTTAAAAGACAAAAGTGAAACCCTGGATGAAGTGAAAAAGGTAATCAAACGAATCCAAAATGAGAAAGGTTCTCATGTTAGTAAGATCCGTAGTGATCATGGATCCGAATTCGAAAACAGTAGTTTTGAGAAATTCTGTAGCGATTAGGGAATATCACATGAATTCTCTGTGCCCAAAACACCGCAACAAAATGGTATAGTTAAAAGAAAAAAAAGAGTGCTTCAGGATATGGCCAATGTTTTGTTGAATAGCATGAAGCTCTCTAGAAATCTTTGGGCTGAAGCAGTTAATACCGCATGCTATATTATTAATCGGGTTTATACCAGTAAATTTGATAATAAGACTGCTTATGAGCTATGGTTTGAAAAGAAACCTACTGTCAAATACTTTCAGATTTTTGGCAGCAAGTGTTATATTTTACGTGATCGTGAAAATTTGGGGAAGTTTGATACGAAGAGTGATGAAGGTATTTTTCTCGGTTATTCTTTAAACAGTCGAGCTTATAGGGTTCTAAATAAGAGAACTGGTGTGATTCAAGAGTCCATCAATGTGGTCGTTGATGATCATTTGAATACACCAGCTCCGAGTTTAGATGATGATGAAGCTCTTATTATCAACAATCAAGATACCTCATCAAGTCAAAAAGAATCTGAACCAAGGACGTTTAAAGATCATCTAACCAACCAAATACTTGGAAATCCTCTCACTGGAGTTCGTACTCGTAAACAACTTGAGAACATATGTAATTATGTTTGTTTTACATCCCAAATAAAATCGGTCAATGTGAAAGAGGCACTTTCTAACGAAAATTGGATAGTTGCTATGTAGGATGAACTTAATCAATTTGTTCGTAATGATGTCTGGTATCTTGTTCCTAGACCTAAAGATAAACACATTATTGGATCAAAATGGATCTTTAAAAATAAGTCTGATGAGCTTGGAAATATAATACGAAATAAGACTAGACTGGTTGTACAAGGGTACACTTAGATTGAAGGCATCGATTACGATGAAACCTTTGCTCCAGTCGCTCGCCTTGAATCAATCAGACTTTTTATTTCCATTGCATGCTTTAGAAAATTTAAGATTTATCAGATGGATGTAAAGAGTGCTTTCTTGAATGGCGATTGACATGAAGAAGTGTATGTTGAACAACCTTCAGGGTTTGAAGACCCTAAGTTATCTGACCATGTATTTCGTCTCAAAAAGGCTCTCTATGGTCTAAAACAAGCACCCAGGGCATGGTATGAGAAATTGACTAAATTCTTACTTAGTCATAGCTTTCAAGTTGGAAGTGTTGATAAAACACTTTGTTAAAAAACATAACAATGATATTTTGATGGTTCAAATTTATGTTGATGATATTATTTATGGATCTACTTGTTCTAACATGTCTATTGAGTTTGCAGAGTTAATGAAATCAAGGTTCAAAATGAGCATAGTTGGCGAACTTAATTATTGCCTAGGGTTGCAAGTAAAACAACAACCCGATGGAATTTTCATTTCCTAGACCAAATATGCTTCAAACTTGGTTAAAAGGTTTGGATTTAAGAATGATAAGAACTTTGATACTCCTATGAGTACAACGTTAAGACTCTCAAAAGACTCTACGGGTAAAGATATAGATCCTAAACTATATCGCAGTACGATTGGTAGTTTGTTGTATCTAACTGCTACTAGACCTGATATCGCATTTAGTGTTGGTATTTGTGCGAGATATCAGTCTAATCCTAAGGAATCACATCTTACTGCTGTTAAATGGATTATTGATATATTGCAAGTACTATAAATTTGGGTCTTTGGTATCCTTTTGATACTAGTGTTCTATTAGCTAGGTACTCAGATGCTGATTGGGCCAAAAATATCGATGATAGAAAATCAACCAGTGGTGGTTATTTTTACAATAGAAATTACTTAGTTTCTTGATTCAGCAAGAAGCAAAGCTCAATATCGCTCTCCACTGCTGAGGCTGAGTATATTGCAGCTGGATATGCATGTACTCAACTAGTTTGGATGAAACGCATGTTTAGCGATTATGGAATTAATCAAGATTCAATGATCTTACATTGTGATAATTCCAGTGCTATAAACATTTCTAAAAATCCAATCCAGCATTCACGTACTAAGCATATTGACATTAGGTATCACTACATTCATGAGCTGGTTAAAGAAAAAGTTATCTCCTTGGAATATATACCAACCGAAACTCAACTTGCTGATATATTTACTAAACCGCTCGACAAAAGCAGGTTTAATAAATTGAAATTTGATCTTGGTATGTGCATTTTACATTGAATATTCTTGCTTGCATGTATCATAGTGTATTATATTTTATATTATATTTGTTTAAATTTTAAATTTTTAGATTAAAAATGTAATTTTTGGTCGATACTCGACCGGTCGTGGATGTACACGACCAGTCATGTTACGACCGGTCGTGCACAGCACTCAACCAGTCGTGGTACTCGTGAGCATGATATAATTTGGAAAAAATCCCCTTCGTCTTCATTTCCATTCCAACATACGACGAGTCGTGGCTCGACCAGTCATAGGATTTCTAGTTTTTCTTCAAGGTAAGTCCTATTTCATCATCTTTCTTGAAGATTCATACTCTCTGTGCTTTGATTTGTTCATAGTATAGCTAGATTTCATCTCTTGTTAGGTTTTTCAAGGGTTTCCTCTCAATTTTCTGATCTAGAGAAAACTCATCTTTCTTTTGTGCATCTTGTTTACTCTTTGTATATCTTTTTGAATATGGATGCTAGAGGGAAAAAGAAAACATCCCGTGGTCCATCTTCATTTAGATCTACACCGATAACTAAACGGCACCTTCAGTCACCCAAAGATGATTCTCAAGATGTAAGAGATTTACGTGTCCGTAACATTATCGTTGAGCATACTGTTGATCTCAATCACATTGCTCCATATGGTATTGTCCCCCTCCTTAAATCTTTTGGTTGGACTAACATTTTGCTTTGGGGTGGGCCTGCATACCAGTCCATTGCCCAATCAATGATAGCATGAACCTTAGAATTTTCTCTTGATAATTTAACATTTTCAATTGATACTAGAGAAGGAATATTTGAAGTAGACCGTCATTTGATATCAGGTATTATGGATATACCTATTAATGATGAAGGAATACCGATTCATACTTTATGCGACAAACCATCTGAATTGAAAAAATGCATGTTAACAAGAGATTTATGAAAAATTGATGCACAATGGACTCACAAAGGGAATGCGCTCCTTGCAAAGTATCTGTTACCCAGATACATAGTGTTACATCGTTTCTTCATTTCCAATGTGTATCCTCAGTCTGATAATAAAATCGAGTTGACTTCTTTCATGGTTCGTGTGTTGCATTCTATTGCTTCTGGTAACATGGTCTGTCTTCCTTCTTTGATTTGTTATTTCATTATTCAGTTTCATCTCCATCCGGGTCATAGTGATATTCAAATCTTATGATTGTTTTAGCCACTCACATGCTTGTTGATAAACCTGTTAATGAGGCACCAATTCATCATCTTATTTTCAACAATTCCAATCTTAATAAGATGAAATTAGATCTGCTCCCTGGTCAAGTTGATGAAGGTGGTGTTGGTGGTGATGGTGGTGAAGCTAGAAACGAAGGGGAAGCTGGCGATCTTCCTCAACAAGATGTTAATATGGATGACATATTTGATGATATAGAAACTAATTCACCTAATGATCCAGATTATGATCCATCTGGTCATGATGCACGCCTTCGTGCATTAGAGGAAAAAGTTGATAACATGAGTATAGCCCATGATATGCAATTTAAGTACATGCGAAAATATCTTCGTCGCATAAATAGGGGCTTACACCAGATTGATCCGACTATCCCTGCTCCCTCCTCTGGATCAGATTAGGTGAATTATCTTCTGGATAGTATAACATTATCCTTTATTTTGGATATGTATTATGGATTATGGTTTGATAACATTGTCATTTGGATATTGTATTATGAATTATGGCTTGATGCTTCAGGTTTATATTATGTCCTTTCATATCTCTTTCTCATTATCTATTTTTTCTCTCTATGTTCTCCTTCCTATTGTGACTTTTCCTCGTCATTTTGTGACAAAAAGGGGGAGTAGCAAGAGCTAAAGCTAAAAGGGAGAGTAATATGGAAAGGGGGAGTAATTTGTTTGAATTGATTGATTGAGAAGGATATGTGGATTGAGAATATGGTGTCTTGAGGTTTTTCATGTTGTTTACTGTTTATATGAGTAGTACTCGTATTACTCAGGGAGAGTAGAGTAATTTGTGATTTTATGGTTCATTATTCCTTATTATCTTCTTTGCTATGTGTTTTGTCACAAATTTGACAAAGGGAGAGATTTTAAGTGCTATGATTTCATATCCCTTTCGTTGTCAAATTTTGTGGTGCCAAGACCTATATCTATGTCTTATATATCTTGTGTTTTATGTTTGAAGACTATTCATTGCAATCAAGACATCGCATTTCAAGACAAGAACTTAAATGAAGAAAATTTTCAAGTCATGGATGAAGAATTCAAGAATAGAAGTTTTCAAGTTTGCTTGTTTAAGATTCGATCAAGTTCAAGTTTAGTAGAAGACTATGTCAAGTCAAGATCAAGCTCAAGAAGGCCTACTACAAGATTTGTATATTCTCGAGCTTCTCTTAATGGTCATCTGAGTGTACAGACTTTCAATGTCCATCCACTTTTAAGGTTTGATTGACCTTAGATTGACCTTAGGATGGGCTTTACTGTAGGTCATTCTGGATACATAACTCATATATTAATATGCATGTTTGGGTTGTTCTAAGACCAGTCCTAGGGACTTCAAGACCAGTCCTAGCTCTGCTATGACCAGTCTTAAGTTTTTCAGGACCAGTCCTAGGTAGTTGAAGATTTTTGGATCTTTCTAGCTGTCCTACGACCAGTCCTGTACATCCTACGACCAATCCTATGAGTTTCACGACTCATCCTTCGACCGGTCGTAGCCCTACGACTTAAACTCCAGCAACCAATTTAGGGGTCCTACGACCGGTCATAGGTGACCCACGACCGGTCGTAGGTGACCCACGACCGGTCGTAGACCACTCAGGACCGGTCGTAGAACAGAAAATCTTATCCCGCAGAAATCTTTGAAAATCTTTGAAGCTACGACCAGTCCTAGGATCCTAAGACCAGTCGTAGACAGGATTTTTTAGGCTATAAATAGTGCACAAACTTCAGAATTTTAGCAACTCAATTCAATTCTATTCAAGCAATCTTTAGACTATTCTCTGAGATAAGTTTGTGTTTATTTTAAGCTACTTTGTGCTTATTTAATATTCCTTTTTCTAGCTTATTTTTATTTGATTTTGATCTACATTCCAATCTTATTAGAAAAGGGGAATTTTTGATATTCCTTCTTCTTGGATTCAAAATCAAATAGAACTATCCCTTTTGATTTAAAATCAATTAGACTTAGAACCATTCTTAAAGTGAGTATTGGATTTTGAATGTTGAATCGAACTTCTACTCCGATTGGTTCTACCGGGCTTCTTCAAAAGGTGATTTAGGTATTTTACATTTTTATAATTTACTTTCTTTGGTTTTGTTTGAGATTTGCAAGAAAAATCTCATTGTATTGGTTATCTGAGGAGTGCCAGAAAACTCAGATTGTGGGCTTTTTGGATTGTGTAAGCCCGAGATTAAAGACACAATTGTGAAGGTTTTAGGTGAACATGTGAAACCTATTTTGATAGTGCATGCTAATATCCCCTGTGTGAGGATATTAGGAGTGGAGTAGTAATCTGTGTGGCTGTTGGATAACAGTTGGTGTACACACAGGTGAACCACTATATATCGTTGTGTTGTGGATGTGTTTTACTCTTTCATTCTTTTATTCATTCTTTTTTGTGGAGAGTGTTTGTGGATGAATGTTGTAATCACTTCAAGCAAATGTGGATGAATGTTGTAATAACTTCGGATTTATTTTCTTCAAGTTATTTTGATTTCCTTATTTTTTATTCCTCATTGGTTTGTGATACAAAGGACGTTCTAAAAATAAGGTTGTCCTACCTTAAACCTAGGGTTTTTGGTGTAAGGTTGTCCTTAGAACTGATAAAGTATCATTCTCTTTATTTTAGGCTATTAAGATTATTTTATATTCAGCATTGTACTTTATTTCTTTTATTATTCCGCTGTTATTAGTTTTATTTGGCATTGCCCTATTCAACCCCCCTCTAGGGCATATAGCTAGGCCCTTTCAGATGGTACCTGCAGAAATGAGATATCAATCTCTGGAGAGGTTAGTGCTCTGCCTTGTCATCTTGGCTCGAAGGTTGCGTCCGTGTTTCCAGGCTCATTCCATCATTGTGTTGACTGATTCCCCTCTAAGCCAAGTCCTCCAGAAACCTGAAGTTTTAGGACGGATAACTAAGTGGGCTATTGAGCTTGGAGAATTTGATATCCAATTTCGTCCGAGGATAGCGATTAAGGGCCAAGCCATGGTCGACTTCATCGCTGAGTTCACTACTCCAAACATAGAGAAGATCAGCACGGAAGCCGAAATGACCCCGTCTGCCCCTCTTAATGCCCTAGAAGTCGTGACAGATCTGGGATGGGTATTCTATGTAGATGGGTCGTCCAACGTCAAAGGAGCTGGAGCCGGAATCGTTTTGGTCGCACTCGATTGTACATCAATTCAATACACGATCAGGTTTGGATTCAAAGCCTTGAACAATGAGGCTGAATATGAAGCACTACTAGCCGGACTCAGATTGGCAGCCAGTTTGGGTGTTCAAACTCTTCAGGTTTGATGTGATTTCCAGCTACTAGTAAATCACTTCTCCTCGGAATACGAGGCCAAAGAAACCAGAATGATTTCCTACCTTGATGAAGCGAGAAAACTGATCGAAAGATTCTAAAGCTGCATTATCCAACAAATACCGAGAGTAGAAAATTCATGGGTCGATGCCCTGGTAAGACTTGCCTCGGCCGCAGAAGGGAAGATCCCACGGTTCGTTCCCGTCGAATTCATTGAGCATCTCAGCATCGGCTAAGCGGAGAAGGTCAGTCCCATGCATGTAATTTCGAGCTGGATGGACCCGATCTTCAACTACCTCTCATCCGGTGAAATCCCCCCGGATGAACTGGAGGCAAGATGACTCAGGGTCAGAGCGGTTCGATATGTAATTCAAGATGGAGTCCTTTATAAGAAAGGGCATTCTCAGCCTTACCTTAGATGTCTCCACCCGAACGAAACCAACTATGTAATTTGAGAAGTTTGAGGGAATATACGGAAACCATTCAGGAAGCCGAACCCTGGCTCTGAAGATACTCCGTCAAGGGTACTTCTGGCCGATCCTCAAGCAAGATGCGAAGGTATATGTCCGAAAATGCGACCAGTGTCAACATTACACAGTTGTGCCAAGGCAACCAACTAATGAAATCACTCCCACGAGCGGTCCATGGTCGTTCTCCCAATAGGGAATCGACATCATTGGCCCCTTACCTACAGGAAAGGTGCAAGTCAAGTTCGTCATTGTCGTAATTGACTACTTCACCAAGTGGGCTGAGGCCGAGCCCGTCGCAAAGATCACTGAACAAAAAGTAATTCACTTTGTTTGGAAAAATATTATCTATCGGTTCGCAATTCCGCGAACAATCGTGTCCGACAATGGCAGAAAGTATGTGCCAAGGGCTTAGCATCACGAATGCATATTCGTCGCCTTGACATCTACAGTCTAACGGGCAAGTGGAAGCAGTTAACAAGATCATCAAACATCATCTCAAAACAAAGTTGGAAAAGGCGAAGGCAGTTGGGCTGAAGAGCTCTCGTTCGTCCTTTGGGCTTACAGGACTACAACTCAGTCCTCAACTGGGGAAACCCCCTTCTCACTCTCCTACGGCTCCGAAGCAGTAGTGCCAGTGGAGATCGGCCTTCCTACTGCATGACTAAGGAACTACCAAGAAAGTCAAAACTCCAAGTAGATTGTGGTCGATCTGTATCTACTCGAAGAGGTCCGAGACATTTCAAGGCTCCGAGCAGCAGCTCGACATCAACAAGTAGCCTGCTTCTACAACTCGAAAGTTAAGGTCAGGCGGTTTTGTCCTGGGGATTTGGTCCTCCGTTGGGTATTCCAGAACACAGCCGAGCCAAGAGCAGGGGCACTAGGGCCTAATTAGGAAGGGTCATATTGCATAGTTAGGTCTACTAAACTAGGTTCCTACCACTTGGAAGACCTCAAGGGTCGCCGACTTCCTCATCCCTAGAATGCCGATCACTTGAAGATCTACTATCCATGATGAAATAACCTTTGAAGGTCCCCAATAAAGTGTATGCCTCCGTGCGACTAGCATTTAAGGCTTTCAATAAAAGTCCTAAACTCTACTTCTATATGAACAAGTATTCACTGAGTTGCCTCATTAATTTAAGGGCGAATTAGACGGTCCGATCCCTTAAAAAAGGGGTCGGAGCGTAATCCCACAAAAATTCAACACGGCATTCCTCCTAAATTGGAAAAAAAGCCTAACGATGACCCGATTCTCTGAGAGAGTAGTTGGTTCATCATACAACTGTTCAATGGAATAAGAGGTCATCGCCAATCGTGGGACGAGTTGACTCCTCTAAGGGTTGGAATGGACTGAGTCAAGGAAGCTCAGAAAATCTACTAAATGGCAATGAAGAGAGCTGACCCTCTAAGAAGATGGCTCGGCCAGGCTTTGGAATAAATTGATATTACAAAAAATCATCCCAGCAATCGAAAACTACCATCGAATGTTCAAAAGTTAATATTCATTCACCCTCCTCAGAGGGGCAAAAAAAAGGGAATAAATCATTCTTATAAAAAAAGGGCCAAGTTTTCATGCGGGCGGAGGTGCTTGGGAATCGGGGACTTGATCTGGGCGGATGACTTTGGAAGGTTCTTCTCCACCATCTTCAGGGAGCAGAGAATTGAGGTCAAGATCTGGGTACAGATCTTGGACCACATTAATACAAGCATTATAACCATAGTCATAAAACTTAACGGCCTTAATATCTCTTTCCTTGGAGGTCTTAAAGGCGTCGATCGCAGCAGCAATGGCCACCGCTAGTGAGGCCTCATCTTTGGCCTGCTAAGCCTCCATGGCTTGAGTAACGGCTCGGCTTTGTTCCTCTGCCGCCTCAACCTTTGTCCGTTTTAGAGCTTCTCCCAGCCAAGAAGTCTCTTTGGCCAGTGAATCCGCATGGGCCCTGGCCTGGGTTAACTCGGTCTCTGTCGACACGCATCGGGCCTCCAAATCTTCAGTCACCCTCTGCAGCTGAAGCCCCCGGGTCTTCTCGTCCTCAAGTTTTCAGCGCAGTTCACTTTGCTCCAGCTGGAAGAGAGTCACCTCATCCTGCAAGACTCTCATTGTGGTTCTTAGAGTCTCCACCTCGGCGTCTATTTTTTGACGCTCGAGCACCCTTTCCCAGGCTAGGAGGAGCTTCAAAACAGACTGATATATATATATATATATATATATATATATATATATATATATATATATATATACACACACGTGATAAGGGCAAATGAGAAAGTACATCTATAAAATGGAAAGCGATGAATACGAGGAGATAGGAAACCTTGTAGATAACCTCCGCCAGATTGTTCAGGAAGGAGTCGTCTAACTTAGAGAGCAAACCGGTGATCTCCTCCTCCGGGGCATGCTTGGATGCCCATTTAGTCAGGGAGGCCATATGGAAGCCTGACTCATACCTCGCTCCGCTCGTCCCCGCCTGAGCCGAGTCTCCCTCCTCTGCGACCCCTGTCCCGCTACCAGCTGATGCCTGGGCTTTGGCCAAAAGGGCATTCCCTATCTTAATAGGGGGTACTACCTTGTACGGAAGGGCATTCTGTACCTCAATAGGAGATATCCCCTCAGATGGAAGGGCATTCCCTACCTTAGTAGGGGATATCATGGCATCAGCCATCCGAATAGCTTCCTCCCATTAGGAGGATGAGGCCATGGCTATGCAGGGGGCTGCCGACTGAGCCCCTGCACCCGGAGTAGTGCTGGGGGGAGCAAGGGTAGGAGCGACGAACATAGGAGTAATAGCTGCTGCTAAGGCCAAAATGGGGCTCAGGGGGATTTCAGTAACTGGCGTGGCAGTAGCAGTTGTCACGGTAGGAAATGAAGCTGTGCCTGAGGCCCTAGTGACCCCCCCTGGGGTGGGACCTGCCTCTTCCGAACGGTCTTCATCCAGGGCACTGCCCTCAACATTTCCTCCATCATCAGGGCGGCCTTCCTCTTCCGTGTACCCAACACCTCGTCCATGCCTGCACAAGAAATAACAGATCAATGACCGAACGAGTAAAATCGATCTCATCAAAGCAAATAAGACAAAATCACTAAAGGATGTAGGCAACGGCTGGGACTTGCAGAGCCCAGACTAGTGAAGGTTGGTCACAGTGATCAGGTCCGTCCAGGAATGAAGTTCCCCTGCTCTCTCCCTAGCCTTAGCGATAGGATTTTTCTAGGCCGGATCGAGGAGAGGTAAACCCCTTTGGAAATCTGCAAAAGGAAGGCGAGAACTTCATCCCGAATGAAGTAAAAAAGTAAATGAGAATTGAAAAACATAAGAATTAATTAATGTTTAACCTAGCTTTGCAAAGCAGGTTGGAACCCAAATAGATAGGGACCCAAGTTCCGCCACCCAGAACCATTTGTTCTTCCAATCCTTGCTGGAAGATAAAAGGTTCATCACAAGCTCCGACCCTTTGCTGCCTCGGGTTGCAAAGTAGTATCATGGTTCTTGGTTGTCGTGCTTAACCAGGTACAAGCTCATCAGCTCCTCCGGGGTCATCTTTGGATTTCTAACTTTCTTCCAGATGATGAATACGGAGATTAACACCCTTCAGGCATTGGGTGTAAATTATCCTGAAGTAAGTCTGAGGTAAGCAGCAATTGATCGGATGAAAGGGTGGAAGGGAAGTCGAAGTCCACACTGCAGCGCACAGAGGAAGATCGTGACCTCCCCCTCGGCAAGGGCATTGACGGTGTCAAGGGGCGCAGGGGCCCTTATCTGAACGGAGCTCGAAATCTGAAATTCCTAGCGGATCCATTGCATCTAAGACTCTGACAAAACGGAGCCTCCTGGGATCACCACCGAGGGATGCCCACTTGTGGGCATCTCAGTGGCCTCAGTAATGGTAACCTGGGGGCGCGAGCGGCTTTCCTTTTTCCAAGCCGCTGAGTACTAGACCCCACCCCCTTCTGATTCCTAGGTGGGGGATATAAAGGTACAGCCTTAAAGGGGCCTTTAAAGGCCCCTCTTCCATAATCCGAGCTCCCCAGCTCGGAGTCTTCACCATACTCCCACACGGTCTCAAGATCAGACAACATTGTGAAAAGAAGATTGAGAATCAACAAGGGAGACTCACCGGGCAGTCACCGAAAATCTCATTCTCCTAAAAAAGTATGATCGGTCGGAATCGCCCACCAAAAAACTCAAATCGACTGGAATCGCCTTCGTCGAAAATTGCCTCCTTTGATATGCAGTCAAAATCGTAATGCAGGTAGCAAGAATGACTCTGAAGATCATTTATATAATCTACAGAGAATCTCTGCATTAATGACAAGCCATAATGGCCGCAGCCAAATTGTCGTGAGCGGATTCCTAGGTACACGTGGCCCCCTCCCCTTGGGCAAGCACTCGTCAGGCGATGCATTTCTAACATCTAACGGTGCATTCCGAGATAGGAAGCGACACCCGAGCAGAGGGAGCCATCACGCGCACTCTTCCTTGAGCTTACATGGCCACCCCTCATAGGTTGGTATTTACTTGGGATCGTAATCATCGCCATGTGTCAGTCCGAAAATAGCTCACATGTGTGAAATCCCGAGACGTGATGTTCCAAGACTGAAAAGCCATCATTACTCGGTATGGGCGAGAGATTCTCTTCACGATTACTCTCCAAGCCCACAAGTAAACTCGAAGAGTAGGGGGCTTCTACTATGGGAAGAACTGAGCTCATACGAGATCCGCCTATAGAAGAACCGAGCCGAGCCACCGAAGTACATGAGAGCCCGGGGCAGTGCCAGTCCGATCTGATGTGAGTATCCTTAGAAGAGGACGGGCACTACAGGAGCACCTTCACTACGGAGTTGTGGGATGGAATAGTTCTACTCAGATTGGATACTAGGAGTTGCCTACTGTACACCTCATGTACGAGAGTTTTGCTCTTAACTGTGATAAGTTAGACTCGACGAGTCCAATCGGATGTCCCGCGCTGAGGTCCGAAGCAAAGAGAGTTTGCTTACAGAGAGGTCCACCACTTCGGGGTGGGTCTGTAAGTTTGGCTTGGATCGAGAGCCCGTTACTGATAACAGCAAGCGACCACCGAGTGAGCCGACCCGAGGCAATCAACCCGAGCCAAGGCAATATATGCAAAGTGTTCTATCTGCCGAATGTGGAAACTGCCATAACCAGACGTGGCCGATTACTTTGCTCGCAGATACGCACTATCCTCCTGATATGCTACATGATCCATGGATTACGCTCGATATCTCCACGATCTGGAAATCGCACTGATTGAGCAACTCATGCCGATAATGGCGGACTCAGATCATCTAACCAACGGATATAAATGCAGGGAGACCCAACCGACAGAGGTACATGATCTCTCGCACTCTCTTCAACTCTCCACTTAGATCCAGATTCCCTTGACCTGACTTAGGCATCAGAGCGACCCCTGGCATAGCTAGGGTTACCTTTGCCTGTTCTCCTTGTGTAGGGACAAGACGTCGAAGAGATTTGAGTTTCGAGAGACGGAGGGGAGAGCCAACCAGATTTGAACCTCAATAGCTCATAAGCTAAATACGCATGCCAAAGTCTGGTCCTGCCTGCTAGGTTCAGGCCTCATCTTGCCTCATTAACTAAGGACATTCGAATGATATATGTAGACATCATGTACTGGTGTACAGGCATTGGCTGTGGGCCTTTGGCCACAATTCTAATCATGACAGAAAGCTTATGAGGTCAACTCAATGAAGATGGTTAATACTTGAGCATTTACCAAATGGGTTATTTTATTATACGATACTCAATTTCAAAGGCATCAGTGAGATCACCATTTATATCAAAATCTAGCAGATCAGGTCGATAACAAAGAATGTGCAGCGTGGCATATATAGTATGTGTCATGCCTCAAAATTTGATCAGTTTAATTAAAGGGGAGAATTACATTCATTCTAAGTTAATCCAATTTCATTGAATTCCAATCATGCATGCATAACATTTAACACTAATCAACCTGACATATACAAATCTTCATGACCATTCAATTAATATAAATCTAAAATATTATTTATTTATTATAACATCTTATTATAAATATGTTTATTCTAGACTCACATTGTCTCAATTATATAAATTTAAATAATTTCTTAAAATCTCATGATCAATATCAATATGCATTATACGTCAATCAAACTATCATATTAAATCAAATATTTAGGGATGGTCTAATGCTGTCAATTTATCTTCAGACAAGTGTGACCACATTTCACGTGAGTCGTGTTCAGGTTTAGTGGCTTCTTCTAGTTTTTATGCCACATCATCTGACAATGGCTCATCTGTATAGTTTTTCCATCAATAAAAAGGCAATTTGGTCAGGTTTAGTGAAATAACCCAGCATGATTTATAATCATAGCAATTAAAATAATATAAAGAACTAACTGCAAAAATATATGCATAATGATATGGATGCAAATGATGTATGAATGCAACAGATGGGATGGTCATCCATCCGCTTGGGTTGGAGATCGTCAACCTGCATTCACTCATTGGATAGGTTTCCACATTTCGGTAGGCTTGGGCATAGCCCGTATCTGGTAATGCTCTACCAAAATCGACATTTCTTTAAGGGAGGGTTCATAAGATCAACAGTGCAATGTGTATATATGATGGATGATGTATTAATGCATCATTTTCATAACTGTCATAGTTACTTATCTTGATCAGAACATTTATACATGAATTTAACGTACAATTATAATAATTCATGCAATTTTGCATAGATTAGCATGTGATTTACCGCAACAAACAACATTGTAACAGAACATTCTAATCAATATATCAATCAAACAATTACAAATAAATTATTTTAATTCCAAAAAATCATGAGACATGTTTAATTACTCACATGATTCTTTTAGTGTAGAATCCACAAGGTAATTAGGTTAGTTTAAATTTAGAAATCCTATCAATTAATCCATAATATTGTTATTCATCTAGTTATATTACACGGTGAGGCACACCTTTCATTAACATCCTAGGTGGCTAAATCTTAAATGACCAAATAATTGAAATTTTTATATATAATATGCTCATTAAATTTATTAATCAATATATATAATGTTGGGACAGAAAAAATACTTATCACCAAATCCTACCATCTGTTGCGCGGGTAGTCTCCCTAAAGAAGGAGGTCTGTTGTGCAGAAGTCTCATGGTGCTACTTTTCCTATTGTGCGCTCTAACCTCCTAAGCTACTCCCCTTATTGCATGCTAGATTCCCAAGCCATTTCATTTTATTGCGCATGAGTCTGTTGCACATCTAAGTTTGTTGTGCTCCCATGCACGAGGGTTCTATTATGCGGTCAGCCTATAGGAAAACCCTGTTCTGTTGTACAAGAGCCGGGTTCACACGCGCGGAAGCCTATAAATACCCTATCTCCTTTACATTTGTAAGATTAGAATTTTTAAGGAAAGTGGTAAGAGCAAGGGGGGGGGAGAGAGAGAGAGAGAGAGAGAGAGAGAGAGAGAGAGAGAGAGAGTATTTTAAAAGATCCAAGCTTGTTGCGCGGTTCAAACCAGAAGAATCCAAGCCTGTTGTGCGGTTCGAACTAAAAAGATCCAAACCTATTGCGCTTCCCCTCCCCCCCTGCTCACATGTTGTGCGTCACTTCTAAACTTGTTGTGCGCCTATTCAACAAGTCCTTATGGCACACTCGTACAATGAGTTCTCTGCACACTGGGTTCTGTTTAGAATTTGTTGTGGTTTAATAGATTCATTCACGACTTGTCTTCCTATGTGCATATCTCCTGCATATTGACAAAAACAAATGATCTTAAACTTGCACAACTCTTCTACCATTGTAACAAATGCTACGATAGACATTATGTAAGTTGAAATGCTAACGAAATCACCATTGAACTGTCTTTTTTTTTTCATTATATCAATTCATCATACTTGTTTTAGAATCATGGGAAATACGAAGATGTAATCAAAACTCAGAATCAATAAAATATTACGATGAATGTTTTTCTACCTTTCCTTTGTTATTATTGAACATGAATATCCCAACCAAAATACTTTCGTTTCTTGTCGAAACAAAATGACAACTTTGTTGGGGAATCGAACCCAGAATCTTTCGTTGGGATATCTATGTTTAATACTAACATCAAAATTATTGGAAGAACATTCATCATCAATCGACGTTGTAATGGTGCCAAAATGATGACTCTCAACGGGTACATCCTCCCCTTCATATGTAAAATAAGGTACAATTCAATTTAATCGAAATGACTAATAGTTTACTCTTAAGCAAATATTATTCAACTGTAATGGTTTTTCTCCAAACTGACATAGTTGTCTACTTCACACCCAATGGATTTTCTGTGAATTATATTGACAATACACAGTCACTATCATAGTAGGCATTAGAGAAGTTTAAGTCAGCTATGACAAAAAGTAAGCGATGTCATGTCAGGACAATAAAAAATGGATAGAAGTGACATCCAGGAGAAAGGGTTCAATCTTTTCTTGCAAGTATAGTTCCGCCAAGTATGGTTAGAGGATTGATTATGAAAAATGTCACAAGACGCAGTCTTACCTGTGAGACCAGTATCCAAAACCATACTATTCTGTAGGCTTTCGCAGTCCTCTCGGTCAAATCATGGCAACCCGTGATCTGTTATCGGCATTTGCACGTAATCCCGAGACGTGTCACATATATTAGAGTCGGCTCAACCCGAGACTTGTACCAGTACGACCGTGTCGTCGCCACGATTTTGACGTCACGTATTATGTGTCGAGGCGATACCTTAGCAAGGAGATGTGGGCCCACGTTCAGTTTGAGGAAAATGTCACGTGTTACAAATCCATAGAGAATCCATCACATCAATCACTTCACTTGTCAACGTACACCCATCAAGTCAAGTACCCTATCCCATCCCCCAAGTACACTACACCATCCCCAAAGTCAACCTTTCCATCCCATCTCTTACACACCCCATCACTTCCTCTCCCATCATCTGTCACCTCTCTCTCATTTCTCTCCCAAGCTCCATGAGAGCAACTTCAACGTCCATGGCTTCCATGGAGAGGCTAGGTGTGGCCCACCTCCTTATCGCTCCATCCCACCATGCAAAAACTATCTCCACTGTTCAAATGCATCCCTTGGAGCTCTAGGATGCGTTGTTGGAAGAAGAAGTCTAAGAAGATAAAAGGTGGTGTTTCTCTTTTTAAAGTTTTGTTTGTGTGGATATGATCATTTTAGGGCCCACATGCTTTGGGACCCATTTCATGTTTATAAGAAAGAGAGGCCCATAGTGGTAGGGTCCCTCTATCTCATCTCTCTCTCTCTCTCTCTCTCTCTCTCTCTCTCTCTCTCTCTCTCTCTCTCTCCCTCTTTCGCTTCCTATTTTGTGGACCTCGCTATGATGCACATATTTGATCCCTACTGTCCAACCATTTTGCTATCCAATTGGTGGGACGCACCATAACGTGTGTGTTGTATCTACGCCACCATCCATCACTGTGGAGCCCACCTCGATATGTGTTTCATCTGTCCAACGGGGACGGTGGAGCCCACTTGGTATATTTGTGGTATATTCATCGCCCAGCAACGCCTGCAGCTGGAGTGAAAAAGGAAAATATCAGCTTAATTCAAAACATAAAAAAATTCTGATGGGCCACTCACATGGACCCCACCTTGATGTATATGTCTGATCCACACCCTCCATTTAATTTCCCAGCTCATTTTAGGTGCTAAGCCGAAAAATGAAGCTAATCCAAATCTTTGGTGGGCCATGTCGTATAAAATAGTTTTATTAACGATATAAATTGTTAGGGACCACTATGATGTTTCTATACACTGAAAATATGGTATATTGGACTTGTTAGACCTATTACGAGCCAGAGAGATCAATAGACGGTGTGGATTATCCTGATATGGGCCCCACCTATGAAAAACCTCAGTAAAAAAAAGAAGCAACGTGTTGGTCGCTGCTGTTGTCAGCGTCCAGAGGACGCTGCAGCAAGCATCCCGCTGCATGTGTAGGTGGACTGGGACAGTGGGCCCCACCACTGGTCCCACATTGATGTATGTGGATGTAACACCCTGAAAATCGGGGGTGGTGTATAAACTCAACTCCCGAGTTCCAGACCGTCACTTATGCAAAAAAAATGATTATGATTCAATGTTGTCTGAGTTAAAGCATTCACATAAGTAAAAGTATACCAAAACTGCAATTCATACTCTAAATCCAGTGATAAAAGCAAGCGAAAGACTAAAGAATATATATATCACTGTATGGAAAACAAAGTAGATCTCAACTGTCTCTAAAGTATGAATACATCTCTGAGTCTCATATACATGAAAATAAACAGAATTCAAATATCAAAAGTAGTCCCATTGAGAAGTCCCGCCAATCCAGGCCACCTAAGCAAAGCCGTCATGGTACTGCATATATGAGAACTTGTCCTGGTCCTCATCATAGTCCGGCTTTGCCTCCTGAATAGCCGCCTCACCTGCATCTAAGACAGGGTCTGGTGGGTGTTGCAAACACCATCCTGAAACGTGGGAGTGAGTAGCTAACTCAGTGGAATAATAGAGCAAGGATTAACATGTTCTCAAATCAATCATGCGATAATAGTAAAGCAGTAAATCAAACAATTCTAATAGTGTTGTTAATGCAATGTGACATGACATGATGGATGCCCTCATCGACGATCTCCCTCATACGGCACCATCTTACGCCCGTGACATGCTTTCATCCCACAGTGCTCCACATCTTCCAGGCACATGCAATGTGATGGTGATATGATTACCGAGTTATTATTAGTCCTTTTCATACAGCAATATTGGAAAACTAAGGTACTTCCCTTATATCAATCCCAACACAAATCCTGTCTAGGGTCGTCACTCCTAGTAATCTCATACGATGTATATTTTTGTAGGTCGCTGCAAGGGATGCCAGGGCTGTTGCTCGCACTCGTTGCACCGCTCCCCCATCACCTTATCAATACAAGCCTACTGTACTCTCACTGCTACGGAAGGGTCGTTGCCTCCCGTAGACTCAGAATACGCTCGCGGTCACTACAAAGGACTCGTCGCCTGATCAGTGTAGGCCGACAGCAGGAATATAGTGTCCCATACCACCATAATCTGCTCACGAGTCATAGGTTCTCACTGGTCACTACGGGCAGGTTTGTGGCCCCAGCGTAGGCCGACAGCTTGACCACGGTGTCCCATACCACCATGCCCGGCTCATGAGTCTTTATGGATCAAGGTACCATGGTTGACAGGGTTTACAATGGTAAGTTCAGTACCCTAGGTTCAAGCAGTTATGACTCATACAGGGTGAACATACAATGGCCAGTCGGGTTACTTGACGGGCTTCACTAGCACAAGCGCATCTCAAGTCGAACGACATGAAGTGCGTAAAACACCTCGTGTGGCCTAACCACTGCCGCCAACTCCAAAACACGGTTCGCGTTCATCGACACGTCGTTCGTGGCAAAGATAAGCTAACCACGAATTTACTCGGTTGCCGACTGCCTGGACTAGGTATAATCCCAAACAATTATGAATCCACATCAGCAATCATGTAAGAGTATTGGAAATGAAATACAACAATGTGAGCATGTTAACACATGTTATAACATACAACTTAAGTGAATCATCTAACACATGCCTTTCATACATATAATGAAATTATGCATATAGCCAACATGTAGAAAATCATTTGCATCAGCATATCATTTGAGAATTCAATCTCAAACTAATTCATAACACTATTTAATTCAATACATACTAATACAAACATTTATACAAACACTTAAACTACACACTTAAGTCTACATATAGTATGTCGACTCAAAGTGCGCATTTAGGCGAATCTCTTCCCCAAACTAATTATGCACGTATTCCTAGTATCCTAATGCGACAAGAATCCATGTCAATCACATCAGCAAATTATGGATGAAAACAGTATTCCCTACAAATGACTAAAATGCCCTAAATCTCATATTCTTCGTCTATTTACGAAACAGGAAATGGACGGCATGTTGTACATGTCAAACGGCGTTGCCGTCGATAATTTGCTATTAAACGACATTGAAAGCATTGGAAACAGTCAATCAAAGCGTCTAAAATCCGCACCTTTTCTCCTATAGGTGTATTAATTCGAACGGAGCATATATGCTTCGTCTACGGCGAATAAGCAACCTAATTTATAAGATGCATCAGCTACTTTGCTATAGAACCGACGGAACCTCAAATTAGCAAGTGTTTGGGGTGTTTTCTTACCTAGAAATGCGGTGTAATAACCGGAAAAGTGATTGAGTCGCGTTGCTTAAGCACGTGCAACAGGTAGCACAAGCAGCAGGAAATTCCCTTCCACCTTCTCTCACAAACTCTCACTTTCTCTCTCACTCTTGCTAGGGTTTCTAGCAAATTCGGATGGGTGAGAGGAGTGAGGGTTTAAGCCCCTTTTATAACCTAAATCTTGCCCGAAACAGGCTTGGGAATAATGTTTACTTGTGTAACGCCCGTAAAAAATCCATACTTGGACTCGAGTACCAACTCGACCCGAAATTGCGTAAAATTAATTCCTTTAGAAAATAAGTCTAAGTTAGCTAGCGCAACGCTAGAGTAGCTGGGAAATAGTCCCTGATCACTTTAATATACGTTCTACAAGACCCAAATCGAGTAGAACCAATGAATCTATAATACTCCATAACCTCGGATCAAACTCTAAGCAGGTTTGTTCTCTGGACCACTTTGAAATTTTGTATTGGATCTAGATCGCGCGTCGAAAGTCCGATACCTCCTATCTCAGACCGTTAGAACCGCCTTGATGGACTCGACAATCATTTCGAAAATCAAGTCCAACCGATAATCACAGGCTATTTCATTGAGCCCGGACTGAAGAGAGTGAGAATAGGGACAGATTTGGAATTTGAAATTCAAATCTGGCACACGACTTGACGTGTTAGTATTAAGCGTTCTGACTATCAGAATTCAGCCAGATTACACCCACGGATCAGAAAAAATTTCTATTTCATATCATGAGACTTGCAGCCCTGATCTACGTGCGATGACCGCTGAACTGAAACTGGTCCGCCACGTGCGATCTGCGAGCCCTGCCGGACTGAAAACTTGATACGTGCTAGATCTGGTACGCATGAGCTTAAGTTCAATCGCATTCGGCCAGGGGACCACTAGAAAGCATCTTTTGGACTGAAACAGCCCCGATTTGGATATGCACTAAGTGAACCTTGTACCGGAGCCTATTTTTGGCATTTTTGGGCTTATAAAAGGGGTTGAAACCCTCACTCCTCTCTCCCATCCGAATTTGAGAGAAACCCTAATTTGGGAGAGAGAAAAGGTGAGAGTTTGTGAGAGAGAGTAGGAGAGATTTTTCTGGTCTTCGTGCCGCCTGTTGCACGTGCTGTAACAACACCTCCTGATCACCAAGCCGGTGATTCTTCTGCATTTTCAGGTATGAAACAACCCTAGAAGTTGCTGATTTAAGGTTCACTAGGATCCATAGCTTTTTAACCAATAGATCTTGTAAAACAGGTTCTCTTATCCCCGTAGACGAAGCGTATACGCTCCGTTCGAAACGACACGTCTATAAGAGACAAGGTGAGAATTTTAGACGCTTTGATTGACGGTTTCCAACGCTTTCAATGTCGTTTAATAGTGGATTATCGACGGCATCGCCGTTTGACATGTACAACATGCTATCTGTTTCCTGTTTCGTAAATTAACGAAGAATATGAGATTTAGGGCATTTTAGTCATTTGTAGGAAGTGCTGATTTCATTCATATTTTTCTAATGTGATTGACATAATTTGTGGTCGCATTAGGATGTTAGGAATGCATGCATAATTTGTTTGACAAAGAGATTCTCCAAATTGCGCACTTCGGGTTGACATACTATATGTAGACTTAAGTGTGTAGTGTATGTGTTTGTATAAATGCTTGTATTAGTATGTATTGAATTAAATGATGTTATGAATTAGTTTGAGACTGATTTCTCAATTAATATGCTGACGTAAATGATTTCCTACATGTTGACTATGTACATGATTCCATTATATGCATAAAATGTACGTGCTTGAAGATTTGCCTAAGTTGTATGTTATAACATGTGTTAACATGCTCACATGATTGTATTTCAATTCCAATACTCCTACATAAATTGATGATGTGAATCCATATGTTTTTGGGACTATACATAGTCAAGGCAGTCGGTAACCGAGCGAATTCGTGGTTGGCTGGTCTTGGCCACGAATGACGCTTCGATGAACGCGAGTCGTGTTTGGAGTTGGCGGCAGTGGTTAGGCCACGCGAAGTGTTTTACGCACTTCATGTGGTTCGACTTGAGATGCGATCGCTCTAGTCGAGCCCGTCAAGTAACCCGACTGGCCGATGTATGTTCACCCTGTATGAGTCATAACTGCTTGAACCTAGGGTACTGAACTTACCATTGTAAACCCTGTTAACCATGGTACCTTGATCCACGAAGACTCATGAGCCAAGCATGGTGGTATGGGACACCGTGGTCGAGCTGTCGGCCTACGCTGGGGCCAAAAACCTCCCTGTAGTGACCAGTGAGCACCTAGTCTCGTGAGCAGATTATGGTGGTATGAGACACTATATTCTAGCTGTCGGCCTACACTGATCAGGCGACGAGTCCTTTGTAGTGACCGCGAGCGTATTCTGAGTCTACGGGAGGCGACGACCCTTCAGTAGCAGTAGAGTACAGTAGGCCTGTATTGATAAGGTGATGGGGGAGCGGTGCAACGAGTGTGAGCAACAGCCCTGACAGCCCTTGCAGCGACTTACAAAATACACATCGTATGAGATTACTACGAGTGACGACCCTAGACAGGATCTGTGTTGGGATTGATACAAGGAAAGTACCTTAGTTTCCCAATCCTGCTGTTTGAATGGACTAATAACAATTCAAAAATCATATCACCATACCATTGCATGTGCCTGGAAGATGTGGAGCACTTGAGGGTCGATTGCATGCCGCGGTCGTAAGATGGTACCGTATGAGGAGATCGTCGGTGAGGGCATACATCACGTCATGTCATATTGCATTAACAACAGTATTAGGATTGTCTGATTTACTGCTTTACTATTATCGCATGATTGAATTGTGAACATGCTAATCTTTGCTCTATGATTCCACTGAGTTGATCACTCACTCCCACGTTACGGGATGGTGTTTGCAACACGCACCAGACCCTGTTGTAGATGCAGGTGATGCTGAGATCCAGGAGGTAGAGCCAGACTTTGACGAGGACAAGGATGAGTTCTCGTACATGCAGTATCATGATGGCTTTGCTTAGGTGACCTGGGTTGATGGGACTTTAGTGGGACTATTTTGAACATTTGATTTTGTTCATGTATATGTATATGAGACTCAGAGATGTATTCATACTTTAGAGACAGATGAGATCTACTTTGTTTTTTCATACAGTGATATATATATATATTGTTTAGTCTTCCGCTTGCTTTTATCACTGGATCTGGAGTATGAATTACAGTTTTGGTATACTTTTAATCATGTGAATGCTTTAACTCAGAGAACATTAAATCATAATCATTTTGTTGCATAAGTGACGGTCTGGAACTCGGGAGTTGAGTTTATACACGACCCCTGATTTTCAGGGTGTTACAAGTTGGTATCAGAGCGTGAATAAAAGTATACTGGGCCTGGGTTATGGTCTCGTGACGTACGCTGTCGCTTCTTTGACTTAGGTGGGTGCGAGATGGGTCTAGAAACATTTCTAGGATCGCAGATTCGTCAATAGGCGAAGTCTATTCGAATCGATCGCACGATCGAGTCTGTAACGCATCTCGGGTCTCGTAAAGCAACCCAGATAGCTCCTAGGTTGTTGGTGAGTGGGTTGAGACGTTCTTTGAATGATCCTAAACCCGTGAATGTGAATCCTTGGGCCGTGGGACAACCACGACCCCTGTATTCAATCGTCAGGGCTTAAAAATCCCGTTTCACCAAAAATCTTCAAAATTCTTCCTCTCACCACTCCAATCTTCAATTTTTTCTTATCCTTTTCATGTTAGGCATCAAACCTAATGTGAAAATAACATAAAATCATACTTTCACAAAATTTTACAGTGAATAGTAAAATTTCATGAAAAGTGGCCATAAGCCCATTCTAACCATAAGCCCATTCTAACTTCACTTTCTTTAGAAAATAATGGGATAGATGGATGTACTAGCTCCTTCTACCTCAAAATCATATGCTGCATGATGGGGTTTTGTATTCGGGATTGCAGATTGGCCTTGAAAAGCCCCGAACACATGTTTGGGCCTATATAGGTCAAAATACAATGAACCAAGGTTGGGACCGTACCTTTTTGGGGTCCCTGGACCATGGGGGACCAGACCCATGTGGTCCCGCTGACTGAATAGGTGGTCAGTCGGTGATGCATCGCCGACCACCATTCCCCGTTTGAAGTGTGCTTCGAGATCTGAGGGTATTTTGGGTATTTCACATCCCCCATGTATGGTTCGTGTGTAGAAAACCCCTAAATCGTGTACTTCCTTCACAAACAGCCCTTCCCATAGCTCCATTTTTATTTTCCAGCAGCTATCTCCAAAATTCATGATTCCAAACCACCCCTAGATCCATCCTTGGCCAAAAACGACCACCCTCCATTGTTCCTTTGAAGTTGGCAGCCCTCCCTCTTGAAGATTTCATCTTTTGGAGCTCCAAAAACCCCCAAATCAAGCTGAAATCGTGAGGTGCTCCATTCCACTTTTTCATTTTCATTTCTCCTAGAAAATACATCCTAGTGAAGCTTGAAGCATCCCTCTACAATGCATAGATCTCCCTTTTCCATTTTGGACAGCCACTTCTCCGCATTTTCTCCATTTTTCATGGCTTTCATGGAAGCCATTTTAGGCCTTTTGTCACTGTCCACCATCTTATCTTTGATGTGTAAAAGGAAAACTGCAGTAGATGAGGCTGGGCCAAGTCGCCCTGCTCAATCGAGGAGACCGCGGGGTGGTGCCACAAGTTCAAGCGCCGCCACAGGTCCAGCTACAGCTCGAGAGTTTCATGCAAAGCGAGATTTGGATCCCCATACTCACCTTGGGCGAGTGATTCTAGCAGAGATGCCTCACGGCCAATACACTGATCGCAAAGTGTTGTTTGAGGCGGACGTGGAAGGACAACTATTCGGCAAATTTTTGTTGTTCGAGCGCATTGAAGCTGGGCATTGGGGTCCGATCTTTGAAGCTCGCGCTCGTGCTAGCACCATTCGTGCCTTCTACGCTAGTATCCAGAATCCTACCTTAGAGCTATTGCAGTTCAAAATCCCTTTTGGTAGAGATCGGATGGCTACGATCGATGTGCGGCTGATTGCGTGACTTCTAAACGTACCTCTTGGTGATGTTCATCCTAGTGAGAAGAATCTGAGGAGTAGGCGTGAGCGAGATCGCCGTACCAGGTTCCTATGTGGTAAATTGGTTCCATGGCAGCCTAATAATAGCCTCAAGGTGACGTATATGTCTGATGATTTGCGCCTGCTGCACCATATCTGCACGTTCAATGTGTATCCCAGGTCGACGAATCGCATTGAGTGTACGCGCCTTATGGTTGATTTTCTGTATCTGGTGGCCCAGGGAGAGAATGTATGTATGGCCACTTTCATCTTGCACAGATAATCCTCATAGCCAAGTCAAGAAGAACGTCCGAATCGCTTCCTTTTGGCCGACTGATATGCAAGATCGCGCTTGAGTTTCCTTACAGACTTGGGCCGGAATTGCCAGTTTCGATTCATAGCATTGATGAGTCGACTATGGTCAAGATGAAGATTGGGTCTCAGTACCGTGAAAATCAGCTTGAGGAGGATAGAGAGGATGACTTTGATGATGAGGAGGATCCAAGTGAGGGAGAACCTGGAGCAGAAGTTCAGGAAGAAGTCCAAGAAGAGGCAGAAGAGGAGGCTCAGGATACAGATGAGAGCCCTCCTCCTTCTGCTCAGGCTACTGGCGATGATCGCATTGCTCGGATCGAGGAGAGTCAGATCGCCTTGCGAAGGGAAGTTCAGGAACTTCGCGCTGAAGTCGAGGATGCCAAGGCCGTTACGAAGAGGAAATTCGGCAAGGTGACTCGTACCTTGAAGGTGATCCTGTGTTGCTTGCAGGATAAGGGTGCTCCTCCGTCACCTGACTCAGACTAGCGATGAGATCGTTGATGTTTTTATCAGTAGTTAGTCATTTCCTGCTTTTGTTGTGTAAGCCTGTTAAGGCTAGTGCTTTGCTTATGTTGCTGTTGTAAATTTTAAACTGTCTTAGTTCCCATGTATTTCTCGTCATGATGCTTGTAAGGACATATCCCTTGTATTGTGACAATTTTGATTAAATGAAATGCATGGAATGCTTTTGACTCTTGTGTGAATGATTGCGGTGTATTTGTGCTATTGAGACTGACAAGGTTGCACCCTATTTTGAATATAGGGAATGCCGCCTAAGGCTACGCGGAGCACGGCTCGGCTTGCATTGAGTGAGCCTATGGATCAGACTCCTTCACAATCTGACACCCATGCGGACCCTGCTGTGGGCCCGATTCCTGAGATGGTTCGTGCGTCTCAGCTTACTGCTGGTCCTACAGTTGGACCACCACCGTTCACACCGCCAGTCAGAGAGCCTTATCGCGCATCTACTTTGACACAGCACACGCCACAGCCTGCTCCACCTCCTGACAGATTTGAGCAGATGATGGCTATGATGCAGCAGCAGCGCAGCTTCTGACTACCATTGTGGGAACATTAGCCCAGGGTGGGGGTGTGACTCCACCTGCACCACCTGCGCATCCAGCTGGGGATGCTGATACTTATGCCCAGGATGAGGGCATGGCTCATCCAGTACCACCTGCTTATCTTGCGGGGAATGTCGCAGATACACGGGGCTTGTTAGAGCGATTCCAGCGCTTATGGCCTCCCACTTTTACGAGTTCTCATAGACCCGAGGAGGCCGAGTATTGGCTCGACCGTGTGTCGAAGATATTGCGGATGCTTCATTGCACAAAGGCTGAGCAGGTAGAGCTGGCTACATTCCTGTTTGAGCGAGAGGCCAGCTTGTGGTGGGACAGCGTATTGCGGACCGTTGCCGCTGACTTTATTGGACATGGGCAGCGTTTGAGTTCTTCTTCCACGAGAAGTATTATCCCCAGACTTACAGGCATGACCAGGAGAATGAGTTTCTCCACCTCAGACAGGGAGCCATGACAATTACGGAGTATGAGCATCGGTTTATGGAGTTGGGCAGATACGTCCCGACTATTTTGGCTGATGAACAGATGCGCATGCAGCACTTTTTGGAGGGTTTAGGACCAGATATTCGGTCGAAGATGTGCTGTGTGAGAATTCCCTCATATGCGGAGTTGCTTCACATGTCTATGCTAGCAGAGCAGGATGTGGATCGACTTGCGCGATCTTCGTGGCCCTGTTGCTTCTAGGCCATGACCAGACTTGCCAGACAGGCCCTTCGCGGGCAAGAGGCCTCGTGTCAACCCTCCTACTCAGGCTCTAGCGCCAGCACCATCGTTTCGGCGCCCCGAGTTATCATGCACATACTGTGGGAGGACGAGCCACTTGGCGCAGAGTTATTTTTCTCGGATGCAGGACAGTGGGTTCTCGCCGCCGCAGAAGATCGACCGTGCACTTTCACAGGCGATATCAGCACCGCCTATACGGTTAGCTCCTGCGCACCCTTTTTTCAGACCTCCGGTATAGCAGATCAGATGGCCTCCACGGCCCATGACACAACGGCCGAACCGGCCACAGCAGGCACGGGTTCACGCATTGACAGCTGAGGTAGCTGCGACACCGACTTCTCAGCATTCGACCTTCGAGGTCACAGCCCATATTGGAGGTACTCCTATTCTCGTGATGGTGGACACTGGTTCCATGATTTCTTTGATATCACGTGCTATAGTCAGGCGTCTTGGGCTACAGACCATTATTATGGATGGGGTGCGAGTTTATACAGCTCATGGGTCCTTTACAGATGCCACCCAGATGTGTGAGGGTTGTTTGGTGGATCTGGGAGGCAAGACGATGGCTCTAGATCTCGTCGTCGATCCCGCTCTGGTTTATCTCGATGTCATTCTTGGCATGGACTGGTTGACTGTAGCGAGAGCCGAGACTGACTGCGAGACTCGTATAGTGATAGCCTACGAGCCGGAGGGTGCATCTTTCACATTTTCAGTGTGGGTAAATCTCCCTTTCCACATACTTAGTTACACCACTTTATTGCGAGACGCTGGTGCCCAGGTACTTGAGTATACGCCAATCGTTTCTGAGTTCGGGGATCAGTTCAGGAAGATCCCTGGTTTGCCGCCCCACGAGAGATCGATTTCACTATCGATCTGGTTCCTGATTCCTCTCCCGTCTCACTGCCGACGTATCGCATGGCATCGTGTGAGATGGAGGAGTTGAGGACGCAGATTGATGGTCTGCTAGAGCTTGGCCTTATATGGCCTAGTGTGTCTCCTTGGGGAGCACCGGTCTTGTTCGTGAGGAAGAAGGACGGTTCGATGCGATTGTGTATTGATTATCGCAGACTAAACCAGATCACGGTGAAGAACAAGTACCCTTTACCCAGGATCGATGACTTATTTGATCAGCTGAGAGGAGCGCAGTACTTCTTGAAGATTAATCTTCAGTTAGGATATTATCAGTTGCGCGTCAGGGATGAGGACGTGTAGAAGACAGCATTCAGGACCAGTTTTGGCCACTACGAGTTCCTCGTGATGTCGTTCGGTCTCACGAACGCACCAGCCGTGTTCATGGATCTGATGAACCGGGTATTTCGACCTTTCCTCTATCGATTCGTCGTTGTATTCATTGACGACATTTTGGTGTACTCCAGGAGTCGAGAGGAGCATGAGGAGCATTTGCGTTTGGTCCTGGATACGCTCAGACAACATCAGTTATTCGCACAGTACAAGAAGTGCGACTTCTGGAAGCAGGAAGTGAAGTTCCTGGGACACGTGGTGTCCAAGGATGGCATGGCAGTTGACCTGTCTAAGGTAGCTGCGGTGCAGGACTGGGAGCAGCCTGGTTCTGTCACTGAGGTGAGGAGTTTCTTGGGTCTCGCTAGCTACTATCGGCGCTTCATTCAGGACTTCTTGAAGATCGTAAGACCCTTATATCAGTTGACATGGAAGGACGTGAAGTTCGCCTGGAACGATAAGGCGGAGTCATCTTTTCAGGAGCTGAAGGACAGACTTACGTCCGCCCCTGTGCTAGTATTGTCAGAGCAAGGGGTTAGATACACTATATACACTGACGCGTCTAGCGTTGGTCTGGGTTGTGTCCTTATGCAGAGGGACAGGGTAATTTCGTATGCCTCGAGAAAATTAAGGAAGCACGAGGAGAATTACCCTACACACGACCTAGAGTTAGCAGCCGTCATATTCGCACTGAGACTCTGGAGACATTACCTCTACGGAGAGGAGTTCGAGCTCTTTTGCGATCACAAGAGCCTCAAGTATATATTCACGCAGCGAGACTTGAATATGAGGCAGCAGCGATGGATGGAGACGTTGAAGGACTTCAAGTTTAAAGTCTCTTACCATCCTGGGAAGACGAACCTTGTAGCTGATGCGTTGAGCCGCAAGAAGGCTATAGAGTTTGCAGCTCCACTGATGGTTGTCGAGTGGGATATGGTTGATTTTTTACGAACTTTGAGCAGAAACTCACCATAGAGGAGCCGTATGAGTTCATCGCACATGTACAGGTGCGATCTCAGATCGATGATCGGGTCATCGAGGCGCAGAGGGACGATGCGCATCTAGCTGAGCTTCGAGAGCAGGCCAGTGATGATGTTGACGCCGAGTGGCGAGTTGGCATGGATGGGGGCTTACGATATCGTGGCCGCCTATGCGTCCCAAATATCCCTGACTTGAGACGAGAGATTCTCGAGGCTGCGCATTGTACTAGACTCGCGATGCATCCAGGCAGTACGAAGATGTATCGTGACGTGAAGAGGACTTATTGGTGGGAAGGTACGAAGACCCACATAGCTGAGTTCGTGTCCCGTTGTCTCACTTGTTAGCAGGTGAAGGCATAGCATCGCCGACCACCTGGACTTTTGCAGCGTATGCCGATCGCAGAGTGGAAGTGGGATTTCATTTCCATGGACTTCATTTCTGGGCTACCGAAGACGAGGAAGGGACATGATTCCATTTGGGTGATCTTCGACCGTCTGACGAAGTCGGTGTACTTCCTACCGATCAGAGTTACGAACTCTGCAGACGAGCTGGATAGACTGTACATCAGAGAGATTGTGCGTCTGCATGGAGTTTCGTTGGAGATCATGTCGGACAGAGACACGCGGTTCACTTCTATTTTCTGGACTCGCATTCAGGAGTCTATGGGTGTGAAGTTGAAGTTCAGTACTTCTTTTCACCCACAGACAGACGGACAGACAGAGCGGGTGAACCAGATCTTAGAGGACATGTTGCGAGCTTGCGCATTGGACTTCAAGGACAGTTGGGATGATTGTCTTGCTTATGCGGAGTTTGCGTACAACAACAGCTTTCAGACGAGTATCGGTATGGCACCTAATGAGGCGCTGTATGGGCGACCTTGTCACGCACTGCATTGCTGGGTAGAGGTCGGTGAGCATAGCTTGATTGGCCCAGAGTTAGTGCAGGCGACGTCAGAGAAGATTGACATCATTAGGCGTCAGCTTCTCACATCGCAGAGCAGACAGAAGAGTTATGCCGATACGAGACGGAGGCCACTAGAGTTCACAGTTGGGGATCATGTGTTTTTGCGAGTTTTCCCTATGAAGGGAGTCCTTCGGTTCGAGAAGAAGGGGAAGCTGGCACCACGATTCATTGGTCCATTCCAGATCCTCGATCATGTGGGAGCAGTGGCTTACCGATTGGCTTTACCCACGCCTCTCGCGAGCGTTCACAACGTATTTCATGTTTCTATGCTGAAGAAGTACGTTGCTGATCCTTCCCATATCATCAGATGGGAGCAGGTGCAGTTAGGAGAGGATGTTACTTATATCCTGCGACCGACGCGTATCCTAGACAGGAAGGAGCAGGTACTGCGTAGCAAGGTGATTCCCCTTATGAAGGTATTATGGACGCATCACTCTGAGGAAGAGGCTACTTGGGAGACAGAAGCCGAGATCAGAAAGAACTACCCACAGCTTCTCTAGGAGTATGAAAAGATACAAATTTCGAGGACGAAATTATTTGTTAAGGGGGGTAGATTATAACGCCCGTGAAAAATCCATACTTAGACTCGAGTACCAACTAGACCCGAAATTGCGTAAAATTAATTCCTTTAGAAAATTAGTCTAAGTTAGCTAGCGCAACGCTAGAGTAGCTGGAAAATAGTCCCTGATCACTTTAAATACGTTCTACAAGACCCAAATCGAGTAGAACCAATGACTCTATAATACTCTATAACCTCGGATCAAACTCTAAGCAGGTTTGTTCTCTGGACCACTTTGAAATTTTGTATTGGATCTAGATCGCGCGTCGAAAGTCCGATACCTCCTATCTTAGACCGTTAGAACCGCCTTGTTGGACTCGACAATCATTTCGAAAATCAAGTCCAACCGATAATCACAGGCTATTTCATTGAGCCCGGACTGAAGAGAGTGCGAATAGGGACAGATTTGGAATTTGAAATTCAAATCTGGCACACGACTTGACGTGTTAGTATTAAGCGTTCTGACTATCAGAATTCAGCCAGATTACACCCACGGATCAGAAAAAATTTCTATTTCATATCATGAGACTTGCAGCCCTGATCTACGTGCGGTGACCGCTGAACTGAAACTGGTCCACCACGTGCGATCTGCGAGCCCTGCCGGACTGAAAACTTGATACGTGCTAGATCTGGTACGCATGAGCTTAAGTTCGATCGCATTCGGCCAGGGGACCACTAGAAAGCATCTTTTGGACTGAAACAGCCCCGATTTGGATATGCACTAAGTGAACCTTGTACCGGAGCCTATTTTTGGCATTTTTGGGCTTATAAAAGGGGTTGAAACCCTCACTCCTCTCTCCCATCTGAATTTGAGAGAAACCCTAATTTGGGAGAGAGAAAAGGTGAGAGTTTGTGAGAGAGAGTAAGAGAGATTTTTCCCGTCTTTGTGCCGCCTGTTGCACGTGCTATAGCAACACCTCCTGATCACCAAGCCGGTGATTCTTCCACGTTTTCAGGTATGAAACAACCCTAGAAGTTGCTGATTTATGGTTCACTACGATCCATAGCTTTTTAACCAATAGATCTTGTAAAACAGGTTCTCTTATCGCCGTAGACGAAGCGTATACGCTCCGTTCGAAACGACACGTCTATAAGAGACAAGGTGAGGATTTTAGACGCTTTGATTGATGGTTTCCAACGCTTTCAATGTCATTTAATAGTAGATTATCGACGGCATCGCCGTTTGACATGTACAACATGCTATCTGTTTCCTGTTTCGTAAATTAACGAAGAATATGAGATTTAGGGCATTTTAATCATTTGTAAGAAGTACTGATTTCATTCATATTTTGCTGATGTGATTGACATGATTTGTTATCGCATTAGGATGTTAGGAATGCGTGCATAATTTGTTTGGCGAAGAGATTCGCCAAATTGCACACTTCGGGTCGACATACTATATGTAGACTTAAGTGTGTAGTGTATGTGTTTGTATAAATGCTTGTATTAGTATGTATTGAATTAAGTGATGTTATGAATTAGTTTGAGACTGATTTCTCAATTAATATGCTGACGTAAATGATTTCCTACATGTTGACTATGTACATGATCCATTATATGCATAAAATGTATGTGCCTGAAGATTTGCCTAAGTTGTATGTTATAACAAGTGTTAACATGCTCACATGATTGTATTTCAATTCCAATACTCCTACATAAATTGCTGATGTGAATCCATATGTGTTTGGGATTATACTTAGTCCAGGCAGTCGGTAACCGAGCGAATTCGTGGTTGCCTGGTCTTGTCCACGAACGACGCGTCGATGAACGCGAGTCGTGTTTGGAGTTGGCGGCAGTGGTTAGGCCACGCGAAGTGTTTTACGCACTTCATGTCGTTCGACTTGAGATGCGATGGCGTTAGTCGAGCCCGTCAAGTAACCCGACTGGTCGATGTATGTTCACCCTGTATGAGTCATAACTGCTTGAACCTAGGGTACTGAACTTACCATTGTAAACCCTGTTAACCATGGTACCTTGATCCACGAAGACTCATGAACCGGGCATGGTGGTATGGGACACCGTGGTCGAGCTGTCGGCCTACGCTGGGGCCACAAACCTCCCCGTAGTGACCAGTGAGCACCTAGTCTCGTGAGCAGATTATGGTGGTATGGGACAGTATATTCTAGCTGTCGGCCTACACTGATCAGGCGACGAGTCCTTTGTAGTGACCGCGAGCGTATTCTGAGTCTACGGGAGGCGACGACCCTTCAGTAGAAGTAGAGTACAGTAGGCCTGTATTGATAAGGTGATGGGGGAGCAGTGCAACGAGTGTGAGCAACAGCCCTGGCAGCCCTTGCAGCGACCTACAAAATACACATCGTATGAGATTACTACGAGTGACGACCTTAGACAGGATCTGTGTTGGGATTGATACAAGGGAAGTACCTTAGTTTCCCAATCCTGTTATTTGAATGGACTAATAACAACTTGAAAATCATATCACCATACCATTGCATGTGCCTGGAAGATGTGGAGCACTTGAGGGTCGATTGCATACCGCGGTCGTAAGATGGTGCCGTATGAGGGAGATCGTCGGTGAGGGAATACATCACGTCATGTCATATTGCATTAACAACAGTATTAGGATTGTCTGATTTACTGCTTTACTATTATCGCATGATTGAATTGTGAACATGCTAATCTTTGCTCTATGATTCCACTGAGTTGATCACTCACTCCCACGTTACGGGATGGTGTTTGCAACACCCACCAAACCCTATTGTAGATGCAGGTGATGCTGAGATCCAGGAGGTAGAGCCAGACTTTGATGAGGACCAGGACGAGTTCTCGTACATGCAGTATCATGATGGCTTTGCTTAGGTGACCTGGGTTGATGGGACTTCAGTGGGACTATTTTGAACATTTGATTTTGTTCATGTATATGTATATGAGACTCAGAGATGTATTCATACTTTAGAGACAGATGAGATCTACTTTGTTTTTCCATACAGTGATATATATATATTGTTTAGTCTTCCGCTTGCTTTTATCACTGGATCTGGAGTATGAATTGCAGTTTTGGTATACTTTTAATCATGTGAATGCTTTAACTCAGACAACATTAAATCATAATCATTTTGTTGCATAAGTGACGGTCTGGAACTCGGGAGTTGAGTTTATACACGACCCCCAATTTTCAGGGTTTTACAACTTGATACCTAACCAAATCGGGGTTCTTTCGGTCCAAAAAGGCATTTCTGGTGGTCCCCTGGCCGAACGCGATCAGACTTAAGTTCATGCATGTCGGATGTCGCTCACATTCCATTTTCAGACCAGTAGTGTTCGTAGATCGCACGTGGCAGTCCAGTTTCAGTTCAGCGGTCACCGCACGTAGATCAGGTCTACAAGTCTCATGATATGAAATAGAAATTTTTCCTGATCCAAGGGTGTAATTTGGCTGAATTCTGACGGTCAGAACGCTTAATACTGACACGTCAAGTCGTGTGCCAGATTTGAATTTCAAATTTCAAATCTAACCCTATTCTCACTCTCTTCACTCCATGCTCAATGAAATAGCCTATGAATGTCGGTTGGGCTTGATTTTTGAAATGATTGTCAAGTCCAGCTAGGAGGTTTTAACGATCTAAGATTGTAGGTATCGGACTTTCGACGCACGGTCTAGATCCAATACAAAGTTTCAAAGAGGTCTAGAGAACAAACCGGTTTAGAGTTTGATCCGAGGTTTCAGCGTATTATAGCGTCATTGGTTCTACTCGATTTGGGTCTTGTAGAACGTATTTAAAGTGATCAGGGACTATTTCCCAGCTACTCTAGCGTTGCGCTAGCTAACTTACACTTATTTTCTAAAGGAATTAATCCTACGCGATTTCTGGTCGAGTTGGTACTCGAGTCCAAGTACGGATTTTTCCAGGGCGTTACAGTGGAACATCTACACCATGCATTTAATGGGTCCCCTTAAAAAAATGGGATGTCCCCAAAGGTTAGCCGTACATGGAACTCAGGTGGCCCACACCATCCAAAATCATGTGGAAACATACCTAAAACATATATATACACTTGTTGGGGCCCATCTGAAATTTGGATGCTTATAAAACTCGGTCTGACCCCTTAACTAGGTGGGACACACTTATTGAGTGGGCTGGATTTGTTAACCACGGCTTGGTGGGCCCTACCCTAATGATGTGTTGTATCCACCGTCCATTGCATGGACGGTGGGTCACTTTACAGATGCATTTCAGCCAGCTGTCCATTCCTCTGGACACTGGATGTTGAGTTTAAAATAATAATAATAATAATAATAATAATAATAGAATATATATATATATATATATATTCATACCATATGTATATATATGGTGGGCCCCACGTGAGACCCACCTGCTTGCAATGGATTGGCTGGTGCGTCCCACACCAGCTATGTATAGCTGCTGTATTTACGTTAGCTAGTGTGGGTCCCACTTGGGATATGTGTTATACCCCAACTGTGCATATGTGGGGTCCCCTTCGCGATATATATATGTTTTATCCCTGCCGTTCATATGGGTTGAATGGTGGGGCCCACTAGATATATGTATTATATATCTATACCGTCCATCTGTGTTGGGTCTCTTGTTGCCACTGACGTCAACAAATTTTGTGGGACCCACCTTTAATGTATGTGCTGCATGTCAGCACCATCAATCTAGACGGTGCCATGTGAGTACAACCGTTATGCAATTTTCATCCACACTGTCCATCTATCAAGTGGACCACACTGCATAAACAGTGGAAGATTGAACGTCTATCATTGAACTCGTTTGGGTTCTCAGAAGTTCAGGATCAATATGAAATTATTTTTTTATTTTTCTAATTTAGGTCTATGTAACCTTATGATCAGATTGGACGAAAAATAACATAATGGTGGGCCTGTAGATTTTAAACGGTGAAAATCATTATCTTCACTGTTATTTGTGGTATGGCTCATATGATTTTCCAATCATCATCTTCGCCGCTATTTAGGGTGCGATCTAGCTGATCTTTTGATATGATTCATTTTTGGGTAATATTCTAAAATGACCTCTTAAAATAGATGAATGATGTAGATGGTGTGGCCCACTTGATGTTTATGAGGTCAATTAGTGCGACCCGTTGATACGACCCACTCGATGTTTATGAGGCTAATTGGTGACCCGTTGATACGACCCACTCAATGTTTATGAGGCCAATTGGTGCGACCTGTTGATGTGGCCCACTCGATGTTTATAAGGCTAATTGGTGCGACCCGTTGATACGACCCACTTGACATTTATGAGGGCCATTAGTGCGAACCATTGGTGCAGCCCACTTGTTGTCTATGAGGCCCATTAGTGCAGCCCAATGATGCAACTCACTGTGATGTGTATGTTATCCAGGTTGTTCTTTGGCTGGGACGCTGGTAGGACCAGTTGTGATGAGTAGGCCCACTTGATGCTTATGCAGGGCCCACCTGTTATGTCTATAGCCCTTGTATGAGGCCCATTATGATGCATTTGAGGCCTATGGACAACGCCCATTATGATGTATTCATGGCCTAAGGGCAAGACTCATTATGATATGTATTAGGCCCATGATGGGTAGCCCACTTGATGTATTCGAGGCCCAGGTATGTGGCCCATTAGATGTATATGAGACCCATGTGTAAGCCCGCATGCTGTATGTTTGAGGCCCATGTGCAGGGCCCACTTGTCGTGTATATGAGACCCATTAATGCGGTCCACTTGATGTATATTGAGGTTTATGGGTCATAGTCCATTATGATGTATCGGAGGACCATGGCTCATGGCCCATGGTGATGTATATTAGGCCCGTGTATTCGGCCCATTGTGATGTATATCAAACCCTTGTATGAGGCTGTGTGCCCACTATATGTTTAGCCCTATGTGGGCCACTCGTTAGGAGCTATGTTGGTTAGATGTCCACATTGATGGGCAATGACGATTAGAAGTCCTTATTGTGACCTTCCCTTAAGCCTTGTTTGGCCATTCTCATCGATGTCGATTATCGATTCTGATCATTGAGGATGATTATTGATCGATTCCAATTATTGTGGCCAATTTCTGATTTTAATTATCGAGGCCAATTATCGATCGATTCCAATTGTTATGGCCGATTGTCGATTAGTGATCGAGGTTGATTATCGTGGCCGATTGCCGATTCCAATTGTTGAGGTCAGAAATCGAGGCCAATTGTTGAGGCCCAATATGATGATATGTGTCTCATATTTGAGGCCCATTATGATGTACATTCAGCCCATGTTTAAAGCCCAATGTGATGTATATGAGGCCTATGTGATGAGACCCATTGTGATGCATTGGGGGTTAAGTGATGGAGTCCATTGTAATGTATGTTAGGCCCATGTGAGAGTCCCATCGGGATGTATATTAAACTCTTAAGTGAGGCTCATTGTGTTGTATATTAGGACCTTGTGTGAGCCCGTGGGCCCATTATATGTTTGACTCTATGTGGGCTGTTCCTTGGGGGCAATGTTGGTTACATGTCCACATTTTCGAGGCTGATCGTTGATACCGATTATGAGTATATGACAGCATAACATCATGATACATGCCCATACGCACCATCTGCATATTTGTTATGAGATGTGATTGACCATTGCATATATCATTGCGTAGGATGATATGAGACTCCTTGATAGGTGGAGGTTATCTCACATGAGCGCACGATATACGTATGATTGATGCATGACTGGATTGTATGACTCATGCATCTTGCATTGTGTTGTGATTACTATATGCCCTAGCGACATCAGGACAGTAACCACCACAGGCATGTCGTGGATGGCCAGACAGGACACCAAAAATTTGTTCTAGCATCGGGCTATCATAGATGGCCCTGAGTGAAAATCCTTAAACGCTCTTGGTACCAGAGGATGCCCCAATGTCGAGACCGAGTGGATACATGAGCGCTCGAGTGCCGAATACCAGGAGGCCACGTCTCCCACTGTGTCTTGGTCGGTTAGGAGGGGGTGTGACCTTACTTGCCTAAGGGTAGGGGGCATTACTAGGCTGAGTTTAACCAGCTCGTGAATGGGTCCGCTATCGACGTGTTGGATAGATATTGGTAGACTATTGGTTAGGTGGATAGTGAGGTTTCATATGCTCACTTGGACTGTACTGCTGGGAGAGGGGCAGTGCCATTTGGAGTGTACTAGATCCCAGTGATGATCCTAGAGAGGAACCGTACTGATATGTGGACTTATTGAATAGGAATTACATACTCATTCATTCATTCATTCACTATCCACTCGGGCTAGTGATGCACAACTGTTTATTACATGTAACTTTGCACGACCAGAATTTCGGTTGGGCGCGCGAATAACCTGAGATCAGGAGTTTACCACATTGAGTCTGACTATCTAAATTTAGGTATGGGACTGGTTTGGATAGAAGTCCCTTGTGATGGACCCCGCAGCCTGTGATACTATGTACTATTATCTCAACCTCACACTTCTACTTGGTCATTTCATTTATATCATATATTGCATCCTTAAGCATATGACATTTTGGGTTGTTATGTTTTCTATACCTATATGACCTACACAGACTTAACAGGATTTACCTATTGCATTATATACCCTCGACATCTGATATTTGGCTCTTTATAACTTATTTACATAGCTGATCTGTATTGCGTACTCTAATATTGTATGACTCATGGAGTTGTTAGTATTTCTGCTTATTCTGTTATCGTATGATTCATGATCTTGTCAGTATTTCTGCTTACTTTGATAATTCATGTTCTTGTAGTATTTCTGCTTATTCTGATATTGTACGATTTATGACAATGTATTGAATACTTGGCACTTACCTTTTGCACACACTTACACCATCCTCTAAGCTTTCTATAAGCTTATGCACAATAGATGCGTGCAGGTGATGTTAGGTTGCAACAGTGTTGAGCTTGAAGCGTACAGTGATCTTCTAGAGCTTAATTTTTTATTTATGTATTTCCCTTTCAGCATTGTACTCAAATGATTATATTAGTGGATATGTGACGATGATGTTACCTTTGTGAATTGGGTAATCTTGTAGTTATGCTAATTATGAGTTAAATGTATATTAAAAAAAAATAAAAAAAATATCCTCCTTGTAGGATCCCAGGATTTGAATCTAGCACATGAATGCTAGGAGTCGAGAATGGGGTACTACGGAGATTGTCAACACTGGATTTGGCGATCGGGATTCCTGTGAATCTAGTTTTCGAGTTTGGGGCGTGACATTACCTCAGTCACACATTCATTTTATTCAAGAAGAACTGAAAAACCCATCACTCCAGAAGTTTTTCTAGCGCCACCAACTACAACCGTAAAGACATATTCCGAAGAATTGTTATGAGTTTAGAGGAATAAAAGGAAAGCCATCGTGGTGAGCAAATGTTCGCTTATAATACCCTTATAAAGGATTTAATACGAGCTCATACATCAATAATATCACGATTCGAGTCAGTCAGTTCTTCGAGGTGACAATATACTAGTTTCGGATCAAACAAAAATTTATCTTCCTCAACATCACTAGCAATGCAGCGCTCCTTTCCTCCTTCAATGTCAGAGCGATCAAAGAATAAAGGAATGAAAGTCTTGCCGACAGACATTAATCAGCCTAATCAACTTTCGCCAGATGAGCACATGATTGAAGAAGTCCCTAATCTTCCAACAATAATTGTCATAGACAATGTTGAACCACAAGTAGAAGGGCCCCAGCCACGAGTGGTTGAATTTCAGGGGCTTGCGCCTACTATTGATCAAATCATAATGCAAGAAGAAATTCGACAGATGGTCGTCGAAACCATTCATCTAGAAAAAGAACGAGATTAAAATTAAATGTTTCGATATCAGACACCATATCCCCCTAGAAAAAGTGTCATTTCCTGCTGATTTCAAACACTCAGACTTTCAGAAGTTTAATAGGGATAGGTTTAATAGGGATAGGTCACCAAAAGAATATATGATGCGCTTCATAACGATGATGGGAAACTTCTTTACAATTTCTCAATATTTTTTACGATTATTCGGGTCATCTTTGACAGGGAAAGCCTTTAGATGGTGTTGATGCTAAAATCTAGTTAACCCTTCTTTGACCCTTAAGTACCTGCACAAAGAACAAACAAGGAAGACCCTACTAGTAGAAGCAGTTTAAGTGTAGACATAGTGTGTGTGTACCTTTTACCATTGGGAATGCTCCCATTATAGTATTGTAGAGGGATCCTCCTAGTTTAGTGGGCGCGTGTTGTAGATGGATTAGAATTCATAACGCACGGGGAGTCTCTCAAGATCCTTGGCAGAGATCTCAAGATCCCGAGCTTATCGTGGATTAGCTTTCACGATCTTTGTAGAGAACTTTTGGATAGATCTTCCCCAAATAAGGATGAACTGTTCTCCTGGATAAGGTTGGACGGCTCCCTTAGATATGGTCGGACTGCAGATCCAGGTAAAGTCAGACACGTTAGTCGGGAACTGAGGTGAGTTTACCTGGCCTTCGGCTAAGGTCAGGTGGTGAAAATAATAGCACACAAGAGGTGTGCTGGCCGAGCTTTAGTAACATAAAGAAGCTTGTCCTCCCCTGCTGACAGATCTTTCAAAAGGAAGGTCTTTATGATGTCCAATTTTTATAGCATTTAACTTCTTCATGAGTCTTGATAGCCTCTTTGGGTTATTCCTTGGAGAGTCTATTCTGGGTTGTGTCGACCTTGACCCTTATTCCGGCGATCGGGTTTTCGTCCTCTTTTACACATCGGGGCGTGCTAGGTCTCGACCTGACCTGCTTTTATAGGTCGGGCAATTTTTCCCCATAACAGATGGTATTTAGCTTTGGATCCGGGGTCTATTCATACTTGGGAATAGATGCAAGACGCTTTTACTACAAACCTTTTCTCTTTTGATAGAGAAGTCTATTTGAATGAATTGGCCTCTATCAGTTAAGAGGAAGACGAATCAGTTGAAGAATTTATCAATCGATGGAAAGACTTGGGGGTATCATGTCGATATCTTTCAGGAGAATCAGAATAATTTAGGTTATGTTTAGGAGCTATAAGACCAAAAGTGACATGCAATCTGATTAGTGCAGATATATGGACATTTCGTGATCTTGTTGTAAAGGCTCTTGCTCTTAAAAAGATGCTTGAAAAAGTGTCTGCTTTTTACATAAAGTCAATATACTAAAGTTTTCATGAAACATCAGCCAATACTACTAATAAAAAAAAAGATAGAAGATTATCAGGATGACGAAAGAAATAGTGATGAAGAAGATAGAAATGGTCATGCGATTATGATGATATATAAAAGGTCTAGATAGTATAAAGACCATATGAAATATACATTCGTGAGGAAAGACGTAGTTCTTATGATGAATCAATTATTAGCTATGAAGAGTATTGAATTACCTCGGAGAAATTGAAAAGACAGGAGGAAATGATTATTGTCATTATCATCATGTCTTTGGACGTCATACGAAAAGTTGTAATGCCTTCAGAAAAAAGATACAAATGATTATTGATAATGGTGAAATTGTGATCGAAGAACATGATAGAAAGAGAATAATGGCGAGTCTAAAGCATTGATAATCTTCGAGAATGGGAACAAGATTCTATTGTTAGTATGGTCCATTATGCTTATGCACAAGAAAAAAAGCAAAGTAGCTATGTAACCGTATAATAAGACAAGTAGTCTTGCTATAGAGCAATCTCCAGTCATATATCTTCATGAATCTTCATTCCTTGGTGAAGCAAAGATGAATAATAATTAATAAATAGAAGAGTCAAAGAAAGAGACGATTTCTAAATATTTATTCACATATCTTTAAACAACTAGGCGGGACTCTTGATCCTTTGATCTCGAAAAAGGTAATTGTCAATTTTCTGAGATAATAATTGCTGATACTAATTTTACAGGTTGATACTGGGGCCAGAATCATTACTGTAGTTGAATTATTATATATCGACATGCAAACCTGGGATTGTTATTGCGATGGGATTATTGCCACGACTTTTAAAAGTGTCTTCAAAACTATATATATTCTGAAGAGGCCACCAAAAACTATTTCTGAGTCCTTGTTGACTATCTGTAAGATTTATTGAGTGATAATTATATCTAGACTATCGCCAATTATTAAGCTTAAGAGTATAAACTGTACTATTCGAAGTAATCTTATGGATCCATGGGTCAATTTATTGAACAATGACAGAAGTCATGCTCTATTCAATCTATGTGATCAACATAATGCCAATCAAAACACACAATAATTCGATGTATATTCTTTAAGAAAGGTAATATATTGTGGCCTATTAAAGGTTACTTACAAGACCAAGGCCAAGTCTAATCTTAAATGGGACGATCAATATATTATCACAGAAGATTATATCAACAGGACATATTGGGTTATGAATTAAAATGAATAAGGCATCAAAATGTTTACAGATATTCATCTTATAAAAAAATTATTGTTCTAAAAAAAGTAAAGGAGTTTTGATTGTGAAGATTCTTAGAGAAAATCTCATCCAATTAAAAAGGGGTAGATTAGGCAACAATTATACAATACCTACAATAAGTATACTATCGTTTGAAGCCCTATCAAGTTGCAAGCCATATCTTCAACATGTGACGATTATTGGTAACAAGGTGATATGTAGAATCATTCTTACAAACTACTAAAGAATTATTGCCTTATATACATTATAAAACATCGCTGATTATCGAGATATCATTGGTCATCTCTGATGTCACAAATAATCATTAATCGTATATTACGGAATATTATTTTAAATCATCACTGATATTTCCACTATTGTTGTTAAGTTGATATTATTGCCTCGAAAAAATGATATTATTATCATCACGCACTGTCGACGGAATATTATTGCCTATTATTAACATACTGATATTGTGGCTGTATTAATGATATTGCTGACTATCGTTCGTTGATGACTACACCGCATTGATTATTTTACCAATTTATCATTTATAGCAGTGGTTATGTGGAAGCCCTATATTATCAGCAATGACGATTTATCATTTATGGTAGCGGTTACATGTAATCCTTATATTATCAACGATGGCGATTTATCATTTACGGCAATGGTGAGCGCCCAAGAAGGCCAACCATGCATGAGACTGTAACACCCCAGATTTTTAGATTAGACGTCCTTAGGCAATGGTTCAACCAAAACACCTTCGTAACTGCTCAGAACCCAATTCCATAGCCAGAGAAATTACTTAGGATTAATTCCTTTAGAAACTAAGCATAAGTTAGCTAGCGCTACGCTGGAGTAGCTGTGAAATAGTCCCTGACCGCTTTAAATACGTTCTACAAGACCCAAAACTTGTAGAATCAATAGTGCTATAATACTCTAAAACCTCGGATAAAACTCTAAGCCGGTTTGTTCTCTGGACCTCTTTGAAACTTTGTATTGGATCTAGACCGCGCGTCGAAAGTCCGATACCTACAATCTTAGACCGTTAAAACTGCCTAGCTGGACTTGACAATCATTTCAAAAATCAAGTCCAACCGACATTCGCAGGCTATTTCGTTGAGCCTAGAGTGAAGAGAGTGAAAATAGGGTTAGATTTGGAATTTAAAATTCAAATCAGGCACACGAGTTGACGCGTCAGTATTAAGCGTTCTGACCGTCAGAATTCAGCCAAATTACACCCTTGGATCAGGAAAAATTTCTATTTCATATCATGAGACTTACAGACCTGATCTACGTGCGGTGACCACTGAACTGAAACTGGACTGCCACGTGCAATCTACGAACACTACTGGTCTGAAAATGGGATGAGAGCGACATCCAACGTGCACGAACTTAAGTTCGATCGCGTTCGGCCAGGGGACCACCAGAAATGTCCTTTTGGAACGAAACAGCCCCGATTTGGTTAGGCATCAAGTAAACTTTGTTCCCAAGCCTGTTTTGGGCATGTTTGGGCTTATAAAAGGGCTTGAAACCCTCTCATATCTCTCCCATCCGAATTTGGAAAAAGCCCTAGGTTGAGAGAGAGAAAAGGTGAGAGATTGTGAGAGAGAGTGTGAGAGAATTTTCTGCTGCTGGTGCTACCTGCTACACGTGATTAAGCAACACGCTCCAATCACTTTTTCGGTGATTTCTCCACGTTTCTAGGTAAGAAAATACCCTAAACTCTTGCTAATTTGCTGATCCTTAGTTTCCATAGCGAAGTAGCTGATGCATCTTGTAAATTAGGTTCCCGATTCGCCGTAGACGAAGCGTATACGCTCCGTTCGAATCAATACCCTTATAGAAGAAAAGGTATGGATTTTAAACACTTTGATTAACTGTTTCCAACGATTTCAATGTCGTTTAATAGTAGATTATCGACGGCAACGCCGTTTGACATGTACAACATGCTGTCCGTTTCCTGTTTCGTAAGCAGACGAAGAATATGAGATTTAGGGCATTTTAGTCATTTGTAGGGAATACTGTTTTCATTCATAATTTTCTGATGTGATTGACATGGCTTCTTGTTGCATTAGGATATTAGGAATACGTGCATAATTAGTTGGGCGAAGAGATTCGCCTAAATGCGCACTTTGAGTCGACATACTATATGTAGACTTAAGTGTGTAGTTTAAGTGTTTGTATAAATGCTTGTATTAGTATGTATTGAATTAAATGGTGTTATGAATTAGTTTGAGATTGATTTCTCAATTAATATGCTGATGTAAATGATTTCCTACATGTTAGCTATACGCATGATTTCATTATATGTATGAAATGCATGTGCTTGATGATTCACTTAAGTTGTATGTTATAACATGTGTTAACATGCTCACATTGTTGTATTTCATTTCCAATACTCTCAGATGATTGCTGATGTGGATTCATAATTGTTTGGGGCTATACCTAGTCCAGGTAGTCGGTAACCGAACAAGTTCATGGTTGGCTTATCTTTGCCACGAACGACGCGTCGATGAACGCGAGTCGTGTTTGGAGTTGGCGGTAGTGGTTAGGCCACACGAGGTGTTTTACGCACTTCATGTCGTTTGACTTGAGATGCGCTCGTGCTAGTCGAGCCCGTCAAGTAACCCGACTGGCCGTTGTATGTTCACCCTGTATGAGTCATAACTGCTTGAACCTAGGGTACTGAACTTACCATTGTAAACCCTGTCAACCATGGTACCTTGATCCAAAAAGACTCATGAGCCGGGCATGATGGTATGGGACACCGTGGTCGAGCTGTCGGCCTACGCTGGGGACACAAACCTTCCCGTAGTGACCAGTGAGCACCTATGTCTCGTGAGCAGATTATGGTGGTATGGGACACTATATTCTTGCTGTTGGCCTACATTGATCAGGCGACGAGTCCTTTGTAGTGACCGCGAGCGTATTCTGAGTCTACGAGAGGCGATGACCCTTCCGTAGCAGTGAGAGTACAGTAGGCCTGTATTGATAAGGTGATGGGGGAGCGGTGCAACGAGTGCGAGCAACAGCCCTAGCAGCCCTTGCAGCGACCTACAAAATATACATCGTATGAGATTACTAGGAGTGACGACCCTAGACAGGATCTGTGTTGGGATTGATATAAGGAAAGTACCTTAGTTTCCCAATCCTACTGTTTGAATGGACTAATAATAACTAAGAAATCATATCACCATTACATTGCATGTGCCTGAAAGAAGTGGAGCACTGTGAGACGATTGCATGCTGTGGTCGTGAGATGGTGCCGTATGAGGGAGATCGTCAGTGAGGGCATCCATCATGTCATGTCATATTGCATTAACAACAGTATTAGGATTGTTTGATTTAATACTTTACTATTATCGCATGATTGATTTGAGAACATGTTAATCCTTGATCTATTATTCCACTGAGTTATCTACTCATTCCCACGTTACGGGATGGTGTTTTCGGACACCCACCAGTCCCTATTGTGATTGCAGATGATGGCGCAGCTTGCGAGGCGGAGCTGGACTTGATGATGATGAGGATGATCCCTCCTTTATGCGTGTTCTGATTGACGGAATTACAGGGAGGTTGATTAGATGCCTTGACACTAGTCACTTTATCTTTTTAGAGCACTCATGTATATTCTTTTTATTTACCTTTGGAGTATACATGTATGTATATAACTTGGCATATTCACACTCTGGAGACATACAACAGTTTATATATGTTATACATACTATCACAGTCTTCCGCTGGTTAATTTAACTGTCTCTGGAGTATGATATGCTGTTCTGGCTTAATCTCACTCATGTTAATACATTAACACAGACAACATTCAATCATACATATCTATGTTGCATAAATAACATTTTGAAACTCGGGAGTTGGGTTTTTACTCGACCCCCAATTTTCGGGATGTTACAGAGACCTATATCTTATGCTCCAACAACTTACGAGCCTAAACTGTGAATGTTCCAATAACTTATGAACTTAAACTGTGATTTCTCTAATAAAGCCCAACCTGAAATCGGAGGTAAACTATATTTCCTCTCCTGAGCCCAGCCCAAAATCGATGGTAAGTTATATTTACTCTTTTGAGCCCAACCCAAAATCAGCAGTAAACTATATTTGCTCTCTTGAGCCCAGTCAGAGTTATGTCTAGTCAAAGTTACGTTCGATTAAAGTTGCGTCCATTCCAACACCTTACGATCTTAAACTGTGTTTGCTCTTACGAGCCTAACCCAAAACTGACATGTTAATCTACCGATATGACCAATATTACTAACTAAAATCTAATACAGAATGTAACATAAAGCATTGAAAAGCGCAAAAAATGGAATGACTAAATCATTGACATGATATATGTAATTTGAGCTAAAGAGACACTCCACTGAAATATATATTAAATTGTAGTCATTTCAGAATTATTAAACTGTTATGAATATTTCAGAATCATCGATACATTTATTTGAAGATTTTCAAAGATTGCCAATACATTTTGAAATTATCAATGCAACAAAATTGGATGAAAGAATTATACAGCCCTGAAATACTAATCCTGGCTAACTTGACAGGAGAAATTATTAACTCAAGGCTCTAGAATATCTTGATTAAAAAACATCCAATAATATAGGAATTGCTAGAGCTATCGCTGGATCTGTGACAAGAGTTGTATTAAAGAACCACTTTTTAGTTTGATCAACCGTGATGAAAATGAAATGTTGCCTGAAGAAAGCATCATTGCCACTATGGACTACCCCACTGAAGCATTTACTAGACAAGTTGGTGGGAGAAAAGAAGTCTTTAGATGCTTTTAAATGGGGGCATTGAGTTCTTTGCTCGAGTGCGATTCTTCGTTCGAGTGTGATTTTCATTAGAGTGTGATTCTCCATTTGGGAACGATCCTTTATTCAAGCGTGATTCTTTAGGTTTCCATTCGAGCTCAACCCTTCAGTTCTTCATTCAAGCGAATCTTTTCTGTTATGCGACCAACTCTATTTTCATGAAGAATCCTTCTTAATCATGAAAGAAATTTTGTGCAGAAAAAGATCGATCCTCCATTTGATTTCATAAATAAATCAAAATAGGATCGAGGGGGCATCTGTTGGGGCAAAAAAATACTTATCACCAGATCATGCCATCTTTTGTATGGCCAGTCTCCCCAGACAAGGAGGTCTATTACACGGCTAGTCTCCTGAGACAAGGAGGTCTGTTACATGCAAGTCTCATGGTGCAACTTTCCCTGTTACGCACCCTAACCTCCCAAGCTAATCCCCCTGTTTGTAATACCCCGGATTTTGGCTAATCTGGGATTAGACGTCCTTAGGCAATGGGTTAACTAAAACACCTGAGAAATCGCTCAGAACCCAATTCCATAGCCAAAGAAATCACGTAGGATAAATTCCTTTGAAAAATAAGTGTAAGTTAGCTAGCGCAACGCTAAAGTAGCTGGGAAATATTCCCTGATCACTTTAAATAGGTTCTACAAGACCCAAATCGAGTAGAACCAATGACTCTATAATACTCTATAACCTGGGATCAAACTCTAAACCGGTTTGTTCTCTGGACCGCTTTGAATCTTTGTATTGGATGTAGACCACGCGTCGAAAGTCCGATACCTCATATCTTAGACCGTTAGAACCGCCTAGCTGGACTTGACACTCATTTCGAAAATCAAGTCAAACCGATAATCACAGGCCATTTCATTGAGCCCGGACCGAAGAGAGTGCGAATAAGGACAATTGGAATTTCAAATTCAAATCTGGCACACGACTTGACGCGTCAGTATTGAGCATTCTGGCCATCAGAATTCATCCAGATTACACCCTCGGATCAGGAGAAATTTTTATTTTATATCATGAGACTTTCAGCCCTGATCTACATGCGGTGACCGCTGAACTGAAACTGGTCCACCACGTGCGATCTGCTGACCCAGCCGGACTGAAAACTTAATACATGCTAGATCTGGTACGTGTGAGCTTAAGTCCGATCGCATTTGGTCAGGGGACCACCAGAAAGCTTCTTTTGGACCGAAACAGCCCCGATTTGGATATGCACTAAGTGAACTTTGTACCGGAGCCTGTTTTCGGCATTTTTAAGCTTATAAAAGGGTTGAAACCCTCACTCCTCTCTCCCATCCGAATTTGCAAAAATTCCTAGATTGGGAGAGAGAAAAGGTGAGTGTTTGTGAGAGAAGGTGGGAGAGTTCTTCCTGCCACTTGTGCTACGTGTTGCACGTGCTTAAGCAACGCACCTCTATCGCTTTTCCGGCGATTCCTCCACTTTTTCAGGTATAAAATAACCCTAAAAAGTTGTTGATTTGAGGTTTACTAGGATTCATAGCTTGTTAGCTGACGTAACTCGTGAATTAGGTTCTCTTATCGCTGTAGATGAAGCGTATACGCTCCGTTCGAATTTACACATCCATAAGAGACAAGGTGCGGATTTTAGACGCTTTGATTGACTGTTTCCAAAGCTTTCAATGTCGTTTAATAGTAGATTTTTGACGGCAACGCCGTTTGACATGTACAACATGTTGTCCATTTCCTGTTTCGTAAACCAACGAAGAATACGAGATTTAGGGCATTTTAGTCATTTGTAGGAAGTACTGTTTTCATCCATAATTTTCTGATGTGATTGACATGGCTTCTTGCCGCATTAGGATATTAGGAATACGTGCATAATTAGTTTGGCGAAGAGATTCGCAAAATTGTGCACTTCGGGTCGACATGCTATATGTAGACTTAAGTGTGTAGTGTATGTGTTTGTATAAATGCTTGTATTAGTATGTATTAGATTAAATGATGTTATTAATTAGTTTGAGATTGATTTCTCAATTAATATGCTGACATAAATGATTTCCCACATGTTGACTATATGCATGATTCCATTATATGCATGAAATGTATGTGTTTGAAGATTTGCTTAAGTTGTATGCAATAACATGTGTTAACATGCTCACATGGTTGTATTTCATTTTCATTACCCTTACACAACTGCTGACGTAATTCTATGATTGTTTGGGACTATGCCTAGTCCAGGCAGTCGGTAACCGAACGAATTCGTGGTTAGCTTATCTTCACCACGAACGACGCGTCGATGAACGCAAGCCGTGTTCTGGAGTTGGCGACAGTGGTTAGGCCACACGAAGTGTTTTACGCACTTCATGTCCTTCGACTTGAGATGCGATCGTGTTAGTCGAGCCCGTCAAGTAAGCCGACTGGCCGTTGTATGTTCACCCTGCATGAGTCATAACTGCTTAAACCTAGGGTACTGAACTTACCATTGTAAACCCTATTAACCATGGTACCTTGATCCACGAAGACTCATGAGCCGGGCGTGGTGGTATGGGACACCGTGGTCGAGCTGTCGGCCTACGCTGGGGCCATAAACCTCCCCGTAGTGACCAGTGAGCACCTAAACTCGTGAGCAGATTATGGTGGTATGGGACACTATATTCTTGCTGTCGGCCTACATTGATAAGGTGATGGGGGAGCGGTGCAACGAGTGCGAGCAGCAGCCCTGACAGCCCTTTGTAGTGACCGCGAGCGTATTCTGAGTCTACGGGAGGCGACGACCCTTCCGTAGCAGTAAAGTACAGTAGGCCTGTATTGATAAGGTGATGGGGGAGCGGAGCAACGAGTGCGTGCAACAGCCTTGGCAGCCCTTACAGCGACCTACAAAATATACATCGTATGAGATTACTAGGAGTGATGACCCTAGACAGGATCTGTGTTGGGATTGATACAAGGGAAGTACCTTAGTTTCCCAATCCTGCTGTTTGAATGGACTAATAATAACTCGAAAATCATATCACCATAGCATTGCATGTGCCTGAAAGATGTGGAGCACTCTAGGGAGTGTGGCATGCCACGGTCGTAAGATGTTGCCATATGAGGGAGATCGTCGGTGAGGGCATACATCACGTCATGTCATATTGCATTAACAACAGTATTAGGATTGTTTGATTTACTGCTTTACTATTATCGCATGATTGATTTGATAACATGCTAATCTCTGCTCTCTTATCCCACTGAGTTGATCACTCACTCCCACGTTACGGGATGGTGTTTCCGGACACCCACCAGTCCTTATTGTGATTGTAGATGATGGTGCGGCCTGCGAGGCGGTGCTGGACTTGATGATGAGGAGGAGGATCTCTCCTTTATGCGTGATCTGATTGACGGGATTACAGGGAGGTTGATTAGATACATTGACACTTGTCATTTTATATTTTTAGCGCCCTCATGTATATTCATTTTGTTTACTTTTGAAGTATATATGTATGTGTATAACCTGATAATATATTCACACTCTGGAGACACACAACAGTTTATATACATTATACATACTATCACAGTCTTCCGCTTGCAAATTTAACTGTCTCTGGAGTATGATATGCTGTTCTGGCTTAATCTCACTCATGTTTAATACATTATCACAGACAACATTCAATCATACATATCTATGTTTCATAAATAACATTTTGGAACTCGGGAGTTGGGTTTTTGCTCGACCCCCCAATTTTCGGGATGTTACAGATGGTATCAGAGCATGATTTGGATTGAACCGGGCCTGGGTTATGGTCACGCGATGCACGATGTCACTTCCTTTGACTTAGGTGGGTGCGAGAAGGGTCTAGAAACACTTCTAGGATCCCAGATTCGCCAATAGGCGAAGTCTATTCATTCCGATCGCACGATCGAGTCTGTAACGCATATCGGGTCACGTGAAGCAACCCGAATAGCTCCTAAGTCATAGGAAGTCGGGTTGAGACGTTCTTTGAACGATTTTAAATCCGTAAAAGTAAATCCTTGGGCCTTGGGATGACCACGACTCCTGAATTCAATCGTCAGGGCTTAAAAACCCCGTTTCACCAAAAAATCTTCAAAATTCTTCCTCTCACCACTCCAATCTTCAATTCTTTCTTATCCTTTTCATATTAGGCATCAATCCTAATGTGAAAATAATGTAAAATCATACTTTCACAAAATTTTACAGTGAATAGAAAAATTTCATGAAAAATAGCCATAAGGCCATTCTAACTTCACTTTCTTTCGCAAATAATGGGTTAGATGGATGTACTAGCACCTTCTACCCCAAAATCATATGCTGCATGATAGGGTTTTGTATTCGAAATTGCAAATTGGCCCGGGAAAGCCCCGAACACATGTTTGGGCCTAAATAGGTCAAAATACAATGAACCAAGGTGGGGGCCACACATATTTGGGGTCCCTGAGGCATGAGGGACCAAACCCATGTGGTCCCACCGGCCACCATGCAGATGGCCGGCGATGCCATCGCCGGTTCGGCGATGCATCGCCGTCCGGTGGGGCCCACTGGATGTAATTTTCGGGCGCACGCCCTAATATGGCTAGGGCACCTCCCCCATATGTGGTTCACACCTTGAAACCCCCTATATACCCTACTTCCTTCACAAACAGCCCTTTCCCTAGCCCCATTTCAAGTTTTCTTGCTGCCCATCTCCAAACAGTGGCTTCAAATCGTTCCTAAACCCATTCCCTGCTAAAAACGGCCACACTCCTTCATTCCATTGAAGTTTTCAGCCCTCCCTCTAGTAGATTTCGTCATTTGGAGCTCCAAAAACTCCCAAATCGAGCTGAAATCGTGAGGTGCTCCATTCCACTTTTTCATTTCCATTTCTCCTTGAAAATACATCCTTGGGAAGCTTGAAGCATCCCTCTACAATGCCTAGATTTCATTCTGTCCATTTGGGCGACCATTTCTCCGCATTTCCTCCGCTTTCCATGACTATTGTTAAGGCTGTTTTAGCCTTTTCCTCCCTTTCCATCGTCCTCTCTCTCATGTCCCTTTTAGTTGAGCCTTTACCCTCTTTTTTGGGTCTCAAAATCGTGCTAACCTCAAATCTCATTTCTCAACTTTCTCCTTTTGAGAAGTATTGAAAATACCTGGCCGATAGAGCTCTAGTGGGCAACTGACAATACTGAACTAGATAGTATTCAAGAAGGTTAGTTGGGACCATGGTAGAAGTTCTTTGGTAGAATTAGGCATCTATGCCGTTGCCCTGTAGATTGTTTGATTTTTGTTTTAAGAATTTCTGTGTTTTGTTGTTATTGGGTCTAGTGATGTCACCGGTAGACAATGTGTTACGTCAGTGGTTTGGGCTTAGCATAGCCGAATGCATCTCTGTCATAATCCATGTGGAACTTCATTCCATATATTGTGACGAAATTTGGTTAGATGGAATACATGCCATTTCATTTCATTGTAAGGTATTATCCCTAGATTGGGAGTATAGTAACTCCCGGGATTCAGTCTACAAATGAATTTTTATCCCACCCCACCCTCCTACCAAGCATGCCACTCCCTATCCCAACATGGGATTAGGAATGCGGTTCCATTTAATACAACTTAATGCTACTGGCCATATAGGCCCTTGGCGTTTTGGACCTAGCGATAGCACTCCTAGATTTGAAGGATCTGACGACATAAGAAATCCAATTCCATTTAGATAATCTTGACCCTAAGCAATAGAACAACTCCCTATAGTAGAGATGGTATGGAACCATTTAACGTATAATCTTAGGCTTTGGATTATAGCTTTCTTAGGCTTTGGATTATAGCTGCTGAGTTACAGACTAGCCTATTAGTTACCTTAAGTAGTGTAAAGCCTGTATATGCTGAGGAATTGTAGGTTAGATTTGGTTGAAGTAGAACCTTATTCCCTCGATAGATCCCCTTATGACTTATAGACTTCTGTTGTTGCCCATAGGAAGGAACCATTCACTCTTAGGGAACATTTATAACTCCCTCAGAATGAACTTAGAATGTACTAGCATGCCTCTTAGAATTGCCTTCCCCAAGGGCTTATTGCATTCGGGAACGCAGAATAAAGGAACTACATGTAAGCGATGTATTCGCGGTTTGAATCGACTTCCTAATCCTAGTGGTTACCAATAAATCCAATGCTCTGATCAAGCAGAAGATCGGCATTAACTCGGATTAAGAATTGATACAATAAATCTTCTGTCCTAGCTAGACAGAAAGTCTATGTATCCGGCTCAGACCCACTACACAACTATTCTTCCGTGTTGGCCCGACCACCTATAACCACAAGTTATTGCTTTGCCCTTGGTAAATGGCGAGGACTTAAAGCCAGTAGAGAATTCGACATCTTACCATCAAGTCATACCTACCCCTGAACTTAACCACAATAGAGATTAGGCTCATCTCTATGATCATAGGTGCCAATGCCATAGAACACATCATTAGCAAGGAAAACCATGTAGAGAAGTTGTTTCCCAATTTATGTCAAGGATAGGTCTTAAGTTACACCTCGTTCTGATGTACGGAGCGACGCATAGATTCTTGAACTTAAGTAAAACCAAGTTTTAAGGGGGGTAGAACGTATGGAGTCCAATCCGGTTAGGTTAGTCAATGCTTCCGTTCGATCAGAGTGGCGCAACGGAAGCGTGGTCGGCCTCTTCCCCACTGGCCCAAGATCGAAACCTTTGAGTTCGGATATACGTACGATTAAGTTATTAAGTAGGATTGAACCTCCCTTAGAAAAGTATTCCTTACCCTTCGCCAATGTCGGGGACGACATTGTATTTTAAGGGGGGTAGATTGTAATACCTCGGATTTTGGCTAATCTGGGATTAGACGTCCTTAGGCAATGGGTTAACTAAAACACCTGAGAAATCGCTCAGAACCCAATTCCATAGCCAAAGAAATCACGTAGGATAAATTCCTTTGGAAAATAAGTGTAAGTTAGCTAGCGCGACGCTAAAGTAGCTGGGAAATAGTCCCTGATCACTTTAAATACGTTCTACAAGACCCAAATCGAGTAGAACCAATGACTCTATAATACTCTATAACCTGGGATCAAACTCTAAACCGGTTTATTCTCTGGACCGCTTTGAATCTTTGTATTAGATGTAGACCACGCGTCGAAAGTCCGATACCTCCTATCTTAGACCGTTAGAACCGCCTAGCTAGACTTGACACTCATTTCGAAAATCAAGTCAAACCGATAATCACAGGCCATTTCATTGAGCCCGGACCGAAGAGAGTGCGAATAGGGACAGAATTGGAATTTCAAATTCAAATCAGGCACACGACTTGACGCGTCAGTATTGAGCATTCTGGCCGTCAGAATTCAGCCAGATTACACCCTCGGATCAGGAGAAATTTCTATTTTATATCATGAGACTTTCAGCCCTAATCTACGTGCGGTGACCGTTGAACTGAAACTGGTCCACCACGTGGGATCTGCTGACCCAGCCGGACTGAAAACTTAATACGTGCTAGATCTGGTATGCGTGAGCTTAAGTCCGATCGCATTCGGTCAGGGGACCACCAGAAAGCATCTTTTGGACCGAAACAGCCTCGATTTGGATATGCACTAAGTGAACTTTGTACCGGAGCCTGTTTTCGGCATTTTTAAGCTTATAAAAAGGGTTGAAACTCTCATCCTCTCTCCCATCCAAATTTGTAAAAATCCCTAGATTGGGAGAGAGAAAAGGTGAGAGTTTGTGAGAGAAGGTGGGAGAGTTTTTCATGCCACTTGTGCTACGTGTTGCACGTGCTTAAGCAACGCACCTCAATCGCTTTTCCGGCGATTCTTCCACTTTTTCAGGTATGAAATAACCCTAGAAAGTTGCTGATTTGAGGTTTACTAGGATTCATAGCTTGTTAGCTGACGTAACTCGTGAATTAGGTTCTCTTATCGCTGTAGACGAAGCGTATATGCTCCGTTCGAATTTACACATCCATAAGAGACAAGGTGCGGATTTTAGACGCTTTGATTGACTGTTTCCAAAGCTTTCAATGTCGTTTAATAGTAGATTCTTGACGGCAATGCCGTTTGACATGTACAACATGTTGTCCGTTTCCTGTTTCGTAAACCAACGAAGAATATGAGATTTAGGGCATTTTAGTCATTTGTAGGAAGTACTGTTTTCATCCATAATTTGTTGATGTGATTGACATAGCTTCTTGCCGCATTAGGATATTAGGAATACGTGCATAATTAGTTTGGCAAAGAGATTCACCAAATTGCACACTTCGGGTCGACATGCTATATGTAGACTTAAGTGTGTAGTGTATGTGTTTGTATAAATGCTTGTATTAGTATGTATTGGATTAAATGATGTTATTAATTAGTTTGAGATTGATTTCTCAATTAATATGCTGACATAAATGATTTCCCACATGTTGACTATATGCATGATTCCATTATATGCATGAAATGTATGTGTTTGAAGATTTGCTTAAGTTGTATGCAATAACATGTGTTAACAAACTCACATGGTTGTATTTCATTTTCATTACCCTTACACAACTGCTGATGTGATTCTATGATTGTTTGGGACTATGCCTAGTCCAGGCAGTCGGTAACCGAACGAATTCGTGGTTAGCTTATCTTCGCCACGAACGACGCGTCGATGAACGCGAGCCGTGTTCTGGAGTTGGCGGCAGTGGTTAGGCCACACGAAGTGTTTTACGCACTTCATGTTGTTCGACTTGAGATGCGATCGTGTTAGTCGAGCCCGTCAAGTAACCCGACTGGTCGTTGTATGTTCACCCTGCATGAGTCATAACTGCTTGAACCTAGGGTACTGAACTTACCATTGTAAACCCTGTTAACCATGGTACCTTGATCCACGAAGACTCATGAGCCGGGCATGGTGGTATGGGACACCATGGTCGAGCTGTCGGCCTACGCTGGGGCCACAAACCTCCCCGTAGTGACCAGTGAGCAACTAGACTCGTGAGCAGATTATGATGGTATGGGACACTATATTCTTGCTATCGGCCTACATTGATAAGGTGATGGGGGAGCGGTGCAACGAGTGCGAGCAACAGCCCTGGCAGCCCTTTGTAGTAACCGCGAGCGTATTCTGAGTCTACGGGAGGCGACGACCCTTCCGTAGCAGTAGAGTACAGTAGGCCTGTATTGGTAAGGTGATGGGGGAGCGGAGCAACGAGTGCGTGCAATAGCCCTGGCAGCCCTTGCAGCGACCTACAAAATATACATCGTATGAGATTACTAGGAGTGACGACCCTAGACAGGATCTGTGTTGGGATTGATACAAGGGAAGTACCTTAGTTTCCCAATCCTGCTGTTTGAATGGACTAATAACAACTCAGAAATCATATCACCATAGCATTGCATGTGCCTGGAAGATGTGGAGCACTCTAGGGAGTGTGGCATGCCACGGTCGTAAGATGTTGCCATATGAGGGAGATCGTCGGTGAGGGCATACATCACGTCATGTCATATTGCATTAACAACAGTATTAGGATTGTTTGATTTACTGCTTTACTATTATCGCATGATTGATTTGATAACATGCTAATCTCTGCTCTCTTATCCCACTGAGTTGATCACTCACTCCCACGTTACGGGATGGTGTTTCCGGACACCCACCAGTCCTTATTGTGATTGTAGATGATGGTGCGGCCTGCGAGGCGGTGCTGGACTTGATGATGAGGAGGAGGATCTCTCCTTTATGCGTGATCTGATTGACGGGATTACAGGGAGGTTGATTAGATACATTGACACTTGTCATTTTATATTTTTAGCGCCCTCATGTATATTCATTTTGTTTACTTTTGAAGTATACATGTATGTGTATAACCTGGTAATATATTCACACTCTGGAGACATACAACAGTTTATATACGTTATACATACTATCACAGTCTTCCGCTTGCAAATTTAACTGTCTCTGGAGTATGATATGCTGTTCTGGCTTAATCTCACTCATGTTTAATACATTATCACAGACAACATTCAATCATCCATATCTATGTTTCATAAATAACATTTTGGAACTCGGGAGTTGGGTTTTTGCTCGACCCCCCGATTTTCGGGATGTTACACTGTTGCACGCCAAAATCCAAGCCATTTCATTCTATTATGTGCAAGACTAATTGTGCTCCCATGTCTGTTGCACGCCCATGCATTAGGGTTCTATTCTGCGGTCAGCCTGTAGGAAACCCTTGCTTTGTTATGCGGGAACAGGGTCCACACATGCGGAAGCCTATAAATACCCCATTTCCTCTTCATTTACAGGATAAAAAATTTTAAGGAAGGTCCTAAGAGCAAGGAAAGTGAGAAAAAGTATTTAGAAAGATCCAAGCCTATTGCGCGGTTTAAACCAAAAGAATCCAAGCCTGTTGAGTGGTCCAAACTAGAAAGATCCAAACTTGTTGCACCCCCCCTTCTTGCTCACCAGTTGCGCGCCCTTGACAAGTTGCTTCCAAACTTGTTGTGCACCTATGCAACAGGTCCTTATGACACACCTGTACAATGAGTTCCCCGCACACTGGGTTCTATTTAGAATTTGTCGTGTGGCTTCATAGATTCATTTGTAACTTGTCTTCATATGTGCATATCTCATGCATATTGACACATAACAAATGATCTTAGACCCACACAACTCTTCTATCATAGTGACGAATGCTACGATAGACATTTTGTAAGTTAAAATGCTGTCGAAATCACCATTGAACTGTCTCTTTTCTTTCATTATATCATTTTATCGTATTTTGTTTTAGAATCAAGGGAAATACGAAGATGTAATCGAAACTCAGAATCAATAAAATATGATGATGAATGTTCTTCTACCTTTCCTTTGTTACTATAGAACATGAATATCCCAACCAAAATACTTTCATTTCTTGTCGAAACACACACACACACATATATTTTAAGATTCTAAAAGTGAATGGCAAATGATTGATTAGGGTGGCCCACCGGATGATTGGATTATCTAGATTCTTGAGGTCTTTGGCATATTTTACCTCTGCACATTGGATGAATAGTGTGGATCTAACACCACATACACTGATAGCCCATCTCGACCTCCTACACCAAGTAATACCAACACTTGTGCAGAAATCTAAGCTTTCCTTATTAAACACATATAAATATAAGTAGTGTGGCCCATTCGATGGTTAGATTGATTTGAAAGTTAGGGCCCTTATATATTTTAGCCTTAGGGATCATATGATCCATATAAATCTAACTGATTTGACTAGAGGCACACTAATCAGCCTCTACGACAAGAAATGTAATGTCTCAGAAAAATTCGTATAGGGACCCGAGTACCACCTCAGGTAGAAATCACTAAGGACCGAATCCTTTAGGAATTAAATGAAAACTAAGTGGTAAACTAAATCATCTGTAGAATTAGCTTGAATCACTTTTAATACAAACTGTAAGACCCAAATCCAGTAAGATCGCTAACCCAAGGTTACCTAAAAATGTAGGATCAATCTCAAAACCCAGTTAATCTCTGGAGCACATTGAAACTCCGTATTGGACCTGGACCACGCGTCGAAAGTCCGATTACCATAAAACTATATGTTATGTTTGCCTTAATGGGCCTGACAACCATCTCAGAAATTAAGTCTAAATAGTATCCCGAAACACACAACTTGAGTTCGAAGCGAAGTGTGTGAGAAACATGAATATCTGTAGAAGATAGACTCAAACTTAAGTGAATTGGGTCATTCACCTGTAGGCCAAATTTAAGATTTCAGACCATCAGATTCTAACCTAACTACACCCTTAGATCATGGAAATTTCCCTACATAAGTCAGTGTACTTGTGGCCCAAATCGAGTGACGATAGTCATTAAACTGAAACAGGTCCTTCACGGTCGATCCGTAAATTTGATCAAAACGAAAACTTAACCTGACCTAGATCCAATTTTAAGAAAATTTTTCCAGACCATATGCAAGAAATGGGGCTCCAGATGAGCCCCGTTGGATCGAATTAGCCACTCGTTGGCTATAACCTAAGTATACTATGACCCTGAGGCCATTTACACCAGTTCTAAGCCTATATAAGGGCCTGAACCCACCCCTCTCTCATTTCATACGAAATTCCAAACCCTAGGAGAGAGAAGAGAAAATAAGAGAAGGAAAGAATAAGGAAAAGAGAGAGTGAGAGATAGTTGGTGGGATTTGATCCCACCGATCCACGTACTGAATCATCTTACCTGCATCGCTACACTGGTGATTTTGACTCCGTTCTTGGGTAAGAAATCCTAACCTATTCTGTTTTAGGTATCCAGGTAGAGGAATCGATGAAATAGCTAACCTATTTCATGATTCAGGTAGCCATTGTGTCGTAGACAAAGGTGTAGCCTAAAAACTGAGTTCGATACGAGTTAACCGATGAAAGGTGCGGACTATAAATATTTAAGTTATGGTTTTTAAGGATTTCAATGTCAGTAATGATTTATGACTAACTTGTTTATTGTCACATGTGCCTAGATGCGATGTTTTTTATGTATTACATTTATATATAAACTATGTTGATTTTAAAGCATTCCATGTATTTGTTGAGATGTTGGAATGAATATGGAATTATGATTTATGCTTACTATGTCTATTGATTAAAAATACATTATTGTTGAAGGTGTGGCAAATCCTTATGAAAAGATTTGCTATAATACCTGTTATAACTACTTTATTATATGTATGTTAATATGTGTAGTCTAAGTGCTCAATAAAATGCCTAGTCTAAGTGTTTGATAAAATGCCTGAATGAGAAAATTCTTTTTGAAATGCATGTAGTGAGGGCATTGAGATAGGATTCTCAATAACTTGATCTATAGTTACAGTTTCCTTCATATAATCTATCTCGCTATTACGTGATTTAAGAATGAATGTCTATGTATTGTAACATGAACACTATGTGTTTATTAAAATTCCCAAATGAGATTTATATTTAAATTGATTGTCACATGCTATTTTGACTATCACACTTGATTGCCTAGTGTGTTTTAATATGATTGGGACTACTGCATAGTCCAAGCAATCGGTAATGGTTCCCGAATTAGTGGTCGAGGTTGTTACGCCACATAAGATACGTTCGATGAATCCAAAACATACACTATTTATCGAAAGTGGTTAGGCCACGCCGGGTGCTTACACACTCGATGTTGATTAATTCTACATGCGCTCGTACCAGTTGTTCTTGTCAAGTAACCCGATTGGCCCAATGTATGTTTACTATGTATAAACACTACTGCTTGAATATAAGGTACCAACTTACCAATGTAAAGCCTGCTTTAACCTTGGTACCTCGATCTGCCAAGACTCATAAGCTGGACATGGTGGTGTATGGGATATCGTGGTCGAGCTGTCGGCCTACACTGGGGTGACCAGCCTCCCCATAGTGATCAGTGAGCTTCCAAAACTCATGAGCCGAATATGGTGGTGTATGGGACATTGTATTCTAGCTGTCGGCCTACGATCAGGTGACGAGCCTCTCGTAGTGACCTCAAGTATACACTAGGACTACGTTAAGGTGAGGAGTCTTTCCATAGTGACCTCAAGTATAAATTAGGCCTACACTTTTGTGACGAGCCTCTCCGTAGCGACTTGGAACTACCCATCGTATGTGATTAACTAGATTGATGACCCTAGATGGATCAATGATATAAAGGGAGGTACCTTCGCTTCCCAAACCTACTGTATGTATAAGTTTAATTAAAAACTTAGCTAATCACACACATGCATTGCATTACATGTGCCTTTGTTGTTAGAGTTGAGCATAACAGGAGTGTTGCATGCGTGACCGTGAGATGATGTCACAGAGGGAGTGTAGGTGAGGGCTACATCATTATCGCATCCCATTCTTGCATTAATAAGAGTACTTAAGACATGATTGTTGTACTGTTTTATCATTACTGCTTGATTGAATTGATAACATATTAACCTTTACCTTATAGCTCCACTGAGTATCACTCACTTCCACTCTAGGACGGTGTTTTAAAACACCAACTAGATTTTGTTGTAGTTTCAGATAACGGTGAAGCATACGAGACAGAGCCTGTATTTTGTGATGATGAGGAGCAGTTCTCTTATCCGCAACTCTCTGACAGGTCTACGTAGACCTGGAGTTGAGCCATCGGAGCTATAGGGATATGGACTAGAAGACATTGCATTTTATCATTTTATGAATTTTGGTATTATACATGTAAATATTTAACTTGGGGACATTCATACTTTGGGGACTTATAATCACTTATATGCTTTATATCTATTTATCACAGTGTTTTTCTTGCGTAATTTAACTGTCTCCAAAGTATGATATATTAATTTGGTATAATCTCATTCATATTTAATGTGTTAATAGAGACAACATTTAATCATCATTATCTATGTTGCATAAGTGATGCGTTAGAACTCAGGAGATGAGCTTCTACTTGACCCCCGATTTTCAGGGCATTACAAGTTGGTATCAGAGCATGATTTGAATTAAACTAGACCTGGGCTATGGTCACACGATGTACACTAACATACTTTGACAGGGAGCAATAAAATGTAGAAACAGTCGTAGGATTCCCAGTTTCGTCGACAGGTGAAAATAACTGTAGAAATTAGACCCATAGGCATCTGCGATCATGCAAGATGGCCCCAATCCTTTTCCAGACTGTCAATTGATGGGTTTAAACCCTAATTTGACATATTCCACACTCAAATAACCCATAAAGTGTGAATATGCTTGAGATCAGACCCGAAACGCCTCGAATGGACTTGGGGGCCTAAACGGTGCAAATTGAGGGGAACCAAAGTGGACCTGGCACGTTTCTAGCACCCCAAGGGGGGGGGGGGATATCATCACCCTTGAGGTGAGCCATCACCTACATGAAAAGCGGACGGCGTTGGCATCGCCCCAACCGTGAGCCCTCGCGGTCCACTGACAGCGGGTCGGGCGGGCCGAGCATTGTACACACTTGTGGGGCCCATGAAATAATGTGGGGGGCCCCTATTTCTCCCCACTTGCTTCCTTTCCTTCATTCCCACCCTTCCAAGCTTTTCAAACTTCCAAAAATCCCATCTTTCTCTCTCAAATCTCTCCTTCATTCTCATATCATCTTCCTCTTCATCACTACATATACACCTTCCACCATTCCTTTCAAAACCCCATCTCTTATCCCTTTTTTCCTTCCATTTGAGCACACAAACCCTCCTTTATGTCTCAAAAATCTCAAGGTCCAACAACCCATCCTATCCCTCCATCGTATTTCACTTTCATGGCTCTTTTGAGCTCGTGGTGGCCATATTCTCCCTTTTCACGCTTCTTTCTCTCATTGGTAAGAAGAGGGCTTCCACGGATGAAGTCGGGCCTAGCTGCCCTACCCATTCAAGGAGGTAGAAAGGCGCCGAAGCAAGTTCAAGCATCGATCGAGAAAATGAAGTGGGATCTCGATCCCTAGCTTCCTCTCGAAAGAGCTCTACTAGCGGATATGGCACATGGAAGGTTTCAAGGCCATAGGGTCCTCTTTGAAGCACACATGGATGAGAAAATATTTGAGCTTTACCCAATGATAGATCTCCTGTTGGACGCCGGGTGGGGTCTCATACTTGAGGGCAAGTCTTGTGCGAATGAGGGCACTGTCCGAGCCTTCTATGCCCATATACGAGAGCCACTACTGAGCCTCTACATTCTCTATCCCCGTGGGAAGGTGGGAAGCCATTGTCAATATGGACTTGATAGCCCGAGTCATGGGGATTCCGCGTGGGGAGGTTCATGCTAGTGAGAAGAGTCTCAGGAGTGTGCATGAAAGAGATCGACACACGTAATTTCTTTGTGGCTGACTGGTCCACTGGAATCGAGGCAACTGCCTCTCAGCGACCGAGATGACTCATGACTTCTACCTGCTCTACCACATCTTCATGTACAATGTGTATCCCAAATGGAGCAATCACAACGAATGCACGTGTCTGATGGTAGACTTTCTATACCGAGTTGGGTAAAGAGACAAGCTGTGTCTACCTATGTATGTACTACTACAAATAGTCTGGACCACATGCTCTCCCAGGATAAACATTTCACTTGCATTCGGCCGACTTATATGTAAGCTTGCTCGTCAATTCGGCTACAGACTTGGTGTAAAACATCTTGCGCTAATCCATTTCATTAATGACACTACTCTTAACAACATGGGTATTGGGCCACGATAACGTCACACCCGACTCGATGAAAGTAAGGATGAAACGGGAAGTGAAGAGGAAGTGAGCGATGAAGAAGGAGAGCAGGAAAAGGAAGAAGAGGAGGCCCAGGACTCTGATGGGGGCTCTCCACCTACTACACAAGAGCATCATCATGATCGGGATACTTTAAAAGCCCGCTTGAGTCAGATAGAAGAAAATCAGGCCACCCTGAGATACGAGGTCAAGCAGAGTTAGGCCTATTTGAAGATGAAATATAAGAAGATGTAGCGCACCCTGAAATTCATCTTGTGCTGCATACAGGACAAGGGTGCCCCTCCACCATCACCTTAGTCAGACGACTAGTCACAACATGTAGTCGTCTTTGGGTTTCCTTTGTTTCCCTATCATCTATGTAACAACCTTTCTTAGTAGTGTGTTAGAGCAGTTAGTGTGGAACTTTTACTGTATTAGCTCACATGCATTGACAGTCATGATTCAAGTAGTACTATATCTCATGTATTGTGACAATTTTGATTAAATGAAATGCATAGACTTCCATTTAATGTGAGATGTACATGTATGGTTGGGTGTGTGGTTCTTATGATCCAAATCTTACGCGTGTGAACCCTAGTTGTATATTGGGAATGCCACCTAAGGCCACTCGGAGTACGACACATCTTACTCTTGACGAACGAGTGACGGGGCACCTCCCCTCAGCAATTTCCATACAGACCCCAGTTTGGGCCCGAATCACGAGACTATGCCAGATTCTCAGCCAGCCACTGGCCCTACAAATGGGCTGACACCTTTTGCACCACTGGTTCTGGAGCAGAACCATGCATCCTCTTTGATGCCCCACATGTACCAGGCTCCTCTTGATAGGCTGGAGCAGATGATGCTCCTTATGCAGCAGTAGAAGCAGATTTTAACCGCTATTGCTCGGGCCCTTGCCCAGAACATAAGCGTGGTTCCACCAGCACCACCTGTGCACCCTGCTGTAAATGTGGGTGCTAGTTGTTTGTTTGAGCGATTTCAGCGCTTTTGACCTCCTACATTTGTGGGTACTCACAGATCCGAGGTGGCCAAGTATTGGCTTGACCTCATCTCTAAGATGCTGAAGCCACTGCACTGCACTGAGGCAGAGTAGGTAGAGTTGGTCACCTACATGTTTGAGAAGGAGGCCAATCTCTGGTGGGACAACGTCCTTAGGACTGTTGCTCCTGGTTACATGTGGTCGTGGGAAACTTTTGAGATACGCTTCCATGAGAAGTATTTCCCTCTCACCTATCATAATGAGAAGGAGGGAGAGTTCCTTTCCCTTCGACAGGGTGGGATGACAGTGGCGGAATATGAGAACGGGTACACGGAGCTGGGCAAATATGCTCCCTTAATATTAGCAAACCAACCGATCCGAATGCGGTAATTTTCTTGGGGTCTTAGACCCGAGATACGCTTAAAGATGTGTTGTGCTAGCATACTCAACTATGTTGAGCTAGTGGACATGTCTCTGCGAGCTGAGCAGGACAGGGACAGGCTGTCTCGTATGCACATGCCCATGAGTCAGAGGCCTCGACCAGACTTACAGAGCAGACCGTTCTTGGGCAAGAGGCCGCGAGCAGATTCTCCTCCTCGGCATATGGTTCCACCAACACAACTGAGGTGACCTGATATATAGTGCACCTACTATAAGAGGTAGGGCCATGTTGACACCTAATGTTTCACCAGGATGAGGTACAACGACTTTATGCCTCCTCAGAAGATCAATCGTCGGATGCCACCAGCTATCTTAGCTCCACCTCTATATTTTGTATTACCTGCATAGCCTTCTTATAGGCGACTTGTACCTTAATTTAGGCCGCCTCAAAGGCTTATGGCACCGCAGCTGAACCGTTCTCAATAGTCTCGTGTGCACTCACTTGCAGCTGAGGCATTCGAGATAACATTTACAGTACCAATGCCTTTTGAAGTCACGACACACATCCAAGGTATACCAATCTTCTTATTGATGGACACCAGGTCCACTATCTCTATAGTATCATGTGCAGCAGTCAAGCGACTGGGGTTGAAAACTAGTCTTATGGTTAGGTTCAGACTCCTTACCGCCAAAGGGACTTTCTTAGATACTACCAAGATGTGTAAGGGTTGTTCGATAGACTTAAGGAGCAGAACAGTATTCGTCGACATGATTATTGTCCCGCTATGTCATTACGATGTGATCCTTGGTATGGATTGGCTCCCTGAGATGAAGGCAGAGATTGATTGTGATACTAAGGTGGTGACAACCCATAGAGCTGAGGGCATGACCTTTGCATTCTCAGTTCAGGTCAGTTAGTACTACCGCATCAGTTGCTACACTACCTTGTTAGAGCATGTTGATGGCCCGACTTTAGGAAACATGCCAGTAGTTTAGGATTTCGAGGACGTGTTCAGAAAGATACCTGGATTGTATCCTCAACGCGAGATTAATTTTATCACTGATCTAGTGCCTAGTGCGACACCTATATCTCTTTCGACTTATTGCGTGCCTCCATGTGAGATAGAGGAACTGAGGAAACATAACAATGATCGGTTGGATGCGGGCTTTATACGACCGAGTGTATCTCCTTAGGGAGCACCCGTGTTGTTTGTGAAGAAGAAAGATGGATCACTACGATTGCGTATTAATTATCACAAATTGAACCAATTGATGGTGAAGAACAAGTATCCTTTACGCATGATAGATGATTTATTTGATCAGTTGAAAGGGGCATGGTACTTGACTAGGATCGACTTACAGTCAGGGTATCACTAGTTGTGCGTAAGGGATGAGAACATGCATAAGACAGCTTTCAGGACCAGTTTTGGGCACTACAAATTTCTTGTGATGTTGTTTGGGCTCACGAACACACTGATTGTGTTCATGGACCTGATGAACCGAGTGTTTCGACCGTACTTGTACCGATTCGTCATCCTATTTATAAATGACCTCTTGATATACTCCAAGAGTTGGGAAGATCACGAGGAGTACCCGTGAGTAGTCTTTGATACTCTGAGGAAGTACCAGTTGTTTGCGCAGTACAAGAATTGCGACTTCTGAAAAGAAAAAGTCAAGTTCCTAGGACATGTGGTGTTCAAGGAAGGAATAGTTTTGGACCTTGCTAAGGTGACCGCAGTTCAGGACTGGGAGTAACTCGGTTCGGTTACTGATGTGAGGAGTTTTCTTGGCCTGATAGGTTACTATCGTCGATTCATTAGAGACTTTTTCAAGATTTCTAGACCGTTGTCTCAGCTCACTCAGAAAGATCTTAAGTTTTCCTGGAATGAGAAGGCAGAAGTAGCTTTTCAGGAACTGAAGGACAAGTTGACGTCTGGCCCTATGTTAGTATTGCCAGAGCAAGGGGTCAAGTATACGATATACACCGACGCGTCTCGTGTTAGTTTGGGTTGTGTCCTTATGCAAAAGGACAGGGTTATTGTTTATACATCGCGACAGTTGAAGAAACACTAGGAAACACGAGGAAAACTACCCTACGCACGACCTAGAGTTACCGGGTGTCATCTTTGTATTGAAGCTCTGGAGACATTACCTTTATGGAGAGGAGTTCGAGCTCTTTTACGACCACAAGAGCCTCAGATACACATTCACGTAGAGGGACTTGAATATAAGGCAGTGACAATAGATGGAAACCTTGAAAGACTTTAAGTTCGAGGTCTCCTACCATCCTGGCAAGGCTAACCTTGCAGCAGACGCGCTGAGCTGCAAGAAGACAATAGCATTCGCGGCTCCATTAATGATAGAGGAGTAGAATATGGTCAAGTTTTTATGAGCTTTTGAGCAAAAGCTTATGGTAGAGGAGCCGTTCGAGAGCGTCGCACATGTTCGTGTGTGGCCACTTATCGATGACCGAATCATAGTGGCTCATGGGGAAGATGAATGGTTGGTGAAGACGAGGAAATGAGCTAGTGATAAGGAAGACTCTAAATGGTTCGGATGAGGGTTTACGTTATCATGGCCGCCTATGTGTCCAAAGTCTTCATGACTTGAGAAAGGAAGTTCTCGAAACTTCTCACAATTCGAGGATGGTAATGCATCTTGGTAGTACGAAGATGTATCGAGACATGAAGAGGTCATACTAGTGGGTCAACATGAAGGCCCACATAGCAGATTATGTGTCTCATTATCTCACGTGCTAACAGGTTAAGGCCGAACATCGTCAACCTCCTGGTTTACTTAAGCCCATTCCTATAGCTGAATGAAAATGGAATTTCATCTCTATAGACTTCATTTCAGGGTTACTGAAGATGAGGAAGGAACATGATTCCATTTGGGTGATTATTGTAACGCCCTGAAAATCGGGGGTCGAGCAGCAACTCAACTTCCGAGTTTCAGACCATCACTTATGCAACATAAATAATGATAATTAAATGTTGTCTGAGTTAGTGCATTTACATGAGTGAGATTATACCCAAATAATAATTCATACTCCAGATCCAGTGATAAAACGCAAGCGAAAGACTGGAAGATATATATATCACTGTATATAAGAACAAAACAATCTCGATTTGTCTCCAAAGTATGAACATATTTCTGAGTCACATATACATATATCAAATCAAAATCAAATGTCATATGATAGTCCAACTAGAAAAATCTCACCGATCCAGGCCACCTATGCAAAGCCGTCAGAGAACTACATGTACGAGAACTCATCCTGGTCCTCGTAGTAGTCTGGCTCCAACTCCTGAATCACCTCCCTATCTGCATCTAAGACAGAGTCTGGTAGGTGTTGCAAACACCGTCCCATAACGTGGGAGTGAGTGATCAACTCAGTGGAATCATAGAGCAAAGATTAACATGTTATCAAATCAATCACGCGATAATGGTAAAGCAAGAAATCAAACATTCCTAAATACTGTTGTTAATGCAAGGATGAGGTGCAATAATGATGCATGCCCTCACCGACATAGTCTCTCATGTGACACCATCTTACGTCCGCAGCATGTTTTCTTCCCTCAGTGATCCACATCTTTCAGGCACATGCAGTGTCATATGAATATGATTACCAAGTTGTTATTAGTCCTTTTATACAACAGTATTGAAAAACTAAGGTACTTCCCTTATATCATTCCCAACAAAGATCCTGTCTAGGGTCGTCACTCCTAGTAGTCTCATATGATGATATATTTCTAGGTCACTACAAGGGCTGTCAGGGCTGTTGCACGCACTCGTTACACCGCTCTCCCATCACCTTATCAATACAGGCCTAGTCTGTACTCTTGTTGCTACGGAAGGGTCATCGCCTCACCTAGACTCAGAATACACTCGAGATCACTACAAAGGGCTCGTCACCAATCAGAGTAGCCCGACAACTCGAATGTAGTGTCCCATACCACCACAATCGGCTCACGAGTCTGAGGTGTTCACTAGTCACTATGGGGAGGCTCGTTGCCACAGCGTAGGCCGATAGCTCGACCACGGTGTCCCGTACCACCATGTCCGGTTCATAAGTCTTAGTGGATCAAGGTACCACGGTTATCAGGGTTATCACTGGTAAGTTCAGTACCCTAGGTTCAAGCAGTTATGACCAATACAAGGTGAACATACTGCGGTCAGTCGGGTTGCTTGACGAGCTCGACTAGTACGAGCACACCTTAAGCTGAACGACATGAAGTGCATAAACACCTTATGTGGCCTAACCACTGCCGTCAACCAAAGCACGACTCAGATTCATCGACTCGTCCTTCGTGGTGAATAGAATCCAACCATGAATTCAAATCTGTTACTGACTTCCTGGACTAGGGAATAGCCCCAAACACTTGTAATCTAAATCAATAATCATATGAGAGAGACAGAATTGAAATACAAGTAATTCCAGCATGTTATCAGCATCTTATAACATACATCATAAGCAGTTAACCATACACGAGTATTTCACACATAAGGTAATCAATTCAGACATAACAAGCAGGGAGGAAATCATGTACATCATCAAATTAGTTGAGAATCTAATCTCAATGCTAAACTACAACACCATTTACTCAATACTTACCAATACATACATTTATACAAACACTTAGTCTACACACATTTGTCTACATAGCACATGTCGGCCAAAAGTGTGCATTAGGGCGAATCTCTTCGCCAAACAGATCATACACGCATAACTAGCATAGGTACATGAAAAATACTCATGGCAATCACATCGACAAAATACGTACATATACAGTATTTTCTACAAGTACTTAAAATACCCTAAATCTCATATTCTTCGTACGTATTCAAAATGAAAAACAGACACATGTTCTACATGTCAAATAGCACCCTCATCAATAATCTACCATTAAATGGCATTGAAAGCTTTGAAAACTGGTAACCTAAGCATCTAAAATCTGCACCTTACGCCGTAGGAGTGTAATGAATCGAATAGGAACTCTACGCCTTTGCCAACGATGATGTGACAACTTATTACACAAGGTAAGTCAGCTACTTCGCTGCTTACATCGATAGAATTTTTAAAATAGGTTAAGGTTAGGGTTTACTTACCTAGAATGGAGTTAGAATCACCGGAAGAGTGATTAGATCACGATGGTTAAGTATGTATAGCAGTAGGGTAAAGTGACAAGAGCTTTCTCTCACAACTCACATACAATCTCTCTCTTTTCTTTCTTCTCTCTCCTAGGGTTTCTCTCAAATTTGTATGTGAGGGATGAGAGAGGGTTTAAGATCCTTAAATAGGCTAAAAACTCACCTATTTAGACTTTAGACCAAGGTATACTTAGGTTATAACCAAATCGGGTTATTTTCGATCCAAAAGAACATTTCTGGAGGTCCTCTGACTGAATGCGATCTTAAGCTTATGGATGCTGGATCCTAATCACATTAAGTTTTTAGTTCGATTGGGTTTCCAGATCGCACGTGGCGGACCAATTTCAGTTCAACTGTCACTGAGACTCGATCAGGGATTCCAAGTACACTGACATGAGTGGGAAATGTTTCCTGATCCGAGGGTGTATTTGGGTCAGATTCCAATGGTCTGAATGCTTATAATTAACCCGCAAGTGACACATGCCACATTACTTAAATCATATTTAATTTATAAAGAAATCTGCCCATTCTCACACTCCTTGCACCAGGATCAATGAAATAGTCCCAGGACATCATTTGAACTTGATTTCCGGGGTGGTAGTCAACTCCAACTACGCGGTCATAATGGTCTAAGTTCATTGCTACCGGACTCACGACGCGCGGTCTAAGTCTATTACAAAGTTTCAAAGGGTTCCTAAGAACAAACGAGTTTAGAGTTTGATCCTAAGTTTCAGGGCATTATAGCGTCAACGATTCCACAAGTTTTGGGTCTTGCAGAACCTATTGAAAGTGAACAGTGCTAATTTCACAGCTAGACTAGCTTAGTACTAGATAACTTATGTTGAATTTCTAAAGGAATTAATCCTAAGAGATTTCTTCCTGAGGTGGTACTCGGGTCTCTGTACAGATTTTTTGGAGACGTTACAATCATGGACTGATCGATGAAATCATCTCACTTTCTCCCTTTTAGAGTTTCGAACTCGGCAGATGATTTGGCCAGCTGTATATCAAGGAAATAATGCGTCTACATGGAGTTCCTATGGAGATCGTGTCGAATTGAGACATGTGATTCACATTTATCTTCTAGACTCATATCAAGGAAGCAATAGGTATAAAATTAAAGTTCAGTACTACGTTCCACCCATAGACTAACGGGCAGATGGAATAGGTGAATCAGGTGTTGAAAGATATATTGCGAGCTTGTATGCTTGATTTCGATGATAGTTGGGATGACTATCTTTCTTATGATGAGTTCACCTATAACAACAGCTTTCAGACGAGTATTGGCATGGCTCCTTATGAGGCATTATATGGGCGTACATTAGAGCATCGTATTGCTGCGCAGAGGTTAGTGAGAAGAGTTTAATTGGCACAAAGTTAGTGCAGGTGACCTAAGAGAAGATCGACTTTATCAGGCATCAACTTCTTGCAACACAGAGTAAACAGAAGAGTTACGCCGATACGAGATGGCGACCGCTAGAGTTTGAAGTTAGGGACCATGTATTCCTGAAGGTTTCCCCCATGAAGGGAGTCTTTCGATTTGGCAAGAAGGGAAAAATCACGTCATGGTTTAGTGGTCCATTTTAGATTTTAGATCGAGTGGGTGTGGTAGCATACTGCCTCACTTTACCCATACCACTTGCAGGTGTGCACAACGTATTTCATATATTGATGCTGAAGAAATACGTTCCTGACCCTTCCAATATTATCAAATGGGAGAAGGTAGAGTTGAGTGAGGATGTTATTTACGTACTGCGACTGACACGGATTCTGGATAGGAAGGAACAAGTGCTACGCAGCAAGATTATTCCGCTTGTGAAGGTTAAAAGTGCACCTACTAGTGCCCTTGTTTGTGAATTATGATGTAAGTTGAGTCAGTCAGACTACAGCGCCTAACATGAAGATCAATTCAAGTGTTTGCCTTAACTGGATGTGTGGAAGCTCGCCATAGGTAAATCATAGCCTCACATCCCTTGTCCCAAAACACCAGGTGATTAAAACCTATAAAACAACTTAGAACATATAAGGGTTTTTAGGTAAGTGAACTTTTTTAAATAGCAGAAAATATCTAAGTTTGCTTGCCCTGTCGATTGTATGATACACCTTTCGGTATGATCGACCTGCTCTGTCGATGTCCTCGACACTTAATCGATACTATCGATAAGAGGACTAAAAGTGTCCAGTAACTGCATACCATCTGGACAGATTTATAGATATATCGATACATCTATCGATATCATCGATATTCAAACATCGAGTCCATCGGAAGTTGCTCGATAATATCGACACGAAGAATTTCAGCAACCCTGCTGTAACGCCCGGAAAAAATCCGTATTTGGACTCGAGTACCAACTCGACCCGAAATTGTGTAGAATTAATTCCTTTAGAAAATAAGTCTAAGTTAGATAGCGCAACGCTAGAGTAGCTGGGAAATACTCCCTGATCACTTTAAATACGTTCTACAAGACCCAAATCGAGAAGAACCAATGACTCTATAATACTCTAAAACCTCGGATCAAACTCTATGCAGGTTTGTTCTCTGGACCACTTTGAAACTTTGTATTGGATCTAGACCGCGCGTCGAAAGTTCGATACCTACTATCTTAGACCGTTGGAACCGCCCAACTGGACTTGACAATCATTTCGAAAATCAAGTCCAACTGATAATCACAGGCTATTTCATTGAGCTCGGACTGAAGAGAGTGCGAATAGGGACAGATTTGGAATTTGAAATTCAAATCTGGCATACGACTTGACGCGTCAGTATTAAGCATTCTGACCGTCAGAATTCAGCCAAATTACACCCTCGGATTAGGAAAAATTTTTATTTCATATCATGAGACTTGCAGGCCTAATCTACGTGCGGTGACCGCTGAACTGAAACTGGACCGCTACTTGCGATCTACGAACCCTGCTGGACTGAAAACGGAATGTGAGCGACATCTGACATGTGTGAACTTAAGTCCGATCGCGTTCGGCCAGGGGACCACCAGAAATCATCTTTTGGACCGAAACAGCCCCGCTTTGGATAAGCATCAAGTGAATTTTGTTCCTGAGCCTGTTTTAGGCATTTTTAGGCATATAAAAGGGGTTGAAACCCTCATTCCTCTCTCCCATCCGAATTTGAGAAAAATCCTAGATTGGGAGAGAGAAAAGGTGAGAGTTTGTGAGAGAGATTAGGAGAGAATTTTCCTGCCTTTGCACCGCCTGTTGCACGTACTTTAGCAACACGCTTCCATCACTCAGCCGGTGATTCCTCTGCGTTTTCAAGTAAGAAATAACCCTAATAAGTTGCTAATTTGGGATTCTTTCCGTTCCATAGCATGCAAACTGATAGAACTCATAAATTAGGTTCTCTATTTTCCGTAGACGAAGCGTATACGCTCCGTTCGAATTCACACGTTTATAAGAGATAAGGTGCGGATTTTAGACGCTTTGATTGACTGTTTACAATGCTTTCAATGTCGTTTAATAGTAGATTATCGACGGCAACGCCGTTTGACATGTACAACATGCTGTCCGTTTCCTGTTTCGTAAACTGGCGAAGAATATGAGATTTAGGGCATTTTAGTCATTTGTAGGAAGTACTGATTTCATTCATATTTTTCTGATGTGATTGAATGGTTTATTGTCACATTAGAATGTTAGGAATACGTGCATAATTAGTTTAGCGAAGAGATTCGCCTAAATGCGCACTTCGGGTCGACATACTATATGTAGACTTAAGTGTGTAGTGTATGTGTTTGTATAAAGGCTTGTATTAGTATGTATTGAATTAAAAGGTGTTATGAATTAGTTTGAGACTGATTTCTCAATTAATATGCTGACGTAAATGATTTCCTACATGTTGACTATATGCATAATTTCATTATATGCATGAAATGTATGTGCTTGAAGATTTGCTTAAGTTGTATGTTATAACATGTGTTAACATGCTCACATGGTTGTATTTCATTTCCAATACTCTAATATGATTGTTGATGTGATTTCATAATTGTTTGGGACTAGACTCAGTCCAGGCAGTCGGTAACCGAGCGAATTCGTGGTTGGCTTATCTTGGCCACAAATGACGCGTCGATGAACGCGAGCCGTGTTTTGGAGTTGGTGGCAGTGGTTAGGCCACGCGAAGTGTTTTACGCACTTTCTGTCGTACGACTTGAGATGCGATCGTGCTACTTGAGCCCGTCAAGTAACCCGACTGGCCGTTGTATGTTCACCCTGCATGAGTCATAACTGCTTGAACCTAGGGTACTGAACTTACCATTGTGAACCCTGTTAACCATGATACCTTGATCCATGAAGACTCATGAGCCGGGCATGGTGGTATGGGACACCGTGGTTGAGCTGTCGGCCTACACTGGGGCCACAAACCTCCCCGTAGTGACCAGTGAGCACCTAGTCTTGTGAGTAGATTATGGTGGTATGGGACACTATATTCTTGCTGTCGGCCTACACTGATCAGGCGACGAGTCCTTTGTAGTGATCGCGAGCGTATTCTGAGTCTACGGGAGGCGACGACCCTTCAGTAGCAGTAGAGTACAGTAGGCCTGTATTGATAAGGTGATGGGGGAGCGGAGTAACGAGTGCGTGCAACAGCCCTGGCAGCCCTTGCAGCGACCTACAAAATATACATCGTATGAGATTACTAGGAGTGACGACCCTAGACAGGATCTGTGTTGGGATTGATATAAGGGAAGTACCTTAGTTTCCCAATCCTGCTGTTTGAATGGACTAATAACAACTCGGCAATCATATCACTATTACATTGCATGTGCCTGGAAGATGTGGAGCACTGAGCGGGATGCATGCATGCCGCGGACGAAGATGGTGCCGTATGAGGGAGAATGTCGGTGAGGGCATCCGTCATGTCATGTCATATTGCATGAACAGCAGTATTAGGATTGTCTGATTTACCGCTTTACTATTATCGCATGATTGATTTGTGAACATGATAATCTTTGCTCTATGATTCAACTGAGTTGATCACTCACTCCCACGTTACGGAATGGTGTTTGCAACACCCACCAGACCCTGTTTTAGATGCAGGTGATGCTGAGATCCAGGAGGCAGAGCCGGACTATGATGAGGACCAGGACGAGTTCTCATACATGCAGTATCACGACGGCTTTGCTTAGGTGACCTGGGTTGACAGGACTGTTCAGTGGGACTATTTTGAACATTTTATTTTGTTTCTTTACATGTATATGATACTCAGTGATGTATTCATACTTTAGTGACAGTCGAGATCTACTTTGTTTTTCCATACAGTGATATATATATTGTTTAGTCTTCCACTTGCTTTTATCACTGGATCTGGAGTATGAATTACAGTTTTGGTATAATTTTACTCATGTGAATGCTTTAACTCAGACAACATTGAATCATAATCATTTTTGTTACAAAAGTGATGGTCTGGAACTCGAGAGTTGAGTTTTTACACGACCCCCAATTTTCAGGGTGTTACAAGTTGGTATCAGAGCATGAATAAGAGTATACTGGGCCTGGGTTATGGTCATGCGACATACGCTGTCACTTCCTTTAACTTAGGTGGGTGCAAGAAGGGTCACTTCTAGGATCGCAGATTCGCCAATAGGCGAAGTCTATTCATATCGATCGCGTGATCGAGTCCATAACGCATCTAGGGTCGCGTGAAGCAACCTGAATAGCTCCTAGGTTATAGGTAGTTGGGTTGAGACATTCTTTGAACGATTCTAAATCCATAGATGTGAATCCTTGGGCTATGGGACAACCACAACCCCTGCATTCAATCGCCAGGGCTTAAAAACTCCGTTTCACCTAAAATCTTAAAATTCTTCCTCTCACCGCTCCAATTTTCAATTATTTCTTACCTTTTTCATGTTAAGCATCAATACTAATGTGAAAATAACATAAAATCATACTTTCACAAAATTTTACAGTGAATAGTAAAATTTCATGTAAAATGGCCATAGTCCATTCTAAATTTTCTTTCTTTAGCAACTAATGGGCTAGATGGATGTACTAGCTCCTTCTACCTCAAAATCATATGCTGCATGATGGGGGATTATATTCGGGTTTGCAGACTGGCCCTGAAAAGCCCCGAACGCATGTTTGGGCCTATATAGGGCAATATAGAATGAACCAAGGTGGGGCCCAAGGTTATTTGGGGTCCCTGGACCATGGGGGACCAAACCCATATGGTCCCACCACCCGACCAGAGAGATGGTCGGCGATGCCATCGCCGATCCGGCAATACATCGCCGGCCACTGTGGTCCACTTGATGTATGGTTTAGGATCTGGGGGTATTTTGGGTAATACACCCCCCAGGTGCGGTTCGTCCATAGAAAACCCCAAATACGGGCACTTCCTTCACAAACAGCCCCTTTACAAGCCCCATTCTCGTTCTTCAGCTGCCCTAACCCAAATTCGTGGTTTCAAACCACTCCCAAATCCATTCCTGGCCTAAAACGACCACACTCCATCGTTCATTTGAAGTTTGCAGCCCTCCCTCTTGAAGATCTCGTTGTTTGGAGCTCTTAAAATCCCCATATCGAGCTGAAATCGTGAGGTACTCCATTCCCCCTTTTCATTCTCTTTTCTCCTTGAAAATACATCCTAGGGGAGCTTGAAGCATCCCTCTACAATGCTTAGATCTCCCTTTTCCAGTTTGGGGAGCCATTTCTTGACATTTTCTCCATTTTTCATGGCTTTTCTTGAAGCCATTTTAGGTCTTTTGTCACTCTCCACCATCCTATCTTTGATGGGTAAAAGAAAGACCGCAGCAGATGAGGATGGGCCAAGTCACTCTGCTCAATCAAGAAGATCGCGGGGTGGTGCCGCTAGCTCAAGTGCCGTCGCAAGTCTAACCACAGCCCGAGAGTTCCATACAAAGTGGGATTTGGATCCCCATACTCAACTTGGGCGAGTGATTTTATCAGAGATGCCTCACGGCCAATACACTGACCGTAAGGTGTTGTTTGAGGCGGACGTGGAAGGATGACTATTCGACGAATTTCTATTGTTCGAGCGCATTGAAACTGCGCATTGGGGTCCGATCTTTGAAGCTCGTGCTCGTGCTAATGTGAGCACCGTTCGTGCCTTCTACGTTCGTATCCAGAATGCTACACTGGAGCCATTGCAATTCAAAATTCCTTTTGGTCGAGACCGGATGGCTACGATCGATGTTCGGTTGATTGCGCGACTTCTAAACGTGCCTCTTAGTGATGTTCATCCCAGTGCAAAGAATCTGAGTAGGCATGAGCGAGATTGCCATACTAGGTTCCTGTGTGGTAAATTGGTTCCATGGTAGCCTAGTAATAGCCTCAAGGTGTCTTACATGTCTGATGATTTGTGCCTGCTGCACCACATTTACACGTTCAATGTGTATCCCAGGTCGACAAATCGCATTGAGTGTACACGCCTTATGGTTGATTTCTTGTATCTGATGGCCCAGGGAGAGAATGTGTGTATGGCCACTTTCATCTTGCGACAGATTATCCTCATAGCAAAATCAAGAAGAACGTCAGAATCGCTTCCTTTTGGCCGACTGATATGCAAGATCGTGCTTGAGTTTGCTTACAGACTTGGGCCGGAGTTGCCAGTTCCGATTCACAGTATTGATGAGTCTACTATGGTCAAGATGAAGATCGGGTCTCAGTACCGTGAGACTCAGCTTGAGGAAGATAGCGAGGATGACTTTGATGATGAAGAGGATCCAAGTGAAGGAGAACCTGGAGCAGAAGTTGAGGAAGGAGTCCAGGAAGAGGCAGAAGAGGAGGCTCAGGATACAGATGAGAGCCCTCCTCCTTCTGCTCAGGCTACTGGCGATGATCGCATTGCCCAGATTGAGGAGAGCCAGGTCGCCTTGCGAAGGAAAGTTCAGGAACTTCGCGCTGAAGTCGAGGATGCCAAGGTCGTTACGAAGAGGAAATTCGACAAGGTGACTCGCACCTTGAAGGCGATCCTGTGCTGCTTGCAGGATAAGGGTGCTCCTCCTCCATCACCCGACTCAGACTAGCAATGCGACCTTTGATGTTGTTGATAGTAGTTAGTTGTTTCCTGCTTTATGTTGTGTAAGCCTATTAAGGCTTGTAGTTTTCTTATGTTGATGTTGTAACTTTAAATGTCTTTGTTCCCATGTATTTTCTGTCATGATGCTTGTAAGGAGATATCCCTTGTATTGTGACAATTTTGATTAAATGAAATGCATGGAATGCTTTTGACTCCTTATGTGAATGATTGCGGTGTGTTTATGCTATTGAGACTGATAAGGTTGCGCCCTATTTTGAATATAGGGAATGCCGTCGAAGGCTACACGGAGCACAGCTCGGCTTGCATTGAGTGAGCCTATGGATCAGGCTCCTTCGCAGTCTGATGCACATGCGGACCCTGCTGTGGGCCCGATTCCTGAGACAATGCGTGCGTCTCAGCCTACTGCTGGTCCTACAGTTGGACCACCGCCGTTCACACCGCCAGTCAGAGAGCCTTACCGTGCGTCTACTTCGATGCAGCATACGCCACAGCCTGCTCTACCTCCAGACAGATTTGAGCAGATGATGGCCATGATGCAGCAGCAGCAGCAGCTCCTGACTACTATTGTGGGGACATTAGCCCAGGGTGGGAGTGTGCCTCCACCTGCACCACCTACGTATCCAGCTGAGGATGCTGATACATATGCCTAGGATGAGGGCATGACTCGTCCTGTACCACCTGCTTAGCTTGCGGGGAATGCCGCAGATACACGGGGCTTGTTAGAGCGATTCCAACGCTTATGGCCTCCCACTTTTACGGGTTCTCATAGACCCGAGGAGGCCGAGTATTGGCTCGACCGTGTGTCGAAGATACTGCGGATGCTACACTGTACAGAGGCTGAGCAGGTAGAGTTGGCTACGTTCCTGTTTGAGTGAGAGGCCAGCTTGTGGTGGGACAGTGTTTTGCGGACCGTTGCCGCCGACTTTATATGGACCTGGGCAGCGTTCGAGTTTCGTTCCATGAGAAATACTACCCCCAGACGTACAGGCATGATCAGGAGAATGAGTTTCTCCACCTTAGACAGGGAGCCATGACAGTCACGGAGTATGAGCATCGCTTCACGGAGTTGGGCAGATACGTCCTGACTATTTTGGCTGATGAGAAGATGCGCATACGGCGCTTTTCAGAGGGTTTGCGACCGGATATTCGGTCGAAGATGTGCTGCGTGAGCATTCCCTCTTATGCAGAGTTGATTCACATGTCCATGCGGGCAGAGCAGGATGTGGATCGACTTACCCGATCTCGTGGCCCTGTTGCTCCTAGGCCAAGACCAGAGTTGCCAGACAGGCCCTTCGCGGGAAAGAGGCCTCGCGTCGACCCTCCTACTCGGGCTACAATGCCAGCACCACCATTTCGACGCCCCGAGTTATCATGTACATACTGCGGGAGGTCGGGCCATTCAACGCAGAGTTGTTTTGCTCGGATGCGGGACAGTGGGTTCTCGCCACCGCAGAAGATCGACTGTACACGTCTACAGGTGATATCAGCACCGCCTATACGGTTGGCTCCTGCGCACCCTTCCTTCAGACCTACGGTATCGCAGATCAGGTAGCCTCTACTGCCCACGGCGCAGCGGCCGAACCGGCCATAGCAGGCATGGGTTCATGCATTGACAGCTGAGGCAGCTGCGACGGAGACTTCTCAGCATTCGGCCTTTGAGGTCACTGCCCATATTGGAGGTATTCCTATTCTCGTGATAGTGGACACTAGATCCACGATTTCTTTGATATCACGTGTCATAGTCAGACGCATTGGGTTACAGACTATTACTATGGATGGGGTGCAAGTTTACACAGCTTACGGGTCCTTTACAGATGCCACCCAGATGTGTGAGGGTTGTTTGGTGGATCTAGGGGGCAAGATGATGGCTCTAGATCTCGTCGTCGACCCTTCTCTGGTTTATCTCGATGTCATTCTTGGCATACATTGGTTGACTGCAGCGAGGGCCGAGATTGACTGCGAGACTCGTATAGTGACTGCGTATGAGCCAGAGGGTGCATCCTTCACATTTCCAGTGCGGGTAAATCTCCCTTTCTGCATACTTAGTTACGCTACATTACTGCGAGACGCTGGCGCCCAGATACTTGAGCATACGCCAGTCATTTCTGAGTTTGGGAATCTGTTCAAGAAGATCCCTGGTTTGCCACCCTGATGAGAGATTGATTTTACTATCGATCTAGTTCCTGGTTCCTCGCCCATCTTACTGCCGACGTATCGCATGGCACCGTGTGAGATGGAGGAGTTGAGGACACAGATTGATGGTTTGCTGGAGCTTGGCCTTATACGGCCTAGTGTGTCTCCTTGGGGAGCACCAGTCCTGTTCGTAAGAAAGAAGGATGGTTCGATGCGATTGTGTATTGATTATCGCAGGCTGAACCAGATCACGGTGAAGAACAAGTACCCTTTACCCAGGATCGATGACTTGTTTGATCAGTTGAGAGGAACGTAGTACTTCTCAAAGATTGATCTTCAGTAAAGATATCATCAGTTGCGCGTCAGGGATGAGGACGTGCAGAAGACAGCATTTAGGACCAGTTTTGGCCACTGCGAGTTCCTAGTGATGTCGTTCGGTCTTACGAATGCACCAGCCGTGTTCGTGGATCTAATGAACCGGGTATTTAGGCCTTTCCTCTATCGATTCGTCGTTGTATTCATTGACGACATTTTGGTGTACTCCAGGAGTCGAGATGAGCATAAGGAGCACTTGCGTTTGGTCCTGGATACGATCAGACAGCATCAGTTGTTCACACAGTACAAGAAGTGCGAATTCTGGAAGGAGGAAGTGAAGTTCCTGGGACACGTGGTGTCCAAGGATGGCATGGCAGTTGACCTGTCTAAGGTAGCTACGGTTCAGGACTGGGAGCAGCCTGGTTCTGTCACTGAGGTGAGGAGTTTCTTAGGTCTCGCTGGCTACTATCGGTGCTTCATACAGGACTTCTCGAAGATCGTGAGACCTTTATCTCAGTTGACATGGAAGGACGTGAAGTTCGCCTGGAATGACAAGGCGGAGTCAGCTTTTCAGGAGCTGAGGGACAGACTTACGTCTGCCCCTATGCTAGTATTGTCAGAGCAAGGGGTTAGATACACTATATATACTGACACATCTAGCGTTGGTCTGGGTTGTGTCCTTATGCAGAGGGACAGGGTAATTTCGTATGCATCGAGACAATTAAGGAAGCACGAGGAGAATTACCCTACACACGACCTAGAGTTAGCAGCCGTCATATTTGCACTGAGACTCTGGAGACATTACCTCTACGGAGAGGAGTTCGAGCTCTTTTGCGATCACAAGAGCCTCAAGTATATATTCACGCAGCGAGACTTGAATATGAGGCAGCAGCGATGGATGGAGACGTTGAAGGACTTCAAGTTTGAAGTCTCTTACCATCCTGGAAAGGCGAACCTTGTGGCTGATGCGTTGAGCCGCAAGAAGGCTATAGAGTTTGCAGCTCCATTGATGGTTGCCGAGTGGGATATGGTTGAGTTTTTACGAGACTTTGAGCAGAAACTCACCGTAGAGGAGCCGTATGAGTTCATCGCACATGTACAGGTGCGATCTCAGATCGATGACCGGGTCATCAAGGCGCAGAGGGACGATGCGCATCTAGCTGAGCTTCGAGAGCAGGCCAGTGATGATGTTGACGCCGAGTGACGAGTTGGCATGGATGGGGGCTTACGATATCGTGGCCGCCTATGCGTCCCAGATATCCCTGACTTGAGACGAGAGATTCTCGAGGCTGCGCATTGTACTAGACTCGCGATGCATCCAGGCAGTACGAAGATGTATCGTGACGTGAAGAGGACTTATTGGTGGGAAGGTACGAAGACCCACATAGCTGAGTTCGTGTCCCGTTGTCTCACTTGTCAGCAGGTGAAGGCAGAGCATCGTCGACCACCTGGACTTTTGTAGCGTATGCCGATCGCAGAGTGGAAGTGGGATTTCATTTCCATGGACTTCATTTCTGGGCTACCGAAGACGAGGAAGGGACATGATTCCATTTGGGTGATCGTCGACCGTCTGACGAAGTCGGCGCACTTCCTGCCGATCAGAGTTACGAACTCTGCAGACGAGTTGGATAGACTGTATATCAGAGAGATTGTGCGTCTGCATGGAGTTCCGTTGGAGATCGTGTCGGATAGAGACACGCGGTTCACTTCTATTTTCTAGACTCACATTCAGGAGGCTATGGGTGTGAAGTTGAAGTTCAGTACTGCCTTCCACCCACAGACAGACGGACAGACAGAGAGGGTGAACCAGATCTTAGAGGACATGTTGCGAGCTTGCACATTGGACTTCAAGGATAGTTGGAATGATTGTCTTGCATATACGGAGTTGCATACAACAACAGTTTTCAGGCGAGTATCGGTATGGCACCTTATGAGGCGCTGTATGGGCGACCTTATCGCGCACCGCATTGCTGGGCTGAGGTCGGTGAGCGTAGCATGATTGGCCCAGAGTTAGTGCAGGCGACGTCAGAGAAGATTGATATCATTAGACGTCGGCTTCTCATAGCGCAAAGCAGACAGAAGAGTTATACCGATACGAGACGGAGGCCACTAGAGTTCACAGTTGGGGATCATGTGTTTTTACGAGTTTCCCCTATGAAGGGAGTCCTTCAGTTCGGGAAGAAGGGAAAACCAGCACCGCAATTCATTGGTCTATTCCAGATCCTCAATCGTGTGGGAGCAGTGGCTTACCGATTGGCTTTACCCACGCCTCTCGCGAGCGTTCGCAATGTATTTCATGTTTCTATGCTGAAGAAGTACGTTGCTGATCCTTCCCATATCATCAGATGGGAGCAGGTGCAGTTAGGAGAAGATGTTACATATATCCTGCGACCGATGTGTATCCTAGACAGGCAAGAGCAGGTACTGTGTAGCAAGGTGTTCCCCTTGTGAAGGTATTGTGGACGCATCACTCTGAGGAAGAGGCTACCTGGGAGACAGAAGCCGAGATCAGAAAGAACTATCCACAGCTTCTCGAGGAGTATGAAAAGGTACAAATTTCGAGGACGAAATTATTTGTTAAGGGGGGTAGATTGTAACGCCCGGGAAAAATTCGTACTTGGACTCGAGTACCAACTCGACCCGAAATTGCGTAGAATTAATTCCTTTAGAAAATAAGTCTAAGTTAGATAGCGCAACGCTAGAGTAGCTGGGAAATACTCCTTGATCACTTTAAATACGTCCTACAAGACCCAAATCGAGTAGAACCAATGACTCTATAATACTCTAAAACCTCGGATCAAACTCTAAGCAGGTTTGTTCTCTGGAACACTTTGAAACTTTGTATTGGATCTAGACCATGCGTCGAAAGTCCGATACCTACTATCTTTGACCGTTAGAACTGCCCAGCTGGACTTGACAATCATTTCGAAAATCAAGTCTAACCGATAATCACAGGCTATTTCATTGAGCCCGGACTGAAGAGAGTGCGAATAGGGACAGATTTGGAATTTAAAATTCAAATCTGGCACACGACTTGACGCGTTAGTATTAAGCATTCTGACAGTCAGAATTCAGCCAATTTACACCCTCGGATCAGGAAAAATTTCTATTTCATATCATGAGACTTGCAGGCCTGATCTACGTACGGTGACCGCTGAACTGAAACTAGACCGCTACTTGTGATATACGAACCCTGCTAGACTGAAAACAAGATGTGAGCGACATCTGACATGTGTGAACTTAAGTCCGATCGCGTTCGGCCAGGGGACCACCAGAAATCATCTTTTGGACCGAAACAGCCCCGCTTTGGATAAGCATCAAGTGAACTTTGTTCCTGAGCCTGTTTTGGGCATTTTTAGGTTATAAAAGGGGTTGAAACCCTCACTCATCTCTCCCATCTGAATTTGAGAAAAACCCTAGATTGGGAGAGAGAAAAGGTGAGAGTTTGTGAGAGAGATTAGGAGAGAATTTTCCTGCCTTTGCACCGCCTATTGCACGTACTTTAGCAACACGCTTCCATCACTCAGCTGGTGATTCCTCCACATTTTTAGGTAAGAAATAACCCTAATAAGTTGCTGATTTGGGATTCTTTCCGTTCCATAGCATGCAAACTGATAGAACTCGTAAATTAGGTTCTCTATTCGCCGTAGACGAAGCGTATACGCTCCGTTCGAATTCACACGTTTATAAGAGATTAGGTATGAATTTTAGACGCTTTGATTGATTGTTTACAACGCTTTCAATGTCGTTTAATAGTAGATTATCGACGGCAATGCCGTTTGACATGTACAACATGATGTCCGTTTCCTGTTTCGTAAACTGGCGAAGAATATGAGATTTAGGGCATTTTAGTCATTTGTAGGAAGTACTGATTTCATTCATATTTTTCTGATGTGATTGACATGGTTTATTGTCGCATCAGAATGTTAGGAATGCGTGCATAATTAGTTTGGCGAAGAGATTCGCCTAAATGCGCACTTCGGGTCGACATACTATATGTAGACTTAAGTGTGTAGTGTATGTGTTTGTATAAATGCTTGTATTAGTATGTATTGAATTAAAAGGTGTTATGAATTAGTTTGAGACTGATTTCTTAATTAATATGCTAACGTAAATGATTTCCTACATGTTGACTATATGCACGATTTCATTATATGCATGAAATGTATGTGCTTGAAGATTTGCTTAAGTTGTATGTTATAACATGTGTTAACATGCTCACATGGTTGTATTTCATTTCCAATACTCTAATATGATTGCTGATGTGATTCCATAATTGTTTGGGACTAGACTTAGTCCAGGCAGTCAGTAACCGAGCCAATTCGTGGTTGGCTTATCTTGGCCACGAACGACGTGTCGATGAACGCGAGCCGTATTTTAGAGTTGGCGGAAGTGGTTAGGCCACGCGAAGTATTTTACGCACTTTATGTCGTACGACTTGAGATGCGATCGTGCTAGTCAAGCCCGTCAAGTAACCCGACTAGCCCTTGTATGTTCACCCTGCATGAGTCATAACTGCTTGAACCTAGGGTACTGAACTTAGCATTGTGAACCATGTTAACCATGGTACCTTGATCCACTAAGACTCATGAGCCGGGCATGGTGGTATGGGACACCGTGGTCGAGCTGTCAGCCTACGCTGGGGCCACAAACCTCCCCGTAGTGACCAGTGAGCACCTAGTCTCGTGAGCAGATTATGGTGGTATGGGACACTATATTCTTGCTGTCAGCCTACACTGATCAGGCGACGAGTCCTTTGTAGTGACCGCGAGCGTATTCTGAGTCTACGGGAGGCGACGACCCTTCAGTAGCAGTAGAGTACAGTAGGCCTGTGTTGATAAGGTGATGGGGGAGCGGAGCAACGAGTGCGTGCAACAGCCCTGGCAGCCCTTGCAGCGACCTACAAAATATACATCGTATGAGATTACTAGGAGTGACGACCCTAGACAGGATCTGTGTTGGGATTGATATAAGGGAAGTACCTTAGTTTCCCAATCCTGCTGTTTGAATGGACTAATAACAACTCGGCAATCATATCACCATTACATTGCACGTGCCTGAAAGATGTGGAGCACTGAGCGGGATGCATGCATGCCGCGGACACATATGGTGCCGTATGAGGGAGAATGTCGGTGAGGACATCCATCATGTCATGTCATATTGCATTAACAACAGTATTAGATTGTCTGATTTATCGCTTTACTATTATCGCATGATTGATTTGTGAACATGATAATCTTTGCTCTATGATTCAACTGAGTTGATCACTCACTCCCACGTTATGGGATGGTGTTTGTAACACCCACCAGACCCTGTTTTAGATGCAGGTGATGCTGAGATCCAGGAGGCAGAGCCGGACTATGATGAGGACCAGGACGAGTTCTCATACATGCAGTATCACGACGACTTTTCTTAGGTGACCTGGGTTGACGGGACTCTTCAGTGGGACTATTTTGAACATTTTATTTTGTTTCTTTACATGTATATGAGACTCAATGATGTATTCATACTTTAGTGACAGTCGAGATCTACTTTGTTTTTCCATACAGTGATATATATATTGTTTAGTCTTCCGCTTGCTTTTATCACTGGATCTGAAGTATGAATTGCATTTTTGGTATACTTTTACTCATGTGAATGCTTTAACTCAGACAACATTGAATCATAATCATTTTTGTTGCATAAGTGATGGTCTGGAACTCGGGAGTTGAGTTTATACACGACCCCTGATTTTCAGGGTGTTATACGTGCTTTTTTAAAGAAAAATACTATGAGCTTTTGACTTTTGAAATCTAATGACATTGACATAAGTATCGATCTCATCGATCAGCTGACAATAAGTTTCAAAAGCATATGACTTTTGAGTTTATGTTATCGAGTGGACAGTCGATCTCATCGAAAGATACGCTCGATGATATCGACCATGCTCGATGACATCAAACTCAGTCATAAATATGACTATTTAATATCTGTTGAAACCTTTTGTCTATTTAAAGAGAGACTTGTTCATATTACTAGCTGAGAAAGAAGAGAGTGCTTTTGTGTGTTTTACCTTTAGGTCATATACCCAAAGTCTTTTCTCTCACGGGAGTTCATCTTTCAATCCACTCTCATTCATCGACATTCAATAGAGTGGATTAGGAAATGAACTTCTACATTCAAGGATCCTTCAGCAACTATCTTAACCGCATATCATTAAGTTGGGATGCCTTGAATGAATAGATGACGGGAATCACTCTATCTTCCTTATAAGAAAATTCTAAGAGAGTGGATTTCCGTCCTAACCTTGACCCAACCCGAAGCTAAGTACTGGTACATATTATGTGTTGCGGATCAAGGGAGCTAAAGATTCTTCAACAACAAGGAGGAGATCTTCATCATTGCACTGAATGCGACTCATCAACTTATCTATAAGTATCTAGAGTTCAGAGGATACTTATGATCATTCCTTTCTACGATTAGGTCTTAAGTGTTGCTCACCCTTTGAAGTCGTCATAGGAGGCCTCTGGCGGGAGTGTACGTTGTGTGGACCCTTGCTCTGTGGAGAGCATAAACATCTGGGTGCATTGTGTGGACCCTTGCTTTGTGTGGGCTTAAACATCTGGTTAGGAGTACACCAGCAAAACTCCAGGGTTAGAGGTGAACCGAGTAGAAACCTCTGGGTGCATTGTGTGGACCCTTGCTCTATGTGGGCATATACATCTGGGTGCATTGTGTGGACCCTTGCTCTGTGTAGGCATAAACATCTGGGTGCGTTATGTGGACCCTTATGGGCATAAACATCTGAGTGCGTTGTGTGGACCCTTGCTCTGTGTGGGCATAAACATCTAGTTAGGAGTGCACCGGTAAAACTCTAGGGTTAGTGGTGAACTGAGTAGAAACCTCCGTGTAAAGGTTGAAGGTGAACCTGATTTAAAACCTTAAGTTTAAGGTGAACCCTGGGAAACCTCCTTACTGAAATTCGGTACACTCAAAGGATGAGTGCGACAGCCAAGAGTGGAGTAGACAAGTAGTCAAACTGCTATAAAAATGTCTGTGTTTGTAATTGTTATTATTTTTCATTATGTGATATTTCTAACATGCTCTTATATCTGATTATTTAAGATCACACCTCATATACACACACAGTCATATCCATCACAACTTATATGCATCTTATTTATCTTTCAAGGAGTTTGTGATTGGATCCTTCACTAGGCTTAGAAGCCAGTGGAGTTACATTCAAGTAATCCTGATAATTGTATATCTGATAGGATTACTGCAATAGGATTTTAAATATACCATAAAACTTTAAAAAATCCTATTCACTCCCCCCCCCCCCCCCCCCCCATAGGACATATTGGCATATTTCTACTTCAAGTCAAGCGGTCTTCACCGCTATTTCAATTGGTATCAGAGCGGGTCTCTCTTTAAGGGCTTCACCGCCTAGAGAGTAATCTTGATTGAAGTTTAGGAATATGGCCAAAGGAGAGGGCCCATCAGTCACTAGACTTCTAGTATTTGATGTTTCAAATTATGCATACTAGAAGGCTAGAATGTATTACTTCCTGAGATCTTTGGATCATGATGTTTAGGATGTAGTTGAAAAGGGATATGTTATACCATCTGAACAAGTCGTACTTAAAGATGGAACTACTATCACTAAACCCAAACCCAAAGAAAAGTGGATGACGTTCGACAAAGAACAACGAACTGCTGAAGAAAAAAGTAATGAACGCTATCTACTGTACCATGTCTCAGGATATATTCAATCAGATAAGTATGTGTGAGACATCTAAGAAAGCATGGGATCTACTGGAAACAACCCATGAGGGCACAAGTATTGTGAAGAGGTCTAAACTACAACTTCTAACTTCACAGTTTGAAAATCTCAGGATGGAAGAGCATGAGACAATTATGGAGTTCTTCACCAAATGAAATATAATTTACAACTCCATGGGTGGATTAGGAGAGAAGGTTCCAGTATCTAAAATTTGTAAGAAATTTCTAAGATCCTTACCAGATGGTTTAATCCCAAAGTAACAACAATTGAGGAGTGTAGAAATATTGACGAGATAAAAGTGGAAGAACTGGTAGGTTCCCTACAAAATTTTGAACTACACTTCACTCAATTTCAAAAATCCAAAAACACTGTCCTAAAAACTTCTAAGAAAATAAAACCTAAGGACAATGAGAGTGAAAAAGAAGATGAAGATGAGGAAGTGGCTTTGCTGGCACAGAGATTCAGAAGATTCTTTAAAAAGAATCCCGGCCGTCCCTCTAGAGGTAGAAAGGTAGATGAAAAACCTTCTACTGACAAATTTAGGAAAAGAACAAAAGAACCACAATGCTACACCTGTTGGGAGTATGGACACCTATCTATCGAATGCCCAAATAGAAAAACCAAGGGCAAGGCAATGACCGCCACGTGGGATGATACGGAGGAGTCAAATTCAAAATCAAGCGACTCAGGGAGCGATAGAGATCGAAAATCTTTGAAAATACTTATGGTCACCACTGCTTCGATCACTCCAACTGAATCTGAGGAAGAACAACAAGCTATTGAATCATTTCCATCTGACAATGAGGAAAATGGGAAGAGGACAAAAAGAATTAGGTTATGGAAAATCCAGAACAAAAACTGAATATGAGGCACAACCATTTGAAAAATCTGTTACCTTTAGTAGTAACGTCAGACCTATCCCAGCTTGTCACAAAAATTGTGAGCTAAACAAAAGAAATATACAATCATCACCACTCGAGCTAGTTGATAAGATGAAGGAGCCGTTAACTCATGTGGACAAATCAAATAAGATGAATAAATCTACCACAAGTAAAACTCCTGTCACAAAGTGGGTGATTAAGGAAAAAATAAATTGCCTTGCTACACATTCAGATCATCTACCAGGCATTGAGACTAAATGGTACCTTGACAGTGGTTGCTCATGACATGTCACAGGTGACAAATCCCTTCTCTTCAACTATAAAAATCTTCATAAAGGGATAGTCACCTATGGAGATGGAGCCACTACCAATGTATTTGGACAAGGAATGATAAGAGGAATTGATGTGCTTAAAAATGAGAATGTTTTGGCATAAAAGGACTAGCACATAATCTACTAAGCATCTCTCAAATCTGTGATAATGGGCATGTGGTCAAATTCAATAAAGAAGAATGCAAGATCCTAGATTAATCAGGAAAATTAATTATGAAGGGTCTTTACACAAACAACCACTACTATATTATTATAGGAAAAGAAAGGAGTGATATTGAGGAACACTGAGAATGAAGAAACTCGTTTAAATCATACATTAAGATCTGAACATGTGCTAAAATGAGAAATTTTTGCTGAGCTTTCAATGTTACATCTGAGGTTGCACACCTCGAACTTTTTGTATATAAACATTATCATGTTTATAATTTTTGAGCTGTACAGAACTTGTACAAAATTTTGTGATGTATACTGATCAAATCAAGATATGCATAAAAGTGTGTCGAAATGGTGAAAAATCTGAAAATATTCACTTTAGATATATATATCGATTTTATCGACCAAGGGTCGATACAATCGACAGCTCTTCAGAATGTGAAAAGTTGTATGATCATGGATAACATCAAAGACAAACTCGATAAAATCGATCGACAACTTCTCGATATCATCGAAACAATGATCGATATGATCAACAGATGGTGCCTGTTAAAAGTCAGCGGAGCGAAAAAGAGGGTTTATTTTTCAAGGGTTTTTCGGTCATCTTCTTTGCTCGATCCTCTCGGCCAAATTACTAGGAGCCATGTCAGACTACTCAAATCCTTCCGCAAATTAGGTAATATCCTTCTAAAATGTAAAGGGTCCATTTCTTTTTGGGTATTTTCAGTTTATCAGGTGTTTTGTCATTTTTTTCAAATCTTTCAAAAGTTTATTGGTCCACATGGGAAAAGATAAAGGAGTAGCATCCGGTCCGGAGGAGTCTTCAAGAACTACCCGACAAAAGTGGTTGCTTCAAGAAGAAGCACACTTGTCCCAGAACATGGGACCCCCACTCGGCAACGCAAAAGACAGCGTGGGTCCCAAGCTGAGGCACAGATGCCACCGCCAGCAGCTCCTCCAACTGGTGCACCTTCACGTCTACCAAAATATACGGGTAGGAAGCTTATCCAAGAGAGAAATGTAACCAGGGAGTGTCTTAAACCATACAACCTGGAACCCCTATTTGCCGCAATAGATTGGCTGCCCGTTCTGGAATTTGGTGGGCCATGCCAACTTGAGAGGACACGCAACTCCCTTGCTGCATGTCGTTCACCGGTGGCTGACCATCCTTCGTTCATGATATCGTTCATGTCATTCGCCGGTGACTGACTCAATTCAAGAAAGGATTACAGTCTTAGAAAGGTTGGTTCAAGGAGTGCAGAGTACGGTTCAACAATTGGTGGATCTGATGACGTGCCGACAGGACGACACGATGCCATCTCATTCTGCTCCATGAGGCTGATTCATGCATGTTTTCATGCACACCTTACTCTTATCTCGCATTTGAACATCAGTATCTTTTTGGATGATCTACACTATCATTGGTGTGTATGACAGCCTTTTAAACATGTATATTTTTTTATTGGTTGTCTATGCCCACAGTTGGGCTAATGATGGATACTTTTGGGTGCTCATACATGGGCTTGTTTTTATTTTGGATGATTATGCTATTGCTGTCTGGGGTAGTATATATTTTTGATGATATGGCTGAATTCAATTCTCATTTCGTTGCTATTCTAATATCTTCCTATCTCCTTGCTTATGAAATGTCTATGTTAATTACTTTATCTATTTACTTCCTGCCTTAATTGATGTATGCTTAACACTGTTACAACTCTTTATACATCCATCTGTAAGTAGGTTCTCCCATATGCTTTTTAAAAAACTTTAGTCAATATCTACTTGTTATGCCTTTGCCAATGACTGACAAAAAGGGGGAGAAAAGTGAAAACACCCCGTGTGAAAAATTGAATATTTGTGCTCTTGGAGCAGCTTCACCAAGAAAGGGGTTTTTACAGTAAGGGGGAGTAAATTGTGGTTGTGTACATGAATGTGTTAGAATTTGTAAAATTGTGTAATCACATGTACACACAATTTAGGATGTATCTATCTAGATATTTTTCTAGGGTGTTTTGGGTATTTTGTCACGTAATTGACAAAGGGAGAGATTGAAAATGCACCTACTAGTTCCCTTGTTTGTCAATTATGATGTAAGTTGAGTCAGTCGGACTACAGTGCCTAACATGAAGATCAATTCAAGCGTCTGCCTCAACTAGATGTGTGGAAGCTCGCGTAGGTAAATCATAACCTCACGTCCCTTGTCCCAAAACACCAAGTGATTAAAATCCTTAAAAACAACTTCGAACATGTGAGGGTTTTTTGGTAAGTGAACTTTTTCAAACAGCAGAAAATCTTTAAGTTTACTTGCCCTGTCAATTGTATCGATACACCTTTCGATATGATTGACCTACTCTATTGATGTCTTCAACACTTAATCAATACTATCGATAAGAGGACTAAAAGTGTCCAGCAACTACATGTCATCTGGACAGATTTATCGATATATCGATACATCTATCGATATCATCGATATTCAAACATCGAGTCCATCGGAAGTGGCTCGATAATATCGACAAGCAGAATTTTAATGCCCCTATTTTTTAAAGAAAACTAATATGAGCTTTGATATATCGATGACTATTTCGATTCAATCTGAATTTAAATATCGATCATATAGGAAGTCATTCGATCATATCGACAGTGGGCGCGTATGTCTTCCAGCAAATATTTTAGGATGTTTTAAACCTTGATCAGGGGCCACTCGAGGAAATTGATATTCTTATATCGATGCTATCGAGTCCTGGTCGATTGGATCATGTCTGGGCACAAATTGTCCAGCATGCTTACAAGTAAATTTATATGATTTATCGATCCTATCGACATGGTCTCCATATCATCGACATTTAAATTCCGATGACATCGGTTGACCCTCGATCATATCCTATAAAACCTGAAATATTTTGGCTAGTCTCTCTCATTCTTCAAGTGTCGATAGATCGATCCCAGTATCGATGGAATCGGAGTTCGAAATCTGATGACATTGACACAAGTATCGATCCCATCGATCAGCTGGCAATAGGTTTCAAAAGCGTATGACTTTTGAGTTTATGTTATCGAGTGGACAGTCGATCCCATCGAGAGTATACACTCGATGATAACGACCATGCTCGATGACATCAAACTCAATCATAAATATGACTATTTTATATCCGTTGAAACCTTTTTTCAATTTAAAGAGAGACTTGTTCATATTGCTGGCAGAGAAAGAAGAGAGTGCTTTTATGTGTTGTACCTTTAGATCATATACCCTAAGCCCTTTCTCTCACGGGTGTTCATCTTCCAATCCACTCTCATTCATTAACATTCAATAGAGTGGATTGGGAAATGAACTTCTGCATTTAAGGATCCTTCAGTAACTATCTTAACAGCATATCATTAAGCTGCGATGCCTTGAATGAATAGATGATGGGAATCACTCTATCTTCCTTATAGGAAAATTCTAAGAGAGTGGATTTCCGTCCTAACCTTGACCCAACCCAAAGCCAAGTACTGGTACATCTTATGTGTTGTTGATCAAGGGAGCTGAAGATTCTTCAACAACAAGGAGGAGATCTTCATCATTGTGCTGAATGAGACTCATCAACTTATCTGTAAGTATCTAGAGTTCAGAGGACACTTACGATCATTTCTTTCTATGATTTGGTCTTAAGTGTTGCTCACCCTTTGAAGTCCTCATAGGAGGCCTTCGGCGGGAGTGTACGTTATGGGTGCGTTGTGTGGACCCTTGCTCTGTGGAGAGCATAAACGTCTGGGTGCGTTGTGTGGACCTTTGCTCTGTGTGGACATAAACATCTGGTTAGGAGTGCACTAGCAAAACTCTAGGGTTAGAGGTGAACTGAGTGGAAACCTCCGGGTGCATTGTGTGGACCCTTGCTCTATGTGGGCATAAACATCCGAGTGCGTTGTGTGAACCCTTGCTCTATGTGGGCATAAACATCTGGGTGCGTTGTGTGGATCCTTGCTCTGTGTGGGCATAAACATCCGGGTGCATTGTGTGGACCCTTGCTCTATGTGGGCATAAACATCTGGGTGCATTGCGTGGACCCTTGCTCTGTGTGGGCATAAACATCTGGTTAGAAGTGCACCAGTAAAACTCCAGGGTTAGAGGTGAACCGAGTAGAAACCTCTATATAAAGGTTAAAGGTGAACCTGATTTAAAACCTTAAGTTTGAAGTGGAACCTGGGAAACCTCCTCAGTGAAATTCGGTACACTCAAGGGATGAGTTTGACAGCCGAGAGTGGAGTAGATAAGTACTCGAACCACTATAAAAATGATTGTGTTTGTGATTTTATTATTTTTCATTGTGTGATATTTCTAACATGCTCTTATATCTAATTATTTAAGATCACACCTCATATACACACAGTCATATCCATCACAACTTATATGCAACTTATTTATCTTTCAAGAAGTTTGTGATTGGATCATTCACTAGGCTTGAAAGCCAGTGGAGTTACATTTGAGTAATCCTGATAATTGTATATCTGATAGGATTAGTGCAATAGGATTTTAAATATACCATAGAACTTTAAAAAATCCTATTCACACCCCCTCTAGGACTTATTGGCGTATTTCTACTTCAACTCAAGCGGCCCTCACCGCTATTATAAAGGTATTGTGGACGCATCATACTGAGGAGGAGGCTACTTGAGAAACGAAGTCGAGGTCCGAAAGAACTACTCTTAGATTCTCGAGGAGTATGAAAAGGTATTAATTTTGAGAATTTTTTTTTAAGGGGGGTAGATTATAATGTCTCAAAAAAATCCGTACAGAGACCCGAGTACCACCTCAGGCAGAAATGACTAAGGACCAAATCCTTTAGGAATTAGATGAAAATTAACAAAGTGTTATACTAAATCATCTATGGAATTAGCTTGAATCACTTTCAATATGAACTGCAAAACCTAAATCCAGTAGAATCGCTAACCCAACGTTACTTAAAAATATAGGATCAATTCCAAAACTTAGTTGCTCTTGGGAGCACATTGAAACTCCATATTGGACCTGGACCTCCCGTTGAAAGTCTGATTACTATGAAACTATACAGTTATGACCACCTTACTGGGATTTGCAAACATTTCAGAAATCAAGTCCAAATAGTATCTCGAAACACATAACTTGAGTCCGGAGTGAAGTGTGTGAGAAACGTGAATATCTTTAGAAAATAGACTCAAACTTAAGTGATTTGGGCCGTTCACTTGCAGGACAAATTTAAGGTTTCAGACCGTCAGATTCTGACCCAACTGCACCCTCAGATCAGGAAAATTTCCCTACACAGGTCAATGTACTTGTGGCCCTGATCGAGTGACGATAGTTATTGAACTGAAACAGGTCCTCCACGGTCAATCCGTAAATCCGATTGGAACGAAAACTTAACCTGACCTGGATCCAATGTCAGGAAACTTTCTCCAGACCGTATGCAGGAAATGGGCCTCCAGATGAGCCCCGTTGGACCGAATTAGCCACTCTTTGGCTATAACCTAAGTATATCATGGCCCTGGGGCCATTTACACCAGTTCTGGGCCTATATAAGGGCCTAAACCCACCCTTCTCTCTTTCCATACGAAATTCCAAACCGTAGGAGAGAGAAGAGAAAACAAGAGAAGGAAAGAGTGAGGAGAAGAGAGAGAGAGAGAGAGTGTGTGTGTGTGTGTGTGAGATGTTGCTGGGATTTGATCTCATCGCTCCACGTGCCAAATCATCCTACCTGCATCGCTACACCAGTGATTTTGACTCCGTTCTTAGGTAAGAAATCCTAACCCTAATCTGTTTTAGGTATCCAAGTAGAGGAATCGACGAAATAGCTAACCGATTTCATAATTCAAGTAGCCGTTGTGCCGTAGATAAAGGCATAGTATACAAACTGAGTTTGATACGAGTTAACTGATGAAAGGTGCGGACTATAAATTTTTAAGTTATGGCTTTCAAGGCTTTCAATGTCAGTAATGATTTATGACTGACTTGTTTGCTGTCACATATGCCTAGATGCGATGTTTTCTGTATATTACATATATATAAACTACGTTGATTTTAATGCATTCCATTTTTTTTTTTTGAAATATTGGAATGAATACAGAATTATGATTTATGCCTACTATGTCTATTGATTGAGAATACATGATTGTTCTACGTGTAGAAAATCCTTTGTGAAAAGATTCGCTATAATACCTGTTATAACTACTTTATTATATGTATGTTGATATGTGTAGTCTAAGTGTTTGATAAAATGCCTGAATGAGAAAATGCCTGTTGAAATGCATGTAGTGAGGGCATTAAGATAGGATTCGCAATAACCTTATCTATAGTTACAGTTTCCTTCATATAATCTATCTCACTATTACGTGATTTATGGATGAATGTTTTTTTATGATAACATGAGCACTATGTATTTGTTAAAAAGCCCAAATGAGATTTATATTTAAATTAATTGTCACATACTGTTTTGACCATCACACATGAATGCCTAGTGTGTTTGAATATGATTGGGACTACTACATTGTCCAGGTAATCAGTAATGGTTCTCGAATTAGTGACTGAGGTCGTTACGCCACACAAGATATGTTCGATGAATCCGAGACGTACGTTGTTTGTCAATAGTGGTTAGGCCACGCGGAGTGCTTACGAGCTCCATGTCAATTAATTCAATGTGTTATCGTACCAGTTGAGCTTGTCAAGTAACTTGGTTGGCCCAATGTATGTTCACCATGTATGAATGTTACTGCTTGAATCTAAGGTCCCAACTTACCATCGTAAAGCCCACTTCAACCTTGGTACCTTGATTCACCAAAACTTATGAGCCAGACATGGTGGTGTATGGGACACCGTGGTCGAAATGTCAGCTACGCTGGGGTGACGAGCCTCACCATAGTGACCACTGAGCAACCGAAACTCATGAGCCGAATATGGTGCTGTATGGGACACTGTATTTGAGCTGTCAGCTTGCGAACAGGTGACAAGCCTCTCGTAATGACCTCGAGTATACACTATGACTATGCTAAGGTGACGAGCCTTTTCGTAGTGACCTCAAGTATAAACTAGGCATGGGATGAGGTGATGAGCCTCTCCGTAATGACATGGAACTGTCCATCGTATGTGATTAACTAGGATTGACGATCCTAGAAGGATCAATGATATAAAGGGAGGTACCTTAGCTTCCCAAACATGTTGTATGAATAAGTCTAATTAAGAACTTGACCAATCACGAACATGCACCACATTGCATGTACTTTTGGCGTTGGTGTTGAGCACAGCGGGAGTGTTTTATGTGCCACCATAAAATGATGTCGCAGAGGGAGTGCAGGCGAGGGCATACATCATTATTGAATTAATAAGAGTACTTAGGACATGATTATTGTACTGCTTTATCATTACTGCTTGATTGAATTGATAACATGTTAATATTTTCTTTATAGCTCCATTGAGTTGATCACTCACTCCCACTCTAGGATGGTGTTTTAAAACACCAACTCGACTCTGTTGTAGTTTTAGATGACGGCGAGGCATACAAGACAGAGCTTGCTTTCTATGATGATGAGGAGTTCTCTTATCCGCAACTCTCTGGCGAGTCTACGTAGACCTAAAGTTGTGCCACCGGAGCTACAGTGATATGGACTAGATAACATTGCATTTTATCATTTTATGAATTTTGGTATTATACATGTAATTATTTAACCTGGTGATGTTCATACTCTGAGGACTTACAATCACTTATATGCTTTATATCTATTTATCACAGTCTTCCTCTTGCGTAATTTAACTGTCTCTGGAGTATGATATGCTGATTTGGTACAATTTCATTCATGTTTAATGTGTTAATACATACAACATTTAATCATCCATTTTCTATGTTGTATAAGTGATGCGTTGGAACTATGGAGCTGAGCTTCTACTCGACCCCTGATTTTTAGGGCATTATAAGAAACTTCGTATGGGATTTTAGACTTCCATCATCTTTACATCACATTGTTAAGGGTCAAATATTTCATATTATCCTCCATTTATATATTGGTTTTATGAATATGATAATGTGTAATCTTCTATTTTACTCATGTTTATGTTGTAAGGTGAATTTAAGAGCTTGGATTGAAAAGGGTACTAAAAGTATGGATTTAATGCTCAAGAATCACCAAGGCAGGGGATGGATCTTAGGAGACTAAGATTGAAGAATTCACATACCAAAGATCCAAGGAAACCAAGTAATGAAGGAAGAGAATCGAAAACTTGAAGTGAAGAAAAGGAATCCTGAAAATTATACTAAAAACAGATTCTGGGACCAGAAAAGTCTAATTCTGAAAAACTACTAGAATAGTCTTCGATTCTATCGAAAACTATTAGAGAGTATCGAAGAACATATCGAAGACACTTCGATAAAATCGAGAATTTTAGGATTTCAGGTCAATCTCACTGGAAAATTCTGGACTGATCATCGATTCAATCGAAGACTGTTCGATAGAAACTACATAAATTTAAGGCAGTTTTTATATTTTTCAGACTTGGTGCAAAAGGAGGTATTGCACAACTATAAATAGGAGTCCCCAAGTCATCCCTGGGCATCATCTAGGGTTTGGTGGAGTAAAACATAAGGGTGGAGAGCTATCGCTAAGCATTTTTCTTCCTTTCTTCCTTAGTTTTCATATTTTCTTCTAGGGTTTTAGATCCAATCATGTCTATGGTTGGCTAAACCTCTTAGTTAGGGATAAGAGGTGAAGCTTATGGCATGATGAGATGTTTCTATTACTTTGATTCATGTTTATGTTGAACTTACTTTGATTATAGTTTGATATTTAAGGAATACTTTTAGTTTTTAATGGTTTATTGTGACTTAAATTACAGTAGATCTGCAATAACTTATGTATCTTCTTTTCCTGATTTGAGATTGTGAATTTAGTAAGTAATGTTGTTCACCATCGTCCCTTGGGCATGGTAGGCTGATGGAATCCTTTCTAATCTTCACAATTTTCCTACTCTGAGATTATGAGATTGGTAAATCCTGTTGTTTGCCTTTACCTACTGGGCATGGTTTGGTGATGGAATCTCTGCCAATTATCATAGTTCTCCTTCATTGAGAATTAGGTTAATGAAAATCTAGATTTGTTTTTATTGATATATCTTCCAATTGGATAGGATAGGACTCCAATTCCAATCGTGTTACGTGAATCAAGAAAGAGGGCTCCCTGATCACTACAAGTGGATCGTTGGAAACCCTAGTTCCCACCTTTAAATTTATTAGTTTTAATTACTCTAATCATAATTGTTGTCTCAATTCATTCAAATTTAGGTTTACATCTTCTTCTAGTTAATTTCAGAAACGTACAAGATCAGTCCCCGTGGATTCGACCTCGGTCTTACCGAGATTATTACTACATCACGACACTACACTTAGGGTTGTGAAGAAGTTTTTGGTATCGTTGCTAAGGATTAACAGTTGCGTTTTATGAATTCGATTAGTTTTAGAATTAAGTTAACACAAGGTTTTATTAACTTTTTATTTTTAGGTTAAGATTTTTTTGGATTTTTTTTTTAAAAAAAACTAACCCACTTTCTATTTATAATATTAGAAACTAATTGATTTTCTTTTTATTTCTAGGATTAAAAACTTTCCTAATTTGTTTTAGAAACTAACTCATCTTAATATTTCTAGGATTGGAAACTTTCATAATTTATTTTTAGAAACTAACTTGCTTTCTCTATATCTAGGATTAGAAACTTTTCTAATTTATTTTTAGAAACTAACTGTTTCTCCTTTTTGTTTTGTAGGATCTTAATATAGAAACTTTTAATTTAGTAACCTGTTTCTAATTCTCTCCCTTTCTATTTCTAGATTTCTTAGTGCTGTAGGATTTTATTTTATTTTATTTTATTTTAGGATTAGGTTTAAAATTAGGGTTTCACCATGCAAGAGTGGAAATGTCAGTGTACTGAGATAGCTAAGAGATATTGGGAAGGGATGTCTGATGATTATGTTAGGAAACATCCTATGTCTCAAAACTTTTCTAAACCCATCATCGAGAACCGAGCAGAATATAACGATTCACCAGTTAAAAAGTCCTTTGGTGATTATAGGCAGGAGAATATTTGCACTCCATTGATTAAGAAAATAGTATGTGATTATTGGAGTGAGAACGAGTATCCCCCATGTACCAATAACCACCAAACTCTCCCACATATGACCTCTTTGACTATGATTAGTGGAAACAACAACATTGGAGAGATGATCCAACAATCGATCAGAGTGACTATTCTCTTGGATCTCTTACCATTAAAATCTAAATAGAAATAATTCAAGAGAATTCATTTAAGAACTCCTCATAAAATCTAGAGCCCATCTAGTAAAACACACTTCAAGCATTACAAGAACTTATAAAAGATATACAAAAGATAGGTTCATGTGTGGAGCATATTGAAATTGAGAATGAGGAGTTGGATTCTGTTAATGAGTATATGGTTCAATTTCCTAAAGATTCGATCTCGATGACGGTCAAAAGGAATGATCAAGAGACATTGTTAGTTTTCTAATATAATGATACTGACACACCTGGTTTTAATGATGAGGAGGAGGTTAGTTTATTCGAACCTCAACCCAATATTGGAACAGAATGTGAGGAAAGTGATCTCATCCCACTTGTGAATTATATTGAATTGGACGAAGATAAGTTTTGGGATGAGAATCATGAGTTTACAGTCCAAGATTCACTGGAATCTACTTGAATTATGGTTCAAGAAAGTGATTATGAGGTATAGGAAGTTCTACCCCACCCATATGACACGTTTGATTTAAACGTGGAGGATGAACCACTTGCAACCAACCTTCCGACGTTTATGAGGTATGTTTTTGACCACTCCCTTAAATAAAATGATGATATGATTCGGGAGATGGACGAGTTGATCGATATGACTCTGGAATTTGAAACCATCCAGTTGAGGCTACCATTTGACCTGTCAACCCTTGATAATACAATGCCTTTACTGAGTGATATCAACGAAAAGAGTCTTCACATCAATTCTTCACCTGTTGATCTTCAATCTATCTATGTAAGGCAAGACAAGATACATCCGGTGATGATTTATTCTCACCATGATGAAGAACAAGAGATCATGCTTCCATCCACTTCCAGAGACAATGGAATCCTTGGGAAGATCATCACAAACTTCAATGTGGAGAATGAGTCACTCTCAACTGAATTTTTCAACTCTTTGTAAGATTACTTGACATATTTTATAGATTCAAATGATCTCATGATAAAAGAAATAATAGATGCCTTGCAAAACAATACCTCAGTGGTTATTATCGATCGAGAGAACCCTTATTTTGAAGCCCTTCCTTCCTTAAATCTAAATGTTTACCATTAAGGGAGGAGGAGCTGAAAGTTGAACTAAGTCTAAAACTTTAGAATATATTGAGACTACATCACCTACTAGAATTTCTTTGAATTTTATATATTTGTAGTCTCTGATTCACCATGTTGCGATAACTCTGACACTTTCTCTGTCTAAAGTGAATCATATATACTTTGGACACATCAGGTGATTAAAAGAAAACTTTATGCTGAGGTCCACATATTTCTCTAGAAATCCATGCTCTGGGACATCCAAGCCTATTGAAAAAAGGGCTTTTGGATGATCTTGTTGAAAAACCTACTGAGAAATTTATCAAGATATTGGCCGAAGGAAACTCGCAGCATGACTGAGTAACTTTTCCCTTACTTTTCTAGTTTAGGATTAGTTTATTGCTTTCATGAAATTTAGGGTAGTTTGATTTCCTCTTTTTAGGATATTTTGCTTTCAGCTGTTTTAGGATAGGTTGATTATTGTCTGTTCGAGTCTTTCGTGCTAACCCATTTTTCACACTGAGATCAATGGAAAAGCCTCAAAATTCCTTCTTCAAGTATTATCTTTCCATCACTTCCCTTTCCTTTCATTGCCTCTTTTGCATTACATGCTTATTTCTTTTACATTGAGGACAATGTAGATTTTAGGTTGGGGATGGGAGATTAGGCAGGCTAATCAGTTATTTTCTTAGTATTTGAGCAAAAATTGTAAAAAATTAATTATTTTTTTTTTTGAAGTATAAGATGCTTAATGTTGATGATTTATGCCTCTTGGATTCAGTTACTTGAAGATTTCAAAGTAAGTTTGAATTATTAATACATGATTAGAAGTTTTAAATATTGAACGAATCATAATTTTATATGTCACATCTAGCTTTCACATTAAAGCTTCAGTCAACATTGAATTGTTAACTTGGTGATTATTTAGCATAAAAGAAACCAACCTAGAGAATTTGTCCATGTTCAAAAAATAAAAATAATAACAATAATACCCAGCTAAAAATCAGTTGTCTTTAAAAAGGCCACCTATTAAGGATCTGTAAAAAGGTTGACATAGAGTGAAAGCCATCGATGGAAAAATCAAAAGTTGGAGGAATAAAAGAGGGAATTAAAAGATGAACTGTAAGGCAAGTTTCAGTTTAGGTTTTGGTTGACTTGAATGCTCTTTGGATTTTCAATGTTATCATGAAAATGAAGAATTGAACCTTTGATTATGATAAGTCTACACTTCATTATGCACCTATTGAACTCATCGTTTAGAACTGTTTTAATTGATGGGAACTTGATTATGAAGTTACCAAGTGCTAGAGTTTAGGAAAGTATAAGTCTTAACGTTAATGTTCTCTGAAACTCTATTATTTAGAGTGATTTTGAAACTTCTTGAGCTTATGAAAATTATACAATGGTTCCGAAATATTTTTTGCATACTTTGCTTGGGACTAGCAAAATACTAGTTGGGGATTGTGTTGAGGGTTAAACATTACATATTATCCCGCATTTATATCTTGGTTTTATGAACATGATAATGCTTAATGTTCTATTTTACTCATGTTTGTGTTGCAAAGTGAATTTAAGAGCCTAGATTGAAAAGGGTGCTAAAAGCATGAATTTAATGCTCAAGAATCACTAAGGCAAGGGATGGATCTTAGGAGACCAAGAACGAAGTTTCATATGCCAAAGATCCAAGGAAATTAAGTGATGAAGGAAGAGAATTGAAAACTTGAAGTGAAGAAAAGGAATCCTAAAAATTGTCCTAAAAACAGATTATGGGACCAGAAAAATCTAATTTTGGAAAACTGCCAGAATAGACTTCGATTCTATCGAAGACTGTTAGATGGTATCGAAGAACATATCAAAGAGACTTCGATAGAATCGAAAATTTTAGGATTTCAGGTCAAACTCACTGGACAGTTCTGGACTGATCTTCGATTCAATCGAAGACTGTTCAATAGAATCAAAGGACATATTGAAGACACTTCGATAGAATCGAAACTGCGTAAATTTAAGGCAGTTTCTAAATTTTTCAAGTCGGTGCATAAGACGGTATTGTACAACTATAAATCGGAGTCCCTATGGCATCCATTGGCATCATCTAGGGTTTGGAGGAGTAAAGCACAAGGGTGGAGAGCCATCATGTAACACCCTGAAAATTGGGGGTCATGTATAAACCCAACTCCCGAGTTCCAGACCATCACTTATGCAACAAATATGATCATGATTCAATATTGACTGAGTTAGAGCATTCACATGAGTAAGATTATACCAAAACTGCAATTCATACTCCAGATTCAGTGATAAAACGCAAGCGGAAGACTAAAGAATATATATATCACTGTATGGAAAACAAAATAAATCTCAACTGTCTCCAAAGTATGAATACATCTTTAAGTCTCATATACATGTAATAAAACAGAAATCAAAATGTCATAAGGTCCAACTAGTCTGTCCCACCGATCTAGGCCACCTATGTAAAGCCGTCGTAAAACTGCATATACGAGAACTCGTCCTGGTCCTCGTCGTAATCTGGCTCTGCATCCTAAATCGCCGCATCACCTGCATCTAAGACAGGGTCTGGTGGGTGTTGCAAACATCAGCCCGTAACGTGGGAGTGAGTGATCAACTTAGTGGAATAATAGATCAAAGATTAGCATGTTCTCAAATCAATCATGTGATAATAGTAAAGAAATCAATCAAACATTCCTAGAAACTGTTGTTAATGTATACATGAGATGACATGATGGATTCCCTAACCGACATACTCCCTCATACGGCACCATCTTAAACCCATGGCATGCTTGCGTTCCTCAGTGCTCCACATCTTCCAGGCACATGCAATGCGATATGGATAATGCTTACCGAGTTATTATTAGTCCTTTCATTTAGCAGTATTGGGAATCTAAGGTACTTTGCTTATATCAATCCCAACACAGATCCTTTCTAGGGTCGTCACTCCTAGAAATCTCATACGATGTTATATTTTTAGGTCGCTGCAAGGGCTGCTAGGGCTGTTGCTTGCACTCGTTGCATCGCTCCCCCATCACCTTATCAATACAGGCCTAATGTACTCTCGTTACTACAGAAGGGTCGTTGCCTCCAGTAGACTCAGAATACGCTCGCGGTCACTACAAAGGGCTCGTCACCTGATCAGTGTAGGCCGACAGTAAGAATATAGTGTCCCATATCACCATAATCTGCTCAGGAGTCAAATGTGCTCATTGGTCACTACAGGAAGGTTTGTGGCCCCAGCGTAGGCCGACAGCTCGACCACGGTGTCCCATACCACCATGCCTGGTTCATGAGTCTTTATGGATCAAGGTACTATGGTTAACATGGTTTCCAATGGTAAGTTCAGTACCCTAGGTTTAAGCAATTATGACTCATACAAGGTGAACAATCAACGGCCAGTCAGGTTACTTGACGGGCTCGACTAGTACGAGCGCATCGCAAGTCGAACGACATGAAGTGCGTAAAATACTTTGTGTGGCCTAACCACTGCCACCAACTCAAAACACGACTCGCGTTCATCGATGCGTCCTTCATGGCAAATATAAGCCAACCACGAATTTACTCTATTACCGACTACCTGGACTAAGCATAGTCCCAAACATTTTAAGTCAACATCAGTAATCATATGAGAGTAATGGAAATGAAATACAACAATATAAGCATGTTGAAACATGTTATAACATACAACTTAAGCAAATCATCCAACACATGCATTTCATACATATAATGAAATCAATACATATAGCCATCGTGATGGAAATCATTTACATCAGCATATTACTTGAGAATTAAATCTCAAAACTCATTCACAACACTATCTACTCAATACATACTAATACAAACATTTATACAACCACTTAGCCTACACACTTTAGTCTACATAGCGTATGTCGACTCAAAGTGCGCATTTGGGCGAATCTCTTCGCCAAACCGATCATGCACGCATTCCTAATATCCTAACACAAAAATTAGCCATGGCAAATATTTCAGCAAAATATGGATGTAAACAGTATTTCCTACAAATGACTAAAATGCCCTAAATCTCATATTTTCCATACGTTTACGAAACGGGAAACGGACAGCATGTTGTACATGCAAACGAAGTTGCTGTCGATAATCTACTATTAAATGACATTGAAAGCTTTGAAATCAGTCAATCAAAGCATCTAAAATCTGCACCTTTTACCCTAAACGTGTATCATTTTGAACGAAACGTATACGCTTCATCAACAGCGTAGCGGCGACCTAATACACAAGATGTATAAGCTACCTTGCTATTTAAATCGACGGAATCCTAAATCAGCAAGTAGTTAGGGTTTTCCTTACCTAGAAGTGTGTCAGAGTCACCAACAAAGTGATTGAGATGCGTTGCTTTAGCACGTGCAAAAACTAGTGCAAGTGGCAGGAAGATCTCTCCCACAGTCTTTCACAATCTCTCACTTTCTCTCTCTCTCTAGCTAGGGTTTCTAGAAAATTCAGATGGGTGAGATATGTGAGGGTTTAAGGCCTTTATATAGGCTAAAACCTCACCCTCAGGAACAAAGTACACTTGGGTTATAACCAAATCGGGGCTGTTCTGGTCAAAAAGAGCATTTCGGGAGGTCCCCTGGTCGAACGCGATCGGACTTAAGCTCATGGTCACTGGATGTTGCTCAAACCCAGTTTTCAGTCCGGTAGAGTTCGTAGATTGCACGTGGCGGTCCAGTTTCAGTTCAGCAGTCATCGCACCTAAATCAGGTCTACAAGTCTCATGATATGAAAGAGAAATTTTTCCTGATCTGAGGGTAAAATTTGGCTGAATTTTGATGGACAGAACGCTTAATAATAACGCGTAAAGTCTCGTGCCAGATTTGGATTTAAATTTCCAAATCCTTACCCTTTCTCACTCTCTTTACTCCAGGCTCAATGAAATAGCCTCAGAGCGTCGGTTGGGCTTGATTTTCGAAATGATTGTCAAGTCCAGCTAAGCGGTCCTAACGGTCTAAGATTGTAGATATCGGACTTTCGACGCGCGGTCTAAATCCAATATAAAGTTTCTAAGGGTTCCTGAGAGCAAATGGTTTAGAGTTTGATCCTAGGTTTCAGGGTATTATAGCGTCATTGATTCTACAAGTTTTGGGTCTTGTAGAACGTATTTAAAGTGATCAGGGACAATTTCACAGCTATTCTAGCATAGCACTAGCTAACTTACGCTTATTTTCCAAAGGAATTAATCCTAAGCGATTTCTGGTCGAGTTGGTACTCGAGTCTTAGTACGGATTTTTCTAAGGCGTTACACATCACCAAGTGTTTTCTTCCTTTCTTCCTTAGTTTTCATGTTTTCTTCTAGGGTTTTAGATCCAATCATGTCTATGGTTGGCTAAACATCTTAGCTAAGGCTAAGAGGTGAAGCTTGTTGTAGTGCCCTGAAAATAGGAGGTTGAACATAACTCAGCTCCCGATTTCCAGAACATCACTTATACAACATTATTTGATGATGGATGAATGTTGTCTATGTTACTGCATAAAACATGAAATAGATCAAGCCAGGTCAGCAGACATAATTCAGGGATATTAAGGAAATACAAGCGAAAAACTTAAATACATATATAATTTAAAATTAATCCCTAAAATATGCATGCTCTGCCCAGGGCAATATATACAACTGTGTCTCACTCGTAATGGTCTGAGATTATAGATATCAGACTTTCGACGTGCGGTCTAGATCCAATACAAAGTTACCAAACATTCCCGGGAATAACTGGGTTTAGAGTTGGATCCTAGATTTCAGGGCATTATAGCGTTAACGATTGCACAAGTTTTAAGTCTTGCAGAATGTATTTAAAGCGAACAGTACTAATTTCACAGTCAGTCTAACGTAGTGCTAGATAACTTTTGGTTAATTTCTAAGAGAATTAATCCTAAGTGATTTCTAATCGAGGTGGTACTCGGGTCTTGGTACTGAATTTTTACTGAATTTTTTGAATCGTTACAACAGCATTGGAGGGGCCAGGCCATTTGGACAAGCCGTGTTTATATCTATATTTGCAAGTACCACACCCTCAACCTAAACCACACCCTAAACCTATAACCTAAACCTATTCTCAATTCCCTGAAGCTATAACCTATAACCTATAACCTAAACCTAACCCTACACCAAAACCTATAACCTAAACCTTAATCTAAACATAAACCCATAACCTATACTTATAACCTTAACCTAAACTATTGTAACACCCCAGATTTTTACCAACCTAGAGTTGGGCGTCCTTAGGCAATGGGTCAACCATAACACCTCAGTAACCTCTTAGGACTCAATTCTAAAGCCCAAGAAATCATTTAGAACCAAATTCTTTAGAAATTTAACGTGAATTAACTAGCGCTACACTAGATTTCCTGCCAAATTAGCACCAACCACTTTAAATACGATCTGTAAGACCCAAAACCTCTAGAATTGTTAATGCTACATTACCCCGAAATCTAGGATCCAACCCTAAACGCAGTTGCTCCCGGGAATGCTTTGTAACTTTGTATTGGTTCTAGACCACGCATTGAGAGTCTAATAGCTATGAACTTAGACCATTACGACCGCCTAGTTGGACTTGTCAATCACCTAGAAGATCAAGCTCAAACGATGTCCTGAGACCATTTTATTGAACCCGGAGTAAAGAGGGTAGGAAAATGAAGATTTTTAGAAGATTAATTATATTTTTATGAAATCTGGAACGTTTTACTTGCGCATTATTTTTAAGCATTCTGACCGTTAGAATTCGACTCAAATTTAGCCTCGGATCAGGATAGGTGGCCCTTACATGTCATAGTACTTGTAGCTCTGATCGAGTTTCCGTAACCGTTGAACTAAAACTGGTCCGCCACGGTCGACCTAGAAACCCGACCAGACTGAAAACTTAGCTTGACCTAGATCCAGTATTAGAGAGCTTAAGTCTGACCACATTTAGTAATAGGACCTCCAGAAGTACTCCGTTGGATCAGAACAGACCCGATTTGGTTATAACCTAAGTATACCTTGGCCTTAAGTCTATTTTTGTCAAGTTTAGGCTTATAAATAGGACTTAAAACCCTCATTCCAAATCTCATACGAATTTTCAAACCCTAGCTTTCCAAGAGGGAGAAAAGAGAGAGAAAGTAAAGGAGAAGTTGGTGCTGCTTCCTGGGATTCTTCCCAATCTCTCTACGTGCCTCATCCACCCTTCTGCATCGTTATTCCGGTGATTCTGATTTCATTCTAGGTAAGAAAACCCTAACCCTAACCTGTTTTAAGGTTCCTATAGGTACAAGTAGCTAAGTAGCTGACTTACTTTGTGTTATAGGTCGTCGTATTGACGTTGACAAAGACTTAGAGTCTCTATTGAATTCGTTACACTTCTATGGCGTAAGGTGCGGATTTTAGACGCTTAGGTTACCATTTTTCAAAGCTTTCAATGTCGTTTTATGGTAGATTGTTGGCAAGAATGTTGTTTCACATGTAGAACATGCTAACCGATTTCTATTTCAAATACATATGAAGAATATGAAATTTTTGGTATTTGTAGGAAATACCATATATGTTTTAATTTTGCTGATATGATTGCCATAAGTATTTGTCGTGCATATATGCTAGTTATGGATGTATAATCTATTTGGCGAAAGGATTCGCCCTAATACATGTTTCGCCCAACGTACACTATGTATGTTATTAAGTGTAGTCTAAGTGTTTGTTGAAATGCCTAAATCAATATGATTATATGTATTGAATGTAAGAATATGATTGTTGTATATTAGACATCTCCTTGATATAAGGATCTGTCATATTATATGTTGAAATCAACATACGTCAAGTACGTTGGAGTTGTGTAGTCTAAGTTTTTGTATAAATGCTTGTGTGAGTAAGTACTTAGTAAATGGTGTTATAGATTAGTGTCGAGATAAGATTCTCAATTACGTTGACGATGTATATGATTTTCTCCATGTACGTTGTTGAATTGATTTCCTTATATATGAAATGCTTGTGTATGCTTAACTGCGTATGTTGTACCCTATAATATGTTGATAACATGCTTGGATTACTTGATATTTCAATTCCGTCTCTCTCATATGCTTACTGATTCAGATTCCAAGTGTTTGGGGCTATGCTAGAGTCCAGGCAGTCGGTAACAGACTTAAACTCGTGGTTGAATTCTATTCGCCACGTAGGACATGTTTGATGAACCCGAGCCGTGCGTTGCTTGTCGACAGTGGTTAGACCACACGAGGTGCTTATGAACTTCATGTCGATCAACTCAACGGGCGCTCGTATTAGTCAAACTCGTCCAGTAACCCGATTAGCCCGATGTATGTTAACCATGTATGGATGCTACTGCTTGAATCTAAAGTACCAAACTTACCAGTGAAAATCCCGCTAACCATGAAACCTCGATCCACTAAGACTCATGAGCTGGGCATGGTGGTATGGGATACCGTGGTCGAGCTGTCAGCCTACGCTGAGGCCACGAGCCTCCCCGTAGTGACCAGTGAGCAACCCAAACTCGTGAGCCAATTATGGTGGTATGGACCACAATATTCAAGTTGTCGGCCTACACTGATAAGGTGATGGGGGAGCGGTGCAACGAGTGCGTGCAACAGCCCTGACAGCCCTTTATAGTGACCTCGAGCGTACTTTGAGTCTATGCGGAGGCTGTAAGTGCTATGATTTCATATCCCTTTTGTTGTCAAATTTTGTGGTGCCAAAACCTATATCTATGTCTTATATTTCTTGTGTTTCTTGTTTGAGACTATTCTTTTCTTCAAGACATCGCATTGCAAGACAAGAATTTAATTGAAGAACGTTTCAAGTCATGGATGAAGTATTCAAGAATAGAAGTCTTCAAGTTTGCATGTTCAAGATTCAATCAAGTTCAAGTATAATAGAAGACTACGTTAAGTCAAGATTAAGCTCAAGAAGGATTACTATAAGATTTGTATATTCTCAAGCTTCTCTTAAGGGTCAACTGAGTGTACAGACTTTTAATGTCCATCTCACTTTTAAGGTTTGTTTGACCTTAGATTGACCTTAGGATGGGCTTTACTGTAGGTCATTCTGGATACATAATTCATATATTTTAATATGCTTGTTTGGGGTGTTCTAAGACCAGTCCTATGGACTTCAAGACCAGTCCTAGCTCTGCTACGAGCAGTCTTAAGTTTTTCAGGACCAGTCCTAGGTTGTTGAAGATTTTTGGATCTTTCTGTCTGTCCTATGACCAGTCCTGGACATCCTACGACTAGTCCTGTGAGTTCTACGACTCATCCTTCGACCGATCGTAGCCCTACGACTCAAACTCCAGCAACTAGTTTGGGTGACCCACGACCAGTCGTAGGTGACCCACGACCGGTCGTAGACCACCCAGGATCGGTCGTGGAATAGAAAATCCTTATCCCGTGAAAATCTTTAAAAATCTTTGAAGCTACGACCAGTCCTAGGATCCTAAGACCAGTCGTAGATAGGATTTTTCAGGCTATAAATAGAGCACGAACTTCAGAGTTTTAGCAATTCAATTCAATTCAATTTAAGCAATCTTTAGGCTATTCTCTGAGATAAGTTTATATTTTTTTTAAGCTACTTTGTGCTTATTTAATATTCCTTTTACTAGCTTATTTTTATTTGATTTTGATCTACATTCCAATCTTATTAGAAAAGGAGAATTTTGGATATTCCTTCTTCTTGGATTCAAAATCAAATAGAACTAGCCCTTTTGATTTAAAATCAATTAGACTTAGAACCATTCTTAAAGTGAGTATTGGACTTTGAACGTTGAATCGAACTTCTACTCTGATTGGTTCTACCGGGCTACTTCAAAAGGTGATTCAGGTATTTTACATTTGTGTAATTTACTTTCTTTGGTTTTGTTTGAGATTTGCCAGAAAAATCTCATTGTTATTGGTTATCTGAGGAGAGCCAGAAAACTCAGATTGAGGGAATTTTTGGATTGTGTAAGCTCGAGATCAAAGACACAATTGTGAAGGTTTTAGGTGAACCTGTGAAAACCTATTTTGATAGTGCATGCTAATATCCCCTATGTGAGGATATTAGGAGTGGAGTAGCATTCTTTGTGGCTATTGGATAACAGTTGGTGTACACACAGGTGAACCACTATATATCGTTGTGTTGTGGATGTGTTTTATTTTTCCATTCTTTTATTCATTCAGTTTTATGAAGTGTGTTTGTGAATGAATGTTGTAATCATTTTATTTCAAGCAAGTGTGGATGAATGTTGTAATAACTTAGGATTTATTTTCTGCAAGTTATTTTGATTTCCTTGGTTTTTGTTCCTTATTGGTTTATGATACAAAGGATGTTCTAGAAATAAGGTTGTCCCACCTTAAACTTTTGGTTTTTGGTGTAAGGTTGTCCTTAGAACTAATAAAGTATCATTCTCTTCATTTTAGGCTATTGAGTTCATTTTAAATTCAACATTGTGCTTTATTTCTTTTATTATTCCATTGTTATAAGTTTTATTTGGCATTGCCCTATTCACCCCCCCTCTAAGGCATATAGCTAGGCCCTTTCAAGTGGTATCAAAGACTAATAGCTCGTGATTTTTGTTTATTTATTGGATTTATTTCCTGAGCTAACGATCTAAGCTATATTAAGATGTCAAATTTTGATAGCCTATCAGTCACTAGGCCACCACCCTTTAATGGCACAAACTATGCTTATTGGAAAGTCAGGATGAGGATCTTCCTTAAATCCTTGGATGAAAGTGTGTGGCTAGCCACAATGAATGAATGGAACCCTCCTATCACTAAAGTAACTAGACGATGGTTCAAAAACAATGAAAGTAACGGCTTATTCTCTTTGGACCACACTTCAGAAAAGTGAAAGTAGTGCTAATGCAAAAGCACTAAATGCAATTACTTGTGCATTATCACTAAATGAATTCAAAAGAATCATCTCTTGTGAAAATGCAAAACAAGCATGGGATGTATTAGAAATGACACACAAGAGTACATCTATTGTCAAGAAATCTAAAGTCCAACTCCTCACAACTAAATTTGAAGAAATTCATATGGAGGAGAATGAGATGTTTATGGACTTCTATACTAGATTGAATGATATTGTGAACACTATGTGAGGTCTTGGTGATAGAATCCCAGAAAGTAAAGTGTGCGCAAAGATACTACGCTCACTTCCTGAACGGTTCAATTCTAAAGTAACCGTGATTCAGGAACTTCATGATACGGATACCATGAGGGTTGAGGAACTAGTTGGTTCACTTCAAACCTATGAGTTATCCTTTAAAGCTCCTAAAGGAAAATCAATTGCTCTCAAATCATCTAAAAATGTTTCACAAGAGAGCACTTCGGATTTAGAAAATTTTGAAGATGATATGACGCTTTTAGCAAAAAAGTTTTACAAAATTTTTAAAAGCAAGAAAAAAGTTGATTTTTAAAAATCAAATGATAAGAGACGATCTAAACCTAGAACTCGAAAATCTTTGAAAGATAGTCAATGTTACAACTGTCAAGAGTATGGGCACTTAGCTAACAAATGTCCTAAAAAGGATAAATCAAAAAAGAAAAGCATGATGGCTACTTGGGATGAATCGTCTGATTCTGAATCCTCTTCTAAATCAGAAGATTTTGAAACCGAGTCGGGCGAAGATGTTAAAGCCCTTATGACTCTAGCCAAGATCACTTTTTCAGATAATGATGATATATCTAGTGAAGAAAATCTGAATAGTGATTGCGATAATGAAGATGATCTTCAGGATGCTTATAATGCCCTTTATAAGGAGAGTTGTAAAATTGTTGTCAAGCTTAAATTACAAAAAGAAAAATTTTCTAAGCTTAAGGAAGATTATGAGTCTCTTATTTTAGAAAAGTCTCATATTTTCGATTCTTTTGAAAAGACCAAATGTGATTTAGATTTCAAAACCTCCAAAATTGAAGATTTGAGATCCGAAAATGAGAAACTCAAAAATGAGCTAGCTTCTCTTCAGAGTTTGAAAGACACATGGAGATATGTCCATGGTGATCCTAAATTGGAAAAATTATTATCCGGATCAAGAAAATGTGGCGATCGATCCGGGTTGGGTTATGATAAGAATACATCTCCAAAACAAAGAACATTGCTCCTAAATTTTTAAAAGGAGAGTCTTCAATCTTAAAAGAAAAGAATACTTATCAAGGTTTTTCCAAAAATTCAAGGACTTTTCAAAAACCAAAAGGTAGCCATGTCAACTTTAATTTTCAAAACTGAAATCCTTTGGCTGAAAAAAATAATTGATCTTCTCAAGGAGCTATTAAAGTCTAACTCTATTGGTCTCTCCTATAACAACAGACAGAAAAAGACCATCTATACTCCTAAACCCAAAATAGTTATGAAATGGGTTCCTAAAGGTGCCTGCTTGGTTGCTCACACTGCTTTCAAAGCTACAAGCCATTCAAAGTGGTACCTAGATAATGGTTGCTTCAGGCATATGACAGGTGACAAAGCTTTATTCACCGATCTAAAAGATTTGACTGACGGATCAGTCACATTTGGTGATGGAAGCAACTGTAAAATCATTGGCCAAGGTACGGTTCAGCTCTATAACCTTCCCTTATTTAAGAATATTTTATATGTTGAGGGCTTAAAACACAACCTTCTAAGCATTTCTCATATATGTGATAACAACCATAGTGTAAAGTTTTCTAATCAAGGTTGTGAAATAATTAATAAAAAGGGTTCTGTTATATTAACTGGTTACAGAACTTCTAAAAACTGTTACATCGTTAGTGATGCTAGCTCATCTACTCAATCATGTTACATGGTCCATACCGATGAAACTGAATTATGGCATAAACGCCTTGGACATGTACACTATCGAAACTTATTTAGATTAAGAAAAAGAGAACTAATTAGAGGTCTACCCAAATTACAAAGAGTAGATAAAATATGTGGTGAATGCCAGTTGGGCAAACAGATTAGGAGCTCTCACAAGAAAGTGAACTCCAATACCACATCTAAACCAGTCGAGCTTCTCCACATGGATCTTATTGGACCAATCAGATCGGAGAGTCGAGTCGGTAAAAAATACATCTTGGTTATCGTAGATTACTATACCAGATTCACTTGGGTATCGTTCATAAAAGATAAAACTGAAACCCTGGATGAAGTGAAAAAGGTCATCAAATGAATCCAAAATGAGAAAGGTTCTCATGTTAGTAAGATCCGTAGTGATCATGGATCCGAATTCAAAAATAGTAGTTTTGAGAAATTCTGTAATGATCAGGGAATATCACATGAATTCTCTATGCCCAAAACACCGCAACAAAATGGTATAGTTGAAAGAAAAAATATAGTGCTTCAGGATATGGCTAATGTTATGTTGAATAGCATGAAGCTCTCTAGAAATCTTTGGGCTGAAGCAGTTAATACCGCATGTTATATTATTAATCGGGTTTATACCAGTAAATCTGATAATAAGACTACTTATGAATTATGGTTTGAAAAGAAACCTACTGTCAAATACTTTCGAGTTTTTTGTAGCAAGTGTTATATTTTACGTGATGGTGAAAATTTGGGGAAGTTTGATATAAAGAGTGATGAAAGTATTTTTCTTGGTTATTCTTTAAACAGTCGAGCTTATAGGGTTCTAAATAAGAGAACTAGTGTGATTCAAGAATCCATCAATGTGGTCATTGATGATCATTTGAATACACCAGTTCTGAGTTTAGATGATGATGAAGCTCTTATTATCAACAATCAAGATACCTCATCAAGTCAAAAAGAATCTGAACCAAGGACTGTTAAAGATCATCCAACCAATCAAATACTTAGAAACCCTCTCACTGGAGTTCGTACTCACAAACAACTTGAGAACATATGTAATTATGTTTGTTTTACATCCCAAATAGAACCGGTCAACGTAAAAGAAACACTTTCTGACGAAAATTGGATAGTTGCTATGCAGGATGAACTTAATCAATTTGTTCGTAATGATGTCTGGAATCTTGTTCCTAGATCTAAATATAAACAAATTATTGGAACAAAATGAATCTTTAAAAATAAGTCTGATGAATTTGGAAATATAATACGAAATAAGGCTAGACTGGTTGTACAAGGGTACACTCAGATTGAAGGCATCGATTACGATGAAACCTTTGCTCCAGTCACTCGCCTTAAATCAATTAGACTTTTTATTTCCATCGCATGCTTTAGAAAATTTAAGATTTATCAGATGGATGTAAAGAGTGCTTTCTTGAATGGCGATTTACATGAAGAAGTGTATGTTGAACAACCTTCAGGGTTTGAAGACCCTAAGTTATCTGACCATATATTTCGTCTCAAAAAAGTTCTCTATGGTCTAAAACAAGCACCTAGGGCATGGTATGAGAAATTGACTAAATTCTTACTTAGTCATAGCTTTCAAGTTGGAAGTGTTGATAAAACACTCTTTGTTAAAAAACATAACAATGATATTTTGATGGTTCAAATTTATGTTGATGATATTATTTATGGATCAACTTGTTCTAACATGTCTATTGAGTTTGCAGAGTTAATGAAATCAAGGTTCAAAATGAGCATGGTTGGCAAACTTAACTATTTCCTAGGGTTGCAAGTAAAATAACAACCTGATGGAATTTTCATTTCTCAGACCAAATATACTTCAAACTTGGTTAAAAGGTTTGGATTTGAGAATGGTAAGAACTTTGATACTCCTATGAGTAAAACGTTAAGACTCTCAAAAGACTCTACAGGTTAAGATATAGATCCTATAATATATCACAGTATGATTGGTAGTTTGTTGTATCTAACTGCTAGTAGACCTGATATCGCATTTAGTATTGGTATTTGTACGAGATATCAGTTTAATCCTAAGGAATCACATCTTATGCTGTTAAACGGATTATTAGATATGTCGCAAGTTCTATAAATTTGGGACTTTGGTATCCTTTTGATATTAGTGTTCAATTAGCTGGGTACTCAGATGCTGATTGGGCCGAAAATATCGATGATAGAAAATCAACCAGTGGTGGTTGTTTTTACATTGGAAATTGCTTAGTTTCTTGGTTCAGCAAGAAGAAAAGCTCAATATCGCTCTCCACTGCTGAGGCTGAGTATATTGCAGCTGGATATCCATGTACTCAACTAGTTTGGATGAAAAGCATGCTTAGCGATTATGGAATTAATCAAGATTCAATGATCTTACATTGTGATAATTCCAGTGCTATAAATATTTCTAAAAATCCAATCCAGCATTCACGTACTAAGCATGTTGACATTAGGTATCACTACATTTGTGAGTTGGTTGAAGAAAAAGTTATTTCCTTGGAATATATATCAATTAAAAATTAACTTGCTGATATATTTACTAAACCGCTCGACAAAAGAAGGTTTAATAAATTAAAATTTGATCTTGGTATGTGCATTTTACATTGAATATTCTTACTTACATGTATCATAGTGTATTATATTTCATATTATATTTGTTTAAATTTTTTAGTTTTTTGCTTTAAAAATGTATTTTTGATCGATACTCGACCGGTCGTGGCTGTACACGACCAGTCATGGTACATCCGGTCGTGCACTGCACTCGACAGGTCGTGGAGCTCGTGAGCATGATATAATTTAGGGAAAATCCCCTTCTTCTTCATTTCCATTCCGACCTATGACGAGTAGTGGCTCGACCAGTTTCTTATTTTTCTTCAAGGTAAGTCTTATTTCATCATTTTTCTTGAAGATTCTTCCTCTCTATGCTTTGATTTGATCATTTTGTAGCTAGATTTCATCTCTTGTTGGGTTTTTCAAGAGTTTCTTCTCAATTTGCTGATTTAGAGAAAACCCATCCTTCTTTTTGTGTATTTCTCTTGCTCTTTGTATATCTTTTTGAATATGGATGCTAGAGGGAAAAAGAAAACATCCCGTGGTTCATCCTCATCTAGATTTACACTGATAACTAAACGACACCTTCAGTCACCTGAGGATGATTCTCAAGATGTAAGAGATTTACGAGTCCGTAACATTATCATTGAGCATACCGCTCTCATTCACATTGCTCCATATGGTATTGTACCTCTCCTTGAATCTGTTGGCTAGACTAATATTTTTCTTTGGGGTGGGCCTGCATACCAATCTATTGCCCAATCAGTGGTTGCATGCATTTCAGAATTTTCTCTTGATAATTTAACTTTCTCAATTGATACTAGAGAAGAAAAATTTGAAGTAGACTGTCATTTGATATCGGGTATTATGGATATACCCGTTAATGATGAAGGAATACCGATTCATACTCTATATGATAAACCATCTGAATCGAAAAAATGCATGTTAACAAGAGACTTATGCAAAATTGATGCGCAATGGACACATAAAGGGAATGCGCTCCCTTCAAAGTATCTGTTACCTAGATATAGAGTGTTACATCGTTTCTTCATTTCCAATGTGTATCCTCGGTCTGGTAATAAAATCGAGTTGACTTCTTTCATGGTTCGTGTGTTGTATTCTATTGCTTCTGGTACTATAGTCTACCTTCCTTCTTTGATCTGTCTTTTTATTATACATTTTCGTCTCCATCCGGGTCATAATGATATTCCGTTCGGTTATCTTATGACTGTTTTAACCACTCACATGCTTGTCGATAAACCTGTTAATGAGGCACCAATTCATCATCTTATTTTCAACAATTCTAATCTTAATAAGATGAAGTTGTATTTGCTTCCTGGCCAAGTTGATGAAGGTGGTGTTGGAGGTGATGGTGGTGAAGCCGAAAATGAAGGGGAAGCTGACGATCTTCCTCAACAAGATATTATTATGGATGAGATATTTGATGATATAGAATCTGATTAACCTAATGATCCTGATTATGATTCATCTGGTCATGATGCACGCCTTCGTGCATTGGAGGAAAAGGTCGATAACATGTGTATAGCCCACGATATGCAATTTAAGTACATGCGAAATATCTTCATCACATCAATAGGGGCTTACACCAGATTGATCCGACTATCCCTGCTCCCTCCTCTAGATCTGATTAGGTGATTTATCTTTTGGATTGTATAACATTAACTTGTCTTTAGTTTTGGATTTTGTATTGTCTTTTGGATATTGTATTATGGATTGATAATGGCTTGATGCTTCTGGTTTACATTTTAAAATATGCTATGTTCCTTCATATTTCTTTCTCATTTTCTTCTTATTATTTCTCTCTATGTTGTTGTTCTCCTTCCTATTGTGCCTTTTCCTTGTCATTTTGTGACAAAAAAGGGGAGTAGTTAAGAGCTAAAGCTAAAAGGGGAGTAGTATGGAAAGGGGGAGTAATTTGCTTGGATATATGGATTGAGAATATGGAGTCTTGGGGTTTTCATGTTGTTTACTGTTTATATGAGCAGTACTCGTATTACTCAGGGGGAGTAGAGTAATTTGGGATTTTATGGCTCATCATTCCTTATTATCTTCTATGCTATGTGTTTTGTCACAAATTTGACAAAGGGAGAGATTGTAAGTGCTATGATTTCATATCCCTTTTGTTGTCAAATTTTGTGGTGCCAAAACCTATATCTATGTCTTGTATTTCTTATGTTTCTTGTTTGAGACTATTCTTTTCTTCAAGACATCGCATTGCAAGACAAGAATTTAATTGAAGAACGTTTCAAGTCATGGATGAAGTATTCAAGAATAGAAGTCTTCAAGTTTGCATGTTCAAGATTCAATCAAGTTCAAGTATAGTAGAAGACTATGTTAAGTCAAGATCAAGCTCAAGAAGGCCTACTACAAGATTTGTATATTCTCAAGCTTCTCTTAAGGGTCATCTGAGTGTACAGACTTTCAATGTTCATCTCACTTTTAAGGTTTGTTTGACCTTAGATTGACCTTAGGATGGGCTTTACTGTAGGTCATTTTGGATATATAATTTATATATTTTAATATGCTTGTTTGGGGTGTTCTAAGACCAGTCCTAGGGACTTCAAGACCAGTCCTAGCTCTACTACGACCAGTCTTAAGTTTTTTCAGGACCAGTCTTAGGTTGTTAAAGATTTTCGGATCTTTCTAGCTGTCCTACGACCAGTCTTGGACATCCTACAACTAGTCCTGTGAGTTCTATGACTCATCCTTTGACCAGTCGTAGCCCTACGACTCAAACTCTAGCAACCAATTTGGGGGTCCTACGACCGGTCGTAGGTGACCCACGACCGGTCGTAGACCACCCACGACCGGTCGTGGAATAGAAAATTCTCATCCTGCGAAAATCTTTAAAAATCTTTGAAGCTACGACCAGTCATAGGATCTTAAGACCAGTCGTATATGGGATTTTTCAGGCTATAAATACAGTACGAACTTCATAGTTTTAGCAATTCAATTCAATTCAATTCAAGCAATCTTTAGGCTATTCTCTGAGATAAGTTTGTGTTTATTTTAAGCTACTTTGTGCTTATTTAATATTCCTTTTGCTAGCTTATTTTTATTTTATTTTGATCTACATTCTAATCCTATTAGAAAAGGAGAATTTCTAATATTCCTTCTTCTTGGATTCAAAATCAAATAGAACTAGCCCTTTTGATTTAAAATCAATTAGACTTAGAACCATTCTTAAAGTGAGTATTGGACTTTGAATGTTGTATCGAACTTCTATTCCGATTGGTTCTATGGGGCTACTTCAAAAGGTGATTCAGGTATTTTACATTTGTGTAATTTACTTTCTTTGGTTTTGTTTGAGATTTGCCAAAAAAATCTCATTGTTATTGGTTATCTGAGGAGAGCCAGAAAACTCAGATTGTGGGGGTTTTTGGATTGTGTAAGCTCGAGATCAAAGACACAATTGTGAAGGTTTTAGGTGAACTTGTGAAACCTATTTTGATAGTGCATGCTAATATCCCCTTGTGTGAGGATATTAGGAGTGGAGTAGCATTCTGTGTGGCTGTTGGATAAGAGTTGGTGTACACACAGGCGAACCACTATATATCATTATGTTGTGGATGTGTTTTATTTTTCCATTCTTTTATTCATTCAGTTTTATGAAGTGTGTTTGTGAATGAATGTTGTAATCATTTTATTTCAAGCAAGTGTGGATGAATGTTGTAATAACTTAGGATTTATTTTCTGCAAGTTATTTTGATTTCCTTGCTTTTTGTTCCTTATTGGTTTGTGATACAAAGGACGTTCTAGAAATAAGGTTATCCTACCTTAAACCTTTGGTTTTTGGTGTAAGGTTGTCCTTAGAAATGATAAAGTATCATTCTCTTTATAATAGGCTATTGAGTTTATTTTAAATTCAGCATTGTGCTTTATTTCTTTTATTATTCCGCTGTTAAAAGTTTTATTTGGCATTGCCCTATTCACCCCTCCTCTAGGGCATATAGCTAGGCCCTTTCAGAGGCGACGACCCTTCCGTAGCCACAAGAGTACAAACTAGGCCTGTATTGATAAGGTGATGGGGGATCAGTACAACGAGTGCGTGCAACAGCCCTGGCAGCCCTTTGTAGTGACCTCAAGCGTACTATGAGTCTATGTGGAGGTGACGAGCCTTCCGTAGCAACAAGAGTACAAACTAGGCCTGTATTGATAAGGTGATGGGAGAGCGGTGCAATGAGTGCGTGCAACAGCCCTGGCAGCCCTTGCAACGACCTAGAACCATATCATCGTATGAGAATACTCGAAGTGACGACCCTAGACTGGATCATTATTGGGAATTGATATAAGGGAGGTACCTTAGCTTCCCAATCCTACTGTATGAAAGGACTAATAACAACTCGGTAATCATATTCATATCGCACTGCATGTACCTGGAAGATGTGGAGCACTGAGGGAAGAAAGCATGCCACGGATGTAAGATGGTGTCGCATGAGGGAGTATGTTGGCAAGGACATACATCATGTCATTTAATTCTTACATTAATTATAGTATTTAGGAATGTTTGATTTGCTTGCTTTATCATTATTGCTTGATTGATTTGATAACATGTTAACCTTTGTTCTATAATTCCACTGAGTTGGCCACTCACTCCCACGTTACGGGACAGTGTTGTACACACCAACCAGTCCCTGTTTTAGTTTCAGATGATGGTGCTGCTTGTGAAGCGGAGCTGGACTTGTATGATGATGAGGAGGATTTCCCCTATAGGCGGTTATCAGGCGGGTCTATGTAGACCGTGTTTTGATCAACGGGATTACAGGGAGATTGATTAGACGCCATGACACTTGCCATTTTATATTTTTGGAGCACTCATGTATATTCTTTTGTTCATTTTTTTTAGAGTATACATGTAGATATTTAACTTGGTAACATGTTCACACTCTAGAGACTTACAACAGTTTATATATGTTATATATCTAACACAGTCTTCCGCTTGCATAATTTAACTATCTCTGGACTATGATATGTTATTTTGGTATAATCTCACTCATGTTTAATGCACTCATACAAACGACATTCATCCATCATTGAAAATGTTGCATAAGTGATGTTCTGGAACTCGGGAGTGGAGTTTATGCTTGACCCCCGATTTTCGGGATGTTACAACTATAACCTAAACTTATAACCTTAACCTAAATCTATTCTCAAATCCCAAAACCTATACTTATAACCTAAACCTAGACCTTAACTTAAACCTAAACCTATACTCATAACCTATAACTTATAACCTAAACCTTAACCTATAACCCAAACCTTAACCTATAAACTAAACCTATAACCTATAACCTAAAACCTAAACCCAAACCTAAAACCGAACCTGATCTCCTAAACCTAAACATTAACCCATAACCTATACTTATAACCTTAACCTAAACTTATTCTTAAATCCCAAAACCTATACCTATAACCTAAACCTAGACCTTAACCTAAACCTTAACCCAAACCTTAACATATAACCTATAACCTATAACCTAAACCCGATCCCAACCCGAACCCTATAACCTATACCTAGACCTTAACCTAAACCTAAACCTATACTTTTAACCTATAACCTATATCCTAAACCTTAACCTATAACCCAAACCTTAACCTATAACCTAAACCTTAACCTATAACTTCAAATCCAAACCCAAACCTTAACCTATAAACCAAACCTAAAACTAAACCTATACTTATAACCTATAAACTATAACCCAAACCTTAACCTATAAACCTATTCTCAAATCCCAAAACCCATAATCTAAACCTAAACCTATAACCTATAGCCTAAACCAAAACCTATAACATAAACCCAAACCCGAATCCCTAAACCTTAACCTAAACAAGTAACCTATAACCTATAACCTAAGCCTACTCCTAAACCTAAAACCTAAACCTATAAATTAAACCTAAACCTATAACCTATAACCTAAACCTATAACCTAAACCCTATAATCTTAACCTAAACCTTAACCTAAACCTATAGCCTAAACCTAAACCTAAACTTATAACCTAAACCTATTCTCAAATCCCAAAACCCATTACCTAAACCTAAACCTTAACCTATAACCCAACCTAAATCTAAACTTATAACCTAAACCTATTCTCAAATCCCAAAACCTATAACCTAAACCTAAACCTTAACCTATAACCCAACTTAAGCCTATTCTCAAATTCCAAAACCTATAACCAAAACCTAAACCTAAACCTTAACCTATAACCCAACCAATTCTTAAATCCCAAAACCTATAACCTAAACCTAAACCTTAACCTATAACCCAACCTAAACCTATACTTATAACCTATTCTCAAATCCCAAAACCCATAACGTAAACCTAAACCTATAGCCTATTTAAGTGAGTTCCTAGTTTGTTTGCCAAAATGGCATTCACCACATATCTTATCTAATGTTTGAAGTTTGGGTAGACCTCTTATAAGTTCCTTTTTGCTCAATCTAAATAAGTTTCGGTAGTGTACATGTCCAAGACGTTTGTGCCATAATTTAGTCAGGTCTGTATGGACCATGTAACATGTTTGATTAGATGAGCTGGATTCACTAACAATATAGCAATTTTCAGACCTTCTATGTCCAGTTAGTATTATAGAACCCTTGTTGTTTAGAGTCTCACAGCTTTGATTAGAAAACTGAACACTATGGTTATTATCGCATATTTGAGATATGCTTAGCAAATTATGTTTTAGTCCTTCAACACATGAGACATTCTTAAATAACGGAAGGTTATAAAGTTGAACCGTACCTTGGCCTATAATTTGCAGTTACTGTCATCAACAAATGTGACTGAACCATCAGTCACATTTTTTAAATCGATGAATAAAGCCTTGTCACCTATCATATGCCTGAAGCATCCACTATCTAGGTACCACTTTGAATGGTTTGTAGCTTTGAAAGCAGTGTGGGCAACCAAGCAAGTGACCTTTGGAATCCATTTCATAACCATTTTAGGTTTAGGTGGATAGTTGGTCTTCTCTCGATTGTAAGAATTATAAATATGATTTAATGAGTTAGACTTTAGAAGCTCCTTAAGTAAATCAACTATCTTTTTAGCCAAAGGATTTTGGTTATGCTTCCTATAGTTGAAATAATTTCCTTTAGGTTTTTGAATAGACTTGGGGTCTTTAGAAAACACTTTTCCTTTTCCTTTTGAGTTTAAGGTCTCTCCTTTTACAAACTTAAGAGGTGCATTCTTTAGTTTAGGAGAACCATTCTTATCATAATCCAGACCGGATCGATCACCACATTTTCTCGATCCTGATAAGAGTTTTTCTAATTTAGAATCACCTTGGGCATATTTCCAAGTTTCCTTTAAACTCAAGAGAGAAGAGACTTCATGTTTTAATTGGTCATTTTCAGATTTAAGATTTTCAACTTGGGTAGTCTTAAAATCCAAATTGCATTTTTTCTTTTCAAAACAGTCTGAAGTATGAGACTTTTCTAAAATAAGAGATTCATAAATTTCTTTAAGTTTAGAAAATTTCTCTTTTTGAAGTTTTAATTTTACTGCAATTTCACAACTCTCCTTGTATAGGGCATTATAGCCATCTTAAAGATCATCTTCATTTTCACATTCACTATTCAGATTTTCTTCACTTGTTGAATCATTGTCTGAAAATGTGAATTTGGCTAGAGTCATAAGGGCTTTCACTTCATTGCCTGACTCAGTTCAGAATCTTTAGATTCAGAAGAAGCTTCAAAATTAGAGGATTCATCCCACGTAGCCAACATACCCTTCTTCTTGGGTTTTTCCTTTTTAGGACACTTGTTAGCCAAATGCCCATATTCTTGGCAGTTGTAACATTGACTATCTTTCAAAGATTTTTAAGTTTTAGATTTAGATTTTAAGCTTTTCTTATCATTTCTTTTTTAAAAATCAACTTTCTTTTTACTTTTGAAGATTTTATAAAACTTTTTTGCCAAAAGAGCCATATCATCTTCAGAATTATCTACATTAGAATTTTCTTAAAAATTATTTTTAGAAGTTTTAAGAGCAATTGATTTTCCTTTTGGAGCTTTAAAAGATAACTCATAGGTTTGTAAAGAACCAACTAATTCCTCAACCTTCATATTATTCGTATCACGAAGTTCCTGGATCGCGGTTACTTTAGAGTTGAACCGTTCAGGAAGTGAGCGTAGTATTTTTGCACACACTTTACTTTCTGAAATTTTATCACCAAGACCCCACATAGAGTTTACAATTTTATTTAATTATGTATAAAAGTCTATAAATGTTTCATTTTCTTCCATATGAATTTCTTCAAATTTAGTTATAAGGAGTTGGACTTTCGATTTCTTGACAATTGAGGTACCCTCGTGTGTCATTTCTAATGTATCCAAGCTTGCTTTACAGAATCACAGGATATAATTCTTTTGAATTCATCTGGTGATAGTGCACAAGTGATTGTATTTAGTGCTTTAGCATTTGCACTACTCTCACTTTTCTGAAGAGTGGTCCAAGAGAAATAAGGTGTTACTCTCATAGATTTTGAACCATCAACTCCAGTTACTTCAGTGGTAGGAGGGTTCCAACCATTCATAGTGGCCAGCGACACACTTTCATCCATGGATTTTAAGAATATTCTCATCCTAGCTTTCCAATAAGCATAATTGGAGCCATCAAAGGATGGTGGCCTAGTGACTGATAAGCTATCAAAATTTGACATCTTAAATAGCTTAAATCGTTAGCTCAGGAAATAAATTCAAGAATTAAGAATTAAAAAGAGCTATTAGGTTCTGATACCACTTGAAAAGGCCTAGATATATGTCCTAGGGGGGGGGGGTGAATAGGACTATGGTAAATAAAACATATAACAGTGAAAATTAAACAAATACGATAGCCAACAATTAAAGTAAACAAATCTCAATTCAAGAATGTAAAGAATGTAAAGCAACCTCAAAATTCAGATCTCGAGAGTTTGATACAAATGTTATTCTAAGGACAACCTTACACCAAAAACCAGAGTTTATGGTAGGACAACCTTATTTCTAGAAAGGTCTTTGTATCAAATCTCAAATGGGACTTTACGAAAAAATTATGTGATTCTCGATATATCGAAGGGCTTCTCGATATCCTTAAAATTCAAATCTCGATGATATCGGTAAACCTTCGATGATATCAGATTAGGACACAAATCTTTCTAGCAAGTTTTCAAGTTAATCTTTCTTAAATCGAGGATCACTCGATAAAATCGATATTCAAATATTGATCATATCTAGGCGTGGTCATTGTCATTGAAATAGGACATAAAGTATCTAACAAGCTTATATGAAAATTCTTAGGAATTATTGATCAATCGACATTGTAATCAATATCATTGATATTCAAATTATGATGATATCGAGTGGTGCTCGATCATATCTTACCTGTTATGTTTCAAAGGCAAGGCTCTCTCATTTTCAAATGTTGAGAATCAAACCCTTTGTTGATGAAATCAAAGTTTGAAATCTGATGACATCGATGAGTGTTCGATTTTCTCGACCAGTTGGTAAAAAGTTTTAAAAGCGTTTGACATTTTAAGTTCATATCATCTAGCGGAAAGTCGATGTTATTGAGAGTATACGCTCGATGATATCAAACTCTGTCAAAAATGTGATCGTTTTATATCTATTTGAACCTTTTGCCTATTTAATGAGACCTTGCCCTTGGTTGTTTGTAGAGAAAATAGAGAGTGCTTTTAAGTGTTTAAACCTAGATCATATATCCTAAGCCTTTTCTCTCATGGGAGTTCATCCTCCAATCTACCCTCATCATTGACATTCAATAGAGTGGATTGGAGAATGAACTTCCACATTCAAGGATCCAACAGCTACCATCTTAATGGCAAATCATTAAGTTGGGATGCCTTAAATGCATAGATGTTGGAATTGCTTTGTCTCCTCTATATGAAAACATTTAATAGAATAAGATTTCATCATAACCTTGACCGAACCAGTTGCCTTACATTGGTACATCATCTGAGTTACGGTTCAAGGGAGCTAAAGATTCTTCATCGTCAAAGCAGGAAATCTTTATCAACGTACTTAATACGGCTCATCTACTTATCTGTAAGTCATTAAAGTCTAAAGAACCCATGTGATCATTCCTTTTGTAGGATTGGGTCAAAGGTACTTCTCACCTCTTTCAAGTCCTCATAGGAGGTCTCCGATGGGAGTGTACGTGGGGGTGCTTTATGTTGACCCTTGCTCTGTGGAGAGCATAAAATGTTAGGTCCATGTGTAGGTCCTTGACCTATGTGGTCTAAAACTTGGGTGTTGTGTGTTGACCCATGCTCATAGGAGCATAAACTGGTAGGTTCCTTATGTGGATCCTTTGCCTGTGTGGCCTAAAATTTGGGTGTTGTATGTTGACCCTTGCTCATGTGTGGGGCATAAACTTATGTTGTGTAGACATGTTAGAGTCAGCCTAGAGTAGGTTGTACTGGTATGAGGTGAAGTTGATTTGAAACCTTCAGTTTGAGGTGAACCTGATTTGAAACCTCCGTTAGTGAGATCGGGTACATTCAAGGGTTGAGTGCGTCCGCCGAAAGTGGAGTAGACAAGTAGTCGAACCACTATAAAAAAAAACTATGTTTGAGATTGTTATTCACTTTTATTGCTTGTGTGATTTCTATGAATGTTCTTATATTCCTTGCACACATGATTATTTAGAACTAAGTAGAATCACATCTCACACATAGTCACATCCATCATATTGTGCATCTTATTTATCTTTTGAATAAGTTTTGTGATTGGATCCTCTAATTGGCTTGGAAGCCATTAGAGTTATTTTAAAATAAATCCTGATACTTGCATATTTATCCAAATATGGTTGATAAGTTTAAAAAATTCATAAAATATTAAAAAGTCCTATTCACCCCCCTAGGACATCTTGGCATATTCCTACTTCAACTAAAGCAGTCATTATCGTAATTTCGATTGGTATCAGACAGGGTCTCTCTCAAGGGCTTCACTGCCTAGAGAGTGATCTTGACTGAGGTTGGTAATATGGCAAAGGAGAGGGCTCATCGGTAACTAGACCTCATGTATTTAATGGATCAAATTATGAATACTAGAAGGCTAGAATGCACTACTTTCTGAGATCTTTGGATCATGATGTTTGAGATATTATTGAGAGAAGATATGTGCCACCAATCGATCAAATAGTGCTTGAAAATGACACAACTATCACTAAACCTGTAACGTCCTGGAAAAATTCGTACGAAAATCCGAGTACCACCTTAGGCAAAGATCCTTTAGAACCAAATCCTTTAAAAATTTAACGAGAATTAATTAGGGCTAAACTAGATTATCTATGAAATTAGCACCAATCACTTTAAATACGATCTGCAAGATACAAAACTTGTAGAATTGTTAACGCTATATTACCCTGAAATCTAGGATCAAACTCTAAACCCAGTTGCTCTCGGGAGCATTCAGAAACTCTATAACTGACCTAGACTGCATGTCGAAAGTCCGATAACGATGAACTTAGAAAATTATGATCGCCTAGTTGGACTTGACTATCACCTCAAAAATCAAGTCCAGATGAGGTCCTGAGACGATTTGCTTGAGTCCGGAGTGAAGAGTGTGAGAAAAGTGAATCTATTTAGAAATTAAATATAAATTTAAGTAATTTGAGTCATGTCACTTATGCGTCATTTATAAGCATTTTGACCAATGGATTCTGACCAAAATGCACCCTCGCTTTAGGGAAGATGGCCCACATATGCCAATACACTTGTGGCCCTGATCGAGTTTCGATGACCGCTGAACTGAAACTAGTCCACCATGGTCGATCTGAAAACTCGATCGGACTGAAAACTTAACTTGATCAAGATCTAGTATCTGTGAGCTTAAGTCCCACTGCATTCAGTAAAGGGACCTACAAAAATGCTCCGTTGGATCGAAACAAGCCCGATTTGGTTATAACCTAAGTATACCTAACCCTGGGGCTATTTTTGGTAGTTTTGTGCCTATATAGGACCTTAAACCCTCTCTCCCAAATTCCATACGAATTTTCAAACCCTAGCTAAGAAAGAGAGAGAAAATGAGAGAGGAATTAGCGAATCATCTTGGGATTCTTCCTAGCTATTCTACGTGCTTAATCCATCGCATCTAAATCGTTATTCCGGTGATTCTAATTCCATTTTTGGATAAGACAATCCAACCCTAACCTATTTTAGGGCTTTCCAATAGTTTAAGTATTGATATAGCTAACCTAATTCATGCCTTAGGTTGCCTATTCGCCGTTGATGAAGACTTATCGTCTAAATCAAATTCGTTGCATATTTTCTTGTTTAAGGTGCGGACTATATACGTTTAGGTTATGGTTTTGAAGGCTTTCAATATCAGATAATGATTTATTACTGATGTGGTTACTATTACACATGCTAAATGCATTATCTGTTTCGTTTTACGTATATGTATAACCTATGTTTTAAATAGAGTAATTCATATGTTTGTTGAAATGTTTGTATACATTTGAAATCTGAGGATGTGGTTACCATGATTAATTGTCATAGGAATATGATTATTATGTATGCAACAACTCCTTGGAAAAAGGATTTTCTCTAATATGTAATATGGCTGACATACGTGATGTATGTGGCAAAGTGTAGTCCAAGTGTTTATGAAAATGTCTGAATGAGTTCATAGTCGGTAAAGTGTGATTTATGAGGGAGTTGAGATATGAAATCCCAACTACCTTGCTTGTGTGTATGATTTCGTCCATGAACTGTTTAGTCTACTTACTCATGTTAACTATGTGTATGAGTTCCTCCATGTTCTGTGTATCCATACTTAAGTTATATTCCATAACATGTTCAAATGATTGTAGGATTTGACTTACATATTTATTATTGTGATTGTACGTGATTGGGACTATATCACAGTCCAGGTAATTGGTAATTGTTCTCAAACTGGTGGTTGAGATCGCTTTCGCCACCCAGGATGTGTTCGACGAATCCGATCCATACTTGGGATGTTCGGCAGTGGTCAGGCCACACGAAGTGCTTATGAATTTTATGTCGATCAACTCAATGTGCATTGTCTTAGTCGAGCTCGTCAATTAACTCAATTGACCGATACATGTTCACCTTGTTTGGACGCTACTGCTTGAATCTACGGTACCAAACTTACCAGTGAAATCCCATTAACCTTTGTACCACGATCCTCCAAAACTCATGAGCCGGACATGGTGGTATGGGACACCGTGGTCGTGCTGTTGGCCTATACTGGGGCGACGAGACTCTCCGTAGCGACCAGTGAGTAATCTAGACTCATGAGTCGATTATGGTGGTATGGGACACTATATTCATGCTGTCGGCCTACTCTGATTGGTGATGAGCCCTTTATAGTGACCTCGAGTATACCTTGATACTGTATTGAGGTACAAGCCTTATTGTAGTAACTAAGGTATAACTAGAAAAGCATTGATTGGTAACGAGCCCTTTGCAGCGACCTAAAACCATAACATCGTATGAGATTATCTAGGACTGACGACCCTAGAATGGATCATTATTTGAGAATTGATATGAGGGGGGTACCTTAGCTTCCCAATCCTGCTATATGAAAGGGACTAATAAGAACTTGGTAATCATGTTCATAACATTGCACTGCATGTGCCGTGACATTGGTGTAGAGCACAGTGGTAGTGATTCATGTCACGATCGTTAGATGTTGTCGCAAGAGGGAGTTTGGGTGAGGGCATGCATCATTTCCTCATATCATTCTTGCATTAACAAGAGTATCTAGGACATGTTTGATTGTACTGCTTTATTATTACTGCTTGATTGAATTGATAACATGTTAACCTTTGCTGTATAGCTCCACTGAGTTGATCACTCACTCCCATGTTCTGGGACGGTGTTTAAACACCAACCAGACTCTGACTTAGCTACAGGTGATGATGTGACACTCGAGCCAGAGCCGGACTGCGAGGATGACGAGGAGGCATTCTCTTTCATGAAATTTTCAGACGGATTCGCGTGAGCCGAGTCCGGGTCGACGAGGCTTTAGGGACTATGCATGTAGAGGACTATTTTATTCTTTTGACATTTTTTTTATATTTTGACACAACACTTATAATTATTGACCTGACACTGCAGACATATTTTGGAGACTTATACTAGTTTATATATTCATTTTGGTCTTACGCTAGCGTATTATAACTATCCCTGGATTATGTTTTGTTGATTTAGCTTAATCTACTTCATGTTTTATGCACCATTATAGCCAACATTCATCCTTCATTGAAAATGTTGTATAAGTGATGTTCTAGAACTCGAGAGCTGAGTTATGCTCGACCCTCGATTTTCAGGGCATTACAAAACTAAAATCTAAAGATATGTGGACAACATTCGACAAAAAAAAACAAACCTCTGAAGCTAAAACCATGAATGTTATCTATTGTGCTGTGTCCTAAGAAGTTCTCAATCAAATCATTATGTGTGGAACAGCCAAAGAAGCATGGGACTTGTTTGAAATAACCCATGAGGGAACAAGAATAGTGAAAAGATTCAAGTTACAGCTCCTAACATCACAATTTGAAAGTCTCTAAATGGAAGAGCATGAAACCTTTATGGAGTTTTTCATAAAACTAAACATCATTTATAACTCCATGGGTGGATTAGGAGAAAAATTTTTGGTCCCAAAAATCTGTAGGAAAATACTAAGATTATTACTGGAACGATTCAATTCACAAGTAACAACCATTGAAGAATGTAGAAACATGCATGAAATGAAAGTAGAACTTGTAGGTTCCCTACAAATATTTGAACTACATTTCAAACAAACTCCTAAACCTAAAAATACTGTCATCAAAACTTCAAAGAACACTGCAAATGAAGAAAATGAAAGTGAAAGGGAGAATGAAGATGAGGAAGTGGCTTTGTTGGCTCAATGGTTTAGAAAGTTTTTTCATAGAAATCATGGTTGACCATTTAAAGGAAGACAGCTGGACAATAAACATTCTATAGGTAAATCTAGTAAAAAGACCAAGGAACCACAATGTTATACTTGTAGAAAGGTTGGACACCTGTCCACTGAATACCCAAATGAGAAAACCAAAGGAAAGGCAATGGCTGCCACATGGGATGACATTGAAGAGTCAAATTCAGAATGTAGTGACTCAGAGAGTGATGGAGACCAAATATCCCTGAAAATTCTTATGGTCTCTACTACCTCCAGCATTCCTATTGAAACTGAGAATATCGAAGAACCTCAGGCCACTAAATCATTTCCATCTGATAATGAGGAAATAGAGAAAGAAGAAGAAGAAAAGGATAAACTGCAGGATGCCTATAATCAACTCTATATCCATAGCATCAATATCCTTAAAAGACTTTGATTAATTGAAAATAAAAATAAATTGCTACAAAAGGATTTGGATAAAACATTCGAAATCAAGACACACTTAATTAATGATCTACAACAATACCACTCAGAAAATAATAGGCTCAAAAGAATCAATACCTTTCTTAAATCTGAGACTGAAAAACTAAACAAATATATTGAGCTATTAAAAGATAAAAACATGCACCTTCAAAATGAAAATCACACGCTCCTGTTTGATTTAGAGAAATCCAGAAAGTCTATTGAACTAAACTATAAATTTTCCCAGAGTGGTGAAAAATTAGAAAAACTCTTATGGATGGGAAGACCCGAAAAAGACAAGAGTGGCTTAAGATATGATAAGTTTAAAACAAAATATGGAAATGCAGCACCAATGGCTGAAAAATCTACTGTTTCAGGAAGTAAAACAAAAACTACCCTTGTATGTCATTCATGTGGGGATTCTGGTCATTATAAGCTTGAATGCATATATCTGAGGAGGACTCAACTCAATTTTGGTAAAAAAAAATACTGGTAAATTCAGACCAACCAAAAAAATAGTACAAGATGTCAGGTGCCCACCTAGGAATATGGATAGAGGTAATACACATCCATCACCACCCAGAATGACTGACAGGATGAAGGAGTGATTGAATCAAGTGGCTAAATTAAGCAAGAAAACTAATGAATTTGTGAGACAAGGAAACACGATTCAGTTACCCAACTTGATTAAAGAAACGAAAACTACCACAATAAGAAATCTTGTCACAAAATGGGTAGTGAAAGAAAAGAAAAATTTCCTTGTTACTCACTCAAACCATATAACAGGCAATGATACTAAGTGGTACCTGGATAGCGGATGCTTAAGATATGTCACAGGTGACAAATCCTGTCTCTCAAACTATTCAGATCTTAATGATGGGAAAGTCACCTATGGAGATGGAAGCACTGCAAGGTAATTGGATATGGAATTATCAAAGGAATAAATATCCTAACAAATGAGAATGCTTTTTGCATAAAAGGATTGATGTATAATCTTCTGAGCATTTCTCAAATATGTGACAACGAGCATGTGGTTACATTCAACAAGCAGGAATGTAAGATCCTAGACCTATCAGGTAAACCGGTGATGAAGGGTTGTTGCACAAATAACCACTGCTATGCCATTAAAGGCAAAGGAAGGGTTGATCCATATGCTTAGAAACATTTAAGCATGAAAAAATATGTCCAGGTTATGCATCTAGATCTGGATAGTTGTTGAAAAGATGTAATTTTTATGATACATTTGAGGTCCCTCACCTCAATTTTTTGAATAAAATCTTGATGTTTTTAATTTTGGATTGTACAATGCCTGTACATATTTTAATGTGTATATTGTCTGATATGCAGATATACTAAGTGATACATATATGAAAGATTGTCGAAATGTTGAAAAATGAAATATATACATCTTCGATAAGTCTATCGATGAATCGTATGGATGCTCGATGAAATCGAACAAATATCGATATCATCGATGCCCCTTTTCGAATCAGAAGAGTCGCATGTTCGAGAATGTTATCGAGGACACCTTCGATAACATCGAATGGAGCATATCAATATCATCGAAACCATGTTCGATGATATCGAAGTTTACTGCCTGATAAAAGGTGGATGAGTGGGAAAATTTTCATTTCACCTCTCAAAGGTCATTTTCTCTCCTCTGCTTGTCTCTCTCAGTCGTTCCACTTGAAGCTTCATCTGAGAGTCCTACAAGATATTCAAAATCCAGTAATACCACTTTTATTTCCTTAATCTTCAAGATTACATCTTGTGTCTTTTAGGTATTTCTAGATTTTTGAGAGAAGTTCTATCTGTAAAATCCTAAATTTATCAAATCTCTCTTAGTGGTTACATGTCAATGGGGAAGGACAAAGGCAAAACATCTAGTCTTGGAGAATCTTCAAGATCCTCTAGACAAAAAGTCCTTGCTCCAAGGGAAAGGGCGAGAGCGCCTGATCATGGGACCCCAACATTCCAGCGAACAGACAAATATCGTGTGGCGGGTCCCAACCTGACGCACCATCCCTCCTCTTGCTAGGGTAAATCCAGCTCTGCCAAAATACACTGGAAGAAAGCTAGTCCATGAAAGGAAAGTAGACAAGGAGTGCCTAAAACCATACAATCTGGAACCACTGTTAGCCGCAATTGACTAGCTACCTCTCCTCGACTTTGGCGGCCTCTGTCACTGTGAAAGAACCTATAACTTCTTTACTTCCAGTCACTCTCCAGTGGTTGAACCTCAATCTATCATTGTTTCTGTTGGGATGACAATGTAGAAATTACCCCTGAATCTATTGCATAAATCGTTGGCCTCACTCTGTCTCCCGTCGGTCTCCCTGACATGGACCTTGAAAATGTTAACACTCGATCTATGGTCACGAAATTTCTTTGCCATGGTCAGGATATTCCTTGGCACCAAGGCAATGTGTTAAAGGAAAAATTCATGGAACCGAGGTATCATATTCTGCATAGCATCTTCACCTCAAACGTATATCCTTAGAGTACCAATCGTTTAGACCTTATAAGATTCATGGCTATGGTAGTATATTATGTAGCAATTGGGATCAAGATCTGCCTTTCCACTCTGATTGTTCACTAGTTAGTATATAAGATTCACACTTCTCGAGATGTCCATTTACCATATCCTTGGATTATTCACGTGTTGTGTAATACGATCGATCTTCCGGTAACAAATGATTAGGAACTTCCTCTCCAATGCTTCAACAAAAACAACATCGGAAAGATAGATTTGAAGTTCCATTGATATCCTAAAGACCAACCCGAGGAAGGGATTCATTAAGAAAGTGAACTTGGTGAAGGGGCTGCACAAGCCGAAAGCGCCGAAATGGCCGAACGTGATCCTCTTGCATCGCAACAAGCTCTGTCTCCATCCAACCCTATGCACGCAAAAAGATTCAAGCTACATCAAGATCAGATTGGCACGACATTGCTAGAACTCACTCAGCTAAAGGAGACGATGAATGCAAGGTTCACTGTCCTGGAACGTTTGGTGGTCGAGGTGCAACAATAGGTGCAACAACTGGTGGATTTGATCACTTGTCAATGCGACGATACATCACTGTCTTCCTCTGCGCCTCCACCATAGTATAAACAATTTTGTGCCATCACATACACCCTATTCTTATCTCAGCATATGGGCATGGGTATCTTTTTGAATGGCCTACGATTGTAGAAGTGTATGTGATGGATCACTAACTTGCACAGTCTGACGAGTTTTTTTTGTGAAGTTGGGATATCCTCTATGTGAGGAAAATACTTTCTTTTATGTATGCCCATGGATGGGCTAGATACTTATGATTGTTCTTTTGGGATGATTGTTACAAGACTGCTAAGTTTGGGCAGTTCTTCTTTTGGATATTATTTTGATGGCTGTGTGTTGATTCATATAAATATTTGCTGCCTATTATGCTCTGATATTCTGTGGAATGCTGATACGAATTATGATTGCCTTTCCTCCAGCATATCCATCTATATATTTTCTACCATATTGTTTGTTTTTGCTTCAATCTATCTCTTCTAAATATGTAATTTCTTTTAAGATGCACTCTGGGTCCTGGTTCTCCCATATGCTTCAACTTCAGTCAACCTCTATTTATATATTGCCCTTTGTCAATGACTGACAAAAAGGGAGAGAAAAAATTCCAACCTAGAGGAAAAATATGTGTATCTGCATGTGTTTGTGAATGGTGGTACAGGTGATAGGGGGAGCAGATAGATGTTAGATGGAGCAGCTGCAAGAAGATAGGGGAAGAGCAGCCACTGATGATACAGTCGTGTGTGTGAACTCGATAGCTTTGTAAAATTGTGTAAAGTTCATGTACACACAATTTAGGGTGTTGTCTAGAAGTTGTTCTAGGGTGTTTTGTCACGTCGTTGACAAAGGGGGAGATTGAAAGTGCCCTGCTTTGTCAAGTAGTGTGAGCATTGAGTCAGCAAGACAAGGGAGCCCCATAAGAAGATTGTTCAAGTGTCTGCCTCAACAGGATGTGTGCCCAAACTCGCCAAAGGTAAACCTTAGCCTCACATCCCATGTCCCAAAACACCAGGTATACAAAACCCTTAAAACTAAATAGAACATCATAGGGTTTTAGGTGAGAAAATAAATTTGTAAAATCTGGAAAATCCTTAAGTTTCTTCCTTTGTCGATTTATCGACAAGTGGTTCAATGAAATCGAACTCGGTTAACGATGTCCTCAAAGCTCACTCGATATTATCGAATTGAGGACTTCAGATGTCCAACAACCACAAAGAACTCTGGATTGAATTATCGATAAATCGATGGATTGCTCGATATCATCGAATTTTGAATCTCGAGTCCATCAAGTCGTCTCGATAAAATTGACATCTGGTTAGTTGTGTCCAATATACTGCTAAGGCAAAATCATGTAATTCTCGATATATCGAAGGGCTCGTCGATATCCTCAAATTTTAAATCTCAATGATATTGGTAAACCTTCGATGATATCGGATTAGGACACAAATCTTTCCAGCAAGTTTTCAGGTTAATCTTTCTTGGATCGAGGATCACTCAATAAAATTGATATTCAAATATCGATCATTCGAGGCGTGGTCGATGTCATCGAAATAGGACATAAACTGTCCAATAAGATGATAGGAAAATTCCCGAGAATTATCGATGAATCGACACTGTAATCGATATCATTGATATTCAAATTTGGATGATATCGAGTGGTGCTCGATCATATCTTACCTGTTATGTTTCAAAGGCAAGTGCTCTCTCATTTTCAAATATTGAGGACTCGAACATTGTGTCGATGAAATCAGAGCCCAAAATCCGATGACATCAATGAGTGTTCGATTTCCTTGACTAGTTGGCAAAAAGTTTCAAAAGCATTTGACATTTTGAGTTCGTATCATCAAGTGGTAAGTCGATGCTATCAAGAGTATACGCTCGATGATATAGACCCTGCTCGATGATAATGAACTCTGTCAAAAATTTGACCATTTTATACCATTGGAACCTTTTTACTATTTAATGAGAGATTGCCCTTGGTTGTTTGTAGAGAAAACAGGGAGTTATTTTGAGTGTTTAAACCTATATCATACATCCTAAGCCTTTTCTTTCATGGGAGTTCATCCTCCAATCCACCCTCATAATTGACATTCAACAGAGTGGATTAGGGAATGAACTTTCATATTCAAAGATCCTATAGCTACCATCTTAATGGCAAATCATTAAGCTGGGATGCCTTGAATGCATAGATGATTGGAAGCACTGTCTCCTCTATAGGAAAACATTTAATAGAGTAGGTTTCCATCATAACCTTAACTGAACTCATTGCCTTACATTGGTACATCATCTGAGTTGCGATTTAAGGGAGTTGAAGATTCTTCATCGTTAAAGGAGGAGATCTTCACCAACATGCTTAATGGGGCTCATCTACTTATCTATAAGTCATTAGAGTCCAGAGAACCCTTGTGATCATTCATTTTGTAGGATTGGGTTAAAGGTACTTGTCTCCCCTTTCAAGTCCTCATAGGAGACCTCTGACAAGAGTGTATGTGGGCGTGCTTTGTGTTGACCCTTGCTCTGTGGAGAGCATAAACTGCTAGGTCCTTATATAAGTCCTTGACTTGTGTGGTCTAAAACCCGGGTGTTGTGTGTTGACCCTTGCTCATGGGAGCATAAACTGGTATGTTACTTGTGTGGATCCTTAGCCTGTGTGGCCTAAAAGTTGGGTGTTATGTGTTGACCCTTGCTCTTCTGTGGGGCATAAACTTGTGTCGTTTAGACACGTTAGAGTCAACCTAAAGTAGGTTGTACTGGTTTGAGGTGAAGCTAATTTGAAACTTCCGATTTGAGGTGAACCTGGTTTAAATCCTCCGTTAGTGAGATCTGGTACACTTAAGGTCTGAGTGCATCCACCAGAAGTGGAGTAGACAAGTAGTCGAACCACTATAAAAACAACTATGTTTGAGATTGTTATTTACTTTTATTGCTTGTGTGATTTCTCTGAATGTTCTTCTATTCCTTGCACACATGATTATTTGGAACTAAGTAGAATCACATCTCACACACAATCACATCCATCATATTGTGCATCCTTTTTATCTTTTGAATAAGTTTTGTGATTGGATCCTCTAATTGGCTTGGAAACCATTAGAGTTATTTTAAAAGAAATCCTGATACTTGCATATTTATCCAAGATAGGGTTGATGAGTTTAAAAAGTTCATAAAATATTAAAAACTTTTATTCACCCCCCTCTAGGGCATCTTTGCAAATTCCTACTTCAACTAAAGCGATCATTACTGTAATTTCATCCCACTATGTCGTGGTCAGTTGGAAGGGGGTGTGACCTTATCCGCTCGAGGGTAGGGGGCAATGCTAGGTTAAGTTTGCCCAGCTCGTAAATGGGTCCGCTACCGACGTGCCAAGTGGGTAGTGAGGTGTCTTCCACTTGCATGGTTGTGCATCTAGATGGGGCGACGATCTGTGTATAGTCTACTAGACCCCGGTATATTCTAGAGATGAGTTATATTGTTATGTGGATTCAAATGAGGATTGGTATGCTCGAGTTGCATCTCGCATATGACTTGGCCATGTAGGCCTTACATCACATAGCCTTGGTACGGCTGATAGCATTCATGGACTTACCATTATGTTTCCACATTACTCTGATATTACATACTTGACACCTAACATGCGCACACACACCAACCTCTATGCTTTTTATAAGCTTATGCACGATCGTTGCATGTAGGTGATGCTAGGATGTCGTAGCAGCACTAAGTCAAGAGCATGCGGCTGAGTTTCTGGAGACTTTGATATCGACATTGTATTTTCCTTCATGCATTGTACTCAAAGTTTTTTTTATTATAGTGGATATGTGGTGGTGTTTTTTTTTGTTGTTTGTGGGTTATGCTTATGGTTATGCTTCTTATGAAACAAATTTATGTTTAAAAACCTCCTTGTAGAATCTCAAGATCGGAACCTGGTATATGGGTGTCAGGAGCCGAGAATGGGGTACTACGAAGGCTGTTGGCACCAGATTTGGTGATTGAAAATTTTATAAGTCAGGTTTCCGAGTCTGGGGCGTGACAATCCAAGCACAAGACTACTAAATATTAAGCAATGTTAACAATTAGTCTATGATGGATGATGTGTATGAGTGTGCGTGGGATGTGATTCTTATTAGTTCTAGATATTCAAATAATCATACTTTATATGAACATTCAAGATAAACAGAAATAAAAAAATATGCAAGCAACAATCCCAAACACAGTCATGTATAGTGGTTCGGCTATGTGCCTACTCCACTCCCGACAGACGCACTCAACCCTTGAGTGTACCGGATTTCACAAACGGAGGTTTCAAATTAGGTTCACCTCAAACCTTTACAACCTACACAAGGTTGAATCTAGGACCTACACAAGGTACCTAAACATACCTACACAAGGTAAGGTCCTACACAAGGACACAATAGTTTATGCTCTAGACAAGAGCAAAGGTCTTACATAAAGCACCTAGGTTTTAGGCCACACAGGCCAAGGATCCACACAAGGAGCCTAGGTTTTAGTCCACACAGACCAAGGATTCACACAAGGAACCTACTGTATGCCACATAGCCAAGGATCTACACAAAGAACCTGATTTAGGCTACATAGGCCAAGGATCCACACAAGGAACCTACTTTAGGCCACACAGGTCAAAGACCTACACAAGGACCTAAATTTATGCCCTACACAAGAGCAAAGATCCTACACTAAGCACCCAAATGTACTCTCCCGTCGGAGACCTCCACTGAGGGCTTGAAGGGTTTGAGATATACCTATGACCCAATCCTATACAAGGAATGATCAACAGGGTCTCTGGACTCTAATAACTTACAGTAAGTAGATGAGCCACGTTCTACGTGTTGATGAAGATGCTCTCCCTTGATGGCCGAGATTCTTCATCTCCCTTGATCCACAATACTGATGATGCTCTAATGTAAGGCGATGGGGTTAGGTCAAGGTTATGTTGGAATCCACTTTAATGAATGTTACTCATTGAAGAGACGAAGTGATTCCAAGGTCTTTAAGCATTCAAGGGATCCCAGCTCAATGATTTACCATTAAGGAGGTAACTGGATGATCCTTTAATGAGGAAGTTCATTCACCAATTCACTCTATTGAATATTAATGATAAGGGTAGATTAAAGGATGAACTCCTATGAGAAAAAGGGCTTAGGGTTGGTGATAAGCAATAACTCTCTCAAAGCTCTCTCTCTCTCTCTCTTTTTCTCAATACAGCAACCCAGAACAATGTAACGCCCTGGATTTTGAGGGTCGAGCAAAGCTCTACTCCCGAGATCCAGCACACTACGCCAAAATCGCAGATTTACGACGGACCAAATCCGTTGTAGAACCTAATAAATGAAGGATTTCGTCCGTCGCTTGGTCCGTTGTTGTTTACTGGTCATTTTTTCTCAATGGATAAATCCGTCGTTCAATCTATGATGGATAGGGTTCGTCACAGATTACCTATGGATAAGATTCGTCGCAAAAAAATAAAAAATTCGTCGCTAAAATTCGAAATAACCCACCCAAATTATTCGTCCTTAAAAATATTAGCGACGGATAAGGTCCAAATCCGTCGTTCATTGTAACTGTTCAGAAATTAGTGATGTATTTGGTCCGTCGCTAAAATAGTTACAAATTTTACAAAAAATGCCAGATTTGTTTGTATTTATTTTTTTTATTTTTTTTAATCTTACACCTGATAGTCATTCAAAAAATAATTCACACGATTGTTTAATAATATCATAATCAATCAATGATTAAACATGTGCGTGCGTGTTTCATCCATTTAACATTCATCAAGACAATAATCAACATAATACCAATAAAACAGTTAACAATCTATTTAATGTTTTCAGAATATAAATGCACATAAATGTCCATTTTCCATGCTACAAATGTTTATAGTAATATAACTTTCCATGCAGCCACATAACCTGATATAGCCAAACAGGCAAAACTGTACAACTAATAAGCAACATTTTTTAGACACATTTTACCTTTGAAATCCTTAAATCTTTTGTGCCAAACTGCACCAACTAAGAACCTGTCTCTAATATAATTCTCTCTTGGAGGCTAGCAGTCGTCCAAAAATCTCCATAGTAAACAGCGTCAGCTTCAGGTGGAAATCCTTATTGAGGCATAATGTATCTACGATGAAATGCCTCTTTGTGATTAATTTAACCTCTAACATGTACCAGACTGAATATCAATCTAAGAATCCAAAATTTTATATTTGATTCCTCTTTATGGAAGAGATCTGTTTCATCTAGAAATTATGTTTCATGCTAATTGCAAACGCCCCTACATTCACTAATTACACGAGCACATGAGAATCTTACCTGCATTTTAGCAAGGCCCATTGGATCAACGGTCTGTATTTCCCAACCTCCCAACCAGGATTATCAGTTGAGAACCAAGTGCTCGTGGAATTCCATACACAATCCTTGGGGTTGAGAATGCTTAAACCTTCACAAAAATCCAATTTTAAGATTCCCTACCCATTTATCACAAAGGAGCAAGATGATCATTGGCCTGAGTAAATGTGCAGTGTACTAGGATTTTTCTCATAGAAGCATAATTTTCCTTGATTAGCAGACCAACATCAGTTTTTAGCCCAGGGCATGTGCAAAGTGTATACTACCTGATGAATGAGTTGGATTTTGACATGTATGCCATCCAATGGATAGAACAATGGTTCACTCATGTGTGGATGGATCCATTTTTGAACACATTTTGGTCCCCAGAGAGTAATCAACATACACAGATTAACCTGGATCATATAAATCGTGAAGCGATCCGTGATTTTACTGTTCTTTTACATACTTTGAATTATTTTCTAAAAGCAATGCACATGCATTTTACTAATAGCATCTAGTTATGAATATTGACTAGAGGAAGGTGTAATACTTGCCTTATGAAGCTTAAGTTTTCCACCATTTTCTGTTGTAGAACATTTGCATGAAAGAGTCACTCCATGTTTGTCAAGCACCTACATTAAATAACAAAATCCTTTTAGCATTACAACATCTATTCAATGGAAACTAGTAACAAAGTAGCCACGGAGGCTAAAATAATACCTTCACATGGTAATGCTCTTTCTCTGATGCATTACCAAATTCAGTCCTTGGGACAACCAAATCTTCAACAGCTTGCATGTATTCATCAGGAACATTTGTATAAAATGTCTTCCTTACTTTAGCTTTAGCCGGAGAACAGTCACATTCCCCCGTGTCAATGGCAACCCCAAATCAACCTACATTGATGATGTTATCAAAAAGATGGAAATAAGAAATGAGAGTATCCGTGTCCATTTTCGAACTGTGTTAAGCCGATTTAGGCCACTTTTGGATGCGCAAGTGAATTGAATTCCAAACAAAGATTACTGCCACTACCCATAGGTAAGCTGATAAGAGTCACCAGACAAACCAAAAACAATAAGAAAGGATCCAGCAAAATCAGAATATTCAGGTGTCATTAAAGAGAAAGGAAGTCCCTACATGGTTATAAAAATCACTCATTACCAACCAAGCATGTGGACAGCAAAAGTGTGGAAGTTTAAAGAAATGCCAATTCAAGGATTAAAAATGCCAAGTTTCATTATTGTTTTGCTTGTAGTTCTCATCTTGTTAGCTCCTTTGTAGTTTTCCATGGTCTAGTTTCAACATTGTTTACCATTTGTTATGCAAGAAAGGCCTCACATGTTTCAATTTGTTCCTAACAAAAATAGTGTTATATTGGATGACATAATACCACTGGATGAAGAAACAAAAAATCCAGTGTATGCAATGGATGCAATTTCATTACATGGAAGCAGTTATTGAGGAATAAATGGCTTGATTTTGTCTAACAACTATTGTTTTTCTGATGTCCATCTTACATAACAATTAGCTATTGGGTGTGAATCTCAAGACTGGGCTTCTAAGCTTAGCCTATACCCTGTCCATCATGGTTTGAACTCAACCTCTAAGCTCATTCATTAGCTACAATCTCTCACTTCCTGTCATGGTTACCCAGATTATACCGAATATCAATCATTAGAAAAAATTTCTGAATCCTAGGTAAATTTGTGATTGTCCAAAATACTCTTGTGAATGAAGAAAAGCTCCCAAAGTTAATGGGTGTAAGAAAAATCTTGAGGATCTATAGTCTACGACTGAGATCGATTGGAGGCTCAGAGGAGTTTGAATAATGCCCACAATTGTAAACTTAAAGCTAATATTCAAAAGAAAATTACAAAGAAAAAAATAAATAGTTTGTTTGCAATCTCACGCATTGAATAGTGGTCATATTTGATTTGTATAGAATTTTTTTTTAAAAGGCAAAAGAAGTATTATCGATTATAACTTTTATAACTGGCTTCTAAGACGGCCTCCAAAAATATGGTTTATGAAGCTGTTAGCATGTGAAGATGAGGGCTCATCTTGCAGTTTCAAGTCCATGTAGAAACTGTGAAGCCTGTCTAGCATGCATTGGAAGAATTCATGAGCATCTTCCTGCCAGTATCTTCGTAAAGAAGAGGATTACACGTGCGAATTTAGTTTCAAATCAGTTTTAAGAATTAAACTAGCACATACTCCAGCAAAACAAAAAAACTGCAAATTCACTTCATATTCTTAAACATAACAGATTGTTTAAATCAAGCTATAAGAATGCTTCTTAGATTACAGCTACAGAATTGGCTTCAAATCAGTTTTAAAATAATCATATTTAGTTTAATTCAAGCTTCATAATAGGATTGAAATTCAACTTGAAACAAGGTCTAAAACCACGAGATTTGAGCTTAGATAAATTATTGGTACATGTATAGATTATAGATTATAGAATGCAAACCAAACAAAAGCTCATGATATTTAATGATTAAGCAATCTAATATGGTGTAAATTTCATGATAGTTGGTGCAAATAAACACACTTGAATGGGTGGGCTTGGATGGAACATTCTTTCTGCTAGAAATCATTCTATAATTAGCCACTAGATGTGCTATTGAAATTTAATCATGATTAAATATGGGTTTGAACTTCTAAAAATTTACTAATACATGCAGTTCATTCGAATTAACGGAGAGATCCTATGACAGCCCAGCCCAAACCAGTGTTTCCAGACTTAGTAAACTAAGAATACAATCATCATTTCTGAAGACTGGGAGAATGCAGATCTTCGAAAAGTAATAGAGGAACCACTCGCTGATCTGATAAATGTATTAGAGGCTAATGCAACAGGGGATTTATTGGTTAACTTGGCAGAAGAATCGATGGGTAACCTGACCAAGGAACCAAACCTCATAGAGCATGTAGCAAGAAGCAATATAAGAGTTGTAAACAATGAGAACTGGATAAGTGTGGAAGATGCTAGGATCCCAATTAGCCATGGAGGTCTTGTTCTAGTTTCTGGCTTGACCCCTACTCCTGCTCCAAAGTCATCAACTAAGGAAGCATTTTTTAAAGAAGTCACAAATGGCATGGTCACCGACCCTTCTATTGCAGCTGATGAAGCTACCAACTGTGAAATATGAATACTCGAGGTAACCATCTGAAGACGCAAAGTTTTTCATTTTTGAGTTCATTTCCGTAACAAGCGATTTGACTTCCCATGGCGCTCCCTTTAACACAACTGAACTAGATATGGCAAAGCTTTGTGTTTATGTGTGTGTTTGTTTCTTTCAATCTTTCCCACCATTGATAAAACAGATACATCTCTGGTCATTGTTGGAACTATAGTTTTCATCAATATCTACAATGTGCAGATGATAATGGCCAAGGTGTTTCATGTTGTAATGCAACATGTGAATACAATAGTGGTCTTGGACCCTGCATCTTTGTTGAAATGAAATGTCTAGTTATCATAGATTGTCCAAGCACATTTTTTTAATAGACTATAAAGCTCAGCTATCTTCTTTTCTCAACAAGATTGAAATTGATGTGGGCATTATAAAGCTCAGCTATCTTCTTTTTAAACAGACCCTGTTTTGTCATATTGTTTCTTAACAAAAACTCAGTAGGGCACTTGCCACACATTTCCAAAAGAGGCATGAATTATTTTTTTTCTAGTTGAGATTTTTACATATATCTAAGCAGGTTGTTCATTAGACTCACTTTTGAATTGTACTGCTCCTAAATTTGACATGTTTTGAAGAAAGTTGCTCATAAAAAATTGATTTGGAAAGCATCCAAACAAGTATCAGCTTACCAAATTTGGGGATATGACTACAACTTGTTTTTTTAATAGTGCTCCTGCAAATAGTGTCAAAACCTGAAAGATATATTCTTCAACTTAGTCTTGTGATTATATGTGTCGGAGAGTGTCTACCACCAAATTATAAAAGCATGTAATAATTACATAAATAAGAAAACGAAAAATAAAAGAAATCAATACTTTTTTAGGAATTTCATCTAAAATTTGATGGCTAGAAAACAACTTCAAATTGTCGAAAATGGTTTCCAATCACTAGAAAACAACTTCTACTAAATGGGAAAGTGTTATAGCAGCTAGAATTTAGTTCTTAGCAGCTGGAAAGTAATTTCTCCAACAAGTTTTGTATTTCTATGATGCTTGGTACTATAATCAAACCCTGTTATCACCTATATTAGTGGTTAAAGTTTATCGTGGGCCAGTTTAATATTGATGAGATTGAAGAATAGAATCAAAAGAGCCATTTATCCTTACATCACTCTACATCAGGGACAGAGATAGTACAAGCATAGGTCACTTATCTCACATAATGACATCTAAATAAAATATGCTAGATGCTATGAGGGTAATTGTTTTTTCATAGAAAAAGAAATGGTAAGGCCAAAGAAGCATGAATATACTCAACATGTACATCAGCATCCACCACACTTGCATGGATAATTCAACCTAACAGAAATGAATCATATTTCATGCAATTGAATTATTATGTTTTGTATATCAATCATAGAGCCTTGAATAACCATACAATTGTATAAACACCCAATGCGCAAGATAAGATAGTAAATTTAGAATTTTACTCATATATATGGCTCTACATCAACCACTTGCTAGTACATATATAATTGTACAACCTATATAATCCATATGGTTGCATAAAATTGCCTACAATACTGTTATTTTAGGTAGCATACAAGGCCAACTACAAACATTTTTTTGGAAAGATGATGATAAGTAGCATGTAGGTTTTTTATGTCATTAACTGTATCTTGCCCGACAGAAGAATATTGATGACTTGGAAAGAAGAGAAGAAACACTATGGGGCTCCACAATGAGTTCCCTAGTTATTAAACTTTCAAATCCCAAAAGCAGCATATGCATGAAGTTGGCAATTACCATTAGTATAGTTTCTAGGAAGCTTTGTTAAAGAAATGTACTTACCAAAGATAATTTTTTTTAAAAAAATAAATTTAAAGAGTACTTCAAATATTCTAATTGGCATACATTGCTTAATTGAGAAAGAAGCAATATTTGTGCTGATCATTCTATAATTAAAAAACAGACATCCCACATCAGCCATCTATTATGGATGACAAACAAACATCCCACATGACCATTAAAAAAAAAAAAAAAGTTCTCAGTTGATTGGAGACATTGAACCTTGGTGTTATATGAAAAGTCCATGGAATAATCTGACACATCATGCTTTTGATCCCAATCTCCAAATTAGGGAACTGATAACCACTCATTTTTCTGAAAAGCACAAAGAAATGCCCTTAGTTGTTTTTTTTTTTTTAATAAAACAGGGTGTATCCATCCCATCTTTGTCTATTATAGTAACCGTGGAAAGAAAAATCAGTTAACATTGGCATATGCAGTACCATGAACACTAAATAAATAAATAAATAAATATAATATATATATATATATATATATATATATATATATATTTATATTAGTGGATGGGATTGATTCTAAAATCAGATTGGTGGAGAAATTCTAACCCATCTTTAACCATTGTGTAAAAAGCTCCCTAAGCCCGTGTTCAGAAGTAACATTAAATTGAGTTGCAATGATTTGTTAAATAAAGTGGAAATGACCAAGATGTAAATATCCCTTAGCCATGATCTTGAGAGAACTGAATTCCAGATATGTTACCTTTAAGTTAGACTTAAAAGGAACTCAATAGCGATTTGGGGCCTACCTTTTTTCATTACGAGTACTAGAAAACACCACTAAATTTTCATTATTCTCTTATAATTAAAATGAACATACACATTCCAAATCAATTGTGCATCCAAACACACCTAAAATAGAATTTACATTTTATAGCATCACTAACCAAGGGTTACAGTGTCATAGGAAACAGGTACTTTATTCGCATTACCAGTTTCATATATAAATGATATGGCTGTATCAGCCCAACACAGGGCGATACAAACAAAAGAATCTGGTTTTGGTGGTGACCACCAAAGCAACAATTTTCAAACCTTGTCACTGATATCACTCCTGAGCCAATCATTCCCAACATAATCCTAACAAAGGAACTATATGTTAATGCATTGAAAAAGGCTTCTTTTTTTTTTTTTTTGAAAAAACCAATTCATTTTGGACCCTACAGATCCATTCTTTTTCCTTTTCAAATATCAGCCCTTTGTCTCTCTGTTTTCACTTAGAGAATTCTTTGCAGATGGGCGGCGAAAAAAGAAGAAGAGATTCACGAAAACACACGACACTTGAACAAATGCAATTCTCCATGACAAACAAATCGGACCAAATACATTCATCTTATGGAAACAACATTAGAATTTCCAACAACTAAAAATCCAAAAATCAGATTTTACATTCAAAGCTGAATAAGAACAACCGCATTATCGGTGGTCCTTCCAGTAACCAGGGACAGAAAAGAAGCCAAATCTCTGCAGCATTCCTATGTCAGGACTTTATTCCTGAAAAGTCAACACAGAAAATAGATGAAATTATAGAAATGCCATTGAATTCCATCCACAGAGATCACACTGCAGTAAATGCGATCCGACCATGAGCAGAACTGGAATTCCACGTTGAATCCAAGAAAATGATCAATTAGATAAAAGAAGAGAACGGAAAGCAAAAATGGCTACAAATCTACATCTTCTTGGAGTAGGAAGAAGCGGACGGGACCCACTTGTTGTGGAACATCATATATCCGACAGGTGCAGCGGACATAGCTCGACCGTAGAGGGAGAGGGAGAGGCGTAGAGAGAGAGGGAGAGGCATAGATAGAGAGAGAGAGGGAGAGGCACAAAGAGAGAGGGAGAGACGCATAGAGAGAGAGAGAGAGAGAGAGAGAGAGAGAGAGAGACGTGGATGAAAGAGAGACTGGTTGGGGTCGGCGCCCTAACCAGTCATTAGATGTTTTTAACGGTGGTGTCACTCTCCCCACTGTTTTCTCTGGTGGGGTCCACTAGAGCTTTGGATGTGACTCATTCTTTAGATCTTACGATCTCTCCATATGGATGGATGGCATGGATACAAAACATACATCATGGTGGGCCCACAGAACTTGGTGACGTCACTTCAGTAGCAGTCTCCCTACTCAAGTTGTCAGTAGCCAATCCACTCCCCAGAGAGGGGGCTGGGTGACGTCAGCAAGTTCTGTGGGTCCTATCACGAGGTATGTGTTATATCTAAACTGTCCATCCATATGGCAAGCTCGTCGTAAGGCTTGAGATAAAAAATAAGACGGATCTAACTTTCAAGTAGACCACACGATCAAAAGCATGAAAACATTAGTGATTGGATATCCATCATTAAAATCCTCCTAAGGCCCACTGTACTATTTATTTGACATCCAATCTGTTTATTAGGTCATATAAGCCTAGATGAAGGGGAAAAACAAAAATCATCTTGATCCAAAACTTTTATGGCCCCCAAAATATTTTTAATGGTTGACGCTCATTTAATATTGTTTCCGGTAATCTGGTTCATTTCAGATTGAGATATAACTCATTTTTGGTCTCACGCTGTAAGATAATCTTTAAAAATAGATGAACGGCATGGATGAAATACACACATCATGGTGTGGTCCACAGAGTACACATCATGGTGTGGCCCACAGAGTTTACTTTGGTAAGAGTAATGAGTAACTCACCTAAACATAGTGGAGAGAGGTTTCCTTAAAACATTCAAAATCATATATTGGGCCTGCTTAAATGTGATTCACATATCCAACCCACTCATTATGTGTGTCCCACTTAGATGAGAGGTCAGACCAAGTTTCAGCCACGTCTAAAACTCAATTGGGCCCCACCAAATGCTTTTATATTTTTTACGATGTCTTCACATGGTTTTAGATGGCATGGCCCACCTGAGTTTCGTATACGGATAATTTTTGAGATATCTCATAACCTAAAGGGGACACATTAAATGCATGGTGTTGATGTTCAACACACATTATGATGGGGCCACAAAACTTACTAACATCAATTCTTAGGTTCTCACAAGGCCAATAAGTTTGGTCACAATTTTGACCAAAATATTTGGCCCATTTTACATGTCTGGTCCATTCATTCTATTTTACTGATCAATACTCAATTTGATTAGTTACTCGTCCCAATTAGGTTACATATGAAAAAGATATTGGGCATACAAGATTGATCAACAATTTGAGTGAAATTTGATATAAATATCTGAAGTTATTTACTGTTCAATCTGGATTGATTAGATTGTCTAAAAAGGGTTAAAGATTCAATTAGCGGATGTGCCTAATAATTTAGTAAAAAAAAAATAAAAATTCACAGATAAATTTCAATTTCCATTTAAAAATAACATTTTTTTCAAAACATATATTTATTTACTCTTAATTTTTTTAAAAAAACTTTTAATGAAATATCATTTTTATTATAAAATATTTCAAAAAATTAAAATGCAAATTCTGAATTTTAATTTTTAAATTTTGAAAAAAGTTGTCAAATTTTAATTTTTTTTCTCGAAAATTTCAAAATGCCAATTTTTTTTCTTTAAAAGCATCATTTTGTTTTCAACTTTTCAGTTTTTTTTAAAAAATGATATATATATATATATATATATATATATATATATATATATATATATATATATATATATATATATATATATATATATATATATAATCTTAATGTTTTTATAAATAAAATTTTCTTTTAATTTCAAAATTTGAACATTTTCAATTATTTTTCAAACATTGTTAAATTTTTTAAACTTCTCAATATTCTTTTTCATGTGATATTACAAATCATTTAAATATTAGTTTTAACTTTTAAAAAAATAAAAATAAAAAATTCCACTCATTTGATATAATATTTATTATTATTATTTTTTTTTACATTCAATCATTTGTTAAAAAATAATCTTTGATACAAATATGTACAATTAAACTACTGAAATTCTATTAAAAAACAATTCTTAGACTACAAAAAAACATAATTTTCCACCGTATTCTAAAAAAAAAAAGAAAGAAAAGGAAAAAATTAATGTTTAAGGAAAAAATCCTTTTATGAGGTTCGATCACACTATTTCCTGTGGTGTGGTCCACTTGAGCTTTGGATATGCTTCCTAATAATTTAATAAAAAAATATTTTTTTTTTCACGGATAAATTTTAATTTCCATTTAAAAATAACATTTTTTTTCAAAATGTATATTTTTTAACTCCTAATTTTTTTTTGAAAACTTTTAAGAAAATATCATTTTTATTATAAAATATTTCAAAAACATAAAATGCAAATTCTGAATTTTTATTTTCAAAATCTGAAAATTTTTCTCAAATTTTATTTTTTCTCCTAAAAAATTTCAAAATACTAATTTTTTTCTTTAAAAGCATCATTTTGTTTTCAAGTTTTCATTTTCTTTTTTAAAATGATATATATATATATATATATATATATATATATATATATATATATATATATATATATATATATATATATATATATATATATTCAAAATCTCAGTGTTTTTATAAATAACTTTTTCTTTTAATTTCAAATTTTTAACATTTTCAATTATTTTTTAAACATTGTTAAATTTTTTAAACTTCTCAATATTCTGTCATGTGATATTACAAATCATATAAATATTAATTTTAATTTTTTTAAAAAAATAAAATTCCACTCATTTGATATAAAAATAATATATATATATATATATATATATATATATATATATATATATATATATATATATATATATATATATATATATATATATATATATATATATATATATATATATATATATATATATATATATATATATATATATATATATATATATTTTGCATTCAATCAATTGTTAAAAAATAATCTTAGATACAAATATGTACAATTAAACTACTGAAATTCTATTAAAAACTAATTCTTAGACAACAAAAAAAACATAATTTTTCACCATATTCTAAAAAAAGGGAAAAAATTTATGTTCAAGGCAAAAGTCCTTCTACAACGGACCATAATCCATCACAAAAGCAACTGAAAACCGTTGCCACTTGGTATTTTGGGCGGGAATTCGCAAATGTTCATATTTCGTCTCAAAATCAAAATTTGCGACGGATTTTGTTCGTCTCTAATTTACAACGGACAAAATCCGTCGTGAATCCATCGTAAATCAAATTTTAGCAACGAATTTTGGTCCGTTGTGAAATTTTGCGACGTCTGCACTACGAAAATTCGAGATAGATGAGATTTGTGACGAACTTTTTCCCTTAGCGACAAATTAAATCTGTCGTTAAACCAGGAGATTTTTATGACGGACGAAGTCCGTTACAAATCGACAATTTTGGCGAAGTGGCACTTCACTTATAAAACATGGATAATGATGTTCAGATTTCGTCCATATTAACGATTTAAACATGAGTGATATTATACCAAACAACATATCATACTCTAGATATAATTAATTTAAGCAAGCGGAAGACTGAAACATATATTTAAGTGTTTCACAACCTCCAGAGTATGACTATGTTACCGGGCTAAATAAATACATATATTGTTTCAAAATTGACAAAATATCAAAATGTAAAGTGTCCAACTAATCCATATGTCCCTGTAATTCCGTCGAATCAGCATGAGGTTTACATAGACCTGCCTGAGAGTTGAACACAGGAGAACTCTTCCTCCTCATCTATGAAGTCTAACTCCGCTATATAGACTTCTCCATCACCTGCATCTACAATAAAGTCTGGTTGGTATTTTAAAACACCATCTCAGGGTGGGAGTGAGTGATCAACATAGTGGTACTATAAGACAAAGGTTAACATGTTATCAAGTCAATCAAGAAGTAATGATAAAGCAATACAACAATCACTTCCTATCTACTCTTGTTAATGCAGGAATGGCGTGCAAGTAATGATGTATGCCCTCGCACAAAGCTCCCTCACAAGCGACTCCTACAACCAAGTTTGCATATGACAACACTTCCTAAAGTGCACCTTCCTCGCTAAAAGCACATCCTAGCTAATGCAATGTGATAATGGCCATGTTAGCCGAGTAATTAATTAAGCTTATTCATACGACAAGTTCGGAAAGCTAAGGTACCTCCCTTTATATCATTATCCCAAACGAAGGATCCATCTAGGGTCATCAATCCTAGTTAACCACATACGATAGGCAAGTTGTAGGGCATCACCCTTAATGAAAAATAGTTAATAGGCAAGTTTAAAGTTTATACTCATGGTCACTATGAGGAGGTTCGTCATCTCAGCATAGGCCAATAGTTCGAACACTGTATCCCATACCACCATGCCTAGCTCACGAGTCTGGGTCGCTCACAGGTTACTATAGGGAGACTCGTCACCCTAGTGTAGGCCGACAGCTCGACCACGATGTCCCATACCACCATGCCCGACTCATGAGTATTAGAAAATCGTGGTACCATAGTTGAAAGGGTCATTACATTGGTAAGTGGTACTTTAGATTCAAGTAATGGTGTTCACACATGGTACACATATAATAGGCTAATCGGTTTATTAGACAAGTTTGATTGGTACGAGCGTACGCTGACTTAGTTAACATAGAACGCATGAGAACCCCTTGTGGCCTAACCACTATCGACAGTTGTCATGCGACCCAGATTCGTCGAACACATCCAATGTGGCGAGACTAATTCAGCCACCCAAAAAGACTGTTACCGATTGTTTGGTCTAGGTTGTAGCTCCAATCTTACTCAGATGTAAAAATTAAGTACATGGGATAACCAATTCAGCATTTAACAAACAGTCCGAGTGAAGATTCTCATTTAAGCATTTCATCAAACGCATTGAACATGTTACCAAACACTTGCATTTTATCCATAAATTATGTAATGGCAATTATGCATATGAGAGAAACTATGCATATGAGCAAGGTAATTAAGAATCTTATCTCAATACCCTTAATAAATTCAAATCATCAATAATTTCTCATTCTGACAATTTATCAAACACTTAGACTACACATTAGCAAATACATAGACTAGATTAGTTACAATGTATATTATAGCAATTCCTTACACAAGGAAGTCAGCATACGTATGAAAATGATGAATCCTAGATCAGTAGTCATGGCAAGCACAAATCATATTTACATGTTCATTCAAACATTTCAATAAACACATGGGATGCACCTTTTATTCAACATTGTTCATACATGTATGTTATATCGAAAACATCGTATTTAAAACAATATGGTAGTAATCAAGTTAGACATAAATCATTAACTCACATTGAAAGAATTAAAAACCATAATCTAAACATTTATAGTTTGCACCTTTCGTCGGAATACTCGATTCGGACTCAGTTTGAATTCTACGTTCTAAAAAAAAGAACGTTAGGCACCTAATAATGAAATAGGTTAGCTAGTTCATCAATTACTCTATTTGGATCTCTAAATCAAGATTAGGGTTAGGATTTCTTACCCAAATCGTAGTCAAAACTGATCGTATAGCAAAATGGGGAGGTGAATCAATACGTGGAGTAGTGGGAGAGAAATACTGCAGCAATCCCCCAAGATCTCTCTTTTCTCCTTACTCGTTTCTCTTATTTTCTCTCCTCTCTCCTAGGGTTTGGAGAAATTCGTATGAGAGAGGTGTGGAGTAGTTTATGGGCTATATATATATAGCATGCAGCGCTTGTTGTTGCTGATGCATTGAAACCCCTTTGGGGTAGTCGGTCCCCTCTAAAAAAATCAGCCATATGAGGAACTTAAGTGGCCAACATCACAAGAAACAGTGAGGGATTAAACGTCTACCATTGGAACCCTTTTGTGGTCCAGAAGTTTTGGATCATTATGAAATTTATTTTTCCTTTTCATTCAGGTCCATGTGACCTTATCAACATGTTGGATGGAAGATCCACGTTATGGTGGGCCCCACGTGGGATCCACTAATGTATGTATTGTATAGACGGCTGGTGTACCTCACTACATAGCTGTTGTAGTGGCGTCACCATGTCTGTGGGCCCCACCTGCTTTATCTATACCATTCATCCCTATGGGACCCACCATGATGCATGTGTTGCATCCAAACTGTCCAACCATTTTAAAAGCTCATTTTAAGGCTTAAGATTAAAAATAAGATAGATCTAGTACCATGTGGACCACATTATAGAAATAGTGAGATTGAACATCTACCATTGAAACCCTTAGATTCAAGAAGTTTTAGACCAATAGGGGATTTATTTTTCCTCTTAGTCCAGGTCCTTAAGACCCTATGAACAAATTGGATGGAAAATCAATGTTATGGTGGGCCTACTTGTCGTGCAAATGTAGGGCCCACTTACTGTTGACCTGGGCCCACCTAAATTGTTCAGGCTCACCATGATGTTTATATTGTCTCCATGCCATCCAGCTAAGGCCCATTGTGCAAGGCTACTCTGATGAATATATGTGATGCCCATCCATTTTGGCTAGACCATGGGATGCCCCATTAGGTCCATTGTTGATTGTGAGACCCACTTGTTGTGTGTGAGGCCCATTATGAGGTATAAGAGGCCTATTTGGCGAGGCCCCCTATGATGTATTTAAGGCCCATTTGGTAAGGCCCAATGTAGTGTGATAAGGCCCATTGATGAGGCCCGATGTAATGTATTTGAGGCCCATGGGACGTGAATATATTTATGGCCCATTTGGTAAGGCCCATTGTGATAGATTTTTGACCCATTTGGCAAGGCCCATTATGATGTATTCAAGGCCTATGGTTGAGGCCCAGTGCGATGTATGTATGGCCCATTAAGTTATGTATGAATCCCTTGTATGGGCCATTCCTTGGGAAAAATATTGGTTAAATGGCCACATTGTTGGGCAATGATGGTTGAATGTCCACATTGTGACCTTCCCTTAGGCCTTATTTGGGCGATTTCGCTTGTCAAGGCCAATTGTCGAGGCTGATTATCAGTGCCAGTTATCAATATCAATTATTGATACCGATTATGAGTATATAACAGCATAGCATCATGATACCTACACCTTAGAGCCCACCTTGTGTATATATTGGGCCCTATAAGGAAGTCCAGTTTATTACGTGATAGAGAGGGTAAAGAAGCCCACTTATTGTACTTAGACTCGGATCTACCCTCGGTGGGGGATATTATGACGCTCCATCACTGTGATCACGTGTGGGCGGGCGCACGTGAGTGGACACTGATATGGGAGAGGCTTGAAGAGCCTAGGCGAGCTACCAGTGATTGGCAGGCTACTGTGTACACAATGAAGGAAGAACTTTATGCCACATCGGTTGCATCGTCTGATGTTGTGGTGGCTATAAGTTAGATTCTTTCCTTAAATATCGTGATGCTTTTTAAATCAGTGAGCTTATCTTGATATTTGGACTAGATCCGCCATCCTTCTGTGGACCCCCATCATTCGTATGCATGTTGTGATGAATGATTAATTAAAGCAGATGTCATTGGGCTGAGATGTTTATGAGACTCCTTCTGAGAAAGAGTTATCCCCACATGATCGCACGATACGCGTAGGTTTGATGTATGGCCTAAATGATGTTGATGGTATTCGTGGCTCGTCAGGATTTACATATTGCATTGCATCCTTGATATGTGTTATTGTCTTATTATGTTTTGCATTGCATAACCTTGATATGGCTGTTAGCATTCATGCCTTGCATCACATAGCCTTGGTACGACTGATAGCACTCATGAATTTACCAGTATATTTTTGCTTACTCTGATATCATAGATATTGTCAGTATTTCTGCCTATCCCAATGATGTATGATTTATGGGCTTTATTGTATACTTGGCACTTAACTTACACACACTTTCACCATCCTATAAGCTTTTTATAAGCTTATGCATGATAGATGCGTGTAGGTGGCGTTAGGTTATAGTAGCATTGAGCTTGGAGCATGCAACGGACCTCTGGAGCTTTGATTTTTGATATATGTATTTTCCTTTTAGCATTGTATTCGAATAATTATATTAGTGGATATGTGATGATGATGTTGATTTTGTGACTTGGGTAAACTTGTTGTTATGCTTCTTACAAGATAAATGTATATTGAAAAATCCTCCTTGTAGGATCCTAGGATTGAAATCTGGCATATGAGCGCTAAAAGCTGAGAATGGGGTACTACAGAGGCTGTCGACACCAGATTCGGTGATTGGGATTCCTGTGAGTCCTATATCAGAGTTTGGGGAGTGACAAAAGTTGTTATCAGAGCACAACTTGGGAATACATGAAGATAACATCACATATCTGTTGATGTTACCCTACACTTTATGATTGTTGAGAACTTAGAATGGTTAGATCCCCGAGTTTGAATAAGTTAGAAATTTTCTAAGATAGCTCCTTACTATTAAGATTGTAAGGCTGCTTAGTATTCACGCTTCGATCATTTCTGATCCGAGATCCAGGATCAGTGGGATTATCATAGCGTTGATGAGGCATCATAATAGCGCGAGGTTCAGATTAGAGAGCACTATTTGTTCATAGATTTATTATAAGTCGATGCTCCCTTTTCCCTTGCTTTGTCTTGCATGATAGTAAATTTCGAGGATGAAATTTTTATTATGAGGGGAGACTTGTGAGGCCCATATCCTAGCCCATACTATTTCATACACTTCAGCGGTCCTCTTGGTTGAATTCCGATGATCCGCAATCTGTTATTGGTAGTTGCTCACAACCTTGAGTCATGTCCTGTAGATTTGAGTTGACTTAATCTAAGACTTATACCATTACGACCACACCATCGCCGCAGTTCTGACGTCACGTATTACGCGCCAAGGCGATACCCAGGTTAGGAAATGTGGGCCCACGTTCAGTTTGAGAAAACACCGTGCGTGTACAATCCCAAGAGAATCTCTACAACATGTCCCATTAGTCAATCACTCAATTAATCAATTGATCACCTCATGTGAAGTACAAGAGCAACCCCAGAGTCAACTCTCTCACCCTCTCTCTTACACACCCATATATGTCAAGTATACATATCACCTCACATCCATCACCTCTCCCTTACAACCACCATTCCTCTCTCTTTCTCAATACATTTTCCAAGCAACCAATGTGGTGGACATCCAAGCTTTTTCATGGGAGAAAAAGTGTGTTGTGTGGCTCACTTTTCACCCCAAGATCTATCATCCTAGCCCTTCATTTCTCATCACCCTCCATTAAAGTGAGACACAAGGAGTTTAGTGTTCCATCGGACTAAGAAGATCAAACGGTGGGTGCTTTATAAGCTAGATTTTCATGATTTGATGATGGGCCAAGTGAGGCCTACCGATTGATGGTATGAATCTCACTTTGGACCCTATATGTGGCTGATGGCCCACTATGATTCACATGATCATTCCATGATGGGGCCTATCTCCATGGACCCCATCATGATGTTTACTTTCTAAGTTTGAAAAAGGTCATCTAGACCTTTCATTTTGGTGGAGAAGGGATCTCAACCATTTATTTGATTTGGTGGGCCCACATGTATTGGGACCCACTCGATGTATGATTGAATGCATGAAAAGGGAGGGCCCATAGTGTCGAAGTCCCTCCATCACACGTGTCAATTTCTATCTCCCTCCCTCTCTCTTTCATATTTTTTATGATGTGATAATGTGGCTATGTGGCCCACCCGGATGTACCCCACTTGATGTATGTCTTATCCATACCATCCAGCCATTTAGTGGCCCACCTGAGCAGGGCCTACCTTAAATGTACATGTTATGCCCAAACCGTCTAGCGTCCAGGGACGTTGGACGTGAACTGAAAATAAAAATATTAGCTTGATTCCAAAATTTTGGGGAGGACTGCTCATGTAGGCCCCACCTTGATGTATGAAGTTAATCCACGTCGTCCATTCCATTCTCCAGCTCATTTTAGGCGTTGAGCCAAAAAATGAAGTTAATCCAATGTTCTGGCGGGCTATAGCATAGAAAATGGTGATTTATATCGTTAAAATTCGTTATAGGCCACTTTAATTTTTTTACATGCTAAAACATACAGTATATTGGGCTTGTTTGGTCTGTCTTAAGCCATGGAATGCAATGGTTGGGTTGGATTTTTCGGATGCGGCCCCTACCTTGGAAAAACCACGGAAAAACTCCCTTTTCATATATATATATATATATATATATATATATATATATATATATATATATATATATATATATATATATATATATATATATATATATATATATATATATATATATATGGCATGCAGCGCCTGCTGCTACTGACACTGCAGCAGGATGCTACTGCATTTGAGGCAGGGACGTGGGTCCCAACTATGGGCCCCACCGTGATGTGCGTTGAACCCCCTTTAGGGCAGTGGGCCCCCTCCAAAAAAATCAGCCGTATGAGGAAATCAGGTGGCCCACATCATAGGAAACAGTGAGGGATTAAACGTCTACCATTGGAACCCTTTTGTGGTCCAGAAGTTTTGGATCATTATGAAATTTGTTTTTCCTTTTCATTCAGGTCCGTGTGACCTTATCAACATGTTGGATGGATGATAAACGTTATAGTGGGCCCCACGTGGGACCCACTGATGTATGCATTGTATACCACACCTCCCCACACATGGGGAGGTGGGACGGCTGGTGTACCTCACTACATAGCTGCTATAGTGGCATCACCAAGTCTGTGGGTCCCACCTACTTTATCTATACCATCCATCCCAATGAGACCCACCATGATGCATGTATTGCATCCAAACCGTCTAACCATTTTGAAAGCTCATTTTAAGGCTTGAGATAAAAAATAAGACAGATCTAGTACCATGTGGACAACCCTATAGAAATAGTGGGATTGAACATCTACCATTGAAACCCATGGATTCAAGAAGTTTTAGACGAATAGGGAATTTATTTTTCCTCTTATCTAGGACTTTATGACCTTATGAACAAATTGGATGGAAAATCCACGTTACGGTGGGCCTACCTATCGTGCAAATACAAGGCCCACTTATTGTTGACCTGGGCCCACCTGAACTGTTCAGCTCACCATGATGTGTATATTGTCTCCATGCCGTCCAGCTAAGGCCCATTGTGCAGGGCTATCCTGATGAATATATGTGCTGCCCATCCATTTTGGTTGGACCATGGGTTACCCCATTAAGTCCATTGTTGTTTGTGAGACCCACCTGTTGTGTATGAGGCCAATTATGATGTATGAGAGACCCATTTGGTGAGGCCCCTTGTGATGTATTTAAGGCCCATTTGGTAAGGCCTGATGTAATGTATTTGAGACCCGTGGGACGTGGCCCATTGTGATATATTTTCGGCCCATTTGGTAAGGCCCATTGTGATAGATTTTCGAACCATTTGGCAAGGCCCATTGTGATGTATTCATGGCCATGGTTGAGGCCCAGTGCAATGTACGTATGGCCCATTAAGTTGTGTATGAATCCCTTGTATGGGTCATTCCTTAGGGGTAATGTTGGTTAAATGGCCACATTGTTGGGCAATGATGGTTGATGTCCACATTGTGACCTTCCCTTAGGCCTTGTTTGGCCGATTTCGCTTGTCAAGGCCGATTATCAGTGCCGGTTATCAATATCGATTATTGATACCAATTATGAGTATGTGACGGCATAGCATCATGATACCTACACCTTGGAGCCCACCTTGTGTATCTATTGGGCCCCATAAGGAAGTCTAGTTTATTACGCGATAGAGAGGGTAAGGAAGCCCACTTACTACACTTAGACTCAGATCTGCCCTCGGTGGGGGATATTGTGACCTCCATCACTATGGTCACATATGGGTGGGTGCATGTGGGTGGACACTAATGTGGGTGGGGCCTGGGTGAGCTACCAGTGATTGATAGGCTTTTGTGCTGGTAGGCTACTGTGCTGACAGTGAAGGCAGAACTTTGTTTCACATCAGCTGCATCATCCGATGTTGTGGTGGCTATAAGTTGGATTCTTTCCCTAACTATCATGATGCGTTTTAAATCAGTGAGCTTATCTTAATATTTAGACTAGATCCGCTGTCCTTCTGTGGACCCCCATCATTCGTATGCATGTTGTGATGGATGATTGATTAAAGTAGATGTCATTGGGCTGAGATGTTTATGGGACTCCTTGTGAGATGGAGTTATCCCCACATGATCGCATGATACGCGTAGGTTTGATGTATGGCCTAGATGAGGTTGATGGTATTTGTAGCTCATCTGGATTTACATATTACATTACATCCTTGACATTTGTTATTGTCTTATTATGTTTTGCATTACATACCCTTGATATGGCTATTAGCATTCATGCCTTGCATCGCATAGCCTTAGTACGACTGATAGCACTCATGGACTTACCAGTATATTTTCGCTTACTCTGATATTGTATGATTTATGATATTGTCAGTATTTCTGCTTATCCCGATGATGTATGATTTATGGGCTTTATTGTATACTTGGCATTTACCTTACACACACTTTCACCACCCTTTAAGCTTTCTATAAACTTATACAAGATAGATGTGTGCAGGTGGCGTTAGGTTATAGTAGTGTTGAGCCTAGAGCATGCGGCAGACCTCTGGAGCTTTGATTTTTAATATATGTATTTCCTTTTCAGCATTGTATTTAAATGATTATATTAGTGGATATGTGATGGTGATGTTGCCTTTGTGACTTGGGTAAACTTGTGGTTATGCTTCTTACGAGATAAATGTACGTTAGAAAATCCTCCTTGTAGGATTCCGTGATTGGAATCTTGCGTATTGGCAATGGGAGCTGAGAATGGGGTACTACGCAGGCTGTCGACATCAGATTCAGTGATTGGGATTCCTGTGAGTTCGATCTTCGGGTTTGAGGAGTGACATAGGGTAAGTCCCCTGACAATGGATCTAGGTCAAGATGTGATTTTAACGCGATTGGATAGGCCGATTGACAATGGAGGGCTCATGTCAGATTAATGGTTGTAGTTACTCGATCGGGGCCACAAGTATATGGATATGTGCAAGGAAATTTTTCTTTCCCATGAGTGAATTTTGGTCAAAAACTGACAGTCTGAAATCTTCAATTTTACGGGTGAGCGAATGGCCCAATTCACTTAAGTTTCAATACATTTTCTAAAGGTATTCGTGTTTCTCACACACTTTACACAGGACTCAAGTTGTGCATTTCTGGACACTATCTTGGCTCGGTTCCCGTGATGGTTGTCAAGCCTAGTAGGACGGACATGGCCCTATAGTTTCACGGTCATCGGACTCTCGACGTGCATTTTAAGTCCGATACGGAGTTTCAATGTACTCCCGAGAGCGACAGGCACTTGGGATTTCTCTTAGGTTTTTAAATCAGTGAGCTTATCTTGATATACGGATTAGATCCATCATCCTTTTGTGGACCCCCATCATTCGTATGCATGTTATGATGGATGATTGATTAAAGCATATGTCATTAGGCTGAGATGTATATGGGACTCCTGTGAGACAGAGTTATCCCCACATAATCGCGCAATACACGTAGGTTTGATGTATGGCCTAGATGAGGTTGATGGTATTCGTAGCTCGTCAGGATTTTCATATTGCATTGTATCCTCGACATCTGTTATTGTCTTATTATGTTTTACATTACATAGCATTAATATGGCTATTAGCATTCATTCCTTACATCGCATAGCCTTAGTACGACTAATAGCACTCATGGATTTACCAGTATATTTTTACTTACTCTGATATCATATGATTCATGATATTGTAAGTATTTTCGCCTATCCCAATGATGTATGATTTTTGGGCTTTATTATATACTTGACACTTAACTTACACACACTTTCACCATCCTATAAGCTTTTTATAAGCTTATACACGATAGATGCATGTAGGTGGTGTTAGGTTGTAGTAGTATTGAGCTTGGAGCATGTAACGGACCTCTAAAGCTTTGATTTTTGATATATGTATTTTCCTTTCAGCATTGTATTTAAATGATTATATTGGTGGATATGTGATGGTGATGTTGCCTTTGTGACTTGGGTAAACTTGTGGTTATGCTTCTTACGAGATAAATGTATATTGGAAAATCCTCTTTGTAGGATCCCGTGATCGGAATCTTGCGTATGGGCGCTGGGAGTTGAGAATGGGGTATTACAGAGGCTGTCGACACCGAATTCGGTGATTGAGATTCTTGTGAGTCCGATCTTCGGGTTTGGGGCATGACATAGGGTAACTGCCCTAATAATGGATCTAGGTCAGGATGTGATTTCAACGCGATTGGATAGGCTGATTGACCGTGGAGGGCCCATGTCAGAATAATGGTTATAGTTACTCGATCGGGACCATAAGTATACGGATATGTGTAAGGAAATTTTCCTTTCCCATGGGTGAAATTTGGTTAAAAACTGACGGTCTGAAATCCTCAATTTTACGCGTGAGCGAATGGCCCAATTCACTTAAGTTTCAATACATTTTTTAAAGGTATTCGTGTTTCTCACACACTTTACTGAGGGCTCAAGTTGTGCATTTCTAGACACTATCTTGGCTCAATTCCCGTGATGGTTGTCAAGCCCAGTAGGATGGACATAACCCTATAGTTTCATGGTCATCTGACTCTCGACGTGCGTTTTAAGTCGATACGGAGTTTCAATGTACTTCCGAGAGCGACAGGCACTTGGGATTTCTCTTAGGTTTTTATGTAGTGTTAAGTTAGTGGTATTAATGGTTTTAGGTCTTCTCATTTGTTGAAATAGTAGTTTGAGCTTAATCTACTGATTATTTAGTTTAACACTTGATTAATTTCCGTCTAAATTATGACAGGATACAGTCGTTAGGTGATTTTGCCTGAGATAGTACTCGGGTCTTTGTATGGATTTTTTTGAGACGTTACAATCTACCCCCCATAAAGAAAAATTTCATGTAATGTCTTGGAAAAATCTCTCCAAAGACCCGAGTATCACCTCAGGTAGAAATCACTAAGGACCGAATCCTTTAAATATTAGACAAAAATTAATTAAGTACTAAACTAAATTGATAAGAAGATTATCTTGAACTGCTTTCTATACAAACTACAAGACCCAAATCCAGTAGAATCACTAACCCAACATTACCTAAAAACGTAGGATCAATTTCAAAACCTAGTTTATCACGCCCCAAACTCGGAAACCGGGCTCACAAAATTCTCTATCGCCGAATCTGGCACCGACAGCCTCCTTAGAACCTCATTCTCGGCTCCTAGCACCCATTCGCCAAGTTCCGATCCTGGGATGCTACGAGGAGGATTTTCAACGTCAGTTTGATTCCTAATAAGCATAACCAAAGGCATAACCCACAAATAACAACCAAAAACTCCATTACATTTTCACTATGATCAAAAACTTATAAGTACAATGAGCATAAAGGGAAATAAAATGATAAAGAATAAAAACTCCAAAATGATCTACAAAGCGCTCCTGCCTCAGCGCTGCTGCGCCTCAACGTCACCTGCACTCAACAGTCATGCATAAGCTTATAGAAATCTTAGAGGGTGGTGAAAGTGTGTACGCAAGGTAGTAATATGATCAATGCAATATCAGCGTAATGCGGAATATGCTGATGGATCCATGAATACTGTCGACCATACCAAGGCCATGCTGTGCAAAGCATGAATGATGTCGGCTATACCAAGGCCATACGATGCGAAATGCAACTTAAGCATACAATCCTCATCTAAGCCCACATATCAATACAGCTCAAATCTAGGATATCACTGGGGTCTAGTACACTCTAAACCAGATCTCCGCCCCATCACGCGCAATAAGGTAAGTGAAAGAGACCTCACTATCCGTCTGCCAATATCGGGCTCGACTCATCGATAGCGGACTCATTCCTCGAGCTGGTCAGACTCAGCATAGCATTGCCCCTACACTCGGGCTGGTAAGGCCGCACCCCCTTCTAACCAACCATGATACAGTGGAAAGTGCGACCGTCTGGTAATCGACACTTGGCACTCTTGTACCCACTCGGTCTAGACGTTGGAGAAATCTCTTGGTACCATAAGGGTTTAGGGACTTTCACCCAGGGATATCTATAGCACCCTATGTAGAACGAGATTTCCAGTATCCAATCCTGCCAACCACGAGACGCATGTAGAGGCTACATCCTCGATGTCACTAGGGCGTACAATAACCATATCACACAATGTGAAATGCATGAATCACACTATCCAATCATGCAGCAAATCTTGTGCGTATCGTGCGCTCATGTAGGGTAACACCGCCTAATCGGGGTCCTATAAATAATCTGTCCGAAGGCATATGCTATGATCAATCACTTCTCATATCAAATATACATATTATAAAGTAATGCACTATCCTTACAACGCAGCTGGCTTAGAAGGCTTGTATACAACAAGTACGGGCCTATCAATGGGCCCTACGGAGAGTAGTAATGTGGACATTTAACCAACATTATACTCGCAATATGGACGTCAAACCAACATTGCTCCCAAGGTGTAACCCATAGTGAATATCATTACATAAATCAGGTTGGGATCACACATTGTAATGGACCTTAGGTACACCCCATTGGGCCTTAAATACATCAAATGGGCCATGTCATATGGGCCTTTTACTCATCAAATGGGCCACATTAATGGGCCACACCAATGGGCTTTATGTGCATTACAATGGATCAAAACCCATGGGCCTTAGATTGCATCAAATGGGCCTAATCTCATGGGTCTTATATGTAACAAATGGGCCACACCAATTGGGCCCCATATGCACATCAAATGGGCCTCAACCCATAGGCCCTAGTACATCTCAATGGGCCTTAATTCGTGGGCCCCTAAAACATCAAATGGGCCTTAGAATACATTAAAATGGGTCTAATCCCATGGACCTTAGAATACATTAAATGGGCCTCGATCCATTGGTCTTACATATATATCAAAGTGGGGCCAATGAGCTACTAAAAATACATTAAGATGGGCCTTAAAACATGCCAAGGTGGGGTCTATTTGGACAATGGATCTAACTCATTCTATGGCTCATCCCAAGAAATGAGCTTCCAAAATGAATGGACGGACCGGATGCAACACGTGCATCATGGTGGGTCTTAAATGGATGTCATGGATGCAACAGGTAGAACCCATGAAGCTACTACCGTGTACAGCAGCTGGTGGTGGGGTCCACTCAACTGTATATGTATTAAAATGATATATATATATATATATATATATATATATATATATATATATATATATATACACACACTATAGTTGTTAATGCATTAAAGGCATGCATATATATAAACAATATATAATATATTTATGCTGAAGCCGCTACTGTGCAGCATGCTCATTAAAAGGGAGCAGAGGTGGGTCCCACATAGGGCCCACCACCATGAAGGTATTATATATATAATATATAATATACAGTATATATAACATATAATATATACAATATAATATATATATATAAACATCATAAGCACGTCCAGGCCCTTGGACGGCTGGACAGCCACGTACATCAAGGAGGGCCCCATACGTGGGGTGGGTCCCACCATCCAAGGACGGTGGACACCACAAGATGCATGGTGCGGGCCACACCAAAAGGATGGACAGCGTGAATAGGGTGGGTCCCACGGACACCACCGACCTTTGTTCAAATGAGGTATCTTGCACTCAGTCCGCCAGTTGTGCTATGGGCATGGGTAGGTCCCACCGTTGTATCTCCACCTAGTCTACCAGCGAGCTAAGGAATCTGGGTCCCACTGAACTTACTGACATTAATCAGTAGGTGGGCCCCACCACCTAACAGATGGACGATTTGGATGCATAAAATGGTGGACGGTGTGTATATAACACACACCCCAAGATCAGACCTACCGTCCTATGCTATGGACGGTACAACATATACTAAGGTGGGTCCACGTTGCTGGGCAAGCTACTACACACATACAACAGCTCTATAATTATTGTAGACACACAGCAACCATCTGATTTCAAAAGGGGTGGGCCCCACATGAGGGCCCCAAACGTCTGATTAAGCTTTGATAATGATGTATCATAATATCTTGTATTATAATGCTACAATATAATATAATGTTATAATATATTTTAATACACATGAGCATATAAGAATATATATATTATATCCTTCACCTGACCAACGTCCAGCCACCACCGTTGAATGATGTACAGGCATCAATGTGGTCCCACATAGTGGGCCACTAGACTTAAATCAAACTGATATTTATATTTCCCTTTCATTCAGGCCGGTATAACCGTCCGGTCATGCAGGTCATGAATCGGAGTCAAGGTGGCTCACTAGGTGGGTGGCATGGGTAAAATATACACATCATAGGTGGGCCATCATCATAGAGAAAGAGGGAAAGAGAGAAGGAGAGTGGGACACGCATGATGGAGGGACACCGACATTATGGGCCCTCCCTTGCAACCAATCATACATCAAGGGGCCCTAAAGCATGTGGGCCCATCAAAATCGAAACTCAACGATGGAGATCCTTTCCCCACCAATATGGACGGTCTAGATGACCTTCTTAATGCAAGGAAATAAACATCATGATGGGGTCCATGGAGAATGACCCCATCATTGAATGATCATGATGATCCTAGTGGGCCATCGGCCATATCTTAGGGTCCCAAGTGAGATCCAAACCATTGATCGGTTGGCCTCACTTGGCCCATCTTAAAAACATGAAGAAAACCACTATTATCAAGCACCCACCATTCGATCTTCTTGCTCCTATGGGTTCCTTAGCACCTTAGCTTTGATTCCAATGGAGGAGATGAGGAATGGATGGCTAGGATGAGAGGTCTTGAGATGGAAAGGTGGGCCACACTTGTGGCGCTCTTGGAGAGATGGGAGAGGCTCATACATATGGGGTTTCTCTTGCTTGGATTTGAGTCTGAAAATGAGAGAGAGAGAGAGTTGTAAAAGGAGAGATAGATAGATGGGTGATGGAGTGATGGATGTGGTGGTGATGGGTGTGTAAGACACCTTTTTGACTTTTGAGGCATTTTGTGTAAGAAGGGTATGGGCTTGTAAGAACTTTTGGACTTTTGTGGCTTTCTTGGGAAAGGGTGAAAGGTGATGTGTACTTGACATGAGATGTGATGGGATTTGATTGATTGATGGGATTGATTTGATAAGTCATAGAGATTTTCTTGAGTTTCGCAATGCGCGGCGTTTTCCTCGCACCGAACGCTGACCCACATCTCCTGACCAGGGTATCGCCTTGGTGCGTGAGTCGCGGCATCGAAACTGCAGCGACTGCGCGATCGCTATGGTAAAGATCTTGGGTTGAGTTGATACGGGTTGAAGGCATATGAATCAGGGTCGCGTGCAATTATCGGTTAAGGGTCGAAGGTTACCGGAAGTTGACCAGTAAGATCGCCGAAGTCTATGGAACGGTACTGTCTAGGATACGGGGCTTACAGCTCTCCCCTCCTTATAAAAATTTCATCCTCAAAATTTACACAATCAACGCAATTAGGCATAACTCATGAGGAAGAAGAGACATAACATCTTTATATAGAATCAGAGACAGCATACGAAATACAGTACATGATCAATCATCAAAGAGATGGGGGTAACGCTCTCGAATCTCAGCCTCGCACTCCCAAGAAGCCTCCTCTACAGAATGGTGACCCCACTGAACCTTCACCAACGGAATGACCTTAGTTTTGAGGACCTGATCCTTCCGATCAAGGATATGGACTGGTTGCTCAATGTAAGAAGCGTCCTCACGAACCTCCAGCGGCTGCCAATCAATAACGAGAACTATGTCCAACCTACACTTCCTCAACATAGAGACATGGAAAACGTTGTGGACGCCAGACAACTGTGATGGCAAGACAAGTCGATAGGCCACGGCGCCAACGCTCCCCGTGATCTCAAAAGGTCCTATGAATCTCGGGGCAAGCTTGCCCTTCGCACTGAATCGAACTACGCCCTTCATGGGCGAGACCTTAAGATACACATGGTCCCCTACATCAAACTCCAAGGGACGACGCCGATGATCAGCAAAACTCTTCTCTCGGCTCTGAGTTGTGTGCATCCTCTGCCTGATGATGTCAATAGCCTCTGATGTCTCCTTCACAAGCTTGGGACCTAGGAGACGACGCTCTCCAGCCTTGGTCCATCAACTCGGTGATCTGCATGGTCTGCCATATAGTGCCTTAAAAGGAGCCATGCTAATGGTCACCTGATAGCTGTTATTGTACGCAAACTCAGACAATCGTAGATGCTCATTCCAGATACCTCCGAAATTAATCGCGCAGGCCCAAAGCATATCCTCGAGGATCTGGTTGACCCTCTTAGTCTGGTAATTGATCTGCGGATGGTACGCGGTGCTGAGCTGCAAATCAGTCCCCATCGCTCGCTGAAAACTCCCCCAAAACTGAGACGTGAACCTCGAGTCACGGTCAGAAATGATCGAGACCGGAAAGCCATGCAGTCTCACAATCTCCTCGATAAATAACCTCGCAAGCCGGTCCATAGATCAAGTCGCACGTATCGCAAGGAAATGTGCTGACTTTGTCAGATGATCCACAAAAACCCAAATAGCGTTATGACCGCGCTGAGTCTTCAAAAAACTCATAATGAAATCAGTTGACACGTGCTCCCACTTTCACATCCGGACGGTCAACGGCTGTAATAGACCAGAGGTTCTCTGATGATCGGCCTTGACACACTGGCACGTGTCACACTCGGCCACAAAACTGACCATCTGGCGCTTCATCCCCTCCCAAAAATACTGTCGCCTCATGTCATGGTACATCTTCGTCGAGTCAGGGTGGATAGAAAATAGTGATCGATGTGCCTCGGTCAGAAGATCTCTGTGTAACTCTGGAATATCCGAGACGCATAATCGGCCTATGAAGCGAAGTCCACCGTCTGCACCAATATGCCAATCTTCCTGACTCTCATATGCCGCCTCAGCCATATAACTCTGCAATGACTCATCTGCCTACTGATCCTCGATCACCCTTGCGACAAGAGAGGGTTGAATCGACAGGCTCGATAACTGCAGGATAGAAGACTGCAGGCCGAACTCAAAATCATACGTTGCGATATCCTCAAGCATCAGCCACTCCTGAATCATCATATGCGCCACTAGGCCTCATGGCTGACGGCTGAGGGCATCTGCCACCACGTTCACCTTGCCCGGGTAGTACTGAAGATCGAAATCATAGTCTTTCAGGAGTTCCATCCAGCACCTCTGCCTCATATTCAACTCAGACTGCGAGAAGAGGTACTTCAAGCTCTTATGGTTAGAGAAGAGCTCGAACCTGACCCCATAAAGATAGTGCCTCCACACCTTCAGTGCGAAGACAACTGCGGCCAGCTCTAAGTCATGCGTGGGATAGTTCAGCTCATGGACCTTAAGCTGACGAGACACGAAGGCCACTGGTCTCCTGTGCTACATCAGGACAGCACTCAAATCAATATGCGAGGCATCAGTGAATACAATAAATTCGTCACTCCTAGAGGGAAGAGTGAGGACAGGAGCAGACGTCAGGCGGTCCTTCAACTCCATAAATGCTCGATCGTAGGCATCACTCCAAATAAACACTGCGCCCTTCCTAGTCAACCTGGTCAGCGGGGCTGTAATACGAGAAAAGCCCTCAATGAAACGCCGGTAATAGCTCGCCAAACCAAGGAAACTACGGATCTCTATCGCAGTCGTGGGATGGCCCCACTGAAGCACTACCTCAACCTTCAAGGGTTCCACTACGACACCCTCCCTCGTCACCACGTGACCAAGGAACTTCACCTCCTCTTGCCAGAACTCACACTTCTCCAGCTTCGCATACAGCTGGTGTGCACGGAGGGTCTACAAAGTGATCTCCAAATGCTGTTCATGCTCCTCACGGGTCCTCGAATAGATCTGAATGTCATTGATGAAGACTACAACAAACTGATCGAGATAAGGGCGAAAGACCTCGTTCATCAGCTGCATGAAAACCGTGGGTGCATTGGTCAGTCCGAGGGACATGACCTGAAACTCAAAATGACTGTAACGCGTCCTGAATGCTGTCTTCGGAATGTCCTCATCTCGAACATGAATCTGATGATAACCGAAACGCAGGTTGATCTTTGAAAAGAACTGTGCACCCTGCAGCTGATCAAACAAATCTCAATCCTCGGGAACGGGTACTTGTTCTTAATGATGACTTTGTTGAGCTCACGATAATCTACGCAGAGCCTCAACGAGCCATCCTTCTTCTTCATGAAGAGTACCGACGCTCCCCACGGTGAACTACTCGGACGGATAAAGTCCAACTTGCACAACTCATCAAACTGCTTCTGCAGTTCCCACAACTCCAACGGTGCCATGCGATATGGGGCCTTCGAAATAGGTGTGGTACCGGGCATGAGATCAATCTGAAACTCGGTGAGTCGATGAGGCGGTAATCCTAGAATCTCCTAGAACACATCGGGAAAATGCACACCATGGGCAACTGGTCGATGCTCACAGCTATAGGCTCCTCTATGGCACATGACATCAAACAAGACAACTGCTCTCCTCTGGGCTCTGCAATGAACCGAAACTGCAGCATGCCAGGTATACAAAACGTGACTGCGTGGCATAGTACTCGGCGAGCCAATCCATGCCCAGGATGACTTCCAACTCGGACATCGGCATAGCAAATAGATCGGCAGGCAAAAAGGTATCCCCAACTAGAACGGGGCAAGACGAGCAAAATTGGCCCAACACTGTAGTCCTCCCCAAGGGAGTCGATACTGATAGGCTCTCATAAGAATACTCCAATGGTAAACTAGTCGATTGGCAGAAGCTCTCGGCCACAAAAGAATGTGATGTACTGAAATCAAACAATACACGTACAATGCATGTAGAGATTAGAAGTATACCCTCAACGACTCCTCAAGATGACTGCTGATCCTGTTGAGCTGCATAGAACCTAGCCTGAGCCGGCTGGGGAGGTGCTTGTCCCCTCTGCGTGTGTTACTGCTACTATGGGGTCACTGAGGTGGTCGAAAGTGCTACCTCTGCTGCTGTGACCTCAGAGGCTGGTGCTGATGCTACTTCTGAGGTGGCCTCTATGGTGAGGGCTTCTATCGCTGCTGCTGTGGGGGTCTCTGCTGCGGCTATGGTGGAGGATGTTGTGGACCTCTCTGCTGCTACTGGGGGCTGAAAAACTCCCACGAACGGTGTCCCGTCGCACCGTACTTAAAACAAGTGTCAGTGAACTGCCTCGGAGGTGGTGCTGGAGGTGCTGCTGGTGCATGGAAGGCTAGGCGACCTATACGCCTCTGCTGCTGTGGTCGAAGCTCCTGAGAGTCACTGGAAGGAGCCTACCTCTTCCGGTCTCTCCTCTGACCATGATCAGACTGAGAACCGGCCCACTCAGTGTAAAAAATCTGGGCCTTCTGTACCACTTCCTCAAAAGTCAGGAGCTCATGCCCAATAACATGGCCTCGAAGACCGTAACGCAGGCCATCCTCGAAGAGACGGGCTCTCTGCTCCTCATCATCTACCAGATAGGGTGCAAATCTAAACAGTGCTACAAAGCGAGATGCATATTGAGCCACTATCATATCACCCTACACCAGGGCCTCAAACTCCAACACTTACTATCGTCGGATGTGATCAGGAAAGTACTGTCGATCAAACCGATCCACAAAATCCTCCCATGTCCATACAAAGTCGGCGCCCGCTACTCGGGAGACTAATGCCTACTAGTGCTCAGCCTCACCATGGAGAAGAAATACAGCTAGTTGAACTCGCTGCTCAGTCGTACATCCCATCATCTCGAATATCTTCTCCACATCAGCAGGCCACCTCTCAACAACCGTCGGGTCTGGCTCACCCTGTAAATGCGGGGGATCGAGCTATCGAAACTCATGAAGGAGGGCGCTTGTGCGCTCCTACTCTGCCTGGGCCGATGAAATGACTGGTTTCCTGCCCTGTCCCTGTAGTGCAGCCGTTACAGCCTATAACATCTGCTACAATTGGGAGGCACTCACGGATACGGTCGGGTTCGCATCGGTCTCTAGTAGAGGAGCAGCATACTTAGGATGGGCAGTAGAAATCTATGGTGGTGGAACGGGCATCGTAGGTGGTAATGCGAGAGCCGCAGGTGGTGGAACGGCATCCTCAGGTGGTGGTGGGGGAGTTGATTGGGTTACTCTCCCTCGTGCCATGTCCTACAGGAAAGAGCGAAGGCACCTATCAACTTTAAAACTCTCGAAGGCACACACATTAAGGGTCTGTAATGGGAGATTGCTAAGCTATCCGAACTTCGGGACTTATCCATTCTACACTCATAGCAAATATGTAATGTTGTTCTTGGTTATTCCTAAGTTATGCTCTGATACCAACTTCTGTCACGCCCTAAACTCGAAAACCGGGCTCATAAAATTCTCGATCACCGAATCTGGCGCTGACAACCTCCGTAGAACCCTATTCTCGGCTCTTAGTACCCATTTGCCAGGTTTCAATCCTGGGATGCTACGAGGAGGATTTTCAATGTCAGTTTGATTTGTAATAAGCATAACCAAATGCATAACCCACAAACAACAACCAAAAACTCCATTACATTTCCACTATGATAAAAAACTTTACAAGTATAATGAGCATAAAGGGAAATACAATGATAAAGAATAAAAACTCCAAAATGATCTACAAAACGCTCCTGCCTCAGCGCTACTGTGCCCCAACGTCACCTGCACGCAACGGTCGTGCATAAGCTTATAGAAAGCTTAGAGGGTGGTGAAAGTGTGTGTGCAAGGTAGTAATATGATCATGCAATATCAGAGTAATGCGGAATATGCTGATGGATCCATGAATACTGTTGACCATACCAAGGCTATGCGGTGCAAAGCATGAATGATGTTGGCCATACTAAGGCCATGCGATGTGAAATGTAACACAAGTATATAGTCCTCATCTAAGCCCACATATAAATATAGCTCAAATCAGAGATATCACCGGAGTCTAGTACACTCTAAACCAGATCGCCGCCCCATCATGCGCAATAAGGTAAGTGGAAGAGACCTCACTATCCGTCTGCCAATATCAGACTCAACTCGTCGATAGCGGACCCATTCCTGGAGCTAGTCAGACCCAGTCTAGCATTGCCCCCTACACTCGGGTGGGTAAGGCCGCACCCCCTTCCAACCGACCACGACATAGTGGAAAGTGCAACCGTCTAGTAATCGGCACTCGTCACTCTTGTACCCACTCGGTCTAGACTTGGAGCAACCTCTTAGTACCATAAGGGTTTAGGGACTTTCACCCAAGAATATTTATAACACCCCATGTAGAACGAGATTTCTAGTATCTAATCCTGCCAACCACGATACGCCTGTGGAGGCTATAACCTCGATGTCGCTAGGGCGTATAATAACCATATCACACAATGCGAAATGTATGAATCACACTATCCAATCATGTAGCAAATCCTGCGCGTATCGTGCTCTCATGTAGGACAACACCGCCTAATCGGGGTCCCATAAATAATCTGTCCGAAGGCATATGCTATGATCAGTCACTTCTCATATCAAGCATACATATGATGCGTATGATCATGAGTCATGAAACTATACTACACATGTTATAAAGTAATGCACTATCCTTACAACGCAGCTGGCCTAGACGGCTTGCATACAACAAGTACAGGCCTATCAATGGGCCCTAAGGAGAGTCATAATGCAAAAATTTAACCAACATTATACTCGCAATATGGACGTCAAACCAACATTGCTCCCAAGATGTAACCCGTAGTGAATATCATTACGTAAACAAGGTTGGGATCACACATTGCAATGGACCTTAGGTACACCCCATTGGGCCTTAAATACATCAAATGGGCCATGTCATATGGGCCTTTTACTCATCAAATGGGCCACATCAATGGGCCACACCAATGGGCCTTATGTGCATTGTAATAGGTCAAAACCCGTGGGCCTTGGATTGCATCAAATGGGCATAATCTCATGGGTCTTACATGTAACAAATGGGCCACACCAATTGGGCTCTATATGCACATCAAATGGGCCTCAACCCATAGGCCCTAGTACATCTCAATGGGCCTTAACCTGTGGGCCCCTAAAACATCAAATGGGCCTTAGAATACATCAAAATGGGTCTAATCCCATGGACCTTATAATAGATTAAATGGGCCTCGACCCATGGGTCTTACATATATATCAAAGTGAGCCCAATGAGCTACTAAAAATACATTAAGATAGGCCTTAGAACATGCCAAGGTGGGGTCTATTTGGACAATGGATCTAGCTCATTCTATGGCTCATCCCAAGAAATGAGCTTCCAAAATGAATGGACGGACCGGATGCAACACGTGCATCATGGTGGGTCTCAAATGGATGGCATGGATGGGACAGGTGGAACCCATGGAGCTGCTGCTGTGTACAGCAGCTGGTGGTGGGGTCCACTCAACTGTATATGTATAAAAATTATATATATATATACTATAGTTGTTAATGCATTAAAGGCATGCATATATATAAACAATATATAATATATATATGCTTAAGCCGCTACTGTGCAGCATGCTCATTAAAAGTTTCCACGTAGGGCCCACCACCATGAAGGTATTATATATATAATATATAGTATACAATATATATAACATATAATATATATATATACACATCTCAAGCACATCCAGGCCCTTGGACGGCTGGACAGCCACGTACATCAAGGAGGGCCCCATACGTGGGGTGGGTCCCACCGTCCAAGGACAGTGGACACCACAAGATGCATGGTGCGGGCCACACCAAAAGGATGGACGGTGTGAATAGGGTGGGTCCCACGAACACCACCGTCCTCTGTTCAAACGAGGTATCTTGCACTCAGTCCGCTAGTTGTGCTATGGGCGTGGGTAGGTCCCACCGTTGTATCTCCACCTAGTCTACCAGCGAGCTAAGGAATCTGGGTCCCACTGGACTTACTGACGTTAAGCAGTAGGTGGGCCCCACCACCTAGCAGATGGACAATTTGGATGCATAAAATGGTGCACGGTGTGTATATAACACACACCCCAAGATCAGACCTACCGTCCTAGGCTATGGACGGTACAACATATACTAAGGTGGGTCCACGTTGCTGGGCAAGCTACTACGCACATACAACAGCTCTATAGTTACTGTACACACACAGCAACCGTCTAATTTCAAAAGGGGTGGGCCCCACATGAGGGCCCTAGACGTCTGATTAAGCTCTGATAATGACGTATCATAAAATCTTATATTATAATGCTACAATATAATATAATGTTATAATATATTTTAATACACATGAGCATATAAGAATATATACATTATATCCTTCACCTGACCAACGTCCAGCCACCACCGTTGAATGATGTACAGGCATCAATGTGGTCCCACGTAGTGGGCCACTAGACTTAAATCAAACTGATATTTATATTTCCCTTTCATTCAGGCCGGTATAACCGTCCGGTCATGCAGGTCATGAATCGGAGTCAAGGTGGCTCACTAGGTGGGTGGCATGGGAAAAATATACACATCATAGGTGGGCCATTCATCATAGAGAAAGAGGGAAAGAGAGAAAGAGAGTGGGACAAGCATGATGGAGGGACACCGACATTATGGGCCCTCCCTTGCAACCAATCATACATCAAGTGGGCCCTAAAGCATGTGGGCCCATCAAAATCGAAACTCAACGATGAAGATCCTTTTCCCACCAATATGGACGGTCTAGATGACCTTCTTAATGCAAGAAAATAAACATCATGATGGGGTCCATGGAGAATGACCCCATCATTGAATGATCATGATGATCCTAGTGGGCCATCGGCCACATCTTAGGGTCCCAAGTGAGATCCAAACCATTGATCGGTTGGCCTCACTTGGCCCATCTTAAAAACATGAAGAAAACCACTATTATCAAGCACCCACCATTCGATCTTCTTGCTCCTATGGATTCCTTAGCACCTTAGCTTCGATTCCAATGGAGGAGATGAGGAATGGATGGCTAGGATGAGAGGTCTTGGGATGGAAAGGTGGGCCACACTTGTGGCTCTTTGGAGTGATGGGAGAGGCTCATATGTATGGGGTTTCTCTTGCTTAGATTTGAGTTTGAAAATGAGAGAGAGAGAGTTGTAAAGGGAGAGATAGATAGATGGGTGATGGAGTGATGGATGTGGTGGTGATGGGTGTGTAAGACACCTTTTTGACTTTTAAGGAATTTTATGTAAGAAGGGTATGGGCTTGTAACAACTTTTGGACTTTTGTGGCTTACTTGGGAAAGGGTGAAAGGTAATGTGTACTTGACATGAGATATAATGGAATTTGATTGATTGATGGGATTGATGTGATAAGTCGTAGAGATTTCCTTGGGTTTCGCAACGTGCGACGTCTTCCTCGCACCGAACGTCGACCCACATCTCCTGACCAGGGTATTGCCTCGGCGCGCGAGTCACGACATCGGAACCATAGCGACTCTGCGGTCACTATGGTAAAGATCTTGGGTTGAGTTGATACGGGTTGACGGCATACGAATCATGGTCACGGCAATTATTGGTTAAGGGTCGAAGGTTACCGGAAGTTGATCGGTAAGACCGCGGAAGTCCATAGAACGGTACGGTCTAGGATACGGGGCTTACACAGTTGCTCTTGGAAGCATAATGAAACTCCGTATCAGACCTAGACCGCTCTTCGAAAGTTTGATTACTGTAAAACTATACGATTATGACCGCTTTACTGTACTTGACTACCTTATCGAAAATCAAGTCCAAATAGTATCCCGAAATGCACAACTTGAGCACAAAGCGAAGTTTGTGAGAAACGCGAATATCTTTAGAAAATGAACTAAAACTTAAGTGATTTAGGCCATTCACTTGTAGGCCAAATTTAAAGTTTCAGACCGTCAGATTCTAACCCAACTACACCTTTAGATCAGGAAAATTTTCCTACACATGTCAGTGTACTTGTGGCCCTGATCGAGTAACGATAGCCGTTGAACTGAAACTTGTCCTCCACGGTCGATCCATAAATCCGATTGGACCAAAAACTTAACCTTACATAGATCTATTGTCAGGAAACTTTCTCTGGACCGTATGCAGAAAATGGGCCTCTAGATAAGCTCCGTTGGCCTGAAACAGCCACTCTTTGGCTATAACCTAAGCATACCATGGCCCTAGGGCCATTGACATCTGTTCTGGGCCTATATAAGGGCCTTAACCCACCTCTCTCTCATTCCATACGAATTCCCAAAACCCTAGGAGAGAGAAGAGAGAAAAGATGAGAAAAAGGTGAGGAGAAGTGAGAGAGAGAGAGTGAGAGATAGTGGCTGGGATTGCTCCACGTGCCAACTCATCCTACCTGTGTCGCTATACCAAAAATTTTGACTCCATTCTTAGGTCAGAAATCCTCATCCTAATCTGTGCTAGGTATCCAAATAGAGTAAATGGTAAAATAGCTAACCTATTTCATGTTATAGGTTATCGTTGTATCGTAGACAGAGATGTAGTGTTCAAACTGAGTACGATACGAGTTTACCGACGAAAGGTGTAGACTATAAACATTTAGGTTATAGATTTCAAGGCTTTCAATGTCAGTTAATGATTTATGACTGACTTGATTACCGTCACATGTGCTTAGATGCGATGTTTTCCATGTATTGCACATATATATGAACTATGTTAATTTTAATACATTCCATGTGTTTGTTGAAATGTTTGAATGAATATGTAATTATAATTTACGCTTGCCATGACTATTGATTGAGAATATATGATTGTTGTACATGTGGTAAATCCTTTATAAAAGGATTTGCTATAAAACCTGTTATAACTATTTTATTACATGTATGTTGATATGTGTAGTCTAAGTATTTTATAAAATTCTTGAATGAGAAAATGCTTGTTGAAATGCATTTAATGAGGGCATTGAGATGAGATTCTCAATAACCTTATCTATAGTTATAGTTTCCTTCATATAATCTATCTCACTATTATGTGATTTATGGATGAATATCTACATATGATAACATGAGCACTGTGTGTTTATTAAAATGCCCAAATGAGATTTATATTTGAATTGATTGTCACATGCTATTTTGACTATCACACATGAATGCCTATTGTACTTGAATATAATTGGGACTAATGCGTAGTCCAGGAAATCGGTAATGGTTCCCGAATTAGTGGTCGAGGTCGTTTCGTCACACAAGATACATTTGATAAATCCGAGACGTACGCAGTGTTGTCGACAGTGTTAGGCCACGCAGAGTGCTTACGCGTTCCATGTCGATTAAGTCAACGTCCGCTCATGCCAGTTGAGCTTGTACAAGTAACCCAATTGGCCTAATGTATGTTCACCATGTATGGACACTACTGCTTGACTCTAAGGTACCACATACCAATCCCATTTCAACCTTGGTACCACAATCTGCTAAGACTCATGAGTCAGGCATGGTGGTATGGGAAACTGTGGTCGAGCTGTCAGCCTACATTGGGGTGACGAGCCTCCTCGTAGTGACCAGTGAGCAACCCAAACATGTGAGCCGAATATGGTAGTATGGAACATTGTATTCGAGCTGTCGGCCTACGCTAAGGTGACAAGCCTTTCTCGTAGTGACCTCGAGTATAAAATATGCCTACGATTAGGTAACGAGCCTCTCATAGTGACCTCAAGTGTGAATTAAGCCTACGCTGAGGTGTCGAGCCTCCCGTTGCAACCTATAGTGTAAACTCGTGAACCTGCCTATCATATGTGATTAACTAGGATTGACGACCTTAAATGGATTAATGTTTGAGTCAATGACATAAAGGGAGGTACCTTAGCTTCCCAAACTTGCTATATGAATATGTCTAATTAAGAATTTGACTAATCACGCATATGCACTGCATTGCATGTGCCTTTAGCGTTGGAGTTGAGCACAAAGGGAGTATTGCATGCGTGACCGTGAGATGATGTTGCAGATGGAGTGCAAGCGAGGGCATACATCAGTATCGTATCCCATCCTTGCATTAACAAGATACTTAGGACATGATTGTTGTAATGCTTTATCATTACTTCTTGATTGAATTAATAACATGTTAACATTTTCCTGATAGCTCCACTGAGTTGATCACTCACTCCCACTCTATGATGGTATTTTAAAACACCAACTAGACTCTTTTGTAGTTTCAGATGACGGCGAGGCTTACGAGACGGAGCCTTCCTTCTATGACAACGAGGAGTTCTCCTATCTGCAGCTCTCTGACGGGTCTATGTAGATCTGGAGTTGCGTCATTGAGGCTAGAGGGATATGGATTATATGACATTACACTTTATCATTTTGTGAATTTTGGAACTTTAAATGTAATTATTTAACTTGGCAATATGTTGATACTCTAGGGACTTACCACTTATATGCTTTATATATCTATCACAGTCTTCCACTTGTGTAATCTAATTGTCTCTATAGTATGATATGCTGATTTGCTATAATATCATTCATGTTTAATGCACTAATACGGACAACATTCAATCATCATTATCTATGTTGCATAAGTGATGCGTTAGAACTCGGGAACTGAGCTTCTGCTCAACCCCTGATTTTCAGGGCATTACAAGTTGGTATCAGAGCATGATTTGGATTAAACTGGACCTGGGTTATGGTAACATAATGCACACTGACATACTTTGACTTAGGAGGGAGCGTTAAAACATAGAAACGATCATAGGATTCCAAGTTTCTCCCGACAGTGATCATATGACAGTTGAAGCAAAACCGACTGTAGAAACGGGACCTATAGGCATTTGTGGTCATGTGAGGTGATCTCAATCCTTTTTCAGACCGTTAATCGATGGGTTTAGATGATGATTCAGTGTATTCCACACTCAAATAACCTTAAAAGCATGAATATACGTGAGATGGAACCCGAAACTGCACCAAACGGACTTAGAGGCCCAAAAGGCCCAAAACAGGGGGGACCAAAGTGGTCCTCACACACATACGGCACCTCGGGGGGGGATACCATCACCCCTAGGGCGATGCCATTACCCTTGGTCTAGTGGACGGCGATGACATCGTGCCACCCACGAGGCCTAACGGTCTGGTTCTTCCGGGCCTGTCGGGCCATAGCGAGCTGATCGAGCCGACCATGGTACATGCTAGTGAGGCCCAAAAAATCATGTGCGGACCCCTATAACCCCCCCCCCCCCGCCTGCCCCAAATTTTCTTCATTTCCTACTCTTACACCCCTCCAAGCTTTCCAAATCTCCCAAAATCCCATCTTTCTCTCCCAAATCTCCCCTTCAATTTTAAATCTTCTTCTTCATCACTACATACACACCTACCATCATTTCTTTCAAATCCATCTCCTATCTCCCTCATTTCCTCTCATTTGAGCACACAAACCCTCCCTTGTGTCCCAAAAATCTCAAGGTCCAACAACCCATCTTATCCCTCCATTTTATTTCACTTTTATAGCTCTTTTTGAGCTCGTGGCAGCTATATTCTCCCTTTTCACACTCCTTTCCCTCATGGGGAAGAAGAGAGCTTTCATGAATGAAGCCGGGTCTAGCCACCCTACCCATTCAAGGAGGTAAAAAGGTGTCGAAGCAAGTTCAAGCGTCGATCGGGAGATGAGGATGAAGCGGGATCTCGATCCCCAACTTTCTCTCGAAAGATCTCTATTGGCAGATATGGCACATGGAAGGTTTCGAGGCCATAGGGTCCTCTTTAAAGCACACATGGATGAGAAACTATTTAGGCTTTATCCGATGATGGATCTCCTGTTGGACGCCGGGTGGGGTCCCATATTTGAGGGCAAGTCCCGTGTGAATGAGAGCACTGTCCGAGCCTTCTACGCCCATATACCAGAGCCACTGCTAAAGCCTTTACAGTTCTTTATCCCCGTGGGAAGGCGAGAAGCCATTGTTAGTGTGGACTTGATAGCCCTAGTCATGGGGATGCTGCGTAGGGAGGTCCATGCTAACGAGAAGAGTCTCAGGAGTGTGCATGAAAGAGATTAACGTACACGATTTCTTTGTGGCCGACTGGTCCATTGGAATCAAGGCACCTACCTCTCAGCGACCAGAATGACTCATGACTTCCACCTATTCCACATCTTCACGCACAAAGTGTATCCCAGGTGGAGCAATTGCAATGAATGCATGCGGCTAATGGTAGACTTCCTATACAGAGCTAAGCAAGGAGACAAGATGTGCCTACCTACGTATGTACTACTATAGATAGTTTAGACTGCACGCTCTCCTAGGACAGACATTTCACTCTCATTCGGCTGACTTATATGCAAGTTTGCTCGTGAATTCGGCTACAGACTTGGCTCAGAAAGGCTTACGCCGATCCATTTCATCAACAACACTACTCTCAATAACATGAATATTGGGCCACGACAATGTCAAGCCCGACTCGATGAGAGTGAGGATGAGACAGAAAGTGAAGAGGAAGAAAGTGATGAAGAAGGTGGAGATGAGATAGAGGAAGGAATCGAGGAAGAGGAACAGAAGGAAGAGAAAGAAGAGGAGGCCCAAGACTTTGATGGGGGCTCTCCTTCTGCTACGCATGAGCCCCACCGTGATCGGGCTGCTATAGAAGCCTGCTTGGCTTAACTTGAGAAGGGCCAGGTCACCCTGCGACAGGAGGCCAGTGAGATCCGGGCCAAACTTGAAGAGAATAGGGCCTTCATAAAATAAAAATTCAAGAAGGTGTCTCGTACTTTGAAGGCTATCCTGTGCTGTATGCAGGACAAGGGTGCTCCTCCATCTCCAGATTCGGACGACTAGTCCTATGTTGTAGTCGTCTTTAGGTTTCCTTTACTTTCCTGTTTTTTATGTTATAGCCTTTATAGGCTTAGTAATATCGTAGATCGTAGAGTGGTTGATATGCTTTAGTGTTTGAAACTTGACTTAGATTAGCTCACATACATCTCATATCTTGTGACAATTTTGGTTAAATGAAATGTATGCAGCTTCTTTTGTTTATGATATGTGTGGAATGCTTGAGAATTTGAGTGTTATATGCTAAATCTTACAAGAGTTGCACCCTATGTTGTATATAGGGAATACCACTTAAGGCCACACGGAATATGGACGTCTTACACTTGGTGACTTGATTGATGGGGTACCTCCCCTAAGCGATAGCCATACGGACCCCAGTTTAGGCTCGACTCACGAGACTATGCTGGATTCTCAGTCGACCACTGGCCCTACAAATGGGTCGACTCCTTTTGCACCACTGGTTCCTAAGCAGAACCGTGCACCTACTTTGATGCCTCACATGCCTTAGGCGATTTCTCCTCCTGATAGGTTGGAGCAGATGATGCTCTTCATGCAGCAGCAGGAGATTTGGACCACCATAGCTGGGGCCCTTGCCCAGAACATGAGCGCGATTCCACCTGCAACACCTATGCACCCTGCTGGGAATGTGGGTGTTAGTGGCTTGTTTGAGCAATTTCGGTGCTTCCAATCTCCTACATTTGTGGGTACACACAGACCCGAGGAGGCTGAGTATTGGCTTGACTGCATCTCTAAGATGCTGAAGCCACTGCACTACACTAAGGTAGAGCTAGTAGAGTTGGTCACCTACATGTTTGAGAAGGAGGCCAGTCTTTGGTGAGATAGCGTCCTTAGGACTGTTGCTCCTGGTTACATGTGGTCATGGGAGACTTTTGAGACACGCTTCCACGGGAAGTATTTTCCTCTCACCTACCGTAATGAGAAGGAGGGAGAGTTCCTTCACCTCTGACAGGGAGGGATGACAGTGGCAGAATATGAGAATAGGTTCACGAAGTCAATGAGCCAATGAAGATGCAGTGATTTTCTAAGGGCTTGCGACCTAAGATCCGCTCGAAGATGTGTTGCGCTAGCATTAACAACTATGCTGAGCTAGTGAGCATGTCCCTGCGAGCTGAGCAGGATGAGGATAAGTGTAACTCCCTGGAAAAATCCGTACTTGGACTCGAGTACCAACTCGACCAGAAATCACGTAGGATTAATTCCTTTAGAAAATGAGCGTAAGTTAGCTAGCGCAACGCTAGAGTAGCTGTGAAATAGTCCCTAATCACTTTAAATACGTTCTACAAGACCTAAAACGAGTAGAACCAATGACGCTATAATACCATGAAACCTCGGATCAAACTCTAAACCGGTTTGTTCTCAGGAACCCTTAAAAACTTTATATTGGATCTAGACCGTGCGTCGAAAGTCTGATACCTACCATCTTAGACCGTTATGACCGCTTAGCTGGACTTGACAATCATTTCGAAAATCAAGCCCAACCGATGTGCAGAGGCTATTTCATTGAGCCTAGACTGAAGAGAGTGAGAATAGGGCAAATGCCTAAGAAATTAAATCCAAATCTGGCACGTGACTTGGCGCATCAGTATTAAGCGTTCTGACCGTAGAATTCAGCCAAATTACACCCTCGGATCAGGAAAAATTTCTCTTTCATATCATGAGACATGTAGACCTGATCTACGTACGATGACCGCTGAACTGAAACTGGACCACCACGTGCGATCTACGAACTCTACCTGACTAAAAATGGGATGTGAGGAAAATTCGGTGACTAAGAGCTTAAGTCCGATCGCGTTCAGCCAGGGGGCCTCCCGAAATGCCTTTTTGGACCGAAACAGCCCCGATTTGGTTACCCCTCAAGTGAACATTGTTCCCAAGCCTAATTTGGGAAGGTTTTAGGTTATAAAAGGGGTTTAAACCCTCACTTCTATCACTCATCCGAATTTGCTAGAAATCCTAGCTGGTGTGAGAGAAAAAGTGGGAGATTGTGAGAGAGAGTGGGAGAGATCTTCCTACTGCTTGCACTACCTGCTGCATGTGCTTAAGCCACGTACCTCAATCACTTTTTTGGCGATTTCGCCACATTTCTAGGTAAGGAAATACCCTAAATACTTGATGATTTGAGGTTCCGTCGATTTCATAGCGAAGTAGCTTACAGATCTTGTGTATTAGGTTCCCTGTTCGCCGTTGACAAAGCATATACACTCCGTTCGAATCGATTCACCTCTAAGAAAAAGGTGTGGATTGTAGACGCTTTGATTGGCTGATTTCAACGCTTTCAATGTCGTTTAATAGTAGATTAACGACAACAATGCCGTTTGATATGTACAACATGCTGTCCATTTCCTGTTTCGTAAGCAGACGAAAAATATGAGATTTAGGGCATTTTAGTTATTTGTAGGAAATACTGTTTTCATCCATATTTCGTTGATATGATTGACATGGATTTTTTTTGCATTAGGATATTAGGAATACGTGCATAATCAGTTTGGTGAAGAGATTCTCCCAAATGCACACTTTGAGTCGACATACAATATGTAGACTTAAGTGTGTAGACTAAGTGTTTGCATAAATGTTTGTATTAGTATATATTGAATTAAATGGTGTTATGAATTAGTTTGAGATTGAATTCTCAAGTATTATGCTGATGTAAATGATTTCCTTCATGTTGGCTAGATGCATGATTTCATTATATGTATGAAATGCATGCGTTAGATGATTTACTTAAGTTGTATGTTATAACATGTGTTAACATGCTCACATTGTTGTATTTCATTTCCATTACTCTTATATGATTGCTGATGTGAATTCATAAATGTTTGGGACTATACCTAGTCCAGGCAGTCGGTAACCGAGTAAATTCGTGGTTGGCTTATCTTTGCCACGAATGACGCGTCGATGAACGCGAGTCGTGTTCTGAGCTGGCGGCAGTGGTTAGGCCACACGAAGTGTTTTATGCACTTCATGTCGTTTGACTTGCGATGCGCTCGTACTAGTCGAGCTCGTCAAGTAACCCGACTGGCCATTGTATGTTCACCCTGTATGAATCATAACTGCTTGAACCTAGGGTACTGAACTTACCATTGTAAACCCTGTTAACCATGGTACCTTGATCCACAAAAACTCATGAGCTGGGCATGGTGGTATGGGACACGGTGGTCCAGCTGTCGGCCTACGCTGGGGCCACAAACCTCCCCGTAGTGACCAGTGAGCATGTATGACTTGTGAACAGATTATGGTGGTATGGGACACTTTATTCTTGCTGTCAGCCTACACTGATCAGGTGACGATCCCTTTATAGTGACCGCGAGAGTATTCTGAGTCTACGGGAGGCGACAACCCTTCCATAGCAATGTGAGTACAGTAGGCCTGTATTGATAAGGTGATGGGGGAGCAGTGCAACGAGTGCGAGCAATAGCCCTGGCAGCCCTTGCAGCGACCTACAAAATGTACATCGTATGAGATTACTAGGAGTGATGACCCTAGACAGGATCTGTGTTGGGATTGATATAAGGGAAGTACCTTAGTTTCCCAATACTGCTGTGTGAAAAGGACTAATAATAACTTGGTAATCATATCCACATTACATTGCATGTGCCTGGAAGATGTGGAGCACTGTGGGAAGAAAGCATGCCGCGGACGTAAGACGGTGCCGTATGAGGGAGAACGTCGGTGAGGGCATCCATCATGTCATGTCATATTGCATTAACAACAGTATTTAGGAATGTTTGAGTTACTGTTTTACTCTTATCGCATGATTGATTTGAGAACATGCTAACCTCTGCTATATTATTCAACTGAGTTAGCTACTCACTCCCATGTTACGGGATGGTGTTTGCAACACCCACCAGACCCTGTCTTAGATGCAGGTGAGGCAGCGATTCAGGAGGCAGAGCTGGATTATGATGAGGATTAGGATGAGTTCTCATATATGCAGTACTACGACGGCTTTGCTTAGGTGACCTGGATTGGTGAAACTTCTCAATGGGACTATTTTTGATATTTTGATTCTGTTTATTTACATGTATATGAGACTCAGAGATGTATTCATACTTTGGAGATAGTTGAGATCTATTTTATTTTTCATACAGTGATATATATATCCCTTAGTCTTCCGCTTGCTTTTATCACTGAATCTGGAGTATGAATTATAGTTTTGGTATAATGTTACTCATGTGAATGCTTTAACTCAGACAACATTGAATCATAAACATATTTTTTGCATAAGTGACGGTCTGGAACTCAGGAGTCGGGTTTATATACGACCCTCGATTTTCAGGGTGTTATAAGTTGGTATCAGAGCATGAATGAGATTATACCGGGCCTGGGTTATGGTCATGCGATGTACGATGTCGCTCCTTTGACTTAGGTGGGTGCGATAAAGGTCTAGAAACACTTGTAGGATAGCAGTTTCGCTAATAGATGAAGTCTACTCGTATCGATTGCTCGATCGAGTTCGTAACGCATCTAGGGTCGCGTGATGCGACCTAAGTAGCTTTTAGGTTGTAAGTAGGTGGGTTGAGACATTCTCTGAAAGGTTTTAAACCCAGAAATGTGAATCCTTGGGCTGTGGGGCAACCACAACCCTTACTTTCAAACGCTAGGGCTTAAAAACCTCATTTCACCTAATTCCTTCAAAATTCTTCCTCTCACCACTCCATTCTTCAATTATTTCTTAGTATTTTCATGTTTGGCATTGATCCTAATGTGAAAATGATATAAAATCATACTTAGACAAAATTTTACAATGAATACTAAAAATAAACAAAAATAGGCCTTTTAGCCATTCCAAATTCAAAATATTTAGTAACTAATGAGCTAGATAGATGTATTAGCTCCTCCTACCCCAAAATCATATGCTACATGATATGTGAACATATTTATTTTTACATATTGGCCCCAAAACACCCCGAATAGAGTTTTGGGCCTCCCTAGGCCAATCTACAATGAACTAGGGTGGGGCCCATACCTATTTGGAGTCCTTAGGGCAGGGGGGACCCAACCCATGGGGTCCCACCAGCCGGATCCAGAGATGGCCGGCGATCGACCGCAGACCAATGGGCCCCATGTAACGCCCTGAAAAAATCCGTACTTGGACTCGAGTACCAACTCGACCAGAAATTGCCTAGGATTAATTCCTTTGGAAAATAAGTGTAAGTTAGCTAGCGCAACGCTAGAGTAGATGGAAAATAGTCCCTGATCACTTTAAATACGTTCTACAAGACCTAAAGCGAGTAGAACCAATGACGCTATAATATTCTAAAACCTCGGATCAAACTCTAAACCAGTTTGTTCTCAGGACCTCTTTGAAACTTTGTATTGGATCAAGACTGTGCGTCGAAAGTTCGATACCTACAATCTTAGACCGCTATAACCGCCTAGCTGGACTTGACAATCATTTTGAAAATCAAGTCCAACTAACATTCACAGGCTATTTCATTGAGCATGGAGTGAAGAGAGTGAGAATAGGGTTAGATTTGAAATTTGAAATTCAAATCTGGCACACGACTTGACGCATCAGTATTAAGCGTTCTGACCATCAGAATTTAGCCAAATTACACCCTTGGATCAGGAAAATTTTTTATTTCATATCATGAGACTTGTAGACCTGATCTACGTGCGGTGACCGCTGAACTGAAACTGGACCACCACGTACGATCTACGAACACTACTGGACTGAAAATGGGATATGAGAGACATCCGACGTGCATGAACTTAAGTCCGATCGCGTTCGGCCAGGGGACCACCAGAAATATCTTTTTGGACCGAAACAGCCCCGATTTGGTTAGGCATCAAGTGAACATTGTTCCCAAGCCTTTTTTGGGCATGTTTTAGCTTATAAAAGGGACTTAAACCCTTACTTCTCTCACCCATCCAAATTTGCTAGAAACCCTAGTTGGTGTGAGAGAAAAGGTGAGAGATTGTGAGAGAGAGTGAGAGAGAATTTCCTGCTGCTTGCACTACGTGTTGCACGTGCTTCAGCAACGTGCCTCAATCACTTTCCCGGTGATTTTGCCACGTTTCTCGATAAGAAAATACCCCAAATACTTGCTGATTTAAGGTTCCTTCGGTTCCCTAGCATGGTAGCTTATAGATCTTGTGTATTAGGTTCCCGGTTCGCCGTAGACGAAGCGTACATGCTCCGTTCGAATCAATACACTTATAGGAGAAAAGGTGCGGATTCTAGACACTTTGATTGATGGTTTTCAACGCTTTCAATGTCGTTTAATAGTAGATTATCAACGGCAATTCCATTTAACATGTACAACATGCTGTCCGTTTCCTGTTTCGTAAGCAGATGAAAAATTTGAGATTTAGGGCATTTTAGTCATTTGTAGGAAATACAGTTTCCATCCATATTTTTCTGAGATGCTTAACATGGCTTCTTGTAGCATGAGGATATTAGGAATGCGTACATAATCAGTTTGGTGAAGAGATTCACCTAAATGCGCACTTTGAGTCGACATACTATATGTAGACTTAAGTGTGTAGAATAAGTGTTTGTATAAATGTTTGTATTAGTATGTATTGAATTAAATGGTGTTATGAATTAGTTCAAGATTGAATTCTCAAATGATATGCTGATGTAAATGATTTCCTACATGTTGGCTATATGCATGATTTCATTATATGTATGAAATGCATGTGCTAGATGATTTACTTAAGTTGTATGTTATAACATGTGCTAACATGCTCACATTGTTGTATTTCATTTCTATTACTCTTACATGATTGCTGATGCGAATTCATAAATGCTTGGGACTATACCTAGTCTAGGCAGTCGGTAACTGAGTAAATTCGTGGTTGGCTTATCTTTACTACGAATGATGCGTCGATGAACGCGAGCCGTGCCTTGGAGTTGGCGGCAGTGGTTAGGCCACATGAGGTGTTTTATGCACTTCATGTCGTTCGACTTGAGATGCGCTTGTGCTAGTCGAGCCCGTCAAGTAACCCGACTGGCCATTGTATGTTCACCTTGTATGAGTCATAACTGCTTGAACCTAGGGTACTGGACTTACCACTGTAAACCCTATTAACCATGGTACCTTGATCCATAAAGACTCATGAGCCGGTCATGGTGGTATGGGACACCGTGGTCGAGCTGTCGGCCTATGCTGGGGCCACAAACCTCCCCGTAGTGACCAGTGAGCACCTATGACTCATGCACAGATTATGGTGGTATGGGACACTATATTCTTGCTGTCGGCCTACATTGATAAGGTGATGGGGGAGCGGTGTAACGAGTGTGAGCAACAGCCCTGACAACCCTTTGTAGTGACCGCGAGCGTATTCTGAGTCTACGGGAGGCGACGACCCTTCCGTAGCGACGAGAGTACAAGTAGGCCTGTATTGATAAGGTGATGGGGGATCGGTACAACGAGTGCGAGCAACAGCCCTGGCAGCCCTTGCAGCGACCTACAAAATATACATCGTATGAGATTACTAGGAGTGATGACCCTAGACAGGATCTGTGTTGGGATTGATATAAGGGAAGTACCTTAGTTTCCCAATCCTGTTGTTTGAATGGACTAATAATAACTTGATAATCATATCACCATCACATTGCATGTGCCTGGAAGATGTGAAGCACTGAGCGGTATGCAAGCATGCCACGGACGCAGATGGTGCCATATGAGGGAGAATGTCGATGAGGACATCCATCATATCATGTCATATTGCATTAACAACAGTATTAGGAATGTTTGATTTACTGCTTTACTATTATCGCATGATTAATTTGAGAACATGCTAATCTTTATTCTATTATTCCACTGAGTTAGCTACTCACTCCCACATTACGGGATGGTGTTTGCAACACCCACCAGAACCTGTCTTAGATGCAGGTGAGACAGCGATTCAGGAGGAAAAGCCGGACTATGATGAGGACTAGGACGAGTTCTCATATATGCAGTACCACGACGACTTTGTTTAGGGTGCCCTGGATTGACGGGACTTCTCAGTGGGACTCTTTTTGGAAATTTAATTTCTGTTTATTTACATGTATATGAGACTCAGAGATGTATTCATACTTTGGAGACAGTTGAGATCTACTTTGTTTTCCATACAGTGATATGTATATTCTTCAGTCTTTCGCTTGCTTTCATCACTGAATCTGGAGTATGAATTACGGTTTTAGTATACTTTTACTCATGTGAATGCTTTAACTCAGACAACATCGAACCATAATCATTTTTGTTGCATAAGTGACGGTCAGAAACTCGGGAGTTAGGTTTATACACGACCCCTGATTTTCAGGGTGTTACACCCCACGTGGTCTGAAATTTGGGCGTACCCCATTTTTAGGGAAGGGCACCCCTCCCATACTGCGCCCGTCCGTCGAAACCCCTTGGAAAGGGTACCTCCTTAACAAACATCCCCCTCCCAAGCTCCCTTTCACGTTTTTCTTGCTGCCCCATCTCAAATCGCTGCTCTAAATCCCTTCCAATCCCATTTCTTGCTAAAAACGGCCCCACTCCATCCCTCCATCGTGATTTGCAACCCCCTCCGTTGTAAATCTCGTCGTTTGGAGCTCCTACAACCCCCAAAATGAGCTGAAATCGTGTCGAGTTCTAAACCCTTTTAGCTTTCCCTTTTTCCTTTGAAATTCTAGCCCTTGGAAGCTTAATTTATCCCTCAACAACGCAAAGATTTCCTTCTGTCCATTTGGGCAGCCATTTCTCCCCATTTCCCTCACTTTTCATGGCTATTGTTGAAGCCATTTTGGCTTTTTTCTCTTTCTCCACCATCCTCTCTTTGATGGGAAAGAGAAAGACCGTAGTGGCTGAGGCTGGGCCTAGTCACCCTGTACAATCAAGAAGACCGAGAGGTGGCGCCGCTAGCTCCAGTGCCGTCGTAAGTCCAAGCACAGCCCGAGAGTTTCATACAAAGTGAGATTTAGATCCCCATGCTCAATTAGGGCGAGTGCTATTAGCAGAGATGCCTCATGGTGAGTATACTGACCATAAGTTATTGTTTGAGGTGTACGTGGATGGGCGGATCTTCGACGAATTCCTATTGTTTGAGTGCATTGAAGCGGCACACTGGGGTCCGATCTTTGATGCCCGTTCTCGTGCTAATGTGATCACCGTTCGTGCCTTCTACGGTCGTATCCGGGATCCTACATTGGAGCCATTACAGTTCAAGATTCCCTTTGATAGAGACCGGATGGCTACGATCAATGTTCTGTTGATAGCACGACTTCTGAACATGCCCCTTAATGATGTTCATCCCAGTACAAAGAATTTGAGGAGTAGACGTGAGCGAGATCGCCGTACCAGGTTCCTATGCGGTAGTCTGGTTCCATGGCAACCTAACAATATCATCAAGGCGTCTCATATGTCAGATGATTTGTGCCTGCTGCACCACATTTGCACGTTCAATATTTTTCCTAGGACGACCAACTGCACCAAATGTACTCGCCTGATGGTCGATTTCTTGTATCAGGTGGGCCAGGGAGAAAATGTGTGTATGGCCACTTTCGTGTTGCGACAGATTATCCTCATAGTGAAATCAAGAAGAACGTCTGAGTCGCTTCCTTTTGGCCTGCTTATATGCAAGATCGCGCTTGAGTTTGCTTACAGACTTGGGCCGGAGTTGCCAGTTCCGATTCACTGCATTGATGAGTCTACCATGGTCAAGATGAAGATCGGGTCTCAGTACCGTGAGACTCATCTTGATGAGGATAGCGAGGACGATTTTGATGGTGAAGAGGATCCGAGTGAAGGAGAACCTGGGGCAGAAATAGAGGAAGAAGCCCAGGAAGAAGAAGTTGAAGAGGCTTAGGATACTGATGAGAGCCCTCCTCCTACGACTCAGGCTACCAGAGATGCTCACATTGCCCGAATTGAGGAGAGCCAGGTCACCTTGCGAAGAGAAGTTCAGGAACTTCGGGCTGAGGTCGAGGATACCAAGGCCGTTATGAAGATAAAATTCAGCAAGGTGACTCGCACCTTAAAGGCGATCCTGTGTTGCTTGCAGGATAAGGGTGCTCCTCCTCCATCACCCGACTTAGACTAGCGATGAGATCTTAGACATTGTTGGTTGTAGTTAGTCATTTTTTGCTTTCTGTGTGCAAGCTTGAGAAGGCTAGTAGTTACTTGTGTTGCTGTAGTAGCTTACTAGCTTAGTTTCTCATGTGTTTCTGGTCATGATGCATGTAAGAATATATCTCTTGTATTGTGACAATTTTTGTTAAATGGAATGTGTGGAATGCCTTTGACTCTTTATGTGAATGATTGCGTTGTGTTTGTGCTATTGAGACTGACAAGGTTGCACCCTATTTTGAATATAGGGAATGCCGCCTAAGGCTACGAGGAGCACAACTCGGCTTACGTTAGGAGAGCCCATGGATCAGGTTCCTCTCCAGAGTGACATTCATACGGACCCTACTGTGGGCCCTATTCCTGAGACAGTGTGTGAGTCTCAGCCTCCTACTGGTCTTGCAGTTGGACCGCCGCCTTTCACACCACCCGTCAGAGAGCAGTACCGTGCGTCTTCTTCGACGCAGTACATGCCACAGCTTGCTCCACCTCTAGATAGATTTGAGCAGATGATGGCCATGATGCAGCAGCAGCAGCTCCTGACTACTATAGTGGGGGCTTTAGCCCAGGGTGGGAGTGCGACTCCACCTGCACCACCTGTACATACAGCTGAGGGTGCCGATACTTATGCTCAGGATGAGGGCATGACTCATCCTGCACCACCTTCTTACCCTGCGGGGAATGCTACCGACACACAAGGCTTACTAGAGCGATTCCAGTGCTTACGGCCTCCTACTTTTACGGGTTCTCACAAACCCGAGGAGGCCGAGTATCGGCTCAACCTTGTGTCGAAGATTTTGAGGATGCTGCATTGCTCAGAGTCAGAGAAGGTGGAGTTGGCTACGTTCCTATTTGAGAGAGAGGCTAGCTTATGGTGGGATAGTTTGTTGCAGACCATTGCCGCTGATTACATCTGGACCTGGGCAGCGTTCGAGTTCTGCTTCCACAAGAAATACTATCCCCAGACGTACAGGCATGAGCGGGAGAATGAGTTTCTACGCCTCAGACAGGGAGGCATGACAGTCACTGAGTATGAGCATCGGTTCACTGAGTTGGGTAGATACATCCCGACTATACTGGCAGATGAGCATACGGCGCTTCTCTAAGGGTTTATGACTGGATATTCGGTCGAAGATGTGTTGCGTGAGCATTCCCTCATACGCAGAGCTGATTCATATGTCATGCGGGCAGAGCAGGATGTGGATCGACTTGCGTGATCTTGTGGCCCTATTGCTCCTAGGCCACGACTAGAGTTACAGGACAGGCCCTTTGCGGGCAAGAGGCCTCGCGTCTACCCTCCTCCTAGGGCTACAGCGCCGGTGTTATTGATGCGGCACCCTGATTTATCATGTATTTATTGTGGGAGATCGGGTCACCTAGAGCAGAGTTATTTTGCTCGGATGCGGGACAGTGGGTTCTCACCGTCGTAGAAGATAGACCGTTCACGCCCATAGGCTTTATCAGCATCCCCTCTACGGCCGGCTCCTGCGCATCCATCCTTCAGACCTCCTGTACCCCCATTCCGGCTGCCTCAACGGCGCATGGTACCTTGGGCGAACCGGCCACAAAAGGCTCGGGTTCATGCTTTGTCAGCACAGGTAGCCGAGACAGAGACTTCTCAGCATTCGGCCTTTGAGGTCACTGCACATATTGGAGGTACTCCTATACTTGTTATGGTGGACACAGGGTCCACGATTTCGTTGATATCTCATGCCATTATCAGATGCCTTGGGTTACCGACTATTCGGATACCTGGTGTGCGAGTTTTTGCAGCTCATGGGACTTTCACAGATGCTTCCCTGATGTGTGAGGGTCGTTTGATGGATCTGGGGGGCAGGTCGATGGCTATTGACCTTGTCGTCGATCCCTCTCTCTATTATCTCGATGTCGTTCATCTCTCTATTATTTGTGACCGCAACTCCTCCATCTCACATTAGCTGACTGCAGCGCGGGCCGAGATTGACTGCAAGGCTCACATAGTGACAGTCTACAAGCCAGAGGGCACGTCCTTTTCATTCTCAGTGCGGGTAAATCTCCCCTACCGCATACTTAGCTACACTACTTTGCTGCAGGACGCTGGTGCTTCGACACTTGAGCATACGCCAGTCGTTCGTGATTTTGGGGATCTGTTCAGGAAGATCCCTGGTTTGCTGCCTCGGTGAGAGATTGATTTTACTATCGATCTGGTGCCTGGTTCCACGCCCGTCTCACTGCCGACGTATCGCATAGCACCATGTGAGATGGAGGAGTTGTGGTCACAGATTGATGATCTATTGGAGCTGGGATTTATACGACCGAGTGTGTCACCCTGGGGTGCACCAGTTCTGTTTGTGAAGAAGAAGGACGGTTCCCTACGATTGTGTATTGATTATCGCAGACTGAACCAGGTCACGGTGAAGAACCGATATCCCTTGCCCAGGATCGATGACTTGTTTGATCAATTGAGAGGAGAGCAGTACTTCTCAAAGATTGATCTTCAGTCAGGATATCATCAGTTGCGCGTCAGGGAAGAGGACGTGCAGAAGACAGCCTTCAGGACCAGCTTTGGCCACTACGAGTTCCTAGTGGTGTCGTTCGGGCTCACGAACGCACCAACTTTGTTCATGGATCTGATGAACCGGGTATTACAGCCTTTCCTCTATCGATTCATCGTGGTGTTCATTGACGACATTTTGGTATACTCTAGGAGTCAAGAGGACCATGAGGAGCACTTACGATTGGTCTTGGATACACTCAGATAGCATCAGTTATTCGCACAGTACAAGAAGTGTGACTTCTAGAAGCAGGAAGTGAAGTTCCCGAGACACGTGGTGTCCAAGGATGGGATGTCAGTTGACCTGTCTAAGGTAGCTGCAGTACAGGACTGGGAGTAGCCTGGTTCTGTCACTGAGGTGAGGAGTTTCTTGGGTTTCACTGGCTATTATCGACGCTTCATTCGGATTTCTCGAAGATCGCTAGACCTTTATCTCAGTTGACACGGAAGGACGTGAAGTTCTCCTAGACTGATGAGGTGGAGTCAGCTTTTCAAGAACTGAAGGACAGACTTACGTCCACCCCCGTACTAGTATTGCCAGAGCAGGGGGTTAGATATTCGATATACACTGCGCGTCTAGCGTTGGTTTGGGTTATGTCCTTATGCAGAAGGATAGGGTAATTTCGTATGCCTCGAGACAATTAAGGAAGCACTAGGAGAATTACCTTACACACGACCTGGAGTTGGCAGCCGTCATATTCGCACTGAGACTCTGGAGACATTACCTCTATAGAGAGGAGTTCGAGCTCTTTTGCAATCACAAGAGCCTCAAGTACATATTCACGCAGCGAGACTTGAATATGAGGCAGCGGCGATGGATGGAGACTTTGAAAGACTTCAAGTTCGAAGTCTCTTACCATCCTGGGAAAGCGAACCTTGTGGCTGAAGCATTGAGCTGCAAGAAGGTGATAAAGTTTGCGGCTCCGCTGATGGTTGCTGAGTGAGATATGGTTGAGTTTTTATGAGACTTTGAGTAGAAACTCATAGTAGAGGAGCCTTTTGAGTTCATCGCACATGTGCAGGTGCGATCTCAGATCGATGACCAGGTCATCGAGGCGCAGAGGGATGATGCGCGTCTTACTAAGCTTCGAGAGCAGGACAGTAATGTTGCAGACACCGAGTGGTGAGTTGGCATGGATGGGGGTTTACGTTATCGTGGCCGCCTATGCGTCCCAGACATTCCCGACTTGAGACGAGAGATTCTCGAGGCTGCGCACTATACCAGGCTTTCGATGCATCCAGGCAGCACGAAGATGTATCGTGACCTGAGGAGGACTTATTGGTGGGAAGGTATGAAGACCCACATAGCAGAGTTCGTGTCCCGTTGTCTCACTTGCCAGCAGGTGAAGGCAGAGCATCGCCGACCACCTGGACTCTTGTAGCCTATGCCGATCGCTGAGTGGAAATGGGACTTCATTTCCATGAATTTTATCTCGGGGCAGCCGTAGACGAGGAAGGGACATGATTCTATATGGGTGATCGTTGACCGTCTGACGAAGTCGGCGCACTTCCTACCGATCAGAGTTACGAACTCTGCAGACGAGCTGGCTAGTCTATATATCAGAGAGATCGTGCGTCTGCATGGAGTTTTGTTAGAGATCGTGTCGGACAGAGACACGCGTTTCACTTCTATTTTCTGGACTCGCATTCAGGAGGCTATGGGTGTGAAGTTGAAGTTCAGTACTGCCTTCCACCCACAGATAGACGGACAGACAGAGCGGGTGAACCAGATTTTAGAGGACATGTTGCGGGCTTGCGCATTGGACTTCAAGGACAGTTGGGATGATTGTCTTTCTTATGCGGAGTTCGCGTACAACAACAGCTTCCAGGCGAGTATCGGTATGGTACCTTACGAGGCGTTGTATGGGCGACCTTGTCAAGCACCGCATTGTTGGGAAGAGGTTGGTGAGCATAGATTGCTTGGCCCAGAGTTAGTACAGGCGACGTCGGAGAAGATTGATATTATTAGACGTCGGCTCCGTACAGCGCAGAGCAGACAGAAGAGTTATGCCGATACGAGACGGCGGCCGCTAGAGTTCATGGTTGGGGATCATGTATTTTTACGAGTTTTTCCTATGAAGGGAGTCCTTCGGTTCAGGAAGAAGAGGAAGCTGGCACCGCGATTCATTGGTCCATTCCAGATCCTCGATCGTGTGGGAGCAGTGGCTTACCGAATGACTTTACCTACGCCTCTCACGAGCGTTCACAACGTATTTCATGTTTCTATGCTGAAGAAATACGTTTCTGATCCTTTCCATATCATCAGATGGGAACAGGTGCAGTTAGGAGAGGATGTTACATATATCCTGCGACTGACGCGTATACTGGATAGGAAGGAGCAGGTACTGCGTAGCAAGGTAATCCCCCTTGTGAAGGTATTGTGGACGCATCACTCTGAGGAAGAGGCTACCTAGGAGACAGAAGCTGAGATCAGAAAGAACTACCTATAGCTTCTCGAGGAGTACGCAAAGGTACAAATTTTGAGAACGAAATTTTTTGTTAAGTGGGGTAGATTGTAACGCCCTGGAAAAATTCGTACTTGGACTCGAGTACCAACTCGACCAGAAATCACGTAGGATTAATTCCTTTAGAAAATGAGCGTAAGTTAGCTAGCGCAATGCTAGAGTAGCTGTGAAATAGTCCCTAATCACTTTAAATACGTTCTACAAGACCCAAAACAAGTAGAACCAATGACGCTATAATACCCTAAAACCTCAGATCAAACTCTAAACCGGTTTGTTCTCAGGAACCCTTAGAAACTTTGTATTGAATCTAGACCGCGCGTCGAAAGTATGATACCTACCATCTTAGACCGTTATGACCGCTTAGCTGGACTTGACAATCATTTCGAAAATCAAGCCCAACCGATGTGCAGAGGCTATTTCATTGAGCCTGGACTGAAGAGAGTGAGAATAGGGAAAATGCTTAAGAAATTAAATTCAAATCTGGCACATGACTTGGTGCGTCAGTATTAAGCGTTCTGACCGTCAGAATTCAGCCAAATTACACCCTCGGATCAAGAAAAATTTCTCTTTCATATCATGAGACTTGTAGACCTGATCTACGTGCGATGGCCACTGAACTGAAACTGGACCGCCACTTGCAATCTACAAACTCTACCAGACTGAAAATAAGATGTGAGTAACATCCGGCGACTAAGAGCTTAAGTTCAATCGCGTTCGGCTAGGGGGCCTCCCGAAATGCCTTTTTGGACCGAAACAGCCCCGATTTGGTTACCCCTCAAGTGAACATTGTTCCCAAGCCTAATTTGGAAAGGTTTTAGGTTATAAAAGGGGTTTAAACCCTCACTTCTCTCACCCATCCGAATTTGCTAGAAACCCTAGCCGGTGTGAGAGAAAAAGTGAGAGATTGTGAGAGAGAGTGGGAGAGATCTTCCTGCTGCTTGCACTACCTGTTGCACGTGCTTAAGTCACGTACCTCAATCACTTTTCCAGCGATTTGGCCGCATTTCTAGGTAAGGAAACACCCTAAATACTTGCTGATTTGAGGTTCCGTCGATTTCATAGCGAAGTAGCTTATAGATCTTATGTATTAGGTTCCCTGTTCGCCGTTGACGAAGCATATACGCTCCGTTCGAATCGATTCACCTCTAGGAAAAAGGTGCGGATTCTTGACGCTTTGATTGGCAAATTTCAATGCTTTCAATGTCGTTTAATAGTAGATTAATGATGGCAACGCCGTTTGACATGTACAACATGCTGTCCGTTTCCTGTTTCGTAAGCAGACGGAAAATATGAGATTTATGGCATTTTAGTCATTTGTAGGAAATACTGTTTTCATCCATATTTTGCTGATATGATTGACATGGATTTTTGTCGCATTAGGATATTAAGAATGCGTGCATAATCAGTTTGGCGAAGAGACTCGCCCAAATGCGCACTTTGAGTCGACATATAATATGTAGACTTAAGTGTGTAGACTAAGTGTTTGCATAAATGTTTATATTAGTATGTATTGAATTAAATGGTGTTATGAATTAGTTTGAGATTGAATTCTCAAGTAATATGCTGATGTAAATGATTTCCTTCATGTTGGCTAGATGCATGATTTCATTATATGTATGAAATGCATGCGTTAGATGATTTACTTAAGTTGTATGTTATAACATGTGTTAACATGCTCACATTGTTGTATTTCATTTCCATTACTCTTATATAATTGCTTATGTGAATTCACAAATGTTTGGGACTATACCTAGTCCAGGCAGTCGGTAACCGAGTAAATTCGTGGTTGGCTTATCTTTGCCATGAACGATGCGTCGATGAACGCGAGTCGTGTTCTGAACTGGCGGCGGTGGTTAGGCCACACGAAGTGTTTTACGCACTTCATGTCGTTTGACTTGCGATGCGCTCGTACTAGTCGAGCCCGTCAAGTAACCCGACTGGCCATTGTATGTTCACCCTGTATGAATCATAACTGCTTGAACCTAGGGTTCTGAACTTACCATTGTAAACCCTATTAACCATGGTACCTTGATCCACAAAGACTCATGAGTCGGGCATGGTGGTATGGGAGATTGTGGTCGAGCTGTCGGCCTACGGCAGGGCCACAAACCTCCCCGTAGTGACCAGAGAGCACGTATGACTCGTGATCAGATTATGGTTGTATGGGACACTTTATTCTTGCTGTCGGCCTACACTGATCAGGTGACGAGCCCTTTGTAGTGACCGCGAGCGTATTCAGAGTCTACGGGAGACGACGACCCTTCCATAGCAATGAGAGTACAGTAGGCCTGTATTGATAAGGTGATGGGGGAGCGGTGCAACGAGTGCGAGCAACAGCCCTGGCAGCCCTTGCAGCGACCTTCAAAATATACATAGTATGAGATTACTAGGAGTGACGACCCTAGACAGGATCTGTGTTGGGATTGATATAAGGGAAGTACCTTAGTTTCCCAATACTGCTGTGTGAAAAGGACTAATAATAACTTGGTAATCATATCCACATTACATTGCATGTGCCTGGAAGATGTGGAGCACTGTGGGAAGAAAGCATGCCACGGGCGTAAGATGGTGCCGTATGAGGGAGAACGTCGGTGAGGGCATCCATCATGTCATGTCATATTGTATTAACAACAGTATTTAAGAATGTTTGAGTTACTGCTTTACTATTATCGCATGATTGATTTGAGAACATGCTAACCTCTGCTCTATTATTCCACTGAGTTAGCTACTCACTCCCACGTTACGGGATGGTGTTTGCAACACCCACCAGACCCTGTCTTAGATGCAGGTGAGGCAGCGATTCAGAAGGCAAAGCCGGATTATGATGAGGACTAGGATGAGTTATCATATATGCAGTACCACGACGGCTTTGCTTAGGTGGCCTGGATTGGCGGGACTTCTCAGTGGGACTATTTTTGATATTTTGATTCTATTTATTTACATGTATATGAGACTCAGAGATGTATTCATACTTTGGAGACAGTTGAGATCTATTTTGTTTTCCATATAGTGATATATATATCCTTTAGTCTTCCGCTTGCTTTTATCACTGAATCTGGAGTATGAATTGCAGTTTTGGTATAATGTTACTCATGTGAATGCTTTAACTCAGACAACATTGAATTATAAACATATTTTTTGCATAAGTGACGGTCTGGAACTCGGGAGTCGGTTTTATACATGACCCCCGATTTTCAATGTGTTACAATAAGCTATCCCGTATGCGTGTACCTATGGTTGCTAGGCCTCGACCATACTTGTTGAGCATACCATTCCTCAGCAAGGGGCTATGTGTAGATTCTCCTCCACGGCTTATGGCTCCACCGACACAGCCAAGGTGACCTAATGTATGGTGCACCTACTGCAAGAGGTCGAACCATGCTGACACTTACTTCTTCACCAGGATGAGGGACAATGGCTTCATGCCCCCTCAAAAGATTAACCGTCAGATGCCACCAGCATCTTAGCTCCACCGCTATGTTCTGTACCGCTTACACAACCTTCTTACAAGCCACCTGCACCTCGATTTAGGCCGCCTCAGCAAATATGGCACTGTAACCGAATTGTTCTCAATAGGCTCGTGTGTACTCACTTGCAGCTGAGGCATCTGAGACAGCAGTTATAGTACTGATGGCTTTCGAAGTCACAACACATATCTAAGGTATATGAGTCTTCTTATTGGTGGACACCGGGTCCACTTTCTCTATAATATCATGTACAGTAGTTAAGCGATTGGTGTTAGAAACTAGTCCTATGGTTGGGTTGAAACTCCTTACCGCCATAGGGACTTTCTCAGATACTATCAAGATGTGTAAGGGTTGTTTAATAGACTTAGGGAGCAAAGAAGTACTCATCGACCTGATCATTGCCCCGCTATGTCATTACGATGTGATTCACGGTATAGATTGGCTCACCAAGATGAAGGTAAAGATCAATTGTGATACTAGGGTGGTGACAACTCATGGATATGAGGGCATGACCTCTACATTCCTAGTGCAGATCAGTTAGTACTACCGCATTAGTTGTTATGATATTGTCACGCCCCAAACTCGAAAACCGGGCTCACAAAATTCCCGATCGCCCAATCCGGCGCCGACAGCCTTCGTAGAACCCCATTCTCGGCTCCTAGCTCCCATTCGTCAGGTTCCGATCCTGGGATGCTACGAGGAGGATTTTAAATATCAGTTTGATTCGTAATAAGCATAACCAAAGCATAACCCACAAAAAACAACCAAGAACTCCATTACATTTCCATTATGATCAAAAACTTTACAAGTACAATGAGCATAAAGGGAAATATAATGGTAAATAATAAAAACTTCAAAACGCTCTGCAACGTACTCCTGCCTCAACGCTGCTGCGATCCAACATCACCTGCACGCAACGGTCGTGCATAAGCTTACAGAAAGCTTAGAGGGTGGTGAAAGTGTGTGCGCAAGGTAGTAATATGAACATGCAATGTCTGAGTAAAGCGGAATATGCAGATAGATCTATAATATCATGAGTCGTACCAAGGCTATACAATGCAAGACATGAATGGTATCGGCCATCCCAAGGCCATGCGATGTGCAATGCAACTCAAGCATACAGATCCTCATCTATGTCCACACATCAATACAACTCAAAATAGGGGATATCACCAGGGTCTAGTACACTCTAAACCAGATTGCCTCCACATTGTGTGTAATAAGTTAAGTGGAAGAGACCACACTATCCGTCTGCCAATATCGGGCGCGACTCGTCGATAGCGGACCCATTCCTCGAGCTGGTCAAACTCAGCCTAGCATTGCCTCCTACTCTCAGGCGGGTAAGGCCGCACTCCCTTCCAACCGACCACGACACAGTGGAGAGCGTAACCGTCTGGTAATCGACACTCAACACTCATCTACCCACTCGATCTAGACGTTGGAGCAACCTCTTGGTACCATAAGGGTTTAGGGACTTTCACCCAGGGATATCAATAGCACCTCATATAGAATAAGATTTTCGGTATCCAATCCTTCCAACCACGATGCGTCTGTGGAAGCTACGGCCCTGATGTTGCTAGGTCGTACAATAACCATGTCACACAAATGCGAAATGCATGAATCACGCTATCCAGTCATGCAACCAATCCTGCGCATATCGTGCGCTCATGTAGGGTAACACCGCCTAACCAGGAGCCCATAAACAACCTGCTCGAAGGCATATACTATGATCAGTCAATCCTCATATCAAACATACATATGATGCGTATGATCATGGGTCATGAAACTGTACTAAACATGTAAATGAGTGATGAACCATCCTTACAACGCAGATGGGCCTAGACGGCCGAAACACAGCAAGTACCGCCTAGTAATGGGCCCTAAGGAGAGTCGTAATGTGGACATCCAACCAACATTACACTCGCAATGTGGACGTCAAACCAACATTGCTCCCAAGGCACGATCTTTGTAAACATCAGTACTTAGTCTGTAATGGATTTACACATTGCAATGGACTGTAGGTTCTTCCCATTGGACCTTACATATATATCAAATGGGCCATATCTTATGGGCCTTCTATTCATCAGATGGGCCACATAATTGGGTCATACCAATGGGTCTGATGTGCATTGCAATGGGTCAAAATTCGTGGGCCTTGGATTGCATCAAATGAGCTTAGTCTCATGCATCTAATATGTGACCAATGGACCACACCAATTGGGCCCCCCACATGTACATAAAAAGGGACTCAACCCATAGGCCTAACATGAGTCAAATGGGCCTAAACCCCTAGGCCTTAATCAAATAAAATGAGCCTAACTCATGGGTCTTAAATAAATCCAGTGGGCCTAATCCCATCGACCCTTTTATAATCAAATGGGTTTAGTCTCATGGGCCTTACAATATATCAAATGTCTTACTTCCATGGGCTTTAAAATTTCAACAAAAGGGTCCAATTACATGGGCCTTGAAGTACATCAAATGGGCCTAGTCCCATGGACTTGCAACACATCAAATGGGCCTAAGCTCTTAGGCCTTAAATGAATCCAATGGGCCTAGCCCATAAGCATTTCATAAACCAAATGGGCCTAGCCCATAGCCCTTTTGAAATTCAAATGGGCCTAACCCATAGGCCTAAAATGATCTCTTCAAGTGGATGGACGGTCTGGATGCATCGCTTGTGACAATGGTGGGGCCCACATGAAGGCGTACTATCGTGTATATTATATAATATATAAACTTCATATAATATAATATATGTAATATATATAATATTATATGTGATATATATATAATATAATAATATATATATATATGGATATATATATATACACACACAAGCGGCACTCAGCACCCACACGTGGGGGTGGGCCCCATCGTCCAGTGGGGCGGTGTGGATACAACACAAAAAATCACAGTGGGCATTACCGTCCACGGACAGTGGACAGTGTGAATAAAATACATAAATCACTGTGGGTCCCACGTATGTGGCCCACCGTGATGTTTATTTGAAATCCAACCCGTTCATAAGGTCACTTTGACCTGGATGAAGGGAAAACATAAATTTCAACTTGATCCAATACTTCTGTGGGCCCCAAAAACTTTTCAATGGTAGAATTCAATTCACACTGTTTCACGTGGTGTGGGCCACCTGAGTTTTGGATCTGTTTCATTTTTGAAGGGGGTCCCACCACTTGGGTGGCCCACCTAATGAGCGGGTTCGATAACAAATAAACATTATAGTGGGGCCCACACATAGGTTCGTGAGCCACCTCCCCCACGTCCGTTCGCCGTTCCACGGCTGCCCGCTGACAGCGTCAGCGGCAGAGGTAAAGCCTCTGCCATGATTCCTAAAAAAAAAAAAGAAGAAAACCCAAATTTTTTGGGGTTTTTGCACGTGGGGCCCGCTTCACCAAAATCCGTCCCGGCCATTGCGTTCAGCGGCTTGAGGCCGTCCAAATGAGTCTAAAGTTTAAATTTTTTTGATGATAGAAAATGAAATAAAATAAGAAAAGGATCCTTAAAGGGTAGTGATGCATTCTTTGATGCTATGGCCCACCAGGTCCTCCAATCAGCCCCAAACTTTTACCCAACGGCTAAAACACTGTAGGTAAGAGGGTGGATGGCTTGGATTGTCTAAATACATCGCGGTGGGGCCTAAGAAAGTGGACCACTAAAAGCTTCTATTTTTCTTCCCATTTTCTCTTTCTTTTTGAAACGTCCAGCGTCTTTCCTTAAAAAAAATAGTTTGGGTGATGTGTGTACAACACATATGGTGGGCCCCACTTGAATAAACCTTGAATAAAATAAAGTCTCAGGGTGGGGCCCATTCAAGTGGGCCACACAATCCTATTGCATAAAAATAAAATAAAATAAAATAAAATAAAATAAAAGAAATAAGAGAGAGAGAGAGACATGGAGAGTGGGACACGACTTGTGATGGAGGGACCCCGACATTATGGGCCCTCCCTTACAACGAATCATACATCAAGTGGGCCTTAAAGCATGAGGGACCATCAAACTTAAAATCAACGGTGGGGATCCTTTTCCCACCAATATGGATGGTCTAGATGACCTTTTTGTAATGGAATAAACATCATGATGGGGTCCATGGAGAATGGCCCCATCATGGAGTGATCATGATGATCCAAATGGGTCATCGGCCACATTTTATGGTCCCAAGTGAGATCCACACCATTGATCGGTGGGCCTCACTTGGCACATCATAAAAATAAGAAAAACTAGAATGATCTAGCACCTACCGTTCGATCTTCTTGCTCCTAGGAGTTCCTTAGTACCTTAGCTTGGTTTTCAACGGTTAAGATGAGGAATGGAGGGTTGAGATGGGAGATTTTGGGATGAAGAGGTGGGCCACATTTGTAGTTTAGGAAGAGGGGGAGAATTTCATACGTGGGCTCTTTTGCTTGGAGATTTTTTTTTAAATGAGAAAGAGAGAAAGAGAGAGAGTGATGTAAAGGGAGAGAGAGAGAGTGATGGATGGATGTAACGCCCGTGAAAAATCCATACTTGGGCTCGAGTACCAACTCGACCCGAAATTGTGTAGAATTTATTCCTTTAGAAAAATATGACTAAGTTAGCTAGTGCAACGTTAGAATAGCTGGAAAATGGACCCTGATCACTTTAAATACTTTCTACAAGGCTCAGAGCGAGTGGAACCAATGGTGCTATAATGCTTTAAAGCCTCGGATCAAACTCTAAACCGGTTTGTTCTCGGGACCTCCTTGAAACTTTGTATTGGATCTAGACCGCGCGTCGAAAGTCCGATACCTACCATCTTAGACCGTTATGACCACTTAGCTGGGCTTGGCAATCGTTTCGAAAATTATGTCCAACTGACATTCAGAGGCTATTTCATTGAGCCTGGAGTGAAGAGAGTGAGAATAGGGTTAGAATTGGAATTTGAAATTCAAATCTGGCACACGATTTGACGCATCAGTATTAAGCGTTCTGACCGTCAGAATACAGCCAAATTACACCCTTGGATCAGGAAAATTTTTTATTACATATCACTAGACTTATAGGCCTGATCTTGGTGCGGTGACCGTTAAACTGAAACTGGACCGCCACGTGCGATCTGGGAACCCTACCGGTCCGAAAACTGGATGTGTGCTAGATCCAGTATGCATGAGCTTAAGTCCGACCGCATTTGGCCAGGGGACCATCAGAAATGCTCTTTTGGATCGAAACGGCCCCGATTTGGTTAGGCACCAAGTAAACATTGTTCCCAAGCCTATTTTGGGCATGTTTTAGGCTATAAAAGGGGTTGAAACCCTCACTCCTCTCTCCCATCCGAATTTGAGAGAAACCCTAACTTGGGAGAGAGAAAAAGGTGAGAGATTGTGAGAGAGAGTGGGAGAGTTCTTCCTGCTACTTGTGCACCGTGCTGCACGTGCTTAAGCAACGCACCTCTATCGCTTTCCTGGCGATTTCACCGCGATTCTAGGTAAGAAAATACCCTAAATAGTTGTTGATTTGAGTTTCCTTTGTTTCCATAGCGATGTAGCTTATGGATCTCGTGTATTAGGTTCCTTATTCGCCGTAGACGAAGCGTATACGCTCCGTTTCAATTCACGAGTCTACAAGACTTGAAGATTTTAGACGCTTTGATTGACGCTTCCCAACGCTTTCAATGTCGTTTAATAGTAGATTATTAACGGCATCGCCGTTTGACATGTACAATATGCTTTCCGTTTCCTGTTTCGTAAATTAACGAAGAATATGAGATTTAGGGCATTTTAGTCATTTGTAGGAAGTACTGTTTACATTCATATTTTGCTGATGTGATTGACATGGTTTGTTGTCGCATCAGGGAGTTAGGAATACGTGCATAATTAGTTTGGCGAAGAGATTCGCCTAATTGCACACTTCGGGTCGACATGCTATATGTAGACTTAAGTGTGTAGTGTATGTGTTTGTATAAATATTTGTATTAGTATGTATTGAACTAAATGATGTTATGAATTAGTTTGAGATGGATTTCTCAATTAATATGCTGACCTAAATGATTTCCCACATGTTGACTATATGCATGATTTCATTACGTGCATGAAATATATTATTTCCAAGATTTACTTAAGTTGAATGTTATAACATGTGTTAACATGCTCACATGATTGTATTTCAATTCCAATATTCCTATATAAATTGCTGATGTGATTCCATAAGTGTTTGGGACTAGACTTAGTCCAGGCAGTCGGTAACCGAGCGAATTCGTGGCTGACTGGTCATAGCCACGAACGACGCGTCGATGAACGCGATTCGTGTTTGGAGTTGGCGGCAGTGGTTAGGCCACGCGAAGTGTTTTACGCACTTCATGTCGTTCGACTTGAGATGCGATCGCACTAGTCGAGCCTGTCAAGCAACCCGACTGGCCGATGTATGTTCACCTTGTATGAGTCATAACTGCTTGAACCTAGGGTACTGAACTTATCATTGTAAACCCTGTTAACCATGGTACCTTGATCCACGAAGACTCATGAGTCGGGCATAGTGGTATGGGACACCGTGGTCGAGCTGTCGGCCTACGCTGGGGCCACAAACCTCCGCGTAGTGACCAGTGAACACCTAGACTCGTGACCAGATTATGGTGGTATGGGACACTATATTCTAGCTGTCGGCCTACACTGATCAGGCGACGAGTCCTTTGTAGTGACCGTGAGCGTATTCTGAGTCCACGGGAGGCGACGACCCTTCCGTTGCAGTAGAGTACAGTAGGCCTATATTGATAAGGTGATGGGGCAGCGGTACAACGAGTGCGAGCAACAGCCCTGGCAGCCCTTGCAGTGACCTACGAAATATACATCGTATGAGATTACTAGGAGTGAAGACCCTAGACAGGATCTGTGTTGGAATTGATACAAGGGGTGTACCTTAGTTTCCCAATCCTGCTGTTTGAATGGACTAATAACAACTTGGAAATCATATCACCATACCATTGCATGTGCCTGGAAGATGTGGAGCACTTGAGGGTCGATTGCATACCGCAGTCATAAGATGTTGCCGTATGAGGGAGATCGTCGGTGAGGGCATACATCACGTCATATCATCTTGCATTAACAACAGTATTAGGATTGTCTGATTTACTGCTTTACTATTATCGCATGATTGAATTGTGAACATGCTAATCTTTGCTCTATGATTCCACTGAGTTGATCACTCACTCCCACGTTACGGGATGGTGTTTGCAACACCCACCAGACCCTGTTGTAGATGCAGGTGAGGCTGAGATCCAGGAGGCAGAGCCAGACTTTGACGAGGACCAGGACGAGTTCTCGTACATGCAGTATCACGATGGCTTTGCGTAGGCGACCTGGATCAATGGAATTTCAGTGGGACCATTTTGCATATTTATTTTGTTCATGTTTATGTATATGACACTCAGAGATGTAGTCATACTTTGGAGACAGATGAGATTTACTTTGTTTTTCCATACAGTGATATATATATATATATTGTTTAGTCTTCCGCTTGCTTTTATCACTGGATCTGAAGTATGAATTGCAGTTTTGGTATACTTTTACTCATGTGAATACTTTGAACTTGTAACACCCTGAAAATCGGGGGTCGTGTATAAACTCAACTCCCGAGTTCCAGACTGTCACTTATGCAACAAAAATGATTATGATTCAATGTTGTCTGATTTAAAGTATTCACATGAGTAAAAGTATACCAAAACTGCAATTCATACTTCAGATCCAGTGATAAAAGCAAGCGGAAGACTAAACAATATATATATCACTGTATGAAAAAACAAAGTAAATCTCATCTGTCTCCAAAGTATGACTACATCTCTGAGTCTCATATACATAAACATGAACAAAATAAATATGCAAAATGGTCCCACTGAAATCCCATCGATCCAGGTCGCCTACGCAAAGCCATCGTGATACTGCATGTACGAGAACTCGTCCTGGTCTTGGTCAAAGTCTGGCTCTGCCTCCTAGATCTCAGCCTCACCTGCATCTACAACAGGGTCTGGTGGGTGTTGCAAACACCATCCCGTAACGTGGGAGTGAGTGATCAACTCAGTGGAATCATAGAGCAAAGATTAGCATGTTCACAATTCAATCATGCGATAATAGTAAAGCAGTAAATCAGACAATTCTAATACTGTTGTTAATGCAAGATGACATGACGTGATGTATGCCCTCACCGACGATCTTCCTCATACGGCAACATCTTACGACCGTGGCATGCAATCGACCCTCAAGTGCTCCACATCTTCCAGGCACATGCAATCGTATGGTGATATTATTTCCAAGTTGTTATTAGTCCATTCAAACAGCAGGATTGGGAAACTAAGGTACTTCTCTTGTATCAATCCCAACACAGATGCTGTCTAGGGTCGTCACTCCTAGTAATCTCATACGATGTATATTTCGTAGGTCACTGCAAGGGCTGCCAGGGCTGTTGCTCGCACTCGTTGTACCGCTCCCCCATCACCTTATCAATACAGGCCTACTGTACTCTACTGCAACGGAAGGGTCGTCGCCTCCCGTGGACTCAGAATACGCTCGCGGTCACTATAAAGGACTCGTCCCCTGATCAGTGTAGGCCGACAGCTAGAATATAGTGTCCCATACCACCATAATCTGCTCACGAGTCTAGGTGCTCACTGGTCACTACGCGGAGGTTTGTGGCCCCAGCGTAGGCCGACAGCTCGACCACGGTGTCCCATACCACCATGCCCGGCTCATGAGTCTTCGTGAATCAAGGTACCATGGTTAACAGGGTTTATAATGGTAAGTTCAGTACCCTAGGTTCAAGCAGTTATGACTCATACAAGGTGAACATACATCGGCCAGTCGGGTTGCTTGACGGGCTCAACTAGCGCGATCGCATCTCAAGTCGAACGACATGAAGTGCGTAAAACACTTCGCGTGGCCTAACCACTGCCGCCAACTCCAAACACGAATTGCGTTCATCGACGCGTCGTTCGTGGCTATGACCAGTCAGCCACGAATTCGCTCGGTTACCGACTGCCTGGACTAAGTCTAGTCCCAAACACTTATGGAATCACATCAGCAATTTATATAGGAATATTGGAATTGAAATACAATCATGTGAGCATGTTAACACATGTTATAACATTCAACTTAAGTAAATCTTCAAACACATATATTTCATGCACGTAATAAAATCATGCATATAGTCAACATGTGGGAAATCATTTAGGTCAGCATATTAATTGAGAAATTCATCTCAAACTAATTCATAACATCATTTAGTTCAATACATACTAATACAAATATTTATACAAACACATACACTACACACTTAAGTCTACATATAGCATGTCGACCCGAAGTGTGCAATTAGGCGAATCTCTTCGCCAAACTAATTATGCACGTATTCCTAACTCCCTGATGCGACAACAAACCATGTCAATCACATCAGCAAAATATGAATGTAAACAGTAGTTCCTACAAATGACTAAAATGCCCTAAATCTCATATTCTTCGTTAGTTTACGAAACAGGAAACGGAGAGCATATTGTACATGTCAAACGGCGATGCCATCAATAATCTACTATTAAACGACATTGAAAGCGTTGGGAACCGTCAATCAAAGCGTCTAAAATCCTCACCTTAAGTCTTGTAGACTCGTGAATTGAAACGGAGCGTATACGCTTCGTCTACGGCAAATAAGGAACCTAATACACGAGATCCATAAGCTACATCGCTATGGAAACAAAGGAAACTCAAATCAACAACTATTTAGGGTATTTGCTTACCTAGAATCGTGGTGAAATCGCCAGGAAAGCGATAGAGGTGCGTTGCTTAAGCACGTGCAACACGGAGCACAAGTAGCAGGAAGAACTCTCCCACTCTCTCTCACAATCTCTCACCTTTTTCTCTCTCCCAAGTTAGGGTTTCTCTCAAATTCGGATGGGAGAGAGGAGTGAGGGTTTCAACCCCTTTTATAGCCTAAAACATGCCCAAAATAGGCTTGGGAACAATGTTTACTTGGTGCCTAACCAAATCGGGGCCGTTTCGGTCCAAAAGAGCATTTCTGATGGTCCCCTGGCCAAATGCGGTCGGACTTAAGCTCATGCATACTGGATCTAGCACACATCCAGTTTTCGGACCGGTAGAGTTCCCAGATCGCACGTGGCGGTCCAGTTTCAGTTTAACGGTCACCGCACCAAGATCAGGCTTATAAGTCTCGTGATATGTAATAGAAATTTTTCCTGATCCAAGGGTGTAATTTGGCTGTATTCTGACGGTCAGAACGCTTAATACTGATGCGTCAAATCGTGGGCCAGATTTGAATTTCAAATTCCAATTCTAACCCTATTCTCACTCTCTTCACTCCAGGCTCAATGAAATAGCCTCTAAATGTCAGTTGGACTTGATTTTCGAAACGATTGCCAAGCCCAGCTAAGTGGTCATAACGGTCTAAGATGGTAGGTATCGGACTTTCGACGCGCGGTCTAGATCTAATACAAAGTTTCAAGGAGGTCCCGAGAACAAACCGGTTTAGAGTTTGATCCGAGGCTTTAGAGCATTATAACACCATTGGTTCCACTCGCTTTGAGCCTTGTAGAACGTATTTAAAGTGATCAGGGTCCATTTCCCAGCTATTCTAACGTTGCACTAGCTAACTTAGTCATATTTTTCTAAAGGAATAAATTCTACACAATTTCGGGTCGAGTTGGTACTCGAGCCCAAGTATGGATTTTTCACGGGCGTTACAATCTACCCCCCTTAACAAATATTTTCGTCCTCGAAATTTTGTACCTTTTTGTACTCCTCGAGAAGCTGTGGGTAGTTCTTGCTGATCTCGGCTTCTGTCTCCCAAGTAGCCTTCTCCTCAGAGTGATGCGTCCATAATACCTTCACAAGGGGAATCACCTTGCTACGCAGTACCTGCTCCTTCCTGTCTAGGATACGTGTCGGTCGTAGGACATAAGTAACATCCTCTCCTAACTGCACCTGCTCCCATCTGATGATATGGGAAGGATCAGCAACGTACTTCTTCAGCATAGAAACATGAAATACGTTGTGGACGCTCGCGAGAGGCGTGGGTAAAGTCAATCGGTAAGCCACTGCTCCCACACGATCGAGGATCTGGAATGGACCAATGATCGCGGTGCCAGCTTCCCCTTCTTCCCGAACCGAAGGACTCCCTTCATAGGGAAAACTCGTAAAAACACATGATCCCCAACTGTGAACTCTAGTGGCCTCTGTCTCGTATCGGCGTAGCTCTTCTGTCTGCTCTGCACTGTAAGAAGCCGACGTCGAATAGTATCAATCTTCTCTAACGTCGCCTGCACTAACTCTGGGCCAATCAAGCTACGCTCACCGACCTCTAGCCAGCAATGCGGTGCCCGACAAGGTCGCCCATACAGCGCCTCATAAGGTGCCATACCGATACTCGCCTGAAAGCTGTTGTTGTACGTAAACTCCGCATAAGCGAGACAATCATCCCAACTGTCCTTGAAGTCCAATGCGCAAGCTCGCAACATGTCCTCCAAGATCTGGTTCACCCGCTCTGTCTACCCGTCTGTCTGTGGGTGGAAGGCAGTACTGAACTTCAACTTCACACCCATAGCCTCCTGAATGCGAGTCCAGAAAATAGAAGTGAACCGCGTGTCTCTGTCCGATACAATCTCTAACGGAACTCCATGCACACGCACAATCTCCCTGATATACAATTTAGCCAGCTCATCTGCAGAGTTCGTAACTCTGATCGGTAGGAAGTGCGCCGACTTCGTCAATCGGTCGACGATCACCCAAATCGAATCATGTCCCTTCCTCGTCTTCGGCAACCCAGAAATGAAGTCCATGGAAATGAAATCCCACTTCCACTCTGCAATCGGCATAGGCTGCAAAAGTCCAGGTGGTCGGCGATGCTCTGCCTTCACCTGCTGACAAGTGAGACAACGGGACACGAACTCAGCTATGTGGGTCTTTATACCTTCCCACCAATACGTCTTCTTCACGTCATGATACATCTTTATGCTGTCCGGATGCATCGCGAGTCTAGTAGAATGCGCAGCCTCGAGAATCTCTCGTCTCAAGTCAGGGACATCTGGGACGCATAGGCGGCCACGATAACGTAAGCCCCCATCCATACCAACTCGCGAGTCGGCGTCAGCATCATCACTGGCCTGCTCTCGAAGCTCAGTAAGATGCGCATCGTCCCTCTGCGCCTCGATGACTCGGTCATCGATCTGGGATCGCACCTGTACATGTGCGATGAACTCAAACGGCTCCTCTACGGTGAGTTTCTACTCAAAGTCTCGTAAAAACTCAACCATATCCCACTCGGCAACCATCAGCGGAGCCGCAAACTCTATTGCCTTCTTGCGGCTCAACGCATCAGCCACAAGGTTCGCCTTCCCAGGATGGTAAGAGACTTCAAACTTGAAGTCCTTCAACGTCTCCATCCATCGTCGCTGCCTCATATTCAAGTCTCGCTGCGTGAATATGTACTTGAGGCTCTTGTGGTCGCAAAAGAGCTCGAACTCCTCTCCGTAGAGGTAATGTCTCCAGAGTCTCAGTGCGAATATAGGCTGCCAACTCTAGGTCGTGTGTAGGGTAATTCTCCTCGTGCTTCCTTAATTGTCTCGAGGCATATGAAATTACCCTGTCCCTCTGCATAAGGACACAACCCAAACCAACGCTAGATGCGTCAGTGTATATGGTGTATCTAACCCCCTGCTCTGGCAATACTAGCACAGGGGCGAACGTAAGTCTGTCCTTCAGCTCCTGAAAAGCTGACTCCGCCTTGTCATTCCAGGCGAACTTCACGTCCTTCCGTGTCAACTGAGATAAAGGTCTCGCGATCTTCGAGAAGTCCTGTATGAAGCGCCGATAGTAGCCAGCGAGACCCAAGAAACTCCTCACCTCAGTGACAGAACCAGGCTGCTCCCAGTCCTGCACCGCAGCTACCTTAGACAGGTCAACTGCCATGCCATCCTTGGACACCACGTGTCCCAGAAACTTCACCTCCTGCTTCTAGAAGTCGCACTTCTTGTACTGTGCGAACAACTGATGCTGTCTGAGCGTATCCAGGACCAAACGTAAGTGCTCCTCATGCTCCTCTCGACTCCTAGAGTATACCAAAATGTCGTCAATGAATACAACGACGAATCGATAGAGGAAAGGTCGAAATACTCGGTTCATCAGATCCATGAACACGGCTGGCGCGTTCGTGAGACCGAACGACATCACGAGGAACTCGTAGTGGCCAAAACTAGTCCTGAATGCTGTCTTCTGCACGTCCTCATCCCTGACGCGCAACTGATGATATCCCGACTGAAGATCAATCTTTGAGAAGTACTGCGCTCCTCTCAACTGATCAAACAGGTCATCGATCCTGGGTAAAGGGTACTTGTTCTTCACCGTGAGCTGGTTCAGCCTGCGATAATCAATACACAATCGCATCGAACCGTCCTTCTTCCTCACGAATAGGACCGGTGCTCCCCAAGGAGACACACTAGGCCGTATAAGGCCAAGCTCTAGCAGACCATCAATCTGTGTCCTCAACTCCTCCATCTCACATGGTGTCATGCGATACGTCGGCAGTGAGACGGGCGTAGAACCAGGAACCAGATCGATAGTGAAATCGATCTCACGTCGGGGCGGCAAACCAGGGATCTTCCTGAACAGATCCCCGAACTCAGAAACGATTGGCACATGCTCGAGTACCTGGGCACCAGCGTCGCGCAAGAAAGTGGCGTAACTAAGTATGCAAAAAGGAAGATTTACCCGCACTGAAAATGTGAAAGGCGTGCCCTCAGGCTCGTACACCGTCACCATACGAGCCTCGCAGTCAATCTCGGCCCTCCCAGCAGTTAACCAGTCCATGCCAAGAATGACGTCGAGATAAATGAGCGAGGAATCGACGACAAGATCAAGAGCCATCGTCCTGCCTCCCAGATCAACTAAACAACCCTCACACATCTGGGTAACATTCGAATAATTCCCATGAGCTGCAAAGACTCACACGCTATCCATAGTGATAGTCCGTAACCCAAGACGCCTGACTACAGCACGCGATATTAAAGAAATCGTGGAACCAGTGTCCACCATCACGAGAATAGGGGTACCTCCAATATGGGCTGTGACCTCGAAGGCCGAATGCTGAGAAGTCTCCGTCGCAGCTGCCTCAGCTATCAATGCATGAACCCGTGCCTGCTGTGGCCGGTTCGGCCGCTGTGCCAAGGGCCGTGGAGGCTGTCTGATCTGCGATACCGGAGGCCTAAATGACGGGTGCGCAGGAGCTAACCGTAGAGGCGGTGCTGATATCGCCTGTGAACGAGCACGGTCAATCTTCTGCGGCGGCAAGAACCCGCTGTCCCGCATCCGAGAGAAACAGCTCTGTGCCAAGTGGCCTGACCTCCCACAGTATGTGCACGATAACTCGGGGCACCGAAACGATGGTGCTGGAGCTAAGGCCCGAGTAGGAGGGTCGACGCGAGGCCTCTTGCCCACAAAGGGCCTGTCTGGCAAGTCTGGTAGTGGCCTAGAAGCAACAGGGCCACGAGATCGTGCAAGTTGATCCACGTCCTGCTCTGCCCGCATGGACATGTGAATCAACTCCGCATAAGAGGGAATGCTAACACAGCACATCTTCGACCGAATATCCGGTCGCAAACCCTCCAAAAAGCGCCGTATGCGCATCTGCTCATCAGCCAAAATCGTCGGGACGTATCTGCCCAACTCCGTGAACCGATGCTCATACTCTGTAACTGTCATGGCTGCCTGTCTGAGGCGGAGAAACTCATTCTCCCTGTCATGCCTGTAAGTCTGGGGATAATACTTCTCATGGAAGCAGAACTCAAAAGCTGCCCACGTCCATATATAGTCGACGGCGATGGTCCGCAGTACGCTATCCCAACACAGGCTGGCCTCTCTCTCAAACAAGAATGTAGCCAGCTCTACCTGCTCGGCCTCAGTGCAATGTAACATCCGTAAAATCTTCGACACACGGTCGAGCCAGTACTCAGCCTCCTCGGGTCTGTGAGAACCCGTGAAAGTAGGAGGCCGCAAGCGCTGAAATCGCTCTAATAGGCTCCGTGTATCTGCGGCGTTCCCCGCAGGGTAAGCAGGCGGCGCAGGATGAGCCATGCCCTCATCCTGGGCGTATGTATAAGCATCCTCAGCTGGATGCGCAGGTGGTGCAGGTGGAGTAGATGGAGCCGCACCCCCACCCTGGGCTAATGTCCCCACGATGGTAGTCAGAAGCTGCTGCTGCTGCAGCATCATAGCCATCATCTGCTCGAATCTGTCAGGAGGTGGAGTAGGCTGTGGCGGATGCTGTGTGGAAGTAGATGCGCGATGAGGCTCTCGGACTGATGGCGTAAATGGCAATGGTCCAACTGTAGGACCAGCGGCAGGCAGAGACGATCGAACTACCTCAGGAATCGGGCCCAAAGCAGGGTCCGCATGGGTGCCAGACTGCGAAGGAGTCTGATCTATATGCTCAGTCAGTGCAAGCCGAGCCATGCTCCACGTAGCCTTAGGCGGCATTCTCTATATTCAAAATAGGGTGCAACCTTGTCAGTCTTAGTAGCACAAATTTACCGCAATCATTCACAAGGAGTCAAAGGCATTCCATGCATTTCATTTACTCAAAATTATCACAATACAAGGGATATATCCTTACAAGCATCATGACGAGAAATACATGGGAACTAAGATAGTTAAAATTCCAACAGCAACATAAGCAAAGCACTAGCCCTAACAGGCTTACACACATAAAGCAGGAAATGGCTAACTACTGACAACTACATCAAAGGTCGCATCGCTAGTCTGAGTCTGGGGACGGAGGAGGGGCACCCTTATCCTGTAAGCAACACAGGATCGCCTTCAAGGTGCGAGTCACCTTGCCTAATTTCTTCTTTATAACGGCCTTGGCATCCGTGACTTCTGTTCGAAGTTCTTGAACTTCCCTTCGCAAAGCGGTCTGACTCTCCTCCATCCGAGCAATGCGATCGTCGATAGTAGCCTGCACAGAAGGAGGAGGGCTCTCATCTGTATCCTGAGCCTCCTCTTCTGCCCCTTCCTGAGCTTCTTCCTGAACCTCTGCTCCAGGTTCTTCTTCGTGTTGATCTTCCTCATCATCAAAGTCATCTTCGCTGTCCTCCTCGACTTGATTTTCATGGTACTGCGACCCAATCTTCATCTTAACCATAGTCGACTCATCAATGGTATGAATCGATACTGGCAATTTTGGCCCAAGTCTGTAGGCAAACTCAAGCGCAATCTTACAAATCAGTCGGCCAAAAGGAAGCGATTCAGATGTTCTTCTTGACCTGGCTATGAGGATTATTTGTCGTAAGATGAAAGTAGCCATGCATACATTCTCTCCCTGGGCCACCAGGTATAGGAAATCAACCATAAGGCGTGTACATTCAATGTGATTCGTCGACTTGGGATAAATATTGAACGTGCAGATATGGTGCAGCAGGCACAAATCATCAGACATATACGTCGCCTTAAGGTTATTATTAGGCTTCCATGGAACCAACTTACCACACAGGAACCTGGTGCGGCGATCTCGTTCACGTCTACTCCTCAGGTTCTTCTCACTAGGATGAACATCACTAAGAGGCACGTTCAGAAGTCGCGCAATCAGTCGCTCATCAATCGTAACCATCCGATCTCTACCAAAAGGGATTTTGAACTACAAAGGCTCCAAGGTAGGATTCTGGATACTAGCATAGAAGGCACGAACGGTGCTCACATTAGCACGAGCGCGAGCTTCAAAGATCGGACCCCAATGCGCAGCTTCAATGAGTTCGAACAACAGATATTCGCCGAATAGTCATCCATCTACGTCCACCTCAAACAAAACTTTTCGATCAGTGTATTGATGTGAGGCATCTCCGATAGAATTGCTCGCCCAAGGTGAGCATGGGGATCCAAATCCCGCTTTGTACAACACTCTAGGGCTGCAATTGGACCTGCGGCGGCGCTTGAACTTGCAGCACCACCCCGCGGTCTTCTCGATTGAGCAGGGCGGCTTGGCCCAGCCTCTTCTGTTGCAGTTTTCCTTTTACCCATCAAAGATATGATGGATGAGAGTGATAAAAGGCCTAAAATGGCTTCCACGAAGGCCATGGAAAATGAAAAAAATAAGGAGAAGTGGCTGCTCAATCTGGAAAAAGGAGATCTAGGCATCGTAGAGGGATGCTTCAAGCTTCCCAAGGCTATATTTTCAAGGATAAATGGAAATAAAAAAGTGGAATGGAGCACCTCACGATTTCAGCTCGATTTGGGGGTTTTTGGAGCTCCAAATGATGAAATCTTCAAGAGGAAGGGCTGCCAACTCCAAAGAAGTGATGGATGATGGTCGTTTTTGGCCAAGAAGGGATCTAGAGGTGATTTGGAATCTCGAATTTTGGAAACGGTTGCTGGAAAATGAAAATGGAGCTATGGGGAGGGCTGTTTGTGAAGGAGGGGTGTGATTTGGGGGTTTTCTTTGGACGGGAGACCCATGGGGAGGGTTTACATACCATTTAAGGGCGTGCGTCCGAAAAGCACCTCAAAGGGGCCCACCTGTACGGCGATGCATCGCCGAATCGGAGATGGCATCGCCGACCGGTGGTGCATCCGGCCGGTGGGGCTAGATGGGTTCGGTCCCTCATGTTCCAAGGGCCCCATAAATGTATGGTTCGACCCCTGGTTCATTGTATTTTGACCTACATAGGCCTAAACATGTGTTTGGGGCTTTCCGATACCATTATGCAATCCTGAATACCAAACCCTATAATGCAGCATATGAATTTAGGGTACAAGGAACTAGTACATCCATCTAGATCCTTAGTTTCTAAATAAAGTGAAGTTAGAATAGCCTTATGGCCATTTTTCATGAAATTTTACTATTCACTGTAAAATTTTATGAAAGTACTAATTTGTGTTATTTTCACATTAGGTTTGATGCCTAACATGAAATGGATAAGAAAGAAATGAAGATCGGAGTGTTTAGATGAAGAATTTTGAAGATTTTTGGTGAAACGGGGTTTTTAAGCCCTGACGATTGATTACAGGAATCGTGGTCATCCCACGGCCCAAGAATTTACCTTTGCGGGTTTAAAATCGTTCATAGGATGTCTCAACCCGACTTCCTATGGCTTAGAAGCTATTCGGGTTGCTTTACGCGACCCGAGATGCGTTACAGACTCGATCGTGCGAACGATCCGAATAGACTTCGCCTAATGGCGAATCTGCGGTCTTAGAAATATTTTTAGACCCTTCTCGCACCCACCTAAGTGAAAAGAAGTGATAGCGTACGTCGCGAGACCATAACCCAGGCCCAGTATACTCTCATTCATGCTCTGATACCAACTTGTAACACCCTGAAAATCGGGGGTCGTGCAAAAACTCAACTACCGAGTTCCAGACCGTCACTTATGCAACAAAAATGATTATGATTCAATGTTTTATGATTTAAAGTATTCACATGAGTAAAAGTATACCAAAACTGTAATTCATACTTCAGATCCAGTGATAAAACCAAGCGGAAGACTAAACAATATATATATCACTGTATGGAAAAACAAAGTAAATCTCATCTGTCTCCAAAGTATGACTACATCTCTGAGTCTCATATACATAAACATGAACAAAATAAATATGCAAAATGGTCCCACTGAAATCCCATCGATCCAGGTCGCCTACGCAAAGCCATCGTGATACTGCATGTACGAGAACTCGTCCTGGTCCTCGTCAAAGTCTGGCTCTGCCTCCTGGATCTCAGCCTCACCTGCATCTACAACAGGGTCTAGTGGGTGTTGCAAACACCATCCCGTAACGTGGGAGTGAGTGATCAACTCAGTGGAATCATAGAGCAAAGATTAGCATGTTCACAATTCAATCATGTGAAAATAGTAAAGCAGTAAATCAGACAATCCTAATACTGTTGTTAATGCAAGAGGACATGACGTGATGTATGCCCTCAACGACGATCTCCCTCATACGGCAATATCTTACGACCGCGGCATGCAATCGACCCTCAAGTGCTCCACATCTTCCAGGCACATGCAATGGTATGGTGATATGATTTCCAAGTTGTTATTAGTCCATTCAAACAGCAGGATTGGGAAACTAAGGTACTTCCCTTGTATCAATCCCAACACAGATCCTGTCTAGGGTCGTCACTCCTAGTAATCTCATACGATGTATATTTCGTAGGTCACTGCAAGGGCTGTCAGGGCTGTTGCTCGCACTCGTTGCACCGCTCCCCCATCACCTTATCAATACAGGCCTACTGTACTCTACTGCAACGGAAGGGTCGTCGCCTCCCGTGGACTCACAATATGCTCGCGGTCACTACAAAGGACTCGTCGCCTGATCAGTGTTGGCCGATAGCTAGAATATAGTGTCCCATACCACCATAATCTGCTCACGAGTCTAGGTGCTCACTGGTCACTACGCGGAGGTTTGTGGCCCCAGCGTAGGCCGACAGCTCGATCACGGTGTCCCATACCACCATGCCCGGCTCATGAGTCTTCGTGGATTAAGGTACCATGGTTAACAGGGTTTACAATGGTAAGTTCAGTACCCTAGGTTCAAGCAGTTATGACTCATACAAGGTGAACATACATCGGCCAGTCGGGTTGCTTGACGGGCTGGACTAGCGCGATCGCATCTCAAGTCGAACGACATGAAGTGCGTAAAACACTTCGCGTGGCCTAACCACTGCCGCCAACTCCAAACACAAATCGCGTTCATCGACGCGTCGTTCGTGGCTATGACTAGTCAGCCACGAATTCGCTCGGTTACCGACTGCCTGGACTAAGTCTAGTCCCAAACACTAATGGAATCACATCAGCAATTTATATAGGAATATTGGAATTGAAATACAATCATGTGAGCATGTTAACACATGTTATAATATTCAACTTAAGTAAATCTTCAAACACATATATTTCATGCACGTAATGAAATCATGCATATAGTCAACATGTGGAAAATCATTTAGGTCAGCATATTAATTGAGAAATCCATCTCAAACTAATTCATAACATCATTTAGTTCAATACACACTAATACAAACATTTATACAAACACATACACTACACATTTAAGTCTACCTATAGCATGTCGACCCGAAGTGTGCAATTAGGCGAATCTCTTCGCCAAAATAATTATGCACGTATTCCTAACTCCCTGATGCGACAACAAACCATGTCAATCACATCAGCAAAATATGAATGTAAACAGTACTTACTACAAATGACTAAAATGCCCTAAATCTCATATTCTTCGTTAGTTTACGAAACAGGAAACGGAGAGCATATTGTACATGTCAAACAGCGATGCCGTCAATAATCTACTATTAAACGACATTGAAAGCGTTGGGAACCGTTAATCAAAGCGTATAAAATCCTCACCTTAAGTCTTGTAGACTCGTGAATTGAAACGGAGCGTATACGCTTCGTCTACGGCGAATAAGGAACCTAATACACGAGATCCATAAGCTACATCGCTATGGAAACAAAGTAAACTCAAATCAGCAACTATTTAGGGTATTTTCTTACCTAGAATCGCGGTGAAATCGCCGGAAAAGCGATAGAGGTGCGTTGCTTAAGCACGTGCAACACGGAGCACAAGTAGCAGGAAGAACTCTCCCACTCTCTCACAATCTCTCACCTTTTTCTCTCTCCCAAGTTAGGGTTTCTCTCAAATTCGGATGGGAGAGAGGAGTGAGGGTTTCAACCCCTTTTATAGCCTAAAACATGCCTAAAATAGGCTTGGGAACAATGTTTACTTGGTGCCTAACCAAATAGGAGCCGTTTCGGTCCAAAAGAGCATTTTTGATGGTCCCCTGGCCAAATGCGATCGGACTTAAGCTCATGCATACTGGATCTAGCACACATCCAGTTTTCGGACCGGTAGAGTTCCCAGATCGCACGTGGCGGTCCAGTTTCAGTTTAACGGTCACCGCACCAAGATCAGGCTTATAAGTCTCGTGATATGTAATAGAAATTTTTCCTGATCCAAGGGTGTAATTTGGCTGTATTCTGACGGTTAGAATGCTTAATACTGATGCGTCAAATTGTGTGCCAGATTTGAATTTCAAATTCCAATTCTGACCCTATTCTCACTCTCTTCACTCCAGGCTCAATGAAATAGCCTCTGAATGTCAGTTGGACTTGATTTTCGAAACGATTGCCAAGCCCAGCTAAGTGGTCATAACGGTCTAAGATGGTAGGTATCGGACTTTCGACGCGCGGTCTAGATCCAATACAAAGTTTCAAGGAGGTCCCGAGAATAAACCGGTTTAGAGTTTGATCCGAGGCTTTAGAGCATTATAGCACCATTGGTTCCACTCGCTTTGAGCCTTGTAGAACGTATTTAAAGTGATCAGGGTCCATTTCCCAGCTATTCTAACGTTGCACTAGCTAACTTAGTCATATTTTTCTAAAGGAATAAATTCTACACAATTTCGGGTCGAGTTGGTACTCGAGCCCAAGTATGGATTTTTCACGGGCGTTACAATCTACCCCCCTTAACAAATAATTTCGTCCTCGAAATTTTGTACCTTTTTGTACTCCTCGAGAAGTTGTGGGTAGTTCTTTCTGATCTCGGCTTCTGTCTCCCAGGTAGCCTCCTCCTCAGAGTGATGCGTCCATAATACCTTCACAAGGGGAATCACCTTGCTACGCAGTACCTGCTCCTTCCTGTCTAGGATACGTGTCGGTCGCAGGACATAAGTAACATCCTCTCCTAACTGCATCTGCTCCCATCTGATGATATGGGAAGGATCAACAACGTACTTCTTCAGCATAGAAACATGAAATACGTTGTGGACGCTCGCGAGAGGGGTGGGTAAAGCCAATCGGTAAGCCACTGCTCCCACACGATCGAGGATCTGGAATGGACCAATGAATCGCGGTGCCAGCTTCCCCTTCTTCCCGAACCGAAGGACTCCCTTCATAGGGAAAACTCGTAAAAACACATGATCCCCAACTGTGAACTCTAGTGGCCTCCGTCTCGTATCGGCGTAGCTCTTCTGTCTGCTCTGCGCTGTAAGAAGCCGACGTCGAATAGTATCAATCTTCTCTGACGTCGCCTGCACTAACTCTGGGCCAATCAAGCTACGTTCACCGACCTCTAGCCAGCAATGCGGTGCGCGACAAGGTCGCCCATACAGCGCCTCATAAGGTGCCATACCGATACTCGCCTGAAAGCTGTTGTTGTACGCAAACTCCGCATAAGCGAGACAATCATCCTAACTGTCCTTGAAGTCCAATGCGCAAGCTCGCAACATATCCTCCAAGATCTGGTTCACCCGCTCTGTCTGTCCGTCTGTCTGTGGGTGGAAGGCAGTACTGAACTTCAACTTCACACCCATAGACTCCTGAATGCGAGTCCAAAAAATAGATGTGAACTGCATGTCTCTGTCCGACACGATCTCTAACGGAACTCCATGCACACGCACAATCTCCCTGATATACAATCTAGCCAGCTCGTCTACAGAGTTCGTAACTCTGATCGGTAGGAAGTGCGCCGACTTCGTCAATCGGTCGACGATCACCCAAATGGAATCATGTCCCTTCCTCGTCTTCGGCAACCCAGAAATGAAGTCCATGGAAATGAAATCTCACTTCCACTCTGCAATCGGCATAAGCTGCAAAAGTCCAGGTGGTCAGCGATGCTCTGCCTTCACCTGCTGACAAGTGAGACAACGGGACACGAACTCAGCTATGTGGGTCTTCATACCTTCCCACCAATACGTCCTCTTCACGTCATGATACATCTTTGTGCTGCCTGGATGCATCGCGAGTCTAGTAGAATGCGCAGCCTCGAGAATCTCTCATCTCAAGTCAGGGACATCTGGGACGCATAGGCGGCCACGATAACATAAGCCCCCATCCATACCAACTCGCGAGTCGGCGTCAGCATCATCACTGGCCTGCTCTCGAAGCTCAGTAAGATGCGCATCGTCCCTCTGCGCCTCGATGACTCGGTCATCGATCTGGGATCGCACCTATACATGTGCGATGAACTCAAACGGCCCCTCTACGGTGAGTTTCTGCTCAAAGTCTCGCAAAAACTCAACCATATCCCACTCGGCAACCATCAGCGGAGACGCAAACTCTATCGCCTTCTTGCGGCTCAACGCATCAGCCACAAGGTTCGCCTTCCCAGGATGGTAAGAGACTTCAAACATGAAGTCCTTCAACATCTCCATCCATCGCCGCTGCCTCATATTCAAGTCTCGCTGCGTGAATATGTACTTGAGGCTCTTGTGGTCGCAAAAGAGCTCGAACTCCTCTCCGTAGAGGTAATGTCTCCAGAGTCTCAGTGCGAATATAGGCTGCCAACTCTAGGTCGTGTGTAGGGTAATTCTCCTCGTGCTTCCTTAATTGTCTCGAGGCATACGAAATTACCCTGTCCCTCTGCATAAGGACACAACCCAAACCAACGCTAGACGCGTCAGTGTATATGGTGTATCTCACCCCCTGTTCTGGCAATACTAGCACAGGGGCGGACGTAAGTCTGTCCTTCAGCTCCTGAAAAGCTGACTCCGCCTTGTCATTCCAGGCGAACTTCACGTCCTTCTGTGTCAACTGAGATAAAGGTCTCGCGATCTTCGAGAAGTCCTGTATGAAGCGCCGATAGTAGCCAGCGAGACCCAAGAAACTCCTCACCTCAGTGACAGAACCAGGCTGCTCCCAGTCCTGCACCGTAGCTACCTTAGACAGGTCAACTGCCATGCCATCCTTGGACACCACGTGTCCCAGAAACTTCACCTCCTGCTTCCAGAAGTCGCACTTCTTGTACTGTGCGAACAACTGATGCTGTCTGAGCGTATCCAGGACCAAACGTAAGTGCTCCTCATGCTCCTCTCCACTCCTAGAGTACACCAAAATGTCGTCAATGAATACAACGACGAATCGATAGAGGAAAGGCCGAAATACCCGGTTCATCAGATCCATGAACACGGCTGGCGCGTTTGTGAGACCGAACGACATCACGAGGAACTCGTAGTGGCCAAAACTAGTCCTGAATGCTATCTTCTGCACGTCCTCATCCCTGACGCGCAACTGATGATATCCCGACTGAAGATCAATCTTTGAGAAGTACTGCGCTCCTCTCAACTGATCAAACAAGTCATCGATCCTGGGTAAAGGGTACTTGTTCTTCACCGTGAGCTGGTTCAGCCTGCGATAATCAATACACAATCGCATCGAACCGTCCTTCTTCCTCACGAATAGGACCGGTGCTCCCCAAGGAGACACACTAGGCCGTATAAGGCCAAGCTCTAGCAGACCATCAATATGTGTCCTCAACTCCTCCATCTCACATGGTGTCATGCGATACGTCGGCAGTGAGACGGGCGTAGAACCAGGAACCAGATCGATAGTGAAATCGATCTCACGTCAGGGCGGCCTACCAGGGATCTTCCTGAACAGATCCCCGAACTCGGAAACGATTGGCACATGCTCGAGTACCTGGGCACCAGCGTCGCGCAAGAAAGTGGCGTAACTAAGTATGCAAAAAGGAAGATTTACCCGCACTGAAAATGTGAAAGGCGTGCCCTCAGGCTCGTACACCGTCACCATACGAGCCTCGCAGTCAATCTCGGCCCTCCCAGCAGTTAACCAGTCCATGCCAAGAATGACGTCGAGATAAACGAGCGAGGAATCGACGACAAGATCAAGAGCCATCGTCCTGCCTCCCAGATCAACTAAACAACCCTCACACATCTGGGTAAGATTCGAATAATCCCCATGAGCTGCAAAGACTCGCACGCTATCCATAGTGATAGTCCGTAACCCAAGACGCCTGACTACAGCACGCGATATCAAAGAAATCGTGGAACCAGTGTCCACCATCACGAGAATAGGGGTACCTCCAATATGGGCTATGACCTCGAAGGCCGAATGCTGAGAAGTCTCCGTCGCAGCTGCCTCAGCTGTCAATGCAGGAACCCGTGCCTGCTGTGGCCGGTTCGGCCGCTGTGCCAAGGGCCGTGGAGGCTGTCTAATCTGCAATACCGGAGGCCTAAATGAAGGGTGCGCAGGAGCTAACCGTAGAGGCGGTGCTGATATCGCCTGTAAACGAGCAAGGTCAATCTTCTACGGCGGCGAGAACCCGCTGTCCCGCATCCGAGAGAAACAGCACTACGCCAAGTGGCCTGACCTCCCACAGTATGTGCACGATAACTCGGGGCACCGAAACGATGGTGCTGGAGCTAAGGCCCGAGTAGGAGGGTCGACGCGAGGCCTCTTGCCCACAAAGGGCCTGTCTGGCAAGTCTGGTAGTGGCCTAGAAGCAACAGGGCCACGAGATCGCGCAAGTTGATCCACGTCCTGCTCTGCCCGCATGGATATGTGAATCAACTCCGCATAAGAGGGAATGCTAACACAGCACATCTTCGACCGAATATTCTGTCGCAAACCCTCCAAAAAGCGCCGTATGCGCATCTGCTCATCAGCCAAAATCGTCGGGACGTATCTGCCCAACTCCGTGAACCGATGCTCATACTCTGTATGAGGCGGAGAAACTCATTCTCCCTGTCATGCCTGTAAGTCTGTGGATAATACTTCTCATGGAAGCGAAACTCAAAAGCTGCCCACGTCCATACATAGTCGACGGCGACGGTCCGCAGTACGCTATCCCACCACAGGCTGGCCTCTCTCTCAAACAAGAATGTAGCCAGCTCTACCTGCTCGGCCTCAGTGCAATGTAACATCCGTAAAATCTTCAACACACGGTCGAGCCAGTACTCAGCCTCCTCGGGTCTGTGAGAACCCGTGAAAGTAGGAGGCCGCTCACCTAAATTCTTTCAAAATTCTTCAAAATTCTTCCTCTCACCACTCCATTCTTCAATTATTTCTTATTATTTTCATGTTAGGCATTGATCCTAATATGAAAATGATATAAAATCATACTTTGACAAAATTTTATAGGGAATAGTAAAATTTCATGAAAATTGGACATTAGGCCATTCTAAGTTTGTAATATTTAGCAAATAATGGGCTAGATGGATGTATTAGCTCCTTCTACCTCAAAATCATATGCTGCATGATAGGGGATTGCATTCAGGTTTGTAGATTAGCCTTAAAAATCCCCGAATGGATGTTTGGGCCTCCCTAGGCCAATCTAGAATGAACTAAGGTGGGGCCCATATATTTTTGAGGTCCCTAGGCCAGGGGAGACCCGACCCATATAGTCGCACCGGCCACCTTACGAGATGGTCGGCGATGCTATCGCTGATCCGGCGATGTATCATCGTCCGGTGGGGCCCACTTGATGTGAAACTTGGGCGCACGAGTTATTTTGGTTAGTACACCCCTCCCATGTGTGGTCAGTCCATAGAAAACCCCTAAATGGGATACTTCCTTTACAAACAGCCCCTTCCAAGCCTCCCTTGCTCGTTTTCTTGCTGCCCTATTTCAAACCATGACCCCAAATCACTCCCAAATCCTCCCATTGCTGAAAACGACCCCATCCCATACATCCAACGTGATCAGCAACCCTCTTCCTCTCCAATCTCATTCGTTGGAGTTCCTACAACTCCCAAAATGTGCTTAAATCGTGTGGAGCTCCATTCCCCTTTTTTCTTCTTTTTTCTGTTTAAAAATCCATCCTAGGGGAGCTTGAAGCATCCCTCTACAACACCTAGATCTCCTTTTTTCTGTTTGAAGCCCGTTCTCGTGCTAATGTGAGCACCGTTCGTGCCTTCTACGCTCGTATCCAGAGTCCTACATTGGAGCCATTGCAGTTCAAGATTCCTTTTGGTAGAGACCATATGGCTACGATCGATGTTCGGTTGATAGCACAACTTCTGAATGTGCCCCTTGGTGATGTTCATCCCAGTGCGAAGAATTTGAGGAGTAGGCGTGAGCGAGATCGCCGTACCAGGTTTCTATGTGGTAGACTGGTTCCATGGCAGCCTAACAATAGCCTCAAGGCATCTCATATGTCTGATGATTTGTGCCTGCTGCACCACATTTGCACGTTCAATGTGTATCCCAGGTCGACAAATCGCATTGAGTGTACGCGCCTTATGGTTGATTCTTGTATCAGGTGGCCTAGGGAGAAAATGTGTGTATGGCCACTTTCGTGTTACGACAGATTATCCTCATAGTGAAATCAAGAAGAATGTCTGAGTCACTTCCTTTTGGCCGGCTTATATGCAAGATCGCGCTTGAGTTTGCTTACAGACTTGGGCCGGAGTTGCCAGTTCTGATTCACTACATTGATGAGTCTACCATGGTCAAGATGAAGATCGGGTCTCAGTACCGTGAGACTCAGCTTGAGGAGAATAGCGAGGATGATTTTGATGATGAAGAGGATCCAAGTGAGGGAGAACCTGGAGCAGAAGTTGAGGAAGAAGTCCAGGAATAGGTAGAAGAGGAGGCTCAGGATACAGATGAGAGCCCTCCTCCTTCTGCTCAGGCTACTGGTGATGATCGCATTGCCCGAATTGAGGAGAGCCAGGTCACCTTGCGAAGGAAAGTTCAGGAACTTCGGGCTGAGGTCGAGGATACCAAGGCTGTGATGAAGAGAAAATTCGGTAAGGTGACTCGCACCTTGAAGGAGATCCTGTGCTGCTTGCAGGATAAGGGTGCTCCTCCTCCATCACTCGACTCAGACTAGCGATGAGATCTTAGATGTTGTTGGTAGCAGTTAGTCGTTTCCTGCTTTATGTTGTGTAAGCCTGTTAAGGCTAGTAGTTTACCTATGATGCTGTTGTAGCTTTAACTGTCTTAGTTTCCATGTACTTCTTGTCATGATGCTTGTAAGGAGATATCCCTTGTATTGTGACAATTTTGATTAAATGAAATGCATGGAATGCCTTTGACTCTTTATGTGAATGATTGCGGTGTGTTTGTGCTATTGAGACTGACAAAGCTGCGCCCTATTTTGAATATAGGGAATGCCGCCGAAGGCTATGCGGAGCACAACTCGTCTTACATTGGGTGAGCCTATGGATCAGGCTCCTTCGCAGTCTGATGCTCATGCGGACCCTGCTGTGGGCCCGATTACTGAGACAGCACGTGCATCTCAGCCTACTACTGGTCCTGCAGTTGGACCACCGCCTTTCACACCGCCCGTCAGAGAGCAGTACCACGTGTCTTCTTCGATGCAGTACATGCCACAACCTGCTCCACCTCCAGATAGATTTGAGCAGATGATGGCTATGATGCAGCAGCAGCAGCAGCTCCTGACTACGATTGTGGAGGATCTAGCCCAGGGTGGAAGTGTGCCTCCACCTGCACCACCTTCGCATCCAGCTGAGGATGTCGATACGTATGCTCAGGATGAGGGCATGGTTCATCCTGTACCACCTGCTTACCCTGCGGGGAATGCCGCAGACACACAGGGCTTGCTAGAGCGATTCCATCGCTTACGGCCTCCCACTTTTATGGGTTCTCATAGACCCGAGGAGGCCGAGTATTGGCTCGACCGTGTGTCGAAGTAACTACGGATGCTGCATTGTTCAGAGGCTGAGCAGGTCGAGTTAGCTACGTTCTTGTTCGAGCGAGAGGCAGCTTATGGTGGGACAGTGTGTTGCGGACCGTTGCCGCCGATTACATATGGACCTGGACAGCGTTCGAGTTCCGCTTCGACGAGAAATACTATCCCCAGACGTATAGGCATGATCGGGAGAATGAGTTTCTGCGCCTCAGACAGGGAGGCATGACAGTGACTGAGTATGAGCATCAGTTCACTGAGTTGGGCAGATATGTCCCGACTATACTGGCAGACGAGCAGATGCGCATACGGTGCTTTTCTGAGGGTTTGCGACCGGATATTCGGTCAAAGATGTGTTGCGTGAGCATTCCCTCCTACGCAGAGCTGATTCACATGTCCATGCAGGCAGAGCAGGATGTGGATTGACTTACGCGATCTTGTGGCCCTATTGCTCCTAGGCCACGACCGGAGCTGCAAGACAGGCCCTTTGCGAGCAAGAGGCCTCGCGCCGACCCTCCTTCTAGGGCTACTGTAATACCCCAGATTTTGGCCAATCTGGGATTTGACGTCCTTAGGCAGTGGGTAAATTAAAACACCTGAAAAATTGTTCAGAACCCAATTCCATAGCCAAAGAAACCACTTAGGATTAATTCCTTTAGAAACTAAGCATAAGTTAGCTAGCGCAACGCTGGAGTAGCTGGGAAACAGTCCCTGATCACTTTAAATACGTTCTACAAGACCCAAATCGAGTAAAACGTATGACTCTATAATACTCTATAACCTTGGATCAAACTCTAAGCCGGTTTGTTCTCTGGACCACTTTGAAATTTTGTATTGAATCTAGACCGCGCGTCGAAAGTCCGATACCTCCTATCTTAGACCGTTAGAACCGCCTTGCTGGACTTGACAATCATTTCAAAAATTAAGTCCAACCGATAAACACAGGCTATTTCATTGAGCCTGGACCGAAGAGAGTGCGAATAAGGACAGGTTTGGAATTTAAAATTCAAATCTGGCACACGACTTGACGCGTCAGTATTAAGCATTCTGACCGTCAGAATTCAGCCAAATTACACCCTTGGATCAGGAGAAATTTCTATTTTATATCATGAGACTTTCAGCCCTGATCTATGTGCGGTGACCGCTAAACTGAAACTGGTCTGCCACGTGCGATCTGCGGACCCAGCCGAACGAAAAACTTAATACGTGCTAGATCTGGTACGCGTGAGCTTAAGTCCGATCGCATTCGGTTAGGGGACCACTAGAAAGCATTTTTTTAACCGAAACAGCCCCAATTTGGATATGCACTAAGTGAACTTTGTACCGGAGCCTATTTCGGGCAAGTTTGAGCTTATAAAAGGGGTTGAAACCCTCACTCCTCTCTCTCATCCAAAATTGCAAAAAGCCCTAGATTGGGAGAGAGAAAAGGTGAGAGTTTGTGAAAGAGAGGGAGTGATTTTCCTGCCACCCGCTGCTGCTGCTGCATGTGCTTAGGCGACGCACTCCGATCACTTTTTCGGCGATGCCAACGCACTTCTAGGTAAGAAAAACCCTAACCACTTGCTGACTTGGGGATTTCTTTGATTCAAATAGAATAGTAGCTGATGTACATGTGTATCAGGTTGTCTGATCGCCGTAGACGAAGCGTATACACCCCGTTCGAATCAATACCGTTATAAAGTGAAAGGTGCGGATTTTAGATGCTTTGATTGACTGTTTCCAAAGCTTTCAATGTCGTTTAATAGTAGATTATCGACGGCATCGCCATTTGACATGTACAACATGCTGTCCGTTTCCTGTTTCGTAAACCGACGAAGAATATGAGATTTAGGGCACTTTGTAGGAAGTACTGTTTTCATGTATATTTTGCTGATGTGATTGACATGATTTGTTGTCGCATTAGAATGTTAAGAATACGTGCATAATTAGTTTGGCAAAGAGATTCGCCTAAATGCGCACTTCGGGTCGACGTACTATATGTACACTTAAGTGTGTAGTGTAAGTGTTTGTATAAATGCTTGTATTAGTATGTATTGAATTAAATGATGTTATGGATTAGTTTTAGATTGGTTTCTCAATTAATATGTTGGTGTAAATGGTTTCCTACATGTTAGCCATATGCATGATTTCATTATATGAATGAAATGCATGTGCTTGATGATTCACGTAAGTTGTATGTTATGACATGTGCTTGATGATTTCATTATGATTTAGTTTGAGATTGAATTCTCAATTAATTTGCTGATGGAAATGATTTCCTATATGTTGGCGATATGTATAATTTCATTGTATGTATGAAAGGCATGTATCAGGTGATTTGCTTAAGTTGTATGTTACAACATGTATTAACATGCTCACATGATTGTATTTCAATTCCAATACCCTTGCACGAATTGCTGATGTGAATTCACATGTGTTTGGGACTATGCTTAGTCCAGGCAGTCGGTAACCGAGCGAATTCGTAGTTGGCTTATCTTTGCCACAAACGACGCGTCGATGAATGCGAGCCGTGTTTTGGAGTTGGCGGCAGTGGTTAGGCCACACGAAGTGTTTTACGCACTTCATGTCGTTCAACTTGAGATGCGATCGTGCTAGTCGAGCCCGTCAAGTAACCCGACTGGCCGTTGTATGTTCACCCCTTGAACTTAGGGTACTGAACTTACCATTATAAACCCTGTTAACCATGGTACCTTGATTCACGAAGACTCATGAGCCGGGCATGGTGGTATGGGACACCGTGGTCGAGCTGTCGGCCTACGCTGGGGCTACAAACCTCCCCGTAGTGACCAGTGAGCACCTAGTCTCGTGAGTAGATTATGGTGGTATGGGACACAATATTCTAGCTGTCGGCCTATACTGATCAGGCGACGAGTCCTTTGTAGTGACCGCGAGCGTATTCTGAGTCTACGGGAGGCGACGACCCTTCAGTAGCAGTAGAGTACAGTAGGCCTGTATTGATAAGGTGATGGGGGAGCGAATCAACGAGTGCGTGCAACAGCCCTATCAGCCCTTGCAGCGACCTACAAAATATACATCGTATGAGATTACTAGGAGTGACGACCCTAGACAGGATCTGTGTTGGGATTGATATAAGGGAAGTACCTTAGTTTTCCAATCCTGCTGTTTGAATGGACTAATAATAACTCAGAAATCATATCACCATACCATTGCATGTGCCTGGAAGATGTGGAGCACTTGAGGGTCGATTGCATGCCGCGGTCGTAAGATGGTGCCGTATGAGGGAGATCGTCGGTGAGGGCATACATCATGTCATGTTATAATTGCATTAACAACAGTATTAGGAATGTTTGAATTACTGCTTTACTATTATCGCATGATTGATTTGATAACATGTTAATCTTTGCTCTATTATTCCACTAAGTTAGCTACTCACTCCCACGTTACGGGACGGTGTTCCTGGACACCCACCAGACCTTTTTGTGATTGCAGATGATGGCGCGGCCTATGAGGCGGAGCTGGATTTGATGATGATGAGGAGGATTCCTCCTATATGCATATTCTGATTGACGGGATTACAGGGAGGTTGATTAGATACTTTGACACTTGTCATTTTATATTTTTAGCGCACTCATGTATATTCGTTTTGTCTACTTTTGGAGTATACATGTATATATATAACCTGGTAACATGTTCACACTCTGGAGACATACAACAGTTTATATATGTTATACATACTATCACAGTCTTCCGCTTGTTAATTTAACTGTCTCTGGAGTATGATATGTTGTTCTAGCTTAATCTCACTCATGTTTAATACGTTATCACAGACAACATTCAATCATACATATCTATGTTGCATAAATAACATGTTGGAACTCGGGAGTTGGGTTTTTGCTCGACCCCCCGATTTTCGAGATGTTACAGCTACAGCGCCAGTACCACCGTTGCGGCGCCTCGATTTATCATGTACTTATTGTGGGAGATCGGGCCATTTGGCACAGAGTTGTTTTGCTCGAATGTGGGACAGTGGGTTCTCGCCGCCGCAGAAGATCGACCGTACACGTACACAAGCTATATCAGCACTGCCTTTACGGTTGGCTCCTGCTCACCCTTCCTTCAGACCTCCGGTATCTCAGTTCGGGCCGCCTCTACGGCCCACGACACAGCGGCCGAACCGGCCACAGCATGCACGGGTGCATGCCTTGACAGCTGAGGCAGCTGCGACAGAGACTTCTCAGCATTCGGCCTTTGAGGTCACTGCCCACATCGGAGGTATTCCTATTCTTATGATGGTGGACACAGGATCCACGATTTCATTAATATCACATGCCATAGTCAGGCGCATTGGGCTACCGACTATTAGGATGGATGGGGTGCGAGTTTATACAGCTCACGGGTCCTTCACAGATGCCACCCTGATGTGTGAGGGCTGTTTGGTGGATCTGGGGGGCAAGACGATGACTCTTGATCTTGTCGTCGACCCCTCTCTTGTTTATCTTGATGTCATTCTTGGCATGGACTGGTTGACTGCAGCGAGGGCCGAGATTGACTGCGAGACTCGTATAGTGACTGCTTACGATCCAGAGGGCGCATCCTTCACATTTTCAGTGCGGGTAAATCTCTCCTTCTGCATACTTTGCTACGCTACTTTACTACGGGACGCTGGTGCCCAGATGCTTGAGCATACGCCAGTCGTTTGCGAGTTTGGGGATCTGTTCAGGAAGATCCCTGGTTTGCCGCATCGACGAGAGATTGATTTCACTATCGATCTAGTGCCTGGTTCCACGCTCGTCTCACTGCCGACGTATCGCATGGCACCGAGTGAGATGGAGGAGTTGAGGACGCAGATTGATGGTCTGTTGGAGCTTGGCCTTATTTGACCTAGTGTGTCTCCTTGGGGAGCACCAGTCCTATTCGTAAGGAAGAAGGATGGTTTGATGCGATTGTGTATTGATTATCGCAGACTGAACCAGATCACGGTAAAGAACAAGTACCCTTTACCCAGGATCGATGACTTGTTTGATCAGTTGAAAGGAGCGCAGTACTTCTCGAAGATTGATCTTCAGTCAGGATATCATCAATTGCTCATCAGGGATGAGGACGTGCAGAAGACAGCATTCAGGACCAGCTTTAGCCACTACGAGTTCCTTGTGATGTCGTTCGGTCTCACGAACGCACCAGCCGTGTTCATGTATCTGATGAACCGGGTATTTTAGCCTTTCCTCTATCGATTCGTCGTTATGTTCATTGACGACATTTTGGTATACTCCAGGAGTCGAGAGGAGCATAAGGAGCACTTGCGTTTGGTCCTGGATACGCTCAGACAACATCAGTTGTTTGCACTGTACAAGAAGTGCGACTTCTGGAAGCAGGAAGTGAAGTTCCTGGGACACATGGTGTCCAAGGATGGCATAGCAGTTGACCTGTCTAAGGTAGCTACAGTTCAGGACTGGGAGCAGCCTGGTTCTGTCACTGAGGTGAGGAGTTTCTTGGGTCTCGCTGGCTATTATCGACGCTTTATTCGGGATTTCTCGAAGATCGTGAGACCTCTATCTCAGTTGACACGTAAGGACGTGAAGTTCGCCTGGAATGACAAGGCGGAGTCAGTTTTTCAGGAGCTGAAGGACAGGCTTACGTCCGCCCCTGTGCTAGTATTGCCAGAGCAAGGGGTTGGATATACTATATACACTGACGTGTCTAGCGTTGGTCTGGGTTGTGTCCTTATGCAGAAGGACAGGGTAATTTCGTATGCCTCGAGACAATTAAGGAAGCACGAGGAGAATTACCCTACACACGACCTGAAGTTGGCAGCCGTCATATTCGCACTGAGACTCTGGAGACATTACCTCTATGGAGAAGAGTTCGAGTTGTTTTGCGACCACAAGAGCCTCAAGTACATATTCACGCAGTGAGACTTGAATATGAGGCAGCGGCGATGGATGGAGACTTTGAAGGACTTCAAGTTCGAAGTCTCTTACCATCCTAGGAAGGCGAACCTTATGGCTGACGCGTTGAGCCGCAAGAAGGCGATAGAGTTTGCGGCTCCGCTGATGGTTGCTAAGTGGGATATGGTTGAGTTTTTGCGAGACTTTGAGTAGAAACTCACTGTAGAGGAGCCGTATGAGTTCATCACACATGTACAGGTGCGATCTCAGATCGATGACCGGGTCATCGAGGCGCAGAGGGATGATGCGCATCTGACTGAGCTTCGAGAGCAGGCCAATGATGATGCAGACACCGAGTGGCGAGTTGGCATGGATGGGGGCTTATGTTATCGTGGCTGCCTATGCGTCCCAGATATCCCTGACTTGAGACGAGAGATTCTCGAGGCTGCGCATTATACCAGACTCGCGATGCATCCAGGCAGTACGAAGATGTATTGCAACGTGAAGAGGACCTATTGGTGGGAATGTATGAAGACCCACATAGCAGAGTTTGTGTCCCGTTGTCTTACGTGTCAGCAGGTGAAGGCAGAGCATCGTCGACCACCTGGACTCTTGCAGCCTATGCCGATCGCAGAGTGAAAGTGGGACTTCATTTTCATGGATTTCGTTTCAGGGCTGTCGAAGACAAGGAAGGGACATGATTCCATATGGGTGATCGTCGACCATCTGACGAAGTCAGCGCACTTCCTACCGATTAGAGTCACGAACTCTGCAGACGAGCTGGCTAGACTGTACATCAGAGAGATCGTGCGTCTGCATGGAGTTCCGTTGGAGATTGTGTCAGACAGAAACACGCAGTTCACTTTTATTTTCTGGACTCGCATTTAGGAGGCTATGGGTGTGAAGTTGAAGTTCAATACTGCCTTCCACCCACAGACAGATGGACAGACAGAGCGGGTGAACCAGATCTTGGAGGATATGTTGCGAGCTTGCGCATTGGACTTCAAGGACAGTTGGGATGACCGTCTTGTATATGCGGAATTCACGTATAACAACAGTTTTTAGGCGAGTATCGGTATGGCACCTTACGAGGTGTTGTATGGGCGACCTTGTTGCGCACCGCATTGTTGGGCAGAGGTCGGTGAGCGTAGCTTGATTGGCCCAGAGTTAGTGCAGGCGACGTCGGAGAAGATTGATATTATTAGACGTTGGCTTCTCATAGCGCAGAGCAGACATAAGAGTTATGCCGATACGAGACGGCGGCCGCTAGAGTTGACAGTTGGGGATCATATATTTTTGTGAGTTTTCCCTATGAAGGGAGTCCTTTGGTTCGGGAGAAGGGGAAGCTAGCACCGCGATTCATTAGTCCATTCTAGATACTCGATCGTATGGGAGCAGTGGCATACCGTTTGCCTTTACCCACGCCTCTCGCGAGCGTTCACAACGTATTTCATGTTTCTATGCTGAAGAAGTACGTTTCTGATCCTTCCCATATCATCAGATGGGAACAGGTGCAGTTAGGAGAGGATGTTACATATATCCTGCAACCGACACGTATTATAGACAGGAAGGACCAGGTACTGCGTAGCAAGGTGATTCCCCTTGTGAGTTATATTGTGGACGCATCACTCTGAGGAAGAGGCTACCTGGGAGACAGAAGCCGAGATCAGAAAGAACCACCCACAGCTTCTCGAGGAGTACGAAAATGTACTAATTTCGAGGATGAAATTTTTTTGTTAAGGGGGGTAGATTGTAACGCCCTGGAAAAATTCGTACTTGGACTCGAGTACCAACTCGACCAGAAATCGCGTAGGATTAATTCCTTTAGAAAATAAGTGTAAGTTAGCTAGCGCAACGCTAGAGTAGTTAGGAAATAGTCCCTGATCACTTTAAATACGTTCTACAAGACCCAAAGCGAGTAGAACCAATGACGCTATAATACTCTAAAACCTCGGATCAAACTCTAAACCAGTTTGCTGTCTGGACCTTTTTGAAACTTTGTATTGGATCTAGACCGCGCGTCGAAAGTTCGATACCTACAATATTAGACCGTTAAAACTGCCTACCTGGACTTGACAATCATTTCAAAAATCACGTCCAACCGACATTCACAGGCTATTTCATTGAGCCTGGACTGAAGAGAGTGAGAATAGGGTTAGATTTGGAATTTGAAATTCAAATCTGGCACACGACTTGACGCGTCAGTATTAAGCGTTCTGACCATCAGAATTCAGCCAAATTACACCCTTGGATCAGGAAAAATTTCTATTTCATATCATGAGACTTGTAGGCCTGATCTACGTGCGGTGACCGCTGAACTGAAACTGGACTGTCACAGGCGATCTACGAACACTGCTGGTCTGAAAATGGGATGTAAGCAACATCCGACATGCATAAACTTAAGTCCGATCGCGTTCGGCCAGGGGACCACCAGAAATGCCTTTTTGGACCTAAACAGCCCCGATTTGGTTAGGTATCAAGTAAACATTGTTCCCAAGCCTGTTTTGGGCAAGATTTAGGTTATAAAAGGGGCTTAAACCCTCACTCCTCTCACCCATCCGAATTTACTAGAAACCCAAGCAAGAGTGAGAGAGAAAGTGAGAGTTTGTGAGAGAAGGTGGGAGAGTTTTTCCTGCTGCTTGTACTACCTGTTGCACGTGTTTAAGCCACGCAATCCAATCACTTTGCCAGTGATTTCGCCGTTTCTAGGGAAGAAAATATCCCAAATACTTGCTGATTTGAGGTTCCTTTGTTTTCATAGCGAAGTAGCTTATGGATCGTGTAATAGGTTCCCGGTTCGCCGTAGACGAAGCGTACACGCTCCGTTCGAATCAATTCCTTTATAGGAGAAAAGGTGCGGATTTTAGATGCTTTGATTGACTGTTTCCAACGCTTTCAATGTTGTTTAATAGTAGATTATCAACGGCAACGCCGTTTGACATGTACAACATGCCGTCCATTTCCTGTTTCGTAAGCAGACGAAGAATATGAGATTTAGGGCATTTTAGTCATTTGTAGAAAATACTGTTTTCATCCATAATTTACTGATGTGATTGATATGGCTTCTTGTCGCATTAGGATACTAGGAATGCGTGCATAATTAGTTTGGCAAAGAGATTCGCCTAAATGCGCACTTTGAGTTGACATACTATATGTAGACTTAAGTGTGTAGTTTAAGTGTTTGTATAAATGTTTGTATTAGTATGTATTGAATTAAATGGTGTTATGAATCAGTTTGAGATTGAATTCTCAATTAATATGCTGATGTAAATGATTTCCTACATATTATCTATATGCTGATTGTTTGATTTACTGCTTTACTATTATCGCATGATTGATTTGAGAACATGCTAATCCTTGTTCTATTATTCCACTGAGTTAGCTACTCACTCCCATGTTTCGGGATGGTGTTTGCAATACCCACCAGACCCTGTCTTAGATGCAGGTGAGGCGGCGATTCTGGAGGCAGAGCTGGACTATGATGAGGACCAGGACGAGTTCTCATATATGCAGTACCATGACGGCTTTGCTTAGCTGGCCTGGATTGGCGGGACTTCTCAGTGGGACTACTTTTGACATTTTAATTTTACTTATTTACATGTATATGAGACTCAGAGATGTATTCATACTTTGGAGACAGTTGAGATCGATTTTGTTTTTCATACAGTGATATGTATATCTTTTAGTCTTCCGCTTTCTTTTATCACTGGATCTGGAGTATGAATTGCAGTTTTGGTATACTTTTACTCATGTGAATTCTTTAACTCAGACAACATTGAATCATAATCATTTTTGTTGCATAAGTGACGGTCTGGAACTCGGGAGTTGGGTTTATACACGACCCCCGATTTTCAGGGCGTTACAATATTACAGGTGGGCCCTGCACATGGGCCTCATACACATCAAGTGGGTTGTATCAATGGGCCGCTGGGAGAGTTATAATGCGGACATTTAACCAACATTATTCTCAAAATGTAGGCGTCAAACCATCATTGCTCCCAAGGCATGGCCTACCATTAACATCATTATATAAACTATGGTGGAATCACACATTGCAATGGGCCTTATAAATATCAAGGTGGGCCTCAACAATAGGTCACAAATACATCAAGATAGGCCGTATCACATGCCCCAAAAGAATCATATTGAAAGATCATTTGGGCCATACCACAAATAGAAATGGACACAACAACTTTCACTGTTAAACAATTCACAGGGCTCACTATAAAGTTTATTTTCCTACCAATCTAATCATAAGGTCATAAAGACCTGGATTAAGAGGGAAAATAAATTCCCTATTGATCCAAAACTTCTATGACCCAAATGGGTTTCCATGATAGGCGTTTAATCTTCCACTATTATGTGGTGTGGTCCACTTGATCAATGGCCGGATACATTAAGGTGTGGCCCACCTTAATGTATTAGAGATCCAACTTATTCATAAACTAACATAGTGATAGATGAAGTGGAAACACATATCAGCTTAATAGGAAAGTACTATGGCCCTTAAAAATTTTTGAACAGTGAATGTCACTATCCCCACTATTTAAAATGGTGGGGTCCACTTGAACTTATGGATCTGGCTCATTCTTTAGCTCATGCCATAAATGAGCTTTCAAAGTGGTTGAATGGTTTGGATGCAACACATGCATCATGGTGAGTCCCATATATGGATGGCATGGATGATACAGGGGAACCCACAGAGCTTAATGACGCCACTCCAACAGCTATAGCTGGAGTGAGCTACACCAGCCATCCCACCTAGGGATGGTGTGGGGTACAACACATGCATCAATGGGTCCCACGTGGGGCCCACCATAACGTTTGTTTTCCATCCAACCTATTGATAAGGTTACATAAACTCAGATGAATAGGAAAAACAAATTTCATATTAACCCAAAGCTTCTGTGAAGACCCAAATGGGTTCCAATGGCAGCCATTCAATCACCATTGTTTCCTATGATGTGGGCCACCTAAACTCTAGATGGAGCTGATATTTGGAGAGGGTTCACTGCCCTAAGGGTCTACAAAATGGACGGTGTGGATATACAAAACACACATCATGGTGGGGGCCACGGTTGGACCGTGGTCCTGTTATCTATCTGTCCGTCCGTCCGTCCACCCGCCTGTGCCTGCGAACGCTGCTGATAGCAGCAGCGCCTGCTGCAACAGCATGCATTTTTTTTATTTTTTATTTTTTATTTTCTTGAGGTTTTTCACATGTGGGGCCCACGTCTTGAGAATCCACTCCACCCATCAGATTCTAAGACTCAAAACACACCAAACAAGCCTAATATTCAGCAGGTTTTTATGAGTAGAACATAAAGGTGAGTCTTCAACGGTAACAATACGATTTTCTAAGCTATGGCCCGCTAGAAAACCTAATTTACTTCATTTTTTGGCTCAACACCTAAAACGGGTTGAGGAATGGAATGGATGGTGTGGATTGAATACATACATCAAGGCGGGGCCTACATGAGTGGCCCACCTAAAAAGCATAAAAATCAAGCTAATATATTTTTTTTTACTTTCCCAGTTCACGTCTAGACGCTGGAAGATTTTGGGCAAGACAAATACATTTAGGGTGGGCCCTACTTAGGTAGACCACCACATGGCTGGGTGGTGTGGAACAACATATATACAGAGTGGCCCCACCTACAAATGACTTGGATCAAATACATGTTTCATGGTGGGGTCCATCCGGGTGGGCCACACGACCACATTATCACACATAATAAAAGAATGAAGAGAGAGAGAGGGAAAGAAAGAGAGAAAGGCAGAAAAAGTGATGGAGGGACCCTGGCACTATGGGCCCTCCCTTGCATGATCTACAATATACATCAAGTGGGTCCCATTTCATATGGGCCCACTGATCAAAATCAATGGTGGAGATCCTTTCTCCACCGAAATAGAAGGTCTAGATGATTCCTTTTCAAACTAGAAAGTAAACATCATGATGGGGTCTATGGAGAATGGCCCCATCATGGAATGGTATTGATAATCAAGGTGGGCCATCGGCCACATCCTAGGGTCCAAAGTGAGATCCATACCATCGATCGATAGGCCTCACTTGGCCCATCATAAAAACATGAAAACTAGCCTATAGAAGCACCCAGCTTAGATCTTGGACATCTTCTTCCACCAAGGAAATCTAGAGCTCTAAGGGAACAAGATTCAATGGTTGGGATTGATTTTGGAGGATTGGATTTGAGGGTGGAGAGCCTGCAAAGGGTTGGAAATGGAGAGCTCTCATGGACATTGGGAGCTCTCTCTTGGTAGGAAATAAGAAAGAAAGAGGGAGGGAGAGAGATAAGAGAGAGAGAGAGAAAGGAGAAATGATTTCTTTTCTAGCTAGGTAATCAAGAGTTGTAAGGGAGGCATTGGCTAAGGTCATTATGAGTCATAAGAGCATGCCTAGGGTTATGGACTAGGGGCTATAGCTAGGGTGATGTCACCCCTAGGGTGACACCATCCTCATGATGATGGTTGCTAAAGAAATGTGCAATATGGATAGGTGGGTCTCGCAATATACGGTCTATGACCATTATCATGCGCGGTCCAAAACTTATGATTTAAGCATTAGATTGGCACATGAGACGCAATGTTGGAACCGCAGAGACAATGCGGTCATGACGGTATAAGTTTCGAGTCAAGCCGACTCAGATATACTAGACGCGATTCAAGATCATGTGCAATTGCTAATAACAGATCACGGGTTGTCAATTTTCAATCGGGAGGAGCACGAAAGACTACGGAATGATACAGTATAGGATACGGGTCTTACAACATGTGCTTAGATGCGATGTTTTTCATGTATTGCACATATATATGAACTATGTTAATTTTAATGCATTCCATGTGTTTGTTGAAATGTTTGAATAAATATGTAATTATAATTTATGCTTGTCATGACTATTGGTTGAGAATAAATGATTTTTGTACGTGTGGCAAATCTTTTGTGAAAGGATTTGCTATAATACCTGTTATAACTACTTTATTACATGTATGTTAATATGTGTAGTCTAAGTGTTTGATAAAATGCTTGAATGAGAAAATGCTTGTTGAAATACATTTAATGAGGGCATTGAGATGGGATTCTCAATAACCTTATCTATAGTTACAATTTTCTTCATATAATTTATCTCGCAATTACGTGATTTATGGATGGATGTTTATGTATGATAACATGAGCACTATGTGTTTGTTAAAATTCCCAAATGAGATTTATATTTGAATTGATTGTCACATGTTTTTTTGACTATCACACATGAATGCCTATTGTGTTTGAATATGATTGGGACTACTGTGTAGTATAGGCAATCGGTAATGGTTTCCAAATTAGTGGTCGAGGTCGTTTCGCTACACAAGATATGTTCAATGAATTTGAGACGTATGCTATTTGTTGATAGTGGTTAGGCCACGCGAAGTGCTTATGCACTCCATGTTGATTAAGTCAATATGCGCTCATACCAATCGAGCTTGTCCAAGTAACCTGATTGGCCTAATGTATGTTTACCATGTATGGATGCTACTGCTTGAATCTAAGGTACCACTTACCAATGTAAAGCTCGTTTCAACCTTAGTACCATAATCCGCTAAGACTCATGAGTCGGGCATGGTGGTATGGGACACCGTGGTCGAGCTGTTGGCCTACGCTGGAGTCACGAGCCTCACGGTAGTGACTAGTGAGCAACCTAAGCTCGAAAGCTAAATACGGTGGTATGGGACACTATATTCAAGCTGTCGGCCTATGCTAAGGTGACGGGCCTTTCTTGTAGTGACCTCAAGTATAAAATAGGCATACGCTAGGTGAAGAGCCTCTCGTAATGACCTCGAGCGTGAATTAAGCCTACTCTGAGGTGACGAGCCTCCCGTAACAACCTATAATGTAAAGTTACAAAATTGCTTATCGTATGTGATTAACTAGGATTGACGACCCTAGATGGATCAATGTTTGGGTCAATGATATAAAGGGAGGTACCTTAGCTTTCCAAACCTATTATATGAATAAGTCTAATTAAGAACTTGGCTAATCACGCACATGCACTGCATTGCATGTGCCTTTGGCATTGGAGTTGAGCACAGAGGGAGTGTTGCATGCGCGACCATGAGATGATGCCTTAGAGGGAGTGCGGGAAAGAGCTTACATCATTATCGCATCCCATCATTACATTAACAAGAGTACTTAGGGTATGATTGTTGTACTGCTTTATCATTACTGCTTAATTGAATTGATAATATGTTAACCTTTGTCTTATAGCTCCACTGAGTTGATCACTCACTCCCACTCTGGAATGATGTTTTAAAATACTAACCAGACTCTGCTGTAGTTTCAAGTAATGGCGAGGCTTACGAGACGGAGCCTGTCTTCTATGACGACGAGGAGTTCTCCTATCTGCAACTCTCTGGTAGGTCTATGTAGATTTGGAGTTACGTCATCAGGGTTATAGGGATATGGATTAGATGACATTACACTTTATCATTTTGTGTATTTTGAAACTATACATGTAATTATTTTACCTGCCGACATGTTGATACTCTGGGGACTTACCACTTATATACTTTATATATCTATTACAGTCTTCCGCTTACGTAATCTAATTGTCTCTAAAGTATGATATGCTGATTTGGTATAATCTCATTCATGTTTAAAGTACTAATACAGACAACATTCAATCATCATTATCTATATTGTATAAGTGATGCATTGAAACTCGAGAGCTGAGCTTTTGCTCGACCCTCAATTTTCAGGGCGTTGCATTTCATACCTAAAATTAGTACCTTTTCGTACTCCTCGAGGATCTCAGAGTAGTTCTTATGGACCTCGGCTTCCATTTCTCAAGTAGCCTCTTCCTCAGTATGGTGTGCCACAATACTTTCACGAGTGGGATAACTTTGCTCCGTAACATTTGTTCCTTCCTTTCTAGAACACAATAGACAATTTATAGGGCATCACCCCTAATGAAAAGCAGTCAATAGGAAAGTTCAAAGTTTATACTTGTGGTCACGACGGGGAGTCTCGTCACCTTAGCGTTGGCCAACAGCTTGAATGTGGTGTCCTATACCATCATGCTCGGCTCACGAGTCTTGGTTGCTCATAAGTCACTACGAGGAGGCTCATCACCCCAGCGTAGGCCAATAGCTTGACTATGGTGTCCTATACCACCATGCCTGGTTCATGAGTCTTAGCAGATCGTGATACTATGGTTGAAACGGGCCTTTACATTGGTAAGTGGTACTTTAAATTCAAGCAATGGTGTCCACACATGGTAAACATACAATAGGCCAATCGATTTATTAGACAAGATCGATTGGTACAAGCATATGCCGACTTAGTAGACATAGAGCGCAGAAGCACCCCTTGTAGCTTAACCACTGTCGACAATTGTCATGCAACCCAAATTCATCAAACACATCCAATTTGGTGAGACTAATTCGGCCACCCGAACAAGACTGTTACCGATTGCCTGGGCTAGGTTGTAGCCACAATCTTAATCAAATGCAGGAATTAAGTACATGGGATAACCAATTCAGCATTTAACAAACAATCCAAGTGAAAATTCTCATTTGAGCATTTCAACAAACGCATTAAACATGTTACCAAACACTTGTATTTTATCCATAAATCACGTAGTGGCAATTATGGCTACCTAAGAGAAACTATGCATACGAGCAAGGTAATTAAAAATCTTATCTCCATACCCTTAATAAATATAAATCATCAATAATTTCTCATTCAAACAATTTATCAAACACTTAAACTACACATTACCAAATACATATACTAGATTAGTTATGACGTATATTATAGTAATTCCTTACACAAGGAAGTCAGCATACATATGAAAATGATGAATCCTAGATCAGTAGTCATGGTAAGCATAAATCATATTTACATGTTCATTCAAACATTTCAACAAACACATGAGATGCACCTTTTATTCAACATAGTTCATACATGTATGTTATATAAAAAATGTCACATCTAAAATAATATGGTAGCAATCAAGTCAGATATAAATCATTAGCTGACATTGAAAGCATTTAAAACCATAATCTAAATGTTTATAATCCGCACCTTTTGTCAGAATACTCGATTCGGACTTGGTTCGAATTCTATGTTCCCGAAAATAGAACGTCGGGCACCTAACAATGAAATAGGTTAGCTAGTTCACCGATTATTCTATTTGGATCTCTAAATCAAGATTAGGGTTAGGATTTCATACCCAAATCATAGCCAAAACTGATCGTATAGCGAAATGGGGAGGTGAATTAGTACGTGGAGTAGTGAGAGAGAAACACTGCAACAATCTCCCAAGATCTCTCCTCTCCTTACTCTTTTCTCTTCTTTTCTCTCTTCTCTCTCCTAAGGTTTGGAGAAATTCGTATGAGAGAAGGGTGGGGTGGTTTATGGGCTATAAATAGGCCTAGAAATGATGTAAATGGCCCTAGGGCCCTAGTATACTTAGGTTATATCTAATGGGCGACTGTTTTTGATAAATGGGGCATATAGGGAGACCTAGAACTCACCTATGTAATAGGTTAAGTCCCCTGACAATGGATCTAGGCCAGGATGTGATATCAGCACAATTAGATAGGCCGATCGACCATGGAGGGCCTGCGTAAGATCAACAGTCATAGTTACTCGATCAGGGCCACAAGTATACGAATATGTGTAGGAAATTTTCCCTTTCCCATATGTGAGGTTTGGTCCGAAACTGATGATCTGAAATCCTCCATGTCGCACATGAAAGAATGGCCTAATTCACTTAAGTTTCAATACATTTTCTAAAGGTATTCATGTTTCTCACACACTTTACTCATGGCTCAAGTTGTGCATTTCTGGACAATATCTGGGCTCAATTCCCATGATGGTTGTCAAGCCCAGTCAGACGGACATAACCCTATAGTTTCATGGTCATCAGACTCTCGATGTGCGGTCCAGGTCCGAAGGAGTTTCAATGTACTCTCGAGAGTGACGGGCTCTTTGGATTTCTCTTAGGTTTTTATGTAGAGTTGAGTCAGTGGTATTAATGGTTTTAGGTCTTCTTATGTGTGAAAATGGTGGTTTGAGCTTAATCCACCAATTATTTAGTTTAGCACTTAATTAATTTCCATCTAAATTATGATAGGATACAGTCCTTAGGTGATTCTCTTGAGGTGGTACTCGGGGTCTTTGTACAGATCTTTTCGAGACGTTACAAACAAGCTCTCCTTATAAAGGAAAAAAGCTCCAACGGTAATAAAATAGTCAATGTCTTACTTAGTTCGATGTCATCGAACCTAATTCAATGTAATCGAAGGTATACTTTCGATGACATCAAATGTCAGTTCGATAACTCGAACTTTACTAAAAAACATTACTGGAACTTTTTGACTGGTGATCGATGTCATCGAACTTGATTTGATGTCATCGAGCTTTGAACTCCGATGTCATCGAATTGCATTTTGATTCCTTAATAATCTATGTGACATTTCACCAGAGGTTGTTGGATAGTTTTAAGTCTTTATTCGATGTCATCGAGCCTGATTCGATGTCATCAAATCATAGTTTGATTCATCGATCTTTTCAGAAGATATTCCTTGAAGGCTCGCTGAACACTTGTCCAATTTCAATGTCATTGAACTAGTTTCGATGTCATCAATGTTTAAATTTTGATGCCATCGAGGCTAGATCAATTCCTCAAACATTTTTGTTTAATTTTCCTTTCAAGCTTGTTAGACACATACTTGTCCATTTTTTATTTCATTGAAACTTGCTTCGATGTCATCGAAGTTTGAATTTTGATGATATCGAGGCTAGCTCGATTCCTCGAACATTTTAGCTAATTTTCCTTTGAAGCTTGCTGGACACAGACTTGTCCATATTCGATGTCATCAAACCTTACGCGATGTCATTAGAGTTTGAATATCGATGACATCAAAGCTCATTCGATTCCTCGAGCAATACCAGAATATTTTCCAAGAAGTTTTATTCGACAAAGCTCTAAGTTCTTCATTTTCATTGAATCACCCTCGATGTCATCGACTACATGTGTTCAATATCATCGAAAATACATTCAATTCATTGAATATTCTATCCAAATACTTACGTTGTTGCTGGACATAAGAGGGTCACTTTTCAATGTCATCAATTTGTGTTCAATGTCATCGACCCACACTCGATGACTCGAAGTGACCTATAGAAAACTTAGAAGATTTACCTATTTATACCAAGCTTTCAAATATAGAATTCTTATGTTGTTCTACATTTTTTTAAAGGGAATTATATACCTGGGTCTTTTGGACATGGGATGTGAGGTTTAGTTTGCCTTTAACATTCTTGAATCACTCATCTAGTTGAGGCAGCATCTTGTATTGTCTTCACTTAGGGCTCACTTGACTTACCGACTCAACCGTCACGCTAATTGAAAAACCAGAGCACTTTCAGATCTACTGTATTTTCAAAGTAATAAGTGAAAACCCTACTGCTGCAAATTCAATTCTATAATTTCCTGAGTATGGATTACTTTATTAAAAATGATTAAAAGTAGCTTGAGAAAGAGAATAGAATAAGTTAAAATAAATATTAGATTTACCGCACAAATAACTTTAGAAGGCCCTGAGTTTCTCTCTATACTTGAGGATATTGCTCACAATTTTTCATTATTGAAATGAAAAAGAGAAAACCTCTATTTATAGCCAAAGGGTTTGGAAATTTAGTTGGCTAAATTCCAAAGATTGTATTCTAATAACACTTGAATTTTGTGGGATAAGATCTTACAAAAATTTGCCTAGCCTAAGCCAAAATTCAGCTGGCCGAACACAGGGTTCAGCTGGCCAAATTTTTCTAGGATTCAAAATGCAACCCTTGCTGGAAACTTGACCAAACACACTCGGGCTGGCCGAACCCAAGGTTGGGTTGGCCGAACTTAACATGAAAAAATCATATATTGTTGTATACTTGCCCAAATTGTATTGGGTTGGCTAAAGGTACTTAGGTTGGCCAATCTAGAGGTGGGGCTAGCGTAACTTTAGTGTATTTTACTTAGAATTATATATGATTATGTCAACATGTGAAACACACCTAACCTAGGGTCATTATAAGGATGTACCACCTAATGCTTGACACAAACAAATTGCCTTCAGTCTTAAACCATGCAAAAACCTTTAATGCTTGAAATGTACTCCAGCCTATATCTGCATGAGTTTCTAAAGAACATCTTCATGAGTGCTTGTGATCCATTCGAGAGTACCAAATTTGATAATCCTAACCATGCTTTAAGTATAAGCACTTACAACTTCCCTACATGTATGGTGTTTATATATGATAAGAAAATCAAAATTATAATTTATAATTCCTTTATTATTAGCTAGAGTGAAAACTAACCTTAGTAATATGATTACATTCCTTAGAGACATGAATCTGGACTTTCAAAAAAAAATTAAAGTAATTTAAGTTGTGATGTTCTGCTGGATAACAATACACAACAAAAATTACCTAATTTTAAAAAATCGTAACTATAAAAATATAGCTCCGATCAAGGTGATTCAAAATCCTAATCATAGCTAGAGAAGTCTATATCAAATGAAAATTAATTAGAAAATTCGATTATGACATATATTGTACTGATTCTGAGAATTAGTGCAAACTAGTTAGAAATCTTCCGAATTTGGACAGGTATGATTGCAGGAATTTGTGAAATTTATGTGGTTACTTGATTGAGCTGAAATGTTATGATAATGTTGAATACTCATGTAGAAACATTTAAAAACAAGTTAAGCTATATTTGAAATTTTTAAGCATGTAAACTAATGAATGGAACAGTTGTCACTGATAATGAGTTGGTATGTCCATAATAAAGCACTAGTAACTTGATCTATCAATGGCTTACAGAATTTTTCTTTGTTATTAACGCTAAGATACTTCAATAATATTTTGAATATGAGTTAGATAACCTATTAAGTCCACTGAATTATTAATAATCGCTCTTATATGAGGCACGACCCCTAAGAAGATGCATAGCATTCGTGACTTAATACCATCCTCAAGTGAACCTTTATTAGATACTCCTTTACCAAATCCTCTTATTCTCAAAGAATCTAGAACAAATCCTGATGAACAAGATGAGAATGAAGTCAATGAACCAGGGCAAGCTCCTCCACCTCCTCCTCTAGTTTATATGAAAGATGTTGGACTAAGCACGCAACTCCCATTATCCCCAACCACCATTCGATTTAACCTTATAGGACCAAATGTTTAGCCGTGGGATGTTGCCTTTAGGTTAGTAGTGTAGATGGCAGCAATGCTAAAATAATAATAGGATCACTTCGTCGTTCAATGGGACATGTTATCTAACTTAAACCAGACATCCCAACATCACTGGAACACATCACCACTAAGGTTTGCTTTAGCTTTGTGAGGTAGATTTACTTGAAAGTTTTACAAAGTTGTGACCACCGATATTCAAGGGTGCATCTCACCCATCAATAACAGAAGATTAGTTGAAGCAAATTAAGAAAATACTAGAAATAATGAAATGTTATGATGATCAAAAGGTTAAACTGTCGTCATTTATTCTTCAGGGCGAAGCTAATGTATGATGGAGAGTGAAAGTGCCCAAGTTTGTCAATTGGCGTGATCGTTGAGTCAGCTAGATAGAGAAGCTCCATAGGAAGATCAATCAACCATCTACCTTAACTGGATGTGGGCCCGAACTCACCATAAGTAAATCTTAGCCTCACATCCTATGTCCCAAAACACCAGGTAATTAAAATCCTTAAAATTGATTAGAATATCATAGGGTTTGTGGGTTAGAAAACTTTTTTCAAACTTCAGAAACATCTCTAAGTTTTCTACCTCTGTCGATTTATCGATAAACTGATCAATGTAATCGAACAGTGCTGTTGATGTCCTCGATGAGCAATCGATACCATCGAAATGAGGACAAAAGATGTCCAGCAAACACATATATCTTTGGACAAAATTATCAATGTATCTATATACCTATCGATATCATCGAACTTTGAATCTCGAGTCTATCGAAGTTGACTTGATAAAATCGACATCACATCGGTTGTGACCCTATTTTTCTAAGAAAAATCATAAAATCTTCGATATATCGAAGTTCTCCTCTATATCCTCGGAATTCAAATGTCGATGATATCAGAAGGCCTTTAATGATATCAGTCTTGAACACTCAGTTATCCAGCAATATTTTCAGGTGATTTAATCTTGGATCGAGGGTCACTCAATAGAATCGATATTCAAATACCGATGATATCGAGGCCTGGTCGATTGCATTGAGAAAGGACATAAACTGTCTAATAAGCTTACTGGAAAATCCTTTGGATTTATCGATACATCGACGCTACCATCGATATCATCAACATTCAAATTTTAATGATATCGAGTGTGCATCGATCATACTTTTGACCTAAAATATTTCAAAGGTTGATCTCTCACATTTTTAAATGTCGAGGAATCAAACCTCATATCGATGAAATCGGAGTTCGAAATCAATGCAATCGATGTATGTTTCGATTCCCTCGACTAGCTGACAAAAGGTTTCAAAAGCATTTGACATTTGAGTTTGTGTCATTGAGCGGCAAGTCGATGTCATTGAGAGTATATGCTCGATGATATCAACCCTACTTGATGATATCAAACTTTGTCATAAATGTGACCATTTTATATCCGTTGGAACCTTTTGTCTATTTAATGAGAGCTCGCCCTTAGTTGGTGGTAGAGAAATAAGAGAGTGCTTTTGAGTGTTTAACGTTAGATCATATACCCAAAGCCTTTTTCTCTCATAGAAGTTCATCCTCCAATCCACCCTCATCATTAAAATTCAATAGAGTGGATTGGAGAATGACTTTCGCATTCAAGGATCCTCTAGCTACCATCTTAATTGCAAATCATTAAGCTGGGATGCCTTAAATGCATAGTTGATTGGAATCGCTCTATCTCCGTTATAGAAAAATATTTGAGAGTAATACGTGTAACGTCTTGAAAAAATCTGTACAGAGACCCGAGTACCATCTCAGGCAGAAATCACTAAGGACCAAATCCTTTAGGGATTAGATGAAAATTAACTAAGTGCTAAACTATATCATCTATGGAATTAGCTTGAATCACTTTCAATACGAATTGTTAGACTCAAATCTAGTAGAATCGTTAACCCAACATTACCTAAAAATGTAGGATCGATCTCAAAAACCCAGTTGCTCTCATGAGCACATTGAAACTCCGTATCAGACCTAGACCGCACGTCAAAAGTCTGTTTACTGTGAAAATATATGGTTATGACCGCCTTACTGGGGCTGACAACCATCTTAGAAATCAAGCCCAAATAGTATTCTGAAATGCACAACTTGAGCCTGAAGCGAAGTGTGTGAGAAACATGAATATCTGTAAAAAATGAACTAAAACTTAAGTGATTTGAGTCATTTGCTTGTAGGAAAAATTTAAGGTTTTAGACCGTCAGATTCTGACCCAATTACACCCTTGCATCAGAAAAATTTTCCTACACAGGTCAGTGTACTTATGGCCCTGATCGAGTGACGATAGTCGTTGAATTGAAACAGGTCCTCCAAGGTCGATCCGTAAATTCAATCGAACCAAAAACTTAACTTAACCTAGATCCAATGTCAGGGAACTTTTCTTGGACCGTATGTAGGAAATGGGTCTCCAGATGAGCTTCGTTGGCTCGAAACAGCCACTCTTTGGCTATAACCTAAGTATACCATGGCCTTGGGGCCATTTACGCCAGTTCTGGGCCTATATAAGGGCCTTAACCAACCCCTCTCTCATTCCATACGAAATTCCAAATCCTATGAGAGAGAAGAGAGAAAAGAGAGAAGGAAAGAGTGAGGAGAAGAGATAGAGAGTGAGAGATCGTTATTGGGATTCGATCCCATCACTCCACGTGACGAATCATCCTACTTGTATCACTACACCGGCAAATCCAAATCCATTTTTGGGTAAGAAATCCTAACCCTAATCTGTTTTAGGGATCTAAATAGAGGAATCAATGAAATAGCTAACATATTTCATGATTCAGGTAGTCGTTTTGCTGTAAACAGAGTTATAGTGTACAAATTGAGTTCGATACGAGTCTACCGATGAAAGGTACGAACTATAAACGTTTAGGTTATTGTTTTTAAGGCTTTCAATGTCAGTAATGATTTATGACTAACTTGATTGTTGTCACATATGCCTAGATGTGATGTTATCTGTATATTACATATATATATATGAACTATGTTGATTTTAATGCATTCCATGTGTTTGTTGAAATGTTAGAATGAATATGGAATTATGATTTATGCTTAATTTGTCTATTGATTGAAAACATATGATTGTTGTACGTGTGGCAAATCCTTTGTGAAAGGATTTGCTATAATACCTATTATAACTACTTTATTATATATATGTTGATATGTGTCGTCTAAGTGTTTGATAAAATGTCTAAATGAGAAAATGCTAGTTGAAATGCATGAAGTGAGGGCATTGAGATAGGATTCTCAATAACCTTATCTATAGTTATAGTTTCCTTCATATAATCTATCTCATTATTACGTGATTTATAAATTAATGTCTATGTATGATAACATGAGCACTCTGTGTTTGTTAAAATGCCTAAATAAGATTTATATTTGAATTGATTGTCACATGCTATTTTAACTATCACACATGAATGCCTATTGTGTTTGAATATGATTGGGACTACTCCGTAGTACAGGAAATCAATAATAGTTCCCGAATTAGTGGCCGAGGTCATTACGCCACACAAGATACAATCGATGAATCCGAGACGTACATTATTTATCGACGGTGGTTAGGCCATGTGAAGTGCTTACGCACTCCATGTCGATTAATTCAACGTGCGCACGTACTAGTCAAGCTTGTCAAGTAACCTTAGTTTCCCAATACTGCTGTTTAAATGGACTAATAACAACTCGAAAATCATATCACCATTACATCGCATGTTCCTGGAAGATGTGGAGCACTTTAGGGAGTGTGGCATGCCGCGGTCGTAAGATGGTGCCGTATGAGGGAGATCGTCGGTGAGGGCATCCATCACGTCATGTCATATTGTATTAACAACAGTATTAGGATTGTTTGATTTACTGCTTTACTATTATCGCATGATTGATTTGAGAACATGTTAATCCTTGCTCTATTATTCCACTGAGTTAGCTACTCACTCCCACGTTACGGGATGGTGTTTGTAACACCTACCAGACTCTGTCTTAGATGTAGGTGAGGCAGCGATCCCGGAGGCAGAGCCAGACTATGATGAGGACCAGGACGAGTTCTCATATATGCAGTACCACGACGGTTTTGCTTAGGTGGCCTGGGTTGACGGGACTTCTCAGTGGGACTATTTTAACATTTGATTTTTGTTATTTACATGTATATGAGACTCAGAGATGTATTCATACTTTGGAGACAGTTGAGATCTACTTTGTTTTTCCATACAGTGATATATATATATTCTTTAGTCTTCCACTTGCTTTTATCACTGGATCTGGAGTATGAATTGCAGTTTTGGTATACTTTTACTCATGTGAATGCTTTAACTCAGACAACATTGAATCATAATCATTTTTGTTGCATAAGTGACGGTCTGCAACTCGGGAGTTGAGTTTATACACGACCCCCAATTTTCAGGGTGTTACAACCACTTACCAATGTAAAGCTCATTTCAACTGTGGGACCACGATCCACTATGACTCATGAGCCGGGCATGGTGGTATGGGACATCGTGGTCAAGCTTTCGGCCTACGCTGGGGTGAAGAGCCTCTCCATAGTGACCAGTGAGCAACCCAAAACTTGTGAGCTGAATACGGTGGTATGGGACACTGTATTTGAGTTGTCGACCTATGTTCAGGTGACGAGCCTCCCCTAATGACCTTGAGTATAAACACTTGAATTGGCCTATCTACTGCTTTCATTAAGGGTGATGCCCTACAACTTGCTTATCATATGTGATTAACTAGGATTTACGACCCTATATGGATCCCTATTTGGGTTAATAATGTAAGGGGAGGTACCTTAGCTTCCCAAATCTACTGTATGAATAAGCCTAATTAAGTACTTGGCTAACACAACCATGGACTGCATTGCATGTGCTTTGGCGAGGAAGTGTACATTTAGGGAGTTTGCCATACGTGATGGTTAACGTAGTCACTGAGGGAGTGTTGGTAAGGGTATGCATCATTACTGCATATCATCCTTGCATTAATAAGAGTAGTTAGGAAATGCTTGATATATTGCTTTATCATTACTGCTTGATTGAATTGATAACATGCTAACCTTTGCCTTATAGTACCACTGAGTTGGCCACTCATTCTCACCCTGGGATGGTGTTTTAAAATACCACCCAAAATTTGATTTAGATGCAGGTGATGATTAAGTCTATGCGACGGAGCAGGACTTCATGGATGTAATGCCCTGAAAATTGGAGGTCGAGTAGAAGCTCAACCCCCGAGTTCCAACGTATCACCTATGCAACATAGATAATGATGTTTAAATGTTGTTCATATTATTGCATTAAACATGAGTGAGATTATACTAAAACAACATATCATACTCTAGAGATAATTAAGTTAAGCAAGCGGAAGACTGAGATAAGTATATAGTGTATAAGAGTGTTTCTCAATCCCTAGATTATGAGCATATTACCAGGCTAAATATATACATGTGTTGATCCACAATATACAAAATACAAAAAATATAAATGTCCAACTAATTCATATAATCCTTGTAACCTTATCGAATCAGAACAAGGTCTACGAAGACCCGCATAATAGCTAAACATAGGAGAATTCTTCCTCCTCGTCCATGAAGTTCATTTCAGCTGCATAGACTTTGCCATTACCTGCATCTATAATAGAGTCCGGTTAGTGTTTTAAAACACCATCCCAGGTGGGAATGAGTAGTTAATTCAGTAGAACAATAAAGTAAAGGCTAACATGTTATCAATTCAATCAAGCAGTAATGATAAAGCAATACATCAAACAGTCCTAGGTACTTTATTAATGTAGGGATGATATGCTATAATGATGCATGTCCTCGCCTGCACTCCCTTAGTGACATCATCTCACAGTCGTACATGCAACACTCCTACTGTGATCAACTCCAATGCTAAAGGCACATGCAATGCGGTGCATGTGCGTGTTAACCAAGTTCTTAATTAGACTTATTCATACAATAGTGTAACATCCCAAAAATCGGAGGGTCGAGCAAAAACCCAACTCTCGAGTTCCAAAATGTTATTTATGCAACATAAATGCGTATGGTTGAATGTTGTCTGAGTTAATGTATTAAACATGAGTGAGATTAAGCCAGAACAACATATCATACTCCAGAGACAGTTAAATTTATAAGCGGAAGACTGTGATAGTATGTATAACATATATAAACTATTGTATGTCTCCAGAGTGTGAACATGTTACCAAGTTATATACATACGTGTATACTTCAAAAGTAAACAAAAGAATATACATGAGTGCTCTAAAAATATAAAATGACAAGTGTTAAGGTATCTAATCGACCTCCCTGTAATCCCGTCGATCAGAACACACATAAAGGAGGGATCCTCCTCATCATCATCAAGTCCGGCTCCGCCTCGCAGGCCGCGCCATCATCTGCAATCACAAAAAGGTCTGGTGGGTGTCCAGGAACACCGTCCCGTAACGTGGGAGTGAGTAGCTAACTCAGTGAAATAATAGAGCAGAGATTAGCATGTTATCAAATCAATCATGCGATAATAGTAAAGCAGTAATTCAAACATTCCTAATACTGTTGTTAATGCAATTATGACATGACGTGATGTATACCCTCACCGACGATCTCCCTCATACGGCACCATCTTATGACCGCGGCATGCCACACTCCCTAAAGTGCTCCACATCTTCCAGGAATATGCAATGTAATGGTGATATGATTTCTGAGTTGTTATTAGTCCATTCAAACAGCAGGATTGGGAAACTAAGGTACTTCCCTTGTATCAATCCCAACACAGATTCTGTCTAGGGTCGTCACTCCTAGTAATCTCATACGAGGTATATTTTGTAGGTCGCTGCAAGGGCTGCCATGGCTGTTGCACGCACTCGTTGCTCCGCTCCCCCATCACCTTATCAATACAGGCCTACTGTACTCTACTGCTACTAAAGGGTCGTCGCCTCCCGTAGACTCAGAATACACTCGCGGTCACTACAAAGGACTCGTCGCCTGATCAGTGTAGGCCGACAGCAAGAATATAGTTTCCCATACCACCATAATCTGCTCACGAGACTAGTGCTCACTGGTCACTACGGGGAGGTTTGTGGCCCCAGCGTAGGCCGACAGCTCGACCACGGTGTAGCATACCACCATGCCCGGCTCATGAGTCTTCGTGGATTAAGGTACCATGGTTAACAGGGTTTACAATGGTAAGTTCAGTACCCTAGGTTCAAGCAGTTATGACTCATGCAGGGTGAACATACAATGGCCAGTCGGGTTACTTGACGGGCTCAACTAGCGTGATCGCATTTGAAGTCGAACAACATGAAGTGCGTAAAACACTTCGTGTGGCCTAACCACTGCCGCCAACTCCAGAACACGGCTCGCGTTCATCGACGCGTCGTTCGTGGTGAAGATAAGTAACCACGAATTCGCTCGCTTACTGACTACCTGGACTAAGCATAGTCCCAAACAATTAAGGAATCACATCAGCAAATCATATGAGAGTATTGGAATTGAAATACAACCATGTGAGCATGTGAACACATGTTATAACATACAACTTAAGTAAATCATCAAGTACATGCATTTCATACATACAATGAAATCATGCATATAACTAACATGTAGGAAATCATTCACATCAGCATATTAATTGAGAAACCAATCTCAAACTAATCCATAACATCATTTAGTTCGATACATACTAATACAAGCATCAATACAAATACTTACACTACACACTTAAGTCTACATATAGTATGTCGACCCGAAGTGCGCATTTAGGCGAATCTCTTCGCCAAACTAATTATGCACGCATTCCTAACATTCTAATGCGACAACAAATCATGTCAATCACGACAGCAAAATATGAATGAAATCAGTACTTCCTACAAATGACTAAAATGCCCTAAATCTCATATTCTTCGCCGGTTTACGAAACAGGAAACGGACAGCATGTTGTACATGTCAAACGGTGTTGCCGTCAATAATCTACTATTAAACGACATTGAAAGCTTTGGAAACAGTCAATCAAAGCGTCTAAAATCTGCACCTTGTCTCTTATAAACGTGTCGTTTCGAACGGAGCGTATACGCTTCGTCTACGGCGATAAGAGAACCTAATTTACAAGATACGTCAGCTAACAAGCTATAAATCCTAGTAAACCTCAAATCAGCAACTTTCTAGGGTTATTTCATACCTGAAAAAGCAGAGGAATCGTCGGCTAGGTGATTGAAGTATGTTGTTAAAGTACGTGCAACAGGCGGCACAAAGGAAGGAAAATTCTCTCCTACCTTCTCTCACAAACTCTCACATTTTCTCTCTCCTAATCTAGGGATTTTTGAAAATTCGGATGGGAGAGAGGAGTGAGGGTTTCAACCCTTTTTATAAGCCCAAACTTGCCCAAAATAGGCTCGGGAACAAGTTTCACTTGAGGGGTAACCAAATCGGGGCTGTTTCAGTCCAAAAGGACATTTCTGGTGGTCCCCTGGCTGAATGCGGTCGGACTTAAGCTCATGCATACTGGATCTAGCACACATCAAGTTTTCAGTCCGACAGGGTTCGCAGATCGCACGTGGTGGTCCAGTTTCAGTTCAGCGGTCACCGCACGTAGATGAGGCCTACAAATCTTATGATATGAAATAGAAATTTTTCCTGATCCGAGGGTGTAATTTGGCTGAATTCTGACGGTCAGAATGCTTAATACAGTGTCTCATACCATAGTATTCGGCTAATGAGTTTGAATTGCCCACTAGTCACTACGGGGAGGCTCGTCACTCTAGTATAGGCCGACAACTCGACCACGGTGTCCCATACTACCATGTCCAACTCATGAGTCTTAGCAGATCATAATACCATGGTTGAAGTGAGTTTTACATTAGTAAGTGGTACCTTAGATTTAAGCAGTAGGGTCCATACATGGTAAACACACAATAGGCCAATAGGTTTATTAGACAAGTTCAACTGGTATGAGCGTACGCTGAATTAATCGACATGGTACCACAGTCGACAACCATCATATGACTCGGATTCACTAAACGCATCAAATGTGGGGAGATTAATTCAGCCACTCAAACAGGAATTGTTACTAATTTCCTGGACTACGTAGTAGTCCCATTCATACTCAAATGCAGCACATGGAGACATGTGATAATCATATAAGCATTTAAAAAATAATCCAAGTACAATACTCATTTGAACATTTTATCATTATATTGAACATACTACCAAACATTTCGATTCATCCATAAATAACATAGTTAAAATTTTGATTTCATGAAGAAAATTATACATATAGATAAGGTAACTAAGAATTCTATCTCAACACCCTTATTAAATTCAATTCATCAAACAATATCTTATTCAGGCATTTTATCAAACTGTAACATCCCGAAAATCGGGAGTCGAGTAAAAACTCCACTCCCGAGTTCCAGAACATCACTAATGCAACATAAATGTGTATGATTGAATGTTATCAGTGTTAATGTATGAAACATGAGTGAGATTAAGCCAGAACAGCATATCATACGCCAGAGACAGTTAAATTTACAAGCGGAAGACTGTGATAGTATGTATATTATATATAAACTGTTGTATGTCTCCAGAGTGTGAACATGTTACCAAGTTATATACATACATGTATACTCCAAAAGTAAATAAAAAGAATATACATGAGTGCTCTAAAAATATAAAATGACAAGTGTCAAGGCATCTAATCAACCTCCCTGTAATCCTGTCAATCAGAGCACGCATAAAGGAGAGATCCTCATCATCATCAAATCCAGCTCCGCCTCGCAGGCCGTGCCATCATCTGCAATCACAATAGGGACTGGTGGGTGTCCGAAAACACCATCCCGTAACGTGGGAGTGAGTGATCAACTCAGTGGGATAAGAGAACAGAGATTAGCATGTTATCAAATCAATCATGTGCTAATAGTAAAGCAGTAAATCAAATAATCCTAATACTGTTGTTAATGCAATATGACATGACATGATGGATGCCCTCACCAACGTTCTCCCTCATATGGCACCATCTTACGCCCGCGGCATGCTTGCATCCCGCTCAGTGCTCCACATCTTCCAGGCACATGCAATGTAATGGTGATATGATTGCCTAGTTGTTATTAGTCCATTCAAACAACAGGATTGGAAAACTAAGGTACTTCCCTTTATCAATCCCAACACAGATCCTGTCTAGGGTCGTCACTCCTAGTAATCTCATACGATGTATATTTTATAGGTCGCTGCAAGGGCTGTTGCTGGCACTCGTTGCACCGCTCCCCCATCACCTTATCAATACAGGCCTACTGTACTCTCACTGCTACAGAAGGGTCGTCGCCTCCCGTTGACTCAGAATATGATCGCAGTCACTACAAAGGACTCATCGCCTAATCAGTGTAGGCCGATAGTAAGAATATAGTGTCCCATACCACCATAATCTGCTCACGGGACATAGGTGCTCATTGGTCACTATGGGGAGGTTTGTGGCCCCAGCGTAGGCCGAAACTCTACCACGGTGTCCCATACCACCATGCCTGGCTCATGAGTCTTCGTGGATCAAGGTACCATGGTTAACAGGGTTTACAATGGTAAGTTCAGTACCCTAGGTTCAAGCAGTTATGACTCATACAGGGTGAACATACAACGGCCAGTCGGGTTACTTGACGGGCTCGACTAGCATGATCGCATCTCAAGTCGAACGACATCAAGTGCGTAAAACACCTCGCGTGGCCTAACCACTGCCGCCAACTCCAAAACACGGCTCGCGTTCGTCGACGCGTCATTTGTGGCAAAGATAAGCCAACCACGAACTTGCTCGGTTACCGACTGCCTGGACTAAGTATAGTCCCAAACAGTTATGAATTCACATCAGCAATCATATGAGAGTATTGGAAATGAAATACAAAAATGTGAGCATGTTAACACATGTTATAACATACAACTTAAGTAATTCATCAAGCACATGCATTTCATACATATAATGAAATCATGCATATGGCTAACATGTAGGAAATCATTTACATCAGCATATTAATTGAGAAATCAATCTCAAACTAATTCATAATACCATTTAATTCAATACATACTAATACAAGCATTTATACAAACACTTACACTACACACTTAAGTCTACATATAGTATGTCGACTCAAAGTGCACATTTTGACGAATTTCTTCGCCAAACTAATTATGCACGCATTCCTAACATTCTAATGTGACAAAAAGCCATGTCAATCACATCAGCAAAATATGAATGAAAACAGTACTTCCTACAAATGACTAAAATGCCCTAAATCTCATATTCTCCGTTGGTTTACGAAACAGGAAACAGACAGCATGTTGTACATGTCAAACGGTGTTGCCGTCGATAATCTACTATTAAATGACATTGAAAGCGTTGGAAACAGTCAATCAAAGCGTCTAAAATCCGCACCTTATCTCCTAGAAGCGTTTCGTTTCGAACGGAGCGTATATGCTTCGTCTACGGCGACTAGACAACCTGATTTACAAGATCTATCAACTAACATGTTATGGAACGAAAAGAACACTAAATCATCAACTTATTAGGGTATTTTCTTACCTAAAAACGTGGAGGAATCACCGGCAAAGTGATCGGAACGTGTTGCTAAAGCACGTGCAACAGGTGGCAAGACAGCAGGAAAATTCTCTCCTACTCTCTCTCACAAACTCTCACCTTTTCTCTCTCCCAATCTAGGGTTTTTCTCAAATTCGGATGGGAGAGAGGAATGAGAGTTTCAACCCCTTTTATAAGCCCAAATGTGCCCGAAATAGGCTTGGGAACAATGTACACTTGAGGTATATCCAAATCGGGGCTGTTTCGGTCCAAAAGAGCATTTCTGGAGGTCCCCTGGCCAAATGCAGTCGGACTTAAGCTCATGCATACTGGATCTAGCACACATTAAGTTTTCAGTCCGGCAGGGTTCGCAGATCGCACGTGGCAGTCCAGTTTCAGTTCAGCGGTCACCGCATGTAGATCAGGTCTGCAAATCTAATGATATGAAATAGAAATTTTTTCTGATTCGAGGGTGTAATTTAGCTGAATTCTGATAGTCAGAACGCTTAATACTGACACGTCAAGTCGTGTGCCAGATTTGAATTTTAAATTCCAAATCTGTCCCTATTCTTACTCTCTTCAGTCCAGGCTCAATGAAATAGCCTGCGAATGTCGGTTGGACTTGATTTTCGAAATGATTGTCAAGTCCAGCTAGGCGGTTCTAACGGTTTAAGATAGTAGGTATCGGACTTTCGACGCGCGGTATAGATCTAATACAAAGTTTCAAAGAGGTCCAGAGAGCAAACTGGCTTAGAGTTTGATCCGAGGTTTTAGAGTATTATAGCGTCGTTGGTTCTACTCGATTTGGGTCTTGTAGAACGTATTTAAAGTGACCAGGGACTATTTCTCAGCTACTCTAGCGTTGCGCTAGCTAACTTATGCTTAGTTTCTAAAGGAATTAATCCTAAGTGATTTCTTTGGCTATGGAATTGGGTTCTGAGCGATTTCCCAGGTGTTTTAGTTGACCCATTGCCTAAGGACATCTAATCCCAGGTTGGTCAAAATTCGGGGTGTTACACAAACACATAGAATATGTTATTATACATATACATTTTATACATAAATCACGTAGTTGAAATTAAGACTACATGAAGGAAATTATATATCTAGATAAGGTAGTTGAGAATCCTATCTCAATGCCCTTAATAAATACAGTTCATTGGACAATTTCTCATTCAAACATTTTATCAAACACTTAGACTACACATTACCACATATATGAACTAAATTAGTTATAGCATATATTATGGCAAATCCTTTCACAAAGTTGTCATACATACAACAATCATATATTCTAAGTTAATAGTCATGGCAAGCACAAATCATGATTTCATATTCATTTGAACATTTCAACAAACACATGGAATGCATCATATATTCACATGGTTCACACACATGTATAAATTATCAAGTACATCATAACTAAGATCATATGGCAACAATCAAGTTAGACATAAATCATTGCTGACATTGAATGCCTTAAAAACCATAACCTAAACATTTATAGTCCGTGCCTTTCGTCGGTATGTTTGTTAAGAACTAGGTTCGTACACTACGTCACCGTCTACAGCACAATAACTACCTAAATCATGAAATATGTTAGCTATTTCACGATTCCTCTATTTGGATTCCTAAAAAAAGATTGAGGTTAGGATTTCTTTCCCAAATCAATGTTGGATTAGACAGTGTAGCTAGATGTAGAGCCGATTCAATGTGGAGTAGCAGGAAGGAACCACGACAGCAAACTCTAAGGACCTCCCTTCGATCTCCACTCCTTTCTCCCCTTTTCTCTCTTCTCTCTCCTAGGGTTTGGAGAAAATCGTATGGAATAGAAATGGGGTGGTTTAAGGGCTATTTATAAGCCCATAACTGATGTCAATGGCCTCGAGGTCATGGTATACTTAGGTTACAACCAAAGGGTGTCCATTTCAGGTAAACGGGACCCCTAGGAAGGTCCATTTCTCACCCAAGTCATGGAGCAAGTTCCCTGATGATGGATCTATGTTAGGACTGTATTTATAGTGCGATCTAACAAACGAATCAATCGTAAAGGACCTGTATCAGTTCAACGGTCATCGTTACTTGATCAGGGCCACAAGTATACAAATGGGTGCAGAGAAATTTTCCTAATCCAAGGGTGTAGCTGGGTCAGAATCTGACAGTCTGAAACCTTAAATTTAACTTACAAGTGAACGACCCAATTCACTTAAGTTCTGGCTCATTTTCTAAAGATATTCATGTTTCTCACACACTTTGCTCTAGGCTCAAGTTGTGCATTTTTGGATGCTATTTGGATTCAATTCCTGCGATGGTTGTCAAGCCCATTAAGGCAGTCATAACCTTATAGTTTTGCAGTAATCGAACTTTCGACGCGCGATCCAGGTCCGATACGAAGTTTCAATGTGTTCTTGAGAACAACTGGGTTTTGAGATTGCTCCTAAGTCTTAAGGTAATGTTGAGTTGGTGATCTTAATTATTTTAGGTCCTACAGTTCATATGCAAGGTGGTTCAAGCTAATTCCACTAATTATTTAGTTTAGCACTTAATAAATTTTCATCTAATTTCTAAAGGATTCGGTCCTTAGTGATTTCTGCCTGAGGTGACAATCGGGTCTTCGTACGAATTTTTCTGAAACATTACAATGGACGAGGAGGAAGACTTCTCCTACATTTAGCTCTTAGGCAGGTCTATACAGACCTTGTGTTAATTCGACGGGATTACAGGGACTTATGGATTAGTTGAACACTTTACATTTTGATATTTTGTCTATTCTGAAACATTACATCTATACATTCAGCCTAGTTACATACTCATACTCCGGAGTTTTTGAAATACTTTCATATTTAGATACTTATGCTTTAGACTTTCATTGCTTAATTACATTATCTCTAGAGTATAATATGCTATTTGAGTATAATCCCGCTCATGTTGAATGCATTGATATAGATGAGATCTAAACACCATTATCCATGTTGTATAAGCAATGCGTTGGATCTTGGGAGTATTTGCTCAACCCCCGAAATTCAGGGCGTTACATGAGGCCTATTGTGATGTATGAGGCCCATGTGATGAGGCCCATTGTGATGTAAGAGGCCTGTGTGTGAGGCCCATGGTGATGTGTAAGGTCCATGTGATGAGGCCTATTATGATGTATGAGGCCTGCGTGTGAGGCCCAATGAATGTGTAAGGACCAATTGTGATGTGTGAGGCCACCATGAAGTTTGTATTATATACACACTATTCATCTGTTTGGCCAGGGCCATGGGGTCCCATTGCTTTGTCAAGCCCACTATGATGCATGCGGCTCACTGTTGTATATGTGGGGCCCATCTACATTGGAATGAGGCCCATTGTGATTATATGAGGCCCCTTGTGATCGTATGAAGCCCATCGCGATGTATGAGACCCACCATGATGTGTGTGTTGTATGCACACTACCCATTCATTTATACAGGTCACCTCATGTAGGCCCACCATGATGTTTGTGATACACACACAGACCATCTGTCTTTCTAGATATTTAGAAGGCCAAGGGCCCCATTGTGATTCCAATTCCAATCCCAAATGGACCGCACTTTAGGAAACAATAGTGGTTAAATGTCCACCGTTGTAAACTTCCCTAGGGCTCATTGTCAAGCCCATTTCACCCTTACCTTATTAGGATAACCTAAACCATTAGGTCCCCACCGATGTTAATAATACCCATTAGGCTAACTGAAACCGTTGGGCCACCATTGATAATAGTGCTTCCCACCTTACCCTATAGGATTGTCCAAACCTTGGAGCCTGCATTATGTTCATACCAGGCCTTCCATAGCAATGTGTCCCACTTAGATACATGTTCTGCCCAAGTTTAGTGGCCATACTTAAGGCCCACTTAGGTGTTGAGCAAGTTACCCAATCCGCTTAAAAGTACACATCATCCTAGATGTATGAACTCTACCAAGCCCACTTTGTGTATGTATCAAGCCCCAAAAGGAAGCCCAGTTTATTCATGATAAGAGATTGAGGAAGCCCAATTGTTCACCCTTTTAGCTCACCCTGTGAACTCACCTCATTGTATGCCCACTAGACTCACCACGAGAAATGTATCCTACCTTTATACCTCATTTATTAGGACCTCGTAACATGTACATATCATCCACACTGTCCATCTCCTTATTAAGACAAGTGTGAGGTCCACCCTTGACATTAGTGCATTATCTAAGCCATCCACTATCTGGAGGAGAGTACATCATCACCCCTTGCTGTAGATGGAAGGAATATGTGGTATCAAATTTGGTATATCCACTGTGTGGAGACTACATTGATGCATGGGTTAGATCCACTGTCCTTTTAGTAGACCCCACCTTAGGATATATGTTATGTTAGTACCTTGAGTAGGTTATGATAGTCTAACATAGACCAGTCCATATAAGCTTCTACATGTCTAGTGAGGCGTATCGTTCAACCCCTATTCTTATAAGTGACATACCAGTTAAGGCCGATCATTGCCTGTTATATCTGATAATCATGCTAGTGTACTTATTCTAATAGGACACACTGAGAACATGCTTAGTATTACGTCATGATACATGTTCATGCGCATCATTTGTATGCCTGTTATAAGAAATGTTTAATCGTAGCATTGCCTTTGGGCTAACTTATTTAGGGAATTCCTTACGGGATGGAGTTTCCCCATATGATCACGCGGTACACATAGGTTGATGCATGATTGGATGGTATCACTCATGCATCTCGCATTTTGTGTTATATGATCACTTTATGCCCTAGCGACTCAAGGGCTGTGGCCTACACAGGTATATCATGGATGACCAGATGGGATATTGAAAATGTTTGAGACTCAGCATATGGCACATTGTATGTCCGTGGGTAAAAATTCATAGATGTCCACGGCCAGGGGATGCTCTAACGTCTAGAATGAGTGGATACCTGAGTGACCGAGTGCCAAATACCAGTAGGCCACATCTCTCACTGTGTCGTGGTTGGTTGGAAGGGAGTGTGACCTTATCCGCCTGAGGGTAGGGGACAAGGTTTGGCTAAGTTTGACCAGCTTAAAATGGGTCTGCTATCGACCAACCAGGTAGATATTGGAAAACTACTAGCTAGGCTGGTAGTGAGGTCTTTTTAACTTACATGGTTGCGCGTCCAGTTTAGGCGGTAATCTGGTGTAGAGTTGTAACACCCTGAAAATCGGGGGTCGTGTAGAAACCCAAATCCAGAGTTCCAGACCATTACTTATGCAACAAATATGCTTATGATTAAATGTTGTCTGAGTTAGTGTACTAACATGAGTGAGATTTTACCAAACTGCCATTCATACTCCAGATCCAGTGATAAAACGTAAGCGAAAGACTAAAGAATATATATATAACTGTATGAAAATAATATAATCTCGAACTGTCTCCAAAGTATGAATACATCTCTGAGCCACATGTACATATATCAAACAAAAATAAAAATGTCGTATGATAGTCCAACTAGCAAATCCCGCTGATCCAGGCCACCTATGCGAAGCCGTCAGAAAACTGCATGTACGAGAACTCGTCCTGGTCCTCGTAGTAGTCCAGCTCCAGCTTCTGAATTGCCTCGATATCTTCATCTAAGACAGAGTCTGGTAGGTGTTGCAAACATCGTCCCGTAACATGGGAGTGAGTGATCAACTCAGTGGAATCATAGAGCAAAGATTAGCATGTTATCAAATCAATCACGCGATAATAGTAAAGCAAATAATCAGACATTCCTAGATACTGTTGTTAATTCAAGTATGAAATGACATGATGGATGCCCTCGCCGACATACTCCCTCATGCGACACCATCTTACGTCCGCGGCATGCTTTATTCCCTCAATGCTCTACATCTTTCAGGCACATGCAGTGCGATATGGATATGATTACCAAGTTGTTATTAGTCCTTTTAAATAGCAGGATTGGAAAACTAAGGTACCTTCCTTATATCAATCCTAACACAGATCCTGTCTAGGGTTGTCACTCTTAGTAATCTCATACGATGATACATTTCTATGTCGCTGCAAGGACTGTCAGGGTTGTTGCTCGCACTCGTTGCATCACTCCCCCATCACCTTATCAATACAGGCCTAATTGTACTCTTGTCGCTACGGAAGGGTCGTTGCCTCCCGTAGACTCATAATACGCTCGAGGTCACTACAAAGGGCTCGTCACCAATCAGAGTAGGCCGACAGCTTGAATGTAGTGTCCCATACCACCATAATCGGCTCATGAGTCAAAGGTGCTCACTGGTCACTACGGGGAGATTTGTGGCCCCAGCGTAGGCCGACAGCTTGACCACGGTGTCCCATACCACCATGCCCGGCTCATGAGTCTTAATAGATCAAGGTACCATAGTTATCAGGGTTATCTCTAGTAAGTTCAGTACCCTAGGTTCAAGCAGTTATGACTAATACAAGGTGAAAATACAATGGTCAGTCGGGTTACTTGACGAGCTCGACTAGTACAAGCGCACCTCAACCTGAATGGCATGAATTGCATAAAACACCTCGTGTGGCCTAACCACTGCCGTCAACCCAAAGCACGACTCGCGTTCGTCGACACGTCCTTCATGGAAAATAGAAGCCAACCATGAATTTGAATCTATTACTGACTGCCTGGACTAGAGTATAGCCCCAAGAACTTGTAATCTACATCAAGGATCATGTGAGAATGATAGAAAAGAAATACATGTAATCTAAGCATGATAGCAACATGTCATAACATACAACATAAGCAATTCAATCAAACACAGATATTTCATATATATAAGGAAATCAATTCAATATAACAAACATGGAGAAAATTATGTGCATCATCATATGAGTTGAGAATCTAATCTCAAAACTAATCTACAACAACATTTACTCATTACTTATACAAAACTTTATGCAAACAGTTATTCTACACACATTAGCCTACATAGCGTATGTCGGCCAATAATGTGCATTAGGGCGAATCTTTTCGCCAAACAGATCATACACGCATAACTAGTATAGGTACACGACAAATACACATGGCAATCATTTTGGCAAAATACGGACATATACAGTATTTCCTACAAATGCCCAAAATACCCTAAATCTCATATTCTCCGTACGTAATCGAAATGAAAAACAGACAGCATGTTCTACATGTCAAACAACGTTCTTGTCGATAATCTACTATTAAATGACATTGAAAGGTTTGAAAACAGTTAACCTAAGCATCTAGAATCCTCACCTTTCGTCGTGGAAGCGTATGGAATCGAATAGGAACTCTACGCTTTGCCAACGTCGATATGACGACCTATATTACAAGATAAGTCAGCTACTTCGCTACTTGTATCAACGGGATCCCTAAAACAGGTTGAGGTTAGGGTTTTCTTACCTAGAATGAAGTCGGAATCACCGGAAGAGTGATTAGAACACGGTGATTAAGTACGTGTAGAAGTAGGATCGAGTGCCGGGAACTTTCCCTCACAACTTCCACACAATCTCTCTCTTTTCTCTCTTCTCCTTTCTAGGGTTTTTGTAAAATTCGTATGGGAGGGGTGTGAGAGGGTTTAAGGTCTTTAAATAGGTTAGAAACTCACCTATATAGACTTGGAACAAAGGTATACTTGGGTTATAACCAAATCGGGTCTTTCCCAATCTAAAAGGGCACTTCTGGAGGTCCCCTGACTGAATGCGGTCGGACTTAAGCTCATGGATGTTGGATCCTGATCACATTTAGTTTTCAGTTCGATCAGGTTTCCAGATCGCACGTGGCGGACCAGTTTCAGTTCAGCGGTCACTGAGACTCGATCAGGGATTCCAAGTACACTGACCTGAGTGGGAAATGTTTCCTGATCCGAGGGTGTATTTGGATCAGATTCCGACGGTCTGAATGCTTATACTTAACCCGCAAGTGGCACGTGCTAGATTTATTTAAATCCCATTTAATTTCTAAAGGATTTCACTCTTTCTCACACTCCTTACTTCGGACTCAGTACAATAACGTCTGGACATCGGTTGGGCTTGATTTTTGAAACGATTGTCAAGTCCAACCAAGCAGTCATAATGGTCTGAGATTGTAGATATCAGACTTCCGATGCGCGGTCTAGATCCAATACAAAGTTTCAAAGGATTCCTGAGAGCAAATGGGTTTAGAGTTTGATCCTAGGTTTCAGGAGGTTATAGCGTCAACGATTCCATAAGTTTTGGATCTTACAGAACGTATTTAAAGTGATCAGTGCTAATTTCACAGCTAATCTAACATAGCGTTAGTTAACTTACGCTTAATTTCTAAAGGAATTAATCCTAAGTGATTTCTGTCTGAGGTGGTATTCGGTTCTTAGTACGAAATTTTCCAAGACGTTACAAGAGTGTACTAGACCTTGGTGATATTCCAGGGATGTACGGTATAGTATTGTGATGCCTCGTCACTGTTGCACACATGGGGGTAGGCTACTGTGCATACAGTGAGGCGAAACCTTGTCCCACATCGGAAGCGCTGTGGCGGTCATATGTGGACTTGATGAGCAGGAGTTGCATACTCAACACTTGACTCATTCATTTATTCATTCACTATCCACTCGGGCTGGTGGTGCACAACCAATCATTATGTGTACCTTCGCAATGACCAGGATTTCTATTGGGCATGCAACCAACCTGAGATCAGGAGTTTACCACATTGAGTCTAGTTATCCAAATTTAGATATGGGACTGGTTTGGATAGAAGTCCCTTGTGATGAACCCCACAGCTTGTGATACAACGTACTATCATCCCGACTACACACTCTAGCTTTGTCATTTCTTTTGCATTACACATTGCATTGCATCCTCTGTATATGACATTTAGTTTTCTATGTTTCTGCATTACATGGCGTAGATAAGGCTGATGGTATTCGTGGACTTGTCAGGATTTGCATATTGCATTGTATCCTCAGCATATGACATTTAACATACTATGTGTAACACCCCAGATTTTTGCCAACCTGGGGTTAGACGTCCTTAGGCAATGGGTCAACTAAAACACCGGGAAAATCGCTCAGAACCCAATTCCATAGCCAAAGAAACCACTTAGGATTAATTCCTTTAGAAACTAAGTATAAGTTAGCTAGCACCACGCTAGAGTAGCTGGGAAATAGTCCCTGATCACTTTAAATACGTTCTACAAGACCCAAAGCGAGTAGAACCAATGACGCTATAATACTCTAAAACCTCGGATCAAACTCTAAGCTGGTTTGTTCTCTGGACCTCTTTGAAACTTTGTATTGGATCTAGACCGCGCATCGAAATTCCGATACTTACAATCTTAGACCGTTAAAACTGCCTAGCTGGACTTGACAATCAGTTCAAAAATCAAGTCCAACCGACATTCGCAGGCTATTTCGTTGAGCATGGACTGAAGAGAGTGAGAATAGGGTTAGATTTGGAATTTGAAATTCAAATCTGGCACACGACTTGACGCGTCAGTATTAAGCGTTCTGACCATCAGAATTCATCCAAATTACACCCTCGGATCAGGAAAAATTTCTATTTCATATCATGAGACTTGTAGGCCTGATCTACGTGCGGTGACCGCTGAATAGAAACTGGACCGCCACGTGCGATCTACGAACACTGATGGTCTGAAAACGGGATGTGAGCGACATCCGACACGCATGAACTTAAGTCCGATCGCGTTCGGCCAGGGGACCACCAGAAATGTCCTTTTGGACCGAAACAGCCCCGATTTGGATATACCTTAAGTATACCTTGGCCTGAAGCCTGTTTTGGGCATGTTTGGGCTTATGAAAGGGCTTGAAACCCTCACTCCTCTCACCCATCCGAATTTGCTAGAAACCCTAGCAAGAGTGAGAGAGAAAGTGCGAGTTTGTGAGAGTGAGTAGGAGAGAATTTTCCTGTTGCTGCACTACCTGTTGCACGTGTTTAATCAACACGCTCCAATCACTTGGCCGGTGATTTCTCCGCATTTCTAGGTAAGAAAATACCCTAAACTCTTGCTGATTTGTTGATCCTTCGTTTTCATAGCATGTTAGCTAATGCATCTTGTAAATTAGGTTCCCGATTCACTGTAGACGAAGCGTATACGCTCCGTTCGAATCAATACCCTTATAGAAGAAAAGGTGCGGATTTTAGACGCTTTGATTGACTGTTTCCAACGCTTTCAATGCCGTTTAATAGCAAATTATCGACGGCAACGCCGTTTGACATGTACAACATGCCGTCCGTTTCCTGTTTCGTAAATAGACGAAGAATATGAGATTTAGGGCATTTTAGTCATTTGCAGGAAATACTGTTTTCATCCATAATTTTCTGATGTGATTGACATGGCTTCTTGTTGCATTAGGATACTAGGAATGCATGCATAATTAGTTTGGCGAAGAGATTCGCCTAAATGCGCATTTTGAGTCGACATACTATATGTAGACTTAAGTGTGTAGTCTAAGTGTTTGTATAAATGCTTGTATTAGTATGTATTGAATTAAATGGTGTTATGAATTAGTTTGAGATTGATTTCTCAATTAATATCCTGATGTAAATGATTTTCTACATGTTAGCTATATGCATGATTTCATTATATGTATGAAATGCATGTGCTTGATGATTCACTTAAGTTGTATGTTATAACATGTGTTAACATGCTCACATTGTTGTATTTCATTTCCAATACTCTCACATGAATGCTGATGTGATTCTATAATTGTTTGGGACTATACCTAGTCCAGGCAGTCGGCAACCGAGCAAATTCGTGGTTGGCTTATCTTTGCCACGAACGACGCGTCGATGAACGTGAACCGTGTTTTGGAGTTGGCGGCAGTGGTTAGGCCACCCGAGGTGTTTTATGCACTTCATGTCGTTCGACTTGAGATGCGATCGTGCTAGTCGAGCCCATCAAGTAACCCGACTGGCCCTTGTATGTTCACCCTGTATGAGTCATAACTGCTTGAACCTAGGGTACTAAACTTACCACTATAAACCCTGTCAACCATGGTACCTTGATCCACAAAGACTCATGAGTCGGGCATGGTGGTATGGGACACCGTGGTCGAGCCGTCCGCCTACGCTGGGGCCACAAACCTCCCCGTAGTGACCAGTGAGCACCTATGTCTAGTGAGCAGATTATGGTGGTATGGGACACTATATTCTTGCTGTCGGCCTACACTGATCAGGCGACGAGTCCTTTGTAGTGACCGCGAGCGTATTCTGAGTCTACGGTAGGCGACGACCCTTCAGTAGCAGTGAGAGTACAGTAGGCCTGTATTGATAAGGTGATGGGGGAGCAGTGCAACGAGTGCGAGAAACAGCCCTGGCAGCCCTTGCAGCGACCTACAAAATATACTTCGTATGAGATTACTAGGAGTGACGACCCTAGACAGGATCTATGTTGGGATTGATATAAAGGAAGTACCTTAGTTTCCCAATCCTGCTGTTTGAATGGACTAATAATAACTCAAAAATCATATCACTATTAATTGCATGTGCCTGGAAGATGTGGAGCACTGTGGGACGATTGCATGCCGCGGTCGTAAGATGGTGCCGTATGAGGGAGATCGTCGGTGAGGGCATCCATCACGTCATTCCATTTTGCATTAACAATAGTATTAGGATTGTTTGATTTACTGCTTTACTATTATCGCATGATTGATTTGAGAACATGTTAATCCTTGATCTATTATTCCACTGAGTTAGCTACTCATTCCCACGTTTTAGGATGGTGTTTGCAACACCCACCAGACCCTGTTTTAGATGCAGGTGAGGCAGTGATCCAGGAGGTAGAGCCGGACTATGATGAGGACCAGGATGAGTTCTCATACATGCAGTACCACGACGGCTTTGCTTAGGTGGCCTGGATTGACGGGATTTCTCAGTGGGACTCTTTTTGGACATTTGATTTTGTTTATTTACATGTATATAAGACTCAGAGATGTATTCATACTTTAGAGACAGTCGAGATCTACTTTGTTTTCCATACAGTGATATATATTCTTTTAGTCTTTCGCTTGCTTTTATCACTGAATCTGGAGTATGAATTGCAGTTTTGGTATACTTTTACTCATGTGAATGCTTTAACTCAGACAACATTGAATCATAATCATTTTTGTTGCATAAGTGACGGTTTGGAACTCGGGAGTTGAGTTTATACCCAACCCCCGATTTTCAGGGTGTTACAAGTTGGTATCACAGCATGAATAAGATTATATCGAGCATGGGTTATGGTCACGCGATGTATGCTGTCGCTTCCTTTGACTTAGGTGGGTGCGAGAAGGGTCTAGAAACACTTATAGGATCGCAGATTCGCCAATAGGCAAAGTCTATTCGTATCGATCGCGCGATCGAGTTTGTAATGCATCTAGGGTCGCGTGAAGTGACCTGAGTAGCTCCTAGGTTATAGGTAGGTGGGTTGAGACATTCGTTGAATGATTCTAAACCCATAAATGTGAATCCTTGGGCCATGGAACAACCACAACCCTTGCATTCAATCACTAGGGCTTAAAAACCCCATTTTCCTCGCACCACTCCATTCTTTAATTATTTCTTATTATTTTCATGTTAGGCATTGATCTTAATGTGAAAATGATATAAAATCATACTTCAACAAAATTTTATAGTAAATAGTAAAATTTCATAAAAACTGGCCATTAGGCCATTCTAAGTTTGTAATCTTTAGCAAATAATGGGCTAGATGGATGTATTAGCTCCTTCTACCCCAAAATCATATGCTGCATGATAGGGGATTGCATTCAGGTTTACAGATTAGCCTTAGAAAGCCCCGAATGAATGTTTGGGCCTCCATAGGGCAATCTAGAATGAACTAAGGTGGGGCCCATAGTTTTTTAGAGTCCCTGGGCCAGGGGGGACCCAACCCATGTGGTCCCACCGGCCACCGTGCAAGATGGTCGGCGATGCCATCGCCGATCCGGCGATGCATCGCCGCCCGGTGGACCCCACTTGCTATAAAATTTAGGGCATGGGGGCATTTTGGATAGTACACCCCCCCCCCCCCCCCCATGTATAGTTCGTCCATAAAAAACTCCTAAATGGGGTACTTCCTTCACTACAGCCCCCTTTTCTAGCTCCATTTCACGTTTTCTGCTGCCCTCTCTCAAAACCGTGATTCTAAATCACTCCCAAACCCATTTCTTGCTGAAAACGATCCCACTCCATCACTCCATTGCAGTTTGTAACACTCCCTCTTGCAAATATCGTCCGTTGGAGCTCTTACAACCCCCAAAACGAGCTGAAATCGTGAGGAGCTCCATTTCCCTTTTTCATTCTCTTTTCTTTGTGAAAATCCATCCTAGGGGAGCTTGAAGCATCCCTCTACAACGATTAGATCTCCCTTTTTCAGTTTGGGCAGCCATTTCTCAACATTTTTCCCATTTTTCATGGCTTTTGTTGAAGCCATTTTGGGTCTTTTATCTCTCTCCACCATCCTCTCTTTGATGGGAAAGAGAAAGACCGCAGCGGATGAGGCTGGGCCTAGTCACCATGTGCAATCAAGAAGACAGAGGGGTGGCGCCACTAGCTCAAACGCCGCCGTAAGTCCAAGCACAGCTCGAGAGTTCCATACAAAGTGGGATTTGGATCCCCATACTCAACTTGGGTGAGTGATTTTAGTAGAGATGCCTCACGGTGAATACACTGACCGTAAGGTGTTGTTTGAGGTGGACGTGGAAGGATGACTCTTCGGCGAATTTTTGTTATTCGAGCGCATTGAAGCTGCGCATTGGGGTCCGCTCTTTGAAGCTCGTGCACGTGCTAATGTGAGCACCGTTCGTGCCTTCTACGCTCGTATCCAGAATCCTACACTGGAGCCATTGCAGTTCAAGATTCCTTTTGGTAGAGACCGGATGGCTACGATCGATGTTCGGTTGATAGCGCGACTTCTTAACGTGCCCCTAGGTGATGTTCATCCCAGTGCGAAGAATTTGAGGAGTAGGCATGAGCGAGATCGCCGTACCAGGTTCCTATGTGGTAAACTGGTTCCATGGCAGCATAATAATAGCCTCAAGGCATCTCATATGTCTGATGATTTACGCCTGCTGCACCACATTTGAACGTTTAACGTGTATCCTAAGTCGACAAATCGCATTGAGTGTACGCGCCTTATGGTTGATTTCTTGTATTAGGTGGCCTAAGGAGAAAATGTGTCTATGGCCACTTTCATCTTGCGACAGATTATCCTCATAGCGAAATCAAGAAGAACGTCTGAGTCGCTTCCTTTTGGCCGACTTATATGCAAGATCATGCTTGAGTTTGCTTACAGACTTGGGTCGGAGTTGCCAGTTCCGATTCACAGTATTGATGAGTCTACCATGGTCAAGATGAAGATCGGGTCTCAGTACCGTGAGACTCAGCTTGAGGAGGATAGCGAGGACGATTTCGATGATGAAGAGGATCCAAGTGAAGGAGAACCTGGAGCAGAAGTTGAGGAAGAAGTCCAGGAAGAGGTAGAAGAGGAGGCTCAGGATACAGATGAGAGCCCTCCTCCTTCTGCTCAGGCTACTGGAGATGATCGCATTGACCGAATTGAGGAGAGCCAGGTCGCCTTGCGAAGGGAAGTTCAGAAACTTCGGACTGAGGTCGAGGATACTAAGGCCGTTATGAAGAGGAAATTCGGCAAGGTGACTCGCACCTTGAAGGCGATCCTGTGCTGCTTGCAGGATAAGGGTGCTCCTCCTCCATCACCCGACTCGAACTAGTGATCTAGGTCCAGATATCGCAGGTTGTAGTAGTTGTTTCCTACTTTTTGTGTGTAAGCCTGATAAGGCTAGTAGTTTGCTTATATTACTGTAGTAGCTGACTGACTTAGCTCCGATGCATTTCTTGTCATGGTACATGTAAGAATATGTCTCTTATATTGTGGCAATTTTGATTTAATGAAATGCATGGCATTTTTCGGCTTGTTATGTGAATGTTTGTGTTGTGGTTTGGGCTTATTGTAGCCGAATTTGGTTAGATGGAATGCATGCCGTTTCTTTCGCTGTAAGGTATTGTCCCTAGTTTGGGTGTATCCTATGGTTTCCACTGCCATATTGTAAATCCTGGGATTAAGCCTACAAAATTAGTTTTTATCCCACCCCACCCTCCTACCAAGCATGCCACCTCTAATCCCGACATGGGAGTAGGAATGCCGTTCCATTAGGCTGTAGATTACAGACTAGTCTACTAGTTACCTTAAGTAGTGTAAAGCCTGTATATTGTAACACCCTGAAAATCGGGGGTCATGTATAAACTCAACTCCTGAGTTCCAGACCGTCACTTATGCAACAAAAATGATTATGATTCAATGTTGTCTGATTTAAAGCATTCACAAGAGTAAAAGTATACCAAAACTGCAATTCATACTTCAGATCCAGTGATAAAAGCAAGCGGAAGACTAAACAATATATATATCACTGTATGGAAAAACAAAGTAGATCTCATCTGTCTCTAAGGTATGAATACATCTCTGAGTCTCATATACATATACATGAACAAAATGAAATGTTCAAAATAGTGCCACTGAAGTCCCATCAACCCAGGTCGCCTACGCAAATCCATCATGATACTGCATGTACGAGAACTCGTCCTGGTCCTCGTCGAAGTCTGGCTCTGCATCCTGGATCTCAGCCTCACCTGCATCTACAACAGGGTCTGGTGGGTGTTGCAAACACCATCCCGTAACGTGGGAATGAGTGATCAACTCAGTGGAATCATAGAGCAAAGATTAGCATGTTCACAAATCAATCATGCGATAATAGTAAAGCAGTAAATCAGACAATCCTAATACTGTTGTTAATGCAAGATGACATGACGTGATGTATCCCCTCACCGACGATCTCCCTCATACGGCAACATCTTACGACCGCGGCATGCAATCGACCCTCAAGTGCTCCACATCTTCCAGGCACATACAATGGTATGGTGATATGATTTTCGAGTTGTTATTAGTCCATTCAAACAGCAGGATTGAAAAACTAAGGCACTTCCCTTGTTTCAATCCCAACACGGATCCTGTCTAGGGTCGTCACTCCTAGTAATCTTATACGATGTATATTTTGTAGGTCTCTGCAAGGGCTGCCAGGGCTGTTGCTAGCACTCGTTGCACCGCTCCCCCATCACCTTATCAATACAGGCCTACTGTACTCTACTGCTACTGAAGGGTCGTCGCCTCCCGTAGACTCAGAATATGCTCGCGGTCACTACAAAGGACTCGTCGCCTGATCAGTGTAGGCCGACAGCTAGAATATAGTGTCCCATACCACCATAATCTGCTCACGAGACTAGGTGCTCACTGGTCACTACGGGGAGGTTTGTGGCCCCAGCGTAGGCCGACAGCTCGACCACGATGTCCCATACCACCATGCCCGGCTCATGAGTCTTCGTGGATCAAGGTACCATGGTTAACAGGGTTTACAATGGTAAGTTCAGTACCCTAGGTTCAAGCAGTTATGACTCATACAGGGTGAACATACATCGGCCAGTCGGGTTACTTGACGGGCTCGACTAGTGCGATCGCATCTCAAGTCGAACGACATGAAGTGCGTAAAATACTTCGCGTGGCCTGACCACTGCCGCCAACTCCAAACACGACTCACGTTCATCGACGCGTCGTTCGTGGCCATGACCAGCCAGCCACGAATTCGCTCGGTTACCGACTGCCTGGTCTAAGTATAGTCTCAAACAATTATGGAATCACATCAGCAATTTATGTAGGAGTATTGGAATTGAAATACAATCATGTGAGCATATTAACACATGTTATAACATTCAACTTAAGCAAATCTTCAAGCACTTACATTTCATGCATAGTATGGAATCATGCATATAGTCAACATGTAGGAAATCATTTAGGTCAGCATATTAATTGAGAAATCAATCTCAAACTAATTCATAACATCATTTAATTCAATACATACTAATACAAACAATTATACAAACACATACACTACACACTTAAGTCTACATATAGCATGTCGACCCGAAGTGTGCAATTTGGCGAATCTCTTCGCCAAACTAATTATGCACGTATTCCTAACTTCCTAATGCGACAACAAACCATGTCAATCACATCAGCAAAATATGAATGTAATCAGTACTTCCTACAAATGACTAAAATGCCCTAAATCTCATATTCTTCGTTGATTTACGAAACAGGAAACGGATAGCATGTTGTACATGTGAAACGGCGATGCCGTCGATAATCTACTATTAAACGACATTGAAAGCGTTGTAAACCGTCAATCAAAGCGTCTAAAATCCTCACTTAGTCTCTTGTAGACTCGTGATTTCGAACGGAGCGTATACGCTTCATCTACGGCAGTAAGAGAACCTGTTTTACGAAGTACGTTAGCTAACACGCTATGAATCCAAGTAATCCCTAAATCAGCAACTTCTAGGGTTGTTTCATACCTGAAAAAGTGGAGGAATCACCGGCCAGGTGATTTGGATGAGCTGCTGAAGCACGTGCAACAGGTGGCACGAAGACGGGAAAAATCCCTTCTACTCTCTCTCACAAACTCTCACCTTTTCTCTCTCCCAAATCTAGGGTTTTTACAATTTCGGATGGGAGAGAGGAGTGAGGGTTTCAACCCCTTTTATAAGCTTAAAAATACCAAAAATAGGCTCCGGAACGAAGTTTACTTAGTGCATATCCAATTCGGGGCTGTTTCGGTCCAAATGATGCTTTCTGGTGGTCCCCTTGTCGAATGCGATCGGACTTAAGCTCATGCATACCAGATCTAGCACGTATTAAGTTTTCAGTCCGGCAGGGTTCGCAGATCACGCGTGGGGACCAGTTTCAGTTCAGCGGTCACCTCACGTAGATCAGGGCTGAAAGTCTCATGATATAAAATAGAAATTTTTCCTAATCCGAGTGTGTAATCTGGCTGAATTCTGACGGTCAGAACGCTTAATACTGGTGCGTCAAGTCGTGTGCCAGATTTGAATTTGAAATTTCAATTGTCCCTATTCGCACTCTCTTCAATCCGGGCTCAATGAAATAGCCTGTGATTATCGGTTGGACTTGATTTTCGAAATGATTGTCAAGTCCAGCAAGGCGGTCCTAACGGTCTAAGATAGGAGGTATCGGACTTTCGACGCGCGGTCTAGATCCAATAAAAAGATTCAAAGTGGTCCAGAGAACAAACCTGCTTAGAGTTTGATCTGAGGTTATGTAGTATTGTAGAGTCATTGGTTCTACTCGATTTGGGACTTGTAGAACGTATTTAAAGTGATCAGGGACTATTTCCCAGCTACTCCAGCATTGCGGTAGCTAACTTATGCTTAATTTCCATAGTAATTTATTCTACGCGATTTCGGGTCGAGTTGGTACTCTAGCCCAAGTATGGATTTTTTACGGGCGTTACAATCTACCCCCGTTAACAAATAATTTCATCCTCAAAATTTGTACATTTTCGTACTCCTCGAGAAGCTGTGGGTAGTTCTTTCTGATCTCGGCTTCTGTCTCCCAGGTAGCCTCCTCCTCAGAGTGATGCATCCATAATACCTTCACAAGGGGAATCACCTTGCTACGCAGTACCTGCTCCTTCCTGTCTAGGATACGTGTCGGTCGCAGGATATATGTAACATCCTCTCCTAACTGCACCTGCTCCCATCTGATGATATGGGAAGGATCAGAAACGTACTTCTTTAGCATAGAAACATGAAATACGTTGTGAACGCTCGCGAGAGGTGTGGGTAAAGCCAATCGGTAAGCCACTGCTCCCACATGATCGAGGATCTAGAATGGACCAATAAATCGCGGTGCCAGCTTCCCCTTCTTTCCGAACCGAAGGACTCCCTTCATAGGGGAAACTCACAAAAACACATGATCCCCAACTGTGAACTCTAGTGGCCTCCGTCTCGTATCGGCATAACTCTTCTGTCTGCTCTGCGCTGTAAGTAGCCGATGTCGAATAATATCGATCTTCTCCGACGTCTCCTGCACTAACTCTGGGCCAATCAAGCTACGCTCACCGACCTCTATCCAGCAATGCGGTGCGCGACAAGGTCGCCCATACAGCGCCTCATAAGGTGCCATACCGATACTCGCCTGAAAGCTGTTGTTATACGCAAACTCCGCATATGCAAGACAATCATCCCAACTGTCCTTGAAGTCCAATGCGCAAGCTCGCAACATATCCTCTAAGATCTGGTTCACCCGCTCTGTCTGTCCATCTATCTGTGGGTGGAAGGCAGTACTGAACTTCAACTTCACACCCATAGCCTCCTAAATGCGAGTCTAGAAAATAGAAGTGAACCGCGTGTCTCTGTCTTACACGATCTCCAGCGGAACTCCATGCAGACGCACAATCTCTCTGATGTACAATCTAGCCAGCTCGTCTGCAGAGTTCGTAACTCTCATCGGTAGGAAGTGCGCCGACTTCGTCAGACGGTCGACGATCACCCAAATGGAATCATGTCCCTTCCTCGTCTTCGGCAACCCAGAAATGAAGTCCATGGAAATGAAATCCCACTTCCACTCTGCAATCGGCATAGGCTGCAAAAGTCCAGGTGGTCGGCGATGCTCTGCCTTCACCTGCTGACAAGTGAGACAACAGGACACGAACTCTGCTACGTGGGTCTTCATACCTTCCCACCAATACGTCCTCTTCACGTCACGATACATCTTCGTGCTGCTTGGATGCATCGCGAGTCTAGTACAATGCACAGCCTCGAGAATCTCTCGTCTCAAGTCAGGGATATCTGGGACGCATAGGCGGCCACGATAACGTAAGCCCCCGTCCATACCAACTCACCAGTCGGTGTCTGCATCATCACTGGCCTGCTCTCGAAGCTCAGTCAGATGCACATCGTCCCTCTGCGCCTCGATGACTCGGTCATCGATCTGAGATCGCACCTGTACATGTGCGATGAACTTAAATAGCTCCTCTACGGTGAGTTTCTGCTCAAAGTCTCGCAAAAACTCAACCATATCCCACTCAGTAACCATCAGTGGAGCAGCAAACTCTATCGCCTTCTTGCGGCTCAATGCATCAGCCATAAGGTTCGCCTTCCCAGGATGGTAAGAGACTTCAAACTTAAAGTCCTTCAACGTCTCCATCCATCGCCGCTGCCTCATATTCAAGTCTCTGGGTGAATATGTACTTGAGGCTCTTGTGGTCGCAAAAGAGCTCGAACTCCTCTCCGTAGAGGTAATGTCTCCAGAGTCTCAGTGCGAATATAACGGCTGCCAACTCTAGGTCGTGTGTAGGGTAATTCTCCTCGTGCTTCCTTAATTGTCTCGAGGCATACGAAATTACCCTGTCCCTCTGCATAAGGACACAACCCAGACCAACGCTAGACGCATCAGTGTATATAATGTATCTAACCCCTTGCTCTGGCAATACTAGCACAGGGGCGGACGTAAGTCTGTCCTTCAGCTCCTGAAAAGTTGACTCTTCCTTGTCATTCCAGGCGAACTTCATGTCCTTCCGTGTCAACTGAGATAAGGGTTTCGCGATCTTCGAGAAGTCCTGAATGAAGCACCGATAGTAGCCAGCGAGACCTAAGAAACTCCTCACCTCAGTGACAGAACCAGGCTGCTCCCAGTCTTGCACCGCAGCTACCTTAGACAGGTCAACTGCCATGCCATTCTTAGACACCACGTGTCCCAGGAACTTCACCTCCTGCTTCCAGAAGTCGCACTTCTTGTACTGTGCGAACAACTGATGTTGTCTGAGCATATCCAGAACCAAACGCAAGTGCTCCTCATGCTCCTCTCGACTCCTAGAGTACACCAAAATGTCGTCAATGAATACAACGACGAATCGATAGAGGAAAGGCCGAAATACCCGGTTCATCAGATCCATGAACACGGCTGGTGCGTTCGTGAGACCGAACGACATCACGAGGAACTCGTAGTGGCCAAAACTGGTCCTGAATGCTGTCTTCTGCACGTCCTCATCCCTGACGCGCAACTGATGATATCCTGACTGAAGATCAATCTTCGAGAAGTACTGCGCTCCTCTCAACTGATCAAACAAGTCATTGATCCTGGGTAAAGGGTACTTGTTCTTCACCGTGACCTGGTTCAGCCTACGATAATCAATACATAATCGCATCGAACCATCCTTCTTCCTCACGAACAAGACCGGTGCTCCCCAAGGAGACACACTAGGCCGTATAAGGCCAAGCTCTAGCAGACCATCAATCTGCCTCCTCAACTCCTCCATCTCACATGATGTCATGCGATACGTCGACAGTGAGACGGGCATAAAACCAGGAACCAGATCGATAGTGAAATCGATCTCAGGTCGGGGTGGCAAACCAGGGATCTTCCTGAACAGATCCCCGAACTCGGAAACAACTGGCGTATGCTCAAGTATCTGGGCACCAGCGTCGCGCAATAAAGTAGGGTAACTAAGTATGCGGAAAGGGAGATTTACCCGCACTGAAAACGTGAAAGGCGTGCCCTCAGGCTCGTACACCGTCACCATACGAGTCTCGTAGTCAATCTCGGCCCTCCCAGCAGTCAACCAGTCCATGCCAAGAATGACGTCGAGATAAATAAGAGAGGGATCGACGACAAGATCAAGAGCCATCGTCCTGCCTCCCAGATCAACCAAACAACCCTCACACATCTGGGTAACAACTAAATAATCTCCGTGGGCTGCAAAGACTCGCACGCTATCCATAGTGATAGTCTGTAACCCAAGACGCCTGACTACAGCACGTGATATCAAAGAAATCGTGGAACCAGTGTCCACCATCACGAGAATAGGAGTACCTCCAATATGGGCTGTGACCTCGAAGGCCAAATGCTGAAAAGTCGGTGTCGCAGCTGCCTCAACTGTCAATGCATGAACCCGTGCCTGCTGTGGCCGGTTCAGCCGCTGTGTCATAGGCCGTGGAGGCTGTCTGACCTGCGATACCGGAGGTCTGAAAGAAGGGTGCGCAGGAGCTAACCGTATTGGCGATGTTGATATCGCCTGTGAACGTGCACGGTCAATCTTCTGCGGCGGCGAGAACCCACTGTCCCGCATCGGAGAAAAGTAACTCTGCTCCAAGTGGCCTATCCTCCCACAGTATGTGCACTATAACTCGGGGTGTCGAAACGATGGTGCTGGCGCTATGGCCCGAGTAGGAGGGTCGACGCGAGGCCTCTTACCCGCAAAGGGCCTGTCTGGCAAGTCTGGTCGTGGCCTAGAAGCAACAGGGCCACGAGATCGCGCAAGTCGATCCACATCCTGCTCTGCCCGCATAGACATGTGAATCAACTCCGCATATGAGGGAATGCTCACACAGCACATCTTCGACCGAATATCCGGTCACAAACCCTCCAAAAAGCGCCGTATGCGCATCTGCTCATCAGCCAAAATAGTCGGGACGTATCTGCCCAACTTCGTAAACCGATGCTCATACTCCGTAACTGTCATGGCTTCCTGTCTGAGGCGGAGAAACTCATTCTCCTTATCATGCCTGTACGTCTGGGGGTAATACTTCTTGTGAAAGCGGAACTTAAACGCTGCCCACATCCATACAAAGTCAGCGGCAACGGTCCGCAATACGCTATCCCACCACAGGCTGGCCTCTCGCTCAAACAGGAATGTAGCCAGCTCTACCTGCTCAGCCTCTGTGCAATGAAGCATCCGTAATATCTTCGACACACAGTCGAGCCAGTACTCGGCCTGCTCGGGTCTGTGAGAACCCGTAAAAGTGGGAGGCCGTAAGTGCTGAAATCGCTCTAATAGGCCCCGTGTATCTGCGGCATTCCCCTCAGGGTAAGCAGGCGGTGCAGGATGAGCCATGCCCTCATCCTGGACGTATGTATAAGCATCCTCAGCTGGATGCGCAGGTGGTGCAGGTGGAGCCACACCCCCACCCTGGGCTAATGTCCCCACGATAGTAGTCAGAAGCTGCTGCTGCTGCTGCATCATAGCCAACATCTGCTCAAATCTGTCAGGAGGTGGAGCAGGCTGTGGCGGGTGCTGCGTCAAAGTGGACGCACGATAAGGCTCTCTGACTGACGATGTGAACGACGGTAGTCCAACTGTAGGACCAGCAACAGGCTGAGACGCACGAACTGTCTCAGGAATCGGGCGCACAGTAGGGTCCGCATGAGTGTCAGACTGCGAAGGAGTCTGATCCATATGCTCACTCAATGCAATCCGAACCGTGCTCCTCGTAGCCTTAAGCGGCATTCCCTATATTCAAATAGGGCGCAACCTTGTCAGTCTTAATAGCACAAATACACCACAATCATTCACACAAGGAGTCAAAGGCATTCCATACATTTCATTTAATCAAAATTGTCACAATACAAGGGATATATCCTTACAAGCATCATGACGAGAAATACATGGGAACTAAGATAGTTAAAATTACAACAGTAACATAAACAAAGCACTAGCCCTAACAGGCTTACACACCTAAAGTAGGAAATGACTAACTACTAACAACAACATCAAAGGTCGCATCGCTAGTCTGAGTCGGGTGACGAAGGAGGAGCACCCTTATCCTGCAAGCAACACAGGATCGCCTTCAAGGTGCGAGTCACCTTGCTGAATTTCCTCTTTGTAACGGCCTTGGCATCCTCGACTTCAGCGCGAAGTTCCTGAACTTCCCTTCGTAAGGCGATCTGACTCTCCTCGATCTGAGCAATGCGATCATCGCTAGTAGCCTGCGCAGAAGGAGGAGGGCTCTCATCTGTATCCTGAGCCTCCTCTTCTGTCTCTTCCTGGACTTCTTCCTGAACTTCTGCTCTAGGTTCTCCCTCACTTTGATCTTCCTCATCATCAAAGTCATCCTCGCTATCCTCCTCAAGCTGATTTTCACGGTACTGAGACCCAATCTTCATCTTGACCATAGTCGACTCATCAATGGTATGAATCGAAACTGGCAATTCCGGCCCATGTCTGTAAGCAAACTCAAGTGCGATCTTGCATATCAGTCGGCCAAAAGGAAGCGATTCAGATGTTCTTCTTGACTTGGCTATGAGGATTATCTGTCGCAAGATGAAAGTGGTCATACATACATTCTCTCCCTGGGCCACCAGATACAAGAAATCGACCATAAGGCGTGTACATTCAATGCGATTCGTCGACCTGGGATAAACATCGTACATGCAGATATGGTGCAGCAAGCACAAATCATCAGACATATACGTTGCCTTGAGGCTATTATTAGGCTGCCATGGAACCAACTTACCGCACAGAAACCTGGTGCGACGATCTTGTTCATGCCTACTCCTCAGCTTCTTCTCACTAGGATGAACATCACCAAGAGACACGTTCAGAAGTCACGCAATCAGTCGCACATCAATCATAGCCATCCGATCTCTACCAAAAGGGATTTTGAACTGCAATGGCTCCAAGGTAGGATTCTGGATACAAGCGTAGAAGGCACGAACGGTGCTCACATTAGCACGAGTGTGAGCTTCAAAGATCGGACCCCAATGTGCAGCTTCAATGCGCTCGAACAACAAAAATTCACCGAACAGTCGCCCTTCCACGTCTGCCTCAAACAACACTTTGCGATCAATGTATTGGCCGTGAGGCATCTCTGATAGAATTACTCACCCAAGGTGAGCATGGGGATCTAAATCCCGCTTTGTACGACACTCTCGGGCTGTAGCTGGACCTGTGGCGGTGCTTAAACTTGCGGCACCACCCCGCGATTTTCTCGATTGAGCAGGGTGACTTAGCCCAGCCTTGCCTATTGCGGTCTTCCTTTTACCCATCAAAGATATGATGGAGGAGAGTGATAAAAGGCCTAAAATGGCTTCCACGAAAGCCATGGAAGATGGAGAAAATGTGAAGAAGTGGCTATCCAAACTGGAAAAAGGAGATCTAGGCATTGTAGAGGGATGCTTCAAGCTTCCCAAGGATGTATTTTTAAGGAGGAATAAAAATGACAAAGTGAAATGGAGCACCTCACGATTTCGGCTCGATTTGGGGGTTTTTGGAGCTCCAAATGATGAAATCTTCAAGAGGAAGGGCTGCCAACTCTAAAGAAATGATGGATGGTGATCATTTTTCACCAAGGATTGATCTAGGGGTGATTTGGAACCACAAAATTTGGAGATCGTTGCTGGAAAATGCAAATAGGGCTATGGGGAGGGCTGTTTGTGAAGGAGAGTTAAGTTTTAGGGGTTTTCTTTGGACGGGACACCTATGGGGGGTGTGTACATGGCATATAAGGGCGTGCGCCCGAATTTCACTTCAAGTGGGCCCACTTGTACGACGATACATTGCCGGATCGGTGATGGCATCTCTGATCGGTGGTGCATCTGGCTGGTGGGACCAGATGGGTTTGGTCCCCCATGGTCCAAGGACCCCAGATATGTACGGTCCAACCCTTAGTTCATAGTATTTTGACCTATATAGGCCCAAACATATATTCGGGGCTTTTCGGAACCAATCCGCAATCCCGAATACAAAACCCTATCATGCAGCATATGATTTTGGGGTATAAGGATCTAGTACATCCATCTAGACCCTTATTTGCTAAAGAAAGTGGAGTTAGAATGGCCTTATGGATATTTTTTATGAAATTTTACTATTCACTGTAAAATTTGGTGAAAGTATTATTTTATATTATTTTCACATTAGGTTTGATGCCTAACATGAAAAGGATAAGAAAGAAATGAAGATTGAAGTGGCGAGAGGAAGAATTTTGAAGATTTTTGGTGAAACGGGGTTTTTAAGCCCTGGCGATTGAATACAGGAGTCGTGGTCATCCCACGGCCCAAGGATTCACTTTTACATGTTTAAAATTGTTCAAAGAACGTCTCAACCCGACTTCTTACGACCAAGGAGCTATTCAGGTTGCTTCACGCGACTCGAGATGCGTTACAGACTCGATCGTACGATCGATTCGAATAGACTTCGCCTATTGGCGAATCTGCGATCCTAGAAATGTTTCTAGACCCTTCTCGCACCCACCTAAGTCAAAAGAAGCGACAGCGTACGTCGTGAGACCATAACCCAGGCCTAGTATACTTTTATTCACTCTCTGATACCAACTTGAAACACCCTGAAAATCGGGGGTCGTGTATAAACTCAACTCCCGAGTTCCAGACCGTCACTTATGCAACAAAAATGATTATGATTCAATGTTGTCTGATTTAAAGCATTCACATGAGTAAAAGTATACCAAAACTGCAATTCATACTTCAGATCCAGTGATAAAAGCAAGCGAAAGACTAAACAATATATATATCACTATATGGAAAAACAAAGTAGATCTCATCTGTCTCTAAGGTATGAATACATCTCTGAGTCTCATATACATATACATGAACAAAATGAAATGTTCAAAATAGTTCCACTGAAGTCCCATCAACCCAGGTCGCCTACGCAAATCCATCATGATACTGCATGTACGAAAACTCGTCCTGGTCCTCGTCGAAGTCTGGCTCTGCCTCCTGGATCTCAGCCTCACCTGCATCTACAATAGGGTCTAGGGGGTGTTGCAAACACCATCCCATAACGTGGGAATGAGTGATCAACTCAGTGGAATCATAGAGCAAAGATTAGCATGTTCACAAATCAATCATGCAATAATAGTAAAGCAGTAAATCAGACAATCCTAATACTGTTGTAAATGCAAGATGACATGACGTGATGTATGCCCTCACCGACGATCTCCCTCATACGGCAACATCTTATAACCGCGGCATGTAATCGACCCTCAAGTGCTCTACATCTTCCAGGCACATGCAATGGTATGGTGATATGATTTTCGAGTTGTTATTAGTCCATTCAAACAGCAGGATTGGGAAACTAAGGTACTTCCCTTGTATCAATCCCAACACGGATCCTGTCTAGGGTCGTCACTCCTAGTAATCTTATACGATGTATATTTTGTAGGTCTCTGCAAGGGCTGTCAGGGCTGTTGCTCGCACTCGTTACACCGTTCCCCCATCACCTTATCAATACAGGCCTACTGTTCTCTACTGCTACTGAAGGGTCGTCGCCTCCCGTAGACTCAGAATATGCTCGCGGTTACTACAAAGGACTCGTCGCCTGATCAGTGTAGGCCGACAGCTAGAATAAAGTGTCCCATACCACCATAATCTGCTCACGAGACTAGGTGCTCACTGGTCACTATGGAGAGATTTATGGCCCCAGCGTAGGCCGACAGCTCGACCACGGTGTCCCATACCACCATGTCCGGCTCATGAGTCTTCGTGGATCAAGGTACCATGGTTAACAGGGTTTACAATGGTAAGTTTAGTACCCTAGGTTCAAGCAGTTATGACTCATACAAGGTGAACATACATCGGTCAGTCGGGTTACTTGACGGGCTTGACTAGTGCGATCGCATCTCAAGTCGAACAACATGAAGTGCGTAAAACACTTCGCGTGACCTGACCACTACCGCCAACTCCAAATATGACTCGCGTTCATCGACGCGTCATTCGTGGCCAAGACCAGCCAGCCATGAATTCGCTCGGTTACCGACTGCCTGGACTAAGTATAGTCCCAAACAATTATGGAATCACATCAGCAATTTATGTAAGAGTATTGGAATTGAAATACAATCATGTGAACATATTAACACATGTTATAACATTCAACTCAAGCAAATCTTCAAGCACTTACATTTCATGCATAGTATGGAATCATGCATATAGTCAACATGTAGGAAATCATTTAGGTTAGCATATTAATTGAGAAATCAATCTCAAACTAATTCATAACATCATTTAATTCAATACATACTAATACAAACATTTATACAAACACATACACTACACACTTAAGTCTACATATAGCATGTCAACCCGAAGTACGCAATTTGGCGAATCTCTTCGCCAAACTAATTATGCGCGTATTCCTAACTTCCTAATGCGACAACAAACCATGTCAATCACATCAGCAAAATATGAATGTAATCAGTACTTCCTACAAATGACTAAAATGCCCTAAATCTCATATTCTTCGTTGATTTACAAAACAGGAAACGGATAGCATGTTGTACATGTCAAACGGCGATACCGTCGATAATCTACTATTAAACGACATTGAAAGCGTTGTAAACCGTCAATCAAAGCGTCTAAAATCCTCACCTAGTCTCTCGTAGACTCGTGATTTCGAACGGAGCGTATATGCTTCGTCTACGACAGTAAGAGAACCTGTTTTACGAAGTACGTTAGTTAACACGCTATGAATCCAAGTAATCCCTAAATCAGCAACTTGTAGGGTTATTTCATACCTGAAAAAGTGAAGGAATCACCGGCCAAGTGATTGGGATGAGCTGCTGAAGCACGTGCAACAGGTGGCACGAAGACGGGAAAAATCCCTTCTACTCTCTCTCACAAACTCTCACCTTTTCTCTCTCCCAAATCTAGGGTTTTTGCAATTTCGGATGGGAGAGAGGAATGAGGGTTTCAACCCCTTTTATAAGCTTAAAAATGCCGAAAACAGGCTCCGGAACGAAGTTTACTTAGTGCATATCCAATTCGGGGCTGTTTCGGTCTAAATGATGCTTTCTGGTGGTCCCCTGGTCGAATGCGATCGGACTTAAGCTCATGCGTACCAGATCTAGCACGTATTAAGTTTTAAGTCCGGCAGGGTTCGCAGATCGCGCGTGGTGGACCAGTTTCAGTTCAGCGGTCACCGTACGTAGATCAGGGCTAAAAGTCTCATGATATAAAATAGAAATTTTTCCTAATCCGAGGGTGTAATCTGGCTGAATTCTGATGGCCAGAATGCTTAATACTGGTGCGTCAAGTCGTGTGCCAGATTTGAATTTGAAATTCTAATTCTGTCCCTATTCGCACTCTCTTCAGTCTGGGCTCAATGAAATAGCCTGTGATTATTGGTTGGACTTGATTTTTGAAATGATTGTCAAGTCCAGCAAGGCGGTCCTAACGGTCTAAGATAGAAGGTATCGGACTTTCGACGCGCGGTCTAGATCCAATAAAAAGATTCAAAGTGGTCCAGAGAACAAACCTGCTTAGAGTTTGATCCGAGGTTATAGAGTATTGTAGAGTCATTGGTTCTACTCGATTTGGGACTTGTAGAACGTATTTAAAGTGATCAGGGACTATTTCCCAGCTACTCCAGCGTTGCGCTAGCTAACTTACGCTTAATTTCCGTAGGAATTTATTCTACGCGATTTCGGGTCGAGTTGGTACTCGAGCCCAAGTATGGATTTTTCACGGGCGTTACATATATGCTAAGGAATAGTAGGTTAGATTTACTTGGAATGAGACTTCCTTCCTTGGATAGATCCTCATAACATCCATAGACTCCTTTAGTCACTCTTAGGAAGCTTATGTAATTTAGAACCATTCACTCTTAGGGAAGACTTATAAATCCCTCATGTCGAGCTTAGAATAAACCAACACACCCCTTAGAATTGCCTTCCCCAAGGGCTTATTGCATTCGGGAACGCGGAGTAAAGGAACTGCATGTAAGCGATGTATTTGCGGTTTGAATCGACTTCTTAATCCAAGTGGTTACCAATAAATCCAATGCTCTGATCAAGCAGAAGATCAGCATCGACTCGGATTAAGAATTGATACAACAAATCTTCTGTCCTAGCTAGACAGAAAGTCTATGTATCCGGCTCAGACCTTCTACACAACCTTTCTTCTGTGATGGCCCAACCACCTACAACCAAACGTGATCACATTGCCTTTGGGAAATGGGGAGGACTTAAAGCCAGTAGAGAATTCGACATCTTGCCACCAACTCATACCTGCCCCTAAACTCAACCACAATAGAGATTAGGATCATCTCTATCGCCATAGATACCAATGCCATAGAATGCATCATTAGCAAAGGAAAACCACTATAATGAGAGGTTGTTTCCTAATTCATGTCAAAGATAGCCCCTAAGTTGCACCTCGTTCCGATATACGGAGCGATGCAAGGATTCTTGAACTTTAAGTAGAACCAAGTTTTAAGGGGGGTAGAACGTATTGAGTCCAATCCAGTTATGTCAGTCAACGCTACCGTTCGATTAGAGTGGCGCAGCGGAAGCGTGGTTGGCCTCTTCCCCACTAACCCAGTATCGAAACATTTGAGTTAGGATATACGTACGGTTAGGTCATTAAATAGGATTGACCCTTCCTTAGAATGTCAATACTGATGTCTTGCTAGATACTCCTTACCCTTCGCCAATTTCGGGGACGAAATTGTATTTTAAGGGGGGTAGATTGTAACACCCCAGATTTTTACCAACCTGGGGTTAGACGTCCTTAGGTAATGGGTCAACTAAAACACCAGGAAAATCTCAGAACCCAATTCCATAGCCAAAGAAATCACTTAGGATTAATTCCTTTAGAAACTAAGCATAAGTTAGCTAGCGCTACGCTAGAGTAGCTGAGAAATAGTCCCTGATCACTTTAAATACGTTCTACAAGACCCAAAGCGAGTAGAACCAATGACGCTATAATACTCTAAAACTTCGGATCAAACTCTAAGCCGGTTTGTTCTCTGGACCTCTTTGAAACTTTGTATTGGATCTAGATCACGCGTCGAAAGTCCGATACCTACAATCTTAGACCGTTAAAACCGCCTAGCTGGACTTGACAATCATTTCGAAAATCAAGTCCAACCGACATTCACAGGCTATTTCGTTGAGCCTGGACTGAAGAGAGTGAGAATAGGGTTAGATTTGGAATTTGAAATTCAAATCTAGCACACGACTTGACGTGTTAGTATTAAGCATTCTGATCGTCATAATTCAGCCAAATTACACCCTCGGATCAGGAAAAATTTCTATTTCATATCATGAGACTTGTAGGCCTGATCTACGTGCGGTGACCGCTGAATAGAAACTGGACCGCCACGTGCGATCTACGAACACTGATGGTCTGAAAATGGGATGTGAGCGACATCCGACGCGCATGAACTTAAGTCCGATTGCGTTCGGCCAGGGGACCACCAGAAATGTCCTTTTGGACCGAAACAGCCCCGATTTGGATATACCTTAAGTATACCTTGGCCTGAAGCCTGTTTTGGGCATGTTTGGGGTTATAAAAGGGCTTGAAACCCTCACTCCTCTCACCCATCCAAATTTGCTAGAAACCCTAGCAAGAGTGAGAGAGAAAGCGAGAGTTTGTGAGAGTGAGTAGGAGAGAATTTTCCTGCTGCTACACTACCTGTTGCACGTGTTTAAGCAACAGGCTCCAATCACTTGGCCGGTGATTTCTCCGCATTTTTAGGTAAGAAAATACCCTAAACTCTTGCTAATTTGTTGATCCTTCGTTTCCATAGCATGTTAACTGATGCATCTTGTAAATTAGGTTCCCGATTCACGGTAGACGAAGTGTATACGCTCCGTTCGAATCAATACCCTTATAGAAGAAAAGGTACGGATTTTAGACGCTTTGATTGACTGTTTCCAACGCTTTCAATGTCATTTAATAGTAGATTATCGACGGCAACGCCGTTTGACATGTACAACATGTCGTCCGTTTCCTGTTTCGTAAATAGACGAAGAATATGAGATTTAGGGCATTTTAGTCATTTGTAGGAAATACTGTTTTCATCCATTATTTGCTGATGTGATTGACATGGCTTCTTGTCGCATTAGGATACTAGGAATGCGTGCATAATTAGTTTGGCGAAGAGATTTGCCTAAATGCACACTTTGAGTCGACATACTATATGTAGACTTAAGTGTGTAGTTTAAGTGTTTGTATAAATGCTTGTATTAGTATGTATTGAATTAAATGGTGTTATGAATTAGTTTGAGATTGATTTCTCAATTAATATGCTGATGTAAATGATTTCCTACATGTTAGCTATATGCATGATTTCATTATATGTATGAAATGCATGTGCTTGATGATTCACTTAAGTTGTATGTTATAACATGTGTTAATATGCTCATATTGTTGTATTTCATTTCCAATACTCTCACATGAATGCTGATGTGATTCTATAATTGTTTGGGACTATACCTAGTCCAGGCAGTCGGCAACCGAGCAAATTCGTGGTTGGCTTATCTTTGCCACGAACGACGCGTCGATGAACGCGAACCGTGTTTTGGAGTTGGCGGCAGTGGTTAGGCCACACGAGGTGTTTTACGCACTTCATGTCGTTCGACTTGAGATGCGATCGTGCTAGTCGAGCCCATCAAGTAATCCGACTGGCCGTTGTATGTTCACCCTGTATGAGTCATAACTGCTTGAACCTAGGGTACTGAACTTACCACTGTAAACCCTGTCAACCATGGTACCTTGATCCACAAAAGACTCATGAGCCGGGCATGGTGGTATGGGACACCGTGGTCGAGATGTCGGCCTACGCTGGGGCCACAAACCTCCCCGTAGTGACCAATGAGCACCTATGTCTCGTGAGCAGATTATGGTGATATGGGACACTATATTCTTGTTGTCGGCCTACACTGATCAGGCGACGAGTCCTTTGTAGTGACCGCGAGCGTATTCTGAGTCTACGAGAGGTGAGGACCCTTCAGTAGCAGTGAGAGTACAGTAGGCCTGTATTGATAAGGTGATGGGGGAGCGGTGCAACGAGTGCGAGCAACAGCCCTGACAGCCCTTGCAGCGACCTACAAAATATACTTCGTATGAGATTACTAGGAGTGACGACCCTAGACAGGATCTGTGTTGGGATTGACATAAAGGAAGTACCTTAGTTTCCCAATCCTGCTGTTTGAATGGACTAATAATAACTCGGAAATCATATCACCATTACATTGCATGTGCCTGGAAGATGTGGAGCACTGTGGGACGATTGCATGCCGCGGTCGTAAGATGGTGCCGTATGAGGGAGATCGTCGGTGAGGGCATCCATCACGTCATGCCATATTGCATTAACAACAATATTAGGATTGTTTGATTTACTGCTTTACTATTATCGCATGATTGATTTGAGAACATGTTAATCCTTGCTCTATTATTCCACTGAGTTAGCGACTCATTCCCACGTTTCAGGATGGTGTTTGCAACACCCACAGACCCTGTTTTAGATGCAGGTGAGGCAGTGATCCAGGAGGTAGAGCCGGACTATGATGAGGACCAGGACGAGTTCTCATACATGCAGTACCACGACGGCTTTGCTTAGGTGGCCTGGATTGATGGGACTTCTCAGTGGGACTCTTTTTGGACATTTGATTTTATTTATTTACATGTATATGAGACTCGGAGATGTATTCATACTTTAGAGACAGTCGAGATCTACTTTGTTTTCCATACAGTGATATATATATTCTTTTAGTCTTCCGCTTGCTTTTATCACTGAATCTGGAGTATGAATTGCAGTTTTGGTATACTTTTACTCATGTGAATGCTTTAACTCAGACAACATTGAATCATAATCATTTTTGTTACATAAGTGACGGTCTGAAACTCGGGAGTTGAGTTTATACAGGACAGCAGCAGCAACAACGACCTCAAATGCACATATACCTCCCCAGTAAGCTTAGGGCAAATCTTATGCAACCCAACAGGATCCTCAGGCATCAAGAGTCGTCAACGATTCATGTGACCAGGCCTTAGGACCGTCTTGTTAGATTAGTCATTGATGGGATTATGAGGCTGCATAGTATTCCAGTTTCGATTGTTTCTGACTAGTATCTGAGGATTAGTGAGGTCATCATAATGTAGATAAGGCATCTTGGGAGTGATGGGCTAAGATTCATGAGCATTATCCCCATCTTTTTTATGTTTGATTGTATTTAGTGTTTCTGATTATATATATAGTGATATGATTTCCCTCCCTTTATGATCTCTGCTTAGTTGAGTCATAGTTTAAATTTTGAGGATGAAATTTTTATTAGGATGGGAGAGTTGTAAGTCCCGTATCTTAGTACCATACCATTCTACCAACTCCTGCGATCCTCCGCGTCGAATCTCAGTGACCCACGACCTGTAGATAGTATTTACGCGTAACCCTAAGTCACATCCCATAGATTTGAATCGACTCGACCTGAGACTTGTACCTTAGCGACCGCGTCATCGGTGCGGTTCCAACGCAGTGTCTTATGCACCGATGTGATACCCAAGCCAGGAGTTGTGGGCCTGTGTTTATCTCAAGAAAAACGCTGTGTGTTGTGAATTTCGAGAGATTCAAGAAATCTCTTCCCGCCTTTCACATCACTGGTCAAGTACACATCTCATCACTAGCCCATGCTTTCTTTCTCCCTAAGACAAGTAACCTACCCCCTAAGTCAACTCTCATGTCACTCACACCCATCACTCCATCCCATCTCCCTTACAACCACCCCCTCTCTCATTCTCTACCCATCCCAAGTAACCAAGAGATGTGAGAACGTCCAAGCATTCCAAGGAGAGAAGAACTGTAACGTCTCGAAAAAATTCGTATAGAGATCAGAAATCACTTAGGATTAATTCCTTTAGAAATTAAGCATAAGATAACTAGGGCTATGTTAGATTAGCTATGAAATTAGCACTGATCACTTTAAATACGTTCTGCAAGACCCCAAACTTGTGAAATCGTTGACGCTATAACGTCCTGAAACCTAGGATCAGACTCTAAACCCATTTGCTCTCATGAACCCTTTGAAACTTTATATTGGATCTAGACCGCGCATCGAAAGTCTGATATCTACAATCTTAGACCATTATGACCACTTAGTTGGACTTGACAATCATTTCAAAAATCAAGCCCAACTGATGTTTTGAGGCTATTTCATTGAGCCTAGAGCAAGGAGTGTGAGAAAGAGTGAAATTCTTTATAAATTAAATGTGATTTAAATAAATCTGGCACGTGTCATTTGCGGGTTAAGTATAAGCATTCAGACCGTTGGAATCAACACAAATACACCCTCGGATCAGGGAACATTTCCCACTCAGGTCAATGTACTTGAAATCCTCGATCGAATCTCAGTGACCGCTGAACTGAAATTGATCCGCCACGTGTGATCTGGATGCCCGATTAAACTGAAAACTTAATGTGGTCAAGATCCAACATCCATGAGCTTACGTCCGACCGATTTAGTAGGTGACCTACAGAAACGTTCTTTTGGATCGGAAGAGACCCGATTTGGCTATAACCCAAGTATACCTTGGTTTAAAGTCTAAATAGGTGACTTTCTAATCTGTTTAAGGACCTTAAACCCTCTCATATCCCTCCCATACGAATTTGCACAAACCCTAGAAAAGAGAAGAGAGAAAAGAGAGAGATTGTGTGGAAGTTGTGAGGAAAGGTTCCTGTCATTCGATCCTGTTTCTACACGTACTTAATCACCGTGTTCTAATCACTTTTCCAGTGATTCTGACTTCATTCTAGGTAAGAAAACCCTAGCCTTAACCTATTTTAGGGATTCCATTGATACAAGTAGCAAAGTATCTGACTTATCTTGTGGTATAGGTCGTCATATCAACGTTGACGAAGCATAGAGTTCCTATTCGATTCGATACGCTTCTACGGTGTAAGGTGAGGATTTTAGATGCTTAGGTTACCTGTTTTCAAAGATTTCAATGTTGTTTAATAGTAGATTATCGACAAGGATGCTGTTTGACATATAGAACATGCTGTCTATTTTCCATTTCGATTACGTAGGGAGAATATGAGATTTAGGGTATTTTAGGTATTTGTAGGAAATACTGTACACGTCCGTATTTTGCTGAAATGATTGCCATGAGTATTTGTCATGTTATTATACTAGTTACGCGTGTATGATCTGTTTGGCGAAGAGATTCGCCCTAATGCACACTTTGGGTCGACATATGCTATGTAGACAAATGTGTGTAGACTAAGTGTTTGTATAAAAGTATGTATTAGTAAGTATTGTGTAAATGTTGATGTAGAGTAGTTTTGAGATTGGATTCTCAATTAATATGATGATGTATATGATTTCCTCCATGTTTGTTATATGAAATTGATTTCCTTATATATATGGAATATATGTGTTTGGATGATTTGCTTACGTTGTATGTTATAACATGTTGTTAACATGCTTGGATTGTTTGTATTTCATTTCTATTACTCTCATATGATCATTGAATTAAATTACAAGTGTTTGGGGCTATACTCTAGTCCAGGCAGTCGGTAACGGATTCAAAATCGTGGTTGGATTCTATTCGCCACGAAGGACCCGTCAATGAACCCGAGTCGTGCTTGGGTTGAAGGCAGTGGTTAGGCCACACGAGGTGTTTTATGCACTTCATGCCATTCAACTTGAGGTGCGCTCGTACTAGTTGAGTCCGTCCAGTAACCCGACTGACCATAGTATGCTCACCTTGTATTGGTCATAACTGCTTAAACCTTGGGTACTGAACTTACCAGTGAAAAACTATGATAACCATGGTACCTTGATCCATTAAGACTCATGAGCTGGGCATGGTGGTATGGGACATCGTGGTCGAGCTGTCGGCCTATGCTGGGGCCACAAATCTCCCCGTAGTGACCAGTGAGCACCTCAGACTCATGAGCCGATTGTGGTGTTATGGGACATTACATTCGAGCTGTCAGCCTACTCTAATTGGTGATGAGCCCTTTGTAGTGACCTCGAGAGTATTCTGAGTCTACGTGAGGCGATGACCCTTCTGTAGCAACAAGAGTACAACTACGCTTATATTGATAAGGTGATGGGGGAGCGGTGCAACTAGTGCGAGCAACAACCTTGGGAGCCCTTTCAGTGACCTAGAAATATACCATCGTATGAGACTACTAGGAGTGACGACCCTAGACAGGATCTATGTTGGGATTGATATAAGGGAAGTACCTTAGTATTCCAATCCTGCTGTTTGAAAGGACTAATAATAACTCGGTAATCATATACATATGGCACTGCATGTTCATGGAAGATGTGGAGCACTGAGGGAAGAAAGCATGTCGCGGACGTAAGATGGTGTCACATGAGGGAGTATGTCGGTGAGGGCATGCATCATTACTACATCTCATCCTTGCATTAATAACAGTATCTAGGAATGTCTGATTGTTTGCTTTACTATTATCGCGTGATTAATTTGATAACATGCTAATCTTTACTCTATAATTCCACTGAGTTGATCACTCGCTCCCACGTTACGGGACGGTGTTTGCAACACCTACCAGACTCTGTCTTAGATGCAGATAGCGAGGCGATTCAGGAGTTGGAGCCGGACTATTACAAGGACCAGGACGAGTTCTCGTATATGCAGTTTTCTGATGGCTTCACATAGCTGGCCTGGATCACCGGAATTTTTCTAGTTGGACTATCATGTGACATTTGATTTTGGTTTGTTATATGTATATGTGACTCAGGGTTATATTCATACTTTGGAGACAGATTGAGATTGTTTTGTTTTACATACAGTGATATATATATATATATATATATATATATATATATATATATATATATATATATATATATATATTTCAGTCTTCTGCTTGCGTTTTATCACTGGATCTGGAGTATGAATTGCAGTTTTGCTAAAATCTCATTCATGTTAATACACTAACTCAGACAGCATGTAATCATAATCATATTTGTTGCATAAGTGATGGTCTGAAACTCGAGAGTTGGGTTTCTATACGACCCCCAATTTTCAGGGTGTTACACGACCCCCGATTTTTAGGGTGTTACAAGAACCCATGTGTAGCCCACTTTGTACCCCTAATCTCTCATCCCAACCCTTCAACCTTCATCATCCTCTATCAAAGAAGAGCCAAGGATCTTAGCATTTCAAGAAACCAAGAAGAATTGTAATCGGTGGGTGATCTTAGGTTTAAATATTTCTTTCATCCATGGGACAAGTGGGGCCTACCGGTTAATGGTAGGGAGCCCATCTTGGGCCCTAGGTGTGGCTAATGGCCCACCATGATGCATATATGAATTCCATGATGGGGCCATTCTCCATTGACCCCATCATGAAGTTTATTTTGATTCCCATTGTAAGAAGGTCATCTAGACCTTGCAATTGTTCGTGGAAAAGGGATTTCCACCATTTATTTATATTAGTGGACCCACAAGAATTGGGACCCAAGATGATGTATGTATTGTAATCCTAGGACGGCTCATAGTGGCAGATCCCTCCATCACACATCTATCTCTCTCTCTCTCTCTCCCTCTTCCTCTCCATCTCTCTCTCTTTTCAATTTTTGCAGCCCACCATGATGCATGTATTTTTTTATCCAAACTATCCATCCAGTGGGATGTCCCCGTTGTCCAACCGGGGCCCACCCTTGCTGTCCATTTTGGATTGGCTTGGACCAAGGGGAAAAAACAAATATCATATTGATAGTGGGTAAGCCACACCCACATGGGACCCACCTGTACGTGTGGTGTCCACACCGTCCAGCAACATGGGACGGTGGGACCCACCAGATATATTTTTTTATATCTTGGCCATCCATCAATGGACGCTGCTAGACAGTCGTCCAGTAACTATAGGGAAACACCCTGATGTATGTATTTTAATCCACCACCGTCCAGCTGAGACGGTGGGGCCCTGTATATGTGTTTCAACAAGAAAGAAATGCATTGGATTTGGGGGAATTCATTTTTACTCAATAGTTAACAAAAGAGGAATAAAGAGAAAAATCACAATATTCATTCGTTCTAAATTCATTTACATCTCTTATCTCCTTTGATTCCATAGTAGAACATTTACATAAACATAATACAAATATTAAATGTTCAGTATTGATTGTATCATGATCTTCAATGTAGTGGTATTGATGTACTAGAACAACATTTATTCTCATTGATTCCATGTTCTTGAGAAAGTATTCCAATATTTCGATCCGAATTAGGGTTTTCTTTGATCTCTGATTAGTCAACAATGAATCCCTGACATGAAAGAAGTCATTGCATGCCCACAGTGGAGAATACCCACAACCATGGTTCATCAAAAAGGGTTATGCACTAGCAACCATTGCGCGCCCTTATCGGTTGTGTGCCAACACAGTTGAGCACCCCATGGGCCATGTTCTGCAGAACTGGTACGAATGATACTTGGGTTCTTCTGAAGTCTGGATGTCTCTCCTCTACTTGAATCTTGCTTTAATGAATGAATTATAGAGGGATGGTGGGGTATATATAGCCTTTCGCATGTGTGAACACCTCAACATATTCATTGTGCGCCTAGCACAGTTGTGTGCTCACCCCTTTGTATGCTAACCCTACTTGTGTGCTGACTCCACTTGTGCACTGATTCCCTTTGTGTGCGGACCACCTTTGTGCACGGACCACCTTGTGCAAGGAGCACCTTGTGTTGAGACCACCTTGTGAGGCGCACAACCTTTCATTGCATGCTTCTTTTGTGCGCCGCACAACCCTCAGTATTTCTTCTTCTCTTATCTTTCTTGATCTTTTTTCTGCCTCAACAGATTCCCCCTTAATCCTACGTTTTCAATTTTTATCTATAAAATAAGAAAATGTGGTATTAACCTTTAATAATTTATTCAATTTGCATTTTTTTTCTTATTGTGTTCAATTTCAAATCCGTGCACTATGCATCTTGCACACAACCCGTGTTTACAAACAAGCATACTTGCACACAACTCGGTTTGAAAAAGTCTATATAAACCTGGCAAGGCCCTCATTTCACTCATTCCTACTCTGTAGCCTTCCTTCTTTGCGCGTCATTCTCTCTTGCGCAAAACATATTCTTGCACACAACACTATCTTGCACACAACTCTAACTTGCACAAAACCACCTGTTACAACAACTCTAACTTTGCGCACAACCACCTGTTGCGCACGACTCTAACTTTGCGCACAAGAGTACCCCTTGCGTACAACTTTGGACTTTGCAGATTTTGGACTTCCTCTAAGTTCTTTGATTCATCTACTAAATTCTCCTCTTTTAATGGCCCATTCCAAGAGGCCTCATACTCTCCAGACCGTCATGTCGCTGAATCGTCAAACCCCCAGTTACCTAAAACTCATCCCCAAAAGAAAGCTAGATCTTTTGAAGGCTACTCCTCTCTTTTTAAGGCACAAATCCCATCGATTCTTAACTTCTCTAATTGAATCCAACGCCTATCTGATTTTGCCTGCACTGTCGCTCTGATGAGAGAGCTAGAAGGACCACCCACAGAGAGTCAGGAGTCTGACTAGGAGAATTGGCTGAAATTTGCTGCCAACTTTCGATAGACAATTACCATCCTGCTCCTGTTGAATCTTCCCCTCCTCACTCGCTTTCAAAGAAGAAGAAAGAAAAGAGTAAAGATGAAAGAGTCAAGAGAAAATTCAAGAACATAACAAGAGACGCTATCAAAATGTTTGGGACATGATCAAGTCTCAAGCAGATAAAATCAAGTTTAGAAATCCTTATAAAGACGAGATCATCACCATCCCTCTACACCTTCAGCGTCACATGTCTATGATCCAAATCGAACCATCTGATCATATGACACAAAATTGGCTTCCATAAGTGGCAAACTGGGTTATAAAAGAACCGAGAATTCTCGAAGGTTATCTCAAAGAAAAGTGTCTGGTTCAAAAGACTAGGCAAGTATCATATATGTGTTTTCTCATGCCGTGCTACAATCCTCACTCTATATATCGAACCCACTATTTCAAAACAATTCAACAGTGTTTTTGTGACCCTGATTCCTTGTGGGGGAAAAATGAATTTAGGACGCGTGGTCTCTTAGTTCAACGTCAGTTCTATAGTTCATGGACAAAGGAAATCCTGCAAAAATACAAGGAAGTTCTCATTGCAGCGAATATATATGCAGCCATAAAAGCCACCTCTAATTTCTTTCATAAGGACACTTTAATTTATAAGGGATTCTTGAAGTATTACTCTTCTACCATGAATTCCTTTTATCTCCCAGTTGGCCAAGTGAGCATTACTTTGTGGGATTTGCAAAGGATGGCAGGCCTTCCCATCACTGGTTCTTTTTTGGATGAATCTATTCCTACCAATGAAGAGTTCACTTATGTCGCTCCTGGCAGAACACCTTAGATTTCTACTTCCACTATCAAACTCTTTTGTGAAATGTCCCATTTCCCTGATGTTCACAAAATATCCCCACTCCAGTGTCTTGCGCATTTCTCACAATTTCTATGGTAAATGTTTTTTTAAAATATTTCTTCCATTCTCCTTTCAAACACATTTTCATGCATCTTTATTTTTCTCATATTTCTTCTCTTTTTAGTTTTTTGGCAACCACTCACTGGAATTGGAAGCTGCCCGTAGGAGGATAAGTGGTCCAACCAATTTCATTGTTGAAACTGAATCAGCCACTTTCTTGGAATACTATCTAAGTTTGGTCATTTTACCTAGTTCAAAATGGTCAGACTCCACTTAACCAACTCTGTTCATAGCGGCAGGAGCCATAGCAGTAGGCAAGGAGTATTCTTCAACCCCTCCCATCCTATGTTCGTTGTATAGAGCTTTTAGAAATGCTGCGGAACATTGCTCAAGCCCAACAATTAGGGCTTCATCCTCTTTTACTCTGTGGCACTACTCCTTAGGTTAGTTTAGAGTATACTTTCCCTAGACTTATAGTGACCTTGAGAAGGCTTACGTTCACCCTAAATGCCTTCCTTTGTGGTAATTCCTCATACGAAAGATGGTGAAGAAGACATATGAATGGATAGTTGATAAAATCAAGAATATAAAATCCATCGATTTCTTCCCCTTTTTACTTTAATCATCAAGATGAGGACAGAGAAGTTGAAGATAATGACAGTTTAGAGCCTATCGAGAGAATTTTCTTGCCTGCATTCATTCTTGCAGCTGGCTCATGTGGGAAGGAGTGGAATTCTAGAGGGAACCTTACTATTCAAGTAGGTTCACCAGACAATTCGGCTACGATCAAGCAGTACCCCAAGCAGGAGAAGAGATCAGGCAAACGATGAGAAGTTATGAGGTCAGCCCATATAATTGGGCTTTAATATGGAAATAACTCCTGGCCAAGAACTTCAGCTCCCACTTCGCTCTCCTAGGATTCAATCATTGAGTGCAGGCTTCATATTCCTTGATGCACTGGTGGGCACATCATTATTATCTAGTGCGCAATTGTTTTCCTGTTGACTGTCCCATTTGGATTCCTCCTCTAAGGCTGAGAAACTACAACTAAATCAAGGGATTGGTTATTTCATTGAAAAAGTCACGCAGCTACTTTGGGGCAGCTTTGCAAGAAAATTTCTGTAGAAGAACCTATCAGAGAGCTAAAGCTACCAAATACTCTAGAGGGGTGGATTGCTTTTGGATCTCCCCTCAATCTTATAAAGAAAAGAGAAAGACAAGCCACTCTATAGATGAATTTGAAACCCCCGGTGCTATTCTCTCCTCCTCGTGAAAGAGAAGATCAACCCATCACTGTGGTTTCTCCTGCCCTAGATCATACAGCAACTGCAATTTCTCCTGTCGCAGATCATATAACAACTGCAGTTTCTCCTATCGCTGGTCAGATTGTTGTTACAACTTCCCCTATGACTTGTTCATGAGCCAAGCCGTTATCCCCAGAAGTTCTAGCACAACAACTTCCTTCTCCTGCTCGAGGTGCTCATCTTCTACCTGTGAAGACTGTTTATAAAGGAAAATGAGCCATCTCTAAAGAGGACAGCTCATTGAACTATTCGACAGACAGTTTAGTCAACGAAACATCCTCTTCTACAAGTTTAACCGATGAAGGGGATGCTTTATTGGATGAAAACCAAGAAGCAGATGCCGAGGTGAACATCGATGAATAAGCTGAAGTTAGGGTTGAACTTCCACCTCTCGAAATCCCACTAAATCATCCAGATATTTCTTCCCCTATCAAGGTGGCTTCTTTCGAAGAAGAACAACATGATTATGGGGGGTCCGGTTGTTCTCCTGGGGTGAATATTTTCATTTCTTTCGATGCTTCGTATTCTCCTTGCATCATAGAGATCATGGACGCAATTGCACATACCACTCTTCCAACGATAGTAGAAGTGTCTACATTGAAAGAAGCAAAAATCCCACCATCAAACATTTAAGTAAAAGCGGGAAATATATTTTCTCCTCAAAGTGTGGAGGTGATCCAAGACATTACATAGGTTCTTCCAGTGGTTACTGCAATCCCTGATGTTTTTACTCGTTCCGATAAGTCTCTAACTATGCGTCCTTCCCCTATCCAACAGCTCAAAATTTGGAATTCTTTTCCAATCCGGTTGATGTCCCAACTTCGACGACCTTTGATTCAAGTACTGGGGTTTATGAGCTTTCTCTTAATGTCGTTGTTGCGGCTACGGACATGCCTGTATCTTCTAAACCAGAAACTTTTTTCTGTTCAGGCCACTTCTCCAATTGCCCCCAGAGCAGGTATACTTTTTTTTCTTATTTTATATTACTAAATATTTATATATCCAGTTCCCATATTTCTAATTGAGTTTCTTCTTTTCAGCTATAATCATACTGACCCCAAGTGGTTCTGAGGGTTCCAATTCCGTGGCCATAGTTTCTGACAAGATTTCCTTGGAGAAGATGTCACCCCTTATGCTTATATTTTCAAAAATGCCATCTCCATCATTGTGAACGCTTTCGGGGACCCTACTCAATGGCCTTTCTTGGACAGTACTTTAGTTGTCCTTTAACATTCAGGAAGACTGCCTCACATTAACGTTCATCCTTTGTACAATTCCTTGCTTCAATTTTACAATTCCATAAATGCTTTGGAGTCAGCGCGAAACACAGTCATTCCTCCGACAGTTTTGGATCGCCAATAAAAGCTTATACTCTTAAGGAGAAGATTTCCCAAGCTGATGCCTTAATATCCAATTATAATGCAGAAAATCAGTCTCTTCACAGTAAAACAAAATCTTCTGATAAGAATAGAGTGGTCCTCGAGAACCATATCGCTTTCTTCCAAAAAGAGAGCTTTATTTGAAATGAAAAAGTAAGAAGAAGAATCAAATATTTGCAAGATCAAAGAAGAAATCGAATTTAATACTCGCATCGCTGAATTTGAGAAGAGTAAACAGATGAAGATTGAAGAAATGGTTGCTTCTATGGAGTAAGAACTAGAAGGCAATCCTGATCAAGCTAAGATTATCCTCGAGGCCCAACAATCCCAAGCCACAACACAAGTTCATTTGAAGGAGAATTTACAAAAATATGTTATAGCACTAGGCATGCCAAAAGAGTTATAAAAAAAATAACTTTTCATATAAATTTCTTTGTTTCTTTTTGTCTTACAATGTTCAGATGAATTTCAATGCTTTGTTCAAAACAAACATATTCATGGCAATGCAATCATTGATTTTAGATACATGTTAACACAATATTCTCATGGTCATCATGCTTTATTATATCTACAATCTATCATAATTATGAATCATAAAGCATCCCTATGTGGTATTTATTCTAATGGGCGAGGCTACTTCTGTTTTGAAGTTAGTAGAGCTAGTTTTGCAAACAGTTTAAGCTCTTGAGTAATGGAGCAACACATAGTTTTTTAGAATTAAAAGTAGTTGGAGTAGGGTCTAATATGAACGGCCTCTATAACTCTTTGGAGTTCATAAGGCTTATCAGTGCCGGGGAGTTCGCAAACTGTGATCCATCAGAGGGGCCCAGTGATGCGACTAGGGCCGTGAACTAAATGGGATTTATGCACAAGGTTGGCCACAGTAACTCTCTAGGGTTCACTAGGCACGTAAGGCTACTTTTGGTACCAAATCCAAGGCCGTCAGTCCATCAATGAGGGGGTATTTTTAGAGAGACTCTATCCTCATGAGTTACTACTGAAATCAAGCTAGGGATCTGAGGGTTCTTATTTTGCTCTCCATTTTTCTTCATCTGCAAGGTTGGACCCATTCACAGTAAGGTATTTTCATCCTCGTTCATGATGTTGTTGGAAGCTATACAGACGGCATTAGTCTCACGCATGACTAGCCGTTGAAGACTTTTTGGCCTTTTGAGGCTTTTAGTCGCTGGCTCCATCCACTGTCCGCATGGGTATGCATGTGATGGCCTATATTGGGTTTTAAGGGACACTGACTTCTCACTGCTGCCCGAATAATATATAGGTCTTATGCGTAGTTGGCCATATAGGGCTTGGCTAGGCTGCCTTAAATGATGAGCTTCCATTGCTATCATAAAATCCATATGTGATTGGTTGCATAGGCTATCTCACTATAATGAATGGTAAATCAATAATTGATACATCGCTGTTCCTTGCTATTACCGATAATTTTCTGACGATATCCATCTTTATATTGAATTAGCTTAGCAATAATAAAAAATTTGATAGGCAGTCAGTGACAACAGTGATGGCTGCTGATTTCAGTGATAGTCGTTGATGCTTAATCTTGATATGCTTGAGAATTTTCCCTTTATTCATATATGAAAGAAAGAATACAAGGCTTTGCCTTTTAAGGCTGTTTCATCATTTCACCTATAATTGCCTCCTTTTGATTTAGAAGCATTATTCTGATAATCTTCTGTATCAAAACTACTTTCGCTGTCAGGGATGATATTTTTTAATAAAACGGGCATTGACTGGTATGTTAATGCCTCGTCCATCCTGATCTGTAACTTTGTATGCACCATTGGAATATACTTCATTTATGATGTATGACTCATCCCATTTAGGGTTGAACTTGCCCCCTGTTTTGCAGGTTACCACTATTGGCCTCTTGAACATCAATACCAAGTCGCGTTTGTTGAGAGACCGATGCCTTACTTTCTTGTCAAAGGCTGAGAAAATCCTTGCCTAATATAGTTGCAATCGCTACTCAGCTGCTAGTCAGTTTTCATCGAGCAAGTCTAATTTTGTCAACCTTATTCTTGCATTCTCATCATTTATAATCGACTGGTGCACTGCTACTTTGAGTGAGGCAACTTCTGTTTCAATTGGAATGACATCCTTTTGGCCATAGACTAGCGAATATGGTGTAGCTTTCTGTTTTGACAAGGAAACAAATGCATCTGATTTGGGGAGATTATTTTATTCAAACATAACAAAGAGATTTCATACAACAATCATGGCGATATTGATTCTGAGTTTATCTACATCCCTTCTTAATCCCTTGATTCAAAGATAGAATACTTTGAAATGAACAATATTATAATCAATAAAGCTCATATGTCGAATCTTGAATTCGGCAGCATTTCAACAGTGGCTTCAGTCATCTCCTATAACTTAGGAGGAATGTCGAGCTTTATCAACCAATCTCTCTTTTGAACTTGTCAATTGTGCGAAGAAGAAGGCCTAAAACAACGAGGATTGATCTTGAATGCTTTCCATAATTTCGACGGCATTTCAACCTCTTTTTAGCCTAGGTCACATGATGACCTGTTTGCGCAACTAGTGGAACTAAATTGCGGGTTGCGCGATCAGCGCAACCTATTTCCCAAGTTGTGCGATCCACGCAGCTTCTTTTCCATGTTACACAATCAGCGTAGTCAAACATTTGAGCAGTGCGATCTGTACAATTGACCTTTTCTTCTGCTCCTCACCTTCAGTCTTTCTTCAGAGCTCCGGTTTCTCCGAAAGATTTTTCTCCTCAAATGAGGAGAGGAGTGGGGAATTTATAGCCCCCCACACATGCTAACCCTCAGTATCTGTGTCATGGGTCCCACTTTATGCCCAATCCGACCGTTCATCTTGATCATCTTGCTTTCTTGAGTGCACTAACCGCTCAACAACAAAGTTAGTTACACGATCCATGCAATGATATTCTCTGATGTGTGGCTTACGCAAGGGTAACACAATCATGTCATTCACGCAATGCACTAATCTGGCTGAGCAGTCCGTGCAACTACTCTTCTGGCTGCGTGACACGCACAACTACTCATCTGTTCGCGTGACCCCCTCAACGAAAATACTTTGCGTCTTGTCTTGTTCTTCTCTTTTTCTAATTTGGATCTTCCTTCATAATTTTTTTATACTTCAACAGATGCCCCCTTGATCCGTTCTTTTATTCCCTTGAATCTAAGAGTATGGATCAATCTCAAAAAGAATTCTTTTATCCTTAGTATCGCTGCACGACCAGCGCAACGGCCACCTGATTTCATACTCATCCTTCTCCTCTATAAATAGCCCATCACTTACTCATTTCTTCATTTCTCTCTTTTGTAGCGAAACTCTGTCTCTGCATTCTCTTCCTGTGCAACCAGTAGTTGTTGCTCAACCCATGCAATGAATTTTCATTCATGCAAGGCTTTAAACAGCTGCGCTGTCCATGCAACCCAAAAACTGTTGCGTGATCCGCGTAACCTACTCCCGCACTAGGAAGTCTTCTGTACTATTGGGCTATCCATGCAACCAAAACTTGGCTAATTTTCCCGTCTTAGCCAGATTTTTTATTTTACTCAATCATGGTTCATACAAAAAGAACCTTCATTGCTGTAAACCCTCCTTTTAATCACCCTTTTCATCAAGAGTTGCCGAATACCGAACCTTTCCAAGCTCCCCTCAAGCAACAGAATCTCCTACCTCTCTAGCTCAACCTTCACGTAAACATTTTAAGATAACCCCCAGACGTCCTGCCTATATAAAAGAACCCATACTCCCTACGTTTGATTTTTCTTCACATATCACAACATTATCATCTCCTATTCATAGAGCTATCGCCGTGGGCGATCTTTAGATGCCTACAAAGCATGGCCGTGAGTACGACTGGGGGAATTGGTTGAAGACAACTGCACACTATCAAACGACCAGTCAAAGGCCACCTGCTAGAGAGGACACCGCTCCTCCTTCCAGACCCAAGAAACATCACCACAACAAAGCTCAGGAATTCCAAGAGAAGATAAGGAACACAACATGAAGAAGCTCCACAACTCCTGGGAATCGGTCTGCACTGTGCAAGGCGCCATAAAATTTGACAACCCATACAGACAGGGCCTCATTTCGATTTCGATCAAAATTCACCACCATCTCTCCATGCTTGTTTGCGATCTCAAAGATCACCTTACTATAGAAAGATTGGCATATATGGAGTCTTGGTCATTTAAGGATCCAAAACTATTGGAAGGCATTTTATAGCCGCCGAGACCAAGACAGCAAGCAGGCGACATTCATCCCATGATTTTCCTTGTTCCCTCCTATGATGTTCATAGTTTATATCCAACCTGCTTCTATCAGACACTCAAACAACATTTTAGCCACCATCTCCTGATATGGAGCCCGGAAGAATTTAGAACAAGAGGCCTTCTTACCCCTCGTAATTATTATTCCGAATGGGCCATGGAAATATTGGTGAAGTATGCTGGAACTTTATCAAAGATCAATATCTTCCATGCAATCGAAGTGACATCATCCCCCTTTTGTAAGGAAGCTTCTATTTTAAAAGCTTTCCTCAACTACCGGTGCCCTTCCACCAACTCCTTCCATCTTCCAGAAGGAGAAATGAGTATTACTCTTTGGGATATTTACAAGATCACCGGCCTGGAGATAACTGGAAAATTCTTTGATGAATTTGTCCCCCACTAACGAAGAATTTACTTTTGTGTCCTCTCCTGATCGTATCCCTTCAATTTCGGAGTCAACCACTGAACTTTTCAGGGAAATGTCTAAGTTTTCAAACATCAACAAAATTCATCCTATGCAATGACTAGCCCATTTCAGCAGAGCTTTCAAGTAAGAATTCTTTTCTTCAATCTCTTCTCATTACATCTGGAGATATATATAACCTTACCTTCATTTGCTCATCCTTTTAGGTTTAACGATGACCGTTCACGGGAGCTCGAATGTCTCCAAAGAAATATAAAAGGCCGTGCCGAATATTCTATCTATGGGGAGCTTGTGGCATTTATCGCATACTGCCTAAGCATGGTGGTCTTCCCTATTCCCAAATCAGTGGACGCCATCCTTCCATCATTATTTATCGCTGCAGGTGCCATGGTTGAAGGAGTTAAGTTTTCTCTTGCTCCCCCAGTTCTTTGTTCAATCTACAGAGGCCTTGGAGAGATCGCATGTCACGTAAAAAGCCCATCTGTTGCTTCTGCTTCAACGCACATGCCATGGAATTATTTTCTAGGTTGGCTTGGTGTCCACTTCCCCTAGACTTTTGAAGCACCGAAAAAAGCTTATGTCCACCCTTCTCAGGTTCCTCTCTACTTCTTTCAAAAGAGATCTATGGCAAAGAGATCTTACGACTGGTTAAGAGATGTCATTGCCTCTAATATTAAAATAAACTACTTCCATTTCGGCTTGCCCCGTTATATTGTAGACACAGAGAAGGCGGATACGGAATCCCTCTCCTCAGAAGAAAGAGGATTTTTCATATCGATTAAATCATGTAGTCTCGCATTAAGAGAAGGAACAGAATTCTTGGGAGAGCCATACTATCTGAGCCATTTTGCACGTCCGTTCAGCTTCGATCAAGCAATACCGGAAGATTGTGCGCTAGTCACCAAAAGAATGTGATGTTTCGGCACTGGCCTATTTAATTGGGTGATGATCTGAAAAACATTATTAGGCCGGGCCAACTCTTCCTTTATCATTTTGGGTTGAGATCATACCCCCAGGGAATCATACAACCACATGAAATGGTGGGTACACCAATCTTACCCGGTCAAAAAAAGTCTACTGGTGAATAGGCCTGTATGGCTTCCTCCTCCTATGCTTAAGGGTCGTGTTATTGAGGCGGGGGTTGGTTTCATTGCAAAAACAAGTCATGCCCCCTCGGCTGGTCATCGTTACGTATATATCTCTGTAGATGAGCCCATCTACAAAATAAAATCTGGTAATACTCTCGAGGGCTGGACAACATATGGCGATGTTCATGAATTTGAACAAATTCCTCTCCAACGTCTAGGAGTTGCAGAAGAGGTTGTTACTCAACCAGAGAATATTGCCAATCCTCCAGAATAGCCTTCTTCTTCCACTCATCCTCAGCAACAACCAATGTCTTCTCATGTTTCAAGGACCTACCTTTCCCCACAGCAATTCACTTCTTCTCTGATGACCAGGTCCCACACACGTGCCCAATCTTCTCCTCGAGAAGGGACTATAGCCGCCATTTCTCCGGTTTTAGCCACCATAGAGATTGAACCAGAAAGTTAGCAGCCTCCTCCTTCCAAAGGGAAACGGGTGGTTGTTGAAGATTCAAGTGAAAAGGAATCGAGCGATGGAAGTTCAACTTCTTCATCTGAAAGTACTACTTCTGATGAAAGCGAAACAGAAGAAGAAGAGCAAGGTGCTGATTATGAGGAGGGGGAAGTTGATGTTGGCAATAATAATGATATAACTATGGAAGATGCTCTAGCTGATGAGGGACATACACTCCCTATCTCTAAAGCCATACCTACTGAAGTTTTTCCCATCACAGAGGAAGAAGAAGGAGAACTCCTTAATTATGAGGAGTATGGACATTTACCATGTAAGAGGTTTTATTATCATGGTTTAATTTTGTTACTTCTTTCTTTCCTTCTAAACTTAAACACTCTTTTCTCAGGTGATCAAGCTGCAAATACGGAGGTAAACAGTGCCTCTCCTATGAATTTTCCCCCTGCTGCACCAAGAGCTTCACTAAGATTTTCAATACCTCCATTATCAGTTACACGCGAGATTGCTTTCCCAATGGAATCAATTGATTTGCTTACTCCTATGATGATTGCTTCAAGTATTGAATGTGAAATGGCTCCTCCAATGGAGCCAACCATGTCGCTTACTTCTACCACTATTGCTTCGAGTACCAAAGATATGGCTCCCTCCTTTGCTGAGATGGTAGCACCTAAGTCTCCTCTCACTAGAGAGACTCAACTGCTTGCTATTCCGACAGCAGCAGAAAGTATTTCCATTTCTTGTTTGCATTCTCTATATTTCCTGCACATATAATTTTATTATAACTTTATATTTTCTTATTTTTTAATAGGAAATGTACCTCAATGTAGTGCAGCAAGCTCCGGCTCTATTAGAACTTCATCCAATGTGTTATATTTTGGGAAAGTTTCTTCCTATAAATTTGTAACATCTCGAAAATCGGGGGGTCGAGCAAAAACCCAACTCCCGAGTTCCAAAATGTTATTTATGCAACATAGATATGTATGATTGAATGTTGTCTGTGATAATATATTAAACATGAGTGAAATTAAGCCAGAACAGCATATCATACTCCAGAGACAGTTAAATTAACCAGCGGAAGTCTGTAATAGTATGTATAACATATATAAACTGTTATATGTCTCCAGAGTGTGAACATGTTACCAGGTTATATACATACATGTATACTCCAAAAGTAGACAAAACGAATATACATGAGTGCGCTAAAAATATAAAATGACAAGTGTCAAAGTATCTAATCAACCTCCCTGTAATCCCGTCAATCAGAACACGCATAAAGGAGAGATCCTCCTTGTCATCATCAAGTCCGGCTCCGCCTCGCAGGCCGCGCCATCATCTGCAATCACAAAAGGGTCTGGTGGGTGTCCAGGAACACCGTCCCGTAACGTGGGAATGAGTAGCTAACTCAGTGGAATAATAGAGCAAGGATTAACATGTTCTCAAATCAATCATGCGATAATAGTAAAGCAGTAAATCAAACAATCCTAATACTGTTGTTAATGCAATTATGACATGACGTGATGTATGCCCTCACCGACGATCTCCCTCATACGGCAACATCTTACGACCGCGGCATGCCACACTCCCTAGAGTGCTCCACATCTTCCAGGCACATGCAATGCTATGGTGATATGATTTTCGAGTTATTATTAGTCCATTCAAACAGCAGGATTGGGAAACTAAGGTACTTCCCTTATATTAATCCCAACACAGATCCTGTCTAGGGTCGTCACTCCTAGTAATCTCAAACGATGTATATTTCGTAGGTCGCTGCAAGGGCTGTCAGGGCTGTTGCACGCACTCGTTGCTCCGCTCCCCCATCACCTTATCAATACAGGCCTACTGTACTCTACTGCTACTGAAGGGTCGTCGCCTCCCGTAGACTCAGAATACGCTCGCGGTTACTACAAAGGACTCGTCGCCTGATCAGTGTAGGCCGACAGCTAGAATATAGTGTCTCATACCACCATAATCTGCTCACGAGACTAGGTGCTCACTGGTCACTACGGGGAGGTTTGTGGCCCCAGCGTAGGCCGACAGCTCGACCACGGTGTCCCATACCACCATGCCCGGCTCATGAGTCTTCGTGGATCAAGGTACCATGGTTAACAGGGTTTACAATGGTAAGTTCAGTACCCTAGGTTCAAGCAGTTATGACTCATACAAGGTGAACATACATCGTCCAGTCGGGTTACTTGACGGGCTCGACTAGCACAATCGCATCTCAATTCGAACGACATGAAGTGCGTAAAACACTTCGCGTGGCCTAACCACTGCCGTCAACTCCAAACACGACTCGCGTTCATCGACGCGTCGTTCGTGGCGAAGATAAGCTAACCACGAATTCGCTCGGTTACCGACTGCCTGGACTAAGTATAGTCCCAAACAATCATGGAATCACATCAGCATTCATGTGAGAGTAATGGAAATGAAATACAACCATGTGAGCATGTTAACACATGTTATAACGTACAACTTAAGTAAATCATCCTACACATGTCTTTCACATATATAATGAAATTACGCATATCGCCAACATATAGGAAATCCTTTCCATCAGCAAATTAATTGAGAATTCAATCTCAAACTAAATCATAAGGAAATCATCAAGCACATGTTATAACATACAACTTACGTGAATCATCAAGCACATGCATTTCATTCATATAATGAAATCATGCATATGGCTAACATGAAGGAAACCATTTACACCAGCATATTTATTGAGAAACCAAACTCAAACTAATCCATAACATCATTTAATTCAATACATACTAATACAAGCATTTATACAAACACTTACACTACACTCTTAAGTCTACATATAGTATGTCGACCCGAAGTGCGCATTTAGGCGAATCTCTTTGCCAAACTAATTATGCACGCATTCCTAACATTCTAATGTGACAATAAACCATGTCAATCACATCAGCAAAATATGCATGAAAACAGTACTTCCTACAAATGACTAAAATGCCCTAAATCTCATATTCTTCGTTAGTTTACGAAACAGGAAACGGACAGCATGTTGTACATGTCAAACGGCGTTGCCGTCAAGAATCTACTATTAAACGACATTGAAAGCTTTGGAAACAGTCAATCAAAGCGTCTAAAATTCGCACCTTGTCTCTTATGGATGTGTAAATTCGAACGGAGCGTATACGCTTCGTCTACGGCGAATAAAGGACCTAATACACAAGTTCTATTAGCTACTTCGCTAGGAAACGAAAGGAACCTCAAATCAGCAACTTCTAGGGTATTTTCTTACCTGAAAATGCGGAGGAATCGCCTAGAAAGTGCTTGGATCGCGTGGCTTAAACACATGCAGCAGGTAGCACCAGCAGCAGGAAATTCTCTCCCACCTCTCTCACAATCTCTCACCTTTTCTCTCCCTCAATCTAAGGCTTTTCCCAAATTCGGATGGGAGAGATATGAGAGGGTTTCAACCCCTTTTATAAGCCCAAAAATGCCCAAAATAGGCTCAGGAATAAAGTTCACTTAGTGCCTATCCAATTCGGGGCTGTTTCGGTCCAAAACATGCTTTCTGGTGGTCCCCTTGTCGATTACGATCGGACTTAAGCTCATGCGTACCAAATCTAGCACGTATTAAGTTTTTAGTCCGGCAGGGTTCGCAGATCGCGCGTGGCGGACCAGTTTCAGTTCAGCGGTCACCGCACGTAGATCAGGGCTGAAAGTCTCATGATATAAAATAGAAATTTTTCCTGATCCAAGGGTGTAATATGGCTGAATTCTGATGGTCAGAACACTTAATACTGACGCGTCAAGTCGTGTGCCAGTTTTGAATTTGAAATTCCAATTCTGTCCCTATTCGCACTCTCTTCGGTCCGGGCTCAATGAAATGGCCTGTGATTATCGGTTTGACTTGGTTTTCAAAATGAGTGTCAAGTCCAACTAGGCGGTTCTAACGGTCTAAGATAGGAGGTATCGGACTTTCGACGCGCGGTCTAGATCCAATACAAAATTTCAAAGTGGTCCAGAGAACAAACCGGCTTAGAGTTTGATCTGAGGTTATAGAGAGTTATAGGGTCATTGGTTCCACTCGCTTTGGGTCTTGTAGAACATATTTAAAGTGGTCTAAGTTAATTCTACTGAGTGTTCAGTTTGGTACTCAACTAAATTCTACCCTAATTATGGCAGAATACGGTCCTAGGGCCATTCTATCCCCCATTTTGGGAACTTCTAGGTATCATATTATTTTTATTATTTTTCTAGGGGTTCATAATCAAGTTTACCCTAACTCCTCCAAATTTCATAAGATTTCAAGTTGTAGAAAAATTCTAAAAATTCCAGAAGCAGCCGCTGTCCAACAAGTGATTATCGGACAGTTTCTCACAATGACTTGCTTTAAACTATATTAAATATTTTATTATATTTTTCACATATTTTTATATAAAATTAGACTCATTTAATTTCAATCTAGTTTTTGAATCACCTAAATCGGAGTTATAACGAAGGAGATATGATTTTTCAAAATCCTAAGAAATGCGTAGAAAAAAAGGTACAGAAACTCGCTGTACGGACGAGTTCGGCGATGCCATCGCCAAAACCGGCGATGGCATCGCCGACCACTGACCTGTTTAGGGTGGTTTCTCCGTCTGATATTTGAAATGGGTGTATTTTAGAACCTGGGATGAGTTATTTGACATGAAATATATGATTTTGGGGTAGGAGAAGCTGATCTATCCAATTAGTCTACTTATTTAGTGAGACTTCAAAAGGTTAATGGCTAAAAACCCTTTTCATTTATTTATTTACTATTCATAGTACTTTTTAGCTTAAGTATTGATCAACATCACCTAAACTTTAATATTTGTGTCTAATGTGAGAGCTCTTAGAAAATTTTGAAGGATAAAGTAGTAAAAGGTGAGATTTTCGAAGGAAATAGGGATTTGAGACTTTTGGATTGAGTTTTGAGAAGTTAATCAAGTGTTAGGATAGACTCATTGCCTAAGGACGTCTAATCCCAGGTTGGCAAAAATCCGAGGTGTTACAAAATTGGCATTGATTAAGAATTTTGTATTAGCGATCGTTGAAATGTTCAAGGATCCTGATCAGGGGTCCGATTTGATCGCTGCTTTGGATGTACTAGGCAGCGCTGCACAGATGGTCAAAGTTGACTTTTCTTCTATACATAATTCTCTCTTAAGGTTTCATAATTCAATAACTGCTCTGTCTCAGCTGAAACCTTGACTGTTCCCCCTGAAACCTTGGAATATAAGAAGCAACTTGCCTACTCCAAAGAGAAGGTTTCTCAGCTCGCTTCAATTGTGTCTCGCCATGATCAAGAATAATCATCTCTACGAGAACAACTGAAGATGTTTGTTAATAATGAAACAACCATCCAAAATCGCATTTCTCTTCTGAAGCAAGAGATTGCTCAACTAGAGAAACAAAGTTCAAAGGAGAAGCTAAATATTCAAAGAGTGCAGAAAAAGATAGAGTGCAGCCTTTATTCTGTGAACTCTGAAAGATTTGAATTGATTAAGAATGAAGAACTAATTACCTTATTGGAAGAGAAATTGGCTAGTCTCCCTGATCCTGTGAGAATGATTTCGACTTCCCGCCTGGAACAAGTTGCTGTTCAAGTTAATTTTCAAGAGAATTTACAACAATACTTAATAGCGTTAGGCATTATAGGGGAACTATAAGATTAATTTTTTTTGATACGGTAACAGTTTTTTTAAATTTGTATACAAGTTTCTCATGATATTTTGACAATGATGCTTTTGCTCTATTTTGCACAATGCTTTCATTACTACTATATTATTGATGTATTATACTTTTTTATATCCTTTTATTATTTGTTAGCAAGAGATTTCCTAGATGATCCTTATCTTAGTTAGCGGTACTAAATTTTAATTTAGTCAGTCACACACAGTTTAAGTTCTTGAGTAGTGGAGCACACATAGCTTTTTAGTCTCTTGAGTAGTGGAGTCAAGTGGTCTTATGTGATGGTCTCTTTAACTCTTAGGAGTTCGATGGACTTTTCACTGCCTGGTGAGTTCACAAGCCGCGATCTATCAGAGGGGCCCAGTGAAGCTACCGGGGCCGTAAACTTGGTTAGATTTACGCACAGGGTTGGCCGCGGTAACTCTCTAGAGTTCACAAAGCGCACAAGGCTACCTTTGGGGTACCAGATCCAGGGCGCCAGTCCGTTAATGAGTAGGTTTAAGCCCTTCTTCATGAGTTAGTACTAAAATCAATAATCCTAAATCCAGGGGGTCTTACACACGGTTGGCTTATCTATGGACATGGCTGAAAGAGCTCACACTGCGGCCTGCTTTTTCTTCGTTTGTAAGGTCGGGCCCACTCACGAGAGGAAATTTACCTCCATTCCTCGTGACGCTGCCAGAAAGCTATACAAACGGCATTGGTCTTACACGCGTGACTAGCCGTCAAGGACTTTTGGCCTTTTAGGCTTTTAGTCGCTTGACTTCATCAGCTACCTACATGGGTATGCATATGATGGCCTTTATGAGCTTTTTAGGGCCACTGACTTCTCATTGTTGCCCGAATAGTGAAAATGATAGGTCTTATGCATAACTAGTCCTTGTAAAACTTGGTCCTTTTCAGACTAAGACTTGTCCTTTTTGGATTTGGCCTTTTTAGCACTTGGCTAGACTCCTTAAAATGCCTTAAAAGGCAATAATAGATGTGATTATTGTTGTGGTGCTGTGAGAATGATAAACTTCTGATTAAGAGTGATTATTGTTGTTGTGCTGCGAGGATGATAAACTTCTAATTGGGATTGATATGTCACCACTCTTGCTGATATTTTCAGGAGAACCAATCTGCATTATTTATAATATATCGGCATGGTGACAATACTAATTCTGATAGTATTTTTCAGAACTCGCTTGATAATAATGATGGTCACTACTTATTCAATATGTAGTCTTGATATGCTCACAAACTTCTCCTTTATTCATTCTTTTGATGACATATAAACATGGTCTTGTTCATTCATGCCTCCTTTTGATTCAGGAGTATTAGGCCAGTAATATTCTGGATCAAAACTAATAACATCTTCAGGGATAATATCTCTTTATGAAGTGAGCATTGAGTGGTATACTAATCCCCTATCCCTTTTGATCTATAACTTTATACGCGCCATTATAGTATACTTCTTTTATTATATAAGGCCGTCCCATTTAGGCTCAAATTTGCCCCTTGTTTGACGGGTGACTACTATAGGTCATTTCAACATTAGCACCATATCCCCTTTCTTGAAGGAATGATATTTAACATGTTTGTTAAAGGCGGGTGATATTCTGGCTTGATATGATTGTAGTCGCTGTTGGGCTTCCAACCATTTTTCATCAAGAAAATCCAGCTCTTGCAGTCTTATCTTTGCATTTGCATCATCTATTATAGATTGGTGCACCACCACCCTGAGTGATGCTACTTGTATTTCAATTGGGATCACTGCTTCCACACCATATACCAGAGAATATGGCGTTGCTTTCGTTGCTGTCCGATGAGTAGTTCGATATGCCCACAAAGCTTCCTACAATCTTTTGTCCTAGTCACGCTTATTCCCGACCACCGTCTTTTGCAGTATCTTGACTATCATTTTGTTAAATGCCTCTGCTAATCCATTAGCTAGGGGATAGTAATGTGTTAAAAATGAGTGATGAATACTATACTTCTGACAGAGCTTTTCCATACCTCTATTTTTAAAGGGGGTGCCATTATTTGTAACAATCTTCTTCGGGATACCATGGCGGTATATGATTGCATACCGGATGAAATTAACCACATCCCTTTCTTTAACATTGTATAAAGTAATTGCCTCCGTCCATTTAGAGAAATAATCTGTTGTTGCCAATATATATTGCTTTCCTTTGGATGAAGGCGGATTTATAGGACCAATGACGTCCAGTCCTCAAGTTGAAAAGGCCAAGAGGTAATTGATGGATGCAAGTCCTCAGGAGGAACGTGTATGACATCCCCGTGAATCTGGCATTTATGACACCACTTCGCATAATATATTGCATCTTTGAACATGGAGGGCCAATAATATCCCATGCGATGTACTCTATGAAATAAAATTCGACCGGCTTGATGTGCCCCACACTCCCCAGAGTGCACTTCTCATAATATGTGACTTGCCTCTCGTTCGTCTAAGAAACGTAACAACATTCCATTTTATGACTTTCTGTATAATACTTCACTACATAGAATGAATCTTTTTTATCATTGCTTAACTTGCTATTTCTCTGCTAGTTCTTCTGGCAAGATATCATATTTGAGATAATCGATGAAAGGCTAACACCAATCATTTGCATTTATCTCCAAACATGATACAGGAAGCGTTTTAACAGTTTCCTCAATGAACTCTGCAGATGGTAAAAATCTTCTTTCTTCGATGGTTACTTGAAGAGGACTTTGATTCGCAAGACAAGGCTGCTGTTAGGCTAGCTAAAGCATTTGCCTTTGCATTTTTAGACTGTGGCACATGTTTGATCTCAACGTGAAAGAATTGTTCTACCAATTACAGCGCTTTTCGACAGTACTACAATAATTCTTGCTTTCTCACTCTGAATTTAGTTGTCAATTGATTTATAATCAACTTAGAATCTCCAAAGATATGCAGCATTTTTATCTTCATTTCTCGAGCCATTTCCATTCCAATAATGAGGGCTCTGTATTCTGCCTCATTATTTGTGCATGTGGTGCCTAAAGTAAAGGAGTAAGGCAACAAGTTCCTTGAGGAGTAATAAATATCACTCCTGCCCCCACTCCTAATGCTCGAGTGGTGCCATCTAAATACATTTGCCATGGGCTTTATGACTCAACCAACATAAATTGTTCATCTAGAAAATCATCATTGACGGTTTCATGCTCTGCTATGAGATGTGCTGCAAGGAAGTCTGCCACTGCTTGTCCTTTTACAGCTTTTGTCAACTCATATGTAATAGTATATTCTGAAAGCAACAACATCTATTTGGCCAACCTCCCAGACAACATTCGTCTCGCCATTAAAAATTCTATAGGATCTACCCTCGAGATCAGAGTTATGGGGTGAGAGAGACAGTAATGTCTTAACTTTTGTACTGCAAATATCAACGCTAGGCATTCTTTCTCAATCGGAGAATAGTTACATTCTGCACCCATTAAAGTTTGGCTCAAATAATAGAGAGCAGTTTCTTTTCTATCTTCATTCACCTGAGCCAATAAAGCTCCTAAGGAACTCTTAACCGCAGATATGTACAAAATCAGCGGCTTCCCTTTTATTAGAGCAGCCAACACTGGCGGCCGTTTTAACAAATCATTGATTGAGTCAAACACATTCTGGTAGGCTTGGTCCCACACAAATTCTATATCTTTCTTCATCAGATGGGAAAACAGTTGACATCTCCCTGCAAGATTTGAAATAAAATAGTGAGTGTATACTAACTTTCCTTGTAAACTTTTTAGTTCCTTTAATATTTTCAGAGGCAGTATATCCTGAATAGCTTGGATTTTCCTTGGATCAATCTCGATGCCCCTATGCCAAATAACAAAACCGAGGAACTTTCCTGAAGATACTCCAAACACACATTTAGCTGGATTCATTTTTAACTGTTTCCTTCTAATTTGACGAAAAACTGATGTTAAATGTTCGCAATGCTCCCGGTGATCTCCTGACCTGACCACCAAGTCATCAACATAACATTTAACATGCTTATGCATCATATCTTGAAAGATATTCTGCATCATCCTTTAATATGTTGCTTCGGCATTTTTAAGACCAAACGGCAATACTTTATAACAATAAATTCCCAATGACGTTCTGAATGCTGTCGCTTCTTCATCTTTAAGTGACATTCTAATATGATTATACCCCGCATAACCGTCCATGAAGGACATGACAACATACCCTGCTATCAATCAGTAGTTCAATTATCGGAAGGGGAAAATTATCTTTCGGACAGGCTTCATTTAGATCTCTGAAGTCAACGCATACTCTGACTTGCCTATTTTTCTTCTTTACCGGGACGATGTTTGATATCCATTTGGGATATTTGACTTCCCTGATAAACCCAACTTTTATTAACTTATTCAATTCTTCTTCTATCAAGGGAACCAAGTCCGGATGAAATCACCTTTACGCTTATTTAACCGGTCTTTTCTTTTTGGATATGTTTAATTGATGCATTGCTACACAAGGTTCTAAGCTCGGCATCTTTGCATATGTCCAAGAGAAGACATCTTTATTTTCTTTGAGCAGTCGAATATATTCCTCAGACTCCTATTAAGAAAGAACGACACTTATGAATGTATTTCTCGGCTCTTCTTCCATGCCCAAATTGATCTCTTGCAAATTATCTATTGTTGGCTGCCCCCCGTCTTCTATCTGTTTCGGTGCCATCTCAGGGCATTCAATTGTCTTAGGCTCTTCTTTTGACTGTAACTGTAACTGTATTTACTATCTGTTTCGGTGCCATCTCAGGGCATTCAAATTATCTATTGTTGGCTACTCCCCGTCTTCTACCTGACTGTAACTGTATTTACTAATGATTTTGCCCCTAGCCCTTGGAATTTTCTTCACTTTTCCTGACTAATTCCGATAGGAACCTAGATCCCTTTCCCATGATTCAAGCGAGTGGGCTCTTCACAATCAAAGCCCATATTTTTCATAATCTCTCTACTTTCTATACTATACTTTTCGAGATCCTATGGTGTTAGCCTACTATAATACACATTATTCTCGATCTCTTCTTCGGCCCTTGATTCAACCACAGTGTAAAATTCTATTGGTTCTTGATGCTTTGCGTTGGCCTTGACTTGAAATCTTCCCGGAGCATTGAAAAATGGTTTATTCCTTTCAATATGCGGCAACGACATTGTATAATTGGAATGCAAGATTTTTAACTACTCTGGTGACAACAAGGTCAGTGGTAATTGACCACACTGTCTTAGATGTTTCGGCATAAAATAGAATTTCTTCTTTGTCTAAGTAGTTCCAGCTAGTCCTGCTTCATCCGCTTCTTCTTTTATCATATTTATCTGAGTTTTGCTTGGGATTTCACTTTCATCATCCTTTTTTCTTCTTTTGTGAACCCTTTATAATAACTAGTGTCTGCGAAGAAGGATTCGGCTTCTGTATATGGCTTTGAGCTGGTCATTACTTTACGCGATATCCCATCTTTACAGTATTTGAAACACTGGTGCATAGTAGAGGGTACAAGGTTGTACTGATGTATCCATGGTCTCCCCAATAGGAGATTATATGTCGTTGTGGCATTAATAACATGACACACAACATCAGTAGTCAGTTCTCCTATTTCTAGCATTATTGTAATCTTGCCAAGCGCACGTTGTCTGTCTTGATTGAAACCTTGTATCATCATCCCGTTAGGACGCAAATCCGACCGGTGGTAGCCCAACTTACTCAACATTGATAGTGGAAGGAGATTAACTACAGAGCCATTATCTATCATAATCCACTTAACTTTCTTTCCCTGGACATGACCTTCTATCATTAACGGTCTGTTATGCTCTACTTCATAGATCAAATCATCATCAAAAAAGGAAACGACTGGCAAACAATCTTCTGGTTTATTATCTTTCGCATGCTTTATCTCTGCCAATAAAGTCTCTTTGACATCATGGTCAGACAATGCCTGGGCCAAGCTTTGCTGAAATTCTTCTGACAATTTAAGAGCATCGTATACGCTTAGCCGAGCCAAGATGCCTTTTAAATGACTTGCTACATCGTAAGTCACCTTCATCATTTCATTCTTCTTTTCATTCCAGTCATCATTATTCTGTCTTTTAGTGGCTTCTTTTCTTAAGCACTCTACCTGTTGTTTTACAGGACTTATTATCTTCTTTCCTGATCTTAGTGTGATCATTGCTACTTTCTTTATTGCCTTCTGATCATTTTTCTCTTCTTTATCTTGAGCCTTTCCTCGGATCATGAGAATATTCACCATTGTTATAGTACCCCTTTCTTTTTCTTCACCAATTATTATTTCACCCTTGTTTATCATTCGCTGTATTATACACTTCAAGGTATAAAAATTCCTACCAGGCGATGATAACGACAATAATCCCTTTCCCTCATTCTTGTCACATCTTTAGGACGTTTGGGTTCTGGTAATGATATTGTGTTGGCTTTTAGCAACTGATTCATCATAGGAATGACATCTTCTTTGTTGAAAGCGAACCCCTCATGAGAGTTAATTACCCTGACTCTTTTTCCATCGTCGTATCTATTTCTTGGCTGTCGCTATTCTTCTTTACGTTCTTGCCTCTTGTTTCTTGAATCCCTAATATCCTTACTTCTTTTATCACGCTCGATAGTATTCACAGCCACCCTGCTGGATGCTCTCTTACCTGTTTCATGGAGAAAGGCCGGCTTCTTAAAGGTCATCAATTCCAATGCATGAGCCTTGATGGCTAAGTCACGGAAGGTTTGGATATCGGCACTAGTGAGTCTAAATGCAATTCCTGTTTCCATGGAATTCAGGAACATCTTGACTTATTCCTTTTCTTTTGGCAATTGCCTACATGAAGCTCCTAATGTCTTCCACCTGTCTATAAACTTTTCTACTGGTTCTCCTTCTCTTTGCCGTACAGAAGCCAATTTCGTGATACTAACGTCACGTTCTGAAGAGAAAAAATTTAACATAAAGGCATCTTGAATCTCCTCCCACGTACGTATGGACCCTGAAGCTAAACTGGAATACCATCGGAATACTTTGTGTGTCAGTGACAATTCAAATAACTGTAAGTAATACTAAGGTATTGTCGAGAAATTTCCCATGCTGGTGATGGAGTGCATTAAACGCTCTTCTGGTGATCCTTCTTCGTTAAACTTCTGAAAGTCCGGATGCTTAAAGTTAGCTGGAAAAGGGATATCTTCTACTTCTCTTGAATACGGCGTCAGGTACCTGAAACAGCCAGTATTTGTACGCTCTCTTTCTATTCTGACAGCTTCTTCGATGACTTGTCTTACATCATCCTGTGTTACAGTCCTTACTGCTAGAACAGATTCTCTTGACCCTTCTCCTTGTGGGTGAGAGCGTTTAAGATGGCTTTCATGCCCATTTACTGCACCTGTCATTGGTGGAGCCATAATTTGGGCCATGTTATGCGTAAAAGTTATTAGTTCTTCCCTGAGGTTTCTGTATTCATCCATTAGCCCTCTGTGTGCTTCTGCCATCTCATTGATACGATCTTCTATAGTTGACCTATTTTCCTAATTCGTATTGGCCATATGTACCGTGGCTTCTCTACTTTTTGATGAATCCGTAGCTGGAGTAGGGCGAGAGTATGTTGACGTTACAGGACTTACGTAGAAAGGAGAGAGTGGAGTATCATTCGACTTTAGTGTACTTCCTGTGCTATCAACCGATCGGGGTGATACAGACATCAGCAGACTTACCTGGGGTGACACGGGCATTGGTGAACTCATCATTATCGCTTTACCCTTTTGTTCTTCTGTCCACTTGGCCCTCGGGATGATTAAGTCGGAAAGTCACGTAATGTTAACTGCGGAACCACTTGCTCGGGATAAATTACAGGGGGAGCGAGTTCAGGGTTTCTTTTAGTTGCATTACGCGTCACAGGGCCCTTAACTCTTGGTAAAGATGGGTTTGTTCGAAGATTCTTTGCATTTTGTACTCTCATCCTACGAGTCATCACTAGGGTCCAGTCTTTATCTCCTTCCGATGGCTGAGGCGAAGCAGATACCACCCCAGTTGTAGCTCGAGCTAGGATGTTCTTGCTTGTAGACAATTGAGTCATGTATTTCCAAGGCGGATCTGACACATACTCTATCATGAATCCGATCAGAGTGAAACAAAAGCTCACTTTTCTAGCAGAAATTTCCATTGGTTGTGATTTGTAGTTTGATCCAAAAGCCTTCAATGACAAAGCATATTTATGATTAGTGTCTAGAAAGTAAATAATTTATCTTAGAGATGAAGGGGGGGATTATCCCACTCAGAGTCGCCATTTTGGCGTCAGAAGACACTAAAAAATGCCATGAAGATCCTATGATACTCTCAACGTTATTATTGAAATAAAATAATAAATCCCCAGTGAAGTTGCCATTTTGTTTCGACAAGGAAACAAATGCATATGATTTGGGGAGATTATTTTATTCAAGCATAACAAAGAGATTCCATACAACAATCATGGCGATATTGATTCTGAGTTTATCTACATCCCTTCTTAATCCCTTGATTCTAAGACAGAATGCTTTGAAATGAACAATATTATAATCAATAAAGCTCATATGTCAAATCTTGTATTTGGCAGCATTTCAACAGTGGCCTCAGTCATCTCCTATAACTTAGGAGGAATGTCGAGCTTTATCAACCAATCTCTCTTTTGAACTTGTCTATTGTGCAAAGGAGAAGGCCTAAGACAACAAGGATTGATCGTGAATGCTTTCCATAATTCTGACAACATTTCAGCCTCTTTTTAGCCTGGGTCACATGATGACCTAGTTGCATGACCAGCGCAACTGAACTGTGGGTTGCACGGTCAACGCAACCTATTGACCAAGTTGCACGATACACGCAGCTTCTTTTCCGTGTTGCGCAATCATAGTAGTTAAACGTTTGAGCCACGCGATCCGCGTAACTGACCTTTTCTTCTGCTCCTCACCTTCAGTCTTTCTTTAGAGCTCCGGTTTCTCCAGAAGATTTTTCTCCTCAAATGAGGAGAGGAGTGAGGTATTTATAGACTCTCACACGTGCCAACCCTCGGTATCTGTGTCATGGGTCCCACTTTATGCCAAATTCGACCGTTCATCTTGATCAACTTCTGTTCTTGATTGCGCTAACCGCGTAACAACAAAGTTAGTTGCGCGATCCACGCAATGATATTCTCTGATGCACCGCTCATGCAAGGGTAACACAATCATGTCATTCGCGCAATGCACTAATTTGGCTGAGCAGTCCGCACAACTACTCTTCTGGCTGCGCGATTCGCGCAACTACTCATCTGTTCATGTGACCAGCCTAACAGAAATACTTTGTGTCTTGTCTTGTTCTTCTCTTTTTCTAACTTTGAATCTTCCTTCCTAATTTTTTTATGCTCCAACACTTTCATTGTCATCCGGTGAGTAGTCCTATGAGCCCATAGAGCTTCTTGTAACTTTTCATCCTAAGCACTCTTATTCCCAGTCACTGTCTTCTTCAATATTTTCACAATCATCTTATCGAATACCTCTGTTAATCCATTGGCTGGTCGATAGTAGGGTGTTGAGAACGAATGATGAATGCTGAATTTGAGACAGCTTTTTCATACCCCTATTCTTGAAAGGAGTACCATTATCGGTAATGATTTTCTGTGGGATACCATGACGATAGATTATCACGTGTCAGATGAAATTAACAATATCTTTCTCTTTAACATTTTGCAATGTAATTGCCTCTATTCATTTAGAGAAATAATCCATTACTGCTAGTATATACTTCTTTCCTTCGGATGATGGCAAATTTATAGGACTAATAACATCTAGTCCATATGAACCAAAAGGCCAGGAAGTAGCTGTCTGGTGAAGGTCTTTACGAGGTATATGTATGATATCCCAATGAATCTGACATTCGTGGCATCGCTTCGCATAATCTATAGCATCTTTAAACATTGTGGGCCAATAATATCCCATCCGATGCACTCAATTAAATAAATTTCGGCTAGCTTGATGCGCTCCACATTCCTCGGAATGAGCCTCTTACAACACTTGACTTGCTTCTTACTTATCCTGACATCACAACAAAATTTCATTATAAGATCCTCTGTATAAAACTTCATTACTCATAATAAATCTTTTCGATATCTGCTTGACTTGCTATTTCAGCATTAGGTCTTTTGGCAAGATATCATATTTAAGATAATCAACAAAATGCTGACATCAATCGTCTGTCATTACCTCTAAACATGATATAGGGAGCACTTCAATAACTTCGTTAATAATTTCTGACGAGGGTAAGAATCTTCTTTCTTCTATTGTCACCTACAGGGCTTTAATCTAGACAAGATAAAGCTGCCGCTAAGCTAGCCAAAGCATTCGCCTTTGCATTCTCGCATCACGACACATGCTTAATTTTGACGTGATGGAATTATTCTAGCAATTGTTGCACTTTCAACAATATGGAAGAAGCTCTTGGTTTCTTTTTTCAAACTCAGTAGTTAGTTGATTTATAATTAACTTAGAATCCCCAAAAATCTGCAGTGTCTTTATCTTCATTTCGCCAGCTATCTCCATTCCAATGATCAAAGCATTATACTCTGCTTCATTATTTGTGCATGTAGTACCTAATGTGAAGGAATAAGGTAATAAATCGTCTTGAGGGGTGATAAATATCACTCCCACACCTGCTCTTGTTGCTCAAGATGCACCATAAAAAAACATCTGCCATGAGCTTGATGATTCAATCATCATTACTTGTTCATCAGGAAATTCATTAGAGACAATTTCATTGTCCGTCACTGGATGATCTGCCAAAAAGTCTGCCTCTGCTTGGCCCTTAACTACTTTCCCTAGCTTGTAAGTGATTGTATATTCTGATAGTAACAACATCCATTTCACCAATCTTTCGGATAACTTTGGCCTCGTCATTAAGAACTTGATGGGGTGTCTTAGTTTCTAGACCATGAATATCAATGTTAAACATACTTTTTCGATCGGCGAGTAATTACAGTCTGCTCCTATTAGAGGTTGACTTAGATAATAAAGCATTGTTTCTTTCTCATTTTCATTCATTTGTGTCAATAAGGCTCCCAATGAATTTTTAGCTGCAGATATGTATAGAATAAGAGGTTTACCCTTCACAAGAGTTGTTAACACTGGAGGTTGTTTCAACAATTCCTTCATCAAATCGAACGCATTTTGACAAGAATTGTCCCATACAAACTCCGTTCCTTTCTTCATTAGATGAGAAAATGGTTGGCGCCTTCCTGTCAAGTTTGAACTAACACTTCGAATGTATGCCAATTTCCCTTGGAAACTTTTCAATTCTTTCAACATTTTTGAGGGCAGCATATCCTAAATGGCCTTGATTTTCCCTGGATCGATCTTGATTCCCCTGTGTCTTACGAAGAAATCAGGGAATTTCCCTGACAAAACTCAAAAGGCACATTTGACTGGATTCAACTTTAGCTGTTTCCTTTTGAGTCGACGGAAGACTAAGGCTAGATGTCTGCAGTGCTCTTCATGGTTGTTTGATCTAACTACCAGATCATCCACGTAACACTCAACATGTTTATGCATCATGTCTTGAAATATATTCAACATTTCCCTTTGATATGTTGCGCCCGCATTCTTAAGACCGAATGACATAAATTTATAGCAATAAATTCCCAATGAAGTCCTGAATGTTGTTGCTTATTCGTCTTCAAGAGCCATTCTTATTTGGTTATAACCTGCGTAACCGTCCATGAAGGACATTACAGCATATTCCGTAGTGCTATCTATTAATAACTCAGTTATTGGCAATGGAAAATCATCTTTCAGACAAGCTTCATTTATGTCTCTAAAGTCAACACATACCCTGATATGCCCATTCTTCTTCTTCACTGGGATGATATTCGATATCCATTTCGGATATTTAACCTCCCTGATGAACTCGACTTTAATTAACTTGCTTATTTCTTCCTCTATCAAGGGAATTAGATCCGAGTGGAATCACCTTTGTGCTTTTGCTCAATTGGCCTCTTATCTTTAGAGGATTTCAATCAGTGCATTGCCACTGACGGTTCTAGGCCATGCATTTTTGCATATGTCCAAGAAAAGATATCTTTATTTTCTTTTAAGAGCTCAACATACTGGTTGAATTCTTGTTGAGGAGGCTGACACTTATAAATGTATTTCCCGGTTCTTCCACGATTCTTCTTCCGTGACTAAATTTATTTCTTACAAACTGTCAATTGTCGGTTGCCCCCCGTCTTCCATCCGCTTCGTAGCTGTCTCAGGATTCTTGACCATCTCAGAATCTGTTCTCTCTTCTTGGTCAACTGTAACCATATTTACTGAAGATTCTACCCCCAATCCTCAAAATTTCTCTCACTTTTTCTGATTCACTCTGATCGTGATTTGAATTCCTTTTCCGTAGTTTAAGCTAGTCAGTTCTTCATAGCAGAAACCCATGTTCTTCATGATTTTCCTACTAACTGGACTGTACTTCTTAAGATCTTCGGATGTCAATTTCCCATTACTCGTGTTATTGTCATCTATTTCTTCTGAAGGGACATAAAATTCGATCGACCCTGGGTATCTGGTGCTAGATTTAACTTGAAATCTCTTCAGAATGACCGGAAATGGTTTGCATCTTTCAACATACGATAGTGGAACTGTGTAATTTGACTGCAAAATTTCTAACTTTTTTGGGGAAAATAATGTTAAAGGTGGCTATCTCGGCTGTTGTAGATGCTTTGGCATGAAGTAAAATTTCTTTCTTACTTTCACTGTCCCAAATGATTCTATCTTTTTTTTTCATCATTATTTCCATGCAAGCATTCCCTGAGGCTTTGTTTTCATCATTCCTATTTTCTCCTTCAATGGCGAATCCATTATAATAATTGGCATCCGCAAAGAAGGCTTCAACGTCTATGTATGGACTTACGTCAGCTAGCACTTTGTATTGCACCCCGTCTTTACACTATTTGTAACACTAGTGTAAGGCGGAAGGTATGATGCTATACTGATGCATCCATGATCTTCCTATAAGGAGGTTTTATCTCATTACTGCATTTATAATGTGGCAAACAACATTTTTAGTTAACTCTCCTATTTCCAGTGTTATTGTAATCTTACCAAGCGCACACTGTCCATCTTGGTTAAAGTCATGTATCATCATTCCACTAGGGCTTAGATTAGAGTGGCAATATCCCAATTCATTTAGTACTATTAGTGGTAATAGATTCACTGCAGACCCATTATCGAGCATTATTCGCTTGACCTACTTACCGCAAATATGAGCTACAATCATCAACGACCTATTGTGTTCCTTATTACAAGTTAGGTCATCATCAGAAAAGGAGACAACTGACATATAATCTTCCTGTTCTCTACGCTCTTCATTCTTCATTTCTATCACCAATACCTCTCTAATGTCATTGTCAGATAAGGCTTTAATCAAACTTTGTAGAGAGTCTTCTGGCAATCTTAGGGCATCATAAACACTTACCCAAGATAATATACCTTTCAGGTGACTTAAGATGTCATAAGTCACCTTTCCTGCTTCCTTCCTTTCTTCTTTCTTGTCATTGTTGCTGCTGGAGTAATTCTTGTTCATTTTTTCCTTTAGTTTTTTATCCTTCAGATTTGGTGGGCTAGCTACTTTCTTCCCTGATCATAATGTAGTTACTTTGACTTTCCCCGTTATTTTCTGACGCTCTGTCCTCGTTCTTCCATGAGGATTCTCTTGCACAGTAAGTACATTTATTATTTCTCTTCTATCTTCTCTTTCTCCTTTCCAACTATGGTCTCACCCCTATTTATCATTCTTTGTACAATGCATTTCAATGTATAACAATTCTCTGTCGAATGCCCTACTAGAAGGTGATAATGACAAAAGTCTCTTTCTTTCATTTTCAACGACTCTTCAGGGCGCTTAGATGGAGGTAGTTCGATTGTACTAGCCTTCAGCAACTAATTCATCATGGGGAGTATCTCCTCTTTCTCAAATGCAAAACCCTTATGAGAATTCAACAATCTGGATCTTTTATCATAAAATATTCCTCTGGGATGATTCAACTCCTCCTTCCTTTCTGTCTTTTTACCTTTTATTTCTCTTGTATCATGGTTTTTCTTCTCATGATTGACTACATTTTTAATCAATTTCTGAGGTCCTCTTTTAGTTGTTTCATAGTTAAATGCTGGTATTTTCCTGGTCATCTGGTCATCAGTTCTAAACCGTGCGCTTTCGTGGCTAGGTCGCGGAAGGTTTTGATATCAACGCTACTGAGATCGAACGCTATTCCTATCTCCATAGAATTCAGGAAAATCTTCACCTACTCTCTCTTTCGGTAACTGCCTACAAGAAGCTCCCAAGGTCTTCCATCTATTAATAAATTTTTTTCACAGGCTCTCTGTAAGTGCTATAGTTTATAGCCCCTTGTTATTGTCAAATTTGTGGTGACAAAGACACTACTTTGAAGCTGTATATATGATGAACAAAAGATCAATTCAAGATCTCAGAAGCTTTCAAGTTCAAGACCTCAGAAGCTTTCAAGCTCAAGAAGCTTTCATGTTCAAGATCTCAGGCTTAATCATACTCAAAGGTCACTTGTCTTCAAGATTCAATGTCCTTGCTTCACTATTAAGGTATGACTGACCTTAGGTTGACCTTTAGAGTAGGACATTTTGGATACATAATCCATATATATTTTATAAGTGAATTTGGTCTATTCTAAGACTAGTCCTGGACCTTGTTCGACTAGTCCTAGCACTAGTTTGACCAGTGTAAGAAATTCCACGACCAGTCCTAAGTTGTTGAAGATTTTTGAAATTTTTTGGTTACTCTACGACCAGTCCTGGAGACTGTTTGACCAGTTGTAGGATCAGTGTCGACTGGTTGTTCTACCAGTTGTAGACCTTCGACTCAAAGTCCACCATTATAAAATGTCATTCTACGACCAGTCGTATGCACCCTACGACTGGTCGAAGGTGACCTACGACCAGTCATAGAGTACCTATGACCAATCGTGAAACTGTCAGATCTTATCGCGCCTAAAATTTTAAAATTTTGTTGGTTCTTTGACCAGTCGTAGAGGTCCTAAGACTAGTCGAAGACGTGTTTCGCTCAGCTATAAATAGATCACGAATCTCAATAATAGAGACAATTTGAGCTAATTAATTCAGCCTTCTGAGAGATAAGTCAGTGCTCTATTTTAAGCTAAGTGTGCGTAATTCATATTCTCTTTCTTTAACTTTTTTAATTGATTTTATTTCTGGTATTCCAATCTAATCTAAATAGAGGAATTGTTATTTCCCTTTCTTTGGAATCAAAGTCAATTAAAGCTAGCCCATTTTGGTTTAATATAAAATCAATTAGAACTAAAACCATTGTAATGTGAGTTTTGGACATTGAACTTGGACATTCAATCATCTACTCTGACTTGGTTCTTTGGGACTACTACAACGAAGGAGAAAATCAGTTATTTTACATTTAATTGTAAATTCCTTTCTGTTTTGGTTTCTTTTGGAATTTGCCAGAAAATTCTTATTGTATTGGTTATCTAAGGAGAGCTAGGAAAACTCAGAAGTGGGGTTTTTTTTTATTGTGTAAGCCCACAGAGAAAGACACAATTGTGAAGGTTTTGGGTGAACCTGTAAAAACCTAATTTGATAGTGAACGCTAAAATCCCGTGTGAGGATATTAGGAGTGGAGTAGCATTCTGTGTGGCTGTTGTTTAACAGTTGGTGAACACACAGGTGAACCACTATAATCCCTTATATTTCGTGGTTGAATGGTTTATATTTCATATCTTTAATTATTCATTTGTGGGATGTATATGTGGATGTGAATGTTGTAATCATTTATTTTAAGCATTGTGGGAATGTTGTAATAGTTTAACATTTATTTCTTGTTATTCCTTCATCTGCTTCATTAATTGTTTTAGTAAGGTTACCCTGTCATTTATATGGTGTATGGTTGTCCTTAGAACAAAATATATTTGTAATTGTAATTTGTATTTAATTTTTTATCATTCCTCTTCAATTTGAGATTTGATACAAAGACCTTTCTAGAAATAAGGTTGTCCTACCATAAAATTTAGTTTTTGGTGTAAGGTTGTCCTTAGAACAACATTTGTATCAACCTCTCAAGATCTAAATTTTGAGGTTGCTTTGCATTCTTACATAGTGGTTTGTTTATATTATTTTTTGGCTATCATATTTATTTAATTTCCGTTGTTATAAGTTTTATTTAGCATAGTCCTATTCAACCCCCTCCCCCCCCCCCCCCCCCCCCCCCCCCTCTAGGACATATAGCTAGGCCTTTTCAAGTTGTATTAGAGCCTAATAGCTCAATTTTTTATTAATTCTTGGATTTATTTCCTGAGATAACGATTTAAGCTATTTAAGATGTCAAATTTTGATAGCCTATCAGTCACTAGGCCACCACCCTTTGATGGCTCTAACTATGCTTATTGGAAAGCCAGGATGAGAATATTCTTAAAATTCATGGATGAAAGTGTGTTGCTGGCCACTGTGAATGGTTGGAAGCCTCCTACCACTGAAGTAACTGGAGTTGATGGTTTAAAATCTATGAGAGTAACACCTTATTTCTCGTCGACCACACTTCAGAATAGTGAGAGCAGTGCAAATGCAAAAGCACTAAATGCAATCACTTGTGCACTATCACCGGATGAATTCAAAAGAATTATTTCCTGTGATTTTACAAAGCAAGCTTGGGATATATTAGAAATGACACACGAGGGTACTTCAATTGTCAAGAAATCGAAAGTCCAGCTCCTTACAACCAAATTTGAAGAAATTCATATGGAGAAAAATGAAACATTTATGGACTTTTATACACGATTAAATGATATTGTAAACTCTATGTAGGGTCTTGGTGATAAAATCCCAGAAAGTAAAGTGTGTGCAAAAATACTACGCTCACTTTCTGAACGGTTCAACTCTAAAGTAATTGCGATCTAAGAATTTCGTGATACGGACAAATATTAGGGTTGAGGAATTAGTTGGTTCATTACAAACCTACGAGTTAACTTTTAAAGCTCCAAAAGGAAAATTAATTGCTCTTAAAACTTCTAAAAACAATTTTCATGAAAATTCTGATTTAGATAACTCTAAAGATGATATGGCCCTTTTGGAAAAAAACGTTTTATAAAATCTTCAAAAGTAAAAAAAATGAGTTGATTTTTAAAAAAGAAATGATAAGAAAAGATTTAAAACTAAATCTAAAACTTGAAAATCTTTGAAAGATAGTTAATCTTACAACTGCCAAGAATATGGGCATTTGGCTAACAAGTGTCCTAAAAAGGACAAACCCAAAAAGAAGGGTATGTTGGCTACTTGGGATGAATCCTCTAATTCTGAAGCTTCTTTTGAATCTAAAGATTCTGAAACCAAGTTGGGCAATGAAGTGAAAGCCCTTATGACTCTAGCCAAATTCACATTTTCAGATAATGATTCAATAAGTGAAGAAAATCTGAATAGTGAATATGAAAATGAAGATGATCTTCAAGATGCCTATAATGCCTTATACAAGGAGAGTTGTAAAATTATGGTAAAACTAAAACTTCAAAAAGAGAAATTTTCTAAATTCGAAGAATCTTATGAGTTTCTTGTTTTAGAAAAGTCCCATATTTCAGACTGTTTTGAAAAGACAAAACGCGATTTGGATTTTAAAACCTCCCAAGTTGAAAATCTTAAATCTGAAAATGACCAACTAAAACATGAAGTCTCTTCTCTCTTGAGTTTAGAGGAAACTTGGAAATATGCCCAAGGTGATTCTAAATTAGAAAAACTCTTATCAGGATCAAGAAAATGTGGCGATTGATCCGGTCTTGGTTATGATAAGAATATTTCTCCTAAATTGAAAAATGCACCTCCTGAGTTTGTAAAAGGAGAGACCTTAAACTCAAAAGGGAAAGGACAAGTGTTTTCTAAAGATTTTAAATCTGTTCAAAAAACTAAAGGAAATTATTTCAACTATAAGAAGCATAACCAAAATCCTTTGGCTGAAAAGATAGTTGATTTACTTAAGGAGCATTTAAAGTCTAACTCAATAGGTCATACTTATAAATCTTACAATAAAAAAAGGACCAACTATCCACCTAAACCCAAAATGGTTATGAAATGGATTCCAAAGGTCACTTGCTTGGTTGCCCATACCGCTTTCAAAGCTATAAGCCATTTAAAGTGGTACTAAACAGTGGATGCTCCAGGCATATGACAGGCGACAAGACTTTATTCACTGATCTAAAAGATATGGCTGATGGTTCAGTCACATTTGGTGATGGCAGTAACTGCAAAATTATGGGCCAAGGTACGGTTCAACTTTATAACCTTTTGTTATTTAAGAATGTCTTATACATTGAAGGACTAAAACACAATTTGCTAAGCATATCTCAAATATGCGATAATAACCATAGTGTTCAGTTTTCTAATCAAAGCTGTGAGATTTTAAACAATAAGGGTTCTGTAATACTAACTGGATGTAGAACGTCTGAAAACTGCTATATTGTTCGTGAATCCAACTCATCTAATCAAACATGTTACATGGTCCATACAGACAAGATAGAATTGTGGCACAAACGTCTTAGACATGTACACTACCAAAATTTATTTAGATTGAGCAAACGGGAAGGTCTACCCAAACTTCAAAAATTAGATAAGATATGTGGTGAATGCCAATTTGGGAAACAAACAAGGAACTCACACAAAAAGGTGAATTTCAATACCACATCAAGACCACTCGAACTTCTTCACATGGATCTGATAGGACCAACCAGAATGGAGAGTCGTGGTCGCAAAAGGTATATCTTAGTAATAGTAGATGACTTTACCAAATGTACATGGGTAGTCTTCTTACGGGACAAATTAGAAACCCTTGAAAAAGTAAAAAAAAGTTCTCAAAAGGATTCAAATTAAAAAAGGTTCTTAAATCAGTAAGATTCTTAGTGATCATGGATCTAAATTTGAGAATAACGGTTTTGTAGTGATCAAAGAATATTACATGAATTCTCAGCGCCCAAAACTCTACAATAAAATGGGATAGTGAAAAGAAAAAATAGAGTGCTACAAGAAATGGCTAATGTCATGTTGAATAGCATGAAGCTCTCTAAGAATCTTTGGGCTGAAGTAGTCAATACAGCTTGTTATATTATTAACCGAGTTTACACTAGTAAAGGTAATAATAAAATGGCTTACGAAATGTGGTTCGATAAAAAGCCTACTGTCAAATACTTTCGAGTTTTTGGTAGCAAGTGCTATATTTTACGAGATCGTGAAAATCTTAAAAAATTTGATACGAAAAGTGATGAAGGGATCTTTCTAGGGTATTCTTTAAATAGTTATTCTTATAGGGTTCTGAACAAAAGGACCGGTGTGATTCAAGAGTCCATCAATGTGGTCATTGATGATCACTTAAACACACCAGTCTCAAGTTCAGATAATGATGAACTTCTTATAATTGATAAACCTGATACTTCATCTAAGACTGATTCTGAACTAAGGACTGTTAAAGATCATCCAACTACTTAAATTCTTGAAAACCCTCTCACTGGTGTTCGTACTCATAGACAGCTTGAGGATATTTATAATTATGTATGTTTTACATCTCAGATAGAACCATCTAGCGTAAAAGAAGCTCTTATTGATGAAAACTAGATTATTGCAATGCAAGAAGAACTTACCAATTTGTAAGAAATGACGTTTGGTATCTCGTACTTAAAACCAAGGATAAACACATCATTGGAACAAAATAAATTTTTAAAAATAAGTCTGACAAGCTTGGAAATATAATTAGAAATAAGGGTAGGCTAGTGGTACAAGGTTACACTTAAATTGAAGGAATTGATTTTGATGAAACCTTTTTCACCAGTAGCACGTCTTCAATCAATCAGATTGTTTATATCCATTGCATGTTTTAGAAAGATTAAGATTTATCAAATGAATGTGAAAAGTACTTTCTTAAATGGTGATTTGCATAAGGAAGTCTATGTTGAACAACCGATGGGTTTTGAAGATTCCAAAAATGTTGATCATGTGTATTGCCTTAAAAAGGCACTTTAGAGATTAAAACAAGCTCCCAGGGCATGGTATGAGAAACTAACAAAGTTTCTGTTAAGCCATAATTTTCAATTGGGATCTGTTGATAAACTCTGTTTGTTAAAAAACTTAATGATCATATTTTAATGGTTCAGATTTATGTTGATGATATCATTTATGGATCTACTTATACTGACATGACTACTGAATTTGCATATTTGATGAAATCACAGTTTGAAATGAGCATGGTTGGGGAATTGAATTATTTCCTAGGGTTGCAAGTAAAGCAACAACCTGATGGAATATTCATTTCTTAATCTAAATATACTTTGAATTTAATTAAGAGATTTGGATTTAAGAATGGTAAGAACTTTGATACTCCTATGAGTACTACCTTGAAACTCTCAAAAGATTCTGCAGGTAAAAATGTTGATCCAAAATTGTATCGGAGCATGAATGGTAGCCTTTTGTATTTAACTGCTAATAGACCTAATATTACATTAAGTGTTGGTATTTGTGCTAGATATCAGTCTAATTCTAAAGAATCACACTTGATTGCTATCAAGCGGATTGTGCGATATGTCGCAAGTACTATTAATCTCGGTCTCTAGTATCCACATGAGACTAGTGTTCAAGTAGCTAGGTACTCGGATGCTGATTGGGCTGGTAATATTGATGATAAAAAATCAACCAGTGGTGGTTGCTTTTATATCGAAAACTGTTTAGTTTCTTGGTTTAGCAAGAAACAAAGTTCTATATCACTTTCAACAGCTAAAGCTGAATACATCGCAGCTGGTAATGCGTGTACGCAGCTTGTTTGGATGAATCGAATGCTAAGTGATTATGGAATTAAACAAGATTCTATGTTATTATATTGTGATAATTCCAGTGCCATAAATATTTCAAAAAATCCTATTTAGCATTCTTGTACTAAGCACATTGACATTAGATTTCATTATATCCGTGAATTAGTAGAAGAAAAGGTTATATCTTTGGAATATATATCTACTGAGAATCAACGTGCTGATATTTTCGCTAAACCTCTCGACAAAAGCGGGTTTAACCAAATGAAATTTGATCTTGGCATGTGCACTTTAAGATGATAATTGATGCCTTTTTGTATCATATTGTATATTCTTGCTAGTTTAGATTTTAATTTTTATAAATTATGTAGAAAATTTTGTAAACTCAAAAGGAAAATTGCACTTTTGGTTGGTCCTCGATCGATCATGAATATACATGACCAGTCGTGGTACGACCGGTCGTGTACATCCACGACTAGTTGAGAAACTCATGAATGCACTTTAATTTGGGAAAACACTTCATCTTCATCATTTCATTTTCACTCACCAACGAGCCGTCGTCCAACTAGTCGAAGCCAACCTTTGAAATCTTCATGGTTAGTGCTCCATTTACGTTTTTCTTATAGATTTGTGTCTAGATTACTTCTTTTTTATCTATTGAAGTTATTTATTTTGAATTTGTTGAGATTCGGGGTTCTTCTTTTAAAAAAATTATTTTAAGAAAACCCTCTTCTCAATCCTTTACAACTACTTGTCCTCTTAAAATCTTTGTTGCAAATGGCATCTAGGGGGAGAAAAATAACTTTCCGTGGTCCATCTTCTTCCAAATCAGCCTCTATCACTACCTGTCATCTAAGGACTCCCGAGGATGATCCATCTTTTATTCGGGACATCAGATTACATAATGTTATTGTTGAACATCCTGTTGATATTAATCATACTACTCCTTTTGATATCCTTCCTATGCTCCAAGCTGTAGGTTGGGATAAATTATTGCATTGGGGTGGGCCAGCATATCGGTCCATTTCCCAGTACATGTTTGCTTACATATATGAATTTTCACTAGAAAATCTAACGTTTAAAATTGCCACAAGAGAAGGACCATTTGACGTTAATCGTCACTTGATTTCAGCTCTTATAGAAATTCCTGTGAATGATGAGGGAGTTCCCATTCATACATTGTCTGAAAAACCCTCACAGACTGAAAAACACATGTTAACTAAGGATTTATGCAATCTGGATGTTCAATGGACGCATAAAGGAAATGCACTTCCCTCAAGATTTTCGTTACCCAAATACAGAGTTCTTTATAGGATCTTTGTGTCGAACTTGTATCCTCGATCGCGTAATAAAATTAAGTTAACAGCTTTCATGGTACGTGTTCTTCATAATCTTGCCAAAGGTGCTCATCTGTGCTTACCATCCTTGATTTGTCACTCTATCATTTAGTTTAGACTCCATCTTGGTCATAGTGATATCCCTTTTGGTTATTTGATAACTGTATTGGCTACGCATATGTTAGTCAATATGTCGGTTGGTGAAGCCCCTATCCATCATCTGATATTTAATAGCTTTAATATCAATAAGATGAAGCTAAAATTTCTTCCTGGACAAAGAGATGGTGGTGAGGCTGAAGCTGAACATGAGGAAGAAGCTGGTGATCTTCCTCCTGATGATATTAACATGGATGATATTTTTGAAGAACTTGATTCTAACTCTGCAAATGATCCAGATTTTGAGCCTTCTGCTTTTGATGCACGTTTGCATGCATTGGAAACAAAGGTTGAGAATATCAATGTTAGAATGGAAAAAAAGTCTGTTGCCCATGATTTACAATTCAAATATATGCACAAGTATCTTAGGTGCTTGAATAAGGGCATGCATCAACTTGATCCTTCCATCCTTGCTCCTTCATCTGGTTCAGATTAGTTTCTTTTTATTCTCTGGTCTGTAATAACTATCTTACTATTGTGCTTACTTAACCTGACTGGTTACTATAGCTTTAGTTGACTTGGCTCCGTTTATGCATTATGTGTGTTGCGTATGCTATGTTCTCTTATTTATCTCTTTACTTATTACTCCTTAGTCATCTCTTCTTTGCTTCCTTTGTCATATTATGACAAAAAGGGAGAGAATGGATAATGATTCCTATGCTTCCCTCATGTTGGATTGGATTGGATTGCCTATGAGGAGTGAGTAGCATTGTGCATAGTGCATAATTTTTTGTGATATATGTTACTCAGGGGGAGTATGTGGAGTATATGACTATATGTACAGAGGTGGACTTGCAGGTTTATGAATGCTAGTTGATAATAACTAATGCATGATTCTTTATTCAGATATTCTGTGTTATGTATCATATCTTGAAAATGTGTTTTGTCACTAATTTTACAAAGGGGGAGATTGTAAGTGCTATAGTTTATAGCCCCTTGTTATTGTCAAATTTGTGGTGATAAAGACACTGCTTTGAAGCTATATATGTGATGAACAAAAGATCAATTCAAGATCTCAGAAGCTTTTAAGTTCAAGACCTCAGAAGCTTTCAAGTTCAAGAAGCTTCCATGTTTAAGATCTTAGGCTTAATTATACTCAAAGGTCACCTGTCTTCAAGTTTCAATGTCCTTGCTTCACTATTGAGGTATGACTGACCTTAGGTTGACCTTTAGAGTAGGACATTTTGGATACATTATCCACAAATATTTTATAAGTGAATTTATTCTGTTCTAAGACTAGTCCTGGACCTTATTTGACTAGTCCTAGCACTGGTTCGACCAGTCCAAGAAATTTCACGACTAGTCCTAAGTTGTTGAAGATTTTTGAAATTTTTTGGTTACTCTATGACCAGTCCTGGAGACTGTTCGACCAGTCGTAGGAACAGTATCGACTGGTTGTTCGACCAGTCATAGACCTTTGACTCGAAGTCCCTCGTTGAAAAATGTCAGTCTACGACCAGTCGTATGCACCCTACGAACGGTCGAAGGTGACCTATGACCAGTCGTGAAACCGTTGGATCTTATCGCACCTGAAATTTCAAATTTCTGTTAGTTCTTTGACCAGTTGTAGAGGTCTTAAGACCAGTTGAAGACTTGTTTCGCTCAACTATAAATAGATCATGAATCTCAGAATAATAGAGACAATTCAAGCTAATTAATTCAACCTTCTGAGAGATAAGTTTGTGCTCTATTTTAAGCTAAGTGTGCGTAATTCATATTCTCTTTCTTTAACTTTTTTAATTGATTTTGTTTCTGGTATTCTAATCTAATCTGAATAGAGAAATTGTTATTTTCCATTCTTTAAAATCAAAATCAATTAAAGCTAGCCTATTTTGGTTTAATTTAAAATCAATTAGAACTAGAACCATTATAATGTGAGTTTTAGACATTGAACTTGGACATTCAATCATCTACTCTCACTTGGATCTTTGGGGCTACTACAGCGAAGGAGAAAATCAAGTATTTTACATTTAATTGTAAATTTCTTTCTGTTTTAGTTTCTTTTGGGACTTTTCAGAAAAATCTCATTGTATTGGTTATCTGAGGAGAGCTAGGAAAACTCAGAAGTGGGGTTTTTTTTATTGTGTGAGCCCACAAAGAAAGACACAATTGTGAAGGTTTTGGGTGAACCTGTAAAAACCTAATTTGATAGTGAACGCTAATATCCCCTATGTGAGGATATTAGGAGTGGAGTAGCATTCTGTGTGGCTGTTGTTTAACAGTTGGTGAATACACAGGCGAACCATTATAATCCCTTGTGTTTCATGGTTGAATGGTTTATATTTCACATCTTTAATTATTCATTTGTGGGATGTATACGTGGATGTGAATGTTGTAATCATTTATTTCAAGCATTATGGGAATGTTGTAATAGTTTAGCATTTATTTCTTGCTATTCCTTTATCTGCTTCTTTAATTATTCTAGTAAGGTTTCCCTGCCATTTTTATGGTGTATGGTTGTCCTTAGAACAAAATATATTTGTAATTGCAGTTTGTATTTAATTTTTTATCATTCCTCTTCAATTTGAGATTTGATACAAAGACCTTTCTAGAAATAAGGTTGTCCTACCATAAACTCTAGTTTTTGTTGTAAAGTTGTCCTTAGATCAACATTTGTATCAACCTCTCAAGATCTGAATTTTGAGGTTGATTTACATTCTTGCATTGTGGTTTGTTTATATTATCTGTTGGCTATCATATTTATTTAATTTTCGCTGTTATAAGTTTTATTTGGCAGTCCTATTCACCCCTCCCCCCCCTCTAAGACATATAGCTAGGCCTCTTCACTCTCCTTCCCTTTGTCGTACTGAATCTAATTTCGTGATACTGACATCATGTTCTAACAAGAAGAATTTTGACATTAACTCGTCATGCTTTTACTCCCAAGTTCTCATTGATCTGGGTGCTAAGCTAGAGTACCATCTAAATGCCTTTCCTGTCAGAGAGGACCTGAACAGCCGAAGACAATACTAGGGCACTGTGGAGAAATTCCCCATACTGGTGATAAAGTGCATTAAATGGTCTTTTGGTGATCCATCTCCGTTGAATTCTAAAAATTGGGGTGCTTAAAATTGTTTGGAAATGGGATATCTTCTACTTCTCTTGGGTATGGCATTCGATACCTGAACCTTCGGTACTTTCATGTTCCCTTTCTGTCTTAACAGCTTCATCGATGACTTGTCGCACTTCTTCTTGAGTCATCACCCTCACCGAATGAGCAGACCTGAGCAATCCCACTCTTCATGGTTGCGATCCTTCAAGCTGTTGTTCTGACTCATTCGCATTGCCTGTCATCGGAGGAGCTCTCATTTGAGCTCCATTATGTGTGAGGGTTGTCAGGGCTTCCTGGAGACTTCTGCATTCTTCCATCAGCATTCTTTGTGCTTGAGCCATTTCTGTCATACCATCTTCTGTAGTCGACGATGGTCCTTAGCCTGTTCCAACCACATATACAGTAACCTCTCTGTTCCCTGACGAAGCTGTGGTCGGAGCCGAATAGGAATGTATTGATGCAATGGGGGTGACCGAAAGAGGAGTTTCCTATGATTTTCTCGTATTTTAGACTAGTTGACTGATTGAGGTGACACAACGGTTGGCGAGCCTATCAGCAATGACTTGCCTTTCTGTTCCTTAGTCTACCAAGCGCCTCTGGCAGGCAGAGTCGGAAAATCATGCATCGACAACGGGGAAATAACTTTCCTAGGGTATATTGTCGGAGGGGAAAGTTTATGGTTTTTCCTGGCTGCATTTCACGTTACCGGTCCCCTGATCTCCCCAATGGTGAGCTTCCTCCGACGGCAATGGCATTCCGAGTTCTTGTTCTCCGGCCCGAAATAATAATCCAATCATTTCCCTCTTCTTGTGCTACTGGTGAGATAGTTATGACTGCAGCAGCTGTTCGTAATTTCATATATTTGAATAGTGTTGATTCCTCTTTACGATACTTAATTTGTTTACCAATGTATTCGATGACAAATCCTGTTGTTGTGAAGTAGAAAACCATTTTTTCTGAATGATTGCCATTGATTGATTGCAATTTCTCAGAATCTCGGTCAATTGTAAAAAGAAGGCATAAATCAGTACTTGAATAAGGTTTTGCTCTACTTTGGAGATGAAAGGGAGGATGGTCTTAATGAGAGTCGCCATTTTTGCATCTTGACAATGCCAAACAGTGGTGACTATCCTCAGTATAATCCTTAAGTTAGTATCGAGTAATAAAAGGATCCCCAGTGGAGTCGCCATTTTATTTTGACAAAGAACAAATGCATTCGATTTAAGGGAATTCGTTTTTACTCAATACTTAACAAAAAGAAGAATAAAGAGAACAATCACAATATTCATTCATTTTGTATTCATTTACATCTTTTATCTCCTTTGATTCCAAAGTAGAACATTTGCATAAACATAATACAAATATTAAATGTTTAATATTGATTGTATCGTGATCTTCAATGTAACAGTATTGATATGCTGGAACAACATTTATTCTGATTGATTCCATGTTCTTAAGAAAGTATTCTGATATTTCAATCTGAATTAGGGTTTTCTTTAATCTCTGATTAGTCACCAATGAATCCTTGACACAAAAGAAGTCATTGCTTGCCCATAGGGGAGAATAGTACACCAACGAGAGGGTTATGTGCTCACAAACATTGTCATACCCCAAACTCGAAAACCGGGCTCACAAAATTCTCGATTGTCAAATCCGGTGCCGACAGCCTACGTAGTATCCCATTCTCAGCTTCCAGCGCACATATGCCAAATTCCTATTATAGGATCCTACAAGGAGGATTTTTCAATGTGCATTTATCTCATAAGAAGTATAACCACAAGTTTACCCAAATCACAAAGGCAACATCATCATCACATATCTGCTAATATAAAATTTTAAATACAATGTTGAAATGGAAATACATATATTAAAATCAAAGCTCCGAAAGTCAGCTACATGTCCAAACTCCACAATGCTACAACCTAATTCCACCTGCACGCATCTATCGTGCATAGGCTTATAGAAATCTTAGAGGGTGGTGAAAGTGTGTGCACAAGGTAAGTGCCAAGTATTCAATACAATGACATAATCATACAATGTCCAAAATACTGTTAAGATCATGAATCATACGATATAGAGTAAGAGGAAACATACTGGTAAGTCCACGGGTCATACAATATCAAAGTACGCAATGCAAATCATAATGAGCTAAATATCATATACCGAACCTCATCCAAGATATGCGATGAAAAGACATAACAAGCTAATATACCATATGCTGCCGATGTAATACAATATGCGGTGCGAATGAAATGACCAGTGAAGTCAGGATGATAGTACGTGGTATCGCAGGCTATGGGGCCTATCACAAAGGACTTCTATCCAAACTAGTCTCATACCTAAATTTGGATAGATAGACTCAATATGGTAAGATCCTGATCTCAAGTTAGTCACACGCCCTAACCAAAATCCTGACCATTGTGAAAGTACACAACAATTAATTGTGCGCCACCAGTCCCAGTGGATAGTTAATGAATGAATGAATGAATATAATGTTGAGTATGCAACTCCTGCTCCACAATACTGTATATATCTGGGATCATCATCAGATTCTAGTGCACTCTACACCACCTACCGCCCCATCAAGTGAGTAATTTAATTAGTCATGCATCAATCATGCGCATACTGTACGCTCATATGAGACAATCTCCACCTATCAGGGAGTCTCATAATAACCTGTCCAATGACATATGCAGTAGTCAACCACATCTCATAACAAACATGCAAATGATCGTATGGCCATGTATCATGAATTATGCTGTCATATATTGTCTCATAATCGGTATCGACAACTGGCAGACATAATCAGCCTTGATAATCAGAATTGGCATTGACAATCAGAATCAGCCTAACAAAGGGCATAAGGTAAGGTCACAATGTAGACATTTAACTATCATTGCCCATCAATGTGGACATTCAACCAACATCACTCCCAAGCAGTGGCCCATATAGAGCCAAACATAAAGTGGGCCCATGGCCTCACACAAAGGCCTAATATACATCGTAATGGGCCTCATACAAGGGCTACATACACATCACTATGGGTCGCATCATATGGTCCAAATATACGTCACGGTGGGCCACATCACATGAGCTTAATATGCATCATGATGGGCTGCATCATATAGACCTCGAACACACCACAATGGGCTTCACTCATGAACCTCATATACACAACAAGTAGACCCTGCACATGGGCCGCAAATTCATCACATGGGCCACAACCCATGGGCTTAATGCACATCATAATAGGCCTCGTTAAATGAGCTACAAAAACATCATAATAGCCACACCATATGGGCTGAAAATACATCTAAATGGGCCACGACCCATGGGCCCCAGTACATCATAATGGGCCATGACCCATAGGCCTCAAATACAACAAGTGGGCCGCATCAATGGGCCGCACTAATGGGCCTCATATACATCAAGTGGACTGTATTAATGGGCCTCATTTACACAACAAGTGGGCCCTGCACATGGGCCTCATATACATCAAGTGGACCATATTAATGGGCCTCATATACACAACAAGTGGGCCCTATACATGGGCCTCAAATACATAACATGTGGGCCCTACACATGGGTCTCATATGCATCAAATAGGCCACGTATCTAGGCCTCTAATACATCAAATGAGTCATGCATCATGGGCCTAATACATATCATAATGGGCCTTGCCCATAGGCCATGAATACATCACAATGGGCCTTGCCCATAGGCCATGAATACATTACAACGGGCCTTGCCCATAGGCCTCGAATACATCATAATGGGCCTTGCCCATAGGCCTCGAATACATCACAATGAGCATTGCCCATGGGCCTCAGATTCAAGTAGGTGGGCCCCATCATATGGGCCTTAAATATAAAGCAGGTGGGCCCTATCACATGGGCCTCAAAATACAAGGCGGGTGGGCCCTATCACATGGGCCTCAAAATACAAGGTGGGTGGGCCTTATCACATGGACCTTAAAATATAAGGCAGGTGGACCCTATCACATGGGCCTCAAAATACAAGGTAGGTAGGCCCTATCACATGGGCCTCAAAATACAAGGCAGGTGGGCCCTATCACATAGGCCTAAAATATACATCATGATGGGCCTCATGGATGGACCACACCAACTCGCCCCAAGTGGGCTTGGACCACACCAAAAATCATTTCAATAGTTGTAGGTGTAACATATGTATCACTATACACTATTATCCCATGGGGCACATTGCCCACTAATGATGATTAACATTGTCCAAACATTGTCCAAGTAAATCAGCACCATCCAAATATTTCCCATGTAAATCAGCACCATCTAAACATTGTCTATGTAAATCAGCGCCATCCAAACATTGTCTATATAAATCAACACTGTCCAAACATTGGATAACACCATCCAAACATTGGACAACACCGTCCAATCAGGTCCAACATCGTCCAGATGGTTTAAATGGTGTGGATGAAACAAATACATCATGGTCGGGCCTACCAGCACTGTCCAAAAATGGATGGTGTGGATTTACAATGCATACATCAAGGAGGGACTCATAAAACTTGCTGACATCAGTCCAACAGCTATCTGCTGCTGAATGGACGGTCTTGATAAAACACATATGTCATGTGGGTCCCACACCACATATGAGGCTAGACGGCCTAGATCAAAAACATATTAAAGGCGGGCCCACCACATGAATCATCTAGATGGATGGCTGAACACATACATCAAGGTGGGGCCGCATATCATGGTGGGCCACCATTCCATCTAGACGGTGGAGGTGAAACACATACATCAGTAGGCCCCACATGTCCAGATGAACCGGTGGTGTATATAAGACACATATATCATGTGTGGGGTCCACACGTCCCAAACAAGAGGGACAGACATCCTGGATCAAACCCACAGAACTTGTTGTGCCACTACAACAGTTATATAGCTAGTGTAAAGTACACTAGCTAGTCCGTTCCACAGAGATGGGTCCCACGTGGGGCCCACCATAACGCTTATTTTCCATTCAATCTGATCATAAGGTCACAGAGACCTAAATTAAGAAGAAAAACAAATTTCATATTTATCCAAAATCTTTGTGACGCAAAAAGGGTTTCAATGGTAAACGTTAACACCTAGCTGCTCCTTGTAGTGTGGGCCACCTGAGTTCATCATATAGCTAATTTTTGGCGTGGCCCACTGATTAAAAGGGACCCATCAAATGCACGACGTTGATGTTCAACTCACATCATGGTGCGGCCTGAGGTGGAGCCCACTGATCCTATGCCAACCCAAGTACCGGACACTACTTGCTACAACGTCCTCTGGATGCTGACAACAACAACATCTGCTGTTTGTATATATATATATATATATATATATATATATATATATATATATATATATATATATATATATATATATATATATATATATATTGTGTTTATCTGAAGATTCTCATAGGTGGTGCCCACATCAAGAGGATCTAGTCAGTCAGCTGGGTTCTTAAGCTCTGATGGGTTTAATAAGACCAATATTGGATACGTTTTGATGTATAGAAACATCACAATGGGCCCTATTAATTTCTCACTATTAAAATAATATTTAGATGGCGTGGCCTACCAGAGTTTCGGATTAGCTCCATTTTTCAAATCAATGCCTAAAATGAACTGAGAAATGGGATGAACGGTGTGGATTAGATACATGCATCAAGGTGGGATCCACGTGATCAGACCTTCAGAACTTGTTAACCACAAATAGTTGTTGTGTGGTAGACAAGCCAATCCGCTTTCCACGTTCAAAGTGGGTCCACATGTGTGGCCCACCTCATCTTAGATTAAGATGATATTTGTATAGTCCTTTCGTCTGGGGACACTAGAGTCTAGTGGATGGGTGGCCCTAGATGGGGCATGTCATCAAGGTGGGTCTCGCGGTTAGATGGATGGATATAGCACATGTTGGTGGGCCACACATACACATATCAGGTAGACCACACACCTCTTCATCATCATCACCATACAAAAAAAAAGAAGAGAGAGAGAGGGAGAGATCGGATGGTGATGGAGGGACCCCGCCACTATGGGCCCCTCGAGACAATACAAACCATACATCAAATGGTCTCACCATATGTAGGCCTTCAAATAATCAAAATCAAAGAAATTTAATGCTATGAACACCCACCTATGCTTCTTCTTTCATCAACACATCCTAGAGCTCCCAAGGATCATGATTCAAGGTTTAAGATGAAGCTTGAATGGTGGAGATGGGAGGTAGGAAGGTGGTCCACACCAAACTCTCTCTCATGGAGGTTGGGACGTGGGTTGCTTGGAAAATGAGAGAGAGAGGTTGTAAGAGAGAGAGGGATGGGGTATGATGGGCGAGTGAGTGATGGGTGTATATTGATGTAAGAGAAAGTTGACTTTAGGGAGGGTGGTTGTACTTAGGGATGGGTGTGAGTGATGGGAGTGATGTGTACTTGATTGATGTGATGTTCTCTTGGGTTTTACAAAGCGCGACATTTTTTTGAACTGAACGTGAGTCCACATCTCCTAGCCCGGGTATTGCCTTGGCGCACGAGATGTAGCGTTGAAACCATGGCGATGGCACGGTCATAAGGGTATAAGTTTCTAGTCGAGCCAACTCTGGCATACGGGACATGTCTCAGGATCGTGCATAAATACCCATAACAGATCGCAGGTCACCGAAATTTGACCGGAAGGACTGCGGAGGCCTACAAAATGGTACGGGCTAAGATACAGGTCTTATAACCATGGTTCATCAGAAAGGGTTATGCACCAGCAATCATTGCATGCCCTTATAAGTTGTGAGCCCCATGGGCCATGTTTCGTACAACGAGTGTGGATGATACTTGGGTTCTTCTGAAGTCTAGATCTCTCTCATCTGCTTGAATCTTGCTCTAATGAATGAATTATAAAGGGATGGTGGAGTATATATAGCCTTTCACACGTGTGAACACCTCAACATATTCATTGTGCACCCAACACAGTTGTACGGTCACCTCTTTGTATGCTAACCCTACTTGTGCGCTGACCCCACTTGTGCACTAATTCCCTTTATGCATAAACCATACTTGTGCGCGGACCACCATTGTGCACGGACCACCTTGTACGGGGACCACCTTGTGCGCGGACCACCTTGTGCGGCGTACAACACTTCATTGCATGCTTCTGTTGTGCGCCGCACAATGCTCTTTCAGGAAGTGTTTCTTCTTCTCTTATCTTTCTTGATCTTTTTTATGCTTCAACAATACGTGTGGCATCCACACCATCCAACAATGGGATGGTGGGACCCTGACTTGATGTATGTATTGCATCCACACCGTCCATTAGGGATAGTGGGATCCACCATGATTTATGTGTCATATCCTCACTATCCAGCTGGGATGGTGAGAACTGCCAGATGTGTGTGTTGTGCACACCGTCCAGCTAGGACGGTGCTGACGCACCTTGATGTAAGTGTGGTGTATCCACATTGTCCACTTGGAGAGATCATTTTAAGACACAAGTCTAGGTGGGCCAGTCCAGCGAGCAAGGATCTACCCAGCCACTGTAAGACCAGTATCTTGGTCCGTACCTTTCTGTAGACTTCCGTGGTCTTACTGGTCGAATTTTGGCAACCTTCGACCCTTAACCGATATCGACGCGCGACCCTGATTCATATACCGACAACCCGAGTCGACTCAACCCAAGACCACTACCATAGCGACCGCGCCGTCGCCGCCGTTCCAATGCCGCGACTCGCACGCCGAGGCGATACCCTGGTCAAGAGATGTGAGAAACGTTCGGTGCGAGAAAACGCCGCACGTTGCGAAACCCAAGGGAATCTCTATTATGTGTCACATCAATCACATCAATCCCATCAATCAATCAATCCATCAATCCATCACATGTCAAGTACACATCACTTTCACCCCTTTTCCCAAGCAACCACAAAAGTCTCCCAAAACCATACCTCTCTTACACAAAAAGCCACAAAAGTCAAGCTTTTCTTACACCTCCCATACCTCTCTTACACAAAAGGCCACAAAAGTCAAGACCTTCTTACACAACCATCATTCATCCATCCATCCATCTCTCTCTACAACACTCTCTCTCTTTCTCATTTTCTCATCTCAATTCCAAGCAACAAAGCCCCATACGTATGAGCATTCTCCAAGCCTCTCCCTCCCTTTTCAAAACTCCAAGGTGGCCCACTTTCCTACCCCATCATCTCCCATCTCAACCCTCCATTCCTCATCTCATCCATTGAAATCCAAGCTAAGGTGCCAAGGAACCTCTAGGAGCAAGAAGATCGGACGGTGGGTGCTAGATCAAACTAGTTTTTCCTGTTTTTGTGATGGGCCAAGTGAGTCCAACCGATCAATGGTTTGGATCTCACTTGGGACCCTAAGTTGTGGCCGATGGACCACTTTGATCATCATGATCATCCATGGTGGGGCCATTCTCCATGGACCCCATCATGATGTTTGTTTCATTGTATTTAAAGGTCATCTAGACCGATCATATCGGTGGGGAACGGATCTCCACCGTTGATTGTCAATTTCGGTGATTCCATGCATAGAGGGATCCATTGATGTATGATTTCATATAAGGGAGGGCTCATAGTGGCGGAGCCCTCCATCACAAAGCGTGTCCCACTCTCCATGTCTCTCTCTCTCTCTTTTATTTCTTTTTATTTTGTTTTAGGGTTGTGTGGCCCACTTGAATGGACCCCACCTTGAGATATTTATTCTTGTTCAAGTTTTATTCAAGTGGGGCCCACCTTATACGTTGTACCCACGTCAACCATCGGTGGTGGCCCACTTCATCAGGGCCCACCATAATCTATTTTTAAAAAAAAGAACCAAACCGTCCAGCGTCCGGGACCCATGATGTATGATTGGATGATTGAAATGGAGGGCCCATAGTGCCGGGGTCCCTCCATCACGCGTGTCCCACTCTCTTACTCTCTCTCTGTAACACCTCGAATTTTGGCCAATCTGGGATTTGACGTCCTTAGGAAATGGGTCAACTAAAACACCTGAAAAATCGCTCAGAACCCAATTCCATAGCCAAAGAAATCACTTAGGATTAATTCCTTTAGAAACTAAGCATAAGTTAGCTAGCGCAACGCTAGAGTAGCTGGGAAATAGTCCCTGATCACTTTAAATACGTTCTACAAGACCCAAATCAAGTAGAACCAATGGTGCTATAATACTCTAAAACCTCGGATCAAACTCTAAACCGGTTTGTTCTTTGGACCTCTTTGAAACTTTGTATTGGATCTAGACCGCGCGTCGAAAGTCCAATACCTTCAATCTTAGACTATTGGAACTGCCTTGTTGGACTTGACAATCATTTCGAAAATCAAGTCCAACTGACATTTGCAGGCTATTCATTGAGCCTGGACTGAAGAGAGTAAGAATAGAGACAGATTTCGAATTTGAAATTCAAATCTGGCACACGACTTGACGTGTCAGTATTAAGCGTTCTGACCGTCAGAATTCAGCCAAATTACACCCTCGGATCAGGAAAAATTTCTATTTCATATCATGTGACTTTCAGCCCTGATCTACGTGCGGTGACCGCTGAACTGAAACTGGTCCGCCACATGCGATCTGCAAACCCTGCCGGACTGAAAACTTAATGCGTGCTAGATCTGGTACGCATGAGCTTAAGTCCGATCGCGTTCGGCCAGGGGACCACCAGAAATCATCTTTTGGACCGAAACAGCCCCGATTTGGTTATGCACTAAGTGAACTTTGTACCGGAGCCTATTCTAGGAAATTTTGGGCTTATAAAAGGGGTTGAAACCCTCACTCCTCTCTCCCATCCGAATTTGAGAGAAACCCTAATTTGGGAGAGAGAAAAGGTGAGAGTTTGTGAGAGAGAGTAGGAGAGATTTTTCCCGTCTTCGTGCCGCCTGTTGCACGTTCCTAAGCAACACCTTCTGATCACCAAGCTGGTGATTTCTTCGTGTTTTCAGGTAAGAAACAACCCTAGAAGTTGCTGATTTAAGGTTCACTAGGATCCATAGCTTTTTAACCAATAGATCTTGTAAAACAAGTTCTCTTATTGTCGTAGACGAAGCGTATACGCTCCGTTCGAAACGACACGTCTATAAGAGACTAGGTGAGGATTTTAGACGCTTTGATTGACGGTTTCCAATGCTTTCAATGTCGTTTAATAGTAGATTATTGACGCCATCACCGTTTGACATGTACAACATGCTATCCGTTTCCTGTTTCGTAAATCAACGAAGAATATGAGATTTAGGGCATTTTAGTCATTTGTAGGAAGTGCTGATTTCATTCATATTTTGCTGATGTGATTGACATGGTTTGTTGTTGCATTAGAAAGTTAGGAATATGCGCATAATTATTTTGGCGAAGAGATTCGCCTAATTGCGCACTTCGGGTCGACATACTATATGTAGACTTAAGTGTGTAGTGTATGTGTTTGTATAAATGCTTGTATTAGTATGTATTGAATTAAATGATGTTATGAATTAGTTTGAGATTGATTTCTCAATTAATATGCTGACATAAATGATTTCCTACATGTTGACTATATGCATGAATTCATTATATGCATGAAATGTACGTGTTTGAAGACTTGCTTAAGTTATATGTTATAACATGTGTTAACATGCTCACATGGTTGCATTTCAATTCCAATACTCTCATAAGATTTGCTGATGTGATTCCATAAATGTTTGAGACTATACTTAGTCCAGGCAGTCGGTAACCGAGCGAATTCGTGGTCGGCTTATCCTGGCCATGAACAACGCGTCGATGAACGCGAGCCGTGTTTTGGAGTTGGCGGCAGTGGTTAGGCCACGCGAAGTGTTTTACGCACTTCATGTCGTTCGACTTGAGATGCGATCGTGCTAGTCGAGCCCGTCAAGTAACCCGACTGGCCGATGTATGTTCACCCTATATGAGTCATAACTGCTTGAACCTAGGGTACTGAACTTACCATTGTAAACCCTGTTAACCATGGTACCTTGATCCACGAAGACTCATGAGCGGGGCATTGTGGTATGGGACACCGTGGTCGAGTTTTCGGCCTACGCTGGGGCCACAAACCTCCCCGTAGTGACCAGTGAGCACCTAGTCTCGTGAGCAGATTATGGTGGTATGGGACACTATATTCTAGCTGTCGGCCTACACTGATCAGGCGACGAGTCCTTTGTAGTGACCGCGAGCGTATTCTGAGTCTACGAGAGGCGACGACCCTTCAGTAGCAGTAGAGTACAGTAGGCCTGTATTGATAAGGTGATGGGGGAGAGGTGTAACGAGTGCGAGCAACAGCCCTGACAGCCCTTGCAGCGACCTACAAAATATACATCGTATGAGATTATAAGGAGTGACGACCCGAGACATGATCTGTGTTGGGATTGATACAAGGGAAGTACCTTAGTTTCCCAATCCTACTGTTTGAATGGACTAATAATAACTGGGAAATCATATCACCATACCCTTGCATGTGCCTGGAAGATATGGAGCACTTGAGGGTTGATTGCATGCCGCGGTCGTAAGATGGTGCCGTATGAGGGAGATCGTCGGTGAGGGCATACATCACGTCATGTCATATTGCATTAACAACAGTATTAGGATTGTCTGATTTACTGCTTTACTATTATCGCATGATTGATTTGTTAACATGTTAATCTTTGCTCTATGATTCCACTGAGTTGATCACTCATTCCCATGTTACGGGATGGTGTTTGCAGCACCCACCAGACCCTGTTGTAGATGGTGGTGATGCTGAGATCCAGGAGGCAGAGCCAGACTTTGACGAGGACCAGGACGAGTTCTCGTACATGCAATACCATGATGGCTTTGCTTAGGCGACATGGGTTGACGGGACTTCAGTGAGACTATTTTGAACATTTGATATTGTTCATGTATACGTATATGAGACTCAGAGATGTATTCATACTTTAGAGACAGATGAGATCTACTTTGTTTTTCCTTACAGTGATATATATATTGTTTAGTCTTCCGCTTGCTTTTATCACTGGATCTGGAGTATGAATTACAGTTTTGGTATACTTTTAATCATGTGAATGCTTTAATTCAGACAACATTGAATCATAATCATTTTTGTTGCATAAGTGACGGTCTGAAACTCGGGAGTTGAGTTTATACACGACCCCCGATTTTCAGGGTGTTACACTCTCTTCCTCCTTTTTTTTATTTACTTTCCTTGTTGGTTGATGTGGCCACATGGCCCACTTGAATGATCCCCACCATGAAATATGTATTTTATTCAAGCCATCCGTACGTGGGGCCCACTTTAGAGATATAATACCTACACCACGTAGCCATGTAGTGGCCCACCTAAAGCAGGGCCCACCTTAAGCATATACGTCCAAACGTCCAGCATCCCTGGACGCTGGACATCAAGAGAAAAACACAAATATTGGCTTATTTCTAAGCCTTTGGGAAAGACCACTTGAATAGGCCCCATCTTGATGTATGTATTCAATCCATGCCGTCCATCCCATTTAGAGCTCCATTTTAAGCGTTGAAATGAAAGATGGGGTTGATCGGAGCATTTGGTGGGCCATAGTTTTAAAAATGGTACCATTACCATTGAACTCTACCAAAACTCTTCCTACACGCTGAAAAATGGCCGATATTGGTCTTGATGGGTGTATTTTGTGCTTGGGAATACAATGGACGGAGTGGATGCACTTCACGCGGGCCCCACACCTGAAAAACCTTGGAAATACATTTTTCAAAAAAAAAAAGTGCAAAGAGGCAGCAGACGCTGCTGCTGCAGAGGCACAGGCAACGCCTGCGCCAGAACGGGCGGACGGACAAGGGGGTCCCACGGCAGATAGTGTGGGCCCCACCTTAATGTTTACTTACCATCCGATCTGTCCAATAGGTGGCCCACTTTCTAAGGTGGGCCCTCCCCAAAAATGAGGTCCGTCCAAGACTCAGGCGGCCCACACCACTAGAAACAGTGGTGATTAAATTCTACCATTGAAATCCTTTTGGCGCCCACAGAAGTTTTTGATCAAGACGAAATTTATTTTTCCTATTCACCCAGTCCCTGTGACCTTATAAACGGGTTGGATGGATTATAAACATTATAGTGGGCCCCACATGGGACCCACAGTGATGTCAGTATCTAACTCCACCGTCCGCACGGATGGTGGAGCCCACTGTATGTATGTTATACCCACACCGTCCAGGGGACAGTGTGTGAGTGTACGCGTGTGTGTGTGCGTGCGTGTGTGTATGCATGTGTGAGTGCACATGTGTGTGTGCGTGTGTGTGTATGTGTAGATATATATATATATATGTATATATAATATTATATTATATATACATATACTGTATATAAATTATATATTATATTAAAAATATGATTATGATGGTGGGCCTTCATGTGACCCCCCACCATGATGCATGCGTTGCATCTCACCGTCTATCCATTTTTAAAACTCATGTCTTGAGCTGAAAATGAGCCAGATCTATGGTTCAAATGGGCCCACTTTGGTATGTATATAGGGCCCATGTTGATCTATTTATGGCCATTCATTTAGGCCCACCTTGGTGCACATCTATGGCCATGAGATTAAGCCCATTTGGCATATGTAATGCCCATGGGTTTGGGCCCATATGACATATGCAATGCCCATGGGATCCGGCCCATTTATCCTATATAAGGCCCACGGGTTTCATGCCCATTTGATGCATATTAAAGCCCATGGGATCAAGCCCATTTGATGTGCATGAAGCGCAAATGGAGTGGCCCATTTGACATATTTAAGCTCATGTGTGTAGGCCCACTTTGATGTATTTCATGGCCCATGGGTCATGGACCATTGCAATGTACATAAGGCTCATTGGTGAGGCCCATTAATGCAACCCATTTGGTGAATGTGAGGCCCATGTATTACGACCCATTTGATATATCTAAAGCCCAGGGATCGAGGCCCAACGGATGTCCTTAGGGTCCATTGCAATGTACGTTTCTCATGGTTCGTGAAATGATATTTATGGCAAGCCGTGCCTAGGAAACAATGTTGGTTTGACGTCCACATTGTATGTACAAGTTGGTTAAATGTCCGCATTGTAACTCTCTTTAGGGCCCATTGATAGGTCCATACCCATTACTATTCATTGCCTTATAACATGCTTAGTATAATCTCATGACTCATGCCCATACGCATCATATGTATGCTTGATATGAGTAATGACTGATCATAACATACGCCATTGGGCAGACCATTTACGGGAGTCGTTATGTGACTGAGTGCCCCACATGATCGCGCAGTATGCGCTGGATTGCTGCATGTTTTGACAGCGTGATTCATGCATCTCGCATACGTGTGACTTGATCACTGCACGCCCTAGCGACATCAGGGCCGTGGCTCCACAGGTACATCATGGATGACCGTATTGGATACCGAAAATACTTATTCTAGCACTGTGGGTACTTAGGATGTCCTTGGATGAGAGTCCCAGAACCTTTTTGGTACCAGGAGATGCTCCGACGTCTAGACCGAGTGGATACATGAGCGCCCGAGTACCGAATACCAGCAGGCCGCGTCTCCCACTGTGTTGTGGTCGGTTGGAAGGGGGTGTAGCCTTATCCGCCTGAGTGAGGGGGCTATATGCTAGGCTGAATTTGACCAGCTCACAAATGAGTCCGCTATCGACGAGCCAGGTAGATATTGGCAGACTACTGGTCAGGCAGATAGTGAGGTTTATTCCACTTGCCTGATTGTGCAACTAGGGAGGTGGCAGTCTATGCGAAGTGTATTAGACCCCGGTGATATCCAGAGAGGAACTGTACTGATATATGTACTTGATGAGTACCGACTTGCTTGGATTACATTTCGCATATGACATTCGGCTATGTAGGCCTTGCATTGCATCGGTGTGGCCGATGGCATTCATATCTCGCATCATGCCTTGCATTACATAGTCTTGGTATATTCATGGACTTATCACATACTTCCGCATTACCTGATCTTGTACACTCGGCGTTTGCCCTTCGCACACACTTACACCACCCTCTAAGCTTTTGTAAGCTTATGCAAGACCGTTGCGTGCAGGTAGCGTTAGACAGCAGCAGCACTGAGGCAGGAGTGCATATCAAGACCTTTTGGAGCTTTTTGATCACCTTGTATTTTCCTTTCTATATTATACTTAAAATTTTTATTATAGTGGATATGTGGTGATGATGTTGTTTTGTGACTTGGTTATGCTTGTGGTTATGCTCCATTACAAAAAAAAAATCATTTTGAAAGTCCTCCTTGTAGGATCCCAGGATCGGAATCTGGCATTTGATTGTCAGGAGCCAAGAATGGGGCACTACGGAGGCTGTCGGCATCGGATTCGGCAATCGGGATTCATGTGAATCTGATTTTTGGATTTGGGGCATGACAGAAGTTGGTATCAAAGCATAACTTGGGAATACCTGAGGATCACATCACATATCTACTATAAATAGGTTTCGAGTCTGAATGATTTAGCGATTTTTCGACATAGACCCTTAATGTAAGTGCCTTCGAGAATTCTCAAGACTGATAGGCCATTGTTCCTTCCTGTAGGAGACATTATGGCTAGGAGAACGACCCGAGCGAATCCCGCTCCACCACCTGCGACTCCCGTACCACCACCCGCTGCTCTTGCTTTACCACCTGCTACTCTACTCCACCACCAGATAGTCCTGCCTTTGAGCCTGAGGATGCCACTCATTTTCCTGAGACCGGTGCGGATCCGACTGTACCTGTGAGTGCTACTCAGCTGCAGCAGATGTTGCAGGCGATGACCGCCATTCTTCAGGGGCAGAGCAGGCGTCCCACAGTGTCACCGGCGAGGCTGAGTAGGAGCGTACGAGCGCTCTTCTCAAGGATTTTCGACGGCACGATCCCCCACATTTTTGGGGTGAGCCAGACCCTTCTGCTGCAGAATTATGGTGCTTCGAGGTAGAGAAGATATTCGACACCATGAGATGTACGACCCAGCAGCGAGTTCCATTAGCTGTATTCCTTCTGCAGGGCGAGGCTCAGTATTGGTGGGCATCTGTGGCCCGATCGGTAGCCGCCGATTTTGAGTGGACCTGGGAGGACTTTATAGACCAGTTTGACCGAAAGTTCTTTCCCGAGCATGTGTGACAGCAGCGCGCACTTGAGTTTGAGACGTTGGTCCAGGGGGACATGTCTGTGTCCCAGTATGAGGCTTGGTTCGTCGCACTATATAGATTCGCGACGTATCTTGTTGATGATGAGGGACGGAAGGCCCACCGTTTTGAGAACGGCTTACGTCCTGCCCTCCGGAGCCATGTGATCAGACACATGCTTCCAACATTTGAGGAAATAGTAGAGAGAGCCTTGATATATGAGATAGATTGGACTAGTGTGCAGAGAGCTCGCGATCAGAGGAGAGATCAGAAGAGGAAGGCACCCTCTAGTAGTTCCCATCAGCAGCATCGTTCACAGCAACGACGCACGACCCGCCCAGCATTCCGAGCACCAGCAGTACCCCCAGCACCATCTTCGGGATCGTTTACAGGTACTTGCTTTGGGTGCGGTCGTACAGGGCATCGTAGGCACGAGTGTCCCCATCCGCAGCAGCAGCAGCAGCCGAGGGCACCACATCCACCTCCACGACAGCCACCACAGCAGCAGCGACCACAGCAACAGAGGCAGCAGGTTAGGCCCCCACAGCGACCACAGCAGCAGCAGAGACCTCAAAGGGGACCTGCACCTCCCCAGCAGGCTCAGGGCAGATTCTATGCCGCCTAGCAGGACCCGCAGTCATCAGGAGGGGTAGTCGAGGGTACTCTTCCTGTCTCTGCATGCATTGCACTGTACTATTTGATTCTGGTGCATCGTATTCATTTGTCGCCGATGATTTCTGTCGATCGACCGGTTTGCCGTTGGAGTCTGCCCGTGAGGATTTGGTAGTATCGACGCCATTAGGGAAGACGGCAGTGTTGGGTCAATTTTGCGCATCTTACCCTATTTTGATTGGGGATATCTTCTTGCTTGCCGACCTATTTATATTACCGATGTCCGGTTTTGATGTTATCCTGGGCATGGACTGGCTTGCCGAGTACTACGCCATATTAGACTGCTCTGCAAGGACAGTCACGTTCTGCATACCCGGCGTGCCAGAGTTTCAGTTTGTTGCCAAGCCTAGAGGAGGGTAGCTTTCTTGCCTGTTATCGTGTGCCGTTGAGGAGCCAGCTGCTTTGAGTATCGACCAGCTACCGGTTGTTTGTGATTTTTCTGATGTGTTCCAGGAGATTCTGGGATTACCACCTCGTCGGCATACTGAGTTCCAAATTGATCTTGTGCCCGGTACCGCGCCTATTTCAAAGGCCCCGTATCGTATGGCACCGTTGGAATTACGAGAACTGCAGAAGTAGTTGGACGAGTTGCTCGAGCTAGGCTTTATTCGTCCGAGCAGTTCACCGTGGGGAGCGCCGGTACTCTTCGTAAAGAAGAAGGATGGCTCGTTGAAGCTTTGCGTAGAGTACCGCGAGCTCAATAAGGTCACGATCAAGAACAAGTACCCGCTTCCGAGGATCGATGACTTGTTTGATCAGCTGCAGGAGGCGCAGTTCTTTTCAAAGATAGACTTGCGGTCCGGTTATCATCAGGTTCGGGTTCGAGATGAGGATATCCCAAAGACAGCCTTTAGGACGCGATACGGTCATTTTGAGTTCCAGGTTATGTCCTTCGAACTGACCAATGCACCCGCAGTATTCATGCAATTGATGAACGAGATCTTCCGTCCGTATCTTGATCAGTTTGTCGTGCTGTTTATTGACGACATTCTGATATATTCGAGGACTCGTGAGGAGCATGAGAGGCATCTTGAGATTACATTGTAGACCCTCCGTGCACACCAGCTTTACGCGAAGCTGGAGAAGTGTGAGTTTTGGCAGGAGGAGGTGAAGTTCCTTGGCCATGTAGTGACGAGGCAGGGTGTCGCTGTAGACCCCTCGAAGATATATGTCGTGCGTCAGTGGGATCAGCCCACGAACGCATCCGAGATCCGCAGTTTTCTTGGTTTGGCGGGCTACTACCGACGTTTTATTGAGGGATTCTCTCGCATTGCAGCCCCGTTGACCAGATTGACCCGGAAGGGTGCCGAGTTCATTTGGAGCGACGCTTGTGAGCAGGTGTTTATGGAGTTGAAGGACCGCCTCACGTTCGCTCCTGTCCTCACTCTTCCCTCTGGGAGTGATGGATTTGTTGTATTTATTGATGCCTCACGAGTTGGCTTAGGTGCTGTCCTGATGCAGCACGGGAAGCCGGTGGCTTATACGTCCTGACAGCTCAAGGTCCATGAGCTGAACTACCCTACGCATGATCTGGAGCTAGCAGTAGTTGTCTTTGCACTGAAAGTGTGGAGACACTATCTTTATGGGGTGAGATTCGAGCTCTTTTCCGATCACAAGAGCTTGAAGTATTTGTTCTCTCAGTCCGAGCTGAACATGAGGCAGAGGCGTTGGATGGAACTCCTGAAGGACTACGATTTTGATCTTCAGTACCACTCGGGCAAGGCGAACGTAGTGGCGGATGCCCTCAGCCGTCAGCCACGAGGCCTGGTGGCGCATATGATGATTTAGGAGTGGAGGATGCTCGAGGATATAACAGAGTACGACTTTGAGATTGGTCTGCAGTCATCTATTGTTCAGCTATCGAGCTTGTCGATTCAACCCTCTCTTGTCGCAAGGGTGATCGAGGCTCAACAGACAGACGACTCGTTAAAGGATTACCGAGCGGAGGCAGCATCTGAGAGTCAGACGGATTGACAGATTGGTTCTGACGGTGGACTTTGCTTTAGAGGCCGATTATGTGTCCCGGATATTCTTGAGTTATGCAAAGATCTTATGACTGAGGCACATCGATCGTGTTTCTCTATCCACCCTAGCTCGACGAAGATGTATCGTGATATGAGAAGCCAGTATTTTTGGTCAGGGATGAAGCGCTAGATAGCCAGTTTTGTGGCCGAATATGACACCTGCCAGCATGTCAAGGCCGATCATCAGAGACCCCCTAGTCTATTGCAGCCGCTGAGCGTCCCGATGTGGAAGTGGGAGCATATATCTACCGATTTTGTCATGGGTTTGCCGAGGACTCAGCGCAGTCATGATGCCATCTGGGTTGTTGTGGACTGTCTGACGAAGTCGGCACATTTTCTTGCGATTCGTGAGACTTGGCATACAGATCGGCTCGCCAGGATGTTTATTGATGAGATCGTGAGATTGCATGGTGTTCCCGTCTCGATTGTTTCAGACCGAGATCCGAGGTTCACGTCTCAGTTTTGGAGGAGTTTCCAGAGAGCGATGGGCACTGATTTGCAGCTCAGCACAGCATATCATCCGCAGACCGATGGTCAGATCGAGAGGGTCAACCAGATCCTTGAGGATATGCTTCGGGCTTACGCGATTGATTTCGCGGGTAGTTGGGACGGGCACCTGCGATTGGCTGAGTTCGCGTACAACAACAGCTATCAGGCGACCATTGGCATGGCTCCTTTTGAGGCATTATATGGCAGACCGTGCAGATCTCTGAGTTGTTGGACCAAGGTTGGAGAGCGACATCTCCTAGGTCCCGATCTTGTGCTGCAGACGTCAGAGGCTATCGACATCATCAGACAGAGGATGCACACAGCTCAGAGCCGGCAGAAGAGTTTTGCTGATCGTCGGCGTCGTCCCTTGGAGTTTACCGTTGGGGACTATGTGTATCTCAAGGTCTCACCCATGAAGGGTGTAGTTCGTTTTGGGACGAAGGGCAAGCTTGTCCTGAGATTCATAGGACCTTTCGAGATCACTGGGCGCATTAGCACCGTGGCCTACCGGCTTGCCTTACCATCGCAGTTGTCTGGCATCCACAAAGTCTTCCATGTCTCTATGTTGAGGAAGTGTGGGTCAGACGTCGTTCCTGTTATTGATTGGCAGCCATTGGAGGTTCGTGAGGACGCTTCTTATATTGAGCAGTCAATTCGTATCCTTGATCGGAAGGAGCAGGTCCTCAGGACCAAGGTCATTACCTTGGTGAAGGTGCAGTGGGGCCATCATAGTGTGGATGAGGCGTCTTGGGAGCGCGAGGCAGAGATCCGCGAGCGTTATCCTCATCTTTTCGATGATTGATTGTATGATGTATTATGGTACTTGATTATATATGATGTTATGTTCCCTATTTCCTTTTGAGTTATGGTTAGTTGCGATGGTAGTGTAAATTTTGAGGATGAAATTTTTATTAGGTGGGGAGAGCTGTAAGACCCGTATCCTAATCCGTACTGTTCTGTTGCTTCCGGCGATCCTTCTCGTCAAATTCTGGCAATCCGTGACCTGTAGTTGACGTTGCGCACGACCGTAAGTTGTATCCTATTCATTTGAGCCGGCTTAATCCGAGACTTGCATCGTTGTGACCGCACCGCGGTTCCAACGCTGCAACTCACGCACCGATCCGATACCCAGACGATGAGATGCGAACCCGCGTCCGATTTAAGGAAAAACACTGCGCGTTGTAAATCCCAAGAGAATCTCTACAAAGTGTCAAATCAATCCCATCAATCAATCACCCATCAATCACCTCTCATGTCAAGTACACACACCCATGCTTTCTTTCTCCATAAGTTAAGCAACCACCAAAGTCAACTAACACATCACCTCACCCATCACTCACATCCATCAACCATCACCCCATCTCTCATTACATCACACCTCTCCATCTCTCATTTCTCAACACACCAACCCAAGCAAGGGAGAGCATCCAACGTCCAAGCCTTCCCATGGAGAGAAGTGCATATGTGAGGCCCACTTTCCACTCCCAAATCTCCCATCCTAGCCATCTAGTTCCCATCTCCACCATCAAAGTGAAGCTCTAGGAGACCGGCTATCCAACGGACTAAGAAGATCAAGTGGTGGGTGTTTCCATAAGCTAGATTTTTATATTTCTATGATGGGCCAAGTGAGGCCCACCGATCAATGGTGTGGATCTCATTTGGGACCCTAAGATGTGGCCGATGGCCCATCTTGATCATCAAATCATCCCATGATGGGGCCATTCTCCATGGACCCCATCATGATGTTCACTTTCCTTGCATTAAAGAGGTTATCTAGACCGTCCATTCCTAGTGGAGAGAGATCTCCACCGTTGATCTTTTATTTGGATGGCTCATGTGCAATGAGACCATTAATGTATGATTGGATGATTGAAACGGAGGGCCCATAGTGCCGAGGTCCCTCCATCACGCGTGTTCCACTCTCTTACTCTCTCTCTTCCTCCTTTTTTTTATTTACTTTCCTTGTTGGTTGATGTGGCCACATGGCCCACTTAAATGATCCCCACCATGAAATAAGTATTTTATTCAAGCCATCCGTACGTGGGGCCCACTTTAGAGATATAATACCTACACCATGTAGCCATGTAGTGGCCCACCTAAAGCAGGGCCCACCTTAAGCATATACGTCCAAACGTCCATCGTCCCTGGACGCTGGACATCAAGAGAAAAACACAAATATTGGCTTATTTCTAAGCCTTTGGGAAAGACCACTTGTATAGGCCCCATCTTGATGTATGTATTCAATCCATGCCGTCCATCTCATTTAGAGATCCATTTTAAGCGTTGAAATGAAAGATGGGGTTGATCGGAGCATTTGGTGGGCCATAGTTTTAAAAATGGTACCATTACCATTGAACTCTACCAAAACTCTTCCTACACGCTGAAAAATGTCCGATATTGGTCTTGATGGGTGTATTTTGTGCTTGGGAATACAATGGACGGAGTGGATGCACTTCACGCAGGCCCCACACCTCAAAAACCTTGGAAATACATTTTTTTAAAAAAAAGTGAAAAGAGGCAGCAGATGCTGCTGCTGCAGAGGAGCAGGCAACGCCTGTGCCAGAATGGGCGGACGGACAAGGGGGTCCCACGGATGATAGTGTGGGCCCCATCTTAATGTTTACTTACCATCCGATCTGTCCAATAGGTGGCCCACTTTCTAAGGTGGGCCCTCCCCAAAAATGAGGTCCGTCCAAGACTCAGGCGGCCCACACCACAAGAAACAGTGGTGATTAAATTCTACCATTGAAATCCTTTTGGAGCCCACAGAAGTTTTTGATCAAGCCAAAATTTATTTTTCCTATTCACCCAGGTCCCTGTGACCTTATAAATAGGTTGGATGGATTATAAACATTATAGTGGGCCCCACATGGGACCCACAATGATGTCAGTATCTAACTCCACCGTCCACACGGACGATGGAGCCCACTGCATGTATGTTATACCCACACCGTCCAGGGGATGGTGTGTGAGTGTACGCGTGTGTGTGAGTGCACGTGTGTGTGTGCGTGCATGTGTCTATGCATGTGTGAGTGCACATGTGTGTGTGCGTGTGTGTGTATGTGTGTGTGTGTATGTGTAGATATATATATATATATATGTATATATATATATATATATGTATATATAATATTATATTATATATACATATACTGTATATAAATTATATATTATATTAAAAATATGATTATGATGGTGGACCTTCATGTGACCCCCCACCATGATGCATGCGTTGCATCTCACCGTCTATCCATTTAAAACTCATGTCTTGAGCTGAAAATGAGCTAGATCTATGGTTCAAATGGGCCCACTTTGGTATGTATATAGGGCCCATGTTGATCCATTTATGGCCATTCATTTAGGCCCACCTTAGTGCACATCTATGGCCATGGGATGAAGCCCATTTGGCATATGTAATGCCCATGGGTTTGGGCCCATTTGACATATGCAATGCCCATGGGATCCGGCCCATTTATCCTATATAAGGCCCACGGGTTTCAAGCCCATTTGATGCATATTAAAGCCCATGGGATCAAGCCCATTTGATGTGTTTGAAGCGCAAATGGAGTGGCCCATTTGACATATTTCAGCTCATGTGTGTAGGCCCACTTTGATGTATTTCATGGCCCATGGGTCATGGACCATTGCAATGTACATAAGGCTCATTGGTGAGGCCCATTAATGCAACCCATTTGGTGAATGTGAGGCCCATGTAATACGACCCATTTGATATATCTAAAGCCCAGGGATCGAGGCCCAACGGATGTCCTTAGGGTCTATTGCAATGCACATTTCTCATGGTTCGTGAAATGATATTTATGGCAAGCCGTGCCTAGGAAACAATGTTGGTTTGACGTCCACATTGTATGTACAATGTTGGTTAAATGTCCGCATTGTAATTCTCTTTAGGGCCCATTGATAGGTCCATACCTGTTACTATTTATTGCCTTATAACATGCTTAGTATAATCTCATGACTCATGCCCATATGCATCATATGTATGCTTGATATGAGTAATGACTGACTATAACATACGCCATTGGGCAAACCATTTACGGGAGTCGTTATGTGACTGAGTGCCCCACATGATCGCGCAGTACGTGTTGGATTGCTGCATGTTTTGACAGCGTGATTCATGCATCTCGCATACATGTGACTTGATCACTGCACGCTCTAGCGACATCAGGGCCGTGGCTCCACACGTACATCGTGGATGACCGTATTGGATATCGAAAATACTTATTCTAGCACTGTGGGCACTTAGGATGTCCTTGGGTGAGAGTCCCAGAACCTTTTTGGTACCAGGAGATGCTCCAACGTCTAGACCGAGTGGATACATGAGCGCCCGAGTGCCGAATACTAGTAGGTCGGGTCTCCCACTGTGTCTTGGTCGGTTGGAAGGGGGTGTAGCCTTATCCGCCTGAGTGAGGGGGCTATAAGCTAGGATGAGTTTGACCAGCTCGCAAATGAGTCCGCTATCGACGAGCCGGGTAGATATTGGCAGACTACTGGTCAGGCAGATAGTGAGGTTTATTCCACTTTCCTGACTGTGCAGTTAGGGAGGTGGCAGTCTCTGCGAAGTGTATTAGACCCCGGTGATATCCAGAGAGGAACTGTACTGATATATGTACTTGATGAGTACCGACTTGCTTGGATTGCATTTCGCATATGACATTCGGCTATGTAGGCCTTGCATTGCATCGGTATGGCCGATGGCATTCATATCTCGCATCATGCCTTGCATTACATAGTCTAAGTATATTCATGGACTTACCACATACTTCCGCATTACCTGATCTTGTACACTGGGCGTTTGCCCCCCGCACACACTTACACCACCCTCTAAGCTTTTGTAAGCTTATGCACGACCGTTGCGTGCAGGTAGCGTTAGACAGCAGCAGCGCTGAGGCAGGAGTGCATATCAGGACCTTTTGGAGCTTTTTGATCACCTTGTATGTCCCTTTCTGCATTGTACTTAAAATTTTTGTTATAGTGGATATGTGATGATGATGTTGTTTTGTGACTTGGTTATGCTTGTGGTTATGCTCCATTACAAAAAAAAAAATCATTTTGAAAATCCTCCTTGTAGGATCCCAGGATCGGAATCTGGCATTTGATTGTCAGGAGCCGAGAATGGGGCACTACGGAGGCTGTCAGCACCAGATTTGGCAATCGGGATTCATGTGAATCCGATTTTCGGGTTAGGGGCGTGACAACTGAGGCAGGAGCACGTTGCAGATCGTTTTGGAGTTTTTGTTCTTTACCATTATATTTCCCTTATGCTCATTATACTTGTAAAGTTTTTGATCATAGTGGAAATGTAATGGATTTCTTGGTTGTTGTTTGTGGGTTATGCCATTGGTTATACTTATTACGAATCAAACTGACATTGAAAATCCTCCTCGTAGCATCCCAGGATCGGAACCTGGCGAATAGGAGCTAGGAGCCGAGAATGGGGTTCTACGGAGGCTGTCGGCGCCGGATTCGGCGATCAAAAATTTTGTGAGCCCGATTTTCGAATTTGGGGCATGACAGCCACTGGCCTCACCTTTATGTATTTGTTTTATTAACCTAATGGCCCACCTGATTAGGGGTGTTTAGGGTTCGCCACCTACAGGACGACCCACGTGTAAGTGGGACCCACCATGGTTATGTATTTTACCCACACCGTCCATCTAATTGACACCTAGAATGGGCCAGGTCTAGCAGCTAGACGCTGCCCAACAAGCCCACTATGATAATGTGTTATATCCACTCATCCATTCATTGTGTGGTCCACCTGGATAGAATCTCAACTCCTAACGGGCTATCCTCGGGTGAGGCCCACCATGTTTATGTTTTCCATCTAGACCATCCAACAGGTCCAGTCACTCTGTTGGGCTGACCGTCCATCAGGTCTAGCACTATGCTGGGCTGACCTGTAACGCCCGGGAAAAATTTGTACTTGGACTTGAGTACCGACTCGACTAGAAATCGCGTAGGATTAATTCCTTTAGAAAATAAGTGTAAGTTAGCTAGCGCAACGCTAGAGTAGCTGGGAAATAGTCCCTGATCACTTTAAATACGTTCTACAAGACCTAAATTGAGTAGAACCAATGACTCTATAATACTCTAAAACCTCGGATGACACTCTAAGCCGGTTTGTTCTCTGGACCTCTTTAAAACTTTGTATTGGATCTAGACCGCTCGTCGAAAGTCCGATACCTACTATCTTAGACCGTTAGAACCGCCTAGCTGGACTTGACAATCATTTCGAAAATCAAGTCCAACCAACATTCACGGGCTATTTCATTGAGCCTGGACTGAAGAGAGTGAGAATAGGGTTAGATTTGGAATTTAAAATTCAAATCTGGCACACGACTTAACGCGTCAGTATTAAGCGTTCTGACCGTCAGAATTCAGCAAAATTATACCCTCGGATTAGAAAAAATTTATATTTCATATCATGAGACTTGTAGACTTGATCTACGTGCGGTGACCGCTGAACTGAAACTGAACCGCCACGGGCGATCTACGAACACTGCTGGACTGAAAATGGGATGTGAGCGACATCCGACATGTATGAACTTAAGTCCGATCGCATTCGGCCAGGGGACCACCAGAAATGTCCTTTTGGAAAGAAACAGCCCTGATTTGGATATACCTTAAGTATACTTTGTTCCCAAGCCTATTTTAGGCACATTTGGGCTTATAAAAGGAGTTGAAACTCTCATTCCTCTCTCCCATCCGAATTTGAGAAAAACCCTAGATTGGGAGAGAGAAAAGGTGAGAGTTTGTGAGAGAGAGTGGGAGAGAATTCCTTGCCGCTGGTGCTACCTGTGGTAAGTGCCTAAGCAACATACTTCAATCACTTTGCCGGTGATTTCTCCGTCTTTCTAGGTAAGAAAATACCCTAGATAGTTGCTGATTTAGTGTTCCTCCATTTCCATAGCATGTTAGCTGATAGATCTTGTAAATCAGGTTGTCTATTCGCCGTAGACGAAGCATATACGCTCCGTTCGAATTAACACACCTATAAGAGAAAACGTGAGAATTTTAGACGCTTTGATTGACTGTTTCCAACGCTTTCAATGTCGTTTAATAGTAGATTATCGATGGCAACGCCGTTTGACATGTACAACATGATGTCGGTTTCCTGTTTGGTAAATAGACGAAGAATATGAGATTTAGGGCATTTTAGTCATTTGTAGGAAATACTGTTTTCATCCATAATTTGCTGATGTGATTGACATGACTTATTGTCGCATTAGAATGTTAGGAATACGTGCATAATTAGTTTAGCGAAGAGATTCGCCTAAATGCGCGCTTTGGGTCGACATACTATATGTAGACTTAAGTGTGTAGTGTAAGTGTTTGTATAAATGCTTCTATTAGTATGTATTGAAATAAATGGTGTTATGAATTAGTTTGAGATTGATTTCTAAATTAATATGCTGATGTAAATGATTTCCTACATGTTAGCGATATGCAAGATTTCATTGTATGTATGAAATGCATGTGCTTGATGATTTACTTAAGTTGTATGTTGTAACATGTGTTAACATGCTCACATGGTTGTATTTCATTTGCAATACTCTCATATGATTGCTGATGTGATTCCATAATTGTTTGGGACTATACTTAGTCCAGGCAGTCGGTAACCGAGAAATTTCGTGGTTTGCTTATCTTTGCCAAGAACGACGCGTCCATGAACGCGAGCCGTGTTTTGGAGTTGGCGGCAGTGATTAGGCCACACAAAGTGTTTTACGCACTTCATGTCGTTCGACTTGAGATGCGATCGTGCTAGTCGAGCCTGTCAAGTAACCCGACTGGCCGTTGTATGTTCACCCTGTATGAGTCATAACTGCTTAAACCTAGGGTACTGAACTTACCATTGTAAACCCTGTTAACCATGGTACCTTGATCCACGAAGACTCATAAGCGGGGCATGGTGGTATGGGACACCGTGGTCTAGCTGTCGGCCTACGCTGGGGCCACAAACCTCCCCGTAGTGACCAGTGAGCACCTATATCTTGTGAGCAGATTATGGTGGTATGGGACACTATATTCTTACCGTCGGCCTACACTGATCAGGCGACGAGTCCTTTGTAGTGACCGCGAACATATTCTGAGTCTACGGGAGGCGACGACCCTTCAGTAGCAGTGAGAGTACAGTAGGCCTGTATTGATAAGGTGATGGGGGAGCGGTGCAACGAGTGCGAGCAACAGCCCTGGCAGCCCTTGCAGCGACCTACAAAAATATACATCGTATGAGATTACTAGGAGTGACGACCCTAGACAGGATCTGTGTTGGGATTGATAAAAGGGAAGTACCTTAGTTTCCCAATCCTGCTGTTTGAATGGACTAATAACAACTCGAAAATCATATCACCATTACATTGCATGTGCCTGGAAGATGTGGAGCACTGAGCGGTATGCAAGCATGCCGCGGACGAAGATGGTGCCATATGAGGGAGAATGTCGGTGAGGGCATCCATCATGTCATGTCATATTGCATTAACAACAGTATTAGGATTGTTTGATTTACTACTTTACTATTATCGCATGATTGATTTGAGAACATGCTAATCTTTTCTCTATGATTCCACTGAGTTGATCACTCACTCCCATATTATGGGATGGTGTTTGCAACACCAACTAGACCCTGTCTTAGATGCAGGTGATGCAGAGATCCAGGAGGTAGAGCCGGACTATGATGAGGACCAGGACGAGTTCTCATACATGCAGTACCACGACGGCTTTGTTTAGGTGGCCTGGGTTGACGGGAATCCTCAATGGGACTCTTTTAGACATTGATTTTTATTTATTTATATGTATATGAGACTCAGAGATGTATTCATACTTTAGTGACAGTTGAGATCTACTTTGTTTTGCCATACAGTGATATATATTCTTTAGTCTTCCACTTGCTTTTATCACTGGATCTGGAGTATGAATTGCTGTTTTGGTATACTTTTACTCATGTGAATGCTTTAACTCAGACAACATTAAATCATAATCATTTTTGTTGCATAAGTGATGGTCTGGAACTCGGGAGTTGAGTTTATACACGACCCCTGATTTTCAGGGTGTTACAAGTTGGTATCAGAGCATGAATAAGATTATACCGGGCATGGGTTATGGTCACGCGACGTACGCTGTCACTTACTTTAACTTAGGTGGGTGCGAGAAGGGTCTAGAAACACGTATAGGATCGAAGATTTGCCAATAGACGTAGTCTATTCGTATCGATCGCGCGATCGAGTCCGTAACGCATCTAAGGTCGCGTGAAGCGACCTGAGTAGCTCCTAGGTTGTAGGTAGTTGGGTCGAGACGTTCTTTGAATGATTTTAAACCCGTAAATGTAAATCCTTGGGCTGTGGGACAACCACAACCCCTGCATTCAATCGCTAAGGCTTAAAAACCCCGTTTCACCTAAATCCTTCGAGATTCTTCCTCTCACCACTCCATTCTTCAATTCTTTCTTATCCTTTTCATGTTAGGCATTGATCCTAATATGAAAATAATATAAAATCATACTTCGACAAAATTTTACAGTGAATAGTAAAATTTTATGAAAACTGGCCATAAGGCCATTCTAAGTTTGCGTTCTTTAGCAACTAATGGATGTATTAGCTCCTTCTACCCCAAAATCATATGCTGCATGATAGGAAATTATATTTGAGATTGCAGATTAGCCCTGAAAAGCCCCGAACACATGTTTGGGCCTCTATAGGGCAATATACAATGAACTGAGGTGGGGCCCATAGTTTTTTGGGGTCCCTGGACCATGGGGGACCGGACCCATGTGGTCCCACCGACCAACAAGAGGAACGGTCGGTGATGCCATCGCCGATCTGGCGATGCATCGCCGTCCAACATGGCCCACTTGATGTAATTTTTGGGATCTGGGGGTATTTTGGGTAATACACCCCCCCATGTAGTGTTCGACCATAGAAAACCCCAAAAAGGGGTACTTCCTTCACAACAGCCCCCTTCCCTATCTCCATTTTCATTTTCTTGCTGCCCTATCCCAAAAATGTGATTCCAAAACCTTCCTAAACCCATTCTTGGCTAAAAATGACCCCACTCCATCACTCCATTGTGATTTGCAGCCTTCCCTCTTACAAATCTCATCGTTTGGAGCTCTTACAACCCCCAAAATAAGCTGAAATCGTGAGGTGTTCCATTCCCCTTTTTCATTCTCTTTTCTTTCTGAAAATCTATCCTAGGGGAGCTTGAAGCATCCCTCTACAACATATAGATCTTCCTTTTCGAGTTTGGACAGCCATTTCTTTACATTTCCCTCATTTTTCATGGCTTTTGTTGAAGCCATTTTGGGTCTTTTGTCTCTCTCCACCATCCTCTCTTTGATGGGAAAGAGAAAGACCACAGCGGAAGAGGCTGGGCCTAGTCGCCCTGCTCAATCAAGAAGACTGAGGGGTGCGCCGCTAGCTCAAGCGTCACCGCAAGTCCAAGCACAGCCCGAGAGTTCCATACAAAGCGAGATTTGGATCCTCATACTCAACTTGGGCTAGTAATTTTAGCAGAAATGCCTCACGGTGAATACACTGACCGTAAGGTGTTGTTTGAGGCGGACATGGAAGGATGAATCTTCGGTGAATTTCTGTTGTTCGAGCGCATTGAAGTTGCGCATTGGGGTCCGCTCTTTGAAGCTCGTGCTCGTGCTAATGTGAGCACCATTCGTGCCTTCTACGCTCGTATCCAGAATCCTACACTGGAGCCATTATAGTTCAAAATTCCTTTTGGTAGGGATCGGATGGCTACGATCGATGTTCGGTTGATTGCACGACTTCTGAACGTGCCTCTTGGTGATGTTCATCCCAGTGCGAAGAATTTGAGGAGTAGGCGTGAATGAGATCACCGTATCAGGTTTCTATGTGGTAAACTGGTTCTATGGCAGCCTAACAATAGCCTCAAGGCGTCTCATATGTCTGATGATTTATGCCTACTGCACCACATTTGCATGTTCAACGTGTATCCCAGGTCGACAAATCGCATTGAATGTACGCGCCTTATGGTTGATTTCTTGTATCTGGTGGCCCAGGGAGAGAATGTGTGTATGGCTACTTTCATCTTATGATAGATCATCCTCATAGCGAAATCAAGAAGAACGTCTGAGTCACTTCCTTTTGGCCGACTGATATGCAAGATCGCGCTTGAGTTTGCTTACAGACTCAGGCCAGAGCTGCCAGTTTTGATTCACAACATTGATGAGTCTACTATAGTCAAGATGAAGATCGGGTCTCAGTACCGTGAGACTCATCTTGAGGAGGATAGCGAGGACGATTTTGATGATCAAGAGGATCCAAGTGAGGGAGAACCTGGAGCAGAAGTTGAGGAAGAAGTTCAGGAAGAGGTAGAAGAGGAGGCTCAGGATACAGATGAGAGCTCTCCTCCTTCTGCTCAGGCTACTGGCGATGATTGTATTGCCCGAATTGAGGAGAGTCAGGTCGCCTTGCGAAGGAAAGTTCAAGAACTTCGTGCTGAGGTCGAGGATACCAAGGCTGTTATGAAGAGGAAATTCGGCAAAGTGACTCGCACCTTGAAGGCGATCTTGTGCTGCTTGCAGGATAAGGGTGCTCCTCCTCTATCACCTGACTCAGACTAGCGATGATTGTTGATGTTGTTGTTAGTAGTTTATCGTTTCCTTCTTTAAGTTGTGTAAGCCTGATAAGGCTAGTAGTTTGCTTATGTTGCTGTTGAAACTTTAACTGTCTTAATTCCCATGTACTTCTCGTCATGATGCTTGTAAGGAGATATCCCTTGTATTGTGACAATTTTGATTAAATGAAATGCATGGAATGCCTTTGACTCTTATGTGAATGATTGCGGTGTGTTTGTGCTATTGAGACGGACAAGGTTGCACCCTATTTTAAATATAGGGAATGCCGCCGAAGGCTGCACGGAGCACCGCTCGGCTTACGTTGGGTGAGCCTTTGGATCAGACTCCTTTGCAGTCTGATGCACATGCGGACCCTGCTGTGGGCCCGATTCCTGAGATAGCACGTGCGTCTTAGCCTACTACTAGTCCTGCAGCTGGACCACCGCCGTTCACACCTCCCATCAGAGAGTTGTACCACGCGTCTTCTTCGACGCAGTACATGCCACAGCCTGCTCCACCTCCAGATAGATTTGATCAGATGATGGCCATGATGCAGCAGTAGCAGCAGCTCCTGACTACGATTGTGGGACTCTAGCCCAGGGTGGGAGTGTGCCTCCACCTGCACCACCTGCGCATCCAGCAGAGGGTGCTGATACATATGCTCAAGATGAGGGCATGACTCATCCTGTACCACCTGCTTACCCTGCGGGGAATGCCACAGACACACGGAGCTTGTTAGAGTGATTCCAGCGCTTATGGCCTCTCACTTTTACGAGTTCTCATAGACCCAAGGAGGCCGAGTATTGGCTCGACCGTGTGTCGAAGATACTGCGGATGCTACATTGTTCAGAGGCTGAGCAGGTCGAGTTGGCTACATTCTTATTCGAGCGAGAGGCCAGCTTGTGGTGGGACAGTGTATTGCGGACCGTTGCCGCCGATTATATATGGACCTGGGCAGCATTCGAGTTCCGCTTCCACGAGAAATACTATCCCCAGACATACAGGCATGATCGGGAGAATGAGTTTCTGCGCCTCAGATAGGGAGGCATGACAGTGACTGAGTCTGAGCATCGGTTTACCGAGTTGGGCAGATACGTCCCGACTATATTGTCAGATGAGCAGATGCGCATACGGCACTTTTCTGAGGGTTTGTGACCAGATATTCGGTCAAAGATGTGTTGCGTGAGCATTCCCTCATATGCAGAGATGATTCACATGTCCATGTGGGAAGAGAAGGATGTGGATCGACTTACCCGATCTCGTGGCCCTGTTGCTCCTAGGCCACGACCAGAGTTGCCGGACAAGCCCTTCGCGGGCAAGAGGCCTCGCGTCGACGCTCCTACTAGGGCTACAGTGCCAGTACCACCATTTCGGTGCCCCGAGTTATCTTGTACATATTATGGGAGATCGGGCCACTCAGCGCAGAGTTATTTTTCTCGGATGCGGGACAGTGGGTTCTCGCTGCCGCAGAAGATCGATCGTACACGTCCATAGGCGATATCAGCACCGCCTCTACGGTTGGCTCCTGCGCACCCTTCCTTCAGACCTCCAGTATCTCAGATCAGGCAGCCTCTACGGCCCACGGCACAGAGGCCGAACCGGCCACAGCAGTGACGGGTGCATGCATTGACAGCTGAGGCAGCTGTGACAGAGACTTCTCAGCATTCGGCCTTTGAGGTCACTGCCCACATTGGAGGTATTCCTATACTCGTGATGGTGGACACAGGATCCATGATTTCATTGATATCACGTGCCATAATCAGACGCATTGGGCTACCGACTATTAGGATGGACGGGGTGCGAGTTTATACAGCTCACGGGTCCTTTACAGATGCCACCCTGATGTGTGAGGGCTGTTTGGTGGATCTGGGGGGCAAGACGATGGCTCTAGATCTCATCGTCGACCCCTCTCTTGTTTATCTCGACGTCATTCTTGGCATGGACTGGTTGACTGCAGCGAGGGCCGAGATTGACTGCGAGACTCGTATAGTGACTGCGTACGAGCCAGAGGGCGCATCCTTCACGTTCCCAGTGCGGGTAAATCTTTCCTTCCGCATACTTAGCTACGCTACTTTGCTACGAGACACTGGTGCCCAGATACTTGAGCATATGCCAGTCGTTTGTGAGTTTGGGGATCTGTTCAGGAAGATCCCTGGTTTGTCACCTAGACGAGAGATTGATTTCACTATTGATCTGGTGCCTGGTTCCACGCCCGTCTCACTGCCGACGTATCACATGGCACCGGGTGAGATGGAGGAGTTGAGGAGCAGATTGATGGTTTGCTGGAGCTCGGCCTTATACGGCCTAGTGTGTCTCCTTGGGGAGCACAGTTCTGTTCGTGAGGAAGAAGGATGGTTCGATGCGATTGTGTATTGATTATCGCAGGCTGAACCAGATCACGGTGAAGAACAAGTACCCTTTACCTAGGATCGATGACTTGTTTGATCAGTTGAGAGGAGCGCAGTACTTCTCGAAGATTGATCTTCAGTCAGGATATCATCAGTTGCGCGTCATGGATGAGGACGTGCAGAAGACAGTATTCAGGACCAGCTTTGGCCACTACGAGTTCCTAGTGATGTCGTTCGGTCTCACGAACGCACCAGCCGTGTTCATGGATCTGATGAACCGGGTATTTTAGCCTTTCCTCTATCGATTCGTCGTTGTGTTCATTGACGACATTTTGGTATACTCCAGGAGTCGAGAGGAGCATGAGGAGCACTTGCGCATGGTCCTGGATACACTCAGACAGCATCAGTTATTCGCACAGTACAAGAAGTACGACTTCTGGAAGCAGGAAGTGAAGTTCCTGGGACACGTGGTGTCCAAGGATGGCATGGCAGTTGACCTGTCTAAAGTAGCTGCAGTTCAGGACTGGGAGCAGCCTGGTTCTGTCACTAAGGTGAGGAGTTTCTTGAGTCTCGCTGGCTACTATCGACGCTTCATTTGGGATTTCTCGAAGATCGCGAGACCTCTGTCTCAGTTGACACCGAAGGACATGAAGTTCACCAGGAATGACAAGACGGAGTCAGCTTTTCAGGAGCTGAAGGACAGACTTACGTCCTCCCCTGTGCTAGTATTGCCAAAGTAAGGGGTTAGGTACACTATATACACTGACGCGTCTAGCGTTGGTATGGGTTGTGTCCTTATGCAGAGGGACAGGGTAATTTCATATGCCTCGAGACAATTAAGGAAGCACGAGGAGAATTACCCTACACACGACCTAGAGTTGGCAGCCATCATATTCGCACTGAGAGTCTAGAGACATTACCTCTATGGAGAGGAGTTCGAGCTCTTTTGTGACCACAATAGCCTCAAGTACATATTCTCGCAGCGAGACTTGAATATGAGGCAGCGGCGATGGATGGAGACTTTGAAGGACTTCAAGTTCGAAGTCTCTTACCATCCTGGGAAGGCGAACCTTATGGCTAACACATTGAGCCGCAAGAAGGCGATAGAGTTTGCAGCTCCGCTGATGGTTGCTGAGTGGGATATGGTTGAGTTTTTGCAAGACTTTGAGCAGAAACTCACCGTAGAGGAGCCGTATGAGTTCATCGCACATGTACAGGTGCGATCTCAGATCGATGACAGGGTCATCGAGGTGCAGAGGGATGATGCGCATCTGACTGAGCTTCGAGAGCAAGCCAGTGATGATGCAGATGCCGAGTGGTGAATTGGTATGGATGGGGGCTTACGTTATCGTGGCCACCTATGCGTCCCAGATGTCCCTGACTTGAGATGAGAGATTCTTGAGGCTGCGCATTGTACCAGACTCGGGATGCATCCAGGCAGTACAAAGATGTATCGTGACGTGAAGAGGACTTATTGGTGGGAAGGTATGAAGACCCACATAGCAGAGTTCGTGTCCCGTTGTCTCACTTGCCAGCAGGTGAAGGCAGAGCATCGCCGACCACCTGGACTCTTGCAGCCTATGCCGATCGCAGAGTGGAAGTGGGATTTCATTTCCATGGACTTCATTTCTGGGTTGCCGAAGACGAGGAAGGGATATGATTCCATTTGGGTGATCGTCGACCGTCTGACGAAGTCGGCGCACTTCCTACCGATCAGAGTTACGAACTCTGCAGACGAGCTGGCTAGACTATATATTAGAGAGATTGTGCATCTGCATGGAGTTCCGTTGGAGATCTCGTCGGACCGAGACACGCGGTTCACTTCTATTTTCTGGACTCGCATTCAGTAGGCTATGGGTGTGAAGTTGAAATTCAGTACTGCCTTTCACCCATAGACAGACGGACAGACAAATCGGGTGAACCAGATCTTAGAGGATATGTTGCGAGCTTACGCATTGGACTTCAAGGACAGTTGGGATGATTGTCTTGCATATGTGGAGTTCGAGTACAACAACAGCTTTCAGGCGAGTATCGGTATGGACCTTACGAGGCGCTGTATGAGTGACCTTGTCGCGCACCGCATTGCTGGGCAGAGGTCGGTGAGCGTAGCTTGATTGGCCCAAAGTTAGTGCAGGCGACGTCAGAGAAGATTGATATCATTAGACGTCGGCTTCTCACAGCACAGAGTAGACAGAAGAGTTATGACGATACGAGACGACGGCCGCTAGAGTTCACAGTTGGGGATCATGTATTTTTGTGAGTTTCTCCTATGAAGGGAGTCCTTCGGTTCGGAAAGAAGGGGAAGCTAGCACCTCGATTCATTGGTCCATTCTAGATCCTCAATCGTGTGGGAGTAGTGGCTTACCGATTGGCTCTACCCACGCCTCTCGCGAGCATTCACAACGTATTTCATGTTTTTATGCTGAAGAAGTACATTTCTGATCCTTCCTATATCATCAGATGGGAGCAGGTGCAGTTAGGAGAGGATGTTACATATATACTATGACCGACGCGTATCCTAGACAGGAAGGAGCAGGTACTGCGTAGCAAGGTGATTCCCCTTGTGAAGGTACTGTGGACGCATCACTCTAAGGAAGAGGCTACCTGGGAGACAGAAGCCGAGATCAGAAAGAACTACCCACAGCTTCTCGAGGAGTACAAAAAGGTACAAATTTCGAGGATGAAATTATTTGTTAAGGGGGGTAGATTGTAACGCCCGGGAAAAATCCGTACTTGAACTCGAGTACCAACTCGACCAGAAATCGCGTAGGATTAATTCCTTTAGAAAATAAGTGTAAGTTAGCTAGCGCAACGCTAGAGTAGCTGAGAAATAGTCCCTGATCCCTTTAAATACGTTCTACAAGACCCAAATTGAGTAGAACCAATGACTCTATAATACTCTAAAACCTCGGATGAAACTCTAAGCCGGTTTGTTCTCTGGACCTCTTTGAAACTATGTATTAGATCTAGACCGCGTGTCGAAAGTTTGATACCTACTATCTTAGACCGTTAGAACCGCCTAGCTGGACTTGACAATCATTTCGAAAATCAAGTCTAACCGACATTCACGGGCTATTTCATTGAGCCTGGACTAAAGAGAGTGAGAATAAGGTAAGATTAGGAATTTGAAATTCAAATCTAGCACACGACTTGACGCGTCAGTATTAAGCGTTCTGACCGTCAGAATTCAGCAAAATTACACCCTCGGATCAGGAAAAATTTCTATTTCATATCATGAGACTTGTAGACCTGATCTACGTGCGGTGACCGCTGAACTGAAACTGGACCGCCACGGGCGATCTACGAACACTGCTAGATTGAATATGGGATGTGAGCGACATCCGACATGTATGAACTTAAGTCCGATCGCGTTCGGCCAGGGGACCACTAGAAATGTCCTTTTGGACCGAAACAGCCCCGATTTGGATATACCCTAAGTATACTTTGTTCCCAAGCCTATTTTGGGCACATTTGGACTTATAAAAGGGGTTGAAATCCTCATTCCTCTCTCCCATCCGAATTTGAGAAAAACCCTAGATTGGGAGAGAGAAAAGGTGAGAGTTTGTGAGAGAGAGTGGGAGAGAATTCCTTGCCGCTTGTGCTACCTGTTGCAAGTGCCTAAGCAACATACTTAAATCACTTTGCCAGTGATTTCTCCATCTTTCTAGGTAAGAAAATACCCTAGATAGTTGCTGATTTAGTGTTCCTCCATTTTCATAGCATGTTAGCTGATAGATCTTGTAAATCAGGTTGTTTATTCGCCGTAGACGAAGCGTATACGCTCCGTTCGAATTAACACACCTATAAGAGAAAACGTGAGGATTTTAGACGCTTTGATTGATTGTTTCCAACGCTTTCAATGTCGTTTAATAGTAGATTATCGACGGCAATGCCGTTTGACATGTATTCCTGTTTGGTAAATAGACGAAGAATATGAGATTTAGGGCATTTTAGTCATTTGTAGGAAATACTGTTTTCATCCATAATTTGCTGATGTGATTGACATGACTTATTGTCACATTAGAATATTAGGAATACGTGCATAATTAGTTTGGCGAAGAGATTCGCCTAAATGCGCGCTTTGGGTCGACATACTATATGTAGACTTAAGTGTGTAGTGTAAGTGTTTGTATAAATGCTTGTATTAGTATGTATTGAACTAAATGGTGTTATGAATTAGTTTGAGATTGATTTTTCAATTAATATGCTGATGTAAATGATTTCCTACATGTTAGCGATATGCAAGATTTCATTGTATGTATGAAATGCATGTGCTTGATGATTTACTTAAGTTGTATGTTGTAACATGTGTTAACATGCTCACATGGTTGTATTTCATTTCCAATACTCTCATATGATTGCTGATCTGATTCCATAATTGTTTGGGACTATACTTAGTCCAGGCAGTCGGTAACCGAGAAATTTTGTGGTTGGCTTATCTTTGCCAAGAACGACGCGTCGATGAACGCGAGCCGTGTTTTGGAGTTGGCGGCAGTGATTAGGCCACACGAAGTGTTTTACGCACTTCATGTCGTTCGACTTGAGATGCGATGGTGCTAGTCGAGCCCGTCAAGTAACCCGACTGGCCGTTGTGTGTTCACCCTGTATGAGTCATAACTGGTTGAACCTAGGGTACTGAACTTACCATTGTAAATCCTGTTAACCATGGTACCTTTATCCACGAAGACTCATGAGCCGGGCATGGTGGTATGGGACACTGTGGTCGAGCTGTCGGCCTACGCTGGGGCCACAAACCTCCCCGTAGTGACCAGTGAGCACTTATGTCTCATGAGCAGATTATGGTGGTATGTGACACTATATTCTTGCTGTCGCCCTACACTGATCAGGCGACGAGTCCTTTGTAGTGACCGCGAGCGTATTCTAAGTCTACGGGAGGCGATGACCCTTCAGTAGCAGTGAGAGTACAGTAGGCCTGTATTGATAAGGTGATGGAGGAGCGGTGCAACGAGTGCGAGCAACAGCCCTGGCAACCCTTGCAGTGACCTACAAAAATATACATCGTATGAGATTACTAGGAGTGACGACCCTAGACAGGATCTGTGTTGGGATTGATATAAGGGAAGTACCTTAGTTTCCCAATCCTGCTGTTTGAATGGACTAATAACAACTCAGAAATCATATCACTATTACATTGCATGTACCTGGAAGATGTGGAGCACTGAGCGGTACGCAAGCATGCCGCGGACGAAGATGATGTCGTATGAGGGAGAATGTCGGTGAGGGCATCCATCATGTCATGTCATATTGCATTAACAACAGTATTAGGATTGTTTGATTTACTGCTTTACTATTATCGCATGATTGATTTGAGAACATGCTAATCTTTGCTCTATGATTCCACTGAGTTGATCACTCACTCCCACGTTACGGGATGGTGTTTGCAACACCCACCAGACCCTATCTTAGATGCAGGTGATGCAGAGATCCAGGAGGTAGAGCCGGACTATGATGAGGACCAGGACGAGTTCTCATACATGCAGTACCACGACGGCTTTGCTTAGGTGGCCTGGGCTGACGGGACTTCTTAATGGGACCCTTTTGGACATTGATTTTTTTTTATTTACATGTATATGAGACTCAGAGATGTATTCATACTTTAGTGACAGTTGAGATCTACTTTGTTTTTCCATACAGTGATATATATATTCTTTAGTCTTCCACTTGCTTTTATCACTGGATCTGGAGTATGAATTGCAATTTTGGTATACTTTTACTCATGTGAATGCTTTAACTCAGACAACATTGAATCATAATCATTTTTGTTGCATAAGTGACGGTCTGGAACTCGGGAGTTGAGTTTATACACGACCCCCAATTTTCAGAGTGTTATATCACCACCCACCAAATGGCCCACTTGATGTATGTGAGGACCATTGTGGCCATGTATGAGGCCCATTATATATAAGGCCCATTATGATGGTATGAGGCCCATTGTGATGTATATGAGGTGGGCCCATGTGATGACGCCCATTGTGATGCATGAGGCCCATGTGATGAGGCTCATTGTGATGTATGAGGCCCATGTGATGAGGCATATTGTGATGTATGAGACCCACCATGATGTGTGTGTTGTATACACACTACCCATTCATTTATATGGGCCACCTCATGCAAGCCCACCATGATGTATGTAATACACACATGGACCCTCCGTCTTTCTCGATATTTGGAAGGCTAAGGGCCCCATTGTGATTTTGATTCCAATCCCAAATGGACCACACTTTAGAAAACAATAGTGGTTAAATGTCCATCATTGTAAACTTCCCTAGGGCCCATTGTCAAGCCCTTTTCCACCCTTACCTTATTGGGATAACCCAAACCGTTAGGTCCCCATCGATGTTAATAATACCCATTGGGCTAACCCAAACCGTTAGGCCCCTATTGATAATGGTACTTCCCACCATGCCGTGTAGGATTGTCCAAATCTTAGAGCCCATGTTATGTTCATACCGAGCCTTCCATAGCAATGTGTCCCACCTAGATACATGTTCTTCCCAAGTTTAGTGACCATACCTAAGGCCCACTTAAGTGTTGAGCGAGCTACCCAATCCACTTAAAAGGACACATCGTCCTAGATATATGAACTCCACCAAGCCCACTTTGTGTATGTATCGGGCCCCAAAAGGAAGCCTAGTTTATTCATGATAAGAGATTGAGGAAGCCCAATTTTTCACCCTTTTAGCTCACCCTAGGAACTCACCTTATGGTATACCCACTTGACTCACCATGAGAAATGTATCCTACCTTTGTACCCCATTTTTTAGGACCTCGTAACATGTACATATCATCCACACCGTCTATCTCCTTATTAAGACGAGTGTGAGGTCCACCCTTGACATTAGTGTGTTATCTAGGCCATCCACTATCTGGAGGAGAGTACATCATCACCCCTTGCCATAGATGGAAGGAATATGTAGTATCAGATTTGGTATATACACTGTGTGGAGACTACCTTAATACATGTGTTAGATCCACCGTCCTTTTAGTGGACCTCGCCTTAGGATATATGTTTTACTAGTACCTTGAGTAGGTTATGATAGTCTAACATGGACCATTCCATATAGACTTCTATATGTTTAGTGGGGCGTATCGTTTAGCCCCTATTCTTCTAAGTGACATAACGGTTAAGGCCGATCATCATCTGCTATATCTGATAATCATGCTAGTGTTCTTAGTCTAGTAGGACACTGTAATGACCTAGAAAAATCCATACTTAGACTCGAGTACTACCTCTAGTAGAAATCTTTTAGAATCAAATCCTTTAGAAATGTAATGTGTACCAATAACTTTCAATGCGATCTGTAAGACCCAGAACCTAGAGAATCATTGACGTTATCTTACCCTGAAATCTAGGATCCAACTCTAAACCCAGTTACTCTCGAGAATGCTTTGTAACTTTGTATTGGTTCTAGACCGCACATCAAAAGCCTGATAGCTATGAACTTAGACCATTACGACTGCTTAGTTGGACTTGACAATCACCTAGAAAATCATGCCCAAACGATGTCCTAAGACCATTTTATTGAGCCAGAAGTAAAGAGAGTAGGAAAATGAGGATTTTTAAAAAATTAATTATATTTTTTAGTAATCTGGAACGTTTCACTTGCGCGTTATTTGTAAGAGTTCTGACCGTTAGAATTCGACCCAAATTCACCCTTGGATCAGGATAAGTGGCCCTTTCATATCATAGAACTTGTAGCCCTGATTTAAGTTCAGTAACCGTTGAATTGAAGCTGGTCCACCACGGACGATCTGGAAACCCGATCGGATTGAAAACTTAACTTACTAAAGATCTGATACTAGTGAGCTTAAGTCTAACCGCATTTGATAAGAGGACCTTTAGAAGTGCTCCGTTGGATCGAAAAGAGTCCGATTTGGTTATAACCTAAGTATTCCTTGACCTTAAGTCTATTTTCATTGAGTTTAGGCTTATAAAAAGGCCCTAAACCTTTAGTTCCAAATCCCATACGAATTTCCTAAACCCTAGTTGCTTAAGAGAGTGAAAAGAGAGAGAAAGTGTGGGAGAATCTATCGAATCTCCGTAGGATTCTTCCTAGTCCATCTATTCATCGAATTTGCGTATCTGAATCATTCTTCCGGCAATTCTGATTCTGTTTTTGGATAAGTGAAGCTAACCCTAACCTATTTTTAAACCTAAAATAGTTTAAATGAAGTTATAGCTAACCTATTCTATGCCATAGGTAGCGTATCCGTCGTTGACGAAGACACATCATCTGAATCATATCGAATACATATTTTCTGGTTTAAGGTATGGACTATATACATTTAGGTTATGGTTTTGAAGACTTTCAATGTTAGATAATGATTTATTCATGTTGTGATTACCATTACACATGCCAAATGCGCTATCCGTTTCGATTTCCATATATAGATGCTTTATATTGTAAATAGCGCATTTCATGTATATGATAGAATACCTGTATGCGTATGAAATCTGCTGTTTTGATTACCATGATTAATTATTGTTGTTATATGCTTAACATAAATGCAGAAACTCCTTGGTGAAAGGACTTGCCCCAATATGCAATGGAGTTGACATACGTGATGTAAGTTGAATAGTGTAATCTAAGTGTTTGTTTAAATGCCTAAATGAGTTAGAAGTTAGTAAAGTGTGATTGCTAAGGTTGTTGAGATATGTATCTTAATCACAACACTTGAGTGTATGATTTCCTCCATGAATCATGTAACTTAGATTATCCATGTTACATGTGTATATGATTTCCTCCATGTACTGTATTTAAGTTTCAGTTATATGCCATGAATAATCATTGGAATGTAGGGTATGAATCATGTTAGTTATTGAGCTTGTAAGTGAGTGGGGCCGTGCTATAGTCTAGGTAATCGGTAATCGTACCCCAAATGGTGGTTGAGGTTATTTTCACCACGTAGGATGAGTTCAATGAATCTGAGTCGTGCTTGGGACGTTCGGCAGTGGTTAGGCCACACGGAGTGCTTATGCATTCCATGTCATTCAACTCAACGTGCGCTTGGCCTAGTTGAGCTTATCAACTAACCCGATTGACCGATGTTTATTCACCATGTTTGGTCACTACTGTTTGAATCTAAGACACCGAGCTTACCAGTGAAACTCCCGTTAACCGTGGTACCGTGATCCCCCAAGACTCATGAGCCGGACATAGTGGTATGGGACACCGTGGTTGAGCTGTCGGCCTACGTTGGGGCTACAAGCCTCCCCATAGTGACCATTAAGCACCTTATTCTCGTGAGCAGATTATAGTGGTATGGGACACTATATTCTTGCTGTCGGCCTACACTAATTGGTGACGAGCCCTCTGTAGTGACCTCGAGTATATCCTGATACTGTATAAGGGTGACAAGTCCTATTGCAGTATCGAGGATATAACTAGGCCTGTATTGATTTGGTGATGGGGGAGTGGTGTTACGATTGCACGCAACAACCCTTGTAGCTACCTAGAAACGTACTATCGTATGAGAATCCCTAAGACTGACGACCCTAGAATGGATCAATGTTGAGAATTGATATAAGGGAGGTGTCTTAGCTTCCCAATCCTACTTTGTGAAAAGGACTAATAAGAACTTGGTAAGCATGCTCATATCATCGTATTGCATGTGCTATCGGTGTTGGTGTACGAGCACTAAGGAAGTGACTGACATGCGCGATATTAAGATGAAGATCGCAGAGGGAGTTTGTGGTGAGGGCATGCATCGTTCCTTCATAACATTCGTGCATTAACAAGAGTATTTAGGACATGTTTGATTGTACTGCTTTATCATTAGTACTTGATTGGATTGATAACATGTTAACCTTTGCGATATAGTACCACTGAGTTGATCACTCACTCCCACGTTCTGGGATTGTGCTTAAACACCAACCAGACTTTGATATAGTTGCAGGTGACAGTGACGCTATCGAGGTGGAGCCAGACTTTGATGAGGACGAGGAGGCGTTCTTATATATGCAGTTCTCAGGAGGGTTCATGTGAGCCGTGTCCTGACCAGCGGGGACTTCTGGGATATGTATATGATGAATTTACATAGTTGATCCATGTACGCTTAGTTGGACTTGACCATCCTTTCGAAAATCAAACCCAACCGGTGTCCTGACACCATTTTCTTACGTTTGGAGCGAAGAGGGTGAGAAAATGGAGATTTTTTAGAAAATTAATTATATTACTATGAAATCTGGCATGGTTCACTTGCGTGTTATTTTTAAGCGTTTTGACCATTAGAATTCGATCAAATTTCACCCTCGGATCAAGAAAGTTGGCCTTTACATGTCCAAGTACTTGTGGCCTTGATCGAAATTTGGTGACCGTTAAATTGAAACTGGTCCACCACGGACGATCTAGAAATCTGATCAGACTGAAAACTTAACTTATTAAAGATCCGATGCTAATGAGCTTAAGTCCGACCGCATTTAATAAGAGGACCTCCAGAAATGCTCCGTTGGATCAGAAAGATCCTGATTTGGTTATAACCTAAGTATACCTTGACTTAAAGTCCGTTTTCGTTATGTTTAGGCTTATGAAAAGGCCTTAAACCCTTAGTTCTCAAACTCATACGAATTTCCCAAACCCTAGAGTTTTAAGAGAGATAAAAGAGAGAGAAAGTGTGAGAGAATCAGTTGAAACTCCGTAGGATTCTTCCTAACCCATCTATACACTGAACCGACATTTCTGAATCATTCTTCTAGTGATTCTGATTCCGTTCTTTAAGGTGCCGACTATATACGCTTAAGTTATGGTTTTCAATACTTTCAATGTCAGATAATGATTTATTCATGTTGTGATTGCCTTTACAGATGCCAAATGTGCTATCTATTTTGCTTTCCGCATACGTATACTTTATATTGTAAATATCGTATTTCATGTATATGTTAGAATACATGTATGCGTATGAAATCTGTTGATTTTTTTGCCATGATAAATTATCGTTATTATATGCTTGACATGTATGCGGCAACTCCTTGGCGAAAGGACTTGCCCTAATATGTGACGGTGTCGACATACGTGATGTATGTTGAATAGTGTAAGCTAAGTATTTGCTTAAATGTCTAAATGAGATAGTAGTTAGTAGAATGTGCTTGCTAAGATGGTTGAGATATGGATTTCAACCATAATGTTTGTATGTATGATTTCTTCCATGAATCATGTAACTTAGGTTATCCATGCTAAAGGAGTGTATGATTTCCTCCATGGTTGTGTGCTTAGTTGAATCATGTTAAATGAGTGTATGATTTCCTACATGTACTGTGTTTACATTCAATTTACATTTCATGCTTGTTTATACGAATGCAGGATATGAATCATATGCTAGTTATTAGATTTGTATGTGAATGGGGCTGTACTACAGTCCAGGCAATCGAAAACCATTTTGTGAATAGTGGTTGAGGTTGATCTCGCCACACAAGATGAGTTTAGCGAATCTGAGTCGTGCTTGGGGTGTTCGACGGTGGTTAGGCCACACGGAGTGTTTATACATTCCATGTTGTTCAACTGAACGTGCGCTTGGCCTAGTTGAGCTTATCAACTAACTCGATTGACCGATGCTTATTCACCATGTTTGGTCGACACTGTTTGAATCTAAGGAACTGAGCTTACCAGTGAAACTCCCATTTACCATAGTACCAAGATTCCTTAAGACTCATGAGCCGGGCATGGTGGTATGGGACACCGTGGTCGTACTGTCGGCCTACGCTGGGGCCATAAACCTCCCCGTAGTGACCAGTGAGCACCCTACTCTAAGTAAATTATGGTGGTGTGGGACACTATATTCTTACTGTCGGCCTACACTGATTGGTGATGAGCCCTCTGTAGTGACCTTGGGTTTATCCTGACACTGCATGGGGGCGACGAGTCCTGTTGTAGTCTTAAGGATATAAATAGGTCTGTATTGATAAGGTGATGGGGGAGTGGTGTAACGATTGTGCGCAACAGCCCTGACTGCCCTTGCAGCGACCTAGAACCATAATATCGTATGAGATTCCTTGGACTGACGACCCTATAATGGATCAACATTGGGAAATGATACAAGGGAGGTGTCTTAGCTTCCTAATACTGCTGTATGAAAAGGACTAATAGGAACTTAGTAAGCATATTCATAACACCGCATTGCATGTGCTAACGGTGTTGGTGATAGAGCACTGAGGAAGTGAGTCATGCCGCGATCGTTAGATGATGTCACAGAGGGGATTGTGGTGAGGGCATGCATCATTCTTCAAATCATCCTTGCATTAACAAGAGTATCCAGGACATGTTTCAATATACTGCCTTATCATTACTGCTTTATTGGATTGATAACATGTTAACTTTTGCTATATAGTACCACTAAGTTGATCACTTACTCCCACATTCTGAGATGGTGTTTAAACACCAACTAGACTCTGACTTAGCTACAGGAGATGACGATGCTTGCGAGGCGGAGTCAGACTTTGATGAGGACGAGGAGGCATTCTCATATGTGCAGTTCTCAGGCGGGTTAATGTGAGCCTCGTCCTAACCAGCGGGAATTATTTTCTAGGATTTGTATTGGATCATTTTAAATAGTTCATATATGTATTTTGAGACACAGATGTATGTATATTGTCCTGGGTAGAGCACGCATCATTTAGGGATTTATTTTGAATTATGTATGTATTTAAGTCTTCTGCTTACTTTTCCTCAATATCCTTGAATTATGTCTGCTAATCTGGCTTGATCTATTTCATATTTTATGCATTAATATAGACAACATACAATCTTCATCAAATATGTTGCATAAGTGATGTTTTGGAACTCGGGAGCTGAGTTGTGCTCAACCCCCAAATTTCAGTGCATTATAAGTTGGTATCAGAGCATGATTTGGATTAATCTGGACTTGGGTTAGGGTCACACACTGCACGTTGACACCACTATAATGTAGGAGGGTGCGCGAAGAACATAGAAGCCTTCATAGGATCCCCGTTTCACCAATTGGCAAAGTTCACTCAAATCGATCGTTTTGATCGAGTCCGTGTGCATCCATGGTTGCATGAAACGACCCTGGACCACTTCTAGTTTGCTTATTGATGAGCTTTGACCCTTATTAATCCTATCCTAGCTATTAAAGATCGCTAAATAAGAATGTGCAACAGATAGTATCTGAAACGACCTGAGATGGTTCGAAACGGAGGTGGGGCTCAAATCTAACACTTTCAGGGGGACCCAGGGTGGGGCCCATATGTTTTTGGCCATAGGGGGGCAGGAGGACTTTGCCAATTTGGCGAGGCCTCGCTAAACTATCCAGAGAGTGGCGAGGACCTCGCCGGTCAGCGGGCTTTTCGAGTTGGGCCGCCTGGGTCGATGCAGTTTGGGGTTAAATGGGACCCTTTAGTACAGGGTTTGGCCACCCATTCATTCCAAATCCACTACTTCCTTTACAAAATCACCCCCAAGCTCTCCTTTTGTAATGCCCTGAAATTCAGGGGTCGAGTATAACTCAGCTCCCGAGTTCCAAAACATCACTTATGCAACATATTCGATGATGATTGTATGTTGTCTGTATTAATGCATAAAACATGATATAGATCAAGCTAGATTAGTAGACATAATTCAGGGATATTAAGGTAAAATAAACGAAAGACTTAAATACATACATGATTCAAAATAAATCCCCAAATGATGCATGCTCTGCCCAGGGCAATATACATATATCTGTGTCTCAAAATACATACATGAAATGTTTAAAATAATACAATGCATATCCTAGAAAATCCTAGCTGGTCAGGATAAGGCTCAGTAGAACCCGCCTGAAAATTGCATGTATAAGAACCCCTCCTCGTCCTCATCAAAGTCTGGCCCTGCCTCGCCAGTATCGCCATCACCTGCATCTAAAGCAGAGTCTGGTTGGTGTTTAAACACCGTCCTAGAATGTGGGAGTGAGTGATCGACTCAGTGGTACTATACAGTAAAAGTTAACATGTTATCAATCCAATCAAGCAGTAATGATAAGGCAGTACAATCAAACATGTCCTAGATCTCTTATTAATGTAAGGATAACATGAAGGATGATGCATGCCCTCACCACAATCTCCCTCATGCGACATCATCTAACGATCACGGCATGAATCACTACCACTGTGCTCTCACACCAACGCCAATGGCACATGCAGTGCGATGTCATGAACGTGATTACCCAGTTCTTATTAGTCCTTTTCATATAGCAGTATTGAGAAGCTAAGACACCTCCCTTGTATCATTTCCCCAGTATTGATCCTTTCTAGGGTCGTCAGTCCTAGGATATCTCATACGATAGTATGGTTCTAGGTCGCTGCAAGGGCTGCCAGGGCTGTTGTGCGCAATCGTTGCTCCACTCCCCCATCACCTTATTAATACAGGCCTATTTATATCCTTAAGACTGCATCAGGACTCGTCGCCCCTATGCGGTGTCAGGATAAACTCAAGGTCACTACAGAGGGCTCGTCACCAATCAGTGTAGGTCGACAGCAAGAATATAGTGTCTCATACCACCATAATCTGCTTAGAGTAGGGTGCTCACTGGTCACTACGGGGAGGTTTGTGGCCCCAGCGTAGGCCGACAGCACGACCACGGTGTCCCATACCACCATGCCCGACTCATGAGTCTTAGGGGATCTTGGTACCATGGTTAACGGGAGTTATACTGGTAAGCTCAGTGTCTTAGATTCAAACAGTGGCGACCAAACATGGTGAACAAGCATCGGTCAATCGGGTTAGTTGATAAGCTCAACTAGGCCAAGCGTACGTTGAGTTGAATGACATGGAATGCATAAGCACTCCGTGTGGCCTAACCACTGCCGAACTTCCCAAGCACGACTCAGATTCGCTAAACTCATCTTGTGTGGCGAAAGCAACCTCAACTACTACTTGCGAAACATTTTTCGATTACCTGGACTGTGGCATAGCCCCATTCACATACAAGGATAATAACTAGCATATGAGTCATATTCTGCATTCACATGAACAACAAATGAAGTATAGCATGAAAATGTAAATAGTACATGTAGGAATTAATATACACATTTATCATGATTTAACTAGGTACACAATCCATAAAGGAAATCATACACTCATTTAACATGGGAAACCTAAGTTACATGATTCATGGAGGGAATCATACACAAATACTGTGGTTGAAATCCATATCCCAAACATCTTAACAATCACACTTTACTAACTACTAACTCACTTAGGCATTTATTCAAACACTTAAGTTACACTATTCAACATACATCACGTATGTCGACACCATTACAAAGTAGGGCAAGTCCTTTCGCCAAGGAGTTTCCGTATACATATTAAGCATATAACAACAAAAATTTATCATGGCAATCAATTCAACAAATTCCATACGTATACGTGTCTTCTAACATATATATGAAATATGGTATTTATAATATACAGCATACATATACGGAAGACAAAACAGACAGCGCATTTGGCATGTGTAATTGCATCCATAGCATGAATAAATCATTAACTATCATTGAAAGGGTTGAAAACCATAACCTAAGCACATATAGTCCGCACCTTAAACTAGAAAAGATGTATTTAGGTTGATTCAGACGACGTGTCTTCGTCAACGGCAAATACACTACCTATGGCATGAAACAGGTTAGCTAGCACTCTACTACAGCTAGTCTAGGCTTCAAAACAAGTTAGGGTTAGCTTAACTTACCCAAGAACAGAATTAGAATCACCAGAAGAACGATTCAGAAATGCCAGTTTAGAGTATAGATGTACTAGGAAGGATCCTACGGAGTTTCACTGGATTCTCCGACACTTTCTCTCTCTTTTCTTTCTTTGGAATCTCTAGGGTTTGGGAAATTCGTATGGGTTAGAAAGCTAAGGGTTTAAGACCCTTTTATAAGCCCAAACATAACGAAAATGAACTCCAAGTCAAGGTAGACTTAGGTTATATCCAAATCGGGATTTTTCTGATCTAAGGAAGCGCTTCTGAAGATCTTGTTATCAATTGCGGTAGAAATTAAGCTCACTAACATCAGATCTTTAATCAACGAAGTTTTCAGTTTGATCGGATTTCCAGGTCATCCGTGGCGGACCAGTTTCAATTCGATGGTTACCGAACCTAAATCAGGCCTACAAGTTCCATGACATGAAAGGGCCAATTTTCCTGATCCGAGGATGAAATTTGGTTGAATTCTGATGGTCAGAACACTTAAAAATAATGCACAAATGACACATGTCAGATTTCATAAAAATGGAATTAATTTTCTAATTCTTTTCCTTTTCTCACTCTCTTCATTCCGAACTCAGTAAAATAGTGTCAGGACATCAGTTGAGCTTGATTTTCGAAATGATTATCAAGTCCAACTAAGCAGTCGTAATGGTCTAAAATTGTAAATATCAGACTTTCGACACGCGGTCTAGATTCAATACAAAGTTACTAAACATTCCATAGAACAAATGGGTTTAGAGTTGGATCCTAGATTTCAGGGTATTATAGCGTCATTGATTCTACAAGTTTTAAGTCTTGCAGAATGTATTTAAAGCGAACAGCACAAATTTCACAGCCAGTCTAACGCAGTGCTAGGTAACTTAGGTTAAATTTCTAAGAGAATTAATCCTAAGCGATTTCTGATCGAGGTGGTCTTGGGTCTTGGTACGGAATTTTTCGAGTCGTTACACCTTTTCTTCCAAAGCTGCTATTTTCTCTCTCCAACCACCCTTCCAATCGTTCCTTTCCTCATTTTTTATTATTTCCTTCATCCCTCTACTGTTCTCAATCATACCCAACACCTACATCCTCCATTTTCTGTGATTGGAGCTCCCAAGCTCTCTTTTGAAGCTCCAAAACATTGTAACCCTCAACCTCTCTTATCTTTGGCCTTTCTCTTCTTCTATTTCTTCTTTTCTTGGCCCATTGCACCCCTGTATCTAACCCAAACTCATGGGAGCCCATTAGGTCAGCCCTTTCTCTTCCCTTTCATCACTTTTCCATAGCCTTTGTAGAGGTTATTGTGGCCTTCTTCTCCTTTTCCACCATCCTCTCGTTGATGGGCAAGAAACCCGCCCCTGCGGACGAGGCTGGGCCTAGTCATCCCGCTCGTTCGAGGCGGCCTAGGGGAGGTACTGCAAGTCCAAGTGTTGGGAGAGATATACACACGAAGCAGGATTTGGATCCCCAAGAACCTTTTGGAAGGGCGTTGTTGGCAGAGTTGGCTCATGGCATGTATACGGATCGAAGGGTTCTTTTTGAAGTGCATGTGGATGGGTGACTCTTTGGCAAGTATTTGTTGTTTGAGCGTATCGAGGCTACTGGGTGGGGTCCGCTATTTGAAGGTGAGTCTCGTGCTAATGTGAGCACTGTTCATGCCTTTTATGCTCATATTCGGGACCCTACGCTAGAGCCACTGCAGTTCAGGATCCCCTCTGGCAGAGATCGGGAAGGCACAATCGATGTTAGGTTGATAGCTCGACTGCTGAACGTGCCACTTGGCGAGGTACATCCAAGTGCTAAGAATCTGAAAAGTGTTCGTGAGAGGGATCATCACACCAGGTTTCTATGTGGTCGATTATTTGAGTAGCAGCGTAACAAGAGCCTCCTAGCGACCCATATGTCAGGTGATTTTTGTCTGCTTCATCACATCTGCACGTTCAATATTTTTCCCAGGTGGAGCAATTGCAGTGAATGCACGCGTCTCATGGTAGATTTTCTGTATCAAGTGGGGCTGAGAGAGAACGTGTGCATGCCTACGTTTGTGCTGCGACAGATCATCCTCATAGCGTGATCAAGAAGAACGTCTGAGTCACTTCCCTTTGGCCGACTCATATGAAAGATTGTGCTTGAGTTTGCTTACAGACTTGGGCCGGAGTTGCCTGCGCCGGTTCATTATATCAATGAGGCTACTCTGAACCAGATGAAAATGGGACCTCGAAAGCTTGAGGCCCAACTTGATGATGACAGCGAAGGTGAGTATGATAGTGAAGAGGAGGAAAGTGAAGAAGAAGGTGGGGCAAAAATAGAGGAAGAAATCCAGGAAGAAGAAGAAGAGGAGGCTCAGGACACTGATGAGAGTCCTCCTCCTACGACTCGGGCTGCAGGGATGCTCATATAGCCTGACTTGAGGAGAGTCAGGTTGCTTTGCGACAAGAAGTCTAAGAACTCCGGGCCGAGGTAAAGCAAGAGCTTGAAGAGACTAAGGCTATCATGAAATAAAAATTTGGCAAGGTGACTCGCACATTGAAGACCATCCTATGCTGCCTGAAGTAAGGGTGCCCCTTCTCCATCGCCAGATTCTGATGCATAGACTCATGTAGTCGTTGTTTGCTTGTTTGATGTTTATTTTTATGTGTGGTTGCTTGTCATTTATCAGTTGGTAGTTATTTAGTGTTGGAGCTTCGTGTGTGGAGCTTAGGTGTTTTGTTCATATGCTTTCTTTGTCGTGATTCATGTAATGCTGCAAATTATGTATTGTGATAATTTTGTTAATGAAATGCATGTTGTTTCTTTCCTTGTGGAGTTACTACTGTGAATGGACTGTGTGAATGCTTGATCTCATGGGTTGTTACCCTCTGTTGTGTGTAGGGTATGCCACCTAAGGGTTCGAGATCTTCGTCCCGTTTCTCTTTGGGTGATTCGCTCGACGGGGCTCTTGCCTTGAGCGATATTCCTATGGACCCTCATGCAGGCCCATCTGGTTCAAATCCCAGGCTAAGTCCTCAGCTGGCTTCTGGCCCTACTGCTGGGCCACCTCCTGTGACACCTTCTGTGGTGCCTCCTATTATGCCTACAGTTCCTGAGCAGCATCGCGCATCTGCGTCGATGCCTTCTACATCACAGTCCGCTCCGTCTTTTGATAGGCTTGAGCAGATGATGTTGTTGATGCAGCAGCAGCAGATACAACAGTAGCAACAGTTCTTGTCCTCCATGGCTGGCATTTTTGCTCAGTCGATGGCGGTGACTCCACCTGCCTCGCCTCTACACCCTGTTGGGAATGTCAGTGCGAGCGGTTCTTTCGAGCAATTTCAGCGCTTGAGGCCTCCTACATTTTCAGGTACTCACAGACCTAAGGAGGCTAAGTATTGGATAGACTGCATCTCGAAGATGCTTAGACCGTTGCACTGTTCTAAGGCGGAGCAGGTTGAGCTGGCCACCTTCATGTTTGAGAAGGAGGCTAGCCTATGGTGGGACAACATTCTTCTCACAGTTGCGGAGGAGTATGAGTGGATGTGGGCAGCGTTTGAGGCACAGTTCCATGAGAAGTATTTCTTAGTCATGTACCGGCACAAGAAGGAGAGTGAGTTCCTTCACCTTCTCCAGGGAAGCATGTCGGTGAAAGAGTATGAAAACTGGTTTATGGAGCTAGGGAGGTATGCTCCTTTGATTCTGAGTGACCAATCGATGAGGATGCGGCATTTTTCTGAGGGCTTGCGGCCCGAGATCATATCGAAGATGTTTTATGCGAGCATTTCTTCTTATGCAGAGCTGGTGAGTATGTCCCTGCATGCAGAGCAGGATGGGGACAGGTCAGCTTGCACACGAGCACCTTTGATTCCAAGGCCGCGACCTGAGTTTGAGAGTAGGCCTTTCCTGGCTAAGAGGCCTCGGTTTGAGACATCGCAGGGGTCTTCTACACCTCCTGCCCATCGCAGGGGCCTCGGTTTCAGACCTCCAACACCTCATTTTAGGCCGCCACATCGGCCTACGATGCCGCAATCGAACCGTCCTCAGCAGGCTCGGGTACATGCACTGACAGCTGATCCATCCAGGATAGACACCGCATCACCCTTGGCCTTTGAGGTCATAGCCCATATTGGAGGTACTCCTGTATTTTTATTGGTGGATATGGGATCCACAGTCTCATTAATATCTTATTCAGTAGTTAAGCGCCTTGGGCTATAGACTACTTGGATGGTTGGGGTGCAAGTTCTTTCAGCACACGGGACCTTTTCTGATGCCACTATGATGTGTGAGGGTTATTTACTAGATCTAGGGAGCAGGACGATGGCCATTGACCTTATCGTCGACCCCTCTCTCTATCATTTCGATTCATTCTTGGCATAGATTGGCTAACTGCGAGGAGGGCTGAGATTGACTGCAAGACCCGGTTAGTGACAGTTTACGAGCTAGGGGGCACGTCCTTTACATTTCCAGTGCAGGTCAGTCACCCCTCTCGAGTGATTTGTTATGCTTCCTTGTTAAGGAATGTTGATGTCCCGACACTTGAAAGTATGCTAGTAGTCCGTGATTATGAGGATGTGTTCAGGAAGATACCTGGTTTGCTACCTCAGCATGAGATCTATTTTACTATCGACCTGGTACCCGATTTGACGCTCATCTCATTGCCAACGTATCGCATGGCCCCTTGTGAGATGGAGTTAAGGAAACAGATTGATGATTTTTTAGAAGCTGGCTTCATACGACCGAGTGTGTCTCCTTGGGGAGCACCTGTGTTGTTTGTGACAAAGAAAAATGGCTCATTGCGGTTGTGTATTGATTACCGCAGACTAAATCAGATTACGGTAAAGAACAAGTACCTATTGCCCAAGATAGATGACTTGTTTGATCAATTGAGAGGAGCGCAGTACTTCTCGAAGATTGATCTACAGTTAGGGTATCACTAGCTGTGCATCAGGAATGAGGACGTACAGTAGAAGACTTTAAGGACTAACTTTGGCCATTATGAGTTCCTCGTGATGCCGTTCGGTCTTACGAACGCACCAGCCGTGCTCATGGACCTGATGAACCGAGTATTTCGGCCGTTCCTCTATCAATTAGTCATCGTATTTATAGACGATATTCTGATATACTTTAAGAGTTGAGAGGAGCATGAGGACCACTTGTGATCAGTCCTAGATACTCTGAGACAGCACTAGTTATTCGCACAGTACAAGAAGTATGACTTCTAGAAGGAGGAAGTCAAGTTCCTGGGACATGTCGTGTCCAAGGATGGGATAGCAGTGGACCTTGCTAAGGTAGCCGCGGTGTAGGATTGGAAGCAGCCTGGTTCAGTTACCGAGGTGAGGAGCTTCCTGGGACTTGCTGGTTATTATCGACGTTTCATTCGGGATTTCTCCAAGATAGCCAGTCCCTTGTCTCAGTTGACACGGAAGGATCTAAAATTCGCCTGAAATGAGAAGGCGGAATCAGCTTTTCAAGAGCTAAAAGATAGGTTAATGTTTGCCCCTATGCTAGTATTGCCAGAGCAGGGGGTTAGATATACGATCTATATGGACGCGTCTCACATTGGTTTAGGTTGTGTCCTTATGCAGAAGGACAGGGTGATTGCATATGCCTCGAGACAATTAAAGAAGCACAAGGAGAATTACCCTACACATGACCTAGAGTTGGCAGCTGTCATCTTCGCATTGAGGCTCTGGAGACATTACCTCTATGGAGAGGAGTTTGAGCTCTTTTGCGACCACAAGAGCCTCAAGTATATATTTACATAGCGAGACTTGACTATGAGGCAGCGACGATGGTTAGAGATCTTGAAGGACTTTAATTTTGAGGTTTCCTACCATCCGGGCAAGGCGAACCTTGTGGCTGACGCGTTGAGCAGCAAGAAGGCAATAGAGTTTATGGCTCCGCTGATGGTTGTCGAGTGGGACATGGTTGAGTTTTTACGAGATTTTGAGCAGAAACTCACTGTGGAGGAGCCATTCGAGGTTATCGCGCACGTTCGGGTGAGACCTCTTGTCGATGACAGGGTCATCGCGACGCAGAGGGACGATGAGCATCTGACTGAGCTTCGAGAGTAGGCTACTGATGATGCAGATGCCAAGTGGCGAGTTGGAACGAATGGGGGCTTATGTTATCGTGGGCGCCTATGCGTCCAAGATGTCCCTGACTTGAAATGAGAGATTCTCGAGGCTGCGCACTATTCTAGACTTGCGATGCATCCGGGCAGTACAAAGATGTATCGTGACATGAAGAGGACGTACTGGTGGGATGGTATGAAGACCCACATTGCAGACTTTGTGTCCCGTTGTCTCACTTGCCAGCAGGTCAAGGTAGATCATCGCCGACCCCCTGGTCTCCTTCAGCCTATGCCTGTAGCTGAGTGGAAGTGGGACTATATCTGTATGGATTTCATTTCAAGACTGCCGAAGATGAGGAAGGGACATGATTCTATCTGGGTGATTGTCGACCGCTTGACGAAGTTGACGCACTTCCTTCCGATCAGAGTTACGAACTCTGCAGACGAGTTAGCTAGATTGTACATCAAGGAGATTGTTCGTCTGCATGGAGTTCCCTTGGAGATCGTGTCGGATAGAGACACGCGGTTTACTTCTATTTTTTGGACTCGCATCCAGGAAGCGATGGGTGTGAAGTTGAAGTTCAGTACTGCATTCCACCCACAGATAGAGCGGGCGAACTAGATTTTGGAGGATATGTTGCAGGCTTGCGTGTTGAATTTCAAAGACAGTTGGGATGATTGTCTTCCATATACAGAGTTCGCGTATAATAACAGTTTTTAGGCGAGTATCGGTATGGCACCTTATGAGGCCTTGTATGGACGTCCTTGTCTAGCATCGCATTGCTGGGTTGAAGTCGGCGAGCAGAAATTGATTGGTCCTGAGTTAGTACAGGTGACCTCAGAGAAGATTAACATCATCAGGCGTCAACTTCTCACAGCGCAAAGCAGGTAGAAGAGTTATGCAGATATGAGACAGCGACCGTTGGAGTTCGTGGTTGGAGATCATGTGTTTTTTAGAGTTTCTCCTATGAAAGGAGTTCTTCGGTTCGGGAAAAAGGGAAAACTCACGCCGAGATTTATTGGCCCATTCCAAATACTTGATCGAGTGGGGGCAGTAGCGTATCGTCTTGCTTTGCCCGCACTACTCACAGGCGTGCATAATGTTTTCCATGTGTCCATGCTGAAGAAGTATGTTCCTGATCCTTCCCATATCATCAGATGGGAGCAGGTGCAGTTGAGCGAGGATGCCACATATGAACTTCGCCCGACACGTATCTTAGACAGGAAGGAGCAGGCATTGCTTAGCAAGGTCATCCCCCTTGTGAAAGTATTATGGACGCATCATACTGAAGAAGAGGCTACCTGGGAGACAGAAGCCGAGATCCAAAAGAACTACCCACAGCTTCTCGAGGAGTTTGAGAAGGTATGAATTTCAAGGATGAAATTTTTTTTAGGGGAGTAGATTGTAACGACTCGAAAAATTCAGTAAAAATTCAGTACCAAGACCCAAGTACCACCTTGATTAGAAATCACTTAGGATTAATTCTCTTAGAAATTAGCCATAAGTTAGCTAGCGCTACATTAGACTGGCTGTGAAATTAGTACTGTTCACTTTAAATACATTCTGCAAGACTTAAAACTTGTGGAATCGTTAACGCTATAATGCCCTGAAATCTAGGATCCAACTCTAAACCTAGTTGTTCCCGGGAATGTTTGGTAACTTTGTATTGGATCAAGACCGCACGTCGAAAGTTCAATATCTATAATCTCAGACCATTATGATCGCTTAGTTGGACTTGACCATCCTTTCAAAAATCAAACCCAACTGGTGTCCTGACACCATTTTCTTGCATCCAGAGTGAAGAGGGTGAGAAAATGGAGATTTTTTAGAAAATTAATTATATTATTATAAAATCTAGTACGGTTCACTTGCGTGTTATTTTTAAGCGTTCTGACCGTTGGAATTCGACCAAATTTCGCCCTCGAATCAGGAAAGTTGGCCCTTACATGTCCAAGTACTTGTGGCCTTGATCAAAATTTGGTGAGCGTTGAATTGAAACTGGTCCGCCACAGACGATCTAGAAATCTGATCGGACTAAAAACTTAACTTATTAAAGATCCGATGCTAGTGAGCTTAAGTCCGACCGCATTTGATAAGAGGACCTCTAGAAATACTCTGTTGGATCAGAAAGATCCCGATTTGGTTATAACCTAAGTATACCTTGACTTAAAGTCTATTTTCGTTATGTTTAGGCTTATGAAAAGGCCTTAAAACCTTAGTTCTCAAACCCATACGAATTTCCCAAACCCTAGAGTTTTAAGAGAGAGAAAAGAGAGAGAAAGTGTGGGAGAATCAGTTGAAACTCCGTAGGATTCTTCCTAACCCATCTATACACTAAACCGGCATTTCTAAATCATTCTTCCTGCGATTCTGATTCCATTTTTTAAGGTGCGGACTATATATGCTTAGTTTATGATTTTCAATACTTTCAATGTCAGATAATGATTTATTCATGTTGTGATTATTGTTACACATGCCAAATGTGTTATCTATTTTGCTTTCCGCATACGTATACTTTATATTGTAAATACCGTATTTCATGTATATGTTAGAATACACGTATGTGTATGAAATCTATTGATTTGTTTGCCATGATAAATTGTCGTTATTATATGCTTGACATGTATGCGGCAACTCCTTGGCGAAAGGACTTGCCCTAATATGCGACGGTGTCGACATACGTGATGTATGTTGAATAGTGTAAGCTAAGTATTTGCTTAAATGTCTAAATGAGATAGTAGTTAGTAGAATGTGCTTGCTAAGATGGTTGAGATATGGATTTCAACCATAATGTTTGTATGTATGATTTCTTCCATGAATCATATAATTTAGGTTATCCATGCTAAAGGAGTGTATGATTTCCTCCATGGATTGTGTGCTTAGTTGAATCATGTTAAATGAGTGTATGATTTCCTGCATATACTGTGTTTACATTCAATTTGCATTTCATGCTTGTTTATATGAATGCAGGATGAATCATATGCTAGTTATTAGATTTGTATGTGAATGGGGCTGTACTACAGTCCAGGCAATCGGAAACCGTTCTATGAATAGTGGTTGAGGTTGATCTCGCCACACAGGATGGTCAACGTTGAAAAATGATACAAGGGTGGTGTCTTAGCTTCCCAATAATGCTGTATGAAAAGGACTAATAAGAATTTGGTAAGCATATTCATAACACCGCATTGCATGCGCTAACGGCGTTGGTGATAGAGCACTGAGGAAGTGAGTCATGATGCGATCGTTAGATGATGTCGCAGAGGGGATTGTGGTGAGGGCATGCATCATTCTTCATATCATCCTTGCATTAACAAGAGTATTTAGGACATGTTTGATTGTACTGCCTTATCATTACTGCTTTATTGGATTGATAACATGTTAACTTTTGCTATATAGTACCACTGAGTTGATCACTTACTCCCACGTTCTGGGACAGTGTTTCAACACCAACTAGACTCTGACTTAGCTGCAGGAGATGGCGATGCTTGCGAGGCAGATTCAGACTTCGATGAGGATGAGGAGGCATTCTCATATGTGCAGTTCTCAGGCGGGTTCATGTGAGCCTCGTCCTGACTAGCGGGGATTATTTTCTAGGATTTGTATTGGATCATTTTGAATAGTTCATGTATGTATTTTGAGACACAGATGTATGTATATTTCCCTGGGTAGAGCACGCATCATTTGGAGATTTATTTTAAATTATGTATGTATTTAAGTCTTCTGCTTGCTTTTCCTCAATATCCTTGAATTATGTCTGCTAATCTGGCTTGATCTATTTCATGTTTTATGCATTAATACAGGCAACATACAATCTTCATCAAATATGTTGCATAAGTGATGTTTTGGAACTCGGGAGCTGAGTTGTGGTCGACCCCCGAATTTCAGGGCATTACAGCTGTCCATAGGAAATGGACAGCTTCATCATGGTCATAATAGTGGTTCCCACCTTCTAGGGACCCCCGCTCATCCGAATAGCTCCAACGCACATCCGGGTCTGCTCCATTAATTTCTAGCAAATACATAAACATAGCCTGTCCAAATGGCCAGGCTCCTCCAATGTTGTCCATAGGAAATGGACAGCTCCATCATGGTCATAGCAGCGGTTCCCACCTTCCATGGACCCCCGCTCATCCGGATAGCTCCGACGCACATTCGGATCTACTCCATTAATTTCGAGCAAATACATAAACATGGCCTGTCCAAATGGCCAGGCCACTACAATGCTGTCTATAGGTAATGGATAACTTCATCATAGTCATAACAGCGGTTCTCACCTTCCAGGGACCCTCGCTCAACATCCGGATAGCTCCGACGCACATTCGGGTTTGCTCCATCAATTTTTACGAAATTATGTATGTCCTACTCATGAGCATGCCTAATATTGTCAATGCATGGGATTCAGTACAAATACCTTTTCATGATTCAAAGAAAGGAACTCGAGGGTTTTCCTTACCTTCCATTGTATGCTTCCAAGGTGCAGATGGCGCTTTAAACACACAAGGAAGGTATATATGAACGTGTTATATTTGTTATGCTTCCAAAGTGTAGATGGCCCCTGAAACACAAGAAGAATTTGTTATGCCTTTTAGAAAAGAAAAAGAAAAAGAAAAGGAAGAGCAATGTCACCGCAGGCAAGAGTACCTTGATGATCTGGTCAAGTTCAATGTTCAGGACTTGATTGAACTGGGACTCGCTTACTCCATCCCTAAACCAAATAGGTTTCAATCAACAAATAAAAATATTGAATAGAAACAAAAAGTTCTAGGATGCATTTTGTAGTACAATTGAATTGACTTGCGAGCAGAGAAATGATGGCAATTTATACAAGGAAAGATTTAATTGATTAATGGAACAGATGTTGACACAGCACAAGTTTGTAATTCCTCAATATCCTGCAAAATAGAATCAAACATTTATGTAATTTAAAGTGAAAATTGAGGCATTAAACTATCAGAATAACCTGATATTTTAAAGAAATTTAAAGAATGTTCTCTCTAGATGACCTAGGAACAAAAAATATGTTTAAAGAATAAAGAGGATCTCTCACGTAAGACATTTCTGCAATGCAATCACAAAAACAGAGCATTGATCATAATATGCTAATGTTCTAAAGAAACATGCCAATCCTAAAATGACCAAGAAGGCCCAAACATGCATAAGGAAGAAAGGCATAACATTCACTATAGAAGAGATTTTCATTTCAAAATTTGTCCTAGGTTTGAGCTCATTATTTAAAGGATTGTAAATTCAGTTTTTTTTTTATTTTTTACTTTTTTTTATCATTAATCAATTTATTAAAATTTATTTCTATTTTATTCATTGTGGATTCGAGGAAACTCATTGAGGAATCCAGAGAGCTCCGTGGATTCAGAGTAGTTAACCATGAGGAATATGGTGATTGACCTCATCACATCCTCCCGTGTCAACTTTGGAAATGGTGTGACAGTTGCCTCACTTAAGAGGCAACATGCCTCTTTACCCATGTATTGATATTTCCATTTTATGCTTGATATGTTGCTCTCATTTTTTTAACTAGCACATTAACTGGCCCACAGATGGAACTCTCTTACATTTAGGCCATGTGTTTTCTATCCATACAACAACATGTTAGTTGCACAAAATCAAGCTGATGTTACTAACAATTTGGCCAAATACTGCATCAAAGAGATTGAGAAGCCACAGCCAGACAGGAAATGTGGGGTCCCTGTTAGATATTGCTGAATCCTAAAGTTGTTTATTGTGGATTGATGCTGCTTCAGAAGAAGTTTGGATGTATTTGCTATAGATAAATGTTGAGTTGGTTTATTTCTGTAAAATTTCAGATGCAAAGATCAAAGGTTGATTTTATTTGACATTTTAAAAAACAAAATCTATGACATTCTAAAATTTCAGATGCAGAGATCAGAGGTTTGGTTGATCTGAATTAGTTGAAATATCTAAAAGTTTTCCTTCTTTTTCCATCATGTTACTCATTTCTTGTTTCTGTTTATTTACAATCTTATCACTCTTTTCTCATGTGTTTAATGAAGTTTTTAACAAATGTTATTGGTTTGTATGAAATTCATCCTTGAACACACATGATGGAAGTGTCTCAGTTGCATGGATTTGTGTAACACCCTGAAAATCGGGGGTCGTGTAGAAACCCAACACCCGAGTTCCAAAACATCACTTATGCAATATAAATGCTTATGATTGAATGTTGTCTATGTTGGTATATTAAACATGAGTGAGATTAAGCCAAAACAGCATATCATACTCCAAAGACAGTTAAATTATGCAAGCAGAAGACTGCGATAGTATGTATACCATATATAAACTGTTGTAAGTCTCTAGAGTGTGAACATGTTACTAGGTTAAATATATATATGTATACTCCAAAAATGAACAAAAAGAATATACATGAAGGCTCCAAAAGTGTAAAAAAAAGACAAGTGTCATAGCGTCTAATCAACCTCCCTGTAGTCCCGTCGATCAGAACACGCATATAGGAGAAATCCTCCTCATCATCATACAAGTCCGACTCCACTTCACAAGCAGCGCCATCATCTGCAACTAAAACAGGGACTGGTTGGTGTGCGCAACACCGTCCCGTAACATGGGAGTGAGTAGCTAACTCAATGGAATCATAGAGCAAAGATTAATATATTATCAAATCAATCAAGCGATAACGATAAAGCAAGCATATCAAACATTCCTAAATACTGTGATTAATGTTAAGAATGAAATGACATGATGGATGCCCTCACCGACATACTCTCTCATGCGACACCATCTTACGTCAGTGGCATGCTTTCTTCCCTCAGTGCTCCACATCTTCCAGGCACATGTAGTGCGATATGAATATGATTACTGAGTTGTTATTAGTCCTTTTCATGCAGCAGGATTGGGAAACTAGGGTACATCCCTTATATCATTCCCAACAAGGATCCTGTCTAGGGTCGTCACTCCTAGTAGTCGCATACGATGGTATATTTCTAGGTCGCTGCAAGGGCTGCCAGGGCTGTTGCATGCACTCGTTCTCCACTCCCCCATCACCTTATCAATACAGGCCTAGTTGTACTCTTATTGCTACGGAAGGGTCGTTGCCTCACGTAGACTCAGAGTAAGCTCGAGGTCACTATAAAGGGCTGTCAGGGCTGTTGCTCGCACTTGTTGCACCGCTCCCCCATCACCTTATCAGTGTACACCGACAACAAGAATATATCCCATACCACCATAATCTGCTCACGAGTCTGGGTTGCTCATTGGTCACTACGGGGAGATTTGTGGTCCCAGCGTAGGCCGACAGCTCGACCACGGTGTCCCATACCACCATGCCCGGCTCATGAGTCTTAGTGGATCAAGGTACCACGGTTATCAGGGTTATCACTGATAAGTTCAGTACCCTAGGTTCAAGCAGTTATGACCAATACAAGGTGAACATACAATGGTCAGTCGGGTTACTTGACGAGTCCGACTAGCACGAGCGCACGTTGAATTGACCGACATGAAGTGCACAAGCACTTCATGTGGCCTAACCACTGCCGACGACTCTAGTACGACTCGTGTTCGTCATACACATCCTTCATGGAGAATAGAATCCAACCACGAATTCTAATCTGTTACCGACTGCCTGGACTAGAGTATAGCCCCAAACACTTGTAATCTAAGTCATTAATTATATAAGAGAGACAAAATTGAAATACAAGTAATTCCAGCATGTTATCAGCATGTTATAACGTACATCATAAGCAATTTATCCATACACGAGTATTTCACACATAAGGTAATCAATTCAAATACAACAAGCATGGTGAAAATCATGTGCATCATCAAATTAGTTGAGAATCTAGTCTCAACGCTAATCTACAACACCATTTACTCAATACTTACTAATACATACATTTATACAAACACTTAGACTACACAACTCTAACATACTTGTCGTATGTTGATTTCGACACATAATATGACAAATCCTTATATCAAGGAGATGTCTAATACACAACCATCATGTTCTTACATTCAAAACATATGGCAGGCATAAATCATATTGATTTAGGCATTTCAACAGACACTTAGTCTACACACATTAGTCTACATAGCATATGTTGGCAAATATGTGCATTAGGGCGAATCTCTTCGCCAAACAGATCATACACGCATAACTAACATAGGTACATGATAAATACTCATAGCAATCATATCGGCAAAATACGTACGTATATAGTATTTTCTACAAATACTTAAAATATCCTAGATCTCATATTCTTCATACGTATTCGAAATGAAAAACAGACAGCATGTTCTACATGTCAAACAACGTTCATGTCAACAATCTATCATTAAACGACATTGAAAGCTTTGAAAAATGGTAAACTAAGCGTCTAAAATATGCACCTTAAACCAGAAATTACGAAACGGGGTTGATTCAGACGATAAGTCTTCGTCAACGGCTCAACGACAATCTATACCATGAAATAGGTTAGTTATATTAACACTACAGCTACATGGATTACCTAAACAGGTTAGGGATAGGATTTCTTATCTAAAAATGACGTTGAAAGCGCTGAAAGAGCAACACAGATGGACGGCTTGGCACATGGAGCAGCAGGGAAGAATCCCAGGAGAAAGCTCCAACTCTCTCTCACTTTCTCTCTCTTTTCTCTCCTCTCTCTCCTAGTGTTTTCCCCAAATTCGTATGGGTTAGAAAGCTAAGGGTTTAAGGCCCTTTTATAAGCCCAAACATAACCAAAACAGACTCGAAGTCAAGGTGTACTTAAGTTATAACCAAATCGGGTCTGTTCCGATCCAACGGAGCACTTCTGGAGGTCTTGTTACTAAATGCAATCGGACTTAAGCTCTCTAATATTGGATCTAGGTCCAGCTAAGTTTTTAGTCCGGTCGGGTTCCCAGATCGACCGTGGTGGACCAGTTTCAGTTCAGCGGTCACCGAAACTCGATCAAGGCCACAAGTGCGTTGACATATAAGGGCCACCTATCCTGATCCGATGGTGAAATTTGGTCAAATTCCAACGGCTAGAATGCTTAAAAATGTCACGCAAGCGACACGTGCTAGATTTCATAAATTTTATTTAATTTCTAACATTTCTCACACTCTTCACTCTGGACTCAAGAAAATCGTCGTGGGACATCATCTGGACTTAATTTTTAGGGTGATTGTCAAGTCCAACTAGGCGGTCAGGATTGTCTAAGTTCAGGATAATCGGACTTTCGATGTGCGGTTCAGATCCAATACGGAGTTTTCGAATGCTCCCATGAGCAACCGGGTTTAGATTTTGATCCTAGGTTTTAGGATAGGATAGCGTTAACAATTCTAGAGGTTTTGGGTCTTACAGATCGTATTTAAAGTGATTGGTGCTAATTTCACAGGTAATCTAGTGTAGCGCTGGCTAATTCATGTTAAATCTAAAGAATTAGGTTCTGCATGATTTCTTTGGCTTTGGAATTGGGTTCTGAGAGGTTACCAAGGTGTTATGGTTGACCCATTGCCTAAGGACGCCTAACTCCAGGTTGGCAAAAATCTGGGGTGTTACAATTTGGCCCTGCTGCTAATCGATTATTAGAGGCTTATAAAATGCTTTAAAAGGTATCCAAGTACAAATAGAACTCTTGAATCTTCCCTAGAACAATGAAATTTCCTTAGATCTATTGGTTTTTCCTGACAGTTATAATTTCAGGTTTGTTTCCCTCATCTCAAGTGTATGCTTCATTTTTCTTTCATGGACTTGCATCATCACACTACTCTGTTTCTGATGATTCATTTATGCAATGCAACTTCTAATCATGATGTGTCTTCATTGACTTAACTACTCGAAACCAAGTGTCATGCTTACCATCGAGAGTGTTCACATTATTTCAAGATTGCATGATTTGAGTTTATTCTAAACAAAATTTTAAAACTCTTGAACCTTAGATTTTAGTTTTTTTTTTTTTTTGGTTTTTGTTTTTCTTTATGGAATAATGAAATAATTATCTTTCGTTGAAATGGAAATTAGTGGTTATAAATAATTCTAAAAAAATTTCATTCGTTGAAATGAAAATCTGCAAAATGGACCAATCCATAGGAAGGGATGAAGGAATGAAGGCCAGGATGCCATTTGGATACTATATTTGGTTATTTATCATCTAACCCATTGGAGCCATATTTTGCCCAAAATTCCTAATGCCCTATTTAGTGAGTGAAATAAAAAGTTTTGATTGGTAAAAACATTAATTGAGAAATGATCTAGTGGGTTAAGTGCAAGGGAACCTTTCTATGTACATAGTTTCATATGGACTTGTTGGTATCCATCTCTCCTATAAGGATTAGGGACTGTCCATCATGATAGTATGAGCAAGGAACCATCCATTTCAAATGTTAGCAAGCATAAACAATGAAGAAGCAGGAGAAGTTGGAAGCATGATTCAAATTGGGAGCAGCACCTATCATGAGACTTGCCAAACCCTGGAGGCCCCAAACATTGGATCTGAGGCAAATCCTTAGATTAATGACTCCAAGATTGACAGATGTAAGCATCCAAACAGGATCTTATTTTCTACAGGAAAAAAATATCATGAATGTTTCCCAACTCTTTGATTGACTCCACATTATGACTTCTATTTCTTCTTTCCACTTCTTAATAAGATTTCTTACTACTGATCGAATAAAATAAGTGAACATCGAGTCTTTTGTTCTTATCAGCAACAAATAGATTTTGTTGAAAGGAAAGTATAACTACTCATCAAGCTAGTGTTGAGTTTGATTCCAAAATGATAAATGTGCACAAGCTGAAACCTCAGTTCAGAATCAAGAATGTCCTTGGATCCCCATAAAGGAGTTAATTCACAACTCAAGAGTAAATATAAATGTGAGGGTTATCTTGATAACCTGATGGGTGTTAATCATAGATAAAGATGAGAAGGGTACAGCCTAAACATAATTCTAGCATCACACTCCTACAAATTACAGAAACACCACTTGCAAGTGAAATAGAGACCGCATAATATTAGAATACACCACAAGATAAAATAAATGTGTCATTCAGTAGACGAATGATAAAATAAACATGGACTATACAACAAAATGGAATTTGTAAGAACTAAATGAAACTCAGTTAGGAAACCAAGATCATGAATAGCTTCCCACCCATAATCTTATAAGATATTAGTTGAGTGAAGGATCAACTTTTACAACTTACATACTTAACAAAAAAAGAAACAAGAAAAGAAAAGAGTTGCCTGATATTTTGTTATCTTGGTGATTTTTTCACTAACTTGAATCAATCAAACTAGGAACTAGAGAACCCTTTTGAAATCTCAGATGAGTTTTTGAAACAAATACAATGTTTCCAAGACTCAAATAGGAGAACTAAACTAGCTAAGTGTGCCTAGAAAATCTTTTTGGTAGACAAAAATAACATGCTTGAAAAATATTTTTGGCAGATAAAAATGTAAGCCCCGTATCCTAGACTGTACCATTCCATACACTCCACGGTCTTCCCGGTCGAATTCTGAAAACCTTTGACCCTTAACCAGTATTTGCGTCCAACCCTGATTTACACGCTGTCAACTCGAGTCGACTCAACCTAAGACCTTTACCATAGCAATTGCATCGTCGACGCGGTTCGAATGCCGTGACTCGCGCGCTGAGGCGATACCTTGGTCAAGAGATGTGGGCCAGTGTTTGGTGTGAGAAAAATGTCGCGCATTGCGAAACCCAAGAGAATCTCTATGATTTGTCACATCAATCCATCAATCCATCAATCTCAACATGTCAAGTACATGTCAAGTACACATCACTTTCACCCTTTCCCAAGCAAGCCCCAAAGTCAAAAAGTTCTTACAAAGCCATACTTTTCTTACACAAATTGCAACAAAAGTCAAAAAGCTCTTACACCCATCACTCACTCTCTCTCTCTCTCTCTCTCTCTCTCTCTCTCTCTCTCTCTCTCTCTCCCTTTACAAGTCTCTCTCTATCATTTTCAAACTCAATTCCAAGTAAGAGAATCCCTATATGTCCAAGCCTTCCCATGGAGAGAAAAATGCATGTGTGAGGCCCACCTTTCCATCTCAAGATCTCCCATCTCAACTATCCAAATCTCATCTCCTCCGTTGGAATCAAAGCCAAGGAGACCGGCAAGACAAGGGAGCAAGAAGATCGAATGGTGGGTGCTTTGATAAAGTAGTTTTCTTTTTTATGATGGGCCAAGTGAGGCCAACCGATCAATGGTTTGGATCTCACTTGGGACCCTAAGATGTGACCAATGGCCCACTAGAATCATCATGATCATTCCATGATGGGTCCATTCTCCATGGACCCCATCATGATGTTTATTTTCTTACATTAAAAAGGTCATCTAGACCGTTCATATTGGTGGGGAAAGGATCTCCACCGTTGATTTTCGATTTCGGTGGACCCATATGTAAAAGGATCCATTTGATGTATGATTTCTTACAAGGGAGGGCTCATAGTGGCGGAGCCCTCCACCACACGCGTGTCCCGCTCCCTTCCTCTCTCTCTCCCTCTCTTTTTCTTTTTTTTTTTATGAGATGATGATGTGTTTGTGTGGCCCACTTGAATGGACCCCACCATGAGGCATGTACTCTATCCAAACCATCTACAGTGGGGCCCACTTTATGTGTGTTGTACCCACACCATCAATTACTTGGTGGCCCACCTGAGCAGGGCCCACCTCAATGTATATGTTATGCCCATCGTCCAGCGTCTGGGACGCTGGACGTGATGTGAAAAAAAATAACACAAATATTAGCTTGTGGGGTGACCCACTCATATAGGCCCCACCTTGATGTATGTATTCAATCCACACCGTCCACCTCTTTCCCTAGATCATTTTAGGCATTGAGCTAAAGAATGAGACTGATTTGAGCATCTAGTGGGTCATAGCATAAGAAACTTTGGTGGTTACCGTTGAAAAATCGCCCGATGTTTCTATACACCCAAAAATCTTGAACTTTGGACTCATTTCGCCTGTTTTGAGCCATAGAATCCCATGGTTGGGATGAATTTCCTAAATGTAGGCCCCACCTATGAAAAACTACAGGAGAAAAAAATAGAGAGCAACCATGCAGCTGACGCTGCTGGTGTCAGAGGGCGCAGGCAGCGCCTGCTGCATAGACAGGCGGGCAGACGAGCAGCCCCATGGCCCAACCGTGAGCCCCACCCTGATATATGTTTTTTATATCTGCACCATCCATTTTCTGGGCCCTTAGGGCGATAGGCTACCCTCCAAAAATTAGCCTAATCCAAAGCTCAGGTGGCCCACACGATAGGAACCAGTTGGGTTGAGTGGCTGCCATTGGAACCCTTTTTGGGTTCTACTGTCAGCGGCTGGATGGAAAATAAACATTTTTGGTGGGCCCCATGTGGGGCTACACTTGATTTGTGTGCTGTCCAGGCCATCCAGGGCCTAGATGATCATGATATACATATATTTTTTATATTATATATTATATATTATATGATATACTTTATATATTATATATAGTATATATATTATATATAATATGTAACACTGTCCAGGCCGTCCAGGGCCTGGACGTGGTTATAGTATATCATATTATATGTAGTATACATTATATTATAAATATATTATATATTATATCATATATAATATACATGATGGTAGGCCTTCTTGTGGGACCCACCCTTGATGCATGTGTTGCCCCCAAACCGTCCAACCATTTTGAAAGCCCATTTTAGGGCTTGAGGCTAAGATTTAGCCAGATCCATAGTCAAAGTGGACCCCACCTTGGCATGTTATGAGGCCCTCTTAATGCATCTATGGTAGTCCATTGGGGCCCACTTTGAGGTGGATGTAAGGCCCATGTTATAAGGCCATTCGATGTACTTGTGGCCCATGGTTGAGGCCCACTTTGTTATATGTGTAAGGCCCATGTGTCGAGGCCCATTAGATGTATTAGGGGCTCATGGGTTAAGGCCCACTGAGATGTATTAGGGCCTATGGGTTGAGGCCCATTTGATGTACTATGGGGCCCATTGGGTGTGACCCATTTAACGCACATAAGGCCCATGTGATTAGGTCCATTTGATGTATTCAAGGCCTAACGGGTTATAACCCATTGTAATGTAGATAAGGCCCATTGGTGCAGCCCATTGATATGGCCCACTTGATGAATATGAGGCCCATATGATATGGCCCATTTGATGTATTTAAGGCCCAATGGGATGTACCTAAGGTCCATTGCAATGTGTGATCCCAACATAGATTATGTAATGATGTTTACAACGGGCTATGCCTTGGGAGTAATATTGGTTTGACATTCACATTGCAAGAATAATGTAAGTTAAATATTCGCATTAAAATTCTCCCCATAGCCCATCGTTCGGCCAATACTTGTAGACCATATAGGCCCAGCTTCGTTATGAACAACATCCATCACCATATAATATGTTTAGTATAGTTCTATGATTCATGATCATATGCATCATATGTATGCTCGATATAAGAAGTGACTGATCATAACATATGCCTTCAGGCAGATAGTTAATGGGCTCCCGATTAGGTGGTGTTGCCCTACATGAGCGCACGATACACGCAGGATTTCTGCATGACTGGATAGTGTGATTCATGCATTTGCATTGTGTGTCATGGTTACTGAACACCCTAGTAACATCAGGGCCATAGCCTCCACATACGTATCGTGGATGGCAGGATTGGATACCAAAAATCTTGTTCTACATGGGGTGCTCTAGATATCCCTGGGTGAAAGTCCCTAAACTCTTATGGTACCAGGAGGTTTCTCCAACGTTTAGACTGAGTGGGTACAAGAGCACCGAGTGCCGATTACCGGACGGACACGCTTTCCACTGTGTCATGGTCGGTTGGAAGTCGGTGCGGCCTTATCCGCCCAAGTGGAGGGGGCAAAGCTAGGTTAAGTTTGACCAGCTCGAGAAATGGGTCCGCTATCGATGAGTCGAGCCCGATATTGGCAGACGAATAGTGAGGTCTCTTTCACTTACCTTATTACACGCGATGGGGCGACGATCTGGTTTAGAGTGTACTAGACCCCGGTGATATCCCAGATTTGAGTTATATTGATATGTGGACTTAGATGAGGATTTGTATACTTGGGTTGTATCTCACATCGCATGGCCTTGGTATGGCCGATATAATTCATGTCTTGCATCGCATAGCCTTGGTACGGATAATGGTATCCATGGATCTATTTGCATATTTCGCATTACTCTGATATTGCATGATCATATTACTACCTTATGCACACACTTTCACTACCCTCTAAGCTTTTTATAAGCTTATTGTAATACCCCAGATTTTGGCTAATCTGGGATTAGACATCCTTAGGCAATGGGTTAACTAAAACACCTGAGAAATCACTCAGAACCCAATTCCATAGCCAAAGAAATCACTTGGGATTAATTCCTTTAGAAACTAAGCACAAGTTAGCTAGCGTGACACTGGAGTGGCTGGGAAACAGTCCCTGATCACTTTAAATACGTTCTACAAGACCCAAAGCAAGTGGAACCAATGGTGCTATAATGCTCTAAAGCCTCGGATCAAACTCTAAGTAGGTTTGTTCTCTGGACCACTTTAAATCTTTGTATTGGATCTAGACCGCTCGTCGAAAGTCCAATACCTCCTATCTTAGACCGTTAGAACCGCCTAGCTGGACTTGACACTCATTCCGAAAATCAAGTCAAACCGATAATCACAGGCTATTTCATTGAGCCCGGACCGAAGAGAGTATGAATAGGGACATAGTTGGAATTTCAAATTCAAATCTGGCACACGACTTGACGCGTCAGTATTGAGTGTTCTGACCATCAGAATTCATCCAGATTACACCCTCGGATCAGGAGAAATTTCTATTTTGTATCATGAGACTTTCAGCCCTGATCTACGTGCGGTGACCGCTGAACTGAAACTGGCCCGCCACGTGCGATCTGCGAACCCTGCCGGACTGAAAACTTAATACGTGCTAGATCTGGTACGCATGAGCTTAAGTCCGATCGCATTCGACCAGGGGACCACCAGAAAACATCTTTTGAACCGAAATAGCCCCGAATTGGATATGCATTAAGTAAACTTCGTTCCGGAGCCTGTTTTCGGCATTTTTAAGCTTATAAAAGGGGTTGAAACCCTCATTCCTCTCTCCCATCCAAAATTGCAAAAAATCTCTAGATTGGGAGAGAGAAAAGGTGAGAGATTGTGAGCGAGAGTGGGAGTGTTCTTCCTGCCACTTGTGCTACGTGTTGCACGTGCTTAAGCAATGCACCTCTAACGCTTTCCCGGTGATTACACCGCGATTCTAGGTAAGCAAATACCCTAAATAGTTGCTGATTTGAGGTTCCTTTGTTTCCATAGCAAAGTAGCTTATGGATCTTGTGTATTAGGTTCCCTATTCGCCGTAGACGAAGCGTATACGCTCCGTTCGAATTTACACATCCATAAGAGACAAGGTGCAGATTTTAGACGCTTTGATTGACTGTTTCCAAAGCTTTCAATGTTGTTTAATAGTAGATTCTTGACGGCAACGCCGTTTGACATGCACAATATGCTGTCCGTTTCCTATTTCGTAAACCAACGAAGAATATGAGATTTAGGGCATTTTAGTCATTTGTAGGAAGTATTGTTTTCACTCATATTTTGCTGATGCAATTGACATGGCTTCTCGTCGCATCAGGATATTAGGAATACGTGCATAATTATTTTGGCGAAGAGATTCGCCTAAATGCACACTTTGGGTCGACATACTGTATGTAGACTTAAGTGTGAAGTGTAAGTGTTTATATAAATGCTTGTATTAGTATGTATTGAATTAAATGGTGTTATGGATTAGTTTGAGATTGACTTCTCAATTAATATGCTGATGTGAATGATTTCCTACATGTTGACTATATGCATGATTTCATAATATGCATGAAATGTATGTTCTTGGAAGATTTGCTTAAGTTGTATGTTATAACATGTGTTAACATGCTCACATGGTTGTATTTCATTTCCATTACCCTTACACAATTGCTGATGTGGTTTCATGAATGATTGTTTGGGACTATACCTAGTCCAGGCAGTCGGTAACCGAGTGACTTCGTGGTTGGTTTATCTTTGCCACGAACGACGCGTCGATGAACGCGAGCCGTGTTCTGGAGTTGGCAGCAGTGGTTAGGCCACACGAAGTGTCTTACGCACTTCATGTCGTTCAACTTGAGATGCGATCGTGCTAGTCGAACCCGTCAAGTAACCCAACTGGCCGTTGTATGTTCACCCTGCATGACTCATAACTGCTTGAACCTAGGGTACTGAACTTACCATTGTAAACCCTGTTAACCATGGTACCTTGATCCACAAAGACTCATGAGCCGGGCATGGTGGTATGGGACACCGTGGTCGAGCTGTCGGCCTACACTGGGGCCACAAACCTCCCCGTAGTGACCAGTGAGCACCTAGACTCGTGAGCAGATTATGGTGGTATGGGACACTATATTCTTGCTGTCGGCCTACATTGATAAGGTGATGGGGGAGCGGTGCAACGAGTGCGAGCAACAGCCCTGACAGCCCTTTGTAGTGACCGCGAGCGTATTCTGAGTCTACGGGAGGCGACGACCCTTCAGTAGCAGTAGAGTACAGTAGGCCTGTATTGATAAGGTGATGGGGGAGCGGTGCAACGAGTGCGTGCAACAGCCCTGACAGCCCTTGCAGCGACCTACAAAATATACATCGTATGAGATTACTAGGAGTGACGACCCTAGATAGGATCTGTGTTGGGATTGATAAAAGGGAAGTACCTTAGTTTCCCAATCCTGCTGTTTGAATGGACTAATAACAACTTGAAAATCATATCACCATAACATTGCATGTGACTGGAAGATGTGGAGCACTCTAGGGAGTGTGACATGCCGCGGTCGTAAGATGTTGCCGTATGAGGGAGATCGTCGGTGAGGGCATACATCACGTCATGTCATATTGCATTGACAACAGTATTAGGATTGTTTGATTTACTGCTTTACTATTATCGCATGATTGATTTGATAACATGCTAATCTCTGCTCTCTTATCCCACTGAGTTGATCACTCACTCCCACATTACGGGATGGTGTTTCCGAACACCCACCAGTCCCTATTGTGATTGCAGATGATGGCGCGGCCTGCGAGGCGGTGCTGGACTTGATGATGAGGAGGAGGATCTCTCCTTTATGCATGATCTGATTGACGGGATTACAGGGAGGTCGATTAGATACATTGACACTTGTCATTTTATATTTTTAGCGCCCTCATGTATATTCATTTGTTTACTTTTGAAGTATACATGTATGTGTATAACCTGGTAAAATATTCACACTCTGGAGACATACAACAGTTTATATATGTTATACATACTATCACAGTCTTCCGCTTGTAAATTTAACTGTCTCTGGAGTATGATATGATGTTCTGGCTTAATCTCACTCATGTTTAATACATTATCACAGACAACATTCAATCATACATATCTATGTTGCATAAATAACATTTTGGAACTCGGGAGTTGGGTTTTTGCTCGACCCTCCGATTTTTGGGATGTTACAGATGGTATCAGAGAATGATTTGGATTAAACCGGGCCTGGGTTATGGTCACGCGACGTACACTGTCGCTTCTTTTGACTTAGGTGGGTGCGAGAAGTGTATAGAAACACTCATAGGATCGTAATTTCGCCAACAGATGAAGTCTATTCGAATCGATCGCGCGATCGAGTCCGTAACGCGTCTAGGGTCGCATGAAGCGGCCTGAGTAGCTCCTAAGTTGTAGGTGAGTAGGTTGAGACATTCTTTGAATGATTCTAAACCCATAAATGTAATTCATTGGGCTGTGGGACAACCACAACCCCTGTATTCAATCGCCAGGGCTTAAAAACCCCGTTTCACCAAAAATCTTCAAAATTCTTCCTCTCACCACTCCAATCTTCAATTCTTTCTTATCCTTTTCATGTTAGGCATCAATTCTAATATGAAAGTAACATAAAATCATACCTTTATAAAATTTTATAGTGAATAGTAAAATTTCATGAAAAATGGCCATAAGGCCATTCTAAATTCACTTTCTTTAGAAAATAAGAGTCTAGATGGATGTACTAGCTCTTCCTACCCCAAAATCATATGCTGCATAATAGGTTTTTGTATTCAGGATTGTAGATTGGCCCCGAAAAGCCCCAAACACATGTTTGGGCCTCTATAGGTGAATATACAATGAACCAAGGTGGGGGCCACACATTTTTGGGGTCCCTGGACCATGGGGGACCAAACCCATGTGGTCCCACCGGCCACCATGCAAGATGGCCGGCGATGCCATCGCCGACCGGTGGGGCCAACTTGGTCTGATTTTTGGGCGCATGCCCTTATACGCCCTGTACACCTCCCCCATGTATGGTTCACACCTTGAAACCCCCTAAACGGGGTACTTCCTTCACAAAAGTTCCCTTCCCTAGCCCCATTCTCGTTTTCCAGCAACTATCTCCAAAAATTCGTGATTGCAAACCACCCTAGATCCATCCTTGGCCAAAAATGACCACCCTCCATCAATCTATTTCAGTTGGCAGCCCTCCCTCTTGAAGATTTCGTCTCTTGGAGCTCTAAAAACCCCCAAATCGAGCTGAAATCGTGAGGTGCTCCATTCCCTTTTTTCATTTTCATTTCTCCTTAAAAATACATCCTAGGGAAGCTTGAGGCATCCCTCTACAATGCCTAGATTTCATTCTGTCCATTTGGGCGACCATTTCTCCGCATTTCCTCCGCTTTCCATGACTATTGTTAAGGCTGTTTCAGCCTTTTTTTCTCCTTTTCCACCATCCTCCTTCTCATGTCCCTTTTAGTTGAGCCTTTATCCTCTTTTTGGGTCTCAAAATCGTGCTAACCTCAAATCCCATTTCTTGACTTTCTCCATTTGAGAAGTATTGAAAATACCTGGCCGATAGAGCTCTAGTGGGCAACTGACAGTACTAAACTAGATAGTATTCAAGAAGGTTAGTTGGGACCATGGTAGAAGAATTAGGCATCTATGCCGTTACCCTGTAGCTTATTTGATTACTATTTTAAGGATTTTCGTGTTTTGTTGTTGTTAGGTTTAGTGAAGTTAGAGGTAGAAAAGGTGTTTGTGTTAGTGGTTTGGGCTTAAAATAGCCGAATTTTGTTGAATGGAATGCATGCCGTCTCATTTCGCTGTAAGGTATTGTCCCTAGATTGAGAGTATTGTAACTCCCGGGATTCAGCCTATAAATTAGTTTTTATCCCACCCCACCCTCCTACCAAGCATGCCACTTCCAATCCTGCCATGGGACTAAGAATGCGGTTCTATTTAATACAACTTATTGCTAGTGGCCACATAGGCCCTTGGCGTTTTAGACCTAGAGATAGCGCTCCTAGATTTGAAAGATTTGACGATATAGGAAAGCCAATTCTATTTAGATAATCTTGACCCTAAGCGATAGAGCAATTCCCTGTATTAGTAATGGTATGGAACCATTTAACGTATAAACTTAGGCTTTGGATTATAGCTACTGAGTTACAGACTAGCCTACTAGTTACCTTAAGTAGTGTAAAGCCTGTATATGCTAAGGAATTGTAGGTTAGATTGGGTTGAAGTAGAACCTTATTTCTTCGATAGATCCCCTTATGACTTATAGACTGCTGTTGTTGCCCATAGGAAGGAACCATTCACTCTCAGGGAACATTTATAAATCCCTCAGATTGAACTTAGAATGTACTAGCACGCCCCTTAGAATTGCCTTCCCCAAGGGCTTATTGCATTCGGGAATGCGGAATAAAGGAACTACATGTAAGCGATGTATTCGCGGTTTGAATTGACTTCTTAATCATAGTGGTTACCAATAAATCCAATGCTCTGATCAAGCAGAGGGTCGGCATCGGCTAGGATTAAGAACTGATACGAAGAATTTTCTGTCAGAGTCTCGGCAGAAGGTCAATGTATCTGGCTCAGACCCACTACACAACCTTTCTTCCGTGATGGCCCAACCACCTACAACCAAACGGGATCACATTGCCTTTGGGAAATGGCGAGGACTTAAAGCCAGTAGAGTATTCGACATCTTACCACTAACTCATGCCGGCCCCTGACCTTAACCACAATGGAGATTAGGCTCATCTCTATGATTATAGATACCAATGCCATAGAACGCATCATTAGCGAAGGGAAAACCACTGTAATGAGAGGTTGTTTCCATTTTAGGTTAAGGATAGCCCCTGAGTTGCGTCTCGTTCCGATATACGGAGCGATGCATAGATTCTTGAACTTAAGTAAAACCAAGTTTTAAGGGGGGTAGGACGTATGGAGTCCAATACGGTTAGGTTAGTCAACGCTCCCGTTCGATCAGAGTGGCGCAGCGGAAGCGTGGTCGGCCTCTTCCCCACTGGCCCAAGATCGAAACCTTTGAGTTAGGATACACGTACGATTAGGTTATTAAGTAGGATTGAACCTCCCCTAGAAAAGTATTCCTTGCCCTTCGCCAATGTCGGGGACGACATTGTGTTTTAAGGGGGGTAGATTGTAACACCCCGGATTTTGGCTAATCTGGGATTAGACGTCCTTAGGCAATGAGTTAACTAAAACATCTGAGAAATCGCTCAGAACCCAATTCCATAGCCAAAGAAATCACTTAGGATTAATTCCTTTAGAAACTAAGCACAAGTTAGCTAGCGTGACACTGGAGTGGCTGGGAAACAGTCCCTGATCACTGTAAATACGTTCTACAAGACCCAAAGCGAGTGGAACCAATGGTGCTATAATGCTCTAAAGCCTCGGATCAAACTCTAAGCAGGTTTGTTCTCTGGACCACTTTAAATCTTTGTATTGGATCTAGACCGCTCGTCGAAAGTCCGATACCTCCTATCTTAGACCGTTAGAACCGCCTAGCTGGACTTGACACTCATTCCGAAAATCAAGTCAAACCGATAATCACAGGCTATTTCATTGAGCCCGGACCGAAGAGAGTGCGAATAGGGACATAGTTGGAATTTCAAATTCAAATCTGGCACACGACTTGACGCGTCAGTATTGAGCGTTCTGACCATTAGAATTCATCCAGATTACACCCTCGGATCAGGAGAAATTTCTATTTTGTATCATGAGACTTTCAGCCCTGATCTACGTGCGGTGACCGCTGAACTGAAACTGGCCCGCCACGTGCGATCTGCAATCCCTGCCGGACTGAAAACTTAATACGTGCTAGATCTGGTACGCATGAGCTTAAGTCCGATCGCCTTCGACCAGGGGACCACCAGAAAACATCTTTTGAACCGAAATAGCCCCGAATTGGATATGCATTAAGTAAACTTCGTTCCGGAGCCTGTTTTCGGCGTTTTTAAGCTTATAAAAGGGGTTGAAACCCTCATTGCTCTCTCCCATCCGAAATTGCAAAAAATCTCTAGATTGGGAGAGAGAAAAGGTGAGAGATTGTGAGCGAGAGTGGGAGTGTTCTTCCTTCCACTTGTGCTACGTGTTGCACGTGCTTAAGCAATGCACCTCTAACGCTTTCCCGGCGATTACACCGCGATTCTAGGTAAGCAAATACCCTAAATAGTTACTGATTTGAGGTTCCTTTGTTTCCATAGCAAAGTAGCTTATGGATCTTGTGTATTAGGTTCCCTATTCGCCGTAGACGAAGCGTATACGCTCCGTTCGAATTTACACATCCATAAGAGACAAGGTGCGGATTTTAGACGCTTTGATTGACTGTTTTCAAAGCTTTCAATGTTGTTTAATAGTAGATTCTTGACGGCAACGCCGTTTGACATGCACAATATGCTGTCCGTTTCCTGTTTCATAAACCAACGAAGAATATGAGATTTAGGGCATTTTAGTCATTTGTAGGAAGTACTGTTTTCACTCATATTTTGCTGATGCAATTGACATGGCTTCTCGTCGCATCAGGATATTAGGAATACGTGCATAATTATTTTGGCGAAGAGATTCGCCTAAATGCACACTTCGGGTCGACATACTGTATGTAGACTTAAGTGTGAAGTGTAAGTGTTTGTATAAATGCTTGTATTAGTATGTATTGAATTAAATGGTGTTATGGATTAGCTTGAGATTGATTTCTCAATTAATATGCTGATGTGAATGATTTCCTACATGTTGACTATATGCATGATTTCATAATATGCATGAAATGTATGTTCTTGGAAGATTTGCTTAAGTTGTATGTTATAACATGTGTTAACATGCTCACATGGTTGTATTTCATTTCCATTACCCTTACACAATTGCTGATGTGGTTTCATGAATGATTGTTTGGGACTATACCTAGTCCAGGCAGTCGGTAACCGAGTGACTTCGTGGTTGGTTTATCTTTGCCACGAACGACGCGTTGATGAACGCGAGCCGTGTTCTGGAGTTGGCGGCAGTGGTTAGGCCACACGAAGTGTCTTACGCACTTCATGTCGTTCAACTTGAGATGCGATCGTGCTAGTCGAACCCGTCAAGTAACCCGACTGGCCGTTGTATGTTCACCCTGCATGACTCATAACTGCTTGAACCTAGGGTACTGAACTTACCATTGTAAACCCTGTTAAACATGGTACCTTGATCCACAAAGACTCATGAGCTGGGCATGGTGGTATGGGACACCGTGGTCGAGCTGTCGGCCTACGCTGGGGCCACAAACCTCCCCGTAGTGACCAGTGAGCACCTAGACTCGTGAGCAGATTATGGTGGTATGGGACACTATATTCTTGCTGTCGGCCTACATTGATAAGGTGATGGGGGAGCGGTGCAACGAGTGCGAGCAACAGCCCTGACAGCCCTTTGTAGTGACCGCGAGCGTATTCTGAGTCTACGGGAGGCGACGACCCTTCAGTAGCAGTAGAGTACAGTAGGCCTGTATTGATAAGGTGATGGGGGAACGGTGCAACGAGTGCGTGCAACAGCCCTGGCAGCCCTTGCAGCGACCTACAAAATATACGTCGTATGAGATTACTAGGAGTGACGACCCTAGATAGGATCTGTGTTGGGATTGATAAAAGGGAAGTACCTTAGTTTCCCAATCCTGCTGTTTGAATGGACTAATAACAACTTGAAAATCATATCACCATAACATTGCATGTGACTGGAAGATGTGGAGCACTCTAGGGAGTGTGACATGCCGCGGTCGTAAGATGTTGCCGTATGAGGGAGATCGTCGGTGAGGGCATACATCACGTCATGTCATATTGCATTGACAACAGTATTAGGATTGTTTGATTTACTGCTTTACTATTATCGCATGATTAATTTGATAACATGCTAATCTCTGCTCTCTTATCCCACTGAGTTGATCACTCACTCCCACGTTACGGGATGGTGTTTCCGGACACCCACCAGTCCCTATTGTGATTGCAGATGATGGCGCGGCCTGCGAGGTGGTGCTGGACTTGATGATGAGGAGGAGGATCTCTCCTTTATGCATGATCTGATTGACGGGATTACAGGGAGGTCGATTAGATACATTGACACTTGTCATTTTATATTTTTAGCGCCCTCATGTATATTCATTTGTTTACTTTTGAAGTATACATGTATGTGTATAACCTGGTAAAATATTCACACTCTGGAGACATACAACAGTTTATATATGTTATACATACTATCACAGTCTTCCGCTTGTAAATTTAACTGTCTCTGGAGTATGATATGATGTTCTGGCTTAATCTCACTCATGTTTAATACATTATCACAGACAACATTCAATCATACATATCTATGTTGCATAAATAACATTTTGGAACTCGGGAGTTGGGTTTTTGCTCGACCCCCCGATTTTCGGGATGTTACACTTATGCACGACCATTGCGTGCAGGTGACGTTGGATTGTAGCAGCACGGAGGCTTGAGCACGTGGCAGATTATTTTGGAGCTTCTGGTTTATCATCATTGTATTTCTCTTTATGCTCATTGTACTTGTAAAGTTTTTTATCATAGTGGAAATATAATAGAGTTTTTGATTGTTGTTGTGGGTTATGCCTTTGGTTATGCTTATTACGAATCAAACAAATATTAAAAATCCTCCTCGTAGCATCTCGGGATTGAAACTTGGTGAATGGGCGCTGGGAGCTTAGAATGAGGTTCTACGGAGGATGTCGGCACCAGATTCGGTGACTGAAAATTTTATGAGCCCGATTTCTGAGTTTGGGGCGTGATAGAAGTTGGTATCAGAGCATAACTTGGGAATAATGAGAACAACATTACATGTCTGCTATGAGTTTAGAATGACTAAGTCCCGAAGTTCGGATATCCTAACGATCTTTTATTATCGACCCTTAACATGCGTGCTTTCAAGAGCTTTCAAATGTTGATAGGCGCCTTTGCTCATTCCTGTAGGACATGGCGCATGGGAGAGTGACCCGATCGACTCCCGCACCACCACCTGAGACTCCCGCTCCACCACCTGTGACTCTCGCCCTACCACCTATGATACCCGCTCCACCACCAAAGATTGCTACTGCCCAGCCTATGGTGCAGCTCCACCAGAGACTGGTGCGGACCCGACCGTATCTGTGAGTGCTTCATAGTTGCAGCAAATGTTACAGGCTGTGACGGCTGCACTTTAAGGGCAGGGCAGATATGTAACATCCCAAAAATCGGGGGTCAAGTAAAAACTCCACTCCTGAGTTTCAGAACATCACTTATGCAACATAAATGTGTATGATTGAATGTTTTCTGTGTTAATGTATTAAACATAAGTGGGATTAATCCAAAACAATATATCATACTCCAGAGAGTTAAATTAACAAGCGGAAGACTGTGATAATATGTATAACATATATAAACTGTTGTATGTCTCCAGAGTGTGAACATGTTACCAGGTTATATACATACATGTATACTCCAAAAGTAAACAAAAAGAATATACATGAGTGCTCTAAAAATATAAAATGACAAGTGTCAAGGCATCTAATCAACCTCCCTGTAATCCCGTCAATCAGAACACGCATAAAGGAGGGATCCTCCTCATCATCATCAAGTCCAGCTCCGCTTCTCAAGCAGCGCCATCATCTGCAACCAAAATAAGGACTGGTGGGTGTCCGAAAACACCATCTCGTAATGTGGGAGTGAGTGATCAACTCAGTGGAATAAGAGAGCAGAGATTAGCATGTTATCAAATCAATCATGCGATAATAGTAAAGCAGTAAATCAAACATTCCTAATACTGTTGTTAATGCAATATGACATGACATGATGGATGCCCTCACCGACATTCTCCCTCATACGGCACCATCTGTGTCCGCGGCATGCTTGCATACCGCTCAGTGCTCCACATCTTCCAGGCACATGCAATGTGATGGTGATATGATTACCGAGTTATTATTATTTCATTCAAATAGCAGGATTGGGAAACTAAGGTACTTCCCTTATATCAACCCAACACAGATCCTTTCTAGGGTCGTCACTCCTAGTAATATCATACGATGTATGTTTTGTAGGTCACTGCAAGGGCTGCCGGGACTGTTGCTCGCACTCGTTGCACCGCTCCCCCATCACCTTATCAATACAGGCCTACTGTACTCTCATTGCTACGAAAGGGTCGTTGCCTCCCGTAGACTTAGAATACGCTCGTGGTCACTACAAAGGACTCGTCGCCTGATCAGTGTAGGCCGATAGCAAGAATATAGTGTCCCATACCACCATAATCTGCTCACGAGTCATAGGTACTCACTGGTCACTACGGGGAGGTTTGTGGCCCCAGCGTAGGCTAACAGCTCGACCACGGTGTCCCATACCACCATGCCCGGCTCATGAGTCTTTATGGATCAAGGTACCATGGTTAACAGAGTTTACAATGGTAAGTTCAGTACCCTAGGTTTAAGCAGTTATGACTCATACAGGGTGAACATACAATGGCCAGTCGGGTTACTTGACGGGCTCGACTAGTACGAGCGCATCTCAAGCTGAGCGACATGAAGTGCATAAAACACTTCGTGTGGCCTAACCACTGCCGCCAACCCAAAACACGACTCGCGTTCATCGATGCGTCCTTCGTGGCGAATAGAAGCCAACTGCGAATTCAATCCATTACCGACTGCCTGGACTAACGTATAGCCCCAAGCATTTGTGCACAACATCAGTAATCATATGTGAGTAACAAAAATGAAATACAACAATACAAGCATGTTGACAACGTGTTATAACATACCATGTAAGTAAATCAACCAACACATGTATTCCATACATATAATGAAATCAATTCATATAGGCAACATGATGGAAATCATATATATCAGCATATTGATTGAGAATTCGATCTCAAAACTAATTCACAATACCATTTACCCAATACATACTAATACAAACATTTATACAAACACTTAGTCTACGCACTTTAGTCTACATAGCGTATGTCGACCCAAAGTGCGCATTAGGGCGAATCTCTTCACCAAACAGATTATACACGCATATATAATATCATAACACGATAAATTTACATGTCAAGCATTTCACCAAATACGGACGTATACAGTATTTTCTATAAATACCTAAAATACCCTAAATCTCATAATTACCATACGTTTACGAAATGAAAAACGGACAACACGTTCTACATGTCAAACGGCATGCTCGTCGATAATCTACTATTAAACAACATTGAAAGCTTTGAAATCAGTCAATCAAAGCATCTAAAATCCGCACCTTTCACTTTATATATGTATCGTTTCGAACGGAGCGTATACGCTTCGTCTACGGCGATCAGGCGAACTATTTTACAAGATGCATCAGCTACCTCGCTATGGAAACGAAGGATCAGCAAATCAGCAAGAGTTTAGGGTATTTTCTTACCTAGAAACGCGAAGAAAGCACCGGCAAAGTGATTGGAGCGCGTGGCTTAAACATGTGCAGCACGTGGCACAAGCAGCAGGAAATTCTCTCCCACCTTCTCTCACAATCTCTCACCTTTTCTCTCTCTCAATCTAGGGCTTTTCCCAAATTCGGATGGGAGAGAGGAGTGAGGGTTTCAAGCCCTTTTATAAGCCCAAATGTGCCCAAAACAGGCTTCAGGTCAAGGTATACTTAAGGTATATCCAAATCGGGGCTGTTTCGGTCCAAAAGGGCATTTCTGGTGGTCCCCTGGCCGAATGCGATCGGACTTAAGTTCATGCACGTCGGATTTCGCTCACATCCCGTTTTCAGACCAGTAGTGTACGCAGATCGCCCGTGGTGGTCCAGTTTCAGTTCAGCGGTCACCGCACGTAGATCAGGTCTAGAAGTCTCATGATATGAAATAGAAATTTTTTCTGATCTGAGGGTGCAATTTTACTGAATTCTGATGGTCAGAACGCTTAATACTGACGCGTCAAGTCGTGTGCCAGATTTGAATTTTAAATTCCAAATCTAACCCTATTCTCACTCTCTTCAGTTCAGGCTCAATGAAACAGCTCGTGAATGTCGGTTGGACTTGATTTTTGAAATGATTGTCAAGTCCAGCTAGGCGGTTCTAACGGTCTAAGATTGTAGGTATCGGACTTTCGACGTGCGGTCTAGATCCAATACAAAGTTTCAAAGAGGTCTAGTGTAACACCCCAGATTTTGGCCAATCTGAGATTTGACGTTCTTAGGCAATGGGTCAATTAAAACACCTGGAAAATTGCTTAGAAACCAATTCCATAGCCAAAGAAACCACTTAGAATCAATTCCTTTAGAAAATATGACTAAGTTAGCTAGTGCAACGTTAGAATAGCTGGGAAATGGTCCCTAATCACTTTAAATACGTTCTACAAGGCCCAAAGCGAGTGGAACCAAGGGTGCTATAATGCTCTAAAGCCTCGGATCAAACTCTAAGCCGGTTTGTTCTCGGGACCTCCTTGAAACTTTGTATTGGATCTAGACCGCGCGTCGTAAGTCAGATGCCTACCATCTTAGACCGTTATGACCACTTAGCTGGGCTTGGCAATCGTTTCGAATATCAAGTCCAACTGACGATCACAGGCTATTTCATTGAGCCCGGACCGAAGAGAGTGTGAATAGGGACAGTTGGAATTTCAAATTCAAATCTGGCACACAAATTTGACGCATCAGTATTGAGCATTCTGACCGTCAGAATACAGCCAAATTACACCCTTGGATCAGGAAAAATTTCTATTACATATCACGAGACTTATAGGCCTGATCTTGGTGCGGTGACCGTTAAACTGAAACTGGGCCGCCACGTGCGATCTGAGAACCCTACCGGTCTGAAAACTGGATGTGTGCTAGATCCAGTATGCACGAGCTTAAGTCCGACCGCATTTGGCCAGGGGACCTCCAGAAATGCTCTTTTGGACCGAAACAGCCCCGATTTGGATATACTTTAAGTATACCTTGACTTGGAGCCTATTTTGGGCATGTTTAGGCTTATAAAAGGGGTTGAAACCCTCACTCCTCTCTCCCATCCGAATTTGCAAAAATCCCTAGATTGGGAGAGAGAAAAGGTGAGAGTTTGTGAGAGAGATTGGAGGAGAATTCCTTGCCGCTTGTGCTACCTGTTGCAAGTGCCTAAGCAACGCAACTCAATCACGTTGCCGGTGATTTCTCCGCTTTTCTAGGTAAGAAAGTACCCTAAATAGTTACTGATTTGAGTTTCCTTTGTTTCCATAGCGATGTAGCTTATGGATCTCGTGTATTAGGTTCCTTATTCGCCGTAGACGAAGCGTATACGCTCCGTTTCAATTCCCGAGTCTACAAGACATAAGGTGCGGATATTAGACGCTTTGATTGACTGTTTCCAACGCTTTCAATGTCGTTTAATAGTAGATTCTTGATGGCATCGCCGTTTGACATGTACAAAATGCTCTCCGTTTCCCGTTTCGTAAGCTAACGAAGAATATGAGATTTAGGGCATTTTAGTCATTTGTAGGAAGTACTGTTTACATTCATATTTTGCTGATGTGATTGACATGGTTTGTTGTCGCATTAGGAAGTTAGGAATGCATGTATAATTAGTTTGGCGAAGAGATTCGCCTAGTTGCGCACTTTGGGTCGACATACTATATGTAGACTTAAGTGTGTAGTGTATGTGTTTGTATAAATGCTTGTATTAGTATGTATTGAATTAAATGATGTTATTTGATAGTTTGTGATTGTTTTTTTTCAATTATTATGCTGACCTAAATGATTTTCTACATGTTGACTAAATGCATGATTTCATTACATGCATGGAATTTATGTCCTTGAGGATTTGCTTAAGTTGAATGTTATGACATGAGTTAACATGCTCACATGATTGTATTTCAATTCCAATGCTCTTACATAACTTGTTGATGTGATTCCATAAGTGTTTGGGACTAGACTTAGTCCAGGCAGTCGGTAACCGAGCGAATTCGTGGCTGACTGGTCATAGCCACGAACGACGCGTCGATGAACGTGATTCGTGTTTAGAGTTGGCGGCAGTGGTTAGGCCACGCGAAGTGTTTTACGCACTTCATGTCGTTCGACTTACGATGCGATCGCACTAGTCGAGCCCGTCAAGTAACCCGACTGGCCGATGTATGTTCACCTTGTATGTGTCATAACTGCTTGAACCTAGGGTACTGAACTTACCATTGTAAACCCTGTTAACCATGGTACCTTGATCCACGAAGACTCATGAGCCGGGCATGGTGGTATGGGACACCGTGGTCGAGCTGTCGGCCTACGCTGGGGCCACAAACCTCCCCGTAGTGACCAGTGAGCACCTATGACTCGTGAGCAGATTATGGTGGTATGGGACACTATATTCTTGCTGTCGGCCTACACTGATAAGGTGATGGGGGAGCGGTGCAACGAGTGCGAGCAACAGCCCTGGCAGCCCTTTGTAGTGACCGCGAGCGTATTCTGAGTCTACGGGAGGCGACGACCCTTCCGTAGCAGTAGAGTACAGTAGGCCTGTATTGATAAGGTGATGGGGGAGCGGAGCAACGAGTGCGTGCAACAGCCCTGGCAGCCCTTGCAGCGACCTACAAAATATACATCGTATGAGACTACTAGGAGTGACGACCCTAGACAGGATCTGTGTTGGGATTGATATAAGGGAGGTACCTTAGTTTCCCAATATTGCTGTATGAAAAGGACTAATAACAACTCGGTAACCATATCACCATGACATTGCATGTGCCTGGAAGATGTGGAGCACTTGAGGGAGTGCGGCATGCCGCGGTCGTAAGATGTTGCCGCATGAGGGTGATCGTCGGTGAGGGCATACATCACGTCATATCATAATTGTATTAACAACAGTATTAGGATTGTTTGATTTACTGCGTTACTATTATCGCATGATTGATTTGATAACATGTTAATCTTTGCTCTATTATTCCACTGAGTTAGCTACTCACTCCCACGTTACGGGACGGTGTTCCGGACACCCACCAGACCTTTTTGTGATTGCAGATGATGGCACGGCCTGTGAGGCAGAGCCGGACTTGATGATGATGAGGAGGATCCCTCCTTTATGCGTGTTCTGATCGACGGGATTACAGGGAGGCTGATTAGATACTTTGACATTTATCATTTTGAATTTTTAACGCCCTCATGTATATTCATTTTGTTTACTTTTGAAGTATACATGTATGTGCATAACCTGGTAATATATTCACACTCTGGAGACATACAACAGTTTATGTACGTTATACATACTATTACAGTCTTCCGCTTGCAAATTTCACTGTCTCTGGAGTATGATATGCTGTTCTGGCTTAATCTCACTCATGTTTAATACATTATCACAGACAACATTCAATCATACATATCCATGTTGCATAAATAACATTTTGGAACTCGGGAGTTGGGTTTTTGCTCGACCCCCCGATTTTCGGGATGTTACATCTAGAGAACAAACCGATTTAGAGTTTGATCCGAGGTTTTAGAGTATTATAGCATCATTGGTTCTACTCGATTTGGGTCTTGTAGAACGTATTTAAAGTGATCAGGGACTATTTCCCAGCTACTCTAGCGTTGCGCTAGCTAACTTACACTTATTTTCTAAAGGAATTAATCCCACGCGATTTCTTTGGCTATGGAATTGGGTTCTGAGCAATTTTCTAGGTGTTTTAGTTGACCCATTGCCTAAGGATGTCTAATCCCAGGTTGGCCAAAATCTGGGGTGTTACAAGACACCCAGTCGTTTCACAAGCCTAAGCAGAGCAGGAGTGGGCGAGCGTCCTCCTTCATGAGTTTAGACAGCTCGATCTCCCACGTTTTCAGGGTGAGCTAGACCCGACGGTAGCTGAGAGCTGGGGCGCCGATGTGGAGAAGATATTCATATGATGGGATGTATGACTGAGCGACGAGTTCGATTAGCTGTATTTCTTCTCCATGGTGAGGCTAAGCACTGGTGGACATCAGTCTCTGGAGTAGTAGGCGCTGACTTTGTCTGGACCTGGGAGGATTTTATGGATCGATTTGACCGACAGTATTTCCTTGATCACATCCGACGACAACGAGCGTTGGAGTTCAAGGCCTTGGTGCAGGGTGATATGACAGTGGCTCAGTACGTAGCTCACTTTGTAGCACTGTCCAGATTTGTACCTTACTTGGTAGATGATGAGGAGAGGAGAGCCCGCCGCTTCGAGGAAGGCTTGCGTTACGGTCTTCGAGGCCTTGTTATTGGGCATGAGCTCCCGACTTTTGAGAGAGTGGTAGGAAGGCCTAGATTTTTAAGCTGAGTGGGTCGGTTCTCAGTTTGATCGCGGTCAGAGGAGAGACCAGAAGAGGCAGGCTCCTTCCAGTGATTCCCAGCAGCGTCAACCACAGCAGAGGCGCACAGGTTACCTAGCCTTTCAAGCACCATCAGCACCACCTACGAGGCAGTTCACCGGTACTTATTTTAGGCGCGGTGTGACGAGACACCGTATGTGGGAGCGTCCCAGCCTCCAACAGCAGTAGAGAGGTCCACAGCAAGCTCCACCACAACCGCAGCAGAGACCCCCATAGCAACAGTGACAGCAACCCTCACCACCGAGGCCACCTCAGCAGCAGCATCAGCATCAGCCTCCGAGGCCACAGCAGTAGAGGCAGCAGTTTCGACCACCTCAGCGACCCCAACAGCAGTAGAAGCACACTCAGAGGGGACAGACACCTCCTCAGCCGACTCAGTCTAGGTTCTATGCGGCATAGTAGAATTCGCAGTCATCTGGAGGAGTCGTTGAGGGTATTCGTCTAGTCTCTGCATGCATCGCTTGGGTTTTATTTTATTTCGGTGCTTCACACTCATTTATGTCTGAGGGATTCTGTCGTTCGACTAGATTGTCGACAAAGTCTGCTTGAGAGGGGTTGACCGTATTGACGCCCTTGGGGAAGACTACAGTATTAAGCCACTTCTATCCATCTTGCCCCATGTTAGTAGGAGAGATTTTCTTGCCCGCCGACTTGTACGTACTGCCGATGTCAGATTTTGATGTTATCCTGGGCATGGATTGGCTTGCCGAGTACTGCGCCATATTGGATTGCTTTGTGAGGACAGTCACGTTCTATATACCCGGTGTGCTGCAGTTTTAGTTCATTGTAGAGCCCAGAGGAGAGCCGTTGTCTTGTTTGATGTCCCACACCATTGAGGAGCCTGTTGCCTCTTGTATCGACCATTTACCCATGGTTTACGATTTTTCCGATGTGTTCCAGGAGATTCCGGGATTACCGCCTCGTCGACTCTTCGAGTGTCAGATTGATCTTGTGCTCGGTACTGCGCATATTTTGAAGGCCCCATATCATATGGCACCATTGGAGTTACGGGAACTGCAGAAGCAGTTGGACGATGTAAGACCCGTATCCTAGTCCGTACTGTTCCGTCAACTCTCACGATCCTCTCGGTCGAATTCCTACAACCTGCGACCGATGATCGACGTTTATGCTCAACCCTAAGTCCTATCCTGTATATCTGAGTCGGTTCAATTTGAAACTTGTACCATTGCAACGGCACCATCGTCGTGGTTCCAATGCCGTGACTCGTGCACTGATCCGATACCCTGGCAGGGAGATGTGGACCCTCGTTCAATTTGAGGAAAAACACCGCACGTTGTAAATCCCAAAAGAATCTCTATATATGTCCCATCAATCAATCAATCAATCAATCCCATCAATCATCTCATGTCAAGTACAAGCACCATGCTTCCTTTCTCCACAAGTCAAGCAAACCCTAAAGTCAACCAACCTCTCACCTCACCCATCACTCACCTCATATCCAACACTCACACCTTACAACTCTCTCTCTCTCTCTCTCTCTCTCTCTCTCTCTCTCTCACTCTCTCTCTCTCTCTCTCTCTCTCTCTCTCTCTCTCTCTTTTCCTTCACATTTTCCAAGCAACAATCCCAAGCAAGAGAGTGCACGTCCAAGCCCTCCAAATGAGAGAAAAGTGATTTTTGGTGGCCCACCTTTCCATTCTAAAAGCTCTTATCCTAGTCATCCTTTTCTCATCTCCACCATCAAAGTGAAGCTTTAGGATACCAGATTTCCAACGGACCGAGAAGATCAAGTGGTGGGTGCTTCTATAGCCTAGATTTTGTGTTTTTATGATGGGCCAAATGAGGCCTACCGATCAATGGTATGGATCTCACTTTGGACCCTAAGATGTGGCCGATGGCCCACCTTGATCATCAATATCATTTCATGATAGGGCCATTCTCCATGGACCCCATCATGATGTTTACTTTCTTAGTTGAATGAGGTCATCTAGACCTTTCATTTTGGTGGAGAGGGGATCTCCATCATTGATCCTTGATTTGGTGGGCCCACATGCAATGAGACCTGCTTGATGTATGATTGGAAGTGTGGAAGGGAGGGCTCATAGTGGCGGAGCCCTCCATGCACGTCTGTCCCTCAATCTCTCTCTCCCCTCTCTTTTTTTAATGTTTTTGTGTGATGATTTAGTTGTGTGGCCCACTTGAATGGAAGCCATCATGAAGTAAGTATTTTACACAAGTTGTCTATGAGTGGGGCCCACCTTATGTGTGTTGTACCCACACCATTCATCATGTAGTGGCCCACTTGAATAAAGCTAACCTCGGTTGTGAGGACCGTCCAGCGTCCAGGGACGCTGGACTTCTCTGTGAAAACACAAATATTAGCTTGGTTACAAGCTCATGGGGTGGCCCACTCATACACACCCTACCTTGTTGTATGTATTCAATCCATGTCGTCCATCCCATTCAAAGGACCGTTTTAGGCATTGAGCCGAAAAATGAATTCCATCCGATCTTCAGGCGGGCCATAACATGTAGAATAGTGGTTTTTACCGTTGAAAGTCACCCTGATATTTTTATGCGCTAGAAAAACATTGGATATTGGACTCGTTTGGATGGTCTTGAGCCACAGAGTGCAATGGATGGGTTAGATTTACTTGATCTAGGCCCCACACCTGAAAAACCCTGAAAAGATGCATTTTATAAAAAAATAAAAAATCAAAAGCCAAGCAGCAGGCGCTGCTGCTGCCAGAGGCGTAGGCAGCGCTCACGCACATGACGGGTGGCCAAGAGGCATGGACCCACGGCTCCCGCCATGGGCCCCACCATGATGTATATGTGTCATCCAGGCCATTCATTAGGTGGGCCCCTACCTTAAGAAGGCCCCCTCCAAAAATTAGGCCCATCTAAGGCTCAAGTGGCCCACATTAGAGGAAATAGTGGTGATTTAAAGCCTACCATTGAAGCCCATTTTTGGGTCCATAGAAGTTTTGATCAAGCTGAAATTTCTATTTCCTCTTCATTTAGGTCTGTACGACCTTATCAACAGATTAGATGGAAAATATATGTTATGGTGGGCCCCACGTGGGAGCCCACAGTGATGTATGTGTTGTACTCCCACGATCCAGGCGGACGGTGGAGCCCACTATGATGCACATGTTTATCTGCACTGTCCACTATCTAGACAGTGGGGCCCACCATGATTTATGTGTTCTATCCACTCTATTCATACTAGATTGTGTGTGTGGGTGTTTATATATATGTGTGTATATATATATATATATTATATTATATATAATATTGTATATATTCTATATATTATATATGTATATATGTATAACGGTGGGCCTTTATGTGGACCCCCACCATGATGCATGTGTTGCATCCAAACCGTCCATTTATTTTGTAAGTTCATTTTATGGCTTAAGCTAAAAATGAGTCAGATCTATGGTTTAAGTGGGCCCACCTTGGAATGTGTATAGGGCCCATGTTGGTTTATTTGTGGCCATTCATTGAGGCCCACCTTGGTGTACATATAAGCCCATGGGATTAGGCCCATTTAACATATATAAGGCTCATGAGATTAGGCCCATTTGACATATATAAGGCCCATGGGATCAGGCCCATGGGATTAGGCCCATTTGACATATATAAGGCCCATGGGATCAGGCCCATTTGATATATATATAAGGCCCATGGGATTAGGCCTATTTGACATATATAAGGCCCATGGGATTAGGCCCATTTGATATATATAAGGCCCGTGGATTGAGCCCCATTGTGATGTATTCAAAGCCCCATGGGTTATGGCCCATTACATTATACATAAGGCCCATTGGTGCAGCCCATTGATGTGGCTCACCTTGGTATATGTATGAGGCCCATCTTGATTTATTTATAGTCGTCCATTGAGTCTCACCTTGGTATATATATGAGGCCTACCTCGATTTATTTATGGCCGTCCGTTGAGACCCATTTGATATATATAAGGCCCATGTGATTAGGCCTATTTTGATGGAATCTAAGGCCCATGGGTTAAGGCTCATTGTGCTGTGTTAGGGCCCATTATGATGCATTCAAATGCCCATGGGATATAACAGATTGCAATGTACATAAGGCCCATTTATGTGGCCCACTTGATTTATATAAGGCCAATTGAGGCAGCCCATTTGATGTATTCGAGGCCTATGGGCTGAGGCCCAATGGGACATCCTTAGGGTTCATTACAATGTGTGATCCCTCCATGGTTTGTGTAATGAGGTTTTATGGCGGGCCATGCCTTGGGAGAAATGTTGGTTTGACGTCCACATTGTAAGAATAATGTTGGTTAAATGTCCACATTATAACTCTCTCTAGGGCCCATTGATAGGCCCATACTTGTTACGTGTAAGCCATCTAGGCCTATCTTCGTTGTAAGAGTAGTTCATCACCTTATAACATGCTTAGTGTAACCCTAAGATTCATGCCCATACGCATCATATGTATGCCTGATGTGAGGATTATTTGATCATAGCATATGTCATTGGGCAGACTATTTACGGGACTCCTTATGAGACGAAGTGCCCACATTATCGCGCTGTACGCGCAAGATTGCTGCATGATTAGATAGTGTGACTCATGCATCCCACATATATGTGACTTGATCATTGTACGCCCTAGTGACATCAGGTTCGTGGCCTCCATAGGCACATCGTGGATGGCTAAATGGGAAATCAAAAATACTTGGTTTTAGCACTGTGGGCACTTAGGATGTCCTTGGGTGAAAGTCCCAGAACCTCCGAGGCCAGGAGTAAATCTAACGTCTAGACTGAGTGGAACATGAGCACCCAAGTGCTGAAAACCAGTAGGCCACGTCTCCCACTGTGTCGTGGTTGGTTCGGAGGGGTGTGGCCTTATCTGCCCGGGTGAGGGGGCTATAAGCTAGGTTGAGTATGACCAGCTCGTAAATGGGTTTGCTATCGACGAGCCAGGTAGGTATTGACAGATTGCTGGTCAGGAAAATAGTGAGGTCTATTCTGCTTGCTTGGCTATGCAGCTCGAGAGGAGGCAATCATTGTGAAGTGTATTAGACCTTGGTGATTTTTCTAAAGAGCAACCATATTGATATGTGGACTTATTGAGTAGAATTACATATCCATTCATTCATTCATTCACTATCCACTCAGGCTGGTAGTGCGTAACTATTTGTTACGTGTACCTTCACATGGATAGGATTTCGATTGGGCACGCGACTAACCTGAGACTAGGAGTTTACCACATTGAGTCTGACTATCCAAATTTAAGTATGGGACTGGTTTGGATAGAAGTCGCTTGTGATGGACCCCGTAGCCTGTGATACTTCGTACTATCATCCTGACATCACATTCCAGCATGGTCATTTCATTTGCACCTCATATTACATTGCATCCGTTGTACTTAGTATTTTAGGTTATGATGTTTTGCACTTATATGGTATAAATGAGATTAATGGTATTTATGGCTCGTCTGGATTTACATATTGCATTGCATTCTTAGCATCTGTTATTGTCTTATTAAGTTTTGCATTGCATGGCCTTGGTATGGTGAATAGCATTCATGCCTTGCATCACATAGCTTTAGTACAACTGATTGTATTCATGGACTTACCGCATATTTTCGCATCACTCTGATATCGTATGATTCATGATCTTATTAGTATTTATGCTTATCCGGATGATGTATGATTTATGAGCTTTATTGTATACCTGGTACTTACCTTACACACACTTACACCACCCTCTAAGCTTTTGTAAGCTTATGCACTATAGATGCGTGCAGGTGGCATTAGATTGCAGCAGCGCTGAGCTTGGAGCATGCAATGGTTTTTAGGAGCTCTGATTTTGATATATATATTTTCCTTTCAGTATGGTATTCAAGTGATTTTATTAGTGGATATGTGATGATGATGTTGCCTTTATGATTTAGGTAAACTTGTGGTTATGCTTATTACAAGACAAATGTACATTGAAAAATCCTCCTTGTAGGATCTTAGGATCGAAATTTGGCGTATGTTGCGCTGGGAGCTGAGAATGGGGTACTATGGAGGCTGTCGGCACCAGATTTGGCAATCGGGATTCCTATGAATCTGATTTTTGGGTTTGGAACGTGACAGACGAGTTGAGCGAGTTGGGCTTTATCCGTCTAAGCAATTTTTCGTGGGGAGCGTCGGTACTCTTCATGAAGAAGAAGGATGGCTCATTGAGGCTCTGCGTAGATTACCGCGAGCTCAACAAAGTCACGATCAAGAACAAGTACCCGCTCTTGAGGATTGATGATTTGTTTAATCAGCTGTAGGGTGCACAGTTCTTTTCAAAGATTGACCTGCATTCTGGTTATCATCAGATTTGGGTCCGAGATGAGGACATTCCGAAGACAGCATTCATGACGCGTTACGGTTATTTTGAGTTACAGGTCATGTCCTTTGAACTGACCAATGCACCTGAGGTCTTCATGCAACTGATGAACGAGGTCTTCCGCCCATATCTCGATCAATTTGTGGTAGTCTTCATCGATGACATCCTGATCTATTCAAGGACCCGTGAGGAGCATGAGCAGCACCTGGAGATTAAGTTGCAGACCTTCCGCGCACACCAGTTGTATACAAAGTTGGAGAAGTGTGAGTTCTGGCAGGAGGAGGTGAAGTTCCTCGGTCACGTGGTGACGAGGGAGGGCATCACAGTGGACCCCTTAAAGGTTAAGGTAGTGCATTAGTGGGGCCAACCCATGACTGTGTCAGAGATCCACAGTTTCCTTGGTTTGGCGGGCTATTATCAGTGTTTCATTAAGGGCTTCTCTCGTATTGCAGTCCCACTGACCAGGTTGACTTGGAAGGGCTCAGAGTTTATTTGGAGTGACTCCTCCAAGTGAGTATCTATGGAGTTGAAGGACCGTCTGACGTCCGCTCCTGTCCTCACTCTTCTCTCTGGGAGTGACGGATTTATTGTATTCACTAATGCCTGGCATATTGGTTTGGGTGCTGTCCTGATGCAGCAGGGGAGACCAGTGACCTTCACGTCTCGTCAGCTCAAGGTCCATGAGCTAAACTATCCCACGCATGATTTAGAGCTAGCTGTAGTTATCTTCGCACTGACAGTGTGGAGGCACTATCTCTATGGGGTTAAGTTCGAGCTTTTCTCTGGTCATAAGAGCTTCAAGTACCTCTTCTCGCAGTCTGAGTTGAACATGAGACAGAGGTGCTGGATGGAACTCCTGAAAGACTATGATTTCGATCTTCAGTACCACCTGGGCAAGGCGAATGTGGTACCGTATGCCCTCAGCCATCAGCCATGAGGCCTAGTGGCTCACATGATGATACAGCAGTGGCGGATGCTTGAGGATATCGTAGAGTATGATTTTGAGTTCGGCATGTGGTCTTCTATCGTGCAGTTATCGAGTCTGTCGATTCAACCCTCTCTTGTCGCAAGGGTGATCGAGGCTCAGCAAGCTGATGAGTCGTTGTAGAGTTATATAACTGAGGCTGCATTAAGAGTCAGGCTGATTGGCAGATTGGTACAAACGGTGGACTTCGCTTCAGAGGCCAATCATGTGTCCCGGATATTCTTGAGTTATGCAGAGATCTTGTGACTGAGGCACATCGATCGCAATTTTCTATCCACCCTAGCTCGAAGAAGATGTACCGTGACATGAGGCAACAGTATTTTTGGGCGAGGATGAAGTGCTAGATCTCCAGTTTTGTGGTTGAGTGTGATACATGCCAGCGTGTCAAGGCCGATCATCAGAGACCCCCTAGTCTATTACAGCCGTTGAGCATCCCGATGTGAAAGTGGGAGCACGTGTCGATAGATTTCATTATGAACTTGCCAAGGACTCAGCGTGGTCATGACGTCATTTGGGTTGTTATGGATCATCTGACAAAATTGGTACATTTCCTTACGATGTGTGGGACTTAGTCTACAGACCAGCTTGTGAGGTTATTTATCGAGGAGGTTGTGAGACTGCATGGCGTTTCAGTCTCAATCATTTCTGATCGAGATTCCAGGTTCACGTCTCAGTTTTGGAGGAGCTTCTAGAGAGCGATGGGGACTGATTTGCAGCTCAACACCGTGTACCATCCACAGACTGATGGCCAGACCGAGAGGGTCAACCAGATCCTTGATGATATGCTTCGGGCCTGCACGATTGACTTCGGGGGTAGCTGGGATGATCATCTGTGATTAGTTGAGTTCACATACAACAACAGCTATCAGGGGACCATCGACATGACTCCTTTTAAGGCACTATATGGCAGACCATGCAGATCACCAAGTTGTTGGACTGAGGTTGGAGAGCACCGTCTCCTAGGTCCCGAGCTTGTGCAGGAGACGTCAGAGGCTATTGATATCATCAGGAAAAGGATGTGTACAACTCAGAGCCGACAAAAGAGTTTTGCTGATCGTTGGCGTAGTCCTTTGGAGTTTGATGTATGGGACCATGTGTATCTCAATGTCTCACCCATGAAGGGCGTAGTTCGATTTGGAGAGAAGGGTAAGCTTGCCTCGAGATTCATAGGACCTTTTGAGATCACTGGGCCTATTGGCACCGTGGCCTATCGGCTTACCTTGCCACCTCAGTTGTCTAGCGTCCACAACATTTTTCATGTCTCTATGTTGAGGAAGTGTGGGTCAGACATAGTTCCCGTTATTAATTGGCAGCCACTAGAGGTTCGTGAGGACGCTTCTTACATCGAGTAGCCAGTTCATATCCTTGATTGGAAGGAGTAGGTCCTCAGGACCAAGGTCATTCCGTTGGTGAAGGTTTAGTGGGGTCACCATTCCGTAGAGGAGGCTTCTTGGGAGCGCGAGACTGAGATTCGAGATCGCTATCCCCATCTCTTTGATGATTGATTGTGTATTGTATTTTGTATACTGTCTCTGATTCTATATGATGATGTTATGTCTCTTCTTCCTCATGAGTTATGCCTAGTTGCGATGATTGTGTAAATTTTGAAGATAAAATTTTTAGGAGGGGAGAACTGTAAGCCCCGTATCCTAGATTGTATTGTTCCATAGACTTCCGCGGTCTTTCTGGTCGAATTTCGGCAACCTTTGACCCTTAACCGGTATTTACATGCGACCCTGATTCACACGCCATCAACTCGAATCGACTCAACCCAAGACCTTTACCATAATGACCGCGCCGTCGCCATGGTTCCGATGCCACGACTCTCGCGTCGAGGCGATACCCTGGTCAGGAAATGTGGGCCAGTGTTTGGTGCGAGAAAAATGCCATGTGTTGCGAAACCCAAGAAAATCTCTATGAATTGTCACATCAATCTATCAATCCATCAATCTCAATATGTCAAGTACATGTCAAGTACACATCCCAAGCAAGCCCCAAAGTCAAAAAGTTCTTACAAAGCCATACTTCTCTTACACAAATTGCCACAAAAGTCAAAAAACTCTTACACCCATCACTCACCACATCCATCACCCATCACTCTCTCTTTCTCTCTCTCTCATTTTCAAATTCAATTCCGAGCAAGAGAATCCCCATTCATCCAAGCTTTCCTATGGAGAAAAAAATGCATGTGTGAGGCCCACCTTTCCATCCCAAGATCTCTCATCTTAACCATCCAAACCTCATCTCCTCCGTTGGAATCAAAGCCAAGGAGACCAACAAGACAAGGGAACAAGAAGATCGAACGGTAGGTGCTTTGATAAAGTAGTTTTCTTTTTTAAGATGGGCCAAGTGAGGCCAACCGATCAATGGTTTGGATCTCACTTGGGACCCTAAGATGTGGCCGATGGCCCACTAGGATCATATGATCATTCCATAATGCGGCCATTCTCCATGGACCCCATCATGATGTTTATTTCCTTGCATTAAAAAGGTCATCTAGACCGTTCATATTGGTGGGAAAAGGATCTCCACCGTTGATTTTTGATTTCGGTGGACCCATATGTAAAGGGATCCATTTGATGTATGATTTCTTACAAGGGAGGGCTCATAGTAGCGAAGCCCTCCACCACACGCGTGTCCCACTCCCTTCCTCTCACTCTCCCTCTCTTTTTTTCTGAGATGATGATGTGTTTGTGTGGCCTACTTAAATGGACCCCACCATGAAGCATGTACTCTATCCAAATCATCTACAATGGGGCCCACTTTATGTGTGTTGTACCTACACCATCAATTACTTGGTGGCCCACCTGAGCAGGGCCCACCTTAATGTATATGTTATGTCCATCTTCTAGCGTCTGGGATGCTAGACGTGATGTGAACAAAAAAAAACACAAATATTAGCTTGTGGGGTGACCCACTCATATAGGCCCCACCTTGATGTATGTATTTAATCCACGCCGTCCACCTCTTTCCCTGGATCATTTTAGGCATTGAGCTGAAGACTGAGGCTGATCTAAGCATCTGGTGGGCAATAGCATAGGAAACTTCAATGGTTACCATCGAAAAATCGTCCGATGTTTCTATACACCCAAAAATCTCAGACTTTGTACTCATTTCGTCTATTTTAAGCCGTAGAATCCCATGGTTGGGATGAATTTCCTGAATGTGGGCCCCACTTATGAAAAATCACAGAAACATAAAAAAAGAGAGCAACCGTTCAGCTAACGCTACTGGTGTCAGATAGCGCAGGAGCGCCTGCTGCACAGACGGGTGGGCGGACGAGTAGCCCCACGACCCAGCCGTGGGCCCCACCCTGATATATGTTTTGTATATCGGCACTGTCCATTTTGTTGGCCCTTAGGGCGGTAGGCTGCCCTCCAAAAATCAGCCTAATCCGAAGCTCAGGTGGCCCACACGATAGGAACCAGTTGGGTTGAGTGGTTGCCACTGGAACCCCTTTTGGGTTCTACTGTCAGCAGCTGGTCGAAAAATAAACATTTTTGGTGGGCCCCATGTGGGGCTACACCTGAGGTGTGTGCTGTCCAGGGCCTAGACGATAATGATATATATATATATATATATATATATATATATATATATATATATATATATATATTTTATATTATATATTATATATAGTATATATATTATATATAATATGTAACACTGTCCAGGCCGTCTAGGGCCTGGACGTGGTTATAGTATATCATATTATATATAGTATACATTATATTATACATATATTATATATTATGTCATATACAATATACATGATGGTAGGCCTTCTTGTGGGACCCACCCTTGATGCATGTGTTGCCTCCAAACCGTCCAACCATTTTGAAAGCCCATTTTACGGCTTGAGGCTAAGATTGAGTTAGATCAATAGTCCAAGTGGACCCCACCTTAGCATGTTATGAGGCCATCTTAATGCATCTATGGTAGTCCATTGGGGCCTACTTTGATGTGGATGTAAGGCCCATGTTATGAGGCCATTCGATGTACTTGTAGCACATGGTTGAGACCCACTTTGTTAAATAAGTAAGGCCCATGGGTCGAGGCCCATTAGATGTATTAGGGGCCCATGGGTTAAGGCCCACTGAGATGTATTAGGGCCTATGGGTTGAGGCCCATTTGATGTACATATGGGGCCCAATGGGTGTGGCCCATTTAATGCACATAAGGCCCATGTGATTAGGCCCATTTGATGTATTCAAGGCCTAACGGGTTATAGCCCATTGCAATGTATATAAGGCCCATTGGTGCGGCCCATTGATATGGCCCACTTGATGAATATGAGGCCCATATGATATGGCCCATTTGATGTATTTAAGGCCCAATGGGATGTACCTAAGGTCCATTGCAATGTGTGATCCCAACATAGATTATGTAATGATGTTTACAATGGGCTATGCCTTGGGAGTAATGCTGGTTTGACGTCCACATTGCAAGAATAATGTATGTTAAATGTCCACATTAAAATTCTCCCCATGGCCCATCATTCGGCCCATACTTGTAGACCGTATAGGCCCATCTTCGTTATGAACAACATCCATCACCATATAATATGTTTAGTATAGTTCTATGATTCATGATCATACGCATCATATGTATGCTCGATATGAGAAGTGATTGATCATAGCATATGCCTTCGGGTAGATTGTTTATGGGCTCCCGGTTAGGCGGTGTTGCCCTACATGAGCACACGATATGCGAAAGATTTTTGCATGACTGGATAGTGTAATTCATGCATTCGCATTGTGTGTTATGGTTTCTGAACGCCCTAGCGACATCAGGGTCGTAGCCTCCACAGGCGTATCGTGGATAGCTAGATTGGATACCGAAAATCTTGTTCTACATGGGGTGATGTAGATATCCCTCGGTGAAAGTCCCTAAACCCTTATGGTACCAGGAGGTTGCTCCAACGTCTAGACCGAGTGGGTACAGGAGCGCTGAGTGCTAATTACCAGACGGACGTGCTTTCTACTGTGTTATCGTCGGTTGGAAGGGGGTGCGGCCTTACCTGCCTGATTGGAGGGGGCAGAGCTAGGTTGAGTTTGACCAGCTCGAGGAATGGGTTCGCTATCGATGAGTCGAGCTTGATATTGGCAGACGGATAGTAAGGTCTCTTCCACTTACCTTATTGCATGCGATGAGGCGGCGATCTAGTTTAGAGTGTACTAGACCCCGGTGATATCCTAGATTTGAGCTGTATGGATATGTTGACTTAGATGAGGATTCATATGCTTGAGTTGCATCTCACATTGCATGGCCTTAGTATGTCCGATATCATTCATGTCTTGCATCACATAGCCTTAGTACGACTAATGGTATTCATGGATCCATCTGCATATTCCGCATTACTCTAATATTATATGATCATATTACTACCTTGCACACACACTTTCACTATCCTCTAAGCTTTCTATAAGCTTATGCACGACAGTTGCGTGCAGGTGACGTTGGATAGCAGCAGCGCTGAGGCTTGAGCACGTGGCAGATTATTTTGGAGCTTTTGGTTTATCATCATTGTATTTTCCTTTACGCTTATTGTACTTGTAAAGTTTTTTATCATAGTGAAAATGTAATGGAGTTTTTGGTTGTTGTTGTGGGTTATGCCTTTGGTTATGCTTATTACGAATCAAACAAATGTTAAAAATCATGCTCGTAGCATCTCGGGATCGAAACCTGGCGAATGGGCGCTGGGAGCCGAGAATGGGGTTCTACGGAGGTTATCGGCGCCAGACTTAATGACCAAAAATTTTGTGAGTCCAGTTTCGAAGTTTGGGGCGTGACAAAAAATATCAAAGAATCTATTTAGAACATTCATCTAGATATCAGTTCATGGGAAACATAATACAATGAATTATGTCATATGTCATATACTTATATAAATTTCATATCATGCCCAAGTACCAATAGTCGTTGAGAAGCTACTTACCAATTTTTGCACATCTGTAGACGAGACATGAGCGAGAACAAACAAACCCTGGAGGTATTGATCCATTGATAGCAGTAAAGCCTGCATCATGGTAATATGATAACTAACACTTCCACCTAAAAATACTAACAAACTTTAGAATGTCTGTGTAAAAGGACAATAGGATCCTAAATATACTTACCATCGGCATCACCACAATGAACTGATTTACAGAACTAGAAAAGTTAACAAATAAAATAGCATCCCATTTCATCAAACAGATAGCATGTCATTTCCAAAAACAGTTAGCATGCCATTTCATCAAACAAATAACATGCATGAAATCTAGCCATTTCATCAAACAGATAGCATGCGATTTCATCCAGCCATTTCATCATTTCATCAAACAGTTAGCATGCATCAAATCTGAAAAATAGAAAAAGATACATAAACAGAGGAAGATATCAAACCTATGCCCCAAAGATATGAGAAGGGTTTCGAATGGCGTGTGTTTCTTCAGGTAGGATCTTCACGACTGTAGCAATGGAGAGAGAGATAGAAGAGACGACGGAGATATTGGAGAGAAAAGGAGGAGAATGAGAAAGATGGAGCAGCAGGGGTGAGCAGGTTTGAGGGATTACGATTTGGGTAGGTGATTTAAGCAGGGGGTGCGATTTTGAGAAGGGTAAGGACTGTGATTTGGGGAGGAGCTTCACGACTGCATTAGAGAGATCTTGGGAGGAGAATGAGAGAGATGGAGCAGGTGAGGTAGGGAAAAAGGAGAATCGGGAGCAGAGATCGGGAGAGAGAGGGTTAGGGAACGGAGAGAGAGAGAGAGAGAGAGAGAGAGAGAGAGAGAGAGAGAGAGAGAGAGAGAGAGAGGACTGGGGTTTTGGATGGGCATGGCTTTGTTTTAAGCGCACGCCCATTTTGAGTGTCAGATTTTGAAGAGACGTATGACGGTTGTGTTTGGGGGCTCCGTGGGGCCCACCATGATGTATGTGGTTTATTTATGTCGTTTATTAATTTTAATAATATTTTTTAGTTCATGATCCCAAAAATTAGGTAGATTAAAGGCCCAAGTGGACCACACCATAGGATGCACATGTGTTTAATCTCCATGTTTTGTAACGCCCTGAAAATCGGGGGTCGAGCATAACTCAGCTCCCGAGTTTCAGAACATCACTTATGCAACATTTTCAATGATGGATGAATGTTGGCTGTATTAGTGCATAAAACATGAAGTAGATTAAGCCAAAACAATAAAACATAATCCAGGGACAGTCGTAATACGCTAGCGGAAGACTGAAATGAATATATAAACTAGTATAAGTCCCCAAAATATGTCTGCAATGCCAGGTCAATAATTATAAGTGTTGTGTCAAAAATATAAAATGTCAAAAGAATGTAATAGTCCTCTACATGCATAATCCCTAAAGCCTCGTCGATTCGGACTCGACTCATGCGAATCCGCCCGAAAACTGCGTGAAAGAGAATGTCTCCTAGTCATCCTCGAGTCCAGCTCTGTCTCATAGGTGTCACTATCACGTGCAGCTAAGATAGAGTCTGGTTGGTGTTTAAACACCGTCCTAGAACGTGGGAGTGAGTGATCAACTCAGTGGAACTATACAGCAAAGGTTAACATGTTATCAATTCAATCAAGCAGTAATGATAAAGCGGTACAATCAAACATGTCCTAGATACTCTTGTTAATACAAGAATGAAATGTTTTCATGATGCATGCCCTCGCCTAGACTCCCTCATGCGACACCATCTTACGGTCATGGCATGCTTTCTTCCCTCTATGCTCTTCAACCCGAGGCACATGCAGTGTGATGTTATGAGTGTGATTATCAAGTTATTATGAGTCCTTTTCATGTAGTAGGATTGGGAAGCTAAGGTACCTCCCTCATATCAATTACCAAACAATGATCCATTCTAGGGTCGTCAGTCCTAGACAATCTTATACGATGTTATGATTCTAAGTCGCTGTAAAGGGCTCATCACCAATCAATGCATGCTTAGTTATACCTTAGTTACTAGAATAAAGCTCGTTACCTCAATGCAGCATCAAGGTATGCTCGAGGTCACTACAAAGGGCTCGTCACCAATCGGAGTAGGCCGACAGCACGAATATAGTGTCCCATACCACCATAATCAGCTCACAAGTCTAGATTGCTCACTGGTTACTATGAGGAGGCTCGTCGCCCCAGCGTAGGCCGATAGCTCGACCATGGTATCCCATATTACCATGTCCAACTCATGAATCTTAGGCGATCATAGTACCGAGGTTAACGGGATTTCACTGGTAAGTTTGGTACCCTAGATTTTAGTAGCGTCCAAACTTGGTGAACATGCATCGGTCAATCAGGTTAATTGATGAGCTCGACTAGGACGAGCGCAGATTGAGTTGAACGACATGAAATGCATAAGCACTTCGTGTGGCCTAACCACTACCGAACATTCCAAGTACGGCTCAAATTCGTCGAACACATCTTGTGTGGTGAAAATGATGTCAACCGCCAATTCTAGAACTATTACCGATTACCTAGACTATGATATAGTCCCAATCACGTAAAATCACAACAGAAAACAGTAATGCATACTCAAATCAATCCTATAATCATGTGAGCATGTTATGGAATATAACTTTAAACATAAATATACAGTACATAGAGGAAATCATACACACAGTTAAACATGAGTATGTAGGTTATACAGTTCATGGAGGGAATCATACACACAAGCAAGGTAGTTGGGATTTCATACCTCAACTCCCTCATAAATCACACTTTACTAACTACTAACTTATTCAGACATTTTACAAACACTTAGACTACACTTTTTAACATACATCACGTATGTCAGCCATATTACATATTAGGACAAATCCTTTTGCCAAGGAGTTGTCACATATATAACAATCATGTTCCTTTGACAATTAATCATGGAAACCACTACATCAGATTTCAAATGCATACAAACATTTCAACAAAATCATGAAATAGTCTATATACAACATAGTTCATATATATACGTAAAACGAAACAGATATCGCATTTGGCATGTGAAATGGCTCCCATGTTAGTAATAAATCATTATCTGACATTGAAATCCATGAAAACTATAACCTATACACATATAGTCTGCACCTTACGCCGATAGACTCGTAACGAATTCAGTTTAAACCATGAGTCTTTATCTACGGCACAATGACAACCTACAACATAAAATAGTTTAGCTATTTCACTCTACACTCTATTCAAATCGCTAAAACCAATTAGGGTTAGGATTCCTTACCCGAAAATGAATTTAGAATTGCTGAAACGGCGACATGGTAGTGTGGATTTGACACTTAGAATAATAGGGAGGAATCCCTGTAGCAACACCCTAAATTCCCTCACCTTTTCTCTCTCCTTTCTTCTCTTCCTTTTCTTTTCTCTCTCCCTAGGGTTTTCCAAATTCGTATGGGATGAGAAAGTGAGGGTTTAAGGCCCTTATATAGGCCCAAAACTGATGGGAATGGCCTCAGGGCCAAGGTATACTTAGATTATAGCCAAAACTCATCTGTTTCGACTTAACGGAGCATTTCTGGAGGTCTCCTTGCTGAATGCGGTCGAACTTAAGCTCCCTGACATTGGATCTTGGTCACGCTAAGTTTTCGATCTGATCAGGTTTACAGATCGACCGTGGTGGACCAGTTTCAGTTCAACGGTCACCAACACTCGATCAGGGCCACAAGTACATTGGCATGTGTGGGACATATTCCCTAATCTGAGGATGTATTTAGGTCAAATTCAGATGACCAAAATGCTTATATTTGGCCTGCAAGTGACACGACTCAGATTACTTAAATTCGTATTTAATTTCTAAAAACATTCACGTTTCTCACACACTTCGCTCCGGACTCAAGTAAATAGTCCCAAGACCTCATATGGACTTAATTTTTGAGATGATTTTCAAGTCCAAGTAGGCAGTCATAATTGTATAGTTTCGAGGTAATTAGACTTTCAACGTGCGGTCTAGGTCCGATACGAAGTTTCATGTTGCTCCCAAGAGCAACTGGGTTTAGAGATTGATCCTAGGTTTCTAGGTAACGTAGCATTAACTGTCCTACTCATTTTTTATCTTGTAGTTCATATTTAAAGTGGTTCAAGATAATTCTACTGAGTATTCAGTTTAGTACTTAAGCAAATTCTACCCTCATTATGGCAGATACAGTCCAAGGGCCATTCTATGCCCCTCTTTTGGAACTTCTAGTTATTATATTATTTTAATTATTTTTTGAGTAGTTCATTATCAAGTTTAACCTGTCTTCACCAAATTTTATCAGATTTCATGTTGTAGAAAAATTTAAAAATTTTTTGAAGCAGCAGTTGTCCAACAAGTGATTTTCGGATAGTTGTCACAACGACCTACTTTAAACTATATTAAATATTTTATTATGTTTTTCACATATTTTTATATAAAACTAGACTCATTTAGCTTCAATATAGTTTTCAAATCACCTATTCATAGTTATAATGAGGGAGATATGATTTTTCAAATTTGAATAAAATGCACAAAAAAATACAGAAAACGGGCTGCCTAATCCGCTGTACGGACGAGGCCTCACCAAACCGGCAAGCCCCTCATCGGTCACCGAATATTTGGGTGAGGGCTCACCCTAGGGGTGATGTCCTCCCCTCCAGGGATCCCAAAAACATGTGGGACCCACCCCGGGTCCCTCCGAATTGAGTTGTTTGGGCCCACGAGTCCGTCGAGGCATTATCAGGTCTCATTTGCAAACTGGAATGAGTAACATGACATACAATATATGATTTTGGGGTAGGAGAAGCTAATCTATCCAAATAAGCTATCTATATCATGAGACTCTAAAAAATTAATAGTCAAAATCCCATTTTATTCATGTATTTACCATTTATAGTAAGTTTTAGTTTAAATATAGTTCTTCACCATTTAAACTTTAGGATTTGTGTCTAATATGAAAGTACTTGGAGAAATTTGAAGAATGAGGTGGTGAAAGGTGAGATTTTGAAGGAAATGGGTTAAAAAGCGATTTCTTTGGCTTTGGAATTGAGTTATGAGAAGTTTCCAAGGTGTTATGGTTGACCCATTGCCTAAGGACGTCTAATTCCAGGTTGGCAAAAATCTAGGGTGTTACATGTTTCCTTCCATGTGGTCCACTTGAAACTTTGATCTATCTCATTTTTGGTTTCATGAACTAAAATTATATTTCAAGATAGATGGACGGATTAGATAGAATACGTATGTTTTGGTGGGCCCTATAAAGCCCCTTACATGATAGTTAATTATTAATGGTGTGGCAAATTTTTAGCTACGGATTAAATCCATAGTAAATATAGCTACGGTTTATATTCGTAGCCAAAAACTGCCATAGTTCGTAGCCTTTGCTCAATTTTGTGGTAGTATATTTAAAATTATCCAGCAAAATCTAGTGAAATGTCACTCAAATTATCAAGGAATTGAACTGTAATTCGATGACATCGGAGTTTAAAGCTTGATGACATCGAATTAAGTTCGATGACATCGATCACTAGTAAAAAAGTTCCAGCAATGTTTTTTAGTAGAGTTCATGTCATCGAACTGACATTCGATGTCATCAAAAGTATACATTCGATTACATCGAATCATGTTTGATGACATTGAACTCAGTCAAACACTAACTATTTTATTACCGTTGGAGCTTTTTGCCTTTATAAGGAGAGTTTGTTCTTGCTTACTGTATTGAGAAAAAGAGAGACAGAGCTTTGAAAGAGTTATTGCTTATCACAAACCTTAAGCCCTTTTTCTCATGAGAGTTAATCCTTTAATCCACCCTTATCATTGATATTCAATAGAGTAGATTGGTGAATGAACTTCCTCATTTAAGGATCATCTAGTTATCACCTTAATGGCAAATCATTGAGTTAAGATCCCTTGAATGCTTAAAAACCTTGGAATCACATCGTCTATTCAATGAGTAATATTCATTAGAGTGGATTCCAACATAACCTTGACCCAACCCCATCGCCTTATATTGGGGCATCATCAGTGTTGTGGATAAAGGGAGTTGAAGAACCTCCACCATCAAGGGAGAGCATCTTCATCAATGTGCAGAACGAGGCTCATTTACATACTGTAAGTCATTAGAGTCCAGAGACCCTGTTGATCATTCCTTGTGTAGGATTGGGTCACAAGCGTATCTCAAACCCTTCAAGCCCTCAATGGAGGCATCCGACGGGAGAGTACGTTTAGGTGCTTAGTGTAGGATCTTTGCTCTTGTGTAGGGCATAAACTTAGGTCCTTGTGTAGGTTCATGTATTGTGTGGCCTAAAGCAAGTTCTTATGTGGATCATTGGCCTATGTGGTCTAAACCAAGTTCCTTGTGTGAATCCTTGGCCTGTGTGGCTTAAAACCTAGGTTCCTTATGTGGATCCTTGGCCTGTGTGGCTTAAAACCCAGGTTCATTATGTGGATCCTTGGCTTGTGTAGGGCATAAACTATCATGTCCTTGTGTAGGACCCTTGCCTTATGTAGGGCATAAACTATCGTGTCCTTATGTAAGACCCTTGCCTTGTGTAGGCATGTTTAGGTACCTTATGTAGGTCCTAGAGTCAACTTATGTAGGTTGTAAAGGTTTAAGGTGAACTTGATTTGAAACCTCCGTTAGTGAAATCCGGTACACTCAAGGGTTGAGTGCATTCGCTGGGAGTGGAGTAGGCACATAGCCAAACCACTATACATAACTGTGTTTGGGATTGTTGCTTACATATTCTTTGATTCTGTTTATCTTGAATGTTCATATAAAGCATGATTATTTGAATATCTAGAATTGATAAGAATTACATCCCACACACACTCATACACATCATCCATCATAGACTGATTGTTAACTCTACTTAATATTTAATAGTCTTATACTTGGATCCTCTACTTGGATTGAAAGCCATTATAATTAACATGAATATATCTTGATTGTTGCATAATAGATCAAGATTAGGATAATAGGATTTTAAATTGGCATAAATTTTTACAAATTCCTATTCACCCTCCTCTAGGACACTTTGACCTATTCCTACTTCTACTATAACGGTCTATACCGTAATTTCAAAATCCCTATATTATTTTTGGGTTGAACACATATATGGCTTCATCAATATCCTAAGAAAGAAGATCGTTCTAATCACGCTAGAGTTATGTCTTTGACTCAGCATTTGAAGATAAGTACTGTCTTTACTTTTATTACATTTGGATTTTTCTAAGATAACTCAAAAATCTCAGTGGGTTGTTTTGTGGTGAGCCCGTGAAAATCACAAAGTGTGTTTTGTTGTGATAGCCCGTGAAAATCGCAAGAACTGTATAAGTTTGTTAAGGTGAACCTATGAAAATCTTGAAATAGTAAAAGCCAAAATTATATGGGTAGTAATTTTGGGAGTGGAGTAGGTGTGGGGTTAAGCACCAAACCATTATAACTCCTTGTGCAATGGTGGTGATTGATTATTTCTTTATTGCTTTCCTTATGATTGACTATCTTTTACTAAATTTGATATTTTGATCTGAAAGACATCATGAAATAAAGTTGTCTTGCCTAAAAATTTTAGGTGAAGGTTGTCATACGAACTATTTGGAATCAAGATTTCAATACTCTAAGAAATTAAGAGTATTTATTTTATTATTCTATATTATATCAAAATATTTTATATTATTCTATTCACTCCCCCTCTAGGATATCCATAGCTCGTCCTTTCAGAAGTCTTAAGTATAGGTTTCTAAATTCAGGGACCTACACATTATGCAAGTATGGGGTTCATAACCTACAAGTCACTTACGGTATTAATTTAACTTTGCGATATCAAATTGTCATGCCTAAAAATTCAGGTGTAAAGTGTACACCCTTAGACCCGAGTTTTGTTTTATAACTCGTGCACAAAGTGTACTAACTTCAACTGTTGATCAGTTTAATTAGAGGGAAGAATTACATTCATTCTAAGTTTCACCCAATTTCATCGAATTCCAATCACGCATATATAATGCTTAGCACCAATCAACCAAGCATATATAAATCTTTACGACCATTCAAATAACATAAATCTCAAATATCATTAATTTATTATAACATCTTACTATAAATATATTTATTCCAAACTCACATTATCTCAATCAAATAAATATAAAATTTTTTCTTAAAATCTCATAATCAATAAGAATATGCATTATGTGCCAATCAAACTATAATATGCATTATGTGCCAATCAAACTATCCTAGCAAATAAATCAAATATTTAGGGATGGTCTAATGCTGCCAATTCATCTTTAGACAAGTATGGCCATGTTTTATGTGGGTCATGTTCAAATTTAGTGGCTTCTTTCGGTTCCTACACCACATCATCTGCAAACAGTTCGTATGTATGGTTTTTCCATCAATAAAAAGGTAAGTTGGCCAGGCTGAGTGGAATAACCTAACATGGTTCATAATCATAACAATTAAAATAATATAAAGCACTAAATGCAAAAAACGTATGGACAATGATATAGATGAAAATGGTGTATAAATGCATCAGATGAATGGTTGTCCATTTGCTTGGGTTGGAGATCGTCAACCTGTATCCACCCTTTGGGTAGGTTTCCACATTTCGGTAGTCTTGGGGATAGTCTGCATTTAATAACGCTCTACCAAGATCGACATTTCTTCTAGGGAGGGCCCCTAGATTGATAATGCAATGCGTATGTATGATGGATGATGTATTAATGCATCATTTTCATAACTGCTATAGTTACTTATCTTGATCAGAACATTCATATGTGAATTTAATGTACAATTATAATAATTCATGCAATTTGGCACATATTAGCATGTGATTTACCAACATAAAAATTGTAACAAAATAGTCTAATTAGTACATCAATCAAACAAACCATAAAAAATAATTTATTTTAATTCCAATGAATCATGAGACATGTTGGGTTACTCACTTGAATCTAGTAGCGTAAAATCCACAAGGTAATCGGGCTAGTTTGAATTTAGAAATCCTATCAATTATATCCACAATATTGTTATTCATTTGGTTATACTACATGGCAGGGCCTACCTTTGATTAACATCTTAGGTGGTCAAACCCTAAATGACAAAATAATTAAAATTTTCATATATAATATGTTCATTGAATTTAATTATCAATATATATATATATATATATATATATATATATATATATTCTTTTAACATTCTAAAATTGAATGGCAATTGATTGATAGGGGTGGCCCACAGGATAATTGGATCATCTAAATTCTTGAGGTCTTAGTATATTTTACCTCTATACATTGGATGGATGGTGTGGATCTAAATTCATATGTACTAATAGTTCATCTCGACCTTCTACGCCAAGTGATACCAACACTCGTGTAAAAATATGAGCTTTTCTTATTAAATAGTGTCAGATCTGAGTAGTGTGGCTCATCCAATGGTTAGATTGATCTGGAAGTTAGGGACCTTGTATATTTTGGCCTTAGGGATCATATGTTCAATACAGATCTAATCTGATTTGACCAGATGTTCACCAATCAGCTTCTATGATAAGAAACTTCGCATGTGATTTTAGACTTCCATCATCTTTGCATCGTATCTACCCATAGATCAATGCAATGAACATGTGGCTAATTCACACTATCCATTACATATGAAAGAATGATAATAAACTTAAAGGATCTAAGCTCTCTAAAATCCTCTCTTTCTCTCTCCCTTTCTCAGTTGTCACAAGGTTCCTTTTGGTTAATATTCGAGTTAGAGTAGAACTCCTCTTATGACACACTCCTTTAAAAGAAAGGTTCATTGGATAGATTGAGAGATACAGAGAGAGTTAGAGATATAAATATAAGGAGAAGGATTATGAATATATATATATATATATATATATAAAAGATATAGATAATATATGAGATAACATAGGAGATAGAGATATGATACAAAATATCTCTCTTAAATTCAAATTTTATTTTATTTTTTTCATGGCTGCAATTCTAACCATGACCAAAAGCTTCTGAGGTTAACTCAATGAAGATGGTTAATACTTAAGCATTTACGAAATGGGTTATTTTATTATATGATGCTCAATTTCAAAGGCACGGATGAGATCACTATTTATACCAAAATTTAATAGATCATATCGACAACATAGATTATGGACACGTTAGGACTAAAGCACATTTGATTGATGAATAGCTGGATAATGATGAATAACTGTTATGGACGTGTTAACACTAAAGCACTAAAGCACATAAAGCACATTTGATTGATGCATTAGTGTTAATGCTTCCATAATAGTAATAGATCAACGAAGCAATCTCTGGATAATAATGAATAGTTGTTATGGATGCATTAGCACTAAAGCACATTTGATTGAGGCAAGACACGATTGAGATGAGGGTAACTGCTCTTTCCTAGCTAAATACACATGGATGAGCCACATGGGCCATCAGTTACCTTTAACCTTTAGTAGGAGAGGCTATAAATAGCAGGAGCAAACATGACATCGAGGCAATTAATACAATCCTTCAATCTAAACACGAACCTGTTACCAATGCAATGCTGATGATTAGCCTAGTGTAGCATCTTGGCTTGGTTCATCTACCACTTATCAGTCGTGGACCATTAGGATAGAAGTAGCATCAGTCTGTCCCTATGACCATGCCGAACCATCCTGTAGTTTTTAATCTAGTAGTTGTAATTCCCTTCCATCTATGCACAAAATTGTTAACTGAATAGACAGTAGTTAATCAACCCAATGTCGCTCTATCTTTACGCTAGGGATCAACGATGATCATGGTTTGGACTGGACACAAATCAGTCTTGGCACACCTGTGCATAGTAAGATACGCACACACGGGTTGCCGAAGAAAACCACACCACCATTTATGGCATGCCCGGTGGGACAAGTGTGCAATTGTTGATTGAATATTAAGACAATATAAGTAACTAATCTACTCGAGGTAGTGGGGGAACATTGAAGAACAAGACCTTAATCAGGCACTCGATGCATCTCAGATGCGGGCCAATCTAGAGGTCCCAATTCTCCCAATTTAGATCATCTGTTGAGGGTCAAATATTGCATATTAGACCCCATTTATTACTTGGTTTTATGAACATGATAATGCTTAATGTTCTATTTTAATCATGTTTGTGTTACAAGGTGAATTTAAGAGCTTGGATTGAAAAGGATGTTAAAAGCATGGATTTAATGCTCAAGAATCACCAAAGCCAAGAATGGATTGAATGAAACTAAGAATGAAGAATGCACATACTAAAGATCTAAGAAAACTAAGCCAAGAGTGAAGAAAATCGGAGTTTTGAAGTGAAATTAGAGATCCTCGACTAGTCCTGTGTATGCACGACCAGTCCTGGGCTTTGCTCGACTGGTCAAAGGTGTCTCGACTCGAACTCTAAGGTGTAAAACTTCTAAATCTTTATGCTACTTGACCAGTTGAAGGAGACCCTTGACCAGTTGAGGACGTCCCACGACCGGTCGAGGACGTCCTACGACCAGCCGTACACAAAACTTGCGCGAACTGCATAAATTTGAGATGGTTTTCAAAAATTTCTACTTGGTGCGAAATTCTAAGGGCTAAAACTATAAATAGGGGCCCCTAGGGCATCCTTAGGCATCATCTAGGGTTTGAGGAGTGGAGAAAAAGCATGGAGAAGCCATCGCCAAGAGTTTTCCCTTTTCTTAGTTATTTTTATGCTTTTCTTAAGAGATTCTAGTTTAATCATGTCTATGGTTAGCTAAACCTCTTAGCTAGGGCTAAGAGGTGAAGTTTGTAGTGTGATGGGATATTTCTATTGCTTTGATTTATATTTATATTGAACTCTCTTTGATTCTAGTTTGATTATAAGGAATACTTTCAGTTTTTAATGGTTTGTTATGACTCAAATTACAATGAACCTGCGATAGCTTTGAGAATGTTCTTTTCATGTATTGAGATTGTGAAATTAGGAAATCTTGTTGTTCACCATCATCCCATGGGCATAGTTGGGTGATAGAATCCTCCATATCTTTTACAATTCTCTCAAATTGATTGTGGGATTGGTAAATCCAGTTGTTTGCCTTGTCTCTTAGGCATGGTTTTGTGATGAAATTACTTCCAGTTCTCACACCTCTCATCTATTGAGAATTAGATCAAAGGAAGTTTAGATTTGATTTTACTGAGATATTTTTCAATTGGATAGGATGGGACTCCAATCCAATTGTGTGACTTGAATCAAGCATAGATCTTCCTGATCTCTACAAGTGGATCCTTGGAAATCCTAGTTTTTCACCTTTCAATTTCTTAAGTTTTTCATTAAATCTCTCACAATTACTCTTTATACGTCTGGATTTAAGTTTTTATCTTGTTCTAGTTCTTGTTCTAGTTACTTTTAGAATACGCACGAGATTAGTCCCTGTGGATTCGAGCTCAGTCTTATCGAGATTATTACTAAATCACGACCCTACACTTGGGGTTGTGAACATCATCACGGAAGTAGGATCATCGTCCTTGAATAACTCTGTGGATGCCAATGAAGTTTTGGGAAGTGTTAACATTGGATTCAGGGAACTACCCAAACATGTAAGAATGTAAGCTGATTATTCCAAAGATCATGATAAGGGCCTGTTTGGGCAGTGGGATTAGGTGGGCTGGGATTCAAAAAACATAATTATTACACATGGCAGGGATTGTCCCCTGTTGCCTTGGGATAAGATTAATGTCATGCTTTGTTGGTAATATAGTGGTACATTGAATGGATATACCCACCATCATTTGAAATTACTGAGAATAACACACATGTTATATCTAAACCGTTCATTTGTTTTGTAACCTCATTTTATGGCATGGGCTTAAAAATGAGGTAGATCCAAACTTATGTGGCCCCAAAGAAGTTTTCAACGGTATCCCCATTGCTTTCTATGGTGGGGTCCACTTGAGCTTTAGATTTACCTGATTTTTTGGCCATGCTCTAAAATAATCTTGAAAAATGGGTGGATGGTGTGGATATAGCCCACACATCATGGTGGGACCTACACAACTTGCAAACATTGAGTGAAATTGGCACAGGACCCAATGCAATTCCATCTAATCTAATTTCAAGCTTTTCCATTCTTCCCAAACATGGAGTGGAATTGGCACAGGACCAGATGAATCCCATCCCACCCAATCCCTTCTAATCCCACTGCCCAAACACGCCTTAAGTGTGCTAGGGCTCAAATTGAGGCTATTAATATGTTAAGGAAATTCCTTCAAGATAGGATATCCAATTTCTACCACTATAACGTGGAAATACCCCAATTCGACAATCCTCTTTGGGAGATGTCGATTTTTTCGCCACGAAATTTCCTACCAAATCTAGGTTTGGTAAGATGAAATATGACACCATTGGTAGGCATTAGGAGGAACAGATGAAATGGACATCTTAATGGCTTAAATGAAAATTATTACGGTGTACCTGCTGCAAGATAATATGTAAGCCCCGTATCCTAGAACGTACTGTTTCATAGACTTCCGCGGTCTTCCCGATCGAATTCTGGTAACCTTCGACCCTTAACCGATATTTGCGTGAGACCTTGATTCGTTTGCCGTCAACCTAAGTCGACTTAACCTAAGACCTTTACCATAGCGACCACACCGTCGCTGCGGTTCCGATGCCGCGACTCGCTCGCTAAGGAATACCCTGGTTAGGAGATGTGAGCCAACGTTTGGTGCGAGGAAAACGCCGTGCGTTGTAAAACCTAAGAGAATCTCTATGACTTGTCACATCAATCCATCAATCCATCAATCTCAACATGTCAAGTACATGTCAAGTACACATCACCTTTTACCCTTTTCCCAAGCAAGCCCCAAAAGTCAAAAAGTTCTTACAAGCCCATACCTTTCTTACACAAAATGCCTCTAAAGTCAAAAAGTCTCTTACACACCCATGTCTTTCTTACACAAATGGCCACAAAAGTCAAAAAGCTCTTACACCCATCACTCACCACATCCATCACTCCATCACCCATCACTCCTCTCTCTTTACAACTCTCTTTCTCATTTTTTTCAAACCATTCCTAAGCAAGAGAATCCCCATACGTCCAAGCCTTCCCATGGAGAGAAAAATGCATATGTGAGGCCCACCTTTGCATCCCAAGATCTCCCATCCCAGCCATCCATTTCTCATCTCCTCCATTAGAATCGAAGCTAAGGAGCTAAGGAACCCATAGGAGCAAGAAGATCTAACGGTGGGTGCTAGATAAGCGTAGTTTTTCATGTTTTCAAGATGGGCCAAGTGAGGCCAACCGATCAATGGTTTGGATCTCACTTGGGACCCTAAGATGTGGCTGATGGCCCGCTATGATCATCATGATCATTTCATGATGGGGCCATTCTCCATGGACCCTATCATGATGTTTATTTTCTTACGTTAAAAAGGTCATCTAGACCGTCCATGTTGGTGGGGAAAGGATCTCCACCGTTGATTTTCAATTTCGGTGGTCCCATGTGTAAAGGGATCCATTTGATTGTATGATTTCTTACAAGGGAGGGCTTATAGTGGCGGAGCCCTCCATCACATGTGTGTCCCACTCTCTATCTCTCTCTCCCTATTCTTTTCATTTTTTTTAGATAATGATGTGTTTGTGTGGACCACTTGAATGGACCCCACCATGAAGTATTTATTTTATCCAAGCTATCCTCAAGTGGGGCCCACTTTAAATGTATTGTACCCACAATATCCTCCATGAGGTGGCCCACCATAAGCAGGGCCCACCTCTAATGTATTTATGTGCAACATCCAGCGTCCAGGGATGTTGGACGTGGGTTGGATAAAAACACAAATATCAGCTCGTTTCCAAGCTTAGGGGTGACCCACTCACATAGGCCCCACCTTGATGTATGTATGCAATCCATGCCCTCCACCTCATTCCCTGGATCATTTCAGGCGTTGAGCCGAAGAATGAGGCTGATCTAAGCATCTGGTGGGCCATAGTATAGGAGACTTGGTGGTTACTGTTGAAAATCACCTGATGTTTTCTATACACCCATAAATCACTTTAGACTCATTTTGTCTATTACGAGTTGTAAAATCCCATGGTCGGGATGGATTTTCTGAATGTGGGTCCCACCTGTGAAAAACCACAGGAATTGTGTTTTTTTCAAAAGAATTAAAAATACATGCCTAAGGGGGTAGCGCCTGCTGCCCATGACAACTGCAGCAACATGTTGCACCGTGTTTGAGCGGGCGGACGCCAGGGGCCCACAGCCCCACATGTGGGCCCCACCATGATGTATATTTTATATCCACACCATCCATGAGGTGGACCACCCCCTGAGGTGGGTCCCCTCCAAAAATTTGGTTGATTCAGATCTCAGGTGGCCCACACCATAAGAAACAGTGGTGATTGACTCTACCATTTAAACCTTTTATTGGCCACAAAAATTTTGGATCAAGGTGAAATTTATTTTTCCTCCTCTTCCAGGTCCGTGCACCGTATCATCAGCCTGGATGGAAAATAAACATTATGGTGGGCCACATACGTGGGACCCACAGCGATGCATATATTTTATCCACTCATCCACGGCTGTGGACGGTGGAACCCACCAGGAATATATGGGTTTTATTCACACCGTCCGCCTGGATGGTGGAGCCCCTGACACATGTGTTTATTGACATTGCCCATGATAGTGGGGCCCACCATGATGCACGTGTTGCATCCAGTCTATCCATTCATTTTTGAAGCTCATTTTATGGCTTGAGCTAAAAGAATGAGTCAGATCCTTAGCTCATGTGGACCCCACCGTGATGCATGTGTTGAATCCAACCGTCTATCCATCTTAAAAGCTCATTTCTTGGCATGAGCCATAAAATGAGCCAGATCCATTGTCTAAGTGGACCCCACCTTGACATGTTTTGAGGCCCATCTTAATGTATTTTTGGTAGTTCATTGGGCCCACTTTGATGTGGATGTAAAGCCCATGTCATGGGGCCATTCGATGTATTTATGGCCCATGGTTGAGACCCACTTTGATATATATGTAAGACCCACGGGTCGAGGCCCATGGGATTAGACCCATTTTGATGTATTCTAATGCCCACGAGATTGGGCCCATTTGATGTTTTAGGGGCCCATGGGTTAAGGCCCATTGAGATGTACTAGGGCCTATGGATTAAGGCCCATTTGATGTACATATGGGACCCAATTGGTGTGGCCCATTTGTTACATATAAGACCCATGAGATTAGGCCCATTTAATGCAATCTAAGGCCCACGGGTTATGACCCATTGCAATGTGCATAAGGCCCATTGGTGCGGCCCATTGATGTGGCCCACTTGACGAATGAAAGGCGCATATGATATGACCCATTTGATGTATTTACGGCCCAATGGGATATACCTAAGGCCCATTACAATGTGTGATCCCAACCGGGTTCATGTAATGATATTCACTACGGGCTATGCCTTGGGAGCAATGTTGGTTTGACGTCCACATTGCAAGTTTAATGTTGGTTAAATGTCCGCATTATGACTCTCCCTAGTGCCCATTAATAGGCCCGTACTTGTTGTGTGTAGGCCTTCTAGACCCATTTGCGTTGTAAGGATAGATCATTACTTTATTACATGTTTAGTATAGTTTCATGACTCATGATCATACGCATCATATGTATGCTTAATATGAGAGGTGACTGATCATAGCATATGCCTTCGGGCAGGTTGTTTATGGGCTCCCAGTTAGGTGGTGTTGCCCTACATGAGCGCATGATATGCGCAGAATTTACTGCATGACCGGATAGCGTGATTCATGCATTTCGCATTATGTGATATGGTTACTATACACCCTAGCGACATCAGGGCCGTAGCTTCCACAGGTGTATCGCGGTTGGCAGGATTGGATACTGAAAATTTTATTCTACATGGGGTGTTATAGATATCCCTGAGTTAAAATCCCTAAACCCTTATGGTACTAAGAGGTTGCTCCAACGTCTAGACCGAGTGGGTGCATGAGCGCCAAGTGCTGATTACCTGACGGTTGCGCTTTCCACTGTGTCGTGGTCGGTTGGAAGGGGGTGTGGCCTTACCCGGCCGAGAATAGGGGATAAAGCTAGGCTGAGTTTGACCAGCTCGAGGAATGGGTCCGCTATCAACGAGCCTAGCCCGATATTGGCAGGCGGATAGTGAGGTCTCTTTCACTTACCTTATTGCACGCGATGGGGCGATGATCTGATTTAAAGTGTACTAGACCCCAGTGATATCCCAGATTTGAGTTGTATTGATATGTGGACTTAGATGAGGATTGGCATTCTTGAGTTGCACTTCGCATCGCATGGCCTTGGTATGGCCGACATCATTTATGCTTTGCACTGCATGGCCTTGGCATGGCTTATGGTATTCATGGATCCACCTGCATATTCCGTATTACTCTGATATTGCATGATCACATTACTACCCTTCGCACACAAGTTCACCACCCTCTAAGCTTTCTATAAGCTTATGCATGACCATTACGTGCAGGTGACGTTGGGGCACAGCAGCGCTGAGGCTAGAGCGCTTTACAGATCATTTTTGAGATTTTGGTCTATCATCGTTGTATTTCCCTTTATGCTCATTGTACTTGTAAAGTTTTTGATCATAGTGGAAATATAATGGAGTTTTGGTTGTTGTTTGTGGGTTATGGTTTAGTTATGCTTATCACGAATCAAACTGATGTTGAAAATTCTTCTCGTAGCATCCCAGGATCGAAACCTAGCGAATGGGAGCTGGGAGCCGAGAATGGGGTTCTAGGGAGACTGTCGATGCCAGATTCGGCGATCGAGAATTTTGTGAGCCCAGTTTTCGAGTTTGGGGCGTGATATAATATATGTCGAATAATGAAATACCAAGGGGAAAGGTTTCGCATGCCCAAGGTGTATAACCTCGAGTGGTTAATCAAGAACATCAAAATCTAAGAAGAGCTGCTTTGTTGCCATCCGGCTGAGGCCAGTTGATTAACTTGATTAACGAAGTGACTGACCAACACCATGTTCATTGTACTAATTGACTTGCTTATTGTCATGCCCCAAACCCGAAAATCAGATTCACAGGAATCTCGATTGTTGAACCTAGTGCCAACAGCCTCCGTAGTACCCTATTCCCTGCCCCCAGCGTACATATGCTAGGTTCCAATCCTGGGATCCTACAAGAAGGATTTTTCAACGTACATTTATCTCATAAGAAGCATAATCACAAGAATACCCAAATCATAAAGGCAACATCATCATCACATATCCACTAATATAGTCATTTGAATACAATGCTGAAAGGGAAATACATATATCGAAATCAAAGCTCCATAGGACAGCTGCACGTTCCAAGCTCAACGCTGCTGCAACCTAACGGCATCTGCACGCATCTATCGTGCATAAGCATACAAAAGCTTAGAGGGTGGTGAAAGTAGTACACAAAATAAGTGCCAAGTATACCATAAAGCCCATAAATTGTACATCATCGGAATAAGTGGAAATACTAACAAGATCATGAATCATATGATATCAGAGTAAGAGAAAATATACTGGTAAGTCCATGAGTGCTATCAATCCTACCAAGGCTATGCGATGCAAAACATAATAAGACAATAACAGATGCTAAGGATGCAATGCAATATACAAATCCTGACCAGCCACGAATACCATCAACCTCATCTAGGCCATATAAGTGTAAAAACATAGTAACTCAAAATGCTAAGTACTGCGGATGCAATGTAATATGCGGTGAGAATAAAATGACCATGCTAGAATGTAAAGTCGAGATGATAGTATGTAGTATCGTAGGCTATGGGTCCACCACAAGGGGCTTCTATCCAAACGAGTCCCATACCTAAATTTGGATAGTCCGACTCAATATGGTAAACTCCTTATCTTAGGTTAGTTGCACGCCCAATCGAAATCTTAGCCATGCGAAGGTACACGTAACAAATAGTTACACACCACCAGCCCGAGTGGATAGTGAATGAATGAATGAATAGATATGCAATTCTTACTCAATAAGTCCACATATCAGTACGGTTGCTCTCTAGGGAAATCATCGGAGTTTATTACACTCCACACCGACTGCCTCCTCCTTAGCTGTACAGCCCAACGAGTGGAAGGGGCCTCACTATTCGCCTAGCCAGTAGTCTACTAATACCTACTCAACTCATCAATAGCGGACCCATTTACGAGCTAGTCATACTCAGCCTAGCTTATAACCCCCTCACTCGGGCGGATAAGGCCACACCCCCTCCCAACTGATCACGACACATTGGGAGACGTAACCTACAAGTATTCGACACTTGGGCGCTCATGTTCCACTCGGTCTATATATTGGGGCACTTCCTGGCCTCAGAGATTCTAGAATTTTTACCTAAGGACATCCTAAGTGTCCACAGTGCTAGAACCAAGTATTTTTGGTATCCTATTTAGCCATCCACGATGTGCCTGTAGAGGCCACAACCCTGATGTCGCTAGGGCATACAATGATCAAGTCACATATATGCAAGATGCATGAGTCACACTATCCAGTCATGCAACAATTCTGCATGTACGGCGCGATTATGTAGGCACTCCATCTCATAAGGAGTCCTGTAAATGGTCTGCCCAATGACGTATGATATGATCAAACATTCCTCATATCAGTTATGTATATGATGCGTATGGGTATGAATCATGGAGTTATACTAAGCATTTTATATGGTGATGAACTATCCTCACAATGAAGAAGGGCCTTGATGGCCTATACACAACAACTGTGAGCCTATCAATGGGCCCTAGGGAGAGTTATAATGCGGACGTTTAACTAACATTATTCTTACAATGTGGATGTCAAACTAACATTGCTCCCAAGGCATGGCCCACCATAAAATGTCATTACATAACCTATGGTGGAATCACACAATACAATAGACCTTGTATACATCCCATTGGGCCTCGACCCATGGGCTTTTAATACATCATAATGGGCCCCATATATATATATATTAAGATGGGCCTCAACAATGGGCATCATACACATCAAGGTGGGCCTCAACAATGAGCCATAAGTACATCAAGATGGGCCTCCTCAAATGGGCTGAAAATAGGTCCAATGGGCCACGTCCCATGGGCGTCAATTATATCAAGATGGGCCTCTACCCATAAGCTCCAAATACATCACAATGGACCTCAACCCACAGTCCCTAACACATCACAATGGGCCTCAACCCATGAGCCCCAAATACATTACATTGGGCCTCATCAAATGGGCCCCAAATACATCAAATGGGTCGTATTAACGGGTCAAATAAAATGGGTTGATTCAAATGGACCGAATTAAATGGAATTTATATATATCAATCGGGCCCACCCATATGCATTTTTGAGATCCAACCTATTCATAAGTTAACATAGGGGTAGATGAAGTAAGAGCAAAAACATCAACTTAATTGAAACTACCATGGCCCTTGAGAAGTTTTGAATAGTGAATGTCATTGTCCCCACTATTTTAAATGATGGGGGTAAGAATACTGTTCTATATGCTATAGCCCGCCAGAAAGTCAGATTAGCTTCATTTTTTGGCTCAACGCCTAAAATGAGCTGGGGAACGGGATAGACGTTGTGGATTGGCCCATACATCAAGGTGGGGCCTATACGAGCGACCCACCCAAACCCTTTAAATTAAGCTGATATTTGGTTTTTTCCCAACCAGCGTCCAGTAGGTTCTGGCACTAGCCAACTAGCCATTCTGGGCCCACTTAATATTTGTGTCTTCCCATCATCCAAACCCTCCAAGAGGGTTAGTAAAACGGCTGCAAAGTGGGCCTCGGTTGGGTTCACTTGGTACCCAATAAGGATGAAATACATACATCACAAGCAGACCATAAAATTAGGGAAAAAGAGAGAGAAAGAGATAAATCGAGTGATGGAGGGACCCCGACACTATGGGCCCCTTCCATGATTTACAACATAAATCAAGTGGGTCCCATTACATGTGGGCCCACCAATCAAAATCAATGGTAGAGATCTTTTTTTCACCAAAATGAAAGGTCTAGATGACCCTATTTATGCAAGGAAAATAAACATCATAATGGGGTCCATGGAGAATGGCCCCATCATGGAATGATCACGAGCATCAAGGCAGGCCATCGGTCACACCTCGGGTCCAAAATGAGATCCATACCATCAATTGGTAGGCCTCACTTGGCCCATCATCAAAACAATAAAATCTAGGCCAATAGAAGCACCTGCCGTTCTATCTTCTTGGTCCGTTGGAACGCCGATCTCCTTGTGCTTCACTTTGAGGGAAGGTGATGAAAGGTGAATGGTTGGATGAAGGATTTTGGGGTGGGAAGTGGGCCACACAACACTCTTTCTCTTTTTCTATCCTTAGAAAAACTTAGACGTGTGCACCTCTTGGTTGCTTGGAATTTGTGTTGAGAGAGAGAAAGAGAGAGGTGTGGTGGTTGTAAGAGAGATGTGAGTGATGGATGTGATGTGAGTGATGGATGTGAGGTGAGTGATGGGTGAGGTAAGAGATTAGTTGACTTTGGGGTTTGCTTGACTTGTGGACAAAGAAAGCATGAGTTGTTCTTGTACTTGACATGAGGTGATTGATTGATTGATTTGAGTGATTGATTGATGAGACATATTGTAGAGATTCTCTTGGGATTGCAAACGCGTGATATTTTCTCGAAATAAACATGGGTCCACATCTTTTTACCTGGGTATCGGGTCGATGCGCGAGTTGCAGCAACGGTATGGTTGTTATGGTACACGTCTCAGATTAATCCCATTCAAATCTACAGGATAAGACTTAGGGTCATGCACAAACGTTGATCATAGGTTACAGGTTGCCAGAATTCAACCAGAAAGATCATGAGAGTCGACGAAACAGTACAGGCTAGGATACGGGTCTTACAGCTCTCCCCACCTAATAAAAATTTCATCCTCGAAATTTAAAACACAACACAACCAATACAGAGCTCACTAAGGGAGGGAAATCCTATCCGAACACAACATGCCAACATAATCAAGCACCTAAGAGATAGGGACATCGCCTGCGAATCTCAGCCTCCTCCTCCCAAAACATCTCATAAACACTACGATGATCCAACTGGATCTCGAATCCTAGATTAGAAATGATCAAAATTGGAATACTATACAGCCTCAAAATCTCAACAGTAGGGAGCGATATCAGAAAATCTCTAAGTTATTGAACTCAGGGATCTAACCATTCTAAGTTCTCAATAATCGTAGGGTGAAGGGTAGCTATCAGTAGATATGTGATGTTATCTTAAGGTATTCCCAAGTTATGCTCTGATATCAACTTCGGACATGCCCCAAACTTGAAAATTGGATTCACAAGAATCCTAATCACTGAACCTAATGCCAACAGCCTCTGTAGTACCCCATTCTCGGCCCCCAGTGTACATATGCTAGGTTCTGATCCTGGGATACTACAAGGATGATTTTTCAACTCACATTTGTCTCATAAGAAGCATAACCACAAGTATACCCAAATCATAAAGGTAACATCATCATCACATATCCACCAATATAGTAATTTGAATACAATGTTGAAAGGGAGATACATATATAGAAATCAAAGCTCCAGAGGACAGCTGCACGCTTGCTGCAACCTAACGACACCTACATACATCTATTGTGCATAAGCTTACAAAAGCTTAGAGGGTGGTGAAAGTGTATGCACAAGATAAGTGTCAAGTATACCATAAAGCCCATAAATCGTACATCATCAGAATAAGTGAAAATACTAACAAGATCATGAATCATATGACATCAGAGTAAGCAGAAATATATCGGTAAGTCCATGAGTGCTACAGCCATACTAAGGCTATGCGATGCAAAACATAATAAGATAATAATAAATGCGGAGGATGCAATGTAATATGTAAATCCCGACGAGCCACGAATACCATCAACCTCATCTAGGCCATATAAGTGCAAAAACATAGTAACCCAAAATGCTAAGTACTGTGGATGCAATGTAATATGCGGTGCGAATGAAATGATAATGCTGGAATGTGAAGTCGGGATGATAATACGTAGCATCACACGATATGGGTTCCACCACAAGGGAATTCTATCCAAACGAGTCTCATACTTAAATTTGGATAGTCTGACTCAATGTGGTAAACTCCTGATCTCAAGTTAGTCACACGCCCAACCGAAATCCTGGCCATGCGAAGGTACATGTAATAAATAGGTACACACCACCAGCCCGAGTGCATATTGAATGAATGAATGAATGGATATGCAATTCCTGCTCAATAAGTCCACATAGCAATACGGTTGCTCTCTAGGAAAATCACTGAGGTCTATTACACTCCACACAGACTGCCTCCTCCCTAGCTGCATAGCCCAACGAGTGGAAAAGACCTCACTATCCACCTAGCCAGCAGTCTGCCAATACCTACTTGGTTCGTCGATAGCGGACCCATTTATGAGCTGGTCATACTCAGCCTAGCTTATAACCTCCTCACTCAGGCAGATGAGGCCACACCCCCTCCCAACTGACCACGACACAGTGGGAGACCCGACCTACTGGTATTTGGCACTCAGGCGCTCATGTTCGACTCGGTCTAAGCGTTGGGGCATCTCCTAGCCTCAGAGATTCTAGTATTTTCACCCAAGGACATCCTAAGTGCCCTCAGTGTTAAAACCAAGTATTTTCAGTGTCCTATTTAGCCATCCATGATATGCCTGTGGAGGCCACGACCCTGATGTCACTAGGGAGTACAATGATCAAGTCACATATATGCGAGATGCATGAGCCACACTATCCAGTCATGCAACTATCCTACGCGTACGGTACGATAATTTGGGCACTCCGTCTCATAAGGAGTCCTGTAAATGGTCTGCCTAATGGCGTATGCTATGATTAAACATTCCTCATATCAAGCATACATATGATGCGTATGGGATTGAATCATGGAGTTATACTAAGCATTTTATATGGTGATGAACTATCCTCACAACGAAGATGGGCCTTGATGGCCTATACACAACAAGAATGAGCCTATCAATAGGCCCTAGGAAGAGTTATAATGCAGACATTTAACCAACATTATTCTTACAATGTGAACATCAAACTAACATTGCTCCCAAGGCATGGCTCACCATAAATGTCATTACATAACCTATGGTGGAATCACATAATGCAATAGACCTTGTATACATCTCATTGGGCCTCGACCCATGGGCCTTGAATACATAATGAGCCGTATAACATGGGCCCCATATATATATATATCAAGATAGGCCTCAACAACGGGCCTCATACACATCAAGGTGGGCCTCAACAATGAGCCATAAGTACATCAAGATGGGCCTCCTCAAATGGGCCTTACAAAATGGGCTGAAAATAGGTCACAATGGGCCACGTCCCATGGGAGTCAATTATATCACGATGGGCCTCTACCTATAAGCTCCAAATACATCACAATGGGCCTCAACCCACGGGCCCTAATACATCACAATGGGTCTCAACCGAAAGGCCCTAAATACATTACATCGGGCCTCATCAAATGGACCCCAAATACATCAAATGGATCGTATCAACAGGCCGCATAAAATGGGTTAATTCAAATGGACTGAATCAAATGGCTTCATATATATCAATCGGGCCCACCCATATGTATTTTTGAGATCCAACCTATTCATAAGTTAACATAGGGGTAGATGAAGTAAGAGCAAAAACATCAACTTGATTAGAACTACCATGGCCCTTGAGAAGTTTTGAATAGTAATGTCACTATCCCTACTATTTTAAATGGTGGGGGTCCACTTGAACCTTAAATTTGACTTACTCTTTTAGTCTCAAGCATGTAAGATAACTTGCGAAATGGTGGACGGTTTGGATGCAACACATGCATCATGATGGGTCACATACCTCATGGTAGGGTCCACATGTGTGGCCCACCAGATGGAAGGACTCTTGAATATAACATAGACATGGTGGGGCCTACTGGCTGTCCAACAAATGCTTAGATGGCATTGATAAAACATATACATGGTACATCATTGTGGGTCCCATGTGGGGCCCATTGTATCATGAATTTCCATCCAATCTATTGTTAAGGTCACGCAGACCCAAATGTAGAGGAAAAATAAATTTCATAAAGCTCCAAAACTTCTATGACAAAGGGTTTCAATGGCACACGTTCGATCCCACTATTTCCTAGGATGTGGGCCACCTGAGTGTTGTACATGGATGATATTTGGAGGGATCACAACCCTAAGGGGCCCCATCAAAATGCACGGTGTTGATGTGTGGTACATATCATGGTGGGGCCCACGGATGGGACCCTGTAAGTGCTATGATTTCATATCCCTTTTGTTGTCAAATTTTGTGGTGCCAAAACCTATATCTATGTCTTGTATATCTTTTGTTTTATGTTTAAAGACTAGTCATTGCAATCAAGACATATCAAGACATCGCATTTCAAGACAAGATCTTAAATGAACAAAGTTTTCAAGTCTTGGATGAAGAAATCAAGAATAGAAGTTTTCAAGGTTGCATGTTCAAGATTTGATCAAGTTCAAGTTTACTAGAAGATTTTGTCAAGTCAAGATCAAGCTTATGAAAGCCTACTACAAGTTTTGTATATTCACAAGCTTCTCTTAAGGGTCATCTGAGTGAAAAACTTTCAATGTCCATCTCACTTTTAAGGTTTGTTTGACCTTAGATTGACCTTAGGATGGGCTTTACTGTAGGTCATTCCGGATACATAACTCATATATTTTAATATGCTTGTTTGGAGTGTTTTAAGACCAATCCTAGGGACTTCAAGACCAGTCCTAGCTTTGCTACGACCAGTATCAAGTTTTTCAGGACCAGTCCTAGGTAGTTGAATATTTTTAAATCTTTCTAGTTGTCCTACGACCAGTCCTGGACATCCTATGACCAATCCTAGAAGTTCTACGACTCATACTTCGACCGGTCGTAGCCCTACGACTCAAACTCTAGCAACCATTTTTGGGGTCCTACGATCGGTCGTAGGTGACCCACGACCGATCGTAGACCACCCAGGACCGGTCGTGGAACTGAAAATCTTATCCCGCGGAAAGCTTTCAATAATCTTTGATGCTACGACCAGTCTTAGGATCCTAAGACCAGTCGTAGACGGAATTTTTAAGGCTATAAATAGAGCACAAACTTCAGAGTTTTAGCACTTCAAATCAATTCTATTCAAGCATTCTTTAGGTTATTCTCTGAGATAAGTTTGTGTTTATTTTAAGCTACTTTGTGCTTATTTAATATTCCTTTTGCTAGCTTATTTTTATTTGATTTTGATCTACATTCCAATCTTATTAAAAAAGGGGAATTTCTGATATTCTTTCTTCTTGGATTCAAAATCAAATAGATATAGCCCGTTTGATCTAAAATCAATTAGACTTAGAACCATTCTTAAAGTGAGTATTAGACTTTGAACGTCGAATCAAACTTCTACTCCGATTGGTTCTACCGGGCTTCTTCAAAAGGTGATTCAGGTATTTTACATTTTTTGTAATTTACTTTCTCTGGTTTTTTGTTTGAGATTCGCCAGAAAAATCTCATTGTAGTGGTTATCTAAGGAGAGCCAGAAAACTCAGATTGTGGGGTTTTTGGATTGTGTAAGCCCGAGATCAAAGACACAATTGTGAAGGTTTTAGGTGAACCTGTGAAACCTATTTTGATAGTGCATGCTAATATCCCCTGTGTGAGGATATTAGGAGTGGAGTAGCAATCTGTGTGGCTGTTGGATAACAGTTGGTGTACACATTAGCGAACCACATATATCGTTGTGTTGTGGATGTGCTTTATTCTTTCATTCCTTTATTCATTCAGTTTTGTGGTTTGGGTTTGTGGATGAATGTTGTAATCACTTCAAGCAAGTGTGGATGAATGTTGTAATAACTTTGAATTTATTTTTCACAAGTTATTTTGATTTCATTACTTATTATTCCTCTTTGGTTTGTGATACAAAGGACGTTCTAGAAATAAGGTTGTCCTACCTTAAACCTCTGGTTTTTGGTGTAACGTTGTCCTTAGAACTGATAAAGTATCAATCTCTTTATTTTAGGCTATTGTGATTGTTTTATATTCAGCATTGTTCTTTAAATCTTTTATTATTCCGCTGTTATTAGTTTTATTTGGCATTGTCCTATTCACCCCCCCTCTAGGGCATATAGCTAGGACCTTTCAAGTGGTATCAGAGCCTAATAGCTCGTGCTTATTGTTTATTTATTGGATTTATTTCCTGAGCTGACGATCTAAGCTATATTAAGACGTCAAATTTTGATAGCCTATCAGTCACTAGGCCACCACCTTTTAATGGCACAAACTATGCTTATTGGAAAGCCAGGATGAGGATCTTCCTTAAATCCTTGGATGAAAGTGTGTGTGTAACGCCCTCGAAAAATCCGTACTTGGACTCGAGTACCAACTCGACCAAAAATCGCGTAGGATTAATTCCTTTAGAAAAAAGTTAAGTTAGCTAGCGCAACGCTAGAGTAGCTGGGAAATAGTCCCTGATCACTTTAAATACGTTCTACAAGACCTAAAGCAAGTAGAACCAATGACGCTATAATACTCTGAAACCTCGGATTAAACTCTAAACCGGTTTGTTCTCTGGACCTCTTTGAAACTTTGTATTGGATCTAGACCGCGCGTCGAAAGTCCGATACCTACAATCTTAGACCATTAAAACCGCCTAGATGGACTTGACAATCATTTCAAAAATCAAGCCCAACCGACATTCAGAGGCTATTTCATTGAGCCTGGAGTGAAGAGAGTGAGAATAGGGTTAGATTTAGAATTTGAAATTCAAATCTGGCACACGACTTGATGTGTCAGTATTAAGCATTCTGACCGTCAGAATTCAGCCAAATTACACCCTTGGATCAGAAAAAATTTCTATTTCATATCATGAGACTTGTAGACCTGATCTACAGGCGATGACCGCTGAACTGAAACTGTACCGCCACGTGCGATCTACGATCACTACTGGTCTGAAAATGGGATGTGAGCGACATCCGACGTGCATGAACTTAAGTCCGATCGCGTTCGGCCAGGGGACCACCAGAAAAGTCTTTTTGGACCGAAACAGCCCCGATTTGGTTAGGCATTAAGTAAACATTGTTCCCAAGCCTATTTTGGGTATATTTTAGGTTATAAAAGGGGCTTAAACCCTCACTTCTCTCACCCATCCGAATTTGCTAGAAACCCTAGCTAGTGTGAGAGAAAAGGTGAGAGTTTGTAAGAGAAGGTGGAAGGGAATTTCCTGCTGCTTGTGCTACCTGTTGCACGTGCTTAAGCAACGTGACTCAATCACTTTTTCGGTGATTACACCGCGTGTCTAAGTGTATCCAGGACCAAGCGCAAGTACTCCTCATGCTCCTCTCGACTCCTGGAGTATACCAAAATATTGTCAATGAATACAACGACGAATCGATAGAGGAAAAGCTGAAATACCCGGTTCATCAGATCCATGAACACGGCTGGTGCGTTCGTGAGACCGAACGACATCATAAGGAACTCGTAGTGGCCAAAGCTGGTCTAGAATGTTGTCTTCTACACGTCCTCATCCCTGACGTGCAACTGATGATATCCTGACTGAAGATTAATCTTCGAGAAGTACTGCGCTCCTCTCAACTGATCAAACAAGTCATCGATCCTGGGTAATGGGTACTTGTTCTTCACCGTGATCTGGTTCAGCCTGCGATAATCAATACACAATCGCATCGAACCATCCTTCTTCCTTACAAACAGGACTGGTTTTCCCCAAGGAGACACACTGGGCCGTATAAGGCCAAACTCCAACAGACCGTCAATCTGCGTCCTCAACTCCTCCATCTCACACGGTGTCATTTGATACGTCGGCAGTGAGACGGGCGTGGAACCAGGCACCAGATCGATAGTGAAATCAATCTCTCATCGAGGCGGCAAACCAGGGATCTTCCTGAACAGATCCCCGAACTCGCAAACGACTGGCGTATGCTCAAGCATCTGGGCACCAGCGTCCCGTAGTAAAGTAGCGTAGCTAAGTATGCGAAAGGGGAGATTTACCCGCACTGGGAATGTAAAGGATGCGCCCTCTGGCTCGTAGGCAGTCACTATACGAGTCTCGCAGTCAATCTCGGCCCTCGCTGCAGTCAACCAGTCCATGCCAAGAATGACGTCGAGATAAATAAGAGAGGGGTCGACGACAAGATCAAGAGCCATCGTCTTGCCCCCCAGATCCACCAAACAACCCTCACACATCAGGGTGGCATCTGTAAAGGACCCGTGAGCTGTATAAACTCGCACCCCATCCATCCTAATAGTTGGTAGCCTAATGCGCCTAACTATGGCACGTGATATCAATGAAATCGTGGACCCTGTGTCCACCATCATAAGAATAGGAATACCTCCGATGTGAGCAGTGACCTCAAAGGCTGAATGTTGAGAAGTCTCTGTCGCAGCTGCCTCATCTGTCAAGGCATGCACCCGTGCCTACTGTGGCCGGTTCAGCCGCTGTGCCATGGGCCGTAGAGGCAGCCTAAACTGAGATACTGGAGGTCTGAAGGAAGGGTGCGCAGGAGCCAACCATAAAGGCGGTGCTGATATAGCCTGTGGGCGTGTACGGTCGATCTTCTGCGGCGGTGAGAACCCACTGTCCCGCATCCGAGCAAAACAACTCTGTGCTAAATGGCTCGATCTCCCACAATATGTACATGATAAATCGGGGCGTTGCATCGGGGGTACTGGCATTGTAGCCCTAGAAGGAGGGTCGACGCGAGGCCTCTTACCCGCAAAGGGCCTGTCCTGCAACTCCGGTCGTGGCCTAGGAGCAATAGGGCCACGAGATCATGTAAGTCGATCCACATCCTGCTCTACTCGCATGGACATGTGAATCATCTCTGCATAGGAGGGAATGCTCATGCAGCACATCTTCGACCAAATATCCGGTCACAAACCCTCAGAAAGCACCGTATGCGCATCTGCCCATCTGCCAGTATAGTCGGGACGTATCTGCCCAATTCAGTGAACCTATGCTCATACTCAGTGACTGTCATGCCTCCCTGTTTGAGGCGCAGAAACTCATTCTCCCGCTCATGCATGTACGTCTGGGGATAGTATTTCTCATGGAAGAGGAACTCGAACGCTGCCAAGGTCCATAAGTAGTCAACGGCAACGGTCCGCAACACACTGTCCCACCATAAGCTGGCCTCTCGCTCGAATAAGAACGTAACCAACTCGACCTGCTCAGCCTCTGAACAATGCAGCATCCGTAGTATCTTCGACACACCGTCGAGCCAATACTCGGCCTCCTCGGGTCTATGAGAACCCGTAAAAGTGGGAGGCCGTAAGCGTTGGAATCGCTCTAGTAAGCCCCGTGTGTCTGCGGCATTCCTCGCAGGGTAAGTAGGTGGTACAGGATGAAACACGCCCTCATCCTGAGCATATGTATCGGCATCCTCAGCTAGATGCGCAGGTGGTGCAGGTGGAGGCACACTCCCACCCTGGGCTAGAGCTCCTACTATAGTATTCAGGAGCTGCTGCTGCTGTTGCATCATAGCCATCATCTGCTCAAATCTATCTGGAGGTGGAGCAGTCTGTGGCATGTACTGCGTCGAAGAAGACGCACGTTACTGCTCTCTGACGGGCAGTGTGAAAGGCGGTGGTCCAACTACAGGACCAGTAGTAGGCTGAGACGCACGTACTGTCTCAGGAATCGGGCCCACAGCAGGGTCCGCATGAGCATCAGACTGCAAAGGAGCCTGATCCATAGGCTCACCCAATGTAAGTCGAGCTGTGCTCCGTGTAGCCTTCGGCGACATTCCCTATATTCAAAATAGGGCGCAACCTTGTCAGTCTCAATAGCACAAACACACCGCAATCATTCACATAAAGAGTCAACGGCATTCCATGCATTTCATTTAATCAAAATTGTCACAATACAAGGGATATCTCCTTACAAGCATCATGACAAGAAGTACATGGGAACTAAGACAGTTAAAGTTACAACAGCAACATAAGTAAACCACCAGCCTTAACAGGCTTACACAACTTAAAGAAGGAAACGACTAACTACTACCAACAACATCTAAGATCTCATCGCTAGTCTGAGTCAGGTGACGGAGGAGGAGCACCCTTATCCTGCAAGCAGCACAGGATCGCCTTCAAGGTGCGAGTCACCTTGCCGAATTTCCTCTTCATAACGGCCTTGGTATCCTCGACCTCATCCCGAAGTTCCTGAACTTCCCTTCACAAGGTGAACTGGCTCTCCTCAATTCGGGTAATGTGATCATCACCAGTAGCCTGAGCAGAAGGAGGAGGAATCTTGAACTGCAATGGCTCCAATGTAGGACTCTGGATACGAGCGTAGAAGGCACGAACGGTTTTCACATTAGCACGAGAACGAGCTTCAAATAGCGGACCCCAATGTGCAGCTTCAATGCGCTCGAATAACATGAATTCACCGAAGAGTCGTCCTTCTACGTCCGCCTCAAACAACACCTTACGGTCAGTGTATTCGCCATGAGGCATCTCTGCTAATATCACTCGCCCAAGTTGAGTATGGGGATCTAAATCCCGCTTTGTATGGAACTCTCGGGCTGTGCTTGGACTTGCGGCGGCGCTTGAGCTAGTGGCGCCACCCCTCGGTCTTCTTGATTACGCAGGGCGACTAGGCCCAGCCTCATCCGCTGCGATCTTTCTCTTTCCCATCAAAGAGAGGATGGTGGAGACAGATAAAAGACCCAAAATGGCTTCAACAAAAGCCATAAAAAATGAGAAAATGTAGAGAAATGGCTACCCAAACTGAAAAAAAGATATATAGGTGTTGTAGAGGGATGCTTCAAACTCCCCTATGATGGATTTTCAAAAAGAAAAGAGAACAAAAAAGGTGAATGGAGCTCCTCACGATTTCAGCACGTTTTGGGGGTTATAGGAGCTCCAACGGACGAGATCAGAGAGGGAGAGGGTTGCTGATCACGTTGGAGGTATGGGATAGGGTCGTTTTCAGCAATGGGAGGATTTGGGAGTGATTTGGGGTCACGGTTTGAGATAGGGCAGCAAGAAAACGAGCAAGGGAGGTTTGAAAGGGGCTGTTTGTGAAGGAAGTACCCCATTTAGGAGTTTTTTTGGATGGACCACATGTGGGAGGGATGCCCTACCCAAAATAACCACACGCACCAAGTTTCACATCAAGTGGGCCCCACCGAACGGCGATGGCATCGCCGACCATCTAGCAAGGTAGCCGGTGGGACCACATGGGTTGGGTCCCCCCTAGCCTAGGGACCTCAAAAATATATGGGCCCCACCTTAGTTCATTCTAGATTGCCCTAGGGAGGCCCAAACATCCATTCGGGGCTTTCCGGGGCTAATTTATAAACCTGAATGCATTCCCCTATCATGCAGCATATGATTTTGGGGTAGAAGGAGCTAATACATCCATCTAGCCTATTAGTTGCTAAAGATTACAAACTTAGAATGGCCTTATGGCCAGTTTTCATGAAATTTTACTATTCACTATAAAATTTTGTCGAAGTATGATTTTATATCATTTTCACATTAGGATCAATGCTTAACATGAAAATAATAAGAAATAATAACACCCTAAAAATCAGGGGTCGTGTATAAACTCAACTCCCGAGTTCCAGACCGTCACTTATGCAACAAAAATGATTATGATTCAATGTTGTCTGAGTTAAAGCATTCACATGAGTAAAAGTATACCAAAACTGCAATTCATACTCCAGATCCAGTAATAAAAGCAAGCGAAAGACTAAAGAATATATATATCACTGTATGGAAAATAAAGTAGATCTCGATTGTCTCCAAAGTATGAATACATCTCTGAGTCTCATATACATGAAAATAAACAGAATTCAAATGTCAAAAGTAGACCCACTGAGAAGTCCCACCAATCCAGGCCACCTAAGCAAAGCCATCGTGGTACTCCATATATGAGAACTCGTCCTGGTCCTCATCATAGTTCGGCTCTGCCTCCTGAATCGCCGCCTCACCTGCATCTAAGAAAGGGTCTGGTGGGTGTTGCAAACACTATCCCGAAACATGTTCTCAAATCAATCATGTGATAATAGTAAAGTAGTAAATCAAACAATCCTAATACTGTTGTTAATGCAATGTGACATGACATGATGGATGCCCTCACCGACGATCTCCCTCATACGGCACCATCTTACGCCCGCGGCATGCTTTCATCCCACAGTGCTCTACATCTTCTAGGCACATGCAATGTGATGGTGATATGATTACCGAGTTATTATTAGTCCTTTTCATACAGCAATATTGGGAAACTAAGGTACTTCCCTTATATCAATCCCAACACTTATCCTGTCTAGGGTCGTCACTCCTAGTAATCTCATACGATGTATATTTTTGTAGGTCCCTGCAAGGGCTACCAGGGCTGTTTCTTGCACTCGTTGCACCGCTCCCCCATCACCTTATCAATACAGGCCTACTGTACTCTCACTGCTATGGAAGGGTCGTCGCCTCCCGTAGACTCAGAATACGCTCGCGGTCACTACAAAGGACTCGTCGCCTGATCAGTGTAGGCCGACAGCAACAATATAGTGTCCCATACCACCATAATCTGCTCACGAGTCATAGGTGCTCACTGGTCACTACGGGGAGGTTTGTGGCCCCAGCGTAGGCCGACAGCTCGACCACGGTATCCCATACCACCATGCCCAGCTCATGAGTCTTTATGGATCAAGGTACCATGGTTGATAGGGTTTACAATGGTAAGTTCAGTACCCTAGGTTCAAGCAGTTATGACTCATACAGGGTGAACATACAATGGCCAGTTGGGTTACTTGACGGGCTCGACTAGCACGAGCGCAACTCAAGTCAAATGACATGAAGTGCGTAAAACACCTCGTGTGGCCTAACCACTGCCGCCAACTCCAAAACACGGCTCGGGTTCATCGACACGTCGTTCGTGGCAAAGATAAGCCAACCACGAATTTACTCGGTTGCCGACTGCCTGGACTAGGTATAGTCCCAAATAATTATGAATCCACATCAGCCATCATGTAAGAGTATTGGAAATGAAATACAACAATGTGAGCATGTTAACACATGTTATAACATACAACTTAAGTGAATCATCAAGCACATGCATTTCATACATATAATGAAATCATGCATATAGTTAACATGTAGGAAACCATTTAAATTAGTATATTAATTGAGAAATCAATCTCAAACTAATTCATAACACCATTTAATTCAATACATACTAATACAAACATTTATACAAACATTTACACTACACACTTAAGTCTACATATAGTATGTCGACTCAAAGTGCGCATTTTGGCAAATCTCTTCACCAAAATAATTATGCACGTATTCCTAATATCCTAATGCGACAAGAAGCCATGTCAATCACATCAACAAATTATGGATGAAAACAGTATTCCCTACAAATGACTAAAATGCCCTAAGTCTCATATTCTTCGTCTGCTTATGAAACAGGAAATGGACGGCATGTTGTACATGTCAAACGGCGTTGCCGTCGATAATCTACTATTAAACGACATTGAAAACGTTGGAAACAGTCAATCAAAGCGTCTAAAATCTGCACCTTTTCTTCTATAGGTGTATTAATTCGAACGGAGTGTATACGCTTCGTGTACGGCGAATAGGCAACCTAATTTACAAGATGCATCAGCTACTTCGCTATGGAACCGACGGAACCTCAAATCAGCAAGTGTTTGGGGTGTTTTCTTACCTAGAAACTCGGTGTAATCGCCGAAAAAGTGATTGAGTCACGTTGCTTAAGCACGTGCAACAGGTAGCACAAGCAGCAGAAAATTCCCTTCCACCTCTCTCATAAACTCTCACTTTCTCTCTCACTCTTGCTAGGGTTTCTAACAAATTCGGATGGGTGAGAGGAGTGAGGGTTTAAGCCCCTTTTATAACCTAAATCTTGCTCGAAACAGGCTTGGAAACAATGTTTACTTGATACCTAACCAAATCGGGGCTGTTTCGGTCCTAAAAGGCATTTCTGGTGGTCCCCTGGCCGAACACGATCGGACTTAAGTTCATATATGTCAGATGTTGCTCACATCCCATTTTCAGACCAGTAGTGTTCGTAGATCGCACGTGGCGGTCCAGTTTCAGTTCAGCGGTCACCACATGTAGATCAGGTCTACAAGTCTCATGATATGAAATAAAAAAATTTTCTGATCCAAGGGTGTAATTTGGCTAAATTCTGACGGTCAGAATGCTTAATACTGACACGTCAAGTCGTGTGCCAGATTTGAATTTCAAATTCCAAATCTAACCCTATTCTCACTCTCTTCACTCCAGGCTCAATGAAATAGCCTGTGAATGTCGGTTGGGCTTGATTTTCAAAATGATTGTCAAGTCCAGCTAGGCGGTTTTAACGGTCTAAGATTGTAGGTATCAGACTTTCGACGTCGGTCTAGATCCAATACAAAGTTTCAAAGAGGTCCAGAGAACAAACTGGTTTAGAGTTTGATCCGAGGTTTCAGAGTATTATAGCGCCATTGGTTCTACTCTCTTTGGGTCTTGTAGAATGTATTTAAAGTGATCAGGGACTATTTCCTAGCTACTCTAGCATTACGCTAGCTAACTTACACTTATTTTCTAAAGGAATTAATCCTACGCGATTTCTGGTCGAGTTGGTACTCGAGTCCAAGTACGGATTTTTCCAGGGCGTTACACTTTGATTGGCTGATTTCAACGCTTTCAATGTCGTTTAATAGTAGATTATCGACGGTAACGCCGTTTGACATGTACAACATGCTGTCCGTTTCCTATTTCGTAAGCAGACGAAAAATATGAGATTTAGGGCATTTTAGTCATTTGTAGGAAATACTGTTTTCATCCATATTTTGCTGATATGATTGACATGGTTTCTTATCGCATTAGGATATTAGGAATGCATGCATAATCAGTTTGGCGAAGAGATTCGCCCAAATGCGCACTTTGAGTCGACATACTATATGTAGACTTAAGTGTGTAGACTAAGTGTTTGTATAAATGTTTGTATTAGTATGTATTGAATTAAATGGTGTTATGAATTAGTTTAAGATTTAATCCTCAAATAATATGCTAATGTAAATGATTTTCTACATGTTGGCTATATGCATGATTTCATTACATGTACGAAATGTATGTGTTAGATGTTTTATGTAAGTTGTATGTTAAAACATGTGTTAACATGCTCACATTGTTGTATTTCATTTCCATTAATATGATTGTTGATGTGAATTTATAAATGTTTGGGACTATACCTAGTCTAGGCAGTCGGCAATAGAGTAAATTCGTGGTTGGCTTATCTTTGCCACGAACGACGCGTCGATGAACGCGAGTCGTGTTTTGGAGTTGGCGGCAGTGGTTAGGCCACACGAGGTGTTTTATGTACTTCATGTCATTCGACTTGAGATGCGCTCGTGCTAGTCGAGCCCGTTAAGTAACCCGACTGGCCATTGTATGTTCACCTTGTATGAGTCATAACTGCTTAAACCTATGGTACTGAACTTACCTCTGTAAACCCTATTAGCCATGGTACCTTGATCCATAAAGACTCATGAGCCGGGCATGGTGGTATGGGACACCGTGGTCGAGCTGTCGGCCTACGCTGGGGCTACAAACCTCCCCGTAGTGACCAGTGAGCAACCCAGACTCGTGAGCAGATTGTGGTGGTATGGGACACTATATTCTTGCTGTCGGCCTACATTGATAAGGTGATGGGGTAGCGGTGCAACGAGTGTGAGCAACAGCCCTGACAGCCCTTTTTAGTGACCTCGAGCGTATTCCGAGTCTCTGGGAGGCGACGACCCTTCCGTAGTGACAAGAGTACAAGTAGGACTGTATTGATAAGGTGATGGGAGAGCGGTGCAACGAGTGCGAGCAACAGCCCTGGAAGCCCTTGCAGCGACCTACAAAATATACATCATATGAGATTACTAGGAGTGACGACCCTAGACAGGATCTGTGTTGGGATTGATATAAGGGAAGTACCTTAGTTTCCCAATCCTGCTGTTTGAATGGACTAATAATAACTCGGTAATCATATCACCATCACATTGCATATGCCTGGAAGATGTGGAGCACTGTTGGATGAAAGCATGTCGCGGGCTTCAGATGGTGCCGTAAGAGGGAGATCGTCGGTGAGGGCATCCATCATGTCACGTCATATTGCATTAACAATAGTATTAGGAATGTTTGATTTACTGCTTTACTATTATCGCATGATTGATTTGAGAACATGCTAATCTTTGCTCTATTATTCCACTGAGTTAGCTACTCACTCCCACGTTACGGGATGGTGTTTGCAACACCCACCAGACCCTGTTTTAGATGCATGTGAGGCAGCAATTCAGGAGGCAGAGCCGGATTATGATGAGGACCAGGACGAGTTCTCATATATGCAGTACCACGACGGCTTTGCTTAGGTGGCATGGATTGGCGGGACTTCTCAGTGGGACTATTTTTGACATTTTGATTCTGTTTATTTATATGTATTTGAGACTCGGAGATGTATTCATACTTTGGAGACAGTTGAGATCTATTTTGCTTTCCATACAGTGATATGTATATCTTTTAGTCTTCCGCTTGCTTTTATCACTGAATCTGGAGTATGAATTGCAGTTTTGGTATACTTTTACTCATGTGAATGCTTTAACTCAGACAACATTGAATCATAATCATTTTCGTTGCATAAGTGACGGTCTGGAACTCGGGAGTTGAGTTTATACACGACCCCTGATTTTTAGGGTGTTACAGTGTGGCTGGCCACAGTGAATGAATGGAACCCTCCTATCACTGAAGTAACTAATGTTGATGGTTCAAAAACTATGAAAGTAACGGCCTATTCGCTTTGGACCACACTTCAGAAAAGTGAAAGTAGTGCAAATGCAAAAGTACTAAATGCAATTACTTGTGCATAATCACCAGATGAATTCAAAAGAATCATCTCTTGTGAAAATGCAAAACAAGCATGGGATATATTAGAAATGACACACGAGGGTACATCTATTGTCAGGAAATCTAAAGTCCAACTCCTCACAACTAAATTTGAAAAAATTCATAGGGAGGAGAATGAGATGTTTATGGACTTCTACACTAGATTGAATGACATTGTGAACTCTATGTGGGGTCTTAGTGATAGAATCCCTGAAAGTAAAGTGTGCGCAAAAATACTACGTTCACTTCCTGAGCAGTTCAATTCTAAAGTGACCGCGATTCAGGAACTTCGTGATACGGATACCATGAGGGTTGAGGAACTAGTTGGTTCACTTCAAACATATGAGTTATCCTTTAAGGCTCCTAAAGGAAAATCAATAGCTCTAAAATCATCTAAAAATGTTTCACAAGAGAACACTTCAGATACAGAAAATTCTGAAGATGATATGGCACTTTTAACAAAAAAGTTTTACAAAATCTTCAAAAACAAGAAAAAGGTTGATTTTCAAAAATCAAATGATAAGAGACAATCTAAACCTAGAACTCATAAATCCTTAAAAGATAGTCAATGTTACAACTGTCAAGAGTATGGGCACTTAGCTAACAAATGTCCTAAAAAGGACAAATCAAAAAAGAAAAGCATGATGGCTACTTGGGATGAATCGTCTAATTCTGAATCCTCTTCTAAATCAGAAGATTTTGAATCTTAGTCAGGCGAAGATGTTAAAGCCCTTATGACTCTAGCCAAGATCACTCTTTCAAATAATGATGGTATATCTAGTGAAGAAAATCTGAACAGTGATTGCAATAATGAAGATGATCTTCAGGATGCTTATAATGCCCTTTATAAAGAGAGTTGTAAAATTGCTGTCAAGCTTAAATTACAAAAAGAAAAATTTTCTAAGCTTAAGGAAGATTATGAGTCTCTTGTCTTAGAAAAGTCTCATATTTCTGATTCTTTTGAAAAAATCAAAAATGATTTAGATTTCAAAACCTCCAAAATTGAAGAATTGAGATTCGAAAATGAGAAACTCAAAAATGAGGTAGCTTCTCTTCAAAGTTTAAAAGACATATGGAGATATGCCTATGGTGATCCTAAATTGAAAAAATTATTGTCCGGATCAAGAAAATGTGGCAATCGATCCGGGTTGGGCTATGATAAGGATACATCTCCAAAATAAAAGAACTTTGCTCCTAAATTTGTAAAAGGAGAGTCTTCAAACTCAAAAGAAAAGAATACTTTTCAAGGTTTTTCTAAAAATTCAAAGACTTTTCAAAAACCTAAAAGTAGCCATGTCAACTTTAATTTTCAAAATCGAAATCAATTAGCTGAAAAAATTATTGATCTTCTCAAGGAGCTATTAAAGTCGAACTCTATAAGTCGTTCCTACAACAATAGACAGAAAAAGACCATCTATACTCCTAAACCCAAAACAGTTATGAAATGGGTTCCTAAAGTTTCCAGCTTGGTTGCCCACACTGCTTTCAAAGTAAAAAGTCATTCAAAATGGTACCTAGATAGTGGTTGCTCCAGGCATATGACAGGTGACAAAGCCTTATTCACTGATCTTAAAGATATGACTCAAGGGTCAGTCACTTTTGGTGATGGAAGCAATTGTAAAATCATTGGCCAAGGTACGGTTCAGCTCTATAACCTTCCCTTATTTAAGAATGTTTTATATGTTGAGGGCTTAAAACACAACCTGCTAAGCATTTCGCAGATATGTGATAACAACCATAGTGTAAAGTTTTCTAATCAAGGTTGTGAGATAATTAATAAAAAGGGTTCTGTTATATTAACTGGTCGTAGAACTTCTGAAAACTGCGACATAGTTAGCAATGCAAGCTCATCTACTCAATCATGTTACATGGTCCATACCGATGAAACTGAATTATGGCATAAACGCCTTGGACATGTACACTATCGGAACTTATTTAGATTGAACAAAAGAGAACTAACACAACATCTAGACCACTCGAGCTTCTCCACATGGATCTTATTGGACCTACCAAATCGGAGAGTCGAGGAGGTAAAAAATACATCTTGGTTATCGTAGATGACTATACAAGATTCACTTGGGTATCGTTCGTAAAAGATAAAACTGAAACCCTGGATGAAGTGAAAAAGGTCATCAAACGAATCCAAAATGAGAAAGGTTCTCATGTTAGTAAGATCCGTAGTGATCATGGATCTGAATTCGAAAACAGTAGTTTTAAAAAATTCTGTAGCAATCAGGGAATATCACATGAATTCTCAGCGCCCAAAACACTGCAACAAAATGGTATAGTTGAAAGAAAAAATAGAGTGCTTCAGGATATGGCTAATGTTATGTTGAATAGCATGAAGCTCTCTAGAAATCTTTGGGTTGAAGCAATTAATACCGCATGTTATATTATTAATCGGGCTTATACTAGTAAATCTGATAATAAGACTTCTTATGAATTATGGTTTGAAAAGAAACCTACTGTCAAATACTTTTGGGTTTTTGGCAGCAAGTGTTATATTTTACGGGATCGTGAAAATTTGGATAAGTTTGATACGAAGAGTGACGAAGGAATTTTTCTTGGTTATTCTTTTAACAGTCGATCTTATAGGGTTCTAAATAAGAGAACTGGTGTGATTCAAGAATCTATTAATGTGGTCATTGATGATCATTTGAATACACCAGCCTCAAGTTCAAATGATGATGAAACTCTTATTATTGACAATCAAGATATCTCATCAAGTCAAAAAGAATCTGAACCAAGGACTGTTAAAGATCATCCAACCAATCAAATACTTGGAAATCCTCTCACTGGAGTTCGTACTCGCAAACAACTTGAGAACATATGTAATTATGTTTGTTTTACATCCTAAATAGAACCAGTCAACGTAAAAGAAGTACTTTCTGACGAAAATTGAATAGTTGTTATGCAGGATGAACTTAATCAATTTGTTTGTAATGATGTCTGGTATCTTGTTCCTAGACCTAAAGATAAACACATTATTGGAACAACATGGATATTTAAAAATAAGTCTGATGAACTTGAAAATATTATACGAAACAAGGCTAGACTGGTTGTACAAGGGTACACTCAGATTGAAGGCATCGATTACGATGAAACCTTTGCTCCAGTCGCTCGCCTTAAATCAATCAGACTTTTTATTTCCATCTCATGTTTTAGAAAATTTAAAATCTATTAGATGGATGTAAAGAGTGCTTTCTTGAATGGCGATTTACATGAAGAAGTGTATGTTGAACAACCTTCAGGGTTTGAAGACCCTAAGTTATCTGACCATGTATTTCATCTCAAAAAGGCTCTCTATGGTCTAAAACAAGCACCCAGGGCATGGTATGAAAATTTGACTAAATTCTTACTTAGTCATAGCTTTCAAGTAGGTAGTGTCGATAAGACGCTTTTTGTTAAGAAGAATAACAATGATATTTTGATGGTTCAAATATATGTTGATGATATTATTTATGGATCTACTTGTTCTAACATGTCTACTGAGTTTGCAAAGTTAATGAAATCAAGGTTCGAAATGAGCATGGTTGGCGAACTTAACTATTTCCTTGGGTTGCAAGTAAAACAACAACCTGATGGAATTTTCATTTTCCAGACCAAATATGCTTCAAACTTGGTTAAAAGGTTTGGATTTGAAAATGGTAAGAACTTTGATACTCCTATGAGTATAACATTAAAACTCTCAAAAGACTCTTCAGGTAAAGATATAGATCCTAAACTATATCGCAGTATGATTGGTAGTTTATTGTATCTAACTGCTAGTAGACCTGATATCGCATTTAGTGTTGGAATTTGTGCGAGATATCAGTCTAATCCTAAGGAATCACATTTATTGCTGTTAAACGGATTATTAGATACATCGCAAGTTCTATAAATTTGGGACTTTGGTATCCTTTTGATACTAGTGTTCAATTAGCTGGGTACTCAGATGCTGATTGGGCCGAAAATATTAATGATAGAAAATCAACCAGTGGTGGTTGTTTTTACATTGAAAATTTCTTAGTTTCTTGGTTCAGCAAGAAGCAAAGCTCAATATCACTTTCCACTGCTGAGGCTGAGTATATTGCAGCTGGATATGCATGTACTCAACTAGTTTGGATCAAACGCATGCTTAGCGATTATAGAATTAATCAAGATTCAATGATCTTACATTGTGATAATTTCAGTGCTATAAACATTTCCAAAAATCTAATCCAGCATTCTCGTACTAAGCATATTGACATTAGGTATCATTATATTCGTGAGTTGGTTGAAGAAAAAGTTATTTCTTTGGAATATATACCAACCGAAACTCAACTTGCTAATATATTTACTAAACCGCTCGACAAAAGCAGGTTTAATAAATTAAAATTTGATCTTGGTATGTGCATTTTACATTGAATATTCTTGTTTGCATGTATCATAGTGTATTATATTTCATATTATAATTGTTTAAATTTCAAATTTTTTCATTAAAAATGAATTTTTTGGTCGATACACGACCGGTCGTGGATGTACACGACCAGTCATGGTACGACCAGTCGTGCACAGCACTCGACCAGTCGTAGTGATCGTGAACATCATATAATTTGGGGAAAATCCCCTTCTTCTTCATTTTCACACCGACCTACGACGAGTCGTGGCTCAACCAGTCATAAGATTTCTAGTTTTTCTTCAATGTAAGTCCTATTTCATCATTTTTTTTGAAGTTTCTTGCTCTCTATGCTTTGATTTGTTCATAGTATAACTTGATTTCATCTCTTGTTGAGTTTTTCAAGGGTTTCCTCTCTATTTGCTGATCTAGAGAAAACTCATCTTTCATTTGTGCATCGTGCTTTCTCTTTGTATATCTTTTTGAATATGGATGCTAGAGGGAAAAAGAAAACATCCTGTGGTCCATCTTCATCCAGATCTGCACTGATAACTAAACGGTACCTTCGGTCACCCGAAGATGATTCTCAAGATGTAAGAGATTTACGTATCCATAACATTATTGTTGAGCATACTGCTGATCTCAATCACTTTGCTCCATATGGTGTCATCCCCCTTCTTGAATCTGTAGGTTAGACTAACATTTTTCTTTGGGGTGGGCCTGCATACCAATCCATTGACCAATCGATGGTAGCATGCATCTCTGAATTTTCTCTTGATAATTTAACATTTTTAATTGATAATAGAGAAGGAAAATTTGAAGTAGATCTTCATTTTATATCAGGTATTATGGATATACCTGTTAATGATGAAGGAATACCAATTCAAACTTTATACGACAAACCATCTGAATCGGAAAAACGCATGTTAACAAGAGATTTATGCAAAATTGATGTGCATTGAACTCACAAAGGGAATGCTCTCCCTGCAAAGTATCTTTTACCCAAATACAGAATATTACATCATTTCTTCATTTCCAATGTATATTCTTGGTCTGGTAATAAAATCGAGTTGACCTCTTTCATGGTTCATGTGTTTCATTCTATTGCTTCTAGTACGAAGGTCTGTCTTCCATCTTTGATCTGTTATTTCATTATTCAGTTTCGTCTCCATCCGGGTCATAGTGATATTCCATTCGGTTATCTTATGACTCTTTTAGCCACTCACATGCTTGTCGATAAACCTGTTAATGAGGCACCAATTCATCATCTTATTTTCAACAATTCCAATCTTAATAAGATGAAGTTGGATCTGCTTCCTGGCCAATTTGATGAAGCTGGTGTTAGTGGTGTTGGTGATGATGGTGGTGATGCTGGAAATGAAGGGGAAGCTGGTGATCTTCCTCAAGATGTTAATATGGATGACATTTTTGATGATATTGAAACTGATTCACCTAATGATCCAGATGATGATCCATCTGGTTTTGATGCACGCCTTCGTGCATTGGAGGAAAAAGTTGATAATATGAATATAGCCCATGATATGAGATTCAAGTACATGCGAAAATATCTTCATCGCATAAATAAGGGCTTACACCAGATTGATCCGACTATCCCTGCTCCCTCCTCTGGATCAGATTAGGTGAATTATCTTCTGGATAGTTTCACATTATCTTTTTATTTTGGATATGTATTATGGTTTGATAACATTATCTTTTGGGTATTGTCTTTTGGATAATGGATTATGACTTGATGCTTAAGATTTATATGATGTCCTTTCATATCTCTTTCTCATTTTTTTTACTTTCTATGTTCTCCTTCCTATTGTGCCTTTTCCTTGTCATTTTGTGACAAAAAGGGGGAGTAATAAGCATTGCTAAAAGGGAGTAATACGGATAGGGGGAGTAAATTTATTTGTATTGATTGAGAAGGATATGTGGATTGATGGATATGTGGATTGAAGTCTTGAGGTTTTCATGTTGTGTACTGATTATATGAGCAATACTCGTATTACTCAGGGGGAGTAGAGTATTTTGTGATTTCATGACTTATCATTCCTTATTATCTTTGATGCTATGGGTTTTGTCACAAATTTGACAAAGGGGGAGATTGTAAGTGCTATGATTTCATATCCCTTTTGTTGTCAAATTTTGTGGTGCCAAAACCTATATCTATGTCTTGTATATCTTGTGTTTTATGTTTGAAGACTAGTCATTGCAATCAAGACATATCAAGACATAGCATTTTAAGACAAAATCTTAAATGAAGAAAGTTTTCAAGTCTTGGATGAAGAAATCAAGAATAGAAGTTTTCAAGGTTGCATGTTCAAGATTTGATCAAGTTCAAGTTTACTAGAAGATTTTGTCAAGTCAAGATCAAGCTCATGAAAGCCTATTACAAGTTTTGTATATTCACAAGCTTCTCTTAAGGGTCATCTGAGTGAAAAGACTTTCAATTTTCATCTTACTTTTAAGGTTTGTTTGACCTTAGATTGACCTTAGGATGGGCTTTACTGTAAGTCATTCCGGATACATAACTCATATATTTTAATATGCTTGTTTGGAGTGTTCTAAGACCAGTCCTAGGAACTTCAAGATCAGTCCTAGCTTTGCTACGACCAGTCTTAAGTTTTTCAGGATCAGTCCTAGGTAGTTGAAGATTTTCAGATCTTTTTAGCTGTCCTACGACCAGTCCTGGACATCCTACGACCAGTTCTAGAAGTTCTACGACTCATACTTCGACCGGTCGTAGCCCTACGACTCAAACTTCAGCAACCGTTTTTGAAGTCCTACGACCGGTGGTAGGTGACCCACGACCGGTCGTAGACCACCCAGGACCGGTCGTGGAACTGAAAATCTTATCCCGTGAAAATCTTTTGAAAATCTTTGATGCTATGACCAGTCTTATGATCCTAAGACCAGTCGTAGACGGGATTTTTAAGGATATAAATAAAGCACGAACTTCAGAGTTTTAGCACTTCAAATCAATTCTATTCGAGCATTCTTTAGGCTATTCTCTGATATAAGTTTGTGTTTATTTTAAGCTACTTTGTGCTTATTTAATATTCCTTTTGCTAGCTTATTTTTATTTGATTTTGATCTACATTCTAATCTTATTAGAAAAGGAGAATTTCTGATATTCTTTCTTCTTGGATTCAAAATCAAATAGATCTATCCCGTTTGATCTAAAATCAATTAGACTTAGAACCATTCTTAAAGTGAGTATTGGGCTTTGAACGTCGAATCAAGCTTCTACTCCGATTGGTTCTACCGGGCTTCTTCAAAAGGTGATTCAGGTATTTTACATGTTTTGTAATTTACTTTCTCTGGTTTTTTGTTTGAGATTCGCCAGAAAAATCCCATTGTATTGGTTATCTGAGGAGAGCCAGAAAACTTAGATTGTGGGGTTTTTGGATTGTGTAAGCCCGAGATCAAAGACACAATTGTGAAGGTTTTAGGTGAACCTGTGAAACCTATTTTAATAGTGTATGTTAATATCCCCTATGTGAGGATATTAGGAGCGGAGTAGCAATCTGTGTGGCTGTTGGATAACAGTTGGTGTACACACAGGCGAACCACTATATATCGTTGTGTTGTAGATGTGCTTTATTCTTTCATTCCTTTATTCATTCAGTTTTGTAGTTTGTGTTTGTGGATGAATGTTGTAATCACTTCAAGCAAGTGTGGATGAATGTTGAATAACTTAGGATTTATTTTTCGCAAGTTATTTTGATTTCATTACTTATTATTCCTCTTTGGTTTGTGATACAAAGGACGTTCTAGAAATAAGGTTGTCCTACCTTAAACCTCTGGTATTTGGTGTAAGGTTGTCCTTAGAACTGATAAAGTATCAATCTCTTTATTTTAGGCTATTGTGATTGTTTTATATTCAGCATTGTGCTTTAAATCTTTTATTATTCTGCTGTTATTAGTTTTATTTGGCATTGCCCTATTCACCCCCCCTCTAGGGCATATAGCTAGGTCCTTTAAGACCTAACGGTCCCTACCTATCTCGTACACGGCACAACAGCATCTTGCGTTGCTGACGCTACAGCAGCAAGCGCTGCTGCATATGATATATATATATATATTATTTTTTTGAAAAGTCATTTTTCTGAGATTTTTCTCAGGTGAGACCTGCATTAGGGGAATCTGACCTAGCCATTGGATTCCATAGCTCAAGACAGACCCATCAAGCCCAATATTCAAGGTGTTTTGGTGCATAGAAACATTAGGGTGTATTTCAATGGTAAGATACTGTTCTCTATGCTATAGCCCGCCAGAAAGTTGGATTAGCTTCATTTTTCGGCTCAACACCTAAAATGAGCAAGGGAATGGGATAGACGGTGTGGATTACACCCATACATCAAGGTGGGGCCTGTATGAGTGGCCCACCCAAACCTTTTGAATTAAGCTGATATTTGGTTTTTTCCCAACCAGCATCCAGACGTTGCTGGACTGTCGTCCAGCAGGTTCTACCACTGGCCATCTAGCTATGCTAGGCCCACTTAATATTTGTGTCTTCCCATCATTCAGACCCTCTAAGAGGGTTAGTAAAATGGCTGCAAAGTGGGCCCTAGTTAGGTCCACTTAGTGCCCAATAAGGATGAAATACATACATCACAATTGGACCATAAAATTAAGGAAAGAGTGAGAGAGAGAGAGAGAGAGAAAGAAAGAGAGAGATCGAGTGATGGAGGGACCCCGACACTGTAGGCCCTCCCTTCCATGATTTATAATATTAATTAAGTGAGTCCCATTACATGTGGGCCCACCGATCAAAATCAATGGTAGAGATCTTTTCTCCACCAAAATGAAAGGTCCAGATGACCCTATTTATGCAAGGGAAATAAACATCATGATGGGATCCATGGAGAATGGCCCCATCATGGAATGATCACAAGCATCAAGGTGGGCCATTGGCCACATCTAGGGTCCAAAATGAGATCCATACCATCAATCGGTAGGCCCCACTTGGCCCATCATCAAACAATGAAATCTAGGCCTATAGAAGCACCCACCGTTCGATCTTCTTAGTCTGTTGGAATTTCGGTCTCCTTGTGCTTCACTTTGATGGAAGGTAACGAAAGGTGAATGGCTAGGATGAAGGATTTTAAGGTGAAAAGTGGGCCACACAACACTCTTTTTCTTTTTCTCTCCTTAGAAAAGTTTGGACGTGTGTACCTCTTGGTTGCTTGGAATTTATGTTGAGAAAGAGAAAGAGAGAGAGAGAGAGAGAGAGAGAGAGAGAGAGAGAGAGAGAGAGAGAGAGAGAGAGAGAGAGAGAGAGAAGTGTGGTGGTTGTAAGAGAGATGTGAGGTGAGTGATGGGTGAGGTAAGAGATTGGTTGACTTTGGAGTTTTCTTGACTTGGGGAGAAAGAAATCATGGGTTGCCCTTGTACTTGACATGAAGTGATTGATTGATTGATTTGAGTGATTGATTGATGGGTGTAACGCCCTGAAATTCAAGGGTCGAGCATAACTCAGCTCTCGAGTTTCAAAACATCACTTATGCAACATAAACAATGATGGATGTATGTTATCTGTCTTAGAGCATAAAACATGAAGTAGATTAAGCCAGATCAGGCGACAAAATTCAGGGATAAAGAGAAAATGCAAGCAGAAGTCTTAAATCAATATATAAACCAAAATAATCCCCAAAAGATGCGTGCTCTGCCCAGGGCAATAAGTACAACTGTGTATCAAAAATACATATATCAAACTCTGACAAAATAATATAATCATATCCCAGAATCTCCACCAATCAGGATAAGGCTCACATGAACCCGCCTGAGAACTGCATGAACGAGAAAGCCTCCTTGTCCTCGTTGGACTCCAGCTCCGCCTCACAGGCATCACTGTCACCTGCAGCTAAGTCAAAGTCTGGTTGGTGTTTAAGCACCATCCCAGAACGTGGGAGTGAGTGATCAACTTAGTGGAACTATACAGCAAAGGTTAACATGTTATCAATTCAATCAAGTAGTAATGATAAAGCAGTACAATCAAACATGTCCTAGATACTATTATTAATGCAAGAATGATATGAGGGAATGATGCATGCCCTCACCACAATCTCCCTCTGCGATCTTCATCTTACGGTCACGCATGTTAGTCACTTCCTCAGTGCTCCTACACCAACGCCAACAACACATGCAATGTAATAATATGAGCATGATTATCTAGTTCTTATTAGTCCTTTTCATATAGCAGGATCGGGAAGCTAAAACACCTCCCTTATATCAATTTCCAAGCATTAATCCATTCCAGGGTTGTCAGTCCTAAGAAATGTCATATGATGTTACGATTCTAAATCGCTATAAAGGGCTCGTCACCAATCAATACAGGTCTAGTTATATCATAAATACTATAACAAGACTCGTCGCCCTTATGCAGTGTCAGGATATACTCGAAGTCACTACAGAGGGCTCGTCACCAATCAATGTCGGCCGACAGCACGAATATAGTGTCCCATACCACCATAATCGGCTCACGAGAGTAGGGTGCTCACTGGTCACTATGGGGAGGCTCGTTGTCTCAGCGTAGGCCAACAGCTCGACCAAAGTGTCCCATACCACTATGTCCAGCTCATGAGTCTTAGGGGATCACGATATCAAGGTTAACGGGAGTTTCACTAGTGAGTTTAGTGCCTTATATTCAAACAATAGTGACCAAACATGGTGGACAAACATCGGTCAATCGAGTTAGTTGATAAGCTCAACTAGGCCAAGCACACGTTAAGTTGAATGACATGGAATGCATAAGCACTCCGTGTGGCCTAACCACTGTCGAACGTCCCAAGCATGACTCGGATTCGTTAAACTCATCCTGCGTGGCGAAAACGACCTCAACCACCATTTGAAGAACGGTTACCGATTACGTGGACTGTAATACAGCCCCAATCATGTATGAGCTCAATAACAGGCATATGATTCATGTCATACATTCATGTGAACATTTATGAAATATAACTTGAACATAAATACAGTACATGGAGGAAATCATGCCCACAGCTAACATGAATAATTTAAGCTAATCAATCCATGGAGGAAATCATACACTCAGGTAATGTGATTGAGATTCATATCTTAACAACCTTAAAAATCATACTTTACTAACTACTAACTCAATCAAGCATTAATACAAACACTTAGACTACACTATTCATCATACATCACGTATGTCGACCATATAGCATAATAGGGCAATTCCTTTCATCAAGGAGTCGTCGCATATATAACAATTATGTATCAAAGACAAAGAATCATGGCAATCATAACATATAATTCCATACGTAAACGGGTATTCTAACATATACATGAAATACTCTATTTATAACATAGATTATACATATACGTAATTCAAAACGGATAGCGTATTTGGCATGTGTAATAGAATTCACTTCAGGAATAAATCATTATCTAACATTGAAAGTCTTGAAAACCATAACCTAAACATATATAGTCTGCACCTTAAACCAGAAAACGCGTAATGAATATGATTCAGACGATAAGTCTTCGTCAACGATGAATATGCTACCTAAGGCATGAAACAAGTTAGTTATAACTTCACTACAACTATTCTAAGCTACAAAAAAAGTTAGGGTTTGCTTAACTTACCCAAGAATGGAATTAGAATCACCGGAATAACGATTCAGATACGCAGGATCGATACGTAGAAGAATTGGGAAGAATTCCATGGAGAAACAACAGGTTCTCTCTTACTTCTCTCTCTTTTCTCTCTCTTAAAATGGCTAGGGTTTAGGAAATTCGTATGGGATTTGGGAATGAGGGTTTAAGGCCTTTATATAAGCCTAAATTCGACGGAAACAGCTTAGGGCCAAGGAATACTTAGGTTATAACCAAATCAGGCTCTTTCTGATCCAACGGAGTACTTCGGGAGGTCCTCTTATCAAATGCGGTCGGACTTAAGCTCACTATTATAGGATCTTAAGAAAGTTAAGTTTTCAGTCCAATAGGGTTTTCAGATCGTCCATGGCAAACCAGTTTCAATTCAACGGTCACCGAAATTTAATCAGGGCCACAAGTACTTTAACATGTATGGGCCACCTTCCTTGATCCAAGGGTGAATTTGGGTCGAAATCTAACGGTCAAAATGCTTAGAAATAACGCACACGCGACATAACCCAGATTACTTAAAATCATATTTAATTTTGTAAAAATCTTCGCTTTCTCACTCTCTTCACTCCGGACTCAAGGAAATGGTCTCAGGACATCGTTTGGCCTTGATTTTTGAGGTGATAGTCAAGTGCAACTAAGCGGTCATAATAGTCTAAGTTCATCGCTATCGGACTTTCGATGTGTGGTCTAGGTCCGATACGAAGTTTCAAAGTACTCCCGGAAGCAACTGGGTTTACAGTTGGATCCTAGATTTTAGGGTATTATAACGTTAACAATTCTATAGGTTCTGGGTCTTACAGAATGTATTGAAAGTTGTTGGTGCTAATTTCATAAGTAATCTAGTTTAGCGCTAATTAATACACATTAAATTTTTAAAGGATTTGGGTCTAAATGATTTCTACTAGAGGTGGTACTTGAGTTTAAGTACGAATTTTTCTAAGGCTTTACAATCTACCCCCCTAAAGAAAAAATTTTGTCCTCAAAATTCGTACCTTCTCATACTCCTCGAGGATCTGGGGGTAATTCTTCCTGACCTCAGCTTCGGTCTCCCAAGTAGCTTCTTCTTCACTATGATGCGTCCAAAAAACCTTCACAAGTGGGATAACCTTGCTACGCAATACCTGCTCCTTCCTATTCAAAATACGCGTCGGTCGCGGTTCATAATTGGCGTCCTCGCTCAACTGCACCTATTCCCATCTAATAATGTGCGAAGGATCAGGAACGTACTTCTTTAACATGGACATATGAAAAATATTATGCACGCCTGCGAGTGGTGTGGGAAAAGTAAGGCGATACGCTACTGCCTCCACTCAATCAAGTATCTGGAATGGGCCAATAAATCTCGGCGTGAGCTTCCCTTTCTTACTAAACTTAAGAACTCCTCGCATAGGGGAAACCTTAAGGAATACATGGTCTCCAACATCAAACTCAAGCGGTCGCCGTCTCGTATCGAAGTAGCTCTTCTACCTGCTCTGTGTTGAGAGTAGTCGACGCCAAATAATGTCGATTTTCTCTGAAGTCGCCTGAACCAACTCTGGACCAATCAGAGTCTTCTCGCCCACTTCTGCCCAACAATGCGGTGCTCAACACGGGCGATCATACAGTGCCTCATAGGGAGGTATACCAATACTTGCCTGAAAATTGTTATTATACGTGAACTCTGCATAAGGAAGACAGTCATCCCAAATGTCCTTGAAGTCCAACACATAAGCTCGCAACATATCTTCTAAAATCTGATTCACATGCTCCGTCTGCACATCTGTCTGCGGATGGAACATGGTACTGAACTTTAACTTCACACCCATCACTTCCTGGATATAAGTCCAGAAGATAGATGTGAATCAGGTGTCTCGATTAGACACAATCTCTAAGGGAAATCCATGCAGGTTTACAATCTCCTTGATATACAATCTAGCCAGCTTGTCTATAGAATTTGTAACTCTAATCGGTAGAAAATGAGCTGACTTCGTCAACCTATCAACGATCACCCAAATAGAATCATGTCCCTTCTTCGTCTTTGGCAGTCCAGAAATAAAATCCATAAAAATAAACTCTCACTTCCATTCAGCTATAAGCATGGGCTGAAGCAATCCAGGAGGTCGGCGATGCTTTGCCTTTACCTGCTGACACGTGAGACAACGGGAGATGAACTCAGTAATGTGGACCTTCATATTTTCTAACCAGTACAATCTTTTCATGTTCTGATACATCTTCGTGCTACCTAGATGCATCGCAAGCCTCGAACTGTGGGCTGACTTAAGAATCTCTCGTCTCAAGTCCGGAATGTTTGGGATGAACAGGCGGCCTTGATATCGCAAGCCCCCATCCATACCAACAGTCCACTCAGAGTCCTCGTCAGTACCAACCCACTCCTTCATCTTCACCAGAAGCTCAGCACCAGCCTGAGCCTCAATAATATGGCCATCTACATGTGCGACGACTTCATATGGCTCTTCCACTGTGAGTTTCTGATCAAAGTCTTGACAAAGTTTACCATATCCTATTCTGCAATCATAAGCTGAGCCACAAATTCTATAGTCTTCTTATGGCTCAACGCATCTGCCACAAGGTTTGCCTTGCCCAGATGGTAGGAAACCTCGAACTTAAAGTCCTTCAAGGACTCCATCCATCGGCGCTGCCTCATATTCAAATCTCACTGTGAGAATATATATCTAAGGCTCTTGTGGTCTCAAAAGAGCTCAAACTCCTCTCCATAGAGGTAATATCTCTAGAGCTTTAATGCGAAAATGACAGCTGCTAACTCTAGGTCATGTGTAGGGTAATTCTCCTCGTATTTCCTTAATTATCTCGATGCATACGCAACACCCTATCCTTCTACATAAGGACACAACCCAGACCAATGCGAGATACGTCAATATAAATCGTATACTTAACCCCTTGCTCTGGCAATACTAGCATAGGGGTGGACGTCAACTTGTCCTTCAGCTCCTGAAAAGCTGCTTCAACCTTCTCATTCCAAGCAAACTTCAAGTCCTTCCATGTCAACTGAGACAACGGTCTGACAATCTTGGAAAAGTCTCGAATGAATTGTCGATAGTAACCTGTCAGACCCAAAAAACTCCTCACCTCAGTAACTGAACTAGGCTGCTTCCAATCCTGAACCACAGCAACCTTAGCGAGGTCTACAGCAATACCTTCCTTGGACACCACATGTCTCAGGAACTTAACTTCTTCCTTCGAGAAGTCGCATTTCTTATACTGCGTGAACAACTGGTTCTCCCTGAGAGTATTCAATACCGCTCTCAAGTGCTCCTTGTGCTCGTCCTGACTCGTGGAGTATATCAAAATGTCATCGATAAAGATAATGATGAATCAGAATAGAAATGGTCGAAACACCCTGTTCATTAGATCTATGAACAGGGCCGGAGCATTTATGAGTCCAAAAGACATCACAAGGAACTCATAATGACCAAAACTGGTCCTGAACGCAGTCTTCTGCACATCCTCATCCCTTACGCACAACTGATGATACCCAGACTGCAAATCTATCTTCAAGAAATAACGTGCCCCCTTCAGCTGATCGAACAAATCATCAATCTTAGGCAAGGGATACTTGTTCTTCACGGTCACCAGATTTAGCCTGCGATAATCAATACATAAACGTAGGGAACCGTCTTTCTTCTTCACAAACAAGACAGGCACTCCCCAAGGTGACACACTCGGTCAAATAAATTCTGCCTCAAGTAAAATATCGATCTGTCTCTTCAACTCCTCCATCTCACATGGAGGCATACGATACGTCGACAGAAAAATGGGTGTCGCACCGGGCATAAGATCGATAGTGAAGTCAATCTCGCACCAAGGAGGAAGCCTTGAAATCTTATCAAACACATTAGGAAAATCACGAACCACTGACATAACTCCTAACGTCGTAACATCATAACTCTTTAGCAAAGAAGCGTAGCTACTAATATGACAGGACCAACTGACTTGAACTGGAAATGAAAAGCTCGTGCCCTCAGGTCCATAGGCTGTCATAACTCTGGCCTCGCAATCAATCTCTGCTCTCATCTTCGTGAGCCAATCTATCCCAAATATAACATCATAATGACACAGTGGGGCAACAATCAGGTCAATGACCACTGTCCTGCTACCCAAATCTATCGAGCAAGACTCACAGGTCCGAGTAATATCTGAAATAGTCCCTATAGCTGTCGTGAGTCTCACTCCCTTCGCAAGAGCTGTAACTAAACCTAGCCGCTTGACCGTAACACAAGAAATGACCGAAATAGTGGACCCAGTGTCCACCAATAAGAAGATAGGTGTACCTAAGATGTGAGTGAGAACCTTAAAAGACGTTGGTGCTGACTCTACCTTGGGTGCCTCAGCTGTGAGTGCATGAACCCGAGCCTGCTATGGGCGATGCTGTGGTGGAACCATGGGCCGTTGTGGAAGCCTTAAGAGAGGTGCTGGAGGTCTGAAGGAAGGATGAGCTGGTGCTGATCGAAGGGATGGTGCTGAAATAGCTTGAGGCATCAGACGGCCGATCCTATAACACCTCGAATTTTTGCCAACCTAGAGTTAGACATCCTTAGGCAATGGGTCAACCATATCACTCTTAAAGCTCAATTCCAAAGCCAAAGAAATCATTTAGAACTAAATTCCTTAGAAATTTAATGTGAATTAACTAGCAACACACTAGATTACCTGTGAAAGTAGCACCAACCACTTTAAATACGATATGTAAAATCCAAAACCTATAGAATTTTTAATGCTATGTTACCCTAAAATCTAGAATCCAACTCTAAACCCAGTTGCTCTCGGGAGCACTTTGAAACTTCGTATTGGACCTGGACCGTACGTCGAAAGACTGATAGCTATAAACTTAAAAGATATTGGCCGCATAGTTGGACTTGACAAGCATCGCAAAAATCACATCCAAACGATGCTCTGGGACGATTTCCATGAGTAAGGAGTGAAGAGTGTGAGAAAATGAAGATTTTTAAGAAATTAAATATAATTTTAAGTAATTTGGAACGTGTCACTTGCACGATGTTTCTAAGCATTCTGACCGTTAGATTTCAATCCAAATTCACCCTCGGATCAGGAAAGGTGGCCCATACATGTCAAAGTACTTGTAGTCCTGATCGAATTTCGGTAACCGTTGAATTGAAGCTGGTCCGCCACGGTCGATCTGGAAACCCGATCGGACTGAAAACTTAACTTGATCAAGATCCAATATTTGTGAGCTTAAGTCCGTGTAACACCCTGAAAATCGGGGGTCGTGTATAAACTCAACTCCCGAGTTCCAGACCGTCACTTATGCAACAAAAATGATTATGATTCAATGTTGTCTGATTTAAAGCATTCACATGAGTAAAAGTATACCAAAACTGCAATTCATACTTCAGATCCAGTGATAAAAGCAAGCGGAAGACTAAACAATATATATATTACTGTATGGAAAAACAAAGTAAACCTCATCTGTCTCTAAAGTATGAATACATCTTTGAGTCTCATATACATATACATGAACAAAAAATAAATATCCAAAATGGTCCCACTAAAGTCCCATCGATCCAGGTCGCTTACGCAAAGCCATCGTGATACTGCATGTACGAGAACTCGTCCTGGTCCTCGTCAAAGTCTGGCTCTACCTCCTGGATCTCAGCCTCACCTGCATCTACAACAGGGTCTGGTGGGTGTTGCAAACACCATCCCGTAACGTGGGAGTGAGTGATCAACTCAGTGGAATCATAGAGCAAGGATTAGCATGTTCACAATTCAATCACGCGATAATAGTAAAGCAGTAAATCAGACAATCCTAATACTGTTGTTAATGCAAGATGATATGACGTGATGTATGCCCTCACCGACGATCTCCCTCATACGGCAACATCTTACGACCGCGGCATGCCACACTCCCTAAAGTGCTCCACATCTTCCAGGCACATGCAATGCTATGGTGATATGATTTTCGAGTTGTTATTAGTCCATTCAAACAGCAGGATTGGGAAACTAAGGTACTTCCCTTGTATAAATCCCAACACAGATCCTGTCTAGGGTCGTCACTCCTAGTAATCTCATACGATGTATATTTCGTAGGTCGCTGCAAGGGCTGCCAGGACTGTTGCTCGCACTCGTTGCACCGCTCCCCCATCACCTTATCAATACAGGCCTACCGTACTCTACTGCAACGGAAGGGTCGTCGCCTCCCGTGGACTCAGAATACGCTCGCGGTCACTACAAAGGACTCGTCGCCTGATCAGTGTAGGCCGACAGCTAGAATATAGTGTCCCATACCACCATAATCTGCTCACGAGTCTAGGTGCTCACTGGTCACTACGGGGAGGTTTATGGCCCCAGCGTAGGTCGACAGCTCGACCACGGTGTCCCATACCACCATGCCCGGCTCATGAGTCTTCGTGGATCAAGGTACCATGGTTAACAGGGTTTACAATGGTAAGTTCAGTACCCTAGGTTCAAGCAGTTATGACTCATACAAGGTGAACATACATCGGCCAGTCGGGTTGCTTGACGGGCTCGACTAGCGCGATCGTATCTCAAGTCGAACGACATGAAGTGCGTAAAACACTTCGCGTGGCCTAACCACTGCCGCCAACTTCAAACACGACTCGCGTTCATCGACACGGCGTTCGTGGCCAAGACCAGCCAGCCACGAATTCGCTCAGTTACCGACTGCCTGGACTATGTATAGTCCCAAAAAATTATGGAATCACATCAGCAATTTATATAGGAATATTGGAATTGAAATACAATCATGTGAGCATGTTAACACATGTTATAACATTCAACTTAAGTAAATCTTCAAACACATATATTTCAAGCATGTAATGAAATCATGCATATAGTCAACATGTGGGAAATCATTTAGATCAGCATATTAATCGAGAAATCCATCTCAAATTAGTTCATAACATCATTTAGTTCAATACATACTAGTATAAACATTTATACAAACACATACACTACACACTTAAGTCAACATATAGCATGTCGACCCGAAGTGTGCAATTAGGCGAATCTCTTCGTCAAACTAATTATGCACGTATTCCTAACTTCCTAATGTAACAACAAACCATGTCAATCACATCAGCAAAATATGAATGTAAACAATACTTCCTACAAATGATTAAAATGCCCTAAATCTCATATTCTTCATTAATTTACGAAACAGGAAACGGAGAGCATATTGTACATGTCAAACGGTGATGCCGTCAATAATCTACTATTAAACGACATTGAAAGTGTTGGGAACCGTCAATCAAAGCGTCTAAAATCCTCACCTTATGTCTTATAGACTCGTGAATTGAAACGGAGCGTATACGCTTCGTCTACGGTGAATAGGGAACCTAATACACAAGATCCATGAGCTACATCGCTATGGAAACAAAGGAACCTCAAATCAGCAACTATTTAGGGTATTTACTTACCTAGAATCGCGGTGAAATCGCCGGGAAAGCGATAGAGGTGCGTTGCTTAAGCACGTGCAACACGGAGCACAAGTAGCAGGAAGAACTCTCCCACTCTCTCTCACAATCTCTCACCTTTTTCTCTCTCCTAAGTTAGGGTTTCTCTCAAATTCGGATGGGAGAGAGGAGTGAGGGTTTCAACCCCTTTTATAGCCTAAAACATGTCCAAAATAGGCTTGGGAACAATGTTTACTTGGTGCCTAACCAAATCGGGGCCGTTTCGCTCTAAAAGAGCATTTCTGATGGTCCCCTAGCCAAATGCGGTCGGACTTAAGCTCATGCATACTGGATCTAGCACACATCCAGTTTTCAGACCGGTAGGGTTCCCAGATCGCACGTGGCGGTCCAGTTTCAGTTTAACGGTCACCGCACCAAGATCAGGCCTATAACTCTCGTGATATGTAATAGAAATTTTTCCTGATCCAAGGGTGTAATTTGGCTGAATTCTGACGGTCAGAACGCTTAATACTGATGCGTCAATTTGTGTGCCAGATTTGAATTTCAAATTCTAATTCTAACCCTATTCTCACTCTCTTCACTCCAGGCTCAATGAAATAGCCTCCGAATGTCAGTTGGACTTGATTTTCGAAACGATTGCCAAGCCCAGCTAAGTGGTCATAATGGTCTAAGATGGTAGGTATCGGACTTTCGACGCGCGGTGTAAATCTAATACAAAGTTTCAAGGAGGTCCCGAGAATAAACCGGTTTAGAGTTTGATCCGAGGCTTTAGGGCATTATAGCACCATTGGTTCCACTCGCTTTGAGCCTTGTAGAACGTATTTAAAGTGATCAGGGACCATTTCCCAGTTATTCTAACGTTGCACTAGCTAACTTAGTCATATTTTTCTAAAGGAATAAATTCTACACAATTTCGGGTCGAGTTGGTACTCGAGCCCAAGTATGGATTTTTCACGGACGTTACAATCTACCCCCCTTAACAAATAATTTCATCCTTAAAATTTTGTACCTTTTCGTACTCCTCGAGAAGCTGTGGGTAGTTCTTTCTGATCTCGGCTTCTGTCTCCCAGGTAGCGTCCTCCTCAGAGTGATGCGTCCATAATACCTTCACAAGGGGAATCACCTTGCTACGCAGTACCTGCTCCTTCCTATCTAGGATACGTGTCGGTCGCAGGATATATGTAACATCCTCTCCTAACTGCACCTGCTCCCATCTGATGATATGGGAAGGATCAGCAACGTACTTCTTCAGCATAGAAACATGAAATACGTTGTGAACGCTTGCGAGAGGCGTGGGTAAAGCCAATCGGTAAGTCACCGCTCCCACACGATCGAGGATATGGAATGGACCAATGAATCGCGGTGCCAGCTTCCCCATCTTCCCGAACCGAAGGACTCCCTTCATAGGAGAAACTCGCAAAAACACATGATCCCCAACTGTGAACTCTAGTGGCCTCCGTCTCGTATCGGCGTAGCTCTTCTGTCTGCTCTGCGCTGTAAGGAGCCGACATCGAATAATATCAATCTTCTCTGACGTCGCCTGCACTAACTCTGGGCCAATCAAGCTACGCTCACCGACCTCTAGCCAGCAATGCGGTGCGCGATAAGGTCGCCCATACAGCGCCTCATAAGGTGCCATACCGATACTCGCCTGAAAGCTGTTGTTGTATGCAAACTCCGCATAAGCAAGACAATCATCCCAACTGTCCTTGAAGTCCAATGCGCAAGCTCTCAACATGTCCTCCAAGATCTGGTTCACCCGCTCTGTCTGTGGGTGGAAGGCAGTACTGAACTTCAACTTCACACCCATAGCCTCCTGAATGCGAGTCCAGAAAATAGAAGTGAACCGCGTGTCTCTGTCCGACACGATCTCCAACGGAACTCCATGCAGACGCACAATCTCCCTGATATACAATCTAGCCAGCTCGTCTGTAGAGTTCGTAACTCTGATCGGTAGGAAGTGCGCCGACTTCGTCAATCGGTCGACGATCACCCAAATTGAATCATGTCCCTTCCTCGTCTTCGGCAACCCAGAAATGAAGTCCATGGAAATGAAATCTCACTTCCACTCTGCGATCGGCATGGGCTGCAAAAGTCCAGGTGGTCGGCGATGCTCTGCCTTCACCTGCTGACAAGTGAGACAACGGGACACGAACTCTGCTATGTGGGTCTTCATACCTTCCCACCAATACGTCCTCTTCACGTCACGATACATCTATGTGCTGCCTGGATGCATCGCGAGTCTAGTAGAATACACAGCCTCGAGAATCTCTCGTCTCAAGTCAGGGACATCTGGGACGCATAGGCGGCCACAATAACGTAAGCCCCCATCCATACCAACTCGCCAGTCGGCGTCAGCATCATCACTGGCCTGCTCTCGAAGCTCAGTAAGATGCGCATCGTCCCTCTGCGCCTCGATGACTCGGTCATCGATCTGGGATCGCACCTGTACATGTGCAATGAACTCAAACGGCTCCTCTACGGTGAGTTTCTGCTCAAAGTCTAGCAAAAACTCAACCATATCCCACTCGGCAACCATCAGCGGAGCCGCAAACTCTATCGCCTTCTTGCGGCTCAACGCATCAGCCACAAGGTTCGCCTTCCCAGGATGGTAAGAGACTTCAAACTTGAAGTGCTTCAACGTCTCCATCCATCGCCGCTGCCTCATATTCAAGTCTCTCTGCGTGAATATATACTTGAGGCTCTTGTGGTCGCAAAAGAGCTCGAACTCCTCTCCGTAGAGGTAATATCTCCAGAGTCTCAGTGCGAATATAACGGCTGCCAACTCTAGGTCGTGTGTAGGGTAATTCTCCTCGTGCTTCCTTAATTGTCTCGAGGCATACGAAATTACCCTGTCCCTCTGCATAAGGACACAACCCAAACCAACGATAGACGCGTCAGTATATATAGTGTATCTAACCCCTTGCTCTGGCAATACTAGCAAAGGGGCGGACGTAAGTCTGTCCTTCAGCTCCTGAAAAGCTGACTCCGCCTTGTCATTCCAGGCGAACTTCACGTCCTTCCGTGTCAACTGAGATAAGGGTCTCGCGATCTTCGAGAAGTCCTGAATGAAGCGCCGATAGTAGCCAGAGAGACCCAAGAAACTCCTCACCTCAGTGACAGAACCAGGCTGCTCCCAGTCCTGCACCGCAGCTACCTTAGACAGGTCAACTGCCATGCCATCCTTGGACACCACGTGTCCCAGAAACTTCACCTCCTGCTTCCAGAAGTCGCACTTCTTGTACTATGCGAACAACTGATGCTGTCTGAGAGTATCCAGGACCAAACGCAAGTGCTCCTCATGCTCCTCTCGACTCCTGGAGTACACCAAAATGTCGTCAATGAATACAACGACGAATCGATAGAGGAAAGGTCGAAATACCCAGTTCATCAGATCCATGAACACGGCTGGTGCGTTCGTGAGACCGAACGACATCACGAGGAACTCATAGTGGCCAAAACTGGTCCTGAATGCTGTCTTCTGCACGTCCTCATCCCTGACGCACAACTGATGATATCCTGACTGAAGATCAATCTTCGAGAAGTACTGTGCTCCTCTCAACTGATCAAACAAGTCATCGATCCTGGGTAAAGGATACCTGTTCTTCACCGTAACTTGGTTCAGCCTGCGATAATCAATACACAATCGCATCGAACCGTCCTTCTTCCTCACGAACAAGACCGGTGCTCTCCAAGGAGACACACTAGGCCGTATAAGGCCAAGCTCTAGCAGACCATCAATCTGCGTCCTCAACTCCTCCATCTCACATGGTACCATGCGATACGTCGGCAGTGAGACGGGTGTAGAACCAGGAACCAGATCGATAGTGAAATCGATCTCACGTCGGGGCGGCAAACCAGGGATCTTCCTGAATAGATCCCAGAACTCGGAAACGACTGGCACATGCTTGAGTACCTGGGCACCAGCGTCGCGCAATAAAGTTACGTAACTAAGTATGCGGAAAGGAAGATTTACCCGCACTGAAAACGTGAAAGGCGTGCCCTCAGGCTCGTACACCGTCACCATACGAGCCTCGCAGTCAATCTCGTCCCTTCCAGCAGTCAACCAGTCCATGCCAAGAATGACATCGAGATAAACGAGCGAGGGATCGACGACAAGATCAAGAGCCATCGTCCTGCCTCCCAGATCAACTAAACAACCCTCACACATCTGGGTAACATCCGAATAATCCCCATGAGCTGCAAAGACTCGCACGCTATCCATAGTGATAGTCTGTAACCCAAGACGCCTGACTACAGCGCGCGATATCAAAGAAATCATGGAACCAGTGTCCACCATCACAAGAATAGGGGTACCTCCAATATGGGCTGTGACCTCGAAGGCTGAATGCTGAAGAGTCGGTGTCGCAGCTGCCTCAGCTGTCAATGCATGAACCCGAGCCTGCTGTGGCCGGTTCGGCCGCTGTGTTCAGGGCCGTGGAGGCTGTCTGATCTGCGATACCGGAGGCCTGAAAGAAGGGTGCGCAGGAGCTAACCGTATAGGCGGTGCTGATATCGCCTGTGAACGAGTACGGTCAATCTTCTGAGGCGGTGAGAACCCGCTGTCCCGCATCCGAGAGAAATAGCTCTGTGCCAAGTGGCCTGTCCTCCCACAGTATGTACATGTCAAATTAGGGCACCGAAACGGTGGTACAGGCGCTGTAGTCCTAGCAGGAGGATCAATGCGAGGCCTCTTGCCTGCGAGGGGCCTGTCCTACATGTCTGGTTGCGGCCTAGAAGCAACAGGGCTACGAGATCGCGCAAGTCGATCCACATCCTGCTCTGCCTGCATAGACATGTGAATCAACTCCGCATATGAAGGAATGGTCACAAAGCACATCTTCGACCGAATGTCCGGTCGTAAACCCTCCAAAAAGTGCCGTATGCGCATCTGCTCATCAGCCAAAATCATCGGGATGTATCTGCCCAACTCCGTGAACCGATGCTCATACTCTGTAACTGTCATGGCTACCTGTCCGAGGCGGAGAAACTCATTCTCCCTGTCATGCTTGTAAGTCTGGGGATAATACTTCTCATGGAAGCGGAACTCAAACGCTGCCCACGTCCATACAAAGTTGACGGCAATGGTCCGCAGTACGCTATCCCACCACAGGCTAGCCTCTCTCTCAAACAGGAATGTAGCCAGCTCTACTTGCTCGGCCTCTGTGCAATGAAGCATCCGTAATATCTTCGACACACGGTCGAGCCAGTACTCAGCCTCCTCGGGTCTGTGAGAACCCGTGAAAGTGGGAGGCGCAAGCGCTGAAATGGCTCTAATAGGCCTCGTGTATCAGCAGTATTCCCCGCAGGGTAAGCAGGCGGCGCAGGATGAGCCATGCCCTCATCCTGGGCGTATGTATAAGCATCCTCAGCTGGATGCGCAGGTGGTGCAGGTGGTGTAGATGGAGCCGCACCCCCACCCTGGGCTAATGTCCCCACGATGGTAGTCAGAAGCTGCTACTGCTGCAGCATCATAGCCATCATCTGCTCGAATCTGTCAGGAGGTGGAGCAGGCTGTGGCGGATGTTGTGTGTAAGTAGATGCGCGATGAGGCTGTCAGACTGATGGCGTAAATGGCAGTGGTCCAACTGTAGGACCAGCGGCAGGCTGAGACGATCGAACTGCCTCAGGAATCGGGCCTAAAGAAGGGTCCGCATGAGTGTCAGACTGCGAAGGAGTCTGATCCATACGCTCACTCAATGCCAGCCGAACCGCGCTCCGCGTAGCCTTAGGCGGCATTCCCTATATTCAAAATAGGGCGCAACCTTGTCAGTCTCATTAGCAAAAATACACCGCAATCATTCACATAAGAAGTCAAAGGCATTCCATGCATTTCATTTAATCAAAATTGTCACAATACAAGGGATATATCCTTACAAGCATCATGACTAGAAATACATGGAAACTAAGACAGTTAAAATTGCAACAGCAACATAAGCAAAGCACTAGCCCTAACAGGCTTACACACAAAGCAGGAAATGACTAACTACTGACAACTACATCAAAGGTCGCATCGCTAATCTGAGTCTGGGCACGGAGGAGCACCCTTATCCTGCAAGCAACACAGGATCGCCTTCAAGGTGCCAATCACCTTGCCTAATTTCTTCTTTGTAACGGCCTTGGCATCCTCGACTTCTGCACGAAGTTCTTGAACTTCCCTTCGTAAAGCGATCTGACTCTCCTCCATTCGAGCAATGCGATCGTCGCTAGTAGCCTGCGTAGAAGGAGGAGGGCTCTCATCTGTATCCTGAACCTCCTCTTCTGCCTCTTCTTGAGCTTCTTCCTGAACCTCTGCTCCTGGTTCTTCTTCGCTTTTATCTTCCTCATCATCAAAGTCATCCTCGATGTCCTCCTCAAGCTGATTTTCACAGTACTGCGACCCAATCTTCATCTTGACCATAGTCGACTCATCAATGGTATGAATCAAAACTGGCAATTTCGGCCCAAGTCTATAGGCAAACTCAAGCGTAATCTTGCAAATCAGTCGGCCAAAAGGAAGCGATTCGGATGTTCTTCTTGACTTAGCTACGAGGATTATCTGTCGTAAGGTGAAAGTGGTCATACATATGTTCTCTCCCTGGGCCACCAGATACAGGAAATCAACCATAAGGCGTGTACATTCAATGCGATTCGTCGACCTGGGATAAACATTGAACGTGCAGATATGGTGCAGCAGGCGCAAATCATCAGACATATACGTCGCCTTAAGGTAATTATTAGGCTGCCATGGAACCAACTTACCGCACAGGAACCTGGTGCGGTGATCTCGTTCACGCCTACTCCTCAGATTCTTCTCACTAGGATGAACATCACCAAGAGGCACGTTCAGAAGTCGCGTAATCAACCGAACATCGATCGTAGCCATCCGATCTCTACCAAAAGGGATTTTGAACTACAAAGGCTCCAAGGTAGGATTCTGGATACTAGCGTAGAAGGCACGAACCGTGCTCACATTAGCACGAGCGCGAGCTTCAAAGATCGGACCCTAATGCGCAGCTTCAATGCGTTCGAACAACAAAAATTCACCAAACAGTCGCCCTTCCACGTCTGCCTCAAATAACACCTTGCGATCAGTGTATTGACCATGAGGCATCTCTGATAGAATTACTCGCCCAAGGTGAGCATGGGGATCCAAATCCCACTTTGTACGACACTCTAGGGCTGCAGTTGGACCTGCGGCGGCGCTTGAATTTGTGGCACCACCCCCGGTCTCCTCGATTGAGCAGGGCGGCTTGGCCCAGCCTCATCTGTTACGATTTTCCTTTTACCCATCAAAGATATGATGGATGAGAGTGATAAAAGGCCTAAAATGGCTTCCACGAAGGCCATGGAAAATGGTGAAAATGCGGAGAAGTGGCTGCCCAATCTGGAAAAAGGAGATCTAGGCATCGTAGAGGGATGCTTCAAGCTTCCCAAGAGTGTATTTTCAAGGAGAAATAAAAACAAAAAAGTGGAATGGAGCACCTCACGATTTCAGCTCGATTTGGGAGTTTTTGGAGCTCCAAATGATGAAATCTTCAAGAGGAAGGTCTGCCAACTCTAAGGGAATGGTGGATGATGGTCATTTTTGGCCAAGAAGGGATCTAGGGATGATTTGGAATCCCGAATTTTGAAAATGGTTGCTGAAAAATGAAAATAGGGCTATGGGGAGGGCTGTTTGTGAAGGAGGGGTATGTTTTGGAGGTTTTCTTTGGACGGGAGACCTATGGGGAGGGTATACATGCCATTTAAGGGCGTGCGCCCGAAAAGCACCTCAAAGGGGCCCACCTGTACGGCGATGCATCGCCGGATCGGGGTTGGCATCGCCAACCGGTGATGCATCCGGTCGGTGGGGCTAGGTGGGTTCGGTCCCCCATGGTCCAAGGACCCCATATATGTATGGTTCGACCCCTGGTTCATTATATTTTGACCTACATAGGCCCAAACATGTGTTCTAGGCTTTCCGGGACCATTCCGCAATCCTGAATACCAAACCATATGATGCAACATATGAATTTGAGATAGAAGGAGCTAGTACATCCATCTAGATCCTTAGTTGCTAAAGAAAGTGAAGTTAGAATAGCCTTACGGCCACTTTTCATGAAATTTTACTATTCACTATAAAATTCTATGAAAGTATGAATTTGTGTTATTTTCTCATTAGTCTTGATGCCTAACAAGAAATGGATAAGAAAGAAATGAAGATTGGAGCGGTGAGAGGAAGAATTTTGAAAATTTTTAGTGAAACGGGGTTTTTAAGCCCTGGCGATTGAATACAGGAGTCGTGGTCATCCCACGGCCCAAGAATTTACTTTTACGGGTTTAAAATCGTTCAAAGAATGTCTCAACCCGATTTCCTAAGGCTTAGAAGCTATTCGGGTTGCTTTACGCAACCCGAGATGCGTTACAGACTCGATCGTGCGATCGATTCAAATAGACTTCGCCTATCGGCGAATCTGCGATCCTAGAAATGTTTCTAGACCCTTCTCGCACCCACCTAAGTCAAAGGAAGCGACAGCGTACGTCGCGAAACCATAACCCAGGCCCAGTATACTTTTATTCATGCTCTGATACCAACGTGTAACACCCTGAAAATCGGGGGTCGTGTATAAACTCAACTCCCGAGTTCCAAACCGTCACTTATGCAATAAAAATGATTATGATTCAATGTTGTTTGATTTAAAGCATTCACATGATTAAAATTATACCAAAACTGCAATTCATACTTCAGATCCAGTGATAAAAGCAAGCGGAAGACTAAACAATATATATATCACTGTATGGAAAAATAAAGTAAACCTCATCTGTCTCTAAAGTATGAATACATCTCTGAGTCTCATATACATATACATGAACAAAAAATAAATATCCAAAATGGTCCCACTAAAGTCCCATCGATCCAGGTCGCCTACGCAAAGCCATCGTGATACTGCATGTACGAGAACTCGTCCTGGTCCTCGTCAAAGTCTGGCTCCACCTCCTGGATCTCAGCTTCACCTGTATCTACAACAGGGTCTGGTGGGTGTTGCAAACACCATCCCGTAACGTGGGAGTGAGTGATCAACTCAGTGGAATCATAGAGCAATGTTTAGCATGTTCACAATTCAATCATGCGATAATAATAAAGCAGTAAATCAGACAATCCTAATACTGTTGTTAATGCAAGATCATATGACGTGATGTATGCCCTCACTGACGATCTCCCTCATACGGCAACATCTTACGACCGCGGCATGCCACACTCCCTAAAGTGCTCCACATCTTCCAGGCACACGTAATGCTATGGTGATATGATTTCCGAGTTGTTATTAGTCCATTCAAACAGCAGGATTGGGAAACTAAGGTACTTCCCTTATATCAATCCCAACACAGATCCTGTCTAGGGTCGTCACTCCTAGTAATCTCATACGATGTATATTTCGTAGGTCGCTGTAAGGGCTGCCAGGGCTGTTGCTCGCACTCGTTGCACCGCTCCCCCATCACCTTATCAATACAGGCCTACCGTACTCTACTGCAACGGAAGGGTCGTCGCCTCCCGTGGACTCAGAATACGCTCGCGGTCACTACAAAGGACTCGTCGCCTGATCAGTGTAGGCCGACAGCTAGAATATAGTGTCCCATACCACCATAATCTGCTCACGAGTCTAGGTGCTCACTAGTCACTACGGGGAGGTTTGTGGCCCCAGCGTAGGCCAACAGCTCGACCACGGTGTCCCATACCACCATGCCCGGCTCATGAGTCTTCGTGAATCAAGGTACCACGGTTAACAGGGTTTACAATGGTAAGTTCAGTACCCTAGGTTCAAGCAGTTATGACTCATACAAGGGGAACATACATCGGCCAGTCGGGTTGCTTGACAGGCTCGACTAGCGCGATCGCATCTCAAGTCAAACGACATGAAGTGCGTAAAACACTTCGCGTGGCCTAACCACTGCCGCCAACTTCAAACACGACTCGCGTTCATCGACGGGTCGTTCGTGGCCAAGACCAGCCAGCCACGAATTCGCTCAGTTACCGACTGCATGGACTATGTATAGTCCCAAACAATTATGGAATCACATCAGCAATTTATATAGGAATATTGGAATTGAAATACAATCATGTGAGCATGTTAACACATTTTATAACATTCAACTTAAGTAAATCTTCAAACACATATATTTCATGCATGTAATGAAATCATGCATATAGTCAACATGTGGGAAATCATTTAGATCAGCATATTAATTGAGAAATCCATCTCAAATTAATTCATAACATCATTTAGTTCAATACATACTAATACAAACATTTATACAAACACATACACTACACACTTAAGTCTACATATAGCATGTCGTCCCGAATTGTGCAATTAGGCGAATCTCTTCGCCAAACTAATTATGCACGCATTCCTAACTTCCTAATGCGACAACAAACCATGTCAATCATATCAGCAAAATATGAATGTAAAAAGTACTTCCTACAAATGACTAAAATGCCCTAAATCTCATATTCTTCGTTAATTTACGAAACAGGAAACAGAGAGCATATTGTACACAAACGGCGATGCCGTCAATAATCTACTATTAAACGACATTGAAAGCGTTGGGAACCGTCAATCAAAGCGTCTAAAATCCTCACCTTATGTCTTGTAGACTCGTGAATTGAAACGGAGCGTATATGCTTCGTCTACGGCGAATAGGGAACCTAATACACAAGATCCATGAGCTACATCGCTATGGAAACAAAGGAACCTCAAATCAGCAACTATTTAGGGTATTTACTTACCTAGAATCGCGGTGAAATCGCCGGGAAAGCGATAGAGGTGCGTTGCTTAAGCACGTGCAACACGGAGCACAAGTAGCAGGAAGAACTCTCCCACTCTCTCTCACAATCTCTCACCTTTTTCTCTCTCCCAAGTTAGGGTTTCTCTCAAATTCGGATGGGAGAGAGGAGTGAGGGTTTCAACCCCTTTTATAGCCTAAAACATGTCCAAAATAGGCTTGGGAACAATGTTTACTTGGTGCCTAACCAAATCGGGGCCGTTTCGGTCCAAAAGAGCATTTCTGATGGTCTCTTGGCCAAATGCGGTCGGACTTAAGCTCATGCATACTGGATCTAGCACACATCCAGTTTTCAGACCGGTAGGGTTCCCAGATCGCACGTGGCGGTCCAGTTTCAGTTTAATGGTCACCGCACCAAGATCAGGCCTATATGTCTCATGATATGTAATAGAAATTTTTCCTGATCCAAGGGTGTAATTTGGCTGAATTCTGATGGTCAGAACGCTCAATACTGATGCGTCAATTTGTGTGCCAGATTTGAATTTTAAATTCCAATTCTAACCCTATTCTCACTCTCTTCACTCCAGGCTCAATGAAATAGCCTCCGAATGTCAGTTGGACTTGATTTTCGAAACGATTGCCAAGCCCAGCTAAGTGGTCATAACGGTCTAAGGTGGTAGGTATTGGACTTTCAACGCGCGGTCTAGATCCAATACAAAGTTTCAAGGAGGTCCCGAGAATAAACCGGTTTAGAGTTTGATCCGAGGCTTTAGAGCATTATAACACCATTGGTTCCACTCGCTTTGAGCCTTGTAGAACGTATTTAAAGTGATCAGGGACCATTTCCCAGCTATTCTAACGTTGCACTAGCTAACTTAGTCATATTTTTCTAAAGGAATAAATTCTACACAATTTCGGGTCGAGTTGGTACTCGAGCCCAAGTATGGATTTTTCACGGATGTTACAGTCCGACCGCATTCAGTAAAGAGAGCTCCAGAAGTGCTCTGTTGGATCGGAACAACCTCCCTTTGGACATAACCTAAGTATACCATGGCCTAGGGTCTATTTTCGTGAGTTCTTGGCCTATATAAGGACCTTAAACCCTCTCTCATTCCTCTCATACGAATTTGAGAAAACCTTAGGAGAGAGGAGAGAGTTAAGAGAGAGAAAGTGTGGGAAAAGTGGGAAGATCTCCTTGATACTCTATCCTACTGCTGCACATTAACCATCATGATCTAATCGCTATTCTGGCGATTCTGACTTCGTTTCTAGGTAAGGAAACCTAACCCTAATCTGTTTTAGGATTTTAATAGTTGCATGTAGCGAAATAGCTGACTTACCTCGTGTTATAGGTCGTCATATCAACGTTAACGAAGACTTAGAGATTCCATCGACTTCTTTACGCTTCTACGGCATAAGGTGTGGACTTTAGACATTTAGGTTGTCATTTTTCAAAGCTTTCAATGTCAGATAATGATAGATTCCTGACGTGGATGCTATTTCACATGTAGAACATGCTATCCGTTTTCTGTTTCGGTTAAAACGAAGAATATAGAATTTTATGTATTCTCTGTATTCGTAAAAAATACCGTATACGTACAAAATATGAAAGTGTGTTTGCCATGATTAACTGCCATCTATGTATACTAGATGTATGTGTAACAACTCCTGGGCTAAAGGTTTAGCCCAAATACATGATATACCAACATACAATATGTATTTAGTATGTGTAGCCTAAGTGTTTGTGAAAATGACTGAATGAGTATAGACTTTGTATTCGTGCTCACCATGACAAACTGTCATGGATATATGATTGTTGTATGGGCGACAACCCTTTGACGAAAGGATTTGCCCTAATACATATGTAAATTAACACATAATATGTATGATGTAATGTGTAGGCTAAGTGTTTGTAAAAGTACCTGAATGAGTTAGTAGTTAGCAAGATGTACCTGTATGCAGGTTGAAATATGATTCTCAACCACATCAATGATGTGTATGATTTCCTCCATGTATGACTTATTTTGATGTCTGCTTGATTATGAATTGAATGTGTGTGAATTCATGTTTACAATGCACTTCAGAACATGTTCATATGATTGAATGATTTGTAATCTTGATCCATTACTGCTTTGACTATCTCATAGGACATCATGTTGTAGTTGAATGTGTTTGGGGCTATTGAATAGTCTAGGAAATCGGTAATACGCCTTGAGTTCATGGCCGAGACCTATTCGCCACGTAGGATGTGTTTGACAAACCCAAGCCGTGCGTTGCTTGTTGACAGTGGTTAGGCCACACGAGGTGCTTATATACTTCATGTTGATTAACTCAATGGGTGCTCGTACTATTCAAACTCGTCAAGTAACCCGATTAGCCTGATGTATGTTAACCATGTATAGACGCTACTGCTTGAATCTAAAGTACCAAACTTACTAGTAGAAATCCCGTTAAGCATGGTACCTCAATCCGCTAAGACTCATGAGCCGAGCATGTTGGTATGGGACACCGTGGTTGAGCTATCGGCCTACGCTGGGGCCACGAGCCTCCCCGTAGTAACCAGTGAGCAACCCAGACTCGTGAGCCAAATATGGTGGTATGAGACACTGTATTTGAGCTATCAGCCTACACTGATAAGGTGATGGGAGAGTGGTGTAACGAATAGCCCTAGCAGCTCTTTGTAGTGACCTCGAGCGTACTCTGAGTCTACGTGGAGGCGACGAACCTTCCGTAACAACAGGAGTACAAACTAGGCCTGTATTGATAAGGTGATGGGGGAGTGGTTTAACGATTTCATGTAACAGCCCTGACAGCCCTTGCAGTGACCTAGAATCGCACTTCGTATGAGATATGCTATGACTGATGACCTTAGACTGGATCATTGTTGGGAAATGATACAAGGGAGGTACTTTAGCTTCCCAATCCTGCTGTATGAAAAGGATTAATAACAACTCGGTAATCATGTTCATATCGCACTGCATGTGCCTAGAAGATGTGGAGCACTGAGGGATGAAAGCATGCTGCGAACATGAGATGGTGTCACATGAGGGAGTATGTAGGCAAGGGCATGCATCATTATTACATTTCATCCTTGCATTAATAAGAGTAGCTAGGAATGTTTGATTGTACTGCTTTATCATTACCGCTTGACTGATTTGATAATATGTTAATCTTTACTCTATTGTTCCACTGAGTTAGCTACTCACTCCCACGTTATGGGACGGTGTTGTACACACCAACCAGACCCTGTCTTAGTTTTAGGTGAGGGCGATGCTCGTGAAGTGGAGCCAGACTTTGCTTTTTTATGATGAGTTCTCCTACATGTAACTCTCTGGCGGGTCTATTTGACCTGGAGTTGCACCGACGGGGCTTCAGTATTTGGGAAAGAAGATATTACATTTTTCTCATTTTGTGCATTTTGTAATCAAACTTGTAATTGTTAACCTAGTGACATTCATACTCTGAGGGCTTACTATCACTCTTATCTAGTTTAAATACTTATCACAGTCTTCCGCTTGCATAATTTAAATACCTTTGGAGTATGATATGCTATTTTTGGTATAATCTCAATCATGTTTAATGCCCTTCTACAGATCACATTCATTCATCATTATCTATGTTGCATAAGTGATGTTTTGGAACTCGGGAGTCGGGTTTTTACTCGACCCCTGATTTTCAGGATGTTACAGATCCTCTGAGGTGGCGAGAAGCCACTATCTCGCATCCTGGAGAAACAAGATATCTCAGTTTGGTCAGGCTTCTTACAATAGTTGCACCACACATAAGGACGTCTCATATGGGCAGGAGATGTCACAAACCCCGGTTGTGAATCGATACGAGGCCTCTTACCAAGGAAAGGCCTACTCGAGAAATCAGGTCACGGCCTGGGAGCCATAGGTGCACGCATACGGGACAACCTCTCCCCGTCCTGCTCTGCTCGCAAGGACATGCTCACCAACTCAGCATAAGAATAGATGCTCACACAACACATCTTCGATCGAATCTCGGGCCGCAGACCCTTAAAAAAATGTCACATCCTCAATGGCTGATCACCGATAATTAAAGGAGCATACCTGCCCAGCTCTGTAAAACGATTCTCGTACTCTGTCACCGACATGCCTCCCTGGGGAAGGCGAAGGAACTCATTCTCCTTCTCGTGCCGGTAAGTGATCAAAAAATACTTCTCATGGAAGCGTGCCTCAAATGCTGCCCACATCCAAACAAATCCCTCCGCAACTGTGCGGAGAATGCTATCCCACCATAAGCTAGCCTCCTTCTCTAACATGAAGGTGGCAAGTTCAACCTGCTCTGCCTTGAAACAGTGTAGCGGTCTCAGCATCTTCGAGACGAGGTCGATCCAATACTCAGCCTCCTCGGGTCTGTGAGTACGTGAAAATGTAGGAGGCCACAAGCGCTAAAATCGCTCGAATGCGCCGCTCGCATTAGTATTCCCAATAGGGTGTAGAGGTGAGGCAGGTGGAGTCACGCCCATCGACTGAGCAAAGATACTAGCCATGGAGGATAAAAGCTGCTACTGTTGTTGCTGCTACTGTATCTACTGCTGTTATATCAATAGCATCATCTGCTCTAGCCTATCAGGAGGTGAAGCGGACTGTGATGTAGAAGGCGTCGATGCAGATGCACGGTTCTTCTCAGGAACTGTAGGTGTGACAGGAGGTACCACAGAAGGTGTCACAGGAGGAGGCCCAGCAGCAAGGCTAGAAATTGGCTGAGAACTCGGCATGAGATCAGAATGGGATGGGCCCGAATGAGGGTCATATGACTATCGTACAGGGCAAGGGCCTCGTCAAGCAAATCACCCAGAGAAAGATGGGCCGAAGATCTCGAGCCCTTAGGTGGCATACCCTACACACAACAGAGGGTAGGAACTAATGAGATTAGGCATTCACACAGTCCATCCACAACATTAACTTCACAAGCCAAATAAACAACATGCATTTCATTAACAAAATTGTCATAATACATGATCTGCAGCATTACATGAATCGCGACGGAGAAAGCATGTGAGCAAAACATCTAAGCTTCAAACATTAAGCTTCAAATACTAAACAACTACCAAACTAACAAACCACTACATAACTTCCAAAGCACACACAAAGACAAACAACGACTACATAAAAGACTATTCCTTAGAATCTGGAGATGGAAGAGGGGCACCCTTATCCTGCAAACAGCACAGGATCGTCTTCAAAGTGCGGGTTACTTTCTTAAACTTGTGCTTTACGTAGCCACGTAAATCCATAATATCCTATCAAAGAGTGGCCTGACCCTCCTCAAGCCTAACCAAACGGGCTTCTATATTAGCCCTATTAGGATCATGCTCCTAAGTCGCAGGAGGAGGACTCTCATCAGTATCCTAATCCTCCTCTTCTTCTTCATCCTACTCTCCCTCCTCTTCTATCTCTGATCCACCCTCTTCATTACTTTCCTCTTCTTCACTCTCAGACTCATTCTCGCTCTCCTCAAGGAGGGCTTGTTGTTGCCGAGGCCCGATCTTCATTTGGTTGAGAGTGGTCTCGTTGATGTAATGGACCGCGCTGGCAATTTCGCCCCAAGTCTATAGCCAAACTCGAGTGTAATCTTGCATATGAGTCAGCTGAAGGTGAGTGACTCAGTCGTTCTATTTGATTGCACGATAAGGATGATTTGTCACAATACAAACGTAGGCACGCACAACTTCGCTCCCTGCCCCACTTGGTACAGGAAATCCACCATGAGACGCGTGCACTCACTGCGATTGCTCCACCTGGGGTAGACGTTGAATGTGCAAATGTGGTGAAGCAGATGAAAATTGCCTGACATATGGGTCGTTAAGAGACTCCTGTTAGGCTGCCTTTCAACCAGTCAACCACATAGAAACCTGGTGCGGTGATCCCTTTCACGTGCACTATTCAAATTTCTCTCACTAGCATGTACCTCGCCTAGTGGCATATTCAGGAGTCGAGCTATTAACCCAACATTGATTGTGGCTTCCTGGTCTCTGCCAAAGGGGATCTTGAACTGTAAGGGCTCTAGCGTAGGCTCTCGAATGTGGGCATAGAAGGCTCGGACAGTGCTCACATTGGCACGAGACTCGCCTTCAAATAGCGGACCCCACCCGGCTTCTTCCAGGCGCTCAAACAACAAGTATTCGCCAAAGAGTCATCCATCCACATGCACTTCAAAAAGAACCCTACGACCCTCATAGACGCCATGAGCCAACTCAGCTAACAACGCTCTTCCTAATGGAGCATGGGGATCTAAATCTCGTTTCGTCTGCACTTCTCTCCCAGCGCTTGAACTCGTGGTAGCTCCTCTCGGCCTTCTCGAACGAACTGGGCGACTAGGCCCAGCCTCATCCACAGGGGCTCGCTTCTTCCCCATGAATGAAAGGATGGAGGAAATGGAAAATAATGCCACAAAAAACTCCATGAAAGTCATGAAAAAGTGAAGAAAAGGAAGGAAAAGGGATGAACTATTTGGGTCTCCACGGATCTGAGCCTGATATGGGAGTGTAAAGGCTCGAATGAAAGGGAATAAGGAAGAAGGATAGCAAAATAGGATGGGTTAGAGGACTTACACGAATTTGAGACTCAAATGGGAGATGTGAGAGCTCAAATCAAAGAAAATGAAGGGTTAGGTAATGGATATAGCTGAGCACGGTGGAAGGATGTAGGATTTAATGAAAAATGAAAGAAAGAGTGATTGGATAGATGATTTGAGAGGGAATGAAGTAGTTTTAAAGAAAAGGGAAATCTTGGGAGGGGGCTTTGTGAAGGAAGTACTTGATTGGAGATTATTTAAGCATTGAACCATAGGCCAATGGGTCCTACTAAGCCCCACGTACCATTGGCCCGAAGGCCCAGCCCGGACGAGCCCGCCGGTCGGCGAGGCCCTCGCCGGTCACTGACCAAACCGGTGAGGCCTCGCCCTTTGGGAGAGGACCTCCCCACTCCCTGGGTCCAAAAAAGTATGGGTCCCACCTTAGGTCCCCCTGAACGTGGTCCGTTTGGCCCCAGCTTCTGATTTGAGTCGTTTCAGGTCATTTCGGAACAAATCTAATCTTTATTCACATTTACCAATTTTTAACGGCTAGAATGGGATGAAACGTAGTCTATACCCATCAATTGACGATCTAAACTTGATTTGGGGTCGTTGTGCGTGATCAGGAGTGTGCACAAACTCGATCTCGGTGATCATTTTTAGTAAACTTTCGCCAATCGACACATATGGGGGTCCTAAACCTGTTTCTAGATTATTCTCGCACCCTCCTACGCTATAGTGGCATCAACGTGCCTCATGTGACCCTAACCCAGGTCCATTTTAATTCAGATCATGCTCTGATACCAACTTGTAACACCCTGAAATTTGGGGGTCGAGCATAACTCAGCTCCCGAGTTCCAAAACATCACTTATGCAACATAAACAGTGATGGATGTATGTTGTCTGTCTTAGCGTATAAAACATGAAGTAGATTAAACCAGATCAGCAGACAAAATTCAGGGATAGAGAGAAAATACAAGCGAAAGTCTTAAATTAATATATAAACCAAAATAATCCCCAAAAGATGCATGCTCTGCCAAAGGAAATAAGTACAACTGTGTATCAAAAATACATATATCAAACTGTGACAAAACAATATAATCATATCCCAGAATCCCCGCCAATCAGGATAAGGCTCACATGAACCCACCTGAGAACTACATGAATGAGAAAGCCTCCTCATCCTCGTTGAACTCCGGCTCCGCCTCGCAGGCGTCACCTGCAGCTAAGTCAGAGTCTGGCTGGTGTTTAAGCACCATCCCAGAACGTGGGAGTGAGTGATCAACTCAGTGGAACTATACAAGAAAGGTTAACATGTTATCAATTCAATCAAGCAGTAATAATAAAGCAGTACAATCAAACATGTCCTATTTACTCTTGTTAATGTAAGAATGATATGAGGGAATGATGCATGCCCTCACCACAATATCTCTCTGTGATCTTCATCTTACGATCGCGCATGTCAGTCACTTCCTCAGTGCTCTTACACCAACGCCAACAACACATGCAATGTAATGATATGAGCATGATTATCTAGTTCTTATTAGTCCTTTTCATACAGCAGGATTGGGAAGCTAAGACACCTCCCTTATTTCAATTCCCAAGCATTGATCCATTCTAGGGTCGTCAGTCCTAGGAAATCTCATACGATGTTATGATTCTAGATTGCTGTAAAGGGCTCGTCACCAATCAATATAGGTCTATTTATATCTTAAATACTGTAACAAGACTCGTTGCCCTTATGCAGTGTCAAGATATACTCAAGGTCACTCCAGCGGGCTCATCACCAATCAGTGTAGGCCGACAGCACGAATATAGTGTCCTATACCACCATAATTGGTTCACGAGAGTAGGGTTCTCACTGGTCACTACGGGGAGGCTCGTCGCCCCAGCATAGGCCGAAAGCTCAACCAGGGTGTCCCATACCACCATGTCCGACTCATGAGTCTTAGGGGATCATGGTACCAAGGTTAACGGGAGTTTCACTAGTGAGTTTAGTGCTTGAGATTCAAACAGTAGCGACCAAACATGGTGGACAAACATCGGTCAATCGGGTTAGTTGATAAGCTCAACTAGGCCAAGATTCATTAAACTCATCCTGCTTGGTGAAAATGACCTCAACCACCATTTGAAGAACGGTTACCGATTACCTGGAGTGTAATATAGCCCCAATCATGTACAAGCTCAATAATAGGCATACGATTCATATCCTACATTCATGAGAACATTTATAAAATATAACTTGAACATAAATACAGTACAAAGAGGAAATCATGTACACACCTAACAAGAATAAGTTAGGCTAATCAATCCATGGAGGAAATCATACACTCAAGTAATGTGATTAAGATTCATATCTCAACAACCTTAAGAATCACACTTTACTAACTACTAACTCAATCAAGCATTTATACACTATTCATCATACATCACGTATGTTGACCATATAGCATAACAGGGCAATTCCTTTCATCAAGGAGTCATCACAATATAACAATCATGTATCAACGATAAAGAATCATGGCAATCATAACAATAAATTTCATACGTATAAGGGTATTCTAACATATACATGAAATACTCTATTTATAACATAGATTATACATATACGTAATTCGAAACAGATAGCATATTTGGCATGTGTAATAGCATTCACTTCATGAATAAATCATTATCTAACATTGAATGTCCTGAAAACCATAACTTAAACATATATAGTCTGCACCTTAAACCAGAAAACGTATAATGAATATGATTCAGACGATAAGTCATTGTCAACGGTGGATACGCTACCTAAGGCATGAAACAGGTTAGCTAAAACTTCACTACAACTATTCCAAGCTTCAAAACAAGTTAGGATTTGCTTAACTTACCCAAGAATGGAATTAGAATCGTCGAAATAATGATTCAGATACGCAGGATCGATACATAAAAGAGCTGGAAAGAATCTCACGGAGAAACAACAGGTTCTCTCTTACTTCTCTCTCCTTTTTCTCTCTTAAAATGGCTAGGGTTTAGGAAATTCGTATGGGATTTGGGAATGAGAGTTTAAGGCCTTTTTATAAGCCTAAATTTGATGGAAATAGCCTTAGGGCCAATGTATACTTAGGTTATAACTAAATCGGGCTCCTTCTGATCCAACAGAGCACTTCTGGAGGTCCTCTTATCAAATGCGGTCAGACTTAATGTAACAGTCCGAATTTTGCCCAATCTAGGATTTGACGTCCTTAGGCAATGGGTCAACTAAAACACTTGGAAAATCGCTCAGAACCCAATTCCATAGCTAAAGAAATCACTTAGGATTAATTCCTTTAGAAACTAAGCATAAGTTACCTAGCGCAACGCTAGAGTAGCTGGGAAATAGTCCCTGATCGCTTTAAATACGTTCTACAAGACCCAAATTGAGTAGAACCAATGACTCTATAATACTCTAAAACCTCGGATCAAACTCTAAACCAGTTTGTTCTCTGGACCTCTTTGAAACTTTGTATTGAATCTAGACCGCGCGTCGAAAGTCCGATACTTACTATCTTAGACCGTTAGAACCGCCTAGCTGGACTTAACAATCATTTCGAAAATCAAGTCCAACCGACGTTCGCAGGCTATTTCATTGAGCCTGGACTGAAAAGAGTGAAATAGGGTTAGATTTGGAATTTGAAATTCAAATCTGGCACACGACTTGACGTGTCAGTATTAAGCATTCTGACCATCAGAATTCAGCCAAATTACACCCTCGGATTAGGAAAAATTTTTATTTCATATCATGAAACTTGTAGACTTGATCTACGTGCGGTGATCGCTGAACTGAAACTAGACCGCCACGTGCGATCTGGGAACCTTGCCGGACTGAAAACTTGATGTGTGCTAGATCCAGTATGCATGAACTTAAGTCTGATCGCGTTCGGCCAGGGGACCACCAAAAATGTACCTTTGGACCGAAACAGCCCCGATTTGGATATAACCTAAATAAACATTGTACCCGAGCCTGTTTCGGGCACATTTGGGCTTATAAAAGGGGTTGAAACCCTCATTTCTCTCTCCCATCCGAATTTGAGAAAAACCCTAGATTGGGAGAGAGAAAAGGTGAGAGTTTGTGAGAGAAGGTGGGAGGGATTTTCCTGCCACCTGCTGCTGCTGCTGCACGTGCTTGGCAACGCACTCCAATCACTTTTTCGGCGATTCTAGCGCACTTCTAGGTAAAGAAAACCCTAACTACTTACTGATTTAAGCTTCTGTCAATTCCATTAGCGATGTAGCTTATGTAGCTTGTGTATTAGGTCGCCTGATCGCCGTAGACGAAGCATATACGCTCCGTTCGAAACGATACATATATAAAGTGAAAGGTGCGGATATTAGACGCTTTGATTGACTGTTTCCAACGCTTTCAATGTCGTTTAATAGTAGATTATCGAGGGCAACGCTGTTTGACATGTACAACATGCTGTCCGTTTCCTGTTTCGTAAATAGACGAAGAATATGAGATTTAGGGCATTTTAGTCATTTGTAGGAAATACTGTTTTCATCCATAATTTGCTGATGTGATTAACATGGCTTCTTGTCGCATTAGGATACTAGGAATGCGTGTAAAATTAGTTTGGCGAAGAGATTCGCCTAAATGCGCACTTTGAGTCGACATACTATATGTAGACTTAAGTGTGTAGTTTAAGTGTTTGTATAAATGCTTGTATTAGTATGTATTGAATTAAATGGTGTTATGAATTAATTTGAGATCGATTTCTCAATTAATATGCTGGTGTAAATGGTTTCCTACATGTTAGCCATATGTTCGATTTCATTATATGTATGAAATGCATATGTTTGATGTTTCACTTAAGTGGTATGTTATAACATGTGCTTGATGATTTTCTTATGATTTAGTTTGAGATTGAATTCTCAATTAATATGCTGATGGAGATGATTTCCTATATGTTGGCGATATGCATAATTTCAGTATATGTGTGAAAGACATGTGTAAGATGATTTACTTAAGTTGTACGTTATAACATGTGTTAACATGCTCACATGTTTGTATTCCATTTTCAATACTCTTACCTGATTGCTGATGTGGATTTATAATTGTTTGGGACTATACTTAGTCCAGGCAGTCGGTAACAGAGACAATGCGTGGCTAGCTTGTATTTGCCACGAAGGACGCGTCGATGAACGCGAGTCGTGTTTGGAGTTGACGGCAGTGGTCAGGCCACGCGAAGTGTTTCACGCACTTTATGTCGTTCGACTTGCGATGTGCTCGTGCTAGTCGAGCCCGTCAAGTAACTCGACTGGCCGTTGTATGTTCACCCTGCATGAGTCATAATTGCTTGAACCTAGGGTACTGAACTTACCATTGTAAACCCTGTTAACCATGGTGACTTGATCCACAAAGACTCATGAGCCAAGCATGGTAGTATGGGACACCGTGGTCGAGCTGTCAGCCTACACTGGGGCCACAAACCTTCCCGTAGTAATCAGTGAGCACCTTGTCTCGTGAGTAGATTATGGTGGTATAGGACACTATATTCTTGCTGTCGGCCTATACTGATCAGGCGACGAGTCTTTTGTAGTGACCGCGAGCGTATTCTAAGTCTATGGGAGGCGACGACCCTTCCGTAGTAGTAAAGTACAGTAGGCCTGTATTGATAAGATAATGGGGGAGTGGAGCAACGAGTGCTTGCAACAGCCCTGATAACGACCTACAAAATATACCTCATATGAGATTACTAGGAGTGACGACCCTAGAAAGGATCTGTGTTGGGATTGATATAAGGGAAGTACCTTAGTTTCCCAATCCTGCTGTTTGAATGGACTAATAACAACTCGGAAATCATATCACCATTCATTGCATGTGCCTGAAAGATGTGGAGCACTTGAGGGACGATTGCATGCCGCGGTCGTAAGATGGTGCCGTATGAGGGAGATCGTCGGTGAGGGCATCCATCACGTCATGTCATATTGCATTAACAACAATATTAGGATTGTTTGATTTACTGCTTTACTATTAGCGCATGATTGATTTGATAACATGCTAATCTCTGCTCTCTTATCCCACTGAGTTGATCACTCACTCCCACGTTATGGGATGGTGTCTTCGGACACCCACCAGTCCCTTTTTGTGATTGCAGATGATGGCGCTGCTTGAGAAGCGGAGCTAGACTTGATGATGATGAGGAGGATTCCTCCTTTATGCATGTTATGATTGAAGGGATTACAGGGAGGTTGATCAGATGCCTTGACACTTGTCATTTTATATTCTTAGCGCACTCATGTATATTCATTTTGTTTACTTTTGGAGTATACATGTATGTATATAACCTGGTAACATGTTCACACTCTGGAGACATACAACAGTTTATATATATTTTACATACTATCACAGTCTTCCGCTTGTTAATTTAACTGTCTCTGGAGTATAATATGCTGTTCTGGCTTAATCTCACTCATGTTTAATGCATTAACACAGACAACATTCAATCATACATATCTATGTTGCATAAATAACATTTTGGAACTCGGGAGTTGGGTTTTTACTCGACCCCCCGATTTTCAGGATGTTACAGATGGTATCAGAGCATGATTTGGATTAAACCGGGCCTGGGTTATGGTCACGTGACGTACTCTGTCGCTTCCTTTGACTTATGTGGGTGCGAGAAAGGTCTAGAAATATTTATAGGATCGCAGATTCGCAATAGGCGAAGTCTATTCGTATCGATCGCGCAATCGAGTCCGTAACGCATCTAGGGTCGCGTGAAGTGACCTGAGTAGCTTCTAGGTTGTAAGTAGGTGGGTTGAGACATTCTTTGAATGATTCTAAACCTATAAATGTAAATCCTTGGGCTGTGGGACAACCACAACCCCGGTATTCAATCGTTAGGGCTTAAAAACCCCGTTTTACCTAAAATCTTCAAAATTCTTCCTCTCACCACTCCATTCCTCAATTCTTTCATATTTTTTTCATGTTAGGCATCAATCCTAATGTGAAAATGATATAAAATCATACTTCGACAAAAATTTTCAGTGAATAGTAAAATTTCATGAAAATGGCCACTAGGCCATTCTAAGTTTACTTTCTTTAGCAACTAATGGGCTAGATGGATGTATTAGCTCCTTCTACCCCAAAATCATATGCTTCATGATAGGGAATTGTATTCAAGATTACAAATTGGCCCCGGAAAGCCCCGAATGCATGTTTGGGCCTCTATAGGGCAATATACAATGAACCAAGGTGGGGACTATACATTTTTGGGGTCCCTGGACCATGGGGGACCAGACCCATGTGGTCCCACCAGCCACCTAGAGAGATGGCCGGTGATGCCATCGCCGGTTCGGCGATGCATCGCCGTCCGGTGGAGCCCACTTGGCGTGATTTTTGGGCGCACGCCCTATTTTGGGTAGTGTACACCCCCTATATAGTGTTCGTCCATAGAAAACCCCAAAAAGGGGTACTTCCTTCACAACAGCCCCCTTCCCTAGCCCCATTTTCATTTTCTTGCTTCCCTCTCTCAAAATCGTGATTCCAAATCACTCCCAAACCCATTATTTGCTGAAAACGATCCCACTCCATCACTCCTTTGCAGTTTGTAACTCTCCCTCTTGCAAATCTCGTCCGTTGGAGCTCCTACAACCCCCAAAACGAGCTGAAATCGTGAGGAGCTCCATTCCCCTTTTTCATTCTCTTTTCTTTCTGAAAATCCAGCCTTTGGGAGCTTAATGCATCCCTCTACAGGGCCTAGATTTGTTTCAGTCCATTTGGGCAACAATTTCTCCGCATTTCCTCCGCTTTCCATGGCTATTGTTTAAGTTGTTTTAGCCTTTTTCTCTCTTTCCACCATCCTCCCTCTCAATCCTATTTCTCCATTTTCTTTGCTTAAGAGATACTGAAAATATATGGCCGAGAGAGCTCTAGTGAGCAATAGACAGTATTAGACTCGACAGTGATAAAGAAGGTAAGTCGGGACTGTGGTAGAGTCCTTTGGTAGAATTAGACATCTATGCCGTTGTCTTGTAGATTGTTTGCTTACTGTTTGAGATCTCTGTGTTTTGTTGTTGTTAGGTTTAGTGACGTCAGAGGTAGAAAGTGTGAAACTTTGTTCCATGTATTGTGACTAGCATGCCACTCCCAATCCCAGCATGGGATTAGGAATGTAGCTTCGTTTCATACAATAGGCCCTTGGCGTTTTGGACCTAGAGATAGCACTCCTAGATTTGAAGGATCTGACGATATAGGAAAGCCAATTTTATTTAGATAATCTTGACCCTAAGCAATAGAGCAATTCCTTGTATTAGTAATGGTATGGATCCATTTACCGTATAATCTTAGGCTCTGGATTATAGCTACTGAATTACAGACTAGCCTACTAGTTACTTTAAGTAGTGTAAAGCCTGTATATGCTAAGGAATTATAGGTTAGGTTTGGTTAAAGTAGAACTTTATTCCTTCGATAGATCCCCTTATGACTTATAGACTTCTGTTGTTTCCCATAGGAAGGAATCATTCACTCTTAGGGAACATTCATAAATCTCTCAGATTTAACTTAGAATGTACTAGCACGCCCCTTAGAATTGCCTTCCCCAAGGGCTTATTGCATTCGGGAACGCGGAATAAAGGAAATGAAATTATCAGTGAAGTATTCGCGGTTTGACTTGACCTCTTAATCCTGGTAGTTACCAATAAATCCAATGCTCTGATCAAGTAGAGGGTCGGCATCGGCTAGTATTAAGAACTGATACGAAGAATTTTCTGTCAGAGTCTCGGCAGAAGGTCAATGTATCCGGCTCAGACCCACTATACAACCTTTCTTCTGTGATGGCCCAACCACCTACAACTAAACATGATCACATTGTCTTTGGGAAATGGCGAGGACTTAAAGCCAGTAGAGAATTAGACATCTTGCCACCAACTCATACCTGCCCCTGAACTCAACCACAATAGAGATTAGGCATATCTCTATCACCATGGATACCAATGCCATAGAACGCATCATTAGCAAAGGAAAACGACTGTAATGAGAGGTTGTTTCCCAATTCATGTCAAGGATAGGTCTTGAGTTGCACCTCGTTCTGATGTACCGAGCGATGCACAGATTCTTAAACTTTAAGTAGAACCAAGTTTTAAGGGGGGTTGAACGTATTGAGTCCAATCCAGTTAGGTTAGTCAACGCTACCGTTCGATCAGTGTGGCGCAGTGGAAGAGTGGTTGGCCTCTTTCCCACTGGCCCAGGATCGAAACATTTGAGTTAGGATGTACGTATAGTTAGGTCAATAAATAGGATTGATCCTTTCTTAGAATGTCAATACTAAAGTCTTACTAGATACTCCTTACCCTTCGCCAATTTCGGGGACGAATTTATGTTTTAAGGGGGGAAGATTATAACACCCCGGATTTTGGCCAATCTGGGATTTGACGTCCTTAGGCAATGGGTCAACTAAAACACCTGGAAAATCGCTCAGAACCCAATTCCATAGCCAAAGAAATCACTTAAGATTAATTCCTTTAGAAACTAAGCATAAGTTAGCTAGCGCAACGCTAGAGTAGCTGGAAAATAGTCCCTGATCGCTTTAAATACGTTCTACAAGACCCAAATCGAGTAGAACCAATGACTCTATAATACTCTAAAACCTCGGATCAAACTCTAAACCGGTTTATTCTCTGGACCTCTTTAAAACTTTGTATTAGATCTAGAACACGCGTCGAAAGTCTGATACTTACTATCTTAGATCGTTAGAACCGCCTAGCTGGACTTGACAATCATTTCAAAAATCAAGTCCAACCGACGTTCGCAGGCTATTTCATTGAGCCTGGACTGAAGAGAGTGAGAATAGGGTTAGATTTGGAATTTGAAATTCAAATCTGGCACATGACTTGACGCGTCAGTATTAAGTGTTCTGACCGTCAGAATTCAGCCAAATTACACCCTCGGATCAGGAAAAATTTCAATTTTGATATCATGAAACTTGTAGACTTGATCTACGTGCGGTGACTGCTGAACTGAAACTAGACCACCACATGCGATCTGGGAACCCTGCCGGACTGAAAACTTGATGTGTGCTAGATCCAGTATGCATGAACTTAAGTCCGATCGCGTTCGGCTAGGGGACCACCAGAAATGTACTTTTGGACCGAAACAGCCCCGATTTGGATATAACCTAAGTAAACATTGTACCCGAGCCTATTTCGGCCACATTTGGGCTTATAAAAGGGGTTGAAACCCTCATTCCTCTCTCCCATCCGAATTTGAGAAAAACCCCAGATTGGGAGAGAGAAAAGGTGAGAGTTTGTGAGAGAAGGTGGGAGGGATTTTCCTGCCACCTGCTGCTGCTGCTGCACGTGCTTAGGCGACGCACTCCAATCACTTTCCCGGTGATTTCAACGCACTTCTAGGTAAGAAAAACCCTAACCACTTGCTGATTTAAGCTTCCGTCAATTCCATTAGCGATGTAGCTTGTGTATTAGGTCGCCTGATCGCCGTAGACGAAGCGTATACGCTCCGTTCGAAACGATACATATATAAAGTGAAAGGTGTGGATATTAGACACTTTGATTGACTGTTTCCAACGCTTTTAATGTCATTTAATAGTAGATTATCGACGGCAACGCCGTTTGACATGTACAACATGCTGTCCGTTTCCTATTTCATAAATAGACGAAGAATATGAGATTTAGGGCATTTTGGTCATTTGTAGGAAATACTGTTTTCATCTATAATTTGCTGATGTGATTAACATGGCTTCTTGTCGCATTAGGATACTAGGAATGCGTGCATAATTAGTTTGGTGAAGAGATTCGCCTAAATGCGCACTTTGAGTCGACATACTATATGTAGACTTAAGTGTGTAGTTTAAGTGTTTGTATAAATGCTTGTATTAGTATGTATTGAATTAAATGGTGTTATGAATTAATTTGAGATCGATTTCTCAATTAATATGCTGGTGTAAATGGTTTCCTACATGTTAGCCATATGTTCGATTTCATTATATGTATGAAATGCATATGTTTGATGTTTCACTTAAGTGGTATGTTATAACATGTGCTTGATGATTTCCTTATGATTTAGTTTGAGATTGAATTCTCAATTAATATGCTGATGGAGATGATTTCCTATATGTTGGCGATATGCATAATTTCAGTATATGTGTGAAAGACATGTGTAAGATGATTTACTTAAGTTGTACGTTATAACATGTGTTAACATGCTCACATGTTTGTATTCCATTTTCAATACTCTTACCTGATTGCTGATGTGGATTCATAATTGTTTGGGACTATACTTAGTCCAGGCAGTCGGTAACAGAGACAATGCGTGGCTAGCTTGTATTTTCCATGAAGGACGCGTCGATGAACGCGAGTCGTGTTTGGAGTTGACGGCAGTGGTCAGGCCACGCGAAGTGTTTCACGCACTTCATGTCGTTCGACTTGCGATGCGCTCGTGCTAGTCGAGCCCGTCAAGTAACTCGACTGGCCGTTGTATGTTCACCCTGCATGAGTCATAACTGCTTGAACCTAGGGTACTGAACTTACCATTGTAAACCCTGTTAACCATGGTGCCTTGATCCACAAAGACTCATAAGCCGGGCATGGTGGTATGGGACACCGTGGTCGAGCTGTCGGCCTACGCTGGGGCCGCAAACCTCCCCGTAGTAATCAGTGAGCACCTTGTCTCGTGAGTAGATTATGGTGGTATGGGACATTATATTCTTACTGTCGGCCTACACTGATCAGGCGACGAGTCCTTTGTAGTGACCGTGAGCATATTCTGAGTCTACGGGAGGCGACGACCCTTCCGTAGCAGTAGAGTACAGTAGGCCTATATTCATAAGGTGATGGGGGAGCGGAGCAACGAGTGCATGCAACAACCCTGACAGCCCTTGCAGCGACCTACAAAATATACCTCGTATGAGATTACTAGGAGTGACGACCCTAGACAGGATCTGTGTTGGGATTGATATAAGGGAAGTACCTTAGTTTCCCAATCCTGCTGTTTGAATGGACTAATAATAACTCGAAAATCATATCACCATCACATTGCATGTGCCTGGAAGATGTGGAGCACTTGAGGGATGATTGCATGCCGCGGTCGTAAGATGGTGCCGTATAAGGGAGATCGTCGGTGAGGGCATCCATCACGTCATGTCATATTGCATTAACAACAGTATTAGGATTGTTTGATTTATTGCTTTACTATTAGCGCATGATTGATTTGATAACATGCTAATCTCTGCTCTCTTTTCCCACTGAGTTGATCACTCACTCCCACATTACGGGATGGTGTTTCCGGACACCCACTAATTCCTTTTTGTGATTGCAGATGATGGCGCTGCTTGCGAAGCGGAGCTGGACTTGATGATGATGAGGAGGATTCCTCCTTTATGCGTGTTCTGATTGACGGGATTACAGGGAGGTTGATCAGATGCCTTGACACTTGTCATTTTATATTCTTAGCGTACTCATGTATATTCGTTTTGTTTACTTTTGGAGTATACATGTATGTATATAACCTGGTAACATGTTCATACTCTGGAGACATACAACAGTTTATATATGTTTTACATACTATCACAATCTTCCGCTTGTTAATTTAACTGTCTCTGGAGTATAATATGTTGTTCTGGCTTAATCTCACTCATGTTTAATACATTAACACAGACAACATTCAATCATACATATCTATGTTACATAAATAACATTTTGGAACTCTGGAGTTGGGTTTTTACTCGACCCCCCGATTTTTTGGATGTTACAGATGGTATCAGAGCATGATTTGGATTAAACCGGGCATGAGTTATGGTCACACGACGTACTCTGTCGCTTCCTTTGACTTAGGTGGGTGCGAGAAAGGTCTAGATACATTTATAGGATCGTAGATTCGCCAATAGGCGAAGTCTATTCGTATCGATCGTGCGATCGAGTCCGTAACGCATCTAGGGTCGCGTGAAGCGACCTGAGTAGCTTGTAGATTGTAGGTAGGTGGGTTGAGACATTCTTTTAATGATTCTAAACCCGTAAATGTAAATCCTTGGACTGTGGGACAACCACAACCCCAGTATTCAATCGTCAGGGCTTAAAAACCCCGTTTTACCTAAAATCTTCAAAATTCTTCCTCTCACCACTCCATTCTTCAATTCTTTCATATTTTTTTCATGTTAGGCATCAATCCTAATGTGAAAATGATATAAAATCATACTTCGATAAAAATTTTCAGTGAATAGTAAAATTTCATGAAAAATGGCCATTAGGCCATTCTAAGTTTGCTTTCTTTAGCAACTAATGGGCTAGATGGATGTATTAGCTCCTACCGCAAAATCATATGCTTCATGATAGGGAATTGTATTCAAGATTACAAATTGGCCCCGGAAAGCCCCGAATGCATGTTTGGGCCTCTATAGGGCAATATACAATGAACCAAGGTGGGGACCATACATTTTTGGAGTCCCTGGACCATGGGGGACCAGACCCATGTGGTCCCACCGGCCACCTAGAGAGATGGCCGGTGATGCCATCGCCGTCCGGTGGGGCCCACTTGGCGTGATTTTTGGGCGCACGCCCTATTTTGGGTAGTGTACACCCCCTATATAGTGTTCGTCCATAGAAAACCCCAAAAAGGGGTACTTCCTTCACAACAGCCCCCTTCCCTAGCCCCATTTTCATTTTCTTTCTTCCCTCTCTCAAAACCGTGATTTCAAATCACTCTCAAACCCATTATTTGCTGAAAACGATCCCACTCCATCACTCCTTTGCATTTTACAACTCTCCCTCTTGTAAATCTCGTCCGTTGGAGCTCCTACAACCCCCAAAACGAGCTGAAATCGTGAGGAGCTCCATTCCCCTTTTTCATTCTCTTTTCTTTCTGAAAATCCAGCCTTTGGGAGCTTAATGCATCCCTCTACAGGGCCTAGATTTGTTTCAGTCCATTTGGGCAATAATTTCTCCGCATTTCCTCCGCTTTCCATGGCTATTGTTTAAGCTGTTTTAGCCTTTTTCTCTCTTCCCACCATCCTCCCTCTCAATCCTATTTCTCCATTTTCTTTGCTTAAGGGATACTGAAAATATATGGCAGAGAGAGCGCTAGTGAGCAACAGACAGTATTAGACTCGACAGTGATAAAGAAGGTAAGTCGGGACTGTGGTAGAGTCCTTTGGTAGAATTAGGCATTTGTGCCGTTGTCTTGTAGATTGTTTGATTACTGTTTGAGATCTCTGTGTTTTGTTATTGTTAGGTTTAGTGACGTCAGAGGTAGAAAGTGTGAAACTTTGTTCCATGTATTGTGACTAGCATGCCACTCCCAATCCTAACATGGGATTAGGAATGTAGCTTCGTTTCATACAATAGGCCCTTGGCGTTTTGGACCTAGAGATAGCACTCCTAGATTTGAAGGATCTGACGATATAGGAAAGCCAATTTTATTTAGATAATCTTGACCCTAAGCAATAGAGCAATTCCTTGTATTAGTAATGGTATGGAACCATTTACCGTATAATCTTAGGCTCTGGATTATAGCTACTGAATTACAGACTAGCCTACTAGTTACCTTAAGTAGTGTAAAGCCTGTATATACTAAGGAATTGTAGGTTAGTTTTGGTTGAAGTAGAACTTTATTCCTTCGATAGATCCCCTTATGACTTATAAACTTCTGTTGTTGCCCATAGGAAGGAATCATTCACTCTTAGGGAACATTTATAAATCCCTCAGATTGAACTTAGAATGTACTAGCACGCCCCTTAGAATTGCCTTCCCCAAGGGCTTATTGCATTCGGGAACGCGGAATAAAGGAAATGAAATTATCAATGAAGTATTCACGGTTTGACTTGACCTCTTAATCTTGGTAGTTACCAATAAATCCAATGCTCTGATCAAGTAGAGGGTCGGCATCGACTAGTATTAAGAACTGATACGAAGAATTTTCTGTCAGAGTCTCGGCAGAAGGTCAATGTATCCGGCTCAGACCCACTATACAACCTTTCCTCTGTGATGGCCCAACCACCTACAACCAAACGTGATCACATTGTCTTTGGAAAATGGCGAGGACTTAAAGCCAGTAGAGAATTAGACATCTTGCTACCAACTCATACCTGCCCCTGAACTCAACCATAATAGAGATTAGGCATATCTCTATCACCATAGATACCAATGCCATTGAACGCATCATTAGCAAAGGAAAATGACTCTAATGAGAGGTTGTTTCCCAATTCATGTCAAGGATAGGTCTTAAGTTGCACCTCGTTCTGATGTACAGAGCGATGCACAGATTCTTAAACTTTAAGTAAAACTAAGTTTTAAGGGGGGTAGAACGTATTGAGTCCAATCCAGTTAGGTTAGTCAACGCTACCGTTCGATCAGTGTGGCGCAGTGGGAGAGTGGTTGGCCTCTTTCCCACTGGCCCAGGATCGAAACATTTAAGTTAGGATGTACGTACAGTTAGGTCATTAAATAGTACGTACAGTTAGGTCAATAAATAGGATTGACCCTTTCTTAGAATGTCAATACTAAAGTCTTACTAGATACTCCTTACCCTTCGCCAATTTCAGGGATGAAATTATTTTTTAAGGGGGGTAGAATGTAACACCCCGAATTTTGGCCAATCTGGGATTTGACGTCCTTAGGTAATGAGTCAACTAAAACACCTGAAAAATCGCTCAGAACCCAATTCCATAGCCAAAGAAATCACTTAGGATTAATTGCTTTAGAAACTAAGCATAAGTTAGCTAGCGCAACGTTAGAGTAGCTGGGAAATAGTCCCTGATCGCTTTAAATACGTTCTACAAGACCCAAAATCGAGTAGAACCAATGACTCTATAATACTCTAAAACCTCGGATCAAACTTTAAACCGGTTTGTTCTCTGGACCTCTTTGAAACTTTGTATTGGATCTAGACCGCGTGTCGAAAGTCCGTTACTTACTATCGTAGACCGTTAGAACTGCCTAGCTGGACTTGACAATCATTTCAAAAATCAAGTCCAACCGACGTTCGCAGGCTATTTCATTGAGCCTGGACTGAAGAGAGTGAGAATAGGGTTAGATTTGGAATTTGAAATTCAAATCTGGCACACGACTTGACGCGTCAGTATTAAGCGTTCTGACCGTCAGAATTCAGCCAAATTACACCCTCGGATCAGGAAAAATTTTTATTTCATATCCTGAAACTTGTAGACTTGATCTACGTGCAGTTACCGCTGAACTGAAACTGGACCGCCACATGCGATCTGGGAACCCTGCCGGACTGAAAACTTGATGTGTGCTAGATCCAGTATGCATGAACTTAAGTCCGATCGCGTTCGGCCAGGGGACCACCAGAAATGTACTTTTGGACCGAAACAGCCCCGATTTGGATATAACCTAAGTAAACATTGTACCCGAGCCTATTTCGGCCACATTTGGGCTTATAAAAGGGGTTGAAACCCTCATTCCTCTCTCCCATCCGAATTTGAGAAAAACCCCAGATTGGGAGAGAGAAAAGGTGAGAGTTTGTGAGAGAAGGTGGGAGGGATTTTCCTGCCACCTGCTGCTGCTGCTGCACGTGCTTAGGCGACGCACTCCAATCACTTTCCCGGTGATTTCAACGCACTTCTAGGTAAGAAAAACCCTAACCACTTGCTGATTTAAGCTTCCGTCAATTCCATTAGCGATGTAGCTTATGTAGCTTGTGTATTAGGTCGCCTGATCGCCGTAGACGAAGCGTATACGCTCCGTTCGAAACGATACATATATAAAGTGAAAGGTGCGGATATCAGACGCTTTGATTGACTGTTTCCAACGCTTTCAATGTCGTTTAACAGTAGATTATCGATGACAACGCCGTTTGACATGTACAACATGCTGTCCGTTTCCTGTTTCGTAAATAGACGAAGAATATGAGATTTAGGGCATTTTAGTCATTTGTAGGAAATACTGTTTTCATCTATAATTTGCTGATGTGATTAACATGGCTTCTTGTCGCATTAGGATACTAGGAATGCGTGCATAATTAGTTTGGCGAAGAGATTCCCCTAAATACGCACTTTGAGTCGACATACTATATGTAGACTTAAGTGTGCACTTTAAGTGTTTGTATAAATGCTTGTATTAGTATGTATTGAATTAAATGGTGTTATGAATTAATTTGAGATCGATTTCTCAATTAATATGTTGGTGTAAATGGTTTCCTACATGTTAGCCATATGTTTGATTTCATTATATGTATGAAATGCAAATGTTTGATGTTTCACTTAAGTGGTATGTTATAACATGTGCTTGATGATTTCCTTATGATTTAGTTTGAGATTGAATTCTCAATTAATATGCTGATGGAGATGATTTCCTATATGTTGGCGATATGCATAATTTCAGTATATATGTGAAAGACATGTGTAAGATGATTTACTTAAGTTGTACGTTATAACATGTGTTAACATGCTCACATGTTTGTATTCCATTTTCAATACTCTTACCTGATTGCTGATGTGGATTCATAATTGTTTGGGACTATACTTAGTCCAGGCAGTTGGTAACAGAGACAATGCGTGGCTAGCTTATATTTGCCACGAAGGACGCGTCGATGAACTCGAGTCGTGTTTGGAGTTGACGGCAGTGGTCAGGCCACGCGAAGTGTTTCACGCACTTCATGTCGTTCGACTTGCGATGCGCTCGTGCTAGTCGAGCCCGTCAAGTAACTCGACTGGCCGTTGTATGTTCACCCTGCATGAGTCATAACTGCTTGACCTAGGGTACTGAACTTACCATTGTAAACCCTGTTAACCATTGTGCCTTGATCCACAAAGACTCATGAGCCGGGCATGGTGGTATGGGACACCGTGGTCGAGCTGTCGGCCTACGCTGGGGCCACAAACCTCCCCGTAGTAATCCGTGAGCACCTTGTCTCGTGAGTAGATTATGGTGGTATGAGACACTATATTCTTGCTGTTGGCCTACACTGATCAGGCGACGAGTCCTTTGTAGTGACCGCGAGCGTATTCTGAGTCTACGGGAGGCGACGACCCTTCCATAGCAGTAGAGTACAGTAGGCCTGTATTCATAAGGTGATGGGGGAGCGGAGCAACGAGTGCATGCAATAGCCCTGACAGCCCTTGCAGCGACCTATAAAATATACCTCGTATGAGATTACTAGGAGTGACGACCCTAGACAGGATCTGTGTTGGGATTGATATAAGGGAAGTACCTTAGTTTCCCAATCCTGCTGTTTGAATGGACTAATAAAAACTTGGAAATCATATCACCATTCATTGCATGTGCCTGAAAGATGTGGAGCACTTGAGGGACGATTGCATGCCGCGGTCGTAAGATGGTGGCGTATGAGGGAGATCGTCGGTGAGGGCATCCATCACGTCATGTCATATTGCATTAACAACAATATTAGGATTGTTTGATTTACTGCTTTACTATTAGCGCATGATTGATTTGATAACATGCTAATCTCTGCTCTCTTTTCCCACTGAGTTGATCACTCACTCCCACGTTACGGGATGGTGTTTCCAGACACCCACCAGTCCCTTTTTGTGATTGCAGATGATGGCGCTGCTTGAGAAGCGGAGCTGGACTTGATGATGATGAGGAGGATTCCTCCTTTATGCGTGTTCTGATTGACAGGATTACAGGGAGGTTGATCAGATGCCTTGACACTTGTCATTTTATATTCTTAGCGTACTCATGTATATTCGTTTTGTTTACTTTTGGAGTATACATGTATGTATATAACCTGGTAACATGTTCACACTCTGGAGACATACAACAGTTTATATATGTTTTACATACTATCACAGTCTTCCGCTTGTTAATTTAACTGTCTCTGGAGTATGATATGTTGTTCTGGCTTAATCTCACTCATGTTTAATACATTAACACAGACAACATTCAATCATACATATCTATGTTACATAAATAACATTTTGGAACTCGGGAGTTGGGTTTTTACTCGACCCCCCGATTTTCGGGATGTTACACTTAAGCTCACTATTATAGGATCTTAAGAAAGTTAAGTTTTCAGTCTGATTGGGTTTCCAGATCGTTCGTGGCAGACCAGTTTCAATTCAACGGTCACCAAAATTCGATCAGGGCCACAAGTACTTTGACATGTATGGGCCACCTTCCCTGATCCCGGGGTAAATTTTGCTCAAAATCTAATGGTCAGAATGCTTAGAAATAATGCGCAAGCGACACGACCTATATTACTTAAAATCATATTTAATTTTCTAAAAATCTTCGCTTTCTCACTCTCTTCACTCCGGACTCAAGGAAATGGTCTCAGGACATCGTTTGGCCTTAATTTTTGAGGTGATAGTCAAGTGCAACTAAGCGGTCATAATAGTTTAAGTTCATCACTATCAGACTTTCGACGTGTGGTCTAGGTCCGATACGAAGTTTCAAAGTACTCCCGGGAGCAACTGGGTTTAGAGTTGGATCCTAGATTTCAGGGTACTATAGCATTAACAATTCTATAGGTTTTGGGCCTTACAGGTCGTATTTAAAGTGGTTGGTGCTAATTTCATAAGTAATCTAGTTTAGCGCTAGTTAATACACATTAAATTTCTAAAGGATTTGGGTCTAAATGATTTCTACTAGAGGTGGTACTCGGGTCTAAGTACAGATTTTTTTAAAGCGTTACAATCTACCCCCCTAAAGAAATAATTTCATCCTCGAAATTTGTACGTTCTCATACTCCTCGAGGATTTGGGGGTAATTCTTCTTGACCTCAGCTTCAGTCTCCCAAGTAGCTTCTTCTTCGCTATAATGCGTCCACAACACCTTCACAAGTGGGATAACCTTGCTCCGCAATACCTGCTCCTTCCTATCCAAAATACGCGTCGGTCGCAGTTTATAAGTGGTGTCCTCGCTCAACTGCACCTGTTCCCATCTGATAATGTGTGAAGGATCAGGAATGTACTTCTTTAACATGGACACATGGAAAACATTATGCACGCCTGCAAGTGGTGTGGGCAAAGTAAGGTGATACGCTACTGCGCCCACTCGATCAAGTATCTGAAATGGGCCAATAAATCTCGACGTGAGCTTCCCTTTCTTGCCAAACCTAAGAACTCCTCGTATAGAGGAAACCTTAAGGAATACATGGTCCCTAACATCAAACTCAAGCGGTCGTCGTCTCGTATCAGTGTAGCTCTTCTGCCTGCTCTGTACTGAGAGCAGTTGATGCCCAATAGTGTCGATCTTCTCTGAAGTCACCTGAACCAACTCTGGGCCAATCAGAGTCTTCTCGCCCACTTCTACTCAACAATACGGTGCTCTGCACGGGCGACCATACAGTGCCTCATAGGGAGCCATACTAATACTTGCCTGAAAATTGTTGTTATACGCGAACCCTGCATAAGGAAGACAGTCATCCCAACTGTCCTTGAAGTCCAACACACAAGCTCGCAACGTATCCTCTAAAATCTGATTCGCACTCTCTGTCTGCAGATGGAACGTGGTACTAAACTTCAACTTCACACCCATCGCTTCCTGGATACGAGTTCAGAAGATAAATGTGAATCGGGTGTCTCGATCAGACACAATCTCCAAGGGAACTCCATGCAGGCATACAATCCCCTTGATATACAATCTAGCCAACTCGTCTGGAGAATTCGTAACTCTAATTGGTAGCAAATGAGCTGACTTCGTCAACCTATCAACGATCACCCAAATAGAATCATGTCCCTTCCTTATCTTTGGCAGTCCAGAAATAAAATCTATGGAAATAAACTCCCACTTCCATTTAGCTATGGGCATGGGTTGAAGCAATCCAGGAGGTCGGCGATGCTCTACCTTAACCTACTGACACATGAGACAACGGGAGACGAATTCAGCAATGTGGACAGGCTGCCCGAATTTGTACTCAAATCTACAGGATACGACTTAGGGTTATGTGCAAATGTCGATCATAGGTCGCAGGTTGCCTGAATTCGACAGAAAGGATCGCGAGAGTTGACGAAACAGTACAGACTTGGATACGGGTCTTACACTTATATTATGTCGTATCCTGACTAGGTTGATAGGTATGCTGATGTACTAAGAGGTGCCAAGATTTTATAATTTTCATTATTCTCTATGTGAATTGGGTGAATTCTCAACAAATGAGTACGAATGCTGAAGTGATTCTCAAGTTCATTAATAGACATTGCATTTACATGGTATATTAATTTTCTAGCAAATTTAGTACGATTGTGACAAGATATGGAAGGAATGTTTCTTATTTAATTTTATCGAACTGAACCTATATTCTCTTTGGCTGACTAGTACTTGAGGGAATTGTCAAGTGAGTCTGCTGAACAATACAATGCATGGTTTAAAAAAGTGAAGAACAAATGTTGGGTTTTCCTTCTAGAAATTTAATTTGTCAAGTTAGCCATAGAAGGTTTAAACATCAAACTCTGAAAGAAGTTTTAAGGTATGGACTTTGAGGATATGATCGATGTATCAAAATCAGATAGAGAAAATAGATACGAATGGTTCCTTTGTGAAGAAAACCAATGAAGAAATTCCTCATTAGGAACTTACTATCATGATCTAAATTATGAGATTGTCTTAGCCGAAATAAACTTCAATAAACCATTCATTCGTACGACTTTAATGAAATCGGAGGATGAGTCATCTCCTCAAGGTCCTAATATTGAAAATGGATCTACTCAGTAGAGTAAAAGGTTTTCCTTCGATATTACCAAGGCTAATGATATATTTGATCTCTTACTGGTTGCTAAACTTATTAAACTTTCGCCAAAGAAGTGGATCCCTTTGGCAATAGAATTGAAGAAATTAGAATATTACAAATGGCATGGATCTCAATCTCATTCAACTAGAAATTGTGTTGCTTTTAGTAACACAATTCAAGACAACATTGATCTAGGAATGCTTAAGTTTTCGGAAAGAGAGAGCGAAGCCATGCTAATTAACACCGATCCATTTCCTCTAACAGTGTGAATCAACATGACAACTAGCAATCTAGAAAAAATGAATGCCTCCAGAAAAAGGTGGAACTTGTAACAGTAACAGGGCAACACAATCATCATCAGAAGTATATCAATAGGCAACCAGACCATGGAAAGAGCACTAGGGGGCAATGTTCTTCTGTGGGTCAGTTGATGAGAAGAGCCGATTGTGTGAGTGTTGTCATGAAGACGTCCAACGACAGTATATACTGAAAAAATATTATATGACAAAGAAATGAACAAGTTTACAAGGTTGTCGTATCTTGCAGATTCCATAAGATGATCACCTAAAAAGGGAATGGTCCAACCCAAAGGAAATGAACATTGATAAAGGATATAACCAGAAACGGTTGAGGATGGTCAAACCAACCACTACCATAACTAATCGATGGACCAGAGTTGTGCATTCTAAATTTTCACAATTCTAGCTAGAAATGACAAGGATGCAAAAATGTCATTGCCAGTGGCAAAGAGCAGAAAAAAGAACCATAGAGATGCAAAATCCCCTTTATAGCAGATTAGAAAGACCAACTATACATGGTCGATACAGTCCTAACCAAGTAAGAGCACGGAGGATTAACTTTAATAGGAAACAGAAGGCTAAGAAAATTGATTCGCTTGATGGTATACCAGATAGCCTAGGTGATTAAAAGCCATCCCGCAAAGTGAAGGAAAACAAGACTTTGGGAGAAGAATCAAGTCACTTAGATCCCTTAGAGGAAGGTCTTCTAATTGAGGAAATGTTAGTAAATGTAAAATTGCTGGAAAATAATGCCGAAACAAGTTACAAAAATAGAGGACAAAAGATTAGGTGGCTAGGAGACAATGATAATAACATTTGAAACATTACCACCATTACGAGTAGAGTGCAATACGGTATTCATGCCTCCCTTCAATTTTTTGGCTAAGCCAAATCAATTGAATAAGGTTGAAAGTGAAATCAAAGAAACCAGAGCAACGATGGTCAAGAAAGAAGTAGTTAAACAAAGACCGGTAAGGCGCAAAGATATGTCCACCATTACTATAGAGCAAGGTATTGACTCGGAGAACTTAATCTTTGACCAACCATCCTATGCTATGTCACAACATTTGAAACCTTTATTCATATCAACTAATATGAATGGATTCCCCATTCCTCAAATTATAGTTGACAATGGAGCAACAATTAACCATTTGTCAAGGAATATGTTAAAAAGGTTACAAAAGACCATTCCGACATTTTTCCTACGAAAGTTACAGTTATAGACTTTACCAATGGCATCACTAATGTGAAAGGAATTCAACTGGTTGAATTAACAATGGGAAGTAGGAAGGCATAAAATTTTTTGTAGTTGATTCATGTGGCATCCTGGTCTTTTGTAGCACCACTCAAGTGCACGTGTCCTGACCCACACCTTTTATGGCCCATACATCGTACCCTAGTGCACTCAAAACCCTACTTAGGTGATATATCTTGGATGACCTTGAAGCCTCTGTCATATCGACTGCGTCGCCTCTACACTAACAACGATGAAAACCATACGTCAGTCTGATACTCGGTGCGGTTTGCATGTGGCTCACCTGCATGCCCAACACAGTCTCCCAAGGACTAGACATCTTCTTTATGGCTCTTTCCATTCTCCTATAATGCAATTATTTCACTTTGAAACCCCCATGCATGCATTCCTTAATTTTTTAAATTTTCAAAATTTGCATTAATGACTTTTTTTTCCTATCACATGAATTCATTTCCCTTGAGAACCCAAAATAACAATCACTCCAGCACCTCTTCCCCATTCCAGCCCCTCTCTTATCCATTTCCCTTTATTTTATAAAAAAATGATGGAAGAGGGAGGGGACCCACTATGGACGCCCCCCTCTTTCTTCAAGGGTTAAATATGCAATATTTGAGTCTCAACACCCACCAAGGGGTGGACTCCACCATGCTTGTTAGAGGTCCAAACTGGATCAAATTTTAAAGTGGTGGGAGAAACTTATGTTTTGTGGGTGCGTGTGTAGCTGTCATGGGGTAGATTTGATGGGGTCCACCGACCATGGGCCCCACTTGTGATGCATGTGTTACAAGCATGTCCATCTTTCTCTCCTACTCTTTCTTCTCCTATCCTTCTTCTTCTATCATTCTTCTCCTTTTTTTGATCTAGATCGTGGAGCCCAATGATGTGGGACCCCTGGTACACTGGCAAGCTGGACATGATGGCCAGCCTTATGGCCCATTCGGAGCATAACTTAAGAATATCCCTTTATCACTCTTTACATCGAACTTCCCTAAATTTTTCAGGTCCTTTAAAATGTAGCACTTACTTCCAAAAATTTGAAAGTATTTAACTGTAGGTTTCTTATTAAACCACAATTCATAAGCCGTTTTATCTTTTGATTTTCTAATGTAAACATGGTTTATAATATAGCATGCAATATTAACAGCTTCGTCCCATAAATTTTTGGGTAACTTCTTACTATTTAATATTACATTTGTCATCTCTTGTAGCACTCTATTTTTCCTTTCAATGACCTCATTTTGTTGAAGTGTCTTAGGAGCTAAAAACTCATACAATATACTATGATCACTATATAACTTCTCAAAATTGCTATTTTTGAATTCCGACCTATGATCACTTCAAATCTTAACAACATTTATTTATTTTTCATTCTAAATACGTTTGAGTATTCTCTTAACTTCATCGAGAGTATCAAAATTTTCTCTCATGAATGCTACCCAAGTAAATCTGGTAAAGTCATCGATGATAACCAAGAAGTACTTTTTACCACCTCTACTCTCCATTCTGTTTAGTCCAACAAGATCCATGTAGAGAAGTTCAAGAGGTTTGGATGTGGTAGAGGAGTTCACTTTCTTGTGACTAATTATTTATTTTCCAATTTGACATGTGCCACATATTTTATCCATTTTCTTTAATTTGGGTAGACCTCTCATAAGATCAGCTTTGCTCAATCTATATAGATTTCGGTAGTTAACATGTCTAAGGTATTTGTGTTATAATTCATTTTCATTTGTTTGGAGCATGTAACAAGATAATTTAGATGAAAAATATTCATTAATGATATAACAATTTTCAAACATCCTACGACCATTTAATATCACACAACCTTTCCCATTTAAGATCTGGCATCCTTAATTTGTGAATTTAACACTATGCTTCTTATCACAAATTTAAGAGATACTCAAAAGATTGTGCTTAAGCCCTTCTACAAATAAAACATTTTCAAAAGGAGAAACGTTAGAAATTTGAACCGTACATTGGCCAATTATCTTGTAGTTGCTTCCATCACCAAAAGTGACCAACCCATTAATCATTTCTTTATAGTTGGTGAACAAATATCTGTCACCTGTCATGTGTCTTGAGTAACCACTATCTAGGTACCACTTTGACTGACTCAAAGCCTTGAACGCGGTGTGGGTAATAAGACAAGCAACCTTAGGAACCCATTTCATCGTTGTTTTGGGTTTTGGAGCACTGTTGGTTATCCTTCACTTGATATTATTTTTTCTACCAACTCTCATATTAGGATTAGATTTGAGAAGCTCTTTGAGAAAATTCACAATTTTTTCAACGAAAGCATTATAACATTATTTTCTAATGTGGACATTATTAGTATTGACTTTAGATGCTTGAAAAGGTTTCACATTTTTAAGATTGTTTTGATTATTATAGTTCAAGCCTTTTGAGTTAGAGGATTCTCCTTTGACAAATGTACGAGATACACTCTTATTTTTCTGAGGTATATCTTTGACATAGCCCAGACCCGATCAGTCTCCACATTTTCTAAATGCGGTTAATAACTTTTAAAGTTTAGGGTCTTTATGGGCATACCTCCATGTATCTTTTGAACTTAATAGAGAAGAAACTTCAAGTTTTATTTTTCCATTTTTTGTTCTTAATTTTTCAAGTTCAGAAGTTTTGAAACTCAAATCACATTTTTCTTTTTTAAAACAATAAAAATATGAGATTTTTCTAAAATAGAATTTTTAAATTCCTCTTTTAATTTTAGAAAATTTTCATTTTAAAGTTTTAGCTTGACAGCAATCTTACAACTTTTCCTGTATAGGACATTATAGTCATCCTGAAGATCATCTTCATTTTCAAGGTCACTCCTCAAATTTTCATATTCATTTGAATCACAACTATCTGTGGAAGTGACTCTGGCTAGAGTCATTAAAGCCTTGACTTCATTTGAAGTTTCAGGTTTTGATTCATCCAACTCAGAATAAGCTTCAGAGATGGATGATTCATCCCATGTGGCTAACATGTCTTTTCTCTTTGGCTTGTCTCTTTTTGGACACTTATTTTCCAAATGGCCATATTCATAGCAGTTGAAACACTGACTATCTTTTAGAGATTTTCAGTTTTTAGATTTACCATTTTTCTTCTCAGAGGGTTTTTGAAAATTTACTTTTTTCTTACTTTTGAAAATATTGTAAAACTTTTTAGGGAGTAAATCCATATCATTCTTTGAGTTTTCACAATCAGAAATAACATCACTATCTTTTGAAATTGATTTAGATGATTTTAGAGCTGTGGACTTACCTTTAGGAGCTTTGAAATTTAACTCGTAAGTTTGAAGTGAACCAACAAGTTCCTCAACCTTCATTTGGTCTATGTCTCTAAGTTCCTGAATGACATACACCTTGGAAATAAATCTCTCAAGAAGTGATCGCAATATTTTTGCACAGACTTTGCTTTCTAGGATACCATCTCCTAGACCCCACATAGAGTTAACTATGTCATTTAGTTTCGTATAGAAGTCCATGAAAGACTCATTTTCTTCCATACAAATCTCCTCAAACCTAGTGGTGAGGATCTGAACTTTAGACTTTTTTACTATAGTTGTTCCCTTGTGTGTTATTTCAAGAATGTCCTAGGCTTGTTTAGTAGTATCATATGAAATGATTCTTTTGAATTCATCAGGTGATAGTGCACAAGCAATTGCATTTAAAGCCTTAGCATTAGCACTGCTTTCATTTTTTTAAGGTATGGTCTATAAATAAAAAGGTGTTTCTTTAATGGACTTAGTTCCATCATTGCCGAGATCTCAGACAATGGTGGTTTCCATTTGTTAATTGTGGCTTGCCACACACTTTCATCAATGGATTTCAGAAAAATCTTTATTCTAGATTTCCAATAAGCATAATTTGCGCCATCAAATGGTGGTGGCCTAGTAATAGATAGGCTATCAAAATTTGACATACTGAAAGCTCTAGATCAATAAGCTCAAGAAATAAATCTAAAGGAATGAGTAACTTAGCTCTGATACCACTTGAAAAGAGCAAGCTCTCAGTCTTGGACGGGAGGGGGGCCGGGGGTGAATAGGACTATGCTAAATAAAAATAATTACGAAATAGAAATAAAGATAGCTGAATCAAATAGCGATCTTAATTGTAATAGTATTGAGAAGTTGATTCAAACATTGTTCAAAGGACAACCTTACACCAAAACCCAAAGTTTATGGTAGGACAACCTGATTTCTTAAACTCGTAAGGATAAAAAAACTAAAACTGAAACAAGAGAAAAAATAATGAAATCTTGCTATTACAACATTCACCACATGTACATGAAATAGATATAAGCATTCACCACACATTCATCACATACATCATCATCTACAAAACACCAAGAATTATAGTGGTTTGGTGTGTACACCAACTGTTCGCAAATAACCACACCTACTCCACTCCCAATAATCACAACCCACGTGATATTGGTGTTTACTATGAATAAAGTTTTCCATAGTTCACCTTAAAACCTATACAATTGCGCTTTCAATGGGCTATCACAATTAAATACCCCGCGCTGAGATTTTCTGGCTATCTCAATCAAAACCAGTATAGAGATTTTCTAGTAATCTCAAGAACCAAAAGAAAATAAATAAAATACTTATCTGAAGATTCTGTTTTGATGTAGCCGGTAGAGCCCCTTCACTTGTAGATGTAGATGTTCAATGTCCAATCACACATATACAAGGGTTCTAGGTCTAAATGAATTTTAGATTAATCCAACCTTGGGTTTCTTTGATTTAATCCCTTAGATCTTAAAAGGCGTAGAGAAGATCACCCTTTTATAAATCAGATTGAAGCAAAGAGAGATTAAGAAATTACAAATCAAAAAGCTATAAAAATGAATCTATGATTTATCGGACAATAGCGTGATAATCACAGGGACTTTTCTCTTCAAAGTGGAGGGTTGATATGGCTTTTTATGAATGAATAAAACTAAGAAAAGGCCTCTATTTATAGGCTGAAAAATGGTTCCTTCGACCGGTGTAAAGTCACCTTCAATCGGTCTAAGATTCAACTAAAATTCAAAAATTCTGTCGCGATCGGATAAAACTGACCCTTAACTGGTCGAGTGGCATGCTTGATTGGTTGAGTGGTTGATCAGGTCCAAAAAACCTTGTTGGAGTTTAAGTCAAAACCTACTCAACTGGTCGAGCCAGTGTCCGCGACTGGTCGAGCAGGGTGCTTGACTAGTCATGACCCTACAAGAAAAATCCAAAACTTTGAAACAAATCCTGGACTGGTTGATCAAAGCCTAGACTAGTAAAACATAGGATAAGACTAGTCAAAATAAAGCCTATAAGAAGTACAATAACCCATACCAAATATGTAATATGAATGACTTAATCCTAAGGTCTTTCTAAGGTCATTTATACCTGAATATTGAACATTGAACTTTGTAGATTCAATAGCTTCAGTAAATCTTCTACTTGATTTACTTGAAGCGTGATCTTGTACACTTGAAGCGTTAACTAGATTTTGACCATGTAGTGCACTTGGATTTGAACTTGTAGTAGCACTTGAACTTGGCCTTGCTCTTGGACTTGAACATGCACTTGAACTTTCAGGTGATCTTTATATGAAGGTGAACTTTCCATCATTCTTCACTTGAAGGTGAACTTTCCATCTTTGAACAAGTCCATCATTCTAAAGTGGTTAGTCACTACAGAATTTGACAATACAGGGTGCTTGATATACAAGATAGCACTTACAGAGGACATATTAAGCTAAAAGTCATATACTGAGAATGCAATACATCATGCAAATCCTGACGAGTCCACGAATAACATCAGCCTTATCTAAGCCATGCAATATAGAAACATAGTAAACCAAATGTCATATGCTGAGGATGCAATGCTATATGCAATGAAAAATCTAGAGTGTGTAGTCAGGATAATAATACGTAGTATAGCAAGTTGTGGGGTTCATCACAAGAGACTCTATCTAAATCAGTCTCATACCTAAATTTAGATAGCTAGACTCAATGTGGTAAAAATCCTGATCTCAAGTTGGTCGCATACCCAACCAAAATCATGGCCACTGTAAAGGTACATACAATGATTTAGTTGCGCACCACCTACCTGAGTGGATAGTGAATGAATGAATGAATGAGTCAAATGTTAAACATGCAATTCCTACTCAAAAGTCCATATTCCAGTACGGTACATCCCTGGAATATCACCGGGGCCTAGTACACTCAACACTAGCTATCGCCTCCTGAGTCGCACAACCATGCAAGTGGAAGAGACCTCACTACCCACCTAGCCAGTAGTCCACCAATATCTACCAGGCTTGTCGATAGTGGACCCATTTGTGAGCTGGTCAAACTATGCCTAGCTTACAGCCCCCTCACTCAGGCGGATAAGGCCACACCCCCTTTCAACTAACCATGACATAGTATGAGATGCGACCTACTAGTATTTGGTACTCAAGCGTTCATGTATCCACTCGGTCAAGATGTTGGAGCATTCTCAGTACCAAGGGGTTTAGGGGCTTTCGCCTACGGACATATTAAATGCCCATATGCTAGAACAAAAGATTTTTTGTATCCCATCTGGCCATCTATGATATGCCTATGGAGGCCACAGTCCTGATGTCGCTGGGGCACAAAATAATCATGTCACACAAAATGCGAGATGCATGATTCATACCATCCAGTCATGCATCAAACCTGCACATACCGCGCGATCATGTGGGGAAACTTCATCTCACAAAGAGTCTCATAAATATCTTAGCCCAATGACATATGCAATGTTCAATCATTCCTCACAACATGCATACATATGATGCATATGGGCATATGTCATGATATCATTATATTAAGCATGTCCTCAGATGTATAACAGACAACAATAGACCACAATCAGCCTTAATCGGTATAACACATACAAAGAGTAGTAGCTAAACGACATGCCCCTTCTACATCTATAAGAGTCCATGTGGTATGTCCCACGTTGCACTATCATTAGCCTCCTAGGTACTAATATATCATATATCCCAAGACGAGGTCCCATGAAAGGATAGTGGATCTCTCCACACAGTGGATATACCAAATTTGATATCACATATTCTTCCATCTATAGCAAGAGGTGACGATGCACTCTCCTAGCAACAATGGAGGGCTTAAATGACATACTTACCTCAAGAGTGGGCCTCATGGGTGAGTCGAATAGGTATACAACAAGTGAGCTTCCTCACCCTCTCTATCATACAATAAACTGGGCTTCCCTATGGAGGCCCAGTAAGCACATAAGGTGGCTTAAAAGTTGGATAACCTACAAGGTGTAGTGGAAAACACTAGCATCAATGGGGGCCTAACGGTTTGGGTTAGCCTAATAAAAGTAGGTGGTTATCTCTACATCAATGGGGGCCCAGTGGTTTAGGTTAGCCCAATAAAGGTAAGGGTGGAATGGGCTTAACAACGGGCCCTAAGGAGGTTTATAATGTGGACATTTGTAATGTCTCAAAAAAATTCATACAAAGACTCGAGTATCACCTCAGGTAGAAATCACTAAGGATCGAATTCTGTAGAAATTAGGTGAAATTAATTAAGTACTAAATAAATAAAATTAAGAATTAGCTCGAACCACTTTTTATACGAACTGCAAGACTCAAAACCATTAGAATCGCTAACCCAATAGTACTTAGAAACCTAAGATCAGTCTCAAAACCCAGTTACTCTCGGGAGAACATTGAAACTCCATATCAGACCTAGACCGTGCGTCAAAAGTTCGATGATCGTGAAACTATGAGGTTATGACCACCTTACTGGGCTTGACAACCATCGAGTCCAAATAGTATCCAGAAACTCACAACTTGAGCCTGGATCGAAGTGTGTGAGAAACACGAATATCTTTAAAAAATAAACTCAAACTTAAGTAAATTGGGTCATTCACTTGCAGGCCAAATTTAAAGTTTTAGACTGTCAGATTCTGACCCAATTACACCCTTAGATCAGGAAAATTTCCCTACACATGTCAGTGTACTTGTGGCCCCGATCAAGTGACAATGATCATTAAACTGAAACAGGTCCTCCACGATTGATCCACTAACCTGATCAGACTGAAATCTTAACCTGATATAGATCCATTGTCAAGAAGCTTTCTCCAGACCGTATGCAGGTAATAGACCTCTAGATGAGCTCTGTTGGCCCGAAACAGTCACCTTTTGGCTATAACTTAAGTATATCATGGCCATGGGGCCATTGATACAACTTCTGGGCCTAAATAATGCCCTAAACCCATCCCTCTCATTCCATACGAATTTTGTCTAACCTTAGGAGAGAGAAGAGAGAAAAGAGGAGAAAAGAGTGAAGATCAAAGGGAAACCTTTGGAGTTTGCGGTAGCACTCTTGTTCTGCTACTCCACTCATCGAATCACCATTATGTCTAGCTACTCAACTCGTTTTAACTCCATTTTTGGGTAAGAAATCCTAACCTAATCAATTTTAGGAATCCGAATAGAAAAACCGGTGAAATAGCTAACCTATTTCAATGTTTAGGTAGTCATTGTGCCGTGGACAAAGACGTGGTGTATGAACCAAGTTCGTAACGAGCGTATCGACGAAAGGTATGGATTATAAATGTTTAGGTTATGGTTTTCAAGGCTTTCAATGTCGGTAATGATTTATGTCTAACTTGATTGCTGCCATACTACCTTAGGTACAATGCATTTGATGATATATATGTGTATGGGTTATGTGAATATAAAATGCATTCTGTGTTTGTTGAAATGTTTGAATGAATGCAAAAATTCTAATTTGTACTTATTATGATTTTACTCTTAGATGCATGTATGTTATATACTTTATAACTGATGTGGTGAAATGAATCGCTATGATTCATGTCATAGCGAGTCTAGCCTATATACTTAGAAATGCATAGTCTAAGTATGTGTTAAAATGTCTGAATGAGATTTTATTGATGGATTGTATTAAGACAAGAATCTTAAATTCCTTAGTCATATGAATAGTTTCCTGTATATAATGTAAATTACTACTATGTGATTCATGTATAACATGCTTTGGTATAATAACATGTTCTATGTGTTTGATAAAAATGCTCACATGACTATTGTATTTGAATTGTTTGTAAAATGCTGTTATGATTAATGTAGGTAATTACCTGTTGCATTTGAGTGTGATTGGGACTACCACATAGTCCAGGCATTCGGTAACAATTTTCGATCAAGTGGCCGAACAAGTCTTGCCACAACATATACATTCGATGAATCTGTGTCATACGGTGATTATCGATAGTGGTTAGGCCACGAGGAGTGTGTACGTGCTCCATGTCAATTAATTTAATGTGCACTCATACCAATCGAACTTGTTGTAACGTCTTGAAAAAATCCGTACAAAGACCCGTGTATCACCTTTCGCAAAAATCATTTAGAACTAAATCCTTTAGAAATTTAACATGAATTAACTAGCACTAAACTAGATTACTTGTGAATTTAGCACCAACCACTTTAAATACGATCTATAAGACCCAAAACCTATAGAATTGTTAATGCTACATTATCTCGAAATCTTGGATCCAACTCTAAACCCAGTTGCTCTCGAGAACATTCGAAAACTTCGTATCGGACCTAGACTGCACGTCGAAAGTCTAATAGCGATGAACTTAGACCATTATGACCGCCTAGTTGGACTTGACCATCACCTCGAAAATCAAGCCCAAACGATGTCCTGAGACCATTTTCTTGAGTCCGGAGTGAAGAGTGTGAGAAAGTGAAGTTTTTTATAAAATTAAATATAAATTTAAGTAATCTGAGTCATGTCGCTTGCGCGCCTTTTATAAGCATTTCGACTGTCAGAATCTGACCCAAATTCACCCTTGGATCAGGGAAGATGGCCCATACATGTCAAAGTACTTGTGGCCCTGATCGAGTTTCAGTGACCGTTGAACTGAAACTGGTCCTCCACGGTCGATCTGGAAACCTGATCTGACTAAAAACTTAACTTGCTGAAGATCCAATATTAGTGACCTCAAGTCCGACAACATTTAGTAAAAAGACTTCGAGAAGTGTTCCATTAGATCAGAAAGAGCCCGATTTGGTTATAACCTAAGTATACCTTGGCCCTAGGGCTATTTCCATCGATTTTGGGCTTATATAAAGGCCTTAAACCCTCTCTCTCTCAAGTCCCATACGAATTTTCAACCCTAGCCAATATAAGAGAGAGAAAAGAGAGAGAAAGTGAGTGTGAAGTTGGTGCTTCATCTTGGGATTCTTCCCAGTTCCACTACGCATCAATCCATCGTATCTGAATCGTTATTCCGGCGATTCTAATTCCATTTTTGGGTAAGTCAATCAAACCCTAACCTATTTTGGAGCTTAGAATAGTTTAAGGGTTATTGTAGCTAATCTATTTCATGTCTTAGGTTGCCTATCCGCCGTTGACGAAGACTTATCATTTAAATCATATTCGTATCGCATTTTCCAGCTTAAGGTGCGGACTATATATGTTTAGGTCATGGTTTTCAAGACTTTCAATGTTAGATAATGATTTATTCTTGACGTGGACGCTATTACACATGTTAAATGCGCTATCTGTTTTGACTTACATATATGTATAACCTATGCTGTAAATAGAGTATTTCATGTATATGTTAGAATGTCTGTATGCGTACGAAATTTGATGTTGTGATTGCCATGATGTATTATTGTTAGTACATGATTGTTATGTATGCAACAATTCCATGACGAAAGGATATGCCTAATATGCGATATGGTCGACATACGTAATGTATGTTGAATAGTATAGTCTAAGTGTTTGTATAAGTGCCTGAATGAGTTAGTATTCAGTAAAGTGTAATTGTTAAGGTTGTTGAGATATGAATCTCAATTACCTTACTTGTGAGTATGATTTCCTCCATGAACTATTTATCCATGAACTGTTTATTTAAGTGTATGATTTTCTCCATGAACTGTTTATTTAAGTGTATAATTTCCTCCATGAACTGTTATTTAAGTGTATGATTTCCTCCATGTACTGTATCCATGTTTAAGTTATACTTCACAACATGTTCATATGAATGTAGGAATTGATTTAATTGTCTATTATTGAGATTATACGTAGTTGGAACTGTATTACAGTCCAGGTATTCGGTAACAGTTCTCGATCTGGTGGTTGTGATTGCTTTCACCAAGCAGGATGTGTTCGATAAATGTGATTCATACTTGAGATGTTCGACAGTGGTTAGGCCACACGGAGTGCTTATGCATTCCATGTTGATCAACTCAACATACGCTTGTCCTAGTTGAGCTCATCAAATAACCCGATTGACCGATGCATGTTCACCATGTTTGGACGCTAATGTTTGAATCTAGGGTACCAAACTTATCAGTGAAATCCCGTTAACCTTGGTACCTCGATCCCGTAAGACTCATGAGCTAGACATGGTGGTATGGGACACCGTGGTTATGTTGTCGGCCTATGCTGGGGCAACGAGCATCCCCGTAGTGACCAGTGAGCATCCTACACTCGTGAGCCGATTATGGTGATATGGGACACAATATTCGTGCTGTCATACCTTAATACTGCAGACAGGCAACGAACCCTTTGTAGTAATTAAGGTATACTAGGCCTGTATTAATTGGTGACGAGCCCTTTACAGCGACCTAGAACAGTAATATCGTATGAGATTTCCTAGGATTGACGATCCTATAATGGATCATTGTTTGGAAATTGATATAAGGGAGGTACCTTAGCTTCTCAATCCTGCTGTATGAAAAGGACTAATAAGAACTTGTTAATCAAGCTCATAACATTGCACTACATGTGTCGTTGGTGTTGGTGTAGATCATAATGGTAATGATTCATGCCGCGATCGTTAGATGATGTCGCAAGAGGGAGATTATGGTGAGGGCATGCATCATTTCCTCATACCATTCTTGCATTAACAAGAGTATCTAGGACATGTTTGATTATACTGCTTTATCATTACTGCTTGATTGAATTGATAACATGTTAACCTTTGTTGTATAGTTCCACTGAGTTGATCACTCACTCCCACATTCTGGGATGGTGCCTAAACACCAATCAGACTCTGACTTAGCTGCAGGTGATGTTGATGCCTGTGAGGCGGAGCCGGAGTTCGATGAGGATGAGGCATTCTCGTTCATGCAGTTCTCAGGTGGGTTCATGTGAACTATGTCCTAGTTGGCGAGGATTCTGGGCTATGATTGTAGCAATTGATCACATTTTGTTTATGTATTTTGAGACTTGACTTGTAACTATGACCTGGAAGAGCATACATATCTTGGAGACTCATATTGGTTCATATTTGTATTTCAGTCTTCCGCTTACGTTCTTAGACTGTCCCTGAACTATGTTTGTTATTTTGGCTTAATCTACTTCATGTTTTATGCACTAATACAAACAACATACATCCATCTCTAAATATGTTGCATAAGTGATGTTTTAAAACTCGGAAGCTGAGTTATACTCGACCCCCGATTTTTAGGGCATTACAAGTTGGTATCAGAGCATGATCTGAATTAAAATGGACCTGGGTTATGGTCACACGATGCACGCTAACGCCACTTCAGCGTAGGAGGGTACGAGAAAAATTTAAAAACAGGTTTAGGACTCCCAATTTTGTTTACTGGCGGAAGTTTACTGAAAACGATCATCGAGATCCAGTCCGTGCACACTCATGATCACACACGACAGATCCAAATCACTTCTAGACCACCAATTGATGGGTTTAGACCGTATTTCATCACATTCCAGCCATTAAAAATTGATAAATATGGATATGTATCAGTTTTGTTCCGAAACGACCAGAAACGAGCCAAACCGGAGTAAGGGCCCAATTGGGGTTGTTTTAAGGGGACCCAGGGTAGGGCCCACATCATTTTGGACCTAAGGGGGGTGGGGAAGGACCTCGCCGGAAGGGCGAGCCCTCGTCAGGAGGACCAAAGACCAATGAGGCCCTCGCCGGTTCGGAGTTGAATGACATGGAATGCATAAGCACTCCGTGTGGCCTAATCATTGTCGAACATCCCAAGTACGACTCAGATTCGATAAACTCATCTTGTCTGGTGAAAATGACCTCAACCACTATTTACAGAACGGTTACCGATTGCCTGGACTGTAGTACAGCCCCATTCACATACAAAGCTAATAGTTAGCATATGATTCATATCCTGCATTCATTTGAACAATCATGAAGTATAACTTAAGTGTAAACAGTACATACAGGAAATCATACACACATATAACATGATTCAATTAAACACATAAGCCATGGAGGAAATCATACACTTATTTAACATGGATAACTTAAGTTACATGATTCATGAATGGAATCATACACATCATTGATGTAGTTGAGAATCATATCTCAACCCGCATATAGGTACATCTTACTAACTCCTAACTCATTCAGACACTTTTACCTACACTTAGTCTACACATTACATTGTACATATTATGTATCCATTAGTATATGTATTAGGGCAAATCCTTTCATCAAAGGGTTATCGCCCATACAACAATCATATATCCATGACAATTAGTCATGGCGAGCATGAAAGCAAATTCCATACTCATTCAGTCATTTTCATAAACACTTAGGCTACACATACTAACTACATATCGTATGTTGATATATTATGTATTTGACCAAATCCTTTCACTAGGGAGTTACCCCATATATCACTTGCATATACCCACGACGGATAATCATAGCATGCATGAATCCAGGTTCTGTATTCATTTAGACATTTTCACAAACACGTGGGCTACACACTTTAGCATATACAGCGTATATTGGCCGTGGCGTGATTTAGGGCAAGTCCTTTCGCTTAGGAGTTGTCACACATGTAACAAGCATATATTCATGGCAATTAATCATGTTAAGCACAAATCCAAATTTTATACGTATACAGTATTTTATACAAATACGAGGAATACAGTATAATCAACATAGGTAACTATAACTGAAAAATAAAACGGACAACACTTTATACATGTGAAATAGCATCCTAGACAAGAATAAATCATTACTTAACATTGAAAGTCTTGAAAATCATAACCTAAACGTATATAGTCCGCACCTTACGCCGTAGAATCGCAACGAACTCAACAAAGACTCTAAGTCTTTGTCTATGGCACAAAGGTGACTTGTAGCATGAAATAGATTTGCTATTTCATCACCTACGCTATTCAAACCTTTAGAACTGATTAGGGTTAGGTTTTCTTACCTAAGAACGGAGCCGAAATCGCTGAGAAAATTGATACAGATGTGATAGTTGAGTACATGGGATGACAGGGAAGAAGCCCTGGATCGAACACCAACTCTCTTTCACACTTTCTCTCTTTTCTCTCTCTCACTCTCTAGGATTTGGGAAATTCTTATGGGTTAGAAAGCTAAGGGTTTAAGGCCCTTTTATAAGCCCAAACATAATGAAAATGGACTCCAAGTTAAGGTATACTTAGGTTATAACTAAAGTGGGTCTGTTTCGATCCAACGGAGCATTTCTGGAGGTGCTTTTATCAAATACGGTCGGACTTAAGCTCACTAACATCGGATCTTTAGGTAGTTAGGTTTCAGTCTAATCGGGTTTCCAGATCGACCGTGGCAGACCAGTTTCAGTTCAGCGGCTACAGGAACTCGATCAGAGCCACAAGTGCTATGACATGTAAGGGCCACCTATCCTGATCCGAGGGTCTAATTTGGTCAAATTCCAACGGCCAGAATGCTTAAAAATGTAGTGCAAGTGACATGTGTCAAATTACTTTAAAACAGAATTAATTTTCTAAATATCTTCCTTTTCTCACTCTCTTCTAAGTTCATCACTATCAGACTTTTGACATGTGGTCAAAATCCAAAATAAAGTTTCAAAGGGTTCCTGAGAACGAACAGGTTTATAGTTTGATCCTAGATTTTAGGGTAAGATAGCGTCAATGATTCTATAGGTTTTGGGTCTTACAAATCATATTTGAAGTGGTTAGTACTAATTTTACAGGTAATCTAGTTTAGCGCTAGTTAATTCAAGTTAAATTTTTAAAGAATTTAGTCCTAAATGATTTCTTTAGCTTTGGAATTGAGTTCTGAGAGTGAATTAGTTGACCCATTGCCTAAGGACGTCTAACCCCAGGTTGGCAAAAATCTGGGGTGTTATAATCTACCCCCCTTAAAACATAATTTTGTCTCCAAAATTGGCTAAGGGTAATGAGTCCCTAGAGAGACTTTAGTATTGACATTCTAAGGAAGGTTCAAATCCTATTTAATGACCTAACCTTACGTATAACATAAATTAACTTCTACGATCCTGGGCCAGTGGGGAAGAGGCCAACCATGCTTCCACTGCGCTACTCTGATCCATTGGTTCTATTAGATAATCCTAAGTAGATTGGGCTCAATACGTTCTACCCCCCTTAAAATATAGTTCTACTTAAGGCTCAAGAATCTATGTCTCGATCCTTATATCAGAACGAGGTGTAACTTAGGACCTATCCTTGACATGAAATGGGAAACAACCTCTCATTACATTGGTCTTCCTTTGTTAATGATGCGTTCTATGGCATTGGTACCTATGGTTGTAGAGATGAGCCTAATCTCTATTGTGGTTGAGTTCAGGGGCAGGTATGAGTTGGCGAGAAGATGTCCAATTCTACCCAATAAGGGCTCTTTCTACGGTCCTGACTTACCCTCTTTAATACCATGATAGGATTTATACATTATTAGTACATAAGGAAGTTGGACAAAGCAAGTTGGACGATATGTATACCAGAATAGTCTGCGATTTGGGACCTAATTCTTAACTTTCTATTGCCCATTGAGACATTTCTAAAGCCTAAGAAGACAACTTTCTATTGGCTGTAGGTTCCTAACACTCCTCAAGACAAAGTAATAAGCTTTTGGTTGTAGGTGGTCGGGCCAACACGGAAGAAAAGTTATGTAGTGGGTCTGAGCCTGATACATAGACTTTCTGCCTAGGACAGAAAATTTGCCATATCGATTCTTAATCCTAGTCGATCCCGATCTTCTGCTTGATCAAAGCATTAGATTTATTGGTAACTACCAGGAATAAGAAGTCAATTCAAACTGCGAATACTTCACTTATATATAGTTTCTCTACTCCCTGTCCCCGATTGTACTAAGTCCTTAGGAGGGCAATGCTAAGGGGCGTGCTAGTTTGACTATGCATGAATAGTCTCTAAGTCGAAACAGCTTTCCTAAGAGCTACTAAAGACGCCTCTGGGTATTACGGGGATCTATCGAAAGAATGAAGTTCTACTTCAACCAAATCTAACCTACTATTCCTTAGCATATACAGGCTTTACACTACTTAATATAACTAGTAGACTAGTCTATAACTCACTAGCTGTAATCCAAAGCCTAAGCTTTACGCTAAATGGTTTCATACCATTTCTACTACAGAGGATTGTTCTATCACTTAGAGTCAAGATTATCTAATTGAAATTAGATTTCCTATATCGTCAGATCTTTCAAATCTAGGAGTACTAACTCTAGGTCCAAAACTCTAGATGTCCTAGCACTAGATGGTCACTGTTTATGGACTAAGCTACTGCATTCGGTCTCATCCGTGGGTAAAAACGGAGAGATCGAGAAAATGGCTAAAATGAACTCAAAAAGAGCCATGAAAAATTGATAAAATGAAAGAAAAGGCTAACCTAATGGCTTCCCACGGATCTAGGTCTAAGAGAGGAGGAAAATAGGTCCAAAAGGCAAGGATCAAAAAAGGAGAAAGGAAAAAATGTGATGAGTTGAAAGCTCACACGATTTTGAGCCTCAAAGGAGAGCTTGGGAGCTCCAACCATAGAAAATGGAGAGTGTAGGTGCTGGGTAGGGGTGACAAGAGTAGAGGGATGAGAGAAATAATAGAAAATGAAGGAAAGAACGATTGAAAAGGAGGCTGGAGAGAGAAAATAGCAAGTTTAGAGGGAATGGAGAGCTTGGAGGCCAATTTGTGAAGGAAGTATGAAATTTTGAATGAATGGGTGGCCGAACCCTGGACCGAAGGGTCCCATTCAACCCTAAAACTCATCAACCCAGACGGCCGGCCCGGCCGAGACCGTTGACCGGTGAGGCCCCGCCGACCACTAGCCAAACTGGTGAGGGCTCGCCATTTGAGCGAGGACTTCCTGCCCCCCAGGCCCCAAAAAAGTTTGGGTCCCACCCTGGGTCCCCCTGTAAGTGCCCCGTTTGGCCCCCGACTCCATTTGAGGCATTTTCAGGATAAACTTGTAAACTGTAATGATTTTATGTGATGTGTAACATATGATTTTGGGGTAGGAGACACTAATCCATCCAGCTAACCCATTTATTCCACGAGATTCCATAATTTGAATGGTTAAAAGTCCAATTTATACATATAGTTACTATTTATAGTAAATTTTTATTTAAGTATTATTCTCCATCATTTATACATTAGGATTTATGTCTAGTATGAAAGGACTTAGAAAAAGTTAAAAAATGAGGTGGTGAAAGGAGAGATTTTGAAGGAAATGGGTTAGACTTTAGGATTGAGTCCTGAGAAGTTATTTTCAATACCCTGGTTAATACTTCATGAGAGTGGTGATATTAATGAGGGATGTTGAGATGGATAGGTGTTAAGATGAGGAATGACATATATAGAAATGAATGCATTCGAGGGAACTTTGGGGTATCATTCATAGGTAAAGTAGGCATTAATGCTTTGGTCATGTGAGATGGAGACCAAGAACAACACCAGTTGGGGGTGAGTTGGCTTTAAGTTGAAGGTTCTAAAAGTGTAAAGAGAAGGCCCAAAAGGATGTGCTTAGAGGCAAAAATAAATGATTTGATGATCTATGGTTTAACTGAGGATGGTCCTGAATAGAGTGGAATGGTGGAACATATGAACTTAAACGTTTTCTTTCCTTCGTGGTCCTAGATTTTATTATTGTTGCGATCCTTTGTGTGGCCTACTGAATTACTTAGTACCAATAGTGATCTGGTCTGTGGTGGTGGTGAGATTGGGGTGTAGATGGGTATATGAATCTCAACAAAACAAATTAGAAGAACTGTGGACTAAATTACAATATTCAGTCTCGCCTGTCGATGAAACTTGGGATTCTAATGTAGTTTCTAAGTTCCCATCACCCCCTTCCTAAGTCAGAGTGCGTCAGTGTGCATCGTGTTACCATAACCCACGTATAGTTTAATCCAAATCATGCTCTGATACCATCAGTAACATCCCGAAAATCGGGGGGTCGAGCATAAACTCCACTCCCGAGTTCCAGAACATCACTTATGAAACATTTTCAATGATAGATGAATGTTGGTGGTAATAGTATATAAAACATGAGGTGGATTAAGCCAAAACAACATATCATACTCTAGAGACAGTAAAATTTCTCAAGCAGAAACTGTAATAAATATATAAAATGTATAAATGATTGTAAGTTTCCAGAGTATGAACATGTTACCAGGTTAACTAAATACATATATACTCCAAAATAAAAAGAAAAGAATATACATGGGTGTGTAAATAAAAGGCAAAATACCAAGTGTATTGACATCTAATCAGTAACCCTGTAACCCCGTCAATCAGAACCTGCATATAGGAGGGATCCTCATCATCATCATCAAGTCTGGCTTTGCTTCACAAGCATCACCATCATATGAAACTAAAATAGAGACTGGTTGGTGTGTACAACACCGTCCCGTAACGTGGGAGTGAGTAGCTAACTCAATGGATACTATACAGCAAAGGTTAACATGTTATCAATTCAATCAAGCAGTAATGATAAAGCAGTACAATCAAACAGGTCCTAGATACTCTTGTTAATGCAAGGATGGTATGAAGAATGATGCATGCCCTCACTACAAACTCCCGGATGCGACATCATCTAACAATCGCGGCATGAATCACTAACACTGTGCACTCATACCAATGTCAATGACACATGCAGTGCGATGTCATGAGTATGATTACCAAGTTCTTATTAGTCCTTTTCATACAGCAGGATTGGGAAGCTAAGACACCTCCCTCATATTAATTCCCAACATTGATCCGTTCTAGGGTCGTCAGTCTTAGGATATCTCATACGATGTTACATTTCTAGGTCGCAGCAAGGGCTGTCAGGGCTGTTGTGCACAATCGTTGCTCCTCTCCCCCATCGCCTTATCAATACAGGCCTACTTATATGCTCAAGACTACATCAGGACTCGTCAACCCTATGCAGTGTCAGGATAAACTCAAGGTCACTATAGAGGGCTCGTCACCAATCAGTGTAGCCCGACAGCAAGAATATAGTGTCCCAAACCACCATAATCTGCTCAGAGTAGGGTGCTCACTGGTCACTACGGGAAGGTTTGTGGCCCCAGCGTAGGCCGACAGCTCGACCACGGTGTCCCATACCACCATGCCCGACTCATGAGTCTTAGGGGATCTTGGTACCATGGTTAACGGGAGTTTCACTGGTAAGTTCAGTGCCTTAAATTCAAACAATGACGACTAAATATGGTGAACAAACACCGGTCAATCGGATTAGTTGATAAGCTCAAGTAGGCCAAGTGCACGTTGAGTTGAACGACATGGAATGCATAAGCACTCCTTTTGGCCTAACCATTGTCGAACATCCCAAGTACGACTCAGATTCGCTAAACTCATCTTGTGTGGCGAAAACAACCTCAACCACTATTTACAGAACGGTTACCGATTGCCTGGACTGTTGTACAGCCCCATTCACATACAAAGCTAATAGTTAGCATATGATTCATATCCTGCATTCATTTGAACAATCACGAAGTATAACGTAAATGTAAACAGTACATACAGGAAATCATACACACATAAAACATGATTCAATTAAACACATAAGCCATGGAGGAAATCATACACTTATTTAGCATGGATAACCTAAGTTACATGATTCATGAAGGGAATCATACACATCATTGATGTAGTTGAGAATCATATCTCAACCCGCATATAGGTACATCTTACTAACACCTAACTCATTCAGACACTTTTACATACACTTAGTCTAAACATTACATTGCACATATTATGTATCCATTAGCATACGTATTAGGGCAAATCATTTCGTCAAAGGGTTATCGCCTATACAACAATCATATATCTATGACAATTAGTCATGGCGAGCATGAAAGCAAATTCTATACTCATTCAGTCATTTTCATAAACACTTAGGTTACACATACTAACTACATATCGTATGTTAATATATCATGTATTTGACCAAATCCTTTCGCTAGGGAGTTGCCCCATATATCACTTGCATATACCCTCGACGGATAATCATAGCATGCATGAATCCGGGTTCCGTATTCATTTAAACATTTTCACAAACACGTGGGCTACACACTTTAGCATATAGAGCGTATATTGGTCGTGGCGTGATTTAGGGCAAGCCCTTTCGCTAAGGAGTTGTCACACATGTAACAAGCATATATTCATGGCAATTAATCATGTTAAGCACAAACCTAAATTTTATACATATACGGTATTTTTTACAAATACGAGGAATACAGTATACTCAACATAGGTAACGTATAATTGAAAAACAAAATAGACAACACTTTATACATGTGAAATAGCATCCTAGACAAGAATAAATCATTACTTAACATTGAAAGTCTTCAAAATCATAACCTAAACGTATATAGTCCGCACCTTACGCCGTAGAATCGCAACGAACTCGACAGAGACTCTAAGTCTTTGTCTACGGCACAAAGGTGGCCTGTAGCATGAAATAGACTTATTATTTCATCACCTACGCTATTCAAACCTCTAGAACTGATTAGGGTTAGGGTTTCTTACCTAAGAATGGAGCCGGAATCACCGGAAAAAATGATACAGATGTGATAGTTGAGTACATGGGATGGCAGGGAAGAAGCCCTGAATCGAACACCAACTCTCTCTCACACTTTCTCTCTCTTTTCTCTCTCTCACTCTCTAGGGTTTGGGAAATTCGTATGGGTTAGAAAGCTAAGGGTTTAAGGCCCTTTTATAAGCCCAAACATAATGAAAACGGACTCCAAGTCAAGGTATACTTAGGTTATAACCAAAGTGGGTCTATTTCGATCCAACGGAGCATTTCTGGAGGTCATGTTATCAAATGCGGTCGGACCTAAACTCACTAACATCGGATCTTTAGTCAGTTAGGTTTTCAGTCCAATCAGGTTTTCAGATCGACCATGGCAGACCAGTTTCAATTCAGCGGCTATGGGAACTCATCAGAGCCACAAGGGCCACCTATCCTGATCCGAGGGTGAAATTTGGTCAAATTCTAATGGCCAGAATACTTTAAAATATCACGTAAGTGACACATGCCAAATTACTTTAAAATAGAATTAATTTTCTAAATATCTTCCTTTTCTCACTCTCTTCACTCCGGACTCAGTAAAATGGTGTCAGGACATCGGTTGGGCTTGATTTTCTAGGTGATTATCAAGTCCAACTAGGCGGTCATAATGGTCTAAGTTCATCACTATTAGACTTTCGATGTGTGGTCTAGATCCAATACAAAGTTTCAAAGGGTTCATGAGAACAAACAGGTTTAGAGTTTGATCCTGAATTTTAGGGTAAGATAGCATCAATGATTGTATAGGTTTTGGGTCTTACGTATCATATTTAAAGTAGTTGGTGCTAATTTTATAGGTAATCTAGTTTAGCGCTAGTTAATTCACGTTAAATTTTTAAAGAATTTAGTCCTAAATGATTTCTTTGGCTTTGGAATTGAGTTCTGAGAATGATATGGTTGACCTATTGCCTAAGGACGTCTAACCCCAGGTTGGTAAAAATCTGGAGTGTTACAATAAAATTGGCCTACGCGGATGGTGATGAGCCTCCCGTAGTGACCTCGAGTGTAAACTCACGAACTTGCCTATCCACTGCTTTCAAATAAGGGGTGATGTTGTTCTATAACTTGCCTATCGTATGTGACTAACTAGTATTGACGACCCTAGATGGATCATTGTTTGGGTAAATGATATAAAGGGATGTACCTTATCTTTCTGAATTTTCTATATCAATAAGCCTAAATAAGAACTTGGTTAACACGACTATGTACTGCACTGCATGTGCTTTGGCGAGGAAGTGCACAGTGGGAGTTTCATGCACAATCATGAGATAAAGTCGCTGAGGGAGTGTAGGAGAGGGCATGCATTATTATAGAATACCATTCCTACGTTAACAAGAGTACTTAGGGCATGATTGTTTCACTGCTTTATCATTACTGTTGGATTGAATTGATAACGTGTTAACCTTTACCTTATAGCTCCACTGAGTTGAACACTCACTCCCACTCTGGGACGGTGTTTTAAAACACTAACCAGACTCTGTTTTAGCTACAGATAATGGCAAGACTTACTAAGCGGAGCATGACTTCTATAATGATGAGGAGGAGTTCTCCTATATGCAGCTATTAGGCGAGTCTATGTAGATCATGTACTGATCGATGGGATTACAGGGATACAAATTAGTTGGACATTACACTTTTTCATTTTGTATATTTTGGAATAAACATATATAAATTCAGCCTAGTGACATGATCATACTCTGGGGGTTTATAACCACTTATATACTTTATATATCTATCATAGTCTTTTGCTTTCTTAATTTGATCATCTCTAGAGTATGATATGCCGATTTAGTGTAATCTCATTCATGTTTAATGCATTAATATGGACAACGTTTAATCATCATTATTTATGTTACATAAGTGATGCGACGGATCTCAGGAGTTGAGCTTTGCTCAACCCTTAAAATTCGGGGTGTTACAACATTTAACCACCATTGATCCTAAGGTGCGACCCATTTAGGATATGGAATCTAGCTCACAATGGGGGGTTGGGAGGCATGACCCCAATATTATCTGGAAAGTGGATGGACAACATATGCACATCACTCACACATGGTGGGCCTCACAATGCAGCCCTAACATGGGCATATAATATATACATCATTGTGGGCCTCCCAAGGTGGCCCATGGCCTAGGGAAATGTATACATATGATACATATAACACATTCATCATGGTGGGTTTCATGGGGCAGCCCATGGCCCAGAAAATGGATGGACAGCTCGTTTATACATCATAGTGGGCCGTACAAGTCAGCCCATGATTCAGTAAAATGAATGGGCAACATGTATACAATATAAATCAAGGTGGGCCTCACAGGCTAACCCTATGGTCGTGAAAAATAAATGGACAGTGTGCTTACAACACACACATCAAGGTGGGCCTCATGCATCACAAAATGGGCCCCAGCAGCTGGACAGGAAGGATATAAAACACATATAATAGGGTGGGCATGTTGCTAGACAATCAATCCAGCAACGTCCTAGACAACTAACGTTCAGAAAGGTGGACGTTCTAGATAAAAGCATGTATCACAATGGGTCCCACTGGATGTGGGCCACCCCGGGGAGTGGGCTGGCCGCTAAGCCTCCCACAAACATCACGACCATAGGGTGGACGTCAGCCTCACAGTGGGCCTAAGGAGGCCCCAAATGGTGGACGTCAGCCCACTGTTTCCTGTGGTGTGGTCTAATTGAGATTTGGATTTGGCTCATTTCCAGGCCCATGGCTTGATGAATTTGAAAGATTGGATGGACGACCTGGATGAAATACATCCTTATGATAAGTCCCACTAGACGTGAGCCATCCAGAAAATGAGCCAACTTCATTCATCCACACTAGCCATGTGGACCGGCTGGATAAAACACATAAGTCAAAATAGGCCAGTGGCCAGCAATTTTCTACATGCTGGTTGTCTTGGTCCAGGCTCTAAAATGATCTAGGAAAACTGGATGGATAGTGTAGATGTAGATCACATACATCTCAGGGTGGGGTCCATGTGAGTGTGGCCCACCATCTAAGGAGCAAGCTGATATTTGTGTTTAGCTCCTCATCAGCGCTTACTACTGGACAACAACAGGACTAGCTGATCACGACCAATATGGCCATGTTCTGGGTGAGAAAATGATGGACGGTGAGGATATAAAATGCGTACATTATAATGGGGTCCACACGGGTGGCTACAAAGTAGGATCCAGCTGATATTTGGATTTTTAATACAATCAGGCCTGTGTGGCCGCTGGACGTCCAGCGACATGGACAATAGGGGCGTCCTTACTGCTGGACGGTCAGGATCCATCACACATCATCAGGTGGGCCACAAAATATGGGAGAGAGAGAGAGACGTGATGCGGGGGAGCTCTGCCACTATGAGCTCCCCTAAAGCTTATACAATACATACATCAAGATGGGCCCCAAACATGTGGGCCCTGGAAATCCCTTTTTCACCACTAAGTACAAGTTCTAGATGACCTTTTTGCAATGGATATCAAAATAAACATCATGGTGGGATCCATGGAGAATGGCTCCATCATGAAATAAACATGTGTATCTTGGTGGGCCATTGGCCACACTTAGGGTCCAAGATGGGATCTCTACCATCAACTGGTAGGCCCCACTTGTCTCATGAATGAAATCAACATCTAATCCTAAGATCACCCACCTATGAATCTTCTTCTTGGCTCCTTGGAATCCCTAGCTCCTAAGCTTCTTCTTTAAGGGTGGAAGATGAAGATTGAAGGGTTGGATGAAGAGATTTGGATAGGGAAAGATGGTTTTAGCACTTGGGTTCTTCCTCTCCTTAGAGCTCCTTTCCTTGGACGTTCTTTCTCTTTGGTTACTTGGGGAATGGGTAGAGAATGAGAGAGAGAATGGGATGGGATGGGATGGGATGAAGAGAGAGAGAGAAGGGATGGGTTGTGTAAGGGAATGATGGGAAGGTATGGGTTGTGTAAGAGAAGAGACTTGATAGTTGACTTTTGGGGTGGTTGCTTGTCTCAGGGGAAAAGAAAGGCATGGTTGTGATGAGTTGTGTACTTGACTAATATTGTGAAAGATGGGTAGAGATTCCTCTCTCTAAAATTTAATCTCTCACAAAGCGCGATGTTTCCTCGAGATATATGTAGGCCCACAACTCCTAACCTGGGTATCACATTAGTGCATAAGACACTGCGTTAGAACCGCAGCGATGGTGTGGTCACTAGAGTACAAGTTTTGAGTCAAGTCAACTCAGATCTTTGGGATGCGACTTAAGGTCACACACAAATGCTGTCTATGGGTCACGGGTCACCGAAATTCAATGGGGAGAATCGTGAGAGTTAGTGGCACAGTATGGTACAGGATACGGGCCTTACACTGGCTGACTAGGAGCCATTCTGACCTCTTCTTGAGTTAAAATGGTAAAGTTGTTGACCTTAGCCAGGCTTATCTTGAGGTGAAAGGTGATTGTTTGTGCTATGAGGTTGATCTTTTTCTTTTTATTTTTCTTTTTATTTTCTTTTGGATTGCATGCTCTTTATTTTTCTCTTATTTCCTTTATTTTTCTATATTTTCACTCCTTTTTTTCTTTTTTTTATTTAACCCTTTATTTGTGGCCCTTGTCAGTGGATGGGAGGGAAACTTTTCAAGATAGTTAGCCCTATTCTTTTGACTTCAGCTTTACTAATGTAACTATAGATGAGAGCAGACAAGCTTACCTGTGAAAGATTTTCACATTGTCAGCGTTGATTAGCTATGGAAGATCCTCTCCCTTCATGTTGTTGAGTTGGAGGGCGCCTCCTAGAAGTACTTCTCTAATTATCAGTGGCCCTTCATATGAAGGTTTGAACTTTCCTTCGGGATCAGGTAAGTGTGATGGAAAGTCATGCTTCATGACCATGCCACCCACCTTAAAGCTTCTCTTTCGGACTCTCTTGTTGAAAGCTTGAGCGATCCTTTTTTTATATATAACATTGGAAATGACTTAGCACACGCATGTGCTTTTCATCCGCAAGATGTAATTGATTGTATATGTCTTGTTGCCACTCCCCTTCCTCAATTTTATTTCTAGTAACAGTCGTGGTGATAAAATTTCTATCTCGATTGGTAGAATTGCCTCCATTCCGTATGTAATCTCAAAAGGAGTTGCGCCAATAACAGACCATAAAGACGTTCGATAGGCCCAGAGTGCATATGGAAGCATAGCTAACCAGTTCGATATGTCTTGAACATCTTCTCAAGTATTCCGATGAGTGTCTTGTTGGCGGCTTCAACCCCTCCATTCATCTGAGGACGATAAGGGCTAGATGGATGTTGTTGAATTTTGAATTTTTTTAGGAAGTCATCAATCTTCTTGTTGACAAAGGGTATCCCATTGTTAGTGATGATGGCTTTTGAAACTCTATAAGTGCTTATATGTTTAGCACACATAAGTTTGTTAAATTTCGTAAGATAAAGATATACAGTGACACTGGTCACTACACTACATCTCGTGAAGATCAGCTCAAGATCGGCTTATCATCTTAATATGTTGGTCAGTTTCAAGTTTATCAAGATTAGTAGATCTCTATATTAACCAACCAATAGGTGATATAACCCTAAAAGGACCTTAGCTTAGGTGCTTTCGAAAACTATTGAAATTGGGTTAACTTTGGTATAATTTCATTGAAGTTCGGCCAACCTTGCTTCAAGTTCGACCAGCCTAATTTCTTAGGCTAACCTAACTTCAGGTTTAGGAAAATTTTCAGATTTTTATATATAAAAATTTTTTTGCAAATTCGGTAAGCTGAACTTTGAAAGTGCCTTTGTTTGTCAATTAGCATGACGGTTGAGTTAGTAAGTATGGTGAGCCTCATATGAAGACAATACAAGATGCTGCTTAACTAGATGGGTGAATCAAGAACATCAAAGGTAAATTAAATCTCACATCCCATGTCCAAAACCCCCAAGTATATAATTCCCTTAAAAAAAATGTAGAACAACATAGGAATTATATATTTGAAAGCTTGGTGCAAACAAGTAAATTTTCTAAGCTTTCTACAGATCACTTCAACCATCGAGCATGGGTCGATGACATCGAACACCTGTGTTCGATGACATCAAACATGTCTCGATGACATCGAAAAGTGACCCTCATATGTCCGACAACCACATATATATTTCGACTGAAAATTCTATTCATCGAACATGTGTATTCGATGTCATCGATGGGGATTCAAGCAATCGAAGAACTTAGAGTTTCTGTCCAACATGCTTCTTGGAAAATCCTCTGGAAAATTCAAGGAGTTGAACTAGTTTCGATGTCATTGAGATTCAAACTCCGATGACATTGAACACAGTTTGATGACATTAAACATAGATACAAGAATGTCCAACAAGCTTTAGAGGAAAATATTTTGAAAAATTCAAGGAATCAAACTAGTTTCGATGACATCAAGATTCAAACTCCGATGACATCGAACAAGGCTCGATGACATCGAAAAAGGTCAAGAAAATGTCCAGTGTGCTTTAAAGGAAAATTTATCTGACAGATCTAGGAATCGAACTGTAACACCCTAGATTTTTACCAACCTGGGGTTAGACGTCCTTAAGCAATGGATCAACCATAACGCCTTGGTAACCTCTCAGAACTCGATTCCAAAGCCAAAGAGATCATTTAGAACCAAATTCTTTAGAAAATTAACGTGAATTAGCCAACGCTACGTTAGATTACCTCAGAAATTAGTACCAATCGCTTTAAATCCGATCTGTAAGACCCAAAACCTCTAGAATTGTTACCTCTACGTTACCCTAAAACCAAGGATCAAACTCTAAACCTGTTTGTTCTCAGGAACCCTTTGAAACTTTGTATTGGATCTAGACCGCGCGTCGAAAGTCTGATATCCGCAATCTCAGACCATTAGGACCTCTTAGCTGGACTTGACAATCATTTCGAAAATCAAGCCCAACCGATGTTCTGGGGCTATTACACTGAGCTTGGAGCGAGGAGTGTAAGAAAGAGTGAAATTCATAAAAATTCAAATGTGAATTAAATAAATTTGGCACCATTCGCTTCCGGGTTCAGTATAAGCTTTCAGACTATTGGACTCTGACCCAAATACACCCTCGGATCAGGAAACATTTCTTATTCAGGTCAGTGTACTTGGAATCCTCGATCGATTCTCCGTGACCGCCGAACTGAAACTGAACTGCCATGTGCGAACTGGGAACTCTACTGGTCTAAAAACTTCGGGTGAGCAGGATCCGATATGCATGAGCTTAAGTCCGACCGCGTTTGGCCAGGGGACCTCCCAAAACACTCTTTTAGATTGAAAAAGACCCGATTTGGTTATAACTCAAGTATACCCTTATCCCAAGTCTATTTAGGTTAGTTTTTAGCCTATATAAGGGCTTTAAACCCTCTCATATCTCTCCCATCTGAATTTACAACAAAACCTAGAAAGTGGTGAGAGAGAAAGAGAGAGATTGTGTGAGTCTTGTGGGAGAAACTTCCTGCCATATGCTCTAGCTTTTGCACTTACCGAAGCACCGCATTCAAATCACTTTTCCAGTGATTCCAACGCACTTCTAGGTAAGAACACCCTAACTTATAGATATTTTAAGGATTCTTTCGATTTAAATAGCGAAGTAGCTTATGTATCTTGTGCATTAGGTCGCTATAACGCCGTTGGCGAAGCGTAGACGTTCTATTCGAATCGATACGCTTCTACGACAAAAGGTGAGGATTTTAGACGCTTAGATTGGCTGATTTCAAAGCTTTCAATGTCGTTTAATAGTAGATTATCGATGAGAATGCCATTTGACATGTTGAACATGTTGTCCGTTTTCCAATTCCTATATGTACGGTGAATTTGAGATTTAGGGTATTTTAGTCATTTATAGGAAATACTGTATACGTCTGTATTTTGCTGAAATGTTTGCCATAAGATTTTGTCCTGCTATGATATTAGAAACATGTGTATGATCTGTTTGGCAAAGAGATTTGCCCTAATGCACACTTTGGGTCAACATACACTATGTAGAGTAAAGTGTGTAGACTAAGTGTTTGTATAAATGTTTATATTAGTATGTATTGAGTAAATGGTGTTGTAGATTAGTTTTGAGATTGAATTCTCAATCAACATGATGATGTATATGATTTCCACCATGTTGCCTATATGAATTGATTTCATTATATGTATGGAATATATGTGTTGGTTGATTTGCTTACATTGTATGTTATAACATGTTGTTAACATGCTTGTATTGTTATATTTCATTTCTATTACTCTCATATGATCTTTAACGTTGTTTACAAATGTTTGGGGCTATGCACTAGTCCAGGCAGACGGTAATGGATTGAATTCGTGGTCGGCTTCTATTTGCCACGAAGGACGCGTCGATGAACGCGAGTCATGTTTTGGGATGACGACAGTGGTTAGGCCATACGAAGTGTTTCATACACTTCATGTCGCTCAGCTTGAGATGCGCTCGTAATAGTCGAGTCTGTCAAGTAACCCGACTGGCCATTGTATGTTCACCCTGTATGAGTCATAACTGCTTGAACTTAGGGTACCGAACTTACCATTGAAAACTCTGTTAAACACGGTACCTTGATCCATAAAGACTCATGAGCTGGACATGGTGATATGGGACACCGTGGTCGAGCTGTCGACCTACGCTGGGGCCACAAACCTCCCCATAGTGACCAGTGAGCACCTTTGACTCGTGAGCCGATTGTGGTGGTATGGGACACTACATTCGAGCTGTCGGCCTACACTGATTGGTGACGAGCCCTTTGTAATGACCTCGAGCGTATTCTGAGTCTACGGGAGGCGACGACCCTTCCGTAGCAACAAGAGTACATTAGGCCTGTATTGATAAGGTGATGGGGGAGCGGTGCAACGAGTGTGAGCAACAGCCCTGATAGCCCTTGCAACGACCTACAAATATAACATCGTATGAGATTACTAGGAGTGATGACCCTAGACAGGATCTGTGTTTGGGATTGATATAAGGCAGGTACCTTAGTTTCCCAATACTGCTGTATGAACGGACTAATAACAACTTGGTAATTATTATCCATATCGCATTGCATGTGGCTGGAAGATGTGGAGCACTGAGGAACGCAAGCATTCCGCGGACGTAGATGGTGCTGCATGAGGGAGTATGTCGGTGAGGGCATCCATCATGTCATTTCATGCATGCATTAACAACAGTATCTAGGAATGTTTCATTATTTTACTATTAACGCGTGATTAATTTGATAACATGCTAATCTTTGCTCTATGATTCCACTGAGTTGATCACTCACTCGCACGTTATGGGATGGTGTTCCGGACACCCACCAGTCCCTTTTTAGTTTCAGATGACGGCGTAGCTTGTGAAGCGGAGCCGGACTTGTATGATGATGAGGAGGACTTCTCCTCCGTGTTTGATCGACGGGATTACAGGGAGGTTAATTAGACGTCTTGACACTTATCATTTTATATTTTTGGAGCACTCATGTATATTCTTTTCTTTTCATTGTTTGGAGTATACATGTATCTAATTAACCTGGTAACATGTTCACACTCTAGAGACTTACAATCAATTATCTATTTTATGTATTTATCAACAGTCTTCCGCTTGCTAATTTAACTGTCTCTGGAGTATGATATGCTGTTTTGGCTTAGTCTTAATCTTGTTTAATGCCATTCTACAGACAACATGCATTTATCATTATCTTTGTTGCATAAGTGACGTTCTGGAACTCGGGAGTTGGGTTTCTACCCGACCCCCGATTTTTGGGATGTTACAGATGATATCAGAGCATGATTTTGATTAAACCGGACCTGGGTTATGGTAAGCACACTGATGGAGTCTGACTTAGGAAGGGGGCGATGGAAACTTAAAAATCACATTAGGAGCCCAAATTTCGCCGACAGGTGAGACAATATGGTAATTTAGGCCATAACATATTTTCGGTCGCGTGAAGTGACCTAAGTCACCTCTAAGCCATCAGTCGATGGGTTTGAGTCATTCCCTGAAGAATTCTAAACCCAGAAATGGATATCCTTAGGTTGTGGGGCAACCATAACACCCTTACGCTCCATCTCAAGGCTTAAAACCCCTTTTCCTCCAATTCCTTCAAAATCTCTCCTTTCGCCACCCCATTCTTTAACTTTTTCTAAGTCCCTTTATAATAGACATAAGTCCTAATGTGTAAATGATGGAGAATCATACTTAAATAAAAATTTACTATAAATAGTAAGTATAGGTATAAATTATACGTTTGACCATTCAAATTATGGAATCTTATGAAATAAATAGGTTCGTTAGATGAACTAGCCTCTCCTACCCCAAAATCATATGCTACAGATGCATAAAATCATTTCAATTTGCAATTTGGCCCCGAAACGCTTCAAACAGAGTCATGGGCCTACCCGCACTAATCCGGAATGATCCAAGGTGGGAACCATACATTTTTGGGGCCCCTAGGGCAGGGGGACCACGCCCCATATGTCCGGCCTCACCGGATTCAAGTTTGACCGGCGAGGCCTCACCGACCGGTGGGCCCCACTCGGGCCGTGCGTCAAGCCGACGCTGTTTGAAGGTTAGGGGAGGCCCCCTACATGTGGGTCGTCCGTTAAAGCACCCCCAAAACCCTACCTCCTTCACCAAAGGCACTCCCAAGCTTTCCTTTTCTCATATTTTTGCTGCCTCCCTTCTCAAAACCCATTTCAAATCGCCCCCAATCCCATTTTCTGCCTCAACTGATCCCACTCCATCACCTATAGCCATTGGCATTCCCTTTCCTCTTCATTTTCATCCGTGGGAGCTCTCCCATACTCCTTTGAAGGCTGAAAATCGTGTGAGCCTCCATTCCTATCTATCTTACTCTTTTCCCTTTGAAAATCCAGCTTTTAGGAGCCTATTCCACCCCTCTATAGGACCTAGATATGTGTTATCCCATTAGGTCATCCCTTCCCTTCATTTTCTTCATTTTTCATGGCTCTTTAGGAGCTAGTTATAGCCATCTTCTCGATCTTTATGCCTTACTGTTGGGCGAGACCAAACGCAGTAGCCTAGTCCATAAACAGCGACTATATAGTGCTAGGACATTTAGAGTTTTGGGCCTAGAGTTAGTACTCCTAGATTTGAAAGATCTGACGATATAGGAAATCCACTTGCAACTAGGTAATCTTGATGCTAGTTGATCTTAGACTTTGAATTACAGCTAGCGAGTAACAGACTAGGCTACTGGTTATATTAGGCAATGTAAAGCCTGTATATGCTAAGGAATAGTAGGTTAGATTTGGCTGGAGTAGAACCTCATTCCTTCGATGGATCCCCTTAATATTTATAGTTTTCTGTTATAACACTTAGGAAAGTTGTTTTAGCTTAGAACCATTCACTCTTAGGGAAAACTTATAAATCCCTCAGATTAAACTTAGAATAAACCAGCACACCCCTTAGAATCCTCCTTAGAATTGCCTCCCCAAGGGCTTATTGCATTCGGGAACACAGAGTAAAGGAACTGTATATATAAGAGAAGTATTCGCGGTTTGAATCGACTTCTTAATCCTAGTAGTTACCAATGAATCCAATACTCTGATCAAGAAGAAGATCAGCATCGACTCGGATTAAGAACCGATATGGTAAATTTTCTTTCCTAGCTAGGCAAAAAGTCTATGTATCCGGCTCAGACCCACTACACAACCTTTCTTCCGTGTTGGCCCAACCACTTACAACCAAAAGTTATCGCTTTATCTTTGGGAAATGGCGAGGACTTATAACCAGTAGAGAATTAGATATCTTGCCACCAACCCACACCTGAACATAAACTCAACCACAATAGAGATTAGGCTCATCTCTACAGCCATAGGTACCATGCCATAGAACGCATCATTGACAAAGAAAGACCAATGAAGTGAGAGGTTGTTTTCCATTTCATGTCACTGATAGGTCCTAAGTTACACCTCGTTCCGATATACGGATCGAGACATAGATTTTTAAACCTTAAGTAGAACTAAGTTTTAAGGGGGTAGAACGTATTGAACCCAATCTAGTTAGGATTAGCTAATACAATCGTTGGATTAGAACTGCGCAGCGGAAGCATGGTTAGCCCCTTCCCCACTGGCTCAGGATCGAAATAGTTGATTTAGGTTATACGTAAGGTTAGGTCATTAAATAGGATCTGAACCTTCCTTAGAATGTCAATATTAAAGTTTCTCTAGGGACTCATTACCCTTAGGCAAATTTTGAGAATAAAATTTTATTTTAAGGGGGGTAGATTGTAACACCCCAGATTTTTGCCAACTTGGGGTTAGACGTCCTTAGGCAATGGGTCAACCATAACACCTTGGTAACCTCTCAGAACTCGATTCCAAAGCCAAAGAGATCATTTAAAACCAAATTCTTTAGAAAATTAACGTGAATTAGCCAACGCTACGTTAGATTACCTGGGAAATTAGCACCAATCATTTTAAATCTGATCTGTAAGACCCAAAACCTCTAGAATTGTTACCGCTACGTTACCCTAAAACCTAGGATCAAACGTTAAACCTGTTTGTTCTCAGGAACCCTATGAAACTTTGTATTGGATCTAGACCGCACGTCGAAAGTCCGATATTCTTAATCTCAGACCATTAGGACCACTTAGCTGGACTTGACAATCATTTCGAAATCAAGCCCAACCGATGTTCTGGGGCTATTGTACTGAGCTTGGAGCGAGGAGTGTAAGAAAGAGTGAAATTCATAAAAATTCAAATGTGAATTAAATAAATCCGGCACCATTCGCTTGCGGGTTCAGTATAAGCTTTCAGACCGTCGGAATCTGACCCAAATACACCCTCGGATCAGGAAACATTTCTTATTCAGGTCAGTGTACTTAAATCCTCGATCGATTCTCCGTGACCGCTGAACTAAAATTGGACCACCACGTGCGATCTGGAAACTCTACCAGTCTAAAAACTTCGGGTGAGCAGGATCCGATATGCATGAGCTTAAGTCCGACCGCGTTCGGCCAGGGGACCTCCCGAAACACTCTTTTCGATCGAAAAAGACCCGATTTGGTTATAACTCAAGTATACCCTTGTCCCAAGTCTATTTAGGTTAGGTTTTAACCTATATAAGGGCTTTAAACCCTCTCATATCTCTCCCATCCGAATTTACAACAAACCCTAGAAAGTGGTGGGAGAGAGAGAGAGATTGTGTGAGTCTTGTGGGAGAAACTTCCTGCCACATGCTCTAGCTTTTGCACTTACTGAAGCACCGCATTCAAATCACTTTCCCGGTGATTCCAATGCACTTCTAGGTAAGAAAACCCTAACCTATAACTGTTTTAAGGATTCTTTCGATTCAAATAGCGAAGTAGCTTATGTATCTTGTGCATTAGGTCGCTATAACGTCGTTGGCGAAGCGTAGACATTCTATTTGAATCGATACGCTTCTACGACAAAAGGTGAGGATTTTAGACGCTTAGATTGGCTGATTTCAAAGCTTTCAATGTCGTTTAATAGTAGATTATCGACGAGAACGCCATTTGACATATAGAACATGTTGTCCGTTTTCCAATTCGTATACGTACGGTGAATTTGAGATTTAGGGTATTTTAGTCATTTATAGGAAATACTGTATACGTCTGTATTTTGCTGAAATGTTTGCCATGAGATTTTGTCCTGCTATGATATTAGAAACACATGTATGATCTGTTTGGCGAAGAGATTCGCCCTAATGTGCACTTTGGGTCGACATACGCTATGTAGACTAAAGTGTGTAGACTAAGTGTTTGTATAAATGTTTGTATTAGTATGTATTGAGTAAATGGTGTTGTAGATTAGTTTTGAGATTGAATTCTCAATCAACATGATGATGTATATGATTTCCACCATGTTGCCTATATGAATTGATTTCATTGTATGTATGGAATATATGTGTTGGTTGATTTGCTTACATTGTATGTTATAACATATTGTCAACATGCTTGTATTGTTGTATTTTATTCCTATTACTCTCATATGATCCTTGACGTTGTTTACATATTTTTGGGGCTATAAACTAGTCCAGGCAGTCGGTAATGGATTGAATTCGTGGTCGGCTTCTATTTGCCATGAAGGACGTGTCGATGAACACGAGTCGTGTTTTGGGATGGCAGTAGTGGTTAAGCCACACGAAGTGTTTCATACACTTCATGTCGCTCAGCTTGAGATGCGCTCGTACTAGTCGAGCTCGTCAAGTAACCCGACTGACCATTGTATGTTCACCCTGTATGAGTCATAACTGCTTGAACCTAGGGTACCGAACTTATCATTAAAAACCCTGTTAACCATGGTACCTTGATCCGTAAAGACTCATGAGCAGGGCATGGTGGTATGGGACACCGTGGTCGAGCTGTCGGCCTACGCTGGGGCCACAAACCTACCCGTAGTGATCAGTGAGAACCTTTGACTCGTGAGCCGATTGTGGTGGTATGGGACACTACATTCGAGCTGTCGGCGTACACTGAATGGTGACGAGCCCTTTGTAGTGACCTCGAGCGTATTCTGAGTATATGGGAGGGGACGACCCTTCCGTAGCAACAAGAGTACATTAGGCCTGTATTGATAAGGTGATGGGGGAGTGGTGCAACGATGCATGCAACAGCCCTGGCAGCCCTTGCAGCGACCTACAAATATAACATCGTATGAGATTACTAGGAGTGACGACCCTAGACTGGATCTGTGTTTGGGATTGATATAAGGAAGGTACCTTAGTTTCCCAATACTGCTGTATGAATGGAATAATAACAACTTGGTAATCATTATCCATATCGCATTGCATGTGCCTGGAAGATGTGGAACACTGAGGAATGCATGCATGCCGCGAACGCAGATAGTGCTGCATGAGGGAGTATGTCGGTGAGGGCATCCATCATGTCATTTCATGAATGCATTAATAACAGTATCTAGGAATGTTTGATTATTTTACTATTAACGCGTGATTGATTTGATAACATGCTAATCTTTGCTCTATGATTCCACTGAGTTGATCACTCACTCCCACGTTACGAGATGGTGTTTCGGACACCCACCAGTCCCTATTTTAGTTTCAGATGACGGCGTAGCTTCTGAAGCGGAGCCGGACTTGTATGATGATGAGGAGGACTTCTCCTCCGTGTTTGATCGACGGGATTACAGGGAGGTTGATTAGACGCCTTGACACTTGTCATTTTATATTTTTTGGAGCACTCATGTATATTCTTTTCTTTCCATTGTTTGGAGTATACGTGTATCTAATTAACCTGGTAACATGTTCACACTCTGGAGACTTACAATCAATTATCTATTTTATGTATTTATCACCGTCTTCCGCTTGCTAATTTAACTGTCTCTGGAGTATGATATGCTGTTTTGGCTTAGTCTCAATCTTGTTTAATGCTATTTACAGACAACATGCATTTATCATTATCTATGTTGCATAAGTGACATTCTAGAACTCGGGAGTTGGGTTTCTTCCTGACCCCCGATTTTCGAGATGTTACAATGTAACGCCCGTGAAAAATCCATACATGGGCTCGAGTACCAACTTGACCCGAAATTGCGTAGAATTAATTCCTATGGAAATTAAGCGTAAGTTAGCTAGCGCAACGCTAGAGTAGCTGGGAAATAGTCCCTGATCACTTTAAATACGTTCTACAAGACCCAAATCGAGTAGAACCAATGACTCTACAATACTCTATAACCTCGGATCAAACTCTAAGCAGGTTTGTTCTCTAGACCACTTTGAATCTTTATATTGGATCTAAACCGCACGTCGAAAGTCCGATACCACCTATCTTAGACCGTTAGAACCGCCTTGCTGGACTTGACAATCATTTCGAAAATCAAGTCAAACTGATAATCACAGGCTATTTCATTGAGCTTGGACTGAAGAGAGTGCGAATAGGGACATAATTGGAATTTAAAATTCAAATCTGGCACACGACTTGACGTGTCAGTATTAAGCGTTCTGACCGTCAGAATTCAGCCAGATTACACCCTCGGATCAGGAAAAATTTCTATTTCATATCATGAGACTTTTAGCCCTGATCTACGTGCAGTGACCGCTGAACTGAAACTGGTCTGCCATGTGCGATCTGCGAACCCTGCCGGACTGAAAACTTAATACGTGCTAGATCTGGTACGCATGAGCTTAAGTCCGATCGCATTCGGCCAGGGGACCACCAAAAAGCATCTTTTGGACCGAAACAGCCCCGATTTGGTTATGCCCTAAGTAAACCTTGTACCTGAGCTTATTTTGGGCATTTTTAAGCTTATAAAAGGGGTTGAAACCCTCACTCCTCTCTCTTATCCGAATTTGAGAAAAACCCTAGCTTGGGAGAGAGAAAGGGTGAGAGTTTGTGAGAGAGATTGGAGGAGAATTTTCCTGCCTTCGTGCCGCTTGTTGCACGTGCTGTAGCAACACGATTCCATCACTAAGCTGGCGATTCCTCCACGTTTTTAGGTAAGAAATAACCCTAGAAAGTTGTTGATTTGATGCTTCTTTCATTCCATAGCTTGATAGTTAATAGATCTTGTAAAACAGGCCCTCCAGTAGCTGTAGATGAAGCGTATACGCTCCGTTCAAATTCACGCATCCATAAGAGACAAGGTGAGGATTTTAGACGCTTTGATTGACGATTTTCAACGCTTTCAATGTCATTAAATAGTAGATTATTGACGTCATCGCCGTTTGACATGTACAACGTGCTGTCCGTTTCCTGTTTCGTAAATCAACGAAGTATATGAGATTTAGGGCATTTTAGTCATTTATAGGAAGTACTGATTTCATTCATATTTGTTGATGTGACTGACATGATTTGTTGTCTCATTAGAATGTTAGGAATGCGTGCATAATTAGTTTGGCGAAGAGATTCGCCTAAATACGCACTTCGGGTCGACATACTGTATGTAGACTTAAGTGTGTTATGTATGTGTTTGTATAAATGCTTGTATTAGTATGTATTAAATTAAATGATGCTATGAATTATTTGAGACTGATTTCTCAATTAATATGCTGACATAAATGATTTCCTACATGTTGACTATATGCATGATTTCATTATATGCATGAAATGTACGTGTTTGAAGACTTGCTTAAGTTGTATGTTATAACATGTGTTAACATGCTCACATGGTTGCATTTCAATTTCAATACTCTCATATGATTTGCTGATGTGATTCCATAAATATTTGGGACTATACTTAGTCCAGGCAGTCGGTAACCGAGCGAATTCGTGGTTGGCTGATCTTGGCCACGAACGACGCGTCGATGAACGCGAGCCGTGTTTGGAGTTGGCGACAGTGGTTAGGCCACGCGAAGTGTTTTACGCACTTCATGTCGTTCGACTTGAGATGCGATCGCGCTAGTCGAGCCCGTCAAGTAACCCGACTGGCCGATGTATGTTCACCCTGCATGAGTCATAACTGCTTGAACTTAGGGTACTGAACTTACCATTGTAAATCCTGTTAACCATGGTACCTTGATCCACAAAGACTCATGAGCCGGGCATGGTGGTATGGGACACCGTGGTCGAGCTGTCAGCCTACGCTGGGGCCACAAACCTCCCCGTAGTAACCAGTGAGCACCTAGTCTCGTGAGCAGATTATGGTGGTATGGGACACTATATTTTAGCTGTCGGCCTACACTGATCAGGCGACGAGTCCTTTGTAGTGACCGCGAGCGTATTCTGAGTCTACGGGAGGCGACGACCCTTCAGTAGCAGTAGAGTACAGTAGGCCTGTATTGATAAGGTGATGGGGGAGCGGTGCAATGAGTGCGAGCAACAGCCCTGGCAGCCCTTGCAGCGACCTACGAAATATACATCGTATGAGATTACTAGGAGTGACGACCTTAGACAGGATCTGTGTTGGGATTGATACAAGGGAAGTACCTTAGTTTCCCAATCCTGCTATTTGAATAGACTAATAACAACTCAAAAATCATATCACCATACCATTGCATATGCCTGGAAGATGTGGAGCACTTGAGGGTCGATTGCATGCCGCGGTCGTAAGATGGTGCCGTATGAGGGAGATCGTCGGTGAGGGCATACATCATGTCATGTCATCTTGCATTAACAACAGTATTAGGATTGTCTGATTTACTGCTTTACTATTATCGCATGATTGATTTGTGAACATGCAAATCTTTGCTCTATGATTCCACTGAGTTGATCACTCACTCCCACGTTACGGGATGGTGTTTGCAACACCCACCAGACCCTGGTGTAGATGCAGATTATGCTGAGATCCAGGAGGCAGAGCCAGAGTTTGACGAGGACCAAGACGAGTTCTCGTACATGCAGTGTCATGATGGCTTTGCTTAGGTGACCTGGGTTGATGGGACTTCAGTGGGACTATTTTGAACATTTTATTTTATTCATGTATATGTATATGAGACTCAGAGGTGTATTCATACTTTAGAGACAGATGAGATCTACTTTGTTTTTCCTTACAGTAATATATATATTGTTTAGTCTTCCGCTTACTTTTATCACTGGATCTGGAGTATGAATTGCAGTTTTGGTATACTTTTACTCATGTGAATGCTTTAAATCAGACAACATTGAATCATAATCATTTTTGTTGCATAAGTGACGGTCTGGAACTCGGGAGTTGAGTTTATACATAACCCCCGATTTTCAGGGTGTTACAAGTTGGTATCAGAGCATGAATAAGAGTATACTGGGCCTGGGTTATGGTCACGCGACGTACGCTGTCACTTCTTTTGACTTAGGTGGGTGCGAGAAGGGTTTAGAAAGATTTCTAAGATCGCAGATTCACCAATAGGCGAAGTCTATTCATTTCGATCACGTGATCGAGTCCGTAACGCATCTAGGGTCGTATAAAGCAACCCGAATAGCTCTTAGGTTATAGGTGAGTGGGTTGAGATGCTCTTTGAACAATTCTAAACCTGTAAATTTGAATCCTTGGGCCGTGGGACAACCATGACCCCTGTATTCAATCGCCAGGGCTTAAAAACCCCGTTTCACCAAAAATCTTCAAAATTTTTCCTCTCACCACTCCAATATTCAATTCCTTCTTATAATTTTCATGTTAGACATCAATCATAATGTGAAAATAACATAAAATCATGCTTTCATAAAATTTTATAGTGAATAGTAAAATTTCATAACAAATGGCCATAAGGCCATTCTAACTTCAATTTCTTTAGCAACTAATGGGCTAGATGGATGTACTAGCTCCTTCTACCCCAAAATAATATGCTGCATGATAGGGTTTTGTATTCATTATTACAGATTGGCCCCAAAAATATCCAAACTCATGTTTGGGCCTATATAGGTCAAAATACAATGAACCAAGGCGGGGTCCATAGTTATTTGGGGTCCCTGGACCATGGGGGACCAAACCCATGTGGACCCACTGATCGAATATGGGATCGGTCGGCGATCCGGAGATGCATCGCCGACCACCATTGCCCGTTTGAAGTGTGCTTTGTTTTGTGAGGGTATTTTGGGTACTACACACCCCCCATGTATGGTTCGTGTGTAGAAAACCCCTAAATCGTGCACTTCCTTCACAAACAGCCCTTCCCCTAGCCCCATTTGCATTTTCCAGCTGCCCTACCTCCAAATCGTGACTCCAAACCACCCCTAAATCCATCCTTGGCCAAAAACGACCACACTCCATCGTCCTATGGAAGATTGCAGCCCTCCCTCTTGAAGATTTTGTCTTTTGGAGCTCCAAAAACCCCCAAATTGAGCTGAAATCATGAGGTGCTCCATTCCCTTTTTTCATTTTCATTTCTCCTTAAAAATATATCCTAGGGGAGCTTGAAGCATCCCTCTACAATGCCTAGATCTTTCTTTTCCAATTTGGACAGCCACTTCTTCACATTTTCTCCATTTTCCATGGCTTTCGTGGAAGCCATTTTAGGCCTTTTGTCACTCTCCACCATCCTATCTTTGATGGGTAAAAGAAAAACCACAGTGGATGAGGCTGGGCCAAGTCGCCCTGCTCAATCGAGAAGACCGCGGGGTGGTGCCGCAAGTTCAAGCGCCGCCGCAGGTCCAACCACAGCCCGAGAGTTCCATACAAAGCCGGATTTGGATCCCCATACTCAACTTGGGCGAGTGATTCTAGCTGAGATGCCTCACGGCCAATACACTGATCTCAAAGTGTTGTTTGAGGCGGATGTGAAAGGATGACTGTTCGGTAAATTTTTATTGTTCGAGCGCATTGAAGCTACGCATTGGGATCCGATCTTTGAAGCTCGCGCTCGTGCTAATGTGAGCACCGTTCGTGCCTTCTACACTTGTATCCAGAATCCTACCTTGGAGCCATTGCAGTTTAAAATCTCTTTTGGTAGAGATCGGATGGCTACGATCGATGTGCGGTTGATTGCGCGGCTTCTGAACGTGCCTCTTGGTGATGTTCATCCTAGTGAGAAGAATCTGAGGAGTAGACATGAGCACGATCGCCGTACCAGGTTCCTGTGCGGTAAATTGGTTCCGTGGCAGCCTAATAATAGCCTCAAGGTGACTCATATGTCTGATGATTTGTGCCTACTGCACCATATCTGCACGTTCAATGTGTATCCTAGGTCGACGAATCGCATTGAGTGTATGCGCCTTATGGTTGATTTCCTATATCTGGTGGCCCAGGGAGAGAATGTATGTATGGCCACTTTCATCTTGCGACAGATAATCCTCATAGCAAAGTTAAGAAGAACGTCTGAATTACTTCCTTTTGGCCGACTGATATGCAAGATCGCGCTTGAGTTTGCTTACAGACTTGGGCCGGAATTGCCAGTTCTGATTCATAGCATTGATGAGTCGACTATGGTCAAGATGAAGATTGGGTCTCTGTACCATGAGAATCAGCTTGAGGAGGATAGCGAGGATGACTTTGATGAGGAGGAGGATCCAAGTGAGGGAGAACCTGGAGCAGAAGTTGAGGAAGAAGTCCAGGAAGAGGCAGAAGAGGAGGCTCAGGATACAGATGAGAGCCCTCCTCCTTCTGCTCAGGCTACTGACGATGATCGCATTGCCCGGATTGAGGAGAGTCAGGCCGCCTTGCGAAGGGAAGTGTAGGAACTTCGCGCTGAAGTCGAGGATGCCAAGGCCATTACGAAGAGGAAATTCGGCAAGGTGACTCGCACCTTGAAGGCGATCCTGTGCTGCTTGCAGGATAAGGGTGCTCCTCCTCCGTTACCCAATTCAGACTAGCGAGATCTATGATGTTGTTATCAGTAGTTAGTCATTTCCTGCTTTTATTGTGTAAGCCTATTAAGGCTAGTGCTTTGCTTATGTTGCTGTTGTAAATTTTAACTGTCTTAGTTCCCATGTATTTCTCGTAATGATGCTTGTAAGGACATATCCCTTGTATTGTGACAATTTTGATTAAATGAAATGCATGGAATGCCTTTGACTCCTTGTGTGAATGATTGCGGTGTATTTGTGCTATTGAGACTGATAAGGTTGCGCCCTATTTTGAATATAGGGAATGCTGCCTAAGGTTACACAGAGCACGGCTCGGCTTGCACTGAGTGAGCCTATGGATTAGGCTCCTTCGCAGCCTGACACATATGCGGACCCTGCTGTGGGCCCGATTCCTGAGACAGTGCGTGCATCTCAGCCTACTGCTGGTCCTACAGTTGGACTGCCGCCGTTCACACCGCCAGTCAGAGAGCCTTATCGCGCGTCTACTTCGACGCAGCACACGCCACAGCCTGCTCCACCTCCAGATAGATTTGATCAGATGATGGCTATGATACAACAGCAGCAGCAGCTCCTGACTACCATTGTGGGGACACTAGCCCAGGGTGGGGGTGTGACTCCACCTGCACCACCTGCGCATCCAGCTGAGGATGCTGATACTTATGCCCAGGATGAGGGCATGGCTCATCCAGTACCACCTGCTTATCCTGCGGGGAATGCCGCAGATACACGGGGCTTGTTAGAGCGATTCCAGCGCTTACAACCTCCCATTTTTACGGGTTCTCATAGACCCGAGGAGGCCGAGTATTGGCTCGACCGTGTGTCGCAGATATTGCGGATGCTTCATTGCATAAAGGCCGAGCAGGTAGAGTTGGCTACATTCCTGTTTGAGAGAGATGTCAGCTTGTGGTGAGACAACGTATTGCGGACCGTTGCTGCCAACTTTATATGGACATGGGCAGCGTTTGAGTTCCGCTTCCACGAGAAGTATTATCCCCAGACGTACAGGCATGACCGGGAGAATGAGTTTCTCCACCTCAGACAGGGAGCCATGACAGTTACAGAGTATGAGCATCGGTTCACGGAGTTGGGCAGATACGTCCTGACTATTTTGGCTGATGAGCAGATGCGCATACGGCACTTTTTGGAGGGTTTGCGACCGGATATTCGGTCGAAGATGTGCTGCGTGAGCATTCCCTCATATGCGGAGTTGATTCACATGTCTATGCGGGCAGAACAGGATGTGGATCGACTTACGTGATCTCGTGGCCCTGTTGCTTCTAGGCCACGACCAGACTTGCCAGACAGGCCCTTCGCGGGCAAGAGGCCTCGTGTCGACCCTCCTACTCGGGCTCTAGCACCAGCATCATCGTTTCGGTGCCCCGAGTTATCGTGCACATACTGTGGAAAGACGGGCCACTTGGCGCAGAGTTGTTTTTCTCGGATGCAGGACAGTGGGTTCTCACCGCCGCAGAAGATTGACCGTGCACGTTCACAGGCGATATCAGCACCGCTTATACGGTTAGCTCCTGCGCACCCTTCTTTCAGGCCTCCGGTATCGCAGATCAGACAGCCTCCACGGCCCATGACACAGCGGTCGAACCGGCCACAGCAGGCACGAGTTCACGCATTGACAGCTGAGGTAGCTACGACACCGACTTCTCAGCATTCGGCCTTCGAAGTCACAGCCCATATTGGAGGTACTCCTATTCTCGTGATGGTGGACACTGGTTCCATGATTTCTTTGATATCACGTGCTATAATCAGGCGTCTTGGGCTACAGACCATTATTATGGATGGGGTGCGTGTCCTTACAGCTCATGGGGATTATTCAGATGTTACCCAGATGTGTGAGGGTTGTTTGGTGGATCTGGGAGACAGGACGATGACTCTTGATCTTGTCGTCGATCCCTCTCTTGTTTATCTCGACGTCATTCTTGGCATGGACTAGTTGACTGCTGGGAGGGCTGAGATTGATTGCGAGACTCGTATGGTGACGGTGTACGAGCCAGACGGCACGCCTTTCACATTTTCAGTTCGGGTAAATCTCTCCTTCCGTATACTTAGCTACACTACTTTACTACGAGACGCTGGTGCTCAGATACTTGAGCATACTCCAGTTGTTTTTGAGTTTGGGGATCTGTTTAGGAAGATCCCTGATTTGTCGCCCCGACGAGAGATCGATTTCACTATCGATCTGGTTCCTGGTTCCACGCCCGTCTCACTGCCGACGTATCGCATGGCACCGTGTGAGATGGAAGAGTTGAGGACGTAGATTGATGGTCTGCTAGAGCTTGGCCTTATACGGCCTAGTGTGTCTCCTTGGGGAGCACCGGTCTTGTTCGTGAGGAAGAAGGATGGTTCGATGCGATTATGTATTGATTACCGCAGGCTGAACCAGATCACGGTGAAGAACAAGTACCCTTTACCCAGGATCGATGACTTGTTTGATCAGTTAAGAGGAACGCAGTACTTCTCGAAGATTGATCTTCAGTCAGGATATCATCAGTTGCACGTCAGGGATGAGGACGTGCAGAAGACAACATTCAGGACCAGTTTTGGCCACTACGAGTTCCTCGTGATGTCGTTCGGTCTCACGAACGCACCAGTCGTGTTCATGGATCTGATGAACCGGGTATTTTAGCCTTTCCTCTATCGATTCGTCGTTGTATTCATTGACAACATTTTGGTGTACTCTAGGAGTCGAGAGGAGCATGAGGAGCACTTGCGTTTGGTCCTGAATACGCTCAGACAGCATCAGTTGTTCGCACAGTACAAGAAGTGCGACTTCTGGAAGCAGGAGGTGAAGTTCCTGGGACACGTGGTGTTCAAGGATGGCATGGCAGTTGACCTGTCTAAAGTAGCTACAGTTCAGGACTGGGAGCAGCCTGGTTCTGTCACTGAGGTGAGGAGTTTCTTGGGTCTCGCTGGCTACTATCGGGGCTTCATACAGGACTTCTCGAAGATCGTGAGACCCTTATCTCAGTTGACACGGAAGGACGTGAAGTTCGCCTGAAATGACGAGGCGGAGTCAGTTTTTCAGGAGCTGAAGGACAGACTTACGTCCGCCCCTGTGCTAGTATTGCCAGAGCAAGGGGTTAGATACACTATATATACTGACGCGTCTAGCGTTGGTCTGGGTTGTGTCCTTATGCAGAGGGACAGGGTAATTTCATATGCCTCGAGACAATTAAGGAAGCACGAGGAGAATTACCCTACACACGACCTAGAGTTGGCAGCCGTTATATTCGCACTGAGACACTGGAGACATTACCTCTACGGAGAGGAGTTCAAGCTCTTTTGCGACCACAAGAGCCTCAAGTACATATTCACGCAGCGAGACTTGAATATGAGGCAGCGGCGATGGATGGAGACGTTGAAGGACTTCAAGTTTGAAGTCTCTTACTATCTTGGGAAGGCGAACCTTGTGGCTGACGCGTTGAGCCGCAAGAAGGCGATAGAGTTTGGGCTCCACTGATGGTTGCTGAGTGGGATATGGTTGAGTTTTTACGAGACTTTGAGCAGAAACTCACCGTAGAGGAACCGTACAAGTTCATCGCACATGTACAGGTGCGATCTCAGATCGATGACCGGGTCATCGAGGCGCAGAGGGACGATGCGCATCTAGCTGAGCTTCGAGAGCAGGCCAGTGATGATGCTGACGCCGAGTGGCGAGTTGGTATGGATGGGGGCTTACAATATCGTGGCCGTCTATGCGTCCCAGATATCCCTGACTTGAGACGAGAGATTCTCGAGGCTACGCATTGTACTAGACTTGCGATGCATCCATGCAGTACGAAGATGTATTGCGACGTGAAGAGGATGTATTGGTGGGAAGGTATGAAGACCCACATAGCTGAGTTCGTGTCCCGTTGTTTCACTTGTCAGCAGGTGAAGGCAGAGCGTCGCCGACCACCTGGACTTTTACAGCCTATGCCGATTGCAGAGTGGAAGTGGGATTTCATTTCCATGGATTTCATTTCTGGGCTGCCGAAGATGAGGAAGGGACATGATTCCATTTGGGTGATCGTCGACCGTCTGACGAAGTCGGCGCACTTCCTCCCGATCAAAGTTACGAACTCTGTAGACGAGCTAGCTAGACTGTACATTAGAGAGATTGTACGTTTGCATGGAGTTCCGTTGGAGATCGTGTTGGACAGGGACACGTGGTTCACTTCTATTTTGTGGACTCGCATTCAAGAGTCTATGGGTGTGAAGTTGAAGTTCAGTACCGCTTTCCACCCACAGACAGACGGATAGACAGATCGGGTGAACCAGATCTTAGAGGACATGTTGCGAGCTTGCGCATTGGACTTCGAGGACAGTTGGGATGATTATCTTGTATATGCGGAGTTTGCTTACAACAACAGCTTTCAGGCGAGTATCGGTATGGCACCTTACGAGGTGCTGTATGGGCAACCTTGTCGCGCACCACATTGCTGGGCAGAGGTCGGTGAGCGTAGCTTGATTGGCCCAGAGTTAGTGCAGGCGACGTCAGAGAAGATTGATATTATTCGACGTCGGCTTCTCATAGTGCAGAGAAGACAGAAGAGTTATGCCGATACGAGACGGAGGCCACTAGAGTTCACAGTTGGGGATCATGTGTTTTTGCGAGTTTCCCCTATGAAGGGAGTCCTTCGGTTCGGGAAGAAGGGGAAGCTGGCACCGTGATTCATTGGTCCATTCCAGATCCTCGATCATGTGGGAGCAGTGGCTTACAGATTGGCTTTACCCACTCCTCTCGCGAGCGTTCACAACGTATTTCATGTTTCTATGCTGAAGAAGTACGTTGCCGATCCTTCCCATATCATCAGATGAGAGCAGGTGCAGTTAGGAGAGGATGTTACATATATCCTGCGACCGACACGTATTCTTGACAGGAAGGAGGAGGTACTGCGTAGCAAGGTGATTCCCCTTGTGAAGGTATTCTGGACGCATCACTCTGAGGAAGAGGCTACCTGGGAGACAAGCCGAGATCAGAAAGAACTACCCATAGCTTCTCGAGGAGTACGAAAAGGTACAAATTTTGAGGATGAAATTATTTGTTAAGGGGGGTAGATTGTAACGCCCGTGAAAAATCCATACTTGGGCTTGAGTACCAACTTGACCCGAAATTGCATAGAATTAATTCCTATGAAAATTAAGCGTAAGTTAGCTAGTGCAACGCTAGAGTAGCTGGGAAATAGTCCCTAATCACTTTAAATACGTTCTACAAGACCCAAATCGAGTAGAACTAATGACTCTACTATACTCTATAACCTCGGATCAAACTCTAAGCAGGTTTGTTCTCTGGACCACTTTGAATCTTTATATTGGATCTAAACCGCACGTCAAAAGTCCGATACCTCCTATCTTAGACCGTTAGAACCGCCTTGTTGGACTTGACAATCATTTCAAAAATCAAGTCAAACCGATAATCACAGGCTATTTCATTGAGCCCGGACTGAAGAGAGTGCGAATAGGGACATAATTGAAATTTGAAATTCAAATCTGGCACACGACTTGATGTGTCAGTATTAAGCATTCTGACTGTCAGAATTCAACCAGATTACATCCTCGGATCAGAAAAAATTTCTATTTCATATCTTGAGACTTTCAGCCCCGATCTACGTGCGGTGACCGCTGAACTGAAACTGGTCCGCCACGTGCGATCTGCGAACCCTGCCGGACTAAAAACTTAATACGTGCTAGATCTGGTACGCATGAGCTTAAGTCTGATCGCATTCGGCCAGGGGATCACCAGAAAGCATCTTTTGGACCGAAACAGCCCCGAATTGGATATGCACTAAGTGAACTTTGTACCGGAGCCTATTCTGGGCAATTTTAGGCTTATAAAAGGGGTTGAAACCCTCACTCCTCTCTCCCATCCGAATTTGAGAAAAACCTTATCTTGGGAGAGAGAAAGGGTGAGAGTTTGTGAGAGAGATTGGAGGAGAATTTTCCTGCCTTCGTGCCGCTTGTTGCACGTGCTGTAGCAACACGATTCCATCACTAAGCCGGCGATTCCTCCACGTTTTTAGGTAAGAAATAACCCTAGAAAGTTGCTGATTTGATGCTTCTTTCGTTTCATAGCTTGATAGTTAATAGATCTTGTAAAACAGGTCCTCCAGTAGCCGTAGACGAAGCGTATACGCTCCGTTGAAATTCACACATCCATAAGAGACAAGGTGAGGATTTTAGACGCTTTGATTGACGATTTCCAACGCTTTCAATGTCGTTTAATAGTAGATTATTGACGGCATCGCCGTTTGACATGTACAACATGCTGTCCGTTTCCTGTTTCGTAAATCAACAAAGAATATGAGATTTAGGATATTTTAGTCATTTGTAGGAAGTGTTGATTTCATTCATATTTTGCTGATGTGACTGACATGATTTGTTGTCACACTAGAATGTTAGGAATGCATGGATAATTAGTTTGGCGAAGAGATTCGCCTAAATACGCACTTTGGGTCGACATACTATATGTAGACTTAAGTGTGTAGTGTATGTGTTTGTATAAATGCTTGTATTAGTATGTATTGAATTAAATGATGCTATGAATTAGTTTGAGACTGATTTCTCAATTAATATGCTGACATAAATGATTTTCTACATGTTGACTATATGCATGATTTCATTATATGCATGAAATGTACGTGTTTGAAGACTTGCTTAAGTTGTATGTTATAACATGTGTTAACATGCTCACATGGTTGCATTTCAATTCCAATACTCTCATATGATTTTCTGATGTGATTCCATAAATATTTGGGACTATACTTAGTCCAGGCAGTCGGTAACCGAGCGAATTCGTGGTTGGCTGATCTTGGCCACGAACGACATGTCGATGAACGCGAGCCGTGTTTGGAGTTGGCGGCAGTGGTTAGGCCACGCGAAGTATTTTACGCACTTCATGTCGTTCGACTTGAGATGCGATCGCGCTAGTCGAGCCCGTCAAGTAACCCAACTGGCTGATGTATGTTCACCCTGCATGAGTCATAACTGCTTGAACCTAGGATACTGAACTTACCATTGTAAACCCTGTTAACCATGGTACCTTGATCCACGAAGACTCATGAGCTGGGCATGGTGGTATGGGACACCGTGGTCGAGCTGTCGGCCTACGCTGGGGCCACAAACCTCCTTGTAGTAACCAGTGAGCACCTAGTCTCGTGAGAAGATTATGGTGGTATGGGACACTATATTCTTGCTGTCGGCCTACACTGATCAGGCGACGAGTCCTTTGTAGTGACCGCGAGTGTATTCTGAGTCTACGGGAGGCGACGACCCTTCAGTAGCAGTAGAGTACAGTAAGCCTGTATTGATAAGGTGATGGGGGAACGGTGCAACGAGTGTGAGCAACAGCCCTGGCAGCCCTTGCAGTGACCTACAAAATATACATCATATGAGATTACTAGGAGTGACGACCTTGGACAGGATCTGTGTTGGAATTGATATAAGGGAAGTACCTTAGTTTCCCAATCCTGCTGTTTGAATGGACTAATAACAACTCGGAAATCATATCACCATACCATTGCATGTGCCCGGAAGATGTGAAGCACTTGAGGGTCGATTGCATGCCGTGGTCGTAAGATGGTGCCGTATGAGGGAGATCGTCGGTGAGGGCATACATCATGTCATGTCATCTTGCATTAACAACAGTATTAGGATTGTCTGATTTACTGCTTTACTATTATCACATGATTGATTTGTGAACATGCTAATCTTTGCTCTATGATTCCACTGAGTTGATCACTCACTCCCACGTTACGGGATGGTGTTTGCAATACCCACCAGACCCCGCTGTAGATGCAGGTTATGCTGAGATCCAGGAGGCAGAGCCAAACTTTGACGAGGACTAGGCGACCTGGGTTGATGGGATTTCAGTGGGACTATTTTGAACATTTAATTTTTTTCATGTATATGTATATGAGACTCAGAGGTGTATTCATACTTTAGAGACAGATGAGATCTACTTTGTTTTTCCTTACAGTGATATATATATTGTTTAGTCTTCCGCTTGCTTTTATCACTGGATCTGGAGTATGAATTGCAGTTTTGGTATACTTTTTCTCATGTGAATGCTTTAAATCAGACAACATTGAATCATAATCATTTTTGTTGCATAAGTGACGGTCTGGAACTCGGGAGTTGAGTTTATACACGACCCCCAATTTTCAGGGTGTTACATACAAGAACCAGGTTCGATGACATGAAGATTCAAATCTCGATGACATCGAATAAGGTTCAGTGACATCGAATTAGGACACAAAATCGTTCAGCGAACTTTGAAGTAAAATCACAGATAAATTCGAGGAATTGAACTAGATTCAATGACAATGAAATTCAAATTTCGTTGACATCGAACATAGACAGGTTCTAACAATTATGTTCCTGTTGGACATTTTACCTTTATAAATAGAAGCTCGGTTCTAGTGTAAGATTGAGAAAAAGAGAGAGTTCCAAGGGGGTAACTGCTTACCTACCATCATCAAGCCTTCTTCTCATGAAAGTTCATTTCCCAACCCTTTCCCATTCATTGAATACTCAATAGATTAGATTGGAGAATGAACTTCAGCATTCAAGGTTCCTTCAGCAACGAATTAATGGAAAATCATTATACTGAATCATCTTGAATGCCTAGAATCACTCTGTCTCTTAATGACTCACATTTAATAAAGTAGATTCCACCAAAATCCTTGACCCAACCCCAACTATTTACAGTAGAGAATCTTCAATTGTTGCGGTTCAAGGGAGCTCAAGAATCTCCATCATCAAAGGGGATCATCTTCATCATGCGGTAAATAGGGCTCACCTACTTACGGGTAAGTATTTAAGAGTCCACAGAATATGGGGATCCTTCCTTGTGTAGGACTGGTTTTTAGTTTGTGTTTCGAAAACACACAAAGTCTTGTTTGAGGCCTCTAATAGGAGAATATGTTTGGGTTCTTGTGTAGAACCTTGCCCTATGTGGCCTAAACCTAGGTTCTTGTGTATAACCTGGGCTTGTGTGGTCTAAACCTAGGTTCTTGTGTAGAACCTTGTCCTGTGTGGCCTAAACGTAGGTTCTTGTGTAGAACCTTTTCTCTCGTGTAGGGCATAAACTATTGCGTCCTTGTGTAGGACAGTGAGCCTTGTATAGGCTTCCACAGGAACCTTGTGTAGGTTGTAATGGTTTGAGGTGAACCTGATTTAAAACCTCCACTAGTGAAATTCGGTACACTCAAGGGTTGCGTGCGTCCACTAGGAGTGGAGTAGTCACATAGGTGAACCACTATACATGCTTGTGTTTGTGTAACGCCCGTGAAAAATCCATACATGGGCTCGAGTACCAACTCGACCCGAAATTGCGTAGAATTAATTCCTATGGAAATTAAGCGTAAGTTAGCTAGCACGACGCTGGAGTAGCTGGGAAATAGTCCCTGATCACTTTAAATACGTTCTACAAGACCCAAATTGAGTAGAACCAACGACTCTATAATACTCTATAACCTCGGACCAAACTCTAAGCAGGTTCGTTCTCTGGACCACTTTGAATCTTTGTATTGGATCTAGACCGCGCGTCGAAAGTCCGATACCTCCTATCTTAGACCGTTAGAACCGCCTAGCTGGACTTGACAATCATTTCGAAAATCAAGTCAAACCGATAATCACAGGCTATTTCATTGAGCCCGGACCGAAGAGAGTGCGAATAGGAACAGGATTGAAATTTCAAATTCAAATCTGGCATGTGACTTGACGCATCAGTATTAAGCATTCTGACCGTCAGAATTCAGCCAGATTACACCCTCGGATCAGGAAAATTTTTTATTTCATATCATGAGACTTTCAGCCCTGATCTACGTGCGGTGACCGCTGAACTGAAACTGGTCCGCCACGTGCGATCTGCGAATCCTGCTGGACTGAAAACTTAATACGTGCTAGATCTGGTACGCATGAGCTTAAGTCTGATGGTATTCGGCCAGGGGACCACCAAAGCATCTTTTGGACTGAAACAACCCCGAATTAGATATGCACTAATGAACTTTGTACCGGAGCCTATTCTGGGCAATTTTGGGCTTATAAAAGGGGTTGAAACCCTCACTCCTCTCTCCCATCCGAATTTGAGAGAAACCATAGATTTGGAAGGAGAAAAGGTGAGAGTTTGAGAGAGAGTGTAGAAGAGATTTTTCCCGTCTTCGTGCCACCTGTTGCACGTGCTGTAGCAACACCTCCTGATCACCAAGCTGGTGATTTTTTAGCGTTTTCAGGTATGAAACAACCCTAGAAGTTGCTGATTTAAGGTTTATTAGGATTCGTAGCGTGTTAGCTAACGTAACTCGTAAATCAGGTTCTCTTATTGCCGTAGACGAAGCGTACACGCTCCGTTCGAAATCACGCATCCATAAGAGATAAGGTGAGGATTTTAGACGCTTTGATTGACGGTTTCCAACGCTTTCAATGTCGTTTAATAGTAGATTATCGACGGCATCGCCGTTTGACATGTACAACATGCTATCCGTTTCCTGTTTCGTAAATCAACGAAGAATATGAGATTTAGGGCATTTTAGTCATTTGTAAGAAGTACAGATTACATTCATATTTTGCTGATTTGATTGACATGATTTGTTGCCGCATTAGAAAGTTAGGAATATGTGCATAATTAGTTTGGCGAAGAGATTCGCCTAATTGTGCACTTCGGGTCGACATACTATATGTAGACTTAAGTGTGTAGTGTATGTGTTTGTATAAATGCTTGTATTAGTATGTATTGAATTAAATGATGTTATGAAATAGTTTGAGATTGATTTCTCAATTAATATGCTGACCTAAATGATTTTCTACATGTTGACTATATGCATGATTTCCTGATATGCATGAAATGTATGTGCTTGAAGATTTGGTTAAGTTGAATGTTATAACATGTGTTAACATGCTCACATGGTTGCATTTCAATTCCAATACTCTCATATGATTTGCTGATGTGATTCCATAAATATTTGGGACTATACTTAGTCCAGGCAGTCGGTAACCGAGCGAATTCGTGGTTGGCTGATCTTGGCCACGAACGACGCGTCGATGAACGCGAGCCGTGTTTGGAGTTGGCGGCAGTGGTTAGGCCACGTGAAGTGTTTTACGCACTTCATGTCGTTCGACTTGAGATGCGATCGTGCTAGTCGAGCCCGTCAAGTAACCCGACTGGCCGATGTATGTTCACCCTGCATGAGTCATAACTGCTTGAACCTAGGGTACTGAACTTACCATTGTAAATCCTGTTAACCATGGTACCTTGATCCACGAAGACTCATGAGCCGGGCATGGTGGTATGGGACACCATGGTCGAGCTGTCGGCCTACACTGGGGCCACAAACCTCCCCGTAGTGACCAGTGAGCACCTAGTATCACTCACTCCCACGTTACGGGATGGTGTTTGCAACACCCACCAGACCCTGCTGTAGATGCAGGTGATGCTGAGATCCAGGAGGCAGAGCCAGACTTTGACGAGGACCAGGATGAGTTTTCGTACATGCAGTATCATGATGGCTTTGCTTAGGCGACCTAGGTTGACGGGACTTCAGTGGGACTATTTTATACATTTGATTTTGTTCATGCATATGTATATGAGACTTAGAGATGTATTCATACTTTAGAGACAGTTGAGATCTACTTTGTTTTTCCTTACAGTGATATATATATTGTTTAGTCTTCCGCTTTCTTTTATCACTGGATCTGGAGTATGAATTGCAGTTTTGGTATACTTTTACTCATGTGAATGCTTTAAATCAGACAACATTGAATCATAATCATTTTTGTTGCATAAGTGACGGTCTGGAACTCGGGAGTTGAGTTTATACACGACCCCCGATTTTCAGGGTGTTACAGTTTGGGATTATCATTTGTGCATTTATTTAATCTGTTTATATATGCTTGAATGATTAAAATCTTATATATGATTAAGTGAATGTTATTTGATTGATAGGAAGTATTTATCACACACAAGCTCACTATGATAGAGGCTAGTTGCTTTACTAAAATATCTTTAGCTGCCTATGTGATTGGACCTTCTAACCGGCTTGGAAGCCATTAGAGTTACATTACCTTGCAAAGCTTAGTTATAAATCATTTGAGTTAGGCAACAGAAGTTTTCATTTGGTATAATCACTTATAAAGTCACCCCTCTCATGGACACTTTAACTGAATCCATACTTTTACTGTAGTGGTCTAAACCGGAATTTCAAACTTTAGGTTCGACTAGCTTAAAATTGGAGTTCGGCCAGATGAAGGAAAGTTTCGGTCGACTTCCAACAAAGGATTCTCATATTTTTTAAAGAATTCGACCAACTGAATTGGAGATTCGGCCAGTTGAATTTTTCCTTAGGCCAGCTAAATTTTAGATAAAACTTATCTCGAGCGATCCGGCCAACCGAACCTATTCTTAGGCTATCCAAATTTCCAAATCCTTTGGCTATAAAAAGGGACCTTCTCTCATTTGATTTTACAACGAAATTCACTCAAAATTTTCTGTAAGTAAGAGAGAAGCTCAAGTCCTCGTTAAGCTATTTTTACGGTATTTATAAATTTATTTAAGCTTATTCAATTCCCTTTCTCGAGCAGATCTCAATTACATTTTTAGAGAGTAGTTTATACTCCTCTTGAGAATCAAGAGAATTGAATCTGTAGCATTTGGGTTTTCATTTTATTGACACACTTTAGATCCCTATATTCTTTCCAGTTGAGCGAATAGTGCCCTCTCTACATTCAAGAAAGAAGGTCATTGCTACAAGCTTTGACTGCATCTTTGAATCATCATTTGGATATAAGTACATTGTCAATTATTTTATTTTATTTGGGTTTTTTGATATAGCCCAAAAACCTCTGAGGGTTGATTTGTGATAGCTTGTGAAAATCACAAAAAGGGTTTTATTGTGGTGAGCCTGTGAAAATTACAAGATTGTATAAGGTTGTTAAGGTGAACATGTGAAAACCTTGAAATAGTGAAAGCCAAAATTATGAGGGTAGTAATTTTGGGGGTAGAGTAGGTGTAGGTTTAATCACCAAACCATTATAACCCCTTATGCATTGTGGTGATTGCTTATTTATGGTGAATGTTATATTTATTTCATTCTCAGTGGTGAATGCGGTATTTATTTTATCTTCTCTTGACAGATTGAAAGATTGATTTTGAAGATATTCTTAAAATAAGGTTGTCCTCCCTAAAATACTAGGTGAAGGTTGTCTTACAGATTATTTGGAATTAAGGTTTCAATACTTGGGCGATTAAGATTATTTATTTCACTTTATTTTGAAATATTTTGTATTGTCCTATTCATCCCCCTTTAGGACATCAATAGCTCTTTTTTTCAAGTGGTATCAGAGTGAGGTTGCTCATTTTTTAAGATTTACCTCCCGGAGCTGGATCTAAAGCTATAAGATTGCAAATTTCAAAAGTTTATCCATTACCAGGTCACCTCCCTTTAATGGCTCAAATTATTCATATTGGAAAGCCAGGATGAGGATTTTCCTCCAATCCATTGTTGAAAGTGTGTGGCAAGCCACTGTGACACAATGGATCCCTCCAATGATGGAAGTAGTAACTGAAAATGAAATCACGTCCATGAAAGAAATCACTTACAATTTTTGGATGACTGCTCATAAAAGTGAAAGTAATGCTAATGTAAAAGCCTTAAATGCAATAACTTGTGCTTTATCACCAAATGAATTAAAAAGAATCATTTCGTGTGATACAACTAAACAAGCATGGGATATTCTTGAAATGACACATGAAGGAACCCGTGTACAAAATATTGATAATCTCGGTATCACAGTCCAACAATATGAAACTCGTTGGAAGAGACTAAAAAATTGAAATTTTTTACAAAATACTTTCTATCGATTGATATATCAATAAATATCGAATAATATCGCCAAATATCATTCGATATCGCTTAATATCATTCTGAATGTCGTCTAGTATCAATGATACTAACACTTTTATCAGAATGTTATTTATTTTTTTCAAGAAATTTATTGTACAACAGCTGTTGAGCTACTATAGCCAACTCTGGGATGTTGGGACAACATCATTATGTGAAAAAATGAAAAAAAAAAAAAAAGAAGAAGAGAGAATAAAGAAAAGCTTTCAATAGGTAGATTTTAATACTTGTAAAGGAGATCCTTGATCGAAGTTCCGTTTGATTGGCCATTCGAATTGAAGAGTTAGGTTAGCACAAACAAAATCTCTAATTTGGGAGAGGTTTGGGCAAAATTCATCAAAATTTAGAGAAATCATGAAATCTGGAGAAATGCTCCGCGAAATTCAGAGAAATCTTCGACGAAATCTAATGAAATCCTCAGCCAAATGATAGATTTGGGAGAGATTTTAGGGTTCCGGAATGCCAGAACCCTCTCTGCTTCAGAAAAAATAGCATCAAGCCCCTTTTACGAGAAGCGGATGGGCTGGTGAACTGCACATCACTGACCTGAATGGTTTGTTGACATCACCAAGTTCTGTGGGTCCCATCATGAGGTATATGTTATATCCAAACCATTAGTCCATTTGGAGGGCTTGTCTTAAGGCTTGAGGCAAAAAATAAGACAGATCCAAAGATCAAGTGGACCACACTAAAAAGGTAGTGGGAGATGGAACGTCTACCATTAAAACTCTTTTGGGGGTCACAGAAGTTTTGGATCAATTAATTGTAACACCCTAAAAATCGGGGGTCGTGTATAAACTAAACTCCCGAGTTCCAGACCGTCACTTATGCAACAAAAATGATTATAATTCAATGTTGTCTGAGTTAAAGCATTCACATGAGTAAAAGTATACCAAAACTGCAATTCATACTCCAGATTCAGTGATAAAAGCAAGCGGAAGACTAAAAGAATATATATATCACTGTATGGAAAAACAAAGTAGATCTAGACTGTCTCTAAAGTATGAATACATCTCTGAGTCTCATATACATGTAAATAAACAAAATTAAATGTCCAAAAATAGTCTCACTAAGAAGTCCCGCCAATCCAGGCCACCTAAGCAAAGCCGTCGTGGTACTGCATGTATGAGAACTCGTCCTGGTCCTCATCATAGTCCGGCTCTGCCTCCTGAATCACTGCCTCACCTACATCTAAGACAGGGTCTGGTGGGTGTTGCAAACACCATCCCGAAACATGGGAATGAGTAGCTAACTCAGTGGAATAATAGAGCAAGGATTAACATGTTCTCAAATCAATCATGCGATAATAGTAAAGAAGTAAATCAAACATTCATAATACTGTTGTTAATGCAATATGACATGACATGATGGATGCCCTCACCGATATTCTCCCTCATATGACACCATCTTACACCCGTGGCATGCTTGCGTACCGCTCAGTGCTCCACATCTTCCAGGCACATACAATGTAATGGTGATATGATTTTTGAGTTGTTATTAGTCCATTCAAACAACAGAATTGGGAAACTAAGGTACTTCTCTTATATCAATCCCAACACAGATCCTGTCTAGGGTCCTCACTCCTAGTAATCTCATACGATGTATATTTTGTAGGTCGCTTCAAGGGCTGTCAGGGCTGTTACTCGTACTCGTTGCACCGCTCCCCCATTACCTTATCAATACAGGCCTACTGTACTCACACTACTATGGAAGGGTTGTCGCCTCCCGTAGACTCAGAATACGCTCGCGGTCACTACAAAGGACTCGTCGCCTGATCAGTGTAGGCCGACAGCAAGAATATAGTGTCCCATACCACCATAATCTGCTCACGAGACATAGGTGCTCACTGGTCACTACAGGGAGGTTTGTGGCCCCATCGTAGGCCGATATCTCGACCGCGGTGTCCCATACCACCATGCCCGGCTCATGAGTCTTCGTGGATCAAGGTACCATGGTTGACAGGGTTTACAATGGTAAGTTCAGTACCCTAGGTTCAAGCAGTTATGACTCATGCAGGGTGAACATACAACGGCCAGTCGGGTTACTTGACGGGCTCGACTAGCACGAGCGCATCTCAAATCGAATGACATGAGGTGCGTAAAACACCTCGTGTGGCCTAACCACTGCCGCCAACTCCAAAACACGGCTCGCGTTCATCGACGCGTCGTTCGTGGCAAAGATAGGCCAACCACGAACTTGTTCGGTTGCCGACTGCCTGGACTAGGTATAGTCCCAAACAATTATGAATTCACATCAGCCATCATGTAAGAGTAATGGAAATGAAATACAACCATGTGAGCATGTTAACACATGTTATAACATACAACTTTAAGTAAATCATCAAGCACATGCATTTCATACATGTCATGAAATCATGCATATAGCTAACATGTAGGAAATCATTTACATCAGCATATTAATTGAGAAATTAATCTCAAACTAATTCATAACACCATTTAATTCAATACATACTAATACAAGCATTTATACAAACACTTAAACTACACACTTAAGTCTACATATAGTATGTCGACTCAAAGTGCGCATTTAGGCGAATCCCTTTGCCAAACTAATAATGCACGCATTCCTAGTATCCTAATGCGACAAGAAGCCATGTCAATCACATCAGTAAATTATGGATGAAAATAGTATTTCCTGCAAATGACTAAAATGCCCTAAATCTCATATTCTTCGTCTGCTTACGAAACAAGAAACGGACAGCATGTTGTACATGTCAAACGGCATTGCCGTCAATAATCTACTATTAAACGACATTGAAAGCGTTGGAAACAGTCAATCAAAGCGTCTAAAATCCGCACCTTTTCTTCTATAAGGGTATGGATTCGAACGGACCGTATATGCTTCGTCTACGACGAATAGGCAACCTAATACACAAGATGCATCAGCTACTTCGCTATGGAAACTAAGGAACCTCAAATCAGCAACTATTTAGGATATTTCCTTACCTAGAAACGCGGTGAAATTACCAGGAAAGTGATTGGAGCGCGTTTCTTAATCACGTGCAACAGGTGGCACAAGCAGCAGGAAATTCCCTTCCTCTCTCTCTCACAATCTCTCACCTTTTCTCTCTCTCAACCTAGGGCTTTTTCCAAATTCGGATGGGAGAGATATGAGAGGGTTTCAAGCCCTTTTATAAGCCCAAACATGCCCAAAACAGGCTTAGGAACAAAGTTTACTTGATGCCTAACCAAATCAGGGTTGTTTCGGTCCAAAAGGACATTTCTGGTGGTCCCCTGGCCGAACGCGATCGGACTTAAGTTCATACATGTCGGATGTCGCTCTCATCCCATTTTCAGACCAGTAGTATTCGTAGATCGCACGTGCCGGTCCAGTTTCAGTTCAGCGGTCACCACACGTAGATCAGGCCTACAAGTCTCATGATATGAAATAGAAATTTTTCCTGATCCGAGGGTGTAATTTGGCTGAATTCTGACGGTCAGAACGCTTAATACTGACGCGTCAAGTCGTGTGCCAGATTTGAATTTCAAATTTCAAATCTAACCCTATTCTCACTCTCCTCAGTCCAGGCTCAATGAAATAGCCTGCGAATGTCGGTTGGACTTGATTTTCGAAATGATTGTCAAGTCCAACAAGGCGGTTCTAACGGTCAAAGATTATAGGTATCGGACTTTCGACGCGCGGTCTAGATCCAATATAAAGTTTCAAAGATGTCCAAAGAACAAACCGGCTTAGAGTTTGATCCGAGGTTTTAGAGTATTATAGCATCATTGGTTCTACTCGATTTGGGTCTTGTAGAACGTATTTAAAGTGATCAGGGACTATTTCCCAGCTACTCTAGCGTTGCGCTAGCTAACTTACACTTATTTTCCAAAGGAATTAATCCTACGCGATTTCTGGTCGAGTTGGTACTCGAGTCCAAGTATGGATTTTTCCAGGGCGTTACAATCTACCCCCCTTAACAAATAATTTTATCCTCGAAATTTGTACCTTTTTATACTCCTCGAGAAGCTGTGGGTAGTTCTTTCTGATCTCGGTTTCTGTCTCCCAGGTAGCCTCTTCCTCAGAGTGATGTGTAACATCCCGAAAATCGGGAGGTCGAGTAAAAACCCAACTCCCGAGTTCCAAAATGTTATTTATGCAACATAGATATGCATAATTGAATGTTGTCTGTGTTAATGTATGAAACATGAGTGAGATTACGCCAGAACAGCATATCATACTCCAGAGACAGTTAAATTAACCAGCGGAAGTCTGTGATAGTATGTATAACATATATAAACTGTTGTGTGTCTCTTGAGTGTGAACATGTTACCAGGTTAAACATATACATGTATACCTCAAAATAGAAAGAAAACATATACATGAGTGCTCTGAAGACATAAAATGACAAGTTTCAAGGCATCTAATCAACCTCCCTGTAATCCCGTCGATCAGAACACGCATAAAGGAGGGATCCTCCTCCTCCTCATCATCATCATCATCAAGTCTGGCACCGCCTCGCAGGCCGCGCCATCATCTGCAATCACAAAAGGGTCTGGTGGGTATCCAGGAACACTGTCCCGTAACGTGGGAGTGAGTAGCTAACTCAGTGGAATAATCGAGCAAGGATTTACATGTTCTCAAATCAATCATGCGATAATAGTAAAGCAGTAAATCAGACGATCCTAATACTGTTGTTAATGCAATATGACATGACGTGATGTATGCCCTCACCGACGATCTCCCTCATACGGCACCATCTTACGACCGCAGCATGCCACACTCCCTTAAGTACTCCACATCTTCCAGGCACATGCAATGTAATGGTGATATGATTTTCGAGTTGTTATTAGTCCATTCAAACAGCAGGATTGGGAAACTAAGGTACTTCCCTTATATCAATCCCAACACAGATCCTGTCTAGGGTCGTCACTCCTAGTAATCTCATACGATGTATATTTTGTAGGTCGCTGCAAGGGCTGTCAGGGCTGTTGCACTCACTCGTTGCTCCGCTCCCCCATCACCTTATCAATACAGGCCTACTGTACTCTACTGCTACTGAAGGGTCGTCGCCTCCTGTAGACTCAGAATACGCTCGCGGTAACTACAAAGAACTCGTCGCCTGATCAGTGTAGGCCGACAGCAAGAATATAGTATCCCAGACCACCATAATCTCCTCACGAGACTAGGTGCTCACTGGTCACTACGGGGAGGTTTGTGGCCCCAGCGTAGGCCGACAGCTTAACAACGGTGTCCCATACCACCATGCCCGGCTCATGAGTCTTCGTGGATCAAGGTACCATGGTTAATAGGGTTTACAATGGTAAGTTCAGTACCCTAGGTTCAAGCAGTTATGACTCATGCAGGGTGAACATACAACGGCCAGTCGGGTTACTTGACGGGCTCGACTAGCGCGATCGCATCTCAAGTCGAACGACATGAAGTGTGTAAAACACTTCGCGTGGCCTAACCATTGCCGCCAACTCCAAAACACGACTCGTGTCGACGTCGTTCGTGGCAAATACCATCTAGCCACGAATTTTCTCTGTTACCGACTGCCTGGACTAAGTATAGTCCCAAACACATGTGAATCCATATCAGCAATCATGTGAGCATGTTAACACATGTTATATCATACAACTTAAGTAAATCATCTGACACATGCCTTTCATACATATAGTGAAATTATGCATATCGCCAACATATAGAAAATCATTTCCATCAGCATATTAATTGAGAATTCAATCTCAAACTAAATCATAATGAAATCGTCAAGCACATGTTATAACATACAACTTAAGTGAATCATCAAGTACATGCATTTCATCCATATAATGAAATCATGCATATCGCTAACATGTAGGAAACCATTTACACCAGCATATTAATTGAGAAATCAATCTCAAACTAATTCATAACACCATTTAATTCAATACATACTAATACAAACATTTATACAAACACTTACACTACACACTTAAGTCTACATATAGTATGTCGACCCGAAGTACGCATTTAGGCGAATCTCTTCGTCAAACTAATTATGCACGCATTCCTAACATTCTAATGTGACAATAAACTATGTCAATCACATCAGCAAAATATGAATGAAAACAGTACTTCCTACAAATGACTAAAATGCCCTAAATCTCATATTCTCTGTCGGTTTACGAAAAAGGAAATGGACAGCATGTTGTACATGTCAAACGGTGTTGCCATCGATAATCTACTATTAAACGACATTAAAAGTGTTGGAAACAGTCAATCAAAGCATCTAAAATCCGCACCTTGTCTCTTATGGATGTGTATATACGCTTCGTCTACGGCGATTAGAGAACCTAATACACAAGTTCTATTAGCTACTTCGCTAGGAAACGAAAGGAACCTCAAATCAGCAACTTCTACGATATTTTCTTACCTAAAAATGAGGAGGAATCACCAGGAAAGTGATCGGAGTGCGTTGCCTAAGCACATACAGCACGTGGCACAAGCAGTAGGGAATTCTCTCTCACCTTCTCTCACAAACTCTCACCTTTTCTCTCTCCCAATCTAGGGATTTTTGCAAATTCGGATGGGAGAGAGGAGTGAGGGTTTCAATCCCTTTTATAAGCCCAAACTTGCCCGAAATAGGCTCGGGAACAAGGTTGACTTGAGGGTTAACCAAATCGGGGTTGTTTTGGTCCAGAAGGACATTTCTGGTGGTCCCCTGGCTGAATGCGGTCGGACTTAAGCTCATGCATACTGGATCTAGCACACATCAAGTTTTCAGTCCGGCAGGGTTCGCAGATCGCATGTGGCGGTCCAGTTTCAGTTGAGCAGTCACCGCACGTAGATCAGGCCTACAAATCTCATGATATGAAATAGAAATTTTTCCTGATCCGAGGGTGTAATTTGGCTAAATTCTGACGGTCAGAATGCTTAATACTGACACGTCAAGTCGTGTGCCAGATTTGAATTTCAAATTCCAAATCTGTCCCTATTCGCACTCTCTTCAGTCCGGGCTCAATGAAATATCCTGTGATTATCGGTTGGACTTGATTTTCGAAATGATTATCAAGTCCAGCTAGGCGGTTCTAACGGTCTAAGATAACAGGTATCGGACTTTCGACGCGCGGTCTAGATCCAATACAAAATTTCAAAGTGGTCCAGAGAACAAACCTGCTTAGAGTTTGATCCGAGGTTTTAGAGTATTATAGCTTCATTGGTTCTACTCGATTTGGGTCTTGTAGAACGTATTTAAAGTAATCAGGGACTGTTTCCCAGCTACTCTAGCGCTGCGCTAGCTAACTTATGCTTAGTTTCTAAAGGAATTAATTCTAAGTGATTTCTTTGGCTATGGAATTGGGTTCTGAGCGATTTTTCAGGTATTTTAGTTGACCCACTGCCTAAGGACGTCAAATCCCAGATTGGCCAAAATCCGGGGTGTTACAATCTACCCCCCTTAAAACACATTTCATCCTCGAAATTGGCGAAGGGCAAGGAGTACTTTTTCGAAGGAAGGTCCAAATCCTATTTAATAACCTAACCGTACGTACAACCTAATTCAAATGTTTCGATCTTGGGCCAGTGGGGAAGAGGCTAACCACGCTTCCGCTGCTCCACTCTGATCGAACGGTAGCGTTGACTAACCTAACTGGATTGGAATCAATACGTTCTACCCCCCGTAAAACTTGGTTCTACTTAAAGTTCAATAGTCTATGCATCGCTCCATACATCAGAACGAGGTGCAACTTAAGACCTATCCTTGACATAAATTGGGAAACAACTTCTCTACATGATTTTCCTTGCTAATGATGCGTTCTATGACATTGGTACCTATGATCATAGAGATGAGCCTAATCTCTATTGTGGTTAAGTTCAGGGGTAGGTATGAGTTGGTGGCAAGATGTCGAATTCTCTACTGGGTTTAAGTCCTTGCCATTTTCCAAAGACACTGTGATCCCGTTTGGTTGTATGTGGTCGAGCCAAAATAGAAGAAAAGTAGTATAGTGGGTCTGAGCCGGATACATAGACTTTCTGTCTAGCTAGGACAGAAGATTTATTGTATCAATTCTTAATCCGAGTCGATGCCAATCTTCTGCTTGATCAGAGCATTGGATTTATTGGTAACCACTAGGATTAGGAAGTCGATTCAAACCGTGAATACATCGCTTACATGTAGTTTCTTTATTCCGCGTTCCCGAATGCAATAAGTCCTTGGGGAAGGCAATTTTAAGAAGTGTGTTATTTTATTCTAAGTCCAATCTGAGGGATTTATAAATGTTCCTTGAGAGTGAATGATTCTAAGTTACACAAGCTTCCTGAGAGTTACTAAAGGAGTCTATGGATGTTATGAGGATCTATCCAAGGAAGGGAGTCCCATTCCAATCCAATCTAACCTACTATCCCTTAGCATATATAGGTCTTACACTGCTTAAGACAACTAGTAGCCTAGTCTGTAACTCAGTAGTTATAATCCAAAGCCTAAGTTTATACGTTAAATGGTTCCATACCATTTCTACTACAGGGAGTTGTTCTATTGCTAGGGTCAAGATTATCTAAATGGAATTGGATTTCTTATGTCGTCAGATCCTTCAAATCTAGGAGTGCTATCGCTAGGTCCAAAACGCCAAGGGCCTATTGTATGAAACGAAACTACATTCCTAATCCCATGTTGGGATTGGGAGTAGCATGCTAGTCACAATACATGGAACAAAGTTCTACACTTTCTACCTCTGACGTCACTAAACCTAACAACAACAAAATACAGAGATTTCAAAATGGTAATCAAATATTTACAAGACAACGTCACAGATGCCTAATTCTACTAAAGGACCCTACCATAGTCCCGACTTACCTTCTTTATCACTGTCGAGTCTAATACTGTCTATTGCTCACTAGAGCTCTCTCGGCCATAACAGCTTAACAATAACCATGAAAAATGGAGGAAATGCGGAGAAATGGTTGCCCAAATGGACAGAATGAAATCTAGGTGTTGTAGAGGGATGCTTCAAGCTCCCCTAGGATGTATTTTCAGAGAGAAAAGAGAATGAAAAAGGGAAATGGAGCACCTCACGATTTCAGCTCATTTTGGGGATTGTAAGAGCTCCAAACGATGAGATTTGTAAAAGGGAAGGTTGCAAACAGCAATGGAGTGAAGGAGTGTGGTCATTTTTAGCCAAGGATGGATTTGGGAGTGGTTTGGAACCACGGATTCAGGTTAGGGCAGCTAGAGAACGAAAATGGAGTTAGGGGAGGGGCTGTTTGTGAAGGAAGTACCCCTATTTGGGGTTTTCTATGGACGAACCGCACATGGGGGGTGTACACGACCCAAAATAGGGCGTGCGCCCAAAAATCAGATCAAGTGGGCCCCACCGGACGGCGATGCATCACCGAACCGGCGATGGCATCGTCGGCCAACTCTCATGTTGGTCCGTGAGACCACATGGGTCTGGTCCCCCATGGTCCAGGGACCCCAAAAAGGTATGGTCCCAACCTTAGTTCATTGTATATTCACCTATAGAGGCCCAAACATGCGTTCGGGGCTTTCCGGGGCCAATCTGTAATCCTGAATACAAAACCCTATCATGCAGCATATTATTTTGGGATAGAAGGAGCTAGTACATCCATCTAAACTATTAGTTTCCAAAGAAAGCAAAGTTAGAATGGCCTTATGGCCATTTTTAATGAAATTTTACTATTCACTATAAAATTTTATCGAAGTATGATTTTATGTCATTTTCACATTAGGATCAATGCCTAACATGAAATGGATAAGGAAGAATTGGAGAATAGAGTGGTGAGAGGAAGAATTTTGAAGATTTTAGGTGAAACGAGGTTTTTAAGCCCTGACGATTGAATACAGGGGTCGTGGTTGTCCCACGGCCCAAGGATTCACATTTACGGGTTTAGAATCGTTCAAAGAACGTCTCAACCCACTTACCTACAACCTATGAGCTATTCGGGTTGCTTCACGCTACCCAAGATGCGTTACGGACTCGATCGCGCGATCGATATGAATAGACTTCGCCTATTGGCGAATCTGCGATCATATAAGTGTTTTTAGACCTTTCTCGCACCCACCTAAGTCAAAGGAAGTGACAGCGTACGTTGCGTGACCATAACCCAGGCCCGGTTTAATCCAAATCATACTCTGATACCATCTGTAACATCCCGAAAATCGGAGGGTCGAGTAAAAACCCAACTCCCGAGTTCCAAAATGTTATTTATGCAACATAGATATGTATAGTTGAATGTTGTCTGTGTTAATGTATGAAACATGAGTGGGATTACGCCAGAACAGCATATCATACTCCAGAGACAGTTAAATTAACCAGCGGAAGTCTGTGATAGTATGTATAACATATATTACTGTTGTGTGTCTCTTGAGTGTGAACATGTTACCAGGTTAAACATATACAAGTATACCTCAAAATAGAAAGAAAACATATACATGAGTGCTCTGAAGACATAAAATGACAAGTGTCAAGGCATCTAATCAACCTCCCTGTAATCCCGTCGATCAGAACACGTATAAAGGAGGGATCCTCCTCCTCATCATCATCATCAAGTCTGGCTCCACCTCGCAGGCCGCGCCATCATCTGTAATCACAAAAGGGTCTGGTGGGTGTCCAGGAACACCATCCCGTAACGTGGGAGTGAGTAGCTAACTCAGTGGAATAATAGAGCAAGGATTTACATGTTCTCAAATCAATCATACAATAATAGTAAAGAAGTAAATCAGACAATCCTAATACTGTTGTTAATGCAATATGACATGACGTGATGTATGCCCTCATCGATTGTCTCCCTCATACGGCACCATCTTACGACCGCAGCATGCCACACTCCCTTAAGTACTCCACATCTTCCAGGCACATGCAATGTAATGGTGATATGATTTCCGAGTTGTTATTAGTCCATTCAAACAGCAGGATTGGGAAACTAAGGTACTTCCCTTATATCAATCCCAACACAGATCCTGTCTAGGGTCGTCACTCCTAGTAATCTCATACGATGTATATTTTGTAGGTCGCTGTAAGGGCTGCCAGGGCTGTTGCACTCACTCGTTGCTCCGCTCCCCCATCACCTTATCAATACAGGCCTACTGTACTCTACTGCTACTGAAGGGTCGTTGCCTCCCGTAAACTCAGAATACGCTCGCGGTCACTGCAAAGGACTCGTCGCCTGATCAGTGTAGGCCGATAGCAAGAATATAGGGTCCCATACCACCATAATCTGCTCACGAGACTAGGTGCTCACTGGTTACTACGAGGAGGTTTGTGGCCCCAGCGTAGGCCGACAGCTCGACCACGGTGTCTCATACCACCATGCTCGGCTCATGAGTCTTCGTGGATCAAGGTACCATGGTTAACAGGGTTTACAATGGTAAGTTCAGTACCCTAGGTTCAAGCAGTTATGACTCATGCAGGGTGAACATACAACGGCCAGTCGGGTTACTTGACGGGCTCGACTAGCGCGATCGCATCTCAAGTCCAACGACATGAAGTGTGTAAAACACTTCGCGTGGCCTAACCACTGCCGCCAACTCCAAAACACGACTCGTGTTCATCGACTCGTCGTTCGTGGCAAATACCAGCTAGCCACGAATTTTCTCTGTTACCGACTGCCTGGATAAGTATAGTCCCAAACACATGTGAATCCACATTAGTAATCATGTGAGCATGTTAACACATGTTATATCGTACAACTTAAGTAAATCATCTGACACATGCCTTTCATACATATAGTGAAATTATGCATATCGCCAACATATAGGAAATCATTTCCATCAGCATATTAATTGAAAATTCAATCTCAAACTAAATCATAATGAAATCGTCAAGCACATGTTATAACATACAACTTAAGCGAATCATCAAGTACATGCATTTCATCCATATAATGAAATCATGCATATCGCTAACATGTAGGAAACCATTTACACCAGCATATTAATTGAGAAATCAATCTCAAACTAATTCATAACACCATTTAATTCAATACATACTAATACAAACATTTATACAAACACTTACACTACACACTTAAGTCTACATATAGTATGTCGACCTGAAGTGCGCATTTAGGCGAATCTCTTCGCCAAACTAATTATGCATGCATTCCTGACATTCTAATGCGACAATAAACCATGTCAATCATATCAGCAAAATATAAATGAAAACAGTACTTCCTAAAAATGACTAAAATGCCCTAAATCTCATATTCTCCGTCAGTTTACGAAACAGGAAACGGACAGCATGTTATACATGTCAAACGGCGTTGCCGTCGATAATCTACTATTAAACGACATTGAAAGTGTTGGAAACAGTCAATCAAAGCGTCTAAAATCCGCACCTTGTCTCTTATGGATGTGTAAATTCGAACGGAGCGTATACGCTTCGTCTACGGCGATTAGAGAACCTAATACACAAGTTCTATTAGCTACTTCGCTAGGAAATGAAAGGAACCTCAAATCAGCAACTTCTAGGGTATTTTCTTACTTGAAAATGCGGAGGAATCGCCGGGAAAGTGATCGGAGTGCGTTGCCTAAGCACGTACAGCACGTGGCACAAGAGCAGGGAATTCTCTCCCACCTTCTCTCACAAACTCTCACCTTTTCTCTCTCCCAATCTAGGGATTCTTGAAAATTCGGATGGGAGAGAGGAGTGAGGGTTTCAACCCCTTTTATAAGCCCAAACTTGCCCGAAATAGGCTCGGGAACAAGGTTGACTTGAGGGGTAACCAAATCGGGGCTGTTTCGGTCCAAAAGGAAATTTCTGGTGGTCCCCTGGCTGAATGCGGTCGAACTTAAGCTCATGCATACTGGATCTAGCACACATCAAGTTTTCAGTCCGGCAGGGTTCGCAGATCGCACGTGGCGGTCCAGTTTCAGTTCAGCGGTCACCGCAAGTAGATCAGGCCTACAAATCTCATGATATGAAATAGAAATTTGTCCTGATCCGAGGGTGTAATTTGGCTAAATTCTGACGGTCAGAATGCTTAATGCTGACACGTCAAGTCGTGTGCCAGATTTGAATTTCAAATTCCAAATCTGTCCCTATTCGCACTCTCTTTAGTCCGGGCTCAATGAAATAGCCTGTGATTATCGGTTGGACATGATTTTCGAAATGATTGTCAAGTCCAGCTAGGCGGTTCTAATGGTCTAAGATAACAGGTATCGGAATTTCGACGCGCGGTCTAGATCCAATACAAAATTTCAAAGTAGTCCAAAGAACAAACCTGCTTAGAGTTTGATCCGAGGTTTTAGAGTATTATAGCTTCATTGGTTCTACTCGATTTGGGTCTTGTAGAACGTATTTAAAGTGATCAGGGACTGTTTTTCAGCTACTCTAGCATTGCGCTAGCTAACTTATGCTTAGTTTCTAAAGGAATTAATCCTAAGTGATTTCTTTGGCTATGGAATTGGGTTCTGAGCGATTTTCCAGGTATTTTAGTTGACCCACTGCCTGAGGACGTCAAATCCCATATTGGCCAAAATCCGGGGTGTTACATGATGCGTCCATAATACCTTCATAAGGGGAATCACCTTGCTATGCAGTACTTTCTCCTTCCTGTCTAGGATACGCGTCGGTCGCAGGATATATGTAATATCCTCTCCTAACTGCACCTGCTCCCATCTGATGATATGGGAAGGATCAGAAACGTACTTCTTCAGCATAGAAACATGAAATACGTTGTGAACGCTCGCGAGAGGCGTGGGTAAAGCCAAACGGTATGCCACTGCTCCCACACGATCGAGGATCTGGAATGGACCAATGAATCACGGTGCTAGCTTCCCCTTCTTCCCGAACCGAAGGACTCCCTTCATAGGGAAAACTCAAAAAAATACATGATCCCTGCTAGGATGCATCGTGAGTCTGGTACAATGCGCAGCCTCGAGAATCTCTCATCTCAAGTCAGGGATATCTGGGACGCATAGGCGGCCACGATAACATAAGCCCCCATCCATGCCAACTCGCCACTCGGAGTCTTCATCATCATTGGCCTGCTCTCGAAGCTCAGTCAGATGCGCATCATCCCTCTGCGCCTCGATGACCCGGTCATCGATCTGAGATCGCACCTGCACATGTGTGATGAACTCATACGGCTCCTCTACAGTGAGTTTCTGCTCAAAGTCTGGCAAAAACTCAACCATATCCCACTCAGCAACCATCAGCGGAGCCACAAACTCTATCGCCTTCTTGCGGCTCAACGCGTCAGCCACAAGGTTCGCCTTCCCAGGATGGTAAGAGACTTCGAACTTGAAGTCCTTCAACGTCTCCATCCATCGCCGCTACCTCATATTCAAGTCTCACTGCGTGAATATGTACTTGAGGCTCTTGTGGTCGCAAAAGATCTCGAACTCCTCTCCATAGAGGTAATGTCTCCAGAGTCTCAGTGCGAATATGACGACTGCCAACTCTAAGTCGTGTGTAGGGTATTTCTCCTATTGCTTCCTTAATTATCTCGAGGCATACGAAATTACCCTGTCCCTCTGCATAAGGACACAACCCAGACCAACGCTAGACGCGTCAGTGTATATAGTGTACCTAACCCCTTGCTCTGGCAATACTAGCACAGGGGCGGACGTAAGCCTGTCCTTCAGCTCCTGAAAAGCTAACTCCACCTTGTCACTCCAAGCGAACTTCACGTCCTTCCGTGTCAACTGAGATAAAGGTCTCACGATCTTCGAGAAATCCCGAATGAAGCGTTGATAGTAGCCAGCGAGACCCAAGAAACTCCTCGCCTCAGTGACAGAACCAGGCTGCTCTCAGTCCTGAACTGCAGCTACCTTAGACAGGTCAACTTCCATGCCATCCTTGGACACCACGTGTCCCAGGAACTTCACTTCCTGCTTCCAGAAGTCACACTTCTTGTACTGTGCGAACAACTGATGCTGTCTGAGTGTATCCAGGACCAAGCGTAAGTGCTCCTCATGCTCCTCTCGACTCCTGGAGTATACCAAAATGTCGTCAATGAACACAACGACGAATCAATAGAGGAAAGGCCGAAATACCCGGTTCATCAGATCTATAAACACGGCTGGTGCGTTCGTGAGACCGAACGACATCACAAGGAACTCGTAGTGGCCAAAGCTAGTCCTGAATGCTGTCTTCTACACGTCCTCATCCCTGACGTGCAACCGATGATATCCTGACTGAAGATTAATCTTCGAGAAGTACTGCACTCCTCTCAGCAGATCGAACAAGTCAACGATCCTGGGTAGAGGGTACTTGTTCTTCACCGTGATCTGGTTCAGCCTGCGATAATCAATACACAATCGCATCGAACCATCCTTCTTCCTCACAAATAGGACTAGTGCTCCCCAAGGAGACACACTAGGCCGTATGAGGCCAAGCTCCAACAGACCATCAATCTGTGTCCTCAACTCCTCCATCTCACACGGTGCCATGCGATACGTCGACAGTGAGACAGGCGTAGAACCAGGCACCAGATCGATAGTACAATCAATCTCTCGTCGAGGCGACAAACCAGGGATCTTCCTGAACAGATCTACGAACTCGCAAATGACTGGCGTATGCTCAAGCATCTGGGCACCAGCGTCCCGTAGTAAAGTAGCGTAGCTAAGTATACGGAAGGGGAGATTTACCCGTACTGGAAATGTAAAGGATGCGCCCTCTGGCTCATAGGCAGTCACTATACGAGTCTCGCAGTCAATCTCGTCCCTCGCTGCAGTCAACCAGTCCATGCCAAGAATGACGTCGAGATAAACAAGAGAAGGGTCGACGACAAGATCCAGAGTCATCGTCTTGCCTCCCAGATCCACCAAACAGCCCTCACACATCAGGGTGGCATCTATAAAGGACCCGTGAGCTGTATAAACTCGCACCCCATCCATCCTAATAGTCGGTAGCCCAATGCGCCTGACTATGACATGTGATATCAATGAAATCGTGGACCCTGTGTCCACCATCACAAGAATAGGAATACCTCCGATGTGGGCAGTGACCTCAAAGGCCGAATGCTGAGAAGTCTCTGTCGCAGCTGCCTCAGCTGTCAAGGCATGCACCCGTTCCTACTGTGGCCAGTTCAGCCGCTGTGCCATGGGCCATAGAGGCGGCCTGATCTGCGATACTGGAGGTCTGAAGGAAGGGTGCGCGGGAGCCAACCGTAAAGGCGGTGCTGATATAGCATGTGAGCGTGTACGGTCGATCTTCTGCGGCGGCGAGAACCCACTGTCCTGCATCCGAGCAAAATAACTCTGTGCCAAATGGCCCGATCTCCCACAATATGTACATAATAACTCGGGGCGCCGCATCGGGGGTACTGGTACTGTAGCCCTAGAAGGAGGGTTGGCACGAGGCCTCTTACCCGCAAAGGGCCTGTCCTGCAACTCTGGTTGCGGCCTAAGAGCAATAGGGCCACGAGATCGTGTAAGTCGATCCACATCCTGCTCTGCCCGCATGGACATGTGAATCAGTTCTGCATAAGAGGGAATGCTCACGCAGCACATCTTCGACCAAATATCCATTCGTAAACCCTCAGAAAAGCGCCGTATGCGCATCTGTTCATCTGACAATATAGTCGGGACGTATCTGCCCAACTCGGTGAATCGATGCTCGTACTCAGTGACTGTCATGCCTCCCAGTCTGAGGCGTAGAAACTCATTCTCCCGCTCATGCCTGTACGTCTGGGGATAGTATTTCTCGTGGAAGCGAAACTCGAACGCTGCCCATGTCCATATATAATCGACGGCAACGGTCCGCAACAAACTGTCCCACCATAAGCTGGCCTCTCGCTCGAACAAGAACGTAGCCAGCTCGACCTGCTCAGCCTCTGAACAATGCAGCATCCATAGTATCTTCGACACACGGTCGAGCCAATACTCGGCCTCCTCGGGTCTATGAGAACCCGTAAAAGTGGGAGGCCGTAAGCGCTAGAATTGCTCTAGCAAGCCCCGTGTGTCTGCGGCATTCCCCGCAGGATAATCAGGTGGTACAGGATGAGTCATGCCCTCATCCTGAGCATATGTATCGGCATCCTCAGCTGGATGCGCAAGTGGTACAGGTGGAGGCACACTCCCACCCTGGGCTAGAGTCCCCACAATCGTAGTCAGGAGCTACTGCTGCTGCTGCATCATAGCCATCATCTACTCAAATCTATCTAGAGGTGGAGCAGGCTGTGACATGTACTGCATTGAAGAAGACGCACGATACTGCTCTCTGACGGGCGGTGTGAACGGCGGTGGTCCAACTGCAGGACCAGTAGTAGGCTGAGACGCACGTGTTGTCTCATGAATCAGGCCCATAGCAGGGTCCGCATGAGCATCAGACTGCGAAGGAGCCTGATCCATAGGCTCACCCAATGTAAGCCGAGCTGTGCTCCATGTAGCCTTCGGCGGCATTCCCTATATTCAAAATAGGGCGCAACCTTGTCAGTCTCAATAGCACAACCACACCGCAATCATTCACATAAAGAGTCAAAGGCATTCCATGCATTTCATTTAATCAAAATTGTCACAATACAAGGGATATGTCCTTACAAGCAACATGACAGGAAGTACATGGGAACTAAGACAGTTAAAGTTACAACAGCAACACAAGTAAACTACTAGCCTTAACAGGCTTACACAACTTAAAGCAGGAGACTAACTACTAACAACAACATATAAGATCTCATCGCTAGTCCGAGTCGGGTGACGGAGGAGAAGCACCCTTATCCTGCAAGCAGCACAGGATCACCTTCAAGGTGCGAGTCACCTTGCCGAATTTCCTCTTCATAACGGCCTTAGTATCCTCGACCTCAGCCCGAAGTTCCTGAACTTTCCTTCTCAAGGCGACCTGGCTCTCCTCAATTTGGACAATGCGATCATCACCTGTAGCCTGAGCAGAAGGAGGAGGGCTCTCATCTGTATCCTGAGCATCCTCTTCTACCTCTTCCTGGACGTCTTCCTCAACTTCTGCTCCAGGTTCTCCCTCACTTGGATCCTCTTCATCATCAAAATCATCCTCGCTATCCTCCTCAAGCTGAGTCTCACGGTACTGAGACCCGATCTTCATCTTGACCATGGTAGACTCATCAATGCAGTGAATCAAAATTGGTAATTCCGGCCCAAGTCTGTAAGTAAACTCAAGCGCGATCTTGCATATCAGTCGGCCAAAACGAAGCGACTCAGACGTTCTTCTTGATTTTGCTATGAGGATAATCTATCGCAAGATGAAAGTGGCCATACACACATTCTCTCCCTGGGCCACCTGATACAAGAAATCAACCATAAGGCGCGTACATTCAATGTGATTTATCGACCTGGGATACACGTTGAACGTGAAAATGTGGTGCAGCAAGCGCAAATCATCAGACATATGAGACGCCTTGAGGCTATTGTTAGGCTACCATGGAACCAGTCTGCCACATAGAAACCTGGTAAGGTGATCTCGCTCATGCCTACTCCTCAAATTCTTCGCACTGGGATGAACATCACCAAGGGACACGTTCAGAAGTCGCGCTATCAACCGAACATCGATCGTAGCCATCCGGTCTCTACCAAAGGGAATCCTAAACTTTAATGGCTCCAGTGTAGGACTCTGGATACGAGCATAGAAGGCACGAATGGTGCTCACATTAGCACGAGCGCGAGCTTCAAAGAGCGGACCCCAATGTGCAGCTTCAATGCGCTCGAATAACAGGAATTCGACGAAGAGTCGCCCTTCCACGTCCGCCTCAAACAACACCTTACAGTCAGTGTATTCACCGTGAGGCATCTCTGCTAATATCACTCACCCAAGTTGAGTATGGAAATCCAAATCTCACTTTTTATAGAACTCTCAGGCTGTGCTTGGACTTGCGGCGGCGCTTGAGCTAGCAGCGTGTAACACCCTGAAAATCGGGGGTCGTATATAAACTTAACTCCCGAGTTCCAGACTGTCACTTATGCAATAAAAATGATTATGATTCAATGTCGTCTGAGTTAAAGCATTCACATGAGTAAAAGCATATCAAAACTGCAATTCATACTTCAGATCCAGTGATAAAAGTAAGCGGAAGACTAAAGAGTATATATATCACTGTATGGAAAAACAAAGTAGATCTCAACTGTCACTAAAGTATGAATACATCACTGAGTCTCATATACATGTAACTGACAGAAATAAATGTCCAAAAAGAGTCTCACTATGAAGTCCCGTCAACCCAGGTCACCTAAGCAAAGCCATCATGGTACTGCATGTATGAGAACTCGTCCTGGTCCTCATCAAAGTCTGGCTCTGCCTCCTAGATCTCAGCATCACCTGCATCTACAATAGGGTCTGGTGGGTGTTGCGAACATCATCCCGTAACGTGGGAATGAGTAGCTAACTTAGTGGAATAATAGAGAAAGGATTTACATGTTCTCAAATCAATCATGCGATAATAGTAAAGCAGTAAATCAGACAATCCTAATACTGTTGTTAATGCAATATGACATGACGTGATTATGCCCTCACCGACGATCTCCCTCATACGGCACCATCTTACGACCGTGACATGCAATCGTCCCTCAAGTGCTCCACATCTTCCAGGCACATGCAATGTTATGGTGATATGATTTCTGAGTTGTTATTAGTCCATTCAAATAGCAGGATTGGAAAACTAAGGTACTTCCCTTGTATCAATCCTAACACAGATCCTATCTAGGGTCGTCACTCCTAGTAATCTCATACGATGTATATTTTGTAGGTCGCTGCAAGGGCTGTCAGGGCTGTTACACGCACTCGTTGCTCCGCTCCCCCATCACCTTATCAATACAGGCCTACTGTACTCTACTGCTACTAAAGGGTCGTCACCTCCCGTAGACTCAGAATACGCTCGCGGTCACTACAAAGGACTCGTCGCCTGATCAGTGTAGGCCGACAGCAAGAATATAGTGTCCCATACCACCATAATCTTCTCACGAGACTAGGTGCTCACTGGTCACTACGGGGAGGTTTGTGGCCCCAGCGTAGGCCGACAGCTCGACCACGGCTCATAAGTCTTCGTGGATCAAGGTATCATGGTTAACAGGGTTTACAAGGGTAAGTTCAGTACCCTAGGTTCAAGTAGTTATGACTCATGTAGGGTGAACATATAATGGCCAGTCGGGTTACTTGACGGGCTCGACTAGCGCGATCGCATCTCAAGTCGAATGACATGAAGTGCGTAAAACACTTCGCGTGGCCTAACCACTGCCGCCAACTCCAAAACACGACTCGCGTTCATCGATGCGTCGTTCGTGGCCAAGATAAGCCAACCATGAATTCGCTCGTTTACCAACTGCCTGGACTAAGTATAGTCCCAAACAATTATGGAATCACATCAGCAAATCATATGAGAGTATTGGAATTGAAATACAACCATGTGAGCATGTTAACACATGTTATAACATACAACTTAAGTAAATCTTCAAGCACATATATTTCATGCAAATAATGAAATCATGTATATAGTCAACATGTAGGAAATCATTTATGTCAGCATATTAATTGAGAAATCAATCTCAAACTAATTCATAACATCATTTAATTCAATACATACTAATACAAGCATTTATACAAACACATAGCCTACACACTTAAGTCTACATATAGTATGTCGACCCGAAGTGCGCAATTAGGCGAACCTCTTCGCCAAACTAATTATAAATGTATTCTTAACTTTCTAATGCGACAACAAACTATGTCAATCACATCAGCAAAATATGAATGAAATCAGCACTTCCTACAAATGACTAAAATGCCCTAAATCTCATATTCTTCGTTGATTTACGAAACAGGAAACGGACAGCATGTTGTACATGTCAAACGGCGTTGCCGTCGATAATCTACTATTAAACGACATTGAAAGCTTTGGAAACAGTCAATCAAAGCGTCTAAAATCCGCACCTTGTCTCTTATGGATGTGTAAATTCGAACGGAGCGTATACGCTTCATCTACGGCTACTAGAGGACCTGTTTTACAAGATCTATTAACTATCAAGTTATGAAACGAAATAAACATCAAATCAGCAACTTTCTAGGGTTATTTCTTACCTGAAAACGTGGAGAAATCACCGGCTGAATGAGTAAAGCGTGTTGCTAAAGCACGTGCAACAGGCGGTGCAAAGACAGGAAAATTCTCCCCTAATCTCTCTCACAAACTCTCACCTTTTCTCTTTCTCAATCTAGGGTTTCTCTCAAATTCGGATGGGAGAGAGGAGTGAGGGTTTCAACCCCTTTTTTAAGCCCAAAAATGCCCAAAATAGGCTCAGGAACAAAGTTCACTTAGTGCATAACCAAATTGGGGTTGTTTCGGTCCAAAAGATGATTTCTGGTGGTCCCCTGGCCGAACGCGATCGGACTTAAGCTCAAGCATACAGGATCTAGCACGCATCAAGTTTTCAGTCCGGCAGGGTTCGCAGATCTCACGTGGCGGTCCAGTTTCAGTTCAGCGGTCACCGCACGTAGATCAGGGATGCAAGTCTCATGATATGAAATAGAAATTTTTCCTGATCCGAGGGTGTAATTTGACTGAATTCTGACGGTCAAAACGCTTAATACTGACATATCAAGTCGTGTGCCAGATTTGTATTTCAAATTCCAAATCTGTCCCTATTCGGACTCTCTTCAGTCCGGGCTCAATGAAATAGCCTATGATTATCGGTTGGACTTGATTTTTGAAATGATTGTCATGTCCAGCTAGGTGGTTCTAACGGTCTAAGATAGTAGGTATCGGACTTTCGACGCGCGGTCTAGATCCAATACAAAGTTTCAAAGTGGTCCAGAGAACAAACCTGCTTAGAGTTTGACCCGAGGTTATAGAGTATTATAGAGTCATTGGTTCTACTCGATTTGGGTCTTGTAGAACGTATTTAAAGTGATCAGGGACTATTTCCCAGCTACTCTAGCGTTGCGCTAGCTAACTTACGCTTAATTTCCATAGGAATTAATCCTAAGTAGTTTCTTTGGCTATGGAATTGGGTTCTGAGCAATTTTTTAGGTGTTTTAGTTGACCCACTGCCTAAGGACGTCAAATCCCAGATTTCCCAAAATCCGAGGTGTTACAATCTACCCCCCTTAAAACACAATTTCGTCCCCGAAATTGGCGAAGGGTAAGGAGCATCTAGTAAGACTTTAGTATTGACATTTTAAGAAAGGGTCAATCCTATTTATTGACCTAACCGTACGTACATCCTAACTCAGTTATTTCGATCCTGGGCCAGTGGGAAAGAGGCCAAGCACTCTTCTACTGCGCCACTCTGATCGAACGACAGCGTTGACTAACCTAACTGGATTAGACTCATTACATTCTACCCCCCTTAAAACTTGATTTTACTTAAGGTTGAAGAATCTTTGCATCGATCCGTATATCAGAACGAGGCGCAACTTAGGGGCTATCCTTAACCTAAAATGGAAACCTTTCTCTACAGGGTTTTCCTTGCTAATGATGCGTTCTATGGCATTGGTACCCATGATCATAGAGATGAGCTTAATCTCTATTGTGGTTAAGTTTAGGGGTAGGTATGAGTTGGTGGCAAGATATCGAATTCTCTACTGGCTTTAAGTCTTCGCCATTTCCCAAAGACAAAGCAATAACTTTTGGTTATATGTGGTCGAGCCAACGCGGAAGAAAAGTTGTGTAGTGGGTCTGAGTCGGATACATAGACTTTCTGCCTAGAACAGAAATTTACTGTATCAGTTCTTAATCCTAAACGATGCCGATCTTCTGCTTGATCAGAGCATTGGATTTATTGGCAACTATCAGGATTGAGCAGTCAATTCAAACTGCGAATACTTCGCTGATAATTACATTTTATTTACTCCGCGTTCCCCAATGCAATAAGCCCTTTGGAGAAGGAAATTCTAAGGGGCGTGCTAATACATTCTAAGTTCAATCTGAGGGATTTATAAATATTGCCTGAGAGTGAATGGTTCTTTCCTATGGGCAACAACATAAGTCTATAAGTCATAAAGGGATTTATCGAAGGAACAATGTTCTACTTCAACCAAATCTAACCTACAATTCCTTAGCATATACAGGCTTTACACTACTTAAAGTAACTAGTAGGCTAGTCTGTAACTCAGTAGCTATAATCTAAAGCCTAAGATTATATGTTAAATGGTTCCATACCATTTCTACTATAGGGAATTCTTCTATTTCTTAGGGTCAAGATTGTCTAAATGGAATTAGATTTCTTATGTCGTCAGACCCTTCAATCTGCGTCCTCAACTCCTCCATCTCACACGGTGCCACGCGATACGTCGGCAGTGAGACAGGCGAGGAACTAGGAACCAGATCGATAGTGAAATCGATCTCTCGTCGGGCGGTAAACCAGGAATTTTCTTGAACAGATCCCCAGACTCGCAAATGACTAGCGTATGCTCAAGTATCTGGGCACCAGCGTCTCGCAATAAGGTGGCGTAACTAAGTATGCGGAAAGGGAGATTTATCCGCACTGGAAACGTGAAGGATGCACCCTCTGGCTTGTAGGCTGTCACTATACGAGTCTCACAGTCAATCTCGGCCATCACTGCAGTCAACCAGTCCATGCCAAGAATGACATCGAGATAAACCAGAGCGGGATCGACGACGAGATCTAGAGCCATCATCTTGCCTCCCAGATCCACCAAACAACCCTCACACATCTGGGTGGCATCTATAAAGGACCCGTGAGCTGTATAAACTCGCACCCCATCCATAGTAATGGTCTGTAGCCCAAGACACCTGACTATAGCACGTGATATCAAAGAAATCATGGAACCAGTGTCCACCATCACGAGAATAGGAATACCTCCAATATGGGTAGTGACCTCGAAGGCTGAATGCTGAGAAGTCTGTATCGCAGCTGCCTCTGCTATCAAGGCATGTACCCGTGCCTGCTGTGGCCGGTTCGGCCGCTGTGCCGTGGGCCGTGAAGGCTGCCTGATCTGCGATACCGGAGGTCTGAAAGAAGGGTGCGCAGGAGCCAACCGTATAGGCGGTGCTGATATCGCCTGTAGACGTGTACGGTCGATCTTCTGCCGCAGCTAGAACCCACTGCCCCGCATCCTAGAAAAACAACTCTGAGCCAAGTGACCCTCTCTCCCACAATATGTGCATAGTAAATTAGAGCGTCGCATCGGGGGTACTGGCATGGTAGCCCTAGTAGGAGGGTCGACGCAAGGCCTCTTGCCCGCAAAGGGCCTGTCCTGCATCTCTGGTCGTGGCCTAGGAGCAACAGGGCCATGAGATCAGGCAAGTCGATCCACATCCTACTCTGCCTGCATGGACATGTGAATCAACTCCGCATAGGAGGGAATGATCACGCAGCACATCTTCGACCGAATATCCGGTCGCAAACCCTCTGAAAAGCACCGTATGTGCATCTGTTCATCTGCCAAAATAGTCGGGACGTATCTGCCCAACTCCATGAACCGATGCTCATACTCCGTAACTGTCATGGCTCCCTGTCTGAGGCGGAGAAACTCATTCTCCCGGTCATGCCTGTACGTCTGGGGATAATACTTCTCGTGGAAGCGAAACTCAAACGCTGCCCATGTCCATACAAAGTCGGCGGTAACGGTCCGCAATACGCTGTCCCACCACAAGCTGGCCTCTCTCTCAAACAGGAACGTAACCAACTCTACCTGCTCAGCCTCTGTACAATGAAGCATCCGCAATATCTTCGACACACGGTCGAGCCAATACTCGGCCTCCTAGGGTCTATGAGAATCCGTAAAAGTGAGAGGCCGTAAGCGCTGGAATCACTCTAACAAGCCCCATGTATCTGCGGCATTCCCCGCAGAGTAAGCAGGTGGTACAGGATGAGCCATGCCCTCATCCTGGGCATACGTATCAGCATCCTCAGCTGGATGCACAGGTGGTGCAGGTGGGGTCACACCCCCGCCCTGGGCTAGTGTCCCCACAATAGTAGTCAGGAGCTGCTGCTACTGCAGCATCATGGCCATCATCTGCTCAAATCTGTCGGGAGGTGGAGCAGGCTGTGGCGTGTGCTGCGCCAAAGAAGATGCGCGATACGGCTCTCTAACTGGCGGTGTGAACGGCGGTGGTCCAATTGTAGGACCAGCAGTAGGCTGAGACGCACTCGCTGTCTCAGGAATCGGGCCTACAGCAGGGTCCGTATGGGTGTCAGGCTGCGAAGGAGCCTGATCCATAGGCTCACTCAATGCAAGCTGAACCGTGCTCCGCATGGCCTTAGGCGGCATTCCCTATATTCAAAATAGGGCACAACCTTGTCAGTCTCAATAGCACAAACACCACAATCATTCACACAAGAGTCATAAGCATTCCATGCATTTCATTTAATCAAAATTATCACAATACAAGGGATATATCCTTACAAGCATCATGACGAGAAATACATGCGAACTAAGACAGTAAAAATTACAACAGCAACATAAGCAAAGCACTAGCCTTAACAGGCCTACACAACTTAAAGCAAAAAATGACTAACTACTAACAACAACATCAAAGATCTCATCGCTACTCTGAGTCGGGTGACAGAGGAGGAGCACCCTTATCCTGCAAGCAGCACAGGATCGCCTTCAAGGTGTGAGTCACCTTGCCAAATTTTCTCTTCGTAACGGCCTTGGCATCCTTGACTTCAGCGCGAAGTTCCTGAACTTCCCTTCGCAAGGTGACCTGGCTCTCCTCAATCCGGGTGATGCGATCATCACCAGTAGCCTGCGCAGAAGGAGGAGGGCTCTCATCTGTATCTTGAGCCTCCTCTTCTGCCTCCTCCTGGACCTCTTCCTCAACTTCTGCTCCAGGTTCTCCTTCACTTGGATCCTCTTCATCATCAAAGTCATCCTCGCTATCCTCCTCAAGCTGATTCTCACCGTACTGAGACCCAATCTTCATCTTGACCATAGTTGACTCATCAATGCTGTGAATCGGAACTGGCAATTCCGGCCCAAGTCTGTAAGTAAACTCAAGCCCGATCTTGCATATCAGTCGGCCAAAAGGAAGCGATTCGGACGTTCTTCTAGATTTTACTATGAGGATTATCTGTCGCAAGATGAAAATGGCCATACACACATTCTCTCCCTGGGCCACCAAATACAGGAAATCAACCATAAGGCGCGTACACTCAATGTGATTTGTCGACCTGGGATACACATTAAACGTGCAGATATGGTGCAGCAGGCGCAAATCATCAGACATATGAGTCACCTTGAGGCTATTATTAGGCTGCCATGGAACCAGTTTACCACATAGAAACCTGGTACGGCGATCTCGCTCACGCTTACTCCTCAGATTCTTCTCACTAGGTTGAACATCACCAAGAGGCACGTTCAGAAGTCGTGCAATCAACCGAACATCGATCGTAGCCATCCGATCTCTACCAAAAGGGATTTTGAACTGTAATGGCTCCAAGGTAGGATTCTAGATACGAGGGTAGAAAGCGCGAACAGTGCTTACATTAGCACGAGCACGAGCTTCAACGGACCCCAATGCGAAGCTTCAATGCGCTCGAACAACAGAAATTCACCAAATAGTCATCCTTCCACATCCGCCTCAAATAACACTTTGCGGTCAGTGTATTGGTCGTGAGGCATCTCGGCTAGAATCACTCGCCCAAGTTGAGTATGGGGATCCAAATCCCGCTTTGTATGGAACTCTCGGGCTGTGGTTGGACCTGTGGCGGTGCTTGAACTTGCGGCACCACCCCGCGGCCTTCTTGATTGAGCAGGGCGACTAGGCCCAGCCTCATCCGCTACGGTTTTTCTTTTACCCATCAAAGATAGGATGGTGGAGAGTGACAATAGACCCAAAATGGCTTCCACGAAAGCCATGGAAAATGGAGAATGTGAAGAAGTGGCTGTTCAAACTGGAAAAGGGAGATCTAGGCATTGTAGAGGGATGCTTCAAGCTTCCTTAGGATGTATTTTCAAGGAAAAATGAAAATGAAAAAAGGGAATGGAACACCTCACGATTTCAGCTCAATTTGGGGGTTTTTGGAGCTCCAAACAATGAAATCTTCAAGAGGGAGGGCTTCCAACTTCAAAGGAACGATGGAGTGTGGTCGTTTTTGGCCAAGGATGGATTTAGGAGTGGTTTAGAATCATGAATTTTGGAGATAGCAGTTGGAAAATGAGAATGGAGCTATGGGAAGGGATGTTTGTGAAGGAAATGCATGATTTTGGGGTTTTCTACACACGAACCACACATGGAGGGTGTGTAGTACCCAAAATACCCTCACCTAACAAAACACACCTCAAATGGACGATGGTGGTCGGCGATGGCATCGCCGACCATCTCCCTGGTTTGGCGATGGGACCACATGGGTTTGGTCCCCCATGGTCCAGGGACCCCAAATAACTATGGGCCCCACCTTGGTTCATTGTATTTTGACCTATATAGGCCCAAACATGAGTTCAGGGATTTCCAGGGCCAATTTAAAATTTTGAATACAAACCCCTATCATACAGCATATGATTTTGGGGTAGAAGGAGCTATTACATCCATCTAGCCCATTATTTGCTAAAGAAAGCGAAGTTAGAATGTCCTTATGGCTATTTTTCATGAAAATTTAATATTCATTGTAAAATTTTATGAAAGTATGATTTTATGTTATTTTCACATTATTATTGATGCCTAACATGAAAAGGATAAGAACTAATTAAATATTGGAGTGGTGAGAGGAAGAATTTTGAAGATTTTTAGTGAAACGGGATTTTTAAGCCCTGACGATTGAATACAGGAGTCGTGGTTGTCCCACGGCCCAAGGATTGACATTTATGGGTTTAGAATCATCCAAATAATGTCTCAACCCACTCACCTACAACCTAAGAGCTATTCGGGTTGCTTCACGCGACCCTTGATGCATTACGGACTCGATCACGCGATCGATTCGAATAGTCTTCACCTATTGGCGAATCTGGGATCCTAGAAGTGTTTCTAGACCCTTCTCGCACCCACCTAAGTCAAAGAAAGTGACAACGTACGTCGCGTGACCATAACCCAGGCCCAGTATACTCTTATTCACGCTCTAATACCAACCTGTAACACCTTGAAAATCGGGGGTCGTGTATAAACTCAACTCCCGAGTTCCAGACCGTCACTTATGTAATAAAAATGATTATGATTCAATGTTGTCTGAGTTAAAGCATTCACATGAGTAAAAGCATACCAAAACTGCAATTCATACTTCAGATCCAGTGATAAAAGTAAGCGAAAGACTAAAGAGTATATATATCATTGTATGGAAAAACAAAGCAGATCTCAACTGTCACTAAAGTATGAATACATCACTGAGTCTCATATACATGTAAATGACAGAAATAAATGTCCAAAAAGAGTCCCACTATGAATTCCCGTCAACCCAGGTCACCTAAGCAAAGCCATCATGGTACTGCATGTATGAGAACTCGTCCTGGTCCTCATCAAAGTCTGGCTCTGCCTCCTGAATCTCAGCATCACCTACATCTACAACAGGGTCTGGTGGGTGTTGCAAACACCATCCCGTAACGTGGGAATGAGTAGCTAACTCAGTGGAATAATAGAGCAAGGATTTACATGTTCTCAAATCAATCATGCGATAATAGTAAAGCAGTAAATCAGACAATCCAAATACTGTTATTAATAAAATATGACATGACGTGATGTATGCCCTCACCAATGATCACCCTCATACGGCACCATCTTACGACCACGGCATGCAATCGTCCCTCAAGTGCTCCACATCTTCCAGGAACATGCAATGTTATGGTGATATGATTTTCGAGTTGTTATTAGTCCATTCAAATAGCAGGATTGGGAAACTAAGGTACTTCCCTTGTATCAATCCCAACACAGATCCTGTCTAGGGTTGTCACTCCTAGTAATCTCATACGATGTATATTTTGTAGGTCGCTGTAAGGGCTGCCAGGGCTGTTGCACGCACTCATTGCTCCGCTCCCCCATCACCTTATCAATACAGGCCTACTGTACTCTACTGCTACTGAAGGGTCGTCGCCTCCCGTAGACTCAGAATACGCTCGTGGTCACTACAAAGGACTCGTTGCCTGATCAGTGTAGGACGACAGCAAGAATATAGTGTCCCATACCACCATAATCTGCTCACGATACTAAGTGCTCACTGGTCACTAAGGGGAGATTTGTGGCCCCAACGTAGGCCGACAGCTCGACCACGGTGTCCCAAACCACCATGCCCGGCTCATGAGTCTTTGTGGATCAAGGTACCATGGTTAACAGGGTTTACAATGGTAAGTTCAGTACCCTAGGTTCAAGCAGTTATGACTCATGCAGGGTGAACATACAACGGCCAGTCGGGTTACTTGACGGGCTCGACTAGCGTGATCGCATCTTAAGTAGGACGACATGAAGTGCGTAAAACACTTCGCGTGGCCTAACCACTGCCGCCAACTCCAAAACACGACTCGCGTTCATCAACGCATTGTTTGTGGCCAAGATAAGCCAACCACGAATTCTCTCAGTTACCGACTGCCTGGAGTAAGTACAGTCCCAAACAATTATGGAATCACATCAGCAAATCATATGAGAGTATTGGAATTGAAATACAACCATGTGAGCATGTTAACACATGTTATAACATACAACTTAAGTAAATCTTCTTGCACATATATTTCATGCATATAATGAAATCATGCATATAGTCAACATGTAGGAAATCATTTATGTCATCATATTAATTGAGAAATCAATCTCAAACTAATTCATAACATCATTTAATTCAATACATACTAATACAAGCATTTATACAAACACATACACTACACACTTAAGTCTACATATAGTATGTCGACCCGAAGTGCGCAATTAGGCGAACCTCTTCACCAAACTAATTATACACGTATTCCTAACTTTCTATTGCGACAACAAACCATGTCAATCACATCAGCAAAATATGAATGAAATCAGCACTTCCTACAAATGACTAAAATGCCCTAAATCTCATATTCTTCGTTGATTTATGAAACAGGAAACGGACAGCATGTTGTACATGTCAAACGGCGTTGCCGTCGATAATCTACTATTAAACGACATTGAAAACTTTAGAAACAGTCAATCAAAGCGTCTAAAATCCGCACCTTGTCTCTTATGGATGTGTAAATTCGAACGGAGCGTATACGCTTCGTCTACGGCTACTAGAGGACCTGTTTTACAAGATCTATTAACTATCAAGCTATGGAACGAAAGAAACATCAAATCAGCAACTTTCTAGGGTTATTTTTTACCTGAAAACGTGGAGAAATCACCGGTTGAATGATGGAAGCGTGTTGCTAAAGCACGTGCAACAGGCGGTGCAAAGATAGGAAAATTCTCCCCTAATCTCTCTCACAAACTCTCACCTTTTCTCTCTCCCAATCTAGAGTTTCTCTCAAATTCGGATGGAAGAGAGGAGTGAGGGTTTCAACCCCTTTTTTAAGCCCAAAAATGCCCAAAATAGGCTCAGGAACAAAGTTCACTTAGTGCATAACCAAATCGGGGCGGTTTCGGTCCAAAAGATGATTTCTGGTGGTCCCCTGGCCGAACGCGATCGGACTTAAGCTCAAGCATATAGGATCTAGCACGCATCAAGTTTTCAGTCCGACAAGGTTAGCAGATCACACGTGGCGGTCCAGTTTCAGTTCAGCGATCACCGCACGTAGATCAGGGCTGCAAGTCTCATGATATGAAATAGAAATTTTTCCTGATTCGAGGGTATAATTTGACTGAATTCTGATGGTCAGAATGCTTAATACTAACACGTCAAGTCGTGTGCCAGATTTGAATTTCAAATTCCAAATCTGTCCCTATTCGCACTCTCTTCAGTCCGAGCTCAATGAAATAGCCTGTGATTATCGGTTGGACTTAATTTTCGAAATGATTGTCAAGTCCAGCTAGGCGGTTCTAACGGTCTAAGATAGCAGGTATCAGACTTTCGGCGCGCGGTCTAGATCCAATACAAAGTTTCAAAGTGGTCCAGAGAACAAACCTGCTTAGAGTTTGACCGAGGTTATAGAGTATTATAGAGTCATTGGTTCTACTCGATTTGGGTCTTGTAGAACGTATTTAAAGTGATCAGGGACTATTTCCCAGCTACTCTAACGTTGCGCTAGCTAACTTATGCTTAATTTCCATAGGAATTAATCCTAAGTGGTTTCTTTGGCTATGGAATTGGGTTCTGAGCGATTTTTCAGGTGTTTTAGTTGACCCACTACCTAAGGACGTCAAATCCCAGATTGGCCAAAATCCGGGGTGTTACACGGTGTCACCCCTCGATCTTCTTGATTGCGAAGGGCGACTAGGCCCAGCCTCATCCGCTGTGGTCTTTCTCTTTCCCATCAAAGAGAAGATGGTGGAGAGAGATAAAAGACCCAAAATGGCTTCAACAAAAGTCATGAAAAATGGGAGAAATGTAAGGAAATGGCTGCCCCAAACTGAAAAAGGAGATCTAGGTGTTGTAGAGGGATGCTTCAAGCTCCCCTAGGATGGATTTTTAAAAATAAAAGAGAATGAAAAAGGGGAATGGAGCTCCTCACGATTTCAGCTCGTTTTGGGGGTGGTAGGAGCTCCAACGGACGAGATTTGTAAGAGGGAGAGTTGTAAACTGCAATGGAGAGATGGAGTGGGGTCGTTTTCAACAAGGAATGGGTTTGGGAAGGATTTGGGATCACGGTTTTGAGAGAGGGCAGTAAAAAACGTACAAAGGGGCTTGGGAAGGGGGTTGTTGTGAAGGAAGTACCCCATTTAGGGGTTTTCTATGGACGGACCATACATGGGGGGGTGTACTACCCAAAAAACCCACACGTACCAAAAATTACATCAAGTAAGGTCCACCGGGCGGCGATGGCATCACCGGCCATCTTGCACGGTGGCCGGTGGGACCACATGGATCGGGTCCCCCCTGGCCCAGGGACTCCAAAAATATATGGGCCCCACCTTAGTTCATTATAGATTGCCCTAGGGAGGCCCAAACATGCATTCGGGGCTTTCCGGGGCCAATATGTAAACCTGAATGTAATCCCCTATCATGCAGCATATGATTTTAGGGTAGAAGGAGCTAATACATCCATCTAGTCCATCATTTGCTAAAAATTGCAAACTTAGAATGGCCTAATGGCTAGTTTTTATGAATAAGAAATAATTGAAGAATGAAGTGGTGAGAGGAAGAATTTTGAAGAATTTAGGTGAAACAGGGTTTTTAAGCCCTAGCGATTAAATGTAAGGGTTGAGATTGCCCCACAGCCCAAGGATTCACATTTACGGGTTTAGAATCGTTTAAAGAACGTCCCAACCCACCTACTTACAACCTAGGAGCAACTTAGGTCGCTTCACGTGACCCTAGATGCGTTACGGACTCGATCGCGCGATCGATACGAATAGACTTCGCCTATTGGCGAATCTGTGATCCTATAAGTGTTTCTAGACCTTTCTCGCACCCACCTAAGTCAAAGGAAGTGACAGCGTACGTCGCGTGACCATAATCCAGGCCCGGTATAATCTCATTCATGCTCTGATACCAAATTGTAACACCCTGAAAATCGGGGGTCGTGTATAAACTCAACTCCCGAGTTCCAGACCGTCACTTATGTAACAAAAATGATTATGATTCAATGTTGTCTGAGTTAAAGCATTCACATGAGTAAAAGTATACCAAAACTGCAATTCATACTCCAGATTCAGTGATAAAAGCAAGCGAAAGACTAAAAGAATATATATATCACTGTATGGAAAAATAAAGTAGATCTCGACTGTCTCTAAAATATGAATACATCTCTGAGTCTCATATACATGTAAATAAACAAAATCAAATGTCCAAAAATAGTCCCACTGAGAAATCCCGCCAATTCAGGCCACCTAAGCAAAGCCGTCGTGGTACTACATGTATGAGAACTCGTCCTGGTCCTCATCATAGTCCGGCTCTGCCTCCTGAATCACTGCCTCACCTACATCTAAGACAGGGTCTGGTGGGTGTTGCAAATACCATCCCGAAACGTGGAAATGAGTAGTTAACTCAGTGGAATAATAGAGCAAGGATTAACATGTTCTCAAATCAATCATGTGATAATAGTAAAGCAGTAAATCAAACATTCCTAATACTGTTGTTAATGCAATATGACATAACATGATGAATGCGCTCACCGACGTTCTCCCTCATACGGCACCATCTTACGCCCGCGGCATGCTTGCGTACCGCTCAGTGCTCCACATCTTCCAGGCACATGCAATGTAATGGTGATATGATTTTTGAGTTGTTATTAGTCCATTCAAACAACAGGATTGGGAAACTAAGGTACTTCCCTTATATTAATCCCAACACAGATCCTGTCTAGGGTCGTCACTCCTAGTAATCTCATACGATGTATATTTTGTAGGTCGTTTCAAGGGCTGCCAGGGCTGTTGCTCGCACTCGTTGCACCGCTCCCCCATCACCTTATCAATACAGGCCTACTGTACTCTCACTGCTACAGAAGGGTCGTCGCCTCCCGTAGACTCAGAATACGCTCGCGGTCACTACAAAGGACTCGTCGCCTGATCAGTGTAGGCCGACAGTAAGAATATAGTGTCCCATACCACCATAATCTGCTCACGAGACATAGGTGCTCACTGGTTACTACGGGGAGGTTTGTGGCCCCAACGTAAGTCGACAGCTCGACCACGGTGTCCCATACCACCATGCCCGGCTCATGAGTCTTCGTGGATCAAGGTACCATGGTTGACAGAGTTTACAATGGTAAGTTCAGTACCCTAGGTTCAAGCAGTTATGACTCATTCAGGGTGAACATACAACGGCCAGTCGGGTTACTTGACGGGCTCGACTAGCACGAGCGCATCTCAAATCGAACGACATGAGGTGCGTAAAACACCTCGTGTGGCCTAACCACTGCCGCCAACTCCAAAACACGGCTTGCGTTCATCGCCGCGTCGTTCATGGCAAAGATAGGCCAACCATGAACTTGTTCTGTTGCCGACTGCCTAGACTAGGTATAGTCCCAAATAATTATGAATTCACATCAGCTATCATATAAGAGTAATGGAAATGAAATACAACCATGTGAGCATGTTAACACATGTTATAACATACAACTTTAAGTAAATCATCAAGCACATGCATTTCATACATGTAATGAAATCATGCATATAGCTAACATGTAGGAAATCATTCACATCAGCATATTAATTGAGAAATCAATCTCAAACTAATTCATAACACCATTTAATTCAATACATACTAATACAAGCATTTATACAAACACTTAAACTACACACTTAAGTCTACATATAGTATGTCGACTCAAAGTGCGCATTTAGGCGAATCCCTTCGCCAAACTAATAATGCACGCATTTCTAGTATCCTAATGCGACAAGAAGCCATGTCAATCACATCAACAAATTATGGATGAAAACAGTATTTCCTACAAATGACTAAAATGCCCTAAATCTCATATTCTTCGTCTGCTTACGAAACAAGAAATGGACAGCATGTTGTACATGTCAAACGGCGTTGCCGTCGATAATCTACTATTAAACGACATTGAAAGCATTGGAAACAGTCAATCAAAGCGTCTAAAATCTGCACCTTTTCTTCTATAAGGGTATTGATTCGAACGGAGCGTATACGCTTCGTCTACGGCGAATAGGCAACCTAATACAAAAGATGCATCAGCTACTTCGCTATGGAAACTAAGGAACCTCAAATCAGCAACTATTTAGGGTATTTTCTTACCTAGAAACGCGGTGAAATCATCAAAAAATTGATTGGAGCGCGTTGCTTAATCATGTGCAACAGGTGGCACAAGCAGCAGGAAATTCCCAAAGGAATTAATCGTACGCGATTTCTAGTCGAGTTGGTACTCGAGTCCAAGTACGGATTTTTCCAAGGCGTTACTGTAACACCCTGAAAATCGGAGGTCAAGTATAAACTCAACTCCCGAGTTCCAGACCGTCACTTATGCAACAACAATGATTATGATTCAATGTTGTCTGATTTAAAGCATTCACATGAGTAAAAGTATACCAAAACTGCAATTCATACTTCAGATCCAGTGATAAAAGCAAGCGGAAGACTAAACAATATATATATCACTGTATGGAAAAACAAAGTAAATCTCATCTGTCTCCAAAGTATGACTACATCTCTGAGTCTCATATACATATACATGAACAAAATAAATATCCAAAATGGTCCCACTGAAATCCCATCGATCCAGGTTGCCTACACAAAGCCATCGTGATACTGCATGTACGAGAACTCGTCCTGGTCCTCGTCAAAGTCTGGCTCTGCCTCCTGGATCTCAGCCTCACCTGCATCTAAACAGGGTCTGGTGGGTGTTGCAAACACCATCCCGTAACGTGGGAGTGAGTGATCAACTCAGTGGAATCATAGACCAACGATTAGCATGTTCACAATTCAATCATGCGATAATAGTAAAGCAGTAAATCAGACAATCCTAATACTGTTGTTAATGCAAGATGACATGACGTGATTTATGCCCTCACCGACGATCTCCCTCATACGGCAACATCTTACGACCGCGGCATGCCACACTCCCTAGAGTGCTCCACATCTTCCAGGCACATGCAATGCTATGGTGATATGATTTCCAAGTTGTTATTAGTCCATTCAAATAGCAGGATTGGGAAACTAAGGTACTTCCCTTGTATCAATCCCAACACAGATCCTGTCTAGGGTCGTCACTTCTAGTAATCTCATACGATGTATATTTCGTAGGTCACTGCAAGGGCTGCCAGGGCTGTTGCTCGCACTCGTTGCACCGCTCCCCCATCACCTTATCAATACAGGCCTACCGTACTCTACTGCAACGGAAGGGTCATCGCCTTCCGTGGACTCAGAATACGCTCGCGGTCACTACAAAGGACTCGTCGCCTGATCAGTGTAGGCCGACAGCTAGAATATAGTGTCCCATACCACCATAATCTGCTCACGAGTCTAGGTGCTCACTGGTCACTATGGGGAGGTTTATGGCCCCAGCGTAGGCCGACAGCTCGACCACGGTGTCCCATACTACCATGCTCGGCTCATGAGTCTTCGTGGATCTAGGTACCATGGTTAACAGGGTTTACAATGGTAAGTTCAGTACCCTAGGTTCAAGCAGTTATGACTCATACAAGGTGAACATACATCGGCCAGTCGGGTTACTTGACGGGCTCGACTAGCGCGTTTGCATCTCAAGTCGAACGACATGAAGTGCGTAAAACACTTCGCGTGGCCTAACCACTGCCGCCAACTTCAAACACGACTCGCGTTCATCGACGCGTCGTTCGTGGCCAAGCCCAGCCAGCCACGAATTCGCTCAGTTACCGACTACCTGGACTAAGTATAGTCCCAAACAATTATGGAATCACATCAGCAATTTATATAAGAATATTGGAATTGAAATACAATCACGTGAGCATGTTAACACATGTTATAACATTCAACTTAAGTAAATCTTCAAACACATATATTTCATGCATGTAATGAAATCATTCATATAGTCAACATGTGGGAAATCATTTAGGTCAGCATATTAATTGAGAAATCCATCTCAAACTAATTCATAACATCATTTAGTTCAATACATACTAATACAAACATTTATACAAACACATACACTACACCCTTAAGTCTACATATAGCATGTCGACCCGAAGTGTGCAATTAGACAAATCTCTTCGCCAAACTAATTATGCACGTATTCCTAACTTCCTAATGCGACAACAAACCATGTCAATCATATCAGCAAAATATGAATGTAAACAGTACTTCCTACAAATGACTAAAATGCCCTAAATCTCATATTCTTCGTTAATTTACGAAACAGGAAACGGAGAGCATATTGTACATGTCAAACGGCGATGCCGTCAATAATCTACTATTAAACGACATTGAAAGCGTTGGGAACCCTCAATCAAAGCGTCTAAAATCCTCACCTTATGTCTTGTAGACTCGTGAATTGAAACGGAGCGTATACGCTTCGTCTACGGCGAATAGGGAACCTAATACACAAGATCCATGAGCTACATCGCTATGGAAACAAAGGAACCTCAAATCAGCAACTATTTAGGGTATTTACTTACCTAGAATCACGGTGAAATCGCCGGGAAAGCGATAGAGGTGCGTTGCTTAAGCACGTGCAACACGGAGCACAAGTAGCAGGAAGAACTCTCCCACTCTCTCTCACAATCTCTCACCTTTTTCTCCCACCTAAGTTAGGGTTTCTCTCAAATTCGGATGGGAGAGGAGTGAGGGTTTCAACCCCTTTTATAGCCTAAAACATGTCCAAAATAGGCTTGGGAACAATGTTTACTTGGTGCCTAACCAAATCGGGGCCGTTTCGGTCCAAAAGAGCATTTCTGATGGTCCTCTGGCCAAATGCGGTCGGACTTAAGCTCATGCATACTGGATCTAGTACACATCCAGTTTTCAGACTGGTAGGGTTCCCAGATCGCACGTGGCGGTCCAGTTTCAGTTTAATAGTCACCGCACCAAGATCAGGCCTATAAGTCTCGTGATATGTAATAGAAATTTTTCCTGATCCAAGGGTGTAATTTGGCTGAATTCTGATGGTCAGAACGCTCAATACTGATGCGTCAATTTGTGTGCCAGATTTGAATTTTAAATTCCAATTCTAACCCTATTCTTACTCTCTTCACTCCAGGCTCAATGAAATAGCCTCTGAATGTCAGTTGGACTTGATTTTCGTAACGATTGCCAAGTCCAGCTAAGTGGTCATAACGGTCTAAGATGGTAGGTATCGGACTTTCGACGCGCGGTCTAGATCCAATACAAAGTTTCAAGGAGGTCCCGAGAATAAACCGGTTTAGAGTTTGATCCGAGGCTTTAGAGCATTATAGCACCATTGGTTCCACTCGATTTGAGCCTTGTAGATCGTATTTAAAGTGATCAGGGACCATTTCCCAGCTATTCTAACGTTGCACTAGCTAACTTAGTCATATTTTTCTAAAGGAATAAATTCTACACAATTTCGGGTCGAGTTGGTACTCGAGCCCAAGTATGAATTTTTCACGGACGTTACAATCTACCCCCCTTAACAAATAATTTCATCCTCGAAATTTTGTACCTTTTCGTACTCCTCGAGAAGCTGTGGGTAGTTCTTTCTGATCTCGGCTTCTGTCTCCTAGGTAGCCTCCTCCTCAGAGTGATGCGTCCATAATACCTTCACAAGGGAATCACCTTGCTACGCAGTACCTGCTCCTTCCTGTCTAGGATATGTGTCGGTCGCAGGATATATGTAACATCCTCTCCTAACTGCACCTGCTCCCATCTGATGATATGGGAAGGATCAGTAACGTACTTCTTCAGCATAGAAACATGAAATACGTTGTGGACGCTCGCGAGAGGCGTGGGTAAAGCCAATCGGTAAGCCACTGCTCCCACACGATCGAGGATCTGGAATGGACCAATGAATCACGGTGCCAGCTTCCCCTTCTTCCCAAACTGAAGGACTCCCTTCATAGGGAAAACTCGCAAAAACACATGATCCCCAACTGTGAACTCTAGTGGCCTCTGTCTCGTATCGGCGTAGCTCTTCTGTCTGCTCTGCGCTGTAAGGAGCCGACGTCGAATAATATCAATCTTCTCTGACGTCGCCTGCACTAACTCTGGGCCAATCAAGCTACGCTCACTGACCTCTAGCCAGCAATGCGGTGCGCGACAAGGTCACCCATACAGCGCCTCATAAGGTGTCATACCGATACTCGCCTGAAAACTGTTGTTGTACGCAAACTCCGCATATGCAAGACAATCATCCCAACTGTCCTTGAAGTCCAATGCGTAAGCTCGCAACATGTCCTCCAAGATCTGGTTCACCCGCTCTGTCTGTCCGTCTGTCTGTGGGTGGAAGGAAGTACTGAACTTCAACTTCACACCCATAGCCTCCTGAATGCGAGTCCAAAATATAGAAGTGAACCGCGTGTCTCTGTCCGACACGATCTCCAGTGGAACTCCATGCAGACGCACAATCTCTCTGATGTACAATCTAGCCAGCTCGTCTGCAGAGTTCGTAACTCTGATCGGTAGGAATGCGCCGACTTCGTCAGACGGTCGACGATCACCCAAATGGAATCATGTCCCTTCCTCGTCTTCGGCAACCTAGAAATGAAGTCCATGGAAATGAAATCCCACTTCCACTCTGCAATCGGCATAGGCTGCAAAAGTCCAGGTGGTCGGCAATGCTCTGCCTTCACCTGCTGACAAGTGAGACAACGGGACACGAACTCAGCTATGTGGGTCTTCATACCTTCCCACCAATACGTCCTCTTCACATCACGATACATCTTTGTGCTGCATGGATGCATCGCGAGTCTAGTAGAATGCGCAGCCTCGAGAATCTCTCGTCTCAAGTCAGGGACATCTGGGACGCATAGGCGACCACGATAAAGTAAGCCCCCATCCATACCAACTCGCCAGTCGGCGTCAGCATCATCACTGGCCTGCTCTCGAAGCTCAGTAAGACGCGCATCGTCCCTCTGTGCCTCGATGACTCGATCATCGATCTGGGATCGTACCTGTACATGTGCGATGAACTCAAACGGCTCCTCTACGGTGAGTTTCTGCTCAAAGTCTCGCAAAAACTCAACCATATCCCACTCGGCAACCATCAGCGGAGCCGCAAACTCTATCGCCTTCTTGCGGCTCAACGCATCAGCCACAAGGTTCGCCTTCCCAGGATGGTAAGAGACTTCAAACTTGAAGTCCTTCAACGTCTCCATCCATCGCCGCTGCCTCATATTCAAGTCTCGCTGCGTGAATATGTACTTGAGGCTCTTGTGGTCGCAAAAGAGCTCGAACTCCTCTCCGTAGAGGTAATGTCTCCAGAGTCTCAGTGCGAATATAACGGCTGCCAACTCTAGGTCGTGTATAGGGTAATTCTCCTCGTGCTTTCTTAATTGTCTCGAGGCATACGAAATTACCCTGTCCCTCTGCATAAGGACACAACCCAAACTAACGCTAGACGCGTCAGTGTATATAGTGTATTTAACCCCTTGCTCTGGCAATACTGGCACAGGGGCGGACGTAAGTCTGTCCTTCAGCTCCTGAAAAGCTGACTCTGCCTTGTCATTCCAGGCGAACTTCACGTCCTTCCGTGTCAACTGAGATAAGGGTCTCGCGATCTTCGAGAAGTCCTGAATGAAGCACCAATAGTAGCCAGCGAGACCTAAGAAACTCCTCACCTCAGTGACAGAACCAGGCTGCTCCCAGTCCTGCACCGCAGCTACCTTAGACAGGTCAACTGCCATACCATCCTTAGACACCACGTGTCCCAGAAACTTCACCTCCTGCTTCCAGAAGTCGCACTTCTTGTATTGTGCGAACAACTGATGCTGTCTGAGCGTATCCAGGACCAAACGTAAGTGCTCCTCGTGCTCCTCTCGACTCCTGAAGTACACCAAAATATCGTCAATGAATACAATGACGAATCGATAGAGGAAAGGTCGAAATACCCGGTTCATCAGATCCATGAACAAGGCTGGTGCGTTCGTGAGATCGAACGACATCACGAGGAACTCGTAGTGGCCAAAACTAGTCCCGAATGCTGTCTTCTGCACGTCCTCATCCCTGACGCGCAACTGATGATATCCCGACTGAAGATCAATCTTCGAGAAGTACTGCGCTCCTCTCAACTAATCAAACAAATCGTCGATCCTGGGTAAATGATACTTGTTCTTCACCGTGACCTGGTTCAGCCTGCGATAATCAATACACAACCGCATCGAACCGTCCTTCTTCCTCACGAATAGGACCGGTGCTCCCTAAGGAGACACACTAGGCCGTATAAGGCCAAGCTCTAGCAGACCATCAATCTGCGTCCTCAACTCCTCCATCTCACATGGTGCCATGCGATACGTCGGCAGTGAGACGGGCGTAGAACCAGGAACCAGATCGATAGTGAAATCGATCTCACGTCGGGGCGGCAAACTAGGGATCTTCCTGAACAGATCCCTGAACTCAGAAATGACTGGCACATGCTCGAGTACCTGGGCACCAGCGTCGCGCAATAAAGTGGCGTAACTAAGTATGCGGAAAGGAAGATTTACCCGCACTGAAAACGTGAAAGGCGTGCCCTCAGGCTCGTACACCGTCACCATACGAGCCTCGCAGTCAATCTCGGCCCTCCCAGCAGTCAACCAGTCCATGCCAAGAATGACATCGAGATAAACGAGCGAGGGATCGACAACAAGATCAAGAGCCATCGTCCTGCCTCCCAGATCAACTAAACAACCCTCACACATCTGGGTAACATCCGAATAATCCCCATGAGCTGCAAAGACTCGCACGCTATCCATAGTTATAGTCTGTAACTCAAGACGCCTGACTACAACACGCGATATCAAAGAAATCGTGGAACCAGTGTCCACCATCACAAGAATGGGAGTACCTCCAATATGGGCTGTGACCTCAAAGGCCGAATGCTGAAAAGTTGGTGTCGCAGCTGCCTCAGCTGTCAATGCATGAACCCGAGCCTGCTGTGGCCGGTTCGGCCGCTGTGTCAAGGGCCGTGAAGGCTGTCTGATCTGCGATACCCTAGGTCTGAATGTAGGGTGCGCAGGAGCTGACCGTATAAGCGGTGCTGATATCGCCTGTGGACGTGCACGGTCCATCTTCTGCGGCGGCGAGAACCCACTGTCCCGCATCCGAGAAAAACAGCTCTGCGCCAAGTGGCCTGTCCTCCCACAGTATGTACATGTTAAATCAGGACGCCGAAAAGGTGGTACAGGCACTGTAGTCCTAGTATGAGGATCAATGCGAGGCCTCTTGCCCGCGAGGGGCCTGTCCTGCATATCTGGTCGCGGCCTAAAAGCAACAGGGCCACGAGATCGCGCAAGTCAATCCACATCCTGCTCTGCCCGCATAGACATGTGAATCAACTCCGCATAAGAGGGAATGCTCAAACAGCACATCTTCGACCGAATATCCAGTCGCAAACCCTCCAAAAAGCGCCGTATGCGCATCTGCTCATCAGCCAAAATCGTCAGGACGTATCTGCCCAACTCCGTGAACCGATGCTCATACTCTGTAACTGTCATGGCTGCCTGTCTGAGGTGGAGAAACTCATTCTCCCTGTCGTGCCTGTAAGTCTGGGGATAATACTTCTCATGGAAGCGGAACTCAAACGCTGCCCACGTCCATACATAGTCGGTGGCAACGGTCCGCAGTACGCTATCCCACCACAGGCTAGCCTCTCTCTCGAACAGGAATGTAGCCAGCTCTACCTGCTCGGCCTCTGTACAATGAAGCATCCGTAAAATCTTCGACACAGGGTCGAGCCAGTACTCAGCCTCCTCGGGCCTGTGAGAACCCGTGAAAGTGGGAGGCCGTAAGCGCTGAAATCGCTCTAATAGGCCCCGTGTATCAGCAGCATTCCCTGCAGGGTAAGCAGGCGGCGCAGGATGAGCTATGCCCTCATCCTGGGCGTATGTATAAGCATCCTCAGCTGGATGCGCAGGTGGTGTAGGTGGTGTAGATGGAGCCGCACCCCCACCCTGGGCTAATGTCCCCACGATGGTAGTCAAAAGCTGCTGCTGCTGCAGCATCATAGCCATCATCTGCTCGAATCTGACAGGAGGTGGAGCAGGCTGTGGTGGATGCTATGTGGAAGTAGATGCGCGATGAGGCTCTCGGACTGATGGCGTAAATGGCGGTGGTCCAACTGTAGGACCAGCGGCAGGCTGAGACGATCGAACTACCTCAGGAATCGGGCCCAAAGCAGGGTCCGCATGAGTGTCAGACTGCGAAGGAGTCTGATCCATATGCTCACTCAATGCCAGCCGAACTGCGCTCCGCGTAGCGTTAGGCGGCATTCCCTATATTCAAAATAAGGCACAACCTTGTCAGTCTCAATAGCACAAATACACCGCAATCATTCACACAAGGAGTCAAAGGCATTCCATGCATTCCATTTAATCAAAATTATCACAATACAAGGGATATATCCTTACAAGCATCATGACGAGAAATACATGGGAACTAGGACAGTTAAAATTACAACAGCAACATAAGCAAAGCACTGGCCCTAACAGGCTTACACACATAAAGTAGAAAATGACTAACTACTGACAACTACATCAAAGGTCGCATCACTAGTCTGAGTCTGGTGAAGGAGGAGCACCCTTATCCTGCAAGCAACACAGGATCGGCTTCAAGGTACGAGTCACCTTGCCTAATTTCTTCTTTGTAACGGCCTTGGCATCCTCGACTTCTGCGTGAAGTTCTTGAACTTTCCTTCGTAATGCGATCTGACTCTCCTCCATCCGAGCAATGCGATCGTCGATAGTAGCCTGCGCAGAAGGAGGAGGGCTCTCATCTGTATCCTGAGCCTCCTCTTCTGCCTCTTCATGAGCTTCTTCCTGAACCTCTGCTCCAGGTTCTTCTTCACTTTGATTTTCCTCATCATCAAAGTCATCCTCGCTGTCCTCCTCGAGTTAATTTTCATGGTACTGCGACCCAATCTTCATCTTGACCATAGTCGACTCATCAATGGTATGAATCGATACTGGCAATTTAGGCCCAAGTCTGTAGGCAAACTCAAGCGTAATCTTGCAAATCAGTCGGCCAAAAGGAAGCGATTCGGATGTTCTTCTTGACTTGGCTATGAGGATTATCTGTCGTAAGATGAAAGTAGCCATGCATACGTTCTCTCCCTGGGCCACCAGATATAGAAAATCAACCATAAGGCGTGTACATTCAATGCGATTCGTCGACCTAGGATAAACATTGAACGTGCAGATATGGTGCAGTAGGCGCAAATCATCAGACATATACGTCGCCTTAAGGCTATTATTAGGCTGCCATGGAACCAACTTACCACACAGAAACCTGGTGCGGCGATCTCGTTCACGTCTACTCCTCAGATTCTTCTCACTAGGATGAACATCACCAAGAGGCACGTTCAGAAGTCGCGCAATCAGTCGCACATCAATCATAGCCATCCGTTCTCTACCAAAAGGGATTTTGAACTGCAAAGGCTCCAAGGTAGGATTCTGGATACTAGCATAGAAGGCACGAACGGTGCTCACATTAGCACGAGCCCGAGCTTCAAAGATCGGACCCCAATGCACAGCTTCAATGCGTTCGAACAACAGATATTCACCGAATAGTCATCCATCTACGTTCGCCTTAAACAACACTTTTCGATCAGTGTATTGGCCGTGAGGCATCTCTGATAGAATTGCTCGCCTAAGGTGAGCATGGGGATCCAAATCCCGCTTTGTACTGCACTCTAGGGCTGCAGCTGGACCTGCGGCGGCGCTTGAACTTGCGGCACCACCCCGCGGTCTTCTCGATTGGGCAGGGTGGCTTGGCCCAGCCTCGTCTGTTGCGGTTTTCCTTTTACCCATCAAAGATATGATGGATGAGAGTGATAAAAGGCCTAAAATGGCTTCCACGAAGGCCATAAAAAATGGCAAAAATGTGGAGAAGTGGCTGCCCAATCTGGAAAAAGGAGATCTAGGTGTCGTAGAGGGATGCTTTAAGCTTCCCAAGAGTGTATTTTCAAGGAGAAATGAAAATGAAAAAGTGGAATGGAGCACCTCACGATTTCAGCTCGATTTGGGAGTTTTTGGAGCTCCAAATGATGAAATCTTCAAGAGGAAGGGCTGCCAACTCCAAGGGAATGGTGGATGATGGTCGTTTTTGGCCAAGGAGGGATCTAGGGGCGATTTGGAATCCTGAATTTTAGAAATGGTTGCTGGAAAATGAAAATAGGGCTATGGGGAGGGCTGTTTGTGAAGGATGGGTATGTTTTGGGGGTTTTATTTGGACGGGAGACCTATGAGGAGGGTATACATGCCATTTAAGGGCGTGCGCCCGAAAAGCACCTCAAAGGGGACCACCTGTACGGCGATGCATCGCCGGATCGGCGATGGTATAGCCGACCGGTGATGCATCCGATCGGTGGAGCCAGATGGGTTCGGTCCCCCATGGTCCAAGGACCCCATATATGTATGGTTCGACCCCTAGTTCATTGTATTTTGACCTACATAGGCCCAAACATGTGTTCGGGGCTTTCCCGGACCATTCTGCAATCTCGAATACCAAACCCTATGATGCAGCATATGAATTTGGGGTAGAAGGAGCTAGTACATCCATCTAGACTCTTATTAGCTAAATAAAGTGAAGTTAGAATGGCCTTATGTCCATTTTTCATGAAATTTTACTATTCACTGTAAAATTTTATGAAAGTATTATTTTGTGTTATTTTCACATTATTTTTGATGCCTAACATGGATTGGATAAGAAAGAAATGAAGATTGGAGTGGTGAGAGGAAGAATTTTGAAGATTTTTGGCGAAACGGGGTTTTTAAGCCCTGGCGATTGATTACAGGAGTCGTGGTCATCCCACGGCCCAAGAATTTACTTTTACGGGTTTAAAATCGTTCATAAGATGTCTCAACCCGACTTTCTACGGCTTAGAAGCTATTCGGGTTGCTTTACGCGACCCGAGATGCGTTACAGACTCGATCGTGCGATCGATTCGAATAGACTTCGCCTAATGGCGAATCTGCGGTCCTAGAAATGTTTCTAGACCCTTCTCGCACCCACCTAAGTCAAAAGAAGTGACAGCATACGTCGCGAGACCATAACCTAGGCCCAGTATACTTTTATTCATGCTCTGATACCAACTTGTAACACCCTGAAAATCGGGGGTCGAGTATAAACTCAACTCCCGAGTTCCAGACCGTCACTTATGCAACAAAAATGATTATGATTCAATTTTGTCTGATTTAAAGCATTCACATGAGTAAAAGTATACCAAAACTGCAATTCATACTTCAGATCCAGTGATAAAAGCAAGCGGAAGACTAAACAATATATATATATATATATATCACTGTATGGAAAAACAAAGTAAATCTCATCTGTCTCCAAAGTATGAATACATCTCTGAGTCTCATATACATATACATGAACAAAATAAATATCCAAAATGGTTCCACTGAAATCCCATAGATCCAGGTCGCCTATGCAAAGCCATCGTGATACTGCATGTACGAGAACTCGTCCTGGTCCTCGTCAAAGTCTGGCTCTGCCTCCTGGATCTCAGCCTCACCTGCATCTACAACAGGGTCTGGTGGGTGTTGCAAACACCATCCCGTAACGTGGGAGTGAGTGATCAACTCAGTGGAATCATAGAGCAAAGATTAGCATGTTCACAATTCAATCATGCGATAATAGTAAAGCAGTAAATCAGACAATCCTAATACTGTTGTTAATGCAAGATGACATGACGTGATGTATGCCCTCACCAACGATCTCCCTCATACGGCAACATCTTACGACCGCGGCATGCCACACTCCCTAGAGTGCTCCACATCTTCCAGGCACATGCAATGCTATGGTGATATGATTTCCAAGTTGTTATTAGTCCATTCAAACAGCAGAATTGGGAAACTAAGGTACTTCCCTTGTATCAATCCCAACACAGATCCTGTCTAGGTCGTCACTCCTAGTAATCTCATACGATGTATATTTCGTAGGTCACTGCAAAGGCTGCCAGGGCTGTTGCTCGCACTCGTTGCACCGCTCCCCCATCACCTTATCAATACAGGCCTACTGTACTCTACCGCTACTGAAGGGTCGTCACCTCCCGTCGACTCAGAATACGCTCGCGGTCACTACAAAGGACTCGTCGCCTGATCAGTGTAGGCCGACAGCAAGAATATAGTGTCCCATACCACCATAATCTGATCACGAGACTAGGTGCTCATTGGTCACTACGGGGAGCTTTGTGGCCCCAGCGTAGGCCGACAGCTCGACCACGGTATCCCATACTACCATGCCCAGCTCATGAGTCTTCGTGGATCAAGGTACCATGGTTAACAGGGTTTACAATGGTAAGTTCAGTACCCTAGGTTCAAGCAGTTATGACTCATACAAGGTGAACATACATCGGCCAGTCGGGTTACTTGACGGGCTCGACTAGCGTGTTCGCATCTCAATTCGAACGACATGAAGTGCGTAAAACACTTCGCGTGGCCTAACCACTGCCGCCAACTTCAAACACGACTCGCGTTCATCGACGCGTCGTTCGTGGCCAAGACCTGCCAGCCACGAATTCGCTCAGTTACCGACTGCCTGGACTAAGTATAGTCCCAAACAATTATGGAATCACATCAGTAATTTATATAAGAATATTAGAATTGAAATACAATCATGTGAGCATGTTAACACATGTTATAACATTCAACTTAAGTAAATCTTCAAACACATATATTTCATGCATGTAATGAAATCATGCATATAGTCAACATGTGGGAAATCATTTAGGTCAGCATATTAATTGAGAAATCCATCTCAAACTAATTCATAACATCATTTAGTTCAATACATACTAATACAAACATTTATACAAACACATACACTACACCCTTAAGTCTACATATAGCATGTCGACCCGAAGTGTGCAATTAGACGAATCTCTTCGCCAAACTTATTATGCACGTATTCCTAACTTCCTAATGCGACAACAAACCATGTCAATCATATCAGCAAAATATGAATGTAATCAGTACTTCGTACAAATGACTAAAATGCCCTAAATCTCATATTCTTCGTTAATTTACGAAACAGGAAACGGAGAGCATATTGTACATGTCAAACGGCGATGCCGTCAATAATCTACTATTAAACGACATTGAAAGCGTTGGGAACCGTCAATCAAAGCGTCTAAAATCCTCACCTTATGTCTTGTAGACTCGTGAATTGAAACGGAGCATATACGCTTCGTCTACGGCGAATAGGGAACCTAATACACAAGATCCATGAGCTACATCACTATGGAAACAAAGGAACCTCAAATCAGCAACTATTTAGGGTATTTACTTACCTAGAATCGCGGTGAAATCGCCGGGAAAGCGATAGAGGTGCGTTGCTTAAGCACGTGTAACACGGAGCACAAGTAGCAGGAAGAACTCTCCCACTCTCTCTCACAATCTCTCACCCTTTTCTCCCTCCCAAGTTAGGGTTTCTCTCAAATTCGGATGGAAGAGAGGAGTGAGGATTTCAACCCCTTTTATAGCCTAAAACATGCCCAAAATAGGCTTGGGAACAATGTTTACTTGGTGCCTAACCAAATCGGGGCCGTTTCGGTCCAAAAGAGCATTTCTGATGGTCCCCTGGCCAAATGCGGTCGGACTTAAGCTCATGCATACTGGATCTAGCACACATCCAGTTTTCAGACCGGTAGGGTTCCCAGATCGCACGTGGCGGTCCAGTTTCAGTTTAACAGTCACCGCACCAAGATCAGGCCTATAAGTCTCGTGATATGTCATAGAAGTTTTTCCTGATCCAAGGGTGTAATTTGGCTGAATTCTGACGGTCAGAACGCTCAATACTGATGCGTCAATTTGTGTGCCAGATTTGAATTTCAAATTCCAATTCTAACCCTATTCTCACTCTCTTCACTCCAGGCTCAATGAAATAGCCTCTGAATGTCAGTTGGACTTGATTTTCGAAATGATTGCCAAGCCCAACTAAGTGGTCATAACGGTCTAAGATGGTAGGTATCGGACTTTCGACGTGCGGTCTAGATCCAATACAAAGTTTCAAGGAGGTCCCGAGAATAAACCGGTTTAGAGTTTGATCCGAGGCTTTAGAGCATTATAGCACCATTGGTTCCACTTGCTTTGAGCCTTGTAGAACGTATTTAAAGTGATCAAGGACCATTTCCCAGCTATTATAACGTTGCACTAGTTAACTTAGTCATATTTTTCTAAAGGAATAAATTCTACACAATTTCGGGTCGAGTTGGTACTCAAGCCCAAGTATGGATTTTTCACGGACGTTATAGTTACAATGATAATTATTTTTCCTCTTCATCCAACCTCATGAATAGATTGGATGGAAAAATTTGTTATGGTGGGCTTACAAATGTTTTAATAGTTGTAAATGCTATTGTGTAAATCTAGCACCCGAAGTGTTGTCAAATTTTGTTGTGCCAAACCATTTAGAATTTACATCATGCTTTAAGTTGAATTGATCAAGTTTGTGCATTTTAAAGTTGTCGGCATCTTCGTCGAACTTGCCTATATTTTCAAGTTGAAGTGAAGATTGTTGAAGTTCATGGTTTCAAGTTCAAATTCAAGAACTAAGGCCCAAGAACTCAAGTTCAAGTTTGAAGCTCAAATACTATACGCTAAAGACTTAAGAATTCAAGCATAACTCAAGCTCAAGTTCAAGAGATCGAACTCAAGCTTCACATATCACAAGAAATTAAGGTTCTGAAGCAAATGATGTTTCAATTATTTCAACTCACAAACAAGTATGAATGACCCTAGATTAACCATAAGTTGTGTCATATTCATTGCATATTGTATGTTGGTCATTTCATAAGCTTATAGGTCATTTTTTGGACTAGTCTTAGTCCTTGTTCGACTAGTCCAAGTACTGGATTGACCAGTCTAAGGGTTTTCTCGACAAGTCCAAGGTTTGTTGTAAATTTTCAAATTTTTTTGTTGGACTTCGACCAGTCATGGAGACTGCTCGACTCAAAGTCCAACAACATTTTCTGGTCCCACTCGGCTAGTCGAGTGCATTGCTCAACCAGTCGAGCAGGCCACTCAACCAGTCGAGTAACAACCTTATCTTTTCGCGTTAGAAAATTTAAAATTTTGTTGGTCCTTTGAACCGACCATTTGACCAATCGAGTGAACATTATTTTCACCTATAAATATAGCATAAATTTTAGAATTTATTCATTCATTAAAGCGAAATCAAGACACTAGTCTGAGAGTTAAGTTTGTGAATTCATTAAGTTATATTATGCTCATTTTAGATTCTCTTTAATTAGCTTTTGTAATTTGATTTTGTGATCTTCATTCCAATCTTACATTAAGAAGGGATTTGTATTTTTCCCTTTCTTGAGATCAAAATCAAATTAAGCTATCGTAGGTTGATTTAATTAAAAATCATTTAGAACTAGAACCTTTTTATCTGTGAGATTGGACATTGAACATCTTCATCTACATTAGATCGGTTCTACCGGGCTTCTTCAAAAGGAGAATTTCCAAATAAGTATCATTTACAATTTTGTATATCCTTTTGGGTTTTTGAGGTTATGCCAGAAAAATCTTATTTTGGTTTTATCTGAGGTAATCTAGAAAATCTCAAAGAGTGGGGTTTTTGTAATTGTGTAAGCCCAATCAAAGACATACTTGTGAAGGTTTTAAGGTGAACCTTGGAAAACCATTTTCATAGTGAACGTTAATATCCCGAGGGAGTGGATATTAGGAGTGGAGTAGTTGTGTGGTTGTTTTCTAATAGTTGGTGAACACACAAATGAACCACTATAATTCCTAGAGTTGTGGTGAATGATTGTATATGCTTATGTGTGTGAATGTGGTGAATGGTGTAATTTATTTTATGTACTTGTGGAAATGTTGTAATAACTCACTTTATTTCCTTTGATATTTCCTTAACCTCTTTATTGGTTTAGATTTGTTATACTTATAAACATTCTAGTAAGGTTGTCCTGCCATAAGCCTTTGATTTTTGGTGTTACGTTATCCTTAGAACTAAGTTTGCATCAACCTCTCAAGACTAGTACATTTGAGGTTGCTATTTACTTCTGCTTCTTTATTATTTGATTGTCTATCTTTCTATCTATTTTGTATTTATTTATTTATTTTTAATTTGGCATAGTGCTATTCCCCCTCCCCCTTCTAAGATGTTTTTCTCGGCCTTTTCAAGTGGTATCAAAACCTAATAGCTCTTTTTATTTGGATTCGTTTCCTAGGCTAACCGATCTGAACTTATAAGATGTCAAATTTTAATAGCCTCTCAATCACTAGGCCTCCATATTTTGATGGCTCTAATTATGCTTATTGGAAAGCTAGAATGAAGATCTTTTTAAGGTCCATAGATGAGAGCGTGTGACAAGCCACAGTGACAAGATGAAACCCACCCACAACTGAAGTTTTATGCACAGATGGAACTAAAACTATGAAGGTTACACCTTATTTTTCTTGGACCACACTTCAGAAAAATGAGAGTAGAACCAATGTAAAGGCTTTAAATGCAATCACTTGTGCATTATCACCGGATGAATTCAAAAGAATTATATCTTGTAATACTAAAAAGTAAGTCTGGGACGTTCAAGAAATGACACACGAGGGTACGACTATTGTTAAGAAATCTAAACTTGAAATCCTCACCACGTAGTTTAAGGAGATACATATGGAAGAAGGTGAAACTTTCATGGACTTCTATACTAAGTTAAATGATATAGTCAACTCTATGTGGGGTCTTGGTGATAGTATCCTAGAAAGCAAAGTCCGTGCAAAGATATTGCACTCATTGCCTAATAGGTTCAATTCTAAGGTCACTGCCACTCAGGAACTTCATGATACAGATAATATGAGGGTTGAAGAGTTGGTTGGTTCTTTACAAACCTACGAGTTAAACTTTAAGGCTCCTAAAGGTAAGTTCATCGCCCTTAATTCTTCTTAAAATATTTCTCATGAAAATACTAGTAATTCTGATTATGAAAACTCTGAAGATGATATGACATTATTAGCCAAGAAGTTTAAAAAAAAATTTAAAACTAGAAAGAGGGTAGATTTTTAAAAACCTTTAGAAAAGAAAAGGACTAGATCTAAATCATGGAAATCTATTAAAGACAACTAATGTTTCAACTGCTATAAATACGAGCATTTGGCAAACAAATGTCCAAAGAGAGACAAATCTAAAAAGAAAGGCATGTTGGCCACATGGGATGAATCGTCTTGCTCTGAAGTTTCTTTTGAGTCAGATGATTCTGAACCTGAGTCTACTAATGCGTCAAGGCCTTAATGACTCTAGCCAGAGTCACTTCCTCAGACAGTTATAATTCAACTTATGATGAAAATCTGAGCAGCAACCCTGAAAATGATGATGATTTATAAGATGCCTATATTGCCCTATACAGGGAAAGTTGCAAGATAGCTGTAAAATTAAAAATTTTAAAAGAAAAGTTTTTAAAGTTAAAAGAAAATTTTGATAATTTAGTTTTAGAAAAATCACATTTTTCTAATTATTTTAAAAAAGCTAAGTGTGATTTAGATTTCAAAACATCCCAAGTTGAAAATCTTAAATCAGAAAATGAAAAAATAAAACTAGAAGTCTCTTCTCTATTGAGTTTGAAGGATACATGGAGGTATGCCTAGGGTGATCCTAAACTAGAAAAACTACTAACCGGATCAAGGAAATGTGGCAATAGATTTGGTCTGGGCTATGATAAGAATACACCTCGTAAAAGTAAGTTCACTCCATCTAAGTTTATTAAAGGGGAGTCCTCTAACTCAAAAGGGAAAAGTTTGAATCAAAATAACTTTAAAAATCCTAAAACTTTTCAAGCTATGAAACCTAAAAGTAACCATATCAATTATAAAAATCAGAATCATAACCCCTTAGCTAAGAAAATTGTGGATTTGCTCAAGGAGCTTCTAAAATCTAACTCGAATGGTAGAATATATAACAACTACAAGAATAGAAAAGCTAACTATAGTCCAAAACCCAAAATAGTATTAAAAAGGGTCCCTAAGGTTGCTTGTTTAGTTGTGCACACTGCTTTCAAGGCTTTAAGTCAATCAAAGTGGTACCTAGAAAATGGTTGTTCCAGACACATGACAGGTGATAAACATTTGTTCACCAATCTTAAAGATATGACTGATGGCTAGATCACATTTGGTGATGGTAGCAACTGCAGGATTATTAGCCAAGGTATGGTTCAACTCTTTAATCTTCCTTCATTTGAGAATGTGTTGTTTGTAGAGGGCCTTAAGCATAATCTCTTAAGAAGTTCTCAAATTTGTGATAAGAAATATAGCATCAAATTCTCCAACCAAGGGTGTGAGATTTCTAATGAGAATGGTTCTATGATATTAATTGGTCGTAGAACATCTGAGAACTGCTAAATAGTCAGTGACTCAAGCTCGTATAAGTTATCATGTTATATGATCCAAACTAATGAGACCGAACTACGACATAAACACCTAGGATATGTACATTACCGTAATCTTTATAGACTAAGTAAAGTTGAAGTAATAAGAGGTCTACCCAAGTTAAAGAAAATGGATAAAATTTGTGGCGAATGTCAGATTAGAAAACAAACTAGGAGTGCTCACAAGAAATTGATCTCCAATGCCACATCTAAAACCCTCCTCCACATGGATCTCGTTGGACCAACTAGAACAGAGAGTCGAGGGAGTAAGAAATATACACTAGTAATAGTAGATGATTTTACTAGGTATGCATGGGTACTTTTTATGAGAGAGAAATCAGAAACTCTCGATGAAGTAAAAAGGGTACTCAAGCGTATCCAAACTGAGAAGGAATCACATGTCTCTGAAATCTACAGTGATCATGGTTCTGAATTTAATAATAGCAGTTTTGAGAAGTTCTGTAGCGATCATGGAATATCGCATGAGTATTTTGCAACCAAGACACCTCAAAAGAATAGGGTAGTTGAAAGAAAAAATTGAGTACTTTAAGAAATGGCTAATGTGATGTTAAATAGTATGAAACTTTTTAAAAATCTTTGGACTGAAGTAATAAACATGGCGTGTTATACCACTGATCGTGTTTATACTAGAAAATCTAATAATAAGACTGCATATGAACTATGGTTCAATAAGAAGCCTATTGTCAAATACTTTCAAGTTTCTGGCAATAAGTGCTACATTCTGCGTGACCGAGAAAATCTGGAAAAATTCGATACTAAAAGTGACGAGGGTATTTTCCTAGGATATGCTCTAAGCAGTCAAGCGTATCGTGTTCTCAATAAAAAGACTGGTATAATTCAAGAATCCATTAATGTAGTTATAGATTATCACTTGAATACACCTGTCTCAAGTTCAAAAGATGATTAAGTCTCTTTATTTGATTAACCAGACTCTTCCTCCAATCAAAATGACACTGAACTGCGGTCAGTTAAAGAACATCCAACAGATAAAATTCTTAGAAATCCTCTCACTGATGTGCACACTCGTAGATAATTAGAAAATATTTCTAATTATGTGTGCTTCACATCCCAGATTGAGCCAGCCAATGTAAAAGAAGCTCTTGCTAATGAAAACTGGATAGTAATTATGCAAGAAGAACTTAATCAATTCATAAGGAATGATGTATGGTACTTAGGTAACACCTTGAAAATCGGAGGTCAAGCAAAAGCTCAGCTCACGAGTTCCAACACATCACTTATGCAAAATAGATAATGATGATTAAATGTTGTCCATATTAGTGCATTAAACATGAATGAGATTACACTAAATAAGCATATCATACTCCATAGACAATTAGATTACGCAAGAGGAAAACTGTGATAGATATATAAAACATATAAGTGGTTATAAGTCCCTAGAGTATGAATATATCGCCAGGTTAAATAATTACATGTGTAGTTTCAAAATATACAAAATGATAAAGTATAATGTCATCTAATCCATATCCCTATGACCCCAGTGATGAACTCCAAGTCTATATAGACTTGCTAGAGAATTGCAAGTAGGAGAACTCCTCATCATCATAAAAGTCAGGCTCCGCTTTATAAGCATCGCCATCATCTGAAATTAAAACAGGGTCTGGTTGGTGTTTTAAATCACCGTCCTAGAGTGGGAGTGAGTGATCAACTTAGTGGAGCTATAAGGCAAGGTTAACATGTTATTAATTCAGTCAAGCAGTAATGATAAAGTAGTACAACAATCATATCCTAAGTACTCGTATCAATGCAAGAATGGTATGTTTGAATGATGCATGCCCTCACTTGCACTCCCTCTGCAACATCATCTCACGGTCGCACATGCTAAACTCCCACTGTGCTCAACACCCACGCCAAAGGCACATGCAATGCGGTGCATGGTTGTGTTAGCCAAGTTCTTACTTAAACTTATTCATACAGAAGGTTTGGAAAGCTAAGGTACCTCCCTTTGTATCAATTATCCAAACAATGATCCATCTAGGGTCGTCAATCCTAGTTAATCACATACGATGGGCAAGTTCGCGAGTTTACACTATAAGTCGCTACGGGAGGCTCATCACCTTAGTGTAGGCTTAATTCACACTCTAGGTTACTACAAGAGGCTCATCACCTAATCGTAGGCCTATTTTAAACTCGAGGTCACTATGGGAAAGGCTCTTCAACTTAGTGTAGGCCAACAAATCAAATACAGTGTCTCATACCACCGTATTTGGCTCATGAGTTTTGTTTGCTTAATGGACACTACAGGGAGGCTCGTCACCCTAGCGTAGGCCGAAAACTCGACCACGGTGTCCCATACCATCATGCCTTACTCATGAGTCTTAGCGGATCATGGTACTAAGGTTAAACGGGCTTTTTATTGGTAAGTGGTACCTTAAATTTAAGCAGTAGCGTCCATACATGGTAAACACACATTAGGCCAACCAGGTTACTTGACAAGTTCGACTAGTACGAGCATATGTTGAATTGATCAACTAGGAGTGCATAAGCACTCCACATGGCCTATCCACTGTCGACGAACAACCTATGACTCAAATTTATCGAACGCGTCTTGTGTGGCGAAACGACCTCGGCCACTAATTCGGGAATCATTACCGGTTGCTTGGACTATGCAGTAGTCCCACTCACACTCAAGCACATTAGGCATTCATATGTGATAGTTAAAAATAGTATGTGACGACCAATTCAAATATAAATCTCATTTGGGTATTTTAACAAATACATAGTACACATGTTGTCGCACATAGGCATTTCATACATAATCACTTAGTAGCGAGATATGTTACATGAAGGAAACTGCAACTAGGGATAAGGTAGTTGAGAATCTTATCTCAATACCCTCATTAAATACATTTCAACAAACACTTTCTCATCAGGAATTTTATCAAACACTTAGTCTGTACATTTCAACATATATGAAATAAATTAGTTATAGTATGTATTATGGTAAATCCTTTCGCAAAGGAGTTGTCATACGTACTACACACATGAATACTAGGTTAATAATCATGACAAGCATAAATTATAATTTCTTATTCATACAAACATTTCAACAGACACATGAAATGCATTTTAATATACAACTTAGTACACACATACATGCAATATCGAAAACGTTATAACTAAGATCATATGACAGCAATCAAGTCAGACATAAATCATTGCCGACATTAAAAACCTTAAAAACCATAACCTAAACATTTATAGTCCGTACCTTCCACCGGTAAACTTGTATCAAACTTAGTTCGAATACTATGCCTTTGTTTACGGCACAACGACTACTTGTAACATGAAATAAGTTAGGTATTTCGTCGATTCTTCTACTAGGATACCCAAAACAAATTAGGATTAGGATTTCTTACCCAAAATGGAGTCGAAATCACCGGTATAGTGACACAGAACAAGGGATTCAGCACGTGGAGTGGTGTGAATGAATCCCAACAATTATCTCTCACAATTTCTCTCTTCTCCTCACTCTTTCCTTCTTTTTTTCTCTCTTCTCTCTCTTAGGGTTTGAAAATTCGTATGGAATGAGAGAAGGGTGGGTTTAGGGTCTTATATAGGCCCAGATGTGATGTAAATGGCCCTAGGGCCATGGTATACTTAGGTTAAAGCCAAAAGATGGTTGTTTAGGGCCAATGGAGCACATCTGGAGGTCCATTGCCTGCATACAGTCTGGGAAAAGTTCCTTGACAATGGATTTATGTCAGGTTAATATTTTGGCCTGATCGGATAAGTGGATCGACCGTGGAGGACCAGTTTTAGTTCAATGGTCATCTTCACTCGATGGGGGTGACAAGCGTACTGACATGTGTAGGGAAATTTTCTTGATCTAAGGATGTAGTTGGGTCAGAATCTGACAGTCTAAAACCTTAGATTTGGCCTACTAGAAAATGGCCCAAATCACTTAAGATTTAGTTCATTTTCTAGAGATATTCATGTTTCTTACACACTTCGCTCCAAGCTCAAGTTGTGCATTTTTGGATACTATTTGGACTTGATACCCATGATGCTTGTCAAGATCAACAAGGCGGTCATAATTATGTAGTTTCGTGATAATCAGACTTTTGATGTGTGGTCTACGTCTGATGTGGAGTTTCAAGATGCACCCGAGAGTAAATGGGTTTTGAGATTGATACTAGGTTTCTAGGTAATGTTAAGTTAGTTTTCTACTGGTTTTAGGTCTTGCAGTTCGTATAGAAAGTGGTTCAGGCTAATTCGTCGATTAATTCAGTTTAGTACTTAATTAATTTTGTTTAATTTCTAAAGGATTCGGTCCTTAGTGATTTCTGCCTAAGGTGGTACTCGGGTCTTTGTATGGATTTTTCTGAGACATTATAATCTACCCCCCTTAAAGAAAAATTTCATCCTCAAAATTAGTACCTTTTCATACTCCTCAAGAATCTAAGGTAGTTCTTGCGGACCTTGGTTTCTGTTTCCCAAGTAGCCTCTTCCTTAGTGTGATGTTTCCATAATACCTTCACAAGTAGAATAACTTTCTACGTAGCACCTGTTCCTTCCTGTCTAGAATACGCATCGGTCGCAGTACATAAGAATCATCTTCACTCAACTATACCTACTCCCATTTGATAATGTGGGAAGGGTCAAGAACGTATTTCTCCAACATTGATATATAAAATACATTGTACACGCCTGCGAGTCGTGTGGGAAAAGCAAGGCAGTACGCTACCACACCCACTTGGTCTAGTATCTGGAATGGGCCAATGAATCTCAGTGTGAGTTTCCCTTTCTTTCCAAACCGGAGAGCTCCCTTCATTGAGGAAACTTTCAAAAATACATGGTCCCCAATCTCAAACTCTAGTGGTTACTGCCTCGTATTGGCATAACTGTTCTACCTGCTTTGTGTTGTCAGAAGTCGACGCTTGATAATGTCAATCCTTTCTAAGGTCGCATGTACTAACTCTAGGCCAATCAAACTCTTCTCTCAAACCTCTACCCAGCAATGCGGTGCTCTACACGAATGCCCATATAAGGCCTCGTAGGGAGCCATGCTAATACTCGTTTGAAAACTATTTTTATAAGAGAACTTAGCATAGGGAAGACAGTTATCCCAACTGTCTTTGAAATCGAGAACACATGCCCGCAACATGTCTTCCAACACAAGATTGACCCGTTCCGTTTGCCCGTCAGTCTATAGGTGGAACACGGTACTGAACTTCAACTTCACACCCATTGCTTCCTGGATACGAGTCCAGAAGATAGATGTGAATCACGTGTCTCAGTCCGACATGATCTCCATAGAAACTCCATGCAGATGTACTATCTCCTTAATGTACAACCTAGCCAAATCGTCTATTGAGTTTAAGACTCTAATAGGGAGAAAATGAGCCGATTTCGTCAACCAGTCCATAATCACCCAAATGGAGTGATGCCCCTTCCTCGTCTTCGGTAACCCTGAGACGAAATCCATAGAGATGAAATCTCATTTCCATTCTGCTATGGGTATGGGCTGAAGTAGTCCAGGGGGTCGGTGGTGTTCGGCCTTGACCTGCTGACACGTGAGACAACGGGACACATAATCCGCTATGTGGACCTTTATATTGTACCACCAGTATGAACGCTTCATGTCTCAGTATATCTTCGTACTACCAGGATGCATCGTCATCTTCAAATTGTGAGCAGCTTCAAGAACTTTCTTTCTTAAGTCATGAAGATTTGGGATGCATAGGCGGCCTTGATAACGTAAACCCTCATCCGTACCAACTCTCCATTCTGAGTCTTCACTGTCGCTCACCTGTTCTCTCATCCTTGCCAATAGTTCATCATCTTTCTGAGCTACAATAATCCTGTCATCAATGAGTGGCTGCACATGAACATGTGCAATTCTCTCAAATGACTCCTCTACCATAAGCTTCTACTCAAAATCTCGCACAAATTCTACCATATTCCACTCCTCTATCATCAGCAAAGCTACAAATGCTATTGTCTTCTTACCGCTCAATGCGTCTGCCACAAGGTTGGCCTTATCAGGATAGTAGGAGACCTCGAACTTGAAGTCTTTCAAGGTTTCCATCCATTACCGCTACCTTATATTTAAGTCCCTCTGTGTGAATATGTATCTGAGGCTCTTGTGGTCACAAAAGAGCTCGTAATCCTCTCTGTAAAGGTAATGTATCCAGAGATTCAATACAAAGATGATGGCCATTAACACTAGGTCGTGCATAGGATAGTTTTCCTCGTGTTTCCTCAACTGTCGTGATGCATAGGCGATCACCCTGTCCTTCTGCATAAGGACACAACCCAAACCAACTAGAGACGTGTCAATGTATATCATATACTTGACCCCTTATTTTGGAAATACTAGCACAGGGGCAGATGTCAACTTGTCCTTCAGTTCCTAAAAGCTGCTTCTGCCTTCTCATTCTAGGCAAACTTAAGATCCTTCTGTGTCAGCCGAGATAACGGTCTGACAATCTTTGAAAAGTCCCTAATGAATCGATGGTAGTAACCTGTTAAGCTAAGAAAGCTCCTTACTTCAGTCACTGAACCGGGGTGCTCCCAGTCCTGAACTGCGGCTACCTTAGCAAGGTCTACCACTGTTAGAGCATGAAAAATCATGAATAATGAAGAAGGATTTAGAAGTTGGAAAGAACTAAAAGATGAGTGAATAATGAAAAAAAAAGGAAAGAAAGGATCCCGTTGCACGGGTTGCGCACCTGGTTGCGCTGGAGAAACAATAGTTATTTAGATGATCTGAGTAGCGTAGAGGGGTGCACGGGTAACATGGATGACACCGAATCGTGCAAAGTGTTGTGTGGTTAATGAAGACTATTTTGGTGAATGCGGGCCGCGTAACGGGGTGTGCGGGTAGGACAGGTAAGACTACCGTTGCGTGGGCAACGCAACCAAAGGCAGAGACAAATTAAAATGCACAATTGAGATTGATGTAAAGTGGGGCCCATGGCACAGAGATCAAGGGGTGACACGTGTGGAGGCCTATAAATACCCCACTTCCCTCTTCATTTGGGAAGGAAGGTTTTCTAGAGAAAGGCGGAGCTCTGAAGATAGATTGAAGGTGAGAAGACAAGTTGGTTGTGTGATAAGGTACTTGGTTGTGCCGACCTTATAACAGGTTACGCAGTTCTTACCTTCAAGCTTTGCGTTGGGCCGACCGCGCAACATGTGTTCCAGTCACGCGGGTCACGCAACTAGGTCATCATGTGACCAAGGCAAAAAGGGGCTGAAATGCTACCGGAATCACGGAAGTGCAATCTTCACTGCTTTAAAACTCTCTCCTTTGCACAATGGACAAGTTCAAAAGAGAGATGGGTTAAATAGTTCAACATTCCTCTTAAGTCTTGGGAGATGACCAAAGCTGCTGTCGAAATGTTGTCGAATTCAAGATTTGACATACAAGCTTCATTTATTACAATATTTGTTCATTTCAAAGTATTCTACTTGGAATCAAGGGATTTGAAAAGGATGTATATAAACTCAGAATTAATAAGCGTCATGATTATGTATAAAATCTCTTTGTTATATTTGAATAAAGTAATTTCCCTGAATTGAAATGCATTTGTTTCTTGTTAGAAACAAACTGGTGACTCTGCTCGGGATTTTATTTTATTTCAATAATAGCATTGAGAGTATCATAGAATTCTCATGGCATTTTTGGCATCTTCTAAGGCCAAAATGGTGACTCTTAGTGGGAACATCCCCCTTCATCTCTAAGATAGAATATTTACTTTATAAATACTAATTACAAACATGCTTTGTTATTGAAGCTTTCGAATCCTACTACCAATCACGACTAATGGTGACTCCTGCAAGAAAAGTGTAGTTCTATTTTACTCCTACGGGGTTCATAATAGAATGCGTGTTGGATCCACCTCAGGAATATGTGACTCAACAGTCTACAAACAAGAACATTCTAACTCAAGTTATAGTCGGGGTTGTATCTGCTTCACCTCTGCTGTCAGAAGGAGATAAGGAATGGACCCTAGTGATGGCTCGTCGGATGAGAGCACGAAGCACGAAGAACCCCGAATGAACTTACGTTCGCCAAGAGTTAAAGGCCTTATGACGCGCAACGCCGCTAGAAGAAATCCTAAACTTGCTCCCCCTGTGATTTACCCTAAATGAATAGTTCCACAATTAACAGTGCGCGACTTTTCAGCTTTAATCGCTCCAAGGGCTCGATGGACGAAGGAGCAGAAAGGTAAAGTGATAGTGTAACACCCCAAATTTTGGCCAACCTGGGATTAGACGTCCTTAGGCAATGGGTTGATTAAAACACCTGGGAAATCGCTCAGAACCCAATTCCATAGTCAAAGAAATCACTTAGGATTAATTCCTTTAGAAAATAAGTGTAAGTTAGCTAGCGCAACGCTAGAGTAGCTGGGAAATAGTCCCTGATCACTTTAAATATGTTCTATAAGACCCAAAACTTGTAGAATCAATGGTGCTATAGTACTCTAAAACCTCGGATCAAACTCTAAGCCGGTTTGTTCTCTGGACCACTTTGAAACTTTGTATTGGATCTAGACCGCGCGTCGAAAGTCCGATACCTACTATCTTAGACCGTTAGAACTGTCTAGCTGGACTTGACAATCATTTTAAAAATCAAGTCCAACCGACATTCGCGGGCTATTTCATTGAGCCTGGACTGAAGAGAGTGAGAATAGGGACAGATTTGGAATTTGAAATTTAAATTTGGCACATGAATTGATGCGTCAGTATTAAGCGTTCTGACCGTCAGAATTCAGCCAAATTACACCCTCAGTTCAGGAAAAATTTCTATTTCATATCATGAGACTTATAGACCTGATCTACGTGCGGTGACCGCTGAACTGAAACTGGACTGCCACGTGCGATCTGTGAACCCTGCCGGACTGAAAACTTGATGTGTGCTAGATCTAGTATGCATGAGCTTAAGTCCGACCGCATTTGGCCAGGGGACCTCCAGAAATGCTCTTTTAGACCGAAACAGCCCCGATTTGGATATAACCTAAGTAAACTTGTTCCCGAGCCTATTTCGGGCATTTTTGTACTTATAAAAGGGGTTGAAACCCTCACTCCTCTCTCCCATCCGAATTTGAGAAAAACCCTAGATTGGGAGAGAGAAAAGGTGAGAGTTTGTGAGAGAGAGTAGGAGAGAATTTACCTTCCGTTGCACCACCTGTTGCAAGTGCCTAAGCAACACACTTCGATCACCTGGCCGGTGATTCCTCCGCATTTTCAGGTGAGAAATAACCCTAATAAGTTGCTGATTTGGGATTCTTTCCGTTCCATAACATGTAAACTGATAGAACTCGTAAATTAGGTTCTCTATTCGCTGTAGACGAAGCGTATACGCTCCGTTCGAATTCACACATCTATAAGAGATAAGGTGCGGATTTTAGACGCTTTGATTGACTGTTTCCAAAGCTTTCAATGTCGTTTAATAGTAGATTATCGACGGCAACGCCGTTTGACATGTACAACATGTTGTCCGTTTCTTGTTTCATAAACCGATGGAGAATATGAGATTTAGGGCATTTTAGTCATTTGTAGGAAGTACTGTTTTCATTCATATTTTGCTGATGTGATTGACATGGTTTATTGTCGCTTTAGAATGTTAGGAATGCATGCATAATTAGTTTGGCGAAGAGATTCGCCTAAATGTGCACTTTGGGTCGACATACTATATGTAGACTTAAGTGTGTAGTGTAAGTGTTTGTATAAATGCTTGTATTAGTATGTATTGAATTAAATGGTGTTATGAATTAGTTTGAGATTGATTTCTCAATTAATATGCTGGTGTAAATGGTTTCCTACATGTTAGCTATATGCATGATTTCATTATATGAATGAAATGCATGTGCTTGATGATTCACTTAAGTTGTATGTTATAACATGTGCTTGATGATTTCATTATGATTTAGTTTGAGATTGAATTCTCAATTAATTTGCCGATGGAAATGATTTTTTATATGTTGGCGATATGCATAATTTCATTATATGTATGAAAGGCATGTGTCAGATGATTTACTTAAGTTGTACGATATAACATGTGTTAACATGCTCACATAGTTGTATTTCAATTCCAATACTCTCATATGGTTTGCTGATGTGATTCCATAATTGTTTGGGACTATGCTTAGTCCAGGCAGTCGGTAACCAAGCGAATTCGTGGTTAGCTTTTCTTGGCCATGAACGACGCGTCGACGAATGCGAGCCGTGTTCTGGAGTTGGCGGCAGTGGTTAGGCCACACGAAGTGTTTTACGCACTTCATGTCATTCGACTAGAGAAGCGATCGCGCTAGTCGAGCCCGTCAAGTAACCCGACTGGCCGTTGTATATTCACCTTGCATGAGTCATAACTGCTTGAACCTAGGGTACTAAACTTACCATTGTAAACCTTGTTAACCATGGTACCTTGATCCACGAAGACTCATGAGCCGGGCATGGTGGTATGGGACACCGTGGTCGAGCTATCAGCCTACGCTGGGGCCACAAACCTTTCCGTAGTGATCATTGAGCACCTAGTCTCGTGAGCAGATTATGGTGGTATGGGACACTATATTCTTGTTGTCGGCCTACACTGATCAGGCGACGAGTCCTTTGTAGTGACCGCGAGCGTATTCTGATTCTACGGGAGGCGACGACCCTTCAGTAGCGGTAGAGTACAGTAGGCTTGTATTGATAAGGTGATGGGGAAGCGGAGCAACGAGTGCGTGCAACAGCCCTGACAGCCCTTGCAGCGACCTACAAAATATATATCGTATGAGATTACTAGGAGTGACGACCCTAGACAGGATCTATGTTGGGATTGATATAAGGGAAGTACCTTAGTTTCCCAATCCTGCTGTTTGAATGGACTAATAACAACTCAGAAATCATATCACCATACCATTGCATGTGCCTGGAAGATGTGGAGCACTTGAGGGTTGATTGCATGCCGCGGTCGTAAGATGGTGCCGTATGAGGGAGATCATCAGTGAGGGCATACATCACGTCATGTCATATTGCATTAACAACAGTATTAGGATTGTTTGATTTACTGCTTTACTATTATCGCATGATTGATTTGAGAACATGCTAATCTCTGCTCTATGATTCCACTGAGTTGATCACTCACTCCCACGTTACGGGATGGTGTTTCCGGACCCCCACCAGTCCCTATTGTGATTTCAGATGATGGCGTGGCCTGCGAGGCAGAGCTGGACTTGATGATGATGATGAGGATCTCTCCTTTATGTGTGTTCTGATTGACGGGATTATAGGGAGTTTGATTAGATGCCTTGACACTTGTCATTTTATATTTTAGCACACTCATGTATATTCGTTTTATCTACTTTTGGAGTATACATGTATGTATATAACCTGGTAACATGTTCACACTCTGGAGACATACAACAGTTTATATAGGTTATACATACTATCACAGTCTTCCGCTTGCTAATTTAACGGTCTCTAGAGTATGATATGATGTTTTGGATTAATTCCACTCATGTTTAATGAATTAATACAGACAACATTCAATCATACACATTTATGTTGCATAAATAACATTTTAAAACTCGGGAGTGGAGTTTTTACTCGACCCCTGATTTTCGGGATGTTACAGATGGTATCAGAGCATGATTTGGATTAAATCGGGCCTGGGTTATGGTCACGTGATGTACGCTGTCACTTCCTTTGGCTTATGTGGGTGCGAGAAAGGTCTAGAAACACTTATAGGATCGCAGATTCGTCAATAGGCGAAGTCTATTGGTATTGATCACGCGATCGAGTCCGTAATGCATCTAGGGTCGCGTGAAGCTACCTGAGTAGCTCCTAGGTTGTAGGTAAGTGGGTTGAGACATTATTTGAATGATTTTAAACCTGTAAATGTGAATCATCGGGCTGTGGGACAACCACAACCCCTGCATTCAATCGCCAGGGCTTAAAAATCCCGTTTCACCTAAAATCTTCAAAATTCTTCCTCTCACCACTCCAATCTTCAATTATTTCTTATCCTTTTCATGATAGGCATCAATCCTAGTTTGAAAATGACATAAAATCATACTTTGATAAAATTTTACGATGAATAGTAAAATTTCATGAAAATTAGCCATTAGGCTATTCTAACTTTACTTTCTTTAGCAACTAATGGGCTAAATGGATGTAATAGCTCCTTCTACCCCAAAATCATATGCTGCATGATAGGGGTTTGTATTCGGGTTTGCAGATTATCCCTAAAAAGTTCTGAATGCATGTTTGGACCTATATAGGGCAATCTACAATGAACCAAGGTGGGGCCCATAGTTATTTGGGGTCCTTGGACCATGGGGGACCAAACCCATGTGATCCCACCACCCGAACAGAGAGATGGTCGACGATGCCATCGCCGATCCAGCGATGCATCGCCGGCCACTATGGCCCACTTGATGTATGCTTTGGGATCTGGGGGTATTTTGGGTAATACACCCCCCCAGGTGCAGTTCATCCACAGAAAATCCCAAATAGGGGCACTTCCTTCACAAATAGCCCCTTTACAAGCTCCATTCTCATTTTTCAGCTGCCCTAACCTAAATCCATGATTCCAAATCATCCCCAAATCCATCCTTGGCCAAAAACGATCACCTTCCATCACTCCATTGAAGTTTGCAGCCTTCCATCTTGCAAATCTCGTAGTTTGGAGCTCTTACAACCCCTGAATCGAGCTGAACTCGTGAGGTGCTCCATTCTCCTTTTTCATTTTCATTTCTTTCTAAAAATACATCCTAGGGGAGCTTGAAGCATCCCTCTACAATGCTTAGATCTCCCTTTTCTAGTTTGAACAACCATTTCCTAGCATTTTCTCCATTTTTCATGGCTTTTGTTGAAGCCATTTTGGGTCTTTTGTCTCTCTCCTCCATCCTCTCTTTGATGGGTAAGAGAAAGACCGCAATGGACGAGGCTGGGCCTAGTCGCCCTGCTCAATCAAGAAGACAACGGGGTGGCGCCGCTAGCTCAAGCTCCACCGCAAGTCCAAGCACTGCCCGAGAGCTCCATACAAAGTGGGATTTGGATCCCCATACTCAACTTGGGCTAGTGATTTTATCAGAGATGCCTCACGGCGAATACACTGACCGTAAGGTGTTTTTTGAGGCGGACGTGGAAGGACGACTATTCGAAAAATTTCTGTTGTTCGAGCGCATTGAAGATGCGCATTAGGGTTCGATCTTTGAAGCTCGTGCTCGTGCTAATGTGAGCTCCGTTCATGCCTTCTACGTTCGCATCCAGAATCCTACACTGGAGCCATTACAGTTTTCTCTTTGGTAGAGATCGGATGGCTACGATCGATGTTAGGTTGGTTGCACGACTTCTGAACGTGCCTCTTAGTGATGTTCATCCTAGTGAGAAGAATTTGAGGAGTAGGCGTGAGCAAGATCACCGTACCAGGTTCTTATGTGGTAAACTGGTTCCATGGCAGCCTAATAATAGCCTCAAGGCGTCTTACATGTCTGATGATTTGCGCCTGCTGCACCACATTTGCACGTTCAATGTGTATCCCAGGTCGACGAATCGCATTGAGTGTACGCGCCTTATGGTTGATTTCTTGTATCTGGTGGCCCAGGGAGAGAATGTGTGTATGGCCACTTTCATCTTGTGACATATTATCCTCATAGAAAAATCAAGAAGAACGTCTGAATCGCTTCCTTTTGACCGACTTATATGCAAGACTAGTAGTTTGCTTATGTTGCTGTAGTAGCTGACTGACTTAGCTCCCATGTACTTCTTATCATGATACTTGTAGGGAGATATCTCTTGTATTATGACAATTTTGGTTTAATGAAATGCATGACGTTTTTCAGCTTGTTATGTGAATGTTTGTGTTGTGGTTTGGGCTTAATATAACCGAATTTGGTTAGATGGAATGCATGCCGTTTCGTTCGCTATAAGGTATTGTCCCTAGATTGGGAGTATTGTAACTCTCAGGATTCAGCCTACAAATTAGTTTTTTTTATCCCACCCCACCCTCCTACCAAGCATGCCACTCCCTATCCCAATATGGGACTAGGAATGCCGTTCCATTTGATACAACTAAACGCTACTGGACACATAGGCCCTTGGCGTTTTGGACCTAGAGTTAGCACTTCTAGATTTGAAGGGTCTGACGACATAAGAAATCCAAATCCATTTAGACAATCTTGACACTAAGCAAAAGAAGAATTCGCTGTAGTAGAAATGGTATGGAACCATTTAACGTATAATCATAGGCTTTGGATTATAGCTACTGAGTTACAGACTAGCCTACTAGTTACCTTAAGTAGTGTAAAGCTTGTATATGCTAAGGAATTGTAGGTTAGATTTGCTTGAAGTAGAACCTTATTCCTTCGATAGATCCCCTTATGACTTATAGACTTCTGTTGTTTCCCATAGGAAGGAACCATTCACTCTCAGGGAACATTTATAAATTCCTCAGATTGAACTTAGAATGTACTAGCACGCCCCTTAGAATTGCCTTCCCCAAGGACTTATTGTATTCGGGAACGCGAAATAAAGGAACTACATGTAAGTGATGTATTCGCGGTTTGGATTGACTTCTCAATCCTGGTAGTTGCCAATAAATCCAATGCTCTGATCAAGCAGAAGATCGGCATCGTCTAAGATTAAGAACTGATACAGTAAATTTCTGTTCTAGGCAGAAAGTCTATGTATCCGACTCAGACCCACTACACAACTTTTCTTCTGCGTTGGCTCGACCACATAGAACCAAAAGTTATTGCTTTGTCCTTGGAAAATGACGAGGACTTAAAGCCAGTAGAGAATTCGGCATCTTGCCACCAACTAATACCTGCCCCCGAACTCAACCATAATAGAGCTTAGGCTCATCTCTATCGCCATAGATACCAATGCCATAGAACGCATCATTAGCAAAGGAAAACGACTGTAATGAGAGGTTGTTTCCCAATTCATGTCAAGGATAGGTCTTAAGTTGCACCTCGTTCTGATGTACGGAGCGATGTAAAGATTCTTGAACTTTAAGTAGAACCAAGTTTTAAGGGGGGTAGAACGTATTAAGTCCAATCCAGTTAGGTTAGTCAACGCTACCGTTCGATCAGAGTGGCGCAGCGGAAGCATGGTTAGCCTCTTCCCCACTGGCCTAGGATCGAAACAACTGAGTTAGGTTTTACGTAAGGTTAGGTTATTAAAGAGGATTTGAATCTCCCTAAGAAAAAGTACTCCTTGCCCTTCGCCAATTTCGGGGACGAAATTATGTTTTAAGGGGGGTAGATTGTAACACCCCGGATTTTGGCCAACCTGGGATTAGACGTCCTTAGGCAATGGGTTGATTAAAACACCTGGAAAATCGCTCAGAACCCAATTCCATAGTCAAAGAAATCACTTAGGATTAATTCCTTTAGAAAATAAGTGTAAGTTAGCTAGCGCAACGCTAGAGTAGCTGGAAAATAGTCCCTGATCACTTTAAATACGTTATACAAGACCCAAAACTTGTAGAATCAATGGTGCTATAGTACTCTAAAACCTCGGATCAAACTCTAAGCCGGTTTGTTCTCTGGACCACTTTGAAACTTTGTATTGGATCTAGACCGCGCGTCGAAAGTCTGATACCTACTATCTTAGACCGTTAGAACTGCTTAGTTGGACTTGACAATCATTTTGAAAATCAAGTCCAACCGACATTCGCGGGCTATTTCATTGAGCCTGGACTGAAGAGAGTGAGAATAGGGATAGATTTGGAATTTGAAATTCAAATCTGGCACATGACTTGACGCGTCAGTATTAAGCGTTCTGACCGTCAGAATTCAGCCAAATTACACCCTCGGATCAGGAAAAATTTCTATTTTATATCATGAGACTTGTAGACCTGATCTACGTGCGGTGACCGCTGAACTGAAACTGGACCGCCATGTGCGATCTGTGAACCCTGCCGGACTGAAAACTTGATGTGTGCTAGATCCAGTATGCATGAGCTTAAGTCCGACCGCATTTGGCCAGGAGACCTCCAGAAATGCTCTTTTGGACCGAAACAGCCCCGATTTGGATATAACCTAAGTAAACTTTGTTTCCGAGCCTATTCCGGGCATTTTTGTACTTATAAAAGGGGTTGAAACCCTCACTCCTCTCTCCCATCCGAATTTGAGAAAAATCCTAGATTGGGAGAGAGAAAAGGTGAGAGTTTGTGAGAGAGAGTAGGAGAGAATTTACCTGCCGTTGCAGCACCTGTTGCAAGTGCCTAAGCAACACACTTCAATCACCTGGCCGGTGATTCCTCCGCATTTTTAGGTAAGAAATAACCCTAATAAGTTGCTGATTTGGGATTCTTTCCGTTCCATAGCATGTAAACTGATAGAACTCGTAAATTAGGTTCTCTATTCGCTGTAGACGAAGCGTATACGCTCCGTTCGAATTCACACATCTATAAGAGATAAGGTGCGGATTTTAGACGCTTTAATTGACTGTTTCCAAAGCTTTCAATGTCGTTTAATAGTAGATTATCGACGGCAACGCCGTTTGACATGTACAACATGCTGTCCATTTCCTGTTTCGTAAACTGACGGAGAATATGAGATTTAGGGCATTTTAGTCATTTGTAGGAAGTACTGTTTTCATTCATATTTTGCTGATGTGATTGACATGGTTTATTGTCGCATTAGAATGTTAGGAATGCGTGCATAATTAGTTTGGCGAAGAGATTCGCCTAAATGCGCACTTTAGGTCGACATACTATATATAGACTTAAGTGTGTAGTGTAAGTGTTTGTATAAATGCTTATATTAGTATGTATTGAATTAAATGGTGTTATGAATTAGTTTGAGATTGATTTCTCAATTAATATGCTGGTGTAAATGGTTTCCTACATGTTAGCTATATGCATGATTTCATTATATGAATGAAATGCATGTGCTTGATGATTCACTTAAGTTGTATGTTATAACATGTGCTTGATGATTTCATTATGATTTAGTTTGAGATTGAATTCTCACTTAATTTGCTGATGGAAATGATTTCCTATATGTTGGCGATATGCATAATTTCATTATATGTATGAAAGGCATGTGTCAAATGATTTACTTAAGTTGTACGATATAACATGTGTTAACATGCTCACATGTTTGTATTCCATTTCCAATACTCTTACCTGATTGCTGATGTGCATTCATAATTGTTTGGGACTATACTTAGTCCAGGCAGTCGGTAACAGAGAAAATTCGTGGCTAGCTTGTATTTGTCACGAAGGAAGCATCGACGAACGCGAGTCTTGTTTGGAGTTGACGGCAGTGGTTAGGCCACGCGAAGTGTTTCACGCACTTCATGTCGTTCGACTTGCGATGCGCTCGTGCTAGTCGGGCCCGTCAAGTAACCCGACTGGCCGTTGTATGTTCACCCTGCATGAGTCATAACTGCTTGAACCTAGGGTACTGAACTTACCATTATAAACCCTGTTAACCATGGTACCTTGATCCACGAAGACTCATGAGCCGGGCATGGTGGTATGGGACACCGTGGTCGAGCTGTCGGCCTAGCTGGGGCCACAAACCTCCCCGTAGTGACCAGTGAGCACCTAGTCTCGTGAGAAGATTATGGTGGTATGGGACACTATATTCTTGCTGTCGGCCTACACTGATCAGGCGACGAGTCCTTTGTAGTGATCGCGAACGTATTCTGAGTCTACGGGAGGCGACGACCCTTCAGTAGCGGTAGAGTACAGTAGGCCTGTATTGATAAGGTGATGGGGGAGCGGAGCAACGAGTGCGTGCATGTAACACCCTGAAAATCGGGGGTCGTGTATAAACTCAACTCCCGAGTTCCAGACCGTCACTTATGCAACAAAAATGATTATGATTCAATGTTGTCTAAGTTAAAGCATTCACATGAGTAAAAGCATACCAAAACTGTAATTCATACTTCAGATCCAGTGATAAAAGCAAGCGGAAGACTAAAGAGTATATATATCACTGTATGGAAAAACAAAGTAGATCTCAACTGTCACTAAAGTATGAATACATCACTGAGTCTCATATACATGTAAATGACAAAAATAAATGTCCAGAAGAGTCCCACTATGAAGTCCCATCAAGCCAGGTCACCTAAGCAAAGCCATCATGGTATTGCATGTACGAGAACTCATCCTGGTCATCGTCAAAGTCTGGCTCTACCTCCTGGATCTTAGCATCACCTGCATCTACAACAGGGTCTGGTGGGTGTTGCAAACACCATCCCGAAACGTGGGAATGAGTAGCTACCTCAGTGGAATAATAGAGCAAGGATTTACATGTTCTCAAATCAATCATGCGATAATAATAAAGCAGTAAATCAGACAATCCTAATACTATTGTTAATGCAATATGACATGACGTGATGTATGCCCTCACCGACGATCTCCCTCATACGACACCATCTTACGACCGCGGCATGCAATCGTCCCTCAAGTGCTACACATCTTCCAGGCACATGCAATGTTATGGTGATATGATTTTCGAGTTGTTATTAGTCGATTCAAACAGCAGGATTGAGAAACTAAGGTACTTCCCTTATATCAATCCCAACACATATACTGTCTAGGGTCGTCACTCCTAGTAATCTCATACGATGTATATTTTGTAGGTCGCTGCAAGGGCTGCCAGGGCTGTTGCACGCACTCGTTGCTCCGCTCCCCCATCACCTTATCAATACAGGCCTACTGTACTTTACTGCTACTAAAGGGTCGTCGCCTCCCATAGACTCAGAATACGCTCGCGGTCACTACAAAGGACTCGTCGCCTGATCAGTGTAGGCCGACAGCAAGAATATAGTGTCCCATACCACCATAATCTGCTCACGAGACTAGGTGCTCACTGGTCACTACAGGGAGGTTTGTGGCCCCAGCATAGGCCGACAGCTCGACCACGGGGCATGGCTCATGAGTCTTCGTGGATCTAGGTACCATGGTTAACAGGGTTTACAATGGTAAGTTCAGTACCCTAGGTTCAAGCAGTTATGACTCATGCAGGGTGAACATACAACGGCCAGTCGGGTTACTTGACGGGCTCGACTAGCGCGATCGCATCTCAAGTCGAACGACATGAAGTGCGTAAAACACTTCATGTGGCCTAACCACTGCCGCCAACTCCAGAACACGGCTCGCGTTCGTCGACGAGTCGTTCGTGGCCAAGAAAAGCTAACCACGAATTCGCTCGGTTACCGACTGCCTGGACTAAGCATAGTCCCAAACAATTATGGAATCACATCGGTAAACCATATGAGAGTATTGGAATTGAAATACAACCATGTGAGCATGTTAACACATGTTATAACATACAACTTAAGTAAATCATAAAGCACATACATTTCATGCATATAATGAAATCATGCATATAATCAACATGTAGGAAATCATTTACGTCAGCATATTAATTGAGAAATCCATCTCAAACTAATTCATAACATCATTTAATTCAATTCGTACTAATACAAACATTTATACAAACGCTTACACTACACACTTAAGTCTACATATAGTATGTCGACCCGAAGTGCGCATTTAGGCGGATCTCTTCGCCAAACTAATTATGCACGCATTCCTAACATTCTAATGCGACAACAAATCATGTCAATCACATCAGTAAAATATGAATGAAATTTGTACTTCCTACAAATGACTAAAATGCCCTAAATCTCATATTCTTCGTTGATTTACGAAACAGGAAACGGATAACATGTTGTACCTGTCAAACGGTGTTGCCGTCGATAATCTACTATTAAATGACATTGAAAGCTTTGGAAACAGTCAATCAAAGCATCTAAAATCCACACCTTATCTCTTATGGATGTGTCGTTTCGAACGGAGCGTATACGTTTCGTCTACGGCGAAAAGAGAACCTAATTTACGAGTTACGTCAGCTAACATGCTATGAATCCTAGTAAACCTCAAATCAGCAACTTTCTAGGGTTATTCCTTACCTGAAAATGCGGAGAAATCATCGGCTGAATGATGGAAGTGTGTTGCTAAAGCACGTGCAACAGGCGGTGCAAAGACGGGAAAATTCTCCTCCAATCTCTCTCACAAACTCTCACCTTTTCTCTCTCCCAATCTATGGTTTCTCTCAAATTCGGATGGGAGAGAGGAGTGAGGGTTTCAACCCCTTTTATAAGCCCAAAAATGTCTAAAATAGGCTCAGGAACAAAGTTCACTTAGTGCATAACCAAATCGGGGCCATTTCGGTCCAAAAGATGATTTCTGGTGGTCCCCTGGCCGAACGCGATCGGAGTTAAGCTCAAGCATACAGGATCTAGTACGTATCAAGTTTTCAGTCTGGCAGGGTTCGCAGATCACACGTGGTGCTCCAGTTTCAGTTCAGCGGTCACCGCACATAGATCAGGGCTGCAAGTCTCATGATATGAAATAAAAATTTTTCCTGATCTGAGGGTGTAATTTGACTGAATTCTGACGGTCAGAACGCTTAATACTGACACGTCAAGTCGTGTGCCAGATTTGAATTTCAAATTCCAAATCTGTCCCTATTCGCACTCTCTTCAGTCCGGGCTCAATGAAATAGCCTGTGATTATCGGTTGAACTTGATTTTTGAAATGATTGTCAAGTCCAGCTGGGCGGTCCTAACGGTCTAAGATAGGAGGTATCGGACTTTCGACGCGCGGTCTAGATCCAATACAAAGTTTCAAAGTGGTCTTGAGAACAAACCTGCTTAGAGTTTGATCCGAGGTTATAGAGTATTATAGAGTCATTGGTTCTACTCGATTTGGGTCTTGTAGAACGTATTTAAAGTGATCAGGGACTATTTCCCAGCTACTCTAGCGTTGCGCTAGCTAACTGACGCTTAATTTCCATAGGAATTAATCCTAAGTGGTTTCTTTGGCTATGGAATTGGGTTCTGAGCGATTTTTCAGGTGTTTTAGTTGACCCACTGCCTGAGGACGTCAAATCCCAGATTAGCCAAAATTCGGGATATTACAATCTACCCCCCTTAAAACACAATTTCGCACCGAAATTGGTGAAGGGTAAGGAGCATCTAGTAAGACTTTAGTATTGACATTTTAAGAAAGGGTCAATCCTATTTATTGACCTAACCGTACGTACATCCTAACTCGATTGTTTCGATCCTGGGCCAGTGGGAAAGAGGCCAAGCATTCTTCCGCTGCGCCACTCTGATCGAACGGCAGCATTGACTAACCTAACTGGATTGGACTCATTACGTTCTACCCCCCTTAAAACTTGGTTTTACTTAAGGTTGAAGAATCTTTGCATCGATCCGTATATCGGAACGAGGCGCAACTTAGGGGCTATCCTTAACCTAAAATGGAAACAACCTTTCTCTCAAGGGTTTTCCTTACTAATGATGCGTTCTATGGCGTTGGTACCTATGATCATAAAGATGAGCCTAATCTCTATTGTGGTTAAGTTTAGGGGCAGGTATGAGTTGGTGGCAAGATATCAAATTCTCTACTGGCTTTAAGTCCTCGCCATTTCCCAAAGATAAAATAATAAATTTTGGTTATATGTGGTCGAGCCAACGCAGAAGAAAAGTTGTGTAGTGGGTCTGAGCCGGATACATAGACTTTCTGCCTAGAACAGAAATTTACTGTATCAGTTCTTAATCCTAAACGATGCCGATCTTCTGCTTGATCAGAGCATTGGATTTATTGGCAACGACCAGGATTGAGAAGTCAATTCAAACTGCGAATACTTCGCTGATAATTACATTTCCTTTACTCCGCGTTCCCGAATGCAATAAGCCCTTTGGGGAAGGTAATTCTAAGCGGCGTGCTAGTACATCCTAAGTTCAATCTGAGGGATTTATAAATATTCCCTGAGAGTGAATGGTTCTTTCCTATGGGCAACAACATAAGTCTAGAAGTCATAAAGGGATTTATCGAAGGAATAATGTTCTACTTCAACCAAATCTAACCTACAATTCCTTAGCATATACAGGCTTTACACTACTTAAAGTAACTAGTAGGCTAGTCTGTAACTCAGTAGCTATAATCTAAAGCCTAAGATTATACGTTAAATGGTTCCATACCATTTCTACTATAGGGAATTCTTCTATTGCTTAGGGTCAAGATTGTCTAAATGGAATTGGATTTCTTATGTCGTCAGACCCTTCAATCTGCGTCCTCAACTCCTCCATCTCACATGGTGCCATGCGATACGTCGGCAGTGAGACGGGCGAGGAACCAGGAACCATATCGATAGTGAAATCGATCTCTCGTCGGGGCAGCAAACCAGGGATCTTCCTGAACAGATCCCCAAACTCGCAAACAACTGGCGTATGCTCAAGTATCTAGGCACCAGCGTCTCGCAATAAAGTGGCGTAACTAAGTATGTGGAAAGGGAGATTTACCCCCATTGAAAACGTGAAGGATGCTCCCTCTGGGTCGTAGGCTGTCACTATACGAGTCTCGCAGTCAATCTCGGCCCTCGCTGCAGTCAACCAGTCCATGCCAAGAATGATATCGAGATAAACCAGAGCAAGATCGATGACGAGATCTAGAGCCATCGTCTTGCCCTCCAGATCCACCAAACAACCCTCACACATCTGGGTGGCATCTGTAAAGGACCCATGAGCTGTATAAACTCGCACCCCATCCATAGTAATAGTCTGTAGCCCAAGACGCCTGACTATAGCACGTGATATCAAAGAAATCGTGGAACCAGTGTCCACCATCACGAGATTAGGAATACCTCCAATATGGGTAGTGACCTCGAAGGCTGAATGCTGAGAAGTCTGTGTCGCAGCTGCCTCTGCTGTCAAGGCATGTACCAGTGCCTGCTGTGGCCGGTTCGGCCGCTGAGTCATGGGCCGTGGAGACTGCCTGATCTGCGATATCAGAGGTCTGAAAGAAGGGTGCGCAGGAGCCAACCGTATAGGCGGTGCTGATATTGCCTGTGGACGTGTACGGTCGATCTTCTGCGGCGGTGAGAACCCACTGTCCTGCATCCTCAAAAAATAACTCTGTGCCAAGTGGCCCTCTCTCCCACAATATGTGCATAGTAAATCAGAGCGCCGCATCGGGGGTACTGGCATGGTAGCCCTAGTAGGAGGGTCGACGCGAGGCCTCTTGCTCGCAAAGGGCCTGTCCTGCATCTCTGGTCGTGGCCTAGGAGCAACAGGGTCACGAGATCGCGCAAGTCGATCCACATCCTGCTCTGCCCGCATGGACATGTGAATCAGCTCCGCATAGGAGAAAATGCTCACACAGCACATCTTCGACCGAATATCCGGTCGCAAACCCTCTGAAAAGTGCCGTATGCGCATATTCTCATCTGTCAAAATAGTCGGGACGTATCTGCCCAACTCCATGAACCATGCTCATACTCCGTGACTGTCATGGCTCCTTGTCTGAGGCGGAGAAACTCATTCTCCCAGTCATGCCTGTACGTCTGGGGATAATACTTCTCGTGGAAGCGGAACTCAAACGCTGCCCATATCCATACAAAGTCAGTGGCAACGGTCCGTAATATGCTGTCCCACCACAAGCTGGCCTCTCTCTCAAACAGGAACGTAGCCAACTCTACCTGCTCAGCCTTTATACAATGAAGCATCCGCAATATCTTCGACACACGGTCAAGCCAATACTCGGCCTCCTCGGGTCTATGAGAACCCGTAAAAGTGGGAGGCCATAAGCACTGGAATCGGTCTAACAAGCCCCGTGTATCTGCGGCATTCCCCGCAGGGTAAGCAGGTGGTACAGGATGAGCCATGCCCTCATCCTGGGCATATGTATCAGCATCCTCAGCTGGATGCGCAGGTGGTGCAGTTGTAGTCACACCCCCGCCCTGGGCTAGTGTCCCCACAATAGTAGTCAGGAGCTGTTGCTGCTGCAGCATCATGGCCATCATCTGCTTAAATCTGTCGGGAGGGGGAGTAGGCTGTGGCGTGTGCTGCGCCGAAGAAGATGTGCGATACGGCTCTCTGACTGGCGGTGTGAATGGTGGTGGTCCAACTGTAGGACCAGCAGTAGGTTAAGATGCGCGCGCTGTCTCAGGAATCGGGCCCACAGCAGGGTCCGCATGGGTGTCAGGCTGCGAAGGAGCCTGATCCATAAGCTCACTCAATGCAAGCTGAGCCGTGCTCCGCATGGCCTTAGGCGGCATTCCCTATATTCAAAATAGGGCGCAACCTTATCAGTCTCAATAGCACAAATACCGCAATCATTCACACAGGAGCCATAAGCATTCCATGCATTTCATTTAATCAAAATTGTCACAATACAAGGGATATATCCTTACAAGCATCATGACGAGAAATACATGGAAACTAAGACAGTTAAAATTTACAACAGCAACATAAGCAAAGCACTAGCCTTAACAGGCTTACACAACTTAAAGCAGGAAATGACTAACTACTAACAACAACATCAAAGATCTCATCGCTAGTCTAAGTCAGGTGACAGAGGAGGAGCACCCTTATCCTGCAAGCAGTACAGGATCGCCTTCAAGGTGCGAGTTACCTTGCCGAATTTCCTCTTCGTAACGGTCTTGGCATTCTCGACTTCAGCGCGAAGTTCCTGAACTTCCCTTCGCAAGGCGACCTGGCTCTCCTCAATCCGAGTAATGCTATCATCGCCAGTAGCCTGCGCAGAAGGAGGAGGGCTCTCATCTGTATCCTGAGCCTCCTCTTCTGCCTCTTCCTGGACCTCTTCCTGAACTTCTGCTCCAGGTTCTCCCTCACTTGGATCCTCTTCATCATCAAAGTCATCCTCGCTATCCTCCTCAAGCTGATTCTCACGGTACTGAGACCCAATCTTCATCTTGACCATAGTTGACTCATCAATCCTGTGAATCGAAACTGGCAATTTCGGCCCAAGTCTGTAAGCAAACTCAAGCGCGATCTTACATATCAGTCGGCCAAAAGGAAGCGATTCGGACGTTCTTCTCGATTTTACTATGAGGATTATTTATCGCAAGATGAAAGTGGCCATACACACATTCTCTCCTTAGTCCACCAGATACAGGAAATCAACCATAAGGCGCGTACACTCAATGCGATTTGTCGACCTCGGATACACATTGAACGTGCTGATACGGTGTAGCAGGCACAAATCATCAGACATATACGTCGCCTTGAGGCTATTATTAGGCTGCCATGGAACCAACTTACCGCATAGGAACCTGGTACAACGATCTCGCTCATGCCTACTCCTAAGATTCTTCTCACTAGGATGAACATCACCAAGAGGCACGTTCAGAAGTCGCACAATCAGCCGAACATCGATCGTAGCCATCTGATCTCTACCAAAAGGGATTTTGAACTGCAATGGCTCCAAGGTAGGATTTTGGATACAAGCGTAGAAGGCACGAACGGTGCTCACATTAGCACGAGCGCGAGCTTCAAAGATCGGACCCCAATGCACAGCTTCAATGCGCTCGAACAACAAAAATTCACCGAACAGTCGTCCTTCCACATCCACCTCAAACAACACTTTGCAATCAGTGTATTGGCAGTGAGGCATCTCAGCTAGAATCACTCGCCCAAGTTGAGTATGGGGATCCAAATCCCGCTTTGTATGGAACTCTCGAGCTGTAGCTGGACTTGCGACGGCATTTGAACTTGCGGCACCACCCCGCGGTCTTCTCGATTGAGCAGGGTGACTTGGCCCAGCCTCATCTGCTGCGATTTTTCTTTTACCCATCAAAGATAGGATGGTGGAGAGTGACAAAAGGCTTAAAATGGCTTCCACGAAAGCCATGAAAAATGGAGAAAATGTGAAGAAGTGGCTGTCCAAACTGGAAAAGGGAGATCTAGGCATTGTAGAGGGATGCTTCAAGCTCCCCTAGGATGTATTTTCAAGGAGAAATGAAAATGAAAAAGGGGAATGGAGTACCTCACGATTTCAGCTCGATTTGGGGATTTTTAGAGCTCCAAAAGATGAAATCTTCAAGTGGGAGGGCTGCCAACTTCAAAGGAACGATGGAGTGTGGTCGTTTTTGGCCAAGGATGGATTTAGGGGTGGTTTGGAATCACGAATTTTGGAGATAGCAGCTAGAAAATGAGAATGGAGCTATGGGAAGGGATGTTTGTGAAGGAAATGCATGATTTTGGGGTTTTCTATGGACGAGCACTACATGTAGGGCGTATATTACCCAAAATACCCCCAAATCCCAAAGTACACATCAAATGGGCTACCCCGAGCGGCGATGCGGCGATGGCATCGTCGACCGTCCGGTGATCTGACCGGTGAGACCACATGAGTCTGGTCCCCCATGGTCCAGGGACCCCAAATAACTATGGGCCCCACCTTGGTTCATTGTATTTTGACCTATATTGGCCCAAACATGAGTTTGGGGCTTTTCGGGGTCAATCTGCAATTATGAATATAAAACCCTATCATACAGCATATGATTTTGGGGTAGAAGGAGCTAGTACATCCATCTAGCCCATTAGTTGCTAAAGAAAGCGAAGTTAGAATGGCCTTATGGCCATTTTTCATAAAATTTTACTATTCACTATAAAATTTTGTGAAAGTATGATTTTATATTATTTTCACATTAGGATTGATGCCTAACATGAAAAGAATAAGAAATAATTGAAGATTGGAGTGGTGAGAGGAAGAATTTTGAAGATTTTAGGTAAAACGGGATTTTTAAGCCCTGACAATTGAATACAGGAGTTGTGGTTGTCCCATAGCCCAAATATTGTCATTTACGGGTTTAGAATCGTTCAAAGAATGTCTCGACCCACTCACCTACAACCTAGGAGCTATTCAGGTTGCTTCACGTGACCCGAGATGCGTTACGGACTCGATCACTCGATCGATTCGAATAGTCTTCGCCTATTGCCGAATCTGGGATCCTAGAAGTGTTTCTAAACCCTTCTTGCACCCACCTAAGTCAAAGGAAGTGACAGCATATGTCGCATGACCATAACCCAGGCCCAGTATACTCTTATTCACGCTCTGATACCAACTTGTAATACCCTGAAAATTGGGGGTCGTGTATAAACTCAACTCCCGAGTTCCAGACCGTCACTTATGCAACAAAAATGATTATGATTCAATGTTGTCTAAGTTAAAGCATTCACATGAGTAAAAGCATACCAAAACTGTAATTCATACTTCAGATCCAGTGATAAAAGCAAGCGAAAGACTAAAGAGTATATATATCACTGTATGGAAAAACAAAGTAGATCTCAACTGTCACTAAAGTATGAATACATCACTGAGTCTCGTATACATGTAAATGACAAAAATAAATGTCCAGAAGAGTCCCACTATGAAGTCCCGTCAACCTAGGTCACCTAAGCAAAGCCATCATGGTACTGCATGTACGAGAACTCATCCTGGTCCTCGTCAAAGTCTGGCTCTGCCTCCTGGATCTCAGCATCACCTGCATCTACAACAGGGTCTGGTGGGTGTTGCAAACACCATCCCGAAACGTGGAAATGAGTAGCTAACTCAGTGAAATAATAGAGCAAGGATTTACATGTTCTCAAATCAATCATGCGATAATAGTAAAGCAGTAAATCAGACAATCTTAATACTGTTGTTAATGCAATATGACATGACGTGATGTATGCCCTCACCGACGATCTCCCTCATACGGCACCATCTTACGACCGCGGCATATAATCGTCCCTCAAGTGCTCCATATCTTCCATGCACATGCAATGTTATGGTGATATGATTTTTGAGTTATTATTAGTCCATTCAAACAACAGGATTGGAAAACTAAGGTACTTCCCTTGTATCAATCCCAACACAGATCCTGTCTAGGGTCGTCACTCCTAGTAATCTCATACGATGTATATTTAGTAGGTCGCTGCAAGGGCTGCCAGGGCTATTGCACGCACTCGTTGCTCCGCTCCCCCATCACCTTATCAATACACGCCTACTGTACTCTACTGCTACTGAAGGGTCGTCACCTCCCGTAGACTCAGAATACGCTCGAGGTCACTATAAAGGACTCGTCGCCTGATCAGTGTAGGCCGACAGCAAGAATATAGTGTCCCATATCACCATAATCTGCTCATGAGACTAGGGGCTCACTGGTTACTACGGGGAGGTTTGTGGCCCTAGCGTAGGCCTACAGCTCGACCACGGTGTCCCATACCACCATGCCCGGCTCATGAGTCTTCGTGGATAAAGGTACCATGGTTAACAGGGTTTACAATGGTAAGTTCAGTACCCTCGGTTCAAGCAGTTATGACTCATGCAGGGTGAACATACAACGGCCAGTCGGGTTACTTGACAGGCTCGACTAGCGCGATCGCATCTCAAGTCGAACGACATGAAGTGCGTAAAACACTTCGTGTCGCCTAACCACTGCCACCAACTCCAGAACACGGCTCGCGTTCGTCGACGCGTCGTTCGTGGCCAAGAAAAGCTAACCACGAATTCGCTCGGTTATCGACTGCCTGGACTAAGCATAGTCCCAAACAATTATGGAATCACATCAGCAAACCATATGAGAGTATTGGAATTGAAATACAACCATGTGAGCATGTTAACACATGTTATAACATACAACTTAAGTAAATCATCAAGCACATACATTTCATGCATATAATGAAATCATGCATATAGTCAACATGTAGGAAATCATTTATGTCAGCATATTAATTGAGAAATCCATCTCAAACTAATTCATAACATCATTTAATTCAATACGTACTAATACAAACATTTATACAAACACTTACACTACACACTTAAGTCTACATATAGTATGTCGACCCGAAGTGTGCATTTAGGTGGATCTCTTCGCCAAACTAATTATGCACGCATTCCTAACATTCTAATGCTACAACAAATCATGTCAATCACATCAGCAAAATATGAATGAAATTTGTACTTCCTACAAATGACTAAAATGCCCTAAATCTCATATTCTTCATTGATTTACGAAACAGGAAACGGACAGCATGTTGTACCTATCAAACGGCATTGCCGTCGATAATCTACTATTAAACGACATTGAAAGCTTTGGAAACAGTCAATCAAAGCATCTAAAATCCGCACCTTATCTCTTATGGATGTGTCGTTTCGAACGGAGCATATACGCTTCATCTACGGCGATAAGAGAACTTAATTTACGAGTTACGTCAGCTAACATGTTATAAATCCTAGTAAACCTCAAATCAGCAACTTTCTAGGGTTATTTCTTACCTGAAAACATGGAGAAATCACTGGCTGAATGATGGAAGCGTGTTGTTAAAGCACGTGCAACAGGCGGTGTAAAGACGGGAAAATTCTCCTCCAATCTCTCTCACAAACTCTCACCTTTTCTCTCTCCCAATCTAGGGTTTCTCTCAAATTCGGATGGGAGAGAGGAGTGAGGGTTTCAACCCCTTTTATAAGCCCAAAAATGCCCAAAATAGGCTCAGGAACAAAGTTCACTTAGTGCAAAACCAAATCGGGGCCGTTTCGGTCCAAAAGATGATTTCTAGTGGTCCCCTGGCCGAACGCGATCGGACTTAAGCTCAAGCATACAGGATCTAGCACGCAACAAGTTTTCAGTCCGGTAGGGTTCGCAGATCGCACGTGTTGGTCCAGTTTCAGTTCAGTGGTCACCGCACGTAGATCAGGGCTGCAAGTCTCATGATATGAAATAGAAATTTTTCCTGATCCGAGGGCTGAATTCTGACAGTCAGAACGCTTAATACTAACACGTCAAGTCGTGTGCCAAATTTGAATTTCAAATTCCAAATCTGTCCCTATTCACACTCTCTTCAGTTCGGGCTCAATGAAATAGCCTGTGATTATTGGTTGGACTTGATTTTCGAAATGATTGTCAAGTCCAGCTGGGCGGTCCTAACGGTCTAAGATAGGAGGTATCGGACTTTCGACGCATAGTCTAGATCCAATACAAAGTTTCAAAGTGGTCTAGAGAACAAACCTGCTTAAAGTTTGATCCGAGGTTATAGAGTAGTATAGAGTCATTGGTTCTACTCGATTTGGATCTTGTAGAACGTATTTAAAGTGATCAGGGACTATTTCCCAGCTACTCTACTGTTGCGCTAGCTAACTTACGCTTAATTTCCATAGGAATTAATCCTAAGTGGTTTCTTTGGCTATGGAATTGGGTTCTGAGCGATTTTCCAGGTGTTTTAGTTGACCCACTGCCTAAGGACGTCAAATCCCAGATTAGCCAAAATTCGGGGTATTACAGTGCAACAGCCCTGACAGCCCTTGCAGCGACCTACAAAATATATATCGTATGAGATTACTAGGAGTGACGACCCTAGACAGGATTTGTGTTGGGATTGATATAAGGGAAGTACCTTAGTTTTCCAATCTTACTGTTTGAATGGACTAATAACAACTCAAAAATCATATCACTATACCATTGCATGTGCCTGGAAGATGTGGAGCACTTGAGGGTCGATTGCATGCCGCGGTCGTAAGATGGTGCCGTATGAGGGAAATCATCGGTGAGGGCATACATCATGTCATGTCATATTGCATTAACAACAGTATTAGGATTGTTTGATTTACTGCTTTACTATTATCACATGATTAATTTGAGAACATGCTAATCTCTGCTCTATGATTCCATTGAGTTGATCACTCACTCCCACGTTACGGGATGGTGTTTTCGGACACCCACCAGTCCCTATTATGATTGCAGATGATGGCGCGGCCTGCGAGGCAGAGCTGGACTTGATGATGATGAGTTGGATCTCTCCTTTATGCGTGTTCTGATTGACGGGATTACAGGGAGGTTGATTAGATCCCTTGACACTTGTCATTTTATATTTTAGTGCACTCATGTATATTCGTTTTGTCTACTTTTGGAGTATACATGTATGTATATAACCTGGTAACATGTTCACACTCTGGAGATATACAACAGTTTATATAGGTTATACATACTATCACAGTCTTCCGCTTGCTAATTTAACGGTCTCTAGAGTATGATATGATGTTTTGGATTAATCCCACTCATGTTTAATGCATTAATACAGACAACATTCAATCATACACATTTATGTTGCATAAATAACATTTTGGAACTCAGGAGTGAAGTTTTTACTCGATCCCTGATTTTCGGGATGTTACAGATAGTGAGGGGCTCACTAATGTTTGTCTCTGCAGGCAAGGTCGCCGATCACCGTATCACCTTAATCGACTGATCGCACAGGGAATACATAAGAATCGAACGATACCCCACCTTCTCCTCTCTTGGTGATCCCTGTGATGTCAACGTATTCGTACTCTATTCCAGCTACGACTTCGTCGAAAGGCACGGCTTCGTAAAAAAGTAGAGAAGCCGCAGTACATATGGCCGAAACAAACCAGGAAAATGTGTTATCCGCTGAAGATCATATTAATGAGATTGCAGAAGCACAAAGGGTGCTGATGGACGAATAATAAGCCTCAGGGAAGCATTAACGACTCTCGCGCATAATGTAGCCCAGATTGCGACTCCACCAATGATAGGTGCAGGGAATGGACATGAAAGCCATCCTGAATGCTCCCATCAACAAGGGGCAAGATTAAGAAGATCCGTCCTAGTTGGGAGAATTGTAATACAAGACGATGTAAGACAAGTCATCGAAGAAGCTGTAAGAATAGAAAGAGAGCGTGCAAGTACTGGCCGTTTCAGGTACCAGGTGCCATACTCAAGGGAAGTAGAAGACATCCCCTTTCCAGCTAACTTCAAGCATCCGGACTTTCAGAAGTTTAACGGAGAGGGGTCACCAGAAGAACACTTAATGCACTTCATCACCAGCATGGGAAATTTCTCTACAATACCTCAGTATTTCTTGCGATTATTCAAGTCATCACTGAAGAACAAGGCATTCCGATGGTATTCCAGTTTAGTTCCAGGGTCTATACGTACATGGGAAGAGACGCAAGACGCCTTCATGTCAAACTTCTTTTCTTCAGAACGTGATGTTAGCATCACAGAATTGGCTTCCATCCATCAGAGAGAAGGAGAACCAGTGGAAAAGTTTATAGACAGGTGGAAGACACTAGGGGCTTCGTGCAGGCAATTGTCAGAAGAGAAGGAACAAGTTAAGATGTGCCCAAATTCTATGGAAACAGGCATCTCATTTGGACTCACTAGCGTTGACATCCAAACTTTCCGTGACCTGGCCGCCAAAGCTCACGCCTTGGAATTGATGACTCGTAAGATGCCAGCCTTTCACCATGAAGCAAGTAAAAGAATACCCAGCAGGATGGCTACAAATACCGTTGAGCATGATAAAAGAAGGAAAGATGCAAGGGATTCGAGAGAAAAGAGGCAAGAACGTAAAGAAGAATGGTAACATCCAAGAAATAGATACGACAAAAAAAGGGTTAGGATGCTTAACTCTCACGAAGGGTTAGATTTTGACAAAGAAGATGTCATTCCTATGATAAATCAGTTGCTGAAAGCTGGCACAATATCATTACCAGAACCCAAACATCCTGAAGACATGACAAGAATAAGAGAAAGAGATTTCTGTCGTTATCATCATTTGGTAGGGCACCCGACGGAGAATTGCTACACACTAAAGTGTATAATATAGTGAATGATAAACAAGGGCGAAATAGTGATCGGTGAAGGAAAAGAAAAGGGTACCATGACAACTGTGAATATGCTCACAATTCGGGAAAGGTCCCAAGATGAAAAGGAGAAAAGAGATCACAAGGCTATAAAGAAGGTAGCGACGATCACACCGAGATCAGGAAAGAAGATAATGAGTCTTGCAAAATAGAAAGCAGGGGGCATAAGAAAAGAAGCCACTAAAAAACAGCACAATAATGACCAGAATGAAAAGAAGAATGAGATGATGAGTGTGGCTTACGATGTGATGAGTCATTTAAAAGGCATCCCAGCCCAATTAAGCATCTATAATGCACTAAAGTTATCAGAAGAATTTTGACAAAGCCTGGTCCAAGCATTGTCTGACTATAATGTCAGATAGACTTTGTTGGCAGAGATGGTACACGCCAAGGACAATAAGCAAGAAGATTGTTTACCAGTCATTTCCTTCTCTGATGATGATTTGATTTGTGAGGTAGAGCATAACAGACCGTTGATGATAGAAGGTCATATCCGTGGGAGGAAAGTTAAACGGATTATGATAGATAATGGATCCGTAGTGAATCTCTTGCCACTGTCAATGTTGAGTAAGTTAGGTTACCACCGGACAGATCAGCACCCTAGTGGAATGATGATACAAGGTTTCAATCAAGATGGGCAATGCACACTTGGCAAGATTACAGTGATGCTAAAAGTAGGAGAGCTGACTGCTGACGTCATATGCCTCGTTATAAATGTCACAACGATGTATAATCTTCTCCTGGGGAGGCCATGGATACATTAGTATAGCATCGTACCCTCCACGCTACATCACTATTTCAAATACTGTAAAGGTGAAATACAGTACAAAGTAATGGCTGATGCTAAGCCATATACAGAAGCCGAATCCTTCTTCGCAGACGCCAGCTATTATAAAGGGTTCGCTGAAGAAGAAAGAGAGAACGATGAAAGCGGAGCCCCAGATAATACCCAGATAAGTGAAGTAAAAGAAGAAATAAATGAAGCAGGACTAGCCAGAACTGTTGAAATAAGGAAGAAATTTTATTTCATATCGAAGCATTTAAGACAACCGGGACAATTGCCGCTGACCCTGGTGTCACCCGAGCAGTTAAAAATATTGCAATCCAATTACACGATGCCATTGCCGCATGTTGAAAAGAATAAGCCATTCCCAACTGCTCCAGGGAGATTTCAGGTCAAAGTCAGCGCAAAGCATCAAGAACCGATAGAATTTTATGTTGTAGCAGAATCAAGGGCCGAAGAAGAGAAAGAAGAAAATGTGTATCACGACAACTTAACACCGCAAGATCTCAAAAAATATAGTTCAGAGAGTAGAGAAATGATGAGAAACATGGGATTTGATTGTGAAGAGCCCACTGGCTTGAATCATGGGAAAGGGATCCAAATTCCAATAGGCGTTGGTCAAGAAAAGCGAAGAAAGTTCTAAGGATTGGGAGCGGTAAATACGGTTACAGTGGGATAGTCATCAAAAGAGAGTCTCAAGACAATAGAACATCCTGAAATGGCACCGAAACAGACAGAAGATGAGGGGCAGCCGACAATAGATAGCTTGTAGGAAGTAAATCTGGGTACAGAAGAGGAGCCAAGAAATACATTCATCAGTGTCGGCCTTTCTAAACAGGAGTCAGAGGAATATGTCCTACTACTCAAGGAAAATAAAGACATCTTCGCATGGACATATGCAGAGATGCCAGACTTGGAACCCTCCATAGTAATGCACCGATTAAATATATCCAAAGAGAAGAAGCTGGTTAAACAAGCACAAAGGCGATTTCATCCGAACTTGGTTCCCTTGATAGAAGAATAAGTGAACAAGTTGATAAAAGTCAGGTTTATCAGGGAAGTCAAATATTCTAAATGGATATCGAACATTGTCCCGGTGAAAAAGAAAAATGGGCAAGTTAGAGTTTGCGTAGACTTTAGAGACCTAAACGAGGCCTGTCTGAAAGATGATTTTCTCCTTCCAATAACGGAGCTACCGATTGATAGCACCACTCAGTAAGTTATCATGTCCTTCATGGACGGTTACGCAGGGTATAATTAGATTAGAATGGCACCTGAAGACGAAGAAATGACAGCATTCAGAACATCATTGGGAATCTATTATTACAAAGTTATGTTGTTCGGTCTCAAGAATGCCGGAGCAACATATCAGAGAGCAATGCATAATATCTTTCAAGACACGATTCACAAGCATGTTGAATGTTATGTCGATGACTTGGTGGTCAGGTCAGGAGATCATCAGGAGCATCACGAACATTTGGCATATGTTTTTCATCGGCTTAGAAGGAAGCAGTTAAAAATGAACCCAGCCAAATGTGCATTTGGAGTATCTTCAGGCAAGTTCCTCAGTTTCATTATCCGGCATAGAGGCATCGAGATCGATCCAGGTAAGATCCAAGCTATTCAAAATATGCTGCCACCGAAGACATTAAAAGAATTAAAAAGTTTGCAAGGAAAATTATCCTATATTCATCGTTTCATTTCAAATCTGGCAGGGAGATGTCAACCGTATTCCCACCTAATGAAGAAAGGTACAGAATTTGTGTGGGACCAAGCCTGCCAAAATGCGTTCGACTCAATCAAAGATTTCCTGAAATGGCCGCCAGTACTGACTGCTCCAATAAAAGGGAAATCAGTAATTCTATACATATCCGCAGCTGAAAGTTCTTTAAGAGCATTGTTGGCTCAGGTGAATGAAGTTGAAAAAGAAACCGCTCTTTATTATTTAAGTAGAACTCTGATGGGTGTGGAGCGTAACTATATTCCGATCGAGAAGGAGTGTCTAGCATCGATATTCACAGTTCAGAAGTTAGGAAACTATTGTCTCTCTCACGACATAATTTTGATCTCGAGGGCAGATCCCATAAAATTTTTTATGACAAGGCCGATGCTAAGTGGAAGATTGGCTAAATGGATGTTGTTTCTTTCAGAATATATTATTACTTATGAACCGGCAAAGGTAGTAAAAGGTCAAGCAGTGGCAGATTTCCTCACAACACATCCCGCAATAGAACATGAAGCTATTAATGAGGACTTCCCAGATGAACAAATAATGTTGGCTGAGTCACAAAGTGTAAGTGTTATGATTTCATATCCCTTTGGTTGTCAAATTTTGTGGTGCCAAAACCTATATCTATGTCTTGTATATCTTATGTTTCATGTTTGAGACTATTCATTACTTCAAGACATCGTATTTCAAGACAAGAACTTAAATGAAGAAAGTTTCAAGTCATGGATGAAGAATTCAAGAATAGAAGTCTCCAAGTATGCATGTTCAAGATTTAAACAGTACAAGTATAGAAGAAGACTTTGTCAAGTCAAGAAAGGATCAAGCTCGAGAAGGCCTACAACAAGATTCGTAAATTCTCAAGCTTCTCTTAAGGGTCATCTGAGTGTACAGACTATCAATGTCCGTCTTACTTTTAAGGTTTGTTTGACCTTAGATTGACCTTAGGATGGGCTTTACTGTAGGTCATTTTGGATACATAATTCGTATATTTTAATATGCTTATTCGGGCTATTCTAAGACCAGTCCTAGGGACTTCAAGACCAGTCCTACCTCTGCTACGACCAGTCTTAAGTTTTTCAGGACCAGTCCTATGTTGTTGAAGATTTTTAAATTTTTCTGGTTATCCTACGACCAGTCCTGGACATCCTTCGACCAGTCTTGTGAGCTGTACAACTTGTCCTTTGACCGGTCTTAGCCCTACGACTCAAACTCCAGCAACTAATCTGGGGGTCCTACGACCAGTCGTAGGTGACCCACGACGAGTCGTAGGTGGCCCACGACCGGTCGTAGGCTACCCAGGACTAGTAGTGGAGCAGCTAATCCTTATCCCGCGAAAATGTTTGAAAATCTTTGAAGCTACGACCAGTCCTAGGATCCTAAGACCAGTCGTAGATGGGATTTTTCAGGCTATAAATAGAGCACGAACTTCAGAGTTTTTCAATTCAATTCAACTCAATTCAAGCAATCTTTAGGCTATACTCTGAGATAAGTTCGTGTTTGTTTTTAAGCTACTTTGTACTCATTTAATATTCCTTTTGCTAGCTTGTTTATTATTTGATTTTGATCTACATTTCAATCTTAGTTGAAAAGGGGAATTTCTAATATTCCTTCTTCTTGGATTCAAAATCAAATAGAACTAGCCCTTTTAATTTAAAATCAATTAGACTTAGAACCATTCTTAAAGTGAGTATTGGACTTTAAACATTGAATCGAACTTCTACTCTGATTGGTTCTATCGGGCTACTTCAAAAGGAGATTCAGGTATTTTACATTTATGTAATTTACATTCTTTGGTTTTGTTTGAGATTTTTCAGAAAAATCTCATTATTTTGGTTATCTGAGGAGAGCCAAAAAACTCAGATTGTGTGGGTTTTTGGATTGTGTAAGCCCGAGATAAAAAGACAAAACTGTGAAGGTTTTAGGTAAACTTGTGAAACCTATTTTGATAGTGCATACTAATATCCCCTGTGTGAGGATATTAGGAGTGGAGTAGCATTCTGTGTGGCTGTTGGATAATAGTTGGTGTACACACAGGTAAACCATTATATATCGTTGTGTTGTGGATGTGCTTTATTCTTTCATTCCTTTATTCATTCAGTTTTATGGATTATATTTGTGGATGAATGTTGTAATCATTTTATTTCAAGTAAGTGTGGGAATGTTGTAATAACTTAGGATTTATTTCTGCAAGTTATTTTGGTTTCCTTACTTTTTATTTGTCATTGGTTTGTGATACAAAGGACGTTCTAGAAATAAGGTTGTCCTACCTTAAACCTTTGGTTTTTGGTGTAATGTTGTCCTTAGAACTGATATAGTATCATTCTCTTAATTCTAGGTTACTGAGATTACTTTTAATTCAGCATTGTGCTTTATTTCTTTTATTATTTCGCTGTTTTAAGTTTTATTTGGCGTTGCCCTATTCACCCCCCCCCCCCCCCCCCCCCTCTAGGGCATATAGCTAGGCCCTTTCACAAAGCCTGTGGCAGATGTATTTTGAAGGCACCGCTTGAGCATCAGGAGCGAGGGAAGGAGTGATATTCATTACTCCTCAAGGTGACTTGTTACCTTACTCCTTTACGTTGGGTACTACATGCACGAATAATGAAGCGGAGTATAGAGCCCTCATCATTAGAATGGAAATGGCTCGAGAAATGAAGATAAAAATGTTGCATATCTTCAGAGATTCTAAGTTGATTATAAATTAATTAACAACTGAATTCAAAGTGAGGAAACAAGAGCTTTTACAGTACTGTCGAAAGCCGCGGCAGTTACTAGATCAGTTCTATCATGTCGAGATTACACATGTGCCGTGGTCTGAGAATGCGAAGGCAAATGCTTTAACTAGCTTAGCCGCAGCCCCTTCCTACTCAAATCGAAATCCTCTTCAAGTAACAATAAAAGAGAGAAGGTTTTTACCATCTGCAGAGATCATCGGAGAGGCCACTGAAACGCTTCCTATATCATGTTTGGAGGTAACGACAAATGATTGGCGCCAACCTTTCATTGATTATCTCAAATATGACATCTTGCCAGAAGAATTAGCAGAGAAACAGCAAATCAAGCAATGGTCAAAAAGGTTCATTATATGCGGTGAAGTATTATATAGAAGATCGTACAATGGGATGATTTTACGTTGTTTAGCTGAGCAGGAGGTAAATCGAACATTACAAGAAGCGCATTCCGAGGAATGTGAGGCACATCAAGCTGGTCGAAATCTGTTCAATAGAGTACATCGAATGGGATATTATTGGCCCTTCATGTTCAAAGACGCGATTGATTATGCAAAGTAGTGTCATGAATGCCAGATTCATGGGGATGTCATACATGTTCCTCCAGAAGATCTGTATCAGTCGGTCACCTCTTGGCCCTTCTCGGCTTGGGGACTAGACGTTATTGGTCCTATAAATCCGCCCTCGTCCAAAGGAAAGCAATACATATTGGCAGCAACAGATTATTTCTCTAAATGGACAGAAGCAATTGCTTTACGCAATGTTAAAGAAGGGGATGTCGTTAATTTCATTTGTCATGCGATCATATACCACCATGGTATCCCGAAGAAGATTGCTACAGATAATGGCACTCCTTTTAAGAACAGTATGAAAAACTCTGTCAAAAATACAGCATTCATCATTCATTTTCAACACCTTACTATACACCGACTAATGGGTTAGCAGAGGCATTTAATAAGACGATAGTTAAGATACTGAAGAAAATGGTGATCGAGAATAAACGTGACTGGGACAACAAATTACAGGAGGCTTTATGGGCATATCGAACTAATCATCGGACATCAACGAATGTAACGCCGTATTCCCTGGTATATGGCGTTGTAACACCCTGAAAATCGGCGGTCATGTATAAACTCAACTCCCGAGTTCCAGACTGTCACTTATGCAACAAAAATGATAATGGTTCAATGTTGTCTGAGTTAAAGCATTCACATGAGTAAAAGTATACCAAAACTGTAATTCATACTCCAGATCCAGTGATAAAAGCAAGTGGAAGACTAAACAATATATATCACTGTATAGAAAAACAAAGTAGATCTCAACTGTCAATAAAGTATGAATACATCCCTGAGTCTCATATACATGTAAATAAATAAATCAAAATGCCAAAATAGTCCCACTGAGGTCCCGTCAACCCAAGTCACCTAGGCAAAGCCATCATGATACTACATGTACGAGAACTCGTCCTGGTCCTCGTCAAAGTCTGGTTCTGCCTCTTGGATCTCAGCATCACCTGCATCTACAAAAGGGTCTGGTGGGTGTTGCAAACACCATCCCGTAACGTGGGATTGAGTAGCTAACTCAGTGGAATAATAAAGCAAGGATTTACATGTTCTCAAATCAATCATGCGATAATAGTAAAGCAGTAAATCAGACAACCCTAATACTGTTATTAATGCAATATGACATGACGTGATGTATTCCCTCACCGACGATCTCCCTCATACGGCACCATCTTACGACCGCGGCATGCCACACTCCCTCAAGTGCTCCACATCTTCCAGGCACATGCAATGTTATGGTGATATGATTTTCGAGTTGTCATTAGTCCATTCAAACAACAGGATTGGGAAACTAAGGTACTTCCCTTGTATCAATCCCAACACAGATCCTGTCTAGGGTCGTCACTCCTAGTAATCTCATACGATGTATATTTTATAGGTCACTGCAAGGGCTGTCAGGGCTGTTGCACGCACTCGTTGCTCCGTTCCCCCATCACCTTATCAATATAGGCCTACTGTCCTCTACTGCTACTGAAGGGTCGTCGCCTCCCGTAGACTCAGAATACGCTCGCGATCACTACAAAGGACTCGTCACCTGATCAGTGTAGGCCGACAATAAGAATATAGTGTCCCATACCACCATAATCTGGTCACGAGACTAGGTGCTCACTGGTCAGTACGAGGAGGTTTGTGGCCCCAGCGTAGGCCGACAGCTCGACCACGATGTCCCATACCACCATGCCCGGCTCATAAGTCTTCGTGGATCAAGGTACCATGGTTAACAGGGTTTACAATGGTAAGTTCAGTACCCTAGTTTCAAGCAGTTATGACTCATTGATAAGGTGATGGGGGAGCGGAGCAACGAGTGCGTGCAACAGCCCTGGCAGCCCTTTGTAGTGACCGCGAGCATATTCTGAGTCTACGGGAGGCGAGGACCCTTCAGTAGAAGTAGAGTACTGTAGGCCTGTATTGAAAAGGTGACGGGGGAGCGGTGCAACGAGTGCGAGCAACAGCCCTGGCAGCCCTTGCAGCGACCTATAAAATATACATCGTATGAGATTACTAGGAGTGACGACCCTAGACAGGATCTGTGTTGGGATTGATACAAGGGAAGTACCTTAGTTTCCCAATCCTGCTGTTTGAATAGACTAATAACAACTCGGAAATCATATCACCATAGCATTGCATGTGCTTGGAAGATGTTGAGCACTCTAGGGAGTGTGGCATGCCGCGGTCGTAAGATGTTGCCGTATGAGGGAGGTCGTTGGTGAGGGCATACATCACGTCATGTCATATTGCATTAACAACAGTATTAGGATTGTTTAATTTACTGCTTTACTATTATCGCATGATTGATTTGATAACATGCTAATCTTTGCTCTCTTATCCCACTGAGTTGATCACTCACTCCCACGTTACGGGATGGTGTTTTCGGACACCCACCAGTCCCTTTTTGTGGTTGCAGATGATGGCGCTGCTCGAGAAGCGGAGCTGGACCTGATGATGATGAGGAGGATTCCTCCTTCATGTGTGTTCTGATTGACGGGATTATAGGGAGGTTGATTAGATACCTTGACACTTGTCATTTTATATTTTAAGAACACTCATGTATATCCTTTTGGTTTACTTTTGGAGCATACATGTATGTATATAACCTGGTAACATGTTCACACTCTGGAGACACACAACAGTTTATATATGTTATATATACCATCACAGTCTTCCGCTTGTTAATTTAATTGTCTCTGGAGTATGATATGTTATTCTGGCTTAATCTCACTCATGTTTAATACATTATCACAGACAACATTCAATCATACATATCTATGTCGCATAAATAACATTTTGGAACTCGGGAGTGGAGTTTTTACTCGACCCCCCGATTTTTGGGATGTTACAATACGCTTCGTCTACAGCGATAAGAGAACCTAATTCACGAGTTACGTCAGATAACAAGCTATAAATCCTAGTAAACCTCAAATCAGTAACTTTCTAGGGTTATTTCTTACCTGAAAAAGCGGAGGAATCACCGGCCAGGTGATTGAGATGTGTTGCTGAAGCACACGCAACAGGTGGCACGAAGCAGGAAAAATCTATCCTACTCTCTCTCACAAACTCTCACCTTTTCTCTCTCCCAAACTAGGGTTTCTCTCAAATTCGGATGAGAGAGAGGAGTGAGGGTTTCAACCCCTTTTATAAGCTTAAAAATTCCCAAAATAGGCTCCGGTACAAAGTTCACTTAGTGCATAACCAAATCGGGGCCGTTTCGGTCCAAAAGATGATTTCTAGTGGTCCCCTGGCCGAACGCAATCGGACTTAAGCTCAAGCATACAGGATCTAGCACGCATCAAGTTTTCAGTCCGGCAGGGTTCGCAGATCGCACGTGGCGGTCCAGTTTCAGTTCAGTGATCACCGCACGTAGATCAGGGCTGCAAGTCTCATGATATGAAATAGAAATTTTTCCTGATCCGAGGGTGTAATTTGACTGAATTCTGACGGTCAGAACGCTTAATACTGACACGTCAAAGTGTGCCAGATTTGAATTTCAAATTCCAAATCTGTCCCTATTCGCACTCTCTTCAGTCCGAGCTCAACGAAATAGCCTGTGATTATCGGTTGGACTTGATTTTCGAAATGATTGTCAAGTCCAGCTAGGCGGTTCTAACGGTCTAAGATAGTAGGTATCGGACTTTCGACGCGTGGTCTAGATCCAATACAAAGTTTCAAAGTGGTCCAGAGAACAAACCTGCTTAGAGTTTGATCCGAGGTTATAGACTATTATAGAGTCATTAGTTCTACTCGATTTGAGTCTTGTAGAACGTATTTAAAGTGATCAAGGACTATTTCCCAGCTACTCTAGCGTTGCGCTAGCTAACTCACGCTTAATTTCCATAGGAATTAATCCTAAGTGGTTTCTTTGGCTATGGAATTGGGTTCTGAGCGATTTTTCAGGTGTTTTAGTTGACCCACTGCCTAAGGACGTTAAATCCCAGATTGGCCAAAATTCGGGGTATTACAATCTACCCCCCTTAAAACACAATTTCTTCCCCGAAATTGGCGAAGGGTAAGGAGCATCTAGTAAAAATTTAGTATTTACATTCTAAGAAAGGGTCAATCCTATTTATTCACATAACCGTACGTACATCCTAACTCAATTGTTTCGATCTTGGGCCAGTGGGAAAGAGGCCAAGCACTCTTTCGCTGCGCCACTCTGATCGAACGGCAGCGTTGACTAACCTAACTGGATTGGACTCATTACGTTCTACCCTCCTTAAAACTTGGTTTTTGTAACATCCCGAAAATCGGGGGTCGAGCAAAAACCCAACTCCCGAGTTCCAAAATGTTATTTATGCAACATAGAAATGTATGATTGAATGTTGTCTGTGATAATGTATTAAACATGAGTGAGATTAAGCCAGAACAGCATATCATACTCCAGAGATAGTTAAATTTGCAAGCGGAAGACTGTAATAGTATGTATAACATATATAAACCATTGTATGTCTCCAGAGTGTGAACATGCTACCAGGTTATATACATACATGTATACTTCAAAAGTAACCAAAAGAATATACATGAGTGCTCTAAAAATATAAAATGACAAGTGTCAAGGTATTTAAGCAACCTCCCTGTAATCCCGTCAATCAGAACACGCATAAAGGAGGGATCCTCCTCATCATCATCAAGTCCAGCTCCGCCTCATAGGCCGCGCCATCATCTGCAATCACAAAAAGGTCTGGTGGGTGTCCGGAACACCATCCCGTAACGTGGGAGTGAGTAGCTAACTCAGTGGAATAATAGAGCAAAGATTAACATGTTATCAAATCAATCATGCGATAATAGTAACGCAGTAAATCAAACAATCCTAATACTGTTGTTAATGCAATTATGATATGACGTGATGTATGCCCTCACCGACGATCACCCTCATGCGGCAACATCTTACGACCGCGGCATGCCACACTCCCTAGAGTGCTCCACATCTTCCAGGCACATGCAATGCTATGGTGATATGATTACCGAGTTGTTATTAGTCCTTTTCATACAGCAATATTGGGAAACTAAGGTACCTCCCTTATATCAATCCCAACACAGATCCTGTCTAGGGTCGTCACTCCTAGTAGTCTCATACGATGTATATTTTGTAGGTCGCTGCAAGGGCTGCCAGGGCTGTTGCACGCACTCGTTGCTCCGCTCCCCCATCACCTTATCAATACAGGCCTACTGTACTCTACTGCTACGGAAGGGTCGTCGCCTCCCGTAGACTCAGAATACGCTCGCGGTCACTACAAAGGGCTGCCAGGGCTGTTGCTCGCACTCGTTGCACCGCTCCCCCATCACCTTATCAGTGTAGGCCGACAGCAAGAATATAGTGTCCCATACCACCATAATCTGCTCACGAGTCATAGGTGCTCACTGGTCACTACGGGGAGGTTTGTGGCCCCAGCGTAGGCCGACAGCTCGACCACGGTGTCCCATACCACCATGCCCGGCTCATGAGTCTTTATGGATCAAGGTACCATGGTTAACAGGGTTTACAATGGTAAGTTCAGTACCCTAGGTTCAAGCAGTTATGATACATACAAGGTGAACAAACATCGGCCAGTCGGGTTACTTGACGGGCTCGACTAGTGCGATCGCATCTCGAATTGAACGACATGAAGTTCGTGAAACACTTCGCGTGGCCTAACCACTGCCGCCAACTCTCAACACGAATCACATTCATCGACGCGTCGTTCGTGGCTATGACCAGTCAGCCACGAATTCGCTCGGTTACCGACTGCCTGGACTAAGTCAAGTCCCACACATCTATGGAATTACATTAACACTATACAAAGGTGTTGGAATTGAAATACATCATGTGAGCATGTTAGCACATGTTATAACATTCAACTTAAGCAAATCTTCAGGGCATACTTCCCATGCATATTCAACTTAAGCAAATCCTCAAGCACATACATTCCATGCATGTAATGAAATCATGCATTTTGTCAACATGTAGAAAATCATTTAGGTCAGCATAATAATTGAAAAATCAATCACAAACTATCAAATAACATCATTTAATTCAATACATACTAATACAAGCATTTATACAAACACATACACTACACACTTAAGTCTACATATAGTATGTCGACCCAAAGTGCGCAACTAGGCGAATCTCTTCGCCAAACTAATTATGCACGCATTCCTAACTTCCTAATGCGACAACAAACCATGTCAATCACATCAGCAAAATATGAATGTAAACGGTACTTCCTACAAATGACTAAAATGCCCTAAATCTCATATTCTTCGTTAATTTACGAAACAGGAAACAGAGAGCATGTTGTACATGTCAAACGGCGTTGCCGTCAAGAATCTACTATTAAACGACATTGAAAGCTTTGGAAACAGTCAATCAAAGCGTCTAATATCCGCACCTTATGTCTTGTAGACTCGGAAATTGAAACGGAGCGTATACGCTTCGTCTACGGCGAATAAGGAACCTAATACATAAGATCCATAAGCTACATCGCTATGGAAACAAGGAAAACTCAAATCACCAACTATTTAGGGTTTTTACTTACCTAGGATTGCGGTGGAATCGCCGGGAAAGCGGTAGAGGAGTGTTGCTTAAGCATGTGCAACACGTAGCACAAGTGGCGGGAAGAACTCTCCCACTCTCTCACAATCTCTCACTCTTTTTCTCTCTCCCAAGCTAGGGCTTCTCTCAAATTCGGATGGGAGAGAGGAGTGGGGGTTTCAACCCCTTTTATAGCCTAAAACATTCCCAAAATAGGCTTGGGAACAATGTTTACTTGTTGCCTAACCAAATCGGGGCCGTTTCGGTCCAAAAGGGCATTTCTGGAGGTCCCCAGGCCAAATGCGGTCGGACTTAAGCTCATGCATACTGGATCTAGCACACATCCAGTTTTCAGACCGGTTGGGTTCCCAGTTCGCACGTGGCGGCCCAGTTTCAGTTTAACGGTCACCGCACCAAGATCAGGCCTATAAGTCTCGTGATATGTAATAGAAATTTTTCCTGATCCAAGGGTGTAATTTGGCTGTATTCTGACGGTCAGAATGCTTAATACTGATGCGTCAAATTTGTGTGCCAGATTTGAATTTGAAATTCCAACTATGTCCCTATTCACACTCTCTTCGGTCCGGGCTCAATGAAATAGCCTGTGATTATCGGTTTGACTTGATTTTCGGAATGAGTGTCAAGTCCAGCTAGACGGTTCTAACGGTCTAAGATAGGAGGTATCGGACTTTCGACGCGCGGTCTAGATCCAATACAAAGTTTCAAGGAGGTCCCGAGGACAAACCGGCTTAGAGTTTGATCCGAGGCTTTAAAGCATTATAGCACCCTTAGTTCCACTCGCTTTGGGCCTTGTAGAACGTATTTAAAGCGATCAGGGACCATTTCCCAGCTATTCTAACGTTGCACTAGCTAACCTAGTCATATTTTCTAAAGGAATTAATCCTAAGTGATTCCTTTGGCTATGGAATTGGGTTCTAAGCGAATTTTCAGGTGTTTTAATTGACCCATTGCCTAAGGACGTCAAATCCCAGATTGGCCAAAATCCGGGGTGTTACAATCTACCCCCCTTAAAACACAATGTCGTCCCCGACATTGGCAAAGGGCAAGGAGTACCTAGAGAGACTTTAGTATTGACATTCTAAGGAAGGTTCAAATCTTATTTAGCGACTTAACCTTTACGCATAACCTAAATCAAAGGTTTCGATCTTGGGCCAGTGGGGAAAAGCCTAACCACGCTTCCGCTACGCCACTCTGATCGAACGGTAGCGTTGACTAACCTATCTGGATTGGACTAAATTCGTTCTACCCCCCTTAAAACTTGGTTTTTCTTAAATTCAAGTATCTATGCATCGCTCTATATATCGGAACAAGGTGCAACTTAGGGGCTATCTTTGACATGAATTAGGGAACAACCTCTCATTACAGTGGCTTTCCATGCTAATGATGCGTTCTATGGCATTGGTATCTATGGCGATAGAGATGAGCCTAAGCTCTATTGTGGATAGGTTCAGGGGCAGGTATGAGTTGGTGGCAAGACGCCTAATTCTCTACTGGCTTTAAGTCCTCGCCATTTCCCAAAGACACTATGATCCTGTTTAGTTGTAGATGGTCGAGCCAACACGGAAGAAAGGTTGTGTAATGGGTCTGAGTCGGATACATAGACTTTCTGTCTAGCTAGGACAGAAGATTTATTGTATCAATTCTTAATCCGAGTCGATTCCGATCTTCTGCTTGATCAGAGCATTGGATTTATTGGTAACCACTAGGATTAAGAAGTCGATTCAGACCGCGAATACATCGCTTACATGTAGTTCCTTTATTCCGCATTCTCGAATGCAATAAGCCCTTGGGGAAGGCAATTCTAGGGGGCGTGCTAGTACATTCTAAGTTCAATCTGAGGGAGTTATAAATGTTCCCTGAGAGTGTATGGTTCCTTCCTATGGGCAACAACAGGAGTCTATAAGTCATAAGGGGATCTATCCAAGGAAGGGAGTCTCATTCCAATCAAATCTAATCTATCATTCCTTAACATATACAGACTTTACCCTACTCTAGGTAGCTAGTACGCTAGTCTGTAACCCAGTAGCTATAATCTATAGCTTAAGATTATACGGTAAATGGCTTTCCATACCATTTCTACTACAGAGAGTTGTTCTATCGCTTAGGGTCAAGATTGTCTAAATGGAATTGGATTCCTTATGTCGTCAGACTCTTCAACTCTAGAAGTACTAACTCTAGGACCAAAACGCCAAGGGCCTATGTGGCCAGTAGCATTCAGTTGTATTAAATAGAACCGCATTCTTAGTCCCATAGTGGGATCGGAAGTGGCATGCTTGGTAGGAGGGTGGGGTGGGATAAAAACTAATTTGTAGGCCGGATCTCAGGGAGTTATAATACTCCCAATCTAGAAACAATATCTTATAACGAAATGAAACAACATGCATTCCATTCAACAAATTTTGGCTATATTAAGCCCAAACCACAACACAAACACATTTTTCTACCTAAAAACAAAACAACCTAGAAATTTCAAACAGTAATCAAACAAGAAAAAGGGCAACGACATAGATGCCTAATTCTACCAAAGGACTTCTACCAGGGTCCCAACTGACCTTCTTGAATACTATCAAGTTCAATACTGTCAGTTGCCCATTAGAGCTCTATCGGCCATGTGTTTTCAATACTTCTCAAACGGAGAAAGTTGAGAAATGGGATTTGAGGTTAGCATGATTCTGAGACCCAAAAAGGGGGTAAAGGCTCAAATAAAAGGGACATGAGAGAGAGAACGATGGAAAGGGAGGAAAAAGGCTGAAACAGCCTTAACAATAGCCATGGAAAATGGAGGAAATGCGAAGAAATGGTCGCCCAAAGGGACAGAATGAAATCTAGGCGTTGTAGAGGGATGCTTCAAGCTTCCCTAGGATGTATTTTCAGAAAGAAATGAAAATGAAAAAGGGGAATGGAGCACCTCACGATTTCAGCTCGATTTTGGGGTTTTAGGAGCTCCAACGGATGAAATCTTCAAGAGGGAGGGCTGCCAACTTCAAAGGAATGACGGAGGGTGGTCGTTTTTGGCAGGGAATGGATCTAGGGTGGTTTGGAATCACGAATTTTTGGGATAGGGCAGCTGAAAACGAAAATGGGGCTAGGGGAGGGGCTGTTTGTGAAGGAAGTACCCATATTTGGGGTTTTCTTGGGGTGGGAGGTGCATAGGGGTGATGTGGACCCTGTTTAAGGGGGTGCGCCCGAAGGACGGCCCCATCGGAGCTCGCCGGCCGGCGATGCATCGCCCGGCCGGCGATGGCATCGCCGGTCAACTCTCAATTTGACCGGTGGGACCCCATGGGTCTGGTCCCCCATGGTCCCAGGGTCCCAAAAAGTTAGGTCCCACCCCCTGGTTCATACTAATTTGGTCTCTATGAGCCCAAACATGTGTTCGGAGCTTTCCGGGTCCACATCGCAATCCCGAATACCAAACCATATGATGCAGCATATGAATTTGGGGTAGCAGGAGCCAGTACACCTATCTAGCTCCTTAGTTGCTAAAGAAAGTGAAGTTAGAATGGCCCTATGGCCATTTTTCAGGAAATTTTACTATTCATTGTAAAATTTTGTGAAAGTACTAATTTGTGTTATTTTCACATTAATTTTGATGCCTAATATGAAATGGATAAGAAAGAAATGAAGATTGGAATGTTTAGAGGAGGAATTTTGAAGATTTTTGGTGAAACGGGGTTTTTAAGCCCTGGCGATTGATTACAGGAGTCGTGGTCATCCCACGGCCCAAGGATTTACTTTTTCGGTTCAAAACCGCTCATAGGACGTCTCAACTCGACTTCCTACAGCTTAGAAGTGATTCGGGTTGCCTTACGCGAGCCGAGATGCATTACAGACTTGATCTTGCGATCGATTCTAATAGACTTCGCCTATCGGCGAATCTGCGATCTTAGACGTGTTTCTAGACCCTTCTCGCACCCACCTAAGTCAAAGGAAGCGACAGCGTACGTCGCGTGACCATAACCCAGGCCCGGTTTAATCCAAATCATGCTCTGATACCATCTGTAACATCCCGAAAATCGGGGGGTCGAGCAAAAACCCAACTCCCGAGTTCCAAAATGTTATTTATGCAACATAGAAATGTATGATTGAATGTTGTCTGTGATAATGTATTAAACATGAGTGAGATTAAGCCAGAACAGCATATCATACTCCAGAGATAGTTAAATTTGCAAGCGGAAGACTGTAATAGTATGTATAACATATATAAACCATTGTATGTCTCCAGAGTGTGAACATGCTACCAGGTTATATACATACATGTATACTTCAAAAGTAACCAAAAGAATATACATGAGTGCTCTAAAAATATAAAATGACAAGTGTCAAGGTATTTAAGCAACCTCCCTGTAATCCCGTCAATCAGAACACGCATAAAGGAGGGATCCTCCTCATCATCATCAAGTCCAGCTCCGCCTCATAGGCCGCGCCATCATCTGCAATCACAAAAAGGTCTGGTGGGTGTCCGGAACACCGTCCCGTAACGTGGGAGTGAGTAGCTAACTCAGTGGAATAATAGAGCAAAGATTAACATGTTATCAAATCAATCATGCGATAATAGTAACGCAGTAAATCAAACAATCCTAATATTGTTGTTAATGCAATTATGATATGACGTGATGTATGCCCTCACCGACGATCACCCTCATGCGGCAACATCTTACGACCGCGGCATGCCACACTCCCTAGAGTGCTCCACATCTTCCAGGCACATGCAATGCTATGGTGATATGATTACCGAGTTGTTATTAGTCCTTTTCATACAGCAATATTGGGAAACTAAGGTACCTCCCTTATATCAATCCCAACACAGATCCTGTCTAGGGTCGTCACTCCTAGTAGTCTCATACGATGTATATTTTGTAGGTCGCTGCAAGGGCTGCCAGGGCTGTTGCACGCACTCGTTGCTCCGCTCCCCCATCACCTTATCAATACAGGCCTACTGTACTCTACTGCTACGGAAGGGTCGTCGCCTCCCGTAGACTCAGAATACGCTCGCGGTCACTACAAAGGGCTGCCAGGGCTGTTGCTCGCACTCGTTGCACCGCTCCCCCATCACCTTATCAGTGTAGGCCGACAGCAAGAATATAGTGTCCCATACCACCATAATCTGCTCACGAGTCATAGGTGCTCACTGGTCACTACGGGGAGGTTTGTGGCCCCAGCGTAGGCCGACAGCTCGACCACGGTGTCCCATACCACCATGCCCGGCTCATGAGTCTTTATGGATCAAGGTACCATGGTTAACAGGGTTTACAATGGTAAGTTCAGTACCCTAGGTTCAAGCAGTTATGATACATACAAGGTGAACAAACATCGGCCAGTCGGGTTACTTGACGGGCTCGACTAGTGCGATCGCATCTCGAATTGAACGACATGAAGTTCGTGAAACACTTCGCGTGGCCTAACCACTGCCGCCAACTCTCAACACGAATCACATTCATCGACGCGTCGTTCGTGGCTATGACCAGTCAGCCACGAATTCGCTCGGTTACCGACTGCCTGGACTAAGTCAAGTCCCACACATCTATGGAATTACATTAACACTATACAAAGGTGTTGGAATTGAAATACATCATGTGAGCATGTTAGCACATGTTATAACATTCAACTTAAGCAAATCTTCAGGGCATACTTCCCATGCATATTCAACTTAAGCAAATCCTCAAGCACATACATTCCATGCATGTAATGAAATCATGCATTTTGTCAACATGTAGAAAATCATTTAGGTCAGCATAATAATTGAAAAATCAATCACAAACTATCAAATAACATCATTTAATTCAATACATACTAATACAAGCATTTATACAAACACATACACTACACACTTAAGTCTACATATAGTATGTCGACCCAAAGTGCGCAACTAGGCGAATCTCTTCGCCAAACTAATTATGCACGCATTCCTAACTTCCTAATGCGACAACAAACCATGTCAATCACATCAGCAAAATATGAATGTAAACGGTACTTCCTACAAATGACTAAAATGCCCTAAATCTCATATTCTTCGTTAATTTACGAAACAGGAAACAGAGAGCATGTTGTACATGTCAAACGGCGTTGCCGTCAAGAATCTACTATTAAACGACATTGAAAGCTTTGGAAACAGTCAATCAAAGCGTCTAATATCCGCACCTTATGTCTTGTAGACTCGGAAATTGAAACGGAGCGTATACGCTTCGTCTACGGCGAATAAGGAACCTAATACATAAGATCCATAAGCTACATCGCTATGGAAACAAGGAAAACTCAAATCACCAACTATTTAGGGTTTTTACTTACCTAGGATTGCGGTGGAATCGCCGGGAAAGCGGTAGAGGAGTGTTGCTTAAGCATGTGCAACACGTAGCACAAGTGGCGGGAAGAACTCTCCCACTCTCTCACAATCTCTCACTCTTTTTCTCTCTCCCAAGCTAGGGCTTCTCTCAAATTCGGATGGGAGAGAGGAGTGGGGGTTTCAACCCCTTTTATAGCCTAAAACATTCCCAAAATAGGCTTGGGAACAATGTTTACTTGTTGCCTAACCAAATCGGGGCCGTTTCGGTCCAAAAGGGCATTTCTGGAGGTCCCCAGGCCAAATGCGGTCGGACTTAAGCTCATGCATACTGGATCTAGCACACATCCAGTTTTCAGACCGGTTGGGTTCCCAGTTCGCACGTGGCGGCCCAGTTTCAGTTTAACGGTCACCGCACCAAGATCAGGCCTATAAGTCTCGTGATATGTAATAGAAATTTTTCCTGATCCAAGGGTGTAATTTGGCTGTATTCTGACGGTCAGAATGCTTAATACTGATGAGTCAAATTTGTGTGCCAGATTTGAATTTGAAATTCCAACTATGTCCCTATTCACACTCTCTTCGGTCCGGGCTCAATGAAATAGCCTGTGATTATCGGTTTGACTTGATTTTCGGAATGAGTGTCAAGTCCAGCTAGACGGTTCTAACGGTCTAAGATAGGAGGTATCGGACTTTCGACGCGCGGTCTAGATCCAATACAAAGTTTCAAGGAGGTCCCGAGGACAAACCGGCTTAGAGTTTGATCCGAGGCTTTAAAGCATTATAGCACCCTTGGTTCCACTCGCTTTGGGCCTTGTAGAACGTATTTAAAGCGATCAGGGACCATTTCCCAGCTATTCTAACGTTGCACTAGCTAACCTAGTCATATTTTCTAAAGGAATTAATCCTAAGTGATTCCTTTGGCTATGGAATTGGGTTCTAAGCGAATTTTCAGGTGTTTTAATTGACCCATTGCCTAAGGACGTCAAATCCCAGATTGGCCAAAATCCGGGGTGTTACAGTTTTACTAAAGGTTGAAGAATCTTTGCATCGATCCATATATCGGAACGAGGCGTAACTTAGGGGCTATCCTTAACCTAAAATGGAAACAACCTTTCTCTACAGGGTTTTCCTTGCTAATGATGCGTTTTATGGCATTGGTACCTATGATCATAGAGATGAGCCCAATCTCTATTGTGGTTAAGTTTAGGGGCAGGTATGAGTTGGTGGCAAGATATCGAATTCTCTACTGGCTTTAAGTCCTCGCCATTTCCCAAAGACAAAGTAATAACTTTTGGTTATATATGGTCGAGCCAACGCGGAAAAAAAGTTGTGTAGTGGGTCTGAGCCGGATACATAGACTTTCTGCCTAGAACAAAAATTTACTGTATCAGTTCTTAATCCTAAACGATGCCGATCTTCTACTTGATCAGAGCATTGGATTTATTGGCAACTACCAGGATTGAGAAGTCAATTCAAACCGCGAATACTTCGCTGATAATTACATTTCCTTTACTCCGCGTTCCTGAATGCAATAAGCCCTTTGGGGAAGGCAATTCTAAGGGGCGTGCTAGTACATTCTAAGTTCAATCTGAGGAATTTATAAATATTCCCTGAGACTGAATGGTTCTTTCCTATGGGCAACAACATAAGTCTATAAGTCATAAAGGGATTTATCGAAGGAATAATGTTCTACTTCAACCAAATCTAACCTACAATTCCTTAGCATATATATGCTTTACACTACTTAAAGTAACTAGTAGGCTAGTCTGTAACTCAGTAGCTATAATCTAAAGCCTAAGATTATACGTTAAATGGTTCCATACCATTTCTACTACAGAGAATTCTTCTATTGCTTAGGGTCAAGATTGTCTAAATGGAATTGGATTTCTTATGTCGTCAGACCCTTCAATCTGCGTCCTCAACTCCTCCATCTCAAACGGTGTTATGCGATACGTCGGCAGTGAGACGGGCGAGGAACTAAGAACTAGATCGATAGTGAAATCGATCTGTCGTCGAGGCGACAAACTAGGGATCTTCCTGAACAGATTCTCAAACTCGCAAACGACTGGCGTATGCTCAATTATCTGGGCACCAGCGTCTCGCAATAAGGTGGCGTAACTAAGTATGCGAAAAGGGAGATTTACCCGCACTGGAAACATGAAGGATGCTCCCTCTGGCTCATAGGCTGTCACTATACGAGTCTCGCAGTCAATCTCGGCCCTCGCTGCAGTCAACCAGTCTATGCCAAGAATGACATCGAGATAAACCAGAGCGGGATCGACGACGAGATCTAGAGCCATCGTCTTGCCCCCTAGATCCATCAAACAACCCTCACACATCTGGGTGGCATCTGTAAAGGACCCGTGAGCTGTATAAACTCGCACCCCATCCATAATAATAGTCTGTAGCCCAAGACGCCTGACTATAGCACGTGATATCAAAGAAATCGTGGAACTAGTGTCCACCATCACCAGAATAGGAATACCTCTAATATGGGCAGTGACCTCGAAGGCTGAATGCTGAGAAGTCTGTGTCGCAGCTGCCTCTGTTATCAAGGCATGTACCCGTGCCTGCTGTGGCCAGTTCGGCCGCTGAGTCATGGGCCGTGGAGGCTGCCTGATCTGCGATACCGGAGGTCTGAAGGAAGGATGCACAGGAGCCAATCGTATAGGCGGTGCTGATATCGCCTGTGGACGTGTACGGTCGATCTTCTGCGGCGGCAAGAACCTACTGTCCCGCATCCTGGCAAAACAACTCTGCGCCAAGTGGCCCTCTCTCCCAGAATATGTGCATAGTAAATCAGAGCGCCGCATCAGGGGTACTGGCACGGTAGCCCTAGTAGGAGGGTCGACGCGAGGCCTCTTGCCCGCAAAGGGCCTGTCCTGCATCTCTGGTCGTGGCCTAGGAGCAACAGGGCCACGAGATCGCGTAAGCCGATCCACATCCTACTCTGCCCGCATGGACATGTGAATCAGCTCCGCATAGGAGGGAATGCTCACACAGCACATCTTCGACCGAATATCCGGTCGCAAACCCTCTGAAAAGCGCCATATGCGCATCTGCTCATCTGCCAAAATAGTCGGGACGTATCTGCCCAACACCGTGAACCGATGCTCATACTCCGTAACTGTCATGGTTCCCTGTTTGAGGCGGAGAAACTCATTCTCCAGGTCATGCCTGTACGTCTGGGGATAGTATTTCTCGTAGAAGCGAAACTCAAACGCTGCCCATGTCCATACATAATCGGCGGCAACGGTCCGCAATACGCTGTCCTACCACAAGCTGGCCTCTCGTTCAAACAGGAACGTAGCCAACTCTACCTGCTCAGCCTCTGTACAATGAAGCATCTGCAATATCTTCGACACACGGTCGAGCCAATACTCGGCCTCCTCGGGTCTATGAGAACCCGTAAAAGTGAGAGGCCGTAAGCGCTGGAATCGCTCTAATAAGCCTCGTGTATCTGTGACATTCCCCACAGGGTAAGCAGGTGTTATAGGATGAGCCATGCCCTCACCCTGGGCATATGTATCAGCATCCTCAGCTGGATGCGCCGGTGGTGCAGGTGGAGTCACACCCCCACCCTGGGCTAGTGTCCTCACAATAGTAGTCAGAAGCTGCTGCTGCTGCTGCATCATAGCCATCATCTGCTCAAATCTGTTAGGAGGTGGAGCAGGCTGTGGCGTGTGCTGCGTCGAAGTAGACGCACGATAAGGCTCTCTGACTGGCGGTGTGAACGGTGGTGGTCCAACTGTAGGACCAGCAGTAGGCTGAGACGCGCGCGCTGTCTCAGGAATCGGGCCCACAGCAGGGTCCGCATGGGTGTCAGGCTGCGAAGGAGCCTGATCCATAGGCTCACTCAATGCAAGCCGAGCCGTGCTCCGCGTGGCCTTAGGCGGCATTCCCTATATTCAAAATAGGGCGCAACCTTGTCAGTCTCAATAGCACAAACACCGTAATCATTCACACAGGATCCATAAGCATTTCATTCATTTCATTTAATCAAAATTGTCACAATACAAGGGATATATCCTTACAAGTATCATGACGAGAAATACATGGAAACTAAGACAGTTAAAATTTACAAAAGCAACATAAGCAAAGCACTAGCCTTAACAGGCTTACACAACTTAAAGCAGGAAATAACTAACTACTAACAACAACATCAAAGATCTCATCGCTAGTCTGAGTCGGGTGACGGAGGAGGAGCACCCTTATCCTACAAGCAGCACAGGATCGCCTTTAAGGTGCGAGTCACCTTACCGAATTTCCTCTTCGTAACGGCCTTGGCATCCTCGACTTCAGCGTGAAGTTCCTGAACTTCTCTTCGCAAGGCGACCTGGCTCTCTTCAATCCGGGCAATGCGATCATCGCCAATAGCCTGAGTAGAAGGAGGAGGGCTCTCATCTGTATCCTGAGCCTCCTCTTTTGCCTCTTCCTGGACTTCTTCCTGAACTTCTACTCCAGGTTCTCCTTCACTTGGACCCTCTTCGTCATCAAAGTCATCCTCGCTATCCTCCTCAAGCTGATTCTCACGGTACTGAGACCCAATCTTCATCTTGACCATAGTTGACTCATCAATGCTGTGAATCGGAACAGGCAATTCCGACCCAAGTCTGTAAGCAAACTCAAGCACGATCATGCATATCAGTCGGCCAATGATTCGGACATTCTTCTCGATTTTGCTATGAGGATTATCTATCGCAAGATGAAAGTGGCCATACACACATTCTCTCCCTGGGCCACCAGATACAGGAAATTAACCATAAGGCGCGTACACTCAATGCGATTTGTCGACCTGGGATACACAATGAACGTGCAAATATGGTGTAGCAGGCGCAAATCATCAGACATATACGTCGCCTTGAGGCTATTATTAGGCTGCCATGGAACCAACTTACCGCATAGGAACCTGGTACGGTGTAACATCCTAAAAATCAGGGGTCGAGCAAAAACCCAACTCCCGAGTTCCAAAATGTTATTTATGCAACATAGATATGTATGATTGAATGTTGTCTGTGATAATGTATTAAACATGAGTGAGATTAACCTAAAACAGCATATCACGATCCAGAGATGGTTAAATTTACAAGCGAAAGACTGTGATAGTATGTATAACATATATAAACTGTTGTATGTCTCCAGAGTGTGAATATGTTACCAGGTTATATACATACATGTATACTCCAGAAATAAACAAAACGGATATACATGAGTGCGCTAAAAATATAAAATGACAAGTGTCAAAGTATCTAATCAACCTCCCTGTAATCCCGTCAATCAGAACACGCATAAAAGAGGAATCCTCCTCATTATCATCAAGTCCAGCTCCGCTTCTCAAGCAGCGCCATCATCTGCAATCACAAAAAGGGACTGGTGGGTGTCCGAAAACACCATCCCATAACGTGGGAGTGAGTGATCAACTCAGTGGGATAAGAGAGTAGAGATTAGCATGTTATCAAATCAATCATGCACTAATAATAAAGCAGTAATTCAAACAATCCTAATACTGTTGTTAATGTAATATGACATGACGTGATGTATGCCCTCACCGACGATCTCCCTCATACGGCACCATCTTACGACCGCGCATGCAATCGACCCTCAAGTGCTCCACATCTTCCAGGCACATGCAATAGTATGGTGATATGATTTTTGAGTTGTTATTAGTCCATTCAAACAGCAGGATTGGGAAACTAAGGTACTTTCCTTATATCAATCCCAACATAGATCCTATCTAGGGTCTTCACTCCTAGTAATCTCATACGATGTATATTGTGTAGGTCGCTGCAAGGGCTGCCAGGGCTATTGCATGCACTTGTTGCACTGCTCCCCCATCACCTTATCAATACAGGCCTACTGTACTCTACTGCTATGGAAGGGTCGTCGCCTCCTGTAGACTCAGAATACGCTCGCGGTCACTACAAAGGGATGCCAGGGCTGTTGCTCGCACTCGTTGCACCGCTCCCCCATCACCTTATCAATGTAGGCCAACAACAAGAATATAGTGTCCCATACCACTATAATCTGATCACGAGTCATAGGTGCTCACTGGTCACTACGGGGAGGTTTGTGGCCCCAACGTAGGCCGACAGCTTGACCACGGTGTCCCATACCACCATGCCCGGCTCATGAGTCTTCTTGGATCAAGGTACCATGGTTAACAGGGTTTACAATGGTAAGTTCAGTACCCTAGGTTCAAGCAGTTATGACTCATGCAGGGTGAACATACAACGGCCAGTCGGGTTACTTGACGTGTTCGACTAGCGCGATCGCATCTCAAGTCGAACGACATGAAGTACGTAAAACACTTCGGGTGGCCTAACCACTGCTGCCAACTCCAAAACACGGCTCGCGTTCATCGACGCGTCGTTCGTGGTGAAGATAAGCTAACCACGAATTCGCTCGGTTACTGACTGCCTGGACTAAGCATAGTCCCAAACAATTAAGGAATCACATCAGCAAATCATATGAGAGTATTGGAATTGAAATACTACCATGTGAGCATGTTAACACATGTTATAACATACAACTTAAGTAAATCATCAAGTACATGCATTTCATGCATATAATGAAATTATGCATATAGTCAACATGTAGGAAATCATTTACGTCAGCATATTAATTGAGAAATCCATCTCAAACTAATTCATAACATCATTTAATTCAATACATACTAATACAAACATTTATACAAACACTTACACTACACACTTAAGTCTACATATAGTATGTTGACCCGAAGTGCGCATTTAGGCGAATCTCTTCGCCAAACTAATTATGCACGCATTCCTAACATTCTAATGCGATAACAAATCATGTCAATCACATCAGCAAAATATGAATGAAATCTGTGCTTCTTACAAATGACTAAAATGCCCTAAATCTCATATTCTTCGCCGGTTTACGAAACAGGAAATGGACAGCATGTTGTACATGTCAAACGGTGTTGTCATCGATAATCTACTATTAAACAACATTGAAAGCTTTGAAAACAGTCAATCAAAGCGTCTAAAATTCGTACCTTGTCTCTTATAAACGTGTCGTTTCGAACGGAGCGTATACGCTTCGTCTACGGCGAATAGAGGACCTGTTTTACAAGATCTATTAACTATCAAGCTATGGAACGGAAGAAACATCAAATCAGTAACTTTCTAGGGTTATTTCTTACCTGAAAATGCAAAGAAATCACCGGCCAGGTGATCGGAGTGTGTTGCTTAGGCACTTGCAGCAAGTGGCACGAGCAGCAAGAAATTCTCTCCTACTTCATCTCATAAACTCTCACCTTTTCTCTCTCCCAATCTAGGGATTTTTACAAATTCGGATGGGAGAGGAGTGAGGGTTTCAACCCTTTTTATAAGCCCAAACTTGCCCGAAATAGGCTCGGGAACAAGTTTCACTTGAGGGGTAACCAAATTGGGGCTGTTTCAGTCCAAAAGGACATTTTTGGTGGTCCCCTGCCGAACGCGATCGGACTTAAGCTCATGCATACTGGATCTAGCATACATCAAGTTTTTAGTCCGGCAGGGTTCACAGATCGCGCGTGGCGGACCAGTTTCAGTTCAGCGATCACCGCACGTAGATCAGGGCTGCAAGTCCCATGATATGAAATAGAAATTTTTCCTGATCCGAGGGTGTAATCTGGGTGAATTCTGACGGTCAGAATGCTAAATACTGACACGTCAAGTCGTGTGCTAGATTTGAATTTCAAATTCCAAATCTGTCCCTATTTGCACTCTCTTCAGTCCGGGCTCAATGAAATAGCCTGTGATTATCGGTTGGACTTGATTTTCGAAATGATTGTCAAGTCCAACAAGGCGGTTCTAACGATCTAAGATTGTAGGTATCGGACTTTCGACGCGCGGTCTACATCCAATATAGTTTTTAAAGTGGTCCAGAGAACAAACCTGCTTAGAGTTTGATCCAAGGTTATAGAGTATTATAGAGTCATACGTTCTACTCGATTTGGGTCTTGTAGAACGTATTTAAAGTGATCAGGGACTGTTTCCTAGCTACTCTAACGTTGCGCTAGCTAACTTATGTTTAGTTTCTAAAGGAATTAATCCTAAGTGGTTTCTTTGGCTATGGAATTGGGTTCTGAGCAATTTTTCAGGTGTTTTAGTTGACCCACTGCCTAAGGAAGTCAAATCCCAGATTGGCCAAAAATCTGGGGTATTACATACGACGATCTCGCTCACGCCTACTCCTCAGATTCTTCTCACTAGGATGAACATCACCAAGAGGTACGTTCAGCAGTCACGCAATCAACCGCACATCGATCGTAGCCATCCTGTCCCTACCAAAAGATATTTTGAACTGCAATGGCTCCATTGTAGGATTCTGGATACAAGTGTAGAAGGCACGAACGGTGCTCACATTAGCACGAGCGCGAGCTTTAAAGATCGGACCCCAATGCGCATCTTCAATGCGCTCGAACAACAAAAATTCACCGAATAGTCATCCTTCCACGTCCGCCTCAAATAACACTTTGCGATCAGTGTATTGGCCGTGAGGCATCTCTGGTAGAATCACTCGCCCAAGGTGAGTATGGGGATCCAAATCCCGCTTTGTATGGAACTCTCGAGCTGTAGCTGGACCTGTAGCAGCGCTTGAACTTGCGGCACCACCCCGCGGTCTTCTCGATTGAGCAGGGTGACTTGGCCCAGCCGCGTCTGTTGCGGTCTTCCTTTTACCCATCAAAGATAGGATGGTGGAGAGTGACAAAAGGCCTAAAATGGCTTCCACGAAAGTCATGAAAAATGGAGAAAATACGAAGAAGGGGCTGTCCAAACTTGAAAAGGGAGATCTAGGCATTGTAGAGGGATGCTTCAAGCTTCCCTAGGATGTATTTTCAAGGAGAAATGAAAATGAAAAAGTGGAATGGAGCACCTCACGATTTCAGCTCGATTTGGGAGTTTTTGGAGCTCCAAACGATGAAATCTGTTAGAGGGAGGGCTGCAAACCAAAATAGATTGATGGAGAGTGGTCGTTTTTGGCCAAGGATGGATCTAGGAGTGGTTTGGAATCATAGAATTTGGAGATGGCAGCTGAAAAATGAGAATGGAGCTATGGGGAGGGCTGTTTGTGAAGGAAGTGCACGATTTAGGGGTTTTCTACACAAGAACCACACATGGGGGGTGTGAAATACCCAAAATACCCTCAGATCTCGGACCACGCATCCAACTGACCACATTGGCCGGCGATGCATTGCCGGATCGGCGATGGCATCGCCGACCAACCCTCTGGTCAGGCGGTGGGACCACATGGGTTTGGTCCCCCATGGTCTAGGGACCCCAAAAAGGTACGGTCCCAACCTTGGTTCATTATATTTTGACCTATATAGGCCCAAATATGTGTTCGGGGCTTTCCGGGGCCAATCTGTAATTTTGAATACAAAACCCTATCATGTAGCATATTATTTTGGGATAGAAGGATCTAGTACACCCATCTAGACTATTAGTTGCTAAAGAAAGTGAATTTAGAATGGCATTATGGCCATTTTTCATGAAATTTTACTATTCCCTGTAAACTTTTGTGAAAGTATTATTTTATGTTATTTTCACATTAGTTTTGATGCCTAACATGAAAAGGATGAGAAGGAATTGAAGATTGGAGTGGTGAGAGGAAGAATTTTGAAGATTTTTGGTGAAACGGGGTTTTTAAGCCCTGGCGATTGAATACTGGGGTCGTGGTTGTCCCACGGCCCAAGGATTCACATTAACAGGTTTGAAATCATTCAAAGAATGTCACAACCCACTCACCTACAACCTAGGAGCTATTCGGATTGCTTCACGCGACCCTAAATGCTTTACGGACTCGATCACGCGATCGATTTAAATAGACTTCGCCTATTGGCGAATCTGTGATCCTATGAGTGTTTCTAGAGCCTTCTCGCACCCACATAAGTCAAAAGAAGTGACAACGTATGTCGCGTGACCATAACCCAGGCCCAGTATACTCTTATTCATGCTTTGATACTAACTTGTAACACCCTGAAAATCGGGGGTTGTGTATAAACTCAACTCCCGAGTTCCAGACCGTCACTTATGCAAAAAGAATGATTATGGTTCAATGTTTTCTGAGTTAAAGAATTCACATGAGTAAAAGTATACCAAAACTGTAATTCATACTCCAGATCCAGTGATAAAAGAAAGCGGAAGACTAAACAATATATATATCACTGTATGGAAAAACAAAGTAGATCTCAACTGTCAATAAAGTATGAATACATCCCTGAGTCTCATATACATGTAAATAAATAAATCAAAATGCCAAAATATTCCCATTGAGGTCCCGTCAACCCAGGTCACCTAAGCAAAGCCATCATGATACTACATGTACGAGAACTCGTCCTGGTCCTCGTCAAAGTCTGGTTCTGCCTCTTGGATCTCAGCATCACCTGCATCTACAACAGGGTCTGGTGGGTGTTGCAAACACCATCCCGTAACGTGGGATTGAGTAGCTAACTCAGTGGAATAATAAAGCAAGGATTTACATGTTCTCAAATCAATCATGCGATAATAGTAAAACAGTAAATCAGACAACCCTAATACTGTTATTAATGCAATATGACATGACGTGATGTATGCCCTCACCGACGATCTCCCTCATACGGCACCATCTTCGACCGCGGCATGCAATCGTCCCTCAAGTGCTCCACATCTTCCAAGCACATGCAATGTTATGGTGATATGATTTTCGAGTTGTTATTAGTACATTCAAACAGCAGGATTGGGAAACTAAGGTACTTCCCTTATATCAATCCCAACACAGATCCTGTCTAGGGTCGTCACTCCTAGTAATCTCATACGATGTATATTTTATAGGTCGCTGCAAGGGCTGCCAGGGTTCTTGCACGCACTCGTTGCTCCGCTCCCCCATCACCTTATCAATACAGGCCTACTGTACTCTACTGTTATTGAAGGGTCGTCGCCTCCCGTAGACTCAGAAGACGCTCGCGGTCACTACAAAGGACTCGTCGCCTGATCAGCGTAGGCCGACAGCAAGAATATAGTGTCCCATACCACCATAATCTGCTCACGAGAATAGGTGCTCACTGGTCACTACGGGGAGGTTTGTGGCCCCAGCGTAGGCCGACAGCTCGACCACGGTGTCCCATACCACCACGCTCGGCTCATGAGTCTTCGTGGATCAAGGTACCATGGTTAACAGGGTTTACAATGGTAAGTTCAGTACCCTAGGTTCAAGCAGTTATGACTCATGCAGGGTGAACATACATCGGCCAGTCGGGTTACTTGACGGGCTCGACTAGCACGATCGCATCTCAAGTCGAACGACATGAAGTGCATAAAATACTTCGTGTGGCCTAACCACTGCCGCCAACTCCAGAACACGGCTCGCGTTCATCGACGCATCGTTCGTGGCCAAGACCAGCCAACCACGAATTCGCTCGGTTACCGACTTCCTGGACTAGGTATAGTCCCAAACAATTATGGAATCATATTGGCAAATCATGTCAGCGTATTGGAATTGAAATACAACTATGTGAGCATGTTAACACATGTTATAACATACAACTTAAGTAAATCATCAAGCACATACATTTCATGCATATAATGAAATCATGCATATAGTCAACATGTAGGAAATCATTTACGTCAGCATATTAATTGAGAAATCCATCTCAAACTAATTCATAACATCATTTAATTCAATACATACTAATATAAATATTTATACAAACACTTACACTACACACTTAAGTCTACATATAGAATGTCGACCCGAAGTGCGCATTTAGGCGAATCTCTTCGCCAAACTAATTACGCACGCATTCCTAACAATCTAATGCGACAAAAAATCATGTCAATCACATCAGAAAAATATGAATGAAATCTGTACTTCCTATAAATGACTAAAATACCCTAAATCTCATATTTTTCGTTGATTTACGAAACAGGAAACGGACAGCATGTTGTACATGTCAAACGGCGTTGTCGTCTATAATCTACTATTAAACGACATTGAAATCTTTGGAAACAGTCAATCAAAGCGTCTAAAATCCGCACCTTGTCTCTTATAAACGTGTCGTTTCGAACGGAGCGTATACGCTTCGTCTACAGCGATAAGAGAACCTAATTCACGAGTTACGTCAGCTAACAAGCTATGAATCCTAGTAAACCTCAAATCAGCAACTTTCTAGGGTTATTTCTTACCTGAAAAAGTGGAACAATCATTGGCCAGGTGATTGAGATGTGTTGCTGAAGCACGTGCAACAGGTGGCACGAAGGCAGGAAAAATCTATCCTACTCTCTCTTACAAACTCTCACCTTTTCTCTCTCCCAAACTAGGGTTTCTCTCAAATTCGGATGGGAGAGAGGAGTGAGGGTTTCAACCCCTTTCATAAGCTTAAAAATGCCCGAAATAGGCTTCGGTACAAAGTTCACTTAGTGCATAACCAAATCAGGGCCGTTTCGGTCCAAAAGATGATTTCTGGTGGTCCCCTGGCAGAACGCAATCGGACTTAAGCTCAAGCATACAGGATCTAGCACGCATCAAGTTTTCAGTCCGGCAGGGTTCGCAGATCGCATGTGGCGGTCCAGTTTCAGTTCAACAGTCACCGCAAGTAGATCAGGGCTGCAAGTCTCATGATATGAAATTGAAATTTTTCCTGATCCGAGGGTGTAATTTGACTGAATTCTGACGGTCAGAACGCTTAATACTGACACGTCAAGTCGTGTGCCAGATTTGAATTTTAAATTCCAAATCTGTCCATATTCGCACTCTCTTCAGTCCGGGCTCAACGAAATAGCCTGTGATTATCGGTTGGACTTGATTTTCGAAATGATTGTCAAGTCCAGCTAGGCGGTTCTAACGGTCTAAGATAGTAGGTATCGGACTTTCGACGTGCGGTCTAGATCCAATACAAAGTTTTAAAGTGGTCCAGAGAACAAACCTTCTTAGAGTTTAATCTGAGGTTATAGAGTATTATAGAGTCATTAGTTCTACTTGATTTGAGTCTTGTAGAACGTATTTAAAGTGATCAGGGACTATTTCCCAGCTACTCTAGTATTGCGCTAGCTAACTCACGCTTAATTTCCATAGGAATTAATCCTAAGTGGTTTCTTTGGCTATGGAATTGGGTTCTGAGCGATTTTTCAAGTGTTTTAGTTGACCCACTGCCTAAGGACGTCAAATCCCAGATTGGCCAAAATTCGGGGTATTACAGGCTGGAAGCAGTAATCCCAATTGAAATACAAGTAGTATCACTCAGAGTGGCAGTACACTAGTCTATAATAGATGATGTCAATGCAAAGATAAGGTTGAAAGAATTGGATTTGCTTGATAAAAAATGGCTGGCAGCCCAATAGCGATTGCAATCATATCAAGCCAGAATATCGGCCCCCTTCGATAAACATGTTAAATATCATTCCTTCAAGAAAGGGGATATGGTACTGATGCTTAAAAGGCATATAGTGATCACCCGTCGAACAGGGGGCAAGTTCGAGACTAAATGGGATGGGCCCTATATAATAAAAGAAGTATACTCCAATGGCGCGTACAGAGTTGTAGATCAAAATGGATGGGGTATCAGTATACCGGTCAACGTTCACTTTATAAAGAGATACCATCCCTGAAGATGTTACTAGTTTTGATTAAGAACATCACCAGCATAATGATTCTGAATCAAAAGGGGGTGAGAATGAGCAAGGCTATGTCCATATGTCATCCAGAGAATGAATAAAGAAGAAGTTTTCAAGCATATTATGACTAGATATCAAGCATATTAAGACTAGATATCTGTCATGCCCCAAACTCAGAAACCGGGCTCACAAAATTCCCGATCGCCGAATCCGGCACTGACAGCCTCCGTAGAACCCCATTCTCGGCTCCTAGCTCCCATTCGCCAGGTTCCGATCCTGGGATGCTACGAGGAGGATTTAAAATGTCAGTTTGATTCGTAATAGGCATAACCAAAGGCATAACCCACAAACAACAACCAAGAACTCCATTACATTTCCACTATGATCAAAAACTTTACAAGTACAATGAGCATAAAGGGAAATACAATGGTAAATAAAAAAAACTCCAAATGATCAGCAACGTGCTCTTGCCTCAGCACTGCTGCGATCCAACGTCACCTGCACGCAACGGTCGTGCATAAGCTTACAGAAAGCTTAGAGGGTGGTGAAAGTGTGTGCACAAGGTTGTAATATGAACATGCAATGTCAGAGTAAAGCGGAATATGCAGATGGATCTATGATATCATGAGCCATACCAAGGCTTATGCGATGCAAGACATGAATGGTATCGGCCATCCCAAGGCCATGCGATGTGCAATGCAACTCAAGCATACAGATCCTCATCTATGTCTACACATCAATACAGCTCAATATGGAATATCACCAGGTCTAGTACACTCTAAACCAGATTGTCGCCACATCACGCGCAATAAGGTAATTGAAAGAGACCTCACTATCCGTCTGCTAATATCAGGCGCGACTCGTCGATAGCGGACCCATTCCTCGAGCTGGTCAAACTCAGCCTAGGATTGCCCCCTACACTCGGGCGGGTAAGGCCGCATCCCCTTCCAACTGACCACGACACAGTGGAGAGCACAGCCAACTGGTATTCGACACTCAGTGCTCATCTACCCACACGGTCTAGACGTTGGAGCAACCTCTTGGTACCATAAGGGTTTAGGGACTTTCACCAAGGGATATTTATAGTACCCCATGTAGAACAAGATTTTCGGTATCCAATCCTGCCAACCACGACGCATCTGTGGAGGCTATGGCCCAGATGTCGTTAGGGCGTATAATAAACATGTCACACAAATGCGAAATGCATGATTCACGCTATCCAGTCATGTAACAAATCCAGCACATATCGTGCGCTCATGTAGGGCAACTCCGCCTAACCGGGAGCCTATAAACAACCTGCTCGAAGGCATATGCTATGATCAGAAAATTCTCACGTCAAGCATACATATGATGCTTATGATCATGAGTCATGAAACTGTACTAAACATGATGTAATAAAATGAACTATCTCACAATGTAGATGGACCTGGACGGCCTATACACGATAAGTACGGCCCAGTAATGGGCCCTAAGGAGAGTCGTAAAGTGGACATCCAACCAACATTACACTCGCAATGTGGACGTCAAACCAACATTGCTCCCAAGCACGATCTTCTTAAACATCTCTACATAATCGGTATTGGGATTACACATTGCAATGGACTTTAGGTTCACCCCATTGGGCTTTTCATATATATATCAAATGGCCATATCCTATGGGCTTTTATTCATTAGATGGGCCACACCAATGGGTCTTATGTGAATTGCAATGGGTCAAACCCGTGGGCCTAGGATTACATCAAATGAGCTTAGTCTCATGAGTCTAGTATGTGACCCATGGGTCACACCAATTGGGTCCCATATGTAGATCAAGTGGGCCTCAACCCATAGGCCTAACATGAGTCACATGGGCCTAAATCCCTAGGCCTTAAACAAATCAAATGGTCCTAACCCATGAGCCTTCAATAAATTAAATGGGTCTAACCCATAGGCCTCGTATGCATATCAAAGTGGGCCTAAACCCCTAGGCCTTACATATATCAAATGGGCCCAGTCCCATGGACTTGCAACACATCAAATGGGCCTAAGTCCTTAGGCCTAAAATGAATCAAATGGGCCTAGCCCATAAGCATTTTATAAATCAAGTGGGCCCAAGTTCATAGGCCTTAAATGGATCAAATGGGCCTAGCCCATAAGCAGGTTACAAATCAAATGGGCCTAACCCATAGACCTTTTGCAATTAGAGGGGCCTAACCCATACATGAGGGGCCCACCCAACCAACAGTTCAGGCCTAGAACAGATCACACCAAGTGGATGGACGGTATGGATGCATTTCATGCATCATGGTGGGTCCCACTGTCCAGTGGACAGTGCAGATAGCGCACGTACATTACACAGGCCCCACCGTCCGCTGGACGGTGGAGGCATACATGCAAGGTGGGTGCCACTGTCCGCCTGGACGGTGGCTTGAAATACATACAACACTGTGGGTCCCATGTGGGGCCCACTGAAATATTTATTTGGCAATCCAACCCATTCACAATGTCACTCGGACCTGGATGAAGGGAAAGCATAAATTTTAGCTTGATTCAATACTTCTGTGGGCCCTAAAAACTTTTCAACGGTGGAATTCAACTCACACTGTTTCACGTGGTGTGGGCCACCTGAGTTTTGGATCTGCCTCATTTTTGGAGGGGGGCCCACCACTGGGGTGCCCACCTAATGGGCGGGTTGGACGTCAGATAAACATTATAGTGGGGCCCACACGTAGGGCCTTGGGCCACCACCCCACGCCCGTCCGCTCGCCAATACAAGGCTGCACGCAGGCGCGTGCAGCCGCTGGACGTTCTCAGAGGCAGAGGCAAGGCCTCTGCCATTGTATTTTTTTTTAAAAAAAGGAAAACCCGTTTTCTGGGGTTTTTCGCATGTGGGGCCCGCAAAAGTGAAATTCACCCCGTCCATTGCGATCAGCGGCTCGAGGCCGTCCAAATGAGTCCAGAGTTTGAATTTTTTTGATGCTTGAAAGTGAAATAAAATAAGAATTTAGTGTTTGAATGGTGGAAATGCAATATTTGGCGCTACGGCCCACCAGGTGATTGGATCAGCTCCAAACTTCTACCCAACGGCTAAAATACCATGGTTAAGAGGATGGACGGCTTGGATCGAACGTAAACATCAGGGTGGAGCCTACACTAGGGGTCAGCCAAAAGCCTCTTTCTTTCCTTTTCTTTTTCTACTTTCCTTTACAACGTCCAGCGTCACGTTTCATTATATATAATTTTTTTGAAATGGTGGGCCCTGATGAAGTGGGCCACCACATGATGGGTGTCATGGGTTTAACGTTTAAGGTGGGCCCCACTTGAATAAAAATAATTACATCAAGGCTGGATCCATTCAAGTGGGCCACAATCCTATAGCATAAAATAAAATAAAATAAAATAAAATAAAAGTAATAAAAGAGAGAGAGAGAGACATAGAGAGTGGGACACAGCTTGTGATGGAGGGACCCCGACACTATGGGCCCTCCCTAGCAACAAATCATACAACAAGTGGGCCTTAAAACATGTGGGACCACCGAAATTTAAAATCAATGGTGGGGATCCTTTCCCCACCAACATGGACGGTCTAGATGACCTTTGAAGAGAAAATAAACATCATGATGGGGTCCATGGAGAATGGCCCCATCATGGAATGATCATGATGATCCATGTGGTCCATCGGCCACATATTAGGGTCCCAAGTGAGATCCACACCATTGATCGGTGGGCCTCACTTGGCCCATCATAAAAATGAGAAAAACTACCCTATAGAGGCACCCACCGTCCGATCTTCTCGCTCCTAGGGGTTCCTTGGCACCTTAGCTTCAACTTCAATGGTTAAGATGAAGAATGGAGGGTTGAGATGGGAGATTTTAGTGTAGGAAGGTGGGCCACTTGGAGCTTAAGAGCTCTTGCAAAATTCCATACGTATGGAGCTCCTTTGCTTAGAGTTTTGCAAATGAGAAAGAGAGAAAGAGAGAGAGTGATGTAAGGGAGAGAGAGAGAGTGATGGATGGATGGGTAAGTGATGGTTATGTAAGAAAAGCTTGACTTTTGAGGCTTTTGTGTAAGAGAGGTATGGTTTGGGGAGACTTTTGTGGTTGCTTGAGAAAATGGAATAAAGTGATGTGTACTTGACATGTGATGGATTGATGGGTGATTGATTGATGGGATTGATGTAATTGATGTGACACATCGTAGAGATTCTCTTGGGTTTCGCAACGCGCGGCGTTTTCTCGCACCGAACGTTGGCCCACATCTCTTGATCAGGGTATCACCTCGGCGAGCGAGCCGCGGCGTCGGAACCGCGGCGACGACGCGGTCGCTATGGTATTGGTCTCGGGTTGAGTCGACTCGGGTTGTCGGCACATGAATCAGGGTCGCTCGTCGATATCGTTTAAGGGTCGAAGGTCGCCGAATTTCGGCCGGTAAGACCGCGGAAGTGTACGGAAAGGTACGGACCAAGATACGGGTCTTACAGCTCTCCCCTCATAAAAATTTCATCCTCGAAATTTACACAAGCATCGCAACTAAGCATAACTCGCCAAGAATAAGAAACACAACATCATCATATAGAATCAGGGATAGCATACAAAATACAATACAGGATCAATCATCAAAGAGATGAGGATAACGCTCTCGAATCTCAGCCTCACGCTCCCAAGAAGCCTCCTCTACAGAATGGTTACCCCACTGCACCTTCACCAACGGAATGACCTTGGTTCTGAGGACCTGCTCCTTCCGATCAAAGATACGAACTGACTGCTCAATGTAAGAAGCGTCCTCACGAACCTCCAACGGCTGCCAATCAATAATGGGAACTATGTCTGACCCACACTTCCTCAACATGGATACGTGGAAAACGTTGTGGATGCCAGATAACTGTGATGGCAAGGCAAGCTGATAGGCCACGGCGCCAACGCGCCCAGTGATCTCAAAAGGTCCTATGAATCTCGGGGCAAGCTTGCCCTTCGCTCCAAATCGAACTACGCCCTTCATGGGTGAGACCTAGAGATACACATGGTCCCCTACATCAAACTCTAAGGGACGACGCCGACGATCAGCAGAACTCTTTTGTAGGCTCTGAGCTGTGCGCATCCTCTGCCTGATGATATCTATAGCCTCTGAAGTCTCCTGCACAAGCTCAGGACCTAGGAGACGACATTCTCCAACCTCGGTCCAACAACTCGGTGATCTGCATGGTCTGCCATATAGTACCTCAAAAGGAGCCATGCCAATGGTCGCCTGATAGCTGTTATTGTAAGCGAACTCAGCCAATCGTAGATGCTCATCCCAGCTACCCCCGAAGTCAATCGCGCAGGCCCGAAGCATATCCTCAAGGATCTGGTTGACCCTCTCGGTCTGGCCATTGGTCTGCGGATGGTACGCGGTGCTGAGCTGCAAATCAGTCCCCATCGCACGCTGGAAGCTCCCCCAAAACTGAGACATGAACCTCGAGTCTCGGTCAGAAACGATCGAGACTGGAACGCCATGCAGTCTCACAATATCCTCAATAACTAGCCTTGCAAGCCGGTCCATAGACCAAGTCACACGCATCGCAAGGAAATGTGCTGACTTCGTCAGATGATTCACGACAACCCAGATGGCGTCATGACCGCACTGAGTCCTCGGTAAACCCATAATGAAATTAGTCGACACGTGCTCCCACTTCCACATCGGGACGCTCAACGGCTGCAATAGACCAGGAGGTCTCTGATGATCGGCCTTGACACGCTGGCACGTGTCACACTCGGCTATAAAAAAGGCGATCTGGCACTTCATTCCCGCTCAAAAATACTGTCGCCTCATGTCACGGTACATCTTCGTCGAGCCTGGGAAGATAGAAAATCGCGATCGGTGTGCCTCGGTCATAAGATCTCTGTGTAACTCTAGAATATCCAGGACACATAATCGGCCTCTGAAGCGAAGTCCACCGTCTGTACCGATCTGCCAGTCAGCCTGACTCTCAGATGTAGCCTCAACCATGTAACTCTGCAACGACTCATCAGCCTGCTGAATCTCAATCACCCTAGCGACAAGAGAGGGTTGAATCGACAGGCTCGATAACTGTACAATGGAAGACTGCAGGCCGAACTCAAAGTCATATACTGCAATATCCTCAAGCATCCGTCACTCCTGAATCATCATATGCGCTACTAGGCCTCGTGGCTGACGGCTGAGGGCATCTGCCACCACGTTCACCTTGTCCGGGTGATACTGGAGGTCAAAATCATAGTCTTTCAAGAGCTCCATCCAGTGCCTCTGTCTCATATTCAACTCAGACTGTGAGAAGAGGTACTTCAAGCTCTTATGATCAGAGAAGAGCTCGAACTTAACCTCGTAAAGGTAGTGCCTGCACACCTTCAGTGTGAAGACAACTGCAACCAACTCCAGATCATGTGTAGGATAGTTCAGCTCATGGACCTTGAGCTGACGAGACGCAAAGGCCACTGGTCTCCCGTGCTGCATCAGGACAGCACCCAAACCGATATGCGAGGCATCAGTGAATACAATAAAGCCGTCACTCCTAGAGGAAAGAGTGAGGACAGGAGCGGACGTCAGATGGTCCTTCAACTCCATAAATGGTCACTCGCAGGCGTCACTCCAAATGAACTCTACGCCCTTCCGAGTCAACCTAGTCAGCGGGGCTGCAATACGAGAGAAGCCATCAATGAAACGTCGGTAATAGCCCGCCAAGCCAAGGAAACTTCGGATCTCTGTCGCAGTCGTGGGCTGGCCCCATAGACGCACTGCCTTGACCTTTGAGGGGTCCACTGCGACACCCTCCCTCGTCACCACGTGACCGAGGAACTTCACCTCCTCCTGCCAGAACTCACACTTCTCCAGCTTCGCATACAGCTGGTGTGCTTGGAGGGTCTGTAGAGTAATCTCCAAGTGCTGCTCATGCTCCTCACGGGTCCTCGAGTAGATCAAAATGTCATCGATGAAGACTACAACAAACTGATCCAGATATGAGCGGAAAACTTCGTTCATCAGCTGCATGAAGACCACAGGTGCATTGGTCAGCCTGAAGGACATGACCTGAAACTCAAAATGACCGTAACGCTTCCTGAATGCTGTCTTTGGAATGTCCTCATCTCAGACCCGAATCTGATGATAACCGGAACGCAGGTCAATCTTCGAAAAGAACTGTGCACCCTGCAGCTGGTCGAACAAATCATCAATCCTAGGGAGCGGATACTTGTTCTTGATCGTGACTTTGTTGAGCTCGCGATAGTCAAAGCAGAGCCTCAACGAGCCATCCTTCTTCTTCACGAAGAGTACCGGTGCTCCCCACGGAGAACTGCTCGGATGGATAAAGCCCAACTCATGCAACTCGTCCAACTGCTTCTGCAGTTCCCGTAACTCTAATGGTGCCATACGATACGGGGCCTTCGAAATAGGCGCGGTACCGAGCACGAGATCAATCTGGAACTCGTTGAGCCGACGAGGCGGTAATCCCGGAATCTCCTGGAACACATCGGGAAAATCGCATACGATGGGCAAGTGGTCGATGCAAATGGCAACAGGCTCCTCTATGGCGTAAGACATCAAACAAGACAACCGCTCTCCTCTAGCCTCTGCAACGAACTGAAACTGTGGCACGTCGGGTATACAGAACGTGACGGTCCTCGCGGCGCAGTCCAAAATGGCATAATACTCAGTGAGCCAATCCATGCCCAAGATGACGTCGAACTCAGACATCGAAAAAACAAACAAATCAGCGGGCAGGAAGGTATCCCCAACTAGAACGGGACAAGACGAACAAAATTATCCCAACGCTGTAGTCCTCCCCAAAGGAGTCGATACTGATAGGCTCTCACCAGCAGACTCCAACGGTAAGCCAGCCGATCGACAGAAGCTCCCAGCCACAAAAGAATACGATGCACCAGAATCAAACAGTACACGTGCAATGCATGTAAAAACTGGCAGTATACCCTCAACAACTCCTTCGGATGTCTGCGGATCCTGCTGAGCCGCATAGAATCTAGCCTGAGCTGTCTAAAGAGGTGCCTGTCCCCTCTGAACGTACTGTTGATGCTGCTGGGGTCGGTGAGGCGGTGGAAACTACTGCCTCTTCTGCTGCGGCCTCTAAGGCTGGTGCTGATGCTGATGCTGCTGCTGATGTGGCCTCGGTGGTGGAGACTGCTGTCGCTGCTGCTGCTGTGGGGGTCTCTGCTGCTGCGGTGGAGGTCTCTGCTGCTATGGACCTCTCTGCTGCTGCTGAGGGCTGGGACACTCCCATGAACGGTGTCCCGTCGCACCGCACCTGAAGCAAGTGCCGGTGAACTACCTCTGAGGTGGTGGTGGAGGTGCTGCTGGTGCTGCTGGCACTTAGAAAGCTGGGTGACCTGTGCGCCTCTGCTGCTATGGTTGACGCTGCTGGGAAGGACTGGAAGAAGCCTGCCTCTTTCGGTCTCTCCTCTGACCAGCTTAGACTGAGAACCGGCCCACTCAGTCTCGTAAATCTGAGCTCTCCACACTACTGCCTGAAAAGTAGGGAGCTCATGCCCAATAACACGACCTCAAAGGCCGTAACGTAAGCCGTGCTCGAAACGGCGGGCCTTCCGCCCCTCGTCATCAACCATGTACGGTGCAAATCTCGAGAGTGCTACGAAACGGGCCGCATATTGTGCCACCGTCATGTCTCCCTGCACCAGAGTCTCGAACTCTAAGGCTCGCTGACGACGGATATGGTCGGGGAAGTACTGCTCCTCGAATCGGTCCACAAAGTCCCCCATGTTCAGACATAATCGGGTCCGGCAACACGGGTAACAGAGGTCCACCAATGATCGGCTTCACCCTGGAAGAGAAATACAGCTAGCCGGATGCGCTGCTCGGTCGTACATGACATGGTATCGAAGATCTTCTCCACATCGGAGCGCCATCTCTCTACTGCGGTCGGATCTGGCTCACCCTGGAAACGTGGGGGATCAAGCCGTCTGAACTCACGTAGTAAGGCGCTCGCGCGCTCCTGCTCTGCTTGAGCTAGTGAAACAGCTGGGCGTCTGCCCTGTCCGTGGAGTGCGGCTGTCACAGCCTATAACATCTGCTGTAACTGAGAAGCACTCATAGTCACAGTCGACTCCTCATCGGCCTCAGGTGGAGGAATATCAACCTCAGGGGAAGAAGCAGGGATCTCTGAGGGTGGAACGGGAGACGCAGGGGGTAAAGATGGAGCCTCCGATGGTGAAGCAGAATCCTCCGGTGGTGGTGCGGGAGTCGATCGAGTAGCTCTCCCAGGCGCCATGTCCTATAGGAAAGAGCAAGACGTCTATCAACTTTAAAACTCTCGAATGTCAATGGTCTGTATTGGAAGGTCGTGAAGCTATCCGAACTTCAAAACTTAGCCATTCTATACTCATAGCAGACATGTAATGTTGTTCTCGGTTATTCCTAAGTTATGCTCTGATACCAACTTCTGTCACGCCCCTGTAACACCCCAGATTTTGGCCAATCTGGGATTTGACGTCCTTAGGCAGTGAGTCAATTAAAATACCTGGAAAATCGTTCAAAACCCAATTCCATTGCCAAAGAAACCACTTAGGATTAATTCCCTTAGAAATTAAGCGTAAGTTAGCTAGCGCAACGTTAGAGTAGCTGGGAAACAGTCCCTGATCACTTTAAATACGTTCTACAAGACCCAAATCGAGTAGAACGTATGACTCTATAATACTCTATAACCTTGGATTAAACTCTAAGCAGGTTTGTTCTCTGGACCACCTTAAAATTTTGTATTGGATCTAAACCGCGTGTCGAAACTTCGATGCCTACTATCTTAGACCGTTAGGACCGCCTAGCTGGACTTGACAATCATTTCGAAAATCAAGTCCAACCGATAATCACAGGCTATTTCATTGAGCCCGGACTGAAGAGAGTGCGAATAGGGACAGAATTAGAATTTGAAATTCAAATCTGGCACACGACTTGATGTGTCAGTATTGAGCGTTCTGACCATCAGAATTCAGCCAAATTACACCCTCGGATCAGGAAAAATTTCTATTTCATATCATGAGATTTGCAGGCCTAATCTATGTGCGGTGACCGCTGAACTGAAACTGGACCGCCACGTGCGATCTGCGAATCCTGCCGGACTGAAAACTTGATGTATGCTAGATCCAGTATGCATGAGCTTAAGTCCGACCGAATTCAGCCAGGGGACCACTAGAAATGTCCTTTTGGACTGAAACAGCCCCGATTTGGTTACCCCTCAAGTGAAACTTGTTCCCGAGCCTATTTCAGGCAAGTTTGGGCTTATAAAAAGGGATGAAACCCTCACTCCTCTCTCCCATCCGAATATGTAAAAAAGCCCTAGATTGGGAGAGAGAAAAGGTGAGAGTTTGTGAGAGAAGGTGGGAGAGAATTCCCTGCTGCTTGTGCCACGTGCTGCAAGTGGTTAAGCCACGTGCTCTAATCACCTGGCCGATGATTCCTCCACTTTTTCAGGTATGAAATAACCCTAGAAAGTTATTGATTTGAGGTTTACTAGGATTCATAGCTTGTTAGCTGACGTAACTCGTGAATTAGGTTCTCTTATCGCTGTAGACGTAGCGTATACGCTCCGTTCGAATTTACACATCCATAAGAGACAAGGTGCGGATTTTAGACACTTTGATTGACTGTTTTCAACACTTTCAATGTCGTTTAATAGTAGATTATCGACGGCAATGCCGTTTGACATGTACAACATGCTGTCCGTTTCCTGTTTCGTAAACTGACGGAGAATATGAGATTTAGGGCATTTTAGTCATTTGTAGGAAGTACTGATTTCATTCATATCTTGCTGATGTGATTGACATGATTTGTTGTCGCATTAGAATGTTAGGAATGCGTGCATAATTAGTTTGGTGAAGAGATTCGTCTAAATGCGCACTTCGGGTCGACATACTATATGTAGACTTAAGTGTGTAGTGTAAGTGTTTGTATCAATGCTTGTATTAGTATGTATTGAATGAAATGATGTTATGGATTAGTTTGAGATTGGTTTCTCAATTGATATGCTGATGTGAATGATTTCTTACATGTTAGCCATATGCATGATTTCATTATATGAATGAAATGCATGTGCTTGATGATTCACGTAAGGTGTATGTTATAACATGTGCTTGGTGATTTCATTATGATTTAGTTTGAGATTGAATTCTCAATTAATTTATCGATGGAAATGATTTCCTATATGTTGGCGATATGCATAATTTCATTATATGTGTGAAAGGCATGTATCAGGTGATTTGCTTAAGTTGTATGTTACAACATGTGTTAACATGCTCATATGGTGGTATTTCATTTCCAATTCTTTCACATGCTTTGCTGATGTGATTCCACATGTTTGGGACTGTACTTAGTCCAGGCAGTCGGTAACCGAGCGAATTCGTGGTTGGCTTATCTTTGCCACGAACGATGTGTCGATGAACGCAAGCCGTTTTTTGGAGTTGGCGGCAGTGGTTAGGCCACACAAAGTGTTTTACGCACTTCATGTCGTTCAACTTGAGATGCGATCGTGCTAGTCGAGCCCGTCAAGTAACCCGACTGGCCGTTGTATGTTTACCCTGCATGAGTCATAACTGCTTGAACCTAGGGTACTGAACTTACCATTGTAAATCCTGTTAACCATGGTACCTTGATCCACGAAGACTCATGAGCCGGGCATGTGGTATGGGACACCGTGGTTGAGCTGTCGGCCTACGCTGGGACCACAAACCTCCCCGTAGTGACCAGTGAGCACCTAGTCTCGTGAGCAGATTATGGTAGTATGGGACACTATATTCTTACTGTCGGCCTACATTGATAAGGTGATGGGGGAGCGGTGCAAAGAGTGCGAGAAACAGCCCTGGCAGCCCTTTGTAGTGACCGCGAGCGTATTCTGAGTCTACGGGAGGCGACGACCCTTCCGTAGCAGTAAAGTACAGTAGGCCTGTATTGATAAGGTGATGGGGGAGTGGTGCAACGAGTGCGAGCAACAGCCCTAGCAGCCCTTGCAACGACCTACAAAATATACATTGTATGAGATTACTAGGAGTAACGACCCTAGACAGGATCTGTGTTGGGATTGATATAAGGGAGGTACCTTAGTTTCCCAATCTTGCTGTTTGAATGGACTAATAACAACTCGAAAATCATATCACCATTACATTGTATATGCCTGGAAGATGTGGAGCACTTTAGGGAGTGTGGCATGTCGCGGTCGTAAGATGGTGCCGTATGAGGGAGAACGTCGGTGAGGGCATACATCACATCATGTCATATTGCATTAACAACAGTATTCGGATTGCTTGATTTATTGCTTTACTATTATCGCATGATTGATTTGAGAACATGTTAATCCTTGCTCTATTATTCCACTGAGTTAGCTACTCACTCCCACGTTACGGGACGGTGTTCCTGGACACCCACCAGACCTTTTTGTGATTGCAGATGATGGCGCGGCCTGCGAGGCAGAGCTGAACTTGATGATGTTGATGATGAGGAGGATCCCTCCTTTATGCGTATTCTGATTGACGGGATTACAGGGAGGTTGATTAGATACCTTGACACTTATCATTTTATATTTTCAGAGCACTCATGTATATTCCTTTTGTTTACTTTTGGAGTATACATGTATGTATATAACTTGGTAACATGTTCACACTCTGGTGACATACAACAGTTTATATATGTTATACCTACTATCACAGTCCTCCGCTTGTGACTTTAACTGTCTTTGGAGTATGATATGCTGTTCTGGCTTAATCTCACTCATGTTTAATACATTATCACAGACAACATTCAATCATACATATCTATGTTGCATAAATAACATTTTGGAACTCGGGAGTTGGGTTTTTGCTCGACCCCCCCGATTTTTGGGATGTTACAGCCCCAAACTCCGAATCCGGCGCTGACAGCCTCCGTAGAACCCCATTCTCGGCTCCTAGCTCCCATTCGCCAGGTTCCGATCCTGGGATGCTACGAGGAGGATTTAAAATGTCAGTTTGATTCGTAATAGGCATAACCAAAGGCATAACCCACAAACAACAACCAAGAACTCCATTACATTTCCACTATGATCAAAAACTTTACAAGTACAATGAGCATAAAGGGAAATACAATGGTAAATAACAAAAACTCCAAATGATCAGCAACGTGCTCCTGCCTCAGCGCTGCTGCAATCTAACGTCACCTGCACACAACGGTCGTGCATAAGCTTACAGAAAGCTTAGAGGGTGGTGAAAGTGTGTGCACAAGGTAGTAATATGAACATGCAATGTCAGAGTAAAGTGAAATATGCAGATGGATCTATGATATCATGAGCCGTACCAAGGCTTATGCGATGCAAGACATGAATGGTATCGGCCATCCCAAGGCCATGCTATGTGCAATGCAACTCAAGCATATAGATCCTCATCTATGTCCACACATCAATACAGCTCAATATGGAATATCACCGGGGTCTAGTACACTCTAAACTAGATTGCCGCCACATCGCGCGCAATAAGGTAAGTGGAAGAGACCTCACTATCCGTCTGCTAATATCGGGCGCGACTCGTCGATAGCGAACCCATTCCTCGAGCTGGTCAAACTCAGCCTAGGATTGCCCCCTACACTCGGGCGGGTAAGGCCGCACCCCCTTCCAACCGACCACGACACAGTGGAGAGCACAGCCAACTGGTATTCGGCACTCAGCGCTCATCTACCCACTCGGTGTAGACGTTGGAGCAACCTCTTGGTACCATAAGGGTTTAGGGACTTTCACCTAGGGATATCTATAGTACCCCATGTAGAACAAGATTTTCGGTATCCAATCCTGCCAACCACGATGCATCTATGGAGGCTATGGCCCTGATGTCGTTAGGGCGTATAATAAACATGTCACACAAATTCGAAATGCATGATTCACGCTATCCAGTCATGCAACAAATCCAGCACATATCGTGCGCTCATGTAGGGCAACTCCGCCTAACCGGGAGCCCATAAACAACCTGCCCGAAGGCATATGCTATGATCAGACAATTCTCACGTCAAGCATACATATGATGCGTATGATCATGAGTCATGAAACTGTACTAAACATGATGTAATAAAATGAACTATCTCACAATGCAGATGGACCTGGACGGTTTATACACGATAAGTACGGCCCAATAATGGGCCCTAAGGAGAGTCGTAAAGTGGACATCCAACCAACATTACACTCGCAATGTGGACGTCAAACCAACATTGCTCCCAAGCACGATCTTCTTAAACATCGCTACATAATCGGTATTGGGATTACACATTGCAATGGACTTTAGGTTCACCCCATTGGGCTTTTCATATATATATATCAAATGGCCATATCCTATGGGCCTTTTATTCATCAGATGGGCCACATAAATGGGCCACACCAATGGGTCTTATGTGCATTGCAATGGGTCAAACCCGTGGGCCTAGGATTACATCAAATGAGCTTAGTCTCATGAGTCTATTATGTGACCCATGGGTCACACCAATTGGGTCCCATATGTAGATCAAGTGGGCCTCAACCCATAGGCCTAATATGAGTCAAATGGGCCTAAATCCCTAGGCCTTAAACAAATCAAATGGGCCTAACCCATGAGCCTTCAATAAATTAAATGGGTCTAACCCATAGGCCTCGTATGCATATCAAAGTGGGCCTAAACCCCTAGGCCTTACATATATCAAATGGGCCGAGTCCCATGGACTTGCAACACATCAAATGGGCCTAAGTCCTTAGGCCTAAAATGAATCAAATGGACCTAGCCCATAAGCATTTTATAAATCAAGTGGGCCCAAGTTCATAGGCCTTAAATGGATCAAATGGGCCTAGCCCATAAGCAGGTTACAAATCAAATGGGCCTAACCCATAGACCTTTTGCAATTAGAGGGGCCTAACCCATACATGAGGGGCCCACCCAACCAACAGTTCAGGCCTAGAACAGATCACACCAAGTGGATGGACGGTATGGATGCATTTCATGCATCATGGTGGGTCCCATTGTCCAGTGGACAGTGCGGATAGCGCACGTACATTACACAGGCCCCACCGTCCGCCGGACGGTGGAGGCATACATGCAAGGTGGGTGCCACTGTCCGCCTAGACAGTGGCTTGAAATACATACAACACTGTGGGTCCCATGTGGGGCCCACTGAAATATTTATTTGGCAATCCAACCCATTCACAATGTCAGTCGGACCTGGATGAAGTGAAAGCATAAATTTCAGCTTGATCTAATACTTCTGTGGGCCTCAAAAACTTTTCAACGGTAGAATTCAACTCACACTGTTTCACGTGGTGTGGGCCACCTGAGTTTTGGATCTGCCTCATTTTTGGAGGGGGGCCCACCACTGGGGTGGCCCACCTAATGGGCGGGTTGGACGTCAGATAAACATTATAGTGGGGCCCACACGTAGGGCCACCCCACGCCCGTCCGCCTGCCAATACAAGGCTGCATGCAGGCGCGTGCAGCCGCTGGACGTTGTCAGAGGCAGAGGCAAGGCCTCTGCCATTGTATTTTTTTTTTAAAAAGAAAACCTATTTTTTAGGGTTTTTCGCATGTGGGGCCCGCAAAAGTGAAATTCGCCCCGTCCATTACGATCAGCGGCTCGAGGCCGTCCAAATGAGTCCAGAGTTTGAATTTTTTTGATGCTTGAAAGTGAAATAAAATAAGAATTTAGTGTTTGAATGGTGGAAATGCAATATTTGGCGCTACGGCCCACCAGGTGATTGGATCAGCTCCAAACTTCTACCCAACGGCTAAAATACCATGGTTAAGAGGATGGACGGCTTGGATCGAACGTAAACATCAGGGTGGAGCCTACACTAGGGGTCAGCCAAAAGCCTCTTTCTTTCCTTTTCTTTTTCTACTTTCCTTTACAACGTCCAGCGTCACGTTTCATTATATATAATTTTTTTGAAATGGTGGGCCCTGATGAAGTGGGCCACCACATGATGGGTGTCATGGGTTTAACGTTTAAGGTGGGCCCCACTTGAATAAAAATAATTACATCAAGGCTGGATCCATTCAAGTGGGCCACAATCCTATAGCATAAAATAAAATAAAATAAAATAAAATAAAAGTAATAAAAGAGAGAGAGAGAGACATAGAGAGTGGGACACAGCTTGTGATGGAGGGACCCCGACACTATGGGCCCTCCCTAGCAACAAATCATACAACAAGTGGGCCTTAAAACATGTGGGACCACCGAAATTTAAAATCAATGGTGGGGATCCTTTCCCCACCAACATGGACGGTCTAGATGACCTTTGAAGAGAAAATAAACATCATGATGGGGTCCATGGAGAATGGCCCCATCATGGAATGATCATGATGATCCATGTGGTCCATCGGCCACATATTAGGGTCCCAAGTGAGATCCACACCATTGATCGGTGGGCCTCACTTGGCCCATCATAAAAATGAGAAAAACTACCCTATAGAGGCACCCACCGTCCGATCTTCTCGCTCCTAGGGGTTCCTTGGCACCTTAGCTTCAACTTCAATGGTTAAGATGAAGAATGGAGGGTTGAGATGGGAGATTTTAGTGTAGGAAGGTGGGCCACTTGGAGCTTAAGAGCTCTTGCAAAATTCCATACGTATGGAGCTCCTTTGCTTAGAGTTTTGCAAATGAGAAAGAGAGAAAGAGAGAGAGTGATGTAAGGGAGAGAGAGAGAGTGATGGATGGATGGGTAAGTGATGGTTATGTAAGAAAAGCTTGACTTTTGAGGCTTTTGTGTAAGAGAGGTATGGTTTGGGGAGACTTTTGTGGTTGCTTGAGAAAATGGAATAAAGTGATGTGTACTTGACATGTGATGGATTGATGGGTGATTGATTGATGGGATTGATGTAATTGATGTGACACATCGTAGAGATTCTCTTGGGTTTCGCAACGCGCGGCGTTTTCTCGCACCGAACGTTGGCCCACATCTCTTGATCAGGGTATCACCTCGGCGAGCGAGCCGCGGCGTCGGAACCGCGGCGACGACGCGGTCGCTATGGTATTGGTCTCGGGTTGAGTCGACTCGGGTTGTCGGCACATGAATCAGGGTCGCTCATCGATATCGTTTAAGGGTCGAAGGTCGCCGAATTTCGGCCGGTAAGACCGCGGAAGTGTACGGAAAGGTACGGACCAAGATACGGGTCTTACAATATCAAACAAATAATATGAAAAGAAAATGACCAGAAAAGAAAGTGACCATCATTATTAACATGCGAGCTCTGAAAAATCCTGTCAGATTTGGTATCGTCACCATGCTGATATATTGTAAGCAGCACAGATGGGTTCTCATGAAAATATTAGTGAGAGTGGCGATATATTATAAGCATCATAGACGGGTTCTTCTGAAAATGTTGTGAGAGTGGTGACATATCAACCTTAGTCTGGGAAGTTTTTCATTCTCGTAGCACAACAACGATGATCACTCCTAATCAGAGAGCAATGAAGATCACCCTTAGTCAGGGAAATTTATCATCCTTGCAGTGCAATGACGAGGATCATACCCGTTGTTATCTTTATAAGGCATTTTATGGCAGCCTAGCTAAGTGTATATGGCCAACTACGCATAAGACCTATAATCATTCAAGGCAGTTTAGCCAAGTCCCAATAAGGCCAAGTCCTAAAAGGACTAAGTCTCCAAGACATAAAAATGCCAAGTCCTAAAAGGACCAAATCTTAAAAGGGACTAGCTATGCATAAGACCTATCATTTTCGCTATTCGGGCACGGTGAGAAGCCAATGGCCCTAAAAAGCCCGTGAAGGCCATCGTACGCATACCCATGCAGGCAGCTGATGAAGGTAAGGACGCCAAAAGTCCGTGAAGGCTAGTCACGCATGTAAGTCCAATGTCGTATGTATAGCTTTCCAGCAGTGTCACAGGGAACGAAGGTCAATGCCGTCCCGTGAATGGGACCGACCTTGCTGAGGAAGAAAAAGCGGGCCGTAGTGTGCGCTCTTTGGACCATGTCCATAGATAGGCCAACCATGCGTAAGACCCCCCAGATTTAGGGAATCGATTCCAGTAGTAACTTATGAGGAAGGGCTTAAACCTACTCATTGAAGGACTGGCGGCCCTGGATTTGGTACCCTAAAGGTTGCCTTGTGAGCTCTGTGAACTCTAGAGAGTTACCGCGGCCAACCCTATGCATAAATCCAACCCGAGTTCACGGCCCTGGTAGCTTCACTGGGCCCCTCTGATGGATTGCGGTTTGTGAACTCACTAGGCAATGAGGAGTCCAGCGAACACATGAGAGTTACAGAGACCATCACGTAAGACCCGACTCTCGCAAGAGTTTAATAAGCTTGCTCCAACTACTCAAGAGCTTAAACTGTGTGTGCTCCACTACTCAAGAGCTTAAACTATGTGTGATTGACTAAATTAAAATTTAGTACCGCCAACTAGGACAAGGATCATCTAGGAAATCCCTTGCTAACAAAGCATAAAAGGATATAGAAGTATATATGATGCATCAATAATATCATGCATTGCGTAAATAAAGCAAAACCATCATTACATCATTATCAAAATAGCATGAGAAGACTTGTATCATTTATAGTTTTGAAAACAGTGACAGTGGCAAAATAATATAAAACCATTTTCTAATTCTCCTGTGATGCCTAATGCTACCAAGTACTGTTGTAAATTTTCTTACAAATTAACTTGGGCAGCAGCGTATTCCAAACGAGCAGTTGAGATCATTCACGCAGGATCAGGAAGGCCGGCCAATTTCTCTTCCAATGAGACTATGAGTTCTTCATTCTTTATCAATTCAGACCTTTCGGAGTCTACGGAATGAAAACTGCAATCTTTTCTTGTACCCTCTCGATATTTAGCCTCTCCTCTGAACTTTGCTTTTCCAGCTGCGCAATCTCTTGCTTCAAAAGAGAAATATGACTCTAGATGGTTGCTTCATTATCAGCGAAGGTCTTCAGTTGCTCTTGCAAAGACGATTGTTCTTTATCGTGGTGAGATACGATCGGAGCAAGTTGAGAAACCTTTTCCTTAGAGTATGCCAGCCGCTTCTTGTATTCCGAGATTTTAGGTGGAATAGTTAGAGTTTCAGCCGAAGACAAAGCGGTTATTGAATTATGAAACCTTAAGAGGGCATTACACACAATAGAAACATCTACTTTGACCATTCGTGCAGCACTATCCAGTACTTCCAAAGCGGCAATTAGATCGGGCCATTGATCAGGATCTTTAAACATTTCGACGATCGCTAACACAGAATTCTTGATCAATGCCAATTTATATGAGAAAACTTTCTTAAAAGACAACGCGTTTACTGAAGTTCCTATGGAACCAGAGCTTGCTGCACCACTTTGAGGTATATTCCCTGTCAAGACATAAAAAATACGAAATTATAATAAAATTTTATGTGCAGGCAATATAAAGGAATGAAGATAGGAGAAAGAAGTACCTTCTGCTGATGTGGGAATAGCAAGCAGTTCAGTCTCTCTAGTCAAAGGAGACCTAGGAGCCACCATTTCAGTAAAAAAAGGGGCCATAGCTTCGGTGCTTGAAACAACAGTGGTAGAAATAAGTGTCACAGTTGGCTCCACTGGAGAAGCCGTTTCACGTTCGGTGCTTGAAGTAACCATGACCAGAGTGGGTAGATCAGTAGGCTCCATTGGGAAAGCAATCCTGTGTACCATTAAGACTGGAGGAATTGAAAACCATGGCGAAGCTCTTGGCATGTGTAACGCCCTGAAAATCGGGGGTCGAGCAGACGCTCAGCTCCTGAGTTCCAATGCATCACTTATGCAACATAAATGAAGATGATTGAATGTTGTTCATGGTAGTGCATTAGACACGAGTGGGATTACGCCAAAACAATAATTCATACTCCAGATCAGTTTAAATAATACAAGCGGAAGACTGAAAGATATTTATATAAATGAATAGGAAAGCAAAGATCACTGTCGATCTGCTAGTGTATGAATACATCTCTGAGTCACCATATACATGTAATGTTCTAAAAACAAAATGTCAAAAGAATCCAACTACAATAGTATGCCCTGTAGCCTCGTCGATCAGTACGGCCTAAGCGAAGCCGTCCGAGAACTGCATATAAGAGAACACATCCTGATCATCATAATAGTCAGGCTCCGCCTCCTGAGTCACATCCTCATCTGAAACTAAGACAGAGTCTGGTGGGTGTTAAGAACACCGTCCCAGAATGTGGGAGTGAGTGATCAACTCAGTGGAATCATAGAGTAAAGATTAACATGTTATCAATTCAGTCAAGCAGTAATGATAAAGCAAACATATCAACCATTCCTAAATACTCTTATTAATGCAGTTATGATATGTTTCATGAATGCATGCCCTCATCTACACTCCCTCATGCGACACCATCTTACATTCGTGGCATGCGTCTAGCCCTCTGTGCACTTCATCGTCAGCACATGCAGTTTTATAATATGAACATGATTACCAAGTTATTATTAGTCCTTTTCATACAGCAGTATTGGGAAGCTAAGGTACCTCCCTTATATCATTACCCAAACGATGATCCATTCTCGAGTCATCAATCCGAGACAATCTCATACGATAGTATAGTTCTAAATTGCTGTAAAGGGCTCGTCACCAATCAATACAAGTCCAGTTATATCTATAGACTACAACAAGGCTTGTTGCCCCAATGTAGTTTCAAGATATACTCGAGGTCACTACAAAGGGCTCGTCACCAGTCAGAGTAGGCCGATAGCTCGAAATAGTGTCCCATACCACCATAATCGACTCACAAGTATAGGTGCTCACTGGTCACTACAGGGAGGTTCGTCGCCCCAGTGCAGGCCGACAGCTCAACCATGGTGTCCCATATCACCATGCCCGGCTCATGAGTCTTAGCGGATCGAGGTACCAAGGTTAACGGGGTTGCATTGGTAAGTTTGGTACCCTAGATTTAAACAAAAGCGTCCATACATGGTGAACATACATCAGGTCAATCAGGTTACTTGATGAGCTCGACTAACTCGATTGCTCATTGAGTTGATCGACATGAAGTGCATATGCACTCCGCGTGGCCAAACCACTGCCGATAACTCTAGTATGGTTCGGGTTTGTCAAACACGTCCCTCATGGCGAATAAAGCTCAACCACGAACTTAAGTCTATTACCAAATGCCTGGACCATAACATGGCCCCAATCATGTACATATAATTCAACAACCACATTCATATAAGCAGGATATGAAATATAACTTAAACATGAAGACTATACATGGAGGAAATCATACACACAATTAGCAGGAATGAAATAAACTAAATATAACATGGAGGCAATCATACACCCAAGTAAAGTGATTGAGATTCATATCTCAATTCGAAAATAATCATACTTTACCTATTTCTAGCTCATTTAGACATTTATACAAACACTTAGCTTATACTATTCAACATACATCACGTATGTTGGCATATTGTATATTTAGGCAAATCCTTTGCTAAGGAGTTGTCGCATACATAATAAGCATACACTAACAAAGATTTATCATGGCAATCACTAGATCAGATGTCATACACATACAAACATTTTATCAATCACATGGAACACTCAATTTGTAATATAAGTTATACATAATCGTAAGACAGAGCAGATAGTACATTTGGCATGTAGAATAGCATCCATGTTAGTAATAAACCATTATCTGACATTAAAAGCTTTGAAAACCATAACCTATATGTCTATAATCCGCACCTTACGTCGTAGAAGCGTAACGTATATGATTTAAGTGATAATCCTTTTGCCAACGACGGTTTAGTAACCTATAACATGAACTAGGTTAGCTATTTCATGATTCTGTCTATATCAAACCTTAAAATAGGTTAGGATTTGATTTTCTTACCAAGGGCAGAATCAGAATCGCCAAAATAATGATTCAGATAGATGGATTTGACATGTAGTGCAGTTGGGTGGAATAACAAGATGAAATCACCACTTCTCTCTCACTTTCTCTCTCTTTTCCTTCTTCTCTCTCCTAGGGTTTTTCTTAAATTCGTATGGAGCAAATGAGAGAGGGTTTAAGGCCATTTTATAAGCTTTAAATTGATGAAAATAGCCTTAAGGCTAAGGTATACTTAGGTTCTAACCAAATCGACCTTGTTCCGATCCAACGGAGCATTTTTGGAGGTCCTGTTACCGAGTGTGGTCGGACTTAAGCTCTTGGATGTTGGATCCTGATCAAGTTAAGTTTTTAGTTCGATCGAATTTCTAGATCGACCGTGGCGGACCAGTTTCAATTCAGCGGTCACCGAAACTCAATTAAGGCCACAAGTAATTGGGCATGAATGGGCCATCATCCCTAATCCGAGGGTGAATTTGGGTCAAAATCCAACGGTCAGAATGCTTATAAATGTCGCATAAGCGACATGACCCAGATTACTTAAATTCATAATTAATTTCTTAAAAATCTTCAGTTTCTCACACTCTTCACTTCGGACTCAAAGAAATCATCCCAAAGCATCGTTTGGACGTGATTTTCGTGGTGATTGTCAAGTCTAACTACGCGGTCAATATCTTCTCAGTTCATCGCAATCGGACTTTCGACGTACGGTCCAGGTCCGATACGAAGTTTCAAAGTGCTCCCATGAGAAACTAGGTTTAGAGTTGGATCCTAGATTTAAGAGTAACATAGCGTTACTAATTCTACAGGTTTTGGATCTTACAGATCATATTTAAAGTGATTGATGCTAATTTCACATGTAATCTAGGTTAGTACTTAGAAATTCACGTCTAATTTCTAAAGGATTTAATCCTGAGGGTTTTTTGACTGAGTTGGTACTTGGGTCTTTGTATGTATTTTTTCGAGTCGTTACAATCTACCTCCCTTAAAGAAAAATTTTATCCTCGAAATTAGTACCTTTTCATACTCCTCGAGAATTTGAGGGTAGTTCTTTCTGACCTCAACCTCTGTCTCTCAAGTAGCTTCCTCCTAAGTATGATGTGTCCATAGAACTTTCACCAGTGGAATGACCTTACTACACAACACCTGCTCCTTCCTGTCTAAGATACGCATCGGACGTAGTACATATGTAGCATCCTCGCTCAGCTATACCTGCTCCCATCTAATGATATGGGAAGAATCAGGAACGTGCTTCTTCAACATAGATACATAAAATACTTTGTGTACGCCTGCAAGTGCTATGGGTAAAGCCAAGCAATACGCTACTATTCCCACTCGATCCAGTATCTGAAATGGACCAATAAATCTCGGTGTGAGCTTCTCCTTCTTACCAAAATGCAAAACTCCTTTTATAGGAGAAACTTATAGGAACACATGGTCTCCAACCTCAAACTCAAGTGGTCGCCGCCTCGTGTCGGCATAACTCTTCAGTTTACTCTGAACTTTCAGAAGTCGACATCTGATAATGTCAATGTTCTCTGAGGTTGCTTGCACTAACTCTAGGCCAACCAAACTGCGCTCGCCAACCTCTGCCCAGCAATGCAGTGCTCAGCAAGGGCGTCCATACAAGGCCTCATAAGGAGCCATGCCTATACTCGCCTGAAAACTATTATTGTAGGCGAACTCTGCATGTGGAAGACAGTCATCCCAACTGTCCTTGAAGTCTAAAACACAAGCTCGTAGCATATCTTCCAAAATCTGATTTACTCACTCTGTCTGCCCATCCGTCTATGGGTGAAACGCGGTACTGAACTTTAACTTTACACCCATTGCTTCCTGGATACGAGTCCAGAAGATAGATGTGAACCGCATGTCTCTGTCCGACACGATCTCCAAAGGAACTCCATGCAGATGAACTATCTCTTTGATATACAGCCTAGCCAACTCGTTTGCAGAGTTCGTGACACTTATCGGCAGGAAGTGAGTCGATTTCGTCAATCGGTCGACAATCACCCAGATAGAATCATGTCCCTTCCTCATCTTCGGCAACCCTGAAATGAAATCCATAGAGATGAAGTCTCACTTCCATTCAACTATGGGCATGGGCTGAAGTAGTCCAGGAGGTCAACGATGCTCTGCCTTGATTTTCTGGCACGTGAGACAATGGGCTACATACTTTGCTATATGCGTCTTCATGTTATCCCACCAGTATGATCTCTTCACATCTCGATACATCTTCGTACTTCCAGGATGCATCGCTAGCTTCGAATTGTGTGCTGCTTCAATGTAACACCCTAAAAATCGGGGGTCGTGTATAAACCCGACTCTCGAGTTTCAGACCATCACTTATGCAATAAAAATGATTATGATTTAATGTTGACTGAGTTAGAGCATTCACATGAGTAAGATTATACCAAAACTGCAATTCATACTCCAGATCCAGTGATAAAATGCAAGCGAAAAACTAAAGAATATATATATCACTGTATGGAAAACAAAATAAATCTCAAACTGTCTCCAAAGTATGAATACATCTCTGAGTCTCATATACATGTAATAAAGCAAAAATCAAAGTGTCATGAGGTCCAACTAGTATGTCCTGACAATCCAGGCCGCCTATGCAAAGCCGTTGTGAACTGCATATATGAGAACTCTTCCTGGTCCTCGTCGTAGTCTGGCTCTGCATCCTGAATCGCCGCATCACCTACATCTAAGACAGGGTCTGGTGGGTGTTGCAAACACCATCCCGTAGCGTGGGAGTGAGTGATCAACTCAGTGGAATAATAGAGCAAAGATTAGCATGTTCTTAAATCAATCATGCGATAATAGTAAAGCAATCAATCAAACATTCCTACATACTGTTGTTAATGTATGCATGAAATGACATGATGGATTCTCTTACCGACATACTCCCTCATACGGCACCATCTTATGCCTGCGGCATGCTTGCGTTCCTCAGTGCTCCACATCTTCCAGGCACATGCAATGCGATATGGATAATGCTTACCGAGTTATTATTAGTCCTTTCATTCAGCAGTATTGGGAAACTAAGGTACCTTCCTTATATCAATCCCAACACAGATCCTTTCTAGGGTCGTCACTCCTAGTAATCTCATATGATGTTATATTTATAGGTCGCTGCAAGGGCTGTTGCTCGCACTCGTTACACCGCTCCCCCACACCTTATCAATACAGGCCTAATGTACTCTCATTGCTACTGAAGGGTTGTCGCCTCCTGTATACTCAGAATATGCTCGAGGTCACTACAAAGGACTCGTCACCTGATCAGTGTAGGCCGACAGCAAGAATATAGTGTCCCATACCACCATAATCTGTTCACGAGTCAAATGTGCTCACTGGTCACTACGGGGAGGTTTGTGGCCCCAGCGTAGGCCAACAGCTCGACCACGGTGTCTTATACCACCATGCCCGACTCATGAGTCTTTATGGATCAAGGTACCATGGTTAACAGGGTTTTCAATGGTAAGTTCAGTACCCTAGGTTCAAGCAGTTATGATTCATACAGGGTGAACATAAAATGGCCAGTCGGGTTACTTGACAGGCTTGACTAGTACAAGCGCATCTCAAGTCGAACGACATGAAGTGCATGAAACACTTCGTGTGACCTAACCACTGCCGCCAACTCAGAACACGACTCTCGTTCATCGACGCATCCTTCGTGGCAAATATAAGCCAACCACGATTTTAATCCATTACCGACTGCCTGGACTAATGTGTAGCTCCAAGCACTTAAATATCAACATCATTAATCATATGAGAGTAACAGAAATGAAATACAACAATGTAAGCATGTTGTAACATCCCAAAAATTGGGGGGTCGAGTAAAAACTCCACTCCCGAGTTCCAGAACATCACTTATGCAATATAAATATATATGATTGAATGTTGTCTGTGTTAATGTATTAAACATGAGTGGGATTAATCCAAAACATCATATCATACTCTAGAGACCGTTAAATTAGCAAGCGGAAGACTGTGATAGTATGTATAACATATATAAACTATTGTATGTCTCCAGAGTGTGAACATGTTACCAGGTTATATACATACATGTATAATCTAAAAGTAAACAAAACGAATATACATGAGTGCGCTAAAAATATAAAATGACAAGTGTCAAGGCATCTAATCAACCTCCCTGTAATCCCGTCAATCAGAACACGCATAAAGGAGAGATCCTCCTCCTCATCATCAAGTCCAGCTCCGCTTCTCAAGCAGCGCCATCATCTGCAACCAAGATAGGGACTGGTGGGTGTCCGAAAATACCATCCCGTAATGTGGGAGTGAGTGATCAACTCAGTGGAATAATAGAGCAGAGATTAGCATGTTATCAAATCAATCATGCGATAATAGTAAAGCAATAAATCAAACATTCCTAATACTTTTGTTAATGCAATATGACATGACATGATGGATGCCCTCACCGACATTCTCCCTCATACGGCACCATCTGCATCCGCGGCATGCTTGCGTGCCGCTCAGTGCTCCACATCTTCCAGGCACATACAATGCGATGTTGATATGATTATCGATTTATTATTAGTCCTTTTCATACAGCAATATTAGGAAACTAAGGTACTTCCCTTATATCAATCCCAACACAGATCCTGTCTAGGGTCATCACTCCTAGAAATCACATACGATGTTACATTTGTAGGTCACTGCAAGGGCTGCCAGGGCTGTTGCTTGCACTCGTTGCACTGCTCCCCCATCACCTTATCAATACAGGCCTACTGTACTCTACTGCTACGGAAGGATCGTCGCCTCCCGTAGACTCAGAATACGCTCGAGGTTACTAAAAAGGGCTGCCAGGGCTATTGCTCACACTCATTGCACCGCTCCCCCATCACCTTATCAATGTAGGCCGACAACAAGAATATAATGTCCCATACCACCATAATTTGCTCACGAGTCTGGGTTGCTCACTGGTCACTACGGGGAGGTTTATGGCCCCAGCGTAAGCCGACAGCTCGACTAGGGTGTCCCATACAACCATGCCCGGCTCATAAGTCTTTATGGATCAAGGTACCATGGTTAATAGGGTTTACAATGGTAAGTTCAGTACCGTAGGTTCAAACAGCTATGACTCATACATGGTGAACATACAATGGCCAGTCGGGTTACTTGACGGGCTCGACTAGCAAGAGCGCATCTCAAGTCGAACGACATGAAGTGCATAAAACACCTCGTGTGGCCTAACCACTGCCGCCAACTCCAAACACGGTGGTCCAGTTTCAGTTCAGCGGTCATCGTACCTAGATCAGGTCTACAAGTCTCAAGATATGAAATAGAAATTTTTCCTGATCCGAGGGTGTAATTTGGCTGAATTCTGACGGTCAGATTGCTTAATACTAACGCGTCAAGTCACGTGCCAGATTTGAATTAAAATTTCCAAATCTAACCCTATTCTCACTCTCTTCACTCCGGGCTCAATGAAATAGCCTCTGAACGTCGGTTGGCCTTGATTTTCGAAACGATTGTCAAGTCCAGCCAAGCAGTCATAACGGTCTAAGATTGTTGGTATCAGACTTTCGACGCGCGGTCTAGATCCAATACAAAGTTTCAAAGAGTTTCTAAGAGCAAACGGGTTTAGTGTTTGATCCAAGGTTTTAGGATATTATAGCATCATTGGTTCTACAAGTTTTGGGTCTTGTAGAACATATTTAAAGCGATCAGGGACAATTTCACAGCTACTCCAGCGTAGCACTAGCTAACTTATGCTTAGTTTCTAAAGGAATTAATCCTAAGTGATTTCTTTGGCTATGAATTGGGCTCTGAGCGGTTACCAATGTGTTTTGGTTGAACCATTGCCTAAGGACGTTTAACCCCAGGTTGGCAAAAATTCGGGGTGTTACACATGTTGACACATGTTATGACATACAAATTAAGCAAATCATCCAACATATGCATTTCATATATATAATGAAATCAATACATATAGTCCACATGATGGAAATCATTTACATCAGCATATTACTTGAGAATTCAATCTCAAAACTCATTCAAAACTCCATTTGCTCAATACATACTAATATAAACATTTATATAAACACTTAGCCTACATACTTGTCTACATAGCATATGTCGACCCAAAGTGCGTATTTGGGCGAATCTCTTCGCCAAACCGATCATGCACGCATTCCTAATATCCTAATATGATAAATAGACATGGCAAACAATTCAGAAAAATATGGATGTAAACAGTATTTCCTATAAATTACTAAAATGCCCTAAATCTCATATTTCCCGTACGTTTACGAAATAGAAAACGGACAGCATGTTCTACATGTCAAACGGTGCTCTCATCATTAATCTACTATTAAACAACATTGAAAGCTTTGAAATTAGTGAATCAAAGCATATAAAATCCTTACCTTTTGCCCTAGACGTGTATCGTTTCGAACGGAACGTATATGCTTCGTCAACGGCGTACAGGCGACCTAACATACAAGATATATAAGCTACTTCACTATTTGAATCGAAGGAATCCTAAATCAGCAAGTAGTTAGGGTTTTCCTTACCTAGAAGTGCGTTAGAATCACCAAGAAAATGATTGGAATGCGTTGCTTTAGCACGTGCAAAAATTAGTGCAAGTGGCAGGAAGATCTCTCCCACACTCTCTCACAATCTCTCACTTTCTCTCTCTCTCTAGCTAGGGTTTCTAGCAAATTCAGATGGGTGAGATATGTGAGGGTTTAAGGCCCTTATATAGGCTAAAACCTCACCCTTTTAAACTCAGGAACGAAGTATACTTGGGTTATAACCAAATCGGGGCTGTTCTGGTCCAAAAGAGCATTTCGAGAGGTCCCCTGGCCGAACGCGATCGGACTTAAGCTCATGGTCACTGGATGTTGCTCACACCCAGTTTTCAGTCCGGTAGAGTTCGTAGATCTTACGTGGCGATCTAGTTTTAGTTTAGTGGTCATCGCACCTAAATCAAGTCTACAAGTCTCATGATATGAAAGAGAAATTTTTCCTGATCCGAGGGTGAAATTTGACTGAATTCTGACGGTCAAAACGTTTAATAATAACGTGCAAAGTCTTATGCCAGATTTGGATTTAAATATTCAAATCTTTACCCTTTCTCACTCTCTTCACTCCATGCTCAATGAAATAGCCTCTGAACGTCGGTTGGGCTTGATTTTTGAAATGATTGTCAAGTCCAGCTAAGCGGTCATAATGGTATAAGATTGTATGTATCGGACTTTCGACGCGCTGTCTAAATCCAATATGGAGTTTCCATACAGGTTCTAGAACAACTGGGTTTAGAGTTTGATCCTAAGTTTCAGGGTATTATAGCGTCATTGATTCTACAATTTTTGGGTCTTGTAGAACGTATTTAAAGTGATCAGGGACAATTTCACAGCTACTGTAGCGTAGCGCTAGCTAACTTACTCTTAATTTCTAAAGGAATTAATCTTACGTGATTTCTGACCGAGTTGGTACTCGAGTCACGGTACGGATTTTTCCAAGGCGTTACATTCAAGGACTTCCTGTCTCAACTCAGGAATGTTTGGGATGCATAGGCGGCCAAGATAACGCAGGCCATCGTCTAAATCCACACTCCATTCGGCATCCTCATCATCACTAGCCAACTTTCTAAGCTCAATCAATCGCTCATCACCCTTCTGGGCTTCTACAATCCTGTCATTAATAAGAGGTCGCGCCCGAATGTGTGAGACACACTCTAATGGTTCTTCCACGATGAGTTTCTGCTCAAAGTCCTGCACGAACTCTACCATATCCCATTCTGTAACCATCAGCAGAGCCTTAAACTCTATAGTCTTCTTGCGGCTCAACACGTCTGCCATAAGGTTGGCTTTGCCAGGATGGTAGGAGACCTCGAACTTGAAGTCCTTTAAGGTTTCCATCGATCAGCTCTGCCTCATATTCAAATCCCGCTGAGTGAATACATACTTAAGGCTCTTGTGGTCACAGAAAATCTCAAACTCCTCTCTATAGAGTTAATGTCTCCAGAGCTTTAATGCGAAAATGACGGCTACCAACTCTAGGTCGTGCGCAGGGTAATTCTCCTCATGCTTCCTTAATTGTCTCGAGGCATATGCAATCACCCTGTCCTTCTGCATAAGGACACAACCCAGACCAATGCGAGATGCATCAGTGTATATAGATACTTAACTCCTTACTCTGGCAATACTAGCACAGGGGCGGACCTCAGTCTATCCTTCAGCTCCTGAAAAGCTGCTTCCGCCTTCTCATTCCAGGAGAACTTCAAGTCTTTTCGAGTTAACTGAGACAACGGTCTGGCAATCTTCGAGAAGTCTCGAATGAAGCATCGGTAATAACCTGCCAAGACCAGAAAACTCCTCACCTCAGTAACCGAACCAGGCTGTTTCCAGTCCTGAACCATGACTACCTTAGCAAGGTCCACTGCTACCCCTTCCTTGGACACTATATGTCCCAGGAACTTAACTTTCTCCTGCCAGAAGTCGCACTTCTTGTACTGTGCAAACAACTGGTTCTTCCTCAGAGTATCCAAGATGGCTTAAAGGTTCCTTCGTGCTCTTCCTGACTCGCAGAGTATACCAGAATGTCATCGATAAACACAATGACGAATTAGTATAGAAATGGCCGAAATACCCGGTTCATCAAGTCCATGAACACAGCCAGTGCATTTGTAAGACCAAACGACATCACGAGAAATTCGTAATGACCAAAACTGGTCTTGAATGCCGTCTTCTGCACGTCTTCTTCCCTGACGCGTAACTGATGATATCTTGACTATAGATCAATCTTCGAAAAGTATCGTGCCCCTTTTAACTGATCAAACAGATCGTCTATCCTAGGCAAAGGATACTTATTCTTCACTGTCAACTGATTCAACCTATGGTAATCAATACATAACCGTAGCGACCCATCCTTCTTCTTAACAAACAACACAGGTGCTCCCCAAGGAGACACACTGGGTCGTATGAAGCCTTTCTCTACCAGGTCATCAATCTATTTCCTCAGTTCTTCCATCTCACATGGCGGCATACGTACATCGGTAGCGAAACAGGTACTGCGCTAGGCATGAGATCAATAGTAAAGTCGATCTTGCGCCGAGGAGGTAGCCCAGGTATCTTACCGAACACTTCCCCAAAATCCTGAACCACGGGCGTGGTTTTAAGTGTAAAACCAATAGAAATTTCCAATTGAGAAGTGTAGCAATCCAGTCAAGTAGGGTAACTGACCTGAACAGGAAAAGTAAATGCCTCGCCCATAGGTCCATGAGCTATCACCAGCCTAGTCTCACAGTCAAGCTCCGCTCTCATCTCTGTGAGACAATCCATGCTAAGGATAATGTTGTAATGATGCAAGGGCATGACATACAGGTCAACCACAACTGTCTTGCTCCCTAGGTCTATCAAGCAACCCGCACATACCCTAGTAATGGCAGAAGAGTCCCCTGTAGCTGTAGTGAGAGTCACTCCTGTTGTAGGATCAGTAACCAACACTAACCGCTTGACTAACGCCCATGAAATGAGGGAGGTTGTGGACACAGTGTCCACCAACAAGAAAACAGGAGTACCTTGAACATGTGCAGTGACCTCAAAATCCCTGGGTACTGAAAGTGTTGCCTTTGGTACATCCGCTGTGAGTAAGTGCACCCGAGCCTGCTGCGAGCCATTCGACAGTGGTGCCATGGGCCGTTGAGGCAGCCTAAAACGAGGTGCTGGTGGTCTAAAAGATGGATGCGTAGGTGCAGACCATAGAGGTGGAGCTGATATAGCCTGAGGATGAGGACGATCGATCCTCTACAGTGGTGAGAACCTGCTGTCTCTCATACTTGTGAAGCATCTCTCCGCAACGTGACCTGGTCTCCCACAATAAGTACAGGTCACACCAGGTCACCTCATCGGTACTAATGGCGTCGCGGTCCTGAAAGGAGAGTCGATACGGGTCCTCTTACTGAGAAATGGCCTACTCGACATATCTGCTCCTGGCCTGGGGATCATAGGCCCATGAGAACGTAACAAACACTCTCCATCCTGCTCTGCTCGTATAGACATGTGTACTAGCTTAGCATAGGATGATATGCTAATACCACACATCTTCGAGCGAATGTCAGGGTGTAAGCCCTCAAAAAACCGTCGCATGCGCATCTATGCGTCAGCAAGTACAGTAGGAACATATTTGCCCAACTCTGTAAACTGGTGCTTGTACTCAGTTACAATCATGCCTCCCTGTCTGAGGCACAAAAACTCATTCTCCTTCTCGTGCCGATAAGTAAGGGGATAGTATTTCTCATGGAATCGGGTCTCGAATGCTGCCCACGTCTAAACATAGTCAGCGGCTACAGTCCGCAGTACACTATCCCACCACAAGCTGGCTTCCTTCTCCAGCATAAAGGTCACCAACTCGACCTGCTCCTGCTCGGTACAATGCATCATCCTCAGCATCTTGGAGATGCGATCAAGCCAATATTCGGCCTCCTCAGGTCTATGAGAACCTAAAAATGTAGGTGGCCGTAAGTGTTGGAATCGCTGTAAAAGGCCATTTGTACCCAAGTTTCCTATAACGTATACAACAGGGGTAGGCAAGGTCACACCCTCACCCTGAGTGGAAGGCCCTGCAGCCTCAGCAGGCCATACAGAAGGTGAAGGTGGAGTCGCATCCCCACCCTAAGTTAAGGCTCCTGCAATGGTGGCCAAGAGCTGTTGTTGCTGCTGCTGGTGTTGCATCTGTTGCTGCTGATGCTGCCCCTACTGCTGGTGCATCATCATCAACAACTACTCCAACCTATCTGTAGGTGGAGCTGACGATGGCACATGATGCGTCGAAGAAGACGCACGGTTCTGCTCACGAACCGTTGGTGTATAAGGTGGCGGCCCAACTGTAGGACCAGTAGAAGGCTGAGACTTAGGCATAGTCTCACGATCTGGGCCCAAACTAGGGTCCGCACAACCATCACTCTGGGGTGGTTCCTGATCCATCGAATCACACACCGCTAGGTGTGTTGTGCTCCACATGAACTTAGGTGGCATTCCCTACACATAGGGTGTAACCCAGATCAGATTCAACATAAGAACAATCCATGCACGCAGCATTCACACACAAATTTAAAGCAACTTCATGCATTTCATTTTTAAAATTTTCATAATACATGCGACATAGGTTTTACATGGATCATAACAGAAAATGCATGTGAGCTAATACGACTAAGCTTCAAACACTGAGCCATAACATTAAAGAAACTATTAAACTACGAAGCCTACAGAGGCTACACACAAAACCAACAACTATAAACAAACAACAAACAACTACGGGGCAAAAACATGGATGACTAAGCATCCGAATCTGGCGACGGAGAAGGGGCACAAGCAGGCAGCACAGGAAAATCTTTAGTGTATGAGTCACTTTCTTGAACTGTTTTTCATGAGGCCCGGAAAATCCATAATGTCCAGTCATGGGCATCCCTGTAACACCCTGAAAATCGGGGGTCGTGTGTAAACTCAACTCCCGAGTTCCAGACCGTCACTTATGCAACAAAAATGATTATGATTCAATGTTGTCTGAGTTAAAGCATTCACATGATTGAAAGTATACCAAAACTGTAATTCATACTTCAGATCCAGTGATAAAAGCAAGCTGAAGACAAAAGAATATACATATCACTGTATGGAAAACAAAGTAGATCTCGACTGTCACTAAAGTATGAATACATCACTGAATCTCATATACATGTAAATAAACAAAATCAAAGTCCAAAAGAAGTCCCACTGAGAAGTCCCGTCAACCCAGGCCACCTAAGCAAAGCCGTCGTGGTACTGCATGTATGAGAACTCGTCCTGGTCCTCATCATAGTCCGGCTCTACCTCCTGGATCACAGCATCACCTGCATCTAAGACAGGGTCTGTTGGGTGTTGCAAACACCATCCCAAAATGTGGGAATGAGTAGCTAACTCAGTGGAATAATAGAGCAAGGATTAACATGTTCTCAAATCAATCATACGATAATAGTAAAGCAGTAAATCAAACAATCCTAATACTGTTGTTAATGTAATATGACATGACGTGATGTATGCCCTCACCGACGATCTCCCTCATACGGCACCATCTTACGACCGCGGCATGCAATCGTCCCTCAAGTGCTCCACATCTTCCAAGCACATGCAATGTTATGGTGATATGATTTTCAAGTTATTATTAGTCCATTCAAACAGCAGGATTGCGAAACTAAGGTACTTCCCTTGTATCAATCCCAACACAGATCCTGTCTAGGGTCGTCACTCCTAGTAATCTCATACGATGTACATTTTGTAGGTCACTGCAAGGGCTGTCAGGGCTGTTGCTCGCACTCGTTGCACTGCTCCCCCATCACCTTATCAATACAGGCCTACTGTACTCTCACTGCTACTGAAGGGTCGTCGCCTCCCGTAGACTTAGAATACGCTCGCGGTCACTACAAAGGACTCGTCGCCTGATCAGTGTAGGCCGACAGCAAGAATATAGTGTCCCATACCACCATAATCTGCTCACGAGACATAGGTGCTCACTGGTCACTACGGGGAGGTTTGTGGCCCCAGCGTAGGCCGACAGCTCGACCACGGTGTCCCATACCACCATGCCCGGCTCATGAGTCTTTGTGGATCAAGGTACCATGGTTAACAGGGTTTACAATGGTAAGTTCAGTACCCTAGGTTCAAGCAGTTATGACTCATACAGGGTGACCATACAACGGTCAGTTGGGTTACTTGACAGGCTCGACTAGCACGATCGCATCTCAAGTCGAACGACATGAAGTGCGTAAAACACTTCGTGTGGCCTAACCACTGCCGCCAACTCCAGAACACGGCTCGCGTTCATCGACGCGTCGTTCGTGGCAAAGATAAGCTAACCACGAATTTACTCGGTTACCGACTGCCTGGACTAAGTATAGTCCCAAACAATTATGGAATCACATCAGCAATCATATGAGAGTATTGGAAATGAAATACAACCATGTGAGCATGTTAACACATGTTACAACATACAACTTAAGTAAATCTTCAAGCACATGCATTTCATACATATAATGAAATCATGCATATAGCTAACATATAGGAAATCATTTACATCAGCATATTAATTGAGAAATCAATCTCAAACTAATTCATAACACCATTTAATTCAATACATACTAATACAAGCATTTATACAAACACTTACACTACACACTTAAGTCTACATATAGTATGTCGACCCGAAGTGCGCATTTAGACGAATCTCTTCGCCAAAATAATTATGCACGTATTCCTAGTATTCTAATGCAACAATAAGCCATGTCAATCACATCAGCAAAATATGAATGAAAATAGTACTTCCTACAAATGACTAAAATGCCCTAAATCTCATATTCTTCGTCTACTTACGAAACAGGAAACGGACAGCATGTTGTACATGTCAAACGGTGTTTCCGTCGATAATCTACTATTAAATGACATTGAAAGCTTTGGAAATAGTCAATCAAAGCATCTAAAATCCACACCTTATCTCCTAGAAGCTATCGTTTCGAACGGAGCGTATACGCTTCGTCTACGGCGACTAGACAACCTGATTTACAACATCTATCAGCTAACATGCTATGGAACGAAAGGAACACTAAATCAGCAACTTTCTAGGGTATTCTTTTACCTGAAATTCCAGAGAAATCACTGGCCAAGTGATTGGAGCGTGTTGCTAAAGCATGTGCAACAGGTGGCATGACAGCAGGAAAATTCTCTCCTACTCTCTCTCACAAACTCTCACCTTTTCTCTCACCCAATCTATGGTTTTTCTCAAATTCGTATGGGAGAGAGGAGTGAGGGTTTCAACCCCTTTTATAAGCACAAAAATGCTCGGAATAGGCTCGGGAACAAAGTTTACTTGATGTATATCCAAATCGGGGCTGTTTCGGTCCAAAAGACCATTTCTGGTGGTCCCCTAGCCGAACGTGATCGGAATTAAGTTCGTACTTGTCGGATGTTGCTCTCATCCCGTTTTCAGACCATCAGTGTTCGTAGATCGCCCGTGGCGGTCCAGTTTCAGTTCAGTGGTCACCGCACGTAGATCAGGGCTGCAAGTCTCATGATATGAAATAGAAATGTTTCCTGATCTAAGGGTGTAATTTGGCTGAATTCTGACGGTCAGAACGCTTAATACTGACACGTCAAGTCGTGTGCCAGATTTGAATTTCAAATTCCAAATCTGTCCCTATTCTCACTCTCTTCAGTCCAGGCTCAATGAAATGGCCTGCGAATGTCGGTTGGACTTGATTTTCGAAATGATTGTCAAGTCCAGCTAGGCGGTTCTAACGGTCTAAGATAGTAGGTATCGGACTTTCGACGCGCGGTCTAGATCCAATAAAAAGTTTCAAAGTGGTCCAGAGAACAAACCTGCTTAGAGTTTGATCCGAGATTTTAGAGTATTATAGAGTCATTGGTTCTACTCGATTTGGGTCTTGTAGAACGTATTTAAAGTGATCAGGGACTATTTTCCAGCTACTCTAGCGTTGCGCTAGCTAACTTACTCTTATTTTCTAAAGGAATTAATCCTACGCGATTTCTGGTCGAGTTGGTACTCGAGTCCAAGTACGGATTTTTTCAGGGCGTTCTTAACGAATAATTTCCTCCTCAAAATTTGTACCTTTTCATACTCCTGGAGAAGCTGTGGGTAGTTGTTTCTGATCTCGGCTTCTGTCTCCCAGGTAGCCTCTTCCTCAGAATGATGCGTCCACAATACCTTCACAAGGTGAATCACCTTGCTACGCAGTACTTGCTCCTTCCTGTCAAGGATACGCGTCGGTCGCAGGATATATGTAACATCCTCTCTTAACTGCACCTACTCCCATCTGATGATATGGGAAGGATCAGAAACGTACTTCTTCAGCATAGAAACATGAAATACATTGTGAACCCTCACGAGAGGTGTGGGTAAAGCCAATCGGCAAGCCACTGATCCCACACGATCGAGGATCTGGAATGGAACAATAAATCGCAGTGCTAGCTTCCCCTTCTTTCTGAACCGAAGGACTCCCTTCATAGGGAAAACTCAGAAAAATACATGATCCCCAACTGTGAACTCCAGCGGCCGTCGTCTCGTATTGGCATAATTCTTGTCTTCTCTGCGCTATAAGAAGCCGACGTCTAATAATATCAATCTTCTCTGACGTCGCCTGCACTAACTCTGGGCCAATCAAGCTACGCTCACCGACCTCTGCCCAGCAATGCGGTGCGCGACAAGGTCGCCCATACAGCGCCTCGTAAGGTGTCATACCGATACTCTCCTGAAAACTGTTGTTGTACGCAAACTCCGCATATGCAAGACAATCATCCCAACTGTCCTTGAAGTCCAATGCGCAAGCTCGCAACATATCCTCTAAGATCTGGTTCACCCGCTCTGTCTGTCCGTCTGTCTGTGGGTGGAAGGCAGTACTGAACTTCAACTTCACTCCCATAGCCTCCTGAATGCAAGTCCAAAAAATAGAAGTGAACCGCGTGTCTCTGTCCGACACGATCTCCAACGGAACTCCATGCAGACGCACAATCTCTCTGATGTACAGTCTAGCCAGCTCGTCTGCAGAGTTCGTAACTCTGATCGGTAGGAAGTGCGCCGACTTCGTCAGATGGTCGACGATCACCCATATGGAATCATGTCCCTTCCTCGTCCTCGGCAGCCCAGAAATGAAGTCCATGGAAATGAAATCCCACTTTCACTCTGCGATCGGCGTAGGCTGTAAGAGTCTAGGTGGTCGGCGATGCTCTGCCTTCACCTGCTGACAAGTGAGACAACGGGACACGAACTCTGCTATGTGGGTCTTCATACCTTCCCACCAATAAGTCCTCTTCACGTAACGATACATCTTCGTACTGCCTGGATGCATCGCGAGTCTGGTACAATGCGCAGCCTCGAGAATCTCTCGTCTCAAGTCAGGGATATCTGGGATGCATAGGCGGCCACGATAACGTAAGCCCTCATCCATGCCCACTCGCCACTCGGCGTCTGCATCATCACTGGCCTGCTTTCGAAGCTTAGTCAGATGCGCATCATCCCTCTACGCCTCGATGACTCGGTCATCGATCTGAGATCGCACCTGTACATGTGCGATAAACTCAAACGGCTCCTCCACGGTGAGTTTCTGATCAAAGTCTCGCAAAAACTCAACCATATCCCACTCAGCAACCATCAGCGGAGCCGCAAACTCTATCGCCTTCTTGCGGCTCAACGCGTCAGCCACAAGGTTCGCCTTTCCAGGATGGTAAGAGACTTTGAACTTGAAGTCCTTCAACGTCTCCATCCATCGCCGCTGCCTCATATTCAAGTCTCGCTGCGTGAATATGTACTTGAGGCTCTTGTGGTCGCAAAAGAGCTCGAACTCCTCTCCGTAGAGGTAATGTCTCTAGAGTCTCAGTGCGAATATGACGGTTGCCAACTCTAGGTGGTGTGTAGGGTAATTCTCCTCGTGCTTCCTTAATTATCTCGAGGCTTACGAAATTACCCTGTCCCTCTGCATAAGGACACAACCCAAACCAACGCTAGATGCGTCAGTGTATATAGTGTACCTAACCCCTTGCTCTAGAAATACTAGCACAGGGGCGGAAGTGAGCCTGTGCTTCAGCTCCTGAAAAGCTGACTCTGCCTTGTCATTCCAGGCGAACTTCACATCCTTCCGTGTCAACTGAGATAAGGGTCTCGCGATCTTCGAAAAATCCTGAATGAAGCGCCGATAATAGCCAGCGAGACCCAAGAAACTCCTCACCTCAGTGACAGAACCAGGCTGCTCCCAGTCCTGAACCACAGCTACCTTAGACAGGTCAACTGCCATACCATCCTTAGACACCACGTGTCCCAGGAACTTCACTTCCTGCTTCCAGAAGTCACACTTCTTGTACTGTGCGAACAACTGATGCTATCACAGAGTATCTAGAACCAAGCGCAAGTGCTCCTCATGCTCCTCTCGACTCCTGGAGTATACCAAAATGTCATCAATGAACACAACGATAGAGGAAAGGCCAAAATACCCGGTTCATCAGATCCATGAACACGGCTGGTGCATTCGTGAGACCAAACGACATCACAAGGAACTCGTAGTGGCCAAAGCTGGTCCTGAATGCTGTCTTCTGTACGTCCTCATCCCTGACGCGCAACTGATGATATCCTGACTGAAGATCAATCTTCGAGAAGTACTGCGCTCCTCTCAACTGATCAAACAAGTCATCGATCCTGAGTAAAGGGTACTTGTTCTTCACCGTGATCTGGTTCAGTCTGCGATAATCAATACACAATCGCATCGAACCATCCTTCTTCCTCACGAACAGGACTGGTGCTCCCCAAGGAGACACACTAGGCCGTATAGGCCAAGCTCTAAAAGACCATCAATCTGCGTCCTCAACTCCTCCATCTCACACGGTGCCATGTGATACGTCGGCAGTGAGACGGGCGTGGAACCAGGCACCAGATCGATAGTGAAATCAATCTCCCGTCTAGGCGGCAAACCAGGGATCTTCCTGAACCGATCCCCAAACTCGCAAACGACTGGCGTATGCTCAAGTATCTGGGCACCAGGGTCTCGCAGTAAAGTAGCATAGCTAAGTATGCGGAAGGAGAGATTTACCCACACTGAAAATGTAAAGGATGCGCCCTTTGGCTCGTACGCAGTCACTATAAGAGTCTCGCAGTTAATCTCGGCCCTCGCTGCAGTCAACCAGTCCATGCCAAGAATAACGTCGAGATAAACAAGAGAGGGGTCGACGACAAGATCTAGAGCCATCGTCTTGTCCCCCAGATCCACCAAACAGCCCTCACACATCTGGGTGGCATCTGTAAAGGACCCGTGAGCTGTATAAACTCACACCCCATCCATAGTAATAGTCTGTAGCCCAATGCGTCTGACTATGGCATGTGGTATCAAAGAAATCGTGGATCATGTGTCCACCATCACGAGTATAGGAATACCTCCAATGTGGGCAGTGACCTCAAAGGCCGAATGCTGAGAAGTCTGTGTCACAGTTGCCTCTGCTGTCAAGGCATGCACCCGTGCCTGCTGTGGCCGGTTTAGCCACTGTGCCATGGGCCGTAGAGGCTGTCTGATCTGCGATACCGGAGGTCTGAAGGAAGGGTGCGCAGGAGCCAACCATAAAGGCGATGCTGATATCACTTGTGAGCGTGTACGATCGATCTTCTGCGGCGGCGAGAACCCACTATCCGGCATCCGGGCAAAACAACTCTGCGCTAAGTGGCCCATCCTTCCACAATATGTACATAATAAATCAGGACGCCGCATCGGGGGTACTGGCACTATAGCCCTAGTAAGAGGGTCGACGCGAGGCCTCTTGCCCACAAAGGGCCTATCCGGCAACTCTAGTCGTGGCCTAGGAGCAACAGGGCCACGAGATCGGGTAAGTCAATCCACATCCTGCTTTGCCTGCATGGACATGTAAATCAGCTCTGCATAAGAAAGAATGCTCACGCAGCACATCTTCGACCGAATATCCAGTCGCAAACCCTCTGAAAAGCGCCGTATGCGAATCTGCTCATCTGCCAAAATAGTCGGGAAGTATCTGCCCAACTCCGTGAACCGATGCTCATACTCCGTGACTGTCATGCCTCCCTGTCTGAGGTGAAAAAACTCATTCTTCCGGTCATGCCTGTACGTCTGGGGATAGTATTTCTCATGGAAGCGGAACTCGAACGCTGCCCAGGTCCATATATAATCGGCGGTAACGGTCCGCAATACATTGTCCCACCACAAGCCGGCCTCTCGCTCGAACAGGAACGTAGCCAACTCGACCTGCTCGGCCTCTGTACAATGTAGCATCCGCAGTATCTTCGACACACGGTCGAGCCAATACTCGGCCTCCTCGGGTCTATGAGAACCCGTAAAAGTGAGACGTCGTAAGCCCTGGAATCTCTCTAACAAGCCCCGTGTATCTGCGGCATTCCCCGCAGGGTAAGCAGGTGGTACAGGATAAGCCATGCCCTCATCCTGAGCATATGTATCAGCATCCTCAGCTGGATGCGCAGGTGGTGCGGGTGGAGGCACACTCCCACCCTCGGCTAATGTCCCCACAATAGTAGTCAGGAGCTGCTGCTGCTGCTGCATTATGGCCATCATCTACTCAAATCTATCTGGAGGTGGAGCAGGCTGTGGCGTATACTGCGTCGAAGAAGATGCACGGTAAGGCTCTCTGACGGGTGGTGTGAACGGCGGTGGTCCAACTGTAGGACCAGTAGTAGGCTGAGACGCACGCATTGTCTCAGGAATCGGGCCCACAGCAAGGTCCGCATGTGCATCAAACTGGGAAGGAGCCTGATCCATAGGCTCACTCAATGTAAGCCGAGCTGTGCTCCGTGTAGCCTTCAGCGGTATTCCCTATATTCAAAATAGGGCGCAACCTTGTCAGTCTCAATAGCACAAACACACCGCAATCATTCACATAAGGAGTCAAAGGCATTCCATGCATTTCATTTAATCAAAATTGTCACAATACAAGGGATATCTCCTTACAAGCATCATGACAGAAAGTACATGGGAATTAAGACAGCTAAAATTACAACAGCAACATAAGTAAACTACTAGCCTTAACAGGCTTACACAACTTAAAGCAGGAAACGACTAACTACTAACAACAACATCAAAGATCATCGCTAGTCTGAGTCAGGTGACGGAGGAGGAGCACCCTTATCCTGCAAGCAGCACAGGATCGCCTTCAAGGTGCGAGTCACCTTGTCGAATTTTCTCTTCGTAACGGCCTTGGCATCCTCGACCTCAGCTCGAAGTTCTTGAACTTCCCTTCGCAAGGTGACCTGGCTCTCCTCAATTCGGGCAATGCGATCATCGCCAGTAGCCTGAGAAGAAGGAGGAAGGCTCTCATCTGTATCCTGAGCCTCCTCTTCTACCTCTTCCTGGACTTCTTCCTCAACTTCTGCTCCAGATTCTCCCTCACTTGGATCCTCTTCATCATCAAAATCGTCCTCTCTATCCTCCTCAAGCTAAGTCTCACGGTACTGAGATCCGATCTTCATCTTGACCATAGTAGACTCATCAATGCTGTGAATCGGAACTGACAACTCCGGCCCAAGTCTGTAAGCAAACTCAAGCGCGATCTTGCATATCAGTCGGCCAAAAGAAAGTGATTCTGACGTTCTTCTTAATTTCGCTATGAGGATAATCTGTCGCGAGATGAAAGTGGCCATACACACATTCTCTCCCTGGGCCACCAGATACAAGAAATCAATCATAAGGCGCATACACTCAATACGATTTGTCGACCTAGGATACACGTTGAACGTGCAAATGTGGTGCAGCAGGCGCAAATCATCAGACATGTAAGATGCCTTGAGGCTATTATTAGACTGTCATGGAACCAGTTTACCGCATAGAAACCTGGTACGGAAATCTCGCTCACGCTTACTCAAATTCTTCGCACTAGGATGAACATCACCAAGGGGCACGTTCAGAAGCCGTGCTATCAACCGAACATCGATTGTAGCCATCCGGTCTCTACCAAAAGGAATTTTGAACTGCAATGGCTCCAGTGTAGGATTCTGGATACGAGCATAGAAGGCACGAACGGTGCTCACATTAGCACGAGCACGAGCTTCAAATATCAGACCCCAATGCACAGCTTCAATGCGCTTGAACAACAGAAATTCACCGAATAGTCGTTCTTCCACGTCCGCCTCAAACAACACCTTACGGTCAGTGTATTGGTCGTGAGGCATCTCTGCCAAAATCACTCGCCCAAGTTGAGTATGGGGATCCAAATCCCGCTTTGTATGGAACTTTCGGGCTATGCTTGGACTTGCGGCGGCGCTTGAGCTAGGGGAGCCACCCCGCGATCTTCTTGATTGAGCAGGGCGACTAGGCCCAGCCTCATCTGCTGCGGTCTTTCTCTTACCCATCAAAGAGAGGATGGTGGAGAGTGACAAAAGACCCAAAATGGCTTCAACAAAAGCCATGGAAAATGGAAAAAAATATAAAGAAATGGCTGCCCAAACTGAAAAAGGGAGATCTAGGCATTGTAGAGGGATACTCCAAGCTCCCCAAGGATGTATTTTCAGAGAGAAGAGAATGAAAAAGGGGAATGGAGCACCTCACGATTTCAGCTCGATTTGGGGGTTTTAAGAGCTCCAAACGATGAGATCTGCAAGAGGGAGGGATGCAAATAACTTTGGAGTGATGGAGTGTGGTCGTTTTCAGCAAGGAATGGATTTAGGAATGATTTGGAGCCACGGTTTGGAGATGGGCAGCAAGAAAACTTGAAATGGGGCTAGGGAAGGGGACTTTTGTGAAGGAAGTACCCCTTTTTGGGGTTTTCTATGGTCGAACCGCACATGGGGGGTGTACACTACCCAAAATAGGGCGTGCGCCCAAAAATCACATCAAGTGGGCCCCACTGGACGGCGATGCATCGTCGAACGACGATGCATCGCCGTCCAGTGGGACCACATGGGTCTGGTCCCCCATGATCCAGGGACCCCAAAAAACTATGGGCCCTACCTTGGTTCATCCTAGATTGCCCTATATATGCCCAAACATGCGTTCAGGGCTTTCTGGGGCCAATCTGCAAACCTGAATACAATCTCCTATCATGCAGCATATGATTTTAGGGTAGAAAGAGCTAATACATCCATCTAACTCATTAGTTGCTAAAGAAAGCAAACTTAGAATGGTCTTATGGCCAGTTTTCATGAAATTTTACTATTTACTGTAAAATTTTGTCGGAGTATGATTTTTTGTCATTTTTACATTAGGATCAATGCCTAACATAAAAAGAATAAGAAAGAATTGAAGAATGGAGTGGTGATGGAAAGCCTTCTGAAGATTCTAGGTGAAACGGGGTTTTTAAGCCCTAGCGATTGAATGCAGGGGTTGCGGTCGTCCCATAGCCCAAGGATTCACATTTACGGATTTAGAATCATTCAAAGAACGTCTCAACCCACTCACCTACAACCTAGGAGCTACTCAGTTCGCGTCATGCGACCCTAGATGCATTACGGACTCGATCATGCGATCGATTTGAATAGTCTTCGCCTATTGGCGAATCTGTGATCCTATAAGTGTTTCTAGACCCTTCTCGCACCCACCTAAGTCAAAGGAAGCGATAGCGCACGTCGCGTGACCATAACCTAGGCCCGGTATGATCTTATTCATGCTTTGATACCAACTTATTACACCATGAAAATCGAGAGTCGTGTGTAAACTCAACTCCGGAGTTCCAGACTGTCACTTATGCAACAAAAATGATTATGATTTAATGTTGTCTGAGTTAAAGCATTCACATGATTAAAAGTATACCAAAACTGTAATTCATACTTCAAATCCAGTGATAAAAGCAAGCGGAAGACTAAAGAATATATATATCACTGTATGAAAAACAAAGTAGATCTCGACTGTCACTAAAGTATGAATACATCACTGAGTCTCATATACATGTAAATAAATAAAGTCAAAGTCCAAAAGAAGTCCCACTGAGAAGTCCCGTCAACCCAGGCCACCTAAGTAAAGCCGTCGTGGTACTGCATGTATAAGAACTCGTCCTGGTCCTCATCATAGTCCGGCTCTACCTCCTGGATCACAGCATCACCTGCATCTAAGACAGGGTCTGGTGGGTGTTACAAACACCATCCCGAAAGGTGGGAATAAGTAGCTAACTCAGTGGAATAATAGAGCAAGGATTAACATGTTCTCAAATCAATCATGCGATAATAGTAAAGCAGTAAATCAAACAATCCTAATACTGTTGTTAATGCAATATGACATAACGTGATATATGCCCTCACCGACGATCTCCCTCATACGACACCATCTTACGACCGCGGCATGCAATTGTCCCCCAAGTGCTCCACATCTTCCAGGCACATGCAATGTTATGGTGATATGATTTTCGAGTTGTTATTAGTCCATTCAAACAGCAGGATTGGGAAACTAAGGTACTTCCCTTGTATCAATCCCAACAAAGATCCTGTCTAGGGTCGTCACTCCTAGTAATCTCATACGATGTATATTTTGTAGGTCGCTGCAAGGGCTGCCAGGGCTGTTGCTCGTACTCGTTGCACCGCTCCCCCATCACCTTATCAATACAGGCCTACTGTACTCTCACTGCTACTGAAGGGTCGTCACCTCCCGTAGACTCAGAATACGCTCGCGGTCACTACAAAGGACTCGTCGCCTGATCAGTGTAGGCCGACAGTAAGAATATAGTGTCCCATACCACCATAATCTGCTCACGAGACATAAGTGCTCACTGGTCACTACGGGGAGGTTTGTGGCCCCAGCGTAGGCCGACAGCATGACCACGGTGTCCCATACCACCATGCCCGGCTCATGAGTCTTTGTGGATCAAGGTACCTTGGTTAACAGGGTTTACAATGGTAAGTTCAGTACCCTAGGTTCAAGCAGTTATGACTCATACAGGGTGAACATACAACGTCCAGTCGGGTTACTTGACGGGCTCGACTAGCACGATCGCATCTCAAGTCGAACGACATGAAGTGCATAAAACACTTCGTGTGGCCTAACCACTGCCGCCAACTCCAGAACACGGATCGCGTTCATCGACGCGTCGTTCGTGGCAAAGATAAGCTAACCACGAATTTACTCGGTTACCGACTGCCTGGACTAAGTATAGTCCCAAACAATTATGGAATTACATCAGCAATCATATGAGAGTATTGGAAATGAAATACAACTATGTGAGCATGTTAACACATGTTACAACATACAACTTAAGTAAATCTTCAAGCACATGCATTTCATACATATAATGAAATCATGCATATAGCTAACATGTAGAAAATCATTTACATCAGCATATTAATTGAGAAATCAATCTCAAACTCATTCATAACACCATTTAATTCAATACATACTAATACAAGCATTTATACAAACACTTACACTACACACTTAAGTCTACATATAGTATGTCGACCCGAAGTGCGCATTTAGGCGAATCTCTTTGCCAAACTAATTATGCACGTATTCCTAGTATTCTAATGTGACAATAAGCCATGTCAATCACATCAGCAAAATATGAATGAAAACAGTACTTCCTACAAATGACTAAAATGCCCTAAATCTCATATTCTTCGTCTACTTACGAAACAGGAAACGGATAGCATGTTGTACATGTCAAACGGTGTTACCGTCGATAATCTACTATTAAAAGACATTGAAAGCGTTGGAAACAGTCAATCAAAGCGTCTAAAATCTGCACCTTATCTCCTAGAAGCGTATCGTTTCGAACGGAGCGTATACGCTTCGTCTACGGCGACTAGACAACCTGATTTACAACATCTATCAGCTAACATGCTATAGAATGAAAGGAATACTAAATCAGCAACTTTCTAGGGTATTCTCTTACCAGAAAATGTGGAGAAATCACTGGCAAAGTGATTGGAGCGTGTTGCTAAAGCACGTGCAACAGGTGGCACGACAGCAGGAAAATTCTCTCCTACTCTCTCTCAAAAACTCTCACCTTTTCTCTCTTCCAATCTAGGGTTTTTCTCAAATTTGGATGGGAGAGAGGAGTGAGGGTTTCAACTCCTTTTATAAGCACAAAAATGCCCGGAATAGGCTCGGGAACAAAGTTTACTTGATGTATATCCAAATCGGGGCTGTTTCGGTCCAAAAGAACATTTCTGGTGGTCCCCTGGCCGAACGTGATAGGAATTAAGTTCGTACTTGTCGGATGTTGCTCTCATCCCGTTTTCAGACCATCAGTGTTCGTAGATCGCCCGTGGCGGTCCAGTTTCAGTTCAGTGGTCACCGCACGTAGATCAGGGCTGCAAGTCTCATGATATGAAATAGAAATTTTTCCTGATCCAAGGGTGTAATTTGGATGAATTCTGACGGTCAGAACGATTAATACTGACACGTCAAGTCGTGTACCAGATTTGAATTTCAAATTCCAAATCTGTCCCTATTTTCACTCTCTTTAGTCCAGGCTCAATGAAATGGCCTGCGAATGTCGGTTGGACTTGATTTTCGAAATGATTGTTAAGTCCAGCTAGGCGGTTCTAACGATCTAAGATAGTAGGTATCGGACTTTCGACGTGCGGTCTAGATCCAATAAAAAGTTTCAAAGTGGTCCAGAGAACAAACCTGCTTAGAGTTTAATCCGAGGTTTTAGACTATTATAGAGTCATTGGTTCTTCTCGATTTGGGTCTTGTAGAACGTATTTAAAGTGATCAGGGACTATTTCCCAGCTACTCTAGCGTTGTGCTAGCTAACTTACTCTTATTTTCTAAAGGAATTAATCCTACGCGATTTCTGGTCGAGTTGGTACTCGAGTCCAAGTACGAATTTTTCCAGGGCGTTATAATCCCTAGCGGCCTAATCAGTGTCTTGCTCCGGTGCCGCAGGAGGAGGACTCTCATCAGTATCCTGAGCCTCCTCTTCCTCTTCGTCCTGCTCTTCTTCCTCTTCTATCTCTGCTCCACCTTCTTCATCGCTCTCCTCTTCTTCTTCGCTTTCAAACTCATCCTCGCTTTCTTCAAGTTGGGCTTGTCCTTGCCGCGGCCCAATCTTCATCTGGTTGAGGGTGGTCTCACTGATGTAATGGACCGGTGCTAGCAATTCTGCCCCAAGGCTGTAGCCAAACTCACATGCAATCTTGCATATGAGTTGGCCGAAGGGGAACGACTCAGTCGTTCTTCTTGATCGCGTGATAAGGATGATCTGTTGCAGTACAAATGTAGGCACGCACAAGTTTGCCCCCTACCCCACTTAGTACAGGAAATCCACCATGAGACGCGTGCACTCGTTGCGGTTGCTCCACCTGGGGTAGACGTTGAATGTGCAGATGTGGTGAAGCAGACGGAAATCACCCTACATATGGGTCGCTTAGAGACTTTTGTTATGCTGCCACTCAACCAAACGACCACATAGAAACCTGGTGCGTCGATCCCTTTCACGAACACTATTCAGATTCCTCTCACTAGCATGTACCTCGCTAACAGGAGTCGAGCTATCAACCTCACGTTGATTGTGGCTTCTCGGTCTCTGCTGAAGGGGATCTTAAACTGCAAGCGCTCTAACGCAGGCTCTCGAATGTGAGCATAAAAGGCTCAAACAGTGCTCACATTTGCACAGATTCGCCTTCAAATAACAGACCCCACCTGGCTACTTCTAGACGCTCGAACAACAAGTACTCGTCAAAGAGTTTCCCATTAACATGTGCTTCAAAAACAACCCTACGATCCTTATAAATGCCATGAGATAGCTCTGCCAACAAGTACTCTTCCAATAGGAGCCTGGGGATCTAAATCCCGCTTCGAGTGCAATCTCTTCCAGCGCTTGAACTCGTGGTAGCTCCTCTAGGCCTTCTCAAATGAGTGGGGCGACTAGGTCCAGCTTCATCCACCGAAGTCCATTTCTTTCTCATGAGAGAAAGGATGGTGTAAATCAAGAAGAGAGTCACGAAGAGCTCTAAGAAAGTCATGGAATGAAGAAGGAAATGAAGAAAGAAGGTGAGATCTATGGGTCTCCACGAATTTGGGCCTTATATAGGAGTGTAAAGGCTCAAATGAAAGGAAAGGAAGAAGAAAAATAACAAGAGAAGATGGGTTAATGGGTTTACACAATTTTGGGACTCAAATGGGAGATTTGAGAGCTCAAATCGTAGAAAATGAGAGGGTTAGGGGATGGGTATGGCTGTGCACGATGGAAGTAGGTAGGGTTTGACGAAAAATGGAAGAAGAAGTGATTGGGAGGATGATTTGAGAGAGGAATAGACGGTTTTAAAGGAAAGGGAGAGCATGGGAGGTGATTTTATGAAGGAAGTGTCGATTTGGGGGGTTTTAAGCAACGAACCGTGGACCAGTGGGTCCCACTAGGCTCCACATGCGATCAGCCTGCCGGTCGGCGAGGCCTTGCCTGTCATTATCTCATCAGGGGAGGCCTCGCCCCTTGGGTGAGGTCCTCCCCACCCCCTGGGTCCAAAAATGTCAGGGTCCCACCTCAGAACCCCTTGAAAGTTGATCGTTTGGTCCCCTCTTTCGATTTGAGCCATTTCGGGTCATTTCGGAACTAATCTGATCTCTATTCACTTTTACGAATTTCTAACGGCTGAAATGGGATAAAACTTGGTCTAGACCCATCAATTGATGTTCTAAACTTGATTTGAGGTCATCGTGTGTAATCAGGCCTGTGCACGAACTCGATCTCGGTGCTCATTTTCACTAAACTTTCACCAATGAATGAACTGGGAGTCCTAGACCTGTTTTTAGGTTGTTCTCGCACCCTCCTATGCTATAGTGGTGTTAATGTACATTGTGTGACCATAACCCAGGTTCGGTTTAATCCAAATTATGCTCTGATACCAACTTGTAACACCCTAAAAATCAGGGATCGAGCAGATGCTCAGCTCCCGAGTTCCAATGCATCACTTATGCAACATAAATAAAAATGATTAAATGCTATTCATGGTAGTGCATTAGACATGAGTGGGATTATTCCAAAATAGTAATTCATACTCCAGATCAATTTAAATAATGCAAGCGGAAGACTGAAAGATATCTATATAAACGAATAGGAAAGCAAAGATCACTGTCGATCCGCTAGAGTATGAATACATCTCTAAGTCACCATATATATGTAATGTTCTAAAAATAAAATATCAAAAGAATCCAACTACAATAGTATGCCCTATAGCCCCATCGATCAGTATGGCCTAAGCAAAGTCGTCCGAGAACTGCATATAAGAGAACTCATCCTGATCGTCGTAATAGTCAAGCTCCACCTCCTGAGTCGCATCCTCATCTGCAACTAAGACAGAGTCTGGTGAGTGTTCAAAACACCGTCCCAGAACGTGGGAGTGAGTGATCAACTCAGTGGAATCATAGAGTAAAGATTAACATGTTATCAACTCAGTCAAGCAGTAATGATAAAGCAAACATATCAACCATTCCTAAATACTCTTATTAATGTAGGGATGAGATGTTTCATGAATGCATGCTCTCGCCTACACTCCTTAGTGAGACACCATCTTACGTTCGCGGCATGCTTCGAGCCCTCTGTGCACTTCATCGTCGGCACATGCAGTGCGATGATACATGATTGCCGAGTTATTATTAGTCCTTTTCATACAGCAGAATTGGGAAGCTAAGGTACCTCCCTTATATCATTACCGAAACGATGATCCATTCTCGGGTCGTCAGTCCGAGACAATCTCATATGATAGTATAGTTCTAGATCACTTTAAAGGGCTTGTCACCAATTAATACAGGTCTAGTTATATCCTATAGACTACAACAAAGCTCGTTGCCCCAATGTAGTTTCAGGATATATTCGAGGTCACTACAAAGGGCTCATCACCAATCGAGTAGGCCGACAGCTCGAATATAGTGTCTCATACCACCATAATCGGCTCACGAGTATAGGTGCTCATTGGCCACTACGGGGAGGCTTGTCGCACCAGCGTAGGCAGATAACTCGACCACGGTGTCCCATACCACCATGCCTGGCTCATGAGTCTTAGCGGATCAAGGTACCAAGGTTAACGGGGTTACATTGGTAAGTTTAGTACCCTAGATTCAAACAAAAGCGTCCATACATGGTGAACATACATCGAGTCAATCGGGTTACTTGCAAGCTCGATTAGCTCGATCGCACGTTGAGTTGGTCGATATGAAGTGCATATGCACTCCGCGTGGCCAAACCACTGCCGACAACTCTAGTATGGTTCGGGTTTGTCAAACACGTCCTTCATGGCGCATAAAGCTCAACCACGAACTTAAGTCTGTTACCAAATGCCTGGACCATAACATGGCCCCAATCACGTACATGTGATTCATCATCCACATTCATATAAGAAGGATATGAAATATAACTTAAACATGAAGACTATACATGGAGGAAATCATATACAAAATTAGCAGGAATGAAATAAACTAAATATAACATGGAGGAAATCATACACCCAAGTAAAGTGATTGAGATTCATATCTCAATTCAAAAATAATCATACTTTACCTATTTCTACCTCATTTAGACATTTAGACAAACACTTAGCTTATATTATTCAACATACATCACATATGTTGGCATATTGTATATTTAGGAAAATCCTTTGCTAAGGAGTTGTCGCATACATAACAAGCATACACTAACAAAGATTTATCATGGCAATCACTAGATCAGATGTCATACGTATACAAACATTTTATCAATCACATAGAACACTCAGTTTGTAATATAAGCTATACATAATCGTAAGACAGAATAGATAGTGCATTTGGCATGTAGAATAGCATCCACGTCAGTAATAAACCATTATTTGACATTAAAAGCTTTGAAAACCATAACCTATATGTCTATAATCCACACCTTACGCCGTAGAAGCGTAACGTATATGATTTAAGTGATAATCCTTTTGCCAACGGCGGTTTAGTAACCTATAACATGAACTAGGTTAACTATTTCATGATTCCGTCTATATCAAACCTTAAAACAGGTTAGGATTTGATTTTCTTACCCAAGGGCAGAATCAGAATCACCAAAACAATTATTCAGATAGATGAATTTGACACGTAGTGCAGTTGGGTGGAATCACAAGATGAAATCACCACTTCTCTCTCTTTTCCTTCTTGTCTCTCCTAGGGTTTTTCTTTAATTCATATGGAGCAAGTGAGAGAGGGTTTAAGGCCTTTTTATAAGCTCTAAATTGATGGAAATAGCCATAAGGCTAAGGTATACTTAGGTTATAACCAAATCGGCCTTGTTCCGATCCAACGGAGCATTTTTGGAGGTCCTGTTACTGAGTGTGGTGGGACTTAAGCTCTTAGATGTTGGATCCTGATCAAGTTAAGTTTTTAGTTCGATCGAATTTCCAGATCGACCGTGGTGGACCAGTTTCAATTCAGCGGTCACTGAAACTCGATTAAGGCCACAAGTAATTGTGCATGAATGGGCCATCATCCCTGATCCGAGGGTGAATTTAGGTCAAAATCCAATGGTCAGAATTCTTATAAATGTCGCGCAAGCGACACGACCCAGATTACTTAAATTCATAATTAATTTCTTAAAAATCTTCAGTTTCTCACACTCTTCACTCTGGACTCAAGGAAATCGTCCCAGAGCATCGTTTGAACGTGATTTTCATGGTAATTGTCAAGTCCAACTACGCGGTCAATGTCTTCTTAGTTCATCCCAATCGGACTTTCAATGTGCGGTCCAGGTCCATGAGTAACTGAGTTTAGAGTTGGATCCTAGATTTTAGAGTAACATAGCGTTACTAATTCTACAGGTTTTGGATCTTACAGATCATATTTAAAGTGATTGGTGCTAATTTCATAGGTAATCTAGGTTAGTACTTAGTAATTCACGTCTAATTTTTAAAGGATTTAATTCGGAGGGTTTTCTGACTGAGTTGGTACTCGGGACTTTGTACGGATTTTTTCGAGTCGCTATAGCATGATGGATGACAAGTTTGAAGGAGAGGCGTTGTTTACTCCTGTATTTGTGGCTTGATTGCCTAAGACAAAGTGTGTGAGATAAGGAAGAAAGAAAGAAAGGATGAAGGTAAATAATGATAATAAAACTTTCTTACATGATGAGTCCCCGTATTTCCCATAATCAAGGAGTTTCCCTTCTTCCTCTTCTGCGATAGGTGAAATTCTTACAGGTGCGGCTTCAGAAGTCGAGGGTATATATGCCTCATCAGTTGGAGCCTCCCCCACGGCTGTATCATTATTATCACCGATATCAAATTCTCCTTCTTCATAATCGTCATCTTGATCTTCTTCTTCCGTTACACTTTCATTTGAGGTAGTACGTTCAGATGAAGAAGATGAACTCTCATCGCTGGAATCTTTTTCACTTGATTCTTCAATAATAACTTGTTTCCCTTTAGAGGGAAGAGATTGTTGGCCTGCTTGGGGAGAAGATTGGGCACGGGTCCTAGATCTAGTCATAGGGGAAGAAGCCGACTGCTGTGGAGACAAGCGAGTCCTAGAAACAGGCGAAGGCATCGACTGTTGTTGAGGGTGAGCAGAAGAAGAGGACTGGTCTAGAGGCTTGTCGACATTCTCCAGCTCAAAGGTGGCCTCTTCTACAACTCCCCTTCGTGGGCACTGGAGAGGGATTTGTTCAAATTCACGGGTGTCATCGTACGCTGTCCATCCCTCGAGAGTGTTGTCAGGTTTTATTTCACGGATAGGCTCATCTATGGAGATGTATATGCACCGATGTCTAGCTGAGGGCACATGACTTGTCTCAGTAATGAAACCGACCCCCGCTTCAATAGCACAGCCCTTGAGTGAAGGAGGAGGAAGCCATACAGGCTTATTCACTGGTTGACTCTTCTTGACTAAATAGAATTGGTGTACCCACCATCTCATATGATTATATAATGCCCTGGTGGTAAGATCGCAACCTGGAATGATGAAAGAAGAATTGGCTCGACCCAGTAGCTATTTCCAGATCATCTCCCAGTTAAAAGGGCCAGTGTCATAGCTCCGCATCCTTCTAGTTACGAGTCCACAATCTTCCAGCACTCCTTGATCAAAACCAAACTGTCAGGCGAAGCGGCTTGGATAGTATGGCTTGTGCCAGAATTCAGTCCCCTCTCTCAATGGCAGGCTGCATGATTTAATTGATATAAAGAAAATCCTTTCCTCCACTGAGAGTGAATCCGTATCTATTTTCTCCGTATCCACGGCACAGTGAGGCGGGTTGAAATGAAAATAGTTAATTTTGTCGTCTGAGGCAATGACATCCTTCGCCCAATCGTAGGATCTTTTTTCCATGGACCTTTTTTGGAAGAAATAGAGAGGAACCTGGGAAGGGTGGACATAGGCCTTCTCAGGTGCTTCAAAGGTCTAAGGAAAGTAAATGCCAAACCAACCGAGAAAATAGTTCCATGGCATATATGTTGAGGCAGAACCGACGGATGGGCTTTTTATGTGGCATGCAATTTCTCCAAAGCCTCTGTAGATCGAACAGAGTACTGGAGGAGCGAGAGAAAATTTGGTTCCTTCAGCCATAACGCCTGTAACGACAAACAGAGACGAGCGGATGGCATCCGCGAACTTATAACTTGGGAAGACTACCACTCTCAACCAATAAGCAATGAACGCCGCAAGTTCCTCGTAATTTGGCACGGCCTTTTATGTTCTTACAAAAATGTTCAATCTCCCACGTACGGTCACCGTTAAACCTAAAAGATGAACAAATAAAGGGTGGGTTATATACATATCAAGATACAAAAAGAAGAGATGTAGGAAGAGGATTCTCACTTGAAAGCTCGATTGAAATGAGCTAGCCATAGCATGGGATGGATTTTACGAATGTTTGGAAACTTAGACATTTCCTTAAACGACTCTGTGGTTGACTCAAAAATGGAGGGGACTCGATCGGGCGTGGACACGAAGGCGAATTCCTCGTTGGTAAGAATGAATTCATCAAAATATTTTCCTGTTATTGGCAATCCAGTGATCCTATAGATATCCCAGAGGATAATGCTCATTTTCCCTTCTGGGAGATGGAAGGAATTGGTGGATGGACACCAGTAGTTGAGGAACGCCTTTAGGATAGAAGCTTCTTGCAGAATGGGAATGATGTAGCTTCAATGGCGTGGAAGATATGGACCTTTGACAAAGACCCAGCGTACTTTACCAGCATTACGGTGGCCCACTCAGAATAATAGTTATGTGGAGTAAGGAGACCTCTCGTTCTGAACTCTTCTAGACTCCATATAAGCGTACGGTGGTTGAAACGTTGTTTAAGCGTCTTATAGAAACATATAGGGTACAAGATGTGGACGTCATAGGTAGGAACAAGGAAGATCATAGGGTGGATGTGTAACATCTCAAAAATTGGGGGTCGAGTATAAACTCCACTTTCGAGTTCCAGAACATCACTTATGCAACATAAATGCTTATGATTGAATGTTGTCTATGTTAGTGTATTTAACATGAGTGGGATTAAGCCAAAACAGCATATCATACTCCAGAGACAGTTAAATTTTACAAGCAGAAGACTGTGATAAATATATAAAATGTGTAATTAATTGTAAGTCTCCAGAGTGTGAACATGTTACCAGGTCAAATATATACATGTATACTCCAAAAATGAAAAAAAATAATATACATGAATGTTTAAATAAAAGGTAAAATACCAAGTGTATTGGCATCTAATCAATAACCCTATAAACCCCGTCGATCAGAACCTGCATATAGGAGAAATCCTCCTTAGCATCATTAAGTCCAGACCAACTCTGCCTCGCAAGCATCATCGCCATCTAAAACTAAAATAGGGACTAGTTAGTGTGGCCAACACCATCTCGTAACTTGGGAGTGAGTGATCAACTCAGTGGAAGCTATATACGGCAAAGGTTAACATGTTATCAATCCAATCAAGCAGTAATGATAAGGCAGTACAATCAAACAAATCCTAGATACTCTTGTTAATGTAAGGATGATATGAAGAATGATGCATGCCCTCACCACAAACCCCTCTGTGACATCATCTAATGATCGCAGCATGACTCACTTTCTTAGTGCTCTATCACCAACGATGTTAGCACATGCAATGCGGTATTATGAATATGCTTACCAAGTTCTTATTAGTCCTTTTCATACAGCAAGATTAGGAAGCTAAGGTACCTCCCTTGTATCATTACCCATATGGTGATCCATTCTCGGGTCGTCAGTCTGAGATAATCTCATATGATGTTATGGTTCTAGGTCACTGCAAGGGCTGCCAGGGCTGTTGCGCGCAATCGTTGCTCCTCTCCCCCATCACCTTATCAATACAAGCCTAGTTATATCCCACATACTGCAATAAGACTCGTCGCCCTTATGTACTATCAGGATATACTCGAGGTCACTACAGAAGGCTCCTCACCAATCAATGTAGGCCGACAGCAAGAATATAGTGTCCCATACCACCATAATCTGCTCATGAATATAGGTGCTCACTAGTCACTACAAAGGGCTTGTCACCAATCAATGTAGGACGACAACAAGAATATAGTGTCTCATACCACCATAATCTGCTCACGAGTATAGGTGCTCACTGGTCACTACAAAGGGCTCGTCACCAATTAATGTAAGCCGACAACACGAATATAGTGTCACATACCACCATAATCGGCTCATGAGTCTTAGCAGATCGAGCTACCAAGGTTAGAAGGGCTTTTCATTGGTAAGTTTGGTACCTTAGGTCAAGAAGTAACGACTAAACATGGTGAATAAACATCGGTCAATCGGGTTAGTTGATAAGTTCAACTAGGCCAAACGCACGTTGAGTGGAACGACATGGAATGCATATGCACTTCGTGTGGCCTAACCACTGCCGAACACCTCAAGCACGGCTCAGATTCGCTAAACTCATCCTGTGTGGTGTAAATAACCTCAACCACTATTTCCAGAACAGTTTTCGATTGCCTGAACTGTAGCACAGCCTCAATCACATACAAATTCCATAATAGACATATGAGGCATATCCTACAAACATGTGGACATTCATAAAGTATAAGTTAAATGTAAATACAGTACATGGAAGAAATCATATACACCTTTAACATGATTTATCTAAGTTAATCAATTCATGGAGGAAATCATATGCACAGTTAATATAAATAATCTAAGTTACACAATACATGGAGGAAATCATATACTCAAGTATTGTGATTGAGATTCATATCTCAACAACCTTAGCAATCACATTTTTACTAACTACTAACTCATTCAGACACTTTTACATACACTTAGTCTACACATTATATCATACATATTGTGTATTCATTAGCATACGTATTAGGGTAAATCCTTTCATCAAAGAGTTATCGCCCATACAATAGTCATATATCCATGACAATTAGTCATGGTGAGCACGAAAGAAAATTCCATACTCATTCAGTCATTTTCACAAACAAACATACTAACTTCATACTGTATGGTGATATATCATGTATTTGACCAAATCCTTTCACTAGGGAGTTGCCCCATATATCACTTGCATATACCCATGACGGATAATTATGGCATGCATGAATCCAGGTTCCGTATTCATTTAAACATTTTCACAAACACGTGAGCTACACACTTTTACATATATAGCGTATATTGGCTGTGGCGTGATTTAGGGCAAGTTCTTTCGCTAAGGAGTTGTCACACCTGTAACAAGCATATATTCATGGTAAATAATCATGTTAAGCATAAATCCAAATTTCATACGTATACGGTATTTTCTACAAATATGAGAAATACAGTATATTCAACATAATTAACGTATAACTGAAAATCGAAATGGACAACACTTTGTACATGTGAAATAGCATCCTAGGCAAGAATAAATCATTACTTAACATTGAAAGTGTTGAAAACTATAACCTAAACGTATATAATCCGCACCTTAAACTAGAAAATATGAAATGGATATGATTCAGACGATGTGTCTTCGTCAACAGTGGATACGCTACCTATGACATGAAACAAGTTGGCTTCAACTTTCCTACAGCTTGTCTAAGCTTCAAAACAGGTTAGGGTTAGGATTTCTTACCTAAGAACAGGATAAAAAATGTCGGAATAGCTATATGGATGGGTGGATTAGGCACGTAGTAAAGCTAGGAAGAATCCCAGGAAGAAGCACCAACTTCTCTCACACTTTCTCTCTCTTTTCTCCCTCTTAGAAAGCTAGGGTTTGAAAATTCGTATGGGATTTGGAATGAGGGTTTTAAGCCCTATTTATAAGCCTAAATTTGATAAAAATAGACTTAAGGCCAAGGCATACTCAGGTTATAACCAAATCAGGTCTGTTCCGATCTAGCGGAGCACTTCTGGAGGTCCTGTTACTAAATGCGGTCGAACTTAAGCTCTCTAATATCAGATCTAGGTCAAACTAAGTTTTCACTCCGGTCGGGTTTCCAGATCGACCATGGCGGACCAGTTTCAGTTCAACGGTTACGGGAACTCGATCAAAGCTATAAGTACTATGACATGTAAGGGCCACCTATCTTGATTTAAAGGTGAATTTGGGTCAAATTCTAATGGTCAGAACGCTTAAAAATAACTCACAAGTGAAACGTTCCAGATTCCTTCAAATTATAATTAATTTTTTTAAAAATCTTTCTTTTCCTACTCTCTTTACTCCGGGCTCAATAAAATGGTCTCAGGACATCGGTTGGGCTTGATTTTCCAGGTGATTGTCAAGTCCAACTAGGCGGTCATAATGGTCTAAGTCCATAGATATCAGACTTTTGATGCGCGGTATAAAGCTAAAATAAAATTACAAAGTATTCCCTGGAGCAACTGGGTTTAGAGTTAGATTCTAGATTTCAGGGTAATATAGCATTAACAATTCTAGAGATTTTAGGTCTTACAGATCGTATTTAAAGTGGTTGGTGCTAATTTTGTAGGAAATCTAGTGTAGTGTTGGCTAATTCACATTAAATTTCTAAAGAATTAGGTTCTAAATGGTTTCTCTGGCTTTGGAATCGAGTTTTGAGAAGTTACCAAGGTGCTATGGTTGACCCATTGCCTAAGGACGTCTAATTCCAGGTTAGCAAAAATTCAGGGTGTTACAGGATGTCTCTTGCTTTCTGCCTCAGCTTGGGTGGCTACAAAATGCCCTCCAGTAATCTTGGCTCTTTGAAAGACCAGGACTCTGAATACGCTAGCCTTTCTGCGGTAAGGTGGTCTCTAGGCTCGTAGACTAGTAGAGAATGGTGGCGATGAATGCCGATTGGGATTGAGACAATGCCTTGTCTATAGGGATTTTCAAATCTGATGGTACCCTGAATCTCGCGGATAGATTCCCGGGTGTTGTTAAGTTTCTTTCTGTTGTGCTCCTTTATTTTCTCCTGGAATTCTTGGGCCTTGTTGGGCGGTGTTTCTTATGTCTGGAAGGAGGAGGAGTATCCTCTTGAGCAGGTGGCCTTTGGCTGCTCGTCTGATAGTGGGCTGTTGTTTTCAACCAGTTCTCCCAGTCATATTCATGGCCATGCTTGGGAGGCCTCTCAAGATCGCCCATGATTATAACTTGACTAATGGGAGATGGAAGTGATTCTATGCGGGGAGAGAAATTAAAAGTAGGAAGAACAGGCTCTTTTATATAGGTGGGACACCTAGGTGTGGTCTTGAACTGTTTATGAGAGGGTTGAGTAGGAGAAGACGGTGATTCGGTTGCTTAAGGGGTTGTCGAATGATAAGCTTCGGTGTTCAGGAGTTCTTGATAGGAAGGTTGCTCAGAAGGAGGGTCTATGGCAACAAAGGTTCTTTTTCTACGAGCCATGGTTCAGTGAAGTTGGAAAAGTTAGAAAAAAATCCAAGTCAGAAAGAAATTTGTTACGCAGATCGCATAACGAAAAGTGCTTACGCGGGCAGCGCAACAACTCAAGGCCTTGCGCGACGAAAAATCGTTGCGCAGGTTGCATAACTAAGCACGGTAGTACGGGTGTGAAATTTTATTTTATTTTAAAAAAAATAAAGTCTAGATCTGGAAGTGGAAAATGAGGAAATGATAAATGCTGGGCTATTTATGGAGGCAGGGCTTGAGTACCGTACATGGATTTTCATTGTGCGGGTCCCGCAACAGCCATGAGTGATGACAGATTATGGTTGAAGATTGATCCGCATTCTTTGATTCAAGGAAATAAAGCAACAAATCAAGGGGGCATCTGTTGGAGCGTGAAAAATCATGAATCATGAAGAAGGATTCAGAAGTTGAAAAGAACTAAAAGATGAGTGAATAATGAAAAAAAAGGGAAGAAAGGATCCCGTTGCGCGAGTCGCGCACCTGGTTGCGCTGGAGAAACAACAGTTATTTAGATGATCTGAGTAGCGCAGAGGGGTGCGTGGGTAGCATGGATGACATCGAATCGCACAGAGTGTTGCATGGTTAATGAAGACTATTTTGGTGAATGCGGGCCACGTAACGAGGTGCGCGGGTAGGATAGGTAAGACAGCCGTTACGTGGGCAGCACAACTAAAGGCAGAGACAGATTAAAATGAACGGTTGAGATTGATGTAAAGTGGGGCCTATGACATAGAGATCAAGGGGTGACATGTGTGGAGGCCTATAAATACCCCACTTCCCTCTTCATTTAGGACAGAAGATTTTCTAGAGAAAGGCGGAGCTCTGAAGATAGATTGAAGGTGAGAAGACAAGTTGGTTACATGATTCTTACCTTCAAGCTTTGCGTTATGCCGACCGCACAACATGCGTTCCAATCGCGCAAGCCGCGCAACCAGGTCATCATGTGATCAAAGTAAAAAGGGGCTGAAATGTTGCCGGAATCATGTAAGTGCAACTTCACTGCTTCAAAACTCTCTCCTTTGCACAATAGACAATTTTAAAAGAGAGATGGGTTAAATAGCTTCAACATTCCTCCTAAGTCTTGGGAGATGACCAAAGCTGCTGTCGAAATGTTGCCGAATTCAAGATTTGACATACAAGCTTCATTGATTACAATATTTATTTATTTCAAAGTATTCTATCTTGGAATCAAGGGATTTGAAAGGGATGTATATAAACTCAGAATTAATAAGCGTCATGATTATTGTATGAAATCTATTTGTTATATTTGATTAAAGTAATTTCTTTGAATAGAAATGCATTTGTTTCTTATTCGAAACAATCACAAACCCTTCCTTGGACACCACATGTCCTAGGAACTTGACGTCTTCCTTCCAGAAGTCATACTTTTTGTGCTAGACAAACAACTGGTTCTTCCTGAGCATGTCAAAGACTACTCACCGCTGCTCCTCATGATCTGCTCGACTCTTAGAGTATATCAGGATGTCATCTATAAATATGATGACAATTTGGTACAAATACGGGCGAAACACCCTGTTCATAAGGTCCATGAATACAACGGGTGCGTTTGTGAGTCCAAATGACATCACAAGGAACTCGTCTTTTACACGTCCTCATCCCTGACGCATAGTTGGTGATACCCTGACTGTAAGTCGATCTTCGAGAAATATTGTGCCCCTTTCAACTGATCAAACAGATCATCTTGGAAAAATGCTACTTATTTTTCACCATCACTTGGTTCAATGTGTAGTAATCAATACATAATCACAATGACCAATACTTCTTCTTTACGAACAACACAGGTGCTCCCCAAGGAGATACACTCAATCATATGAAACCTGAATCCAATAGGTCATCAATCTGTCTCCTCAATTCCTCTATTTCACATGGAGGCATGCGATACGTGGGTAATGAAATGGGTGTTGCACTAGGCACAAGGTTGATAGTAAAGTCGATCTTGCGCTGGGGAGGTAATTCAAGTATCGTATTAAACACTTTCGAGAAGTCCTGTACCATGGGTGTGTTTTCAAGTGTTGAACCATCATGATCTTTCAATAGGGTAGTATAACAAAGAACCTAGAAGGGGAAACTAACCTAAACGGGGAAAGTGAAAGTTATATTTTCGGGCCTATGCGCCATCACCAGTCTGGTTTCACAATCGATTTCTGCCTTCATATCAGTGAGCCAATCCATGCCAAGGATGACGTGGTAATGGTATATCGTGGTGACAATCAAGTTAATGCGTATCATCCTGCTCCCTAAATCTATTAAGCAACCTTCACACAACTTAGTGACATCTGTAAAAGTTCCTACTGCTGTAATAACTCTCAGCCCAACCATGAGGGTCGTATTCAGCCTAAGTGCTTGACTGTAGAACATGATATCATCGAAATAGTGGACCTAGTGTCCACCAATAGAAATACGGGTGTACCTTAGATGTGGGCAGTGACCTCGAAAGCTAAAGGCACTATAGATACTGAATCAGACACTTCAGCTGCAAGCACATGTACTCGCGCGTGTTGAGAATGATTCAGTTGTGGTGTTGTAGGCCGTTGAGGTGGCCTAAATCGAGGTGCGGGTGGCCTGTAAGAAGGTTGTGTAGGTGGTACCGAACGTAGAGGTGGAGTTGAGATAGCTGGTGGCATGTGACAGTTAATCTTCTGAGGGGGCATGAAGCCATTATCCCTCATCCTGGTAAAACAATAAGTGTCAGAATGGCCCGACCTCTTGTAATAGGTGCACAATACATCAGGTTGCCTTAGTTGTGTCAGTGGAGCCGTAAGCTGAGGAGGAGAATCTGCTCGTGGCCTCTTGTCGAGGAACGGTCTGCTCGGTAAGTCTGGTCAAGGCCTAGGACCCATGGGCACATGTATAAGGGACAACCTATCCCCGTCTTGCTTAGCTCGTAGAGACATGTCCACTAGCTTAGCATAGTTGAGTATGCTAGTGCGACACATCTTCGAGCGTATCTCAAGTCGCAGACCCTCAAAAAATCACCGCATCTTCATCGGCTCATTCGCTGGGATCAAAGGAGCATATCTGGCCAGCTTCATGAACCTATTCTTGTATTTTTCCATTGTCATCCTTCCATGTCAGAGGTGAAGGAACTCTCCCTCCTCATTACGGTAGGTGAGAGAAAAATACTTCCTGTGAAAGTGTGTCTCAAAAGCCTCCCACGTCCATATGCAACCAGGAGCAATGGTCTGAAGGATGCTTTCTCAACAGAGACTGGCTTCCTTCTCAAACATGTAAGTGACCAGCTCAACCTACTCTATCTCAATGTAGTGCAGTGGCTTTAGCATCTTAGAGATGCGGTCTAGCCAATACTCGGCCTCCTCGGGTCTGTGAGTACTAGTAAAAGTAGGAGGTCGGAAGCGCTGGAATTGCTCGAACAAGCCACTGGCACCCATATTTCCAGTAGGGTGCATAGGTGGTGCAGGCGAAACCACATTCATGTTCTGGGTAAGGGCCCCAGCAATGGTGGTCCAAATCTGTTGTTGTTGCTGCATAAGGAGCATCATCTACTCCAACCTATCAGGAGGAGGAGCTACTTGATGCATGTGTGGCATCATTTCTTCTCTGGAATCATTAGTGCAAAAGATGATGGCCCATTAATGGGGTTAATGGCTGGTTATGAATCCGGCATCGTGTCACTATTAGGGCCCAAGTTGGGGTCCATGTAGCTATCGCTCAGGGGAGGTGCCTCGTCAAATGATCAGCCAAGTGCTACACATGTAGTGTTCCGAGTAGCTTTCAGACGTATTCCCTATATAAAACATAGGGTGCAACTCGTGTAAGATTTAGCATAAGAACAAACACTCATATAAGCATCATTTACATTCTGAGTCAAAGAAGCTTCATGCATTTCATTTACCAAAATTTGTCACAATACATTAGATATAGTTTTACATGAATCATGACAGAAGATGCATGTGAGCTAATCTAACAAAGCTTTAAACACCAAAACACATCACAGCTCTACCCTACTACTAAGCCTATCAAGGCTGTAACATAAAAAGTAAGAAAAACATGGAAAGAAAAGACCCAATGACGACTACAACATAAGACTAGTTGTCTGAATCTAGTGATGGTGGAGGAGAACCCTTGTCCTGCATACAACACAAGAGAGCCTTCAGGATGCGAGACACCCTCTTAAACCTTTGCTTCAAGTAGGCCTAATTCTCCTCAAGCTTAGCCCGAGTCTGTTTAACCTCATATCTTAGGGCGACTTAGCCCTCCTCGATTTGAGCCAAGCGGACTTCTAAAGCAGCTCGATCAGGGTGGCGCTCAGATGTAGCAGTTGGAGAGCCCTCATCAGAGTCTTGGGCCTCCTCTTCTTCCCCTTCTTACTCATTTCCTTCTTCATCGCTTCCTTCCTCACCTTCCTCATCTTCGCTTCCCTCTTCCTCTTCATTTTCTTCCTCTATCTTGTCACCATATTCATCATGACGGGATTGGCGTGGTCATGGCCCAATACCCATGTTGTTGAGCATAGAGTCATTGATAAAGTGAATTTGCACAAGCTCATCAGTAAGCCTGTAGCCAAACTCTCGAGCAAGCTTGTATATGAGTCGGCCGAAGGGGAGTGAAATATCTGACCAAACAGAACGTGCGGTCTGGACTATCTGAAGTAGGGTGTACATAGGTAGACACAGTCAGTCTCCATGTCCAGCTTTGTATAGGAAATCCACTATCAAATGCATGCATTCAGCATGATTGCTCCACCTAGGGTATACATTGTATGTGAATATGTGGTGGAGTAGGCAGAAGTCAAGAGTCATCTGTGTCATTGGGAGGTAGTTGCCTTTACTCTAATGGATCAGTTGGCTGCAAAGAAATCGTGTGCGATGATCTCTTTCACGCGCACTCCTGAGGTTCTTCTCACTAACATGAACCTCACCGCACTCCATCCCCATGACCTAAGCTATCACACCAACATCAATTGTGGCTTCTCGCCTCCCAAAAGGAAAAATGAACTGTATGGGCTCTAGTGATGGGTCCTGTATGTGGGCATAGAAGGCTCAGACAGTGTTCTCACACGCACATGACTTGCCTTCAAATATGGGACCTCATCCACCGTCCAGTGGGAGGTCCATCACCGGATACAATTCAAATAGCTTCTTGTCTACATGTGCTTCAAAGAGGACTCTACGACCCTGGAATCTAGCATGTGCGATGCCCGGTTATCGGGCTCTTTCGAGTGAAACTTGATGATCAAGATCGTGTTTTTTCCTTTGCTCTCGTGTGGCGCTTGCACTTGCTCTGGCTCTAGATTTCTGCTTTCTTGGGCAGGCAGGACGGCTAGGCCTAGCTTCATCTGTGGAAGCCCTCCTCTTCCCCGTGAGGGAAAGAAGTGTGGAGAGAGAAAATTGTAGCCACAAGCTCAAAAAGAGCACTGAGAGTGAAACAAGATGGAGGGATAGGATGAGTGGTTGGACCTTGAGATTTTTGAGACACAAAGGAGGGTTTGTGTGCTCAAATAGGAGAAATGAGGAAGATAGGAGATGATTTTGAAAGGAATAGTGATAGGTAGGTATGAATTGAAGAAGATGAAGAAGATGTGAGAATGGAGGGAGGATTTGAGAGAGGAAAATGAGATTTTTAGAGGTTTGGAATGCTTGGAGTGGTGTAAAAGGAAGGAATGAAGCAAATGGGGGGATATAGGGGTCCCCACACAATTTCATGTGCCCCACATACACACACCCATTGACTCGACCAGCCCATTGCGGCTCGACAGGCCCGGCCGAACCGGACCACAATGCATCGCGGTAGGGGCGATACTATTGTGGTCTGCTGGACCTATGGGTGATGGATCACCCTAGGGGTAATGACATACCCCTCCCGGGGTGCCGAAAATGTGTGGGACCACCTCATTTCCCACTGTTTTATGTGATTTGGGCCCCTCGCCCATTTGATGATGTTTCGGGTCCTATCTCGCGCGTATTCACACCTTTAGGGTTATTTGAGCCTGGAATACACCGAATTATCATAAAAAATAGTTGATTGATGGTCTAGAGAAGAATTGGGATCATCCAACATGATCATAGATGCCTACGGGTCTAATTTCAACGGTCAGTTTCACCTGTCAACGAAATTTAGAATCTTATAATTATTTTTACGTTTCATTGCTCACTCCTAAGGCAAAGTATGTCAGTGTGCATCATGTGACCATAACCTAGGTCCAGTTTAATCCAAATCATGCTCTGATACCAACATGTAATGCCCTAAAAATCTGAGGTCGAGTAGAAGCTCAACTCCCGAGTTCCAACGCATCACTTATGCAATACATCACTTTTGCACATAGATAATGATGATTATATGTTGTCCGTATTAGTGCATTAAACATGAATGAGATTACGCTAAATCAGCATATCGTACTCTAGAGATAATTAGATTACGCAAGCAGAAGACTGTGATAGATATATAAAGCATATAAGTGGTTATAAGTCCCCAAAGTATGAACATGTCGCCAGGTTAAATAATTACATGTGTAGTTCCAAAATATATAAAATAATAAAGTATAATGTTATCTAATCCATATCCTTGTAGCCCCGGTGACGAACTCTAGGTCTACGTAGACCTGCTAGAGAATTGCAGGTAGGAGAACTCCACATCAGGCTCTCTTCGTAAGCATCACCGTCATCTAAAATTAAAACAGGATCCAGTTGGTGTTTTAAAACACCATCCCAGACTGGGAGTGAGTGATCAACTCAGTGGAGCTATAAGGCAAAGGTTAACATGTTATCAATTTAGTCAAGTAGTAATGATAAAGCAGTACAACAATCATGTCCTAAGTACTCTTATTAATGCAAGAATGGTATGTTTTAATGATGCATGCCCTCGCCTACACTCCCTCTACAACATCATCTCATGGTCCCACATGCTAGACTCCCACTGTGCTCAACATCCACGCCAAAGGCACATGCAATGCGTTGCATGGTCGTGTTAGCTAAGTTCTTACTTAAACTTATTCATATAGCAGGTTTGGAAAGGCACCTCCCTTGTATCAATTACCCAAACAATGATCCATATAGGATCGTCAATCCTAGTGAATCACATACGATGGGCAAGTTCACAAGTTTACACTATAGGTCGCTTCGAGAGGCTCGTCACCTCAGCGTAGGCTTAATTCACACTCGAGGTCACCACGAGAGGTTCGTCAGCTAATCATAGGCCTATTTTATACTTGAGGTCACTACGAGAAAGGCTAGTCACCTTAACATAGGCTAACAGCTCGAATACAGTATCCCATACCACCGTATTCAGCTCACCAGTTTGGTTTGCTCAATGGACACTACGGGGAGGCTCGTCACCCCAGCGTAGGCCGACAACTTGACCACGGTGTCCCATACCACTATGTCCAGCTCATGAGTCTTAGTAGATCTTGGTACCAAGGTTAAACGGGCTTTTCATTGGTAAGTAGTACCTTAGATTTAAGCAGTAGCATCCATACATGGTAAACAAACATTAGGCCAACTGGGTTACTTGACAAATTTGACTAGTACGAGCATATGTTGAATTGATTAACTTGGAGCGTACAAGCACTCTGCGTGGCATAACCACTGTCGATAAACAGCTACGACTCAGATTTATCGAACATGTCTTGTGCGGTGAAACGACCTCGGCCACTAATTCGGGAATCATCACCGGTTGCCTAGACTATGCAGTAGTCCCAATCATACTCAAACACATTAGGCATTCATATGTGATAGTCAAAAATAGTATATGACAACCAATTCAAATATAAATCTCATTTGGGCATTTTAACAAATACATAGTACACATGTTGTCGCACATAGGCATTTCATACATAAATCACTTAGTAGTGAGATATGTTACATGAAGGAAACTGTAACTAGGGATAAGGTAGTTGAGAATCTTATCTCAATACCCTCATTAAATACATTTCAACAAGAATTTTCTCATTCAGGCATTTTATCAAACACTTAGTCTACACATTTTAACATTTGTGAAATAAATTAGTTATAATATGTATTATGGCAAATCCTTTCACAAAGGAGTTATCATATGTACTACACACATGAATACTAGGTTAATAATCATGACAAGCATAAATCATAATTTCTTATTCATACAAACATTTTAACAAACACATGGAATGCATTTTAATATACGACTTAGTTCACACATACATGTTATATCGAAAATATTGTAACTAAGATCATATGGCAGCAATCAAGCCAGACATAAATCATTGTCGACATTGAAAGCCATGAAAACTATAACCTAAACATTTAGAGTCTGCATCTTCCTTCGGTAAACTCGTATCGAACTCAGTTCGAACACTAAGCCTTTGTATATGATATAACGGCTACCTATAGCATGAAATAGGTTAGCTATTTCGTTGATTCTTCTACTAGGATATCCAAAACAAATTAGGATTAGGATTTTTTACCCAAAAATGGAGTTGAAATCACTGATATAGTGACAAGGAAGAAGGGATTCAGCACGTGGAATGGGGGGAATGAATCCTATCAACTATCTCTCACTCACCCTCTTTCTCCTCACTCTTTCCTTCTCTTTTTCTCTCTTCTCTCTCCTAGGGTTTGAAAATTTGTACAAAATGAGAGAGGGGTGGGTTTAGGGTCTTATATAGGCCTAGATGTGATGTAAATGACCCCAAGGCCATGGTATACTTCGGTTATAGCCAAAAGACGGCTGTTTCGGGCCAACAGAGCTCATCTAGAGGTCCATTGCCTGCATACAGTCTGGAGAAAGTTTCTTGACAATGGATCCATGTCAGATTAAGATTTTGGCCCGATCGGATCAATGGATTGACCGTGGAGGACCAATTTCAGTTCAATGGTCATCGTCACTCGATTAGGGCCATAAGTGCAATGACATGTGTAGGGAAATTTTCCTGATCCAAGGGTGTAGTTGGGTCAAAATATGACGGTCTAAAACCTTAGATTTGGTCTGTAAGCGAACAACCCAAATCACTTAAGTTTTAATTCATTTTCTAAAGATATTCGCATTTCTCAAACACTTCACTCTGGGCTCAAGTTGTGCATTTATGGATACTATTTGGACTTGATACCCATGATGCTTATCAAGCCCAGCAAGATGGCCATAACTGTACAGTTTTGTGATAATCGGACTTTCAACGTGCGGTCAGGTCCGATGCAGAGTTTCAAGATGCTCCCGAGAGCAACTGAGTTTTGAGATGATCCTAGGTTTCTATGTAATATTGAGTTAGCGATTCTATTAATTTTAGGTCTTGCAATTCGTATAGAAAGTGGTTCAGGAAAATTTACCGATTAATTCGTACAAAAAGATGCTCCCGAGAGAAACTAGGTTTTCATCTAATTTCTAAAGGATTCGGTCCTTAATGATTTTTTCCTGAGGTGGTACTCAGGTCTTTGTACATATTTTTCTAAGATGTTACAACTTAGTTCCTAGACCTAACGATTAACACTTTATTGGAACTAAATAGATCTTTAAAAATAAGTTTGATGAACTTGGTAATATTATAAGAAACAAGGCTAGACTGGTTGTACAAGGGTACACTTAGATAGAAGGTATCGATTATGATAAAACCTTTGTCCCAGTAGCTCGTCTTAAATCTATCAGACTGTTTATATACATTGATTGTTTCAAAAAATTTAAAATTTATCAAATGGATGTTAAGAGTACTTTCTTGAATGATGATCTACGTGAAGAAGCATATGTTGAACAACCTAAGGGTTTTGAAGATCCTAAACATACTGATCATGTTTATCGACTGATAAAAGACACTCTATGGATTAAAACAAGCTCCCAGGGCATGGTACAAGAAATTGACTAAGTTTTTACTAAGCGTAACGCCCGTGAAAAATTCGTACTTGGGCTCGAGTACCAACTCGACCCGAATTCGCATAGAATTAATTTCTATGGAAATTAAGCGTAAGTTAGCTAGCGCAACGCTGGAGTGGCTGGGAAATAGTCCCTGATCACTTTAAATGTGTTCTACAAGACCCAAATCGAGTAGAACAAACGACTCTATAATACTCTATAACCTCGGATCAAACTCTAAGCAGGTTTGTTCTCTGGACCGCTTTGAATTTTTGTATTGGATCTAGACCGCACGTCAAAAGTCTCATACCTCCTATCTTAGACCGTTAGAACCGTTTAGTTGGACTTAACACTCATTTCGAAAATCAAGTCAAACCGATAATCACAGACTATTTCATTGAGCCCGGACTGAAGTGAGTGCGAATAGGGACATAGTTGGAATTTCAAATTCAAATCTGGCACACGACTTGACGCGTCAGTATTAAGCGTTCTGACCGTCATAATTCAGCCAGATTACACCCTCGGATCAGGGGAAATTTCTATTTTATATCATGAGACTTTCAGCCCTGATCTACGTGCGGTGACCGCTGAACTGAAACTGGTCCGCCACGTGCGATCTGAGAACCCTGCCGGACTGAAAACTTAATATGTGCTATATCTAGTACGCATGAGCTTAAGTCCGATCGCATTCGACCAGGGGACCACCAGAAAGCATCTTTTGGACCGAAACAGCCCCGAATTGGATATGTACTAAGTAAACTTCGTTCCGGAGCCTGTTTCTGGCATTTTTAAGCTTATAAAAGGGGTTGAAACCCTCATTCCTCTCTCCCATCCGAAAATTGAAAAACCCTAGCTTTGGGAGAGAGAAAAGGAGAGAGTTTGAGAGAGAGAGTAGAAGGATTTTTCCCGCCTTCGTGTCGCTGATTGCGCGTGCTTCAGCAACTCTTCCCAATCACCTGGCCGGTGATTTCTCCGCTTTTTCAGGTATGAAACGACCCTAAAAGTTGTTGATTTAGGGATTACTTGGATTCGTAGCGTGTTAGCTAACGTACTTTGTAAAACAGGTTCTCCTACTGTCGTAGACGAAGCGTATACGCTCCGTTTCAATTCACGAGTCTACAAGACATAAGGTGAGGATTTTATACGCTTTGATTGACGGTTTACAATGCTTTCTATGTCATTTAATAGTAGATTATCGACGGCATTTCCGTTTGACATGTACAACATGCCCTCCGTTTCCTGTTTCGTAAATTAACGAAGAATATGAGATTTAGGGCATTTTAGTCATTTGTAGGAAGTACAGATTATGTTCATATTTTTCTGATGTGATTGACATGGTTTGTTGTCGCATTAGGAAGTTAGGAATATGTGCATAATTAGTTTGGCGAAGAGATTCGCCTAATTGCGCACTTCGGGTCGACATACTATATGTAGACTTAAGTGTGTAGTGTATGTGTTTGTATAAATGCTTGTATTAGTATGTATTGAATTAAATGATGTTATGAAATAGTTTGAGATTGATTTCTCAATTAATATGCTGACCTAAATGATTTCCTACATGTTGACTATATGCATGATTTCATTACATGCATGGAATATATGTGCTTGAAGATTTGCCTAAGTTGAATGTTTTAACATGTGTTAACATGCTCACATGATTGTATTTCAATTCCAATACTCTTACATAAATTGCTGATGTGATTCCATAATTATTTGGGACTATACTTAGTCCAGGCAGTCGGTAACTGAGCGAATTCGTGGCTGGCTGGTCTTAGCCACGAACGACGCGTCGATGAACGCGAGTCGTGTTTGGAGTTGGCGGCAGTGGTTAGGCCACGTGAAGTGTTTTACGCTCTTCATGTCGTTCGACTTGAGATGCGATCGCGCTAGTCGAGCCCGTCAAGTAACCCGACTGGCCGATGTACGTTCACCTTGTATGAGTCATAACTGCTTGAACCTAGGGTACTGAACTTACCATTGTAAACCCTGTTAACCATGGTACCTTGATCCACGAAGACTCATGAGTCGGGCATGGTGGTATGGGACACTGTGGTCGAGCTGTCGGCCTACGCTGGGGCCACAAACCTCCCCGTAGTGACCAGTGAGCACCTGGTCTCGTGAGCAGATTATGGTGGTATGGGACATATATTCTAGCTGTCGGCCTACACTGATCAGGCGACGAGTCCTTTGTAGTGACCGCGAGCGTATTCTGAGTCCACGGGAGGCGACGACCCTTCCGTTGCAGTAGAGTACGGTAGGCCTGTATTGATAAGGTGATGGGGGAGCGGTGCAACGAGTGCGAGCAACAGCCCTGGCAGCCCTTGCAGCGACCTACAAAATATACATCGTATGAGATTACTAGGAGTGACGACCCTAGACAGGATCTATGTTGGGATTGATACAAGGGAAGTACCTTAGTTTTCCAATCCTGCTGTTTGAATGGACTAATAACAACTTGGAAATCATATCACCATGCCATTGCATGTGCCTGGAAGATGTGGAGCACTTGATGGTCGATTGCATGCCACGGTCGTAAGATGGTGCCGTATGAGGGAGATTGTCGGTGAGGGCATACATCACGTTATATCATCTTGCATTAACAACAGTATTAGGATTGTCTGATTTACTGCTTTACTATTATTTCATGATTGAATTGTGAACATGCTAATCTTTGCTCTATGATTCCACTGAGTTGATCACTCACTCCCACGTTACGGGATGGTGTTTGCAACACCCACCAGACCCTGTTGTAGATGCAGGTGAGGCTGAGATCCAGGAGGCAGAGCCAGACTTCGACGAGGACCTGGACGAGTTCTCGTACATGCAGTATCATGATGGCTTTGCGTAGGTGACCTGGATTGATGGGACTTCAGTGGGACTATTTTGAACATTTTATTTTATTCATGTATATGTATATGAGACTCAGAGATGTATTCATACCTTAGAGACAGATGAGATCTACTTTGTTTTTCCATACAGTGATATATATATTGTTTAGTCTTCCGCTTGCTTTTATCACTGGATCTGAAGTATGAATTGTAGTTTTGGTATACTTTTACTCATGTGAATGCTTTAAATCAGACAACATTGAATCATAATCATTTTTGTTGCATAAGTGACGGTCTGGAACTCGGGAGTTGAGTTTATATACGACCCCCGATTTTCAGGGTGTTACACTAAGTCATAACTTTATAATGGGGAGTGTTGATAAGATGCTTTTGATAAAGAAACACAATGATCACATACTGATAGTATAGATATATGTTGATGACATTATCTATAGATTTACCTGTTCTAACATGACTGTTGAGTTTACAAATTTAATAAAATCTAAATTTGAAATAAACATGGTTGGAGAACTGAACTATTTCTTAGGTTTACAAGTAAAATAACTTGTTGATGGATTCTTTATCTCTCAAACCAAATATGCTCTAAATTTAGTTTAAAATTTTGGTTTTGAGAGTGGTAAAATTTTCGATACTCCTATGAGTATGATACTTAAACTCTTTAGGGATTCGACAGGTAAAAGTGTAGATCCTAAGTTGTATTGCAGTATGATAGGTAGTTTATTGTATTTAACTGCGAGCTGACTTGATATTACATTCAGCGTAGGAATCTATACTAGATATTAATTGGACCCTAAAGAGTCCCACTTGATTACTGTAAAGCGTATTTTGAGATATGTCTCAAGTTTGGTCAAACTCGGTCTTTGGTATCCTCATGATATTAATGTTTAATTAGCCGATTATTTGGATGCCGATTGGGTTGGTAATATTGATGAGCGCAAGTCACCAGCGGTAGATATTTTTATGTCGGGAACTGTCTAGTTTCATGGCATAGTAAGAAACAGAGTTTCGTATCACTTTTCACAGCTGAGGCTGAGTATATTGCAGCTGGTAATGCATGCACCCAGCTTGTGTGGATGAAGAGGATGTTAAGTGATAAGGGATTTATGCAAGATTCTATGGTATTGTATTGTGATAATTTTAACGCAATTAACATTTCTAAAAATCTAATTCAACATTCATGAACTAAGCATATTGACATTAGATATCATTATATTCGAGAATTAGTAGAAGATAAGATTATTTCTATGGATTATATTCAGACTGAAAATCAACTTGCAGTCATTTTTACAAAACTGCTTGACAAAAATAGGTTTGTGAAATTAAAATTGGATATGGGTATGCGTAATGTGATCTGAAATGCTTGTGTTTATTTGTACTATATTGCATGTTTTTATTTTATTTTATTTTTGCTAATTTTTTTAAATATTAAAAATTAATGAAAAATGTAAAATTTATGAGGTGCATGACTAGACGAGTACACACTCGACCAGTCGAGCCACTTGGGTTTAGAACTTTTTATTGTGCAAAAAACACTTTTTCTCCATTTTTTCATCTTCCCCAACCAACCCTACCACGACCGGTCGAACCCACCTTCGATTCCTTCATGGTTAATGCATCTTTTTCATTTTTCTTGTGTATTTAAGTTCTTTGCACTTCTATTTCCTTGATTTTGTAGTTTATTTCAAGGTTTTTGGTGGTTTATTGGGGTTTCTTGCAAAAAATCTAATTTTCTTGAAACTCATCTTTCCTTTCTTACATTGCTTGTATTTGTTGTATTCCTTGTGCTTGGAAGGTAGAAATAAGAAGATAACTTCTTGTGGTCCCTCTTCTTCTTATTTCGCTTCAATCACAGTGTGTCATCTTTGTCACCCGAAGAAGATCCCGAATATGTACGGGATATTTGTCTCCGCAACGTGATTGTTGATCGGACTGTCAACTTAAATCATTTAGAACCATTCGACATTTTTCCCCTCCTTCAAACTGTAGGATGGGCTAAAATCTTAAATTGGGGCAGTTCTACATACTGTTCCATTACGCAGGCCACGTTTGCTTGTATAAGTGACTTTTCTGTTGAGAATTTAACTTTTACTATTTCTACTAGAGAAGATCCTATTGATGCAGACCATCACTTGATATCTGGATTGATGGATATTCCAGGAAAAGATGACGGAATTCCTATTTCTACTTTAGTGGCAAGACTCTCAATCTGAAAAATGAATGATAACTAGAGTATTATGCAACATGGATGCTGATTGGAACTCTGGTATTGCGCCCAATTCCAAATATATGTTACCTAAATGCAGGATTGTCTGTCATATTTTCATCTCTAATGTGTATCTTAGGTCTGGTAACAAGACTGATCTTACTTCTTTCATAGCTCACATCCTTCACTCTATTGTTACTGGTGTTCCTGTATGTCTTCCATCTCTTATTTGTTACATTATCATTCAGTTTCGTCTCCATCTGGGTCATACTGATATTCCATTAACCTATCTTATAACTGTCTTAGCCACCCATTATCTTGTGGTTATGCCTGTTGGAAAAGCTCGCATACACCATCTTCCCTTCAACAATTCCTACATAAATAAGATGAATTTAACGTTAGCTCCTGGCCAAGTTGATGTGGGTGTTGGAGGAGCTGCTGAAGAAACAAGAGAGGAAAATGTTTTACCTAATGATGTTGTTAATATGGATGACTTGTTTGATGAGATTGAGTCAGATTCTGCGGTTGATCCAAACTTTTAGCCTTTTGACTTTGATGAGAGATTGCAATCCCTTGAGGAAAAGGTGGAAGGTCTGCATGTATCCCAGGACAATTAATTCAAATACATGAGCAAATATCTTAAGCGCATTAACAAGGGATTACATCAAATAGATCCATCTATTCCTGCTCCATCATCTGGATCTGATTAACTTTTTATTTTATTCTGGACATGTATTAACTCTTTCTATTCTTTTTGTGTTTAGATAACTTTTGGACATACTTTTTCTTCTTGATATGTGGACATGATATTATGCCTTCAGTTGATATTATGATTATCATGATGATGCTCTTTCCTATCTTATTTCATTTACTTCTCTTCTCTTTATATGTCTTTCCTTTATCATATTGTGACAAAAAGGGGGAGAAGTTGTGAAGATAATTGCATGATTGTAGAATATGGAATGTAGGGATGTATGGTATTTTTTTTACAGGTTCTGCAAATCACCTCTCCTAGATTGAGGGGGAGTAATGGAATGAGGGGGAGATGTGACTGTTGATCACTTGTTGCTCAAATGGTGCATGATTGTAACATCCTGAAAATCGGGGGTCGTGTATAAACTCAACTCCCGAGTTCCAGACTGTCACTTATGCAACAAAAATGATTATGATTCAATGTTATCTGAGTTAAAGCATTCACATGAGTAAAAGTATACCAAAACTGCAATTCATACTCCAGATCCAGTGATAAAAGCAAGCGGAAGACTAAAGAATATATATATCACTGTATGGAAAAACAAAGTAGATCTTGACTGTCACTAAAGTATGAATACATCACTGAGTCTCATATACATGTAAAGAAACAAAATCAAATGTCCAAAATAGTCCCACTGAGGAGTCCCGTCAACCCAGGTCACCTAAGCAAAGCCGTCGTGGTACTGCATGTATGAGAACTCGTCCTGGTCCTCATCATAGTCCGGCTCTACCTCCTGGATCTCTGCATCACCTGCATCTAAGACAGGGTTTAGTGTGTGTTGCAAACACCATCCCGTAACGTGGGAGTGAGTGATCAACTCAGTGGAATCATAGAGCAAAGATTAACATGTTCTCAAATCAATCATGCGATAATAGTAAAGCAGTAAATCAAACAATTCTAATACTATTGTTAATGCAATATGACATGACATGATGGATGCCCTCACCGACGTTCTCCCTCATACGGCACCATCTCACGCCCTCGGCATGCTTGCGTACCGCTCAGTGCTCCACATCTTCCAGGCACATGCAATGTAATGGTGATATGATTGCCGAGTTGTTATTAGTCCATTCAAATAGCAAGATTGGGAAACTAAGGTACTTCCCTTCTATCAATCCCAACACAGATCCTGTCTAGGATCGTCACTCCTAGTAATCTCATACGATGTATATTTTGTAGGTCGCTGCAAGGGCTGCCAGGGCTGTTGCTCGCACTCGTTGCACCGCTCCCCCATCACCTTATCAATACAGGCCTACTGTACTCTCACTGCTACTGAAGGGTCGTTGCCTCCCGTAGACTCAGAATACGCTCGCGGTCACTACAAAGGACTCGTCGCCTGATCAGTGTAGGCCGATAGCAAGAATATAGTGTCCCATACCACCATAATCTGCTCACGAGACATAGGTGCTCACTGGTCACTACGGGGAGGTTTGTGGCCCCAGCCTAGGCCGACAGCTCGACCACGGTGTCCCATACCACCATGCCCGGCTCATGAGTCTTCGTGGATCAAGGTACCATGGTTAACAGGGTTTACAATGATAAGTTTAGTCCCCTAGGTTCAAGCAGTTATGACTCATACAGGGTGAACATACAATGGCCAGTCGGGTTACTTGACGGGCTCGACTAGCACGATCGCATCTCAAGTCGAACGACATGAAGTACGTAAAACACTTCGTGTGGCCTAACCACTGCCGCTAACTCCAAAACACGGCTCGCGTTCATCGATGAGTCGTTCGTGGCAAAAATAAGCCAACCACGAACTTTCTCGGTTACCGACTTCCTGGACTAGGGATAGTCCCAATCAATGATAAATACACATCAGCAAATCACGTAAGAGTATTGGAAATGAAATACAACCATGTGAGCATGTTAACACATGTTATAACATACATCTTAAGTAATTCATCAAGCACATGCATTTCATACATATAATGAAATCATGCATATAGCTAACATGTAGGAAATCATTTACATCAGCATATTAATTGAGAAATCAATCTCAAACTAATTCATAGCACCATTTAATTCAATACATACTAATACAAGCATTTATACAAACACTTACACTACACACTTAAGTCTACATATAGTATGTTGACTCAAAGTGCGCATTTAGGTGAATCTCTTTGCCAAACTAATTATGCACGTATTCCTAACATTCTAATGCGACAAGAAGCAATGTTAATCACATCAGCAAATTATGGATGAAAACAGTATTTCCTACAAATGACTAAAATGCCCTAAATCTCATATTCTTCATCAATTTACGAAACAGGAAACGGACAGCATGTTGTACATGTCAAATGGTGTTGCCGTCGATAATCTACTATTAAACGACATTGAAAGCATTGGAAACAGTCAATCAAAGCATCTAAAATCCACACATTATCTCCTGGAAGCGTATCGTTTCAAACGGAGCGTATACGCTTCGTCTACGGCGACTAGACAACCTGATTTACAAGATCTATCAGCTAACATGCTATGGAACGAAAGGAACCTCAAATCAGCAACTTATTAGGGTATTTTCTTACCTAGAAACGCGGAGAAATCACCGACCAAGTAATTGGAGCTTGTTGCTAGAGCACGTGCAACAGATAGGGCAACAGCAGGAAAATCCTCTCCTACTCGCTCTCACAATCTCTCACCTTTTCTCTCTCCCAATCTAGAGTTTTTCTCAAATTCGGATGGGAGAGAGGAGTGAGGGTTTCAACCCCTTTTATAAGCCCAAATGTGCTCGAAAGAGGCTTGGGAACAATGTTTACTTGATGTATATCCAAATCGGTGCTGTTTCGGTCCAAAAGGACATTTCTGGTGGTCCCCTGGCCGAACACGATCGGACTTAAGTTCATGCTCATCGGATGTCGCTCTCATACCGTTTTCAGACCATCAGTGTTCGTAGATCGCACGTGGTGGTCCAGTTTCAGTTCAGCGGTTACCGCACGTAGATCAGGTCTACAATTCTCATGATATGAAATAGAAATTTTTTCTGATCTGAGGGTGTAATTTGGCTGAATTCTGACGTTCAGAACGCTTAATACTGACAAGTCAAGTCGTGTGCCAGATTTGAATTTCAAATTCCAAATCTGTCCCTATTCTTACTCTCTTCAGTCCAGGCTCAATGAAATATCCTGCGAATGTCGGTTGGACTTGATTTTTGAAATGATTGTCAAGTCTAGCTAGGCGGTTCTAACGGTCTAAGATAGTAGGTATCAGACTTTCGACGCGCAGTCTAGATCCAATACAAAGTTTCAAAGAGGTCCAGAGAACAAACCTGCTTAGAGTTTGATCCGAGGTTTTACAGTATTATAGAGTCATTGGTTTTACTCGATTTGGGTCTTATAGAACATATTTAAAGTGATCAGGGACTATTTCCCAACTACTCTAGCGTTGCGCTAGCTAACTTACACTTATTTTTTGAAGGAATTAATCCTATGCGATTTCTGGTCGAGTCGGTACTCGAGTCCAAGTATGGATTTTTCCCGGGCGTTACAATCTACCCCCCTTAACAAATAATTTCATCCTCAAAATTTATACCTTTTCATACTCCTCGAGAAGCTGTGGGTAGTTCTTTCTGATCTCGGCTTCTGTCTCCCAGGTAGCCTCTTCCTCAGAGTGATGCGTCCACAATACCTTCACAAGGGGAATCACCTTGCTACGCAGTACCTGCTCCTTCCTGTCTAGGATACGCGTCGGTCGCAGGATATATGTAACATCCTCTCCTAACTGCACCTGCTCCTATCTGATGATATGGGAAGGATCAGAAACGTACTTCTTCAGCATAGAAACATGAAATATGTTGTGAACGCTCGCGAGAGGCGTGGCTAAAGCCAATCGGTAAGCCACTGCTCCCACACGATCAAGGATCTAGAATGGACCAATAAATCATGGTGCTAGCTTCCTCTTCTTCCCAAACCGAAGGACTCCCTTCATAGGAGAAACTCGTAAAAATACATGATCCCTAACTGTGAACTCTAGCGGCCGTCGTCTCGTATCGGCATAACTCTTCTGTCTGCTCTGCGCTGTGAGAAGCCGACATCTAATAATATCAATCTTCTCTAACGTCGCCTGCACTAACTCTGGGCCAATCAAGCTACGCTCACCGACCTCTGCCCAGCAATGCGGTGCGCGACAATGTCGCCCATACAGCGCCTCGTAAGGTGCCATACCCATACTCGCCTGAAAGCTGTTGTTGTACGCAAACTCCGCATAAGCAAGACAATCATCCCAACTGTCCTTGAAGTCCAATGCACAAGTTTGCAATATGTCCTCTAAGATCTGGTTCACCCGCTCTGTCTGTCCATCTGTCTGTGGGTGGAAGGCAGTACTAAACTTCAACTTCACACCCATAGCCTCCTAAATGCGAGTCCAGAAAATAGAAGTGAACCGCGTGTCTCTGTCCGACACGATCTCCAACGAAACTCCATGTAGACGCACGATCTCTCTGATGTATAGTGTAGCCAGCTCGTCTGCAGAGCACGTAACTCTGATCGGTAGGAAGTGCGCCGACTTCGTCAGATGGTCGACGATCACCCATATGGTATCATGTCCCTTCCTCATCTTCGGCAGCCTAGAAATGAAGTCCATGGAAATGAAATCCCACTTCCACTCTGCGATCGGCATAGGCTGTAAAAGTTCAGGTGGTCGGCGATGTTTTGCCTTCACCTGCTGACAAGTGAGACAACGGGACACAAACTCAGCTATGTGGGTCTTCATACCTTCCCACCAATAAGTCCTCTTCACATCGCGATACATCTTCGTACTGCTTGGATGCATTGTGAGTCTGGTAAAATGCGCAGCCTCGAGAATCTCTCGTCTCAAGTCAGGGATATCTGGGATGCATAGGCGGCCATGATAACATAAGCCCCCATCCATACCAACTCGCCACTCGGCGTCAGCATCATCACTAGCCTACTCTCGAAGCTCAGCTAGATGCGCATCGTCCCTCTGCGCCTCGATGACCCGGTCATCGATCTGAGATCGCACCTGTACATGTACGATGAACTCATACGGCTCCTCTACGGTGAGTTTCTGCTCAAAGTCTCAAAAAAACTCAACCATATCCCACTCAGCAACCATCAGCGGAGCCGCAAACTCTATCACCTTCTTGCGGATCAACGCGTCAGCCACAAGGTTCGCCTTCCCAGGATGGTAAGAGACTTCGAACTTGAAGTCCTTCAACGTCTCCATCCATCACCGCTACCTCATATTTAAGTCTCGCTGCGTGAATATGTACTTGAGGCTCTTGTGGTCGCAAAAGAGCTCGAACTCCTCTCCATAGAGGTAATGTGTAACACCCTGAAAATCGGGGGTCGTGTATAAACTCAACTCCCGAGTTCCAGACCGTCACTTATGCAACAAAAATGGTTATGATGCAATGTTGTCTGATTTAAGCATTCACATAAGTAAAAGTATACCAAAACTGCAATTCATACTTCAGATCCAGTGATAAAAGCAAGCGGAAGACTAAACAATATAATATCACTATATGGAAAAACAAAGTAAATTTCATCTGTCTCCAAAGTATGACTACATCTCTGAGTCTCATATACATATACATGAACAAAAATGTAATGTTCAAAATAGTCCCACTGAAGTCCCATCGATCCAGGTCGCCTACGGGAAGCCCTTGTGATACTGCATGTACGAGAACTCGTCCTGGTCCTCGTCGATGTCTGGCTCCACCTCCTGGATCTCAGCCTCACCTGCATCTACAACAGGGTCTGGTGGGTGTTGCAAACACCATCCCGTAACGTGGGAGTGAGTGATCAACTCAGTGGAATCATAGAGCAAGGATTAGCATGTTCACAATTCAATCATGCGATAATAGTAAAGCAGTAAATCAGACAATCCTAATACTGTTGTTAATGCAAGATGACATGACGTGATGTATGCCCTCACCGACGATCTCCCTCATACGGCAACATCTTACCACCGCGGCATGCCACACTCCTTAGAGTGCTCCACATCTTCCAGGCACATGCAATGCTACGGTGATATGATTTCCAAGTTGTTATTAGTCCATTCAAACAGCAGGATTAGGAAACTAAGGTACTTTCCTTATATCAATCCCAACACAGATCCTGTCTAGGGTCGTCACTCCTAGTAATCTCATACGAGGTATATTTATGTAGGTCGCTGCAAGGGCTGCTAGGGCTATTGCTCGCACTCGTTGCACCGCTCCCCCATCACCTTATCAATACAGGCCTACCGTACTCTACTGCAACGGAAGGGTTGTCGCCTCCCGTGGACTCAGAATACGCTCGCGGTCACTACAAAGGACTCGTCGCCTGATCAGTGTAGGCCGACAGCTAGAATATAGTGTCCCATACCACCATAATCTGCTCACGAGTCTAGGTGCTCACTGGTCACTACAGAGAGGTTTGTGGCCCCAGCGTAGGCCGACAGCTCGACCACGGTGTCCCATACCACCATGCCCGGCTCATGAGTCTTTATGGATCAAGGTATCATGGTTAACAGGGTTTATAATGGTAAGTTCAGTACCCTAGGTTCAAGCAGTCATGACTCATACAAGGTGAACATACATCGGCCAGTCGGGTTGCTTGACGGGCTCGACTAGCGCGATCGCATCTCAAGTCGAACGACATGAAGTGCGTAAAACACTTTGCGTGGCCTAACCACTGCCGCCAACCCCAAACACGAATTGCGTTCATCTACGCGTCGTTCGTGGCTATGACCAGTCAGCCACGAATTCGCTCGGTTACCGACTGCCTGGACTAAGTGTAGTCCCAAACATTTATGGAATCACATCAGAAATTTCAGTGAGAGTATTGAAATTGAATTACAATCATGTGAGCATATTAACACATGTTATAACATTCAACTTAAGAAAATCTTCTAACACATATATTCCATGCATGTAATGAAATCATGCATACAGTCAACATGTAGGAAATCATTTAGGTCAGCATATTAATTGAGAAATCAATCTCAAACTATCTCATAACATCATTCAATTCAATACATACTAATACAAACATTTATACAAACACATACACTACACACTTAAGTCTACATATAGTATGTCGACCCAAAGTGCGCAATTAGGTGGATCTCTTCGCCAAACTAATTATGCACGCATTCCTAACTTCCTAATGCGACAACAAACCATGTCAATCACGTCAGCAAAATATGAATGTAGACCGTACTTCCTACAAATGACTAAAATGCCCTAAATCTCATATTCTTCGTTAATTTACGAAACAGGAAACAGAGAGCATATTGTACATGTCAAACGGAGATGCCGTCAATAATCTACTATTAAATGACATTGAAAGCGTTGTAAACCGTCAATCAAAGCGTCTAGAATCCTCACCTAGTCTCTTACGGATGCGTGATTTTGAACGGAGTGTGTACGCTTCGTCTACGGCAGTAGGAGGACCTGATTTATGAAGTACGTTAGCTAACACGCTTTGAATATAGGTAAACCCTAAATCAGAAAGTTCTAGGGTTGTTTTATACCTGAAAGAACGGAGAAATCACCAGTCAGGTGATTGGGAAGAGTTGCTGAAGCACCAGCAGTCGGTGGCTCGGAGACGGGAAAAATCCCTTCCACTCTCTCTCTCAAACTCTCTCTCCTTTTCCTAGGGTTTGTAATTTTCGGATGGGAGAGAGAAATGAGGGTTTCAACCCCTTTTATAAGCTTAAAAATGCCAGAAACAGGCTCCGGAACGAAGTTTACTTGGTGCCTATCCATTTCGGGGCTGTTTCGGTCCAAAAGTTGCTTTCTGGTGGTCCCCTGGTCGATTGCGATCGGACTTAAGCTCATGCGTACCAGATATAGCACATATTAAGTTTTCAGTCTGGCGGGATTCGCAGATCGCACGTGGCGGACCAGTTTCAGTTCAGCGGTCACCGCACGTAGATCAGGGCTGGAAGTCTCATGATAATACATAGAAATTTTTCCTGATATGAGGGTGTAATCTGGATGAATTCTAACGGTCAGAAAGCTTAATACTGACGCGTCAAGTCGTGTGCCAGATTTGAATTTAAAATTCCAATTCTGTCCCTATTCGCGGTCTCTTCAGTCCGGGCTCAACGAAATAGTCTGTGATTATCGGTTTGACTTGATTTTTGAAATGATTGTCAAGTCCAGCTAGGCGGTTCTAACGGTCTAAGATAGGAGGTATCGGACTTACGACGTGCGGTCTAGATCCAATACAAAAATTCAATGTGGTCCAGAGAACAAACCCGCTTAGAGTTTGATCCGAGGTTATAGAGTATTGTAGAGTTGTTTGTTCTACTCAATTTGGGTCTTGTAGAACGTATTTAAAGTGATCAGGGACTATTTCCCAGCTACTCTAGCGTTGCGCTAGCTAACTTACGCTTAATTTCCATGGAAATTAATTCTACGCGATTTCGGGTCGAGTTGGTACTCGAGCCCAAGTACGGATTTTTCATAGGCGTTACATAATGTCTCCAGAGTCTCAATGCGAATATAACGACTGCCAACTCTAGGTCATGTGTAGGGTAATTCTCCTCGTGCTTCCTTAATTGTCTCGAGGCATATGAAATTACCCTGTCCCTCTACATAAGGACACAACCCAGACCAACGCTAGACGCGTCAGTGTATATAGTGTATTTAACCCCTTGCTCTGGCAATACTAGCACAGGGGCGGACGTAAGTCTGTCCTTCAGTTCCTGAAAAGCTGACTCCGCCTTGTCATTCGTAACACCCTGAAAATCGGGGGTCGTGTATAAACTCAACTCCCGAGTTTCAGACCGTCACTTATGCAACAAAAATAATTATGATTCAATGTTGTCTGATTTAAAGCATTCACATGAGTAAAAGTATACCAAAACTGCAATTCATACTTCAGATCCAGTGATAAAAGCAAGCGGAAGACTAAACAATATATATATCACTGTATGAAAAAATAAAGTACATCTCATCTGTCTCTAAAGTATGAATATATCTCTGAGTCTCATATACATATACATGAACAAAATCAAATGTTCAAAATAGTCCCACTGAAGTCCCATCAACCCAGGTCACCCACGCAAAGCCATCATGATACTGCATGTACGAGAACTCGTCCTGGTCCTCGTCGAAGTCTGACTCTGCCTCCTGGATCTCAGCCTCACCTGCATCTACAACAGGGTCTGGTGGGTGTTGCAAACACCATCCCATAACGTGGGAATGAGTGATCAACTCAGTGGAATCATAGAGCAAAGATTAGCATGTTCACAAATCAATCATGCGATAATAGTAAAGCAGTAAATCAGACAATCCTAATACTGTTGTTAATGCAAGATGACATGACGTGATGTATGCCCTCACCGACGATCTCCCTCATACGGCAACATCTTACGACCGCGGCATGCCACACTCCTTAGAGTGCTCCACATCTTCCAGGCACATGCAATGCTATGGTGATATAATTTCCAAGTTGTTATTAGTCCATTCAAACAGCAGGATTAGGAAACTAAGGTACTTTCCTTATATCAATCCCAACACAGATCCTGTCTAGGGTCGTCACTCCTAGTAATCTCATACGAGGTATATTTTGTAGGTCGCTGCAAGGGCTGCCAGGGCTGTTGCTCGCACTCGTTGCACCGCTCCCCCATCACCTTATCAATACAGGCCTACCGTACTCTACTGCAACGGAAGGGTCGTCACCTCCCGTGGACTCAGAATACGCTCGCGGTCACTACAAAGGACTCTTCACCTGATCAGTATAGGCCGACAGCTAGAATATAGTGTCCCATACCACCATAATCTGCTCACGAGACTAGGTGCTCACTGGTCACTAGGGGGAGGTTTGTGGCCCCAGCGTAGGCCGACAGCTCGACCACGGTGTCCCATACCACCATGCCCGGCTCATGAGTCTTCGTGGATCAAGGTACCATGGTTAAAAGGGTTTACAATGGTAAGTTCAGTAGCCTAGGTTCAAGTAGTTATGACTCATACAGGGTGAACATACAACGGCCAGTTGGGTTACTTGACGGGCTCGACTAGCGCGATTGCATCTCAAGTCGAACTACATGAAGTGCGTAAAACACTTCGCGTGGCCTAACCACTGCCGCCAACTCCAAAACACGACTCGCGTTCATCGACGCGTCGTTCGTGGCCAAGACCAGCCAGCCACGAATTCGCTCGGTTACCGACTGCCTGGACTAAGTCTAGTCCCAAACAATTATGGAATCACATCAGCAATTTATGTAAGAGTATTGGAATTGAAATACGATCATGTGAGCATGTTATCACATGTTATAACATTCAACTTAAGCAAACCTTCAAGCACATACATTTCGTGCATAGTATGGAATCATGCATATAGCCAACATGTAGGAAATCATTTAGGTCAGCATATTAATTGAGAAATCAGTCTCAAACTATTTCATAACATCATTTAATTCAATACATACTAATACAAACATTTATACAAACACGTACACTACACACTTAAGTCTACATATAGCATGTCGACCCGAAGTGCGCAATTAGGCGAATCTCTTCGCCAAACTAATTATGCACGCATTCCTAACATCCTAATGCGACAACAATTTATGTCAATCACATCAGCAAAATATGAATGAAATCAGCACTTCCTACAAATGACTAAAATGCCCTAAATCTCATATTCTTCGTTGATTTACGAAACAGGAAACAGATAGCATGTTGTACATGTCAAACAGCGATGCCGTCGATAATCTACTATTAAATGACATTGAAAGCGTTGTAAACCGTCAATCAAAGCGTCTAAAATCCTCACCTTATCTCTTGTAGACTCGTGATTTCGAACGGAGCGTATACGCTTCGTCTACGGCAATAAGATAACCTGATTTACGAGTTACGTTAGCTAACACGCTATGAATTCTAGTAAACCCTAAATCAGCAACTTCTAGGGTTGTTTTATACCTGAAAAAGTGGAGGAATCACCGGCCAGGTGATTGGGATGAGCTGCTGAAGCACGTGCAACAGGTGGCACGAAGATGGGAAAAATCCCTTCTACTCTCTCTCACAAACTCTCACCTTTTCTCTCTCCCAAATCTAGGGTTTTTGTAATTTCGGATGGGAGAGAGGAGTGAGGGTTTCAACCCCTTTTATAAGCTTAAAAATGCCGAAAACAGGCTCAAGAACGAAGTTTACTTAGTGCATATCCAATTCGGGGCTGTTTCGGTCCAAAAGATACTTTCTGGTGGTCCCCTGGTCGAATGCGATCGGACTTAAGCTCATGCGTACCAGATCTAGCACGTATTAAGTTTTCAGTCCGGTAGGGTTCGCAGATCGCGCGTGGCGGACCAGTTTCAGTTCAGCGGTCACCGCACGTAGATCAGGGCTGAAAGTCTTATGATATAAAATAGAAATTTTTCCTGATCCGAGGGTGTAATCTGGCTGAATTATGACGGTCAGAACGCTTAATACTGACGCGTCAAGTCGTGTGCCAGATTTGAATTTGAAATTCCAATTCTGTCCCTATTCGCACTCTCTTCCGTCCGGGCTCAATGAAATAGCCTGTGATTATCGGTTGGACTTGATTTTCGAAATGATTGTCAAGTCCAGCAAGGCGGTCCTAACGGTCTAAGATAGGAGGTATCGGACTTTCGACACGCAGTCTAGATCCAATACAAAGATTCAAAGCGGTCCAGAGAACAAACCTGCTTAGAGTTTGATCCGAGGTTATAGAGTATTGTAGAGTCATTTGTTCTACTCGATTTGGGTCTTGTAGAACGTATTTAAAGTGATCAGGAACTATTTCCCAGCTACTCTAGCGTTGCGCTAGCTAACTTACGCTTAATTTCCATAGGAATTAATTCTACGCGATTTCGGGTCGAGTTGGTACTCGAGCCCAAGTATGGATTTTTCACGGGCGTTACATCATTCCAGGAGAACTTCACGTCTTTCCGTGTCAACTGAGATAAAGGTCTCGCGATCTTCGAGAAATCTTGAATGAAGCGCCGATGTAGCCAACGAGACACAAGAAACTCGTCACGTCAGTGACAGAACCAGGCTGCTCCCAGTCCTGAACTGCAGCTACCTTAGACAGGTCAACTGCCATTCCATCCTTGGACACCATGTGTCCCAAGAACTTCACTTTCTGCTTCCAGAAGTCGCACTTCTTGTACTGTGCAAACTACTGATGCTGTCTGAGTGTATCCAGGACCAAGCGCAAATGCTCCTCATGCTCCTCTCGACTCCTGGAGTATACCAAAATGTCGCCAATGAACACAACGACGAATCGATAGAGGAAAGGCCGAAATACCCGGTTCATCAGATCCATGAACACGGCTGGTGCGTTCGTGAGACTGAACGACATCACAAGGAACTTGTAGTGGCCAAAGCTGGTCCTGAATGCTGTCTTCTGCACGTTCTCATCCCTGACGCGCAACTGATGATATCTTGACTGAAGATCAATCTTTGAGAAGTACTGCGCTCCTCTTAACTGATCAAACAAGTCATCGATCCTTGGTAAAGAGTACTTGTTCTTCACCGTGATCTGGTTCAGCCTGCGATAATCAATACACAATCACATCGAACCGTCCTTCTTCCTCACGAACAGAACTGGTGCTCCCGAAGGAGACACACTAGGCCGTATAAGGCCAAGCTCCAACAGACCATCAATCTGCATCATCAACTCCTCCATCTCACATGGTGCCATGCGATACGTCGGCAGTGAGACGGGCGTGGAACCAGGCACCAGATCGATAGTGAAATCAATCTCTCATCGGGGCGACAAACCAGGGATCTTCCTGAACAGATCCCCAAACTCACAAACGACTGGCGTATGTTCAAGTATCTGGGCACCAGCGTCTCGTAGAAAAGTAGCGTAGCTAAGTATGCCGAAGGGAAGATTTACCCGCACTGAGAACGTGAAGGATGCGCCCTCTGGCTCGTACGCAGTCACTATACGAGTCTCGCAGTCAATCTCGGCCCTCGCTGCAGTCAACCAGTCCATGCTAAGAATGACGTCAAGATAAACAAGAGAGGGGTCGACGATGAGATCAAGGGCCATCGTCTTGCCCCCCAGATCCACCAAACAGCCTCACACATCAGGGTGGCATCTGTAAAGGACCCGTGAGCTGTATAAACTCGCACCCCGTCCATCCTAATAGTTGGTAGCCCAATGCGTCTGACTATAGCACGTGATATCAATGAAATTGTGGATCCTGTTTCCACCATCACGAGTATAGAAATACCTCCAATGTGGACCGTGACCTCAAAGGCCGAATGCTGAGAAGTCTCCGTCGCAGCTGCCTCAGCTGTCAACGCATGCACCCGTGCCTGCTATGGCCTGTTCGGCCACTGTGCCATGGGCCGTAGAGGCTGCCTGATCTGCGATACAGGAGGTCTGAAGGAAGGGTGCGCAGGAGCCAACCGTAGAGGCAGTGCTGATATCGCCTGTGTACGTGTACGGTCGATCTTCTGCGGCGGCGAGAACGCACTGTCCCGTATCCGAGCAAAACAACTCTGCGCTGAGTGGCCTGATCTCCCACAGTATGTACACGATAACTCGGGGCACCGAAACGGTGGTACTGGCACTGTAGCCCGAGTAGGAGGGTCGGCACTAGGCCTCTTGCCCGCAAAGGGCCTGTCCTGCATCTCTGGTTGTGGCCTATGAGCAACAGGGCCACGAGATCGCGTAAGTCGATCCACATCCTTCTCTGCCCGCATGGACATGTGAATCAGCTCTGCATATGAGGGAATGCTCACGCAACACATCTTCGACCGAATATTAGGTCGCAAACCCTCAGAAAAGCACCGTATACGCATCTGCTCATTTGCCAAAATAGTCGGGACGTATCTGCCCAACTCCGTAAATCGATGCTCATACTCAGTGACCGTCATCCCTCCCTGTCTGAGGCGTAAAAACTCATTCTCCCGGTCATGCCTGTACGTCTGAGGATAGTATTTCTCATGAAAGCAGAACTCGAACGCTGCCCAGGTTCATATATAATCGGCGGCAACGGTCCGAAATACACTGTCCCACCACAAGCTGGCCTCTCGCTCGAACAAGAACGTAGCCAACTCGACCTGCTCGGCCTCTGAACAATGTAACATCAGCAGTATCTTCGACACACGGTCGAGCCAATACTCGGCCTCCTTGGGTCTATGAGAACCCGTAAAAGTGGGAGGTCGTAAGCGCTGGAATTGCTCTAACAAGCTCCGTGTATCTGCGGCATTCCCCGCAGGGTAAGCAGGTGGTACAGGATGAGCCATGCCCTCATCCTGAGCATATGTATCAGCATCCTCAGCTGGATGCGCAGGTGGTGCAGGTAGAGGCACACTCCCACCCTGGGCTAGAGTCCCCACAATAGTAGTCAGGAGTTGCTGCTACTGCTGCATCATAGCCATCATCTGCTCAAATCTATCTGGAGGTGGAGTAGGCTGTGGCATGTACTACGTCGGAGAAGACACGTGGTACTGCTCTCTGATGGGCGGTGTGAACTGCGGTGGTCCAACTGTAGGACCAGCAGTAGGCTGAGACGCACGCAGTCTCAGGAATCGGGCCCACAGCAGGGTCCGCATGTGCGTCAGACTGCGAAGGAGCCTGATCCATAGGCTCACTCAATGTAAGCCGAGCTATGCTCCGTGTAGCCTTCGGCGACATTCCCTATATTCAAAATAGGGCGCAACCTTGTCAGTCTCAATAGCACAAACACACCGCAATCATTCACATAAGAGTCAAAGGCATTCCATGCATTTCATTTAATCAAAATTGTCACAATACAAGGGATATCTCCTTACAAGCATCATGACAAGAAGTACATGGGAACTAAGACAGTTAAAGTTACAACAGCAACATAAGCAAACTACTAGCCTTAACACGCTTACACAACAAAAGCAGGAAACGACTAACTACTAACAACAACATCAAAGATCTCATCGCTAGTCTGAGTCGGGTGACGGAGGAGGATCACCCTTATCCTGCAAGCAACACAGGATCGCCTTCGAGGTGTGAGTCACCTTGCCGAATTTCCTCTTCGTAACGGCCTTAGTATCCTCGACTTCAGCTCGAAGTTCCTGAACTTCCCTTCGCAAGGCGACCTGGCTCTCCTCAATTCGGGCAATCCGATCATCACCAGTAGCCTGAGTAGAAGGAGGAGGGCTCTCATCTGTATCCTGAGCCTCCTCTTCTACCTCTTCCTGGACTTCTTCCTCAACTTCTGCTCCAGGTTCCCCCTCACTTGTATCCTCTTCATCATCAAAATCATCCTCTCTATCCTCTTCAAGCTGAGTCTCACGGTACTGAGACCCGATCTTCATCTTGACCATGGTAGACTCATCAATGCTATGAATCGGAACTGGCAACTCCGGCCCAAGTCTGTAAGCAAACTCAAGCGTGATCTTGCATATAAGTCAGCCAAAAGGAAGCAACTCGGACGTTCTTCTTGATTTTGCTATGAGGATAATCTGTCGCAAGATGAAAGTGGCCATACACACATTCTCTCCCTGGGCCACCAGATATAAGAAATCAACCATAAGGTGCATACATTCAATGCGATTTGTCGACCTGGGATACACGTTGAACGTGTAAATGTGATGCAATAGGCACAAATCATCAGACATATGAGACGCCTTGAGGCTATTGTTAGGCTGTCATGGAACTAGTTTACCACATAGAAACCTGGTACAGCGATCTCGCTCACGCCTACTCCTCAAATTCTTCACACTGGGATGAACATCACCCAGGGGCACGTTCAGAAGTCGCGCTATCAACCGAACATCGATCGTAGCCATCCGGTCTCTATCAAAGGGAATCTTGAACTGCAATGGCTCCAGTGTAGAATTCTAGATACGAGCGTAGAAGGCACGAACGGTGCTCACATTAGCACGAGCACGAGCTTTAAAGAGCGGACCCCAATGCGTAGCTTCAATGCGTTCGAATAACAGGAATTCACCGAATAGTCTTCCTTCCACATCTGCCTCAAACAACACCTTACGGTATGTGTATTCACCATGAGGCATCTCTGTTAAAATCACTCGCCCAAGTTGTGTATGGGGATCCAAATCCCGCTTTGTATGGAACTCTTGGGCTCTGCTTGGACTTGCGACGGTGCTTGAGCTAGCGGCGCCACCCCGCGGTCTTCTTGATTAAGCAGGGCGACTAGGCCCAGCTTCATCCGTTGCGGTCTTTCTCTTTCCCATCAAAGAGAGGATGGAGGAGAGGGACAAAAGACCCAAAATAGCTTCAACAAAAGTCATGAAAAATGGGAGAAATGCAAAGAAATGGCTGTCCAAACCAAAAAATGGAGATCTAGGTGTTGTAGAGGGATGCTTCAAGCTCCCTTAGGATGGATTTCAGAAAGAAAAGAGAATGAAAAAGGGGAATGGAGCACCTCACGATTTCAGCTGGTTTTGGGGGTTGTAAGAGCTCCAAACGATGAGATTTTTAAGAGGGAGGGCTGCAAATCACTATGGAGTGATGGAATGTGGTCGTTTTCGACAGAGAATGGGTGTGGGAGTGATTTGAAATCACGGTTTTAGGTTAAGGCAGTAAGAAAATGAAAATGGGGCTAGGGAAGGGGACTTTTATGAAGGAAGTATCCATTTTTGAGATTTTCTATGGACGAACCCTACATGGGGGGTGTACACTACCCAAAATAGGGCGTGCGCTCAGTTTTCACATCACGTGGGCCCCACCAGACGACGATGCATAGCCGAACCGGCGATGGCATCACCGACCATCCCATGATCTGGTCAGTGGGAACACATGGGTCTGGTCCCCCATGGTCCAGGGACTCCAAAAAACTATGGGCCCCACTTGGTTCATTGTAGATTGCTCTATGGAGGCCCAAACATGTATTCGGGGCTTTTCGGGGCCAATCTGCAAACCTGAATGTAATTTCCTATCATGCAGCATATGATTTTGGGGTAGAAGGAACTAATACATCCATATATCCCATTATTTGTTAAAGAACACAAACTTAGAATGGCTTAATGGCCAATTTTTATGAAATTTTACTATTCACTGTAAAATTTTATCGAAGTATGATTTTATATCATTTTCACATTAGGATCAATGCCTAACATGAAAATAATAATAAATAATTAAATATTGGAGTGGTGAGAGGAAGAATTTTGAAGATTTTAGGTGAAACGGGGTTTTTAAGCCCTAGTGATTGAATGCAGGGGTTGTGGTTGTCCCACAGCATAAGGATTTACATTTACAGATTTAGAATCATTCAAAGAACATCTCGACCCAACTTCCTACAACCTAGGAGCTACTCAGGTCGCTTCACGCGACCCTAGACGCTTTACAGACTCGATCGCGCGATTGATACAAATAGACTTCGCCTATTGGCGAATCTACGATCCTATACGTGTTTTTAGACCCTTCTCGCACCCACCTAAGTCAAAGGAAGCGACAGCATACGTCGCGTGACCATAACCTAGGCCCGGTATAATCTTATTCATGCTCTGATACCAACTTGTAACACCCTGAAAATCGGGAGTCGTGTATAAACTCAACTCCCAAGTCCAGACCGTCATTTATGCAAAAAAAATGATTATGATTCAATGTTGTCTGAGTTAAAGCATTCACATGAGTAAAAGTATACCAAAACTGCAATTCATACTCTAAATCCAGTGATAAAAGCAAGCGGAAGACTAAAGAATATATATATCACTGTATGGAAAAACAAAGTAGATCTCGACTGTCACTAAAGTATGAATACATCACTGAGTCTCATATACATGTAAAGAAATAAAATCAAATATCCAAAATAGTCCCACTGAGGAGTCCCGTCAACCCAGGTCACCTAAGAAAACTCGTCGTGGTACTGCATGTATGAGAACTCGTCCTAGTCCTCATCATAGTCCGGCTCTACCTCCTGGATCTCTGCATCACTTGCATCTAAGAAAGGGTCTAGTGGGTGTTGCAAACACCATCCTGTAACGTGGGAGTGAGTGATCAACTCAGTGGAATCATAGAGAAAAGATTAACATGTTCTCAAATCAATCATGCGATAATAGTAAAGCAGTAAATCAAACAATCCTAATACTGTTGTTAATGCAATATGACATGACATGATGGATGTCCTCACCAACGTTCTCCCTCATACGACACCATCTCATGCCCGCGGCATGCTTGCGTACCGCTCAGTGCTCCACATCTTCCAGGCACATGCAATGTAATGGTGATATGATTGCCAAGTTGTTATTAGTCCATTCAAACAGCAGGATTGAGAAACTAAGGTACTTCCCTTCTATCAATCCCAACACAGATCCTGTCTAGGATCGTCACTCCTAGTAATCTCATACGATGTATATTTTGTAGGTCGCTGCAAGGGCTGCCAGGGCTGTTGCTCGCACTCGTTGCACCGCTCCCCCATCACCTTATCAATACAGGCCTACTGTACTCTCACTGCTACTGAAGGGTCGTTGCCTCCCGTAGACTCAGAATACGCTCGCGGTCACTACAAAGGACTCGTCGCCTGATCAGTGTAGGCCGATAGCAAGAATATAGTGTCCCATACCACCATAATCTGCTCACGAGACATAGGTGCTCACTGGTCACTACGGGGAGGTTTGTGGCCCCAGCATAGGCCGACAGCTCGACCACGGTGTCCCATACCACCATGCCCGGCTCATGAGTCTTCGTGGATCAAGGTACCATGGTTAACAGGGTTTACAATGATAAGTTTAGTCCCCTAGGTTCAAGCAGTTATGACTCATACAGGGTGAACATACAATGGCCAGTCGGGTTACTTGACGGGCTCGACTAGCACGATCGCATCTCAAGTCGAACGACATGAAGTACGTAAAACACTTCGTGTGGCCTAACCACTGCCGCTAACTCCAAAACACGGCTCGCGTTCATCGATGAGTCGTTCGTGGCAAAAATAAGCCAACCACGAACTTTCTCGGTTACCGACTTCCTGGACTAGGGATAGTCCCAATCAATGATAAATACACATCAGCAAATCACGTAAGAGTATTGGAAATGAAATACAACCATGTGAGCATGTTAACACATGTTATAACATACATCTTAAGTAATTCATCAAGCACATGCATTTCATACATATAATGAAATCATGCATATAGCACATGTAGGAAATCATTTACATCAGCATATTAATTGAGAAATCAATCTCAAACTAATTCATAGCACCATTTAATTCAATACATACTAATACTAGCATTTATACAAACACTTACACTACACACTTAAGTCTACATATAGTATGTCAACTCAAAGTGCGCATTTAGGCGAATCTCTTCGCCAAACTAATTATGCACGTATTCCTAACATTCTAATGTGACAAGAAGCCATGTTAATCACATCAGCAAATTATGGATGAAAACAGTATTTCCTATAAATGACTAAAATGCCCTAAATCTCATATTCTTCATCAATTTACGAAATAGGAAACGGACAGCATGTTGTACATGTCAAAGGCATTGCCGTCGATAATCTACTATTAAACGACATTGAAAGCATTGGAAACAGTCAATCAAAGCGTCTAAAATCCGCACCTTATCTCCTAGAAGCGTATCGTTTCAAATGGAGCGTATACGCTTCATCTACGGCGACTAGACAACCTGATTTACAAGATCTATCAGCTAACATGCTATGGAACGAAAGGAACCTCAAATCAGCAACTTATTTGGGTATTTTCTTACCTAGAAACGTGGAGAAATCACCGGCTAAGTGATTGGAGCGTGTTGTTAGAGCACGTGCAAGCAACAGCAAGAAAATCCTCTCCTACTCTCTCTCACAATCTCTCACCTTTTCCCTCTTCCAATCTAGGGATTTTCTCAAATTCGGATGGGAGAGAGGAGTGAGGGTTTCAACCTCTTTTATAAGCCCAAATGTGCCCGAAATAGGCTCGTGAAAAATGTTTACTTGATGTATATCCAAATCGGGGCTGTTTCGGTCCAAAAGGACATTTCTGGTGGTCCCCTGGCCGAACACGATCGGACTTAAGTTCATGCTCGTCGGATGTCGCTCTCATACCATTTTAAGACCATCAGTGTTCGTAGATCGCACGTGGTGATCCAGTTTCAGTTCAGCGGTTACCGCACGTAGATCAGGTCTACAATTCTCATGATATGAAATAGAAATTTTTCCTGATTTGAGGGTGTAATTTGGCTGAATTCTGACGGTCAGAACGCTTAATACTGACACGTCAAGTCGTGTGCCAGATTTGAATTTCAAATTCCAAATCTGTCCCTATTCTTACTCTCTTCAGTCCAGGCTCAATGAAATATCCTCGAATGTCGGTTGGACTTGATTTTTGAAATGATTGTCAAGTCCAGCTAGGCGGTTCTAACGGTCTAAGATAGTAGGTATCGGAGTTTCGACGCGCAGTCTAGATCCAATACAAAATTTCAAAGAGGTCCAGAGAACAAACCTGCTTAGAGTTTGATCCAAGGTTTTAGAGTATTATAGAGTCATTGGTTCTACTCGATTTGGGTCTTGTAGAAGTATTTAAAGTGATCAGGGACTATTTCCCAACTACTCAAGCGTTGCGCTAGCTAACTTACACTTATTTTTTGAAGGAATTAATCCTACGCGATTTCTGGTCGAGTCGGTACTCGAGTCCAAGTATGAATTTTTCCCGGGCGTTATAATGATTCTTTATTGTGCATGTTTTCTTATAACTTGTGCATGATTCTTTATTTAGTTTTGTCACTGATTTGACAAAAGGGGGAGATTGTAAATACTATTGTATAAAACTAGCACCTGAAGTGTTGTCAAATTTTGTTGTGCCAAACCATTTAGAATTTGTATCATGCTTTGAGTTGAATTGATCAAGTTTGTGCATTTTAAAGTTGTCAGCATCTTTATCGAACTTGCCTATATTTTCAAGTTGAAGTGAAGATTGTTGAAGTTCATGGTTTCAAGATCAAATTCAAGAACTAAGGCTCAAGAACTCAAGTTCAAGTTTGAAGTTCAAATATTATACACTAAAGACTCAAGAACTCAAGCGTAACTCAAGCTCAAGTTTAAGAGATCGAACTCAAGTTTCAAAAATCATAAGAAATCAAGGTTGTGAAGCAAATGATGTTTCAATTATTCCAACTCACAAATAGGTATGGATGACCCTAGATTGACCATAGGTTGTGTCATATTCATTGCATATTGTATATGGGTCATTTCATAAGTTTATATGTCATTTTTTCGACTAGTCTTAGTTCTTATTTGATTAGTCCAAGTACTGGCTCGACCATCTAAGAGTTTTCTCAACCAGTCTAAGGTTTGTTATGAATTTTTGAAATTTTTATTAGACTCTCGACTAGTCTTGGAGATTGCTCGACTAGTTGAGTGAACAGTGCTCGACTGGTCGAGCAGGCTCAACTCAAAGTCCAGCAACATTTTTTGGGCCCACTAGACCAATCGAGTGCATTGCTTGACCAGTTGAGTAACGATCTTATCTTATCACACCAGAAAATTTAAAATTTTGTTGGTCCTTCGACTAGTCGAACCGACCCTTAGACTAGTCGAGGGAACAATATTTTCACCTATAAATAGAGCAAGAATTTCAGAGTTTATTCATTCATTAAAGTGAAATCAAGACAACACTCTGAGAGATAAGTTTGTGAATTTATTAATCTATATTGTGCTCATTTTAGATTCTCTTTAATTAGCTTTTGTAATTTGATTTGTGATCTTCATTCCAATCTTACATTAAGAAGGGATTTGTGTTTTCCCCTTTCTTGAGATCAAAATCAAATCAAGCTAGCCCAGGTTTATTTAACTAAAAATCATTTAGAACTATAATATTTTCATCTATGAGATTGGACATTGAACATCTTTGTCTACATCAAATCGGTTCTACCAAGTTTCTTCAAAAGGAGAATTTCCATATAAGTATCATTTACAATTTTATATATCCTTTGGGGTTTTTGAGGTTGTGCAAGAAAAATCTTTTTTTTTTATTATGTCTCAGGTAATCCAGAAAATCTCAGAGAGTAGGGATTTTGTAATTGTGTAAACCTAATCAAAGACACAATTGTAAAGGTTTTAAGGTGAACCTTGGAAAACCTTTTTCATAGTGAATGCTAATATCCCAACAAGTGGATATTAGGAGTGTAGTAGTTGTGTGGCTGTTTTCTAACAGTTCGTGTACACCCAAATGAGCCACCATAATTCCTGGAGTTATGGTGGATGATTGAGTGTTCTTATGTGTGTGAATATTATAATTTATTTTAAGCATTTGTGGTGAATAGTGTAATTTACTTTATGCACTTATGAGAATGTTGTAATAACTTAGTTTATTTGCTTTGCTATTTCCTTTGCCTCTTTATTGGTTTGAGTTTTTGATACTTACAAACGTTCTAGTAAGGTTGTCCTGCCATAAGCCTTTGGTTTTTGGTGTTAGGTTGTCCTTATAACTAAGTTTGTATCAACCTCTTAAGACTAGTACATTTGAGGTAGCTATTTACTTGTGCTTCTTTATTATTTAATTGTGCCATCTTTCTATCTATTCTGCATTTATTTATTTATTTTAATTTGGTATAGTCCTATTCACCCCCCCCCCCCCCCCCCCCCAAAGGATGTTTTACTTGGCCTTTTCCATAGTGAGAATCATTGTCCCTACTGATATTTGTGGTGTGGTCCACTTGAGCTTTGGATATGACTCATTTTTTGGATCATGATCTAAAATGATCTCTCCAAATGGATGAACGGTGTGGATATAATAAATACATTATTGTGGGGCCCATGTAACTTTGATCTCATTTGAATTGTTTATACAACTCAAGCTCGAGGAATGTTGGCGCTCATCTTCGCATGACAGGTACCCACACCAGCCAATCCACACTGTTCATCCATTTTCATAGGTCATTTTAGGGCATGAGCCCCAAAAGGAGACAGGTGTAAGGCTCAAGTGTACCACACCACAGGAAACCATGATGGCAATGATATCCACCATTGAAGCTTCTTAGGGCCCACCGTGATCTTTATTTGCCATCCAATCCATTTATAAGGTTTGGCAAACCTAGATGGGAAAACATAAATATTAGCTTACCCATGCCCTAAAATGATATACTAAAATGAATTGATGGTTCGATACTCCATCTTATGTCGAGGTAGCCCCATGGTCAAGGTCCCATCCAAGTCATTGGTTGCTTGGATTTGACCAAACTATTTCATGTGGAGTGGTCCATATCTACCTAAAATTTGTATTTGCCTCTTTTTTTAGGTCAACCCCTAAAATTATGTTACAAAACAAATGGACAATGTAGATATGCCATGCATGCATCGAGGTGGGCCTTATTATTTTTTACGATAACATCAATTCCAACTGTTTTCACTTGCGCAGTCCACATAAGTTTGAATGAAGGGAAAAAATAATTATTAGCTTGAGTTAAAACTTTTGTAGCCCACTAATGGTCAATCACCATTGTTTCTTATTGTATGGTCCCTTTGATTATTGGTTCTGCTTCATTTTATGGATAATGTCTTAAAATGTAATGTCTTAAAAAAAATTCATATAAGGACCCGAGTACCACCTCAGGCAGAATCACCTAAGGACCGTATCCTATCAATATTTAGGCAGAAATTAGTTAAGTACTAAACTAAATAATCTGCAGATCAAGCTCGGGCCACCATTTCCACAAATGAGAAGGCCTAAAACTATTAATACCACTAACTCAATGTCACTTAAAGAACTAGGAGAAATCCCAAGAGCCTATCACTCTCGGGAGTACATTGAAACCTCGTATCGGACCTAGACCGCACGTTGAGGGTCCGATGACCATGAAACTATAGGATTATATTCGTGCTACTAGGCTTGACAACCATTGCAGGGACCGAGTCCAAAATAGTGTCCGAAAACATATAACTTGAGCCCTGAGTGAAGTGTGTGAGAAATGCAAATACCTTTAGAAAATGAACCAAGTGAATTGGGACGATCAATCTTACACAAAATTGAGGATTTCAGACCGTTAGTTTCTGACCAAACTTCACTCATGGGGAAAGAAAGTTTTCCTGCACATATCTATATAATTGTGGCCCTGATTGAGTAAGTATGACCTTTGATCTAACATAGGTCCTCCACGGCCGATCGACGTATTCGATCATACCAAAATCATGTCCTGGCATAGATCCATTGTCAGGGAACGTACCCTATAATGTAGGTGAGTAGTGGGCTTCCCTATGAGCCTTATCGGTCAAAAATAACTGTCCAAAGGGTATAACCTATGTATATGGTGGCCCTGGGGCCATTTGCATTACTTACAGGCTTATAAATAGCCCTTATATCACCTCGCCTCTCTCATATATGAATTTCTTCAAAACCCTAAGGGAGAGAGAGAGAGAGAGAGAGAGAGAGAGAGAAGAAGAGAAAAAAGGAAAGAGAAAAGAGAGATCTTAGTAGATCCTTGCAGGAATCCTCTCCCACGACTCCACGTACTGAATCTCAGTCCCATTTTGCTACACAACTTGTTTTGGCTACGATTTTGGGTAAAAAAACCTAACCTTAATGTCGTTGTAGAGATCCAGGTTAATTGTTCGTTAAACTAGTTAACCTATTACGTCATTTAGGTGCCCAACATTCCGTTTTTAGAAATGTAGAGTTTGGACCGAGTCCGAGTTGTGTATTCCGATGAAAGGTGCGGACTATAAATGCTTAGGTTGCAGTTATCAATGCTTTCATGTCAGCTAATGATTTATTTCTGACTTGATTACTACCGTATTACCTTAGATATGTCGATTTCTATATGTTATACACATATGAACTGTGATGAGTAAAAGGTGCATCCCATGTGTTTGTTGAAATGTTTGAATGTGTATTTGAAAATGATTTGTGCTTGTCATGATTACTGATATAGGATTCATCATTGTCATTTGCATGTTGATCTCTCTGTATAAGGAATTGATAAAACATATGATGTAACTAACCTAGTCTATGTGTTTGATGAATTGTCAGAATGAGAAATTGTTGTTGATTTGTATTTACTACGAGTATTAAGATAGGATTCTTTTTTGCCTTATGCATATGTATAATTTCCTTTATACAATCATATTTTTCTCTATGTAATTAATTGATAAAATGTAAGTGTTTAGTAACATGATCGATGCGTTTGATGAAATGCTCAAATGAGGAATCCTGTAACGTCTCGAAAAAAAACTGTATAAAGACCCGAGTAGCACCTCAGGAAAAAATCTCTAAGGATTGAATTCTGTAGAAATTAGACGAAAATTAATTAAGTACTAAACTAAAATAATCAGAGAATTAGCTCGAACCACTTTCTATATGAATTGGAAGACCCAAAACCATTAGAATCGCTAACCCAACATTACCTAGAAATCTAGGATCAGTCTCAAAACCCAGTTGCTCTTATAAGCACATTGAAACTCTGTATCGGACCTGGATCGCGCGTCGAAAGTCCGATGACCGTGAAACTATAAGGTTATAACCATCTTACTGGGCTTGACAACTATCATGGGAATCGAGTCGAAATAGTATCCAGAAACGTACAACTTGAACCTGGAGCGAAGTGTGTGAGAAACGCGAATATCTTTTAAAAATAAACTTAAACTTAAGTGAATTGGGTTGTTCGCTTGCAGGCCAAATTTAAGGTTTCAGACCGTCAGATTCTGACCTAACTACACCCTTGAATTAGAAAAATTTCCCTGCACCCATTGGCATACTTGTGGCCTTGATCAAGTGACAATGACCGTTAAACTGAAATGGGTCCTCCACGGTTGATCCACAAGTCTGATCGGACCAAAATCTTAACCTGACATAGATCCATTGTCAGGGGACTTTCCCCAGACTGTATGCAGGTAATGGACCTTCAGATGAGCTCCATTGGCCTGAAACAACCACCTTTTAGCTATAACCTAAGTATACCATGGCCTTGAGGCCATTAACATCACTTCTGAGCCTATATAATGCCCTAAACCCACCCCTCTCTCCTTCCATACGAATTTTCCTAAACCTAGGAAAGAGGACAGAGAAAAGAGGAGGAAAAAGTGAGGAGAAGAGAGAGTTCAGGAGATCGTTACTGGGATTCATTCCCACTGCTCCTCGTGTTGAATCACCACCCCACCATTGCCACGCCGTCAATTCTAGCTTCGATTTGGGTAAGAAATCCTAACTCTAATCTCATTCTTGGAATCCAAATAGAAGAATCAGTGAAATACCTAACCTATTTCATAATTTAGGTAGTCATTTTGCCTTAAACGGAGACGTAGTATACGAACCGAGTTCGTAATGAGCAAGCCAATGCAAGGTGCGGACTATAAATGTTTAGGTTATGGTTTTCAAGGCTTTTAATATCAGTAATGATTTATGTTTGACTTGATTGATGCCATATGATCTTAGTTACAATGTATTCGATAGATAATACCTGTGTGTGAACTATGTGAACATACAATGTATTCCATGTGTTTGTTGAAATGTTTAAATGAATATGGAATTATTATTTGTGCTTTTCATGATTATTAATTGAGAATACATGATTGTTGTATGTATGACAACTCCTTCGTGAAAGGATTTGCCATAATATATGTTATAACTAATTTATTACATGTATGATGAAATGTGTAGTCTAAGTATTTGATAAAATTTCTAAATGAGAAATTTCTTGTTGAAATGTATTTAATGAGGGTGTTGAGATAAGATTCTCAATTACCTTATCCATAGTTATAGTTTCCTTCATGTAACCTATCTCGCTACTACGTGATTTATGGATAAAATACCTATATATGATAACATGTGAACTATGTGTTTGTTAAAATACTCAAATGAGATTTATATTTGAATTGGTCATTAAATGTTATTTTGACTATCACATATGAATGCCTATTGTAATTGAGTATGATTGGGACTAATGCGTAGTCCAGGAAATTGATAACGGTTTCCGATCGAGTGGCCAAATTAGTTTTACCACAACGGACATGTTCGATGAATTCGAGTCGTACGGTGATTATCGACAATGGTTAGGTCACGAGGAGTGTGTATGCACTCTATGTCAATTAATTTAGTGTGTGCTCATACCAATCGAACTTGTCAAGTAACTCAATTAGCCTATTGTGTGTTTACTATGTATGGACATTGTTGCTTGAATCGAAGGTATTAATTATCAATGCAAATCCCGTTTAACCTTAGTACTATGATCCACTAGGCCTCATGAGCCGGGCATGTTGGTATGGGACACCGTGGTCGAGCTGTCGGCCTACGCTAGGGTGACGAGCCTCCCTGTATTTTCCATTGAGTAACACAAACTTGTGAGTCGAATACGGTGGTATGAGACATTATATTTGAGCTGTCTGCCTACGCTAAGGTGAGGAGCCTTTTTGTAGTGACTTCAAGTATAGACTAGGCCTACGCTGAGGTGACGAGCCTCTCTGTAGCGACTTGAACTTGTCTATCCACTGCTTTTCAATTAGGGATGATGTTGCCCTATAACTTACCTATCGTATTTGATTAACTAGGACTGACGACCCTAGATGGATCATTATTTTGATAAATGATATAAAGGGAGGTACCTTAGCTTCCCGAACCTGCTATACGAATAAGCCTAAATAATAACTTGGCTAACACAATCATACACCACATTACGTGTGTAACACCCTGAAAATCGGAGGTCGTGTAGAAACTCAACTCTCGAGTTCCAGACCATCACTTATGCAACAAATATGCTTATGAATCAATGATGTCTAAGTTAGTGCATTAACATGTGTACGATTATACCAAAACTGCAATTCATACTCCAGATCCAGTGATAAAACGCAAGCAGAAGACTGAAGAATAAATATATCACTGTATGAAAAACAAAATAATCTCGAACTGTCTCCAAAGTATGAATACATCTTTGAGTCACATATACATATATCAAACCAAAATCAAAATGTCGTATGAAGTCCAACTAGTAAAAATCCCGCTGACCCAGGCCACCTATGCGAAGCCGTCAGAGAACTGCATGTACGAGAACTCGTCCTGGTCCTCGTAGTAGTTTGGCTCCAGCTCCTGAATCTCCTCGCTATCTGCATCTAAGATAGAGTCTGGTAGGTGTTACAAACACCGTCCCATAACGTGGGAGTGAGTAGTCAACTTAGTGGAATCATAGAGCAAATATTAGCATATTATCAAATCAATCACGTGATAATAGTAAAGTAAAATAACCAGACATTCCTAGATACTGTTGTTAATGCAAGTATGAAATGACATGATGGATGCCCTCACCGACATACTCCCTCATGCGACACCATCTTACGTCCGCGGCATGCTTTCTTCCCTCAGTGCTCCACATTTTCCAGGCACATGCAGTGCGATGTGGATATGATTACCGAGTTGTTATTAGTCCTTTCATACAGGAGTATTGGGAAACTAAGGTACTTTCCTTATATCAATCCCAACACAGATCCTGTCTAGGGTCTTCACTCCTAGTAACCTCATGCGATGGTATATTTCTAGGTCACTGCAAGGGCTGTCAGGGCTGTTGCTCGCATTCGTTGCACTGCTCCCCCATCACCTTATCAATACAAGCGTAGTTGTACTCTTGTCGCTACGGAAGGGTCGTCGCCTCACGTAGACTCACAATACACTTGAGGTCACTACAAAGGGCTCGTCACCAATCAGAGTAGGCTGACAGCTCGAATGTAGTGTCCCATACCACCACAATAGGCTCACGAGTCTAAGGTGCTCACTGGTCACTACGGGGAGGTTTGTGGCCCCAGCGTATGCGACAACTCGACCACGGTGTCCCATACCACTATGCCCGGCTCATGAGTTTTAATGGATCAAGGTACCATGGTTATCAGGGTTTTCAATGGTAAGTTCAGTACCTTAGGTTCAAGCAATTATGACCAATACAAGGTGAACATACAATGGTCAGTCGGGTTACTTGACGAGATCGACTAGTACGAGTGCACCTCAAGCTAAACGACATGAAGTACATAAAACACCTTGTGTGGCCTAACCACTACCGTCAACCCAAAGCATGACTCGTGATCGTCGACGCGTCCTTCATGGCGATTATAAGCTAACCACGAATTCAAATCTATTACTGACTGCCTGGACTAGAGTATAGCCCCAAGCACTTGTAATCTACATCAGTGATCATGTGAGAATGACAGAAATGAAACACAATCAATCCAAGCATATTAACAACATGTTATAGCATACAACATAAGAAAATCAACCAAACACAAGCATTTCATATATATAAGGAAATCAATTCATATAGCAACCATGGAGAAAATCATGTACATCACCGTATTAATTGAGAATCCAATCTCAAAACTATTTTACAACAACATTTACTCAATACTTACTAATACATACTTTTATACAAACATTTAGTCTACACACATTTGTCTACATAGCGTATGTCGACCTAAAGTGTGCATTAGGGCGAATCTCTTCGCCAAACAGATCATACACGCATGACTTGTATAATAATATGACAAATACTCATGGCAATCATATCGACAAAATACGAACGTATACGGTATTTCCTAAAAATACCTAAAATACCCTAAATCTCATATTCTCCGTACACAATCGAAATGGAAAACAGGCAGCATGTTCTACATGTAAAACAGTGTTCTTGTCGATAATCTACTATTAAACGACATTGAAAGCTTTGAAAACAGTCAATCTAAGCATCTAAAATCCTCACCTTTCACCGTAGAAGCGTATCGAATCGAATAGAAGCTCTACACTTCGTCAACGTCGATATGACGGCCTAATTCACAAGATAAATCTGCTACTTTGCTACTTGCATCGATAGAATCCCTAAACAGGTTGAGGTTAGAGTTTTCTTACCTAGAGTGAAGTCGGAATCACTGGAAGAGTGATTGGAATACGATGATTAGGTATGTGTAGAAGCAGGACCGAGTGATAGAGACTTTCCCTCACAACTTCCACACAATCTCTCTCTTTTCTCTCTTCTCTTTCCTAGGATTTTTTACAAATTCGTATGGGAGGGTTGTGAGAGGGTTTAAGGTCTTTAAATAGGTTAGAAAGTCACCCATTTAGACTTTAAACCAAGGTATACTTGGGTTATAGCCAAATCGGGTCTCTTCCGATCCAAAACGACACTTCTGGAGGTCCCCTAACTGAATGCGGTCGGACTTAAGCTCATGGATGCTGGATCCTGATCACATTAAGTTTTCAGTTCGATTGGATTTCCAGATCGCACGTGGCGGACCAGTTTCAGTTCAGCAGTCACTGAGACTCGATCGAGGATTCCAAGTACACTGACTTGAGTGGGAAATGTTCCCTGATCCGAGGGTGTATTTCGGTCTGAATGCTTATACTTAACCCGTAAGTGAAACGTGCCAGATTTATTTAAATCACATTTAATTTTAAAAAATTTCACTCTTTCTCACACTCCTTGCTCCGGACTCAGTACAATAACGTCTGGACATCAATTGGGCTTGATTTTCGAAACGATTGTTAAGTCCAACCAAGTGGTCATAATGGTCTGAGATTGTAGATATCGAACTTTCGACGCGTGGTCTAGACCCAATACAAAGTTTCAAAGGGTTCCTATGAGCAAATGGGTTTAGAGTTTGATCCTAGATTTCAGGACGTTACAACGTTAACAATTCCATAAGTTTTGGGTCTTGCAGAACGTATTTAAAGCGATCAGTGCTAATTTCACAGTTAATCTAACATAACGTTAGTTAACTTAGGCTTAATTTCTAAAGGAATTAATCCTAAGTGATTTCTGTCCGAGGTGGTACTCGGGTCTCTGTACGGATTTTTCTGAGATGTTACAATCTATCCCCCTTAAACAATAAATTTCATCCTTGAAATTTATACCTTTTCGTACTCCTCGAGAAGCTGTGGGTAGTTTTTTTTTATTTCAGCTTCTGTCTCCCATGTAGCCTCTTCTTCAGTGTGATGCATCCACAATAACTTCACAAGGGGGATAACCTTGCTATGCAATACCTGCTCCTTCCTGTCTAATATACGCGCCAGTCGCAGTATATATGAAACATCCTCACCTAACTGCACCTGCTCCCATTTAATGATATGGGAAGGATCAAGAACGTATTTCTTCAGCATAGAAATATGAAATACGCTATGTACGCTCACGAGAGGCATAGACAAAGCCAAACGATATGCCACTGCACCCACACGATCAAGAATATGAAATAGACTAATAAATCGTGGTGCTAGTTTCTCCTTCTTCCCGAACCGAAGAACTCCCTTCATAGGGAAAACACTCAAAAATACATGATCCCCAACCACGAACTCTAGCGGGCGCCGTCTCATATCGGCATAACTCTTCTGTCTGCTCTGCGCTATAAGAAGTCGGCGTCTAATGATGTCAATCTTCTCCGAGGTCGCCTGCACTATCTCTGTGCCAATCAATCTGCGCTCACCGACCTCTGACCAGTAATGCGGTGCTCGGCAAGGATGCCCGTATAAGGCCTCATAAGGTTTCATACCGATACTCGCCTGGAAACTATTATTGTACGCGAATTCTGCATATGGAAGACAATCATCCTAACTGTCTTTGAAATCTAACACGCAAGCCTGCAGCATGTCCTCTAGAATCTGGTTCACCCGCTCTGTTTGTCCATCCGTCTGTGGGTGAAATGCAGTACTGAACTTCAATTTCACACCCATAGCTTCCTTGATGCGAGTTCAGAAAATAAAAGTAAAGCGCGTGTCTCTGTTCGACACGATCTCTAAGGGAACTCCATGCAGACGCACTATCTCTCTGATATATAGCCTGGACAACTCGTCTGCAGAGTTCGTGACTCTGATCGGAAGGAAGTGCGCCGACTTCCACTCATGTCCCTTCCTAGTCTTCGGCAATCCCGAAATAGAATCATATCCCTTCCTCATCTTCTGCAGTCCCGCAATGAAATCTATAGAAATAAAGTCCCACTTCCATTCAGCTATAGGCATAGGCTGAAGGAGACCAGGAGGTCGGCGATGCTCTGCCTTCACCTGCTGACAAGTGAGACAACGGGACACGAAATCTGTGATGTGGGTCTTCATGCCATCCCACCAATAGGTCCTCTTCACGTCGCGATACATCTTTATACTGCCCGGAAGCATTGCAAGTCTAGAACTGTGCGCAGCCTCGAGAATCTCTCGTCTCAAGTCAGGGACATCTGGGACACATAGGCGGCCACGGTAACGTAAGCCCCCATCCGTCCAACTCGCCACTCGACATCTGGATCATCACTAGCCTGCTCTCGAAGCTCAGTCAGACGCTCATCATCTCTCTGCGCTGCGATGACCCTGTCATCGATAATAGGTCGCACCTGAACATGTGCGATAAACTCATATAGCTCCTCCACAGTGAGTTTCTACTCAAAGTCTCGCAAAAATTCAACCATGTCCCACTCAGCTACCATCAGCGGAGCCACAAACTCTATCGCCTTCTTGCGGCATAACGCGTCAGCCACAAGGTTCGCCTTATCCAAATGGTAGGAAACTTCGAACTTGAAGTCCTTCAAAGTCTCCATCCATCGCCACTGCCTCATATTCAAGTCCCGCTGCGTGAATATGTACTTGAGGCTCTTGTGGTCACAAAAGAGCTCGAACTCCTCTCCGTAGAGGTAATGTCTCCAGAGCTTTAATGCAAAAATGACAGCAGCTAACTCAAGGTCGTGTGTAGGGTAATTCTCCTCGTGCTTCCTTATTTATCTCAAGGCATACGAAATCACCCTGTCCTTCTGCATAAGGACACAACCCAGACCAACGCTAGACGCGTCGGTGTATATCGTGTACTTAACCCCTTGCTCTGGCAATACTAGCAAGGGGGTGGACGTCAGCCTGTCCTTCAGCTCTTGAAAAGCTACTTCCACATTTTCATTCCAGGCGAACTTCACATCCTTCCGTGTCAATTAAGATAAAGGTCTAGCGATCTTCGAGAAATCTCGGATGAAACGTCGATAATAGCCTGCCAATCCTAGAAAACTCCTCACCTCAGTGACTGAACCAGGCCGCTCCCAGTCCTGTATCGTAGCTACCTTTGTAAGGTCCACCGCCATCCCATCCTTGGACACCACATGTCCCAGGAACTTGACTTCCTCCTTCCAGAAGTCACACTTCTTATACTGTGCGAACAACTGATGTTGTCTCAGTGTATCCAGGACCAATTGCAAGTGCTCCTTATGCTCCTCTCAACTCCTGGAGTATACCAAAATGTCGTCTACAAACACGATGATGAATCATAAAGGAATGGCCGAAATACCCCGTTCATTAGATCCATGAACACGGCTAGTGCGTTCGTAAGACCGAATGACATGATGAGGAACTCGTAGTGGCCAATGCCGGTCCTGAAAGCTGTCTTCTACACGTCCTCATGCCTGACACGCAACTGGTGATACCCTGACTGTAAATCAATCTTCGAGAAGTACTGCGCTCCTCTCAGTTAATTAAATAGGTCATCAATCCTTGGCAAAGGATATTTATTCTTCACCGTAATCTGGTTCAGCCTGTGATAATCGATACATAATGGTAGTGAACCATCCTTCTTCTTCACAAACAACACGGGTGCTCCCCAAGGAGACACACTCTGCCGTATGAAGCCAACCTCCAACAGATCATCGATCTGTTTTCTCAACTCTCCATCTCACACGGGGTCATGCGATACGTCGGCAGTGAGATGGGCGTCGAACCGGGTACCAGGTCGATAGTAAAATCAATCTCACGCTGAGGTGGCAACCCAGGAATCTTCCTAAACTGATCCTCATAGTCACGAACTACTGGCGTGCTCTCAAGTGTCAGGGCATCAACATCCCTCAATAAGGAAGCATAACATAACACTCGGAAGGGAAGATTAACCTGCACTGGAAATGTAAAGGATGTGCCCTCCGACTCGTAGACTATCACTATACGGGTCTCGCAGTCAATCTCGGCCCTCCCTACAGTCAGCCAATCCATGTGTAACATCTCGAAAATTGGGGGCTGGATAGAAACCCAACTCCCGAGTTTCAAAATGTTATTTATGCAACATAGATAATGTTAAATGCATGTTGTCTGTAAAAAGGAATTAAACAAGATGGGGATTAAGCCAAAACAGCATATCATACTCTAGAGACAATTAAATTTATCAAGCGGAAGACTGTGATAAATACATAAAATATATAATTGATTGTAAGTTTCCAGAGTGTGAACATGCTACCAGGTTAATTAAATACATGTATACTTCAAAAATGAAAAGAAAAGAATATACATGAGTGCTCCAAAAATATAAAATGACAAGTGTCAAGGCATCTAATCAACCGCCCTGTAATCCCATCGATCCAAACATGGAGGAGAAGTCCTCCTCATCATCATACAAGTCCAGCTCCACTTCATAAGCAGCGCCATCATCTGCAACTAAAATAGGGACTGGTCGGTGTTCGGAACACCATCTTGTAACGTGGGAGTGAGTAGCTAACTCAGTGGAATAATAGAGCAAAGATTAGCATATTATCAAATCGATCATGCGTTAATAGTAAAGCAAACAATCAAACATTCGTAGATACTGTTGTTAATGCATGCATGAAATGACATGATGAATGCCCTCACCGACATACTCCCTCATACGGCACCATCTTACGCCCACGGCATGCTTTCTTCCCACAATGCTCCACATCTTCCAGGCACATGCAATGCGATATGGATAATGATTACCGGGTTATTATTAGTCCTTTTCATACAGCAGGATTGGGAAACTAGGGTACCTTGCTTATATCAATCCCAACACAGATCCTATCTAGGGTCGTCACTCCTATTAATCTCATATGATGTTATATTTATAGGTCGCTGCAAGGGCTGACAGGGTTGTTGCTCGCACTCGTTGTACCGCTCCCCCATCACCTTATCAATACAGGCCTACTTGTACTCTTGTCGCTAAGGAAGGGTCCTCGCCTCCCGTAGACTTAGAATACGCTCGAAGTCACTACAAAGGGCTGTCAGGGTCGTTGCTAGCACTCGTTGCACCGCTCCCCCATCACCTTATCAGTGTAGGCCGACAACAAGAATATAGTGTCCCATACCACCATAATCTGCTCACGAGTCCGGGTGCTCACTGGTCACTACGGGGAGGTTTGTGGCCCCAGCGTAGGCCGACAGCTCGACCACGGTGTCCCATACCACCATGCCCATCTCATGAGTCTTTATGGATCAAGGTACCATGGTTAATAGGGTTTTCAATGGTAAGTTTAGTACCCTAGGTTCAAGCAGTTATGACTCATACAGGGTGAACATACAATGGCCAGTCGGGTTACTTGAAGGGCTCGACTAGTACGAGTGCATCTCAAGCTGAGCGACATGAAGTGCATAAAACACTTCGTGTGGCCTAACCACTGCCACCAATCCAAAACACGACTCGCGTTCATCAACGTGTCCTTCATGGCAAATAGAAGCCAACCTCGAATTCAATCCATTACCGACTGCCTGGACTAGGTCATAGCCCCAAACATTTGTAATCCATATCAGTAATCACATGAGGGTACTAGAATTGAAGTTCAAACATTACAAGCATGTTGTCACATGTCATAACATACAACGTAAGCAAATTAACCAACACATGTATTCCATACATATAAGGAAATCAACTCATATAGAAAACATGTAGGAAATCATATACAACATCATGTGGATTGAGAAATCATTCTCAAAACTAATTTACAACACCATTTACTCAATACATACTAATACAAACATTTATACAAATACTTAGTCTACACACTTTAGTCTACATAGCGTATGTCGACCCAAAGTGCGCATTAGGGCGAATCTCTTCGTCAAACAGATTATACGCGCATTTCTAATATCATAATACGAAAAATAGCCATGGCAATCATTTCAGCAAAATACAGACAGCATGTTCTACATGTCAAACAGCGTTCTTGTCGATAATCTACTATTAAACATTGAAAGCTTTGAAAATAGTCAATCTAAGCCTCTAGAATCCTCACCTTTTGTCGTAGAAGTGTATCGATTCGAATAGAACGCATACGCTTCGTCAACTACGTAAAGGCGACCTAATGCACAAGGTACATAAGCTATTTCTCTATTTGAATCGAAGGAATCCCCAAAACAGCAAGTGGTTAGGGTTTTCTTACCTAAAAGTGAGTTAGAAATCACCGGGAAAGTGATTGGGATGCGGTGCTTCGACATGAGCAAAAGCTGGTGCAGGTGGCAGGAATTCTCTCCCACAACTCTCTCACGAACTCTCACTTTCTCTCTCCCTCAATCTAGGGTTTAAAGAAAATTCGGATGGGGGAATTATGAGAGGGTTTCAAGCCCTTATATAGGCTAAAACTTCACCAAAATAGACTTGGGACAAAGGTATATTTGGGTTATAACCAAATCGGGACTTTTCCAAACCAAAAGAGCATTTCGGGAGGTCTCCTAGCTGAACGCGGTCGGACTTAAGCTCATGGTTACTGGATCTAACACACATCAAGTTTCCAGACCGGTAGAGTTCCCAGATCGCACGTGGCGGTCCAGTTTCAGTTCAGTGGTCACGGAGACTCGATCAGGGATTCTAAGTACATTGACCTGAGTGAGAAATGTTTCCTGATCCGAGGGTGTATTTGGGTCTGATTCCGACGGTCTAAATTCTTATACTGATCACGCAAGCAAAACGTGCCAGATTGATTTAAATCCCATTTAATTTCAAATGAATTTCACTCATTCTCACACTCCTTGCTCCAGGCTCAATGAAATAGCCTCAGAACATCGGTTGGGTTTAATTTTTGAAATGATTGTCAGGTCCAGCTAAGCAGTCTTAACGGTCTAAGATTGTGGACATCGGACTTTCAACGCGCAGTCTAGATCCAATACAAAGTTTCAAAGGGTTACTGAGAACAAACTGGTTTAGAGTTTGATCCTAGATTTTAGAGTAACGTAGCGGTAACAATTCTAGAGGTTTTGGGTCTTACAGATCGGATTAAAAGCGATTGGTGTTAATTTCCCAGGTAATCTAGCATAGCGTTGGCTAATTCACGTTAAATTTCTAAAGAATTTGGTTCTAAATGAACTCTTTGACTTTAGAATCGAGTTCTGAGAGGTTACCAAGGTGTTATGGTTGACCCATTGCCTAAGGACGTCTAACACTAGGTTGGTAAAAATCTAGGGTGTTACAATCTACCCCCCTTAAAATAAAATTTTGTCCCCGAAATTTGCCTAAGGGTAATGAGTCCTTAAAGAGACTTTCGTATTGACATTCTAAGGAAGGCTCAAATCGTATTTAATGACCTAACCATACGTATAACCTAAATCAACTGTTTCGAACCTGGGCCAGTGGGGAAGAGGCCAACCACACCTCCGCTGTGCTACTATGATCCAACGGTTGCATTAGCTAATACTAATAAGATTGGGCTCACTACGTTCTACCCCCCTTAAAACTTGGTTCTACTTAAGGCTCAAGAATCTATGTCTCGATCCGTATGTCGGAACGAGGTGAAAATTAGGGCCTGTCCTTGACATAAAATGGGAAACAACCTCTCACTACATTGGTCTTCCTTTGCTAATGATGCGTTCTATGGTATTGGTACCCATGGTTGTAGAAAGGAGCCTAATCTCTAGTGTGATTGAGTTCAGGGGCAGGGGTGAGCTTGCGGCAAGATGTCTAATCTCTATTGGCTATATGTCCTCAACATTTCCCAAAGGCAAAGCAATAACTTTTAGTTGTAGGTGGTCGGGCTAACACGAAAGGAAAGTTATGTAGTGGGTCTGAGCCGGATATATAAACTTTCTGTCTAGCTAGGACAGAAAATTTACCGTATCGATTCTTAATCCGAGTCGATACCGATCTTCTGCTTGATCAGAACATTGAATTTATTGGTAACCACTAGGATTAAGAAGTCGATTCAAACCATGAATACATCTCTTACATGCAGTTCCTTTACTCCGCGTTCCCGAATGCAATAAGCCCTTGGGGAAGGCAATTCTAAGGGGTGAGTTAATTTATTCTAAGTTCAACTTGAGGGATTTGATAAGTTTTCCCTAAGAGTTAATGGGTCTAAGTTAAAACAACTTTCCTAAGGGTTATAACAGAAGTTTATAAGTATTAAGGGGATCTATCGAAGAATGAGGTTCTACTCCAACTAAATTTAACCTACTATTCCTTAGCATGTACAGGCTTTACACTGCCTAATACAACTAGTAGTCTAGTCTGTAACTCACTAGCTGTAATCTAAAGCCTAAGCTTATACACTAAACGGTTTCATACCATTTCTACTACAGGGATTGTTCTATGGCTTAGGGTCAAGATTGTTTAATGGTTCCTATATCATCAGATCTTTCAAATCTAGGGATACTAACTCTAGGTCCAACACTTTAGATGTCTTAGCACGAGATGGTCACTATTTATGGACTAAGCTACTGCGTTTGGTCTCTCCCATTGGTAGTAGATTGGAGGTCGAGAAGATGGCTAAAACTAGCTCTAATGACCCATGGAAAATGAAGAAAATGAAGGGAAAGGCTGAGGTCTTTGGGTCTCCACGACTTTGGACCTGACATGGGAGTGTAAAGGGTCTAATAAAAGGGGCAAGAGAGAGACCGCAACTGTAGGAGGGAGTTTTCGAATGGGTGACGACGGTGGAAAGGGGGAAGAGAGCTAAAATAGTCTCTATAATGGCCATCGAAAATAGAGGAAAGGGGGAGAAATAGCTGCCCTAATGGGCTGAAACAAATTTAGGCCCTATAGAGGGGTGAATCAAGTTCCCAAAGGCTAGATTTTCAAAGACAAAAGAGCAAGATAAGATGGAATGGAGGTCCACACGATTTCCAGCCTTCAAGGGAGGATGAGAGAGCTTCAACGGATAAAAATGGAGAGAGAGGGGAGTGTCAACTGCTGTGGACGATGGAGTGGGGTCGGTTGAGGCAGAAAACGATGATGGGAGTGATTGAAAGCGAGATTTGCAAGGAAAAATAGAAAAAGGGAGAGGAAAGGAGAGCTTGGGGGGTAGTTTGTGAAGGAAGTACTAGATCAGAGGGGTTTTAATGGATGACCCACATACCAGGGGGCTACCCTAGCCCCCAAACACCTCCGGCCCGAAGCCCGGACCCAACCGGGGATTTTGACCGGTGATGCATCGCCGAACCGGTGATGTCATTGCCTATGAAAATCATTTCTGGTGAGGCCGGCCATATGGGCTGGGTCCCCCCCCCCCCCCCCCCCCTTAAGGGCCCTAAAAATGTATGGTTCCCACCTTGGTTCATTCTGGAATAGCGTGAATAGGCCCACGACTCCGTTTGAAGCTTTTCACGGCCAAGTTTTAAAATAAAATGAGTTTATGCATCATGTAGCATATGATTTTGGGGTAGGAGAGGCTAATACATCCAACTAACCCATTTATTCCATGAGATTCCAAAATTGGAATGGTAAAAAGTTTAATTTACATGTATATTTACTATTTATAGTAAAGTTTTGTTTAAGTGTGATTCTCCATCATTCACACATTAGGATTTATGTCTATTATGAAATAACTTAGAAAAAGTTGAAGAATGGGGTGGTGGGAGGAGAGATTTTGAAGGAATTTGATAAAAATAGGTTTTAGGCCTTGAGATTGAGTGTAAGGTGTTGTGGTTGCCCCACAACCCAAAGACATGCATTTTTGGGTTTGGAATTTTTCAGGGAACGTCTCAAACCCGTCGACTAACGACCTAGAAGCGACTTAGGTCGCTTCACGCGATTGAAGATATGTTATGGACTCAATCACCGTATAGTCTCACCAGTCGGCGAAACTTGGGATTCTAATGTGGTTTGTAAATTTTCATCGCCCCCTTCCTAAGTGAGAGTGTGTCAGTGTGCATCGTGTTACCATAACCCAGGTCTGGTTTAATCCAAATCATGCTCTGATACCATCTGTAACATACCAAAAATCGGGGGCCAAGTAGAAACCCAACTCCTAAGTTCTAAAATGTTATTTGTGCAACATAGATAATGTTAAATGCATGTTGTCTATAAAGAGGCATTAAAAAAGATTGGGATTAAGCCAAAACAGCATACCATACTCCAGAGACAGTTAAATTTATCAAGCGGAAGACTGTGATAAATACATAAAATATATAATTGATTGTAAGTCTCCAGAGTGTGAACATGCTACCAGGTTAATTAAATACATGTATACTCCAAAAATGGAAAGAAAAGAATATACATGAGTGCTCCAAAAATATAAAATGACAAGTGTCAAGGCATCTAATCAACCGCCTTGTAATCCCATCGATCCAAACACGGAGGAGAAGTCCTCCTCATCATCATACAAGTCCAGCTCCGCTTCATAAGCAGCGCCATCATCTGCAACTAAAATAAGGACTGGTGGGTGTTCGGAACACCATCTCGTAACATGGGAGTGAGTAGCTAACTAAGTGGAAAAATAGAACAAAGACTAGCATTTTATCAAATCGATCACGCGTTAATAGTAAAGTAAATAATCAAACATTCGTAGATACTGTTGTTAATGCATGCATGAAATGACATGATGAATGTCGTCACCGACATACTCCCTCATACGGCACCATCTTACGCCCACGACATGCTTTCTTCCCACAGTGCTCTACATCTTCCAGGCACATGCAATGCGATATGAATAATGATTACCGGGTTGTTATTAGTCCTTTTCATACAGCAGGATTGGGAAACTAGGGTACCTTGCTTATATCAATCCCAACACAGATCCTGTCTAGGGTCGTCACTCCTAGTAATCTCATACGATGTTATATTTGTAGGTCGCTGCAAGGGCTGACAGGGCTATTGCTCGCACTCATTGCACGACTCCCCCATCACCTTATCAATATAGGCCTACTTGTACTCTTGTCGCTACAGAAGGGTCCTCGTCTCCCGTAGACTCAGAATATGCTCGAGGTCACTACAAAGGGCTGTCAGGGCTGTTGTTCTCACTCGTTGCACCGCTCCCCCATCACCTTATCAGTGTAGGCCGACAATAAGAATATAGTGTCCCATATCACCATAATCTGCTCACGAGTCTGGGTGCTCACTGGTCACTATAGTGTCCCATACCACCATGCCCGGCTCATGAGTCTTTATGGATCAAGGTACCATGGTTAATAGGGTTTTCAATGGTAAGTTCAGTACCCTATGTTCAAGCAGTTATGACTCATACAGGGTGAACATACAATGGTCAGTCGGGTTACTTGACGGACTCGACTAGTACGAGCGCATCTCAAGCTGATTGACATGAAGTGCATGAAACACTTCGTGTGGCCTAACCACTGCCGCCAACCCAAAACACGACTCGCGTTCATCGACGCGTCCTTCATGGCAAATAGAAGCCAACCACAAATTCAATCCATTACCGACTTCTTGGACTAGGTCATAGACCCAAACATTTGTAATCCATATCAGTAATCACATGAGGGTATTAAAATTGAAGTTCAAACATTACAAGCATGTTGTCACATGTCATAACATACAATGTAAGCAAATTAACCAACACATGTATTCCATACATATAAGGAAATCAACTCATATAGCAAACATGTAGGAAATCATATACAACATCATGTGGATTGAGAATTCATTCTCAAAACTAATTTACAACACCATTTACTCAATACATACTAATACAAACATTTATACAAATACTTAGTCTACACACTTTAGTCTACATAGCGTATGTCGACCCAAAGTGCGCATTAGGGCGAATCTCTTCGTCAAACAGATTATACACGCATTTCTTATGTCATAATACGACAAATAGCCATGGCAATCATTTCAAAAAAATACGGACATATACTGTATTTCCTACAAATACCTAAAATACCTAAATCTCATATCCTCCATACGTATACGAAATGAAAAACGGACAGCATGTTTTACATGTCAAACAGCGTTCTTGTCGATAATCTACTATTAAATGACATTGAAAGCTTTGAAAACAGTCAATCTAAGCCTCTAGAATCCTCACCTTTTGTCGTAGATGTGTATCGATTTGAATAGAATGCATACGCTTCGTCAACTGCATAAAGACGACCTAATGCACAAGGTACATAAGCTATTTCGCTATTTGAATCGAAGGAATCCCTAAAACAGAAAGTGGTTAGGGTTTTCTTACCTAAAAGTGAGTTGGAAATCACCGGGAAAGTGATTGGGATGCGGTGCTTCGACATGAGCAAAAGCTGGTGCAGGTGGCAGGAATTCTCTCCCACAACTCTCTCACGAACTCTCACTTTCTCTCTCCCTCAATCTAGGGTTTAAAGTAAATTTTGATGGGCGAAATATGAGAGGGTTTCAAGCCCTTATATAGGCTAAAACTTCACCAAAACAGACATGGGACAAATGTATACTTGAGTTATAACCAAATCGGGACTTTTCCAATCCAAAAGAGCATTTCGGGAGGTCCCCTGGCCGAACGCGGTCAAACTTAAGCTCATGGTTACTGGATCTAACACACATCAAGTTTTCAGACCAGTAGAGTTTCCAGATCGCACGTGGGGGTCCAGTTTCAGTTCAGTGGTCACGGAGACTCGATCAGGGATTCTAAGTACATTGACCTGAGTGAGAAATGTTTCCTGATCCACGTACATTGACTTGAGGGATTCTAAGCGTTGGCTAATTCACGTTAAATTTCTAAAGAATTTGGTTCCAAATGATCTCTTTGACTTTGGAATCGAGTTTTGAGAGGTTACCAAGGTGTTATGGTTGACCCATTGCCTCAGGACGTCTAATCCCAGGTTGGCAAAAATCTGAGGTGTTATACCATGTCAAGAATGACGTCGAGATAATAGAGAGAGGGATCGACGACAAGGTCAATAACCATCGTCCTGCTTCTTAGATCCAGCAAACAACCCTCATAAATCATAGTGGCATTAGAAAAGGTCCCGTGTGCCGTAAGAACTCGCACCCCATCCATCCGAATAGTTGGTAGCCCAAGGCGCCTGACTACTGCATGCGATATCAATGAGATAGTGGATCCCGTATCCACCAATAGAAATATAGAAGTACCTCCAATGTGGGCTGTGACCTCAAAGGCCAAGGGTGGGGTAGTCTCTGTCTTGGATGCCTCTGCTGTCAATGCATGTACCCGAGCTTGCTGCGGTCGATTCGACCACTGTACCATGGGCCGTTGAGGTGGCCGGAACTGAGGTACGGGAGGTCTGAAAGAAGGATGCACATGAGCTGACAGTAACGGTGGAGTGGATAATGCCTGTGGGTGAGGACGGTCGATCTTCTGTGGCGACGAAAACCCGCTATCTCTCATCTGAGCAAAACAGCTCTCTGCAGTGTGACCAGGTCTCCCACAGTAAGTACAGGTCACACCTGGGCACCTCATCGAAAGTACTGGCATTGTAGCCCTAGGAGGAGGGTCGATGCGAGGCCTCTTACCAAGAAATGGCCTATCCTGAGTATCCGGTCATGGCTTAGCAACCGCAGGGCCACAAGAACTGCTAGTTAATCAACATCCTGCTCTATTCGCATAGACATGTGAATCAGCTCGGCATAAGAGAGTATGCTGACACAACACATCTTCGACTGAATATCAGGTCACAAGCCCTCAGAAAAATGTTGTATGCGCATCTGCTCGTCGGTAAGTATCGTAGGGACGTATCTACCCAACTTTGTAAATCGATGCTCATACTCTGTAACTGACATGCCTCCCTGCCTGAGGCATAAAAACTCATTCTCCCTCTCATGTCGGTAGGTCTGCAGATAGTATTTCTCATGGAATCAGAACTCGAACGCTACCCAAGTCTAGATGTAGCCAACTGCAACCGTCTGCAGTACACTATCCCACCATAAGCTGGCCTCTCTCTCGAACATGAAAGTGGCCAACTCAATCTGCTCAGACTCTGAGTAGTGCAGCATCCTCAATATCTTTGAGACACGGTCGAGCCAATACTCAACCTCCTTGGGTCTGTGAGAACCCGTAAAAGTAGGAGGCCGCAAGAGATGGAATCGCTCAAGTAGGCCTCGGGTATCAGCAACATTCCCCGTAGGGTAGGCAGATGGTGTAGGATGAGTCATACCCTCATCCTGAGTCGAAGTCCCAGCATCCTCAGCTAGATGCACAGGTGACACAGGTGGAGTCGCACTCCCACCCTGGGCTAAGGCCCCTACAATAGTAGTTAAAAGCTGCTGATGCTGCTGGTGCATCATGATCATCAACTACTCAAACCTATCAGGAGGTGAAGAAGGCTGAGGCACATACTATGTCGAGGAAGACGCACGGTACTGTTCTCCAACTGGCGGTGTGAAAGGTGGTGGTCCGACTGTAGGACCTGCAGAAGGCTGAGACTCAGGTGCAGCCTCACGAATCAGGCCCACAGCAGGGTCCACATGATCATCACTCTGGGGAGGGACCCGATCCATTAGCTCACCCAGCATAAGACGTGCCCTGCTTCGAGTAACCTTAGGTGGCATTCCCTATATTCAAAATAGGGTGCAACCTAGTCAGTTTCAACAATAACACAAACATACCACACAATCATTCACATAACAAACTGAAGAAACTCCATGCATTTCATTAAATCAAAATTTGTCACAATACAAGAGATATATCCTTACATGCATCATGACAAGAAACACATGGGAAACTAAGTTAGCCAAAGCTACAACTGCAACATAAACCAACTATTAAGCCTTCTCAGGCCCACACACAGTAAACATAAGATAACCTACAAACGTCTGAAATCTAATCACTCGTCCGAGTCTGGTGATGGAGGAGGGGCACCCTTATCCTGCAGACAACACAGGATGGATTTGAAGGTGCTAGTCACCTTCTTGAACTTGTGCTTCACAAAGCCCCGCAGGTCCGTAATGTCCTATCGCAAGGCAACCTGGCCCTGTCGTAGGGCAGCATGATCCTCCTCCAGGCGAGCTATACAAGTATCCCAAGAAGCCTGACCAGTACCCTGCACTGGAACCGCAGGAGGGGAGCTCTCATCTGTACTCTGGGCCTCTGGCTCTTCCTCTTCTTGGATCTCTGCCCCAACTTCTTCACTCTCTTCTTCTTCGCTCTCAGTCTCATCTTCGCTCTCCTCAAGTCGATCTTGGCGTTGTCGTGGCCCGATCTCCATCTGATTGAGAGTAGCTTCATTGATCTGATGGATCGGCACCGGCATCTCCCCACCAAGGCCATAACCAAACTCACGTGCAATCCTGCATATGAGTCGGCCGTATGGGAGCGACTCAGTCCTCCTCCTCGAGAGTACAACCTGAACTATCTATCGTAACACAAATGAAGGCACACACAAGTTTTCCCTCTGCCCCACCTGATACAGGAAGTCCACCATGAGGCGCGTACACTCACTACGGTTACTCCACCTGGGGTAGACGTTGAATGTGAAAATGTGATAGAGAAAACGGAAGTCGTCTGTCATATGGGACGCAAGAAGACTCTGGTTCGGCTGCCACTCAACCAGTCGGCCACTGAGGGAATGTGTGCGGCGGTCCCTTTCATGCATGCTATTTAGATTCTTAGCGCTCGGATGTACCTCGCCAAGGGGCACATTCAGAAGCCAAGATATCAACCTGATGTCAACTGTGGCCCACCGATCCACTCCACACAAGACCCGAAACTGCAAGGGCTCCAGCGTAGCCTCATGAATGTTGGCATAGAAAGCTCAGACCGTGCTTACATTGGTGTGTTGCCTGGCATCAAATAGCGGAGCCCACTTTGCCTATTCCAAGAGCTCGAGCAGCTGATATTCTCCGAAGAGTTGCCCATCCACCTGAGCTTTAAAAAGGACCCGATGGCCCTCATAAACTCCATGGGGTTGTTCCGTCAACCAAGCCCTTCCAGCAGGAGATCGGGGATCAAGATTCCGCTTCGTCTGAAACTCACGATCGGCACTTGGACTTGCGGTGGCGCTTGAACTAGCGACCTCTTGGCTTCCTTGAACGTGAAGGGTGACTAGGCCCAGCTTCATCAGCGGCAGTCTTCCTCTTTCCCATGAGAGAGAGGATGGTGGAAAGGGAGAAAAAAGCTAAAATAGCCTCTATAAAGGCCATGAAAAACGGAGGAAAGGGGGAGATAGGGCTGGGATTTTTGGTCCTCCACGAGTTTGAGAACCAACAGGGGTTGTAAAGGCTCCAAACAACAAGTTTTAAAGAAAGGAAAAGGGAGAGATGGGTTGGGTTGGAGGCTTATATGATTTGAGCTTCAAATGGAGGATGGGAGAGCTCCAACGAATAAGAATGGAGAGAGAGAGGAGTGTGTATGGCTGTAAACGATGGAGTGGCATGGGTTGAGGCAGAAATCAATGGTGGGAGTGATTAAAAATGGGATTTGAAAGAGAACTCAGCCACTAGAAGGGAAAGGGAGAGCTTGGGGGTATGGTTTGTGAAGGAGGTAAGGGTTTGGGGTGTTTTTAACGGACGTCCCATAGCTAGGGGGGTCACCCTAACCCCAAAACATCATCGGCCCGAAGGCCCACCCGAATGGGGCCCACTGTACGGCCAGGCCTCATCGACCTTTATGCTAATCGGCGATGCCTCGCCATTTTGGCGAGGTCCTCCTACCCTGAGGTCCCCAAATATGTGGGTCCCACCTTGGATCATCCTAAACTAGCGTGGATAGGCCCACGACTCCTTTTTGAGCTATTTCAGGTCATTTCAGGTACTATCTGACGTATATTCGCATTTAGTGATTTTTAACAGCTGGGATAGGGTCAATAGAGGTCTAGACCCGCCCACACACGAACTAGAAGTATTCCAGGGTCATTTCATGCGACCACGGATGCACACAGACTAGATTTGAGTGAACTTCACCAATTTGGCCAAACTGCGGTCCTATGAGTGTTTCTAGGTTTTTCTGGCACCCACCTAAGTCAAAAGGATGACAGCGTATGTTGCATGTCCATAACCCAGGTCCGGTTTAATCCAAATCATGCTCTGATACCAACTTGTAACACCTTAAAAATTCGGGGTCGTGTAGAAACCCAACTCTCGAGTTCCAGACCATCACTTATGCAACAAATATGCTTATGAATCAATGTTGTCTGAGTTAGTGCATTAACATGAGTAAGATTATACCAAAACTGCAATTCATACTCCAGATCCAGTGATAAAATGTAAGCGGAAGACTGAAGAATATATATATCACTGTATGAAAAATAAAATAATCTCGAACTGTCTTGAAAGTATGAATACATCTTTGAGTTATATATACATATATCAAACCAAAATTAAAATGTCATATGAAGTCCAACTAGCAAAAATCCCATCGATCCAGGCCACCTATGCGAAGCCATCAGAGAACTGCATGTACGAGAACTCGTCCTGGTCCTCGTAGTAAAGCGTCTGGACATCAGTTGGGCTTGATTTTCAAAATGATTGTCAAGTCCAACCAAGTGATCATAATGGTCTAAGATTGTAGATATCAGACTTTCGACGCGCGGTCTAGACCCAATACAAAGTTTCAAAGGGTTCTTGTGAGCAAACAGGTTTAGAGTTTGATCCTAGATTTTAGGACATTACAGCATTAATGATTCCACAAGTTTTGGGTCTTGCAGAATGTATTTAAAGCAATCAATGCTAATTTCATAGCTAATCTAACATAGCGTTAGTTAACTTATGCTTAATTTCTAAAGGAATTAATCCTAAGTGATTTCTGTCCGAGGTGGTATTCGGGTCTCTGTACGAATTTTTCTGAGACGTTACAACATGTACTTTGGTGAGGAAGCACACGTATAGAGGGAGTGTTACATTCGCGATCATGAGATGATGTAGCTGAGGGAGTGCAGGTGAGGGCATGCATCATTATAGTATATCATTCCTACATTAATAAGAATACTTGGAACATGATTGTTGTAATGCTTTATCATTATTGCTTGACTGAATTGATAACATGTTAACCTTTGCCTTATAGCTCCACTGAGTTAATCACTCACTCCCACTCTGGGATGGTGTTTTGAAACACTATTAAGATTCTGTTTTAGCTACAGATGATGGGGAGGCTTACGAAATATAGCCTGACTTTTATAATGATGAGGAGGAGTTTTCCTATATGCAGCTATCAGGCGGGTCTACGTAGACCATGTACTGATTAACGAGATTATAGGGATATGAATTAGTTGGACATTACACTTTGTCATTTTGTATATTTTGGAACAAACATGTCTATATTCAGCCCGATGTTCATATTCTGGGGACTTCAAACATTTATATGCTTTATATATCTATTAGTCTTCCGCTTGCTTAATTTAATCATCTCTAGAGTATGATATGCTAATTTAGTGTAACCTCATTCATGTTTAATGCACTAATATGGATAACATTCAATCATCATTATTTATGTTGCATACGTGATGCGACGGATCTTGGGAGTTGAGCTTTGCTTGACCCTCAAAATTCAGGGTGTTAAAAGTTGGTATCAGAGCATGATTTGGATTAAAATGGACCTAGTTTATGGTAACACGATGCACAATGACGTACTTTAACTTAGGAGGGGGTGATAAAACATAAAAATAATCATAAGATTCCACGTTTTGTCGATAGGCGAAACTGGCCATTGAAATATGACCCGTATGCATTTGTGATCATGTGAGATGATCCTAATTTCTTTTTAGACCATCAATCAACAGGTTTAGATGATACTTCGATGTGTTCCACACTCGAATGTCTCGAAAGGCATGAATATGCACGAGATGGACTCCGAAAATGCCTCAAACGGACTCGAGGGCCCAAACGACACAAAATAATGAGACCCGGGGGGTCCCCTGTATATTTCTAGTACCCCGAGAGGGGGATGCCATCGCCTCCAGGGTAAGCCATCTCCCACAGGTCCAGGGGACCGTGATGGCATCGCACCTACTGCGAGGCCTAGCGATCGGGACCATTGGACCACGGCGGGCTCGTGGGTCTGGAGGCCCGTCGTCCTTCTCCACACATGTGGGCTAGGAAAATCATGTGGGACCCTCTATTTGGCCCTTTTTGCTTCATTTCAACCCTCGACCTAGCTCTACACCCTCTAAACCTCTTAGAAATCTCACTTTTCTTCTTAAATCTCCCTACCATTCTCATATCTTCTTCTTCTTCATTACATACCCACCCTCCATCATATTCCTCAAACCCATCTCAAACAACTCCCCATTTTCCCTATTTCCTACCTATTTGAGCACAAAGCCTACACCTTTGTGTCTCATAACACAAAGGCCTCACAATCCACCCTATTCCCAAGCTTTTTCAACTTCCATGGCTCTTTTTGAGTTAGTGGCAGTGATCTTCTCCCTCGCCACACTTCTTTCCCTCATTGGAAAGAAGAGGGCTTCCACAGATGAAGCTGGGCCTAGCTGCCCAACCCATCCAAGGAAGAAATTGGGCACCAAAGCAAGTACAAGCACCATGCGAGAGCAAAGGATGAAGCAGGATCTCGATCCCCAAATTCCACTCAAAAGAGCCCTACCGCCAGGTGTCGCACATGGTAGGTTCCAGGGTCATAGAGTTCTCTTTGAAGCACACATGGATGAAAAGATGTTTGGGCTTTATCTGGTGATGGACCTCCTAGTGGATGCCATGTCGGGTCCCATATTTGAAGGGAAGTCACGTGCGTATGAAAGCACTGTTCGAGCCTTCTATGGCTACATATGAGATCCGCTACTAGAGCCTTTACAGTTCGCTATCTCCGTGGGAAGGCAGGAAGCCATTATCGATGTAGATTTGATAGCCCGAATTATAGGGATTCAACGTGGAGAGGTACATGCTAGCGAGAAGAATCTCAAGAGTATGCATGAAAGAGATCGATGCACACGATTTCTTTGCGGCCAACTGATCCACTTGAAATGAGGTAACTACCCCCTAGTGACCAAGATGACGCATAACTTCCGTCTACTCCACCACATATTTACACACAATGTGTATCCTAGGTGGAGCAATCACTCTGAATGCACGCGTTTAATGGTGGACTTCCTATACAGAGCTGGCAGGGAGAAAAGATGTGCCTACCTACATTTGTCCTGCTACAGATAGTACAGACCACATGCTCTGTTAGGGGAGATATTTCACTCCCATTTGGCCGACTCATATGCAAGCTTGCTCGTGAGTTCGGCTATCGACTTGACACGAATAGGCTTGTGCCAATCCACTTCATCAATGATACTACGCTTAACAACATGGGTATTGGGCCATGACAACCCCAAGCCCTTCTTGACGAGCATGGTGATGAGGAATAGGAAGAGGGGAGTGAAGAGGAAGAAGGTAAGGAAGGAAGTAATGAAGAGGGTAGTGGTGATGAAGAGCAGGAAGAGGAAGAATAGGAGACTCAAGACTCTTATAGGGGCTCTCCTCCTGCTTCCCATGAGCGCCACTATGATCGAGCTACCTTAGAAGCCCACTTGGTTCAATTTGAGGAGAGCCAAGTCACCCTGAGATAGGAGGTCAGAGAGACCCAGGACGAAGTGAAGCAAGAGCTTGAAAAGAACAAGGCCTACATGAAATAGAAGTTCAAGAAGATGTCCTACACTCTGAATACCCTCCTGTGTTGTATGCAGGACAAGGGTGCTCTTCCACCATCACTAGAGTCGAACGACTAGTCTTATGTCATAGTCGTCTTTGGGTTTTTTATGTTTTCTTGCATTCTATATTATAGCCTTGATAAGCTTAGTAGTATGGTAGAGTTGTTGGTGTTTTAGTGTTTAAATATTTGTTTAAATTATTTCACATGCATCTTCCATCATGATCCATGTAAGACTACATCTCATGTATTGTGACAATTTTGGTGAAATGAAATATATGAAGCTTCTCTTGTTATGAAACGTGTAGAATGCTTAAGAAATTGACTGTTGTTATGCTAAATCTCATGCATGTTGCACCCTATGTTCTATATAGGGAATGCCCCCTAAGAACACTCAGAGCACTGCACATCTCGCACTTAGCGAATTGATTGACGGGCCACCTCCCCCAAGAAATAGCCATACGGACCCTAGTTTGGGCCCAGATAATGAGACTATGCCGAATTCTCAACCTGTCATTGGCCCCACAAATGGGCCGACACCTTTTGTACCACTAGTTCCAGAATAGAACCATGCATCTTCATCGATGCCATACATGCCTCAACCGGATCCTCCAGATAGGTTGGAGTAGATGAAGCTCCTTACGCATCACAACAGTTGAGGAAACATGAGGAAAACTACCCTACACACTACCTGAAGTTAGCAGCTGTCATCTTTGCATTAAAGCTCTGGAGACATTACTTCTACGTAGAGGAGTTCGAGTTCTTTTGTGACCACAAGAGACTCAGGTATATATTCACACAGAGAGACTTGAATATGAGGCAATGACGATGGATGGAAACCTTGAAAGACTTCAAGTTTGAGGTCTCTTACCATCTAGCAAGGCTAACCTTTTGGTAGACACGTTGAGCCGTAAGAAGACAATAGCATTTGCAGCTCCACTAATGATAGAGGAGGAGCCGTTCGAGAGCATCGCACATATTCATGTGTAGCCACTTATCTATGACCGAATCATTATGGCTCAGAGGGAATATGAAGGGTTGGTAGAGTTGAGAAAGTGAGCTAGTAACGATGAAGATTACGAATGGAGAGTTAGTTCAGATGGGGGTTTACATTATCGTGGCCACCTATGCGTCCCAAATCTTCATAACTTAAGGAGAGAAGTTCTCGAAGCTGCTCACAATTCAAAGATGGCGATGCATCCTAGTAGTACGAAGATGTATCGAGATATGAAGCATTCATACTGGTGGGACAGCATAAAGGCCCACATAGTAGACTATGTATCCCATTGTCTCACAGTCCTGATTTACTTCAACCCATGCCCATAGCTGAATGGAAATGGGATTTCATCTCTGTGGATTTCATTTCAAGGTTACCGAAGACGAGGAAGGGACATGACTCCATTTGGGTGATTATGGACCGATTGATGAAATCGGCTCATTTCCTCTCGATTAGAGTCTCAAACTCAACAGACGATTTGGTTAGGCTGTACATCAAGGAGATAGTACGTCTGCATGGAGTGCCTATGGAGATTGTGTAGGATCGAGACACGTGATTCACATCTATCTTCTAGACTCATATCCAAGAAGCAATGGGTGTGAAACTGAAGTTCAGTACTGCGTTCCACCCACAGACGGAATGGGTGAATCACGTGTTATAATACATGTTATGAGCATGTGTGCTCATTTTCCAAGATAGTTGGGATGACTGTCTTTCCTATGCTGAGTTCGCTTATAACAACAGCTTTTAGGGAAGCATTAGCATGAGTCCCTACAAGGCATTGTATGAACGCCCATGTCGAGCATCGCATTGTTAGGTAGAGGTTGACGAGAAGAGTTTGATTGGTCAAGAGTTTGTAGAGGTGACCTCAGAGAAGATCGACATTATCAGGCGTCGACTTCTTACAGCACAAAGTAGATAGAAAAGTTACACTGATACGAGACAGTGATAACTAGAGTTTGAGGTCAGGGACCATGTGTTTCTTAAGGTTTCCCCCATGAAGGGAGTCCTTCGATTTGGCAAGAAGAGGAAACACACGCTACGATTTATTGGTCCATTCCAGATTCTAGATCGATTGGGTGTACCTTGCTTTACCCACACCACTCGATGACATGCACAATGTATTTCACATATTGATGCTAAAGAAATATGTTCTGGATCCTTCCCACATTATCAAATAGGAGCAGGTACAGTTGAATGAAGATGTTACTTATATATTGTGACCGATACATATTCTAGACATGAAGGAACAAGTGCTGCATAGATAAGTTATCCCGCTTGTGAAGGTACTGTGGACACACCACACTGAGAAAGAGGTTACTTAGGAAACAAAAGCCGAGGTCCGTAAGAACTAATCTCAGATTCTTGAGTACGAAAAGGTACTAATTTCGAGGATGAAACTTTTCTTTAATGGGGTAGATTGTAACGTCTTTAAAAAATCCCGTACAAAGACCTGAGCACCACCTCAGGAAAAAATCTCTAAGGATTGAATTCTATAGAAATTAGACGAAAATTAATTATATACTAAACTAAAATAATTAGAGAATTAGCTCGAATCACTTTCTATATGAACTGGAACACTCAAAATCATTAAAATCGCGAACCCAACATTACCTAGAAACTTAGGATCAGTCTCAAAACTCAGTTGCTCTTGGGAGCACATTGAAACTCCGTATCGAACCTGGACTGCACGTCGAAAGTTAGATGATCGTGAAACAATCATCATGGGAATCGAGTCCAAATAGTATCTAGAAATGCACAACTTGAACCTGGAGTGAAGTATGTGAGAGACGTGAATATCTTTAGGAAATGAACTTAAACTTAAGTGAGTTGAGTCATTCACTTGCAGGATGAATTTAAGGTTTTAGACCGTCAGATTCTGACCCAACTACACATTGGATCAGGGAAATTTCCTTGCACCCATTGGTATATTTGTGGCCCTGTTCGAGTGACGATGACCGTTGAACTGAAACGGGTCCTCCACAGTCGATCCACAAGTCCGATTGGACCGAAATCTTAACCTAACATAGATCCATTGTTAGGGAACTTTTCCTAGACCGTATGCAGGTAATGGACCTCTAGATGAGCTCCGTTGGCCCAAAATAGCCACCTTTTAGCTATAACCTAAGTATACCATGGCCATGAGGCCATTGACAACACTTTTAGGCCTATATAATGCCCTAAACCCACCCCTCTCTCATTCCATACGAATTCTTCTAACCCTAGCAGAGAGAAGAGAGAAAAGAGGAATGAGTGAGGAGAAGAGAGAGACTTTAGGAGAATGTTACTGGGATTCATTCCCATTGCTCCTCGTGTTGAATCACCACCCCACCATCACCACACAGTCTATTCTAGCTTCAATTTGGGAAAGAAATCCTAACCCTAATCTCGTTCTTAGAATCAAATAAAAGAATTAGCGAAATAGCTAACCTATTTCATAATTTAGGTAGCTATTTAGCTGTAAACGGAGACGTAGTATACAAACCGAGTTCGTAACAAGAAAACCAACGAAAGGTGTGGACTATAAACGTTTAGGTTGTGGTTTTCAAGGCTTTCAAAGTCAGCAGTGATTTATGTCTGAATTGATTACTGCCATATGATCTTAGTTACGATGTATTCCATAGATTATACCTGTGTGTGAACTATGTGAACATATAATGTATTCCATGTGTTTGTTAAAATGTTGAAATGAATATGGAATTATGATTTGTATTTTCTATGATTATTAATTGAGAATACATGATTGTTGTATGTATGACAACTCCTTTATGAAATGATTTGCCATAATACATGTTATAACTAATTTATTATATGTATGATGAAATGTGTAGTCTAAGTGTTTGATAAAATGTCTGAATGAGAAATTGCTTGTTGAAATGTATTTAATGAGGGTGTTGAGATAGGATTCTCAATTACCTTATCCATAGTTACAGTTCCCTTCATGTAACCTATCTCACTACTACGTGATTTATGGATGAAATGCCTATGTACGATAACATGTCAACTATGTGTTTGTTAAAATGCTCAAATGAGATTTATATTTGAATTGGTCATATGTTGTTTTGACTATCACATATGAATGCCTATTATTTTTTAGTATGATTGGGACTAATACGTAGTCTAGGCAATCGTTAACAGTTTCTAATCGAGTGGCCAAATTAGTTTGGCCACAACGGACACATTCGATGAATCTGAGTCATACGGTGTTTATCAACACTGGTTAGGCAACAAGGAGTGCATATATGCTCCATGTCGATTAATTTAACGTGCGCTCATACCAATCGAACTTGTCAAGTAACCCAATTGGCCTAATGTGTGTTTACCATGTATGGTCACTATGGCTTTAATCGAAGGTACCACTTACCAATGCAAAACTCGTTTAACCTTGGTACCACGATCCGCTAAGACTAATGAGTCAGGCATGGTAGTATGGGACACCGTGGTTGACCTGTCGGCCTACACTAGGGTGACGAGCCTCCCTGTAGTGTCCATTGAGCAATACAAACTCGTGAGTCGAATACGGTGGTATGCGACACGTATTCGAGCTATCGGCCTACACTAAGTTGACGAGCCTTTTCATAGTGACCTTGAGTATAAACTAGGACTATGCTGAGGTGATGAGCCTCTCCATAATGACCTGAACTTGCCTATCTACTACTTTTCAATTAAGGGTGATGTTGCCTTATAACTTGCCTATTATATGTGATTACTAGGACTGACGACTCTAAATGGATCATTGTTTGGGTAAATGATATAAAGGAAGGTACCTTAGCTTCCCAAACCTGTTGTACGAATAAGCATAAATAAGAACTTGGCTAACACGATCATACACCCTATTGCATGTGCTTTAGCGAGGAAGCGCACGTTTAGCGGGAGTGTTGCATACGCGATCGTGAGATGATGTCGCTGAGGGAGTACAGACGAGGACATGCATCATTATAGCATATCATTCCTGCATTAATAAGAGTAATTGGAACATGATTGTTGTAATGCTTTATCATTACTGCTTGACTGAATAGATAACATATTAACCTTTGCCTTATAGCTCCACTGAGTTGATCACTCACTCCCACTCTGGGATGTTGTTTTAAAACACTAACCGAACTGTGTTTTAGCTGCAGATGATGGCGAGGCTTACGAAGCAGAGCCTGACTTTAATGACAATGAGGAGGAATTCTCTTATATGCAGCTATCAGGCGGGTTTACGTAAACCATGTACTGATTGAAGGGATGAAATAGCCTAGCTATATGTCCGAGAGGGGGGTGAATAGGACTATGCTAAATTAAGATTATAATAGAGGAATAAAATAAAGAGATAGCCAAAACAAAAATAAATTAATTCTTAACACTGAAATAAATGCAACCTCAATAAACAAGTATTGAGAAGTTGATACGAATTCAGTTCTAAGGACAACCTTACAACATAAAAACTAAGAGTTTATGGCAGGACAACCTTATTTCTAGAATGTCCTTTGTATAAAAAACTTAAACCAAAGAGGAATAAATAAATAGAAAGGAATTGAAATAAATTGCAGGAATTTAAATCTAAATTATTACAACATTCCCCACTATGCTTGAAATGTAAAAATTACAACATTCGCATCCACACATACATTCCACAGCTTTGAATGATAAAAGATAGAAAGAATAAATCACACATCCATAAAACACAATGACTTATAGTGGTTCGCCTGTGTGTTTATTAACTGTTAAACAACAGCCACACAGATTGCTACTCCACTCCTAATATCCTCACATAGGGGATATTAGCGTTCATTATCAAAATAGGTTTCACAGGTTCACCTAAAACCTTCACAATTGTGTCTTTTCTACTTGGGCTTACACAATTCAAAAACCACTCTGTTTGAGTTTTCTGGCTCTCCTAAGATAACCACACACTGAGATTTTTCTAGCTCAATCTTAAAAGAAACCAAAAAGAAAGTAAATTACATAAGCATAAAATACCTGGATTTCTCCTTTCGTAACAGTCTGGAAGAACCAATCGGAGTAGAAGTTCGAATATGGAAGTTCAATGTCCAATACTCACTTTACAATGGTTTTAAGTTATAATTGATTTTAAGTTAAACCAAATGGCCTAGCTGTATTTAATTTTGATTCTAAGAAGAAGGAATTATAGAATTTTTTCCTTTTCAAATCAGATTGGAATGTAGATCAAAATTAAATAACAATAAGCTAACAAAAGAAAATATTAATTATGCACAAAGTATCTTAAAATGAACACAAACTTATCTCAGAATGGAGCCTAGATTTTCCTTGAATTGAATTGAAAAACTCTGAAATTCGTGCTCTATTTATAGCTGAAGAAACTCGTCTTTGACTGGTCCTGGGCACACTTCGACTGGTTGTAGCACAACGACATTTTAAATTTTTAAACACGATCTTTGAAAACTGTTCTATGACTGGTCATGGATGACCCAGGACTGGTCGCTGTAGTTTGAGTCGAAGACCCACAGCTGATCAAAGTTCGAGTCGTGAACACACCTACGACTAGTCGAAGGATTTCCAGGACTGGTCGTGGACTAACCAAAAAATTCTAAAAATTTTCAACAACTTAGGACTGGTCGTGGAATTTCTTGGACTGGTGGAACCAGTACTAGGACTAGTCGAACAAGGTCCAGGACTAGTCTTAGAACAGACCAAAATCATGTATAAACATATAGTTTGAATTATGTATCCGAAATGACCTACCCTAAGGTCAATCTAAGGTTTATCATATGTGGAACATGAAGTATGAACATTGAACTTCATTCATTCAGCGAAGGTAGACCTTTAAACCTTATCAAGCTTGAACTGTTGCACTTGATGTAGCTTGAGATATTCAAAAGCTTGAACTTAAACTTCATCTTGAGTTGCACTTGAGTCTTGAAGTGTACTTGAGTCTTGAAGTCTTTATCGATGTAGCTCTGAACATATATGCTTACAGATGTTGACAAAGACATGGATTGACTTGGCTTGAAGTCGATCAATGTACTTAACTTTAAGCACTAGTGAAGCAGTTTCTTGAACATATATAAATCAACATACAAACATAAGACACAGATAAAGGTTTTCGCACCATAAAATTTGACAACCAAAGGAACATGTGACCATAACACTTACAATCTCCCCCTTTGTCAAATTTGTGACAAAATACACTCATATAAAAATAAAAGAGAAGCACAAGTACAACAGTTACAACAGGCTCAATAAAGAATCATACACCAGTTGTTATAAATAACATCCATCAAGAGGCAAGAGTCCTCGATACATACTCCCCCTGAGTAGCAGCACACATAGATATCAAGAAAAAAATAATGCTAATGCTACTCACTAATTTCATATTCATAAGCAATCAAACCAAAAAACTTCCATAAGCTTCCAAAAAGGCGCATTTCTCCCCCTTTTTGTCACAATATGACGAAGGATGAATCAAAGATAGGATAAACAAGAGAGTAAGAAGGGAGTTAAATACAGAAAAGTTTAAAGTTCATATAGCATTAAGTATATATCCAAGTCAAAAAAAGTCAAATTCATAGACTGAAATAAAACAAAATATTAAAGTTATTACAATCCAAAGAGTAAAACACTTAATCTGATCTAGAGGAAGGAGCAGGTATGGTGGGATCAAGTTTATGAAGGCCCTTGTTTAAGCGTCGAAGTTAGTTGCGCATATATTTGAATTGCATATCATGGGAAACATTCATATTCTCTACCTTTTCCTTTAATGCATGAAGACATGCATCAAAATTTGATGGTACAAAATCAGGATCATTTCCAGAGTCAGAATTAATTTCATTAAAAATGTCGTCCATATTAACATCGTCTGGAGAAAGATCATCACCCTCTTGTTCATTCACACCTGCTGCTCCACCTTCTCCAACATCTACTTGGCCATCAGCCAAGTGCAACTTCCCTTTGTTTAAGTTGGAGTTGTTGAAAATGAGGTGTTGGATAGGAGCCTCTCCAACAGGCATAGCGACTAGCATGTGAGTTGCTAACATAGTCATTAAGTAAGGAAAGGGAAGATCACTATGACCTGGATGAAGACGAAACTGAATGATGGAATGACATATCAAAGAAGGTAGACAAACATTTGCACCAGTAATGATAGAATACAAAATACGAACCATGAATAAAGTCAGTTCTGTCTTATTACTAGAACAAGGATACAGATTAGAAGTAAAGATACGGTGCAAAACTTTATATCTAGGTAACAAATTTTTGGAAGCGAGGGCATTCCCATTTGAGTCCATTGAGCATTCATGTTACACAACACTCTAGCATAAATACGTTTTTCAGATTCATTAAGTTTCTCAACTAGAGTGCTAGGTGGAATACCATCATCATTAACAGGTATATCCATAAGGCCTGAAATTAAATGACGATCAATAGGAAAAGGCCCTTCTCTAGTAACAATAGAGAAAGTTAATTGTTCAGTAGAAAAATCACTTATGCATGCAAACATGTTCTATGCAATGGATTTGTATGCTGGCCCGTCCCAATGTAGGATGTTATCCCAACCTACAGATTGGAGGAGAGAAAGGATACCAAAATGGGCGATGTGATCTAAATTAATAGCTTTTTCAACAATGACATTACGCAGATGCAAATCACGCACATAAGATGGATCATCTTCGAGAGACCGAAGATGACATCTTGTAATAGGAGTCGATCTGGATGAAGAGGGACCTCTAGTATTTTTCTTTTTCCCTTTAGAGTCCATATTCTTGAATAAAAATAAGAAATTTCAAAGAAGTAAAGATGGTTTCTCTAGATCAGCAAATGAAGAAGAAAACCCCAAAAATCTCAGGACAAACTTGAAATCAACTACTCTAATGAAGAAATTAAAGAAAATAGACCATGAATATCCAAGAAAGACAAGTAAAATGCTCTAACCTAGTTGAATTGAACAGTAGGGTTCGACTAGTCGAAGCTCAGCTCGTTGGAGAGAAAAGTGAAAATGAGGAAGAAGAGAGTTTCCCCAAATTAAAGAGGTCAGCGCGCTCCATGACCGGTCTTGGAGAATACACGACCGATCGCATCACGACTGGTTATGTATGACCACAACCGGTTGAATACCGGCCAAAAATTGTATTTTTCAACAAATTTTTAAAATTTAACCACAAAAATACATAAACATATATACAATATGTTACAATTATGCAAGAATATTCAATTTAAATTGCACATACCAAGGTCAAACTTTAATTTATTAAACCTGATTTAGTCAAGAAGTTTAGTGAAAATGTCGGCAAGTTGAGTCTCGGTTGGAATGTATTCTAAAGAAATTATTTTTTCTTCCACTAATTCATAAATATAATGATACCTAATGTCAATGTGCTTGGTACATGAATGTTGGATTGGATTTTTAGAAATATTTATTGCATTGGAGTTATCACAAAATAAAACTATTGAGTCCTATGCAATTCCATAATCGCTTAACATACGTTTCATCCAAACAAGCTGAGTACATATATTTCTTGCTGCGATGTATTCAGCCTCAGCAGTAGAAAGCGATCTGGAACTTTGCTTCTTCCTAAACCAAGAAACTAAGCAATTTCTAATATAAAAACAACCACCACTGGTTAATTTTCTATCATCAATATTACCTGCCCAATCAGCATCTGAGTACCCAGCCAATTGAATACTAGTCTCATGTGGATACCAAAGACCCAAATTAGCAAAACTTATGACATATCGGATAATCCGCTTAACAACAGTTAAATGAGATTCTTTAGGATTAGACTGATATCTAGCACAAATACCAACGCTAAAAGCAATATCTGGTCTACTAGCAGTTAAATAAAGCAAACTGCCAATCATGCTATGATACAATTTAAGATCCACATCTTTACCTGTAGAGTCTTTAAGAGTCTTAAAGTTGTACTCATAGGAGTATCAAAGTTCTTACCATTCTCAAATCCGAACCTTTTAATCAAGTTCAAGGCATACTTGGTTTAAGAAATAAAAATTCCATCAGGTTGTTGTTTTACTTGCAACCCTAGGAAATAATTTAATTCTCAGACCATGCTCATTTCGAAGTTAGATTTCATTAACTCTACAAACTCAATAGTCATGTTAGTACAAGTTAATCCATAAATAATATCATCAACATAGAGCTGAGCCATTAAGATATCATCATTATGTTTTTTAACAAAGGGCGTCTTATCGACACTTCCCATTTGAAAACTATGACTCAGTAAAAACTTAGTCAATTTCTCATACCATGCCTTAGGAGCTTGTTTTAGACCATAGAGAGCCTTTTTAAGATGGTATACATGATCAATAAACTTAGGGTCTTCAAACCCTGTAGGTTGTTCAACATATACCTCTTCATGTAAATCGTCATTCAAGAAGGCACTCTTCACATCCATTTGATAAATTTTAAATTTCTTAAAGCATGCGATGGATATAAAAAGTCTGATTGATTCAAGGCGAGCAACTGGGCAAAAGGTTTCATCATAATCAATTCCTTCAATTTATGTGTACCCTTGTACAACCAATCTTGCCTTATTTCGAATTATATTTCCAAGTTCATTAGACTTATTTTTGAAAATCCACTTTGTTCTGATAATGTGCTTATCTTTAGGTCTAGGAACAAGATACTAGACATCATTACGAACAAACTGATTAAGGTCTTCCTGCATAGCAACTATCCAGTTTTCGTCAGAAAGAGCTTCTTTTACGTTTACCAATTCTATCTGGGATGTAAAGCACACGTAGTTACAAATATCTTCTAATTGTCTACGAGCGCGCACACCAATGAGAGGGTTTTCAAGAATTTGAGTGGTTGGATGATCCTTAACAGTCCTCAGTTCATAATTAACTTAATTTGATGAAGTATCTGGTTTGTCAATCAGAAGAAATTCATCATTATCGGAACTAGGGGCAGGTGTATTCAAATGATCATCAATGACCAAATTAATAGAATCTTGAATCACACCGGTCCTATTGTTCAGTACACGATATGCACGATGTTGAGGGTCAAATATCGCATATTAGACCCCAGTTAATACCTGGATTTACAAGCATGATACCGTTTAACGGCCCGATTTAATCGTGTTTGTGATGCAGGATGTATTTACGAGCTTTGATAGAAATATGATGTTAAAAGCATAGATTTAATGCTCTGATGACACCAAAGGCAAGGGATGGACTCAAGGGGACCAAGATCGATGGAATTACATGCCAGGGATCCACAAAAATCGAGAAATTGAAGCTCAAGTGGCTTAAAAATCATCCAGAACGCAAGATCATGGGTTTTTCACCGTCCGTTTAGCTCAAAACTTCATACATGCTCTGAGGACCATAAATTAACCATACACGTCAAATTTTAGCTATTGAATCTTTGTAGAAGTTGCCCAACGGACACATCAGCCCCTAATACCCTGATTTGGGGCCCACCTGCTATCCGGATACGCTTCAACTTTGGTCCCCATGGTTAAAATGAGATGTAAAAATGGATGGATGGAGTGGATGTCTCATAACCATCACATTGGACTCCACACTTGAGGTGCGTGTACACCGTGTACAAGCACTCTGGACGTGCACCGGACCGGGAGTTTCATTCAAAGTCGGCTTACCCGACTCTTTCTGCACCAGCAACAGTGGGACGCACCAACGTCCGCCGATCTCTCTTAGTGGGGCCCACTACGCTTTCAAATCACCGATTGGAACCGTCCATTCGCCCTGTGGGGCAGCCACAACCCTCGCCAAGATGTCCTTTCTCCACCATGTAAAGTAGATGTGTGAAGATCTCAGCTGCATGCAAGATGAATGGTAGCATAAAAGATTGTATGGACCACACCGAATCAACTCCAAAAATATGACTGTTTAAAGAATATCCTAAAAAGATCCCTTCATCACTCTTAGTGTCAAACTTTTCAAAATTTTCACGGTCATGCAAAATATAGCACTTGCTGCCAAAAAATTGAAAGTATTTGACAGATGGCTTCTTATTAAACCATAATTCGTAAGCAGTTTTATTATGAGATTTACATGTATAAACCCAGTTAATAATATAGTAGGCAATATTCACTGCTTCAGCCCAAAGATTTCTAGGGAGTTTCTTGCTATTTAATATTACATTTTCCATTTCTTGAAGCGCTCTATTTTTTCTTTCCATAATTCCATTTTATTGTGGTGTTTTGGGTGTAGAGAATTCATGCGATATTCCCTGATCGCTACAAAATTTCTCAAAACTGCTATTTTCGAACTCAAATCCATGGTCACTACGAATCTTACATACTTGAGAACCTTTCTCAGTTTAGATTCTTTTGATGATCTTTTTAACTTCATCAAGGGGTTTCTGATTTGTCCCTTAAGAATGCTACCCAAGTGAATCTGATATAATCATCCACGATTACCACGATATATTTTTTTCCACCTCGACTCTGTATTCTGGTTGGTCCTAAAAGATCCATGTGAAGAAGCTCGAGTGGTCTTGATGTGGCATTGAAGTTCACCTTTTTGTGAGAGCTCCTAGTTTGTTTACCATACTGGCATTCACCACATATTTTGTCTACTTTTTACAACTTAGGTAGACCTCCAATTAGTTCTCCTTTTCTCAATCTGTATAAATTCCGGTAGCGTACATGTCCAAGGCATTTATGCCATAATTCTGTCTCATCGGTATGGACCATGTAGCACGATTGATTAGATGAGCTGTCATCGCTTACTATATATCATTTTTCAGAAGTTCTGTGACCAATTAATATTACAAAACCCTTTTTGTTTATAATTTCATAACCTTTATTGAAAAATTTTACATTATGGTTGTTATCACATATCTGAGATATGCTCAACAGGTTGTGTTTTAGTCCCTCAACATATAAAACATTCTTAAATAAGTTATAGAGCTGAACCGTACCTTGGCCAATAATCTTGCAATTACTACCATCACCAAATGTGACTGATCCATCAGTCATATCTTTAAGATCAGTGAATAAAGCCTTTTCGCCTCTCATATACCTAGAGCATCCACTATCCAAGTACCACTTTGAATGACTTGTTGCTTTGAAAGCAGTGTGGGCAACCAAGCAGGCAACTTTAGGAACCCATTTCAGAACTATTTTGGGTTTAGAAGTATAGTTGGTCTTCTTATGTCTATTGTTGTAAGAATGACCTATAGAGTTAGATTTTAAGAGTTCCTTGAGTAAATCAACTATCTTTTCAGTTAGTGGGTTTCGATTCTGATTGAAGTTGACATAGCTACTTTTTGGTTTTTGAAAAGTTTTTGTATTTTTAGAAAAACCTTGATAAGTACTTTTTCCTTTTGAGTTTGAGGACTCTCCTTTCACAAACTTAAGAGGAGTATTCTTCTGTTTAGGAGATATATTCTTATCATAGCCCAACCCAGATCTGTCACCACATTTTCTTGATTTAGATAATAGTTTCTCTAACTTTGGATCACCTTGGGCATATCTCCATGTGTCCTTTAAACTCAGAAGAGAAGATACTTCATTTTTAAGTTTCTCATTTTCAGATTTCAGATTTTTAATTAGAGAGATTTTGAATTCTAAATTGCATTTTAATTTTTCAAAACAATATGAAATTTGGGATTTTTCTAAAACAAGTGATTCAAAACATTCTTTGAGTGTAAAAAACTTTTCTTTTTGAAGTTTAAGTTTGACAGCAATTTTATAACTTTCCTTGTATAAGGCATTGTAAGAATCTTGAAGATCATCTTCATTTTCACATTCACTGTTCAGATTTTCCTCACTAGTTGAATCATCATGATCTGAAAAAGTGAACTTGGCTAGAGTCATAATGGATTTAACTTCATTTCCCAACTCAGTTTCAAAACCTTCTAATTCAGAAGAGGCTTCAAAATCAGATGATTCATCCCAAGTAACTAACATACCCTTCTTTTTGGGTTTGTCCTTTTTAGGACATTTGTTTGCTAAATGCCCATATTCTTAACAGTTGTAACATTGACTATCTTTCAAAGACTTTCGAGTTTTAGATTTAGGTTTAGATCTTTTCTTATCATTTAATTTTTGAAAATCTACCATTTTCTTTCTTTTAAAAATTTTATAAAACTTCTTTGCTAAAAAAGCCATATCATCTTCAGAATAACAGTTTTCTTCAGAAATACATTTAGAAGATTTTGGTGTGATAGATTTACCTTTAGGAGCTTTAAAGTTTAACTCATAGGTTTGTAAAGAACCAACTAGTTCTTCTACCCTCATATTATCTGTATCACGAAATTCCTGGATCGCGGTTACTTTAGAGTTGAATCGTTCAAGAAGAGAGCATAGTATCTTTGCACACACTTTACTTTCTGGGATTTTATCACCAAGACCCCACATCAAGTTTACAATGTCATTTAATCTTATGTAAAAGTCCATAAACATTTCATTTTCCTCCATATGAATTTCTTCAAATTTGGTTGTGAGGAGTTGGACTTTAGATTTTTTGATAATTGTAGTACCCTCGTGTGTCATTTCTAATATATCCCAGGCTTGCTTTGCAGTATCACAAGATATGATTCTTTTGAACTCATCCGATGATAGTGCGCAAGTGATTGCATTTAGTGCTTTTGCATTGGCACGACTCTCATTTTTCTGAAGCGTGGTCCAAGAGAAATAAGGAGTTACTCTCATTGATTTTGAACCATCGATTCCAGTCACTTCAATGGCAAGAGGATTCCATTCAGTCACTGTGGCTTGCCACACACTCTCATCCATTGATTTGAGAAAGATTCTCATCTTAGCTTTCTTATAGGCATAGTTGGAGTCATCAAAGGGTGGAGGCCTAGTGACTGATAGGCTATCAAAATTTGACATCTTTTATATAGCTTAGATCGTTAGCTCAGGAAATAAATCCAAATAAAAAGCAATAAGTGCGAGCTATTAAGCTCTGATACCACTTAAAATGGCCTAGCTATATGTCTTAGAGGGGGGTTGAATAGGACTATGTCAAATTAAGATTATAACAACGGAATAAAATAAAGAGATAGCCAAACAAAAATAAATCAATTCTTAACGCTGAAATAAATACAACCTCAATAAACAAGTATTGAGAGGTTGATACGAATTTAGTTCTAAGGACAACCTGACACCATAAAAACCAAGGGTTTATGGCAGGATAACCTTATTTCTAGAACATCGTTTGTATTAAAAACTCAAACCAAAGAGGAATAAATAAATAGCAAGGAATTGAAATAAATTGCAAGAATTTAAATCTAAATTATTACAACATTCCCCACTGTGCTTGAAATATAAAAATTACAACATTTGCATTCACACATACATTCCACAGCTTTGAATGATAAAAGATGGAAAGAATAAATCACACATCCATAAAACACAAAGAATTATAGTGGTTCACCTGTGTGTTCATTAACTGTTAAACAATAGCCACACAGATTGCTACTCCACTCCTAATATCCTCACACAGGGGATATTAGCATTCGCTATCAAAATAGGTTTCACAAGTTCACCTAAAACCTTTACAATTGTGTGTTTTCTACTTGGGCTTACACAATTCAAAAACCACTCTGTCTGAGTTTTTTGGCTCTCCTTAGATAACCACGCACTGAGATTTTTCTGGCTCAATCTTAAAAGAAACAAAAAAAAAGGTAAATTACGTAAGCATAAAATACCTAAATTTCTCCTTTCATAGCAGCCCGGAAGAACCAATCGGAGTAGAAGTTCAAATATGGAAGTTCAATGTCCAATACTCACTTTACAATGGTTCTAAGTTCTAATTGATTTTAAGTTAAACCAAATGGACTAGCTGTATTTGATTTTGATTCCAAGAAGAAGGAATTACAGAATTTTCCCCTTTTCAAATCAGATTGGAATGTAGATCAAAATCAAATAACAATAAGCTAACAAAAGGAAATATTAATTATGCACAAAGTAGCTTAAAATGAACACAAACTTATCTCAGAGTGGAGCCTAAATTTTCCTTGAATTGAATTGAAAAATTTTGAAATTCGTGCTCTATTTATAGCCAAAGAAACTTGTCTTCGACTGGTCATGGGGACTCTTTGACTGGTTGTAGCACAACGGAATTTTGAATTTTTAAACGCGATCTTTAGAAACCGTTCTACGACTAGTCATGGGGTGTCTATGATTAGTCGTGGACTACCTACGACTAGTCATAGATGACCCAAGACTGGTCATGGACCATATGAGTTGGTTGCTGTTGTTTAAGTCAAAGACCCACAATTGATCGAAGTTCGAGTTGTGAATACACCTACGACTGGTCGAAGGACTTCCAGGACTTGTTGTGGACTAACCAAAAAATTTTAAAAATTTTCAACAACTTAGGACTAGTCATAGAATTTCTTGGACTAGTCAAACCAGTACTAGGACTAGTCGAACAAGGTCCGGGACTAGTCTTAGAACAGGCCAAAATCATGTATAAACATACAATTTGAATTATGTATCCGAAATGACTTATCCTAAGTTCAATCTTAGGTCTATCATACTTGGAACATGAAGTATGAACATTGAACTTCATTCATTCGGCTACGGTAGACCTTTGAACCTTATCAAGCTTGAACTCTCACACTTGAAGTAGCTTGAGATATTCGAAAGCTTGAACTTAAACTTCATCTTGAGTTGCACTTGAGTCTTGAAGTGTACTTGAGTCTTGAAATCTTTATCGATGTAGAACATATATGCTTGCAGACGTTGACAAAGTATATGGATTGACTTGGCTTGAAGTCGATCAATGTACTTAACTTAAAGCACTAGTGAAGCAATGTCTTAAACATATATAAATCAACATACAAACACAAGACACAAATAAAGGTTTTAACACCATAAAATTTGACAATCAAAGGAGCATGTGACCATAGCACTTACACGGGATTAGAGGGTTACGAATTAGTTGGACATTACACTTTGTCATTTTGTATATTTTGGAATAAACATGTATATATTTAGCCCGGTGACATGTTCATACTCTGGGAACTTACAACCACTTATATGCTTTATATATCTATCACAGTCTTCCGCTTGCTTAATTTAATCATCTCTAGAGTATGATATGCTGACCCCATTCATGTTTAATGCACTAATGTGGACAACATTCTATTATTATTATTTATTTTGCATAAGTGATGCAACAGATCTTGGGAGTTGAGCTTTGCTCGACCCTCAAAATTCGAGGCGTTACAAATTCACTTGGATTGGTTGTTAAATACTGCGATGAATATCGCATGTGTTTATTAACTGCATAGGAGTAATATTTGGGCTACAACATAGCCCAGGAAATCGGTAACAGTCCCTGTTAGGGTGGTCGAATTAGTCTCACCACATTAGGTATACTCAATGAATCCAGGTCGCATGACAATTGTTGACAGTGGTTAAGTAACGAGGGGTGCTTATGCGCTCTATGTCAACAAGTCAGTGTGTGCCCATACCAATCGATCTTGCCTAACAACTCGATTGGCCTATTGTGTGCATATCATGTATGGACACTACTACTTGAATCTAAGGTACCCCTCACCAATAGGCCCACTTTAACCATGGTACCACGATCCGCTAAGACTCATGAGCTGGGCATAGTGGTATGGGACACCGTGTTCGAGCTATCGGCCTATGCTGGGGTGACGAGCCTCCCCGTAGTGACCAGTGAGAAACTAAGACTCGTGACCCGGGCATGGTGGTGTAGGACACCGTGTTCATGCTGTCGGCCTACACTAAGGTGACGAGCCTCGCCGTAGTGACCACGAGTATAAATTTTTGAACTTTCCTATCGACTGCTTGTCATTAGGAGTGATGATCCTATAACTTGCCTATCGTATGTGCTTAATTAGGAGTGAGAAACCTAGATGGGTCCTTTGGTTCGAGTCAATGATATAAAGGGAGCTACCCTAGCTTCCCAAATCTGTTGTATGAATTATCTTAATTAATTACTTGACTAACATGGCCATGCATCATACTGCATTAGTTAAGATGTGCATTAAAGGCGATAAAGTTGCACCGGAGGCAGTGATGTCATATGTGAAATAGATTGTCGGAGTCGCTTGTGAGGGAGCTTTGATGCGAGGGCATACATCATTAATTGCACTCCATTCTTACATTAACAAGAGTAGTTAAAAAGTGATTATTATGTTACTTTATCATTACTGCTTGATTGACTTGGTGACATGTTAACTTTTATCTTATAGTATCACTGAGTTGGCCACTCATTCCCACTCTGGGACGGTGTTTAAAACACAAAATAGATTCTGGTTTAGATGCAGGTGTTGATGAAGTCTATGGGATGGAGTAGGATTTTATGGATGAGGAGGAGGAGTTCTTCTACTTTCTGCTCTCGGGCGGGTCTATGTAGACCTCGTGCCGATCTTAGGATCCCAAAGTTTCGCCGATAGGCGAGACCAAACACAGTAGTTTAGTCGAAGGTTTATAACTGGGGGACTCAGATCATGTGCAATAACCTAAGTCACCTCTGACCAAGGATAAAAAATCAAGTCAACTTGAGGTTGACTCAATCACAGTATAGTAGGACTTGGCGCAAATAGCTAATAAGGCCAAGACGGCCTGAATGTTGAACTTTGTAGTTCAAACTAAGTAAAGAAGCTCCTGAATAACCTTAGCAACCTGGGTCGTCAAATAATGTATTTCTGGATCACAAAGGGATCCAGAACACGCGATGAAACACCCATTATACGACCCTACACCCTCATTTTCACCCATTTCCATCCCTTTCCAACCCATCTCCTTTAAAAGTCTCACTTTTCACGACTTTATTCTTCAAATCTTTCTAGGTACTTTCTTATTAGACACAAATCCTAAAGCTCAAAATATGAAGAGCTATAATTAAACTAAAATTTATTATAAATAGTAAAAATATAAATAAAATGGACTTTTGACCATTAAACTTATGGAATTTCATAAAATAACTAGGTTATTTGGATAGAGCAGCTTCTCCTACACAAAAATCATATAAACATGTCAAGTAACTCATTCGGTATTAAGAAATACACTCGTTTCAAAAATTGAGTGGTAGAACCACCATCAAGACTAGCCAGTGGGCTATGGCGGTGTGTCACCGACCTGACTAATGGGGCGCGGCAGCGCCGTGGATCAACAGTGCACTGCTGGATTTCTGTGATTTTTTGTGTTTTTCAACCAACTTCAAAAATTCATATCTCCTTCAATACAACTCTAATTTAGGTGATTCAAAAGCTAGATTAAAGCTTGATAAGTCTAACTTCATATAAAAATAAGTGAAAAAAAAAATAAAATTTTTAATATAGTTAAATCCAGGATGCTTTGACAATTATCCAACTTCTAAAATTTTAAAATTTTTTTCTACAACTCCAAATGAACTGAAATTTTATGGGATGACTTTAAACTTAATGATAAACCACCATAAAAATTTTAAAAATATTTTACTAACTAAAAATATAGAAAATATTATAAGGAATAAAGACATTATGGAATCTTATAGAAAATCGTTGGTCTTGGACAACTAATACTTCCCAAATTTTTATAATTTTTATGGAACTTCGAATGAAATGAAATTTTGTGAAATAAAGGTAAGCTTAAAAATGGATTACTATAAAAATTATAAAAATAATATGGTAACTAAAGGTGACAAATATGTTATAAATAATAGAAGGTTTGAAACCAAAAATTTCTACAACTTTGAATGGCCAATAAACTAGTCATATCTTTTCATATTAAAGTTTAGTATTTGGTGTCTATTTAGGAATTATTTATAATCATCCTATGGTTAAATTTGATTACACACACACACACACACACACACACACACACACACACACACACACACACACACGCACACACACACACACACATTTTTTCGTTTAAGTTATTTTTGTGTAATTAAATTAAGACCCTTGAGTAGGATTGAGTTTCATAGTTTAATACTCTGTAAGCTCATATTATAGGTGGACTACAGTAAAATAGTATAAGTTTTTTTTATTCTCTTGTGAATTCAATGTTCATACCGCGTTAAGGAGATGTCTCTCCTTTTTCCTTTTCATTCTTCCTTCCCTCTCAAAGTTAATGAAACCGAAGTGCAGTCTGCTCATAACCCACTAGTCATAAGATCAAAATAGTGATATACATATAAAATTTTATACTTTTAGAAACCATTTTAGGATGTTCTTTGACCATAGGAATATTAAGATATTTATTAACCCCCTACCTTAGACATAAATTAAAACAAAGACTCTCTTAAACTAAGACCCAAAGGATCAACCACCAACCACCACATACTATTTCGGCTCCACCTCTACGATCTGTAGCACCGGAACAACCATTCAGTAAACCTCCTATATCTTAAAATAGGTCACTTTAACAACTTATGATAGCACCACCTAACCACCCGCAACAAGCTCACGTACATGCACTCACAACCGAAGCACCTGAATCAGCGGTTGCAATACCGCTAGCCTTTGAAGTCACTGCCCACATCCAAGGTACACCTGTATTCCTTTTAGTTGAGACCAGGTCCACTGTTTCAATGATAGCATGCTCTACAGTCTAGCGATTAGGGTTGAATACTACCCTTATGGTTGGGATGAGAGTCATCGCAGCAGCAGGGACCTTCACAAAAGCCACTAAGCTTTGTAAGGGTTGCATGATAGACTTAGGGAGTAGAATGGTATGCATTGACCTGATCGTAACCAAGATACATCATTATGATGTCATCCTCGGCATGGATTGGCTCATCGAAATGAAGGCAAAAATTGACTATGAAACCAGATTGGTGACAGCCCATGGGCCTGAGGGCACGACCTTCACTTTCCTAGTTCAGGTCCATTGTCCCTACCGAATTCATTATTTTTCTTCCCTATTTGAAAATTGTGATGGTCCGTCAATTGAGAACCTGCCAGTAGTCCAAGATTTCACGGACCTTGTGTCAGGCATGACACGTATCGCATGCCTCCATGTGAAATGGAGGAATTGAGGAAGCAGATTGATGATTTATTGGACTCGAGTTTTATACGGTCGAATGTATCTCCTTGGGGAGCACCTGTGTTGTTTGTGAAAAAGAAGGATGGATAGCCGTGGTTGTGTATAGATTATCGTAGGATAAATCACATCACGGTAAAGAACAAGTATCCTCTGTTTAGGATAGATGACCTGTTTGACCAGTTTAAGGGGGCACAATATTTCTCTAAGATAGACTTATAGTCCGGGTTTCATCAGTTGCGTGTTAAGAATGAAGATGTATAGAAAGCATCTTTCAAGACCAGCTTCGACACTGCGAATTCCTCGTGATGCCGTTTGAACTTACAAATGCACCGACCGTATTCATGGATCTCATAAACCAGGTATTTCGGCTCTATCTTTACCAATTTGTCATCATATTCATAGATGACATTTTAATATACTCAAAGAGTCGGAAAGATCACAAAGAACACCTGTTAGTAGTCCTTGATACTTTTAGGCAGAATCAGTTATTTGCACAGTACCGAAAGTGTGACTTTTGGAAGGAAGAAGTCAAGTTCTTAGAACACATAATTTCCAAGGAAGGAATCCCCGTAGACCCTACCAAGGTGACCATTGTACAAGACTAGGAGCAGCCCAACTTAGTTACAAAAGTGAGGAGTTTCCTCGAGCTTGTCGGCTATTACCAATGATTCATTAAAGATTTCTCCATGATAGCCTGACCGTTGCTCAACTTACTCGTAAGGATCTTAAGTTTGTTTGGAACGAAAAAGCAGAAGTAGCCTTTCAGGAATTAAAGGACAAGCTAACGTCTGCACCCGTACTAATGCTGCCAGAGCAAGGAGTTAGATATACTATTTACACCGACACTTCTGGAGTCAGCTTGGGGTGTGTACTGATGCAGAAGGATAGGGTGATCGCGTATGCCTCATGACAGTTGAAGAAACACAAACAAACTACCCCACTCATGGTTGGAATTGGCGGCAATCATTTGTGCATTAAATCTTTAGAGACATTACCTTTACGGTGAGGAGTTCGAGCTCTTTTGTGACTACAAGAGCCTCAAGTACATCTTTACGCAAAGGGACCTGAATATGAGGCAACAATGTTGGGTGGAGACTTTGAAAGACTTTAAGTTTGAAGTCTCCTACCATCCTGGTAAGGCCAACCTTGTGGCTAATGCATTGATCTGCAAGAAAACTATAGAATTTATAGCCCCACTAATTATAAAAGAGTGGAATATGATGGAATTCGTACAAGATTTTGAGCAAAGGCTGACAATGGAGGAACCATTTGAGAGCATCGCACACTTCCACGTGCAACCACTTATTGATGACTGAATGATTGTGACTTAGAAAGAAGATGAGCTATTGGTGAATATGAGAGAGCTTAGATGGAGGTTTACGGTATCGTGGCCGCCTATGCGTCACTAACCTTCATGACTTGAGAAGAGAAGTTCTAGAGGCCGCCCACAATTCAAAGTTGGCGATACTTCTAGGTAATACAAAGATGTATCGAGACGTGAAGCGTTCATACTGGTGGGATAATATGAAGGCCCAAATAGCAGATTTTGTATCCCGATGTCTCACGTGTCATCAAGTCAAGGCTGAGCACTGCCAACCCCCTAGTTTACTTCAGCTCATGCCCATAGTGGAGTAGAAGTGGGATTTTATATCTATGAATTTCATTTTTGGGTTACCAAAGATGAGAAAGGGGCATGACTCCATTTGGGTGATTGTAGACCGGTTGAAAAAATTGGCCCATTTCCTCCTGATTAGAGTTTCTAATTTGGTAGATGATCTGGCCAAGCTGTACATTAAGGAGATAGTACGACTGCATGGGGTTCTTATAGAGATTATGTCAAACTAAGACACACGATTCACGTCTATTTTCTGGACTCGAATGCAAGAAGCAATGGGGGTGAAACTTAAATTCAATATTGCATTCCACCCTCAGACCGATGGGCAGATAGAGTGGGTAAATGAAATACTCAAGGACATGTTTTGAGCATGCGTACTTGACTTCAATGATAGCTGGGATGACTGTCTCCCTTATTCCGAGTTTTCTTATAACAACAGCTTCCAAGAAAGCATTAGCATGGCTCCCTATGAAGCTTTGTATGAGCGCCCATGTCGATCTCCACATTGTTGGGCAGAAGTTGGTGAGAAGAGCTTGGTTGGCCTAGATCTGGTTCAGGCAACCTCAGAAAAGATCGATATTATCAAGTGTTAACTCCCTACGACCCAAAGTAGGAAAAAGAGTTAAGTTGATATGAGACAGAGACAGTTATAATTTGAAGTTAGGGACCATGTATTCTGTAAGTGCTATGGTTGAAAGCCTCTTTATGTTGTCAAATTTGTGGTGCTAAAAACACTGCCTGTACTTTGTGAAATTGCATACATGTTCGCAATATAGTATAGATGAAGCATGTATGGATGAAGCGAGTCACATTGTCTGGATGTTGACTACATCAGTGAAGCACAATGCTCAACTTAAGATATGTTAAGCCATGACATTATCTCGGAAGATCGACTTCGAAAGACAAGACAAGTTTACAAATCAAGATTTGAGAATGTTCCACTAAATTCACAAGTTACAAGTCAAGATTCAAGATTGCATAATTGAAGCTTTTAAGGAAAAGCTACATCAAGGTTTCAAGCTTCACTTTCTTTAAAGGTTACATATCTTAAGGGTTCAATGTCCTTAGTTCACTATTAAGGTATGTTTGACCATAAGTTGACCTTTAGAGTAGTCATTTCGGATTCATAATGCAAATGTTTTATATTTAAAAATTTGGTCTATTCTAAGACTAGTCTTAGACCTTTTTCGACTAGTCCTAGCACTGCTTCGACCTGTCTAAGTATTTCATGGAGTAGTCATAAGTTTTTTGTAAAAATTTAGAATTTTTTGTTAAGCTTCAACCAGTCCTAAGGTCTGTTCGATCAGTCGTAGGAACAATGTCGACTATTCCTTCGACCAGTCGTTAACCTATGACTCAAACTACAGTATTGAAATTTTCTTAGCTTCGACTAGTTGTAAGGAACCTACGACCAATTGAAGGTGACCTACGAGTAGTCATAGACTACCTACGACTAGTCGTGAAACTGCTTTATCTTATCGTGCCTAAATTTTCAAATATCCATTGGTCCTATGACCACTCGTAGTGACTGCTGGACCAGTCGAAGATGCGAGTTGCTCACCTATAAATAGAGCACGAATCTCAAAATATTTAGGAGAACTCAAGTAATTTTAATCTGGCCTTCTAAGAGATAAGTCTGTGCTCCATTTAAGCTAAGTGTGCATATTTAATATTCTCTTTCTTTAGCTTTGTAAATTAATTTCATTTCTTGTATTCCAATCTAATCTGAACAGAGGAAGTTTTACTTTCCTTTTTCTAGAATCAAAATCAATTAAAGCTAGCCCTATTGGTTTAATTTAAAATCAATTAGAACTTAGAACCATTATAAAGTGAGTATTGGACATTGAACTTTGACATTCGAACCTCTACTCTTACTTGGTTCTTTTGGGCTGCTACAACAAAGAAGAAATTCGGGTATTTTACATTTTGTGTAATTTACTTTATTTGGTTTTCATTTAAGATTTTTCAGAAAAATCTCATTCTGTTGGTTATCTGAGGAAGCCAGTAAAACTCAGAAGTGGGGTTTTTTTATTGTATAAGCCCACAAAAAAAGACATAATTATGAAGGTTTTAGGTGAACTTGGAAAACCTATATTGATAGTGAATGCTAATATCCACCGTGTGAGGATATTAGGAGTGGAGTAGCTGTGTGGCCGTTTATAAACAGTTGGTGTGCACACAGGCGAACCACTATAATCCATTGTGTTTTGTGGTTGTGTGGTAAATCTTTCTTATCTTTGATTATTCATTTGTGGGATGTATATGTGGATGTAAATGTTGTAGCTTTTTATTTTTCAAGTGTTGTGGGGAATGTTGTAATAATTTAGGATTTCTATTCCTGCTTTATTTTCTTTATTCTTCTTCATTTTGGGATATTGATATTAATTGTTCTAGTAAGGTTGTCGACCATAAATCCTATTTTTTATGGAGTAAGGTTGTCCTTAGAACGTAATATATCAGCCTCTCAAGACTTGAATTGAGGTTGCATTTCATATTACATTGTGGATTGTGATCTCATATTTGTTTTGGCTATCTTTTAATTTAATTCCGCTATATTTATTTTAAATTTGACATAGTCCTATTCACACCCACCCCCCCCCCCCCCCCCCCCCCCCCCTACCCCCGGACATATAGCTTGGTCATTTCAAGTGGTATCAAAGCCTAATGCTCTCCTTTTATTTATTTGGATTCAATTCCTAAGCTAATCGATCTAAGCTATATTTGAGATGTCAAATTTTGATAGCCTCTCAGTCACTAGGCCTCAACCTTTCGATGGCACCAATGATGCCTATTGGAAAGCCAGGATGCGGATCTTCCTCAAATCCATGGATGAAAGTGTGTGGCTAGCCACAGTGAATGAATGGATCCCCCTACCACTGAAGAAATTGAGATTGATGGTTCAAAATCTATGGGAATTACACCATATTTCTCTTGGACCACACTTTAGAAAAATGAGAGTAGTGCAAATGCTAAAGCACTAAATGGAATTACTTGTGCACTATCACTGGATGAATTCAAAAGAATTAGATCCTGTGATTCTAAAAAACATGATTAAGATATATTGGAAATGACACTCGAGGGTACTTCAATTATTAAGAAATTCAAGATACAAATCCTCACAACTAAATTTGAGGAAATACGTATGGAAGAAAATGAAATGATCATAGGCTTCTATACTAGATTGAATGATACTGTAAACTCCATGTGGGGTCTAGGCGATAAAATCCCTGAAAGAAAAATATGTGCTAAAATACTACGCTCACTTCCGAAACGATTCAATTCTAAAGTAGCCGCAATCTAGGAACTTCGTGATACAGATAATATGAAGGTTGATGAATTAGTTGGCTCATTACAGACTTATGAGTTAAATTTTAAAGCTCTAAAAGGTAAATCTATTGCCTTAAAAACTTCTAAAAAAAGGTTTTCAAGAAAATGATTTAAACTCTGATTTAGAAAACTCTGAAGATGATATGGCCCTTTTGGCAAAAAAAATTTATAATATTTTTAAAAGTTAAAAGAGGGTTCATTTTCAAAAGGAAAATGATAAAAAGAAACCTAAACCTAAATCAAGAAAATCATTAAAAGAAAGTCAGTGTTACAACTTCCATGAATATGGGCATTTGGCTAAAAAGTGTCATAAAAAGGATAAACCCAAGAAGAAGGGTATGTTGGCTACTTGGGATGAGTCCTCTGATTCTGAAGCCTCCTCTGAATCAGAAGATTCTGAAACCGAGTCGGGCAATGATGTTAAGGCCCTTATGACTCTAGCCAAATTCACTTTTTCAGATAATGATGAATCGACTAGTGAAGAAAATCTGAATAGTGAATGTGAAAATGAAGATGATCTTCAAGATGCATATAATGCCCTATACAAGGAAAGTTGTAAAATTTCTGTGAAATTGAAACTTTAAAAAGAGAAAATTTCTAAACTCAAAGATATTTATGTATCTCTTATTTTAGAAAAGTCCCACATTTCAAACTGTTTTGAAAAGACAAAATGCGATTTGGATTTTAAAACCGCCCAGATTGAAAATCTTAAATCTAAAAACGAACAACTAAAACATGAAGTCTCTTCTCTCTTGAGTTTAAAGGAAACCTGGAAATATGCCCAAGGTGATCCTAAATTAGAAAAACTCTTATCAGGATTAAGAAAATGTGGCGATCGATCCGGTCTGGGCTATGATAAGAGTGTTCCTCCTAAACCGAAGAGTATTCCTCCCAAGTTCGTAAAGGGAGAGACCTTAAACTCAAAAGGGAAAGATCAAATGTTTTCTAAAAGCTCTAAATCTTTTCAAAAACCTAAAAACCATGTCAACTATAAAAAGCAAAACCAAAGTCCTTTGGCAGAAAAGATAGTTCATTTACTTAAGGAGCTTCTAAAGTCTAACTCACTAGGCTATACTTATAACTCCTATAAATGAAAGAAGACCAACTATCCACCTAAACCTAAAATGGTTATGAAATGGGTTCCAAAGGGTACCTGCTTGGTTGCCCACACAGCTTTCAAAGCTATAAGCCATTCAAAGTGGTACCTAGATAGTGGATGCTCAAGACATATGACTGGAGATAAAGGTTTATTCACTGATCTTAAAGATATGACTGATGGTTCAGTCACTTTTGGTGATGGTAGCAACTACAAGATTATAGGCCAAGGTACGATTTAACTTTATAACCTTCCTTTGTTCAAGAATGTCTTATTTGTTGAAGGATTAAAACATAACTTGCTAAGCATATCTCAAATATGCGACAAGAACCATAGTGTAAAGTTTTCCAATCAAAGCTGTGATATTCTAAATAACAAGGGTTCAGTAATACTAAGTAGACGTAGAACGTCTGAAAACTGCTATATTGTTAACGAATCTAGCTCATCTAATCAATCATGTTACATGGTCCATACAGACGAGACTGATTTGTGGGAGAAACGTCTTAGACATGTACACTATCGAAATTTATATAGATAGAGCAAACGAGAACTTATAAGAGGTCTACCCAAACTACAGAAAATAGATAAAATATGTGGCGAATGCTAGATTGGAAAATAAACAAGGAACTCAAACAAAAATGTGAATTCTAATGCCACATTAAGACCACTCGAGCTTCTCCATATGCATCTTATACGACCTGCCAGGACGGAGAGTCAAGGTGGCAAAAGATATATCCTAGTAATTGTAGATGATTTTACCAGATATACTGGGGTAGTCTTCTTGAGGGACAAATCTGAAACCCTTGAAGACGTAAGAAAAGTTCTCAAAAGGATTCAAACTGAAAAATGTTCTCAAATCAGTAAGATTCGTAGTGATTATGGATCCAAATTTGAGAATAGTGGTTTTGAGAAGTTCTGTAGCGATCAGGGAATATTACATGAATTCTCAGCTCCTAAAACTCCACAACAAAATGATATAGTTAAAAGGAAAAATAGAGTGCTTCAAGAAATGGCTAATGTCATGTTGAATAGCATGAATGTAACATCCCGAAAATCGGGGGGTCGAGCAAAAACCCAACTCCCGAGTTCCAAAATGTTATTTATGCAACATAGATATGTATGATTGAATGTTGTCTGTGACAATGTATTAATCATGAGTGAGATTAAGCCGGAACAGCATATCATACTCCAGAGACAATGAAATTTGCAAGCGGAAGACTGTAATAGTATGTATAACGTATATAAACTGTTGTATGTCTCCAGAGTGTGAATATATTACCAGGTTATACACATACATGTATACTTCAAAGGTAAACAAAGTGAATATACATGAGGGCACTAAAAATACAAAATGACAATGTCAAAGTATCTAATCAACCTCCCTGCAATCCCGTCAATCAGAACACGCATAAAGGAGGAATTCTCCTCCTCATCATCAAGTCCAGCTCCGCCTCACAGGCCGCGCCATCATCTGCAATCACAAAAGGGACTGGTGGGTGTCCGGAAACACCATCCCGTAATGTGGGAGTGAGTGATCAACTCAGTGGGATAAGAGAGCAAGGATTAGCATGTTCACAATTCAATCACGCGATAATAGTAAAGCAGTAAATCAGACAATCCTAATACTGTTGTTAATGCAAGATGACATGACGTGATGTATGCCCTCACCGACGATCACCCTCATGCGGCAACATCTTACGACCGCGGCATGCCGCACTCCCTCAAGTGCTCCACATCTTCCAGGCACATGCAATACTATGGTGATATGATTTTTAAGTTATTATTAGTCCATTCAAACAGCAGGATTGGGAAACTAAGGTACTTCCCTTATATCAATCCCAACACAGATCCTGTCTAGGGTCGTCACTCCTAGTAATCTCATACGATGTATATTTCGTAGGTCACTACAAGGGCTGCCAGGGCTGTTGCTCGCACTCGTTGCACCGCTCCCCCATCACCTTATCAATACAGGCCTACTGTACTCTACTGCACGGAAGGGTCGTCGCCTCCCGTGGACTCAGAATACGCTCGCGGTCACTACAAAGGGCTCGTCGCCTGATCAGTGTAGGCCGACAGCTAGAATATAGTGTCCCATACCACCATAATCTGCTCACGAGTTTAGGTGCTCACTGGTCACTACGGGGAGGTTTGTGGCCCCAGCGTAGGCCGACAGCTCGACCACGGTGTCCCATACCACCATGCCCGGCTCATGAGTCTTCGTGGATCAAGGTACCATGGTTAACAGGGTTTACAATGGTAAGTTCAGTACCCTAGGTTCAAGCAGTTATGACACATACAAGGTGAACATACATCGGCCAGTCGGGTTACTTGACGGGCTCGACTAGCGCGACCGCATCTCAAGTTGAACGTCATGAAGTGCGTAAAACACTTCGCGTGGCCTAACCACTGCCGCCAACTCTCAACACGAATTACGTTCATCGACGCGTCGTTCGTGGCTATGACCAGTCAGCCACGAATTCGCTCGGTTACCGACTGCTTGGACTAGGTCAAGTCCCACACATCTATGGAATCATATTAGCATTACATGTTACAGTATTGGAATCGAAATACATCATGTGAGCATGTTAACACATGTTATAACATTCAACTTAAGCAAATCTTCAAGGCATACCTCCCATGCATGTAATACAATCATGCATAAGGTAAACATGTAGGAAATCATTTAGGTCAGCATATTAATCATGAAATCAATCTCAAACTACTACATAACATCATTCAATTCAATACATACTAATACAAGCATTTATACAAACACATACACTACACACTTAAGTCTACATATAGTATGTCGACCCAAAGTACGCAACTAGGCGAATCTCTTCGCCAAACCGATTATGCAAACATTCCTAACTCCCTAATGCGGCAACAAACCATGTCAATCACGTCAGCAAAATATGCATGTAGACCGTACTTCCTACAAATGACTAAAATGCCCTAAATCTCATATTCTTCGTTAGCTTACGAAACGGGAAACGGAGAGCATTTTGTACATGTCAAACGGCGATGCCGTCAAGAATCTACTATTAAACGACATTGAAAGCGTTGGGAACCGTCAATCAAAGCGTCTAAAATCCTCACCTTATGTCTTGTAGACTCAGGAATTGAAACGGAGCGTATACGCTTCGTCTACGGCGAGTAAGGAGCCTAATACACAAGATCCATAAGCTACATCGCTATGGAAACAAGGGAAACTCAAATCAACAACTATTTAGGGTTTTTACTTACCTAGGATCGCGGTGGAATCGCCGGGAAAGCGGTAGAGGTGTGTTGCTTAAGCACGTGCAACGCGTAGTACAAGTGGCAGGAAGAACTCTCCCACACTCTCACAATCTCCCACCTTTTTCGCTCTCCCAAGCTAGGGCTTCTCTCAAATTCGGATGGGAGAGAGGAGTGAGGGTTTCAACCCCTTTTATAGCCAACAACATGCCCAAAATAGGCTTGGGAACAATGTTTACTTGGTGCCTAACCAAATCGGGGCCGTTTCGGTCCAAAAGGGCATTTCTGAAGGTCCCCAGGCCAAATGCGGTTAGACTTAAGCTCATGCATACTGGATCTAGCACACATCCAGTTTTCAGACTGGTAGGGTTCCCAGATCGCACGTGGCAGTCCAGTTTCAGTTTAACGGTCATCGCACTAAGATCAGGCCTATAAGTCTCGTGATATATAATAGATATTTTTCCTGATCCAAGGGTGTAATTTGGCTGCATTCTGACGGTCAGAACGCTCAATACTGATGCGTCAATTTCGTGTGCCAGATTTGAATTTCAAATTCTAATTTTAACCCTATTCTCACTCTCTTCACTCCAGGCTCAATGAAATAGCCTCTGAACGTCAGTTGGACTTGATATTCGAAACGATTGCCAAGCCCAGCTAAGTGGTCATAACGGTCTAAGTTAGCAGGCATCTGACTTACGACGCGCGGTCTAGATCCAATACAAAGTTTCAAGGAGGTCCCGAGAACAAACCGGTTTAGAGTTTGATCCGAGGCTTTAGAGTATTATAGAGTCATTGGTTCCACTCGATTTGGGTCTTATAGAACGTATTTAAAGTGATCAGGGACTGTTTCCCAGCCACTTCAACGTTGCGCTAGCTAACTTATGCTTAGTTTCTAAAGAAATTAATCCTAAGTGGTTTCTTTGGCTATGGAATTGGGTTCTGAACGATTTTTCAGGTGTTTTAATTGACCCACTGCCTAAGGACGTCAAATCTCAGATTGGCCAAAATCCGGGGTGTTACAATCTACCCCCCTTAAAACACAATGTCGTCCCCGATATTGGCGAAGGGCAAGGAGTACTTTTTCTAAGGAAGGTTCAAATCCTATTTAATAACCTATCCGTACGTACAACCTAACTCAAATGTTTCGATCCTGGGCCAGTGGGAAAGAGGCCAACCACTCTTCCGCTGCGCTACTTTGATCGAACGGTAGCGTTAACTAATCTAACTGGATTGGACTTAATTCCTTCTACCCCCCTTAAAACTTAGTTTTACTTAAGGTTGAAGAATATTTGCATCGATCCGTATATCGGAACGAGGCGCAACTTAGGGGCTATCCTTAACCTAAAATGGAAACAGCCTTTCTCTATATGGTCTTCCTTGCTAATGATGCGTTCTATGGCGTTGGTACCTATGATCATAGAGATGAGCCTAATCTCTATTATGATTGAATTCAGGGGCAGGTATGAATTGGTGGTAAGATGTCTAATTCTCTACTGGCTTTAAGTCCTCGCCATTTCCCAAAGACAATGTGATCCTGTTTAGTTGTAGATGGTTGGGCCATCACAGAAGAAAGGTTGTATAGTGGGTCTAAGCCGGATACGTTGAACCTTCTGTCTAATCAGGACAGAAAATGCGTTGTATCAGTTCTTAATCCGAGTCGACGCCGATCCTCTGCTTGATCAGAGCATTGGATTTATTGGTAACCACTAGGATTAAGAAGTCGACTCAAACCGCGAATACATCGCTTACATGTAGTTCCTTTACTCTGCGTTCCCGAATGCAATAAGTCCTTGGGAAAGGCAATTCTAAGGGGCGTGCTAGTTCATTCTAAGTTCAATCTGAGGGAGTTATAAATGTTCCCTGAGAGTGTATGGTTCCTTCCTATGGGCAACAACAGGAGTCTATAAGTCATAAGGGGATCTATCCAAGGAAGGGAGTCTCATTCCAATCAAAACTAATCTATCATTCCTTAACATATACAGGCTTTACCCTACTCTAGGTAACTAGTAGGCTAGTCTATAACTCAGTAGCTATAATCTAAAGCTTAAGATTATACGGTAAATGGCTTTCCATACCATTTCTACTACAGAGAGTTGTTCTATCGCTTAGGGTCAAGATTGTCTAAATGGAATTGGATTTCTTATGTCGTCAGACTCTTCAAATCTAGGAGTGCTAACTCTAGGACCAAAACGCCAAGGGCCTGTGTGGCCAGTAGCATTCAGTTGTATTAAATAGAACCGCGTTCTTAGTCCCATAGTGGGATCGGAAGTGGCATGCTTGGTAGGAGGGTGGGGTGGGATAAAAACTAATTTGTAGGCTGAATCCCGGGAGTTACAATACTCCCGATCCAGGGACAATACCTTACAGTGAAATGAGACGGCATGCACTCCATTCCACAAATTTTAGCTACATTAAGCCCAAACTACAACACAAACATTCACATAACAAGTCGAAAAGCATCATACATTTCATTAAACCAAAATTGTCATAATACAAGGGATATCTCCCTACAAGTATCATGACAAAAGTACATGGGAGCTATGTCAGTCAGCTACTACAGCAACATAGGTAAACTACCAGCCTTATCAGGCTTACAAAACACAACTTAAAACAGGAAATGACTAACTACTGATAATAACATCAAAGATCGCATCGCTAGTCGGAGTCTGGTGATGGAGGAGGAGCGCCCTTATCCTGTAAGCAACACAGGATCGCCTTCAAGGTGCGAGTCACCTTTCCAAATTTCTTCTTTGTAACGGCCTTGGCATCAGCGACCTCTGCGCGAAGTTCTTGGACTTCCCTTCGCAAAGCGGTCTGACTCTCCTCCATCCGAGCAATGCGGTCGTCGATAGTAGCCTGCGCAGAAGGAGGAGGGCTCTCATCAGTATCCTGAGCCTCCTCTTCTGCTTCTTCCTGAACCTCTGCTCTAGGTTCTTCTTCGCTTTGATCTTCCTCTTCATCAAAGTCATCCCCACTATCCCTTTCAAGTTGATTTTCACGGTATTGCGACCCAATCTTCATCTTAACCATTGTCGACTCATCGATGGTGTGAATCGATACCGGCAATTCGGGCCCAAGTCTATAGGCAAACTCGAGCGCAATCTTGCAAATAAGGCGGCCAAAGGGAAGCGATTCGGATGTTCTTCTCGACCTGGCTATGAGAACTATCTGCCGTAAGATGAAAGTGGCCATACATACGTTCTCTCCCTGGGCCACCAGGAATAAGAAATCGACCATAAGACGTGTACATTCAATGCGGTTCGTCGACCTGGGATAAACATTGAACGTCAAGATATGATGCAGCAGGCGCAAATCCTCAGACATGTACGTCGCCTTGAGGCTATTATTAGGCTGCCATGGAGCCAACTTACCGCACAGAAACCTGGTGCGGCGATCTCGTTCACGTCTAGTCCTCAAATTCTTCTCACTTGGATGCACATCACCTAAAGGCACGTTGAGAAGTCGCGCAATCAACCGGACGTCGATCGTAGCCATCCGATCTCTACCGAAAGGGATTTTGAACTGCAAAGGCTCCAAGGTAGGACTCTGGATGCTAGCATAGAAGGCACGAACGGTGCTCACATTAGCACGAGCGCGAGCTTCAAAGATCGGTCCCCAGTGCGCAGCTTCAATACGTTCGAACAACAGATACTCGCCGAACAATCGTCCATCTACGTCCACCTCAAATAACACTCTACGATCAGTGTATTCGCCATGAGGCATCTCTGATAAAATTGTTCGTCTAAGGTGTGCATGGGGATCCAAATTTCGCTTTGTACGGCACTCCAGGACTGCAGCTGGACCTGCGGCGGTGCTTGAACTTGCGGCACCACCCCGCGGTCTTCTCGATCGAGCAGGGTGGCTCGGCCCAGCCTCGTCTGTTGCAGTTTTCCTCTTACCCATCAAAGATATGATAGATGAGAGTGACAAAAGGCCCAAAATGGCTTCCACGAAGGCCATGAAAAACGTCGAAAATGCGGAGAAATGGCTGCCCAATCTGAAAAAAGGAAATCTAAGCGTCGTAGAGGGGTGCTTCAAGCTTCCCAAGGCTGTAGTTTCAGGGAAAAATACAAACAAAAAGATAGAATAGAGCACCTCACGATTTCAGCTATATTTGGGGGATTTTGGAGCTCCAAATGGTGAGATCTTCCAGGAAAGAGGTTGCCAACACCCAATAAATGATGGGTGGTGGTCGGTTTTGGCCAAGGAAGGTTTTAGGAGTGGTTTGGGACGCAGGGGTTTGGAATGGGTTGCTGAAAATCGAAGATAGGGTTATGTAGGGGGCTGTTTGTGAAGGAGAGGTGGGATTTGGGGATTTTCGTGAGGTGGGAGGTACCTAGGGACGGTGTGGACCCTATTTAAGGGGGTGCGCCCGAAGGACAGCACCAACCGACACCGCCGGCCGGCGATGCATCGCCCGACCGGCGATGGCATCGCCGGCCAACTCTCAAGTTAGCCGGTGGGACCCCATGGGTCTGGTCCCCCATGGTCCCAGGGTCCCAAAAAGTTATGTCCCACCCCTTGGTTCACAATAATTTGGTCTGTATGAGCCCAAACATGTGTTCGGGGCTTTCCGGGTCCATATTGCAATCCCGAATACCAAACCATATGATGCAGCATATGAATTTGGGGTAGAAGGAGCCAGTACACCTATCTAGATCCTTAGTTGCTAAATAAAGTAAAGTTAGAATGGCCTTATGGCCATTTTTCATGAAATTTTACTATTCACTATAAAATTTGATGAATGTACTAATTTGTGTTATTTTCACATTAGGTTTGATGCCTAACATGAAATGGATAAGAAAAAACTGAAGGTTGAAGTGGTTAGAGGAGAAATTTTGAGAATTTTTGGCAAAACGGGGTTTTTAAGCCCTGGCGATTGATTACAGAAGTCGTGGTCATCCCACGGCTCAAGGATTCACTTTTGCGGTTTAAAACCGCTCATAGGACGTCTCTACCCGACTTCCTAAAGCTTAGAAGTGATTCGGGTTGCCTTACGCGACCCGAGATGCATTACAGACTCGATCTTGCGATCGATCCTAATAGACTTCGCCTATCGGCGAATCGGCGATCCTAGAAGTGTTTTTAGACCCTTCTCGCACCCGCTTAAGTCAAAGGAAGCGACAGCGTACGTCGCAAGACCATAACCCAGGCCCAGTATACTCTCGTTCATGCTCTGATACCATCTGTAACATCCTGAAAATCGGGGGGTCGAGCAAAAACCCAACTCCCGAGTTCCAAAATATTATTTATGCAACATAGATATGTATGATTGAATGTTGTCTGTGACAATGTATTAATCATGAGTGAGATTAAGCCGGAACAGCATATCATACTCCAGAGACAATGAAATTTGCAAGCGGAAGACTGTAATAGTATGTATAACGTATATAAACTGTTGTATGTCTCCAGAGTGTGAATATATTACCAGGTTATACACATACATGTATACTTCAAAGGTAAACAAAGTGAATATACATGAGGGCACTAAAAATACAAAATGACAATGTCAAAGTATCTAATCAACCTCCCTGCAATCCCGTCAATCAGAACACGCATAAAGGAGGAATCCTCCTCCTCATCATCAAGTCCAGCTTCGCCTCACAGGCCGCGCCATCATCTGCAATCACAAAAGGGACTGGTGGGTGTCCGGAAACACCATCCCGTAACGTGGGAGTGAGTGATCAACTCAGTGGGATAAGAGAGCAAGGATTAGCATGTTCACAATTCAATCACGCGATAATAGTAAAGCAGTAAATCAGACAATCCTAATACTGTTGTTAATGCAAGATGACATGACGTGATGTATGCCCTCACCGACGATCACCCTCATGCGGCAACATCTTACGACCGCGGCATGCCGCACTCCCTCAAGTGCTCCACATCTTCCAGGCACATGCAATGCTATGGTGATATGATTTTCAAGTTGTTATTAGTCCATTCAAACAGCAGGATTGGGAAACTAAGGTACTTCCCTTATATCAATCCCAACACAGATCCTGTCTAGGGTCGTCACTCCTAGTAATCTCATACGATGTATATTTCGTAGGTCACTGCAAGGGCTGCCAGGGCTGTTGCTCGCACTCGTTGCACCGCTCCCCCATCACCTTATCAATACAGGCCTACTGTACTCTACTGCACGGAAGGGTCGTCGCCTCCCGTGGACTTAAAATACGCTCGCGGTCACTACAAAGGGCTCGTCGCCTGATCAGTGTAGGCCGACAGCTAGAATATAGTGTCCCATACCACCATAATCTGCTCATGAGTTTAAGTGCTCACTGGTCACTACGGGGAGGTTTGTGGCCCCAGCGTAGGCCGACAGCTCGACCACGGTGTCCCATACCACTATGCCCGGCTCATGAGTCTTCGTGGATCAAGGTACCATGGTTAACAGGGTTTACAATGGTAAGTTCAGTACCCTAGGTTCAAGCAGTTATGACACATACAAGGTGAACATACATCGGCCAGTCGGGTTACTTGACGGGCTCGACTAGCGCGACCGCATCTCAAGTTGAACGTCATGAAGTGCGTAAAACACTTCGCGTGGCCTAACCACTGCCGCCAACTCTCAACACGAATTACGTTCATCGACGCGTCGTTCGTGGCTATGACCAGTTAGCCACGAATTCACTCGGTTACCGACTGCCTGGACTAGGTCAAGTCCCACACATCTATGGAATCATATTAGCATTACATGTTACAGTATTGGAATCGAAATACATCATGTGAGCATGTTAACACATGTTATAACATTCAACTTAAGCAAATCTTCAAGGCATACCTCCCATGCATGTAATACAATCATGCATAAGGTAAACATGTAGGAAATCATTTAGGTCAGCATATTAATCATGAAATCAATCTCAAACTACTACATAACATCATTCAATTCAATACATACTAATACAAGCATTTATACAAACACATACACTACACACTTAAGTCTACATATAGTATGTCGACCCAAAGTGCGCAACTAGGCGAATCTCTTCGCCAAACCGATTATGCAAACATTCCTAACTCCCTAATGCGGCAACAAACCATGTCAATCACGTCAGCAAAATATGCATGTAGACCGTACTTCCTACAAATGACTAAAATGCCCTAAATCTCATATTCTTCGTTAGCTTACGAAACGGGAAACGGAGAGCATTTTGTACATGTCAAACGGCGATGCCGTCAAGAATCTACTATTAAACGACATTGAAAGCATTGGGAACCGTCAATCAAAGCGTCTAAAATCCTCACCTTATGTCTTGTAGACTCGGGAATTGAAACGGAGCGTATACGCTTCGTCTACGGCGAGTAAGGAGCCTAATACACAAGATCCATAAGCTACATCGCTATGGAAACAAGGGAAACTCAAATCAACAACTATTTAGGGTTTTTACTTACCTAGGATCGCGGTGGAATCGCCGGGAAAGCGGTAGAGGTGTGTTGCTTAAGCACGTGCAACGCGTAGTACAAGTGGCAGGAAGAACTCTCCCACACTCTCACAATCTCCCACCTTTTTCTCTCTCCCAAGCTAGGGCTTCTCTCAAAGTCGGATGGGAGAGAGGAGTGAGGGTTTCAACCCCTTTTATAGCCAACAACATGCCCAAAATAGGCTTGGGAACAATGTTTACTTGGTGCCTAACCAAATCGGGGCCGTTTCGGTCCAAAAGGGCATTTCTGAAGGTCCCCAGGCCAAATGCGGTCGGACTTAAGCTCATGCATACTGGATCTAGCACACATCCAGTTTTCAGACCGGTAGGGTTCCCAGATCGCACGTGGCGGTCCAGTTTCAGTTTAACGGTCATCGCACTAAGATCAGGCCTATAAGTCTCGTGATATATAATAGATATTTTTCCTGATCCAAGGGTGTAATTTGGCTGCATTCTGACGGTCAGAACGCTCAATACTGATGCGTCAATTTCGTGTGCCAGATTTGAATTTCAAATTCCAATTTTAACCCTATTCTCACTCTCTTCACTCCAGGCTCAATGAAATAGCCTCTGAACGTCAGTTGGACTTGATATTCGAAACGCTTGCCAAGCCCAGCTAAGTGGTCATAACGGTCTAAGTTGGCAGGCATCTGACTTACGACGCGCGGTCTAGATCCAATACAAAGTTTCAAGGAGGTCCCGAGAACAAACCGGTTTAGAGTTTGATCCGAGGCTTTAGAGTATTATAGAGTCATTGGTTCCACTCGATTTGGGTCTTGTAGAACGTATTTAAAGTGATCAGGGACTGTTTCCCAGCCACTCCAACGTTGCGCTAGCTAACTTATGCTTAGTTTCTAAAGAAATTAATCCTAAGTGGTTTCTTTGGCTATGGAATTGGGTTCTGAACGATTTTTCAGGTGTTTTAATTGACCCACTGCCTAAGGACGTCAAATCCCAGATTAGCCAAAATTCGGGGTGTTACAATGAAGCTCTCTAAGAATCTTTGGGCTAAAGTAGTCAATACAACTTGCTATATCATTAATCAGGTTTACACTAGTAAAGGTAATAATAAAACGGCTTATGAAATGTGGTTTGACAAAAAGCCTACTGTTAAGTACTTTTGAGTTTTTGGCAGCAAGTGCAATATTTTACGAGATCATGAAAATTTAGAAAAGTTTAATACGAAGAGTGATGAATGGATCTTTTTAAGATATTCTTTAAACAGTCGAGCTTATAGGGTTCTGAACAAAAGGACCAGTGTGATTCAAGAGTCCATCATTGTGGTCATTGATGATCACTTAAACACACCAATCTTAAGTCTAGATAATGATGAAGTTCTTGTAATTGATAAACCTGATACTTCATCTAATCAAACTAATTCTGAACTGAGGACTGTTAAAGATCATCCAACCACACTGATTCTTGGAAACCCTCTCACTAGTGTTCGTACTCATAAACAACTTAAGGATATATGTAATTACGTATGTTTTACATCCCAGATAGAACCATCTAACATAAAAAAAGCTCTTACTGATGAAAACTGGATTGTTACGATGTAAGAAGAACTTAACCAATTTGTGAGAAATGATGTTTGGTATCTCGTACCTAGACCTAAAGATAAACACATCATTGGAACCAAATGGATTTTAAAAAATAAGTCTGACTAACTTGGCAATATAATTAGAAATAAGGCTAGGCTAGTGGTACAAGGTTAAACTCAAATTGAAGGTATTGATTATGATGAAACCTTCGCACCAATAGCATGTCTTGAATCAATTACACTTTTTATATCCATTTCGTTTTTTAGAAAGCTTAAGATTTACCAAATGGATGTGAAAAGTACATTTTTAAATGGTGATCTACATGAGGAAGTCTATGTTGAACAACCGATGGATTTTGAAGACCCCAAAAATGTTGATCACGTGTATTGCCTTAAAAAGGCACTTTACGGCCTAAAACAAGCTCATAGGGCATGGTACGAGAAACTAACAAAGTTTCTATTAAACCATAATTTTCAAATGGAATGTGTTGATAAAACTCTGTTTATCAAAAAACATAATGATCACATTTTAATAGTACGAATTTATGTTGATGATATCATTTATGAATTTACCTGTACTGATATGACTATTGAGTTTGCAGATTTGATGAAATCTTAGTTTGAAATGAGCATGGTTGGGGAATTGAATTATTTCCTTGGGTTGTAAGTAAAACAACAACCTGATGGAATGTTCATTTCTCAATCTAAATATGCTATGAATTTGATTAAGAGATTTGGATTTGAGAATGGTAGGAATTTTGATACTACTATGAGTACAACTTTGAAACTCTTAAAAGATTCTACAGGTAAAAATGTGGATCCGAAATTATATAGGAGTACGATTGGTAGTTTATTGTACTTAACTAGTAGTAGACCCGATATCGCTCTAAGTGTTGGTATTTACATGAGATATCAGTCTGATCCTAAAGAGTCACACTTGACTGCTGTCAAGAAGATTATGCGATATGTCGCAAGTACTGTTAATCTCGATCTCTAGTATCCACATGAGACTAGTGTTCAATTAGCTGGGTACTCGAATCCTGACTAGGCTGGCAATCTTGATGATAGAAAATCAACCAGTGGTGGTTGCTTTTATATCGAAAACTGTTTAGTTTCTTGGTTTAGCAAGAAATAAAGTTCTATATCACTTTCAACTGCTGAAGCTGAATATATCGCAACTGGTATTGCTTATACACAGCTTGTTTGGATGAAACATATGCTAAGTGATTATGGAATTATACATGATTCTATGTTATTATATTGTGATAATTCCAGTGCCATAAATATTTTAAAAATTCCAATTCAACATTCTTATACTAAGCACATTGACATTAGATTTCATTATATTTGTGAATTAGTAGAAGAAAAGGTTATATCTTCAAAATATATCCCTACCGAGAATCAACGTGCTGACATTTTCACTAAACCGCTCGACAAAAGCAGGTTTAACAAATTGAAATTTGATCTTGGCATGTGCATTCTAAAATGTTTATTTATGCCTATTTGTATCATATTATATATATTTGCTAGGTTTTTTGTGAAATATGTAAAAAAATAGATTTTTGGTGGTACTCGACCAGTCGAGGATTTTATCGACCTTTTTTAGCACAACCGGTTGAAGAAAGCCCACGACCAGTCGTAAATCGCACTGATTGACTTAAATTGGGAAAAATTTCATTTCTTCCTTATTTCAACTTCCCTCTCTGACAAGCCGACACCCGACCAGTCGAACTCACCTTTCAAATCCATCAAGGTTAGTATTCCATTTGCTTATTTCTTGTGGATTTATGTCAAGTTTGCTTCTATCTCTTTCTTAAAGTTGTCTATTTCTAGTTTTGTTGAGATTTGCAGTTTTTCTTCACCCAAATCTGATTTGAGAAAACCCATTTCTTAATCCATTGCAACACTTTGTTTCTTTAAAATCTTTGTTACATATAACATTTAGAGGAAGAAAGACAACATCTCGTGGTCCATATTCTTCCAGATCTACTCCTATTACCAAGCGTCATCTTCGATCCTCTGAAGATAATCAATCTTTTGTAAGGGACGCTAGATTAAGGAATGTTATTGTGGAATGTCCTATTGAAGTAAATCATGTTGCTCCATATGATATCCTTCATATTCTTTAAATTGTAGTTTATGATAACTTATTGCACTGGAGTGGGCCAGCATACCGGTCCATTGCTCAGTCCATATTCGCTTGCATAAGTGATTTTTCAATGAAAAATTTAACTTTTAAAATAGCTGCAAGAGAAGGACCATTTGATGTTGATAGTCGTTTGATTTCAGCTCTTATGGAAATTCCTATGAATGATAAGGGTATTCCTATCCATACCTTATTTAAAAAACTCTCAGAAACTGAAAAACATATGCTCACTAGAGACTTATGTAATTTGGACGTACAATGGACACATAAAGAGAATATGCTCCTCTCAAAGTTTTTGTTACCCAAATACAGGTTCTTCACAAGATTTTTGTGTCCAACTTGTATCCTTGATTGGGTAATAAATCTGAATTGATGTCCTTCATGGTTCATTTTCTTTATTTTGTTGTCAAAGGTGTTCATGTTTGTTTACATCCTTAATTTGTCACTCCATTATTCAGTTTTGACTCCATCCAGGTCACAGTAACATCCCTTTTACTTATTTGATGACTGTGTTGACTACACATATGTTAGTCGACATGCCTGTTAGAGAGGCCCCTATCCATCATCTGATATTTAACAATTCTAATCTTAATAAGATGAAGCTGAATGTGCTTCCTGGCCAAGGTGATGGTAATGGTGGTGCTGAAGCTGGAAATGAGGAAGAGGTTGGTGATCTTCCTCCTGATGACATTAACATGGATGATATTTTTAAAGAAATTGAGTCTGATTCTGCTAATGATCTTGATCATGAACCATCTGAGTTTGATGCAGGTCTGGTGCACTTGAGGAGAAAGTAGAAAATATGAATGTTAAGGTAGACAATATGAATGTTGCCCATGATTTACAGTTCAAACATATGCACAAATATCTTAGGTTCTTGAACAAGGGCATGCATCAACTTGATCCTTCCATCCCTGCTCCTTCATCTGGCTCAGATTAATTCTTTTTATTTTACTGGATTGTAATAACATTATTACTCTTCTTCTCTCTTTGTTTGTGAGATTGTTACTACTTTTAACTTGTCTCTGCTTATGGATTATATGCATTGTTTATACTATTATCTCTTATATCCTATCTTTTTCACTCTCATAACTCCTCTGCCATTTGTTCATTGCTTCCTTTGTCCTATTTTGACAAAAAAGGGGAGAATGGATGTCGAATAGATGTCTATGTTATGAGGAGGGAGTAGAGTATTGCATTTTTTTTTTGAATTTATGTGATATATGTTACTCAGGGGGAGTGTGTACAGAGGTATGGATTATATGTTGAATTGATTTGCAAGTTCATGTTATTATGAATGTGTACCGATTGATAATAACTGGTGCATGACTCTTTAACTAGATATTTTGCTTTATATAATATATCTTGAAAGTGTGTTTTGTCACTAATTTGACAAAGGGGGAGATTGTAAGTGCTATGGTTGAAAGCCCCTTTATGTTGTCAAATTTGTGGTGCGAAAAACACTGTCTGTACTTTGCGAAATTGCATACATGTTCAAAATACAGTATAGATGAAGTGTGTATGGATGAAGCGAGTCACAGTGTATGGATGTTGACTACATCAGTGAAGCACAATGCTTAACTCAAGATATGTCAAGCCACGACATTGTTTCGCAAGATCGACTTCGAATGACAAGACAAGTTTACAAGTCAAGATTCGAGAATGTTCAACTAAATTCACAAGTTACAAGTTGAGATTCAAGATTACGTAATTGAAGCTTTTAAGGACAAGCTACATCAAGGTTTCAAGCTTCACATTTTTTAAAGGTTACACATCTAAAGGGTTCAATGTCCTAACTTCACTATTAAGGTATGTTCGACCTTAGGTTGACCTTTAGATTAGGTCATTTCAGATACATAATAAAAATGTTTTATATTTGGGAATTTAATCTATTCTAAGACTAGTCCTAGACCTTTCTCGACTAGTCCTAACACTGCTTCGACCTGTCTAAGTATTTCCTGGACCAGTCGTAAGTTTGTTGCAAAAATTCAAAATTTTTAGTTAAGCTTCGACTAGTCCTGGGGTCTGCTCGATCAGTCGTATGAACAGTGTCGACTACTCCTTCTACCAGTCATGAACCTACGACTCAAACTACAGCGTTGAAATTCGCTTGGCTTCGACTAGTCGTGAGCCACCTACGACCAGTCAAAGATGACCTATGACTAGTCGTGAAACTGCCTTATCTTATCGCGCTTAATTTTTTAAATATTCTTTGGTCCTACGACCAGTCGTAGCGACTACTGGACCAGTCAAAGATGTGAGTTGTTCATCTATAAATAGAGCACGAATCTCAGAATATTTAATAAAACTCAAGTGATTTTAATCCAGCCTTCTGACAGTTAAGTTTGTGCTCCATTTAAGTTAAGTGTGCATATTTAATATTCTCTTTCTTTAGCTTTTTAAATTGATTTTGTTTCTTGTATTCCAATCTGATTTGAAAGGTGGAAGTTTTACTTTCCTTTTTCTGGAATCAAAATCAATTAAAGCTAGCCTAATTAGTTTAATTTAAAATCAATTAGAACTTGGAACCATTTTAAAGTGAGTATTGGACATTGAACGTTGACATTCGAACCTCTACTCTGACTTGGTTCTTCCGGGCTGCTACAGTAAAGAAGAAATCCAGGTATTTTACATTTTGTGTAATTTACTTTATTTGGTTTTCATTTGAGATTTGCTAGAAAAATCTCATTCTATTGGTTATCTGAAGAATCCAGTAGAACTTAGAAGTGAGTTTTTTTTATTGTGTAAGCCCACAGAAAAAGACACAATTATGAAGGTTTTAGGTGAACCTGGAAAACCTATATTGATAGTGAATGCTAATATCCACCGTGTGAGGATATTAGGAGTGGAGTAGCTGTGTGGCTGTTTATTAACAGTTGGTGTACACACAGGCGAACCACTATAATCCCTTGTGTTTGGTGGTTTTCTGGTTAATCTTTCCTATCTTTGATTATTCATTTGTGGGATGTATATGTTGATGTAAATGCTGTAACTTTTTATTTTTCAAGTGTTGTGGGGAATGTTGTAATAATTTGTAACACCCTGAAAATCGGGGGTCGTGTATAAACTCAACTCCCGAGTTCCAGACCGTCACTTATGCAACAAAAATGGTTATGATTCAATGTTGTCTGATTTAAAGCATTCACATGAGTAAAAGTATACCAAAACTGCAATTCATACTTCAGATCCAGTGATAAAAGCAAGCGGAAGACTAAACAAGATATATATCACTGTATGGAAAAACAAAGTAATCTCAACTGTCTCCAAAGTATGACTACATCTCTGAGTCTCATATACATGTACATAACAAAAGAATAATGTTCAAAAATAAAAGTCCCACTGATGTCCCCTCGATCCAGGTCACCTACGGAAAGCCGTCATGATACTGCATATACGAGAACTCATCCTGGTCCTCGTCATCATCTAGCTCCACCTCCTGGATCTCATCGTCACCTGCAACTACAACAGGGTCTGGTGGGTGTTGCAAACACCATCCCGTAACGTGGGAATGAGTGATCAACTCAGTGGAATCATAGAGCAAAGATTAGCATGTTCACAATTCAGTCACGCGATAATAGTAAAGCAGTAAATCAGACAAGTCCTAATACTGTTGTTAATGCAAGATGATATGACGTGATGTATGCCCTCACCGACGATCACCCTCATACGGCAACATCTTACGACCGCGGCATGCCACACTCCCTAGAGTGCTCCACATCTTCCAGGCACATGCAATGCTATGGTGATATGATTACCAAGTTATTATTAGTCCATTCACACAGCAGGATTGGGAAACTAAGGTACCTCCCTTGTATCAATCCCAACACGGATCCTGTCTAGGGTCGTCACTCCTAGTAATCTCATACGATGTACATTTCGTAGGTCACTGCAAGGGCTGCCAGGGCTGTTGCTCGCACTCGTTGCACCGCTCCCCCATCACCTTATCAATACAGGCCTACTGTACTCTACTGCACGGAAGGGTCGTCGCCTCCCGTGAACTCAGAATACGCTCGCGGTCACTACAAAGGGCTCGTCGCCTGATCAGTGTAGGCCGACAGCTAGAATATAGTGTCCCATACCACCATAATCTGCTCACGAGTCTAGGTGCTCACTGGTCACTACGGGGAGGTTTGTGGCCCCAGCGTAGGCCGACAGCTCGACCACGGTGTCCCATACCACCATGCCCGGCTCATGAGTCTTCGTGAATCAAGGTACCACGGTTAATAGGGTTTACAATGGTAAGTTCAGTACCCTAGGTTCAAGCAGTTATGATTCATACAAGGTGAACAAACATCGGCCAGTCGGGTTACTTGACGGGCTCGACTAGCGCGATCGCATCTCGAATTGAGCGACATGAAGTGCGTAAAACACTTCGCGTGGCCTAACCACTGCCGCCAACTCTCAACACGAATCACATTCATCTACGCGTCGTTCGTGGCTATGACCAATCAGCCACGAATTTACTCGGTTACCGACTGCCTGGACTAAGTCAAGTCCCACATATCTATGGAATCACTATAAAAGTATTGGAATTGAAATACATCATGTGAGCATGTTAGCACATGTTATAACATTCAACTTAAGCAAATCTTCAAGGCATACTTCCCATGCATATTCAACTTAAGCAAATCCTCAAGCACATACATTCCATGCATGTAATGAAATCATGCATTTTGTCAACATGTAGAAAATCATTTAGGTCGGCATAATAATTGAAAAATCAATCACAAAGTATCAAATAACATCATTTAATTCAATACATACTAATACAAGCATTTATACAAACACATGCACTACACACTTAGGTCTACATATAGCATGTCGACCCAAAGTGTGCAACTAGGCGAATCTCTTCGCCAAACTAATTATGCACGCATTCCTAACTCCCTAATGCGACAACAAACCATGTCAATCACATCAGCAAAATATGAATGCAAACAGTACTTCCTACAAATGACTAAAATGCCCTAAATCTCATATTCTTCGTTAGCTTACGAAACGGGAAACGGAGAGCATTTTGTACATGTCAAACGGCGATGCCGTCAAGAATCTACTATTAAACGACATTGAAAGCATTGGGAACCGTCAATCCAAGCGTCTAAAATCCTCACCTAGTGTCTTGTAGACTCGGGAATTGAAGCGGAGTGTATATGCTTCGTCTACGGCGAGTAAGGAGCCTAATACATAGGATCCATAAGCTACATCGCCATGGAAACAAGAAAAACTCAAATCACCAACTATTAAGGGTTTTTACTTACCTAGGATTGCGGTGGAATCGCCGGGAAAGCGGTAGAGGAGTGTCGCTTAAGCATGTGCAACACGTAGCACAAGTGGCGGGAAGAACTCTCCCACTCTCTCACAATCTCTCACTCTTTTTCTCTCAAGCTAGGGCTTCTCTCAAATTCGGATGGGAGAGAGGAGTGAGGGTTTCAACCCCTTTTATAGCCTAAAACATTCCCAAAATAGGCTTGGGAACAATGTTTACTTGGTGCCTAACCAAATCGGGGCCGTTTCGGTCCAAAAGGGCATTTCTGGAGGTCCCCAGGCCAAGTGCGGTCGGACTTAAGCTCATGCATACTAGATCTAGCATACATCCAGTTTTCAGACCGGTTGGGTTCCCAGATCGCACGTGGCGGCCCAGTTTCAGTTTAACGGTCACCGCATCAAGATCAGGCCTATAAGTCCCGTGATATATAATAGATATTTTTCCTGATCCAAGGGTGTAATTTGGCTGTATTCTGACGGTCAGAATGCTTAATACTGATGCGTCAAATTTGTGTGCCAGATTTGAATTTGAAATTCCGACTATGTCCCTATTCACACTCTCTTCGGTCCGGGCTCAATGAAATAGCCTGTGATCATCGGTTTGACTTGATTTTTGGAATGAGTGTCAAGCCCAGCTAGACGGTCCTAACGGTCTAAGATAGGAGGTATCGGACTTTCAACGTGCGGTCTAGATCCAATACAAAGATTCAAAGTGGTCCAGAGAACAAACCGGCTTAGAGTTTGATCCGAGGCTTTAGAGCATTATAGCACCCTTAGTTCCACTCGCTTCGGGCCTTGTAGAACGTATTTAAAGTGATCAGGGACCATTTCCCAGCTATTCTAACGTTGCACTAGCTAACCTAGTCAAATTTTCCAAAGGAATGAATTCTACGCAAATTCGGGTCGAGTTGGTACTCGAGCCCAAGTATGGATTTTTCACGGGCGTTACAATCTACCCCCCTTAACAAATAATTTCGTCCTCGAAATTTTGTACCTTTTCGTACTCCTCGAGAAGCTGTGGGTAGTTCTTTCTGATCTCGGCTTCTATCTCCCAAGTAGCCTCCTCCTCAGTATGATGCGTCCATAGTACCTTCACAAGGGGAATCACCTTGCTACGCAGTACCTGCTCCTTCCGGTCTAAGATGCGTGTCGGTCGCAGGATATAAGTAACATCCTCTCCTAACTGCACCTGCTCCCATCTGATGATATGAGAAGGATCAGCAACGTACTTCTTCAGCATAGAAACATGAAATACGTTGTGGACGCTCGCGAGGGGCGTGGGTAAAGCCAATCGGTAAGCCACTGCTCCCACACGATCGAGGATCTGAAATGGACCAATGTATCGCGGTGCCAGCTTCCCCTTCTTCCCGAACCGAAGGACTCCCTTCATAGGGGAAACTCGCAAAAACACATGATCCCCGACTGTGAACTCTAGTGGTCTCCGTCTCGTATCGGCGTAGCTCTTCTGTCTGCTCTGCGCTGTAAGAAGCCGACGTCGAATAATATCAATCTTCTCTGACGTCGCCTGCACCAACTCTGGGCCAATCAAGCTGCGCTCACCGACCTCTAACCAGCAATGCGGTGCGCGACAAGGTCGCCCATACAGCGCCTCATAAGGTGCCATGCCGATACTCGCCTGGAAGCTATTGTTGTATGCAAACTCCGCATATGCAAGACAGTCATCCCAACTGTCCTTGAAGTCCAATGCACAAGCTCGCAACATGTCCTCCAGGATCTGGTTCACTCGCTCTGTCTGTCCGTCCGTCTGTGGGTGGAAGGCAGTACTGAACTTCAACTTCACACCCATAGCCTCCTGAATGCGAGTCCAGAAAATAGAAGTGAACCGCGTGTCTCTGTCCGACACGATCTCCAACGGAACTCCATGCAGACGCACGATCTCTCTAATATACAATCTAGCCAGCTCGTCTGCAGAGTTCGTAACTCTGATCGGTAGGAAGTGCGCCGACTTCGTCAATCGGTCGACGATCACCCAAATAGAATCATGCCCCTTCCTCGTCTTCGGCAACCCAGAAATGAAGTCCATGGAAATGAAATCCCACTTCCACTCTGCAATCGGCATAGGCTGCAAAAGTCCAGGTGGTCGGCGATGCTCTGCCTTCACCTGTTGACAAGTGAGACAACGGGACACGAACTCAGCAATGTGGGTCTTCATACCTTCCCACCAGTACGTCCTCTTCACGTCACGATACATCTTCGTGCTGCCAGGATGCATCGCGAGTCTAGTAGAATGCGCAGCCTCGAGAATCTCTCGTCTCAAGTCAGGGACATCAGGAACGCATAGGCGGCCACGGTAACGTAAACCCCCATCCATGCCAACTCGCCAGTCGGCGTCATCATCATCACTGGCCTGCTCTCGAAGCTCAGTAAGATGCGCGTCGTCCCTCTGCGCCTCGATGACACGGTCATCGATCGGAGATCGCACCTGAACATGTGCGATGAACTCGAATGGCTCCTCTACGGTGAGTTTCTGCTCAAAGTCTCGCAAAAACTCAACCATATCCCACTCGGCAACCATCAGCGGAGCCGCAAACTCTATCGCCTTCTTGCGGCTCAACGCATCAGCCACAAGGTTCGCCTTCCCAGGATGGTAAGAGACTTCAAACTTGAAGTCCTTCAGCGTCTCCATCCATCGCCGCTGCCTCATATTCAAGTCCCGCTGTGTGAATATGTACTTGAGGCTCTTGTGGTCGCAAAAGAGCTCGAACTCCTCTCCATAGAGGTAATGTCTCCAGAGTCTCAGTGCGAATATCACGGCTGCCAACTCCAGGTCGTGTGTAGGGTAATTCTCCTCGTGCTTCCTTAATTGTCTCGAGGCATACGAAATTACCCTGTCCCTCTGCATAAGGACACAACCCAAACCAACGCTAGACGCGTCAGTGTATATAGTGTATTTAACCCCTTGCTCTGGCAATACTAGCACAGGGGCGGACGTAAGTCTGTCCTTCAGCTCCTGAAAAGCTGACTCCGCCTTATCATTCCAGGCGAACTTCACGTCCTTCCGTGTCAACTGAGATAAGGGTCTCGCGATCTTCGAGAAATCCTGAATGAAGCGCCGATAGTAGCCAGCGAGACCCAAGAAACTCCTCACCTCAGTGACAGAACCAGGCTGCTCCCAGTCCTGCACCGCAGCTACCTTAGACAGGTCAACTGCCATGCCATCCTTGGACACCACGTGTCCCAGAAACTTCACCTCCTGCTTCCAGAAGTCGCACTTCTCATACTGTGCGAACAACTGATGCTGTCTGAGCGTATCAAGGACCAAACGCAAGTGCTCCTCATGCTCCTCTCGACTCCTAGAGTATACCAAAATGTCGTCGATGAAGACAACGACGAATCGATAGAGGAAAGGCCGTAGTACCCGGTTCATCAGATCCATGAACACAGCCGGTGCGTTCGTGAGACCGAACGACATCACGAGGAACTCGTAGTGACCAAAACTGGTCCTGAACGCTGTCTTCTGCACGTCCTCATCTCTGACGCGCAACTGATGATATCCTGACTGAAGATCAATCTTCGAGAAGTACTGCGCTCCTCTCAACTGATCAAATAAGTCATCGATCCTGGGCAAAGGGTACTTGTTCTTCACTGTGAGTTGGTTCAGCCTGCGATAATCAATACACAATCGCAGCGAACCATCCTTCTTCTTCACGAACAAGACCGGTGCTCCCCAAGGAGATACGCTAGGCCGTATAAGGCCAAGCTCTAGTAGACCATCAATCTGCGTCCTCAACTCCTCCATCTCACATGGTGCCATGCGATACGTCGGCAGTGAGACGGGTGTAGAACCAGGAATCAGATCGATAGTGAAATCGATCTCACGTCGGGGCGGCAAACCAGGGATCTTCCTGAACAGATCCCCGAACTCAGAAACAACCGGCGTCTGCTCAAGTACCTGGGCACCAGCGTCGTGCAACAGGGTGGCGTAGCTAAGAATGCGGAAAGGAAGATTTACCCGCACTGAAAATGTGAAAGGCGTGCCCTCAGGCTCGTACACCGTCACCACACGAGCCTCGCAGTCAATCTCGGCTCTCGCTGCAGTCAACCAGTCCATGCCAAGAATGACGTCGAGATATACGAGCGAGGGATCGACGACCAAATCAAGAGTCATCGTCCTGCCTCCCAGATCAAGTAAACAACCCTCACACATCTGGGTGACATCCGAATAATCTCCATGAGCTGCAAGGACTCGCACGCTATCCATAGTGATAGTCTGCAACCCAAGACGTCTGACTACGGCACGCGATATCAAGGAAATCGTGGAGCCAGTGTCCACCATGACAAGAACGGGAGTACCTCCGATATGGCCCGTGACCTCGAAGGCTGAATGCTGGAAAGTCGGCGTCGTAGCTGCCTCAGCGGTCAGTGCATGAACTCGAGCCTGCTGTGGCCGGTTCGGCCGCTGTGTCAAGGGCCGTGGGGGCTGTCGAATCTGCGATACTGTGGGTCTGAAAGAGGACTGCGCAGGAGCTGACCGTATAGGCGGTGCTGATATCGCCTGTGGACGTACACGATCAATCTTCTGCGGCGGCGAGAACCCACTGTCCCGCATCCTCGCAAAGCAACTCGGCGCTAGGTGGCCCGTCCTCCCACAGTATGTGCATGATAGATCAGGGCGCCGAAACGGTCCTACTGGCGCCGTGGTCCTGGTAGGAGGATCAATGCGAGGCCTCTTGCCCGCGAAGGGCCTATCTGGCAACTCCGGTCGCGGCCTAGAAGTAGTCGGGCCTCGTGATCGCGCAAGTCGATCCACGTCCTGCTCTGCCCGCATGGACATGTGAACCAACTCCGCATAGGAGGAGAAACTGATGCAGCACATCTTCGACCGAATATCCGGTCGCAAGCCCTCCAAAAAGCGCCGTATGCGCATCTGCTCATCAGCTAAAATCGTCGGGACGTACCTGCCCAACTCTGTGAACCGATGCTCATACTCGGTGACCGTCATCGCTGCCTGCCTGAGACGGAGAAACTCATTCTCCCTCTCGTGTCTGTAGGTCTGAGGATAATACTTCTCATGGAAGCGAAACTCGAATGCTGCCCATGTCCACACGAAGTCTGCGGTAACAGTCCGCAATACACTATCCCACCACATACTGGCCTCTCTCTCAAACTGGAAGGTAGCCAGCTCTACCTGCTCTGCCTCAGTGCAGTGCAACATGCGCAGAATCTTCGACACTCGGTCGAGCCAAAACTCAGCCTCCTCGGGTCTGTGAGAACCCGTGAAAGTAGGAGGCCGCAAGCGCTGAAATCGCTCCAGAAGGCCCCGAGTGTCGGCAGGGTTCCCCGCAGGGAAAGCAGGCTGCGCAGGAAGTGCTATGCCCTCATCCTGGGCGTAAGCATAGGCATCCTCAGCTGGATGCGCAGGTGGTGCAGGCGGAGTAGATGCAGTCGCACCCCCACCCTGGGCTAAAGTCCCGACTATAGTAGTCAATAGCTGCTGCTGCTGTAGCATCATAGCCATCATCTGCTCGAATCTATCAGGTGGTGGAGCAGGCTGTGGCGGACGAGGTGCGGAAGTAGATGCGCGCTGTGGCTCTCTAACTGATGGTGTAAATGGCGGTGGTCCATCTGTAGGACCAGTAGCAGGCTGAGACGGTCGAACAGTCTCAGGAATCGGGCCCACAGCAGGGTCCGGACGAGTACCAGACTGAGAAGGAGCCTGATCCATCTGCTCTAACAATGAAAGCCGAACCGCGCTCCTCGTAGTCTTAGGTGGCATTCCCTATATTCAAAATAGGGCGCAACCTTGTCAGTCTCAATTGCACAAATACACCACAATCATTCACTAAAGAGTCAAGGCATTCCATGCACTTCAATTAATCAAAATTGTCACAATACAAGGGATATATCCTTACAAGCATCATGACTAGAATGACATGGAAATTAAGACAGTTAAGCAACAGCGACAAAAGCAAAGCACTAGCCCTAATAGGCTTTACACACATGAAACAGAAAATAGCTAACTACTCATAACAACAACAAAGATCGCGTTGCTAGTCGGAGTCTGGCGACGGAGGAGGAGCACCCTTATCCTGTAAGCAACACAGGATTGCCTTCAAGGTGCGAGTCACCTTGCCAAATTTCTTCTTCGTAACGGCCTTGGCATCAGCGACCTCTGCTCGAAGTTCTTGGACTTCCCTTCGCAAAGCGGTCTGACTCTCCTCCATCCGAGCAATGCGATCGTCAATAGTAGTCTGCGCAGAAGGAGGAGGACTCTCATCAGTATCCTGAGCCTCCTCTTCTGCTTCTTCCTGAGTCTCTTCCTGAGCTTCTGCACTAGGTTCTCCTTCGCTTTGATCTTCCTCTTCATCAAAGTCGTCCCCACTATCCCTTTCAAGTTGATTTTCACGATATTGCGACCCAATCTTCATCTTAACCATCGTCGACTCATCGATGGTGTGAATCGATACCGGCAACTCGGGTCCCAGTCTATAGGCAAACTCAAGCGCAATTCTGCAAATGAGTCGGCCAAAGGGAAGGGATTCGGATGTTCTTCTCGACCTGGCTATGAGAACTATCTGCCGTAAGATGAAAGTGGCCATACATACGTTCTCTCCCTGAGCCACCAGAAATAAGAAATCGACCATAAGACGTGTACATTCAATGCGGTTCGTCGACCTAGGATAAACATTGAACGTGCAGATGTGATGCAGCAGACGCAAATCCTCAGACATGTACGTCGCCTTGAGGCTATTATTAGGCTGCCATGGAACCAACTTACCGCACAGAAACCTGGTGCGGCGATCTCGTTCACGTCTAGTCCTCAAATTTTTCTCACTTGGATGTACATCACCTAGAGGCACGTTGAGAAGTCGCGCAACCAACTGGACGTCGATCGTAGCCATCCGATCTCTACCAAAAGGGATTTTGAACTGCAAGGGCTCCAAGGTAGGACTCTGGATGCTAGCATAGAAGGCACGAACAGTGCTCACATTAGCACGAGCGCGAGCTTCAAAGATCGGTCCCCAGTGCGCAGCTTCAATGCGTTCGAACAACAGATATTCGCCGAACATTCGCCCATCTACGTCCGCCTCAAATAACACTCTACGATCAGTGTATTCACCATGAGGCATCTCTGATAGGATGGTTCGTCCAAGGTGTGCATGGGGATCCAAATCCCGCTTCGTACGGCACTCCAGGACTGCAGCTGGACCTGCGGCGGCGCTTGAACTTGCGGCACCACCCCGCGGTCTTCTCAATCGAGCAGGGCGGCTCGGCCCAGCCTCGTCTGTTGCAGTTTTCCTCTTACCCATCAAAGACAGGATGGATGAGAGTGACAAAAGACCCAAAATAGCTTCCACGAAAGCCATGGGAAACGCCGAAAATGCGGAGAAATGGCTGCCCAATCTGACAACAGGAAATCTAGGCGTCGTAGAGGGATGCTTCAAGCTTCCCAAGGCTGTAGTTTCAGGGAAAAATAAGAACAAAAAGATGGAATGGAGCTGCTCACGATTTCGACACTATTTGGGGGATTTTGGAGCTCCAAATGGGAAAATCTTCAAGGAAAGGGGCTGCCAACACCCAATAATCAATGGGTGGTGGTCGGTTTTGGCCAAGGAAGGGATTAGGAGGGGTTTGGGTCGCCGGGATTTGGAATGGAGCGCTGAAAATCGAAGATAGGGCATGCAAGGGGGCTGTTTGTGAAGGAGAGGGGTGTTTTAGGGGTTTTCGTGGGATGGGAGGTACCTAGGGGTGTTGTGGGAGACATATAAGTGGGTGCGCCCAAAGGGCAGCACCGTCCGAGGTGGCCGGCCGGCGATGCATCGCCCGGCCGGCGATGGCATCGCCGGCCAACCTCCAGGTTGGCCAGCGGGACCCCATGGGTCTGGTCCCCCATGGTCCCAGGGTCCCAAAAAGTCTAGTCCCACCCCTTAGTTCATAGTATTTTGGTCCCTATGGGCCCAAACATGTTTTTGGGGCTTTCCGGGTCCACATCGCAATCCCGAATACCAAACCATATGATGCAGCATATGAATTTGGGGTAGAAGGATCCAGTACATCTTTCTAGCTCCTTATTTGCTAAAGAAAGTGAAGTTAGAATGGCCTTATGGCCATTTTTCATGAAATTTTACTATTCACTGTAAAATCTGGTGAATGTACTAATTTGTGTTATTTTCACATTAGGTTTGATGCCTAACATGAAATGGATACAAAAGAACTGAAGGTTGAAGTGTTTAGAGAAGGAATTTTGAGAATTTTTGGCAAAACGGGGTTTTTAAGCCCTGGCAATTGATTACTAGAGTCGTGGTCATTCCACGGCCCATGGATTCACTTTTGCGGTTTAAAACCGCTCATAGGACGTCTCCACCCGACTTCCTACAGCTTAGAGGTGATTCGGGTCGCTCTACGCGACCCGAGATACGTTACAGACTCGATCTTGCGATCGATCCTTATAGACTTCGCCTATCGGCGAATCTGTGATCCTAGAAGTGTTTCTAGACCCTTCTCGCACCCACCTAAGTCAAAGGAAGCGACAGCGTACGTCGCAAGACCATAACCCAGGCCCAGTATACTCTCATTCATGCTCTGATACCAACTTGTAACACCCTGAAAATCGGGGGTCGTGTATAAACTCAACTCCCGAGTTCCAGACCGTCACTTATGCAACAAAAATGGTTATGATTCAATGTTGTCTGATTTAAAGCATTCACATGAGTAAAAGTATACCAAAACTGCAATTCATACTTCAGATCCAGTGATAAAAGCAAGCGGAAGACTAAACAAGATATATATCACTGTATGGAAAAACAAAGTAATCTCAACTGTCTCCAAAGTATGACTACATCTCTGAGTCTCATATACATGTACATAACAAAAGAATAATGTTCAAAAATAAAAGTCCCACTGATGTCCCCTCGATCCAGGTCACCTACGGAAAGCCGTCATGATACTGCATATACGAGAACTCATCCTGGTCCTCGTCATCATCTAGCTCCACCTCCTGGATCTCATCGTCACCTGCAACTACAACAGGGTCTGGTGGGTGTTGCAAACACCATCCCGTAACGTGGGAATGAGTGATCAACTCAGTGGAATCATAGAGCAAAGATTAGCATGTTCACAATTCAGTCACGCGATAATAGTAAAGCAGTAAATCAGACAAGTCCTAATACTGTTGTTAATGCAAGATGATATGACGTGATGTATGCCCTCACCGACGATCACCCTCATACGGCAACATCTTACGACCGCGGCATGCCACACTCCCTAGAGTGCTCCACATCTTCCAGGCACATGCAATGCTATGGTGATATGATTACCAAGTTATTATTAGTCCATTCACACAGCAGGATTGGGAAACTAAGGTACCTCCCTTGTATCAATCCCAACACGGATCCTGTCTAGGGTCGTCACTCCTAGTAATCTCATACGATGTACATTTCGTAGGTCACTGCAAGGGCTGCCAGGGCTGTTGCTCGCACTCGTTGCACCGCTCCCCCATCACCTTATCAATACAGGCCTACTGTACTCTACTGCACGGAAGGGTCGTCGCCTCTCGTGAACTCAGAATACGCTCGCGGTCACTACAAAGGGCTCGTCGCCTGATCAGTGTAGGCCGACAGCTAGAATATAGTGTCCCATACCACCATAATCTGCTCACGAGTCTAGGTGCTCACTGGTCACTACGGGGAGGTTTGTGGCCCCAGCGTAGGCCGACAGCTCGACCACGGTGTCCCATACCACCATGCCCGGCTCATGAGTCTTCGTGAATCAAGGTACCACGGTTAATAGGGTTTACAATGGTAAGTTCAGTACCCTAGGTTCAAGCAGTTATGATTCATACAAGGTGAACAAACATCGGCCAGTCGGGTTACTTGACGGGCTCGACTAGCGCGATCGCATCTCGAATTGAGCGACATGAAGTGCGTAAAACACTTCGCGTGGCCTAACCACTGCCGCCAACTCTCAACACGAATCACATTCATCTACGCGTCGTTCGTGGCTATGACCAATCAGCCACGAATTTACTCGGTTACCGACTGCCTGGACTAAGTCAAGTCCCACATATCTATGGAATCACTATAAAAGTATTGGAATTGAAATACATCATGTGAGCATGTTAGCACATGTTATAACATTCAACTTAAGCAAATCTTCAAGGCATACTTCCCATGCATATTCAACTTAAGCAAATCCTCAAGCACATACATTCCATGCATGTAATGAAATCATGCATTTTGTCAACATGTAGAAAATCATTTAGGTCGGCATAATAATTGAAAAATCAATCACAAAGTATCAAATAACATCATTTAATTCAATACATACTAATACAAGCATTTATACAAACACATGCACTACACACTTAGGTCTACATATAGCATGTCGACCCAAAGTGTGCAACTAGGCGAATCTCTTCGCCAAACTAATTATGCACGCATTCCTAACTCCCTAATGCGACAACAAACCATGTCAATCACATCAGCAAAATATGAATGCAAACAGTACTTCCTACAAATGACTAAAATGCCCTAAATCTCATATTCTTCGTTAGCTTACGAAACGGGAAACGGAGAGCATTTTGTACATGTCAAACGGCGATGCCGTCAAGAATCTACTATTAAACGACATTGAAAGCATTGGGAACCGTCAATCCAAGCGTCTAAAATCCTCACCTAGTGTCTTGTAGACTCGGGAATTGAAGCGGAGTGTATATGCTTCGTCTACGGCGAGTAAGGAGCCTAATACATAGGATCCATAAGCTACATCGCCATGGAAACAAGAAAAACTCAAATCACCAACTATTAAGGGTTTTTACTTACCTAGGATTGCGGTGGAATCGCCGGGAAAGCGGTAGAGGAGTGTCGCTTAAGCATGTGCAACACGTAGCACAAGTGGCGGGAAGAACTCTCCCACTCTCTCACAATCTCTCACTCTTTTTCTCTCAAGCTAGGGCTTCTCTCAAATTCGGATGGGAGAGAGGAGTGAGGGTTTCAACCCCTTTTATAGCCTAAAACATTCCCAAAATAGGCTTGGGAACAATGTTTACTTGGTGCCTAACCAAATCGGGGCCGTTTCGGTCCAAAAGGGCATTTCTGGAGGTCCCCAGGCCAAGTGCGGTCGGACTTAAGCTCATGCATACTAGATCTAGCATACATCCAGTTTTCAGACCGGTTGGGTTCCCAGATCGCACGTGGCGGCCCAGTTTCAGTTTAACGGTCACCGCATCAAGATCAGGCCTATAAGTCCCGTGATATATAATAGATATTTTTCCTGATCCAAGGGTGTAATTTGGCTGTATTCTGACGGTCAGAATGCTTAATACTGATGCGTCAAATTTGTGTGCCAGATTTGAATTTGAAATTCCGACTATGTCCCTATTCACACTCTCTTCGGTCCGGGCTCAATGAAATAGCCTGTGATCATCGGTTTGACTTGATTTTTGGAATGAGTGTCAAGCCCAGCTAGACGGTCCTAACGGTCTAAGATAGGAGGTATCGGACTTTCAACGTGCGGTCTAGATCCAATACAAAGATTCAAAGTGGTCCAGAGAACAAACCGGCTTAGAGTTTGATCCGAGGCTTTAGAGCATTATAGCACCCTTAGTTCCACTCGCTTCGGGCCTTGTAGAACGTATTTAAAGTGATCAGGGACCATTTCCCAGCTATTCTAACGTTGCACTAGCTAACCTAGTCAAATTTTCCAAAGGAATGAATTCTACGCAAATTCGGGTCGAGTTGGTACTCGAGCCCAAGTATGGATTTTTCACGGGCGTTACATAATTTAAGATTTCTTTTCCTACTTTATTTTCTTTATTCCTCTTCAGTTTAGGATATTGATATTAATTGTTCTAGTAAGGTTGTTCATTAATTCTGTTTTTATGGTGTAAGGTTATCCTTAGAACGTAATTTATATCAGCCTATCAAGACTTGAATTGAGGTTGCATTTCATATTACATTGTGGATTATGATCTCTTATTTATTTTGGCTATCTTTTAATTTAATTTCGCTGTATTTATTTTAAATTTGGCATAGTCCTATTCACCCCCACCCCCCTCCAGGACATAACTTCGCCATTTCATATTCCTTAAAGTTTCTCCAATGAAAGGAGTACTTCGTTTTGACAGGAAGGGGAAACTCACGTTGAAATTCATTGGCCTGTTTAAGATTTTGGACCTAGTGGGTGTGGTAGCATACCATCTAGCCTTGCCCACACCACTCGCAAGCTTGCACAACTTATTCCATGTATTGATGCTGAAGAAGTATGTTCATGACCCTGCCCATATTATCAAGTGGGAGCAAGTGCAGCTCAGTGAAGATGCTACCTATGAATTGCGGCCCACGCGTGTTCTAGATAGGAAGGAACAAGTGCTACGCAGCAAAGTTATCCCACTCGTGAAAGTGTTATAGACACACCACACAGAAAAGGACGCTACTTGGGAAATAAAAGTAGAATTCCATAAGAACTACCCTCAAATCCTCGAGGAATACGAAAGCTACTAATTTCGGAGATGAAATATTTCTTTAAGGGGGGGTAAAATCACCTAAGGACCGTATCCTATCATAATTTAGGCAAAAATTAGTTAAGTACTAAACTAAATAATGTGGATTAAGTTGGGCCCACCATTTCCACGAATGAGAAGGCTTAAAACCATTAATACCACTAACTCAACGTCACTTAAAGACCTAGGAGAAATTCCAAGAGCCTGTCGCTCTTGGGAGTATATTGAAACTCCATATCGGACCTAGACCGCACGTCGAGGATCCGATGATCGTGAAACTATAGGATTATGTCCGTCCTGCTGGACTTGGCAACGATCATGGGAACCAAGCCTAAATAGTGTCCAGAAATGTACAACTTGAGCCCTGAGTGAAGTGTGTGAGAAACACGAATACCTTTAGAAAATGAACTAAAACTTAAGTGAATTGGGTCATTCACTCTTACACGAAATTGAGGATTTCAGACCGTCGGTTTCTGACCAAACTTCATGTAACGTCTCGGAAAAGTCCGTACAGAGACCCGAGTACCAACTTAATCAGAAATCACTTAGGATTAATTCCTTTAGAAATTAAGCATAAGTTAGCTAGCGTTATGCTAGAGTAGCTGTGAAATTAGCACGGATCGCTTTAAATACGCTCTGCAAGACCCAAAACTTGTAGAATCAATGACGCTATAATACCCTGAAACATAGGATCAAACTCTAAACCCGTTTGCTCTCAGGAACCCTTTGAAACTTCGTATTGGATTTAGACCACGCGTCGAAAGTTCGATATCTACAATCTTAGACCGTTGTGACCGCATAGCTGGACTTGACAATCATTTCGAAAATCAAGCCCAACCGATGTTCTGAGGCTATTTCATTGAGCCTGGAGCAGGGAGTGTGAGAAAGAGTGGAATTCATAAAAATTTAAATGTGAATTAAATAAATCTAGCACCATTCGCTTGTGGGTTCAGTATAAGCATTCAGACCGTCGAAATCTGACCCAAATACACCCTCGGATCAGGAAACATTTCTCATTCTGGTCAGTGTACTTGGAATCCTCGATCGATTCTCCATGACCGCTGAACTGAAATTGGTCCGCCACGTGCGATCTGGGAACTTTACCAGTCTGAAAACTTGATGTGTGCAGGATCCGATATACATGAGCTTAAGTCCGACCGCGTTCGGCCAGGGGACCTCCCGAAATGATCTTTTGGATCGAAAAAGTTCCGATTTGGTTATAACTCAAGTATACCTTGTTCCCAAGTCTATTTAGGTTAGGTTTTAGCCTATATAAGGGCTTTAAACCCTCACATATCTCTCCCATCCGAATTTTCTTTAAACCCTAGATAGAGAGAGAGAGAGAGAGGAAGTAAGAGATTGTGAGAGAGTTGTGGGAGAGATTTCCAGCCACTTGCTACAGCTGCTATCCATGATTAATCACTGCATTTAAATCATTTTTCTGGTGATTCTAACTCACTTCTAGGTAAGAAAAACCCTAACCACTTGCTGTTTTAGGGATTCCTTTGATACTTTAGCAATGTAGCTTATGTATCTTGTGCATTAGGTTGCCGTTACGCCGTTGACGAAGCGTATACGTTCTATTCGAATCGATACACGTCTAAGGCGAAAGGTGAGGATTTTAGATGCTTTGATTGACCGATTTCAAAGATTTTAATGTTGTTTAATAGTAGATTTTTGAAGAGAATGTCGTTTGACATGTAGAACATGCTGTCCGTTTTCCATTTCGTAAACGTACGAAAAATATGAGATTTAGGGTATTTTAGGTATTTGTAGGAAATACTGTATACGTCCGTATTTTATAAAAATGATTGACATGTTTATTTGTCATGTTATGATATTAGAAATACCTGTATGATCTGTTTGGCAAAGAGATACACCCTAATGCGCACTTTGAGTCGACATACGCTATGTAGACTAAAGTGTGTAGACTAAGTGTTTGTATAAATGTTTGTATTAGTATGTATTGTGTAAATGGTGTTGTGAATTAGTTTTGAGAGTGAATTCTCAATTAATATGCTAATGTATATGATTTCCACCATGTTGGCTATATGAATTGATTTCATTATATATATGGAATGCATGTGTTGGTTGATTGCTTATGTTGTATGTTATAACATGGGTAACATGCTTGTATTATTTATATTCATTCTTGTTACTCTCATATGTTTACGGACGTTGTTTACAAATGTTTGGGGCTATGCACTAGTCCAGGCAGTCGGTAAAGGATTGAATTCATGGTTGGCTTCTATTTGCCACGAAGGACGCGTCGATGAACGCGAGTCGTACTTTGGGCAGGCGGCAGTGGTTAGGCCACGCGAAGTGTTTTATGCACTTCATGTCACTCAGCTTGAGATGCGCTTGTACTAGTTGAGCCCGTCAAGTAACCTGACTGGCCATTGTATGTTTACCATGTATGAATCATAACTGCTTGAACCTAGGATACTGAACTTACCATTGGAAACCCTGTTAACCATGGTACCTTGATCCATAAAGACTCATGAGCCGGGCATGGTGGTATACATGGTCGAGCTGTCGGCCTATGCTGGGGCCACAAACCTCCCCGTATTAACCAGTGAGCACCTTTGACTGGTGAGCCGATTGTGATAGTATGGGACACTACATTCGAGCTGTCGGCTTACTCTGATTGGTGATGAGCCCTTTGTAGTGACCGCGAGCGTATTCTGAGTCTACGGCAGGCGACAACCCTTCCGTAGCAACAAGAGTACATTAGGCCTGTATTGATAAGGTGATGGGGGAGTGGTGCAACGAGTACGAGCAACAGCCCTGACAGCCCTTGCAGCGACCTATAAATATAACATCGTATGAGATTACTAGGAGTGACGACCCTAGATAGGATCTGTGTTAGGATTGATATAAGGAAGGTACCTTAGTTTCCCAATACTGTTGTATGAACAGACTAATAACAACTAGGTAATCATTATCCATATCGCATTGCATGTGCCTGAAAGATGTGGAGCACTAAGGAATGTAAGCAGTATCTAGGAATGTTTGATTGTTTGCTTTACTATTAACACGTGATTGATTTGATAACATGCTAATCTTTGCTCTATGATTCCACTGAGTTGATCACTCACTCCCACATTACGGGACGGTGTTTACAACACCTACCAGACTCTGTCTTAGATGCAGGTGACGATGCAATTCAGGATGCGGAGCCGGACTACTACGAGGATCAGGATGAGTTCTCGTATATGCAGTTCTCCGACGGCTTTGCGTAGGTGACTTGGATTGGCGGGACTTGCTAGTTGGACAGCTATATGACATTTATTTTTGGTTGATTTATGTATATGAGACTCAGTGATGTATTCATACTTTGGAGACAGTTTGAGATTATTTTGTTTTCATACGGTGATATATATATCGTTCAGTCTTCCGCTTGCGTTTTATCACTGGATTTGGAGTATGAATTACAGTTTTGGTATAATCTTACTCATGTGAATGCTCTAACTCAGACAACATTGAATCATAATCATTTTTGTTGCATAAGTGATGGTCTGGAACTCGGGAGTTGGGTTTCTACACGACCCCCAATTTTCAAGGTGTTACACTTCATCCATGGGAAAGGAAATTTCTCTGCACATATCTGTATAGCTGTGGGCCCGATTGAGTAAGTATGATCGTTGATCTGACACAGGTCCTCCACGGCCGATCAGCATATTCGATCGTATCGAAATCATGTCCTAACATACATCCATTGTCAGGGAACGTACCCTATGACGTAGGTGAGTAGTGAGCCTCCTTATGAGCCTTGTTAGTCAAAAACAACTGCCAAAAGGGTATAATCTATGTATATGGTGGCCCTGGGGCCATTTGCATCACTTTTGGGCTTATAAATAGCCCTTATATAACCTCACCTATCTCATATACGAATTTCTTCAAAACCCTAAGGGTGAGAGAGAGAGAAAAGAAGAGAAAAAGGGAAGAGAAAAGAGAGATCTTGGGAGATCATTGCAGGAATCCTCTCACATGACTCCACACACTGAATCTTCGTCTCGTTGCACTACACAACCTTCTTTGGCTACGATTTTGGGTAAGAAAACCTAACCCTAATGTCATTGTAGATATATAGGTTAATTGTTCATCAAACTAGCTTAACCTATTATGTCATTTAGGTACCCGACGTTTTATTTTTAAAAACATGGAGTTTGGACCAAGTCCGAATCGTGTATTCCGACAAAAGGTGCGGACTATAAATGCTTATGTTATGGTTATCAATACTTTCATGTCAGCTAATGATTTATGTCTGACTTGATTGCTACCGTATTGTCTTAGATACATCGATTTCTATATGTTATACACATATGAACTGTGATGAGTAAAAGGTGCATCCCATGTGTTTGTTAAAATGTTTGAATGAGCATTTGAAAATGATTTGTGCTTGTCATGATTACTGATCTAAGATTCATCATTGTCATATACATGTTGATTTCTCTGTATAAAGAATTAATAAAACATATGATGTAACTAATCTAGTTTATGTGTATGATGAATTGTCAGAATGAGAAATTATTGATGATTTGTATTTATTACGAGTATTAAGATAAGATTCTTTATTTCCTTATGCATATGTATAATTTCCTTTATGCAATCATATTTTCCTTTATGTAATTAATTGATAAAATGTAAGTGTATGGTAACATGATTGATGCGTTTGATGAAATGCCCAAATGAGGAATCCACTTGGATTGGTTGTTAAATACTGTAATGAATATCACATGTGTTTGTTAGTTACACAAGAGTAAGTTGGGGCTACAACGTAGCCCATGCGATTGGTAATAGTCCCTGTTCGGGTGGCCAAATTAATCTCGCCACATTAGGTGTACTCAATGAATCCAGGTCGCACGACGATTGTCGACAGTGGTTAGGTCATGAGGGGTGCTTATGCGCTCCATGTCGATTAAGTCAGTGTGTGTCCATACCAATCGAGCTTGCCTTACAACCCGATTGGCCTATTATGTGTTTACCAAGTATGGACACTACTGCTTGAATGTAAGGTACCCGTCACCAATGTAAAGGCTCACTTTAACCATGGTACCACAATCTGCTAGGACTCATGAGTCGGACATGGTGGTATGGGACACCGTGTTGGAGCTGTCAGCCTACACTAGGATAACGAGCCTCCCCGTAGTCACCAGTGAGCAACTAAGACTTGTGAGTTGGGCGTGGTGATATGGGACACCGTGTTCGTACTGTCAGCCCACACTGAGGTGATGAACCTCCCCGTAGTAACCGTGAGTATAAATTTTTGAACTTGCCTATCGACTGCTTTTCATTAAGAGTGATGATCCTACAGTTTTCTTATCGTATGTGTTTAGCTAGGAGTGACAAACCTAGATGGATCCTTTGGTTTGGGTCAATGATATAAAAGAAAGTACCCTAGCTTTCTAATCTATTGTATGAAGAAGCTTAATTAATTACTTGGCTAACATGACCATGCATCGCATTGCATTAGTTAATATGTGATTGAAAGTGTACCTAATAGTGCCCTGGTTTGTCAATTACGGTGAAAGTTGAGTCAGTCGGACAACAGCGCCTAACAGGAAGATCAACTCAAGTGTCTGCCTCAACTGGATGTGTGGAAGCCCACCATAGGTAAATCATAGCCTCACATCCTATGTCCCAAAACACCAGGTGATTAAAACCCTTAAAAATATGTAGAACATCTTTTGTGTAAGAAAACTTTTTACCAAATAGGAAAATCTTCAAGTTTTTCTTACATTATCGATTATATCGATTCATCTTTCGATACAATCGACCTGCTCTGTCAATGTCCTTGGCATCTCAATCGATACAATCGAGTGAGGACAAAAAGCATCCAGCAATCAAACATTCATTTGGACGATTCATCGATATATCGATGGTTCAGTCAATATCGTCGATATTCGAATATCGATCCTATCGAAAGTAGATCAATAATATCGACAGGCAGTTTTTCGGCGCCCCTATTTTTCTAAAGAAAATCACTATGAGCTTTGATATATCGATGACCTCCAGCATAAATTTTAGGATGTCTTAATCGTTGATTGGGGTGCCAGTCAAGAAATTGATATTCATATGTCAATCATATCGAGTACTGGTCGATTAGATCGAGATCGGACACAAACCGTCCAGCAAGATTATAGGTAAATCTATACGATTTATCGATCCCATCGACACGGTCTCCGATATCATCAATATACAAATTCTGATGACATCAACTGTTCCCCGATCATATCGTTAGAACATGAAATTCTTCAAGGCTTGTCTCTCTTATTTTCACCTGTTGATAGATCGATTCATCTATCAATGGAATCGGAGTTTGAAATCTGATAACATTGATGCGTGTCTCGATCCCATCGACCAATTGGCAAAAGGTTTTCAAATGCGCAAATGACATTTGAGTTTGTATCATCGAGCGGATCATTGATACAATCAAGAGTATACGTTCGATCATATCGACTCTTTCTCGATGATATCAAACTCTGTCATAAATGTGACCGTTTTATATCCGTTGAAACCTTTTGCCTATATTTAGAGAAAATTGCCTTTATTGCTGGTAGAGAAAGAAGAGAGTGCTTTTGAGTGTTTTAAGCTTCATATCATTTACCTTAAGCCCTTTCTCTTAGGAAGTTCATCCTCTAATCCACCCTCATCATTGATATTCAATAGAGTGGATTGGGGAATGAACTTCTGCATTCAAGGATCCTCCAGCTACTACCTTAATGACAAATCATTAAGCTGGGATGCCTTGAATACATAGATGATTGGAACCACTCTATCTTCCTAATAGGAAAATCTTTAGAGAGTGGAATTCCATCATAACCTTGACCTGACCTAAAGCCTAGTATAGGTATATCTTTTGAGTTACGGATCAAGGGAGCTGAAGACTCTTCATCAACAAGAAGGAGATCTTCAACATTACGCTGAATGGAACTCATCAACTTATTTGTAAGTATATAGAGTCCAGAGACACTTGTGATCATTCCTTTATAGGATTGGGTCTTAAGTGTTGCTCACCCTTTGAAGTCCTCAAAGGAGGCCTCCGATGGGAGTGTACATGTGGGGTGCATTGTGTGGACCCTTGCTCCGTGGAGAGCATAAACATCCGGGTACGTTGTGTGGACCCTTGCTCTATGTGTGCATAAACATCTGGTTAGGAGTGCGCAAGCAAAACTCCAATGTTTGAGGTGAACCGAGTAGAAACCTCTGTAAAGGTTGAAGATGAACCTATTTTAAAACCTTAGGTTTGAGGTGAACCATGGGAAACCTCCTTAGTGAAATCCGGTCACTCAAGGGTCGAGTGTGAAAGCCGGTAGTGGAGTAGACAAGTAGTTGAACCACTATAAAATGACTGTGTTTGATATTGATTCTTGTGTTTGATCTTTTGTGTGATTATATTAACTGCATTTATACCTGCTCACACTTCACACACAGTCACATCCATCATAGACTATAATTGCACCATGATTATCATTTAAATAGCTCTGTGATTGGATCCTCTACCAGGCTTGGAAGCCAGTAGAGTTAATTTTGAGTAATCCTAATCTGTACTCTGTGATAGGATTAGTGTGATAGGATTTTTAATAATTTATAAAAACTTTAAAAAGTCCTATTCACCCCCCTCTAAGATATATTGGCGTATTCCAACTTCAACTCAAGCAGTCTTCACCGCTATTTCAGTGCTTTATAGGCGATGAAGTTTCACTAGAGGCAGTGATGTCATATGCGAAATAGGTTGTCGGAGTCACTTGTGATGGAGCTTTGATGCGAGGGAATACATCATTACTTACACTCCATTCCTACATTAACAAGAGTAGTTAAGAAGTGATTGTTATGTTGCTTTATCATTACTGCTTGATTGACTTGTTGACATGGTAACTTTTGCCTTATAGTACCACTGAGTTGGCCACTCATTTCCACTCTGAGACGGTGTTTTAAAACACCAACCAGATTCTGGTTTAGATGCAGGTATTGATGAAGTCTATGCAATGTAGCAGGACTTTATGGATGAGGAGGAGGAGTTCTCCTACTTTAAGCTATCGGGCGGGTCTATGTAGACCTCGTACTGATGTGCAAGGACTATAGGAATACTTGGCTTAGCTGGACACCTTACATTTCCACATTTTGTATATTTTGAAACAATTCATGTATATATTAAACCCGATTACGTACTCATACTCTGGAGGTTTGTGAAACACCCACATGTTTAAATATATATGTTTCAGACTTTCGCTTACTTAATTTAATTATATCCAGAGTATGATATGTTATTTTAGTATAATTGTACTCATATTTAACTCATTAATATGGGTGAAATCTGAACATCATTATCCATATTGTATAAGTGATGTGCTGGATCTCGGGAGTAGACCCTCAAAATTCAAGGCGTTACATAAAATAATATAGAAAATGGATGAACATGGTGAATATTGAATACATACATCATTCATAAGTATGTTTTCTAATTTCTACTATATTTATTGCTTTTGAATGCATTGGTTATATTTTCATAGATATCGTTATACATTTATAAATGTTATTCACCATATTTGACTATAGTTAACTTAGTTCAATTAGATAACGCATAATTTAGGACCCCATGTACAAGAAATTTATTATGTGCACTTTTTTTGAGATTTTATTATTTAAAAGTGTGTATTAAAGTCTTTTTAAATAATTCCTGAAGTTTCACAAAACTATTCAACTATTTTGCCAATGTTTCCCCATGTTTTCCAAAAAGTACGATAAATTATGCAATATAAATGATATATCCCATGTGATAACCGATACTATCTATATCCCAAGGTTGGATACATTGTGCGATACCAATATTTTGGACAATGGAAGGAACTAACATTGTTAAAAAGTCTAAGATTCAAATCCTTAGAACTAAATTTGAGGAAATTTGTATGGAAGAAAATGAATCTTTTATGGATTTCTCTACGAAGCTAAATGAAATAATTAATTCCATGTGAGGTCTTGGAGATAGAATTCCTGAAAGCAAGGTTTACTCTAAAATATTGTGATCATTTCCTGATAGGTTTAATTCAAAAGTTACTGCTATATAGGATGTGAGGGATGCCGATACTATGAAGGTTGAGGAATTAATTGGTTCTCTTCAAACTTACGAGCTGAATTTCAAAGCTCCTAAGATCAAGTCCATTGCCTTTAAATCTTCTAAAAGGATTTAACTGTAAATTCAGATAATGAAGAAAATGAGGACGATATGGCTATGTTGGCATGGCAAAGAAATTCTATAGAATTTTCAAAAATAAGAAAAGAACTGATTTTCAAAAATCATTTGATAAAAGAAAAGGAAATTTAAACGATTAGAAATCTAAAACCAAAGACACCTAATGCTTCAACTGTTCTGAATATGGGCATCTTGCTTCTAAATGTCCTAAAAAGGATAAATTAAGAAGAATATGCATGAAGGCTACTTTGGATGAATCATCAGAATATGAAACTAATTCAGAAATTAACGAATCAAACCAGGAAAATGCAAATGATTTGAAAGCCTTTATAACAATAGCCAGAAGAACTTCCTTAAATGATTGTGAAACATTTATTTATGAAACTCCAGAAAGTGACTCTGGAAATGAAGATGATCTTTAAGTTGCATATGATACACTATACAGAGAAAGTTGTAAGATTGCGGAAAAATTGAAAATTCAAAAAGAAAATTATGTGAAATTACAAATAGAACTTGAAAAGGCTATTTTAGAAAAATCTCATTTTTTCGATTATTTTAAAAAAATAAAGTTAAACTTAAGTTTAAAATTTTCTGAATTGCATAATCTTAAATATGAAAATGAGATGTTAAAACTTGAAGTTTCCTCCCTTCAAAGTTCAAATGACACTTAGAAATATATCCAAGGTGACCAGAAACTTAAAAAAACTATTAACCTCATCTAGTTAATGTGGTGACAAATCTAGATTGGGTTATATTAGAAATAATTCTTTGAAATCTAAGGATTCTGCTCCTACTTTTGTAAAAGGAGAGTCCTCAAACTCTAAAGTAGAAACTTTAAAAGATTCAAACTATAAAAAGAATGACTTCCAAAATATAAAACCTTCTTAAGTCTCTAACGTAAAAAACAGTGCCAACCACCACAAATATCAAAGAAATAATAATAGAAATCCTCCTTTAGCTGATAAAATAGTGGACTTACTCAAAGATCTGTTGAAATCCAACTCAGGTAAGAATGGAGTAAACAACAATAAGAGAAGGTAAGAGACCCTCCTAATCCTAAAACAATATTGAAATAGGTTCTAAAGGTTAAGTGTCTTGTAATCCACACAACTTTCAAGGTAAATAGCCATTCAAGATGGTACCTGGATAGTGGATGTTTGAGACACATGATAGGTGATAAAGTTATAATATCAAACATTTAACCAAACCGATGGTGGCTCAATTACATTTGGAGATGGAAGCAACTACAAGATTATTGTCAAATGTAATATACAACTTCCTAACTTACCACTTTTTGAAAATGTTTTATATATTGAAGGGCTAAAACATAATATTTTGAGCATATCTCAAATATGTGATAATAAACATAGCGTAAAATTTTCAGATCACAGTTGTGAGATAATTAATAATAAAGGACATGTAATATTAAATGGTCATAGAACTTCTGAAAATTGTTATATCGTTGATGAGTTTTGCTTAAGAAATCATTCATGCTACATGGTCCAAACTGACGAGACTGAACTATGGCATCAATGTCTTGGACATGTAAACTATAAAGATCTATATAAATTGAGCAAAAGAGATCACTTGCGTGACTTACCTAATTTGAAAAAGATGGAAAATAAAATATGTGGTGCCTGTCAGATAGGCAAGCAAATTAGGAATAATCACAAGAAAGTAAACTCCTTAGCCACTACACAACCTCTTGAACTACTCCATATGGATTTATTTAGACCAACTAGAATAGAGAGTAGAGGCAAAAAGAAATATTTTCTAGATATAGTTGATAACTACACTAAATATTCATGGATAGCCTTTTTAAGAGAAAAATCAAATGCTCTTAATGAAGTAAAAAAAACTTATAAATTGTATCCAGACTGAAAAAGAATTATTTGTGATCAAAATAAGGAGTGATCATGGAACTGAATTTGAAAATAGAAAATTTGAGAAATATTGTAATGATCATGGAATAGTGCATAAATTTTCTGCTCCTAAAATACCTCAGCAAAATGGGGTTACTGAAAGAAAAAATAGAGTTTTACAGGAAATGGCTAGTGTAATCTTAAATAACATGAATTTACCTAAATATTTATGGGCTAAGGTTTTTAATACTGCATGTCATATAATTAATTGTGTTTACATTTGAACAACTCAAAATAAACCTACTTTTGAATTATGGTTTAACAAAAAGCCTACTATTAAATATTTTTGAACTTTTGGAAGCAAATGCTTTATTTTACGTGACCGTGAAAATTTTAAAAAAAAATTGAAGCTAAAAGTGATGAGGGAATATTCCTTGATAATGTTTTAAACTATCGAGCATACTAGGTTCGAAACAAAAGAACTGGTGTTATACAAGAATCGATAATTGATGATCAACCAATTATACCTAGTCTTGATCAACCAATTATACCAATTATACCTAGTAATTAATTAATCAGAATCATCATCTAAATCAAATAATACTGAGTTAAGATTAGTCAAAGACCATTCGACTTATCAAATACTTGATGATCCTCACACTAGTGTTCAGACCAAAAGACAGTTTGAAAATATATGCAATCATGTTTGCTTCACTTCCCAGATTGAACCGATTAATGTAAATGAGGCACTAGCTAATGAAAGTTGGATCTTGGCCTTACACGATGAATTAAATCAATTAGTAAGAAATGATGTATGATATCTTGTTTTGAGACCAATTGTTAAACATGTAATTAGAACAAAATGAATTTTTAAAAATAAATATGATGAAATGGGAAATATTATTAGAAATAAGGCACGATTGGTTGTGCAAGGTTATACTTAGATTGAAGGTATTGATTACGATGAAACCTTTGTGCCAGTTGCGCAACTTGAATCTATCAGATTATTTATTTCTATTACCTGTTATAAAAAAATTCAAAATATATCAAATGAACATAAAATGTGCTTTTCTAAATGGTGACTTAAGTGGTGAGGAAGTTTACATTGAATAATCGAAGGTTTTTAAAAATCTCAAAATTCCTGATCATGTATACCATCTTAAAAAGGCATTATATGGTTTAAAATAAGCCCATAGAGCATGGTGTGAAAAATTGACTAAATTTTACTTAGTCATAATTTTATGATAGGTAGTGTTGACAAAACTCTGTTTGTCAAGAAATATAATGATGATATCTTAATTGTTTAAATTTATGTCGATGATATTATCTATGGATCTACTTGTACTAATCTTTTAATTAAATTTTACAAATCTCATGAAATCTAAATTTGAAATGAGCATGGTCGATGAACTAATCTATTTTCTTGGACTACAAGTTAAACAGCTTGAAGATGGTATCTTCATCTCTCAAACCAAATATGCACTAAATTTGGTAAGAAAATTCAATTTTGAGAATGGCAGGAATTTTAACACTCCTATGAGTACAACTCTTAAATTATCAAAAGATGAATCAGGTAAGAGCGTTGACTCTCAACTGTGTCAAAGCATGATTGGTAGTCTACTTAACCGCTAACAGACCTGACATTTCTTTCAATGTTGGCATTTGTCCTTGATATCAATTTAACCCTAAGGAATCTCATTTATCCATTGTTAAATGAATAATCAGATATGTTACAAGCTCTGCTAACTTAGATTTTTGGTATCCACATGATACGTCTGTACAAATCGTAAGATATACTAATGTAGACTGGGCATATAATGTGGATGATAAAAAATCTACAAGTGGTAGATATTTTTATATTGGAAACTACCTTGTATCATGGCTGAGCAAGAAATGGAACTTTGTATCATTATCCACTGCAAAAGCAGAATACATCGCTATAAGGAATGCTTGTACTCAACTTATGTGGATGAAACGAATGTTAGCTGATTATGGAATTACACAAAATACAATGAATTTATATTGTGATAATATAAGTGCGATAAATATATCAAAAAATCCAATTCAACATTCTCATACAAAATGTATTGACATAAGATCTCATTACATACGAGAATTAGTTGAAGAGAAGACTATCATAATAGAACACATTCAAACTAAGAAGTAACTTATAGATATTTTGACTAAGCCATTTAATAGTGTCAAGTTCTCATCTTTAAAGCATGATATTGGATTATGTGTTGTTAAATAATTATTCTATTTTTTCTTTTTCTTTTTGCATTTATTCTCTATTGTTTATTTATAAATAATTATGCATGAAAAGAAAAGAAATTGGATAAATATAAATGAAAAAATATTATTACTTTTTTAGATTTTCATCCAGTCCATAGTGGACAGAGAAATTCGACTAGTCGAGCATGTCCTCAAGCTAGCTGAAACATCCGTGAAAGCATAAAAAAGGAAAAAAAATCCATTTGCTCTCATTCTAGACTTCATCTTCTTCAGTCCGCCAGTGTTTCATTTGGCTAATGCATCATCCCAAATCTCTTATAAGTCAGTTTTTATCATATTTCTTCTAGATTTAGGCTGTGATTTGCTTAATTATCTAGATTTTGTGGTCTTTCTTTCATCTTGAAACCATTTTCTTGGTGGGTTTCTTCCATAATCTGATTTACATTATTCTTGCTATCTTTTTATGATTTTTTTCTTGTTCTATTACATGGAACCAAGAGTAAAACATTGTGTACACAAGGTACAAGCTAGTTCTTCTTCCCAATTGAGTCCTCGTGATGTGCGGACCCTAAGCGCACTGAAGGATGACCCAGAAAATGTGTGGGATTTTTGAATTAAGAGTATAATCATAGAAAGATCAGTCAATGTTAATCACATTCCTAGATTTGGTCTTGTTGATCTTCTTTTTGAGGTTGGATGGGAGAAACTTTTGCAATGCGGCGGGATGGCACACCGGTCTATTGTGCAAGGCACGTATGCCTCTATTTCAGAAGACTCTCTGGATGAATTTGTAACACCCCGAATTTTGGCCAATTTGGGATTTGACGTCCTTAGGCAATGGGTCAACTAAAACACCTGGAAAATCGCTCAGAACCCAATTTCATAGCTAAAGAAACCACTTAGGATTAATTCCTATGGAAATTTAGCTTAAGTTAGCTAGCGCAACGCTGGAGTAGCTGGGAAACAGTCCCTGATCACTTTAAATACGTTCTACAAGACCCAAATCGAGTAGAACGTATGACTCCATAATACTCTATAACCTCGGATCAAACTCTAAGCGGGTTTGTTCTCTGGACCACTTTGAATTCTTGTATTGGATTTAGATCGCGCGTCGAAAGTCCGTTACCTCCTATCTTAGACCGTTAGAACCGCCTAGCTGGACTTGACACTCATTTCGAAAACCAAGTCAAACCGATAATCACAGGCCATTTCATTGAGCCCGGACCGAAGAGAGTGCGAATAGGTACAGAATTGGAATTTCAAATTCAAAACTGGCACACGACTTGACGCATCAGTATTAAGCGTTCTGACCGTCAGAATTCAGCCAGATTACACCCTTGGATCAGGAAAAATTTCTATTTTATATCATGAGACTTTCAGCCCTGATCTACGTGCGGTGACCGCTGAACTGAAACTGGTCCACCACACGCGATCTGCGAACCCTGCCGGACTAAAAACTTAATACGTGCTAGATCTGGTACGCATGAGCTTAAGTCCGATCGTAATCGACAAGGGGACCACCAGAAAGTATGTTTTGTACCGAAACAGCCCCGAATTGGATAGGCACTAAGTGAACTTTGTTCCTGAGCCTATTTTGGGCATTTTTGGGCTTATAAAAGGGGTTGAAACCCTCTCATATCTCTCCCATCCGAATTTGGGAAAAGCCTTAGATTGAGAGAGAGAAAAGGTGAGAAATTGTGAGAGAGGTGGGAGAGAATTTCCTGCTGCTGGTGCTACCTGCTACACGTGTTTAAGCCACGCGATCCAAGCACTTTTCCGGCGATTCCTCCGCGTTTTCAGGTAAGAAAATACCCTAGAAGTTGCTGATTTGAGGTTCCTTTCGTTTCCTAGCGAAGTAGCTAATAGAACTTGTGTATTAGGTCCTCTATTCGCCGTAGACGAAGCGTATATGCTCCGTTCGAATTTACACATCCATAAGAGACAAGGTGCGGATTTTAGACGCTTTGATTGACTGTTTCCAAAGCTTTCAATGACGTTTAATAGTAGATTATCGACGGCATCGCCGTTTGACATGTACAACATGCTCTCCGTTTCCTGTTTCATAAATTAACGAAGAATATGAGATTTAGGGCATTTTAGTCATTTATAGGAAGTACGGTCTACATTCATATTTTGCTGACGTGATTGACATGGTTTGTTGTCGCATTAGAATGTTAGGAATGCATGCATAGTTAGTTTGGCGAAGAGATTCTCCTAAATGCGCACTTCGGGTCGACATACTATATGTAGACTTAAGTGTGTAATGTAAGTCTTTGTATAAATGCTTGTATTAGTATGTATTGAATTAAATGATGTTATGGATTAGTTTGAGATTGGTTTCTCAATAAATATTCTGGTGTAAATGGTTTCCTTCATGTTAGCCATATGCATGATTTCATTATATGAATGAAATGCATGCGCTTAATGATTCATGTAAGTTATATGTTATAACATGTGCTTGATGATTTCCTTATGATTTAGTTTGAGATTGAATTCTCAATTAATTTGCCGATGGAAAGGACTTTCTATATGTTGGCGATATGCATAATTTCATTATATGTGTGAAAGACATGTGTAGGATGATTTACTTAAGTTGTACGTTATAACATGTGTTAACATGCTCACATGGTTGTATTTCATTTCCAATGCTCTCACATGATCGCTGACGTGGATTCATATGTGTTTGGGACTATACGTAGTCCGGGCAGTCGGTAACCAAGAAATATCGTGGTTAGCCTATCTTTGCCACGAACGACGTGTCGATGAACACGAGTCGTGTTTAGAGTTGGCGGCAGTGGTTAGGCCACGCGAAGTGTTTTACGCACTTCATGTCGTTCGACTTGCGATGCGCTCGTGCTAGTCGAACTCGTCAAGTAACCCGACTGGCCGTTGTATGTTCACCCTGCATGAGTCATATCTGCTTGAACCTAGGGTACTGAACTTACCATTGTAAACCCTGTTAACCATGTTACCTTGATCCATAAAGACTCATGAGCCGGGCATGGTGGTATGGGACACCGTGGTCGAGCTGTCGGCCTACGCTGGGGCCACAAACCTCCCCGTAGTGACCAGTGAGCACCTAGACTCGTGAGCAGATTATGGTGGTATGGGACACTATATTCTAGCTGTCGGCCTACAATGATCAGGCGACGAGTCCTTTGTAGTGACCGCGAGCGTATTCTGAGCCTACAGGAGGCGACGACCCTTCAGTAGCAGTAGAGTACAGTAGGCCTGTATTGATAAGGTGATGGGGGAGCGGTGCAACGAGTGCGAGCAACAGCCCTGGCAGCCCTTGCAGTGACCTACGAAATATACATCGTATGAGATTACTAGGAGTGACGACCCTAGACAGGATCTGTGTTGGGATTGATACAAGGGAAGTACCTTAGTTTCTCAATCCTGCTGTTTGAATGGACTAATAACAACTTGAAATTCATATCACCATAGCATTGCATGTGCCTGGAAGATGTGGAGCACTCTAGGGAGTGTGGCATGCCGCGGTCGTAAGATGTTGCCACATGAGGGTGATCGTCGGTGAGGGCATACATCACGTCATGTCATAATTGCATTAACAACAGTATTAGGAATGTTTGAATTACTGCTTTACTATTATCGCATGATTGATTTGATAACATGTTAATCTTTGCTCTATTATTCCACTGAGTTAGCTACTCACTCCCACGTTACGGGACGGTGTTCCTGGACACCCACCAGACCTTTTTGTGATTGCAGATGATGGCGCGGCCTGCGAGGCGGAGCTGGACTTGATGATGATGAGGAGGATCCCTCCTTTATGCGTGTTCTGATTGACGGGATTACAAGGAGGTTGATTAGATACTTTGACACTTGTCATTTTATATTTTTAGTGCACTCATGTATATTCGTTTTGTTTACTTTTGGAGTATACATGTATGTATATAACCTGGTAACATATCCACACTCTGGAGGCATACAACAGTTTATATATGTTATACATACTATCACAGTCTTCCGCTTGTTAATTTAACCGTCTCTGGAGTATGATATGCTGTTCTAGCTTAATCTCACTCATGTTTAATGCGTTATCACAGACAACATTCAATCATACATATCTATGTTGCATAAATAACATTTTGGAACTCGGGAGTTGGGTTTTTGCTCGACCCCCCGATTTTCGAGATGTTACAGAATTATACTTTAAAATTAAAATTTTAGAAGAGACTATTACCATAACACCTTCCACCATATCTACTTTAATGGAAATTGAAATGGAAGAAGACGAGAAAACGATTGACACTCTTTCAGGGAAAATGTTTAATACTAAAAAAGAGTCGCTAACCCGTGCATTATGTGGATTTAATGCAGAATGTGAAATAGCAGTAATGACCGCTTTAGTTGAAGTAGGAATAAGCCAATATGTCCTAGAGGGGGGTGAATAGGACTTTTTGATATTTTATAACAATTTAAAATCCTATCACTCTAATCCTAACAACAAGCATACATTAGGATTACTAAAGAGTAACTCTACTGGCTTCCAAGCCCTGTAGAGGATCTAATCATAAAACTACTTGAGAGATAAACAAGGTGTGAATCAGAGATTATTATAGATGTGATTGTGTTTGAAATGTGATCTCAGATAATCAAACATGAAAGCATATAATCATATAAGGAATGAAAGAAAATAGTAATAAAAAATAGTAGGAATCACAAACACAGTCATTTTTATAGTGGTTTGACTACTTGTTTACTCCACTCATGGTAAACGCACTCAACCCTTGAGTGTACCGAATTTCACTAAAGAGGCTTCACAACAGGTTCACCTCAAACCGGAGGTTTTAAATCAAGTTCACCTCTAACCAGTATAACCTACACCTAAGCTGATAGCTTATGCTCCCACGAGTAAGGGTCAACACATAGCACCCAATTTTAGGCACACTGGCTAAGGATCCACTCAAGGAAACTCACATGTTTATGCTCTCACGAGCAAGGGTCAACACAACGCACCCACTTTTAGGCACACTAGCCAAGGACCTACTACAAGGACCTAATAGTTTATGCTCTCCACAGAGCAAGGGTCAACACAAAGCACCCACCATGTACAATCCCGCTGGAGGTCTCCTACGAGGGCTTGCAAGGGGTGAGAAACACCTTAGACTCAATCTTATAAAGGAATGATCACAAGGGTCCTCTAGACTCTAATAACTTATAGATAAGTGGATGAGCCCCATTTAGCATATTGTCGAAGATCTTCCTCCATTGATGATGAAGAATCTTCTACTTCCTTGAATCCGCAACTCAGAAGATCTACCAATACATGGCGATGGGTTGAGTCAAGGTAATGATGGAATCCTACTCTTAAATATTTTTCTATAAGGGAGATAGAGCGATTCCAATCATCTATGCATTCAAGGCATCCCAGCTTAATGATTTGCCATTAAGATGGTAGCTAGAGGATCCTTGAAGGCAGAAGTTCATTCCCTAATCTACTCTATTAAATGTTAATGATGAGGGTGGATTGGAGGATGAATGCCCATGAGAGAGAAGGCTCAGGCTATATGATCTAGGTTTAAACACACAAAAGCACTCAATGGATATAAAATGATAACCTTTATAATAGAGTTCGATATCATTGAGCGTATACTCTCGATTGCATCAACTAATTGCTTGATGACACAAACTCAATTGTCAGACGCTTTTGAAATATTTTTCCAGTTGGTCAAGGAAATCGAACATGCATCAATGTCATCGAATTTTGAACTCTGATTTCATCGATTCGATGTTTGATTCCTCAACATTTGAAAATGAGAGAGACTTTCCTTTGAAATATTTCAGGTCAAAAGTATGATCGAGTTACACTCGATATCATCAGAATTTGAATGTTAATGATATCGATAGTCGTGTTGATGCATTGATAAATCTAAAGGATTTTTCAGTTAAGCTTACCGGATATTTTATGTTCATTCTCGATGTAATCAACCCAGTCTCGATATCATCGATATTTGAATATCAATTCTATCGAGTGACCCTTGATCCAAGATAAAATAACCTGAAAATATTGCTGGAAAACAGAGTGTCCAATCCGATATCATCGAAGGGCTTCCGATATCATCAAAGTTTGAATTCTGAGGATATTAAGGAGTACTTCGATATATCGAAGATCTCATGATTTACCTTAGCAGAACTTTAGACACAACATATATGATGTTGATTTTATGAGTCAACTTCGATAAACTTAAAATTCAAATTTCGATGATATCGATATGGTTATCGATACATCGATGATTCCGTCCAAAGGTATATGCGGTTACTGGGCATCTTATATCCTCATTTCGATATTATGGAGTTAGTTTCGAGGACATCAACAACACTTTTCGATTACATCGATTAGTCTATCGATAAATCGATGAGGGTAGAAAACTTAGAAATTTTTCTGAAGTTTGAAAAAAGTTTTCTATCCTAAAAACCCTTTGATATTCTAATCAATTTTAAGGGTTTTAATTACCTGGAGTTTTGGGACATGAGATGTGAGGCTATGATTTACCTGTGACGAGTTCGGGCCCACATCTAGTTGAGGCAGACGGTTGATTGATCTTCCTATGGAGCTTTTCTGTCTAGCTGACTCAACACTCATGCTAATTGACAAACCAGGGTACTTTCAATCTCCCCCTTTGTCAATTACGTGACAAAATACCAAAACACTTTAGAACAACTTCCATTCTGACACCCTAAATTATGTGTACATGAACTTTACACAATTGTACAATGTTATCTAGTTCATATACACAAACATTCAGAAGTGGCTCCCCCTTACTGCAAACTCCCCCTTTCTTCTTACAGCTGCTCCCCCTAACACTTGCATCACCATTCACAAGCAAATACACACACATAATTTTCCTGTGGTAGGTGTGGATTTATTCTCCCCCCTTTTGTCAGTCATTAGCAAAGGGAAATATAACAGTTAATATTTGACTGAAGTTCAGATAATATGGGAGAACCAGCATTCAGATAATATATTCATAGCACAAAAATAGATAGATGTAAACCATGTATGCATAGAAGATAATAGATAAAGATCAAAATATCACCTGCAACACACACCATAGGAGCTATAACCAGATAAACAAGAAATCATAGAATGTAAACATGGCAGTAAAGATCGACGATATATAGATCGCGATAACCAATAGTATCCAAAATATACATATGCTGCCCAAGATTGGTAGTAGTATAATCATTCATTCCATACCAAAATAAAATTCAGCCCATCCATGGGCACCCAAAAAGACCAAAACAACCACCAGTATTAAGCTCATCCATGGGCACATCAACAAAAAAAAAAAGTCAGACTTTGTAGGTTAGTAATATATCACATACACTCATGGAATCGTAGGGCATTCAAAAAGATATCAATGCCCATACGCAAATATAAGAGAAGAGTGTATGTGATAGATCCCAGATATCTTCACTATGGCGGAGGAGAGGAGGAGGACGACGTTGTATCATCGCAACGGTAGGTGAGCAGGTCAACCAATTACTGAACAGACTGTTGCATCCCATGCACCAGATGTTCCAATACATTGAATTGTGCATTAGTTGACTCCTTCAGCTGAACTACATCTCGCTGTATTGTGCCAATCCGATCTTGATGTAGCTTGAATTTTTTTGCATGACTAGGGTCAGATGGGGGCGGAGCCTGTTGAGATGCAGGAGGATCACCCTCAGCCATTCCATCACCTTCTGCTGGAGCATCCCCTTCACCACAGTCACCTTCTTCTTGAATCCCTTCCTCATCTTTGGGAAATTTGTGGAACTTTAAATCCATCCTTCAAATATTGTTCTTATTGAAATGTTGAAGGGGAAGTTCCGGATCGTTGGACATGGAAAAGCCAATCGAATTGCATATAGAATTAATGATCCACAGATATGGAAAATGCATGTCCCGAGAAGTATGAATGGCATATACCAGCTGATGAACTATCAAGGTAGGGAGGAAGATTTTGATTCCCACAGCTACAAAATAAACTATCATGGCCATGAACCTGGTGAGATCAGACCGATTGGTACTTCTAGGATATATATTTGAGGCAAGGATACCATGCAAAATATGGTACCAGGGTTCCATGAACTTTGATTTTAGTGCATTTCCTTAATACCAGAGGATATCACGACCATGACAAAGAAATTTGGTAACCATGGACCGAGTTTCAGGGCTCTCCAGATCCAAGTCAGGAAGACTAACCGGTGATAGTGTAAGCCCAAGAATGTTAGCAACCACTGCTAAAATGGCGAATGACTGGCGAATGACATGCGGCAAAGAAATGGTAGGTCCGTTCATAGTGATAAGGACCCCCAAAATCGAGTAGAGGTAGCCATCCGATTTCTGCCAATAGGGGTTCCAAATTATATGGTTGTAGACATTCCCTGTCGACCCTTCTCTCAAAAATTAACTTCCGCCTAGTGTACTTTGCCAACACCGAATTTACTCTAGCAGGAGGAGGCGCCCGGAGCTCCAGATTGGGACTCGTCCCATGTGGTTGGTTGTGTTCGCTGGCGAGTGGGAGTCCCACGATCAGTAACTCTTGCCCTTTCCCTTAGAGCAAGAACTTTCTGTCAGGATGATCACGAAGATTCCCCAGGCCCGGATGATTTTCCTTTGTCCTTCCCCATTTTTTATTCTCACAGAAAAGGATTGGAAGAGAATGGAGATAGAGGAACAAAGTTCCTTTTAAAGATCAGGAAACACCATAACAAGACCAAGATGAAATCTTGATAGTGAAGAGGGAATAAAAGGAGCATTATCTGATTTAAGGAATGTTCGGAACCCTCTGATGAACTTCCGACTGAAGGGGACGAGCAAGAAAGGAAAAAAAAACTTTTTGGAAAGGAAATGTGATTTTTCCCACTCGACTGCTTTTTATCTGGCTTCATTCTTCAATATCATCGAACTTCTTTTCGATGATATCAATGGACCCCATTCGATGTCATCAAGACAACCTTCAATAACAGTCTTGATCATACGACTTCTCAGATTCCAAAAAGGTGTCGATGAAATTGATCCGTGGTCGATTTAATCAAGGGAGCCCATGAATTATTGATAAACATATCGAAGATGTATATTTATAAGCATATCGACAATCTTCTATATGTAGTAAAGTATTTTTTTGTATCAACCAATATACATAGAAAAAATTTTTGTACAAGCATTGTACAACCAAAAATTATAAACATTAAGATGTTTATATACAAAAGATGAGGTGAGAGACCTCAGATATAACATTAAGAGTTCAACAAAATTGCATCATTTCAGCTACTATCTAGATCTAGATGCATGATCTGGACTTGTCTTTCCATGCTTAATATTTTAGGGCATATGAATAGAATGAGTTATTAGGAAATTTAGCTTTTCTTTCACTATCCATTTTGTGACAGAATTTTTTACTGCGGTAGATTTAGTTTTCTTGTTTATCTCAGCCACTTGATTTAATAACTCCTTCATTTTGTCATTCATTCTAGGTGGTGATGGATGCGTATTTCCTTTATCCATATTCCTAGGTGAACTCCTGACATTCTAGTTGGTTTGAATTTACCAAAATGATTTTGACCAGAATTCTGTTGTATCCTCTTAGGCGTCAAGCATTCAAACTTATAATGCATCAAAATCATTTTGGTGATGGATGTGTATTTCCTTTATCCATATTCCTAGGTGAACTCCTGACATTCTAGTTGGTTTGAATTTACCAAAATGATTTTGACCAAAATTCTGTTGTGTCCTCCTAGGCGTCAAGCATTCAAACTTATAATGACCCGAATCACCACATAAATGATAGACTGGAATAGTTCTTGTGTTACTTCCTGAAGCAGTAGATTTTTTAGCCATTAGTGCTGCATTTCAATTTTTATTTTAAATTTATCATACCTAAGCCACTCTTGTCCTTTCCCTGTCTTCCCATCCTTAAGAGTTTTTCTAATTTCTCACCACTTTGAGAAAACTTATAATTTATCTTAGCAAGTTTTCTAGATTCTTCTAAATCAAACAGGAGTGTATGATTTTTATTTTGAAGGAGCATGTTTTTGTCTTTTAAGAGATCAACCTATTTGTTTAGTTTTTCAGACTCGAATTTAAGGAAGGCGTTAATTCTTTCTAATCTATAATTATCAAAATGATATTATTGTAGATCATTAATTAGATGTGTATTAATTTCTAAGGTTTTATCCAGATCACTTTGCAGTAATTCCTTTTTATTTTCTGATATTCCAAGTCTTTTAACTATATTGATGCTATGGATGTAGAGTTGATTGTAAGCATCTTATAGATTATTCTGTTCTTCTTCTTCCTTTTCAGTTTCCTCATTATCAGATGGAAATGATTCAGTGGCTTGCGGTTCTTCCTCATTCTCAGCTTTAATAGGAATGTTGGAGCAGTGGAGACCATAAGAATTTTCAAAGATTTCTGGTCTCCATCGCTCTTAGAGTCGCTAGATTTTAAGTTTAATTCTTCCGTATTATCCCATGTGGCAGCCATTGCCTCACCCTTAGTTTTTCTATTTGGGCATTCAGTAGATAGGTGTTCAAACTTCTGTCAGACATAACATTGTGGTTCTTTGGTCTTTTTACCAAATTTACCTGCAAGAAGTTTGTTATCCACCTTTCTTCCTTTAAATGGGTGGCCACAATTTTTCTGAACTGTTGTGCCAATAAAGCCACTTCTTCATCATCATTTTCTCTTTCACTTTCAATGTCCTCATTTTTTATATTCTTTAAAGTTTTGAGGACAGTAGTTTTGGATTTTAGAGTTTGTTTGAAGTGTAGTTCAAATGTTTGTAGGGAACCTACCAGTTCTTCTACTTTCATTTCATCTATGTTTCTACACTCTTCAATGGTTATTACTTTAGGATTGAATCATTCTGGTAATGATCTTAGAATTTTCCTACAGATTTTTAGGACCGAAACCTTCTCACCTAATCCACCCATGGAGTTGTAAATGATATTCGGTTTTGTGAAGAACTCCATGAAGGTCTCATAATCTTCCATCCTGAGACTTTTAAACTGTGATGTTAGGAGTTACAATTTGGATATCTTCACAATGCTTGTTCCTTCATGGGTTTTTTCCAACAAATCTCATGCTTCTTTGGCTGTCCCACACATATTAATTTGATTGAAAATATCTTAGGACACAGCACAATAGATAGCATTCATAGCTTTAGCCTCAACAGTTTGGTTTTCTTTATTGAATGTTGTCCACTTTTCTTTAGATTTTAGTTTGGTGATAGTTGTGCCATTTTCAAGTACTATTTATTCAGTTGGTGGCACATATCCTCTTTCAACTATATCCCAAACATCATGATCCAAAGATCTCAGGAAGTAATGTATTTTAGCCTTCCAATATGCATAATTTGATTTATTAAATACTGGAGGTCTAGTGACCGATGAGCCCTCTCCTTTAGCCATATTACCAATTCAGTTAAGATCACTCTCTAGGCGGTGAAGCCTTTTAATAGAGACCCGCTCTGATACCAATTGAAATAACGATAATGACTACTTTAGTTGAAGTAAGAATATGCCAATATATCCTAGAGGGGAGTGAATAAGACTTTTTGATATTTTATAACAATTTAAAATTCTATCACTCTAATCCTAACAACAAGCATACATTAGGATTACTAAAGAGTAACTCTACTAGCTTCCAAGCCTGTAAAGGATCCAATCATAAAACTACTTGAGAGATAAACAAGGTGCAAATCAGAGATTATGATGGATGTGACTATGTTTGAAATGTAATCTCAGATAATCAAATATGAAAGCATATAATCATTTAAGGAATGAAAGAAAATAACAATAAAAAATAGTAGTACTCACAAACACAGTCATTTTAATAGTGGTTCGACTACTTGTCTACTCCACTCCCGGCAAACACACTCAACTCTTAAGTGTACCGAATTTCACTAAGGAGGCTTCATAACAGGTTCACCTTAAACCGAAGGTTTTAAATCAGGTTCACCTCTAAACAGTACAACCTACACCTAAGCTGACAGTTTATGCTCCCACGAGTAAGGGTCAACACATAACACCCAATTTTAGGCACACTGGCCAAGGATCCACTCAAGGAACCTCAGACATTTGTGATCCTACGAGCAAGATTCATCACAACGCACTCACTTTTAGGCACACTGGCCAAGGACGTACTACAAGGACCTAACAGTTTATGCTCTCCACAGAGCAAGGGTCAACACAAAGCACCCACCACGTACACTCTCACTGAAGGCCTCCTACGAGGGCTTGCAAGGGTTGTAAAACACCTTAGACCCAATCCTATAAAGGAATGATCATAATGGTCCTCTGGACTCTAATAACTTACAGATAAGTGGATGAGCCCTATTTAGCACGTTATCGAAGATCTTCCTCCTTTGATGACGAAGAATCTTCTGCTTCCTTGAACCGCAACTCAGAAGGTCTACCAATACATGGCGACGGGTTGGATCAAGGTAATGATGGAATCCTACTCTCAAATATTTTCCTATAAAGGCGATAGAGCGATTCCAATCATCTCTGCATTTAAGGCATCCCAACTTAATGATTTGCCATTAAGGTGGTAGCTGGAGAATCCTTGAATGTGGAAGTTCATTTCCCAATCTACTCTATTGAATGTCATTGATGAGGGTGAATTGGAGGATGAACTCCCAGGAGAGAGAAGGCTCAGGGTATATGATTTAGGTTTAAACACACAAAAGCACTCTCTATTTTCTCTCTACTAGCAACTGAAGACAAGCTCTATATATATATAGGTAAAAGGTTCCAAGATATAAAATGGTTACATTTATGACAAAGATCGATATTATCAAGCGTATACTCTCGATTGCGTCTACTGACCGCTTGATGACACATCCTCATTTGTCAAACGCTTTTGAAACCTTTTACCAGCTGGTCGAGAAAATCGAACATGCATCAATGTCATCAAATTTTGAACTCTGATTTCATCGACACGAGGTTCGATTCCTTGACATTTGAAAATGAGAGAGACTTTCCTTTGAAATATTTCAGGTCCAAAGTATGATCAAGGTACACTCGATATCATCGAAATTTGACTGTCGATGATATCGATAGTCGTGTCGATGTATCGATAAATCCAAAGGATTTTTCAGTTAAGCTTATTAGACAGTTTATGTCCATTCTCGATGCAATCGACCCAGCCTTGATATCAATAATATTTGAATATCGATTCTATCGAGTTACCCTTGATCCAAAATAAAACATCCTGAAAATATTGCTGGTAAACAGAGTGTCCAATTGGATATCATCGAAGGGCTTCCGATATCATGGACGTTTGAATTCTGAAGATATCGAGGAGTACTTCGATATATCGAAGATCTTATGATTTGCCTTAGTAGCACTTTGGACATAACATATATGATGTTGATTTTATCGAGTCAACTTTGATAGACTTGAAATTTAAATTTTGATGATATTGATATGGTTATCGATACATTGATAATTCCGTCTAGAGGTATATGCGGTTACTAGACATCTTATATCCTCATTTCGATATTATCAAGTTAGTTTCGAGGACATCGATAGCACTTTTCGATTACATCAATTAGTTTATCGATAAATCGATAAGGGAAGAAAACTTAGAAACTTTTTCTGAAGTTTGAAGAAAGTTTTCTAACCCAAAAACCCTGTGATATTCTAATCAATTTTAAGGGTTTTAATTACCTGGTGTTTTGGGACATGGGATGTTAGGCTATAATTTACCTATGACGAGTTCGAGCCCACATCCAGTTGAGGCAGATGATTAATTGATCTTCCTATGGAGCTTTTCTGTCTGGTTGACTTAACACTTACGCTAATTGACAAACTAAGGCACTTTTAGAATGAGGTCTGGTAATGCCTTACCCATGAATAAATTATTTCCCAAATACCACATCTTACATCGCATCTTCACTTCAAATGTCTATCTGAGGGTAGGGAATAAGATTGATCTTACTCCCTTTATGCTTAAAGTTGTCCATTCTATCACCATTGGCGTTCCTATCTATCTGCCTCTTTGATCTGTTATGTGATTATTCAATTTAGACTGCATCCCAAGGATGGTTTGATTCCTTTTAGACACCTTATGTCTTCCCTTGCACTTCAATATCGAGTTCAAATTCCTTCATTTGAAGCACCAAAATCTGAATTCCTATTTAATAATGTTAATCTAAATATGGAGCGGTTGACACCCCTTCTTGAACAAAGAAAAGATCATGAAGAACCTCAGGAAGTAGATATCAACATGAACGAAGTTTTTGATGACTTGGAATGTTTAGAAGAGGAGACTGACTCTAACTATTACCCCTCTCAATTTCATGAGAGGTTGTTTACTTTAGAAGAGAAAGTGGATGCTTTACAAGTATCCCAAGAATCATTAGTCCAAACTCAAAAATTAAATATGAAATACATGAAAAAATACTTTCATCGATTCAATAGGAGTTCGAGGATTAATGATCCTACGATACTTGCACCATCCTCTTCTGAGTTGGAGTGAGATATTTTTCTACTTATTGTTGGATCTAGAGATATACATGAGTCAAACCTAGTCAAGCTTGGCACAGCTTAACTCGACTTGGCCACTAACTAAACCTAGCTCGAAGTCAGCTTGGATCAGTCCTTAATCTTGACTAGCCAGCTCGGCTCGATTTGGTCAATAGCTCAGGCCATTTCAAGTTGAGTTCGAGCCTGTGCTGCATTTTCTCAAACACATGAAGTGCACCTTCAATTTCTCATAGTTTGCAAAACAGTAGTAGCAATTTACAAGTATTTCATCAAACACTCAGTAAGCAGCACCAAAATCAAGATCCAAGGTTAGTTTTATCATGTAATGTTTTTTTTTTTTGTAGTGATTTGTTTCATATCCATACCTTCCTCGCCACTGGCTGATCCCACAAAGAATATATCCACCTGAAACAACACTTCGTTGAGTCATTTCATCAAATGCTTAATGAACAACATCAATATCAAAATAACTAAGTTACTGAACTACTTTGATCCAAGTTGATTAGAGCTGGGCCAAGCTTGAACTCGACTCAAAAATTTTTCGATCTCTAAAAATCAACTTGACTCGACTGGAACTCAGTTTCGAATCAAGCTTTTTTTAGTCAAATCAAGCGAGTTAATGATGCTAACTTGATTCGTGTACATCTCTAGTTAGATCTATATTAACTTACATTATGCTTGTTTGGTTTGATACATTCCCTGATACTCTACTTCATACACTAGTTCATACAGTGTTTTTCCCTTTTATATGATATTATGATTCCTATTTCCCATGATTTTATTATAGTCTTAAATTTCATTGCATCTACATTTTGATCTCTTCCTGTGACAAAAAGGGGGAGAAATATATATATATATATATATATATATATATATATATATATATATATATATATCTTCTGATGTGTTTGTGGAATTTATTACTGTTATGTGACGAAATTGAAATATCATATATGCTTATTCTTATGAATATACTTGAGATTATGTTTGGCATAGTGCATGCTATATTTCTCAAGGGGAGCAATAGGTGGAGTACAAATGATTGGTGTGGAATACATATGATTATTGAATCTTCAAGGCGGCTTTAATCTTTTTGATAGTTGAGATCATGAGTTTTGTATGTAAGATGTTGGTGAATGTGTTTTGTATGATATATATGTATTTTATCATGAAATTGACCAAGGGGGAGATCGTAAGTACTTATATGTTTAGCACACATAAGGTTATCAAATTTCGTTAGACAAAGATACACAATGATGTTGGTTAGATTGCAACTACACTACATCTCATGAAGATCAGCTCAAGATCGGCATATCATCTGAAGACATCACTTGGTTCCAAGTTTATCAAGATTAAAAGATCTTTGTATTGGCCAAAACAAGTGATATTGTCATGCCTAAAACTTGAAAACTGGGCTCACAAAATTCTCAATCACCGAATCTGACATTGACAGCCTTCATAGTACCCCATTCTCGGCTCTCAGCACCCTTATTCTGGATTCCGATCCTGGGATCCCATAAGGAGGATTTTCAACATGAATTTTTTTTATAGGAAGCATAACCATAAGCATAAACCACAAACAATAACATCATAACATATCCACTATAATAAAAAACTTCAGAGTATAATCCATAAAGGGAAATGCAAGATAGAGATCAAAAACTCCAGAAGCTCAGCAACATGCTCCTGCTCTTGCTTGGCTACATCCTAGCATCACCAGCACACAACGGTCGTGCATAAGCTTATAGAAATCTTAGAGAGTGGTGTAAGTGTGTGCGTAATATTTGTGCTAAGTATACATATATATATATATATATATATATATATATATATATATATATATATATATATATATATATATATATATATCAGAGTAATGCAGAAAGTGTTGGCAAGTCTATGAATGGGAAAATGCTAATAAGTCCATGAATGCTATCGGTCATACTAAGGTTATGTGATGCAAGGCCTACATAGTCAAATGTCATATGCAAGATGCAATGCAAGCATACCAGTCCTCAGCTGGATCCACATGTCAGTACAGTTCACCTCTGGAACATCAGGTATCAGTACAATTCCTCTCTAGGAAATCCACATATCAATACAGTTCCTCTCTGAATAATCATCGAGGTCTAGTGGACTACACATTGACTACCCCTCCCCCAAGCGCGCAGTCCAATCTGAGTGTAAGAGACCTCACTATCCACCTGACCAATATGCTACCAATACCTATCCGGCACGTCGATAGTGGACCCATTCCTCGAGCTGGTCAAACTCAACCTAACTATACCCCTTTCTCTCCAGACGGGTCCAGACGGGTAAGGCCACACCCCCTTCCAACCAACCACGACACAGTGGGAGACGCAGCCCCTGGTATTCGGCACACAGGCACTCATGTATCCACTCGGTCTTGACATTGGAGCAACCTCCAGGTACCATAAGGGTTTAGGGACTTTCACCTAGGGACATCTATGGCACCCCATGTCTAGAACCAAAACATTTTTGTGTCTCATCCTACCATCCACGATATGCTTGTGGAGGCTACGACCCTGATGTCGCTAGGGCATACAGTAATCATGTCACACAAATGCGAGATGCATGAGTCATACTATCTAGTTATGCAGTAATCTTGTACGTACTGCGCGCTCATGTGAGGCAACTCCGTCTCTCAGGGAGTCCCAAAAATAACCAGCCCAATGGCACATGTTATGATTAATCACTCCTCATAACAAGCATGTAAATAATGCGTATGTGCATGCATTGTAATGTTCTGCTAGACATATCCAACAGTGATGTTGTACTCTCCTATAATCAATCGATGCCTGAAATGACATACTTATATTAAGGATGAGCCTAAGTATAAAGAGTGGGTCTCCTTACCCTCTCCATCACGTGGTAACTAGGCTTCCTATGGGGCCCGATAAGCACAAGATGGGCTTTATGGTTTGAACAATTCTACAAGACATGGTGGAAGCACTATCAATAATGGGGCAAACAATTTGGGTTAGCCCACTAAGAGAGGATGAGAATGGGCCTAACAATGGGCCTAGGGAGGTTTACAACATGGACATTTAACCACCATTGACTCCTTGAGTGCAACCAGCTATAGATATTATCCCATAATGGGGCCAATGGCCCTTAAACTAGCTAGAAAATGAATGGGCAGCATACATATTATTTCATTCACATGGTGGGCCACTTAGGTCAGCCCATAAATCTCATTCATCATGGTGGGCCTCTTGGGATAGCCCATATAATCAGTAAAATAGATGGGCAGCATATACAACACATACATCATAATAGGCCCTCATGGGGCAACCCATGGCTCAGAAAAATAGATGGGCAAAGTACATAAGCACACACATCATAGTGGATCTTACAAGTTAGCCCATGTGCTCTAGAAAATGGATGGATGGCACATATAACACATATGACAAGGTGGGCTCCAATGGCTTGATGTCCAGCCCATCTAGGCCTACTGGACATCGAAAAATCTAGACAGTTAGGTCCTCATGTACATAAGGTGGTCCTTACATATTAATGGGGCCCACGACCCTGAAAAACGGCCTAACAGAGTGTATGAAGTATATACATCAAGGTGGGAGAAGAGTTGACCTTGCATGCACATGAGAGAGGGGAGGTATGGGTGTGTGACATCACACACATGGGTAGAGATTCTCTCACCCATATGTGGCATGTGCATGTGTGCATGGCATGTGTAGAATGGAGTGCATGACACCATGCGCACATGATACACTATTGATTCTTCATGACATATCTAACTAACAGAGTGTCGTACAGACGCACGGGCTGTACATCCACGATCGCAGCAACGGGATGGTCGATATGAAATAGGTTTCGAGGTCTTGAGATTTCGATCAGTTGGGTGTGCAGTATGAATAGCCAATCTAGGTCTGGCTAAGGATCTCGATCATTGTGCACATAGGCATAGAAAATGGTACGGAATAGATGGGGTCTTACAATCTACCCTCCTAATAAAAATTTTATCCTCAAAATTTCTAGTCACAAATACATTATCAAACTCATAACATAGAAAGCCAAACATATGTATCATCATACATATATAATACAATCATCCATACCACAAGTGAGGGTATTACTTGTGGTTATCTCCCACATGCCCAGGTGCTAAGTATAGTTTCTAGGTTCTCTAGTAGGGAACCCTATTTTGACTAAGTTCTCAAACTAGGAATACTAGATTCGTGTCTCTAGATTCATACAAATCAGGGGTACTAATAGCATCTAGCTTTTCGATTAATCACTGTAGGAGACCTAGTTTAATTTCTTCTGCATTTTTCAGTTATTAAATATGCTCATAAGTGATCCCAAATCTTATGCTCTGATACCATTTTCTGTCACACCCCAAATCTGGGGACAGACAACTTACGTAATGCCCCAAATCCGGCACTCGACTTCCATAGACCAAGTCTTGAGTTCGATGCACCTAATTTCATATAGTTAGGTGGGGTATAAAAATCACACACTCACATGGTGTAGTGGCCCACACAACTTCCACCAATTCACACGACTAGTTGGGCCACCCAAAATCTCAAATTCCTATGGTATAGTGATCCACATGATTTCTACCAACTAACAATCTAAATGAGGAATAACCATTACAATGGGTACCATGAAAATGACTTAGATTGCAATAAATATATAAGCAGCCCCACACTTTAAGATGATCTAACAAAATAGATGAATAGCTGGTAAAACATATATATTAGGTGGCCTATGATCGGTTTTTTTTTTTTTTTAAAGAATAGATGGATAGATTTCTCACAAACATTACTGCAACTCTAGGAAACATTTAATGGTGGACAAGTGATCAATATTACTCCCATGGCATGAGATTTGGATCTGACTAGTCTATGGGATCGTACCCTAAAATGATAAGGATAAACTGATGAATGGCATGGATCTACATCATACTGCATGGCGGAGTCCATGGTCAAGGAAGCGTCCCAACATATAGGGGGGCACACTAGGGCCTAAGAATTTTCAATGGTTGTTACCACTGTTTCTACTTATAATGTGCCCCACCTAAAATTGAGTTCTACTTCATCTTGTGTCCACAAGCAGGAGGTGGGCCCACTTCCCAAGTTACTTGAAAATATAGGCAATGTGGGTATACAACACATGCACCTAAGTGGGCTCCACATGTATCACGTTATGTCTAGGGAAGTTTTTATTGGTAAGCATGCAATTCCCTTTCCTTATTATTATTATTATTATTATTATTTTTATTTTTATTATTATTATTATTATTATATTTTGTATAATTATAGGTCCCATTGACTTGTTGGGGTCCACCCCATGAATAGTTTGTACAATAAATAACATCATAGTTGATACCACCCACTAGATGAATGACATGGCTATAAAGTAAATACATCGGGTGGGGCCCATAACACATGGATGGTCTATATGATGGACGACCTGGATATAAAATACATGTAATGAGTTGGCTCCGCTCTCCAATGACCAACCCAGCTTTGGTGGCAGTTACACATTGCGGTAGAACTCAAGAGATTTAATGGTAAGGATTTTTATTCCCACTGTTTCTTATAGTGTGGTCCACCTAAGGCGTGGCTCTGCTGCATTCTTTTACTCATGTCTTAAAATGGTCTGAAGGAGTGGATGAATGGCCCAGATATACTTTTCATCACCAAGGTGGCGCCCCGAAAAATCTAAGTATTTTGAGTACAATTTCTAATGTCCAAGTGGCACGGCCTGCATGAGCTTCTAATCCCCCTGATTTTTGTGACCATACACTGAATGGGCAAGTAAGATGGATGAATGTTGTGGATTTAACACATACATCATGGTGTGGCCATGATCAGCCCCACAAAACCTTACCGCAAAGGTAGGCAGGGACAACCTTCTATAGACGTCCAGGGAGGACATCACCTCCTTCACGCCCTTTCTTTTCTATTTTATTTTATTATTTATTATTTTTTCTCATTAAGGTGGGTCACTTGAGAGATCCAGTCCATCCATTGTGTGTGTCCCACTTGGTTGAGGGGTCAGTCCAAGTTTCAGATGCATCCAAATTTTAGGTGGACCCCAGAAAGTACTTTTATATAATTTACCTAGTCTTCACATGATTTTAGATGGTGTGGGTCATCTGAGTTCCATGTATAGTTGATTTTTGAGATCCCATCATTTAAAAGGCCATCAAATGTATGGTGCTGATGTTCGACATACATCATGGTGGGACCTATGGCTGGGACCCATGGTCGCTGCCTATCCAAACAGCAAGACACTACTTGCTATAGCGTCCTCTGGACACCGGCAACAACAATGTTTAGCACCCACTTGCTGCTTTTTTTGTTATCCTAAGGTTTTTCATAGGTGGGATGCTCATCAAGATGATCCACCTCATATGTTAGATTTTATGGCCCGATACGGATCTAGCAAGCCCAATATTCAACATTTTTTGACGTACATAAACATCATAGCAGGCCCTAATGGTTTATCACTATTAAAATAGTCTTTTTGATGGTGTGGCCTAGTAGAGATTTGGATTGGCTTCATTTTTTAGTTCAATGCCTAAAATGAGTTGGGGAATGTATGAATCCTGATGGGTGAGTGTATGAAACATATACATCAAGGTGGGAGAAGAGTTGACCTTGTATGCACATGAGAGAGGGGAGGTATAGGTGTGTAACATCACACATATGGATAGAGATTCTCTCACTTATGTGTGGCATGTGCATGTGTGCATGGCATGTGTTGTGCACATGTGTGCATGGCATGTGTTGTGCACATGTGTGGAATGGAGTCATGGCGCCATGCGCACATGATACACTAACGATTCTTCACGGCGTATCTTACTAACAGAATGTCGTACAGACGCACGAATTGTACCTCCATGATCGCTGTGACGGGGTGGTTAATATGAAATAGGTTTTAAGGTCTTGGGATTCTAGTCAGTTGGGTGTGCACTATGAACGATAAATCCAGGTTTGGCTAAGGGCATCGATCATCGTGCACATAGGCATAGAAAATGGTATAGAATGGATGGGGTCTTACAATCTACCCTCCTAATAAAAATTTCATCCTCAAAATTTCTAGTCACAAATATATTATCAAACTCATAACATGGAATGTCAAACATATGTATCATCATACATATACAATACGTTTATCCATCCCACAAGTGAGGGTATTGCTCACAGCTATCTCCCTCATGCTCGGGTGCTAAGTATAGTTTCTAGGTTCTCTAGTAGGGAACCCTATTATGACTACTCAAAATAGGAATACTAGATTCGTGTCTCTAGATTCATACAAATTAGGGGTACTAATAGCATCTAGGTTTTCGATCAATCGCTGTGGGAGACCTAGTTTAATTTCTTCTACATTTTTCAGTTACTAACTTTGCTCATAAGTGATCCCAAATCTTATGTTATGATACCATTTTTTGTCACGCCCCAAATCTGGGAACGGATAGCTTCTATGTGCCCCAAATTTGGCACTCGACTTATAAACACCAAGTCCCAAGTTTAGCGCACCAGAAGGAAGATTTTTTACTGAACTTTATATATATATATATATATATATATATATATATATATATATATATATATATATATATATATATATATTATTGTAACATCCCAGAAAAATTCATACAAAGATCGAGTACAACATTTGGCAGAATAACCCAAGGACCACATCCGATTGTATGATTTAGATAGGATTTAGTTAAGTGCTAAATAATTAGTGGATTAAGCTTGGGCCACCATTTCCACAAATGGAAAGGACTAGAATTAGGAATACCATTGGCTTAATGTCATCTTAAGACCTAGGAGAAATCCCAAGGGCCTGTCACTCTCAAGAGTACATTGAAACTCTGTAATGGACCTAGACCGTATGTCGGGGGTCTGATGACCGTAAAATTATAGAAGATGTCCGTCCTACTGGGCTTGACAACCATCACGGGAACCAAGCCCAAATAGTATCCAGAAACACCCAACTTGAGCCGTGAGTTAAGTGCATGGGAAATGCAAATACCTTAAGAAAATGAACTTAAACTTAAGTGAATTGGGTCATTCGCTCTTACACAAAGTTGAGGATTTTTTATCGTTGGTTTATGACCAAACTTCACACATGGAGAAAGAAATTTTCCCTGCACACATCAGTTGGGCCTGATTCGACACGTACGACCGTTGATCTGATACGGGCTCTCCATGGTCAATCGGCTTATCCGATCACACCAAAATCATGTCCTAGAATGTATCCATTGTCAGGAAGTGTACCCAATGATGTAGATGAGCCGTGGGCCTCCTTAAGAGCCCTGTTCATCAGAAACAACCGCACACAAGGTATAAACATAGTATAAGGTGGCCCTGGGGCCATTTACACCCCATTTGGGGCTATAAATAGCTCCCAACTCACCCTCTCTCTCCCATATACGAATTTCATAAACCCTAGAGAGATAGAGAGAGAAGAGAAAAGAGAAAATAGAGAAGAAGAAGTTTGGGAGCTCACTATAACTATGGGAAATCTTCTCCCATGCATGCACGGGGCTAATCACTATCACTTTTCACTACCGAGATGCTTCCAACTACAACTTAGGGTAAGAAATACCAACCCTAATAGTGATGTAGATCTACCGAATGACTTTTCTCTAACCCAGCTAACCCGTTTAATCGTTTAGGTGCCCGATGTTTCATTTTTGGAAACGTAGTCTTAGGATCGAGTCCAAATCGAGTTTATTATCAAAAGGTGTGGACTATAAACACTTAGGTTTCGATTTATCAATGCTTTCATCACTGCTAATGATTTATGCTTTCCTGGATTACTACCGTATTATCTTAATTATGTTGATTGTTGTATGAGATACACCTACGAACTGCGATAAGTAAATGATGTAACCTATGTGTTTGATGAATTTTCTAAATGAGAAATAGAAAATGATTAGTGCTTGCCATGATTACTAATCTAGGATTCGTCATTATCATATGCATATGGATTTCTCTGTGTAAAGAATTGATAAAACATATGTTGTAACTAACATAGTTTATGTGTTTGATAAATTGTCTAAATGATAAATGGTTGATGATTTGTATTTATTACAAGTATTAAGGCATGATTCTTTATTGTATTATGCACATGTATATTTTTCTCTATGTAATCAATTGATAAAATCCAAGTTGTAGTTAACATGGTCTATATGTTTGATGAAATGCCCAAATGAGAAATCTGCATGGATTGTTTATTAAATACTAGGATAGATATTACATGTGGTTGTTAGCAACATTTGGATAGGATTGGGACTACAATCGTAGTCTAGGCAATCGGTAAACGTCCATGCTTGGGTGGCCGAATTAGGCTAACCACCTTGGGTAATCTCGATGAATACGAGTTGTATGATGACTTTCGACAGTGGCTATGCCACAAGGGGTGCTTATGCGATCCATGTTGATTAAGTCAATATGCGCCCATACCAATCGAGCTTGCCTAACAAACCAGCTGACCTATTGTGTGTTTACCATGTATGGATGCGACTGTTTGAATCTAAGGTACCCCTCACCAATACAAAGATCCACCTTTAACTATGGTACCATGATCCTCAAGACTCGTGAGCTGGTATGGTGGTATGGGACACCGTGTTCATGTTGTTAGCCTACGATGGGGTGACGAGCATCCCCGGAATCACCGCGAGCACCATTTCTTGCAACTTGCCTATCGTATGTGTTTATGTAAGAGTGATGAACCTAGATGGATCGAGAACAGAGGATTAGGAACGCTGCGGTTGTCTGATGCCTAATGTTCTATTCGGGTCAATATTAAAAAGGGAGGTACCTTAGCTTCCCAAACTTCTTGTGTGAATGACCATAATTAATCACTTGGCTAACATGACCATGTATCACATTACATTAGTTAAAATGTGACAAAAAGGCATTGGAGTTGCACATTTGAGGAAGTGTTTTCATATGCGAAACAGGCGGTCGGAGTCGTGTGTTGAGGGAGTGTTGATGGGTGAAGCCATGCATCATTACTATACTCCATTTTGGCATTTAAAAAAGAATAGCTAGGAAGTGATTATTGTGATTGCCTTATCATTATTGCTTTGATTGACTTGATAACATGTGTAAATTTTACCTTATAGAACCACTGAGTTGATCACTCACTCCAACTCTTGGATAGTGTTTTAAAACACTAACCAGACATTGATGTAGATGTAAGTACTAACGACATCTATGCATTGGAGCAGAACTTCTTGGATTAGGAAGAGGAATTCTCCTACTTCCAACTCTCAGGCGGGCTGATGTAAGCCACATACCGTTACGCAGGAAACACTGGGCATCTGGGCTTAGTTGAACACATTTACATTTCCACATTTTGTTCATTTTAAATTTATACATGTATATATTGAACCCGGTTACGTACTCATACTATGGAAGAAATTTTATGAAACATCTGCATACTTATATAAACATGTTTTAAAATTTCACACTTTCTTAACTTCATTAAATCTAGAGTATGATAAGCCGTTTTGTAACATTTCATGCTTGCTTAATCAATCAACATGGAAGAAATCAGAAAACTATCTTCCATAGGACATAAGTGATGTTCGGAATCTCGGGAGTCGAGCCTTGCTCAACCCTCGAAATTCAAGGCGTTACAAGTTGGTATCAAAGCATGAATTGGATTAAACCGAACCTGGGGTAATAGGCTATCAAGATGCACTTTAACTTAGGAAGGGGGCAATGGAACTTAGATATGACATTAGGATCCCAAAGTTCTGCTGACATGCGAGATCAAACACTGTAGTTTAGTTGAAGGTTTATAACTAGGGGACTCATATCATGTGAAGCGACCTAAGTCGCCTCTGACCAAAGATAAAAAATCAAGTTGACTTAAGGTCGACTCGACAGTAGTACAGTGGGACTTGGCACAAATAGCTAATAAGTCCAAGACGGCCTAAACGTTGAACTTTATAGTTCAAACTGATTATGGATCCATGCCAAATAAATCCTGAGTAAGGAAAGAGAATCCGGGAGACGCGACGAAACACCCTTGTACCACGACAGGTGGACACGTCCATCAGGGATCAAGCTAGAAGGTCTGGTGGGGCCCAGGGGGTCCCATGTACCATAAATAATGATCCAAGGGGGGTGGCCACAGCGGGATGGCAGAGGCACCAAGCGATTGACAACGCACCGCTGAAAATGCCAGTGGGGCGCGACGGTCACGCGGGATCGATTGCACACCACCAGACTTTCCAGTGAAGCCAGTGGTGTAAGACTCGTATCTTAGTCTGTACCGTTTCGTAGACTTCCACGGTCTTACCGGTCAAATTTTGGCAACCTTCAACCCTTAATCGATATTTGCACGCGACCCTGATTCGTACGCCATTAACTCGAGTCGACTCAACCCAAGATCTTTACCATAGCGACTGTGCCGTCGCTGCGGTTTCGATGCCGTGACTCGCGTGTCGAGGCGATACCCTGGTCAGGAGATATGGGTCAGCGTTCGGTGTGCGGAAAACGCCGCGCGTTGCGAAACCCAAGAGAATCTCTACGAGGTGTCACATCAATCTCATCAATCAATTAAATCTTATCACATCACATATCAAGTACACATCACCTTTCACCCATACCCAAGCAACCACAAAAGTCAAGAATCTCTTACAAAGCCCATACCTTTTTTACACCAAAAACCCTCAAAGTCAAAAAGTTCTTACACCACCCATGCTTTTCTTACACAAATGACCACAAAAGTCAATTTTCTTACACACCCATCACTCACCACATCCATCACCCATCTATCTCTCTCTCCCTTTTACAACTCTCTCTCTCATTTTCAAACTCAAAATCCAAGCAAAAAGACTCCATAAGTATGAACTCTCCAAGCCTCTCCCTCTCTTTCAAAACTTCAAGTGTGGCCCACCTCTCTATCCTAAGATATCCCATCCTAGCCATCTATTCCTCATCTCCTCCATTGGAATCAAAGCTAAGGTGCTAAGGAACCCTTAGGAACAAGAAGATCGAACGGTGGGTGCTTGATAATAGTATTTTTCATATTTTTAAGATGGGCCAAGTGAGGGCAACCGATCAATGGTTTGGATCTCACTTGGGACCCTAAGATGTGGCCGATGGCCCACTTTGATCATCATGATTATTCCATGATGGGGCCATTCTCCATGGACCCCATCATGATGTTTATTTTCTTGCATACCTAGGGTCATATAGACCGTCTATGTTAGTGGAGAAGGGATCTCCACCGTTGGATTTTGATTTATTTGGTCATGTGTAATGGGACCCACTTGATGTATGATCAGTTACAAGGGAGGGCCCATAGTGCCGGGGTCCCTCCATCACGCGCGTGTCCCACTTTCTATCTCTCTATTTTCCTCTCTATTTCATTCCTCTTATGAAATCATGTTAAGGTTGCGTGGCCCACTTGAATGGACCCCATCATGAGGCATGTATTCTATCCAACCATCTACTAGTGGGGCCCATTTTGTGTGTTGTATCCACTCCATACTCCATGAGGTGGCCCACCTAAATAGGGCCCACCTCTAATGTATTTGTTTCATGCAACGTCCAGCGTACACTGGACATGGGTTGGGAAACACAAAAATAAGCTTGTTTTCAAGCTTTTGGGGTGACCCACTCACCCAGGCCCCACCTTGATGTATGTATTCAATCCATGCCATCCATTCCTTTCCCCAAGCCCATTTTAGGCATTAAGACAAAAGATGGGGTCAATCTGATCACTCGGCGGGCCATTGCATAAGAAATAGTGTTTCTACCCCTTAAAATCTCCCCTGATGTTTTTATCATCCAAAAATTTCAAACTTTAGACTCATTTTATTTGTTTCGAGCTGTAGAGTCCCATGGTTAGGATAGATTTTCCGAACATGGGTCCCACCTGTGAGAAACCATAGGAAAATGAATTTAAAAAAAATAAAGAAAGGAAAGAGAGAGTGCTACAGCAGACGCTGTAGCTGTCAGCGCTGCCAGCGCCATGGGCAGATGAACGGACGGACAACACCACGGCCCAGCGTGGGCCCCACCCTGATGTACATTTCGTACATCTGCACCGTCCATTTTGTGGGCCTTGAGGGCAGCAAGCTACCCTCCAAAACTCAGCCCAATCCAAAGTTCAGGTGGCCTACAACATTGGAAATAGTGGTGATTAGGTGGCTGCCCTTGAAATTTCTTTTGAGCCCACAGAAGTTTTAAATCAATCTAAAATTTGTATTTTCTCTTCATCCAGGTCTGAGTGACCTTATGAACGGTTTGGATGGCTTATAAATATTATGGTGGGCCCCACATGGGACCCACAATGTTGTGTGTGTTTTACATCCACCGTCCAGGCGGACGGTGGAAGGCCACCATGATAAATGTGTTCTATTTCCACTGTCCAGCGGACGGTGGAGCCCACTGTGCTGCATGTGTTTTATATACACTGTCCAACAACAGTGGGACCCACCATGATGCGTGTACAGCATCCAAACCGTCCACCCACTTAGAAGGATCATTTCATGACATGAGTTTAAGAATGAGGCAGATTTATGATCAAGTGGACCATTTGTGTTTGGGTGTGACCCAATTGACATATAAGGCCTATGGATTTAGGCCCATTTGATTTATATAAGGCCTATAGGATTAGGCCCATTTGATGTGTATAAAGTCCGTGGGATTGGACCATTTGATGTGTTCCAAGGCCCATGGAATTAGGCCCATTTAATGTAATTTAAGGCCCATGGGAGTGGACCCATTTGATGTGTTCCACGGCCCATGGGATCAGGCCCATTTGATGTAATTTAAGGCCCATGGGAGTGGACCCATTTAATGTATTCCAAGGTCCATGGGATTGGACCCATTTGATGTATTTTAAAGCCCATGGGAGTGGACCCATTTGATGTATTCCAAGGTCCATAGGATTGGACCCATTTGATGTATTTTAAAGCCCATAGGTGTGGCCCATTTGATATATATAAGACACATGGGTCGAGAACCATTTAATGCATTCTAAGACCCACGGGTTATGACCCATTGCAATGCACTTAAGGCCCATTGGTGCGGCCCATGGATGTGGCCCACTTAATGAATATAAGGCCCATAGGATGTGGCGCATTTGATATATTTAAGGCCCAATGGGAATTGTACTTAAGGCCCATTGGTGCGGCCCACTTGATGTATATAAGGCCCATTGAATGTGGCCCATTTGATATATTTAAGGCCTAATGGGATGTGCCTAAGGTCCATTGCAATGTGTGACCCCAACTCGGATTATGTAATGATCGTGCCTTGGGAACAATGTTGGTTTGACGTCCACATTACGAGTATAATGTTGGTTGGATGTCCACATTACGACTCTCCATAGGGCTCATTGATAGGCAGTGCTTGTTGTGTGTCGACCGTCTAGGTCACCTGCGTTGTATGGATATTTCATTACATGTTTAGTATAGTCCCATGACGCATGATCATACGCATCATATGTATGCTTAATATGAGAGGTGACTGATCATAGCATATGCCTTCGGGTAGATTGTTATGGGACCCCGATTAGGCAATGTTTCCCTACATGAGTGCACGATACGCGCAGGATTTGATGCATGATTGGATAGTGTGATTCATACATTTCGCATTGTATGACAGGATTGCTGTACACCCTAGCGACATCGGGGTTGTAGCCTCCACAGGCGTATCATGGTTGGCAGGATTGGATACTGAAAATCTCGTTCTAATGGGGTGTTATAGATATCCCTGGATGAAAGTCTTTAAACCCTTATGGTACCAAGAGGTTACTCCAACGTCTAGACCGAGTGGGTAGATGAGCGTTGAGTGCCGATTACCAGATGGGTGCGCTCTCCACTGTGTCGTGGTCGGTTGGAAGGAGGTGCGGGCTTACCCACCCGAGAGTAGGGGGCAAAGCTAGGCTGAGTTTGACCAGCTCGAGGAATGGGTTCGCTATCGACGAGTCGAGCCCGATATTGGCAGACGGATAGTGAGGTCTCTTCCACTTACCTTATTACGCGCGATGAGGTGGCGATCTGATTTAGAGTGTATTAGACCCCGGTGATATCCCAGATTTGAGTCGTATTGACATGTGGATTTATATGAGGATTGTATGCTTGACTTGCATCTTGCATCGCATAGCCTTGGTATGGCTCATGTATTTATGGATCCATCTGCATATTCCACATTACTCTGATATTGCATGGTCATATTACTACCCTGCACACACACTTTCACCACCCTCTAAGCTTTCTATAAGCTTATGCATGACCATTGCGTGCAGGTGACATTGGGACACAGTAGCGCTGAGGCAGGAGCACTTTGCAGATCATTTTGGAGTTTTTGTTCTTTACCATTGTATTTCCCTTTATGCTCATTATACTCGTAAAGTTTTTGATCATAGTGGTAATGTAATGGAGTTCTTGGTTGTTATTTGTGGGTTATGCCTTTGGTTATGCTTATTACGAATTAAACTGACATTGAAAATCCTCCTCGTAGCATCCCAGGATCGGAACCTGGCGATGGGCGCTGAGATCCGAGAATGGGGTTCTACGAAGGCTGTCGGCACTGGATTCGGTGATCGAGAATTTTGTGAGCCCGATTTCTGAGTTTTGGACATGACAAGTGGCGCCGCCTAATCTGTGGCATGCCACCACTGGCCTGTTCATGTGGGCCCCTCCCACGTGTGGGGGTCCACTTAAACGGCCCTACCAACCCTCCTTTGCTCATTTCCACCCATTTCTAAATCCTTTACCCTTCCTAAACCTCCCCAAGCCCTATTTTCACCCTCAAATCCCTATTCCCAATCCTTTAATTCTTAATCTCCTCTTTACAGTTCTTATTCACCACACCCCTTCACCTCAAATCACTTCAAATCATCCTTTGCATTTCCTCCCTCTTGCTCATTTGAACACAAATCCATCACCTAGGGCTCACAAAACACTCATCTTCTCAAAATCCTTCCATACCATACACCTTTTCATGTCCATGGACCTTTTTGAGATAGTGGCCGCCATCTTTTCCATCTCTATGCTTCATTCCCTTATGGGAAAGAAACTAGCAACCCTAAATGAGGCCGGGCCAAGTCATCCGAGTTGTTCCAAGAAGAAGACAAGTTTTGGGGCAAGTTTTGAGTGCCGAATTGAGGTCAAAGCGAGACCTTGACCCCTAAATCTTAATAGAGAGGTCTCTACTGGCGGGCATCAAACTCGGTAAGTTTCACCATCATAAAGTTATCTTTGAAGCTCATGTGGATAAGAAATTATTTGGGATTTACTCGGTGATTGACCACCTTCTGGAGAATGGATGGGGTCCTATGTTTGAAGGAAAGACACACACTAATGAGGGCTTCATGCAGGCCTTCTACGCGCACATAAAGGACCCGACTCTTGTTCCTCTCCTATTTACTATTCCTTTGGGAAGAACAAAAACTAGCGTTGATGTGGACATTATAACCCGCATTATGGGAGTTAAGCGCGGCGTTGTGCATGTCAGTGAGACTAATCTCATTGATGGGCAGGAGAGAGATCGCTGCACTTGCTTCCTGTGCGGCCAACTCGGTAATTAGAGGCGAGATAATTGCCTTAAAATGATGCACATGACAAATGATTACTGCCTGCTCGACCATATATGCACATACAACATGTATCCCAGATCAGGCAACCGCATGGAATGCACAAGATTCATGGTGGACTTCCTATACCGAGTAGGATAGGGAGATAAAGTGTGCCTGCCCACTCTTGCCTTGACCCAAATAGTGAAGGCTGCACAATCTGTTTAGGGGGACTTGTCCCTCCCATTCAACCGACTGATTTGCAAGATTGTCTGAAATTTTGGGTTCAAGCTCCACATGGATAACCTTGCTCCTATCCATTACATCAACGGGAGGACCCTCAATAACATGAATATAGGTCCCAGACAACGTTAGGCCCGACTTGAGGAATTCAGGGATGAGATAAAGGGGGAGACTGAGGGAGAGGAAGAAAGTGAGGAAGAAGAACAAGAAGAAGAAGTGGAGGCTCAGGACTTCGACTGGGAGCCTCCCATCGCTTAAGATGAGCATGCCACCCACGACGCTCACCTAGCCAAGATTTAGGAAAATCAGGAATATCCGAAGAAGAGATTTAAGAGAATGTCCCACACTCTGAAGGCCCTCCTGTGCTACATGCAGGATAAGGGAGCACCTCCACCTTCACCAGAATCGGAGGATTAGGAGTGTAGTTAGTAGTTGCTTCCTTATGTAAGGATAAGCTTAGTTCAGATGTTGGGATTGTAAATATTGAAGTCTTTTGTTAATCAGCCATCATGTATTCTCTGTCATAGTACATATAATGTCATACTAACTGTGACAACTTTTGTTTAATGAAATGCATGGAGCTCCTTTCATTTTAGTAATGTGTGAATGTTTGAAAAAGCTGATGATGTATGTGTGTTGTTTGTATGATGTTACTCTAATACTATGAATAATGTACCCTATATTGTATTTAGGGAATGCCCCCTAAAACCAGTCAGAACATGATGTCTCCCACCTGACGAGTTGGTTGACAGGGCCCCTCTCCCGAATGATAGCCAAATGGACCTTAGTTTGGGTCCGGGTAGCGAGACAATGCTGGATTCACGACCGACTAACGGCCCTACTGATGGGCTAATGCCACGTGTGCCACTGGTTCTAAGCCAGAACCATGCCTCTTCATCAGCACCACCTATACCTCAGGCAGCCCCTCCCCCAGATAGATTGGAATAGATGTTACTTTTGATGTAATAGCAACAACATGTCCTAGCAACAATAGTGGGGGCCATTGCACAGAATATGAATGTAGTCCCACCGATGCACCACATGCAGGCCACCGGGGCAATAGCTACATGTAGGATTTTTAAGCATTTTCAATGCCTCCATCCTCCCACATTCACGAGTACCCATAGACTTGAGGAGACTGAGTACTGGTTGGATTAAATATCCAAGATTATAAGGCCATTATACTACTCTAAGGTGGAGCAAGTCGAGCTTGTTACATATATGTTCGAGAAGGAGGCTAGCCTATGGTGGGACATTGTCCTATGAACCATTCCTGCAGGTTTGTGTGGACATGGGATGGGTTTGAAACACGTTTCCACGAGAAATACTTCCCCCTCACCCATCGTAATGACAAAAAGGGTGAATTCCTCAACCTCGAGCAGGGGGGAATGGTAGTGGCGGAATATAAGAACCGCTTCACAAAGCTAGCTAAATATGCTCCCTTAGTTTTGGCTAATGAGCCGATGAAAATGTGACAATTCTTAGAAGGGTTGCGGGTTAACATCCACACCAAGATGTGTTAGGCTGCATCCACACCTATGTTGAATTAGTGAACATGCCTTTGTGAGCTAAGCAGGACAGTGAGCAGGTGTCCCGAACATGCTTGCCAATCGGCCCCAGGCCTAGGCCTGAACTACAGACCTGGCCGCTTCTCTACAAGAGGCCACGTGTGAACTCACCCCCCAAACTGATGGCTCCGCCGGCCCAACAAAGGCGTTCTGATTGCATGTACACCTACTGTGGCAGAGCGGGTCACACTGACCCTTTCTACTTTACCAAGATGAGGGATAATGGCTACACGCTGCCTCAAAGGGTCAATGTCAGCCCCTGCATGCTATTTTAGTCCCTCCTTTATGATATATGACACTGGCGCAACCATAAAATCAACCTCCTGCATCCCAAAGTAGGCCACCTCAACGGCCTATGATAGCGTCGCCTAATCGCCTGTAACAAGCTCACGTACATGCACTCACTATGGAAGCAGCTGAATCAACGATTATAGTACTGCTAGCATTTGAAGTCATTTCCCACATTCAAGGTACACCTATATTCCTTTTAGTGGACACTGGGTCCACTGTTTCTATGGTAGCATGCTCTGCGGTTAAGCGATTAGGATTGGACACTACCCCTATGATTGGGGTGAGAATCATCGCCATAACGGGAACGTTCTCAAACACCACTAAACTCTGTAAGAGTTGCCTGATAGACTTAGGGAGTAGAGTGATGCACATTAACCTAATTGTAACCAAGATTTATCATTACGACATCATCCTCGGCATGGATTGGCTCACCAAAGTGAAGGTGAAAATTGACTGTGAGACCGGGTTAGTGAAAGCCCATGAGACTAAGGGTACGCCCCGCCTACCTAGCACGGTGGCCAGGGACGCCTCCTAATTTGCCCCGACGATGCCCTGCCTGCTTAGAATGACGTCCTGGGCCACCGCCTAATTTTCCCCGACGAAGCCCTGCCCGCCGTGGCACTATCCCTGCCAGCTTAGCACAGTGCCCTGGGCCACCGCCTAATTCACCGCGACGAAGCCCTTCCCGCTTCGCATGACGCCCCTACCTGCCGCCTAATTTGCATCGACCCTGGGAAACATATATTATTTCAATTGTGCAGCTTTTCCAGCGACATCGTCACTCCCAACCAAAAAATATGCGTGCGTGTCGGTGGGTGGGTGGGCAGCGCAAGCACTGGTGACTGCCGCACTTGGCGCACTTCGGGCACTCACGCACTTGCGTAGTAAGTAATGCTGGGGACTTTCCTCAACAATGCCTTTCCTGTCATGGCACTAGCCCCACCTGCTTAGCATGACGTCCTTATCCGCAGCCTAATTCGGCCCGACAATGCCTTGCCCACCATGGGACTAGCCCTACCCACTTAGCACAGCGTCCCTGCATGCCGCCTTATTCACCCTAACGGTGCCCTACCTGCTTAGCACGACATCCCTGCATTCCACCTTATTCGCCACAACGGTGCCCTACCCCTGTAGCACGGCGTCCCTGCTTGCCCTCCTAATTTGCCCCGACGATGCCTTGCCCGCTTAACACGACATCCCTACACACCGCCTAATTCACCCCGATGATGCCTTGCTCACCGTGGCACTCACCCCGCCTTCTTAGCACGACACCCCGGGCTGTCGCCTAATGTGCCCCGACGATGCCCTGCCCACTTAACACAGTGTCCCTGTCCACCACCTAATTCGCCCCGACAATGCCCCTGCCCACTTAGCGCGGCGTCCCTGCTCGCTGCCTAATTCGCCCCTACGATGCCTTGTCCGCCTGGTAAAAGCCTCACTCGCTTAGCACAGCACCCTGGGTAGCCGCCTAATTCGCCCCGACGAAGCCCTACCTTCACCTTCCCAATTCAGGTCAATTGTCCCTTTCAGGTCCTTTGTTATACTTCCCTATTGAAAATTTATGATGGTTCATCACTTGGGGACATGTCAGTGGTCTAAGATTTCATGGACGTGTTCAGAATGATCCCTGGACTACCTCCCCAGCATGAGATCAACTTTACCATCGACCTTGTGCCAGGCACAACGCCTATCTCCTTGCAGACGTACTGCATGCCTCCATATGAAATGGAGGAATTAAGGAAATAGATCGATGATTTATTGGACTCAGTTTTTATATGGTCGAGCGTATCTCCTTGGGGAGCTCCGATATTATTCACGAAAAAGAAGGACGGATCGCTATGATTGTGTATAAACTATCGCAAACTGAACCATGTTACAGTAAAGAACAAGTATCCTCTACTCAGGATAGATGACTTGTTTAACCAATTAAAGGGAGCTCAGTATTTCTCTAAGATAGGCTTACGGTCCAGGTATCATCAGTTACATGTCAGGAAAGAAGACGTACAGAAAACAACTTTCAAGACTAACTTCAGGCATTACGAATTTCTCGTGATACCTTTTGGATTTATAAATGCACTGACTGTATTCATGGATCTCATGAACCGGGTGTTTCGACTGTATCTTTACCATTTCGTCATCGTATTCATAGACGACATTTTGGTATACTTAAAGAGTCGAAAAGATCACGAAGAACACCTGCGAACAGTCCTTGATACCCTTAGGAAGAATCAATTGTTTGCATGATACCAAAAATGTGACTTCTGGAAGGAAGAAGTCAAGTTTTTGGGACACGTAATTTCCAAATAAGGAATTGCCATGGACCTTGCCAAGGTGACTGCAATACAGGACTGGGAGCAGCCCGACTCAGTTACAGAAGTGAGGAGTTTCCTCAGAATTGTCGACTATTATTGCCGATTCATTAAAGATTTCTCCAAGAACTTACTTAGAAAGATTTTAAATTTGCTTGGAATGAGAAAATAGAGGCAGCCTTTCAGGAATTAAAGGACAAACTGACATTTGCGCCCGTACTAGCACTGTCAGAGTAATGGGTCAAATATATTATTTACACCGATGCCTCTTGAGTCGGTTTGGGGTGTATGCTTATGTAGGAGGATAGGGTGATCGCCTATGCCTCTCGACAGTTGAGAAAACACGAAGAAAATTACTCCACTCATGATTTAGAGTTGGCAGCAGTCATTTTCGCATTAAAGCTCTAGAAACATTACCTCTATGGAGAGGAGTTCGAGCTCTTTTGCGACCATAAGAGCCTCAAGTATATCTTTACACATAGGGACCTTAACATGAGGTATCACCGTTGGATGGAGACATTAAAAGACTTCAAGTTTGAGGCCTCCTACTATCCTAGCATGGCCAACCTTGCGGCCGATGCGCTGAGCCACAAGAAAACCATGGAATTTACAGCACCGCTAATGGTAAAAGAATGGAATATGGTGGAGTTCATGCGAGATTTTGAACAGAGGTTAACAGTGGAAGAGCCATTCGAAAGCGTCGCACACCTCCATGTACAACCACTTATTAATGATCGAATCATTGTGGCTCAGCAAGAAGATGAACTATTGTTGAAGATGAGAGATGTGCAAGCGATGATGAAAAATTAAAATGGAGGATTGGCTTAGATGGAGGTATGCAGTACCGTGGCCGCCTATGTGTCCCCAACCTTCATGACCTGAGAAGAGAAGTCCTAGAGGCTGCTCACAATTCAAAGTTGGCGATGCAGCTAGGTAGTATGAAAATGTATCGGGATGTGAATTGTTCGTACTGGTGGGACAACATGAAAGCCCAAATAGCAGATTTTGTGTCCCGATACCTCACATACCAACAAGTCAGCTGAGCACCGCCGGCCCCCAGGTTTACTTCAACCCATGCCCATAGCTGAGTGGAAATGGGATTTCATATCTATGGATTTCATTTTTGGGTTACTAAAGATGAGAAAGGGGCATGACTCCATTTTGGTGATTGTGGATCGGTTGACAAAGTCAGCCCATTTCCTCCCGATTCGAGTTTCTAATTCGGAGATGACCTAGCCAAGTTGTACATTAAGTAGATGGTATAACTGCATGGAGTTCCTCTAGAGATTTTGTTGGACTGAGACACTCATTTCACGTCTATTTTCTAGACTTGAATCCAAGAGGCGTTGGGGGTGAAGTTGAAATTTAGTATCGCGTTCCACCCACAAATCGATGGGTAGACAGAGTGGATGAATCAGATACTCGAGGACATATTACGAGCATGCATACTTGACTTTAAGGATAGCTGGGATGACTGTCTCCCTTATGCTGAATTTTCCTATAACAATAATTTTCAAACAAGCATTGGCATGGCTCCTTATGAAGCTTTGTATGGACACCCATGTCGGGTTCCATATTGTTAGGCGGAAATTGGTGAGAGGAGCTTGGTTTGCCTAGATTTGGTTCAGGCGACCTCATAAAAGATCGATATTATCAGGTGTCGACTCCTTATGACTTAGAGTAGGTAGAAGAGCTATGCTGATACAAGACGGAGACAGTTGGAATTTGAAGTTGGGGACCATGTATTCCTTAAAGTTTCCCCAATGAAGGGAGTACTCCGTTTTGGCAGGAAAGGGAAACTCACGCCAAGGTTCATTGGGCCATTCCAGATTTTAGACTAAGTGGGTGCAGTGGTGTACCGTCTCGCCTTACCCACACCACTCACAGGCGTACACAACGTGTTTCACGTATCAATGCTGAAGAAGTATGTTCCCGACCCTACTCATATCATCAGGTGGGAGCAAGTACAACTAAGGGAACATGCCACCTATGTACTGTAGCCCATGCATGTTCTAGATAGGAAAGAACAAGTGTTGCGCAGCAAGGTCATCCCACTCATGAAAGTGTTATGGACACACCACACCAAAGAGGACACTACTTGGGAGACAGAAACTGAGGTCCATAAGAACTACCCACAAATCCTCTAGGAGTACGAAAAGGTATAAATTTTCAGGACGAAATTTTCTTTAAAGGGGGTAGATTGTAACAATCCAGAAAAATCCATACAAAGACCGAGTACAACCTCAGGCAGAAAAACCCAAGGACCGTATCTAATTGTATGATTTAGATAGGATTTAGTTAAGTGCTAAATAACCGGTGGATTAAGCTTAGGCCACCATTTCCACAAATGGGGAGGCCTAAAATTAGGAATACCACTAACTCAATGTTATCTTAAGACTTATGAGAAATCCCAAGGGCCTATTGCTCTCGAGAGTACATTAAAACTCTGTAACAGACCTAAACCGCATGTTGGGGGTCCGATGAATACAAAATTATAGGAAGATGTCCATCCTTCTGGGCTTGACAACCATCGCAGGAACCAAGCCCAAATAGTGTCCAGAAACACCCAACTTGAATCGTGAATTAAGTGCATGGGAAACGTAAATACCTTAAGAAAATGAACTGAAACTTAAGTGAATTAGGCCGTTTGCTCTTACAAAAATTTGATGATTTCTGACCATTGATTTGTGACCAAACTTCACACATGGAGAAAGGAAATTTTTCTGTACACATTCGTATAATAGTGGCCCCGATTGGACACGTATGACCGTTAATCTGACACAGGCTCTCCACGGTTGATCGGTTTATCCGATCGTACTGAAATCATGTCCTAGCATGGATCCATTGTCAGGGAGCGTACCCCATAACATAGATGAGACATGGGCCTTCCTAAGAGCCCTGTTCGTCAGAAACAGCCACCCAAAGGGTACAAACATGGTATAAGGTGGCCCTGGGGTCATTTGCACCCCATCTGAGGCTATAAATAGCTCCCAACTCACCCTCTCTCTCCCATATACGAATTTCATAAACCCTAAAGAGAGAAGAGAGAAAAGAGAAAATAGAGAAGAAGAAGTTTAGGAGAACACTGTAACTGTGGGAAATCTCCTCCCATGCATCCACAGGCCTAATCACCATCACTTTTCACTACCGGGACACTTCCAACAACAACTTAAGGTAAGAAATACCAACCCTCATAGTGATGTAGATCTACTGGATCGCTTTTCTCTAACCTAGCTAACTCGTTTAATTGTTTAGGTGCCCAACGTTTCGACTTTGGAAACGTAGTCTTAGGACTGAGTCTGAATCAAGCATATTATCGAAAGGTGCGGACTATAAACGCTTAGGTTATAGTTTATCAATGTTTTCATCACTGCTAATGATTTATGCTTTCTAGGATTAGTACCGTATTGTCTTCATTACGTTGATTTCTATATGAGATACACCTATGAACTGCGATAAGTAAATGATGCAACCTATGTGTTTGATGAAATGTCTCAATAAGAAATAGAAAATGATTAGTGCTTGCCATGATTACTAATCTAGGATTCATCATTGTCATATGAATATGGATCTCTCTATGTAAAGAATTAATAAAACATATGTTGTAACTAACATAGTCTATGTGTTTGATAAATTGTCTAAATGAGAAATGGTTGATGATTTGTATTTACTACAAGTATTAAGGCAATATTCTTTATTGTATTATGCATAAGTATATTTTTCTCTATGTAATCAATTGATAAAATCCAAGTTGTAGTTAACATGGTCTACATGTTTGATGAATTGCCCAAATGAGAAATCCACTTGGATTGTTTGTTGAATACTAGGATAGATATAACACATGGTTGTTAGTAGCATTTGGATAGGATTGGGGCTACAATCATAGTCCGGGCAATCAGTAAATGTCCATGTTTGGGTGGCCAAATTAGGCTAGCCACCTTGGGTAAGCTCGATGAGTGTGAGTCATATGACAACTGCTAACAGTGGCTAGGCCACAAGGGGCACTTATGCGCTCCATGTCAATTAAGTCATTGTGTGCCTGTACCAATCGAGCTTGCCTAATAAGCCAATTAACCTATTGTGTGTTTACCATGTATGGACGTGACTGTTTGAATCTAATTAAGGTAACCTTCACTAACTATGGTGCCACGATCCTCAAGACTCGTGAGCCGGGCATGGTTATATAGGACACCGTGTACGTGTTGTCAGCCTACGTTGGGGTGATGAGCCTCCTGTAGTGACCGCGAGCACCATTTCATGCAACTTGTCTATCATATGTGTTTATCAAGGAGTGATAAACTTAAACGGATCCAAAATAGAGGAGTAGGATTGTTGCGGTTGTCCAATGCCTAATGTTCAATTTAGGTTGATATTAAAACGGGAGGAACCATAGCTTTCCAAACTTGTTGCGTGAATGAGCATAATTAATCACTTAGCTAACATGACCGTGCATTACATTACATTAGGTAAAATGTCATGCCCCAAACTTGGAAAATGGGCTCATAAAATTTTCAATCGCTGAATCTGGTGCCGACAGCCTCCGTAGTGCCCCATTCTCGGATCCCGGCACTCACATGCTAGATTTCCGATCCTGAGATCCTACAAGGAGGATTTTTAGTATGATTTTTTTTTTTTGTAATGGAGCATAACCAAGTCAGGAAACAACATCACCACATATCTACTATATCAAAAACTTTAAGTACAATGCGAAAATGGAAATACAAGGTGATCAAAAAGCTCTAAAATATTTAGATGCACACTCCTGCCTCAGCGCTGCTGCTGTCCAATGCTACATGTACGCAACGGTCGTGTATAAGCTACCAAAAGCTTAGAGGGTAGTGCAAGTGTGTGCGCAAGGCAAGTGCCAAGTGTACAATATCAAAGTAATGCCGATATATGCATAAGTCCATGAATGCTATCAGCTATACCAAAGCTATATGATGCAAGGCGTGAATGTTATCGGCCATACCAAGGCCATGCGATGCGAGGCCTATGTAGCCAAATGTCATATGCGAGATGCAAAGCAAGCATGTCAGTCCTCATCAAGTACACATATCAGTACAGTTCTATTCTGGATATCACCGGGGTCTAATACACTTCGCATTGACTGCCTCCTCCTTAGCTGCACAGTCAAGTAAGCGGAATAGACTCGCTATCCGCCTGACCAGTAGTTTGCCAATACCTACCTGGCTAGATAATAGCGGACTCATTTATGAGCTGGTCAAACTCAACCTAGCTTATAGCCCCCTCACTCGGGTGGATAAGGCCACACCCCCTCCCAACCTACCACGACATAATGGGAGACGCGGCCTACTTGTATTCGGCACTCAAGCGCTCGTGTATCCACTCGGTCTAGACGTTGGAGCAACTCCTGGTACCAAAAAAGTTTTAAGACTTTCACCCAAGGACATCCTAAGTGCTCACAGTGCTAGAACTAAGTATTTTCAATATCCGATACAGCCATCCACTATGTGCCTGTGGAGCCACAACCTTGATGTCGCTAGGGCGTACAATGATCAAGTCACTCATATGCGAGATGCATGAATCACACCGTACAGTCATGCAACAATCTCGCACATACCATGTGCTCATGTGGGGCACTCCATCTCATAAGGAGTCCCGTAATGTCTCAGCTAAAAGGCTTATGCTATGATCAAACATTCCTCATATCAAGCATACATATAATGCGTATGACATGAGGCATGGAATCATACTAAGCATGTTATAAAGTGATGAACTATCCTCACAACGAAGATGGGCCTAGACGGCCTACACACAACAAGTATGGGCCTATCAATGGGCCCTAGGGAGATTCGTAATGCAGACATTTAACAAACATTACCTTATAATGTGGACGTCAAACCATCATTGTTCCCAAGGCATAGCCTGTCATAAACATCATTACATAAATTATATTGGGATCACACATTGCAATGGACCTTCGGTAAATCCTGTTGGGCCTTAAATACATTAAATGGGTTGTATCACATGAGCCTTACATTCATCAAATGGGCCGCATTAATGGGCCTCACCAATGGGCCTTATGTATATTGCAATGGGCCATAACCCATGGGCCTTAGAATACATCAAAATGGGCCTCATAATATGGGCCTTACATTCACATCAAGGTAGGTCTCAATAATGGCCATAAATACATCAAGGTGGGCCTCCTCAAATGGGCCTTATAAATATCAAGGTGGGCCTTAATGGACGGCCACAAATAAATCAAGATGGGCCTCATACATATATCAAGGTGGGGTCCACTTGAGCTATGGATCTGGCCCATTCTTTTAGCTCATGCTTTAAAATGAGTTTGCTAAAAGGTTGGACGGTTTGAATGCAACACATATATCCTGGTGGTGTCCATAGATGGACAGCGTGGATGATACAAGGGGGCCCACAGAGCTTAGTGACGCCACTCTAGCAGGCTGCTGAGTGAGGTACACCTGCCGTCCCACCCAAGGATGGTGTAGGTTACAATACATGCATCAGTGGGTCCCACATGGGGCCCACCATAATGTTTACTTTCCATCCAATCCATTCATAAGGTCACGCAGACCTGGATGCATAGGGAAAAAAAATCATGGTGATCCAAAACTTCTGTGACACCCCAAAGAGTTTCAAGGGCAGACGTTCAATCCCATTATTTCCCATGATGTGGGCCATCTGAGTTTCAGATCGAGCCAATTCTTTTGGAGGGGCGCGCACTTCAGGAAGTGGCCCATCCAATGAACGGTGTGGATACTAAACATACATCATGGTGGGGTCCATGGCTGGGGTTGTGGGTCCCTGCCCTACCTCCTATATGCAGGCGTTGCCTGCGCCTCTTGCAACAGCAGTGCTTGCTGCATTGTTATATTTTTTTTTAAAATCGTGAAATCTCACGATTTTTTGCATGTAGGGCCAACATCGGTAAAATTCAACCTAACCATTGGTGTCTATGGCCTAAGACAGACCCATCAAGTCCAATATTCGATATATTTTGGGAGTGTAGAAAGATCAGAGTGCATTTTAACGGTGAAAACCACTAATTTCTAAGTTATGGCCCGCCTGCAAGTTGGATCAGCTTCATTCTTCGGTTCAACGCCTAAAATGAGTGGGTAAATAGGATAGACGACATGGATTGAATACATACATCAAGGTGAGGCCTATACAAATGGCCCACCTAATAGCTTGAAATCAAGCTTATATTTGTTTGGACGCTCGACGTTCTGGCTCACACGAACGTTCGAGGTGGGCCATGCTCAAGTGGGCCACCTCATGAAGATTAGTGTGGATATCACACTCATAAAGTGGGCTCCACCTACAAATGACTTGGGTCCAATACATGCTTCATGGTGGGGTCCATCCAAGTGGGTCACACGGCCATATCGTCATATACAAAAATAAGTAAATAAAAAGAGAGAGAGAGAGAGAGAGAGAGAGAGAGAGAAAAAGAGGGACACGCGTGATGGAGGGACCCCGGCACTATGGGCCCTCCGTTGAAATCAATCATATATCAAGTGGGTCCCATTACATGTGGGCCCATCAAACCGAAAATCAACGGTAGAGATCCTTTCTCAACCAAATGTAAGGTCTAGATGACCCTACCCATACAAGGAAAATAAACATCATGATGGAGTCCATGGAGAATGGCCCCATCATGGAATGATCATGAGGATCAAGGTGGTCCATCGGCCACATCAAGGGTCCAAAGTGAGATCCATACCATCAGTCGGTAGGTCTCACTTGGCCCGTCATCAAAATATGAAAAATCTATCCTAATAAGCACCCACCTTCGATCTTCTTGGTCCGTTGGAAAGCCAATCTCCTTGTGTCTCACTTTGATGGTGGAAGATGAGGTTTAAATGGTTAGGATGATGGATTTGGGATGGGAAAGTGGGACACCAAAAATCACTTTTCTCTCTTAGGAAAACTTGGGCATAGGTTTTTTTTTGTTGCTTGAAATTGTGTTGGGAAATGAGTAGAGAGAGGGTTGTAAGAGAAGTGAGGGATGGGTATGATGGGTGAAAGAGTGAGTGATGTGCGATGTGTACTTGGCATGTATGGTTGTGTAAGAGAGAGGGTGAGAAAGAGTTGACTTGGTGGTTGCTTGGGGATGGGGTGAAAGGTGATGTGTACTTAACATGAAGTGATTGATTGATTGATTGGTTAATTGATAGATGGGACATGTTGTAAAGATTCTCTTGGAATTGCAAATGCACGGCATTTTCTTCAAAATAAACCCAGACCACATCTCCCTACCAGGGTATCGGATCTGTATGCAAGACACGACGTTGGAACCGCGGTGATGATGTGGTCGTAATATTATAAGTCTTGGATTCAGTCGACTTAAATCTACAGGATATGACTTAGGATCGTGCGTAAACATCGATTATACATCGCAAACTGCTGAAATTTTACGGGAAGGATCATGGGAGCTGACGGAACAGTATAGACTAGGATACGGGTCTTGCAGCTCTCTCCACCTAATAAAAGTTTTATCCTCAAAATTTACACTACCATCGCAACTAAGACATAACTCAAAACACCATACATCATACAATTAAACATCGAAAAGATGGGGATAATGCTCTCGAACCTCTGCCTCACGCTCCCAAGACACCTCATCCACACTATGATGGCCCCACTTCATCTTCCCCAAGGGAATGAACTTGGTCCTGAGGACCTGCTCCTTCCAATCAAGGATACGAACTGGCTGCTCATTGTAAGAAGCATTCTCACGAACCTCCACCGGCTGTAGATCAATAACGGGAATGATATCTGACCCACACTTTCTTAACATAGAGACATGGAAGACGTTGTGGACCCCAGACAACTGAAGTGGTAAGGCAAGCCGATAGGCCACAGCACCAACGTGCTCGATGATCTCGAAAGGTCTTATAAATCTCGGGGCAAGCTTTCCCTTTGCTCCAAAATGAACCACACCCTTCATGGGTGAGACCTTGAGATACACATGGTCTCCAACGGTAAACTCCAAGTGATGACATCGATGAACAACAAAACTCTTCTGCCGACTCTGAGTTGTGCACATCCTCTGCCTGATGATGTCAATAGCCTCTGACATCTGCACACAAGCTCAGGACCTAGGAGACGTCGCTCTCCAACCTCTGTCCAATAACTTCAAGATCTGCACGGTCTGCTATATAATGCCTCAAAAGAATTCATGCCAATGGTCGCTTAATAGCTATTGTTGTACGCGAACTCAGCCAATCGCAACTGCTTGTCCCAACTACCTGAGAAATAAATCACGCAGGCCCGAAGCATATCCTCGAGGATCTGGTTGACCCTTTCGGTCTGCCCATTAGTCTGCAGATGATACGCGGTGCTAAGCTGCAAATTAGTACCCATCATTCTCTAAAATCTCCTCCAAAACTGAGACTTGAACCTCGAGTCTCGGTCTGAAATGATCGAGACAGGAACACCGTGTAGTCTTACGATCTCATCAACAAACATCTTGGCGAGCCGGTCCATATGCTAAGTCTCACGAATAGCAAGAAAATGTGCCAACTTTGTCAGATGGTCCACAACAACCTAGATGGCGTCATGACGGTGCTGAGTCCTCAGTAAACCCATGACAAAATCAGTAAATATGTGCTCCCACTTCCACATCGAGATGCTCAATAACTGTAATAAACTAGGGGGTCTCTGATGATTGGCCTTGACACTCTGGCATGTGTCACACTCGGCCACAAAACTAGCTATCTGACGCTTCATCCCCATCCAAAAATACTGATGCTTAATATCGTGATACATCTTCGTTGAGCCAGGGTGGATAGAGAACCGTGATCAATGTACCTCAGTCATAAGATCTCGGCGCAACTCAAGAACATCTGGGACACATAATCGGCCTCTAAAGCGAAGTCCGCCATCAGAATCAATCTACCATTCTGTCTGACTCTCAGATGCTGCATCTACTCGGTACTCCTGCAATGACTCACCTGCCTGTTGAGCCTCGATCACCCTGGCGACAAGAGAGGGTTGAATCGACACGCTCGATAACTGCATAATAGAAGACTTCAAGCCAATCTTGAAGTCAAATGCAGACACATCCTCAAGCATCTTCACTCCTGAATCATCATGTGACTACCAGGCCTCATGGCTGAGGGTTGAGGGCATCCGCCACCATGTTCGCCTTTCCCGGGTGGTACTGGAGATCAAAATCATAGTCCTTTAGGAGCACAATATAACGGATCTGCCTCATGTTCAGATCGGACTGGGAGAACAGGTACTTCAAGCTCTTGTGGTCGGAGAAGAGCTCAACCTCACCCTATAAAGATAGTGCCTCCACACCTTCAGTGCAAAGACAACTGCTACTAGTTCCAAATCGTGTGTGGGGTAGTTCAGCTCATGGACCTTAAGCTGGCGAGATACATAAGCCACCAGCTTCCCATGTTGTATTAGGACAACACCCAAGCCAACTCGCAAGGCATCAGTAAATACAACAAATTCATCACTCCCAGAGGGAAGAGTGAGGACAGGAGCGGACGTGAGGATATCCTTTAGCGCGATAAATGCTTTCTCACAAGGGTTACTCCAAACAAACTTAGCACCCTTCCAGGTCAACCTGGTCAATGAGGCTACAATACGAGAGAATCCCTCAATGAAATGTCAATAGTAGCCCGCCAAACTAAGAAAACTGCGGATCTCGGATGCGTTCGTGGTTGGCCCCACTGACGCATGGCATAAATCTTCGAGGGGTCCATTATGACACCCTGCCTCATCACCACATGACCGAGGAACTTCACCTCCTCCTGCCAGAACTCACACTTTTCCAGCTTTACATAAAGCTGGTGTGCACGGAGGGTCTGTAATGTGATCTTTAGATGCCGCTCAGAATGTCATCGATGAACACCACAACAAACTGGTCAAGATACGGATGGAAGACCTCGTTCATCAACTGCCTGAATATTACGGGCGCATTGGTCAGTCCAAAGGACATGACCTGGAACTTAAAATGATCGTAACACGTCTTGAAGGCTATCTTCAGGATATCCTTATCTCGGACATGAACCTGATGATAACCGGACAGCAAGTCTATCTTTGAAAAGAACTGTGCCTCCTGTAGCTAATCAAACAAATCATCGATCCTCAGAAGCAGGTACTTGTTCTTGATCGTGACCTTGTTGAGCTCGTGGTAATCTATGCAAAGCCTCAACGAGCCATCATTCTTCTTCATGAAGAGTACCGGCGTTCCCCACGGTGAACTGCTCGGATGGATAAAGCCTAGCTCGTGCAAATCATCCAATTGCTTCTGTAGTTCCAGTAACTCCAATGGTGTCACACGATATGGGGCCTTCGAAATAGGCATGATACAGGGCACGAGATCAATCTGGAACTCAGTGTGCCGATGAGGTGGTAACCCTGAAATCTCCTGGAACACATCAGAAAAACCACAAACGATGGGCAGCTGATCAATACTCAAAGCAGCTGACTCCTCAACGACACACAATAATAGGCAAGAAAGTTGCTCTCCGCTGGGCTCGATAACAAATTAGAACTCTAGTACGCCGGGTATACAGAACGTGACTGTCCTCGCAGAATAGTCTAATATGGCATGGTACTCGGTGAGCCAATCTATGCCCAGAATGACATCAAACTCAGACATTAGCAATACGAATAGGTCGGCAGTCAAGAAGATATCCCCAATCAGAACGGGGCAAGACGAGCAAACTCGGTCTAATACTGCAGTCTTCCCCAAGGGTGTCGATACTGATAAACCCTCGCGGGTAGACCCATCAGCAAACCGGTTGATCGACAGAAATTATCGGCCACAAAGGAATGCGATGCATCAGAGCCAAACAATACACGTGCAATGCATGCAAAAACAGAGAGACTACCCTAGATGACCCCTCCTGATGATTGAGGGTCCTGCTGGGTGGCATAAAATCTACCCTGGGCCTACTGGGGAGGTGCAGGTCCCCTCTAAGGCCTCTGCAGATGCTGCTGCCGCTGTGGCGGCCTGATCTGCTGCTCTGCTGCTGTGGGGGAGGCCCTGGAGGCTGGTGCTATGGTTGCTGCTGCTACTGTGGTGACTGTCATGGAGGCTGATGTGGTGTCCTTGGCTGTTGTTGCTGCGGATGAGGACACTCGTGCACACGATGTCCTATCCTATTGTACCTAAAGCAAGTACCTATAAACGGTCCCGAAGGTTGTGCTAGGGGTACTGCTAGTGCTCAGAATGCTGGACAAGTCATCCATCGCTGCTGTGAATGATGCTGCCATTGCTGGGAACTACCAGAGGGCACCTTCCTCTTCTGATCTCCCCTCTGGTCATGGGCTCTCTGCAAACTGCCCTAATCTGACTCATAAATCTGCACCCTCTCCACGATCTGCTCAAATGTTGAAAGCATGTGTCCAATCACATGGCTCCTGAGGGAAGGACGTAACCCATTCTCAAAACGGTGGGTCTTTCGCCCCTCATCATCAACAAGATATGTCACAGATCTCGATTACGTGACGAAACGAGCCTCATACTAGGACACAATCATGTCCCCCTAGACCAGAGTCTCAAATTCTAATGCACGCTGCTATCGCACATGCTCAGGAAAGAACTTTCGATCAAACCGGTCTAGAAAGTCCTCCCAGGTTCACTCAAAATCAGCTGCTACCGATCGGGCTACAGATGCCCACCAATGCTGAGCCTCACCCTGGAGAAGAAATACAGCTAATGGAACTTGCTGCTGAGTCATACATCTCATGGTGTCAAATATCTTCTCCACCTCGGAGCACCATATCTCTACTGCAGTAAGGTCTGGCTCACCCAAGAAATGCGAGGGATCGTGCTGATGGAAGTCCTTGAGAAGGGTTCTCGCACGCTCTTGCTCAGCCTCGGCTGGTGTCACAGTGGGATGCCTGCTCTGCCCCTTAAGAATAGCGGTCATTGTCTAAAGCATCTACTGCACATGAGTAACACTCACAGGTACGGTCGGATCCCCACCGGTCTCAGGTAAAGGAGTGGCATCCATAAGCTAGAAAGAAGGAATTTTTGGTGGTGGAGTGGGGGTTGCAGGTGGTAGAATGGGAGTCGTAGGTGGTGGAGCGAGAGTCGCAGGTGGTGGAGCGGGATTCGCTCGGGTTACTCTTCTAGCCATCACGTCCTACAGGAAGGAACAAGGGCCTATCAACCTTGAGAAATCTCAAAGTCATAAACGTTAAGGGTCTATGTTGAACAATCACCAAGTTATTCAGACTCAGAACCTATTCATTCTAAGTTCATAGGAGATATGTGATGTAATCTCAGGTATTCCCAAGTTATGCTCTGATACCAACTTCTGTCATGCCCCAAACTCAAAAAATGGGCTCGTAAAATTTTTGATCACCAAATTTGATGTCGATAGCCTCTGTAGTGCCCCATTCTCGGATCTCGGCACTCACATGCCAGATTTTCGATCCTGAGATCCTAAAAGGAGGATTTTCAGTATGAATTTTTTTTTATAATGGAGCATAACCACAAGTATAACCAAGTCACAAAACAACATCACCACATATCTACTATATCAAAAACTTTAAGTACAATGTGAAAAGGGAAATATAGGGTGATCAAAAAGCTCTAAAATAGTCAAAGGCGTACTCCTGCCCCAGCGCTGCTGCTGTCCAACGCTACCTGCACGCAACGGTCGTGCATAAGCTTATAAAAGCTTAGAGGGTGGTATAAGTTTGTGCACAAGACAAGTGTTAAGTGTACAATATCAGAGTAATGTAGAGATATGTGGTAAGTCCATGAATGCTATTAACTATACCAAAGTTATATGATGCAAGACATGAATGTTATCGGCCATACCAAGGCCATGCAATGCGAGGCCTATGTAGCTAAATGTCATATGCGAGATGCAAAGCAAGCATGTCAGTCCTCATCAAGTACACATATCATACAGTTCCTCTCTGGATATCGCCGGGGTCAAATACACTTCGCACTGACTGCCTCCTCCCTTATTGCACAGTTAAGCAAGCGGAATAGACCTCGCTATCCGCCTGACCAATAGTTTGTCAATACCTACTTGGCTCATCGATAGCGGACTCATTTTCGAGCTGGTCAAACTCAGCCTAGCTTATAGCCCCCTCACTTGGGAGGAAAAGGCCACACCCCCTCCCAACCGACCACAAACAATGGGAGACACTGCCTACTGGTATTCGGCACTCAGGCACTCATATTTCACTCGATCTAGACATTGGAGCAACTCTTGGTACGAAAAAGGTTCTATAACTTTCACCCAAGGACATCCTAAGTGTCCACAATGCTAAAACCAATCATTTTTGATATCTAATATGGCCATCCACTATGTGCCTGTGGAGCGACAGCCTCTAATGTTGCTAGGGTGTATAATGATTAAGTCACTCATATGCGAGATGCATGAATCACACCGTACAGTCATGCAGCAATCTCGCGCGTACCATGAGCTCATGTAGGGCACTTCGTCTCATAAGGAGTCTTGTAATGTCTCAGCCAAAAGGCTTATACTATGATCAAACATTCCTCATATCAAGCATACATATGATGCGTATGGCATGAGGCATGAAATTATACTAAGCATGTTAAAAAGTGATGAACTATCCTCAGAACGAAGATGGGCCAAGACGGCCTATACACAATAAGTATGGGCTTATCAATGGGCCCTAAGGAGAGTCGTAATGCAGACATTTAACCAACATTACCTTACAATGTAGACGTCAAACCATCATTGTTCCTAAGGCATAGCCCGTCGTAAACATCATTACATAAACCATGTTGGGATTACACATTGCAATGGACCTTAGGTACATCCTGTTGGGCCTTAAATACATCAAATGGGCTATATCACATGGGCCTTACATTCATCAAATGGGTCGCATTAATGGGCCTCACCAATGGGCCTTAAGTACATTGCAATGGGCCATAATCCATGGGCCTTAGAATAGATCAAAATGGGCCTCATAATATGGGCCTTACATTCACATCGAGGTGGGCCTCAACAACAATCACAAATACATCAAAGTGGGCCTTCTAAATATCAAGGTGGGCCTCAATGGACGGCCACAAATCAATCAAGATGGACCTCATACATATACCAAGGTGGAGTCCACTTGAGCTATGGATCTGGCCCATTCTTTTAGCTCATGCTATAAAATGAGCTTGCCAAAAGGTTAGACAGTTTGGATGCAACACATGCATCTTGGTGGTGTCCATAGATGGACGGCGTGGATGATACAAGGGAGTCCACAGAGCTTAGTGACGCCACTCCAGCAGGCTGCTAGAGTGACGTACACCTACCGTCCCACCCAGGGATGGTGTGGGTTACAATACATGCATCAGTGGGTCCCACGTGAGGGCCACCATAATGTTTACTTTCCATCCAATTCGTTCATAAGGTCACGCAGACCTGGATGCATATGGAAAAAATAATTTTCATGGTGATCTAAAACTTCTGTGACACCCCAAAGGGTTTCAAGGGCAGACGTTCAATCCCATTATTTCCCATGTTGTGGGCCATCTGAGTTTCAGATCGGGCCAGTTCTTTTGGAGGGGGGCCCACTTCAGGAAGCGGCCCACCCAATGAACGGTGTGGATACTAAACATACACCATGGTGGGGTCCACGGTTGGGGCCGTGGGTCCCTGCCCACCTGCCTATAGCGTAGGCGCTTCCTGCGCCTCTCGCAGCAGCAGTGCCTGCTGCATTGTTGTATTTTTAAAAAAAAATCATAAAATCTAACGGTTTTTAGCATGTGGGGCCAACAACGGTAAAATCCAACCCAACCATTGGTGTTTGTGGCCCAAGACAGACCCATCAAGTCCAATATTTAATATATTTTAGGAGTGTAGAAAGATCAATGCATTTTAACGATGAAAACCACTGTTTTCTAAGTTATGCCCCCCCTGAAAGTTGGATCGACTTCATTTTTTGGTTCAACACCTAAAATGAGTGGGTAAATAGGATAGACAGCATGGATTGAATACATACATTAAGGTGAGGCCTATACAAATGGCCCACCCAATAAGGTTGAAATCAAGCTTATATTTGTTTTCATGTTCAGTGTACAGGGACGCTGGACGTTCTGGCTCACAAGAACGTTTAAGGTGGGCCCTAATCAGTTGGGCCACCACATGAAGATTAGTGTGGATATCACACTCATAAAGTGGGCCCCACCTACAAATGACTTGGGTCCAATACATGCTTCATGGTGGGGTCCATCCAAGTGGGTCACACGGTCATATCATCACATACAAAAATAAATAAATAAAAAGAGAGAGAGAGAGGGACACGTGTGATGGAGGGACCCTGTCACTATGGACCCTCTATTGAAATCAATCATACATCAAGTGGGTCCCATTGCATGTGGGCCCATCAAACCAAAAATCAACGGTGGAGATCCTTTCTCCACCAAATGTAAGGTCTAATGACCCTACCCATACAAGGAAAATAAACATCATGATGGGGTCCATGGAGAATGGCCCCATCATGGAATGATCATGAGGATCAAGATGGTCCATCAGCCACATCAAGGGTCCAAAGTGAGATTCATACCATCAATTAGTAGGTCTCACTTAGCCCATCATCAAAATATGAAAAATCTATCCTAATAAGCACCCACCTTCGATCTTCTTGGTCCGTTGGAAAGTCAATATCCTTATGTCTCACTTTGATGGTGGAAGATGAGGTTTGAATGGTTAGGATGATGGATTTGGGATGGGAAAGTGGGCCACCAAAAATCACTTTCTCTCTTAGGAAAGCATGGACGTGGGTTTTTTTGTTACTTGAAATTGTGTTGGGAAATGAGATAGAGAGAGGGTTGTAAGAGAAGTGAGGGATGGGTGTGATGGGTGAAAGAGTGAGTGATGTGTGATGTGTACTTGGCATGTATGGTTGTGTAAGAGAGAGGGTGAGAAAGAGTTGACTTGGTGGTTGCTTGGGGATGGGGTGAAAGGTGATGTGTACTTGACATGAAGTGATTAATTGATTGATTGGTTGATTGATTGATGGGACATGTCATAGAGATTCTCTTGGGATTGCAAATGCGCAGTATTTTCTTTGAAATAAACGCAGGCCCCCATCTCCCTACCAGGGTATCAGATCGGTATGCAAGACGTGGCGTTGGAACCGCAGTGATGTTGCAGTCGCAATGGTATAAGTTTTGGATTAAGCTAACTTAAATCTACAGGATATGGCTTAGGATCATGCATAAATATCGATTATACGTCGCAGATTGCCAGAATTCGATGAGAAGGATCGCGGGAGTCGACGAAACAGTATGGACTAGGATACGGGTCTTACATCAAATGTGACAAAAATGTGTTGGAGTTGCACATTTGAGGAAGTATTGTCGTATGCGAAACTGGCGATCAGAGTCATGTGTTGAGGGAGTGTTGATGGGTGAGGGCATGTATCATTGCTACACTCCATTCTGGTATTAAAAAAAAATAGTTAGGAAGTGATTGTTGTGATTGCCTTATCATTACTGCTTTGATTGACTTGATAACATCTATAAATTTTGCCTTGTAGAACCACTGAGTTGATCACTCACTCTCACTCTGGAACAGTGTTTTAAAACACCAACCAGACGCTGATGTAGATGCAGGTACTGATGACGTCTATGCATTGGAGCAGGACTTCTTAAATGAGGAGGAGGAATTCTCCTACTTTCAACTCTTGGGAAGGCTGATGTAGGCCATGTACCATTACGTGGGGAACACTGGGCATATGGCTTAGTTGAACACATACATTTCCATGTTTTGTTCATTTTAAAATTATACATGTATATTTTGAACCCGGATTCGTACTCATACTCTGGAAGAAATTTTATGAAACATCTGTATACTTATATAGACATGTTTTAAAATTCCGCACTTGCTTAACTTTATTAAATCTAGAGTATAATACTGTAACGCCCGTGAAAAATCCGTACTTGGGCTCGAGTACCAACTCGACCCGAAATCGCATAGAATTAATTTCCATGGAAATTAAGCGTAAGTTAGCTAGCGCAACGCTAGAGTAGCTGGGAAATAGTCCCTGATCACTTTAAATACGTTCTACAAGACCCAAATCGAGTAGAACAAACAACTCTACAATACTCTATAACCTCGGACCAAACTCTAAGCGGGTTTGTTCTCTAGACCACTTTGAATTTTTGTATTGGATTTAGACCGCGCGTCGAAAGTCCGATACCTCCTATCTTAGACCGTTAGAATCGCCTAGCTGGACTTGACAATCATCTCGAAAATCAAGTCAAACCGATAATCACAAACTATTTCGTTGAACCCGGACGGAAGAGACCGCGAATAGGGACAGAATTGGAATTTCAAATTCAAATCTGGCACACGACTTGACGCGTCAGTATTGAGCGTTCTGACCGTCGGAATTCATCCAGATTACACCCTTGGATCAGGAAAAATTTCTATTTATTATCATGAGACTTTCAACCCTGATCTACGTGCGGTGACCGCTGAACTGAAACTGGTCCGCCACGTGCGATCTGCGAACCCTGCCAGACTGAAAACTTAATACGTGCTACATCTGGTACGCATGAGCTTAAGTCCGATCGCAATCGACCAGGGGACCACCAGAAAGCAACTTTTGGACCGAAACAGCCCCAAAATGGATAGACACCAAGTAAACTTCGTTCCGGAGCCTGTTTCTGGCATTTTTAAGCTTATAAAAGGGGTTGAAACCCTCATTTCCCTCTCCCATCCAAAAATTCCAAACCCTAGGAAAAAGGAGAGAGAGTTTGAGAGAAAGAGTAGAAGGGATTTTTCTCGCTTCCGAGCCACCGATTGCTGCTGCTTCAGCAACTCTTCCCAATCACCTGGCTGGTGATTTCTCCATTCTTTCAGGTATAAAACAACCCTAGAACTTGCTGATTTAGGGTTTATCTAGATTTAGGGCGTGTTAGCTAACGTACTTCATAAATCAGGTCCTCCTACTGCCGTAGACAAAGCATACACGCTCCGTTCAAAATCACGCTTTCGTAAGACCTAAGGTGAGGATTTTAGACTCTTTGATTGATGGTTTACAACGCTTTCAATGTCGTTTAATAGTAGATTATCGACGGCATCGCCGTTTGACATGTACAACATGCTCTCCGTTTCCTGTTTCGTAAATTAACGAAGAATATGAGATTTAGGGCATTTTAGTCATTTGTAGGAAGTACGGTCTACATTCATATTTTTTTGATGTGATTGACATGGTTTATTGTCGCATTAGGGAGTTAGGAATGCATGCACAATTAGTGTGTGTGTGTGTGTGTATAAAATATACCTAAGCATGAAGATCCATGATCAAAATACCAAGCAACACTCTCCATTAAAAATCCTAATGGTTATAAGTACAATGCTTTCCAAAAGGTACATAATGTCAACATTGCCAAATTGAAAAATAGATACAATGAATTGAGAGAGCTAAGTCTTCCAAGCTACTCTTGGCCTTAAAAAATGAGAAATAGGAAGCTTAGGAAAAAATCCTAGTGAGTACACACGTGTGTGCAGTATGTCCTACATGCAAGCAAGATAAATATGCCATGAAGAAATCATATATGGTGAAAGGCATATAGTACGTAAGGTATGATGTTAATGCCAATGCAATACATATGCATCATAGTAATACTCCGAGTCAATACTACCATCATCACCAAGTCATATTTTCATTTCTCATATACTACAGCCATAACCGTATTACACGCATCCATAATCATATCATCATCGTCATATTGTCATGCCATATCATAACTGTATATCTCATGAAATACCGTGGTCGACACCTACGCACTAGACACTAACAATCGACCTCTCATACCCACCCTGTGATGGACTCCCACCTCGCATGCCAGTAGCGAACCTCATTCGTACTTCTCCTCGCCGGTGAGTCAAACCGGTTCCTGTTTGTACCTCATGCCTTAAGCAGGTTGGACCCACCTCTTCTTAACCTGACCTCATCAGTGGGAGTCCAATCCAAGACCCATGTATCCACTCGGCCCAACGATGAGGTATCCCTAGCTAGCATCGGGGTTTAGGGACTTTCAACCCAAGGTGCACATCATCCCCTACTATTTTAACACTTTTGGTGTCCTGACCCTTTTCAGGGATAACCCAAGTCATCATTATAGATGTACATTTCGTTATAAAGATCCAACTCATCTTATACGGCACGACTGTGGTATTTTGATCATCATGTATATCATGATTATGCATGAATTCAAGTAATCATGATAAGGAATACGTTCAAGTGCATGTAGTATGCATATAATGCCATGAGTTTAGGGTCTGCTTAACCTTTAAGGCAAAAACGACATATAAGCATCATATGCCACTATCAACTATAACAATTCATGGTCATGTGACTAAATTGAAGAGGACATATCTTACACATGAACAAATGTATTGAAGTACACTTGCACATACCATCATCCCTTAGTACATGAGTATGATCAATATCAATATGGTTAAGTAGAGGAATTTAGTATGCTAGGTAGTGGAACAACATTAATCAAGATAAAAATCACATGCTTCTATTAACCATAATCATTAACATCACTAATATCATCCATAGCTATCATAATCACGAGTATTAATTGTATTCAGAGTTACACCATACCCTTCACAAGATAAATATTCCATTAGCGGCTTTGGCCCAACATGATTTTCTTATATTGAGACCACATGGTTATACCCTAACTGGGCCTTATGGTTAATGAGTGGTGATGATGTAAAGTACATGCACCAAGTGATTAAGAGATGAAAGGCATAATTATAACATATAAGAAATGAGCCATAGGATGGATGGTGCTGGTGAAACTCATATAATGTTGAGGGCTTCACCTTCAAGTGGGTTGTTAGTAGGTTGGACTTACAAATAATTATTGTAGTAGTTCTATGTAACACCCTGGTTCTCATAACCCGGGGATAGTCGCTCCTCATTGAGAACTCGAGTATTGCGTTATGAAATGGACTAACATACATCTAAATAGCAGTAAATTTCATAACATGGAGTAAGGCAACATTGCATACACTAAGCATATCAAGAGTAACAAAAAGGGAGTTTAATACATGTAAATGAGAGAAAAATAAAATCCCACAATAGGAAAAATATTTTATTACAGTTCAAACAAAACACAAAATCTGAAATATGAAAGCAAGTAAATCCTAAATTATCAGTCGAGCTCCAACAGCTCAACTACAATGGCATAGAGGTCCTCCTGGCCTAACTCCACCTTAGTCGTCCCTAGGATCCTGTCATAAGTGTCTCCTCCTATCATCGAACCTGCGTCTATTTAGTGCAACCACACTATTGGGTGAGTGAAAACTTAGTGGGAACTTCTAGCAAGGATTCATGCATATCACATCATTCCAAAATAGTTTAAATCAACATATTCAAATTACAAGGAGACTAATAATGAAATTATAAATGAATGTATGGGTGTATGAGTGTATGTACAAGTCACAAATCTGAAGATGCACATCCAGCTGTTAAAATAAAGGGTCGCCCGTGGTAGTAGACTACCTAGAAAAGACCATACAAACCGCCTACAGTAGATTAACTACCTGGAAAAGGCCATTCAAATGAGTGCGCCCAAGGATATCTCCTGGAAAAATACACGAGGTACGCCTGAGGAGAGTCTAATCCCGAAAAAGTGTTATGTAAAGAAAGAGTGCCCAAAGTGGCACAAATGCACATGCTCTGTGAGTTTAACTGAAGTGCTAGAGCCTTCAAGAATTCAATCAGAGTATGACTTACATCGGGCACTCGAAAAAGCTCATATGTCATGCGTGAATGTCATGTATCATGATGTTCATGCACATTCCATAGGATTGACAAGGTGGCCTTCATAGACGTTGTTAAAGATCACAAAATATTAAACATCCAAGCATGATTTCAATTATAGATTCAAACTAAAATGGGTCTAGCATGTGTAGGGAGTGATGGGACAATTTTACCATTGATAAGATGGATGGAAACAAGGTTCCTTACCTCATGTTATAACTAGTAGAAATGTACATGTAATTAAGCAATTCCAAATGTGGCATAAGGAGTGTAATAAAAACCCCTATCATATGAATTAGAGCAACAAGGTCTAAACATTCATTCATGATTGTCAACATCAATTAATGATTCAAATGAGTGAAATCAACATATGCATAATTATAACATTTCTACACATTATGCTTAAAACTAGCTATAGAATTCAATGAAATGAATGAAGTAATGTGGGATGTTCCTCACCTTAGATGAGTCTCTTCCTTGCTTTTGTGCCCTTATAGGGTGGATTTATGAGATCCTAATTCACGATGAGCAATCACATTCTCATTCTAATCAGTGTATGGAATTCATGTGCTAGGAGTTTATCTTTATTGGCTTGCTTCACAGTTATTTGAGGGGATAGTTGTTCCTCCAAGACAGTTGCCATGAGTGATACCTGGACAGGCCATGTTGAGGTTTAGTGAGTCGTCACCGAGTCACTCGAAAAACATGACGAGATAACTCAGTGTGAGTGGAATGTAGTGACCACCTTAAACATTTAGGACAAATTTTTATGTTACCTGATGGGATAAAGAGGCTGGGATGGACTGTCTTCTCGAATGATTTGAGTCAGCATTTTCCCTAAAACAGAGACGAGTTTACAACTCAGTAATAACTCGACTTAGATGACCAATTCGACAATTTGGTGTAATACTCTAGCAGTGTCAAAATCTATCCGAAATACTCAATGGTGTGGTTGAATTGGGGCAAACCGACCACAACCATGGAGTCAGATTAAGGTTTTCACCTTGGGACGTGCATCCGAGTCACTCAACTCAAAATTAGGTTGAGGTGGCTGTGAACGCAGTCAACCGAGCTGACGAGTTTGTCATTAACAGAGGGAGGAGTGACGAGAATTACCTAACTCGGGATATCATTCAGGTGCTGAAAGATGGTTTGGGATGACTGGCTTCACAGAAGAAGAAGCAGCTGGACGGTGGTTGGAGGTGCAAACTCAATTGGCTCGGGATGAGTCGAAACGGCAGTTGCAAACCGATTCCAGCAGTCGTTTCCCCACCTATCTGTCTCTATCCTTCCTCACTATCTTCTTCTTCTCTTTTAGTTTCCTCTCCTCTCTCTCAGATGGAAATCCCAAATGGGAAGATGGACTCAACCATGACTCGAACTGAGTCGACCCAACACGATGCGGCAGTGGCGCCTCTCTCTCTGTCTCTATCGCTTTCCCCTTTCTTTCTTTAGGTTTTCCTTGGGAGACGCCCTAATTCCCAGCCTTTTATAGGCATTTTCGTTTCTAGAAATGTCCACAACTAATCACAAGGATTAGTGCAGAGATCACTTAAGCTAACCGAAAATGGCTTAGCACTAGGATCACCTAACGGTTTAGATCTCGTGCATGGGTCCATTTGATTGTCCCTGTTGGACATTAAATGTGGTGGGTCACACAATGAACAAATTGGATAGGTGAATGGGCCACACACTTAGAAGGTGGGTTTCTCAACAGGTTCGAGGAAGATGGGATGCAAAAATGGAAGATCTTGAAGGGGTGGCTTATCTACGGATCAGGACCATTTGGACGGTCCTGATGAGGCTTAAATATGATGAGGGGTCCATTTCACGGTGAAGGATGGCTGTTGATTTGTACATTTATTAAGCTGAGGGTCGGTTCGAGGCATGGTTGCATCTCGCCGATTTCTCAGCTCTCTTATGAGATACACAAGGCAGGCCTAATCTCAGTGTCCCAGATAAGCTCTAAGGGAACTTCTAGATGAAAATGGATGGATGGGATGGTTTTTGCTATAAGTGGGAAGATTCCTTCCACCTTCCAACGTGTAGGGGTCCGTTTTTGGAAACAGGTAGGGCTGACTGGGATTCTTCTGCATACGTGGCTTCCATCCGACGGCTTCCAACGGTCAGATCTTCCAGAGAAGCAGTGCACATGGATCTACTCTCCCTGTTAGCGCCCCTCCTCAAGCAATTCCTGAACGGTCGTTAATCGAGCTGGTGTAGGTGACTTTCGATCGTCAGTTTTAGTATGATCAGGGTCGGTGGGACCCCAAAAATCATATGGACGGTCTAGATCTATATTATGTATTCGGAAGGATGGCCATTTGCACCGTCAAATGGACGATCAGGTTTGAACGCATGACAGATGGGAGAATGAGAGGAAATTACTCTTTTTCATTGAGTTATCGGGTCAGCGTGGTCAAAGACGCATGCACGGCTCTGGTGCGATGCGGGTGCATGCGCAGAAGGTGCACACATACTTTCAAGGTGGGGTCCACATGGTGTATTTGATAAATCTACTCCATCTATTTCATTTGAAGGCCCCACAACAGGTCCTCTGACCAATGGTCAAGCATATCTAAACCTAGGTGGACCATATTTCTAATCTGTTTCATTCTAATTGTAGATTTATATTGATTTGATGGTTTGATTATTTCATAATTGAACATCAATGGTGGAAATGGTCCAAGGGACTACCTATCTAAAATTTAATGGCTATAATATAGATTAGATGGCCTAATACATAGTCATAATATTTAATATCATTTTTAGGTTATTTTTAATATCCTTATTAGTCTTAAATTTGTTATTATATTTTTAAATCATTTGTAACTTATATTTAATCTGATGGTTCTCCTTCGGGGATGTTTTACAGGTTTCTTTGTCAAAACTAAATTACTTATTTATATTTAAATGTTTATATAATCATTACTTTTTTATAAATTTTCCCTAGATTATTTTCGTGGGTCACACTCCGATCAATGCCATTTATTCATTCATTTGGCCTTTATCAGGCTTTAATTAGAAGGATTAGATCATTTTATTTTTGTAAGTGGGCCACGATACATGGGTCTTAACCTTTAGTTATCAATTTATTAAAATTACTAGTTGGATAGAAACTCATCTATGAGTGGAGATTACTCCCGATGGCCACACTTAGGTTAGATTAGAGGTAAATGTTAACATAAGCTAGGTTGGTACTTATACTATGTTTGGTTACATGGTAACACCCGAGTACTCAAAAGCACGGGGCGTTACATTCTACAATGGTTTAGAAAGCATAGGTAAACCTCATAAGATATAGTGAGCCCTAAGTTGAACGACTTGGGTATATAATATACACATAAGAGTTAGTCACGGTTGAATGATGTAGGTTTGTCTCATACAACATCGTGGGTCCTACTTTCAAGTCGTATTGTAAGCAGATAGGTCCTCACACAAACATTAAGGTGGGTCCCAACAAGTAGACAGTATTGGTAACTCACATATATTGAGGTAGTACAATAAAGAACAGTTCAGATGCACAAGGCATACGTCAGCGAGCTCCATGATCGAATTGTTTGGTTGGCAAAGCAATTGAACAGTGCTGATAAAATACGTACATTGAGTGGGTTCACAAGTGTTCAAAAGTTATACATTCAATTAACACTATTTCATATCGTCTGACTTATATAGGAATTGGATCTATGTCATTTTGGAATCATGTTCTAGAATTAGCTAGCCTAAATGGTGAAATATGCAATACTTACATCAAGGTAGGGTCTATAATCACTCTGACACATGTCCTAAGTTCACATACCCAAGAGGTTACACCATCAGCATAGTCCACGAGTCTAAGCAATCACACAATTCTCATATGCCCACATGGTCTTATGGTCACTCTGTTATCAGAAGTCCTTATGGTTGAGTGGCCACACAAATCTCACTCTACTTATCATAATAAGGGGCTTAATGTGAGATGGTTACTTATTATTATTATTATTATTATTATTATTATTATTATTATTATTATTATTATTATTATTATTATTATACCATATTTTACATAATGGGCAACCGCTTTACTAAACTTTCACGTACTTAGGTGGACATTACCACAATTTCACATAGTTTAGTAGTAACCTAAGCACCATATGATCATATGGTTGGGCCACACATTCCCCACATACCCACATAATTTACGGTTATTCAAATCACGCATGATCACAAGATTTATGAGCTACATATTCAACATCATTTTGCCAAATCTAGCTGCTATTCATCCCATCAGTGATCATATTGTTTAAGGGCCACAACAAGCATCAATCCACTTAAACAAGTAGTCAAACAATTGCCCCAATTTCATACAGTTAGGTGGGCTATAAAAATCACGCACTCACATTGTAACACCCCGGATTTTGGCCAATCTGGGATTTGACGTCCTTAGGCAGTGGGTCAACTAAAACACCTGGAAAATCGCTCAGAACCCAATTCCATAGCCAAAGAAACCACTTAGGATTAATTCCTTTAGAAACTAAGCATAAGTTAGCTAGCGCAACGCTAGAGTAGCTGGGAAATAGTCCCTGATCACTTTAAATACGTTCTACAAGACCCAAATCAAGTAGAACTAATGACTCTATAATACTCTATAACCTCGGATCAAACTCTAAGCAGGTTTATTCTCTGGACTACTTTGAAACTTTGTATTGGATCTAGACCGCGCGTCGAAAGTCTGATACCTGCTATCTTAGACCGTTAGAACCGCCTAGCTGGACTTGACAATCATTTCAAAAATCAAGTCCAACCGATAATCACAGGCTATTTCATTGAGCCCGGACTGAAGAGAGTGTGAATAGGGACAGAATTGGAATTTCAAATTCAAATCTGGCACACGACTTGACGTGTCAGTATTAAGCATTATGACCGTCAGAATTCAGCCAAATTACACCCTCGGATCAGGAAAAATTTCTATTTCATATCATGAGACTTACAGGCCTGATCTATGTACGGTGACCGCTGAACTGAAACTGGACCGCCACGTGCGATCTACGAACCCTGCCAGACTGAAAACTTGATGTATGCTAGATCCAGTATGCATGACCTTAAGTCCGATCGCGTTCGGCCAGGGGATCACCAGAAATGTCCTTTTGGACCGAAACAGCCCCGAATTGGATATACATCAAGTATACATTGTACCCGAGCCTATTTTGGGCACATTTGAGCTTATCAAAGGGGTTGAAACCCTCACTCCTCTCTCCCATCCAAATTTGCAAAAATCCCTAGATTGGGAGAGAAAAAGGTGAGAGTTTGTGAGAGAAGGTGGGAGAGAATTCCCTGCTGCTTGTGCCACGTGCTGCAAGTGGTTAAGCCACGCGCTCTAATCACTTTGCCGGTGATTTCTCCACTTTTCAGGTAAGAAATAACCCTAATAAGTTGCTGATTTGGGATTCTTTCCGTTCCATAGCATGCAAACTGATAGAACTCGTAAATTAGGTTCTCTTATCGCCGTAGACGAAGCGTATACGCTCCGTTCGAAACGACACGTTTATAAGAGACAAGGTGCGGATTTTAGACGCTTTGATTGACTGTTTCCAAACTTTCAATGTCGTTTAATAGTAGATTATCGATGGCAACGCCGTTTGACATGTACAACATGCTGTCCGTTTCCTGTTTCGTAAACTAATGAAGAATATGAGATTTAGGGCATTTTAGTCATTTGTAGGAAGTGCTGAGTTCATTCATATTTTGTTGATGTGATTGACATGGTTTATTGTCGCATTAGAATGTTAGGAATACGTGCATAATTAGTTTGGCAAAGAGATTCGCCAAAATGCGCGCTTTGAGTCGACATACTATATGTAGACTTAAGTGTGTAGTTTAAGTGTTTGTATAAATGCTTGTATTAGTATGTATTGAATTAAATGGTGTTATGAATTAGTTTGAGATTGATTTCTCAATTAATATGTTGGTGTAAATGGTTTCCTACATGTTAGCCATATGCATGATTTCATTATATGAATGAAATGCATGTGCTTGACGATTCGCTTAAGCTGTATGTTATAACATGTGCTTGATGATTTCATTATGATTTAGTTTGAGATTGAATTCTCAATTAATATGCTGATGGAAATAATTTCCTATATGTTGGCGATATGCATAATTTCATTATATGTATGAAAGGCATGTGTCAGATGATTTACTTAAGTTGTACGATATAACATGTGTTAACATGCTCACATGGTTGTGTTTCATTTCCAATACTCTCACATGATTGCTAATGTGGATTCATATGTGTTTGGGACTATACTTAGTCCAGGCAGTCGGTAACCGAGCGAATTCGTGGTTGGCTTATCTTTGCCACTAACGTCGCGTCGATGAACGCGAGCTGTGTTTTGGAGTTGGTGGCAGTGGTTAGGCCACACGAAGTATTTTACGCACTTCATGTCGTTCAACTTGAGATGCGATCGTGCTAGTCGAGCCCGTCAAATAACCCGACTGGCCGTTGTATGTTCACCCTGCATGAGTCATAACTGCTTGAACCTAGGGTACTGAACTTACCATTGTAAACCCTGTTAAGCATGGTACCTTGATTCACGAAGACTCATGAGCCGGGCATGGTGGTATGGGACACCGTGGTCGAACTGTCGGCCTACACTGGGGCCACAAACCTCCCCGTAGTGACCAGTGAGCACCTAGTCTCGTGAGTAGATTATAGTGGTATGGGACACTATATTCTTGCTTTCGGCCTACATTGATCAGGCGACGAGTCCTTTGTAGTGACCGCGAGCGTATTCTGAGTCTACGGGAGGCGACGACCCTCCAGTAGTAGTAGAGTACAGTAGGCCTGTATTGATAAGGTGATGGAGGAGCGGTGCAACGAGTGCGAGCAACAGCCCTGACAGCCCTTGCAGCGACCTACAAAATATACCTCGTATGAGATTACTAGGAGTGACGACCCTAGACAGGATCTGTGTTGGGATTGATATAAGGGAAGTACCTTAGTTTTCCAATCCTGCTGTTTAAATGGACTAATAACAACTCAGAAATCATATCACCATAACATTGCATGTGCCTGGAAGATGTGGAGCACTTAAGGGAGTGTGGCATGCTGCGGTCGTAAGATGGTGCCGTATGAGGGAGATCGTCGGTGAGGGCATACATCACGTCATGTCATATTGCATTAATAACATTTTTAGGATTGTTTGATTTACTGCTTTACTATTATCGCATGATTGATTTGAGAACATGTTAATCCTTGCTCTATTATTCCACTGAGTTAGCTACTCACTCCCACGTTACGGGACGGTGTTCCTGGACACCCACCAGACCCTTTTGTGATTGCAGATGATGGCGCGGCCTGCGAGGCAGAGCTGGACTTGATGATGATGAGGAGGATCTCTCCTTTATGAGTGTTCTGATTGACGAGATTACAGGGAGGTTGATTAGATACCTTGACACTTGTCATTTTATATTTTTAGAGCACTCATGTATATTCTTTTTGTTTACTTTTGAAGTATACATGTATGTATATAACCTGGTAACATGTTCACACTCTGGAGACATACAACAGTTTATATATGTTATACATACTATCACAGACTTCCGCTAGTTAATTTAACTGTCTCTGGAGTATGATATGCTGTTCTGGCATAATCCCACTCATGTTTCATACATTAACACAGACAACATTCAATTATATATATCTATGTTGCATAAATAACATTTTGGAACTCGGGAGTTGGGTTTTTACTCGACCCTCCGATTTTCGGGATGTTACACACATGGTGTGGTGGCCCACACAACTTCCACCAATTCACACGACTAGTTGGGCCACCCAAAATCCCAAATTCCTATGGTATAGTGATTCACATGATTTCTACCAATTAATGGTTTAAATGAGGAATAACCATTACAATGGGTACCATGAAAAGGACTTAGACTGCAGTAAATATATAAGCAACCCCTTACTCTAAGATGATCTAACAAAATAGATGAATGGCTGGTAAAACATGTATATTAGGTGGCATATGATCGGTTAAAAAAAAAAAAAGAAAAAAAAAAGAAGAAGAATAGATGGATAGATTTCTCACAAAAATTACTGTAGCTCTAAGAAGCATTTAACGGTGGACAAGTGATCAATATTGCTTCAGTGGCATGAGATTTGGATCTGATTAGTCTATGGGACCATACCCTAAAATGATAAGGATAAACCGATGAATGGCATGGATCTACATCATACTACAAGGTGGAGTCCATCGTCAAGGAAGCGTCCCAACATATAGGGGGGCACACTAGGGTCTAAGAATTTTCAATGGTTAGTACCACTATTTCTACTTATAACATAGCCCACCTAAAATTGAGTTCTACTTCATCTTGTGTCCATGGGCAGGAGGTGGGCCCACTTCCCAAGTGACTTGAAAATATAGGCAGTGTGGGTATACAACACATGCACCTAGGTGGGCTCCACATGCATCACGTTATGTCCAGGGAAGTTTTATTGGTAAGCATGCAATTCCCTTTCCTTATTATTATTATTATTATATTTTGTATAATTGTGGGTCCCATTGACATGGTGGGGTTTGTGGTTAAGGAGCTGAGATTAGGATTAGGTGTAGGTTTGAGTTTAAGGATATGAGAATACATTTAGGTTTAAAGTTTGGGTTTAGGTTAAAGGTTTAGGGAAAGGTTATAGGTTTAGGTTTAGGTTTAGGTTTAGGTTTAGGTTATAGGTTATAGGTTATAGCTTTAGGGAATTGAGAATGGGTTATGGTTTAGGATTAGGAAATCGGCTTCAGGTTCGGGATTGGATTTGAGTTTGGGTTTTCAAGTTTAGGTTTAGGTTTAGGTTAGGGAGTTGAGATTAGGATTAAGTGTAGGTCTAACTTTAGGGAATTGAGTTTAGGTCATAGGTTTAGGGGAAGGTTAGGTTTAGGTTCTAAGTTTTGGGATTTGGGAATAGTTTTAGGTTATAAGTATAGGTTTAGGTTAGGTTATATGTTAAGGTTTAGGGATAGGTTATAGGTTTTAGCATTTGAGAATGCGTTCAGGTTTAGGTCATAGGTTTTGGTTTTGGTTCAGGTTATAAGTTTTGGGATTTGAGAATGGGTTTGAGTTTAGGTTATAGGTTTTGGTTTTGATTTAGGTTATAGGTTTTGGTTTAGGTTATAGGGTATAGGTTTAGATTAAGGTTTAGGTTTAGGTTTAGGTTATATGTTTTGGGATTTGAGATTGGGTTCGGGTTTAGGTTATAGGTTTAGGTTTCAGTTTAGGTTATAGGTTTTTAGATTTGAGAATAGGTTTAGGTTTAGGTTATAGGTTTTGGTTTTGGTTTAAGTTATAGGTTTTTGAATTTGAGAATGGGTTATGGTTTAGGTTTAGGAAATCGGGTTCAGGTTCGGGATTGGGTTTAAGTTTGAGTTTTTAAGTTTAGGTTTAGGTTTTGGTTAGGGAGTTGAGATTAGGATTAGATGTAGGTTTTACTTTAGGGAATTGAGTTTAGGTTATAGGTTTAGGGAAAGGTTAGGTTTATGTTAAAGGTTTTAGGATTTGGGAATAGTTAGGTTTAGGTTACAGGTTATAGGTTTAGGATAAGGTTTTGGTTTAGATTTAGGTTATAGTTTTTGGGATTTGAGAATGGGTTTGGGTTTATGTTATAGGTTTTGGTTTTGGTTTAGGTTATAAGTTTTGGGATTTGAGAATGGGTTTGAGTTTAGGTTTAGGAAATCGGTTTCAAGTTCGGGATTGGATTTGAGTTTTAGGTTAGGGAGTTGAGATTAGGATTAGGTGTAGGTTTAACTTTAGGGAATTGAGTTTAGGTCATAGGTTTAAGGAAAGGTTAGGTTTAGGTTATAGGTTTTGAGATTTCAGAATAGTTTTAGGTTATAAGAATAGGTTTAGGTTAGGTTATAGGTTAAGGTTTAGGGATAGGTAATAGGTTTTGGGATTTGAGAATGGGTTCGAGTTTAGGTCATAGGTTTTGGTTTTGGTTCAAGTTATAGGTTTTAGGATTTAAGAATGTGTTCAGGTTTAGGTCATTGGTTTTGGTTTTGGTTATAGATTTTGGTTTAGGTTATAGGTTATAGGTTTAGGTTGAGGTTTAGGTTTAGGTTTAGGTTTAGGTTATATGTTTTGGGATTTGAGATTGGGTTTGGGTTTAGGTTATAGGCTTAGGTTTCAGTTTAAGTTATAGGTTTTGGGATTTGAGAATGGGTTCGGGTGTAGGTTATAGGTTTTGGTTTTGGTTTTGGTTTAGGTTATAGGTTTTTTTATTTGAGAATGGGTTATGGTTTAGTTTTAGGAAATCGGGTTCAGGTTCATGATTGGGTTTAAGTTTGGATTTTTAAGTTTAGGTTTAGGTTTAGGTTAGGGAGTTGAGATTAAGATTAGATGTAGGTTTTGCTTTAGGGAATTGAATTTAGGTTATAGGTTTAGGGAAAGGTTAGGTTTAGGTTATAGGTTTTGGGATTTAGGAATAGTTAGGTTTAGGTTATAGGTTATAGGTTTATGATATGGTTTTGGTTTAGATTTAAGTTATAGTTTTTGGGATTTGAGAATGGGTTTGGGTTTATGTTATAGCTTTTAGTTTTGGTTTAGGTTATAGGTTTTGGGATTTGAGAATGAGTTCAGGTTTAGGTTATAGGTTTTAGTTTTGGTTTAGGTTTAGGTTATAGGTTTTTGGATTTGAGAATGGGTTGTGGTTTAGGTTTAGGAAATTGGGTTCAAGTTCGGGATTGGGTTTAAGTTTGGGTTTTTAAGTTTAGGTTTAGGTTTAGGTTAGGGAGTTGAGATTAGGATTAGGTGTAGGTTTCGCTTTAGGGAATTGAGTTTAGGTTATAGGTTTTGTGAAAGGTTAGGTTTAGGTTAAGGTTTTGGGATTTGCGAATAGTTTTAGGTTGTAGGTATAGTTTTAGGTTAGGTTATAGGTTAAGGTTTAGGGATAGGTTATAGGTTTTAGGATTTGAGAATGGGTTCGGGTTTAGCTTATAGGTTTTAGTTTTAGTTCAAGTTATAGGTTTTAGGATTTAAGAATGGGTTCAGGTTTAACTTATAGGTTTTGATTTTGGTTTTGGTTTAGGTTATAGGTTTTTGGATTTGAGAATGGGTTATGGTTTAGGTTTTGAAAATTGAGTTTAGGTTTGGGATTAGATTTGAGTTTGGTTTTTAAAGTTTAGGTTTAGGTTTAGGTTAGGGAGTTGAGATTAGGATCAGGTGTAGGTTTAGCTTTAGGGAATTGAGTTTAAGTTATAGGTTTAGGGAAAAGTTAGGTTTAGGTTATAGGTTTTGTGATTTGAGAATATTTTTAGGTTATAAGTATAGGTTTAGGTTAGGTTATACATTAAGGTTTAGGGATAGGTTATAGCTTTTGGGATTTGAGAATGGGTTCGGGTTTAGGTTATAGGTTTTGGTTTTGGATTTGGTTTAGCTTACAGGTTTTTGGATTTGAGAATGGGTTACGGTTTAGGTTTAGGAAATCGGGTTCAGGTTCGGGATTGGATTTGAGTTTGGATTTTCAAATTTAGGTTTAGGTTTAGGTTAGGGAGTTGAGATTAGGATTAGGTGTAGGTTTAACTTTAGGGAATTGAGTTTACGTCATAGGTTTAGGGAAAGGTTAGTTTTAGGTTATAGGTTTTGGGATTTGGGATTAATTTTAGTTTATAAGTATAGTTTAGGTTAGGTTACAGGTTAAGGTTTAGGGATAGGTTATAGGTTTAGAGATTTGAGAATGGGTTCTCGTTTAGGTCATAGGTTTTAGTTTTGGTTTAGGTTATAGGTTTTGGGATTTGAGAATGGGTTTGGGTTTAGGTTATAGGTTTTTGTTTTGGTTTAAGTTATAGGTTTCAGTTTAGGTTATAGGTTATGGGTTTAGGTTAAGGTTTAGGTTATAGATTCTCAAATTTGAGAATGGGTTCGGGTTTAGGTTATAGGTTTTGGTTTCAGTTTAGGTTATAGGTTTTGGGATTTGAGAATGGGTTCGGGTTTAGGTTATAGGTTTTGGTTTTGGTTTTGGTTATCAGTTTTTGGATTTTAAAATGGGTTATGGTTTTCGTTTTGAAAATCGTGTTCATTTTCGGGATTGGGTTTTCAAGTTTACGTTTAGGTTTAGGTTAGGGAGTTGAGATTAGGATTAGGTGTAGGTTTAGCTTTTGAGAATTGAGTTTAGGTTATTGGTTTAGGGAAAAGTTAGGTTTTGGTTATAGGTTTTGGGATTTGGGAATAGTTTTAGGTTATAAGTATAGGTTTAGGTAAGGTTATAGGTTAAGGTTTAGGGATGGGTTATAGGTTTTGGGATTTGAGAATGGATTTGGGTTTAAGTTCTAGGTTTTGGTTTTGGTTTTGATTTAGGTTATAGGTTTTTGGATTTGAGAATGGGTTATGGTTTAGGTTTAGGAAATCGGGTTCAGGTTCAGGATTGGGTTTGAGTTTGGGTTTTCCAGTTTAGGTTTAGGTTTAGGTTAGGGAGTTGAGATTAGGATTAGGTGTAGGTTTAACTTTATGGAATTGAGTTTAGGTCATAGGTTTCGGGAAAGGTTAGGTTTAGGTTATAGGTTTTGGGATTTGGGAATAGTTTTAAGTTATAGGTTTTAGGATTTGAGAATGGGTTCGAGTTTAGGTTATAGGTTTAGTGATTTGAGAATGGGTTCAGGTTTAGGTTATAGGTTTTGGTTTTGGGTTTCGTTTAGGTTATTGGTTTTTAAATTTGAGAATGGGTTATGGTTTATGTTTACGAAATCGGGTTAAGGTTCGGGATTAGGTTTGAGTTTTGTTTTTCAAGTTTAGGTTTAGGTTTATGTTGGGGAGTTGAGATTAGGATTAGGTGTAGGTTTAGCTATAGGGAATTAAGTTCAAGTTATAAGTTTCAGTTACAGGTTTTAGGATTTGGGAATAGTTTTAGGTTATCAGTATAGGTTTAAGTTAAGGTTTAGGGATAGGTTATAGGTTTTGGGATTTAAGAATGGGTTCAGGTTTAGGTCAAAGGTTTTAGTTTTGGTTTAGGTTATTAGTTTTGGGATGTGAGAATGGGTTTAGGTTTTGGTTATACGTTTTGGTTTTGGTTTAGGTTATAGGTTTTAGTTTAGGTTATAGGTTTTGGTTTAGGTTATAGGTTATAGCTTTTGGTTAAGGTTTAGGTTTAGGTTTAGGTTATAGGTTTTGGGATTTGAGAATGGGTTCGGGTTTAGGTTTCAGTTTAGGTTATAGGTTTTGGGATTTGAGAATGGGTTCAGGATTAGGTTGTAGGTTTGGTTTTGGTTTTGGTTTAGGTTATAGGTTTTTGGATTTGAGAATGGGTTATGGTTTAGCTTTAGGGAATTGAGTTTAAGTTATAGGTTTTAGGATTTGGGAATGGGTTTAGGTTAGGTTATAGGTTTAGGTTAGGTTATAGGTTAAGGTTTTGGGATAGGTTACAGGTTTTGGGATTTAAAAATGGGTTCGGGTTTAGGTCATAGGTTTTGGTTTTGCTTTAGGTTATAGGTTTTGGGATTTGAGAATGGGTTCGGGTTTAGGTTATAGGTTTTGGTTTTGGTTTAGGTTATAGGTTTTGGTTTAGGTTATAGGTTATAGGTTTTGGTTAAGGTTTAGGTTTAGGTTTAGGTTATAGGTTTTGGGATTTGAGAATGCGTTCGGGTTTAGGTCATAGGTTTTGGTTTTGATTGAGGTTATAGGTTTTGGGATTTGAGAATGGGTTCGGGTTTAGGTTATTGGTTTTGGTTTTGGTTTAGGTTATAGGTTTTGGTTTAGGTTATAGGTTATAGGTTTAGGTTAAGGTTTAGGTTTAGGTTTAGATTTAGGTTATTGGTTATGGGATTTGAGAATGGGTTCGATTTTAGGTTATAGGTTTTGGGATTTGAGAATGGGTTCGGGTTTAGGTTTTGGGTTTTGGTTTTGGTTTTGGTTTTAGTTTTGGTTATAGGTTTTGGTTTAGGTTATAGGTTATAGGTTTAGGTTAAGGTTTAGGTTTAGGTTATTGGTTATGGGATTTGAGAATGGGTTCGGGTTTAGCTTATAGGTTTTGGTTTCAGTTTAGCTTATAGGTTTTGGGATTTGAGAATGGGTTCGGGTTTAGGTTTTAGGTTTTGGTTTGGGTTTAGGTTATTAGTTTTTGGATTTGAGAATGGGTTACAGTTTATGTTTAGGAAATCGGGTTCAGGTTCGGCATTGTGTTTGATTTGGGTTTTCAAGTTTAGGCTTAGGTTTAGGTTAGGGAGTTCAGATTAGGATAAGGTTTAGGTTTAACTTTAGGGAAATGAGTTTAGGTTATAGGTTTAGGGAAAAGTTAGGTTTAGGTTATAGGTTTTGGGATTTGGGAATAGTTTTAGGTTATAAGTATAGGTTTAGGTTAGGTTATAGGTTATGGTTTAGGGATAGGTTGTAGGTTTTAGAATTTGATAATGGGTTCGGGTTTAGGTTATCGATTTTGGTTTCAGTTTAGGTTATAGGTTTTAGGATTTGAGAATGGGTTCAAGTTTAGGTTATAGGTTTTGGTTTTGATTTTGGTTTAGGTTACAGGTTTTTAGATTTGAGAATGGTTTATGGTTTAGGTTTAGGAAATTGGGTTCAGGTTCGGGATTGGGTTTTAGTTGGGTTTTTAAGTTTAGGTTTAGGTTTATGTTAGGGATTTGAGATTAGGATTAGGTGTAGGTTTCATTTTAGGAAATGGAGTTTAGGTTTTAGGTTTTGTGAAAGGTTAGGTTTAGGTTATAGGTTTTGGAATTTGGGAATAGTTTTAGGTTTTAAGTATAGGTTTAGGTTAGGTTATAGGTTAAGGTTTAGGGATAGGTTATAGGTTTTGAGATTTGAGAATTGGTTCGGGTTTAGGTTATAGGTTTTAGAATGGGTTTAGGTTTAGGTTTAGGTTTTGGGATTTACGAAAGGGTTCAGGTTTACGTTATAGGTTTTGGTTTTAGTTTTGGTTTAGGTTATAGATTTTTGGATTTAAGAATGGGTTATGGTTTAGGTTTAGGAAATCGAGTTTAGGTTCAGGATTGGAATTGAGTTTAGTTTCTCAAGTTTAGGTTTAGGTTTAGGTTAGGGAGTTGAGATTAGGATTAGGTATAGGTTTAGCTTTAGGGAATTGAGTTTAGGTTATAGATTTAGGGAAAGGTTAGGTTTAGGTTATATGTTTTGGGATTGGAGAGTATTTTTACGTTATAAGTATAGGTTTAGGTTAGGTTACAAGTTAAGGTTTAGGGATAGGTTATAGGTTTTAGGATTTGAGAATGGGTTCGGGTCTAGGTTATTGGTTTTGGTTTTGGTTTAAGTTATAGGTTTTTAGATTTAAGAATGGGTTATGGTTTAGGTTTAGGAAATCGGGTTCAAGTTTGGGATTGGATTTGAGTTTGGGTTTTCAAATTTAGGTTTACATTTAGGTTAGGGAGTTGAGATTCGGATTAGGTGTAGGTTTAACTTTATGGAATTGAGTTTAGGTCATAGGTTTAGGGAAAGGTTAGGTTTAGGTTATAGGTTTTGGGATTTGGGAATAGTTTGAGGTTATAAGTATAGGTTTAGGTTAGGTTATAGGTTCTGGTATAGGGATAGGTTATAGCTTGGAGATTTGAGAATGGGTTCGGGTATAGGTCATAGGTTTTGATTTTGGTTTATGATATTGGTTTTGGGATTTGAGAATGAGTTTGGGTTTAGGTTACAGGTTTTAGTTTTGGTTTAGGTTATACGTTACAGGTTTAGGTTAAGGTTTATGTTTAGGTTTAGGTTATAGATTTTAGGATTTCAGAATGGCTTTAGGTTTAGGTTATAGGTTTTGGTTTTGGTTTAGGTTATAGGTTTTGGGATTTAAGAATGGGTTCGGGTTTAGGTTATAGGTTTTGGTTTTGGTTTTGGTTTTAGGTTTTTGGATTTGTGAATGGGTTATGGTTTTGGTTTTAGAAATCGTGTTCAGGTTCAGGATTGGGTTTGAGTTTAGGTTTTTAAGTTTAGGTTTAGGTTTAGGTTAGGGAGTTGAAATTAGGATTAGGTGTAGGATTAGCATTTGAGAATTGAGTTTAGGTTATAGGTTTAGGGAAATGTTAGGTTTAGGTTATAGGTTTTTGGATTTGGGAATAGTTTTAGGATATTAGTATAGGTTTAGGTTAGGTTATAGGTTAAGGTTTAGGGATAGTTTATAGGTTTTTGGATTTGAGAATGGGTTCGGGTTTAGGTTGTAGGTTTTGGTTTTGGTTTTGGTTTTGGTTTAGGTTATAGGTATTTGGATTTGAGAATGGGTTATGGTTTATGTTTAGAAAATCGGGTTCAGGTTCGGGATTGGGTTTGAATTTGGGTTTTCAAGTTTAGGTTTAGGTTTAGGTTAGGGAGTTGAGATTAGGATTAGGTGTAGGTAAAACTTTAGGGAATTGAGTTTAGGTCGTAGTTTTTGAAAAAGGTTAGGTATAGGTTATAGGATTTGGGATTTGGGAATAGTTTTAGGTTATAGGTTTTGGGATTTGAGAATGGGTTCAAGTTTAGGTTATAGGTTTTGGTTTTGGTTTAACTTATAGGTTTTTTTATTTGAGAATGGGTTCTGGTTTAGGTTATAGGTTTTGGTTTTGGTTTTGGTTTAGGTTATAGATTTTTGGATTTGAGAATGGGTTAGGGTTTAGGTTTACGAAATCGGGTTAAGGTTCGGGATTGGGTTTGAGTTTGGGTTTTCAAGTTTAGGTTTAGGTTTAGGTTAGGGAGTTGAGATTAGGATTATGTGTAGGTTTAGATTTAGGTAATTGAGTTTAGGTTATAGGTTTAGGTTATAGGTTTTAGGATTTGGGAATAGTTTTAGGTTATAAGTATAGGTTTAGGTTAGGTTATAGGTTAAGGTTTAGGGATATGTAACACCTTGAAAATCGGGGGTCGTGTATAAACTCAACTCCCGAGTTCCAGACCATCACTTATGCAACAAAAATGATTATGATTCAATGTTGTCTGAGTTAAAGCATTCACATGAGCAAAAGTATACCAAAATTGCAATTCATACTCCAGATCCAGTGATAAAAGCAAGCGGAAGACTAAACAATATATATATCACTGTAAGGAAAAACAAAGTAGATCTCATCTGTCACTAAAGTATGAATACATCTCTGAGTCTCATATACATATACATGAACAGAATTAAATGTTCAAAATAGTCCCACTGAAGTCCCATCAACCTAGGTCACGTAAGTAAAGCCATCATGATACTGCATATACGAGAACTCGTCCTGGTCCTCGTCAAAGTTTGGCTCTGCCTCCTGGATCTCAGCATCACCTGCATCTACAACAGGGTCTGGTGGGTGTTGCAAACACCATCCCGTAACGTGGGAATGAGTGATCAACTCAGTGGAATCATAGAGCAAAGATTAGCATGTTCACAAATCGATCATGCGATAATAGTAAAGCAGTAAATCAGACAATCCTAATACTGTTGTTAATGCAATATGACATGACGTGATGTATGCCCTCACCGACGATCTCCCTCATATGGCACCATCTTACGACCGCGGCATGTAATCGACCCTCAAGTGCTCCACATCTTCTAGGCACATGCAATGGTATGGTGATATAATTTTTGAGTTGTTATTAGTCCGTTCAAACAGCAGGATTGGAAAACTACGGTACTTCCCTTGTATCAATCCCAACACAGATCCTGTTTAGGGTCGTCACTCCTAGTAATCTCATACGATGTATATTTTGTAGGTCGCTGCAAGGGCTGTCAAGGCTGTTGCTCGCACTCGTTGCACCGCTCCCCCATCACCATATCAATATAGGCCTAATGTACTCTACTGCTACTGAAGGGTCGTCGCCTCCCGTAGACTCAGAATACGCTCGCGGTCACTACAAAGGACTCGTCGCCTGATCAGTGTAGGCCGACAGCTAGAATATAGTGTCCCATACCACCATAATCTGCTCACGAGACTAGGTGCTCACTGGTCACTATGGGGAGGTTTGTGGCCCCAGCGTAGGCCGACAGTTCGACCACGGTGTCCCATACCACCATGCCCGGCTCATGAGTCTTCGTGGATCAAGGTACCATGGTAACAGGGTTTACAATGCTAAGTTTAGTACCCTAGGTTCAAGCAGTTATGACTCATACAGGGTGAACATACATCGGTCAGTCGGGTTACTTGACGGGCTTGACTAGCGCAATCGCATCTCAAGTCGAACGACATGAAGTGCGTAAAACACTTCGCGTGGCCTAACCACTGCCGCCAACTCCAAACACAGCTCACGTTCAGCGACGCGTCGTTCGTGGCCAAGACCAGCCAACCACGAATTCGCTCAGTTACCGACTACCTGGACTAGGTATAGTCCCAAACACATATGAATTCACATCAGCAACTTATGTAGGAGTATCAGAATTGAAATACAATCATGTGTGCATGTTAACACATGTTATAACATATAACTTAGGCAAATCTTCAAGCACATACATTTTATGCATATAATGGAATCATGCATATAGTCAACCTGTAGGAATTCATTTATGTCAGCATATTAATTGAGAAATTAGTCTCAAACTAATTCATAACATCATTTAATTCAATACATACTAATACAAACATTTATACAAATACCTACACTACACACTTAAGTCTACATATAGTATGTCGACCCGAAGTGCGCATTTAGGCGAATCTCTTCGCCAAACTAATTATGCACGCATTCCTAACATTCTAATGCGACAACAAATCATGTCACTCACATCAGAAAAATATGAATGAAATCAGCACTTTTTACAAATGACTAAAATGCCCTAAATCTCATATTCTTCGTTGATTTACGAAACAGGAAACAGATAGCATGTTGTACATGTCAAACGGCGATGCCGTCGATAATCTACTATTAAACGACATTGAAAGCATTGGAAACCATCAATCAAAGCGTCTAAAATCCTCACCTTATCTCTTATGGATGCGTGATTTCGAACGGAGCGTATACGCTTCATCTACAACGATAAGAGAACCTAATTTACAAGATAAGTCAGCTAACATGCTATGAATACTAGCGAACCTCAAATCAGCAACTTCTAGGGTTGTTTCTTACCTAAAAACGTGGAAGAATCGCCGGCTTAGTGATGGAATCGTGTTGCTACAACACGTGCAACAAGCGACATGAAGGCAGGAAAATTCTCCTCCAATCTCTCTCACAAACTCTCACTTTTTCTCTCTCCCAATCTAGGGTTTTTCTCAAATTCGGATGGGAGAGAGGAGTGAGGATTTCAACCCCTTTTATAGGCTTAAAAATGCCCAAAATAGGCTCAGGTACAAGGTTTACTTAGTGCATAACCAAATCGGGGCTGTTTCGGTCCAAAAGATGTTTTCTGGTGGTCCCCTGGCCGAATGCGATCGAACTTAAGATCATGCGTACCAGATCTAGCACGTATTAAGTTTTCAGTCCGGCAGGATTCGCAGATCACGCGTGGCGGACCAGTTTCAGTTCAGCGGTCACCGCACGTAGATCAGGGCTGCAAGTCTCATGATATGAAATAGAAATTTTTCCTGATCCGAGGGTGTAATCTGGCTGAATTCTGACGGTCAGAACGCTTAATACTGACACGTCAAGTCGTGTGCCAGATTTGAATTTCAAATTCCAAATCTGTCCCTATTTACACTCTCTTCAGTCCGGACTCAACGAAATAGCCTGTGATTATCGGTTGGACTTGATTTTCAATATGATTGTCGAGTCCAACAAGGCGGTTCTAACGGTCTAAGATAGGAGGTATCGGACTTTCGACGCGTGGTCTAGATCCAATACAAAATTTCAAAGTGGTCCAGAGAACAAACCTGCTTAGAGTTTGATCCGAGGTTATAGAGTATTATAAAGTCATTGGTTCTACTCGATTTGGGTCTTGTAGAACGTATTTAAAGTGATCAGGGACTATTTCCCAACTACTCCAGCGTTGCACTAGCTAACATAGACTTATTTTCTAAAGGAATTAATTCTACGCAATTTCGGGTTGAGTTGGTACTCGAGCCCAAGTACGAATTTTTCACGGGCGTTACAATCTACGCCCCTTAACAAATAATTTCATCCTCGAAATTTGTACCTTTTCGTACTCCTCGAGAAGCTGTGGGTAGTTCTTTCTGATCTCGGCTTCTGTCTCCCAAGTAACCTCCTCCTCAGAGTGATGCGTCCACAATACCTTCACAAGGGGAATCACCTTGCTACGCAGTACCTGCTCCTTCCTGTCTAGGATACGTGTCGGTCGCAGGATATAGGTAACATCCTCTCCTAACTGCACCTGCTCCCATCTGATGATATGGGAAGGATCAGCAACGTACTTCTTCAGCATAGAAACATGAAATACGTTGTGAACGCTCGCGAGAGGCGTGGGTAAAGCCAATCAGTAAGCCACTGCTCCCACATGATCGAGGATCTGGAATGGACCAATGAATCGCGGTGCCAGCTTCTCCTTCTTCCCGAACCGAAGGACTCCCTTCATAGGGAAAACTAAAAACACATGATCCCCAACTGTGAACTCTAGTGGCCTCCGTCTCGTATCGGCATAACTCTTCTGTCTGCTCTGCGCTGTGAGAAGCCGACGCCTAATGATGTCAATCTTCTCTGACGTCGCCTGCACCAACTCTGGGCCAATCAAGCTACGCTCACCGACCTCATCCCAGCAATGCGGTGCGCGACAAGGTCGCCCATACAGCGCCTCGTAAGGTGCCATACCGATACTCGTCTGAAAGCTGTTGTTGTACGCAAACTCCGCATATGCAAGACAATCATCCCAACTGTCCTTGAAGTCCAATGCGCAAGCTCGCAACATATCCTCTAAGATCTGGTTTACCCGCTCTGTCTGTCCGCATGTCTGTGGGTGAAAGCAGTATTAAATTTTAACTTCACACCCATAGACTCCTGAATGCGAGTCCAAAAAATAGAGGTGAACCGCGTGTCTCTGTCCGACATGATCTCCAACGAAACTCCATGCAGACGCACAATCTCTCTGATGTACAGTCTAGCCAGCTCATCTGCAAAGTTCGTAACTCTAATCGTAGGAAGTGCGCCGACTTCGTCAGACAGTCGACGATCACCCAAATGGAATCATGTCCCTTCCTCGTCTTCGGCAGCCCAGAAATGAAGTTCATGGAAATGAAATCCCACTTCCACTCTGCAATCAGCATAGGCTGTAAAAGTCCAAGTGGTCGGCGATGCTCTGCCTTCACCTGCTGACAAGTGAGACAACGGGACACGAACTCAGCTATGTGGGTCTTCATACCTTCCCACCAATACGTCCTCTTCACGTCACGATACATCTTCGTACTGCCTGGATGTATCGCGAGTCTAGTACAATGCGCAGCCTCGAGAATCTCTCGTCTCAAGTCAGGGATATCTGGGACGCATAGGCGGCCACGATATCGTAAGCCCCCATCCATACCAACTCGCCACTCGGCGTCAGTATCATCACTGGCCTGCTCTCTAAGCTCAGCTAGATGCGCATCGTCCCTCTGCGCCTCGATGACCTGGTCATCGATCTGAGATCGCACCTGTACATGTGCAATGAACTCATACGGCTCCTCTACGGTGATTTTCTGCTCAAAGTCTCGCAAAAACTCAACCATATCCCACTCAGCAACCATCAGCGGAGCCGCAAACTCTATCGCCTTCTTGCGGCTCAATGCATCAGCCACAAGGTTTGCCTTCCCAGGATGGTAAGAGACTTCAAACTTGAAGTCCTTCAACATCTCCATCCATCGCCGCTGCCTCATATTCAAGTCTCGCTGCGTGAATATGTACTTGAGGCTCTTGTGATCGCAAAAGAGCTTGAACTCCTCTCCATAGAGGTAATGTCTCCAGAGTCTCAGTACGAATATAACGGCTGCCAACTCTATGTCGTGTGTAGGATAATTCTCCTCATGCTTCCTTAATTGTCTCGAGGCATACGAAATTACCCTGTCCCTCTGCATAAGGACATAACCCAAACCAATGCTAGACGCGTCAATGTATATAGTGTATCTAACCCCTTGCTCTGGCAATACTAGCACAGGGGCGGACGTAAGTTTGTCCTTCAGCTCCTGAAAAGCTGACTCCACCTTGTCGTTCCAGGCGAACTTTACGTCCTTCCGTGTCAACTGAGATAAGGGTCTCGCGATCTTCGAGAAGTCCTGTATGAAGCGCCGATGGTAACCAGCGAGACCCAAGAAACTCTTCACCTCAGTGACAGAACTAGGATGCTCCCAGTCCTGCACCACAGCTACCTTAGACAGGTCAACTGCCATGCCATCCTTGGACACCACGTGTCCCAGGAACTTCACCTCCTTCTTCCAGAAGTCGCACTTCTTGTACTGTGCGAACAACTGATGCTGTCTGAGCGTATCCAGGACCAAACGCAAGTGCTCCTCATGCTCCTCTCGACTCCTGGAGTATACCAAAATGTCGTCAATGAATACAACGACGAATCGATATAAGAAAGGTCGAAATACCCGGTTCATCAGATCCATGAACACGGCTGGTGCGTTCGTGAGACCGAACGACATCACGAGGAACTCATAGTGGCCAAAACTGGTCCTGAATGCTGTCTTCTGCACGTCCTCATCCCTGACGTGCAACTGATGATATCCTGACTGAAGATCAATCTTTGAGAAGTACTGCGCTCCTCTCAACTGATCAAACAAGTCATCGATCCTGGGTAAAGGGTACTCACAGTGATCTAGTTTAGCCTGCGATAATCAATACATAATCGCATCGAACCATCCTTCTTCCTCACGAACAAGACCGGTGCTCCCCAAGGAGACATACTAGGCCGTATAAGGCCAAGCTCTAGCAGACCATCAATCTACGTCCTCAACTCCTCCATCTCACATGGTGCCATGCGATACGTCGGCAGTGAGACGGGCGTAGAACCAGGAACCAGATCGATAGTGAAATCGATCTCTCGTCGGGGTGGCAAACCAGGGATCTTCCTGAACAGATCCCCGAACTCGCAAACGACTGGCATATGCTCAAGTACCTGGACACCAGCGTCTCGTAATAAAGTGGCGTAACTAAGTATGTGAAAAGGGAGATTTATCCGCACTGGAAATGTGAAAGATGCACCCTCTGGCTCGTAGGCTGTCACTATATGAGTCTCGCAGTCAATCTTGGCCCTCGTTGCAGTCAACCAGTCCATGCCAAGAATGACATCGAGATCAACCAGAGCAGGGTCGACGACGAGATCTAGAGCCATCGTCTTGCCCCCCAGATCCACCAAACAACCCTCACACATCTGGGTGGCATCTGTAAAGGACCCGTGGACTATATAAACTCGCACCCCGTCCATAGTAATGGTCTGTAGCCCAAGACGCCTGACTATAGCACATGATATCAAAGAAATCGTGGAACCAGTGTCCACCACCACGAGAATAGGAGTACCTCCAATATGGACAGTGACCTCGAAGGCTGACTGCTGAGAAGTTGGTGTCGCAGCTGCCTCAGCTGTCAATGCATGAACCCATGCCTGCTGTGGCCGGTTCGGCCGTTGTGTCATGGACCGTGGAGGCTGTCTGATCTGCGATACCGGAGGTCTGAAAGAAGGGTGCGCAGGAGCTAACCATATAGACGGTGCTGATATCGCCTGTGAACATGCACGGTCAATCTTCTGCGGCGGCGAGAACCCACTGTCCCGCATCCGAGAAAAATAACTCTGCGCCAAGTGGCCCGTCCTCCCACAGTATGTGCACGATAACTCGGGGCACCGAAACGATGGTGTTGACGCTAGAGCCCGAGTAAGAGGGTCGACACGAGCCCTCTTGCCTGCGAAGGGCCTGTCTGGAAAGTCTGGTCGTGGCCTAGAAGCAACAGGGCCACGAGATCGCGCAAGTCGATCCACATCCTGCTCTGCCCGCATAGACATGTGAATCAACTCCGCATATGAGGGAATGCTCACACACCACATCTTCGACCGAATATCCGGTTGCAAACCCTCTAAAAAGCACCGTATGTGCATCTGCTCATTAGCCAAAATAGTCGGGACGTATCTGTCCAACTCCGTGAACCGATGCTCATACTCCGTAACTGTCATGGCTCCCTGTCTGAGGCGGAGAAACTCATTCTCCCGATCATGCCTGTAAGTTTGGGGATAATACTTCTCGTGGAAGCGGAACTCAAACGCTGCCCATGTCCATATAAAGTCAGCGGCAACGGTCCGCAATACCCTGTCCCACCACAAGCTGGCTTCTCTCTCAAACAGGAACGTAGCCAACTCGACCTACTCAGCCTCTGTACAGTGTAACATCCGCAGTATCATCGACACATGGTTAAGTCAATACTCGGCCTCCTCGAGTCTATGAGAACCCGTAAAAGTGGGAGGCCGTAAGCACTAGAATCGCTCTAACAAGCCCCGTGTATCTGCGGCATTCCCCGCAGGGTAAGAAGGTGGTACAGGATGAGCCATGCTCTCATCCTGGGCATAAGTATCAGCATCCCCAGCTGGATGTGCAGGTGGTGCAGGTGGAGTCACACCCCCACCCTGGGCTAATGTCCCCACAATGGTAGTCAGGAGCTACTGCTGCTGCTGCATCATAGCCATCATCTGCTCAAATCTGTCAGGAGGTGGAGCAAGTTGTGGCGTGTGCTGCGTCGAAGTAGATGCACGATAAGGCTCTCTGACTGGCGGTGTGAACGACGGTGGTCCAACTGTAGAACCAGCAGTAGGCTGAGACGCTCGAAATGTCTCAGGAATCGGGCCCGCAGCAGGGTCCGTATGGGTGTCAGACTGCGAAGGAGCCTGATCCATAAGCTCACTCAATGCAAGCCGAGCCGTGCTCCGCGTAGCCTTAGGCGGCATTCCCTATATTCAAAATAGGGCGCAACCTTGTCAGTATCAATAACACAAATACACTGCAATCATTCACACAAGGAGTCAGTATTTGTCACAATACAAAGGATATGTCCTTACAAGTATCATGACGAGAAATACATGGGAACTAACACAATTAAAATTACAACATCATAGATAACAACAGGCTTACACAACAAAAGCAGGAAATGACTAACTACTGATAACAACATCATAGATCTCGCTAGTCTGAGTTGGGTGACGGAGGAGGAGCACCCTTATCCTGTAAGCAGCACAAGATCGCCTTCAAGGTACGAGTCACCTTGCTGAATTTTCTCTTCGTAACGGCCTTGGCATCCTCGACTTCAGCGCGAAGTTCCTGAACTTCCCTTCGCAAGGCAATCTGGCTCTCCTCAATCCGGGCAATGCGATCATCATCAATAGGCCGAGCAGAAGGAGGAGGGCTCTCATCTGTATCCTGAGCCTCCTCTTCTGTCTCTTTTTGGACTTCTTCCTGAACTTCTGCTCCAGGTTCTCCTTCACTTGGATCCTCTTCATCATCAAAGTCATCCTCGCTATCCTCCTCAAGCTGATTCTCACGGTACTGAGACCCAATCTTCGTCTTGACCATAGTCGACTCATCAATGCTATGAATCGAAACTGGCAATTCCGGCCCAAGTCTGTAAGCAAACTCAATCGCGATCTTGCATATCAGTCGGCCAAAAGGAAGCGATTCAGACATTCTTCTTGACTTGGCTATGAGGATTATCTGTCACAAGATGAAAGTGGCCATACATACATTCTCTCCCTGGGCCACCAGATACAAGAAATCAACCATAAGGCGCGTACACTCAATGGATTTTTCACGGGCGTTACAGGATAGGTTATAGGTTTTGAGATTTGAGAATAGGTTCGGGTTTAGGTCATAGGTTTTGGTTTTGGTATAGGTTATTGGTTTTGGGATTTTTGAATAGGTTCGAGTTTAGGTTATACATTTTCAAGTTTAAGTTTAGGTTAAGGTTTAGGTCAAACGTTTTGGTTTTAGTTTAGGTTATAGGTTTTGGTTTAGGTTATAGGTTATAGGTTTTGGTTAAGGTTTAGGTTTAGGTTTAGGTTATAGGTTTTGGGATTTGAGAATGGGGTCGGGTTTAGGTTTCGGTTTAGGTTATAGGTTTTGGGATTTGAGAATGGGTTTGGTGTTAGGTTATAGGTTTTGGTTTTAGTTTTGGTTTAGGTTATAGGTTTTTAGATTTGAGAATGGGTTAAGGTTTAGCTTTACAAAATTGGGTTTAGGTTATATGTTTTAGGATTTGGGAATACTTTTAGGTTATAAGTATCGATTTAGGTTAGGTTACAGGTTAAGGTTTAGGGATAGGTTATAGGTTTTGAGATTTGAGAATGGGTTCGGGCTTAGGTCATAGGTTTTGGTTTTGGTTTAGGTTATAGGTTTTGTGATTTAAGAATGGGTTCGTGTTTAGGTTATAGGTTTTGATTTTGGTTTTGGTTACAGGTTTTGGTGTAGGTTATAGGTTCTAAGTTTTGGTTAAGGTTTAGGTTTAGGTTTAGGCTATAGGTTTTGGGATTTGAGAATGGGTTCGGGTTTATGTTTCGATTTAGGTTATAGGTTTTGGGATTTGAGAATGGGTTTGGGTTTAGGTTTAGGTTATATGTTTTGGTTTAAGTTATAGGTTTTTGGATTTGAGAATGGGTTATGGTTTAGGTTTAGGAAATCGGGTTTAGGTTCGAGATTATATTTAAGTTTTGGTTTTTAAGTTTAGGTTTATGTTTTGGCTAGGGAGTTGAGTTTAGGATTAGTTGTAGGTTTCGCTTTAGGGAATTGAGTTTAGGTTATAGGTTTAGGGAAAGGTTAGGTTTAGGTTATCAATTTTGGGATTTGGGAATAGTTTTAGGTTATAAGTATAGGTTTAGGTTAAGTTATAGGTTAAGGTTTAGGTCATAGGTTTTGGTTTTGATTTAGGTTATAGGTTTTGGGATTTGTGAATGGGTTCAGGTTTAGGTTAAAGGTTTTGGTTTTGGTTTAGGTTATAGGTTACAGGTTTAGGTTAAGGTTTAGGTTTGGGTTTAGGTTTAGGTTTAGGTTTAGGTTATTGGTTATGGGATTTGAGAATGGGTTCGGGTTTAGGTTATAGGTTTTGGGATTTAAGAATGGGTTCGGGTTTAGGTTTTTGGTTATGGTTTTGGTTTTGGTTTTGGTTTTGGTTATAGGTTTTGGTTTAGGTTATAGGTTATAGGTTTAGGTTAAGGTTTAGGTTTTGATTTAGGTTTAGGTTATTGGTTATGGGATTTGGGAATGGGTTCGGGTTTAGGTTATAGGTTTTGGTTTCAGTTTAGGTTATAACTTTTGGGATTTGAGAATGGGTTCAGGTTTAGGTTTTCGATTTTGGATAAGGTTATTGGTTTTTGGGTTTGAGAATGGGTTACGGTTTAGGTTTAGGAAATCGGCTTCAAGTTCGGGATTGTGTTTGAGTTTGGGTTTTCAAGTTTAGGTTTAGGTTTAGGTTAGAGAGTTGAGATTAGGATTAGGTCTAGGTTTAACTTTATGGAAATGAGTTTAGGTTATAGGTTTAAGGAAAAGTTGGGTTTAGGTTATAGTTTTTAGGATTTGGGAATAGTTTTAGGTTATAAGTATAGGTTTAGGTTAGGTTATAGGTTAAGGTTTAGGTATAGGTTCTAGGTTTTAGGATTTGATATTGGGTTCGAGTTTAGGTTATAGGTTTTAGTTTCAGTTTAGGTTATTGATTTTGGGATTTGAGAATGGGTTCAGGTTTAGGTTATAAGTTTTGGGATTTAAGAATGGGTTTAGGTTTAGGTTATAGGTTTTGATTTTGGTTTTGGTTATAGGTTTTGGTTTAGGTTATAGGTTATAGGTTTTGGTTAAGGCTTAGGTTTAGGTTTTAGTTATAGGTTTTGGGATTTGAGAATGGGTTCGGGTTTAAGTTATATGTTTTGGTTTTAGTTTTGGTTTAAGTCATAGGTTTTTTGGATTTGAGAATGGGTTATGGTTTAGGTTTAGGAAATCGGGTTCAGGTTTGGGATTAGATTTAAGTTTTGGTTTTTTAGTTTAGGTTTATGTTTTGGTTAGGGAGTTGAGATTAGGATTAGCTGTAGGTTTCGCTTTAGGGAATCGATTTTTGGTTATAGGTTTAGGGAAAGGTTAGGTTTAGGTTATCGGTTTTAGGATTTGAGAATTGTTTTAGGTTATAAGTATAGGTTTAGGTTAAGTTATAGGTTAACGTTTAGGGATAGGTTATAGGTTTCGGGATTTGAGAATGGGTTCGGGTTTAGGTCATATGTTTTGGTTTTAATTTAGGTTATAGGTTTTGGGATTTGCGAATGGGTTCAGGTTTAGGTTATAGGTTTTGGTTTTGGTTTAGGTTATAGGTTTTGGTTTAGGTTATAGGTTATAGGTTTTGGTTAAGGTTTAGGTTTAGGTTTAGGTTTAGGTTATTGGTTATGGGATTTGAGAATGGATTCGGGTTTAGGTTATAGGTTTTGGGATTTGAGAATGGGTTTGGGTTTAGGTTTTAGGTATTGGTTTTATTTTTGGTTTTGGTTATAGGTTTTGGTTTAGGTTTAGATTTAGGTTTAGGTTATTGGTGATGGGATTTGAGAATGGGTTCGGGTTTAGGTTTTAGGTTTTGATTTTGGTTTTGGTTTAGGTTATTGGTTTTTGGATTTGAGAATGGGTTACGGTTTATGTTTAAGAAATCGGGTTCAGGTTCGGCATTGTGTTTGAGTTTAGGTTTTCATGTTTAGGTTTAGGTTTAGGTTAGGGAGATGAGATTAGGATTAGGTTTAGGTTTAACTTTAAGGAAATGAGTTTAGGTTATAGGTTTAGGGAAAAGTTAGGTTTAAGTTATAGGTTTTGAGATTTGGGAATAGTTTTATGTTATAAGTATAGGTTTAGGTTATGTTATAGGTTAAGGTTTAGGGATAGGTTGTAGGTTTTAGGATTTGATAATGGGTTCGGGTTTAGGTTATAGGTTTTAGTTTCAGTTTAGGTTATAGGTTTTGGGATTTGAGAATGGGTTTAGGTTTAGGTTATAGGTTTTGGGATTTGAGAATGGGTTCGTGTTTAGGTTATAGGTTTTGATTTTGGTTTTGGTTATAGGTTTTGGTTTAGGTTAGAGGTTATAGGTTTTGGTTAAGGTTTAGGTTTAGGTTTAGGTTATAGGTTTTAGGATTTAAGAATGGATTCAGGTTTATGTTTCGGTTTAGGTTATAGGTTTTGGGATTTGAGAATGGGTTCGGGTTTAGGTTATATGTTTTGGTTTTAGTTTTGGTTTAAGTTATAGGTTTTTGGATTTGAGAATGGGTTATGGTTTAGGTTTAGGAAATCGGGTTCAGGTTTGGGATTAGATTTAAGTTTTGGTTTTTTAGTTTAGGTTTATGTTTTGGTTAGGGAGTTGAGATTAGGATTAGTTGTAGGTTTCACTTTAGGGAATCGAGTTTTGGTTATAGGTTTAGGGAAAGGTTAGGTTTAGGTTATCGGTTTTAGGATTTGAGAATAGTTTTAGGTTATAAGTATAGGTTTAGGTTAAGTTATAGGTTAACCTTTACGGATAGGTTATAGGTTTTGGGATTTGAGAATGAATTCGGGTTTAGGTCATAGGTTTTGGTTTTAATTTAGGTTATAGGTTTTGGGATTTGTGAATGGGTTCAGGTTTAGGTTATAGGTTTTGGTTTTGGTTTAGGTTATAGGTTTTGGCTTAGGTTATAGGTTATAGGTTTAGGTTAAGGTTTAGGTTTAGGTTTAGGTTTAGGTTATTGGTTATGGGATTTGAGAATGGGCTCAGGTTTAGGTTATCGGTTTTGGGATTTGAGAATGGGTTCGGGTTTAGGTTTTAGGTTTTGGTTTTGGTTTTGGTTATAGGTTTTGGTTTAGGTTATAGGTTATAGGTTTAAGTTTAGAATTAGTTTTAGGTTATTGGTTATGGGATTTGAGAATGGGTTCGGGTTTAGGTTATAGGTTTTGGTTTCGGTTTAGGTTATAGGTTTTGGGATTTGAGAATGGGTTCGAGTTTTGGTTTTGGTTTTGGTTTTAGTTATTAGTTTTTGGATTTGAGAATGGGTTACGGTTTAGGTTTAGGAAATCGGGTTCAGGTTCGGCATTGTGTTTGAGTTTGGGTTTTCAAGTTTAGGTTAAGGAGTTGAGATTAGGATTGGGTTTAGGTTTAACTTTATGGAAATGAGTTTAGGTTATAGGTTTAGGGAAAAGTTAGGCTTAGGTTATAGGTTCTGGGATTTGGGAATAGTTTTAGGTTATAAGTATAGGTTTAGGTTTGGTTATAGGTTAAGGTTTAGGGATAGGTTCTAGGTTTTAGGATTTGTAATGGGTTCAGGTTTAGGTTATAGGTTTTGGTTTCAGTTTAGGTTATAGGTTTTGGGATTTGAGAATGGGTTCAGGTTTAGGTTATAGGTTTTGGTTTAGGTTACAGGTTTTTGGATTTGAGAATGGTTTATGGTTTAGGTTTAGGAAATCGGGTTCAGGTTCGGGATTGGGTTTTAGTTTGGGTTTTTAAGTTTAGGTTTAGGTTTAGGTTAGGGATTTGAGTTTAGGATTAGGTGTAGGTTTCGCTTTTGGAAATTGAGTTTAGGTTATAGGTTTTGCGAAAGGTTAGGTTTAGGTTATAGGTTTTAGGATTTGGAAATAGTTTTAGGTTATAAGTATAGGTTTAGGTTAGGTTATAGGTTAAGGTTTAGGGATAGGTTATAGGTTTTAGGATTTGAGAATGGGTTCGGGTTTAGGTTATAGGTTTTAGTATCGATTTAGGTTATAGGTTTTGGGATTTTAGAAAGGGTTCGGGTTTACGTTAAAGGTTTTAGTTTTGGTTTTGGTTTAGGTTATAGGTTTTTAGAGTAGAGAATGGGTTATTGTAACGCCCGTGAAAAATCCATACTTGGGCTCGAGTACAAACTCGACCCGAAATTGCATAGAATTAATTCCTATGGAAATTAAGCATAAGTTAGCTAACGCAACGCTGGAGTAGCTGGAAAATAGTCCCTGATCACTTTAAATACGTTCTACAAGACCCAAATCGAGTAGAACCAATGACTCTATAATACTCTATAACCTCGGAACAAACTCTAAGCAGGTTTGTTCTCTGGACCACTTTGAATCTTTGTATTGGATCTAGACCGCGCGTCGAAAGTCCGATACCTCCTATCTTAGACCGTTAGAACCGCCTAACTAGACTTGACAATCATTTCGAAAATCAAGTCAAACCGATAATCACAGGCTATTTCATTGAGCCCGGACCGAAGAGAGTGCGAATAGGGACAGAATTGAAATTTCAAATTCAAATCTGGCACATGACTTGACGCATCAGTATTAAGCGTTCTGACCGTCAGAATTCAGCCAGATTACACCCTTGGATCAGGAAAAATTTCTATTTCGTATCATGTGACTTTCAGCCCTGATCTACGTGTGGTGACCGCTGAACTGAAACTGGTCCGCCACGTGCGATCTGCGAACCCTGCCGGACTGAAAACTTAATACATGCTAGATCTGGTATGCATGAGATTAAGTCCGATCGCATTCGACCAGGGGACCACCAGAAAGCATCTATTGGACCGAAACTGCCCCGAATTGGATATGCACTAAGTAAACTTCGTTCTCGAGCCTAATTCGGGCATTTTTAAGCTTATAAAAGGGGTTGAAACCCTCACTCATCTCTCCCATCCAAAATTGCAAGAAATCCTAGATTTGGGAGAGAGAAAAGGTGAGAGTTTGTGAGAAAGAGTAGGATAGATTTTTCCAGCCTTCGAGCCACCTGTTGCTAGTGCCTAAGAAACACCTCCTGATCACCAAGCCGGTGATTCTTCCACATTTTCAGGTATGAAACAACCCTAGAAGTTGCTGATTTAAGGTTTACTAGGATTCGTAGCATGTTAGCTAACGTAGCTCGTAAATCAGGTTCTCTTATTGCCGTAGACGAAGCATATACGCTCCGTTCAAAACGACGCGTCTATAAGAGACTAGGTGAGGATTTTAGACACTTTGATTGACGGTTTACAATGCTTTCAATGTCGTTTAATAGTAGATTATTGACGGCATCACCGTTTGACATGTACAACATGCTATCCGTTTCTTGTTTCGTAAATCAACGAAGAGTATGAGATTTAGGGCATTTTAGTCATTTGTAGGAAGTACCGATTACATTCATATTTTGCTGATGTGATTGACATGGTTTGTTGTCGCATTAGGAATTTAGGAATACGTGCATAATTAGTTTGGCGAAGAGATTCGCCAAATTGCGCACTTCGGGTCGACATACTATATGTAGACTTAAGTGTGTAGTGTACGTGTTTGTATAAATGCTCGTATTAGTATGCATTGAATTAAATGATGTTATGAATTAGTTTGAGACTGATTTCTCAATTTATATGCTGACATAAATGTTTTCCTACATGTTGACTATGTACATGATTCCATTATATGCATAAGATGTACGTGCTTGGAGATTTGCCTAAGTTGTATGTTATAACATGTGCTAACATGCTCACATGATTGTATTTCAATTTCAAAACTCCTACATGAATTGTTGATGTGAATTCATATGTGTTTGGGACTATACTTAGTCCAGGCAGTCGGTAACCGAGCAAATTCGTGGTTGGCTGGTCTTATCCACGAACGACGCGTCGATGAACGCAAGTCATGCTTGGAGTCGGCGGTAGTGGTTAGGCCACGTGAAGTGTTTTACGCACTTCATGTCGTTCGACTTGAGATGCGATCGCGCTAGTCGAGCCCGTCAAGTAAACCGACTGGCCGATGTATGTTCACCCTGTATGAGTCATAACTGCTTGAACCTAGGGTACTGAACTTACCATTGTAAACCCTGTTAACCATGGTACCTTGATCCACGAAGACTCATGAGCCGGGCATGGTGGTATGGGACACCGTGGTCGAGCTGTCGGCCTACGCTAGGGCCACAAACCTCCCCGTAATGACCAGTGAGCACCTAGTCTCGTGAGCAGATTATGGTGGTATGGGACACTATATTCTAGCTGTCGGCCTACCCTGATCAGGCGACGAGTCCTTTGTAGTGACCACGAGCGTATTCTGAGTCTACGGGAGGCGACGACCCTTCAGTAGCAGTAGAGTACAGTAGGCCTGTATTGATAAGGTGATGGGGGAGCGGTACAACGAGTGCGAACAACAGCCCTGGCAGCCCTTGCAGTGACCTACGAAATATACATCGTATGAGATTACTAGGAGTGACGACCCTAGACAGGATCTGTGTTGGGATTGATACAAGGAAAGTACCTTAGTTTCTCAATCCTGCTGTTTGAATGGACTAATAACAACTCAGAAATCATATCACCATAACATTGCATGTGCCTGGAAGATGTGGAGCACTCTAGGGAGTGTGGCATGCCGTGGTCGTAAGATGATGTCGTATGAGGGAGATCGTCGGTGAGGGCATACATCATGTCATGTCATCTTGCATTAACAACAGTATTAGGATTGTCTGATTTACTGCTTTACTATTATCGCATGATTGATTTGTGAACATGCTAATCTTTGCTCTATGATTCCACTGAGTTGATCACTCACTCCCACATTACGGGATGGTGTTTGCAACACCCACCAGACCCTGTTGTAGATGCAGGTGATGCTGAGATCCAGGAGGCAGAGCCAGACTTCGACGAGGACCAGGACGAGTTCTCGTACATGCAGTATCATGATGGCTTTGCTTAGGCGACCTGGGTTGATGGGACTTCAGTGGGATTATTTTGAAAATCTAATTTTGTTCATGTATATGTATATGAGACTCAGAGATGTATTCATACTTTAGAGACAGATGAGATCTACTTTATTTTTCCATACAGTGATATATATATTGTTTAGTCTTTCGCTTGCTTTTATCACTGGATCTGGAGTATGAATTGCAGTTTTGGTATACTTTTACTCATGTGAATACTTTAAATCAGACAACATTGAATCATAATCATTTTTGTTGCATAAGTGACGGTCTAAAACTCGGGAGTTGAGTTTATACGCGACCCCCGATTTTCAGAGTGTTACAAGTTGGTATCAGAGCTTGAATAAAAGTATACTGGGCCTGGGTTATGGTCTCGCGATGTATGCTGTCGCTTCTTTTGACTTAGGTGGGTGCGAGAAGGGTCTAGAAACGTTTTGAGGATCGCAGATTCGCCAATAGGTGAAGTCTATTCGAATCGATCGCACGATCGAGTCTGTAACGCATCTCGGGTCGCGTGAAGCAACCCGAATAGCTCCTACGTCGTAGGAAGTTAGGTTGAGACATTCTTTGAACAATTTTAAACCCATAAAAGTAAATCCTTGGGCCGTGGGATGACCACGACTCCTGTATTCAATCGTCAGGGCTTAAAAACCCCGTTTCACCAAAAATCTTCAAAATTCTTCCTTTCACCACTCCAATCTTCATTTCTTTCTTATCCTTTTCATGTTAGACATTAAACATAATTTGAAAATAATATAAAATAATACTTTTATAAAATTTTACAGTGAATAGTAAAATTTCATGAAGAATGGCCATAAGGCCATTCTAACTTCACTTTCTTTAGAAACTAATAATTTAGATAGATGTACTAGCTCCTTCTACTCCAAAATCATATGTTGCATGATAGGGTTTTGTATTCTATATTACGGATTGGTCCCAAAAATCCTTGAACACATGTTTGGGCCTATATATGTCAAAATACAATGAACCAAGGTTGGGACCATACATATCTGGGGTCCTTGGACTATGGGGGACCAAACCCATGTGGTCCCACCGGCCGTATGCACCACCGGTCGGTGATGCCATCGCCGATCCAGCGATGCATCGCCGTACAGGTGGGCCCACTTGCTGCAAATTTTGGGCGCACACCCTTATATGCCCTGTACATTCCCCCCATATGTGTTACGTCCAAAGAAAAGCCCTAAAACTTACACTTCCTTCACAAACAGCCCTCCCCATAGCTTCATTTTCATTTTCCAGCAACTATCTCCAAAATTCGTGATTCCAAACCACCCCTAGATCCATCCTTGGCCAAAAATGACCACCATCCATCATTCCTTTGGAGTTGGCAGCCCTTTCTCTTGAAGATTTCATCTTTTGGAGCTCCAAAAACTCCCAAATCGAGCTGAAATCGTGAGGTGCTCCATTCCACTTTTTCATTTTCATTTCTCCCTGAAAATACATCCTTGGGAAGCTTGAAGCATCCCTCTACGACACCTAGATCTCCCTTTTCCAGTTTGGACAGCCACTTCTTCGCATTTTCTCCGTCTTCCATGGCTTTCGTGGAAGCCATTTTAGGCCTTTATCACTCTCCTCCATCTTATCTTTGATGGGTAAAAGGAAAACTGTAGTAGATGAGGCTGGGCCAAGTCGCCCTGCTCAATCGAGAAGACCGCGGGGTGGTGCCGTAAGTTCAAGCACCGCCACAGGTCCAGCTATAGCCCGAGAGTGCCGTACAAAGCGGGATTTAGATCCCCATACTCACCTTGGGTGAGTAATTCTACCAGAGATGCCTCACGGTCAATACACTGATCGCAAAGTGTTGTTTGAGGCGGACATGGAAGGGCGATTATTCAGTAAATTTTTATTGTTCGAGCATATTGAAGCTGCGCATTGGGATCCGATCTTTGAAGCTCGTGCTCGTGCTAATGTGAGCACCATTCGTGCCCTCTACGCTTGTATCCAGAATCCTACCTTGGAGCCATTGCAGTTCAAAATCCCTTTTGGTAGAGATCGGATGGCTACGATTGATGTGTGACTGATTGTGCGACTTCTGAACGTGCCTCTTGGTGATGTTCATCCTAGTGAGAAGAATCTGAGAAGTAGGCGTGAACGAGATCACCGCACCAGGTTTTTATGCGGTAAGTTGGTTCCATGGCAGCCTAATAATAGCCTCAAGGTGACGTATATGTCTGATGATTTGCGCCTGCTGCACCATATCTGCACATTCAATGTTTATCCCAGGTCGACGAATCGCATTGAATGTACACACCTTATGGTCGATTTCTTGTATCTGGTGGCCCAGGGAGAGAATGTATGTATGGCCACTTTCATCTTGCGACAGATAATCCTCATAGCCAAGTCAAGAAGAACATCCGAATCGCTTCCTTTTGGCCGACTGATATGCAAGATTGCGCTTGAGTTTGCTTACAGACTTGGGCCGGAATTGCCAGCTTCGATTCATAGCATTGATGAGTCGACTATGGTCAAGATGACGATTGGGTCTCAGTACCGTGAAAATCAGCTTGAGGAGGATAGCGAGGATGACTTTGATGATGAGGAGGATTCAAGTGAAGGAGAACCTGGAGCAGAAGTTCAGAAAGAAGTCCAGGAAGAGGCAGAAGAGGAGGCTCAGGATACAGATGAGAGCCCTCCTCCTTCTGCTCATGCTACTGGCGATGATCGCATTGCTTGGATCGAGGAGAGTCAGATCGCCTTGCGAAGAGAAGTTCAGGAACTTCGCACTGAAGTCGAGGATGCCAAGGCCGTGACGAAGAGAAAATTCGACAAGGTGACTCGCACCTTGAAGGCGATCCTGTGTTGCTTGCAGGATAAGGGTGCTCCTCCTCCTTCACCTGACTCAGACTAGCGATGCGACCTTTGATGTTGTTGTTAGTAGTTAGTCATTTCCTGCTTTATGTGTGTAAGCCTGTTAGGGCTAGTGCCTTACTTATGTTGCTGTTGTAATTTTAACTGTCTTAGTTCCCATGTATTTCTTGTCATGATGCTTGTAAGGATATATCCCTTGTATTGTGACAATTTTGATTAAATAAAATGCATGGAATGCCTTTGACTCCTTGTGTGAATGATTGCGGTGTATTTGTGCTATTGAGACTGATAAGGTTGTGCCCTAATTTGAATATAGAGAATGCCGCCTAAGGCTACGCAGAGCACAGATTGGCTTGCATTGACTGAGCCTATGGATCAGGCTCCTTCACAGTCTGACACACATGCGGACCCTTCTGTGGGCCTGATTTCTGAGACAGTTCGTGCGTCTCACCCTACTGCTGGTCCTACAGTTGGACCACCGCCGTTCACACTGCCAGTCAGAGAGCCTTATCGTGCATCTACTTCGACGCAGCACACGCCACAGCCTACTCCACCTCCTGACAAATTTGAGCAGATGATGGCTATGATGCAGCAGCAGCAGCAGCTTCTGACTACCATTGTGGGGACATTAGCCCAGGGTGGGGGTGTGACTTCACCTGCACCACCTGCGCATCCAGTTGAGGATGCTTATACATACACCTAGGATGAGGGCATGGCTCATCCTGTACCACCTGCTTACCCTGCGGGGAATGCCGCAGATACATGGGGCCTATTAGAGCGATTTCAGCTCTTACGGCCTCCCACTTTTACGGGTTCTCACAGACCCGAGGAGGCCGAGTACTGGCTTGACCGTGTGTCGAAGATATTGCGGATGCTTCATTGCACAGAGGCTGAGCAGGTAGAGCTGGCTACATTCCTGTTTGAGCGAGAGGCCAGCGTGTAGTGGGATAGCGTATTGCGGACCGTTGCCGCCGACTTTATATGGACATGGGCAGTGTTTGAGTTCCGCTTTCACGAGAAGTATTACCCCCAGACGTACAGGCATGACCGGGAGAATGAGTTTCTTCGCCTCCGATAGGGAGCCATGACAGTCACAGAGTATGAGCATCGGTTTACGGAGTTGGGCAGATACGTCCCGACTATTTTGGCTGATGAGCAAATGTGCATACGGTGCTTTTTGGAGGGTTTGCGACTGGATATTCGGTCGAAGATGTGCTGTGTGAGCATTCCCTCATATGCAGAGTTCATTCACATGTCTATGCGGGCAGAGCAGGATGTGGATCGACTTACGCTATCTCGTGGCCCTATTGCTTCTAGGCCACGACCAGACATGCAGGATAGGCCCTTCGCGGGTAAGAGGCCTCGCGTCGACCCTCCTACTAGGGCTACAACACCTGTACCACCATTTCGGCACCCTGATTTGACGTGTACATACTGTGGGAGGTCAGGCCACTTGGCACAAAGCTATTTTTCTCGGATGCGGGACAGTGGGTTCTCGCCGCCGCAGAAGATTGATCGTGCACGTTCACAGGAGATATCAGCACCGCTTATATGGTTAGCTCATGCGCACCTTTCTTTCAGACTTCCGGTATCGCAGATCAGACAGCCTCCATGGCCCTTGACACAGCGGCCGAACCAGCCACAGCAGGCTTGGGTTCATGCATTGACAGCTGAGGCAGCTGCGACATCGACTTTTCAGCATTCGGCCTTCGAGGTCATAGCCCATATTGGAGGTACTCCTATTCTCGTGATGGTGGACACTGGTTCCACGATTTCTTTGATATCACGTGCTGTAGTCAGGCGTCTTGGGTTACAGACTATTACTATGGATAGGGTGTGAGTCCTTGCAGCTCACGGGGATTATTCAGATGTCACCCAGATGTGTGAGGGTTGTTTGGTTGATCTGGGAGGCAGGACGATGGCTCTTGATCTTGTCGTCGATCCCTCTCTTGTTTATCTCGACGTCATTCTTGGCATGGACTGGTTGACTGCTGGGAGGGCCGAGATTGACTGCGAGACTCGTATGGTGACGGTGTACGAGCCAGAGCGCACGCCTTTCACATTTTTAGTGTGGGTAAATCTCCCTTTCTGCATACTTAGTTACACTACCTTATTGCGCGACGCTGGTGCCCAGATACTTGAGCATACGCCAGTCGTTTCCGAGTTCGGGGATCTGTTCAGGACGATCCCTGGTTTGCCGCCCCGACGAGAGATCGATTTCACTATCGATCTGGTTCCTGGTTCTACGCCCGTCTCACTGCCGACGTATCGTGATGTATCGTGATGTGAAGAGGACGTACTGGTGGGAAGGTATGAAGACCCACATTGCTGAGTTCGTGTCCCGTTGTCTCACTTGTCAGCAGGTGAAGGCAGAGCATCGCCGACCACCTGGACTTTTGCAGCCTATGCCGATTGCAGAGTGGAAGTGGGATTTCATTTCCATGGACTTCATTTCTGGGTTGCCGAGGACGAGGAAGGGGCATGATTCCATTTGGGTGATCGTCGACCGATTGACGAAGTCGGCGCACTTCCTACCGATCAGAGTTACGAACTCTGCAGACGAGCTGGCTAGATTGTATATTAGAGAGATCGTGCGTCTGCATGGAGTTCCGTTGGAGATCGTGTCGGACAGAGACACGCGGTTCACTTCTATTTTCTGGACTCGCATTCAGGAGGCTATGGGTGTAAAGTTGAAGTTCAGTACTGCCTTCCACCCACAGACGGACGGACAGACAGAGCGAGTGAACCAGATCCTGGAGGACATGTTGCGAGCTTGCGCATTGGACTTCAAGGACAGTTGGGATGACTGTCTTGCATATGCGGAGTTTGCGTACAACAATAGCTTCCAGGCGAGTATCGGCATGGCACCTTATGAGGCGCTGTATGGGCGACCTTGTCGCGCACCGCATTGCTGGTTAGAGGTCGGTGAGCGCAGCTTGATTGGCCCAGAGTTGGTGCAGGCGACGTCAGAGAAGATTGATATTATTCGACGTCGGCTTCTTACAGCGCAGAGCAGACAGAAGAGCTACGCCGATACGAGACGGAGACCACTAGAGTTCACAGTCGGGGATCATGTGTTTTTGCGAGTTTCCCCTATGAAGGGAGTCCTTCGGTTCGGAAAGAAGGGGAAGCTGGCACCGCGATACATTGGTCCATTTCAGATCCTCGATCGTGTGGGAGCAGTGGCTTACCGATTGGCTTTACCCACGCCCCTCGCGAGCGTCCACAACGTATTTCATGTTTCTATGCTGAAGAAGTACGTTGCTGATCCTTCTCATATCATCAGATGGGAGCAGGTGCAGTTAGGAGAGGATGTTACTTATATCCTGCGATCGGCACGCATCTTAGACCGGAAGGAGCAGGTACTGCGTAGCAAGGTGATTCCCCTTGTGAAGGTACTATGGACGCATCATACTGAGGAGGAGGCTACTTGGGAGACAGAAGCCGAGATCAGAAAGAACTACCCACAGCTTCTCGAGGAGTACGAAAAGGTACAAAATTTCGAGGATGAAATTATTTGTTAAGGGGGGTAGATTGTAACGCCCGTGAAAAATCCATACTTGGGCTCGAGTACCAACTCGACCCGAATTTGCGTAGAATTCATTCCTTTGGAAAATTTGACTAGGTTAGCTAGTGCAACGTTAGAATAGCTGGGAAATGGTCCCTGATCACTTTAAATACGTTCTACAAGGCCCGAAGCGAGTGGAACTAAGGGTGCTATAATGCTCTAAAGCCTCGGATCAAACTCTAAGCCGGTTTGTTCTCTGGACCACTTTGAATCTTTGTATTGGATCTAGACCGCACGTTGAAAGTCCGATACCTCCTATCTTAGACCGTTAGGACCGTCTAGCTGGGCTTGACACTCATTCCAAAAATCAAGTCAAACCGATTATCACAGGCTATTTCATTGAGCCCGGACCGAAGAGAGTGTGAATAGGGACATAGTTGGAATTTCAAATTCAAATCTGGCACACAAATTTGACGCATCAGTATTAAGCATTCTGACCGTCAGAATACAGCCAAATTACACCCTTGGATCAGGAAAAATATCTATTATATATCACGGGACTTATAGGCCTGATCTTGGTGCGGTGACCGTTAAACTGAAACTGGGCCGCCACGTGCGATCTGGGAACCCAACCGGTCTGAAAACTGGATGTATGCTAGATCTAGTATGCATGAGCTTAAGTCCGACCGCATTTGGCCTGGGGACCTCCAGAAATGCCCTTTTGGACCGAAACGGCCCCGATTTGGTTAGGCACCAAGTAAACATTGTTCCCAAGCCTATTTTGGGAATGTTTTAGGCTATAAAAGGGGTTGAAACCCTCACTCCTCTCTCCCATCCGAATTTGAGAGAAGCCCTAGCTTGGGAGAGAGAAAAAGAGTGAGAGATTGTGAGAGAGTGGGAGAGTTCTTCCCGCCACTTGTGCTACGTGTTGCACATGCTTAAGCAACACTCCTCTACCGCTTTCCCGGCGATTCCACCGCAATCCTAGGTAAGTAAAAACCCTAAATAGTTGGTGATTTGAGTTTTTCTTATTTCCATAGCGATGTAGCTTATGGATCTTATGTATTAGGCTCCTTACTCGCCGTAGACGAAGCATATACACTCCGCTTCAATTCCCGAGTCTACAAGACACTAGGTGAGGATTTTAGACGCTTGGATTGACGGTTCCCAATGCTTTCAATGTCGTTTAATAGTAGATTCTTGACGGCATCGCCGTTTGACATGTACAAAATGCTCTCCGTTTCCCGTTTCGTAAGCTAACGAAGAATATGAGATTTAGGGCATTTTAGTCATTTGTAGGAAGTACTGTTTACATTCATATTTTGCTGATGTGCTTGACATGGTTTGTTGTCGCATTAGGAAGTTAGAAATGCGTGCATAATTAGTTTGGCGAAGAGATTCGCCTAGTTGCACACTTTGGGTCGACATGCTATATGTAGACCTAAGTGTGTAGTGCATGTGTTTGTATAAATGCTTGTATTAGTATGTATTGAATTAAATGATGTTATTTGATACCTTGTGATTGATTTTTCAACTATTATGCCGACCTAAATGATTTTCTACATGTTGACAAAATGCATGATTTCATTACATGCATGGAATGTATGTGCTTGAGGATTTGCTTAAGTTGAATATGCATGGGAAGTATGCCTTGAAGATTTGCTTAAGTTGAATGTTATTACATGTGCTAACATGCTCACACGATGTATTTCAATTCCAATACCTTTTATAGTGATTCCATAGATGTGTGGGACTTGACTTAGTCCAGGCAGTCGGTAACCGAGTGAATTCGTGGCTGACTGGTCATAGCCACGAACGACGCGTCGATGAATGTGATTCGTGTTGAGAGTTGGCGGCAGTGGTTAGGCCACGCGAAGTGTTTTACGCACTTCATGTCGTTCAATTCGAGATGCGATCGCGCTAGTCGAGCCCGTCAAGTAACCCGACTGGCCGATGTTTGTTCACCTTGTATGAATCATAACTGCTTGAACCTAGGGTACTGAACTTACCATTGTAAACCCTATTAACCGTGGTACCTTGATCCATGAAGACTCATGAGCCGGGCATGGTGGTATGGGACACCGTGGTCGAGCTGTCGGCCTACGCTGGGGCCACAAACCTCCCCGTAGTGACCAGTGAGCACCTAGACTCGTGAGCAGATTATGGTGGTATGGGACACTATATTCTAGCTGTCGGCCTACACTGATCAGGCGACGAGCCCTTTGTAGTGACCGCGAGCGTATTCTGAGTTCACGGGAGGCGACGACCCTTCCGTGCAGTAGAGTACAGTAGGCCTGTATTGATAAGGTGATGGGGGAGCGGTGCAACGAGTGCGAGCAACAGCCCTGGCAGCCCTTGCAGTGACCTACGAAATGTACATCGTATGAGATTACTAGGAGTGACGACCCTAGACAGGATCCGTGTTGGGATTGATACAAGGGAGGTACCTTAGTTTCCCAATCCTGCTGTTTGAATGGACTAATAACAACTTGGTAATCATATCACCATAGCATTGCATGTGCCTGGAAGATGTGGAGCACTCTAGGGAGTGTGGCATGCCGCGGTCGTAAGATGTTGCCGTATGAGGGTGATCGTCGGTGAGGGCATACATCACGTCATATCATCTTGCATTAACAACAGTTTTAGGACTTGTCTGATTTACTGCTTTACTATTATCGCGTGATTGAATTGTGAACATGCTAATCTTTGCTCTATGATTCCACTGAGTTGATCACTCATTCCCACGTTACGGGATGGTGTTTGCAACACCCACCAGACCCTGTTGTAGTTGCAGGTGACGATGAGATCCAGGAGGTGGAGCTAGATGATGACGAGGACCAGGATGAGTTCTCGTATATGCAGTATCATGACGGCTTCCCGTAGGTGACCTGGATCGAGGGGACATCAGTGGGACTTTTCTTTTTGAACATTATTCTTTTGTTATGTACATGTATATGAGACTCAGAGATGTAGTCATACTTTGGAGACAGTTGAGATTACTTTGTTTTTCCATACAGTGATATATATCTTGTTTAGTCTTCCGCTTGCATTTATCACTGGATCTGAAGTATGAATTGCAGTTTTGGTATACTTTTACTCATGTGGATGCTTTAAATCAGACAACATTGAATCATAACCATTTTTGTTGCATAAGTGACGGTCTGGAACTCGGGAGTTGAGTTTATACACGACCCCCGATTTTCAGGGTGTTACAAGTTGGTATCAGAGCATGAATGAGAGTATACTGGGCCTGGGTTATGGTCTTGCGACGTACGCTGTCGCTTCCTTTGACTTAGGTGGGTGCGAGAAGGGTCTAGAAACACTTCTAGGATCACAGATTCGCCGATAGGCGAAGTCTATAAGGATCGATCGCAAGATCGAGTCTGTAACGCATCTCGGGTCGCGTAAGGCGACCCGAATCACTTCTAAGCTGTAGGGAGTCGGGTGGAGACGTCCTATGAGCAGTTTTAAACCGCAAAAGTGAATCTTTGGGCCGTGGAATGACCACGACTCCAGTAATCAATCGCCAGGGCTTAAAAACCCCGTTTTGCCAAAAATTCTCAAAATTCCTTCTCTAAACACTTCAACCTTCAGTTCTTTCTTATCCATTTCATGTTAGGCATCAAACCTAATGTGAAAATAACACAAATTAGTACATTCACCCAATTTTACAGTGAATAGTAAAATTTCATGAAAAATGGCCATAAGGCCATTCTAACTTCACTTTCTTTAGTAACTAAGGAGCTAGAAAGATGTACTGGATCCTTCTACCCCAAATTCATATGCTGCATCATATGGTTTGGTATTCGGGATTACGATGTGGACCCGGAAAGCCCCGAACACATGTTTGGGCTCATAGAGACAAAAATACTATGAACTAAGGGGTGGGACCAGACTTTTTGGGACCCTGGGACCATGGGGGACCAGACCCATGGGGTCCCACCGGTCAACTTGCGAGTTGACCGGCGATGCCATCGCCGGCCGGGCGATGCATCGCCGGCCGGCGAGCTCCGTTTGAGCTGTCCTTCGGGCGCACCCCCTTAATTAGGGTCCAGATCACCCCTATGCACCTCCCACCTCACGAAAATCCCCAAATCCCACCTCTCCTTCACAAACAGCCCTCTACATAACCCTATCTTCGATTTTCAGCGCTCCATTCCAAACCCCGGCGACCCAAACCCCTCCTAATCCCTTCCTTGGCCAAAACCGACCACCACCCATTGATTATTGGGTGTTGGCAGCCCCTTTCCTTGAAGATTTTCCCATTTGGAGCTCCAAAATCCCCCAAATAGTGTCGAAATCGTGAGCAGCTCCATTCCACCTTTTTGTTCTTATTTTTCCCTGAAAGTACAGCCTTGGGAAGCTTGAAGCATCCCTCTACGACGCCTAGATTTCCTTTTGTCAGATTGGGCAGCCATTTCTCCGCATTTTCGGCGTTTTCCATGGCTTTCGTGGAAGCTATTTTGGGACTTTTGTCACTCTCATCCATCCTGTCTTTGATGGGTAAGAGGAAAACTGCAACAGATGAGGCTGGGCCGAGCCGCCCTGCTCGATTGAGAAGACCGCGGGGTGGTGCAGCAAGTTCAAGCGCCGCCGCAGGTCCAGCTGCAGTCCTGGAGTGCCGTACAAAGCGGGATTTGGATCCCCATGCACATCTTGGACGAACCATCCTATCAGAGATGCCTCATGGTGAATACACTTATCGTAGAGTGTTATTTGAGGCGGACGTAGATGGGCGATTGTTCGGCGAATATCTGTTGTTCGAACGCATTGAAGCTGCGCACTGGGGACCGATCTTTGAAGCTCGTGCTCGTGCTAATGTGAGCACTGTTCGTGCCTTCTATGCTAGCATCCAGAGTCCTACCTTGGAGCCCTTGCAGTTCAAAATCCCTTTTGGTAGAGATCGGATGGCTACGATCGACGTCCGGTTGGTTGCGCGACTTCTCAACGTGCCTCTAGGTGATGTACATCCAAGTGAGAAGAATTTGAGGACTAGACGTGAACGAGATCGCCGCACCAGGTTTCTGTGCGGTAAGTTGGTTCCATGGCAGCCTAATAATAGCCTCAAGGCGACGTACATGTCTGAGGATTTGCGTCTGCTGCATCACATCTGCACGTTCAATGTTTATCCTAGGTCGACGAACCGCATTGAATGTACAGGTCTTATGGTCGACTTCTTATTTCTGGTGGCTCAGGGAGAGAACGTATGTATGGCCACTTTCATCTTACGGCAGATAGTTCTCATAGCCAGGTCGAGAAGAACATCCGAATCCCTTCCCTTTGGCCGACTCATTTGCAAGATTGCGCTTGAGTTTGCCTATAGACTTGGACCCGAATTGCCGGTATCGATTCACACCATCGATGAGTCGACAATGGTTAAGATGAAGATCGGGTCGCAATACCGTGAAAATCAACTTGAAAGGGATAGTGGGGACGACTTTGATGAAGAGGAAGATCAAAGCGAAGGAGAACCTAGTGCAGAGGTTCAGGAAGAGACTCAGGAAGAAGCAGAAGAGGAGGCTCAGGATACTGATGAGAGCCCTCCTCCTTCTGCGCAGGCTACTATCGACGATCGCATTGCTCGGATGGAGGAGAGTCAGATCGCTTTGCGAAAGGAAATCCAAGAACTTCGAGCGGAAGTCGCTGATGCCAAGGCCGTTACGAAGAAGAAATTTGGCAAGGTGACTCGCACCTTGAAGGCAATCCTGTGTTGCTTACAGGATAAGGGTGCTCCTCCTCCGTCGCCAGACTCCGACTAGCGACGCGATCTTTGATGTTGTTATGAGTAGTTAGCCATTTTCTGTTTTATGTGTGTAAAGCCTATTAGGGTTAGTGCTTTGCTTAGGTTGCTGTTGCTTAACTGTCTTAATTTCCATGTCATTCTAGTCATGATGCTTGTAAGGATATATCCCTTGTATTGTGACAATTTTGATTAATTGAAATGCATGGAATGCCTTTGACTCTTTAGTGAATGATTGTGGTGTATTTGAGCAATTGAGACTGACAAGGTTGCGCCCTATTTTGAATATAGGGAATGCCACCTAAGACTACGAGGAGCACGGTTCGGCTTTCATTGTCAGGGCAGATGGATCAGGCTCCCTCTCAGTCTGGCACTCGTCCGGACCCTGCTGTGGGCCCGATTCCTGAGACTGTTCGATCGTCTCAGCCTGCTACTGGTCCTACAGATGGACCACCGCCATTTACACCATCAGTTAGAGAGCCACAGCGCGCATCTACTTCCGCACCTCATCCGCCACAGCCTGCTCCGCCACCCGATAGATTCGAGCAGATGATGGCTATGATGCTACAGCAGCAGCAGTTATTGACTACCATAGTCGGGACGTTAGCCCAGGGTGGGGGTGCGACTGCATCTACTCCGCCTGCACCACCTGCGCATCCAGCTGAGGATGCCTATGCTTACGCCCAGGATGAGGGCATATCACTTCCTGCGCAGCCTGCTTTCCCTGCGGGGAACCCTGCCGACACTCGGGGCCTTCTGGAGCGATTTCAGCGCTTGCGGCCTCCTACTTTCACGGGTTCTCACAGACCCGAGGAGGCTGAGTTTTGGCTCGACCGAGTGTCGAAGATTCTGCGCATGTTGCACTGTACTGAGGCAGAGCAGGTAGAGCTGGCTACCTTCCAGTTTGAGAGAGAGGCCAGTATGTGGTGGGATAGTGTATTGCGGACTGTTACCGCAGACTTCGTATGGACATGGGCAGCATTCGAGTTTCGCTTCCATGAGAAGTATTATCCTCAGACCTACAGGCACGAGAGGGAGAATGAGTTTCTCCGTCTCAGGCAGGCAGCGATGATGGTTACCGAGTATGAGCATCGGTTCACAGAGTTGGGCAGGTACGTCCCGACGATTTTAGCTGATGAGCAGATGCGCATACGGCGCTTTTTGGAGGGCTTGCGACCGGATATTCGGTCGAAGATGTGCTGTATCAGTTTCCCCTCCTATGCGGAGTTGGTTCACATGTCCATGCGGGCAGAGCAGGACGTGGATCGACTTGCGCGATCACGAGGCCCGACTACTTCCAGGCCGCGACCGGAGTTGCCAGATAGGCCCTTCGCGGGCAAGAGGCCTCGCATTGATCCTCCTACCAGGACCCCGGCGCCAGTGGGACCGTTTCGACGCCCTGATCTATCATGCACATACTGTGGGAGGACGGGCCACCTAGCGCCGAGTTGCTTTTCGAGGATGCGGGACAGTGGGTTCTCGCCGCCGCAGAAGATTGATCGTGTACGTCCACAGGCGATATCAGCACCGCCTATACGGTCAGCTCCTGCGCAGTCCTCTTTCAGACCCACAGTATCGCAGATTCGACAGCCCCCACGGCCCTTGACACAGCGGCCGAACCGGCCACAGCAGGCTCGAGTTCATGCACTGACCGCTGAGGCAGCTACGACGCCGACTTTCCAGCATTCAGCCTTCGAGGTCACGGGCCATATCGGAGGTACTCCCGTTCTTGTCATGGTGGACACTGGTTCCACGATTTCTTTGATATCGCGTGCCGTAGTCAGACGTCTTGGGTTGCAGACTATTACTATGGATAGCGTGCGAGTCCTTGCAGCTCATGGAGATTATTCGGATGTCACCCAGATGTGTGAGGGTTGTTTACTTGATCTGGGAGGCAGGACGATGACTCTTGATTTGGTCGTCGATCCCTCGCTCGTATATCTCGACGTCATTCTTGGCATGGACTGGTTGACGGCAGCGAGAGCCGAGATTGACTGCGAGGCTCGTGTGGTGACGGTGTACGAGCCTGAGGGCACGCCTTTCACATTTTCAGTGCGGGTAAATCTTCCTTTCCGCATTCTTAGCTACGCCACTCTGTTGCGCAACGCTGGTGCCCAGGTACTTGAGCAGACGCCAGTTGTTTCTGAGTTCGGGGATCTGTTCAGGAAGATCCCTGGTTTGCCACCCCGACGTGAGATCGATTTCACTATCGATCTGATTCCTGGTTCTACACCCGTCTCACTGCCGACGTATCGCATGGCACCATGTGAGATGGAGGAGTTGAGGACGCAGATTGACGGTCTACTAGAGCTCGGCCTTATACGGCCTAGCGTATCTCCTTGGGGGGCACCGGTCTTGTTCGTGAAGAAGAAGGATGGTTCGCTGCGATTGTGTATTGATTATCGCAGGCTGAACCAACTCACAGTGAAGAACAAGTACCCTTTGCCCAGGATCGATGACTTGTTTGATCAGTTGAGAGGGGCGCAGTACTTCTCGAAGATTGATCTTCAGTCAGGATATCATCAGCTGCGCGTCAGAGATGAGGACGTGCAGAAGACAGCGTTCAGGACCAGTTTTGGTCATTACGAGTTCCTTGTGATGTCGTTCGGTCTCACGAACGCACCGGCCGTGTTCATGGATCTGATGAACCGGGTATTGCGGCCTTTCCTCTATCGATTCGTCGTTGTCTTCATCGACGACATTTTGGTATACTCTAGGAGTCGAGAGGAGCATGAGGAGCACTTGCGTTTGGTCCTTGATACGCTCAGACAGCATCAGTTGTTCGCACAGTATAAGAAGTGCGACTTCTGGAAGCAGGAGGTGAAGTTTCTGGGACACGTGGTGTCCAAGGATGGCATGGCAGTTGACCTGTCTAAGGTAGCTGCGGTGCAGGACTGGGAGCAGCCTGGTTCTGTCACTGAGGTGAGGAGTTTCTTAGGTCTCGCTGGCTACTATCGGCGCTTCATTCAGGATTTCTCGAAGATCGCGAGACCCTTATCTCAGTTGACACGGAAGGACGTGAAGTTCGCCTGGAATGATAAGGCGGAGTCAGCTTTTCAGGAGCTGAAGGACAGACTTACGTCCGCCCCTGTGCTAGTATTGCCAGAGCAAGGGGTTAAATACACTATATACACTGACGCGTCTAGCGTTGGTTTGGGTTGTGTCCTTATGCAGAGGGACAGGGTAATTTCGTATGCCTCGAGACAATTAAGGAAGCACGAGGAGAATTACCCTACACACGACCTGGAGTTGGCAGCCGTGATATTCGCACTGAGACTCTGGAGACATTACCTCTATGGAGAGGAGTTCGAGCTCTTTTGCGACCACAAGAGCCTCAAGTACATATTCACACAGCGGGACTTGAATATGAGGCAGCGGCGATGGATGGAGACGCTGAAGGACTTCAAGTTTGAAGTCTCTTACCATCCTGGGAAGGCGAACCTTGTGGCTGATGCGTTGAGCCGCAAGAAGGCGATAGAGTTTGCGGCTCCGCTGATGGTTGCCGAGTGGGATATGGTTGAGTTTTTGCGAGACTTTGAGCAGAAACTCACCGTAGAGGAGCCATTTGAGTTCATCGCACATGTTCAGGTGCGATCCCCGATCGACGACCGTGTCATCGAGGCGCAGAGGGACGACGCGCATCTTACTGAGCTTCGAGAGCAGGCCAGTGATGATGATGACGCCGACTGACGAGTTGGCATGGATGGGGGTTTACGTTACCGTGGCCACCTATGCGTTCCTGATGTCCCTGACTTGAGACGAGAGATTCTCGAGGCTGCGCATTCTACTAGACTCGCGATGCATCCTGGCAGCACGAAGATGTATCGTGATGTGAAGAGGACGTACTGGTGGGAAGGTATGAAGACCCACATTGCTGAGTTCGTGTCCCGTTGTCTCACTTGTCAGCAGGTGAAGGCAGAGCATCGCCGACCACCTGGACTTTTGCAGCCTATGCCGATTGCAGAGTGGAAGTGGGATTTCATTTCCATGGACTTCATTTCTGGGTTGCCGAGGACGAGGAAGGGGCATGATTCCATTTGGGTGATCGTCGACCGATTGACGAAGTCGGCGCACTTCCTACCGATCAGAGTTACGAACTCTGCAGACGAGCTGGCTAGATTGTATATTAGAGAGATCGTGCGTCTGCATGGAGTTCCGTTGGAGATCGTGTCGGACAGAGACACGCGGTTCACTTCTATTTTCTGGACTCGCATTCAGGAGGCTATGGGTGTAAAGTTGAAGTTCAGTACTGCCTTCCACCCACAGACGGACGGACAGACAGAGCGAGTGAACCAGATCCTGGAGGACATGTTGCGAGCTTGCGCATTGGACTTCAAGGACAGTTGGGATGACTGTCTTGCATATGCGGAGTTTGCGTACAACAATAGCTTCCAGGCGAGTATCGGCATGGCACCTTATGAGGCGCTGTATGGGCGACCTTGTCGCGCACCGCATTGCTGGTTAGAGGTCGGTGAGCGCAGCTTGATTGGCCCAGAGTTGGTGCAGGCGACGTCAGAGAAGATTGATATTATTCGACGTCGGCTTCTTACAGCGCAGAGCAGACAGAAGAGCTACGCCGATACGAGACGGAGACCACTAGAGTTCACAGTCGGGGATCATGTGTTTTTGCGAGTTTCCCCTATGAAGGGAGTCCTTCGGTTCGGAAAGAAGGGGAAGCTGGCACCGCGATACATTGGTCCATTTCAGATCCTCGATCGTGTGGGAGCAGTGGCTTACCGATTGGCTTTACCCACGCCCCTCGCGAGCGTCCACAACGTATTTCATGTTTCTATGCTGAAGAAGTACGTTGCTGATCCTTCTCATATCATCAGATGGGAGCAGGTGCAGTTAGGAGAGGATGTTACTTATATCCTGCGACCGGCACGCATCTTAGACCGGAAGGAGCAGGTACTGCGTAGCAAGGTGATTCCCCTTGTGAAGGTACTATGGACGCATCATACTGAGGAGGAGGCTACTTGGGAGACAGAAGCCGAGATCAGAAAGAACTACCCACAGCTTCTCGAGGAGTACGAAAAGGTACAAAATTTCGAGGATGAAATTATTTGTTAAGGGGGGTAGATTGTAACGCCCGTGAAAAATCCATACTTGGGCTCGAGTACCAACTCGACCCGAATTTGCGTAGAATTCATTCCTTTGGAAAATTTGACTAGGTTAGCTAGTGCAACGTTAGAATAGCTGGGAAATGGTCCCTGATCACTTTAAATACGTTCTACAAGGCCCGAAGCGAGTGGAACTAAGGGTGCTATAATGCTCTAAAGCCTCGGATCAAACTCTAAGCCGGTTTGTTCTCTGGACCACTTTGAATCTTTGTATTGGATCTAGACCGCACGTTGAAAGTCCGATACCTCCTATCTTAGACCGTTAGGACCGTCTAGCTGGGCTTGACACTCATTCCAAAAATCAAGTCAAACCGATTATCACAGGCTATTTCATTGAGCCCGGACCGAAGAGAGTGTGAATAGGGACATAGTTGGAATTTCAAATTCAAATCTGGCACACAAATTTGACGCATCAGTATTAAGCATTCTGACCGTCAGAATACAGCCAAATTACACCCTTGGATCAGGAAAAATATCTATTATATATCACGGGACTTATAGGCCTGATCTTGGTGCGGTGACCGTTAAACTGAAACTGGGCCGCCACGTGCGATCTGGGAACCCAACCGGTCTGAAAACTGGATGTATGCTAGATCTAGTATGCATGAGCTTAAGTCCGACCGCATTTGGCCTGGGGACCTCCAGAAATGCCCTTTTGGACCGAAACGGCCCCGATTTGGTTAGGCACCAAGTAAACATTGTTCCCAAGCCTATTTTGGGAATGTTTTAGGCTATAAAAGGGGTTGAAACCCTCACTCCTCTCTCCCATCCGAATTTGAGAGAAGCCCTAGCTTGGGAGAGAGAAAAAGAGTGAGAGATTGTGAGAGAGTGGGAGAGTTCTTCCCGCCACTTGTGCTACGTGTTGCACATGCTTAAGCAACACTCCTCTACCGCTTTCCCGGCGATTCCACCGCAATCCTAGGTAAGTAAAAACCCTAAATAGTTGGTGATTTGAGTTTTTCTTATTTCCATAGCGATGTAGCTTATGGATCTTATGTATTAGGCTCCTTACTCGCCGTAGACGAAGCATATACACTCCGCTTCAATTCCCGAGTCTACAAGACACTAGGTGAGGATTTTAGACGCTTGGATTGACGGTTCCCAATGCTTTCAATGTCGTTTAATAGTAGATTCTTGACGGCATCGCCGTTTGACATGTACAAAATGCTCTCCGTTTCCCGTTTCGTAAGCTAACGAAGAATATGAGATTTAGGGCATTTTAGTCATTTGTAGGAAGTACTGTTTACATTCATATTTTGCTGATGTGCTTGACATGGTTTGTTGTCGCATTAGGAAGTTAGAAATGCGTGCATAATTAGTTTGGCGAAGAGATTCGCCTAGTTGCACACTTTGGGTCGACATGCTATATGTAGACCTAAGTGTGTAGTGCATGTGTTTGTATAAATGCTTGTATTAGTATGTATTGAATTAAATGATGTTATTTGATACCTTGTGATTGATTTTTCAACTATTATGCCGACCTAAATGATTTTCTACATGTTGACAAAATGCATGATTTCATTACATGCATGGAATGTATGTGCTTGAGGATTTGCTTAAGTTGAATATGCATGGGAAGTATGCCTTGAAGATTTGCTTAAGTTGAATGTTATAACATGTGCTAACATGCTCACACGATGTATTTCAATTCCAATACCTTTTATAGTGATTCCATAGATGTGTGGGACTTGACTTAGTCCAGGCAGTCGGTAACCGAGTGAATTCGTGGCTGACTGGTCATAGCCACGAACGACGCGTCGATGAATGTGATTCGTGTTGAGAGTTGGCGGCAGTGGTTAGGCCACGCGAAGTGTTTTACGCACTTCATGTCGTTCAATTCGAGATGCGATCGCGCTAGTCGAGCCCGTCAAGTAACCCGACTGGCCGATGTTTGTTCACCTTGTATGAATCATAACTGCTTGAACCTAGGGTACTGAACTTACCATTGTAAACCCTATTAACCGTGGTACCTTGATCCACGAAGACTCATGAGCCGGGCATGGTGGTATGGGACACCGTGGTCGAGCTGTCGGCCTACGCTGGGGCCACAAACCTCCCCGTAGTGACCAGTGAGCACCTAGACTCGTGAGCAGATTATGGTGGTATGGGACACTATATTCTAGCTGTCGGCCTACACTGATCAGGCGACGAGCCCTTTGTAGTGACCGCGAGCGTATTCTGAGTTCACGGGAGGCGACGACCCTTCCGTGCAGTAGAGTACAGTAGGCCTGTATTGATAAGGTGATGGGGGAGCGGTGCAACGAGTGCGAGCAACAGCCCTGGCAGCCCTTGCAGTGACCTACGAAATGTACATCGTATGAGATTACTAGGAGTGACGACCCTAGACAGGATCCGTGTTGGGATTGATACAAGGGAGGTACCTTAGTTTCCCAATCCTGCTGTTTGAATGGACTAATAACAACTTGGTAATCATATCACCATAGCATTGCATGTGCCTGGAAGATGTGGAGCACTCTAGGGAGTGTGGCATGCCGCGGTCGTAAGATGTTGCCGTATGAGGGTGATCGTCGGTGAGGGCATACATCACGTCATATCATCTTGCATTAACAACAGTTTTAGGACTTGTCTGATTTACTGCTTTACTATTATCGCGTGATTGAATTGTGAACATGCTAATCTTTGCTCTATGATTCCACTGAGTTGATCACTCATTCCCACGTTACGGGATGGTGTTTGCAACACCCACCAGACCCTGTTGTAGTTGCAGGTGACGATGAGATCCAGGAGGTGGAGCTAGATGATGACGAGGACCAGGATGAGTTCTCGTATATGCAGTATCATGACGGCTTCCCGTAGGTGACCTGGATCGAGGGGACATCAGTGGGACTTTTCTTTTTGAACATTATTCTTTTGTTATGTACATGTATATGAGACTCAGAGATGTAGTCATACTTTGGAGACAGTTGAGATTACTTTGTTTTTCCATACAGTGATATATATCTTGTTTAGTCTTCCGCTTGCATTTATCACTGGATCTGAAGTATGAATTGCAGTTTTGGTATACTTTTACTCATGTGGATGCTTTAAATCAGACAACATTGAATCATAACCATTTTTGTTGCATAAGTGACGGTCTGGAACTCGGGAGTTGAGTTTATACACGACCCCCGATTTTCAGGGTGTTACAATCGCCGACCACCTGGACTTTTGCAGCCTATGCCGATTGTAGAGTGGAAGTGGGATTTCATTTCCATGGACTTCATTTCTAGGTTGCCGAAGACGAGGAAGGGACATGATTCCATTTGGGTGATCGTCGACCGTTTGACGAAGTCGGCGCACTTCCTACCGATCAGAGTTACGAACTCTGCAGACGAGCTGGCTAGACTGTACATCAGAGAGATTGTGCGTCTGCATGGAGTTCCACTGGAGATCGTGTCAGACAGAGACACGCGGTTCACTTCTATTTTCTGGACTCGCATTCAGGAGACTATGGGTGTGAAGTTGAAGTTCAGTACTACTTTCCACCCACAGACAGAGCGGGTGAACCAGATCTTAGAGGACATGTTGCGAGCTTGCGCATTGGACTTCAAGGACAGTTGGGATGATTGTCTTGCATATGCGGAGTTTGCATACAACAACATTTTTCAGGCGAGTATCGGTATGGCACCTTATGAGGCGCTGTATGGGCGACCTTGTCGCGCACCGCATTGCTGGATAGAGTTCGGTGAGCGTAGCTTGATTGGCCCAGAGTTAGTGCAGGCGATGTCAGAGAAGATCGATATTATTCGACGTCGGCTTCTTACAGCGCAGAGCAGACAGAAGAATTATGCCGATACAAGACGGAGGCCACTAGAGTTCACAGTTGAGGATCATGTGTTTTTGCGAGTTTCCCCTATGAAGGGAGTCCATCGGTTCGGGAAGAAGGGGAAGCTAGCACCGCGATTCATTGGTCCATTCCAGATCCTCGATCGTGTGGGAGCAGTGGCTTACCGATTGGCTTTACCCACGCCTCTCGCGAGCGTTCACAACATATTTCATGTTTCTATGCTGAAGAAGTACGTTGCTGATCCTTCCCATATCATCAGATGGGAGCAGGTGCAGTTAGGAGAGGATGTTACTTATATCCTGCGACCGACACGTATCCTAGACAGGAAGAAGAAGGTACTGCGTAGCAAGGTGATTCCCCTTGTGAAGGTATTGTGGACGCATCACTCTGAGGAGGAGGCTACCTGGGAGACAGAAGCTGAGATCAGAAAGAACTACCCATAGCTTCTCGAGGAGTACGAAAAGGTACAAATTTTGAGGATAAAATTATTTGTTAAGGGGGGTAGATTGTAACGCCCGTGAAAAAACTATACTTGGGCTCGAGTACAAACTCGACCCGAAATTGCGTAGAATTAATTCCTATGGAAATTAAGCGTAAGTTAGCTAGCACAACGCTAGAGTAGCTGGAAAATAGTCCCTGATCACTTTAAATACATTCTACAAGACCCAAATCGAGTAGAACCAATGACTCTATAATACTCTATAACCTCGGACCAAACTCTAAGCAGGTTTGTTCTCTGGACCACTTTGAATCTTTGTATTGGATCTAGACCGCGCGTCGAAAGTCCGATACCTCCTATCTTAGACCGTTAGAACCGCCTAGCTGGACTTGACAATCATTTCAAAAATCAAGTCAAACCGATAATCACAGGCTATTTCATTGAGCCCGGACCGAAGAGAGTGCGAATAGGGACAGAATTGGAATTTCAAATTCAAATTTGGCACATGACTTGACGCATCAGTATTAAGCGTTCTGACCATAAGAATTCAGCCAGATTACACCCTCGGATCAGGAAAATTTTCTATTTCATATTATCTGACTTTCAGCCCTGATCTACGTGCGGTGACCGCTGACTGAAACTGGTCCGCCACGTACGATCTGCGAACCCTGCCAGACTGAAAACTTAATACGTGCTAGATCTGGTACGCATAAGCTTAAGTCCGATCGCATTCGACCAGGGGACCACCAGAAAGCATCTATTAGACCGAAACAGCCCCGAATTGGATATGCACTAAGTAAACTTCATTTTCGAGCCTATTTCGGGCGTTTTTAAGCTTATAAAAGGGGTTGAAACCCTCACTCCTCTCTTCCATCCGAAATTACAAGAAACCCTAGATTTGGGAGAGAGAAAAGGTGAGAGTTTATGAGAAAGAGTAGGATAGATTTTTCCAGCCTTCGAGCCACTTGTTGCTAGTGCCTAAGAAACACCTCCTGATCACCAAGCCGGTGATTCTTCCACGTTTTCAGGTATGAAACAACCCTAGAAGTTGTTGATTTAAGGTTTACTAGGATTCATAGCATGTTAGCTAACGTAGCTCGTAAATCAGGTTCTCTTATTGTCGTAGATGAAGCGTATATGCTCCGTTCAAAACGACGCGTCTATAAGAGACTAGGCGAGGATTTTAGACGCTTTGATTGACGGTTTACAACGCTTTCAATGTCGATTAATAGTAGATTATTGACGGCATCGCCGTTTGACATGTACAACATGCTATCCGTTTCCTGTTTCGTAAATCAACGAAGAATATGAGATTTAGGGCATTTTAGTCATTTGTAGGAAGTACTGATTACATTCATATTTTACTGATGTGATTGACATGGTTTGTTGTTGCATTAGGAATTTAGGAATACGTGCATAATTAGTTTGGTGAAGAGATTCGCCAAATTGCGCACTTCGGGTCGACATACTATATGTAGACTTAAGTGTGTAGTGTACGTGTTTGTATAAATGCTCGTATTAGTATGTATTGAATTAAATGATGTTATGAATTAGTTTGAGACTGATTTCTCAATTTATATGCTAACATAAATGTTTTCCTACATGTTGACTATGTACATGATTCCATTATATGCATAAGATGTACGTGCTTGGAGATTTGCCTAAGTTGTATGTTATAACATGTGTTAACATGCTCATATGATTGTATTTCAATTCCAAAACTCCTACATGAATTGCTGATGTGAATTCATATGTGTTTGGGACTATACTTAGTCCAGGCAGTCGGTAACCGAGCGAATTCGTGGTTGGTTGGTCTTGGCCACGAACGACGCGTCGATGAATGCGAGTCGTGTTTGGAGTCGGCGGCAGTGGTTAGGCCACGCGAAGTGTTTTACGCACTTCATGTCATTCGACTTGAGATGCGATCGCGCTAGTCGAGCCCGTCAAGTAAACCGACTGGCCGATGTATGTTCACCCTGTATGAGTCATAACTGCTTGAACCTAGGGTACTGAACTTACCATTGTAAACCCTGTTAACCATGGTACCTTGATCCACGAAGACTCATGAGCCGGGCATGGTGGTATGGGACACCGTGGTCGAGCTGTCGGCCTACGCTGGGGCCACAAACCTCCCCGTAGTGACCAGTGAGCACCTAGTCTCGTGAGCAGATTATGGTGGTATGGGACACTATATTCTAGCTGTCGGCCTACCCTGATCAAGCGAAGAGTCCTTTGTAGTGACCGCGAGCGTATTCTGAGTCTACGGGAGGTGACGACCCTTCAGTAGCAGTAGAGTACAGTAGGCCTGTATTGATAAGGTGATGGGGGAGCGGTGCAACGAGTGCGAGCAACAGCCCTGGGAGCCCTTGCGGTGACCTATGAAATATACATCGTATGAGATTACTAGGAGTGACGATCCTAGACAGGATCTGTGTTGGGATTGATACAAGGGAAGTACCTTAGTTTCCCAATCCTGCTGTTTGAATGGACTAATAACAACTCGAAAATCATATCACCATAACATTGCATGTGCCTGGAAGATGTGGAGCACTCTAGGGAGTGTGGCATGCCGCGGTCATAAGATGATGCCGTATGAGGGAGATCATCGGTAAGAGCATACATCATGTCATGTCATCTTGCATTAACAACAGTATTAGGATTGTCTGATTTACTGCTTTACTATTATCGCATGATTGATTTGTGAACATGCTAATCTTTGCTCTAGGATTCTACTGAGTTGATCACTCACTCCCACGTTACGGGATGGTGTTTGCAACACCCACCAGACCCTTTTGTAAATACAGGTGATGCTGAGATCCAGGAGGTAGAACCAGACTTCGACGAGGACCAGGACGAGTTCTCGTACATGCAGTATCATGATGGCTTTGCTTAGGCGACCTAGGTTGATGGGACTTCAGTGGGACTATTTTGAACATCTGATTTTGTTCATGTATATGTATATGAGACTCAGAGATGTATTCATACTTTAGAGACAGATGAGATCTACTTTGTTTTTCCATACAGTGATATATATATTGTTTAGTCTTCCGCTTGCTTTTATCACTGGATCTGGAGTATGAATTGCAGTTTTGGTATACTTTTACTCATGTGAATGCTTTAAATCAGACAACATTGAATCATAATCATTTTTGATGCATAAGTGACGGTCTGAAACTCGGGAGTTGAGTTTATACGCGACCCCTGATTTTCAGGGTGTTACAGTTATGGTTTAGGTTTAGGAAATAGGGTTTAGGTTCGGGATTCAATTTGAGTTTGATTTTTCAACTTTAGGTTTAGGTTTAGGTTAGGGAGTTGAGATTAGTATTAAGTATAGGTTTAGCTTTAGGGAATTAAGTTTAGGTTATATGTTTAGGGAAAGGTTTGGTTTAGGTTATATGTTTTGGGATTGGAGAATATTTTTAGGTTATAAGTATAGGTTTAGGTTAGGTTATATGTTAAGGTTTAGGGATAGGTTATGGGTTTGAGATTTGAGAATGGTTTTGGGTTTAGGTTATTGGTTTTGGTTTTGGTTTAAGTTATAGGTGTTTAGATTTGAGAATGGGTTGTGGTTTAGGTTTAGAAAATTGGGTTTAGGTTCAAGATTGGATTTGAGTTTGAGTTTTCAAATTTAGGTTTACTTTTAGGTTAGGGAGTTGAGATTAGGATTTGGTGTAGGTTTAACTTTAGGAAATTGAGTTTAGGTCATAGGTTTAGGGAAAGGTTAGGTTTAGGTTATAGGTTTTGGGATTTGGGAATAGTTTGAGGTTATAAGTATAGGTTTAGGTTAGGTTATAGGTTATGGTTTAGGGATAGATATAGGTTTGGGGATTTGAGAATGGGTTCGGGTATAGGTCATAGGTTTTGGTTTTGGTTTAGGTTATAGGTTTTGGGATTTGAGAATGGGTTTGGGTTTAGGTTACAGTTTTTGGTTTTGGTTTAGGTTATAGGTTTTTTGTTTAGGTTATAAGTTATAGGTTTAGGTTAAGGTTATAGATTTTGGGATTTCATAATGGGTTTGTGTTTAGGTTATAGGTTTTAGTTTCGGTTTAGGTTATAGGTTTTGGGATTTGAGAATGGGTTCGGGTTTAGGTTATAGGTTTTGGTTTTGGTTTAAGTTATAGGTGTTTAGATTTGAGAATGGGTTGTGGTTTAGGTTTAGGAAATCGGGTTCAGGTTCAGGATTGGATTTGAGTTTGGGTTTTCAAATTTAGGTTTACTTTTAGGTTAGGGAGTTGAGATTAGGATTAGGTGTAGGTTTAACTTTAGGGAATTGAGTTTAGGTCGTAGGTTTAGGGAAAGGTTAGGTTTAGGTTATAGGTTTTGGGATTTGGGAATAGTTTGAGGTTATAAGTATAGGTTTAGGTTAGGTTATAGGTTATGGTTTAGGGATAGATATAGGTTTGGGGATTTGAGAATGGGTTCGGGTATAGGTCATAGGTTTTGGTTTTGGTTTAGGTTATAGGTTTTGGGATTTGAGAATGGGTTTGGGTTTAGGTTATAGTTTTTGGTTTTGGTTTTGGTTATAGGTTTTTTGTTTAGGTTATAGGTTATAAGTTTAGGTTAAGGTTTATGTTTAGGTTAAGGTTATAGATTTTGGGATTTCAGAATGGGTTTGTGTTTAGGTTATAGGTTTTAGTTTCGGTTTAGGTTATAGGTTTTTGGATTTGAGAATGGGTTCGGGTTTAGGTTATAGGTTTTGGTTTTGGTTTTGGTTTTAGGTGTTTGGATTTGAGAATGGGTTATGGTTTGGTTTTAAAAATCGTGTTCAGGTTCAGGATTGGGTTTGAGTTTAGGTTTTTAAGTTTAGGTTTAAGTTTAGGTTAGGGAGTTGAGATTAGGATTAGGTGTAGGTTTAGGTTTTGAGAATTGAGTTTAGGTTATAGGTTTAGGGAAAAGTTAGGTTTAGGTTATAGGTTTTTGGATTTGGGAATAGTTTTAGGTTATAAGTATAGGTTTAGGTTAGGTTATAGGTTAAGGTTTAGGGATAGGTTATAGGTTTTTGGATTTGAGAATGGGTTCGGGCTTAGGTTATACGTTTTCAAGTTTAAGTTTAGGTTAAGGTTTAGGTTATATGTTTTGGTTTTGGTTTAGGTTATAGGTTTTGGTTTAGGTTATAGGTTATAGGTTTTGGTTAAGGTTTAGGTTATAGGTTTTGGGATTTGAGAATGGGTTCGGGTTTAGGTTTCGATTTAGGTTACAGGTTTTGGGATTTGAGAATGGGTTCGGTATTAGGTTATAGGTTTTGGTTTTGGTTTTGGTTTAGGTTATAGGTTTTTGGATTTGAGAATGGGTTATAGTTTAGCTTTACGGAATTGAGTTTAGGTTATAGGTTTTAGGATTTGGGAATAGTTTTAGGTTATAAGTATAGGTTTAGGTTAAGTTATAGGTTAAGGTTTAGGGATAGGTTATAGGTTTTGAGATTTGAGAATGGGTTCGGGTTTAGGTCACAGGTTTTGGTTTAGGTTATAGGTTTTGGGATTTGAGAATGGGTTCGGGTTTAGGTTATAGGTTTTGATTTTAGTTTTGGTTATAGGTTATAGGTTTTGGTTAAGGTTTAGGTTTAGGTTTAGGTTACAGGTTTTGGGATTTGAGAATGGGTTCGGGTTTAGGTTTCGGTTTAGGTTATAGGTTTTGGGATTTGAGAATGGGTTCGGGTTTAGGTTATATGTTTTGGTTTTAGTTTTGGTTTAAGTTATAGGTTTTTGGATTTGAGAATGGGTTATGGTTTAGGTTTAGGAAATCGGGTTCAGGTTACGGATTTGTTTTAAGTTTTGGTTTTTAAGTTTAGGTTTATGTTTTGGTTAGGGAGTTGAGATTAGGATTATCTGTAGGTTTCGCTTTAAGGAATTGAGTTTAGGTTATAGGTTTAAGGAAAGGTTAGGTTTAGTTTATCGATTTTTGGATTTGGGAATAGTTTTAGGTTATAAGTATAGGTTTAGGTTAGGTTATAGGTTAAGGTTTAGGGATAGGTTATAGGTTTTGGGATTTGAGAATGGGTTCGGGTTTAGGTCATAGGTTTTGGTTTTGATTTCTCTTATAAGTTTTGGGATTTGAGAATGGGTTCGGGTTTTGGTTATAAGTTTTAGTTTTGGTCTAGGTTATAGTTTTTAGTTTAGGTTATAGGATTAGGTTTAGGTTTAGGTTATTAGTTTTGGAATTTCAGAATGGGTTCGAGTTTAAGTTATAGATTTTAGTTTTAGTTTTGGTTTAGGTTATTGGTTTTTGGATTTGAGAATGGGCTATGGTTTAGGTTTAGGAAATCGGGTTCAGGTTCAGGATTGGGTTTGAGCTTGGGTTTTCAAGTTTAGGTTTAGGTTTAGGTTAGGGAGTTAAGATTAGTATTAGGTGTGGGTTTCTCTTTAGGGGATTGAGTTTAGGTTATAGGTTTAGGGAAAAGTTAGGTTTAGGTTATAGGTTTTGGGATTTGGGAATAGTTTTAGTTTATAAGTATAGGTTTAGGTTAGTTTATAGGTTAAGGTGTAGGGATAGGTTATAGGTTTTAGGATTTGAGAATGGGTTCGGGTTTAGGTTATAGGTTTTGGTTTCGATTTAGGTTATAGGTTTTGGGATTTGAGAATGGGTTCGGGTTTAAGTTATAGGTTTTGGTTTTAGTTTTGGTTTTGGTTATTGGTTTTGGGATTTGAGAATAGGTTCAAGTTTAGATTATAGGTTTTGTTTTTGGTTTAGGTTATAGGTTTTTGGATTTGAGATTCGATTCGGGTTTAGGTTAAGAGTGTGGTCCTTATAAATACAAATATAAACACGGCCTGTCCAAATGGCCAGGCCCTTCAAATGTCATCCATAGGAAATGGACATCTTCATCATGGTCATAATAGTGGTTCTCACCTTCTAAGGACCCCCTCTCTTCCGGATAGCTCCGACACACATCAGGGTCTGCTCCATTAATTTCGAGCAAATACATAAACACGGCCTGTCCAAATTGTCAGGCCCCTCCAATGTCGTCTATAGGAAATGGACAGCTTCATCATAGTCATAACAGCGGTTCCCACCTTCCAGGGAACCCCGATCTTTCGGATAGTTCCGACGCACATCCAGGTTTGCTCCATTAATTTCGAGCGAATACATAAACATGGCCTATCCAAATGGCTAAGCCCCTCTAATGCTATCCATAGAAATGGACAGCTTCATCATGGTCATAACAGCGGTTCCCACCTTTCAAGGACCCCCGCTCTTCCGGATAGCTTTGACGCACATCCGGGTCTGCTCCATCAATTTTAAGTAAATACATAAACACGGCCTGTCCAAATGGCTAGGCCACTCCAATCATGTGCATTCTTGAGTCAAGAGACATACCAGATGCTTGAATCTGAAATATGCATTTACACATAAAATGGCATTGGGAATCGTTTCTCAAAACCGCAAACTGTTTTCTTTTTAAACTCGTTCATCTCACTGAAAAACCTGTCACATAATGAATAACTATAAACACAATGATAACTGCACATGTGCATTCTTGACAAGAGACGTACCAAATGCTTGAATCTGAAATATGCAGCTTCAATCCTCCCACATACAACATCCATCTGAAAGAATGCGTATAACTGTCATGCTTGTGTAATCAATACAGGAATGTACAAGTAAAACCATAAAACCAGAGATACTGCATTTTCAAGATCTCCTCCATAGTTAATGATCTCATTCTAAAGCCCTTCTCCCTCCTCCTTTAGTTAATGATCTCATTCTAAAGCCCTTCTCCCTCCTCCTTTACCCGAGCTTGGGACCGGCATTGCAAGGAGTTGCATTGGCAGAGTTAAAAAAGGGCTTAGGCTCCATTTGGTTTTTTTAAAAAAATATTTTCATAAATACTAATGTGACGACCAAATGGAGCCTAAGACTATAAATACGTTCAAATATAGAGTATAAAATTCATTCAATATTTTATAAAAAAAAACTAGTGCCAAATTAGTTCGAAATTAGTTCAAAATGCACACTACACGCTCAAAATTAATTCAAAATGCACACTACACATGTTCAATTATAGAGTACCAACATTGTTCAAATTATAGGATTCTCAAAGCCTCTTTCCTCCATTGCACAAATGATCCTAGACCGGCCTCTCGAAGTGTAGATGCAAACCCATCTTCTTTCCACAAAGGAGCATGAGGTTTAAAACCTCAGTTAGGACAACAACAAAAGCTCCATCCTCCAACGGTTGGCAATGAACAGTTGCATTTGGATTAACTTCGTGTACTTCACCATGAGCAACTACACCACGTTTTCCAAAACCAAGCAAGTCGCATCTCTTACCGATATATATAATATCCGGCTACATTTACACATAAAATGACATTGGTATTGTTAGCGTTTATAATATAATTGTAAGCTCAATATAGTAAAAAAATTATACTTGCATACCGACGATGCCTAAGTAGATTTAACTACTATTGGTGATGAGAGATTTTGAGTACATTGTCCCTCTTTCTGCATATCGCCCAATGTTTTCTTCATCTTAACTATATCTTAAGTCATATCACCCAATTTTTTTTCACCTAAAATAACTCTTGAGTTACTCTTTCTTTTTCTTTTGTCACATTCTCTACCTTTGAATGAGCAGGGGCTGACTTCTTCAGACCTAGCTTGTTTATTGAGCAACCTAGACCACGCATTCGCTCTCTATTGTCAGAACCAACCAACTGTAAAATATTGTAAATCAAGTTATTAGGATATTCATAATTATCATAAAACTTAAGTAATTTTTAAATTTTATTAGTACCTCTGTAAGGGCATCATCCATGCCGGTCATCCTAGAAGCAAGATTTCTACTATAGAGCTCATCTAGTTTTTCCTATGAAAAAATACAAATGAATGCAATATAATTTAAAGTTATACATAGCCTTTTCATAAGGGTACTAGTTAGTGGTATGAGGGATGCACTTACAGCAAGGTCAGGATACTTGACAACTTTGTCCTTTCTTGTATGGGCTCTTAAGAAGACTTCACATCTACTTATCTCGGCATTAGAGCTAAGATTCTTCTCCATCGCCTTTGGCACATTACATATCATTCAAATACACATCATTAATAGATTTAGATGAATGATAATTCAAATTTAAATTTAATTACTATAATATCTATTTTTAAATACATACCGTCTTATGGTGAGTAACAGTCATGCTATGCCTCCCAAGACACGCAGGTCCTTTTAGCTTGGCCCGATTGACTTTATTCCTTGCGCTTGCCCTCTTGAATTCCTCGGTGCTACGTTGATCCACGAAGACCCTCCAATCCTCCATAGGGATACCTGGGGGGGCAGGACCATCTCTCACAACAATAGGATCCTTGTTGTTAATATATTTTATAGTCAATCTTCTCCTGTAATTCCTCCATGCTTCATTGATGCATTTTGTAACGTAATCAAGACTTACATCCCAACTTTGACCCTCAAACTCATAAAACTGTGACAATCTTTCTATGACCATATGAATTTATTCATTAGGCACTTGGCAAAAGTCCGAGTATATGATCGGGATATGAGAACGGTGAGGATACTGACATGCGATGCAAAGTCTCTGTGATCGGAACAGTCCTCATTTGGTTGCCTGAATTCATTCGTCTTTAGGACTTTTTTCCTATCAGGTTGCCCAAGTAAAGAGACCCCCTAGTAATGCCTAACACAATTACATAAAAAGAATAACAGTTATATATACACATCATTGATTACCGTCAATATATAAGAAAAGGAAACTTACATATATAATTAAGGAGAAGTATCTTATTACATTTGGTGTTGCTTGAATCTGTACTCCTAAGCACCTGCACACTCAATACTTCTGGTTGTGAATCCATGTGCCTATTTCTTCCCTAATATTAAAAGAAAAGAAAAAAATAGCTAATGGTTAAGAAATAATTTAGATCACAAATAAAGTACAAAAAATTCACTATATTATCCAAACCTTGATTAAATTTCCTCCAATAAATATCATTTTGTTACATGCTTAGAAAATACAAACAAATCAGTAGATTCTCTTTGATCGTTTTCGTTTCTTTTTTTTCTCGACCACAACACTGACATCTTCAGATTCATTGAATATCAACTCATCAACCATTGCTAATGAGGTGAGATCAGGTCCTGCATCGGCATTACTTACAGCCTTTAATTGTTCCGATAGAATGCACATCTCTTCTTCGACAAAAATATTTTTTGGAACCTCCAAGACCACATGCCAGTCAGGATTTTTTAAATCTCTAAAATAGAAAACTTGCGTGGCATGCTCTGCAAGAATGAAGGGCTCGTCACCGACTTTGTCTGAACTGTAAAGACTAGAAAAATTTACTAATCTCAAATTTGCTTCGACATTAAAAGAAACACCATGATGTGTCACTTTCACCTAATCACACTTAAATAGGATGGGCTTGTACCTTGTTCAGTACTCCAATTGGATAATTCTATGAAGGACTCCGTAGTAAGGTTGATTTTCATCCACTGTATTGATATCCTTAGCACTTGATCGGAAGATTGTCATGCCCTCTGTCTTAACCCCACTGTTTTGGTTAGTTTTATTCTCCTCATAGTCCTTAGTGACAAAGAGAAAACCTTTAATATAATACTTATTGTATTGCATAGAAAAAGCTAGAGGTCCTCTCACTACATCTTTAAATTCATTATCGTCAGATTCAATGAACTCTGGTTGCCTCTTCAACCAAGATATGAATTCGTCCTCGCTAGGCACCCTGTTGGTCCTCTTATAGCATCGCTGCAAGAAATCTTTGTGCTTCCTACGCGATATTCGATAACATTGTTATATTGAAATCGCATGAAGTAAGGAATATATATATATATATATATATATATATATATATATATATATATATATATATATATATATATATATATATATATATATATATGAGCTTATTGTACATACCCTTCCCACTCGTTATAGCTAGGATGACTCTTCAATACCCATGTACGAGCTTGTTCATATTCGATACCCGCTAGGATAACACTTTAACCCGAACCTACTAGACCAACGTCGTCATCATTAGGATCATCATCAATGATATCTTCCAACTTACGTAGTCATGAAATGACTCCATTGAACCGTTTTTCCAGCTTTTTCAGTAGGCTTGTTTTCTATTTTCCTTTATATTGGTTGCAGAATATAACTGTCTCCTCTTGGATGTACTGCTCTGCAATACAACCCTCAGGTTGTGTCTTGTTATGAACATAGGCCTTGAATGTCTTCATGAACCTGACAAAGTTAATGATACATTATATATACATGCAAATGTAGATGTTAAGCCGATTTATTCTTATTAAGCTCACAGCATACCGTTCGAATGGATACATCCATTGATAGTATACAGGACCACATATGCGAGCCTCGTAAGCCAAATGGATCAAAAAATGCATCATACTGACAAATATTGATAGCGGGCATATAGTTTCAAGCTGACATAACATCCTGGCCATGCCCCTCTCGAGTGTAAGGAGTGTTTGAAGGTCTATGGTTGTCGGGCACAAGGCATTAAAGAATGTGCAAAAGCTTGTAATTATAAGATGAATAACCTTCCTATCCCTGAATGCATGCTGAATGAGAACTGGGAGCAGAAGTTGCATCAACACATGGTAAGAATGAGACTTTATTCCCTTTAAATCAATGCAATCTTCCTTTATGATGGTCCTCTAATTCGCACTAAAACCAATCGGAACACACAGCTCATGCAAAGTCTGGATGAAAAGTTTTTTCTCTTCTTTTCTTAGACAGAAAGGACCTTATTTCTGAATCACCTTACCATTGTTCTTTTTCAGCCATGGACGCTTCTTAATTCCTAATTATTTCAGATCCCTGCATGCATTAGCATCATCCTTGGTTTTTTCAGGCGTGTTTAACATCAAGGCAACAAGGATTTCATATATATTTTTCTCAATATGCATGACATCAAGGTTATGATGCACGGAAATATCTTTTCAATACTCCAGATCAAATAATATAGACCGTTTGAAGAACCACGATGATTCAACATCATTCGCTAGCTCTTATCAGCCTCCATTAATACCCCTTATATTACTCTTCCCAATCTTCTCTCACTGCATATTCAAGTTTCCGATTTGTCTTTTGACCTCAATCTCATCCAGACGGATCAGATGATGTCGTATCTCCACCTTCTTGTTAAACGTGCTAGCAGTTGTGTCCTTCCTAGCCTGTTCTGACATTGGGAACCATTGTCTGTGGCCCATATAAACATATTTCTTTCCATATTTGAGTCGCAAAGAATCTGTGTTGGGACCACATACAGGACAACCATACTTACCCTTTGTCCTACAACCAGAAACGTTACCATATGCTAGAAAGTCATGGATTGTCCAAAGCAGAACGACACACATGTTGAATTTGTTTTCATGGTATGCATCGAACGTCGTGACCCCTTCTCGCCATAACTTTTATAGTTCATCAATCAATAGCTGCAAATAAACATCAATATCCTTTCCTGGTTGTCGCGGTCCCTCAATGAGCAAAGTCAACATAGTAAACTGAGGTTTCGTATAAAGCTTTGGTGAATGGTTGTACGTCACACACATAACGGGCCATGAACTATGTGACATACTGAAAGCGTCGAATGGGTTAAACCCATCTGTAGCCAAACCCAATCGAACATTGCGAGGCTCAGATGAAAAATCTATATACTTGTCATCAAGATTCTTCCATGCAATAGAATCGGCCGGATGCTCCATCTTTTCATGTTGAAATTTCCTGGTTGAGTGCCAAGACATTTCTTTCACCACCATGGCACACTGAATATTCTTTGTAGCCTTGGTGTTAATGGAAAATACCTTAACACCTTCCTAGGTATTTGAGATTGTTTTCTCTTAGAATCCATTTCGGTCTTGTACCTATAAGTTTTACAATTTGGACAAATGGTTTTCATCTCGTTCTCTCTCCAGTATAAGATGCAGTCATTTGGACAAGCATGGATTTTTACATAATCAAGACACAACTTTATAATGATCTTCTTCTCTTAGTAGGTATTAGTTGGGGCCTTGTTACCGGAAGGTAACACCTTCTTTAACAGTTGAAGGAGCTCTGTAAAGCTTTTTTCACTCCATCCATGATTCACCTTTAATTTGAAAAGCTATACAATGAAAGTCAACACAGTGAAATCCTGGGCCTCAGGGTATGGCTCAGTCATTGTGTCTCATAGATTTGCTTCAAAATCATTGGTTTCATTTTCTCCAAAGACACCTTCAACTATAGGGGTCACATTCGGCTTATCCTGTACAACTTCATCTAGGTTATTACCACCAAGTTCTTGAACGATCAAGTTGTGAACCTCATTTAAGTTCGGGACACTATGGTATTGTTGAGAACTTGATTCACGTACAGTACACTTAGGTGACACGTGCTCCCCATGCATGTTCCAAACCGTATAGCTTGGGTCAAATCCATTTTTCATTAGATGTATTTCCATATCATCATAAGAAATCGAAAAACGTGCAACATCTGTAAGTGGTGCATGGACAAGGAATGGATTCTCTACTAGGAAGGTTTTCTTATGCAAACTTTGAGAAACTTCTTATTCCAGAAATAAAACGTGGGTCTGGGAAACTTAGTGTCATCCACTCCCTATTCATTACAGTCAAATCTCGATTAACCAAGGGGTCCATTTTCAACCTGCACCTTACCAAAAATTAAAGTTGGGAATTAGCCTGATGTACCATCCTCCTCAAAAGTTGGAAATGAAGGAAGTGATATCAGATGATTGGACCCATACAGATATTATCTACCAAATACAATGTATTAAGGATTTTGCAATCATTATATTTTTACAATAAATTAATAATGTAATTTATAAGTAAAATCTTAAACCACTTGCATAGATGAAATATCTCGCATGCAATTCTAATATATCAATCTAAATGATGGATTGTACCAGTTAAAGACTTCACCACACAAGGGAAACACAGATTATACCAGCTTCCTTTCACTTTTTTCTAATGTGTGTATCCTGCACTGACTTTTCCACTTCTCATTGTAGCCCACGTGAAGCATCTAATTAAAGAGACCATGCAAGAAAGGCTCTGTGGGTCCACTGTGATGGATGTGACATTTGCTCCATACATCTATTGTGTGAACTTTTCTTTCTCTATTCTTTCTTTGGTCCCTGTGCATTACACATGCCATACCCTTGGTGTCACATCATGCAACCTTTTAGTAGCAGCTTTCATGGATGAGACTGATGCAATAAACCTTGAACATTTTGAAGTACAATGACTAAGTGCTTATTTGTCTCCCTTACTTACACAAAAGATACATGTGCCTGGCAGAGGTCCACTAGTCCACTCATTCTCATCCTCATGCGGCACATGTGCCAACCTAGCTATTTCATGGGTCCCACCATGAAGATGAAAGTGTTCCCATCAAGATTAGTGTATGTAGCTATATGCATGCTTAGACTAGATATGTAGATATCTGTCAGGGAACACCCATATGCATATTCTACTATGTGTATCATAGTTATTTACATATGTAATACCTATATATAGATACAGTTGCATACATGATGCACCTAACAACATGAAAATCAGGCTGATCCATTCATCAAGTTGGCCACCCCAAGGATAGAACGGACAATTTTGGAGAAAAAAAATGCCAAAATTCTACAATCGGCATACCCATGTGGCCACTCCTGATGGATAAACTAGCCTGATTTTTTCTTTTGGTCTTCTTCATGGTGCACGCCACCATTGTGCATTGCTTAGATGTTCCACACACTTTTCTTTTTGGCATGTGTTCTAGAAAAAAAATAAAAAACCCTCGAGGATCTAGGAAGATTGGTTGTAGAGGTTGAAACTTCTCACCAACTTCCCCGTGAAAGTGAATCCTCCTCGACTTTTCAAGTCTCGAAAGTACTCCATATTGAAAGATACTCCCCCCATGATCAGTTTTTACCCCCTCTCATCCACCAATAGTATTTGGGGGCAGGCATAGGATTGCCTTCAAGTTCAAAGATTAGTGTCCTTTCTCTACCTCTTGTAGGGTGCGTTTGGATGCACTATCAAACTGATTTGCAATATTAATCTTTTTTTCTATAAACATGAAACAATATCTATAGTCACAGAAAATAAAATTGCAAGGAAAAAAAGAAAAGAAAAAAACACAACCACATCTACAGTCACAGAAAATAAAAATTAAAAGGAAAGAAATCCATATAATGCAACGAAGTTTCCATACTACCAACATGATCTGTTGCACCTTCACTGGAACCATGTCAAACAAGCTTACACTCATTAAGACAACAACAGCCAAACATGACTATACCTGGATTGATTCACATTATGAAGGTGGCCTGCCTACTCAGTTACAGATGCAAGCGAAATTTATGGACCCAGTTGCCACCTAAAAGGACAGTGGGCCATCCTCAAAAACAGTGAAGTCGTCGAAAAACACCGTTGCTTGGAAATAGAAACCAAGAGAAGCATCTATCAGAGAATCGGAGTGGCCATCGTCTATGCATAGGATCTTTCAATGAGAAATGAATGGCCCACTTCAAGTGATGATTTCTCTCACCAGCACTATCAAACTGATTTGCAATATTAATCTGGTAAAGTGGGAATGACCAAAATGTAATATCTTCTCCCTTCGTACGAAGGACCCTCGCCCCAAATTCAATCATTTTACTTCCAAGTTGAAAGAAATTGAATTGTAAACTACTTCCTTATTATGAATATTAGGATGCATCATTCAATTTTACCATTTCATTTATCAAATTGGTCACAGGTTAATACACTTGTGCATCCAATGTAGCCTTAGCCTCATCAGTAACCATCAACCCATCAGACGGGCAATACCCAAAAATCCCCTCAATACAAGCCCTCTCATTACAGCAGTAGTCTGTATTCAACTTTAATGGTGGGCATTCAATCACCACAGTGGTGAAATCCCACGGCGTGCGTGTGTAGGGTGTGTGTGCATGTGGTGTGAGTGTGTGGGGGTGTGTGTGAGTGTGTAAAAAAAATCACCACAGATTTCAGAAACAGAGAGAGAGAAAGAGAGAGAAACTTACCATCCTTGTTTTTCTTCTCCTTCTCCTTCTTGCAGTGCAAGGGGGTTTTGACAACAGAGATAGGGGAATGCGGCCAATAAACAGAGAGAGAGGGTGAGGGAGAGTGGGAGATCGAGAGGGGGTAAGGGAAAGAGAGAGGCTGAGTGTGAGAGAGAGATGGAGAGATGGGTTTTCATCTGCCTGCGTGCGGGAGAAAATGGCGAACATTTTGGTTTAGGGAGGGCATTTTGGAAGCGGATTGTTTACTGAGTAACTCAGTACGCTTAGCGTACTGACTAAACTCTGTGGGTCCCATAGTCATTCTTGAATTTTATCCACTCCATCCATACATTTTAGAAGATACTTTTAGGTCTTTAGCCTAAAAATGAAGCATATCCAAAGCTCAAATGGACCACACCACCGGAAACAGTGTGAATTCAACATCTACCATTGAAAATTTCATGAGGGCCATAGAAGTTTTAGATCAATATGATATTTGTGCTTTCACTTTTTCCATGTCTTTGTGATATTATGAATAGGTTGGATGACAAATGAACATCACTGCTAGCCATAAAAATGTTTCAACGGTGGAAATCATTATTCCCATGGTTTCCTATGGTATGTATTCACTTGAGTTTTAGATATACCTCAATTTTGGTATCAACCACTAAAATGATCTGAAAAAAAGGATGGACGGAGTGGATAAGACAATTGTATTCATGGTGGGCCTAATTGAGTTTACTCAGTACGATAAGAGCGTACTCCTCAGAAAGCAATCCCATTTCGTGGTTCCTGAAGGGGCGCGTGACGGACGGCCCCTTTGGGAGTTGATTTTTAGGAACGTGGGTCCCACTGGATATGTATTTTACATATCCACTCCATACATTAATTTTAAATTATTATTTTAAATGCTAATACAAAAAATGAGTCAAATCGAATTTGTAAGGAAACCACACAACATATTAACAGTAAATATTTAATTTTTATTATTTCTTATGGTGTGGTCCACTTAGACATTTAATTTATATAATTTTTAAGTTCATCTGCTAAAATTATATATCAGAACTAACGGGCGGCTTAGATGACCCCATGTTTCCCCTTAAGCATCATCTATGTTTAATACCGTTTAGGTGAGGAGTTATGCTTTAGCTACAGATCAGCTAAGATTTAGCTATGGATTAAATCCATAGCTACATTTGTTACGGATTTAATTTGTAGCTAAATGCTTTCAACTTCCATAGCCTTTGCTTGATTTTTTAGTAGTGAGAGGAAAATGAGAGAGAGAATGAAAGAGAAAGAGATGCTGGGAGAGGAGTGATGGGGTGTGTAAGAGATGGGATGGAAAGGTTGACTTTGGAGATAATGTTGTGTACTTGGGGGAATAGGATAGGGTACTTGACTTGATGGGTGTACTTTGATAAGTGAAGTGATTGATGTGATGGATTCTCTACGAATTTTCAACACACTGCGTTTTCCTCGAACTGAACATGGGCCTACATCTCTTGGCTCGGGTAGCAGATTAGTGCGTCAATCGCGGCGTTGGAACTGCAGCGACTGTGTGGCCTCTAGGGTACAAGTTTCGAGTCGAGTCAACTTCGGTATATAGGACTCGACTTAGGATCATACACAAATGTCGAATAAAGGTCCAAGGTTGCCAAAATTCGACCGAGAAGACCGCGTGCGGTATGGTCTAGGATACGGGGCTTACATGCACGATCCCCGCAACTGGCTTTTCCTTCTACTCTACACCTTCAGTCTTCATTCAGAGCTCCACTCTTCTCTAAAAAACTTTTTCTTCAAATGAGGGGAGTGGGGTATTTATAGGCCCCCGCACATGCTAATCCTCGGTATCTGTGTCATGGGTCCCACTTTATGCCAAATCTAACCATTCATCTTAATCAACTTCCATTCTTGATTGCGCTAACCGCGCAACAACAAAGTTAGTTATGTGTTCCGTGCAATGATATTCCTTGATGCGCGGTTCACGCAAGGGTAACACAATTATGTCATTCGCGTAATGCCCTAATCTGGCTAAGCGATCAGTCCATCTACTCTTCTGGCTGTGCAATCTGCGCAACCACTCATCTGGCTATGTGACTCGCACAACGGAAATACTTTATATCTTATCTTGTTCTTCTCTTTTTCTACCTTTGAATCATTCTTCATAATTTTTATGCTCCAACAGATGCCCCCTTGATCCGTTCGTTTATTCCCTTAAATCAAAGAATATGGATCAATCTTAAAAAGAATTCTGTTATCCTTAGTATCGTTGCGTGACCAGTGCAACGACCACCTGAGTTCATACTCGGCCTTCTCCTCTATAAATAGCCCATCACTTACTCATTTCTTCATTCCTCTCCTTTGTAGAGAAACTCTGTCTCCTCATTCTCTTCCTGCGTAACCAATAGTGTTGCACTACCCACGCAACGAATTTTCATTCATGTAAGGCTTTAAACAGCTACACTGTCCCCGCAACCCAAAAATATTTGCACGATCCGTGTAACCTACTCCCGCACTAAGAAGTCTTCTGTACTGTTGCGCTATCCGCACAACTAATACTTGGCCAGTTTTCTTATTTTATCCAGATTTTCAATTTATCTCAATCATGGCTCGTACGAAATGAACCTTCATTGCTGTAAACCCTCCTTCTGATCACCCTTCTCATCAAAAGCTACCAAATACCAAACCTTTCCAAGCCGTTGCCCCTCCAACAATAGAATCTGTTGCCTCTCCAGCTCAACCTTCGCGTAAACATTTTAAGACAACCCCCAAACGTCCTGCCTATATAAAAAAACTCGTACTCCCTACACTTAATTTTTCTGCGCGTATTGCAATATTATCATCTCCTATTCATAGAGCTATCGCCAAGGGTGATCTTCAGATGCCTCCAAAGCATGGTCGTGAGTATGACTGGGAGAATTGGTTGAAGATGACAGCACACTATCAAACGACCAGTCAAAGGCCACCTGCTAGAGAGGACACCCCTCCTTCTAGACCCAAGAAACATCACCGCCACAAAGCTCAGGAATTCCAAGAGAAGATAAAGGAATACAACAGGAAGAAGCTCCACAACTCCTGAGAATCGTTCCGTGCTGTGTAAAGTACCATAAAATTTGACCACCCATACAGACAGTGCCTCATTTCAATTATGATCAACATTCACCGCCATCTCTCCATGCTTGTTTGCAAACCCCAAGATCACCTTACTGTAGAAAGATTGGCATATACAGAGTCTTGGTCATTTAAGGGGCTAAAACTATTGGAAGGTATTCTACAGCCGCTGAGACGGAGACAGTAAGCAGGCGACATTTATCCCATGATTTTCCTTGTTCCCTCCTATGATGTTCATAATTTATATCCAACTTGCTTCTATGAGACACTCAAATAATGTTTTAGCCACCATCCCCTAATATGGAGCCCGAAAGAATTTAGAACGAGAGGCCTTCTTACCCCTCGTAATTATTATTTCGAATGGGCCACGAAAATATTAGCAAAGTATGCTGGAACTTTGTCGAAGATCAATATCTTCCATGCAATTGAAACGACATCATCCCCCTTTTGTAAGGAAGCTTCTATTTTAAAAGCTTTCCTCAACTACTGGTGCCCTTCCACCAACTCCTTCCATCTTCCAGAAGGAGAAATGAGTATTACTCTTTGGGATATTTACAAGATCACGGCCTACCGATAACTGGAAACTTCTTCGATGAATTTATTCCCACTAACGAAGAATTTACTTTCATGTCCTCGCCTGGTCGTATCCCTTCTATTTCGGAGTTGACCACTGAACTTTTTAGGGAAATGTTTAAGTTTCCAAACATCAAAAAAAATCATCCCATGCAATGGCTGGCCCATTTCAGCAGAGCTTTCAAGTAAGAATTCTTTTCTTCAATCTCTTCTCATTGTATCTTGAGATATATATAACCTTACCTTCATTTTCTCATCCTTTTAAGTTTAATGATGACCGTTCACGGGAGCTCAAACGTCTCCAAAGAAATATAAAAGGTCATGCCAAATATTCTATCTATGGGGAGCTTACGGCATTTATCGGATACTGGTTAAGCATGGTGGTCTTCCCTAGTTCCAAATCAGTGGATGCCATCTGTCCATCATTATTTGTCATTGTAGGTGCCATGGCTGAAGGAGTTAAGTTTTCTCTTGCCCCCCTAGTTCTTTGTTCAATCATAGAGGCCTTGAAGAGATCACATGTCACGTAAAAAGCCCATCTATTGGTTCTACTTCAACGTACATGCCATGGCATTATTTTCTTAGTTGGCTTGACGTTTACTTCCCCTGGACTTTTGAAGCATCGAAAAAAGCTTATGTCCACCCTTCTTAGGTTCCTCTCTACTTCTTTCAAAAGAGATCTCCTCAGAAGAAAGAGGATTTTTCATATCGATTAGATCATGTAGTCTCCCATTAAGAGAAGGAACAGAATTCTGGCGAGAGCCATATTATCCAAGCCATTTTGCACGTTAGTTCGGCTTCGATTAAGAAGTACTAGAAGATTGTGCACTAGACACCAAAAGAATGCGAAGTTTTGGTACTGGCCCATTTAATTGGGCGATGATCTGAAAACAGTTATTGGGTCGGGTCAACTCTTCCTTTATCATTCCGGGTTGCGATCGTACCCTAAGGGCATCATACAACCACATGAGATGGTGGGTACACCAATCTTACCTGGTCAGAAAAAGTTTACCGGTGAATAAGCCTGTATAGCTTCCTCCTCCTATGCATAAGGGTCATGTTATTGAGGCGGGGGTTGCTTTCATTGCAGAAACAAGTCATGCCCCCTTGGCTAGTCATCGCTGCGTATATATCTCTGTAAATGAGCCCATCCATGAAATAAAGCCTGATAATACTCTCGAGGGCTAGATAGCATAGGGTGATGTTCATGAATTTGAACAAATTCCTCTCCAACATCCACCAAGAGGAGTTGCAGAAGAGGTTATTACTCAACTAGAGAATATTTTCAATCCTCCAAACCAGCCTTCTTCTTCCACTCATCCTCAGTAACAACCAATGTCTTCACCTGTTTCAAGGACCCGCCTTTCCCTACAGGAATTTACTTCTTCTCCGATGACCGGGTCCCACACACGTGCCCAACCTTCTCCCTAAGAAGGGACTACAACCATTGTTTCTATGGTTTTATCCACCACAGAGATTGAACCAGAAAGTCAGCAGCCTCCTCCTTCCAAAGGGAAACAGGTGGTTGTTGAAGATTCAAGTGAAAAGGATTTGAATGATGGAAGTTCAACTTCTTCACCTGAAAGTACTACTTCTGATGAAAGTGAAACAGAAGAAGAAGACCAGGGTGCTGATTATGAGGAGGGGGAAGTCAATGTTGGCAATAATAATGATATAATTGTGGAAGATGCTCCAGCTGACGAGGGACATACACTCCCTATCTCTAAAGTCGTGCCTGTTGAAGTTTTTCCCTTCACAGAGGAAGAAGAAGGAGAACTCCTTGATTATGAGGAGTACGGACATTCACCATGTAAGAAGGTTTTATTATCATGGTTTACGTTTGTTACTTCTTTCTTTCCTTCTAATCTTAAACACTCTTTTCAAAGGTGATCAAGCTACAAATACGGAGGTAAACAATGCCTCTCCTACGAATTTGCCCCCTGCTGCACCAAGAGCTTCACGAAGATTTTCAATACCTCCATTATCAATGGCACGCGAGATTACCTTCCCAATGGAGTCAACTGATTTGCTTATTCCTATCATGATTGCTTCAAGTACTGAATGTGAAATGGCTTCTCTAATGGAGCTAACTATGCCGCTTACTTCCACCACTATTGCTTCGAGTATCGAAGATATGGCTCCCTCCTTTGCTGAGATGGTAGCACCTAAGTCTCCTCTCACTAGAGAGACTCAACCGCTTACTATTCCGACATCAGCAGAAAGTATTTCTATTTCTTGTTTGCATTCTCTATATTGCTTGCACATATAATTTTATTATAACTTTAATTTTCTTGTTTCTTAATAGGAAATGTACCTCAAAGCGGTGCAGCAAGCTCCGGCTCTCTTGGAACTTCATCCAATGTGTTATCTTTTGAGAAAGTTTCTTCCTATAAATTGGCATTGATCAAGAATTCTGTATTGGCAATCGTTGAAATGTTCAAGGATCCTGATCAGTGGTTCGATTTGATCACCGCTTTGGATGTACTAGACAGCGCCGCACGGATGGTCAAAGTTGATGTTTCTTATATACGCAATTCCCTCTTAAGTTTTGATAATTCAATAACTGCTCTGTCCTTAGTTGAAACCATGACTGTTCCCCATGAAACCTGGGAATATATGAAGCAACTTGCGTACTCCAAAGAGAAGGTTTCTCATCTCGTTATCCCACCATGATCAAGAACAATCATCTCTGTGAGAACAACTGAAGACTTTTGTTGATAACGAAACAACCATCCAAAATCGCATTTCTCTTCTGAAGCAAGAGATTGGGCAGCTGGAGAAACAAAGTTCGGAGGAGAAGCTAAATATTGAAAGAGTGCAGGAAAAGATAGAGTGCAGCCTTCATTCTGTGAACTCTGAAAGATCTGAATTGATTAAGAATGAAGAACTAATTGCCTTGCTGGAATAGAAATTGGCTAGTCTCCCTGATCCTGCGAGAATGATTTCGACTGCCCGCCTGGAACAAGCTGCTACTTAAGTTAATTTTCAAGAGAATTTACAACAATACTTAGCAGTGTTAGGCATTACAGGGGAACTATAAGAATACTTTGTTTTACTACGGTAACAGTTTTTTAAAATTTGTATACAAGTTTCTCATGATATTTTGACAATGATCCTTATGCTCTATTTTGCACAATGCTTTCATTACTACTATATTATTGATGTATTATACGTTTTTAATATCATTTTATGATTTGTTAGCAAGGGATTTCCTAGATGATCCTTGTCTTAGTTAGCAGTACTAAATTTTTAATTTAGTCAGTCACACACAGTTTAAGCTCTTGAGTAGTGGAGCACACACAGTTTAAGCTCTTGAGTAGTGGAGCACACACAATTTAAGCTCTTGAGTAGTGGAGCAACACAGTTTTTTAAACTCTTGAGTAGTGGAGTCAAGTGGTCTTATGTGATGGTCTCTATAATTCTTAGGAGTTCGCCGAACTTCTCACTACCTAGTGAGTTCACAAGCTGCAATCCATTAGAGGGGCCCAGTGAAGCTACCAGGGCCATGAACTCGGTTGGATTTATGCACAGGGTTGGCTGGGTAACTCTCTAGAGTTCACAAAGCGCACAAGCCTACCTTTGGAGTACCAAATCCAGGGCCACCAGTCCGTCAATGAGTAGGTTTAAGCCCTTCCTCATGAGCTAGTACTAAAATCAATAACCCTAAATCTGGAGGGTCTTACACATGGTTGGCATATCTTTGGACATGGCCCAAAGAGCTCACACTGCGGCTCACTTTTTCTTCGTCTACAAGGTCAGGCCCATTCACGGGAGGGCATTTACCTCTATTCCCCGTGACGCTACAAAAAAGCCATACAGATGGCATTGGTCTTACACGCGTGACTAACCGTCGAAGACTTTTGGCCTTTTAGGCCCTTAGTCGCTTGGCTTCATCAGTTGCCTGCATGGGTATACATATGATGGCCTTCACTGGCTTTTTAGGGCCACTGGCTTCTCATTGTTGCCCCAATGGTGAAAAGGATAGGTCTTATGCGTAGCTCGTCCTTATAAAACTTAGTCCTTTTCAGACTAAGACTTGGTCCTTTCAGACTTGGCCTTTTTTAGGACTTGGCTAGACTCCTTAAAATGCCTTAAAAGGCAATAATAGATGTGATTATCGTTATGGAGTGGTGAGAACAATAAACTTCTGATTGAGAGTGATCATCGTTGTTATGCTGCAAGGACAATAAACTTTTGATTGGGATTGATATGTCACCACTCTTGCTGATATTTTCAAGAGAACCAATCTGCATTATTTATAATATATCGGCATGGTGATAATACTAATTCTGATAGTATTTTTCAGAACTCGCTTGATAATAACGATGGTCACTACTTATTCAATATCTAGTCTTGACATGTTCGCAAACTTCTCCTTTATTCATTCTTTTGATGACATATAAACATGGTCTTGTTCATTCGTGCCCCCTTTTGATTCAGGAGTATTAGACCAGTAATGTTCTAGATCAAAACTAGTAACAGCGTCAGGGATAATATCTCTTTATGAAGCGAGCATTGACTGGTATACTAATGTAACATCCCGAAAATTGGAGGGTCGAGTAAAAACCCAACTCCCGAGTTCCAAAATATTATTTATGCAACATAGATATGTATAATTGAATGTTTTCTGTGTTAATGTATGAAACATGAGTGGGATTATGCCAGAACAACATATCATACTCCAGAGACAATTAAATTAACCAGTAGAAGTCTGTGATAGTATGTATAACATATATAAACTGTTATGTGTCTCTTGAGTGTGAACATATTACCAGGTTAAACATATACATGTATACCTCAAAATAGAAAGAAAACATATACATGAGTGCTCTGAAGATATAAAATGACAAGTGTCAAGGCATCTAATCAACCTCCCGGTAATCCCGTCGATCAGAACATGCATAAAGGAGGGATCCTCCTCCTCATCATCATCATCAAGTCTGGCTCCGCCTCGCAGGCCGCGCCATCATCTGCAATCATAAAAGGGTCTGGTGGGTGTCTAGGAACACCGTCCCGTAACGTGGGAGTGAGTAGCTAACTCAGTGGAATAATAGAGCAAGGATTTACTTGTTCTCAAATCAATCATGCGATAATAGTAAAGCAGTAAATCAGACAATCCTAATACTGTTGTTAATGCAATATGACATGACGTGATGTATGCCCTCACCGACGATTTCCCTCATACCGCACCATCTTACGACCGCGGCATGCCACACTCCCTTAAGTGCTCCACATCTTCCAGGCACATGCAATGTAATGGTGATATAATTTTTGAGTTGTTATTAGTCCATTCAAACAGCAGGATTGGGAAACTAAGGTACTTCCCTTGTATCAATCCCAACACAGATCCTGTCTAGGGTCATCACTCCTAGTAATCTCATACGAGGTATATTTTGTAGGTCGCCGTAAGGGCTGTCAGGGCTATTGCTCGCACTCATTGCACCGCTCCCCCATCACCTTATTAATACGGGCCTACTGTACTCTACTGCTACCGAAGGGTCGTCGCCTCCCGTAGACTCAGAATACGCTCGCGGTCACTACAAAGGACTCGTCACCTGATCAGTGTAGGCCGACAGCAAGAATATAGTGTCCCATACCACCATAATCTGCTCACGAGACTAGATGCTCACTGGTCACTACGGGGAGGTTTGTGGCCCCAGCGTAGGCCGACAGCTTGACCACGGTGTCCCATACCACCATGCCCAGCTCATGAGTCTTCGTGGATCAAGGTACCATGGTTAACAAGGTTTACAATGGTAAGTTCAGTACCCTAGGTTCAAGCAATTATGACTCATGCAGGGTGAACATACAACGGCCAGTCAGGTTACTTGACGGGCTCGACTAGCACGATCGCATCTCAAGTTGAACGACATGAAGTGCGTAAAATACTTCGTGTGGCCTAACCACTGCCGCCAACTCCAAAACACGGCTCGCGTTCATCGACGCGTCGTTCGTGGCCAAGATAAGCCAATCACGAATTCGCTCGGTTACCGACTGCCTGGACTAAGTATAGTCCCAAACAATTATGAATCCACATCAGCAATTAGGTAAGAGTATTGGAAATGGAATACAAACATGTGAGCTTGTTAACACATGTTATAACGTACAACTTAAGTAAATCATCTTGCACATGTCTTTCACACATATAATGAAATTATGCATATCGCCAATATATAGGAAATCATCTCCATCAGCATATTAATTGAGAATTCAATCTCAAACTAAATCATAAGGAAATCATCAAGCACATGTTATAACATACCACTTAAGTGAAACATCAAGCATATGCATTTCATACATATAATGAAATCATGCATATAGCTAACATGTAGGAAATCATTTACATCAGCATATTAATTGAGAAATCAATCTCAAATTAATTCATAACACCATTTAATTCAATACATACTAATACAAGCATTTATACAAACACTTAAACTAAGCACTTAAGTCTACATATAGTATGTCGACTCGAAGTGCGCATTTAGGGAAATTTCTTCGCCAAACTAATTATGCACGCATTCCTAACATTCTAATGCGATAATAAACCATGTCAATCACATCAGAAAAATATGAATGAAAACAGTTCTTCCTACAAATGACTAAAATGCCCTAAATCTCATATTCTCCGTCAGTTTACGAAACAGGAAACGGACAGCATGTTGTACATGTCAAACGGCATTGCCGTCAATAATCTACTATTAAACGACATTGAAAGCATTGGAAACAGTCAATCAAAGCGTCTAAAATCCGCACCTTATCCCTTATAGGTGAAGTGATTCGAACGGAGCGTATACGCTTCGTCTACGGCGACTAGAGAACCTGTTTTACGAGATTTATCAACTAACATGCTATGAATCCAAGGTAACCTCAAATCAGCAACTTCTAGGGTATTTTCTTACCTGAAAATGTGAAGAAATCACCGGTCAGGTGATCGGAGTGTGTTGCTTAGGCACTTGCAACGGGTAGCACAAGCGGCAAGGAATTCTCCTCCAATCTCTCTCACAAACTCTCACCTTTTCTCTCTCCTAATCTAGGGTTTTTCTTAAATTCGGATGGGAGAGAGGAGTGAGGGTTTCAACCCCTTTTATAAGCACAAAAATGCTCGAAATAGGCTCAGGAATAAAGTTTACTTGATGTATATCCAATTCGGGGCTGTTTCAGTCCAAAAGTACATTTCTGGAGGTCCCCTGGCCAAATGCGGTCGGACTTAAGCTCATGCATACTGGATTTAGCATACATCGAGTTTTCAGTCCGGCAGGGTTCGCAGATCACACGTGGCGGTCCAATTTCAGTTCAGTGGTCACCGCACGTAGATCAGGCCTGCAAATCTCATGATATGAAATAGAAATTTTTCCTGATCCGAGGGTGTAATTTGGCTGAATTCTGACGATCAGAATGCTTAATACTAACACGTCAAGTCGTGTGCCAGATTTGAATTTGAAATTTCAATTTTGTCCCTATTCGCACTCTCTTCAGTCCGGGCTCAATGAAATAGCCTGCGAATGTCGGTTGGACTTGATTTTTGAAATGATTGTCAAGTCCAGCTAGGCAGTTCTAACGGTCTAGGATAGCAGGTATCAGACTTTTGACGCACGGTCTAGATCCAATACAAAGTTTCAAAGTGGTCCAGAGAACAAACCTGCTTAGAGTTTGATCCGAGGTTATAGAGTATTATAGAGTCATTGGTTCTACTCGATTTGGGTCTTGTAGAACGTATTTAAAGTGATCAGGGACTATTTCCCAGCTACTCTAGCGTTGCGCTAGCTAACTTATGCTTAGTTTCTAAAGGAATTAATCCTAAGTGGTTTCTTTGGCTATGGAATTGGGTTCTGAGCGATTTTCCAGGTGTTTTAGTTAACCTATTGCCTAAGGACGTTTAATCCCAGGTTGGCCAAAATCCGGGGTGTTACAATCTCCCCCCCCCCCCCTTAAAACAAAATTTCATCCCCGAAATTGGTGAAGGGCAAGGAGTACTTTTTCTAAGGAAGGTTCAAATCCTAGTTAACAACCTAACCTTACGTAAAGCCTAACTCAGCTGTTTCGATCCTGGGCCAGTGGGGAAGAGGCTAACCATGCTTCCACTGTGCCACTCTGATCGAACGGCAGCGTTGACTAACCTAACTGGATTGGACTTAATACGTTCTACCCCCCTTAAAACTTGGTTCTACTTAAAGTTCAAGAATCTATGCATTGTTCTGTGTATCGGAACGTGATGCGACTTAGGGGCTATCCTTGATATGAATTGGGAAATAACCTCTAATTGCAGTGGTTTCCCTTTACTAATGATGCGTTCGATGGCATTGGTATCTATGGCGATAGAGATGAGCCTAATCTCTATTGTGGTTGAGTTCAGGGGCAGGTATGAGTGGGTGGCAAGATGTCGAATTCTCTACTGGCTTTAAGTCCTCACCATTTCCCAAAGATAAAGCAATAACTTTTGGTTATATGTGGTCGAGCCAACGCGGAAGAAAAGTTGTGTAGTGGGTCTGAGCCGGATACATAGACTTTCTGCCTAGAACAGAAATTTACTGTATCAGTTCTTAATCCTAGACGATGCCGATCTTCTGCTTGATTAGAGCATTGGATTTATTGGCAACTACCAGGATTGAGAAGTCAATTCAAACCGCGAATACTTCGCTGATAATTGCATTTCCTTTACTCCGCGTTCCCAAATGCAATAAGCCCTTGGGGAAGGCAATTCTAAGGGGTGTGTTGGTTTATTCTGAGTTTGACCTGAGGGATTTATAAGTCTTCCCTAAGAGTGAATGGTTCTAAGTTACACAAGCTTCCTGAGAGTTACTAAAGGAGTCTATGGATGTTATGAGGATCTATCCAAGGAAGGGAGTCCCATTCCAATCAAATCTAACCTACTATTCCTTAACATATACAGGCTTTACCCTACTCAAGGTAACTAGTAGACTAGTCTGTAACTCAGTAGCTATAATCCAAAGCCTAAGATTATATAGTAAATGGCCTTCCTATACCATTTCTACTACAGGGAATTGTTCTATCGATTAGGGTCAAGATTGTCTAAATGGAATTGGATTTCTTATGTCGTCAGACCCTTCAAATCTAGAAGTGCTAACTCTAGGACCAAAACGCCAAGGGCCTATGTGGCCAGCAGCGTTTAGTTATATCAAATGGAACTGCATTCCTAATCCCATATTGGGATCGGAAGTGGCATGTTTGGTAGGAGGGTGGGGTGGGATAAAAACTAATTTGTAGGCTGAATCCCGGGAGTAACAATACTCCCAATCTAGGGACAATACCTGACAACAAACGAACGACATGCACTCCATTCAACAAATTTTGGCTATATTAAGCCCAAACCACAACACAAACATATTTTCTACCTAACAACGACAAAACACAGCAATTTCAAAACGGTAACCAAACAAGCGAAGAACGTGGAGAAATGGGATGGGTAAGCAGGTTTCCACGAGTCTGAGGATCAAATAAAAGGGACTGGAGAGAGGACGATGGAAAGGGAGGAAAGACTGAAACAGCCTTAACAATAGCCATGAAAAAAGGAGGAAATGTGGAGAAATTGTTGCCCAAATGGACAGAATGAAATCTAGGCATTGTAGAGGGATGCTTCAAGCTCCCCTAATATAGATTTTCAAGGAGAAAAGAGAATGAAAGAGGGGAATAGAGCACCTCACGATTTCATCTCGTTTTGGAGGTTGTAAGAACTCCAAACGATGAGATTTGCAAGAGGGAAGGCTGCAAACTTCAATGGAGTGATGGAGTGTGGTCATTTTCAGCCAAGAATGGGTTTGGGAGTGGTTTGGAACCACGGTTTTGGGAGAGGGCAGCTAGAAAACGTAAATGGAGCTAGGGGAGGGGCTGTTTGTGAAGGAAGTAGGGTATATAGGGGGTTTCAAGGTGCGAACCACATATGGGGGAGGTGCCCTAGCTGTATTAGGGCGTGCGCCCGAATTTCACTGCAAGTGGGCCCCACCAGACGGCGATGCATCGCCGAACCAGCGATGGCATCACCGAATGTCCGGTGATCTGATCGGTTGCACCACATGGGTCTGGTCCCCCATGGTCCAAGAACCCCAAATAACTATGGGCCCCACCTTAGGTTCATTGTAGATTGCCCTATATAGGTCCAAACATGCATTCGGGGCTTTTCGGGGCCAATCTGTAAATTCGAATACAATCTCCCATCATGCAGTATATGATTTTGGGGTAGAAGGATCTAGTACATCCATCTAGCCCATTATTTGCTAAAGAAAGTAAAGTTAGAATTGCCTTATGGCCATTTTTCATAAAATTTTACTATTCACTGTAAAATTTTGTCGAAGTATAATTTTATGTCATTTTCACATTAGTATTGATGCCTAACATGAAAAGGATAATAAATAATTGAAGATTGGAGTGGTGAGAGGAAGAATTTTGAAGATTTTTGGTGAAACGGGGTTTTTAAGCCCTGACGATTGAACACAGGGGTTGTGGTTGCTCCACAGCCCAATGATTCACATTTACAGGTTTAGAATCATCCAAATAACGTCTCAACCCACTTACCTACAACCTAGGAGCTATTCGGGTTGCTTCACGCGACCCTAGATGCGTTACGGACTCGATCGCGCGATCGATATGAATAGACTTCGCCTATTGGCGAATCTGTGATCATATAAGTGTTTCTAGACCTTTCTCGCACCCACCTAAGTCAAAGGAAGTGACAGCATATGTCGCGTGACCATAACCCAGTCCCAGTTTAATCCAAATCATGCTCTGATACCATTTGTAACATCCCAAAAATCGGGGGGTCGAGTAAAAACCCAACTCCCGAGTTCCAAAATGTTATTTATGTAACATAGATATGTATAATTAAATGTTGTCTGTGTTAATGTATGAAACATGAGTGGGATTATGCCAGAACAGCATATCATACTCTAGAGACAGTTAAATTAACCAGCGGAAGTCTGTGATAGTATGTATAACATATATAAACTGTTGTGTGTCTCTTGAGTGTGAACATATTACCAGGTTAAACATATACATGTATACCTCAAAATAGAAAGAAAACATATACATGAGTGCTCTGAAGATATAAAATGACAAGTGTTAAGGCATCTAATCAACGTCCCTGTAATCCCGTCGATCAGAACACGCATAAAGGAGGGATCCTCATCATCATCATCATCAAGTCTGGCTCCGCCTCACAGGCCGCGCCATCATCTGCAATCATAAAAGGGTCTAGTGGGTATCCAGGAACACCGTCCCATAACGTGGGAGTGAGTAGCTAACTCAGTGGAATAATAGAGCAAGGATTTACTTGTTCTCAAATCAATCATGCGATAATAGTAAAGCAGTAAATCAGACAATCCTAATACTGTTGTTAATGCAATATGACATGACGTGATGTATGCCCTCACCGACGATCTCTCTTATACCGCACCATCTTACGACCGCGGCATGCCACACTCCCTTAAGTGTTCCACATCTTCCAAGAACATGCAATGTAATGGTGATATGATTTCCGAGTTGTTATTAGTCCATTCAAACAGCAGGATTGGGAAACTAAGGTACTTCCCTTGTATCAATCCCAACACAGATCCTGTCTAGGGTCGTCACTCCTAGTAATCTCATACGAGGTATATTTTATAGGTCGCCGCAAGGGCTGCCAGGGCTATTGCTATCACTCGTTGCACCGCTCCCCCATCACCTTATTAATACGGGCCTACTGTACTCTACTGCTACCGAAGGGTCGTCGCCTCCCGTAGACTCAGAATACGCTCGCAGTCACTACAAAGGACTCGTCGCCTGATCAGTGTAGGCCGACAGCAAGAATATAGTGTCTCATACCACCATAATCTGCTCACGAGACTAGGTGCTCACTGGTCACTACGGGGAGGTTTGTGGCCCCAGCGTAGGCCGACAGCTCGACCACGGTGTCCCATACCACCATGCCCGGCTCATGAGTCTTCGTGGATCAAGGTACCATGGTTAATAGGGTCTACAATGGTAAGTTCAGTACCCTAGGTTCAAGCAATTTTGACTCATACAGGGTGAACATATAACGGCCAGTCAGGTTACTTGACGGGCTCGACTAGCACGATCGCATCTCAAGTTGAACGACATGAAGTGCGTAAAACACTTCGTGTGGCCTAACCACTGCCGCCAACTCCAAAACACGGCTCGCATTCATCGACGCGTCATTCGTGGCCAAGATAAGTCAACCACGAATTCGCTCGGTTACCGACTGCCTGGACTAAGTATAGTCTCAAACAATTATGAATCCACATCAGCAATCAGGTAAGAGTATTGGAAATGGAATACAAACATGTGAGCATGTTAACACATGTTATAACGTACAACTTAAGTAAATCATCTTGCACATGTCTTTCACACATATAATGAAATTATGCATATCGCCAACATATAGGAAATCATCTCCATCAGCATATTAATTGAGAATTCAATCTCAAACTAAATCATAAGGAAATCATCAAGCACATGTTATAACATACCACTTAAGTGAAACATCAAGCATATGCATTTCATACATATAATGAAATCATGCATATAGCTAACATGTAGGAAATCATTTACATCAGCATATTAATTGAGAAATCAATCTCAAATTAGTTCATAACACCATTTAATTCAATACATACTAATACAAGCATTTATACAAACACTTAAACTACACACTTAAGTCTACATATAGTATGTCGACTCGAAGTGCTCATTTAGGCGAATCTCTTCGCCAAACTAATTATGCACGCATTCCTAACATTCTAATGCGATAATAAACCATGTCAATCACATCAGAAAAATATAAATGAAAACAGTTCTTCCTACAAATGACTAAAATGCCCTAAATCTCATATTTTCCGTCGGTTTACGAAACAGGAAACGGACAGCATGTTGTACATGTCAAACGGCGTTGCCGTCAATAATCTACTATTAAACGACATTGAAACCATTGGAAACAGTCAATCAAAGCGTCTAAAATCCGCACGTTATCCCTTATAGGTGAAGTGATTCGAACGGAGCGTATACGCTTCGTCTACGGTGACTAGAGAACCTGTTTTACAAGATTTATCAACTAACATGCTATGAATCCAAGGTAACCTCAAATCAGCAACTTCTAGGGTATTTCCTTACCTGAAAATGTGAAGAAATCACCGGTCAGGTGATCGGAGTGTGTTGCTTAGGCACTTGCAACGGGTAGCACAAGCGGCAAGGAATTCTCCTCCAATCTCTCTCACAAACTCTCACCTTTTCTCTCTCCCAATCTAGGGTTTTTCTCAAATTCGGATGGGAGAGAGGAGTGAGGGTTTCAACCCCTTTTATAAGCATAAAAATGTCCGGAATAGGCTCGGAAACAAAGTTTACTTGATGTATATCCAATTTGGGGCTGTTTCGGTCCAAAAGTACATTTCTGGAGGTCCCCTGGCCAAATGCGGTCGGACTTAAGCTCATGCATACTAGATCTAGTATACATCAAGTTTTCAGTCCGGCAGGGTTCGCAGATCGCACGTGGTGGTCCAATTTCAGTTCAGCGGTCACCGCACGTAGATCAGGCCTGCAAATCTCATGATATGAATAGAAATTTTTCCTGATCTGAGGGTGTAATTTGGCTGAATTCTGACGGTCAGAATGCTTAATACTGACACGTCAAGTCGTGTGCTAGATTTGAATTTGAAATTCCAATTCTGTCCCTATTCGCACTCTCTTCATTCCGGGCTCAATGAAATAGCCTGCGAATGTCGGTTGGACTTGATTTTCGAAATATTGTCAAGTCCAGCTAAGCGGTTCTAACGGTCTAAGATAGCAGGTATCAGACTTTCAACGCGCGGTCTAGATCCAATACAAAGTTTCAAAGTGGTCCAGAGAACAAACCTGCTTAGAGTTTGATCCGAGGTTATAGAGTATTATAGAGTCATTGGTTCTACTCGATTTGGGTCTTGTAGAACGTATTTAAAGTGATCAAGGACTATTTTCCAGCTACTCTAGCGTTGCGCTAGCTAACTTATGCTTAGTTTCTAAAGGAATTAATCCTAAGTGGTTTATTTGGCTATGGAATTGGGTTCTGAGCGATTTTCCAGGTGTTTTAGTTGACCCATTGCCTAAGGACGTTTAATCCCAGGTTGGCCAAAATTCGGGGTGTTACAACTAATCCCCTGTCCCTATTGATCTTCGACTCTGTACGCGTCATTAGAGTATACTTCTTTTATTATATAAGGCCCATCCCATTTAGGCTCAAATTTTCCCCATGTTCGACGGGTGACTACTATAGGTCATTTCAACATTAGCACCATATCCCCTTTTCTTGAGGAACGATATTTAACATGTTTGTCAAAGCCGGCTGATATTCTGGCTTGATATGATTACAATCGCTGTTAGGCTACGAACCCTTTTCATCAAGCAAATCCAGCTCTGTAATGTCTTGAAAAAATCCATACAAGATCCGAGTACCACCTCTAGAAGAAATCATTTAGAACCAAATCCTTTAGAAATTTAATGAGAATTAACTAGTGCTAAACTAGATTACCTGTGAATTTAGCACCAATCACTTTTAATAGGATCTGTAAGACCTAAAACCTATAGAATTAGTAATGCTACATTACCCTGAAATCTAGGAGTAAACTCTTAACCCAGTTGCTCTCGGGAGCATTCAAAAACTTCATATCGGACCTAGACCACACGTCAAAAGTCTGATAGTGTAACACCCTAGATTTTTACCAACTTGGAATTAGATGTCCTTAGGTAATGGGTCAACCATATCACTCTTAGAGATCAATCCTAAAGTCTAAAAATCACTTTTCAACCCATTTCCTTCAAAATCTCACCTTTCACCACCCCATTCTTCAAATTTCTCCATGTACTTTCATATTAGACACAAACCTAAAGTTTAAAAGGTGAAGAACTATACTTAAACTAAAACTTACTATAAATGGTAAATACATGCGTAAAATAGGATTTTGGACTATGTAATTCTTAGAATATCATGATGTAGATAAGTTATTTGAATGTATTAGCTTCTTCTACCCCCCAAAACATATATTGTACGTCATGTAACTCATTCCAGTTTGTAAATGAGACTCGATAAACACCTCGACGGACTCGTGGGCTCAAACGACTCAATTCGGGGGGATCCAAGGTGGGCCCCACATATTTTCGGCATCCCTGGGGGGTGAGGACCTCGCCTCTGGGGTGAACCCAAGCCAAATAGGTCAGTGACCGGTGAGGACCTCGCCGAGTCGGTGAGGCCTCATCCGTACAGCGGACAGGCAGCCCGGTTTCTGCACTTTTTCTACACATTTTATCAAACTTTAAAAAATCATATCTCCTTTGTTATAACTCTGATTTAGGTGATTCAAAAATAATATTGAAGATAAATGAGTCTAGTTTTATATAAAAATATGTAAAAAAATATAATAAAATAACTAATATAGTTTAAAGTAGGTCGTTGTGGGAAACTATCTGATAATCACTTGTTGGACAGCTGCTGCTTCTATAATTTTTAGAATTTTTCTACAACTCAAAATCTTATGAAATTTGGTGAAGTCAGGTTAAACTTGATGATGAACCACTAGAAAAATAATTAAAATAATATGATACTTATAAGTTCCCAAAATGGGACATAGAATGGCCCTAGGACCGTATTCTGCCATAATTATGGTAGAATTTGGTTAAGTACCAAACTGAATACTCCATAGAATTGACTTGAACCACTTCAAATACAAAGTATAAGACCCAAAATGAGTAGGACTGCTAATGCTATGTTACCTAGAAACCTAGGATCAATCTCTAAACCCAGTTGCTCTCGGGAGCATTCAAAAACTTCGTATAGGATTTAGACCGCACATCGAAAGTCCGATAGCGACGAACTTAGACAATTACGACCGCCTAGTTGGACTTGACAATCATTTCAAAAATCAAGCCCAACCGATATCCTGAGACCATTTTCTTGAATCCAGAGTGAAGAATGTGAGAAATGTTAGAAATTAAATAAAATTTATGAAATCTGGCACGTGTCACTTGCGTGACATTTTTAAGCATTCTGGCCATTGGAATTTGATCAAATTTCACCCTTAGATCAGGATAGGTGGCCCTTACATGTCATAGCACTTGTGGCCCTGATCGAGTTTCGGTGACCGCTGAACTAAAATTGGTCTGCCAAGGCCGATCTGAAAATTCGATCGGACCAAAAACTCAGCCTGACCTAGATCCAATATTAGAGAGCTTAAGTCCAACCGCATTTAGTAACAGGACCTCTAGAAGTGCTTCGTTGGATCGGAACAGACCCGATTTGGTTATAACTTAAGTATACCTTGACTTAGAGTCTGTTTTGGTTATGTTTGGGCTTATAAAAGGGCCTTAAACCCATAGCTTTCTAACCCATACGAATTTTCCAAACCCTAGAGATTTGAGAGAAAGAAAAAAGAGAAAAAGTGAGGGAGAAGTTGGAGCTTTCTCCTGGGATTCTTCCTTACTGCTCCACATGTCAAAGTCATCTACCTGCATCGTTATTCCGACGATTCTGGTTTCATTCTAGGTAAGAAAACCCTAACCTTAACCTGTTTTAGGAATTTCATCGATACAAGTAGCGAAGTAGCTGACTTATCTTGTGAATTAGGTCGTCATATCAACGTTGACGAAGCGTAGAGTTGCTATTCGATTTGATACGCTTCTACGGCGTAAGGTACAGATTTTAGACGCTTAGTTTACCATTTTTCTAAGCTTTCAATGCCGTTTAATGATAGATTGTTGACAAGAATGTTGTTTGACATGTAGAACATGCTGTCCATTTTTCATTTCGAATACGTACGAAGAATATGAGATTTAGGGTATTTTAGGTATTTGTAGGAAATATAGTATACGTACGTATTTTTATAATATGATTGCCATGAGTATTTACCATGTACCTATACTGGTTATATGTGTATGATCTGTTTGGTGAAGAGATTCACCCTAATGCACATATTGGCCGACATATGCTATGTAGACTAATGTGTGTAGACTAAGTGTTTGTTGAAATGCCTAAATCAATATGATTTATGCCTGCCATATGTTTTGAATGTAAGAACATGATTGTTGTGTATTAGACATCTCCTTGATATAAGGATCTGTCATATTATATGTTAAAATTAACATACGCCAAGTACATTGGAGCTGTGTAGTCTAAGTGTTTGTATAAATGTATGTATGAGTAAGTATTGAGTAAATGGTGTTGTAGATTAGCGTTGAGACTGGATTCTCAACTAATTTGATGATGTACATGATTTCCTCCATGTTTGTTGTATTTTAACCTTATGTGTGAAGTACACGTGTATAGTTAACTGCTTATGATGTATGTTATAACATGCTGATAACATGCTGAAATTTCTTGTATTTCAATTCTGTCTCTCTCATATGATTATTGATTTAGATTACAAGTGTTTAGGGCTATACTCTAGTCTAGGAAATCGGTAACAGATTCAAAATCGTGGTTGGATTCTATTCGCCACGTAGGACGCGTCGACGAACCCGAGTCGTGCTTTGGTTGACGGCAGTGGTTAGGCCACACGAGGTGTTTTATGCACTTCATGTCATTTAGCTTGAGGTGCGCTCGTACTAGTCGAGCTCTTCAAGCAACCCGACTGACCATCGTATGTTCACCTTATATTGGTCATAACTGCTTGAACCTAGGGTACTGAACTTACCAGTGATAACCCTGATAACCGTGGTACCTTGATCCATAAAGACTCATGAGCCGGACATGGTGGTATGGGACACCATGGTCGAGTTATCGGCCTACGCTAGGGCCACAAACCTCCCCGTAGTGACCAGTGAGCAACCCAGACTCGTGAGCAGATTATGGTGGTATGGGATATTATATTCTTGTTGTCAGCCTACACTGATAAGGTGATGGGGGAGCGGTGCAACGAGTGTGAGAAACAGCCCTGGCAGCCCTTTGTAGTGACCTCGAGTGTACTCTGAGTCTACGTGAGGCAACGACCCTTCCGTAGCAACAAGAGTACAACTAGGCTTATATTGATAAGGTGATGGGAGAGTGGAGCAACAAGTGTGTGCAACAGCCCTGGCAGCCCTTGCAATGACCTAGAAATATATCATCGTATGAGACTACTAGGAGTGATGACCCTAGACAGGATCCTTGTTGGAAATGATATAAGGGAAATACCCTAGTTTCCCAATCCTACTGTATGAAAAGGACTAATAACAACTCGGTAATCATATTCATATCGCACTGCATGTGACTGGAAGATGTGGAGCAATGAGGGAAGAAAGCATGCTGCGGACGTAAGATGGTGTCGCATGAGGGAGTATGTTGGCGAGAGCATCCAGCATGTCATTTCATTCTTGCATTAATCACAGTATTTAGGAATGTTTGATTTGCTTGCTTTATCATTATCGCTTGATTGATTTGATAATATGTTAACCTTTGCTTTATGATTCCACTGAGTTAGCTACTCACTCCCATGTTACGGGACGGTATTCCAGACACCCACCAGGCCCTATTGTAGTTTTAGATGATGGCGCGGCCTGCGAGGCGGAGCTGGACTTGTATGATGATGAGGAGGATTTCTCCTACAGACGGTTATCAGGCGGGTCTATGTAGACCGTGTTCTGATCGACGGGATTACAGGGAGGTTGATTTGATGCCATGACACTTGTCATTTTATATTTTTGGTGCACTCATGTATATCATTTTTGATTATTTTTTTAAGTATACATGTATATGTTTAACCTAGTAACATGTTCACACTCTGGAGACCTACAACAGTTCATATATTTTATATATCTATCACATTCTTTCGCTTACTAATTTAACTGTCTCTGGAGTATGATATACTGTTTTGGCTTAATCCACTTTATATTTTATGCACTTTTATAGCCGACATTCATCCATCATTGAAAATGCTGCATAAGTGATGTTCTGGAACTCGAGAGTGGAGTTTATGCTCGACCCCCAATTTTTAGGGTGTTACAGATGGTATCAGAGCATGATTTGGCTTAAACTGGACCTGGGTTATGGTCACACATCACATGTTGATGCTAATTTAATGTAAGAGGGTGCGAGAACAATCTAGAAACAAGTTTAGGACCCCCAGTTTGTTTGTCGGCAATAGTTTACTAAAAATGATCACCGAGATTGAGTCCGTACACACTCCTGATCACACACAAGGACCCCACATCACTTCTAGACCGTCAATTGATGGGTATAGACCAATTTTCACCCCATTTCAGCCATTAGAAATTGCTAAGAGTGAATAGAGGTCTGGTTAGTGCCGAAATGACCTGAAATGGCTCAAATCGAAGCACGGGCCCAATCAGGGCATTTTTAGGGGGACCCAAGGGGGGACCCATATCAATCTGGACCCAAGGAGGGGGGAGGGCCTCCTCAGAATGGTGAGCCCTCGCCGGATAGTCCAGAGACCGGCGAGGACCTCGCCGAGTCGGCGAGGCTTCGCTGACCAACGGGCTTGGCTGGGCGGGCCGGTCGGGCCGACCGAGTTTGGGGACTTGTGGACCCCACTGGTCCATGGTTACTTGATTAAAACTGAAAGGGCCTAGCTATATGCCCTATAGGGGGGTGAATAGGGCAATGCCAAATAAAACTAATAACAGCGAAATAATAAAAGATTTAAAGCACAATGCTGAATATAAAACAATCACAATAGCCTAAAATAAAGAGATTGATACTTTATCAGTTATAAGGACAACCTTACACCAAAAACCAGAGGTTTAAGGTAGGACAACCTTATTTCTAGAATATCCTTTGTATCACAAACCAAAGAGGAATAATAAGTAATGAAATCAAAATAACTTGCGAAAAATAAATCCTAAGTTATTACAGCATTCATACACACTTGCTTGAAGTGATTACAACATTCATCCATAAACACAAACCACAAAACTGAATGAATAAAGGAATGAAAGAATAAAGCACATCCACAACACAACGATATTTAGTGGTTCGCCTGTGTGTACACCAACTGTTATCCAACAGCCACACAGATTGCTACTCCACTCCTAATATCCTCACACAGGGGATATTAGCATGCACTATCAAAATAGGTTTCACAAGTTCACCTGAAACCTTCACAATTGTGTCTTTGATCTCGGGCTTACACAATCCAAAAACCCCACAATCTGAGTTTTCTGGCTCCCCTCAGATAACCACTACAATGAGATTTTTCTGGTGAATCTCAAACAAAAACCAGAGAAAGTAAATTACAAAACATGTAAAATACCTGAATCACCTTTTGAAGAAGCCCGGTAGAACCAATCGGAGTAGAAGTTCGATTCGACGTTCACAGTCCAATACTCACTTTAAGAATGGTTCTAAGTTTAATTGATTTTAGATCAAACGGGCTAGATCTATTTGATTTTGAATCCAAGAAGAAGGAATATCAAAAATTCCCCTTTTCTAATAAGATTGGAATGTAGATCAAAATCAAATAAAAATAAGCTAGCAAAAGGAATATTAAATAAGCACAAAGTAGCTTAAAATAAACACAAACTTATCTCAGAGAATAGCCTAAAGAATGCTTTAATAGAATTGATTTGAAGTGCTAAAACTCTGAAGTTCGTGCTCTATTTATAGCCTTAAAAATCCTGTCTACGACTGGTCTTAGGATCCTAAGACTGGTCGTACCATCAAAGATTTTCGAAAGATTTTTACGGGATAAGATTTTTAGTTCCATGACCGGTCTTGGGTGGTCTACGACTAGTCGTGGGTCACCTACGACCGGTCGTAGGACCCCAAAAATGGTTGCTGGAGTTTGAGTCGTAAGGCTACGACCGGTCGAAGTATGAGTCGTAGAACTTCCAAGACTGGTCGTAGGATGTCCAGGACTGGTCGCAGGACAGCTAGAAAGATTCGAAAATCTTCAACTACCTAGGACTGGTCCTGAAAAACTTAAGACTGGTCCTAGCAAAGCTAGGACTGGTCTTGAAGTCCCTATAATTGGTCTTAGAATACTCCAAACAAGCATATTAAAATATATGAGTTATGTATCCGGAATGACCTACAATAAAGCCCATCATAAGGTCAATCTAAGGTCAAACAAACCTTAAAAGTGAGATGGACATTGAAAGTCTGTTCACTCAGATGACCCTTAAGAGAAGCTTGTGAATATACAAAACTTGTAGTAGGCTTTCATTAGCTTGATCTTGAGTTGACAAAATCTTCTAGTAAACTTGAACTTGATCAAATCTTGAACATGCAACCTTGAAAACTTCTATTCTTGATTTCTTCATCCAAGACTTGAAAACTTTCTTCATTTAAGATCTTGTCTTGAAATGCGATGTCTTGATACGTCTTGATTGCAATGACTAGTCTTCAAACATAAAACACAAGATATACAAGACATAGATATAGGTTTTGGCACCACAAAATTTGACAACAAAAGGGATATGAAATCATAGCACTTACAATCTCCCCCTTTGTCAAATTTGTGACAAAACCCATAGCATCAAAGATAATAAGGAATGATAAGTAATGAAATCACAAAATAATCTACTCCCCCTAAGTAATACGAGTATTACTCATATAATCAGTACACAACATGAAAACCTCAAGACTTCAATCCACATATCCATCAATCCACATATCCTTCTCAATCAATACAAACAAATTTACTCCCCCTATCCATATTACTCCCCTTTTAGCAATGCTTACTACTCCCCCTTTTTGTCACAAAATGACAAGGGAAAGACACAATAGGAAGGAGAACATAGAAAGTAAAAAAAATGAGAAAGAGATATGAAAGGACATCATATAAATCTTAAGCATCAAGTCATAATCCATTATCCAAAAGACAATACCCAAAAGATAATGTTATCAAACCATAATACATATCCAAAATAAAAAGATAATGTGAAACTATCCAGAAGATAATTCACCTAATCTGATTTAGAGGAGGGAGCAGGAATAGTCGGATCAATCTGGTGTAAGCCCTTATTTATGCGACGAAGATATTTTCGCATGTACTTGAATCTCATATCATGGACTATATTCATATTATCAACTTTTTCCTCTAATGCACGAAGGCATGCATCAAAACCAGATGGATCATAATCTGGATCATTAGGTGAATCAGTTTCAATATCATCAAAAATGTCATCCATATTAACATCTTGAGGAAGATCGCCAGCTTCCCCTTCGTTTCCAGCATCACCACCATCACCACCAACACCACTAACACCAGCTTCATCAAATTGGCCAGGAAGCAGATCCAACTTCATCTTATTAAGATTGGAATTGTTGAAAATAAGATGATGAATTGGTACCTCATTAATAGGTTTATCGACAAGCATGTGAGTGGCTAAAACAGTCATAAGATAACCGAATGGAATATCACTATGACCCAGATGGAGACGAAACTGAATAATGAAATAACAGATCAAAGATGAAAGACAGACCTTCGTACCAGAAGCAATAGAATGCAACACACAAACCATGAAAGAGGTCAACTCAATTTTATTACCGGACCGAGGATATACATTGGAAATGAAGAAACGATGTAATATTCTGTATTTGGGTAAAAGATACTTTGCAGGGAGCGCATTCACTTTGTGAGTCCAATACACATCAATTTTGCATAAATCTCTTGTTAACATACATTTTTTCGATTTAGATGGTTTGTTGTATAAAGTTTGAATCATTATTCCTTCATCATTAACAGGTATATCCATAATCCCTGATATCAAATGACGATCTACTTCAAATTTTCCTTCTCTAGTATCAATTGAAAATGTTAAATTATCAAGAGAAATTCAGAGATGCATGCTACCATTGATTGGGAAATGGACTGGTATGCAGGCCCACCCCAAACCAAAATGTTAGTCCAACCTACAGATTCAAGAAGGGGGATGACACCATATGGAGCAATGTGATTTAGATCAGCGGTATGCTCAACGATAATGTTACGGACACGTAAATCTCTTACATCTTGAGAATCATCTTCGGGTGATCGAAAGTGCCGTTTAGTTATCGGTGCAGATCTGGATGAAAATGGACCACGGGATGTTTTCTTTTTTCCTCTAGCATCCATATTTAAAAAGATATACAAAGAGCAAGCAAGATGCACAAATGAAAGATGGGTTTTCTCTAGATCAGCAAATAGAGAGAGGAAACCCTTAAAAACTCAATAAGAGATGAAATCAAGCTATACTATGAACAAATCAAAGCATAAAGAGCAAGAAACTTAAAAAAAATGATTAAATAGGACTTACTTTGAAGAAAAACTAGAAATCCTATGACTAGTCGAGCCACGACTCGTCGTAGGTCGGTGTGAAAATGAAGAAGGGGATTTTCCCCAAATTATATGATGTTCACGAGCACTACGACCGGTCGAGTGCTGTGCACGACCGGTCGTACCACGACTAGTTGTGTACATCCACGACTGGTCGTGTATCGACCAAAAAAATTCATTTTTAATGAAAAAATTTAAAATTTAAACAATTATAATATGAAATATAATACACTATGATATATGCAAGTAAGAATATTTAATGTAAAATGCACATACCAAGATCAAATTTTAATTTATTAAACCTGCTTTTGTCGAGCGGTTTAGTAAATATATTAGCAAGTTGAGTTTCGGTTGGTATATATTCTAAAGAAATAACTTTTTCTTCAACCAACTCACGAATGTAATGATACCTAATGTCAAATGCTTAGTATGAGAATGCTGGATTGGATTTTTGGAAATGTTTATAGCACTGGAATTATCACAATGTAAGATCATTGAATCTTGATTAATTCTATAATCGCTAAGCATGCGTTTCATCCAAACTAGTTGAGTACATGCATATCCAGCTGCAATATACTCAGCCTCAGCAGTGGAGAGTGATATTGAGCTTTTCTTCTTGCTGAACCAAGAAACTAACCAATTTTCAACGTAAAAACAACCACCACTGGTTGATTTTCTATCATCAATATTTTCGACCCAATCAGCATCTGAGTACCCAGCTAATTGAACACTAATATCAAAAGGATACCAAAGTCCCAAATTTATAAAACTTGTGACATATCTAATAATCCGTTTAACAGCAATAAGATGTGATTCCTTAGGATTAGACTGATATCTCGCACAAATTCCAACACTAAATGCGATATCAGGTTACTAGCAGTTAGATACAATAAACTACCAATCATACTGCGATATAGTTTAGGATCTATATCTTTACCTGAAGAGTCTTTTGAAAGTTTTAACGTTGTACTCATAGGAGTATCAAAGTTCTTACCATTTTCAAATCCAAACCTTTTAACCAAGTTTAAAGCATATTTGGTCTGGGAAATGAAAATTCTATCAGGTTGTTGTTTTACTTGCAACCCAAGGAAATAGTTAAGTTCGCCAACCATGCTCATTTCAAACCTTGATTTCATTAACTCTGCAAACTCAGTATACATGTTAGAATAAGTAGATCCATAAATAATATCATCAACAAATATTTGAACCATCAAAATATCATTGTTATTCTTCTTAACAAAAAGCGTCTTATCGACACTACCTACTTGAAAGCTATGACTAAGTAAGAATTTAGTCAATTTTTCATACCATGCCCTGGGTGCTTGTTTTAAACCATAGAGAGCCTTTTTGAGACGAAATACATGGTCAGATAACTTAGGGTCTTCAAACCCTGAAGGTTGTTCAACATACACTTCTTCATGTAAATTTTCATTCAAGAAAGTACTCTTTACATCCATCTGATAGATTTTAAATTTTTTAAAATATGCAATGGAAATAAAAAGTCTGATTGATTTAAGGCGAGCGACTGGAGAAAAGGTTATATCGTAATCGATGCCTTCAATCTGAGTGTACCCTTGTACAACCAGTCTAGCCTTGTTTCATATAATATTTCCAAGTTCATCAGACTTATATTTAAAGACCCACTTTGTTCCAATAATGTGTTTATCTTTAGGTTTAGGAACAAGATACTAGACATCATTACGAACAAATTCATTAAGTTCATCCTGCATAGCAACTATCCAATTTTCATCAGAAAGTGCTTCTTTTACGTTGACCGGTTCTATTTGGGATGTAAAATAAATATAATTACATATGTTCTCAAGTTGTTTCCGAGTACGAACTCCAGTGAGAGGATTTTCAAGTATTTGATTGGTTGGATGATCTTTAACAGTCCTTGGTTCAGATTCTTTTTGACTTGATGAGATATCTTGATTGTCAATAATAAGAATTTCATCATCATCTGAACTAGAGGCTGGTGTATTCAAATGATCATCAATGACCACATTGATAGATTCTTGAATCACACCAGTTCTCTTATTTAGAACCCTATAAGCTCGACTGTTCAAAGAATAACCAAGAAAAATTCCTTCGTCACTCTTCGTATCAAACTTACCCAAATTTTCACGATCCCGTAAAATATAACACTTACTACCAAAAACCCAAAAGTATTTGACAGTAAGTTTCTTTTCAAACCATAATTCATAAGCAGTCTTATTATCAGATTTACTAGTATAAACCCAATTAATAATATAACATGCGGTATTAACTGCTTCAGCCCAAAGATTTCTAAAGAGCTTCATGCTATTCAACATAACATTAGCCATATCCTAAAGCACTCTATTTTTCCTTTCAACTATACCATTTTGTTGCGGTGTTTTGGGCACTGAGAATTCATGTGATATTCCCTGATCGCTACAGAATTTCTCAAAACTACTGTTTTCGAATTCAGATCCATGATCACTACGGATCTTACTAACATGAGAACCTTTCTCATTTTGGATTCGTTTGATGACCTTTTTCACTTCATCCAGGGTTTCAGTTTTGTCTTTTAAGAACAATACCCAAGTGAATCTTGTATAGTCATCTACGATAACAAAGATGTATTTTTTGCCTCCTCGACTCTCCGATCTGGTAGGTCCAATAAAATCCATGTGGAGAAGCTCGAGTGGTCTAGATGTGGTGTTAGAGTTCACTTTCTTGTGAGAACTCCTAATCTGTTTTCCCAACTGGCATTCACTACATATTTTGTCTATTTTTTACAATTTAGGTAGACCTCTAATTAGTTCTCTTTTGCTCAATCTAAATAAGTTTCGATAGTGTACATGTCCATGGCGTTTATGCCATAATTCAGTTTCATCGGTATGGACCATGTAACATGATTAAGTAGATGAGCTTGCATTATTAACTATGTAGTAGTTTTCAGAAGTTCTGCGACCAGTTAATATAACAGAACCCTTTTTATTAACTATCTCACAACCTTGATTAGAAAACTTTACACTATGGTCGTTATCACATATCTGAGAAATGCTTAGCAGGTTGTGTTTTAAGCCCTCAACATATAAAACATTCTTAAATAAGGGAAGGTTATAGAGCTGAACCGTACCTTGGCCAATGATTTTACAATTGCTTCCATCACCAAAAGTGACTGACCCTTCAGTCATATCTTTAAGATCGGTGAATAAGGCTTTGTCACCTGTCATATGCCTGGAGCAACCACTATCTAGGTACCATTTTGAATGGCTTGTTGCTTTGAAAGCAGTGTGGGCAACCAAGCTGGCAACTTTAGGAACTCATTTCATAACTGTTTTGGGTTTAGGGGTATAGATGGTCTTTTTCTGTCTATTGTTGTAGGAACCACCTATAGAGTTCGACTTTAATAGTTCCTTGAGAAGATCAATAATTTTTTCAGCTAATTGATTTCGGTTTTAAAAATTAAAGTTAACATGGCTACTTTTAAGTTTTTGAAAAGTCTTTGAATTTTTAGAAAAACCTTGAAAAGTATTCTTTTCTTTTAAGTTTGAAGACTCTCCTTTCACAAATTTAGGAGCAAAGTTCTTTTGTTTTGGAGATGTATCCTTATCATAGCCCAACCCGGATCGATTGCCACATTTTCTTGATCCGGACAATAATTTTTCCAATTTAGGATCACCATGGGCATATCTCCATGTGTCTTTTAAACTTTGAAGAGAAGCTACCTCATTTTTGAGTTTCTCATTTTCGGATCTCAAATCTTCAATTTTGGAGGTTTTGAAATCTAAATCATTTTTGGTTTTTTCAAAAGAATCAGAAATATGAGACTTTTCTAAGACAAGAGACTCAAAATCTTCCTTAAGCTTAGAAAATTTTTCTTTTTGTAATTTAAGCTTGACAGCAATTTTACAACTCTCTTTATAAGCATCCTGAAGATCATCTTCATTATCGCAATCACTGTTCAGATTTTCTTCACTAGATATATCATCATTATCTGAAAGAGTGATCTTGGCTAGAGTCATAAGAGCTTTAACATCTTTGCCTGACTCGGATTCAGAATCTTCTGATTTAGAAGAGGATTCAGAATCAGACGATTCATCCCAAGTAGCCATCGTGCTTTTCTTTTTTTATTTGTCCTTTTTAGGACATTTGTTAGCTAAGTGCCCATACTCTTGACAGTTGTAACATTGACTATCTTTTAAGGATTTACGAGTTCTAGGTTTAGATCGTCTCTTATCATTTGATTTTTGAAAATCAACCTTTTTCTTAATTTTGAAGATTTTATAAAACTTTTTTGCTAAAAGTGTCATATCATCTTCGGAATTTTCTGTATCCGAAGTGCTCTCTTGTGAAACATTTTTAGATGATTTTAGAGCTATTGATTTTCCTTTAGGAGCCTTAAAGGATAACTCATAGGTTTAAAGTGAACCAACTAGTTCCTCAACCCTCATGGTATCCATATCACGAAGTTCCTGAATCGCGATCACTTTAGAATTGAACCGTTCAGGAAGTGAATGTAGTATTTTTGCGCACACTTTACTTTCAGAGATTCTATCACGAAGACCCCACATAGAGTTCATAATGTCATTCAATCTAGTGTAGAAGTCCATAAACATCTCATTCTCCTCCATATGAATTTCTTCAAATTTAGTTGTGAGGAGTTGGACTTTAGATTTCTTAACAATAGATGTATCCTCATGTGTCATTTCTAATATATCCCATGATTGTTTTGCATTTTCATAAGAGATGATTCTTTTGAATTCATCTGGTGATAATGCACAAGTAATTGCATTTAGTGCTTTTGCATTTGCACTACTTTCAATTTTTTGAAGTGTGGTCCAAAGAGAATAAACCGTTACTTTCATAGTTTTTGAACCATCAACATTAGTTACTTCAGTGATAGGAGGGTTCCATTCATTCACTGTGGCCAGCCACACACTTTCATCCAAGGATTTAAGGAAGATCCTCATCCTGGCTTTCCAATAAGCATAGTTTGTGCCATTAAAAGGTGGTGGCCTAGTGACTGATAGGCTATCAAAATTTGACATCTTAATATAGCTTAGATCGTTAGCTCAAGAAATAAATCCAATAAATAAACAATAAGTTCGAGCTATTAGGCTCTGATACCACTTGAAAGGGCCTAGCTATATGCCCTAGAGGGGGGGTGAATAGGGCAATGCCAAATAAAACTAATAACAGCGGAATAATAAAAGATTTAAAGCACAATGCTGAATATAAAACAATCACAATAGCCTAAAATAAAGAGATTGATACTTTATCAGTTCTAAGGACAACCTTACACCAAAAACCAGAGGTTTAAGGTAGGACAACCTTATTTCTAGAACGTCCTTTGTATCACAAACCAAAGAGGAATAATAAGTAATGAAATCAAAATAACTTGCAGAAAATAAATCCTAAGTTATTACAACATTCATCCACACTTGCTTGAAGTGATTACAACATTCATCCACAAACACAAACCACAAAACTGAATGAATAAAGGAATGAAAGAATAAAGCACATCCATAACACAACGATATTTAGTGGTTCGCCTGTGTGTACACCAACTGTTATCCAACAGCCACATAGATTGCTACTCCACTCCTAATATCCTCACACAGGGGATATTAGCATGCACTATCAAAATAGGTTTCATAGGTTCACCTAAAACCTTCACAATTGTGTCTTTGATCTCGAGCTTACACAATCCAAAAACCCCACAATTTGAGTTTCTGGCTCTCCTCAGATAACCACTACAATGATATTTTTCTAGTGAATCTCAAATAAAAATCAGAGAAAGTAAATTACAAAACATGTAAAATACCTGAATCACCTTTTGAAGAAGCCCGATAGAACCAATCGGAGTAGAAGTTCGATTCAACGTTCAAGTCCAATACTCACTTTAAGAATGGTTCTAAGTTTAATTGATTTTAGATCAAACGGGCTAGATCTATTTGATTTTGAATCTAAGAAAAAGGAATATCAGAAATTCCCCTTTTCTAATAAGATTGGAATGTAGATCAAAATCAAATAAAAATAAGCTAGCAAAAGGAATATTAACTAAGCACAAAGTACTTAAAATAAACACAAACTTATCTCAGAGAATAGCCTAAAGAATGCTTTAATAGAATTGATTTGAAGTGCTAAAACTCTGAAGTTCGTACTCTATTTATAGCCTTAAAAATCTCATCTACGACTGGTCTTAGGATCCTAAGACTGGTCGTAGCATCAAAGATTTTTGAAAGATTTCCGCGGGATAAGATTTTCAGTTCCACGACCGGTCTTGGGTGGTCTACGACTGGTCGTGGGTCACCTACGACTGGTCGTGGATCACCTACGACCAGTCATACGACCCCAAAAATGATTGCTGGAGTTTGAGTCGTAGGGCTACGACCGGTCGAAGTATGAGTCGTAGAACTTCCAGGACTGGTCGTAGGATGTCCAGGACTGGTCACAGAATGTCCAGGACTGGTCGCAGGACAGCTAGAAAGATCCGAAAGTCTTCAACTACCTAGGACTGGTCCTGAAAAACTTAAGACTGGTCGTAGCAAAGCTAGGACTAGTCTTGAAGTCCCTATGATTGGTCTTAGAATACTCCAAACAAGCATATTAAAATATATGAGTTATGTATCCGGAATGACCTACAGTAAAGCCCATCCTAAGGTCAATCTAAGGTCAAATAAACCGTAAAAGTGAGATGGACATTGAAAGTCTATTCACTCAAATGACCCTTAAGAGAAGCTTGTCAATATACAAAACTTGTAGTAGGCTTTCATGAGCTTGATCTTGAGTTGACAAAATCTTCTAGTAAACTTGAACTTGATCAAATCTTGAACATGCAACCTTGAAAACTTCTATTCTTGATTTCTTCATCTAAGACTTGAAAACTTTCTTCATTTAAGATCTTGTCTTGAAATGCGATGTCTTGATACGTCTTGATTGCAATGACTAGTCTTCAAACATAAAACACAAGATATACAAGACATAGATATAGGTTTTGGCACCACAAATTTGACAACAAAAGGGATATGAAATCATAGCACTTACAAGAACCCTCCCAATCACCTATTTCCTTCACAAACTACCCCTCCAAGCTCTCTTTTCTCTTTCAAACTTCTAGTTTTTGGCAAAAATTGCCCCACCAATCGTTCCCTCTTCCGTCTTTGTGCACAACTGTCCCTACCCATTCAAAACCCATCCCCACTGCTGTCTACACTCTTCATGTCCCACCTTGTTCTTCTAAAAAAAATAAGTTTTTATTTTTACATTTTATTCTCCCAACTGCCCACTACAGGTACATGCATCTCCCATCTCCTTCTTTTCCTCGCCTTGAGCTCACGAACCCCCTCTTGTGACTCACTACTTCATAACTTAACAATCCATCAAAAATGGTTTTATGATGGATAGAAATATAAAAGCAACAATAAATGGTTTCTAACACCATGTTTGGTGTATCCAATTAAATGTAATTTCGGGCTTTCTTTCAACTTATACTTAGGAATTCATCATCATGGAATTTGGAAATCCCATCTCACACTTTCCAACACAAGATCCATTTTCTAAAGCCTATGAAATTGATTTGAATCCCAATCCACCCACCTACTAAACATGTCACTCCCAATTCTTAGGTGGGAGTAGGAAAGCAGTCTCATTTAACATAACTTGAGACCACTGGCCACATATGCCCTTCGAGTTTTGGACTTAGAGTGGTACTCCTAGATTTTGAAGGATCTGACGATATAGGAAATCCAATTTCAATTAGATAATCTTAACTTTAAGTGATAGAACAATCCCTTATAGTAGATATGGTATGAAACCATCTAGCGTATAGGTTTAGATTTTAGATTATAGCTAGTGAGTAACAGACTAGGCTACTAGTTATATTAAGTAGTGTAAAGCCTATATATACTAAGGAATAGTAGGATTGATTTGGTTGGAGTAGGACTCCATTCCTTTGATAGATCCTCATAGTATTCATAGGCTCCTTTAGTAACTCTCAGGAAGCTTACTTCACTTAGAACTAGTCACGTTCGGGGAAGACTTATATATCACTCAGATGAAACGCTAGGATAAACAGCACGCCCCTTAGAAGTTTCCTCCCAAGGACTTATGGCAATCGGAAACGCGGAGTGAAGAAACTGTATGTAAGCGATGTATTCGATGTTTGAACTGAATTCTTAATCCTAGTAGTTACCAATAAATCCAATGCTCTGATCAAGCAGAAGATTGGCATCGACTAAGATTAAGAACTGATACGACAATTTTTCTGTCAGAGTCTAGGCAGAAAGTCTATGTATCCGGCTCAGACCCACTACACAACTTTTCTTTCGTGTTGGCCCGACCACCTACAACCAACAGTTATTGCTTTGCCTTTGAGAAATGTTGAGGACATATAGCCAATAGAGATTAGACATCTTGTCGCAAGCTCACACCTACCCCTGAACTCAATCACAATAGAGATTAGGCTTCTTTCTACAACCATAGGTACCAATGCTATGGAACGCATCATTAGCAAAGAAAGACTAATGTAGTGAGAGGTTGTTTCCCATTTCATGTCAAGGATAGGCCCTAAGTTACACCTCATTTCGATATACGGATCGAGACATAGATTCTTGAACCTTAAGTAGAACTAAGTTTTAAGGGGTAGAACGTATTGAGCCCAATCTACTTAGGATTATCTAATACAATCGTTGGATCAGAGTAGCACAGCAGAAGCGTGGTTGGCCCTTTCCCCACTGGCCCAGGATTGAAGAAGTTGGTTTAGGTTATATGTAAGGTTAGGTCATTAAATAGGATTTGAACCATCCTTAGAATGTCAATACTAGAGTCTCTCTAGGGACTCATTACCCTTCGACAATTTTGGGGATGAAATTATTTTTAAGGGGGGTAGATTGTAACACTCCAAATTTTTACCAACTTGGAATTAGATGTCCTTAGGTAATGGGTCAACCATATCACTCTTAGAGATCAATTTTAAAGTCTAGAAATCGCTTTTCAACCCATTTCCTTCAAAATCTCACCTTTCACTACCCCATTCTTCAAATTTCTCCAAGTACTTTCATATTAGACACAAACCTAAAGTTTAAAAGGTGAAGAACTATACTTAAACTAAAACTTACTATAAATGGTAAATATATGCGTAAAATAGGATTTTGGACTATGTAATTCTTGAAATATCATGATTTAGATAGGTTATTTAGATGGATTAGCTTCTTCTACCCCAAAAACATATATTGTATGTCGTGTAACTCATTCCGGTTTGCAAATGAGACTCGATAAAAGGCTCGACGGACTCGTGGGCCCAAACGACTCAATTCAGATGGATCCAAGGTGTGCCCCACATGTTTTCGAAATCCCTGGGGGGTGTGGACCTCGCCCATGGGGTGAACCCAAGCCAAATAGGTCAGTCACCGGCGAGGCCTCGTCCGTACAGCGGACGGGCAACACGGTTTCTGCACTTTTTCTATGCATTTTGTCAAACTTTGAAAAATCATATCTCCTTCGTTATAACTCTGATTTAGGTGATTTAAAAGTAATATTGAAGATAAATGAGTCTAGTTTTATATAAAAATATGTAAAAAATATAATAAAATATTTAATATAGTTTAAAGTATGTCATTGTGGGCAACTATCTGATAATCACTTGTTGGACAGCTGCTGCTTCTAGAATTTTTATAATTTTTATACAACTAAAAATCATATAAAATTTGGTGGAGTCAGGGTAAACTTGATGATGAATCACTAAAAAAATAATTAAAATAATATGATACCTGTAAGTTCCCAAAATGGGGCATAGAATAGCCCTAGGATCGTATTCTGTCATAATTAGGGTAGAATTTGATTAAGTACCAAACTGAATACTCAGTAGAATTGACTTGAACCACTTTAAATATGAACTATAAGACCCAAAATGAGTAGGACTACTAACACTATAAATAAGTAGGACTTCTAACGCTATGTTACATAGAAACCTAGGATCAATCTCTAAACCCAGTTACTCTCGGGAGCATTTAGAAACTTCGTATCGGATTTAGACCGCACGTCGAAAGTCCAATAGCGATGAACTTAGACAATTACGACCACCTAGTTGGACTTAACAATCATTTCAAAAATCAAGCCCAACCGATATCCTGAGACCATTTTCTTGAGTCCAGAGTGAAGAGTGTGAGAAATGTTAGAAATTAAATAAAATTTATGAAATCTGGCACGTGTCACTTGCGTGACATTTTTAAGCATTTTGGCCATTAGAATTTGACCAAATTTCACCCTCGGATCAGGATAGGTGGCCCTTACATGTCATAGCACTTGTGGCCCTTATCGAGTTTCGGTGACCGCTGAACTGAAACTGGTCTGCCACGGTCAATCCGGAAATCTGATCGGACCAAAAACTCAGCCTGACCTATATCCAATATTAGAGAGCTTAAGTCCGACTGCATTTGATAACAAGACCTCCAGAAGTGCTCCGTTGGATCGGAACAGACCCGATTTGGTTATAACTTAAGTATACCTTGACTTGGAGTCTGTTTTGGTTATGTCTGGGCTTATAAAAGGGCCTTAAACCCTTAGCTTTCTAACCCATACGAATTTTTCAAACCCTAGAGATTTGAGAGAAAGAAAAGAGAGAAAGTGAGGGAGAAGTTGGAGCTTTCTCCTGGGATTCTTCCCTGCTGCTCCACGTGCTAAAGCTATCTTTCTGCATCGTTATTCCAGCGATTCTGGTTTAGTTCTAGGTAAGAAAACCCTAACCTTAACCTATTTTAGGAATTTCATCGATACAAGTAGCGAAGTAGCTGACTTATCTTGTGAATTAGGTCGTCATATCGACGTTGACGAAGCGTAGAGTTTCTATTCGATTCGATACGCTTCTATGGCGTAAGGTACAGATTTTAGACGCTTAGTTTACCATTTTTCAAAGCTTTCAATGCCGTTTAATGATAGATTGTTGACAAGAATGCTATTTGACATGTATAACATGTTGTCCGCTTTTCATTTCGAATACGTACGAAGAATATGAGATTTAGGGTATTTTAGGTATTTGTAGGAAATACAGTATACGTATATATTTTGCTAATATGATTTCCATGAGTATTTACCATGTACCTATACTAGTTATACGTGTATGATCTGTTTGGTGAAGAGATTCGCCCTAATTCACATATTGGCCGACATATGCTATGTAGACTAATGTGTGTAGACTAAGTGTTTGTTGAAATGCCTAAATCAATATTATTTATGCCTGCCATATGTTTTGAATGTAAGAACATGATTGTTGTGTATTAGATATCTCCTTGATATAAGGATCTGTCATATTATATGTTAAAATTAACATACGTCAAGTACATTGGAGTTGTGTAGTCTAAGTGTTTGTATAAATGTATGTATGAGTAAGTATTGAGTAAATGGTGTTGTAGATTAGCGTTGAGACTGGATTCTCAACTAATTTGATGATGTACATGATTTCCTCCATGCTTGTTGTATTTTAATTGATTATCTTATGTGTGAAGTACTCGTGTATGGTTAACTGCTTATGATGTATGTTATAACATGCTGATAACATGCTGAAATTTCTTGTATTTCAATTTTGTCTCTCTCATATGATTATTGATTTAGATTACAAGTGTTTGGGGCTATACTCTAGTCCAGGCAGTCGGTAAAAGATTCAAAATCGTGGTTGGATTCTATTCGCTACGTAGGACGCGTTGACGAACCCAAGTCATGCTTTGGTTGACGGCAGTGGTTAGGTCACACGAGGTGTTTTATGCACTTCATGTTGTTTAGCTTGATGTGCGCTCGTACTAGTCGAGCTCGTCAAGCAACCCGACTGACCATCGTATGTTCACCTTGTATTGGTCATAACTTCTTGAACCTAGGGTACTGAACTTACCAGTGATAACCCTAATAACCGTGGTACCTTGATCCACTAAGACTCATGAGCCGAGCATGGTGGTATGGGACACCGTGGTCGAGCTGTCGGCCTACGCTGGGGCCACAAACCTCCCCGTAGTGACCAGTGAGCAACCCAGACTTGTGAGCAGATTATGGTGGTATGAGACACTATATTCTTGTTGTCGGCCTACACTGATAAGGTGATGGGGGAGCGGAGCAATGACGTCTAGTCCCAAGCTGAAAAGGGCCAAGAGGCAATTGACAGATGCAAGTCCTCTAGAGGAACGTGTATGACATCCCCATGAATCTGGCATTCATGACACCACTTCGCATAATCTATTGCATCTTTGAACATGGAGGGCTAATAATATCCCATGTGATGTACTCTATAGAACAAATTTTTACCGGCTTGATGTGCCCCACACTCCCTAGAGTGCGCTTCTCATAATATGCGATTTGCCTCTCGTTCGTTTAAGCAACGTAACAGCATTCCATTGTACGACTTTCTGTATAATACTTCACTGCATAGAATGAAGCTTTTTCACCATTGCTTAACTTGTTGTTTCTCTGCTAGTTCTTCTAGCAAGATATCATATTTGAGATAATCGATGAAAGGCTGACGTCAATCATTTACATTTATCTCCAAACATAATACAGGAAGTGTTTCAACGGCTTCCTCAATGACCTCTGCAGATGGTAAAAATCTTCTTTCTTCGATGGTCACTTGAAGAGGACTTTGATTTGAGTAAGACAAGGCTGCTGCTAAGCTAGCTAAAGCAACTGCTTTTGTATTTTCAGACCGTGGCACATGTTTGATCTCAACATGATAGAATTTTTCTAGCAATTGCTGCGCTTTCTGGCAGTACTGCAATAATTCTTGCTTTCTCACCCTGAATTCAGTTGTTAATTGATTTATAATCAACTTAGAATCTTCAAAGATATGTAGCATTTTTATCTTCATTTCTCGAGCCGTTTCCATTCTAATAATGAGGGCTCTGTATTCTGCCTCATTATTTGTGCATGTGGTGCCTAAAGTAAAGGAGTAAGGCAACAAGTCTCCTTGAGGAGTAATAAATATCATTCCTACCCCCGCTCCGGATGCTCGAGCGACGCCGTCGAAATACATTTTCCACGACCTTTGAGACTCAACCAATGTAACTTGTTCATCTGAAAAATCATCCTTGACAGTTTCATGCTCTGCTACGGGATGCGCTGCAAGGAAGTCTGCCACGGCTTGTCCTTTTACTACTTTTGCCGGCTCATATGTAATGGTATATTCTGAAACTAACAACATCCATTTGGCCAACCTCCCAAACAACATTGGTCTTATCATTAAAAACTTTATAGGATCTTCCCTCGAGATCAAAGTTATAGGGTGTAACGTCCCGAAAATCGGGGGTCGAGCATAAACTCCACTCCCGAGTTCCAGAACATCACTTATGCAACATTTTCAATGATGAATGAATGTCGGCTGTGATACTGCATAAAACATGAAGTGGATTAAGCCAAAACAGCATATCATACTCCAGACATAGTTAAATTAGCAAGCGAAAGAATGTGATAGATATATAAAATATATGAACTGTTGTAAGTCTCCAGAGTGTGAACATGTTACCAGGTTAAACATATACATGTATACTCCAAAAATGATCAAAAAGAATATACATGAGTGCTCTAAAAATATAAATTGACAAGTGTCATGGCATCTAATCAACCTCCCTGTAATCTCGTCGATAAGAACGCGGTCTACCTAGACCCGCCTGATAACCGCCTATAGGAGAAATCCTCCTCATCATTAAACAAGTCCGGCTCTGCTTCACAAGCAGCGCCATCACCTGAAACTAAAACAGGGACTGGTTGGTGTGCACAACACCATCCCATAATGTGGGAGTGAGTGGCCAACTCAGTGGAATCATAGAGCAAAGGTTAACATCTTATCAAATCAATCAAGCGATAATGATAAAGCAAACAAATCAAACATTTCTAAATACTGTAATTAATGTGAGAATGAAATGGCATGATGGATGCCCTTGCCAACATACTCCCTCATGCGACACCATCTTACGTCCCTGACATGCTTTCTTCCCTCAGTGCTCCACATCTTCCAGGCACATGCAGTGCGATATGAGTATGATTACCGAGTTGTTATTAGTCTTTTTCATACAGCAGGATTGGAAAATTAGGGTACTTCCCTTATATCATTCCCAACAAGGATCCTGTCTAGGGTCGTCACTCCTAGTAATCCCGTACGATGATATGGTTCTAGGTCACTACAAGGGCTGTCAGGGCTGTTGCACGCACTTATTGCACCGTTCCCCCATCACCTTATCAATACGGGCCTAGTTGTACTCTTGTTGCTACGGAAGGGTCGTTGCCTCACGTAGACTCAGAGTACGCTCGAGGTCACTACAAAGGGCTACCAGGGCTGTTGCACACACTCGTTGCACCGCTCCCCCTTCACCTTATCAGTGTAGGCCGACAGCTCGAATATAGTGTCCCATACCACCATAATCGGCTCACGAGTCTGGGTTGCTCACTGGTCACTACGGGGAGGCTCGTGGCCCCAGCATAGGCCGACGGCTCAACCACGGTGTCCCATACCACCATGCCCGGCTCATGAGTCTTAGTGGATCAAGGTGCCACGGTTATCAGGGTTATCACTGGTAAGTTCAGTACCTTAGGTTCAAGCAGTTATGACCAATACAAGGTGAACATACGATGGTCAGTTGGGTTGCTTGACGAGCTCGACTAGTACGAGTGCACCTCAAGATAAATGACATGAAGTGCATAAAACACCTCGTGTGGCCTAACCATTGCCGTCAACCAAAGCACGACTCGGATTCGTCGACGCGTCCTACGTGGCGAATAGAATCCAACCACGATTTTGAATCTGTTACCGACTGCCTGGACTATAGTATAGCCCCAAACACTTGTAATCTAAATCAATAATCATATGAGAGAGACAATTGAAATAACAAGTAATTCAAGCATATTAGCAACATGTTATAAGATACAATATAAGCAATTTAACCATACACTAGAATTTCATATATATAAGATAATCAATTCAAATATAACAACCACGGAAGAAATCATATACATCATCAAAATAGTTGAGAATCCTATCTCAACACTAATCTACAACCTCATTTACTCAATACTTACTTATACAAACACTTTGTCTACACACATTAGCCTACATAGCATATGTCGGCCAAAATGTGCATTAGGGCGAATCTCTTCACCAAACAAATCATACACGCATAACTAGTATTGGTACATGGCAAATACTCATGACAATCATATCAGCAAAATACGTACGTATACAGTATTTCTTACAAATACCCAAAATACCATAAATCTCATATTCTTCGTACGTATTCGAAATGAAAAACAGACAACATATTCTACATGTGAAATAGCATTCTTGTCAACAATCTACCATTAAACGACATTGAAAGCTTTAAAAATAGGTAATCTAAGCATCTAAAATTCGCACCTTACGCCGTAGAAGTGTAACGAAATCAATAGAGACTCTAAGTCTTTGTCAACGACTGATTGGCAACCTATAGTATGATTTAGGTTAGCTACTTCACCACTTGCACCAATTGAAACCCTAGAACAAGTTAGGGTTAGGCTTTCTTACCTAAGAACGAAGCTGGAGTCGCCGAAAAAGCGATATGGAGGGGTGGATTAGGCACGTAGCAAAGCTGGGAAGAATCCCAGGAAGAATCACCAACTTCTCTCCCACTTTTTCTCTCTTTTCTCCTCTTGATTTGGGTAGGGTTTGAAATTCGTATGGGATTTGTGAGAGAAGATTTAAGGCCTTTTTATAAGCCCAAACACGATGAAAAAAAACTTGAAGTCAAGGTATACTTAAGTTATAACCAAATCGGGTCTGTTCCAATCCAACGGAGTACTTCTGAAGGTCTTGTTACTAAATGCAGTCGGACTTAAGCTCTCTAATATTGGATCTAGGTCAAGCTAAGTTTTCAGTCCGGTCGGGTTTTCAGATCGACCGTGGCGGACCAGTTTCAGTTCAGTGTCACCGAAACTCGATTAGGGCCATAAGTGTTATGACATGTAAGGGCCACTTATCCTGATCCGAGGGTAAATTTGGGTCAAAATCTAATGGTCAAAAAGCTTAAAAATGCCGCGCAAGAGACACGTGCCAGATTTATTAAAAATTGAATTAATTTTCTAAATATTTTTCTTTTCTCACTCTCTTCATTCCGAACTTAGTAAAATGGTCTCAGGATATCGGTTGGGCTTAATTTTTGAAATGATTGTCAAGTCCAACTAGGCGGTCATAATGGTCTAAGATTATAGATATCAGACTTTCGACATGCGGTCTACATCTAATACGAAGTTACAAAGCATTTCCAGGAACAACTGGGTTTAGAGTTGGATCCTAGATTTTAGGGTAATGTAGCGGTAACAATTATAGAGGTTTTGGGTCTTACAGATCATATTTAAAGTTATTGGTGCTAATTTTGTAGGAAATCTAGTGGAGCGCTGGCTAATTCACGTTAAATTTCTAAAGAATTAGGTTCTAAATGATTCCTTTGGCTTTGGAATTGATTCCTAAGAGGTTACCAAGGTGTTATTGTTGACCCATTGCCTAAGGATGTCTAATTCCAAGTTGGCAAAAATTCAGGGTATTACATGAGGTGAGAGAGACAGTAATGTCAACTTCGATACTGTAAATATCAATGCTAAGCATTCCTTCTCAACCGGGGAATAGTTACATTCTGCACCCATCAAAGTTTGTCTCAAATAATAGAAAGCAGTTTCTTTTCCAGCTTCATTCACCTGAGCCAATAAAGCTCCCAAGGAACTCTCAACCGCAGATATGTACAAAATCAGCGGCTTCCCTTTTATTGGAGCAGTCAACATTGGCGGTCGTTTCAGTAAATCTTTGATTGAGTTAAACGTGTTCTGGCAGGCTTGGTCTAACGCAAATTCTGTGTCTTTCTTCATCAGATGGGAAAACGGTTGACATCTCCCTGTAATATTTGAAATAAAATGGTGAATGTATGCTAACTTTCCTTGTAAACTTTTCAATTCTTTTAATGTTTTCAGAGGTGGCATATCTTGAATAGCTTGGATTTTCCTTGGATCAATCTCGATGCCCCTATGCCGGATAACAAAACCGAGGAACCTTCCTGAAGATACTCCAAATGTACATTTAGCTGGATTCATTTTTAACTGTTTCCTTCTGAGCCGACGAAAAATTGATGTCAAATGTTCACAATGCTCCCGGTGATCTCCTGACCTGACCACCAAGTCATTAACATAACATTCAACATGCTTATGCATCATGTCTTAAAAGATATTCTGCATCACCCTCTGATACGTTGCTCCAGCATTTTTAAGACCAAATGGCATTGCTTTATAATAATAAATTCTCAATGACGTTCTGAATGTTGTCGCTTCTTCATCTTCAGGTGTCATCTAATCTGATTATACCCTGCATAACCATCCATGAAGGATATGAAAACATACTGAGTTGTGCTATCAATTAGTACTTCAGTTATCGAAAGGGAAAAATCATCTTTCGGACAGGCTTCATTTAGATCTCTGAAGTCAACACACACTCTGACTTGCCCATTTTTCTTCTTCACCAGGACGATGTTTGATATCCATTTGAGATATTTGACTTTCCTGATAAACTCAACTTTTATTAACTTATTCACTTCTTCTTCTATCAAGGGAACCAAGTGCGGATGAAATCGCCTTTGCGCTTGCTTAACCGCTCTTTTCTCTTTGGATATGTTTAATCGATGCATTACTATAGAAGGTTTTAAGCTCGGCATCTCTGCATATGTCCAAGTGAAGACGTCTTTATTTTCCTTAAGCAGTCAAATATATTCCTCAGACTCCTATTCAGAAAGACCAGCACTTATAAATGTATTTCTCGGCTCTTCTTCCGTCCCCAAATTTACCTCTTGCAAACTATCTATCGTTGGCTGCCCCCCGTCTTCTATCTGTTTTGGTGCCATCTCAGGGCATTCAATTGTCTTGGGCTCTTCTTTTGATGACTGCCCGACTGTGACTGTATTTACTGATGATTTTTCCCCTAGCCCTTGGAATTTTCTTCACTTTTCCTGACTAATTCTGATAAGAACCTGGATCCCTTTCCCATGATTCAAGCTAGTGGGCTCTTTACAACAAAGCCCATATTTTTCATAATCTCTCTACTTTTCAGACTATACTTTTCAAGATCCTGCGGTGTTAACCTACCGTGGTACACATTATTCTCGGTCTCTTCTTCAGCCCTTGATTCAACTGCAGTGTAAAATTCTATTGGTTCTTGATGCTTTGCGTTAGCCTTGACCTGAAATCTTCCTGGAGCGTTTGAAAATGGTTTATTCCTTTCAACATGCAGCAACGGCATTGTCTAATTGGATTGTAAGATTTTTAACTCTCTGGTGACAACAAGGTCAGTGGCAATTGACCAGGCTGTCTTAGATGTTTTGACACAAAATAGAATTTTTTCTTTGTCTCAGCAGTCCTGGCTAGTCGTACTTCATCTGCTTCCTCTTTTATCGTATTTATCTGAGTTTTTCTGGGGATTTCATTTTCATCATCCTTTTTTTCTTCTTTTGCAAACCGTTTATAATAACTAGCATCTACGAAAAAGGATTCGGCTTCTGTATATGGTTTTGCGTTGGCCATTACTTTATATCCCATCTTTATAGTATTTGAAACACTGATGCAGAATAGAGGGTACAATGTTGTACTGATGTATCCATGGTCTCCCCAAGAGGAGATTATATGTCATTGTGGCGTTAATAACATGACACACAACATCAGTAGTCAACTCTCCTATTTCTAGCATCATTGTAATCTTGCCAAGCGCACGTTGTCCGTCTTGATTGAAACCTTGTATTATCATCCCGTTAGGACGTAGATTCGACCAGCGGTATCCCAACTTACTCAACATTGATAGCAGCAGGAGATTAACTATGGAGCCATTATCTATCATAATCTGCTTAACTTTCTTTCCCTAGATATGACCTTCTATCATTAGCGGTCTGTTATGCTCTACTTCACAGATCAAATCGTCATCGAAAAAGGAAACGACTGGAAAACAATCTTCTAGTTTATTTTCTTTCGCATGCTTCATCTCTGCCAGAAAAGTCTCTCTGACATCATGGTCAGAAAATGCCTAGGCCAAGCTTTACCGAAATTCTTCTGATAATTTAAGAGCATCGTATACGCTTAGCTGAGCCGGGATGCTTACAAATGACTTACTACCTCGTAAGTCACCTTCATCATTTCATTCTTCTTTTCATTTCGATCATCATTGTTTTGTCTTTCAGTGGCTTCTTTTCTTAAGCACCCTACCTGTTGTTTTGCAGGACTTATTATCTTCTTTCCTGATCTTAGTGTAATCATTGCTACTTTCTTTATTGCCTTCTGATCCTTTTTCTCTTCTTTATTTTGAGCATTTCCTCGGATCGTGAGCATATTCACCGTTACTATAGTACACCTTTCTTTTTCTTCACCAATTATTATTTCACCCATGTTTATCATTCACTGTATCATGCACTTCAAGGTATAACAATTCTCCATCGGGTGTCCTACCAGGCGATGATAACGGTAATAATCCCTTTCCCTCGTTCTTGTCACATCTTCAGGACGTTTGGGTTCTGGTAATGATACTGTGTTGGCTTTCAGCAACTGATTCATCATAAGAATGACATCTTCTTTGTCAAAAGTGAACCCCTCATGAGAGTTAAGCAACCTGACTCTTTTTCTATCGTCATATCTATTTCTTGGCTGTCGTCATTCTTCTTTACGTTCTTGCCTCTTGTCTCGTGAATCCCTATTATCCTTACTTCTTTTATCATGCTCGACAGTATTCGCAGCCACCCTGCTAGATGCTCTCTTACCTATTTCGTGGAGAAAGGCCGGCATCTTACGGGTCATTAATTCCAATGCATGAGCCTTGGTGGCTAAGTCTCAGAAGGTTTGGATATTGGCACTGGTGAGTACAAACGCGATTCCTGTTTCCATGGAATTTAGGCATATCTTGACTTATTCCTTTTCTTTTGGCAATTTCCTGCATGAAGCTCCTAATGTCTTCCACTTATCTATGAACTTTTCCATTGGTTCTCCTTCTCTTTGCCGTACAGAAGCCAATTCCGTGATATTAACGTCACGTTCTGAAGAGAAGAAATTTGACATAAAGGCGTCTTGCATCTCCTCCCACGTATGTATGGACCCTAAAGCTAAACTGGAATACCATCGCAATGCTTTGTGCGTCAGTGACGATTTGAATAATCGTAAGCAATACTGAGGTATTGTCGAGAAATTCCTTATACTGGTGATGAAGTGCATTAAATGCTCTTCTGGCGATCCTTCTCCGTTAAACTTCTGAAATTACAGATGCTTAAATTTGGTTGGAAAAGGGATATATTCTACTTCTCTTGAATACGGCGTCCGGTACCTTAAACGGCCAGTATTCGTACACTCTCTTTCTATTCGGACAGATTCTTCGACGACTTGTCTTACATCATCCTATGTTACAGTCCTTGTTACTGGAAGAGATTCTCTTGATCCTTCTCCTTATGGGTGAGAGCGTTCAGGACGGCTTTCATGCCCATTTACTGCACCCATCATTGGTGGAGCCGCAATCTAGGCCACGTTATGCACAAGAGTTACTAGGGCTTCCCTGAGGTTTCTGCATTCATCCATTAGCACTCTTTGTGCTTTTGCCATCTCATTGATACGATCTTCTGTAGTCGACATATTTTTCTGATTCATCTCGGCAATATGTACTGTGGCTTCTCTATTTTTCGATGAATCCGTAACTGGAGTAGGGCGAGAATATATTAACGTTACAGGACTTACGTAGAAAGGAGAGAGTGGAGTATCATTCGACTTTAGTGTACTTCCTGTGCTATCAACCGATCGGGGTGATACAGACATCAGCAGACTTACCTGGGGTGACACGGACATTGGTGAACTCATCATTATCGATTTACCCTTTTGTTCTTTTGTCCATTTGGCCCTCGGGATGACTAAAGCTGGAAAGTCGCAGAATGTTAACTGTAGAACCACTTGCTCGAGATAAATTGCAGGGGGAGCGAGTTCAGGGTTTCTTTTAGCTGCATTGTGCCTCACAGGGCCCTTAACTCTTGGCAAAGATGGGTTTGTTCAAAGATTCTTTGCATTTCATACTCTCGTCCTGCGAGTCGTCACTAGGGTCCAGTCTTTATCTCCTTCCGATGGCTGAGGCAAAACAGATATCACCCCAGCTATAGCTCGATCCAGGCTGTTCTTGCTTGTAGACAGTTGAGTCATGTGTTCCCGAGGCAGATCTGGAACATACTCTATCATGAATCCGGTCAGAGTGAAATAAATGCTCACTTTTCTCGCAGAAATTGCCATTAGTTGTGATTTGTAGTTTGATCCGAAAGCCTTCAGTGACAAAGCATATTTATGATTAGTGTCTAGAAAGTAAATAATCTATCTTAAAGATGGAGGGGGAATGTTCCCACTGAAAGTCACCATTTTGGCGTTAGAAGACGCTAAAAAAAAGCCATGAAGATCTTATAATACTCTCAAAGTTATCATTGAAATAAATAATAAATCCCTTGTGGAGTCGTCATTTTGTTTTGACAAGGAAACAAATGCATCTGATTTTGGGAGATTATTTTATTCAAACATAACAAAGAGATTTCATATAACAATCATGGCGATATTGATTCTGAGTTTATCTACATCCCTTCTTAATCCCTTGATTCTAAGATAGAATATTATGAAATGAACAAGATTGTAATTAATAAATTTTATATGTCAAATCTTGAATTTGGCAGTATTTCAACAGTGGCTTCAGTCATCTCCTATAACTTAGGAGAAATATCAAACTTTAATCAACCAACCTCTCTTTTGAACTTATCCATTCTTTAAAGGAGAAGGCTTAAAGCAATGAAGATTGAACTTGAATGCCTTCCACAATCCCGGCAGTGTTTTAGCCACTTTTAGCCTTGGCCACATGGTGACCTAGTTGCGTGACCAGCGCAACTGAATTACCCATTACGCGGTCAGTGTAACTTGTTGCCTAAGTCAGGCGACCCGTGTGGCATTTCTCCTATGTTACGTGATCAGCGCAGCCAAGTATTTGAGTTGCACGATCCGCACAACTGGCTTTTCCTTCTGCTCCTCACCTTCAGTCTTCATTCAGAGCTCCACTCTTTCCCGAAAATTTTTTTCTTCAAATGAGGGGAGTGGGGTATTTATAGGCCCCTGCACATGTCAATCCTCTGTATCTGTGTCATGGGTCCCACTTTATGCCAAATTCAACCATTCATCTTGATCAACTTCTATTCTTGATTGCGCTAACCGCGCAACAACAAAGTTAGTTACGTGTTCCGCGCAATGATATTCTTTAATGTGTGGTTCGCGCAGGGGTAACACAATCATGTCATTCACGTAACACCTTAATCTAGCTGAGCGATCCATAAATAATATCATCAACATAGATCTGAACCATTAAGATATCATCGTTATGTTTCTTAACAAAGAGCGTCTTATCAACACTTTCCATTTCTTAAGCACTCTATTTTTTCTTTCCACAATTCCATTTTTTATGGTGTTTTGGGTGTAGAGAATTCATGCGATATTCCTTGATCGCTACAGAATTTCTCAAAACTGCTATTTTCGAACTCTGATCCATGGTCAGTATAGATATTACATACTTGAGAACCTTTCTCAGTTTAGATTCATTTGATGATCTTTTTCACTTCATCAAGGGTTTCTAATTTGTCCCTTAAGAACGCTACCCAAGTGAATCTGGTATAATCATCAATGATTACCAAGATGTATTTTTTACCACCTCGACTCTCTGTTCTGGTTGGTCCTATAAGATCCATGTGGAGAAGCTCGAGTGGTCTTGATCTGGCATTAGAGTTCACCTTTTTGTGAGAGCTCCTAGTTTGTTACCATACTGGCATTCACCACATATTCTGTCTACTTTTTACAACTTAGGTAGACCTCTAATTAGTTCTCCTTTGCTCAATCTGTATATATTCTGATAATGTACAAGTTCAAGATGTTTATGCCATAATTCTATCTCATTGGTATGGACCATGTAGCACGATTGATTAGATGAGCTGCCATCGCTTACTATATAGCAGTTTTCAGAAGTTCTGCGACCAGTTAATATTATAGAACCCTTTTTGTTTATAATTTCATGACCTTGATTGGAAAATTTCACACTATGGTTGTTATTGCATATTTGAGATATGCTCAACAGGTTGTGTTTTAGTCCCTCAACATATAAAACATTCTTAAATAAAGGGAGGTTATAGAGTTGGACTGTACCTTAGATAATAATCTTACAACTGCTACCATCACCAAATGTGACTGAGGCATCAATCATATCTTTAAGATTGGTGAAAAAAGCCTTGTCGCCTGTCATATGCCTGGAGCATCCACTATCCAGGTACCACTTTGAATGACTTGCTGCTTTGAAAGCAGTGTGGGAAACCAAGCAGGCAACTTTAGGAACCCATTTTAGAACTGGTTTGGGTTTAGGAGTATAATTGCTCTTCTTTTGTCTGTTGTTGTAAGAATGACCTATAGAGTTAAATTTTAAGAGCTCGTTGAGTAAATCGACTATCTTTTCAGCTAGTGGGTTTCTGTTCTGATTGAAGTTGACATAGCTGCTTTTCGATTTTTGAAAAGTTTTTGTATTTTTAGAAAAACCTTGATAAGTACTTTTCCCTTTTGAGTTTGAGGACTCTCCTTTCACAAACTTAGGAGTATTCTTCTATTTAGGAGGTATATTCTTATCATAACCCAACCCAGATCTGTCGCCACATTTTCTTGATCCGGATAATAGTTTCTCTAATTTTAGATCACCTTGGGCATATCTCCATGTGTCCTTTAAACTTAGAAGAGAAGATACTTCATTTTTAATATTCTCATTTTCAGATTTCAGATTTTCAATCAGGGAGGTTTTGACTTCTAAATTGCATTTTGATTTCTCAAAACAATTTGAAATTTGGGATTTTTTAAAATGAGTGATTCAAAACATTCTTTGAGTTTAAAAAACTTTTCTTTTTGAAGTTTAAGTTCGATAGAAATTTTACAACTTTCCTTGTATAAGGCAATATAAGCATCTTGAAGATCATCCTCATTTTCACGTTCACCGTTCAGATTTTCCTCACTAGTTGAATCATCATGATATGAAAAAGTGAACTTGGCTAGAGTCATAAGGGCTTTAACTTCATAGCCCGACTCGGTTTCAGAATCTTCTGATTCAGAAGAGGCTTCAAAATCAGATTATTCATCCCAAGTAGCCAACATACGCTTCTTTTTGGGTTTGTCCTTTTTAGGACATTTTTTTGTTAAATGCCCATATTCTTGGTAGTTGTAACATTGACTATCTTTCAAAGACTTCCAAGTTTTAGATTTAGGTTTAGATCTTTTCTTATCATTTGATTTTTGAAAATCTGCCCTTTTCTTGCTTTTGAAAATCTTATAAAACTTTTTTGCTAAAAGAGCCATATCATCTTCAGAATCAGAGTTTTCTTCAGAAATACATTTAGAAGATTTTAGAGCGATAGATTTACCTTTAGGAGCTTTAAAGTTCAACTCATAGGTTTGTAAAGAACTAACTAGTTCTTCTACACTCATAGATTTGTAAAGAACCAACGAAGTTCCTAGATCGCGGTTACTTTAGAGTTGAATCGTTCAGGAAGAGAGCGTAGTATCTTTGCACACACTTTACTTTCTGGGATTTTATCACCAAGACCCCATATCAAGTTTACAATGTCATTTAATCTTGTGCAAAAGTCCATAAACATTTCATTTTCCTCCATATGAATTTCTTCAAATTTGGTTGTGAGGAATCGGACTTTAGATTTTTTTACAATTGTAGCACCTTCGTGTGTCATTTCTAATATATTCCAGGCTTGCTTTGCAGTATCACAGGATATGATTCTTTTGAACTCATCCTATGATAGTGCGCAAGTGATTGCATTTAGTGCTTTTGCATTGGCCTACTCTCATTTTTCTGAAGGGTGGTCCATAAGAAATAAGGAGTTACTCTCATTATTTTTGAACCATCGATTCCAGTTACTTCAGTGGTAGGAGAATTCCATTCAGTCACCGTGACTTGCCACACACTCTCATCCATTGATTTAAGGAAGATCATCATCCTAGCTTTCCAATAGGCATAATTGGACCCATCAAAGGGTGAAGGCCTAGTGATTAATAGGCTATCAAAATTTGAAATCTTTTATATAGCTTAGATCATTAGCTCAGGAAATAAATCCAAATAAAAAGTAATAAGAGTGAGCCATTAGGCTCTGATACTACTTGAAATGGCCAAGCTATATGTCCTAGAGGGGGCGTGAATAGGACTATGCCAAATTAAAATTATAATAGCGGAATAAAATAAAGAGATAGCCAAATAAAAGTAAATCAATTCTTAATGCTGAAATAAAGCAACCTCAATAAACAAGTATTGAGATGTTGATACGAATTCAGTTCTAAGGATAACCTTACACCATAAAAACCAACTGTTTATGGTAGGACAACCTTATTTCTAGAACGTCCTTTGTATCAAAAACTCAAACCAAAGAGGAATAAATAAATTACGGGAATTTAAATCTAAATTATTACAACATTCCCCACTGTACATCCACACATACATTCCACAGCTTTGAATGATAAAAGATAGAAAGAATAAATCACACATCCACAAAACACAGAGAGTTATAATGGTTCGTCTGTGTGTTCATTAACCGTTAAACAACAACCACACAAATTGCTACTCCACTCCTAATATCCTCACACAGGGGATATTAGCGTTCACTATCAAAATGGGTTTCACAGGTTCACCTAAAACCTTCACAATTGTATCTTTTCCACTTAGGCTTACACAATAAAAAAACCCATCTGTCTGAGTTTTCTGGCTCTCCTCAGATAACCACACAATGAGATTTTTCTGGCTAAATCTCAAAAGAAACCAAAAAGAAAGTAAATTACATAAACGTAAAATACTTAAATTTCTCCTTTCGTAGCATCCCGGAAGAACCAATCAGAGTAAATGTTCGAATATGGAAGTTCAATGTTCAATACTCACTTTACAATGGTTCTAAGTTCTAATTGATTTTAAGTTAAACCAGAATGGGCTAGCTGTATTTGATTTTGATTCCAAGAGGAAGGAATTACAGAATTTTCCCCTTTTCAAATCAGATTGGAATGTAGATCAAAATTAAATATCAATAAGCTAACAAAATGAAATATTAATTATGCACAATGTAGCTTAAAATGAACGCAAACTTATCTCAGATCAAATATCAATAAGCTAACAAAAGGAAATATTAATTATGCACAATGTAGCTTAAAATGAACACAAACTTATCTCACAGTGGAGCCTAGATTTTACTTGAATTGAATTGAAAAACTCTAAAATTCATGCTCTATTTATAGGTGAAGCAACTCGTCTTCGACTGGTCCTAGGGACACCTCGACTAGTCTTAGCACAACAGCATTTTGAATTTTTTAAGCGCAATCTCGAAAACCATTCTATGACTGGTCGTGGGGTGTCAACAACTGGTCGTGGGGTGTCAACAACTGGTCATAAATGACCCAGGACTGATCGTGGACCATGTAAGTTGGTCATTGTAGTTTGAGTCGAAGACCCTGGTCGAAGTTCAAGTCGAGAACACACTTACGACTGGTCGAAAGACTTCCAGGACTGGTCGAGGACTAACCAAAAAATTTTAAAAATTCTCAACAACTTAGGACTGGTCATGGAATTTCTTGGACTGGTTGAACCAGTACTACGACTAGTCAAACAAGGTCTAGGACTAGTCTTAAAACAGACTAAAATCATATAAAAAGATTTAACTTGAATTATGTATTCGAAATGACCTACCCTAAGGTCACCTAAGGTCTATCATACCTGTAACATGAAGTATGAAAATTGAACTTCATTCTTTTAGCGAAGGTAGACCTTTAAACCTTATCAAGCTTGAGCTTTTCACACTTAATGTAGCTTGATCTTGAAATATTTGAAAGCTTGAACAAACTTCATCTTGAGTTACACTTGAGTCTTGAAGTGTACTTGAGTCTTGAAGTGTACTTGAGTCTTGTAATGTACTTGAGTCTTGTACTCTTTATCGATGTAGCTCTGAACATATATGCTTACAGACATTGACAAAGTACATGGCTTGACTTGGCTTGAAGTCGATCAATGTACTTAACTTGAAGCACTTGAGAAGCAGTGTCTTGAACATATATAAACCAACATACAAACATAAGACACAGATAAAAGTTTTGGCACCACAAAATTTGATAACCAAAGGAGCATGTGACCATAGCAGACAATCTTCCTTCATAATTTTTATGCTCCAACAATCACATAAGTAATGGAAGACAATAGCAATCTCAAACACAATCATTTTTATAGTGGTTCGACTACTTGTCTACTCTACTTCCGACGGACGCACTCAACTCTTGAGTGTACTAGATCTCACTAAAGGAGGTTTGACAACAGGTTCACCTCAAACTGGAGGTTTTAAATTAGGTTCACCTCCAACCAGTACGACCTACACTTAAGCTGATACAACGTATCTACACGACACAATTATGCTCCCATGAGCAAGGGTCAATACATAGCACCCAATTTTTAGACCACATAGGTCAAGGACCTACACGAGGACCTAAAAGTTTATGCTCTCCACAGAGCAAGGGTCAACACAAAGCACCCCCACGTATACTCCCACCGGAGGCCTCATATGAGACCTACAAGGGGTGAGAAACACTTAGACCCAATCCTACTGAAGGAATGATCACAAGGGTCTTCTAGATTCTAATGACTTACAGATAAGTAGATGAGACCCATTCAACGCGTTGTCCAAGATCTCCTCCTTTAATGATGAAGAATCTTCAGTTCCCTTGAACCATAACTCTGAAGATGTACAAATACATGGCGACGGGTTGGGTTAAGGTTATGATGGAATCCTACTCTATTAAATATTTTCCTATAAGGAAAATAGAGCGATTCTAATCATCTATGCATTCAAGGCATCCCATCTTAATGATTTGTCATTAAGGTAGTAGCTGGAGGATCATTGAATGCGAAAGTTCATTCCCCAATCCACTTTATTAAATGTCAATGATGAGGGTGGATTGAAGGATGAACTTCCATGAGAGAAAAGGCTTAAGGTATATGATCTAAGGGCAAGCTCTCATTAAATAGACAAAAGGTTCCAATGGATATAAAACGGTCAACTTTTTTATAGAGTTCGATATCATCAAGCAGGGTCGATATCATCGAGCGCATACTCTCGATAGCATCGACTGGCTGCTCGATGACACGAACTCAAATATCAAATTCTTTTGAAACCTTTTACCAGCTGGTCAAGGAAATCGAACGTACGTCGATGTCATTGGATTTTAAACTCTGATTTCATCGAGATGAGGTTTGATTCCTCGATATTTGAAAATGTGAGAGCACTTGCCTTTGTAAATTTTAAGTAAATGATATGATCGAGCATCACTCAATATTATCGAAATTTAAATATCAATGATATCGAGGGCAGTGTTGATTCATCAATAATTTCAAGGAATTTTCCTATAAGCTTGTTGGACAGCTTTTATCGACTTTCGATGACATTGACCATGCCTCGATATGATCGATATTTGAATATCGATTTTATCAAGTGACCCTCGATCCGAGAAAAATAACTTGAAAAACTTTGCTGGATAAATGTGTGTCCAAATTTGATATCATTGAAAGGCTTCTGATATCATCGAGATATGAATTCTGAGGATATCGTAAAGCTCATCGATATATCAAAGATAACATGATTTGCCTTAGCAGAACTTTGGACACAACAGACCTGATGTCGATTTTATCGAGTCGGCTCGATGGACTCGAGATTCAAACTTCAATATTATCGATGAGTGGATCAATCCATCGATAATTCACTCCAAATACCTTTATAGTTGCTGGACATTTTAGGTCCTCATTTCGATAATATCAAGTGAACTTTGAGGACATCGATAACAAGGTTTGATTTCATTAAACCATGTATCAATAAATCGACAAAGGTAGAAAACTTAAAGATGTTCCTGAAATTTTGACAAAGTTTTCTAACAAAAAAATCCTAGGGTGTTCTGTTCAAATTTTAAGGGTTTTAATTACCTGGTGTTTTGGAACATGGGATGTGAGGCTAAGATTTACCTATGATGAGTTCGGGCGCACATCCAGTTGAGGCAGACACTTGATCAATCTTCCTATGAGGCTCCTCTGTCTAGATGACTCAACGATCATGCTAATCGACAAACCAGGGCACTTTCAAATGAGACCGTCTAGGCTAGCAGGGCCCACTCTAGACGTCCTCCCCTATGGTATAGGGTTGGACGGTCTGGGTTCAAACATACATCAAGGTGGGGTCCACACGTTAGTGGGCCACCCCACTCTCATCAGAAAATCAAGCTAAAATTAAAAATTTCCATCCATCTATTCCTGCATGACAGATCGGTCATGCAAACTGGGAGAGAGGGAGAGAGGGGACGAGTAGTGGAGGGGCTCCACCACTATGAGCCCCCACTATCAGCCCCTCTAGGTATATGCATATATCAAGATGGGTCCCATCCTTGTGCAGGCCCACAATCATAAAAATATCAAGGGCGAAAATATCATTTCCACCATAAATCAGGGCCTAGATGGCCTTCAAACAATAGGAGATCTAAACAAACCTCATGGTGGGGTCCACGGAGAATGGTCCCACCATGGATACGTGCATGCAAGACATCATGGGCCACTGGCCACACATAAGAACCAAGATGGGATCTCAACCATTGATTGGTGGGTCCCACTTGCCCCATGCTAGAAAATGGAAAGATCTACCTAAGGATGCACCCGCCTTTCCTTCTTCTTGCTCCCTAGTGCTCCAAAGCTCCTATGATGTTCCTTTAATGGTGGAGATGGTGATTTAAGGGTTGGATTAAGTAGGATTGAGGGTGAAAGAGGGCTGGAAATGTGGGGTCCTTTCTCTCTTGCTTGGGACGTCCAAGCTCTTGGTTGCATATGAGAAAGAAAGGGAGGGAGAGGGAGAGAGATGTAGGGATGGCAATGATGGGTTTGTAAGGTAATTATGAGTTTGTAAGAGAGCATGGGGAAGAGAGGGCATGCTTGCCATCATGAAGTGTAAGAGGCATGGGTGGCTAGGGTGATGTCATCCTAGTTTAGGTAAGCTTAGGTGATGTCACCATCATGATTGCTCTGGGTAGAGATTCTACTTTATCTTGAATGTTTGGCCCTACAATGTGCAGTCTACGGCCGAGATTATGTGCGGGTCATATCTCAAAGTCTAGGCATCGCATCAGTGCACGAGACATGGCGTTGGAACCGTGGCGACGGTGCGGTCGCACTGGCATAGGTTTCGGGTTGAGTCAACTCGAGTTTACAGGATGCAACTTAAGGTCGCTTGAAAATACTGTCTACAGGTCACGAGTCATCGGAATTAGATGGGGAGGATCGCGGGATCCTAAAGAATAGAATGGTACTAGGACACAGGCTTTATAGATATAAACCTAGAAAGATCTTAGCTTAGGTGCTTTCAAAAACTATTCAAATTGGGTTAGCTTTGGTGTAATTTCACTAAAGTTAGACCAGCCTAAGTTTAGGTTCATCCAGCCTAACTTCTTTGGCTAAACTAACTTTAGATTCAGACAAATTTCATATTTGAATATATGAAAAATCTGTTGCAAATTCAGCCAGCCTGACTTTAGGTTTAGCTAGCCTAAACTTGGAGTTCGACTAACTCGAGGAAAGTTCGGGTCAAATTCCACAAATGATTCTCAAATTTTTGAGAGAATTCGGCCAGCTGAATTTTCACTTGGGCCAGCCAAATTTTGGATAGAACTTATTCCATGCAATTCAAGAGCTGTTGAACGATATCGTTTAGAATTCAGCCAGCCGAACCTATTCTTAGGCTAGCCGAATTTCCAAATCTTTTAGTTATAGATAAGAACCTTCTCTCATTCTATTTCACAACAAAATTCACTCAAAATGTTCTCCAGGTAAGAGAGAAACTCAGGTCCTCGTTAAGCTATTTGTGCGGTATTTATAAATTTATTTAAGCTTATTTAATTCCCTTTCTCAAGAAAATGTCAAATCATTTTTTGAGAGTAGTCTATACTCCACTTGAGAATTAAGATAATTGAATCTATAGCATTAAGGTTTTCATTTTATTAAAATACTTTAGATCCGTATACTCTTTCTGGTTGAGCGAATATTGTCCCCTCTACACTCAAGAAAGAAGATAATTGCTACAAGCTTCGACTACATCTTTGAATAGTCATTTAGAGATAAGTACATTGTCAATTATTATTTTATTTGGGTTTTTCTGATATTGCCTGAAAATTTTTTAGGGTTGATTTGTGATAGCCCGTGAAAATCACAAAAGGAGTTTTATTATGGCGAGCCCTTGAAAATCAGAAGAATTGTATAAGGTTGTTAAGGTGAACATGTGAAAACCTTGAAAAATCGAAAGCCAAAATTACAAGGGTAGTAATTTTAAAATTTGATTAGGTGTTGGTTTAAGCATCAAACCACTATAACCACTTGTTCATTGTCGTGATTATGTATCTGTGGTGAATTTTATATTTATTTCATTTTGTGTGGAGAATCCTTTATTTATTTTATCTTCTTTTACTAGTTTGAAAGATTAATTTCAAAGACATTTGTGAAATAAAGTTGTCCTGCCTAAAATACTAGGTGAAGGTTGTCTTACGAATTATTTGGAATCAAGGTTTTAATACTTGAAAGATTGATATTATTTATTTCACTTTGTTTCAAAATATTTGGTATTGTCCTATTCACCCCCCTTCTAGGACATCAATAGCTCATCTTTTCAAACTCCAGATCGACTGATGATATTCTTCTTCATGAACTTGACTGCGTGAGATGTTACTATAGTGGTTCAGGAAGTTACTTTTATCCACTTAGTAAAGTAATCGACTGCCATGAATATATACTCATGGTCGTTTGAAGCTTTTGGGTTCACATTTTTTATGATGTTGAGGCCTCACATAAAGAAGGCCCAATGCATATTCAGGTTGTATAATTCTTATGCAAGGACATGAATTTGGTTTACATGTTCCTGACATGCTGGTAGTAGTTTGTTTTCATTGTCTTCCAATAGTAGTCGAGTCATACGATCTTCTTTGCCATCATATGCCCATTCATGTGCGGGTCGCACACTTCATCATGGATTTCTTCCATGATTCTTGTATCTTTGGCTTCATCCACGCATCGAAGGACTTAGTTGAAGGATCGCTTGTAGAGAACTTCACCATTGATTGTGAATTGTCCTGCCAAACGTTAGATGGTTTGACGGTCGGTTGATGTAGATTCTTCCAACTATTCCCACATTTTGAGTTATTGCTTGATATTAGTGTACTGGGGTTTGCTATTTGGGACGGCTTCAGCTTCTTCTATTTGCAGATAGAAGTAGCACTTCTTGGATTTCTACTAAGAGCTCCCATTCTGAGGCTCCTTTTTGGATCTTTAGCATTGATGTTAGAATGGCGAGAGCATCTGTGAACTGATTCTTCGCTCTATGCATGTGTGAGAAAGTGACTTCTTTAAATTCTTGATCAAATTTGAGATATACGTGGTATGGTATCAACTTCTCATCTTTGGCTTTCCAGTCACCATTGGCCAGGTTAATGATAAACTATGAATCTTCGAATACTCGTAGCTTCTTTACGCCTAAGATTATGGCTTCCTTCATACTAACGATGCATGCCTCGTACTCTTCCATGTTATTGGTGCATTCGATTGTGAACTCACCTCGAGATAAGAATAAGGACATCGTCAAGAGAATAAAGGATTGCTCTAATTCCTTTAAATTTTGCTGCACCATCAAAGAACATTGTCCACTCATCCACCTTCTTGTCCTCTTCTCCTTCGATGAAGACGAAATCCTCATCTAGGAAGGTCTTTAAAGGTTGATAATATGCTAGTGAGTGGGAAACTAGATGATTGGCGAGTGCTTACCCTTTGATTACCTTCTACGTGACATGGGTGATCTCAAACTCAGACAAAAGTAGTTTCCATTTGTCTATTCTTCATGTGAGTACCAATTTTTCAAATAAGTACTTAAGCAGGTCCATATGAGCAAGGAGGAGGATATGATACACAATCATGTATTGTCTAAGTCGCTGAGTTTCCTAGACTAGGGCGATACATGTCTTCTTGAGCGTTGAATACCAAGTCTCCTAGTCAGTGAACCTGTGGCTTAAATAATATATTGCTTGTTCTTTCCTACCAATTTCGTCGTGTTGACCAAGAAAGCAATCAATGGCGTCTGCTACTACTAAGATGTATAATTGTAGGGGTCGCCCAGGAGTTGGTGGTACTAAAACTGGGGGGATTCATCAAGTATTTCTTAATTTTATCGAACTCAACTAGTCAATCTTCATTCCATTCTTTCAGTGAATTCTTCTGTAGGAGCTTGAATATCGCTCGTAGATGGGAGTGAGTTATGCGATGAAGAAACTACTGTATTGGATCCTACTAAGGAAGCCTTGAATTTCTTTTTGGTCCTTGGAGCTGGCATTTTGATGATAGCCATTGTCTTTGATTCATCGACCATGATGCCTTCCTCACTGACTATGAAGCCAAGAAGTTTGCCTCTGATTGTGCCAAAGACACATTTCTGAGGGTTGAGACAGAGCTCGTACTTTTCTAACTTGTCAAAAAACTTCTTCTGGTCTTCAAAGTGTCCTTTAATCATGCAAGATTTGAAGATCATGTCATTTATGTATACTTCCATTTCCTTGTTGATCATGTCATGAAATAAAGCTGTCATTGCTCATTGATACGTGGCTCCTACATTCTTCAAACTGAATGGCATAACCCTATAGTAGAATGTTCCCCATGGCATGATAAATGAAACCTTCTCATGGTCTTCTACAACCATCTTGATCTGTTTGTAGCCTGAGAATCTGTCTATGAATGAGAAGATCGTGTGCCCTGCAGTGTTGTTGACCATCATGTCGATATGTGGCAGGGGGAGTCATCTTTAAGGCTGGCTTTGTTGAGGTCTCGGAAGTCGATGCACATCCGAACCTTATCATCTTTCTTTGGTATTGGCACAATATTGACGAGCCATTCAGGGTAGTTTGAGACTACCAAGAATCTTGTATTGTATTATTTGATGAGTTCTTCTCGAACCATTGGAGCCCATTCTTGCTTCATTCTTCTCAACTTCCGTTTGACTGGCTTCATTTCAGGCTTAGTCAGCAAGTGATGCACCACAAGTTCTTCATCGAATCCAGGTATGTCTTCATATGAGAACGTGAAGTTAAACAACATTGGTGTTAGGAGGTCTATCATTTTCTACTTGTACTATGGAGACAATGATTTCTCGATGCACACTTCCCAAGCCCCTAAGTTTATAATCTCAAAGTCGTTTATGTAACGCCTCGAAAAAATTCATACAAAGACTCGAGTACCAACTCGATCAGAAATCACTTAGGATTAATTCCTTTAAAAAATAAGCATAAGTTAACTGGCGCTATGCTAGATTAACTACGAAATTGTCCCTGATTGCTTTAAATACGTTCTACAAGACCTAAAACTTGTAGAATTAATGACGCTATAATACCCTGAAACCTAGGGTCAAACTCTAAACCCGTTTGATCTCAGAAACCCTCTGAAACTTCGTATTGGATTTAGACCGCGCGTCAAAAGTTTGATACCTACAAACTTAGACCATTACGACCGCTTAGCTGGACTTGACAATCATTTCGAAAATCAAGCCCAACCGATGTTCTGAGGCTATTTCATTGAGCCTGTAGTGAAGAGAGTGAGAAAAAGTAAAGATTTAGAAATTTAATTCAAAATCTGGCACGTGTCGTTGCGCATTATTATTAAGCATTCTGACCATCAGAATTCAGCCAAATTTCACCCTCGGATCAGGAAAAATTTCTCTTTCATGTTATGAAACTTGTAGGCTTGATTTAGGCTCGATGACCGCTGAAATGAAACTGAACCGCCACGTGCGATTTGGGAACACTACCGAACTAAAAACTTGGTGTAATCAACATCCGGTATCCATGAGCTTAAGTCCAACCGCGTTCGGCCAGGGGACCTCCCGAAACGCTCTTTTAGATTGGAAAAGACCCGATTTGGTTATAACCCAAGTATACCCTTATCCCAAGTCTATTTAGGTGAGGTTTTAGCCTATATAAGGGCTTTAAACCGTCTCATATCTCTCCCATCCAATTTTGCAAGAAACCCTAGAAAGTGGTGAGAGAGAAAGAGAGAGTTAGTGAGAGAATTTGTGAGAAAACTTCCTGCCGTTTGCTCCAGCTTTTGCACGTACCAAAGCACCACATTCAAATCACTTTTCGGTGATTTCCAACTCACTTCTAGGTAAGAAAACCCTACCCTCTAGCTATTTTATAAATTCTTTTGATTCAAATAGCAAAGTAGCTTATGTATCTTATGCATTAGGTCGCCATAACGGCGTTGACGAAGCGTAGACTTTCTATTCAAATCGATACACTTCTACGACGAAAGGTGTAACGCCCGTGAAAAAATCCGTACTTGGGTTCGAGTACCAACTCGACCCGAAATCGCGTAGAATTAATTCCTATGGAAATTAAGCGTAAGTTAGCTAGTGCAACACTAGAGTAGCTGGGAAATAGTCCCTGATCACTTTAAATACGTTCTACAAGACCCAAATCGAGTAGAACAAACGACTCTACAATACTCTATAATCTCGGATCAAACTCTAAGCGGGTTTGTTCTCTGGACCACTTTGAAGTTTTGTATTGGATCTAGACCGCACGTCGAAAGTCCGATACCTCCTATCTTAGACTGTTAGAACCGCCCAGCTGGACTTGACAATCATTTCGAAAATCAAGTCCAACCGATAATCACAAGCCATTTCATTGAGCCCGGACTGAAGAGACCGCGAATAGGGACAGAATTGGAATTTCAAATTCAAATCTGGCACACGACTTGACGCGTCAGTATTAAGCATTCTGACCGTCAGAATTCTGCCAGATTACACCCTTGGATCAGGAAAAAATTCTATTTTTTTATCATGAGACTTTCAGCCCTGATCTATGTGCGGTGACCGCTGAACTGAAACTGGTCCGCCACGTGCGATCTGCGAACCCTGCCAGACTGAAAACTTAATACGTGCTATATCTGGTACGCATGAGCTTAAGTCTGATCGCATTCGACCAGGGGACCACCAGAAAGTAACTTTTGGACCGAAACAGCCCCAAAATGGATATGCACTAAGTAAACTTCGTTTCGGAGCCTGTTTTCGGCATTTTTAAGCTTATAAAAGGGGTTGAAACCCTCATTCCTCTCTCCCATCGGAAAATTGCAAAACCCTAGCTTTGGGAGAGAGAAAAGGAGAGAGTTTGAGAGAAAGAGTAGAAGGGATTTTTCCCGTCTCCGAGCCACCGGTTGCTAGTGCTGTAGCAACACTTCCCGATCACCAAGCCGGTGATTCTCCCACATTTTCAGGTATAAAACAACCCTAGAACTTGCTGATTTAGGGTTTACTTAGATTCATAGCGTGTTAGCTAACGTACTTCGTAAAACAGGTTCTCCTACTGCCGTAGACGAAGTATATACGCTCCGTTCGAATTCACGAGTCTACAAGAGGCTAGGTGAGGATTTTAGACGCTTTGATTGACGGTTTCCAACGCTTTCAATGTCGTTTAATAGTAGATTATTGACGGCATCGCCGTTTGACATGTACAACATGCTCTCCATTTCCTGTTTCGTAAATTAACGAAGAATATAAGATTTAGGGTATTTTAGTCATTTGTAGGAAGTACTGTTTACATTCATATTTTGCTGATATGATTGACATGGTTTGTTGTCGCATTAGGAAGTTAGGAATACATGCATAATTAGTTTGGCAAAGAGATTCGCCTAATTACGTACTTCGGGTCGACATACTATATGTAGACTTAAGTGTGCAGTGTATGTGTTTGTATAAATGCTTGTATTAGTATGTATTGAATTAAATGATGTTACGAATTAGTTTGAGATGGATTTCTCAATTAATATGCTGACCTAAATGATTTCCTACATGTTGACTATATGCATGATTTCATTACACACATGAAATACATGTGTTTGAAGATTTACTTAAGTTGAATGTTATAACATGTGTTAACATGCTCACATGATTGTATTTCAATTCCAATATTCTTATATAAATTGCTGATGTGATTCCATAATTGTTTGGGACTATACTTAGTCCAGGCAGTCGGTAACCGAGCGAAATTCGTGGCTGGCTGGTCTTGGCCACGAACGATGCGTCGATGAATGCGAGTCGTGTTTGGAGTTGGCGGCAGTGGTTAGGCCACGCGAAGTGTTTTACGCACATCATGTCGTTCGACTTGAGATGCGATCGCGCTAGTCGAGCCCGTCAAGTAACCCGACTGGCCGATGTATGTTCACCTTGTATGAGTCATAACTGCTTGAACCTAGGGTACTAAACTTACCACTGTAAACCCTGTTAACCATGGTACCTTGATCCACGAAGACTCATGAGCCGGGCATGGTGGTATGGGACACCGTGGTCGAGCTGTCGGCTTACGCTGGGGCCACAAACCTCTCCGTAGTGACCAGTGAGCACCTAGACTCGTGAGCAGATTATGGTGGTATGAGACACTATATTCTAACTGTCGGCCTACACTGATCAGGTGACGAGTCCTTTGTAGTGACCGCGAGCGTATTCTGAGTCCACGGGAGGCTACGACCCTTCCGTTGCAGCAGAGTACAGTAGGCCTGTATTGATAAGGTGATGGGGGAGCGGTGCAACGAGTACGAGCAACAGCCCTGGCAGCCCTTACAGCGACCTACATAAATATACCTCGTATGAGATTACTAGGAGTGACGACCCTAGACAGGATCTGTATTGGGATCGATATAAGGGAGGTACCTTAGTTTCCCAATCCTGCTGTTTGAATGGACTAATAATAACTTGAAAATCATATCACCATGCCATTGCATGTGCTTGGAAGATGTGGAGCACTTGAGGGACGATTGCATGCCGCGGTCGTAAGATGGTGCCGTATGAGGGAGATCATCGGTGAGGGCATACATCACGTCATGTCATCTTGCATTAACAACAGTATTAGGATTGTCTGATTTACTGTTTTACTATTATCGCATGATTGATTTATGAACATGCTAATCTTTGCTCTATGATTCCACTGAGTTGATCACTCATTCCCACGTTACGGGATAGTGTTTGCAACACCCACTAGACCCTGTTGTAGATGCAGGTGATGCTGATATCCAGGAGGCAGAGCCAGACTTTGACGAGGACCAGGACGAGTTCTCGTACATGCAGTACCATGATGGCTTCGCTTAGGTGACCTGGGTTGACGGGACGCTTCAGTGGGACAATTTAGGACATTTATTTTTGTTCCTTTACATGTATATGAGACTCAGAGATGTATTCATACTTGAGAGACAGTTAGATCTATCTTTTTTTCCATACAGTGATATATATATTGTTTAGTCTTCCGCTTGCTTTTATTACTGGATCTGAAGTATGAATTGCAGTTTTGGTATACTTTTACTCATGTGAATGCTTTAAATCAGACAACATTGAATCATAATCATTTTTGTTGCATAAGTGACGGTCTAAAACTCGGGAGTTGAGTTTATATACGACCCCCGATTTTTAGGGTGTTACAAAAGGTGAGGATTGTAGATGCTTAGATTGACTATTTTCAAAGCTTTCAATGTCGTTTAATAGTAAATTATCGACAAGAACGCCGTTTGACATGTAGAACATGCTGTCCGTTTTTCATTTCGTATACGTACGAAAAATATGAGAATTAAGATATTTTAGTCATTTATAGGAAATACTGTATACGTCTGTATTTTGCTGAAATGATTGCCATGAGATTTTATCGTGTTGAGATACTAGATATGCGTGTATACTCTGTTTGGTGAAGAGATTCGCCCTAATGCGCAACTTGGGTCGACATACGCTATGTAGACTAAAGTGTGAAGACTAAGTGTTTGTATAAATGTTTGTATTAGTATGTATTGAGTAAATGGTGTTGTGAATTAGTTTTGAGATTGAATTCTCAATTAATATGTTGATGTATATGATTTCCACCATGTTGGCTACATGAATTGATTTTTCTTATATGTATGGAATGCATCTGTTGGTTGATTTGCTTACATGTATGTTATAACATGCTGTCAACATGCTTGTACTGTTGCATTTTATTTCTATTACTCTCATATGTTCACTGATGTTGTTTGCAAATGCTTTGGGCTATGTTCTAGTCCAGGCAGTCGGTAATATATTCAAATTCGTGGTTGGCTTCTATTTGCCACGAAGGACGCGTCGATGAATGCGAGTTATGTTTTGGGTTGGCGGCAGTGGTTAGCGACACAAATTTTTTTATGCACTTCATGTCGTTCAGCTTGAGATGCGCTCGTACTAGTCGATCCCTTCAAGTAACCCAACTGACCATTGATTGTTCACCTTGTATGAGTCACAACTGCTTGAACCTAGGGTACTGAACTTACCATTGAAAATCCTAATAACCATGGTACCTTGATCCATAAAGACTCATGAGCCGGGCATGGTGGTAAGGGACACCGTGGTCGACCTGTCGGCCTACGCTGGGGCCACAAACTTCCCCGTTGTGACCAGTGAGCACCTTTGACTCGTGAGCTGATTGTGGTGGTATGGGACACTACATTCAAGCTGTCAGCCTACTCTGATTGGTGACGAGCCCTTTGTAGTGACCTCGAGCATATTCCGAGTCTACGGGAGGCGACGACCCTTCCGTAGCGACAAGAGTACAAATAGGCCTGTATTGATAAGGTGATGGGGGAGCGGTGCAACGAGTGCGAGCAACAGCCCTGACAGCCCTTGCAGTGACCTATAAATGTATCATCGTATGAGATTACTAGGAGTGACGACCCTAGACAGGATCTGTGTTGGGATTGATATAAGGAAGGTACCTTAGTTTTCCAATACTGCTGTATGAATGGACTAATAACAACTCGGTAATCATTATCTATATCGCACTGCATGTGCCTGGAAGATGTGGAGCACTGAGGAAAGAAAGCATACCGCGGACGTAAGATAGTGTCGCATGAGGGAGTATGTCGGTGAGGGCATCCATCATGTCATTTCATGCTTGAATTAACAACAGTATTTGGGATTGTCTGATTGCTTGCTTTACTATTAACGCGTGATTGATTTGATAACATGCTAATCTTAACTCTACGATTCCACTGATTTGATCACTCACTCCCACGTTACGGGACGGTGTTTGCAACACCTACCAGACTCTGTCTTAGATGCAGGTGATGAGGCGATTCAGGACGTGGAGCCGGACTACTACGAGGATCAGGACGAGTTCTCGTATATGAAGTTCACTGACGGCTTTGCGTAAGTAGCCTAGATCGGCGGGACTTGCTAGTTGGATAGTTATATGACATTTTGTTTTTGGTTTGATTTATGTGTATATGACTCAGAGATGTATTCATACTTTGGAGTCAGTTTGAGATTATTTTATTTTCGTACAGTGATATATATATATATATATATATATATATATATATATATATATATATATATATATATATCTTTCAGTCTTTCGCTTGCATTTTATCACTGGATCTGGAGTATGAATTGCAGTTTTGGTATAATCCTACTCATGTGAATGCACTAACTCAACCAACAATGAAGCATAAGCATATTTGTTGCATAAGTGATGATCTGGAACTCAGGAATCGAGTTTCTACACGACCCCCAATTTTCAGGGTGTTACAAGTTGGTATCAGAGCATGATTTAGATTAAATCGGACCTGGGTTATGGCCACGCGACGTAAGCTGTCGCCCCTTTGACTTAGGTGGGTGCGAGAAAAATATAGAAACACTCTTAGGGTCCCAATCTTGCCAATCGGCAAGGTTCATGCAAATCGATCATTTTGATCTAGTCTGTGTGCATCCGTGGTCACATGAAACGACCCCGGACCACTTCTAGATTGGGTGTGGATGGCTCTAGACCTCTCTGGACACAATCCCAGCTATTAGAAGTCGCTAAAAGTGAATATGCAGCCGTTGACATCCGAAATGACCTGAAATAGTGCGAAACGGAGTCGTGGGCCCACACAAGCTGATCTAGCATGATCCAGGGTGGGACCCATATCAATTTTGGGCCCTTAGGGCAGGGGGACCCAGCCTAGACGGCCGGGCATCGTCGAACATGAAGATGGTCGGCGAGGACCTCGCCGATTTGGCGAGGCCTCGTCATTCAGTGGGTCCCACTCGGGCCGGGCAACGGGCCAACGTAGTTTGAGGGCTAGTGTAGCCCCTGTGTATAGGGATCGTCCCTTAAAATAGCCCCAATCTACCATCTCCTTCACAAAAACATCCTCCATGCTCTCCTTTCTTCAAGTTTTTGCTTCCTCCTCTCTCAAAACCCATTTTCAATCACCCCCAATCCCATTTTTTACCTCAACCGACGTCACTCCATCATCCACAGCCGTTGGCACTTCCTTTCCTCTCCATTCTCATCGTTTGGAGCTCTCCCATCCTCCATTGAAGGCTGAAAATCGGGTGAGCCTCCATCCCAACCTATTTTTCTCTTTTCCCTTTGAAGTCCTAACCTTTGAGGGCCTGATTCACTCCTCTATAGGGCTTAGATTCATTTTATCCCTTTAGGGCAGCCATTTCTCCCCATTTCCTCCATTTTCCATGGCTTTTGTAGAGGCTATTTTAGCCTTTTTCTCCCTTTCCACCATCCTCTCTCTCATGGAAAAGAGGAAGACCGCCACTGATGAAGCTAGGCCTAGTCGCCCTTCACGTTCGAGGAAGCCGAGAGGTGGCGCCGCTAGCTCAAGTGTCGTCGCTAGTCCAAGTGTTGGGAGAGAGCTACATACGAAGCGGGATTTGGATCCCCGTGCTCACATAAGGTGAGCATTGTTGGCAGACTTGGCTCATGGCGCATATACTGATCGCAAGGTTCTGTTTGAGGCACATGTGGATGAGCGGCTCTTCGGTGAGTTTTTGTTGTTTGATCGCATTGAAGCTGTCAGGTGGGGTCCGCTCTTTGAAGCCCAGTCTCGAGCGAACATGAGCACTGTTCGTGCCTTCTATGCTCATATCCGGGATCCTACGTTGAAGCCATTGAAGTTCAGGATTCCCTTTAACAGAGATAGGAAAGCCACGATCGATGTTCGGTTGATAGCTCGACTTCTGAATGTGCCTCTCGGCGAGGTACATCCAAGTGCTAAGAACTTGAGGAATGTTCGTGAGCGACATCTCCGCATCAGGTTCCTATGTGATGGTTTGGTTCTATGGCAGCATAACAAGAGCCTCTTAGCATCCCACATGTCGAATGATTTTCACCTGTTGCACCACATTTGCACGTTCAATGTGTATCCCACGTCGACCAACCGCAGTGAGTGTATGCGTCTCATGGTTGATTTCCTGTATCAAGTGGGCCAGGGAGAGAATGTGTGCATGCCCACGTTTGTGCTGCGACAGATCATCCTCGTAGCGAAATTGAGAAGGATGTCTGAATCACTTCCCTTTAGCCGGCTCATTTGCAGGATCGCGCTTGAGTTTGCTTACATACTTGGGCCGGAGTTGCCTGTGCCGATTCATTTCATCGATGAGGCTACCATGAACTAGATGAAGATAGGGCCTCAACAACGTGAGGCTCAGGTTGATGATGACAGTGAGGGCGAATATGATAGCGAAGAGGATGCTAGTGAAGAAGAAGCTGGGGCAGAAATAGAGGAAGAAGTCCAGGAAGAAGAGGAAGAGGAGGCTCAGGATACTGATGACAGTCCTCCTACTGCTGCTCAGGCCGCTAGGGATGCTCATATAGCCCGACTTGAGGAGAGTCAGGTTGCCTTGCGATGGGAAGTCCAAGAACTCCGATCCGAGGTGAAACAAGATCTTGAGGATACCAAGGCCGTCATGAAACAGAAATTTGGCAAGGTGACTCACACCTTGAAGGCCATCCTATGTTGTCTACAGGATAAGGGTGCCCCTCCTCCATCGCCAAACTCGGACGAGTGATTAGATTCCAGATGTTGTTGGTCGTAGTTAGTTTATTTTCTACTTTCTGTGTGTGAGCCTGAGAAGGCTTAGTAGTTTCTTTGTGTTACAATTGTAGCTTTGGCTAACTTAGTTTTCCATGTGTTTCTTGTCATGATGCATGTAAAGATTTATCTCTTGTATTGTGACAATTTTGATTAAATGAAATGCATGGAGTTCTTCGGCTTGCTATGTGAATGATTGTGTAGTGGTATTTTTGTGCTATTGCTGAAACTGACAAGGTTGCGCCCTATTTTGAATATAGGGAATGCCACCTAAGGTGACTCGGAGTACGGCATGACTTACATTGGGAGAGCTCATGGATCGGGTTCCTCCCCTGAGTGATGATCACATGACCCTGTTGTGGGTCCGATTCCTGAGACTGCACCTGAGTCTAGCCTTCTGCAGGTCCTACAGCTGGACCACCACCTTTCACACCGCCAGTCAGAGAGCAGTATCGTGCGTCTTCCTTGACGCAGTATGCGCCGCAGTCTGCTCCACCTCCTGATAGGTTTGAGCAGTTGATGGCCATGATGCACCAGCAGTATCAGCAGCTTTTGACTACGATAGCAGGGGCTTAGCCCAGGGTGGGAGTGCGACTCCACCTGTACCACCTGTGCATCCAGCTGAGGATGTTGGTACTTCGACTCAGGATGAGGGCATGACTCATCCTGCACCATCTGCTTACCCTACGGGGAACACTGCTGACACACGGGGCCTACTTGAGCAATTCCAGCGCTTACGGCCTCCTACTTTTACGGGTTCTCACAGACCTGGGGAGGCTGAGTATTGGTTCGACTGTGTGTCGAAGATTTTGAGGATGCTACACTACTCGGAGTCTGAGCAGGTTGAGTTGGCTACGTTCATGTTCGAGCGGGAGGCCAGCTTATGGTGGAATAGCGTATTACGGACGGTTGTTGCTGACTACATCTGGACTTGGGCAGCATTCGAGTTTCGTTTTCACGAGAAATACTATCCCCAGACCTACAGGCACGAGAGGGAGAATGAGTATTTATGCCTCAAGCAGGGAGGCATGACCGTTACAGAGTATGAGCATCGGTTTATAGAGTTGGGAAGATAGTCTCGATGATACTTGCTGACGAGCAGATGCGCATACGATGATTTTCTGAGGGCTTGCGACTGGACATTCGGTCGAAGATGTGTTGTGTCAGCATACCTTCCTACTCAGAGCTGATACACATGTTTATCCGGGCAAAGCAGGATGTGGATCGCTTGGCTCGATCTCGTGGCCCTGTGATTGCTAGACCACGACCGGATATGCAGGACAGGCCATTTCTTGGCAAGAGGCCTCGTAACGACCCTCCTCCTAGGGCTACAGTGCCAGCACTTCCGATGAGGCACCCCGGTGTGTCATGTACTTATTGTGGGAGACCAGGACACATTGTGGAGAGCTTCTTTGCTCAAATGAGAGATAGCAGGTTTTCGCCACCGCAGAAGATCGACCATCCTCGTCCACAGGCGTTATCTGCTCCACCTTTACGGTGGCTCCTGTGCACCCTTCTTTTAGACCTCCCGCACCTCGGTTCAGGCCGCCTCAATGGCCCTTGGTACCGCGGCCAAACCATCTACAGCAGGCTCAGGTACATGCTTTGACAACAGAGGCATTCGAGACAGAGACTGTCCAGCCCTTGGCCTTTGAGGTCACCGCCCACATTGGAGGTACTATACTTGTGATGGTGGATACAGGATCCATGATTTCGTTGATATCGCATTCCATAGTCAGGCACTTTGGACTACCGACTATTCGGATGGATGGGGTGCGAGTTCTCACAACACACGGGACTTTTTCAGATGCCACCCTAATGTGTGAGAGTTGTTTGGTGGATCTAGGGGGCAGGACGATGACTCTTGACCTTTTCGTCGATCCCTCTCTTTATTATCTCGACGTCATTCTTGGCATGGATTGGCTGACAGTAGGAAGAGCCGAGATTGACTGCGAGACCCGTATGGTGACAGTCTACGAGCCGGAGGGCATGCCCTTTTCATTTTCAGTGCAGGTTAATCTTCCCTTCCGAATACTTAGCTACGCTTCCTTATTGCGGGATGTCGATGCCCCGACACTTGAGCACACGCCAGTAGTTTGTGATTATGGAGATCTGTTCAGGAAGATTCCTGGTTTGCCGCCTCAGTGTGAGATTGATTTTACTATCCATCTGGTGCCTAGTTCCACCCCCGTCTCACTGCCGACGTATCGCATGGCTCCATGTGAGATGGAGGAGTTGAGGAAACAGATTGATGATCTGTTGGAGGTTAGCTTTATTCGACCGAGTGTGTCTCCTTGGGGAGCACCAGTACTGTTCGTGAAGAAGAAGGATGGTTTAATGTGATTATGTATTGATTATCGCAGGCTGAACCAGATTAAGGTGAAGAATAGATATCCCTTACCCAGGATAGATGAATTGTTTGATTAGCTGAGAGGAGCACAGTACTTCTCGAAGATTGATCTTCAGTCAGGGTATCACCAGTTGTGCGTCAGGGATGAGGACATGCAGAAGATGGCCTTCAGGACCAGCTTTGGTCACTATGAGTTTCTCGTGATGTCGTTCGGTCTTATGAACGCACCAGCCGTGTTCATGGATCTGATGAATAGGGTATTTCGGCTATTCCCCTATCGATTCGTCATTGTGTTCATAGACGATATTTTGGTATATTCCAGGAGTCGAGATGAGCACTTGCGATTGGTCCTGGATACACTGAGACAGCATCAGTTGTTCACACAGTATAAGAAGTGCGACTTCTGGAAGCAGGAAGTTAAGTTCCTGGGACATGTGGTGTCCAAGGATGGGATGGCAGTTGACCTGGCTAAGGTAGCTGTAGTGCAGGACTAGGAGCAGTCTGGTTCTGTCACTGAGGTGAGGAGTTTCCTAGGTTTGGCAGGCTACTATCGACGTTTCATTCGAGATTTCTCAAAGATTTCCAGACCTCTATCTCAGTTGACACTGAAGGATGTGAAGTTCGCCTGGAGTGAAAAGACGGAGATAACTTTTCAGGAGCTAAAGGACAGACTTACGTCTGCCCCTGTGCTAGTATTTCCAGAGCAAGGGGTTAAGTACACTATATACACCGACGCGTCTAACGTTGGTCTAGGTTGTGTCCTTATACAGAAGGACAAGGTGATTTCGTATGCATCGAGATAATTAAGGAAGCATGAGGAGAATTACCCTACACACGACCTTGAGTTGACAGCCGTCATTTTTGCATTGAAGCTCTAGAGACATTACCTGTACGGAGAGGAGTTTGAGCTCTTTTGCGACTACAAGAGCCTCAAGTACATATTCATGCAGCGAGACCTAAATATGAGGCAGAGGAGATGGATGGGGACCTTCAAAGACTTTAAGTTCGACGTTTCCTACCATCCCTGCGAGGCGAACCTTGTGGCTGACGCATTGAGCCGCAAGAAGGCGATAGAGTTTACGGCTCCGCTGATAGTTGCCTAGTGGGATATGGTTGAGTTTTTGCCAGACTTTGAGCAGAAACTCACTATAGAGGAGCCATTTGAGTTCATCGCACATGTGCAGGTGTGACCTCTTATCGATGACAGAGTCATCGAGACGCAGAGGGATGATGCGCTTCTAACTGAGCTTCGAGAGCAGGCCAGTGATAATGCAGACGCCGAGTGGCGAGTTGGAATGGATGGGGGCTTATGTTACCGTGGCCGCCTATGCGTCCCAGATATCCCTGACTTGAGACGAGAGATTCTCGAGGCTGCACACAGTTCTAGACTTGCGATGCATCCGAGCAGCACCAAGATGTATCGTGACTTGAAGAGGACTTATTGGTGGGATGGTATGAAGACCCTCATCGCAGAGTTCATGTCCCGTTGTCTCACTTGCCAGCAGGTGAAGGCAGAGCATCGCCGACCTCCTAGTCTCCTTCAGCCTACGCCTATAGCTGAGTGGAAGTGGGACTTTATTTTCATGGATTTCATTTCAGGACTGCCAAAGACTAGGAAGGGACATGATTCTATCTGGGTGATCGTCGACCGTTTGACGAAGTCGGTGCACTTCCTACCGATCAGAGTTATGAACTCTGCTGACAAGTTAGCCAGGCTGTATATCAAAGAGATAGTGCGTCTGCATTGAGTTCCCTTAGAGATCGTGTCGGACAGAGACATGCGCTTTACTTCTATTTTCTGGACTCGCATCCAGAAGGCTATGGGTGTGAAGCTGAACTTCAGTACTGCCTTCCACCCACAGACAGACGGACAGACAGAGCGGGTGAACCAGATTTTAGAGGACATGCTGTGGGCTTGCGCGTTGGATTTCAAAGACAGTTGGGATGATTATCTTCCATATGCGGAGTTCGCGTACAACAACAGTTTCCAAGCGAGTATCGGTATAGCACCTTATGAGGCTTGTATGGGCGACCTTGCTGAGCACCGCATTGCTGGGCAGAGGTCGGTGACCTCATATTGATTGGCCCAGAGATAGTACAGGCAACATCGGAGAAGATTGATATCATCAGACGTTGGCTTCTTATAGCACAGAGCAGACAGAAGAGTTATGCCGATATGAGACGGAGCCCGCTAGAGTTCGCGGTTGGAGATCATGTATTTTTGAGAGTTTTCCCATTGAAGGGAGTCCTTCGGTTCGGGAAGAAGGGGAAGCTAACACCGCGATTCATTGGTCCATTTCAGATTCTCGACCGTATGGGTACTGTGACTTATCGTCTGGCTTTGCCCACGCCTCTCGCGAGCATACACAATGTATTTCATGTTTGTATGATGAAGAAATATGTTCCTGATCCTTCTCATATCATCAGATGGGAGCAGGTGCAGTTAGGTGAGGATGTTACATATATACTGCGACTGGCGCGTATACTAGACAGGAAGGAGCAGGTACTGCATAGCAAGGTCATCCCCCTTGTGAAGGTGTTGTGGACGCATCACTCTGAAGAAGAGGCTACTTAGGAGACGGAAGCCGAGATCAAAAAGAACTACCCACGACTTCTCGAGGAGTACGAAAAGGTACAAATTTCGATGATGAAATTTATTGTTAAGGGGGGTAGATTGTAACGCCTCAGAAAAATCCGTACAGAGACTCGGGTACCAACTCGATCAGAAATCACTTAGGATTAATTCCTTTAGAAAATAAGCGTAAGTTAACTGGCGCTATGCTAGATTAACTGCGAAATTGTCCCTGATCGCTTTAAATACGTTCTACAAGACCCAAAACATGTAGAATCAATGACGCTATAATACCCTGAAACCTAGGATCAAACTCTAAACCCGTTTGATCTCAGAAACCCTCTGAAACTTCGTATTGGATTTAGACTGCACGTCGAAAGTCCGATACCTACAAACTTAGACCATTACGACCGCTTAGCTGGACTTGACAATCGTTTCGAAAATCAAACCCAACCGATGTTCTGAGGTTATTTCATTGAGCCTGGAGTGAAGAGAGTGAGAAAAGGTAAAGATTTAGAAATTTAATTTAAAATCTGGCACGTGTCATTGTGCGTTATTATTAAGCATTCTGACCGTCAGAATTCAGCCAAATTTCACCCTCAGAACAAGAAAAATTTCTCTTTCATGTCATGAAACTTGTAGGCTTGATTTAAGCTCGATGACCACTAAACTGAAACAGGACCGCCACGTGCGATTTGGGAATACTACTAGACTGAAAACTTGATGCAATCAACATCCGATATCCATGTGCTTAAATTCGACCGCATTCGGCCAGGGGACCTGCCAAAACACTCTTTTGGATCGGAAAAGACCCGATTTGGTTATAACCCAAGTATACCCTTGTCCCAAGTCTATTTATGTGAGGTTTTAGCCTATATAAGGGCTTTAAACCCTCTCATATCTCTCCCATCCGATTTTGCAAGAAACCCTAGAAAGTGGTGAGAGAGAAAGAGAGAGTTAGTGAGAGAATTTGCGAGAGAACTTCCTACCGTTTGCTCCAGCTTTTGCATGTACCAAAGCACCGCATTCAAATCACTTTCCGGTGATTTCCAACTCACTTCTAGGTAAGAAAACCCTACCCTCTATCTGTTTTAGGGATTCTTTTAATTCAAATAGCGAAGTAGCTTATGTATCTTGTGCATTAGGTCGTCATAACGCCGTTGACGAAGCGTAGACTTTCTATTCGAATCGATACGCTTCTATGACGAAAGGTGAGGATTGTAGATGCTTAGATTGACTGTTTTTAAAGCTTTCAATGTCGTTTAATAGTAGATTATCGACAAGAACGCTGTTTGACATGTAGAACATGCTGTCAATTTTTCATTTCGTATACGTATGGAAAATATGAGAATTAGGATATTTTAGTCATTTATAGGAAATACTGTATACGTTTGTATTTTGCTGAAATGATTGCCATGAGATTTTATCGTGTTGAGATACTAGATATGCGTGTATACTCTGTTTGGCGAAGAGATTCGCCCTAATGCGCACTTTGGGTCGACATACGCTATGTAGACTAAAGTGTGAAGGCTAAGTGTTTGTAAAAATGTTTGTATTAGTAGGTATTGAGTAAATGGTGTTGTGAATTAGTTTTGAGATTGAATTCTCAATTAATATGCTGATGTATATGATTTCCACCATGTTGGTTACATGAATTGATTTTCCTTATATGTATGGAATGCATCTGTTGGTTGATTTGCTTACATGTATGTTATAACATGCTGTCAACATGCTTGTACTGTTGTATTTCATTTCTATTACTCTCATATGTTCACTGATGTTGTTTGCAAATGCTTGGGGCTATGTTCTAGTCCAGGCAGTCGGTAATAGATTCAAATTCGTGGTTGGCTTCTATTTGCAACGAAGGATGTGTCGATGAACGCGAGTCGTGTTTTGGATTGGCAGCAGTGGTTAGGCCACACGAAGTGTTTTATGCACTTCATATCGTTCAGCTTGAAATGCGCTTGTACTAGTCGAGCCCGTCAAGTAACCCGACTGACCGTTGATTGTTCACCTTGTATGAGTCATAACTGCTTGAACCTAGGGTACTGAACTTATCATTGAAAACCCTGATAACCATGGTACCTTAATCCATAATGACTCATGAGCCAGGCATAGTGGTATGGGACACCGTGGTCAAGCTGTCGGCCTACACTGGGGCCACAAACCTCCCTGTAGTGACCAGTGAGCACCTTTGACTCGTGAGCCGATTGTGGTGGTATGGGACACTACATTTCAGGTCTCGGCCTACTCTGATTAGTGACGAGCCCTTTGTAGTGACCTCGAGCGTATTCCGAGTCTACGGGAGGCGACGACCCTTCCGTAGCGACAAGAGTACAAATAGGCCTGTATTGATAAGGTGATGGGGGAGCGGTGAAACGAGTGCGAGCAACAGCCCTGGCAGCCCTTGCAGTGACTTATAAATATATCATCGTATGAGATTACTAAGAGTGACAACCCTAGACAGGATCTGTGTTGGGATTGATATAAGGAAGGTACCTTAGTTTCCCAATACTGCTGTATGAATGGACTAATAACAACTCAGTAATCATTATCCATATCGCACTGCATGTGCATGGAAGATGTGGAGCACTGAGGAAAGAAAGCATGTCGCGGACGTAAGATGGTGCCGCATGAGGGAGTATGTCGGTGAGGGCATCCATCATGTCATTTCATGCTTCTATTAACAATAATATTTAGGATTGTCTGATTGCTTGCTTTACTATTAACGCGTGATTGATTTGATAACATGCTAATCTTTGCTCTATGATTCCATTGAGTTGATCACTCACTCCCATGTTACGGGACGATGTTTGCAACACCTACCAGACTCTGTCTTAGATGCAGGTGACGAGGCGATTCAGGACGTGAAGCCGGGCTACTACGAGGATCAGGACGAGTTCTCGTATATGCAATTCGCTGACGGCTTTGCGTAGGTGGCCTGGATCGACGGGACTTGCTAGTTGGATAGTTATATGACATTTTGTTTTTGGTTTGATTTATGTGTATGTGACTCAAAGATGTATTCATACTTTGGAGACAGTTTGAGATTATTTTGTTTTCATACAGTGATGTATATATCTTTCAGTCTTTCGCTTGCGTTTTATCACTGGATCTGGAGTATGAATTGCAGTTTTGGTATAATCCTACTCATGTGAATGCACTAACTCAACCAACATTGAAGCATAAGCATATTTGTTGCATAAGTGATGGTCTGGAACTCGGGAGTCGGGTTTCTGCACGACTCCAGATTTTCAGGGTGTTACAGTCTACCATAAAATTAGATTTGGTTTTGAACTTTTTAAGGAGTCTTCTAGCCTGAAAGTTGTGTCATCATCTTTCCCATCCCGTGCTTTTTCTAGGCCCATGAGTTCAAAGTCTAACTTGATGTCAAAATTCTATGTGTCAACATTGAACTCATGCAGTTCCATAGATGAACTGAGCACATTTTCGCATGCGAGTTTTGAAAGATTTTTTTTATGTTTTGGTGTTTTGTAAAGCTAGAATATCTATTTTTTTTTAATAGTTTTTTTTAGAACTTTTTGCTCCAAGGGATCCAGAACAAGTCGTTATTACAAACTATGATTGAAGCCGACCTGTCTCTGGATGCCAAATGCTACTTAAATTAGCATTTATTTTGAGAAAAAGGTGCCCATGGATGGGTTAACAACCAATTCAATTGTCAAGGGGACTAAAGTCTAACTTAGACTCCCAGGCCTTTCGACTGAAGTTGATGCGATGGGTGCAAGATCATGGGCTAGACCAATGACCATTACCGCCGCTTAGTTGGGTCGGGATCAGGGTCAAAGTTGTAATATATTCCTCCCTGATCACTTCCCACACACTGGAGTTCTTCCAACTCTTTGGCTTGTCATGGTTCTTCGATATAAGACCTATTTAGGGCCGATTATTTCCCCTTCATAGTCCAATGAATGGGCTCCTTCTGCTTGTGGTTGGTAGTGTGATGTTATTGCTTTTGATTATGGGTTGTTGATGTAGACGTGTTGGTCCCTTGCTAAAAGATTGACTGGGAAAGTTATGCCCTTAGCTAACTGGAGTGGGAAGGTCGTGCCCTAGGTCAACTGTGGCTGAGATGGGGAGGTTGTCCCCTTCACTGGTTGGAATGGACATGATGTGTCCCTAGCCGACTATATTGAGATGGGGAGGTTGTTCCCTTGACTGGCTGGAGTGGGCAGGTTGTGCCCCTGCTTAACTGTGATCGTGATAGGGAGGCTGTCCCCTTGATTGAATGGAGATGTGGTGGGTAGGGTATGCCCCTTGCTGACTGGATTGGGCAGGTTGAGCCCCTCGATGGATGGAAAGATGGGGAGGTTGCCCCCTTAATCAATAACAATGATGAAAAGGGGGAGGCTGTCCCCTTGATTGATTGAAGATGTGGTGGGCAGGATGTAAGGCCCGTATCCTAGATCGTACCATTCTATAGACTCGCAATCCTCTCTGTCGAATTTCGATGACCCGTGACCTGTAGTCGGTATTTACACGCGACCTTAAGTCGCATCCTGTCAATCTGAGTCAGCTCAACCCGAAACTTGTACCCTTGCAACCGCGCCATCGCCGTGGTTCCAACGCTGCATCTCACGCGTCGATGCAACACCCAGTCCAGGAGTTGTGGGCCTAAGAATAAATCAAGGAAACACCGCTGGCAACGTGTGCACTGTTTTCAAGAAGATTCTTGGTTGAGAGAATGGAATCTCTACCCATACCCTCTCTTTTCACTAAGTCAACCAAGCCCTTACCTCTCCCATACCTTTCATGCTACCCTTACCCCATCTCATCTCATGCCCAAAAAGTCAACTAGCCCCATCCCTTACCCATACACTCCATGTCATCCATCCTTACAACTCCCATTACTCTCACATTTCTCTCTTCGCTCCCAAGCAAGCAACAAGGGTGGACGTCCAGACATTTCAAGAGAGGAGAAGCAAGGTGTGGCCCACTTCCTACCCCCTCTAATCTCCCATCTCCACCCTTCAATCTTCATCTTCCACCATTAAAGGGAAATCCTAGGAGCTAAGGAGTCCAAGGAGCCTAGAAGAAGTGGAATCGGTGGGTGTTCATAACATTAGATCTTGATTTTTGATGTAAGGCCCAGTTGTGATGGGACCTATTTTGATGTATGCGTTGTAGATCCTAGAGGGGCCCATAGTGGCGGGGTCCCTTATCACGCTGTCCCATTTTGGGATGCCCCACTATCCAACCGGGGCCCACTTGGTTGACCACCTTGCCTGTTCGTTTTGGACAGGCCTGGATGAAGAGAAATATAAATGTCAGCTTGGTCCATGGCTGGTGGGCCACTCACGTAGACCCCACCCAAGGTATGCGTAGCATCCACACTATCGTCCAGGAAGCAGGGCCCACCAATGTATTTTATTTAGGTCGTCCGTCAAAGGGACGCCTAGACGGGACCTATGTGCATAGGCAATGCAGACAGCAGCAAGATTATCCAGCTAATGGGTCATGTGTGCGTGGATCCCACTAGATGTAAGTGTTTTAGCCACGTCATCCATCCCTAGACGAGGGACCCCACATTGATGCTAGTGTTTCATCCTAACAGTTCAAACATTGGGGCCTTGACGTGGTGTATGGGTTTTATCTACATTGTCCATCTCTGGACGGTGGAGCCCACTTGTTGTGTGATGGCCACGCCATCCATCTGTGATAACCCACCGTGATTTATGTATTTTAGCTGCTGATTGGTCGTCAGCAAGCTCTGTGGGACCCATGCACATGTGCAGATCATGGTGGGAGCTCACATCCAGACCGTCCGTGGAATGAACGTCGAGGGGTTGGGTGTTTGATTTTATATATATATATATATATATATATATATATATATATATATATATATATATATATATATATATATATATATATATATATATATATATAATATTATGAGTGGTGGGCCCCATGTGGGACCCACCTGTTGAGATAGCTGGTTGGTTAGAGTACCCTACACTAGCTATATAGCTACTGTATTGAAACAGCAAATTCTGGGGGTCCCACTTGCTATCCACACCGTCCATCTAGAGGACGGTTGGACCCCACCTCAATGCATATGTTGCATTCACACTGTCCAGACATCTGGACGCTGGAAATCCACGGTGGTGCATATGTTATATATAAACCCTCCGTCCTTAGGACGGCGGGACCCACACTGCACGTGTGGGGTCTCTACCATCCAGGCGGACATGGACCCCCTGGCCAAGATGTATGTGTTACATTCAACCGTCCATCCAATTGGCGAGCTCGTCTCAAGGCCTGAGACTAAAAATGAGGTAGATCCATCAGGTGGACCACACCGTACAAAACAGTGGAGAGTTAAACGACTACCATTGAAATCCTTTTAGTACCATAGAAGTTCTATATCAATTCGATATTTTTTTCCCCTCTTGATTCAGGTCTTTGTGACCTTATGAATAGATTGGATGGAAAATAAATGTTATCGTGGCCCAGTGTGGTTTAAACAGTGAAAATCATTATCTCCACTGCTATTTGTGGTATGGCCCTGATGATCCTTCAATATGATTCATTTTTTTGGGTAATGCTCTTTAATGATCTCTAAAAACAGATGAATGGTGTAGATGGACCAACTAGGTCGGTGGGCCCACTTGATGTACATGAGGCCCATTGGTGCGACCCATGTGATGCGGCCCAATGAGAAGTATTAGCTGCCCATATATGGGCCCATTATGGTATATTAAGGCCCAGATATGAGGCCCATTGTGATATATATACGGCCCATGTATGAGGCCCATTGTGATATATATACGGCCCATGTATGAGGCCCATTGTGATACATATTCGGCCCGTATATGAGACCCATTGTGATGTATATTGGGCCCGTGTGAGTGGTTCATTGTGATCTATTTGAGGCCCATTGGATGTGGCCCATTGTGATGTATGTGGCCCAACGTTGATGCGGTCCACTTGATGTTTATGAGGCCCATTAGTGCGGCCCGTTGATGCGGCCCACTTGATGTATTGAGGCCCATTGTTGCGGCCCATTGATGCGGCCCACTTAATGTTTATGAGCCCATGGGTGCGGCCCATTGATACGGCCCACTTGATGTATATGAGGACCATTGGTACTGCCCCTTGATGTGGCCCACTTGATGTTATGAGGCCCATTGGTGCGGCCCCTTGATTTTATGAGGCCCATTGATGCGGCCCACTTGATGTATATGAGGCCTATATGATGAGGCCCGATGTGTTATATATGAAGCCCATGTGATACGGCCCATTGTGATATATGAAGGCCATATGGTAAGGCCCATTATGATTGTATGAGGCCCGTTAAGATTGTATGTGGCCCATTATGTTGTGTATGAAGCCCTTACATGAGGCCATGGACCCACTACATGTTTGGCCCTACGAAGGCACCCCTTGGGAGCAATGTTGGTTAAATGTCCACATTGATGGGTAATGATGGTTAAATGTCCACATTGTGACCTTCCCTTAGGCCTATTGTTAAGCCGATTGTTGATGCCAGTTATCAATATTGATTATGAGTATGTGACAGCATAGCATCATGATACATGCTGATAAGCATCATCTGCATATTTGTTATGAGACTTGGATGACTATTGCATATGCCATAGGGCAGGTTGTTTATAGGACTCCCTGATCGGCGAAATCGTCCTACATGAGTGCCTAGTATGCGCAAGATTGATGAATGATTGGACTGTGTGACTCATGCATCTCACATTTTGGGATATAACTACTCTATGCCCTTGCGACATCAGGGTCGTGCCCTCCACAGGTATATTATGGATGACTAGATGGGACACCAGAAATCTTTTTTTATAAGGGGTTTCATAGATGTCCTTGGGTGAAAGTCCCTAAGCCTCCGTGGCCAGGAGATTCTTCAAAGTCTAGACCAAGTGGATACATGAGCAGCCGAGTGTCAAACACCAGTAGACAGCATCTCCCACTATGTAGGGGTCGGTTGGAAGGGGGTGTGGCCTTACCTGCCCAAGGGTAGGGAGCATAGCTAGGCTGAGTTTAACCAGCTCGTACATGGGTCCACTATCGACGTGCCGGGTAGATATTGGCTGATTATTGTCTAGGCGGATAGTGAGGTCTCTTCCACTTGCATGGTTGCGCATCCAATGGGTAGTGATCGTGTGTAGAGTCTACTACACCCTGGTGATGATCCCAAAGATGTACAGTACTGATATGTGGACTTATTAAGCTGCAGTTACATACTCAGCATTTTACTCATTCATTCATTCATTCACTATCCACTCGAGCTAGTAGTTCGCAACTAATTGATGTGTACCTTCGTAATGGCCAGGATTTCGGTTGGGTACACGACCAACCTGAGGTTAGGAGTTTACCACATTGAGTCTATCTATCCAAATTTATGTATGGGACTGGTTTGAATAGAAGTCTCTTATGATGGACTCCATAGCCTATGATACTACGTACTATCATCCTGACTTCACACTCCAACTTGGTCATTTCATTCACACCATATATTACATTACATCCACGGTATATGGTATTTTGGGTTGCTACGTTTCTGCATTTATATGGCCTAGATGAGGTTGACGACATTTGTGGACTCATTAGGATTTGCATATTGCATTGCATCCTCAGTATATGATATTTGGTTTACTATGTCTCCGCATTGTATAGTTGATATACATTACTTCCTCAGTATGTGATATTGGCTTATTATCTTTTTACATCACATGGCCTAGATAAGGCTAATGGTATTTATGGACTTACCAGCATGTTTTCGCATTTCTCTGATATTATATACTTGGCACTTACCTTACGCACACACTTACACCACCCTCTAAGCTTTCTATAAGCTTGTACGCAATAGATGTGTGCAGGTGGTGTTAGGTCGCAGCAGCGTTGATTTTGAAGCAAGCAACTGTCTTCTGGAGCTTTGATTATTGATACATGTATTTCCATTTTAGCACTATATTCAACAGTTTATATTAGTAGATATGTGATGATAATTTTGCCTTTGTGATTTGGATAAACTTGTGGTTATGCTTATTACGATTTAAATGTACATTGAAAAATCCTCTTTGTAGGATCTCAAGATCAAAATCTAGTGTATGGGCGGTGGGATCCGAGAATGGGGTACTACGGAGGCTATCGACACCAGATTCGGTGATCAAAAATTTTGTGAGCCTGGTTTCTGAGTTTGGGGCATGAAACAGGATGTGCCCCTAGTTGATTAGATTGGGCAAGTTATGCCCTTGATTGATTGGTCTTGCCCATGGTTGGGCACTTCTTCTTTTGTCTGCGGTTCTCTTCCCACTGGTCCCAAAATGGTTTCCCATCGAATAGGCGGCCACAATGCTTCACGCAAGCATAATGGGAGTCTTTTTCTCAGCGTAGTTGGTCCTCATCCTGACTCCTTGTAAGGAACTCTTAGTCTGACAAAATAGATTGGTGTCCTTCAGAATCTTCTTTTTCTCCATTTCTCCTTGAAAGAAGGCAGGTATCGCAATCCCCACTTCCTCTGGTTATATGTTGTCTCTACCACCCTTGTTTTATAATGATTCTTTGTGTTATATTTGAGACTTAGTCGTTCTGCGGGTTGGAAGACGTACTCAGCATTCATTGGCAATGGATTGGCGATCACATTCATAATCTCGAACTTGAAACTATGGTAGGCGACGTCTTCTTCAGAGTGCTAGATGTTAATAACTGGGATGTCTAGCTCCAGTGCACTGTAGCTTCTTGGGATGATGAATTCTTGCTCAGCTAGAATGGAGATCACCTTGTTATTCATGATGTATTTTATTATGCCCCAAACTCAGAAATTGGCCTCACAAAATCCCCGATCGCCAAATCCAGCACCTACAGCTTCTGTAGTACCCCCGCTTTCGGCTCCCAGCACCATATGCCAAGTTTCCAATCCTGGGACCTACGAGGAGGATTTTCAATATGAATTTGATTCGTAATAAACACAACCAAAGGCATAACCCACAAACAACAACCAAAAACTCCATCACATTTTCACTATGATCAAAAACTTATAAGTATAATGCGCATAAAAAGAAATATAATGATGATAGACAAAAGCTCCAAGATGATCTGTTATGCGCTCCTACCTTAGCGCTGTTGTGGTCCAACGTCACCTTCACACAACAGTCGTGCATAAGCTTACGGAAAGCTTAGAGGATGGTGAAAGTGTGTGCGCAATGTAATAATACAATTATGCAATATCAGAGTAATGCGGAATATGCTGATGAATCCATGAATACTATTGATTGTACCAAGGTTATGTGATGCAAGGCATGAATGATGTCAGCCATACTGAGGCCATGAGATGCGAGATGTAACTCAAGCATACCAATCCTCATCTGAGTCCATATATCAATACAGCTCAACTCTGGAATATCATCATGGTCTAGTACATTTCAAACCAGAATGCCACCCCATTGCGCGCAATAAGGTGAGTGGAAGAAACCTTACTATCCACTTGACAATTTTGGGTTGGTCTTGTCGATAGTGGACCCATTCCTCGAGCAGGTCCAACTCAGCTTAGCTTTACCCCCTCCTCTTGGACGGGTAAGGCCATACCCCCTTCCAACTGACCATGACATAGTGGAAAGTGAGGCCTTTCTGATATTCGGCACTTGGCGCTCATGCATCCACTCGGTTTAAACGTTGGAGTAACCACCTGGTGCCATAATGGTTTAGGAAATTTCACCAAGAGACATCTATAACACCCCATGTAGAACAAGATTTGTTGTGTCCAATTCTGCTAACCACGATACGCCTGTGGAGGCTACGACCCTGATGTCGTTAGGGTGTACAATAGTCATGTCACACAATGTGAGATGCATGAATCATACTATCCAGTCATGCAGCAATCCTACGTGTACTGCACGCTCATATGGGTAACTCCCCCTATCAGGGAGTCCCATAATAATCTGCCCAATGGCATGTGTTATGATCAATCACTCCTCACATTAAGCATGCATATGATGTGTATGAGCATGGATCGTGGAGCTATACTAAGCATATTATATGATGATGATGTACTCCCCCTTATATCAAGGTTGGGCCTAAGCGGCCTACCCACAACCTAGGGATCCGAAAAGGGATCCTTCACCATACCATTGCATGGCCCACTAGATGCCCTAGGGGACCCAAATGAGTCCTAGATGGACTCTAAAATAAAAGAAGTAATCCTATTAACAACCAATGGGAGCCCAACATCTTGGGATAACCTAATGAGAATAGATGGATCATGCAAATGGGGCCCAATGACTAGGATCAACCCACTTAGAGAATGATTTGTATAGGCCTAACAAGGCCTAAGGGAAGGTCACAATGAGGACTAGATCATATGCCCACGACCTACATAGCATCGCATGCTAGACCTGACCCACGCTTACGCTCTCAACGAGTTTCTCCTCCTGACAAAACACATAGCATTAACTTGTTGTCTACACTCGCTGGATGCATGAGAAGTTGAGTTTCAGGACACCATCTACCAAAAGAAAATAATACCTAAGTGTATTTGATGAACTGTTTGTATTTCAAGTTAGTCTGTTTTACCATGGTTATTTCCAATCAAGGTTTTCTACTGTTCATGTTGTTGGGTTGATATGGTATGTTAGATGAATCACTATTTCACAATTGAAAATATTAGCAATATAAATTTTTATTTCTAATTAATAATTCTAGCTATCATTTTGTTGAAACTTTAATAATTCAAATACTTAAATAAAATATTACTTTTACTATTATTTAATTTAGGAATTATTATGAAATAATGTATAAGAAATTTTATTTAAATTCTAACTTTAATTAAATCAATTTTTTTACACTTAAATAATGTTAAATATTGGCATAAAAATATTTATTATTTTTATTCACTAAATTCTAAAATTAAAATTTTTATTTTATTTATCACATAAACTTAACAAATATATATATATATATATTAAAATAAATTGATTATTTTATAACAAATTTTAATTTCTCTTTGATAATTCATTGAGAATGTATATTTAGGTTTAATCAATAAATTATTTAAATCTTAATTTAAACAAAAAATTTGAACTACAAGGAAAAGATTTTTTTTTCAAGTTAAAAATCTAATATTATACTTTATTAAAATTTAAATTTAATAAAGTTTTAAATATACATTAATCACTAGAATTTCAAAATATAGAAATCTAATCAATTTAGTTTCAATTCCAAAATTTTGAAAAAAATTCCTAAACTTAAGTTCAATTAAATTTAAATTAATTAACTCTTTACAGAAGCAAAAATATTATACCGATTTCTATAATATAACATTAATAATGTATTTAAATTATTATTTAATAATTTAAGTTAATCTATCTTAAAAAAATTTATCTAATTATTTTAAATCTAAATTTAGGATTTTATTATTATTTATTTTTATATCTAAATTTAATAAGTTTAAGGAAGTTATTAATTTGAAATTTGGATACTATCATTATCATTATTATTTTTTTATAATTAATCTTAAGTATTATAAATTATTAGAATTTAAATTTTTAGTTTACTTTTTAACTTAAATTTATATATATATATATATATATATATATATATATATATATATATATATATATATATATATAATTTGGATTAATTAAACGATTAAATTTAATAACTAACATACTCATTAATTAAAAATATTTTAAAATTAATTCAAATTTACTAATTTAAATAAATTCATAAATTAATTAAAAATGTTTTATCCACGGACGGTGTGGATAAAACATACTTTGTGTGGGGTCCATGTCCCATAGGTGGTCAGGATATAAGACATATACATCACCTATGTCCCACGTGGACAGCAGGGATGAAACACGTACATCGTGGTAGGCCCACTATCCCATGCTGAACGGTGCGACAGATACATCACCTAGGTGGGCCCCAAGGTGTAGGTATCATGATGCTATGCTATCACATACTCATAATCGGTATTGATAACCGGCACTGATAATCGAACTCGACAATCAGCCTCAATAATTGCCTTCGACAATCGAAATCGGCCGAACAAGGCCTAAGAGAAGGTCACAATGTAGACATTGAACCATCATTGCCCAACAATGTGGTCATTTAACCAACATTGCCGCCAAGGAATGAAGTGCACCAGCCAATCAGAATTCTAAGGTAGGTGGGTACCACATGGGGCCTACACATACAGATATATATATATATATGGTTTGTATATATTATAATAATATAATAATATAATAATATATTATAATATATACATACCATACACACACACACACATATCCCCCACAAGCCTGCGTCCTGGTCCTCTAGACGTTCTGGATGGATGGTGTGGATACACCCATCCAGGTAGGCCATCATTTATAAGGAAAGAAAAAGAGAGAAAGAGAGAGAGAGAGAGAGAGAGAGAGAGAGAGAGAGAGGAGATGGGATGAAAATGTTGACTTTTGGGGTTATTGTGTAAGAGAGGTATGGGTTGTGATGGGGTGAGTAATGTGTTTGGTGATGGATTGATTGATGTGTTGTACTTGACATGTACTTGCCATCATGGGATTGATGAAATATTTTATAGAGATTCCTCTCTAGGACTTGGCAAATGCGCGGTGTTTCCTCGAGATATGCATGGGCCCACATCTCCTAGCCTAGGTATCGCCTTGGTCCGTGAGACGCGATGTTGGAACCGCGGTGACAATGTGGTCGCTAAGGTACAAGTCTCGGGTTGAATCGACTCAGGTTGACAGGGTGCAAATCAGGGTAGCGTGCAAACGTTGATTATAGGTCGTAAGCCGCCGGAATTCAACAGGGAGGATCGCGGGAATATACGGAATGGTACCAAATAAGATACGGGCCTTACATATTCACTCGCTAGTGGAGGGTAGATGAGATTGCTCTGACCTTGTCTATGAGCTGAAAGTAATGACAAAAACATCCAGGCCAATTTGCACTTTGATGTTTATATCCCCTTCTATAGTTCTGCGGGAGTTGTCGAAGGCTCTGACAGTCATGTTACTTAGCCAGAAAGAGGATGGCTCAATTGATAGGCGCACAATAGTCTAGAGTGAGCACACGTTCAGGCTTGAGCCATTATTGAGGAGGACCAGTGGGACTCATAAGTCTTTGTAGCACAAGGCTATGTTCAGTGATCTTCTATGACTTCGGCCTTCTGGAGATAACTTATCATCGTTGAATGTGATGGCCCGAGGAGTAAGAAGTTGCCTGATCATGAGCGCTATCATCTTGAGCAGAGTGTATGAGGCTATGTGTGCACCATTCAGGGTTTTGACGAATAATTCAATGTGCATGCACGATGTGCAGAGTAATTCCCACACAGAGATTTGAGTTGGGATTGCCTTGAGTTGTTTTGCTATGTCGTATGTCACCTCTCCTTTACTTCCCAGATCAGACAGAGTGCCCTTCAGGTCGCTTCAGCTAGACCCATCCCTTCGAATGCACTACCCATTGGGGTTCATGATCCCCACCTCATCACATTTCAGGTAATGTCATGGAATTACCTTATAGAAAGGAGGTTCTCACCCTTCCAAGACCATTGATGCTTTTGTAGATGCTGCTGAGGTTTCAAGTTATAGGGGGGAACTATCATGGTAACCCCGTGTCTCCGGGATGGATTCTCTTAATGATGCAGTTCTCCACAAAATGATTATCGGTCCCGTGAAGCACCTTTACATTACCTCTCCACTGTTCTTTTGTAGGTCTTCCACAATGGGCTAGTTGGCGTGACATGAGAGGCAAGTTTCTAAAAAATCTATCAACTTGTGCTCATGTTGCCCCTTGTAAGACAACTGGCTCGTACGATGATGGTGCCCTTTCCAAGATCACCAATTCTTCTGATTTGATCCTTTATCTAACCGGTGGGAATGTTGATGGGTGCTGAAAGAAGGCACCAATCAGGATTACTGGTTGGGGGGCTGGGAGTGCCCCTTGCAGAATGACTGACTTGAAATGAGAGGATGCGCCCATCAATATGATGGGATCCCATGGCTCATTATTGTTTCGAGTTGGTGTAGGAAGATGAGGATCATATCTCCCTTAAAGAATTATCGCTCAAACTGTGGAGATGAGGCTTGTGGTGATAACATGGATGAACTGAATGGTGGAGAAGAAGAGATCAATGCTCTCCTCCTCAAGGAAGTTAATGGAAGGGCCACTTGATATGTTAGGGCCCACTTGGTGTTATGGCAAAGGATTTTGGAGGATGTTGGTGGGTGCAGCTGTAGGTTACAAGAGTTTAGATCACAATCTTCCTATTATCGATCAAATCTTGGATTGTACGTCTTAGTAAAAGCACCAGCCTATGGTGTGACCTCGACCCTGGTGGTATGCGTAATACTCGTGCTCATTGTTATTGAGTGGCAGAGGATTTGGAGGTGTACTAGGTTATAAGGGTGACAAGAGTTTCTTTGCTTCTACACTAACATAGTCATGATCTGGCTATACATTTGTGTGAGCGGGGTGAACTTTCTCGGTTCCCTTACCATCTATCGATTTTGATAGGGGTATTGCTCATTGCCCTTAAATTGATGTTGTTGTTGCAGTTGTGGTTGCAGTGGTGGTTGCGGGATTTGTTGTGGTAGATGGGGTTGATATCTTTTTTAGTGTTGCTGAGATTAGTATTGACGATACTGCTAGCATCCTTGTTGGGGAGCATACTGACTGACTTGATCAGTGTTGACGATGTTGTTAACCTCTGTTGGACATTAGATTGAATCATTTTTTTCCATGTCTTGGGGGTTTGCCCTCGAGCTTGCTCCATTTTTCTATAGCGGTTTGTTGTGGCTAGGGAGCAATTGTTTCAACTCTTCTTCCGGTCTTGACTTGCCCCCTTGTGTGGAAGGGTTAGGTGAAGTTTGCATATGGGTATGAGATCAAGTACCCCGAAATACTTGGGTTTACCGAGTTGACGATCATAAAGATCTACTCCTCATCGTTAATGGGGATTCACATTCGGAGGGTCATGGCTTGCCACCGTCCAACATATGCTAATAATGTCTCATCACTTCTTTGCCTTAGGGCTGCCTAATTTTCCGTCCTTAGTGCTATGTCTAAATTATATGTGAATTGATCGATGACCTGGGAAAATTGCTCCCAGATCTTAATATAGTGATAATCCAATGATGTATACCAATCCAGAGCATCACCCTTGAAAGAGTTTTGGAATAGGCGAATGAGGGCTTCGTCATTCTCTGCCACGACGTTCAACTATGCACAGAAAGCTTTGAGACAGGTTATGGGATAGTCGTTGCCATCATACCTTTTAAACTTAGTAACCCCAAAGTTTTGAGGTACACGTGCATCTAGGAAGGGACACGTCCCTGAACTTTGTTGAGGGGAGGTCAACCCCCTTGTTGTCATTAAAGCTAATTTTGCATGGCTTGGAGTTGCTTCCGCAACTCCATTTTTATTCGGCTTGTTTGAGAGATTGGTGTGTCTGGCAACTCAGTTCATTCCACTTCTTCAGCATAGTGGTTAATTTTTTGACCCTATGGCTCCCATTAGGGGGAGCTTGTTGTAATGTGAATATGTTCCTTATTGCGGACAATTGCTAGAATTGAAAGGCACTCCCAATCGGGGGAGGCTGAGAAGATGGAAAGCACACCCATGGTAGGCATTCGCCACTACTAGTCCTAGGCTTCTGGTGAGGGAAGTTGTTGCTGCTTGAAATTGAATCCCGGCTGCGGGATGTGCTGAAAATTGGCTGGGGATCTTGACTATAGCATCTGCTAAGAATTTATTTGAAACCCTGACTGAGAAGTTGGATGGAAATTGACTAAGAGTCCTAATTGCGAGATTGTTTTGACTACTAGTTGCGGGAGGGTATTGAAAGAAGTGTCATACAGTCGAGGGTTATGCTAACTAATATCGATAATTCTGTACGGATTCCAACCACTATGCCTCGTTTGAATTGGAAGCTAGAAAGAACCTCAAAGCTAGTTGTTGTGGTTGTTGAGATAGGCTAGCTTGGTTGCTTGTTGCAGTGGCTTGTGTCTGCATGAATTGCAAGAGCATCTCCTACATTGCTTTGACTCATTGCACAAATTCTTAGATGATCGACGTGACTCCTATCGGTTGTGGTTGTGCGAGCAAAACTTTTATGAGATTGAGTACATGGAAGGGTTGGATTTCTTTTTCATGGTTGGCCATGGCTTTCTGTGATTTGGGTTAAATTGATGCTGCGGAAGGTGAGGTTTTTTGGGAACGCTTAGCTCACAAAGGCACAATGGTTTCAAATTTTTGGTGGTTTCTTTTTTTCTTTTTCCTTCTGATGCAGATGCAAACTCTCGAGAACTGTTGACCCTCAAGGATGGAAAAGATCCTGTTTTCTAGTTAGGTCTCAACTGGTGTGGCTAGCACCTCCCCAATAGAGTCGTTATTCTACAAATGCTAGGATCCCAGACCAAAAATTGACTTGAGGCCACTTTCACCACAGGTTGCATCTTTCAAGGGCTTTATGTCGTGATTGGTTGATTATGTTTGACCAGAGTTGCCACTAGCCGATTTTTTCGTCTCTGCAATCGGCTAAACCCTATAAAAATGATAGGGTAGGGATCCAAAGATTTATTATCCTGAGATGAACCTTCAGTTTTGCGATAAGAGATTTTAATTAAGGGACCATAGTTACAGAAATGGAATGTGTTAGGCACCTACTCTGCTTGTACATATGTACGATATCTACTTCATAAGATCTGACTATTCTTTGAGGGTGAGGATTCAATTCTTGTACATGAATATATGCAATGCTTGTGACAAAATGTGAATTAATTACATGTTTTCTATTGGACATAATCCGATTAAACTAGCAAGCCTCATAGCATACTTTTGAGCCAATTTGGTGCAAAGTGTGTTGGATAATGTGATAAATATTACATTATGCAAATCCTATAATTAGATAAAGCTTAATTGAAAAGCAGTTGGGTGAACGATAATGTCAGAAGGATCGTATCGAGTGGATTGGATTGAACTTGGATTGACTCAAGAGGCTAGTATTATGGTTGGACCTATGCTAAGCTCTCTTTCTCACCCCCACTTTCCTTGGTGTAATGGATGCTTGATTGTCGATAGGCAAGGATTAGCATGTATGGATGTGGATTAAGGGATGCTTGAAATGTGAAGGTAATGGAGCATTTATAAACCTCCAACTTGTTTTTTCTGATTATTCCTGCAAAGCCTAGGGTTAAAAAAGGTTTGGATGGTTGAGATTTGAGATTACCATGTGGCAAGATATGATGTGTTGGTTTGGATGGCATAAGGTGTAACTTTGGCCTAAGGGAGGGCATCAAAGTAATTTTCAGATTTCGCCCCTACATGAAATAGGCAAAAGAAGACAACAACACATGAGTGAGCGACTTGTCAAAGTATGGCCACTGCCACGTGGTGAACAGTGCTCTGCGCACCGCTCACCATTCCTTTTTTGCTTTATCTTTGAAGGGAGGCTCACCTTGTACACATGGACAAGTTTTGGCCATCTTAAGGTGCCTTACTATCTCACATTTTCTCTGAATTGGGCTTTGGAATGGGCTTGGGCTAAAATAAGTTTATGGACTTGATTCGACAAGGTGAGTTGATTGGGTAGGCTATGTGGGTTGAGTAGGTGAGTTGACTCAAGAGCCGACTTTATGGGTTAGCTTTTCCCTGAAGTTTGGATTTGGAACTAATTTTAGGATCAATTTCTAATATTCTAGGGTTTAGATTAGTGTTCAGATTAGGGTTTAGGGTTTGTATTAGTGTTAATGGTATGTAGCAAGTTTTGGCTTATGATTAAGGGTATGGATTAGGACTTTTGTTCAATCATGCTTATTGGCCTAATGTAGGGTGCCTACAAATATCCCTCTTTAGGGGAGGTTGCGTGCAACCGAATGTCAAAACGACTGGACACCCCACCCTCTGTAGTCAGATTAAAATGCAGTGTGGACTTGTTTCTTACCTTTGTATCTGAGTTAGTTGATTCTTTAAAATTAAATGATTTTCACATATCACGGATATATAGAAAAAAGTATTGCAATTGCACCTGCACTTTTTGCAGCTTTACGAGCAACCAATTGCAACATTACAAGAATACCGCTTCAAACTGAAATATTACTGGGAATCTCACAGGTACAACATGGTTTGCTATGTCTAAAAGTCAATATTGCATGACTGCATCATGTCCATATCACAGGTGTGAAAACTGTACCATTGATCAGGAAGGTCCACCATCATTGAACATGCAGCGACGTATACTTCTGCCCATCCATTCCTCAGCTAGAGCACGTGTTGAATATAGTTCTCATCATTTCTTTTTCTTCGATACACGTGAGCCCTGCCTGATGAATGAACCTACATGGATTTTTAGTTCAACGCATCTTATAAGCAGTTTAAACTCAGGGAGGGGCATGCTTGCTGTGAGGAAACAATTCCCCATCCGTGGGCTTCGATTTTGCTTTAACCATCAGCATGAGTGGGGGCCTGATGCTTGTCGAATATGCAGCAGCTTACATGATTATATGACTAGACTGCCCTGATTTCGAGCTTTGACATGTACAAGAGTGGAGGTATTAAATACCCATAATGCAACTGTTTAAGTTAGCTCATGTTAACACCTACAACTATTAAACTAATAGAAAGTTGGCCTATCCTTTTTTTTATCTTGGGTAAAAACTCTTTACAACAGCACAATTGGATGCATGTACCTAGCTCATCTCTTACCCAGATCTTGAACTAGGCTGGCCGGAGATCCTATTTATTTATTTTTGGTTGGCTCAGGCCCAGCCCTTTGACAGCCCTTGTTGAACATTATACCATAATTGTGGAGCTGGGAGGCTCTCCCATCTTATATGTTGCATCCAGCCTTTTAGTCTGTTTAAATTGATTATATGTCCAACATTAAATTATTTTGATGACCCTGCCCTCTTAAGGGGCATTTATTTAAATAATGTCAAACATTTACAACCATGTGTTGTTTTATTTTTATTATTTTTAAGGATATCTATATCAATAGGACAGTTACGGCCTGATGATATGGATCAATAATCCAAAGGGTCAACCTGCATAAAATCAAGATTTAAATGAAGCTGGCTAGCATACACTAGGAAAGAAATGCAATTTAAATCCCAGAGGCATAACTTTGAGCATAATCCCTGTTTTGAGATCTCTCAAAGGCATCAAGGAGCCCTACAATTGACTATTTCTACCAAACTTACAAGGGTTCAAAGCATAGCTCAGGGCCTATGGTAAGTATGACAAGATGGGGGAGTAGTTTTTTATTTTAAGTAACCTCAATGGTATTTTTTGGGGATGAATTTCACCTTCACCAACATGGCGCATGACAAGCTTTTAAGTTCAAATTCAGATGTATTCGCGAGCATCAATCAACCCAACACGTGGGTGGAGCATGTGTTCGATTGATCTCGACCTTGGCCCACTTTTCACCACTACCATCACAATTCTCTGGCCAAATGCACATGCATGGGCCCCACCTGATGACAAACCGTTGCTTACCCTAAGGTGGTTTTTGGCTCTTTAAGATAGTCACAAAATAATAAATATCCTAAACAAATCAACAATGGGATGGAACTTTAATTGCCAGATCTGTGTCACCAAAGGGTCAGTAATGCATCACAATTTTAACTTGTGTGATTTTCTCAAGAGACAGGAACATTATTGGAATAGTAGGTTTCTCGTCAAAAAATCAAGCATTAGGAGCTGGGTTGATCAACAGGCCCAGCCATCATGGAAAGTGGTTGCACAAGGTATAGGTCCAATCATCAAAGCCCATCTCCAGACTCCAGCCTCAAAAAAAATTGGCAGGCCAGTGTTATCCAACCATGGCCGAGATCATTATCAGCACAGCTTATAAACCCTCGTTTTTTTTTTATTCATATCAATTGGGGGTCATCTTCGACCCGGGCCGAGTCTAGGGACATGCCAAAGACTTATCTCTGAAATGAAGTGGGCAAGTTTTCTCAAAGCAAATTTCAAACAAGAGAGAAAAAGGGAAAAAAGAACCAAAAAAAAAACGAAAAAAAAAAAAAAAGAAAAAGCAAAGGCCATATTAGAGAATACCTGAAAGCACCCTATTATATACTTGTAACAGTTAACTAAAAAAACGCTCCTTTCTAAGCACGCCTCATACAAGAGGGCTTCACAATAATTCACTTCTCTGCAGCCACCACCCAGCATGCTTTGCTCTCCTAGTAAGTCCACAAAGATGATTCCAATCAGAACCACGCCATCCAATTACATTTCCTGCACAGTAGTGATTCATCTTCTGCACCCATGGCTTAAAGTGTATGCCAATCCAGATCATCCAAATTATGAGGCCCATTATGGATTGATAATATCAGCCAAGATTAGTCAATTGACCAAATAGGTGGCCCCATCAAATGGTCTTTTAAAGAGAAATGGTCCCCGCAGTCACATTCAACGTCCGATATTAGACGGTTAAGATTGTAAAATCAGTGACCTCTTAGCATCATGTTCCATCCACAACAGGTCCCACTGTTTAGGTGACTTGGATTTTGACGAATGTGCAAGCGATGCAAGAAATAGTTTAACATGCACCTAATTGGGACCTACCTTAAAACTACAGAATAGCATATCATTGTAAAAAATTAGGAATATGTTGATGATCATAAAGCTTTAGAAGTATGCTAATGCTTGCTGCATGTATAAGGGGGGCCCTCCATCCACTACTACATGCTGACCCGGCACAAAGATCCAAGCCTTCCATCGAGTGGGTGTAGATGAGCACAAAAGAAACAGGCAGGTCTACTAATCAGGTGTGCCACAGTTTATGAAACAAACAGATGGCAGAAAAAAAATCTAAACTGTTCATTTGTTTCTAAAATTGTGGCCCGCATGACAAGTGAACCATCCTTGACTTTGATCCAGGTCATATAAAGTTGGACTTACCTGATGGAATGGTTGGATGTTGCAAGCATGAGACATTGCACATGCAATGGTGTGGGGATGGGCTGCCTTATACAGGAGGGATTCGCAAACCTACAAAGCATTAACTGATACAATAACTCACCTCTAATAACATCTAACATGAATGAAGCCGTGGATCAATCATTGTAAGTGCTTAAAGCAGAAACAACGGATGCAGTCGTGGCGAAAGTTGAAGCAACGTCTGGATAGTCTTTCCACGATGTCTTGATCTTGAGAGATGGATACAACCAAGACTTTATCGAGTCCACAAACACACCGGGATCGGGGGACAGAATGGCTTCCCAGTCCACTTGAACACCTTTCGGGATGCTCTCAGTGACCTCCATATTAGCTGCAAAAAACAACCCAAGCAAAACCACATATCCAACAGCTGCAGACCCTCTTGAAAGTGGCATAAAATTGTACCTGCAATTGTGCAGTTTCATTGCCATGAACATCTGTATTGTTTAGAGCTAACTACATTAATCTGATTATGCTAGCATCAGTGTTTTACCAGTAATACGCCATTCTCAGAATTGCATCCCGCACACTCTCAAGCACATTGAGATCCGTTGACCCATATACTTCACCACAATAAGCATTGCATAGGCCCTGCATATACAGAGTGGAATCATGAGCCACATAGATGGCCAGGAGATCAAAACTCAGTTTCCTTATGCTGCTGGCATGGTAAATAAAACCATTATAACTAGATTCAAAGAAAAATACATGTTTTAGGGGTTTGATTCCAGATGGTGACCGACAAAACGAGTATAATCAATGAAAGAATAGATTTGGTTTTCACTGAGTTTTGAATCTATGGTCAAAACATCAAAACTATTCCAAGGCTAATAATAATATGATAACCAAAGAGATTAGACTAAAACTGAACCAACAACCTATGATTCTTCACAGCTTTCAACATTAGCCAGGTCTGTATAAAGATTTATCCTCAGCATATTTGACCCAGCGCCAAAAAATTAAAAATAAAATTGTAGCAAGCGAAAAACGCAGAGACAGAAAACACTAGGACAAGGTCCTTCCCCTGGTCTTATTGATGGAAGTGGAAATTACTATATTGATGTCAATAGTTGGTAAAAGTAAAAAGAAGGAAGCTCTCATAAAGATCCTGTATACTTTATCAATGTCTTCTGCTATAACATGTGGAGCTCCCAATGCGTAAAAAGGGTCTCCACTTTCAAAACCGACAAGAAAGAAATCTTGACATCTCCTTGTGTGTAATACAATTCAAATCACTCTTCCTATGCGTATCTACATCAATAGAAGATTGTTTCGACATGCACTGCCAGAGTTCTAATAGCAATGATTAAATTTCGCAAACATGTTGCAGATATCTATGAAATGAGAATCTAATATAGCAATTTTGTAACATGTCGAAATATCACTCTTGCAAAACAGTACAAACTTAAAACATTGGTTATTGGAAAATTTGTAGGAAATTTGAATCTGAAAATGTGGAGAGAGTACAGCGCCAGATTGGACCCTGCTAGTCATTTTCTCCAAGGAAATCGAGTTCTGTTTCATATGATTGCCACCCAGAAAGCAAGCAGAATCCAACCTGGTGCTATTGGCCCCACCATATTAGCAAATGTTTTCTTTCAGATAATTTTATCCATACTGGGCCTAAGACAAACATAAGCAAGGCAGAGGAGGAGAAAATATTGCTGCAAATGTTCCAACTACACAGGCACTGCAGTATTAGAGTATAAAGGGAAACTAGTTGTAAGCAAAAGTAACTAGCTTCTTGACCAGATTTATTAAACCAAAACACCTTTAAAACAAAGATCATTGACATGCCGCATGAATCATCTATGAATGAAAAACAGATTCCTCAAATCCTGGTCTACTCCATCATACCTCCCATGCAATTGTCATTTCTGCATCATAATCATCCCATCTGGAAGGTGTACAAGGTGTTCTAATTGCAAAATCAAAACCCCTCTCAGCCCTGCAAGTATTTTCCAAAGGTCATATGAATTTATACTAAAATAAATAAATAAAAAGTTTTCATGCCACTGACAAATGCAGTTTATACAGTACGTTTTCTGGACAGTGATTCGTGTCCCTTCTAGATGCTTCCTGAAATTACAACCAATACGCATGTTAGACAAAATTAGAAATATGGTGTGTCAAGGACATTATTTTGTTCTCATCAATACTCCACTGTCGAGGACTATCTTCACAAACACATGGTTAAAAGTAGCAGCAAATTAGCAATTTAACCTCAGAATAATTACCCCTCAAATGCTATACTGTTGCATGTAGTGGCTACCCAGAAGTCCTCACCAACACCACTATGGAGATCAGAGCAGGACTCTGCACGCATTATCTGATGGTGGTTTAAAGATGTTAGCCATTTTACAGAACATACATAAGAGCTCTATGCGGTGAACATATGAAGCCAAAAACAGACACTTGATAGAAAGAGGAAGCAAGCAGCAAACCATAAGCATGATCAGTCCATGTAACGTCAAATCAATAGAAAGAAAAATTACAAATATAAATGACACTCCAGGGAGAACATCACACTGGTTTCTAGTCATGTGCAAGGCGTGTGTTCGTATATTGTGATGCAACCAGGATCTACTTTCACAGACATAGACAACCAAGCAAGAGATGGTTTCTTATAAAATGTTTCCAGTATTTTAATAAAACCTATGTGACCTCTGCTAAAAAAAACCCAGATGTGTAACCAACCTATGCATCAATACCATCAATGCTGGTAGACCTTCACTTGGGAAAGAAGCCCGGCATTATTTTTGTTTCTTTCTCATAATATTATTTTTGGATAGAGCTGGGCATCGACTTGAGTCGGACTGAGTTAGGGCTGACTCGACTCGATCCGTTTTAGAAATAGGCCTGACCCGAACTTGATACTGAGTCCAGCATGCCTAACTTTGTCCGAGTCCAGTTTGGTCTGGACTGATCCGGACCAAGTCTGATTTGGTTAGAAGTATCGAGTCGGGTCGAGTTGGCACCGAGTTGGATTGAGAGATGAGGGAGGGAGAGACCGAGAGAGTGGAGAGGAGAGAGAGGAGGAGGAGGAGGAGGAGGAGGAGGAGGGTGATGGTGGTGGGTGGTTGCCAGGCTTGGAAGATGAGGAGGATGAGGGAGGGAGGGAGAGAGAGAGAGAGAGGCTGGGCTTGGAAGATGAGGAAGATGAGGGAGGGAGGTAGGGAGAAAAAGAGAGGCCGGGCTTGGAAGATGAGGAGGATGAGGGATGGAGAGAGATTTTGAGATCGAGTCGGGGTAAGGTGTGGCGGGTAGGGTTAGAGATGATAGAAATTAGGTTTATATATATATATATATATATATATATATATATATATATATATATATATATATATATGCATTTGATGTGTCCCCTTTAAATGATGGGATATCCCAAAAATCAGCCATATAAGGAACTTAGGTGGGCCATACCATCGAAAACAATGTGAAGATATGCCTAAAACATATAAAACCACTTGGTGAGGCCCACCTAAAATTTGGATGCGTCTGAAACTTGGTTTGACCCCTCGTCCAAGTGGGACACACATAATGGATGGGCTGGATTTGTGAACCACACCTCAGTGGGCCCAAAAAATGACCATGAATGCTTTAATGGGAGGATAACCCCTCTCAACTTTTGTATGTGGTGTGGCCCACACAAGTCATAGATTGACTTGATTTTTAAGCATGAGGCCCACCATGGAATGTTGTATCTGACTGATGAGGTAGATGTTTGGCACGCATCACGGTGGGGCCCAAAGAGCTCGACCGCATAGAACCATATATGTGTGTGTGTGTGAGTCGAGTCGGGTTTCGGATTGAGTTGGGTCTAACCGAATCGAGTTTTGAATCGAGTTACTAGGTAACTCGAACTTGACTCGGTTTGAGTTCGGATTGGGCGAAGCCTACTCGGTTCAGACCGACTCACCCATTCGGTTTAGGTCGAGTTGGATCTAAATGAGTCGGACGATTCGAGTTAGCCATATCGAGTCGTCCCATGCCCACCTCTATATTTGGATGTTCAATGAGAAAGTTGCATCTAATAAACAATAGCTAAAACTAAAAAAAAATAAAATAAATAAAATGCACCCATGCACACATTAGTATACCTTTGCACTCCACATATATATACAAATACATGTTTTCCTCCCACTTGTTAGATGAGCTGGTAGAGGCAGTGGTGCATATGAGTGATCTAGGAGTGTGTGTGTGTGTGTGTGTGTGTGTGTGTGTGTGTGTGTGTGTGTGTGAAATGGTACCATGAGGTCGAGCACTATGGGCCTTACACACACATATGGGAAATGGTACTATGAGGACGAGCACTATGGGCCCTACACACACATATGGGGAATGGTACTATGAGGTCGAGCTCTATGGGCCCTACACACATATGGGAAATGGTACCATGAGGTCGAGCTCTATGGGCCCCACCATATGCCAAAAATCAGCCGTATCCAAAACTCAGGTGGGCCATACCATCTGAAAACATGAAAAATCACACCTAAAACATCTAAAAGCACTTGGTGGGGCCCACATGAGTTTTGGAATGGCCTAAAATTTCGTGTAACCCCTCATCCAAGTGGGACACACTATGGATGGGCTAGATGTCAAAACCACATCTCAGTAGGCCCTATGTACAATCAGGAAGGTTTTAATGGGCGGGGATCTGCTCTCAACTGTTGTGGCCCACTTTAAGTCATGGTGTGTGTGCGTGTTAGAGAGAGAGAGAGAGAGAGAGAGAGATGTTTTCTTTTTTGAATGATATCTCCATCTTATTCAGAAGACAACAAAAATATAAAGCAGGGGGCAAAGGCAAGAAAAGCACAAAAAAGGAGAGAAGATGATCATGAGATGTCATCAGACTAAACAATGAGATCCAAAATGAAGCATTCTAGTTGTCCACATTGCAGTCATCACCTTTTACTATTAGAACTCAAAGCAAGTCTCCTTGTCATCATGGTCCACACATGATTGAGTGAAGCCATTAACCGCAATGGATTATCTGGGGACCCTCCCCATCTTAACTTGCTCTTTTGGAGGGTCCATTAATGCCCAATGTGCGCATAATATTGCACACGTTAGATGGGCTTCTGTGTTTACATCTGCAAGTTGAACTCTTGTACAATCATTAGAAAACTCCTACATGTCTAGAAGAGCAAGCATAGAAAATGGCAATAAATAAATACTTCGGCGATGAGTAATACCATCTAATTACTTGTTGTCATCACTGCTGCTAGGCATGCAACTGACATCATAGTTCAAAACCAGAAAACTTGAATCCACATCATGTTTAGCAACATCAGGTCAACTCGAAAACTCAACCGCATATTTATTTGACTCAACCTAGTATTAATAATATCTAAACTAGTTATGTTTAGATAATTAAAATTAAAAAGTAGCTGAAATGAAAATCCACATTCCATGTTATGCTGGTTATAAATGTTGGCTTGCTTGGGTAAAGTTGACGCATAACTTCTATTAAAAAAGGATCAGTGGACCAGACAAGTGACTCGGTTGAGTCACCACAAGTCGTGCCAAGTTACTCAGTAAGCAGAATCAATGTCTTGTCAATTCAGGACATAATCGCACATATGAACAAGTTTCATAGTGACTTGGCCCGAAATTTTGATGTCGCGAGTTGACTCCACTAAGTTTTGAATCCAGCCACCAGTTTTAGAACTATTGAAATAAGCAACGCACAATTTTGGAGTAGGTCGTACTGTTGAAAATATTGACAAGTATCGCAAGTCAGCAATACAAAACATGGTTTACTTGTCATTCTTCCTCCTTTTTTTTTTTCCTTTTTTTAGGTAATATTTTTATTGAAAGAAAAAGAACAACTAAACACAAATCGAACAGAAACAGAATAGGGGAAAGAGAGAGCAACGAAGAGCAGAAAAACACCCAAACAGAGAAAGGGCTACTCCTCGATAGCCTGACACCAAAAAAAAAAAAAAAAAAACTAGACCCCCCAAAACTAGGGACCCCATTATCTAAAAAGGACTAGCACTCTAGAGAACACCCTCACCGCTGAGCTTGAAATATTCATGAAGCATTTATTGTTGCGCTTAGCCCAAATGGCCTAGAAAACTGCTAGGAGGATCGTCCTCCATTTTCTTTTACTCAGGGCTCCCCCATAATCTGCATGCCACCTAGAAAGAAGATCTATTATCAAGTTGGGCATAACCCAAGAAACCGCTGCTAGTCTGAGGAAGCTCCACCAGATATCGTACAAGGAATAGTGTAACAGAAGTTGGTCCACCGATTCTTCATCTTTAAGACACAGGGCATGCACTCGGAATCTGCATCCCACGCTTCCTAAGGTTGTTGATGGTCAGAATTCTTTTTCTTCCCGCAAGCCAACCAAAAGCAGCCACCTTCGGCGGAACCCCGTAGAACTAGATATAGCTGGTATGACAAGGGGAGGAAAAAGAGATTTCAGACAAGGGCCTGTAGAAGGTCATTCTTCCTGATATCAGCAATAATATCGCAATTTAGCACCAATATCATGATACATATCGATATCTCATTGCAACCCCTTTATAAAATACCAGGTATCGTCAGTACCATTGACACAACTCGATACTGTGCGATATTGGCGGCCCGTTCCAAAAATAAAAATAATAAAAAATTAAAAAATAAAAATCGGAAAAAATCCTAAAAATTCTTGTTTTTCTAAATTTCTTCAACTTCTAAACCCTTTCTAACCTAATTCCGACCACTCCCTTGCAAATCCTTAGAGGAAGAACCAAACTACTTGGCTGAAATCAAGATTGTAGTCGGTTTGGAGCCAATTTCAAAACGGTAAGGTGTTTTCTTATTTATTTATTTTTAAATGTAATCACTTGTAATAAGTGGAAATAAGTTTTAGATCTTTACATGCAAAATCATGGATTTAAAGCTTTGATTTGGGGATCTAGAGAAAACACAATAAAATTTGAATCTGCCTATGAAAAGGTGAAATTAAATACGTTAGAGGCCAATCTATAGATTCATGATGGTTTGGTGATTTTTTGGATTTTTTTTTTTTAATCAAAAGTACTAAAAATATAAACTAAAATAAAAACATTTTTCCAAAAATTACACTTTGATTAGTGGTTAATTAACCCAAATTTGCAAGTGTTTAGGAATGCTTGTTAATAATATCATTAGATACACTCCAATTGGGGAATTTGGAAAAATTGGGGGAAATATGAAATTTCCTCAATTTCACTCATTTAAATTATAATTAGACTATGGAAAATGAAATTGAACATGTTGGAGGTTGATCTACAGCTTTATGATGGTTTGGAGAATTTTATAAGAAATTAATTAATTTTTTTATTAATAAATAATAAGAAATCATTTTTTTCAAAAGTTCCACTTTGATCAGTGATTAATTAGCCACAATTGGCAAGTGTTTGTGAGTGTTAGCTGATAATATCATCAGATACACGCTAATTTGGGAATTTGGGGAAATTAAAGGAAATTAGGAAAAATAAGAAATTTCTCCAATTTCACTCATTTAAATTGCAATTAGACTATGAAAAAAATGAAATTGAACATGCTCAAAACTGATCTACAAATGCATGGTGGTTTGGGGATTTATTGGAAAAGAAATTTATTTTTTATAAAAATAATAAGAAAATATATTTTTTTAAATTTCCAATTTGATCGTCGATTAATTAGCCTTAATATCTATGGATGTAGTACATTGAATGTGCTAACATGATGGCTTGCTTAATATTGATTTGCATGTAGGAAATGTGAGGAAAAGAGAGACAACCTGATATTGGATGGCAGCACGGGACCCGTCTTCTAGTTCTAGATATTCAATTCAAGTCCCAATGCAATTATTGTGGGCACATACTGAAGACTGAAAGGATATCCCACTTGAAGGAACACTTAGCAGAAGCATGTCGAAATGATATCGATTGTTCAAGAGTTCCGAATGACGTGAGAGCGAAGATGAATGAGATAATGAAGATTAAAGATATTCGTGTTGCGTGAGGTAGAGGTGGAGTGGCACAGCTAGCTGATGGGAAGAATCCATCCAAATGTAGGCATCTTCAATATAAGCCCAAGAACACAAACAAAGTAGAAGAGTACAATTCTAGAAATTTGATTCAATTCAAAGATGCCTTCATACTACTCATGCTATGCCCTTACATAAGCTTTGAGACATACATATATGGAAGACTAATAATGTCATTGACTACCAATGACTATATTACAAACATGGAAAAGAAATAAAAAGGATAAGAATGTATTTAAGAATATTTGAAGAATGGATTATTGCATGGCTAGATAATTGATTTTGCAAGCTAGCTACCTAAATAGGAGGCTTGGGCCTCCTTATTGATGGGTTAGTTATTGGGCTTGGGCTTAATGGGCATGGGCCTAGCCTACGGATTGTGAGCCCAGTTCATCCTATGGCAACGAGTATGAGGATGATCCTAAGCATAGACGCGTTGTTCATGAGTTAATATGGGAGTTGTGGGATAGGGATCAGGTGAGGTGGTGGGAAGCGAGGAGGCCCACTTTTGACGGATGTACAGGTGTACCTTCAAATCAAACGATGTATAAAAGAGGAGGGGGGAAGTAGAAGAGATTGAAGGAACTACGGAGTTGAGGGTACATGAGTATTAGGGTGAAGAAGTTCATCTCTAAATTTATTTATTTTTATGACCACATCCTAGCGAATGCAGCGGCGAGACTGCACTTTAAAAACATAATCACTAAAGTGCAAAATAGAGAGCAAATGCAGCGGCGAGCCCGCACTTTAAAAACATAATCACTAAAGTGCAACATAGAGGCGAGGGTGCAGCGCCACCCATGCCATGTGAGATTTTGGGTATTTTGGAGCCATTTCTACAGCACTAAGAATGGTGGATAACAAGATATCTATCGATAGGTTCCTTATACGAGTCCATGCTGGTAATGAAAAATGCCATCAAGGCCAATGCCTAGGGCTGAAAGTCGGGCAGGTTGGTGCATCTGCTTGGTGGGGTGATGTTTGACATAGAACACTGTGGAGCCCATAGAGCTCGACCTCATGGGAAGCTCCCGTATTCCAAAATAAGACTTACACTCATCGTTTTCTTAAGAAGTAGAAAAAGAAACTGAGTGGAGCAAAAGACTCCTTAGCAAAAAGCATGGGGACTATAGATGTCGGTGGTGGGCAGGGTAGCTCTAATTTTGTGCTACAGATATGGTATGGATATAGATCATATGGTGACTATGGACCTCATGAATATGTCTTGCGACTCCAACAATTACAATACGGTTTTTCAACTACAGGTAGGAGTTCTATTTTTTTTTTTGTTAGCTTGTTAGTACCAAGGTATCCCATATCGGTATCGGTTGGTGTAATGGTACCCTCTAATACCGATACGGATACGGGGGTGTAACGGCGATACGGAGGCGTAACGGCCCGTAACAGTGCAATTTTATTTCTTTTTTGCCAAAAGAATATGAAAAAATATGGATTAAATACAAAATATTCTAAGCATTCCAAATATGCATTCATTTATAAATTGGAACATGTTTATGGTGGTGTAACGATTCACTCTTTGGTGAGAAGTTGTATCGAACTGTCGGATGAATTTATGAACCAGACAACTTGAATTTGACTGGAAAACTCAAATCTATAAAATGGACATAAACTAAAATTATATTCTACCATTAAAACAACAAAACATTCAATAAAAAATAATTTTTCGAATTTAAAAAAAAAAAGGCCAAAAATAGTGTGTAAATAAAAAAAATATTAAAAAAATATAAAATGACAACAACAATCTGTAAAATGGACATTAATATATTCTACTATGATTAACGCATCATATTGTACTATTAAAACAGCAAAATATTTAATAAAAAAAGATTTTTTGAATTATTTTTTTTTAAAAAAAAAGGCCAAAAATAGTGCGTAAATAGAAAAAATTTAGAAAAAAAATATAAAATGACAACAACAATCTGTAAAATGGACATTAACATGTTCTACTATGATTAACACATTATATTCTACCATTAAAACAGCAAAACATTCAATAAAAAATGAATTTCAAATTATTTTTTTTAAAAAAAGGATCGAAAATAGTGCGTAAATAGAAAAAAAAAAAATTTTAAATGATAACAACAATCTATAAAATGGACATTAATATCTTCTATTATAATTAACACATCATATTCTACCACTAAAACAGCAAAACATAGAATAAAAAATGATTTTTCGAATTTTATTTTTTAAAAAAGGCCGAAAATAGTGTGTAAATAGAAAAAAATAAAAATCTAAAATGACAACAACAATCTGTAAAATGCACATTAATATCTTCTACTATGATTAACACATCATATTCTACCATTAAAACAGAATAAAAAATGATTTTTCGATTTTTTTTTTTAATGGCCAAAAATAGTGCGTAAATAGAAAAAATTAGAAAAAAAAAATATAAAAGGACAACAACGATCTGTAAAATGGACATTAACATGTTCTGCTATGATTAAGATGTCATATTCTACCATTAAAACAACAAAACATTCAATAAAAAATGATTTTTTAATTTTTTTTTTTAATAAAAGGCCGAAAATAGTGCATAAAAAGAAAAAAATCATAAAAAAAATATAAAATAACAACAACAATCTGTAAAATAGACATTAATATCTTTTATTATGATTAACACATCATATTCTACCATTCAAACAGCAAAACATTGAATAAAAAAATATAAATACCTATTTTTGAGCAATTTCTGAAAAATAGCCCACGTAGCTTCGAATCAAGAAAATCCTTAATATAAGTTGTTTTTATCTGTAATATAAAGCTAAGAATGGTCCAAAATAGCAATAAAATAATTTAGAAAAAATTTAGAAGAAAAAAGTTTTTTAAAAAAGTGAAAAAACAGAGGTTAAAAGCAAAAAAAAAAAAAGGCCGTTTTTTTACCGTTATGCCCTGACCGTTGTGGGGCAGTAACGGCCGTTACACCCCGTAACGACCGTTACAGGGCCATTACGGCTACAGAATCGAGGGGTGCCCCGTTATGGCCTCATATCGCGTAATGGTCACTACCGTTACCGTTACGTATCGGCCGATACATAACCAATACAGGATACCTTGGTTAGTACACCTCGCTATTGGTACACGCTTCACTGTTAGCCACCCCCACTAGGGATCGATACCAAGACCTAATTGTTGAAACGAGGTATCTTTCATTCAGTCTACCACTTGAGCTATGGAACAAGGTGTTACGGGCAGGAGTTCGCTTATGCATATGAGCAAATATATTCAGAAGTTTCACATGCACCCACACTATATCTAGTTCGAGATCTATATCAATCGTAGGCAGTGACTATTACACAGTATCCACAAATGGGCGTGCTGATCTAGTTTGGAGAGGATGAGTACCGGCATTATGTTAGAGAGTATCTTCATTAGTATCATTCTACCATGACTTAGGCTTGGTATTTTTGGTTTATAAAGGAGCGGTACTCGGTGTTTTAAATAGCAAATAGCGTGTAACATAGCGTTCACTCCTTTGAAGCATGAGGCGTAAGCTACATAGTGTGTAGCGTAAGCTACACACAACTACTAGATTTTTAATCAAGGTGCTTGGTTGCACCAATGTCATGATATTGTGCACCAAATTAGACTGGATTAGTAGTGAAATTCAACAAAATTTCATGATTTTTGGTTTAATAAAATGGAACCTAAAGTAATAGGAAAGGGAAATGATTAAGTATAAAGGTAAAGAAAGAGCAGTGAAACTGATTTAATAGTTTTTTTATATATATTATTTTACTAAAAGTATTAAAAAGGTTAATTAATTTTTATTAGATATGGAAAAATGTAACAAATCATTGAAAACATCATATGAGCTACATAGCATGTTGCGTAGTTACGTAGCGTGTAGTGTATGCAAATTATCATGTAGTGTAGGCTACATGTGACTCGAGCTATTTTCATGAGTAACGTAACGTTAAGGCCATGTTACACAACGTAGTATAAGCTACACGTGACAAAGCATAACTATTTAAAACACTGGCGGTACTATAGACAGCCCTGTCATGATGAAGATGATGATTTTGAGCCACCGCGTGATGTCAAAGGGTATCTTACTAGTATCATTCTACTATGAATTAGGCATATTATTGTTGTTTTATGGAGCAGTACTATAGCCAGCCCTTTCGTGATGGAGATGATGATTTGAGCCACTGTGTAGACAACCAAACAAATGATATGTATATTTCTAGGTTTGTAGTTCTTATTGCTGTTGAAGACTTCTGCAACATCAGTAATATGAGCTACCAAAACAATCACCCGACACAAATGAGTCTTGATCAATTATCCAACTAAACTAAGGCTGGGCCAACTACTCGACACAATCAAAAATTCAAATGACTATCCGAAACAATTAAGAATAGAGCAACTACCCAATATAATCAAATGAGTCTGAATCAACTATCCAGCTCAACCAAGGCCAGGACAACTGTCCAACATAATCATAGGTCTGGACAACTATTCGGAAAAATAAGAATGAATCAACTAACCGTTACAAACGAGTCTATGCCAAATGATCGAGAGTAAACAAACCCGGTACAATCATAAGTTTGAGCCGAGGCTATAATAACCACCTAATCCAAACCCCAAACTGTCCAGTACATACTCGAGTTCGGGCTAACTACCCGATATAAATAATGGTCACATCAAACATCTTGGCAAAGAGAGCCTAAAACGAAGAAGTTGCTTGGTCATTGAAGGAGGTGGGGGAGATGAGGTGAGCACACGTCATACAACAAGAGATAATCTAGTCAAATACCTCCAACCTAGACGTCGAGCAATACCTCCAACCATTCAACAAAAAATAGCAAATCCCTCGGGAAAAAAAATAAATAAATAAATAAACTAAAAATGAATAGAATGAGAATTTCTAGCAACATCTTCAACCAAACAACAAAAAAAATCAACAAGGGCTTTGACCGCATATCAAAGAGAGTTCAAACCTAGATAATCTAGTCAAATACCTCCAACCTAGATGTCGAGCAATACCTCCAACCATTCAACAAAAAATAGCAAATCCCTCGGGGGGGGGGGGGGAGGGAAATGAATAAAATAAGAATTTCTAGCAACATCTTCAACCAAACAACAAAAAAATCAAACAAGGGCTTCGACCGCATATCAAAGAGAGTTCAAACCTAGCAGCACATTATGCAAAACCCTAAAAAGAATAAACTATAAGCCACTTCAAGTCCTTCAAGAATACTGGCAAGCATATCAAGAATAAACTATCAAAGAGAGTTCAAACCTAGCAGCACATTATGCACATTATTTATAATAGTAACAACATGAATAGGCCCTATAGGCCTTATTACATGGACTTGCGAATTGGCCCTATGGGCCTTATTCGACTATCAACCTTTCAACATGCACTAATTTCTCCACAAGGTATGACAGCCCGTACTTATTCGGATAACTTGTTTGCTTGAATCAAGTTACTGATCAACTTATTTGTGTAGTGTAAAGGCTCATAACCAACTTCAAGTCCTTCAAGAATGCAAGCGTTATTGTAATGGTTTCCCTGTTAGTTACCAGAAAAAATCCAATGGCACAATAGAATACTGGCAAGCATATCAAGCGGATTCCCATTATACAAGAGGAATACCTAGATTTAAGACAGACAATCTTGTTTCAGAAACAGTAAACACAAACTGATAGATATGATCCTGAATAAACTCCAAAATATGCAACTGAGTAAAAGTCAAAACACCGCTATCAGGAGAAAGATGCAACAAACAAGCCACTCTAGAAGCAAAACAAAATATAAAGAGCACCTGAAACACAAAAATTATCTCACAAAGAAGAGAAGGAAAAAGGTTAAAAATCTCAGTATCAACAGCCGCATAGGTCAGACTAATATCCAATACAAATTGGTGCATACAGCTGTATGGGTGCACCATTATTGGCAAAAACAGTGTGGATTCTTTAAAGAAAAAAGAAGAAAAAATAAAAAAGAAAATGAAATGGATCAGATAAATCAGAAAAACAAATGGAAAATGCTTGGGCTTATATTTATTTTGCGCTTTCAGTACTTTTTTCTGCATCTATTGGTTCATTTCTGGTATGGCTCTCATTCTGTGTCTCGCTATTCATGAATGCCAACTTTTTACCTTTTCAGACACCCCATTTACTACTTTATAGTTTTAAGATATTTAGTAGTTTATAAATAAATTAACACATCAGACATATTTGAACAAGTGAAGAACATGAGCAATATACACTAAAATTGCACAAATCTAGAATAAGAGTCAGACAGCTGGAGGGAGTAATGGTTAACCCCTTTCCCCATCTTATGAATCTACCACAGTATTTGTGATGCAGGACAATTAACCACTTGATCTAAAAGCTCGAACTGATAGAGCATGGCGAATTAATTCCTTTATATCATAGCCCTGGCTCCAAATCCATGGGTTAGGTCCTCGGCCAAACCCTCCTTGTGGGCCCCAAATCCATGGGTTCCACCTCACACAGCCCCCATATCCATGGGTTCCACAGGCCGCCCACCCCGAGCGTGCCCCTACATCCCACAAACCACCCCACTCCAGCCCGGTGTGAAAATACCCCCGCATTAATCACCTCTGATGAGGAGTCTTGAACGTGAGACTTCCCGCTCTAATACCAATTTGATGCAGGACAATTGACCACTTGCTCTAAAAGCGTCCATCATTATAGGAAAACGTATTCTGTGAATTTGCTTTGACTTTACAGTTTTGTGGTTTTTACTACTTTGTATGTCAATTAATGAAGCAACATTGTGTTTTTGTGTGTGAAAGTGAACAAAGATAGAATATACGCTACAAGTTTACAGAGGCACAGAGGGGAACTCTTTAAATCCTTTCTGTAAGAGAAAAAAAAATAGAAACAAGAAAGAGGAAAGAATTTGTCACCCCGTAATATATTTTCTGGATCAGCCTATTCACTGTGATTTTTGGGTATGACCAGTTCCCTATCATACAATTCCCAGTAAATGACTAATACGCTCTGTATCGGCTAACTTTGAATCATGGAAGCCAAAGTCCTTCAATCACAACAACAATGAGTACAGAACATCCATTCCTAGTTTCCTACAACACTTTTCCCGTTAATTGCCTATATCATCACAGTGAAGTGCTCCCATTCAAAATCTGTCAAGAAGGTTGATACTCGGTGGGAAATAGGAATTAAAACAGCACGAACTGCAAGATGCATGGAACTGATATTATATTAGATACATTAATGACTCTGAAGGTGTATTTTAAAAACTCACATTTTGCAATTTCCCATCTTCAGATAAAAAAGTAATGCCACCTTTCGCGTTATTGACATACATCCTTTCTCCGATAATGGTCTTCGCAACACTTAAGGTCCTATAGTATTCAACAAATGATGAGCCAATCCTTTCTGCAATTTTTCTGCTCACGTGAAATGTGAAAATGATCTTACCTTTGATAATTCGGGAAGTATCGTACAACATTCGCTTGTCCAAGAACCATTGGTGTGTGAGATCCAAAACCAGAATTGAACTCTTCGCTGGATTTCAGAAAGGGAATGCATTCAAATTCATCCTACCATGGAATGCTTCAAAACTAGAATATGCCTAGATTAAAGACAAAGCAGTGGACTTTCTTCGATTGTTAGAAGGACAATAGATGAACCAATAGGAAACAAATATGGCTTACCTCAGCTTGTTAATCCAAACAACTGAATCACAAGGTTCTGAGATCTGCCTCCATTTTACAGCCAAAGAATAAACCTCTTGCCAAGACAACATAAAACGGCTTGAAGCTGATTTATCTTCACTGGAGTTGTATGAAGTTGATGGCTCCGAGGAACTGCTAGTGCTACAACAAGCACCACCCCTATTATGACTTTGCACACTGAGTTTTTCTTTTTTCCTGGCTTTCTTACCAGTTTTCGATGCATTTTTACTTGAAATTTTCCAATCTAATTGGAGAGCACGCCAAGCCTTTGAAACTTTTTGGGCAATCTCAATAGCAGCTAATCCTGCCATACGGTGCTGGACAACATATAGCCAGATAAGAAGTGTGGAAGAAACTAAATAGATGCAAACATGAGAAATACAAATAATATGAAATATTGATACAAGAAAACCAAGTTACAGGCATTTTTAGAAGAAACTAGTTGAACAATGTTTTCAGATGCAGTAGCGTGTAGGGAAAATAATAATGATAATAATAACCAATGCATTACATCTGCACTTGTTATAAAGAGTGGTGGGGAATGGTAGTTAAAACATATAAACAGCAGCAAGGACTGCTGAAATCTGTTTTATCAAAACAGTGAGAAATAGTCATATGATCCTACCGTAAATATCTCACGGTTTTGTAGTAGCATGTTTGACTAGAAAGGAGGGGGGTTAAAGTCTTAATCAGTATGTTTGACTAGAAAGATTGTCCCCTAAATGCATGGAGCAAGAGCATGAGCAAGTAAGAAAATAAATTCACGAGCAACCCTTGGCACCATTCCTAAAGAAATCTCACCAGTATACCGGCCATGGTCCCAATATCTTCCAGAAAGATAAATGTTTTATTCGAATTCTACCTCCCCTGCATTACTATATCATTTCTCCATAATGTTTTATCAGGGAATCTTCTAGACAATTATTAGTAGAACACAAAAGGGTAAAAATGTCACGTTTGCCAATCAAAAAAGTTTTTTTTTTAAAAGGTCACATTTGACAAGGTAGCCATATGTGCGAATAATAAGCTACAAGCCTTAAATTCCAATGTGCATATAACCTGCCTAATCACTAGGTCCTATTCTGGGACTCCAGCTCAAACCACGGATATTTTGTCAATCATGACCCAATCCTACCATGGTTTAAAATACGGTATGATACAACTTGGACTCATCATTACATGCATGCATGATCCACAACCAGAACCTCACAAGCGCATGTGTCAGCACAAGCAAACACACACACACAACATGCGCAGACATAGACTAGTGTTTTAAATAGCTGACACTATGTAGCATGTAGCTTATGCTACATAGCATAGCTTACCCTTAGCGCTATGTAGTTCATGAAAATAACTTAAGTCACATGTAGCCTATGCTACACGATAATTTGCATGTGCTAAACGCTACACACTACGTAGCTTACATAACAAGTTATTTTTCATTACAAAATTAAAATCAATTAACGTTTTCGATGATTTGTTACATTTTTCTATTTTCAACAAGTATTAGTACTTTCCAATGCTTTTAGTAAAATAATACAAGTAACAATATTAAATCAGTTTCATTGCTCTTTTGTTACCTTTGTAGTTAATCAATGTCCTTTGCTATTACTTTAGGTTGTGTTTGGATGCACCAAATATCGTGAAATTTTGTTAAATTTCATTATTAATCGGTCTAATTTGGTGCAAAATATCATGAAATTGGTGCAACCAAGTGCAACCTTGATTTAAAATTGAAAGGAAACATGTAGCTTACGCTTCACGCTGCAGAGGGCTGAACGCTACGCTACACGCTATTTAAAACACTGGCACAAACACATGCACACAAATTACAAAGTCCATGTATGTATTTATATACATAATGGCCTGTTTGAATGCATGCAAATTCATGAGCTTTGCAAATTATTTAACTGTCAAGTTCATAAATTTGGTAATTAATGCGTTTGAGTTGGGGTTTAATTGATAATTCACTAACTGTCCAATTAGCAAAAGAGGCATAAAACATGAACTTGTCAAAAATAATAATAATAAAAAAAAAATAAATAAATAAAAACTAAAATTCCCCAGTTTATTAAGATAGGAAATCAAGAGTTGAAGAAGGTTACGCTTGTTCTCCATCCTCAACAAACACCCATTTTGTAACCATTGGTCCACTGGCTATGATCATCTGATAAAAGTATCATTTGAGATGAATAAGCAATCAAATTAAACTCCACATAATGAAAGGTCCAATCAATGACCCTTATATTATAATCAATGTGGACCTTCAAATTTCCAAGCCACTACTCAGATGGTTACCTTCATCAGATCAAAGTATTTTGAGAGTGATGGCAATCAGAGGTGGACCCCCCATGACTATTAATAATTAGACCATTGTTTGGTATCATAAATATGGATCATCCATGTCCTAGCTGTTGATTCGATGATGATTAGGATCGTCTTATCAAAAGTGATTTTTGGGAGGGAATGACAATGAAAAGTGGGCCCACATGGAGGGTCCTGAACATGGATAGGACATTTCATAGTATAATAAATATGGATCATCTATTCACTATTAATTGATAGAATGGTTAATAACATTATATCAATTATGCCCATATCAACAATTTAACCTCCTCTATTATAATCAATATGGATAATCCATCTTTCCAACCACTGATCGAATGAATCTATAGGATGATTAGGATCACCTGATTAAGATAACTTTTAAAAGGATGTGCAATGGAAGGTGGGTGATGTAGGACAATTAACCACTTGCTCTAAAAGCTCGAACTGATAGAGCATAGCAAATTAATCCCTTTATCTCATATCCCAAGCCACACATCCCATGAGTTAGGACCTCGGCCGAACCCCCCTCGTGGGCTCCACTTCACACAAGCCACCCACCTCACACGGGCTACCCACCCCGAGTGTGCCCCTGCATCCCACAAGCCACCCCACTCGAGACCGGTGTGAAAATGCCCCTACATCAGTGGAGCCCCCCATGTTGGATAGTCTTGATCAATTATCAGAACTTCTACATTACATTGATTGAATGGTTAGAAGCATCTGGTCAAAGTGGCTTTTCAGAAGGATGAACAATCGATGTTGGGTTCTATAGACATTTGCATGTGGTTTTGTTAGGCCTTTGGGTTGTGGGCCTTTGGTCCTTAGGTTATTTCTCTTTAAGTTATTTATGTTTTCTTTCTTTATGTACAACAGACATATTTTTAATATACATATTGCTCAAATTCTTTTTTCTCATTAACATGGTATCAGAGCTCTCTCTCTCTCTCTCTCTCTCTCTCTCTCTCTCTCTCTCTCTCTCTCTCTCTCTCTCGTTGTTGCCTATCAACCAATGGGATCTGATTTATTAGGAAGGGATCTGGAAGCTGCTTCAACTTTTGTGACAAGTTGTTGATTGTTTGGTTGCTGCTTTTTAGGGCTTTTAATCAGATTTTCAGAGCATTTTTCAGGGCTTTTAATCAGATTTTCAGAGCATTTTTCTGACAGTTTTCTCAAAAATCTGGTTGCAGCAGATAGGGTTTGTTGGATATACAAGTTTGGACAGATTTTTTTCGAAGGTTTCTTCCAGTTTTTCTCAGAAACTGGTTTGCAATGCGTAGGATTTGCTAGAATTTCCTGTTTGGGCAGAGCTATTGGGTTCATTTAACCCTATCTTTCAGCAACCTGTTTGAGGGTGGCAGCAAAAGGGTAATTAAGTTTTGTTTTTGCTTGAAGATAGTTAAGATTTGTGGAGACTATTAAGCTTTGTTAGTCATAAGATCACTTTCTCATCCTTTTTGTGGGCTGGGCTTGGAGCTCTTTTGGAAATTTTTTTAGGGCTTTGATTGTCATACTTCTCGTTATAGCGGATGACAGCAGTGACTTGGCATTGGTTGGTGTGAGGCCTTGATAATCATTATACTTGTATTTATTTGAGATTTACTATCACTGCATCTTATCTTGCAAAAAAAAAAAAAAAAAACCTATGGCTGCATCATTCACATCTAATATTGTTGATCCCATCAACTCCAAAATGGAAAGATTAGTTATTATGAGAATCTCAGGTTACAGATTACAACACATAAACTCAAGTCTAAAAACTATCTTTAGTGGTCAAAACTTGTTGAGATGTTTGTAGGGGGGAAACAAAAGTAGAATACATAGATGGTTATAACTTGGATATCAGAACCACCTACGACAGATCCCTCATATGGAGAATGGAAATTAAACAATTTACTAGTTATGTCCTGGCTCTTAAATTCTATGGAACTAGAAGTTAATGAAGTTCTTTGCTGTCCATTGCATGTGAGATTTGGTTGATGGCTTATGAATCATATGCTCATTAGAACAATATGGTTGCATTTATAATATTTATTAAGAGAATAGTCATTTAAAACAGAGGGAAAGATCAGTGTCTCATTATTATGCCAAGATACGTGGTTTGTGGCAAGAATGGCCTTTCCTTGATGATCTTTAATTTGTGTGTTCCACGGATGCAAAGGCATATAAGAAATATTTAGAAGAAAAGGATTTTTGAAATATTAGCATGTCTTGACCTTGAGTTTGAACCCATTGCACTCAGATTTTTGGCTCACCTTCTAGTCTAGCCTTATAGTCTTTATTACCACAGTCAATCGAGTCTAGTAATGTCAAGGACTTGCAGTGTAAGAGTTTTGTTATAGCCAAACATCATACATTTATTTATCTACTTGTAAAAAAAGAAAGTTTAGTAGAAAATTTTTTCTTTGGCCTATTCTAATATATGGGGTCCAATTCTTATTGCTTCTAATGAATTTAAATATTTTATCTCGTTTATTGATGATGTTTTTCATATGACATGGATTTATTTAATGAAAAATATAGATGAGGTTATCTCCATTTTCAAAGTGTTTCATAGTTGGGTTAAAAATCAATTTAATATGAATATTGGTACTATTCGTACAGATAATGTAAATGAATATACTCTTAAGACCTTCACTCTTGTTGGTAAGATGAATTTTGTACATGCGATCATTTATCTTGTTGCCAACTTGCATTAGCCTCTACACTAGTCAGATGTTGAGAATGCTTTTTCGAATGGTGATTTGACTCAGGAAGGAAATGAAGGTATGCTATCCTAAGAAGACTATATACAGATTGAAGCAGAGCTTGGTTTGAGAAATTTGGTGGGGCCTTGATTTGTACCGAATTTACTCATATTCACTTGGATCATCCTATATTTGTTAAGAGGCATGTGCATGGTCTCATTATTATATATACACCCATTACAGGTGATGATGATAGTGATATTTCTAAGTTTAAACTATATCTGAACAAGGTGTTTGACATTAAAGATTTGGGGCCACTAAAATATTTTATTGGAATTGAAGTCACTCGTTATGAGAAAGGCATAGTTTTGTTTTGACAAGAATATGACATTGATTTGTTGACTTCAAGAGTAATCTTCGTATCAAACCTATTGATTCTCCATTGGAAGTTAATAAGAAGCTTCAGTCAGATGATGGGGAACTCCTTGACAATCACCAATGTACCAACACTTAGTTGGGTAGTTTATACATTTGACTATTACTCGCCTAGATATATCTAATGTAGTGAGTTTGGTTAGTAAGTTCATCTATGATCCCCATTCTAATTACCTTGAAGAAGTTCGTCACATGTTACACTACATTAAGTCTTCTTTGAGACATGACATCCTATTTAGCCTTCATAATAATCTTGATGCAGAAAGACACTTTTATGCATATTGGTAGGATCACCTGATGATTGACACTTTAAAATAGGCTATTGTACTTTCTTCGGAGGAAATTTAGTTCCTAGAAGACTAAAAAGTACGCAGTTGTTGCTCGGTCCAATGTTGAGGCAAAGTATCGTGCTATGGCGAATACCATATATGAAATTATGCAATTGAAATGTTTTGTTACTGAATTGGGAATTCCTATGAAAGACTTTTGCGCCGATGTATTTGACAATCAAACTACCATTCATATAACTTTTAATCCTCTTTTTCACGAGCAAACAAAACATATTTAAGTTCATTATCACTTTATTCCTGAGAAGGTAGTTGCTGGCATTATTTCCACTCCGTTTGTTTCGTCTTCTGCTCATTTGGCGGATATCTTCACCATGGCTCTTACTGTGAAAGTTTGAAAATGCATTCTTTGCAAGTTGGGCATAATTGATATATATGCCTCAACTTGACAGGGAATGTAGACATGTGTGGACCTTTATATGTGCGCCTTTGGTCCTTGCATTATTTCTCTTTAAGTTATTTATGTTTTTCCTCTTTTGCCCACTTTTCTTTTTTTAAGTGCAAGGGGCACATTTGTAATTATGCATCTCCACATTATGTCCAGCCCTATATCACTTTTTCTTCTTTCTCAAATTCTTTTCTTCTCTGACAGGTTCCAAGTCCACATGCTGGTCTGTCGAGACATGTATAAGAGGGATGGGTGATTCAAAGGTGGGCCACATGATGAACAATGATTAGCCATTTCTATGGTATTATACATACCGGTCATCCATTTTTTAGCCATTAATCAGATTGTTTGAATCATCCAATCAAAGTAATCTTCTAGGAAGGATTGACAATAAAAGGTGGGCCCCACTTCATGGATGATCCAGTTTATGGATAGGACATCTGGTATTAAGAAATACAGACCAACCATTTCATAGCCATTGATTGGATGGTTAGGATCATCATATTGGAGTGGTTTTATGAGGGGCAACCAGAGGCAACCCCACATGTTGGATGGTTAAGATCATTATCGAACACTTTGCTTTTATAATCAATATGGCCATTATTTCCCTAACCGTTGATTGGATGTGTAGAATTATCCCATCAACGATGAGATGCATGATGGTTGGCAAGGATCCATTATTCGACCATTTTTATTTTATATTATATTTGTTTTCGATCATTAATTTTGATGACCATTGATTGGATGGTTTAAATTGTCCATTCATATGATTTCAAAGGACTTGTAACCTATCTCCTACAATGTAAATTTGATTAGCCACACAACAAATATAAAATTCATGAATTTAACAAGAAAAACCCCAAACAACCAATTGGTTGTTTAATAAAATCACAATTTCATGAGGCTTCCAATTAATGAACTTTCAAATTCATGAATTTGACTAATGTCATGCATCAAAATAGGCCTTAGATATTATCCTTTAAAAAAAATAATAAATAAATAAATAAATAAAGCCCTAGATATGTTAGTGGATGAATGAACCAAGTGACTCAACAAGTCGGATTTTCAGTTCCGGCAATCACTTTTGTCAACTATAAAAATTTCCAAGCATCATGCAATCACTTTTGGGAAAGATGATTTCTTAGGCCTTTGAATGAGGACGCGTGGATCTCCTTGAGGTTGAATGAAAGCTTGCATAAAGTTATGCCAACAGGGCCTCTATTCAACGATGTATTGGTGGACTATATTTGTAGGTGGCGAGACAAATCGGAATTTGAGATGGAGGTTCACAGAAGCCCTGGCAGTGGTGGGATCTTGCATAGGGGAGGTGGTGGTTATAGACCTGGTGGTGAGAAGCAGCATAAGAAAGAAGAAGACTATTGCAGTTAGTGTTTGAGATATCAATTTTGCACTACGTATCACATCCTTGGGATACAGATACGTATCGGTTATCGCACAGGATATATCGCTTGTATCGGGTAATTGATAGCACTTTTTGGAAAATATGGGGAAACATTGGGAAAATGATAGAATTTTTTAATGAAACTTCAAGGATTGTTAAAAAGACCCTAATACATACTTTTAAATCATAACATCTCAAAAAAGTAATGCACATAATAGGTTTCCTTTGTATAGGGTCGTAAGCTATAAGTTGTCTAACTGAACTAATGCAACTATATTCAAATGGAATGCATAACATTTAGAGTGTATGTGATGATCATTTCATCAAACAGTCCTAAATACTTCGAAATTAGTCTCAATTAACACTTGGTTGAAGAGAAATTTTAAAATAATAATAATAATTTAGTAATTTTTAATTAAAAATGATTTTTATATTCCAACAATTGACAAGGACTTATCAAATCAGTAGATCAGGCCTCATACATGCCTATTTCATATTTGGAGTGCAACATTTCAAGCAATTTAGGAGAAATTGGGAAATTTTAGAATTTTCTCCAATTTTCTCCAAACCGAACTACCTACACTCAAATTTTGAGATTAGAGTGTATGTAATGATCATTTGATCAAATACTCCTAAATACTTAGAAATTAGTCTCAATTGATATCTAGTTGAAGGAAATTTTCGATAAATACTCGGAGAACATGAAGAATCAATGGATGTTAAAATCAAAGCTCCAACTCCATGATTTTTCATGCAAAACATAGAGGACCAATGGATTTATAATCATTTGACACTAATTTAACATAATTTCAATAAAAAATAGAATCGAAAATTGAAAATGCTTACCTAATCGAACATGTGGGATATCGGCACATTACGTATCGCACAAGTGGGATACAAGATATATCGTGGGACATATCGGTCGTTATCGTCAATATTTAAAATAGAGAATGCAGTATTGAAGAGGATCTCTATTAAAGATGGGGAAGAGAAGTTATGGGTTAAGGTGGTTAGGGAAAAGAAAGGGTGAGAGGTGAGCTTGAAGGGGGCTCGCCGGTGAGGTAACGGAAATGGTCCTGTTTAATGATGTCGTCACTAACCTCGATCTCTTCTATGTAGATCGCGTACGTAGAAAGGGGTGGCCATGTTCAGGTTCACTATTAGAAGCAATGGCATGAAAGATGGATGACAGATTAATCACAACACTAAGAAAAAGTTTGATACCAAAAAACCTCTAGCCAGTTTAACTTTTATAGTCCCTCTAGAATTAAGTGCACTTTACCCCCGCATCTAAGATGATATTCTGTGGATAGGAAGCATGGATGTGGTGGAGCATAATGATGGAAAATGTGCCTCATACTCCAACAATCTAACATAAAGGAGCCGTACTATGTGCCCTCTCGTTATTGGCGATGTAGTAGTAGGTGGAGACGTGGCGGTCAAGATTTCGGCGGGTGTCCAAGAAAGGCGAGATTGTAGTGGAGGTCCAGTCAAGTGGTCGGACTGATGGGATGGTGCCAGGCTAACTGGTGATGAACCTAACATGTGTCTAGGTTCGATCTAGGTTCTATGAAGTGGGGAAGTAGGTTAGGGAAGCGTGTGGCATGGTGATCAACACTTAGGAGACAAGTAGAGAAAGGGTAACTTACGAGTTCTTGTTCGAAGGCAACTGGCAGGAACAAAGATATGGATGTTCCTTTAGGGGCCACATGTAGGGATGGGTCCGTTTTGGTGACTAATAGGGACATGTTGTTGTCACCATGGAGCCGACACATTTCATAGACAATCATATCGGCATGGTGCCACACATGTTGGTGACGAGGATGTTCCTTTACGGGCCACATGTAGTGATGGGTATGTTTTGGTCAAATTGGCGTGGTGCCACACATGCTCCCACCAAAGTGTGTGGTTTTATAGAGATAAGTCTCATTCAACTCATCACTCACGTGCAAGGAGAATGCTATTAGAGTGCCATTCGACCTCTAGTCTCTCTACTTGGTTGCTAGAGTGGAGGGTGGTGATAGGGATTTTAAAGGCATTATGGGGTTCATGCTTTCTCTCTCATCCTTTGCTTCCCCTAGGCAGGCTCCGTGGCGGGTATGGGCTCCTTCCTAATCCAGCTTGAGGAGAATGCTTCTTGCTTGGGAGGGGCTTTGATCATCAACACAGCGGGTTAGGAGATTTTGGCAGAGTAGGTATTGGCAATGGTGCTTCATGAAGAAAGGTCCCATATGGGCCCAAGTTGTGCGACAGTGATGGGAAGTGCAAATCAAAATGAGGATGGGAAGTTGCTAAAGGCATTGGACATTTCTCCTCTTAAAAAAACCAAGAGGATTCAAAGTGGGGCTGTGAGCAAGGGAAGGTCGTCAAGAAAATAATAAAATTTTGCTTGGTGTGGAAGAAGGGGGTCATATGAAACCCTATGTCCAGGGGAATGAAGTGGATAAAGGATGCAATTAACCATGTTAGTAAGATGGTCCATGTTTGGATGGTAGCTGTGAAGACGATTTCATAGCTTTGTTTTAGTTTGTGGAAGAAAGAGGTGCTTCGAAGGCTCCGGATGGCAACCTTGGGGAAGACCTAGAAAACTCCCCAAGGGGGAGGAAATAGCTAGTGAGACTTGTGTCTTCAATCAACTATAACTCAGGTGCCTCATCTAGAGGTTTTAATAAGGAAAAAAGCTCTAGGCTAGTGCATCAACGAAGCTTCTCTATTGGAATGTGAGGTATTTGGGGTTCCAGAAGAAAAGGATCATATCAAAGATTTGTGCCGCCAATCCAAAGGTCAGTTGATTGTGCTATAAGAGACTAGCATGAATCGGTGGACAAGGCAATCAATTCCATATGGAGGAGAAAGACAAGGAATGGGTGGCACTCGATGTTGTGGGTGTTCCTAGGGGCATCGACATCATTTGAGACTCAAAAGTGTGGGAGGAGGATTGGTTAAGTGGAACTCATTCGGCTTCTATGCTCTTAAGGGATGTGGTGTGGTGTCAAGGTTTGGGTGGGTTTTCACCGCTGTCTACTATCCAAACCAGGCAGTTCAACGCCTTACTTTTTCGAAGGAACTAGATTCCATTCTGCACAAGTGGAAATTCATGTGGTGCTTGCGGGAAAACTTCAACATGGACAAGTTCTCATTCAAGAGATAGAATTGGGAAGTATTTCATGGAGCATGCGGGGTTTCTCAGATTGGGTGGATTGGAACGAATTGGTGGACATTCTCCATTGGGAGACGTTAGGTTCACTTGGACAAATGTGCAAGGAAGGGTTGTCATGTACAAGCTCGACAGATTTTTAGTTTCATCAAATTAGGTGGAGCACAATCTACTAGTGAGGTAACAGGGGACTTCCAATGCTAGCCTCAAAGCACTACCCAATTGTTTTGGAAGTGGACTAGGAGATTTGGGATAGAAGTTCACATTTGAGCTTCCTTGGCTTCATGTGGAGGTTTTTTCTTATCTGGTTACAGGATGTCAAAACACCTTTCAGGTGGAGGGCTTTGCGCGTTTCAAACTACATCAAAAACTCAAAACTGTCAAAGGGAATGATCATAAATCGGAATTGTGAGGTGCAACGGAGAAGAAAGCTGAAGTTGAAAATATCCTATGGGAAATCCATTTCAAGGAAGCTATTGCAGATGAGAGAACCAGGAGGGTCAAGCTTTCTAACTTCGATATGAATCATTTAAAGGAAGAAGAGATCAAATGGAGACAAATCTCTAGCAATATGATTAAAGGAATGAGATAGAAGCGCGAAAATTTTCCACAGTATTGCAAGCACAAGGGCAAGGAACAATCAAACTTGTAGTGTGACGCTAGAGGGTAAACAGGTAAAGCACAAACACCAAGTTTGGGGAACCATTGAGCAATATAAGTTACTGGTGGACAAGAGTTGGGAGAGGCCCCAATTAAACCACCTCTCATTCAATCAAATTTCAACAATGGATGCGGAAGATCTTGAAAAACCTCTCCTCGGAGGAAATCAAAACGGCATCATTGGGGGTTGCGGGGGTAACAAGGCCCTCAACCCATATGGTTTTCCTTTAGCTTTCTTCTAAGTCTTTTGGGAGGTATCTTAAAGGGACTTGTTCAACTTTTTAACCGAATTTAGCAAGAGAGGTCGTCTTTCATCAGAGTTGGGTGCTTCATTCATAGCCATCATTTTGAAGGTCGAAGGAGCTAAATTCTTTGAGATTTTAGGCATATTAGTCTAATTAGGGGCCCTTAAAAGATTTTAGCAAAAAAATTGGCTACAAGGTCTTGGGCAATTCTAGAAAACGAAATCTCTAACGCTCGAGGCGTGTTCATAGCAGGAAGACAAGTTATAGATAGTGCGCTCATTGCTCATGAGTGCCTTGACTCTCATCATCATAGGAAAAAGAAGAGGTATATTGTCTGCAAGTTGGACATCAAGAAGGCATATGATCGTGATTGGGTGAGTTTCTCAACCATATGTTGGGAAGTGGACTTGAGTGGAGGATCTGGATGTAGAAGTATCCATTTGACAAGGTTCTCAATGCTAATACACGGTTCCACAAAGGGATTCTTTTAGGCGTCAAGAGGCCTAAGCTAGGGGAACCCGCTATCCCATATCTCTTTGTAGTGGTTATAGAGGCATTGAGTAAGATATTGGCCAAGGGCCAATCAACAAGTCTAATCATATCTCTTTGTAGGGTGTGTTGGCTTACAAATTTTGCATCTTCGGTTTGTTGTTGACCATGGTATTTAGAAAACGATTAATGACCATAATGGTCGTCACAACCCCGTAATGTGTGATGGTTACCATCATTACCATTATGTAATGGCTATGATGGAAAAATGACCTGTAACAGCCCATTACGAGGCCAAAAAAAATTTTCTTTTTCTTTTTTTTTAAGGCGGTGGTTGACGCTACAATTACAAAATACCTTGCCGATGTCACCATCTTTTTGGATGCAAAGGTCAAAATGATGGATAATTTGATGAAACCAGTGAGATGTTTAGAAGTGGTCTCCAACTTAAAAGTGGATGTCTCTAAGAGTGAAATGTTGGTGGTTTCTACTTCTACAGAAGAGGTGGCTAGGCTAGTGGGGGTCTTCGAGTGCCAGACAGGATCGCTCTCATCATCATACCTAAGGCTTCCGCTTTATATTGGCAATCCTACAAAGCACCTATGGAAGAAAGGGTCGAAAGCAAAATTATCCAAGTGGAAAATTCAACATCTGTCACTGGGTGGTAGACTTAAGTTGATCAAGGCCACTTGGTGGAATTTACCACTATATTATCTGCCTCTTTTCAAACATCTAATGTTAGTTTTGTGTAAGGTGGAAAGGTTGTGATGGGATTTTTTTTAGCTAAGGGCTGAAGTGAAGCAAAAACTTCACCTCTTAAGATGAGAAGAGGTGTGCAAGACATACTTGAAAGGGAGAGCAGGAATAAAGAATCTAACGAGGACACCTATGGTACGATGCCTCTGTTTCCAAGATCCATTACTGGTCTTGGTCACCGACAATACATCACAACCATCTAAGCCTTCACCAGACTCAATTGAATTAGCTTCCTTCGGCGGATCATCTGACTTCTAATCCTTTCGAGCTTTGGGAAACTGTCAACCCTTTTTTAAATGTCCCATCCTCTGACAATTCCAACACTTCAACTTTCCTTTACCTCTTGACCTGGATCTAATTGCAGTTTTCCCTTCTCTCGCTCAGATAGTCTTCCTCGAGAAAATAACACATCTGTAGAGGTACTTTCACCGCCACTCTACTGTTGCAAATACTTCAACTAAAGGGTTGCGATAACAGTCTCGATGTCCAAAGTATCCCTACTATGGCAAAGAGTATTAATCAAATATTTGAACGACTTGGGGAGAGATGTCAACAAAATTAGGTCTGTCTTCCTCATCACTCGTCAACTTGCAAAATAGTCTGTCGAACATTTTAATACGTTCAGATAGATCCAACCCTTCTGCCATTTTCATTGTATAAAACTGCCTCTTTAGAAATAGATGCTTGGTAAGAGATTTCATCATATAAATACTCTCCAACTTCGCCCATAAACCTACAATAGTCATCTCATATATGATATTGTAAACGACTTCATCAGCCAAACACAATTGAATTGTATTAACTGCCCTTTGATCACGTTCATCCCAATCTTCTTCCTTCATAGATTTCGAACGATGCACTTTCCCAAGGAGTGCATATTGCGGCACTTGTTGAACTAGGATGGCATTCATCATCAATCTCCATAGTTGAAAGTTGTTTTTACCCATGAATTTGTCTCGAAGTTCACATTCGATCCCCTTGACATCATATCTCAAATCCAGACTAACAAACCAACCTCACTTTGATACCACTTATTGAAGATCCAATCCTACTGAAGCACCTTAATCTGGATTAAAACAAACAAGAGAAATCAAAAATCCAACCAAAAGCACACAGAGAGCACACAATTTTTACATGAAACCCATTGCGGGAAAAAACCACGATACAAAGCGACGATCAATCTATTATTCAAAGAAGATTACAAGGATGGAGAGGACTTACAGCAAAAAACTAGCTCTCTCTCTCTCTCTCTCTCTCTCTCTCTCTCTCTCTCTCTCTCTCTCTCTCTCTCTCTCCAACCAAAAGCACACAGAGAGCACACGATTTTTACATGAAACCCATTGCGGGAAAAAACCACGATACAAAGCGACGATCAATCTATTATTCAAAGAAGATTATAAGGATGGAGAGAACTTACAGCAAAAAACTAGCTCTCTCTCTCTCTCTCTCTTGGAGGATCTCCAAAAACAACCAAAAATTGTAACTCTCTCTTCACCCCAACATAACTAACCCTAAAAGCCACCCTTTCATGAGGGAAATGTCAAAAATACCCATCCCAAGGGTCCACTAACACTTGGGCCTTGTTAGCATGTGAAACATGGGTCATTTGGGCGTAGAAAAGTGAATACACCCAATAGTGATTTTGGTGTCACAATTTTAAAAATAGCTACTGCCAACTCTACCTATAGTAATGAGGACCTATATCTAAAGCATAGATCTGAATATCGATTTCGTATCAGCCGATATGGTCGTAATGTATCCATATTGACATGAGATGATATGTGATACAAGGCCATATCAACTAGATACTAGGAAAAAGAGAGAGAGAGAGAGAGACCCGTATCGGTCTATATCGGCCGACAGGGCATATTGGCACTGATACAGGCCAATACAAACCAATGTGCATATAAAAGCCCATTATTGATTGTTTTTTTTTTTTCAAAATTTCACTTACATCTCTCTCTCTTTTCATTTAAACCATGGAGAAAGATTAAAAATTCATTTTAGGCTAGATCTTGACCCATTTTGAGGTCAAAACAAATGATTTGAATGGGATTCGGTAAATCAAAGCAAAGTGCGCCATTATGGGAAAGATAAAGAGAGAATGGTAAATCTTCACTTTCTTTTTTGATATTTTCATCTAGTTTTTGTTGTATTTCAATGTAATGGGCCCTAATTCACCAAATCATGCTTGATTTGTGTTCAATTAGAGCAAATTTAGTTAACCTTCAACAAGTCAAACCAACATACAATATTCTCATCAAAGAATGGTCTGATACACCATCACATGCATGTCTAAAAAAAATAAAAATAAAAAAAGAAGAAGAAGATATGGACTGATATCAATACACAACGCTTGTGTCGTATAATTTTTTGGCCGAGCCGATGCACCCACCGATACCGATATTCAAAACCATGATCTAAAGTTACCGCTATCTCTAACTGTAGTAATGAGGATCTATATCTAAAGCAACTCCTCTTCCCTCTTCCAAGACCAATCCAACATGTATCTGATGATCTGAACCGTTCATTCATAAGAAGGCATCTTATAAGGACTCGCAGACCAAATATTACATTGATCAAACAACACTAACCATGTAAAGAATGTCTCCATCAGATCACAATTATTGGGATTGTCCAATCGCAATTTATTTATATATTTACTTCTTTTTTTTCTTTTATCTTTTTTGTGTATATGCCATACAATTTACCCCAATGAATGAACAGTTTCTATCATCCATAAATGCCTGTGACATAAGCGAAATAGAAATCCATATGTGCTCCTTAAGATTTAGTATGTTGTTGTCGTGCACCATAACATTTCTCATTGAAATGCATATGTTACAATGTGTATCAAACAGAGGAAAGAAGGCCCCTTGTAGTTCCTGCATTACAACATTTGCAAATCAAATGGGCTCTTCTTTTTTTTTTTCCAAAATCCTCTTATTTCCAATGAATTCAATTGGCAGCAGAAATTAATTTTTCCTTATCTTTTACCACGTTTCACTGCCTATCAAACAGACCCATAGTATGCACCATCTTTCCTTCCTCCACCAAAGTATTCAATAGAAGAAGTCTAACTCAAACAACAAAGAACAGACTTAATGGAAACTTCAAGGACTAAAATTTTGTCTGTACTAATTATAGAGTAGTCCGAGTCCACATAAGTCAACTTGAAGGAGCCTTAAAACTCTCAAAACGAAAGTAAGTCCTGTGTCCAAGCCTAAGTTTCTTTACTTATGGTATTATATAAAGAACCTGAGATGAATCGACATAGTCACAGTGATCTGAAACAAGGCTTGGACTATTGATATCAAAACTAGTCAAGCTTAAAATTTAAATTGGAAACAGTTCTCCTATGTATATCTGCAAAGGAATTGTAATTATCAGCAAATTTAACAGTAAGATTACCTTGCAAATGTATGAATAGAATGAACTAACCAACAAATTATTGATAGTAAATGCAAATGCACCCAAGAAACAAATTCAAATAAGGATAACTCATACTTCAACAATGGTTCTTGAATAAAAAAATAAAAATTTACCTGACGCCTATTAGGCATGAAACCTTTGCAATTATATTGAATCTTCTTGCCAATGAGGTCTGCAGCCTGTAGAAGAGTAGCCTTCTGTTTTGTGACAATAACATCTTGCTTTCTGAGCCGACCCTTTTTCAGAGATTCTCTTAGAGGAGGTTGCCTGTAAACCTTTTCACAGACATATTTTGGGTGTAACCGTTTGCACCAGTATTCCTGAAGTGGGAAACAAACAAGAAAACTTCATGCTTAAGGGAAAACAAAAAAGATAACAACATTCATAACTTAAATACTAGAACCTTCTTGGAGATGAAATGCAACGTTTATGTTATGTGAACTAAAATCAGTTCAAAAGTAAACACATTTAATAAGATCTTACAGTAGTGCTGCGATGACATTGTGTACAAATATTTAAAATTCAAGCAGTGGTACTCGCTCTGGGTGAACATTCCAATTTAAATGTAAGCAATTTGTAACCCATCATAGCATATTTGTATAGATTATATTCTCTCTGGTAGTTTCCAAGGAGAGAACAGAATTCACCAGCACCTAAAGGTCAACATCTGAGAAGAATTAATGAACACCTTGAAACAGGAAGCTCATGAGGTAGGTAGGTCTTCGAAAGTCCTACCTAGATGATTCAACTTTGTTACGAAAGGATCTATTATTTCTTTCCTTGCAGACCAAGAAGAGACCAGCTAAGAGGGATAGACTCCATGGTATGGTTGAAAGACACCGAGACTAGGGTAGGGTTGACTCATATTGCACTGCGTTGAGTCACCACTCGCATGAGTAAGGGCTGAATAGCCCTGACTCACCCGAGCCAGGGGTGACACAAGGGGGTGACTTGCAGTATCAAACTGAATCAGGTGGTACCAAATCCCAGCCGACTCAGATGAGTTATAACAGACTCGTCCGAGTCTTAAAACCATTCTCCATAGAGCTCCAATCCCCCTACAGCCTCCACGCCAAGCTTGGACGGATGAATATTTGTAACCAAGTATACCCAATCAGTCTCAAAGAGATTGGAAAGTTTTCCACCATAGCTCTGAAGTGAGCTGCAATACATGAAGAGGTGCTCCACGGTCTCCCCACAACAGATTCGAAGGATCGTGATATTGGGAATTATAAAGCTTTTGCTCTGCAAGTGTTTATCTTGAGCAGTGTTTTAAATATCGATACTATTGACCGATATTATCGTTATCAGCCCCCAACGAGACGAAACCCATCCGATAACCCCCGGAAGATAACAAAAAAAACCCAAAATCCATATCTCGCATGATGTATCGTCGATATCTCACGATGTATCGTCGATATCGCACGATTTCCGGCTCCATTATTGTCGGATATCGACAAACATACTCACGGACACTCACGGCCGCGTTTGTAGGGGACTCACGAGTCCCACTGTAGTCAACAACCCACAACAACCATAAAAAGCCGATGCGGGGTTGTGGAGAATTAAAAAAATAATAATAATAATAATAATAAGAGAAATCGGAGAGTACCTGTAGCCGTAAGGTGTAGCAGTGATCGGAGGTGGCCATTCGACAGGTAAGTACGATTTCCATTTTTCTCGCTATTTTCTTCAATTTCCCTCTTTCTTCGCTGATTGGAGCATGTCGGTGGGGATTTCTCAGAGAATCTGGCGAGGAATCAAGCCAGATTGAGGAACCGTTCCTTTCGGAGCAAGAGAACATCAGTCCGGAACACGTGAAGGAGAGGGAAAGTGAAACCCTTCGTGCGTAAAGGAGAGGGAAAGTGAGGGAGAGGGACGCGGATGGATGAAAAACCGATCGGATTGCGTGGTGGGTTACTGAGTACGCTCTTATTGTACTTAGTAAACTTAGTTGGGCCCACCTTTAACATATGTGGTCTATCCACACCGTCCATCTGTTTTCCCATCTAATTTAAGGGGTCGATCCCTAAATCTAGGAATTTTAAACGATCATACCACAGTAAACAGTGGTGATACTGATTTCCACCGTTGAAACCTTTCTCGGCCCTGCGGTGATGTTTATTGGTCATCCAAACCGTTAATAAGATCATACAGATGTGGATGAAGGGAAAATACTAATATAAGCTTGATCTAATCATCCAAGTGGCCCTCAAGAAATTTTCAACGGTAGATGTTCAATTCAGCTGTTTTCTATGGTGTGGCCCATTTGAACATTGTATATGCTTTATTTTTGGGCTAAAGCCCTGAAATTATCTAGTAAAATGGATGGACAGATCGGATAAAATATCATCTTGATCAAAAACTCCTGTGGCCCTCAATAAGTTTGTAATGGTGTGTGTCACTCTCTCCACTATTTTCTCTGGTGGGGTCCACTCGAACTCTGGATCTAACCCATTTTTTGGCTCATGCAATAAAATGATCTTTTCAAATGTATGTACGGTGCGGATACAAAAAATACATCATAGTGGGACCCACAGAACTTGGTGACGTCGCTTGTCCCCGGTCGATGAGGAAATCAGATTGCGTACTGAGTAAACTCTATTGGGCCCATCGTGAATGTATGTGGTCTATCCACGCCGTCCATCGGTTTTTCCATCATACCCAAAGATCGAGTGGACCATACCATAGGAAATAGTTGGAATAATGATTTCCACCGTTGAAACCTTTTTAGGGCCCACAATCATGTTTATTTCTCATCAAACCGGTTCATACGATCACACAAACAGGAATGAAGGGAAAAAAACAAATACAAGCTTGATCCAACACTTATGTGGCTCCCGAGAAATTTTCAACGGTAGATGTTCAATTCACATTGTTTCCTGTGGTGTGGTCCACTTGAGGTTTATATATGCTTCATTTTTCCATTAAAGCCCTAAAATTATCTAGTAAAATGGATGGATGGAGTGGATAAAATACATAAATCACGGTGGACCGCACAATTTATACAGGACGCGTGGGGTACTGAATGAGCTGCGCGGAGGAAACAGATTGGCTACTCCCACAAGCACCAGCCAATGGCTGGTGGTTGGTGGTCTGTGGGCCCCACCATGATGTATGTGTTTCATCCATTCTGTCCACCTATTTATATAGATCATTTTATGTTATGAGAGAAAAAATGAGGTATATCGAAATATAAAGAGGAGCACATTACGGAAACAGTGTTGAATGAACGTTGACTATTAAAAATGTTTTGGGAGCCATAAAAGCTTTAGATCAAGCTGATATTTATTTTTTCCCTTCATCTGGGTCTTTATGATCCAATCAACAAATTGGATGTTAAATAAACAGTACAGTGGGCCTTAGGAGGATTTAAATGGTGGATATCCAATCATTATTATTTTCCTGTGGTGTGGCCCACCTAAGATTTATATCCCTATAATTATTTTCATCAATCCCTAAAATGATCCGTAAAAATGGATGAAACAAATACATTATGGTGGGGCCCACAGAGTATCGACCACCAGCCACAGGACTGGTGTCAAGGGGCGTTCTCCCGCGCGGACTTATAGGATGTGGATTAGACACTGACATGTTGCGTAGCCAGACTGGCTACTGAATTGACGTCACCAAGTTCTGTGGGGCCCACCATGAAGTATGTGTTGTATCTACACCGTCTATCCATTTGGCTAGATAATTTTAAGGCATGAGACAAATAATGAGTCAAATCCATATCTAGAGTGGACCCCACCACAGAAAACAGTGAGGAGAGGGACGCCCACCGTTGAGACCTTCCTAAGGTCCACTATGATGTTTATCTGAGATCCAACCTCTTTAGAAGTTAAGACAGACATGAAAGAAGGGAAAAAAACAAATTTCAGCTTGAGCGAAAACTTTTGCGACCCTTAGAAATTTTTAATGGTGGGCGTCACTCTCTCGACTATTTTTTGTGGTGGGGTCCACTCGAGCTTTGGATCTAACACATTCTTTTTCTCATGGCCTAAAATGATATCTCTAAATGGATGGACGGTGTGGATACAACACATACATCATAGTGGGCCTACAGAACTTGGTGGCGTCAATTCAGGGTCCACCGTGTCATTTACTTTCCATCCGACCTGTTGATATGTTCATGTACACACCTGTATGAAGTGAAAACATGCTGGGAATAAAACAGTCACAGCTTTGTAGGGTGAAACACGCTGTAAATGTAAAATCCACCGTTCATCCTATGATCCGTACATACAAAATATAAGCCTAATTAAAAAACTATTGTGGGCCACACCAATGGGAACAATGTAAAACTTCTTCCAAATGGATCAATTCACGCTGTGAGGCCCACCTGAGTTTCTTTTATGAGGATGAATTTTGTACCTTCTCTTTATTTTAGTGAGTTACACCTGATTAATGGCTTTGATTGAAGGTCCACATCATGGTGGCCCCTAATTACTAACCTATTGTTGGCATCAATTCCCATTGTTCCATGTGGTGTGGCCCATCTAAGTGATGGATCTATCTGATATTGGCTCTATCCAATCTCAATGGATAGATGAAATATTATTTTACAGATAAAATATGTCAGGAGTAAGAGGAGGGAGACAACCTGATATAGGGTGGACGTACGGTCGGCCCATTCCCGACTATCGATTTGGGAGTATTTATAATTTGTGGTCATGTATCAAGGAGTGGTGGGGTAACCCGCTTAAAGGAGCATTTAGCAGAAGGGTATTGCAATGTTGTGGATTGCCTTAAGTGCCCACAGGATGTGCGAGAACAGATGAGGACCATATTTTAAAAAAAAAATGTGAAGTCAAAAGATGAACGACATGCATGGGAGAGGGAGATTAGGGAGGAGTTGGGGTGGCCATCATATGTAGGTGAGGAGGATGTACTGGATCTCGATGGCGATGATGATCCTGATTACATACGCGCAGTTCAAGAGTCCATGCGAGATCAGTGGGAGAGGGATCAGGATAAGATGTGGGACACGAGTAGGTCTAGATTTGAGGGGGTCTATCCATGAACGTGATGAGGGGAGTGGAGTACGGGGGAGTGGAGTGGGGGGAGTGGAGCAGGGGGGAGTGTTAGGGGTGGATCAGGGGAGGGTAGTAGGCGGGGAGGAATATGTGGCATGGGCAGTAGTAGCAGCATGCGGGTGCCGCCTTCAGATCCGAAGGTGTACAAAGAGGTAGGAGGGACACAAAAGAAAATAAATGAAACATTTAGTAGAAGGGATGTGTGGAAAAAAGTTAAAAAATTTATAGCGAAGTTTTTTATATACGATCAAATTCCCATGAATGCCGCAGCAAGCCAGCACTTCAAAAATATGATAAGTGAAGTTCAGCGTGGGGGTGAGGGTGTGCAGCCGCCCACACCCGCACAGACCATGCGAAAGTACTTGGATGATGAATATGCAAAGATGAAGACATACGTCGATTCGTATAAGCCGTCATGGGAGATGTACGGTTGCACCGTCATGTGTGATGGTTGGACCGAAGCGATGAAGATGTCGGTCATAAATTTTATGGTCTATTCCAGGGGACGGCGATGTTCCTAAAGTGTATAGATATGAGTAGTAAGATTAAAGATTCTAACTACATTTACAAACTAATGCATGACGTCATGCAAGATATTGGGAGGAAAAACATTGTGTAGTGTTACGGATAATGGGAGTGCATTTGTCAAGGCGGGGAAGGATATTCATCACAAGTATCATACGTACTGGACCCTCTGCGCAGGCCATTGCATCAATCTCATGCTGGAGGCAATAGGAGATAGGCCGTCGATGAAGACCGTAATTACTGATGCACGGCTTATCACAAACTTCGTATACATCCACAGGTGTAGTAGGGATATAGTGCGCCGCGGGGCGACGCGGTTTGCCACAAATTATATCGCCTTAAGTAGCCTTCTCAAACACAAACAGGGGTTACAAGAGCTTTTCGCCTCTCATGATTACGAAGAATGGAAAAAGAAGTTGACGAAAGTGACCTACCACATCGAGGAACTGGTGCTAGGAAATTCATTTTGGGATCACGTGCGCAGTGTTGTGGGTATTCTATAGCCCATTTATGTAATGTTGAGGATGGTGGACAATGAGACATCCATCAATGGGGTCACTGTATCCATCCATACAGCTGATGAAAGAGGCCATTATGGCTAGAGCTCCCAATGCATATAAGTGAGTGCATGCAATAATAGACAATCGTTAGGAAAAGACACTTTCTCACCCACTACAACAGGCCGGTAAGTACCTATATGAATTTTTTTTTCCATATGCAACAATAAACGAGGGTTGTACTGACATGTATATGTTGGTTTTCAGCGTATTTCCTGAATTCTAAATACCACTACAGTCAGAATCTCTTTGAAGATAATTCATTTAAGAGGATTGTACATGAGGTGTACGATCACTTATTCCCCGACTGTTCGAGGAAAGGCACCTTTAGTAGTGAGATAAATATATTCCGCACTTACATTCTCATTATCTTCATCTCAACCATTCAATACTTAATCTGGTTGCTATACGCCATCAATAGATTGTTAAATTCCGCGATGCGGTTGGAATGTTTAGGTGTCACCCTGCGATGAAGTCAAGGAACACCGTGATGGCATGTGAGTTACTGCAGTAAACTTAATTGTTATATTATTTTGGAAAATCTAAAATAATGAAAGAAACTTATGATATGCAGGCGAATGGTGGTCCATGTACGGGACTGATTGCGAGACGTTACAAAGACTAGTTGTCCGTGTGTTTGCATAGACGATGTCCTCGTCACCCTGTGAAAGGGATTGGAGTACATTCTCCCTAATCCACACAAATAAACGTAATAGACTAGGGTATAAGAGGCTTCTAAAGCTAGTGTATTATCACTACAATATGAAGTTAAGAGAGAAGTTGCTCCATACGGAAGGAAGAAGAAAAGCGCGAGAAGACCCACTGGACTTAATGATGGTCGGACAACATGCGTATGCTGAGGATGTAGAGGATGACCCAGTTTACCAGTGGGTTAGGTCATATGACTTGGATACCTCAGATGGGCGACCGAAGCCACATGTTGCAGCGGAAGCAAAGATACAAGGGATTGATGTTAATGCACATGTGGAGCAGCAGAGGTCTCCTGCAGAGGGATTCGATCCATTGACCAAGAGGCCAGAGGACAGCCCGCAGCAGTCACCATCACGTGAGACACGTGGCGGGGAGACATTGTCTGACACCGAGACTGAGTCAGAGAGTGATGCAGGGAATGAGCCCGGTGATGATGATGGCGGCGATAAGGGTGACGATGACTCTAATGACAATAAAGATGATGATGATGATGGCGATGGGGATGGTGGTGACGCGGGTAGGAGTCAGGATAAGAGGCCTCTTAACCCTTTCACCGGAGAGGAGAATTCCGATCATTCCATGTAGGACCCTAACCATGGTTCTCATCCAAGAGAACCACGACCCCGTCTTGTTTACAATAAGACATACACGCGTCGAAAGCTACTGCATAAAACGAACACTCATAAACTTTCAGATTTTGAGGAGCTACTGGCAAAATGCACGAGGGACATAAGTGTTTGTGGCAGGCGAGGTGGCTCTAGATTTGGATCACGGACGAGGAAGGGGAGCTCGAGTTACAGGCCACAACATGAATCTGGATCACAAACACAGGAGAGTAGCTCAAGCTCTGTGTCACAGTATAGGCATGGATATGGACTTAGTGGATAAGCGACGAGTGACTCCAGCAATTACGGCACATCATTTTTCAACCCTGGTCAAGAGTTCACTTCTGCATATGGGCAAGGATACGAGCAGTAGTCTGGATATGGCCAACAATATGGATACCAAGGAGCTTCATATGTGCCCTACCCAGATCTATATTAGTTACAGACTGTGACAATTACGCAGTACCCACGGATGGGCATATTGATTCAATTCGGAGAGGACGAGTCCCAGCGTTATGTCAGGGAGTATCTTAACTGGTACCCCTCTACTATGACCTGGGCACAATATTGTCAATTTGTGGAGCGGCAGTACTATGCCCAGCCCTGTCGAGATGGAGATGATGATTACGAGCCACCGCACAACTCTATGTGGGTCAAGACCACAACTAGTCTCCATCATTGATATACATATTTCTCAAATTTTACTTCTTCAGTTCTTCTTTTGCTTTTCAATGAATTAGTTGTGTTTACATACATGACTATGATATATTTATAAATATCATGCATCCAATTTAAATATAGTTGCATTAATTCAGTTAAACATCGCATAGCTTAGGACCCTATATAAAGGAAACTTATTATGTGCATTTTTTTTTAAGTGTTATGATATAAAAGTGTGTATTAAGGGCTTTTTTAACAATCCCCAAAGTTTCATTAAAAAATTCAACCATTTTCTCAATGTTTCCCCATGTTTCCTAAAAAAGTGAGATAAATTATGCGATACAAACGATATATCCCGTGCGATAACCGATACGTATCTGTATCCCAAGGGTGTGATACATAATGTGATACCGATATTTCGAACACTGATCTTGAGGACTTTATCCCTTCCCACCACCTAACTGATGTAAACTAACCCAGGAGGACCAAAAGAACATTGTAAGAGCCACTAAATGCACCCTCACCAACCCTAACAACAAAGGGTAAAAGGAATTGACTAAGAAGATCCCATTTCTCACTAAGGTAACTCCAAAAGTCCCTTTCCCCTTCTCTTAGACTGCAACAATTAAGGAAGGACCAAGAGGGGAATAAAATCATCAATTTCATCATCCAGTAATACCCTTTTGAAGCAAAGAGATGGAAAAACTTGAGATCCAACCCTATTATAGACTTTGGAAGGCATAACAACTTTGTTTACTGCTAAATGAAAGAGACAAGGAAAAAACATGACATGGGCGATGAGTAAAACCAGAAATCTTCCCAAAACTGAGTACACAGTTCATCAGCAATTACACTGAATAAGTCGTTTCGTAACGCAAAAACCTGCTTTCCATCATAGAGACGACAATAAAGAGGGGAATCATCATAAACCATCCTCCTTGATAACCATATTTGCTCAAAATCACATGCTTCCACGAAGAATCGCTTTTTGACCCCAACCACCAAAGACACATCCCAAGTAATGCAAGATTCATGAATTTTAGAGATCTAGTCCGTGCACCTCCTAAGCTTTTTGGTTTGTAGGCTTTTGCCCTAATGTAGCTAATAGATGAAAATCGACAACCACACGCAGTTGTATCAAACCCTAGCCAAGGCTTGTAGGAAAGATAAGAAATTGTCCCAAAAATCCGTTGGACAACTTTTGTTATTGAGTTTTATATAAAAGGAAACAACAGAAAAGCCCTAAAACTAATATGGGCCTTACATCAAAGCATAACTATGGGTTGGATGTTATAATCACAACCCTACATTTTTATATAAAGGGAAAAGACTAAATTACCCATATCTACTTAAGTGAGACATAAGCAAAGCAAAATAAACTAAAATTCATTTAAAAATAAAGTAAAAATCGTAACTTTAAGAAAAGTACTGCCAAAAGACACTTTTGTTGACCCAAAAGTGTACCACGAGTACCATAATGTGAGGTCCATTGAAGGGTCTACAAGTTTGGCCCAATATGGAAGATATTTGGGCCCCTTTACATGCTCGAATCCATGCCAAAATTCATCGGCCAGTAAATCAACCCGATCCATCAACATTAGGTCATCCATGTCCTCATCATGCCCATTCCAAAGATGGTACTTACGCGTGTCACTTGTTCATTTCAAAAGGATATCCATTCAAATTCTTTTCCAACCTTCTAATCATTATGTTCCAAGCATTTAAACATGGACATTAAGTAGACAAGCACATTCGAATGGGCCAAGTTGAGGAGAGCAGTGGACCCTCCAAAAATAGCTACCTTTTTCATCCTAAAAATCATCTTTCCACCCTCTCCACCACCACATTACATGAGTGAATGGGAACCTTAACCATATGGAGAAGAAGACCCAGGTTGATGGCAGCACACCCACTTAAACATGGACTTTAAGTAGACAAGCATATTCGAATGAGCCAAGTTGAGGAGAGCAGTAGACCCTCCAAAAATAGATACCTTTTCCATCCTAACAATAGTCTTTCCACCCTTTCCACCACCGCATTACATGGGTGAATGGGAACCTTAACCATATGGAGAAGGAGACCCAGGTTGACGGCAGCACACCCACTTAGGAACCGGATCTCCCAGCCAACCTAGCTACATCTTCATCTCCCAACCAAATCCCCAACATTTCAATTTTCCATGAGTAACCACTTGAAATATTAAAATAGTTAAACAATAACATGTTAAGGATTTCACATGAAACATCCAGTGACAACCTCCATCCTTTTGGAGCAATAATGCTTCTAGCTCAGCATCTTTCCAATCTTTTGTCAAAGGAATTAAGGTCTTGACCAAATCAGATCATCTACATTGCAATTCTCTCCAACAAATATATATATATATATATAAACAACAACAGAGTTATTCTTTTGTTGAAATTTACAAGATGAATAAAATGCTCATGTTACACTCAAGCGTCTACCTAAAAAAAGAAACATCTTAGTGCATAATAAAAATAATAATAAAAGAACCAAAAAAAGTATAAAAAGATACAAGAGAGAAAATAATCAATATCATCTCGTATGACTAGGAAGAGCACAACCAAAGTACTAAAGCCATGTTTTTATACCTTAAGCCAGAGGTTCATGCAAGACCATAAACTCTATTCGGTGATGCATGCATTTTATGGTAACCTTTAAAGTAACATTCTTAATGTATTCTTTTATGATTTCTTTCGGAAGGACATCCTTATTGACCCTATTCTCCAGCAATTTCGTCTAACCACAATAATATCAATATCATACATAAGTAAAAATTGTTTTTTTTTTAATGTGAAAGTTAACATGGCCATTCTCGTGGTACTCAAATTAAAATGATAGTCAACAATCATTATAATGCTTGTAAACAGTTCATTGGCTTTGAAGTATGCTTGTGCAAATTGTAAACCAATTCACTGTATGTTAATTGATTATCCATTCATCTAAATCCAAGACCAATAGCTTTAACGCCTATGAACCATGGAAGCCACATATAATACTAGCTTGAAAATGCAACCCGTATTTTTAATCTATCATTTCTAAGATGCAAGCCATATTTTCCATTTATCATTTCTTAGAGGAGGGGCTGGAATTAGATAGTTGTTTGCTATCGATTCCTCTCCTTGTAAATGGCTTTGGCGTTTTCTAAGGAAGAAGGCTCCAGGTGGAGAATAATCTTATCTTCGAAATATGGGCCAAAGGGAGGTTGGTTCTCCAAACCTTCCTCCTTGTGTAGAGCTTCTGTTGTCTGGAAAGTTATCTCCAGCCTCAAGCCATCCTTCCTGGAGGGAGTCTCGTTCAGTTTGGGGGATGACCCTAGAATTAGATTCTAGCAAGACCAGTGGATTCATGATAGGCCATTTGCCTCCGCTTTCCCTGGACTGGCTAGTATCGGCTCAGACCTCTTCTCTTTGGTTGATAATTCCTTCTCTGTCAATGGATCGGATTTTTGGTGTCGTCCTTTTAGGAGAGCTCTCTCGGATGTCAAAACAGTCGAGCTCCTAGAGCTGTTGAAACTCCTCCAAGATATTCTCCCTTCCTCCAACTCACATGTCTCCGTAGCCTAGATGCTTTCCCCATCCAACTAGCTCTCTTGCAGCTCCTTTCTGTAGATGATAGAGCAACACACCAAACCCACCCCCCCCCCCCCCCCCCCCCCCCAAAAAAAAAAATAATAATAATAATAATAGTAATAATAATTAATAAATAAAAATTCCCAGCCTTCTTTTGGTCCTATAGAGGCCCACCAAAAGTGGTTGCTTTTCTTTGGATCCTTGTCGGGGAAAGAACCCTCACAGTTGATAATCTTCAACATAGAGGGCCGATCCTCCCAAATATTTGCATCCTTTGTTTCGATAGTGATGAGTCCATAACCTGCCTTTTCTTACCTTGCTCCTTCACCTGAGACATCTGGTCCTCGATCCTCTCCAAATTCTGAGTCACAACTTGGTGACCAGCAAGCTTTTCACTTGGCATGCTAGCAGCATCAGTGGAGGACAAAGATCCGCTTGGTGTCTGCCGATGATGGCCATTGTTTGGGAGATTTGGAAGGAGAGGAATAATCGTTGCTTGTGTGATATTTTGTTTCTTCCTCTGTGGTTGCTAGCCTGATGCCTTGCAAAATCACATATTGGGAGTCTGCTCTTATCCCTGATCATCCCCGATGATCCTTGTTGTTGATTTTGTTGCCCCTGTTGTAGTTGACATTGTTCCTTGCTAATACCTCACCACCTAGATCAGCTTTGGGTGTTCAGTTTGTTTGTCTCTTTCGGTTTTGGGATTCAGTCTCGAGGTGTATAGCCTCTTTTAGGTGTTTCCCCTTTTTATTGTTGTGGTTTAGAGTTGTATATCTTCTTTAGGTTTACAGGTTTTTGTTCTTTCCAGGTTTTTTTTTCTATTTTGTTGCTTTTTGTTTGTCTGTTCATTTCTGTTTCTCGGCTACTTTGCCCCTTAATAAACATCAATAATAATAATAATAATAATAATAATAAAAGATGCCCTGGAAACAAAAACCAACATCAAATATCTACAGACATTTGTTTCAGAAAAGAACATGCAAGCAATGAAATACCTTAAACAGGGGATCAATATCGCCATCAAGATCAAACCAACAAAACTCGCTATTAATCTTTGAAGCAGTGTACAAAGCAATTTCCTTCTGCATCATGAGTTTAAGTAAGAGTAAGTGAAGGAGAATTCATAAATATTGGCAACAATATTCACACTAATAACTTTGCAACCAAAAGGTATAAAATAACATAAACGGAGTTAAAATAAAAGCAAGCATGGAAGAAAAGGTAGTATTTATTGAAAAGCAATCAACCAAGTCAATCTTGATTTTATTAAACCTCCATCTAGGCAAAGAAATCAAGAATTTATATTGTAAGAAAGCAAAAAAAAAGTGTGTCAGCTTTCTTGAGGCATTCAAAACTACGTTGCTAATGTCAAGGTCAATTGAAGATCTTCTTTGGGACTGGCATGGGGGCAAGGTTGATAAGAAAGGGAGGTTGGTGTAGTGCTTGGTTCTTATGGCAATCTTATGGACTCTTTAGGAGGGCAAGAACAATCATTGTTTCCAAAATTCAAGCAGAATGGTGCTAGAGGTGGTGAGAAGGGTGAAGTGGGATGTAGCAGATTGGGCAATTTGGGCTTCTCATTCAAAGTCCATTGATGTTTGTACTCTAGTTTCTCTTTTCGGGTTGTAGTTGATGTTAGAACAATCACTATTTCCAAAATTCAAGCAGAACAATGCTAGAGGTGGTAAGAAGGGTGTCTATTGATGTTTGTAATCTAGTTTCTCTTTTCGGGTTGTAGTTGATGTTAGAACAATCATTGTTTCCAAAATTCAAGCAGAACAATGCCAGAGGTCATAAGAAGGGTGAAGTGCAATTTGGGCTTCCTGTTCAAAGTCCATTGATGTCCATAATTTAGTTTCTCTTTTCAGGTTGTTGTTGGTGTTCTCGTTTAAGGTGTTCTTGGGCAGTGATTTTTCTAATAAGACTCGTTACCTTGCCCAAAAAAGTAACACAGACATCATAGAAACAAAGATTGACATGCTTCAAAGAATTGTGAGGTCCATATACTACATTAGCATTCCAATAAGAGCTCAATAAGAACTCACATGTTGATATAGATATGCATGCATGTAAACATGTATTGTGTGTCTGTATCTTGAAGAACAAGTTGGTTCAAGATGTATAGTAACAGAAACAGCAGATGTAACAGTGGAGCCAAAAACCTTTGTGTGCAATAGTTGTTACAGCAGTTACAAGGGGCATGACCTTGTAATGGTCAATATTGTTTTACTTTTTTATTTTTGAAAAACAAAAAATAAATAAATAAATAAAATAAAAAGAATTGAGTTGCCAAAAAAATTCTAAAATATCGGAAGGATGCCAAATATGTATTCTTTTGTGGTTTTAAGCATGTTATGATGGTGTAACAGTCCACTCTTTGGTAAGAATGTCGTCTAGCCTGTCTAATGATTTTATTAACCTGATATGCTTATATTGACCCGAAATTCTTGCAAGCTATGGCACTCATCCTACTAATGCACATCCCTATGCATTTGACATCATTCCCCCCAAGTAATTTAAAGAATATATTGAAATTAAATTTGAATAAAAAGTGTCACAGATTTGGTGGACTACTCAAATCCTCCCAAACTGGCCCGAAATTCATGCGATCTATGGCACTCATCCCACTAATGCATATTCCTAAGGATAACTAATTATAAGAAAAAACCAAAATCAAATTCAGATGAATAGTGTCGCCGATGTGGGGGACTACTCAAATGCCCCCAAATTCATAATCTATGACACCTGTCCCACTAATGCATATCTTTAAACGTTTATACCATTCCTGATAAGAAATTATGAGAAATTTGAAAGTAAATTTAGAAAAATAGTATCGTTGATTTGGAGGACCACTCCTTAAAAATTTAAAAAAAAAAAAGCAATCACACATCCCCCTAATATACATTTTGTAAATGCTATCTTGTCTAGCTCTTAGATTTGTTAAATTTTGTAGTGCCAAAACCTCTTGGAATATGTATCTTGTATAGCTCAACTTTATATCATCCTTGCCTACATTCAAGTACAAGTTCAAGATGTTCAAGTTTCAACTATATTAAGATAGTGTGCATTACTTAAGAATTCAAGCTCAAGTAATCTTCTCAAGCTTAAGCTCATATACTCAAGTTGAAACACAAGTCATAGCGTCTCAAGTTCAAGCTCATCTTCGAATATACAATGACAAGCTTCAAAGTACTTCAAGATGATAAGCTTCAAGTACTTCATGATATTCTATCAACCAAAGCGAACGATGTTGAAATGTTCAATATTCACCTATAAGGTACGAATGACCCTAGATTGACCATAGGTTAGCTCATATTAACTGTATACTTAATTTGGGTCATTATATAATTTTATAGGTTTTTTCTCGACTAGTCCTAGCCTATGTTCGACTAATCCAAGTACTGGCTCGACCAGTATAAGAATTTCCTCGACCAGTCCAAGGCTTGTTATGAATTTTTGGAATTTCTGTTAGACAATCGACCATTCCTGCTGCTCGACCAGTCAAGCAGGCTCGACTCAAAGTCCAGCAACCTTTGTGGATCGACCAGTCGAGCAAGCCGCTCGACCAGTCGTGGTTCATTCTTATCTTATCGCGCCTAAAATTTTGAGTTCTTGTTGGTCCTTCGACCAGTCGAGCTGACCACTAGGCCAGTCGAGTGAACAGTTTTTTCACCTATAAATAGAGCACGAATTTCAGAGTTTAGTAAGTCATTCAAGTAAAATCAAGACACTACTCTGAGAGATAAGTTTGTGATATTCTTAAGCTATAATTGCGCTCATTTTATATTTTCTTTGACTTAACTTTTTGCATTTGATTTTGAATTCTTTATTCCAATCTTAATTGAAGAAGAGATTTAAGTTTTCCCCTTTCTTGAGATCAAAATCAAATCAAGCTAGCCCAAGTTTTTTTTAATAAAAAAATCATTTAGAACTTGAAACCCTTTCATAAGTGAGTGTGGACATTGAACATCTACTCCGAATTGGTTCTACCGGGCTTCATCAAAGTATAATATCCAGATAAGTATATTTACATTTTTATAAATCTCTTTTTAGTTTTTAAGGTTGTGTCAGAAAAATCTCTTTCCTTTTTGGTTTGTCTGAGGTATTCAGAAAATCTCAAAGTGTGGGGTCTTTGAATTGTGTAAGCCCACTTGAAAGACACAATTGTGAAGGTTTTAGGTGAACCTTGAAAAACCTATTTCATAGTGAAAGCCAATATCCAAAGGGTGAGGATATTGGGAGTGGAGTAGTTGTGTGGCTGTTTTTTAACAGTTACTGTACACATAAGCGAACCACTATAATTTCTGGTATTATGATGGTTGATTGATTGTGGCTTTGTGTGAATGTTGTAATTTCTCTTTAAGCCATTGTGGAGAATGTTGTAATTTGTTTTATGCAATTGTGGGAATGTTGTAATAGCTTAGTTTGTTTTCTTTGCTATTTTTATTTTCCTCTGTATTGGTTTGGAATTTTGATACACAGACCGTTCTAGAAATTAGGTTATCCTACCATAAGCCATTAGTTTTTGGTATAAGGTTGTCCTTAGAATAACATCTGTATCAACCTCTCAATACTCGTGCATTTGAGGTTGCTATTTATTCTAAATACAGAATTAGAAAGAAAGAAAGAAATAAAGATAGCACTAATCATGTGAATTAAATGGTGCCAATGGTTAGGAATGTGAAAAGGCTGAGCTAAGAAATTGAATTAAATTTAGATGGAAGGTGTCACTGATTTGGGGGACCACTCGAATGCCCTATATCGGCTCAGAATTCATGTAATGTATGATACTCATCCCACCAATGCATGGCTTTAACCATTTGGCAATATTCCCCTCAAGAAATTTATGGGGGAAAAAACAAAAAGTAAATTTGGATGACGTTTATGGGATAGTGAAGAATGAAAAATATCCAGTGGCCCTATTTCAACAAACAAGCGTCTAAAAATCAATGGTTATGCTTATTCAAACAATCAGATTTTGGGACTGTGACTCGGCAACAGCAGTCCCACAATTAAATCAGTTACTTTGAAGTTAATATATTCCATGTGTACAATTAGTGAGTGCAAGTGTATCAAGTGTCATACATCACCAGAGTATCACTCCCTTCTATACAAGGGCCTTTTCTATCACCTTTATTTTGAAAAGACAAGACAAGAGACAGAGGGAGAGAGAATAAGAAAAAGAAGAAAGAAGAACACGTTGCTGAGGAGGGAGAGGGAGAGGGAGAGAGAGAAGAGAGGAAAGAAATAAGAAGGTAGGTTTTTCTTCCCTCCCATAATTGGTTTTTTTGGAGTTCTTCTGGAAGCTATTTAAATTCGGCTGTTATGCTGTTATGATGGACCATAACAAACAATTACAGCCATTACGGTGCATTTTTCAAGGGGTACACGTTATGCCCCCATATCACGTAACAGGTACAATCAATACCATCACGTAACAAATAATACAGCCATTATGTAACCAATACGGTACACCCTGGGTTGGTTAGACAATTGACAAATGACATCAGTCCACAAGAATTTGGATCGTGGAAACTTGCTCAATACCATACATAGGCTTAGCCAGGACCCATGCCACTCATGGTGATTTCCGTCCCAAATTGTCAGAAATGAATTATCCTCAACATGATCATTGATCTCATATTCAGCAACAAAGAACAAAAAAGATTATTTGTTAAATTTGCCATCTTAACAGTTTCCTCCTCAGGGCATGGAACGCCATGATATATTTTTAGTTTGTTCCAGTTGTGGATTTGGCCATTCTTGTATTTGTTTGCTCTCATAATATATAGAACACAAAACATTAGTAAAGATATATGTTGCAAGATGAGACTTGAGGACATTATTTGGTGCCTATACCTGATAAAAGCCCAAGCACTGGAGCACAAACTTTTCCATAGAATCTAGCTCCAAATCCAAAAGAGCGTCATAGTCCTTGACCTGTTACCACAGAAAGAAATTATGTAATTGAGAATGGAAAGCCCAGGAAGAAAAAAAAAAATTTCCAACCATCAATACTAAAAAGAAGATTATCCAGTACCGCCTCTCCATATTCTCCAATTGCATGGTAGCAAGAAGCGCGCAGGTACAAACATTCAATATTTGAGGACTCAACACTCAGCCCAACAGATAAATCCTTGATAGCATCCCTGTAACCATGTTAGATGGTTATTAATTAAGCAGTTTGTGCAGACAGAAAAACAACAATATATAAAGTTCACTTTGTGAATAAGGAATAGTTTGGAAGATAGCTTGGCAGTATTGCTAATGCGAACATAGCTTGGAAGTAATGCTAAAGCATTGTTTTTTAACTGTTCCTATACATATGCACTAGAATGGTAGGTTATGTTGAAACAATAGGAAGATTTGCAGATTAGAATACATATTAAGATATCCTTTTTAGTCCACCAAGAGTTAACAAGACTATGAGTCTTGCAACCCATTGTAGTCCGGCTGCTAAAATGGCATCATCCCTCCAAGGGTTAACAGGACTTTTGTGTCTTGTAACCAGTGCTTTAAATATTCATAGTATCAGCCAATACCATATGTGGGCGATACGATATGCAGGAGGGGAGTGTTTTAAATAGCTATGCTATGTAGCATATAGCTAGCACTACACAGCGTAGCTTAGACTTGACAGCTCATGAAAATAGCTTAAGTTGCATGTATGCTACACGCTAATTTACAAATGCTACACGCTACATAGCTTACAACTACAAGCTATTTTTCACTAAAATAAAAATTAATTTGCGTTTTAAATGATTTGTCACATTTTTTTTATTTTTTGATATAAAATAAAAAATTAAAAAAAAATTTAAAAAAAAAAAAAAAAAATAGTCTATCTTCTCAGTAATCTTAGAAAAAATCAATAGAAGTAACAATATAAAACCAATTTTGTAGCTCTTTCTTTATCTTCATAGTCAATCTTTGACCTAGTTTTCCTATTATTTTATATTGTGTTTGGTGCAACAGATATCATGTAATTTCATTACTAGTAGGTCTAATTTGGTGCAAAATATCATGAACTTTCATGATATGTGATGCAACCGAGCACAACCTTAATTAAAAATCTAGAAGTAGCTTACACCTAATGCTTTAGAGGGTCAATTGGTCAAGTGCTACATTACATGCTATTCACTATTTAAAACACTAGTGGGGGAAGTTATTAAATTCTTGTGTATCGCATAAAATATCGCAATGTATCAGCCGTATATTGCAATATATCGATACATTGTGATATTTTGCCAAAAACCCTTTGTAAAATTTCCCTGTATCATCAATACATGGAATACATTGCAAGCAATAGATTCCCTCACCAGAAATTCTAAATAATAATAAAAATCGCAAAAAACTCCACAAAAATTCATTCTCTCAAAAATTTGTTTGGGGAAATCTGCTTTCATACTTCCATTGTATTTTTATGAATTGTACGAACTTATTTTGGATATAATTGCATCACTTCTATCCAGTGTTCAAATTATCTCCGATATTATCTTTATCTCCATCTAGCGACACCGATAACACTAGTAGTATTAGAAATTCCAGGTATTAGCAATGTATCGCGCATTTCTGGTTATCGGCGATATTGATATTGTTTCCATATCCCTAGCCAGCGAAACTTGTAGGGATACTGATACTTCGAACATTGCATCTATCAGACAACGCATAGTTTTTCTTTTCATTTTTTAAGATTAACGAGGAAACTTTATAGATAAACTGTTAAGGCAAATGTCAAAACAACAAAAAATACAACCCAAAGAAACATCCTGAAGAACAACCCAAATATAACTAAGATTTCATCAACGACAACACCGTTAACCCCGGATACCCACTCTAAACTATCTCTTAGATTGCCACAAAACATCTTCCCCATGGACCCTGTTTACTGGGAAAGCATCGGCGATTATGTTCTGCCAAGTGTTCCATAAGATAGCTGGTAGCACGAGCTGCCAAGCCACTTGCTGCCTTTTAGGAATGGGATATCTGTGCCAAGCCCAAAATAATTCTGCAATTGAACGAAGCATAACCCAATACACCAAAGTGCGCAAGAAAGGAATACCACATGTGGCTCGTGAAATGGAAATGGATGAAGAGGTGATCGATCAACTCGGCATCGCTCTTGCACATTAAACATGTGTTAGAAACGATCATACCCCACTTCTAGAGATTATCTATCGTCAAGATATGCTTCCGGCCCACTAGCCCAGCAAAAAAGGGTACCTTAGGTGGAGCCCCATGGAACCAAAATGCATGAAAATACTCCACCCTTTTTAAGGCTGAGGAGACTCAAAGCATTCCGTCGAAAGACTCAAGTGTCCGACGGCGATTACTTCCAAACCATAGAGTCTTCATGATCAGGGCAAGGGTGATAGTATTCAATCTTCACCAATAACCTAGCATAGTCCACCTCCTCAACTGATAAAGCTCTTCTACATAGGGGGCACCACATACCTCTCTCACCGACAAAGGAAAAGCAAGAAGCAATTGAAGTATTCTATAAGGGAGCTAGACTTCCAATATTTAGAAATTTTGGTTCCAAGGATCTTCCTCCACACCAGGGATCCTCCCAAAAGCAGATGTGACGACCATTACCAAGCAAAAAAAACCACTACTAGCTTGATACAAGGTCCAACTGAATTGATGGCCTTCCAAATCCCCAAAGCTTGATGGTAAACGGGTATTTCAACCTCCCATCCTCCCTCCTAAAGACCATATTTAGACACCACAACTTCTCTCCACAGCTTGCCCTCTTTGGTCCCAAATCTCCATTGCAGTTTACCATGAAGAGATACATTCATAGATTCCAATACTGTAATTCCTACACCCCCTTTGGATAGAGGTTTACATACCTCTTCCCACTTGAGAAGTGGAACTTCTACTCTTCTTCTACAACTCTCCAAAGGAAATTTCGCCTTAGCCTTTCCAATTTATCCAACACTAATTTGAGACATTTAAACGATGACATGAAATATAGAAGAAAATTAGATAGGGCTATTTAATGAGGGCGATTCAACCTGTTAGAGATAGATGATGGCTTTTCCTTCTAGATAACTTCCTTTTGAACCTTTTGATCACTTTACACCATAGATGTTTCGCTAGTTTTCATATGCAAAGCAGAATAACCAGGTAATAAGAAGGAAATGACCCTAAACATGGTTACAATTTGCAATGACCTACAGGGAACCAGTTTTTTGTCTTCAATGAAATCTACACCTCGCATTTTGGCTAAGCATTTCATTTGCTTGTTTTAGGAGTGATATCGACCCTATGGTGGGCTTGCTAGCTAAAGCAGGAACCCAGCTGTCGTTGATCTGTATCAGAATTTGAAAATTCTTTCGCTTTATCATGATGTATCTTTTAGTTTACTTTTAATCAAATAGTTTACTTCTAAAAAAATAATCAGCAGTCCAAAAATTGTAACAAATTAAGCAATGTATATTATAAATATGAGAAATGGCCTCCTGCGAGCAACACTGCAAGAGAACTACCATGTCAGCAAAGTGGTGTGGCCCGCCTTGATTCCCCACTGTGATATGCACGTGAAATCCACTCTGACTATCAAGTGCATCACCCCATTTTAGGCCCATGGCATAAAAATTTGGAGGATCCATGATACGGGTGGGCCATACCAAGGGAACAAGTTGGGTGTGGGACACCCACCCTTGATTTTTTTACGGGGAACACCATGTTGTGTATGGGATATCCACTCCGATTATTAAATGTACCACACAATTTTAGGCCAAGGGTCCAAAAATAGACAGATCAGTGATTCTGGTGGGCCACAACAAGGGAGACAGTTGGGGACGCCTACCCTTGATTATTTACAAGCCTCAAAATGATGTGTATGTCACATCCACTCTGACCAACAGGTGTCATCATGTTAGGCCCAAGGCCCAAAAATAAGGCCTATCCATAATTCAGGTGGGCCACAACAAGGGAAACAATTTAGAGGGTGTGTTCCCCAGTACGACATTTCACTTGGAGTGGGCCACCTAAAATACAGATAGGCCTGATTTTTTAGCACTGGGCCTCACATTTGGTGACGCATCTAATAGTCGGCGTGGATTTCACATATAAATCACGGGTGGTGCCCGCCCAAGCTGTCTACACTTTTCTTACAAGGAATGTCCCTTGCAGCAGACCGTTTCTCTTTTAAATATAGGCATGCACAAATTAAGTTTTTATTGGCATGCACCTATTGAAGTTAAATAAATTTTCTCCAAAGACGTTCTAAATCGGGGCCTCTCGTCCCACCAAAAATATGTTCTACGTGAGACACTGCAATAAACTTAAGGCTCGGACAATTTTCTTCTATGAATGCATCACTGCATTTGTTTTCAGCGTGTACATGGTTAAGGACAGAACAGGGTGGATAATTTTTCAATAAGGAAAAGGCGCATTAAACGCTAGGCACACCAACAATTCTCAAACTACACCGCATTGGTATTAAATACAATCATCACCAACGTGTAGAACATAAGAGGACAAAGGATGTCAGATATCTTGGATAGATAATTCATCGGCACCTGATGATAGAAAACAATTGTTGAACCAAATATGACCATCAATTGGTCCAATTACATTAATATTAATTGGAAAGGTCATCCATAGCACCCAAGGGGAGAACAAACAGAGGGTTACCTATGCTTTCCCATCCCATGGTGAAGTAGCCCACGCAAGTGATAAGCCTTAGCACACCTGGAGAAATATGCCATGAGAACCATTTTTTTTTTTTTTCTTTTTTTCTTTTTTGAAGAATGAAAGGATGTGGCAATCAGATCCAAGCTTGAAAATAATAAGTCTGAACAAAATATAGAGGACACAAAAGCGTTTCTGCAAAATACCTTTCATCAATGAGTAGGACTTGTTGAAGGCACTCCAAGGCCTTCACTGTATTTGCCAAATCTTGGTAAAACTGCGCAATCATACATGCATCACTATATTATTATCAAGTCATCAGACTCACAGACTGATTTAAAAACAACATTAGCAAATAAAAACACAGCCCAGGCTATTTCATGAAAGTATAAATGGTCTGCTCAGTTCTACAAAAGATTTTGCAGTACGAATATCGACTGCAATGGTGTGCAATCTTTGCAGCATTTCTTTATTTCTCATCTTTTAGCAGGCAATCCTTAATATTATAAACTTTTACAATTGCAGAATTATTTTCCTTAGAACTTTTACACATACAACAATAAATGACCAAAGAAACAAAGGGAAACCTACAGTGATTGCACCTCGCATTGCTACCATAATGTAATTTGCATCATCACACCAACCAAATCCCAAAAGCAGCAAATTCGATACTTTCCTAACATTCCCAACATGTTCTCAGAAAACCAGAGAGTAACATAGTTCTGGAAGTATACAGGCAAATGATTTCCCACACATCCATAAACTTCATGAATTGCATGTAATTCAAAACATCAGAACTTTCAATCTTTCCTTTCTATAAGAATTCATTAGCAATAAAAAACAAATGTGTACCCCATGCCAATTTTCTATGATATGCTTATTCCTTTTTTTTCCCATTTGGATGAGAATATTGTGATGCAAGACAATTAACTACTTGCTCTAAAAGTTCATACTGATAGAGCATGGCAAATTAATCCCTTTATCTCATTAGCCAGGCCCCACATCCATGGGTTAGGTCCTCGGCCGAACCCTCCTTGTGGGCCCCAAATCACATGGGTACCGTCTCACCCGGGCCGTCCATCCCGAGTGTGCCCCTGCATCTCACAAGCCACCCCACTCGAACCCGGTGTGAAAATGCACCTGCATTATATTATTTGTTGATCTAAGATCCTTGTTGCTTTTATTTACAAACAGAAGGGTCCAAACAATTATATTTTTAGGGTGAAACACCTGGTTCCTCTTCCATTTTAATTTCTTTTTTTCTTTAGCCTAAATTTGAAAGTTCCAGTTTCCAAGGGAGACACGATACACTAGCACCAAATTGCTCATCTGGGGCGGAAAGTTGGAAGCATGGTTAATGCAAGTTCTGTTTAACCAGCATATCAAGATGTAGCAACCACCATTCTTATAAGACCCGTATCTTGGTCCGTACCTTTCCGTACACTTCCGCGGTCTTACCGGTCGAATTCCGGCAACTTTCGACCCTTAACCAGTATCGACGCGCGACCCGGATTCATGTGCTGACAACCCGAGTCGACTCAACCCGAGACCAATACCATAGCGACCGCACCGTCGCCGCGGTTCCGATACCGCGACTCACGCGCCGAGGCAATACCCTGATCAAGAGATATGGGCCAATGTTCGGTGCGAGAAAACGCCGCGCGTTGCGAAAACCAAGGGAATCCCAACGATGTGTCACATCAATCACATCAATCCCATCAATCAATCACCCATCAACCCATCACATGTCAAGTACACATCACCTCCATCCCTTTTCCCAAGCAACCACAAAAGTCTTCACATCCCATACCTCTCTTACACAAAAAGCCACAAAAGTCTTCTTAACCCATACTTCTCTTACACAAAGGCCACAAAAGTCAAATTTCTCTTACACCACCATCACTCACCCATCCATCCATCACTCTCTCTCTCTCCCTTTACATCACTCTCTCTTTCTCTCTTTCTCATTTCAAGATTTCAAGCAACTCCAAGAGCCCCATACGTATGGCATTTCTCCAAAGACCCTAAGCTTCAAGTGGCCCACCTTCCTACCCCAAAATCTTCCATCTCAACCCTCCATTCTTCATCTTAGCCATTGAAGTTGAAGATAAGGTGCCAAGGAACCCCTAGGAGCGAGAAGATTGGACGGTGGGTGCCTCTATAGGGTAGACTTATTTGTTTTTATGGTAGACCAAGTGAGGCCCACCGATCAATGGTGTGGATCTCACTTGGGACCCTAATACGTGGCCGATGGACCACTTGGATCATCATGATCATTCCATGATGGAGCCATTCTCCGTGGACCCCATCATGATGTTTATTTTCATTTGAAAAGGGTCATCTAGACCATCCATATTGGTGGGGAAAGGATCCCCACCGTTGATCTTTAGTTTTGATGGTCATATGTGCAAAATGACCCATTTGATGTATGATTTCACGAATGGGAGGGCCCATAATGACGGGGTCCCTCCATCACAAGCCGTGTCCCACTCTCCATGTCTCTCTCTCTCTTTTTATTGCTTTTATTTTATTTTATTTTATTTTATTTTTTTTTATATATTTTTTTTTATATGCTAGAGGTGTGTGGCCCACTTGAATGGATCCCACCTTGAGAACTATTTCATTCACATTTTTATTTAAGCGGGGCCCACCTTATATGTGTATCCATGTCACCCATCATGTGGTGGCCCACTTCATTAGGGCCCACCGTTTCAAAAAAAGAAATTTTTTTTCAACGAACCGTCCAGCGTCTGGGACGCTGGACGTTGTGATAAGAAAAAAAAAAAAAAAAAAAAAGGGAAGGAAGAAGGGAGCTTTTGGGTGGCCCCACCTTGATGTTTATTCTAGATCCAAGCCGTCCATCCTCTTACCCATCCCGTTTTAGGCGTTGAGCCAAGTGATGGGGCTGATTGGAAGGTCTGGTGGGCCATGACATTAGAAGGTTGCACCTTTACCATTCAAAATCATTATTTCGTTTTATTTTACTCTCCATGCATCAAAAAAATTCGAACTTTGGACTCTTTTTGTCTGTTGCGAGCTGTAGAACATTATGGCTGGAGTGGATTTCCAGGTGGCGGGCCCCACACATGATCTTTGGCAAAAAAACTAAATTCAAGGAGAGAGAGAGGATGTGGCAGCAGGGAGGCTGCTTGTGCCAGAAGCGCTGGCAGCGCCGCACGGCTGCCAGGCGGGCGGACGGACGAAGTGGACCCACGGCCACCAGCCGTGGGCCCCACCTTGATGTTTATATGCCATCGAAACCGTCCATTAGGTGGGCCCCCTTCTCAGGTGGGCCCCCTCCAAATTTCAGGTCGATCCAAACCTTAGGTGGGCCACATCACACGAATCAGTGAGATTGAGCATCTACCATTAAAATTTTTCTGGGGCCCTCCCTTGATGCAGCGTATGTCCAGGCCGTCTAGGGCCTGGACGTTTGATTTTTTTTAAATTTAATTATATTAGCATAGTATATTTTGTTATATTAATATATAATATAATATTGCATTTTATATCATATGGGTTAGGCCCTTTTGGGTTGCAATAGGCCCATGGGCTAGGTCCATTTGTATCATAAAAGGCCTATGGGCTAGTCCCATTTAAATTATGAAATGCTTATGGGCTAGGCCCATTTGATTCATTTAGGCCCAAGGACTTGGGCCCACTTGATATGTAAAGCCTATGAGCTTAACTTGATATTCAAGGCCTATGGTTTTAGGCCCAATGGATGTGATCTAAGGCCATGTGACTAGGCCATTTGATGTACTTTTAGGCCCATAAAATTGGACCTATTTGTCGCATTCTTAAGCCCATGGAAGTGGACCCATTTGTTATATTGTAAGACCTATGGGACTACACCCATTTGATTAAGAAAGGGTCCATGGGATTAGGCCCACTTTGATATGCATGCAAGCTCATGGACTAGGCCCATTAGAATTGTGTAAGGCCTAGGGATTTAGGCCCATTCGACTCATATAAGGCCTCTGGGTTGAGGCCCAGTTGATATGCATTTGGGGGCCCAATTGGTGTGGCCCATTTGATACATATTAGACTCATATGATTAGGTCAGATTGATGCAATCCAAGGCCCACGGGTTTTGACCCATTGCAATGCACTTAAGACCCATTGGTGTGGCTCATTTATATGGCCCATCTGATGAATAAAAGGCCCATAAGATATGGCCCATCTGATGAATAAAAGGCCCATGAGATATGGCCCATTTGATGTATATATATAAGGCCCAATGGGAGGAACCTAAGGCCCATTGCAATGTGTAAACCCAATACCGATTATGTAGCGGTGTTTAAGAAGATCGTACCTGGAATGCAATGATGGTTTGATGTCCACATTGCGAGTGTAATGTTGGTTGGATGTCCACATTACGACTCTCCTTAGGGCCCATTACTGAGCCGTACTTATCGTGAATAGACCATCCAGGCCCATCTACATTGTAAGATAATTCATTTTATTGTAACATGTTTAGTATAGTTTCATGACCCATGATCATACGCATCATATGTATGCTTGACGTGAGAATTGACTGATCATAGCATTTGCCTTCGGGCAGGTTGTTTATGGGCTTCCGGTTAGGCGGTGTTGCCCTACATGAGAGCACGGTATGCGCAGGATTGGTTGCATGACTGGATAGCGTGATTCATGCATTCCGCATTTGTGTGACATGGTTATTGTACGCCCTAGCGACATCAGGGTCGTAGCCTCCACAGACGCATCGTGGTCGGCAGGATTGGATACCGGAAATCTTGATCTACATGGGGTACTATAGATATCCCTGGGTGAAAGTCCCTAAACCCTTATGGTACCAAGAGGTTGCTCCAACGTCTAGACCGAGTGGGTAGATGAGCGTTGAGTGCCGAATACCAGACGGTTACGCTCTCCACTGTGTCGTGGTCGGTTGGAAGGGGGTGCGGCCTTACCCGCCCGAGAGTAGGGGGCAATACTAGGCTGAGTTTGACCAGCTCGAGGAATGGGTCCGCTATCGACGAGTCGCGCCCGATATTGGCAGACGGATAGTGAGGTCTCTTCCACTTACCTTATTGCGCGCGATGTGGCGGCAATCTGGTTTAGAGTGTACTAGACCCCGGTGATATTCCATACTTTGAGTTGTATTGACGTGTGGACATTGATGAGTATCTGTATGCTTGAGTTGCATTGTACATTGCATGGCCTTGGGATGGCCGATACCCTTCATGTCTTGCATTGCATAGCCTTGGTACGGCTCATGACGTTTTGGTTCCATCTGCATATTCCGCATTACTCTGACATTACATTCATATTACTACCTTGCGCACACACTTTCACCACCCTCTAAGCTTTCTGTAAGCTTATGCACGACCGTTGCATGCAGGTGACGTTGGACTGCAGCAGCGCTGAGGCAGGAGCACGTTGCTGATCATTTTGGAGTTTTTGTTATTTGCCATTGTATTTCCCTTTATGCTCATTGTACTTGTAAAATTTTTGATCATAGTGGAAATGTAATGGAGTGCTTGGTTGTTGTTTGTGGGTTATGCCTTTGGTTATGCTTATTACGTATCAGACTGATGTTAAAAATCCTCCTCGTAGCATCCCAGGATCGGAACCTGGCGAATGGGAGCTAGGAGCCGAGAATGGGGTTCTACGGAGGCTGTCGGCGCCGGATTCGGCGATCGGGAATTTTGTGAGCCCGGTTTCCGAGTTTGGGGCGTGACAATTCTTGGTGGCTATAATTCCTGCACCATTATGAAATAAAAAGATCATCTTTCAACAATTTACTACTTGCATATTACTGATTCTCTTTTCTTCCACTTAGGACTGCCACTGAAATCTCTGATTTCTCACAAGGTGTTAAAGATGATATACACTCATTTCACATTGTCCATCCTGGATTTCACCACTTTTCATGGTTCTAGCATATATTTGGTGGCTGACCCATTGGTGGATCATGGCATAACTAAATATGCACTCACTACAGTTTGTATGCAGACATAGTGCCGCCATTTCCAAGTGGGTAGTTAAGCTAGGGGAGCCTCCTCCCTCCCCCACATGGCAACGGATACAAGGAGCAGTTTTCATCATTCTAATATATATCTGAATACATATGTATGTGTGCTCATTTCGTTCCAGATCCATTGGCAGACCAGAGCATGACCAGTGTTTTCATTGTCGGCAAGAAATCAATAATATTGCCCATAACATCAGTGTCGCAGAACCGGCGACACCGAAACCCCAAATATTCGTTTCTCTTCCAAAAGTCGACGAAATATTGGCAATTTCGGCGAAATTCGCGACAACTCTCCCTACCATTCCAGAAAATCAAAATAAATAAATAAATAATCCCATACCTTTTTTCACGAAATCTGCCTGAGGGAGTGCATTTCGAGTGTATTTGGCGGGCCATGGTTGACGGTGTAGGATTTTTGGAGGTATAAAAAACCCATAATAAAAATTAAAAATTAAAAATTAAATAAATAAACCATTTTTTCCTCGAAGAGAATAGATTTAAAAGGAAATCAGATTTCGGTGAGGATTATAGGGATTTGAGAAAGAAAATGAATTTCCAAAGAGATTCCTAGGATTTCAAATGGACGGGAGTCATCGTTGCCGCTATGAGTTTTTCAGAGAAGACGAGAGGCTTTCGTTTTTACGAAAGCTCTCTTAGTCTTAAAAACTAAGGGAGTGGATTTGGTGTGACTCTGGCTCTGTAGAAGACAGTGCAGCCCTTATGGTGGGGCCCACCTTGATCTATTTGTTGTAAATCCATGCCATCCATACATTTTTTCCAAATCATTCCAAGGCATGAACCCAAAAATGAAGCAGATCTAAATCTCAGGTGGACGTGCACCAGACACTAAGAAAGAGTGGTGGTGGAACCTCCACCATTAAAATTCATACAGCCCACCCTAATCTTTATGTAATCTTTATTTGTCATCCAACCTGTTGATAAGGTAACATAAACCTAGATAAAGGGAAAATAACAAATATCAGGTTTATCTAAAACTTTTGTAACCATGATAAGGTTTTAATGGTCAATCACCACTATTTCCTATGATATGGTCCACCTAAGATTTGAATCTACTTCAATTTTGGGATCATGTGGTTTTTAAAAACGGATTTACAGAGTGGATACACAATAAATACATCAAGGTGGTCCCCATCGTAAGTGTCGCACCATCTTGAGGCAAGCCAAGGCTGCACCTAATCTGCTCTCTCTTACAATTGCGGAACCAACCAACTGGGTGGGAGTCAGTAGGGCCCACCTCGATGTATGCACCACATATCCACACCGCCCATCAGTTTTTACAGCTTATTTAAGGGCATGGTTCCAAAAATGAAGCAAACACAAATTTCAAGTGTCACACACCACAAGAAACAGTGGTCAATGAGGACACACTATTCAAAACTTCCTTGGGTCCACCGTAATGTTTATTGACCATCCAACCTATTGATAATGAAAGGGGGAAAAAATATGCACTTTATTCAAAAATTTTGTGACCCATAAAAGGTTTTTAACGGTTAAAAACCATTGTTTCATGTGGAGTGGTTCATGTGTACCTGAAATTTGTATTTGCTTCATCTTTGGGACAATCCCCTAAAATAAGGTGGCAAAATAGATGGACAGCGTGGATATACTATGCATACATCAAGGTGGGCCCTACAGTCAAGGTCCCACCCACATCGTTTTGTTCCGTGTCCAAGTCGCGATCATGCGGGTGTTTGGGGATCCACCAAGGTGAGTGGGATCCATGATTGTGGGTCCCTCCATGATGTATGTGCCTTACATCTACGTCGTCCATCCGTATTGAAAACTCATTTTAGGCCATGATCCAAAAAATGAAGTAGATCCAAATCTCAGGTGGACCACTATATAGGAAACAGTAGTAAATGACAATTAAAAACTTGTGGGCCACAAAAGTTCTGGACCAAGATTATATTTGTGTGGTCTCTTCATCCAAGTCTTTGTAACATTGTCAACAAGTTAGATGGCAAATATACATTTCGGTGGACCCAATGAAGTTATTACTGGTGGGGATTCAATCATCACTATTTCTTGTAGTATGGTCCACCTGAAATTTGGATCCGCTTCATTTTTTGGATCATGCCCTACAATGAGTTTTCAATAGGGATGAATGGCGTGTATGTATGGCACGTATATCACGGTGGGCCTCTGCAATCGAGGATCCCACCCACCTCGGTGGATTCGAGGATCCATCGAAGCTGCACATAGTGGCACTGCAAGTAGCAAGGTGGCTACCAGACAGTGCTTTTTGGGCCCACCATGCTGTATGTGTTTTATCCATGTTGTCCATATATTTTCACAAATAATTTTAGGGCATGAGGCAAACAATGAAACAGATCCAAGTCTCAAGTGGACCACACCACAAGAAAACAGCGGTTATTGAATGTCCACCATTAAAAACTTCCTAGGGCCCATTGTAATATTTATTTTCCATCCAACCTGTTGATCAGGTCACACAAACCTAGAAGGAGGGAAAACACAAGTATTAGCTCCGTCCCGACGATTGTGTTGGTAGGGGCCATATACTGCCAAAAAAAAAAAAAAAAACCATTGAAAACCGGAGGAAATTTATGAAATAAAATGGAGAGAGAGAAAGGCCTAGCGCATGATCAACCATCTTCCATTTGTCAAATTTCTACACAACAATTATCCCCCTAGAGCACCAACCGCTCGACAACCACTCAGGCTTTATGTTTTAACCCCCGAATAGAATCTAACATACCTCCGTTTGTCGATTGCAACTTGAATTCTTGGATTGTTATTATATCAACCTTCGCCTTCTTACAATCAGTACTTTAAATAGCGGTGATGTGTTGTGTAGTGTTCAACCCTCTTTAACGTATAACATAAGTAGCATAGTGTGTAACGTAAGTAGCATAGCATGTAGCATAAGCTACACGATATTTTAATTTTTTAATTTAAAAATAGAAAAAATATAATCAATATTAAGGAAAAATAAAAATAATATATATAAATGTCTAAAAGATCATTCATTTTTTCAAGTATAAACATGTTTAAACAAGTTAATAATCATCATTTATCAAAAGCTAATTCACATACATAAACCAAATCAAATTATTATCACATGAACAACTTTTTAAGAAAATTATAATTAATAATGTCTAATTGAAACCACAAGTCACAAGTACGAAAAGAAATTAAAATCCCATAGGTTGAGAATATTAAGCAGAAAATACAAAATATAATTACCTTTAAAAAAAAAATACAAAATATAATTACCATTTATTTAAAAAAAGGCATAGCGTAGGCTACATATGATACGTGCATGCTACATACGCTACGCATGCTACATACGCTACGCATGCTACAACACTACATACGTTACACTATGCTACATACACTACAACCCTTGTAGCGTATGCTACAGGGGACTGACACTATTTGTTGACTCTACGTAGCGTCATAGCTATGCTACGCTATGGGCGCTATTCAAAACATTGCCTACAACTTCTCCTGATTTGTGCCCTTTTCAACTTGAACCCCAACCCACGCACATTCCAAGAAAGAATAATCATTAAAGACAACCAGCTTTACCCATTCTTGCCCTCTTTCCTCCACTAAACTTGCTTGTCGAATCGTAGTTGATAGAGCATTTGAGGATGAGGAGTTCTCTCCAACCCACCTGTTAGGAAAGGCGAGTGCTCATGTCTTTAGATTGTTCACCATCAACACTTTGTCTTTAAAGGCTTACCAAAAGAACACGAAAACTCTGGGAGCAGATCGTGATTTCCATAGCGGGTTTGCGAACTTGACCAGCTTCATTAGAATGGGAGTGAAATAGAGATCTGACTGAGAATTTAATTTCTCATCATGCACCGAAGGAAATAGACAAACCCCTTCCAAAATGTTGAGCCAATTCTAGAAATCATATGTTTCCTCATCATTGAGGTTATGCCTTAGAATAGTGTCCACCGACAAGTTGTCCACAACTTGCTCTGAACGTCCTTGACCAACACGTGCCATTCATTAATGAGCCCATATAAATCTAGGAAATATAGTTGCAATAGGACATTGTTGGCACATTCGCCTTCCCAAAATTGCATAGTTGCATCGCTGGAAGCTAAATACTTGAAACCTTTGGTTAGAATTTCGCCCCAATGGCTTAGAACAGTCCCCGTGCTATTAATGTCATTCTTTGGACATTGGAGTGCTTTGAGCAAGACCCAATTCCCATCCTCTCTTTCCGATGTTGTATTTCTCAGTAATCACCTTTCTCCATAATGCTTCCTACTCTTTGTTGAATCTCCACGACCATTTGCCAAGAAGACTCCGGTTTCTCTCTCTAATTTTACCTATCCCAGGCACCCTGCCTAAACCTCCTCCCATTTAACCAAGTGATGTTTCTTCCTTTCCATATTGCTACCCCAATGAAACTCTCCATATTTTTTCAATCTTTGTTGCTACCACTATTGGAATCCTAGATGAAGAGAAAAGGTACACTAGAAGATTAGGAACCCGTGACATTTTGTCTCTTCACCACCTCTCATAATCGCATCATTTTCAAGCTTGAGTGACCCTCTTTCTTCTCTTTCTTATTCCTCCAATTAACTAGCCTCCTCTGTCCAAAAGCCAAATCTTATTGATGCAGGACCGATGCATGAACCAAATAACATGTGAGATCAAGTAGTAGAGTTAGACAATTAACAAAAAAAACAAAAGCATAGCCATAATCATCACAAATCCCATGAAAACCAAAAGAACATCATGCATAATCCTAGCTCAAGTCACCAACATTGTCACACAAAATCATAAAATAAAACGAAAATAGGATCTAATGGATGTAGGGACATCCAATTAGCATAGGGTATAGTCTATTTCAAGATAGAAAACCTAATACAACCTAGGATAAAAATTAGAGTTTGAATAATTTGGGAAAGTGAGAAAGTTTGGGATTTTAGATTTAGGGTTAGGGTTTCAAGAATAGAAGACAAGTAAAGGAAATATGGGTTTAGGAGAAGACGAAGGATTAAGTTGGAAGAATCGAAGAACTTGAAAATACCTTGATGGAAGGGAAAAGAGATGATGGTGTGGAGATATATGCAAACGCCGCACCTCCGTTGATGAAGATTAGCCTCGCACCAATCTCCTTTTCAAATCGCATGGAAATATCTTCAAAATGCATGAAGAGGGAAGAAGAAGACAGCAAGAGCCTTTTCTCTCTTTTTTTAATCACAAAACTTAATGAGGGAGAGAGTCAAACCCACCCTCTTTTTATAGCTTCACTGAGTTTCACTAATTACAAAAAATACCATCTTATGAAATTTTAATAAAAATGGCCCTAGTCTAAAGAAATCTACTAAATCACTCACAAAGGTGTCCAAACATAAAATAATCAAAACAAAATCCTAAAAGATGATAAAATCTAAAAAATTGATGTGGATGATCCACGATCAATGGCCTGATCATGTGATACATGCGATCCAACGGCCTGATCGTCACATCCCTCCAATCCAGCAATTTGGATCACTCCATAAAGCAGTCAATGTGCATCTTCCCAGTGTGGGGTCTTCCAAATGCTCGCACATACACATGGGGTCTTCAGCACGATCACAAGTATTTGCCTAGCCACAGGGAAATCGATGCAGCCCGCCTCTTCTGATACGTATGCAATGGAGTACGTGACATGATGTCCTCATCACTTGTTTAGAAACTCCATAATGTCATCCTTTCCAAATGTAAATTTTCTCCACACTTTCAATTTTACTATGCTGAGACAAAGGTGATGAGGTCACCCGAGCACCAAACTAGAGGAGGGCTAAGCCAGTCTCCTTATAGTTATATTACCATTACATGGGACCCACTTAGCCCAATTCACATTCCTAGTTACGTTAAAGACCTCACGTGCATGTTTGTGCATTTTTGAAGACCCTGCACTGGAAAGATGCACATGGGCTGCATATAGGAGCTTAATGGACACATCAAATCGTCAGATCGGGTGGACACAATGATTGAACCATTGGATCATTAGCGGACATCTTCATCGTGGACCCCCATGGGCCACGAAATAGTTTAGTTGTTTAAATTGTTTACATGCTTCGTTATTTTGGTATAACTTATATTTGTGTTCAGATTAGGGAGTTAGCAACAACTATTAACTTATTATGCGTCTTTATGTCAAGAATCTTATTTGAGAATGCCTTTCTGTAAAAGATCTTTTCTAAGACTATAAAAGAGAAAAGGGTGTCTATGAAGTTCTAATGCCATTATTTTGGGGGGAAAAAAAAAAAGCTTTGTGTTTTCTCTTCTTCATGTGAGGCTTCCATCTATCATCTTCCCTCTTCATTTCTATTCAAAAGAGGTATTTTCTCAAAAATTTCTCTCTTCTTCACTTCCAATTCAAGACCATCCAAATCATCTTTTTCATCAACTTTTCATCATCCAACTTCAACCCCAAACAAAATTAACCATTGAGGACCCCAAAATCTCGAACTTCTCTTCTTCCAAAACCTTAATTCCCCTCTACCAATACCTACATCCATCAATCCCCTTAACCAATTCACCCAATTTATTCCTAATTTCATCTTTACCCCAAATTCTAAAAAACCGCAATTCCAGAATTCTCAATTCCCATAAACTCGAATTTTTCAAATTTCAGATTTTTCCCTTCCTAACCCTAATCATAGATCTTACAAGTCAGTCCCTTGAGTGTGGAACGTGCCTATGCTAAATTGAAAGTTCTTTCCTTCCATAGGGACTAATTTTAATTTATTTATGAGATTTTTTAGCATGCAGGCATGTGATTTAAGTTAAATCAGATTTTATTTTCTATTATTTACTCTTAATTACATGGTGGGTTAGCATCTTTTATTAATTGAATTTCTTTATGGACTCTTGCATAATCTCCATGTTGCATGCTACAATTAAATCATGTGTCTTGCATCAAATTTGGTATCAGAGAATAGATTTAGCATATGATTTTTGTGTTGCACTTAGGTTAAAGTCACATCTAGGGTTAGTAGAGCATACATTGCATATAGGATCTACGATCATATTGCTGAATTTTGTTCCTAGTTTGGAGTATCCCATTGCTGAATTTTCGCCTAGCGTTTTCCATTTATTAGACCATTGTTGAATTATCAATGCAGTAATCCCAAGTTGTCGCTGATGTAGGACAATTAACCACTTGCTCTAAAAGCTTGAACTATTAAAGTATGGCGAATTGATCCCTTTATCTCATAGCCCAAGCCCCACATTGCATGGGTTAGGACCTCGGCCGAACCCCTTCATAGGCCCCAAATCACATGGGCCGCCCACCCCGAGTGTGTCCCCGCATCCCACGGGCTACTCCACTCGAGCCCGGTGTGAAATGCACATTAATCACCCCCGGTGAGGAGTCTCAAACACGAGACCTCCCCCGTGGGCCCCAAATCGCATGGGTCACCCACCCCGAGTGTGTCCCCACATCCCACGGGCTACCCCACTCAAGCCCAGTATGAAAATGCCCCCGCATTAATCACTCCCGGTGAGGAGTCTCAAACACGAGACCTCCCACTCTGATACCAATTTGATGCAGGACAATTAACCACCTGCTCCAAAAGCTCTTAACTGTTAAAGTATGGCGAATTAATCCCTTTTAACTCATAGCCCAGGCCCCATATCACATGAGTTAGGACCTCGGTCGAACTCCTTCATGGGCCCCAAATCACATGGGTCGCCCACCCCGAGTGTGTCCCTGCATCCCACGGGCTACTCCACATGAGCCCAGTGTGAAATGCGCATTAATCACCTCTAATGAGGAGTCTCGAACATGAGACCTCCCCCGTGGGCCCCAAATCGCATGGGTTACCCACCCAAAGTGTCCCCGCATCCCACGGGCTACCTCACTCGAGCCTAGTGTGAAAATACCCATGCATTAATCACTCCCGGTGAGGAGTCACGAACACGAGACCTCCCGCTCTAATACCAATTTGATGCAGGAAAATCAACCACCTGCTCCAAAAGATCGAACTGTTAAAGTATGGCGAATTAATCCCTTTATCTCATAGTCCAAGCCCCACATCACATGGGTTAGGACATCGGCCAAAGCCCTTCGTGGGCCCCAAATCACATGGGCCGCCCACCCCGAATGTGTCCCCACATCCCACGGGCTACTCCACTCGAGCCCGGTGTGAAATGCGCATTAATCACCCCCGGTGAGGAGTCTTGAACACGAACCTCCCTCGTGGGCCCCAAATTGCATGGGTCACCCACCCCGAGTGTGTCCCCACATCCCACGGGCTACCCCACTCGAGCCCAATGTGAAAATGCCCCTGCATTAGTCACCTTGCTGAATTTTCAGTTTGTAGTTTTCATATTACACTCTTACTGAATTTTCATCTTGGCACTCTCAAATTGCTATCCTGCTGAATTTTCAGCATAGTATTTTAGGTTAACAACTTGCGATTTTTCTCATTCCTATCCGATTCTGATTTTTCAACGTTGTCTCATTCCTATCCAGTTCGGTTCCTATACAGACACATTGCGGTATGATGTTTTGCCTATGGATATAGGCCACATCATTTTGGGCAGGCCTTGGTTGTATGATAGGGACGCAACACTATTCGGTCGCTCGAATACATGTTCATTTCCGTATGACAGCAAAAGGATTATCTTGAAACCTCTCCCACCCAAAAGCACCCCGGAAAAGGAGGACGTCAAGAAACATGATCCTGAAGATGTGACAAAACTCCAGCTTTAGTCTCTTCCTATAGTTAATGCCAAAGAGTCTGTGAAAGAGACTAAAACTGATTTGACGTTGTATGCCTACATGGCAAGTGGCAAGTGAGGTCACGCCTAAGGTTATTATAGAGATGACACCTAAGGTTACACACAAGGGTAGTGTAGAGTTACCATTTGAGGTAAGTCCGGTATTGGAGTCTAGTGTTGTTATTCCAGAGGACATACCAGATGAGCTTACACCCATGTGGGACATTCACGTGTTGACTCTACTAAGCCGTCATCACAATCAAATGAGCTCGGGGGGGGATCTAGTAAGACAAGTAGATGAACTTATGACCCCTATAAATTACATACTCATGTCAGTGCTCCATAGGCCTTCAGAGTCTACACATGCATCTACATGACATATGCATGTAGAGATAAGAAAAAGAATCAATATAAGTAATGAAACATACAAAATGATTGCTGACTCACATTATAGGTTTAAAGAGTTTGTTATGGGCTATGGAGTCATGATTAGAATACATCCAAAAAGGATTCCAAAGGGAACCATAAAAAAATTACACGACCGTAGCGTTGGACCGTATAAAATCTTGAAAAAAATGGGTCTGAATGCTTATTTGATATATCTTCCACCTAACACAGGTATCAATTCTACATTTAATGTGGAAGATCATGTACCATTTCATGGACCTTCCCCTAACCCTCACATAAACTTTGATGATAATGCCTCTTACATGTACCATAATCCATGGCCATTACTTGACCCATCCTCTCAACATTTACCACCTATACCATCCATACCTACGAGAAGAGAGGAGACAGAGGATATCTCAGATGAAGAAGTGGTTTCCACACGACATGGAGGTTACTAAGAGTACCTAGTTAAGTGGAAGGGCAGACCAAAGTCAGACAGTACGTCGATCACAGAGGCGGAGCTTCAGCAACGAGACCCGAATCTCCTGGAGCATCACCGCAACTTTATTTCGCCAGATGCAAAATCTCCTTAGCCAATGGGAATTGATGAGGACATCCGAGCACCATACCAGAGGAGCGTTGAGTCAATTTCCTTATGACTAGACGACCATTACACGAGGCCCACTTGGCCTAATTCACACTCCTAGCTACGTTAAAGACCCCACGTGCATGTTCGTGCATCTTTGAAAACCCCACACTAGGAAGATGCACATGAGCTGCATATAGGAGCTTGATGGACACATCAGACAGTTGGATCAGGTGGACACAATGAACGGACCATTGGATCGTTATCGAACATCTTGATCATAGACCCCATGCGCCACAAAATAGTTTAGTTGTTTAGATTGTTTACATGCTTCGTTATTTTGGTACAACTTGTATTTGTGTTGAGATTAGTGAGTTAGGAACAACTTTTAATTTATTAAGTGTCTTTATGTTGAGAATCTTATTTGAAAGCGCCTTTTTGCAAAAGGTCTTTTCTAAGACTACAAAAGAGAAAAGGGGGTATGTGAAGCCCTAATGTCATTATTTTGAAAAGCAAAAAAGTTGTGTTTTCTCTTCTTCGTGTGATTTGAAGAATACTCCATGTGATTTGGAGCTTAGGTGTGGTGTGATTCCATTCCCCATTCAACTAAGGAGTGAAGCTTCCATCTATCATCTTCCTTTTTATCCAAAAGAGGTATTTTTCCAAAAATTTACTTTCTTCCCTTCCTATCCAAGACCATCCAAATTATCTTTTTCATTAACTTTTCATCATCCTACTTCAACCCCAACCGAAATTAACCATTGAGGACCCCAAAATCCCAAACTTCCCTTCATCCAAAACCTTAATTCCCCTCTACCAATACCAAAATCCATTAATCCCCTTAACCAATCCACCCAATTTATTCCTAATTTCATCTTTTTCTCAAATTCTAAAAAATCCCAATTCCAAAATTCCCAATTCCCATGAACCCTGATTTTCCAATTTTCATATTTCTCCCTTCCTAACCCTATACTCATAGATCCTACAAGTCAGTCCCTTGAGTGTGGAACGTGCCTATGCTAATTTAGAAGTTTTATCCTTCCATATGGCTTAATTTTAATTGATTTATGTGATTTCTTAGCATACGGGCATGTGATTTAGGTTAAATCATATTTTATTTACTCTTAATTACATGGTGGGTTAGCATCTTTTATTAACTAAATTACTTTATGGACCCTTTCATAATTTCCATGTTGCATGCTAGGATTAAATCATGTGTCCTGCATCAAAAGGTTTTCAACAGCATAAACCCTACCCATCCTTATACTTTATGCTCATCCCTCCATGTTACACTCAGCTTTAAGAAACCATCTTCTTGAAACCACCCATTGTGAGACCATAATAGGGGACCAACTGGATTCCAATAATTCCAAGCATATAGGGCATGCCTTAATGCGGGTCTCAGAAAGACTAATTAAACTGCCCCATATGGTGACTTTCCAAGGCCAGGGATATTCCAAGCACATCATTGCCCTTGCTGATTTGTAGACCATGCACATCATTGGACCTTGTTGATCAGTAGACAACATGAATTGGCCGCCACAAAGAGGATGACCAATCAAATTTCCTATTCTAAAGTGGATTTGGACAGGGTCTTCAACAGCAGTATTTTATAAGACCCATTTTTAACGCAACTAATCCCAAAAAGTACAGTAAGTGATTACAATGACTCTAGTTAAGTTAGAATGAAGGAACAAATGATCCACCATCTCCTAATCCACACTTAAACATGGGGCGAATCTGCCCAACTTCCCTCAACAAGGATCCTAGAGAAGATTGAGTGGAGAATTTACCATCCAACGACCACTTCCAAACTTTCCTATCCTCCAAAGTCGTATCAATTGTAACCTCGTTTAGCTCTCCTTTGAAGTTGATATAGCCAATTGCTTCACGTATCAGAAAGATATCTATTGGCCCTTGTTTCGAGTTAATGAACACTACATATACAGTTTCCACGTGCCTGTGTATCAACCATCACTAGAACAAGCCCAAACAGCTGGACCAACGGTTGGACTGGTTCTAACTGAACAGCCACTAAAACGGTTGCACCAGTCCAAGTTTTGATACCTTGGGACCATCCAAAACCCTAGACATCTGGTAAAACTCTCCTAGAAATTCCTCTTTTCTGTTAAAAGTCCTGACACTGTGTTTCCTCAAAAACAACCAAAGGCCTGCTAGTGATGACAACCTCCATACAACCTGCCTTTTGACCCGCTACAACCCCTATCCTGTGCTTGGTACAACTCTGTCATCAACCATGGCATCATCCATACTATCTCGAATAGGGCTGATAAACATCTCCAAATGTCTGCTGTAAATGTATAGTAAATAAACAAGTGATCCGCCAATTCAGCATTTTCTTAGCACATAATGCAAAGATTAACTATGACCAAAAGTTCTCTAGATGATCAATAGTCTGAATTTCCTATTTTGCTCGCCGACCACCGAAACACAACAATTCTTTGGGGGCTATGATATTTCTGTATCCTTGTCGACAGTGCCACCCCCTCTTCCATATTCCTCCTTTCAGAGGGATTATAAAATGACTTTGCTGATAATTTCCCCAATCAATCAAAGATAAGTGCTATAGTATACATCACTACTGTTCCTTGACAAACTTGAAAACTAAAGCAGCTCCTGCAAGCCAATGAACTCATCGATTTCCTTGGGCCGAAACTACTTCAAAAGCAAGGCCCATAGAGCACTGGTGATCTTGACCTCCTTTGGAGTTTTGATTATGTAAAGAAGAGCAGTCCTGACATAGAGGTCATTCACCAATCATTGAGCCTCCCAGAGTTATCACAATCCAAATTCCCAACACGCTTTGTTGAGAAGATGCCATTTCCACTCACTTCACACACAAATAGCAGCCATGGACTGCTATGTTAGGCATGTGTTGAAGAAGATGGACACTAAAGATTTTGTCAAGGCAAGTCACCCAACAAAAAGTCAATTGCCAAAGAGCCCTTGATCTTCTATATCCTAGCTGACGCAGGACAGCCCTAATTATGAAGCATGCTCATGAACATAATTAAACAGCAGAAATAAAAGGAATAAATGATCTAAAATTCTACCAGTAATCATCATAACTGAGAAAATCATAAAGGAAACATGCAATGGAGCGGGCCATCATCACAACCATGGAACATGGAATTCAATTATTACTTAGGTTGGATCCGGCGAGGGATGAGACCTCCCGATCTTGCATGGTCACACTCAATCGATCAATGAAGATCACTAGTCCGAAGAATTAGAAAGTTTCTCGGATTAGGGATTTGAGAAGTTGGGGGTTTGGGATTTAGATCAGTTCTCAAGATTTTGATCGAAAAAGGATTAACCAAAACTGAAAAATAGAAAGAAGAAAATAATTACCTTGAAAAAGTTGGAGGGGCATAAGAAAAAATTAGAAGAAGAAGATCAAGGGAAGAGAAGAAGCACCGTTAGAGAGAAGAGAGGAAGGAGGCAACCAAAGGGTTTGCTTTTCATTAATCAATAGTTAAAATTCAAGTTTAGGGCTTTAGCCCACTTAAATAAGCAAATAAAGACATAAAATTACTAAAATACCCCTAGAATAAGCAAATAAAGACATAAAATTATTAAAATACCCTAAACTAAACAAAAATGTGCAAATAACATAAGTATGAAAAAGTTCGGGCGCTCGGTCTTCTTTCTCCAATCTTCCTTCACATGTGTCTTCCCTGAGTAGGGTCTTCTATATATCCAATCACATGTGAAAGGTCTTCAACTCCTCAATAATAGCCTATCCACAAGGACGGCACTTGTGGTTGGCGCTTTCTTCGTTGGTACACCTTGAATGCGCTTGTGTTCGCATCAATTCCCCTCGGGTGAGAAAAGCTCGACTCCGACGAGTTGAAACTTTTGTAGCGCTCTAGTAGATCTGGATCCATACCCTGCAATGCGTCACCCGACAGCCACATAGATTCAGACGATGGTTTGTTCTTCCACTTGATAAGATACCTTTAGAAACCTCCATCTCTCATGGATACTATCTCGTCATCCAAGATTTTCTCAATTTCTTCTGTATGGGTAATGGGTGGAGGAGGGGGTGGAAAGGGTTGGGTAACAAACTCAGAAAAAGGCCATGAAAGGGACGATGTATTAACAATGGGAGTATGGGCACGGACTAGATCTTCAACATTAAAAGTTGGATTAATGCTCATTGCAGGTGGAAGGTCAATCTGATACGCGTTGGACCCAACCTTTTATAATATCTTAAATCGTCCAGCACTACGTGCTTGTAATTTTTTAGCAGATCCTTAAGAGAATCGCTCTGGCCTTATTCGCACCATTACAGTCTCCTTCTTGAAATTCTTGTACTCTACGATGAGAATCAGCTGAAACTTTATGATCATCATTGCTCTTATTTAACCGTTGTCTAATATGTGTATGCAAATCATAAATATGGCGTGCAAATGCATCGGCTGACTCAGAAGACCTTTGGGTAACAGCCATGGGTAAGAGATCTATGGGTATTCTAGGCTTATAACCACTTACAATTTCAAAAGGACTCAACCCTATAGATCTATTAATTGACCCATTATAAGCAAGTTCAGCAATTGGTAAAATCAGGTCCCAACTCTTAACATGTTTACCCACTAGACAACGTAGAAGATTTCCAAGGCTACGGTTTACCACTTCAGTTTGACCATCTGTTTGTGGGTGGTAAGCAGTAGAAAATTGCAAACGAGTTCCCATAATGTACCACAGTGTCTTCCAAAAATAGCTAGCAAATCGAACATCACGATCAGACACTATGGTTTTAGGTAACCCATGGAGATTGACCACACCCTCAAAAAAGAGACGAGCAACATGAGACACATCCGACGTCTTCGAACATGAGAAAAAATGCGCCATTTTAGAAAAACGGTCCACAATGACAAAAACGGAATCGTGTTGTTTTATAATCTTGGGAAGCCCAAGCATAAAGTCCACACTAATGTCCTGCCACGGAGCATGTGGCACTGGTAATGGCGTGTACAACCCGGTATTTTGCTTTCTTTGCTTTTCCAGCTGACATGTTCGACACTGCCCTAAAACTTTGGCTACGTCTCGCTTGAGACTTGGTCAATAGAAACGATCTTCCACAAGGGCAATGGTCTTATCACGACCAAAATGGCCAACTATCCCTCCTGAATGAAGCTCCCAGATGAGGAATTCACGAAGGGACATACGGGGAATACAAAACCTGTCTCCCTTGAAAAGGAAGCCATCTTTAAGAACATATTCACCCATAATATGCTGGTCACTAGAGAGCGACGCGTAAGTACCCCCAAAATCAGGACATGGGGTATTCATCTTTCAGTTGCTCAAATCCGACTCCCTCTACACTCAAGGAGTTGAGCAACGCCACTCTCCTACTAAGGGCATCCGCTGGTTTGTTTTCAACCCCGGCCTTGTGTTTCAAAACAATATTCCTGAAGAAACGCTACCCACTTGGCATGCCTTGGGTTTAGTTTCTTCTGAGAATGCAAATATCTCCAAAGCCTCATGGTCAGAAAAAAAAACGAATTCTTGCTGTAGGAGATAGTGACGCCAATGTCTCAGGGATTGCACTACCGCATAAAATTTTGTCATAAGTAGAGTATTTTTGTTTTGCCTCATTCATTTTCTCACTGAAATAGACCACTGGGTGTCCTTCTTGACTCAACACTCCACCTATCCCGACACCAGACGCATCACACACTACTTCAAAGACTTTATAAAAGTCAGGTAGACGCATGACAGGAGCTTCCGCCATCTTACCCTTAATTTCTTTAAAAGCCTTGACTGCGGCTTTAGACCACACAAACTCTCCCTTTTTCATGCACTCGGTAATGGGAGCCATGATCGTGTTAAAACCCCTAATGAACTGACGATAAAAAGTAGCTAGGCCGTGAAAGCTTCGCACCTCATGAATGTTCCTTGGTTCTGGCCACTCAACTATGGCCCTGACCTTTTCAAGGTCTACACGCATCCCGTCAGATGACACTATAAATCCTAAGAACACAACTTGGCTAGACATGAATGCACATTTCTTAAGATTAGCGTACAACTTTTCCTCCCTAAGGACACTACAGACCTTCTTTAAATGTTCAAGGTGTGATTCCTTAGTGGTACTATAAATAAGAATATCGTCAAAGTACACCACTAGGAATTTTTTCATGAACGGCCTCAAAGCTTGTGTCATCACCCGCATGAAAGTACTGGGTGTGTTAGTCAAGCCGAAGGGCATGACCAACCACTCATACAACCCATCTTTCGTCTTAAACGCCGTCTTCCACTCATCTCCTGGGCGTATACGGATTTGGTGATATCTACTCTTGAGGTCTATCTTAAAGAATATAGTGGACCTGGCCATCATATCAAGCATATCATCAAGTCTAGGTATAGGGAACCTATACTTGACAGTAATTTTGTTTATGGCACGGCTATCCACACACATGCGCCACGTGCTGTCTTTCTTTGGCGTCAACAATGCAGGCACGGCACATGGGCTCATACTCTCTTGGATGAAACCCTTTTGCAGAAGCTCATCAACTTGTTTCTTCAACTCTGCATGCTCCGCAGGGTTCATCCTGTAGTGAGGAAGGTTCGGTAGAGTAGACCCTGGGACAAGATCAATGGCATGCTGTATGTCCCTCATAGGTGGCAACTCATTCGGTAATTCTTCAGGAAATACATCACTGTATTCCTTCAGGACCGAGGTCACCTCACGGGGCAACTCTGATGGAACCTCAGGTGTAATCTCTCTAGCCACAAGGGCATACACCATAGAATCCTCCTTAGCCTCTTTTTCAAACTCTCTTACGTTGATTATATGTAGAGACTTAGGTTTGGATTTTCCTATTTCTCTAGGCTCACTTGCTTCTCATCCTTCTTCTTCCCTAGTGTATTCTCAGGTGGCATGGGATTAAGTTTGATCTTTTTACCATTATACATAAAAGTACACGCATTCAAACAGCCAAAGATCGTGACATGATTATCGAATAGTCACGGTCTACCTAGGATAAAATGTCCCACATCCATAGGTAAAACATCACACCACAGGGACTCTGTATGACCCAAACTCGATGGGGACTAGACATTGGTGGGTGACAAGTAGGGATGTCTTGTCAACCCAAGAAACTTTATACGGGTCTGGATGAGGTGTGGATTTCAGTTTTAAGCGATCTAAGGTGCTAGTGGAAATCACATTCTAACAACTTCCACTGTTCACTATCATCTTACAATTCTTTTCACCACACTTGACAATAGTGTAGAAGATAGTGCTTCGACGCCAGTCAGCACTACTTCTAGACTGGGCTAGCACACGACTGACTACTGCAAGCGTTGCTTCTCCATCCACTACTTCTTCATCAGTAAGTCCTTCAGGATGATACTCTTCAACTTCATAATCACGCTGGTCATCTCCACCCTCGTGGGACTCGCTTATAACTAAGGCTCTCCCACGGCTCTTCGCAGGACACTGATTAGACATGTGGCCAAGATTGCCACACTCATAGCACCTCACTTGGCTCATATTACTAGGACCAGCACCAAGAACCCCTTTGCCCTTGTCCTCCCTAGGCCTAGGCGGAATGGTCGCCTGTGCCCCAGGTTGACTACCGATATTAGGTCTAGTTCCCTAGAAACTAGATCTAGCACTGGAGTCTCGGGACTCAAAACGACGAACGACGGGAGCCTTCGGATATTGTTGTGACTCCTGCATGACTTGATATGCTTCATCTAAGTCCGTTAAGGGCCGCGTCATAAGCTCGCGCTGAATATCCGCACGAAGGCCCGTCTTGAAATGCGAGAGCGTTACTAGAGGGTCTTCTTGGATATCACATCGCATCACATATTCTTTAAATTTAGCGATGTAGTCAATAACAGACATTGACCCTTGGCGTAAGGATTGTCATTGGTCAAGGAGCTTCTGACGGTATGAGAGAGGAAGGTACTTCTCCTTCAACTTCTCTTTCATCTCATACCAATGTGTAATAGGGACCCTACCAACTCTCTTTATCCTACGCTCGGTGTTGGTCCAGAAGAGCTTGGCTTAACCCACAAGCTTTATCTTAGCAAACCGCATTTGACGGTTTTCCGACATGCCATACCACTCAAAGTAGTGGTCCATGTCAGCAACCCAGTTAAGGAATGCCTTGGGATCCAAGCGCTCATCAAAACTCGGGGCCTCAACTCTCACACTCTTCATCGCACGCTCATCTGGATCATAACGGTCTTAATGATCACATGTGGCTCGTGCCTCTCGCACCACACCACGACCGTTACCACGAACTCTATCCTCACTACTACCACGTGTGGCAGCACGTTCTTCAATGATTCCTCCTACTTGGGAGTACGCATCATCCCCTACAGCGGAGTTTTCTTTTTGGGACGCCTCTAGTTGCTCAACCTTAGTCATGGTAATGGTAATTTGGTTCTCAAGGCGGGCAAATTCACGCTTTTGACCCGCTTCTAGGACGGTTATTTTTTGTATCAATTGAGCAAGTTGCTCAGATAATTGCTCGTTATTCATGGTAGGTTAAAGTCCGAAACCTCTACCTCTTCTCGTGGGCATACAATGAAGATTTGAACCAAACTCTACCCAACTAGACTACTAGGTGTTATGACTTTCAAGATGAATGCGATGAATACAAAACTACTATGAACTGTCACAATTAAGTTGAAACAGGAAACAACTCAACTCTGAAAATTTTCCAGATTAGGAACTTTCTAAAATTGGAAAGTCTCTAAAATTGAAAACTTTTTAAATCTGGAACTTTCCTAAATTAAACCTAAAAATCAAAACCCTAAATTAATAACTCGATCTAGACAAAAAAAAAACCATGCAAGCTTAGGCTCTGATACCAAATTTGACGCAGGACAGCCCTAATTATGATGCATGCTCATGAACATAATTAAACAGCGAAAATAAAAGGAATAAATGATCTAAAATTCTAGCAGTAATCATTATAACTGAGAAAATCATAAAGGAAACATGCAATGGTCATCACAACCATGGAATATGGAATTCAATGATTACTTAGGTTGGATCCGGCGAGGGATGAGACCTCCCGATCTTGCATGGTCACACCCAATCGATCAATGAAGATCACTAGTCCGAAGAACCAGGAAGTTTCTCGAATTAGGAATTTGAGAATTTAGGAGTTTAGGGTTTAGATCGGTTCTCAAGATTTTGATCGAAGAAGGATTAACCAAAACTGAAAAATAAAAAGAAGAAAATAATTATCTTGAAGAAGTTGGAGGGGCACAAGAAGAAATTAGAAGAAGAAGATCAAGGGAAGAGAAGAAGCACCGTTAGAGAAAAGAGAAGAAGAAGGCAACCAAAGAGTTTGCTTTTCATTAATCAATAGTTAAAATTCGAGTTTAAGGCTTTAGCCCACTTAAATAAGCAAATAAAGACGTAAAATTACTAAAATACCCCTAGAATAAGCAAATAAAGACATAAAATTACTAAAATACCCTAAACTAAGCAAAAATGCACAAATAACATACGCACAAGAAAGTTTGGGCGCTCGGTCTTCTTTCTTCAATCTTCCTTCACATGTGTCTTCCCTGAGTGGGGTCTTCTATATGTCCAATCACATGTGAAAGGTCTTCAGCTCCTCAATAATCGCCTATCCATAAGGACGACACTTGTGGTTGGTGCTTTCTTCGTTGGTACACCTTAAATATGCTTGTGTCCGCATCACTAGCTCTACAAGACTCAATTCTGCCAGGAAATTATACAACAATAAAAAGAAAACTCCTCATTTGGTTACAAGGCCAAACTAGGAAACTACAGCTGTCATTGGCTTCGCCTGGAATATAATAAAATTTTAAAATAAAAATAAAACTTTTAGCTATGGCAAGGAGATATCTAAAAGCCATCCATCACATCTTCCCTTAGATCTGTTTTCACAGCAATACCCCAGGCGATCTGAACACCCACCCTAAAAAGACATTATTACACTGAAACCTCCTTTCCAGCACCATCCTGTAATGGGCCAACAAGGTTTGCAGTGGACATTGGTGTTAGATTGAAAGATCAAGTGTTAACATTTTCTATAGAGCCTTTGTTTAAAAAAGGTGATTTTAGTTCCACTCCTTGGAAGTTGTCTTTCATTGTAAATAAAATGAAGGCTATGTTCTCATCTTTAGAGGCTTCATTTGAGCTGTTTCGAAGGAAGCCAAGTCTATAGCTTCCCCACCTAACAATACAAGTCAGAATTCCTAGCCATAAAGTGAAGACTGTGATTGACAAACCAAGGGATAAAAGTGACAATCAGCATCGATGCATTGGTTTCTTAAAAGAAAACACAGGTAAAACTACCAGCAAGGCCAACCAAAAAGGCCCCAAAAAAACACAACATATATTAATCTTGTGGTCATATTTTCAGGCCAAAAACAACAAAATCTTCCAAAATAGAAGAAATAGTCCTCATAGATCTCAGAAAAAACTTTGATGCAAGTGAAAGATTGCGTAAAACTTCTGGAATGTGGTCTTGAGTCCCAACAAAATTTGAAGAAATATGACCCCTTTTCCAGCATCATTTTCTCATGGCTTCTATTGGCTATTGAGTTTTTTACCAACTTCTTGTACAACATTTATGCATTATGTCTTCCATGTTATGGCCTAGAAAGCATATTTTGCATCACCTAAGCTGGCCCTTTGGAGTTGTCTTGATTAATGTATAGATGACCTTGATGGATTTTCTTCTTGTTTTTGTTTCTTAATGACATGAGCTTTTTTACTGATAAAAAGAGGTTTAAAAGGCCTTCTCACATAGCTCTCTTGTAAACATCATCCGCCTTGTAAAATAAAGATTTCACACAAAAGATTTAAAAGACACCTAACAGCATCATCAAAACATACAAACATAGAGAAGCGCAATCTGAAGAAACCAAATGAGAGCGAAGCTTCCTAAACCTTCTCCAAGCTTTCCAAATCATCAAAATCTCATTCCTCCGATCATTGAAGGGCTTTTACATCTTCTTCCGACCATCAAAGGGTTCAGATCATCTTCTTCATCCAACCATTAAGGGGCCATTCTGGTTCGTCTTCTTCCTCCTACCATTAATGGTTTTCTTACCCCATCCCCCTTTTCTATCTTCAACCATTAAGGGGCTGTTTTGGATAGGCTGTCACTAGGTCAGATTCAGGTCGGGTTCAAGTTGGGTCCTGGTGCATCTAGAGATGGACCCACCTAAGTTGTTTGGGTTCAGGTCCTGCCATATCTGTGTTTTGAGGCCTTGGACACAAATCCAACGAGGTTTGGGTAGCTGTCAGATAGGCTATCACTAGGCTCGATTCAGATCGGGTACAAGTTGGGTCCTGTTGCATCAAAAGATGGACCCACCCAAGTTGTTTGGGTCCGGGTCCTGCCGTATCTGTGTTTTGAGGCCCCGGACACAAATCCAACAAGCTTCGGGTAGCTGTCAGGTCCTAAGACCCTATCTACAGGTTGGATTGTGTTTGGACAGGATCTTACCTAAGATCATACTGATATTTCAAAGATTAGAGGTCAATGGATCCTTCTAAAAACAGTACAGCTAAATAGGAAAAACAAAAAAGTGTCAGCGACCACTGTAGTAAATCCTAAACAAGTTCCCATTCATCAAAAGGCTATATACAAGTGCCTAAGGCCATATATAAAGAAAATGGCAATGCCTCCAAACCAATGAAACATGCTTTCAGTCCACAATTACAGATTGCCATTAAAAAAAATAAAAATAAAAGACTTTGCATTGAAGTTATAGCAAGCAGTTTCACATGGCTACCTGTGCTAGATGGGTCCATCCCTCAAGGAAATTGCGATCAAGTCGTATTGATTTCATATGTGCTTCTTCAGCTCTTTTATACTCACCAATTGATGATAGTGCCAAACCCTACAATGAAACCAAAATTACCTTTCCATCAATGGTAATAATACTTTATTGAAAAGGAAATTAGTTAAGTTGCATCTATCTAGAATAATTTGAACTCATGAAGAAGCCACATACAACTTGTAGTACTTACTAGGTATGTGTATGCAGATTTGTTATCTCTATCAAGCATCACACATGATGACAGGTCTTCTACAGCAGCGGTGTAATCTTTAAACTTGAAATTAACAATTCCTGCAATTTTTTCAGCCATATTGTCACCCATGTTGTTTTTACTTCTTTTAATGCACTAATCCAAAGTTTCTTGAAAGAAAAAAAAAAAAAAAAAGACAAAAGTTAACCATCACTTAAATAGGTGTCTACAATTACTTTTGCAAATACACAAAAATATAATGCTGGTTGAAGTGTAAACTATAGTACTTTTAATGTGCATCTGATGTAGTCTAGTCAATTTACTGTTGGTGACAGGGACGTTATCATGCTGGTGTGATAATTATTATGCTACCTAGTCGAAGATGTACTTGAAGACCCCCAAGTCATTTGGATTGGGGCAGTGTTGCCATTGTCGACGAAAAATCGATAATATCGCCGATATTATCGGTGTCGCTGGACCAGCGATACCGAAACACCAAAAATTCGTTTCTCTTCCTAATGTCGACGAAATATCGGCGATATTTTCGATTTTATCGGAAAAAAACAATTCTCAACGACAACTCTCCCTATTATTTAAAAAAACAAAATAGATATAGAAAAAAAAAAAATCTCTTACCATTTTTTTCTCAAAATCTGCCTGCGGGAGTGGCTTTCGGATGGATTTGGTGAGCCAATCACGGTCGATAGCGCCGGATTTTCAGAGGTAAGAAATCTCCCTTTTTTTTCTTTGAAAAGAATAGGTTTTGAAAGAAACCCATTTTTGGCGAGGTTGAAGGGGATTTGGGTTGGGATTCGAAAAGGAAAGAAATTTGGGGAAAGATATTCGGGATTTTTTTTTACGCGGAAAAAACGATCAGGGTTTTTCAGAGAAGATGAGACGAAAGGGGACGCGGATTAGATACTGTCGGGTTGAGTAGCGAGTCCGCTAATGAAGTGACGTCACCAAGTTATGTGGGCCCCACTATGATGTATGTGTTGTATCCGCACCATCCATCCATTTTGAGATATCATTTTAGAGCTTGAGCCAAAGAATTAAGTGCATAAAAATCTTTAGTGGACCCCACCACAGAAAACAGTGGGGAGAGTGATTCCCACCGTTGAATCTATCCTAAGGCCCACCATAATGTTTATTTGAAATCCAACCTGTTGAAAAGTTAAAAAAGACATAAAATAAGGGAAAACACAAATATCAGCCTGATCTAAAACTTTTGTGGCCTCTAGAAGTTTTTAATGGTGGGCGTCACTGTCCCACTGTTTTCTGTGCTGGGGTCCACTGGAGCTTTGGATTTAACTCATTCTTTGGATCTTGCCCTAAAATGATCTCTCCAAATGGATGGAAGGTGTGGATATAAAATATACATCAAGGTGGGGCCCACATAACTTGGTGACGTCACTTTAGTAGCGAGTCTCGCTACTTCAGAAGCGAACTGGTATATACGGTACGTGTCATGCGATGACGAGCGCTGAAGCTCCTCGAGCTCCGAGTTGTACGAACAGTGAGATCAAAATTAAATGGGCCCAAAAATGATGTATTTATTACATCCATACGGTTCATCCATTTTTCAAAATCATTTTAGAGTATGAGTCAAAAAATAAATCATAGCCAAAGCTCAAATGGACCACACTAGAAATAGCAGTAGGTAATGATTTGCACCGTTAAAACATTCGTAGGGCCCACCATAAAGTTTATTTTCAATTCAATATGATCATAAGGTCAAAAATACCTGGATTAAGCAGAAAAACACATATAATATTGATCCAAAACTTATGTGACCCCAAAAGGGTTTCAATGGTAAACGTTCAATCCCCCACTGCTTTTGGCCATGTGTTCCACTTGATCTTTATATCTGTCTTATTTTTCAGCTCAAGCCTTAATACGAGCTCATAAAATGAATGGACGGTTTGAATATAACACATACCTCATGATGGGACCTACAGAACTTGCTATTGTCAATACACCTGCCTGGTACACCAGCTGGCCCCATCATAAGGCTAATGTTGCACGTTATCCACTCTACTCCCAGCACCAAGTGGGTGGGAGTCAGGGGCTATTTTTTATTTATTTATTTATTTATTTTTATTATTTTCAATTCATCATCCCAGCAGGAATGGACCATGAACGGTTTGAATGTATATAAACATTATGGTGGACCAGGGCGGTTTATTTGTCATCCAAGTTGAACCTTCCTAGGAGCTATGGCCCACAGTGATATTTATTTGTTATCCAAATTGTTCATAAGATCACACAGAGATGGATGAAGTTAAAATACAAAAATAACATGGATCCAAAACTTTTGTGGCCCCTGATGATTTTTCAACGGTAGGCATGTTCAATTCACATTGTTTCCTGTGGTGTGGTCCATTTGAGCATTGGATATGCTTCATTTTTGGGATCAAGCCTTAAAATTATATTGTAAACTGGATGGATGGGGTAGATAAAATAAATAAATCACAATGGGCCCCACATAGTTGACTCAATACGTTAAGCATACTGATTTATACAGTGCGCATGTGTCACTTGTTTGTATCTTTGGATTGATGAGTCATGCTCTGTGAGGTCATCATAATGATAAATATTTTATCAATGTTGTCCATTTATTTTAATAGATAATTTTAAGGCATGAGTCCAAAATGAGGCAGATTTGCATCTCAGGTGGACCACACTAAGGGAAACAGTGGTGATTAAATGCCCACCGTTAAAAACAATGGTATGGCCCACCACCAAAATTTTGGATCTACCTAACTTTTAGAACATTATCCTATTGTGGCCTTTCAAAACAGATGGTAGGAGTGGATTTGTGACGTACATCTCTATTATGCAAAAAACCACACTGATTGGATAATCCAATCCATCCTTGATTTGGTATCTTTGAGTTCATTCACTTTTACATGTCTTAATTACTGTATGACAGCTACATTTGTAATATATAAACTCATTTTGGTTGTTATTAAAGTAATTTTTTATGGTATCGCATGCTTTTTGTGTACCATTAAATGAAAACTCATTATATGATTTTTTTTTTTGCAAATTTTTTATTCCTGAATATGTAAATATGTGTATTCATGTATGTCCTGAAGTTTCATTGAAAAATTCCACCATTTTCTCCATGTTTCTCCCTTTTTTCCTGAATATGTAAATATGTGTATTCATGTATGTCCATGTTTCATTGAAAAATTAATCTTTCAAGGGGGGGTGAACAATTAAGGTGGGATCTACATCATGGATCGACTATATTAGTGATCAGACGACTTTGAGTATGTTCAATAACACTTGTGATTAGGTTCAAGTATTTCAGTTCGGATTCACAATCACCTACTCCAAAATGTTACATAGACATAGTAATGATAATTCTCGTTCATTTTGTAATTCCTTTTTTTTACAAGTAACAAGTTCTCAAGGCGAACAAGATCCACAATCACAATGCTAGTAACATGCATTTAGGACCTTCCCATGCATATCCTTGTTATTTTGGAACAGTGAAAGAGGGAAAACAAACACTAGATGTGGGTTCCATTCCTTGCGATTCCCAAGACAGATATCACGCTTGTTAGCTCCTATGATGGGCAGACACGAAAATATAAGGATACTCATACGAGAATGGATATGACTCCATTTCTAAAAACTCGAGCATACAGGAACGAATACGTATACATGAATCCCATTTGCAATATGATACCAGTACTTAGTTTTATCATGAAAATCTCTTACCATTCTTAGAAAAAAATAATAATTAAATTAAATAACAAACACCGCCTACGCATACGTGAACCCCATTTACAATACAATATCTGTACTTAGTTTTATAATGAAAATATTCGACCATTCTTAAAAAATTTAAAAACAAAAACTAACAAACACACACTTAACACATGTAGAAAAATATGCATATCGTCTCACACAAAACACACAACGGCATACATGTGGGCCTGCACACGATACGCACACACACGCACACAAAACATATATATATATACAAAACAAAAAATATATATATACAAAACAAAACAAAAAAAAAAAAAAACAAACAAACAAACAAACAAACAAACAAAAACAAAAACGTGACAAGAATGTTAGAAAAGGGTCAGAATTTCCATAAAAAGAACAACATACTGCAATAGCATTTAATCATACACAAATAGGTGTTTTGGCGCACCAAGTGCACACCTAGGCGTTTTGGCCTAGGTGTGTGCCTCACCTAGCCCTAGGAGAGACATTGGCCTTAGGCATGAATCTAGGAGTGCCAAGGCATGGGCCTGGTGCCTAGCGCCTAGGTACACCTAGCCGTGTCTCCATGACATTTTCCATTTTACACCCTTACGAGTAGTGTGTGCAACATCAATAATATCGGAAGACATTTCTCGTATCACACCTCGGGAAGTACCCCCACTTATTGGTGTCAACGACAATGTTCAAAATATTAGTATCGCATTGCGTATCGAGGCCTTGGGATAAGGATACATATCGGTTATCGCACGGGAATATATCGCTTGCATCGCATGATGAATCGTTGTCATTGGAAACATGGGAAAACATTGGGAAATTGGTCGAATTTTTCAACGAAACTAACATGATTGTTAAAAAAAGACATCAATACACAATTATAAATCAAAACATTACAAAAAACAAGTACACATAATAAGTTTTCTTTGTATGGTGTCTTAATCTGTGTGTTGTCTAACTGAATTGATGCAAGAATATTCAAAGTCTATTCATATAATTTATAAATGTAATAAGACGAGACGAAACACAAGCAATACATTTAAAAGAAAAAGAAGAATCACTAGCTCAAGTTGCATACATGTTTGATTTATGAGAAATTGGGAAATTTTGATTTTATTTTTTTTTTATTTGCCGCAACTTGGCTCATCTCCTCCAAATCTTGAAATCGAAGCTCTCAATCCATAATTTTCATACAAAACATGATAAATCTTGGATTTGTAACAATTTGACACTGATTTAACATGATTTACAGAAAGATAGGGAAAAAAAAGATCAAAAATCGAAAATGCTCACCAGATTGAACATGTGGGATGTATCCCACTACTAGTGTGTTTCATATCGCACGGGTGGGATACAAGATATATTGTGGGATTATCGGCTGATATCATCAATATTTAAAACACTAAAAAAGAAAAATGAAAAATGAGAGAGAAAGGAAGAAAGAATAGAAACCAACGTCAATACTGTGTATATGTGACAAAACTCTATGGGCCTCATACTGACGATTTATTTTGCCATATCATTTTAGGGCATGAGCCCAAAAAGAAGCTGATCCAAAGCTCAAGTAAGACGCACAATAGGAAGCAGTGGGGATAATGATGCCCACTGTTGAAACCTTCCTAGGGCCCACCTTGAAGCTTATTTGCCATCCAACCCATTCATAAGGTCGCAAGGACACAGACGAAGGGAAAACACAAATATCAGATTGATCCAAAACTTTTATGGCCCCTAAGAAGTTTTCAATGCTAGGCTTTCAATCCCCAATGTTTCATGTGGGGGTGATCCACTTGAGCTTTGGATCTACCTCCTTTTTGGGCTCATGCCCTAAAATCATCTAGCAAAATGAATGGATAATGTGGAAGAAGCACATGCATAATGGTGGGACCCACAAAGTTTTGCCACGTATACACATTACCGACATCGGTGTTGTGTTCTACATGCAATTTGAATCCCTCTCTTCCTACTATCGTAATAACTCATACAACTACAGCGCAGCCTAGTCTTTCAAAATGAAAAGTTGCAAGCAATGACGTATCATTCATCCATGCTATTGAAAAGGTGGGCCCCACCGAGATGTTTATGCAAAATCCACCTCGACCACCAAGTGCATCGCCTCATGTTAGGCGTGGGGCCCAAAAATTAGACCCATCCATGATTCAAGTGGACCGCACGATTGGAATAGTGTAGAAGGCAATGCTCATCTTCCAAACTCTTTCCCTTGGTCTGGCCCACATGAATCACGAATGGGCCTAATTGTTGGGCCCCATGCCTAAATATTGGTGTGGCATCTATAATGGTTGGAGTGGATTTCATATAATTATCACGGGGGGACCATGTAAATAATCAACAGTGAACGTCTCTCTCCAAACTATTTCCTTTCGTGTGGCCCACCAAAATCACAAGATCAACCAAATGTTTTGGCCTTGGGCCTAACATGAGAATACACATCTAATGATTGGAGTGAAATTCACATACCAAATCATGGTCAGCCCCATAAAAAATTTAAGTGTGGGCGTCCCTCTCCCAAGCATTCAAAAGTTAATATATCTTAAAATTAAAATAAAATAAAGTCTACAAGACCCCTAATTTTTTACTACACCTTGATGTGTATGTGAGATCTACACTAATCATTAGATATTCAATCTCACATTAGGCCCAAGGCTAAAAAATCGGGTTGACCCGTGATTCAGGTGGGCCACAACACCAAAGGAAATAGTTTGGAGAGAGACACCAACCCTTGATTTTTACATGGCCCACTGTGATGTTTATGTGAAATCCACTCCAACCATTAGATGCCACAACAAAATTTAGGCATGGGACCCAAAAATCAAGCCCAAACATGATTCAGAGGGGCAACACCAAGGGAAAGAGTTTAGAGAGTGAGCACTACCCGGTACATTGTTTCTAATCGTGATGTCCACTTGAATTGTGGATGGGAATGATTTTTGGGCCTTGTGAATATGGGGTGACGCACCTAGTGAACGGGGTAGATTTCACACAAAAATCTTAGTAGGGGCCAACTGCCCACCCAAGTCGGGACTTGGGACCCCTCACTAACTTTCCAAATTTGTAATAACACTTGGATGCGCATGTCCAATGAAATTGTACACGTGTCATATATTAACTCAAATTTCATTGTATATGTGTCATATATTAACCCAAATTTGACCAATTAAATTATGGAACCCATTGTGGCAAAGTCATGGTCCCAAAATCAGATTGTTTGAACGATCCTCACCTTCGATTCGTGAGCACTTATTTATTGAAACAAGACCATTGGATATTTTTTTGTTCTTAACTATCCAATAAATGTCCACCAATCTCATCTGGACAAGGAAATAAACCAAATTTGTTAATATGAGACATAATTTAAACAATTTAATTTCAATTATTTGTATACCATGTGTGCAATTTTAAAAAATAAATAAATAATAATAATTGATTGTGTTTTTCATATATATCTCCCATGAATTACAAATTATATGAATTAATTGGAATATAGTTGCATCACTTCTGTTAGACAACGCATAGTCTAGGACCTTATATAAGGAAACTTATTATGAGCACTCGTTTTTTGTGATTATTTTATTTTTATGTGTGGGGTTTTCAAGTGTGTGATGATGTCGTTTTTAATATCTCCTGAAGTTTCATTGAAAAATTCAACCAATTTCCCAATGTTTCCCAAAAACAATGAAACATTACATGATATTTCCCATGCAATAACCGATATGTTGTCGTATCCCAAGGGTGCGATACATTAGTCGATACCAATGCAGAAAACAATGCTTGTGTACCTCATTTTTATGGTTTTTTGGATATTTCGCCACCCTTTAACGATGAAAATGCATAAGAGGCTCTTTTAAACCCCATTTCATCAACTATCCCCCAATTTCTTGTCTCATTTCTTTTCTTGATTTCTTCTTCCAATAGTGAGTTAAGATCATCACCGCACATGAGATTGGTGCTGTATTGGAGCTTTCATGGTGCCGCAGAAGAGATAAAAAAGTTAAAAAAAAAAAACTATTTGAGCTTGCATGGGTGCCAGATTGGAGCTTTCATGGTGGGTCTGATTACATTTTGAAGAACATCTCGGGTAAGTTCTACACCATTATTGCTTGATTGGCCAATTTATTTGATTCTAGTGGCGGTTTCTTCTTTCTTTAATGATGACTTTCACATCTACAACCATTCCTTTGAAGGATTCCAAGTGGAAATATTCTCATCTGAAATATCCAAATGATTAGAATATGGTGACTTGCAATGTTTGCGGTTAAGTCAAGGGAGGATTGGCTAACAAAAACAACATCTTTTTGATGTTGGATGAAATATGACCACATGCCCGAAGGTCCCCAATGAGGTAAAAGACGAAATAAAGGCATACATGGTGAATCTAAAATGAAAAAGGATGATAGGACGAATGATAAATGATAGTGTATTCAATTTTCTTAGGATGAAGAGGATGATGATGATGGGAAGCAGTTCAATTTGTTACTAGTGTTAGTAGTAATAAGGGTGTGACACTTTCTAGTAGTAAACAACCTCACCCAACAAGTCCAATGAATGCCTTTATAACCCTGCTCCAGAAGACGTAGCAAGAAAGGTGAAGAGAAAGGGTAAACGGAGAGTACAAACCAAGATGGAAAACAAATACCAAAAAGAAGATTGAGAGAGAAGTAGTCGATACATCTAGATGGTTTTATCCGAACGGAATAGCATTTAACACAATCTATTTGACTAGTTTCAAAGAAATGGTTGATGTTATAAGGAAATTTGGACATAGGATGAAAGCTCCTACTTATCATGAGCTACGTATACCTTTCTTGAAAAACAAGGTCATGCACACAAAAGATTTTCTGAAGACGCAAAAAGAGGAATGTGTGAAGTATGGGTGTACAACTGCATAAAATGGGTGGACAAATCAACAACGGAGAACATTAATTAATTATTTTAAATTTCCCAATTGGAACAATGTTTTTGAAAACCATTGATACATGATCATGTGTGAGGACTAATGAAAAAAAAAAAAAATTTGAGCTATTGGATGGAGTGGTTGAATGGGTTGGGGAATGTTGAAAGGTTGATAGTTGAATAAGGTCCATTGGGTTAGAGTCCACACAATAAGGCCCATGATCCCTATTGACGCTATTACTGTTATAAATAAGAGTTGAGGTTTGGGGCTTCAATAGACCTTACGCGTCTCTCTCTCTCTCTCTCTCTCTCTCTCTCTCTCTCTCTCTCTCTCTCTCTCAGACACACACACACACATTGTTTCTCTTCCAACTTTCTTCTCCTTCTTTCTTCTTCCTCTCATTGTAGTCAATGGCCCTCGAGATTAGCAAAATGTAGTTGTTTAATAGGTATCAAAGCCTAAATGCTCCTAGGGTTTCTAATTCTTGGATTTCTTCTTCTTCTTTTTCCTTCATTTTTTTTCTTCTTCAATTTTTTTTTTTCATTTTTTGAAGATTTTTCTAAAGGACTTGCTGATTTTTGTGTTGCCTTGACTAGGGTTTGCTAGATTCTCTCTTGAAGCAGCTTTTGTTTTGCCTTGGCTAAGGTTGCCGGATTTTTCCTATGGAAGCAAGTTTTTGTGTAGCCTTGGGTAAGGTTGTTGGATTTTTCCTATTGAAGCAGATTTTTGTGTTGCCTTGGCTAGGGTTGCTGGAATTTTTTTATATATTTTTTTTTTTTTTGGTGGAAGCATATTTTTATGTTGCCTTGGCTAGGGTTTGTGGGATTTTTTATCTCAAAGCAGATTTTTGTGACGCCTTGCCTAGGGTTTGCTGGATTTTTTATGTTGAAGCAGAATTTTGTATTGCCTTAGCTAGGGTTTGCTGATTTTTTCTATTAAAGCAGTTTTGTGGGTACTTTTTGTATTTCCCTTCCTAATCCTCTGTGGTTCCCCTATTTATTTTCTTTTTCTTTTTCTTCTTCTTTTTTTCTTTCCTTCTTTTTCCTCTCCTTCTTCTTCCTCGTAACTCAATTAGTTGTATTCTTCTAATCTTTGTCAACAAGTGGTGTTTCTCAACAACTAATGGAGACATAGGATGACTTGAAGAAAGCTTACAACAGAGTCCCTAGAGAGTTAATCTAGTTGGTCTTGGGAAAGAAAGGAGTTCCAACAGGATATATTGACATAATTAAGGATAGGTACGAGAAAGCAGTAACAAATGCAGAGACCACTAGTGAAGAGAAGTGAGTTCCGAATTACAGTAAGCTTGCACCACAGGTTGGCTTTGAGCCCGTACCATTTCATGTTAGCTATGGATGAGTTAACAAGGCATTTGTAGGAAGTGATCCCATAGTGCATGTTGTTTGCAGATGACATTGCTTTGATAACAAAACGAGGGAGGGCATAAACACAAAGGTAGATTTATGGAGGGGTACATTAGAATCTAAAGGATTTAAAATTAGTCAGACTAAAACAGAGCACATGGAATGTAATTTTAGTAACAATAGGAGTGGGAACGAGGAATTAATTAAGATTGTTGACCAGGAAATTCCCAAAATGAGCACTTTCGATACCTTGGGTCAATAATTCAAGAGTGGAGAGATTAAGAAGGATGTCACCCATAGAATTCAAGTTCGTGGAAGAAATGAAGATTTGCCTTTGGAGTTTTATGTGATCGTTGTGTACCACTCAAACTAAAAGGGAAATTCTGTAAGATAGCTATAAGACCAGCCATGCTTTATCGGACAGAATGTTGGGCAGTTAAAGAACAACACTTTCATAGGATGAGTGTAGATGAAATGAGGATGTTGAGATGGATGAGTGGCAAGACAAGGAAGGATAGGAATTAGAAATGCATGCATTTGAGGGAAGTTAGGAGTAGCACCAATAGGTAATAAGATGAGGGAAAGTAGATTTGCATGGTTTGGTCATGTGCATCGAAGACCAAGAACTGCTGGTTAGGAGTGTGCCGGTACAAGTTGAATGCTCTAAAAGGGCAAGGGGAATGCCCAAAAGGATGTGGGTGGAGGTAGTAAGAAAGACTTGATGACCTATGGTCTAACTAAAGTTATTGCCCTTGATAGAGTCGACTAGCAGGAAAAGATTCATGTAGCCAACCCCAATTAGTTGGAATAATGCTTAGATGATGATGATCTAAACAAGCACTAAGATTTTGAATTAACATACTCATTCCCTAGTGTACTTCATGCACATAACCAAATGCAGGTAACATAATTCTGTAGTATTTCCATGACTATAAGACAAAGGAGTAAGGAAAGCAATGTAGAGCTCAAGTCTATAATAGCACAATGGTGGACAGGTTGGGTTTCAACACCGAGGTCTCAGGTCCTACCCCGGCTTACCTATCAAATAATAATAACTAGAAAGAAAAAAGAAAGAAAGAAAGAAAGAAAGAAAAGGAAAAAAAAAAAAGGAATGGTGGCCTTACCCCTTTCATGTAAGATGTCAGATGAATTTGGCTCGAACTCCAATGCCTTTGCCAAGTCCTCAATAGCCTGGAGATCAAGGGATACTAAGACACCAATCAATTCTACGTGACAAGGATATATGCATGGAAAGGACTTGCTTTGGTACCGACTGACACAAATTCATAGTTGGGCAGACATGATTGAACCACATATTAGGTGTAGGATAACAAGAATAAACAAAGAAATAAATGGAAAACCTAGAAATAGCAGTTAAAGACTTCAGAAGGAAAACAGCACTAAAACTAGTTCGGAAGCCAAGTCCTTCAACCAAACTAGTTTTCATCAATATTCCCCAAGAAATCAATAATCAGGCCACAGAAATACAGCATATAAATTACACCATAGATCATAGAACATTCTAACTTAGCCCTTAAATAAAATCACATCCTAAGCATCACTTCAGCAAATAGAACCCTATCTTACAAAATAAACCATAGAGACCCTAAAACAAGCTTATCTCAGACCTTTAGCAAAATAGATCATATCCCTCTAGCTAATGCAACCCACCCTCACAGAAACCTTCAAAACAATAAACTCCCAGCAATAGCGAAGATATGGAAGTTTCTAGAGAACAATCCAGTAACTGTCAAAAAACTACAGGAACTTTCCTGAACTCAAAACTGAACTTGCACTCCTAAATCAAATAAAAGACCTACAAAGCTTTCCTAATAACAATCCAAAGCTATGAAAAATATGCAAACTAAAAGAAAAATCCGTAAACAGTCACCATCAATTAAAGATTCAAAATATTCCCTGAACAATAAAAGAGAGAAATTATGAAGTCCTGAATCGTGATTCATTAACGTAAAGTTTACTGATGCATCTATTTTGTTCAGCAGAGCCCACATACCCCACCATGGATGGATAATACCCCAAAAGTTTCGAGATTCCGTGCTTATATCCGTCCCAGCTACCCCGATCCAAGGGATAGAATTGTACAATCTGGGAGATTCTTTACGCAGCACCCATCCATTGTGAGTGCCTAAGATCAATGGTTAGATCATGTCCCTACATGTACAAACTGGTGCATCAGATGAATCAGGACACTACAATTCCTCGTAAGCTAGTAGAGAGGTTTATGGGGTGTTAAAATCAGCATCGTCATATTTGGGGTTGGCTCTGCAAACCCTGCTTTGCAAATCATATTTGGTGTTAAAAATCTCATGGTCACATGGAAAATTTTGTACAAACGGGTGCCCAGCTGACATCAATCCTTCTTTTACCACGCTTCAGATGGACCGGATTGCAGGTACCAGAGAAATGCTGATTTTGAAATTAGCAATTCCACAAAAATTTCTCAAAGAATTTGACTTTGAAAAATATAATCCGATTGCATTGAATTCGTGCAAAGTTACAAGTTTATAAAGAATCAGAGAAATAGTAATTTTGAAACTAGCAATTCTGCAAGCAAATTTTTCAAACAATTTGACTTTGAATCATATAGGAGACGCCATTCAAGTTACTTGGCCATGGGAAAAAAAAAAAAAAAAAAGGAAAGAAAAGAAAAGAAAAGAAACGAAACATATCTAAATTTGAAATGACAAAAGAACCTTTGTCTTTCCATATTTTTAGGTTTGTCTAAATTCCTTCTAAAACTAAGTTGAATGCTCAATTTGAAAGACTTTTTGAATCAGATTTAAAATCAAAAAGAAAACCAAATTTCCCTTCATTCTTAGTTGTGCTCAATTTGAAAGACTCTTTTTGCATCAGATTTAAAACAGCAGGATCCTGTCGAAAACTTTCATAAAATATCATTGACCACCAAATGCAGAGACAGAGGCTAGAGAACCCAAAGAGTCCACTCAGGACACTGTCCAGTCATTTTTCATTCCCCACAAAGTCAACATAAAATATACACACAAACACACACACAAAAAAAAAAAAAAAAAAAATGCCTAATGATGCCAAATTTTCACTCGACTCCTTTTCTTGCATGTGTCAAAAACAAAGTGACAAGAATCCCTTTTTTTTTCTTATAACAACTAAAATCCTTATGCAGCAAAATCACATAACCATGCAACCCAAATGCATCAATTGGGTTGAAAGAACCATCCAACATATGCTTTGAAAGAAGGGATTTTCATTGATGCGATTTGGCCATTAGTTCATTCTTCATTCTAGGATTCCTTGATGTTGTATATGTCCATTTATTTTAGCTTTTGTTAGCATGTAACACCCCGTACCTTTCAGTACTCACGTGTTACCGCGTAACCTGACTTAGTATAAATACAAACCTAGCTAAAGTGAACATTCACGTTCATTCTAGTCTAAATCTGACTGTTGGAAGAAATCTCCATCCGTATATCAAGCTGTCCATCTGTCGATTCCCAAAATGGATCATCACGTCACCAAAGAAATCTACTTTTAGGGTTTCAATCTCCTCGATAGACAAATCAAACCATCCAGTAGTCCATGATGTCTGGTCAAGCGAAATCCCCACTCAAATGTACTAGGTTGGTTATTCGATTCAAGATTAACTATTAGACTCTGTGTGATTAACCTTAGAACCCTAGATCATCAAATAATTCATTTGTGAAACGATCTAGCTGTCGGATCTTCAGAGGTCGAAGGATAACCATAAGTTTAGAAAGTGTCACCAATCTGAGAGTTAGATTTGCCTCATCTCTGACCAGGTCTACTATTTAAACCCATAGAACCTCCTAGATGGTGTGGATCTTAGAAAACTTCATTTATGTGGCTCGAATTGCCAAGTCCATTGTTCATTAGCTACAAGATTAAGTTGGGAGTAAATGCAACTGAGATTTACAAGAACTCGCGATCTAGGCCTCAAATCTCACTACTAAGCACTGTGTGGATGGTCCTTGGGCCTTTAGAACCCTTTTGATCAGTGATGATTAGATCTAATAGAAATCTGACCATCGGATTAGAGGGAATCAATAGTTGGCCGTGAGATCAGTAGGTATGGCCCATCTGAGTTTAGGATCTGCCTCACCCTTTGTGTTGGGTCCTAATTCGAGCTGACAAAATGATGCAAACATCAGAGTGTACCAGCATCGCCATAGGAGAGCCCCAGGCCCTAGCCCAACCCAACCCACACTTTATTTGGGTGATCGCTACTTAGGCCTGGCCCGTTGGCCACTTTGAAGACCCCATGTGCATAGGATGTGCATCATGAAGGCCCCAAACTGGGAGGATGCACATGGGTTGCATTATTTGGAGTGCCAGGATAGTTTTTAAGAGTTTTGGTTGAGATCCGACCGTTGGATCGCGTCCGATCACATGGTGGCCCACCATGTGATCAAGTCCTTTTTCAGTTTTTAGTGTCCATTTATGTTTTGTTATTTTCCTGCACATTTTGATTGGTTTGGATTTCTTAGTGGACCCCTACTTTTTTAGATTTTAAAAAGGGGCATGTTGGTCATTTTACTTTTAAATGTAAAAACTCTATTTAAGGGAGGGAAACATCCAACCCTAAGGGGATGAAGAGTACACGTTTGCTTTCTAAAGAGAAGTCTTTCTTTCTTCCATGCGACTTGGAAGAAACCTCCATGAGACTTGGAGCAAGGTGGTGAGCTTCCATCTTTTTGTGGGCGTGCGACTCGGTCACGTGTTTATCTTCTGCAAGGTATGGTCTTTCCATCTCCTTCTACTCCTTTTAAAAACCCTCTTTAATCCTATCTAACCTAAATCCTTCAATCCATTGCGCCCAAAACATCAACACCCTATGTCCCTACCTCCCACATAAAACCTACCCTAAACCCTCTCCCAATTTCCTCCCACAACCCTCAATTCTCAAATTACAGATTTATTCATGTTGGTCATTTTACTTTTAAATGTAAAAACTCTATTTAAGGGGGGGAAACATCCAACCCTAAGGGGATGAAGAGTACACGTTTGCTTTCTAAAGAGAAGTCTTTCTTTCTTCCATGCGACTTGGAAGAAACCTCCATGAGACTTGGAGCAAGGTGGTGAGCTTCCATCTTTTAGTGGGCGTGCAACTCGGTCACGTGTTTATCTTCTGCAAGGTATGGTCTTTCCATCTCCTTCTACTCCTTTTAAAAACCCTCTTTAATCCTATCTAACCTAAATCCTTCAATCCATTGCGCCCAAAACATCAACACCCTATGTCCCTACCTCCCACATAAAACCTACCCTAGACCCTCTCCCAATTTCCTCCCACAACCCTCAATTCTCAAATTACAGATTTATTCCACCTCATATCCTATGTGATCTTCATCTCCTCGAAACATAGTTTATGTGGTGAATGAGTATGGTAAATTCTATGTGTGTATGAATCTGCCCATGAGTATTTTGTTGATATTTTGTGTTAAGGGGTTGTTCCAACAACCTTGACATCTTGCGATTTAATCTTTATATGATTGTGTGCATGTGGGGATGATTTCCAATGAAATGACATGAATTTTTGCTTGCTGAAATTACTGGTTGGTGAATTGTTCTGCTGAAATTATTGTTTAGTGGGCTTGGCCCATAACCCACAGGTCCTAGGATCTGTATGCTTTGAATTGTCCTTTGACTAATCTTATGTGAAACATGACATCCATACATGTATCCTACATCACAAAATGAATGAACGGAGTAGATTTGTCAGATTCATCACGATGGACCCCACACAAGTGCGCGCGTAGACAACCCTTGTATGACTGCGGTATACCGGACAGTCAAAATGAGTTTGACCGCGATTTCCAAAAGAAGGAAAATCCCTTCTTCCTTTCCTATTCCCGTGTTCAACGTGTTTTGAACAGGCAAACAACCATTCATCTAATCGAGATGGGGCCCACCTCCACTACCCAGCTTGAAAATCCAAACCGTCCATCTGATAGAGCACCCTCATCCGACCAAAACCACGCCATCCGTGCCAGTTCATGCACACGTGCATGCATACAACAACGAGCGCAATGGAGTTGCGTGCAGTCGGGAATTTCCGTTCGACAGGCTAGTAATCCACGTCTTTTTGCGTCTATCCATCCCGGCTGCCCGTTTAATTAGATCTCGGCCCTCCGTTCCACCTCGGTTTAGGGTTTCCGAGCAACACAAGTGACCGATTTTGGCTTGATAACTATAAGCGGCAGTTGTGGCATAAAAAATCACATCCCGACCGTTTAGTTTTCATCCAACGGTCTAGGAAGAGCTAGGGTTTTCTATAAGAGAGAGAATCGAGCAACAGCGGGATTCTCTTCCATTTCTTGCGACAGCTAGGGAGATTTCGGCCGAAACTTCCAAGCTCAAAACCACTGGAAAAATCTCATTGGAGCTTCTAAACCCAGCATCCTCTAGCTCTATCTCGTCAATTCAAACCATCCAATGCATTCATTTCCAAGAAAAATGCCCCATATCGAGATCTTCCATTAATGGCAGGTCTTCTTCCTCGTCGAAAAACCGCACTGAGTTAACACGGAGTTCGGTCCGAGTTCAGTGCGAGTCTAGGCTGCCCAACTTCGGTGTCTATTTAAAAATCACCATAGGTTCGGGTAGCTTCACTACACGAAAGAGGTAACTTAGTTTAGAATCATTATAGTCACATGTGACTGAGTTAACTTAGTAAGGACTGGTATGCAGCCAGCCACCGTTAGCTACTGAGTGAAGTTGGGTGGTTTGCATTCAAACCAATGAACCATATTGTCCAACGTTTAGTCGGCAAACTCAGTTTGTAAGCCAACTTAATTAGCCGTTTGCATCAAATTCTTCACCGAGTTATTGACTCAGTGCGCCCCTCTTGTTTTAGGGTGGGATCTAAACTCATTCGACCTGGTTTTGGGTGTGTTTAGTTCAATCTATCCTATGTTGTTGTTAGTTTGTGGAACTTCAAATCAGTTAGGTATTAACTTAGGGTAACTCGAGTTGCTATCTATTTTTATCAATCTTTCCATCAAGTTAACTCCATGAGTTACTGAATTATGTCTGTGTTAGGCTACCTCGAAATCTGATTTCCATGTATTCTTAACACAACTGCCTAAGTTGAAGGAGAGGTTGTGAGTTTTGATTGAATCGAGTCGATGGGGAGAAACCGGGTGTCATCAAATCAGACTGCATCCTAGGTGGGTTAGCACATTTAAAGAGAGAGAGAGAGAGAGAGAGAGAGGAAAAGAAAGAAAACAAGAGAGAGAGAGAGAGGATCGAGTCGACTCAGTTGGATCGGGCCTGAATCCAACAAGTTGACTGGGGAGTTTAAGGAGAAGAAGAAAAGTGAGAAGGAAGAGAGAGTGGAGGAGAACCGGGTTCAGCTGGGTTTGGACTCGCTAACTCATTCAACCGAGTGAGGAAAGACATAAAGAATGGAAGAAGTAAGAAAAAAGGGAGAAAAGGAGAAGGAGATGAGGCGGTGATAGGTTGATTTAGCCTAGTTCATGTTGGGGGTTGAGCTGATTTAAGTCGAAGCAACTAGGTGCGTTTCTCTCTCAAACCTTGCATTGGAGTTCTAATTAGAGGTTTGGTTGGTTAATTGATTTCTTAATCTCAATTAAGATATAGTCTAATATCACATTTTCGATTTCACTTTATTCGAGCGAAGGGCGAGTCGAGTCAAGTCTATCTCAGGAAGACTCTAAGGGTGCACGCACTTCCTAGCGACAATGTAGGCATTTCAAAACATAATGTGATGAATCTTTCCCCTTGAGCTATCCTCTTTCATGTTAGCTTTAATGATAGTTTAATTTTAATTTCAATTGATAACTGATATCTCTAATTCATGATTACTTGTGCTAGTTATTGAATCTGATTATCAAATTATATGCTCAACATTTATCTTGTATGAACATCTATATGTTGTACTTGTATATCTTCTCATGCTTGTGGAACTTAAATAGCTACATTTATCAGTGGAAAACCCCACTTATACATGTACATTCTAACTTGGGATGTAACTTAATTGATTGCGATTATAATGGACCCTCGACCTGGTGGCTACTTTGACTGATGGATTAAATGGAAAATTGTTGTGGGTTCACCATCCATGGATTGTTGTATATTTGCCCCAAGCGGCTTGGTGGATTATTTTTGTGTGACCATACGATGGTAAGTCTCACTTGTTAAACTGTGATTGGCCACTGGTTGAGGAGGACACCATTAAACATCTTAATGTTGGAGTCTCATGAGTTGAGGATGGTGGTATGGGACACTATGCCCCGATCTGTTAGCCTATGCTAGGTGACGAGCCCCCCATAGTGACCTTTGAGCTTTCTTAAATTGGCTACTTGCAAAATTGAAATAATAATGGCAAGGCTAATCACGCATTCATAGCACTTGGGCGTTATCGGTTGCCAAGTTGACTGTTTGAAAGATCATTGCACCATTCGAATGACCCTTTTTTGCATTTTGAATGGATTGACTGCTTGAAAGCTCCATTCTCTTACCTGAGCAGGTCGACAGTTTGAAAGACTCATTCCTTGGCAACTAAATGAGTCGACTCTTTGAAAGACCGATTATATTGCTTGAATGAGCCAACTATTTGAGAGACCCATTCTATTGCTAAAATGGACCGACTGTTTGAAAGGTATATTCTCTTACATGAGCGAGTCGACTGTTTGAAAGACTTGTTCCTTTACAAGATGAATGAGTCGACTGTTTGAAAGACTCATTCTCTTGCTTAAATGGACCGACTGTTTAAAAGGTCCATTCTCTTACCTGAGTGGGTCAACTGTTTGACAAACCCATTCTCTTGCAAATTGAATGACTCGACTGTTTGAAAAGCCCATTCTCTTGCAAATTGAATGACTCGACTGTTTGAAAAGCCCATTCTCTTGCAAATTGAATGAGCTGACTGTTTGAAAGGCCCATTCTCTTGCCTGAATGGATTGATTGTTTGAAAGGTCCATTCTCTTATTAGGAATGAGTTGACTGTTTGAAAGATCTCTTCCCATGCATGAATGAGCCAATTGTTTATAAGGCTCATTCTCTTACATAAATGGACGAACTGTTTAAAAAGTCCATTCATTTGGTCAACTAGATGTGCATCCCCAGTTGATGTGCATTCACGCACCCATGCATTTAAATAAAATCACATTATAGATTGTTTTGTATATTTTCTTGTTTAAAATAACTAATGCGATGGTATATAATCTTGAGGGGAATTCACACTGAGTTGGCCACTCATTCATTGAATATATAACCGTAGAGGTAGTGCAGGTGGTTTAAATGATATTCATGTACAGATTGATGAAGAGCATGGTACGATTACCAGGGATGCATGGCTGCATCTGCCAAGAAAAGCTGCGTGATTTTGCAGCTCAAGACTAGCTGCAATTTATTTTGTTTCATATGTTAAATTATTTCATTTTGTAATTGTAAGTATTGGGACATTGGTTTGTATAAGCCCTATAGTCAGTCGCTTGTATATTCTGAATGTATATGTGAATTTCCTTTTGCTAAACTGCTGACTCCAAAAAAGAAAAGAAAAGAAATGAAAAAAATTTACCTCTGTCTTTAAAGGTTAACACTCGGGTTTCAGAAAACGAGTCGTATACTCAGGTTTCGAAAACCAGGGCGTTACATAGTACTATCTAAAAGAGAATTTAAGCTACAGTTTAGGTGGACTACAAACAAGGAGTTTCAAGGCAAGGGTTCAATCTGTGATATTAGTGTGATCATGAGAGGTGAGCAAGCCTTTTAATACGAAGGAAAATCAAGCTACAGGAGATTGTGTGTTCGTGTGCGTGTGCATGTAGATTTATGTGTGGAGTACTTTTATTGAGTATGGGTGTGTGTTTTATGTTTTAGTGCTCCCTCAGAACACCATATCATTTTGTTTAGGGTTTTATAACAAAAGATTAGGGTGTGAGAGATTAATATAATCTCTACCCGACCCTATCGCCTCTCGCTCTTCAAAAATAACCCCTCCTCTTCTCACTTCACACCATGTCATTATTTCATGGTATCAAAGCTAGTAGAAATAAAGAGGAAAAAAGAAACTCTTTTCCCCCATCCTTTCCTCTCTTCCCATTTTCTTCTTCCCTTTTTTTTTTCTTTTCCTCTTCCATTCTGCCGACAGCAACAGCTAACACACCAATCAGCAACAACAGCTAGGTGCCCCGACCAGCGTGCCCGGCCAACACATCTTGCTAAGGTAACCAACATCGTCTTCAACCCCCACCTTCTCTAGTTTTCCCTTGTCGGCATTGTTTGTTGCTCTATCACCGATTCAGCCCATCCACTTGACAATTATCTGATTTGTGGGAGGTATGTGGTAAAATCGAATGGATTAATTATTTTTTTCAATTTTTCAAGTTTTGGATACAAGACAGCATAATGGGAGACGGTATGGGTTCAAGCGATCAAAAAATCATCATGTCTATGGGGTCCCAATTAGCGAGACCACCCATCTAGGGTTAACAATCACCACCATCAAGATGTTCTGTAATGGGAACGGTGGTCGTAACGGCCACTCCCGTTACCTTTACGATACAGGTCGTAACGGCTGTTATGGCCCTCGTAACATCCGTTACGGTCTCTTTTTTTATTGAAAAAAAATCTCAAAAACCTATATCTACCCCGTAATGTTGATTAAAAAGTATGAAAAACCTGTATATTCTCCATAACAGACAATTACGGGATTGTTATGGCCTTTATAAGGGACATTACGTGTCGTTAATGGCAATTACAGGTCATTTTTTTCCACAATGGCTGTTACAGCCGTTACGACCCCGTAATGTGTAACGGTTACCATCGTTACCTTTACATAACGGCCTTTACAGCCTCGTAGCAGCCTTTACGACACACCATGACCACCATCAAACTTAATGGGAAGAACAATTTAGGATGGTCGCAGCCAACCAAGATGTTCATTGGCAATAGGAAGTTCGTAACATCACTAGAAATAAGGAGCTAGCAACAACAAATGATTCATCCCATGACGACTGGAAAAGCAAAAATTCGAAAGTCATCATGGCTTCTTCACTTTATGCAACCCAGTATCACCTATCATTTGCTATTTCTAAAAATAGCAAAAGAGAAGAGGATATGGTTGCTACGACATATTTGCAACAGGATGATCTTGCCCAGACATCAGTTGCAGTGAGAGATCACCAATATACAATAGGGGGAAGTCTTCTGCAAAAGAGTACTTTACAGCACTCTGATAGAAGCGAGAAGAGCTTGATCACCGCCATCCAGTTGCTACCACTTCCGAAAAGCTTTAGAAGGAGGTGGAACAATGACGGATATTTGAGGTTCAACTTGTTCAAGTCATGGGTAGGGAATCTCTTCCTTCCCTAAAATCATTCTATAACTATGTCAGAGAATAAGCTAGTCAGCGGGAGACTTCTGGAATGCAGAGTTTTGCCCTTCCAAAGAGGTTGCCACTTGTAGCTAGGTCCGAATCTTCTCAAGGACATCCAAAAAAAGGGCAATCTCGTTCCTATAAAACGGTGATAAGGATAAATCCCTCTATACTCATTATATACCACAAACATATTTGGGAGCAGTGTTGGGAATTTTACTCTTATTTATATCCTAAGCAAGCAGCTAATGGTGTTGAAGTTGAGGCGGCCCTGTTCGGAGTGCACCAAACTCCGGAGACCAAATTGTCAGTGACCAACGTCAAGCTGGCAAACCTTCGTGCATCATACTTGACCAATACTGCTAGTGAGTTGTCAAGTATATCTGACAATTATGCACGCCAGTCTCCCCCCAATCCTCCCACCACATCCTGGATTATCAATTCTAGTGATACAAATCTAAGGTATTACATAATGGTATTGGCTCTGTGTGTCTGTGTGTGTTGGGGGGGGGGGGGGCCTCATGTTCTGAAAACGACAACCATTCCGAACCTTCTAAATGAACCAAAGGATTCCCATCACAGTAAAGAAATAGTCCCACACTCGAAAAAATGGCAATAAATGAATAAGTAATCAATAGACTCCACATCGAACAAACATTAGGAAGGATGAGAGATCTCCGCTAAAGATTATCAATCGTTAATCCTCGCTTTCTTCCCACCAACCAAACGAAAACCACCACTCTAGGAGGAGCTCCATAAAACCAGCGATGGAAATAATGGGAGGGGTCAGGGAACTCTATCTAACAGGAGAAAAAAGATTGAATAGATAATTTCCCAAACGGGTGCCCTTCCATATGAGGGAGTCCTCTTCCTAGGAGGGAACAACTTGCTTCAAACCATCCATAAGGCCAATAAACTCACAAACCTCGTCATTGGTCAGATTTTTGTGGCAGGGATTCCAAACCATGGCTCCACTAGCAATGGAGAAGCACCTAGTAACTGTGATGAAATGATCTAGAATGAGGAGGGCTAATAGTGGGAAGACCTCTTGAAGTACCAAATTGCCACACCAAATATCCGTTCAAAACTGGATATGAGACTCACTGCCACAAGCATAAGCAATCTTACTCCGAACAAAATGCTTTGTCAACTCTATGCCTTTCCAAATACCCAAGGCGCAATAAAGAGATGACCTCTACACAAACCAACCACCCTCTACTACTCCATACTTAGCAGCCACAACCTCCCTCCACAGCCTTCCGAGCTCAGTTCCGAATCTCCAATGCCACTTAGCAAGAAGAGAGATTCATGAGGCCCAAACTCTTTATCCCCGCACCCTCGTCAACAACTAGCCTACAAACCTCCCCCTAATGGAGAAGATGAAATTTTCTACCCTCATTTTCTGCTTTCCAAAAGAAGTCTCGTCTCATCTTTTCAAGTCCATCAACCACCAAGTTTGGACATTTGAATAGCAACATAAAATACACAAACATATTCGAAAAGGCTATTTAATGAGAGTCAACACCCCTCCAAAAAGATAGGTAGCAGCATTTCCTGCTAGTAAGCTTCCTCTCGATTCTTTCAAGGACCTTATCCTAGAGATGCTAGGCAAGCATCCCAATATAAAGGGGCGAACCAAGGTACGTCGAGGGAAAATCTCGTCTTACAATGAAAGACTCTCGCAAGAGTGAGAAGCTACTCATGAGAGACATGGACTCCTAGCATCTCGCTTTTGTCGACATTAATCTTTAGCCCCAACACTGCTTTCAAACAAACGATGATTTTACGTAGGTTGTCCACCGAAGTCACATCCGCATCACAAAATAAAAAGGTGTCATCCGCATATTAAAGATGGTTGATTTGGATCCCATTTTCGGAAACTTTGAAGCCCTCCACCAGGTTGTTAACCTCTGCTCTATAGAACATTTTACTAAATGCCTCACCAACTACCACAAAAAGATAAGGAGATGGGGGATCACCCTGTCTGAGGCCCTGACAAGCCTTAAAAATTAAAAATAAAAACCCTTATGGAGAATCATTGACCAATACAAAATAAGAAGCTGCCTGAACGCAAGACCAGATCCAACCCCTCCACATGTCTCTGCAACCCATCCGAGATAGCATGTAGTCAAGAACCCCCAATTGACGTGGTCATAGGCTTTTTCCATATCCAACTTACACACTAGACCACTCCTTCAGTCTCCATATCTTGAATCAATACACTCATGAGCGACCAAGTCACTATCAAGAATTTGTCTACTCAACACGAGCCCCTTGATTTTCCATGATAACCTTGGACAAAACTCCCCATATCCGCAAGGCAAGGATTTTTGCCAGAATCTTATATGGGCTCCCTTTAAGACTGATAGGACAAAAGTCTCTACGATGCTCAGCACCTTCGATCTTAAGGATGAGGGCAATAAAAGAAGCTCCCATCTCCACAGACAACCTACTACGCTCATTAAATTCTACCACAAAGTCATAACATCAGTTTCGAGAATATCCTAAAACATCTTATACAAGGCTATTGGAAAGTCATCCGATCCTGGAGCTTTTTGCCCCCACAATCTATTGCAGCTTTGACCTCGTCTATAGAGAATGGATCTTTGAGGGATGTAGCCTCCACTTGAGAAAGCTTATCAAAGGTCAAATTATCAAGCCGCAGCAACTTGTTCCAAAAAATCAGCAGAAAGCAGCCTACTATAATAGATAACAATGGAGTCGTAGATTTTCTTTTTGACCAAAGTCCTTTCTCCATCTACCACCAAACTAACTATGCGATTACATCTCCCTAGGCACTTGCTATAATATGGAAATAATGAGTGTTTTTATCCCCTTCTCTGAGCCACACCTCTCTTGAATGTTGCTTCCACTTGATTTCCTCTTCTTTCATAAGATTAGCATGGGTCAAATAGAGAGTAGCCCTTTTATCCATGTCCACTTCCGACAAAATTCTTGCATCTTCTAATAAATTGAGATCGTGAATATCTTTTGCTATATTATCAAACTCTGCCTCATGGTCCGGAGAGCTTTTTTTCAGGTTTTTTCTTTCAACAACCTAAGCTTCTTACATAATCGGAAGTCGGCAAAGCTTTCAACATCAAAAGACTTCCACCGACCTACTAAAAGCTCCTTGAAGCCATCTATCTCGGGCCACCTCAAACCTAAGAGGCTTTGGCCCCCAATTTTTTAGAGGCATTACCTCCAACATTATGGGGTGATGATCCAAAATAGCTATGGGCAAACCACATCGACAAACCAGTGGATATCTATCAATCCAATCAGGGGAAACAAGAAATCTATCTAATCGTGACAAAATAGCATTTTTTTGACCGTTGGACCACATGAAGTTAGCCCCTTGCAGAGGCAAGTCCACCAAATCATGCCTTGATACCCATCTAAAAAAATTCCACATGTTGCTACTAATGCAACTACCACTAGATGTCTCATGAAGAATTTGGACAACATTAAAATCACCACCCACGCACCATGGAGCATCTCATTTTGCCTAATGTTGTCCAACTCATCCCAAAATTGATTTCTACCTGCACTAGAACAAGGGCCATAAACCACAGTAAAAGTCCACCAACACCTAGATGAAACTTCCCGCAACAGAACGATAGGGAAAAACTCCCTAAAAAAGCATCAATTTTCGTCAAGAGATCAAAATTCCAGGCTACAAGCATTACCCCCGCAGAATCTACCGCGTCCACCGAATCCCATCCTTTATCACTCCCCAGATAGAATCTACCATACCTTTATCAATAGCTTGGAGCTTTGTTTCCTACAAAGCAATGATCTTTGCCTTGGCCTTTTTGCAAACTTTCCTCACCTGAGCCCTCTTGAACTTAAATCCAGGCCTTTTCTCCTGCACTTGCTTTTCCCGCGGATTCATAATTGATAGAACATTCAAAACTAAGGAGTTCTCTCCAACCCCTTGGAGATTTTCTACTCTTCACCATCTAAATTTTCTGAAGTCCCTAAACAACTTTACCCTCGACGAACTAGAAGAAATCAAAAACCAGGATTCCTCCCTACTTAAAAAAGAGTGGTCAGACCACCTCTCAACCTCACCACCGGACCACCTCTCCACAATGCTCTTGCAAAGAGAACCCAATCTATGTTCATCCCCAGATGGAGGGAGATTCAAACCTCCTCTTCTATCAGTTTGATGGAGTAATATGTTTCCTCGAAATTGCAAGACTCAGCCAGCCATTTTCTGACATGCGAGATAGAGGCCCCTTCTTTTGTAACAGTTACGATGTACCTCTAAGAGTGCTCCAAGCCCTTTCTAATATCTCTGGCCTTACCTGAACCAACTGCTTATCTCCATCCCCTTCAATCCAAATCCATCTCCCCTACCATGCTTGTGCTTCCCCTGCATTTTTTCCTCCCCCCCCCCCGTAAAAAAAAAAAAAAAAACCAATTTTCTCCCTCTCCTTCATTAACCCCTGCCACAACATCTTTAAAAGAGACACACCCCCTCCCTCAAGATTGAACTTCCCCCTCCCACAACGACAATCCCCCTGTACTGTGCTTCCCGTCGAACTCTGTTGCCCTTGTCCCTTCTCTGTTCCTGACATCTGGTCCAAAACGAAACCATTGCACCCTCATCTTCTTTCCCTCAAAGCTCTCACCATAAGGGGTCGTTTGGCACCATGGATTTGGGGGGGATTTCAAATCCCCCGTCTGTTTGTCAACATAAAAGTAACTTGAGATTTCAAATCCCTTAAAAGAGAGGGTTTGAAATCCAAGGTGGAAGCTAGGATTTCATCTAAAATCCTCCCATGAGTCACATGTGTGTCATTAGGCTGCTAATCTATTGGGCACATGGCCCATTGATGATATCCCAAAACAATCAGATTATCAACCTACATCACTAAAATTACTTCAATAGGATGATCTACGTAGTCCAAACATTGTCCACATAAATCAACGGTTAAAAACCATTGATTAGTCACTCAAGATGTGATCCTATGCTCATGGACCATCCAAGACTTGGAATTTCATCATTTTCAACCAAAGTATATATTTCAGCGGGCTTATTACACTCATTGTGTCAAACATTAAATACGTACACTAATTTAGGATATTAAAGTTGATCTAGTAATTAAATTCAAACTCCTGTAAATATACTATGCATGGCTAATTTTGGATTATAGGGGATTCTGAATCCAAGGTGCCAAACACAACCAGAGGATTCCAAATCCAGGGTATTTCATATCCACGGTACCAAATAAGGCCTTAAGCAATTCAACCACTTTATCTACCTCTTGAGATTCACTCATCCGCATGAAAGCAAACCCCCGATAATCTCTCATATAGCAGTCACAAGAAATAACAACCTCCATGACGATCCCCGCTTGATCGAAAACCCAAGCGAAGTTAACATGGAGCCAACTTTCGAGGAATCCATTGACGAACAAGGTAGGATATTCGATCAACGTCTTCTACTTCACATCGATCTTTTCCCTGTCCAGCTCCTTTCTCTTCACTACTATCTAGCCGCCCCTTCTTCAACGTGACTAATTTCTTCTCTCAAGCTCTCTCCAGCTCTACCCTCATCAGGACAACATTCCCCACCCGATCTTCCACTATACAAGACGACTCCTAGCACCACCACTCCTTTTCTCCGTTGTTTTTTCTGAATCCTATACTCATTTTCTCCGCCATTCCTTTACTACAAGGATTTATCAAATCCCAAATTCTTTGAAAATATGGGGGAAAAAACTACAACTAAATGATCGTGTCTCTAATTTTAAGAAAATAAAAAAATAATAATAAAGAAAATGAAAACATGAGAAAATAATCCAAATAACTTGGAGGGTCACCGTTTCAGCACCCCTTGATCATGAAACTAATCCATAAAATGGTTCACACTCAATTTGATATGAAAAGAAGTGCTCAAAGTCAAATTTGATAATGCAAAGGAGTACATTTGTCATGATTTACAGAGTATGTATCAGCCAATGCACCAAAAGTTCCAGAGCTGTTGAGGAAGCATCGAAATTACCCTTTTTCCAAGCCCTCCCAGGCAGTGTTTGAAATATCGGTATCGCGTTATGTATCGGTTATCGCACGGGACATCATCTGTATCGGGTAATTTATCTTACTTTTTTGGGAAACATAGGGAAACATTAGGAAAAAGGTTGAATTTTTTAATGAAACTTCCAAGAATTGTTCAAAAAAAGACCTTAATACACACTTTTAAATCATAACATCTCAAAAAAGAAGTGCACGTAATAGGTTTTCTTTGTATAGGGTCCTAAGATATACATTATCTAACTGAAATAATGCAACTATATTCAAATTGAATGCATAACATTTAGAGTATATGTGATGATCATTTCATCAAACACTCTTATATACTTTGAAATTAGTCTCAATTGACAATTGGTTGAAGGGAAATTTTGAAAAAAAAAATGATATTTTAATAATTTTTAATTAAAATGATTTTTATTTTCCAAAAATTGACAAGGACTTAACAAATCAGTAGACCAATCCTCATACATACTTGATTTCATGTTTGGAGTGCAACATTGCAAGCAATTTGGGAGAAACTGGGGAAATTTTGAATTTTCCCTAATTTTCCCCAAATCAAACCACCTACACTCAAAATTCGAAATTAGAGTGCATGTGATGATCATTTCATCAAAAATTTCGAAATTAGCCTCAATTGATAGCTGGTTGAAGTAAATTTTTGAAAAAAGAAAAAAAAAATATGGAGAACATGAAAAACCAATGGATATTGAAATCAAAGCTCCAACTCAATGATTTTTCATACAAAACATGAAGAACCAAAGGACTTATAATCATTTGATACTGATTTAATATAATTTCAACAAATAAAAAGGGGATCGGAAATTGAAAATGCTCATTGGATTGAACATGTGGGATACATTGGCACTACCTGTGCGTTTCGTATTGCATAGGTGGGATACAAGATATATCGTAGGATATATCGGCCGATATCGTCAATATTTAAAACATTGCTCCCAGCCAACCCGACCGATACCTCCCCGTGGCAATCTTACATCTCATAGGCCCCACCTCGTGGGCCACCCCACCACAATGTGGAGATGCACCTATATCATCCACACACACCATCAAGGAGACTCGAACACTGGTCTCCCGCTATTATGCCACTTGATGTAGGGAGTACCGGCCAATGCACCAAAAGCTCCAGAGTTGTTAGGGAAGCACCAGAATATCACTTTATCCAAGCCCTCCCAGGCAACCCGACCAATACCTCCCCATGGGTTACCCCGCATCTCAAAGGTCCCATAGTGGACCCCACCCGGTGGCCATTCTACATCTCATAGGCCGCACCTCATGGACCACCCCACCCTAGTTTAAATCTATCTGCCAAAGTTCCCCTCATCATTCCTACAGCAATTCTTGCATCAATTTTGGAATCGAAGCGACTAATGTTCAAGTCTCCTTACTAGTGTGGGTGGATGATGCGGGTACATCACCACACTAGGGAGGCCCACAAGGTGGGGCTTGTGAGATGCAAGGTGGCAACGGGGTGAGACCCACTGTGGCACTCGTGAGATGCGGGGTAGCCCAAGGGGAGGTCTCGATCGAGTTGCCCGGGAGGGCTAAGATAAATGGATATTCCGGTGGTTCCCCAACAGCTCTAGAGCTTTTAGTGTGTTGGCCGATACTCCTGCATCAATGTGGTATGGCATAGAATTCAAAAGTCTCTTGTTCATATGTGACAATATGGTATGGCATAGAACAAGGTAGCATTTTCAAAAGTCCGGTGGTTCCCCATTACTTGAAAATAGTATCATGTCAAACTTTTTAAGACCCACTGTGCAATTCTTAGTATCCCTCCAAAGATTTTTTGTGTGTTTAGTATTAGGTCATCCAAAGAAAAGTTGGATCCTCAGTCTGTACGATATTTTTCCTAGGATACATTAACACACAAAAAGGATAGAAATTATTGCCTTATGACTAGAAGGAAAAAAAACTTCTCAAAAGATGTCATTCTTGAGAATGTTACTTATTTCTCCTCATAAGCAACTGCAGCTATCTCACCTAGTGATGATTCTCTTCCTCTTCTTGCCATGGTGGATCACGTTAGTCCTAGTCTAGTTTCTTCTGAGTCTGTACGATATTTTTCCTAGGATGCATTAACACACAAAAAGGATAGAAATTATTGCCCTATGACTAGAAGGAAAAAAAACTTCTCAAAAGATGTCATTCTTGAGAATGTTACTTATTTCTCCTCATAGGCAACTGCAGCTATCTCACCTAGTGATGATTCTCTTCCTCTTCTTGCCATGGTGGATCACGTTAGTCCTAGTCTAGTTTCTTCTGAGTTGGTGAACAACCTACTAAAGCTGTACACTCAGAGGAAATACAAGGATCAACCCTCAAAGATTTACCAATTGCACTTCAAAAGGTCAAACGTACATGTAACACTCACCTAATCAACAATTTTGTGTCATACCAATCCATTTCTTCTCTTACGGTGTTCTTTTTTCCATATTCTCTGTTTCCATTCCTTCTCTAGTTGCAAATGCCTCAGCTGATCCTAGTTGGAAATCCGTTATGGAGGAGGAAATGGTTGCTCTTGAAAAACATGGAAATGGGAACTAGCCAAGCTGCCTGAAGGGAAGCAAGCTGTTGGTTACAAATGGGTGTTCACCCTAAAGAATAATCTAAATCAATCAGTTACTACATACAGAGCTCATCTTATAGCAAAAGGGTTTACATAGCAGTTTGATGTCAATTATTGGGAAACATTTAGTCCGTAACTAAACTAAACTCAATTTGTGTTCTTTTGTTTGTTGCTGCTCATTGTAATTGGACGCCCCATCAGCTTCCTCCATGCAGATCTTCACGAAAGTCTACTTCCCCCTTGTTTTCATCCATCCAGCATGAGATGGAAGATATTCAAGCTGGAGAAAACACTTCATGATCTCAAACAGTCTCCCAGGGCACACTTAGAAAATTTTAGTAGTGCCTTCTCTAATATTGGTTTTTGTAGAAGCTCTTAAGGTTTTCATAAAGGTTACTGATGCATCCTTCACTCTTCTAGTCATTTATGTCGATGACATTATCATCACTAGTGATAGTGAAATCAAGATTGTTAAGGTGAATATATTTCTAGCTAGGACCTTTAAATTTAAAGATTTGGACTTGCTAAACTACTTCCTTGGGAATGATGTTCATATCTCAGCAAAAACATGCCCTGGATCTTCTGCAAGAACAGAGATGTTGGGCGCACCACCTGCAGCTATGCCTATTGAGCTGAATCACCGTTTACATCATAAAGGTTCTTAGCAATCCAGTCATGTATAGGCGCCTTGTCAGGAAATTGATTTATTTGACAATCAGTCACCCAGATATTGCAAATGCTTCAAGAGTGGCCAATTTGTTCATGCACCCATCATCTCAAGCTGTCTACAAATTATCTGCTACATGAAATTGGCTCCAGAAAAAAGGACTTTAGCATGTCAATAAAGGTCATCTTCACAACCACACGCATTTTGGCGTGGATTAGGCAGAGTACTCTGATGATAGGAGGTTCTACACAGTCTAGGTCATCTTCAAGAGTGGGAGTTTCTCCAACTTGGAGCGAAACCATCCATAAAGTGATAAAAAATCCTAAAGTCTTCATCCTCAAAACAGGTATTTACGAGAGAAATGAACAACACTAAAAGCTCTACACAGTCTAGATCATCCACCAAATCTAATCTTCGTCCACATTAAGAAACCCACTTAAGCAAATCAAAGATTCCCAAAAATCCATAATTTCTCCACACGAATAAATATTAGCATGCTGCCCTTAACCTCACAATAGGACCATAACAGGTGTGCATATAAGGTTGATCAAGGTGGTTGCAAGGTGTTTATGACGGGTCAAATTCTCAAGGCAACCAAAATTAGGCAACAAATTCAACAAAGATATTTCATAAATAAATTTAGCAGGCACATGTTTATATATGTCTGGTGAATGATATCATCACAATGCAACATAACAGGCTAAACTGCAAACATGAAGGAAAGCAAGTCTTGCCTCTACAGATTCTCCCAAGGCAGCACGGGCTTGACCTCGTCGCTTCCATGCCTCTCCAGCTAATGGGTTTGATTCTATAGCCTATAAGAGAATTAGATGACATGAGTATTCAATTGTAACTGCTAGTGTTAAGGTATAAATAAATCTGAAACAATAGCACAAGTATAGGGTTTAGAAGGACACATGTACCTTAGTGAAGTCAGCAATAGCAGCATCAAGTTCTCTTTGAAATGCATATGCTGTTCCCCTTCCAATCAATGCCTCAGGAGACGTAGGGTTCTCTCTTAAAATCTGTTTCCAACATAATATTAGGTAATGCCAATAACTTGAGAAGGTATTAGTGACTGTGAAGACAATCAGTCAGCCATGTAGAAGATATAACCTGGTCAAAGATTGAGATCGCGTGATCATATCTTCCATCGTTTACCTGCAAAAAAGTTGATATTATAGCTTACTAGGCCTGTTTTGTAAAACTTATTTTCAGCACTTAACACTGAAATTGGCTGTTTTAAGTGATTTTCCCTGATTCAGACTGTTTGGTAAATCCATAAACTTAAGTGCTGAATTCAAATTTTCACAAAAAAAAAAAAGGATTTTTTAAGCTTCCTTTCTGACTTAATACTTAACATGCAATGCAGTGAGTGATTTTGAATTAAACTTTTTATAAATGGAAACTTGGGCCCTCCACTACAACCTTTGGCAGGACGGGTTACGTAGGGTTGAAGTAGCGTTTACGTGGCAAAGTTCTTTGGCCCCCATCATGATGTATGCATTATATCTACACCGTCCGTCCATTTTTCCAGACCATTTTAGGGCATGAGCCAAAAACTGAAGCACACCCAAAGCTCAAGTGGACCACACCATAGAAAGATGTGGGGATGATGACGCCCACCGTTGAAACCTTCCTAGGGCCCACCAAGATGTTTATTTGCCATCAAATCTGTTCATAAGGTCGGGCAGACCTGGATGAAAGGAAAACAAAAATATCAGCTTGATCCAAAACTTCTGTGGCCCCAAGAAGTTTTCAATGTTATGCATTCAATCCCCACTGTTTTCTGTGGTGTGGTCCACTTGAGCTTTGGATCTACCTCATTTTTGGGCTCATTACCTAAAATGATCTGAAAAAAGTGTATAGACAGTGTGGATCTAACACACAAAACATGGTGGGGCAGACGGAACGGTGCCACATGATAGCGAGTGCTAACGCGTATTATGGAATGGATGTGGATTTCTTGCCAAAAGCCGTTTTGTGGAAGTTCGACATTAGGAAGCTATGTGGGGCCCACTATAATATTTGTGAGAAATCCACCCCCTCCATACATTTTGCAAACTCATTTTGGGACATGCAACAAAAAACGAGGAGAATCCAAAACTCAAGTGGGCCACAAGGAAACAGTGGGGATTGAATGACCATTGTTTTCCCTCTAGTGTGGCCCACTTGAGTTTTGGATCTGCCTCATTTGTGTTCGCATGTCCTAAAATTAGCTTGAAAAGCAAATGGACGGCGTCCATTTCTCACAAACATCACAGTGGGCCCCACCTAGCTTCCCACAAACTTCTTGTGCTGCGTCCATTGTAGAAGGGGAGAGAATTAGATGCGGCCCCAGCCCACCTTGATGTGTGTATTCTACATCCACACCGTCCATCCATTTTTTCAGATCATTTTAGGGCATGGTCCCAAAAATGAAGCAAATCAAATTCTCAGGTGGACCATACCATAGCAAATAGTGGTGATTGACCATTAATGGGCCATAGGCTTTGGATCGAACTAAAAAAAAATTTTCCCTTTATCAAGGTTTTTTAAATCTTATCAACAAGTTAAATAACTATTGCAGAAACATAGCCCTTGGAAGTTTTAATGGTAGGGCGTCCAATCACCATTGTTTCTAATAATGTGGTCCACTTTAGATTCAAATCTTCATTATTTTTCGGCTCGTGCACTTAAATGGCACACAAAAATGGATGGACGGCATGGATATAGAATAAACACATCAAGGTGGGCCCCACAATAAGGGTTGCACCATCTTGGGTAAAGGCTGGGTTGCACCGCATCCGCTCTCTTGCAGACGCGGATTGTCAAGCACGGATTAGGAACTGCCCCCACCATGACGTAGAGACGAATGGTCTTATAGGGGAACTATGGTGCCCACTGTAATTTATATATTTTATTCGTGTCGTAGATCCATTTTGACAGATCGCTTTAGGGCATGAGCCCAAAAAGGAGGCAGATTGAAGGCTCAAGGGGACCACACCACAGGAAGCAGTGGGGATTAAATTCCTACCATTGAAAACTTCCTAGGGCACACCATAATGTTTATTTTCCATCCAACATGTTCATAAGGTCACATAGACCCGTGTGAAGGGAAAACATAAATATCAGCTTCATCCAAAAATTTTGTGCCCACCAAGAAGTTTTCAACGGTAAGCTTTCAATCCCCATTGCTTCTCATGATATGGTCCACTTGAGCTTTCTATCTGCCTCCTAGGGCCCATTGTAACGTTTATTTCCCATCCAACCTGTTTGAGTAGGTCACATAGACATGGATGAAGGGAAAATGCAAACATCAACTTGATCCAAAAACTTTTGTGGCCCCTAGTAGTTTTAATTGTGGGCATTCAATTACCATTGTTTCCTATGGTGTGGTCCACCTAATATTTGGATATGCCTCGTTTTTTGGGCTCATACCTAAAAGTAAGCCGGTAAAATGGTTGGACGGCACGGATTTCACATAAACATCAAGGTGGGCCATCTCCTTTTTAATGGCCGAGGGATGACATGAACACTCAGGTTACATAAATTGTACATGATGGTGTTCTGTGGGCCCCACCATGATGTATATATTTTATCCACACCTTCCATCCATTTTGTCAACTTATTTTAGGGTATGAGACAAAAAAAAAGGTTGATCCAAATCTTGGGTGGACCACAACATAGGAAAAGTGGTGATTGAATGCCATCAATGGGATGGTTGTGATTGCCTGACCTAACAATTGTTGAATGACGGATGATAAAAATTTGGTGGTGTGGCACACCTATCAAATAAAAATTTGTATGTGTGACCCATTTATTTTACAGGACAAGAATTTCGTTTTTCAAACCAAAACAATTTTTTAAGGTTATCAAACCAAAAGCATGTTATATGTGGGACCCTAGGGATGAATGACCCAACATCTACTAGTGTACCACGTCATCATGTGTTGTGAGTCATCTCTCGCAAGGGGAGTTATATGATGATCCACCTGAGTGTGGTTCATATCTCAGGTTTTTTTGTACAGGTGCACCCACTAGCTTTCATGATCAACAATGCTATTAACATGGGGCCCACTATGGATGGATCATGGAATAATAATATTATTAAATAAATATTAGATTATCCTAATCTTCAAATCAGCCTTTATCAGTTAAATATGAGATGTTTAATTGTCCAATTCAAGGACACTAATCAAAGGTTACGATTATTCTATTAATAAGAATATAGTATATGGTCCATCAATCCAAAGATTATGTTTGAGAGATATAGGTATGCCAAATTTGGTAGCATGGCAATAACATATTGTGTCTCATACTCTGCAAAAGATAGAAATTGAGAAGATAGGGGCAAATATGACAAATTGCCAATTTACAGACATTTATGGTTTGTGCTTACCAAACATATTTTTGTGAAAAAAAGCACTTAATTTCAGATATCAGGACTTTTTTCAGATATATTACCAAACAGATTTTTCAGAACTTACAGGTACTAAAATTCAGCCCTATAAGTTTTCAAGTACTTAGATTAATTTTCAGACCTTATTTTTCAGTTTACCAAATGGCACCTAAGCTGATATCTGAAAAAACTCCATCCCAAATCAAATTACCAAAAGATCTAACAACCAAGGTCAACAGGATGAGAAATGTCCAAGTCGCAAAAAGGTTCAAAGATGAAACTTTCAAATATAGAAAAGATATCGACTCTAAAAATATCCAAAGAATGAAAAAATGGCCAAGTAAAAACGTTGGATGCTAGTGCGGCCATTTCATCCCTCAATATCAATAATAAAAAGTGTCGTACTTTTTTTTTCCAAAAACAGTAAACCATATGAACAGTAGTGAACCGAATTTCTTTGAAAGTGGTTAATAGATCTGCCATAGTATCGCCAATGCTAGAGCTCGGGTTAACAGGATTTCCTCTCTTTTGGTTGATGGCATTCCGAAAAGGAAAAGATTTGCCATGCTATTGTATCTTACTACAGGTCTTTACTTTCAGAAGAGCAATGGGTTAGGCCTCAGTTGGACAACTTAGTCTTCACCAGGATTTCTATAAATGATGCGTCTGATCTAGAGAAGTCGTTCTCGGAAGAAGAGGTGAAAGCAGTCATTGGATCGATGTGTGAGGACAAAGTGCCTGGCCCCGATGGATTCCCAATTCTTTTCTTTCAAAGATTTTGGAACATTCTGAAGGCGGATATTATGGACTTCCTTGCAGAATTTTGGGAAAGGAGTCGCCTTTCCGTTGAGTTAGGAGCCTCCTTTATTGCGCTTATCCCCAAAGTGGAAGGGGCAGACAATTTAAAAGACTTCATGCCAATTAGTTTAATTGGGAGCCCTTACAAGATCCTGGCTAAGATTCTTGCTTCCAGGTTTAGGGCCACTTTGTCTAGTATTATTTCTGAAAATCAAGGGGCTTTTGTGGCAGGTAGGCAAATCCTAAGCAGTGCTCTAGTGGCTCATGAATGGATTGACTCTAAATACAAGGAAAAGAAAATAAATTGGATATCGAAAAAGCTTATGACCATGTGAATCGGGATTTTTTTTTAATTACATACTTGATCGGCTGAGTTTTGGAAATAAATGGAGGTGATGTTCCGCTTCATTATCTATTTTAGTTAATGGAGCTCCGAATGTGTTCTTCAAGGCTTCTAGAGGGTTGAGGCAGGGACACCCGCTCTCACCTTACTTATTTGTGTTGGTGGTGGAGGCTCTTAGTGGGATGCTTGACAAGGGTGTTGCGAATGGTTTGTTTAGAGGATTTGATATCCCAAGGGTCAACAAACAGATTTCTCATCTCCAGTATGCGGATGACATGCTTTTGTTTTGTGAAGCTAAGGAGGACTCGGTAGATAATCCTCGAAAAATTCTGGTTTGTTTCGAAGCTATATCGGGGTTGAAAATTAATGTGGCTGAGTTGGAAATGCTTGGGGTGAATGTAGATGAGCCCGACCTCCTTCGTTCAACAACCATCTTCGGCTGCAAGATAGGAACCTTTCCCTCTACATTTCTGGGGTTACCTTTATGCATTGGGAAACCACACAAATATCTATAGGATAGGGTGATTTAAAGTATCAAAAGGAAATTGGGAACATGGAAATGCAAATGTATGTCTATGGGGGGTCGTTTAACCTTCTTAAAGACGGGTTACTCTAATATGCCTATTTATTTCCTTTCCTTGTTCAAGTGCCCCAAGTCAGTGCTCGACAAGCTAGACAAGTTGAGAAGATATTTCCTATAGGAAGGAGATGGTGCAAAAAGAAAGTTTCATCTTCTAAGGTGGGATGAGGTTTGTAAACCTATTATTCAAGGTGGGGCTGGCATTAAATCTTTGGGGAATATGAATGTGGCCCTACTCAGGAAATGGATTTGGCAGTTTGGGGTGGAGAAAGGAGGACTTCGGAGATAGGTGATAGCAAGAAAATATGGTACGGAAGACGACGGTTGGTTCATGAGGCATCGTTCGCTATATAGAACGTCAGCAATTTGGAAGGCAATAGCAAACACCGAACATTTGGTTGGACAAGGGATTTCCTTCAGGCTTCATAGAGGCAATTTGGATTCGCTTTTGGATGGATCCTTGGTGTAACGAGCAAGTGCTTCAATCTTTGTTCCCAAGGATCGCTCGTCTCGCTCTCGACAGATTTGTCACGGTGGCGAAGTGCCTTTCCATAGTAGAGGATTTAGTTGTTTTGTCCCCACCTTGGCGAAGGAACTTGCAGGATGGTGAGTTAGACGAGTACATCAATCTCTTGAACCTTCTCAACAGTTTTAGGCCGGCGATTACCAAAGAAGACTCCATGTATTGGTTGCAACACCGATTGGGGAAGTTTATGGTGAAGATTATTTATTGTGGTTTCAGAGATTCCTTCTTAGTCGAGCCGCCCCATCCTCTTCATTTTTGGTTCTATGGTGCTCCTCCTAGGGTGGTTGTCTTCGTTTGGCTCCTTGGTGGGGGTAGAGTTCTCACGGTGGACAACCTATTGGGGAGATCGTTGGGCATTTCGAATATCTGTCTTATGTGCATGGGAGATAGGGAGTCTATTGACCACTTTTTTATCCATTGCCACTTCGCTCGCTCAATTTGGAACCACTTCTTCAACGATATGCAAATCGCTTGGGTTATATGCCCAAGTCTGTTAGCAAATTGACGTGCACATGGCATGGAGGGGGAGTTGGAAAATCAAGAAAGGCTAAATGGTGTCTGCTTTAAATGGGTGTTTGCTAGGTGATTTGTGGAGCGCAGAATGGGCGATGTTTTAGGAATGAGAATGTGTGTATAGGGGAGGTAGCGTACAAAGTTAAAAATTTAATGCCTAGTTGGGAAGTTTATGTAAAGGCCACAGCTGGCAGCTCCCTTTCTTGATTTGGTTGGTTGGGGGTTGTATTATTTGCCCGCTTTTGCGACTTATCAACAAAATTGTTGCTCTAAAAAAAACAGATCTGGCATTAAAAATATCAAATTGGGAATACAAGAGTAATTGTGATAAGGACATCCGACCATTTAGAATTTTACCAGAAGAGATTGGCCCAGCCTTCACTTTGGCTCGATGACTTGTACGTGGGCCTGGGTGGGCCGCACTAAGGACTTGAAGACCCCACATGTATGTTTGTGCACCTTCGAAGGCCCTACACTAAAAATATGCATGTGGGCTGCTTATTTGAGGAGTTTTGACCATTGTATCGCGAGGACACGACGATCGGGCTGTTGGATCTTGTAAATTCTTCGATCGGGCGGTTAGATTGTCGTGATCCTTGATCACTTTGATCATTAGTAATTTTATGTTTTTTATGGTTATTTATAGTTTAGTACGAGTTATTTTCAGCTTATTGCATCATGGGACGTGAGGTGTGTTTTTATTGAGGGGTATTTTTGTAAAAACACATTCATTGAGACTGTATAAGGGGGGACGTCCAGCCCTAGTACATTATTATGGAATGGGAAAAAAAAAAAAAAAAAAAAAGAACTCTTTTGCTAGAAAAGCCTTTTTTCTCATGTGATTTGAGATACTCTTGTGAAAAGAGACTGCTTGGTGTGAATCCAAAGCTGTGAAGCCTAGTTATTCTCTTCATCTCTATCTTATTCTTCTCTAAAACGTATTTTTTTTCACACCTTTTCTATTTCTCTACTTTATAACCAAAATCTTCCTTACCCTTCAACATGCTCCACAATCTTACTTCCCATCATCATATAACCATAACCTAGGCCTAATCAACCAAAACCAAAGAGTGTATGGTCTGCCCCTATTCGTACGGACCGTATGGACAACTGTATGGACAACCATACACCCTCTTCCCCCTTCCTTCTTTGATTTGGTAAAACCCTAACCCCAATAACCTTCAAAATCCCTAACTTTCTAACCTTAGAATTGCATAAATCTGCCCATTGAATTAGAACCGTACCTATGCTAATATGAGAGTTCCAGTCTCTCATTAGGCCTTAGATTTTCGTGCTTATGTAGTTTATGCCTCTGTGGGATTGTGATTGAACATAAATCTGAATTTTATTATCTATTGGGAACTCTTTTAATCATGGTAGAATGGCATATTATATTTAGCTTATTTTGATTAATCTGTCAATAATCTTCTACATCCAAATGGTTAGATCACACATCTTGCATCAAATTTTACTATTAGAGCATAGGGTTTTAGCACAAGTATACGTAGGGTCAGCACATTCATCACACCGAGGGTCTTGTTAGTGAATTCATTGCATATAGAGTCTATGTTTACATATTGTGGCATCTGGGTTAGTCACTTTTCCTTTGTCATAACATTAGTATTTTAGGCTAGTCTTAAGTCTTAGGCCCCTTAGTTTGTAATGCATGGAGCATTTTCACACCGGGCTCGAGTGGGGTTGCCTGTGAGATGCAGGGGCACACTCAGGGTGGGCGGCCCATGTGAAGTAGGTGGCTTGTGTGAGGCGGGCCCCACCCATGTGAGGCGATACCCATGTGATTTGGGGCCCACGAGGAGGGTTCGACCGAGATCCTAACCCATGAGATGTGGGAACTAGGCTATGAGATAAGGGATTGATTCGTCATGCTCTAACAGTTCGAGCTTTTAAAGCAAGTGGTTAATTGTCTTACGTCAATTTGTCCCTTGTTTATGCCTACGAGTACTTGGCAAGGTTTTGGTCTTCACCCTACCACCATGAGCCAAAATCAACTTCTCAAAACTCTGAATGCCATATCCATTGCACGACACCCAAATAACTCTGCTAACCTCACCACCTTTATGGATATTGACCATAAAGGCCGACACCATTTCAAAGCATCTCACAATTTTCCTCAAGTTATCCACCATATTCTTCTACATCACATAATAGGATGATGTCATTGGCAAACTATGGGTGAGAAATCTAAAACTCTGCATTCTCCAACCTAATTTGGCTAATGAGACCAAGAAATTGACTTCTATCTAACATTTTACTTACCACTTCCGCTACCACCATGAACAAGGAGAAGGCGGATCCCCCTACCAGGGACCTCTCAAAGGCTTAATTAAACCTTTATGGGACCCGTTAACCAACATAGATAACTTGGCCGACATATAGTCTTGAACCCACCTCCATATCTGCCCACATCCCAAATGCCTCAGTATATAGTCAAGGAAGTCCCAGTCGACATGGTTGTATGCTCTCTTAATCTCTTAATATCCAGCTTGCAAATGATGCCCTTTTCCTTTCCGATAATACGAACCGATGCATTAGAGAGCAATTTGAGCAATATCCAGGATTTGTCTTCCGACAACAAACATACCTTAGAGCTTAGACATTCGAAATATGTTCACTAGAACCACTCAAAACTTCACAACCAAAATTTTAGCTAGGATCTTGTACAGGCCCCTAATAAGGCTAATTGGCCTGAAGTCTCACAACCATTCAACCCCTTTCTTTAGAATAATTACTATAAAGGAAGCACCTCACTCCAACAATAGACGACCTATTTCAACAAACTCGGCTATAAATTTTACCAAAAGCACCCTTCACCGATTCCCAAAAAAAAAAAAATGGAAGAATGCCATAGGAAAACCATCCAGACCCCAGGCTTGTCCCTATCTAAGGCTTCCACCACTACTTTGAGTTCCTCCTCAAAGAATGGCCTTTCTAGAGATTCGGCCTCCACTGCGAAGATTTGGTCGAATGACAAATTTTTGAGCTGTAGCTGCTCCCTCCTCTCACTCGTGAGCAAGTTCTTACAAAACTGAACTATTGTACCACAAATCTAAGATTTTTCTTTGACCCTTTTACCTCCACCATCACACTAAATCTTATTAATCCTAGCACGAGCAAAGAGCGATGTCATGAAATTTTTTTCTAATTCCAATCTCTTTAAGCCACACTGCTCTAGACCATTGTGTCCACTTAATCTCCTCTTGTTGTTGCTAAAGAATATTGCATCTTTTCTTTGAATGGATCCCCCTACAAAGTTATAAAAAGAGTTTTTTTTTCATATGGCCCCTCTGCTTTCTAATATTTGTAACTACACCTAATAGTTTTGCGATTTCCATATTCCTTCACCATAATTTCCTGGCAAGGCCTATTAGCCCTTCATCGTGACGGCCATTTCATTATCTGTTAACGGCGCATTTTTGCAAATGTGAAATGACCAAAACATCCTCTTGAGTGAAATGACCAAAACGACCCCACAAACACTTACCCCCGAACCCACCACCTATGTCATCGCCACTAGGTCCACTACCCATCCCACCACCTCAATTGCTAAATCCAACACCACCAAGTTTCCATCCAACGCCAAAGCCATAGCCAAAACGACCACCTACACCTCCATCACTACTCCTGCCAAACCCACCACCTCCTCCTGCCAAACAACGCATCCTTGATATTCTCTCCTTCCTTCCCATCCTCTCTCACTCTCCTAACCCACAACAAACCTCACTGCAATCCCACCAACACCACCCTCCATTTCAAGGACCCTACACTCTCCCTTCTTGAACTCTACTCCTTCCATGCAAGAGCTCAAGCAGCTCCACACCTACCTGATTTATTTTTATTTTTTTTAGACGTAACAACAATTTATTGAACGTTTAAAAATACAACAATTTATTCAAAAGCCCACCAAAAGGTGGGAAAAGAATACAAAGCTACACAAATGCCGCTAAACAGGTAAAGAAAGAACAGGCATAGGAGTAGACTCACGAGGGATCCAACACCTAATGAGTAGGGTCATCAATGGGTTGGGCCTGGGGTAGGTCTCAGCCTGGATTTTGAATTGCTTCAGACCAGGCCTTTCGAAATTCTGATTTCTCAAGCCCGAGCGCGGCCCATTGACACCCCTACTAATGAGGCCAATGACAACCCTAATAACCCCATCCCCTGAGGATTTACCACCCTTAAAACACCGCTCATTCCTCTCTTTCCAAATAATCCGAAAGATAGCCAAGATAAGGAGCCTCCAGATCTTTTTCCATGCTTTCCCACCATCCCCACCTATCACGCCCACATGAGATTCTCCACCGATTCTAGCATTAACCACATCATGTTAGCCTCTTAAAGGAAGAAATCCCACACTTTCCAAACAAAGTTGCAATGAATAAAGAGATGGTTGATTGATTCCACATTCTCCATGAACATCAAGCAAATATTAGGGAGAATGAGATCCCTGCACTGAAGACTATCCGGATGTTCATTGCCACCGAGTTCCAGACTGTCTCCCCACAACTACCCTCCTCATATTCAACACTCTCTCCCCCAACGGCAATCTCGGCTACACCCGCCTCCTCTTCAACAGCTCTAAAACCCCTCTAAACACCTTCATCTGAAGCACCATGATCAAGGCCTATTCTAAGAGCACTACCCCTCAAATTGGTTTTGAATTGTATAAGTTGGTGTTGTAAAGTGGAGATGAGGAAAAGTAGACTTAGATGGTTTGGTCATCTGCAACGGAGTTTAAGAAAAGCGCCAATTATGAGTGCGCACAGAAAGACATGGGTGGGGGTACTAAGAAAAGACAATCTTGAAAGAGTGGAATGGCGGAAAATGATTCATGTAGCCGACCCAATTAGTTAGGACAAGGCTTAGATGATGATGATGAAGCCGATGTTGGAAAGTGGCATCATTTTGGAAAAATTAAAGTTTCCTTTTGTACTGAATGCTTCCACTGAATTAGGGGGTACTAGGGAAGACAGTCATTCAAGGGCAGGTTCTATAGCTTGGACTAGATTCGAATGTGTTTTTTGCAAACTTGGCTCGTGAGGTTGTTTCTGAGTATTGGGAACTATCGGTTTGCACACTTGGTGTTTGATCAAATTTCCAAGGAGCCGAGTGAGGTAACAAACAATATTTATAAAAAAAAAAAAAAAAAAATCATCCCCCACCAAGTGGTTGACGGTATTCATTAGTTGGTCCTTATTTTGTGAAGCAAGAAGGTGGTGTTTGGCATGGTGACAGGGCAAGTGGGAGGTGGTGGGTTCAGTAGGGAAGCGATGGAGGCATGGACGGTGGTGTGGATGCTAGTGGTGGTTTTGGCAATGGTGATGGAGTCAACGGCGAACTCAAATGGTAGTGTTGGTGGGGGATTCAATGATGGACGTGGAGGTGAGATGGGCAAGGTGGTGATTTCGAGGGGAGTGGCAGTGGGGTCATTTCACCTACGAGGGTGTTCTAGTCATTTCACATCAACAAAAACGTGACGTCAACATATAACATGATGGCCATCACAGTCATCGAGAAATAGTAGTGAGGGAATATGAAAATTGCAAAACTACAAGTGGAAATCTGCAAATGTCGAAGAAAAAAAAAAACAAAGGGGGCTATAAAATAAAATAAATAAATAAATAAATTACTTCAAAATTCTAGCCACTCCCTCTTGAAAAAAACCGACAAATGTCAAGAATTATCAGAAAAAATAGGGGATATATGGAGGGGGAAAAAAAACAGAGAGGCTTTAAAAAATAAAAAATAAAAAATAAAAACAACTTAAAAATTCTAGCCACTCCCTTGTGAAAAAACCGATAAATGTCAAGATTTGTCAGAAAAAATAGGAGTTATATGGCAATAAAAAATAAAAAAACTCTTTTAAAATGTTAGCCACTCCATCTTGAAGAAACTAACAAACATCCAAGAGGTGAAAAAAAAAAAAAGAAATTCCCCTAAAATTCCTAAAGCTACTTTACGCTACAAATATGAATGATCAACTGACTCCTCTGGCTCTTTGCACATGAAATAGATTCTCAGGAGCTAGTCATGTCAGCTTTTGAGATGATCCATAGTGAAAAAAATTTCAGCAATCACGATTTAAGAAGAAGAAGAGGTTGATACCGTTAGGAGAGTAAGTTCTAAACTAAAAGGGGGAACATTGTCCCTTAACAACTCAGAAGAAAAAAGGAGTTTGAGAACTCACCCTTCAACATCCACTTCCAAATCCTTTTTACTCCCTATCTACAATGATAAAAACTTCTTCAAGCCTAGCATGAGATTCATAGTTGACACGAACTCCTCTTTTAGATTTTTAACAAAACAAAATATTCCGATCTTCCCCCCAAATCTCCTAGCAATCCTTCACCCGAGCCTCCTTTCGACTTGCCACCCTATATATTTGAGGAAATGCACACACCGAAGGTTCAATTTGCCAACCATGTTCCTACTAGAAACTAACCATACACCCTCCTTAACTGTTTATTCTGTACTATTAGACACCTCTCTCATCTTGGCAATTTCTTTTCACACCTTCGACCCCCACCACACCTCCCATCACCCGACACCCAGCCTCTCTCCTTGATGTCATATTTACTATGAATAAGCATACTCCACAATACCTCCTTTTCAAAAGCAAAATGCCACCACAGCTTTGCAAGTAGAGCCCAACGACTCTGTTTAATCCTACCAATACCCAAACTACCTTGTTTCTTTGATTTCTGAACATCAGTTCATTTAACCAAATGATGCTAACATCTTACTACCCTCCTGCCATAAGAAATTCCTTTTAAATCCTTTCTAATCTTCCAGTCACCTAACTCTAAATTCTAAACTCTAAATCCTTTGTAACCTCCCAGTCACCTAACTCAAAATTCCAAACTCTAAATCCTTTCTAAACTTCCAGTCACCTAACTCAGAATCCTAAACATGTAGAGATAAGAAAGCAGAAGAATCGCCAGAGATTAGTTGATAACCATGATTCTTCCCCCAAAAATATATAAAGCTTTGATTTCAAGATGTCAATCTTTACTCAGATTTCCCAACAATAAGATTCCGAAACAAAATAAACCGGGGATGAGCAACAAGCAAAAGGCCCAAATACATAATAGGCCACTTATTGATCTTAACATCCAAGGATGGAAACGACCTCCAGTACCAGACACCCAGTGCATTACAACATGCTTACCAGTCAACTGCAAAGATAACCAATTTAAATATTAATTATTTTTGAAGGGTGACCAATTTAAATATTTATTACTCCTTTAATATTTTAAATGTAATTAATGAAATACCAAGTCCAGTGAAGAAAAGAAATGGTCCAGTTTTCAAGTTGGCCTGACCTGGCTGGAGGTTTCAAGTTTTTGAATTATGTATATAACGAGCACTTTAACAAGTTTTAATGATTTGCGTTGAATGAGTGAAAAACATTAAGGGACTGTTTGTTTTGCCCATTTCCCTGGTAATGTAAAGTAATTATGTCATCATTACTATTTTATCGCTGCCAAACCAAACATAGGAATGGTCGGTCAAATGCAAATGTATTCGGCAGACAAGTAATTTGTAATCATTGCATTTTTTCATGTAACTATTGTAAAAATCTCCCTCCAAACAGCAACATCAGTTTATTTTGATAATGATTTGACATTGAAAAAATGTAAAATTGTTATCGTTGCGGTCAAATGAAGTTGGTGTCAAGAGACAGATAAAGTAATTTGTAATCATTGCCCATGTCCTTAACATTATTGTGGTCATGGGTAAAACAAACAGGCCCTGAGAAGCCTAACACGAACCAACAACCTATGGCAAACTTTACCAGCAGCACATTGCCACATAAAAGACTAGCTTTCAAGAACCAGTTCCTTCAGTGAAGTGATTTCTGTCCCAATTACATTTTGATCATCTTTGAAGTAATAGATAAAGAATGTGTAAGCTCTACTCTTGTATCACTCTGAATTTTTTATCTTTAAGCATATCACATAACGTTGAGGTAATTCAAGGTACCATTCATAGAAGTACAGTTATACCTGTGCTATTCCTCGTGATAATCGGAAATCCAAGCTTATTGACTTGGTCTTTGAAGTACTTGTAACGAAAACTTTTTTATTTATTATAGCTCCATTACTTGATTTGTTGCGTATTTCAGCTGTATCCCTTGATTTGCTCCGGATTTCACGTCTATCAGTTGATTTCCTGTGAACTTCAGACCCAGAATCAGAAGCAGATGTAGTTATGCTCGAGGACTCCATAGCAAGGTCATCCCTTGATTTGCCGCGGATTTCATGCCCATTAATTGATTTACTGTGAATTTCAGACCGGGAATCAGAAGCAGATGTAGTTATGCTCGAGGACTCCATGGCATTGTCATCACAAATAATAGTTTTGTCCTGTTTTGCACTAGCCAGTAGCTCTTCCAGCTCCAGCAATTGCTTCAAATCTGCTGATTGATGCACAGCATTTCCATAACCCTGCTCCCATACAAGAAGTGCATCATCTTTCTTCCCCAAAGCTGACAGTGAGCGACCTGGAAGGAGAAGTGGCACACTATATAGATGATTTGATGCAAGAACACAAATAGAAATGTGTTATGAATATTTCACATGAAAATTTCATTTGTACGTTGAATAAACTATCCTCCAAGAACAATATCTCTTTTTAGACGGATTTTCGTAAAGCTATGGGACAAAAGTCATAAGAAGAATCAATCAGGAGAGTCACCAAGAACCCCATAAGTGAAATACAGTTACTATTTCCGATTGCATCATTGCTTTATCATTGACTGCAGTAAATCAAAAAACTAAAATATTCGTGTCATTGTACTGAGCTAAGGGAAAACTTTAGAGTTAGGTCGATGAAGTGGAGAAGTGCCTCCGGAGTCTAGAGTCTTGTGCCATCGCCGAATGCCTATGAAACTTAAGGGATTTTTTTATAAGACAGTTGTTTAGCTATGCTATTAAGGGCAGGTGGGCAATTAGAAAGCAGCATGAGCAGAGACTTGGGTGCTGCTAACAGGAGATTTGAGTGTTGCAAATGGGAGGAGTTTGAGATGGATGTGTGGCAAGGCTAGGAAGAAAAAAAATTAAGAACAAAATCATTTGGAGCAGCCAAGGAGCAGCTCTATTGAGAGAGAATGATGGAGAATAGATTGCGATGGTTTTTTCATGTGTAACATAGACCAGAGACAGCTCTGGTAAGGAGGGAACATTACTTAGGTTTGAATGGCCTGAAAGGAGGAAGAAAGGAAGGCCTCAATGGACTTGGATTAGGTGGTGTGAAGTGAAATGAAGTTTTGCACATTTACCAAGGATAGGGCCTCGGACAGGATTGATTAACCCTACACAGCTGGGCATGGCTAGGATGATGATGATTATGATGATGATGACGATGACGATGGCGATGACAACGATGACAATGATGTGGTGGCCTAAGGGAAAGTATAGTCTTTTTTAATTTATTCCCAACATGCATACATTTCATTCTTGAGAATAAACACGAAATTTGGATTTCTACAAAATTGTGTGCATGGGCATGGAGTGGAGTAAGGATCAGGAACTAGATCTTCATATAATGGACATTGACAGTTACTAGGGATGGTTCCATTTTTTGCTTTTTTTTTTCCCTTTTCTTGTATCCTCTTTTTTGGTGGGGAGGGGGTGAGGGCATGCGCATGTTGGTTCCTTTTTTATTTGAGATGCCGATGTTTTTAAGTTTTGCACAATTGACAAGCTTAGAGACATATTTGGAGAATGAATTGCATCATTATGATAGAAAGTCAAAATTTTCCATATCACTGCATGTTTACATAAATAAGAGAAGTCCAAAGTAGAAGAGAAGTCATTGATGCCCCCCAAGCACAATTTGCACCGGCAGGCACATTACAGTAGTTGCAATCCAAGGGTAATGGGAACGCATGAACAGAAAACCCAGAAATATCTGATAAATCTAAGGAACGGCAGCATAATCAATGAAGCAAGATAATGCCTTATGCCTAACAAATTGATTTGTAATATGCATAGCATACACAACTACCCAGCCAAGAGATGGTCAAATGGACCAAGCTAGCAAGATGCGGCAGCCCAGTTATCAAATACATGAGATCTCAATATTTGAACCACAGGAATGGATGAAGAACTCATGCTAGAATATTGGAATAGAGATGGATAAACAACTTTATTGAAATTGAAACTACTTCACTTCTTACAAATACTTAAATAAAACCTCACAAAACTCCGAATATATATGTGTGTGCGTGTGTCCGTGTGTGCGCTTTCTTCCTCTTAACACAACCACTTTTATAGACCCCAAAAACACACTCTAAAATCCCTATGAATCTTTGATGTAGATTTTGGGACTATTAGATTGTGTCAAACCAATCTAATCTATCAAAGATAGCAACAACTCTACCTACAGAAACTTGGCCAATTTGTAATGGCTTAAAAATAGTAAGAGTAAATCTAGAAAATCATCCCCATAATTGTTACAAAATCCTCAAAACCAGAACTCCTAATCTTCCAAAATTAGTAAATGATAGTATCTAAAACTAGCAGCAAAAAACACAAAATTCAGCATATGTTGAGGCCCATTGTGGGCCTTGGGCCTATGTCATTCCCCCCGAGTTAGAAAGAACTTGACTCTAACGAGTTAAATGCTTGATACAAACATTAGAAGTTCAGGTTCAATCTTTTCAATTCACTGCCCGTGATCCACGTGCTTCATAATAAGAGATTTGTTCTTCCATTTCACCGAGTATCACTTGTATTAGCCTTTTCGAGTGTTGGTAGTCCTCATGCATGACATGTGTTCAACTTCATTCTTTCTTTCTTTCTTTCTTTTATTCAATCGTTTGCCCATATCAGCAATAACTTCATCTTACATGTCAAGCACCTAACAAATCAACCATGTTGAAAGTCAGTGAAATATCCAAGCCATTTGGCAACCCGATCTCACAGGCATTGCCACGAACTTCCTCTTGACTCGGCATGGCCGAATGTTCTTAGACTTGAGTTTCTTATGAGCTCCTCTCAAAACTTTTCTTTACGGAGGTAAACCATAACCAAGTTCCTTTTTTATACATCTCTCAACAATGTTCATTCATAAGTCATAAGTTCTCAGAAATTTGGTTTGCTATCAATGATCTTCTCATTTCGCTTCCGCTCTTTCATCATTCGTACTTTTGGATGCCTGACAACTTCTACCCCTCTTCCTTATTAAATTTGGGTATAAAAGCTAATTCATCGGGTGCAACATGATATTAACATTGTCCTCAATGGAAGAATAGGTGTTAGCCCAAGCTGAAATGCACCATATCTCAGTCCCACAAACATGTTTTGACTAGCAAAATGGGTGCATCCATAATTATTAATTACTACAACACTCCGCACCTCATCCTTGTACTTAGATTAGATGAAGAAGGATACTAAGCACCCCAACTTAATAGAGACTTTAGCCCACTTTCTTGAACCACATAATCTAGTAAGAACATGAATGCACGTGTTCTTTTAGTTTCAACTTGTCTAACATTTCCTATGAAACTATGTTCTCACTGCTTCCTGCATCTATCAAAATTGAACACATCCTCCCACCAAAAATGCAGGTGATGCAGAAAGTATTTTGTTCCAACCATCAGCCCTCATTAATCACTCAAAGAATTGATAGCATCACCAGTTGGATAATGGTGTACCCACTATCTCCATATACATCTACTGCATCTTTTACCAAGAAAATCAAGAAGAATATGTTCATATCGGTGCTAGTCATATGGCCTCCAAAGGTGATGCAGGGATGGACATGATGAGGTCGATCACCGTCTTCCTCAAGGGGATAAGTACTCCAAATCCACGGAGCTTCTCTAGACTCCCCACAGAGATAACTCGAATCCACGAGGGAAAATAAGAAAAATAGAAATAAATTCTAGAAATTCCAAAATTGATTGATTGATGATAAAAATGAATTTACAACCCTTTAAATAGTGATACCAAACCTTAGAAAAAGTTTTGGAATCAAACTCCCTAAAATTCGTAATTACCAAAATTAGTAAAATTCTAACTCTAATAAAAATCCTAATTCTAGTAAAACTCTTCTAAAGCCTAATTTCTAAAAATAAAAAATTTCAAATAAACATTTGCTAGAAGAGTCCTAGCATGATTACAAGTTGTTTCTAAAAAAGAAGAAAATCTAAAACTCTAAAAATAAGAAAATATTAAAAAATAGCAATTACTAAAAATAGCAATTTTTCCTTAAAATTTCGTTTTTGAGCTGAAAGTGCGCATTTTCTAGCAAAACGGATAGATGCGACCCACTTTGGGGGACGGTTCACTCGGGTGGCCCGTTTCAGTAAAGATTGATAGGTCGTACGTCTCATAACGATACCTGGATCAAAAGTTACGGCTAATTTATAGTTCACCTTCTTTTGGTCCAACCACGCTAGGAATGTCTCTGTGCCACATCCTACATTAGACCCCTCCACTTAGAAAAAACTCATCATCGAGTTACTCAAGGGCCTTCGCTCATGATACTCAAATAATTCCTGGCGTCGATGTTTATCAGCCTTTTCCTTGTACTTTCCATTACGCTCTTGAGCTGACACAATACATGTAATCATGCTCTTCTTGACTTGACTAGTATGGATCTGTTCCTTCACTTGCTCCTGAAGTATCTCATACTCTTTCAAACTCATCCGATAGTGAGGGAGGTTGGGCAAGCTAACCCAAGGGACGAGGTCTATGTGATGTTGGATATCCCGCATGTGGGGCAATCCGTCGAGTAGCTCTTCGGGCCAGGTTTCCTTGAATTCATTCGGCAATGGCCTTAAACTTGGGGGAATGTTTAAAAGCTTCAATTCCTCGCCCTTTACCACTACAGCATACACCTCGTCGGTCTCCTTGGATTCCTTCATGAAATACCGAATGGTCAAGAGAGAACTCCCCACCACTGTAGAAGCTCCAAGGTGGTTCTCTGGTGACATAGGGGAAAGGACCATTTTTCAACCGTCTTTAACGAAGACGTAAACATTGTCTCGTCCTCGATAGGTCGCATTACGGTTTGATTGTCATGTTCGACCGAGTAACGTAGGGCTTGCTTCCATGTCGACCACCTCACAAAGTACTTGATCCTTATAATTTTTACCAATTCAAAATAAGATAGTACAATGTTCGGTTATCTTGGTCTCATTCACCTTTTTTTATCTAGCCAATCGAGTAAAGGGAAGGATGCTTTGTCATAAACAGTGTTCGCAATATCGATACTATCAGCCGATATATCGGCCGATATTACTGTTATCGCTGGCCAGCGAGACGAAACCCATCTAAAGTCCCGAAAATTTAAAATATATATATAATTTTTTTTGTATTGTGCAATATATCGCACAATATCGCATGATTTATTGCAAAATCCCCAATATTAGCAATAATATCGCACATTAAAGAGCCAACAACCATTTGAGGAGGGAATTCCGATGATAAAAGGCCGGGAATGTTGGGTTTGCAAGATTCTCAAAAAATTAAAAAAAAAATCTAAACTAGACGAGGGAAATCCATGTAAGAGAGGGGATTTCGGTACCTGCAGAAGATGTGAGCGTGAATGGAAGCTGAATCTGGTGGGCCACTCGATTAAGAGGTAGTGGTGCGCCGTAAGTGAAAAAAAAAACCCCCTCGATTTTCTTATTTTTTTCGTCATATAGGAGAGATTTTCTGCGAAATGGAGATTTCAACCAAAAATTTTCCAAAATCGTAGGGATTTGGTATTTGAGATTTAGGGTTCCGAAAGGACCAGAACCCTTTCTTGCAGCGAAAATGGCTTCCAATGCCATTTATGGAAGCAGATCGAGTGGTGTACCGCACACCAACAACCTAGCTAGTGAGTCGACAAGTTCGGTGGGCCCTACCATGAAGTAAATGTTATATCCAAATCGTTCATCCATTTCGTGAGATCGTTCCAAGGGCTGAGCCCAAAAATAAGACAGATCCAAAGATCAAGTGGACCACACTGCAGAAAGTAGTGGGAGATTAAACGTCTACCATTGAAACCTTCTTGGGGTCACAGAAGTTTTCGATCAATCTGATATTCGTTTTTTCTCTGAATCCATGTTTGTGTGGCCTTATGAATAGATTCGATGGAGAAGAAACATTATGGTGGGCCCTACGAATGTTTTAACAATGGGAATCATTGTCCCGCTGCTATTTGTGATGTGGTCCACTTGACCTTTAGATCTGACTCATTATTTGTTACATGTCTTAAAATAATCTCGCCAAATGGATGGTCAGTATAGATATAATAAATACATCATAATGGGGCCCACAGAGCATTAATCCTCTTTTCATAGTTAATACAAACGTACACATACACCAGCGAGGCTGCTGATGTGTGGTACAACAACTATTTGGCTTACTTTACAAACGGGTTGTGGGGTCCACCTTGATGTATATGTTTTACCCATGCCATCCATCCGATTTTTCATATCATTTAAGGACGTTAGGCCAAAACTTCAGCAGATCCCAATCTCAAGTGAACCACAACATAAAAAGTGGTGAATAATCATTAAAAGCATTTTATAGGCCATAAAAGTTTCGGGTTAAGCTCATCTTTGTATATTCCCTTCACTCACTTCTGCTTGACCTTATCAACAGGTTGGATGACAAATAAACATGACGGATCTACTTAAATTGGGTCTTCATATGTTTTTAATGGTGAACGTTTAATCATCACTATTTCATGTGGTGTGGTCCACCTAAAATTTGGATATACTTAATGTTTGGGACAACATCCAAAAATGAGTTGAAAAATTGATTGGACGAAGTGGATATACAACATATCATCATGGTGGGCCCTACAGTAGCACTATTTGTCCGCTTGAGTATTGGATTGGCCTCAATGGTGGGTGTCATTATCCCCACTGTTTTCTATGGTAGGGTCCACTTGAGTATTGGATCGGCCTCATTCTTTGGCTCAGACCTTAAAATGGTCTCTCCAAATGGATGGACAGTGTGGATACAACACATACATAATGGGTGGGGCCACAATCAAGGTTCCACGCACATCGTTTGTCTGGCTCATGCTCTAAAATGATCTCTTAAAATGGATGGATGGTATGGATACAATCTATACATCATGGTGAGCCCATAGTCAAGGTTCACCCTCAATGCAGCCCTGAGAAGTTTTTAATGGTGGCCGTTCAAGAATCGTTGTTTCCTGTGGTGTGTTCCACATGAGATTTGAATCTGCCTCATGGTCCTATCAGGCTCGTGGTGGGGCCCACCATGATGTTTGTAAGAAATCCACAATGTCCATCCGTTTTTTTATGGCATATTAGTTGTCCATTATGCATCATATTTGAATATAGTTAGTTGTCTTAGTTCAATCATACAACACGTAGCTTAAGACCCTATCTATACAAAGGAAACTTATTATGTGCACTTCCTTTTTGAGATCTTATAATTTAAAAGTGTGTATTAAGGTATTTTTTAATAATTCCTGAAGTCTCATTGAAAAATTCAACCAATTTTCCAATGTTTCCCCATGTTTCCCAAAAAGTGCGATAAATTATGCGATACAAACGATATATCCCATGCAATAACCGATATGTATCTGTATCTCAAGGGTGTGATACATTGCGCAATACCGATATTTCGAACACTAGTCATAAACAATGTTCGAAATATCGGTTTCGCATTACGTATCGCACCCTTAGGATACGGATATGTATCGATTATCGCATGGGATATATCGGTTGTATTGCGTAATGTATCCTTGTTGTTAGAAACATCGGGAAACATTGGAAATTGGTTGAATTGTTAATGAAATTTTAGTGATTGTTAAAAAAGACATCAATACACACTTACAAATCAAAACATTACAAAAAACAAGTGCACATAATAGCTTTTCTTTGTATGTGGTCCTAATCTACACATTATCTAACTGAATTGATGCAAGTATATTCATATAATTTATAAATGTAAAAAGACATGTGGAAACACAACAAATACATTCAAAAGCAAAAGAAGAATCACTACATTAGGTTACATACATGTTTGATTTTATGTTTGGACATAGATTGAGACCGACTTGCAAAAAAATGGGAAATTTTTTATTTTTTTTCAATTTTCCACAACTCTGTCATTCTCCTCCAAATCTCGAAATCAAAGCATTCAATCCGTGATTTTTCATGTTTTGTAACAATTTGACATCGATTTAACATGATTTACAAAAACAAAAAAAAATAAAAAATAAAAAAAAAGGAATCAAAATTTAAAAAATGCTCACCGGATCGAACATGTGGGATATATCCCACTACTTGTGTGTTTCGTACCGCACAAGTGGTATACAAGATATATCGTGGGATATATTGGCCGATATCGTCGATATTTAAAACATTGGTCGTAGGTAGCTGCAATTTTTCCACCATCGCCTTTGAGACGATGTTCTCACTACTGCTACTGCCAATGATTACATTACAAACCTTGCTATTGATAGTACACCGCGTACGGATTATATTGTGCCGGTGCGGATGTAACTCCTTCCATGGAATGTATAATAATCGCCTCACGACAAAGGATTCACCAAGATCCTCAGCCAACCATTCTTCGTCACCAACTCCTTCCTCAGTGATTTGTTCATCTCTATCAAATTCAGGGTCTTCTTCTGTTGTATCACCTTCAATGCATCCTTCATTAATGTCCAAGTCAGTTGTGGGGCATTGAGGGCAGGTGTTTGATCAGTGGCCCGATTGGCCACAGCGGCAACAAGTGTTCGGCCTTCGCTAACCATAAGGATTTGGAATCTTACTAAGGCCCGCTATTCTGGTTGTTACACGTTGAAGCCAAGATGGGTCGCTCCCAGTGTCACGATTTGCAGTTGCAGAAGGTTGGGGATGTCCTCCTACTAGTTCTTTTTCTCGTGCCAGCATTGAATCCTGTGTAAGACCCATAATAGGAGGCCGAGTTGAAGGATAAGGCTGAGTAGGGACTCTTGCAAGCTGTGTTTCCACCTTACCTGCCAACTGAACAACTTCATCCACGATCCCAACCAAGTGTCGATTGTAACCCACCTATGAATTGTGCTACCTTTTGCGATTCGATTTCTAACAAGTCATTCCGCGTTGTCAACCGCTGCTGTCGGCAATTTTGGTATTACTAGAAGCTTAGAACAATATCTGCTCGTAATCACTAGAGAGGAATCATGATTGAAGAAGGCATCTCATCCGTGGCCAGGATCAGATGGGCACCTTGTTCTCTCAAGCACGTGAGAATTATAATTGCTCCCACCATATAGAAGCACCGAATTTTAATTTGAATGTTACTAATTTCATCTTTTTATGCTCCAGCACGTCCATGTAATCAAGATATTATTCTACTTTGGCTAGCCAGTCGAGGAAATCCTCTATACGTAATAACCCATTAAAACTAGGAAGTTCAGCCTTACCTCGATGGTCTCTTTCAACACGATATAAACAGTCGCCTCCATAGATTGGTCATCAGGTAAAGCCATCATCGAGGTCATCGTCGCTAGAGCTCAAATCATCTGGGGTAGCCCTACGATTCACCATTGGTAATGCTTTACAGAAATCAGGATTATGCCATACAGCAACCAGCCAACCACGGGCAGTTAAGCATCGACTTGGGCTCGGGGTAGAATTAGCATATCCGTCAGACAGTCAAGGGTTGCCTGCAGCCCTTGCATGGTCAACTGACTCTCCCGATGGAAAACTTTCATTCTTTCCAAAAGATAACAAATCCATAAATCACTGTCCACAGGATTTTAGTCCATACCTTCGTTATTTGTCATTGGTCCGAAGAGCGTCCTTGCTCTGATACCAATTGACGCAGGGATGGACATGATGAGGTCGACCATCTTCCTCAAGGGAATAACTACTCCGAATCCACGGAGCTTCTCTAGACTCCTCATAGATATACCTTAAATCCACGACGGAAAATAAGAAAAATAGAAGTAAATTCTAGAAATTCCAAAATTGATTGATCGATGATAAAAACGAATTTACAACCCTTTAAATAGTGATATCAAACCTTGGAAGAAGTTTTAGAATCAAACTCTAACTCAAAACTCCAACTCAAACTCCCTAAAATTTGTAATTACCAAAAATAGTAAAATTCTAACTCTAATACAAATCCTAATTCTAGTAAAACTCTTCTAAAGCCTAATTTCTAAAAATAAAAAATTCCAAATAAACTTTTGCTACAAGAGTCCTAGCATGATTACAAGTTATTTCTAAAAAAGAAGAAAATCTAAAACTCTAAAAATAAGAAAATATTAAAAAATTAGAATTACTAAAAATAGTAATTTTTCCTTCAATTTTCGTTTATGAGCTGAAAGCGCGCGTTTTCTAGCGAAACAGACAAATGTGACCCACTTTGTGGGTCAATTCACCTCGGATGACCCGTTTCAGTAAAGATTGATAGGTTGTGCACCCTGTAACGATACCCGAATCAAAAGTTACGGCCATTTTATGGTTCACCTTCTTTTGGTCCAACCATGCTAGGAATGTCTTTGTGTCACGTCCTACATCAAAAGGGCTTTCCATAGCTGATGTTAACAGAAACTAGAGCAACCCCCACTGCTAGAAAATGGAAGTTCAACTTTATGGCGTCTGTATTAGGGATGCGGCCATGCAGGCACCTCTGATGTAGGGGTTCCTGACTGCAGGAAAGTTGTTCTTATTTCTCTGCCCAATCCAGATAGGGACTGCCTACAAGGCCACAGCACATGCCCTCCAAGATATCATAAGGACGATCCACAATCAGTTTTGCAATTTGCAGATCATTGTGGAAAGGAGCTTTTTCTGACGTCATCATTGGGTCAAGAGGGAGGTTCCTATGCCTTGGTCCTTATCTTTTATTTGCTAGGAGGTTAGGCCTTTGGCTGTCAAGTTAAACATTCCATTTACCCTTGCAACTGGAGGTGCTAACTCCACTCCGGTCGAGTTAACTAAGGTGGGGGTCACGCACCCTTATCTTTGGCTTGGGAATTGCATTGTAAATTTTTAATGAATTTTGTTATCCTCTTAAAAAAATTAAGGACAGCGACTTCAAGCGCCCCGTAAGTTGCAACTCCATGTGCTTTTAAGATGATTTTTTTTTAGTTAGTTTTTGTTGTATTACGTGCGCTTTATTGCTTAACATTGTATTACATTTGAATGACATGAACTCATTTTGGATACAATTATATGTGGCTGACTATGAATGGGTTTGTCCATCCTTCAAACAAAAAAGTATATGGGTGTCCCCTAAACAATGGAAAACTATTAAAATACCAGTTTATTATGTTTCCTACAGTTCATAACAAAGCAGCCTCAAACCAGCCATATTTCTTTCCAGTCCAACTTGGAAGCAATGAATATGTGATTCCATTATTTCCACTTTACTGGGCTAATAATTGCAATTCAGTTCAATTGCGAATCCAAACAGTCCCAAAGCTTATAATAACACTAAAATAGAGGGAAGTGGTGAACCGATTAGGTTCAACTCAACAGACCTTTGAGGATGTAAGCTTGGAGAAGGGTGGGGTCCATCTGTAGCGCCTTGTCGCAGTCCTTGATCACGTGTTTGTGTAGCTCCAGCTGGCTATAGCAGAAGGCTCGATTGCTGCAAAATTTAAGAAAGAAAGAAACGTAGACAGTCAGATTATCGAAGATACAGATCCGATTCACGGATGAGGACGGATCATTTTACCAGATATCTTGAATCGAGCAAGATTGAGAAAGGAGAGAGTCGAGGATGCGGATGGCCTTGGACCAGTCCCGAGAAGTGCAGAGCTTGGCGAGCTCTTGCCGCTCGGCGATGGACGCCATGGCGTCGGTCAAAGAACGGACGGATTCGATGTAGCGATCGATTGATGGCTCTGATGTTTCTTCTCCTGAGTTTAATCGAAGAAGGAGAAGAAGGAGAGAGAAGGGACTGTAGCGGTGAAGAGAGGGGAATGCAGAAAGGATTTGCCGTGTCTTGCTTACCCTTTTATGAATGGCTGATGCCGTCTTTTTCTTTTTTTTTTTCTTTTTTTTTTTTTAATCTTTTTTCTTTGCTAGGTTTGCGAGGAAGGCTCTCGGTCGGAGGCTCGCCCGAACAGCTCGTCCATTACGCCCGCCCTGTGATGATCCAGACCGTTCATCTAAAACTCCCAATTCTAATCATTGATGTGGTGAAAGTGTAAATCATCGTCAGAGATCAGTCAAGCACGGCTGAACCCAGAAACGGCAATGATCTAAGCCCGTTGAGATTTTTCTATGTTGACTACACACGTTAAGGGGTTCTGGACGGTCTGGATCAGCTGATGGTGGGGCGGCGATTAGATTTTGGGAACATGAGAGCCTTGCTGGAGGCTCGAGTGAATCGTGATGTCCAAATGCAAAAGCGGAATTACACGATGTATAAGCGCATTGTAAAGGCGTGTTTTCAATTACAATAGGTGGGACCCACTGTCTCTTAGCTAAATTCTGGACCATTGATATTCTGCGTCCCACGATGGATGGCTCAAAATTACCAAAGACTATTTCCGCCAATATTGCAACTCTTCCTGGTTGATTCTGGACCGTTATTTTCCTTCTCTTCTTAACCGTTTATTTGTGGGCCATAAATTAAGAGGTTACTATTGTTCCTCGAAGATATTTTTTGTGCAAGGTCCATCAACGGTGGGACTCAACAGACAAGTGATCTAGATTACCAAACACCTGGCACCATTTATTGGAATCAAAACCGCGCGTATAAGGCCAATTCTCGCGTCGCAAAATACTGCAATTGCCCCGATGGGAAGGGAATGGCAAACTAAGCAGTCAGCGGTGGATCTCGCGTTCCCAGATTTTCAAGCGGAAGTTGAAATTATTAGGTCCCCAGAGAGGGATGGCTGAGGATTTGAAATCATCAAGGCCCTAGAGAGGGATGGTTGACGAGTCCTCGGCGAACTCGCTCGAGTACGTTCTGGCACGTGGAATCGAAGAACATCTGTGCGACATCGCAGCCGTTCATCAGCATCTGGGTAGATGCCATATCAAAATGAGCCTAATAGATGGTTATCAGTTGCCCCACCATCTTACCAAATAAATGAACGGTTACGAGAAAACTACGGTCCAAATTCTAAGTGCAACTGTGGCCCATCTAATTGCTTGAACAGCCCCGTTGTGAGAATCGGTTACACCTCTTCTGTACAGTGGCAGTCGCCTGATGAACATCTGGATATCCCGACAGCTTTTCACGAAGTAACTTAGGCACTCGAGCAAGGAATGAATGACCAAAAGTGATATGAATAGCCCGTTCCTGGAAACAGTCGCTGCCAAAGATCTGCACCCGTGGATGGACGCGGATGGTGTACTGACACTGCCAGTAACCACGTGGATATTGGACGGTGCCCCGTAGCCTACCAAGATGCATGTGTTTGTCCCGTGTTTTATTCATTTTAACTTAAAATAATTAACTTAAAGCATGACAAATTTGTCATTGAACGCCCCTTGTTAAAAACTTTTTCTAACTACGAAAGTTTTGGATAAGTGGATGTATATGGTTACCTTTATTCATTCAATTTTTGTTACTTAATTAACAAGTTGGAGTGGATATTGTTATGCCCTAATTCTATATGTCCTGATAATAAAAAAATGACAAGTGAGATTATATAAAAGATAAAATGTGAATTTTATAAATAAATAAATAAATAAAGATATTTAAAGATTAAGAGTAAGGTTGTAATTTATAATCGTGTAAGTTTATCTTTACAGGTCAGAGGATGGTTGATAGAATATTATGGTCAATATATGAAAAGCATGATCCAGTTATTTAAGGGCATATAAGAGGTTGAACAAGTAGATAACCAAAACAAAACTTTGCCTGATGTGAAGCATTTTGAAGAGAAAATGTTGCAAATGAGAAATATAATAAAAAGAATGATCTACAAAAAGGCTTTTCTATACTATTATAACGGTTAGTAATTGAAGAAGGATGTGGAGGAATAAGTTATAGCATAACTCTATAAATAGCAGAGGAATTCAATAGATACACCAATCCCAATCAAACCAAAACCAACAAAACAATCAAATTTATCTTATCAATTTCCGTTATCTCAACTTATCCTAGGAGTAATATTAATCCAGTAGTAGTAATTTTAGTTATAATCTTTAGTTGTAATCCATGTCTACTCTTATACATTAGATTTGTGTTTTTTATCCAAATCAAGTAGTTCTTTTAAGATATGCATTCTCACAGTTGTTGTTGGTAACTGATTGTAAGTTTTTCCTTTTGCTTGATTTACACTGTTATTTTAAAAGTTATTCCTTGTGGAAGGCAAAAAGTAACTCATTTTTGGAGGAAAAAACACATCCTTTGATTACCGCTCGATCATTATTAAATTTTGCAAGTGGCACAGTAAGCGACCGATTTTCTCAGAATCTGATCATATACTTTTATATTAAATGAATCTGGTCAAAGTTGATTAATTTAGATTGAGTCGCTTAATCGATTATGGTATGCCCATAAAATTAAAAATAAATCGAGCAGCCAACATTTTTTGGCATGCCCGGTGGGACATCAAATTACTTGGTCGCCTTAACATTTGATTGGCTCAAGTATATTTGTCAATACAGTAATCGTTCAAAATCATGATCCAAAGAGGTGCTTGTAATTCTTCAATAGTCGTTGCTGCTGCTAGAGAGCTTCCTACTCATGAGTAAGAGGTGCAAGTCCAATAATTTCTTGAGCAAGGAAATCCACTACCAAGTTTAGTGCCCAATCCTCCAAACCCAAACAAATCATCGACATCTCGGGTTGAACTTCTTGAGATTATGTCAGCCGAGATGGTTAATGTGCAAAAGAGGATTCAACACACTGTATAACTATTACAGGTTCAAATAAAACAATTGTGAGTACAAGCCGAAGCATTCAATAAGTGGATCGTCGGTCACACTGAGAGCATAAATTGATTAGTTGTTTTGTTTGCTGATAGAGCATTTGTTGCACCTTTGTAACAAGCCAATGCAAATTCTATTGGAAATCAAACACATGTACCACCAATTCAGTCAATGCTACAAACACCTCCATCGCAACAAAATTTACCGCCTATTTCAACTCTATTCCTACTCATATGTGCGGAATTCACTAATACCGGTAGATTTCAAACGTCCTAAATGTGTTTCTGTCTAGTACATACAAAATTCACCACCACCAGTAGATTTTAGACGTCTTAAATGTAAGAATAAGAATATCGTACATGAGGCTAAGAATCAAGGGATACATGGGGGTACCATTTGACTATAAGTCAACCATATAATGAATAACAATATTAGGATGACCCTAAAGTATTTCCAGTTAATCTTCAACAAAACCGTGAGTGTAACCAAATCATTCAACTAGTTTAGGAAATAGTATGCCAAGTTCTTGGCCGAACTACTACTCCTGTTTACCATAAGCCATATCATGATTGGATCGATCGACAATATCCACTGCCAAGGAACTATCAACCTAAGTTCATAATGTTTACAAGCGATACAGGTTAATCGACTGTAGAATATGTAGGTCGATTTACTATACAATGGGAGAATTGGCCAATAATAAGTATTGCAAATTACAGTTATTCAGTCATTCACTCATTGTGGTAACCTTTATTTGGTACTCCAATTTGCTACTAAACTCAATATATAACTGGTAAGAAATGAAAGAAAAATTTTATGCTCAATTTTTTTTTATAAAGAATAAAATTTCAATAGTCGATCTTACTCGTTTCGATAATTGCTAGGGGAATTAATTGAGAATTACATTACTCGGTTTAAAAGAGCTAAAAGTCTATGCAAAGTAGTTATAATCAAAGTAAAGTTTGTCCAGTTGGCTCAAGATTGACTAGAATTTAAACTTTGAAAGAAATTTATTGGAACGAAATTCATAGATCTTTATAATTTGATCAGAAAAGTGTCTTGATATGAGGCTTTGCTTCAAGAGTCAATGATGCAAAAAAATTCATCAGTAGGGACATATTACTATGACCCTAATTATGATGTCATAATAGCTGAAATAGTGGTTAAACATCCATTCACATGTTTAGCTTTAGTTAAGGCATAACTAATAGCAGCTTCTAATCAGAAAAATCAAAGATCTTACATCTTTGATATTTTTCATACTAATAAAATCTTTGATATTATGTTAGCTAGAAAGTTTATCAAAATTCTAGTTAATCACAAGATTCTGATAATCGAAGAACATAAAAAGATTAGTTATTGTAAATAACATGAAACTCGATCACATTCTACTTACAAATGTGTTATTTTCAGGAACGTCTATTGAGGATCAAATATTGCACATCAGACCCCAATTATTGCCTAGATTTAAGAACATGATATTGTTTAATGGCCCGATTTAATCGTGTTTGTGATGCAGGGTGTATTTATGAGTTTGGATTGAAACAGGGTGCTAAAAGCATGCATTTAATGCTCTGATGACACCAAAGGCAAGGGACAGACCCTAGGAGACCAAAATCGACAGATTTACATGCCAAAAATCTGAGAAAATTGAGAAACTGAAACTCAAGTGGCCTGAAAGTCAGCCAGAATGCAAGATCACAAGGTTCCCATCATCCGTTTGCCTCGAGACTTAATATATGGCCTGAGGACCTTAAATTAACCGTACATGTCAAATTTGAACCATTGGATCCCTGTGAAAGTGGCCTAACGGATAGATTAGCCCATAAAATGCTGATATGAGGCCCACTTGATATCTAGATATGCTTCAATTTTGATCTCAACTCCTTAATTGGGGTGATAAAATGAATGGACGGAGCAGATTTCTCACTAACACCATGTTGAACCTCACATGTACACTCAATGTACATAGAGTGCACGTGCAATGGACGCGCACCGGATCTTCTTCTTGGTCAAAGGGGTCTTTGACCCGTTATTTCTTTAAAAATCAGATTTGCCACTAGCGGACGGACGCACAGCGTCCGTTTTTCACTTATGGGACCCACCCATATCACAGTTCACTAATCTAGACCGTCCATTAGTCTCGTGGGGCAGCCACAACCCTCGCCTAGGTGGCCTTTTAGCCCCATGCATGTGTAATCACGTGAATCTTCAGAAAACGCAGGATGAATGGCGGAATAAAAACTCCATGGGCTGCACCGAAACAGACTCAAAAAATGTCCATATCTGAACAGTTTTTCGAGAGGTATCCAGTGAATGGACTGGATTTTCCATATGACAATGATCAGGGGCCCACCGATCACGTCAGCGAATCAACATGTGTATCATTCGTGTCCGGGAAATTCAAAAATTCTGGGCAGTTGTGGCCCATCACCGGTGATCGGACGACTGATCTGAACCATCCATCGTGTGCCTCATCCAAAAATTCACCAAGGGACGTTGATTTTTTGAAAATAAGCAAGGGGAAGTGGGCTGTGTTCGTTTCATCTTCTTGGCTGCGTAAGAAGAGATGCGTAGAAGACTTCGCTGCGGATGCTACTTGCTGCGTATCTTGCACGCACATTCTCCAGCTACCACCTCTCTATCATGCTATAAGAGAGGGAGAGAGAGGACGTGAGAGGGGGCTGGAAGGTTCTAAGAAGCCAGGGATCAGTTGGAACGTGAGAGAGAGAGAGAGACAGGGAGTAGAGATTGTTCTTTTATTTTTATTTTTATTTTTGTTTATTTTTGTTTAAGGGATTTAGTTTAATCATGTTTTTAAGCTAAGCCTCTTAGCTAGGGCTAAGAGGTGAAGCTTGTAACGTGATGGGAGGACTCATTGCTTGTACCTTTTGATTAGATTAAACTGATATTTGATTTTAGTTAATTAATGGAATGTTTTTAGTTTTCAATGGTCTGTTGTGACTGAAATTACAATGGGTCTGCGATAGCTTTGAGCATGTTCCTTTTCCTTAATGTTTTTGACGTCAAGAAGCCCCGTTGCTCACCATAGTCTCCTGGGCATGGTCGGATGACGGTACCCTTCCTAACCATCATGCATTGTTGATTGGTTGGTAATTAGTTTAATTCTATTGTTTGCCATAGTCTCTTGGGCATGGTTTGGTGATGGAATCCATTCTAATTCATATACCTTTCATCTCTTGAAAACTAGATCAATGACAGTTCAGTTCAATTTCCATAAAGCAGGCATAAGATCTCCCTGATCTCTACAAGTGGATCCTCTAAATCCCTAGTTCCCTTTCTGATTTCTCCTAAGTTTTAAATAATAGTTTTATAATTATTCCTTAAATTCTAGTTGATTTAGATTTCATCTCATTCTAGTTCTAGTTCTGGTTAGTTTTAGATAACGTTCAGGTTTCAATCCCTTGGGATTTGACCTCGGTCTTACTGAGTTTATTACTACATCACAACCCTGCACTTGGGGCATGAACAAGTTTTTGGCGCTGTTGCAGTGGACTGACGGCTACGATTTTCTGAAATTAATTAGTTATAGGATTAGTTTAAGATTAGGTTTAGATTTTCTTGATTTTTAGAAACTAACTTGTCTTTCCTGTTTTGTAGGCTTTTAAGATAGTTTCTAAATTGGTAAATTCTTTCTTAAATTCTTTTTTTCTATTCTAGATTAGGATTTATTTCTTCTTTTTAATAAGTTTCTAATTCTAATTCTTTTAAGAAATCCTAACTTTGGTTCTTATTCTATTTTTCAAATTTTTTTAATCTTAGACTTACTATTTTTAGAAACTAACTTATTTTGTTTTACTTTGTAGGTTGTTAACCTAGGACTTCAAAACTGGTAACTTCTTTCCATCTTTTCCTTTTATTTTCTAGATTTCTTCTTCTTCCTTTCTCTTAGGTCTAGGTTTAGAATTTAAATCAAGGGCTACGAGTGTTTCATGCCCAAGTGGGCCCGTGACAACACTCGATGTCTCTTAACCGAAGGAGGATTGGTTAATGGGCTGATTGTCCATCGCAGGAGTAGACACCACTCGAGATCTCCAGAGTCAGTTGAAGTAATGGCCGTAAATCAACTCCCTCCACCTAAGGTGGAGGACACTCAAGATGAGATGAGGTGCATCAAGCACCCCCGCCTCATACTTTACGAGATTATTTACAACCGGCGTGGGTGAGTACGCCCTCATGCATGATTTTTCCTAAAAATACAGGACATGTGAACATCAAGTCAGGGGTTATCCAACTCATTCCTAAATTTTATGAGCTTGAATCAGAAAGTCCACACTTACATCTAAAAGAGTTCGATGAGATCATAGCCACTTTATACTTTCCTAATGTATCTGAGGATACAATCAGGCAGAAACTCTTTCCCTTTTCCTTGAAGGAGAAGGCTAAGACATGGTTACATTCACTGCGTCCTAGATCTATTGGCACATGAAATGATATACAGAGGGAATTCATAAAAAAAATTTTGCACATCATAAAACGATTACCCTTAGAAAAGCAATCATGAATTTCGCTCAAAAGGAGGATGAAACATTCTTCCAATGTCGGGAAAGGTTCAAGGATCTTATCAGTTCATGCCCACAACACGGCTTTGAAATATGACACATTACAAATTTTTTCTATGATGGACTGACATCTTCTATACGCCAATTGGTCGAGATAATGTGTAATGGAGAATTTATGAATAAAGATGTCGAAGAGGTATGGGATTACCTCAATAGACTTGCTGAAAAAACACAATTATGGGACCATTACCCAAATTCGAACACCACGTCTACGCTGACTTAATTTAAGGAGAAAGATTGTAACACCCTGAAAATCGGGGGTCGTGTATAAACTCAACTCCCGAGTTCCAGACCGTCACTTATGCAACAAAAATGATTATGATTCAATGTTGTCTGATTTAAAGCATTCACATAAGTAAAAGTATACCAAAACTGCAATTCATACTTCAGATCCAGTGATAAAAGCAAGCGGAAGACTAAACAATATATATATCACTGTATGGAAAAACAAAGTAAATCTCATCTGTCTCCAAAGTATGACTACATCTCTGAGTTTCATATACATATACATGAACAAAAATGTAATGTTCAAAATAGTCCCACTGAAGTCCCATCGATCCAGGTCGCCTACGGAAAGCCATCGTGATACTGCATGTACAAGAACTCGTCCTGGTCCTCGTCGATGTCTGGCTCCACCTCCTGGATCTCAGCCTCACCTGCATCTACAACAGGGTCTGGTGGGTGTTGCAAACACCATCCCGTAACGTGGGAGTGAGTGATCAACTCAGTGGAATCATAGAGCAAAAATTAGCATGTTCACAATTCAATCATGCGATAATAGTAAAGCAGTAAATCAGACAATCCTAATACTGTTGTTAATGCAAGATGACATGATGTGATGTATGCTCTCACCGACGATCTCCCTCATACGGCAACATCTTACGACTGCGGCATGTCACACTCCCTAGAGTGCTCCACATCTTCCAGGCACATGCAATGCTATGGTGATATGATTTCCAAGTTGTTATTAGTCCATTCAAACAGTAGGATTGGGAAACTAAGGTACTTCCCTTGTATCAATCCTTAGACAGATCCTGTCTAGGGTCGTCACTCCTAGTAATCTCATACGATGTATATTTCGTAGGTCACTGCAAGGGCTGTCAGGGCTGTTGCTCGCACTCGTTGCACCGCTCCCCCATCACCTTATCAATACAGGCCTACTGTACTCTACTGCAACGGAAGGGTCGTCGCCTCCCGTGGACTCAGAATACGCTCGCGGTCACTACAAAGGACTCGTCGCCTGATCAGTGTAGGCCGACAGCTAGAATATAGTGTCCCATACCACCATAATCTGCTCACGAGTCTAGGTGCTCACTGGTCACTACGGGGAGGTTAGTGGCCCTAGCGTAGGCCGACAGCTCGACCACGGTGTCCCATACCACCATGCCCGGCTCATGAGTCTTCGTGGATCAAGGTACCATGATTAACAGGGTTTACAATGGTAAGTTCAGTACTCTAGGTTCAAGCAGTTATGACTCATACAAGGTGAACATACATCGGCCAGTCGGGTTGATTGACGGGCTCGACTAGCGCGATCGCATCTCAAGTCGAACGACATGAAGTGTGTAAAACACTTCGCGTGGCCTAACCACTGCCGCCAACTCCAAACACGAATCGCGTTCATCGACGCGTCGTTCGTGGCTATGACCAGTCAGCCACGAATTCGCTCGGTTACCGACTGCCTGGACTAAGTCTAGTCCCAAACATTTATGGAATCATATCAGCAATTTATGTAAGAGTATTGGAATTGAAATACAATCATGTGAGCATGTTAACACATGTTATAACATTTAACTTAAGAAAATCTTCAAACACATACATTCCATGCATTGTAATGAAATCGTGCATATAGTCAACATGTAGGAAACCATTTAGGTCAGCGTATTAATTGAGAAATCAATCTCAAACTACCACATAACATCATTTAATTCAATACATACTAATACAAGCATTTATACAAATACATACACTACACACTTAAGTCTACATATAGTATGTCGACCCAAAGTGCGCAACTAGGCGAATCTCTTCGCCAAACTAATTATGCACGCATTCCTAACTTCCTAATGCGATAACAAGCCATGTCAATCACGTCAGCAAAATGTGAATGTAAACCGTACTTCCTAAAAATGACTAAAATGCCCTAAATCTCAGATTCTTCGTTAATTTACGAAACAGGAAACGGAGAGCATGTTGTACATGTCAAACGGCGATGCCGTCGATAATCTACTATTAAACGACATTGAAAGCGTTGTAAACCGTCAATCAAAGCGTCTAAAATCCTCACTTAGTCTTTTACGGATGCGTGATTTCGAACGGAGCGTGTACGCTTCGTCTACGGCAGTAGGAGGACCTGATTTATGAAGTACATTAGCTAACACGCTATGAATCTAGGTAAACCCTAAATCAGCAAGTTCTAGAGTTATTTTATACCTGAAAAAGTGGAGAAATCACCAGCCAGATGATTGGGAAGAGTTGCTGAAGCACTAGCAGTCGGTGGCTCGGAGACGGGAAAAATCCCTTCCACTCTCTCTCTCAAACTCTCTCTCCTTTTCTCTCTCCCAAAGCTAGGGTTTGCAATTTTTGGATGGGAGAGAGGAATGAGGGTTTCAACCCCTTTTATGAGCTTAAAAATGCTGGAAACAGGCTCTGGAACGAAGTTTACTTGGTGCTTATCCATTTCGGGGCTGTTTCGGTCCAAAAGTTGGTTTCTGGTGGTCCCCTGGTCGATTGCGATCGGACTTAAGCTCATGCGTACTAGATATAGCACGTATTAAGTTTTCAGTCTGGCAGGGTTCGCAGATCGCACGTGGCGGACCAGTTTCAGTTCAGCGGTCACCGCACGTAGATCAGGGTTGGAAGTCTCATAATAATAAATAGAAATTTTTCCTGATCCGAGGGTGTAATCTGGATGAATTCTGACGGTCAGAACGCTTAATACTGACGTGTCAAGTCGTGTGCCAGATTTGAATTTGAAATTCCAATTCTGTCCCTATTCGCGGTCTCTTCAGTCCGGGCTCAATGAAATAGCCTGTGATCGTCGGTTTGACTTGATTTTTGAAATAAGCGTCAAGTCCAATCAGGCGGTTCTAACAGTCTAAGATGGGAAGTATCGGACTTTCGACGCGCGGTCTAAATCCAATACAAGAATTCAAAGTGGTCCAGAGAACAAACCCGCTTAGAGTTTGATCCGAGGTTATAGAGTATTGTAGAGTTGTTTGTTCTACTCGATTTGGGTCTTGTAGAATGTATTTAAAGGGATCAGGGACTATTTCCCAGCTACTCTAGCGTTGCGCTAGCTAACTTACGCTTAATTTCCATAGAAATTAATTCTACGCGATTTCGGGTCGAGTTGGTACTCGAGCCCAAGTATGGATTTTTCACGGGCGTTACAAAGATGGATTGTATCTCCTGAAAGAAGAGGATGATCTCAATTATAAAGTGGTGACTCTCATAAGAAAATTCGAGGCCATGGAAGGAAAGAAGGATAATGTTAATGAAATTATTTGCAGCATCTGTGATTGCAACATTCACACAACTGAAAATTATCCCACAATACCTGCCTTTCGAGGAGTGTTGAATGAACAAACCAATGCCGTAAATCGCTATCAAAGACCTTTCAATAGACCTACCTCTAATACGTACAATCTTGGTTAGAAAAATCATCTAAATTTTAGTTGGAGGAATGGACAAAATGCTACCCCTCAAGGTTTCTTTAATCAAACTTCACAACAACAACAAGAGAAACCTCAAGATGATCTAATTTTAAAGCATTTTGAAAAGTAAAAACATTTCAACCAGGGTATGCTACAAGCCTTGCAAGACCTTAACAAAACACTACAAGAACTTAAGGCTGAAAACACAATTGTGAATAAGGGGAGCCTCCCAACTCAACCCCTTCCTAATCCAAAGCTGCAATATGAAGTTGACAACCCAAGCTTTTCAAATAAGATGGAGCACCCTAAATCCATCACCACTCTTAAGAGTGGGAAGATTATTGATAAAATCCTTCCGGTTAGGCCCGAAAAGCCTCAAGAATCAGAAGAGGACAACAATGATGGATCTAGTGATGCCTCACAAAAATTAGAACCAGAACTTCTAAAGAAGCCAGTTGCTCCATTTCTCCAACGGTTGGTTGCACCAAAACCTTTCTCTAATTCTCAAGATATTCTAGAGGTGTTGAAACAAGTGAAAGTTAACATTCCTCTACTTGATGCCGTAAAACAAATACCTTTTTATGCCAAATTCCTAAAAGACCTATGCACGACCAAAAGATGACAAAGTATTCAAAAGAAAATCTTCTTGACTGAGAAAGTGAGTGCCATCCTGAAGCAAGACGTGCTGTAAAAATTTAAAGATCCCGGTAACCCAATCATATTATGTGTAATCGGGGACTATCGAATTGATCACGTACTTCTTGACTTAGGAGTGAGCGTCAATCTGATTCCCTACTCGATATACAAACAGTTAGGTTTGGGTGAATTTAAACTCACCCTATACATACTACAACTTGCTGATCGCTCTGTTCGTGTATCAAGAGGGATAATTGAAGATGTATTGGTCCAGGTCGATATATTTTACTACCCTGTAGATTTTATCATCTTGGACACTGAGCCCATCAATAACATGAGCACTCAGATTCTCGTCATTCTCGGTCGCCCATTCCTTTCCACTTCGAACGCAATTATCAATTGCAAGAATGGTGTTATGACTATGTCTTTCGGGAATATGACATTGGAGTCAAACATCTTTTTCAATAACGGTAGAAACTCAAAGGATTACAACGATTTTCATGATATTAACATGATTGATTTTTTCGTGGAAGATAGAATGCCTCTGACCTTATCCTCTGACTCTCTAGAGACGTACCTGGCATACTCCCATGACTTGTATGATTGCTTGACACACTTTATAAATTCAAATGATCCTATGATATAAGAAATAGTGGATGCCTCGTTAGAGAACATCTCGGTAGTCATCACTGACCGAGAGAACCCTTATTCTGAAACCCTCTCTTCCCCTGATCCTAATTGTCTACCAGTAAAGGAAGAGAAGCTGAAAATTGAATCGAAGTTTGAAACTTCAGAATGTGTTGAGACTACATCACTTCTTAGGAAGTTTTCTGAGCTTTATTTACTTGTAGTCTCTGATTCACCATGCGATACAAAAGTTGAAACTTCTTCTGTCATAGGTGAATCGTATATATTACAAATACCTCAAGCAATTCAATGGAAGATTTCTTATAAAGTACATAAGTCTCTCTGGAAAGTCATACTCCAAGGCGCCCAAGCCTATTGCAAAAAGGGCTTTTGGATGATCCTGTGAGGAACTTACTGAGAAACTTATCAAGATATTGGCCGGAAGAGGAATCTTGCGGCATGATCAATTCAATGTTTGTGGGTAACATTGCTGCAAACCTTCACAAGACTACAACTCGTCCACTAGGGGCAATTTAGGGGTTTAAAGGCTTGTTGCATACGCTAAATGCAATCGAGAGCACCTGCAAAAGTGGTATAGGTAGGATTTTATTGTTGTTATTTTTATTCTGCTTTCTCTCTCGTATTGATAAGCTTCCATGCTGCGATCTTTTGGGAAACTCTCTCGATTCATTATCCAGGTACTATCTTCCCATCACCTTTTCTTTTGTACTTTCGTTGTCTCATGTGCATTGCATGCTCATTTCTTTTACATTGAGGATAATGTAGATTTCAGGTTGGGGGTGGGAGATTAGGTTATTTAATCAGTGTTTTCTTGGTCTTGAGCAAAAATTGTGAAAATTTTTAAAATTTTCTAGAAATTCTTGTGAATTCGAAGTTGTTTTGACGACCATCTTAGATTTAAAATTTCAAGATACGTGATGTTGATAATTTATGACTCTTGGATTCAGTATCTGTTAGATTTCACAATTAAGTTTGAATTGTTAATCCAAAATTAGAAGTATAAACATCGATTGAGTCATGATTTTACATGTCACATCTCACTTTTGCATTAAGGTTTCAGTTTGATATTGAAAGATTAACTTGGTAATCACCAAGTATGTAAAGAACCAGCTTGAAAAATTTGGCCGACATGATCAATTAAAGAAAAAGAAAATACCTAGCGAAAAAAAAACAGATGCATTTGGAAAGGGTTGGGTGAATAATTTTCACCATAGGTTTACTCCTTATAGGTGTAGATTTAATTCCCCATGGATGATATGTGAAAAGGATTGGGTGTACAGTCTTCACCATAGGTTTGCTCCCTATAGGTAAGGATTTGATTCCCCTTCTTGACGTTACTATTAATGAAAAAAAAAATCAAAAGTTGAAAGAATGATCTGTGAGGCAAGTTTGGGTTATCATGAATTCTCTTGTTGGTTGCCAAAGATATCCTAAAATAGAAAAGTGAATTCTAATGATGATAAGTCGAGATTAGATTATACACCCGTGGAACTTAATGTTTAAAATTGTTTTAATTGATGGATTAATACTTTGAACTTGATTATGAAGTCTACCGTGCACTTGAGTCTATAAGAAATTAATGTCAAACATTCATGAATCTTAGACTTATAGTATTTGGATTGTTTTTCAAAAATCACTCGAGTATATAGAATTATCTTATAGTTTTCAACTTATTTTTTGCATACTTTTCTCGGGACTAGCAAGATGCTGGTTGGGAGTTGTGTTAAGGATCAAATATTGCACAACAGACCCCAATTATTGCCTAGATTTAAGAACATGGTATTGTTTAACGGCCCAATTTAATCGTGTTTGTGATGCAGGGTGTATTTACGAGTTTGGATTGAAACAGGGTGCTAAAAGCATGCATTTAAGCTCTGATGACACCAAAGGCAAGGGACAGACCCTAGGGGACCAAAATCGATGGATTTACATGACAGAGATCCGAGAAAATCGAGAAACTGAAGCTCAGGTGGCCTAAAAGTCAGCCAGAATGCAAGATCACAAGGTTCCTACCATCCGTTGCCTCAAGACTTTATATATGGCCTGAGGACCTTAAATTAACCGTACATGTCAAATTTGAACCATTGGATCCTTGTGGAAGTAGCTTAATGGATAGATCAGCCCATAAAATGCTGATATGAGGCCTAGTTGATATCTGGATATGCTTCGATTTTGGTCTCAACTCCTTAATTGGGGTGATAAAACGGATGGATGGAGCGACTTTCTCACGAACACCATGCTGAACCCCACATGTACACTGCATGTGCATAGAGTGCACGTGCAATGGACGCGTACCGGATCTTCTTCTTGGTCAAAGGGGTCTTTGACCCGTTATTTCTTTAAAAACCAGATTTGCCACCAGCGGATGTATGCACGGCGTCCATTTTTCACTTGTGGGACCCACCCATATCACAGTTCACTAATCTGGACCGTCCATTAGTCTCGTGGGGCAGCCACAACCCTCACCTAGGTGGCCTTTTGGCCCTATGCACGTGTAATCACGTGAATCTTTGGAAAACGTAGGATGAACGACGGAATAAAAACTCTATGGGCCACATCGAAACAAACCCAAAAAATGTCCATATCTGAACGATTTTTTGAGAGGTATCCAGTGGACGGACTGGATTTTCCATATGACAATGATCAGGGGCCCACCAATCACGTCAGCGAATCAACATGCGTATCATTCGCATCTAGAAAATCTAAAAATTTTGGGCGGTTCTGGCCCATCACCGGTGATCGGACGGCTGATCTGAACCATCCATCGTGTGCCTCATCCAAAAATTCACCAAGGGACGTTGATTTTTTGAAAATAAGCAAGGGGAAGTGGGCTGTGTTTGTTTCATCTTCTTGGTTGCGTAAGAAGAGATGAATAGAAGACTCCGCTGTGGACGCTACTTGCTACGTATCTTGCACGCACATTCTCCAGCTACCACCTCTCTAGCATGCTATAAGAGAGGGAGAGAGAGGACGAGAGAGGGGGCCGGAAGGATTCTAAGAAGTCAGGGATCAATTGGAACGTGAGAGAGAGAGAGAGACAGGGAGTAGAGATTGTTATTTTATTTTTAATTTTGTTTTTGTTTATTATTGTTTAAGGGATTTAGTTTAATCATGTTGTTAAGTTAAGCCTCTTAGCTAGGGCTAAGAGGTGAAGCTTGTAACGTGATGGGAGGACTCATTGCTTGTACCTTTTGATTAGATTAAACTGATATTTGATTTTAGTTAATTAATGGAATGTTTTTAGTTTTCAATGGTCTGTTGTGACTGAAATTACAATGGGTCTGCGATAGCTCTGAGCATGTTCCTTTTCCTTAATGTTTATGACGTCAGGAAGCCCCATTGTTCACCATAGTCTCCTGGGCATGGTCGGATGACGGTACCCTTCCTAACCTTCATGCATTGTTGATTGGTTGGTAATTAGTTTAATTCTGTTGTTTGTCATAGTCTCTTGGGCATGGTTTTGTGATGAAATCTATTCTAATTCATATACCTTTCATCTCTTGAAAACTATATCAATGACAGTTCAGTTCAATTTCCATAAAGCAGGCATAAGATCTCCCTGATCTCTACAAGTGGATCCTCTAAATCCCTACTTCCCTTTCTCTGATTTCTCCTAAGTTTTAGATAATAGTTTTACAATTATTCCTTAAATTCTAGTTGATTTAGATTTCATCTCATTTTAGTTCTAGTTCTGGTTAGTTTTAGATAACTTACAGGTTTCAGTCCCTTGGGATTCGACCTAGGTCTTACCGAGTTTATTACTACATCACAACCCTGCACTTGGGGCGTGAACAACGTCATCAAGGATAATATCGATAAAGGGTTGCTGAAAATTCCTGAAAATGAAAATGAAATAATGGCGATTGATACTGATCCGTTCTCATCTAATGTAGGGATTTACATGGCAACTATCAATCCTCAAAGACTAGTCCGACTGAGACAAAAGATTGATATCAAAGTACGGATAAATCAGTTCAAGGAACAAAATTCCATAGGGGCGTAAGGCATAGAACAATAGTCAATCCCACTAAACTATATTCAAATATAACAATCACAAAATATCAATACCTTTATGAGAAATTTACAAAGCTAATTCGGTTAGTTGTAAATCTTATCGACCGAATTATCCATTGAAGCCATCGACCAATCGAAAATATGAGGAAAGAAATGTTTTTCATTCTCATAAAGGATAAACATGTAAGCAACTACTCTCGGGCCTTTTAAGGGCAAAGAATTATTAAACCTCAGTCATCTGAAATTCCCAATGATATCTGAGGAGATGACTCGTAATCAAAAGTGACGTTGACAAAGACAAGAAGCAGCAAAGAGAAGGTAAACAACCATTACTTTCAAACAAACCCATAGTTATTGGTCAACTCCACAAAAGTTGATAATGTAAAAGTCAGAAGGAAAATAATAAATATTGGTTGATATAAACGAATCAACAAAATTTCATGTTGATCATGACTTAGTTGAAGATTCAAGTTATGATAAAACAAAGATAAACATATAAGGATTGACCAAATATCTTAGTGATGAGGAATTTTTGAATGACCTTTTAATTGAAGAATTACTTATTAAAGCTAAGAAGTTAGAATCTTTCTCTAAACAGAAAGAGAAAGTGAACGAACTAACATATGAATTCAACACTCAATCGAATTCATAAACACTTGGGAGGTAGATTTTGAATTCGGTCATTCAGTTTAGCCTATTGCCAGTGATTACATTTGATTCTAATATGACATTGACTATGCCGTTAAGTTTCTAGGCTAAACTATTTTAATCAAGCACAACGAAAGGAGATGTGGAAGAATTGGGCCTGCTAATAATTGTACAACATGGATTTTTTAACTCCGAAGAGGAAACCATAAAGGTATCGATTGTAACGGTCGAACCAGAGTCCCATTCTAAAATAATCATTATTAAAATACCAACCTCAGAATGACCTAACATTTGAAGCCATTATATATTTTCGCTCGCTTGGAAAGAGGTTCGACCACTCGGGTCCTGGTCGATAATGGAGTTGTTTTTAACATTCTATCATCTATGATGATGGCGAATCTTAGAAAGACTCAAGATTACTTCATCCTAACTAAGGTTACAATGAGTAATTTTGTGGAAGAATAATGCAAACACATTGTTTTACCGGTCAAATTAATGCTAGGAACTAAGAGCGTCTTAGTTGCTTTATTTGTGCTCGACACTTCCTCGAACTGCGATGCCTTTCTTGGGCGACATTGGATATATTCATTTGCATGTATCCCATCATCATTGCATTGATTTATGATTTTCTAGAATCAAGATAGAGTATAACTGATTTTGGTTGACAACAAACCGTTCTTAGTAATATCTAATGCAGTTAAGGCTTATTTTTATGGAGATAGATTAGACCTATATAATTTATTGGGAGAGACAATAATAATAAACGAACTCGGATTGATGTTAAACTCCACCCTCATAATATTATCTAGGATATTGCTACTATGATCCAGAATACGACAACTTGAAACGAGTTTGTAAAATTATAATAATAGGTGTTTTATTGATATGGCTGATATTGATCAAGAAACTATGGATGCAATTAAGATGAAAGATTTGAAGCTGGCTTCAGAAAATTTTGGAGGATTCTCATACTTAAGTTCAGGATCCTCCAATGGAAATAAATTTGGGAACAGAATAACATCCCAAAACTATTTTTATTAGTGGATTGTTAGATTCTCAAATACAGGCTTAACTGCTCAATTTACTTAAAGAGTTTGCTGACTGCTTTGCTTGGAATTATCATGAGATACTCAAACTAGATCGACATCTGGTCCAACATAAGTTACCCATAAAGGAGGGATATTGGCCACATAAGGAACTGCCTAGGCAGAAGATGACCGAGGTAACGTAGAAGATTAAAGACGAGATCAAGTAACTTTTAAAAGCAAGTTTCATTAAACCCATCAAATATTCCGAATGGATTTCAAACATAGTGGTAGTTGTTAAGAAAAATGGTAAGCATAGAGTGTGTATTAATTTTCATAATTTAAATCAAGCCACACCAAAGGATGTGTATCTCATGCCTATTGCCAATTAGTTGATCAATCGGGCAACTGGTATCTGTTGAGTGTCAAATATTGCATATTTTTTTCTATTTCTATCTTAGTTTTATGAACATAATAAAATTTAGTGGTATATTTTATACATGTTTGTGTTGCATGGTGAATGTGAGAGCTTGGTTTGAAAAGAATGTTAAAAGCATGGATTTAATGCTTGAGAATCACTAAGGCAAAAGACGGATCTTAGGAGACTAAGAATGAATAATTCACATGCCAAAGATCTAAGTAAACCAAGTATAAATGATGAAGAAAGGATTTAAAAGAATGCAGAATCTGCAGAAGAAAACAGGACGACCTGAACTAACTTCGGTCCAACCAAAATCGTAGAAAACTGTCCAGCAAGAAATCATGCTTAATTTAGTCCGACCTGAGCTAACTTCGGTCCAACCGAAGTTGCGGAGAATTTTTCAACGAAAAAGTGCAATTTTCAACCTTAATTCGATCTAACCGAACCCAACTTTGGTCTGATCGAAGCGTAAGGCGGGACTTAAGCAGAGTGCGTAAATTCAAGATGGTTTTCAGAAATTCCAAGGAGTTGCGTAAGAAGGGGCTTCACAACTATAAAAAAGAGTCCCTAGGATGTTTATAGGTATCTTCTAGGGTTTAAGGAGTAAAGCAAAAAGGGTGAAGAGCCGCCATGAAGAGTTTTTCTTCTTCTTCCTTAGTTATTTTTATGCTTTATTTAAGAGTTCTTAGTTCAATCATGTCTATGGTTGGCTAAACCTCTTAGCTGGGGCTAAGACGTGAAGTTTGTGGCATGATTAGGATGTTTACTTTACTTTGATTCATGTTTTTATTGAACTCCATTGATTTTTAATTTATTTTAAGGAATGCTTTTAGTTTTCAATGAATTATTGTGACTTAAATTACGGTAGACACTGTGATAGCTTTAAGTATTTTATTTTCTTCTTTAAGATTGTTGGATTGTTAAATCTTGTTGTTTGCCATTATCTCCTGAGCATGGTTGGGTGATGAAATCCCTTCTAATCTTTTCAATTCTCCTCCATTAAGGCTAGAACAATGAGAAGTTCAGAGATTTGATCATCTCTTTTCTCCAATTGGATAAGATAGGACTCTGATTCCAGTTGGATCTCTTGAATTAAGTAAGGTAACATCTTAATTGCTATAAGTGGATCCTTGGCACACTAGTTCCTACATTTAAATTTATAAATTTCAATTGCATCCTTCACAATTACTCTTTCCAAACTATTCAAATTTAGTTTTAGATCTTCTTATAGTTATACTTCTTATTACTTTTAGAAACCTATGAGATTAGTCCCTGTGGATTCGACCTCGGTCTCACAAAGATTATTACTACATCGTGACCCTACACTTGGGGTTGTGAACAGTATCAAATGGTATCCTTTATAGATGATCATTTTTGGTATAATCAGATAAATATTGTAGTTGAGGATGTCCCAAAGACAGCCTTTAGATGTCATGGTCCTTTAGGTATGTTTTGTTGGGTTGTGATGCCTTTTAGACTTAAGAATGTCGAAGCTACTTATCCAAGAGCCATGAATACATCTTTCATGATATGATTGGCCGATTCATTAAAATTTATATTGATAATATAATAGTTAAATTTAGGGCTGAAAGTGGGGCAGGTTGGTGCTCAACCCTAGCCCAACCCAAGGTTCCTATACCTCAACCCTAACCCAACCCAACCTAACCTCGAGTTGGGAATTCTCAACCTAAGCCCAACCCAAGCGGGCTCGGTCGGGTTGGTCGAGTGGATACATGCTAATATTTTTGTTATTATATTAGTATATTATATTTTAATACATATTTTATTTTTTATATTTATGATTTTATTAATTATATATGTAATTATTTATCATAAAGAACTTCATTTTTTCTAAACAAACAAGTTAAAATATAGGACAACTACTCTTTAAAAGTCATGTTGTGTAGCACGCAATCTATTTGGGACAAAGAAATCTGACATATCTTGTTAGCTTAAGTCATCGAAAATGACGTGGACCAATGAGACCCAATGACATTGGAATTTCCTATGCCTTCAACATAGACGATCCACACTTAATTAGAATTTATAAGTAACTAATATATCGATTGATTTTGGGTTAGGTCAGGCAACTTGAGATCTCAACCTGAGCTTGACCCAAGTTTTTATTGAGTTGGTGTTTGTATAACCCAAGCCCAAGACCGAACCTGATACATCCTGTGCGAGCCCAACCCAATGTTGGGTTGGTTGGGTTGAACCCGCTCGACTTTCAACCCTAGTTAACCCTGGTTAAATTGACCAGTGTGACTAAGCATATCGACCATTTACGACGATCATTCGAGAGGATAAAGACTCATAAATTAAAAATGAACCATCTCAAATGTGCTTTTGGTATATCGGCTATTTAAAAAAAAAGTTTTTTAGTACATTGGAGAGGAATTGATATCGATTAGTATAAAGCATGAGCAATAATAGAAGCTTGGTCGCCACAAACCAAAATTGAATTACAAAGGTTTCTTGGTAAGGTTAACTTTATGCAGTGATTTATTTATAATTACATTGAAAAAACTAATATGTTTCCTTCTTTGTTAAAGTTAAAACTAATAGTAGAAGCTTGGTCGCCACAAACCAAAATTGAATTACAAACGTTTCTTAGTAAGGTTAACTTTATGCAGTGATTTATTTATAATTACATTGAAAAAACTAATATGTTTCCTTCTTTGTTAAATTTAAAATAAGGAGAGGAGTTCAAATGGGAGATGGAGCATCGATTGGCTTTCAACCTCATTAAAGTGTATTTGTCCAAACCACCACTTTGAATGCCATAGGTAAAAGGTCTACTACTTAAGTTGTACATTTTAGCTTTGATAGAGTCGATTGGTGCTTTGTTGGCACAAGATGATGATAACTGGAAAGAGCGAGCAGCTATCTTAGTCGAACACTATTAGATACCATGAGACGATATTTAATTATGAAAAAATTATGTTTGTTATTGCACATTGCAGCTACAAAGTTACGACATTACTTATTGGATAGACAGTGTAATAATAATAACTGATCTAATAAAATATACATTAAATTGACCAATTTTAAATGATCAAATTGGTAAATGGATTCTTACATTGTCTGAATATGATTTGATTAATGTACCATAAAAAGTTGTAAAGGGACAAGCTATTGTAGATTTTTTGACTGATCATCCTTCTAATATAAAAAGGCAACTCCTTGCAGAGGCCTTTGATGTGTATGTAGTCTCTCAGCCATCTTGGAAAGCGATATTTGATGGTTTAAGAACCAATATAGGATTAGGATCAAGGATTATTTTGATCGATCCGATTGACATAAAATAAAAATTTATGTTTCAACTTGAGTTTGATTGTACCAATAATCAAGCTGAATATGAGGCTTTGATAATCGATCTAGAATTGTTGACTGATTTAGGAGCAAACATGGTATTGATTATGGGTGATTCCTTATTAGTCATAAACCAACTCATTGGGTTGTTTAATTTCTCAAATACCACTTTACAGTCATATTATCTATTGGTAAAATAATTGTGAAGTAAACTTGACGAGGTCGAGTTAAAACATATATCTCGTGAAGGAAGTATTGATGCCAATAAAATGGTACAGTTAGCATCAAGACTTAAAATTACATAAGAATTTGAAGAAAGAGTGATAACGGTTCAAAGAAGATCCTTACCCTCAGTATTTCAAAGGGAATTGACCGATGATATTTGTTTGATGAAGCAAACAATGATGATTGGAGAGCTCCTGTTAGCTAAGGTTGTGGCGATCCTCTCTCTAGCACGGGTGCTGAGTGCGTGGGCATGCTAGAATTGGGATTACGGTTTCAATTTAAACCAAATAAAAATGACCCTGAGTGCCAAAGTAGGTTGACACTGGGTATGACTCAGATTTGAGGAGATCGATCACCTATTCAGTCACTTGCTCAAAGTGTAAGTGGATCAAGCGATAGTCAAGAGGGTGGGGTTCGTTCTTTGATAATGGGTTCTGAAAGTGCCCTTGCTAGTGCCCTGGTTTGTCAATTAGTGTGTGTTGAGTCAGTCGGACTGTAGAGCGTCACAGGAAGATTAATTCAAGTGTCTGCCTCAACCGGATGTGTGGAAGCTCGCCATAGGTAAATCTAAGCCTCACATCCCATGTTCTAAAATACCAGGTGATTAAAATCCTTAAAAATAAGATAGAACATATTAGGGTTTTGGGTAAGAAAACTTTTTCAAAAATCAAAAAATCTCTAAGTTTTCTTGCCCTGTCGATTGTATCGATATACAACTTGATATAATCAACCTGCGCTGTCGATATCCTCGGAAGACCAATCGATAAAATTGAATGAGGACTTAATATATCCAGCAACCAAATACATATATGGACAGAATTATCGATGTATCGGCACACGTATCTATATCATCGATATTTGAATCTCGAGCCCATCGAAGGTGGCACGAAAATATTGACAGGCAGATTCAGCGCCCCTATTTTTACTAAAGAAAATATATATGCTTCGATATATCGGAGCCCTCCTCGATACCATCAGAGTTTAAATCTCGATGATATTGGAAGGCTCTCGATATTATCGGTTATGGGCGTGAAGTTCTCCAGCAACATTTTTAGGTGAATTTCAATTCTGATTGGGGGTCACTCGATAAAATCGATATTCTAAATATCGATGATATCGGGGGTCACTCAATAGAATCAATATTCTAAATATCGATGATATTGAGGCCGGATCGATTGCATCGAGAAAGGATAAAACTTGTCTAGCAAGCTCATTGATAAAATCTTTAGATTTATCGATGCATCGACATGACCGTCGATATCATCGACATTCAAATTTCGATGATATCGAGTATCCCACGATCACTTCTGTTAACCTGAAATTTTCAAAGCAAGTTTTTCTTATTTTTCAAATGTCGAGGACTCGATCCTTGTATCGATAAAATTAGAGTTTGAAATTCGATGACATCGACACGAGTCTCGATTCCCTCGATTAGTTGACAGAAGTTTTTCAAAAGCGTATGACATAGAGTTTGTGTCATCGAGCGGACCATCGATATAATCGAGAGTATACACTCGATGATATCAAACCCGCTCGATGATATCGAACTCTGTCATAAATGTGATCGTTTTATATCCATTGGAGTCTTTTGCCTATTTAAAGAGAACTTGTTTTTAGTTGCTATAAGAGAAAGAAGAGAGTGCTTTTGTGTGTTTAACCTTAGATCATATACCTAAACCCTTTCTCTCAAGGGAGTTCATCCTCCAATCCACCCTCATCATTAATCTTTAATAGAGTGAATTGGGGAATGAACTTTCTCATTCAAGGATCCTCCAGCTACTACATTAATGACAAATCATTAAGTTGAGATGCCTTGAATGCCTAGATGATTGGAATCACTCAACCTTCCTAATAGGAAAACTTTTAAAGAGTAGGATTTCATCATAACCTTGACCCAACCCGTTGCATTAAATTAATACATCATTTGTTGCGGATCAAGAGAGAAGAAGACTCTTCATCAACAAGGAAGAGATCTTCGTCATGTGCTGAATGAGACTTATCAACTTATCTATAAGTATCTAGAGTCCAGAGGACCCTTTGATCATTCCTCTGTAAGATTGGATCTAAGGTGTTTCTCATCCTTAAAGTCCTCAAGGAGACCTCCGACGAGAGTGTATGTGGTGGGTGCGTTGTGTGGACCCTTGCTTTGTGGAGAGTATAAACATTTAGTTTAAGGGTGAACCAGTAAAACCTTCGGTTTGAGGTGAACCGTGTGAAACCTCTGTTAGGGTCTTAGGAAAGATCCTTGGCCAGTGTGCCTAAAAGTGGGTGCGATGTGTTGACCCTAGCTCGATAGAGCATTAACAGTCAGCCTCAGTGTAGGTTGTAATGGTTGGAGGTGTACTTGATTTAAAATCTTAGGTTAGAGGTGAACCATGGGAAACCTCCTTAGTGAAATTCGGTACACTCAAGGGTTGAGTGCGGTTACCGGGAGTGGAGTAGACAAGTGGTCGAACTATTATAAAAATGACTGTGTTTGTGATTGTTATTCTCTTGTGTATGTGATTTGCTTCATTATTTTCATATCTATATATTTGTGATCATATCTCACACACACACAGAGTCATATCCATCATAAACTAGGTTACATATTGTTATCTCTTAAATAGGTTGTGATTGGATCCTCTACCAGGCTTAGAAGCCAGTAGAATTACATTTGAATAATCCTGATAATTTCCTACCTGTAAGGATTAGTGTAATAGGATTTTTAAATACATTGTAAAAGCTTTAAAAAGTCCTATTCACCCCCCTCTAGGACATATTGGTATTTTCCTACTTCAACTAAGCGGTCTTCACCGCTATTTCAGGTTCCTTCCTACCTTTCGTATAAAAGGACTTTCTTTATGCAATAGAAGTGAAATGGAAAAAAGAAGAAGTTAAGATTGACCACTAGAAAGTGCTTAGATAACAGTTATAATTACCAACTAATGTACTTACGTTATGAATTAAACTAAGGAATGTAAGCAACAGATGCAGAAAGTAAATAGTTACGCTAAGAGAAATGGTTTACTTGATAAAGACTGCTCTTACACTGTGAAATATAAATTTAATAAGATAATTGAAGATAAATAATTTATAAGCTTGTTTGGGTTGGTGTGAGATAATTTCTAAACTTGCTTAACCCTCTATTTATACTGATTCTTTACTATTCCAAATGCTTCCTACAATTTGATGTCTATTATAACTGCTTCCTCTCTCTCTCAACTTCTAGATTCTTCCCACAATCTTGTATTATCTAAATTCTTGACATATGTCAGCATCCATACAGACTTAATCATAAGCTAGTTGTTTACTTAGTTGCTCGAACTTGGTCAAACCATTACCAATTACTTACAATGTGTTTCTTTCAAAATTCGGTCGTATATACTTAAAATAATCTTGTGACCGATAAACATGCACACACATAATCCACACAAGCGTGACCTTGAGTGACTGAAAAAAAGCAGACCTGGTCTGATAGGTTACAAGCATTGCCCCTCATCATTGTCCTTTCGAAAAAAAAGACTGTGACATTCGAGATGTAATTTATACTACCTTAAAATATTCGCACGTGTTGTCTAGCCATGGAATATCTTCGACTATTATCATCGATGTCAATTGTACTAATTTGAAACATAGGATGAAGCCTGAATAGACATGCATCTCAAAAAGAGCCGTTCTGTCACAAAGAGGCATGATATCCTAATTAATATCGCCTCTCATTTTTCCATATATATGCAGCTTAGTATTCTCATTTCTTACAAATCCTTATTTTCCTTCTTCTTTTTTATTTTCATAACTCTACTTCTCTTAGATCATGGCTTATTCTTCATCTAAAATTTCCTTTGACAAGCAAGATATCATGTCCGTGCTGGATCTGTTTGCTGAAAAATTGCCCGTTCCTCGAAGCAGTGATGGCCAAAGTTTTCCACTCGTGGATGGACACGAATTGCATATTGACACTGCCAATAGCCACGTGGCTATTGGACAATGTCCCGTGGCCTACCATGACACATGTGTTTGTCCCCATGTTTCATTCATTTTAGCTTAAAATAATTAATTTAAGGCACGAGTGATTGAACGCTCATTATTAAAAACTTCTCATGGCTACGAAAGTTTTAGATCAAGTGGATATTAACGTTTACCTTTTATCTATCCAATTTTTGTCACTTAATTAATAAGTTGGATGCAAAACAAACATTACAGTGGGTGTAAGAAAGTTTTAGTTCCGGTGGATAATGTTTTGCCCTAATTCTATCGATCTTGAGAAAGTCAATAGAAAAATGACACGTGGGATTATATGAAAAATAGAAAGTGGATTAAAAAAAAAGATATTTAAAGCTTTAGAGTACTTTTACGATTTACAATTATGTAAGTTTATCTTTACACGTTAGAGGATGGTCGATAGAATGTTATGGTCAATATATGAAAAGCGTGATCGAGTTATTTAAGGGCATATAGGAGGTTGACTAAGTAAATAACCAAAACAAAACTTTAACCGACATGAAGCATTTGAAAGAGAAGGTTATAAAAGAGAAATGTAAAAGAAATAATGATCTATAGAGAGGTTTTTCGATACTATTATAATTGTTGCAATAATTGAAGAAGGATGTGGAGGAATAAGTTACAACAATAACTCCATAAATAGTAGAGGAATTCAACAGAGACACCGATCCCAGTCAAACTAAAACCAACAAAACAATCAAATTTATCTTATCAATTTCCTTTATCTCAACTTATCCTAAGAGTAGTGATAATCCAGTAGCATTAATTTTAGTTTTAATCTTTAGTTGTAATCGAAGTTTACTTTTATACGCTGGATTTGTGTTTTTAATCTAAACTAAGCAGTTCTTTCATGAGATGCATTCTCGCAGTCATTGTTAGTGACCGATTATAAGTTTTTTTTTTTCTTTTGTTTGATTTTCACTGTTATTTTGAAACTTCTTTCTTGTGGAACTTCTTTCTTGTGGAAAGCAAAAAGTAACCCATTTTCAGAGAAAGAACCTCACCCTTCGATTATCGCCCGATCGTTATCAAAATTTACAAGTAACTAAGTAAGCGACCGATTTTCTCATAATGTGGTCATATATGTTCATATTGGATGTATCTTCTTATTTAGCGCTCGGAGTTAAAGTTGATCAGTTTAGATTGAGTTGCTTAATTGATTTTGGTACGCCCATATAATTAAAAACAAACCAAGCAGCCAACATTTTTTGGCATGCCCGGTGGGACATCAAATTACTTAGTTGCCTTAACATTTGGTTGACTCAAGTATATTTATAAGTGCAGCAATCATTCAAAATCATGTTCTAAAGAGGTGCTCGTAATTCTTCAATAGCCGTTACTACTGCTAAGGAGCTTCCTACACATGAGTAAGAGGTGCAAGTCCAATAAGTTCTTGAGCATGGAAATCTACCACCAAGTTTAGCGCTTGTTCCTCCAAACCCAAACAAACCATCGACGTCCCGGGTTAAACATCTTGAGATTATGTCAGCCGAAATGGTTGATGTGCAAAAGGGGTTTCAACACATTGCATAATTATTGTGTATTCAGATAGAACAATTATGAGTACATGCCGAGGCTTTCAATAAGTGGATGGTTGGTCACAACGAGAGCATGAATCGGTTAGTAGTTTTATTTGTTGATAGAGCATATGTTGCACCTCTGTAACAAGCCAATATAAGTTATATTAGAAATCAGGCACATGTACCACTAATTAAGTCAATGCCACAAACACTTCCATTACAACCAAATTTACCACCTAATCTAACTCTAATCCGATTCAAATGTGTAGAATTCACTGATACGAATAGATTCTAGACATCCTGAATGTGTTCCTTTCTAGGACATAAGAAATTCGCCACCACCGGTAAATTTCAGACATCCCAAACGTGAGAATAAGAATGTCATCCATGAGGCTAGGAATCAAGGGATGCCTGGGGGTCCCCTTTGACTATAAGTCAGCCATATAATGTTTTTATACCTTATCCGATCGAGTCTTATTTCCAACCAATCAGGGTCGATTATAAGTGATTTGTACTGATATGCATGCTACGACTGTAGGATTCTCTGCAGATATGTACGGTCGCAAACCCATAACATATCAATTACATTAGAGTGATCGACATATGTACGATTGAGCTAAGATGACTAAGAATCAGATATCCAACGACCGAATTTTCATAACCATGAGACAAGTGGGAAGAAAGAAGATAAGGAGCAAGAGAGTGGGAATCTTCTAAACGCAAAGTAATGGAAGAACGGTTGCTATAACAATTAGAACGTAAGTACTAGATCAAGATTATAAGTAGAGGGAGATTACAAATAGGAAATGGGTCTCACACCAACCCAATCAATTAAATACTATCTTTCAATTACCTTTCATTCAGTCAATTTATATTCCATAGTGTAATTTCCTACTTTAACTTCAGAAGGATTTACATTCCGTTCCTTAGCTTAAACCCATTTATATTTAGTTCTTTAGTGAATTATCATTTACATTCTGCATCTGTCATTTTCATATTTCATAGCATAATGTCTGATTACTAAATATGATTATGGTAAGATTGATCGTATTAGTTCACTTCTCATCATTGTTTAACCTATATTGAAAAGTCCTTTCTTATGGAATGCAAGGAAGAAATTCATTCTCAGAGGACAAACCCCACCCTCTGAATTTCCCTTAGAACTCAATCATACTCTATGTTTGCTTATTTTGGCACTTGGGGTCATTGTTATTTGGTTTGAATTGGAACCACCAATCCAGTTTTGGCACACCCGCATAATATATACCTATGCTTAGGAAAAACAATAGCGAACAATTTTTTAGCACCCCTGGTGGGACACCTTTTACTATCGGTTTGATTAGTGTCAAAAATGAGAAGAGTAACTTGTGCTTATGATGTTGAACCCGTAACACCGACCACATTACCATCAAGTGATGATGTGCAGGTCCAAATGCCTCTAGAAACAATTAATTTAAATCTAAATCCGATTGAGAATCAGGATGGACCATCTACATCTTGAGCCATACTTCTGGATGAAGTATATGTAGTACTCTGAGATGTTCAAATGAGCATACAAATGGTATAAGAATACAGAAGGACTCAAGCTAAACAATTCCGTATTTAATTTGAAGGCGCTAATCATTTCATGGCCAGTCAGACTGAAGCTATGCAATGATTAATAAAAGTGATAATAGAGCGGATGAAATCATCGTTCCAACATAATGGTAGTTCGGTTGGTAATACAGTGCCACCTATACCACCAATGTAGCGTAATCCACAGATTCTTGTTCCAAAAACTAGGAACATGCCACCTCTTGCAGAGGTTAGGTGGCCTAAATGGGAAGTCAGGGATTTCATGCCTGAAAATAAAAATAGAAGGCCGTCAGTTGGATTTAATCCATAACAAGGACTCAGATTTCAGGATAACCTTAATCGATTTGGTCCAAACCAACCACCTGTTGTAGAACCTCAACAAATCGATCGAGAACAAACCATTCAACTTGTTCAGGAAGTTGCTGGTTAAGTTTTAGGCCATAATACTATCCTTATATACCACAAGTCATATCCTGACTCAACTCCGTTAGGATTTTGGTTGTTCACCAATTTTGGGTCCCGATTCATTGAATCGAGTTGAAGGGTTATTCCAATCGAGTTAGTTAACCCATAATACATTATTTTATGTTTAATTAAGATTTAATCTACATCATTAATGATAGTCACGTACTTTAATTTAGGTTTGGAGTATTTTTCTCAAATTCTCGACGTTGGGGCCGCATCTGAGTCGATGATTTCAATTCTAAAGTAAAGATCTACCCTCAAGCTTCTACTTGATATTTTATAATAAATAAATATTTATATTTTTTATTTGGTTGATAACATGCTCGATAAAATGCTTAAATGACATGAAACACTTAATATTATAATGCTTTGATGTTGTATGCTTAGAAATGCTAATATGATTGAATTGTTGTTGTGGTGGATTGAGCTTTGTAAATTATTTAAATGTGTAGATAGTCCACTTTAAGGTTGTTATCCCAGGCTTATATGGCTGACTGGAGTTGAACACGGATGATCGACAATAGTTAGAACTACACGGGATGCTTTGTACCCAATGCCGGTTTGCCTGGGGTCCTCCGTAGTCGATCGCATCAGTCTAATGCAAGCTCGATCATTCATGTGCTAGGTAATTTTATAACATTTAATATAATCTGGGATACCACCATTACAATTAACTTAGTCTACTCATAACCACTAGTGCATTATGATCTTCTAAGACTTATAAGCTGAGCATGGTGGTATGAGACACCATGTTCAAACTGTTGGCCTATGTTGGGGTGATGAGCTTCCACATAATGACTATTAAGTATGATAGAGATGATAGAATGTTGTTCAAATGACCCTCATTAAATTATCCAGCTAATGGTTCCGTGCTAGAATACCGTTCGAATGACCGGGCGTGAATGGAATTAGGTGACGAGCAATTTTCCTTAGTATTGATTTAGTTTTGAGTAACAAGCTTGCACATCTAAATTGATGGTTCATACTCGATATTGGGTAATAACACATGCCTTGTTGATGCCTTAATCTGGATCAAGGAACACTGGTGAGGGGCCACTACGTGCCGTAATGAGTCATGTGATCCGGATAATGACTCGTGACATAATGACGGTATCCTGGTTTCGCCAACCTGCTGTATGAACTGGAACTAATAATAACTTAGTTAATCATGCATATCCCAGGATAAGTTGCGATTTGGCGTTGGAGTCGCTTGTAAGGGAGTGTTGACATTTGTGAAATAGGTGTGAAAGTCACTTGTAAGGGAGTACTGGATTGTGAGGAGCATGCATCATTTCATCATACTATTAATATATTTACCAAATAAATTAGAAATTTGTTTCTTTGTTGTGCCATCGTTACTTGTGTTTATTTGAGTTGATAACATGCGTAATTTTCTTAGTGACTGTGCGTTAAAGATAACATGCTTGAGTGTATAAATATGTATTCATTATGGACCTACTAATCACTAAAACGTCTTAAGTAACAATCTTAGGGATATTTCTTCACCATGTTAGTGTTTGATGCCTCCTATTTGACATATGGAGAAAACTTATGAATAAGATTAGTCAGTGGTGCACTCGGGTCGCCAAATAGATCTCTAGCTTCTTACCGCTTGGTAGTTGTTCTTTTATTCTTATTACAATTATTGTGGTTTGTTTAATTCTCATATGGGTGGTTACCACTTTTGGAATTGTAATTTTTGGGTGGTAGCCCTATATTTTTAGATTTGATTATCTCGACCTTGCTTTGGTTTCGCTAAGTTAAAATGTGTTATTCTGATTATTTGTGTATGAAATTAATGTCAATATGAATGAGAGCACACATATATTTTTGTTAGGTTAACACCTGAGAACTCGGGATCGGAGTCTTTGTACTCGGGTACTGATTTTTGGGGCGTTACATATGGTAATCTATCTGATTACTTTAGCGAAGATTGTTTTCCAGCATAAGAATAGTTAATTACCAAACTCTCATCAACCTTTGATGCTGGAGAAAGTTCTTTGATAAATGATCTCTCGACCGAACCTATGATCAAAGAACACTATATTTATATTTAGGAAATTGGATCTGAAACACTAGGGGGGCAAGGTTTGAGTAGAGAAATTATATTTGGTTCACTAGTTCCAATAACTTTCCAATGTAATATGGTGTTTACATTACTAGGAAACTTTTAAGCATGACATACATAACCAAACAAAATGCTTGGAGATGTGGAAGAAGATTCCCCTCTAATAATCATTTTGGAGATATTTCTTCACTATGTTAACATTGGACGCATTTTATTTGACATATGTAGATGTAACGTCTCGAAAAAATCCGTACAGAGATCCGAGTACCACCTCAGGCAGAAATCACTTGGGATTAATTCCTTTAGAAATTAAGCGTAAGTTAACAAGCGCTATGTTAGATTAGCTGTGAAATTAGCACTGATCGCTTTAAATACATTCTGCAAGACCCAAAACTTGTGGAATCGTTGACGCTATAACGTCCTGAAACCTAGGATCAGACTCTAAACCCGTTTGCTCTCAGGAACCCTTTGAAACTTTGTATTGGATCTAGACCGCGCGTTGAAAGTCCGATATCTACAATCTCAGACCATTATGACTGCTTAGTTGGACTTGACAATCATTTCAAAAATTAAGCCCAACTAATGTTCTGAGGCTGTTTCATTGAGCCTGGAGCAAGGAGTGTGAGAAAAAGTGAAATTCTTTATAAATTAAATGTGATTTAAATAAATCTGGCATGTGTCGCTTGTGGGTTAAGTATAAGCATTTAGACCGTTGGAATCTGACCCAAATACACCCTCGGATCAGGAAATATTTTCCACTCAGGTCAGTGTACTTGAAATCCTCGATCGAATCTCAGTGACCGCTGAACTGAAACTGGTCCGCCACGTGCGATCTGGAAACCCGATCGAACTGAAAACTGAATGTGATCAGGATCCAGCATCCACGAGCTTAAGTCCGACCACATTCAGTCAGGGGACCTCTAGAAATGTCCTTTTAGATCGAAAAGGACCCGATTTGGTTATAACCCAAGTATACCTTGCTTTAAAGTCTAAATAGGTGACTTTCTAACCTATTTAAGGACCTTAAACCCTCTCATATCCCTCCCATACGAATTTACACAAACCCTAGAAAAGAGAAGAGAGAAAAGAGAGAGATTGTGTGGAAGTTGTGAGGAAAGGTTCTTGTCATTCGATCTTACTTTTACACGTGCTTAATCACCATAATCTAATCACTCTTCTGGTGATTTTGACTTCATTCTAGGTAAGAAAACCCTAACCTCAACCTATTTTAAGGATGTCATCAATACAAGTAGCGAAGTAGCTAACTTATCTTGTGGTATAGGTTGTCATATCGACGTTGACGAAGCATAGAGTTCATATTCGATTCGATACGCTTCTACGGCGTAAAGTGAGGATTTTAGATGCTTAGGTTACCTGTTTTCAAAGCTTTCAATGTCGTTTAATTGTAGATTATCGACAAAGATGCCATTTGACATGTAGAACATGCTGTCTGTTTTCTATTTCGATTACGTACGGAGAATATGAGATTTAGGGTATTTTAGGTATTTGTAGGAAATACTGTATACATCCGTATTTTGTTGAAATGATTACCATGAGTATTTGTCGTGTTATTATACTAGTTAGGCGTGTATGATCTGTTTGGCGAAGAGATTCGCCCTAATGCACACTTTGGGTCGACATATGCTATGTAGACAAATGTCTGTAGACTAAGTGTTTGTATAAGAGTATGTATTAGTAAATATTGAGTGAATGGTGTTGTAGAGTAGTTTGAGATTGGATTCTCAATTAATATGACGATGTATATGATTTCTTCCATGTGTGTTATATGAATTGATTTCCTTATATATATGAATTGATTCTCAATTAATATGACGACATATGCTTGTGTTTGGTTGATTTACTTATGTTGTATGTTATAACATGTTGTTAACATGCTTGGATTATTTGTGCTTCATTTCTGTCACCTCATATGATTGTTGAATTAGATTACAAGTGTTTGGGGCTATACTCTAATCCAGGCAGTCGGTAACGGATTCGAAATCGTGGTTGGATTCTATTTGCCACGAAGGACGCGTCGATGAACCCGAGTCGTGCTTGGGTTGACGGCAGTGGTTAGGCCATACGAGGTGCTTATGTACTTCATGTCGTTCAGCTTGAAGTGTGCTCGTACTAGTCGAGCCCGTCAAGCAACCCGACTGACCATTGTATGTTCACCTTGTATTGGTCATAACTGCTTGAACCTAGGGCATTGAACTTACCAGTGAAACCCCTGATAACCATTGTACCTTGATCCATTAAGACTCATGAGCCGGGCATGGTGGTATGGGATACCGTGGTCGAGCTGTCGGCCTACGCTGGGGCCACAAACCTCCCCGTAGTGACCAGTGTGCACCTCAGACTCGTGAGCCGATTGTGGTGGTATGGGACACTACATTCGAGCTGTCGGCCTACTCTGATTGGTGACGAGCCCTTTGTAGTGACCTCGAGCGTATTCTGAGTCTACGTGAGGCGACGACCCTTCCGTAGTAACAAGAGTACAACTAGGCCTGTATTGATAAGGTGATGGGGGAGCGGTGTAACGAGTGCGAGCAACAGCCCTGAAAGCCCTTGCAGCAACCTAGAAATATACCATCGTATGAGATTACTAGGAGTGACGATCCTAAACAGGATCTGTGTTAGGATTGATATAAGGAAAGTACCTTAGTTTTCCAATCCTGCTGTTTGAAAGGACTAATAACAACTCGATAATCATATCCATATCTCACTGCATGTGCATGGAAGATGTAGAGCACTGAGGGAAGAAAGCATGCCCCGGACGTAAGATGGTGTCGCATGAGGGAGTATGTCGGTGAGGGCATGCATCATTATTGCACCTCATCCTTGCATTAATAATAGTATCTAGGAATGTCTGATTGTTTGCTTTACTATTATCACGTGATTGATTTGATAACATGCTAATCTTTACTCTATGATTCCACTGAGTTGATCACTCACTCCCACGTTACGGGACGGTGTTTGCAACACCTACCAGACTCTGTCTTAGATGCAGATAGTGAGGCGATTTAGGAGCTGGAGCTGGATTACTACGAGGACCAGGACGAGTTCTCGTACATGCAGTTTTCTGACAGCTTCGCATAGGTGGCCTGGATCAGCGAGATTTTGCTAGTTGGACTATCATGTGACATTTGATTTTGGTTTGTTATATGTATATGTGACTTAGGGTTATATTCATACTTTGGAGACAGATCGAGATTGTTTTGTTTTACATACAGTGATATATATATTTTTCAGTCTTCCACTTGCGTTTTATCACTGGATCTGGAGTATGAATTAAAGTTTTGGTAAAATCTCATTCATGTTAATACACTAACTCAGACAACATGTAATCATAATCATATTTATTGCATAAATGATGGTCTGAAACTCGAGAGTTAGGTTTCTACATGACCCCTGATTTTCAGGGTATTACAAGTTGATATCAGAGCATGATTTGGATTAAACCGGACCTGGGTTATGGACACGTGACATACGTTGTCGTCCTTTGACTTAGGTGGGTGCGAGAAGAACATAGAAACACTCATAGGACCCCAGTTTTGCCAATTGGCGAAGTTCACTCAAATCGATCATTTTGATTGAGTCCGTGTGCATCCGTGGTAGCATGAAATGACTCCGGACCACTTCTAGTTCATGTGTGGATAAGCCTAGAACTCTGTTGACCCTATCCCAGTTGTTAAAAATCGCTAAACGTGAATATGCAGCAGTTAGTACTCGAAATGACCTGAAATAGTTTGAAACGGAGTCGTGGGCCTACCCACGCTCATCTAGAATGACCCAGGGTGGGACCCACATGAATTCTAGGCCCTTAGGGCAGGAGGACCTCGCCCAAATGGTGAGGCCTCACCAAATGATCCAGTGAGTGGCGAGGACCTCGCTGAGTCGGCGAGGCCTCGTAAATCAGTGGGCCCCATTCGGTCCAGCCTTCGGGCTGATGATGTTTGGGGGTTAGGGTAACCCCCCTAGGTATGGGCTGTCCCTTAAAACCCTCCCAAACCGTGATCTCCTTCACAAAAGACACCCCCAAGCTCTCCTTTTCTCTCCCATTCACTGGTTTCTCTCTCAAATCCCATTTTCAATCACTCCCATCGTCGTTTTCTGCCTCAACCCACGACCCTCCATCGTTTACAGCTATACACATTCCCTATCCTTTCCATTCTCGTTCGTTGGAGCTCTCCCATCCTCCATTTGAGGCTAGAAATCGTGTAAGCTCTTAACTCAGCCCATGTCTTCCTTTTCCCTTCTTTAATCTTTATCATTTGGGCCTGTACAACCTCTATTAAGGCTCACATTCATGGAGAACCAGAAACTCCAGCCATATTTCCTCTTTCCTTCGCTTTCCATGACATTCTTTGAGTTCGTGGCGGCCTTGTTCTCGATTTCTACCATCCTCTCTCTCATGGGCAAGAGGAAGAGTGTCGCTGATGAAGCTGGGCCTAGTCACCCCTCACGTTCAAGGAAGCCAAGAGGTGGCGCCGCTAGTTCAAGCACCGCCGCTAGTCCAAGTGCCGCTCGTGAGTTTCAGACGAAGCGGGATCTTGATCCCCGATCTCCTGTCGGAAGGGCTTGGTTGGCGGAACAACCCCATGGAGTTTATGAGGGCTGTTGGGTCCTTTTTAAAGCTCAGGTGGATGGGCGACTCTTTGAAGAATATCAGTTACTCGAGCTCCTGGAACAGGCCCAGTGGGGTTTGCTATTTGATGCCAGGTAACGTGCCAATGCAAGCAAGGTCTGAGCTTTCTATGCCAACATTCATGAGGCTATGCTGGAACCCTTGCAATTCTGAGTCTTATGTGGAGTGGATTTGTGGGCCACAGTTGACGTCAGTTTGATATCTCAGCTTCTGAATGTGTCCCTTGGCGAGGTACATGCGAGCACTAAGAATCTGAATAATATGCGTGAAAGGGACCACCGCACATGTTCCCTTTTTGGCCGACTGGTTGAGTGGCAGCCGAACCGGAGTCTTCTTGCGTCTCATATGACAGACAACTTTCGCTTGCTCCACCACATTTTCACATTCAACGTCTACCCTAGGTGGAGCAACCGTAGTGAGTGTACGCACCTCATGGTGGACTTCTTGTATCAGGTGGGTGTAACGCCCGTGAAAAATCCATACTTGGGCTCGAGTACTAACTCGACCCGAAATTGCGTAGAATTAATTCTTTTAGAAAATATGACTAAGTTAGCTAGCGCAACGTTGGAGTAGCTGGGAAATAGTCCCTGATCACTTTAAATACGTTCTACAAGACCCAAATCGAGTAGAACCAACGACTCTATAACACTCTATAACCTCGGACCAAACTCTAAGCAGGTTTGTTCTCTTGACCACTTTGAATCTTTGTATTGGATCTAGACCACCCGTTGAAAGTCCGATACCTCCTATCTTAGACCGTTAGAACTGCCTAGCTGGACTTGACACTCATTTCAAAAATCAAGTTAAACCGATAATCACAGGCTATTTCATTGAGCCCGGACCGAAGAGAGTACGAATATGGACAGAATTGGAATTTCAAATTCAAATCTGGCACACGACTTGACGCGTCAGTATTAAGCGTTCTGACTATCAGAATTCAGTCAGATTACACCCTCGGATCAGGAGAAATTTCTATTTTATATCATGAGACTTTCAGCCCTGATCTACGTGCGGTGACCGCTGAACTGAAACTGGTCCGCCACGTGCGATCTGTGGATCCAGCCGGACTGAAAACTTAATACATGCTAGATCTGGTATGCATGAGCTTAAGTCCGATCGCATTCGACCAGGGGACCACCAGAAAGCATCTTTTGAACCGAAACAGAACCGAATTGGATATGCACTAAGTAAACTTCGTTCCCGAGCCTGTTTTCGGCGTTTTTAAGCTTATAAAAGGGGTTGAAACCCTTACTCCTCTCTCCCATCCGAAATTACAAGAAACCCTAGATTTGGGAGAGAGAAAAGGTGAGAGTTTGTGAGAGAGAGTGGGATAGATTTCTCCAGCCTTCGAGCCGCCTGTTGCTAGTGCCTAAGCAACCCTTCCTGATCACCAAGCCGGTGATTCTTCCACGTTTTCAGGTAATAACTAATCCTAGAAGTTGCTGATTTGTGGATCACTAAGATCCATAGCTTTTTAACCAATAGATCTTGTAAAACAGGTTCTCTTATCGCCGTTGACGAAGCGTATACGCTCTGTTCAAAACGACACGTCTACAAGAGACTAGGTGAGGATTTTAGACGCTTTGATTGACGGTTTCCAACGCTTTCAATGTCGTTTAATAGTAGATTATCGACGGCATCGCCGTTTGACATGTACAACATGCTATCCGTTTCCTGTTTCGTAAATCAACGAAGAATATGAGATTTAGGGCATTTTAGTCATTTGTAGGAAGTACAGTTTACATTCATATTTTGCTGATGTGATTGACATGGTTTGTTGTCGCATTAGGAAGTTAGGAATACGTGCATAATTATTTTGGCGAAGAGATTCGCCTAATTGTGCACTTCGGGTCGACATACTATATGTAGACTTAAGTGTGTAGTGCATGTGTTTGTGTAAATGCTTGTATTAGTATGTATTGAATTAAATGATGTTATGAGATAGTTTGAGATTGATTTCTCAATTAATATGCTGACCTAAATGATTTCCTACATGTTGACTATATGCATGATTTCATTACATGCATGAAATATATGTGCTTGAAGATTGACTTAAGTTGTATGTTATAACATGTGTTAACATGCTCACATGATTGTATTTCAATTTCAATACTCCTACATATATTGCTGATGTGATTCCATAATTGTTTGGGACTAGACTTAGTCCAGACTGTCGGTAACCGAGCGAATTCGTGGCTGGCTGGTCTTGGCCACGAACGACGCGTCGATGAACGCGAGTCGTGTTTGGAGTTGGCGGCAGTGGTTAGGCCACGCGAAGTGTTTTACGCACTCCATGTCGTTCGACTTGAGATGCGATCGCGCTAGTCGAGTCCATCAAGTAACCCGACTGGCCGATGTATGTTCACCCTGTATGAGTCATAACTGCTTGAACCTAGGGTACTGAACTTACCATTGTAAACCCTGTTAACCATGGTACCTTGATCCACGAAGACTCATGAGCCGGGCATGGTGGTATGGGACACCGTGGTCGAGCTGTCGGCCTACGCTGGGGCCACAAACCTCCCCGTAGTGACCAGTGAGCACTTAGACTCGTGACCAGATTATGGTGGTATGGGACACTATATTCTAGCTATCGGCCTACACTGATCAGGCGACGAGTCCTTTGTAGTGACCGCGAGCGTATTCCGAGTCCATGGGAGGCGACGACCCTTCCGTTGTAGTAGAGTACGGTAGGCCTGTATTGATAAGGTGATGGGGGAGCGGTGCAACGAGTGTGAGCAACAGCCCTGACAGCCCTTGCAGCGACCTACAAAATATACATCGTATGAGATTACTAGGAGTGACGACCCTAGACAGGATCTATGTTAGGATTGATACAAGGGAAGTACCTTAGTTTCCCAATCCTGCTGTTTTAATGGACTAATAACAACTCGAAAACCATATCACCATAACATTGCATGTGCCTGGAAGATGTGGAGCACTCTAGGGAGTGTGGAATGCCGCGGTCGTAAGATGTTGCCGTATGAGGGAGATTGTCGGTGAGGGCATACATCACGTCATGTCATCTTGCATAAACAACAGTATTAGGATTGTCTGATTTACTACTTTACTATTATTGCATGATTGATTTGTGAACATGCTAATCTTTGCTCTATGATTCCACTGAGTTGATCACTCACTCCCACGTTACGGGATGGTGTTTGCAACACCCACCAGACCCTGTTGTAGATGCAGGTGAGGCGGAGATCCATGAGGCAGAGCCAGACTTCGACGAGGACCAGGACGAGTTCTCGTACATGCAGTATCATGATGGCTTTGCGTAGGCGACCTGGGTTGATGGGACTTCAGTGGGACTATTTTGAACATTTTGATTTGTTCATGTATATGTATATGAGACTCAGAGATGTATTCATACTTTAGAGACAGATGAGATCTACTGTGTTTTTCCTTACAGTGATATATATATTGTTTAGTCTTCCGCTTGCTTTTATCACTGGATCTGGAGTATGAATTGCAGTTTTGGTATACTTTTACTCATGTGAATGCTTTAAATCAGACAACATTGAATCATAATCATTTTTGTTGCATAAGTGACGGTCTGGAACTCGGGAGTTGAGTTTATACACAACCCCCGATTTTCAGGGTGTTACAGTGGGGCAGAGGGCAAACCTGTGTGTGCCTTTGTTTGTGTTATGACAGATAGTTCAGGTTGTACGCTCAAGGAGGAGGACTGAGTCACTCTCATATGGACGACTCATATGCAGGATTGCACGTGAGTTTGGTTATGGCCTTGGTGGGGAGATACTGATACCGATTCATTAGATCAATGAAGCTACTCTCAATCAAATAGAGATCGGGCCATGACAACGCCAAGCTCGACTTGAGGAGAGCGAAGATGAGACTGAGAGCGAAGAAAAAGAGAGTGAAGAAGAAGCCAGGGTCGAGATCCAAGAAGAGGAAGAACCAGAGGCTCAAAGCACAGATGAGAGCTCCCCTCCTGCGGTTCCATAGCAGGGCGCTGGCCAGGCTACTTGGGATGCTCGTATAACTTGCCTGGAGGAGGATCATGCTACCATACGACAGGACCAGGCTGCCTTGCAATAGGACATTACGGACCTGCGAGGCTTTGTGAAGCACAAGTTCAAGAAGGTGACTAGCACCTTGAAATCTATCCTGTGTTGTCTACAGGATAAGGGTGCCCCTCCTCTATTGCGAGACTCGGACGAGTGATTAGGTTGCTGATGTTTGATGGTCGTATGTAGGTTGTTTTGTGTTTCTGTGTGTGAACCTGAGAAGGCTTAGTAGTTGGTCTATGTTCCAGTTGTAGCTTTGGCTAACTTAGTTTCTCATGTGTTTCTTGTCATGATGCATGTAAAGATATATCTCTTGTATTGTGATAAATTTTGATTAAACAAAATGCATAGAGTTTCTTCAGTTTGTTAAGTGAATGATTATGTGGTGTGTTTGTGCTATTGCTAAAACTGACTGAGTTGCACCTTATTTTGAATATAAGGAATGCCACCTAAGGTTACTCAGAGCACGACATGTCTTACACTGGGTGAGCCGATGGATCTGGTCCCTCCCCAGAGTGATGATCATATGGCCCTGCTGTGGGCCTTATTTGTGAGACTGCACCTGAGTCTTAGCCTTCTGCAGGTCCTGCAGTTGGACCACCACCTTTCACACCACCAGTTCGAGAGCAGTACCGTGCGTCTTCCTCGACGCAGTATGTGCCTCAGCTTGCTCCACCTCATGATAGGTTTGAGCAGTTGATGATCATGATGCACCAGCAGCATCAACAGATTTTGACTACTATTGTAGGGGCCTTAGCCCAGGGTGGGAGTGTGACTCCACCTGTGCCACCTGTGCATCTAGCTGAGGATGCTAAGACTTTGACTCAGGATGAGGGTATAACTCATCCTGCACCATCTGCCTACTCTACGGGGAGTGCTGCTGATACCCGAGGCCTACTTGAGTGATTCCAGCACTTGCGGCCTCCTACTTTTGCGAGTTCTCACAGACCCGAGGAGGCCGAGTACTGGCTCGACCGTATCTCGAAGATGTTGAGGTTGCTGCACTGCTTGGAGTCTGAGCAGGTTGAGTTGGCCACTTTCATGTTTGAGAGAGAGTCCAGTTTATGGTGGGATACTGTGTTGCGAACGGTTGCAGTTGGCTTCATATGGACATGGGCAGCATTCGAGTTCCGTTTCCATGAGAAATACTATCCGCAGACCTACCGACACGAGCGGGAGAATGAGTTTTTGCACCTCAGGCAGGGAGGCATGTTAGTTATAGAGTACGAGCATGATTTATAGAGTTGGGCAGATATATCCTTACGATACTTGCAGATGAGCAGATGCGCATACGACATTTTTCTGAGGGCTTACGACCTGACATTCGGTCGAAGATGTGCTGTGTCAGCATACCCTCTTATGCCGAGCTGATATATATGTCCATGTAGGCAGAGCAGGATGTTGATCGACTAGCACGCTCTCGTGGCCCTATGGTTGCTAGGCCACGACCAGATACTCAGAGTAGGCCATTCCTTGGCAAGAGGCCTTGCATCGACTCTCCTCCTAAGACTACAGTGCCAGTACTTTCGATGAGGTGCCTAAGTGTGACCTGTACTTATCGTGGGAGACCTGGTCACACTGCAGAGAGCTATTTTACACGGATGAGGGATAGCGGGTTTTCACCACCGCAGAAGATCGATCATCCTCGCCCACAGGCATTATCCGCTCCACCATTACGGTCAGCTCCTGCGCATCCCTCTTTCAGACCTCTTATCTCTCAGTTCCGACCGCCTCAACTGCCCACGGTACCGTGGCCGAACCGTCCACAGCAGGCTCGGGTACATGCATTGATATCAGACTGCAGAGAGCTAGTACTTTCGATGAGGTGCCTAAGTGTGACCTGTACTTATCGTGGGAGACCTGGTCACACTGCAGAGAGCTATTTTACACGGATGAGGGATAGCGGGTTTTCACCACCGCAGAAGATCGATCATCCTCGCCCACAGGCATTATCCGCTCCACCATTACGGTCAGCTCCTGCGCATCCCTCTTTCAGACCTCTTATCTCTCAGTTCCGACCGCCTCAACTGCCCACGGTACCGTGGCTGAACCGTCCACAGCAGGCTCGGGTACATGCATTGATATCAGAGGCATCCGAGATAGAGATTGCTCCACCCTTGGCCTTTGAGGTCACAGCCCACATTGGAGGTATTCCTATATTCGTGATGGTGGATACAAGATCCATGATTTCATTGATATCGCATTCAGTAGTCAAGCGCCTTGGGCTACCGACTACTCGGATGGATGGGGTGCGAGTTCTTACAGCGCACGGGACCCTTTCTGATGTCACTATGATGTGTGAGGGTTGTTTACTGGATCTAGGGGACAGGACGATAGCTATTGACCTCGTCGTCGACCCCTCTCTCTATTATTTAGACGTCATTCTTAGCATGGATTGGCTGATTGCAGGGAGGGCCGAGATTGACTGCGAGACCCGTATAGTGACAGTTTACGAGCCGGAGGGCACGCCCTTTACATTTCCAGTGCAGGTTAATCTCCCCTTTCGAGTACTTTGCTACACTTCCTTATTGAGGGATGTTGATTCTCCGACACTTGAGAGCACGCCAGTAGTCAGTGATTATGAGGATCTGTTCAGGAAGATTCCTGGGTTGCCATCTCAGTGTGAGATTGATTTTACTATAGACCTGGTACCCGGTTCGACGCTCATCTCACTACCGACGTATCGCATGGTCCCATGTGAGATGGAGGAGCTGAGAAAGTAGATCGATGATGTATTGGAGGTTGGCTTCATATGGCCGAGTGTGTCTCCTTAGAGAGCTATTAGTGACAAAGAAGGATGGTTCACTGCGATTATGTATTGATTATCGCAGGTTGAATCAGATTACAGTGAAGAACAAATACCCTTTGCCCAGGATTAATGACCTGTTTGATCAACTGAGAGGAGCGCAGTACTTCTCGAAGATTAATCTGCAGTCAGGGTATCACCAGTTGCGCGTCAAGGATGAGGACGTGCAGAAGATAGCTTTCAGGACCAGCTTTGGCCACTACGAGTTCCTCGTGATGTCATTCGGTCTTACGAACGCACCAGCCGTGTTCATGGATCTGATGAACAGAGTATTTCGGCCATTCCTCTATCGATTCATCATCGTGTCTATAGACGACATTTTGGTATATTTCAGGAGTCGAGAGGAGCATGAGGAGCACTTGCGATTGGTCCTGGATACACTGAGACAGCATCAGTTGTTTGCACAGTATAAGAAGTGCGACTTCTGGAAGGAGGAAGTCAAGTTCCTGGGACATGTGGTTTCCAAGGATAGGATAGGGTGGACTTTACTAAGGTAGCCGCGGTGTAGGACTGGAAGCAGCTTGGTTTGGTTACCGAGGTGAGGAGTTTCCTGGGTCTTGCTTGCTATTATCGACAATTCATTCGGGACTTCTCCAAGATAGCTAGACCCTTGACTCAGTTGACACGGAAGGATCTGAACTTCTCCTGGAATGAGAAGGTGGAGGCAGCCTTTCAGGAATTTAAGGATAGGCTGACGTCTGCCCCTGTGCTAGTATTGTCAGAGCAAGGGGTTAAGTACATGATATACACCGACACGTCTAGCGTTGGTCTGAGTTGTGTCCTTATGCGGAAGGACAGGGTGATTTCGTATGCCTCGAGACAATTAAGGAAGCACGAGGAGAATTACCCTACACACGACCTTCAGTTGGCAGCTGTCACTTTCGCATTGAAGCTGTAGAGACATTACCTCTACGGAGAGGAGTTCGAGCTCGTTTGCGACCACAAGGGCCTTAGATACATATTCACATAATGGGACCAGTTTCAGTTCAGCGGTCACCGCACGTAGATCAGGGCTGAAAGTCTCATGATATAAAATAGAAATTTCTCCTGATCCGAGGGTGTAATCTGGCTGAATTCTGACGGTCAGAACGCTCAATACTGACGCGTCAAGTCGTGTGTCAGATTTGAATTTGAAATTCCAATTCTGTCCCTATTCGCACTCTCTTCGGTCCGGGCTCAATGAAATGGCTTGTGATTATCGGTTTGACTTGATTTTCGAAATGAGTGTCAAGTCCAGCTAGGTGGTTCTAACAGTCTAAGATAGTAGGTATCGGACTTTCGACGCGCGGTCTAGATCCAATACAAAATTTCAAAGTGGTCCAGAGAACAAACCGGCTTAGAGTTTGATCCAAGGTTATAGAGTATTATAGAGTCATACGTTCTACTCGATTTGGGTCTTGTAGAACGTATTTAAAGTGATCAGGGACTGTTTCCCAGCTACTCCAGCGTTGCGCCAGATAACTTGTGCTTAGTTTCTAAAGGAATTAACCCTAAGTGGTTTCTTTGGCTATGGAATTGGGTTCTAAGCGATTTTCCAGGCGGTTTAGTCGACCCATTGCCTAAGGATGTCAGATCCCAGATTAGCCAAAATCCGGGGTGTTACAATCTACCCCCCTTAAAATAAAATTTCATCCCCGAAATTGGCGAAGGACAAGGAATACTTTTTCTAAGGAAGGTTCAAATCCTATTTAATAACCTAACCGTACATATAACCTAAATCAAATGTTTCGATCTTGGGCCAGTGGGGAAGAGCCTAACCACGCTTCCGCTGCGCCACTCTGATCGAACGGTAGCGTTGACTAACCTAACTGGATTGGACTTAATTCGTTCTACCCCCCTTAAAGCTTGGTTTTACTTAAGGTTGCAGAATCGTTGCATCGATCCGTATATCGGAACGAGGCGTAACTTAGGAGCTATCCTTAACCTAAAATGGAAACAACCTTTCTCTACATGGTTTTCCTTGCTAATGATGCGTTTTATGACATTGGTACCTATGATCATAGAGATGAGCCTAATCTCTATTATGATTGAATTCAGGGACAGGTATGAGTTGGTGGCAAGATGTTTAATTCTCTACTGGCTTTAAGTCCTCGCCATTTTCCAAAGACAATGTGATCCTGTTTGGTTGTAGGTGGTTGGGCCATCACAGAAGAAAGGTTGTGTAGTGGGTCTAAGCCGGATACGTTGAACCTTCTGTCTAATCAGGACAGAAAATGCGTTGTATCAGTTCTTAATCCAAGTCGATGCCGATCCTCTGCTTGATCAGAGCATTGGATTCATTGGTAACCACTAGGATTAAGAAGTCGACTCAAACCGCGAATACATCGCTTACATGTAGTTCCTTTACTCCGCGTTTCCGAATGCAATAAGTCCTTGGGGAATGCAATTCTAAGGGGTGTGCTAGTACATTCTAAGTTCAATCTGAGGGAGTTATAAATGTTCCCTGAGAGTGTATGGTTCCTTCCTATGGGCAACAACAGAAATCTATAAGTCATAAAGGGATCTACCGAAGGAAGGGAGTCCCATTCCAACCAAATATAACCTACTATCCCTTAGCATATATAGGCCTTACACTGCCTAAGTCAACTAGTAGCCTAGTCTGTAACTCAGTACTTATAATCCAAAGCCTAAGTTTATACGGCACATGGTTCCATACCATTTCTACTACAGGGAATTGTTCTGTTGGTTAGAGTCAAGATTATCTAAATAGAATTGGATTTCCTATATCGTCAGATCCTTCAAATCTAGGAGTGCTAACACTAGGTCCAAAACGCCAAGGGCCTATGAAACGAAACTATATTCTTAATCCCATGTTGGGATTGGGAGTGGCATGCTAGTCACAATACATGGAACAAAGTTCCACACTTTCTACCTCTGACGTCACTAAACCTAACAACAACAAAACACGGAGATCTCAAACAGTAATCAAACATTTACAAGACAACATCACAGATGCCTAATGCTACCAAAGGACTCTACCACAGTCCCGACTTACCTTCTTTATCACTGTCGAGTCTAATACTGTCTGTTGCTCACTAGAGCTCTCTTGGCCATATATTTTCAGTATCCCTTAAGCAAAGAAAATGGAGAAATAGGATTGAGAGGGAGGATGGTGGAAAGAGAGAAAAAGGCTAAAACAGCTTAACAATAGCCATGGAAAATGGGAGAAATGCAAGGAAATGGCTAACCAAAATAGAAAAGGGAGATCTAGGCGTCGTAGAGGGATGCTTCAAGCTTCCCAAGGGTGTATTTTCAAGGAGAAATGAAAATGAAAAAGTGGAATGGAGCACCTCACGATTTCAGCTCGATTTGGGGGTTTTTGGAGCTCCAAATGATGAAATCTTCAAGAGGGAGGGCTGCCAACCAAAATAGATTGATGGAAGATGGTCATTTTTGGCCAAGGATGGATCTAGGGGTGATTTGGAACCACGAATTTTGGAGATGGTTGCTGGAAAATGAAAATGAAGCTATGAGGAGGGCTGTTTGTGAAGGAAGTTAGGTTTTTGAGGGGTTATGAGGGGTGACCCACATACCAGGGGGCCATACAACGCCCCAAACATCACCGGACCGAAGGCCGGCCAGAGTGGGGCCCACCAGTCGGCGATGGCATCACCGGACATCTCTCTAGGTGGTCAGTGAGACCACATGGGTCTGGTCCCCCATGGTCCAGGGACTCCAAAAAGGTATGGTTCCCACTTTGGTTCATTCTAGATTGCCCTATATAGGCCCAAACATGCGTTCGGGGCTTTCCGGGGTCAATCTGCAAACTCGAATACAAAACCCTATCATGCAGCATATGATTTTAGGGTAGAAGGAGCTATTACATCTATCTATCCCATTATTTGCTAAAGAAAGCGAAGTTAGAATAGCCTTATGGCCATTTTTCATGAAATTTTACTATTCACTGTAAAATTTTATGAAAGTATGATTTTATGTTATTTTCACATTAGTATTGATGCCTAATATGAAAAGGATGAGAAGGAATTAAAGATTGTAGTGGTGAGAGGAACAATTTTGAAGAATTTAGGTAAAACGGGGTTTTTAAGCCCTGACGATTGAATACAGGGGTTGTGGTTGTCCCACAGCCCAAAGATTGTCATTTACGGGTTTAGAATCATTCATACAATGCCTCAAACCACTTACCTACAACCTAGGAGCTATTCGGGTTGCTTTACGCGACCCTAGATGCGTTACGGAGTCGATCGCGCGATCGATATGAATAGTCTTCGCATATTAGCGAATTTGTAATCCTATCAGAGTTTCTAGACCCTTCTCGCACCCACCTAAGTCAAAGAAAACGACAGCGTATGTCGCGTGACCATAACTCAGGCCCGGTTTAATCCAAATCATGCTCTGATACCATCTGTAACATCCCGAAAATCGGGGGGTCGAGTAAAAATCCAACTCCCGAGTTTCAAAATGTTATTTATACAACATAGATATGTATGATTGAATGTTGTCTGTGATAATGTATTAAACATGAGTGAGATTAAGCTAGAACAACATATCATACTCCAGAGACAGTTAAATTAATAAGCGGAAGACTGTGATAGTAGGTATAGCATATATAAACTGTTGTATGTCCCCAGAGTGTGAATATGTTACCAGGTTATATACATACATGTATACTCCAAAAATAAACAAAATGAATATACATGAGTGCGCTAAAAATATAAAATGGTAAGTGTCAAGGTATCTAATCAACCTCCCTATAATCCCGTCAATCAGAACACACATGAAGGAGGAATCCTCCTCCTCATCATCAGGTCCAGCTCCGCTTCTCGAGCAGCGCCATCATCTGCAATCACAAAAGGGACTGGTGGGTGTCCGGAACACCATCCCGTAACGTGGGAGTGAGTGATCAACTCAGTGGGATAAGAGAGCAAAGATTAGCATGTTATCAAAGTGGTCCAGAGAACAAACCGGCTTAGAGTTTGATCCAAGGTTATAGAGTATTATAGAGTCATACGTTCTACTCGATTTGGGTCTTGTAGAACGTATTTAAAGTGATCAGGGACTGTTTCCCAGCTACTCCAGCGTTGCGCCAGATAACTTGTGCTTAGTTTCTAAAGGAATTAACCCTAAGTGGTTTCTTTGGCTATGGAATTGGGTTCTAAGCGATTTTCCAGGCGGTTTAGTCGACCCATTGCCTAAGGACGTCAGATCCCAGATTAGCCAAAATCCGGGGTGTTACACTACTTGCTGTTTTGGCATTTCTTCAATTTAAATAGCGAAGTAGCTTATATATCTTGTGCATTAGGTCGCCTGTACGCCGTTGACGAAGCGTATACGTTCTAATCGAAACGATACACGTTTAGGACAAAAGGTGAGGTTTTAGACGCTTAGATTGACTGATTTCAAAGCTTTCAATGTCGTTTAATAGTAGATTATTGACGGAAACGCCATTTGACATGTACAACATGCTGTCCATTTTTCGTTTCGTAAACATACGGTAAATATGAGATTTAGAGTATTTTAGGCATTTATATAAAATAATGTATACGTCCGTATTTTGCTAAAATACTTGACATGTAAATTTATCACGTTATGATATTATATATGTGTGTGTAATCTGTTTGGCGAAGAGATTCGCCCTAATGCGCACTTTGGGTCGACATACGCTATGTAGACTAAAGTGTGTAGACTAAGTGTTTGTATAAATGTTTGTATTAGTATGTATAGAGTAAATGGTGTTATAAATTAGTTTTGAGAATGAATTCTCAATCCACCTGATGTTGTATACGATTTCCTACATGTTTGCTATATGAATTGATTTCCTTATATGTATGAAATACATGTGTTGGTTGATTTGGTCACTTTGTATGCTATAACATGTGTGAACATGCTTGTATTATTGAACTTCAATTTTATTACTCTCATATGATCACTGGTATGGATTACACATGTTTGGGGCTATGCTTTAGTCCAGGCTGTCGGTAATGGATTGAATTAGTGATGGGCTTCTATTTGCCACAGAGGAAGCGTCGATGAATGCGAGTCGTATTTTGAGTTGGCGGCAGTGGTTAGGCCGCACGAAGTATTTTATGCACTTCATGTCGTTCAGCTTGAGATGCGCTCGTACTAGTCGAGCTCGTCAAGTAACCCGACTGGCCGTTGTATGTTCACCTTGTATGAGTCATAACTTCTTGAACCTAGGGTACTGAACTTACCATTGAAAACCCTGATAATCATGATACCTTGATCCATAAAGACTCATGAGTCGGACATGGTGGTATGGGACACCGTAGTCGAGATGTCGGCCTATGCTGGGGCCACAAACCTCCCCGTAGTGACCAGTGAGCACATTTGACTCGTGACCAGATTATGGTGGTATGGGACACTATATTCTTGCTGTCGGCCTACACTGATCAGGTGACGAGCCCTTTGTAGTGACCGCGAGCGTATTCTGAGTATACGGGAGGCGACGACCCTTCCGTAGCAATGAGAGTACATTAGGCCTGTATTGATAAGGTGATGGGGGAGCAGTGCAACGAGTGCAAGCAACAGCCCTGACAGCCCTTACAGTAACCTACAAATATAACATCGTATGAGATTACTAGGAGTGACGACCCTAGACAGGATCTGTGTTGGGATTGATATAAGCAAGGTACCCTAGTTTCCCAATACTGCTGTATGAAAGGACTAATAATAACTCGGTAATCATTATCCATATCGCATTGCATGTGCCTGGAAGATGTGGAGTACTGAGGAACGCAAGCATGCCGCGGGCGTAAGATGGTGCCGTATGAGGGAGTATGTCGGTGAGAGCATCCATCATATCATTTCATGCATACATTAACAATAGTATCTAGGAATGATTGATTGATTGCTTTACTATTATCGCGTGATTGATTTGATAACACGTTAATCTCTGTTCTATTATTCCATTGAGTTGAATACTCACTCCCACGTTACGGGATGGTGTTCCGGACACCCACCAGTCCCTATTTTAGTTGCAGATGATGGCGATGCTTGCGAAGCTGAGCCGGACTTGATGATGATGAGGAGGATCCCTCCTTTATGTGTGTTCTGATCGACGGGATTACAGGGAGGTTGATTAGACGCCATGACTCTTGTCATTTTTATATTTTTGGAGCACTCATGTATATTTTTTTGATCATTTTTTGAAGTATACATGTATTTAATTAACTTGGTAACATGTTCACACTCCGGAGACTTGCATTCAATTATATATATTTTATGTATTTATCACAGTCTTCCGCTTGCTAATTTAATTGTCTCTGGAGTATGATATGTTATTTTGGCTTAGTCTCAATCTTGTTTAATGCCATTTTACAGACAACATGCATTTATCATTATCTATGTTGCATAAGTGATGTTCTAGAACTCGGGAGTGGAGTTTTTGCTCGACCCTCGATTTTCAGGATGTTACAGATGGTATTAGAGCATGATTTGGATTAAACCAAACCTGGATTATGGTAACACGATGCACACTAATGCATTCTGACTTAGGAAGGGGGCGATGAAAACTTAGAAATCACATTAGAATCCCAAGTTTCACCGACAGGTGACGCTATACGATAATTTAGGCCATGACGTATCTTTGGTCGCGTGAAGTGACCTAAGTCGCCTCTAGGTCGTTAGTCAACGAGTTTGAGATGTTCCCAGAAGAATTCCAAATCCATAAATGCATGTCCTTTGGTTGTGGAGCAACCACAACACCTTACACTCAATCTCAAGGCCTAAAACCCCCTTTTATCCAATTCTTTCAGAATCTTTCCTCTCACCACCCCATTCTTTAACTTTTTCTAAGTCCTTTCATACTAGACATGAATCCTAATGTTTGAATGATACTGAATCATACTTAGATAAAACTTTACTATAAATAGTAAATATAGGTAAAAATTGGACTTTTGGTCATTCTAATTAGGGAATTTTTTGAAATAAATGGGTTAGTTGGATGGATTAGCCTCTCTTACCCCAAAATCATATGCTACATGATGTATAAACTCATTCTGGTTTATAAAATAGCCCTGAAACACCACAAATAGAGTTTTGGGCCTATCCAAGCCCAAATACAATGAACTAAGGTGGGAGCAACATACAATTGGGGTCCCTAGGGCAGGGGGAACCCAGCCCACATGGCCGGACTGGCCAGATTACGAGTTGACCGGCTATGGCATCGCCGTATGATGGGCCCCACTGGGTCTAAAATTTGGGCCGACGCCCTTTTTCGGTTAGGGCACCTCCCCCATAGGTGGTTCGCACCTTAAATCACCCCGAATGACGCACCTCCTTCACAACAGCCCCCCCAAATCCCTCTATTTTCATATTCTTGCTGTTCTCCCCTCAAAACTTGGTGTCAAACCTCTCCCAAACCTATTTTCTACTAAAACTGATGCCTACCCACCCATTTGTATCTGTTCACAGTCCTCTCTCTCTCATTTCTCGTCCGTGGAAGCTCTTACAACCTCCATTCACGGCTGAAAGTCGGGTGAGCTCCATTCCCATTTATTGTTCTCTTTTCTTTTTGAAAATCTAGCTTTTGGGAGCTTGATTCGTCCCTCTACAGAGCCTAGATTCGTTCCAGTTGATTTGGTCAGCCATTTCTCCCCATTTCCCTCCTTTTCCATGGCTTTGTTGAGGCTATTTTAGCCTTTTTCTCCCTTTCCATCGTCCTCCCTCTCATGTCCCTTTTATTTGAGCCTTTATACTCTTTTTGGTCTCAAAATCGTGCAAACCTCAAATCCCATATATGCCGTCGTCCTGTAGATTATTTGATTACCATTTTAAGGATTTTCGTGCTTTGTTGTTGTTGGGTCTAGTAAGGTCACTGGTAGAAAAATGTGTTTGTGTAGTGGTTTGGACTTAGCATAGCCGAATGCGTTCCTGTCATAGTTCATGTGGAACTTTATTTCATATATTGTGACAAATTTTGTTAAATGAAGTGCATGCCGTTTTGTTCGCTATAAGGTATTGTCCCTAGATTAGGTGTATCGTATGGTTTCCACTACCATGTTGTAAATCCTGGGATTAAGTCTATAAAATTAATTTTTATCCCAACCCACCCTCCTACCAAGCATGTCACTCCTAATCCCGACATGGGATTAGGAAAGCAGTTCCATTTAATACAACTTAATGCTACTGGCCATATAGGCCCTTGGCGTTTTGGACCTAGAGTTAGCACTCCTAGATTTGAAGGATCTGACAATATAGGAAACCAATTCCATTAGACAATCGTGACCCTAAGCGATAGAGCAATTCCCTGTATTAGTAATGGTATGAAACCATTTAGCGTATAAGCTTAGGCTGTAGATTACAGACTAGTCTACTAGTTACCTTAAGTAGTGTAAAGCCTGTACATGCTAAGGAATTATATGTTAGATTTGGTTGGAGTAGAACCTCATTCCTTCAATAGATCCCCTTAATACTTATACACTTCTGTTATAACCTTTAGGAAAGTTGTTTTAACTTAGAACCATTCACTCTCAGGGAAAACTTATAAATCCCTCAGATTGAACTTAGAATGAACCAGCACACCCTTTAGAATTCCTCTTAGAATTGCCTCCCCAAGGGCTTATTGCATTCGAGAACGCGGAGTAAAGGAATGGTATGTAAGCGATGTACTCGCGGTTTGAATCGACTTCTTAATCCTAGTGGTTACCAATAAATCCAATGCTCTGATCAAGCAGAAGATCAGCATCGACTCGGATTAAGAACTGATACAACGTATTTTCTGTCCTGATTAGACAGAAGGTCAATGTATCCGGCTCAGACCCACTACACAACCTTTCTTCCGTGTTAGCCTAACCACTTACAACCAAACGTAATCACATTATCTTTGGAAAATGGCGAGGACTTAAAGCCAGTAGAGAATTAGACATCTTGCCATCAACTCACATTCATCCTTGAAATTAACCACAACACCCATCATTTCAGCTCCTTCCTATAATCATAGGTACCAATGCCATAAAATGCATCATTAGCAAAGGAATACCAATGTAGCGAGAGGTTATTTCCCATTTCGTGTTAAGGATAGGTCTTAAGTTGCACCTCGTTCTGATGTACGGATCGAGACATAGATTCTTGAACCTTAAGTAGAACCAAGTTTTAAGGGGGGTAGAACGTAGTGAGCCTAATCTTGTTAGGATTAGCTAATGCAACCGTTGGATCAAAGTAGCGTAGCGGAAGCATGGATAGCCTCTTCCCCACTGGCCCAGGATTGAAAGAAACTGGTCCAGGTTAGACGAAAGGATAGAGACCCTTAACCCCTACCTTGGACATAGCTTCAGACGAGGACTCCCTTAGATCAAGACCCAAAGAGAAACCTTATAAATAGGACTTTGAACCTTTTAGTGATTGACATTCCCTAAGCTTTTAGAGTGATCGGACTACGGATTTACTGAAATGAACAAATGCGAAACATTCGCGGCTTGACCCAATTCTCAATCCTGGATGACTACCAAGGGACTCACTGCTTGGCCGAGTAGAAGACCAGGATCCACCAGGATTAAGAAGGGATACAACGTTGTCTACCCTGGCTAGGCGGACACTCAACGTATCGGGATCATGTCCACTACAACCGTCTCTCTGTACTGGTCAACCACTGAAAATATATATCTTACTCTAAGTAGTTGGGAATTCTCGTCAAGACGTCAAATAGGTAAAGGAATAAATTGTAGTAAACCTTTAGGATGTAAATGATGCATAAAGAAATAAGTTTTATGGGGGGTAGACCAAAACGAATCAGACTCATATAGATTGTATACACCCTACCACGTATAGAGTGATTAGTCTTTCTTTATTACCCTTAGGCAAATTTTGGGGACGAAATTTTATTTTAAGGGGGGTAAATTGTAAAACCCGGGATTTTTGCCAACCTGGGATTAGACGTCTTTAGGCAATGGGTCAACCACATCACTCTTATGAATCAATTCCAAAGCCAAAGAAATCATTTAGAACCAAATTCTTTAGGAATTAAGCGTAAGTTAGCTAGCGCTACGCTAGAGTAGCTGTGAAATTGTCCCTGAACACTTTAAATATGTTCTGCAAGACCTAAAACTTGTAGAATCAATGACGCTATAATACCCTGAAACCTAAGATCAAACTCTAAACCCGTTTGCTCTCATGAACCCTTTCAAACTTCGTATTGGATTTAGACCGCGCGTCGAAAGTTCGATACCTACAATCTCAGACCGTTAGGACCGCTTAGCTGGACTTGACAATTGTTTCAAAAATCAAGCTCAACCGATGCCTAAGGGCTATTTCAATGAGCTTGGAGCGAGGAGTGTGAGAAACAGTTAAAATTAAATGGGATTTAAATAAATCTTGCACGTTTCGCTTGTGGGATTAGTATAAGCATTCAGACCGTCGGAATCAGACCCAAATACACCCTCGGATCAGGAAACATTTCTCACTTAGGTCAGTGTACTTAAAATCCTCGATCGAGTCTCCGTGACCGCTGAACTGAAACTGGTATGCCACGTGCGATCTGCGTACTCTACCGGTCTAAAAACTTGGTGTGTGCTAGATCTAGTAACCATGAGCTTAAGTCCGACTGCGTTCGGCCAGGGGACCTCCCGAAATGGTCTTTTGGATCGAAACAGCCCCGATTTGGTTATAACTTAAGTGTACTTTGTTCACAAGTCTATTTAGGTTAGAATTTAGGCTATATAAGGGCCTTAAACCCCCACATATCTCTCCCATCCGAATTTGCTAGGAACCCTAGATTGAAAGAGAGAGAAAGTGAGAGAAAGTGAGAGACTTGTGGGAGAGAATTCCCGCCACTTGCTGCAGCTGCTACACGTGCTAAACCCCGGCATTCAAATCACTTTCCCGATAATTTCAACGCACTTCTAGGTAAGAAAAACCCTAGCTACTTGCTGTTTTGACATTTCTTCAATTTAAATAGCGAAGTAGCTTATATATCTTGTGCATTAGGTCGCCTGTACGCCGTTGACGAAGCGTATACGTTCTAATTGAAACGATACACGTCTAGGGCAAAAGGTGAGGATTTTAGACGCTTATATTGACGTATACGTTCTAATTGAAACGATACACGTATATATATTTTATGTATTTATCACAGTCTTCTGCTTGCTAATTTAATTGTCTCTCGAGTATGATATGCTATTTTGGCTTAGTCTCAATCTTATTTAATGCCATTTTACAGACAACATGTATTTATCATTATCTATGTTGCATAAGTGATGTTCTGGAACTCGGGAGTGGAGTTTTTGCTCGACCTCCGATTTTCGGGATGTTACACCTCAGGCAGAAATCACTTGGGATTAATTCCTTTATAAATTAAGCGAAAGATAACTAGCGCTATGTTAGATTAGCTGTAAAATTAGCACTGATCACTTTAAATACGTTCTGCAAGACCTAAAACTTGTGAAATCGTTGATGCTATAATGTCCTGAAACCGAGGATCAGACTCTAAACCCGTTTGCTCTCAGGAACCCTTTGAAACTTTGTATTGGATCAGACTCTAAACCCGTTTGCTCTCATTCATTATCCCTCAAAAGATACTTATTTTTTATACTATACATGATATATGTTGACCCATAAATTTGGGTGATTACAATCCCTTATTTGAAGGATAATGAATGAGAATAATTATATTCTTAAAATAGATAACCTAAGTATAGTATATGATTGAATGGGATAATGAAGGAAAATAATTCTATTCCTAAAATAGACAACCTAATTATAGTACATGATTGAATGGGATCCGTGTTTTAAGAGTGTGGTCCCTTGATTGGCATATTTGTCTTTAAATCATCCTCAAAAGCTTTCTTTTTATTTTTTTTATATAACTTGTTTTTTGTCTAAGAAACAAGTATCTTTTGAATTATACAGATTTTTAAATGTTTAGCAATTATAGAAGCCCACAAAGACACTGAGTTTAAAATGGAGGTTTGCTAATTATAACATATAACACTAGGGTAAGCCCCATCTGCTACTGTGATTATAACTTTTATGAATAAAGAGTGTTTCAATAAGTTTTTCAACTTTTTCAGTTAATACACAGAATATTCCAGAATCATTAGTATGTTAATCTTTCTTTTTCAGTTGATTACATTTCCCATTTTGTCGATGTGTGATGCAATGTAACACCCTGAACTTTTCAATACTCAAGTATTGAAAGTCTTTGAGTGTTATCATGAAATTTAATTTAGTATATATAGGTGCATATCATCAATTTAGCACATCCTAACCTTACATCTATTCTCTAAATTGAATCTAACATTGAGAATAATCTTCATTCATAGATCAATTCATCCGACCGTTGAATTTCAAGAGCGGACTATCATATATCTAAGTATTCTCACATTTCCATCATAATTAACTATTCAGTCAACTATTTACCGCTAGGTAAAGACATCTGACCGTCCACTCTAAGTTCGGACCACCCGATCATAGTAAACTAATTACTTGATCTCTTGTAATGTCTCAGATTTTTGACATTTTGAATTTTTACAAAAATCGTTGAAAACTTTTCATATGACTAGCCTACGTTGTTGCTTGTTAGCCCTTAATGATCGAAGTGAGCTTATACGCGGGTGGTACTAGTAAAGAACCGTATAAATCCGATTAATTAACCGTAGGAAGCCAACGAATCTGCCCAATCACTTAAACTTCAATCTTAACTTGAGGATTTGTTCACGTAGGGTCCAAATCTAGCTGACCTATCACTGACTATTTGATACGACCGTAACTGAATAAAGACTTGTCAAAAGCTGAGACAACCATGAGTTAGATCTTAATTAACAAACCAAATCAATCCAGTTACTCTTTTAACCTAAGAACCAACGGCTTAAACTGACTTTAATTGAATCACCATTTTTGCTAATTGCAAATAGGCCACACTACAAACTTAGTTAATCCAAACCCTAATAATTACACACAAGAAATCTAGATACCCAATTCATTCCAAAAATACCCTGATTATACAACCAAGATCTAGACCGCTCGTTAGTGGGCAACTACACCTAAGATTATAGAAAGACATTCTTCTTAGTGGGCTTGACGTCCATCGCAAGACATTGAGCTGAGGTCGCATCTCAAATTGCTTAACTTGGACTCGCAAGTTGAGTGCTTGAGTTGTACGAATACCTTAGATGAAAATTTGGAGATTAAGTGAAACTAGCCATTTTGTTCTTTCATAAAGTTGTAGCTTTCGGACCGTCAATTCATAGCCAAATTTGGGGTACTAACTAAAGATATTTTTCCACACATATCCGTATATCCATTGCCCCAATCAACCATCGGCAACCGTCGAATAGACTTCTAATCATACCCATCGATCAACGCATCCAAATGGTGGGTTGATCATATCTATACGTAGATCATTAATAGGGCTAACTATCCTATGACGTATATTGTCACATACACCTCATAATGGGCCCTAAAGGTTAGAAACACTCTCCCATAGGGCTAGTATAATGAAAACTTAGACCTTGGGGCCATTTGTACTACTTCTAGAACTACGTAAGGGCTTTATTTGGGCACCCCATCTCTCCAAACGAATTTACATTTGCCAAAGGAGAGAAAGAGAGAAAGAGAAAAGAGAAAGAAGAAGAGAAGAAGAGTGAGAGTAGGAGTTGGGAATTTTTGGTGCTTCCCTTCATCAGTTTCCTCCTATCAAAGCTCTAAAATCCATCATTTTTCTCCGCCGAATCCACCCCACTCTCGATTGGGAGGTATGAAACAAATCTTACTTTCCAATCTAGGTTTTTCTAGGATGAATTGCATGAATCTCATATATTTCTTGGTGTTTGTATAGGAATTTGTGGTTTTCCCTAAATCCTTAATCCTAGGAGTGCTTTGAGTCAGGCGAATCATTGAAAATGTGTTGACCATTATACCTAGGTTTCCATTTATCGAATCTTGAGGGTCTTAGTTAATGATGTCTTGTGTTGAATGAGTTATAATAGTTAGTATATTCATATTTTATATTTGATTGTATTATATGCTATTGGTTGGATATGGATGCTCATATGTTCAATAAAATATCTAAGTGGTAGAATGTGTTGCTTTGTCGATGTTCACATGCTTGACTTATTGCCTAAGTGATTGTATTACTTTATGCATGCCCACATGTTTGATTTAATGCTTTAAGAAATGTAATACCCTATCGATGCTCATATGTTTGATGAAATGCCTCAGTGGTTGTGTAGTGAAATTTATGTTATAATTGTGTGATACAAAATTTAGTCCATAGAAGCACTTAAGATTGCTAAGATGTTAGGTTAGCCGATAAATCATCGAAATCAAGGGGTGGACCAAGTTAAGGCGGCCACCCTAGGCTTGTTCAATTGACCCGGGTTGAATACGAATGACTGATAGTAGTTACATTATACGGGCTGCTTGCACCCAATGCCGGTTGTGTCGTAATTCTCTCAGGTAATCAAATTAGTTCATTAGCTAACTGATAATGTATGTTCATAATGTATGACACGACTAAATAGAATCTAGGATACCCCGTTCCCAATGAATGTGTCCATTTATAACCGTTAGTGTGATACAATCCCACGAAGACTTATGAGCCAAGCATGGTGGTATGGGATACCGTGTCCGAGTTGTCGGCCTACGCTGGGGTAACAAGTCTCCCCGTAGTAACCAGTGAGCAACTAAGACTCATAAGCCGAACATGGTAGTATAGGACACCATGTCCGAGCTGTTGGCTTGTGCTGGGGTGACGAGCCTCCCCATAGTGACTAGTGGGCACTAATGGAAGTGATAGGCCATTGTTCGAACAACCCCCATTAAATTACCCGGTCGATGGTTCCGTGCCAGAGTACCATTCAAATGACTCTGACATGAATGGAATTGGGTGACGAGCCCTTTTCTTTATGCATTTTTGGTTTTATGTGATAAGCCCACACATCTGTAACACCTCAGCCACTATTCATTCGGGATGTGGTCTAAGTGTGGGTTGTCATCTAGGTCCTTGATATGGGATCGGTCGGGCTTCAAAAATAGCGCTCCAGTCAGTCGGGGCAGCATGCTGTGGGCTGTTATAACCTCATAACTGAGTGATTATACTCAGTTTAGGTGACGATCTATATCGGGTTGATCTTCATACATTTAGGTATCAGACCGTACATTTAGAATTGTTGATTTATGATATAAATGAGTGATACCTAAATTTGGATCAAGGGACATTGGTAAAGAGCCGCAACATGTAGCAACAAGCCATGTGATCTGGATAAGGACTCGTGATATAACATCGATATCCTAGCTTCGTCAATATGCTGGATGAATATAACTTAATAACTACTCAGTTAACATACGCATTAATTGCATTGCATTAGATAGGATGTGGCGACCTGACATTGGTGTCGCGTGATGAGGGAGTGTTGACATTTGTAAAATAAGCGTTGAAGTCGCGTGTGAGGGAGTGTTACTTGGAAAGGTCTTGCATTACATCATATCTTCATATGCACGTTTAGCAAGAGTATTTAGGAATTGTTTGATTTCTTATTTATCATTAACTACATTGATTGTGTTGATAACATATATAACTTAGAACTAATGGAACCACCGAGTTAGCTATTCACTCTCACCTGGGACGGTGTTTTAAAACACCAACCAGACATATTATTGATGTAGGTACTAGTGAGACCTTAAACAGGTAGACTTATATCAGGTTATGCCAATGCCATTATGTTTTGGAGAATTGGACATAAACTGAAAGCTTTACACTTTAAACGTCTTGGGTATGTATATTATGGCTTATATAATCCCATTTTGGATGATCATTGTGATGGAAATTATATTTTTTTACTGTTAGCCCTATTATTCTGAATATTTCGTTATCTCTACCGTGCTTTGAATCCGCTAAGTGAATTGCATTACTCTAATTATCCGTGTACGGAATGAATTTGAATATGAATGAGGACACATGTACGTTTTCATTTGGTTAACACTCGAAAACTTGGGATCGGGGTCTATGTACTTGGGTGCCAATTTTCAGGACGTTACATCTCTGCATCCTGTCATACATATAAAATTGATATTCCAATCCGTTCATTTTGTTTACCACCTATAAATATGCTTAAGTCACCATCAGAATTACAATAAGAAGAACTTACATATGTGAACAAGTCACTTGAATCTAATGGTATACATGTCATGCCCCAAATCCAGAAATTGGATTCACAGGAATCCCGATTGCCGAATCCGGTGCCGACAGCCTCCATAGCACCCCATTCTCGGCTCCAAGCGTTCATACGCCGGATTCCGATCCTGGGATCCTATGAGGAGGATTTTTTTTAAAATTTTTTTACATTTAACTCGTAATAAGTATAACTACAAGATTACCCAAATCACAAAGGCAACATTATCATCACATATCCACTAATATAATCATTTGAGTACAATGCTGAAGGAAAAATACATAAATCGAAAATCAAGCTCCAGAAGACTGTTGCACGCTCCAAGCTCGACACGGCTGCAACTTAACATCACCTGCATGCATCTATTATGCATAAGCTTATAGAAAGCTTAGAGGGTGGTGTAAGTGTGTGCACAAATTAAGTGTCAAGTATTCAATACAATACCATCATCATACAATACCGAAATTACCGATAATTCATAAATCGTGCATTATCGGAATAAGCAAAAATACTGACAAGATCGTTAATCATACAATGACAAAGTAAGCGAAAGTATGAATAAGTTCATAAGTCAATCAATATCAGAATGCGCAATATAAAATAGCTATGCACTAAGGAGTCATAAAGGGTCAAATATCAAATGTCGAGGATGTAATGCAATATACAAATCTTACTAAGTCTGTCTAGGTCATATAAGTGCAGAAACATAGCAACCCAAAATGTCATATGCCTGTGGATGTAATGTAATTTGCGATAAGAATGAAATGACCATGCTGGAGTGTGAATTCGGGATGACAGTACGTAGTATCGCAGGCTACGGGGTCTACCACAAGGGACTTCTATCCAAATCAGTCCCATACCTAAATTTGGATAGTCAGACTCAACGTGGTAAGCTCCTCATCTCAGGTTAGTCGCGCGCCCAACCGAAATCCTTGCCATAATGAAGGTACATAACAATTAGTTGCGCACTACCACCCCGAGTGGATAGTGAATGAATGAATGAATGAGCATGTAACTCCTACTCAATAAGTCCACATATCAATACGGTTCCTCTCTGGGATCATCACCGGGGTCTATTACACTCCAAACCAGGTTGCCACCCCATCGCTCACAACAAGGCAAGTGGAAGAGACCTCACTATCCGCCTGCCAATATCGGGCCCGACTCGTTGATAGCAGACCCATTCCTTGAGCTGGTCAAACTCAGCCTAGCATTATCCCCTCCTCTCGGGTAGGTAAGGCCGTACCCCCTTCCAACCGACTACGACACAGTGGGAGACGCGGCCTAACTGTATACAGCCCTCATGCACTCATGCATGGTCTAGACGTTGGAGCAACCTCTAGAACCAAGAGGGTTTAGAGACTTTCACCCAGGGATATCTATAGCACCCCATATAGAACAGATTTTCGGTGTCCCATCTGGCCATCCACGAAGCACCTATGGAGGCTACGACCCTGATGTCGCTAGGGCGTATAGTAATCACATCATATAATGTAAAATTCATGAGTCATACAATCCAGTCATGCATCAATCGTACGCATACTGTGCGCTCATGTGAGACAATCTCTGCCTATCAGGGAGTCTCTTAACAACCGGCACTATGACATATGCAATGGTCAATCATATCTCATAACAGACATGCAGATGATGCGTATGGGCATGTATCATGATGTTATGCAGTCACATACTCATAATTGGTATTAATAACCAACATCAACAATCGGCCTTGACAATGTGAACATCTAACCAATATTGCACCAAGGAATGACCCTCACAGGGCCAAACACATGATGGGCCGACGGCCTCACACAAGGGCCTAATATAAAACATAGTAGGCCTTGCCCCAGGACCACAGATACTTCACAATGGACCTCAACTGCGGGTCGCATATATATCATATAGGTCTCGACAATCGGCCTTGGCAATCAAAATCGGAATCAGAGTAGGCCTTAATAATCGAAATCGGTCACGACAATCAGAATCGTCAATCGGCCATGACAATTAGAATTGATCAATAATTGGCCTTGGTAATCGGAATCGATCGGTAATCAGAGTCAGAAAATTGATCACGTTGATCGAAATCGGCAATTGGTCATGACAATCGAAATCGATTGATAATCAAATTCGGTAAATTGGTCACGTTGATCACACTGGTAATCAGTAGATAAATAAAACGGGGTCCATAGATGATCAGCCGATCAACTATAGTATAAATATCAACACTCGGCCGTGGTTAAATCAAATCCGATAACACGGAGCCATCCGTCTATAGAAAATGAGGCCCACTTTCTTGGGTTAACCCACTCAGGAAATGATGAGAATGGGCCTAACAAGGCCTAAGGGAAGGTCATAATGTGGAAATTCAACCATCATCACCCATCAATGTGGATATCTAACCAACATCTCTCCCAAGGAGTAGCCCACATAAGGGATTCATATACAATGTATTGGCCACACATACATCACGTTATGCCTCTTTATAGGCCTCTCATATATTACGTTGGGCATTGTACAATGGCCTTACACAAATCACAATGGGCCGCGCCCATGGCCCTCGATTCTATCACAATGGGCTACGACCCATGGACCTCTACATACATCAAGTGGCCTCATCGATGGGCCATAAATACGCAACAGGTGGGCCCCACTTATGGGCTAAAGATACATCATGATGGGCCTCATGGATGCACCAATGGGTCGCACTAATGGGCCTCATAAACATAAAGTGGGCCGTATCAATGGGCCGGTCCAATGGGCCAACATGCATCAAATGGGCCACATCGCATGGGCCTCACATACATCAAGTGGGGCCTCACCAACGGGTCGCACCAATGGGCCCCTAATATATCACAATGGGACACCACCCACAGGCCTCAAATACATCACAAATGGGACTTGCCCATGGGCCTCAAATTTAAGCAGGTGGGCCCCATCATATGAGCCTTAAATACAAGGTAGGTGGGCCTCATGGATGGGTCGCACTAATGCATAGCAAGTGGGCTTAGACCACATAAAAAATCACTTCAATAGTTGCAGGTGTTACATGTGTATCACTGTACACCATCCTTTTTTAGGGCACATGGTGCTCTAAGGATGATCAATACCACCCAGTGACATAGCCTATGCAAATCAGTACTGTCCAAACATTGTCCATGTTCTTAGCACCATCTAGACATTGCCCAGGTGCATCAGCACCATCTAAACATTGTCCAGCACTGTCCAACACATCTGGACAGTGTGGATGAAATAAGTACATCAAGTGTGTGACCCGCATGGCAAAACAGGTGGACGGCTTGGGTCTAAAATACATATATCGGGATGGTTTTCCCTCGTGATGGGCCATTCCACGGTCACACGTGATGCATGTGTGTACAACACATAATGTAAGATGGAGTCCCACGTCAATTAGGATGGACGGTGTATGCAAAACATACTTCAAAGTGGGCCCTATGAACAGACGACATTGATGAAACACATACATTGTGGTGGATGTCCACATGGCATCATGGTGCATCCCACAGCAGTCTAAGGAACGGATGGTGCGGATGCTAAATACATACATCTAGGTGGGTCCCACTTGAGGCCCACCATACATATATATTATATGATATATATATCAAAACAGTGTCCAGCCCTCTGGATGCAAGTACGTTTCAAAAAATAATAATAAATAAATAGGTTGAGGTGGGTCAGACTCTGTTGTACGGTGTGAGTAAATCTCATGCATTAATGTGTCCCACGGTTATGTACCACTGGACGGACAACTAGAATCCATATCACACTTATCTGGTGGGCCCCACCCCCACACGTATCACACGTGTGGGGTGGGTCTCACGCCCTTACAATGGAAGGACAGAGTGGATGTTCAAATGCATCATGGTAGTCGCCACGTGGGCTGTTCCGATTGACCCCATACATCGCAGTGGGGCCCACACGTCCCACGTCCTAAAAAAACTGACGGATGGTGTGGATCTTCACATCATCAAGGTGGGTCCACACATGTGGCCCACCAGCTAACATAGTATATATACATGTGTATATATATATATATATATATATATATATATATATATATTTATTTATTTATTATTTTATATAAGCTAATAGGTGGGTGGATGGTGTGATAAATTACACATTGTATGGGTCCCACCGTCCCTATCTGGACGGTGGATGACATGGTTGGAATGCATACATTTAGTGGGCCCCTCCTCCACACGTACAACACATATGGAGTGGGTTCCACACGTATACCATAGGATATATAACACATACGTCATCCAGACCTACAGAATTTAATGAAGTTGCACAACAGTTGTTACGCTGTTGCTCGTCCAACGGATGGACGGTCGGATGCAACACATGCCACGTGGGCCATGTGGATGGCAAGGATGTAGAATACATTCTTCAAGGTCGGTCCCATCCCACACGTGTGGGGTGGGCCACGTCCCATTTCAAAACGGATGGACGGAGTGTATAAAATACACACATCAAGGGGAACCTACACGCTGCAGGTGGTTGAATCACACTGTCCCATTGCTGGACGGTGGGGATAATACACAAATCATACAAGGTGGGCCCCACACACAGCCATGGTGGGTCCACACTTATTCAATGGGTACATAAAGGCACCGTCCAGATTTGGAATGGGCGGTGGAAATAAAACAATACATCAAGGAGGCTCCACATGGCACCGTCCAGATTTGGACGGTGCAAATACAAGATATATATATATATATATATATATATATATATATATATATATATATATATATATATATATATATATAGAGCAAGGTGGGTCCCACCCTGCACGTGTGATGGCCCTCAAAACATGTATACACATATGTATATATATCATATATATCATATATATTATATTAAGTAAATATTAAATACATCCAGCATCCGTGAGTACTGGACGGACGGTTGGGATATACAATACGCCCCCATTAATCACCATCCAGGAATGGACAGTGAGATATACAATGCATACATCTGTGGGACCCACCTCCACATGTGCAGCACGTGTGGAGTTGGTCCCACGGCAGCCTAAAATCAGATGGACAGATAGGTATAAAACATATATCACGGTGGGGCTGCAGAACCTGTTGGTGTCAACAGCAGTCATAGCTGCTGCTGGCCCTCTGTCCAAAAGATGGACGGCCTGGATGCAGGCTACATACAAATCAGGGTGAGGTTTCCACTCCATCGTCCATATAATGGACCACGTGGATAATATAATGCATCAGGGTGGGGTCCACGACAACGTGGTCCACCTGCTTTGGATCAAACTGATATTTGTATTTTTCCTCCATTACATCTGTCCCAAAAATGGACAGCAACATGGTGTGCCTCATGATCAAACAGTAAGGATAATGAATCATGGCGGCCATACTATCAAGGAAGAGAGAGAGAGAGAGAGAGAGAGAGAGAGAGAGAGAGAGAGAGAGAGAGAGAGAGAGAGAGAGAGAGAGAGAAGCACCTACAAACAATATAATTCACCCACCTTATGATCTTCTTCTTCCTTCTTCCGCCAATACGATCTAGAGCTCGAATGGATGGACTTCAACGGTTGAGATCGGACTTCGACGGTGGAACTGAAAGGTAGGAAGGTGGGCCACACTAGATTCTCTCCTATGGAAGCCATGGATGGTTGCTTGGAGAGAATGAGGGAGAGGGAGATGAGAGAGAGAGATGGGTGAGTGATGTGGTGGGTGTACTTTATGTAAGAGAGAGTTTGACTTTGGGGTTGCTTGGGGATGGGGTTATACTTTGACATGAGATGTGATGTTGTACTTGATTGATGTGATGTGATGTGATTGATTTAAAATAATGTCTTGGGTTTACAAATGCACAGTGTTTCCTCGAACTGAATGCGGGCCCACATCTCCTAGCTTGGGTATTGCCTCGGCGCGCGAGATGCAGCATCGGAACTGCGGCGACGACGCGGTCGTTAGGGTACAAGTCTTGGGTTGAGTCGACTCGGGTTAATGACATGTGAATCAGGGTCTCGCGCAAATGTCGGTTAAGGGTCGAAGGTTGTTGGGATTCGACTGGGAAGACTGCGGAAGTCTACGGAACGATACGGTCTAGGATACGAGTTTTACAATACATGTCCTACCTTTTGATCACTCCAAAAGCCCACTTTATGTTCATCCATTTAAGAAACTAACTATACACTCACTTACATACATGATTAGAGTACCAACCATCAAATTTTTATATTTTTAGCATGTCATATGACTGTCCATCATATTTGGATCCACTAAATGAGTCATCCAAATATCAGAATAAATTGTCAATCCGAAGATCATAGGGTATATACCACAACTACCGGTTAACTTCTCTATTAGATATATTAAAGCATTGTTTTAGACTTCGGAGTGGTATAGTCCATTAAAAAGACATATGGGTCATCTGTAGTCGATCAAGGCCCAAAATTGATCAATGGAAATAACATGAAAAATACGAAATGCTCACCCAATTTCAAGGTAATCGGATAGTGCATTTCGACATAACAAACGTTGGAAGCCAGTTGTGAGATGGGTGGCAAATATGTAAATATCATATGTCAAGCATATAATACCCAACATAAGCATGAGAGAGAGCTTGTTTCAATGTTGAACATTGTCCCCATGTTGACTGATCATGTGGCCCACCCGGAGCTCAAACTTGCTTCAAATTTTGGCTCTTGGGCCAATACATCATGGTAAATTTGATTAAGGGACTGGATTTTCTAGAAATCCATGTTAATGGACCCCACTTGATCATGCAAATCAACCTAAAAGTGGAAACTCCAGTTGCGAGGGTGGGAGAGATCTCCGCTACTGGAGCCTCTGCAGTTTACTATCCCATTGGGAAGAGAGGAGGCTATAGTCAATGTAGATGTGGTGACTCGTATCATGGGTATGGAACGTGGACTGGTACATGCTAATGAGGAAAACCTTACCAGTGAACGAGAAAGAAATCACCGCACACGTTTCCTTTACGGCCAGCTTGAGCGGTGAAGGTGAGGAAATAGCCTTGCATCGACCAAAATGACAAATGATTTCCGCCTGCTTCACCATGAAAGTGCCCTTGCAAGTGCCCTGGTTTGTCAATTAGCGTGTGTGTTGAGTCAGTCGGACTGCAGTGCCTCACCTGATGATCAATTCAAGCATCTGCCTCAACCGGATGTGTGGAAGCTCTCCATAGGTAAATCTAAGTCTCACATCTCATGTCCCAAAACACCAGGTGAATAAAACCCTTAAAACAAGTTAGACATCATAGGGTTTTTAAGTGAGAAAACTTTTTCAGAAATCAGAAAATCTCTAAGTTTTCTTGCTTTGTCGATCTTATCAATACACGTATCAATATGATCGACCTGCGCTATCGATGTCGTCAAAAGCTCAATCAATAAAATCGAATGAGGACAAATGTGTCCAGCAACCACATACATATCTAGAAGGAATTATCGATGTATCGATATACCTATTGATACTATCGATATTTGAATCTCGAGTCAATCGAAGGTGACTCGATAATATCGACTGGTAGATCTTTAGCGCCCTTATTTTTACTTAAGAAATTCATATATGCTTTGATATATCAAAGCTATCTTTGATACCATCGGAGTTCAAATCTCGATCATATCAGCAGGCTCTCAATGATATCGGTCATGGGCGCAAAGTTATTTAGTAACATTTTTCAGGTGGTTTTAAATTCTGATCGGGGGTCACTCGATAGAATCGATATTCAAATATCGATGGTATCGAGGCCAGATCGATTATATCAAGAATGGACAAACTGTCCAATAAGCTCACTGATAAAATCCTTGGATTTATCGATGTATCAATACGACCTTCGATATCATCGGTATTCAAATTCTAATGATATCGAGTATCCCCCGATCATATCTGATGACATGAAAAATTTCAAGCAAGTCTCTCATTTTCAAATGTTAAGGACTCGATCTTTGTATCGATAATATCGGAGTTCAAAATCCGATGGCATCGACACGAGTCTCGATTCTCTCGACCAGCTGGCAAAAGGTTTTCAATAGCATATGACATTGAGTTTGTATTATCAATTGGACCATCGATACAATCAAGAGTATACGCTTGATGATATCGAACTTTGTCATAAATGTGACCGTTTTATATCCGTTGAAACCTTTTACCTATATAAAGGGAGCTTGTCTTTAGTTGCTGGTAGAGAAAGAAGAGAGTGATTTTGAGTGCTTAACCTTAGATCATTTACCCAAAGCCCTTTATCTCAAGGGAGTTCATCCTCCAATCCACCCTCATCATTGATATTTAATAGAGTGGATTGGGGAATGAACTTTCGCATTCAAGGATCTTCCAGCTACTACCTTAATAGAAAATCATTAAGCTGGGATGCCTTGAATGCATAGATGATTGGAATCGCTCTATCTTCTTAATAGGAAAACATTTTGAGAGTAAGATTCCATCATAACCTTGACCTAGCCCGTTGCCATATATTGGTATATCATTTGTGTTGCGGATCAAGGGAGCAGAAGATTCTTCATCAATAAGGAGGAGATCTTCGTCATCGTGCTGAATGAGTCTCATCCACTTATCTGTAAGTATTTAGAGTCCAGAGGACCCTTTGATCATTCATTTATAGGATTGGGTCTAAGGTGTTTCTCACCCTTGCAAGTCCTCAAGGAGGCCTCCGACGGGAGTGTACGTGGTGGGTGCGTTGTGTGGACCCTTGCTCTGTGGAGAGCATAAACATCTGGTTGAAGGTGAACCAATCAAAACCATAGGTTTGAGGTGAACCGCTGTGAAACCTCGGGTTTGGGGTAAACCGCATAAAACCTCTATAGGGTCTTATGTAAGATCCTTGGCCAGTGTGCCTAAAAGTGGGTGCAGTATGTTGACCCTTACTCGTGAGAGCATAAACAGTCAGCCTTAGTGTAGGTTGTAAAGGTTAAAGGTGAACCTAATTTAAAACCTTAAGTTTTAGGTGAACCACTATGAAACCTCCTTAGTGAAATTCGGTACACTCAAGGGTTGAGTGCGGTTACTGGGAGTGGAGTAGACAAGTAGTCGAACCACTATAAAAATGTTTGTGTTTACAATTATTATTCTTTTATGTGTATGATTTACTTTAATACTTTCATATCTATATATCTGAGATCACACCTTACACACATACACAGTCATATTCATCATAAACTAGGTTAAATATTGTTATTTCTTGAATAGTTTGTGATTGGATCCTCTACCGGGCTTGGAAGCCAGTAAAGTTATGTTTGAGCAATCCTGATAACTGAATATTGATAGGATTAATGAAATAGGATTTTTAAATAAATTGTAAAAAATTTAAAAAGTCTTATTCACCCCCCTCTAGGATATATTAGCATATTCCTACTTCAACTCAAGCGATCTTCACCACTATTTCGCACCACATATTTACATATAATGTATATCCTAGGTGGAGTAACCGCACAGAGTGTACTCGGCTCATGGTGGATTTCTTATACAGAGCCGGTCAGGGAGACAAGCTATGCCTACCTACATTCATTTTATCTCAGATTGTGGGTACTACATGATCTACACGGGGAGATGCCTCACTTCCCTTCGAACGACTTATTTGTAAGATTGCCCGAAATTTTAGCTTTCGACTCCATCTGGAGAACCATGCCCTGATCCATATCATTAGTGACACTATGCTCAACAATATGGGCATAGGCCCCAGGTAGTGACAAACAAGGCTTGATGAGTACGGGAATGAGATAGAAGAGGAAAGTGAAGAGGAAGAAAGTAGTGAAGATGAAGAAGGAAGTGAGGAGGAAGATAGGGAAGAAGAAAACAATGAGGAGGAATAGCAGGAAGAGGAAGAGGAGGCTTAAGGTTCTGATGGGGGACCTCCTCCTACTGCTACACATGACGACCGCCATGATTGGGTTGCCTTAGAAGCCCGCATGGCTCAGATTGAAGAGAACCAGGCCGCCTTGAGACAAGAGGTCAAGGAGAATTAGGCCTATCTGAAACAGAAATTCAAGTGGATGTCTCGCACTTTGAAGAACCTCCTATGTTGTATGCAGGATAAGGGTGCTCCTCCACCTTCACCAGAATCAGAGGACTAGTCATATGCTGTAGTCGTCTTTTGGTTTTCCTTATTTTCTTGCTTGTCTTTGTAATAGCCTTGGTAGGCTTAATTATATGTTAGAGAAGTGAGTGTTAAAACTTGTATGAGATTAGCTCACATGCATCTTCTGTCATGATTCATGTAATACTATATCTCATGCATTGTGATAATTTTTGGGTGAATGAAATGCATGAAGCTTCTTTTGAATTGAAATGTGTAGAATGCTTAGAAAAATTGAGTTTTGTTATACTAAAGATTACACATGTTGCACCCTGTGTTATATATAGGGGATGCCTCTTAAAAATACTCGAAACATTGCACGTCTCGCACTTGGCGGATCGATTGACGGGGCACCTCCCCTGAATGATAGCCAGACGGACCCTAGTTTGGGCCCGGATATTGAGACTATGTCGAATTCACAGCCAGCCATTGGCCCCACCAATGGGCCAACACCTTGTGCACCATCGGTTCCTGAACAAAACCGTACGTCTTCATCAATGCCACACATGCCTCAGGCGGCTCCTCCCCTTGATAGATTGGAGTAGATGATGCTCCTAATGCAGTAGTAGCGGTAAGTCTGGGCTACTATTGTGGGGGCTATTGCTCAAAACCTGAATATGGTCCCGCCTGCACCACCTGTGCACCCTACTAGAAATATGAATGCCATTAGTTTATTTGAACACTTCCAGTGCTTCTGTCTCCCTACCTTTGCGGGCACTCACAGGCCTGAGGAAGCCGAATACTGGTTAGATTGCATCTCTAAGATGTTGAAGCCATTACACTGCACTGACGCCGAGCAAGTTGAATTGGTTACATATATGTTTGAGAAGGAGGTTAGTCTATGGTGGGACAGCATCCTGTGAACAGTTCCTGTAGAATACGTGTAGACGTTGAGCGCATTTGAAACATGCTTCCATGAGAAGTACTTCCCCCTCACTTACCGTAATGAAAGGGAGGGTGAGTTTCTTCGCCTCTGATAGGGAGGAATGACCGTGTCAGAGTATGAAAATAGATTCATGGAGCTAGCTAGATACGCTCCTTTGATTCTAGTAGACGAGCTGATGAGAATGCAACATTTTTCTGAGGGTTTGCGGCTTGATATCCGCACGAACATGTGTTGCATTAGCATTCCCAATTCTGTAGAACTGGTGAACTTATCCTTGCGAGCCAAGCAGGATGGCGAGAGATTGTCTCGTACACATGTACCCATGGGCCCGAGGCCTCGACTTGATTTGCTGAACTGATCATTCCTCGGCAAGAGACCACGCGCCAATTCACCTCCCAGGCTTACGGCTCCACCGAACCAGCTGAGGCGATTAGATTTGTGTTGTACCTACTATAAGAGGATGGACCATACAGATACATATTGCTTTACCAAGATGGGAGACAATGGCTTCACACCGCCTAAGATTAACCACCAGATGCCACAAGATATTTCAGCTCCACCTCTACGATCCACACCACCAGCACAGCCGTCCAACCGACCTTCCGCACATCGATTTAGGCCACATCAATGGCCTATGACAACGCAACCAAATCGTTCTCAACAAGCTCATGTACATGCACTAGTAGCCGGAGCATCTGAAACAACAACTACAGTGCCTTTAGCCTTTGAAGTCACTACCCACATTCAAGGTACACCTGTATTCCTATTGGTGGAATCGGGTTCACTATATCGATAGTATCATGCTCTACAATCAAGCGTTTGGGGTTGAACAATATCCCTATGATTGGGGTGAGAGTCCTTACCGCAAAGGGAACATTCTTCGACGCTACTAAGTTTTGTAAAGATTGCCCGATAGACTTAGGGAGCAGAATAGTGCACATTGACCAGATTGTCACCCCGCTGCATCATTACGACGTCATCCTCGACATGGATTAACTGACTGAAATGAAGGCAGAGATCGATTGCCATACCAGATTGGTGACAACACGTGGACCTGAGGGCACAACCTTTACTTTCCTAGTGTAGGTCAGTTGGCCTTATGTAAGACCCGTATTTTAGTCCGTACTGTTCTGTAGACTTCCGTGGTCCTACAGGTCAAATTCCGTCAACCTTCGACCCATAACCGATATTTATGCGCGACCCTGATTCATATGCCATCAACCTGTATCGAGTCAACCCAAGACCATTACCATAGCGACCGCGCCATCACGGCAGTTCCTATGCCGCGACTTGCGCACCGAGGCGATACCCTGGTCAAGAGATGTGGGCCAACGTTTGGTGCGAGAAAAACGCCGGGCATTGTGAAACCCAATAGAATCTCTACGAGGTGTCACATCAATCCCATCAATCAATTAATCTCATCACATCACATGTCAAGTACATGTCAAGTACACATCACCTTTCATCCATACCCAAGCAACCACAAAAGTCCAAAAGTTTCTTACAAGCCCATACTTTTCTTACACAAAATGCCTTAAAAGTCAAGATTTTCTTATACACCCATCTCTCTCCCATCCATCACTCCATCACCCATCACTCTCTCTCCCTTTACAACTCTTTCTCTCTTTCTCATTTTCAAATCTCCAAGCAAGAAAATTCCATACGTATGAGAGTTCTCCAAGCATTCCCAAGCTCCAAGTGTGGCCCACTTTCCTACCTCATCATCTCCCATCCTAGCCATCCATTCCTCATCTCACCCATTGAAATCAAAGCTAAGGTGCTAAGGAGCCCATAGGAGCAAGAAGATCGAACGGTGGGTGTTTGATAATGTTAGTTTTTTCATATTTTTGAGATGGGCCAAGTGAGGCCAACCGATCAATGGTTTGGATCTCACTTGGGACCCTAAGTTGTGGCCGATGGCCCACTTTGATCATCATGATCATCCATGATGGGGCCATATTCCATGGACCCCATCATGATATTTATTTCATTGCAATAGGAAGGTCATCTAGACCGTCCATATTAGTGGGGAAAGGATCTCCACCGTTGATTGTAGATTTTGGTGGTCCCACATGCTTTAGGGCCCACTTGATGTATGATTCATTACAAGAGAGGGCCCATAATGTCAGAGTCCCTCCATCACACGCGTGTCCCACACTCTTTCCCTTTCTCTCTCTCTCTCTCTCTTCATTTTTATGTTTATTTATTTGTGATGGTGTGGCCGTGTGGCCCACTTGGATGGGTCCCACTGGATGTATGTGTTTCCCCATGCCCTCCAACCCCTTTCCTTGGTGGCCCACATCTATAAATGGGGCCCACTTCAATGTACATATTATGTCTAGGGACGCTGGACGTTCCCTGGACGTCGTTGGAAATAAAAAAAAATGAAAGAAGAAAAAGAAGCCTTTTGGAGTGGGCCACTAGTATAGGCCCCACCTTAACGTATGTATGAAATCCAAGCCGTCCATCCTCCTACCCATCGCATTTTAGGCGTTGAGCCAAGAGTTGGGGTTGATTGGAAGATCTGGTGGGCCATAGCATTGAAGATTACATCATCACCATTCGAAGATCATTTTCCTATTTTATTTTATTTTCTAAACATTAAAAAATATCCTATATTATACTCGTTGGATCTGTTACGAGCCAGGGAAGCTAATGGACGGCATGGATTTTTTTGTTGCGGGCCCTAGATGCCAAAAATCCCAGAAAAATGGATTTTCAAGTTTTAAAAAAAAAATAATGTAGAGGCATTGCCTCTGCCTCTGACACCGCGCGACAGCAGCTGCACGCTGCTGCGCGCAATGTTTGGACGGGCGGACGTCAGGGGCCCACGAGCCTGCAAGTGGGCCCCATTGTGATGTTTATTTGTCATCCAACCTGTCCACGAGGTGGGCCATCCCCAGCAGTGGGCCCCCTTTAAGTTTCACCTCCATCTAACACTCAGGTGGCCCACGCTACTGAAAACAGTGGGATTGAACCTCTGCCATTGAGACTCTTTTGGTGGGCCACAGAAGTTTTGGATTAAGGTGAAATTTTTATTTTCCTTTCATTCAGGTCAGTGTGACATTGTCAACAGGTTAGATGGAAAATATATACTATGGTGGGCCCCACATGGGACCCACAGTGATGTATGTGTTTTATATCCACCGTCCAGGCGGACGGTGGAGGACCACCATGATTTTTGTGTTTTATCCGTCCAGCGGACGGTGGAGCTGGGGACCCACGGTGATGCATGTGTACCTGCCAACCACAGTGGACCCCACCATGATTCATGTGCTGCATCCCGACCGTCTATCCACTTAGAAAGATCATTTTTAAGCATGAGTTGGATAATGATGCTGATCTATTTATCAAGTGGGCCACCTATGTTTAGATGTGGCCCGTTTGACATGTAAGGCCTATGGAATTAGGCCCACTTGATATGTAAGGCCTATGGAATTAGGCCCACTTGATATGTAAGGCCCATGGAATTAGGCCCACTTAATATATAAGGCCTATGGGTATAGGCCCACTTGATATATAAGGCTCATGGGTTTAGGCCCATTTGATTTACATAAGGCCCATGAGATTAGGCCCATTTAATGTAATTTAAGGCCCATGGGATTGGACCCATTTGATGTGTTCCAAGGCCCATGGGATTAGACCCATTTGATGTACATATGGGGCCCAATTGGTGTGGCCCATTTGTTACATATAAGACTCATAAGATTAGGCCCATTTGATACAATCTAAGGCCCACGGGTTATGACCCATTGCAATGCACGTATGGCCCATTGGTGTGGTCCATTTATGTGGCCCATTTGACGAATAAAAGGCCCATATGACATGGCCCATTGGATGTATTTAAGGCCTAATGGGATGTACCTGAGGTCCATTGCAATGTGTGATCCCAACACTGATTATGTAACGATGTTTGCAACGATCGTGCCTTGGGAGCAATGTTGGTTTGACGTCCACATTGCGAGTGTAATGCTGGTTGGATGTCCACATTACGACTCTCCTTAGGGCCCATTAATGGGCCCGTACTTATTGTGTATAGGCCGTCTAGGCCCATCTGAATGGTAAGGATAGTTCATTTCATTATAACATGTTTAGTATAGTTCCATGACTCATTATCATACGCATCATATGTATGCTTGATATGAGAGGTGACTGATCATAGCATATGCCTTCAGGCAGGTTGTTTATGGGCTCCCGGTTAGGCGGTGTTGCCCTACATGAGCGCACGATATGCCCAGGATTTATTGTATGACTGAATAGCGTGATTCATGCATTTCGCATTGTGTGATATGGTTACTCTATGCCCTAGTGACATCAGGGTTGTAGCCTCCACAGACGTATCGTGGTTGGCAAGATTGGATACCGAAAATTTTATTCTACATGGGGTGCTATAGATATCCCTGGGTGAAAGTCCCTAAACCCTGATGGTACCAAGAGGTTGCTCCAACGTCTAAACCGAGTGGGTAGATGAGCGTTGACTGCGTCGTGGTTGGTTGGAAGGGGGTGCGACCTTACCTGCCCGAGTGTAGGGGGTAAAGCTCGGTTGAGTTTGACCAGCTCGAGGAATGGGTCCGCTATCGACGAGTCGAGCCCGATATTGGCAGACGGATAGTGAGGTCTCTTCCACTTACCTTATTGCGCGCGATGTGGCGGCGATTTGGTTTAGAGTGTACTAAACCCCGGTGATATCCTAGAGTTGAGCTGTATTGACATGTGGGCTCAGATGAGGATTGTATACTTGACTTGCATCTTGCATCGCATAGCCTTGGTACGGTTCATGATATTATGGATCCATCTGCATATTCCGCATTACTCTGATATTACATGATCATATTACTACCTTGCGCACACACTTTCACCATCCTCTAAGCTTTCTATAAGCTTATGCATGACCGTTGCATGCAGGTGACGTTGGGGCGCAACAACACTGAGAAAGGAGCACTTGCAGATCATTTTGGAGTTTTTGTTCCTTACCATTGTATTTCTCTTTATGCTCATTGTACTTGTAAAGTTTTTTATCATAGTAGAAATGTAATGGAGTTCTTGGTTGTTGTTTGTGGGTTATACCTTTGGTTATGCTTATTACGAATCAGACTGACGTTGAAAATCCTCCTCGTAGCATCCCAGGATCGGAACCTCGCGAATGGGCGCTAGGAGCCGAGAATGGTGTTCTACGGAGGCTGTCGGCATTGGATTCGGCGATCGAGAATTTTGTGAGCCCTGTTTCTGAGTTTGGGGCGTGACACCCTACCGTATAATTTATTGTGTTTCCTTATTAGAGAATGTTGATGGTCTGACACTTGGGAATACGCCAGTAGTCCAAGATTTCACGGACGTGTTCAGGACGATACTTGGACTACCTCCTCGGTGCGAGATCGACTTTACTATCGACCTTGTGCCTGGTGCGACACCCATTTCTTTACCAACGTATTGCATGCCTCCATATGAAATAGAGGAATTGAGAAGACAGATTGATGATTTGTTGGATTTAGGTTTTATATGGCCTAGTGTATCTCCTTGGGGAGCACCTGTATTATTTGAAAAGAAGAAGAACGGGTCGCTGCGATTGTGTATTGATTATCGCAGGTTGAACCAAGTGACAGTGAAGAACAAATATCCTTTTCCCAGGATAGATAATCTGTTCGACCAGTTGAAAGGGGCACAATATTTCTCCAAGATAGACTTGCAGTCCGAGTATCATCAGTTGCATGTCAGGGATGAAGACGTGCAGAAAACAGCATTTAGAACCATTTTTGGGCACTATGAATTCCTTGTGATGTTGTTTGGACTTTCAAATGCACCGACCGTGTTCATAGACCTCATTAACCGGGTATTTCGACCGTATCTGTACCGGTTCGTCATTGTATTTATAGATGACATTTTGATATACTCCAAGAGTTGAAAGGATCATGAAGAACACCTATGAGTAGTCTTCGATACTCTCAAGAAGAATCAGTTGTTTGCGCAATACTGAAAATGTGACTTCTAGAAGGAAGAAGTCAAGTTTCTGGGACACGTGGTGTCTAAGGAAGGTATTACCATGGACCTTAATAAGGTGACCGCAGTTCAGGACTAGGAGCAACCCAGTTCGGTTACTGGAGTGAGGAGTTTTCTTGATTTTGCTGGCTACTATTGTCAATTTATTAAAGACTTTTCCAAGATAGCCAGACCATTGTCTCAGCTCACTTGAAAAGATCTTACGTTTGCCTGGAATGAGAAAGCAGAAGCAGCCTTTCAAGAATTGTAGGATAAGCTGACGTCTGCACCCGTACTAGTATTGTCAGAGCAAGGGGTCAGATATACTATATACACTAACGTGTCTCATATTGGTTTAAGTTGTGTTCTTATGCAAAAGGACAAAGTGATTGCCTATGCATCATGACAGCTGAGGAAGCACGAAGAAAACTACCCTGCGTACGACTTGGAATTGACAGTAGTTATCTTCGCATTAAAGCTCTGGAGACATTACCTCTACGGAGAGGATTTCAAGCTTTTTTGCAACCACAAGAGCCTCAAGTACATATTCACATAGATGGACCTGAATATGAGTCAACGACGTTGAATGGAAACCTTAAAGGACTTCAAGTTTGAGGTTTCCTACCATCTCTGCAAGGCAAACCTTGTGGCTGATGCATTGAGCCGCAAGAAGAGAATAGAATTTGTAGTTTTGCTAATGATAGAAGAATAGAGTTTTGGTAGGTTATAGCCAAACGGCTTATAGTAGAGAAGCCGTTTGAGAGAGTCGCACATATTCATGTATAGCCACTTATTGATGACCGAATCATTGTGGCTCAAAAGGAAGATGAATTGTTGGTGAAGATGAGAGAACGAGCAAGTGACAGTGAGGGCTTCGAATTGAAATGGACCTCCAAATGGGCCCCATTCGTCAGAGACAGTCTCCCTTTGGCTATAACCTAAGTATACCATGGCCCTGGGGCCATTGACATCACTTATGGGCCTATATAAGGACCTTAAATCACCCCTCATTCCATACGAATTTCTCTAACCCTAGGAAAGAGAAGAGAGAAAAGAGGAGAAGAGAGTGAGGAGTAGAGTGAGAGTTCAGGAAATCATTGCTGGGATTCACTCCCACTACACCACGTACCGAATCACCTTGCCACCGTTGCTACGCGAGTCATTTCAACTTTGATTTGGGTAAGAAGTCCTAAACCTAATATTGTTTTAGAAATCCAAATAGATAAATCGGTGAATAGCTAACCTATTTCGTGATTCAGGTAACCATTGTTCTGTAAATGGGAGCGTAGGATTCGAACCAAGTTCGAAACGAGCAATCCGACAAAAGGTGTGGATTATAAACATTTAGGTTATGGTTTTCAAGGATTTCAATATCACCAATGATTTATGTTTGACTTGATTGTTGTCATATAATTTTAGTTAAGATGTATTCGATAAATTCTACATGTGTTTGAACTATGTGAATATATAATGCATTCCATGTGTTTCTTAAAATGTTTGAATGAAATTGCAATTATGATTTGTGTTTGTCATGACTATTAATCTAGAATACATGTTTGTTGTATGTATGACAACTCCTTTATGAAAGGATGTCACGCCCTAAACCCAGAAATCGGATTCACGAGAATCCCGATCACCGAATTCGGTGCCGACAGCCTCCGTAGTACCCCATTCTTGGCTTCCGACGTCCATACGCCAGATTCCAATCTTGGGATCCTAAATGGAAGATTTTTAATGTACATTTATCTTGTAAGAAGCATAACCTTAAGTATACCTAAATCGTAAAGGCAACATCATCATCACATATCCACTAATATTATCATTTGAATACAATGCTAAAAGGGGAAATGCATTTGCCAAATAAGATCAAAGCTTCGGAATATAGCTACATGCTCCAAGCTCCACGCTGCCGCAACCTAACATCACCTGCATGCATTTATCGTGCATAAGCTTATAGAAAGCTCAGAGGGTGATGAAAGTGTGTTTACGAGGTAAGTGCCAAGTATGCAATACAATGCCATAAATCATACAATGGAATAAATGGAAATACTGACAAGATATGAGATCAGAGTAAGTGGAATTATACTAACAAGAGCATGAATTATCAGAGTAAACAGAAGTACTGACCAGGTCATAAATCATACGATGACAGAGTAAGTAGAAGTACGAACAAGTCCATAAGTCAATCAATGTTAGAATACGCAATATAGAACAGTTATGCAATAAGGAGTCATAAAGAGTCAAATATCAGATGCCGAGGATATAACGTAATATACAAATCCTGTTAAGTCTGTCTAGGCCATATAAGTGCAGAAACATAGCAATCCAAAATATCATATACATGCAGATGTAATGCAATATGCGATGCGAATGATATGACCATGCTGGAGTGTGAAGTCGGGATGATAGTACGTAGTATCGCAGGCTACGGTGTCTACCAAAAGGGACTTCTATCCAAACCAGTCCCATACCTAAATTTGGATAGTCAGACTCAACGTGGTAAACTCCTGATTTCAGGTTAGTCGCGCGCCCAACCGAGATCCTTGCCATAACGAAGGTACGTAACAGTTAGTTGCGCACCACCAGCCCTAGTGGATAGTGAATGAATGAATGAATAAGCATGCAACTCCTACTCAATAAGTCCACATATCTGTATAGTTCTTCTTTGGGATCATCACCGGGGTTTAGTACACTCCAAATGGTACTGTCGCTCTCCCTAGCCGCACATCCAAGTGAGCGTAAGAAACCTCACTATCCTCCTGACCAATAGTCTGCTAATACCTATTCGGCACGTCGATAGCGGACCCATTTACGAGCTGGTCAAACTCAGCCTAGCAATACCCCCTGCGCTCGGGCGAGTAAGGCCACACCCCCTCCCAACCGACCACGACATAGTGGGAGATGCGCCCTCCTCATATTCGGCACTCGGGCGCTCATGTATCCACTCGGTCTCGACGTTGGGGCGTCCTCTAGTACCAAGAGGATTTTAAGAATTTTCACCCAGGGCCATCTATGGTAGCCCGATGCTCGAACCAAATATTTTCGGTGTCCTATCTGGCCATTCACGATATGCCTGTGGAGGCTACAGCCCTGATGTCGCTAGGGCGTACAATGGTCATGTCGCACAAATGCGAGATGCATGAGTCACACAGTGCAATCATGCATAAATCCTGCGCATACCATGCGCTCATGTGGGGCAACCCCACCAATCAGGGAGCCCTATGAATAACTTTCCCTATGGTATATGCGATGGTCAATCACATTTCATAATCAACATGCAGATGATGCGTATGTATTATGATGCTATGCTGTCACATACTCATAATAGGTATCAATGACCAGCACCGACAATTGACCTCGACAATGTGAACATTTAACCAACATTGCCCCCAAGGAATGACCCATATATAACCTAACATATAGTCGATCATGGCCTCACACTAGGGCCAAATATACAAAACTATGGGCCTCACTTAAGAGCTTAATACGCATCGTGATGGGCCTCACTCATGAGCCATATATATATCAAGTAGTTCGCATCTTACGGGTCTAATATACATCGCAATGGGCCACTCCCACGAGCCTAATATACATCAAGTCGGGCCTCACCATATGGGCCAAAAATATATCACAATGGGCCACGTCTCATGGGCCTCGAACACATCACAGTGGGCCTCGACAATTGGAATTGGCCCTAACAATTGGAATCAACACTTGGAATCGGCCTCAACAATCGAAATCGGCAAATCGATCATGATAAATGGCCTCGGTTGCTAATCGATAATCGGTCAAGTCAATCGAAATCGGCAATCGGCCATGATAATGGAAAATAGCAAATCGGTCAGGACAATCAGAATTGATTAATAATTGGAATCGAAAAATCGATCGCGTCGATCGAAAATCGAAAATCAGTCACGACAATCGGCCTCGATCGTAAATCAGCAGATGGCCACGATAATTGGAATCAGTCAATAATTGGAATCGGCAATTCAGTCACTCCAATCGAAAATCGATAATCGATCACAACAATTAGCCTCGATCACAAATCGGCATTTGGCCATGATAATTGAAATCAGTTAATAATCAGAATTGGCAAATCGGTCACGTCAATCAGAATCGACAATCGGTCACGACAATCGGGCTCGACAAATCAGAATCCACAATCGGTAAGAATGAGCCTAATAAGGCCTAAGGGGAGATCACAATGAGGACATCTAACCATCATTGCCCATCAATGTGGACATCTAACCAACATTGCTTCCAAGGAGTGGTCCACATAAGAGATTCATACACAACGTAACGACCACACATACATCACATCGGGCTTTCCCCATGGGCCTCGAATACATCAAATGAGCCACGTATCTGGATCTTGAATACATCAAATGGGCCACGTGTCTTGGGCCTAATACACGTCATAATGGGTTGCACGATAAGGGCCTAATACACATCATAATGGGCCTCGTGTACATCAGGTTGGGCCTCATCATATGGGCCTCATATACGCCAAGTGGGCCGCATCAATGGGTCACACTAATGGGCCTCATACACATCAAGTGAGCTGCATCAATGGGCCACACTAATGGGCCTTATACACATCAAGTGGGCTGCATCAATGGGCCGCACTAATGGGCCTCATACACATCAAGTGGGCTGCTCAATGGGCCGCACTAATGGGCCTCATACACATCAAGTGGGCTGCTCAATGGGCCGCACTAATGGGCCTCATACACATCAAGTGGGCTGCATCAATGGGCCGCACTAATGGGCCTCATACACATCAAGTGGGCTGCTCAATGGGCCGTACTAATGGGCCTCTTACACATCAAGTGGGTTGCATCAATGGGCCACACTAATAGGCCTCATACACATCAAGTGGGCTGCTCAATGGGCCGCACTAATGGGCCTCTTACACATCAAGTGGGCTGCATCATGGGCCGCACTAATGGGCCTCATACACATCAAGTGGGCTGCTCAATGGGCTGCACTAATGGGCTCATACACATCAAGTTGGCTACATCAATGGGCCGCACTAACGGGCCCCATAGGTGGGCTACATATACATCATAGGTGGGTCTCAAGTACCCAACAAGTGGGCCTCAAATATAAATCACAGGTGGGCCTTGTATTACATCTAAAATCATTTCATTAGCTGCAGGTATAACATGTGTGTCAGTGTACATTATCATTCCATGGGGTACATGGCCCACTAATGATAATCAGCACCATCCAAACATTGTCGATGTAAATCAGCGCCTTCCAAACATTGTCTATGAAAATCAGCGCCATCAAAACACTTTCCAGCACCGTCCAGCACAATCTGGACGGTGTGGATAAAAAAAATACATCATGATGGTGTCCACCGTTGGATAACATAGACAAGACATAAAAAAATCAAGGTGGGCTCCATGGAAATTGCTGGCGTCTCCAGCAGCCCTACGTGGGGCCCACCATAACATTATATATAAAAATATATTATTATTATTATTATTATTATCATCATCATCTTGAAAACAACCACCGTCCGGTCCAGGCCCTGGACATTAGGGACAGACGGTGCAGATGCAATGCTCATATCATGTGGAACCCACAGAAATTGCAGACGTCAATTCAGCAGCTTCCTGCTGCTGGGGTCCCACGTCCTTAGATGATGGACAGTGTGGATTAAGACACACATATCATGGTAGTCCCCATGTGAGAGATGGACGGGGGAGACATAACACTTACATCACAATGTATACCGCCGTCTAGCTGCTGGACGGTGGATGCAACACATGAATCAAACGGTAGCCACCGTCCAGCTGCTGGACAGTGCAGATACGACATATACATACAGGTGGGGGTTCCATGGAACTGCTGACGTACAACAACAGCTGAGGCTGTTTAATCCCAACCGTCCACATATATCAGGATGGTCCCCACCGTCTAGATGGACGGTGGGATGGATACATACCATGGTGGGACCCACGGAGCTTGTAAACGTACGCAGCAGCTGCTGCCACTAGTGAGGACCACAAATGGACGGTCTGGATTGAACACAGACATCAGTTGGGTCCACACGTGTGGCCCACCTATTGTAAATAAAGCTGATGTTTATTTATTTATTTATTATTTTATTATTATTATTATTTACAAACGGTCCAGTAGTTACTTTTGCTGGACGTTCAAAACGAATGGACGGTGATGGACATATGACAAATTCATCAAGGTGGGTCCCACCTTCTGAAAATGTTGGACGGTTTGGATAAATAACATATGTCAAGTCGGTCCCACGGATGGGCAGTGGATAATACACATACATCAAGGGAATCCCACCGTCCAGAAACGCTGGACGGTGGATAGTCATGGATGAAACACAGACATCAGGTGGGTCCACACGTGTGGCCCACCTGCTTTAAATGAAGCTGGTATTTGTGTTCTCACTCAGTCCAGGGGCGCTGGGAGTCCCAACAGGCAGACGGTGCGGATGGGGCACGCCAACAAAGTGGCCCCATGTCCAGCAATGTGTGGCCCACGTGGATGAAATAAGGACATCTGGTGGGTCCCACGGATGGTTGGCATGGATATAAAATACATACCTTGAGGTGGGGTCCATCAGGGCGGGCCAAACGGCCACATCACCACCAAGGAAATGAAAGAGAAGAAAAAGAGAGATAAAGAGAGGAAGATCGGCATATTAGAGGAACCCCGCCACTATGGGCCCTCCCTATATAAGGCATATATCAAGATGGGTCCCACCATATGTGGACCCTAAATCAAAACAACGAGATGATGAACACCCACCTCAAGATCTCTTATTCCTTCTTCCACCAAAGCATCCTAGAGCTCCAAAGGACAGACTTCAATGGTTGAGATTGGTTTTGGAGGGTGGAAATGGGAGATAGGAAGTGGGCCACATAAACTTCTCTCCTCTCCCTTGGGAAGCCATGGATGATTTTTCTCTCTTGCTTGGGAGAATGGGAGAAAGAGAGATGAGAGAGAGAGGTTGTAAGAGAGAGGGATGGGTGTGATGGGTGAAAAGGTGAGTGATGGGTGATGTGTACTTTGACATGTGAGGGATGGGTTACTTTGACTTTGAGGTTTCTTGGGAATGGGGTTTTGTACTTGACATTAGAGGTAATTGATGAGATTTGATTGATTAATTGAGGTGACATATCGTAGAGATTCTCTTGGGTTTTGCAACATGCGATATTTTCCTCGAACTGAACGCAAACTCACTTCTCCTGGCCTGGGTATCTCTTCGGCGCGCGAGTCGTGGCATCGGAACCGTGACGGCGGCATGGTCGCCAAGGTACAAGTCTCGGGTTAAGCCGACTCAAATCTACAGGATACGACTTAGGGTCACGCACAAACGGCGATCAAGGTCGCGGGTTATCGAAATACGATGGGAAGGATCTCAAGAGTCGACGGAACAGTACGGATTAGGATTCAGGTCTTACAAAGGATTTGCCGTAATATATGCTATAACTAATTTATTTTATGTATGTAGTAATGTGTGGTCTTAAGTGTTTGATAAAATGTGTGAATGAGAAATGTTGATGATTTATATTTATTAAGTATATTAAGATAGGATTCTCTATTACCTTAATCATATGTATAGTTTCTTTCATGTAATCTTATTTGCCGTGACGTAATTTATGGATAAAATGCAAGTGCTTGGTGACATGTTCAATATGTTTGATAAAATGCTCAAATGAGAACTATGTTTGGATTATTTGCTAAATGCTGTTATAATTAACATATGTGATTGCCTATTGCATTTGAGTATGATTGGGACTACTACGTAGTCTAGGCAATCGGTAACGGTTCCCGATTGAGTTGGTGAACTAGTCTCGCCACATTGGATACATTCAATGAATCCAAACCATAAGGTGATTGTCAATAGTGGTTTGGCCACGTGGAGTGCTTACGCGCTCCATGTCGATAAATTCAGTGTGCGCTCGTACCAATCGAACCTGTCAAATGACCCGATTGGCCTATTATGTGTTTACCATGTATGGACACTACTGCTTGAATCTAACTTACCACTTACCAATGTAAATCCTGTTTCAATCATGGTACCACGATCCGCTAAGACTCATAAGCTGGGCATGGTGGTATTGGACATCGTGATTGAGTTGTCGGCCTACGCTGGGGTGACCTGCCTCCCCGTAGTGACCAGTGAGCAACCCAAACTCGTGAGTCAAATACGGTAGTATAGGAAACTGTATTTAAGCTGTCGGCCTGCGCTGAGGTGACGAGCCTTCCCGTAGTGACCCAATTATAAACTAGGCCTACGCTGAGGTGATGAGCCTCTTCGTAGTGACCTCGAGTGTAAACTCTTGAACTTGCCTATCCACTGCTTTTCATTAGGAGTGATGCCCTACAACTTGCCTATCGTATGTGATTAATTAGGATTAACGACCCTAGATGGATTTTTCATTTGGGTTAATGATATAAAGGGAGGTATCTTAGCTTCTCGAATCTACTGTATGAATAAACCTAATCAATTACTTAGCTAACACGACCATGCACTGTATTGAATGTGCTTTGGCGAGGAAGTGCATGTTTAGGGAGTTTTCTATGCGTGATCATGAATGAAGTCGTTAAGGGAGTGCAGGCGAGGCCATTTATCATTACTGCATATCATTTCTACATTAACAAGAATAATTAGGAAGTAATTATTGTACTGATTTGTCATTACTGCTTGATTGAATTAATAACATGTTAACCTTTGCCTTATAGTACCACTGAGTTGATCACTCACTCCCAATCTGGGATAGTGTTATAAAACACCAACCGAACTCTGTTTTAGTTGTAGATAACGATGAGACTTACACGATGGAGCCAAATTTCTTAGATGAGGAGGTGGAGTTCTCCTACGTTAAGCTCTCAGGTGGGTTTGTATAGACCTAGAACTATGTCGTCGGGATTACATGGATTAGTCGTACATTCACATTTTATCATTTTGTATATTTTGAGACAAATTATGTCACACTCCAAACCCAGAAATCAGATTCACAGGAATCCCGATCATCGAATCCGGTGCCGATTACCTCTGTAGTGCCCCGTTCTCGGCTCCTGGTAATCATATGCTAGATTCCAATCCTAGGATCCTACAAGGAGGATTTTCAGAATAATTTTTTTTTATAATGAAGCATAACCACAAGCATAACTAAGTCATAAAACAAAATCACCACATATCCACTATATCAAAAACTTTACGTACAATGCAGAAAGGGAAATATAAGGTGATCAAAAAGCTCCAAAATACTCAGATGCCCACTCTTGCCTCAGCGCTGCTGCTGTCCGATGCTACCTGTACCCAACGGTCGTGCATAAGCTTACAAAAGCTTAGAGGGTGGTGTAAGTGTGTGCGCAAGGCAAGTGCCAAGTATATAATATCAGAGTAATGTGAAAATATGTGGTAAGTCCATGAATGCTATCAACCATAACAAGGCTATGTGATGCAAGGCATGAATGCTATCGGTCATACCAAGGCCATGAGATGCGAGGCTTATGTAGCCAAATGTCATATGTAAGATGTAAAGCAAGCATACCAGTACACATCAAGTACATATTCAATATAGTTCCTCTCTAAATATCACTGGGATCTAATACACTCACACTGATTGCCTCCTCCCTAGCTGCACAACCAAGCAAGCAGAATAGACCTCACTATCTGCCTGACCAGTAGTCTGCCAATACCTACCCAGCTCGTCGATAGCGGACTCATTTATGAGTTGGTCAAACTCAGCCTAGCTAATAGCCCCCTCACTCGGGCTGATAAGGCCACACCCCCTCCCAACCGACCACGACACAGTGGGAGACACAGCCTACTGGTATTCGACACTCGGGCGCTCGTATATCCACTCGGTTTAGACATTGGATCAACTCTTGGTACCAAAAAGGTTCTGAGACTTTCACCCAAGGCATCCTAAGTGCCCACAATACTAGAATCAAATATTTCTGGTATCCGATACGGCCATCCACGATATACTTGTGAAGCCACAACCCTGATTTCACTAGGGTGTACAATGATTAAGTCACACAAATGCAAGATGCATGAGTCACACCGTACAATCATGTAGCAATCTCGCGCGTACCATGCGCTCATGTGGGACATTCCGTCTCATAAGGAGTCCTGTAAATGTCTCAGCCCGATGGCTTATGCTATGATCAAACATTCCTCATATCAAGCATACATATGATACATATGGACATGAATAATGGAATTATACTAAGCATGTTATAAAGTAATGAACTATCCTTACAATGTAGATGGGCCTAGATGGCCTACAAACAACAAGTACGGGCCTATCAATGGGCCCTAGGGAGAGTTGTAATGCAGACATTTAACCAACATTATACTTGCAATGTGGACGTCAAACCAACATTGCTCCCAAGGCATGACCCACTATAAAACATCATTACATAAACTATGTTGGGATCACACATTGCAATGGACCTTAGGTACATCCCATTGGGCCTTAAATACATCAAATGGGCCATATCACATGGGCCTTATATTCATCAAATGGGTCACATCAATAGGCCACACCAATGGGCCTAATGTATATTACAATGGGTCATAACTCGTGGGCCTTAAAATGCATCAAAATGGGCCTAATCACATAGGTCTCATGTATAGATCAAATGGGTCTCAACGGACGGCCACAAGTACATCCATATGTACATATAATAACTATATATACATATAAATGAATCATATCAAAAGATCAACCGGACTGCACTCCAATTAACAGTGGTGAGAATGATTTCCACCATTAAAATCCTCAAGGCCACCATAACATTTATTTCCCATCCAATCTAATCACGAGGTCACACTGACTTGAAAAGGGTTTTAATGGTGGACTTAACCCACTGTTTATATAATGTTGTCCACTTGATCCTAGGCCTATCTTATTTTTTTCTTCTAGCCTCAAGCCTTAAAATTATCTATTAAAATGATTGGATGGTTGGATGCTACACATGCATCATGGTGGGTCCCATAAGAATGGACAACGAGGGTGGAACAGGTGGAGCCCACATAACTTGGTGACGTCACATACCCCACTTAGGTCCCATCGTCCAACACTGGACAGTGTAGATAAAACACATACATCATTGGTGGGGTCCACTATCTGTCCTGGCAGCTAGCAAAGTGGTTGGACGACATATACAACACATACACTTTGGTGGGTTCCACCGTCCACCTGGACGGTGTGCATAGGACACATACATCACTGTGGGTCCTACGTGGGGCCCACTATAATGTTTATTTGCATTCTAACCTGTTGGTAAGGTCACACCGACCTGGATGAAAAGGAAAAACAAATTTCATCTTGATCTAAAACTTCTGTGGCCCAGAAAAGTGTTTCAATGGCAGACTCTCAATCCCACTGTTTCCTCTGATGTGGGCCACCTGAGTCGTGTATAAGGTTGATTTTTAGAGTGGGTCCACTTTAGGGAGTGGCCCACCTGATGAACGGTGTGGATATCAAATATACATCATGGTGGGGCCCACGGCCCCTGCCGTGGGTCGCTGCCTTCCGTCCGCCCACCCGTAATGATGCAAGCACTGCCTCCGCCTGCAACAGCACGCTGCTGCATATGCTACTTATTTTTTTTTTTTTTGAAAACCTTTTTTCTCAAGGTTTTTCACACGTGGGGCGCACATCAGGTGAATTCAACTCTGCCATTGCATCCCATATATCAAGACAGACCAAACAAGCCCAATATCTGATATTTTTCGGTGTATAGAAACGACAGGGTAGTTTTCAACAGTAGAAACCACTGTTTTATATGCTATGGCCCGCTAGAAGATCGGATGGACTTCATTTTTCTACTCAACACCTAAAATGGTATGGGGGAAAAGGATGGACGGCATAGATTGAATACATACATCAAGTTGGGGCCTATATAAGTGACCCTCTCCAAAGCCAAAAAAATATGAACAAATATATTTGTTTTTCCCCGTTCACATCCAGACGCTGGACAGTTTTGGGCTTAACAAATACATTTAAGGTGGGCCCTGCTTAGGTGGGCCACCACATGGTTGGGTGGTGTGGAACAACACATATAAAGTGGGCCCCACCTACAGATTACTTGGATAAAATATATGCTTCATGGTGGGGTCCATCCGAGTGGGCCACACGGCAACATCTTCACATATAATAGAAAATGAATAGAGAGGGAGAGAGAAAGAGAAAAAGAGATGGACACGTGTGACGGAGGGCTCCGCCACTATGAGCCCTCCCTTGCATTCAATCATACATCAAGTGGGTCCCATTGCATGTGGACCCATTAAACCGAAAATCAATGGTGGAGATCCTTTCTCCACCAAATGTAAGGTCTAGATGGCCTTATCCATACAAGAAAAATAAACATCATGATGGGGTCCATGTAGAATGACTCTATCATGGAATGATCATGAGGATCAAGGTGGTCCATCGGCCACATCAAGGGTCCAAAGTGAGATCCATACCATCAATCAGTAGGTCTCACTTGGACCATCATCAAAACATAAAAAATCTATCCTAATGAGCACCCACCGTTCGATCTTCTTGGTCCGTTGGAAAGCTGATCTCCTTGTGCTTCACTTTGATGGTGGAAGATGATGAATGAATGGATAGGATGAAGAATTTGAGATGGGAAAGTGGGACACCAAAATTTCTTTTTTCTCACTTGAAAAACCATGGATGTCCACACTCTTTCTCTCCTTTGTTGCTTGAAAAATGGTGTAGAGAAAGAGAGAGAGAGAGAGAGATGGGATGTAAGGAGAGAGAGTGATGGATGTGATTGATGGGTGAGGTGATGGATGTGAGGTGAGTGATGGGTGAGGTGGGAGATGGGTTGACTTGGTGGTTGCTTAACTTATGGAGAAAGAAAGCATGGATGTGTACCTTGATTGATTGATGGATGGATTGATTGATTGATTGATTGATGGGATGGGTTGTAGAGATTCTCTTAGGATTGTAAACACGCTGTATTTTTCCTCGAACTAAATGCGGGCTCACATCTTTTAATCTAGGTATCGGTTCGGTGTGCGAGTTGCGGCGTTGGAACCACGGCGATGGTGCGATCATAATGGTACAAGTCTCGAATTAAGCTGACTTAAATCTATAGGATATGATGTAGGGTCGCGCGTAAACATCGATTATACGTCGCGGATTATCGGACTTCGACTGGAAGGATCGCGGGAGTCGACGGAACAGTACGGACCAAGATACGGGTCTAAAAAATTATGTATATATATTCAACCCGATAGCACATTCATACTCTGGAGATTATGAAACACATATATACTTTATATATTTAGCTCTGTCTTTCGCTTGCTTATTTACATTAACTCTGGAGTATGGTATGTTGATTTAGTATAATCCCACTCATGTTTAATGTAGTAATATAGATAATATTTAAACATCATTATCTATGTTGCATAAGTGATGCGTTGAATCTCGAGAATTGAGCTCTGCTTGACCCCTGATTTTTGGAGCATTACATCATGTCACGTAATTAATCTGATTCATGTGTGGTGTCATCTAAAGGTGTTTACGTAAATCCACGGTAGGGTTGGACATGCTGACGAATCTCCGTAGTATGGGATGCAGGGTGAGCTAAGTTTTTTTTTATAAATTATATTCCACATTGTGATGATCACTACATATGATGGACCACACAAATTATGCTAGGCATGCATTCATGTATATTGGTTGTGCATATCGATACCACTCGTAGTGGTGGAGTATGAGATGCATCGGAACCCTCACATTATTCTTATAAATCTCTTGAATTATTATTAATATTAAAGGATAACTGTTCACAACCCCAAGTGTAGAGTCGCAATGTAGTAATAACTTGGTGAGACTGAGTTTGAATCCACAGGGACTAAACTTATACATATTCTGAAAATAACTAGAACTAAAACTAGAAAAAAATCTAAACCTAAATCTGAAATAAAATAGAGTAATTGTGAATGATGTTGATTAAAACTATCAATTAAAAGGTAGGAACTAGGGTGTTAAGGATCCACTTGTAACTATCAGGATGCTACCTCACTTGATTCAAGAAAGACTATTGGAATTGGAGTCCTATCCTATCCAATGGGATAATCAAATATTTGAACTTTTCATTGACTTAGTCCTCAATGAAGGAGTATTGTGATGATTGAAAGGGAATTTATACATCCACCATGCCCAGGAGACGATGGTGAATCACGAGTTTTACTAGTCTCACAATCTCAAAACAGGAAAAGAGGATATTTAAAGCTATCATAGCATCTATTGTAATTTGAGTCATACATAAAAAACTAAAAATATTCCTTAAATTCAAATTAGAAATCAATGAGGTTCACGAAAAATAAGAATCAAAGTAAGAAAATCATCCCAACACGCTACAAGCTTAGCTAAGAGGTTTAGTTAACCATAGACATGATTAAAACTAAAACCCTTAAAGAAAATATTAAAAATAAATAAGGAAAGAAGAAAAAACTCTTAAGAAGTTGCTTGACCCATTGACTCTGCTCCTTGAAACCTAATTCATGTTTAGAACTCCTCAAAGAACCTATATTTATAGCCTTTGTCCGACCGTCTTTAAAAATCACCACAAATTTACGCACTCTGCATAGTGCCTTTGATGTCGTTGAACAACCTTCGATGTCATTGAGGGTAACTTGAATTCAGAAGTCGCGCCTTTTCGCACTGCATAACGCCTTTCACACTGCGTAACTCTTCAAGTCATCGAACATACCTTTGATGTCATCAAAGGGTGTTTGAGTAATTGAGAATGTGTCCAGAGTGTTTCAGCGAGTTGCTCTAAAAATCCACAAAACTCTTGATGTCATTGAATTGCCTTCGATGTCTTCAAAAAGGTCTTCGAGAAATCGAATATGGCTTTGATGTCATCAAAAAATGTATCTAATTTGTCTAGCGACCAAACTCGATTTTCATGTAATTATCGATGTCATCGAACACTGCCTTTGATGTCATCGAACGGTGGTCGATGACATAGATAATGAAGTTAAGATTCTGTGAATTTCTGCACTTTACACTTTCGACTTCCATTATTCTCCACTTGGTTTCCTTGAATCTTGGGGTCTTGAAATCTTCAATCTTGGTCTTTTAAGATCCATCCCTTATGTAACGCCCTGGAAAAATCCGTACTTGGACTTGAGTACCAACTCGACCAGAAATCGCGTAGGATTAATTCCTTTAGAAAATAAGTGTAAGTTAGCTAGCGCAACGCTAGAGTAGCTGGGAAATAGTCCCTGATCACTTTAAATACGTTCTACAAGACCCAAATCGAGTAGAACCAATGATGCTATAATACTCTAAAACCTCGGATCAAACTCTAAGGCGGTTTGTTCTCTGGACCTCTTTGAAACTTTGTATTGGATCTAGACCGCGCGTCAAAAGTCCGATACCTACAATCTTAGACCGTTATAACCGCCTAGCTGGACTTGACAATCATTTCGAAAATCAAGTCCAACCGACATTCGCAGGCTATTTCATTGAGCCTGGACTGAAGAGAGTGAGAATAGGGTTAGATTTGAAATTTGAAATTCAAATCTGGCACATGACTTGACGCATCAGTATTAAGCGTTTTGACCATCAGAATTCAGCTAAATTACACCCTTGGATCAGAAAAAATTTCTATTTCATATCATGAGACTTGCAGACCTGATCTACGTGCGGTGACTGCTGAACTGAAACTGGACCGCCACATGCGATCTACGAACACTGCTGGACTGAAAATGGAATGTGAACGACATCCGACGTGCATGAACTTAAGTCCGATCGCGTTCGGCCATGGGACCACCAGAAATGCCTTTTTGGACTGAAACAGCCCCGAATTGGTTAGGTATCAAGTAAACATTGTTCCCAAGCCTGTTTTGGGCATGTTTGGGCTTATAAAAGGGCTTCAAACCCTTACTCCTCTCACCCATCCGAATTTGCTAAAAACCCTAGCAAGAGTGAGAGAGAAAGTGAGAGTTTGTGAGAGAGAGTGGAAGGGAATTTCCTGCTGCTTGTGCTACCTGTTGCACGTGCCTAAGCAACACACCTCAATCACTTCCCCAGTGATTTCACCGCGTTTCTAGTTAAGAAAACACCCCTAACACTTGCTGATTTGTTGTTTACTCATTTCCATAGCATGTTAGCTTATGGATCTTGTGTATTAGGTTCCCGATTCGCCGTAGACGAAGCGTATACGCTCCGTTCGAATTAATACACCTATAGGAGAAAACGTGTGGATTTTAGACGCTTTGATTGATTGTTTCCAACGCTTTCAATGTCGTTTAATAGTAGATTATCGACGGCAACGCCGTTTGACATGTACAACATGCTGTCCGTTTCCTGTTTCGTAAGTAGACGAAGAATATGAGATTTAGGGCATTTTAGTCATTTATAGGAAATACTGTTTTCATCCATAATTTTCTGATGTGATTGACATGGCTTCTTGTCACATTAAGTTACTAGGAATGCGTGCATAATTAGTTTGGCGAAGAGATTCGCCTAAATGCGCACTTTGAGTCGACATACTATATGTAGACTTAAGTGTGTAGTTTAAGTGTTTGTATAAATGCTTGTATTAGTATGTATTGAATTAAATGGTGTTATGAATTAGTTTGAGATTGATTTCTCAATTAATATGCTGATGTAAATGATTTCCTACATGTTAGCTATATGCATGATTTCATTATATGTATGAAATGCATGCGTTGGAAGATTTACTTAAGTTGTATGTTATAACATGTGTTAACATGCTCACATTGTTGTATTTCATTTCCAATACTCTCATATGATTGCTGATGTGATTCCATAATTGTTTGGGACTATACTTAGTCCAAGCAGTCGGCAACCGAGCAAATTCGTGGTTGGCCTATCTTTACCATGAACGACGCGTCGATGAACGCGAGCCGTATTTTGGAGTTGGCGGCAGTGGTTAGGCCACACGAAGTGTTTTACGTACTTCATGTCGTTCGACTTGAGATGCGATCGTGCTAGTCGAGCCCGTCAAGTAACCCGACTAGCCGTTGTATGTTTACCCTGTATGAGTCATAACTGCTTGAACCTAGGGTACTGAACTTACCATTGTAAACCCTGTCAACCATGGTACCTTGATCCATGAAGACTCATGAGCCGGGCATGGTAGTATGGGACACCGTGGTTGAGCTATCGGCCTACGCTGGGGCCACAAACCTCTCCGTAGTGACCAGTGAACACTTATGTCTCGTGAGCAAATTATGGTGGTATGAGACACTATATTCTTACTTTCGGCCTACACTGATCAGGCGACGAGTCCTTTGTAGTGACCGCGAGCGTATTCTGAGTCTACGGGAGGCGACGACCCTTCCGTAGCAGTGAGAGTACAGTATGCCTGTATTGATAAGGTAATGGGGGAACGGTGTAACGAGTGCCAGCAACAGCCCTGACAGCCCTTCCAGCGACTTACAAAATATACATCGTATGAGATTACTAGGAGTGACGACCCTAGACAGGATCTGTGTTGGGATTGATATAAGGGAAGTACCTTAGTTTTCCAATCCTGCTGTTTGAATGGACTAATAATAACTCGAAAATCATATCACCATTACATTGCATGTGCCTGGAAGATGTGGAGCACTGTGGGACGATTGCATGCCGCGGTCGTAAGATGGTGCCGTATGAGGGAGATCGTCGGTGAGGGCATACATCACGTCATGTCATATTGCATTAACAACAGTATTAGGATTGTTTGATTTACTGCTTTACTATTATCGCATGATTGATTTGAGAACATGTTAATCCTTGCTCTATTATTCCACTGAGTTAGCTATTCATTCCCACGTTTCGGGATGGTGTTTGCAACACCCACCAGACCCTGTCTTAGATGCAGGTGATGCAGCGATCCAGGAGGCGGAGCCGGACTATGATGAGGACCAGGACGAGTTCTCATACATGCAGTACCACGACGGCTTTGCTTAGGTGGTCTGGGTTGACGGGACTTCTCAGTAGGACTACTTTTGACATTTTGATTTTGTTTATTTATATGTATATGAGACTCAGAGATGTATTCATACTTTGGAGACAGTTGAGATCTACTTTGTTTTTCCATACAGTGATATATATATTCCTTAGTCTTCCGCTTGCTTTTATCACTGGATCTGGAGTATGAATTGCAGTTTTGGTATATTTTTACTCATGTGAATGCTTTAACTCAGACAACATTGAATCATAATCATTTTTGTTGCATAAGTGACAGTCTGGAACTCAAGAGTTGAGTTTATACACGACCCCCGATTTTCAGGGTGTTACACCTTGCCTTGGTGATTCTTAATCATTAAATCCATGCTTTTAACATTCTTTGCAATCTAATCTCTTAGAATAACCTCACAATACAAACATATATAAAATATTCCTATTAAGCATTATCATGCTCATAAAACTAAGATATAAATAGGGAGAAATATGAAATATTTGACACTCAACAATAACCATCACTATGAGTAGGGCATTGACCATCTCCAACCATACAAACATTGCTGGTGAAGCATAGACCAAAGATACGGGTAATGATCGCTCTATAAAAGATTATTATGAATAAAGAAGGATAACATTGCATTTAACTTTATTTGTTTTTCACTGCAAAAGTTTGAATAATGAAATAAGCTCTCACTTGAAAGGGCGTTAGACAGTTAGTTGAATTTATACTTTGAAGGAATAAGAAGTATAATTGAGTTTATTCTCATGAATGGTTGCCTTCGTGAATGTAAGTGAATGGATCTAATTGAAAAAGAAAAAAAAGTGCAATTTTGAAGCATCCAATTATTACATTATTAACACCTAGAATTCTCGGGCACAAGTATGTACTCAAGTCACAAAAATTAGGGGCATTACAAAAGGCACCAAGTGAAGTGTGTGGCGAAGCACTTGACTATAAATAATCTGGAATGACACTTCCCTGTTGAGTGGTTCACCATGTTGTTAAGTACAAATTTCGCTTAGGATATGGCCAAATCCAACTACTTTGATTTGTCACATGAAATACACTGAATGAAGTTTCCTAACGTGTGATTCATAACTTTAATATGCCCATCATTTAGTGAGTGGTAGGCAAAAGTTGTGTACCAAATCGATTCCACAAAGTTCGCCAGAAGTGGCTAATGAACTTCGTGTCACGGTCAGAAGTAATGGCCGCATGAAGATTCACCATGTGTGTTACATGGAGGGTCTTCTTACATGGGATAAAGTGCATTATCTTTGAAAAATAATTTACCACCACAAACATCGAATCCATGCCATGCTGTGTTTATGGGAGGCTAAACATGAATTCCATAGATAAGTCCTCCCAAGGGCCATTAGGCACATGTAACAAGGTGTAAAGGCCTGTATTATAAGATTGTCTCTTAAAGGTCTAATAAACATGACAACGCTGCACTGTTTTACCCACATCATGTACTAATTACGGCCAGTAATACCGCTCCTCCACAAGAGCTCGCGGCTTGTCCAGCCCAAGGTATTTACCAAGGCCACCATCATGTAACTCTTAAATAATCTGCTCCCTTGGGAAACTTTTGGGTATGCACAGTTGATTCTCTTTGAAGATAAAACCATCTTGCATATGTAAGTCACTGAGATAACCTTTTTGACAACTCATTAATGTATTCTTGAAGTTTTTATCCTCGGTATATAGATCCTTGAGATAGTCAAATCCAACCACCTTATTGCTCATTTTAACAAGTAGTGATGCACGAAGGCTAGATGCATCAATCACCTTATTCTGATGCCTTGACTTATGCTTCAGAATGAACGTGAATTTCTGTAAAAACATAACCCATCTAGCATGCACATGATTCATGTTAGCCTGATTATTAATAAACTTTAAGTCTTGATTGTTAATGTAGAGAATAAACTCTCTCTGAATCAGATAATGTCGCCAATGTCGCAACGCTTGAACAACTGTGTACAACTCAAGCTTATATATCAACCACTTCTTCTGCGTTTCACTGAGCTTCTCACTATAAAAGGCTGCTGGTTGGCCTTCCCGTGTTAAGACTCTTCCGATTCCCACATATGAGGCGTCACACTCAACCTTAACAACTTGTTGAAATTGGAAAGAATTAAGACCGATGTTGTGGACAATCAATGCTTGATTTCAACAAAGCTCCTGTTAGCCTCGTTGGTCCACTAAAGCGGGCTTCTTTCATGCAATCTATAATGGGTGCGAGTATATGTTGAAATTTCACATTAATCGATGATAGAAGGTTGCCAACCCATTGAAACTCCTTACTTCATGAATGTTTCTTGGGATCGACCATTTCCTGATGGTTCACACATTTCATTGTCCACGTGGATGCCTGTAGACATCATGACAAATCCTAAGAACAACCGGCTATTTATAAAAAAATCACACTTCTTCAAGTTAAGGTACAACTTATTAACTTACATGACCTATAGCACTTGCCTGAGATGTTCCACATGCTTCATCTCATCCTAGCTATATATTAGGATGCCATCAAAATATACTACCACAAACTGGCTAATGAATGAATTTTACACTTGATTTATCAGACATATAAAAGTGCTTGGTACATTCGATAGACTGAATGACATGACCAGCCACTCATACAACCATTCATTGGTCTTGAACGCCGTTTTCCACTTATAAAGCGGTTGAATACGAATGTAATAGTACCAGCTTCTGAGATCTATTTTAAAGAATACCTTGGCACCTTCTAACATATCAAGCATGTCATCCAACCATATTATTGAGAACTGATATTTAATGGTAATCTTGTTAATTGCTCGATTGTCGACACACATGCACTAGTTCCCATCTTTCTTAAGCATTAACAATACTGGCACAACACATGGGCTCATGCTCTCTCTCAAAAGACCCTTATAGATTAATTCCTCTATCTGCCCCTAAAGTATCTCACACTCTTTGAGACTCATTCGATAGTGAGGGTAGTTAGGTAAGCTAACCCCAGGGATGAGGTCTATGTGATGTTGGATATCTCGCATGTGGGGCAATCCATCGGGTAACTCTTTGAGTAAAATTTTCTTGAATTCGTTCAACAATGACCTTAAACTTTGGAGAATGTTTAATGACTCAAATTCCTCACTCTTTACCATTACAGCCTACACCTTGCCGATTTCCTTGGATTCTTCCATGAAATCCTGAATGGTCATGAGGGAACTCTCTTTCACTTTAGAAGCTTTAGGGTGGTTCTCTGGTGCCATAGGGGCAAGGACCATCTTTTGACCGTTCTTGATGAAGATGTAAACATTGTCTTATCCTTAGTGGGTCGCATCACGATCCGACTACCATGGTTGACCGAGTAACATATGACATTATTCCATGTCGACCATTTCGCAAAGTACTTGACTTTATAATGTTTACCAATTAAAAATGAGATAGTGCATTGTTTGGTTACCTTGATCTGGTTCACCCTTTTTATCCAGCCAATTGAGTAAGGGGAAGGATGTTTTATCGTAGGTAGTCACAACTTGTTCACTATTACTTTCGAGATGATGTTCTCACTACTGCCACTATTTATGATTACATCACAGACCTTGTTGTTGACTGTACACCATGAATGGAATATATTGTGTCGCTATGGATGCAACTCCTTCTATGGAGTGTACAATAATCACCTCACGCATAAGGATTCGCCATGATCTTCGGGCAACCATTCTTCAACACTAGCTCCTTCCTCAATGGCTTGTTCATCTGCATCAAATCTAGGGTCTTCTTCCTCTGCATCACCTTTAGTACCCCTTTCGTTAGTGGTCAAGTGGGCTATAGGGTGATGATGGCAGGTGTTTGATAAGTGGCCTGGTTGGCCACAATGGTCACATGTGTTTGGCCCTGACCGACTATAAGGATTTGGAATCCTACTCAGACCCACCGTCGTTTGTGCCACACGTTAAGGCCTAGATGGACCGCTTCCTATGTCACGATTTGCAGTCGGAGGAGGTTGAAGACGTCCTCTTATTGGTTCTTTTTCTCGTGGCAACACTAAATCGTGCATGGGACCCGTCATGGGGGGTCGAGTCGAAGGATAAGGCCGAGTAAGGACTCTTGCAAGTTACGTTTCTGCCCTACCTACCAACTAAACTGCTTCATCTACGGTCTTGGCCAGGTGCATCTGAACTTGGTCCCGAATCGTCGATCGTAACCCACCTATAAACTGTGTTACCTCATGCGATTTAGTTTTCGACAGGTCATTTCACATTATCAATCGCTGGAATTCTTCGGTGTAATTTGTGATAATTCGATTCTCCTATCGATAATTTTGGTATTGCTTTAACAATACTTACTTGTAATCACTATGGAGGAATCATGATCGAAGAAGGCATCTTATCCGTGGCTGTGATTGGATGGGCGCCTTGTTCTGTCAGGCATGTGAAAGTTGTAATTTCTCCTACTATATAAAAACACCAAAATTTAATCTGAATGTTAATAATTTCACATTTTTTATGTTTTGACATGTCCATGTAATCAAAATATTTTTTTACTTCAGCTAACCAGTTGAGGAAATCTTCTATACGTAATAAGCCATTAAAACAGGGAAGTTCGGCCTTACCTCGATAGTCTCTTTCAGTACGATCTTATCGATCACCTCCGTAGAATGGTTGTCAAGTAAAGCCCATATTGATATCCTTGTAGCAGGAGCTTGACTCATCCGCAATAGTCCTATGATTTATGTCATGCTCCAAACTTGGAAACTGGGTTCACAAAATTCCCGGTCACCAAATTTGGTGCCGACAGTCTCCGTAGTACCCCATTCTTAGCTCTCAATGTCCATACGCTAGATTTCGATCCTAAGATTCTACAAGGAAGATTTTTCAATATACATTTTATTCGTAAGAAGCATAACCACAGGTATACCCAAATCACAATGGCAACATCATCATCACATATCCACTAATATAAATGTTTAAATACAATACTGAAAAGGGAAATACATATATCGAAACTCAAATCTCCAGAAGTTTGCTGCACGCTCTAAGCCCATCACTGCTGCGACCTAACGCCACCTGCACTCATCTATCATGCATGAGCTTATAAAAAGCTTAGAAGGTGGTGTAAGTGTGTGCATTGCAGGTGCCAAGCATATAGATATCAGAGTAAGTAGAAATATTGACAATCTATAAACCGTACAATATCAGAGTAATGTGGAAATGTGCCGGTAAGCCATAAATATCATTAGTCTTATCCAAGCTATACGATGTAAAAACATAATAAGCTAATGTCATATACTGAGAATGTAATGCAATATTCAAATCCTGATGAGTCCCCGAATGCCACTAGCCGTATCTAAGCTATATAAATACAAAAACATAACAACCCAAAATGCCACATGCCGTGGATGTAATGCAATATGCGGTGTAAATGAAATGATCACGCTAAAATGTGTAGTCCGGATGATAGTATGTAGTATCGCAGGCTACGGGGTCTATCACAAGGGACTTCTATCCAAACCAGTCTCATACCTAAATTTAGATAAATAGAATCAATGTGGTAAACTCCTGATCTTAGGTTAGTCACGTGCACCAACCGAAATCCTGACCATTGCGAAGGTACACACGATGGCTTAATTGCGTACCACCAGCCCGAGTGGTTAGTGAATGAATGAATGAGTATAATGCTGAGTATGCAACTCCTGCTCCACAAATCAGTACTGTACATCTCTGGGATCATCACTAGGGTCTAGTACACTCTAAGCTGGTTGCTGCCCCTGCCGTAGCCCAATGAGTGGAAATGACCTCACTACCTACTTGCCAGTAGTATACCAATGCCTACCCGACTCATCGATAGTTGACCGATTTGGGAGCTGGTCAAACTCAACCTAACTTACAACCCCCTCACTCAGACGGATAAGGCCACACCCCCTCCCAACTGACGACGACACAGTGGGAGATGCGGCCTACTGGTATCCGGCACTCGAGCACTCATGTATCCATTCGGTGTAGACATTGGGGCGTCTCCTGACCTTAGAGGTTTAGAGACTTTGTAACATCCCGAAAATCGGGGGTCGAGCAGAAACTCAACTCCCGAGTTTCAAAACATCACTTATGCAACATTTTTTATGATGGATGAATGTCGGCTATATGAGTGCATAAAACATGAGGTGGATTAAGGCAAAACAACATATCATACTCCAGAGATAGTTAAATTACTTAAGCGGAAGACTGTGATAAATATATAAAATGTATAATTGATTGTAAGTCTCCAGAGTGTGAACATGTTACTAGGTTAACTAAATACATGTATAGTCCAAAAAAATGAACAAAAAGAATATACATGAGTGTAAATAAAAGGCAAAATACCAAGTGTATTGGCATCTAATCAATAACCCTGTACCCCATCGATCAGAACCTGCATATAGGAGGAATCCTCCTCATCATCATCAAGTCCGGCTCTGCTTCGCAAGCATCGCCATCATCTGTTACTAAAATAGGGACTGGTTGGTGTGTACATCACTGTCCCGTAACGTGGGAGTGAGTAGCTAACTCAGTGGGATCTATACAGCAAAGGTTAACATGTTATCTATTCAATCAAGCAGTAATGATAAGGCAGTGTAATCAAAAAGGTCCTAGATACTCTTGTTAATGCAAGGATGATATGAAGAATGATGCATGCCCTCACCATAATCCCCTCTGCGACATCATCTAACGATCGCGGCATGACTCACTTCCTCAGTGCTCTATCACCAACGCCGTTAGCACATGCAAAGCGGTGTTATGAATATACTTACCAAGTTCTTATTAGTCCTTTTCATACAGTAGTATTGGGAAGCTAAGACACCTCCCTTGTATCAATTCCCAACATTGATCCATTCTAGGGTTGTCAGTCCTAGGAAATCTCATACGATGTTATGGTTCTAGGTCGCTACAAGGACTGCCAGGGCTGTTGCGCCAATTGTTGCTCCTCTCCCCCATCACCTTATCAATACAGGCCTATTTATATCCTTAAGACTGTAACAAGACTCGTCGCCCCTATGCAGTGTCAGGATAAAACTCAAGGTCACTACAGAGGGCTCGTCACCAATCAGTGTAGGCCGACAGCAAGAATATAATGTCCCATACCACCATAATCTGCTCCGAGTAGGGTGCTCACTGGTCACTACGGGGAGGTTTGTGGCCCCAGCGTAGGCCGACAGCTCGACCACGGTGTCCCATACCACCATGCCCGACTCATGAGTCTTAGGGGATCTTGGTACCATGGTTAACGGGAGTTTCACTGGTAAGCTCAGTGCCTTAGATTCAAATAGTGGCGACCAAACATGGTGAACAAGCATCAGTCAATCGAATTAGTTGATAAGCTCAACTAGGCCAAGCGCACGTTGAGTTGAACGACATGGAATGCATAAGCACTCCGTGTGGCCTAAACACTGCCGAACATCCCAAGCACGACTCAGATTCGTTAAACTCATACTATGTGGCGAACAACCTCAACATCCATTTACAGAACGATTACCGATTACCTGGACTGTAGCACAGCCCCAATCACATACACATACAATAACTAGCATATGATTCATATTCTGCATCCATATTGACACTCATGAAGTATAACTTAAATGTAAACAGTACATATAGGAAATCATACGCACATGTAACCTGATTCAATTAAATACATAAGCCGTGGAGGAAATCATACACTTATTTAGCATGGATAACCTAAGTTACATGATTCATGAAGGGAATCATACACATCATTGAGGTAGTTGAGAATCATATCTCAACCCGCATATAGGTACATCTTACTAACTCCTAACTCATTCAGACACTTTTACATACACTTAGTCTACACATTACATCGTACATATTATGTATCCACTAGCATACGTATTAGGAAAATCCTTTTGTCAAAGAGTTATCGCGTATACAACAATCATATATCCATGACAATTAGTCATGGCGAGCACGAAAGCAAATTCCATACTCATTCAGTCGTTTTCACAAACACTTAGGCTACGCATACTAACTACATATCGTATGTTGATATATCATGTATTTGACCAAATCCTTTCACTAGGGAGTTGCCCCATATATCACTTACATATACCCATGACGGATAATCATAGCATGCATGAATCCGGGTTTCGTATTTATTTAAACATTTTCACAAACACGTGAGCTACACACTTTAACATATACAGCGTATATTGGCCGTGGCGTGATTTAGGGCAAGTCCTTTCCCTAAGGAGTTGTCACACATGCAACAAGCATATATACTCAGCAAATAATCATGTTGAATACAAATCCAAATTTTGTACGTATACGGTATTTTCTACAAATACAAGGAATACAATATATTCAACATAATTAACGTATAAATGAAAAATGAAATGGACGACACTTTATACATGTGAAATAGTATCCTAAGCAAGAATAAATCATTACTTAACATTGAAAGTCTTGGAAACCGTAACCTAAACGCATATAGTCCACACCTTAAACCAGAAAATGTGAAACGGAGTTGATTTAGATGATAAGTCTTCGTCAACGGCGAATTGACAACCTATGACAAGAAATAGATTAGCTATAGCTTCACTATAGCTATTCTAAGCTCCAAAACAGGTTAGGGTTAGGATTTCTTACCTAAGAACGGAGTTGGAGTCGCCGAAAGAACGATACGGTAGTGGTATTGAAGCACGTGGAGCAGCAGGGAAGAATCCCAGGAGAAAAGCCCCAACTTCTCTCCCACTTTCTCTCTCTTTTCTCTCTTCTCTCTCCTAGGTTTTCTAAATTCGTATGGGATTTGTGAAAGAGGGCTTAAGGCCTTTTTATAAGCCCAAAATCGATGGAAATAGACTTGGGGCCAAGGTATACTTAAGTTATAACCAAATCGGGTCTGTTCCGATCCAATGGAGCACTTCTGGCGGTCCTGTTACTAAATGCGGTCAGACTTAAGCTCTCTAATATTGGATCTAGGTTCAGCTAAGTTTTCAGTCTGGTCGGGTTTCCAGATCGACCGTGGAGTACCAGTTTCAGTTCAATGGTCACCGAAACTCGATTAGGGCCACAAGTGCTATGACATGTAAGGGCCAACTATCTTGATCCGAGGGTGAAATTTGGTCAAAATCTATCGGTCAGAATGCTTAAAAATGTCGCGCAAGCGACACGTGCTAGATTTATTAAAAATTGAATTAATTTTCTAAATATTTTCATTTTCTCACTCTCTCTACTCCGGATGCAAGGAAATAGTCTCAGGACATCGGTTGGGCTTGATTTTCGAAAAGATATTCAAGTCCAACTAGGTGGTCAAAATGGTCTAAGTTCATCGCTATCATACTTTCGACGTGCGGTTTAGATCCAATATGAAGTTACAGAGCATTCCCGGGAACAACTGGGTTTAGAGTTGGATCCTAGATTTTAGGATAACGTAGCGGTAACAATTCTAGAGGTTTTGGGTCTTACAGATCGTATTTAAAGTTATTGGTGCTAATTTTGCAGGAAATCTAGTGTAGCGCTGGTTAATTCACGTTAAATTTCTAAAGAATTAGGTTCTAAATGATTCCTTTGGCTTTGGAATTGATTCCTAAGAGGTTACCAAGGTGTTATAGTTGACCCATTGCCTAAGGACGTCTAATTTCAGGTTGACAAAAATCTAGGGTGTTACAGACTTTCACCCACGGACGGCTAGATACTTGAACCAAATATTTTCGGTGTCCCATCTGGCCATCCATGACATGCCTGTGGAGGTCACAACCCTGATGTCGCTAGGGAGTGCAGTAATCACAATCACATAATGCAAGATGCATGAGTTATGTAGCTCAATTATGCATCAATCTTGCATATACCGTGCGCTTATGTGGGATAACTCCACCTATCAGGGAGTCCCATAAATCATTTGTGTTATGGCATATACAATGCTTAATCACATCTCATAATAAACATGCAGATGATGCATATGGGCATGTATCATGATGCTATGCTGTTACATACTCATAATCAGTATTAATAACCGGCATCGACAATCGGCCTTGATAATGTGGACATTTAACTAACATTGCCCCCAAAGAATGGTCCATGTAGAGCCTAACATATAATGGACCCATGACCTCACACAAGGGCCGAATATATAATACCATGGGCCTCACTCAAGAGCTTAATACACATCACGATGAGCCTCTCATATGGGCTTAATATACATCACAACGAGCTCCATCGTCTGGCCCTCAAATGCACCACAATGGGCCTCATCACATATGCTTCATATACATCATATTGGGACTTAAACACGAGCTGAATACACATCACAATGGGCCTCAAATACGGGCCGCATATACATCACATTAGGCCTCAATATTCGGCCTCAAAAAATTAGAATTACCCTCTACAATCAGAATCGGTCTCGATAATCGGCTTATACAATCGGCCTCAACAATCAGAATTGGCTTCGATAATCTGCCTTGACAATCTGCCTTGACAATTGGCCTCGATAATCAGAATTGGCCTTGATAAATCAGAATCGTCCTCGACTATGGCCTTAACAAATTACAATTGGCCTTGACAAATCAGAATCGGCATCGACAATTGGAATCGGCCTCGACAATCGAAATCGGCCTCGACAAATCAGAATCAGCCTCTACAATCAGCCTCGATAAATTAGAATCAGTTTCTACAAATCAGAATCGGCCTCGATAAATCAGAATCAGCCTCAATAATTGGAATCGGCCTCGATAATCAACCTATATAATCGGATTCAACAATAGGAATTGGCCTCGACAATCAGAATCGGCCTCGATAAATTAGAATCGGCCTTGACAATTGGCCGAGAAAAATTAGAATCGGCCTCAACAATCAGAATCGACCTCGATAATCGAAATCGACAATCAAATTCGGCCTCAACAATCAGAATCATCCTCGACAATCGGAATCGACCTCGATAATCAGCCTCAACAATCAGAATCGGTCTCGACAATCGGAATCGGCCTCGACTATCGAAGTTGGTAATCGATCTTGACACAAGGCGGGGTTCATAAATGGATGAATGATGATGGTCCAAGCAATATTAATGGGGCCCATTCGTTTGGGTTAACCCACTAGAGAATGATAAGAATGGGCTTAACTAGGCCTAAGGGAAGGTCACAATTTGAACATTCAACCATCATTTTCCATCAATGTAGACATTTAACCAACATTACTTCCAAGAAGTGGCCCACATAGAGCCAAACATATATTAGGCCCATGGCCTCACACAAAGGCCTCATACACAACATAATGGGCCGCATACCATCTCGATGGGCCCCATACAATCATAATGGGCCTTACACAAGGGCCTCATACTCAAGTGGGCTGAAAATATATTATATTGGGCCACGTCCCATTGGCCTTGAATACATCACAATGGGCCTCATAAGCGTGTCGTAAATACATCATAATGGGCCCCAACACATGGGTCAGTATACATCACATTGGCTTCGAACATGGCCCTCATGTACATCACCATACACATTGCAATGGGCCGCATACCTGGGCCTAATACACATTATAATGGGCCGCATGACATGGGCCTAATACACATCATAATGGGCCACATGACATGGGCCACACATACATCACAATGAGCCTTAACAAATGGGCCAAAAATACATCAAGGTGGGCCTCATGGATGGGCTATAAATACATTAAGGTGGGCTGCATTTACGGATCACACCAATGGGCCGCACCATCTACAAGTGGGCCGCGTCTATGGGCCACAAATACATCCGAGTGGGCCCCAAGGCTAGTGCACTACACACGTGTAGACACATCGGTGGGTGGATCTCCACCGTCCAGTTCTGCTGGACGGTACAGATATAATAAATACATCATGGTGGGTTCCACGTGGTGGATAAATGGATGGCATGGATATACTACACATGCATCAAGGTGGCTCACGTCCATATAATGGACAATATGAATAAAACTCATACATCAGGGGGGTATAAAACACATACACTGAGTGGGTCCTACTGTCTAGAGTGTTGGATGGTGTGGATTACAAAATATACATCACAGTGGGTCTTTCAATAGATGGACTGCGTGGATTACAAAATATACATCATGGTACTCCCCATGCTGATGGTATAGATGAAACGCTAGGGTCCCCACCGTCCAGATGGACTGTGGGAATAAGATACACATATCATGGTGGGTCACACCGTCCTACGTGCAGGGACGGTGTGGATGTGATCAGACCCATCGAACTTGCTAATTCAATACATCAACCATATAACAGGAGTGAGGTACTCCAGCCAATCGACTTCATAGATGGGTGGGTCCCACGTGGGGCCGACCAGATATATATCTATATATGTGTGTATATATATATTATAATTATATTATTATTTCTTTTTTTATATTAATCAAGCTAGCGTCCAGCGTCCAGCAATGGACGGACGACTGGATGAAACCATACATCTTGGTGGCTACTCAAAGCCCCTGCCTGTCCCAGCTAAAAGGATGGATGGTGTAGATGGAAAACATCCATCATGGGGGTCCACGCACTGCACTCAGCATGTCACCAAGGTGGGCCCCACATCCCCTTTCAAAACGGTCGGACGGTTTGGATTTAACACATACTCGTGATGGGATCACAAAACTTGCTGGTGTCCATCCAGCAGCCACTGCTGCTAGGATCTCCACGTGGTTGGAGGTGGACGACCAGAGTAAAACACATACACCTTAGTAGGGCCCACCGTCCAGGAATAGATGGATGGTGTGGATAATACACATACGCCGCGGTGGGTCTCACCGTCCAAGTTGCTGGACGGTGTGGACAAACCACACACATCAAAGTGGGCCCAACGTGATGGATGGTGTGGATATATCACACGCATTAGGTGGGCCACATAGCACCAAAGGGAGAGAGAGAGAGAGAGAGAGAGAGAGAGAGAGAGAGAGAGAGAGAGAGAGAGAGAGAGAGAGAGAGAGAGAGAAGGGGAGGGACCCCGCCACTATGGGCCCTCCCCACATAATACATACATCAAGATGAGTCCCACATATGTGGGCCCTTAAATCATAAAATTAAACACTAAAATTACCCACCTTTGATCTTCTCAGACTCCTCCTTCCATCGATGCAATCTAGAGCTCCAAGAACTGAATTTTAACTGTTGAGATTGGCTTTGAAGGGTTGGATTGAGTGGTAGGGAGTGAGCCACACAAAGCTCTCTCATGGAGCTTGCTTGGACATGGGTTGCTCTCATGGAGCTTAGGAGAAAAAAGAGAGAGATGAGAGAGAGAGGTGATGTAAGTGATGGAGTGATGGGAAGAGGGATGGGTGAAGTGATGGAAAGTTGACTTTTGGGGATGGGTAGTTGTACTTAGGGATGGGTGTGAGTGATGGGAGTGATGTGATATATACTTGACATTTGATGTGATGGATTCTCTCAAGATTGCAACACGCGGTGTTTTCTTCGAACTGAACGCGAGCTCAGATCTCCTGGCTCGGGTATGCCTCGGCATGCGAGACGCGACGTCGGAATCGCTATTGCTAGGGTATAAGTCTTGGGTTGAGTTGACTCTGGAATACGGGATATGACTCAGGGTCACGCGCAAACGCCGATAACATATCGCGAGTCATCAGAATTTGACCAGGAGGACCGCGGAAGCCTACGGAACAGTACAATCTAGGATACGGGTCTTACAATTCACCTTCAGAAGTTTCCTATGAAAATCAGGATTGTGTCGTGTAGCAACCACAAGCGGTTGAGCATCGCCTTGGGCTTAGGGAGAAATTAGCATATCCGCAAGATGGTCCAGGGTTGCTTGTAGCCCTTGCATGGTCAACTAACTCTCCTGGTGGAAAACTTCCATTCTTTCCAAAAGATAACAAATCCCTGGATAACCATCCATGAGATTTTGGTTTATTTCTTCGTTATTTGTCATCAGCTCGAGGGGAGTCGCTCTGATACCAATTGATTCAAGGATAGATGTGATGATGTCAATTACGATCTTCCTCATGGGATAATTAATTCGAATCCATGGAGCTTCTCTGGACTCCTCACAAAGATTCCTTGAATCCATGAGGGAAAATAAAAAAAATAAAATAAATTCTAATAAATTTGAAAATAAATTGATTCATTTTAAAAATGAATTTACAACCCTTTAAATAGTGATATCAAACATAGGAAGAAGTTTCAAAATCAAACTCCAACTCAAACTCCCTAAAAACATGACTTATTATAAATAGTTAACGGTCATGATTTCTACTAGACTCTATGGTCTTTGGCCAAAAATAGTAAGTGTCCAATTTAACCTAACCACGTTATTCTCCTAATTTTTTGAAGCCCTTTTCACATTGGGCACGACTCGTAAAGCTCAAGGGATCAAGAGTTTGATCGAACTAAAACTTACTATAAATAGTAAAAATGAAAATAAAATAGGCTTTCGACCGTCGATCTGATGGAATCTTGTAAATAAGATGTGGGTAACCTAGCATAGCATGATTGGTTGGCTAAAGTAGCTTCTCTTACCCCAAAATCATATATGATTCATTGAAAAACTCATTTTGGTTTGCGAGATACGAATGTTTTAAGGTTTTGATAGTTCTGATCACCTTTGCCTCCGATTGAGCCGTCTCTGGTCCATCTTGGCCATGAAAGTGTCCATGACCCACTCGACATCAGGTTATAAGGTTCCCTGTAATCCCGACATGGCCCAATGAAAAAGTATTACATGCGTGTGTAATGCAGGGAAGGACATGAGGGTGAGCACTATCTTCCTCAAGGAGATAACTGTTCTGAATCCACGGAACTTCTCTGGACTCCTCACAGAGAAACCTCAAATCCACGAGGAAAAGAAAATAAAAAATTTCTAAAATATTTAAAATAAATTTATTGATAATTGTCTAATCTCTATGTGTCCCTATTATACCATTAATATAGAAAAATAAAATAAAATTCATAATTACCAAAAATAACAAAATTCTAATCTTAATAAAAATCCTATTTCTAATAAAACTCTTCTAAAGCCTAATTTCTAAAAATAAAATTTTTAAATAAACTTTTTCCAGAAGAGTCTTATCATGATTACAAGTTATTTCTAAAAAAGAAGAAAATCTAAAACTCTAAAAATAAAAAATATATATTAAAAATTAAAATTACTAAAAATAGTAACTTTCCTTAAAATTTCATTTTTAGAGCTGAAAGTGCGCATTTTCTGACAAAACGGACAGATGCGGCCTAATTTGTGGGTCGTTTCACATCGGATGGCCTGTTTCAGTAAAAATTGATAGGTTGTGTGCTCCGTAACGATATCCAGATCAAAAGTTACAATCAATTTACAGTCCACCTTCTTTTGGCCTAACCATGCTAGGAATGTATCTATGATACGTTTTTATAGACACCCCACCCGGGCTAAATCTTGAGTAGGTTAAGACTGTCCGAGAACCATGATCATACCTTAAACCAAATCCCTAATTCCAACCTAAATCGAACCCCAACCCAAAGTCCCCAAACTCCCAATCTGTAACTTGAAATCCCGATCCAAACCGTTCAGCATGCACACAACCCTGCTTATACCCTATACCATGACCCAGATCCTCCTTTACCAAGCCAAAACCCACTTTTCTGAGCCAAAAAATCTAAAAAGAGACTTCTGGGCGAACCCGCACACTATACAAAGCTCGCACGCGCAAAACCGGCCCGAACTGAGCCCGGGCGGTAGTCTGACTGCCGCGGGCAGTAGTCTGATTATTGCCTGTTGTACTTTAAGTGTCGCCGCTCGCAGGCTGCGTGCGGACAGCTGTCCCAGCTTCCAAAAGTCAACTTTTCTTTAAAATTACCCTCCCAGATTTCACTATTTCCCTTTTATCGCCCTCCATAGCAAATGAGAGTATACCATGTGGCATTCCTCTCTCTCCAACTAACCATAACTTGCCATGTCATCCTTTACCCCTCCCAAACCCAGAAATTATCAGCATGCCATTGGAGAAGGCTATAAATAGCCCTCTCCCCTTCTCATTTCCACACACACCAAGAACCACTCTTCACTTCCAAGCTCAAGTGAGAAGGAGAGTGAGAGGGAGAGAGGGAGGAAGAGAGTGAGGGTGAGGAGGAGCTCCAAAGCTCTCAAGTCCAAATTTTTCAGCTATCTCTTTAGCCCACTCCTTACCTTCCTAGCCATCCTGACCTCCCAGCCTAGCCTTGTTGATCATGGTTCAACCCACATCATAGCCTACTCAAGAGATCAAGCCAAAGATCCATTCATTTTACAAGCATCCATCATGACATTTACTCCCTTCTCAACTCCCCTGCTTTTCTAGATCTCTAGTGAACGTATGCTCTATGACTTACCGTACATCGGATCCTGTCACATCAGAAATTCCTAGTGATCTAGTCTATTTTTTACTTCTTTACATAAACATCATCACATCTGCCCTCTAGACACGCCGTTGGACGTACGCTCTGTGGCTTGTCGAAATCTCGGATCTTGTCACATCAGAAATCCACGTGTGTGCCTAGTCCCATCACAGCCACAGCATCCATCATCCCTTGAGATTATTTTACCATACTGAGTAGAGACCATACATTTATACGGGCAGAGAGGCTACCTAACACCTTCCCTCTTTGTAACCGAGATCCCTTACCCAGAATCCTGGATCGCAGACCAAGAGTCAATCTAAGGTAGGGAAGTCTCTTGGTTTCCTTCACCTTGTGTATTTCGTGGTTCTAGCCGACCGCGGGATTTTGAGATTTTTTGGCTAGTGGCGACTCCAACATCCATAATCAGCCTATCACCCCTAATTAGCAACACAAACTACAAATTAGCGTGGGCATCGATTTTTCAGTGTCTACAGTTTTACATCAGACCTCCACTTGAAAAAAACTCATCAACAATAATGGCCCAGAGTCTACGGGCAGTACAAGAGCTGTTACATCGCCTAGTATTAAATGTCACACCAAACACACAGGCAACTCACCCTAGTGTACAAAAAAACTCACTTCCTCAGACTCTCTTTGCCTTCTCCCTGGTTCCTCCAGCAAATTCCCTGCTCCCTCTCTCGGAAGAGTCCGCACAAGAACAACAACAACCAGTAAATAGGAGCAACCCTCCCGCACATCCTTACTCAACACATCACAATAATCAGGTTACAACACATGCTTCCCCTAACGGGAACCACCGACAAGAACTGGCAGATGCCCATGAAGGGGGCCAGTTTCGAGTCCAATTCACTCCCCCTAATGGGAGTAATGTCCCAGACTTGGTAGATACCTCAGGCGGGAGCCATTTCCGAACATTACACCCTTCTCCGAAAGGGCGTGGTGTTCAATTTCAGCCACCGGGAGTCTATCTTCTTTCCAACAACATCCCATCATCGATCCATATGAAGAAGAAGCAGCACAAGCCCTACAGCAAGGGGCAAGATACCCACAACAAGTCAAGTCGGAGATTGAGAAATTACGAGAGCAATTATAAATGGTGCAAAGTCAGCTTCAAAAACAGCAAGGAGTGGATCATCCATCCACTAAGTTCAGGGACCTTTGTCCCTTCCTGGACGCCCGAGTACCTCCAAATTTCGAGGTACCAAAATTTAAAAGGTATTATGGTAGTGGGTGTCCCACAGCACACCTGAAAGCATTTTGCGGGGAACTCAATTTGATAGCAGGGAATAATGGACCCTTGATACGGCTCTTCCAGAAATCCCTCAAAGGCGATGCTTTGGATTGGTATACCTCTTTGGACAACCATCAAATCAGAACCTGGAAAAAGCTCTCTCAGGCATTCATTGACAGGTTCTCAGACAACCTGAATATGGCTCCAAGAAGGTCCGATTTGGCTGCCTTGAGATAAAAAAGTGACGAATCCTTATCAGCATATGTAGGACGATGGCGAGCCATGGCAGCTCGGATGAGAAACCCCATCGATGACGAGGAGCAGATATCAATGATTATACACTCGATAAATCCTAGTATTTCAGGATATCTAATCTCGTACCCATACATAAACTTTTCTCAACTCATCCGAGCTAGAGAACATGTCGAGGCAGGGATCAGAGCTGGAACCATTTCTCCATGGCCACATTAGACCTCTACAATCAAAAGAAACAGATGAAAGTACACCTAACTAGTGCCCTGATTTTTCTATTACGGTGTAAGTTGAGTCAGTCGGACAACGACACCTAACAGGAAGATCAAGTCAAGTGTCTACCTCAACTGGATGTGTAGAAGCTCGCCATAGGTAAATCATAGCCTCACATCCCATGTCCCAAAACACCGGGTGATTAAAACCCTTAACAATAAGTAAAACATCTCAAGATTTTAGGTTAAGAAAACTTTTTACCAAACAGAAAAATCCTTAAGTTTTTCTTACCCTGTCGATTATATCGATTCTCTTTTCGATATGATCGACCTGCTCTGTCGATGTCTTCGGCATATCAATCGATACAATCGAGGGAGGACATAAAACGTCCAGCAATCAAAACATTCATCTGGACGATTTATCGATATATCGACGGTTCAGTCGATATCATCGATATTCAAATATCGATCCTATCGGAAGAGGATCGATAATATCGATAAACAGTTTTTCGGCGCCCCTATTTTTCTAAAGAAAACTTTTATGTGATTCGATATATCGTTGATTGTCCGATTCAATCTGAACTCAAATACCGATTATATCGGAAGTCATTCGATCATATCGATAGTGGGTGCATGTTTCTTCCAGTATTAATTTTAAGTTATTTTTAATGTTGATCGGGGGGCCAGTCGATAAATTAATATTCATATCTCGATCATATCGAGACCTGGTCGATTGGATCGAGACCGGACATAAATCGTCCAGCAATCTTATAGGTAAATCTATACGATTTATCGGTCCTATCGACACGGTCTCCGATATCATCGATATACAAATTCTGATGACATTGACTGTTCCCCGATCATATTTGTAGAACCTGAAATTCTTCAAGGCTTCTCTATCTTGTTTTTACCTGTTGATAGATCGATCCATCTCTCGATGGAATCGGAGTTCGAAATCCAATAACATCGATGTGTGTATCGATCCCATCGACCAGTTGGCGAAAGGTTTCCAAAAGAGAAATGACATTTGAGTTTATATCATCGAGAGCTCAGTCGATAGAATCGAGAGTATACGCTCGATCATATCGACCATTTCTCAATGATATCGAACTCTATCATAAATGTGACCGTTTTATATCTGTTGGAACCTTTTGCCTATATATAGAGAGGTTAGTCTTTATTGCTGGTAGAGAAAGAAGAGAGTGCTTCTGAGTGTTTTAAACTTCATATCATTTATCTTAAGCCCTTTCTCTCAGGGAGTTCATCCTCCAATCCACCCTCATTATTGATATTCAATAGAGTGGATTGGGGAATGAACTTTCGCATTCAAGGATCCTTCAGCTACTACCTTAATGGCAAATCATTAAGCTGGGATGCCTTGAATGCATAGATGATTGGAATCACTCTATCTTCCTTATAGGAAAATCTTTATAGAGTGAAATTCCATCATAACCTTGACCCAACTTAAAGCCTAGCATAGGTACATCTTTGTGTTGCGGATCAAGGGAGCTGAAGACTCTTCATCAACAAGAAGGAGATCTTCATCACTGCGCTAAAAGGGACTCATCAACTTATCTATAAGTACTTAGAGTCCAGAGGACATTTATGATCATTCCTTTTTAGGATTGGGTCGTAGGTGTTGCTCACCATTTGAAGTCCTCAAAGGAGGCCTCCGACGGGAGTGTACGTGCAGGGTGCATTGTGTGGACCCTTGCTCTGTGTGGGCATAAACATCTAGGTGCGTTGTGTGTACCCTTGCTCTATGTGGGCATAAAAATCTGGGTGCGTTGTGTGGACCCTTACTCTGTGTGGGCAAAAACATCTGGTTAGGAGTGCGCCGCAAAACTCCAGGGTTTGAGGTGAACCGAGTAGAAACCTCTGTAAAGGTTGAAGGTGAACCTGATTTAAAACCTTAGGTTTGAGGTGAACCATGGAAAACCTCCTTAGTGAAATCCGGTCACTCAAGGGTTGAGTGTGGAAGTTAGTAGTGGAGTAGATAAGTAGTCGAACCACTATAAAATGACTGTGTTTGAGATTGGTATTATTTTTCATTTATGTGATTTCCTTGCATGCCTTTATTCTAATCATCTAAATTCACATCTTATACACACACACAGCCATATCCATCACAATCTTATCTATAAATTGCTTATTTTTTAATAGTTTGTGATTGGATCCTCTACCAGGCTTGGAAGCCAGTAGAGTTAATTTTGAGTAATCCCAATCTGAACTCTGTGATAGGATTAGTGTGATAAGGATTTTTAAATAATTCATAAAAAAATTTTAAAAATCCTATTCACCCCCCTCTAGGACATATGGCATATTCTTACTTCAACTCAAGCGGTCTCAACTGCTATTTCAACAGAGTCGAAGGGAAACCTGTTGGTTATGGGAATGAAAACGGCACTGCTCCCGCGCAGCGCATACAGAAGTTAACAACATTATTGCTAACACTCAAGGCAGTCAGTATGCTCCACAACAGGAGCCATAACATGACAGGCAATACCAATCGTAATCAAACATGCAGTACCAATCACAACAAGCCTAGCAGGGATATCAGGGTAGTCGCCTCAACAACAGCAACAACAGCCTAGGGGAAAGTGTCAGGCCCATACAAGCAGACAATGTTAGGGAGGAAGTTCACCCCTTTAGCACAAACATACAGTCAAGTTTTGACAATGCTAATGCAAAAGTAACTCCTGACACCTCTCCAACCTCGACTTCCTCCTAACCCCTTGCCACCTGGTTACAATGAAAATCAATACTGTGCATATCACCAGGCTCCTGGCCATCTGATGGACCGCTGCTTCGCCCTGAAACATGCGGTTCAAGATTTGATCGAAAGCCAGAAGATTGCAATCACCCCACAGGCTAACAATTTAGCTCAGGCCAACATTCTCCAAAATCCCCTGTCATCGTATCAAACAGGACCCAGTACATCTGGTGCCTCTACTCTCAACCACATTAAAGGAGGGCAACCTAAGTATTCCTCCCCACATCATTCCATACAAGCAATCATGCCAGACATAACGAACCGGGCATGAGAATACCAACAGGCACCATCGCCTAAGCCCAGATATTCCTCGAAGCAGCACCAGTAACACAACCCCTCATATTTTTGGAAGCAGCACCGGCCGTTCAACCACTCGTGACCCTCGAAGCCGCACCCAACAGGTCACACTTGCAGCATCTCACCTCTCAAGGGGTACACCCCGCATATCCAAAAAGGTCAAATTCTGAACCTGTCATTCTTCTAATAAGTCTCCCCGATCTATCTTCACTTACTTTGCAAGGGGCACCCCCAATTCAAGGTCCCAAATTCCTCATGCATCACCAACTGGCACACGGCCAGAGGACTTCTCCTGTACATCAGAAGGTGGAAGAAGACACAAATGTTAAAACCTGCCAAACTCCAATGGTACCTCAAGAGAAACTATCAAGTCTTCCACCAACTGTCACAACCACAACCCCTTAGCCTCAAGAACCCCTAATATATTTGGAAGGAAGGGCAGTTCCATCCTACAACCCGAAGGCAGTCCCATGGCATTACCTAGAATGTGCTGAAGTATGCAACAATGGGAGATACTTCAGGAGAGATAACCAGAATCTAAAGGAAACTCGGGGAGCTTTGTCGGGAACCACCTGCAAAATCGACGCTGCTTATGACATAGCAGCCCAGCTCAAAACCATTCCCACACAGATATCCATCTGGGAACTCCTATGTACATCAAGATCGCATCTAGAAATCTTTGCGAAGACTCTAAATGATGCACATATCTCTCCTGACGTACCCCTTAAAATGGTGGCAAGCATGATTGGACAACTCCTCGCACCACAAGCCATCACTTTCTCTAATGATGAATTACCACCTGAGGGGCGTAAGCACGGGCGCTCACTGAATATAGGGGCCTACCACAAAAATTTTAAAGTCCCACTTGTGCTCATTGATAATGGATCTAGCCTTAATGTTTGCCCTCTTAGGACTACTGAACGGTTAGGGATAGAATCATCCTCTTTCAGGCCCAACACTATGAGTGTCAGAGCCTTCAATAATTCCCGAAGGCAGTTTGAGGCAGAGATTGACATTGAGCTACAAATCGAACCAGACGTGACCCTTGTCACATTTCAGGTCATTGACATACCTGCCTCGTTTAATCTTCTGTTGGGGCGGCCATTGCTCCACGCTGTTGGAGCCATTCCCTCAACCCTTCATCAAAAAGTCAAATTCCCTTCAGGAAATCGAATCATCTCAGTGTTGGCCGAGCCAGAAACTGTCTTGCCAGTAGTGGTTAATATCCCAGAAGCTGACATCCCTGTGATCGACATCCAACATGAAGAGGGCGATGTGTCATATCACAGCTTCGAGTTCAAAGTTGTAAATTCAATTGCTAATCTCGCCCTCTCGCTGCTGAACATGTCATTTCCCCCGTTGAACGATTATTCTGGAACTACCGTACTGAGTTCCATGAAAAAGGTATAGTAGTACAACTAGCACAGGCTAACGTGCAAAGACAGGGGCTGGGGTATCAACCAAAACCAGAGGATCAGGCAGAGAGGCCAAAGAAAGGTTAATCCTTCAAGTACACACCCGTCCAGTTTATCAAGGCTGGAACAGTTTGTGAAAACTCGATGGTTTCCCTTGAAGACCATCACCAGCAACTCAAATTCTCTGATCATTCCCACCCGGAGTCTGTTTGGCCACCCATAAGATGGGACAAGAATCTCGAAACAACAAAAACATATCTGACACAAGGGGCAAAACCCCCAGACCCACCACAAAAGGTAAGGGGTACGGAAACAGGTCCACCCATGCGGGATCCAGAACCAGGAATGCCCCTTAAAAGGGATACAGGCAAACCCAGGGAGACACCCATTCCCGCACATAGTCAAGAGAACATGTCCCCAACACCAGCCCAGCAACACAAGGGGCAGAAGCAGCTCATCCATTGGATTGACAAAGGGAAGTGGCCTGCACTTGACTGGACAAACATCAAGGTCCCATCGCAGGACCAGCCAGAGGAACCAGAAGAATTCCAGCTCTTGGGCGAGGAAGTCGGATCAGATTCCGACTCTGAGCCCAGCCCAGCAGACATCATGGTCATCAAAGAAAGTGACCCACAGGAACACATAAGTTGGACAGCGAGATCGGAAGGGAAAAAGAATTACCATGGACAGCTGTCCCCCTAACAATTGAGTCGGTCAGTGGGTCTTCTAATGATGTCGACCTCAAAAAAAATGCCGATGTAAATAGTGGTTGGTACCCCGGACTAGGACAGGATCAATCTTGGTTCGCAATACCATCCTGTTCGAGACCTCCAGGCAGCACAAAAAAATTAAGAAAATTTCAAAACCCAAAAACATCATATATTCCCAAAAACATAAAAAAATCAGATATTTTTCAAAATCACAAAACATCAGAAAATCTTCAAAACACAAAAACAAGAAAAAAGCTTTCAAAAGCCACTGTACCAAAAATCCCACACATACCACAGGAGTTCGAAGTCGACTCGTATGATTTCGATCTCGAGTTGGACTTCAATCTCATGGGTTTGGATGAAGCCCCAGATGAGGGAAATGATGATACAGTTCTCGAATTCGAGGACTCCCTCGAAAAGTTTAAAACAAAAGCCAATGTTGTAGCAGACGACTTTGAAATTGTGAACTTAGGGACAGCGGAACTCCCCAGGGAGGTGCGCATTGGAAGATCGTTGTCTCCAGAATACAAGCAGAGAATGATGGAGTTTCTGAAACCGAGGTTGTCCAACTTTTCTTTCTCGTATGAGAACATGCCTAGGCTTGATGAAGATCTGGTAGTGCACCATCTACTGACAATGCTAGACATGAAGCCAGTCAAACAGAAGCTGCGGAGAATGAAGCCAGAAGGGGCCCTGTAGGTCTGTGATGAAGTCATCAAGCAATACAATACGGGATTTTTGGTAGTCTCCAACTACCCGGAATGACTCTCAAATATCGTACTAGTTCCAAAGAAGGATGGGAAAGTCAGAATGTGCATCAATTTTAGAGATCTCAACGAAGCAAGTCCTAAAGATGACTTCCCTCTGCCTCACATTGACACACTGGTAGATAATACTGCTGGACACAAGATCTTCTCCTTCATGGACGGATTCTCTGGATACAATCATATTAAAATGGCCATCGAGGATCACGAGAAGACCTCCTTCATCACACCATGGGGAACTTTCTGCTACCGGGTCATGCCCTTCAGATTGAAGAATGCAGGAGCTTCATATTAGCGAGCCATGACTGCCTTATTCCACGACATTATAAACAAGAAAATGGAAGTCTATGTGGACGACATAATCGTCAAGTCTCGCACAATCGAAGGACACTTCGAAGACTTCGAGAAGCTCTTCGACAGGCTAGAAAAGTTTAAGCTCCGACTCAATCCACAAAAATGTGTCTTCGGGGCAATCAGGGGCAAAACGTTGTGCTTCATCATCAGCGAGAATGGTATTCGAGTAGATGAAACCAAAACCAAAGCAATCATCGAAATTCCACCACCCAAATTAAAAAAAGAAATTGGAGGCTTCCTCGAGCGAATCCAGTATATTAGCCAATTCATCGCACAACTCACCCCAGTCTGTGAGCCCATATTCAAGCTCCTGCGGAAGAACTCGCCAAAGGAATGAAATGATGACTGTCAAGCGGCCTTTGACAAAATTAAAGGGTACCTACTAAACCCTCCAGTGCTCATGGCACCTGTTCCAAGAAGGCTATTGCTGTTGTACGTCTCCGTCGCAGTAGAAGCAATTGGATGCGTTCTTGGCCAACACGATGACACAGGAAGAAAAGAACAAGCGATCTACTACCTGAGCAGACGATTCACGAGCTACGAAGCCAAATACTCCAGCTTAGAAAAGACGCGTCTCGCCCTAGTTTGGGCAACACAGTGGCTACGACAATACATTATCGCTCACTCGGTCCTTTTGCTCGCTCGCATGGACCTATTGAAGTACTTGTTCGAGAAACCAGCACTAACGGGTAGGATTGCAAAATGGCAATTATTGCTTTCTGAGTTCGACATCACCTATGTCACTCAGAAGGTAATCAAGGGGCAAGCACAGGCTGATCATCTAGCTGCACATTCCCTGCCCGACTACCAACCATTGAAGACCTTCTTCCCTGATGAGGACGTTCTCCTAATTGAGGAAGAAGAGAAAAGAGAGGCAGGGGAATGGACACTCTTCTTTCATGGAGCTGCAAACTCGAAAGGAAGTGGAGTAGGCGCTATACTCTACTCTCCCAAAGATGTCCCAGTTTCCATATCCAGAAGACTAGCATTCCAGTGCACTAACAACGTAGCAAAACACGAAGCATGCATCACCGGTCTAAGAGAAGCCATAATCCTTAATGTGAAAAAATTACGGGTCTTCGGGGACTCGCAACTCATCATCAATCAGACAAACGGTGACTGGAAGACCAAGGACGAGAAGCTGATCCCGTATCATGTCTATATAAAGAATTTAATCGAAGAATTCGAGGAGATCACTTTCACTTACATGCCCCGAATAAAGAATTAATTTGCAGATGCTTTGGCTACCCTCGCCTCAATGCTGGAAATCCCAAGAGGAGTTGCTGAATGGGAACTCATTGTCGAACTTCAGGAGGAACTTGATTTCTACCTGCAGATCAATGAAGCTGACCTTCCCTCAAATGATCGGCCATGGTACACAGACATCAAGGAGTATCTCGAACACCAGAAGTATCCAGAAGGAGCAACTCCGACAGATCGTCGCACCATACAACGGCTGGCGTCGTAATTCGTAGTTACTAACGGCATCCTCTACAAGCGATCCTTCAATCAAGTCCTTCTTCGCTGCGTGGATGAAATAGAAGCAATGCATGTCATGTCAGAAATCCACGAAGGACTATGCGGCCCACACATGAATGGGCACATGATGGCGAAAAAGATCTTGCGACTTGGCTACTATTGGCTCACAATGGAGTCAGATTACTGCAAGCATGTCAGGAAATATTTTAAGTGTCAGGAACATGCAAACCAGATCCATGCCCCTACATCCAAACTCTACAACCTGACATCCCCATGACCCTTCTCCGTATGAGGGCTAGACATCATCGGCAAGATCAGCCCTAAAGCGTCAAATGGACACGAATACATCTTGGTAGCAGTACCAAATGGATAGAGGCAGTATCCTACACCACCATCACAGCATCTCATGTGGTGTAACACCTTGGATTTTGGCTAACCTGGAATTTGATGTCCTTAGGCAGTGGGTCAATTAAAACACCTGAAAAATCGTTCAGAACCCAATTCCATAGCCAAAGAAACCACTTAGGATAAATTTCTTTAGAAACTAAGCATAAGTTAGCTAGCGCAACATTGGAGTGGCTGGGAAACAGTCCCTGATTACTTTAAATACGTTCTACAAGGCCCAAAGCGAGTGGAACCAATGGTGCTATAATGCTCTAAAACCTCGGATCAAACTCTAAGCAGGTTTGTTCTCTGGACCACTTTGAATCTTTGTATTGGATCTAGACCGCACGTCGAAAGTCCGATACCTCCTATCTTAGACCGTTAGAACCGTCTAGCTGGACTTGACACTCATTCCAAAAATCAAGTCAAACCGATAATCACAGGCTATTTCATTGAGCCCGGACCGAAGAGAGTGAGAATAGGGTTAGAATTGGAATTTGAAATTCAAATCTGGCACACAATTTGACGCATCAGTATTGAGCGTTCTGACCGTCAGAATACAGCCAAATTACACCCTTGGATCAGGAAAAATATCTATTATATATCACGAGACTTATAGGCCTGATCTTGGTGCGATGACCGTTAAACTGAAACTGGGCCGCCACGTGCGATCTGGGAACCCAACCGGTCTGAAAACTGGATGTGTGCTAGATCCAGTATGCATGAGCTTAAGTCCGACCGCATTTGGCCTGGGGACCTTCAGAAATGCCCTTTTGGACCGAAACGGCCCCGATTTGGTTAGGCACCAAGTAAACATTGTTCCCAAGCCTATTTTGGGCATGTTGTAGGCTATAAAAGGGGTTGAAACCCTCACTCCTCTCTCCCATCCGAATTTGAGAGAAGCCCTAGCTTGGGAGAGGAAAAAAGAAGTGAGAGATTGTGAGAGTGTGGGAGAGTTCTTCCTGCCACTTGTACTACGCATTGCACGTGCTTAAGCAACACACCTCCACCGCTTTCCCGGCGATTCCACCGCGATCCTAGGTAAGTAAAAACCCTAAATAGTTGTTGATTTGAGTTTCCCTTGTTTCCATAGCGATGTAGCTTATGGATCTTGTGTATTAGGCTCCTTACTCGCCGTAGACGAAGCGTATACGCTCCGTTTCAATTCCCGAGTCTACAAGACATAAGGTGAGGATTTTAGACGCTTTGATTGACGGTTCCCAACGCTTTCAATGTCGTTTAATAGTAGATTCTTGACGGCATCGCCGTTTGACATGTACAAAATGCTCTCCGTTTCCCGTTTTGTAAATTAACGAAGAATATGAGATTTAGGGCATTTTAGTCATTTGTAGGAAGTACGGTCTACATGCATATTTTGTTGACGTGATTGACATGGTTTGTCGCCGCATTAGAGAGTTAGGAATGGTTGCATAATCAGTTTGGCGAAGAGATTCGCCAAGTTGCGCACTTTGGGTCGACATACTATATGTGGATTTAAGTGTGTAGTGTATGTGTTTGTATAAATGCTTGTATTAGTATGTATTGAATTAAATGATGTTATGTAGTAGTTTGAGATTGATTTCAGGATTAATATGCTGACCTAAATGATTTCCTACATGTTGGCCTTATGCATGATCGCATTACATGCATAGAAAGTATGCCTTGAGGATTTGCTTAAGTTGAATATGCATGGGAAGTATGCCTTGAAGATTTGCTTAAGTTGAATGTTATAACATGTGCTAACATGCTCACATGATGTATTTCAATTTCAATACCTTCGTATAGTGTTAATGTAATTCCATAGATGTGTGGGACTTGACTTAGTCCAGGCAGTCGGTAACCGAGCGAATTCGTGGCTGACTGGTCATAGCCACGAACGACGCGTCGATGAATGTGATTCGTGTTGAGAGTTGGCGGCAGTGGTTAGGCCACGCGAAGTGTTTTACGCACTTCATGTCGTTCAATTCGAGATGCGATCGCGCTAGTCGAGCCCGTCAAGTAACCCGACTGGCCGATGTATGTTCACCTTGTATGTGTCATAACTGCTTGAACCTAGGGTACTGAACTTACCATTATAAACCCTGTTAACCATGGTACCTTGATCCACGAAGACTCATGAGCCGAGCATGGTGGTATGGGACACCGTGGTCGAGCTGTCGGCCTACGCTGGGGTCACAAACCTCCCCGTAGTGACCAGTGAGCACCTAGACTCGTGAGCAGATTATGGTGGTATGGGACACTATATTCTAGCTGTCGGCCTACACTGATCAGGCGACGAGCCCTTTGTAGTGACCGCGAGCGTATTCTGAGTCCACGGGAGGCGACGACCCTTCCGTGCAGTAGAGTACAGTAGGCCTGTATTGATAAGGTGATGGGGGAGCGGTGCAACGAGTGCGAGCAACAGCCCTGGCAGCCCTTGCAGTGACCTACGAAATATACATCGTATGAGATTACTAGGAGTGACGACCCTAGACAGGATCTGTGTTGGGATTGATACAAGGGAAGTACCTTAGTTTCCCAATCCTGCTGTTTGAATGGACTAATAACAACTAGGTAATCATATCACCATGACATTGCATGTGCCTGGAAGATGTGGAGCACTTGAGGGAGTGCGGCATGCTGCGGTCGTAAGATGTTGCCGCATGAGGGTGATCGTCGGTGAGGGCATACATCACGTCATGTCATCTTGCATTAACAACAGTATTAGGGTTGTCTGATTTACTGCTTTACTATTATCGCGTGATTGAATTGTGAACATGCTAATCCCTGCTCTCTTATCCCACTGAGTTGATCACTCACTCCCATGTTACGGGATGGTGTTTCCGGACACCCACCAGTCCCTTTTGTGATTGCAGATGATGGCGCGGCCTGTGAGGCGGAGCTGGACTTGATGATGAGAAGGAGGATTCCTCCTTTATGCGTGTTCTGATTGACGGGATTGCAGGGAGGTTGATTAGATACTCTGACATTGTCATTTTGTATTTTTAGTGCCCTCATGTATATTCACTTTGTTTACTTTTGAAGTATACATGTATGTGTATAACCTGGTAATATATTCACACTCTGGAGACATACAACAGTTTATACACGTTATACATACTATTACAGTCTTCCGCTTGCAAATTTAACTGTCTCTGGAGTATGATATGCTGTTCTGGCTTTATCTCACTCATGTTTAATACCTTATTACAGACAACATTCAATCATACATATCCATGTTGCATAAATAACATTTTGGAACTCGGGAGTTGGGTTTTTGCTCGACCCCCCGATTTTCGGGATGTTACAGATGGTATCAGAGCATGATTTGGATTAAACCGGGCCTGGGTTATGGTCACGCGACGTACGCTGTCGCTTCCTTTGACTTAGGTGGGTGCGAGAAGGGTCTAGAAACACTTCTAGGATCACAGATTCGCCGATAGGCGAAGTCTATAAGGATCGATCGCAAGATTGAGTCTGTAAGGTATCTCGGGTCGCGTAATGCAACCCGAATCACTTCTAAGCTGTAGGAAGTCGGGTTGAGACGTCCTATGAGAGGTTTTAAGCCGCAAAAGTGAATCCTTGGGCCGTGGAATGACCACGACTCCAGTAATCAATCGCCAGGGCTTAAAAATCCCGTTTTGCCAAAAATTCTCAAAATTCCTCCTCTAAACACTTCAACCTTCAATTATTTCTTATCCATTTCATATTAGGCATCAATACAAATGTGAAAATAACATAAAATCTTACTTTCACAAAATTTTACAATGAATAGTAAAATTTCATGAAAAATGGCCATAAGGCCATTCTAAATTCACTTTCTTTAGCAACTAATGGGCTATATGGATGTATTAGATCCTTCTACCCCAAAATCATATGCTGCATGATAGGGTTTTGTATTCGGGATTGAAAATTGGACCCGAAAAGCCTCGAATGGATGTTAAAAATGTATTGGCCTCCCTAGGGCAATATACAATGAACTAGAGTGTGCACCATACCTTTTTGGAATCCCTAGGGCAAGAGGAATCCATCCCATATAGCCTCAGAGGCCAGTTTGCAACTTCACCGGCGATGCCATCGCCGGTTCGGCGATGCATCGCTGGTCAAACTTGTCGGATGGGCTTGATCTTTGGGCTGGAGGAGTTTGGGGGCTAGGGTAGTCCCCTGGTATGCGGTCCGTACCTTGAAACTCTCTAAAAGATGTACTTCCTTCACAAAAGTCCTCTTCCCTAGCCCCATTTTCGTTTTCTTGCTGCCCTAACCCAAAACCGTGGTTCCAAACCACCCCTAGACCCATTCCCTGCCAAAAACGACCACCCTCCATCATTCCTTTGAAGTTAGCAGCCCTCCCTCTTGAAGATTTCATCCGTTGGAGCTCCTAAAACTCCCAAATCGCGCTGAATTCGTGAGGTGCTCCATTCCCCTTTTTTGTTTCCATTTCTTTCTGAAAATACATCCTAGGGGAGCTTGAAACATCCCTCTACAACGCCTAGATCTCCCTTTTCTACTTTGGTTAGCCATTTCCTTGCATTTCTCCCATTTTTCATGGCTATTGTTAAGCCGTTTTAGCCTTTTTCTCTCTTTTCACCATCCTCCCTCTCAATCCCATTTCTCCATTTTCTTTGCTTAAGGGATACTGAAAATATATGGCCGAGAGAGCTCTAGTGAGCAACAGACAGTATTAGACTCGACAGGGATAAAGAGGTAAGTCGGGACTGTGGTAAAGTCCTTTGGTAGAATTAGGCATCTATGCCTTTGCCCTGTAGATTGTTTGATTTTTGTTTTAAGGGTTTCTGTGTTTTGTTGTTGTTAGGTTTAGTGAAGTTACAGGTAGAAACTGTGTTTGTGTTGTGGTTTGGCCTTATCATAGCCGAATTTTGTTGAATGAAATGCATGCCGATTCATTTTGTTCTGAGGTATTGTCCCTAGATTGGGAGTATTATAACTCCCGGGATTCAGCCTACAAATTAGATTTTTATCCCACCCCACCCTCCAACCAAGCATGCCACTCCCTATCCCGCTATGGGACTAGGAATGCGGTTCCATTTAAGACAACTAAACGCTACCGGCTACATAGGCCCTAGGCGTTTTTGGATCTAGTGTTAGCACTCCTAGATTTGAAGGATCTGACGACATAAGAAATCCAATTCCAGTTAGACAAATCTTAACCCTAAGCAATAGAAGAATTCCCTGTAGTAGAAATGGAATAGAAAGCCATTTACCGTATAATCTTAGGCTTTGGATTATAGCTACAGAGTTACAGACTAGGCTACTAGTTGTCTTAGGCAGTGTAAGGCCTATATATGTTAAGGAATGATAGATTAGTTTTGATTGGAATGAGACTCCCTTCCTTGGATAGATCCCCTTATGACTTATAGACTCCTGTTGTTGCCCATAGGAAGGAACCATACACTCTCAGGGAACATTTATAACTCCCTCAGATTGAACTTAGAATGAACTAGCACGCCCCTTAGAATTGCCTTTCCCAAGGACTTATTGCATTCGGGAACGCAGAGTAAAGGAACTACATGTAAGCGATGTATTCGCGGTTTGAGTCGATTTCTTACTCCTAGTGGTTACCAATAAATCCAATGCTCTGATCAAGCAGAGGATCGGCATCGACTTGGATTAAGAACTGATACAACGCATTTTCTGTCCTGATTAGACAGAAGGTTCAACGTATCCGGCTTAGACCCACTATACAACCTTTCTTCTGGGATGGCCCAACCATCTACAACTAAACAGGATCACATTGTCTTTGGGAAATGGCGAGGACTTAAAGCCAGTAGAGAATTAGACATCTTGCTACCAACTCATACCTGCCCCTGAATTCAATCATAATAGAGATTAGGCTCATCTCTATGATCATAGGTACCAATGCCATAGAACGCATCATTAGTAAGGAAGACCATATAGAGAAAGGCTGTTTCCATTTTAGGTTAAGGATAGCCCCTAAGTTGCGCCTCGTTCTGATATACGGATCGATGCAAATATTCTTCAACCTTAAGTAAAACCAAGTTTTAAGGGGGGTAGAACGTATTAAGTCCAATCCAGTTAGGATTAGTCAACATTGTCGTTCGATCAGTGTGGCGCAGCGGAAGAGTGGTTGGCCTCTTTCCCACTGGCCCAGGATCGAAACATTTGATTTAGGTTATATGTACGATTAGGTTATTAAATAGGATTTGAACCTTCCTTAGAGAAAGTACTCCTTGCCCTTCGCCAATGTCGGGGACGACATTGTGTTTTAAGGGGGGTAGATTGTAACACCCCGGATTTTAGCTAACCTGGGATTTGACGTCCTTAGGCAGTGGGTCAATTAAAACACCTGAAAAATCGTTCAGAACCCAATTCCATAGCCAAAGAAACCACTTAGGATAAATTTCTTTAGAAACTAAGCATAAGTTAGCTAGCGCAACATTGGAGTGGTTGGGAAACAGTCCCTGATTACTTTAAATACGTTCTACAAGGCCCAAAGCGAGTGGAACCAATGGTGCTATAATGCTCTAAAACCTCGGATCAAACTCTAAGCAGGTTTGTTCTCTGGACCACTTTGAATCTTTGTATTGGATCTAGACCGCACGTCGAAAGTCCGATACCTCCTATCTTAGACCGTTAGAACCGTCTAACTGGACTTGACACTCATTCCAAAAATCAAGTCAAACCGATAATCACAGGCTATTTCATTGAGCCCGGACCGAAGAGAGTGAGAATAGGGTTAGAATTGGAATTTGAAATTCAAATCTGGCACACAATTTGACGCATCAGTATTGAGCGTTCTGACCGTCAGAATACAGCCAAATTACACCCTTGGATCAGGAAAAATATCTATTATATATCACGAGACTTATAGGCCTGATCTTGGTGCGATGACCGTTAAACTGAAACTGGGCCGCCACGTGCGATCTGGGAACCCAACCGGTCTGAAAACTGGATGTGTGCTAGATCCAGTATGCATGAGCTTAAGTCCGACCGCATTTGGCCTGGGGACCTTCAGAAATGCCCTTTTGGACCGAAACGGCCCCGATTTGGTTAGGCACCAAGTAAACATTGTTCCCAAGCCTATTTTGGGCATGTTGTAGGCTATAAAAGGGGTTGAAACCCTCACTCCTCTCTCCCATCCGAATTTGAGAGAAGCCCTAGCTTGGGAGAGGAAAAAAGAAGTGAGAGATTGTGAGAGTGTGGGAGAGTTCTTCCTGCCACTTGTACTACGCATTGCACGTGCTTAAGCAACACACCTCCACCGCTTTCCCGGCGATTCCACCGCGATCCTAGGTAAGTAAAAATCCTAAATAGTTGTTGATTTGAGTTTCCCTTGTTTTCATAGCGATGTAGCTTATGGATCTTGTGTATTAGGCTCCTTACTCGCCGTAGACGAAGCGTATACGCTCCGTTTCAATTCCCGAGTCTACAAGACATAAGGTGAGGATTTTAGACGCTTTGATTGACGGTTCCCAACGCTTTCAATGTCGTTTAATAGTAGATTCTTGACGGCATCGCCGTTTGACATGTACAAAATGCTCTCCGTTTCCCGTTTTGTAAATTAACGAAGAATATGAGATTTAGGGCATTTTAGTCATTTGTAGGAAGTACGGTCTACATGCATATTTTGCTGACGTGATTGACATGGTTTGTCGCCGCATTAGAGAGTTAGGAATGGTTGCATAATCAGTTTGGCGAAGAGATTCGCCAAGTTGCGCACTTTGGGTCGACATACTATATGTGGATTTAAGTGTGTAGTGTATGTGTTTGTATAAATGCTTGTATTAGTATGTATTGAATTAAATGATGTTATGTAGTAGTTTGAGATTGATTTCAGGATTAATATGCTGACCTAAATGATTTCCTACATGTTGGCCTTATGCATGATCGCATTACATGCATAGAAAGTATGCCTTGAGGATTTGCTTAAGTTGAATATGCATGGGAAGTATGCCTTGAAGATTTGCTTAAGTTGAATGTTATAACATGTGCTAACATGCTCACATGATGTATTTCAATTTCAATACCTTCGTATAGTGTTAATGTAATTCCATAGATGTGTGGGACTTGACTTAGTCCAGGCAGTCGGTAACCGAGCGAATTCGTGGCTGACTGGTCATAGCCACGAACGACGCGTCGATGAATGTGATTCGTGTTGAGAGTTGGCGGCAGTGGTTAGGCCACGCGAAGTGTTTTACGCACTTCATGTCGTTCAATTCGAGATGCGATCGCGCTAGTCGAGCCCGTCAAGTAACCCGACTGGCCGATGTATGTTCACCTTGTATGTGTCATAACTGCTTGAACCTAGGGTACTGAACTTACCATTATAAACCCTGTTAACCATGGTACCTTGATCCACGAAGACTCATGAGCCGGGCATGGTGGTATGGGACACCGTGGTCGAGCTGTCGGCCTACGCTGGGGTCACAAACCTCCCCGTAGTGACCAGTGAGCACCTAGACTCGTGAGCAGATTATGGTGGTATGGGACACTATATTCTAGCTGTCGGCCTACACTGATCAGGCGACGAGCCCTTTGTAGTGACCGCGAGCGTATTCTGAGTCCACGGGAGGCGACGACCCTTCCGTGCAGTAGAGTACAGTAGGCCTGTATTGATAAGGTGATGGGGGAGCGGTGCAACGAGTGCGAGCAACAGCCCTGGCAGCCCTTGCAGTGACCTACGAAATATACATCGTATGAGATTACTAGGAGTGACGACCCTAGACAGGATCTGTGTTGGGATTGATACAAGGGAAGTACCTTAGTTTCCCAATCCTGCTGTTTGAATGGACTAATAACAACTAGGTAATCATATCACCATGACATTGCATGTGCCTGGAAGATGTGGAGCACTTGTGGGAGTGCGGCATGCTGCGGTCGTAAGATGTTGCCGCATGAGGGTGATCGTCGGTGAGGGCATACATCACGTCATGTCATCTTGCATTAACAACAGTATTAGGGTTGTCTGATTTACTGCTTTACTATTATCGCGTGATTGAATTGTGAACATGCTAATCCCTGCTCTCTTATCCCACTGAGTTGATCACTCACTCCCATGTTACGGGATGGTGTTTCCGGACACCCACCAGTCCCTTTTGTGATTGCAGATGATGGCGCGGCCTGTGAGGCGGAGCTGGACTTGATGATGAGAAGGAGGATTCCTCCTTTATGCGTGTTCTGATTGACGGGATTGCAGGGAGGTTGATTAGATACTCTGACATTGTCATTTTGTATTTTTAGTGCCCTCATGTATATTCACTTTGTTTACTTTTGAAGTATACATGTATGTGTATAACCTGGTAATATATTCACACTCTGGAGACATACAACAGTTTATACACGTTATACATACTATTACAGTCTTCCGCTTGCAAATTTAACTGTCTCTGGAGTATGATATGCTGTTCTGGCTTTATCTCACTCATGTTTAATACCTTATCACAGACAACATTCAATCATACATATCCATGTTGCATAAATAACATTTTGGAACTCGGGAGTTGGGTTTTTGCTCGACCCCCCGATTTTCGGGATGTTACATGTGGTCAAGTTCATAAAGAATAACATCATCAGCCGTTATGGGGTCCCTCAAGCCATCATTACTGACAACGGAACCCTGTTCGTCAATAAAAGGATGGGAAATTTTTTCGACAAATTTAAAATCCAGCGCCATCGATCAAGCCCCTATCGTCCCCAGATGAATGGTGGGGTTGAAGCAGCAAACAAGACCATTATCCATATACTAGAAAAAATGGTGAAAACATATCGCGACTAGTCGGAGATACTTCCCTACACACATTGGGCCTATCGAATGTCTGTACGATCTGCTACAGGCGCAACTCCATATGAGCTTACATACGGAATAGAGGCGGTATTACCAGTTGAGATTGAAATCTTATCACTACGGATATTGCTAGAAAGCGAAGTCGAGGAGGACGAGTGATTACAAGCAAGATACAATCAACTGCATCTGGCAGATGAAAAGCGCATGCGGGCGCTAAGCCACTCCTAATATTATCAAAGAAGGATCGCTCGGGCCTACAATAAAAGGATCCGCAAAAGAAGTTTTAAAATCGGCGACATGGTCATGAAGCGTATCTTGCTACCACACCTACCAGATCCCAAAGGAAAGTTCAAACCCTCGTGGGAAGGACCACTGATCATCCAAGAAGTGCTCCCAGGAGGCGCTCTCTGGCTCACCAGTCTGAAAGGAGAAGATCTTCCCGAGCTCATCAACGCCGACAACGTGAAAATCTATCACGGGTAACTCTACCTGATTTTGTCAATGATTACAATCGTAAAACTGCACTCATCATTTCTCCACCCCAAAAAAAAGAAGGAAAAAGGGAGTATATCCACTACTTCCCCCATAAAAAAAAAACACCAATTGTCTATCCCTAAAACAAAAAAGGAAAAGAACCAAAAAAGAAGAAGAGAAGACAAAAGCAAAAGCAAAAAATAAAAAAGAAGAAGAAAATAGGACCCCGGAAAGAATAGAACTAATCCCTCCTGAAATCTCACCCTCACCAAAGGCAGCTTATAATTATACTCAAAGACAAGGACAGGATAGTAATCAGTTGGCCAGCAATGAAGGAAGTCTCTCCGCCTCCTCCATCACCACTGGCGCACCAAAGGAAAATAAAAAAAAAATAAAGACATGCCTAAGCAAAAGGGGCGAGTTGAAAACCTGAAAGGGTGGCTCGAGTAAAAACAGCAGGCATGTAGCGGACTTGGTGAAAACCTGAAGAGGCGCCAAGGGTAAAAACAACATAGCTGCCAAGGGGTAGGCAAGATCAAAAGCCCGGGATGTAGCGAAAATCTGAGAGGACGCTATGGGCAAAAATGACGGGAAAAAGCTGGACGTAATGAAAACACGAGAGGGCGCTACGGGTAAAAACAGCAAGAATAATAATAATAAATAAAATAAAAGTACAGGTACAGAAAAAGCTGAAGCAACAAGTGCCCCAATGAGATACAACGGAAAGATCAGCTACAGATCAATTCTCTACCAGACTCTGCTCAAATCCGCAGGATGCGATCCCAAACACCTACTTAGGGAACCAAGACCTTAAAGACACAATCTAGGATACTGCAAACAACGTGGGCTGAGCCCAAGATTCTGATCCTAGTCATCCAAAGCACAAATCCAAACACAAGCAAACATTGACATTTGGCACAAACAAAAATTTTCTTTCATTCCTTAAAAATTTCTTGCGAGTATTTTTTCCTATTTTCAAAAAAGGGGCCAAAAAAAAACACAAAAAAAAAGGGTTCAGGCACGCAAAACCGTTGGTCGACTTCAAGCATCACAGGTAAGCTACTATCCCTCGTACATCGACAATCTTTGCCTAAGCCTCTCTATCTCCATGCGCAGGTAGAAGGCCTCATCCCTCTCCATATCACCGCCCCACTGCCAGACGATGAGCCATGTCCTCGCATGTGTGTCAGAAGACAGCAATCTCGCTGATCAAGTGGCCATGGGTGGCCAACAAGAAGGATGGATCAATGAAGGGTCGCTCCTTAAAAGCCTCGAACGAGTAACAACACAAGAAGAGGATGAAGCAGTATCACCCACTATATCCTGATCAGTAACCTGATCCTCCAAGTGCCAGCCCGGAACCTGTCGGTAAAGAGATTGCTTCGCAACCCACCTCTGATACGACACTGTGGCCAAAGGGGGAGCCTAGGACTCAAGCTCTAGCATCGCCACATCTAAGGACCCTTGCCAGGAAATCCAAATCCGTCTGTACAAGGCAATCAAATCGGAAGGAAAGGAAGCCTGACCAAATCCAGAAAAGGCAAACTCTGGAATGTCCTGCCAAAAGCCAAACTGACGAAGAAATCACATACAATGATAAGAGCAGTATCCCCGAAGACCTAGCAACAACAAAGGAGTGCGAGCTGCACTACTGATCAGCGGCGGGCGACAGAGCCAGGTAGCCTCCCAGTTAACCTCCCATCCTTGAAGCTGAGAGAGCATGCAACGATACAGTGACTCCGTAGCCTCAGTACCAAGCGGAAGGCCATCAAGCAGCAAGCATAGCACGTCTCCACGGTGGGAATCGGGCCAAGTAAGCACAGGGATCATACAAAGATGTTCCCATAACCACACCTAGAGAGGAGTAAGTCAAACTTAAATTGCAAACAAAAAATAAAAAAAAAGAGAAGAGAGAAGAGTAAAGAGTACCTGAAGAAACGAGCAGCAACCCCGCAAGATGTGGGTACGTCTAAGAGATCACTCAGTCAGCCTTAAGAAGAGCTCCGCCAGCACCACGAAAATGATGCTCCTACAATGCAATATATGACGGAATACGTCCAACAAAGCTCCCAATGACGACCGCCTCCATCATGAGAAGAGCAAATCAGCCAAGACAAAATATCAGCGCATTCAGGTAATGAAGCTGACAATCGGATCCAGGGGTACCTCGAGAAGTAGAGCAGCGGTCATATAACATCTCAAGTGACAACTCGCCAGCCCCACCCTCCGCAGTGGAGAGAGCCGTATGACATCCAAACTAGGCGATCAAATCAGAAGAATGAATTGGCTCAGATGAAGGAACATAGGGCTCCTGAGTAAGAGGCAAGACAGATAGATGAGAAAACTCCTCCAATGATAGGCCCAACTCTAAGTCATTAAAGGAGAACAGATTCAAGGATGGAACCCAATCATATAGCGCCGCACTCAACAACCGCCAATATAGGCGGACTCGATGCAAGTGGAGAACCCCTTGAAAACCCAAGGAGCTCAACTCGAAGATCTTAGACTCGGTCTAGAGATGCAATCGCTCAGAACATGTACCAAGAGGCTGCAACTGACAGGTCCGGACAGGTACGCCCTCAACGATCAAGATCCCCGGATCAGTAGGAGAGTCATCAAAAATGGGCATCCCCTCGTCTAGTAGGTCTATCTCATGGTGACGGAAGAAGCCAACGTCTCTCATCGCATCATGTAGACTGTCCTGAAAAGCAGCAATAGGTGGGCCTGAGCCACCAATAACTGTCACCTCAGGAGCTGACTAAAACATATATGCCCTAGGAGCTGTAACACCCGCAGAGCCAACAAATCCTGTGCCCTGAACATCGATAACAGCTGCCTATCTCATCCTCTCCTCAGAATCTGTGCCAAAAATCTGACCTAACTCATCCATGGGAAGTCCATCATGAGTCAGATCCAAGCTAGCCAAATCACCCGAATGGGGCCCACCACCCAGCTAGGTACGATCCATCCCATCCATGCCATCCACTACCGTAATGCCACCATCCACACCACCCATAGTCATTGATCCATTAACCAAGCCATCCCTCAATATCACCATACCATCCCACCATCCAACCCACTCATCACATCAATAAAACCTGGAGGCCCACCTGGAGTAACTCCATCAAATCCATCCAAGCTATCCATCCTCACCAAACTCACATTCATAAACCCTGGTGGCCCATCTAGCATGGATCCATCAAACCCATTAAACCCCTCCATCCTATTCAATCCAACCTCACATCTTCCATTAATGGTGGAGGTGGGAATGCCATAAATAACATTGATCTCCCCAAAAGAGCCCATTACTCCCCCACCAACCTCCATCAACTCTTCTATAAATGGATTCCCTCCACCATTATTGGACCCACCAACTCTCTCACCACTCATGAGCCCATCATTGCTTCCATCATGGCTGGCCATAACCAGCACCGAAAAAGAAAAAAAGAGGACAAAAGGGGAAGAGGACAAAGAGAAGGAGACAAAGGAGAATGAACAAAGGAGGTGATCGAACGGATAGGGACAGGAAGGAACGTCCAAAAATAAGTCAGCAAGAATGACCAGGAAGAGGAGATGGTCGATGGAAGAAAAGATGAATGGAGTGGCACCCCGATTACCACTTGCGGTAATCCAATCACCGCCTACAGACCTGCCATTTTTGTGTCATTGATGCAGCGCTGACAGCACAGAACGGGAGAAAAAAAAGTCAGCGGGCGGCAGTCCGACTACCGCTCGGGCCCACTTTCGGCCAAATTTTAGGTGGGGTCCACCTCGCTAGGCCGGGACCTTAGAACAAACATCCATACACCCAGCAGAGATCCCGAAGGTGTACAAAAGTAAAAATTGAAAGAGAATAATGTCAGCAAATTGAAGTCTATAAACATGAAGATTGTACATCTAAGGATACAAGAAAGCAAGATACAACAAGCTAGTCATCATCACGAAGATATGCATCAGTATCCTGATGATGAAAGTGAGGCCCCAAGATCTCTCCTCCAGCAAAATGCGCACCATACTACTCACACCAGGAACTATACTCTCTAGATGGATCTACGAAGGCGCTAGCGTCATAGCCCTCCGGTGCAGCAGTCAGTTCTCTCTCAGGCACCAATCTCCAATCAGAAGGACCAGACGGAGGACTAAGTGGCACCATGGGACTACTGGTCAATTGTCAAAAAAGTCTCTCCCAAGTACCATTTCGTCACATGAGGATCCTCAAGAATACGGCGTCGACGAGAAGCCTGAAAAGCTTCCTGGGCTCCAGGAGTAAGTGCCGCATTCGATCAGAGATACGGCCTGGATAGGAACTGCAAAAAAGGAAAATTGAAGATTTGAGCAAAAAAAAAAGGGGTAACACATGGGCAGTATGGAAAAGGGCAAGATCACTCACATCACTCGGAACAAGGGCATCGACGTTTGACCTCCATGCAAGGTCAGAAAATAAACGCGTGCGGCTGCGGTTATCCTTGTACCACAGCATCATACGAGGAAATGGAGGCGAATGGTCGATCAAGGTGGGGGCCAAATGTGGAAAGTGGTCGAAGAAGTAGACCTGCATGAATCACGGTTAGAGGAGGACAAACTAATTCATCCCCAGTGAAACTAGTGCAAAAGGCGAAGATCAAAGAGGGCACCTCGATGACGGGGTAGAAGCCAGTCAGGGATCGGCTGATACAATGACTAGCCTTGTCCAGCCCTTCGTATAAGTAGGCCAAGAGGGCTGCATGACAATTGTATGGTGTGAAAAAGGTGATATCTGCCACGAGCGATAACAAATGAGAACTCATCAGCTCATTCCCGTGACAGAAAATCATCACACCCATAATGTACAAAATCAGGGCACGCGCCTTCACCACAACCGCTGCTTCAGTTTCAGGGATACGTCTGGAAAAGTTAGATGATAACCAGAGGAGTTTGAAGTGAGGACCAATAAAGTCCGCTGCGTCTGGCATCATCCCCAATAGATGCATCCAATCTTTCTCAGAAGGCACCGGGACCCCCCATCATATCGAAGGCCTAGCTGCATGTATATGTCATATGAGGTAATCCCCCACTCTCCAAAAGGAAGGTGGAAGGTATGGGTCTCAGGATGCCATCTCTCAACCAGAGCGGATAAGAGAGACAAATTTTTCCGACTCAGACGGACCCGGAACAGGTGAGCGAAGGGGGTCTGCTCCAGAACCTCAAAGAACAACTGTTGCAGATCCTCGAACGAATCAGGCCAGTGCATCCTAACCCCATGCCCTCTCAAAACATCAGGCACACCACCTTTTCGGGCAATGTCGGACAAATGACGGCCCTCACGAGGTACATAACATAGATCAGGTGACTGGCAGGAGGAGCTAGCCTCATTTTTACCACGACGAGGCATGCTGCATAGATAAGGTGCACAAGTAAGTATACTCGAAGGGGCCACGTCCAAAACCTACCTTAAAGCCCACATCAAGGCCCATTTCAAAAAGCCCATTCCAAGACCCATTTCAAAAGGCCCATGTCCAAGGCCCATTTTAAAAAAGCCCATTCCAAGGCCCATTTCAAAAGGCCCATGTCCAAGACTCATTTCAAAAAGCCCATTCCAAGGTCCATCTCAAAAGGCCCATGTAAAAAAAAAGCCCACCTCCAAAGCCCATTTTAAGGCCCAAGTTCCAAAAGCCCATTAAAAGGCCCATGTCTAAGCTAAAAAGGCCCACCTGGCCCATGCCAAAAGACCCAGTACACATTCCATAAGTCCATCCCTGCATCTGGACTAGTCAAGGTCATGATGTGGGGCCCACTTTAAAAATCTCATCCACCCATAAAAAAAAACACCACTTTCACCACATCTATGCATCTAGACTGGTCAAGATCTTGATGCGGGGCCCACCTGAAAAATTCCACCTATCCATCATCCACCACAAGCAACCAATCATCATTTACATCGTCCATACACACAAATAGGCCCCAAATCATCAATCCGACGGTTCAGATCATCACCCACAAAAAAAAAAGAGATCAAAATAAAGGGTGGGGCCCCTTTCCTTATCACACCCCACTCCACCCAAAAAATCAATATATATATATATATATATATATATATATATATATATATATATATATATATATATATATATATATATATATATATATATATAAATAAAATAATACAATGATAGTCCAGCCGACCATCTGGCTCGAACAAAACAAGTTCAACAAGATTCAACGGTTCAGATCAAATCCGGATGATCCTACGGTCCTGATCATGGCTCTCTCCCAACCCAAGGAAAAATCAGGCCCACCAAAAGCTCTTTGAGAGGGTGGCCCACAAAGATCCAGCAGAGATTTGTTAGCTAAGATTACCTGAAATGGAAAGAAAGAGAAAGATGTAAGAAAACGAGCTGAAAAAACTTCTCTAAAAATAGCTCCAGGGACCACAATGGGTCCCTGGACGTCCCAATTGCAAGAATGAAATAGAGGAGAAGGACACACCGGACGAACCGATGCACTGAACGGACCAGCAGTCCAAATGACATGCAGGCGGTAGCCGGATTACAGCCCGCGGTAGTCCGACCGCCGCCCGACCGACAGAGTGCATGGGGCGGTGGGTTGTCCCCTAGGGCTGATGAGAGCAACCGATTTTTACCTTTAACCACTGGACAATGCCTAAAAAAAATTTTAAAAGCAATCCCAGACTCTTAAATGTTTTCAAAAATGGTCCCGAATTTTCAAAAGTTGCCAAAACAGTCTCCAAAGCCTTTAACAGCCCTAAGTCTTCAATAGTCACCAAAACAGTCCCAAAGTCTTCGAAATTTACCAAAATAGTCCCTCCTCCCATATTCTCTAGTTGCAGCCAATGCAAACAGCTAAATAAGATTCGATCTCTTCCGGTTCCCCCAATGGATGATCAAATCCATACATGATACAAGTACGATTGGCCCGATCTCTATATCTGGACAGTCGTACAAATGCTAGTAGAAATGAGTGGATCTACCTCTAGAAAGAATAATCAAATTCAAAGTGGCAATAATCCATTGTAACCAAAGTATCAGAATTAGTAGACTGTATGACAAAAGATTGCTCGCACATACCTAGTCCGAGATGTTCAAAAAAGTTTGATTGAGTCCAAGTCGGTGTAGTGAGTTCCCCGTAAGGCCGCACCAATGCGCAGGGCAGCTAACCACTTTGACAATCAAACAGATCAAATACTCCTAGGGTGATTACGTAGCAAAGGAATGACAGACCAAACAGTATGGGAATCCTCGTAAAGCCGCAACAAATGCGCAGAGGCCCTTACTTTTCAGACTTAACGTCCGATGCTATTAACAATCTGACGTGAAAGGGTTGTGATTGGTGATCCGTAAAGCCGCGACGAATGCGCAGGAGGCAATCACAACGTTTTCGTCAACCCTCGTGATATGTGTAAGTCATTCCTTTTTCGGACAGTCTACTGACAATGATACAATGACAGGCAACAGATTCGAGTCACTACCCTTTTTCTAACCAGAAGGGTGGGGTGTCCACTCGCTTTGGCAGTCGGTTGCTCGCAACCTCGGTCAAAGAGGGGCATCTATCGACACCCCACCCGGGCTAAATCTTGAGTAGGTTAAGACTGTCCGAGAACTATGATCATACCTTAAACTAAATTCCTAATCCCAACTTAAATCGAACCCCAACCTAAAGTCCCCAAACTCCCAATCTGTAACTTGAAACCCTGATCCAAACCATTTAGCATGCACGCAACCCCACTTATACCCTATACCATGACCCAGATCCCTCTTTACCAAACCAAAACTCACTTTTCTGAGCCAAAAAAAATCTAAAAAGAGACTTCTGGGCGAACCAGCACACTGTACAAAGCTCGCATGTGAGAAACCGGCTCGAACTAAGCCCGGGCGGTAGTCTGACTACCACTTGCGGTATTTCAAGTGCCGCTACTCGCGGGCCGCGTGCGTACAACTGTCCCAACGTCCAAAAGTCAACTTTTCTTCAAAATTACCCTCTCAGATTTTACTATTTACCCTTTTACCGTCCTCCATAGCAAATGAGAGTATGCCATGTGGCATTCCTCTCTCTTCAATCAACCATAACTTGCCATGTCATCCTTTACCCCTCTCAAACCTAGAAATTACCAGCATGCCATTGGAGAAGGCTATAAATAGCCCTCTCCCTTTCTCATTTCCACACACACCAAGAACCACTCTTCACTTCCAAGCTCAAGTGAGAAGGAGAGTGAGAGGGAGAGAGGGAGGAAGAGAGTGAGGGTGAGGAGAGCTCCAAAGCCCTCAAGTTCAGATTTTTCAACTATTGCCTTAGCCCACTCCTTGCCTTCCTAGCCATCCTAACCTCCCAGCCTAGCCTTATTGATCATGGTTCAATCCACATCTTAGCCTACTCAAGAGATCAAGCCAAAGATTCATTCATTCTACGAGCATCCATCATGACATTTACTCCCTTCTCAACTCCCCTACTTTTTTAGATCTCTAGTGAACGTATGCTCTATGGCTTGCCGTACATCAGATTCTGTCACATCATAAATTCCTAGTGATCTAGTCCATTTTTTACCTCTTTGCATAAGCATAATCACATTCTCCCTCTAGACACGCCGTTGGACGTATGCTCTATGGCTTGTCGAAATCTCAGATCTTGTCACATCAGAAATCCACATGTGTGCCTAGTCCCATCACAGCCACAACATCCATTATCCCTTGAGATTATTTTACCATATTGAGTAGAGACCGTACATTTGTACGAGCAGAGAGGGTGCCTAACACCTTCCCTCTTTGTAACCGAGGTCCCTTACCCGGAATCCCGAATCGCAGACCAGGAGTCAATTTAAGGTAGGGAAGTCTTTGGATTTCCCTCACCTTACGTATTTCGTGATTCTAGCTGATCGTGGGATTTTGAGATTTTTCGACTAGTGGCGACTCCAACATCCATAATCAGCCTATCACCCCTAATCAGCAACATAAACTGCAAATCAGCGTGGGCGCCGATTTTTCAGTGTCTACAGTTTTACATCAGACCTCCACTTGAAAAAAACTCATCTTCGAGTTACTCAAGAGAGTTGTCTCATGATTCTCAAATAACTTATGATGCCAATGTTCATTAGCCATTCTCTTGTACTTGGCATTAGGCTCTTGAGCTTACATAATGCATGTACTCATGCTCTCCTTAATTTGGTTAGTATGGATCAATTCCTTCACTTGTGCCTGCAAGATCTCACAATCTTTTTGATAATGTAGCAATTACGTAAACTTGTCCCTATGACAAGATTAATGTGGTTTTGTATATCTTGTATGGGAGGCAATTTATTAGGGAGTTCATCAAGCACAGTTGTTTCAAACTCTTGCGACACTGGTTTCAAATCCTCTGAGATATTCACAGGCTCCATATATTTTTTCTTTTCAACTAATGCATATATATCTCTTATTTCCTTAGATAGTTTAACAAAAGCCTGTTCAGTTATGAGAGACTGTCCCTCCACTTTAGAAGTCTTGGGTTGGTTTTCCGTTCCCATAGGGGTCACATGTCTGCCACTGATGAATCTTGTGCCCTATTGTAACTCCGTTTCGACGCGGTGATCTCTCACCATCAAATAATAATTTTTTTTTTTTGCATAACCCCTTATTGATCGGTTATCCTGTTAATAATTTTGATTTTGTTGGAATAATACCTGATCATAGCTGTTAGGGAGGAATTGCATGTGCAATAACTACTTCATCTGTGACCACGTGGGGATTAACGCCTTCGTTTATCTTGTCCGCTCAAGTTGAAGTTGTTCTCACCAAGCTGAAGCTCCGCCCTTCAATTTGTATGCGACAAGCTTGACTTTATTTCCATATAATCGAAGAATCGCTCAACTTCAAAAAGCCAATCGAAAAAATCCTCAATGTGAAGTTGGCCATTGAAGCTAGAAAAATCGACTCTCATCTTGAATTCTTGATCTGTTCATTTTATTCGATCAATGCCCCATCCAGGATGTTGTGGAATCATGTTGTTGATCCCACATTCTCAGGAGTGATCTTGTGGTTTACTGCTGGCACTGTCCTGCGATCAATGTGATTATAAGTTCTAGTGCCTACTGAGAATGAATCAGCGCCATGAACACGGAGTTTCCCTAGGGCCTCTATTATGCGATTTGTCATGCGATCGATGGCAGCCTACAACTCTCGTATGACTTGCTGATTCTCTCACTGTGCCGCTTTGAAAGCCGCCGCGGTTAAAAGATGATTCCATGGAGCATCGTCCATGGGATTGTTGCCCGACCCATCGATAGAAGACATAGATTCGAGGAAAAGCCTCACTTTGATACCAAACTGACATAAGGATATGAGGTTAAGCACTGTCTTCCTCAGGGGGATAATTGTTCAGAACTTTTCTAGACTCCTTACAGAGAAACCTCAAATCCAGGAGGAAAAGAAAATAGAAATAATTCTAAAATATTTAAAATAATTTTATTGATAATTGTCTAATCTCTCTGTGTCCCTGTTACACCATTAATATAGAAAAAAAACTAAAATTTATAATTACCAAAAATAACAAAATTCTAATCTTAATAAAAATTCTAATTCTAATAAAACTCTTCTGAGGCCTAATTTCTAGAAAAAAAATTTCAAATAAACTTTTGCCAGAAGAGTCCTATCATGATTACAAGTTATTTCTAAAAAAGAAGAAAATCTAAAACTTTAAAACTAAAAATATATATATTAAAAATTGAAATTACTAAAAATAGTAACTTTCCTTAAAAAATCATTTTTAGATCCGAAAGTGTGCGTTTTCTAACAAAACGGACAGATACAACCCACTTTGCGGGTCAGTTCATCTCAGATGGCCTGTTTTAGTAAAAATTGATAGGTTGTGTGCCTTGTAGCGATACCCGGATCAAAAGTTACGATTAATTTACGATCTACCTTCTTTTGGCCCAACCATGCTAGGAATGTATCTGTAACATGTTCTACATTAGTGTATCTGAGGGTGGGGCTTGCAGTGAAAAGAAAATATTCCTTTGGGTGCAACGGTTTTTTTGTCCTTCCTATTTTGAGTTCCACTTTTGACACATTCAAGTGACGTTTTTTCCTTGGGCCATGTCAAGGGTTAGAGGAGATTTCTATATAACCCTTAGTGTGATGGAAAAAAAAGAAGAAGATGGTTTGTAATGATTTTGAAATCTTTTTCTACTAGGTAATCTATTATCCTTATGCATGTGGGCGAACCCTATATATTATGAATTTCTTCCAAGCAATTTACATCCATCCAATACTATGTTAGTTAAAGAATCAACACTCATATGGATGATTTCAGTAAAATGTAGTTATATTATAAGGCCTAACAAATCCATTCTTAAAGGGTTCTCCAAGAAGCAGGATAGGGATTCCCTTCACCATTGTTCAAGGGATCATTCATATATAATATTCAAACAATCTCAACTGTCCACACGGCACACATGGAGGGTCTGATCTCTCCTTTCATTTAGTGGGCCTGATCATGGATGGGCTGTAGCCAAAAATGGCATTTAATCACGTGAACAATCCTAACCATCCTATAAAAAAAAAGATAAAAAAAGGATCATCTGATCAATGCACTCTTTGGGGCTGTAACCTGTACGTTGTGGGCCCACAAGATGAAAGGTCTGAATTACCTCCCTACACATTGTTCATGTGGGCAGTTGAGATCACTTAAACATTATATTAGGATGATCCCTTGAGCATCATATGTGATCGTGCCCCTTTAAAGAGAATCCATTTTCCCACTGCATGAAGGACAGAAATATAGGCGAACATAAAAGATATATCATAAAAAAATGAATAATTGTCACCATCACCAACACATTTTGTCAATTTTGATTTTCGGTTAATTGATGCCCCTTTTTTCACCTTAGCCTCCTTATGAAATCTTGGTTATTGTCAGTTACATGGGAAGAAAGAAAAGAAAAGAAAAGAACATATAAAAATGGCAAGTAAAAACAATGTCTCTCTTCTTTGCTCCCTACTGCCATCCTGATTTTTCTTTACCCATCACCCGGAGTCCCTCTTTCCTCTAGCTTCAAACAGTGTAGCTCTGTTGGATGGTCTCGATGTCCAATCCCTTCAACTTCACCACTGATTCAACGTGCCCCTTAAGCGTGTGAAGCTCCCTAAGCCTGCAAAAATCATGTATTGTAACACCCATATTCAAGACTACTTTAGTGTTGAGAACCTAACCTATACATCAGATCAGAAGCCTTAGGACTGATGGAACTTGCTAAATTAGGCTTTTAAACCATTGGCACCGTAACATACCATTACGCTCCACAACAGACATCAGCAGGCACAGTGTTTTTTGTTTTTTTTTGAGGCAGCCCTTTTAGACCTAGTGAGGGCACGGCGGCTGCACTCAGGTTGTCCTGCTAGTCTGTTCAAACTGGTCAAGTTGTTTTTCCACAAGTTGTCACTTCCATAACTTGATTGTAGGGTATGGTGTTGCATTTGATACCAATTATTGTTAAGAACCTAACTACTAAGCTAAAAGCTCTCCTAGGACTAATGGAACACTTTAAGATAGGCTCTTAAACCACTTGAATTGAATGGCGAGAACATACGGTTCGAACATGAGGAATTGACCAAATTGCAGTTGGATTCTTTCCACGTCAACTCAAGCAAAAGAATCCTAATTGCCACGTGGGGTCTAATCCCTCAATGTGAATTTGAATGAAGGTAATTCCAATTTGGTCATTTCCATGTTGGAGGATTAAACTGTGTGTGTGTGTGATACACCGGTTTCAATCGATGGTCACATCCTCCCTGCATTTCACACCGGTTACACACGGGTTTCAATCGATGGTCACATCCTCCCTACATTTCATGATGCATCATACCTTGCAACCTCAGCACGCCTCTTCGCTTGATCGGCAATCTCGGACAGCTCCCTATAGCTCTTGTCATTCAACAATTCGGAAGTCTCGGCGGACTGGAGACCGTGCAACGTGCGCTGGGCTAGGGCCCATTGGGCCTCCCTCTCTCCTCTTCCAAAATCCTTCTTAGTCGTGAAGGCGGTCTGACCACCGATAAAATAGTTTTGAGTTATACGTACATGTTCATGAACCAGATTGTCTTAACTTGTTTTTCTGAAAGAGTATACCTTGCTCTGGAGCATTCCATTCCAGGCCTTTCCACTCAACCCGAAGCGGATCATGAATTTCAGGATGTCCAGAGGGAAGTAGAAGACGATACTGTATAGCCAGATGATGCCGGCCCATCCCCATCCGATGCCTTTGATCCGAGCAAAGCCCCAGTTCACATACACAGCGATAAGTGTAGCCACCTGAATACATTATAATCGCTCAAAAGTTTCTCTCTCTCTATCTCTCTATACTTTTTTTTTTTAAAAAAAAAAAATTTAAAAAAAGAAAAAAAAAGAAAGACGAAAAAATGGGCCATATGTGCAGATATGATCAATAATTAGCAGAACTAATCATGCTCATTAGCCTTCGTGTTTTCGTAGCGATGATTTTAAAATGTCGCAGAGCAAAAAGCAACTGCTCGAGGGCGATTATAAGTGATGGAGACTCACCAGCTGGGCTAGGAGGAAGGCGGTTACGAGCAAGATGCCGGGCCGTTCAATAAATGACCAGCCCTGAGATCGTGTCACGAAGATGAGCGCCTGGCTTATGATACTGACTTGGAGATAGAGAGCAGCTGTCAGCTCATCGGTGTTGCCCCGGATCGAGTGCACGCCAAACGTCTCCTGCGCAAATTCAAACCGAAGTTACTACTAGAGTGGAAAGTCACTAAAATATAGCCATCCGTCATTGAATGTCGACACAGTGTACTTACAGTGAAGAAGTCCGAGTCATGGATGGCCCAGAAGAAGATGACGGTCATGATGGCCAAGTAGGCGCCGAGGACGACACCAGTGGCAAAGATCTCCTTGAGTTTCCATGAGTCCGGCATTGGCGACGGCTTCACCCTGTCTTTAGAGATGGTCATGATTGTGCCATCATTGAGGATGGCAATGATCAAGACCATGAAGGGCGAGAAGTCAAACTTCCAGATGAGTGCAATGAGCATAAACCCAAGCACGATCCTGATTGTTATGGACACTGCATAGATGGTGTAGTTCTTCATCCTCTGGAAGATGGCACGGCTTGTCAGAACTGCACTCACTATGACGCTCAGGCCTGGTTCTGTCAATACAATATCAGACGCGCTGCGGGCTGCGTCCGTTGCGTCATCCACCGCAATTCCAATGTCTGCTCTTTTCAGTGCTGGCGCATCGTTCACACCATCTCCGGTCATTCCGCAGATGTGTTTCTTCTCCTGCAGCTTCTTCACGATCTCGTACTTATGCTCTGCATTTTTCCAAACACTTCAGACAATGCTCGATGAAAGGAGATGTTTATGGCCAAGCAACAACACAGACTGACCAGCCGTTCTACCAATCTAAGACCACATCATACGATAGGCTGTAATAGGATATTCACAGCCATTCAGATTGGAGGCTTTCTAATTGGCAGTTACAGCAAGTGGTCCCCACATAAATGGGCCATTTGAAGGTTTGTAGGATTGTCCGAATGAGGAGATTATTTACCTGGGAAGACACCGGCGAAACCGTCAGCCTTCTCGATGAGCTCATCAACAGGAACAGAGGCGATCGACTCTTCTTTGCTCTGGCCTAGAAGGGAGGAGGAAGGGTACATGTTAGTGCCCATGCCCAGTCTACGGCCTGTCTCCTTGGCAATGGCGAGCTGGTCGCCTGTGATCATCTTCACGTTGACGCCAAGGTTCAGGGCCCGACGGATGGTCTCTGCACTATCATGCCTCGGAGGGTCAAACAGGGGCAACAGCGCCACAAATTCCCACGGCTCACCCGCACTCTCCTTGTTGGCTTCCGGCACCATCTGATTACCATCATCATACAACCCCAATCAGATTCAACAATTCCATAACATCTCAAGTACAAAAGATCTGATTGTCGGGCCTGCCTATCCTGTCTACAAGATTTCGTTGTTGATGTCTTAAATACTTGAGCGTGCAACAGGTTCTTTGATGCCATCGAACCACTTGATGTAAATTTTTCTAGAAAAACCCATGTTAGTTGTTGGAACATTTTGGTGCTGTTATTCAATGGTATCAAATGTCATCAAAGGTGTTTGATACCATTGAGAAATCGTCAATGCCCTCAAAGTCCCATCAAAGGTCCCCTCAATCACGCGTGCAAACTGTGTAAGTACAGGATTTATTTCATATTTCGATTGTGATTTTATATTATACTATATATAGTGTGTAATTGAGATTTTGGAAGGACTAGAAGAGTTTCAGGACATTCTAAATCGTTCCTGAATCTTTTCAAGGGCATAGCTATGGCTTGTAAAGTGGATTCGAGGCTTGTTCAAATCAGTAATACTCTATCTCTTGTAATTTCTACTTTCAAAGTGTATATTTGACGCTTTGTGCGGTAGTTTTTTCTCACAGGTAATATTCTATGTAAAAGTTAGATTATTTATGTGGACTTGATTGTGTGATTGTAAGTATTTTGCTTGATTTGTTTTTGTGCTTCCATAGTTTCCCAACAGATCTAGTCACTCATCACGAAAGCCTCACCATGGAATGAGCGTATCTGAAAGCTTGACCAGTGGGGCACTCGTAACCACTTGATTTAAGGAGAAGATGGGAAGGAAGAAAAATCTGGGCAACGTTTTGAAACTGTTCACGGCTTTGTCCATTAGGTTATCATACAAAATGCATCTAAGTGTGTCTACATGTCTAGCTGAAGGTACAAAGGTTGTGTAGGATCCAGGCTCTTTCTGGATATCATACCGTCATGACCAGCCCTTCTGATCAGATGTCACACACGTGTCTTGTACACGTGGGCTGCAGATGAAAGGCCATGTTTGGATGAACTACTGAATTGAATTGCAATAATTTGTTCACCAAATCGTAACTTCACTCATTTGGCATGGTTTGATATCCTAAGACTTGTAACTGAAATTGGGTTTTGTTTGGGAAGTGAAGAAAACCGCTTCCGGCTTGATACAAACAGCAATAAACGCATTTATTATATTCGGATTGTGGTTGAACTGAAATGTTCTCAATTGAATTCACTTGTGCATCCAAACACAACCTCAAAAAACAGATTTTAGCATTATCATTGCAGAATAAACTGACCTGTTTGGCAAGGCCTAGTGACCGAAGGCCACGATCCGCGAACCTGGCGATGATATCATGGACCTTACTCTGAGCATCATCGTCGAGGTTGCAAAGCTCAATGATCTGATACATCCATCCATCCATCCATACAATTAGATATATTAGCACATATACACACCCAGAATGAGATGATACACGATATTTGTGGTGTATAAGAGATTATTGCCTGCTCGGGTGCGCCCTTGCTAGCACGGTGCCATTTGCCGTCGGAGTCGATGTAGGTAATAGCCGTGCGCTTCTCGACGGGGTTGAATGGAAGGAAATGGACCTCTGTGATCCCTGCTCGTGCCTGCACACATTGATATTGCGCTCCCTGGTTTAACTACCAAGGTGAAGGCTAACGTGCACCGTGTTGTGAAGACGGAAGGCGATGGGGGACATGATTTCTTTTGGGGTGTTGTTATCATCTTAACCATGTAAATGGCACCATTCCATAAACAACCAACACCGTCCAGTTGGGTGGAAATGGCAGGGTTGATCTAGGCCCAGCATGGTAGTGGTTGGATTTGGGTCGAGTTGGTCCATGGGCTAAGCTTTTGGATAACTTCAGCCGGGACCAGCTTGGCCATTTCCATTCCTCTGAAGTAGGATAGAAATGGGCCCAGCAAAGGCCGGAGACGGGATCTAGGCCAGTCCTAGAACCGCTCAAAGGTAGGGTTGCGCATGGTTCGGTTCAGTCCCGTTTTGGGGTGAAATCGGAACCGAGCCATTCCTAGCTTCAGCGAAATTGGAACTGGACCGTTTGCACCTTAGAACCGAATCGGAATTGGACCGTATAAATCAGCTTAATTCCGATTCAGTTCTATGATTATGGGCTTTTTATAACCCTGTACAGTTGTAAGTTTTTTTTTTTTTTTTTTAATTATTATAAATAATTCAGCCCATGTCCATTCGTGTTGTTATCCATTTGATGATTGGTTCAAATATTGTGTAAAGTGTGCAAAAAGATATTTACGAAAACAATCAAAGGGCAGATTGTAAACCATAAATCATGAGTCAAATAGACAATTAAAATACATAGTAAACTCAGTTTAGTTTTGTTAGATATGGTGGAGGATTTGAGCAAATCCAAAACCGTGTGAGGATTTTTTGAGATAGTTGTGCATACCGTGTCTGCTAGCTGTGAGATGCTAGCTATGAGTTTTTTTTCTAAGTTTAGAATATGAGCTGGGTGAAGATAAACAATATATATTTTCTGAATTTCTTTCTAGATTTTTTTATATTCTTTAGCTGCCCCTAGAATGAATCTAGACAGGGATAGTTTAGTCATTTCCATGAATAAGAAAGCCTATAAAGAGGCAGCAGTGTAATACGATTTTTATTCAATTCCAATACAGTAGCAGCAGTTCTCTCTTCCTCTAAAATTTCAATTTTTTCTTAAGGTGGCTGCAGCCACACGTCAGCAAGGAAGGTGGGTTTTACACCCAACAAAGTGGTATCAGAGCCGTTGATCCGTGGGCCTGATCATCCGTGAGAAGAAGGTCCTGCTGCACTCCCTGTTTTAAAAAAAAATTCTATTTTCAAAAGTCAGATTGCAGCAACAATCTGTTTAAAAAATCAGATCTAAAAAAAAAATCAGATTCAGCAACAATCTGTTTAAAAAATCAGATTGCAGCAACAATCTGTTTTCAAAATCAGATTGCACTCCCTGTTTTTAAAAAAAAAAATCTGTTTTGAATACGCCACAGGTTAAAAAAATCAGATTGTAGCCGCAGCCGTAGGTTAAAAAAATCTATTTGTAAAAAAAAAAAAAATTAGTTTTCAGAAAACTGTTTAAAAAAAAATCAGATTGTAGCGAAAAAAAATCTATTTTTTTTCAGATTGCAAAAGGCCAAGAATCTGTCAACGATTCCACTATTTAAAAAAAAAATCAGTCATTTTTATAAATAGGAAAAGATGGCCAGCACAATACATTCTCAAATACCCAAGTTGTCTAAGGACAACTACGAAAACTGGTGCATTTAAATGAAAGCCTTGTTTGGATCTCAAAATCTTTGGGAGATCATCACTGAAGGGTATGAAGAACTTACAACGGAACAAGAAGCAACCTACACCGCCGAACAAAAAGCCAATATCAAGGATCAAAGAAAGAAAGATAAGAAAGCTTTTTTCCTCATTTATCAAGGGTTGGATGATTACACCTTTGAACGGATCACTGAAGCAACATCATGTAAGCAAGCATGAGAGACCCTTAGCACCATCTTTAAGGGTGTTGATCGTGTCAAAAGGGTTCGGCTCCAAACCCTTAGAGCAGAGTTCGAAGCGACTCACATGAAGGAAGGTGAGAATATTGCTGATTATTTTTCGCGATTGCTTGTAAATGTTAATAATCTAAAAAGAAATGGTGAGAAGATTGAAGATGTCCGAGTTATTGAAAAGATACTTTGATCCCTCACAACCAAGTTTGAGCATGTGGTTGTGGCGATCGAAGAATCAAAAGATATTGAGAAACTTTCTATTGAGGAGTTAATGGGATCGTTGCAAGTTCATGAGCAACGAATACAGAAGAATGCCAGTTCCATGCCAATGGAACAAGCCTTGGAGTCAAGATTGACTCTGAATGATAACAATGGTGGATGTGGAAGTTCACAACGTGGTGGACGTTTTGCTAACAATCGCACGTTTTGCTAACAATCGCTCAAGAGGCAGAGGGCGCAGAAACCAACAAATCCATCGCTAAAATCAGCAGAAAAATACCAATTTTCGTGGAAGAGAAAATGGTAGAGGCAGATCGATGTGTGGACGAGGAAGTACAAAGAACATCAAATGTTATAATTGCAACAAGCTTGGCCACTATGCATCTGATTGTTGGAGCAAACCGACAAATCAAGATGAGCGATCCAACTATGCCGAAGCATCAGGACATGAACAAGAAAGCCCCACACGTCTCCTTGCACAAGAGAAAGGCAGTGATCAGCTAGATGTATGGTATCTCGACACAGGTGCAAGTAATCACATGTGCGATGACAAGAAACTCTTTGTGGAACTCGTAGAAGGAGTTCATGGCGATGTAACATTTGAAGACTCATCAAAAACACCAGTGAAAGGTAAAGGTAAAATCAAAATCTTTCAGAAGAATGGTGTTCCAAACTATATCTCCAATGTGTACTATGTGCCCAACATAAAAAGTAATATACTGAGTCTCGGACAACTCCTTGAAAAAGGATATGTTATACACATGGAGAATTCTTCTCTTTCCATAAGAGATATGTATGGACGTTTGATTGTAAAAGTCCAGATGACGAAGAATCGTATGTTTCCTCTCCATATAAACACAATGCTTGAGAAGTGTTTTTATGGAAAAGCAAAGACTAATTCCTGGATGTGGAATCTTCGCTTTGGCCATCTAAACTTTAGTGGCCTGAAACTTCTGTCCTCATCAAGCATGGTGCATGGCCTGCCTGCTATTGAAGCTCCAGAACATGTGTGTGAGGCGTGCACACTTGAAAAACAACAAAGGAACTCCTTTCCGAGTGGAGTATCCCGAAGAGCAAGAGGACCGTTGCAGTTGGTTCACACTGACATCTGTGGACCATTAGAGCCAATCTCTCTACGAGGTAATAAATACTTTATTACCTTCATTGACGATTTCAGTAAAAAATTGTTGGTGTATGTAATCAAAGAGAAGTCTGCTGCTTTTACTATTTTTAAAAATTTTAAGGCCCTGATTGAAAAAGAAAGTGGTCTTAAAATCAAAACCCTCCGATCTGACAGAGGTGGGGAGTACACCTCAAATGTTTTTCGAGAATATTACAGGGAACATGGCATTAGGCAGCAACACACTGCAGCGTACACGCCACAACAAAATGGAATTGCGGAACGAAAGAACCGCACCATCCTCGACATGACGAGGACCATGCTGAAGGAGAAAAATCTGCCAAAAAAATTCTAGGCAGAGGCAGTTGCCTGTACTGCCTATCTGCTCAATAGGTGTCCAACTAAGAGTGTCAGATTCCAGACACCGCAAGAAGCATGGAGTGGATACAAGCCGAGCGTGGCGCACCTTAAAATCTTTAGGTGTGTCGCCTACAATCAAGTTCCAGAAGCGAAAACGAAAAAGCTTGATGATCGTGGCGAGAAGTGCATCTTCATCGGCTACAGCGAAGAGTCAAAGGCATACAAGCTCTACAACCCACTAACCAATAAGCTGGTGGTGAGTAGAGATGTTGTATTCTGTGAGGAAGAAGCATGAAAATAGAACGAGAGAAACTCAGCCAAAGAAAAGCAGGTTGAGGTCGAAGAATACAAAGAAGAGAGACATGAGAAGCCAGATCAAACACCCACATCACCCCCTTCGAATCACAGAAGTCCAGGAGTACGTTCCATATCTCTTGGAAGTACTTCATCAAATCAGAATTCATCGAGCACATCTTCATCCGATTCTCCTTCACCCTTGGCTACTGTTAAACTAAGAAGCCTGAATGACATGTATGCAGAAACTGAAGAAGTGAACTTACTCTGCCTGTATGCGGACCATGAGCCTCTCACATTTGAGGAAGTTGTGAATGAAGTATGTTAGAGAAATGCAATGGAAGAAGAGATTCATGCCATCGAGAAGAATCGAACATGGGAGTTGACCTCATTCCCTAAAAGCCAGAAGACGATTGGTCTCAAATGGGTGTACAAAATCAAGCGAAATGCCGATGGTAAGATCGAACGATATAAAACAAGGCTCGTAGAAAAAGGTTACAAACAGAAATATGGGGTAGACTATGAAGAAGTTTTCGCCCCAGTTGCTCACCTTGACACTGTACGAATGATTATCTCCCTTGCAGCTCATCACAGTTGGATGTTCTACCAACCGAATGTGAAATCCGCATTCCTAAATGGGATATTAGAAGAAGAAGTATACATTGACCAGCCTGAAGGTTTTGTTATGCAAGGGGAGGAACACAAGGTGTATCGGCTAAAGAAAGTCCTGTATGGGTTGAAGCAAGCTCCTCGTGCTTGGAATGCATGAATCGACAGTTATCTTCAAGAGAATGGTTTTGTCAAATGTCCATATGAGCATGCCGTCTACACAAAGAAGAATGCCCGTGGTGATATGCTTATCGCTTGCTTATATGTTGATGATCTACTGTTCACTAGGAACAGCCGGACAATGTTTAAAGAATTCAAGAAGGCCATATTTAAGGAGTTCGAGATGACAGACGGAGGTCTGATGTCCTTTTTTCTGGGCATTGAAGTGAAGCAACAACATGGTGGTATCTATATATCACAGAAAAAGTATGCTAAGGAATTACTTGAAAAGTTCAAGATGGACGATTGTAAAGCCGTAAATACACCTGTTACAACAGGCCTGAAACTCACAAAAGATGGAGAAGGAAGAAACGTCGACTCAACCCTATTCAAGAGCCTAATTGGAAGTTTAAGGTACCTCACAATCACTAGGCCAGATATAGTCTACTGTGTTGGGCTTCTAAGCCGTTATATGGAAGCACCAAAAGAATCATACTGGCTAGCTGTAAAAAGAATCCTCAGGTACATCAAAGGAACAATGGAATTTGGTCTTTTCTATCCATACGATGATGAAGCAATGATATATGGATACTCAGATAGTGATTGAGGAGGTGACCAAGATGAAAGAAAGAGCACTACTGGCTACGTATTATATCTCGGAACGACTGCTTTCACATGGAATTCAAAGAAGTAGAGTGTGGTCACCCTATCCACATGTGAAGCAGAGTACATGGCAGTATCGTCCACCGTCTGTGAGGGAATTTGGTTGAGAAATTTGCTAAAGGAGCTGAAGCATCCGTAGGAAGATTCAACAGTCATATATGTGGACAACAAGTCGGCAATCGAGCTAGCCAAAAATCCGGTACAACATGGAAGAAGCAAACACATTGATACTCGATATCATTTTCTGAGAGATCATGTGAAGCAGAAAATGATGAAATTAGAATATTGTCATACTACGGAACAGGTAGCGGATATTTTCATAAAGGCATTGCCAACAGACGCATTCAAACGACTAAGAACGATGCTCGGAATGAAGCCGATTTTGGTTTGAAGGGGAGTGTTAGATACGGTGGAGGATTTGAGCAAATCTAAAACTGTGTGAGGATTTTTTGAGATAGCTGTGCGTATCGTGTATACTAGCTGTGAGATGCTAGCTGTGAGTTTTTTTTCTAAGTTTAGAATATGAGCTGGGTGAAGATAAACAATATATATTTTCTGAATTTCTTTCTAGATTTTTTTATATTCTTTAGCTGCCCCTAGAATGAATCTAGACAGGGATAGTTTAGTCATTTTCATGAATAAGAAAGCCTACAAAGAGGCAGCAGTGTAATACGATTTTTATTCAATTCCAATACAGTAGCAGCAGTTCTCTCTTCCTCTAAAATTTCAATTTTTTCTTAAGGTGGCTGCAGCCACACGTCAGCAAGGAAGGTGGGTTTTAGACCCAACAGGTTTTATGGTCTGGTCCGGTTTCAGGTTCGGTTCTAAGTTCAGTTCTACTGTTTGGTTCACGGTCTGGTTTAGTTCTATGGAGCCCTAAATTGAAAATTGAAACGAACTAACCGGTTCTTTGATTTTCAGAACCGGAATCAGAATTGTGCACTTTAGAACCGGGTTTGGTTGGTTCCGGTCCTGTTTACCAATTCCATGTGCTCCCCTACTCACGGGTACCTTTAAACCGTCCATTTTTGGTGGATAAAGGTGACCCACTTGATAATTGCACTGGCTAACAGGCCAAATTCCCATCACTTTCCAATCTTGATAGGGAAACCCCTTTCAATGACAGTAGTGGGCCCCTTACCTCCTTGGGATCGGCCAGCATTCCCACGATGGAAGCATCAATGGCATCCTGGTTTTCGACCCTTGATGCCCTGGCAGAGAGAAGTACGGCAGTTTCCTGGTCCACGTCCTTCACAAACACCTGCAATCACTCCAATCAATGAATCAATCTTGACAGTTGATCATACCCATTAATGTGAATCCAAGTTGTTTGATCTTGATCCCACCTCGATCAAGGCCTTATCAACAGTCAGCTTGTTTAGAGTCAAGGTCCCAGTCTTGTCACTGCATAGCACATCCATCCCTGCCATCTCCTCAATGGCTGTCATTCTCTTCGTGATGGCCCCCTGTTCGGATAGACGGTGAGAACCGATTGCCATCGTGACGGACAGCACTGTAGGCATTGCGATAGGGATGCCGCCGATGAGCAACACCAACAGATTTTCTATCCCTTCCCTGTATCTACGCTCCTGGATCGGGTACATCACGATGACTTCCACGAGCATGCCAGCAGCGATCGAGCAGACACAGAAGTTACCAATGGCAGTGAGGACCTGAACATTACCGGGCACTTATTAGCACAAGGATCCTGCGGTGTGGATGTAATGTACTGGCATTAGGATGGCCCGATCAGCTGACCATCCATCTAGTGGGCCCAAATCTGTTGATGGCCCACCATGCAAAAATCATTGATCATATGTGCATGTATTGTTCAAACCTTCTGGAAATGCCCCACTTGGTTTGTGCTGTCGACGAGGTGAGCTGCCTTACCGAAGAAGGTGTGGACGCCTGTGGCAATGACGATGGCCTCGATCTCACCTTGCTTGCAAGTGGAGCCGGAGAAGACCTCATTGCCAGGGTACTTGGTGACTGGGAGAGATTCACCGGTGAGAGCAGATTGATCGATTTTCAGTGGGTCACCCTGGAGGAGCCGTGCATCCGCTGGGACGATGTCGCCTAGCTTGATACTGATCACATCGCCCGGTACAAGAATGGCTGCGTCTTGCTCGCCCCATTTACCATCTCTAAGCACCTTCATTCATGTCCATATCATGCACAACCGTTGTAAGTTAGCATTTACATATTGCAACATTTTGCTAACATGCCGCATGCATTACGTGAACCGGACTACTCTATATAAGCCATCTCACGACTAACTTGCACCATGGCTCATGTTAAGGTGACTCTAAAAGGCTTCGCTAACATGTACCATGGGGTGATTCTACAGCACTGGGACCGACTCGCTTATTCTTGAGTTGAGTCGGGGTGAACCATTCCAACTCGTCCTTCTCGGGGGTGAATTGTCCAGTTGATTCTTGGTATCGAACCGTACCGGGTCTGAGTTTGAGTCAACTCGGTCGAGTGGCACTGGTCTAGTCCCCGTCTTGACATGCACCCATCATATGAATCATGGAATGCAGCCTTTTAAATGTGGGCCCCATCTAACTGGCCATATAGCACTTGTCACACATGCCGCCGGATGTGCGACATTGTTTAATTTTACCACATTTTCTTTTTAAATAATCAATATTCCAACGATTACCTTAGTTTTTGGAGCGAGACCGGCCATAAGAGCGGCGGCTGCGTTTCCGGCATTGTTCTCTTCGATGAAGCTGATGGTGGAATTGATGATCAGTAACACCACAATGCCAACGAAATCTTGCCAATCTGGAGGCTTTCCCTGCATCATCACAACAACAACGATAATAACACTAATAACAGCAGCAACATTAGCAACAATAAAAACGATAACAATAATAGTACTATAGTTTCAATACTGGGTGAGTGGAGTCGAGAATCAGCTGAGTTGACTCGGATGGACATCTAAACCGGCTTTGCCATATAACTGAAGAAAGTACCATTTCTAGCATCTCCACCGAACATGTGGATAATACATAAGATGATCAGGACCGTTGATCTAGTTGGCTAATTTATTCATAGATTACATGAACTAAATAGATGGTTTCAATCGTTGAGCAAAATGATTAGTGATTCACAACGTAAAGAATAATAATATTATGCTATATATTTGTGAAAATGAAAAATAAATTTATAAAAAATTCTGTAAAACTGAAATTACCCCTCCATTAGCCAATCCAATGGCCATTAAGGCAGCGATTTCCATGACCCATGATAGAGGATTCCACATAAAGCCCAAGAACTTGAGAACCTTGCACTCCTGTTTCCATTAAATAAAAAAGAAAAAAAAATAATTTATTAAGAGGGTTTAAAAAGAAGGTATCAAGTCCAACGGGTTGGACGACAAGTGAGGGTCCATCAAGCAAATAACTTCCCACCAAATGCATGTGACATCCAACCCTCCAATAGGTTGTTCTTGTCATGAGTCATCACCTAGTGGAACAGCCAGCTCCATCTACTCATGGGGAGAGCCATAACATAGAAACCAATGTCTAGCCATTGATAAATAGAAAAAAATACAAGTGTGGTCCACTCAATGAGTGGATGTAGTTGATTTTTGCATAAGATGATCGGCATGTTGGGCGCAGCGTATTGAATGGCTTGGATGTTGGACGTACGTTAACGGTTGGAAGTTATCTATTAGGTTGATAGTAAGTTGTGACCTGTGACCTCTTACAAAAAAACAGAAGGAAAAGAATCAGATAACAGTACTTAAGCAGCGTTACTTCCACGCCCCTAAAGAAATAAATTTTCTGCCTCCATAGGGGCAGTTTGGTCACGTCAAGGTTTTTTTTTTTTTTTTGGTTCTAACGGGTTGGTCCATTAACTGTCGAATTTGGGGGTGGAAATATCACTTGCCAATTTTTGCAGTGACCAAATTACCCTCGTAAGTGTAAAAGCAAATTACCTTTTTCTCCTCTAGCTTGTTTGGGCCAAAGATCTGGAGCCTCTGGGCCCCTTCTTCCGACGTCAAACCCTCCCTCGTACATTTCAGCAGCTCGAAGACTTCCTCTACCGGGATCCGCTCCTATACATATACATCAACGGTAGAGATGCAATAATTAGATAAGATCCACGAGTGCGAGATTAGAACTGCTCATCAGGCAATCTCCATGGAGCCATCATACATAAACAATGTCTAGGCCCAGGTCCAATCCAACGGTTGAAATGAGCCGATCCTATAACTTATACGTTGGGAGCGGGCTAAATTTAGGCCCAATATGCAAATAGACTGTTACCGAAAGAATGGTCCGTGTGATATAGCCCATCCGTCCGGTGCGGGCCTACTTTAAGCTCCAACTCGCAAATGGATCCAACATGTGAGACTGAACAGTCTGGCCTCACTTGTTAGAAATGAAATCTATCCATACGGTGTAAAGATGTGGGCCATTTATCATGTAATTCTTCCAAGTTGTTGAGCTTAGGGAAGGCTTAGCCCATCAACAACCTTGAATAGCTAGGTTGAGCCTATCGGAGCATGGAATCCTTTCATATACTTATAGGATATTAAATGAGATTTTCAATATAGATGAATGATATTTATGAAAATTTAAAAATTTGTGTTTAGAAACGAAAAGCTTGAGTTTTAGCCAAGTCAATGAATATCACGGCATGCCCCATATAGCCTTTGTTCAATGTTCTTGTCATGCAGATGCAAAAAGAGGTGGGAGGGAAATAGTTGTTCATGAAAAGAAAACTTTGAAGCTCTACGTGCCATAAACGAAATTTTCAATATAAATAAGTGGTATTTTTTGAAAAATTGAAACCTATGTGTTTATAAATGAAAAGCTAGGTTTTAGCTAAGACAATGGACCATGTTAGACAGTCATCAGGGCGGGTCCCATACAACCTTTGTTAAATGGGCTCATCATGTAGATTACATGTGAATGCAAAGAGAGGTGGGAGCGACCTACTCATTCATGAAAAGAGAACTCCAGGGTTCTACGCGACATTAAATGAAAATTTTAATATAGATCAGTGTCATTTCTGAAAATTTGAAATTTTGCACATCATAAAAAAAAAGGTGTGTTTTTTAGCCAAGTCAATGGACCAATGTTACACCATCATAACAGCATGCCCCACATAGCCTTCCTTAAATGGGCTCATCATGCAAGCTACACGGGAATTAATGCAAAAAGTAGAGGGAGTGAGCTACTCTTCATGAAAAATGCAACTTTTAGATTCTATACCACATTAAGTGAGATTTTCAATATTAATTAGTGGTATTTCTGAAATTTAAAAATTTGCCTGGTTATATACAAAAAGCTTGGGTTTTAGCCAAGTTAATGAACCGATGTTACATGGTTATCAAGGCAGGCCCCACATAGCCTTTGTTAGATGGGCTTGTAATGTAGGCTACAGGGGAATACAAAGAGAAGTACGGGAGCGAGCTAACCGTTCATGAAAATGGAACTTTAAGATTCTATACTACATTAAATGAAAATTTCAATATAGACAGGTAATGTTTATGAAAATTTGAAAATTTTTGTGCTTATAAACAAACAACTTCAGGTTTTAGCTAAATTAATTAATGGATAACTTAGGTTTTCACTTTAACTCAATGGACAGCTTGGATTTTACACCCTCCTCACGGTTCCATTTTAGTATGAAAGCAGGTAGCTCGCACCTCTCTTTACATTAACGTATAACCGGATGACAAGCCCATCCAACAAAGGTTATGAGGCCACCATGATGACCGTATAAAATCCACCCAGTATATTTGATGCTATGCCTCATATTAGGATGTAATATGAGCCAGATCTAAATTAAACCCAAGGGGCCCCAGAACCAGAATATAATTGTGGATGGGTGACCTACCGACCTTCTCTCTCTCCGTATATGTAACACATCATTTCCCTCCAATTTATATTCTTTTTATTTCTCCCATTCAAAGTCTCTTCTCGCAGTTGAATGTACACAGGTACGCACTCTATCTTAAATACGTACATGGTGGGATGGAACTTCGGTCCATGCCGTGGTGGCCATCATAATGAATGGCTTTTATCCACGCCGTTCATCCATTTTTAGTATCATTTTAAGGTATGAGCCTGAAAATGAGGCAGATACAAGGTTCAAGTGGACCAGACAAGGGGGATTGAACTTCCAACATTAAAAACTTCTTAGAGGCCACAGAAGGTTTGAATCAAGCTGACATTTTGTGTTTTCCTGCCTCATCATCACCACTGACTTTCTGTGGTGTGGCCCGTTGGATCTCCCTCATTTTTAGGCTCATTCTCTAAAATAATCCGTAAAAATGGATGCACGGCTTAGATAAAACCCATAAATCACGTCGGGTCCCACATAGCTCCTGCTTGAACCGATTTCCATCCGAAGCGGGGCAAGACGCAATCCGCTTCCGTGGGTGCAACTGTTGTACGACTTGAATATTGCACAAACTTTCATACACGTATTAAATATCTTTCTTTCCGTGCATCAGCAGCACCGCACGTGGTTCCTAAATATAGAAAAAGGGAGAAATCAGAGAGAGATAAGAAGAATCCTGCTTACGAGATCGACATTCTCGTTCTTTATCTCTTCCAAGCTGATGGCGTTGCTGTTGCCACCCATTCTCTCTTTATCTGTCTCTCTTTCTCGGAAGAAAGAAAGAAAGAAAGAGAGAAAACTAAGGCAGAGGTCTTTTTATTTATTTATTTTATAAACTTACAAGCCCATGGCTTCTCTTACAATCCCATGCCTCCTCCAAGACACGTCGTTCGGTCCGGCAGATGACGAAATCTATGTTTGCCATCGCCTCCCTCTTTTATAACTCTCTCCACCGTATCAGCCCGTCCTCTCCCTCTCCTTCGTACGGTTGACCTTGATGGACGGCAACCGGCGTGTGAGGTTTTTACGGGTGACTTGTTGATGGAGTGGGGTTCGTTACCGCCTTGTGGCTCCAAGAAGCCGGTAGTTCGGCGGGAAAACAAGAGTCCGTTGTGATCGTCTGTGTTGAAGTCACTTTTACCTCTGGCATACCGTGATTTATGGTGCCGTTTCTTCTTATTGGTCCACGTCATCGCCGATGATACCACCTCACAGCTCTACTTTTACTTCTGGTACACCATGATTTATGTGTTAGATCCGCAACGTCCATAAATTTTGTTATATTGTTCACGAGCATGAGCCAAAAAATAAGTCATATTTAAAGCTCAAGTGTACCACACCACAAAAGGAGAGTGGATTGAACGACTAACGTTGAAACGTTTCTAAAGTCTACTGTAATTTTATTTGTCAGGTCACGCACACATGGATGAAGGGAAAACACAAACATCAGCTTTATTCCAAAAACTTTCCATCGGTAGGCGCCCAATTCCCACCACTTTAGATGGTGTGGGCTTTGGATCTGCCTTGTTTTTTTAGTCTTATTCCCTGAAAAGGCATGAAAAAAAAAGATGGACGGTGTGGATCTAAAACATACATCATGATGGCCATGTAAATTTCACATTTCAACCGTTTGGGTTTTCTTCTCTCTACGGAAGTAGCGGAGTTTCTTGATGTGGGGCCTTTACGTGGGCCTCGTGATGATTTATTTCTTCACACATTTTCTCGTACCATTCCAATGAATAGACTTAAAAACAAGATGGATCCAGATCTCAAGGTGGCCAAATTATAAGAAATAGTAAGAATTTATGCTACTGAATTAATCAAGCTCATATTTTTGTTTTACATTCATCCTTATGAACAATTAAATGGTAAATAAGCCTCGGTGTTGGCCTTAAGAATATTTCAATGGCGGTCTGTTCAAATCCCACTACTTTTTAAGTGTGCTTCACCTGAGATTTAGATGTACCCCTTTTTAGGCTTATGCAAATTTATGTACAGGGTGGATGTACCACAAAAGTTGTGGGGCCTGAGAAATTACACGTTTTGCATAGATCTCCCATGAAGGGATTCTAGGTGGGGCCCATTGCAATGTATGTAAGAAATTTTTTATGTCCATCATTTTAGAGCTCATTTTAGGATGTGCTACGAGAAAAATGAAGCGGATACAAAACCCAAGTAGGCCAAACGAGAGCAAAAATTAAGAAAATAAAATTTTACCATTGAAACTTTCTTTGACTCTACCTTGATGTTTATCCAAATTATTTATAATGTTATTCCCAAAAGAATGAAATGAAAACACTAAAAAGATACAGTGATACAAAAGTTTGATGGCCATGAGAATGCTTCAACGGTGCTCACTGAATGGCCACGGTTTCCTCTCGTGTGATCTTCTTAAGTGTTGGATACATCTTAATTTTGATAGCACGAACTAAAATGATCTTGCAAAACAGATGTACGGAGTGAATTTCTTACAAACATCTATATGGGGGTGAATTTCTTACAAACATCTATATGGCCCCACCCAGCATCCTTGTGGGGGAACTTGGCAGGGAATCCGCGTCCGGGAAATTCGGGAGATGGAGTGACGTGGACCAATGAGAAGCGCCAGCACATGAATTTTCGTGCTTTCGACGGACGCAGATTGCGTCCTACCCCGACCGGCCGGTAATCAGTCCGGGCAGGCCTCTGTGGGGTCTATCAGGATGTAAGTTTTTTACCCATACCGTTCATCTCTTTTCTCAGATCAGTTTAAGATACGAACCCAAAAATGAGGCAGGTCCACAGTTCCGATGGACCACAAAGTGGGGATTGAACGTCCACATTAAAAAGCTTTTGGGAGCTAGAGAAGTTGGGGATCAAGCTTATATTTGTGTTTTCACTTCATTCACGTTTACATGAACTTATTAATAGGTTGGATGGCTAAAAAGCATCACATTGGCCCTTAGAAAGGTTTCAACATTAAGTGTCATTATTACTGCAGCTTCCTTCGGTGTGGTCCACTGGAGCTTTGAACTGCCTCATTTTTTGAATAATAAATTAAAATGGTCTGATAAAAGCAATGAACGTTGTGGATAAAACACCTACAACTTTTTAGGCCCCTCGGAGACCTGCCCGGACGGATTACCGTCCGGGCGGGGGTAGGACGCAATCCGCGTCCGGTTTCAAGTTTCAACGCAGACTATCCGGAAAACGGATTGGCTACTCCCCCTGCCACCAGCCCCGTGGCTGGTGTTCGCTGCTCTGTGGGCCCCACCATGATGTATGTATTTCATCCATTCCGTTCATCCATTTTTACAGATCATTTTAGTGGATTTTCTCAAAAAATTAGAGGGATGTAAACCTCATATGGACCACACCACAGGAAAACAATAGTGATTGGATATCCACCATTTAAATGCTCCTAAGGCCCACTGTACTGTTTATTTGACATTCTATATGTTTATTAGGTCATACAGACCCAGATGAAAGGAAAAAACAAATATCATCTTGATCCAAAACTTTTATGGCTCCTAAAAAGTTTTTAATGGTCGACATTCATTCAAAACTGTTTTCTGTAATGTGATCCAATTGAGATTGATATATACCTCATTTTTGGTCTTATACCATAAAATGATCTAGAAAAATAGATAGATGGCATGGATGAAACAAATACAACATGGTGGGGCCCACATAGCACCGACCATCAGCCCATGGCTGGTGGCAGGGGAAGTAGCCAATCCGTTCCCGACTATCCGCACTCATTAAAAACAAAAATCAGTCCGTTGAGACAGCAGGTAGAACATCATCCGTGGATCCATTGTCCGCACCCTCAATTTATTCACTTTTGTGGAAGTTTATCTAAAAAGACAATTCAAGTGGGCCGAACCATATGAAATAAAATGTTGGGAATGCCCACTATATGTTTGTGTTTGGGGCCACCACGTTGTTTAAATTCCATGATGCTCGCTCATAAGGTGAATCTCACCGGGATAAATAAATGTCTCCAAAACTCATGCGGACCACAATTCATGGAATTAGAGGTTTTACGTGTGGTTTTATGTTGTTTCCTTTGGTGTGGCCCACATGTGCTTTTGATTAGTACGATGTTCTGGACATATGGTGAAAATAATAATATCACCTGATGGATGGAGTGGATGTCACAATCACAACACGGTGCGTCCCACAGTGTTTGCGTGTTTTTCCTGTATGGTACTCCGATCTAGAACTTGTTGGCACTTGTGGATATTGGGCTCCACTAGACATTGACTTTTGAACGGGATAGCTTAAACCAAACTGATCCCTTAAAGGAGATTAATACAGTAGATAAGGAGCAATCGGAATATGGTAGAGCAGTACGTTCCCATGGTCTTCATCCCCATTATCGTAATTCTTCCATGGGAACTAATCAGAGATTTTATAGATTTATACAAAATCCACGTGATGTATTTAGGGATTTGAAAAAATTTCTTAGTAAATAATAGCTGAAACATATCAAACAATCCTACGTCAATATTTAAGCAACCGATAAAAGAGTAATTATAAAGAAACAGTTATAGGAGGAATGATAAAATGAGAGAAATAAAGAAAGTCAAGTAATGGTAAACTGTTACATTAACTGTCTGAACATGAAAAGGATCTAGATGACTGGATTAACACTATAAATAGACGAAGAATGCAAGATTCATCTTATACCAACCTAATTAAATCAAACATTATCTTTTAATTATCCATTCAATTATCATTCAATTTACATTTTATAATGTAATCTTCTACTTTTCCTGTCAAGTAAATTACATTTCTTAGTGTAATTATTTACTTTCAGCCTACTGTTTACATCCCATAGTATAATCAGTAGCGTTAAATCAAGTAATTGAAAATTTTAGCTATAATTTGAGTCTACGCATGCGCGTTGGATTCAGTTCTTCATTTAGAAAGGTGTTTTGTAGCAGTTTCTCTCGACTGACTGTAAGAATCCTTTTCTTATTTTCATTTATTTATATCGGAAATGTTCTTTTGTATGGAAGGCAAATGTATAACCCATCATTAGAGGATGAACCCCACCCTTTGAATATCGCCTGATCCTGTTTACACATGCAACGAGTGGCTGAATAGGTGACTGATCTCATCAGATATCGATCATACACTAAGTGTCTGCCTATCTTAGTGCTTAGGGTCATAGTTGTTCGGTTTGGATTAAAGTCGCAATTTCAATTTTGGCACGCCCGCATTTGGCACGCTCGGTGGGACATTAATTACTAAGCGGTCAGAAATATTCACTATGCACTGATTGTACCAAGCACGAACAGTTTTTGTACGGTCAGTGGGACCATGTCTCTAACTTACCGATGTAATATTGTCAACCCTGAATAAGAAGTGCTTGTATTGCTATGATTAATCCCTCTGCACCAATGTGACCATCTCTAATCGAGGACATACCAGTTCCAGCTACCCTTGAGGTGTTGAATTTAAACAATAGTCCAATACCTGATACTTGAGATCAGGTAAGAGCATCGACTTCTCAGACCGTTCATTCAAATGAGATTTCAGTCGTGCTTCGAGATGTGCAGTTAAGCATTCAACTTGTACAAGAATATGGAAGGGCCTAGGAAGAACAATTCCACATTCAAGTTGAAAATACATATCGATATATGGCCAGACAAATTGAGGCTATGCATCAATTGATGGCTATGATGGCTGAACGAACACCATTAGTAATGCGATACAATGTCAAGGGAAGTTCTATCAGTAATGCAGCTCCATTGCCATCCATGTCACCTTCGCAATGGAATTTGCTACTGGTTCCAGTCCAAGAGATAGGAAGTGTTCTATCTGCTATGGAAGCTAGGCGATATGAGCGAGAGGCTAGGAACTTTATACCTGAGAATCAGAATCAGGGATTCCCAGGAGGATTCAATCCCCAACAATTCCTCAGATTATAGAATAATTTGAATCGATTTGGCCTCGACCAACCGCTAGTCTTAGAACCTTAATAGATGGATCGAGACTAGATTATCCAAAATTTTCAAGAACTTGATGGTCAAGTACTCGGTCGCAATACTGTCTCGGTGTATCATAAACCATACCCTGAATGAATAGATCAACAACACCCATTGCCAAGGAACTATCGGCTGGAGTTTGCCTTATTTTCAAGGGAACCTAGTCGGTTGACTATCGAACACGTTGGATGATTTACAATACAAAACGGAGAATTGACTAACAATGATTATCACCAATTGCAATTATTTGATCATTCTCTAACAGTTGTGGCCTTTACATGGTATTCGAACTTGTTGCCAGATTCAATACACACTTGGCAAGAAATGAAAGAAAAATTTCATGCTTAGATTTCTCTAAGAATAAAGAAATTACTATGGCTGATCTCGCACATTTTTGACAATTACCCGGAGATACATGTGAGAGTTATATCACACGATTTAAGTGAGCAAAAAGCCTTTGTAAGGTTGTCATGACTGAAGCTGAATTTATGCAACTTACGTAAGATGGGTTTAAGTATAAACTGCGTAAGAAGTTCATAGGCACAAAGTTCATAGACCTATATGACCTAACTAAGAAGGACTCTCGCTATGAGAAACTCTTACAAGAAGGAACCAGGCAAAAGAACTCGTAATTGTGGACATATTACGACAACCCGAATTATGAAATTGCAATTTTTGAAGTGGTGGCTAAGAAGTTAAGTATGTTTTGCATGGGTCAAAGCGGAATCGACCACATAAAATGCTCAAAAGATCTACATGTTTGACATTATGAGAGCTAAAGAAATATTTGATATTCTGTTGGCTAGGAAATTTATCAAAATTCTCATGAATCATAAGATACCCTTAGCCAACGAATTGCAAAAGATAGAATATTACGAATGGCACAGAGCTTAATCTCATTCAACTAATGAATGCATTGTGTTCAGGAACGTTACCCAGGACCACATTGACCATGGATTGCTAACATTTTCTGAGAAAGGTGAGGAAGCCATGTTGATCGATATGGACCCGTTCCTATTTAACCTTAAGGTCAATGTGGTCATGGATAATCTGAGGAATCAGCCACGGTTGAAGGTCGATATCAGCCCGTTGCATGATATTTGATCAATTATTATTCCAATGAGCTAATTCAACTGATAGAGCATTGAAAATTGTCTCATTAGCAGACGCCTCGACCAACCTTGCTAACAATGAAGGCACCAATAAGATAGAAGATATCAAGATAAAAGCAGACGCTGAAACATTAAGGGGGCAATGTCTAAATGATGGAGTTGTGTTTGGGACATTGCCACTAGTCATGTTCCATTACCACATTATTTTCACATTGCCTTTAAGTTTCTAGGACAGACTAACATAGCTAAACAGAATAACGGGTGATGTAGAAGAATATACCCCTCATTAATAATACAACATGCTTCTTTCTTATTTGAAGAAGATGCTAGAAATGAACCTAAGACGGGCAAAGCATCTCATTTAATACCATCATGATAAAAAGGGTGGTCATAGATGACGGATAAATTGGGAAAAACAGTGGCCGATTTGATTCCATCTAAGGTGACCATAAGTAATTTGTCGATCATCTCATAAATACTCACGGTGTCTTATCGGTCAATCTGATTGTTGGAACCAAGACAGTATTGACATTGTTTTTTTTTTTTTGTGGTCGACACTGAAAAGGCCGAGCTAAGAGTCCTAGGGGGGGGATGAATACGACTATGCCAAATTAAAAATTAAATGTAAAATTTAAAAAAATATAAATACAAGATAGCAATTAAACAATCCATAATGCAGAAATGTAAAACAACCTCAAGTGTACAAGTATTGAGAGGTTGATATAGATGTTATTCTAAGGAAAACCTACACTAAAAACTAATGGTTTATGGTAGGACAACCTGATTCCTAGAATGGTCTGTATATCAAAAACTCAAACTGATACAAAGGAATAAAAAATAAATAATAAACTAAATAACTAAGCTATTACAGCATTCCCACACTTGTATAAAAGAAATTACAACATTCTCCACAAATGTATAAAGAAAAATTACAACATCCACAAAATGAAATATTCAATCAATCACCACAAGACTAGAAATTATAATGGTTTGCTTATATGTACACCAACTATTTAGAAAAATAGCTACACAACTACTCCACTCATAATATCCTCACACAGTGGATATTAGCGTTCACTATGAAAATAGGTTTTCAAGGTTCACTTAAAACCCTCACAATTATGTCTTTCAAGTGGGCTTACACAATTCAAAAAACTCCACACTCTAAGTTTTTTGGATCACCTCAGATAAACCAAAACAGAGATTTTCCTTGCACAATCTCAAAAATTAAAACAATAAATTTACAAAGTAATAAAATACTTATCTGGATATTCTCCTTTTGATGTAGCCTAGAAGAACCAATTCAGAGTAGAAGTTCAACGTAGAAGTTTAATGTCCACGCTCACTTATGAAAGGGTTGTAGGTTCTAAATTGATTTTAAATTAAATCAACTTGGGCTAGCTTGATTTGATTTTGATTACAAGAAATGAGAATACTTTAATCCCTCTTTCAAATAAAATTGGAATGCAGAATACAAAATCAAATGCAAAAAGCTATTTAAAGAGAATATGAAGTAAGAACTAAATAGCTTAAGAATTTTACTAATTCATCTCTCAGAGTGGTGTATTGATTTTACTTGAATTGAATATCAAACTCTGAAATTTGTGCTATATTTATAAGTAAAGAAATCGTACTCTCGATTAGTCCTGAGGTTAGCACGACTGGTCAAAGGACAAAAAAACTTTTAAAAATTTGGACTCAATATGATCAGACTATTCCACGACTGGTTAAAAGACCTGCTCGATCGGTCGAGTAGCCTCCACGACCGGTCGAGTCCTGTCTACGACTGGTTGTGTGAGACTCAATTTAGTTGCTGGAATTTAAGTTGAGCCTGCAGGACTGGTTGAGCACTGTTCACACGATCGGTCGAGCAATCTCTAGGACTAGTCGAGGCTTTAATAAAAAATTTTGAAAATAAGTAACAAACATAGGACTGGTCGAGACAGTGTTAGGACTAGTCAAACTTAATCTAAGACTAGTCGAGAAACAGTCAATGCACTTATAAAGTGACCCAATTAAATTATATATTTAAAATGAACTATTCAATGGTCAATCTAGGGTCATTCATACCTTGTAAGTGATATATGAACATTGAATCTTCTTTTGCTTCAGATGATAGTTGTTCTTTGAAGTTCACGAAGCTTGAGCTCTTGACATATCATGAAGCTTGTACTTGAGACATTTTGAAGCTTGAATTTGAGATACATTAAAGCTTGAGCTTGAGGTTCAAAGTAAAGAACTTTGTCTTGACTTGGACGAAGCTTTGAAAACTTAAACTATTGAAGCTTGAGAAATTGAATTCACACTTGGTGTTGTAGTTGAACATGAACATGTAATCTTGCATTTAAAGTTCTTGTAGTAAAGACCTTTAATCTTGTACATGAGATGCATTGTCTTGAATTTGTAGATGAGCTACATAAGACAGTTTCCAAGAGGTTTTGTCACTACAAAATTTGATAATAATAGGAGCTAAAAAACATAGCACTTACAAACACCTCATCAAGCTATAATGCTTTATTGAGGAGGGAGTGGATTCATTTGTTTGCATGTATCTCATCCTCCCTACATTAGTTCATGATTTTTTAGAAACAAGATAAGGTTGAATTGGTCCTAGCCAATAATAAACCTTTCCTAGTCACCTCGAACGCCGATGAGGCCTATTATTGTAGGGAAGAGGTGGGACCGATTCGATTCATTAGGAGAAATAAGTTCAGCCACCCAACTGGAATATCAGTGAATAAGAACTTGAAGAGTATTGTACAAGCCATCACCGAAGTAATGCGATCAAATAACACCGTGCCGAGGGACATCGTTCCTTATCGGCTAGTTCCGCGTTGCACTTTCGAATAAATTTCATGATCAACACACTAAGAAATGGGCACCACCAGGCTGATTTTATGACCAAAATAAGACGGCTCTAAGTAAGCTTGAAAGAAATGGATGATAGATGCCTTGTAAATCTGGTCGATGTGGATGACTCGGCCAAAGAAGATGATGTCATCATGCTTGAAGAGGCTCCCGATAAGATGGAGGATTCTCAGCCCCAAGTTCAAGATTCGTTGGTCGAAGTCAATTTAGGGACCGAGTAGGATCCAAAGTCTACATTCATTAGTGACTTGTTGAAGCCTCATGAGAAGGAACACTCAATGAATTTATTTTATGAATTTGCTGATTGTTTTGCATGGGATTATCACGACATGATGGATCTTGATCGGGGTTTAGTTGGGCACAGGTTGCCAATAAAATAAGGATATCGGCCACATAAGCAGCCACCTAGGTGAATGACAGCCGAAGTAACTCACAAGATAAAAGAAGAGATCGAATATCTCTTGAAGGCTGCTTTTATTCAACCTATCAAATATGCTGAATGGATGTCAAATGTTGTTTTGATAATAAAAAAGAATGACAAGTTAAGAATTTGTATTGATTTCATAAATTTAAATTTAGCTACATCAAGGGATGAATATACCATGCCAGTGGCCAATCAACTAATCAACCAAGCAGCTGGGCATGGAATTGTGTCTTTCATGGATGGACATTTTGGATACAATCAGATTTACATTGCAATGGATGATGTGCCAAAAATGACATTCAGATGTCCAGGACCATTAGGAACTTAGTGCTGGGTAGTGATGCCTTTTGGATTTAAAAATGTGGAGGCTACAATCAGAGAGTAATGAATGCCATCTTTCATGATATGATTGGTCAATTTATGGAAGTCTACGTAGATGATGTAGTCATTAATTCGGCCGACATGGGAGTTCATGTGGCCCAACTATGCAAATCATTTGAGCAGATGAGGATTCATAAACTGAAAATGAACCCCTTGAAATATGCTTTCGTGGTCTCGATCGACGATTTCCCTAGGATTCTTAATGCATCAGAGATGGATTAAGGTCGATCAAAATAAGGCTCGAGCGATCATCAACACTTATTCACCAAGACATAAATCGAAGCTATAAAAGTTACTAGGCCAATTCAGTTTTATGCAAAGATTTATATCTAATTGTGTAGGAAATACTAACATTTTTTCCCTGTTAATAAATCTGAAGTAGGGATTCGATTTTATTTAGGAGGTGGAACACCAGTTGGCCTTTGATACAATCAAGGAGTATTTGATGAGGCCACCAGTTTTGATCCACCGATCAAAGGTTGACTGCTCAAGCCATACGTTGTGGCCTCTGCAGAGTCGATGGGAGCACTCATATCCCAGGATGATGATATGCAGAAGAAGCGTGCAATCTATTGTTTAAGCCAGACAACTGAATTCCGAGAGATGATACTCTATTATAGAAAATTTGTGCTTATCATTGTGTTTTGGGCCACAAAAGTAAGACATTATTTATTAGTCGAGAGAGTAAATGTAATAACAGTAATCGATTTGGTGAAATGCTTGTTGAATTGGCTAATTTTGAACATCTAAATTGGTAAATGGATTTTATCCTTGTCTGAATTTGAACTTTGTAACATTCCATAGAAAATAGTGAAGGGTCGGGCCATAATAGATTTTCAGCTGGCCACCCCTCCGATCTGGAAGATCAAATTTCTCCAAAGATCTTAGATCTATATTGTGTGAAATTAACACCATGGAAATTGATCTTCGATGGGTTAAGAATACATAATGCATTAGGGGTTGGTATAATCTTGATTGCTGTCACGCCCCAAATCCAAAAAAAATCGGATTCACATGAATCCCGATTACCGAATCCGGTGCCGACAGCCTCCGTAGTGCCCCATTCTTGGCTCCTGACAATCAAATGCCAGATTCTGATCCTGGGATCCTGCAAGGAGAATTTTCAGAATGATTTTTTTTTTTTGTAATGGAGCATAACCACAAGCATAACCAAGTCACAAAACAACATCACCACATATCCACTATAATAAAAATTTTAAGTACAATGCAGAAAGAAAAATACAAGGTGATCAAAAAGCTCCAAAAGGTCCTGATATGTACTCCTGTCTCAGCGCTGCTGCCGTCCAACGCTACCTGCATGCAACTATCGTACATAAGCTTACAAAAGCTTAGAGGGTGGTGTAAGTGTGTGCGTAAGGCAAACGCCAAGTGTACAGTATCAGAACAATGCGGAAGTATGTGGTAAGTCCATAGAATCAACCATGCCAAAGCTATGCGATGAGATATGAATGTCATCGGCCACACCGATACAATGCAAGGCCTATATAGCCGAATGTCATATGCGAAATGCAATCCAAGCAAGTCGGTACTCCTCAAGTACGTATATCAGTACAGTTCCTCTCTGGATATCACCGGGGTCTAACACACTTCACAGAGACTGCCACCTCCCTAGCTGCACAGTCAAGCAAGCGGATAAGACCTCACTATCCGCCTGACCAGTAGTATGCCAATACCTACCCGGCTCGTCGATAGCGGACTCATTTACGAGCTGGTCAGACTCAGCCTAGCTTATAGCCCCCTCACTCAGGCGGATAAGGCCACACCCCCTTCCAACCGACCACGACACAGTGGGAGATGCGGCCTACTGGTATTTGGCACTCGGGCGCTTGTGTATCCACTCGGTCTAGACGTTGGAACATCTCCTGGTACCAAAAAGGTTCTGGGACTTTCACCCAAGGACATTCTAAGTGCTCATAGTGCTAGAATAAGTATTTTCGGTATCCAATACGGCCATCCACGATGTACCTGTGGAGCCACGGCCCTGATGTCGCTAGGGCGTGCAGTGATCAAGTCACACGTATGCGAGATGCATGAATCACGCTGTCAAAACATGCAGCAATCCAGCGTGTACTGCGCGATCATGTGGGGCACTTAGTCACATAACGAGCCCCATAAATGGTCTGCCCAATGGCGTATGCTATGATCAGTCATTTACTCATATCAAGCATACATATGATGCGTATGGGCATCAGTCATGAGATTATTCTAAGCATGTTATAAGGCAATGAATAGCAACGGGTATGGACCTATCAATGGGCCCTAAAGAGAGTTACAATGCGGACATTTAACGAACATTGTACATACAATGTGGACGTCAAACTAACATTGTTTCCTAGGCACGGCTTGCCATAAATATCATTTCACGAACCATGAGAAACGTACATTGCAATGGACCTTAAGGACATCCGTTGGGCCTCGATCCCTGGGCCTTAGATATATCAAATGGGTCGTACTACCTGGGCCTCACATTCACTAAATGGGTTGCATTAATGGGCCTCACCAATGAGCCTTATGTACATTGCAATAGTCCATGATCCATGAGCCTTGAAATACATCAAAGTGGCCTCACTACTTGGGCCTTAAATATGTTAGATGGGCCCATATACAAATATATCAACTAGGCCACTCCATTTGTGCCCCATGCACATCAAATGGGCTTGATCCCATGGGCTTTAATATGTATCAAATGGGCTTGAATCCCATGGACCTTATGTAGAATAAGTGGGCCGAATCTCATGGGCATTGCATATGCCAAATGAGCTTGATCCCACGGCCTTAGACGTGCACCAAGGTGAGCCTAATCATTTGGGATTTAAATATATCAAATGGGCCACACCAATTGGCCCCGTATATATCAAATGGGCCACACCCAACTATAAATGGTGATGATGACTCCCACCATTAAAATTCTTTAGGCTCACCATAACATATATTTCCCATCCAACCTGCTCATACATTAACATAGTAATAGATGAAGGGAAATAGGTATCAGCTTAATAGTGAAATACTATGGCCCTTAGAATCTTGAACGGTGGACGTCATCGTCCACTACTTAAGTGGTGGGGTCCGCTTGGACTATGTATCTGACTAATTCTTTAGCCCATGCCACCAAAAATGAGTTTTCAAAGGGGCTGAATTGCTTGGATGCATCACATGCATCATGGTGGGGGGCCACTGAACGCTTATACAGTGTGAATAAAACAAATACATCATTGGTGGGTCCCACCCACACCAGCACACACTACATGTTAGCCACCACCAGGGATCGATACTAAGACCTGTTGAAACGAGGTATCTCACTCAGTCCGCCAGTGCAAGGGACTGGCGTGGATAGTGGGTCCCACGTAGGGCCCACCATAATGTTTATTTTCAATCCAGTCTTTTTATAAGGCCACAAGGACCTGGATGAACAGGAACCACAAATTCCAGGTTAATCCAAAACTACAGTGGGCCCAAAAGGATTTCAAAGGCAAAGTTCAATCGCCACTATTTCTTGTGGTGTGGGCCACCTGAATATCAGATCAAGATGGTTTTTGGGTGGGGCCCGCTTAAGTTGGAGGCCCATCATATGAACAGGCTGGATGGAGCATAGACATCAAGGTGGGGCCCACGGCTGGGGCCGTGAGGCCCTGCCCGTACGCCCGCCCGCTAGCCGCTGGGCGTGACCAGCGTCCTGACACAGCACTTGCTGTGTGATTTTTTTTTTTTGAAAAAAATATTGAAATCTATTTTTCGGAGGTTTTTCAGGTGTGGGGCCCGCATTGGATGAATCCGCCCCGGCCACTGGTTTCCATGGCCCGAGACTGACCAGACAAGACCAATATCGGATATTCTTTTCCGTGTATAAAAGCGGTAGGGTGGTCTTCAACGGTAGAAACCATGTTATGGCCCGCTAGAAGATCTGATGGACTTTATTGTTCAGCTCAACGGCTAAAATGTACTTGGTAACGAAATAGACGGCGTGGATTCCATTTAGGTGTTAAGGTGGGGCTTATACAAATGATTCTCCCCAATGGCTTGTAGAACCAAGCCCATATTTATGTTTTCCTTGCACGTCCAGCGTCCAGGGACGCTGGACGGCCTGTACATGAGTGATGGGCTTACTCAGGTGGGCCAGCATATGAACATATGGTGTGGTGCAACACACGCACTAGGCCGGCCCCATTCATAGACAACCTAAATAAAATATTACTTCACAGTGGGGTCCATCTAAGTGGGCCACACGACCATTCTATCACACACACAAAAAAATAAAATAAAAATAAAATAAATAAATAAGTAGAAAGAGAAGGAGAGAGAGATAGAGTGGGACACGCGTGTGATGGAGGGGCCCCGACATTATGGGCCCTCCGTTGCATGATCTACAACATACATTAAGTGGGTCTCATTGCATATGGGCCTTCCAAATAAAAGATCAACGGTAGAGATCCCACCCCACTAAAAATGGACGGTCTAGATGACCTCTTAATACAAGGAAAGTAAACATCATGATGGGGTCCATGGAGAATGGCCCCATCATGGAATGATTTGATGATCAAGATGGGCCATCGGCCACATCTTATGGTCCCAAGTGAGATCCACACCATTGATCGGTGGGCCTCACTTGGCCCATCATAAAAACATAAAAAGGTAGTCTAAAGAAACACCCACCACTTGATCTTCTTGGTCCGTTGAGATGTCGGTCTCCTAAAGATTCACTTTGATGGTGGAGATGAGAAATGGATGGCTAAGATGATGGGATTTGGAGATGGGAAGTGGGCCACCAAAATGCACATTTTCTCACCATGGAAGGCTTGGACGTGGGAGAGCTTTCTTGCTTGAGATTTGGAGTGTTGAGAAATGAGAGGGGGAGAGAGAGTTGTAAGAGTGATGGAGTGATGTGAGGTGAGTGATGGGTGAGGTGAGTGATGGGTGAAGTGAGTGATGGGTGAAGTGAGAGGTTAGTTGACGTAGGTGGTTGCTTGACTTGTGGAGAAAGGAAGCATGGGTGGGTGTACTTGACATGAGAGGTGATTGATGGGATTGATGGGACATATTGTAGAGATTCCTTGGGATTTGCAACACGCGGTGTTTTTGCTCGAACTGAATGTGGGTCCGTATCTCATCGTCTGGGTATCAGATCGGTGCGTGAGTTGCAGCGTTGGAACCGCGGCGATGATGCTGTCGCAACGATACAAGTCTCGGATTAAGCCGGGTCAAATGAATAGGATACGACTTACGGTCGTGCGCAACGTCAACTATAGGTCGCGGATTGCCAGAATTTGACGAGAAGGATCGCAGGAAACAACGGAACAGTGCGGATTAGGATACGGGTCTTACAATTACTCATAATGAAAATAGGTAGGAATTTTCATTCCAATTGGAGTTTGATTACACCAATGACCATGTCGAGTATGAAGCCATGATAATCGGCCTAAAATTATTGGTAGAATTAGGTGTAAGGACTATGATGGTAATTGACAATTCATATTTAGTGATCAATTAAATGGTAGGGTTGTTCAAATGCACTAGTACAACCATGTTGCCATATTATGTCTTGGCAACTCAAATGTTAGACTATTCTGAATAAGTGGAGTTAGTACCCATGACTAGGAGCATTACATGGATGCCAACGAAATTGCTAGCTAGCAGGGCTTGATGTCCTGCGAGGGCTAGCCGCGCAAATGATTGTTGTTCAAAGAAGATCCTTACCATTTATCTTTGAAAGAGGAGATATTATGTAGATATGCCATATAGAATTAAGGGAAGAAGATTGGAGAACTCCCCTCATGGGTTATTTGCATAGCCTGCGTATTAAGACCGACATGAATGTGAAGAGATCGACTGTCAATTATGTCATGATCGATAGTGAATTGTATCGTAAAGAGGGAGATGGAGTTTTGCTTTAATGTCTATCCAAGAAAGAAGCTCTGCTAGCAATGAGAGAGGTCCACAAAGGAATATGTGGGGGCTCATCAAGCAGAGAGAAAAATGAGGCTCATGCTCAGATGTTACGAATATTTCTAGCCGATGATGATGACTGATTATATTCAGTATGCTAAGGGTAGTGAGGCTTGTCAAAGAAATAGGCAAATCCAGCATGTACCTGCCACAAAGATATATTCTATTATAAAGCATTGGCCATTTCGTGGTTGGGCGATTGACTTGATAAGACAAATCCACTCACATTCATCGCGAATGGATTTGTTTATAATTGTTGTGACCGATTACTTCACTAAATGGGTAGAGGCAAAGCCCATAAAAGGACTTAGTCACTGAGAATCATTGAATTCATCGATAATAATATTATCCATCAATTTAAAATCTTAGAATCCATTACGATGGTGTGAGATGGCATGATCTGAGCTGCCGCCGGAGCCTCGTCTGCTCATCCTAAGCGTCCACACTAGGACAACAACGGGCCTAACTATTAAGGTGAGCATCTTCGTGAGAATCTCCCCTTTTGCACGAAAGAAAGGCCGCGGCAGAAATTTTCATGAGAAGCTGCATCTTTGTGATTGCCGATGGGATTAGTGGGCCCCATAGTGGTTAGTGGACCTATCCGGTCCATCGAGAAGCAATGAATCATTGGATGGGGCTGTAGATTCAAAATCACCATGGACGGGTGCATTATCTTCTCCTTCCAACAGAAACACCCATCCTAGGGCAATAATAGGCCTAACCATTAGGGTGAGCATCTTCGCGAGAAGCTCCCCCTTCGCACGAGAAAAAAGGCCGCAATGAAAATTCTCGTGAGAAGCTGCATCTTTGTGATTACTGATGGGATTAGTAGGCCCCACAGTGGCTAGTGGACCTATTCAGTCCATCCAGAAGCAACGAATCATTGGATGGGGTTGTAGATTCAAAATCACCATGGATGGGTGTATCATCTTCTCCATCTAACCAAAAAACCCATCCTCCTGATGTGGACCCCATTGCTAGATCTAAAATGTTCATTTGATGGTCCCTGATGGTGGAAGTCCATCCTATCTCTTTATCAGATTAGAACCGACGGCCACCTCTAGTTACATGGTGTAGGATGGTATAAAGGAAGAAAATAGGAAGACAAGAGAAAGATAATAGAGGGAAAAGAAAGGGAGGGGCAGTAATACCTAGTTGTTGTCGAGTTTCCTTAGACGATTCCACCTAGCTCGGTCGTGAGTCAGACTCGAGCTCACCAAGGCAATAGCCGAGTTACTAAGACCAGGCCCCACTGAGAGCTGGTTAGTGACTCAATGCACATCGAGTAAGGGGCTACTGCTCTTGGCTAGTCGCGCTCGAACAGTTAGGGCCGAGTTAAACCTGTTGTGGGTGAGTCGAGTTAACTCATTTTAGCACCAGCTGGCGATGACTTGACAACGAGTTGGGTCCCTGACTATGGTGGGTGCTGGTCTCAGTTGTGGTCCACCCAGTCCACCACCATCTTTCCCAGGTCTTGATGCAAACTGGAGGGCCAAAACTTGTTGCCTTCAGGTATGGGCCTAAGTTTGCAGAGTCAACTCGATTTTGGTTTACCTCGATGGCTGTTGTGATGAATTTTAACCATCACACAAGTTGCACAATGGCTAGGGCTATTAGGAGTGCATTTCCACCTAACCCAACTCCCAGTTTAAGGACGAGTTGATGTGTGGTGAGTTGACTTGTTTAGAAACTCTGTAGGTTGAAAGTCTAATTGACTTATTCCTTCAAACAGGAGACCAACCAAGATCATCCCCTTATACAACCATGGTTAGCCTGATAATGATCCCAACTAAGTTTAAATTAGTTAAGTCAACTCAATTTTTACAACTATATAACTGTCACGTTAACTCGAGTTTGAATCCACCTAGTTACACTCCCTTGAACCATTACACCCATCTTTGAAGAACTGGGCTTCCCTCTATCACACAGTAGCTATCGAACTCGGAAAGCTTCACTTCGAGGTGATGGTTTTTCTCCTTGAGTTTTCTGCCTTCATGTTATCTTAACTAATAGTTATTTTTTCAATGTCAACTGATAATTGATATCTCTATTGCATGATCACTTGTGTTAGTTATTGATTTTTAACTCATATGATCTACGTTTATCTGATAAGAACATTACATATTAAACATGAATATCTCCTTTTACTTGTGAAATGTTTGTGGAACTTGCACTGCTATACTTATTAGTGGAAATGTCACTTATATATATGTTCGTCTGGACTTGGGATGTAACTTGATTGATTATGATTATCATGGACCCTCGACTTAGTGTTCACAAACCTAAGTATAGGGTCGTAATGTAGTAATAACTTGGTAAGACCGAAGTCGGATCCACAAGGACTAAACTTGTACGTATTCTATAGAACTAAAACTAGAAAATGATCTAAATTGAAATCTGAATAATTGAGAGTAATGGTGAATAATGTTGATCAAAACTTATGAATCTAAAGATGAGAATTAGGGTGCCAAGGATCCACTTGTAGCTATCAAAATTCAAGGAACACAATTGGAATTGGAGTCCTATCCTATCCAATTGAAAAATAAAGCATTTTAAATCAAATTTGAACTTTTCATTGACTTAATTCTCCATGGAGGAAAATTGTGATAATTGGAAGGGATTACATCACCCTACCATGCCCAGGATACAATGGTAAACAACGGGATTTACTAATCTCACTGTCTCAAAACAGGAAAAGAAGATATCTAAAGCTATCACAACATCTATTATAATTTGAGTCATAATAAATCATAAGAAATTTAAAATATTCCCTTAATATCAAACTAGAAATTCATGAAGTTCAATAAAAATAAGAATCAAAGTAAAATAAACATCCAAACATGCTACAAGCTTCATCTCTTAGCCTTAGGTAAGATCTTTAGCCAACCATAAACATGATTGAAACCAAATCTCTTAAACAAAGCATGAAAAATAAACTAGGAAGAAGAAAAACTCTTTGGCGGCTACTTCACTCTTGTGTATGCTCCTTGAGACCTTTCCAAACCCTAGAAGATACTTTTGATCATCCTAGGGAGTCCTATTTATAGTTGTGAAACTCTAACTTTCGCACAGAGTTGGAAAAATCTAAAAACTGCCTCAAATTTACGCACTCTGCGCAGTTTCTCAAAATAGACTCAGAGTTTATACCACCTCAAATTTACGCACTCTGTATAGTTTTTCAAAATAGACTTGGAATTTATACCATCTCAAATTTACAGACTGCATAGTTTTTCAAAATAGACTCGGAGTTTCAGAACATGCTTTTTCAGGATAATTTTAGGAATATGTTTATTTTCAGGACAATTTTAGGATTTTTTTTTTCACTTCAAATCTTTGATGCACTTCATTCCTCACTTGGTTTTCTTAAATCTTTGACATATGAATTCTTCATTAATGATTTTCAAATATCCAAATCTTCATTTACTAATCTTTTGAGCATAAATCTTCCTTTTGGCATCAATTTCACCTAAGCTCTCGAAATCATCTCGCATATGAAAACATGCATAATTAAATCGATTAAGCATTATCATGTTTATAAAATTAAGGTATAAATTAGGAAGAAATATACAATATTTCACACTCAACACACCCTTCAACCAATATTTTTCTAATCTTGAGCAAAACATGCGTGAAGTGATATTTAATCTTCAATATTTAAATTACTTTCAGAAAATAATCTTTTGTACAATCAAGTATGAATGAGTACAATCTAAAGAAGTGAGAGTGTAATTTTGAAAACCTAGAGCCGAATCACACGACTAATCAATCAAAAAGTTTCTTTATTAATCATTTAAGAGCATAAGTTCATATATTAAAGTTTTTCAATGTGCTTAGTGAATTCTATTTACTTTTCATAACATGCTACTATTTCATAATGTTAACCATGCTCATCACCTCAAGTTTTATTGAATAATTAAGTACTGGTTCCGAACTTATCACCTTTTCCTTCTTTTTTTTAGTTTTTGATTTTATATCGATGGTCCATTTTATTTATTCATTGTTTTCATACTTTTCATTTCATTCTAGTCTTTTCATCATACATGACCTTTTTGTCGATCTTTTTATTTTTTAACTGGTTCTTTTCATCTTTTTAAGGTGGATAATATTCTTAATTCTCAATATCTATCAATGATACACATACTAACAATGAGAAATTCTAGTACAATTCATAGCAAGCAATTTGAATGTGGCTTGTAACTTAGATTAACATGATATTCAAACTTTCTCTTAATTAATTAAATGTAAGAATTTAGATGATAGTCTACTTGGTTGATCAAACTCCAACAATTCAAAGTTCAATCTTCATCTTATCATCATACTCAAAGCTTTCTTAATTCCACAAATTATCATTTCCCAAACATGGTTTTAACTTGAAAAATAGAAAAATTTCACAATTTTTGCTCAAAACTAAGAAAATATTGATTAATTTACCTAATCCATACCCCCAACTTAAAACCTACATTGTCCTCAATGTAAAAGATATGAGCATGCAATGCACATGAGACAACGAAAAGAAATGGGAAGTGATGGGATGATAATACCTGAAGAAGGAGAATTGAAGCTTTTTCAAAATTCTTAACGTGTAAATGGGTTAGCACGAAGACTAAACAAACTGAAACCAAACTATCCTAATCCTAAATCCTATGAAAATAATAAACCTAATTACACCTCCATTAGACTAGGAGGTTAATCCTGGTACACCGGATGAGTCAGAAGCATGGACATGTCCTTTAAATCAAATTTCTCAACAAATGGCTTAAGACAATATCCATTCACTTTGAAAACATTGCCATTCGTCAAATTCTTTATCTCGACGGCCTTATGAGGATAGACATTAGTAATAATGAAGGGACCAGTCCAACGAGATTGAAGTTTACTTAAAAAAAGATGTAATCGAGAATCATACAAAAGGACTTTTTGACCGGTTATGAATGATTTTCGAAGGATGTTCCTGTCATGGAATACCTTCTTCTCGTCCTTGTAAATTTTTGAGTTCACATAAGTGACGTTCAAGATTTCTTTGAGTTTATTTAATTGAAGTTTGCTTAACGAGCCAACATTGTCCAAATTAAAGTTCAGCTTTTTGATAGCTCAGTAGGCTTTATGCTCCAACTCCACAGGTAGGTGGTAAGTTTTTCCATATATAAGTCTAAAGGGAGACATTTTAATGGGGTCTTAAAAGCTGTACGGTAAGCCCATAAGGCATTGGTCAAGTAAATCGACCAATCATTACGATCAGGGTTAACCATTTTTCCCAGAATTTGTTTAATTTCCTTGTTGAAAATCTTGGCTTACCCGCTTGTTTGTGGTTGGTATGGAGTGCTCACTTTATAAGAAATGCCATATTTCTTCATTAAGTTCTCAAATGACATATTATAAAAGTGTGAACCTCCATCACTAATGATAGCCCGAGGCATTTTGAATCGAGAAAGGATATTTTCTTTTAAGAATCGAATGACCGTTTTACGATCATTATTCCCGCACAGGATCACTTCGACCCACTTAGTAACATAGTCTACTGTTAATAAATTGTAAATATTCCCAAAGGATTGGGGGAATGGTCCCATGAAATCGATGCCCTAGCAATCAAATGCTTCAATGATAAGAATGGGGTTTAGAGGCATCATATTTTAATGGGACAACCTTCCCAATTTTTGATAACACTCACAAGCTTTGCAGAACTCATGAATATCTCTGAACTTCGTGGGCCAGTAAAAGCTGCACTACAGAATCTTGGCCATGGTCTTTTTAGCAGAAAAGTGACTACCACAGGCCTGAGAATGACAAAAGGAGATAATAATATGATGTTCATTGTCTGGCACACATCTTCTTAGAATTTGGTCTAGGCAATATTTAAATTAATATGGATCATCTCGAAAAAGCTTATGTACTTTAGTGAAGAATTTTTTCTTATCTTACATAGTCCAATATGTTAGTATGAAACTTGTAATAAGATAATTTATAATGTCAGCAAACCAAGGTAGTTGGGAGAGTTTAAACAATTGTTCATCAGGGAACATATCATTTATTAGTGTCGGCTCAAGGAAATCAGGGAGGCCAAGTCGAGAAAGGTGGTTAACCACTACGTCTTTTACTCATTTTTTATCTCATATTTCAATATCAAATTCTTAGAGTAAGAGGATCTATCTTATCAGGTGGGGCTTGGCATCCACCTTAGAAAGAAGATACTTTTAGCGCCGCATGGTCTATTTAGATGATGATCTTAGATCTGATCGGGTAGTGTTGGGGCATAAAAAATATATAAAGTTCTCATTGTGCGCTGTTGAGAACATAAGTAATGAAGAAGAGATTTTGAGAGGAGAAGATATCGGAGATAAACATGAAAAGGCTAAAAGAAGAAAGAAAAAGAGAATCAGGTTGTGATGGGAGTGAGTTGTGTGGATCGCAAGTTGTGTAGGGAGCAGATTGCAGAAGATTCAAGTTACGCTGGAGAATTGAGTTGCACAGAATCAAGGAGTAGCGCGGATCTGTGCAACTCATCACAGTTGCGCGAGTCTGCGTAATTTGTCATGGGGATGGTTGTGTTGAGGCATGTAATGATGCGAAGTGGGGTCCACGACATAAGAATTAAGGGTCTACACTTGTGGAAGCCTATAAATACCCCCTTCCCCTCCATTTAAGGGAGGGGAGAAGTTTCAGAGAAGTAAGGAGAGAAGTTTTAGAGAGGTGTTAGGAGCAGAGAGAGAGGGGGGGGGGGGGGGGGGGGGGGGGGGGGAGAGAGAGAGAGAGAGAGAGAGAGAGAGAGAGAGAGAGAGAGAGGAAGATGAGTTGTGCGGACCCACGCAACTCAAGACCCGCGCAACTCAGGATCCGTGTAACTCAAGTGAGTTGTGCGCCCCTGTACAACATGAGCTTTGTTATGCGATATAGTTTTGTGGGTTCTCTCTACACTTCATTTTTTGAAGAATACACTTCTTGTATGTTGGTTTGAAGCAAGGATTTTGGCTCTGCACAACTCCTCTGTCACTACGATGGATGCAAAACATGCCGAAATGTTGACGAAATTGCAATTAAACTACTCCTTTCTTTCATTGCACAGATTCTTTATACTTTCTTTCAGAATCAAGTGAGATACGAGGATGTAATTGAGATTAAAGAAATCTATGATGAAATATTTTATTTTTTGTTATTATTGAATGATAAATCCCTAAACAAAATGTTTTTTATTTTTTGTCGAAACAAAATGTTGACTCTGTTGGGGAATTTTATTATTCAGTATAACTTAGAAAATATTCAGAGAACTTTCATCATTGTTTGGCATCGAATAGTCTCCAAAATGACGACTCTCAATGGGAACATCCTCCCCTTCATCTCTAAAACAAAGTATAATTTTATTTAATTAAAGTAACTGATGCTCTATTTTGAACAACAGATATTTTCTCTTTACACAATTGTAATGGCTTTTCTCCTGATTGATATAGTTATTTACTTCATGCCTAATGGATTAGTTACTGATTACATCGACAACATGCGATCACTATTATAGAAAGGACCAGAGATGGTTAAATCAGTTGCGGTCAAGGATAAGAAAGTTCAGGCGACATTAGGGATGGTTTCTGCTTCACTGACAGCACAATGGGACAAGCAATGAAGAATGGATAGTTGTGACATTTAAAAAAGATGCATAATATTTTTATGGAAAACTTCTTTTCTTTTGACAGAGAAGTCAGTTTGACTAAATTAGCCTCTGCTCGTCAACGAGAAGACAAATCAATTGATGAATTCATTAGTCAATGGAAAGACTTGGGGGCATCATGTCAATATATTCTGGGAGAATCAGATCAAGTTAAGCTATGCTTGGAAGGTATAAGACCAGAAGTGGCATGTAATCTGATTAGTGCAGATATACAGACCTTTCGTGATCTTGCTACCAAGGCTCATACTCTTGAAAAGATGGTTGAAAAAAGTATCTGCCTTTTACATAAAGTCACTATACTAGAATCTTCAAGAAATGTCAGCCAATGCCGCTAGTAAAGAAGAAAATAAAGAAGATTATCAGAATGAAGAAGGAAATAGTGGCAAAGAAAATTGGAAAGGTCATACAATGATAAAAAAAATTGTAGACAATGTAAGACCCGAAAGAAATGGGCATTCGCAAAAGAAGATATACTTCATATGAAGAATCAACTATTGGATAGAGGGGAAATTAAGCTACCACAGTTAAAGTACCATAAAGAAACAAAGATGAGGAGAGAAAAAGGATATTGTCACTATCATTGAATGTACGGACATCAGATTGGAAATTGCCATGTCATCAAAGATATACTCCAAAGGATGATCGACAGTGGTGAAATTGTTATGGAAGAATATGATAGAAAGGGAAGAATGATGAGTCAATATAATTTTCATTTGAAACATGGTATCAACAACTCCTCAAGAAATAAGATATGATTCCAGTAGTGGTATGGTCCATCATGCTTATGGGTAAGAAGGAAAAGCAGAACGTCTATGCCGTATGTGATAGGACAAGCAATATTCTGATCATACATCTTCATGAAGAATAATCAATGAATAAAGAAATCAGATAAAGATAAAATTTTTAAAAATTCTTTTGAACATCTGAGCAAAATTCCTAATCTACCTAATCTCGAAAAAGGTAATTATTGATTTCCTGATGTGATAATTGTCAATATTAATTTTTACAAGTCAATGTAGGGGCCAGAATCATTACCGCGATGGAGTTATTATATATTGACGCTCAAGAACGGGGTTATTATTGCAATTGGATTATCGCTGCGACCTTCAAAAGTATCTTTAAAATTATATACTTTGAAAAGGCTATTGCAAAACTATTTCTAAGCCCTGGCCGATTATCTGCAAGATTTATGAAGTGACAACTATATCCAATTATCAGCAATTATTAAGCTTATAATTCCAATTAAGACATGAAAAGATTCAACATATATTCTTCAAGAATGATAATATACTGGGATTGATTAAAGGTCACTTACAAGACCAGGGCTAAGTTTAAATCCAAAGCGATATAATCAATATATTATCACTGAAGATTATATCAACAAAACTTATCAAACCAGGGATCAAAATGAATAAGGCATCGGAATGCCTGGGGATATTCATCTTAGTAAAATTATTTTTCCTAAAGGAATATTATATTGGTCAATCAGCAAAATCATTCGGTAAAATCAAACTACTATAGCTAAAATGTCCAAAGGAAATGAAGAAAATAAGAGAAAACCATTACTGATATTATTATCATTTTTTTAGACATCGAATTGAGAATTTCTTCGTCTTAAAGAATATTCTACAAAAGATGATTGATGATGGTGAAATTGTCATAAGGAAGACATGAAATAAGAAAGAAACATGAAGCTGTAAGACAAACATATTCACTGGAGAACTAAATTCTTATCAGTATATACACTTATCAATGCTCAGTTCGTCAAAATATGTTATCCTTAAAGATAATCACAGTTTTGATTTCATAGATTATCAGCATAATACTTCCAAATCAAAAGAGGGCAAGATAAGCAAAATAACAGAAGAGCCTTAAAAGCCAAAATCCGTGCATTCTTCGCCATTCTGAATAAAAGGTAGATTTTCAAGAATATCAAGTTCAAGCGCCAATGATTATCGCCAAATGAAAAGCACTAATGATTATCGCCAAATGAAAAGCACTAATGATTATCGCCAAATGAAAAGTGCCAATGATTATCGCCAAATGAAAAGTGCCAATGATTATTTCTAAATGAAAAGCACCAATGATTATTGCCAAATGAAAAGTGCCAATGATTACCGTCAAATCATCAAAAGCCGTCGTCGCTATCACCATATTGCCGACATGAAGGCCATTTCATTATCTAAATTTATCAAAATTAATAGTAACGCCAAGTTGATACACTATTATAACTATAAAATTTTATTTCATATCATCAGTAAGGGACGATATATCAATTTTGATTTATTACCTTTCGCAGGGCCTATAAAGCCAGTTGCATATAAATATCATCGGCAATGACGATCTATCATCTATGGTAATGGAATATGGCGATCTATCATCCATGGCAGTGGAATAATCTTATAAAGCCAACCACATATAAATCCTACGACAATGATGGCAATTTGTCATCTATGGTAGCAGAGTTGAGCATATGAAACCAACTACGAATAAGACTTATCATCATTGGTGATGGCGATACGATGAGATTATTCGGGTAGCAGTCAGAAGCCTGTGGCCTTAAAAAATCCATAAAGAGCATCACATGCACCCATGCGGGCAGTTGATGAAGCAATCACGTAAGACCTATGCCATCTATACAGTTTTCAACAGTGTTATGAGGGTTGGTCAGAAAACGTCCTCTTGTGAGTGGGTCTGACCTTACTGACGAAGAAAAAGTGAGTCTCTGAACCAAGATGACTCCCTAGATCCCTGACTTGATTTTAGTAGTAATGCATGAGGACAGGTCTCTAAAGCAAGATGACCCCTCATTGATGGAGTGACGTCCCTGAATTTAGTACTCAAAGGTAGCCTTGCGTGCCCGGTGAACTCTAGAGAGTTATTGTGGCCAACCTTGTGCGTAAAACCCACCTTATTCATTACCTCGGTAGCTTCACTGGACCCCTCTAATGGATCGCAGTTTGTGAACTTCCCGATAGCGATAAGCCCAGTGAACTCTAGAGAGTTACAAAGCCATTCGCGTAAGACCCGTCTCCAACTACTTACGAGCTTAAACAATGATTGTTCCAACTACTCAAGAGCTTAAATTGTGTGTGAAAGTGTCTAGTCTAGTCAGGTTCAGTCAAGTCAAGTTCAGTCAAGTCAAGTTCAGTCTAGTCAAGTCTAGTCAAGTCAAGTCCAGTCATGTTAGGTCATGTCCGGCTAAAATGTGTTCAGACAAAAGTATATTTATCTTTCCGACAAGAGCCACGGGGTCTTTCTATCTCTTGTCTTCTTGATGATGAAGAAATATTATCTCGCATAATCCTCAAGGGTGGCAGATAATAAAATAACAAAGAATTATTAGATATATTCTTTTAATTCCTTAAAGGAACACTAAGTGTTATCCATTTTTCAAGAGTAATAGCATGCTTTGCTTTGCAAGTATTATCTTTTAAAGAAATCCTTATGTAAAGCTAACCTGGACGGATCTGTCTCTTCGAAGTAACCTATACCTTAGTATTTTTTGATGATTTCTTACGTGCAGCGGAAGAATATGTATGACATAGTCTACTGAATAATAATTGCACACCAAATAACATTGGTGAACCCACCAATGCGTCCAACAATAAGAATTATGGACTGAATACTTATGGCCAAGGAATTATGAAGTGAGATCTAGTGTTGACATTCAAAAGTTGCCTCCATATCAAAGCCTAATTATATGGTCTGATGTCATAACTTCTCATTATTCTAGTAATGATATTTCCAGTCTTTGGTACTATCTGATCAAAACCTAATTGACAAGCAAATCGGTTGGGATAATATGATTCTCACCAGAACTTGTTACCTTCTTTCAATGGAAGAGTAATGGACCTGATGGAGACAAGGAACGAATGTTCGCCAAAAGAGATGAAATCATCATCGATAACTTCTATATCCTCCGGAAAGCTAGTAAATGAAAAGAAGTGTTCTCTATTTTTCTGAATTAGCAAAGGTCCAAGGAAAATACACTCCTAACCAGCGTATAAAGAAATGCCAAAGAGTACAAACTAGAAAAGACTCAGTGGTCGAACTTTTAGAGCTGGAAATGACATCTTTGAAAGCATGATATAATGAGCAAAGAATGCAACAAATGCAATGCAAAGCACACTGACAAGCATAAAGATGGAATGACCAAATCATTGTCATATTGCAAATATTACAATTATTTTAAAAGCTTTCAATTTATTTCATAATTATCAATACTTCATGAAACTAAATTGAAAAATTATGATATCTTGAGATACTAATTCTGATTAATTTAGCAGGAAAGAGTGCCATTCAAAATCTTAGATTATGCAGACTATGAATAAAGGAGACAGTCAAAGAGATTGTTGCAGTAAGAGTAGCATTAAAGAACAATTCCCTAGCCATGGAGTTCAAAGAAAGAGTCGCTGGAGTTGATCGAATAGATTGTTACAGTAGGAGAAACATTGAAAGAAGTTCTCTGATTAAGTTACTTAAAGACGGAGTTACCACAACTGTTATAGTGGTAAGTTTTGATGAGAAGAGAATTGTGCGAATAAGGGAGTTAAAATTGTGGAGGATACAATTGTAGCTCTATTCGTAAAAAGACATTTTATCTGATTGATCGCTATGAAGAAAGAGTGCTTTTGTTGCTGTATTATCCTCCCTATTGAAGCATTCAATTGGTGCTTCTAACTGTGAGCATTTAGTCTTTCGTTTGAGCGTGATCATTCAGTGCTCCATTCAAGCACGATCATTTAGTCTTCTGTTCGAGCGCGATCATTCAGTCTTCTGTTTGAGCGCGATCATTCAGTCTTTCGGTCAAGCCTATTCGTCCAGTCATCCTTCGACTGCTCTTGTTTGAACTCGACTGTTGAAGTTCTTCATTCAAGTGGTCCTTCTCCGATATGTAATAAGCTCTATATTCATGAAGAGTCCTTTGTCGGGAAAGGATTTTTGTGTAGAAGAAGATCGATCCTCCATTTAATTTTGTATACAAATAAAAGACGGATCGAGTGGGCATCTGTTAATGCACGAAAAATGTATGAAGTTCGTATTATGCGCTGTTGAGAACACAAGTAATGAAGAAGAGATTTTGAGAGAAGAGAAGATATCAGAGATAAAGAAGAAAAGGCCAGAAGAAGAAAGAAGGGAATCAGGTTTCGTGGGGAGCAGATTGCAGAAGATTCAAGTTGCGCTGAAGAAATGAGTTGCGTGGAATCAAGGAGTAGCACGGATCCTCACAACTCATCACAATTGTGCAAGTCTTCACAATTGTCGTTAGGATGGTTGTGTTGCGACACGTAATGATGCGAAGTGAGGTCCATGACACAAGATTCAAGGGTCTACACGTGCGGAAGCCTCTAAATATCCCCTCCCCCTCTCATTTGAGGGAAGGGAGAATTTCCAGAGAAGTTCTAGAGAAGCTAGGAGAGAAGTTTTAGAGAGGTGCCAGGAGCAGAGAGAGAGAGAGAGAGAGAGAGAGAGAGAGAGAGAGAGAGAGAGAGAGAGAGAGAGAGAGAGAGAGATGAGTTATGTGGACCCACGCAACTCAAGACCCACAAAACCCGCACAACTCAGGACCCGTGCAACTCAAAACCTACACAACTTGATTGAGTTGTGCGCCCTATACAACATGAGCTTTGTTATGCGATGCAGTTTTGTGAGTTCTCTCCACACTTCATTTTCTGAAGAATACACTTCTTGTATGTTGGTTTGAATCAAGGATTTTGGATTCACACAACTCCTTTATGCTACGACGGATGCAAAACACATCGAATTGTTGTCGATATTTCCATTGAACTGCTTCTCCTTTCTTTCATTGTATAGACTCTTTGTACTTTATTTCAGAATCAAGGGAGATACGAGGATGTAATTGAAACTCAAGATTGTTGAAATCTATGATGAATGTTCTTCTATTTTCTTTGTTATTATTGAATGATAAATCCCCAAACAAAATGATTTCATTTCTTGTTGAAACAGGTAGGACCTAAATTTGTCCAAAACGAACACTACGGCTAAGAGTTCCTTCTCTATAGTAGAGTAGTTCACTTGGGCAGAATTTAGAATTCTACTTGCATAGTGAATAATGTAGGGCTTCTTTTCTTTTCTCTAACCTAATACCACCCAATAGCATAGTCAGATACATCGCACATAATCTCAAAAGGGATGCTCTAATTAGGTGGCTGTATGATAGGTGTGGTAGTTAACTTTCCCTTGAGCTTAGTGAAAACTTTTTAGCATTGTTCAGTCCACTCGTATGGTATATCCTTTTGAAGTAGATTGCATAAAGGATGAGAGAGATGACCAAAGTCCTTTATGTATCATTTATAAAATCCAGCGTATCCAAGGAAGGATCGCATGTCATGTACGCTCTTGGGTGGAAGTAGGTTAGAGATAAGATTAATTTTTCCCTTGTCTACCTCAATTCCCTTGGACAAAATTATGTGTACAAGCACAATTCCCTTGAGAACCATGAAATGAAATTTCTCCCAATTTATAACAAAATTCTTTTATTCGTATCACTTCAACACATATTTAAGATTTTTCAAACACTTGTTGAAGGATGGAACAAAGATAGAGAAGTCGTCCATGAAGATCTCTAAATATTGCCCCACCATGTTAAAAAAATACTTAACATGCATCGCTAAAAAGTGATGGGAGCATTGTATAGTCTGAATGACATCCTTCGGTAAGCAAAGGTGTAACACCCTGAAAATCGGGGGTCGTGTATAAACTCAACTCCCGAGTTTCAGACCGTCACTTATGCAACAAAAATAGTTATGATTCAATGTTGTCTGATTTAAAGCATCCACATGAGTAAAAGTATACCAAAACTGCAATACATACTTCAGATCCAGTGATAAAAGCAAGCGGAAGACTAAACAAAGTATATATCACTATATGGAAAAAAAATAAAGTAATCTCATCTGTCTCCAAAGTATGACTACATCACTGAGTCTCATGTACATATACATAACAAAAGAATAATGTTCAAAAAGAAAAGTCCCACTGATGTCCCCTCGATCCAGGTCGCCTACGGGAAGCCGTCATGATACTGCATATACGAGAACTCATCCTGGTCCTCGTTAACATCTAGCTCCACCTCCTAGATCTCGTCCTCACCTGCAACTACAACAGGGTCTGGTGGGTGTTGTAAACACCATCCCTTAATGTGGGAATGAGTGATCAACTCAGTGGAATCATAGAGCAAAGATTAGCATGTTCACAATTCAATCACGCGATAATAGTAAAGCAGTAAATCAGACAATCTTAATACTGTTGTTAATGCAAGATGATATGACGTGATGTATGCCCTCACCGACAATCACCCTCATGCGGCAACATCTTACGACCGTGGCATGCCACACTCCCTAGAGTGCTCCACATCTTCCAGGCACATGCAATGCTATGGTGATATGATTTTCCAAGTTGTTATTAGTCCATTCAAACAGCAGGATTGGGAAACTAAGGTACTTCCCTTGTATCAATCCTAACACAGATCCTGTCTAGGGTCATCACTCCTAGTAATCTCATACGATGTGTATTTCGTAGGTCACTGTAAGGGCTACCAGGGCTGTTGCTCGCACTCGTTGCACCGCTCCCCCATCACCTTATCAATACAGGCCTACTGTACTCTACTGCACGGAAGGGTCGTCGCCTCCCGTGAACTCAGAATACGCTCGCGGTCACTACAAAGGGCTCATCGCCTGATCAGTGTAGGCCGACAGCTAGAATATAGTGTCCCATACCACCATAATCTGCTCACGAGTCAAGGTGCTCACTGGTCACTACGGGGAGGTTTGTGGCCCCAGCGTAGGCCGACAGCTCGACCACGATGTCCCATACCACCATGCCCGGCTCATGAGTCTTCGTGGATCAAGGTACCATGGTTAACAGGGTTTACAGTGGTAAGTTCAGTACCCTAGGTTCAAGCAGTTATGACACATACAAGGTGAACATACATCGGCCAGTCGGGTTACTTGACGGGCTCGACTAGTGCGATCGCATCGCAAGTCGAACGACATGAAGTGCGTAAAACACTTCGCGTGGCCTAACCACTGCCGCCAACTCTAAACACGAATCGCGTTCATCGACCCGTCGTTCGTGGCTATGACCAGTCAGCCACGAATTCGCTCGGTTACCGACTGCCTGGACTAAGTCTAGTCCCAAACACTTATGGAATCACATCAACAAGTTATGTAAGAGCATTGGAATTGAAATACAATCATGTGAGCATGTTAACACATGTTATAACATTCAACTTAAGCAAATCCTCAAGCACATAAATTCCATGCATGTAATGAAATCATGCATTTAGTCAACATGTAGAAAATCATTTAGGTCAGCATAATAATTGAAAAATCAATCACAAACTATCAAATAACATCATTTAAGTCAATACATACTAATACAAGCATTTATACAAACACATACACTACACACTTAAGTCTACATATAGTATGTCGACCCAAAGTGCGCAACTAGGCGAATCTCTTCGCCAAACTAATTATACACGCATTCCTAACTTCCTAATGTGATAACAAACCATGTCAATCACATCAGAAAAATATGAATGTAAACAGTACTTCCTACAAATGACTAAAATGCCCTAAATCTCATATTCTTCGTTAGCTTACGAAACGGGAAACGGAGAGCATTTTGTACATGTCAAACGGCGATGCCGTCAAGAATCTACTATTAAACGACATTGAAAGCGTTGGGAACCGTCAATCAAAGCGTCTAAAATCCTCACCTTATGTCTTGTAGACTCGGGAATTGAAACGGAGCTTATACGCTTCGTCTACGGCGAGTAAGGAGCCTAATACACAAGATCCATAAGCTACATTGCTATGGAAACAAGGGAAACTCAAATCAACAACTATTTAGGGTTTTTACTTACCTAGGATCGCGGTGGAATCACCGGGAAAGCGGTAGAGGTGTATTGCTTAAGCACGTGCAACGCGTAGTACAAGTGGCAGGAAGAACTCTCCCACACTCTCACAATCTCCCACCTTTTTCTCTCTCCCAAGCTAGGACTTCTCTCAAATTCGGATGGGAGAGAGGAGTGAGGGTTTCAACCCCTTTTATAGTCAACAACATGCCCAAAATAGGCTTGGGAACAATGTTTACTTGGTGCCTAACCAAATCGGGGCCGTTTTGGTCCAAAAGAGCATTTTTGAAGGTCCCCTGGCCAAATGCGGTCGGACTTAAGCTCATGCATACTGGATCTAGCACACATCCAGTTTTCAGACCGGTAGGGTTCCCAGATCGCACGTGGCGGTCCAGTTTCAGTTTAACGGTCATCGCACCAAGATCAGGCCTATAAGTCTCGTGATATATAATAGATATTTTTCCTGATCCAAGGGTGTAATTTGGCTGTATTCTGACGGTCAGAACGCTCAATACTGATGCGTCAAATTGTGTGCCAGATTTGAATTTCAAATTCCAATTCTAACCCTATTCTCACTCTCTTCGGTCCAGGCTCAATGAAATAGCCTGTGATTATCGGTTTGATTTGATTTTTGGAATGAGTGTCAAGTCCAGCTAGACGGTTCTAACGGTCTAAGATAGGAGGTATCGGACTTTCGACGTGCGGTCTAGATCCAATACAAAGATTCAAAGTGGTCCAGAGAACAAACCGGTTTAGAGTTTGATTCGAGGCTTTAGAGCATTATAGCACCCTTGGTTCCACTCGCTTCGGGCCTTGTAGAACGTATTTAAAGTGATCAGGGACCATTTCCCAGCTATTCTAACGTTGCACTAGCTAACCTAGTCATATTTTCTAAAGGAATGAATTCTACGCAATTTCGGGTCGAGTTGGTACTCGAGCCCAAGTATGGATTTTTCACGGGCGTTACAAAAGGTGCCAAAGGGACATGTGAATGTTGTCTTTTCTTGATCTTCAAGGGCTATCTCTATTTGATTGTAGCCCAAATATCTGTTAAAAAAGTAATAGTAAGAGTCATCAGCTAGCCTTTCTAAAATTTGATCAATGAAGGGCAAAGGAAAGTGGTTCTTCCTTGTGATGGTATTCAACTTCCTGCAGTCAATTCATATTCTTCAACTAGTAGTAACTCTAGTTGGCATGAGTTCATTGTTGGCATTGGCTACGATGGTAATTTCAGACTTCTTAGGAACTACCTGAGTTGGACTCACCCATTGACTGTCGGATATAGGGTATATGATACCCACATCCAACAACTTAATTACCTCAGCCTTAACCACTTCTTTTATGTTTGGATTAAGTCGATGTGGTAGTTGTTAGGAGGTTTTCATATTATCCTCAAGATGGATGCAGTGAGTACAAATCAAGGAGTCAATTCCCTTAAGGTCCACAATCGACCATCCAAGAGATCCTTTATCCTAATGAGAGTAGAAATCAGCACGCTCTCTTGTTCTTTCTCAAGGTGGGAAGAGATCACCACCGGGTATGTCTCATCTTGACCTAAATAAACATATTTAAGATCAGTGGGCAAAGATTTTAGATCAAGATTCGGTGCCTTGAGGTTAGACGGTAGGGGTACTACATCAGTTTGGGGCAATTTTTCAAATCATTGCCTCCACCAGTTAACTTCAAGTACCGGCATAACATCAAGCAAGACATCTATCTCCCTAATCATGTCATCATCTAAATTAAGGGAGTGGGCCAAGCACGTCTCAAGAGTATCAGAGTATAGAGTTAAGAGTGCTCTATCTTCTACGAAAGAATCAATCATGTTAGTGTCATGGGTATCGTCATCATCTTTTGACTATTTGTTCATATTGAAAAAGATGTTGAACTCCAATGTCATATTTTTGAAAGATAAATTCATAATTCTATTCTTATAATTAATGATAACATTGATGTAGCAAGGAATGGGCGACCAAGAATGACGGGTATTTGAATGCTCACACTATGATGAGTTGAGTATCCAAGATAATAAAATCTGCTCGATAGTAGAATTTATCAACTTGGACCAAAACATCCTCAATCAACCTTCTCGGTACATGAACTGAGGATCGACAAGTTGTAATGTGGTCCGGGTGTGTTTAATTCACTTAGACTTAATTGTTCGTAAAATGATTAAGGGATCAGATTTACGCTTGCCCCCAAGTCAAGAAGTGCGTGCTCAATCTGATGGTTCCTAATTACATAAGTGATGGTTGGACTACCGAGATCTTTGTATTTTTGTGGCACATCTTGCTTTAAGATGACACTCACTTTTTCTATCAAAAAGATTTTCTTTTGTATGTTTTGCCATCTTTTGGTCGTACATAAATCTTTTAGAAATTTGACATATGAAGGGATTTGTTTAACGATATCCATTTGAGGGATGTTGACCTTCACTTACTTAAACACCTCTAAAATATCTTGAGAGTTAGAGAGAGGTTTTGGTGCAATCAACTGTTGAGGGAATGACGCAATCGACTTCCTTTAAGGGTTTGGTTCTAACCCATGTGGAGCATTCCTAGGTCTATCATTCTTATCTATTTTTGGATCCTTAGGTTTTTTAGCCCACACTGGAATAGATTTGTTAATTATCTTCCCACTTCTAAGAGTGGCGATAGACTTAGCCTGCTTCATCTGTTTTGAAGAGCTTGGGTCACTGATTTCATATTTTTGTTTTAGGTTGGGAAGAGGCTGAGCCGAAAGGATCCCTTTCTTCCCAATCGAATTTTTTGTTTCAAGCCCTTGTATGGCCTTTATAGGGTCTTAAAAGGCTCACAGAATACCTTGATTAAAAATCACTTGGTTTTGTATATGTTTTAAGACCAGATCCTCTTGAGGTTTTCTTTAATTCAGAAATTGGTTAAGGATCGCTTGAGGAGTAGTTGTTTGTCCGTTCCTCCAACTGAAGTTTGGATGGTTCCTTCGGCTTGAGTTATATGTATTTGAGGTGGGTCTACTGAATTATTTTTGGTAGTTGTTTATGGCATTTAATTGCTCATTCAATATCTCTTGAAAAGCAGGAATTGTTGGGCAATTCTTGAAAGGGCCTAGCTATATGCCCTAGAGGGGGGGTGAATAGGGCAATGCCAAATAAAATATATAACAATGGAATAATAAAAGAAATAAAGCACAATGCTAAATTAAAAATAAATATCAATAAACTAAATTTAAGAGAATGATACTATATCAGTTCTAAGGACAACCTTACACCAAAAACCAAAGGTTTAAGGTAGGACAACCTTATTTCTAGAACGTCCTTTGTATCACAAACCAATGACAAATAAAAAACAAAGCAACCAAAATAACTTGTAGAAATAAATCCTAAGTTATTACAACATTCCCCACACTTGCTTGAAATAAAATGATTACAACATTCATGCACAAATACAATCCACAAAACTGAATGAATAAAGGAATGAAAGAATAAAGCACATCCACAACACAACGATATATAGTGGTTCGCCTGTGTATACACCAACTGTTATCCAACAGCCACACAGAATGCTACTCCACTCCTAATATCCTCACACAGGGGATATTAGCATGCACTATCAAAATAGGTTTCACAGGTTCACCTAAAACCTTCATAATTGTGTCTTTTTATCACGGGCTTACACAATCTAAAAACCCACACAATCTGAGTTTTCTGGCTCTCCTCAAATAACTAAAGCAATGAGATTTTTCTGGCAAATCTCAAACAAAACTAAAGAAAGTAAATTACACAAATGTAAAATACCTGAATCTCCTTTTGAAGTAGCCCGATAGAACCAATCGGAGTAGAAGTTCGATTCAACATTCAAAGTCCAATACTCACTTTAAGAATGGTTCTCAGTTTAATTGATTTTATATCAAAAGGGCTAGTTCTATTTGATTTTGAATCCAAGAAGAAGGAATATTAGAAATTTTCCTTTTCAAATAAGATTGGAATGTAGATCAAAATCAAATAAAAAATAAGCTAGCAAAAGGAATATTAAATGAGCACAAAGTAGCTTAAAAATAAACACGAACTTATCTCAGAGTATAGCCTAAAGATTCCTTGAATTGAGTTGAATTGAATTGAAAAACTTTGAAGTTCGTGTTCTATTTATAGCCTGAAAAATCCCATCTACGACTGGTCTTAGTATCCTAGGACTGGTCGTAGCTTCAAATATTTTCAAAGATTTTCACGGGATAAGGATTAGCTGTTCCACGACTAGTCCTGGGCAGCCTACGACCGGTCGTGGGCCACCTACGACTGGTCGTAGGACCCCCAGATTAGTTGTTGGAGTTTGAGTCGTAGGGCTAAAACTGGTCGAAGGATGAGTCGTACAGTTCACAGGACTGGTCGTAGGCCGTCTAGGACTGGTCATAGGACAATTAGAAGAATCTAAAAATCTTCAACAATCTAGGACTGGTCCTGAAAAACTTAAGACTGGTCATAGCAGAGCTAGGACTGGTCTTGAAGTCCCTAGGACTGGTCTTAGAATAGCCCGAAAAAGCATATTAAAATATACGAATTATGTATCCAGAATGACCTACAGTAAAGCCCATCCTAAGGTCAATCTAAAGTCAAACAAACCTTAAAAGTGAGATGGACATTGATAGTCTGTACTCTCAGATGACCCTTAAGAGAAGCTTGAGAATTTACGAATCCTGTTGTAGGCCTTCTCGAGCTTGATCCTTTCTTGACTTGACAAAGTCTTCTTCTATACTTGTACTTGTTTGAATCTTGAACATGCATACTTGGAGATTTCTTATTCTTGAATTCTTCATCCATGACTTGAAACTTTCTTCATTAAAATTCTTGTCTTGAAATACAATGTCTTGAAGCAATGAATAGTCTCAAACATGAAACACAAGATATACAAGACATAGATATAGGTTTTGGCACCACAAAATTTGACAACCAAAGGGATATGAAATCATAGCACGTACAATCTCCCCCTTTGTCAAATTTGTGAAAAAATACATATCATACAGATAAGAGCAACATCATACAAATTACTCTACTCCCGCTGAGAGATACGAGTACTGCTCATGTAAACAATAAACAACATGTAAACATCAAGACTCCATAATCTCAATCCACATATCCTTCTCAATCAATCAATCCAAACAAATTACTCCCCCTTTCCATACTACTCCCCTTTACCATACTACTCCCCTTTTTTGTCACAAAATGACAAGGGAAAGTCACAATAAGAAAGAGAACAACAACATAGAGAGTAATAAAAAGCAGATAATGAGAAAGGAATATGGAAGAAAATATCATATCATAAAATATAAATCCAGAAACATCAAGCCATAAGAAAGTTAATACAATATCCAAAATAAAAGATAAGATAATGTTATACAATCCAAAAGATAATTCACCTAATTAGATCCAGAGGAGGGAGCAGGGATAGTAGGATCAATCTGGTGTAAGCCCCTATTAATGCGACGAAGATATTTTTGCATATATTTAAATTGCATATCATGGGCTACACTTATGTTATCAACCTTCTCCTCCAATGCATGAAGGCGTGCATCATAACTAGATGGATCGTAATCAGGATCATTTGACGAATCAGATTCTATCTCATCAAATAACTCATCCATATTAACATCCTGTTGAGTAAGATCGCCAGCTTCCCCTTCATTTCTGACTTCACCACCATCACCACCAACATCACCTTCATCAACTTGACCAGGAAGCAAATCCAACTTCATCTTATTAAGATTGACATTGTTGAAAATAAGATGATGAATTGGTGCCTCATTAATAGGTGTATCGACAAGCATGTGAGTGGCTAACATAGTCATAGGATAACCAAACGGAATATCACTATGACCCGGATGGAGACGAAACTGTATGATAAAATGACAGATCAAAGAAAGAAGGCAGACCATGGTACCAGAAGCAATAGAATGCAACACACGAACCATGAAAGAAGTCAACTCAGTTTTATTACCGGACCGAGGATACAGATTTAAAATGAAAAAAATGATGTAACACTCTGTATCTAGGTAATAGATACTTTGAAGGGAGCGCATTCCCTTTGTGTGTTCATTGCGCATCAATTTTGCATAAGTCTCTTGTTAACATGCATTTTTTCGATTCAGATGATTTATCGTATATAGTATGAATCGGTATACCTTCATCATTAACGGGTATATCCATAATACCCGATATCAAATGACGGTCTACTTCAAATTTCCTTCTCTAGTATTAATTGAAAAAGTTAAATTGTCAAGGGAGAATTCTGAGATACATGCAACCATTGATTGTGCAATTAACTGGTATGCAGGCCCACCCCAAAGCAGAATGTTAGCCCAGCCAACAGATTCAAGGAGAGGGACAATACCATATGGAGCAACGTGATTGAGATCAGCGGTATGCTCAACGATAACATTGCGGACACGCAAATCCCGTACATCTTGAGGATCATCTTCAGGTGACCAAAGGTGCCGTTTTATTATCGGTGTAGATCTAGATGAGGATGGACCTCAGGATGTTTTCTTCTTCCCTCTAGCATCCATCTTCAATAAGATATACAAGAGCAAGAGAAATGCACAAAAAGAATGATGGATTTTCTCTAGATCAGCAATTTGAGAAGAAACTCTTAAAAAACCCAACAAAAGATGAAATCTAGCTACACAATGATCAAATTAAAGCATAGAGAGCATGAAACTTCAAGAAAAATGAAGAAATAGGACCTACATAGAAGAAGTACAAGAAATTATATGACTGATCGAGTCACGACTCGTCGTAGGTCGGAGTGAAAATGAAGAAGAAGGAGGTTTTCTCCAAAATATATCATGTTCACGAGCTCCACGACCGGTCGTACTACGACTGGTCATGTACAGCTACGACCGGTCGAGTATCAACCAAAAATATATTTTTAATGTAAAAAATTAAAATTTCAACACGTATAATACCAAATATAATACTCTATGATACATGCAAGCAAAAATACTCAATGTAAAATGCACGTACCAAGATCAAATTTCAATTTATTAAACCTACTTTTGTCGAGCGGTTTAGTAAATATATCAACAAGTTAATTTTCGGTTGGTATATATACCAAGGAAATAACTTTTTCTTTAACCAACTCATGAATGTAATGATACCTAATGTCAATGTGCTTAGTATGTGAATGCTAGATTGGATTTTTAGAAATATTTATAGCACTAGAATTATCACAATGTACGATCATTGAATTTTGATTAATTCCATAATCGCTTAGCATGCATTTCATCCAAACTAGTTGAGTACATGCATATCCAGCTGCAATATACTCAGCCTCAGCAGTGGAGAGCGATATTGAGCTTTGCTTCTTGCTGAACCAAGAAAATAAACAATTTTCAATGTAAAAACAACCACCACTGGTTGATTTTCTATCATCGATATTATCGGCCCAATCAGCATTTGAGTACCCGACTAATTGAACACTAGTATCAAAAGGATACCAAAGACCCAGATTTATAGTACTTGGGACATATCTAATAATCCATTTAACAGCAGTAAGATGTGATTCCTTAGGATTAGACTGATATCTTGCACAAATACCAACACTAAACGCGATATCAGGTCTACTTGCAGTTAGATACAACAAACTACCAATCATACTACGATATAGTTTAGGATCTATATCTTTACCTGTAGAGTCTTTTGAGAGTCTTAACGTTATACTCATAGGAGTATCAAAGTTCTTACCATTCTCAAATTCAAACCTTTTAACCAAGTTTGAAGCATATTTGGTCTGGGAAATGAAAATTCCATCAGGTTGTTGTTTTACTTACAACCCTAGGAAATAGTTTAGTTCTCCAACCATGCTCATTTCGAACCTTGATTTCATTAACTCTGCAAAATCAATAGACATGTTAGAGCAAGTTGATTCATAAATAATATCATCAACATAAATTTGAACCATCAAAATATCATTGTTATGCTTCTTAACAAAGAGCGTCTTATCGACACTTCCTACTTGAAAGCTATAACTAAGTAAGAATTTAGTCAATTTTTTATACCATGCCCTGGGCACTTGTTTTAGACCATAGAGAGCCTTTTTGAGACGAAATACATGGTTAGATAACTTGGGGTCTTCAAACTTTGAAGGTTGTTCAACATACACCTCTTCATGTAAATCGCCATTCAAGAAGGCACTCTTTACATCCATATGATAAATCTTAAATTTTCTAAAGCATGCGATGGAAATAAAAAGTCTGATTGATTCAAGGCGAGTGACTGGAGCAAAGGTTTCATCGTAATCGATGCCTTCAATCTGAGTGTACCCTTGTACAACCAGTCTAACCTTGTTTCGTATTATATTTCTAAGTTCATCAGACTTATTTTTAAAGATCCATTTTATTCCAATAATGTGTTTATCTTTAGGTCTAGGAACAAGATACCAGACATCATTATGAATAAATTGATTAAGTTCATCCTGTATAGCAACTATCCAATTTTCATCAGAAAGTGCTTCTTTCACATTGACCGGTTCTATTTGGGATGTAAAACAAACATAATTACATATGTTCTCAAGTTATTTGCAAGTACGAACTCCAGTGAGAGGGTTTCCAAGAATTTAATTGGTTGGATGATCTTTGACAGTCCTTGGTTCCGATTCCTTTTGACTTGATGAGGTATTTGGATTGTCGATAATAAGAACTTCATCATCATCTGAACTCGGAGCTAGTGTATTCAAATGATCATCAATGACCACATTGATGGATTCTTGAATCACACCAGTTCTCTTATTTAGAACCCTATAAGCTTGGCTGTTTAAAGAATATCCAAGAAAAATATCTTCATAACTCTTTGTTTCAAACTTTCCCAAATTTTCACGATCATGTAAAATATAACACTTGCTGCCAAAAACCTAAAAGTATTTGACAGTAGGTTTCTTTTCAAACCATAATTCATAAGCAGTCTTATTATCAGATTTATTGGTATAAACCTGATTAATAATATAATATGCTGTATTAACTGCTTCAGCCCAAAGATTTCTAGAGAGCTTCATGCTATTCAACATAACATTAGCCATATCCTGAAGCACTTTGTTTTTTCTTTCAACTATACCATTTTGTTGCGGTGTTTTGCGCGCAGAGAATTCATGCGATATTCCCTGATCGCTACAGAATTTCTCAAAACTACTGTTTTCGAATTCGGATCTATGATCACTACGGATCTTACTAATAAGAGAACCTTTCTCATTTTGGATTCGTTTAATGACCTTTTTCACTTCATCCAGGGTTTCAGTTTTGTCTTTTAAGAAAGATACCCAAGTGAATCTGGTATAGTCATCTACGATAACTAAGTTGTATTTTTTGCCTCCTCGACTCTCCGATCTGGTTGGTCCAATAAGATCCATGTGGAGAAGCTCGAGTGGTCTAGATGTGGTATTGGAGTTCACTTTCTTGTGGGAGCTCCTAGTCTGTTTGCCTAACTGGCATTCACCACATATTTTATCTACTCTTTGTAATTTGGGTAGACCTCTAATTAGTTCTCTTTTACTCAATCTAAATAAGTTCCGGTAGTGTACATGTCCAAGGCGTTTATGCCATAATTCAGTCTCATCGGTATGGACCATGTAACATGATTGAGTAGATGATCTTGCATCACTAACGATGTAGCAGTTTTCAAAAGTTCTGCGACCAGTTAATATAACAGAACCCTTTTTATTAAGTATCTCACAACCTTGATTAGAAAACTTCACACTATAGTTGTTATCGCATATCTGAGAAATGCTTAGTAGGTTGTGTTTCAAGCCCTCAACATATAAAACATTCTTAAATAAGGGAAGGTTATAAAGCTGAACCGTACCTTGGCCAATGATCTTGCAATTTCTTCGATCACCAAATGTGACTGACCCATCAGTCATATCTTTTAGATCGGTGAATAAAGCCTTGTCGCCTGTCATATGCCTGGAGCAACTACTATCTAGGTACCAATTTGAATGGCTTGTAGCTTTGAAAGCAGTGTGGGCAACCAAGCAGGCAACTTTAGGAACCCATTTTAGAACTGTTTTGGGTTTAGGAGTATAGATGGTCTTTTTCTGTCTGTTGTTATAGGAGAGACCTATAGAGTTAGACTTTAATAGCTCCTTGAGTAGATCAATTATTTTTTCAGCCAATGGATTTCAGTTTTGAAAATCAAAGTTGACATGGTTACCTTTAGGTTTTTGAAAAGTCCTTGAATTTTTAGAAAAACCTTGATAAGTATTCTTTTCTTTTAAGGTTGAAGACTTTCTTTTTACAAATTTAGGAGCAATTTTCTTTTGTTTAGGAGATGTATTCTTATCATAGCCCAACCCGGATCGATCGCCACATTTTCTTGATCCGGAAAATAATTTTTCCAATTTAGGATCACCTTGGGCACATCTCCATGTGTCTTTCAAACTCAGAAGAGAAGCTACCTCATTTTTGAGTTTCTCATTTTCGGATCTCAAATATTCAATTTTGGATGTTTTGAAATCTAAATCATATTTGGTCTTTTCAAAAGAATCGAAAATATGAGACTTTTCTAAAACGAGAGACTCATAATCTTCCTTAAGCTTAGAAAATTTTTCTTTTTGTAACTTAAGCTTGACGACAATTTTACAACTCTCCTTATAAAGGGCATTATAAGCATCCTGAAGATCATCTTCATTATCGTAATCCCTATTCAGATTTTCTTCACTAGATATATCATCATTATCTGAAAAAGTGATCTTGGCTAGAGTCATAAGGGCTTTAACATCATCGCCCGACTCGGTTTCAGAATCTTCTGATTTAGAAGAGGATTTAGAATCAGACGATTCATCCCAAGTAGCCATCATGCTTTTCCTTTTTGATTTGTCCTTTTTAGGACATTTGTTAGCAAAGTGACCATACTCTTGACAGTTGTAACATTGACTATCTTTCAAATATTTTCGAGCTCTAGGTTTAGATTGTCTCTTATCATTTGACTTTTGAAAATCTACTTTTTCCTGCTTTTAAAAATTTTCTAAAACTTTTTTACTAAAAGCGTTATATCATCTTCGGAATTTTCTAAATCCGAAGTGCTTTCTTGTGAAACATTTTTAGATGATTTGAGAGCAATTAATTTTCCTTTAGGAGCTTAAAGGACAACTCATAAGTTTGAAGTGAACCAACTAGTTCCTCAACCCTCATGGTATCCATATCACAAAGTTCATGAATCGCGGTTACTTTAGAATTGAACCGTTCAGGAAGTGAGTGTAGTATTTTTGCACACACTTTACTTTTTGGGATTCTATCACCAAGACCCCACATAGAGTTCACAATGTCATTCAATCTAGTGTAGAAGTCCATAAACATCTCATTCTCCTCCATATGAATTTCTTCAAATTTAGTTGTGAGGAGTTGGACTTTAGATTTCTTGACAATTGATATATCCTTGTGTGTCATTTCTAATACATCCCATGCTTGTTTTACATTTTCACAAGAGATGATTCTTTTGAATTCATCTGGTGATAATGCGTAAGTAATTGTATTTAGTGCTTTTGCATTGACACTACTCTCACTTTTCTGAAGTGTGGTCCAAAGAGAATAAGCCGTTACTTTCATTGATTTTGAACCATCGTCATTAGTTACTTCAGTGATAGGAAGGTTCCATTCATTCACTGTGGCCAGCCACACACTTTCATCCATTGATTTGAGGAAAATCCTCATCCTGGCTTTCCAATAGGCATAGTTTGTGCCATTAAAGGGTGGTAGCCTAGTGACTGATAGGCTATCAAAATTTAACAACTTAATATAGCTTAGATTGTTAGCACAGGAAATAAATCCAATAAATAAACAATAAGCACGAGCTATTAGGCTCTTATACCACTTGAAAGGGCCTAGCTATATGCCCTAGAGGGGGGGGGGGGGGGGAGGGGGGTGAATAGGGCAATGCCAAATAAAATATATAACAGTGGAATAATAAAAGAAATAAAGCACAATGCTGAATTAAAAATCAATCTTAATAAACTAGATTTAAGAGAATGATACTATATCAGTTCTAAGGACAACCTTACACCAAAAACCAAAGGTTTAAGGTAGGATAACCTTATTTCTAGAACGTCCTTTGTATCACAAACCAATGACAAATAAAAAGCAAAGCAATCAAAATAACTTGCAGAAATAAATCCTAAGTTATTACAACATTCCCCACACTTGCTTGAAATAAAATGATTACAACATTCATCCACAAATACAATCCACAAAACTGAATGAATAAAGGAATGAAAGAATAAAGCACATCCACAACACAACGATATATAGTGGTTCGCCTGTGTGTACACCAACTGTTATCCAACAGCCACACAGAATGCTACTCCACTCCTAATATCCTCACACAGGGGATATTAGCATGCACTATCAAAATAGGTTTCACAGGTTCACCTAAAACCTTCATAATTATGTCTTTTTATCATGGGCTTACACAATCCAAAAACCCACACAATCTGAGTTTTCTGGCTCTCCTCAAATAACCAAAGCAATGAGATTTTTCTGACAAATCTCAAACAAAACCAAAGAAAGTAAATTATAAAAATGTAAAATACCTGAATCTCCTTTTGAAGTAGCCCGGTGGAACTAATCGGAGTAGAAGTTCGATTCAACGTTCAAAGTCCAATACTCACTTTAAGAATGGTTCTAAGTTTAATTGATTTTATATCAAAAGGGCTAGTTCTATTTGATTTTGAATCCAAGAAGAAGGAATATCAGAAATTTCCTTTTTCAAATAAGATTGGAATGTAGATTAAAATTAAATAAAAAATAAGCTAGCAAAAGGAATATTAAATGAGCACAAAGTAGCTTAAAAATAAACACGAACTTATCTCAGAGTATAGCCTAAAGATTACTTGAATTGAGTTGAATTGAATTGAAAAACTCTGAAGTTCGTGCTCTATTTATAGCCTGAAAAATCCCATCTACGACTGGTCTTAGGATCCTAGGACTGGTCGTAGCTTCAAAGATTTTCAAAGATTTCCACGGGATAAGGATTAGTTGTTCCACGACTGGTCCTAGGCAGCCTACGATCAGTCGTGGGACACCTACGACTGGTCTTGGGTCACCTACGACTGGTCGTAGGACCCTCAGATTAGTTACTGGAGTTTGAGTCAGAGGGCTAAGACCGATCGAAGGATGAGTCGTACAGCTCACAGGACTAGTCGTACGATGTCCAAGATTGGTCATAGGACAACCAGAAAAATCTAAAAATCTTCAACAATGTAGGACTGGTCCTGAAAAACTTAAGACTGGTCGTAGCAGAGCTAGGATTGGTCTTGAAGTCTCTAGGACTGGTCTTAGAATAGCCCGAACAAGCATATTAAAATATACAAATTATGTATCCAGAATGACCTACAGTAAAGCCCATCCTAAGGTCAATCTAAGGTCAAGCAAACCTTAAAAGTGAGATGGACATTGATAGTCTGTACTCTCAGATGACCCTTAAGAAAAGCTTGAGAATTTATGAATCTTGTTGTAGGCCTTCTCGAGCTTGATCCTTTCTTGACTTGACAAAGTCTTCTTCTATACTTATACTTGTTTGAATCTTAAACATGCATACTTGGAGACTTCTTATTCTTGAATTCTTGATCCATGACTTGAAACTTTCTTCATTAAAGTTCTTGTCTTGAAATACGATGTCTTGAAGCAATGAATAGTCTCAAACATGAAACACAAGATATACAAGACATAGATATAGGTTTTGACACCATAAAATTTGACAACCAAAGGGATATGAAATCATAGCACTTATAATTCTCAGTTGTATGTATGTTACAAGCACAAATACTACAAACAACTTTCGCATTCTCTTTGGGTTCTACCTTCTTAAGTTCCTTGGCCAGGACTTTTCTTGTGAGTTTGACTACTCTTGCATTTATATCATCTTCCTCTTTTAGAACATGAATTCCTCCTATTTCTTTTGATTGAGTAGGCTTAGAAGTGGTAATTCTTGAAGAGGTATCCCATGATTGCATGTTTTCAGCATGTTTATCAGAATAATCTCATGCATCATCGGCTTCCTTATTCATGAATTCCCCATTACACATCATCTCCACAAATTGACGCATGGGTGAGGTCAATCCCTTATAGAAAAAGCTTGTTATAGCCATGTTTTGTATCCATGCTGTGGACATGAATTTATGGATCCTTAAATTGCTCCCAACATTGGAAGAGGGTCTAATCCTCTTTTTGCGTAAAATTTATGATTGCTTTCCATAAGGTATTTGTTTTATGATTGGGGAAGAACTTTTTAAGGAACTCACTTGTCATCTTAGCCCATGTGCCAATGGACCTTGGTTTTAAGGAATGTAACCACGACTTAAAATTTTCTTTCAAAGAGAAAGAAACAATTTCAATCTAACTATGTCCTCAGACACGTTTGTGAAGTGTAATGTAGATGTGATTTAGTCGAACTCTTTCATATGCAAGTATAGACTTTTAGATTCTTGTCCATGAAACTTAGGGAGGAGTTGAATTACCCTGGTTTAATACCCACAGTTCCTATATTCAATGAAAATATCATGTAGGAAGGTTTACTCACCTTCACCGGTCGTAAATAATCTCATAGAGTACGAGGCGGGGGTGTATTTTGCACATCGTTTTCATCTTGAACTTTTTCAACTGGGGTTGAGGTTGATTTTCAATCATCACTTCTATTAACTCAGAGGGTCTCAAGTGGTGTTTAATCCTATGATGGATAGGCAACCCTTCGATTAATCCTTCTTCATTCAAAAGACATATAGTGTTATCACAGACCCACTTGGGCATGAAACACTCTTAGCCCTTAAGTAACTAAATAACTAAGCCTAAAAAGAAAAGTTAAAAAACTAAATCAAATAAGTGATCTAGAAAAGATAAGAGAGAGGGTTGGAAAAAAATTACTGAATAAGAGTTTCTATGTTAGAATCCTATAAAATAGAAAATAATGTTAGTTTCTAAAAATAATTTTAGAAAAAATCCTAACCTAAAAACATAATAGAAAAATAAATCTTAATCTTAACCTAATTGTAATACTAATTAATTTCAGAAAAACGTAGCCATAGTCCCAGGAAACGGTGTCAAAAACTTGTTCATAACCTTAAGTGTAGGGTTGCGATGTAGTAATAACTCGGTAAGACCGAAGTTGAATCCACAAGGACTAAACCTGTATGTATTCTGTAAAACTAGAACTAGAAAAAGATCTAAATTGAAATCTGAATAATTTAGAGTAATGGTGAATAATGTTGATTAAAGCTTACGAATCTAAGGGTGGGAACTAGGGTTCCAAGGATCCACTTGTAACTATCAAGATGCTACCTTGATTTAAGGAACACAATTGGAATTGGAGTCCTATCCTATCTAATTGGAAGATAAAGTAATTTAAATCAAATCTAAACTTTTCATTAACCTAATTCTCAATAGAGGATAATTATGATGATTGGAAGGGATTCCATCACCCTACCATGCCCAAGAGATGATGGTGAACAATGAGATTTACCAATCTCACTATCTTAAAACAGGAAAAGAAGATATCCAAAGCTATCACAACATCTATTGTAATTTGAGTCACAATAAATCATACAAAAGTGAAAATATTTCCTTAATATCAAACTAGAAATCAATGAAGTTCAATAAGAATAAGAATCAAAGTAAAATAAACATCCAAACATGCTATAAGCTTCAACTTTTAGCCCTAGCTAAGTGATTTCGTAGACATGATTGAAACCAAATCTCTTAAACAAAGCATGAAAAATTAACTAGGGAAGAAGAAAAACTCTTTGACGGCTGCTCCACCTTTGTGTATGCTCATTGAGAACTTTTTAAACCCTAGAAGATGCTTTCGAGCATCCTAGGGAGTCCTATTTATAGTTATAGAACTCCAACATTCACACCGAGTTGGAAAAATCTAGAAACTGCCTCAAATTTATGCACTTTGTATAGTTTTTTAAAATAGACTCAAAGTTTAAACTGCCTCAAATTTATGCATGCTGTGCAGTTTTCCAAAATAGACTCAGAGTTTTAAAATATGCTTTTTCAGGATAATTTCTGAAATATGTTTGTTTTCAGAATAATTTCAGTATTCTTTTTTTTTTTCATTTCAAATCTTTAATTCACTTCATTCCTCACTTGATTTTCTTGGATCTTTAGCATGTGAATTCTTCATTAATAACTTTCAAATCTCTAAATCTTTATTTAGTAATCTTTTGAGCATAAATCTTCCTTTTGGCATCAATTTTACCTTAAGCTCTCAAAATCACCTCGCACATGAAAACATGGATAATTAAATCGATTAAGCACTATCCTGTTTATAAAACCAAGGTATAAATAGGGAGAAATATGTAATATTTCACACTTAACACCCAGTAGCCACTTTGATTGATGGATTAATTGAAATGTTAATATGGGCTTACCATTTGGGGATCGTTGTGCCAATGTGGCTTTTGGATAATTCCTTTTTTATTGTACTCCTTGAAAAAATATTTTCCATCCATGGCTTTGATTTGATAATTACCTTATGTAGCTCTAATTATATATTTTTCTTAAAGGGCTTAATGAATTATTTTTGTATAACCATGCGATTGCAAGTCATACTTTTTAAATTATGATTGGCTACTGCTTGAGGAAGTTACCATTAAACATCCTAATGTTGGAGTATCATAAGCCAGGGATGGTAGTATGAGACACTATACCCAATTTGTCAGTCTATGCTAGAGGACGAGCCCCCCTTAGTGACCCTTGAGCTTTCTTAAATTTGTATTTGTAATTGAAATAATAATGGTTAGGTTAATCATACATCTATAGCATGTGTGCCTTATCGGGTGCTTGGTTGACAGTTTGAAAGACCAATGTACTATTTAAACGACCCTTTTTACATTTTGAATGAGTTGATTGTTTGAAAGACCCATACACCTGCATGAATGGGCTGACTTTTTGAAAGGTCTATTCATTTAGCTTGTGGGTGTTATTGGGTGCCTGGTTGACTATTTGAAAGAGCAGTGTACTATTTGAATGACCATTTTTGTAATATGAATGAGTCGACTGTTTGAAAGACATATTCTTCTGCATAAATGGACCAACTGTTTGAAATTTTCATTCACTTGTCCAAACGGATGAGCATCTTTAGTTGATGTGTATCACAAATCCATGCATTTAAATAAGATTACATCATGAAATATTTTATATGTTTTATTGTTTAAATTATGCCTAACTAATGTAGTAGTGTGTAATGTTGAGGGGAATTCATACTAAGTGGGCCACTTATCCTTTGAATATACGACCATACAGATAATGCATTTACAACTCTGGATGATGGCTCTTATGAAGCAGACCCTGATGCTGACCCCACTAGGTTGGGAAAGGAATTCTTTAGGGAGGAGCCCCGTCAGGATGTGGCTAAACTCTACGGGCTCAACCAATATATCATAGTTTATTTCTTTTTAGTTTTTGGTTAAAATATTTTATGAACATAGGTTTTGTACTAAGTCCCCAGTTGAGCGAACTACGATTTGATGATATGTGATATTTGATGGCATATCATGCTTCATTTTTTTTATCTCACACTTTGATTTCTACAGGTTTACATCATATGTATAATTGCATTCCAAGTAAATACCCTAGGTATTCGAAAAGGAGTACTATACTCGGGTTTTAAAAACTGGTGCGTTACATAATATTACAGAAAGAAAGTTAACTCCGATAGATTACAAGTTGGAAGCCACTAACTACACTAGGAACTTAATGTTTGGATGCATTTTATTGATTAGTTATTGAAGGAGAAATTAGTTAAAATGTTTACAAGTGATATTAGGTTATATTTTGTCGATATTTCATTCTTATATATTTAAATTTTACTCATATGTATAGGATTACATAGAATGTTATTTTCTAAAGAGGTTTGAAATGTGGATTTTTGGAAGATTAATTTCCACATGTTTTGATTGGGACTAACAAAATGCTAGTTTGGGGTGTATTGAGTATGAAATATTGTATATTTTCCCCTTTTTATACATTGGTTTTATAAGCAGGATGTGCTAAATTGATCTAATTACACATGTTTTCTCTTGTGAGGTGCTTTAAGAGCTAAGAAGAAAAAGATGCTTAAAGTAATGATTTAATGCTCAAAGAATAACCTAGTAGAGGATTGGATATATGAAAGTCAAGATTGAAGAATTTAAGTACAAAAACTCTAAGGAAACCAAGTGAGGAAGAAAGAAAATCGAAGACTCAAAGTGAAGAAATTGGAAAGTACAGAAATCGACACTTTAATGCCATCGGAGCCATCTGCGATCTCATTGCAAAAATCATGAAATTCTTGATTTTATAGTTAGACAAATTCATATACCATTCGATGCCATCAAATTCATGTTTGATTCCATCAAAGCTAAGTTCGATCCTATCGAAGATCAAAGGAGGCTCGATGCCATCGAAAAAATGCTAGAATTTGAGAGTTTATTACTAGACAATTTTTTTATTTCACTCGGTTTCTTCGATAGGAGTTCGATGCCATCGAAGATGTGAAAGCTATGTAAATTCAAGGTCCGTTTAAAGTCAGTACAAATCAAAGCTATATAAAGGGATGTTTTACGCTTTCCCAGACAAGAATTAAGGTAGGAGTAGAGAAAGGAGTTATGGAGCTTTAAGGAGCCCTCCCTCCTCTTCAATCCTTTGGTTCTAGTTTTATTTATTTATTTATTTAAACTTATAGATTTAGTTCAGTTATATCTATGGTTGGCTAATCTCTGTTTGGATGATCTCTTAGCTAGAGCTAAGTGGTGAAGCTTGTAGTTCTTCTTAAAGTTTAGTTTACTTTGATTTAAGTTATTTGGTTTTTTATGTTGAACAACTCATTGATATTTAGTTTATTCTAGTTTATTTTGATCCATTATCGACTTTGGGTACATTGGATGCTTATGAAGACTATGCATATTTTCTTACTATTTTGTAAATGAATTGATCTGTAGATTCCATTGATCCATCTTTGACTCCGAGCATGATAAATGCTTTGAATATACTACAATTAAGTCGCTGATGCTTTATGAGGGAACTAATTCAATGAAAGTTCAATTTTATTTTGAAGCGTATGAATGATGATTTAATTGCTTTATTCTTCGGTAGGATAGGATAGGACATCGATTCTAGTTGAGTGATTCAATTGAATCAAGTAAATTAACATTAAGGAAGCTATAAATGGATCCTTGACACTTTAGTATTCTATTTCTGATAGTTTCTTTAACAATTACTCTTTAAACCAAGATTTTAGTAGTTAGTTTAGATTCTATTTCTAATTCTAACGTATTTTAGAGATTGCAAAATAGCATGTCCCTATGGGTATTTCCTCAGTCTCATTGAGTTATTACTACATCACAACCCTACACTTGGGGTTGTCATAACAGATGTTTCTCTCTTTAATATGGCATCTGAACCATTGCCGCATAGTTTTCCAAATCTTTCTCTATTTGACATGTCTCTCTATTTATTTCACTTTTGAACGCCTCTCGGCCGCTTACTTCATTTCTATTCGCAAAGGTTTTGTTTTGGTTGCCATCAGTTGTCATTTATGTCTTAAAAAGCTTGACTTCACTTCTTATATAGCTCCATGTCGACCGTAATGCTTTGTCGACCAATCACTAACATGTAGTACTAACTTTATGCCAGTTGTAATCAGTAAAAAAGTGCAACAAGTGCACTATCAATGAAGAAAGCCACCCACCGATTCATGCTCTCTGTGTGACTGACCATCCACCTATTGAGAGTCTCAGTCTGAACTCACGAGTCGTCTTCCTGAACTCATTCTAGTTCTACGATGTGTTGAATCCCCCTTTGCATATAAACCATCCCGGCTCACTTAATCTCAAGAGGTTCAACCTGAGATGTCAATACTCTATCTGAATTTTGAGGAACAAGCACTGAACTTGGGGGTGGATTTCTTGCTTAGGCACTTGTTGTAGTTGTAACTCCTCATTAGTAGGATGCTCGTTAGCCACGACAACAGCTGTTGAAGCATCACGACCAGCCCTTCAGCTCATGTTTCTGAATGATTACTATTCTAACAAATATACTTATATTATAAAAGGAATTTATCGTCCCATTAAGTGTGTCAAAAAATGTTTGACACTCAGTTTATTTTTTGTTATGCGCCAAACATTTTTTGGCAGAAAACAAACTGATTAACGTTGACCCCAAGCGCCAAAACAAGCATATACATCCAATATATATGTATATGACCAGATTCAAAGAAGATCGATTGCTTACTCAATCACTTGCAGAATTTGATAATGATTAGGTAATATGTCACGCCTTGGATTTCGAGGGTCGAGCAAAGCTCAACTCCCGAGATCCAACGCATCACTTATGCAACATGCAACATAGATAATGATGTTTAAATATTGTCCATATTAGTACATTAAACATGAGAGGGATTATACTAAATCAGCATATCATACTCTAGAATTAATGTAATTAAGCAAGCGGAAGACTGAGATAGATATATAAAGCATATATGTGTTTTACAACCTCCAGAGTATGAGTATATCACCGGGCCGAATATATACATGTTTTATCTAAAAAATACACAAAATGTCAAAATGTGAATGTACGACTAATCCATGTAATCCCTGTAATCCCGACGACATAGCTCTAGGTCTACACAGACCCTCCTCAGAGCTGCACATGGGAGAATTCCTCCTCGTCTAAGAAATCCGGATCTGTCATGTAAGCCTCATTGTCATCTGCAACTAAAATAAAGTCTAGTTGGTATTTTAAAACACCGTCCTAGAGTGGGAGTGAGTGACCAACTCAGTGGTAATATAAGGCAAAGGTTAACATGTTATCAATTCAATCAAATAGTAATGATAAAACAATACAACAATTACTTCCTAATTACTCTTGTTAATGCAGGAATGATATGCAGTAATGATGTATGCCCTCGCCTGCACTCCCTTAGCGACTTCATCTAACCGTTACGCATGACAAACTCCCTAAACATGTGCTTCCTTGCCAAAGCACATGTAATGCGGTGTATGGTCGTGTCAGCCAAGTAATTGATTAGGCTTATTCATATAGCAAATTTGGGAAGCTAAGGTATCTCCCTTTATATCATTAACCCAAATGAAAGATCCATCTAGGGTTGTCAATCCTAGTTAATCACATACGATAGGCAAGTTGTAGGGCATCGCTCCTAATGAAAAGTAGTGGATAAGAAAGTTTAAGAGTTTACACTCAAGGTCACTACGGGGAGGCTCGTCACCTTAGCGTAGGCTTAGTTTATACTTGAGGTCACTACGGGAAGGCTCCTCACCTCAGCATAGGCCAACAGCTCGAATACAGTGTCCCATACCACCATATTCGGCTCACGAGTTTGGGTTGCTCACTGGTCACTACGGGGAGACTCGTCACCCCAGCGTAGGCCGACAGCTCGACCACGGTGTCCCATAGCACCACGTCGGCTTATGACAGATTTTACATTGGTAAGTGGTACATTAGATTAAGCAGTAACGTCCATACATGGTAAACACACAATAGGCCAATCGGGTTATTTGACAAGTTTGATTAGTACGAGCGCATATTGAATTAATCGACATGGAGCGCATAAAACTCCACGTGGCCTAACCACTTTGACAATCACCGTATGGCTCGAATTCATCGAACATATCCAATGTAGCGAAACTAGTTCGACCACTGAATTAGGAACTGTTACTGATTGCCTAGACTACGTAGTAGTCCCAATCATACTCAAAAGTAATAGGTAGTCACATATGTTAATCATAACAATATTTAACAAATAATTTAAATATAATTCTCATTTGACCATTTAATCAAACACATTAAACATGTCGTTATATATATGCATTTCTTCCATAAATCACATAGTAGCAATTTACATTACATGAAGAAAACTATGAATATGGATAAGGTAGTTGAGAATCCTATCTCAACACCCTTATTAAAAGCAATTCATCAAACAATTTCTCATTCAAATATTTTTTCAAATACTTAGACTGGACATTGCTACGTATATGAACTAAATTAGTTATAGCACATATTATGACAATTTCTTTCATAAAGGAGTTATCATACATACAACAGACATATATTCTAGATTAATAGTCATAACAAGCACAAATCATAATTTTAATTTCATTCAAGCATTTCAACAAACACATGAAATGCATTATATATTCACATAGTTTACAGATATGTATAATTTATCAAATACATCGTAACTAAGATCATATGGCAGCAATCAAGTCAGACATAAATCATTGCTGACATTGAAAGCCTTAAAAAGCATAACCTAAATGTTTATAGTCCACACCTTTCGTCAGAATACTTGATTTGGACGTGGTTCGAATCCCACGTTACTGTAAATGGAACAACGGGTACCTAAATCATGAAATAGGTTAGCTATTTCACTGATTACTCTATATGAATTTTTAAAGCAAGATTAGGGTAAGGATTCCTTATCCAAATCGTAGTTAGAAAGGTTCGTGTAACAATGGTGGGGAGGCGAAATGGTGTGTGGAGTCGTGGCAAAGGATCCCAGCAATGATCTCTAGGAATCTCCCTTCTCTCCTTACTCTTTTCTCATCTTTTCTCTCTTCTCTCTCTTAGGGTTAGAGAAATTCATACAAAATGAGAGAGGGATGGTTTAAGGGTCTTATATAGGCTCGAAAGTGTTGCAAATGGCCCTAGAGCCATAGTATACTTGGGTTATAACCGAAGGGTGTCTGTTTTTGATAAACAGGGCCCTTAAGAAGGTCCATTTCTTGCCTAAGTCATGGAGCGAGTTCCCTAACAATGGATTTATGTTAGGACTGTGTTTTTAGTGTGATCCGACAAACGGATTAACCGTGAAGGACCAGTATTAGATCAATGGTCATCGTTCCTCGATCAGGGCCACAAGTATACCGATTGGTGCAGGAAAATTTTCCTGACCCATGGTTGAAGTTTGGTCAGAATATGACGGTCCGAAGTCTTCAATTTCGCTTGCAAGCAAATGGCCCAAATCACTTAAGTTTCAAGTCAGTTTCTAAAGATATTCGCATTTCTCACACACTTCGCTCAAGGTTCAAGTTTGCATTTCTGGATACTATTTGGGCTCGATTCCCACGATGGTTGTTGGTTAAGGTGGTCATAACTCTATATTTTCACGGTCATGGACTTTCGACATACGGTCCAGGTCTAATACGAAATTTCAATGTGCTCCTAATAGTAACTGGGTTTTAGGGTTTCTCTGAAGTTTTTAAGTGGTGTTGAGCTAACGATTTTAATGATTTTAAGTCTTTTAATTTGTATAGATAGTGGTTCAAGCTAATCCAATGATTAATTTAATTTAGTACTTAATTAATTTTTGTCTAATTTCTAAAGAATTCGGTCCTTAGGGATTTCTACCTGAGGTGGTACTCGGGCCTTTGTACGGATTTTTTCGAGACGTTACATGATAATCAGAGGGTGGGGTTCTTCCTCCGAAGATGGGTTACTATGTGCCCTCCACAAGAAAAGATTTTCAGAATACTGGTGTAAATAAAAAAAGAGGAAAAACTTGTTAGTACACTCATCTTGCACATATGTTTGTCAATCACGTGACTAGTTGTGTCAAGTAGTCGAACGAGTTCTTGGCAAATGAAGACCGGTGTCGCAACTGGATCAGAAGCACCAAAGCCACATTGAAGACAAAGAACCGCTTCTATGATCTTGACCTTACAAATAGATGATCCCGACCCAAATAGGAAAACCTACTTAGGTCATCTATTCAAAGCCAATTCTAAGTTCGTATTTTCTATCCTTTAGTCTTGGCTTTAGCAAGTCCCAAGTTGATGAATGATTAAATGGACAAACAGGGAAATCTGTCCACATTCGATAGGAAGAAGGTGACACTGAATAACACATTCGGTATCATCGAATACACCTTCGGTGTTACCGAAGGTGCTCAAAATAGTCAACAACATTACAAAGATAATTCGGTGTCACTGAATGGATATTTTGGTGACACTGATTGTCACCGACGAACAAAATTTGGTGCCACCGAAAGGGACCTTTTTCATTCAGTAACTTGAGGAATTAATTCGGTACTACCAATTGATATTTCAGTACCACTGAAACAAGTTCGGTGATATCGAAGTTGGCTTCGGTAGTACCATAAACTAGCCATTTTCTATCAGTTGAATATATATATATATATATATATATATATATATATATATATATATATATATATATATATATATATATATATATATATATATATATATAGTAAGTGGCTTGTAAAAACTTGTAAAATGAGTGGAAAAAGGCATCTTAGAGTCTCTAATGTATCCCAAGCTTATTCTAGCCTACCTAGACTCTATCCATACAAGTTTCATGCTATCTTCATTGTGATCTTTCACTTCTATGAGCATTCAAAGCTCCTATTAATGAAGCACTTGAACTCGTGCCTTCTCTATAGTACAAAGACCAAACCAATAGGAAAACCCTTTGTCTTTTGATACTCTAGAGCATCCATAAGTTGAATCCCTTAGAAAATCTACTCATTATCCTAAATAAGAGATTTAACTAACTCGTATTACCTTGGTCACCTTTATATGTATATCTTATGCAAGGTTCCTAATCATGAAGCTGAGCCAACAGAAAAATCCAAGCTACGCGATCGGGGGAGCACCAGGAATTTGATTCAAGCATGAGAGCACGAAGATCAAGCAACTCAAGATGAGGTAACAAAAAGGACTCGATCTGATAAGTAAATGTCATTGTTAAGACTCCATTGCTTAGTCTCTACCCTTGTGTAGGATTGAGGCTAAGAGTTTGCTATCAACAAACTCGATTAGGTGACTTGTGTGGGACCTTGGTAGGTGGGCCTAAACAGAGGTGCCGAGTGTGGGACCTTGGCCAGTGGGCCTGAACATAGGTGCCTTGTGTGGGACCTTAGTTGGTGGACCTAAACGTAAGTGCCTATTGTGGGACCTTGGTCGTGGGGCCTAAACGTAGGTTCGGGATTAGGACCTTGGCCTATGTGGCCTAAATTGTTGGGTCCACGAGTAGGACCCTTGCTCTTGTGTAGAGTATAAATCTTAGGTTCGGGATTAGGACCTTGGTGTATGTGACCTAAACTGTCAGGTTCAGGATTAAGACCTTAGCCCGTGTAGCCTAAACTATAAGGTTCAGGATTAGGAACTTTAGTCTTGTGTAGGGCATAAATTGTAGAGTTCTTGTGTAGGGCTGTAAAGGTTTGAGGTGAACCTAATTTAAAACCTTCAATAGTGAAATCCAATACACTCATGGGTTGAGTGCGTCTGCCGGGAGTGGAGTAGGCACATAGCTGAATCATTATATATGAGCGTGTTTGGAATTGTTATTTTCTCATTTATTTAATTATGCTTATGTGTTTAAATATGATGCATGATTAGATGAATATTTAGGATTGACAGGAATCACATCTCACACACTCATATATGTTATTTTATATATGCTAGTTGCTTAACTTACATATATAGTGTAGCCTATGTGACTGGACCTTCTATTAGCTTGAAAGCCTTTAGAGTTAAAATTGCCTTTCTTAGTTTAATTGTAAATTAGTTTAAGTTGGGCAATTAGGATTTTAAATTTTCATAATTTTTAAATGGTCCTAATCACCTCCCTCTAGGACTTAGTCTACTTTCTATAGCTTTGCCATATTCCGCACTTAGACGCGTTGTGCACATTAACCGCAATTTTAAAACTCACAATTGGTCACTAGGAGTAATTGCAAGAATGCATCTCTTGAAAGAAGTGCTTGATATTGGACAAAGAATAAATCCATCATATGTTCTTAGCACTACATGAAAAAGGAGAAAATAAGAAAAATTTTGAGACGGTTGTAAACCGTCTCTAAAATCCCTTGGTTTAAAGACAGCTATGGACTGTCTCTAAAATTTCAGATGGCTCTTAACTGTCTTTAATATGAAGAAAAATCATTTTATAAATGTTGAACATTCACAAATCATTTAAGATGGTTGGAATCCGTCGGTAATTGCAGAGAAAAGATGGCTATCGATCGTCTAAACAAAAGACGGTCCTTAGCTGTCTTAGGCAGTCATCTAAGACGGTCAGAGACCGTCAACATTAGAGACGGTCCTTAGTTATCTTATAGGTAGTCATCTAAGACGGTCAGAGATAGTCTACATTAGAGACGGTTCTTAACTGTCTTATAGTGGTCATTTGAGATGGTCAGAGACCATCTGCATTAGAAACAGTCCTTAGCCGTCATATAGTGGTCATCTGAGATGGTCAAGGACCGTATGCATTAGTGATGGTCCTTAGTCGTTGTATAGTGGTCATCTGAAACAGTCAGAGACCGTCTGCATTAGAGACAGTCCTTAGCCATCTTATAATGGTCATCTAAGATAGTTAGAGATCGTCTACATTAGAGAATTCTAAACCATCTTACCCTTTCAGTTCCACGACTCCCTCACACAAGGTGGAGCATGCCTTAACATGGGGTTACTGTGGGGGCCGCCTTGATGTGTGTATTAAGTATCTAGGCCATCCATTAGCTATTTCAAATCAATATTAGGCATTATCCCAAAAAATGAAACAGATCCAATTACCAAGTGGATCATACCATTTGAAAGTGGTGATTGACTTTCCTTACCATCCATTTTTCCATTACATTTTATGAAATGAGACCAAAAGTTAAACAAAAACAAGGCTTAAGTGGACCATACCATAAGAAGCAATGGTGATAATCATACTCACCATTTTAACTTTCTCAGGGGCCATCGTGATGTATATTTACCATCCAACTGATACATAAAGTTGTGTACATCTAGATGAAAGTAAAACACAAATATTATTAGCTCAATCCAAAACTTTCGTGGAACCCAGAAAGTTTTCAACGTAGGAATTTAATCACCATTATGTGGTCTGATTGTGTCATGGATATGCTTCAATTTTTAGCTCATTTCGAGAAAAATGGATGAATGGTGTGAAAGGACCCCATACATCACGGTGGCCAGTTGGTGCCCTTGCCCGTTTTGAGCTGGAGATAGCTGAGGGTAGGATGCAATCTATGTTTTTCACGTGGGCTGTGATCTCACATAATCCGTGTGGAAGCGGATTGGCTGGTACCTCACACACCATGCACCTATCTAGTGTGTACATGTTATGTGAAAATCAAAGTTATATGGGCTCCACCATGAGACAAAAAATGAATCATATCCAAAGCTCAAATGGACCACAACAAAAATAGCAGTAGGATAATGATTTTCACCGTTAAAAAATTCGTAGGGCCCACCATAATGTTTATTTTCCATCCAATCTATTCATGAGGTCACAAGTACCTAGATGAAGAGGAAAAATAAATTTCATATTGATCCAAAACTTCTGTTACCCCAGAAGGGTTTTAATGGTAGACGTTCAATCCCCCACTACTTTTTTCAGTGTGGTCCACTTTATCTTTAGATCTGTCTTAATTTTTAGCCCAAGCCTTACGACGATCTCGCCAAATGGATGGACATTTTGGATATAATAAATACCTCATGATTGGACCCGTAGAACTTGCTGATGTCAATACACCAGATATATAGTTGGTGTGTAGTACACCAGCCAATCTGCTTTTCTCGTGTGGACGTGGATTAACTACTGATAGACTGAGAAGGGACGTGGATTTCTTTTGCAGGAAGTTCATACGCAAGGATTCGGGGTGGGGCCCACCATGATGTTTGTTAGAAATCTACCCTGTGTATCCATTTTTCAAGATCATTTTAGGATATGAGATGAAAAAATAATGTGATCCAAAACTTAAGTGTGTCACGTAAGAGGAAATAGTGGGGAAAGAAATTCTGACCATTGAAACCTTCCTGGGCTCCACCTTGATGTTTATATGCCATCCAAACCGTTTATAAGATCAATCCCACAGGGATGAAGTGAAAATACAAAAAACGTAATCCTAATACAAAACTTTTATGACAATAAGATAGTTTCAACTATGCTCATTGAATCCCCACTGTTTCCTCTCATGTGGCCCAATTGAGTTTTGGATCCACCTTATTGTTTGTGGCAAGTCCTAAATGAGCTATAAAAACAGATTGACGGTTGGATTTCTCAAAAATATCTCAGTGAGCCCCACCTTGTACCCTCGTGCAGGAACTTCCTTCAAAAGCCTTTAGCAAGAAATCTGCGTCCGTTGAGTAGCCAGACTTGCTACTGAAGCGACGTTACCAAGTTTTGTGGGAGCCATCATGATGTATGTTTTGTATCCATGTAAGAACCATATCCTAGACCATATCGTTTCGTAGGCTTCCGTGGTCTTCTTGGTCGAATTCTGGTAACCCACGACTTATAATCGGTGTTTGCACGCGACCCTAAGTCGAATCCTGGATATCTATGTCGAATCGACTCGAAACTTGTATCCTAGTGACCGCGTTGTCACCGCGGTACCAACGCTGCGTCTCACGCGCCGATGCGATACCCAGGCAGGAAGTTGTGGGCCCACGTTTATCCTGAGGAAAACGCTGTGCGTTGTGAATACCGAGGGAATCTCTACAACACAATCCATCAATCTATCATCAATGTTAAGTACACAACCTTACCTAGCCCATCCCTCTCCCATTCCTAAAGTCAACTCCCTCTCTCTCTCTCTCATTTCTCTCTTCACTCCCAAGCAACCAAAGAGAAGCCAATGTTCAAGCTCTTCCCAAAGAGAGCATAGTACGGCCCACTCCCTACTACCCAATCTCCCATCTTAATCATCCAATCTTCATCCCTCTTAGCCATCCAATCTTCATCATCCACCATCAAAGATCAAGCTAAGGAACCTAGGAGTCCAAGGAGCCAAAGAAGGAGGCCAATAGGTGGGTGATCCACTGTTGATTTTCATTTAAGGGCCCACTTATGTTGGGACCCATTTTGATGTATGTGTGTGATCAAAGAGGGGCCCATATTGATGTATGTGTGTGATCAAAGAGGGGCCCATAGTGGTGGGGTCCCTCGACTAGACCGATCTCTCTCTCTCTCTCTCTCTCTCTCTCTCTCTCTCTTGTTCACAAGTCATGGCCCACCTATGATGTATGTATTTTTATCCATATTGTCCACACTTGGGACCATGTGGCCGTGTGGCCTACCCGGATGGATCCCATCATGATGAATGTATTTGACCCATGCCGTCCAACAAAGTGGACCAAAATGGGGGCCCACCCACATGAACCCCACTGATGTTTGTGTTCTATCCATGCCGTCCATCACATGGACCCATTTCTCGTGTGACATCCTCACTGTCCATTGCTTGGACGGTGGGCCACTTTGTTGTATGTATTTTATCTAGCCGTCTATCACTAGACTTTGGATGCTGCTGATCTGCAATACAAGAAAAGAAAAAAAATAAAAAATAAAATAATAATAATAATAATAATAATAATAATAATAATAATTATATATAATATATTATGGTGGGCCCCACGTGGGACCCACCTTTTTATAAGCTGATAGGTCGGTGTACCTACAACAACTATATAGCTGCTATATTGTCGTTGGAAAATCTCCATCATGAGGCACGAGTTATATCCCAACCGATCATCCATTTACTGGTGGGGCCCACCTTAGACATTGTATCCACTCCAACCATCCATCTATGGGCCCTATTATGAGGTATGTGTTAAATCCATATCATCCAACACCCTGGATGGGTAGGACCCACCCATATGTATCATCACCATCCAATCTCTAGACAATGATTAGCTGGACCATCTCAAACCAGCTGTTTAGCTGTTGGATGAGTTCTAGCAAGACTGTGGGCCACAACCCTAGTGTATGTGATGATCCACACCATCCAGATGTCTAGACGGTGGACCACACTGAAATGTATGGGTCTTATCCACACCATTCAGATGGCTGGACGGTGGAACCCATGCCAAGATGTATGTGCTACATCCAAACTGTCCATCGAATTGTTGAGCTCGTCTTAAGGCTTGAGATTAAAAATAAGACAGATCTATCAGGTGAACCATACTGCAGGAAACAATGGAGGAGTGAACGCCTATAATTGAAATCCTTTAGGGAGCACAGAGGTTTTGGATCAGTATGAAATTTTTTTTTCCTCTTAATTTAAGTCTTTGTGACCTTATGAACAGATTGGGTGGAAAATAAATATTATGGTGGCCCTATGTGGTTTAAACAGTGGAAAACATTATCTCCACTGTTATTTGTGGTATGGTCTAGATAATCATTTGATATGATTTATTTTTTTAGAAATTCTTCACAATGATCTTTAAAATATAGATGAATGGTGTAAATGATGAGGCTCATTGGTGCAGCCCGTTGATGCAGCCCACTTGATGTATATGAGGCCCATTTTTCACGCCCCAAACCTAGAAATCGGGCTCACAAAATTATCAATTGCTGAATCTAGTGCCGATAGCCTCTGTAGTACCCCATTCTCAGCTCCTACCATCCATACACCAGGTTCCGATCCTAGGATCCTACAAGGAGGATTTTCCAATGTACAATTGTCTCATAAGAAGCATAACCACAAGTATACCCAAATCATAAAGGCAACATCATCATCACATATCCACTAATATAAACATTTGATACAATGCTGAAAGAGAAATACATATATCAAAAATCAAAGCTTTAGAAGATGGCTGCACACTCCAAGCTCAACGCTGCTGCAACCTAACGCCACTTGCACGCATCTATCGTGCATAAGCTTATAGAAAGCTTAGAGGGTGGTGAAAGTGTTTGGCACAAGGTAAGTGTTAAGTATTCAATATAATGTCGTAATCATATGATGTTAAAAATACTGGCAATATCATGAATCATATGATATCAGAATAAGAGAAAATACCGACCAGTCCATGAGTCATATAATATTAGAGTACGCAATACAGATCAGCTATGTAAATAAAGAGTCATAGAGAGCTAAATATCAGATACCAAGGATACAATGCAATATGTAAATCCTGCTGAGTCCATCTAGGCTATATAAGTGCAAAAACATAACAACTTAAAATGTCATATGCCTGCGGATATAATGTAATATGTGATGCGAATGAAATGACCAAGCTAGAGTGTGAAGTTGGGATGATAGTACGTAGTATTGCCGGCTACAGGGTCCACCACAAGGGACTTCTATCCAAACTAGTCCCATACCTAAATTTTGATAGTCAGACTTAATGTAGTAAACTCCTGATCTTAGGTTAGTTACGCACCCTAATCGAAATCCTAGCCATTGCTAAGGTACATGTAATAAATAGTTGCGCACCACCAGCCTGAGTGGATAGTGAATTAATGAATGAATGAGTATGCAACTCCTACTCAAAAAGTCTACACATCAGTACAGTTCATCCCTGGGATCATCACCGGGGTCTAGTAACTCTACATGTAAATTTCTGCCCACTGATGCCCAACCATGCAAGTGGAAGAGACCTCACTATCTGTCTGGCCAATAGTCAGCCAATATTTACCCGGCACGTTGATAGCGGACCCACTCATGAGTTGGTCAAACTCAGCCTATCTATGCCCCCTTCTCTCAGGTGGGTAAAGCCATACCCCCTACTAACCGACCACGACGTAGTGAGAGATGCAGCCTCTTGGTATTTTGCACTCGGACACTCATGTATCCACTCGGTCTCGTCGTTAGGGCATCTCCTGGCCTTGGAGGTTTAGGGATTTTCACCCAGGGCCATCTATGGCAGCCCAATGCTAATAACATATTTTTAGTGTCCCATTTGGCCATCCATGATGTGCCTATGGAGGCTATGACCTTGATATCACTAGGGCGCACAGTAATTACAACACACAATGTAAGATGCACGAGTCATACAATCCAGTCATGCATCAATTCTGCGCATACCGTGTGCTCATGTGAGATAACCTTCACCTATCAGGGAGTCTCATAACAACATGCCCAATGACATTGCAATGGTCAACCACATCACATAACAAACATGCAAATGATGCGTATGGGCATGTATCATGATGCTATGCAGTCACATACTCATAATCGGTATTAATAACCAACAATGATAATTGACCCCGATAATATGGACATTTAACCAACATTGCTCCCAAGGAATGACCCATATAGAGCCTAACATATAGTGGACCCATGTCCTCACATAAGGGCCAAATATATAACACTATGGGCCTTACTAAAGAGCTTAATATGCATTGCGACGAGCCTCTCACATGGGCCTAATATGCATCACAATGGGCTCCATTGCTTGACCCTCAAATGCCCCACAATGAGCCTCATTACATAGGCCTTATATACATCACATTGGGTCTTAAACACGGGTTGAATACAAATCACGATGGGCCTTAAATATGAGTCGCATATACATCACATTAGGCCTCGACAATCAGCCTCAATATTTGGCCTCGACAATCAGCCTTGATACTCGGAATCGGTTTTGGTAAATCGGAATCGGCCTCGGCAAATCGGAATCGATCTCGACAATCGGAATCGGCCTATACAATCGAAATTGGCCTATACAATCGGCCTCAACAATTGGAATCGGCCTCGACAAATCAGAATCAGAATTGGCCTCAACAATCTGACTTGGCCTCGACAATCGAAATCAGAATTGGCCTCGACAATCTGACTCGGCTTCGATAATAGGCCACAACAATCCAAATCGACCTCGGCAAATCGGAATTGGATTCGGTCTTAACAATCTGACTTGGCCTCGATAATCAGAATCAGTCTTAACAATCTGACTCAGCCTCGACAATTAGAATCGGCATTGACGTCAATAATCTGACCCTGCCTCGATACTTAGAATAGGCCTTGACAATTGAAATCGGCCTCAACAAACGAAATCTGTCTTAATAATTGGAATAGACCTAGATAATCGAAATCGGCCTTGACAAATGGAATCGGCCTCAATAATTGGAACAGGCCTCGACAATCGAAATCAGCCTTCGACAAACGGAATCGACATCGATAATCAGAATCGGCCTCGACAATTGGTACCAATGATCAACATTGACAATCGACACTGATAATTTGCTTCAATAATCGGCACCGACAACCAACATATAAATAAGGCGGGGTCTATAGATAAAAAATTGATCAACCATAATATAAAGATCGGTCCTCGACCGTGGTTATAGCAATCCCGATAGCATGAAACCATCTGCCTATGGTGAATGGGGCCCACTTATCTGGGTTAACCCATAAGAGAATTATGAGAATGGGCCTAACAAGGCCTAAGGGAAGGTCATAATGTGGACATCCAACTATCATTGCTCATCAATGTGGACATCTAACCAACATTGATCCCAAGGAGTGGCCTACATAAGGCCAAACATATAGTGGGCCCATAGCCTCAATACAATCATGATGGGCCTCATTTACTGTAACACCCTGAAAATCGGGGGTCGTGTATAAACTCAACTCCCGAGTTCCAGACCGTCACTTATGCAACAAAAATGATTATGATTCAATGTTGTCTGATTTAAAGCATTCACATGAGTAAAAGTATACCAAAACTGCAATTCATACTTCAGATCCAGTGATAAAAGCAAGCGGAAGACTAAACAATATATATATCACTGTATGGAAAAACAAAGTAAATCTCATCTGTCTCCAAAGTATGACTACATCTCTGAGTCTCATATACATATACATGAACAAAAATGTAATGTTCAAAATAGTCCCACTGAAGTCCCAACGATCCAGGTCACCTACGGGAAGCCATCGTGATACTGCATGTATGAGAACTCGTCCTGGTCCTCGTCGATGTCTGGCTCCACCTCCTGGATCTCAGCCTCACCTGCATCTACAACAGGGTCTGGTGGGTGTTGCGAACACCATCTCGTAACGTGGGAGTGAGTGATCAACTCAGTGGAATCATAGAGCAAAGATTAGCATGTTCACAATTCAATCATGCGATAATAGTAAAGCAGTAAATCATACAATCCTAATACTGTTGTTAATGCAAGATGACAGGACGTGATGTATGCCCTCACCGACGATCTCCCTCACGCGGCAACATCTTACGACCGCAGCATGCCACACTCCCTAGAGTGCTCCACATCTTCCAGGCACATGCAAAGCTATGGTGATATGATTTTCAAGTTGTTATTAGTCCGTTCAAACAGCAGGATTGGGAAACTAAGGTACTTCCCTTGTATCAATCCCAACACAGATCCTGTTTAGGGTCGTCACTCCTAGTAATCTCATACGAGGTATATTTATGTAGGTCGCTGCAAGGGCTGCTAGGGCTGTTGCTCGCACTCGTTGCACCGCTCCCCCATCACCTTATCAATACAGGCCTACCGTACTCTACTGCAACGGAAGGGTCGTCGCCTCCCGTGGACTCAGAATACGCTCGCGGTCACTATAAAGGGCTCGTCGCCTGATCAGTGTAGGCCAACAGCAAGAATATAGTGTCCCATACCACCATAATCTGCTCACGAGTCAAGGTGCTCATTGGTCACTACGGGGAGGTTTGTGGCCCCGGCGTAGGCCGACAGCTCGACCACGGTGTCCCATACCACCATTCCCAGCTCATGAGTCTTCGTGGATCAAGGTACCATGGTTAACAGGGTTTATAATGGTAAGTTCAGTACCCTAGGTTCAAGCAGTTATGACTCATACAAGGTAAACATACATCGGCCAGTCGGGTTGCTTGACGGGCTCGATTAGCGCGATCGCATCTCAAGTCGAACGACATAAAGTGCGTAAAACACTTCGCGTGGCCTAACCACTGCCGCCAACTCCAAATACGAATCACGTTCATCGACGCGTCGTTCGTGGCTATGACCAGTCAGCCACGAATTCGCTCGGTTACCGACTGCCTGGACTAAGTCTAGTCCCAAACACTTATGGAATCACATCAGCAATCTAAGTGAGAGTATTGAAATTGAAATACAATCATGTGAGCATGTTAACACATGTTATAACATTCAACTTAAGCAAATCTTCAAACACACATATTCCATGCATGTAATGAAATCATGCATATAGTCAACATGTAGAAATCATTTAGGTTAGCATATTAATTGAGGAATCAATCAAAAACTATCTCATAACATCATTCAATTCAATACATACTAATACAAACATTTATACAAACACATACACTACACACTTAAGTCTACATATAGTATGTCGACCCAAAGTGCGCAACTAGGCGAATCTCTTTGCCAAACTAATTGTGCACGCATTCCTAACTCCCTAATGCGACAACAAACCATGTCAATCACATCAGCAAAATATGAATGTAGATCGTACTTCCTACAAATGACTAAAATGCCCTAAATCTCATATTGTTCGTTAATTTACGAAACAGGAAACGGAGAGCATGTTGTACATGTCAAACGGTGATGCCGTCGATAATCTACTATTAAACGACATTGAAAGCATTGTAAACCGTCAATCAAAGCGTCTAAAATCCTCACCTAGTCTCTTACGGATGCGGGATTTTGAACGGAGCGTGTACGCTTCGTCTATGGCAGTAGGAGAATCTATTTTACAAGTTACGTTAGCTAACACGTCGTGAATCTAAGTAAACCCCAAATCAGCAAGTTCTACGGTTGTTTTATACCTGAAAGAACGGAGAAATCACCAGCCAAGTGATTGGGAAGAGTTGCTGAAGCAGTAGCAATCGGTGGCTCGGAGACGGGAAAAATCCCTTCCACTCTCTCTCTCAAACTCTCTCTCCTTTCCTCTAGGGTTTGCAATTTTTGGATGGGAGAGAGAAATGAGGGTTTCAACCCCTTTTATAAGCTTAAAAATGCCAAAAACAGGCTCCGGAACGAAGTTTACTTGGTGCCTATCCATTTCGGGGCTGTTTCGGTCTAAAAGTTGCTTTCTGGTGGTCCCCTGGTCGATTGCGATCAGACTTAAGCTCATGCGTACCAGATGTAGCACGTATTAAGTTTTCAGTCTGGCAGGGTTCGCAGATCGCACGTGGCGGACCAGTTTCAGTTCAGCGGTCACCGTACGTAGATTAGGGCTGAAAGTCTCATGATAATAAATAGAAATTTTTCCTGATCCGAGGGTGTAATCTGGATGAATTCTGATGGTCAGAATGCTTAATACTAACGCGTCAAGTCGTGTGCCAGATTTGAATTTAAAATTCCAATTCTGTCCCTATTCGCGATTTCTTCAGTCCGGGTTCAACGAAATAGTCTGTGATTATCGGTTTGACTTGATTTTCAAAATGATTGTCAAGTCCAGCTGGGCGGTTCTAACGGTCTAAGATAGGAGGTATCGGACTTACGACGTGCGGTCTAGATCCAATACAAAAATTCAATGTGGTCCAGAGAACAAACCCGCTTAGAGTTTGGTCCGAGGTTATAGAGTATTATTGTAGAGTTGTTTGTTCTACTCGATTTGGGTCTTGTAGAACGTATTTAAAGTGATCAGGGACTATTTCCCAGCTACTCTAGCGTTGCGCTAGCTAACTTACGCTTAATTTCCATGGAAATTAATTCTATGCGATTTCGGGTCGAGTTGGTACTCGAGCCCAAGTATGGATTTTTCACGGGCGTTACATTTACGTCACATCGGCCTCGTCATATGGGCCAACATACATCACATCAGGCCTCGAATACCCAATAGGTGAGCCTTGCACCTGGGCCTCAGATATATCATATGGGCCTCATCGCACGGGCCTTAATGCTAGGCCTCATATATCAAGTGGGCCTTATCACATGGGCCTGATAATACAAATGGGTGGGCCCCTCCCATGGGCCAAAATACATTATGATGGGCTGCACCAATGGGCTTTATGTATATCAAAGAGGCTGCACCGATGGGCCTCATGCATATCAAATCGGGCCGCACCAATGGGCCTCATGTATATTAAATCGGGCCCACCCTTATGTATTTTTGAGATCCGACCTATTCATAAGTTAACATAGAGATAGATGAAATGAAAACAAACATCAGCTTAATTAGAAACTACTATGGCCCTTAGGAGTTTGAATGGTGGATGTTATGGTCCACTATTTAAATGGTGGGGTCCACTTGAACTTTTGATTTGACCCATCTTTTTACTCATGCCATAAAAATGATATCTCAATATGGTTGGACGGTTTGGATACAACGTATGCATCATGGTGGGCCCCACCGTCGAAATAATGAACGGTGTAAAAATACATGTATCAATGTGGGGCTGCGGGGTTGTTGCCCTCAAAAGGGGCAGCTATATAGCTGCTACACATGCAGCTTGCTACACTAAAAAGGAAGAGGTGGGTCCCAGGTAGGGCCCACCATCAATTATATATTATATAATATAATATATAATATATATATAGTATATAATATATATATTATAGTATATAATATATACACACACACACACACACACACACACTCACACACACAATCACGTGCATGATGGTGTGGCCCACCCCAATGGATGGACAGCGTGGATGGGTCCCACAGACCCTGCTGATAATGATAGGGCAGCTGTTTGCTGCTGCTGCTCATTGTAGCTTAAGACAAAAGGAGATGGGTCCCACGAGCTAGGCTACCCTCTCCATTCCATATTATATTAATATATTTTTAAAAAATAATATTTTGTCTTCTTTTTGTCTCTTGCTAGCTAGTACACCCACTGTCTGCTCACACTTCACCATTGATGTCCAGCGTCCTTGGACGCTGGACGGTATGGATACAACATAGACATCATGGTGGGTCCCACATAGACATGGCCCACTTGATGATATATATATATATATATATATATATATATATATATATATATAAATATTTATTATATTATACTTAAAAGAAAGAAAAAGGATTGACTGGGTGGTACACTCCACCGTCAATTCTCACTTCACTGTTAGCTACACCCCATTGTCAGTTAACACTTCACTATTAGCCACTTTCATTGATGGATGGTGTGTCATATACCTCATTAAGGTGGGTCCTACATGGCTCACTTGTTTTGGATCAGCCTAATACTTGTGTTTTCTCATCATCCAGGCCAGTTGGATGGCTTGGATTAAATAGATGGACGACGTTGATAAAACACATAAATCATGGTGGGCCACACCAATTAGGGTGGATGGACAAGGTGGACTAGGATAAATACATCAATGAGGGCCCCACCCACATGTGTGGGGTAGGCCACGTCCTAGATGAACGGTTGGGATGACATATAAACATCATGGTGTGTCCCACATGGATGGGGTCCACTAGTAGATGGCATGGATTTAAACATCATGGTGGGCCACACACCTCATCATCATTATTACCATAAAAAAGGAGAAATGAGAGAGGAACATAAAAAGGAGAGATCGGATGGTGATGGAGGGACCCAGCCACTAGGGTCATCTATGATCACAATACATACATAAAAAAATGGGTCCCATCACAGGTGGGCCTTCTAATAAAAATCAGCGGTGGATCACCCACTAATTCTGCTTCTTCTAGGCTCCATGGACTCCTTACCTCCTAGGCTTGCCATTTGATGGAGGATGATGAAGGTTGGAGGGTTGAGATGGGAGATGAGAGGGTAGGAAGTGGGCCACACACAAAGCTTTCTCTCACTCCATGGAATATTTGGACGTTGGTTACTTGGGAAAGTGAGTAGAGAAAGAGAGAGAGAGAGAGGGTGGTTGTAAGAGAGGTGATGGGTGGGTGATGGATGGATGGAGTGATGGATGAAGTGATGTAAGGGTTGATTTTGAGGTATCTTGTGTAAGAGAGAAGTAAGGCTAGAGTATGGGTTGCTTGTACTTGACTTAAGGTGTGATGTGTACTTGAATGATGGGATTGATTTAAAAGGTTCTCTACGGATTTGTAACACGCGACGTTTTCTTCGAATTGAATGCGGGCCCACATCTTTCGGCCCAGGTATCGCTTCAGCGCGTAAGACACGACGTTGAAACCTTGCGACAGCACGGTCGCAAGGATACAAGTTTCGAGTCGAGCTGACTCAGATATGCAGGACTCGGCTTATAATCGCGTGCAAATATCGGTTATGAAATTGTGGTAATGACCGCTTTAGTTGAAGTGGGAATATGCCAATATGTCTTAGAGGGGGGTGAATAGGACTTTTTAATATTTTATAATAATTTAAAATCTGATCACTCTAATCTTAACAACAAGTATACATTAGGATTACTAAAGAGTAACTCTACTGTCTTCCAAGCCTAGTAGAGGATCCAATCATAAAACTAGAAAGATAAGAAAGATGCGAATCAAAGGTTATGATAGATGTGACTATGTGTGAAATGTGATCTCAAATAATCAAATATAAAAGTATATAATCACATAAGGAATGAAAGATAATATCAATAAAAAACAACAGAAATCACAAACACAGTCATTTTTATAGTGGTTTGACTACTTGTTTATTCCACTCCCGGTATACACACTCAAACCTTGAGTGTACCAGATTTCACTAAGGAGGTTTCACAACGGGTTCATCTCAAATTGAAGGTTTTAAATCAGGTTCACCTCTAACCAGTACAACCTACACCTAGGCTGACAGTTTATGCTACCATGAGCAAGGGTTAACACATATCACTCAATTTTAGGCACACTGGCCAAGGATCTACTTAAGGAACCTCACACTTTTATGCTCCCACGAGCAAGGGTCAACACAAAGCACCCACTTTTAGACCACCTTGGTCAAGGAGTTAGTACAAGGACCTAACAGTTTATGCTGTCCATAGAGCAAGGGTCAACACAAAGCACCCACCACGTACACTCCCGCTGGAGGCCTTTTATGAGGGCTTGCAAGGGGTGAGAAACACCTTAGACCCAATCCTACAAAGGAATGAGCACAAGGGTCCTCTGGACTCTAATGACTTACAGATAAGTAGATGAACTCCGTTTAGCGTATTGTCAAAGATCTCCTCCTTTGATTACCAAGAATCTTCTGCTTCTTTGAACCATAACTTAGAAGATGTACCAATACATGGCGACGGGTTGGGTCAAGGTAATGATGGAATCCTACTCTCAAATGTTTTCCTATAAGGGAGATAGAGCAATTCCAATCATCTATACATTCAAGGTATCCTGGCTTAATGATTTTCCATTAAGGTGGTAGCTGGAGGATCCTTGAATGCGGAAGTTCTTTCCCTAATCCACTCTATTGAATGTCAATGATAAGGGTGGATTGGAGGATGAACTCCCATGAGAGAGAAGGCTTATGGTATATGATCTAGGGTTAAACACACAAAAGCACTCTTTATTTTCTCTCTACCAGCAACTGAAGACAAGCTCTCTATAAATAGGGAAAAGGTTCCAACGGATATAAAATGGTCACATTTATGATAGATTTTGATATCGAACGTATACTCTTGATTGCATCGACTGGTTGCTTGATGATACAAACTCAAATGTCAAACGCTTTTGAAACATTTTACTAGCTGGCCGAGGGAATCAAAACCTGCGTCATTGTCATCAAATTTTGAACTCTGATTTTATCAACACGAGGATCAATTCCTCGACATTTGAAAATGAGAGAGGCTTGCCTTTGAAATATTTCAAGTCAAAAGTATGATCGAGGTACACTCGATATCATCAGAATTTAAATGTCGATGATATCGATAATAGTGTCGATGCATCGATAAATCTAAGGATTTTACCAGTGAGCTTGCTGGATAGTTATGTCCATTCTCGATGCAATCGACCCAACCTCAATATGATCGATATTTTAATATCGATTCTATCGAGTGACCCTCAATCCAAGAGAAAAATAACCTGAAAAGTATTGTTGGAAAACAGTGTCCAAATCGAAATCATTGAAGAGCTTCCGATATCATCGAGATTTGAATTCTGATGATATCATGGAGTACTTCGATATATCGAAGATTTCATGATAAGCCTTAGCAGAACTTTGAACACATCATATCTGATGTCGATTTTATCGAGTCAACTTCGATAGACTCGAGATTCAAATTTCGATGATATCGATGCATCGATAATTCCATCCACAGGTATATGCGGTTGCTGGACATCTTATGTCCTCAATTTGATAATATCAAATAAGTTTCGAGGGCATTGATAGCACTGATCGATTACATCGATCAGTCTATCGATAAATTGATAAAGGCAGTAAACTTAGAGATTTTTCTGAAGTTTGAAAAAGGTTTTCTAATCCAAAAACCCTATGATATTCTAATCAATTTTTTGGGTTTTAATTACCTAGTGTTTCGGGACATGGGATGTGAGGCTAAGATTTACTTGTGGCAAGTTCGGGCCCACATCCAGTTGAGGCAAACAGTTGATTGATCTTCCTATGCAGCTTCTCTGTCTAGCTGACTCAACACCCACGCTAATTGGAAAACCAGGGCACTTTCAGGTTACAGGTCGTGGGTTATCAGAATTCTACTGGGAGGACTGTAGGAGTCTACAGAACGGTACAGACTAGGATATGGGTCTTACACCATTAGTGCGGCCCCTTGATACGACCCACTTAACGTATATGAGGCCCATTAGTGTGGCCCGTTGATGTGACCCACTTGATATATATGAGGCCCATTCATGCGACCCACTTGATGTATATGAGGCCCATTGGTGCTGCCCATGTGATGTTGCCCACTTGATGTATATGAGGCCCATTGGTATGGCTCATTGATACGACCCACTTGATGTATATGAGGCCCATTGGTGCAACCCATGTGATGCAACCCACTTGATGTATAAGGTCCAATGTGATGTATATAAGGACCATGAGTGAGGCCTGATGAGATGTATGTGAGGCCAAATATGATTTATATGAGGTCCATTGCGATGTGTGATTCCACCATAATGTATGTAATGATGTTTATGGTAGGTCATGTCTTGGGAGCAATGATGGTTTGACATCCACATTGTAAGAGTAATGATGGTTAAATGTCTGCATTGTAACTCTCCTTAGGGCCCGTTCTTAGGCCCATACTTGTTATGTGTAGGCCATTTAGGCCCATCTTCATTATGAATAGAGTTCATCACCATATAACATTCTTAGTATAGCTCCATGATTCATGCTCATACGCATCATATGTATGCTTGATATGAGGAGTGACTAATCATAACATATGCCTTCGGGCAGATTATTTATGGGGCTCCTTGATAGGTGGAGTTGCCTCACATGAGTGTGTGGTATGTGCTGGATTGCTACATGATTGATAGTGTGATTCATGAACCTCACATTTGAATGTTATGATTGCTGTATGCCCTAGCGACATTAGGGCTATAACCTCCACAAGCATATCGTGGATGGCAAGATCAGATACCGAAAAATTATTACTATCATCAGGGTGCTATAGATGTCCTTGGGTGAAAATCCCTAATCTTGATGGTACCAGAGATGACTCCAACGTTAAGACTGAGTGGATACATGAGCGCATAAGGGCCAATAATAGGAGGCTGCATCTCCCACTGTGCCGTGGTTGGTTGGAAGGGGGTGTGGCCTTACCTGCCCGAGGGTAGGGACATTGCTAGGATGAATATGACAAGCTTATGAATGGGTCCTCTATCGATGTGCTGGATATGTATTGGAAGGCTATTGGCTAGGCGGATAGGGAGGTTTCTTATGTTCACTTTGACTGCATGCCTGGGAAAGGGGCAGTGTCATTTAGAGTGTACTAAACCTCGACGATTGTCCAGTGTGAGAACTGTACTGATATTTGATGCTCTAGTGATGAGCTGCATTGATATGTGGATTCGGATGAGGATTGGTATGCTTGAGTTGCATCTCGCATCGCATGGCCTTGATATGGCCGATAGAATTTATACCTTGCATCACATAGCCTTGGTACGACTGATAGTATTCATGGATTCACTAGCATATTCCGCATTACTCTAATATTACATTCTGAGCATGCTTATATTGCGCACGCACTTACACCACCCTCTTAGCTTTCCATAAGCTTATGCCTGATTGAAGCGTGTAGGTGATGTCAGGACACAGTCGTAGCTTAGTAGGAGTAAGAGTTGCAGTCGAGCTTCAGGCGTTTCTGTTATTATTATCTTGTATTTTCCTTTTTACGCATTGTACTAAGGTTTTTGATCATAGTGGATTTTGTGATGGTGTTCTTATGGTTATTTTTCATGGGTTATGCTTATGGTTATGCTTATTACGAATCAAATTGATATTAAAAATCCTCCTTGTAGGATCCCAGGATCGGAACCTGGTATATGGGTGTTGGGAGCTAAGAATGAGGTACTACGAAGGCTGTCGGTGCCAGATTAGAGGATCGAGAATTTTGTAAGCCTAGTTTCCGAGTTTGGGGCGTAAAAATCCACACCGTCAGTCCATTTGAAGATATCAATTTAAGGCATGAGCCAAAAAATGAGTTAGATCCAAAGCTCGAGTGGACCACACCACAGAAAAGAGTGTAGAGAGTGATGCTCACCATTAAAAATTTTTAAGGGCCACAAAAGTTTTTGATCAAGCTAAATTTGTGTTTTCCCTTCTTTCATGCCTGTCTTAACTTATGAACACATTGGATCATAGATAAACATCATAGTAGACCTTAGGACTGTTTTAACGGTGGGCGTCACTCTTTCCACTGTTTTCGGTGATGGGTCCACTCAATCTTTGGATCTGATTCATTCTTTGGCTCCTGCCTTAAATTGATATCTTCAAATGGTGATGGACGGTGTGGATATAACACACACATAATGGTGGGTCCCATAGAACTTGGTGATGTCACTTCAGTAGCCAGTTAGTATCTAATTCGCGTCCCTCTTGTGCTCCCTCTCCCTCTCCCTCTCGTAATCTCGCAGCCACTCTCTTGAAGATCCATCGTCAGGTAAAAATGGAAGGTTTCTTCCTGTCAGGTAAAAACAGAGGGTTTCTTTCCCAAATTCGATTATCCATCACGTTGGTCTCTCTCTCTCTCTCTCTTAAACATTGAATGTCAAACCCTAGTACGTTTTCTTCTATTTGTTTTCTTTCATCTCTTTATTTTTCTTTTTAATGCCCATTTGGTTGATTCAAATATCATAAACTTTATGAGATTTTGTACCAAATTAGACTGATTAATCATGATATTTGGTGCATTTCCGTCTAATATCTCTGTGCATTTTCATCTAATATCTCTGTGCATTTCATGAGATTTCTCTATAATGCCCTTTGGTTTATTCAAAGGTTCATTGAATCTTTTTAATGCACTTTTATGACATTGATTAATCTTTTTAATGCCCTGCCAAAATGTGATTGTGTTGATGATTATGACAACAATAACCAAGTATTTGTTAAGCAAATGTATGGTTGTTTGAATTGGTTTTGATAATGGATTTGAACATTTTTTTTGTCAGCATGGTATGCACATCTAGAATGCTTCTTTTTATTGCATCGTCTCGGCAGGATTAATCTGAAGAAAAATATATATTATAGAGGCATTCTACTTATTTGATTGTACTTCTGTTAAATGTTTAAGTACCTTCATCGTATGGACCTCATTTTATAGTTCCATATCCAAGTATGAATGCCACTTCAATAACACCCATTGATTTTGTTTTTGAATGAACAAATCTGGTTCTCTTCACTAAGTTCTTTAACAATCAGATTCCTGCCCAATTGGAACATTATATTAATTTAGCAAGCAACATCCTCATAGGTTGTTGAGTTAGTTTTTGGGAAAAAAAGTGATATTTCAGGCATCTCAGAAGCCATTCCATATCTTTGTGGTCATTCTTAACAAAGTTTTGAATGTTCATTAGCCCTACTAATACTAGAACTGATTCATGATATGTTAGATTATCTTATTTAATTCAGTTTACTATTAACTTTTTTCCAAGTCCAGTATGTGCTATTCCATTCCATAGCTTGCACTTTTAATGGAAATTTGATTACTTGACATTAGGTTTTCGAAGGATAGTTTGGGGCTTAGGGATCTTCTTTTCTAAGTATGAAACACTGATTATACATGGTTTAATGGTTATCTTGAGTAAAATTTGATTCAAGGTTGTTGTAGATATCAGTCTTTTCTTTGTTGTTTACTTTTTGAAGACGATGTAGTTGATTTTCTGATAGTCTTGGGTTTTGATTCTAGTATTAGCTATTTACTTACTTTCTTGATTATATGGTTCATGCAATTGAATAGCTTCTCTGTTTTTTCTTTTTTTGGCAGGGTGTCTTGGGAATTATTCTTGGAGGTGGATGTAGGTAATATGAATCTATCAACGTATCTGATCTAGGTAATATGAATCTATCAACGTATCTGATCTAGGTAATATGAATCTATCAACGTATCTGATATAGGTAATAAGAATCTATCAACGTATCTGTCCTAAGCATTTAATCTGTAGGGCCACAAGTTTGGTAAAGGAGTTGCCTTGGAATTCTGAACATTGTACTAATAAGACGATCTTAATTCTTAACCATGTTAGCCATTGAATTTTGATTGCTGACCATTTTCTTTTTAATTGTCTATTTGATAGCCACCAGTGGGATGTTTAAGGTGTCTGATAAGTGGGATCTGTTCTATCCACAACATCCCAATTTTGGGTTGGTTTGCGTTAGTCCATCATTTCTTGTGTTTGGTGGATGAGTGACCGTCATTTAAGAAATGGAGTCCCATTGTTGCATAACTTCCAGGCATTGATCTTAGCCTTTGTGGTGTAGTGGATGGATAGTGTCCTATCTCGAGGTGATGAAGTTGATTTCTTCCATGACGAGTTTCGTTGTCCAGTTTATGTCAAGGATGTGGTGAATGTCATACTAGCTTTGACTGAGATGTGGATTTCAGGTATGGATACAAGGAATTTTACTCTCTCTCTCTCTATCTATCTATAACATTTTGATTTGAGCTATTCACTTGCTCCTTGGTAAATGCCATAACTATCTTACATTCCCTAACAAAAATAATATTGAAGTTCACTTCCTCTCTCAAATTTGAATTTACCTTGATCTGCTATCCACTTCTTTAATCATTTCACATTCTTGGATTAGGGCATCATCACAGAAGGAATGTGTGGACACTGGTTATATGGGCTTCATAGCACATGTGCTGACATGGCCCATGAGAGAGAGATTTGATCCAAGCATCCCCTTGCCCAAAATTCAAACCAATGTACTTGTCATGTGAACCACACTTTTATGAGAAAATGGAAAGTAAGATGAACTAATCATTGGTCTATGTTTGGATATTCAACACATTTATGGCCTACTTTATGTGTGGACTAGCTTGACTTTTGGTCCAATTGATGCTTCCGCCTTACCTGATGAATGGATAGGATCTCAGACATGTGTCCCTCATGTGAGGGAGTGCAATTAACACCCCCTGTCAAGCCCCAGACTCGGTGACCGGACTCACAAGGAACCCATTTGCCGGTTCCGGCCGCAACAACCTCCCTAGTACCCCATTCTCGGCTCCTGAGATAATTCCGAACTTGGGATCCTACAAGGAGGATTTCTATATCATAAATCTGATTCAATCGAGCATACCCAAGATCATAACAATTAAATCTCAGAAAGTAACCATAGGAATGCATTACAAAATCCACTAGAAATTTAAGCTTTTACAGGTACATAAAGTTCAAAAGAACATATATAAGATAAGAAAGAGAAAAGTTTACAACGGTCCTCAACATGCTCCAATCCAATCCACAGCTCTTCTGTTACTGCGCTAACCTAGGATCTCCTGCACAAATCAATCGTGCATAAGCTTATAGAAAGCTTAGAGGGCGGTGGAAATGTGTGGCAATGGTGTTCAAAAGAATAAGGAGAATGTAGAAGGAGCCAATGAACAATACCAACGCCTCTAGCCGTGCTGAGGTTAAGTTATGAATCAGTAAGCTGTACTAAGGATATGCAATGTAAGGCTTATATGACCGATGAAAATGCAATGTAAAGTAATGCCAGTCCTCATATCTAATCCGCACATCAAGTACAGTTCCATAATAAGGAATTCACCAGGGTCTAATGCAATGAAGGATGATGCCACTCTACAAGACCCGCACAGTCAAACGAGAGTAGGAGACCTCACTACCCACCTGTGGACAGCCAATCACCAGCGAGGCTTGACAGTAGCAGACCTATTTCATGAGCTGGTCAAACTCAACCTAGCTATGCCCCCTCACTCAGGTGGGTAAGGCCAAACCCTATCTCAATTGACCTCGCAACAGTGGAAGTCATGACTTAACGGTATAAGGCCCTCGTGCACTCATGTTTTCCACTCGGTCTTGACATTGAGGCATCTCCTGGTACCATGAAGGTTTAGGGGCTTTCACCCAAAGACATCCTATGTGCCCTAAATGCTTAAGTAAATATTTCTGGTGTCCAATATAGCCCATCCACGATTTACCTGTGGAGGCTACAACCTTGACGGAGCAAGGGCGAATGTTAATGTTTTATGCAATGCCAGATGCATAAATCACACGAATCAATCATGTATCCAATCCTGTGCATCCAGCACGCCAAGTAGGGGACAACTCCATCACCCTGGGAGTCCTATAACAACCTGCCCAATGACATAAACCATGACTAATCATATCAAGCACACATATGATGCACATGGGAATGAGTCATGAAGATAACCAAGTATGTCATGCGATGATGTTGTACTCTCTTCTATGAGGTTAAGTATAGATACTTAGACAATTTCCCAAAATGTGGAGGATACACACTAATAGTGGGGGCCCAAAAGTTTGGGGTGGCCCATTAGGCTAAGAAGACGATGCTATGGGCCTAATGGTAATAAGGAAGTGGGTCTAGTAAGAGACTAAGGTGGGCATTTAACCATGCTTAGATACAATGGGCCTAGAGGGGTCCAAATGGGAACTTTCAACCACCATTTTCCTAAGGCAATCCAATTATAAGTGTAACGACTCGAAAAATTCCGTACCAAGACCCAAGTGCCACCTCGATCAGAAATCACTTAGGATTAATTCTCTTAGAAATTTAACTTAAGTTACCTAGTGCTACGTTAGACTGGCTGTAAAATTAGTTTTGTTCACTTTAAATACATTCTGCAAGACTTAAAACTTGTAAAATCAATGACGCTATAATACCCTGAAATCTAGGATCCAACTCTAAACCCATTTATTCTAGGGAATGTTTGGTAACTTTGTATTGATTCTAGACCGTGCGTCGAAAGTCCGATATCTACAATCTCAGACCATTATGACCGCTTAGTTGGACTTGACAATCGTTTCGAAAATCAAGCCCAACTGATGTCCTGACACTATTTTACTGAGTTCGGAATGAAGAGAGTGAGAAAAGGAAAAGAATTAGAAAATTAATTTCATTTTTATAAAATCTGGCACGTGTCATTTGCGTGTTATTTTTAAGCATTCTGACCGTCAGAATTCAACCAAATTTCACCCTCGGATCAGGAAAATTGACCCTTTCATGTCATGGAACTTGTAGCCCTGATTTAGGTTCGGTAACCGTCGAATTGAAACTGGTCCGCCATGGACGATCTGGAAATCTGATCGGATTGAAAACTTTGCTGATTAAAGATTTGATGTTAGTGAGCTTAAGTCTAACCGCAATTGATAACAGGACCTCCAGAAGCGCTCTGTTGGATCAGAAAAATCCCGATTTGGATATAACCTAAGTATACCTTGACTTAAGGTTCATTTTCATTATGTTTGAGCTTATAAAAGGGTCTTAAACCCTTAGCTTTCTAACCCATACGAATTTCTCAAAACCTTAGAGGTTCCAAAGAAAGAAAAGATTGAGAAAGTATGGGAGAATCCGGTAAAACTCCGTAGGATCCTTCCTAGTACATCTATACTCTAAACCGGCATATCTGAATCGTTCTTCCGGCGATTCTGATTCCGTACTTGGGTAAGTTAAGCTAACTCTAACCTGTTTTGAAGCCTAGACTAGCTGTAGTAGAATGCTAGCTAACCTGTTTCATGCCATAGGTAGCGTATTCGCCGTTGACGAAGACACGTCGTCTGAATCAACCTAAATACGACTTTTCTGATTTAAGGTGCGGACTATATGTGCTTAGGTTACGGTTTTCAACCCTTTCAATGATAGTTAATGATTTATTCATGCTATGGATGCAATTACACATGCCAAATATGCTGTCTATTTTGTCTTCCGTATACGTATACTGTATATTGTAAATACCATATTTCATGTATATGTTAGAATACACGTATACGTATGGAATTTGCTGAAATAATTGCCATGATAAATTTTCGTTGTTATATGCTTATTATGTATATGGCAACTCCTTGGCGAAAGGACTTGCCTTACTTTGCAACGGTGTCGACATACGTGATGTATGTTGAATAGTGTAACCTAAGTGTTTGAATAAATGCCTAAATGAGTTAGTAGTTAGTAAAGTGTGATTGTTTAGATGGTTGGGATATGGATTTCAACCATAGTATTTGTGTGTATGATTCCCTCCATGAATCATGTAACTTAGGTTGTCCATGTTAAATGAGTGTATGATTTCTTCTATGGATTGTATACCTAGTTAAATCATGATAAATGTGTGTGTATTAATTCCTGCATGTACTATTTACATTTTCACGCTATACTTCATTTGTTGTTCGTGTGAATGCAGAATATGACTCATATACTAGTTATTATCCTTGTATGTGAATGGGGCTGTGCCACAGTCCAGGTAATCGGAAAATGTTTCGCAAGTAGTGGTTGAGGTTGCTTTCTCCACATAAGATGAGTTTAGCAAATCTGAGTCGTGCTGGGGAAGCTCGGTAGTGGTTAGGCCACACGGAGTGCTTATGCATTCCATGTCGTTCAACTCAACGTACGCTTGGCCTAGTTGAGCTTATCAACTAACCCAATTAACCGATGCTGTTCACCATATTTGGTCGCCATTATTTGAATCTAAGACACTGAGCTTACCAGTGTAACTCCCGTTAACCATGATACCAAGATCCCCTAAGACTCATGAGCCGGGCATGGTGGTATGGGACACCGTGGTCCTGCTGTCGGCCTACGCTAGGGCCACAAACCTCCCCGTAGTGACCAGTGAGCACCCTAATCTGAGCATATTATGGTGGTATGGGACACTATATTCTTACTGTCGGCTTACACTGATTGGTGACGAGCCCTCTGTAGTGACCTTGAGTTTATCCTGACATCGCATGGGGGCAACGAGTCCTGATGCAGTGTCAAGGATATAAATAGGCCTGTATTGATAAGGTGATGGGGGAGAGGAGCAACGATTGCACGCAACAGCCTTGACAGCCCTTGCAGTGACTTAGAACCATACTATCGTATGAGATATCCTAGGACTGACGACCCTAGAAAGGATTTATGTTGAGAAATGATATAAGAGAGGTGTCTTATCTTCCCAATACTATTGTATGAAAAGGACTAATAAGAACTTGGTAATCATGCTCATGACATAGCACTGCATGTGCTATTGGCATTGGTGTGAGAGCACAGAAGAAGTGACTGACATGTGCGATAATAAGATGAAGATCGTAGAGGGAGTTTGTGGTGAGGGCATGCATCATTTCTCATATCATCCTTGCATTAACAAGAGATATAGGACATGTTTGATTGTACTGCCTTATCATTACTGCTTGATTGGATTGATAACATGTTAACTTTTGTTGTATAGTACCACTGAGTTGATCACTCACTCCCACGTTCTGGGACCGTGTTTAAACATCAACCAGACTCTGCTTTAGATGTAGGTGATGGCGATACTGGCGAGGTAGGGTCAGACTTTGATGAGGATGACGAGGCGTTCTCATACATGCAGTTTTCAGGCAGGTTCGACTGAGCCTTGTCCTGACCAGCGGAGATTTTCTGGGATATGTATTGTATTATTTTGAACGGTTCATGTATGTATTTTGAGACACAAATATATGTATATTGCCCTAGGCAGAGCACGCTTCATTTGGGGATTTATTTTGAATTATGTATGTATTTAAGTCTTCCGCTTGCTTTACCTTAATATCCCTGAATTATGTCTGCTAATCTAGCTTGATCTATATCATGTTTTATGCATTAATACAGACAACATACAATCATTATCGAATATGTTGCATAAGTGATGTTTTGGAACTCGGGAGCTGAGTTATACTCGACCCCCGAATTTCAGGGCGTTACAATAAGCTATGAAGATACAAGGCCCAAAGCCTAGATTAAAATACAATGGGTGGCCACATACACATATCTCACATAAAGGGGCATAAGGAAAATAGTCAAATCTACATACAATAATATGGGACAAAAAGGAAATCACGGCCCAAGAACAAAGCTACCATATCCATACATTATGTTGGACTAAATGGGCAGCCCATGAACCCAAGTACATAGCTCAAAATCATGTCTAAGTTGGGTAAAACGGGCCTCACAACATCAACCCAAGAAATGGTAATATAAGTGGGCAACCAAGGGCCCAATTTCATACATAACTCATCCCACAAGTCTAGCAAAATTGTGGAAAACAGCCCATGCATAAGGCTAGGCCAAAGGTAGACGTTCAATGATATATGGGTCTATTGGATGGCCCAAAAAATCTAGCTTACTATGGCCCTCATAATCCACCCAATGGTGGGCCTCAAAATGCACTAATTAATTCTAAAAAATACCTTAGGAATAAGGTAAGATGTGTGTACAAAACACCCTCAAATCTGGTGGGCCATACAACCCCAAAACAAACGACTATGGGCAACAACTTTGGGCCCCTTGCTTGAATTCCAGCCCACCCACTTCCTGGGCCTGCTGGAGTCCAGCAAATAATTAATTTATATAAAATAATTACTCTCTAGTGACCCACATATGTCACAGTAGGCCCCACCAGATGAAGGGAGAGAATACAACACATATATCAAGTGGGCCAGCTGCTGGACTGCAAGTCCAGCAGCAGTCTAATAAGGCTAGGCGTCCCAAGGTTGGGCGGTCCCATGGGGGCCTGGACAACTGCCCCTAATAAACACCAAGGTGGGCCCCACTTGTGGACGTCCCATCAGGGGGTGGGCCACGTCCAAGTGGGCCACACACATGGAGGAATTGCCGGGTAAAATACTACATTAAGGTGGGTCAAATGGGGTGGATGGCCAGCCCATGGCTGGACGTCTACCCAGCTGGAATGTCCAGCTGTGGGCTACCAGTCCAGCTATAAAACACTCCAAATTTAGGTGGAAAAGGTGGCCCACAGACACCTAAGATGGGTCCCTACATGATGGGCCAAAAGATGGGCCAAATGGGAGGCCATAAACTCAAGCAATCATGAAATTAAAACATGGACAACAAGGTTGGAATAAAAATCTTCTACATAAAAATGTTGTTGTCCTCAACATTGTACATCCATTGGAGTGGGCCTAGACCTGCCTAAAAGGGGAAAAATGGGTGGCCAATAATTACCCTCAAAAGTACATCAAGGTGGGGTCTACAAAAGTGGACTACCACTCAAAAAAATCAAGCTGATAAAAGTGTTTTCCCTTCATATATCATGGCTAGACGGTCCAATTTTCTGGACCGTCCACCCCTATGGGCCTACTCCTTTAGGTGCATTGTCGAGGGCGGATGGAGATGGGATTCAACATACATTAAGGTGGGGTCCACTCCTCCAAGGGACACCCCACATCAGGGAGAAAGGAGGCTACAAACATGGGTAAACTCCATGCCAAAGATCAACTACATCAGTCCATGAAACAGTCTAGAATTTTCTGGACGGTAATATGTAACTGGACATACTATCCCATAAGATGAAGGATAAGGAGAAATGCATCAGATAGGAAATGGTGTAGCCATATTTAGTGGGCCCCACAAATGCATAGACTAAAATCCTTAGCCACAATACCGTGCATGCAACAAATAGGCAGCAAGGACACCCATGTCCAGAAAATGGACAGCGTGGGCATCCCACCTTGCTGAAATTTTTAGACATCCTAGGCCCACCAAATGGGCCACACTCATCAGGAAATAAATAGGAGAGAGAGAGAGAGAGAGAGAGAGAGAGAGAGAGAGAGAGAGAGAGAGAGATGATCCGGCCATAAGAAGGGCTCCGCCACTATGAGCCCTTCAAAATCAATCATAGCCATACATCATGCATACATTAACAAGTACATCTTAGATCTTAAACATGCATGGGTCTAAAATCAAAATATAAGGTGGGGGTGTCACCCCCACCAGGGATCTAGGGTCTAGATGACCCAATCGCACCATGATATTAAGAAAACTACCATGATGGGGCCCATTGAGAATGGCCCCATGCATGGATCATGCATGCACATGGTGGGCTGTTGGCCACACCCATGGGATCATGTAGGATCTCCACCATTGATTGGTGGGTCCTACACCTCTCTCATGAAAGAAAAAGAAGATCTAAGCAAAAAAAATTAGAATTTCTACTCTAGGGGAGCACCCACCTCTTAGATCTCCAAGCTTCTACCATCACCGTGCACCTCAAGCTTTAAGGGTCATGAATCTATGATGAAGATTGGATTGTAATGGTGAGATGGAGGGGAAATAAGGAAGAAAAGGGGATGGAATGGAGGGAATATGGGTTGGACGTCCAAGGCTAGTAAGGAAAGAAAGAAGAGAAAATGAAAGAGAAGGGAGAGAGAGGAGTGGTTGTAGAGGTGTTATGATTGCAATGTAAGGTTTTGGGAAGAAAAATGTAATGATGGATTTTTTTTGTTTAGAGAAGTAATGATAGGTTTTGGGGAAGAAAACTCATCATCAGTTACTAGGCTCTAGGTAGGCTAGGCAGCTAGCTAGGGTAGCCTTATGGGAGAAGGTGCATTAGGGTGGGCCCCCTGGGAAAACGTGTACACCCTACTAGGTGGCTCCCGCAAACATGATCAAAGACTCAAAATGATGCGCACCTACAACTTATGATCTATAACTAGGATGGATGCACGAGACGCGACATCGGAACTGCGGCAATGATGTGGACAAGATGGCATAAGTTTCGGGTTGATCCAAGTTGGATCAACATGACTGAACTCAAGGATGACCACAAATACTACCCGAAGGTCACGGTTCACCGGGATTCGACCGGTAGGACAACATGACCTAAAGAAATGGTGTGCATACTAGGGTTAGGGTCTTACACCCCCTTCCACCTTTTTTGTTTCTTTCTTCCCCTTAAGGGCACACTCTTGCAATCTACTACTCCCTTAAAAAACACAAATGAATAGAGGAATTATGTGATACATATCCCTCATCTTTCCACATTATACATGAGTTTTCAATTTTGACTAGTGGGGCCCTTGGTTTGGTAATACACACCGTTGGTTTGCTGAGTCCCACTGTGCATAGTTCATTAACTCTGAAAGATGCCGGCAAGTGGTGTAAATCCTCAAGGGAACAAGTACAAAATTGTCAATTGTGTCCAGATCATCATCTATAGTCACAGAGCAAAATGATTTATGTTCAAGACTGGCTATGGTGGGCATAGTCCAAGGTCTTAACCATCAATTCAGTTGTCTCCAAGTGGACAGTTAGAATGAAAAGAAAGTCTTTTTCTATTTAACAACTTGATGGATTCAGGATTAATCTATGCAAAATTTTTATCATGGCCATCAGCGGGTGGCAGGATACATTGTAGTGCTATTTTTTCAATCTATGTTGAATCATTCTTCATTAGAAAAAGGAAAGTGGAAAATGATAGAATGCTCATGTGGAATTTATTCATTTAAATTCTCTCTCTCTCTCTCTCTCTCTCTCTCTCTGTATATTTATATATTATATAACAAAAATAGAATTGATCATTTCTTACAATATCAGAGAAAAGAGACTTTGACATTTAGATGATCTAAAGAAAAATCTCTTGTTTACAGGATATTGGCTTTCTCCCTACGTCAAAGGTGAAGACATGTTTTTCCTTTCTTACCTGCTACACTTATCCTTTGCCATTTTCATTGAAATGAATTCCCTTTACCATCAACAATCATCATCTGTTATAATTCTCAGAAGTGATCCTTGCTTTCAAAACTTTTCAGATTTGAATGACTTAATTTTATGTGGAAAAGTTGGGTTATTTTGAATTTGCGAAGGAAATAACTGTAAGTTTTTTTTTTTTATTTAACATTTCATTTGTTTAGATCATCCTTTTCTTTTTTTTTTTTTTTTTGGGGGGGGGGGGGGGGGGGGGGGGGTGACTCTTATTTTTTTCTACAAGCATGTTTGAATGATCAAGGCACATTGACTAAGACGAACTCATTTCTTGAAGATGCATTTAATTCATCATGTGAAGGAATCATGGTAAAATCTTTAGATGTTGATGTTGGGTAGCCTTTTACCATTTTCCTAGTATTGTTTGCTTAATGGACCATACATTCCAAAAAGTTACCAAAAAACACTGTGTTCCCAACTTAGCTGAAATTTGCAACTAAATGCAGTCTTTAATACCCATGATTTTCTGAGGGTTTTGTTTTTAATGGTGTGTTTCAGGGTTGTTCTTGCTAGGATATTGTGTTATACTGGGCTAGAACGAACTTCGTCGACATTTACTTATGTCATGTCCAACCTATTTCCATCAATGACCATCTTGTTGGCTATCATCTTCAGGTATAACCCACTCATGTCAGCATTTTTAGTTAGGATTTGTTTTGATTCATATAACATATCGACTTTTAGCACTTTCCAAAGGATCATGTAGACTTTGTAATAAGTAGAAAAGCATTGGTTTTTGTTTTGGGGACATGGGTTTTGAAGTTTGGCAGATGAGATCAGCTCAAATACTTTTCCCCAATTCATTTTCTACTCAACTGCAGTACTTTTCCCCCCCACATTTCTCTTCTTTTGCTATGGCTTACACTCAATGACAATGTTGGGAAGCTTAGATCATGCACGTCTACCAATATAGAAAATCTTATCTTGTCACCTTTATGGGCAGTTTTCATTTTTCTTTTTAATCATTGCAGCTTAATTTACATAAAATGGATCTGTTTTTAATTTTTGTGTATGCTCGAGTTAGTTTTGTTCCAAGTCACTTGGGAATCTAGACTCTTGGAAAGTTCTTACTCTCGTATCTTTTATACAATCACACTTTTTTTAGAGATGTAAAAAAATGACCTGATCTATTTCTTTCATTGAATATGCCAATTGCACAACCTGTTCTCCCACTTACCATTGACTACCATTAACATAATATATGTACCTTACTCTGTCACACATTTGTACTTTTTGTGTTAATGTAGTCTGTGTTGTAAAATCCCAAATGAGTGGATGGTTGAACCACCACAAAATTGGTAGAGGTCTGGTGTAATACGTAAATTCCAATCTTCCAATCCTAGAGATATTTGAGAAATCTCACATCCATGTTTGTTTCCATCAGATTAACTGTCTAGATCACCAAACCATGTCCTTTCAATTGTATGGAATAAGGTCATTTGTGGCCTTATCAATAGGTTGGATGGCAAATAAACATTTTGGTGGCACTCAACAAGTTTTTATTGACAAGTATTCAATCAAAATTTCATGTGGCATGGTCCACTTTAGATATGAAGATACTTCATTTTTTCGATCATGCCCTAAAATGAGCTATCAAAACAGATGGACTGGAGATGTAGGGAAAATATATCACTGTTGGCTCCACAGTTAGGGATCCACTGAAGCTGCACCCAATTACCTGGAACCACACTCTCTCTTTACTTTACTCTTGTATTTAGTTGCTCTATATGATAGGTGTAGCATTATCCTTGTAGTTGGGTGTTGGAGGGGTGGATATATAAACCTTTATTTTTTGAAATCAGATATTATATTTCCATCCATATAAAAAGCCAACTCCGAATTGCTGGGAGAAAGGCTAAGAAGATGATGGATAACATGAGGATGTGAGAATCTTTGATGATTAATTATTGGAGTTAAATTGTACAAATGTAATTGAATTACATAGCATTTTTCCTTTAAAAATACTTATTTCTCTCTCTCTCTCTCTCTCTCTCTCACACACACACTTGAGCAACTCTTACTTTTGTTGTAATATTGATATATTAAAAGTTCTTTTAGATGCGCAACTGTCTTAGCTTCGAGTACAACAACTCATAATAAGCCAAACCTTATTAAGGGGCTTCTTATGAATTATTGCCACTTCTATATGACCAGACTATTGTTTAGGTAAGATCTGCTTCGCATTTGAATTTTTTTACCAGTTATGTTATCAATGGGCTGATCTACTTATGGTGTAGTATCTCCCAGCCTGGGTTAAGCTACCACATCACTTGATGGTACACTGCACTAGGTTGAGGCCCAACTTTTGAAGCTCATTGAAGGTTCTTTGTCTCATAACACGATCTGTCAAACACATGCGGAGCTTGAGATAATTTGGTTCATGGAACAATGTGTCCACAAATTGAAAGGCTGCTTCGGTTTGAGGAATCTGATGTGGAGGACATGCTTTGGTTTGAAAATTTCTTTCTAGTAACTTGCCAACTATATTCCCATTAGTACCTTGCACTCGCACTAAACCCCTTCACATGAATGCTAGTTATTGGGCTGCTGTTGTTATATTAGTATTGGTTTTTTACTTTTAGCATTATCTTTATATTTCTGATTTTGAATTCTTATTAGAGTTTTTTTTTTTTTTCATGAAACTAGCCAGTCTCATATTAGTCTCACTCAAGTTCTTATATATATATATATATATATATATATATATATATATATATATATATATATCTTTGTTGTTGGCAGTTGTGGTGTTATATCTGTACTAGAGGTGACAGATTGACAGCCTCTAACTAGCTGTGGTGTTTTGAGTAAAGGTAATAAATTTGTCAGATTTAGGAAATTGATTCTTTTTCTTATTTTTTACTGATCAATGCAGAGAGGTTTTAGCTGACTTGAAAGCAACTGGGGCTACTTGGGTGCAGTTTGATGAGCCAACGCTTGTGCTAGATTTGGACTTTCATCCACTGAAAGCATTTATGGATGCTTATTTACAGATGGAAGAGTCCTAATCTAGTCTGAAGGTTATTGTTGAGACCCACTTTGCTGATGTGCCGGCCGGAGCATATAAGTTCGTAGGCATTTTATATCCAATATTATTAGTTCATCATGATCTGCTTGATTTAGCCCTTCTTCACCATCTTTTTTGACTTGACCCAGTTCATTGACCTGGTTGTAGGACTATAACGTCATTGAAGGGAATCTCGACTATTAGGTTTGATCTAGTTTGTGGAGAGAAGACCCTTGAATTGATCGAGAGTTTGGGTTTTCCTTCCAGCAAGTATCCGTTTGTTAGAGTTGTTGACGGTTGTAACATTTGGGCTAATGATCTCACAACATCTCTTAAGACATTGAAAGCTCTTAAGAGCAAGGTTGGAAAAGGTATACACATTTCATGAGTTCTAGATTTGTTAGAGATAAGCTGTCTATGATTTTGAAATCACTAACTATGTTGTTAACAAAATCAGTAAAATCATCTATCATAATCTATGTTTACTTATTTTAGCATGGAAATGGTTTCTTAAGTTTTCCCCATCAAGTTAATGCCATTTTTTCAGAATATCAGTTTTTATTTCTAATTTCTTTGGTGGTAGCCGCTTAATTCCTACATATTTTAGGTTTTGTTTTCATGTCTTTGTAACTGTGACTTTTCTAGTCTATCAAATTCACGTGGACTATATAAGCCATGAATTTAATAGCCTTTTGTTTTATGCTACTAGATTTTATAATGTCATTATATTAGACGTTTGTAGACTATGAAGGCCATCTCATTAAATGAATACTGTTGTTTCTATTTTTATTTTTTTTCTCAATTCCTCTTTTTTCATTGATTAGTTTTCATAAGATTGTACATATTCTGTTACAAAGGAAAATAAAAGGGCTTGATTAGTTTTTGAGCTCTTCTAAGCTTCCTTATCATTTCACTCATGTATGGCAGTGCAAACCTTTGCTAAACTGTAGCTCTAATCTGAACTTGTGTGCAATCTAATTAAGTACATTAATGGTTCAATTTGATCAAGTGCATTAACATCTAATACTACAGTTAACATCTAAAACTATCATATTTCTTTGCAGGATAACATTATTGTATTTATGGACTCTTGTGCTGCAATTCTTGTTCTCATCATCATTGGACTCTTATGCATGAGAATCAACGAGGTATCCCTTTAACACATGCCTCTTTTTACAAAGCTTAAATTTTTGTTTTTGTTTCTAGTAACTTGAATTGGAATACTTTTCTTTATTATTTCCTTGTCCGCTTAAATGAAACTCCTATTTAAGCTTAACAATTCTTTTTAATTCTGAATTATAACCATGTTTTGTTGGTTGAATATTTGTTTTTATTAGATGAAAGAAACAAAAAGAAAATTGCTGCTGATTTTTTTTTTTTTTTAATGCATGAAATTTTTCGATAGCTTTAGGTCATATTTTTCTAAAATATTGAAATCCGAGATAGTCCATAACCATCCTTTTTTAAAGACGTTAAATGAATGCTAGCGACGACCACAGAACATCGGTGTTTTAGACGGTTTGTAACCGTATAACATCAGAGACGGTCTATAACAAACCTTTTATTTGTCCATCTTTAATGATGGTCCATGACCGTCCTTCTTTACAGACGGTCCATAGTCGACCTTTACAAATGGTCCATAATCGTCCTTTTAACGTCCATCTTTAATGACAGTCCATGACCGTCCTTCAACTAATACGATGCCGCAAAATAGGATGGCCCATGCGACGGTTCAAAACCATTATTTATTGAGTTTTGAGACAATTTTCAGCTGTCATTTTTTCACTGTTTTGACATAATGTAGACTTGGATTACAACTAAAGATTATGGCTAAGAATTTTTACTACTCCTAGGATAAGCTGAGATAAAAGATAAATTGATAGATTTGATTGATTGTTGTTGTTTGATTGGTGTGATGCACATTGCTCTATTGATTTCATTTGTTATTTATAAAATTTTGTTGTACCTTATTCTTCCAGATCCTTCTTCCATTACTACATTGGTTATAATTGTCTAAAAGCCTCTTTAGATTCTCTTTTTAATACGTTTCTTCTTTATGACTGCTGCTCTTTTTTTGACTAAACCCTGCATTGGTTGCTAATCATTTATCAGCCACACATTGGTTGCATTGCTTTTTCCAGTTGTTTAATAACATTAGTATTAATTCTTTTAGATGTTTCTCTCTTTGATATGACATTTGAACCACTACAACATAGTTTTTCAAATCCTTCTCTCTTTGACATGTCTCTTTGTTCGTTTCACTTCTGAATGCCTCTCGGCCACTTACTTTACTTTTATTGGCCAAGGTTTTATTTTGGTTGCCCTCGGTCGCCTTTTGTATCTTAAAAAGCTCGACTTCGCTTCTTATATAACTCCATGTTGACCACAATGCTTCGTTAACCAACCACTAACATGTATTACTGGCTTTATGCCAATTGTAATCCGTAAAAAGGTGCAATAAGTGCTTTATCAGCGAACAAAGCCACCCATATGCTCTCGATGTGGCCGACCATCCACCCATTGAAAGCCTTGGTCCAAACTCACGAGTGCTCTGCCTGAACTCGCCATAATGTTGCAATTTATTGAATCCTCCTTTATATATTAACCATTACGACTAATATAATCTTAAGAAGTTCAACTTGATATGTCGATGATCTATCTAAATTTGGAGGAATATGCATCAGACTAGGTGGTGAATTTTCTTACTCAGGCACTCGTTGGACTTGCAACTTTCCTCATTAGTAAGAGGCTCATTAGCCATAACAATGGCTGATGAAGTATTATGATCACCCCTTTCAGTCATATTTCCAAATGGTTACTGTACTGGCAAATATACTTGTGTCAACCAAGTAATTTGTAGTCTCACTGGGCATGCCAAAAAAATGTTTGATACTCGATTTGTTTTCTGTTATGCTGGCGTGCCAGAATCGTTACAACGGCTTGATCCAAACTGATCACCTTTGACCGCAAGTGCCAAAATAAGTAGATACGTCTAATATAAATGTATATGACTAGATTCTAAGATGATCGATCGCTTACATAGCCACTTGTAGAATCTGATAATGATTAGGTGATAATCGGAGGGTGTGATTCTTCCCCCGAAGATGTGTTACTTTGTGCCTTCAATAAAAAAGGATTTCTAGAATACTAGTCCATATTAAATAAAAGGAAAAACTCACAATTAGTCACTGGGAGCAACTGCAAGAATGCGTCTCTTAAAAAAACTACTTGATATTGGATAAAGAACAAATCCAGTGTGTGAGCATTGACTTAGATTACAAGTAAAGATTATGGCTTAGAATTACCACTACTCCGAGAATAAACTAAGATAAAAGATAAATTGATAGGTTTGATTGATTGTTATTGGTTTGATTGGTGTGAGACGTCTTGCTCTGTTGATTTCCTCTGTTAGTTATATAATTTTTTTGTAGCTTATTCTTTCAAATCTTTCTTCCATTACTGTAATGGTTATAGGTAGTCCAAAAGTCTCTCTGATTCTTCTTTTAGTACGTTTCTTCTTCTTGACTGTTCTTCCTCTTTCGACCATGCCCTGCTTTGGTTGCTAATTGTTCAATGGCCACACATCACCACATTACTTTCATCAGTCATCTAATAACGTGTAGTATTAATTCTTTTAAATATGACATTTGTACCATTGCCACATTATTTTTTAAATCCCTTTTTCTTTGACATATCTCTTTATACATTTCACTTTTGAACGCTTCTCGGTCACTTAATTCACTTCTGCTGGCCAAGTTTTTTTTTTTTTTTTTTATTATTATTTTAATTTGTTCCCTCGACCACCTGTATGTCTTAAATAGCTCAATCGAGCTTCTTGTATATCACCATGTCAAGCACAATACTTCGTCGACCAACCCACTAACGTGTACTGCTAGTTTTATGCTAGTTGTAATATGCGAAAAGCACTCTAAATCTTTAAAGATATTTTTATACACTTTCTATTCCTCATACAATACCACATGTCACACTCCTATTGGCCTTCTTATAATAGTAAAAAATGGGATACAAATATGGCGAAATTCTCTCAATCCCTACCCTTGATTGGTCCATCGGATTGTCCTCACCCATCAGAAGCTATAGTGCTTCTTTAGGCCCTTTTTGGCCCTTGATTGGTCCATCAAAGTGTCCTTACTACATCAACTTGACATGGCTCGGGCCTAACTCCAATCGAGTCACTGGCCCAGTTAACTGTTTTTCAATTAAAAGAAGAAAAAGAAAAAGCCTGCCAGTTTTAGGTCTTAATTGCTTAAAATAAACTTATATAATTCTAATTTAGTTATTAAAATATTAATACATATGTTAATAAAAGTCATCTAAAGACTAAGTCTTTGAGTCAACCCCACATAGGTGAGCATCAATTAAGCTACAGCTCATTGATGTATGGTCAACCCCACATAGGTGAGTAAAACCCACATAGGTGATCATCAATTTATTGAGCTCTTAGATTTTTGAAGTATGGTCATGTTCAGATGAAAGCCTAGGCTCATGTTGTTAATGGATCCGGCTACAGCTGATTCTGATCGGAATAAGGAAACGAATCACGTACTGTGTAAACTCTACCCACCGAGATGTATGTATCACATCCACGATGTTCATTTGTTTTTAAAAATCTTATAGGATGGTCCCAAATTGCAAGAATATTCAAAGACGAAGTGGACTATGGTACAGGAAACAGTGTGAATTGAATATACACAGTTGAAAACTTTTTAGAGTTTACAGAAGTTCTGGATGAAGTTAATATTAGTTTTTTCTCCCTCCATCCCTATCTTTGTAACCTTCAGAACAGGCTGGATGACAAATAAACATTACCGTGGGCCCTATGAAGGTTTCAATGGTGCAGACGTTATTATCACCACTATTTCCTATGGTGTTGTCCACGTAAGCTTTGTTCATGCTTCAATTTTGGGATCAACACTTAAAATGAGCTGAAAAGTTGGATGGACGGCGTGGATAAGTCACATGCATCTACGGTGGGCCCAAAAAAGTTTACTCATTGCGAGTACCCAATCTGCTTCCTAGGATCAAACCCCACCTGTTGCCGGAAAGCGGATGGCGTGGGGTGACACATGCCATGTGTTATATCGATCATTTTACTGTGCGAACTCAAAAATAAAGAAGACTCAAAACTCAAGTGGGCCACACCAAAAAAGCTTCTTAGGGCCACATAAGTTTTGGATCAGGCTGATGTTTGTTTTTTGTTTTTCCTTCATCCAGGTATGTGTGGCCTTATGAACAGGTTGGATGTAAAATAGTCATGGCATCCAGGTCTGTGTGACCTTATGAACAGGGTTGGATGACAAATAGACATGACCAGTAGGAAGGTTTCAACAGTGGGAATCATTGTCCCCACTTCCTTCTGCGGTGCCGTGCACTTGAGACTTGGAAGTATTGCATTCATATACTAAAATGATATCGCCAAACGGATGGATGGTATGGATGTAGCACATACATCATGGGTCACACAGAACTTGATGACGTCAACACACCGCCGAGGTCGGCGGTACGTGCCACACCACGCGATCCGCTTCCTGCCCTATTGCCATCCCGGGCGCCTTTGGCGGCACGGCAGATACTTTTGCCGCCGTGTAATTGTGGTACACATAGCATACATTGCTAAGACCGTAAGTACTGCTCATTATGGTCCAATAATGCATGGACCATGGAACCAAAACTCATACTCACTGGAAATTCTATCCCTTTAATCAGATGAAACAGATGGACCTTTAAAAGACAAAATCGACATTGGCTCACGTACAGTGAGAAAAGTTTCATTAGTTAGATGGTTATGTCATTTGATGTAGGTAACTTTTATTAGTGACCATCGGTGGTGGACCTTGCTCAATTCATGGTATGGATTATCATACACGCCAAATCGAACTGCCTGAATTACTACAATCATTCTTCAACTGAACTTTCAGTGGGCCCTGCTAAATTAAATTTCGATGGGTGAGCTAAAATGAGTGTCAGGCCACGATGGGAAGCTCTCTTCGTAGGGTCCATTTCTTGTGATCTTAATGTTGATATGATAGGCTTCATGGTGGATGGACCATAGCTTGGCCGGTACGACAACTTGTGGTAGTTTTCCATCCTTCCAGCCGACATGCCACGTGTGGGACAACAGAAATCACGTAGAGCAAAAATAAGGCAGGTGGGCCATACTAGCATGTTGAGTTCTAACCTTTCATTGACGGCTTAAAAATAGACGGATAAGATAAATAAATACAAGGAGGACAAACCGATTCAGCTGAAGGCCGAAGACCAGATGCCTGAGATATTCCAGTATGGTTTTTGGAGCATGGCCCATAATGGGATCGATGGTAAGGATGATTGAACCATGGGCGGCACCAAAAGATGGAGAATAGGATAAGACTTGGCTTCTTATGACCAATGATAGCTAATCTGTTTAGGCCTACAGCAAAGACTGCCAAAAGTCCAAAAGAACGTGCGGTCCAGATCGCCCTGGCTCATCGATCATTATTGGGCTAAGCACTTGATCAGAGTTCATGAAGAGTTCAAGGGGCTGTTTCACTTGCTTCGTGGCTGTGGTGCGTTAGGACGTGGATTGCGTCGTGTGTAGGGCCCACAGTGACATGTGTTTTATTCACAGTGGGATTGAATGCCCACCATTAAAAGACTCCTATGGAACCGCAGAAATTTTGATTAGGCTGATATTTCTGTTTTCCTTTCATCTAGGCCCATTTGACCGAATAAATATCTTGGTGGGCCTCATTGTCATTGCTGCTTACTGTAGTATCGTACACTTAAGACTCGGATCTTTTCTTCTTTGTTTTTTTGTCTCGTACCATAGAATGATCTGTCAAAATAGATGAACCGTATAAATAAAACGCATACATTACCGTCGGCCCCACAAACCCGTTCCTGGCAGGGGGCAGGAGGTAATCCGTGAACCAAACGGTGTCCTGGGTTTACAAGATAGCCCTAAGCAACTTAAAAACCAGGCCTTCTTAACCCACGTGTCATTTTCTAAATTCCCTTTTACCCGTGGATGCCCTGCCACAGCGAACCAACACGAACATGACACGTGGCATGAAGATAAGGCTATCACATCACGTGAGATTCGATCACCCTCATCTCCCCCTACCAACCTTAGTGGCCCATCCAGTAAATCCCTTATCTTTTTAGTTGGTCTGAATATAACAGTAGTGCACCGGCAGTTTGGTTGGCTAAAATATCAGGCCCGAGGGCCGCGCTCAAGAGGACTGGGCGGGCTTATATCATAAGCGCGTTTTTAAATCAGACCGGGCACAGGCTTAGACATTCAAATACCATCATCCCAGCCTTGTCGTTAAGGTTTCAAAAGGTACTATGAAATTTCAACGAGCGGTGGCAGAAGAGGGAAGGAGAGAGGTTATAATTCTGTAAAAATAGGGATGCCCGCTTAAGTGGCCCCACCATGGTGTTTATGTTAAAACCAACGTGATCAATAGACGTATCACCTCATGTTAAGCCAATAGATAAAAAATAAGCAGAGTCTATATCTCAGGTGAACCATACAGTTGTAAACAGTGCACAAGGAAACACTCACCCTCCAAAATATTTTTCTTTGTGTGCCCCACTTGAAATTAAAATCATCCTGATTTTTTAGGTATGAGCATGACATAAGACTACACATCCGATGGTCGGAGTGTATCTTCTATAAACATCAGAATTGGTCCCCTAAAAATATTGGTGAGCATCTACAGGATACTTAATTCCTACACACCACCCATGCTGCCGTTGGTGCGGGAGGAAATATCTTCCCATGATATCTAGAAAAAGCGGTTGCGTGGGCTCCGCCGTAACACTACGGGAAAATGAGTCTTTAGTCACGATATTTTTAGCCTCGGTTTAGAAAATTGATGATAAATGTACTTTTTAACTTAAGAGTCTTTAGTCACAATATTTTTAGCCTCGGTTTAGAAAATTGATGATAAATGTACTTTTAACTTCGGTTGCTAAGGAGTTCAGGCTAAATGATCATTTTTTATATCGGTTCCTAAGGAATAAGGAGCAGAGGTTAAAAGTCAGATTTTTCACCTCGGTTGCTAAGGAGCTTAGGATAAAAGTACGCTATTTTGTCTTGATTGGTAAAAAACTGAAGCTAAAGTCTATAATTTTGCTTCAATTAGTAAGAAATTGAGACTAAAAGTTTATCATTTTAACTTAATTGGTAAGAAATCGAGGCTAAAAGTTCACTATTTTGCCTCAGTTATGAAATAGGGGTTAAAAGTTCACTTTTTAACCTCATTTGTTAATAAACCGATACTAAAAGTTTGCTTTTTTGCCTCAATTACTAGGGAATTGAGGCTAAAAGTCTACGATTTTACTTCGGTTGGTGAGAAACCGAGGTTAAAAGTATACCATTTCGTCTTAATTGATAAGAAACTAAGGTTAAAAATTTACTATTCTGCGTCAGTTGGTAAAAAACCGAGGCTAAAAGTCTATTATTTTGCCTTAGTAAGAAAATGAGATTAAACGTTTACTTTTAGCCACAGTTGTTAGGAAAATGAGGCTAAAAGTTCACTTTTTTACCTCAGTTTGTGAGAAATCGAGGTTAAAGGTCTACCATTGTACCTCAATTAGTGAGAAATTGATGATAAAAGTCTACTATTTTACCTTAGTTGGTGAGAAATTGAGGCTAAAAGTACACTATTTTGTCTCAGTTACTAAGGAACAAAGGCTAAAAGTCCAATTTTTTGAATTAGTTACTAGGGAACAAAGACTAAAAATATATATTTTTTAATATATAAATTAGTAAGTAATTAAGGCTAAAAGTTATCTATTTCGCATCGTTTGGTGAGGAACCGAGACTAAAAGTCTATTATTTCACCTCAGTTAATTATAAACTAAGGGTAAAAGTCCATATTAGGAAACCGAGGTGGCCACACTTGGACATTGAGCCAGACATCATCCAATCATTTTAATGGGGTAACCCACCTGACATGCCAACTCGCCTAACACTTGTATCATGTGATCTTTATAGTGGGGTTAACCACTTGCATGGCCTTGATGTTCTACAGAAATGAAGGTTATGATTAGTTTTCCTATAAGAGACCATGTTTGATCATTGAAGCTCACAAATCCCATACAATAAACTGCTTTTAACATGAACAGTTAAGATCATTTGTCCAAACAAGTGTTCCTATCAACAATTTGAACCATTTATTTGATGATGGGGACCACCATGGATTGCACATAATTCTGAAGTACTTTTGTAAGGCAATCCGAACCATTCCACACCTTGGAAAATGGAAGGTGACAAAAAAAAAATAAGGCCAATTCAAGCATGAAAACATAAATATCAGTTTGATCTTAAAACTTTTATGGCCCTAGGAATTTTTCAGCGGTAGGCTTTAAATCGACACTGCTTCATGTAGTGTGGTCCACTTAAGTCTTCGATCGACTTCCCTTTTGGGCTCATGCCCTAAAATATTTTATCATAATAGATGGACATCATGGATAAAACATATAAATCATTGTGGGCCTCACATACCCTTGACATGATTGTCTGTCTCTAACTATATCTTGGTGCTGGTGGGTAGTATCCGCAACCTAATAAAACCCTCCATCCCCACCTCTTTCATTGGTCCGAAAGCCAACAAAATAGAAAATGCAAAGAAGGAGAGAAGGAAAACTGAAGAGGAAATGGGGGTTTTCTTCCATGCACACCTCAATCCACATTCGAGGGTTGCAAAAACCCTAACTAGATTTCTTCCATGTGCTCCTTAATCTGCATTACATGGATTTTCTGAAGAGGAAACAAGGGATTTTTAGTGTTTATAGCTATGGAAGAACAACCTCTTACATCTCATGTTTTTCTTGAAATTGCTAGACATTTGTTCATTTTTCTTGTTTGAAGAGGTGGATTTGACCATCAGAGATCTCCAAGGCGCTTTTTATTTGTCACTTTAGATATTTATGTGGAAGAATCGAGAGGTTTTTCGATTGTTGGCTTCATTGAGACTGAATCCTCAGAATTTTAGTTTTTCCTCTCTTCTTTGGAGACATCCGCTTCTTCTTCTTCTTCTTCTTCTCCTTCTTCATTTTTTTTTTCTTCTGATTGGAGCTCAATCAACATGGAATATTGGATCTCTAGAGTTTCTAGCCCTTTGGCTTGCTCATTTTCACTGAAATTTTGTAAGAAATTTGACCTCTTGTGTTTCTTTCTTCTTTCGTTACCAAATCTAGTGTCAGATTTATAGATTTATCTATTTCTCGAGCATGGAAGGTAGTAATTAAGGTTGTTGGCTTTCTTATTAAACTGAAAAGGAGGAGAGAATCATCAAATCTTTAATTTAATGCCTCTTAGTTCTCTCACTCTATTTTTGTTTCTTTTATTTGAAGAGTGACTAGAACTTTACTCTTCCTTGCTTAATATTATTATTATTATTTGTGAAATGGGTTGGTGACATTTTTATTCATGATAACAACCATAATCTCACTAAAATTCCATACATTTCAATTTGGAGCATAGATCTTAATATGAACAAAGTGGAGCTAGCCCAACTTTTATTATTTAGACTTTACTAAATTTAATTTTTGAAGTTCAATCCAATCAAACATTTGTAAGTGCCCTATTTTGTCAATTAGCATGAGTTGTGAGTCATAGAGTCCGAAGAGCCCCAAGGAAGATTCAAGACAAAAGATTCGAAGATCAAAGGTGTCAAAAGTATTGCAATTGTAAATTATCAGGATCTCTTCAAAAACTTATACACACCTTATAAAACTTGACATTTTATCTAGCCAAAACTCAAAAGAAAATCCTATTCAAGAAGTGCTAGTAAGTGGTTATGGGAAGAAATCTATTCTAAAAGGAAATCACAAAAATAGTTCAATTTCTATCTAATCGAACTCCCATTGAAGTGTCTTCGATGGCATCGAAGACAGCTTGATGGCATCGAACAGGAAGACAAAAATGTACAACAACTTCAATAAACTAATTTGAATTTTTTCAAAGGCATTAAAGGGTCTCTTCGATGGCATCGAAGACCATTCGATGACATCGAGAAAGTGGCTCAAAATGTCCAGCAACTTCAGCTAAAAAATCTAGATTTTCTTGATGACATCGAAGGGACACTTCGATGGCATCGAAGGCCCCTCGATGACATCGACATGATTGTAACGCCCTGAAAATCGGGGGTCGAGTAAAGCTTAACTTTCGAGTTTAAACGCATCACTTATACAACATAGATTATGATGATTATTATGAGTGCATTCAAACATGAGTGAGATCATACTAAAATAGCATATCATACTCCAGAGTTATTGTAATTTGGTAAGTGGAAGACTGTGATAGATATATAAAGTATATAAGTGATTTTAAATCCCCAGAGTATGAATATGTAACAGGGCTGAATATATACATGTTTACTCCAAATTATACAAAATACCAAAATGTAAATGTCCAACTAATCCATAAATCCCTCTAATCCTGTCGAATCAGTGCGAGGTCTACATAGACCCGCCTGAGAGCTGAGCGTAGGAGAATCCTTCCTCATTGCCTACGAAATCCAACACTACAGTATAGACCTTACCATTACCTGCATTTACAAGAGAGTCTAGGTAGTGTTTTAAAAACACCACCACAGGTGGGAATGAGTAGCTAATTCAGTAGAACTATAAATCAAAGGTTAACATGTTATCAATTCAGTCAAGCAGTAATGATAAAGCAGTACAACAATTAAGTCCTAAGTATTATTGTTAATGTAGGAATGATATCCTATAATGATGCATGCCCTGGCCTACACCCTCAGCGACATCATCTCATGATCGTGTCATGCACCCCTTCCTCTGTGCACTTCCTCACCAAAGCATCGTGCAATACGATGTATGATCGTGTTAGCCAAGTTCTTAATTAGACTTATTCATATAGTAGGATTGAGAAACTAAGGTACATTTCTTTATTTCATTTACCCAAACAATGATCCATCTAGGATCGTCAATCCTAATTAATCACATATGATAGGCAAGTTCTCGAGTTTATACCATAGGTTGTTACGAGAAGCTCGAGGTCACTACAAGAGGCTCATCACCTGATTGTAGGCCTATTTTATACTTAAGGTTATTACGGCAAGGCTCTTTACCTTAGCGTAGTCCTAGTGTATACTTGAGGTCACTCAACCAACGCCCTAGCAACTGACAGTCTATTTTCAAATGCTTGCCACCAACCCGACTGGGGACCACAGCTAGGTTGCGCTAGTTTATGCCGATAACTTGAATATAGTATCTCATACCACCGTATTCGACTTACGAGTTTGGGTTTCTCACTGGTCACTGCAGGGAGGCTCGTCGACTCAGCGTAGGTCGACAGCTCGACCACGATGTCTCATACCACCATGCCTGACTCATGAGTCTTAGCGGATCGAGGTACCAAGGTTAAATGGACTTTTCACTGATAAATTTGGTACCTTACGTTCAAGCAGTAGCGTCCATACATGGTAAACATACATTAGGTCAATCGGGTTACTTGATAAGCTCGACTGGTACGAGCATACATTGAATTAATCGACATGGAGTGCATACGCACTCCTCGTGGCCTATCCATTATCGATAATCAGCGTACGACTAGGATTCCTCGAACGTATCTGTCGTGGCTAAACAGTTCGACCACCGAACGTAAATCATTATCGATTGCCTGGACTACATCGTGGCCCCAATCACACTCCAAGTAATAGTATTCCTATATAATAGTCATAACAGGATTTAGTAACCAACTCATGTCTTTCAATCATTTGAGCATTCTATAAACACATAGTGAACATGACATCACACATGTACATTTCATAAATAAATCATTAAGCCCAATGTAATTTATATGGAGAAATCTATTCGAATCACTAAGGTAATTAAGAATCTCATCCCCACACCTTTAATAAATACATTTCATCGAACAATTACTCATTCAGGCATTTTATCAAACACATAGACTACACACTACAACATACATGTAATATATTAGTTATAACCTATATTATGACGAATCCTTTCACAAAGGAGTTGTCACACATACAACGATCATGTATTTTCAATTTAACAAGCATGAAAAACACAAATCATAATTCCATATTCATTTAGACATTTCAACAAATACATGAAATGCATTATATTCTACATAATTTATATATATATATATAATTATGTAGGACGCTGAAAACGTCGTATCTAGGCGCATGTGATAGCAAGAAAGTCAGTCATAAACCATTACTGATATTGAAAGCCTTGAAAACCATAACCTAACATTAATAGTCCACATCTTTCGCTGGTACGCCGACTACGAACTCGGTTCGTCTACGACACCTTTAACTACGGCACAACGACTACCTAATTTATGAAATGGGTTAGCTATTTCACCATTCACTCTATTTGGATCCCTAAGCCAAATTAGGGTTAAGATTTCTTACCCAAAAATAGGATCGGAAGCACTGGTATAGCGATACGGAAGTGGTGATTCAGCCCGTGAAGTGGTGGGATCGATTCCCAACAATTTTCTCTCATTCTCTCTCACTTTTCCTCACTTTCTCTTTTCTCTCTCTTCTCTCTGCTAGGATTAGGAATTCATATGAAGTAGAAATGGGGTGGTTTTAGGCCCTTATATAGGCCCAGAATTGATGGGAATGGCCCCAGGGCCATGGTATACTTAGGTTATAGCCAAAGAGTGACTGTTTCGATCTAACGGAGCTGATCTGGAGGCTCCCTTTCTACATGTGGTCAGGAGTAAGCCCCCTGATAATGGATCTATGCCAGGTTAAGATCTCGGTTTGATCGCATCAGTGGATCGACTATGAAGGACCAGTTTTAGTTCAACGGTCACTGGTACTCGATCAGGGCCACAAGTACACTGACATGTGTTGAAATTTTTTCCTGATCTAAGGGTGTAGTTGGGTCAGATTCTGACTGTATGACTCCTTAGATTTTTCCTACAAGCGAATGACTCAATTCACTTAAGTTTCAGTCCATTTCCTAAAGATATTCTCGTTTCTCACACACTTCGCTCCGGGCTCAAGTTATGCATTTTTGGACACTAGCTAGATTTAATTTTCGAGATGGTAGTCAAGCCTAGTAAGGTGATCATAACTGTATAGCTTTACATTAATTAAACTTTTAGCGCATGGTCCAAGTCCAATACGGTGTTTCAATATGCTCTTGAGAGTAACTAGGTTTTGAGATTAATCCTAAATTTTCGGGTAATGTAGCGTTAGCGATTCTTCTAGTTTTGGGTCTTACAGTTCATATTTAAAATGGTTCGAGCTAATTCCACAATTAATTTAGTTTAGTACTTAACTAAATTTTACCCTAATTACGACAGAATAAGGTCTTATGGTAGGAGAAGCTAATCTTTTCAAATAACCTATTCGTTTTGTGAGATTTCATAAGGTTAATGGTTAAAAGTCCATTTTATTTATGCATTTACTATTTACAGTGAGTTTTAGTGTATGTATTTTTCTTCATCATTTAAACTTTAGAATTTGTATCTAATGTGAAAGTACTAAGAAAAATTTGAAGAACATGGTGGTGAAAGTTGAGATTTTGAAGAAAATGGGTTGAAAAGGGATTTTAGACTTTGGGATTGAGTTCTGAGAAGTTAATAAGGTGTAAAGATCGATCCATTGCCTAAAGACGTCTATTTCCAAGTTGAAAAAAATTCAGGATGTTACAAGGATATTCTAAAATGTCCAGTAACTTATTGAGAAAAATCTTGGTTTTCTTGATGACATTGAAGGGACACTTCGATGGCATCTGTAACGCCCTGAAAATTGGGGGTCGAGCAGAAGTTCAACTCCCGACTTCCAACATATCATCTATGTAACATGGATAATGATGATTAAATATTGTCCATGTTGGTGCACTAAATATGAGTGGGATTATAACAAATCAGCATATCATACCCCAGAGACAATTAAATTTTGTAAGCGGAGGACCATACTAGGTATGTATAAAACATATAAGTGGTGGTGCGTCTCCAGAGTATAATCATGTTCCATGTTAAGAAATTACATGTATCATTTCAAAATACAAAATATCAAAATGTGTAGGTCTGTTTACATTATGAAATCCTTATGGCCCCGACGATTAGAATGCGGCCTACTTGAACCCGCCAAAATACTGCATATACGAGAACTCCTCCTCGTTGTCATAAAAATTAGGCTTCGCTTCATAAGCTGCGTCATCAATTGCAACTAAGACAAAGTCTGGTTAGTGTTTTAAAACACCGTCCTAGAGTGGGAGTGAGTGATCAACTCAGTGGAACTATAAGGCAAAGGTTAACATATTATCAATTCAATCAAGTAGTAATGATAAAACAGTATAATAATCATGTCCTAGGTTACTCTTGTTAATGATGGAATGGTATGCGATAATGATACATGCCCTCACCTACACTCCCTCAACGACTTCATCTTATGTTCACGCATGGCATCCTCCCGAAATGTGCGCTTCCTCGCCAAAGCACATGCAGTGCGGTGCATGATCGTGTTAGTAAATACTTAATTAGGTTTTTCATACAGCAGGTTTGGAAAACTAAGGTACCTCCCTTTGTATCATTGACCCAACATTGATACATATAGGGTCATCAATCCTAGTAGTTACATACGATAGGCAGTTTTAGGGCACTACGGAGAGGCTCGTCATTGTTAGCGTAGGCCTGATTTATACTCTAGTTTACTATGGAAAGACTTGTCACTTCAACATAGACCTAGTGTATTTTCGAGGTCACTATGAGCTCGTCACCTGATCGTAGGCCGACAGCTCGAATACAGTGTCCCACACCACGGTATTCGGCTCAAGAGTATGGGTTACTCATTGGACACTAAAGGGAGGCTCATCGCCCCAGCGTAGACCGACAGCACGACCACGGTGTCCCATACAACCATGTCTGGCTCATGAGTCTTAGCAGATCGAGGTACCAAGGTTAAACGGGTTTTCAACGGTAAGTGGTACCTTAGATTCAAGCAGTTACATCCATACATAGTAAACATACAATGGACAGATTGGGTTACTTGACAAGCTCGATTGGTACGAACGTACGTTGAATTGGTTAACATAGAGCACGTAAGCACTCCATGTGGCCCAGCCACTGTCGGCAATCTCCGTACGATTCGGATTCCTCGAACAAATCTGTGGTGGTAAAATTAACTCAGCCACTCGATCGGGAGTTATTACCGATAGCCTGGACTTGTAGTAGTCCCAAGCATACTTAAACATAACAAGAAAGCATATGTGATAAGCATATCAATAATAAAAAATTAATTCAAATAAGGGAATCGATTGAGCATTTTTATGAAGTACAAATAAACATGCTTTCACACCTATACATTTCATACGTAAATCACATCAAATAATCTAAGTTACATGAATGGATTTATACACATAGCTAAGGTAGTCGAGAATCTTATCTCAATACTCATATAAAATATAATTTACCAAATATTTACTCATTCAGACATTCCTACAAACACTTAGACTATGCACTTCAACATACATGATGTATGTTGGTCATAACATGTATTAGGGCAAATCCTTTCACCAAGGAGTTGTCACTAGGGTTGAAAGTTGGGCGGGCTCAACCCAACCGACCTGTGACTGACCCGACATTGGGTTGGGCTCGGGCAGGATGTATCGAGTTCAATCTAAGGCTTGGTTTATATAAACTCCAACCCAATAAAATTTGGGTCGGGCGGGTTGAGGTCTTGGGTTGCCCGACCCAACCCGAACCCAATCAATATATAAGTTACTAATAAATTATAATTGTGTGGATCATTTGTGTTGAAGAAGGCATAGGAAATTCTAATGTTGTTGGGTCTCATTGGTCCACATCATTTATGATGACTTAAGTTAATAAGATATGCCAGATTCTCTCTCCCAAATAGATTGCGTGCTACACAGCATGTCTTTTAAAGAAACAGTTGTCTTATATTTTAGCTTGTTTGTTTAGAAAAACATGAAGTCCTATACTATAAATAACTACATATATAATGAATAAAATTATAGGTACAAAAAATAAGACTTGTGTTGAGATACAATAAACTAATGTAATAATGAAAGTATAATCATGTATTTGCCCGATCAACCCGACCAACCCGACTAAGCCTGCTTGGGTTGGGCTTGGGTCGAGAATTCCTAGCCCGAGGTTGGGTTGGGTTAGGGTTGAGGTACGAGAACCTTGGGTTGGACTAGGGTTGAGCACCAACCCGACCCAACCTGCCCGACTTTCAGCCCTAGTTGTCACCTATACAACAATCATATATCCACGATGGATAATCATGGTAAGCATGAATCCAAATTTCATACCCATTCAAACGTTTTTACAAACACTTAACTACACACTTCAACATACATGATGTATGTTGGTCATAATATGTATTAGGAAAAATCCTTTCACCAAGGAGTTGTCACCTATACAACAATCATATATCCACGACGGATAATCATGGCAAGCACGAGTCCAAATTCTATACTCATTCAAACATTTCAACAAACACTTAGACTACACACTTCAACATACACGCGTATATTGGTCATAACATGCATTAGGGTAAATCCTTTCACCTAGGAGTTGTCACCTGTACAATAATTATATATCAACAATGGATAATCATGGCAAGCACGAATCCAAATTCCATACTCATTCAAACATTTCAACAAACACTTAGACTACACACTTCGACATACATGACGTATGTTGGTCATAGCATGTATTAGGGCAAATCCTTTCAGCAAGGAGTTGTCACCTGTACAATAATCATATATCTATGACGGAAAATCATGGAAAGCATGAATCCAAATTCCATACTCATTCAAACATTTCAACAAACACTTAGACTACACACTTCAACATACATGACGTATGTTGGTCATAACATGTATTAGGAAAAATTCTTTCACCAAAGAGTAGTCACCTGTACAAAAATCATACATCCGTGACGGATAATCATGGCAAGCACGAATCCAAATTCCATACCCATTCAAATGTTTCAACAAACATATGAATTACACTATATTTAACACAGTTCATGTATATCTGTAACACGAGGCAAACATCGTATCTAGCATGCGAAATGGAAAATAGGTCAGCTATAAATCATTAACCGACATTGATAGCCTTGAAAACCATAACCTAAACATTTATAGTCTGCACCTTTTGCCCATAAACTCGTAACAGATTCAGTTTGAACACTCTCGCCTTGTAAACTAGATTTTAGATACTAAATCAACAAAACGAGATAGCTATTTCACTGATTTACGTATTTGGATTCCTAAAATAGGTTAGGGTTAGGGTTTCTTACCCAAGAATGAAATCATAATCTCTAGTATAGCAACACGGAAGTAGTAGTTACGTACATGGAGTAGTGGGATCGAATCCCATAAATTATCTCACACTCGCTCACTCACTTCTCCACTTTCTCCTTCACTTTCTCTCTCTTTTCTCCCTTAAGGTTTAGAATTCGTATGGAATGAGAGAGGGGTGGGTAAAGGCCCTTATATAGGCCCAGAACTCATGGGAATAGCCTTAGGGCCATGGTATACTTAGGTTATAACTAAAGAGTAGTTGTTTCGGTCCAACGGAGCACATCTGGAGGCTCCTTTTCTGCATACGATGTGGGAAAAGTTTCCTGACATTGGATCTAGGTCAGGTTAAGTTTTCGGTCCGATCAAATTTACCGAACGACCGTAGAGGACCAGTTTTAGTTCAAAGGTCATCACCACTCGATCAGGGCCACAAGTACACTGACGTACGTATGAAATTTTCCCTGATCTGAGGGTGTATTTGGGTCAGATTCTGATAGTCTGAAACCTTAGAATTGGCCCGCAAGCTAACGGCCCAGTCTACTTAAATCTGAGTACATTTTTTAAAGATATTCACGTTTCTCACACAATTCATTCCGGGTTAAAGTTGTACATTTCTGGATACTATCTGGACTTGATTTCGGAGATACTCGTCAAGCATAGTAAGGCGGTCATATTCGTATAGTCTCGCGGTAATCGAACTTTCGATGTGCGGTACAGGTCCGATACGGAGTTTCAATGTGCTCCCGAGAACAACCGAGTTTTAAGATTAATTCTAAGTTTTAGGGTAATGTAGCGTCAACGATTTATACGTTTTGGATTTTGCAGTTCATATTTTAAGTGGTTCAAGCTAATTTCATAAATAATTTAGTTTAGCACTTGATTAATTTTTATCTAATTTTTATAGGATTTGGTCCTAAGCGATTTTTGCCTGAGCTGAAACTTAGGTCTTTGTATGAATTTTTTTGAGACGTTACAATCTACCCCCCTTAAAGAAAAGTTTTATCCTCAAAATTAGTATCTTTTTATACTCCTCAAGAATCTGAGGGTAATTCTTACAGACCTCGGCTTCTGTCTCCCAAGTAGCCTCTTCCTCAGTGTGATGCGTTCATAACACCTTCACCAATGGGATAACCTTACTACGCAACACCTGCTCCTTCCTATTCTACGCAACACGTGCTCCTTCCTGTTTAAGATACACGTTGGCCGCAATACATAAGTAGCATCCTCACTCAGCTGTACCTGCTCTCATTTGATGATGTGGGAAGGATCAAGAACGTATTTCTTCAGCATCGATACATGAAATACGTTGTGCACGCTCGCGAGTGGTGTGGGCAAAGCAAGGTGGTATGCGATCACACCCACTCGGTCTAGTATTTGGAATGGACCAATAAATCTCTACGTGAGCTTCCCCTTCTTGCCAAACTGAAAGACTCCCTTCTTGGGGGAAATCCTAAGAAATACATGGTCTCCGACCTCGAACTCTAGCGGTCGCTGTCTCGTATCGGCGTAACTCTTTTGTCTGCTTTGTGCTACAAGAAGTCGACGCCTGATAATGTCGATCTTCTCTGATGTCGCCTATACTAACTCTAGTCCAATCAAAGTTCTCTCTCCAACTTCTACCCAGCAATGTGGTGCTCTACATGGGCGCCTATACAGTGCTTCATTGGGAGTCATGCCAATACTCGTTTGAAAGCTGTTGTTGTAAGCGAACTCGGCATAAGGGAGACAGTCATCCCAACTGTCCTTGAAATCAAGCACGCAAGCTTGCAACATGTCCTCTAACACCTGGTTTACCCGTTCCGTCTGCCCATCCGTCTATGGGTGAAATGCGGTACTGAACTTCAACTTTACACCCATTGCTTCCTGAATATGAGTCCAGAAGATAGATGTGATCACGTGTCTCAATCTAACATGTTCTCCATAGGCACTTCATGCAGACGTACTATCTCTTTGATGTACAGCCTAGCCAAATCGTCTGCAGATTTTGTAACTCTGATCGGGAGAAAATGAGCCGATTTCATCAATCGGTCCACAATGACTCAAATTGAGTCATGCCCCTTCCTTATCTTTGGTAACCCTGAAATGAAATCAATAGAGATAAAGTCCCACTTCTATTCAGCTATAGGCATAGGCTGAAGTAGACCAGGAGGTCGGCGATGCTCGGCTTTGACCTACTGCCACGTGAGACAACGGGATACGAAGTTAGCTATGTGGCCCATCATGTTGTCACACCAGTGTGAACGTTTCACGTCTCGATACATCTTTGTACTACCCAGATGCATCACCATCTTCGAATTGTGAGTGGCTTCCAGAACTTCTCTCCTTAAGTCATGGAGATTTGGGATGCACAAACGGCCACGATATCGCAAACCTCCATCTAAACCAACCCTCCATTTGGAGTCATCACTGTTGCTCACCAGCTCTCTCATCTCGGCCAATCGCTCATCCTCTTTCTGAGTCGCTATGATCGTATCATCCATAAGTAGCCATACACGAACGTGTGTGATGCTTATAAACGGCTCTTCTATTGTGAGCTTCTGCTCAAAATCTTACACGAACTCCACCATATTCCACTCCTCAACCATTAGCGGAGCTATAAATGTTATCATCTTCTTGTGGCTCAACACGTTTGCTACAAGGTTAGCCTTGCCAGGATGGTAGGAGACCTCGAACTTGAAGTCCTTCAAGTTTTCCTCCATTGGCGCTGTCTCATATTTAAGTCTCTCTAAGTGAATATATAGCAAAGGCTCTTGTGGTTGTAAAAGAGATCGAGCTCCTCTCCATAGAGGTAATGTCTCTAGAGCTTCAATGCAAAGATGATGACCGCTAACTTCAGTTCGTGCGTAGGGTAATTCTCCTCATGTTTCCTCAACTGTCGAGATACATAGGCAATCACCCTGTCCTTCTACATAGGATACAACCTAAACCAACACGAGATGCGTCGGTATATATAATATATCTGACCCCTTGCTCTAGCAATCCTAGCACAGGGGCGGACGTCACCTTGTCCTTCAGCTCCTGAAAAGTTGCTTCTACCTTATCATTCCAGGCAAACTTAAGATCCTTCCGAGTCAGTTGTGAACGGCCTGGCTATCTTGGAAAAGTTCCTAATGAATCGACGGTAGTAACCTGCCAGATCAAGAAAGCTCCTCACTTCAGTAACCGAATCGGGATGCTCCCAGTCCTGAACTGTGGCTACCTTAGCAAGGTCCACAGTTATCCCTTCCTTGGACACCATATGTCTTAGGAACTTGACTTCCTCCTTCTAGAAGTCATACTTCTTGTACAGAGAAAACAACTAGTTCTTTCTAAGTGTATCAAAGACTACTCGCAGATGCTCCTCGTGATCTTTTCGACTCTTGGAGTATATCAGGATGTCATCTATAAACATGATAACGAATCGGAATAGATATGGCTGAAACACCCAGTTCATCAAGTCCATAAACACGACTAGGGCGTTTGTGAGTCCAAAAGACATCATAAGAAACTTATAGTGCCCGAAGCTGGTTTTGAACGCTGTCTTCTGCACGTCCTCATCCTTGACGTGTAACTAGTGATACCCCAACTGTAAGTTGATCTTCGAGAAATACTGTGCCCCCTTCAACTAATCAAACAAATCATATATCCTGGGCAAGGGATACTTGTTCTTCACCGTCGCTTGGTTTAGCATGCGATAATCGATACACAGTCACAGAGATCCATCTTTCTTCTTCACAAATAACACGGGTGCTCCCCAAGGAGATACACTCGGTTGTATGAAATCGGAATCCAATAGGTCATCAATCTGTCTCCTCAATTCCTCCATCTCACATAGAGGCATGCGATACATAGGCAATGAAATGAGTGTCGTACAAGGTACAATGTTGATAGTAAAATTGATCTCGCACCGAGTAGGTAATCCCGGTATCATCCTGAACACGTCCGTAAAATCCTGGACTACTGGCATGTACCCCAATGTCGGCCCATCAACATTCTCTAGTAAGGTAGTGTAGTAACTGATGCGGTAGTACCAACTGACCGGCATTGGGAATGTAAAGGTCGTGCCCTTCGATCCATGCATAGTCACCAGTCAAGTATCGCAATCGATCTGTGCCCTCATCTCGGTGAGCCAATCCATGCCGAGGATCACATCATAATAACATAGTGGGGCAACCATCAAGTCGACGGTACTGTTTTGCTCCCTAGGTCTATCAAGCAACCCTTACACATCTTGGAGTCTGAGAAGGTCCCCGTGGCGGTAAGGAGTCTCATCCCAATCATAGGAGTATCTTCTAACCCTAGTTGCTTAACTGTTGTGCATATACTATAGAGATGGTGGACCTGGTATCCACCAATAAGAAAACTGGAGTACCTTGAACATGTGCCGTGACTTCAAAAGCCATCGGTGCTGTAACTCTTGTCTCGAATGCCTCAGCTACAAGTGAGTGCACATGAGCCTATTGTGGATGGTTCGGCTGTGATACTATAGGTCATTGAAGCGGCCTGAATCGAGGTGCAGGTGACTGAAAAGATAAAGGCGCAGGTGTTGACTGTAGAGTTGGAACTCCAATAGTCTGAGGAAGCTGACCGTTGATTCTCTGAGGCGGCGAGAAGCCACTGTCCCTCATCCTGCTGAAATAATATCTATCCATGTGGCCCGTCCTCTCGCAGTAGTTACACTACAAGTCTGCTCGCCCCAGCTGAGTCGGTGATGCCACAAGCCTAGGAGGCGAATCTGCACATGGCCTTTTGCCTAGGAATGGCCTGGTCAAAAAATCAGGGCAAGGCCGAGGACCCACGGGTGCACGAGTACCGAATAAACTATCCCATCCCACTTAGCTCACAGACCCTCAGAAAATCATCGCTTACGTATCGGCTCATTAGCCAATATCAATGGAGCATTCCTAGCCAGCTCCGTGAACCTGTTCTCATACTCAGCCACTGACATCCCTCCCTGTTGGAGGTTAAGAAACTCTCCCTCCTCACTACGGTAGGTGAAAGGGAAATACTTCTTGTTAAACACATCTTAAATGCATCCCATGTTCACACATAATCAACAGCCACAGTCCTAAGGACGCTGTCCCACCAGAGACTCGCCTCCTTCTTAAACATGAAGGTGACTAACTCCACCCACTCCGCCTTAGTGCAGTGCAGTGGTTTTAACATCTTAAAGATACGGTCAAGTCAATACTCGACCTCCTCGGGTCGGTGAGTACCCGCAAAGGTAGGAGGTCACAAGCGCTGGAATCGCTCGAATGTGCTATTGGCACTCGTGTTCCCATCAGGGTGCACAGGTGGTGTAGGAGGAGTAGCGTGCATATTCTGGGCAAAAGCCCCTGCTATGGCGGCTAAAAGCTACTGCTGTTGATGCATCAGTAGCATCATCTGCTCTAACTTATTTGGAGGAGGAGCTGACTGTGGCATGTGAGGCATCGGGGTAGACACACGGTTCTGCTCACGAACCAGGGGTGTTTAAGGTGGCGGCCCAGTAGTGGGGCCAGTGGCTGGTAGTGAGTCTGGCATCGTGTTCATGTCAGGGCCTAAGCTGGGGTCCATGTGGCTATCACTTAAGGGAGGTACCCCTTCAAGTAATACATAGAGTGCTAGACATGTAGTGTTTCGAGTAGTCCTCGAAGGCATGCCCTATACGCAACACAGGGTACAATATGTGTTAGATTTAACATAACAACACCCAATTACTCAAGTGGTTTACACATCCCATAACAAAAGAACTTCATGCATTTCATTTAACCAAAATTGTCACAATACATGAGTTGAATTACATGGATCATGACAGAAGATGCATGTGAGCTAATCTAAACAACTTTAAACACTAGAACACATAACCTACTCTACCACACAACCAAATCTAGTAAGACCATACATAGAAATAAAAGAAATCCACAACAAGACATACTAAAAGATAATTACATATATGACTAGTCGTCAGAACCCAGGGATGGTGGGGGTGCACCCTTGTCCTGCAAATAACACAGGATAGTCCCCGGGGTGCCATAGGTGTGCGGGGTCCACTTTGGTCCCCGCCCAATTTGCGTCGTTTGGGTTCCCGACTCCATTTCAGTCGTTTTAGGTCCCATTTCATGCATTTTCATGCTTTTCAGGTTGTTTGGATGTGGAATGGGTAGAATTTTAATCCAAACCTGTCGATTGACGGTCTAGAAAAGATCTGAGGTCCCTGCGTATGATCATGGATGCGTACGGGCCCCGATTTCGACGGTTAGTTTCACCTGGCAACGAAAATGGGAATCCTATGATTATTTCTATGTTTTCTCACCCCCTCCTAAGTTAAAGTACGTCAGTGTACATAGTGTGACCATAAACCAGGTCCAGTTTAATCCAAATCATGCTCTGATACTAACTTGTAATGCCTTGAAAATTGGGGGTCGAGCAGAAGTTCAACTCCCGAGTTCCAACGCATCACTTATGTAACATGGATAATGATGATTAAATGTTGTCCATGCTAGAGCATTAAACATGAGTGAGATTATACTAAATCAGCATATCATACCCTAGAGACAGTTAAATTACACAAGTGGAAGACCATGCTAGGTATGTATAAAACATATAAGTGGTGGTGCATCTCCAGAGTATAATCATGTTCTAGGTTAAACAATTACATGTATCATTTCAAAATACAAAATATCAAAATGTGTAGTATCGTCTACATCATGAAATCCCTATAGCACGACCTACATGAACCCGTTAGAATACTACATATACGAGAACTCCTCATCATCATAAAAATTAGGCTTCGCTTCATAAGCTGCGCGATCATCTGTAACTAAGACAGAGTTTGGTTGGTGTTTTAAAATACCATCCCAGAGTGGGAGTGAGTGATCAACTCAGTGAAATTATAAGGCAAATGTTAACATGTTATCAATTCAGTTAAGCAATAATTATAAAGCAGTACAACAATCATGTCCTACATTACTCTTGTTAATGCAGGAATGGTATGCGATAATGATGCATGCCCTTGCCTACACTCCCTCGGTGACTTCATCTCACGTTCATGTATGACATCCTCTTGAAACGTGCGCTTCCTTGCTAAAGCACATGCAATGCGGTGCATGATCGTGTTAGCCAATACTTAATTAGGTTTATTCATACAACATGTTTGGAAAACTAAGGTACCTCCCTTTGTATCATTGACCCAACATTGATCCATTTAGGGTTGTCAATCCTAGTAGTCACATACGATAGACAGTTCTAGGGCGCTACGGAGAGGCTCGTCACCGTCAGTGTAGCCCTAGTTTATACTCTAGTTTACTACGAAAAGCCTTGTCACCTCAACATAGACCTAGTGTATTCTCGAGGTCACTACGAGCTCGTCACCTGATTGTAGGCCGACAGCTCGAATACTGTGTCCCATACCACAATATTCGGCTCACTAGTCAAGGTTGCTCATTGGACACTACGGGGAGGCTCGTCACCCCAACGTAGATCGACATCATGACCATGGTGTCCCATACCACCATGCCCGGCTCATGAGTCTTAGCGGATAAAGGTACCAAGGTTAAACGGGTTTTCAATGGTAAGGGGTACCTTAGATTCAAGTAGTTGTGTCCGTACATGGTAAACATATAATGGGTAGATCGGGTTGCTTGACAAGCTTGATTAGTACGAGCGTACGTTGAATTGGTTGACATAGAGTGCGTAAGCACTCCACGTTGTCCAGCCACTGCCGGTAATCTCTGTACAACTCAGATTCCTCGAACATATCTGTGGTGATGAAATTAACTCAGCCACTTGATCGGGAGTTGTTACCAATAGCCTGGACTATGTAGCAGTCCTAATGTAATGCCCCGACTTTTCAGGACCCGAGTATACGACCCGTGTCCCAAAAACCTGAGTGTTAACCTTAAAGGATGGTCAGATATAGTATTTTTCTTTTATCAGAGTAAGCAGATGAGCGTAGAGGGGACAAATCAGCATAGAGAAAAATTACAATTATAATTAGAATATATAAGAGAGTGCCCATAATAACTTATACAAACCAATTTTTCCATTCTTACGAATACAAAATGAGATAACATTACATGTGAAACAAAGTAAATTTGCAACAATCTTGAGTTGTGAAATCTTGTAACAGCCCTTAGCAAATATAATCATATACCCTTGTTAACCATAGCCTGCTTCTCCCCAATGTGAATGTAAACATCATCAGGGCCACCTATGTTACCTGTACAGTTATATATTTAATGGATGAGTGGCCAACTCGGTGTGAATTTCCCTCAATATTACACACCGCCACATTAAGTAAGTATAGTTATAAAACAACAATGAAATCAAAATAATATATGATGTAGTCTTTTTAAATGCATGGGTGCGTGAATGCAGAATGGCTCGTGGATGCACATCTAGCCAGACTTGGGCTCGTTGCCCATGCAATCATCGACCTAGGAAAATCATCCAGTCGGACAGGGGTCAATAGTCGGTGGTTTGGGAGCTAGCAAAACGATACCCCAACAATTCTAGGGCACGTGCTACAACATCCAGAATTAGCCACTCGTCATCGCCAATATGCCATAGATGCATGATTAGCCAACCTATTATTAGTCCAATTACAATCAGCCAATTTAGGTAAGCTCAAGGTCACTACGGGGAGCACATGGCCCAGCGTAGGCCGACAGCTCAGGCATAGTATCCCATACCACCATCTCCGGCTCATGAGGCTACCACCTTAAGATGTTTAATGGAACCTAATCGATTAGTGGTCAATCATACTCAATATATGGGGCTTACCATCGCATGATTGTACAAAATAAAATACCAAACTCATGTAGAGAAAACACCCCAACAAAGCCTCATAGACGATATTAAACAAGTCACATAAGATAAATACCCAAAATAAGCCACATAAGGCGAGTATCAAAACCATGCGATAAAAGACCATCCTTGAAAACCATTGGACACAACAACCTTGGATGGTAGGCTCACATCAATAGGTAATTTCAAAACACCATTCAATAACCACTAAGCCGAATGTCCATTGCAATCACCGTCAATCAGGTTACATCCCAAGTATGGGTGTACACATATAGGTGGGGGTTTCCAACCAGTGTACCAGTTTAAGTTCCATAAGCAATCCACAGATAATTCACAAGCATGAATAGTATGCAGAATAAACATTAAGCACGTAATGTAACAATTTAATTAAAATAGAGATATTAATTATAAATTTGAAAACTATAACTTAGGCTAATGAGAAAATGGAAAGCTCAAGGGGAAGAATCATCACCTTATAGTTGGATCGCCTACCAGCATGGCTAGGGAACGTGTGGCCCCTTATAGTCGAGTCCTATCATGAATTAGGAAATTCCATGGTTAGATCGAGTTCTTCACACTATTTACGATTGAGATTATAACCTAAGGTTTGGATTTCCGAGGTCTAGGGTTCACCCTTAAGTTTAGGTCTACGATAAATTTCTTTTAGGATTTGGATTATAGTTGGCAGATGATAATTTACCATATTAATTTAATAATTGAAAAGTAATGGTTAATATTAGTGTTATAGTTAATGTTAGCCAATTTATTAATAATAATCATTGTAATGCTAGTACTACTATGATCTACTATTAAAAATTATACCTAGGAATGATAGTTAATTGATTAATATGTAATAATGATAATTTTGTTTGTAAGCACAACTATTAGCACGGATAATCTGCTAATGGTTAGTTGTGTTTAATAACCGTAATTACTATTGTAATACTAATGATAATAATAATAGCTATCCAGTATCAATAGTAGGTTTAATTATAATAACAGATACTAAAATCTGCCATTAAAGCATTCATAATCATTTGTTGGGCTCACTAAGTTGTGGTTCACAAATCCAACCCATCCATTATGTGTGTCCCACTAGGTTAAGCGGTCAAACCAAGTTTCAGGTGCATCCAAATCTCAGATGGACCTCGACAAGCGCTTTCATATGGTTTAACATATATTCAAAAGATTGTAGATGGTGTGGGCCACCTAAGCTCTGTGTATGGCTGGTTTTTGGAGGCACCCTGTATATAAAGGGGACCCAGCAAATGGACAGTGTTGATGTTCAACACACATCATGGTAGAGCATGTGGTGGGGCCCATGGTCCAAGCCAAAATTTCAAGTAAAATGGGGCAGCGTCCTCTGGATGTTTACGTGCATGTTTCTTATATTATATTTTTTTTTGCTTTGATAGGTGGGGCTCGCCTAAGGAGGATCTACTCCGTTGGTTGGTTCCAGGGCTCTGGAAAGGACCAATGTCCAATTTTGGATGTCTTGACGCACTCACAAAGGGCCCTAATGATCTACCCCTTATTAAATTAGTCTTTATGCTTATGTGGTGTACCAGAGAGTTGGGTTGGCTTCATTTTTTTTGGGTCAACGCCTAAAATGAGGTGGGAAATGGGATGGACGGTGGAGACGTAACATACATCTAGGTGGGGTCCCGCTTTAAGTAAAATGGATGGGCAGTGTTGAATAACACATACCACAGTGAGACCCATGTAACTTGGTAACGTCAGTACAGCAGCCGTCCTGCCATTGGGCCACGGATGGATGGCCATGATGTTCTATATCATCAAGGTGGGGTCCATCTGTGTGGCTCAATATTGTTGTAGGGTGGGGTCCACCTGCTGATGCAGGGTGTGGCCCATCAGCACTCGTGCAGGGCCCAAAACCTAGGTACTCCATTGATTTTTGGGTGAGGTCCACCTGCATTTGTGCAGGGCCCACCTACGTTGGTCAGGCCCAAATGCAGAGCAGTCCCCTGCAACTAATGTGAAAACAGCTCCTGTTTTAGTTGTTTTGGAGGCCATTCCTAACCCTATTTTTCAGTTCAAACACGGCTCTTTTCCATCGTTCCCCGACCCACCTCGGTGTCCAACGGAGGCGCGGTGGCTATCATTTCTTTCAGCCAAGGAACGGCCCGGAATGGGACGTTATCTCCTTCAGTTTTAGACTTATATCAGTCCGAGTTGCAGCCGATAGAGCTCATGTTCAGAGTTGATCTTGGATTGGGTTGTAGCCCTCGTCTGGGGCCATCTTCATGCCATTGTTTGGCCCCAAACATGTCTCGCACTTAGGCTGGTTTGGCCTTAAAACTGGGCCTACACGTAGGCCACATTTGGCCTCAAACGGAGGTTGCATTTCAAGCCATGTTCAGCCACAAAATAGGGCCTGCATTCAGGCCCTGTTTGAGCGCCACCATGGACGGATTCTTGGCCCCTAAACATGGCTCTTATAGGCCCTATCACTACATGAAATAAGGAAGGAAAATAGATAAAAGAAAAGGGAATGAAAAGACTGAAGTTTTTGGGTCATTTATCCGGCCGAGCTCGGCACCATTCTCATTGCTCTCCCTCTCTTTTCTTTCTCTCTACTACCGTAGTGGTGTGGGCGTGGGCTCACACTGACTTGGCTCGGTCCAGTTTTTTTACGGACTGAGCTGGGGCAGTGTGCTCCAAGCTCACCAAAAAACATCACTCCCATCCTCAGTTTTCTCCCTCTCTTCTCTCTTCTTACCTCACTTTTCTTTCTTGTGCAGATCTTGGGAGAGCTGGACCTCCTAATATAGGCAGGGAGGAGGAGAACTAACGGCCAGGATTTTCTCTACAGGGTTCTTATGCAACAACCGAGATGGTGGCAGCCGTTGTCTTTCTCAAAATGGAAACCACGGCGGCGTCTCCATTTTGCCTAACTATTTTTGGCTTGAGGGAGGCGACCCACAGAGATGGCATGTGCACATCTGTAAGTCTCCTGGGCAAACGATAGAGGGCGCCCTCTTTCACCAACAGTCCGATCACGCTCTCTTAGATCCAGCTGTTCGTGGCAGGGGAATGGACAGTCGATAGTGATCTCCTTCGCTGGTTTACGGGGGCCCAAAAGGTTATACGATTTTGTTGGGGTGGGCCCCGCTGATAAAATGGACGGTCCGGATTGGCCGAAAAGTGGCTAGGGTGGGCCACCTTGAGGCTCAAATTCTATCATTTTTAAACAGGGGTTGGCGAGATTAATTTTTGAGAATTTGAGTTCGGTTAAACGCCGGTTGACCACACCCAATTGCTCAGTGCACATCGTGTACAACTATTTGGGGTGCACGTGCACCGGACTTTTGAGGCACATCACGGCCCTGGTGGTTGATCTGCTCCGAACAACGTCTTGGGGACCAGTCATGAAGGTCCCAGCCCGAATTGGGGCATGGCCAAGGCCCAGGTGGGCCGTATCATGCCTTTCAGGGCTGAATTTGGCCCGAATGATGTGATCTGCTAGTTAAGAGAGTTTGATACTTATTTTCAATGGTTAGATACATGTCTTAGATTATATAATAAAATACATATTTTCTTAGTATAACATTGTAACACCCCGGATTTTTACCAACCTGGAATTAGATGTCCTTAGGTAATGGGTCAACCATATCACTCTTAGAGATCAATCCTAAAGTCTAGAAATCGTTTTTCAACCCATTTCCTTCAAAATCTCACCTTTCACCACCCCATTCTTCAAATTTCTCTAAGTACTTTCATATTAGACACAAACCTAATGTTTAAAAGGTGAAGAACTATTCTTAAACTAAAACTTACTATAAATGGTAAATACATGCGTAAAATAGGATTTTGACTATGGAATTCTTGAAATCTTATGATTTAGATAGGTTATTTGGATGGATTAGCTTCTTCTACTATATTTTATGTCATGTAACTCATTCCGGTTTGCAAATGAGACTCGATAAACGCCTCGACGGACTCGTGGGCACAAATGACTCAATTCGGGGGGATCCAAGGTGGGCCCCACATATTTTTGGCATCCCTGGGGGGTGAGGACCTTGCCCTTGGGGTGAATCCAAGATAAATAAGTCAGTGACCGGTGAGTACCTCGCCGAGTCGGCGAGGCCTCTTCCGTACAGCGGACAGGCAGCCTGGTTTCTGCACTTTTTCTGCGCATTTTTGTCAAATTTTAAAAAATCATATCTCCTTCGTTATAACTCCTATTTAGGTGATTCAAAAATTATATTGAAGATAAATGAGTCTAGTTTTATATAAAAATATGTAAAAAATATAATTAAATATTTAATATAGTTTAAAGTAAGTCGTTGTGGGCAACTGTCTGATAATCATTTGTTGGACAGCTGCTGCTTCTATAATTTTTAGAATTTTTCTACAACTCAAAATCTTATAAAATTCAGTGGAGTCAGGTTAAAATTCATGATGAACCACTAAAAAAATAATTAAAATAATATAATACCTAGAAGTTCCAAAAATAGGGCATAGAATGGCTCTAGGACTGTTTTTTGCCTTAATTAGGGTAGAATTTGGTTAAGTACCAAACTGAATACTCAATAGAATTTACTTGAACCACTTTAAATACAATATGTAAAACCCAAAACCTCTAGAATTATTACCGCTACGTTACCCTAAAATCTAAGATCCAACTCTAAGCCCAGTTGCTCTCGGGAGCACTTTGAAAATTCGTATCGGATCTAGACCGCACGTCGAAAGTCCGATAATGATGAACTTAGGCAATTATGACTGCCTAGTTGGACTTGACAATCATTTCAAAAATCAAGCCCAACCGATATCCTGAGACCATTTTCTTGAGTCCAGAGTGAAGAGTGTGAGAAATGCTAGAAATTAAATAAGATTTATGAAATCTGGCACGTGTCGCTTACGTGACATTTTTAAGCGTTCTGGCCGTTGGAATTCGACCAAATTTCACCCACGGATCAGGATAGGTGGCCCTTACATGTCATAACACTTGTGGCCTTGATCGAGTTTCGGTGATCGCTGAACTGAAACTGGTCCGCCACAGTCGATCTAGAAACCTGACCGGACTGAAAACTTATCTTGACCTAGATCCAATATTAGAGAGCTTAAGTCCGATCGCATTTAGTAACAGGACCTCCAGAAGTGCTTCGTTAGAGCGGAACAGACCTGATTTGGTTATAACTTAAGTATAACTTGACTTTGAGTCTGTTTTGGTTATGTTTGGGCTTATAAAAGGGCCTTAAACCCTTAGCTTTCTAACCCATACGAATTTGGAAAAAACCCTAGGAGAGAGAAGAGATAAAAGAGAGAGAAAGTGAGAGAGAGTTGGAGCTTTCTCCTGGGATTCTTCCCTGCTGCTCCATGTGCCAAGCCGTCTATCTGTATTGCTCTTTCAGCGCTTCCAATGTCATTTTTAGGTAAGAAATCCTACCCCTAACCTGTTTAGGTAATCCATCTAGCTGTAGTGTTAATATAATTAACCTATTTCATGGTATAGATTGCCGTTGAGCCGTTGACGAAGACTTACCGTCTGAATCAACTCCGTTTCACAATTTCTAGTTTAAGGTGCAGATTTTAGACGCTTAGTTTACCATTTTTCAAAGCTTTCAATGCCGTTTAATGATAGATTGTTGAGAAGAATGTTGTTTGACATGTAGAACATGCTGTCTATTTTTCATTTCGAATACATACGAAGAATATGAGATTTAGGATATTTTGGGTATTTGTAGGAAATACTGTATACGTATATATTTTGCCGATATGATTGCCATGGGTATTTTTCGTGTATTTATACTAGTTATGCGTGTATGATCTGTTGGGCGAAGAGATTCGCCCTAATGCACATATTAGCCGACATATGTTATGTAGACTAATGTGTGTAGACTAAGTGTTTGTTGAAATGCATAAATCAATATGATTTATGCCTGCCATATGTATTGAATGTAAGAACATGATTGTTGTGTATTAGACATCTCCTTGATATAAGGATTTGTCATATTATACGTTGAAATCAACATACGTCAAGTACGTTGGAGTTGTGTAGTCTAAATGTTTGTATAAATGTATGTATTAGTAAATATTGAGTAAATGGTGTTGTAGATTAGCGCTGAGATTGGATTCTCAACTAATTTGATGATGTACATGAATTCCTCCATGCTTGTTATATTGAATTGATTACCTTAAGTGTGAAATACTCGTGTATGGTTAACTGCTTATGATGTATGTTATAACATGCTGATAACATGCTGGAATTACTTGTATTTCAATTTTGTCTCTCTCATATGATTATTGATTTAGATTACATGTGCTTGGGGCTATATTCTAGTCCAGGCAGTCAGTAACAGATTTGAATTCGTGGTTGGATTCTATTCACTACGAAGGATGTGTATGACGAATCCGAGTCATACTAGAGTTGTCGACAGTGGTTAGGCCACATGAAGTGCTTATGCACTTCATGTCGGTCGATTCAACGTGCACACGTGCTAGTCGGACTCATCAAGTAACTCGACTGACCGTTGTATGTTCACCTTATATTGGTCATAACTGCTTGAACCTAGGGTACTGAACTTACCAGTGATAACCCTGATAACCGTGATACTTTGATCCACTAAGACTCATGAGCCGGGCATGATGGTATGGGACACCGTGGTCGAGCTATCAGCCTACGCTGGGGCCACAAACCTCCCCGTAGTGACCAGTGAGCAACCTAGACTCGTGAGAAGATTATGGTGGTATGGGACACTATATTCTTGCTGTCGTCCTCCACTGATAAGGTGATGGGGGAGCGGTGCAACGAGTGCGAGCAACAGCCCTGACAGCCCTTTGTAGTGACCTCGAGTGTACTCGGAGTCTAAGTGAGGCGATGACCCTTCCATAGCAACAAGAGTACAACTAGGCCAGTATTGATAAGGTGATGGGGGAGCGGAGCAACGAGTGCGTACAACAGCCCTGATAGCCCTTGCAGCGACCTAGAAATATATCATCGTATAAGACTAATAGGAGTGACGACCCTAGACAGGATCCTTGTTGGGAATGATATAAGGGAAGTACCCTAGTTTTCCAATCCTGCTGTATGAAAAGGACTAATAACAACTTGGTAATCATATTCATATCGCACTGTATGTGCCTGGAAGATGTGGAGCACTGAGGGAAGAAAGCATGCCGCGGACGTAAGATGGTGTCGCATGAGGGAGTATGTCGGCGAGGGCATCCATCATGTCATTTCATTCTTGCATTAATCACAGTATTTAGGAATGTTTGATTTTCTTGCTTTATCATTATCACTTGATTGATTTGATAACATGTTAACCTTTGCTCTATGATTCCACTGAGTTAGCTACTCACTCCCACGTTATGGGATGGTGTTACGCACACCCACCAGTCCTTGTTTTAGTTTTAGATGATGGCGTTTCTTGTGAAGCGAAGCCGGACTTGTATGATGATGAGGAGGATTTCTCCTATAGGTGGTTATCAGGCGGGTCTATGTAGACCATGTTCTGATCGACGGGATTACAGGGTTATTTATTTGATGTCATGACACTTATCATTTTATATTTTTGGAGCACTCATGTATATTCTTTTTGATCATTTTTGGAGTATACATGTATATGTTTAACCTGGTAACATGTTCACACTCTGGAGACCTACAACAGTTCATATATTTTACATATCTATCACATTCTTCCGCTTGCTAATTTAACTGTCTCTGGAGTATGATATGCTGCTTAATCTACCTCATGTTTTATGCCTTATGCTGATAACATTCATCCATCATCGAAAATGTTGCATAAGTGATGTTCTGAAACTCGGGAGTGGAGTTTATGCTCGACCCCCAATTTTCAGGGCGTTATAAACATATTAAGTGTCATAGATAAGTATCTATTTACCATCCTTAAAAATGCAATTATTAGTCAATGTTCCTATAATGTGTTGGCATTCAATTTATTATAATTTAAATAAAATACCAAGAACTTGAGTGACTCAAGTAACATATGTATTACCATGAATAACCATAAAATTACCTTGTATTATAGTAACATCACATTTGAAATGAATTATTAGGGTATTAACTTAAGCTGGGCCAGAGTGTGAATGTTCACCTAAATTGAGATTGTATTCATACTAAGTCGGGTTCTCATGGTAGCACCCGAGTATAGAAAAGTACGGGGTGTTACAGCCTACCCCCCTTAAAGAGAATTTCGTCCCCGAAATTCAACACTCCCTCTATGATGTGAACAAGATCTATCTTATGGTGTCCCTGCACCTTCTCTAGTCCTCCACACTAAGTTTATTTATACCAGCAAGCGCTCATGACTTACTACTAGGACAAAGGTCATTATGATCTACCCCCCTTAAAGAAGGTCTTACCATCAGGATTCAATAACTCTCATTGTAATCCTTGTCCATCCAAGTGGTAGCATTATCCTAATAGTGCATCTTACTTCATATATGTCTAAGTTTGAAATCACCTCATATACATTCTTAACAAGACACTTCCAAATTAACCACGACCCTTAAATTTCTAGTTTATCGTATTGACTAATGTGTTTAGAAACCACCAAAAGTTAGAAGTCATTCCAGTGCTAACCAAGACTAGGGAATTATTTGATGTTTGCCAACATTAGAATTTTCTATTTTTTTTCTAGAATTATAAGTTTCTTTAGGTGTCAACTAAGAATTCATATCATCCTCTTCATTTTCCTTGACTATTAATGATAGTTCCCAGCTGTCCTAGGTATATTTTCCAATTTCTATTTTCCAGTGTTCAGGCTAACACGAATAGGTGATCGTATTAGGTTTGAGCCCGATACCTTGACCATCTGCCTGCAAAACAGATGATTTTGGTGTCAATTCATAATCCTGTTAAACTTCGATTTTCTACCTGATCAAGGCATTAAGATCATTGGAAATTTTCTAGGACTTAGAATTTGAGCCAAACCATGTAAACTTTGTATAAATATAGTTTCATTTATTTATGACCCTGATTATCCGAGACTCATGGGAATTATCATGAAATTTTCTACTTCCGTAACGGATAAGATCACCATATGGCCCATTACGTTCTCGCTGCGCGCTCTGATCACCTAATGCACTACTTGGAAGTTTTAAGACCAGGATTTCTGTATGGAGCCTAAGTTTGAAATTTTGATAATTTATCTAGAATTTCAAATCTAGTTCTATTATGCTTAGCCTCAGGTTGATAATTTACTCTGAATATCTTAAGTGTTGAGATTCATGAAAACTCTTATCTCTAATTAACGAGATGCATTAGGGCATTTAAACTATAACCCCTACTATGATTCTTCAAGTTTGGGGAATATCCACGACTAACCCACGACTGACCTAGTGTACGATGTGGTGAGTGATGGGATTTTCTTACAATGTCTAAGGTTGTTTCATTCCCTGGAGACAACAACATGATTTCTAACTACAAAATCTTTAAAGAAGTTCAAATTTCTAGTTTTGTTCACCAAGGGTCAAGTCCAAGGAATATTCTCATTGGATCTCACACACGTCATGGTAGGTATTTGTTCTTCCACAGCACCTAAGTTTAACTTCTAGTTCAAATGACCAAACATGAGATTTCCAAGGGAATCTAAGTTCCATTCCTAAGTCCAAAGATTATCCAACAATACACTAGGGGCCTAAGATCTGGAATTTCTATATTCTCAATTTCTCCTAACTACATTGGAGGTTCAAATGAGTCTAAATGGTTATCCTAATAATTTCTAAGGGGGACCTAAGTTCTTCAGTCCTCCAAACAAGTTTCTAGGGGACTTAAAGTTTTGGGTTTCTACATTCTCCAAAATTTCTCTAAGTCTAGAGGAGATTCACCTAAGTTCAATTTCTAATTTCAAACATTCAAATTTGAGACATTTAAAGTTTGAATAAGGTCATTTCCCAAGGTCAAGTTTGTCCAAACTATGCTCTAATACCAACTGTAACGCCCTGACTTTTCAGGACCCGAGTATATGACTCGTGTCCCAAAAAGCCAAGTGTTAACCTTAATGGATGGTCAGATATAGTATTTTTCTTTTATCAGAGTAAGTAGATGAGCGTAGAGTGGACAAATCAGCATAGAGAAAAATTACAATTACAATTAAAGTATACAAGAGAGTGCCCATAATGACTTATACAAACCAATGTCTCGATTCTTACGAATACAAAATGACATAACATTACATGTGAAACAAAGTAAATTTGTAACAATCTTGAGTTGTGAAATCCTGTAACAGCCCTTAGCAAATATAATCATACACCCTTGTCAACTATAGCTTGCTCCTCCCCAATATGAATGTAAACATCATCAGGGCCACCTATTTTACCTGTACGGTTATATATTTGATAGATGAGTGGCCAACTCAGTGTGAATTCCCCTTAAGATTACACACAGCCACATTAGGTAAGCATAGTTATAAAACAACAATGAAATCAAAACAATATATGATGTAGTCTTTTTAAATGCATGGGTGCGTGAATGCACATCAGCATGGGGATGCACATCTAGCCGGACTTGGGCTCGTTGCCCATGCAATCATCGACCTGAGAAAATCATCCAGTTGGACAGGGGTCGATAGTTGGTGGTCTGAGAGCTAGCGAAATGATACCCCAACAATTCTAGGGCACATGCTACAACATCCAAAATTAGCCACCTGTCATCACCAATATGCCATGGATGCATGATTAGCCAACTCATTATTAGTCCAATTACAATCAGCCAATTTAGGTAAGATCAAGGTCACTACGGGGAGCACATGGCCCAGCGTAGGCCGACAGCTCGGGCATAGTATCCCATACCACCATCTCCGGCTCATGAGGCTACCACCTTAGGATGTTTAATGGAACCTAATCGACTAGTGGTCAATCATACTCAATATATGGGGCTAACCATCTCATGATTGAACAAAATAAAACACCGAACCCATGTAGGGAAAACACCCAAACAAAGCCTCATAGGCGATACTAAATAAGTCATATAAGACAAATACCCAAAATAAGCCACATAGGGTGAGTATCAAAACCATGCGATAAAAGACCATCCTTGAAAACCATTGGACACAACAACCTTGGATGGTTGGCCCACATCAATAGTTAATTTCAAACCACCAGTCAATAACCACTAAGCTGAAGGTCCATTGCAATCACCGTCAATCAGATTACATCCCAAGTATGGGTGTACACATATAGGTGGGGCTTTCCCACTGGTGTACAAGTTTAAGTTCCATAAGCAATCCATAGATAATTCACAAGCATGAATAAGTGTGCAGAATAAACATTAAGCATGTAATGTAACAATTCAATTAATATAGAGATATCAATTATAAATTTAAAAACTATAACTTAGGCTAATGGGAAAATGGAAAGCTCAAGGGGAAGAATCATCACCTTATAGTTGGATCGCCTACCAGCATGGCTAGAGAACGTGTGGCCCCTTATAGTCAAGTCCTATCATGAATTAGGAAATTACATGGTTAGATCGAGTTCTTCACTCTATTTACGGTTGAGATTATAACCTGGGGTTCGGATTTCCTAGGTCTAGGGTTCACCCTTAAGTTTAGGTCTACGATAAATTTCTTTTAGGATTTTGATTATAGTTGGCAGATGATAATTTACCGTATTAATTTAATAATTAAAAATTAATGGTTAATATTAGTGTTATAATTAATGTTAGCCAATTTATTATTAATAATCATTGTAATGCTAGTACTGCTATGATCTACTATTAATAATTGTACGTAGGGATGATAATTAATTGATTAATATATAATAATGATAATTTTATTCGTAAGCACTACTATTAGCACGGATAATCTACTAATGGTTAGTTGTGTTTAATAACTGTAATTATTATTTTAATACTAATGATAATAGTTATAACTATCAAGTATCAATAGTAGGTTTAATTATAACAACAGATACTAAAATCTGCCATTAAAGCATTCATAATCATTTGTTGGGCTCACTAAGTTATGGTTCACAAATCCAACCCATCCATTATGTGTGTCCCACTAGGTTAAGGGGTCAAACCAAGTTTCAGGTGCATCCAAATCTCGGATGGACCCCGACAAGTGCTTTCATATGATTTAACATATATTCAAAATATTGTAGATGGTGTGGCCCACCTAGGCTCTGTGTATGGCTGGTTTTTGGAGGCACCCCGTATATAAAGGGGACCCATCAAATGGACAGTGTTGATGTTCAACACACATCATGGTAGAGCTTGTGGTGGGGCCCATGGTCCAAGCCAAAATTTTAAGTAAAATGAGGCAGCGTCCTCTGGACATTTACGTGCATGTTTCTTATATTATATATATTTTTTGCTTGGATAGGTGGGGCCCGCCTAAGGAGGATCTACTCTGTTGGTTGGGTTCTAGGGCTCAGGAAAGGTCCAATGTCCAATTTTGGATATGTCTTGACGCACCAAAATCTCACAAAGGGCCCTAATGATCTACCCCTTATTAAATTAGTCTTTATGCTGGTGTGGCATACCAGAGAGTTGGGTTGGCTTCATTTTGCGGGTCAACGCCTAAAATGAGGTGGGAAATGTGATGGACGGTGGAGACATAACATACATTTAGGTGGGGTCCCGCTTTAAGTAAAATGGATGGGCAGTGTTGAATAACACATACCACAGTGAGACCCACATAACTTGGTAACGTCAGTACAGCAGCCGTCCTGCCGCTGGGCCATGGATGGATGACTAGGACATTCTATATCTTCATGGTGGGGTCCACCTGTGTGGCTCAATATTGTTGTAGGGTGAGGTCCACCTGCTGATGCAGGGTGTGGCCCATCAGCACTCGTGCAGGGCCCGAAACCTAGGTACTCCATTGATTTTTGGGTGAGGCCCACCTACATTTGTGCAGGGCCCACCTACGTTAGTCAGGCCCAAATGCAGAGCAGTCCCTTGCAACTAATGTGAAAATGGCTCCTGTTTCAGCTATTTTGGAGGCCATTCCCGACCCTATTTTTCAGCTCAAACACGGCTCTTTTTAGTCATTCCCCGACCCACCTCGGTGTCTAACAGAGGCGTGGTGGCTATCATTTCTTTCAGCTAAGGAACGACCCGAAATGGGACGTTATCTCCTTCAGTTTTAGACTTATATCAGTTCGAGTTGCAGCCGACAAAGTTCATGTTCGGAGCTGCTCTTGGACTGGGTTTTATCCCTCGTCTGGGGCCATCTTCTTGTCGTTGTTTGGCCCCGAACATGTCCCGCACTTAGGCTGGTTTGGCCGTAAAACAGGGCCTGCACGTAGGCCACGTTCGGCCTCAAACGGAGGTTGCATTTCAAGCCATGTTCAGCCACAAAATAGGGGCTGCATTCAGGCCCTGTTCGAGCGCCACCATGGACGGATTCTTGGCCCCCAAATGTGGCTCTTATAGGCCCTATCACTACATGAAATGAGGAAGGAAAACAGATAAAAAAAAAGGGAATGAAAAGACTGAAGTTTTTGGGTCATTTACCCGGCCGAGTTCTGCACCATTCTCACTGCTCTCCCTCTCTTTTCTTTCTCTCTACTACCTTAGTGGTGTGGTCCTGGGCTCACACTAACTCAGCTCGGTTCGATTTTTTCATGGACTGAGCTGGGGCAGTGTGCTCCATGCTCACCAAAAAATGTCACTCCCACCCACTGTTTTCTCCCTCTCTTCTCTCTTCTTACCTCACTTTTCTTTCTTGTGCAGATCTTGGGAGAGCTGGACCTCCTAATATAGGCAGGGAGGAGGAGAACCAACGGTCAGGATTTTCTCTGTAGGGTTCTTATGCAACGGCCGAGATGGTGGCAGCCGTTGTCTTTCTCGAAATGGAAACCGCGACGGTGTCTCCATTTTTCCTAATTTTTTTTGGCTTGAGGGAGGCGACCCACAGAGATGGCATGTGCACATCTGTAAGTCTCCTAGGCAAACGATGGAGGGCACCCTCTTTCACCAAAGGTCCGATCACGCTCTCTTAGATCCAGCTGTTCGTGGTAGGGGAATGGACAGTCGATAGTGATCTCCTTCGCTGGTTTACGGGGGCCCACAAACTTATACGGTTTTGTTGGGGTGGGCCCCGCTGATAAAATGGACGGTCTGAATTTGCCAGAAAGTGGCCAGGGTGGGCCACCTAGAGGCTCAAAGTCTATCATTTTTAAACAGGGGTTGGCGGGAATGATTTTTGAGAATTTGAGTTCGGTCAAACGCCGGTTGACCACATCCAATTGCTCAGTACACATCGTGTATAACTATTTGGGGTGCATGTGCACCGGACTTTTGAGGCACATCACGGCCCTGGTGGTTGATCTACTTAGATCAACAGTCTTGGGGACCAGTCATGAAGGTCCCAGCTCGGTTTGGGGCAGGGCCAAGGCCCAGGTGGGCCGTATCATGCCTTTCAGGGCTGAATTTGGCCCGAATAACGTGATCTGTTGGTCAAGAGAGTTTGATAGTTGTTTTCAACGGTTAGATACATGTCTTAGATTATATAATAAAATACATTTTTATATTTTCTTAGTATAACATATTAAGAGTCATAGATAGGTATCTATTTACCATCCTTAAAAGTGCAATTATTAGTCAATGTTCCTATAATGTGTTGGCATACAATTTATTATAATTTAAATAATATACCAAGAACTTGAGTGACTCAAGTAACATATGTATTACCATGAATAACCATAAAATTACCTTGTATTATAGTAACATCACATTTGAAATGAATTATTAGGTTATTAACTTAAGATGGGCCAGAGTGTGAATGTTCACCTAAATCGAGATTATATTCATACTAAGTCGGGTTCTCATGGTAACACCCGAGTACAGAAAAGTACAGGGTGTTACACCCGAACATACTTAAACATAATAGGAAGGCATATGTGATAGGCATATTAGCAATAAACAATTAATTCAAACAAGGGAACCACTTGAGCATTTTTATGAAGTGAAAATAAACATACTTTCACACCTATACATATCATACGTAAATCACATCAAATAATCTAAGTTACATGAATGGATTTATACACATAGCTAAGGTTGTTGAGAATCTTATCTCAATACCCATATAAAATATAATTTACCAAATATTTACTCATTCAGACGTTCCTACAAACACTTACACTACACACTTCAACATACATGACATATGTTGGTCATAAAATGTATTAGGGAAAGTCCTTTCACCAAGGAGTTGTCACATATACAACAATCATATATCCACGATGGATAATCATGGCAAGCACGAATCCAAATTCCATACCCACTCAAACGTTTTTACAAACTCTTAACTACACACTTCAACACACATGATGTATGTTGGTCATAACATGCATTTGGGCAAATATTTTCACCAAGGAGTTGTCACCTATACAACAATCATATATCCACGATGGATAATCATGGCAAGCGCGAGTCTAAATTCCATACTCTTTCAAACATTTCAACAAACACTTAGACTACACACTTCAACATACATGATGTGTGTTGGTCATAACATATATTAGGGCAAATCCTTTCACCAAGGACTTTCGACGTGCGGTACATGTCCGATATGGAGTTTCAGTGTGCTCTCGAGAGCAACCAAGTTTTGAGATTGATTCTAAGTTTCAGGGTAATGTAGCATTAATGATTCTACACAAGGTCTTGCATTCGTATTTAAAGTGGTTCAAGGTAATTTCATAAATAATTTAGTTTAACACTCGATTAATTTTCATCTAATTTCTAAAGGATTTAGTCCTGTGCGATTTCTGCCTGAGGTGGAAGTCGGGTCTTTGCACGGATTTTTCTGAGACGTTACAACATCGAAGACCAATCGATAACATCAGTTCTGACAGCTTTCTACATATTTTTTTACTGTTGTAAAACTTCTCTATTTATAAGAAAGAGGGCTTTCTTTGCAAGTGGGTGAGAAATAGAGTGTTTTATGTATGCGTGTGTGTAACCCTAGTTAAAGTCCTTCTTCCTATGCTCTCCTTCCTTATGGAGTTCATCATTTAATCCATGTCTTAAAGACATTCATTGAGCATTCAAAGCTTGGATTCAAGAATGAACTCCAGCATTCATCAATGCTATAACAACCATATTTATTGGCAAATCCTTTATGCTAGATAGCATTGAATGAATCCTAATCTTAATTATAAAGACCCATCATTCTTAATTTAGGATTAACCAAACCCTTAATTGAAACCTCGACATTACCAAAGGCACATCATCATTACGGTTGTGGTACAATGGAGCTGAAGATGCTTCTCAATTCAAGAAGATCTTCAACAAGGTGCTTTAATGGGGCTCATCCACTTTAGGTAAGAAAGTTTATTTGATTCTATTATGTTTGGAAACCATTCCTTGTGTAGGATCGGGTTTAAGAGTTTGAAATACCAAACTCGACAAGTCCTTGTATAGGCCTCCGATAGAAGAGTACATTTGTCATCCTCGTGTAGGACTTCTTGTTGGGGTTTGAGATCCAAACTCCCTAAGACATTGTGTCGGCCATCGACGGATGAAAATCATGTAGACCTTTGTAGGTAGTGAAGGTTTGGTGAACTTCATTTAAAACTATCTTAATAGTGAAATTTAGCACACTCTAGGAGAGAGTGCATCAGCTGAGAGTGGAGTAGGAACATAGTCGAACCACTATACATCGTGTGCAATGGGTTGGATGTTTTATCTCTTATTTATTATATTTTACTAAACAATATACATGATCTACTTTACAACAATAAACATGTTTGAAAAAATGCCTAAATGATGTTTTTACTTGAGTAGACTAAATAGTTTCACTTCTTCTGGTTTGTACTACTTTACATAAGTGTTTAGAAGTAAGTGCATGTAACTTATTTAGTTAAAATTTAAAGTCTTATTCACCCCTGTCTAGGACATTAGTCATGTATTCAAGCTTTTCTTGTAGCGGTAAAACCACAATTTTAATTGGTATCGGAGCGGTTTCTTCTTGAAGGGCTTAAAATCCTAGAGGGAGATCCTTATTGAAGCTGAATATATGTCTAAACCAAGGGAACGTCAGTCTCAAGACCACCTCTTTTTTACAGATCTAACTATACTTATTAGAAAGCTATGATGCATATCTTCCTTAGATCCCTAGATCATGGAGTTTGGGACATAGTAGAAATTGGGTGGCAAGCACCAATGGATCAAATCGTATCGAACGACGGTGTTACCTCTTCAAGACCTAAACCTCAAGTGTTGTGGACTGACTATGACAAAATTGGGTCTAGCCGCGGTGCAAAAGCATTGAATGTCATTTACTGCACTGTTTCTCAAGAAGAATTTAAAAGAATATGCATATGCAAAACAACCAAACAAGCATGGGATTTATTGGAAACCACCCATGAAGGAACAAGCACAACAAAACATTCTAAACTCCATCTCCTAACAACATAATTTGAAAACATAAAAATGAAGGAGTATGAAACATTTATGGAGTTTTACACCAAGCTGAGTAACATATGTAACTCCATGTAGGGGTTAGGAGAAAGAGTTTCAGTTCCATAAATTTATAGGAAAAATCTTACGATCTCTACCGGAATGATTCTATTTCAAAGTCACTATAATAGAGGAATGTAGGAACATAGACGACATGAAAGTAGAAGAATTGTTAGTTTCCCTACAAAACTATGAACTACATTTCAAAACTCTTACTAAATCCAAAATCACTGTCTTAAAAGCCACATAGAAAAGACATGAATCTAAGGATGACAACAATGACAATGAAGATGATGAAGAAATGGCCTTGTTGGACTAAAGGTTTAAAAAGTTCTTTAATAAGAACCAACGAAAGATTTTCTATAAAAAGGGAAAGAAGTATGACACAAAACGCCAAATAGGTAAATCACCTAAATGGTTAAAAGATCCCAAATTTTATAATTATAGAGGGTATGTTCATCTTTCTTTTGAACGTCCCATAAAAAAAAAAATCAAAGGGAAATGCAATGGATGCCACATGGGATGACTCTGAGGGTTCAAACTTAGACTAAGATGAATCTTAGAGTGATGGAGACCAAGGCTACTCATGGCGCCTACCACCACAGACATCCTTGAATCAAGGGACATTAGAAACAAAGATGAACATCTGGAAGAACAGTTTTCCTCTGAAGAAGAAGAGGAAGTTGACAATGCCGGTCTGCAATAAGCTTACAACCAACTTTACACCTAAATCTTAAAGGTTCTTAAAAATCTTGGTTAGGCTAAGGATGAAAATAAGCAGTTGAGTATGAAAGTTGAAGAAGCCAAGGCCAAAAATGAACGATTGGCTGATGGGATTAATGAGTACATAAGAGAGAATGCCAACTATGCCATGGAAATTGCCTCATACGAGAATGACTTGGCTGACTTAATAAAGAAGAATGAAGACCTATAAATAGAACTTATAAAGATGAAAATAATCAACCAAGGTCTAAAATTAAAGTTAGAAAAATCCAAATCTCATGCTAACATAAGTCATAGGTTTTCCTAGAGTGAGGAAAAAACTAGAAAGACTTCTAGGAATGGGTAAGAGTTTAAGGGATATGAATTATTAGAACATGAAAGTAACAAAACAAGTCTGACTCATATTCCCCTTGTGATTAAAAAATTAGTAGCTTTAGGTAGTAAACCACAATTATCTCCAGTCTGTCATGCATATGGTGACATAGGACATCTGAAATTTAAATTTCTAGCTTTTAGACACTTCCAAACCATGTTATGTTAGACCCTAACCCAAGTGTGTACACCATTTCTTTAGGTCACGCAGTCCTATCGGTCGAAATCCTGGCAACCCGCGACCTTCGGGTAGTGTTTGTGGTCATCCTTGAGTTCAGACACGTTGACTCGACTTGGATCAACTCGAAACCTATGCCATCCTATCCGTATCGGTGCCGCGGTTCTAATGCCTCGTTTCGTGCATGAATCCGACATATACATCATAAGTTATGGGCAATGTTCTATTTGGACTTTTGATGTATGGTGGTGGAGCCCACCCTACATGTTTTCCTAGGTGCATGTGGGTGATGATATCACCCCTAATATAGGGTTGCTAGAAGACCTATTAACAAACCACCCTAAGACCTACCTAGCCTAGCCACTTTGTTATTATCACCATAAGCTATCATAGTTTTCTCTAACCAAGGAGAGAGAGAGAGAGTCATCATGACCTCTCTATAACTCTCTCTCTATCTCTCTTTCTTCTCATTTCTCTCTACCTCTCCCTCTCCTCTCCTCTCCCTCTTGCAACACTCCAAACATCCCACCTCCCCTCCATTTTCAGCCCTCTCATCTCCCAAACACCTCCTAATCCACCCTTCTTTAACCAATCTTAACCTTATGTCCTTGATCCTTGGAGCTTCTAAAGCATTGTGGTGTAGCTTTGGAGTTAATTTGCTAGGTAGGTGTGCTTGTATGTCTAAATTTCAGATTTTCTTTCATCCCTTCTTGTTCTTCATTCTTCTTTCATTGATGGATCTTGTGAGAACCATCAAGTGATGATGGTGGCCCCAAGTGTAAGGCCCGTATCCTAGTCCGTATTGTTCCATCGACTCTCGCGATCTTTCATAACAAATTTTGACAACCCGTGACCTATAATTGACGTTTGCGCGTGACCCTAAGTTGTATCTTGTAGATTTGAGTTGGCTTAATCTGAGACTTGTACCATTGTGACCGCATCGTCGTCGCGGTTTCGATGCCGCATCTTACACACCAATTTGTTACCCTGGCCAGGAGATGTGGGCCTGCTTTCAGTTCGAGAAAAATATCGTGCATTTCTGATCCCAAGAGAATCTCTACAACATGTCCCATCAATCAATCACTTAATTAATCAATTAATCACCTCATGTCAACTGAAAGAGCAACCCCAAAGTCAACTTTCTCTCACCCTCTCTCTTACACACCCATACATGTCAAGTACAACTATCAACTCACATCCATCACCTCTCCTTACAACCACTATTTCTCTCTTTCTCTTCACATTTTTCAAACAAACAAAAAAAGTGGACGTCCAAGCAATTTCAAGAGAGAAAAGTGTGTTGTGTCACAGGTGGTGGAGAGGGATTAGCTCGGGTCGTTCTTCTAGGCGGCATATCCTATAGGAAGGAACAACGGCTTATCAGCCTTGAGAATTCTTGAAGGCATAAACGTTAAGCGTCTATGTCAGAAAATCGCTAAGTTATTCAAACTTGAAAGTGAGCCACCTCCTACTCCCGCTCCACCACTGGATATTCCTGCTTTTTAGCCTAAAGATGCCACTCCTCTACCTGAGACCGGTGCAGATCCGACCGTACCTGTAAGTGCCAGCCAGCTGTAGCAGATGCTACAGGCGATGACCGCTATTCTTCAGGGGCAGAGTAGGCGTTCCATTGTTACGCCAGCTAAGGCTGAGCAGGATTATACGAGCTCCCTTCTCAAGGACTTCTGATAGCACGATCACCCACATTTTCAAGGTGAATCAAACCCTACTGGAGCAGAGATATGGTGCTCTAAGGTGGAGAAGATATTCAACACCATGAGATGTATGACCTAGCAGCGGGTCCTGTTAACAATATTTCTTCTCTAGGGTGAGGCTCAGCATTGGTGGGCATCAGTCTCCCTAGCAGTAGCAATCAATTTTGAGTGGACCTAGGAGGATTTTATAGACTGATTCGATTGGAAGTTCTTTCCCGAGCATGTGCCCCAGCAGCTCGCATTAGAGTTTAAGACTCTGGTCCAGGGAGACATGACTCTGTCCCAGTATAAGGCATGTTTCATCACGCTATCGAGATTTATGACGTACCTTGTTGATAATGAGGGGAGGAAAGCTAGCCATTTTGAGAACGACTTACGTCCTGTCTCAAGAGCTATGTGATCAGATGCATGCTTCTGACGTTTGAGCAGATTGTGAGGGCCTAAATTTATGAGTCAGATTAGGTCGGTTTACAGAGAGCCCGTTATCATATGGGAGATTAGAAAAGGTAGATGTCCTCTGATAGCTCCCAGCAGTAGTAGCATCATCCACAACAGCGATGCACGACTTGCTCAGTATTTCTAGTACCAGTAACACTCCTATCACCACCTCTGGGACCATTTTCAGGTAATTACTTTGGATGAAGTAGGATAGGACATCGTAGGAACGAGTGTCCCCATTTACAGCAGCAACAGTAGCTGAGGGCACTATATTAGCCTCTGCGATAGCCCCTACAGCAGTAGTAGCGACCACAGTACCAGCCTCTCGGACCTCCCCCACAGTAGCAGAGGCAGTAGATCAGGATACCACAATGCAGTAGTAGTAATAGAGACCTCAGAGGGAACCTACACCTCCCCAGTAGGCCCAGGGTAGATTTTATGCCACCCAGCAGGACCCTTACTCATCAGGAGGGGTCGTCAAGGGCACTCTCCCTGTTTCTGCATACATTGCACGCGTATTGTTTGATTCTTGTGCATCGCTTTCCTTTGTGGCCGATGATTTTTTCCAATCGACCGGTATGCCGATGGAGTCTGCCCGTGAGGGTTTGTCAGTATCAACGCCCTCAGGGAAGACTATAGTGTTGGCCCGATTGTATGCATCGTGTACCGTTCTGATTGGGGATATCTTTTTGCCTGCTATTTTGTTTATATTTCCGATGTCCAAGTTTGAAGTCATTCTGGGCATGTGTTGGCTCGCCTTGTACCATGCCATATTAGACTGCCTCACGAGGATAATTACGTTCTATATACCCGGCATGCCAGAGTTTCAGTTTATTTCTGAGCCCAGATGAGAGCATCTTTCCTTCCTGTTGTCATGTGTGATTGAGGAGTCAGTTACTTTGAGTATCAACTAGTTGTCGGTCGTTTATGGTTTTCCTTACCACCTCGTCAGCACATTGAGTTCCAGATTGATCTCGTGCTCAGTACTTCACCTATTTCGAAGGCCCCGTATTGTATGACATCATTGGAGTTACAGGAACTGTAGAAGTAATTAGACAATTTACGCGAGCTAGGCTTTATCCGTTCAAGCAGTTCACCGTGGGGAGCGTCATTACTCTTCATGAAGAAGAATGATCGCTTGTTGAGGCTTTGTATAGATTACTGCGAGCTCAATAAAGTCACGATCAAGAACAAGTACTCGCTCCAGAGGATCAATGATTTGTTTGATCAGCTGCAGGAGGCATAGTTCTTTTCGAAGATAGACTTGTGGTCCGGTTATCATAAAGTTCGAGATGAGGATATCCTGAAGACAGCCTTCAGGACGTGCTATGGTCATTTTCAGTTATAGGTCATATCCTTTGGACTGATCAATGCACCCGCAGTATTCATGTAGTTGATGAACGAGGTCTTCCATCCGTATCTCGACCAGTTTGTTATGGTGCTCATCGATAACATTCTGATATATTCGAGGACTTGTAAGGAGCATGAGCGGCATCTAGAGATTACCTTGTAGACCCTTCGTGCGAACCAACTTTAAGTGAATCTGTAGAAGTGCGGTTCTGACAGGAGGTGAAGTTTCTTGGTCATGTGGTGATGAGGCAGGGCATTGTAGTGGACCCCTTGAAGATTAATGCCATGCATCAGTGGGGCCAGCCCATGAACATGTCTAAGATCTGCAGTTTCCTTGGTTTGGTGGGCTACTACCGACGTTTCATTGAGGGATTTTCTCGTATTGTAGCCCCATTGGCCAGGTTGACCTGGTTGGGCAACAAGTTCGTTTGGAGCAACACTTGTGAGTAGGCATTTATAGAGCTGAAGGATTGCCTTACGTCTGCTCATGTCCACACTTTTCCCTCTGGGAGTGTGGATTTATTGTATTTACCGATGCCTCGCGAGTTAGATTTGGTGCTGTCCTGATGCAACACGGGAAGCCGGTGGCTTTTGCATCTTGCCAGCTCAAGTTCCATGAGTTGAACTACCTCACGCATGATTTGGAGTTAGCAGCAGTTGTCTTTGACTTGAAGGTGTGGAGGTACTATCTCTATGGGGTGAGGTTCAAGCTCTTCTCTGACCATAAGTGCTTGAAGTATCTGTTCTCTCAGTTTGAGTTGAACATGAGGCAGAGGCATTGGATGGAGCTCCTGAAGGACTATGATTTTGATCTCCAGTCCCACCTGGGTAAGGTGAACATGGTGGTGGATGCCCTCAGCCGTCAACCACGAGGCTTGGTGACGCACATGATGATTCAAGAGTGGAGGATGCTTAAGGAAGTGTCAGTATTTGACTTCGAGCTCGGCTTTCATTCTTCTATTGTGTAGTTATTGCGCTTGTCGATTTAACCCTCTCTTGTCGTAAGGGTGATCGAGGTTCAGTAGACAGATGAGTCAGTACAGAGTTATTGGTCAGAGGCAACATCTGAGAGTCAGCCTGATTGGCAGATTGGTTCTGATGGTGGACTTCACTTTAGAGGCCGATTATATGTCCCGGATATTCCTGAGTTGCGTTGAGATCTTATGACTGAGGCACATCGGTCGTAGCTCTCTATCCAGCCTAACTTGACAAAGATGTATCACGATATGAGGCGTCAATATTTTTGGGCAGGGATGAATCGCTAGATAGCCAGTTTTGTGGCCGAGTGTAATACGTGCCAATGTGTTAAGGCCAATCATCAGAGACCCTCTGGTCTATTGTAGCCGTTGAGCATCCCAAGTGGAAGTGGGAGCACATATCTTCCAATTTTATCGTGGGTTTGTCGAGGACAAAGAGCGGTCAAGACGCCATTTGGGTTGTCATGGTCCATCTAACAAGGTCGACATATTTTCTTACAATTTGTGAGACCTGGAATGCGGACCGGCTTACCAAGCTGTTTGTTGATGAGATCTTGAGCTATATGATGTTTCTCTCTTGATCATTTTAGACCGAGACCCGAAGTTCATTTTTCAGTTTTGGAGGAGCTTCTAGAGAGCGATGGGGACTGATTTGTAGCATATCACTGCGTATAATCCATAGACCGATGGCCAGACTAAAAGGGTTAACCAGATCCTTGAGGATATGCTTCGAGCTTGCGCGATTGATTTCTCAGGTAGTTGGGACAAGCACCTGTGATTGGCTAAGTTCGCGTATAACAGCAGCTATCAGGCAACCATTAGTATGGGTCCTTTTGAGTCATTATATGGCAGACTATGTAGATCTACGAGTTGTTGGACCAAGGTTAGAGAGCGGCGTCTCCTTAGTCCCGAACTTGTGCAGTAGACATCAGAGGTCATTGACATCATTAGGTAGAGGATATGCATAACTTAGAGCCGACAGAAGAGTTTTGTTGATCATCTGCGTGTCCCTTGGAGTTTATTATTGGGAATCATGTCTATCTCAAGGTCTCACCCATGAAGGGTGTGGTTCGATTTGGAGCAAAGAGCAAGCTTGCCACAAGATTCATAGGACCTTTCGAGATTACCAAGCGTGTTGGCGCCGTGACCTATCGACTTACCTTGCCATCTCAGTTGTCTGGCATCTACAATGTTTTGCATGTCTTTACGTTGAGGAAGTGTGGGTCAGACATCATTCCCATTATTCATTGGCAGCCCTTGGAGGTTCATGAGGACGCTTGGTACATTGAGCAGCCAGTTCGTATCCTTGATTGGAAGGAGCAGGTCCTCTGGATCAGGTCATTCCCTTAGTGAAGGTGCAGTGGGGCTATCATAGTGTGGATGAGGTGTCTTGGGAGTGCGAGGCGAAGATTCTAGAGCACTATCCTCATCTTTTCGATATTTGATTGTATGTTTTATTATGTTTTGATTATATATGATTTATGTTTCCTATTCCCTTATGAGTTATGATTAGCTACGATGGTAGTATAAATTTCGAGGATGAAATTTTTATTAAGTGGGGAGAGCTGTAAGGCTCGTATCCTAGTCCGTACTGTTTCATCGACTCCCGCGATCCTTCCTGATGAATTCCGATAACTCGCGACCTATAATCAATGTTTGCGCGCAACCATAAGTCGTATCCCGTAGATTTGAGTCGACTTAATCTAAGACTTGTACCATTGCGACCACATTGTCGCTGTGGTTTCGACGCCGCGTCCTACACACTAATTCGATACCCTAGCCAGGAGATGTGGGCCCATTTTTAGTTTAAGAAAAAATACTGTGTATTTGCAATCCCAAGAGAATCTCTACAACATGTCCCATCAATCAATCAATCAATCACCTCATGTCAACTACAAAAGCAACCCCAAAGTTAAGTCTCTCTCACCCTCTCTCTTACACACCCATACATGTCAAGTATACCTATCAACTCACATCTATCACGTCTCCATTACAACCACCATTTCTCTATCTTTCTCTTCACATTTTTCAAACAACAAAAAAAGTGGACTTCCAAGCAATTTTAAGAGAGAAAAGTGTGTTGTGTGGCCCACTTCCTATCCCAAAATCCATCATCCTAACCCTTTATTTCTCATCATCTTCCATCAAAGTGAGACACAAGAAGATTGGCGTTCCATTGGACCGAGAAGATCGAACGGTGAGTGTTTCTATAGGCTTAGATTTCATTATTTTGATGATGAACTAAGCTAGGACTACTGATTGATGGTATGGATCTCACTTTAGACCCTAGATGTGCCCAATGGTCCACTTTGATTCTCATGATCATTCCATGATGGAGTCATTCTCCATTGACCCCATTATGATGTTTATTTTCCTTGCATAAATAAGGTCATCTAGACCTTCCATTTTGGTGGAGAAGCAATCTCCACCATTGATTTTCAATTGATGGGCCCACATGTAATGGGACCCACTTGATATATAATTGAAATGCATGGAAAGGGAGGGCTCATAGTAGCAGAGCCCTCCATCATCACATGTCTCTCTCTCTCTCTCTCTCTCTCTCTCTCTCTCTCTCTCTCTCTCTCTCTCTCTCTCTCTTTCCCTCTCTCTTTTCCCTTGATTGTTAGCCCCATGATGTATGCAATCTATCCATGTTGTCTACCTTCATGGGACCCACTTGAGGGACGTGTTGGATCTACACCGTCCAAGTCATGTGGACCCTACCCTTTGGTAATGGAAAACACAAGTATTAGATTGATTTAAATCAAGTGGGCCATGTCTATGTGGGACTCACGTTAATTAATATATGTACATAGCCCATCTAGCGTCGCTAGACGTTGAACGTGGGCATTGTGAAGTGTGAACAGACAGTGGATGTTCAAAAAAAAAATTAATATCATTTTAGTTTTTAGGCTTTTGGGTGGGCCACTCATTCAGGCCCCACCTAGATGTATGGGACTAATCCACGTTGTCCATCCCATTCCTCAGCTCATTTTAGGCATTGAGCCAAAAAACGAAGCTAATCCGATTATCTGGCGGACCATATCTTTGAAAATAATTATTTTACCATTAAAATCCACTTTGAGGTTTCTACACACCAAAACACATCGAATATTAGGTTTATTTGGACTGTCTTGAGCCATAGAATCTAATGGCTGGGTCGGATCCTCTTGATGTAGGCCTCTCCTAGGAAAAACTTTAAAAAAAAAGTATGTGCAGCAGATGCTGCTGCTATCCAGAGGACGCGCAACGTCCTACTGTGCTGGGACATGAAGGGAGAGGGGGGGGTGGGCAGGGACCGTGGGTCCCAGCGCTAGCCCCACCATGGTGTATGTGTTTTATCCACACCATCCATACCATTGGACGGTGAGACCCAATATGACGTGTGTGTTTTATCAATGTTGTCCAGCCATTTTGCTAGGTTGCTGGACAACTAGTGGACCCCACCCTTGATGTCTATGTCACATTTAAACCGTCCATCCAGTTGGTGAGTTGCCTTAAGGCTTGAGATAAAATGAGGCACTACCTGATAGCGGATCACACAACAAAAAGCAGTGGGAATTAAGTGTCTGACATTAAAACTCATCTAACTCCAGTGGTTTTGTAGAAAAATGAATTTTTATTTATTTTATTTTTTAATCTGTGTGACCTTATCATTAGATGGATGGGAAATAAACGTTATGTTGGGCCCCACGTGGGATCGACTAATGTAAGTGTTTTACCCACACCGTCCCCGCATGTGGGAGGTGGATAGTTGGTGGACCTCACTCTAGCTATATGGCTGCTGTAGTGACATTACCAAGGCCTGAGGGGCCTGCCTTGATTTATGTGGTACATATCCACACTGTCCAGCGGCTATGGAGCCCTTGTGAGGTATTTTGTTTATCCACGTCATTTGTCATAGCACGTGGGATTGACCATGATGTATGTTTTTGATCCACTGTCCATCTATTTTGCCTAATCATGGGCTGCCTTATAAGACCCATCTTAATGTATGGTGGCCCATCCGTTGAGGCCCACCTTGATATATATATATATATATATATATATATATATATATATATATATATATATATATATATATATATATATATATATATATATGATGCCCATGTGGTGAGGCCCTCCTTGATGTATTTATGTCCCGTCCATTGAGGCCTACCTTAATGCGTATGAGGCCTGTTGTTAAGGTCCACCTTGATATACATGAGGCCCAGGTGACGGGGCCCATTGGATGTATTTGAGGCCCATGGGTTAAGGCCTAATGGGATGTACATAAGGTCCATTGTAATGTGTGATTCAACCACGGTTTATGCATTGATGTTTATAATGGGTGACACCTTCGGAGCGATGATGGTTTGACGCCCACATTGTAAGAACAATGTTGGTTAAATGTCTGCATTGTAACTCTCCTTAGGACCCATTGATAGGCCCATACTTGTTATGTATAGGCCGTCTAGGCGCATCGTTGCTATGAAGATAGTTCATCACCACATAGCATGCTTAGTATAACTTCATGATTCATGCCCATATGCATCATATGTATGCTTGGTATGAGGAGTGACTGATCATAGCATATGCCATTGAGAAGATTATTTATGGGAATTACTGATAGGAGTTACCCACATGAGCGCATAGTACGTGTAGGATTGCTGCATGACTAGATGGTATGACTCATACATCTCGCATATATGTAACATGATCATTGTACACCCTAGCGACATTAAGGTCATGGTCTTCATAGGCAAATCATGGATGACCATATCGGATACTGAAAATACTTGGTTCTAGCACTGTGGACACTTAAGATGTCCTTAGGTAAAAGTCTCAGAACCTTTTTGGTACCAAGAGATGCTCTAACATCTAGACCGAGTGGATACATGAACGGAAGAGTGCCAAATGCCAGTAGGCCGTGTCTCTCATTGTGTCGTGGTCGGTTGGAAGGGGGTGTGGCCTTATCTGCCCGAATAAGGGGGTTGTAAGCTAGGCTAAGTTTGACCAGGTCACAAATGCGTCTGCTATCGATGAGCTGGGTAGGAATTGGTAAACTACAGGTTAGGCAGATAGTGTGGTCTATTCCACTTACTAGGCTGTGCGGATAGGGAGGCAGCAGTCAGTGTGAAGTGTATTAGACCTTGGTGATATCCCTGAGAGAAACTGTATCGATATATGTACTTGATGAGGATTGACATGCTTGCTTTGCATCTCCCATATGACATTTGGCTACATAGGCCTTGCATCGCATGGCCTTGGTATAGCCGATAGCATTCATGCCTTGCATCGCATAGCCTTGGTATGGCTGATAGTATTCATGGACTTACTAGCGTATTTCTTCATTTCTCTAATACTGCATACTTGGAACTTTCCGTGTGCACACACTTACACCACCCTCTAAGCTTTTGCAAGCTTATGCATGACCGTTGCAAGCTTATGCATGCAGGTGTCGTTGGATCGCAGCAACACTGAGGTAGGAGCGCATATCAGACTATTTTGAAGCCTTTTGATCACCTTGTATTTTCCTTTCCGCATTGCACTTAAAGTTTTTGATATAGTGGATATGTGGTGATGTTGTTTTGTGACTTGGTTATGCTTGTTGTTATGTTCCATTATAAAAAAAATCATATTGAAAATCCTCCTTGTATGATTCCAAGATTAGAATTTGGCATATCAGTGCCAGGATCCGAGAATGGGGCACTATGGAGGATGTCGGCACCGGATTCGACGATTGAAAATTTTGTGAGCCCGTTGTCCGAGTTTGGGGCATGATACCAAGACTCCATGGATATGGCTTATAGCTATCCTACGTTGTATGCATGTGCATACAAGGGACCATTCTCCATGGATCCCTTCATGCACTTTCCTTCCTTAGATCAGGGATCCTTGGGTCATCTAGACCCTTGATCGTTGGTGGAGATTGGATCTCCACCATAGATCCCAAGTTAATAGCCTTTGATCATGTAGATTTTGTATGTATCATGTAATAGTGGATAGTGTTGCTTGTGTGATGAGGGAAAGGGCTTCAATAAGTCTCTGATCATGAGTGTGTGGCCCACCTTGTGGACTAACAAGATCCAAACCGTCCTAAGTGGGAGTCATTTTTGGACAGTCCATCCCTTGGATGTGTGGCCCCTATACCCACCAAAAAAGGGGTGCATACAAGGATGTTTTGGATGGTGGGATGGCTTGGATGTTTGTGAGGTGCACTTGGGTGGACCACATCATGATTTTCTGGGGTTAAATCCCCATTTAAATAATGTTTACAATTTATTTTTATCAAACATATATTGCTGTCCAGAATTGTCTGGACAGATTTTTAGGCCATCTTGGGGCATGATTTTTGGTCATTTGGTGGGGAGATTGATACCATCCAATACATGATTCTTAAAGTTGTATATCCCACCTATAAGCCTACCGAATTTCATCCCCAACCGACCCCTTTTGATCCTCCAAAAGAGTAGGCCAACATGGGTGATCAACCAGATTTCTGATGTAAAGTCTAGTAATAAAGACTGTTGTAAACATTAATTTAAAAATATTTTCTCTAATGGTGGGCACCTTTTTGGGTCTCACCTTGTTGTAGACACAATGAGGGACCTTAGCCCTCAATTTCAAGAATTTTGGAAGCCTTGGACCCACTCCATTGGAGGGCCGAAAATCAGGACAACAATATATATATATATATATATATATATATATATATATATATATATATATATATATATATATATATATATATATTGCAGAATTTTTGTTTCTACCTTGCTGTCTTCTTTGTAATTGTGGAACTTATTGGGCCCAACCCATTGGGGCTTCTATGCATGTTTGTGGCCCACCTTGTAATGTTTCAGAGGGCCATAGAGGCCTTGGTGGTGGGGCCAACCAGCTGGACCGGTGAACCATACTGGACATCCAGCATGGCTGGCCGTCCTTAGCCAGGCCCACCATGGTGTATGTTTTCATCCACACCGTCCTCCCCTTTGGGTGTGGCCCACATGGAGGTTGGGTCCACCCTAAGTGGAAGTCACATGTGGGGCCCACCTTGGACGTGTGGAGCCCACCTTTGATGTATGTGGCCAGGCCGTCCATGGCCTTAGGCTGTCCCACCCTTGGGACACCCATGCATGGGCCGCCGCTGGGCCTGCATTCCAGTAGCAGGCCTACTTGGTATTGAGTGGTAAATGCCCTTCCATCTGGTGGGGCGCTTTTGATCATTACCAGTCCCTATAGGATTGATTCCCACCTATTTCGACTAGTTTTTGGGCTTCAGCAGGCCCAAAATATTAAGTGGACTGAAAGTCCAACCATTGGGCATTAAGTATACAATGTTTGGCTGAATTTTTATTAGAATTGGGGGGCCCACCACATTGAGGGATTTGGGTACTTATTGCTCACCTATTTCTTAGAAAATTTTTTGGGCTCAATCGATGCATGATTGGGCCACCCATTGATGACCATTTGTGAGACCCAAACTTATACAAGATTTTAGGACTTTCTAGTGGGCCCAGATTGGGCTGAAATGTCCACCTTGGCTAACCATATGTTGAGTTGACCTTCCACCAATTGCTAGACTTATGGGCTGAGGAAAAACGTGAATTTGGGCCCTTAAATACCCACTTAAATTACTAATTATTGGTCTGATGTAGTGGGGTCCATTCCACCCAACTAAAATGTGCTTTTGGGCCATGTAGTTGTGTACATGGGCTGCCCATTAAGTCTATCTAAATGCTTGGATTTTATGGACTTAGGCTTTGGGCCAGATTTTCCCTCTTTGGGCCATGTGGTTGGAGTTTGTATTGGGCCCATCTTCTATGCCTTTTTGGGACTTATGTACATGTGGTTTGGATGTTGGGCCTTGGGCTTTGTAGCTTATGGTTTGTGGTTAAATGCCTTGGGGAAATGGCGGTTGAAAGTCCCAATTTGGACCCCTCTAGGCCCATTATTTGTAAGTCTAGTTGAATGCCTACCTTAGTCTCTTATTAGACCCACTTCTTTATTACCTAGGCCCGTAGTTTTGGTGCATTTTGTCTCGTGGGATACCCTAATTAAATGGGCCCCCACTTGAGGTCATACTCCTTATGAAGGATTGGTTAAGTACCTCGACCCTTCTTGGGTAGATAGAGAGTCATCTTCTCATTCACCTCATCGGCACCCTTATTCATATTCATGGCCCACTCCCATACGTATCATATGCATGCTTGGTTGGGGTATGATTGGCCATAGTTGTGCCATTGTGTAGGACATGTTAGTATCTCCCCAAGGGATGGAGTTTACCCTCTTGAACACGATGGATGCTTAGGATTGATGTATGGATGATTGTGTGATTTTTGCATCTGGCATTGCATAACATGTGGATATTCTCCCTTGCTTCATCAGGGCCATAGCCTCCATAGATATATCGTGGATGGTCATGTGTGGACTCTGGAAATGATTCTTGAGCATTTGGGGTGCATAGAATGTACCTGGATGAAAGCCCCTAAACTTCCACCGTACCAAAGAGACGCCTCAACATCGAGACCGAGTGGAAACCATAAGTGTCCTAGTGCCTTATACTGTTAGGCCGCGACTCCCACTATTGTGAGGTTAGTTAGGAGGGGGTGTGGCCTTACCCGACTAAGAGAGAGGGCACTAACTAGGCTGAAGCTGACTAGCTCGTAAATGGGTCCGCTACTGTTGAGCCTCACTGGTGATTAGCTGTCCACATGCAGGTAATGAGTTCTCCTAAACTCATTTGACTATGTGGGTCTTGCAAAGCGGCAGTCATCCTATAATGCACTTGACCCCGATGGATTCCTTATGATGGAATTATATTTGATGTGTGGATTGGATATGAGGACTGACATTACTTTACATCGCATTGGCATCGGCAGTATAAGCCTTCTATTGCATCGCCTTGGTATGAAACCCAGTACTTATGTATTGCATTGCATTGCCTTGGTACGGCTTACTGCATTCATAGCTTAGCCAGCCATACGACTACTAGCATTGGTATCATTCATGTTTCCTTCTGCAATCTCCCTTATCTTCTTCTGAACGCCATTATCACAAACCTTACACCGCCCTCTAAGCTTTCTATAAGCTTATGGATGATTGGTGAGTACAGGTGATCCTAGGTCGATACAATAGTGGTAGAGCATTGGATTGGAGCATGTTGAGGACCCTTTGCGGACTTTTCTCTTCCTTTCTCACCTTACATATTTCCTTTTGAGCCTTATATACTTGTAAAGTTTTAATTCCTAGTGGATTTTGTAATGTGTCTCTTGTGGTTATATTCCTGAGATTTACTTGCTATGATCTTGGGTATACTCGATTTAGATTAGATTCATACAATAAGTTATCAGGTTCCTTGTGAGTTTGGTCACTGTGTCTGGGACATGACCGGAGTTGGTATCAGAGCATAACAAGTAATCTTGGACATAACTTAGGATAACATAGCATATCTACTGTGAGCTTAGGACAAGTGGTGTCCCAAGAGTGTTCCCTTCATTTCGTTGAGCCTGCAAGATTCTGATCCCTTTGCCCTCATTGTCCTTACTATTTTGTAGGCGATGCCGCCTAAGCGAGGCACCCATGCCCGTGGTGTCCTAAGAGTGTTCCCTTCATTTCGTTGAGCCTGCAAGATTCTGATCCCTTTGCCCTCATTGCTCTTGCTATTTTGTAGGCGATGCCGCCTAAGCGAGGTACCCATGCCCGTGGTGCCTGTGGACGTGGTTCTCATTCTACTCCAGTGACCCGATTGACCCAAGCACATCTTGCTCCACCCGTTGTGGATCCTATACCTGAGGTCCCGATTCCACCCCCAGTGGCACCTGCTCCCTCACCTGAGCTTGCTATTCTAGTTCCTGAGGCTCCTGTCGCTCCTATGCCTTTACCTAAGGCTAATGCCGCCCTTATTTTCTTGATAGTTCCTGTAGGGATTGAGCATTTTTAGTAGATGATGCAGGCCGTCACTGCGGCCCTGTAGACCCGTTAGCTTGCTATTGAGGTTCCTGTGCAGTCTGACTTGCCGCATGCAAGCATGATGTTTTGAGAGTTCTGGCAGCATGATATCCCGAAGTTTAGGAGTGAGCCTAACCCTTCTGCCACCGAGTTGTGGCGCACTGAGGTGGAGAGGATATTCAACACCCTACAGTGTCCGAGTGAGCAAAGAATCTCCTTAGCCACTTTCCTTCTATAGGGCGAGGCCCGACATTGGTGGTCATCAGTATCAAGGATGGATGGGCCAGGTGTAGTTTGAACTTGGAAGGACTTCATGGATAGTTTTGACCAGAAGTTCTTTCCCGATCATGTTCAGGAGCAGAGGGCGATTGAGTTTGAGACCCTAGTTCAGGGTGATATGATGGTGTCCCAGTATGAGGTCTGTTTTGTAGAACTTTCTCGATTTGCTTCCTACCTTGTTGACAACGAGAAGTGGAAGGCTCGCCGTTTTATGAGCGGCTAGCATCCCGCTCTTCATTGTCGCGTGGTGGGACATTGCTTAACGATGTTTAATTAGGTCATTCACAGAGCGTTGGTATATGAGGAGGACTAGGCCATGACCCAGAGGAGCCAAGATTAGAATTCTGGTGGAGACTGGAAGAGGAGGGCACCATCCAGCAGTTCTCGACAGTACCGTCAACAGAGGTGGAGAGGCATATTGAGTTCAAGCAGTCCGCACCACAATCGATAGCTTCATCATCAGCGTAGCCAGCTGCTACTTCCTCCTTGCCATTTTCTGGTGTTCGCTATGGTGTGGACAGACAGGGTAACGAAGGCATGATTACCCTCTCCCCTTGCAGCAGCAGAGTCCACCACAACTGCCTCCTCCCCATCCTCTTCAACAGTAATGTAACACTCCAAAAATCAGGTGTCGAGCAAAGCTCAACTCCCGAGTTTCAACACATCACTCATGTAACATAGATAATGATGATTAAATGTTGTCCATATTAGTGCATTAAACATGAGTGGGAATAATCTAAAATAACATATCATACTCCAGGTGTAATTAAATTAAGCAAGCGGAAGACTTAAGTACTTGAATTATAACATAGAAGTGTTTCACCATCCGGAGTATGAATCTGTTCCAGGCTAAATATATACGAGTGTTTGTTCCAAAATTTACAAAATATCAAAATGTAACTATCTAACTAGTCTACGTAACCCTATAATCCTGACAATTCAGAACAAGGTCAACAGAGATCTGCTTGATAGCTGAATATAGGAGAATTCCTCCTCCTCATCCATAAAGTCTGGCTCTGTCATGTAAGTAGCATCACAACCTGCATCTAAATCAGAGTCTGGTTAGTGTTTTAAAATACCATCCTAGAGTGGGAGTGAGTGATCAACTCAGTGGTACTATAAGGTAAAGGTTAACATGTTATCAATTCAGTTAAGCAGTAATGATAAAGAAATATAACAATCATGTCCTAAGTACTTTTGTTAATGAAGGAATGATATGCGTAATGATGCATACCCTCGCTTGCACTCCCTCAGTGATACTATCTCACGATCATGCATGAAAAACTCCCTAGACGTACACTTCCTGGTTAAAGCACATGTAATGCGGTGCATGGTTGTGTTAGCCAAGTAATTTATTAGGCTTATTCATACAATAAATTTGGAAAGCTAAGGTACCTCCCTTTATATCACTTACCCAAACATTGATCCATCTAGGGTCGTCAATCCTAGCTAATCACATACAATAGACAAGTTATAGGGCATCACCCCTGATGAAAAGCAGTGGCTAGATAAGTTCATGAGATCACACTCAAGGTCACTACGGAGAGGCTCATAACCTCAACGTAGGCCTAAATTTATACTCGAGGTCACTATAGGAGGCTTATCACCTAAACTTAGGGCGACAGCTCGAATACGATGTCCCATACACCACCATATTCAGCTCATGAGTCTTAGCGGATCGTGGTACCAGGGTTAAACGGGCTTTACATTGGTAAGTGGTACCTTAAATTCAAGTAATATTATCCATATATGGTAAACACACAATAGACTAATTGGGTTAATTGACAAGTGCGATGGTATGAGCGCACTTTGAATTAATGGACATGGAGTGCATAAGCACTTTATGTGGCCTAACCACTGTCTACAATCACCATACGACTCGGATTCATTGAACGTATCGAATGTGGTGAAAGTAGTCCGACCACTCAATCGGAAACCATTACCGATTGCTTGGACTATGAAGTAGTCCCAAACATACTCAGGTGCAATAGGCAGTCACATATGTTAATCATAATAGCATTTTTCAAACAATTCAAGCATAATTACCATTGAGCATTTTATCGAACATATTGAACATATAGTCATACATATGCATTTCAGCCATAACTCACTTAGTAGCAATTTACATTACATGAAAGAAACTATAACTGTGGACAAGGTAGTTGAGAATCCTATCTCAACACCCTTGTTGGAAGTAATTTATCAAACACCTTCTCATTCAGACATTTTATCAAACACTTAGGCTACATAATACTATATGCACAAACTAAATTAGTTATAGCATATATTTTGGCAAATCCTTTCGTGAAGGAGTTATTATACACATAACACACATGTATTCTAGATTAATAGTCACAGCAAGCATAAATCATAATTTCACTTTCATTAAAACATTTCAACAAACACATGAAAGCATTTTATATTCACATAGTTCACACACATGTATGATTTATGGAATACATCGTAACTAAGATCATATAGCAGTAATCAAGTTAAGCATAAATCATTGCTAACATTGAAAGCCTTGAAAACCATAACCTAAACGTTTACAGTCCGCACCTTTCGTCTGTTTTCACATTACGAACTCGGTTCGTACACTACGCTTCCATCTACAACACAACAGATACCTAAATAATGAAATAGGTTAGATATTTCGTCGTTTCCTCTATTTGAATCCCTAAAATAAGATTAGGTGTAACGTCCTAGAAAAATTCGTATAAAAACCTGAGTACCACCTCAAGCAGAAATCACTAAGGACTAAATGTAACGCCTTGGAAATCGGGGGTCGAGCAGATGCTCAACTCCTGAGTTCCAATGCATCACTTATGCAACATAAATGAAGATGATTGAATGTTGTTCATGGTAGTGTATTAAACATGAGTGGGATTACATCAAAATAGTAACTCATACTCCAGATCAGTTTAAATAACGCAAGTGGAAGACTTAAAGATATATATAAACGAATAGGAAATCAAAGATCACTGTCGATCTGCTAGAGTATGAATACATCACTGAGTCACCATATACATGTAATAGTATAAAAATAAAATGTGAAAAGAATAATCCAACTACACTGATAAACCCTGTAGCCCCGTCGATCAGTACGGCCTGAGCAAAACCGTCAGAGAACTGCATATAAGAGAACTCATCCTAATTTTCGTAATAGTCAGGATCCGCCTCCTGAGTCATATCCTCATCTGCAACTAAGACAGAGTCTGGTGGGTATTCAGAATACCGTCCCAGAACATGGAAGTGAGTGATCAACTCAGTGAAATTATAGAGTAAAGATTAACATGTTATCAATTCAGTCAAGCAGTAATGATAAAGCAAATATATCAACCATTCCTAAATACTCTTATTAATGCAGGGATGGGATGTTTCATAAATGCATGCCCTCACCTACACTCCCTCGTGTCACACCATCTTACGTTCGCGGCATGCTTCCAGCCCTCTGTGCACTTCATCATCAGCACATGCAGTGCGATGATATGAACATGATTATCGAGTTATTATTAGTCCTTTTCATACAGTAGGATTGGGAAGCTAAGGTACCTCCCTTGTATCATTACCCAAACGAGGATCCATTCTTAGGTCGTCATTCCGAGACAATCTCATATAATAGTATAGTTCTAGATCACTGTAAAGGGCTTGCCACCAATAAATATAGGTCTAGTTATATCTTATAGACTACAACAAGGCTCGTCACCCCAATGCAGTTTTAGGATATACTCGAGGTCACTACAAAGGGCTCATCACCAATCAGAGTAGGCCGACAGCTTGAATATAGTGTCCCATACCACCATAATTGACTTATGAGTATAGGTGCTCACTGGTCACTATAAAGGGCTTGTCACCAATCAGAGTAGGCCGACAGCTCGAATATACTGTCCCATACCACCATAATCGGCCCATGAATCTTAGCGGATCGAGGTACCAAGGTTAGAGGGACTTTCCAATGGTGAGTTTGGTACCTTAGGTTCAAACATGAGCGTCCATACATGGTAAACATACATTGGGTTAATCAGGTTACTTGACGGGCTCGACTAGCACGAGTGCACGTCGAGTGAATCGACACGAAGTGCGTAAACACTTCGTGTGGCCAAACCACTGCCGACAACTCTAGTACGGCTCGGGTTCGTCAAACACGTCTTACGTAGCAAATCAATCTCAGCCACGAATTCCAGTTTGTTACTAAATGCCTGGACCATAATATGGCCCCAATCACATACACTATCAATAGTAGACATTTGATTCAAATTCCACATACATATGAGCGTGTTATGAAATATAACTTAAACAAGAATACAATACGTGGAGGAAATCATACACACAATTAGCAGGACTTGAAATAGGCTAAATACAATATGAAGGAAATCATACATACCAGCAAGGTGAATGAGAGTCATCTCTCAATACACTTGAATATCATACTTTACCTATTTTTAACTCATTCAGACATTTACACAAACACTTAGATTACACTATTCAACATACATCACGTATGTTGACATATTGCATATTTGGGCAATTCCTTTGCTAAGGAGTTGTCGCATACATAACAAGCATGTACTAACAATGATTTATCATGACAATCACAGATTCAAAATTTATACGTATACAGGTATTTCAACAAATACATAGAATACACTACGGTATACACATTTCATATGTATTCGTAACGCGAAACAAACAACACGTTTTGCATGTGAAATAGCATCCACGTCAATAATAAATTATTATCTGACATTGAAAGCTTTGAAAAACATAACCTGTACGTCTATAATCCGCACCTTACGCCGTAGAAGTGTAACGTATATGATTCTAAGCCGTAAGCTTTCGTCAACGGCGGCTTAGCAACCTATAACATGAACTATATTAGCTATTTCATTAATCCATCTATATCAAACCTTAAAACAGGTTAGGGTTTGATTTTCTTACCCAAGTGTGGAATCAGAATTGCCGAAATAACGATTCAGATGGATGGAAGTTGCCACGTAGTGCAGCTAGGTGGAATGATAAGAGAAAAACACCACTTCTCTCTCACTTTCTCTCTCTTTTCTCTCTTCTCTCTCCTAGGGTTCCTCTTAAATTCATATGGAGCAAATGAGAGAGGGTTTAAGGCCTTTTTGTAAGTTCTAAATTGATGGAAATAGCCCTAAGGCCAAGGTATACTTAGGTTATAACCAAATCGGCCTTGTTCCGATCCAACGGAGCATTTCTGGAGGTCCTGTTATTGAGTGTGGTCGGACTTAACTTCATAGATGCTAGATCTTGATCAAGTTAAGTTTTTAGTTCGATCGGATTTCCAGATCAACTTTGGCAGTCCAGTTTCAGTTCAGCGGTCACTGAAACTCGATTAAGGCCACAAATAATTTGACATGAGTGGGCCATCATCCCTGTTCCGAGGGGTGAATTTGGGTCAAAATACAACGGTCAAAATGCTTATAAATGTCACACAAGTGACACGACTCAGATTTCTTAAAATCATATTTAATCTCTTAAAAATATTCAGTTTCTCACGCTCTTCACTCCGGACTCAAGGAAATAGTCCCAGAGCATCATTTGGATGTAATTTTCACGGTGATTGTCAAGTCCAACTACGCGGTCAATATCTTCTAAGTTCATCGCAATCGGACTTTCGACGTGCGGTCCAGGTCCGATACGAAGTTTCAAAGTGCTCCCGAGAGCAACTGGGTTTAAAGTTGGATTTTAGATTTCAGAGTAATGTAGCGTTAACGATTTTACAGGTTTTAAGTCTTGCAGATCATATTTAAAGTGATTAGTGATAATTTCATAGGTAATCTAGGTTAACACTAAGTTAATACTCGTCTAATTTCTAAAAGATTTAGTCCTGAGGAATTTCTACCTAAGTTGGTACTCAGGTCTTTGTACGGATTTTTTAGAGTCGTTACACTAAATCCTTTAGAAATTAAATGAGAATTAACTAGCGCTAAACTAGATTACTTATGAAATTAGCACTAACCACTTTAAATATAATCTGCAAGACTTGAAACTTGTGAAATCGTTAACGCCACTTTACCCTAAAATCTAGGATCAATCTCTAAACCCAGTAGCTCTCGGGAGCATTCAGAAACTCCGTATCGGACTTGGACCGCACGTCGAAAGTTCGATAGAGATGAACTTAGACAAATATGACCGCCTTGTTGGACTTGACAACCATCTCAGAAATCAAGTCCAGACAGTATCCCACGACGATTTGCTTCAGTCTGGAGCGAAGTGTGTGAGAAACATGAAGGATTTTAAAAATTAAATACAAATTTAAGTAATCTGAGTCGTGTCACTTGTGGGCCAATTATAAGCATTCAGACCATCAGAATCTGACCCAAATACACCCTCGGATCAGGAGAAATGTCCCACACATGCCAATGTGTTTGTTGACCTGATCAAGTGTCAATGACTGCTGAACTGAAAATGGACCGCCACGGTTGATCTGTAAATCAGATCGGACTGAAAACTTAGCTTGATCAAGATCCAATATCAGGGAGCTTAAGTCCGACTGCATTCAGTAAAGGGACCTTCAGAAATGCTCCGTTGGATCGGAACAAGCCCAATTTGACTATAACCTAAGTATACCTTGTCCATGGGGCTATTTTCGTCGGTTCTGGACCTATATAAGGGCCTTAAACCCTCTCTCACATATTCCATATGAATTTTAGAACCTTAGCTAAGGAAGAGAATAAAAGAGAGAGAAAGTGAGAGAGAAGTTGGTGATTTATCCTGGGATTCTTCTCAGCTACACTATGTGCCTAATCTACCTATTCGTATCGCTATACGGGCGATACCGACTCCATACTTAGGTAAGAAAACCTAACCCTAATCTGTTTTAGGGCTTTCCAATAGTTTAAGTGATGACTTAGCTAACCTAGTTCATGCTATAGGTTGCTAATCCGTCGTTGACGAAGGCTTAACGTTTAAATCAAATCTGTAACACGTTTATTGGTTTAAGGTGCGGACTATATACGTTTAGGTTATGATTTTTAAGACTTTCAATGTCAGATAATGATTTATTACTGACGTGCTTGCCATTACACATGCCAAATGCAATATCTGTTTTGTTTTACGTATACATATGAACTATGTAGTCTATAGGGAAATTCATGTATTTATTGAAATGTTTGTATGCATTTGAAATTTGATGTTGTGATTGCCATGATTAAATGTCGTAGGTACATGTTTATTATATATGCGACATCTCCTTGCCAAAAGGAATTATCCTAATACGTAATATGGCCAACATACGTGATGTACGTTGGAAAGTGTAGTCGAAGTGTTTGTGAAAATGTCTGAATGAGTCAGTAGTTAGTAAAGTGTGATTTATAAGGGAGTTGAGATACGAATCCCAACTACCTTAACTGTGTGTTTGATTTTGTCCATGAACTGTATAACCTACTTATTCATGTTTAACTGTGTGTATGATTTCCTCCATGTACTGTGTATTCATGTTTAATTTATATTCTAAAACATGTTCATATGATTGTAGGATTTGACTTGAATATTCATTATTGTGATTGTACGTGGTTGGGACTATATTATAGTTCAGGTAATCGGCAACAGTTCTCGAACTGGTGGCTAAGGTTGTTTTCGCCACACAGGATGTGTTAGATGAATCCGAACCGTACTTGGGATGTCGAAAGGGGTTAGGCCACACGGAGTGCTTATACATTTCATGTCAATCAACTCAACATGCGCTCATCCTAATCGAGCTTATCAACTAACCCGATTGACCGATGTATGTTCACCATGTTTGGACTCTACTTCTTGAATCTAAGGTACCAAACTCACCAGTGAAACCCTATTAACCTTGGTTCCTCGATCCGCTAAGACTCATGAGCCGGGCATGGTGGTATGGGACACCGTGGTTGAGCTGTCGGCCTATGTTAGGGCGATGAGCCTCCCCGTAGTGACCAGTGAGCAACCCAGACTCGTGAGTCGAATATGGTGGTATACGACACTATATTCATGCTGTCGGCCTAATCTGATTGGTGATGAGCCCTTTGTGAAATAATGGTGAAGATCGCTTGAGTTGAAGTAGGAATATGTTAATATGTCCTAGAGGGGGGTGAATAGGACCTTTTAAAGATTTATAAGTTATATTTCAATCCTATCACAGAGTATAGATTAGGAATACTCAAAAATTAACTCTATTGCCTTCCAAGCCTGATAGAGGATCCAATCACATACTACTTGTAAGATAAATAACTTTATGAATCAGATTGTGATGGATATGACTGTATATGCATAAGATGTGATTTCAGATAATCATATATAAAAGCATATAAAGCAATCACATAAATGAAAGACAATATCAATCTCAAACACAGTCATTTTATAGTGGTTCGACTACTTGTTTACTCCCCTACTAGCTTCCACACTCAACCCTTGAGTGACCGGATTTCACTAAGGAGGTTTCCTATAGTTCACCTCAAACCTAAGGTTTTAAATCAGGTTCACGTTCAACCTTTACAGAGGTTTCTACTCGGTACCTCAAACCCTAGAGTTTTGCGGGTGCACTCCTAACCAAATGCTTATGCCCACACAGAGCAAGGGTCCACACAACGCACCCAGATGTTTATGCCCACACAGAGCAAGGGTCAACACAACGCACCCAGATGTTTATGCTCTCCACAGAGCAAGGGTCCACACAACGCACCCACACACGTACACTCGTGTCGGAGGCCTCCTTTAAGGACTTCAAAATGGTGAGCAACACTTACAACCTAATCCTAAAAAGGAATGATCATAAATATCTTCTGGACTCTAAGTACTTACAGATAAGTTGATGAGTCCCTTTTAGTGTAGTGATGAAGATCACCTTCTTGTTGATGAAGAGTCTTCAGCTTCCTTGATCCGCAACACAAAGATGTACCTTTACTAGGCTTTTAGGTTGAGTCAAGGTTATGATGGAATACCAATCTCTAAAGATACACCTATAAGGAAGATAGAGTGGTTGCATTCATCTATGCATTCAAGGCATCCCAGCTTAAGGATTTTCCATTAAGGTAGTAGCTGAAGGATCCTTGAATGTGGAAGTTCATTCCCCAATCCACTCTATGAAATATCAATGATGAGGGTGGATTGGAGGATGAACTTCCTATGAGAAAGGGCTTAGGATAAAGGATATGAAGTTTAAAACACTCAAAAACACTCTCTTCTTTCTCTCACAGCAATAAAGACTAATCTCTCTGTATATAGGCAAAAGGTTTCAACGGATATAAATGGTCATATTTATGACAGAGTTTGATATCATTGAGCAATCGTCGATATGATCAAGCATATACTCTTGATTGTATCAACAGACCTCTCGATGATACAAACTCAATTGTCATTTCACTTTTGAAAACCTTTCGCCAACTGGTCGATGGGATCGAAACACACATCGATGTTATCAGATTTCGAACTCCGATTCCATCAAGAGATGGATCGATCTATCGACAGGTGAAAATAAGAGAGAGAAGCCTTAAAGAATTTCAGGTTCTACAGATATGATTGGAAAATAGTCGATGTCATCGGAATTTGTATATTGATGATATCGGAGACCGTTTCGATGGGATCGATAAATCATATAGATGATCTGTGTCTGGATTCGATCTAATCGACCAGGTCTCGATATGATCGATATATGAATATCGATTTATCGACTGGCACCCCGATTAATCATTAAAAATAACTTAAAATTTATGCTGGAGAAAACATACGCCCACAATAGATATGATCGACTGACTTCTGATATGATCGATATTTGAGTTCAGATTGAATCGGACAGTCATCGATATATCGAAGCTTAAGTTATTTTTCTTTAGAAAAATAGGGGCGCCGAAAAACAGACTCTCAATATTATTGATCCTCTTTCGATAAGATCGATATTCGAATATCGATGATATCGACTCACCAGTCGATATATCGATAAATCATCCAGATGATTGTTTGATTGCTGGACACTTTTTGTCCTCACTCGATTGTATCTATTGAGATGCAGAGGACGTCGACAGATCTGGTCGATCATATCGAAAAGGGAATCGATATAATCGACAGTGTAAGAAAAACTTAAAGATTTTTATTTTTGATAAAAAATTTTCTTACACAAAAACCCTAAGATGTTCTACTTATTTTTAAGGGTTTTAATCATCTGGTGTTTGGGACATGGGATGTGAGGCTATGATTTACCTATGGTGAGCTTCCACACATCTAGTTGAGGCAGACACTTGACTTGATCTTCTTGTTAGGCGCTGTTGTCCGACTGACTCAACTCACAACGTAATTGACAAACCAGGGCACTTAGTTGGTGCACTTTCAATCTCTCCCTTTGTTAATTACGTGACAAAATACCCAAAACACCCTAGAAAAATATCTAGACAGATACATCCAAAATTGTGTGTACATGCATTAACATAATTTTATAAATTCTAATCACCTATGTACACACCCAATAAATTCTCCCCCTTAATTCAAAAACTCCCCCTTTCTTGTTGTGACTGCTCCCCCTAACACCTGCAACACAGATATATAATTTTCTACTTGGGGTGTTTGAATTGTTCTCCCCCTTTTTTTCAGTCATTGGCAAAGGCATAAAACGTGATATTGACTGAAGATTGAAGCATATGGGAGAACCATAAGAGTGAATGCATATAAAGACAAGTATCATAGTTATAGAAACACATGCATTTCACATCAGATAGAGCAAAAAAGATAGATTGTCTATAGAGATTCATCAGTGATAACATATATGAATGAAACCAGGGATGCATAAATTCAAATGGTAGAAGGATAAGAACTAAATTTAGCCATATCAATAAAAAGTTCACGCATCCAGACACATCTATCCAAAAAAATATATATACTGTCCCAGACAGCAGTATCTGAAGTATCAGACAAAATAAAATATCAACTTAAGGTAGGGATACCTAAAACAGATAAGCGGAGATGGATGCAAAATCAGGTATTTTATGACTAGACACACAACTTCATCAGAACTGTCTCCTTTTTAGTACATAGAAGGCCCACCAGTCGTTAGTAACTCAAGAATCTGCTGCACAGAGTGTTGGAGAGCTTCCATCCTAATTTCTATTCCTGATAGTCGTTGTTCGCAGTGTTGAAGTCACTCATCAATTCCAGTGAGATTGCTCAAAAATTGACGTTCAAGCACATGACGTTGACGATTTCTGACAGAAATAGGACTAAATTTAGGAGTTCTACTGGATCCCCAGATGGTTTCTTCATTAGGCATGGGATCACTATCTTCAACAGGCAGGGGAATTTTAGTATGCGATGAGACAGAAACATACACCTGTTGCGCTGCATCATGGTCGTACCAAACTTCAGGATATACCTATCAGTTGTTTCTGGCAGACCTGCCCAATGTGCCAGCTTGCAGATAAGAGATGGAAAAGACAGAAATTCAAGATGGTCACTTCTGATTACCTTTATCAGCTGGTCTAATATAAAAGTCGGTAAGCATACAGGGATCTCTTGATAGACATCATACAAAATATTGAGTGCAACAGAACTCAGATGTGTCATTTGCATCATATGAGTACACATTTGTTCTGAAAATACTGTGAAGGAGTCGGAACAAGATTCCTAGGTATTTTACTGGAAGAATATTGCTATCATTTCTAGGAATTGTCATACCCTGGCACAGTGCTTGTGTAATTTCCACCTATCTACCCAAATCATTTAGATTTCTATTAGAAACAGGGATTTGCGTCACTTCAATGTTTAGAACATGACCAAGGACTGATGGAGTAATGTGCTTGGTGTGTTGCATGAATTTTAGACATATGCAAAGTGGGTAATCTTGGACAACACGGCAATAGTTGAAGAACTGCTGGATCATTTCAAACTGATATGGGCCGCCCATATTAAACATATTTTTTCATCCTACGGTCTCCATCATGAGATCCACCCCATAGGGTTTGATAGTACTAATGAGAATAGTACGATCGACTATCGTGATTTGTTCCCAATCTAATTGGTTTTGATATGGTCTAGAATATTTCTCTTTCTTACTCTTGAAAGATTTTGTAGATGAGAGAGCCTTACCTTTTCCTTTAATCATCTTCCTTGTTTCATTTGGATGCTGAGATTTCATCATGACTCTGAGCAGATTAACCAAGGAAACTGATCAGGGCGAAGAGATGGGACTAGAAGATGAAAAAAATGAAAAGAAAAAATATTAATCAGCCTTTTATTTAGGCGCCATCTGACGATCATATCGATCATTGTTTCGATACCATCGAGAAGTTACCGATCGATTCTATCGATTCTGTCTCAGAAGCCATCAACGATCATACGACTTTTCAAATTCTGAAGAGTCGTCGATTGTATCGACCCTTAGTTGATGAAATCGAAAAGAAGCCGACACTTGTATCGAAAGTAGATAATATTTAGAATTTTCACAATTTCGACACACTATCGGGTATTTTTTGGCTTGTTCAGTATATGTCACAAAAATTTATACTAGTACTGTACAAATATGATAATGTTTACATACAAAAATTCAAGGTCTCTGACCTTAGATGTAATATTGAAAGCTCAACAAAATTGCATCATTTCAGCAAATATCCAGATTTTGATGCATAACCTGGACCAATTTCTTCACTCTCAGTGTTTCTAAATATCACTCCTTTGTTTTCCTATAATAATGTAGCAATGGTTATTTGTGCGAAGACCTTTCATAATTGATTTTCTTGATTGATCTAGAATCTCGCATTCTTCTTTGTTGAAATTTACCACATTCCCATTATTACAGATTTGAGAGATGCTTAGTAGGTTATGTGTCAATCCTTTTATGCAAAAAGTATTTTCATTCTTAAATAGATTAATTCCTTCTATAATTCCCTGTCCAATTACTTCAGCAGTGGTTCCATCTCCATAGGTGACTATCCCTTTGTGAAGATCCTTATAGTTTGAAAGAAGAGATTTGTCACCTGTGATATGTCTTGAGTACCCACTGTCTAGGTACCATTTAGCCACATTGCCTGATAAATGATCTGATTGAGTAATAAGGAAATTTGTCTTTTCCTTAATCACCCACTTTGTGACAGGAGTTTTACTTGTGGTAGATTTGTTCTTCCTATCTGATTTGTCCACATGACTTAACTGCTCCTTCATCCTATCAACTATCTCAAGTGGTGATGATTGTATACTTCTTTTGTTTAGCTCATAAACTGACTCATTTTTGTAATGAGCTGGGATAGGGTTGGTGTTGCTACTGGATGCAACAGATTTTCCAAATGGTTGTGCATTATATTTAGTTTTTGTTCTAGCCTTTCATAACCTAATCCCTTTTTGTCCTCTCCATATTTTCCCATTCCTAACAGTTTTTCTAATTTCTCACCACTCTGAAAAAATTTACAGTTTGTTTGGGCAATTTTTCTAGATTATTCTAGCTCATTTTGAAGTGTATAATTTTTATTCTGAAGAATCAGGTTTTTCTCATTTAGTTCTTTGACTTGTTTTTTTAATTTCTCTGACTCAGATTTCAAGGAGTTGTTAGTTCTTTTAAGTCTATCATTGTCTGAGTGACATAGCTGCAAATCAGTAATTAGATGAGTATTGATATTTGAAGCTTTATCCAGATCTATTTGCAGTAATTCCTTTTTGTTTTCGACTATTCCAAGTCTCTTGACAATATTGATGCTATGGATGTAAAGTTGGTTGTAAGCATCTTGAAATTCATTTTTCTCTTTATCTTCTTCTTCTTCTTCTTCAATTTCCTTATTGTCAGATGAAAATGATTCAGTGGCTTGCTGTTCTTTCTCTGGTTTAGTTGGAATGATCGAAGTAGTGGAGACCATGAGAATTTTTAATGATTTCTGATCTTCATCACTTCCTGAGTCACTATTTTCTAAATTTGACTCCTCCGTATCATCCCATGTGGCAGTCATCGCCTTGCCCTTGATTTTTCTGTTTGGGCATTCGGTAGATAGGTGTCCATACTTATGACAGGTATAACATTGTGGTTCTTTGTTCCTTTTCCTAAATTTGCCTTTGGGAGGTTTGTCATCCACCTTTTTACCTCTAGAGGGGCGGTCGTGATTCCTTTGAAATAATCTTCTGAATCTTTGTACCAACAGAGCCACTTCCTCATCTTCATCTTCTTTTTCACTCTCACTGTCCTAATGTTTTGTTTTCTTAGAGGTTTTTAGGACAGTGTTTTTAGATTTTTGGGATTGTGTGAAGTGTAGTTCAAAAGTTTGTAGGGAACCTACTAGTTCTTCTACTTTCATCTCATCAATATTCCTACACTCCTCAATTGTTGTTACCTTGGGATTGAACCGTTCCAGTAAGGATCTTAAGATTTTCCTGTATATTTTAGATATAGGAACCTTCTCTCCCAATCCACCCATGGAGTTACAAATGATGTTCAATTTGGTGAAAAACTCCATAAATGTCTCATGCTCTTCCATCCTGAGATTTTCAAACTGTGAAGTTAAGAGTTGTAGTTTAGATCTCTTCACAGTGTTTGTGCCTTCATGGGTTGTTTTCAATAAGTCTCATGCTTCTTTAGAGGTCCCACACATACTTATCTGATTGAAAATATCTTGGGACACGGCACAGTAGATGGCGTTCATAGCTTTTGCTTTAACATTTCGCTGTTCTTTATCAAACGCCGTCCACTTTTCATTATGTTTGAGTTTAATGATTGTGGTATCATTTTCGAGTACAATTTGTTCAAATGGTACCACATATCCTTTTTCAACTACATCCCAAACTTCATGATCTAAAGATCTGAGGAAGTAATGCATTCTAGCCTTCCAGTAAGCATAATTTGAACCATCAAATACTGGAGGTCTGGTGACAGATGAGCCCTCTCCTTTGGCCATATTTCTACTTTAGTCAAGACCACTCTCTAGACGATGAATCCCTTAAAGAGAGACCTTCTCTGATACCAATTGAAATAGCGATGAAGACCGCTTGAGTTGAAGTAGGAATATGTCAATATGTCCTAGAGGGGGGTGAATAAGACTTTTTAAAGATATATAAGTTATATTTTAATCCTATCACACTAATCCTATCACAGAGTACAGATTAAGATTACTCAAAAATTAACTCTACTGACTTTCAAGCCTGATAGAGGATCCAATCACAAACTACTTGTAAGATAAACAACTTTATGAATCAGATTGTGATGGATATGACTGTGTGTGCACAAGATGTGATTTCAGATAATCATATATAAAAGCATATAAAGCAATTACATAAATGAAAGACAATATCAATCTCAAACACAGTCATTTTATAGTGGTTCGACTACTTGTCTACTCCACTACCGGCTTCCACACTCAACTCTTGAGTGACCAGATTTCACTAAGGAGGTTTCCCATAGTTCACCTCAAACCTAAGGTTTTAAATCAGGTTCACCTTTAACCTTTACAAAGGTTTTTACTCGATTCACCTCAAACCCTAGAGTTTTACTGGTGCACTCCTAACTAGATGTTTATGCCCACACAGAGCAAGGCTCCACACAACGTACCCAGATGTTTATGCCCACACAGATCAAGGGTCAACACAACGCACCTAGATGTTTATGCTCTCCACAAAGTAAGGGTCCACACAACGCACCCAGATGTTTATGCTCTCCGCAAAGCAAGGGTCCACACAACGCACTCACGCACGTACACTCCCGTTGGAGGCCTCCTTTGAGGAACCCACGCACGTACACTCCCGTCGGAGGCCTCCTTTGAGGACTTCAAATGGGGAGCAACACCTACGACCTAATCCTAAAAAGGAATGATCATAAATGTCCTCTGGACTCTAAGTACGACCTAATCCTAAAAAGGAGTGAAGCTACAGGGTCCGTGAACTCGGTTGGATTTGCAGCACAGGGTTGGCCATGGTAACTCTCTAGAGTTCATAGGGCTCATAAGACTACCTTTGGGGGTACTAAATCCATGGTTTTCGATCCATCAATGAGTAGGTTTAAACCCTTCCTCATGAGTATGTACCGGAATCGAACCACAAATCTGGGGGGTCTTATACATGGTTGGCTTGTCATTCGCACACTGCGGCCCTCATTTTCTTCACCTGCAACGTCGGGCCCATTCACGGGAGGGCTTGTCTTCCGTTCCCCGTGATGCTGCCGGAAAGCTATACAGACGGCATGGGTGTTACGCTTGACTAGTCATTTGGGGACTTTTAGCACTTTGGCTTTGAGTCGACTTTTTGGCCCTTTGCTTTTGATCTTTGAAGATTTTGAGCTTTTTGGCTTTTAGTCAACTTTTGGCCTTCTGGATTTTGGTCATTGACTTCGTCAGCTGCCCGCATGGGTATACGTACGATGACCTTCATGGGCTTTTTAGGGCCACTGGCTTCTCGCCGCTGCCCAAATGGCGATCTTCATAGGTCTTATACGTAGCTGGTCCCTTTTAAGCTTTGGTCCTTTTAGGACTTTGGATTTTCTATCTTTTTCTTTTTTTCGGGACTTGACTAGGCTGCCTTTTTATGATAAGTAGCCATCGCTATTGCCAATTCATATATATAGTTGACTGTATGATTCATTCTACTGTGATCATATGGTTGACATTTCGCTGCTGCTGACAATGTCACAAGGACTTTTTTGTATTATGTTTAAAACAACTCATAATCAGCTTAGCGATGATGGCAACTTTGATGAGCGATTGATCGGCAATAGCAACAACTATTCTTTTTTTCTTTTTTTTATTAATATTTATTGATACCTGATAATTCGATTTCGATGGAGAATGGAGATTTTCTATCGGCAATGAGAGTCGAAGCTTGATAGCGATCATCGGCACATTTTATGTCACTGCTTGCTTGATAGCGATCATCGGTACTTTCTTCTTCTCTCTTCTTCGTTTTCCCTTATGTCAATGTTTTCTTGATAGCGATCGTTTAATCGCTTGATCTTCTAATTGCTCGATAGTGATAGTTGCTAATTTTGATGATTAGCTTTTCATTTCGCTTTGCTTTTGGCAATTGTCCTCGGCATTTTGCGTTTGGCGATGACTTGTTATGCTTGAAAGCCTGTCTTTCATTCAAATATACAAAAGAAATGCATTCTATGGTGAGAAATATATTTCTATTTCGCAGTTTTTACTCACCTGTCTTAATTGATATTTTACCATTGCTGTCGTAAGATCTGTGTGGTTGACCATGTAGGTTTATTCCACTACTTATTTCATTATCATGAACGGTGAATCCATAACTGATATTTTTCCAGCTGCTGATATATTCTGAGAAGATATTTCGCCATTGCCGATATATTCTGAGAATCAATAATTGATATTTCATCGTTGCCGATATATTCTAAGAATATCCATGTTGTATTTGAAATAGTTTATCATCTTGGTAATGATAGCAATTTTGATAAGATAAGCTTGCGTGAGCCATTGAAGACGACAACGATAGTTGCTTATTTTGGCGACGATCATTGGCACTTGCTTATTTTGACAACAATCATCGACGCTTTTATCTGGCGATTGTCATTGACGCTTTTATTTGGCGATTGTCATTGACGCTTTGCATTTGGCGATTGTCATTGATGCTTCGTATTTGGCGATGATTTGACGCTTTGTATTTGGCGATGATTTGATATGCTTGAAAGCCTGCACTTTATCCAAATATAGAAGAAATATATTACATGGTGAGAAATATATTTCACAGTTTTTACTCACCTGTCTTGCCCCCTTTTGATTAGGAAGCATTACTCTGGGAATCTTCATAATCAAAATCATGATGATGTAACCTGACACCGCATCATCTCATACTTTTGTTTAAGATTAGCTTTTCCCCCAGTCTCGAACTAGTCAAGCCTGTGTATTATTATTTCTTCTTTTTTTTTTCTTTTCTTTTCTTTTATGCCGTACACCTAAACAACTTCTCCTTTATCAACTGTCTTCTGTGACTTATACTTCAAGCCATTCACTTTTCTTTCTTCTTCGATTGCATCTCCTTGTCTTTCTTCTGAAATTCAAAGTCATTTGGAAATTTGTGCTTTAATTTATTCGTATAAGGAAGAATACATGACCTTGTCTTTTGCAATCCTTTCGCTCCTTTAATTATCGGTGACGATCATTATTGCTTGATAGCATTCTCTTGCTTTTTTGCCTCAACTTCATCCTGCAAAAATTGATATAGACAATTATTATAAACAATTACCATTTCGAGGAGTCAGCAATTACCTTATTTGGAATTCTGTAAATTTATCATTCTGAGGCTTTGTTAATCTTGCTCTCTCTTTTGATTTATTTTTTTGTTTTTTTTTTTTTAGAGAACATCAAAACTGTAACTCTTTATTTATTTTGTATGCCTTTGTTTGCCCCTTGAATAATTGTGCTGGAAATCTTTTGCTTCAACACGCTGTGAATCCTCTGGATATTCAGGGATGATATATTTTACTGAACTGACAGATATCTTGATGAAAATTTACCCCCATGATGAATATACTCGTCTTGGTTTCTTCTTTCCTGTTATTCTTTTCTTCTTTGTTTTGTTTCCTTTAATACTTTAACTATGGTAATTTGGTTGCCTCTGCAGCTAGCGATTAATTCCTTCTTTCTTCTACAGTATCTGTTGTTGTTCCCTTAGGACTCTTGAAATAGCCGATTCATATAAGAGTGGAATAACTTTACTTTGACTCTTGCTCTTCTGATCTGGGAAGTTGTGATGATGCCCCCAGGGTTCTCTATTGACCGATGAATTCGTCAATTCATTAATTGATCTGTTTACTTGTTGGCGAGCAATGCTTGACTTAGTTGAAATAACTTTTCATCTGAAGGCTTTGTACATTCTTTGTGCACCAACATGCTATCATCCGTCCTTCATTGTCTCACAATGCTACTGATGAAGCGGACACTGCTTTCGATGCTACCATGCTTCTTCTTAATTTAACTTCCCCGTCATGGAAGTGCTTCTGCATGCTACTTATTATTTGGTCAGCATGTGAGCACAGCTTTGCATAAAAACCAGGTGAATTTAAATTGGCTCCAGAACTTTGAATGCTTTCTATCAAGCATTTAAAATTGTCGAATTGACTTTCTTTTTTAGTGTTCTTCTGAGCAAACGATAATTCCCCATCTACTGCCGAGAATATAACTTCATCCTCAGCAATGCCTTGAAAGATGCATACTTAGGTAATGAATTATAATCCGAGACAGATCGAGACAGCCTGTTCCTCTTCCTTAGACATGTACTGACTAACTTTCTCCAGTAACTGTCATTGTTCTGGCATTATTCGTCTTTGATTGAAGTGGATTTGATCATTTCTGACACTTTGTTGGTGGAAGTATATTGGATGTGATATACCTGTCATTCAGAACAGAGCGTTAGCTATTTTATTAAATAAATCGTACTTTATTTTCAGAGATGAAGGGGAGGATGTTCCCACTGAGAGTCGCCATTTTGGCGTCTATACAGACGCCAAAAAGTGATAAATATTCTTTTAATATTTTTCAAGTTACCATTGAATATAAAGTCCCCAGTGGAGTCGCCATTTTGTTCCGACAAAGAAAACAAATGCGTTTCGATTCGGGGGATTTATTCAATGATAATAAAGAATGAATGAGAGAACATTCATCACATTTATCTGAGTTCATTTACATTCTCTGATTCCCTTGATTCTGAAAATAAAGTACAATTAATATAATGTACTGAAGAGAAGATAACTCGATGGAAATTTTGGCAACATTCTGACGCTATTTCGGTCATCTCCTAAGTACTTAGGAGGGATTGCTGATTTGATCAGCCAGTCTTCAATGAGATTAGAGATTTCATCAGCCTTTCGACGCCTATTTTGATCATCTCCTAGGACTTAGGAGGGATTACTGATTTGATCAACCAGTCTTCAATGAGATGGAAGATCTTTCCAGTCATTCTTCTTTAAAATATGAAGCAGCTTATTGCAGTGTGGCCAGGCCCTGAAGAAATTAGCCTGATCATGCTAAATGGGCCCGAAAAGTCTCCCAGAAGGAAAGATTAGGGGGTTTCCACCGTCCATTTGATTTCAAACTTGACGTGCAGCCTTAAAACCACAAATTAACCGTCCATGTCAAATTTTAGTTTCTAGATCATTGTAGAGGTGGCCGAACTGGCAAATCAGCCCTCGAGATCATGATTTGGGGCCCGCCAGATATCTGGATATACTTCAAACTCGGCCTCAACGCTTCAAATACAATGAGCAAGTGAATGGACGGAGCAGATTTTCTGCAAACATCAAGGTGAAGCCTGCATGCGCAACGCATGTACGTAGAGTGCATGTACACCGGCCGTGCACGCGCTATAGCCAAAGTCGGTCAGCATCGCTGACCCGACTCTCCTTCTCAAATCCACGAAAATGGGCAGCTTCATCACAGCGGCTGCTGATTTTATGTAGTGTGGTTCACTCGATGATCTGTTGAATGATCTGATCCGTCCATTCTCTTCAGAGGATGGGAATTAGCCTCGCCAAGCTCTCCTTTTATCGCCATGCAAACCGTTGAAGGAACTCAACCGTTAAACACGGGATGGATGGTGAGGTGGATGATTTGGTGGACCGTACTGTTTTTACCTCAAAAGCAGTCTGTCCTTAGTAGTTGTTCATCGTGATTCCAACGAACGGAGCAGATCTTCCAAAAGACTCCAGTAAATGGATCCTTCAAAACTACAGAGTCGACGTACGTCGACTCTGTTGAAAACAGAGCATCGAATCTTGCTCAGTGGGCCACCATCACGCAGGGAGGGACTGATCCGAAGCGTCCGTGAGATAGAGGGAGTGAAAACAGTCGAGGTGATGCTAAGCTTTGGCGACGATGTCCAGCCGTACGATCTCTACGGTGACTGGAAAATGACTATTCGACGGCTTTCAAGGCTTGATTACCTAGGTGGGCCACATCATCAGTTGATCAAAACCGGCCTTTCACTGTCAAAATTCTGAGAAGAAGACATTGGGCGGTGTGAATTTCTCAAAAGGATGCTGAATTGGGCCCCACCAGTGACACAACAGAAGAAATAAAATTCCTTCTCTATTACACGTGTTTGGAGCTTCGAACGATTGCGCGGATGCAGCAACGACACTCTCCCTTTGCGCGGACGCCATTACCGTTCCTTCCTTTGCGCAGACGCCATTGCAGTCCTTTACTTTGCCCGGACGCAACTTCCATTGCGCGGACGCTGCAGCTTCCTTTATTGCGCGGACGCTGTAACTTTTTCCCTTGCACAGTCGTGCGCAAGTAACTTCGGTTGCGCATTCCAGTGCAGGCAACTTCAGTTGCGCCGGCTAGCACAAAAACTCCCTTCTCTCTTCCTCTCGTTTCTTTGGCCCACCAGCTCTCGTCCGATCCATCCTCTCAAATGAAGCGGAAGTGGGGGTATTTATAGGCCTCACCACTCTTACAGAGTGGTGATCACCACCACCTATTGCTTCATACTTGAATTCCTTCTTTTCTTAAGCTATGGTGCCCACCAAGCCACCTCTTAAACGGTAGTGTATGACCTTTCTCTCTTAAAATGACACATTTGCTCCTCGTTTTACCAAATTACCATTTTCAATCCCTTTTACCACCTAAATTACCCCTTGGATATGAAATGTTACCAAAATACCTAAACTACCCCTAGAACTGGATTTTACCAAAATACCTTTGGAACTGAATTTTTACCAAAATATCCAAAACTACCCGTGGAGCTGAAACTTTACTAAAATCCATAAACTACTCGTGAAGCTGATACTTTACCAAAATCCCTAAACTACCCGTGGAGCTGATACTTTACCAAAATCCTTAAACTACTCGTGGAGCTGATACTTTACCAAAATCCTTAAACCACCCGTGGAGCAGATCAGTACCATATGATTCTCTGACCACTACAATGAGATATTTTTTATGCCTCAACACACACATCGATGTTATCGAATTTCAAACTCCGATTCTATTTAGAGATGGATCGATCTATCGACAGGTAAAAATAAGAGAGAGAAGCCTTGAAGAATTTTAGGTTCTACAGATATGATCGGGGAACAGTCGTTGTCATCAAAATTTGTATATCGATGATATCGGAGACCATGTCGATGGGATCGATAAATCGTATAGATTTACCTATAAGCTTGCTGGATGATCTGTGTTTGGATTCGATCCAATCGACCAGGTCTCGATATGATCGATATATGAATATCGATTTATCTACTGGCACCCCAATTAATCATTAAAAACAACCTGAGGACATCGATAGAGCTGGTCGATCATATCAAAAAGGAAATCGATATAATCGACTGTGTAAGAAAAACTTAAAGATTTTCCTTTTTGATAAAAAATTTTCTTATACAAAAACCCTAAGATGTTCTACCCGAGCATACCTGGAAACTGTATTGGGGTGATGAGCCTTATTGTAGTATCTAGGGTATAACTAGGCCAGTATTGATTAGTGACAAGTCCAGCGACCTAGAACCATAACATCGTATGAGATTTACTAGGATTGACGACCCTAGAATGGATCATTGAGAATTGATATAAGGGAGGTGCCTTAGCTTCCTAATCTGGCTGTATGAAAAGGATTAATAAGAACTTGGTAATCACGTTCATGCACCGCATTGCATGTGCTTTGGTGTGGAAGAACACTTTCGGGTGTTTGCCATGCGCGTCGTTAGATGAAGGCACTGAGGGAGTGCAGGCGAGGGCATGCATCATTATGGCATATCATTATTGCATTAAAAAGAGTATTTAGGACATGTTTGATTGTATTACTTTATCATTATTGCTTGACTGAATTGATAACATGTTAACCTTTGCTGTATAGCTCCACTGAGTTGATTACTCACTCCCATGTTGTGGGATGGTGTTAAACACAAACCAGACTCTGTCTTAGTTGCAGATGATGATGTGACCCACGAGGCAGAGCCAGAGTTTGAGGATGATGGGAAGGAATTCTCTTACAAGCAGTTTTCGGGCGGATTCGCGTAAGTTGAGTCCGGATCGACGGGTGTAACGACTTAGAAAAATCTGTACTTAGACCCGAGTACCATTTTTAGCAGAAATCGTTTAGAACCAGATCCCTTAGAAATTTAATGTGTTTTAGCTAACGTTAAACTATATTGCATATAACAATTATACCGATAGCTTTCAATATGATCTGTAAGACCCAAAACCTATAGAATCATTGACGTTATATTACCTTGAAATCTAAAATCCAACTCTAAACCCAGTTGCTCCCAGAAATGCTTTATAATTTTGTATTCGATTTATACCGCAAATCAAAAGTCTGATAGCTATGAACTTAGACCATTATGACCGCTTAGTTGGACTTGACAAGCCCAAACGATGTCCTGAGACTATTTCATTGAGTCCGGAGTAAAGAGAGTGAGAAAATGAAGCTTTTAAAAAAATTAAATATATTTTTAAGTAATCTGGACCGTTTCACTTGCGCATTATTTTTAAGCGTTCTGACCGTTAGATTTCGACCTAAATTCACCCTCGGATCAGGAAAGGTGACACTTACATGTCAAAGTGCTTATAGCCCTGATCGAATTTCGGTAACCGTTGAATTGAAGCTGGTCCACCACGGATGATCTGAAAACCCAATCGTATTGAAAACTTTACTTACTAAGGATCCAATACTAGTGAGTTTAAGTCCGACCGCATTTGATAAGAGGACCTTCAGAAGTGCTTCGTTGGACCAGAAAGAGCCCGATTTGGTTATAACTTAAGTATGCCTTAGCCCTAAGGCTGTTTCCATTGAGTTTAGGCCTATAAAAAGGCCTTAAACCCTCATTCCGAAATTTTATACGAATTTTCTAAACCCTATCTTTCTAAGAGAGAGAAAAGAGAGTGAAAGTGTGGGAGAACCTGTTGATTCTCTGTAGGATTCTTCCCAGTTCATCTACACATCGAACATGCGTATCTGAATCGTTCTTCCGGTGATTCTGATTTCATTCTTGGGTAAGTTAAGCCAACCCTAACCTGTTTTGAAACCTAGAATAGTTTAAATGAAGTCCTAGCTAACCTGTTTCATGCCATAGGTAGCATATCCACCGTTGACGAAGACATATCGTCTAAATCACATCTAATATGCATTTTCTGGTTTAAGGTGCAGACTATATACATTTAGGTTATGGTTTTCAATGATAGAAGTGATTTATTCATGACGTGAATGCTATTACACATGCCACATGTGCTATCTGTTTCGATGTACCTATATGTATAAGTTATGTTAGAAATAGAGTATTTTAGGTATATGTTAGAATACCTGTATACGTATGGATTATGTCGTTATGATTGCCTTGATTATTTTTCGTCGGCATATGCATGATATGTATGCAGAAACTCCTTGGTGAAAGGACTCGGCCAAATATGTAATGGAATTGACATATGTGATGTATGTTGAATAGTGTAATCTAAGTGTTTGTATAAATGCCTAAATGAGTTAGTAGTTTATAAAGAGTGATTGCTAAGGTTGTTGAGACATGAATCTCAATCACAATATTTGAATGTATGATATCCTCCATGAATTATGTAACTTAAATTATTCATGTTAAATGTGTGTATGATTTCCTCCATGTACTGTATTTAAATTTCAGTTATATTACATGAATGTTCATTTGAAAGTAGGATATGAATCATATGCCTGTTATTGAGTTTGTACGTGATTGGGGCTGTACTACAGTCTAGGTAATCGGTAACCGTTCTGTAAATAGTGGTTGAAGTCGACGAATCTGAGGCGTGCTTGGGATGTTCGACAGTGGTTAGGCCACACGGAGTGCTTTTGCATTCCATGTCATTCAACTCAACGTGTGCTTAGCCTAGTTGAGCTTATCAACTACCCCGATTGACCGATGTTTGTTCACCATGTTTGGTCACTACTGTTTGAATCTAAGACACCGAGGTTACCAGTGAAACTCCCGTTAACCTTGGTACCATGATCCCCTAAGACTCATGAGTCGGACATGGTGGTATGAGAAACCATGTTCGAGTTGTCGGCCTACGCTGGGGCGACAAGTCTCCCCGTAGTGACCAGTGAGAACCCTACTCTCGTGAGTAGATTATGGTGGTATGGGACACTATATTCTTACTGTCGGCCTACATTGATTGGTGACGAGCCGTCTGTAGTGACCTCAAGTATATCCTGACACTGCTTAAGGGCGACAAGTCCAGTTACAGTATTGAGGATATAACTAGGCCTGTATTGATTTGGTGATGGGGGAGTGGTGTAACGATTTCATGCAACAGCCCTGACAGCCCTTGCAGCTACCTAGAAATGTAACATCGTATGAGATTTCCTAGGACTGAAGACCTTAGAATGGATCAATGTTTGGGGATTGATATAAGGGAGGTGTCTTAGCTTCCTAATCCTGCTGTATGAAAAGGACTAATAAGAACTGAGTAATCATATTCATGACATCTCACTACATGTGCCATTGGCGTTGGTGTGAGAGCACAGTGATAGTGATTCATGCCGCGATCGTTAGATGATGTCGCATGAGGGAGTTTGTGGTGAGGGCATGCATCATTATCTCATTCATTCTCACATTAACAAGAGTATCTAGGACATGTTTGATTGTACTGCTTTATCACTACTGCTTGATTGAATTGATAACATGTTAACCTTTGCGGTATAGTACCACTGAGTTGATCACTCACTCCCATGTTCTGGGATGGTGCTTAAACACCAGCCAGACTCTGATTTAGTTGCAGGTGACGGCGATGCTGGCAAGGCGGAGCCAGACTTTGATAAGGACGAGGAGGCATTCTCATTTATGCAGTTCTCAGGTAGGTTCATGTGAGCCTTGTCCTGACAAGCGGGGATTTTTGGGATATGTATATGACGATTTTGCATAGTTGATCCATGTATTTTGAGACACAGTTGTATATATTGCCCTGGGCAGAGCATACATATTTTGGGGATTCTTTTTTATTTATATATGTATTTAAGTCTTCTACTTATATTTCCTCAATATCCCTAAATTATGTCTACTGATCTGGCTTGATCTATTTCATGTTTCATGCACTAACACCGACAATATACATCCATTATTATTTATGTTGCATAAGTGATGTTTTGGAACTCTAGAGCTGAGTTGTGCTCGACCCTCGAATTTCAGGGCGTTACAAGTTGGTATCAGAGCATGATCTGGATTAACCTGGACCTGGGTTAGGGTCTCACGATGCACGTTGATGCCACTATAGCGTAGGTGGGTGCGAGAACAATCTAGAAATAGAACTAGGACTCCCAGTTTGTCATTTGATGAAAGTTTGCTGAAAATAATCACCGAGATCGAGTCCGTGCACACTCCTTATCACACACGACGAGCCCAAATCACTTCTAGATCGTCAATTGATGGGTATAGACCGCATTTCTTCCTATTTCAGCCATTAAAAATTGTTAATCATGAATAAAGATCAGATTAGTTTTGAAATGACCCGAAATGGCTCAAATCGAAAGAGGGGGGCCAAACGAATCAGTTCCAGGGGGTTCCAGGGTGGGACCCCAACTTTTTTAAACCCAGGGGGTGGTGAGGCCCTCGCCGATTTGTCCAGTGGCAGGCGAGGGCCTCGCCGATTCAGTTTCTATGTGGTCGTTTGGTTGAGTGGCAGTATAACAAGAGCCTCTTAGCGACCCATATGTCGGGTAATTTTCATCTGCTTCATCACATCTGCACGTTCAATGTTTATCTCAGGTGGAGCAATCGCAGTGAATGCACGCGTCTCATGGTAGATTTTCTATATCAAGTGGGGCAAAGAGAGAAGGGGTGTGTGCCTACGTTTATCCTGTGACAGATCATCCTTATCGCGTGATCAAGAAGAACGACTGAATCGCTTCCCTTCGGCCGACTCATATGCAAGATTGCGCTCGAGTTTGCCTACAGATTTAGGGCGGAGTTGCCAGCACCGGTCCATTATATCAGCGAGGTTAGGCTTAACCAGATGAAGATGGGGCCTCTGCAACGTGAGGCCTAACTTGATAAAAGTGAGGAAGAGTACGATAGTGAAGAAGAAGTGCAGGACGAAGAAGAAGAGGAGGCTCAGGATACTGATGAGAGTCCTCCTCCTGTGACTCAGGCTGATAGGGATGCCCGTATAGTTCGACTCGAGGAGGGTTAGGCTGCTCTTCGACAGGATATTATGGATTTGTGTGGCCTCGTAAAGCGTAAGTTCAAGAAAGTAACTCGCATGTTGAAGACTATCCTGTGCTGCCTGAAGGATAAGGGTGCCCTTCTCCATCACCAGATTCCAATGAATAGGATTTATGTAGTCGTTGTTTGCTTGTTGTTGCTTATTTTTATATATGGTTTGGTAGTGGTTTGGTAGTTTGATAGTTGTTCAGTGTTTGAAGCTTAGTGATTAAAGCTTAGTTATTTTGTTCACATGCTTTCTCTGTCGTGATTCATGCAATGCTGTAAATCATGTATTGTGATAAATTTATTAATGAAATTCATGTTGTTTCCTTGGCTTGTGAAGTTAATGCTGTGAATGGACTGTATGAATGCCTAATCTCATTGGTTGCTATCCTCTGCTATGTGTAGGGTATGCCACCTAAGGGTTCAAGATCATCGGTCCGTCTTTCTCTGAGAGATTCGCTCGACGGGGACCTTGCCCTGTGCGATACTCATATGGACCCCCATTTGGGCTCATCTCGTTCAGATCTCATGTTGAGTTCTCAGCCGGCTTCTGGTCCTGCTGCTGGGTTACCTCCTGTGACACCTTCTGTGGTGCCTCCTATCACACTTACAGTTCCCAAGAAGAACCATGCGTCTACGTCGACGCCGTCTACATCACAGTCCGCTCTACCTCCTGACAGGCTAGAGCAGATGATGTTGTTGATGCAGCAGCAGCAGATACAGTAGCAGCAGTAGCAGTAACAGTTCTTGTCCTCCATGGCTGGCATCTTTGTTCAGTCGATGGCTGTGACTCCACCTGCCTCGCCTCTACACCCTGTTGGGCATACTAGTGCGAGAGATACATTCGAGCGGTTTCAGCACTTGAGGCCTCCTACATTTTTGGGTACTCACAGACCTGAGGAGGCTGAGTATTGAATAGACCACATCTCGAAGATGCTTAGACCGTTGCACTGTTCTGAGGCAGAGCAGATTGAGTTGGTCGCCTTCATGTTTGAGAAGGAGGCCAGCTTATGGTGGGACAACATTCTCTGCACAGTTATGGAGGGATTTGAGTGGACGTGGGTAGCGTTTGAGGCTTGCTTCCACGAGAAGTATTTTCTGGTCACTTACCGGCATAAGAAGGAGAGTGAGTTCCTTCGCCTTCGCTAGGGAGGCATGTCGATGATGAAGTATGAGAACAGGTTTACGGAGCTAGGCAGGTATGCTCCGTTGATTCTGGGTGATCAGTCGTTGAGGATGCTGCATTTTTCTGAGGGTTTACGGCCTGAGATTAGATCGAAGATGTGTTGTGCGAACATTTCTTCTTATGCGAAGCTGGTGAGCATGTCCTTGTGAGCAGAGCAGGACGGGGAGAGGCTGTCCTGCACGTGAGCACCTGTGGTTCCTAGGCCGCGACCTGAGTTCGTGAGTAGGCCTTTCTTCCGTAAGAGGCCTCAATTTGATTCACCGTAGGGGTCTTCTACATCTCCTGGCCATTTGAGCTGTTCTGATGTGTGGTGCTGCTATTGCAAGAAGCCTGACCACACTGAGATTTCTTACTTTTCCAGGATGCGAGATAGTGGGTTCTTGCCGCCTTAGAGGATCAGTCGTCCGATGCCTCAGGCCATTTCTGCATCACTCCTTCGATCAGTACCAACTCATCCTTGCTTCAGACCCTCAACACCTCTTTTCACGCCTCCACAATGGCCCATGGTTCCTCCACCACATCGCCCCCAACAGGCTCGGGTTCATGTGCTTATAGCTGTGGCGCCCAAAGCAGATTCAGCATCGACGTCATTTGAGGTTCCTTCGCACATCCTAGGTACGCCTATCTTCCTGTTGGTGGACACTGGGTCCACTATTTCAATCATTTCTTATGCTGCAGTCATGCGGTTGGGTTTGTTTATGGCTCCTGCGAAGGGAGTGAGACTCACGACAGCTACAGGGACTACGTCAGATATTACTCGGACCTGTGAGTCTTGCTCGATAGATTTGGGTAGTAGGACGGTGGTCGTCGACGTGATTGTCACCCCACTGTGTCATTATGATGTTATTTTTGGGATGGACTGGCTTGCGAAGATAAGAACAAAGATTGATTGTGAGGCCAGAGTTGTGACAGCCTATGGATCTGAGGGCATGACCTTCTTTTTTCCAGTTCAGGTCAGTTCGTCCTGTCGTCTTAGTAGCTACGCTTTTATGTTAAAGAGTTCTGATGTTCCGATGTTAGAAGATATACCAGTAGTTCACGATTTCTCTGAGGTGTTTGAGAAGATTCCAGGGCTTCCTCCTTGGTGTAAGATTGACTTCACTATTGATCTTGTGCCCAGTGCGACGCCTATTTCCCTACCGACGTATCGTATGCCTCCATGTGAGATGGAGGAGATGAGGAGTCAGATTGATGGCTTGCTTGAAGCAGGCTTTATTTGATCGAGCGTGTCACCTTGTGTAAGACCCGTATCTTGGTCCGTACCGTTCCGTAGACTTTCGCGGTCTTACCGGTCGAATTTCGGCAACCTTCGACCCTTAACCGATATCGACGCGTGACCCTAATTCATATGCTGACAACCCGAGTCAACTCAACCCGAGACCAATACCATAGCGACCGCGCCGTTGCCGCGGTTCCGATGCCACGACTCACGTGCTGAGGCGATACCCTGGTCAAGAGTTGTAGACCGACGTTCGGTGTGAGGAAGCGCCGTGCATTGTGAAATCCAAGGGAATCTCTATGATGTGTCACATCAATCACATCAATCCCATCAATCAATCATCCATCAATCCATCACATGTCAAGTACATGTCAGGTACACATCACTCTCACCCCTTTTCCCAAGCAAGCCACAAAATTCTTCCATGCCCATACCTTTCTTACACAAAGACCACAAAAGTCTTCCAAACCCATACCTCTCTTACACAAAAGGCCACAAAAGTCAAGGATTTCTTACACCCCATCTCTCTCCCATCCATCACTCCATCACCCATCACACTCTCTCTCTCCCTTTACAACTCTCTCTCTTTCTCTCTTTCTCATCTCAAATCTTAAGCAAAAACCCCTCCATACGTATGGAATTCTCCAAGCATTCCTAAGCTTCAAGTGGCCCACTTTCCTACCCCACCATCTCCCATCTCAACCCTCCATCCTCATCTCATCCATTGAAGTTGAAGCTAAGGTGCTAAGGAACCCCTAGGAGCAAGAAGATCGGACGGTGGGTGCCTCTATAGGGTAGTTTTTCTTATTTTTATGATGGGCCAAGTGAGGCCCACCGATCAATGGTGTAGATCTCACTTGGGACCCTAAGTTGTGGCCGATGGACCACTTGGATCATCATGATCATTCCATGATGGGGCCATTCTCCATGGACCCCATCATGATGTTTATTTCTTTAGAAAGGTCATCTAGACCATCCATATTGGTGGGGAAAGGATCCCCACCATTGATTTTAAGTTTTGATGGTCCTATGTGCTAAATGACCCACTTATGTATGATTCATTACAAGGGAGGGCCCATAGTATCGGGATCCCTTCATCACAAGCGTGTCCCACCCTCCATCTCTCTCTCTCCCTCTCTCTCTCTCTTTATCTCTCTTTTGATGATATGGTTGTGTGGTCACTTGGTCGGACCCCACCTTGTAGATGTGTGATATCTATACCATCCAATCGTTTGGTGGCTCACCTTGACAACATGTATGAGGGTGGGGCCCACCTTAAATATGTGCCATTTACAACCGTCCAGCATCCAAGGACGCTAGACGTTGCAAATACACAAGGTGTGCGCTGCCAGTGGGTGTACTGTCACAGCAGGTAAAAAAAATGATTTTTGGAAGGGGTGTAAAAGTAGGTCCCACCTTGGTGTATCGGTACAATCTAAGCCGTCCGTCCTCTTTGCCATATCATTTTAGGCGTTGAGCTAAAGAATGGGTTCAATCCGATGATCAGGCGGGCCATACCAGAGAAAATGGTACTTTTACCCTTCTAAGGCTTTTAGGGCCCATCTGGTCGTTTCTACACGCCAATTACATGTCAACCCTTGGATTTTTACGGCATGTTTGGGCCCTAGAATCCAGTGGGCGGAGCGGATCTCCTAGGAGTGGGACCCACATGTAAAAAGTATATATATATATATATAAATAAAATGAAGAAAGGAAGGTGGGCATTGCAGCAGCAGCTGCTGCTGCTGCCAGCGCAGGCAGCGTGCCTGCGGCTTTGACATACGGGCAGGCGGACAGCCACCCACGGTTCCAGCCTTAGGCCCCACCTTGATGTTTACGTGCCACCTAAATCGTTCATATGGTGGGCCACCCTCTGAAGTAGACCCATCCCAAAAACGGGACTCATCCAGATCTCAAGTGGCCCACACCACACGAATCAGTGTGAATTGAACTCTACCGTTGAAATATTTTTGGGGCCCACAGAAGTTTCAGATCAATTTGAAATTTGTGTTTTCACTCCATTCAGGTCTAAGTGACCTTATGAACGGGTTAGATGGCATCTAAACATTACATTGGGCCCCACATGGGACCCACAATGATGTATGTGTTTTAAGTCCACCGTCCAGTGGATGGTGGCGCCCACCTTGACGTTGTATTGACTCCACCGTCCAGTGGACGGTGGAGCCCTCCGTGATGCATGTGATATCCCCACTATTCAGCGGCAGTGGGACCCGCCATGATGCATGTGATGCATCCAGACCGTCCATCCACTTGGTAAGATCATTTTTGGCTTGAGTGATGACTGGGTGGGCCACCTACGTTTGGGAAAGGCCCATTTAATTTATTTAAAGGCCTATGGGTTAGACCCATTTAATTTATTTAAAGCTTATGGTTTAAGCCCATTTGATTTATACAAGGCCTACGGGTTTAGGCCCATTTGATGTACCATAAGGCCTATGGGTTTAGGCCCATTGGGTTCATATAAGGCCTAGGGGTTTAGGCCCATTTGACTCATATAAGGCCTATGGGTTGAGTCCCATTTGATGTACATGTGGGGGACCAATTGGTGTGGCCAATTTGTTACATATTAGACTTATGAGACTAGGCCCAATTGATGCAATCTAAGGCCCACGAGTTTTGACCCATTGCAATGCACTTAAGGCCCATTGGTGTGGCCCATATGATAGAGCCCATTTGATATATTTAAGGCCCAATGGGATGTACCTAAGGTCCATTGCAATGTGTGACCCCATCATAGAGTATGTAACTATGTTCATGACGATCGTGCCTTGGGAGCAATGTTGGTTTGACGTCCACATTATGAGTGTAATGCTGGTTGGAAGTCCACATTACGACTCTCCTTAGGGCCCATTGTTAGGCCCGTAGTTATTGTGTATAGGCCGTCCAGGTCCATCGGCATTGTAAAATAGTTCATTTCATTATAACATATTTAGTACAGTTTCATGACTCATGATCATTCGCATCATATGTATGCTTGATATGAGAGGTGACTGATCATAGCATATGCCTCTGGGCAGATTATTTATGGGACCCGATTAGGCGGTGTTGCCCTGCATGAGCGCACGATACGCGTAGGATTTGCTATATGATTGGATAGTGTGACTCATGCATTTAGCATTGGGTGACATGGTTGTTATACGCCCTAGCTACATCGAGGTCGTATCCTCTACAGGCAGATCGTGGTTGGCAGGATTGGATACCAAAAATCTCGTTCTACATGGGGTGCTATAGATATCCCTGGGTGAAAGTCCCTAAACCCTTATGGTACTAAGAGGTTGCTCCAACGTCTAGACCGAGTGGGTAGATGAGCGTTGAGTGCCGATTACCAGACGGTTACGCTCTCCACTGTGTTGTGGTCGGTTGGAAGGGGGTGCGGCCTTACCCGCCCGAGAGTAGGGGGCAATGCTAGGCTGAGTTTGACTAGCTCGAGGAATGGGTCCGTTATCGACGAGTCGCGCCTGATATTGGCAGACGGATAGTGAGGTCTTTCCTACTTACCTTATTGTGCGCTATGTGGCGGCAATCTAGTTTAGAGTGTACTAGACCCCGGTGATATCCCATATTTGAGCTGTATTGATATATAGACATAGATGAGGATCTGTATGCTTGAGTTTCATTGTACATCGCATGGCCTTGGGATGGCCGATACCATTCATGTCTTGCATCGCATAGCCTTGGTACGGCTCATGATATTATGGATCCATCTGCATATTTCGCATTACTCTGACATGCATGTTCACATTACTACCTTGCGTACACACTTTCACCACCCTCTAAGCTTTCTCTAAGCTTATGCACGGCTGTTGCGTGCAGGTGACATTGGTTCGCAGCAGCGCTGAGGCAGGAGCACCTTGCAGATCGTTTTGGAGTTTTTGTTCTTTACCATTGTATTTTCTTTTATACTCATTGTACTTGTAAAGTTTTTGATCATAGTGAAAATGTAATGGAGTTCTTGGTTGTTATTTGTGGGTTATGCCATTGGTTATGCTTATTACGAATCAAACTGACGTTGAAAATCCTCCTCGTAGCATCCCAGGATCGAAACCTGGTGAATGGGAGTTAGGAGCCGAGAATGGGGTTCTACGGAGGCTATCGGTGCCGGATTCGGTGATCGAAAATTTTGTGAGGCCGGTTTCCCAGTTTGGGGCGTGACACCTTGGGGAGCACCTGTCTTGTTTGTGAAGAAGAAATATGGTTCCCTGCTGTTATGTATTGATTATTGTAGGATGAATCAAGTGACAGTGAAGAACAAGTATCCTTTACCTAGGATTGATGATCTGTTTGATCAGTTGAAGGGGGCACGTTATTTCTCAAAGATTGATTTGCAGTCTGGGTCTCATCAGTTGTGTGTCAGGGATGAGGACGTGCAGAAGACTGCGTTCAGGACCAGTTTCGATCATTATGAGTTTCTCGTGATGTCTTTTTGGACTCACGAATGCTCCGGCCATGTTCATGGATCTGATGAACAGAGTGTTTCGGCCATTTTTGTTCCGATTCGTCATTGTCTTCATCAATGAACTTTTGATATACTCCCCAAGTCGGGAAGAGCACGTGGAGCACTTGAGATCGGTATTGAATACTCTAAGGGAGAACCAGTTGTTCGCGCAGTATAAGAAATGCGACTTCTGAAAGGAAGAAGTTAAGTTTCTAGGACATGTGGTGTCCAAGGAAGGTATTGCGGTTAATCTTGCTAAGGTAGCTTGGGTTCAGGATTGGAAGTAGCCCGGTTCAGTTACTGAGGTGAGGAGTTTTCTGGGTCTGACAGGTTACTATCGACGATTCATTAGAGATTTTTCTAAGATTTCCAGACCATTGTCTCAGTTGACAAGGAAAGACTTGAAGTTTGCCTGGAATGAAAATGCTGAGGCAGCTTTTCAGGAGCTAAAGGACAAGTTGACGTCCACTCCTGTGCTAGTATTGCCAGAGCAAGGGGTTAAGTATATGATATATACTGACGTGTCTCGCGTTGGTCTGGGTTGTGTCCTTATGCAAAAGGACAGGGTGATTGCATATGCCTCGAGACAATTAAGGAAGCACGAGGAGAATTACCCTATGCACGACCTAGAGTTGACAGCCATCATCTTCGCATTAAAGCTATGGAGACATTACCTCTAAGGAGAGGAGTTCAAGCTCTTTTGCGACCACAAGAGCCTTAGATATATATTCTCACAGTGAGATTTGAATATGAGACAGCGCCGATGGATAGAGACCTTGAAAGACTTTAAGTTTGAGGTTTCCTACCATCCGGGTAAGGCAAACCTTGTGAAAAATGCGTTGAGCCGTAAGAAGGCTATAGAATTTGTGGCTACGCTTATGGTGACGGAATGGGCTATGGTGGAATTCGTGCGAGACTTTGAGCAGAAGCTCACAGTGGAAGAGCCGTATGAAGTCATCGCACATATTCGTATACAACCGTTCGTAGATGGTCGTATCATTGAGGCTCAGGCAGGTGATGAGCTTCTGGTGAAGATGAAGGAGAGGGTCGGTACCGACGGGAACTCTGAGTGGACTATTAGTATGGATGGGGGCTTGTGATAATGAGGCCGCCTATGCTTTCCAGACATACCTGACTTGAGACAAGAGATTCTTGAGTCAGCCCACAGTTTGAGGCTTGCGATGCATCCAGGTAGCATGAAGATATATCAGAATATGAAAAGATCGTACTAGTGGGACAATATGAAAGTCCACATTGCTAAGTTCGTATCTCGTTGTCTCATGTGTCAGCAGGTTAAGGCAGAACATCGCCGACCTCCTGGATTGCTTCAGCCCATGCCCATAGCTGAATGGAAGTGGGACTATATTTCCATGGACTTTATTTCTGGACTACCGAAGATGAGGAAGGGACATGACTCTATTTGGGTGATCGTTGATAGGTTGACGAAGTCAACTCATTTCCTACGGATCAGAGTCACAAATTCTGCAGACAAGTGAGCTAGATTGTATATTAGGGAGATTGTACGCCTGCATGGAGTTCCCTTAGAGATTATGTCAGATAGAGACACCCAATTCACATCTATCTTCTGGACTCGTATCCAAGAAGCGATGGGTGTGAAGTTGAAGTTCATTACCGTATTCCATCCGTAGACAGACGGGCAGACGGAGCGTGTGAATTAGATTTTGAAGGATATGTTGCGAGCTTGTGTATTGGACTTCAAGGATAGTTGGGATGACTGTCTTCCTTATGCAGAGTTCGCGTATAACAAGAGCTTCCAGGCGAGTATTGGTATGGCTCCCTATGAGGCATTGTATGGTCGTCCTTGTAGAGCGCCGCATTGTTGGGTAAAAGTGGACGAGAAGACTCTAATTGGCCTAGAGTTGGTTTAGGCGACTTCGAAAAAGATCGATATTATTCGGCGTCAACTGCTCTCAGTACAGAGCAGACAGAAGAGCTACGCCGATACGAGACGGTGACCGCTTGAGTTTGATGTTGGGGACCATGTGTTCCTTAAGGTTTTCCCTATGCGAGGAGTTCTTAGGTTTAGTAAGAAGGGGAAGCTCACGCCGAGATTTATTGGCCCATTTTAGATACTTGATTGAGTGGGGGCAGTAGCGTATTGCCTTACTTTTCCCACACCACTCGCAGGGGTGCATAATGTTTTTCATGTGTCTATGTTGAAGAAGTATATTCCTGATCCTTCTCATATTATCAGATGGGAGCAGGTGCAGTTGAGCGAGAATGCCACTTATAAACTGCACCTGACATATATTTTGGATAGGAAGGAGCAGGTATTGCGTAGCAAGGTTATCCCACTTGTGAAGGTATTGTGGACGCATCACAGTGAAGAAAAAGCTACCTGGGAGACGGGAGCTGAGGTCGGGAAGAATTATCCCCAGATCCTCGAGGAGTATGAGAAGGTAGGAATTTCGAGGATAAAATTTTTTCTTTAGGGGGGTAGATTGTAACGACTTAGAAAAATCCGTACTTAGACCCGAGTACCATTTTTAGCAGAAATCATTTAGAACCAAATCCTTTAGAAATTTAATGTGTTTTAGCTAGCGCTAAACTAGATTGCATATAACAATTGCACCGATAGCTTTCAATACAATCTGTAAGACCCAAAACTTATAGAATCATTGACGCTTTATTACCTTGAAATCTAGGATCTAACTCTAAACCCAGTTGCTCCTGGGAATGCTTTGTAATTTTGTATTGGATTTAGACTGCACGTCGAAAGTCTGATAGCTATGAACTTAGAACATTATGACCGCTTAGTTGAACTTGACAATCACCTCGAAAATCAAACCCAAATGATGTCCTGAGACTATTTCATTGAGTCCGGAGTAAAGAGAGTGAGAAAATGAAGATTTTTTAAAAATTAAATATATTTTTAAGTAATCTGGACCGTTTCACTTACGTGTTATTTTTAAGCGTTTTGACCGTTAGATTTCGACCCAAATTCACCCTCGGATCAGGAAAGGTGGCCCTTACATGTCAAAGTACTTGTAGCCCTGATCGAATTTTGGTAACCGTTGAATTGAAGCTGGTCCACCACAGACGATCTAGAAGCCCGATCGGACTGAAAGCTTAACTTACTAAGGATCCAATACTAGTGAGCTTAAGTCCGATCGCATTTGATAAGAGGACCTCCAGAAGTGCTCCGTTGGATTAGAAAGAGTCCAATTTGGTTATAACTTAAGTATACCTTAGTCCTAAGGCTGTTTCCATTGAGTTTAAGCTTATAAAAAGGCCTTAAACCCTCATTCCCAAATTTCATACGAATTTCCTAAACCCTAGCTTTCCAAGAGAGAAAAAAGAGAGAAAGTGTGGGAGAACCTGTTGATTCTCTGTAGGATTCTTCCCAGTGCATCTACACATCGAACCTGCGTATCTGAATCATTCTTCAGGTGATTTTGATTCCATTCTTGGGTAAGTTAAGCCAACCCTAACTTATTTTGAAACCTAGAATAGTTTAAATGAAGTCCTATTTAACCTGTTTCATGCCATAGTAAGCGTATCCGCCGTTGACGAAGACATATCGTCTAAATCACATCTAATATGCATTTTCTGGTTTAAGGTGCGGACTATATACATTTAGGTTATGGTTTTCAAGGCTTTCAATGATAGATAATGATTTATTCATGACGTGAATGCTATTACACATGCCAAATGCGCTATCTATTTTGATGTATGTATATGTATAAGTTATGTTAGAAATAAAGTATTTTAGGTATATGTTAGAATACCCGTATACGTATGGATTATGTCGTTATGATTGTCATTATGATTGCCATGATTATTTGTTGTCGGCATATGCACGATATGTATGCGGCAACTCCTTGGCGAAAGGACTCACCTAAATATGTAATGGAATTGACATATGTGATGTATGTTAAATAGTGTAATCTAAGTGTTTGTATAAATGCCTAAATGAGTTACTAGTTTGTAAAGTGTGATTGTTAAGGTTGTTGAGACATGAATCTCAATCACGATATTTGAGTATATGATTTCCTCCATGAATTATGTAACTTAAATTATTGATGTTGAATGTGTGTATGATTTCCTCCATGTACTGTATTTAAATTCCAGTTATATGACATGAATGTTCATTTGAAAGTAGGATATGAATCATATGCCTGTTATTGAGTTTATACGTGATTGGGGCTGTACTACAATCCAGGTAATTGGTAACCGTTCTGTAAATAGTGGTTGAAGTCGTTTTCGCCACGCAGGATGAGTTCAAAGAATCTGAGTCGTGCTTAGGATGTTCGACAGTGGTTAGGCCACACGAAGTGCTTATGCATTTCATGTCGTTCAACTCAACGTGCACTTGGCCTAATTGAGCTTATCAATTAACCCGATTGATTGATGTTTTTTCACCATATTTGGTCGCTACTGTTTGAATCTAAGACACCGAGCTTACCAGTGAAACTCCTGTTAACCTTGGTACTGTGATCTCCCAAGACTCATGAGCCGGACATGGTGGTATGAGACACCGTATTCGAGCTGTCTGCCTACGCTTGGGCGACGAGCCTCCCAGTAGTGACTAGTGAGTACCCTACTCTCGTGAGCAGATTATGGTGGTATGGGACACTATATTCTTGCTGTCGGTCTACATTGATTGGTGACGAGCCCTTTGTAGACCTCGAGTATATCCTGACACTGCATAAGGACGACGAGTCCTATTGCAGTATTGAGGATATAACTAGGCCTGTATTGATTTGGTGATGGGGGAGTGGTGTAATGATTTCGCGTAATAGCCCTGACAGCCCTTGCAGTGACCTAGAAACGTAACATCGTATGAGATTTCCTAGGACTGACGACCCTAGAATGGATCAATGTTTGGGGATTGATATAAGGGATGTGTCTTAGCTTCCCAATCCTATTGTATAAAAAGGACTAATAAGAACTAGGTAATCATATTCATGACATCACACTGCATGTGCCATTGGCGTTGGTGTGAGAGCACAGTGGTAGTGATTCATGTCGCAATCGTTAGATGATGTCGCATGAGGGAGTTTGTGGTGAGGGCATGCATCATTATCTCATTCATTCTCGCATTAACAAGAGTATCTAGGACATGTTTGATTGTACTGCTTTATCACTACTGCTTGATTGAATTGATAACATGTTAACCTTTTCGGTATAATACCACTGAGTTAATCACTCACTCCCACGTTCTGGGATGGTTCTTAAACACCAACCAGACTCTGATTTAGTTGTAGGTGACGGCAATGCTGGCGAGGCGGAGCCAGACTTTGTTGAGGATGAGGAGGCGTTCTCATTTATGCAGTTCTTAGGAGGATTCATGTGAGCCTTGTCCTGATGAGCGGAGATTTTTGGGATATGTATATGACGATTTTTCATAGTTGATGCATGTATTTTGAGACACAGTTGTATATATTGCCCTAGGCAGAGCATGCATATTTTGGGGATTCTTTTTTATTTATATATGTATTTAAGTCTTCCGCTTATATTTCCTCAATATCCCTGAATTTTGTCTGTTGAACTGGCTTGATCTATTTCATGTTTCATGCACTAACATCGATAAGATACATCCATTATTGTTTATGTTGCATAAGTGATGTTTTGGAACTCGGGAGCTGAGTTATGCTCGACCCCCGAATTTCAAGGCATTACATGGGGCTTCAGGGATTATGCATGTAGAGGACTATTACATTCTTTTTGACATTTTGTATCTTGACACAACACTTATAAATATTGACCTGGCATTACATACATACTTTGGGGACTTATACTAGTTTATATATTCACATCAGTCTTCCACTTGCGTGTTACAACTATGCCTAGATTATCTTTACTGATTTGGCTTAATCTAATTCATGTTTTATGCACTAATACAGACAACATATATTCATCATTGAAAATGTTGCATAAGTGATGTTTTGGAACTCGGGAGCTGAGTTATGCTTAACCCCCAATTTTCAAGGCGTTACCAGTTGGTATCAGAGCATGATTTGGATTAAATCGGCCTGAGTTATGGTCACACAACATACGCTGATGCTAATTTAACATAGGAGAGTGAAAGAAAAATCTAGAAACAAGTTTAGGTTTCCCAGTTTTGCCAATTGGCGAAAGATTACCAAAAATGATAGCCGAGATCGAGTCCGTACACACCCGTGATCATTCGAAATGACCCTAAACCACTTTTATACCATCAATCGACAGGTTTAGACCGCGTTTTATTCCATCCCATCTGTTTAAAATCAGTTAGCATGAATATGCATCAGATTCTACTCGAAATGACCTGAAACGAGTCGAAATAGAGTAGGGGGCTTAACAGAGCATCTTCAGTGGGACCCATGGTGGGACTCATACTTTTTTAGGACCCAAGGAGCAGGAGGACATCGCCCCACTGGCGAGTCCTCGCTGGACTATCCAGAGACCGGCGAGGCCCTCGCTGACCACTAGGTCAGGTCGTGTGGGCCGGCGCGGGCTGAAAATTTTAGGGGCTTGTGTGGCCCACTGATGCATGATGGGTCAATTTTAAATGCCCCCAACTCATCCTCTCTTCACAAACTACCCCTCCAAGCTCTCCTTTCCTTAAGAAAATTTCAGATTTTCACAAAAAAATGCCCCACTAAGGGCTTCCTTCTTCCATTTTCGTGCACCCTCAATCTACTCATTTCAAAACCCACCTTCATTGCTGATTTTCCCCTTCTTTTCCTTCCATTTGAGTACTCAAATCCCACCTTGAGTCTCAAATCTGTGGAGACCCCATCACTCTTTCCATTTCCCTCTTTTTCTTCCTTTCCCATGGCCTTGTTCGAGCTAGTTACGGCCATATTTTTTATTTTCACCATTCTCTCTTTCATGGGGAAGAAGAGAGCTTCTGTGGATGAATCCAGGCCTAGTCTCCCCACCCGTTCAAGGAAGCCAAGAGGTGCCGCCGTGAGTACAAGCGCTAGTCGAGAGCTGCAGACTAAGCGGGATCTAGATCCTCGAGCTCCCATAGGAAGGGCTTTGTTGGCGGAGTTGTCTCATGGAGTTTATGAGGTCCGTAGGGTCCTTTTTGAAGCTCATGTGGATGCACAGCTATTCGGGGAATACTTTTTGTTCGAGCGTCTGGTAGAAGCCAAGTTGGGTCCACTATTTGAGGGTGAGCACCGTGCAAATGTGGGCACTGTCCAAGCTTTTTATGCGCACATTCGAGAGCCAATGTTAGAGCCCTTGCAGTTCAAAATTCTGTTTGGAAGAGATCGGGAGGCCACAATCAATGTTTCTTTGATATCTTTACTTCTGAACGTGCCACTTGGCGAGGTACATGTAAGTGAGAAGAATCTGAGTAGTGCACGTGAAAACGATCGATGCACATGGTTCCTTTGTGGTCATCTGGTTGAATGACAGTGAAACAAAAGCCTTTTAGCGACAAATATGACGGATAACTTCCGCCTGCTTCACCACATCTGCACGTTCAACATCTATCCTAGGTGGAGCAATTGCAGTGAGTGCACGTGCCTGATGGTGGACTTCCTGTATCAGGTGGGGCAGGAAGAGAAGTTGTGTGTGCTTACATATGTCTTGCAACAGATAGTCCTTACCGCACGTTCTAATAGAAGGACTGAATCGCTCCCATTCGGTCGACTCATATGCAGGATTGCACTCGAGTTTGGCTACAGACTTGGGGAGATATTGTCGAAACTGTTCCATTACATCAACGAGACTACTCTCAATCAGATGGATATCGGGCCACGGCAACGACAAGCCCTACTTGAGGAGAGTGTAGATGAGACTGAAAGTAAAGAGGAAGAGAGTGAAGAAGAAGGTGGAGCCGAAATAGAAGAAGAGGAGGAACAAGAAGAAGAAGAAGAGGCCCAAGATACAGAGGAGAGCTCTCCTCTTATGACATGAGAGCATGATCCTGATAGGGCTGATAGGGAGGCACGCTTAGCTTGACTTGAGGAGGGTCAGGCTACCCTACGACAGGATATTATCGACATTCGGGGCCCTTGTGAAACATTAGTTTAAGAAAGTGACTCGCACTATGAAGTCTATCCTGTGCTACCTACAGGATAAGGGTGCCCCTCGTCCATCGCCAGATTTTGATGAATAGTCGTATATGTAGTCGTCATTTTTTTACTTTGTTACTTGTTCTTATGTGTAGCCTTTATAGGCATAGTAGTTCGGTAGTTGTTTTAGAGTTTAAAGCCTTAGTTGAATTAGCTCACATGCATTCTCTATCGCGATCCATGTGATGCTCCACTTCGTGTATTGTGACAATTTTGTTAAATGAAATGCATGATGTTTCTTTGAGTTGAGATGTGAATTGCTTTGTGGATGGATTAAGTGTATGTTAAATCTCACGAGTTGCACCCTCTATTGTATGTAGGGTATGCCACCTAAGGGCACGAGGACTTCAACCCGTCTCTCTTTGGGTGAGTCGCTTGACGGAGCCTCTCCCCTAAGCGAAAGCCATACCGACCCCCATTCGGGCCCATCTCACTCTGATTTTATACCGGATTCTCAGTCGACTACTGGCCCTGCTGCTGGGCCCACACTTGTGACACCATTAGTGGTACCACCTATCACACCTTCGGTTCCTGAGCCGAACCGTGCATCTACGTTGACGCCATATGCATCTTAGTCCGCTCCGCCTCCTGATAGGCTAGAGAAGATGATGCTGTTGATGCAGCAACAACAGATACATCAGCAACAACGCAGCAGCAACATCAGATCCAACAGTATCACCAACAGCAACAGTTCTTGACCTCCATGGCTGGTATCTTTGCTCAGACAATGGGGGTGGCTCCACCTACCTCACCTATGCACCCAGCTGGGAATGCTAGTGCCAGCGGCACATTTGAGAGATTCCAGTGCTTACAGCCTCTCACATTCGAGGGTACTCATAGACCCGAGGAGGTCGAGTACTGGATTGACTACATCTCTAAGATGCTGAGGCTGCTACAATATTTTGAGGTGGAGCAGGTCGAGCTTACCACTGAGAGGCTGAGACTTGAGATCCGGTGGAAGATGTGTTGTGCTAGCATATCTACCTATGCTGAGTTGGTGGGTATGTCCCTCCGAACAGAGCAGGATGGGGACAGATTGTCCCGTATGCGAGCACCTGTGGCTCCTAGGCTGTGACCTGATTTCTCGAGCAGGCCATCTCTTGGTAAGAGGCTACGAGCAGATTCTCCTACGAGACTTGTAGTGTCATCGGCTCAACTGGGGCATACAGACTTATGTTGCTCATACCATGGGAAGATGGGACACACGAATCGATATTGCTTCATGCGGATGAGGGATAATGGATTTACGCCACCATAGAGGATCAGCCGTCCGATGCCTCAAGCCATTTCAGCTCCACCCCTTCGTTCAGCACCAGCTCACTCATCTTTCAGGCCACTAACACCTCACTTCAGGTCGCCTCAACGGCCTATGGCGCGGCAGCCAAACCGTATACAGCAAGCTCGGGTACACATGCTTACAGCTGAAGCGCTAGAGGTGGACTTAGTACCAAGATCTTTTGATGTTCAAACTTACATCTAAGGTATTCTCGTTGTAAGACCCATATCCTAAAACCGTATTGCTCTGTCAACTTCCGCGATCCTTCCTGTCAAATTTCGGTAACCTGCGACCGATAATCGACGTTGCACATGACCGTAAGTCGTAACCTATACATTTGAGTCAGCTTAATCCGAGATTTGTACCACTGCGACCGCACCGTCGCCGCGGTTCTAACGCCGCGACTCATACACCGATCCGATACCCAAATGAGGAGTTGCGGACCCGCGTTCAGTTCGAAAAAAAACACCGCGTGTTGCAAATCCCGAGGGAATCTCTACAATATGTCCCATCAATCCCATCAATCACCTCTCATGTCAAGTACACAAGCACCCATGCTTCCTTTCTCCACAAGTCAAGCAACCACCAAAAGTCAACCAAGCTCTCACCTCACCCATCACTCACATCACACATCACTCACCTCACCCTTTCACCCATCACCCATCCCTCTTTCCTTACAATTCTCTCTCTTTCTCATTTCTCAACACAACCCCAAGCAAGAGAAAGAGGCTCCCACGTCCAAGCCTTCCCATGGAGAGAAAATGACCTTATGTGGCCCACCTTTCCCATCCCAAATCTCTCATCCTAGCAATCCATTCTTCATCTTCCACCATCAAAGTGAAGCGTAAGGAGACCGGCATCTCAACGGACCAAGAAGATCAAGTAGTGGGTGCTTCTATAGGGTAGTTTACATGTTTTTACGATGGGCTAAGTGAGGCCCACCGATCAATGGTGTGGATCTCACTTGGGTCCCTAAGATGTGGCCGATGGCCCATCTTGATCATCAAATCATTTCATAATGGGGCCATTCTCCATGGACCCCATCATGATGTTTGCTTTCCTTGCATTAAAGAGGTCATCTAGACCGTCCATTTTTAGTGGAGTGGGATCTCCACCGTTGATCTTTTATTTAGATGGTCCCATATGCAATGGGACCCATTGATGTATGATTGGATGGTTGAAACGGAGGGCCCATAGTGTCGGGGTCCCTCCATCATACGCGTGTCCCTCTCTCTCTCTCTCCCCCTCTCTTTTAATTTTATTTTTCCTTTTCTTTCATATTGTAAGGCCATGTGACCCACCCGGATGGACCCCACCATGAGGCATGTATTTATTCCAAGTCATCTATTGGTGGGGCCCACTTTATAAGTGTTGTATCTACACTATCCACCACGTAGTGTCCCACCTAAGCAGGGCCACCTTGAATAGATTTATTATGCTAGGAAGAGTCCAGCGTCTGGACGTAAGGTTAAAAGAAAATACAAGTATTAGCTTGGTTGCATGGGCCACTCATGTAGGCCCCACCTTGAGCTATGTATTTGATCCACGCCGTCTATTTTGTTCTCAAGCCCATTTCAGCCGTTGAGCCGAAAAATGGGGCCAATCCAACTTTCTGATGGGCCGTACTTTAGCAAACAGTGAGTTTCACCATCTAAATTCACCTGAAATTTTTCTAGACGCCTAAATTTGCCCAATATTGGACTTGATGGGTTAGTAATAGGCTATAGAATCCATTAAGTGCGGAGGATTCTGTTAGCGTGGGCCCTATGTGCGAAAAACCGCAGAAATATGCGATTTCAAAAAAAAAAAAACTTAAACAGGCAGCGCCTGCTGCTGGTGACGCAGCAGCAGAACGCTGCTGCATGTAGGCGGACGGGTTAGGGACCCACAGCCTTGTAAGTGGGTCCCACCATGATGTATGTTGGGTATCCACACCATTCATTAGGTGGGCCACCCCCCTGACGTGCCCCCCTCCAAAGATCAGGCTGATCTGACGCTCAGGTGGCCCACATCATAGGAAACAGTGTGGACTGAACTCTGCCATTGAAACCCTTCTTTTTTTGTTGCAAGAGTTTTGAATCAAAATGAATTTATATTTACCTTTCATCCACGTATGCGTGACCTTGTGAATGGATTGGATGGGTTATAAACATTATGGTGGGCCCCACGTGGGACCCACAGTTTTGTATGTCTTATTTACACCGTGGACGGTGGAACCCACCTATTGCTGGAAGCAGACTAGCTGGCTCACCTCGTACTAGCTACATTGCTGCTGTATTGCAGCACTTTCAATGGGTCCCACTACTGTGTGGATTCCGTCCATGCCGCCTGTCCATTCTTATAGAGTCCTCCTTGATGTATGAGCTTCCTTCTGTGCCGTTCATCTCAAGGGCCCACCATGATGCATGCGCTGCATCCAATCCGTCCAACCATTTTGGATGTCATTTTAAGGCTTAGATCTTCCCATCAAGTGGACCACACAGTAAAAGCAGTGGGGTTTAAGGATCTGCCATTGAAGCCTTTTTGTTGTCATATAAGTTTTGGATCAATATGAAATTTATTTTGATTCAGGTGTTTAAGACCTTATGAATAGATTTGATGGAAAAATCAAAGTTATGGTGGACCCTGACCATGTGGCATGTGTTATATCCTAACCATCCATGCACTGGATATGGACCTCACCACTTGAAATAGTGGACAATGACATCCACCGTTCAAAATTTCTAAAGGGCCATGGTATATTAAGCTGATATTTGTTTCCACTCCATTTATCATTATGTTAATTTATGAATCGGTTATTTGGGAAACATATGTTATGGTGGGCCTTAGGAATTTTAATGGTGTAAATCATTATAACACTTATATTTAGGGTGTGGCTCATTTGATGTATACATGGGGCCCATTGGCATGGGCCAATTGAAGTATATGTAGGGTCCATTGGTGTGGTCCATTGATTTATATAAGGCCTAGGTGATGGTGCCCATATGGATGTACTTATGGCCATCCGTGGAGGCCCATCTTGATGCATTTGTAGCCCATATTTATAGCACATTGTTGAGGTCCACCTTGAGGTGTATGAGGCCGTTGTTGAGGCCCACTTGTCTATGAATGTAAGGCCCATACATTAAGGCCCATTGTGATGTGTTTGGAGCCTATGGATTAGTCCCATTTTGATGTATTCTAAGGCTCATGGGTTATGATCCATTGCAATGTACATAAGGCCCATTAATGCGGCTCACTTGATTTATATAAGGCCCATACGAGGCAACCCATTTGATGTATTCGAGGCCTATGGGCCGAGGTCCAGTGGGACGTCCTTAGGGGCCATTGTAATTTGTGATCCCTCCATGGTTTGTGTAATGAGGTTTTATGACGGGCCATGTCTTGGGATCAATGTTGGTTTGACGTCCACATTGTATGTACAATGTTGGTTAAATGTCCGCATTGTAACTCTCCTTAGGGCCCATTGATAGGCCCATACTCTTTACTATTCATCGCTTTATAACATGCTTAGTATAATCCCATGACTCATGCCCATACGCATCATATGTATGCTTGATTTGAGTAGTGACTGATCATAACATATGCCATTAGGCAGACCACTTATGGGACCCGTTATGAGACGGAGTGCCCCACATGATCGCGCAGTATGCGCTGGATTTTTGCATGCTTTGACGGCGGGATTCATGCATCTCGCATATGTGTGACTTGATCACTTCACGCCCTAACGACATCAGGGCCATGGCTCCACAGGTACATCGTGGATGGCCGTATTGGATACCGAAAATACTTGATTCTAGCACTATGCGTACTTAGGATGTCCTTGGGTGAGAGTCCCATAACCTTTTTGGTACCAGGAGATGCTCCAACGTCTAGACCGAGTGGATACACGAGCGCCCGAGTGCCGAATACCAGTAAACTGCATCTCCCACTATGTCGTGGTCGGTTGGAAGGGGGTGTGGCCTTATCTGCCTGAGTGCGGGGGCTATAAGCTAGGCTGAGTTTGACCAGCTCACAAATGAGTCCGCTATCGACGAGCCGGGTAGGTATTGGCATTGTAATACCTTGGAAAAATCCGTACTTGGACTCGAGTACCAACTCGGCCAGAAATCGCGTAGGATTAATTCCTTTAGATAATAAGTGTAAGTTAGCTAGCGCAACGCTAGAATAGCTGGGAAATAGTCCCTGATCACTTTAAATACGTTCTACAAGACCTAAAGTAAGTAGAACCAATGACGCTATAATACTCTAAAATCTCGGATCAAACTCTAAGCCGGTTTGTTCTCTGGACCTCTTTGAAACTTTGTATTGGATCTAGACCGTGCGTCGAAAGTCCGATACCTACAATCTTAGATCGTTAGAACCGCCTAGCTGGACTTGACAATCATTTCGAAAATCATGTCCAACCGACATTCGCAGGCTATTTCATTGAGCCTGGACTTAAGAGAGTGAGAATAGGGTTAGATTTGGAATTTAAAATTCAAATCTGGCACACGACTTGACGCGTCAGTATTAAGCGTTCTGACCGTCAGAATTCAGTCAAATTACACCCTCGGATCAGGAAAAATTTCTATTTCATATCATGAGACTTGTAGGCCTGATCTACGTGCGGTGACCGCTGAACTGAAACTGGACCGCCACGTGCGATCTATGAACATTGATGGACTGAAAATGGGATGTAAGCGGCATCCGACATGTATGAACTTAAGTCCGATCGCGTTCGGCCAGGGGACCACCAGAAATGTCCTTTTGGACCGAAACAGCCCCGATTTGGATATACCTTAAGTATACCTTGACCTGAAGCCTGTTTTGGGCATGTTTGGGCTTATAAAAGGGCTTGAAACCCTCACTCCTCTCACCCATCCGAATTTGCTAGAAACCCTAGCAAGAGTGAGAGAGAAAGTGAGAGTTTGTGAGAGTGAGTAGGAGAGAATTTTCCTGCTGCTACACTACCTATTGCACGTGCCTAAGCAACACGCTCTAATCACTTGGCCGGTGATTTCTCCGCATTTTTAGGTAAAAAAATATCCTAAATAGTTGTTGATTTAGTGTTCTTTCATTTTCATAGCATGTTAGCTTACGGATCTTGTAAATTAGGTTGCCTATTCGCCGTAGACGAAGCGTATACGCTTAGTTCGAATCGATACGCTTCTAAGAGATAAGGTACGGATTTTAGATGCTTTGATTGACTGTTTCCAACACTTTCAATGTTGTTTAATAGTAGATTATCGACGGCAACGCCGTTTGACATGTACAACATGCTGTCCGTTTCCTGTTTCGTAAGTAAACGAAAAATATGAGATTTAGGGTATTTTAGTCATTTATAGTAAATACTGTTTTCATCCATAATTTACCGATGTGATTGACATGGCGTCTTGTCGCATTAGAATACTAGGAATGCGTGCATAATTAGTTTGGCAAAGAGATTCACCTAAATACGCGCTTTGAGTCGACATACTATATGTAGACTTAAGTGTGTAGTTTAAGTGTTTGTATAAATGCTTGTATTAGTATGTATTGAATTAAATGGTGTTATGAATTAGTTTGAGATTGATATCTCAATTAATATGCTGATGTAAATGATTACCTACATGTTAGCTATATGCATGATTTCATTATTTGTATGAAATGCATGTGCTTGATGATTCACTTAAGTTGTATGTTATAACATGTGTTAACATGCTCACATTGTTGTATTTCATTTCCAATACTCTCACATGAATGCTGATGTGATTCCATAATTGTTTGGGACTATACCTAGTCTAGGCAGTCGGCAACTGAGAAAATTCGTGGTTGGCTAATCTTTGCCACGAACGACGCGTCGATGAACGCGAGCCGTGTTTTGGAGTTGGCGGCAGTGGTTAGGCCACATGAGGTGTTTTATGCACTTCATGTCGTTCAACTTGAGATGTGCTCGTGCTAGTCGAGCCGTCAAGTAACCCGACTGGCCGTTGTATGTTCACCCTGTATGAGTCATAACTGCTTGAACCTAGGGTACTGAACTTACCATTGTAAACCCTGTCAACCATGGTACCTTGATCCACGAAGACTCATGAGCCCGGCATGGTGGTATGGGACATCGTGGTCAAGCTGTCGGCTTACGCTGGGGCCACAAACCTCCCCGTAGTGACCAGTGAGCACTTATGTCTCTTGAGCAGATTATAGTGGTATGGGACACTATATTCTTGCTGTCGACCTACACTGATTAGGCGACGAGTCCTTTGTAGTGACCGCGAGCGTATTCTGAGTCTACAGGAGGTGATGACCTTCCGTAGCAGTGAGAGTACAGTAGGCCTGTATTGATAAGGTGATGGGGGAGCGGTGCAACGAGTGCCAGCAACAGCCCTGGCAGCTCTTGCAGTGACCTACAAAATATACATCGTATGAGATTACTAGGAGTGACGACCCTAGACAGGATCTGTGTTGGGATTGATATAAGGGAAGTACCTTAGTTTCCCAATCCTGCTGTTTGAATGGACTAATAATAACTCGAAAATCATATCACCATTACATTGCATGTGCCTGGAAGATGTGGAGCACTGTGGGACGATTGTATGCCGCAGTCGTAAGATGGTGCCGTATGAGGGAGAGCGTCAGTGAGGGCATCCATCACGTCATGTCATATTGCATTAACAACAATATTAGGAATGTTTGATTTACTGCTTTACTATTATCGCATGATTGATTTGAGAACATGTTAATCCTTGCTCTATTATTCCACTGAGTTAGCTGCTCATTCCCATGTTTCGGGATGGTGTTTGCAACACCCACCAGACCCTGTCTTAGATGCAGGTGAGGCAGCGATCCAGGAGGCAGAGCCGGACTATGATGAGGACCAGGACGAGTTCTCATATATGCAGTACCACGATGGCTTTGCTTAGGTGGCCTGGGTTGACGGGACTTCTCAGTGGGACTTTTCTGACATTTTAATTTTGTTTATTTACATGTATATGAGACTCAGTGATGTATTCATACTTTGGAGACAGTCGAGATCTACTTTGTTTTTCCATACAGTGATATATATCTTCTTTAGTCTTCCGCTTGCTTTTATCATTGGATCTGGAGTATGAATTGCAGTTTTGGTGTACTTTTACTCATGTGAATGCTTTAACTCAGACAACATTGAATCATAATCATTTTTGTTGCATAAGTGACGGTCTGGAACTCGGGAGTTGAGTTTATACACGACCCCCAATTTTCAGGGTGTTACAGGCATACTACGGGTCAGGCGGATAGCGAGGTCTTTTCCACTTGCTTGACTGTGCAGCTAGGGAGGTGACAGTCACTGTGAAGTGTATTAGACCCCGGTGATATCCAGAGAGGAACTGTACTGATATATGTACTTGATGAGAATCGACTTGCTTGGATTACATTTCGCATATGACATTCGGCTATGTAGGCCTTGCATTGCATCGGTGTGGCCGATGACATTCATATCTCGCATCGCATGACCTTGGTATGGCCGATAACATTCATGCCTTGCATTACATAGCCTTGGTATGGTTGATTTTATTCATGGACTTACCGCATACTTTCGTATTACCTGATATTATACACTCGGTGTTTGCCTTACGCACACACTTACACCACCCTCTAAGCTTTTGTAAGCTTATGCACAATAGTTGTGTGCAGGTAGCGTTGGACAGTAGCAGCGCTGAGGCAGGAGTGCATATCAGGACCTTTTGGAAATTTTTGATCACCTTGTATTTCCCTTTCCGCATTGTACTTAAAATTTTTGATATAGTGCATATGTGGTGATGTTGTTTTGTGACTTGGTTATGCTTGTGGTTATGCTCCATTACAAAAAAAAATTTCATTATGAAAATCCTCCTTATAGGATCCAAGGATCGAAATCTGGTATTTGATTATCAGAGCCGAGAATGGGGCACTACGGAGGCTGTCAGCACCGGATTCGGCAATCGGGATTCATGTGAATCCAATTTTCGGATTCAGGGCGTGACACCCATCTTCTTATTGGTGGACACCAGATCCACTACTTCCATCATATCATGTGCAGCCGTCAAGAGACTAGGGCTGGACACTGCTCCTACGAATGGAGTGAAGGTCCTCGCCACCACCGAAACTTTTATCGATGTTACTAGAATTTGTAAGGGTTGCTTGATTGACTTAGGGGGCAGGAGGATACTGATTGATCTGATCCTATTTCCCCTATATCACCATGACACTATTCTCGATATGGACTGACTCACCGAGATACGAGCAGAGATTGATTGCGAAGCCAGAGTCGTGGCAGCTTATGGACCAGAGGGCGTGGCTTTTACTTTCCCTATTCAGGTTAGCCGCCCTTCCTGTTTGAGTTATTACGCTTCGCTATTAGAGGGTACTGATGTTTAAATGTTGGGAGATATGCCAGTGGTTCGAGACTTCCCAGATATATTTGAGAAGATTCCGAGACTACCTCCTCGGCGTGAGATCGACTTTACTATCGATCTTGTGCCCTGTGCGATACCTATTTCATTGCCGACATATCGCATGCCTCCGTGTGAGATGAAGGAACTGAGGAGACAGATTGATGCATTGATAGAGGCAGGCTTCATACAACCGAGTGTGTCCCCTTGGGGAGCACTGTATTGTTTGTGAAGAAGAAGGATGGTTCCCTGCGATTATGTATTGATTATCCCAGGTTGAACCAGGTGACAGTAAAGAACAAGTATTTCTTGCCCAGGATTGATGATCTGTTTGATTAGTTGAAGGGGGCATGATACTTCTCAAAGATCGATTTGTAGTCGGGATATCATCAATTGCGCGTAAGGGATGAGGACGTGTAGAAGACAGAATTCAGGACCAACTTCGGCCATTAAGAGTTCCTTGTGATGTCGTTCGGCCTTATGAACGCACCGGCCATGTTCATGGACCTGATGAATAGGTATTTCGGCCCTTTTTGTTTCAATTCATCATTGTATTTATAGATGACATTCTGATATACTCCATGAGTCGGGAAGAGCATGAGGCGCACCTAAGAGCGGTCTTAGATACTCTCAGGAAGAATTAGCTTTTTGTGCAGTACAAGAAGTGCAACTTCTGGAAAGAGGAAGTCAAGTTCCTAAGACATATGTTGTCCAAGGAAGGGATAACAGTCTACCTCGCTAAGGTAGCTACGGCTCAGGACTGGAAACAACCCGGTTCAGTTACTGAGGTAAGGAGTTTTCTTGGCATGGCAAGTTATTATCGACGATTCATTTGGGATTTCTCCAAGATTGCCAGACTGTTGTCTCAGTTGACACGGAAGGATCTGAAGTTCTCCTGGAACAAGAAGGTGAAAGCATCTTTTCAGGAGCTGAAGGACAAGCTAGTGTCTGCCCCTGTGCTAATATTGCCAGAGCAAGGGGTTAAGTATACTATATACACTAACACGTCTCGTGTTGGTTTGGGTTGCATCCTTATGCAGAAGGACAAGGTGATTGCTTATGCCTCGAGATAGTTGAGGAAACAAGAGGAGAATTACCCTACACAAGACCTAGAGTTGGCGGCCGTCATATTTGCACTGAAGCTCTAGAGACATTACCTCTACGAAGAGGAGTTCGAGCTCTTTTACGACCACAAGAGCCTTAAATACATATTCTCTCAACGAGACTTGAATATGAGGCAACGCCGATGGATGGAGACCTTAAAGGACTTTAAGTTCGAGATTTCCTACCATCTGGGTAAGGCAAACCTTGTGGTAGACACGTTGCGCCACAAGAAGGCCATAGAGTTTGTGGCTCCGATAATGGTGGCAGAGTGGGGCATGGTAGAGTTTGTGTGAGACTTTGAACAGAAACTCACAGTGGAGGAACCGTACGAAGCCATTGCACATATTCGAGTACAGTCGCTCATTGACGATAGGATTATCGTGGCTCAAGCAGACGATGAGCTATTGGCAAAGATGAGAGAGCAGGTTAGTATAGATGAGGACTCACAGTAGAGTGTTGGTATGGATGTGGGCTTATGTTAGTGTGGCTGCCTATGCATGCCAGACATTCCTGACTTGAGACGGGAAGTTCTCGAGGCAGCCCATAGTTTGAGGCTTGCGATGCATCCTGGTAGCATGAAGATGTATCCAGACATGAAAAGGTCGTACTGGTGGGACAATAAGAAGGTTCACATTGCTGAGTTTGGTCCCGTTGTCTCACGTGCCAGCAGGTCAAGGCAGAGCATCGCTAACCTCCTGGACTACTTCAGCCCATGCCCATAGCTGAATGGAAGTGGGATTTTATCTCTACAGATTTTATTTCAGGGCTGCCTAAGACAAGGAAGTGACATGACTCCATTTGGGTGATTATAAACCGGTTGACGAAGTCAGCTCATTTCCTACCGATCAAAGTTACGAACTCTACAGACGAGTTGGCTAGGTTGTAAATCAAGGAGATTGTACATCTGCATGGAGTTCCCTTGGAGATCATGTCAGACCGAGACACATGATTCACATCTATCTTCTAGACTCATATCCAGGAAGCGATGGGTATGAAGTTGAAGTTCAGCACTTCTTTCCATACATAGACAGACGGATAGACGGAATGAGTGAATTAGGTGCTAGAAGATATGTTGTGAGCTTGTGTGTTAGATTTTTAGGATAGTTGGGATGATTGTCTTCCTTATGTAGAGTTCGTGTATAACAACAGTTTTCAGGTGAGTATTGGCATGACTCCCTATGAGGCACTGTATGGTCGCCCATGTAGAGCACTGCATTGCTGGGCAGAAGTGGGCGAGAAGACTCTGATTGGCCCAGAGTTGGTTTAGGTGACCTCAGAGAAGATTGACATTACTAGGCGTCGACTTCTATCATCACAGAGAAGGAAGAAGAGTTAATTCGATACGAGGTGGCGACCGCTTGAGTTTGAGGTTGGGGACCATGTATTCCTTAAGGTTTTCCCCATGAAGGGAGTCCTTCGGTTCGGAAAGAAAGGAAAGCTCACGTCGAGATTTATTGGCCCATTTCAGATACTAGATCGAGTGGGGGCAGTAGCATATCGCCTTACTTTACCCACACCACTCATAGGCGTGCACAACGTATTTCATGTGTCCATGTTAAAGAAGTAGGTTCCTGATCCTTCACACATTATTAGTTGGGAGTAGGTGCAGTTGAGCGAAGATGCCACTTATGTACTACGACCGACATGTATCCTGGATAGAAAGGAGTAGGTATTGCGTAGCAAGGTCATCCCACTTGTGAAGGTACTATGGACGCATCATAATGAGGAAGAGGCTACTTGGGAGACTGAAGCTGAGGTCAGAAAGAACTACCCTCAGATTCTCGAGGAGTACGAAAAGGTACTAATTTCGAGGATAAAATTTTTCTTTAAGGGGGATAAATTGTAACGTCCTGAAAAAATTCGTATAAAGACCGGAGTACCACCTCAGCCAGAAATCACTAAGGAATAAATCCTTTAGAAATTAAATGAGAATTAACTAGCGCTAAACTAGATTACTTGTGAAATTAGCACCAACCACTTTAAATATGATCTGCAAGACCCAAAACTTGTGAAATCGTTAACACTACTTTACCCTAAAATCTAGGATCAATCTCTAAACCCAGTTGCTCTCGGGGGCATTCAAAAACTCCGTATCAGACATGGACGGCACGTCAAAAGTCCGATAGCGACGAACTTAGACAAATGTGACTGCCTTGTTGGACTTGACAACCACCTCGAAAATCAGGTCCAAACAGTATCCCACGACGATTTTCTTGAGTCCGGAGCGAAGTGTGTGAGAAACGTGAAGGATTTTCAGAAATTAAATACGAATTTAAGTAATCTAAGTTGTGTCACTTGCGGGACAATTTTAAGCATTCAGACCATTAAAATCTAACCCAAATACACCCTCGGATCAGGAGAAATGTCCCACACATGCCAATGTGTTTGTTGCCCTGATCGAGTGTCAGTGTCTGTTGAACTAAAATTGGACCCCCACGGTCGATCTGTAAATCCGATCATACTAAAAACTTAGCTTGATCAAGATCCAGACACCTCGAAAATCAAGTTCAGATAGTATCCCACGACGATTTACTTGAGTCCGGAGCGAAGTGTGTGAGAAGCGGGAAGGATTTTAGAAATTAAATACAAATTTAAGTAATCTGAGTCGTGTCACTTGCGGGCCGATTGTAAGCATTCAGAATGTCAGAATCTGACCCAAATACACCCTCAGATCAGGAGAATGCCCTGATCAAGTGTCAGTGGCCACTGAACTAAAATTGGACCGCCACGGTCGATCTATAAATTCGATCAGACTGAAAACTTAGCTCGATCAAGATCCAATATCAGGGAGCTTAAGCCCGATAACACTCAGTAAAGGGACCTCCAGAAATGCTCTGTTGGATCAGAACAAGCCCAATTTGGCTATAACCTAAGTATACCTTGGCCCTAAGGCTGTTTTCGTCAGTTCTGGGCCTATATAAGGGCCTTAAACCCTCTCTCACATATTCCATATGAATTTTAGAACCCTAAGGAAGAGAAGAAAAAGAGAGAGAAAGTGAGAGAGAAGTTGGTGATTCATCCTAGGATTCTTCCCAGCTACACTACGTGCATAATCCACCTATTCGTATCGTTATATGGGCGATACTGACTCTATACTTGAGTAAGAAAACCTAACCCTAATCCATTTTAGGGCTTTCCAATAGTTTAAGTGATGACTTAGTTAACCTACTTCATGCTATAGATTGCTAATCCACCATTGACGAAGGCTTAACATTTAAATCAAATCCGTTACAAGTTTATCGGTTAAAGGTGTGGACTATATATATTTAGGTTATGTTTTTCAAGACTTTCAATGTCAGATAATGAATTAGTAGTGACGTGATTGCCATTACACATGCCAAATGCCATATCTTTTTTATTTTACGTATACATATGTATTTTGTAGTCTATAGGAAAATTCATGTATTTGTTGAAATGTTTGTATGCATTTGAAATCTGATATTGTGATTTCCATGATTAAATGTCGTAGGTACATGGTTGTTATGTATGCGACAACTCCTTGACAAAAGGAATTGCCCTAATATGTAATATGGCCAACATACGTGATTTATGTTGGAAAGTGTAGTCTAAGTGTTTGTGAAAATGTCTGAATGAGTCAGTAGTTAGTAAAGTATGATTTATAAGGGAGTTAAGATACAAATCCCAACTACCTTAACTGTGTGTATGATTTTCTCCATGAACTGTATAACCTACTTATTCATGTTTAACTATGTGTATGATTTCCTCTACGTACTGGGTATTCATGTTTAATTTATATTCCATAACATGTTCATATGATTGTAGAATTTGACTTGAATATTCATTATTGTGATTGTACGTGGTTGGGACTATATTACAGTCTAGGTAATCGGTAACAGTTCTCGAACTGGTGGCTGAGGTTGTTTTCACCACACAGGATGTGTTAGACGAATCCGAGCCGTACTTGGGATGTCAATAGTGGTTAGGCCACACGGAGTGCTTATGCATTTCATGTCGATCAACTCAACATGCGCTCATCCTAATTGAGCTTGTCAACTAACCCAATTGACCGATGTATGTTCACCATGTTTGGATGTTACTGCTTGAATCTAAGGTACTAAACTCACCAGTGAAACCCTATTAACCTTGGTACCTCGATTCGCTAAGACTCATGAGCTGGGCATGGTGGTATGGGACACCGTGGTCGTGCTATCGGCCAACGCTAGGGCGACGTGCCTCCTCGTATTGACCAGTGAGCAACCCAGACTCGTGAGCCGAATATGGTGGTATGGGACACTGTATTCATGCTGTCGTCTTACTCTGATTGGTGACGAGCCCTTTGTAGTAACCTCTAGCATACCCTGAAACTTCATTGGAGCGACGAGCCTTATTGTAATATTTAGGGTATAACTAGGCCTGTATTGATTGGTGACGAGCCCTTTATAGCGACCTAGAACCATAACATCGTATGAGATTTACTAGGATTGACTACCCTAGAATGTATCATTGTTTAGGAATTGATATAAGGGAGGTGCCTTAGCTTCCCAATCTGGTTGTATGAAAAGGACTAATATGAACTTGGTAATCACTTTTATGCACCGCGTTGCATGTGCTTTGGCGTGGAAGAACACTTTCAGGTGGTTGTCATGCACGTTGTAAGATAAAGACGCTGAGGGAGTGCAGACGAGGGCATGCATCATTATAGCATATCATTCTTGCATTAATAAGAGTATCTCGGACATGTTTGATTGTACTGCTTTATTATTATTGCTTGACTGAATTGATAACATGTTAACCTTTGCTGTATAGCTCCACTGAGTTGATCACTCACTCCCACGTTCTGGGATGGTGTTAAACACCAACCAGACTCTGTCTTAGTTGCAGATGATGATGCGACCCACAAGGCAGAGCCGGAGTTCAAGAATGAGGAGGAGGCATTCTCTTACATGCAGTTTTTGGGCAGATTCGATTAAGTCAAGTCCAGATCGGCAGGGTTTCAGAAATTATGCTTGTAGAGGACTATTACATTCTTTTTAACGTTTTGTATCTTGAGACAACACTTGTAAATATTGACCTGACATTGCATACATACTTTGGGGACTTATACTAGTTTATATATTCATATCAGTCTCCCGCTTATGTATTACAACTGTCCCTAGATTATGTTTGCTGATTTGGCTTAATCTAATTCATGTTTTATGCACTAATACAGATAACATACATTCATCATTGAAAATGTTAAATAGGTGATGTTTTGGAACTCGAGAGCTGAGTTATGCTCAACCCCAGATTTTCAGGGCGTTACATTAGGGTAAGAATTTCTTACCCAAATCGTATTTGGAATCGACGATGTTGTGAAATGGGAGAAATGATTCGGTTCGTGGGGTAGTGGGAGTGAATCCCCGCAACAATCCACATATCTCTCTCTCTTCTCCACACTCTTTTCTCCTCTTTTCTCTCTTCTCTCTCCTAAAGTTAGAGAATTTCTATGGAATGAGAAAGGGGTGGTTTATGGTCCTTAAATAGGCTCAGAATTGGTCCAAATGGCCCCAGGGCCATAGTATACTTAAGTTATAACCAAAGGGTGTCTGTTTTTGGCAAAGGGGACCCATCTGGAGGCCTATTACTCACCAACGTCATGGAGTAAATTCCCTGGCCATGGATCTAAGAAAAGTTAAGGTTTCGGTCCAATTGGATTTGTGGATCGACCGTGGAGGACCCGTATCAGTTCAATGGTTATCGTCACTCGATCAAGGCTACAAGTATACTGACCTGTGTAGGAAAATTTCCCTGATCCATGGGTATAGTTTGGTCAAAATTTAAAGGTCGAAAGTCTTCAATTTCGTCCATAAGCGAATGGTCCAATTCACTTAAGTTTGAGTTCATTTTTTAGAGATATTCGTATTTCACGCACACTTTGCTCGGGGCTCAAGTTGTGCATTTCTGGATACTATTTGGGCTTGATTCCCGTGATTCTTATCAAGTCCAATATGGCGGTATACCCTTATATTTTTACGGTAATCGAACTTTCGACGCAGTCCAAGTCCGATACAGGTTTTCAATGTGCTCCCGAGAGCAACTGGGTTTTGAGATTGCTCCTAAGTCTTTAGGTAATGTTGAGTTAGAGATTCTAATGGTTTTGGGTCTTGTGGTTCATATAGATAGTAGTTTAAGATAATTCATCGATTAATTTAGCTTATTACTTAACTAATTTCTATCTAATTTCTAAAGGATTTGGTCATTAAGGATTTCTGCCTGAGGTGGTACTTGGATTCTTGTATGGATTTTTTCGAGACGTTAAAATCTACCTCCCTTAAAGAAAAATTTTATCCTTGAAATTAGTACATTTTTATACTCCTCGAGAATCTAAAGGTAGTTCTTATGGACTTCGGCTTCCAGTTCCCAAGTAGTTTCTTCCTCAGTGTAGTGTGTCCATAATACTTCCACAAGCGGGATAACTTTACTACGCAACACCTATTCCTTCCTATCCAAGATACGTTTTGGGTGAAGGAAATATGTAACATCTTCACTCAACTGCACTTGCTCCCACTTAATAATGTGACTGGGATTAGGAATGTATTTCTTTTGCATTGATACGTGAAATACGTTGTACATGCCGACGAGTGGTGTGGGCAAACCAAGGTGGTATTCTACCACACCCACTCGGTCTAGAATCTGGAATGGGCCAATGAATCTCAGCATGAGTTTTCCTTTCTTACTAAAGGGAAGGACTCACTTTATGGGGAAAACCTTAAGAAACACATGGTCCCCAACCTCAAATTCTAGCTCTTCTGTTTACTTTGTGTTGCAAGAAGTTGACGCCTAATAATGTTGATCTTCTCTAAGGTCGCCTATACTAAATCTAGGCCAATCAAACTCTTCTTGCCAACTTCTGCTTAATAATGCGGTACTCAACATGGGTGCCCATACAGTGCTTCATAGGGAGCCATGCCAATGGTCGCTTGAAAGTTGTTGTTATAACAAAAATTTGCATAGGGAAGACAGTCATCCCAACTATCTTTGAAATCGAGCACACATGCCCGCAACATAACTTCTAACACTTTATTTACCCGTACTGTTTGCCCGTAGTTTATGAGTGGAATGCGATACTGAACTTCAGTTTCACTCCCATTGTTTCTTAGATTCGAGTTTAAAAGATAGATGTGAATTGTGTGTCTCGATCCAACACAATCTCCATAGGTACTCTAAGAGGACGTACTATCTCCTTGATGTATAGCTTAGTTAAATCATTTGCTGAGTTTGAGACTCTAATCGAGAGGAAATGAGCCGATTTTGTCAATTGGTCCACAATCATCCAAATGGAGTCATGTCCCTTCCTTACCTTCGGTAACCCGAAAATGAAATCCATAGATATGAAGTCCCACTTCCATTCAGCTATAGGCATGGGCTGAAGCAATTCAAGAGGTCGGTGATGCTAGACCTTAATTTTCTAGTATGTGAGATAACGAGATACAAAATCTGCTATGTGGGCCTTCATGTTGTCTCACTAGTACGAATGTTTCATATCTCGATACATCTTTGTACTATTATGATGCATGGCCATCTTCAAATTGTGTGCAGCTTTAAGAACTTCCTTTCTCAAGTCATAAATAGTTGGGACGCATAGGCAGCCATGATAGCATAAACCCCCATCCTAACCAGCTCTTCATTCAGAGTCTTCATCGTCACTAGCTTATTTCCTCATATTTATCAACCATTCATCTTCTCTCTGAGCCACAATGATTCGGTCATCATTAAGTGGTTGCACGTGGATGTGTGCGACACTCCCGAACGGCTCCTCTACTGTAAGCTTCTGTTCGAAGTCTCGCACAAATTCTACCATGTTCCATTCTTCAATCATTAGTGGAGCTATAAATTCTATTGTCTTCTTGCAGCTTTATGCATCTGCCACAAGGCTAGCCTTACCAGGATGGTAGGAGACCTTGAACTTGAAATCTTTTAAGATTTCCATCCATCGCAGGTGCCTCATATTCAGGTCCCTCTGCGTGAATATGTACTTAAAGCTCTTGTGGTTGCAAAAGAGCTTGAACTCCTCCCTGTAGGGGTAATGTCTCCAAAGATTTAATACAAAAATGACTGTTATCAATTCCAGGTCATGTGTGGGCTAGTTTTCCTCATGTTTCCTCAATTGTCGCGACGCATACGCGATCACCCTATCCTTCTGCATAAGAATGCATCCCAAACCAACACAAGACGTGTCAGTGTATATCGTATATTTGACCCCTTACTCTAGCAATACTAGTATGGGGGTAGACTTCAGCTTGTCCTTCAGTTCTGAAAAGGCTGCTTCTACTTTCTCATTCTAGGAAAACTTAAGATCTTTTCGAGTGAGCTAAGACAACGGTCTGGTTATCTTGGAAAAGTCTTTAATGAATCGACAATAGTAACCTGCCAGGCCAAGGAAACTCTTCATTTCAGTAACCGAACTAGGCTGCTCCCAGTCCTAAACTGTGGTCACCTTAACAAGGTCCACAGTGATACCTTCCTTAGACACAACATGTCCTAAGAACTTGACTTCTTCCTTTCAGAAGTAATATTTCTTATACTGAGCAAATAACTGGTTCTTCCTAAGAGTATCAAAGAATACTTACAGGTGCTCTTCGTGATCCTTTCAGCTCTTAGACATATTAAAATGTCATCTATAAATACGATGACAAACCGATATAGGTACGGTCGAAACACTCAGTTCATAAGGTCCATGAACACTGTCGGTGTGCTCATAAGTTCTAACGACATCACGAGGAACTCGTAGTGCCCAAAACTGGTTTTGAATGTTGTCTTTTGCACGTCTTCATCCCTGACGTGCAACTAATGGTACCTGGACTGTAAGTTGATTTTTGAGAAATACTATGCCCCTTTCAACTGGTCAAACAAATCATCTATCCTGGGCAAGGGATACTTGTTCTTCACTGTCACTTGGTTCAACCTGTGATAATCAATATATAATCGCAGTGATCCATCATTCATTTTCACAAACAACATAGGTACTCCCCAAGGAGATACGCTCGGTCGTATGAAGCCTGAATCCAATAGATCATCGATCTGTCTCCTCAATTCCTCCATATCACATGGAGGAATGCGATATGTAGGTGAGGAAATAGGAGTCACACAAGGAACAAGGTCAATAGTAAAGTTGATCTCTCGCCAAGGAGGTAGTCCATGTATCACTCTTAACACGTCTGCGAAATCTTGGACTACGGGCGTGTTCCCAAGTGTCAGACCATCAACATTCCCTATCAAGGTAGCATAATAACTAATGCAGTAGTACCAACTGACCTGAATTGGGAAAGGAAAGGTCGTGCCCTCAGGCTCATGGGCTGTCACCAATTTAGTATTGCAATCGATCTTTTCCTTCATCTTGGTGAGTTAATCCATACCGAGGATGACATTGTAATAACATAGCGGGGTAACAATCAGGTTAACGAATACTGTTCGGCTCCCTAAGTCTATTGAGTAACCCTTACAAATCTTAGTAGAGTCTAAGAAGGTCCCTTGATGGTAAGGAGTCTCACCCCAATCATAGGAGTAGTTTCCAAAACTAGTCGCCTAACCGTTGTGCATGACATTATCGAGATAATGGACCTGGTGTCCACCAATAGGTAGATTGGTATACCTTGGATATGTGTTGTGACTTCGAAAGCCAATGGTGCCGCAGTTACTGTCTCGGATGCCTCAGCTGTAAGTGAGTGCACACGAGCTTGTTGAGGACGATTCGACTGCGCTATTATAGGCCGCTGAGGCAGCTTACTACGAGTTACATTCGGCTTATAAAAAGGCTGTGCTAGTGGTGCTGATCGTAGAGGTGGAGTTGAGATAGCCTGAGGAAGTTGGTGGTTGATCTTTTGAGGTAGTGTAAAGTTGTTATCTCTCATCTTGGTAAAGCAGTAAGTATCTATATGACCCAACCTCTTACAGTATGTGCACCACAAATCGGATCACCTCAATTGGGTCAGTGGAGCCATAATCCTGGGAGACGAATCTTCACGTGGCCTTTTACTGAGGAACGGTCTGTTTGGAAAATTAGGTCGAGGCCTTGGACCCATGGGCACACGTGTACGGGATAGTCTATCCCTATCCTACTCAGCTCACAGGGATATGTTCACTAGCTAACATAGTTGGGAATGCTAGCGCAACACATCTTCGTACATATCTCAGGCCACAGAACCTCAGAAAATTGCCACATTCTCATCGGCTCGTCTGCTAGTATGAAAGGAGCATATCTGGTCAGCTTTATAAATCATTCTCATACTCGGCAAAGGTCATCCGTCCATGTCAGAGTCACAGAAATTTACCATCTTTCTCATTACACTACATGAGGGGGAAATACTTTCCAAGGCAGCGGTCTTAAACGTGTTCCAGGTCCACACGTATCCTGGGTCAACTGTTCGTACAATGTTGTCCCACCAGAGACTAGCCTCCTTTTTGAAAAAATAAGTAACCAACTTTACCTACTCTGCTTCAGTGCAGTGCAGCGGCTTCAGCATCTTAGAGATGCAATCAAGCCAATATTCGGCCTTCTCGAGCCTATGAGTGCCTGCAAAGGTGGGAGGTCGAAAATGCTGAAAGCATTCAAATAAACTGCAAGCATTCATATTCCCAACAGGTTGCACAGGTGGTGCAGGCAGGACCATATTCATGTTCTAAGCAAGGGCCCCCACGATCGTGGTCTAAACTTGTTGTTGCTGCTGCATTAGGAGCATCAATTGCTCCAACCTATTAAGAGGAGGAGCCACCTGAGGCATGTGCGGAGTCGAGGTAGACGCATAGTTCTATTCTGGAACTGGTGGTGCACTAGCTATTAGCCCATTTGTGGGGCCAGTGGTCTGCTGTGAATCTGGCATGGTGTCACTATCAAGGCCCAAACTGGGGTTCGTGTGGCTATCGCTTAGGGGAGGTGCCTCATTAAACAATCCGCCAAGTGCGAGACGCATAGTGCTTCGAGTGGTCTTAGGTGACATTTCCTATATACAACATAGGGTGCAACACGTGTAAGATTTCAAAAGAAAACATTCAAAATTTTCCAAGCATTCTACACATTTCATATCAGAAGAAGCTTCGTGCATTTCATTTAGCCAAAATTGTCACAATAAATGAGATGTAGTCTTACATGGATCATGATAGAAGATGCATGTGAGCTAGTTTAACAAAAGCTTTAAAAAGTAAGAAAACTAACATACCACTAGCCTACCAAGGCTATTACATGGAAAGACAAGAAACAGAGAAAACCCAAAGATGACCACAACATATGACTAGTCGTCCAACTCTGACAATGGTGGAGGAGCACCCATGCCCTGCATGCAACACAGGAAAGTCTTTTGAGTACGAGACATCCTATTGGCTTTCTGTTTCATATAAGCTTGATTCTCTTCAAGCTTTTACTTCTGTTCAGCCTGGGGCTCCTTGGCCTCTTGTCTTAGGGTTTCCTAGTTTTCTTCAATTTGAGCCATGTGAGCTTCTATGGTGGCCCGATCAAGGCAGTGCTCATGTGTAGTAGTAGGAGGTCCCCCATCAGAGTCTTGGGCTTCCTCCTCATCCTCATTGCTTTCTTCTTAATCTCCCTCCTCAAAACCTTCCTCTTCACTGCCTTCTTCATCATTGCCTTCCTCATCTCCACTCTCTTCTTCCTCCTCACTCTCTTCCTCTATCTTATCTCCATATTCATCAAGACGGGCTTGCCATTGTTGCTGGTCGATGCCCATGTTATTGAGTGTAGTGTCATTTATGAAATGGATCGGGCAAGCTTATCCATGTTAAGTTTATAACTAAACTTACAAGCAATCTTGCATATAAGTCGGCCAAATGGGAGTGAAATATCTATCCTAACAGAACCTACGGTTTGCACTATCTGTAGTAGGGCGTACGTAGGTAGACACAGCTTGTCTCCCTACCTAGCTATGTACAGGAAGTCTACCATCAGACGAGTGCACTCGGTCTGGTTACTCCACCTAGGATCATATTGTACGTAAAGATGTGGTGGAGTAGGCGGAAGTCTACCGTCATCTCGGTCGCTGGGAGGCAATTGCCTCGCTTCCAGTGAACCAATTGACCACAAAGAAACAATATGCAGTGATCTCTTTCTCGTGCACTCTTGAGACAAGATTCACCAGCATGTACCTCACCACGTGCAATTCCCATAATTCGGGCCACCATCGACATTAACTATTGCTTCTCGCCTTCCCACGGGAATAATGAACTGTAGAGCCACCAGAAGTGGATCTCGTATGTGGGCATAGAAGGCACGGATCGTGCTTTCACATGCATGAGACTTGCCCTCAAATATAGGACCCCACTCGAATTCCAATAAGAAGTCCATCACCGGATATAGCCTGAATAGCCTTTCGTCAACATGTGCTTCAAATACAACTTTACAACCACGAAACTTACCATGTCCGATGCCCGATGGTAGAGCCCTTTCGAGTGAAATCTGGGGATCGAGATCTAGCTTTGTCTTTCGCTCTCTCTCGGTGCTTGTGCTTGCTTCGCCACCCGTTTTCTTCCTTGGATGGGTTGGGTGGCTAGGCCCGGCTTCATCTGTGGACGCCCTTCTTTTTCCCATGAGAGAAATGAGTGTGGAGAGTGAGAAGATTGTAGCAACTAGTTCAAAAAGGGTAGATTTGGGAAGTTTGAGAGTTATGAGACACAGATGTAAGCTTTGTGCTCAAATAGGTGAGAAGTAGGGAAGATGGGGAGTTGTATGAGATGGGTTTGAGGAAAATGGTGGAGGTAATGAAAGATATGGAAGAAGATGGAGCTTGTGTATAGAAGAGAGATTTGGGGAAGAAAATCATATTTTTGGAAGGGTTTGAGAGCTAAGGGAGGGGTGAAATGAACAAAAGGGAGCAAGGGGACCCCAAATAAAGTGGTCCCACATGAAAATGGGCCCCACATGTGTGTGGGAGGGGCGGCGGGCTGCCAGCTCCGTGAGCCCAGCATGGCCTGCTGGACCCGGGCATAAGGCGCCACGGTGGCTCCGCAGTCCACTGGACCTATGGTGGTGGCCTCCCCCTCCTAGGGTGCCGGGAATGTGCGGGGGACCCCTTAGATCCCACCAGAAAATGTATTTTGGGCCTATATGTTCATTTAAGGTGATTTTGGGTTCCATCTTCCATATACTCAAGCTTTTCGGGTCATTTGAGTATGAAATTCACTGAATTAGTGTCTAAACCCATTGATTGACGGTCTAAAATAGAATTAGGATTATATCACATGATCACAGATGCGTACAAGTCATATTTCAACTGTCAGTTTGCCCGCCGGTGAAACTTGGAATCCTACGACCATTTCTACATTTTATCATCCCCCACCTAAGTCAAAGTACATTAGTGTACATCATGTTACCATAACCCAAGTCCAGTTTAATCCAAATCATACTCTGATACCAACTTGTAATGCCCCAAAAATTGGGGGTTGAGCAAAGCTCAACTCCCGAGTTTCAACACATCACTTATGCAACATAGATAATGTTGATTAAATATTGTCCATATTACTTGATTAAACATGAGTGGGATTAATCTAAAATAACAAATCATACTCCAAGTGGGATTAAATTAAGCAAGCGAAAGATTTAAATACTTGAATTATAACATGGAAGTGTTTCACCATCCGGAGTATGAATCTGTTCCAGGTTGAATATATATAAGTGTTTGTTCCAAAATTTACAAAATATCAAAATGTAACTGTCCAACTAGTCTATGTAACCCTGTAATCCCAACGATTCAAAACAAGGTTTATAGAGACCCGCCTGATAGCTGAATATAGGAGAATTCCTCCTCATCCAGAGTATGAATCTGTTCCAAGATTTATCATGTAAGCCACATCACAACCTGCATCTTAATCAGAGTTTGGTTGGTGTTTTAAAACACTATCCTAGAGTGGGAGTGAGTGATCAACTTAGTGGTACTATAAGGCAAAGGTTAACATGTTATCAATTCAGTCAAACAATAATGATAAAGCCATACTACAGTCATGTCCTAAGTACTTTTGTTAATGCAGGAATGATATGTGTAATGATTCATGCCCTTGCCTGCACTCTCTCAGCGACATCATCTCATGATCGCATATGAAAAACTGTCTAAATGTGCACTTCCTCGCCAAAGCATATGCAATGTGGTGCATTGTCGTGTTAGCTAAGTAATTTATTAGACTTATTCATACAACATATTTGGGAAGCTAAGGTACATCCCTTTATATCACTTACCCAAACAATGATCCATCTAGGGTCATAAATCCTAGTTAATCACATATGATAGACAAGTTGTAAGGCATCAACCCTGATGAAAAATAATGGATAGGTAAGTTCACGAGTTCACACTCGAGATCACTACGGAGAGGCTCATCACCTCAGCGTAGGCCTAAATTTATACTCGAGGTCACCACGGGAGGCTCGTCACCTGAACGTAGGCTGACAACTCAAATACGGTGTCTCATACACCACTATATTCAGCTCATGAGTTTGGGTTACTCACGGGTCAATATAGGGAGGCTTGTCACCCCAGCGTATGCCGACAGCTCGACCACAGTGTCCCATACACCACCATATCTAGCTCATGAGTTTAGCAGATCGTATTACATGGTTAAACGGGCTTTACATTTGTAAGTGGTACCTTAGATTCAAGCAACAGTATCCATACATGGATGAGTGCACATTGAATTAGTACGAGCGCACGTTAATTTAATCGACATGGAGCTCATAAGCACTGCACTTAGCTTAACCACTGTCGATAATCACCGTACGACTCAGGTGCAATAAGCGGTCACATATGTTAATCATAATAGCATTTGTCAAATAATTCAAGCATAATTCCCATTGAGCATTTTATCGAACATATTGAACATATAGTCATACATATGCATTTCAGCCATAAATCATTGAGTAGAAATTTACATTACATGAAAGAAACTATAACTGTGTACAAGGTAGTTAAGAATCCTATCTCAACACCCTTGTTGGAAGGAATTTATCAAAAACCTTCTCATTCAGGCATTTTATCCAACACTTTGACTACATAATACTATAAACACAAACTAAATTAGTTATAGCATATATTTTGGCAAATCCTTTCGTGAAGGAGTTGTTATACGCATAACAAATATGTATTCTGGTTAATAGTCATGACAAGCATAAATCATAATTTCACTTTCATTTAAGCATTTCAACAAACATATGGGATACATTTTATATTCACATAGTTCACATACATGTATGACTTATGGAATACATCGTAACTAAGATCATATGACAGTAATCAAGTCAAACATAAATCATTGCTGATATTGAAAGCCTTGACAACCATAACCAAAACATTTATAGTCTGCACCTTTCATCAGTTTACTCGTTACTGAAAAGGCCTAACTATAGGTCCTAGAGTGGGGGGGGGAGGGGTGAATAGGATTATGCCAAATTTAAAATAATAACAGTGGAATTAAATAATGAGATAGCCAAATAAAGAAAATCAATTCGCAATGCTGAAATGAAAAGCAACCTCAATAAATAAGTATTGAGAGGTTGATATAAATGTTGTTCTAAGGAAAACTAACCATTTATGGTACGATAACCTTATTTTTAGAACACTCTTTGTATAAAAAACTCAAACTAATGAGGAATAAATAAATAGCAAGGAATTGAAATAAGTTGTAAGAATTTAAACCTAAATTATTACAACATTCCTCACAATGCTTGAAATGTAAATATTACAACATTCACATTCACATTCACATATACATCCCACAATTCTAAATGATAAAAGATAGAAAAAATAAAGCACACATCCATAAAACACAAAGAGTTATAGTGGTTTGCCTGTGTGTTCACCAATTGTTAAACAATAGCCACACAGCTTGCTACTCCACTCCTAATATCCTCACATAATGGATATTAGCGTTCACTATAAAAGTAGGTTTCTCGGTTACCTAAAACCTTCACAATTGTGTCTTTTACAAAGCGCTTATACAATTTTAAAAACCCTTCTTCTGAGTTTTCTGGCTCTCCTCAGATAACCAACACAATGAGATTTTTCTGGCTTAATCTCAAATAAAACCAAAATAAAGAAAATTTACACAAATGTAAAATACCTGGAATTCTCCTTTTGTTGCAGCCCAGAAGAACCAATTAGAGTAGAAGTTCGAATGTTGAAGTTCAATGTCCAATACTCACTTTAAAATGGTTCTAGGTTCTAGATTGGTTTTAAATTAGACCAGTTGGGGTAGCTAGATTTGATTTTGATTCCAAGAAGAAGGAATACCACAATTCCTCTTTTCAATTCAGATTGGACTATAGAAACAAAATCAAATCAATAAAGCTAACAAAAGAGAATATTAAATAAACACAAAGTAGTTTAAAATGAGCACAAACTTATCTCAGAGTGATGCTTGGATTTTTCTTGAATTGAGTTATCAATCTTTGAAATTCGTTGTCTATTTATAGCTGCAGAAATCGAACCTTCAACTGGTCCTATGGACACTACGGCTGGTCGTAAGAGAAATAGATTTTTGAATTTTTGAGCGCAATCGGATAAAACCATTCCACAACTGGTCGAAGGTCATCTACAACCGGTCGAAGGCTGTCTACGACTGGTCGTAAGCACCCTACGACTGGTCATGAGACACCAGATTTATTTGTTGTACTTTAAGTCGTAGATACAGGACTAGTCATAGGACGAGTCAACACTGTTCATATGACTGGTCGAACAATCTCCAGGACTGGTTGTATCATAACCAAAAATTTTAAAAATTTACAACAAACTTAGGACTAGTCCTGAAATAACTTGGACTGGTCAAGCCAGTGCTAGGACGAGTCAAACAGAGTCTAGGACTAGTCTTAAAAATAGACTACAACACTTATAAGAAGAGTACTTGAATTATGTATCCGAAATGACCTACCCCAAGGTCAATTTAAGGTCTTTCATACCTGGGACAAGAAGCATGAACATTGAAACTTCAGTTCTTCAGATGATGGTTGACCTTTGAAGATTATGAAGGGTGAGATTTATACATGATGTAGCTTACACTTGAGATCTTCTAAAACTTGCCTTTGTCTTTCTTGAGTTCTTCTTTATCTTGAACTTGCATGTCTTGAAGTAGAGCTTCATTCTCAACTTGTAACATTGTGATGTAGTGTCTTGAACATGTATATCTCCTTATGCTGCACAAGACACAAGTTAATGTTTTGGCACTATAAAATTTGACAACCAAAGGAGCATGAAACCATAACACTTACAATCTCTCCCTTTGTCAAATTTGTGACAAAACACACTTAACAATAAATAACACAATATTCATGCACAAGTTATGAGAGGAAACCTGTAACACCCTGAAATTCGGGAGTCGTGTATAAACTCAACTCCCCAATTCCAGACCGTCACTTATGCAACAAAAATAATTATGATTTATTGTTGTCTGAGTTAAAGTATTCACATGAGTAAAAGTATACCAAAACTGCAATTCATACTCCAGATCCAGTGATAAAAGCAAGCGGAAGACTAAAGCATATATATATCACTCTATGAAAAAACAAAGTAGATCTCGACTGTCTCTAAAGTATGAATACATCTCTGAGTCTCATATACATGTAAATAAACAAAATTAAATGTCCAAAAAGAGTCACATTGAGAAGTCCTGTCAACTCAGGCCACCTAAGCAAAGCCGTCGTGGTACTGCATAATGAGAACTCGTCCTGGTCCTCATCATAGTCCGGCTCTGCCTCCTGGATCGCTGCGTCACCTGCATCTGAGACAGGGTCTGGTGGGTGTTGCAAATACCATCCCAAAACGTGCGAATGAGTAGCTAACTCAGTAGAATAATAGAGCAAAGATTAACATGTTCTCAAATCAATCATGCGATAATAGTAAAGCAGTAAATCAAACAACCTTAATACTGTTGTTAATGCAATATGACATGACGTGATGGATGCCCTCACTGACGATCTCCCTCATACGGCACCATCTTACGATCGCGGCATGCAATCGTCCCACGGTGTCCACATCTTTCAGGCACATGTAATATAATGGTGATATGATTTTTGAGTTGTTATTTGTCCTTTTCATATAGCAATATTGGGAAACTAAGGTACTTCTCTTATATCAATCCCAACACAGATCCTGTCCAGGGTCGTCACTCCTAGTAATCTCAAGCAGTTATGACTCAAACAAGATAAACATACAAAGGCCAGTCGGGTTACTTGACGGGCTCAACTAGCACGATCGCATCTCAAGTCAAACGACATGAGGTGCGTAAAACACTTCGTGTGGCCTAACCACTGCCGCCAACTCCAAAACACGGCTCGCGTTCATCGACGCGTCGTTTGTGGAAAAGATAAGCCAACCAGGAATTTGCTCAGTTGCCGACTGCCTGGACTAGGTATAATCCCAAACATATATGAATTCACATCAGTAATCATATGAGAGTATTAGAAATGAATACAACAATGTGAGCATGTTAACACATGTTATAACATAAAACTTAAGTAAATCATTAAGCACATGCATTTCATACATATAATGAAATCATGCATATAGCTAACACGTAGGAAATCATTTACATCAGCATATTAATTGAGAAATCAATCTCAAACTAATTCATAACACCATTTAATTCAATACATACTAATACAAGCATTTATATAAACACTTAAACTACACACTTAAGTTTACATATAGTATGTCGACTCAAAGTGCGCATTTAGGTGAATCTCTTCGCCAAACTAATTACGCACGCATTCCTAGTATTTTAATGCGACAAGAAGCCATGTCAATCACATCAGCAAATTATGGATTGTAACACCTCAGATTTTGGCCAACCTGGGATTAGACGTCCTTAGGCAATGGGTCAAGTAAAACACCTAGGAAATCGCTCAGAACCCAATTCCATAGCCAAAGAAATCACTTAGGATTAATTCCTTTAGAAACTAAGCATAAGTTAGCTAGCGCAACGCTAGAGCAGCTGGAAAATAGTCCCTGATCACTTTAAATACGTTCTACAAGACCCAAATCGAGTAGAACCAATGACGCTAGAATACTCTGAAACCTCAGATCAAACTCTAAATCGGTTTGTTCTCCGGACCTCTTTGAAACTTTGTATTGGATCTAGACCGCGCGTCGAAAGTCCGATACCTACAATCTTAGACTGTTAGAACCGCCGAGTTGGACTTGACAATCATTTCAAAAATCAAGTCCAACCGACATTCGCAGACTATTTCACTGAGCCAGGACTGAAGAGAGTGAGAATAGGGTTAGATTTGGAATTTGAAATTCAAATCTGGCACACGACTTGACACGTTATTATTAAGTGTTCTGACCATCAGAATTTAGCCAAATTTCACCCTCGGATCAAGAAAAATTTCTATTTCATATCATGAGATTTGCAGACCTGATCTACGTGCGGTGACTGCTGAACTGAAACTGGACCGCCACGTGCGATCTACGAACACTACTGGTCTGAAAACGGGATATGAGCGACATCCGACAAGTAAGAACTTAAGTCCGATCACGTTCGGCCAGGGGACCACCAGAAATGTCCTTTTGGACCGAAACAGCCCCTATTTGGATATACCTTAAGTATACTTTTTTCCCAAGCCTATTTTGGGCACATTTGGGCTTATAAAAGGGGTTGAAACCCTCACTCCTCTCTCCCATCCGAAATTGAAAAAAGCCCTAGATTGAGAGAGAGAAAAGGTGAGAGATTGTGAGAGAGAGTAGGAGAGAATTTTCCTGCTGCTGCACTACCTGTTGCACGTGCTTTAGCAACACGCTCCAATCACTTGGCCGGTGATTTCTCCGCATTTCTAGGTAAGAAAATACCCTCATTTGTTATTGATTTGTTGATCCTTAGTTTTCATAGCCTGGTAGCTGATGGATCTTGTAAATCAGGTTGCCTATTCGCCGTAGACGAAGCGTATACGCTCCGTTCGAATTCACACACCTATAAGAGAAAAAGTGCGGATTTTAGACGCTTTGATTGACTGTTTCCAACGCTTTTAATGTCGTTTAATAGTAGATTATCAACGGCAACGCCGTTTGACATGTACAACATGCTGTTCGTTTCCTGTTTCGTAAGCAGACGAAGAATATGAGATTTAGGGCATTTTAGTCATTTATAGGAAATACTGTTTTCATCCATAATTTGCTGATGTGATTGACATGGCTTCTTGTCGCATTAGAATACTAGGAATGTGTGCATAATTAGTTTGGCGAAGAGATTCGCCTAAATGCGCACTTTGAGTCGACATACTATATGTAGACTTAAGTGTGTAGTGTAAGTGTTTGTATAAATGCTTGTATTAGTATGTATTGAATTAAATGGTGTTATGAATTAGTTTGAGATTGATTTCTCAATTAATATGCTGATGTAAATGATTTCCTACATGTTAACTATATGCATGATTTCATTATATGTATGAAATGCATGTGCTTGATGATTTACTTAAGTTGTATGTTATAACATGTGTTAACATGCTCACATGGTTGTATTTTATTTCCAATACTCTCACATGATAGCTGATGTAGATTCATATATGTTTGGGACTATACCTAGTCCAGGCAGTCGGCAATCGAGCAAATTCATGGTTTGCTTATCTCTGCCACGAACGACGCGTCGATGAACGCGAGCCGTGTTCTGGAGTTGACGGCAGTGGATAGGCCACACGAAGTGTTTTACGCACTTCATGTCATTCGACTTGAGATGCAATTGTGCTAGTCGATCCCGTCAAGTAACCCGACTAGCCGTTGTATGTTCACCCTGTATGAATCATAACTGCTTGAACCTAGGGTACTGAACTTACCATTGTAAACCCTATCAACCATAGTACCTTGATCCATGAAGACTCATGAGCCGGGCATAGTGGTATGGGACACCGTGGTCGAGCTGTCGGCCTACGCTGGGGCCACAAACCTCCCCGTAGTGACCAGTGAGAACCTATGTCTTGTGAACAGATTATGGTGGTATGGGACACTATATTCTTGCTGTCGGCCTACACTGATCAGGCGACGAGTCCTTTACAGTGACCGCGAGCGTATTCTGAGTCTACGGGAGGCGACGACCCTTCAGTAGCAGTGAGAGTACAGTAGGCCTATATTGATAAGGTGATGGGGGAGCGGTGCAATGAGTGTGAGCAACAGCCCTGGCAGCCCTTGCAGCGACCTACAAAATATACTTCGTATGAGATTACTAGGAGTGACGACCCTAGACAGGATCTGTGTTGGGATTGATATAAGGGAAGTACCTTAGTTTCTCAATCCTGCTATTTGAATGGACTAATAACAACTCGGAAATCATATCACCATTACATTGCATGTGCCTGGAAGATGTGGAGCACTTGAAGGACGATTGCATGCCGCGGTCGTAAGATGGTGCCGTATGAGGGAGACCGTCGGTGAGGGAATCCATCACGTCATGTCATATTGCATTAACAACAGTATTAGGGTTATTTGATTTACTGCTTTACTATTATCACATGATTGATTTGAGAACATGTTAATCTTTGCTCTATTATTCCACTGAGTTAGCTACTCATTCCCACGTTTCGGGATGGTGTTTGCAACACCCACTAGACCCTGTCTTAGATGTAGGTGACGCAGCGATCCAGGAGGCAGAGGCGGACTATGATGAGGACCAGGACGAGTTCTCATACATGCAGTACCACAACGGTTTTGCTTAGGTGGCTTGGGTTGACGGGACTTCTCAGTGGGACTCTTTTTGGATATTTGATTTCATTTATTTACATGTATATGAGACTCAGAGATGTATTCATACTTTAGAGACAGTCGAGATCTACTTTGTTTTACCATACAGTGATATATATACTCTTTAGTCTTCCGCTTGCTTTTATCACTAGATCTGGAGTATGAATTGCAGTTTTGGTATACTTTTACTCATGTGAATGCTTTAACTCAGACAACATTGAATCATAATCATTTTCGTTGCATAAGTGACGGTCTGGAACTCGAGAGTTGAGTTTATACACGACCCTCGATTTTCAGGGTGTTACAAGTTGGTATCAGAGCATGAATGAGATTATAACGGGCCTGGGTTATGGTCACGCGACGTACGCTGTCGCTTCCTTTGACTTAGGTGGGTGCGATAAAGGTCTAGAAATACTTATAGGATCACAGATTCGCCAATAGGCGAAGTCTATTCGTATCGATCGCGCGATCGAGTCCGTAACGCATCTAGGGTCGCGTGAAGTGACCTAAGTAGCTTTTAGGTTGTAGGTAGGTGGGTGGAGACGTTCTTTGAATGATTCTAAACCCATAAATGTGAATCCTTGGGCTGTGGGACAACCACAACCCTTGCATTCAATCACTAGGGCTTAAAAACCCCGTTTCACCTAAATTCTTCGAGATTCTTCCTCTCACCACTCTATTCTTTAATTATTTCTTATTATTTTTATGTTAGGCATTGATCCTAATGTGAAAATGATATAAAATCATACTTTGATAAAATTTTATAGTGAATAGTAAAATTTCATGAAAACTGGCCATTAGGCCATTCTAAGTTTGCGATCTTTAGCAAATAATGGGCTAGATAGATGTATTAGCTCCTTCTATCCCAAAATCATATGCTGCATGATAGGGGATTGTATTCAAGTTTACAGATTGGCCCCGAAAAGCCCTGAATGCATGTTTGGGCCTCCATAGGGCAATCTAGAATGAATTAAGGTGGAGCTCATAGTTTTTTGAGGTCCCTGGACCATGGGGGACCAGACCCATGTGGTCCCACAGACCAACATGAGAGATGGTCGGCGATGCCATCGCCGATCCGGCGATGCATCGCTGTCCAATGTGGCCCACTTGATCTGAAATTTTGCACGTGGGAGTATTTTGGGTAGTACACCCCCCCCCCCATGTGTGGTTCGTCCATAGAAAATCCCTAAATGGGGTACTTCCTTTACAACAGCCCCTTTCCCTAGCCCCATTTCAAGTTTTCTTGCTGCCCATCTCCAAGTCGTGGCTCCAAATCCCTCCCAAACCCATTCTTTATTGAAAAAGACCCCACTCCATCACTCCATAGTGATTTGCAGCCCTCCCTCTTACAAATCTCGTCGTTTGGAGCTCTTACAACCCCCAAAACGAGCTGAAATCGTGAGGAGCTCTATTCCCCTTTTTTATTCTCTTTTCTTTCTAAAAATCCATCCCAAGGGAGCTTGAAGCATCCCTCTACAATGCCTAGATCTTCCTTTTTCAGTTTGGGCAGCCATTTCCTTACATTTTCTCCATTTTCCATGGCTTTTGTTGAAGCCATTTTGGGTCTTTTATCTCTCTCCACCATCCTCTCTTTGATGGAAAAGAGAAAGACCGCAGCGGATGAGGCTGGGCCTAGTCGCCCTGCGCAATCAAGAAGACCGAGGGGTGGCGCCGTGAGCTCAAGCGCCGTCGCAAGTCCAAGCACAGCCCGAGAGTTCCATACAAAGCGGGATTTGGATCCCCATACTCAACTTGGGCGAGTGATATTAGCAGAGATACACTGACCGTAAGGTATTTTTTGAGGCGGACGTGGAAGGACAACACTTCGGTGAATTCCTGTTGTTCGAGCGCATTAAAGCTGCGCATTGGGGTCCGCTCTTTGAAGCTCGTGTACGTGCTAATGTAAGCACCGTTCGTACCTTCTATGCTCGCATCCAGAATCCTACATTGGAGCCATTGCAGTTCAAGATTCCTTTTGGTAGAGACCGGATGGCTACGATCGATGTTCGGTTGATAGCGCGACTTTTGAACGTGCCCCTTGGTGATGTTCATCCCAGTGCGAAGAATTTGAGGAGTAGGCATGAGCGAGATCGCCGTACCAGGTTCTTATGCAGTAAACTGGTTCCATGGTAGCCTAATAATAGCCTCAAGGCGTCTCACATGTCTGATGATTTACGCCTGCTGCACCACATTTGCACGTTCAACGTGTATCCCAGGTCGACAAATCGCATTGAGTGTACCGCCTTATGGTTGAATTCTTGTATCTGGTGGCCCAGGGAGAGAATGTGTGTATGGCCACTTTCATCTTGCGACAGATTATCCTCATAGCGAAATCAAGAAGAACGTCTGAGTCGCTTCCTTTTGACCGACTTATATGCAAGATCGCGTTTGAGTTTGCTTACAGACTTGGGCCGGAGTTGCCAGTTCCGATTCACAGCATTGATGAGTCTACTATGGTCAAGATGAAGATCGGGTCTGAGTACCGTGAGACTCAGCTTGAGGAGGATAGCGAGGATGATTTTGATGATGAAGAGGATCCAAGTGAGGGAGAACCTGGAGCAGAAGTTGAGGAAGAAGTCCAGGAAGAGGTAGAAGAGGAGGCTCAGGATACAGATGAGAGCCCTCCTCCATCTGCTCAGGCTACTGGTGATGTTCGCATTGCCCGAATTGAGGAGAGTCAGGTCACCTTGCGAAGGGAAGTTCAGGAACTTCGGGCTGAGGTCGAGGATACCAAGGCCGTTATGAAGAGAAAATTCGGCAAGGTGACTCGCACCTTGAAGGTGATCCTGTGCTGCTTGCAGGATAAGGGTCCTCCTCCTCCGTCACCCGACTCGGACTAGTGATCTAGGTCCAAATATCGCGGGTTGTAGTTAGTTATTTTCTGCTTTTTATGTGCAAGCCTGATAAGGCTAGTAGTTTGCTTATGTTGTTGTTGTAACTTTAACTGTCTTACTTCCCATGTACTTCTTGTCATGATTCTTGTAAGGAGATATCCCTTGTATTATGACAATTTTGATTTAATGAAATGCATGGCATTTTTCGGCTTGTTATGTGAATGTTTGTGTTGTGGTTTGGGCTTAATATAGTCGAATATGGTTAAATGGAATGCATGCCGTTTCGTTCGCTGTAAGGTATTGTCCCTAGTTTGGGTGTATCCTATGGTTTTGCACAGCCATATCATAAATCCCGGGATTAAGCCTACAAAATTTATTTTATCCCACCCCACCCTCCTACCAAGCATGCCACTTCCAATCCCGACATGGGACTAGGAATGCCGTTCCATTAGGCTATAGATTACAAACTAGTCTACTAATTACCTTAAGTAGTATAAAGCCTGTATATGCTAAGGAATAGTAAGTTAGATTTACTTGAAATGGAACTCCCTTCCTTGGATAGATCCTCATAACATCCATAGACTCCTTTAATAACTCTTAGAAAGCTTATGTAGCTTAGAACCATTCACTCTCAGGGAAGACTTATAAATCCCTTAGGTCGAACTTAGAATAAACCAACACACCCCTTAGAATTGCCTTCCCCAAGGGCTTATTGCATTCGGGAACACAGAGTAAAGGAACTGCATGTAAGCGATGTATTCACGGTTTGAATCGACTTCTTAATCCTAGTGGTTACCAATAAATCCAATGCTCTGATCAAGCAGAAGATCAGCATCGACTCGGATTAAGAATTGATGCAATAAATCTTCTGTCCTAGCAAGACAGAAAGTCTATGTATCCGGCTCAGACCTACTACACAACCTTTCTTCTGTGATGGCCCAACCACCTATAACCAAACGGTATCACATTGCCTTTGGAAAATGGCGAGGACTTAAAGCCAGTGGAGAATTAGACATCTTGCCACCAACTCATGCCTGCCCCTGAACTCAACCACAATAGAGGTTAGGCTCATCTCTATCGCCATAGATACTAATGCCATAGAACACATTATTAGCAAAGAAAAACCACTGTAATGAGAGGTTGTTTCCTAATTCATGTCAAGGATAGCCCCTAAGTTGCGCCTCGTTCCGATATACGGATCGATGTAAAGATTCTTGAACTTTAAGTAGAACCAAGTTTTAAGGGGGGTAGAACGTATTGAGTCCAATCCAGTTAGGTTAGTCAATGCTACCGTTCGATCAGAGTGGAGCAGCGGAAGCATGGTTGGCCTCTTCCCCACTAGCCCAGGATCGAAACATTTGAGTTAGGATATACGTACGGTTAGGTCATTAAATAAGATTGACCCTTCCTTAGAATGTCAATACTAAAGTCTTGCTAGATACTCCTTACCCTTCGCCAATTTCGGGGACGAAATTGTGTTTTAAGGGGGGTAGATTGTAACACCCTGGATTTTGGCTAACCTGGGATTAGACGTCCTTAGGCAATGGGTCAACTAAAACACCTGAAAAATCGCTCAGAACCCAATTCCATAGCCAAAGAAATCACTTAGGATTAATTCCTTTAGAAACTAAGCATAAGTTAGCTAGCGCAACGCTAAAGTAGCTGGGAAATAGTCCCTGATCACTTTAAATACATTCTACAAGACCCAAAGCGAGTAGAACCAATGACGCTAGAATACTCTGAAACCTCGGATCAAACTCTAAACCGGTTTGTTCTCTGGACCTCTTTGAAACTTTGTATTGGATCTAGACCGCGCGTCGAAAGTCCGATACCTACAATCTTAGACCGTTAGAACCGCCTAGCTGGACTTGACAATCATTTCGAAAATCAAGTCCAACCGACATTGGCAGGCTATTTCACTGAGCCTGGACTGAAGAGAGTGAGAATAGAGTTGGATTTGGAATTTGAAATTCAAATCTGGCACACGACTTGATGCGTTATTATTAAGCGTTCTGACCATTAGAATTCAGCCAAATTACACCCTTGGATCAGGAAAAATTTCTATTTCATATCATGAGATTTGCAGACCTGATCTACGTGCGGTGACCGCTGAACTGAAACTGGACTGCCACGTGCGATCTACGAACACTACTAGTTTGAAAACAGGATATGAACGACATCCGACAAGTACGAACTTAAGTCCGATCGCGTTCGGCCAGGGGACCACCAGAAATGTCCTTTTGGACCGAAACAGCCCCGATTTGGATATACCTTGAGTATACTTTGTTCCCAAGCCTATTTTGGGCACATTTGGGCTTATAAAAGGGGTTAAAACCCTCACTCCTCTCTCCCATCCGAAATTAGAAAAAGCCCTAGATTGAGAGAGAGAAAAGGTGAGAGATTGTGAGAGAGAGTAGGAGAGAATTTTCCTGCTACTGCACTACCTGTTGCACGTGCTTTAACAACACGCTCCAATCACTTAGCCGGTGATTTCTCCGCGTTTCTAGGTAAGAAAATACCCTAATTAGTTGCTGATTTGCTGATCCTTAGTTTTCATAGCCTGGTAGCTGATGGATCTTGTAAATCAAGTTGCCTATTCGCCGTAGACGAAGCGTATACGCTCCGTTCGAATTCACACACCTATAAGAGAAAAGGTGCGAATTTTAGACGCTTTGATTGACTGTTTCCAACGCTTTTAATGTCGTTTAATAGTAAATTATCGACGGCAACGCCGTTTGACATGTACAACATGCTGTCCGTTTCCTGTTTCGTAAGTAGACGAAGAATATGAGATTTAGAGCATTTTAGTCATTTGTAGGAAATACTGTTTTCATCCATAATTTGCTGATGTAATTGACATGGCTTCTTGTCGCATTAGAATACTAGGAATGCGTGCATAATTAGTTTGGCGAAGAGATTCACCTAAATGTGCACTTTGAGTCGACATACTATATGTAGACTTAAGTGTGTAGTGTAAGTGTTTGTATAAATGCTTGTATTAGTATGTATTGAATTAAATGGTGTAATGAATTAGTTTGAGATTGATTTCTCAATTAATATGTCGATGTAAATGATTTCCTACATGTTAACTATATGCATGATTTCATTATATGTATGAAATGCATGTGCTTGATGATTTACTTAAGTTGTATGTTATAACATGTGTTAACATGCTCACATGGTTGTATTTCATTTCCAATACTCTCACATGATAGCTGATGTGGATTCATATATGTTTGGGACTATACCTAGTCCAGGCAGTCGGCAGCCGAGCAAATTCATGGTTGGCTTATCTCTGCTACGAACGACGCGTCGATGAACCCGAGCCGTGTTCTGGAGTTGACGGCAGTGGTTAGGCCACACAAAGTGTTTTACGCACTTCATGTCGTTCGACTTGAGATGCGATCGTGCTAGTCGAACCCGTCAAGTAACCCGACTGGCCGTTGTATGTTCACCCTGTATGAGTCATAACTACTTGAACCTAGGGTACTGAACTTACCATTGTAAACCCTGTCAACCATGGTACCTTGATCCACGAAGACTCATGAGCCGGGCATGGTGGTATGGGACACCGTGGTCGAGCTGTCGGCCTACGCTGGGGCCACAAATCTCCCCGTAGTGACCAGTGAGCACCTATGTCTCGTGAGCAGATTATGGTGGTATGTGACACTATATTCTTACTGTCGGCCTACACTAATCAGGCGACGAGTCCTTTGTAGTGACCGCGAGCGTATTCTGAGTCTACGGGAGGCGACGACCCTTCAGTAGCAGTGAGAGTACAGTAGGCCTGTATTGATAAGGTGAAGGGGGAGCGGTTCAACGAGTGCGAGCAACAGCCCTTGCAGCCCTTACAGCGACCTACAAAATATACTTCTTATGAGATTACTAGGAGTAACGACCCTAGACAGGATCTGTGTTGGGATTGATATAAGTTAAGTACCTTAGTTTCCCAATCCTGCTGTTTGAATGGACTAATAACAACTCGAAAATCATATCACCATTACATTGCATGTGCCTGAAAGATGTGGAGCACTTGAGGGACGATTGCATGCCGCGGTCGTAAGATGGTGCCGTATGAGGGAGACCGTCGGTGAGGGCATCCATCACGTCATGTCATATTGCATTAACAATAGTATTAGGGTTGTTTGATTTACTGCTTTACTATTATCGCATGATTGATTTGAGAACATGTTAATCTTTGCTCTATTATTCCACTGAGTTAGCTACTCATTCCCACGTTTCGGGATGGTGTTTGCAAGACCCACCAGACCGTGTCTTAGATGCAGGTGACGCAACGATCTAGGAGGCAAAGCTGGACTATAATGAGGACCAGGACGAGTTCTCATACATGTTGTACCACGACGGCTTTGCTTAGGTGGCCTGGGTTGACGGGACTTCTCAGTGGGACTCTTTTTGGATATTAGATTTCGTTTATTTACATGTATATGAGACTCAGAGATGTATTCATACTTTAGAGACAATCGAGATCTACTTTGTTTTACCATACAGTGATATATATACGCTTTAGTCTTCCGCTTGCTTTTATCACTGGATCTGTATTATGAATTGCAGTTTTGGTATACTTTTACTCATGTGAATGCTTTAACTCAGACAACATTGAATCATAATCATTTTTGTTGCATAAGTGACGGTCTGGAACTCGGGAGTTGAGTTTATATACGACCCCCGATTTTCAGGGTGTTACATGGATGAAAACAGTATTCCCTACAAATGACTAAAATGCCCTAAATCTCATATTTTTCGTCTACTTATGAAACAGGAACGGACGGCATGTTGTACATGTCAAACGGCGTTGCCGTCGATAATCTACTATTAAACGACATTGAAAGCGTTGGAAACAGTCAATCAAAGCGTCTAAAATCTGCACCTTTTCTCTTATAGGTGTATTGATTCGAACGGAGCGTATACGCTTCGTCTACAGTGAATCGGGAACCTAATTTACAAGATGCATCAGCTACTTCGCTATGGAAACTAAGGATCAACAAATCAGCGAGAGTTTAGGGTATTTTCTTACCTAGAAACGCGGAGAAATCACCGACAAAGTGATTGGAATGTGTTGCTTAGGCACGTGCAACAGATGGCACAAGCAGTAAGAAATTCTCCTCCACTTTCTCTCACAATCTCTCACCTTTTCTCTCTCTCAACTTAGGGCTTTTTTCAAATTCGGAAGGGAGAGAGGAGTGAGGGTTTCAAGCCCTTTTATAAGCCCAAACATGCCCAAAACATGCTTCAGGTCAAGGTATACTTAAGGTATATCCAAATCGGGGCTGTTTCGGTCTAAAAGGACATTTCTGGTGGTCCTCTGGCCGAACGCGATCGGACTTAAGTTCATGCTCGTCGAATGTCACTCACATCCCGTTTTTAGACCAGTAGTGTTCGTAGATCGCACGTGGCGGTACAGTTTCAGTTTAGCGGTCACCGCACGTAGATCAAGTCTGCAAGTCTCAGATATGAAATAGAAATTTTTCTTGATCCGAGGGTGTAATTTGGCTGAATTCTGACAGTAATTCTCTCCTAACTGCACCTGCTCCCATCTGATGATATGGGAAGGATCAGAAACGTATTTCTTCAGCATAGAAACATGAAATACGTTGTGAACGCTCGCGAGAGGCGTGGGTAAAGCCAATCGGTAAGCCACTGCTCCCACATGATCGAGGATCTGGAATGGACCAATAAATCGCGGTGCCAGCTTCCCCTTCTTTCCGAACCGAAGGACTCCCTTTATAGGGAAAACTCGTAAAAATACATGATCCCCAACTGTGAACTCTAGCGGCCACCGTCTCGTATCGGCATAACTCTTCTATCTGCTCTGCGCTGTGAGAAGCCGACGTCTAATAATATCAATCTTCTCCGACATCGCCTGCACTAAATCTGGACCAATCAAGCTACGCTCACAACTGTCCTTGAAGTCCAATGCGCAGGCTCGCAATATATCCTCTAAGCTCTGGTTCACCCTCTCTGTCTGTCCATCTGTCTATGGGTGAAAGGCAGTACTGAACTTCAACTTCACACCCATAGCCTCCTGAATGCGAGTCCAGAAAATAGAAGTGAACCGCGTGTCTCTATCCGACACGATCTCCAACGGAACTCCATGCAGACGCACGATCTCTCTGATGTACAGTATAGCCAGCTCGTCTGCAGAGTTCGTGACTCTAATCGGTAGGAAGTGCGCCGACTTTGTCAGACGGTCGACGATCACCCATATGGAATCATGTCCCTTCCTCGTCTTCGGCAGCCCTGAAATGAAATCCATGGAAATGAAATCCACTTCCACTCTGCGATCGGCATAGGCTGCAAGAGTCCAGGTGGTCGGCGATGCTCTGCCTTCACCTGCTCGCAAGCAAGACAACGGGACACGAACTCTGCTATATGGGTCTTCATACCTTCCCACCAATAGGTCCTCTTCACGTCGCGATACATCTTCGTACTGCCTGGATGCATCGCGAGTCTGGTACAATGCGCAGCCTCGAGAATCTCTCGTCTCAAGTCAGGGACATCTGGGACGCATAGGCGGCCAGGATAACGTAAGCCCCCATCCATGCCAACTCGCCACTCGGCGTTCGTATCATCACTGGCCTACTCTCGAAGCTCAGTCAGATGCGCATCATCCCTCTGTGCCTCGATGACCCGGTCATCGATCTGAGATCGCACCTGTACATGTGCGATGAACTCATACGGCTCCTCAATAGTGAGTTTTTGCTCAAAGTCTCGTAAAAACTCAACCATATCCCACTCAGCAACCATCAGCGGAGCCACAAACTCTATCGCCTTCTTGCGGCTCAATGCATCAGCCACAAGGTTCGCCTTCCCAGGATGGTAAGAGACTTCGAACTTGAAGTCCTTCAACGTCTCCATCCATCGCCGCTGCCTCATATTCAAGTCTCGCTGCATGAATATGTACTTGAGGCTCTTGTGGTCGCAAAAGAGCTCGAACTCCTCTCCATAGAGGTAATGTCTCCAGAGTCTCAGTGCGAATATGACGGCTGCCAACTCTAGGTCGTGTGTAGGGTAATTCTCCTCGTGCTTCCTTAATTATCTCGAGGCATACGAAATTACCCTGTCCCTCTGCATAAGGACACAACCCAGACCAACGCTAGACGCGTCAATGTATATAGTGTATCTAACCCCCTGCTCTGGCAATACTAGCACAGGGGTGGACGTAAGTCTGTCCTTCAGCTTCTAAAAAGCTGACTCAGCCTTGTCATTCCAGGAGAACTTCACGTCCTTCCGTGTTAACTGAGATAGAGGTCTCGTGATCTTCGAGAAATCCCGAATGAAGCATCGATAATAACCAGCGAGACCCAAGAAACTCCTCACCTCAGTGACAGAACCAGGATGCTCCCAGTCCTGAACTGCAGCTATCTTAGACAGGTCAACTGCTATGCCATCCTTAGACACCACGTGTCCCAGGAACTTCACTTCCTGCTTCCAGAAGTCGCACTTCTTATACTGTGCGAACAACTGATGCTGTCTGAGCATATTCAGGACCAAGCGCAAGTGCTCCTCATGTTCCTCTCGACTCCTGGAGTATACCAAAATGTCGTCAATGAACACAACGATGAATCGAAAGAGGAAAGGCCGAAATACCCGGTTCATCAGATCCATGAACACGGCTGGTGCGTTCATGAGACCGAACGACATCAAAAGGAACTCGTAGTTGCCAAAGCTGGTCCTGAATGCTGTCTTCTGCACGTCCTCATCCCTGACGCGTAACTGATGATATCCTGACTGAAGATCAATCTTCTAGAAGTACTGCGCTCCTCTCAACTGATCAAACAAGTCATCGATCCTAGGTAAAGGGTACTTGTTCTTCACCGTGATCTGGTTCAGCCTGCGATAATCAATACACAATTGCATCGAACCATCCTTCTTCCTTACGAACAGAACTGATGCTCCCCAAGGAGACACACTAGGCCGTATAAGGCCAAGCTCCAGCAGACCATCAATCTGCATCCTCAACTCCTCCATCTCACACGGTGCCATGCGATACATCGGCAGTGAGATGAGCGTGGAACCAGGCACCAGATCGATAGTGAAATCAATCTCTCGTCGGGGCGACAAACTAGAGATCTTCCTGAACAGATCCCCAAACTCGCAAACGACTGGCGTATGCTTAAGCATCTGAGCACCAGCGTCCCGTAGTAAAGTAGCGTAGCTATGTATGCAGAAGGGGAGATTTACCCGCACTGGGAACGTGAAGGATGCGCCCTCTGGCTCCTAGGCAGTTACTATACGAGTCTTGCAGTCAATCTCGGCCCTCGCTACAGTCAACCAGTCCATGCCAAGAATGACGTCGAGATAAACAAGAGAGGGGTCGACGACAAGATCAAGAGTCATCGTCTTGCCCCCCAGATCCACCAAACAGCCCTCACACATCTGCGTGGCATCTGTGAAGGACCCGTGAGCTGCATAAACTCGCACCCCATCCATCCTAATAGTCGGTAGCCCAAGACGCCTGACTATGGAATGTGATATCAAAAAAATCATGGATCTTGTGTCCACCATCACGAGAATAGGAATACCTCCGATATGGGTGGTGACCTCAAAGGCCGAATGCTGAGAAGTCTCTGTCGGAGCTACCTCAGCTGTCAAGGCATGCACCCTTGCCTGCTGTGGCCTGTTCGGCCACTGCGCCATGGGCCGTAGAGGCGGCCTGATCTGAGATACCGGAGGTCTGAAAGAAGGGTGCACAGGAGCCAACCGTAAAGGCGGTGCTGATATCGCCTGTGAGCGTGTTCGGTTGATCTTCTGTGGCGGCGAGAACCCACTGTCCTGCATCTGGGTAAAATAATTCTGTGCCAAATGGCCCGATCTCCCACAATATGTACATGATAACTCGGGGCACCACATCGGTAGTACTGACACTGTAGCCCGAGAAGGAGGGTGGGCGCGAGGCCTCTTACCCGCAAAGGGCCTGTCCTGCAACTCTGGTCGTGGCCTAGGAGCAATAGGGCCACGAGATCGGGTAAGTTGATCCACATCCTGCTCTGCCCGCATGGACATGTGAATCAGCTTTGCATAGGAGGGAATGCTCACGTAGCACATCTTCGACCGAATATCCGGTCGCAAACCCTCCGAAAAGTGCCATTTGTGCATCTGCTCATCTGCCAGTATAGTCAGGACGTATCTGCCCAACTCGGTGAATCGATGCTCATACTCAGTGACTGTCATGCCTCCCTGTCTGAGGTGCAGAAACTCATTCTCCCACTCATGCCTGTACGTCTGGGGATAGTATTTCTCGTGGAAGCGAAACTCGAACGCTGCCCAGGTCCATATGTAATCGGTGGCAACGGTCCGCAATACACTGTCCCACCATAAGCTGGCCTCCCGCTCGAACAAGAACGTAGCCAACTCGACCTGCTCAGCCTCTGAACAATGCAGCATCCGTAGTATCTTCGACACACGGTCGAGCCAATACTCGGCCTCCTCGGGTCTATGAGAACCCGTAAAAGTGGGAGGCCGTAAGCGCTGGAATCGCTCTAACAAGCCCCGTGTGTCTGCGGCATTTCCCGCAGGGTAAGCAGGTGGTACAGGATGAACCATGCCCTCATCCTGAGCATATGTATCGGCATCCTCAGCTGGATGCGTAGGTGGTGCAGGTGGAGGCACACTCCCACCCTGGGCTTGAGTCCCCACAATCGTAGTCAGGAGCTGCTGCTGCTGCTGCTGCTGCATCATGGCCATCATCTGCTCAAATCTATTTGAAGGTGGAGCAGGCTGTGGCATGTAGTGCGTCGAAGAAGACGGGCGGTACTACTCTCTGACGGGTGGTGTGAAAGGCGGTGGTCCAACTGCAGGACTAGTAGTAGGCTGAGATGCACGTGCTGTCTCAGGAATCGGGCCCACAGCAGGGTCCGCATGTGCATCAGACTGCGAAGGAGCCTGATCCATAGGCTCACCCAATGTAAGCCGAGCTGTGCTCAGTGTAGCCTTCGGCGGTATTCCCTATATTCAAAATAGGGCGCAACCTTGTCAATCTCAATAGCACAACACACCGCAATCATTCACACAAAGAGTCAAAAGCATTCCATGCATTTCATTTGATCAAAATTGTCACAATACAAGGGATATCTCCTTACAAGCATCATGACAGGAAGTACATGGGAACTGAGACAGTTAAAGTTACAACAACAACATAAGTAAACTACTATCCTTAACAGGCTTACACAATATAAAGCAGGAAACGACTAACTACTAACAACAACATCAAAGATCTCATCGCTAGTCTGAGTCGGGTGACGGAGGAGGAGCACCCTTATCCTGCAAGCAGCACAGGATCGCTTTAAAGGTGCGAGTCACCTTGTCGAATTTTCTCTTCATAACGGCCTTGGTATCCTCGACCTCAGTCCAAAGTTCCTGAACTTTTCTTCACAAGGTGACCTGGCTCTCCTCAATTCGGCAATGCGATCATCACCAGTAGCCTGAGCAGAAGGAGGAGGGCTCTCATCTGTATCCTCAGCCTCCTCTTCTACCTCTTCCTGGACTTCTTCCTCAAATTCTGCTCCAGGTTCTCCCTCACTTGGATCCTCTTCATCATCAAAATCATCCTCGCTATCCTCTTCAAGCTGAGTCTCACGGTACTGAGACCCGATCTTCATCTTAACCATGGTAGACTCATCAATGCTGTGAATCGGAACTGGCAACTCCGGCCCAAGTCTGTAAGAAAATTCAAGCGTGATCTTGCATATAAGTCGGCCAAAAGGAAGCGACTCAGACGTTCTTCTTGATTTCGCTATGAGGATAATCTGTCGCAAGATGAAAGTGGCCATACACACATTTTCTCCCTAGGCCACCAGATACAAGAAATCAACCATAAGGCGCATACACTCAATGCGATTTTTCGACCTGGGATACACGTTGAACGTGCAAATTTGGTGCAGCAGACGCAAATCATCAGACATATGAGACGCCTTGAGGCTATTATTAGGCTGCCATGGAACCAGTTTACCACATAGAAACCTAGTACGGTGATCTCGCTCACGCCTACTCCTCAAATTCTTCACACTGGGATGAACATCACCAAGAGGCACGTTCAGAAGTCGCGCTATCAACCGAACATCGATCGTAGCCATCCGGTCTCTACCAAAAGGAATCTTGAATTGCAATGGCTCTAGTGTAGGATTCTGGATACGAGCGTAGAAGGCACGAACGGTGCTTACATTAGCATGAGCACGAGCTTCAAAGAGTGGACCCCAATGTGCAGCTTCAATGCGCTCGAATAACAGGAATTCGTCGAAGAGTCATCCTTCCACGTCCGCCTCAAACAACACCTTACAGTCAGTGTATTCACCATGAGGCATCTCTGCTAATATCACCCGCCCAAGTTGAGTATGAGGATCCAAATCCCACTTTGTATGAAACTCTCGGGCTGTGTTTGGACTTGCGGCGGTGCTTAAGCTAGCGCCGCCACCCCTCGGTCTTCTTGATTGTACAGGGCGACTAGACCCAGCCTCATCCGCTACGGTCTTTCTCTTTCCCATCAAAGAGAGGATGGTGGAGAAAGATAAAAGACCCAAAATGGCTTCAACAAAAGCCATGAAAAATGGGATAAATATAGAAAAATGACTGCCCAAACTGAAAAAGAGAGATCTAGGAGTTGTAGAGGGATGCTTCAAGCTCCCCTATGATGAATTTTTAAAAAGAAAAGAGAATGAAAAAAGGAAATGGAGCTCCTCACGATTTCAGCTCATTTTAGGGGTTATAGGAGCTCCAACGGATGAGATTTACAAGAGGGAGAGTTACAAACTGTAATGGAGTGATGGAGTGGGGTCATTTTCAGCAAAGAATGGGTTTAGGAGTGATTTGGAATCACGGTTTTGAGAGAGGGCAGCAGAAAACGTGAAATGGAGCTAGGGAAGGGGGTTGTTGTGAAGGAAGTACCCCATTTAGGGGTTTTCTATGGACGGACCATACATGGGAGGGGTATACTACCCAAAATACCCCCACACCCCAAATTTTACAGCAATTGGGGTCCACCGGGCGGCGATGCATCGCCGGCCATCTTGCACGGTGGCTGGTGGGACCACATGGGTCAGGTCCCCCCTTTCCCAGGGACTCTAAAAAACTATGGGCCCCACCTTAGTTCATTCTAGATTGCCCTAGGGAGGCCCAAACATCCATTCAGGGATTTCTGGGGCCAATTTGTAAACCTGAATGAAATTTCATATCATGCAGCATATGATTTCGGGGTAGAAGGAGCTAATACATCCATCTAGCCCATTAGTTACTAAATATTGCAAACTTAGAATGGCCCTATGGCCAGTTTTCATAAAATTTTACTATTCACTATAAAATTTTATCAAAGTATGATTTTATATCATTTTCACATTAGGATCAATGCCTAACATGAAAATAATAAGAAATAATTGAAGAATGGAGTGGTGAGAGGAAGAATTTTGAAGAATTTAGGCGAAACGGGGTTTTTAAGCCCTAGCGACTAAATGTAAGGGTTGTGGTTGTCCCACAGCCCAAGGATTCACATTTACAGGTTTAAAACCATTTAAAGAATGTCTCAACCCACCTACTTACAATCTAGGAGCTACTTAGGTCACTTCACGCGACCCTAGATGCGTTACAGACTCGATCGCGCGATCGATTCGAATAGTCTTCGCCTATTGACGAATCTGTGATCCTATAAGTGTTTCTAGACCCTTCTCGCACCCACCTAAGTCAAAGGAAGTGACAGCGTACGTCGCGTGACCATAACCTAGGCCCGGTATAATCTCATTCATGCTCTGATACCAACTTGTAACACCCTAAAATTCGGGGGTCGTGTATAAACTCAACTCCCGAGTTCCAGACCGTCACTTATGCAACAAAAATGATTATGATTTAATATTTTCTAAGTTAAAGCATTCGCATGAGTAAAAGTATACCAAAACTACAATTCATACTCCAGATCCAGTGATAAAAGCAAGCGAAAGACTAAAGCATATATATATATATATCACTCTATGGAAAAATAAAGTAGATCTCGACTGTCTCTAAAGTATTAATACATCTCTGAGTCTCATATACATGTAAATAAATGAAATCAAATGTCCAAAAAGAGTCCCACTGAGAAGTCCCGTCAACCCAGGCCACCTAAGCAAAGCCGTCGTGGTACTGCATATATGAGAACTCGTCCTAGTCCTCATCATAGTCCGGCTCTGCCTCCTGGATCGCTGCATCACCTGCATCTAAACAGGGTCTGCTGGGTGTTGCAAACACCATCCTGAAATGTGGGAGTGAGTAGCTAACTCAGTGGAATAATAGAGCAAGGATTAACATGTTCTCAAATCAATCATGCGATAATAGTAAAGCAGTAAATCAAACAATCCTAATACTGTTGTTAATGCAATATGACATGACGTGATGGATGCCCTCACCGACGATCTCCCTCATACGGCACCATCTTACGATCGCGGCATGCAATCATCCCACAGTGCTCCACATCTTCCACGCACATGCACTGTAATGGTGATATGATTTCTGAGTTGTTATTAGTCCTTTTCATACAGCAATATTGGGAAACTAAGGTACTTCCCTTATATTAATCCCAACACAGATCCTGTCTAGGGTCGTCACTCCTAGTAATCTCATACGATGTATATTTTGTAGGTCGCTGCAAGGGCTGCCAGGGCTGTTGCTCGCACTCGTTGCACCGCTCCTCCATCACCTTATCAATACAGGCCTACTATACTCTCACTACTACGGAAGGGTCGTCGCCTCCCGTAGACTCAGAATAAGCTCACGGTCACTACAAAGGACTCGTCACCTGATCAGTGTAGGCCGATAACAAGAATATAGTGTCCCATACCACCATAATCTGCTCACGAGACATAGGTGCTCACTGGTCACTATGAGGAGGTTTGTGGCCCTAGCGTAGGCCGACAGCTCGATCACGGTGTCCCATACCACCATGCCCGGCTCATGAGTCTTTATGGATCAAGGTACCATGGTTGACAGGGTTTACAATGGTAAGTTCAGTACCCTAGGTCCAAGCAGTTATGACTCATACAAGGTGAACATACAAAGGCAAGTCGGGTTACTTGACGGGCTCGACTAGCTTGATCGTATCTCAAGTCGAACGAAATGAGGTGCGTAAAACACTTCGTGTGGCCTAACCACTGCCGCCAACTCCAAAACACGGCTCGCGTTCATCGACGCGTCGTTTGTGGAAAAGATAAGCCAACCATGAATTTGCTCAGTTGCCGACTGCCTGGACTAGGTATAGTCTCAAACATATATGAATTCACATCAGCAATCATATGAGAGTATTAGAAATGAAATACAATAATGTGAGCATGTTAACACATGTTATAACATACAACTTAAGTAAATCATCAAGCACATGCATTTCATACATATAATGAAATCATGCATATAGCTAACACGTAGGAAATCATTTACATTAGCATATTAATTGAGAAATCAATCTAAACCTAATTCATAACACCATTTAATTCAATACATACTAATACAAGCATTTATACAAACACTTAAACTACACACTTAAGTCTACATATAGTATGTCGACTCAAAGTGCGCATTTAGGCGAATCTCTTCGCCAAACTAAGTATGCATGCATTCCTAGTATTCTAATGCGACAAGAAGCCATGTCAATCACATCAGCAAATTATGGATGAAAACAGTATTCCCTACAAATGACTAAAATGCCCTAAATCTCATATTTTTCGTCTACTTACGAAACAGGAACGGACGGCATGTTGTACATGTCAAACGGCGTTGCCGTCGATAATCTACTATTAAACGACATTGAAAGCGTTGGAAACAGTCAATCAAAGTGTCTAAAATCTGCACCTTTTCTCTTATAGGTGTATTGATTCGAACGGAGCGTATACGCTTCGTCTACAGTGAATCGGGAACCTAATTTACAAGATGCATCAGCTACTTCGCTATGGAAACTAAGGATCAACAAATCAGCGAGAGTTTAGGGTATTTTCTTACCTAGAAACGCGGAGAAATCACCGACAAAGTGATTGGAATGTGTTGCTTAGGCACGTGCAACAGATGGCACAAGCAGTAGGAAATTCTCCTCCACTTTCTCTCACAATCTCTCACCTTTTCTCTCTCTCAACCTAGGGCTTTTTCCAAATTCGGATGGGAGAGAGGAGTGAGGGTTTCAAGCCCTTTTATAAGCCCAAACATGCCCAAAACAGGCTTCAGGTCAAGGTATACTTAAGGTATATCCAAATCAGGGCTGTTTCAGTCCAAAAGGACATTTCTGGTGGTCCCCTGGCCGAACACGATTGGACTTAAGTTTATGCTCATCGGATGTCGATCACATCCCGTTTTCAGACCAGTAGTGTTCGTAGATCGCATGTGGTGGTCCAGTTTCAGTTCAGCGGTCCCCGCACGTAGATCAGGTCTGCAAGTCTCATGATATGAAATAGATATTTTTTCTGATCCGAGGGTGTAATTTGGCTGAATTCTGACGGTCAGAATGCTTAATACTGACGCGTCAAGTCGTGTGCCAGATTTGAAATTCAAATTCCAAATCTAACCCTATTCTCATTCTCTTCACTCTAGGCTCAATGAAATAGCCTGTGAATGTCGGTTGGACTTGATTTTTGAAATGATTGTCAAGTCCAGCTAGGCGGTTATAACAGTCTAAGATTGTAAGTATCGGACTTTCGACGCGCGGTCTAGATCCAATACAAAGTTTCAAAGAGGTCCAGAGAACAAACCGGTTTAGAGTTTGATCCGAGGTTTTAGAGTATTATAGCATCATTGGTTCTACTCGATTTGGGTCTTGTAGAACGTATTTAAAGTGATCAGGGACTATTTCCCAGCTACTCTAGCGTTGCGCTAGCTAACTTACACTTATTTTCTAAAGGAATTAATCCTACGCGATTTCTGGTCGAGTTGGTACTCGAGTCCAAGTACGGATTTTTTCAGGGCGTTACAAAACCTGTTACAGCCTGGTTAAAGAATCATGCACCAGTTATCATCAACTAGCACAGAACATCATGAACTAGACAAAAACATCTCCTCACATACTCCCCCTGAGTAGCACATATATCTATCACAATATGAAAAAAAATACTACTACACAATTCTCCATAATCATAATCCATATATAAATTATCCCCCTTTTTATCACAATATGACAAAGGAAGAAAGAAAATGGAAAAGGATAAGAAACATGAGTAATAAAGGATTAACCGGTCAAGATAGAAGCAAATGAAAGTTCACAAACCATTAACTAGTTCAAACAAAAGTCAAGAAACCAGATAAAGTTCACAAACCAACTCAAGTAGACTTGAAGTTATTACAGACCAAAGAGTAAATCACTTAATTTGAACTTGAAGAAGGAGTGGGTATGGTAGGATCAAGTTGATGAAGGCCCTTGTTTAAGCGCCTAAGATACTTGCGTATATATTTAAACTGTAAATCATGGGCAACATTCATGTTCTCTACCTTCTCCACAAGAGCACGAAGATGAGCATCAAATTCAGATGGCTCATAATTAGGATCATTAATAGAATTCGAGTCAAGTTCATCAAAAATTTCATCCATATTAACATCATCAGGAGGAAGATCATCAACATCTTCTTCATTCCCTGCTTTAGCTCTACCACCACCACCCACATCCACTTGGCCAACATCCAATTCTAATTTCATCTTGTTTATATTTGAGTTATTGAATATAAGATGATGGATGAGAGCCTCTCCAACAGGCATAACAACCAGCATATGAGAAGCTAAAACAGTCATAAGATAGGTAAATGAAATATCACTATAACTTGGATGGAGATGAAACTGAATGATGGAATGACATATTAAAGAATGAAGACAAACTTTAGTACCAGAGACGATAGAATGAAAAATACAAACCATAAAGGAAGTCAGCTCTGTTTTATTACTAGAATGAGAATACAGATTTGAAGTAAAGATTCTGTGGAGAACTCTGTATTTGGGTAACAAGTACTTTGACGGGAGTGCATTTCCTTTATGAGTCATTGTACATTCATATTGCGTAAATCTTTAGTGAGCATTTATTTTTTTTATTCTGAGGTTTTTTTTGTTAGAATATAAATAGGAATACCCTCATCATTAACAGCTATGTCCATTAGCCTTGAAATCAGATGGAGGTCAATTTCAAATGGACCTTCTCTAGCATTAATTTTAAATGTTATATTCTCAATTAAAAAATTAGATATACATGTAAACATGGACTGAGCAATAGATTGGTATGCAGGCCCACCCCAGTGTAAGATGTTATCCCATCCTATAGTTTGGAGGAGTAGAAGGATACCAAATGGAACAATGTAATCAAGAAATACAGGTCGCTCAACAACAACTTTTCGCATTCTTAAATCTTGAACAAAAGAAGGATCATCTTTGGGTGACCGAAGGTGACGATGAGTTATTGGAGTAGATCTAGAAGAAGATAGACTATGAGAAGTTTTCTTTTTCCCTCTAGTATCCATTTTTAAGAAGAAACACAAAGAAACAAGAAGATGAAAAGAGGATAGAGTGGGGTTTTCTTTGATCAGATTTTTTAAAATAAAAACCCTAAAACCTCAATGAATTATAAAATAAAATACTCTAAGATAGAAAATGAAATAATATAGATTAGAATCTATAAGCACATCGCAAATGACGCACTAACCTTGAAGATCTAGGTCGGTGGGTTCGACTGGTTGGGCATCGACTCGTTGGAGAGGAAATAGGAAATGAGGAAGATGAGATTTTTCTCAAATTTCAAAAGACCCAACGCGCTACACAATTGGTCGTGGGATGTCCTTGATCGGTTGTGCCACAATAGGTCGAGTACATCCTCGACTGGTCGTGTACTAACTAAAATATGCAATTTCCATATAAATTTAAAATTTAAACCAATAAATTATCAAATATATATACACTATGATAAAAGCAAGCATGACTATTCAATTTAGACTGTAAATATGAAGATTAAGTTTTAATTTATTAAACCTGCTTTTGTCAAGTGATTTAGTAAAAATGTCAGTAAGTTGAGTCTCGATAGGAATGTATTCCAAAGATATCAGTTTTTTTTCTACTAATTCATGAATATAATGAAACCTAATGTCAATGTGCTTGGTATGTGAATGGTGGATAGGATTTTTTGAAATATTTATGGCACTAGAATTATCACAATATAAAACCATTCTATCCTGTGCAATTCCATAATCGCTTAACATACGTTTCATCCAAACAAGCTGAATTCATGCATTTCCTGCTGCGATGTATTTAGCCTCAGCAGTTGAGAGTTATATAGAACTTTGTGTCTTGCTAAACCAAGAAACCAAATAATTTCTTATATAAAAACAACCGCCACTGGTTGATTTCCTATCGTCAACATTACCAGCCCAATCAACATCTAAGCAACCAGCTAATTGAACACTAGTTTCATGTGGATACCAAAGACCCATATTTACTGTACTTGTGACATATCGCATAATCTACTTAACAATAGTTAGATGAGATTCTTTAGAAGAAGACCGATATCTAGCACAAATATCAATACTTAAAGCAATATTAGGTCGGTTAGTAGTTAAATAAAGTAAACTGCCAATCATACTACAATATAATTTAGGATCAACATTTTTACCTATAGACTTCTTTGAGAGTGTTAAGGTTTTACTCATACGAGTATCAAAATTCTTACCATTCTCAAATTCAAATTTTTTGATTAATTTCAGAGTATATTTGGTCTAAGAAATGAAAATACCATTAGGTTGCTATTTCACTTGCAACCCTAGGAATTAATTTGATTCTCCAACCATGCTCATTTCGAACTTAGATTTCATTAAATCTGTAAACTCAATAGTCATGTTAGAACAAGTAGATCCATAAATAATATCATAAACATAGATCTGCACTATTAAGATATGATCATTATGATTCTTAACAAAAAGAGTCTTATCTACACTTCCCATTTAAAAATCATGACTTAGTAAAAATTTAGTCAATTTTTCATACCATGCCCTGGGAGCTTATTTTAAACCGTAGAGAGACTTTTTAAGGCGATAAACATGATTAGTGTTTTTGGGGTCTTTAAAACCCAACAGTTGTTCAACATATACTTCTTCATACATATTACCATTTAAGAAAGCACTCTTCACATCCATTTGATAAATTTTGAATTTTTTAAAGCAAGCAATTGATATAAATAGTCTGATTGACTCAACACGAGCTACTGGGGCAAAGGTTTCATCATAATCAATATCCTCAATTTGAGTGTACCCTTGTACAACCAGTCTAACCTTGTTTCAAATTATATTACCAAGTTCATTAGACTTATTTTTAAAAATCCACTTAGTTCCAATAATATGTTTATATTTAGGTCTAGGAACAAGATACCAAACATCATTTCTCATAAATTGGTTAAGCACTTCTTGCATCACAACTATCCAGTTTTCATCAAAAAGGGCTTCTTTTATGTTAGCAAGTTCAATCTGAGATGTAAAGCATACGTAGTTACATATATCTTCTAGTTGTCTATGAGTGCGTACACCAGTGAGAGGGTTTCTAAGAATCTGAGTGGTTAGATGATCTTTAACAGTCCTCAATTCAGAATTTTTTGACTTGATGAAGTATCTAGTTTGTCAATTAAAACAACTTCATCATAATCTGAACTTGGGGCAGGTGTATTCAAGTGATCGTCTATGACCACATTTATAGATTCTGGTCCTTTTGTTCAGTACACGATATGCGTGACTATTTAAAGAATATTCTAAAAAGATTCCTTCATCACTTTTAGTATCAAAAGCCCAAAGACTTTTAGATAGCTTCATACTATTCAATATAACATTAGCCATTTCTTGAAGCAATCTATTTTTTTTTACAATTCCATTTTGTTAGGGAATTTTAGGAAGCAGAGAATTCGTATAATATCCACTGATCGCTATAGAATTTCTCAAAACTTCTATTTTTAAATTCAAATCCATGATCACTACGGATCTTATAGACTTGAGAACCTTTTTCCATTTGAATCTGTTTGAGAACTCTTTTTACTTCATCAAGGCTTTCTAATTTATCCTTTAAGAAAGATACCCAAGTGAATCTGGTAAAATCATCCATAATTACCAAAATATTTTTTTTACCACCTAAACTCTCTATCCTGGTAGGTCCTATTAGATCCATGTGGAGTAGCTCGAGTGGTCTTGATGTAGCATTGGAGTTCACCTTTCTGTGAGAGCTCCTTGATTGCTTGCCAATCTGGCATTCGCCACATATTTTATCTTTTTTTTATATATAAATTTAGGTAGACCTCTTATTAGTTCTCTTTTGCTCAATCTATATAGATTACAATAGTGTAAATGTCCAAGGCGTTTATGCCATAAATCTATCTCATTGGTATGGACCATGTAATACGTTTGACTAGATGAGCTGGATTCACTAACAATATAGCAGTTTTTAGAAGTTTTGTGACCAGTTAATATTACTGAACCCTTATTATTTTCAATTTCACAACCTTGGTTATAAAATTTTATGCTATAATTGTTATCGCATATTTGAGATATGCTTAACAGATTGTGTTTTAAACCTTCAACGTATAAAACATTTTTAAAAAAAGGGAGGTTATAGAGTTGAACCATACCTTGGCCAATAATCTTACAGTTCCTGCCATCACCGAATGTGACTGAACCATCAGTCATGTCTTTGAGATCAGCGAATAGACCTTTATCACCAGTCATATGCCTTGAGCATCCACTGTCTAGGAACCACTTTGAATGGGTTATATCTTTGAAAGCAGCGTAGGCAACCAAGTATGTAACCTTAGGAATCCATTTCATAACTATTTTTGGTTTAGGTATATAGTTGGCCTTCTTTTGTTTGTAGTTGCTGTAAGAGTGACCTACTGAGTTAGATTTTAAAAGCACTTTAAGTAAATCAACTATTTTTTCAGCTAAAGGGTTTCGATTCTGATTTTTATAGATGATATAGTTTCTTTTAGGTTTTTAAAAAATTTTAGTATTTTTAAAAAAATCTTGATTTATACTTTTCTCTTTTGAGTTTAAGGTCTCTCCTTTTACAAACTTAAGAGGCTTATTCTTCTGTTTAAGATGAACATTTTTATCGTAGCCCAGACCAAATCAGTCGCCACATTTCCTTGATCCAGATAAAAGTTTTTCTAACTTTGGATCTCCTTGGGCATACTTCCATGTATCCTTTAAACTTAAAAGAGAAGAGACTTCAAGTTTAATTTTTTCATTTTCAGATTTCAAATTTCAGATCTTCAATCTAGGAGGTTTTGAATTTTAAATCACATTTAGTCTTTTCAAAACAGTCTGAAATATGAGATTTTTCTAAAACAAGAGTCTCAAAATTTTCTTTAAGCTTTGAAAATTTTTCTTTTTAAAGTTTAAGTTTGACAACAATTTTACAACTTTCCTTATATAGAGCATTGTAAGCATCTTGAAGATCATCATCATTTTCACAATCACTGTTCAGATTTTCTTCACTTATTGAATCATTATCTGAAAATGTGAATTTGGCTAGGGTCATAAGGGCTTTAACTTCACTGCCCGACTTGGTTTCAGAATGTTCTGATTCAAAAGAGGCTTCACAATCAGAGGATTCATCCCAAGTAGCCAACATACCCTTCTTTTTGGGTTTGTCCTTTTTAGGACACTTGTTTGCTAAATGCTCATATTCATGGCAGTTGTAAAATTAATCGTCTTTTAATGATTTTCAAGTTTTAGGTTTAGATTTCTTCTTATCATTCGATTTTTGAAAATCAACCCTCTTTTTACTTTTGAAAATTTTGTAAAACTTTTTCACTAAAAGGGTCATACCATCTTTAGAGTTTTCCAAATCAAAATTGTTATTATTTTGTTAAAAACTATTTTTAGAAGATTTTAAGGCAATAAATTTACCGTTTGGAGCTTTAAAAGTCAACTCATAAGTTTATAAAGAGCCAACTAATTCCTCAACCCTCATATTATTCGTATCACGAAGTTCCTAGATTGCAGTTACCTTAAAATTAAACCATTCAGGAAGTGAGCGTAGTATTTTTTCACAAATTTTACTTTCTTAAATTTTATCACCAAGACCCCACATAGAGTTCACAATGTCATTTAATCTTGTATAGAAGTCCATGAACATTTCATTTTCTTCCATATGTATTTCCTCAAATTTGGTTATGAGAATTTGAATTTTAGACATCTTAACAATTGATGTACCCTTGTGTGTCATTTTTAATATATCTCAGGCTTACTTTACAGAATCATAGGATATAATTCTTTTGAATTCATCTGGTGATAGTGCGTAAGTGATTGCATTCAATGCTTTAACATTTGCACTACTCTCACTTTTTTGAAGTGTGGTCCATGAGAAATAAGGTGTAATTCTCATAAATTTGGATCCATCGATTCCAATTACTTCAGTAGTAAGAGGGGTCCATTCATTCACTGTGGCTAGCTACACACTTTTATCCAAGGATTTAAGAAAAATCCTCATCCTGGCTTTCCAATAGGCATAATTGGTGCCATCGAAAGGTGGAGGCCTAGTGACTGAAAGTCTATCAAAATTTGACATCTTAAATATATCTTAGATCGATTAGCTCAGGAAATAAATCCAAATAAAAAGAATTAAAATGAGCTATTAGGCTCTGATACCACTTGACAAGGCCTAGCTATAAATCCTAGGAGGGGAGGGGGGGAGTGGGTGAATAGGACTATGCCAAATTTAAAATAATAATAGTGGAATTAAATAATGAGATAGCCAAATAAAGAAAATCAATTCACAATGCTGAAATGACATGCAACCTTAATAAACAAGTATTGAGAGGTTGATACAAATGTTGTTCTAAGGATAACCTTACACCATAAAAACTAATGGTTTATGGTAGGACAACCTTATTTCTAGAACACTCTTTGTATCAAAAACCAAAACTAATGAGGAATAAATAAATAGCAAGGAATTGAAATAAGTTGTAAGAATTTAAACCTAAATTATTACAACATTCCCCACAATGCTTGAAATGTAAGTATTACAACATTCACATTAACATATACATCCCACAATTCTGAATGATAAAAGATAGGAAAAAGAAAGCACACATCCACAAAACACAAAGAGTTATAGTGGTTCACCTGTGTGTTAACCAACTATTAAACAACAGCTACACAGCTTGCTACTCCACTCCTAGTATCCTCACATAGTAGATATTAGCGTTCACTATGAAAATAGGTTTCTCAGGTTCACCTAAAACCTTCATAATTGTGTCTTTAACAAAGGGCTTACACAATTCAAAAAACCTTTCTTTTGAGTTTTTTGGCTCTCCTCAAATAACCAACACAATGAGATTTTTCTAGCTTAATCTCAAATAAAACCAAAATAAAGAAAATTTACATAAATGTAAAATACCTGGAATTCTCCTTTTATTGCAGTCCAGAAGAACCAATTGGAGTAGAAGTTTGAATGTTGAAGTTCAATGTCCAATAGTCACTTTAAATGGTTCTAGGTTCTAGATTGGTTTTAAATTAGACCAGTTGGGGTAGCTAGATTTGATTTTGATTCCAAGAAGAAGGAATACCACAATTCCTCTTTTCAATTCAGATTGGAATATAGAAACAAAATCAAATCAATAAAGCTAATAAAAGAGAAATTAAATAAGCACAAAGTAGCTTAAAATGAACACAAACTTATCTTAGAGTGATGCCTTTATTTTACTTGAATTGAGTTATCAATCTCTGAAATTTATTTTCTATTTATAGCTATAGAAATCGCACCTTCAAGTGGTCCTGTGGACAATACGATTGGTCGTAGCAGAAACGGATTTTTGAATTTTTGAGTGCGATCAGATAAAACCATTCCACGACTAGTCGAAGGTCATCTACGACCGATTGAATGTTGTCCACGACTGGTCATAAGTACCTTATGACTGGTTGTGAGACACCAGATTTAGTTGCTGTACTTTGAGTCATAGATCCAGGACTGGTCGTAGGACGAGTCGACACTGTTCATACGACTGGTCGAACAGTCTCCAGGACTAGTCATAGCACAACCGAAAATTTAAAAAATTTACAACAAACTTAGGACTGGTCCTGAAATAACTTGTACTGGTCGAACCAGTGCTAGGACTAGTCGAAAAGAGTCCAGGATTAATCTTAGAACATTTAAGTGTTATGGTCACATGCTCCTTTGGTTGTCAAATTTTGTGGTGCCAAAACCTATATCTTTGTCTTGTGTTTGTATGTTAATTTATATATGTTCAAGACACTACTTCACAAGTGCTTCAAGTCAAGTACATTCATAGACTTCAAGTCAAGACAAGCCATGTACTCTATCAAATGGCTATAAGTATAAATGTTCAAAGCTACTTCGATAAAGATTACAAGACTAAAGTACACTACAAGGTACACTCAAATTGAAGTAATTGATTATGATGAAACCTTTACACCAGTTGCTCATCTTGAATCAATCAGAATTTTTATATCCATTGCTTGTTATAGAAAGTTTAAAATTTATCAAATGGATGTAAAGAGTGCCTTTTTGAATGGTGATTTACATAAAGCAGTATATGTTGAACAACGTACAGGGTTTGAAGACCCTAAGTTTACTGATCATGTATATCGTCTTATAAAAGCTCTCTATGGTCTAAAACAAGCTCCCAGAGCATGGTATGAGAAATTGACTACGTTCCTACTCAGTTATAACTTTCAAATGGGCAGTGTCGATAAGACGCTCTTTGTTAAGAAACATAATGATGATATGTTAATGGTTCAAATCTATGTTGATGATATTATTTATGGATCAACTTGTGCTGACATGACTGTTGAGTTTGCAGATTTAATGAAATCTAAGTTCGAAATGAGCATGGTTAGGGAAATGAACTATTTCCTAGGGTTGCAAGTAAAACAACAACCTAATAGAATTTTTATTTCTCAGACCAAATATGCTCTGAACTTGATCAAAAAGTTCAGGTTTGAGAATGGTAAAACTTTTGATACTCCTATAAGTACAACCTTAAGACTCTCAAAGGACTCTACAGGTAAAAATGTTGATCCTAAGCTATATCATAGTATGATTGGAAGTTTGCTCTATTTAACTGCTAGTAGACCTGATATTACTTTAAGTGTTGGTATTTGCGCTAGATATCAGTCTAATCCTAAAGAGTCACATTTAACAGCTGTTACGCGGATTGTGCTATATGTCGCAAGTTCAGTTAATTTGGGTCTCTGATATCCATATGATACTAGTATTCAGTTGGCAGGGTACACTGATGCCGATTGGGCTAGAAAATTGATGAGAGGAAATCAACCAGTGGTGGTTGTTTCTATATCAAAAATTGTTTAGTTTCTTGGTTTAGTAAGAAACAAAGTTCTATATCACTTTCTACTGCTGAGGCTGAATACATCGTAGTTGGTAATGCGTGTACTCATCTTGTTTGGATAAAACGTATGTTAAGTGATTACGGAATAGCATAGGATTCAATGATGTTATATTGTGATAATACCAGTGCTATAAATATTTCAAAAAATCCAATCCAGCACTCACGTACCAAGACATTGATATTAAGTATCATTATATTCATGAATTAGTGGAAGAAAAAATAATATATTTAGAATACATTCCGACTGAGACTCAACTTGCTGACATTTTCACTAAACCTCTCGAAAAAAGTAGGTTTAATAAATTGAGATTTGATCTTGGAATGTACATACAAAATTGATTATTCATGCATTTTTGTATCATAGTGTAAATATATTTAAGAATTTATGTGTTCAAATTTCAATTTTTCTGAATAAATGCTATTTTTTGTCGATACTCAACCAGTCGTGGGTGTACACGACCGGTCCTGGTACGATCGGTCATGGATAGGTCAAGACCAGTCGTGGAGCGCGTTGATTATTTTAAAATTGGGAGAAAATCTCATCTTCCTCATTTCTAACTTCCTCTCCAATGAGCCGACATACGACCAGTCGAACCCACCGACCTGATCTTCAAGGTTAGTGTATTCTTTTGGTCAAAATTATAGATTCAAGTTCTATTCTCTTCTCTTTTATCTTTAGACTACTTGATTTCAAGCTTTATTGAGATTTTGAGAGTTCTTCTTCTTCATTTGCTGATCTAGAAAAACCCATCTCTATTTCCTTGTGATTTCTTTCTCCTTTGTATTCCTTTGTGGTAATGGATGCTAGAGGAAAAAAGAAAATAGCTCATGGTCCATCATCCTCTAGATCAGCTCTCATAACTCAGTGTCATCTTCATTAATCTAAAGATGATCCCGCATTTGTATGGAATTCGCGTTTGCACAAGGTTATCATTGAAAAAGCTGTTGATCTTAACCACATTGCTCCATTTGGTATCTTTCCTCTCCTCCAAGCTGTAGGTTAGGATAACATCTTACATTGGGGTGGGCCTGCATACCAATCTATTGCACATCCATGTTTGCATGAATATCTAACTTTTCTGTTGAGAATTTAACATTCAAAATAGATATTAGAAAAGGCCCTTTTAATGTAGACCATCATTTAATATCTGGCCTTATGGATATTCCAGTTAATGATGAGGGTATCCCCATTCATGTTCTATCTGAAAAACTCTCTGAGACTGAAAAACAGATGCTCACTAGAGCATTATGTAACATGAACGTGCAATGGACTCACAAGGGGAATGCGCTCCCCTCAAGGTACTTGTTACCTAGATACAGAGTCCTCCACAGAATTTTTACTTCAAACCTGTATCCTCGCTCTGGAAACAAAACAGAGTTAACTGCTTTTATGGTTCATGTTTTACACTCTGTCATTATTGGTACTAAAGTCTGCCTTCCATCTTTAATATGTCATTTCATCATTCAGTTTCGTCTCCACCAGGTCATAGTGATATACCTTTTACCTACCTTATGACTGTTTTAACTTCTCATATGTTAGTTGTTATGTCTGTTGGAGAGGCTTCTATCCATAATCTGATTTTTAGCAATACAAATATAAAAAAAATGAAGTTGGACTTGGCTCCTGGCCAAGCGGATGGTGATGGTGGAGCTGAAGCTGGAAATGAAGAAGAAGCTGATGATCTTCCTCTAGACGACATAAACATGGATGATATTTTTAATGAAATTGAGTCTAATTCTGCTAATAATCCTGACTATGACCCATCTGGGTTTGATGCGCGTTTGCGTGCACTAGAGGAGAAGATAGAGCATATGGATGTTAAAGTTGATAACATGAATGTTGCCCATGATTTACAATTTAAATATATGCACAAGTATTTTAGGCGCTTAAATAAGCGCATGCATCAACTTGATCCTTCCATACCTGCTCCTTCTTCAGGTTCAGATTGAGTGATTTTATCTTTGGTCTGTAATAACCTTAAGTTTACTTTTGTTGGATTATGAACTTTATATGGTTTGCTGACTATGGTTATTGGTTGTGGATTAAACTATTTTAATAGTTATGATGTTTATTTTCATATATCTTGTCTCCTTGATTACTCCTGTTTATTATCATGTTCTATTATGTTATTCTTCCTTTGTCATATTGTGACAAAAAGGGGGAGAATTTCTATGATGGTTTTAGAGATGAATGAATTGATTTGTAAGTAGTAGAAGCATGCATTTTTTTTTTATATATGTGCTACTCAGGGAGAGTAACAAGGTGAAGTGTTTTGCCTACTTCGTCTGAGGTGTGCTAGTTGTTGTATGACAACTGGTGCATGATTCTTTAACCAGGTTGTAACTGGTTCTTTTTGTTATCACCTATGCTTAATTCTTTGTATTCATCTTGGTTATATTATTGTGGAGTGTTTTGTCACAAATTTGAGAAAGGGGGAGATTGTAAGTACTATGGTCACATGCTCCTTTGGTAGTCAAATTTTGTGGAGCCAAAACTTGTATCTCTGTCTTGTGTTTATATGTTGATTTACATATGTTCAAGATACTGCTTCACAAGTGCTTCAAGTCAAGTACATTGATCGACTTCAAGTCAAGACAAGCCATGTACTCTATCAAATGCCTATAAGTATAAATGCTCAAAGCTACTTCGATAAAGATTACAAGACTAAAGTACACTACAAGTCTCAAGTGCAACTCTAGTTGAAGTTTAAGTTCAAGCTTTTAGATATCTCAAGATCAAGCTACATCAAGTGTGAGAACTCAAGCTTGCTAAGGTTCAAAGGTCTACCTTCGCTGAATGAATAAAGTTCAATGTTCATACTTCATGTTCCAGTTATGATAGACCTTAGATTGACCTTAGGGTAGGTCATTTTGAATACATAATTCAAACTATATGTTTATACTTGATTTTAGTCTGTACTAAGACTAGTCTTGGACCTTGTTCGACTAGTCCTAGCATTGCCTCGACCAATCCTAGAAATTTCAAAACTAATCATAAGTTGTTGCAAATTTTTAAAAATTTCTGGTTAAGCTACCACCAGTCTTGGAGACTGTACGAATGGTCGTGTGAAAAGTGTCGACCTGTCCTATGACCAGTCCTAATTCTACGATTCAAAATCTAGCAATGAAAATGGTGATCCTTCGACCGGTCGTGAGAATCCTACGACCAGTCATAGAGGGCCTACGACCAGTTGTAGAACCCTACCACCAGTCGTAGAACGATTTTATCCGATTGCGCCCAAATATTCAAAAATCTGTTCTGCTAAGACCAGTCGAAGTGTCCTCAAGACCAGTCATAGATGAGGTTTCTGCTATTATAAATTGAGCACGGATTTCAGAGTTTCACATCAAAATATAAGAAAAATCAAGGATCCACTCTGAAATAAGTTTGTGTTCATTTTAAGCTACTTTGTGCATAATTAATATTCCTTTTGTTAGCTTATTGTTATTTAATTTTGATCTGCATTCCAATATGATTTGAAAAGAAGAAAATTCTGTAATTTCTTCTTCTTTGAATCAAAATCAAATATAGCTAGCCCATTTGGTTTAACTTAAAATCAATTAGAACTTAGAACCATTTTAAAGTGAGTATTGGACTTTGAACTACTACATTCAATCATCTACTCCAATTGGTTCTTCCAGGCTACTACGAAAGGAGAAATTTAGGTATTTTATATTTATTGTAATTTACATTTATTTTTGGTTTGTTTTGAGATTAAGCTAGAAAAATCTCATTGTGTGGTTATCTGAGGAGAGCTAGAAAATTCAGACAGAGGGGTTTTTGAATTGTGTAAGCCCTAGTAAAAAAGACACAATTGTGAAGGTTTTAGGTGAACCTATGAAACCTATTTTGATAATGAATGCTGATATCCCCTGTGTGAGGATATTAGGAGTAGAGTAGCAATCTGTGTGGCTGTTTTATAACAATTGGTGTACACACAGGAGAACCACTATAACTCTTTGTGTTTTGTGGATGTGTGATTTATTCTTTCCATCTTTTATCATTAAAAGCTGTGGAATGTACGTGTGGATGTGAATGTTGTAATTTTTATATTTCAAGCACAGTGGGGAATGTTGTAATAATTTAGATTTAAATTTCTGTAATTTATTTCAATTCCTTGCTATTTATTTATTCCTCTTTGGTTTGAGTTTTTGATACAAAGGATGTTCTAAAAATAAGGTTGTCCTGCCATAAACCCTTGGTTTTATGGTGTAAGGTTGTCCTTAGAACTGAATTCGTATCAACCTCTCAATACTAGTTTATTAAAGTTACTTTTATTTCAGCTTTAAGAATTGAGTTATTTTTATTTGGCTATCTTTTTATTTTATTCCGCTGTAGCACTTTTAATTTGGCATCGTCCTATTCACCCACGCCCCCCCCCCCCCCCCCTCCCCCTTTAGGACATATAGCTAGGCCATTTCAGAACAGACTACAACACTTATAAAAAGAGTACTTGAATTATGTATCCGAAATGACCTACCCTAAGGTCAATCTAAGGTCTTTCATACTTGGGACATGAAGTATGAACATTGAAACTTCAGTTCTTCAGATGATGGTTGACCTTTAAAGATTATGAAGGGTGAGATCTATACATGATGTAGCTTACACTTGAGATCTTTTAAAACTTGGCTTTATCTTCCTTGAGTTCTTCTTCATCTTGACCTTGCATGTCTTGAAGTAGAGCTTCATTCTCAACTTGTAACATTGTGATGCAGTGTCTTGAATATGTATATCTCCTCATGCTACACAAGACACAAGTTGATGTTTTGGCACCACAAAATTTGACAACCAAAGGAGCATAAAATCGTAACACGTACAGTTACTAACTTGGTTCGTACACTATGCTTCAGTCTACAACAGAATAGCTACCTAAATCATGAAATAGGTTAGCTATTTTATCGTTTCCTCTATTTGAATCCCCAAAAAATATTTGAGTTAGGATTTCTTACCCAAATAGTATTTAGAATAGGCAGTGTAGCGAAACGGGAGAGATGATTCGGTTCTTAGGGTAGTGGGAGTGAATCCCGGCAACAATCCACAGATCTTTCTCTCTTCTCCTCACTCTTTTATCTCTTCTCTCTCATAGGGTTAAAGAATTCGTATGGAATGAGAGAGGGGTGGTTTAAGGTCCTTAAATAGGCCCGAAATTGGTGCAATTGACCCCAGGGCCATGGTATACTTAGGTTATAGCCAAAGAGTATCTGTTTCGGGTAAACGGGACCCATTTGGAGTCCTGTTACTCACCTACATCATGGAGTAAGTTCCCTGACCATGGATATAAGCCAAATTAAGGTTTCGGTCCGATTGAATTTGTGGATCGGCCGTGGAGGACCCGTATTAGTTCAACGGTCATCGTCACTCGATCAGGCCATAAGTATACTGACCTGTGCAGGAAAATTTTCCTGATCCACGAGTATAGTTTGATAAGAATCTAACGGTCTGAAGTTTTCATTTTCGTTCGTAAGCGAATGGTCCAATTCACTTAAGTTTGAGTTCATTTTCTAAAGATATTTTTATTTCTCACACACTTTGTTCAGGGCTCAAGTTATGTATTTCTAGATATTATTTAGGCTCAATTCCCACAATGCTTATCAAGTCCAGTATGACGGTCATATCCTTATAGTTTTACGATAATCGGACTTTCGACGCGTGGTCCAGGTCCGATATGGGGTTTCAATGTGCTCCCAAGAGCAATTGGGTTTTGAGATTACTCCTAAGTCTTTAGATAATGTTGAGTTAGCAATTTTAATGGTGTTGGGTCTTGCAGTTCGTTTAGATAGTGTGTCAAGATAATTCATCGATTAATTTAGCTTAGTACTTAACTAATTTTTGTCTAATTTCTAAAGGATTTGGTCATTAAGGATTTCTGCCTAAGGTGGTACTCAAGTTTTTATATGGATTTTTCTAAGACGTTACAAGCAGCATTATGAACAGCAAACGTAGCATCGGGTTCCTGTTCCTAGGCCTCCTCCTCATCAGCAGAAGCAGCCAGCAGGCCTCCACTAGAAGTAGTAGAGGGGACATGCACCTCCCCAGTCCCTGGGTCGAGTATATATTATCGCACAACAGATGTAGATTCAGGACCCACACTCTTCAGGATTTCTTTCTTTGCCAGCTCAGGGAGATTCTATTCCACGCAGCAGGCGTAGGGCCAGGACCCGTAATCTTTTAATGGTGGAGTTGTCGAGGGTATTCTCCTTATTTTTTCTTATACTGCTCATGTTCTGTTTTATTCTGGCACTTCCCATTCCTTCGTGACCGAGGAGTTTTGCCGATCAACTAGTATTCCATCAGAGTCTGCGTCTGAGGCTTGGGTCGTTTCGACTCCCTTGGGAAAGTCTGTTCTTTTGAACTGTCGTTGCCCTTCTTGCCCGATTTTGGTTGGTGATATGTTCTTACCCGTCGATTTATTAGTGTTGTCGATGGCGGAGTTTGATGTTATCCTGGGTATAGACTGTCTTGCTGGTACCATGCCATCTTGGACTATGCTGCGAGGATAGTCATGTTTCATATTCCCAGCTTGTCAGTGTTCTAGTTTATTGCTAAGCCCAGAGGAGAGCCATTGTCCAGTTTGTTAGCTTATATTATCGAGGAGTCTGTGGCAGGGTGTATTGAGCAGCTGTCAGTAGTCTGATTGCCCAGATGTGTTTCAAGAGATCCTGGGTTTTCCATCATGTCGGAAGATTAAGTTTCAAATTGATTTGGTGCTCGGTACCACGCCTATCTCGAACACCCCCTACTAGATGGCACCGATGTAGTTGTGGGAACTACAGGAGTAGTTGGATGAGCTCCGAGAGTTGGGTTTTATTCATTCCAGCAATTCACCATGGGGAGCCCTGGTATAGTTCATGAAGAAGAAGAATGGCTTATTGAGGCTTTGTGTGGATTACCGTGAGCTCAACAGGGCCACTATTAAGAATAGATACCCACTTCCTATGATAGATGATTTGTTCAACCAGCTGCAGGGTGCACAGTTCTTTTTCAAGATAGACATGCACTCCTATTACCATCAGATTCAGGTACAAGAGGAGGACATACCGAAGACAACATTTCGAACGCACTAGAGTCACTTTGAGTTTCTGGTCATGTCGTTTGGACTGACCAATGCGCCCACCATGTTTATATAACTGATGAACGAGGTCTTCCGACCCTTCCTCTATCAGTTCAGGGTTGTGTTTAATGATGATATTTTGGTGTATTCTAGGACCCTAGAGTACCATGTGATGCATTTGTAGGTTGTGATTAAGACCCTCCATGCCCACCAGCTGTATGCGAAGCTGGAGAAGAGCGAGTTCTAGCAGGAGGAGGTGAAGTTCCTCAGTCACATGATGATGAGGGAGGCTTCCGCTATGAACCCCTCAAAGGTTGATGTAGTGTGTCAGTGGGGCCAGCCCACAAACCCATCCAAGATTCGTAGCTTCCTTAGTCGGCGGGATACTATCGACAATTCATCGAGGGTTTCTCCCGTATTAAGCACCGCTTACCCAGTTGATGAGAAAGGGCGTTGAGTTTGTCTCAAGTGATGCATGCGAGGAGGTATTTATGGAGTTAGCGTATGCCTCGCGCCAGCTCAAGGTCCACGAGCTAAACTACCTCAACCATGATCTGGAGCTAGCAGCAGTTGTCTTCGCACTGAAGGTGTAGAGGCATTATCTTTATGGGGTTAGGTTCAAGCTCTTCTCTGACCATAAGAGCTTGAAGTATTTTTTTTCCCAGTTCGAGTTGAACATGCGACAAAGGCGTTGGATGGAATTGTTGAAAAATTATGACTTCGACCTTCAGTACCACCCGGGTAAGGTGAACGTGGTGGCGGACGTGCTTAGCTGTCAACCACGAGGCCTAGTGGCACAGATGATGGTTCGAGAGTGGCAGATGCTCGAGGATGTTTTAGAGTTCGACTTTGAGTTTGGTGTGCATTCTTCCATGGTTCAGCTTTCGAGCTTATTGATTTAACCCTCTTTGGTTGCTAGGGTGATCGAGGCTTAAGAGACGAATGAGTCACTTCAGGAGTACCAAGCAAAGACAACATCCATGGAGCAATCAAACTGGAAAATTGGTTCCGACGGTGAATTACGCTTTAGAGGCTGATTATGTGTCCCGGATATGCCAGAGTTACATCATGATCTTATGACCGAGGCACACCGATCGAGACTTACCATCCACTCGGGCTCCACGAAGATGTACAGAGATATGAGGGGGCAGCATTTTTGGTCAGGAATGAAATGCCAAATTGCTAGCTTCGTGGCCGAGCATGATACTTGCCAGCGTATCAAGGCCGATCACCAGAGACCCCCTTGTCCCTTGCAGCCGTTGAGCAGTTTGGAAGTTGGGGCATGTGTCGATAAATTTCATCACGAGTTTGCTGAGGACTCTATACGATACAATGCCATCTGGGTTGTCGTTGATCATCAGAAAAAGTCTGTACATTTCATTTCGATGTGTGCTTCCTAGACTATGGACCGACTTAGGTATTTATCAAGGAGATAGTACGACTATATGGCATTCTGTTTTTTATCATATCTGACCAGGACCCCAAATTTACGTCTCAGTTTTGGAGGAGTTTCTAGCAGGCGATGAGGTCTATTTTAGATCTCGGTATCGCTTATTATCTGCAGACGGATGGGCAGACTGAAAGGGTCAACCAGATCCTTGAGGATATGCTTAGAGCCTGTATGATTGACTTTGTGGGTAGTCGGGATGACCATTTGCGCCTTGTCGAGTTTACATACAACAACAGTTATCAGGTGACTATTAACATGACTCCTTTTGAGGCACCATATGGTAAACTGTGCTGATCTCCTAGATGTTGGACCAAGGTTGAAGAGCGTCGTCTTTTAGGTCCTGAGCTTGTGCAGCAAACATCAAAGGTTGTGGATATTATCAGGTAGAGGATGCACACAGTTTAAAGCTGACAGAACAGTTTTGCTGATCATCGGTGTCAACCCCTCGAGTTTGCAGTTGGGGACATAGTATATCTCAAGGTCTTGCCTATGAAGGGCGTGATTCAATTTAAAGCGAAAGGAAAGCTTGTCCAGAGATTCATTGGACCTTTTGAGATTACCGAGTTTGTGGGCACTGTGGCTTACAGGCTTGCCTTACCTTCAGAGTTGTCCGAGATCCACAATGTATTTCATGTATCTATATTGAGAAAGTGTGGGTCGAACATCATTCCAGTGATTGATTGGTAGCCCCTTTAGGTCCGTGAGGATGCTTCCTATATTAAGCAGCCGATTCATATTCTTGATCAGAAGGAGAAGGTTCTTAGGACCAAGGTCATTCCCCTAGTGACGGCGTAGTGGAGTCATCATTCGGAGGCCGAGACGTCTTGGAAACGGGAAGCCTAGATTAGAGAGTATTATCCCCATTTGTTTGATGCTTGATTGACTATATGATTATATGCATTGCCTTCTCTATTGATGATTGCTACATATGATGATGGTGTTTCTACATTTTTATTTTGTCCTGGATCAGGTAAATTTGGAGGACAAAATTTCTTTGTTGGTGGGGAGAGCTGTAAGACCCTAACCCAAGTTTGCATGCCATTTCTTTAAGTCACGTGGTCCTACTGGTCAAAATCTCAGTGGCCTGCGATCTTTCGGTAGTATTTTCAGTCATCCTTGAGTTCAGTCATGTTGACCCGACTCGGATTGACCCGAAACCTATACGATGTTGTCCATATTGGCATTGCGGTTCCAACACCACGTCCCGTGTGTGAATCTGACATGTACATCATGAGTAATGGGCAACATTTGATTTGGGCCTTTGATGTGTGGTAGTAGACCCCACCCCACACGTTTTCCTAGGTGCATGTGAGTGATGATGTCACCCCTAGTATAGGGTTGCTAGAATACCTATTAAGCTACCACCCTAAGACCTACCCAGCCTAACCACTTTATTATTATCACCATTGGCTATCATAGTTTTCTCTAACCAAGGAGGGAGAGAGTCATCATGACCTCTCTACAACTCTCTCTCCCTCTCTCTTTCTACTCATTTCTCTCTACCTCTCTCTCTCTCCTTTCCCTCTTTCAATGCTCCAAATGTCCCACCTCCCCTCCATTTCCAGCCCTCTCATCTCCTAAACACCTCCTAATCTACCATTCTTCAACCAATCTCAACCTTAGATCCTTGATCCTTGGAGTTTCTAGAGCATTGTAATGTAGCTTTGGAGTTGATTTGCTAGGTGGGTGTGCTTGTATGTCTAAATTTCATATTTTCTTTCATCACTTCTTGTTATTCATTCTTCTTCCATTGATGGAGCTTGTGGGACCCATCAAGTGATGATGGTGGCCCCAAGACTCCATGGATATGGCTTGTAGTCTATCCTACATTGCATGCATGTGCATGCAAGGGACTATTCTCCATGGATCCCTTCATGCTCTTTCCTTCCTTAGATCAGGGATCCATGGGTCATCTAGACCCTTAATCCTTGGTGAAGATTGGATCTCCACCATAGATCCCAAGTTAATGGCCTTTGATCATGTAGATTTTGTATGTATCATGTAATAGTGGATAGTGTTGCTTGTGTGATGAGGGGAAGGGCCTCAATGACGTGGTGACCCTTCCCTTGTGGCCAATCTTCTTCTTTTCTTGCTAATAAGTCTCTGATCATGAGTGTATGGCCCACCTTGTGGACCAACAAGATCCAAACCGTCCCAAGTGGGAGGATGTTTTTAGACAGTCCATCCCTTAGACATGTGGCCCCTCAATGCACCAAAAAGGGGTGCATGCAAGGATGTTTTGGATGGTGGGATGGCTTGGATGTTTGTGGGGCCCACTTGGGTGGACCACACCATGATTTTTTGGGGTAAATCCCCATTTAAATAATGTTTACAATTTATTTTTATCAGACATATGTTGTTGTCCAGAATTGTCTAGACAGATTTTTGGGCCATATTGGGGCCTGATTTTTGGTCATTTGGTGGGAAGATTAATACCATCCAATATATGATTCTTGAAGATGTATATCCCATGTATAAGCCTGCCAAATTTCAGTCCCAACTAATCCCTTTTGAGCCTCCAAAAGAGTAGGCCAACATGGGTGATCAACCAGATTTTTGTTGTACAGTCTAGCAATACAGATTGTTCTAAATCTTAATTTAAAAATATTTTCTCTGATGGTGGGCCACCTTTCTGGGTCCCACCTTGTTTTAGACACGATGAGGGATCTTGGCCCTCAATTTCAAAAATTTTGGAGGCCCTGGACCCACTCTATTGGAGGGCCCAAAATCAAGATAGCAATATGTATGTTGCAGAATTTTTGTTTCTACCTTGCTGTCTTCTTTGTAATTATGGAACTTATTGGGCCCAATCCATTGGGGATTTTATACATGTTTGTGGGGCCCACCTTGATAATGTTTCAGAAGGCCACAGAGGCCATGGTGGTGGGGCCAACTAGCTGGACCAGCGAACCATACTAGAGGTCAAACATGGCTGGCCGTCCTTATATAGGCCCACCATGGTGTATGTTTTCATCCACACCATCCTCCCCTTTGGGTGTGGCCCATGTGGAGGTTGGGTCCACCCTAAGTGGATGTCCCATGTGAGGCCCACCTTGGATGTGTGGAGCCCACCTTTAATGTATATGGCCAGGTCGTCCCACCCTTGGGACGCCCATGCTTGGGCTGTTGCGGGGCTTGCATTCCAGCAGCAGGCATACTTGGTATTGAGTGGTAAATGACCTTCCTCCATCTAGTGGGGCCCCTTTTGATCATTACTATCCCCTTTGGGATTGATTCTCACCTATTTTTACTAGTTTTTGGGCTTCAGCAGGCCCTAAATATTAAGGGGACTGAAAGTCCAGCCATTGAGCATTAAGTACACAATGTATGGCTGAATTTTTATTAGAATTGGGGCCCCACCACATTGAGGGATTTGGGTACTTATTGGTCACCTATTTCTTAGAAAACATTTTGGGCTCAATTGATGCATGATTGGGCCACTCATTGATGACCACTTGTTGGACCCAAACTTATACCAGATTTTAGGAGTTTCTAATGGGCCCAGATTGGGCTAGAATGTCCCACCTTGGCCAACCATATGTTGGGCTGGCCTTCCACCAATTGTTGGACTTATGGGTTAAGGAAAAAGGTGAATTTGGGCCCTTAAATACCCACTTAAATTGCTAATTATTGAGCTGATGTAGTGGGGCCCATTCCACCCAACTTAAATGTGTTTTTCGGCCATGTAATTGTGTACATGGGCTGCCCATTAAGTCCATCTGAATTCTTAGATTTTATGGCCCTTGAGACTTGGGCTTTGGGCCTGATTTTCCCTCTTTGGGCCCATATGGATGGAGTTTGTATTGGTCCCATCTTCTATGCCTTTTTGGGACTTATGTGTATGTGGTTTGGATGTTGGGCCTTGGGCTTTGTAGCTTATTGTTTGTGGTTAAATGCCTTGGGGAAATGGTGGTTGAAAGTCCCCATTTGGACCCCTCTAGGCCCATTGTATGTAAGTGTGGTTGAATGCCCACCTTAGTCTCTTACTAAACCCACTTCTTTATTACCCCGGCCCATAGTTTTTGTGCATTTTGTCTTGTGGGATACCTTAATTAAATGCCCCCCCACTTGAGGTCATACTCCTCATGAAGGATTGGTTAAGTACCTTAACCCTTCTTGGGTAGATATAGAGTCATCTTCTCATTCACCTCATCGGCACCCTTATTTATATTCATGACTCACTCCCATATGCATAATATGCATGCTTGGTTGAGGTATGATTAGCCATGGTTGTGCCATTGTGTAGGACATGTTGGGATCTTCCCGAGGGATAGAGTTTACCCTGTTGAGCACGATGGATGCTTGGAATTGATGCATGGATGATTGTGTGATTCATGCATCTGGCATTACATAGCATGTGGATATTCTCCCTTACTTCATTAGGGTCGTAGCCTCTACAGATATATCATGGATGGCTATGTGTGGACACCGAAAATGATTCTTGAGTATTTGGGGTGCATAGGATGTACCTGGGTGAAAGCCCCTAAACTTAGATGGTACCAAGGAGACGCCTCAACGCCAAGACCAAGTGGAAACCATGAGCACCCTAGTGCCTTATACCTCACTACCCCCCTGAGAGAGGAAAATAGCTAGGCCGAGTCTAACTAGCTCGTAAATGGGTCCGCTACCATCGAGCCTTGGGGCTGATTGGCTGTCCACAGGCGGGTAGTGAGGTCTCCTAAGCTCGTTTGACTATGTAGGTCTTGCAGAGCGGCATTCATCCTGTAGTGTACTTGACCCCGATGGATTTCTTATGATGGAACTATACTTGATATGTGGATTGACATTACTTCTCATCGCATTGGCATCGGCTGTATAAGCCTTCTATTACATTGCCTCAGTATGACACCCAGTACTCATGTATTGCATTGCATAGCCTTAGTACGACTTACTGCATTCATAGCTTAGCCTCGGTATGACTACTAGAATTGGTATCATTCATGTTTCCTTTTGCACTCTCCTCTATCTTCCCCTGAGCACCATTGTCACACACCTTACACCACCCTCTAAGCTTTGTATAAGCTTATGCACGATTGATGCATGCAGGTGATCCTAGGTCGGTGCAGTAGCGGTAGAGCATTGGATTGGAGCATTCTGAGGACCCTTTGTAGACTTTTCTATTCCTTTCTCACCTTATGTATTTCCTTTTGAGCCTTATGTACCTGTAAAGTTTTAATTCCTAGTGGATTTTACAATCTGTCTCCTGTGGTTATATTCCTGAGATTTACTTGTTATGATCTTAGGTATGCTCGATTTGGATTAGATTCATGTTGCACAGCATGCTAACAATGTAGTGAACGGAGATCCAATTCTGGTCTCACATACAAATGATAAACAAGAAGAAATATAAATTAGAAAAGAATCAAAGCATTCCAAACAAACTACAAGATAAGATATACATGAAAAAACCCCAATAAGGTAAAAAACTACGGATGCAAACTTCCATTATGAAGAAAAATGAAGATTACAAGGCAATATACTAACCTCTCCCTTGGAAGTATAGAGAAAACCTTTTTCCCATACCTTGGAATAACTCTCATTATACTTAGAAAATCCCTAGGGACCCCTATTTATAGTTTAGGCGACTTCCCTTTCACACCTCTACCAAAACCGAATCAAAAATCCGCAGTCCGTGTAAAATCCAGAAACGAATCTTCGTAACCTCGATTGATCGAGCAGGGTGCTCGACCGGTCAAGCGGACCCTTCGACTGGTCAAGCATGGGCCTCCACCGGTCGAGTATCGTAGAATAAAAAACCCAATGCTTGCTGGACTTTGAGTCAAACTAGTCCACAACTAGTCGAGTGGGCCACTCGACCGATCAAGCAGGGCACTCGACTAGTCGAGTGCAGTCCATATGTGGCTCCACATCTCAACAATCTCTGACTTAGAGACACATCACCATAAACCTTTGTCTTCTACATCCGAAGTGCAGCACCTCCCCATCTTCAAGTCTGAAGACCAATTAAAGATTAACAGAGCTTCAGCTTCTCCCGTGTGACCGCCTTGGTCAACATATCCATAGGATTCTCACTTGTATGAATCTTCTCTAGAGCAATCGATCCATCTTGCAGTAATGAATGTATGAAGTGATATCTGATGTCAATATGCTTGGTCCTTGAATAAAAGGGTGAATTCTTAGCCATGTGTATTGCACTCTGACTATCACTGTACAGCTTGCGATCTACTTGCTTCTTACCCAACTCTTTCATGAAACCTTTCATCCACACCATCTCCTTGCACGCTTCTATAATTGTAACATATTCTGCTTTCGTCGTACTGATAGATAGTATCTTCTGTAACTGAGAGACCCAATTGACTGTAACACTACCCAGAGTAAAGACAACCTATAGTGCTTCTTCTACTGTCGATATCTCTTGTTAAATTTGAATCTATGTAGCCTTGTAGCTTGATTTTCGATCTACCATATCAGAGCCCTACATCCTTAATACCTACCATGTATCTAAGAATCTACTTCATAGCTTCCCAATATTCCTTCATGGGGTTGTTCATGAACCTGTTAACAACTCTCACTGCTTGACCAATATCTGGCCTTGTGCTCACCATAACATACATGAGACTCCTAATAGCTGACGCGTATGAGAATTTAGCCATGTAGTCTCGTTCCTCCTGTGTCTTTGCACCTTGCTCCTTAGAAAGCTTAAAGTGATTGGCTAATGGAGTGGTAACCGGCTTAGCACCTCCCATATTGAATTGATTAAGTACCTTGTCTATGTACTTTGCCTGTGACAAAATCAGTTTTTTATTTTCCCTGTCACGCTTTATCTTCATGCGTAGGATTTATTTTGCACCATCTAAATCCTTCATGAAAAATTCTTTAAACAATTGTCTTTTGAGATTTAAGATATCTCACATTCTTGATCCGACCACAAGCATATCATCAACGTGCAGAAGAATGATGATGTACGACGTATCAAACTTCTTCAAATAACAATAGTGGTCTGCATGACATCTCTTAAAATCATTTCCCAACATGAAACTATCGAACTTCTTGTACCATTGCCTCAGGGCCTACTTCTGGCCATATAGACTCCTTTTCAGTCTGTACACTTTATTCTCCTTTCCTGGTGCCACGTATCCTATTAGCTGATACGTATATATCTCTTCTTTAAGGTCCCCATGAAGAAAGGTTATCTTAACATCTATTTGCTCTAAATGTAAGTCCTCTGTAGCCACTATGCTCAAGACCATGCGAATCATAGATATTTTCACTACTGGTGAAAATATTTCAGTGAAATTGATACCTGCCTTTTGTTGAAACCCTTTCATGACCAATCTGGCTTTATACCATTTCAAACTATCTTGCTCCTCCTTCAGTTTGTAAATCCACTTATTATGAAGAGCTTTCTTACCCTTGGGTAAAGTGACTAGCTCCCATGTACGATTAAACTTAAGAGAGTCCATCTCATTATCTATGGCCTGCTCCCACTTAACCCATGTATTTAACTGTAATACCTCTTTAAAATACTCTGGTTCACCATTATCTGTCAACAGTAGATAATGTAAGGAGGGCAAGTATAGGACCGTGGGTCTCCTCTCCCGAGTAGAACACCTCAAAATTGGTGTCTGTGGCTCTGCGTCATAATTCTCATGTGCATGATCATCCTGTGACGTTGTAACACCCGTGTCTAGTAACTCTTACAACTATATGAATTCTTTCTCTTCAGTCTTATTTTTCTACACACTGTCCTTATGTATCACTTTTCTATTGAAGACTACATCTTTTCTTCTAATGATTTTTCTATTTTTTGTATCCCAAAACCTGTAACCAAAATCATGCTGCCCATAGCCAATAAACGTGCACCTCCTGGACTTCGCATCCAGCTTGTTTCTATATTCTTCGTCAATGTGAACATATAAAGTACAACCGAACACTCTGAGATGTGTAAGGTTCACTTCTTTCCCAGTCCACATTTCTTCTAGTAGCTTACCATCTAATGGTGCTGAGGGACTTCTATTGATGAGATATGTGGCAGTATTGACAACATCTTCCCAAAAGGTCTTGGGTAACCCTAAATGTAACTTCATGCTCCTGTGCACTCAAGGATGGTCTTGTTAATGCGCTTAGCCACACCATTTTACTGCGGTGTCCTTGGAATCATTTTCTTATGTTTGATTCCCTTTGCTACACAATACTCCTCAAATCACTTATCACAATATTCTTCCCCATTATCAAATCTGAGACATTTTACTGTTTTACCTATCTCGTTTTCTACCATTACTTTCCACTTATTAAATACATCAAATACATCAGATTTGTTCTTTAAGAAATAAATCCACATTTTTCTACTAGCATCATCAATAAAGAAAACAAAATAACGTGAACTACCAACAGATGATATCTATTGTCATGTCCTAAACTCGAAAACTGGGCTCACAAAATTCCTGATTGCTGAATTCGGCGCCGACAACACCCATAGAACCCCATTCTCGGCTCCTGGCACCCATTTACCAAGTTTCGAACCTGGGATCCTATAAGGAGGATTTTCGATGTGAATTTGATTCGTAATAAGTATAACCAAATGCATACCCCACAAACAATAACAAAAAACTCCATCACATTTCCACTATGATAAAAAAACTTATAAGCACAATGCGCATAAAGAGAAATACAATGATGATAGATAAAAAAACTCTAAGATGATCTACTATGCGCTCCTGCCTCCATGCTACTGCGATCCAACGTCACCTGCACGTAACGGTCCTGCATAAGCTTATGGAAAGCTTATAGAGTAGTGAAAGTGTGTGCGCAGTGTAGTAATACAATTATACAAAATCAGAGTAATGTGGAATGTGTTGATGAATCCATGAATACTATTGGTCGTACCAAGGCCATGTGATGCAAGGCGTGAATGATGTCGGCCATACTAAGGCCATGCAATGCAAGATGCAACTCAAGCATACCAATCCTCATCTAAGTCCATGTATCAATACAGTTCAACTCTGGAATAACATCGAGGTCTAGTACACTCCAAACCAGATTACTGCCCCATCGCGCGCAACAAGGTGAGTGAAAGAGACCTCACTATCCACATACTAAAATTAGGCCTAACTCATCGATAGCAGACCCATTCCTTAAGCTGGTCAAACTCAGCCTAGCTTCGCCCCCTTCTCTCGGGTGGGTAAGGTCGCACCCCCTTCCAACCAAGCATCGAATAATGGAAAGCGCGACCTTCTGGTAATCGGCACTCAATGCTCATGGATTCATTCAGTCTAGACGTTGGAGCAACCTCATGGTACCATAAAGGTTTAGAGAATTTCACCCAGGGACATCTATAGCACACCATGTGAAATAAGATTTTCAGTGTCCATTCTTACCAACCACGATACGCTTCTGGAGGCTATAGCCCTAATGTTGCTAGGGCATACAATAATCATGTCACACAATGCAAAATGAATGAATCACACTATCCAGTCATGCAGTAATCCTGCGTGTATCGCATGCTCATGTGGAAAACTCCCCCCATCGGGGAGTCCTATAATGGTCTGCCCAATGGCATGTGTATGATCAATCACTCCTCACATCAAGCATACATATGATGCATATGGGCATGGATTGTGTAGCTATTTTAACCATATTATATGATGGTGATGATGTACTCCCCTTATATCAAGGTTGGGCCTAAGCAGCCTACCCACAATCCTAGGGATCCGGAAAGGGTTCCTTCACCATACTATTAAATGGCCCGCTAGATGCACTAGGGGGCCCAAATGAGACCTAGATGGACTCCAAAATAAAAGAAGTAATCCTATTAACAACCAATGGGGGCCCAACCTCTTGGGATAGCCCAATGAGAATAGATGGATCATGCAAATGGGGCCCAATAATTAAGGTCAACCCACTTCATCTAACCAACATTGCTCCCAAGGAGTAGCCCACATAAGGGGTTCATCCACAATGTAACGGCCATACTTACATCACATTGGGCCTCACTCATGAGCCTCACATACATCACATTGGGCTTCATACAAAGGCCTTAAATGTATCACAATGGGCCATGCTCATGGGCCTCCAATACATCACAGTGGGCTTCGCCTAAGGGCCTTGAATACTTTATATTGGGCCTTAATGGATGAGCCACAAATACAACAAATGGGCTGAATCATATGGGTCATATCAAATGGGCTGAATCGAATGGGCCGTTTCAAATAGGCCGAATCAGATGAGCCAAATCACATGGGCCATTTCAAATGGGCTAAATCAGATGGGCCGAATCAAATGGACCATTTAAAATGGACCAAATCAAATGGGTCAAATCAAATGGGATGATCAAATGGGCCGAATCAAATAGGTCATTTCAAATGGGCCGAATCAGATGGGCTGAATTAGATGAGCTAAATCAAATGTGTCAAATCAAATGGGCCATTTTAAATGAAACAAATCAAATGGGCTAAATCAAACGAGCCGTTTCAAATAGGCCCAATCAGATGGGCTGAATCAAATGAGCTGAATTAAATGGTTAAATGGGCCAAATCAGATGGTCGAATAAAATGGGCCGGTTCAAATGGACCAAGTCGAATGGGCCCAAACCAACCACACCATTAATCTATTGCTAGAGATCATTATAGAGCATTATTCAAAAAAAATGAATCATATCCAAAGGATCATTTGGACCATACCACACCTAGTGATGATGATTTCCCTTGTTAAATTCCAATGGGTCCTACTATAGTATTCATTTCCTCTTCAGTTTGTTCATAAGGTCACAAGGACTTGAACAGGGAGGAAAAACAAATATTATATTGATTCAAAGCTTTTGTAACCCAAAGGGGTTTCAATGGTAGACATTCAAATCCACTATTTTTCTGTAGTGTGGTCCACCTAATAACTAGATCTGTCTTATTTTTTAGTTTCAACCCTTGAGACGAGCTCACTAAATGGATGGGTGTGACACCCTGAAAATCGGGGGTCGTGTATAAACTCAACTCCCGAGTTCCAGACCATCACTTATGCAACAAAAATGGTTATGATTCAATGTTGTCTGATTTAAAGCATTCACATGAGTAAAAGTATACCAAAACTGCAATTCATACTCCAGATCCAGTGATAAAAGCAAGCGGAAGACTAAACAATATATATATATCACTGTATGGAAAAATAAAGTAAATCTCATCTGTCTCCAAAGTATGAATACATCTCTGAGTCTCATATACATATACATGAACAAAAGTAAATGTCCAAAATGGTCCCACTGAAGTCCCATCGATCCAGGTCGTCTACGCAAAGCCATCGTGATACTGCATGTATGAGAACTCGTCCTGGTCCTCATCGAAGTCTGGCTCCACCTCCTGGATCTCAGCCTCACCTGCATCTACAACAGGGTCTGGTGGGTGTTGCAAATACCATCCCGTAACGTGGGAGTGAGTGATCAACTCAGTGGAATCATAGAGCAAGGATTAGCATGTTCACAATTCAATCATGCGATAATAGTAAAGCAGTAAATCAGACAATCCTATTACTGTTGTTAATGCAAGATGATATGACGTGATGTATGCCCTCACCAACGATCTCCCTCATACAGCAACATCTTACGACCGCGGCATCCCACACTCCCTAGAGTGCTCCACATCTTCCAGGCACATGCAATGCTATGGTGATATGATTTCTGAGTTGTTATTAGTCCATTCAAACAGCAGGATTGGGAAACTAAGGTACTTCCCTTGTATCAATCCCAACACAGATCCTGTCTAGGGTCGTCACTCCTAGTAATCTCATACGATGTATATTTCGTAGGTCGCTGCAAGGGCTGCTAGGGCTGTTGCTCGCACTCGTTGCACTGCTCCCCCATCACCTTATCAATACAGGCCTACCGTACTCTACTACAACGGAAGGGTCGTCGCCTCCCGTGGACTCAGAATACGCTCGCGGTCACTACAAAGGACTCGTCGCCTGATCAGTGTAGGCCGACAACTAGAATATAGTGTCTCATACCACCATAATCTGCTCACGAGACTAGGTGCTCACTGGTCACTATAGGGAGGTTTGTGGCCCCAGCGTAGGCCGACAGCTCGACCACGGTGTCCCATACCACCATGCCCGGCTCATGAGTCTTCGTGGATCAAGATACCATGGTTAACAGGGTTTACAATGGTAAGTTCAGTACCCTAGGTTCAAGCAGCTATGACTCATACAAGGTGAACGTACATCGGCCAGCCGGGTTACTTGACGGGCTCAACTAGTGCGACCGCATCTCAAGTCGAACGACATGAAGTGCGTAAAACACTTCGCGTGGCCTAGCCACTGCCGCCAACTCCAAACACGACTCGTGTTCATCGACGCGTCATTCGTGGCTAAGACCAGCCAGCCACGAATTCGCTCAGTTATCGACTGCCTGGACTAAGTATAGTCCCAAATAATTATGGAATCACATCAGCAATTTATGTAAGAGTATTGGATTTGAAATACAATCATGTGAGCATGTTAACACATGTTATAACATTCAACTAAAGCAAATCTTCAAGCACATATATTCCATGCATGTAATGAAATCATGCATATAGTCAACATGTAGAAAATCATATAGGTCAGTATATTAATTGAGAAATCAATCTCAAACTATCTCATAACATCATTCAATTCAATACATACTAATACAAGAATTTATACAAACACATACACTACACACTTAAGTCTACATATAGTATGTCGACCCAAAGCGCGCAATTAGGCGAATCTCTTCGCCAAACTAATTATGCACGTATTCCTAATTTCCTAATGCGACAACAAACCCTGTCAATCCCATCAGCAAAATATGAATGTAAACTATACTTCCTACAAATGACTAAAATGCCCTAAATCTCATATTCTTCGTTAATTTACGAAATGGGAAACGGAGAGCATGTTGTACATGTCAAACGGCGATGCCGTCAATAATCTACTATTAAACGACATTGAAAGCGTTGGAAACCGTCAATCAAAGCATCGAAAATCCTCACCTATGTCTTGTAGACTCGTGAATTGAAACGGAGCGTATACGCTTCGTCTACGGCGGATAGGGAACCTAATACACAGGATCCATAAGCTACATCGCCATGGAAACAAAGGAACCTCAAATCAGTAACTATTTAGGGTATTTGCTTACCTAGAATCGCGGTGTAATCGCAGGGAAAGCGATAGAGGTGCGTTGCTTAAGCACGTGCAACACGTAGCACAAGTAGCAGGAAGAACTCTCCCACTCTCTCTCACAATCTCTCACCTTTTCTCTCACACAAGCTAGGGTTTCTAGCAAATTCGGATGTGTGAGAGAAGTGAGGGCTTCAACCCCTTTTATAAGCTAAAACATGCCCAAAATAGGCTTGGAAACAATGTTTACTTGGTGCCTAACCAAATCGGGGCTGTTTCGGTCTAAAAGGGCATTTCTGAAGGTCCCCTGGCCAAATGCGGTCGGACTTAGGCTCATGCATACTGGATCTAGCACACATCCAGTTTTCAGACCGGTAGGGTTCCCAGATCGCACGTGGCGGTCCAGTTTCAGTTTAATGGTCACCGCACCAAGATCAGGCCTATAAGTCTCGTGATATCTAATAGAAATTTTTTCTGATCCAAGGGTGTAATTTGGCTGAATTCTGACGGTCAGAACGCTTAATACTGATGCGTCAAATCGTGTGCCAGATTTGAATTTCAAATTTCAATTCTAATCCTATTCTCACTTTCTTCACTCTAGGCTCAATGAAATAGCCTCTAAATGTCAGTTGGACTTGATTTTCGAAACGATTGCCAAGCCCAGCTAAGTGGTCATAACGGTCTAAAATGGTGGGTATCTGACTTTCGACGCGCGGTCTAGATCCAATACAAAGTTTCAAGGAGGTCCCGAGAATAAACCGGTTTAGAGTTTGATCCGAGGCTTTAGAGCATTATAGCACCATTGGTTCCACTCGCTTTGGGCCTTGTAGAACGTATTTAAAGTGATCAGGGACCATTTCCCAGCTATTCTAACGTTGGACTAGCTAACTTAGTCATATTTTCTAAAGGAATAAATTCTACACAATTTCGGGTCGAGATGGTGCTCGAGCCCAAGTACGGATTTTTCACGGGCGTTACAATCTACCCCCCTTAACAAATAATTTCATCGTCGAAATTTTGTACCTTTTCGTACTCCTCGAGAAGCTGTGGGTAGTTCTTTCTGATCTCGGCTTCTATCTCCCAAGTAGCCTCCTCCTCAGAGTGATGCGTCCATAATACCTACACAAGGGGAATCACCTTGCTACGCAGTACCTGCTCCTTCCTGTCTAGGATACGTGTCGGTTGCAGGATATAAGTAACATCCTCTCCTAACTGCACCTGCTCCCATCTGATGATATGGGAAGGATCAGCAACGTACTTCTTCAGCATAGAAACATGAAATACGTTGTGAACACTCGCGAGAGGCGTGGGTAAAGCCAATCGGTAAGCCACCGCTCCCACACGATTAAGGATCTGGAATGGACTAATGAATCGCGGTGCCAGCTTCCCCTTCTTCCCGAACCGAAGGACTCCCTTCATAGGGGAAACTCGCAAAAACACATGATCCCCAACTGTGAACTCTAGTGGCCTCCGTCTCGTATCGGCGTAGCTCTTCTGTCTACTCTGCGCTGTAAGGAGCCGACGTCAAATAATATCAATCTTCTCTGACGTCGCCTGCACTAACTCTGGGCCAATCAAGCTACGCTCACCGACCTCTAACCAGCAATGCGGTGCGCGACAAGGTCGCCCATACAGCGCCTCATAAGGTGTCATACCGATACTCGCCTGAAAACTGTTGTTGTACGCAAACTCCGCATATGCAAGACAATCATCCCAACTGTCCTTGAAGTCCAATGCGCAAGATCGCAACATGTCCTCCAAGATCTGGTTCACCCGCTCTGTCTGTCTATCTGTCTGTGGGTGGAAGGCAGTACTAAACTTCAACTTCACACCCATAGCCTCCTGAATGCGAGTCCAGAAAATAGAAGTGAACCGTGTGTCTCTGTCCGACACGATCTCCAGCGGAACTCCATGCAGACGCACAATCTCTCTGATGTACAATCTAGCCATCTCGTCTGCAGAGTTCGTAACTCTAATCGGTAGGAAGTGCGCCGACTTCGTCAGACGGTCGACGATCACCCAAATGGAATCATGTCCCTTCCTCGTCTTTGGCAACCCAGAAATGAAGTCCATGGAAATGAAATCCCACTTCCACTCTGCAATCGGCATAGGCTGTAAAAGTCCAGGTGGTCGGTGATGCTCTGCCTTCACCTGCTGACAAGTGAGACAATGGGACACGAACTCAGCTATGTGGGTCTTCATACCTTCCCACCAATACGTCCTCTTCACGTCACGATACATCTTTGTGCTTCCTGGATGCATCGCGAGTCTAGTAGAATGCGTAGCCTCGAGAATCTCTCGTCTCAAGTCAGGGACATCTGGGACGCATAGGCGGCCACGATAACGTAAGCCCCCATCCATACCGACTCGCCAGTCGGCGTCAGCATCATCACTGGCCTACTGTCGAAGCTCAGTATCTGAGATCGTACCTGTACATGTGCGATGAACTCAAACGGCTCCTCTACGGTGAGTTTCTGCTCAAAGTCTCGCAAAAACTCAACCATATCCCACTCGGCAACTATTGGCGGAGCCGCAAACTCTATCGCCTTCTTGAGGCTCAACGCATCAGCCACAAGGTTCGCCTTCCCAGGATGGTAAGAGACTTCAAACTTGAAGTCCTTTAACGTCTCCATCCATTGCCGCTGCCTCATATTCAAATCTCGCTGCGTGAATATGCACTTGAGGCTCTTGTGGTTGCAAAAGAGCTCGAACTTCTCTCCGTAGAGGTAATGTCTCCAGAGTCTTAGTGCGAATATAACGGCTGCCAGCTCTAGGTCGTGTGTAGGGTAATTCTCCTCGTGCTTCTTTAATTGTCTCGAGGCATACGAAATTACCCTGTCCCTCTGCATAAGGACACAACCCAGACCAACGCTAGACGCGTCAGTGTATATAGTGTATTTAACCCCTTGCTCTGGCAATACTAGCATAGGGGCGGACGTAAGTCTGTCCTTCAGCTCCTGAAAAGCCGACTCCGCCTTGTCATTCCAGGCGAACTTCACGTCCTTCCGTGTCAACTGAGATAATGGTCTCGCGATCTTCGAGAAGTCCTGTATGAAGCGCCGATAGTAGCCAGCGAGACCCAAGAAACTCCTCACCTCAGTGATAGAACCAGGCTGCTCCCAGTCCTGCACCGCAGCTACCTTAGACGGGTCAACTGCCATGCCATCCTTGGACACCACGTGTCCCTGGAACTTCACCTCCTGCTTTCAGAAGTCGCACTTCTTGTACTGTGCGAACAACTGATGTTGTCTGAGCGTATCCAGGACCAAACGTAAGTGCTCCTCGTGCTCCTCTCGACTCCTGGAGTACACCAAAATATCGTCAATGAATACAACGACGAATCGATAGAGGAAAGGTCGAAATACCCGGTTCATCAGATCCATGAACACGGCTGGTGCGTTCGTGAGACCGAACGACATCACGAGGAACTCGTAGTGGCCAAAACTGGTCCTGAATGCTGTCTTCTGCACGTCCTCATCTCTGACGCGCAACTGATGATATCCTGACTGAAGATTAATCTTCGAGAAGTACTGTGCTCCTCTCAACTGATCAAACAAGTCATCGATCCTGGGTAAAGGATACTTGTTCTTCACCGTGACCTAGTTCAGCCAGCGATAATCAATATACAATCGCATCGAACCGTCTTTCTTCCTCACGAATGGGACCGGTGCTCCCCAAGGAGACACACTAGGCCGTATAAGGCCAAGCTCTAGCAGACCATCAATCTGCGTCCTCAACTCCTCCATCTCACATGGTGTCATGCGATACGTCGGCAGTGAGACGGGTGTAGAACCAGGAACCAGATCGATAGTGAAATCGATCTCACGTCGGGGCGGCAAACCAGGGATCTTCCTGAATAGATCCCCGAACTCAGAAACGACTGGCACATGCTCGAGTATCTGGGCACCAGCGTCGTGCAATAAAGTGGCGTAACTAAGTATGCGGAAAGGGAGATTTACCCGCACTGAAAATGTGAAAGGCGTGCCCTCAGGCTCGTACACCGTCACCATACGAGCCTCGCAGTCAATCTCGGCCCTCCCAGCAGTCAACCAGTCTATGCCAAGAATGACATCGAGATAAACGAGCGAGGGATCGACGACAAGATCAAGAGCCATCGTCCTGCCTCCCAGATCAACTAAACAAGCCTCACACATCTGGGTAACATCCGAATAATCCCCATGAGCTGCAAAGACTCGCACGCTATCCATAGTGATAGTCTGAAACCCAAGACGCCTGACTACAGCACGCGATATCAAAGAAATCGTGGAACCAGTGTCCACCATCACAAGAATAGGAGTACCTCCAATATGGGCTGTGACCTCGAAGGATGAATGCTGAAGATTCGGTGTCGCAGCTGCCTCAGCTGTCAATGCATGAACCCGAGCCTGCTGTGGCCGGTTTGGCCGTTGTGTCAAGGGCCGTGGAGGCTGTCTAATCTGCGATACCGGAGGTCTGAAAGAAGGGTACGCAGGCGCTAACCATATAGGCGGTGCAGATATCACCTGTGAACGAGCACGGTCAATCTTCTGCGGTGGTGAGAACCCACTGTCCCGTATCCGAGAAAAGCAGCTCTGCGCCAAGTGGCCTGTCCTCCCACAGTATGTACATGTCAAATCAGGGCGTCGAAACGGTGGTACAGGTGTTGTAGTCCTAGTAGGAGGGTCAACGCGAGGCCTCTTGCCCGCGAAGGGCCTATCTTGCATGTCTGGTCGCGGCCTAGAAGCAACAGGGCCACGAGATCGCACAAGTCGATCCACATCCTGCTCTGCCCGGATAGACATGTGAATCAACTCCGCATAAGAGGGAATGCTCAAACAGCACATCTTCGACCGAATATCCGGTCGTAAACCCTCTAAAAAGTGCCGTATGCGCATCTGCTCATCAGCCAAAATTGTCGGGACGTATCTGCCGAACTCCGTGAACCGATGCTCATACTCTGTAACTGTCATGGCTGCCTGTCTGAGGCGGAGAAACTCATTCTCCCTGTCATGCTTGTAAGTCTGGGGATAATACTTCTCATGGAAGCGGAACTCAAACGCTGCCCATGTCCATACAAAGTCGGCGGCAACGGTCCGCAGTACGCTATCCCACCACAGGCTGGCCTCTCTCTCAAACAGGAATGTGGCCAACTCTACCTGCTCAACCTCAGTGCAATGTAACATCCGTAAAATCTTCGACACACGGTCGAGCCAGTACTCAGCCTCCTCGGGTCTGTGAGAACCCGTGAAGGTGGGAGGCCGTAAGCATTGAAATCGCTCTAATAGGCCCCGTGTATCTGCGACATTCTCCGCAGGGTAAGCAAGCGGCGCAGGATGAGCCACGCCCTCATCCTGGGCATATGTATAAGCATCCTCAGCTGGATGCACAGGTGGTGCAGGTGGAGCCACACCCCCACCCTGTGCTAATGTCCCCACGATGGTAGTCAGAAGCTGCTGCTGCTGCTGCATCATAGCCAACATCTGCTCAAATCTGTCAAGAGGTGGAGCAGGCTGTGGCAGATGCTGTGTGGAAGTAGATGCACGATGAGGCTCTCTGACTGACGGCGTAAATTGCGGTGGTCCAACTGTAGGACCAGTGGTAGGCTGAGACGCACGAACTGTCTCAAGAATTGGGCCCACAGCAGGGTCCGCATGGGTGCCAGACTGCGAAGGAGTCTGATCCATATGCTCAGTCAATGCCAGTCGAACCGTGCTCCGCGTAGCCTTAGGCGGCATTCCCTATATTTAAAATAGGGCGCAACCTTGTCAGTCTCATTAGCACAAATACACCACAATCATTCACATAAGGAGTCAAAGGCATTCCATGCATTTCATTTAATCAAAATTGTCACAATACAAGGGATATATCCTTACAAGCATCATGACTAGAAATACATGGGAACTAAGACAGTTAAAATTGCAACAGCAACATAAGCAAAGCACTAGCCCTAACAGGCTTACACACATAAAGCAGGAAATGACTAACTACTAATAACAACATCAAGGTTGCATCGCTAGTCTGAGTCGGGTGACGGAGGAGGAGCACCCTTATCCTGCAAGCAACACAGGATCGCCTTCAAGGTGCGAGTCACCTTGCCGAATTTCTTCTTTGTAACGGCCTTGGCATCCTCGACTTCAGCCCGAAGTTCTTGAACTTCCCTTCGCAAGGCGACCTAACTCTCCTCGATCCAAGCAATGCGATCATCGCTAGTAGCCTACGCAGAAGGAGGAGGGCTCTCATCTGTATCCTGAGCCTCCTCTTCTACCTCTTCCTGAGCTTCTTCCTGAACCTCTGCTCCAGGTTCTTCTTCGCTTTGATCTTTCTCATCATCAAAGTCATCCTCGCTGTCCTCCTCAAGCTGATTTTCATGGTACTGCGACCCAATCTTCATCTTGACCGTAGTCGACTCATCAATGGTATGAATCGAAACTGGCAATTTCGGCCCAAGTCTGTAGGCAAACTCAAGTGCAATCTTCCAAATTAGTCGGCCAAAAGGAAGCGATTCGGATGTTCTTCTTGACTTGGCTATGAGGATTATCTGTCGTAAGATGAAAGTGGCCATACATACGTTCTCTTCCTGGGCCACCAGATATAGAAAATCAACCATAAGGCGTGTACATTCAATGCGATTCGTCGACCTGGGATAAACATTGTACGTGCAGATATGGTGCAGCAGGCGCAAATCATCAGACATATATGTCACCTTTAGGCTATTATTAGGCTGCCATGGAACCAACTTACCGCACAGAAACCTGGTGCGACGATCTCGTTCACGCCTACTCCTCAGATTCTTCTCACTAGGATGAACATCACCAAGAGGCACGTTCAGAAGTCGTGCAATTAGTCGCACATCAATTGTAGCCATCCGAACTTTACCAAAAGGGATTTTAAACTGCAATGGCTCCAAGGTAGGATTCTGGATACTAGCATAGAAGGCACGAACGGTGCTCACATTAGCACGAGCGCGAACTTCAAAGATCAGACCCCAATGCGCAGCTTCAATGCGCTCGAACAACAAAAATTCACCGAACAGTCGCCCTTCCACGTCCGCCTCAAACAACACTTTGCGATCAGTGTATTGGCCATGAGGCATCTCTGATAGAATTACTCGCCCAAGGTGAGCATGGGGATCTAAATCCCGCTTTGTACGGCACTCTAGGCCTGCAGCTGGACCTGCGGCGGTGCTTGAACTTGCGGCACCACCCCGCAGTCTTCTCGATTGATCAGGGTGGCTTGGCCCAGCCTCGTCTGTTGTGATTTTCCTCATACCCATCAAAGATATGATGGATGAGAGTGATAAAAGGCCTAAAATGGCTTCCACGAAAGCCATGGAAAACGGAGAAAATGCGGAGAAGTGTCTGTCCAATCTGGAAAAAGGAGATCTAGGCGTTATAGAGGGATGCTTCAAGCTTCCCAAGGATGCATTTTCAAGGAGAAATGGAAATGGAAAAGTGGAATGGAGCACCTCACGATTTCAGCTCGATTTGGGGAGTTTTGGAGCTCCAAATGATGAAATCTTCAAGAGGAAGGGCTGCCAACTCCAAAGAAGTGATGGATGATGGTCATTTTTGGCCAAGGAGGGATCTAGAGGCGATTTGGAACCATGAAATTTGGGGATGGTTGCTGAAAAATGAAAATAGGGCTATGGGGAGGGCTGTTTGTGAAGGAGGGATGTGTTTTGGGGGTTTTTGTTGGACGGGACATATATGGGGAGGGTGTATATGTCATTTAAGGGCGTGCACCAGAAAACCAATTCGAACGGGCCCACCTGTACGACAATGCATCGCCGGATCGGCGATGACATCGCCGACCGGTGATGCATCCGGCCGGTGGGGCTAGATGGGTTCGGTCCCCCATTGTCCAAGGGCCCCAGATATGTATGGTTCGACCCCTGGTTCATAGTATTTTGACCTACATAGGCCCAAACATGTGTTCGGGGCTTTCCGGGACCATTCCGAAATACCGAATACAAAACCCTATCATGCAGCATATGATTTTAGGGTAGAAGGATCCAGTACATCTATCTAGATCCTTAGTTGCTAAATAAAGTGAAGTTAGAATGGCCTTATGGCCATTTTTCATGAACTTTTAGTATTCACTGTAAAATTTTATGAAAATATTATTTTTTGTTATTTTCACATTAGGTTTAATGCCTAACATGAAATGGATAAGAAAGAAATGAAGATTGGAGTGGTGAGAGGAAGAATTTTGAAGATTTTTGGTGAAATGGGATTTTTAAGCCCTGGCGATTGAATACAGGATCGTGGTCATCCCACGAACCAAGAATTTACTTTTACGGGTTTAAAATCATTCATAGGATGTCTCGACCCGACTTCCTACGGCTTAGGAGCTATTCGGATTGCTTTACGCGATCCGAGATGTATTACAGACTCGATCGTGCGATCGATTCGAATTGACTTCGCCTATTAACGAATCTGCGATCCTCGAAGTGTTTCTAGACCCTTCTCGCACCCACCTAAGTCAAAGGAAGCGACAGCGTACGTCGCGAGACCATAACCCAGGCCCAGTATACTCTTATTCATGCTCTGATACCAACTTGTGACACCCTGAAAATCGGGGGTCGTGTATAAACTCAACTCCCGAGTTCCAGACCGTCACTTATGCAACAAAAATGGTTATGATTCAATGTTGTCTAATTTAAAGCATTCACATGAGTAAAAGTATACCAAAACTACAATTCATACTCCAGATCCAGTGATAAAAGCAAGCGGAAGACTAAACAATATATATATCACTGTATGGAAAAACAAAGTAAATCTCATCTGTCTCCAAAGTATGAATACATCTCTGAGTCTCATATACATATACATAAACAAAAGTAAATGTCCAAAATGGTCCCACTGAAGTCCCATCGATCCAGGTCGTCTACGCAAAGCCATCGTGATACTGCATGTATGAGAACTCATCCTGGTCCTCGTCGAAGTCTGGCTCCACCTCCTGGATCTCAGCCTCACCTGCATCTACAACAGGGTCTGGTGGGTGTTGCAAACACCATCCCGTAACGTGGGAGTGAGTGATCAACTCAGTGGAATCATAGAGCAAGGATTAGCATGTTCACAATTCAATCATACGATAATAGTAAAGCAGTAAATCAGACAATCCTAATACTGTTGTTAATGCAAGATGATATGACGTGATGTATGCCCTCATCGACGATCTCCCTAATATAGCAACATCTTACGACCGCGGCTTGCCACACTCCCTAGAGTGCTCCACATCTTCCAGGCACATGCAATGCTATGGTGATATGATTTCCGAGTTGTTATTAGTCCATTCAAACAGCAGGATTGGGAAACTAAGGTACTTCCCTTGTATCAATCCCAACACAGATCCTGTCTAGGGTCGTCACTCCTAGTAATCTCATACGATGTATATTTCGTAGGTCGCTGCAAGGGCTGTTGCTCGCACTCGTTGCACCGCTCCCCCATCACCTTATCAATACAGGCCTACCGTACTCTACTACAACGGAAGGGTCGTCGCCTCCCGTGGACTCAAAATATGCTCGCGGTCACTACAAAGGACTCGTCGCCTGATCAGTGTAGGCCGACAATTAGAATATAGTGTCCCATACCACCATAATCTGCTCACGAGACTAGGTGCTCGCTGGTCACTATAGGGAGGTTTGTGGCCCCAGCGTAGGCCGACAGCTCGACCACAGTGTCCCATACCACCATGCCCGGCTCATGAGTCTTCGTGGATCAAGATACCATGGTTAACAGGGTTTACAATGGTAAGTTCAGTACCCTAGGTTCAAGCAGCTATGACTCATACAAGGTGAACGTACATCGGCCAGTCGGGTTACTTGACGGGCTCGACTAGCGAGACCGCATCTTAAGTTGAACGACATGAAGTGCGTAAAACATTTCGCGTAGCCTAGCCACTTCCGCCAACTCCAAACACGACTCGCGTTCATCGATGCGTCGTTCGTGGCTAAGACTAGCCAGCCACGAATTCGCTCAGTTACCGACTGCCTGGACTAAGTATAGTCCTAAATAATTATGGAATCACATCAGCAATTTATGTAAGAGTATTGGATTTGAAATACAATCATGTGAGCATGTTAACACATGTTATAACATTCAACTTAAGCAAATCTTCAAGCACATATATTCCATGCATGTAATGAAATCATGCATATAGTCAACATGTAGGAAATCATATAGGTCAGCATATTAATTGAGAAATCAATCTCAAACTATCTCATAACATCATTCAATTCAATACATACTAATACAAGCATTTATACAAACACATACACTACACACTTAAGTCTACATATAGTATGTCGACCCAAAGTGTGCAATTAGGCGAATCTCTTCGCCAAACTAATTATGCACGTATTCTTAATTTCCTAATGCGACAACAAACCATGTCAATCCCATCAGCAAAATATGAATATAAACTATACTTCCTACAAATGACTAAAATGCCCTAAATCTCATATTCTTCGTTAATTTACGAAACGGGAAACGGAGAGCATGTTGTACATGTCAAACAGCGATGTCGTCAATAATCTACTATTAAACGACATTGAAAGCGTTGGAAACCGTCAATCAAAGCGTCTAAAATCCTCACCTTATGTCTTGTAGACTCGTGAATTGAAACGGAGCGTATACGCTTCGTCTACGGCGGATAGGGAACCTAATACACAGGATCCATAAGCTACATCGCTATGGAAACAAAGGAACCTCAAATCAGCAACTATTTAGGGTATTTTCTTACCTAGAATCTCGGTGTAATCGCCGAGAAAGCGATAGAGGTGCGTTGCTTAAGCACGTGCAACATGTAGCACAAGTAGCAGGAAGAACTCTCCCACTCTCTCTCACAATCTCTCACCTTTTCTCTCACACAAGCTAGGGTTTCTAGCAAATTCGGATGTGTGAGAGAAGTGAGGGTTTTAACCCCTTTTATAAGCTAAAACATGCCCAAAATAGGCTTGGGAACAATGTTTACTTGGTGCCTAACCAAATCGGGGCTGTTTCGGTCCAAAAGGGCATTTCTGAAGGTCCCCTGGCCAAATGCGGTCGGACTTAGGCTCATGCATACTGGATCTAGCACACATCCAGTTTCAGACCAGTAGGGTTCCCAGATCGCACGTGGCGGTCCAGTTTCAGTTTAATGGTCACCGCACCAAGATCAGGCCTATAAGTCTCGTGATATGTAATAGAAAATTTTCCTGATCCAAGGGTGTAATTTGGCTGAATTCTGACGGTCAGAATGCTTAATACTGATGCGTCAAATCGTGTGCCAGATTTGAATTTCAAATTCCAATTCTAACCCTATTCTCACTCTCTTCACTCCAGGCTCAATGAAATAGCCTCTGAATGTCAGTTGGACTTGATTTTCGAAACGATTGCCAAGCCCAGCTAAGTGGTCATAACGGCCTAAGATGGTGGGTATCTGACTTTCGACGCGCGGTCTAGATCCAATACAAAGTTTCAAGGAGGTCCCGAGAATAAACCGGTTTAGAGTTTGATCCGAGGCTTTAGAGCATTATAGCACCATTGGTTCCACTCACTTTGGGCCTTGTAGAACGTATTTAAAGTGATCAGGGACCATTTCCCAGCTATTCTAACGTTGGACTAGCTAACTTAGTCATATTTTCTAAAGGAATAAATTCTACACAATTTCGGGTCGAGATGGTGCTCGAGCCCAAGTACGGATTTTTCACGGGCGTTACAATGGGTGGTTCAGGTGTAACACATACATCAGTGTGTAGTTCCCACCGTCCACCTATCTGGTTGGTGTAGCTAAGACCCCTACATCACGGTGGTCCTCATGTAAATGGATGGACGGAGGAGATATGGGGACCACAACATTATATATATATATATATATATATATATCACGGGTCCCCATGTGGGGCCCACCATATACAGTATTATATATATATTATACATATATCAGCATATATATTGTATTATATATATAATACACATATATCATGGGGCGCCCCACCTAGACCATCTAGATGGACGTCTAGGGAAAACAAGTACCCCATGGGTGCCCACCATTTGAATAGCTCATGTGGGTCCACGTGGTGTGGACCACACATGATATATATATATTATAGATATATATTATTATATTATATATTTATGTATATATATTTTTTTCTTAAGCAACAACTAGCGTCCAGATAGATGGACGCTGGATGAAATACATAAAATGAGGTGGCCCACCAATCAAGCCATGGATGATGAGGATCCACATGTGCATCATGGTGAGGTGCATCGTGCTATGGACGGGGTGGATGTAAACCATCCTTATGGTTAAGGCAGTACGAGGCCGTCCAAACAACCCATCACCATCTATATCTCCAGATAGTGTGGATGAAACGAATACATCGTGTTGCAGTCCACAACACCATGGATGGTGTGAATCATATCACGCATCAAGGTAGGCCACCAGCCATCACATGAAGAAAGAGAAAGAGAGAGAGAGAGAGAGAGAGAGAGAGAGAGAGAGAGAGAGAGAGATACCGGCGGTGATGGAGTGACCCCGCCACTATGGGTCCCTCTTGATACAAAGTATACACCATATGTGGGCCCTCAAATCACAAAAAGACAAAAAGAAAAATGTGGGTCCAAGATCGCCCACCATCCACTTCTTCTTGGCTCGATGGAACGCCGAGCCCCTTAGCTTCGATCTTGATGGAAGATGATGAAAAATGGAGGGTTGAGATGGGAGATGAGAGGGTAGGAAATGGGCCACACTAAAGCTTCTCCATGAGAGCTTGGGAAGCTTGGACGTGGGATATCTTTTATTACTTGGAAATGGGTTTGAGAAATGAGAGAGAAAGGGTTGTAAGGAGAGAGAGATGGGTGATGGAGTGATGGATGGGAGAGAGGGATGGGTTGTGTAAGAAATTGTTAACTTTTAGGGTAGCTTGTGTAAGAGAGGTATGGGTTATGATGGGTTGAGTGATGTGTTGAGTGATGGGTTGAGTGATGTAGTACCTGACTTATACTTGACCCTTAATGGGATTGATTGATTGATTGATGTGACATTTTAGGCAGAGATTCTCTCAAAAGTACAAATGCACTGCATTTTCCTTGAACTGAACGTGGCCCACATCTCCTGGCATGGGTATCGCCTTGGCGTATGAGACGCAGCATCGGAACAGGGTCACACGCAAATTGATAATGTGTGAATCAGGGTCACACGTAAATGAGGGTTATAGATTGTGGGTCACCGGAATTCGACAGGGAGGGTCGTGAGGATCTACGGAATGATACAAACTATGATACGGGTCTTATACCTGTGTCGGCCCCCACACATCAGTGTGTACAAGCTCCAGTAGATGTGTCTTTGGATTGCGTCCTGTCTTCTTGAAACTTACGCTCTTCTGCTTGTCATACACACAGTCCTCGCATAATTTTAAGTCAATAGACTTCAGTCCTGGTAGCTTCCCTTTTGACAATAGCACTTTCATCCCCTTCTCACTCATATGTCCCAACCTCTAATGCCATAACTGCCCATTCACTCCAGTTGATGCAACTGTGAGTGAATTATACAATCTTGAAGTCACGTACAAAGTACCTTCCTCCTTGCCTCTAGATATCACGAAGGCACCTTTTGTGATCTTCTAGGAATCATTGGGGAAGGTCATCACATAATCGGTATTGACCAATTTCCCCACTGAGATCAAGTTTCATTTTAAACTCGGTACATGTTTGACATCCTTCAATTTCAAAGTCATTCCGTCTTTCTGATTGACATGAACGTCTCCCTTTCTAAAAATACTATATGGCTCATCATCACTCAGGTAGACTCTCCCGAAGTCACCTGATACATAATTATGCAGAACTTCCTTACATGAAGTGGCATGAAACGAAGCACCCAAGTTTATAACCCAAGACTCATTCCTCACATCAAGAGATAAGATCAACGCCTCTATGTCACTCTTCTCAGATAGATTCACTGAATCCTTGCCTCCTTGAGAGCTTCCTTCTTGTTTCTTAAGTGTCCTGCAATCACGTTTCATGTGCTCCTTCTTGCCACAATGACAACACTTGTCTTTGTCTTTTAGTCCCTTGGACTTCTTCCTTGAATTAGAACGTCCATGTTTATTGCCTTCTTTATTCAGCGATCTTCCTCTTCCTTCAACGTTTAAAGCATTCCCTGAAACTCCCGATGCCTTTCTTCTAAATTCTTCACTGAAAATTAAACCGGCCACATCATCAAATTTCAGTTTTGTCGACCCTGAAGAATTACTCACAGCAATCACCAAGCCATCCCAACTGTCTAACAAACTAGACAAGATCAATAATGCCCCGACCTCATCCTTAAAAATAATGCCAACGGATTCCAATTGGCTGGTGACTATATTGAACTCTTTTAGATGTTCAGTCACTCTCCCGCCATCTGACATCTTTATGTTGAATAGTTGTTTCATAAGATGAACCTTATTAGACGCTGAGGGTTTTTCATACATGGTGGCTAGGGCTTCTATTAATTCTTTTATAGTTTTCATCTTGGATATATTAAAGGCGACGCTCTTAGACAAAGAGAGTTCGATCGTTCCTAAAGCCTTTCGATCTAATAAAAACCATTCATCATCAGTCATCTTTTCTGGTTTCTTCTCTTTTTCTCCTTAAGGAATATAGAGGTCCTTTTGATACAGATAATCCTCCATCTCTATCTTCCAGAAGGAAAAGTTTGAACCATAAAACTTCTCAATCTAGACTTCCCTTCGTCCGTCATCACTCCTAATAAAACTATACCAAAAGCTATGATACCAGTTGTTGTGCAGCACACCAACAACGCAGTGAATCGAGATCCAATCTCTAGTCTCACCCACAAATGATAAACAAGAAGAAATATAAAACTAGAAAAGAATCAAAGCATTATAAACAAACTGCAAGACAAGATATATGTGGAAAAATTCCAACAGGGTAAAAAACCATGGATGCAAACTTCTACTATGAAGAAAAATGAAGATTACAAGGCAATATACTAACCTCTCCCTTGGAAGTACAAAGAAAACCCTTTGCCCACACCTTGGAATAACTCTCATTATACCTAGAAAAGCCCTAGGGACCCCTATTTATAGTTTAGGCAACTTCCCTTTTGCCCCTCTGCGAAAACTGATTTAAAAATCCGTAATCTATGTAAAATCTGTAAATGAATCTGCGTAACCTCTACTGGTCGAGCGGACCCCTCGACTGGTAGAGCATGGGCCTCGACCGGTCGAGTACTGCGAAACAAAAAACCCAATGCTCACTGGACTTTGAGTCCAACCAATCCACGACTGGTCGAGCAAGGAACTTAACTGGCCGAGTGCCATTTAGATGTGGCTCCACATTTCAATAATTCATACTATGGAAATCCTCCTTGTAGGATCCCGGGATCAAAACCTGAGTTAGGAACCGAGAATGGGGTACTATGAAGGCTCTTGAGGAAGGAATCGGCTATCGAGCTCCTTGCGATTCTGGTCACCGAGTCTGGGGCATGACAGGCTAGGTATGAGATTAATAGGTAAATATATATCAACTGGAAATGTAACAACCTGAAAATCGGGGGTCGTGTATAAACTCAACTCCCGAGTTTCGGACCGTCACTTATGCAAAAAAAATGATTATGATTCAATGTTGTCTGATTTAAAGCATTCACATGAGTAAAAGTATACCAAAACTGCAATTCATACTCCAGATCCAGTGATAAAAGCAAGCGAAAGACTAAACAATATATATATCACTATAAGGAAAACAAAGTAGATATCATCTGTCTCTAAAGTATGAATACATCTCTGAGTCTCATATACATATATATGAACAAAATTAAATGTTCAAAATAGTCCCGCTGAAGTCCCTTCAACCCAGGTCGCCTAAGCAAAGCCATCATGATACTGCATGTACGAGAACTCGTCCTGATCCTCGTCGAAGTCTGGCTCTGCCTCCTGGATCTCAGCATCACCTGCATTTACAACAGGGTCTGGTGGGTGTTACAAACACCATCCCGTAACATGGGAGTGAGTGATCAACTCAGTGGAATCATAGAGCAAAGATTAGCATGTTCACAAATCAATCATGCGATAATAGTAAAGCAGTAAATCAGACAATCCTAATATTGTTGTTAATGCAAGATGACATGACGTGATGTATGCCCTCACCGAAGATCTCCCTCATACGGCACCATCTTACGACCGCGGCATGCAATCGACCCTCAAGTGCTCCACATCTTTCAGGCACATGCAATGGTATAGTGATATGATTTTCGAGTTGTTATTAGTCCATTCAAACAGCAGGATTGGGAAACTAAGGTACTTTCCTTGTATCAATCCCAACACAGATCCTGTCTAGAGTTGTCACTCCTAGTAATCTCATATGATGTATATTTCGTAGGTCGCTGCAAGGGCTGCCAGGGCTGTTACTCGCACTCGTTGCACCGCTCCCCCATCACTTTATCAATACAAGCCTACTGTACTCTACTGCTACTGAAGGGTCGTCGCCTCCCGTAGACTCAGAATACGCTTGCGGTCACTACAAAGGACTCGTCGCCTGATCAGTGTAGGCCGACAGCAAGAATATAGTGTCTCATACCACCATAATCTGCTCACGAGACTAAGTGCTCACTGTCACTATGGGGAGGTTTGTGGCCCGAACGTAGGCCGACAGCTCGACCACGGTGTCCCATACCACCATGCCCGGCTCATGAGTCTTCATGGATCAAGGTACCATGGTTAACAAGGTTTACAATGGTAAGTTCAGTACCCTAGGTTCAAGCAGTTATGACTCATACAGGGTGAACATACATCGGCCAGTCGGGTTACTTGACGGGCTCGACTAGTACGATCGCATCTCAAGTCGAATGACATGAAGTGCGTAAAACACTTCGCGTGGCCTAACCACTGCCGCCAACTCCAAACACGACTCGCGTTCGTCGACGCGTCGTTCGTGGCCAAGACCAGCCAACCACGAATTCGCTCGGTTACTGACTGCCTGGACTAAGTATAGTCCCAAACACATATGAATTCATATCAGCAATTTATGTAGGAGTATTGGAATTGAAATACAATCATGTGAGCATGTTAACACATGTTATAACATACAACTTACGCAAATCTCCAAGCACGTACATTTTATGCATATAATGGAATCATGTACATAGTCAACATGTAGGAAATTATTTACGTCAGCATATTAATTGAGAAATCAGTCTCAAACTAATTCATAACATCATTTAATTCAATACATACTAATACAAGCATTTATACAAACACATACACTACACACTTAAGTCTACATATAGTATGTCGACCCAAAGTGCGCAATTTGGCGAATCTCTTCGCCAAACTAATTATGCACGTATTCCTAACTTTCTAGTGCGACAAGAAACCATGTCAATCACATTAGCAAAATATGAATGTAATCAGTACTTCATACAAATGACTAAAATGCCTTAAATCTCATATTCTTTGTTAATTTACGAAACGGGAAACGGGAAACGGATAGCATGTTGTACATGTCAAACGGCGATGCCGTCGATAATCTACTAGTAAATGACATTGAAAGCGCTGGAAACTGTCAATCAAAGCGTCTAAAATCCTCACCTTATCTCTTATGGATGTGTCGTTTCAAACGGAGCGTATACGCTTCGTCTACGGCGATAAGAGAACCTGTTTTACGAGTTACGTTAGCTAACATGCTACGAATCCTAGTAAAACTTAAATCAGCAACTTCTAGGGTTGTTTCATACCTGAAAACGTGGAAGAATCACCGGCTTGGTGATCAGGAGGTGTTGCTACAGCATGTGCAACAGGTGGCACGAAGACGGGAAAAATCTCTTCTACTCTCTCTCACAAACTCCCACCTTTTCTCTCTCCCAAATTAGGGTTTCTCTCAAATTCGTATGGGAGAGAGGAGTGAGGGTTTCAACCCCTTTTATAAGCCCAAAAATGCCGAAAATAGGCTCCGGTACAAGGTTCACTTAGTGCATATCCAATTCGAGGCTGTTTCGGTCCAAAAGATGCTTTCTGGTGGTCCTCTGGCCGAATGCGATGAGACTTAAGCTCATGCTTACCAGATCTAGCACGTATTAAGTTTTCAGTCCGGTAGGGTTCGCAGATCGCATGTGGTGGACCAGTTTCAGTTCAGCGGTCACCGCACGTAGAATAGGGCTGAAAGTCACATGATATGAAATAGAAATTTTTCCTGATCCAAGGGTGTAATCTGGCTGAATTCTGACGGTCAGAACGTTTAATACTGACGTGTCAAGTCATGTGCCAGATTTGAATTTAAAATTCCAATTCTGTCCCTATTCGCACTCTCTTCAGTCCGGGCTCAATGAAATAGCCTGTGATTATCGGTTGGACTTTATTTTCGAAATGATTTTCAAGTCCAGCTAGGCGGTTCTAACGGTCTAAGATAGGAGGTATCGGACTTTCAACGCGTGGTCTAGATCCAATACAAAATTCAAAGTGGTCCAGAGAACAAACCTGCTTAGAGTTTGATCCGAGGTTATAGAGTATTATAGAGTCATTGGTTCTACTCGATTTGGGTCTTGTAGAACGTATTTAAAGTGATCAGGGACTATTTCCCAGCTACTCTAGCGCTGACTTACACTTAATTTCCAAAGGAATTAATTCTACGCAATTTCGGGTCGAGTTGGTACTCGAGCCCAAGTATGGATTTTTCACGGGCGTTACAGGAAAAATGTTACAGACTGTAAGAAGTCCACCTAGAAAGCCACCACAAAAGGAAAATGAGATGAAGAATTATCCCGCTCCTCCTAAAATGGATAGGAAAATGAAAGAATATTCATGCAAGTTGCCTGGCTAAATAAAAAACAAAGGAAATGATTATTCAATTAAATCAGGGCAATGAACAGCTGACTGTGTAAGTGCTTATTTTTAAAGCACAATTAGGATTGTCAAATTTCGTACTCCCGAATGGATCACAAGTACTCTTGGAAATGTTCTTCAATGACTCTTAAAGACTACATAAAGACTAGATCAACATCTCAAAAAAGACTCAACACCTTAAGCTTTAAGTTTGCTTGGTTTGAATATTAAAGCATTTTGTATGTGTTAATCATTAGGTGGTATAACCTTAGAATGACCCAGGTTAGGTGTATTTCATATGATGACTTGCTAAACTTAATTTTAATTAAAATACATTGAATTTAGGTTAGCCTAACTTTTGGTTCGATCAGCCTAACTACCTTTAGGTAACCTAATATATTTCGGGTAAGTATACAATAAGATAAGGATTTTCCAGGTCAAGTTTGGCTAGTCTTTTTTGAAGACTACATATACAATCGGCACTCAACATTTACAAGTTAGCTACCTTTAGCTGAATTTTTCTGAGATCAGAAATATACAATGACTCTTGAAGACTACATAAAGACTAGATCAACCTGTAAGTTCGGCTAGCCCGAGTGTGTTCGGTCAAGTTTCTAGTAAGGTTTATATTTCTGATCTCAGAAAAATTCAGCTAGCCGAATTTTGGCTCGGACCATCCAAATTTTTGAAAAATTTTATCCTGTGAAATCTGAGTGTCGTTGGAATGCAATCATTGGAATTTGGCTAGCTGAATCGAAAATCAAGCCATCCAAATTTCTAAGACCCTTAGCTATAAACAGAGGCATTCTATTCATGTCTACAATGAAAGTTAGTGAGCAATATACTCAAGAAAAGAGAGAAAGTCAGGGTTATCTTAAGCTATTTGTGTGGTAAATCTTATATTTAATTTACCTTATTATATTCTTTTCCTCAAGTTAGTTTTAATCATTTTCAATAGAGTAATCTATACTCTACTTGAGAATTAGAGAATTGAATTTGCAGCATTAGGGTTTTTGTTATTACTTTGAAAATACATTAGATCTCTACATTCTTTTGGAGTTGAACATATATACGGCTTCATCAATATTCCAAGAAAGAAGGTTGCTGTAATCAAGTTACAGTCATATATTTGACTCGACATCTGAAGATAAGTATTGTATTTACTTTCATTTTCATTTGAGTTTTTTTTAGATAGCCCGAAAATATCAGGGGTTGCTTTGTGGTGAGCACATGAAAATTATAAAGTGGGTTTTGTTGTGATAACTTGTGAAAATCACAAGAACTATATCGGGTTGTTAAGGTGATCCTGTGAAAACCTTAAAATAGTGAAATCCAAAATTACAAGGGTAGTAATTTTGAGAGTGGAGTAGGTGTGAGGTTAAGCATCAAACCACTATAATTCCTTGAGTAATGGTGGTGAATGTTTATTTATTTATTTCTTTCATTGTGATTAATTGTGTCTTGCTAAGTTTGGTATTTTGATCTCAAAGACGTCATGAAATAAAGTTGTCCTACCTAAATCATATATGTGAAGGTTATCCTACGAACTATTTGGAATCAAGATTTCAATACTTTAAGTAATTGAGAGTATTTGTTTTATTATTCCACATTATATTGAAATATTTTGCAGTGTCCTATTCACCCCCCTCTAGGACATCTATAGCTCATCATTTCAAGTGGTATCAAAGCGAGGTTGCTCTTTTTGGGATTAATCTTTGAGAGTAAGATCTAGAACTATTAGAATGTCAAATTTTGATAATCTATTCATTACCAGGCCACCTCCCTTTGATGGCTCAAATCATTCTTATTGGAAATCCAGAATGAGAATTTTCTCAAATCTATTGAAGAAAGTGTGACAAACCACTTTAACTAAATGGACCCCTCCAATGATGGAAGTATTGGCCGAGGATGAAACCACGTCATGAAAGAAACCACTTATATTTTTTGGACAACTGTTCAAAAAAGTGAAAGTAGTGCAAACGTAAAAGCCTTAAATGAAATAACATGTGCTCTATCACTAGATGTATTCAAAAGAATCATTTCTTGTTATACAACATAACAAGCATGATATATTCTCGGAATGACACATTAAGGAACTAACATTGTTAAAAATTCTAAGATTTAAATCCTCACAACAAAGTTTAAGGAAATTCATATGGAAGAAAGTGAGTCATTCATGGACTTCTATATGAAACTAAATGACATTGTTAATTCTATGTGGGGTCTTGGAGTAGAGGCACCTAAAAACAAGGTTTTCACAAAGATACTACGAACACTTCCTAATAGGTTCAATTCAAAAGTCACTCTATACATGAATTAAGAGATACCGATGCTATGAAGGTTGATGAATTAGTTAGATCTCCACAAACCTACGAGATGAATTTTAAAGCTCTTAAAAACAAATAGCTCTTAAATCCTCTTAAATCTAAATCCAATGACATAGATTTAAATTTTGATAATGATGAGAATGAGGATGATATGGCAATGTTAGATAAAAGGGTTTTATAGAATTTTTGAAAAAGAAAAAAGATTAAATTTTCAAAAACCTTTTAATAAAAGAAAAAGAAATTGAAATGTTTGGAAATCGAAATCTAAAGACACCCAATGCTTCAACTGTTATGCACTTGGGTATCTAGCTTCAAAATGTCCTTACAAGGATAAACTTAGAAGAAGAGGCTTGATTGCCACTTGGGATGAATCATTAGAATCTGAATCTAATTCAAAAACTGACGAATCAGACTAAGAAACCATGAGAGATTCGAAGGCTTTTATGACTATAGCCAAAATCACTCTATTAGATGAATATGAAAATTCTGATTATGAAACTCCTGAAAGTGATTCTAAAAATGATGATGATCTATAAGTAGCATATTCTGCCCTATTCAAAGAAAGTTGTAAGATTGCGGCTAAAATAAAAATTCAAAAAGAAAAATGTGTTATGTTTCAATTAGAATTTGAAAAAGCCATTTTAGAAAAATCTCTTTTTTTTTATTACTTTGAGAAAAGAAAATTAAATTTCAACTTAAAAAATTTCTAAAATCCAAAATCTCAAATCTGAAAATGAGAATTAAAAGCAGAAGTTTTTCCCCTTAAGGCTTGAAAAGATACTTGGATATATACCCAAGGAAACTGGAAACTAGAAACTTGAAAAATTATTAACCGCATCTTACCGAAGTGGTGATAAATCAAGCTTGGGTTATATAGAAAATCTTACAGAAAAATCAAAAAATTCTGCTCCTATATTTGTAAAATGAGAATCTTCAAAGTCTAAAGAAGAAAATCTGGCTTGGGTTATATCAAAAGTCACATAGAAAAATCTAAGAATTCTGCTCCTATATTTGTAAAAGAAAAAGGCTAAAGAAGAAACTCTAAAGGACTTAAACAAAAGTGTAAAACCCTATAAAAACCTTCTAATACAAAAAGTAATTCCTACTACTACAAATATTAAAGGATTAAAAATAATCCTCCTCTAGCCGATATTATAGTGGACTTGCTTAAAGAGCTCTTGAAATCTAACTTTGGAAATAATAGAGTAAGTAGAAATAAGAAAAACTCCTACTCCCAAACACAACGAATGGCAAGAGATCTTCCTAAACCTAGAACCATAATAAAATGGGTTCCAATGGTTAAGTGTCTTGTCATCCATGCAATATGGTACCTGGATAGTGGATGTTCTATACATATGATAGGTTATAAGGCGATATTATCAGACATCAATAAAATCGATGGCGGATCAGTTACATTTAGAGATGGTAGCAACTACATGATCATCAGAAGAGGTAACGTAAAACTTCTCAATCTACCAATCTTTGAAAATGTGCTATATGTTGAAGGATTAAAATATAATTTACTAAGCATATCTTAAATCTGTGATAATGATCAGTGTAAAATTTTCAAATCACAAATGTGAGATAATTAACAATCAAGGTCATATAATATTAAATGGTCACAGGACCTTTGAAAATTTTTATATCATTGATGACTCTTACTCTACAAATTATTCTTGTTACATGGTCCAAACAGATGAAATTGAACTTTGGCATCAACGTCTTGGACATGTAAACTATGGAGACATATAAATTGAGCAAGAGAGATCATCTACATGGTTTGCCCAAATTGAAAAGGGTGGAAAATAAAGTATGCAGTGCCTGTCAAATAGGTAAACAAATTAGTAGTAGTCACAAAAAGGTGAACTCCTTAGCCACTACAAGACCTCTTGAACTACTCCATATAGACTTAGTTGGACCAACTTGAATGGAGAGTAGAGGAAGAAAGAAATACTTTCTAGTTCTAGTAGATGACTATACTAGAGATTCATGGTAGCCTTCCGTAACACCTTCAAAATCAGGGGTTGTGTAAAAACCCGACTCCCGAGTTCCAGACCATCACTTATGCAACAAATATGATTATGATTCAATGTTGTATGAGTTAGAGCATTCACAAGAGTAAGATTATACCAAAACTGTAATTCATACTCCAGATCCAGTGATAAAACACAAGCGGAAGACTGAAAGATATATATATCACTGTATGAAAACAAAATAATTTTGAACTGTCTCCAAAGTATGAATACATCACTGAGTCTCATATACATGTCATAAACTAAAAATAAATGTCAGGTGATAGTCTAACTAGCATGTCCCACCGATCCAGGCCACCTACGCAAAGCCGTCAGAGAACTGCATATACGAGAACTCATCCTGGTCCTCGTAATAGTCCGGCTCCACGTCCTGAACCGCCTCGTCACCTGCATCTAAGACAAATTCTGGTAGGTGTTACAAGAACCATCCCGTAACGTGGGAGTGAGTGATCAACTCAGTAGAATAATAGAGCAAAGATTAGCATGTTATCAAATCAATCACGCGTTAATAGTAAAGCAAACAATCAAACATTCCTAGATACTATTGTTAATGCATGCATGAAATGACATGATGGATGCCCTCACCGACATACTCCCTCATACGGAACCATCTTACGCCCGCGGCATGCTTGCGTTCCTCAGTGCTCCACATCTTTCAGGCACATGCAATGCGATATGGATAATGATTACCAAGTTGTTATTAGTCTGTTCATACAACAGTATTGGGAAATTAAGGTACCTTCCTTATATCAATCCCAAACACAGATCCTGTCTAGGGTCGTCACTCCTAGTAATCTCATACGATGTTATGTTTGTAGGTCGCTGCAAGGGATGTCAGGGCTGTTGCTCGCACTCATTGTACCGCTCCCCCATCACCTTATCAATACAGGCCTATTATACGCTTGTTGCTACGGAAGGGTCGTCGCCTCTCATAGACTCAGAATACACTCGAGGTCACTACAAAGGGCTCGTCACCAATCAGAGTAGGCCGATAGCTCAAATGTCGTGTCCCATACTACCACAATCAGCTCACGAGTCAAAGGTGCTCACTGGTCACTACGGGGAGGTTTGTGGCCCCAACGTAGGCCAACAGCTCAACCAAAGTATCCCATATCACTATGTCCGGCTCATGAGTCTTTATGGATCAAGGTACCATGGTTATCAGGATTTTTAATGGTAAGTTCAGTACCCTAGGTTCAAGCAGTTATGACTCATATATGGTGAACATACAATGGCCAGTCGGGTTACTTGACAAGCTCGACTAGTACGAGCGCATCTCAAGCTGAGTGACATGAGGTGCATGAAACACTTCGTGTGGCCAAACCACTGCCACCAACCCAAAACACGACTCGCATTCATCGACGCGTCCTTCGTGGTAAATAGAAGCCAACCGCGAACTCAATCCGTTACCGCTGCCTGGACTAGGTTATAGCCCCAAGCACTTGTAAATCACATCAGTAATCATATGAGAGTAACAAGAATGAATATAAACAATAAAAGCATGTTGACACATATTATAACATACAACGTAAGTAAATCAAGCAACACATGCATTTCATATATATAATGAAATCAATACATATAGCCAACATGATGGAAATCATATGCCTCAGCATATTAATTGAGAATTCAATCTCAAAACTAATTCACAACACCATTTACTCAATACATAATAATACAAACATTTATACAAACACTTAGTCTACACACTTAAGTCTACATAGCGTATGTCAACCCAAAGTGCGCATTAGGACGAATCTCTTCGCCAAACAGATCATACACGCATTTCTAATATCATAACACGACAAAATCTCATGGCAACCATTTCAGCAAAATACAGACATAAACAGTATTTCCTATAAATGACTAAAATACCCTAAATTCTTATTTCCCGTACGCAGTCGAAATGGAAAACGGACAGCATTTTCTACATGTCAAACGGTGTTCTCGTCGATAATCTACTATTAAACGACATTGAAAGCTTTGAAATCAGTCAATCTAAGCGTCTAAAATCCTCACCTTTCGCCTTAGACGCGTATCGATTCGAATAAAACTTCTACGCTTCATCAACAGCGTTATGGCAACCTAATGCGCAAGATACATAAGCTACTTCACTATTTGAATCGAAAGAATCCTTAAAACAACTATAGGATAGGGTTTTCTTACCTATAAATGAATCAGAATCACCGGAAGAGTGATTTGAATACGGTGCTTCGGTACGTGCAATAGCTGGTGCAAGTGGCAGGAAATCTCTCCCACAACTCTCTCACAATCTCTCACTTTTTCTCTCTCTCTTTCTAGGGTTTGTTGCAAATTCGGATGGGAGAGATATGAGAGGGTTTAAAGCCCTTATATAGGTTAAAACCTAACCTAAATAGACTTGGGACAAGGGTATACTTAAGTTATACCCAAATCGGAACCTTTCCGATCCAAAAGAGCGTTTCAGAGGTCCCCTAGCCCAACGCGGTCGGACTTAAGCTCATGGATACTGGATCCTACTCACATGAATTTTTTAGACCGGTAGAGTTCCCAAATCGCAAGTGGCGGTCCAGTTTCAGTTCAGCGGTCACGGAGAATCGATCGAGGATTTCAAGTACACTGACCTGAGTGAGAAATGTTTCCTAATCCGAGGGTGTATTTGGGTCAGATTTTGACGGTCAAAATGCTTATACTGATCCCGCAAATGAAACGTGCCAGATTTATTTAACTCCCATTTAAATTTTAATGAATTTCACTCTTTCTCACACTCCCTGCTCCAAGCTCAATGAAATAGCCTCAGAGCATCGGTTAGGCTTGATTTTCGAAACGATTGTCAAGTCCAGCTAAGCGGTCCTAACGGTCTGAGATTCTATATATTGGACTTCCAACGCGCGGTCTAAATCTAATATGAAGTTTCAAAAGGTTTCTGAGAGCAAACAGGTTTAGAGTTTGATCCTAGGTTTCAGAGGATTATAGCGTCATTGATTCTACAAGTTTTGGGTCTTGCAGAACGTATTTAAAGTGATCAGTGCTAATTTCACAGCTAATCTAGCATAGCACTAGTTAACTTACGCTTAATTTCTAAAGGAATTAATCCTAAGTGATTTTTGATCGAGTTGGTACTCGGGTCTCTGTACGGATTTTTTCAAGACGTTACAATCTACGCCCCTTAATAATAAATTTCGTCCTCGAAATTTATACCTTTTCTTACTCCTCGAGAAGCTGTGGGTAGTTCTTTTTGATCTCTGCTTTCGTCTCCCAAGTAGCCTCTTCCTCAGAGTGATGCGTCCACAATACCTTCACAAAGGGGATGACCTTGCTACGCGGTACCTGCTCCTTCCTGTCTAGTACACGTGCCGGTCGCAGTATATATGTAACATCCTCACCTAACTGCACCTGCTCCCATCTGATGATATGGGAAGGATCAGGAACGTATTTCTTCAACATAGATACATGAAATACGTTGTGTACGCTCACGAGAGGCGTAGACAAAGCCAATCGATAAGCTACAGCACCCACATGGTCAAGAATCTGAAATGGACCGATGAATCGTGGTGCTAGCTTCCCCTTCTTCCCGAACCGAAGGACTCCCTTCATAGGGGAAACTCTCAAAAACACGTGATCCCCAACTGCGAACTCTAGCAGGCACCATCTCGTATCGACATAACTCTTCGGTCTGCTCTGCGCTGTAAGAAGTCGGCGTCTAATGATATCAATCTTCTCCGACGTCGCCTGCACTATCTCTAGGCCAATCAATCTGCGCTCACCGACCTCTGCCCAGCAATGCGGTGCTCGACAAGGACGCCCATACAAGGTCTCATAAGGTGCCATACCGATACTCTCCTGGAAGCTATTGTTGTACGCGAACTCTGCATATGCAAGATAGTTATCCTAACTGTCCTTGAAATCCAACGCGCAAGCCCGCAGCATGTCCTCTAGAAACTGGTTCACCCGCTCTGTCTGTCCGTCTGTCTGTGGGTGGAAGGCAGTACTGAACTTCAACTTTACACTCATAGCCTCCTGAATACGAGTCCAGAAAATAGAAATAAAGCGCGTGTCTCTGTCTGACAAAATCTCTAAGGGAACTCCATGCAGATGCACTATCTCTCTGATATACAGCCTGGCTAACTTGTTTGCAGAGTTCGTGACTCTGATCGGTAGGAAGTGCGCCGACTTCGTCAGACGGTCGAGGATCACACAGATAGAATCATGTCCTTTCCTCATCTTTGGCAGTCCTGAAATGAAGTCCATAGAAATAAAGTCCCGCTTCCACTCAGCTATACGCATAGGCTGAAGGAGTCTAGGAGGTCGGTGATGCTCTGCCTTCACCTCCTAGCAAGTGAGACAACGGGACACGAAATCTGCGATGTGGGTCTTCATACCATCCCACCAATAGGTCCTCCTCAAGTCACGATACATCTTAGTGCTGTCCAGATACATCGCAAGTCTAGAACTGTGCGCAGCCTCGAGAATCTCTCGTCTCAAGTCGGGGATATGAGGGATGCATAGGCGGCCATGATAACGTAAGCCCCTATCCATTCCAACTCGTCACTCGGCATCTACATCATCACTGGCCTGCTCTCGAAGCTCAGTTAGACGTGCATCATCCCTCTGCGCCGTGATGACTCTGTCATCGATAAGAGATCGCACCTGCACATGTGCGATAAACTCATATGGCTCCTCCACAGTGAGTTTCTGCTTAAAGTCTCGCAAAAACTCAACCATATCCCACTCGAAAACCATCAGCGGAGCCGTAAACTCTATCACCTTCTTGCGGCTCAACGCGTCAACCACAAGGTTTGCCTTGCCAGGATGGTAGGAAACCTCAAACTTGAAGTCTTTCAAGGTCTCCATCCATCGCCTCTGCCTCATATTCAGGTCCCGCTGTGTGAATATGCATCTAAGGCTCTTGTAGCCGCAAAAGAGCTCGAACTCCTCTCCGTAGAGGTAATGTCTCCAGAGCTTCAATGCAAAAATTACGGCTGCCAACTCAAGGTTATGTGTAGGGTAATTCTCCTCATGCTTTATTAATTGTCTTGAGGCATACGAAATTACCCTGTCCTTCTGCATAAGGACAAAACCCAGACCAACGTTAGACGCGTCAGTGTATATCATTTATCTAACCCCTTGCTCTAGCAATATTAACACATGGGCAGACGTCAACCTATCCTTCAGCTCCTGAAAAGCTGTCTCCGCCTTTTCATTTCAGGCAAACTTCACATCCTTCTCTGTCAACTGAGATAGAGGTCTAGCGATCTTCGAGAAATCCCGAATAAAACATCGATAGTAGCCAGCAAGACCCAAGAAACTCCTCACCTTAGTGACTGAACTAGGCTGCTCCCAATCCTGAACTGCAGCTACCTTTGCCAGGTCAACTGCCATCCCATCCTTGGACACTACATGTCCCAGGAACTTAACTTCCTGCTTCCAGAAGTCATACTTCTTATACTATGCAAACAACTGAAGCTGCCTCAGCGTATCCAGGACTAATCGCAAGTGCTCCTCATGCTCCTCTCGACTCCTGGAGTATATCAAAATATCATCTATGAACACAATGACGAATCGATAGAGGAATGGATGAAATACCCTGTTCATCAGATCCCTGAACACGGCTGGTGCGTTCGTAAGACCGAACGACATCACGAGGAACTTGTAGTGGCCAAAGCTGGTCTTGAAAGCCGTCTTCTATACGTCCTCATCCCTGACGCGTAACTGGTGATACCCTGACTGAAGATCAATCTTCGAGAAGTACTGTGCCCCTCTCAACTGATCAACCAAGTCATCTATCTTAGGCAAGGGATATCGATTCTTCACCGTAATCTAGTTCGACCTGCGATAATCAATACATAATCGCATTGAACCATCCTTCTTCTTCACAAACAGTACTGGTGCTCCCCAAGGAGACACACTCGGTCGAATGAAGCCAACCTCCAACAGATCATCAATCTATTTTCTCAACTCTTCCATCTCACACGGAGCCATGTGATACGTCGGCAGTGAGACGGGCATGGAACCAAGTACCAGATCGATAGTAAAATCAATCTCATGCTGAGGTGGCAAACCAGGAATCTTCCTGAACAGATCCCCAAAATCATGAACTACTGGCGTGTGATCAAGTGTCAAGGCATCAACATCCCGCAATAAGGAAGCGTAGCTAAGTATGCGAAAGGGGAGATTAACCTGCACTGAAAATGTAAAGGGCGTGCCCTCCGGCTCGTAGACTGTAACAATACGAGTCTCGTAGTCGATCTCGGTCCTCCCTGCAGTCAACTAATCTATGCCAAGAATGATGTCGAGATAATAAAGAGAGGGGTCGATGACAAGGTCAAGAGCCATCGTTCTGCCAACAGTGCTCGCCCTATGTGAGCACGGGGATCCAAATCCCGCTTCGTATGTAGCTCTCTGCCAACACTTGGACTAGTGGCGGCACTTGAGCTAGCAGTGCCACCCCTCGGCTTCCTCGATCGTGAAGGGAGACTAGGCCCAGCTTCATCTGCGGCGGTCTTCCTCTTTCCCATGAGAGAGAAGATGGTGGAAAGGGAGAAAAAGGCTAAAATAGCCTCTACAAAAGCCATGAAAAGTTGAGGAAATGGGAAGAAATGGCTGCCCTAAAGGGATAAAACGAATCTAGGCCCTATAGAGGAGTGAATCAGGCCCTTAAAGGCAGGATTTCAAAGGGAAAAGAGCAAGATAGGTAGGAATGGAGACTCACACAAATTTCAGCCTTCAATGGAGGATGTGAGAGCTCCAAATGATGAGAATGGGTAGAGGAGGGAGCTTATATGGTTGTGAGTGGTGGGATGGCGTCGGTTGTGACCAAAAATGGGAATGGGAGAGGTTTAGAAAAGGGATTTGAGAGGGAGGCAGCAAAAATGTGAAGAAAGGAGAGCTTGGGAGTGATATTTGTGAAGGAGGTAGGGTTTTGGGGGAGATTTAAGGGATGGCCCATATGTAGGGGGGGTGCCCTACCCACCAAAGGGCGTCGACCCGACGCCCGACCTAAGTGGGGCCCACCGTACGGCGATGTCCTCGCCGGTCGACTTGCAAACCGGTAATTCCCGGCCATCTGGGTTGGGTCCCTCTGCCCTAGGGGTCTCAAATATATGTGGGTCCCACCCTGGATCATTGTATATTAGCTTGGATAGGCCCACGACTCCATTTCTCCCTATTTCGGGCCATTTCGGGTACTACCTAATACACATTCGCTTTTAGCAATTTTTGACAGCTAGGATTGAGTCTAGAGAGGTCTAGACCCGACCACACACGATCTAGAAGTGGTCCGGGGTTATTTCATTCGACCACGGACGCACACGAACTCGATCAAAATGATCGATTTGCATGAACTTTGCCAATTGGCAAAACTGAGGTCCTACGAGTGTTTCTAGGTTTTTCTCGCACCCACCTAAGTCAAAGGGGAGACAGTGTACGTTGCGTGTCCATAACCCAGGTCCGGTTTAATCCAAATCATGCACTGATACCAATTTGTAACACCCTGAAAATCGGGGGTCGTGTAGAAACCCGACTCCCAAGTTCCAGACCAGCACTTATGCAACAAATATGATTATGATTCAATGTTGTATGAGTTAGAGCATTCACATGAGTAAGATTATACCAAAACTGCAATTCATACTCCAGATCCAGTGATAAAACGCAAGCGGAAGACTGAAAGATATATATATCATTGTATGAAAATAAAATAATCTCGAACTGTCTTCAAAGTATGAATACATCACTGAGTCTCATATACATGTCATAAACTAAAAATAAATCTCAGGTGATAGTCCAACTAGCATGTCCCGCCAATCCAGGCCACCTAAGTAAAGTCGTCGGAGAACTGCATATACGAGAACTCGTCCTGATCCTCGTAATAGTCCGGCTCCACGTCCTGAACCGCCTCGTCACCTGCATCTAAGACAGAGTCTGGTAGGTGTTGCAAGCACCGTCCCGTAACATGGGAGTGAGTGATCAACTCAGTGGAATAATAGAGCAAAGATTAGCATGTTATCAAATCAATCAAACGTTAATAGTAAAGCAAACAATCAAACATTCCTAGATACTTTTGTTAATGCATGCATGAAATGACATGATGGATGCCCTCACCGACATACTCCCTCATACGGAACCATCTTACGCCCGCGGCATGCTTGCGTTCCTCAGTGCTCCACATCTTTCAGGCACATGCAATGCGATATGGATAATGATTACCAAGTTGTTATTAGTCCGTTCATACAACAGTATTGGGAAATTAAGGTACCTTCCTTATATCAATCCCAAACACAGATCCTGTCTAGGGTCGTCACTTCTAGTAATCTCATACGATGTTATGTTTGTAGGTCACTGCAAGGGATGTCAGGGCTGTTGCTTGCACTCGTTGCACCGCTCCCCCATCACCTTATCAATAGAGGCCTATTGTACTCTTGTTGCTACGGAAGGGTCGTCACCTCCCGTAGACTCAGAATATGCTCGAGGTCACTATAAAGGGCTTGTCACCAATCAGAGTAGGTCGACGGCTCGAATGTAGTGTCCCATACCACCACAATCAACTCACGAGTCAAAGGTGCTCACTGGTCACTACGGGGAGGTTTGTGGCCCCAGCGTAGGCCGACAGCTCAACCACAGTGTCCCATACCACCATGCCCGGCTCATAAGTCTTTATGGATCAAGGTACCATGGTTATCAGGATTTTCAATGGTAAGTTCAGTACCCTAGGTTCAAGCAGTTATGACTCATACATGGTGAACATACAATGGCTAGTCGGGTTACTTGACGGGCCCGACTAGTACGAGCGCATCTCAAGCTGAGCGACATGAGGTGCATGAAACACTTAGTGTGGCCAAACCACTGCCGCCAACCCAAAACACGACTCGCGTTCATCGACGCGTCCTTCGTGGTAAATAGAAGCCAACTGCGAATTCAATCCATTATCGACTGCCTGGACTAGGTTATAGCCCCAAGCACTTGTAAATCACATCAGTAATCATATGAGAGTAACAAGAATGAATATAAACAATACAAGCATGTTGACACATGTTATAACATACAACGTAAGCAAATCAAGCAACACATGCATTTCATATATATAATGAAATCAATACATATAGCCAACATGATGAAAATCATATGCATCAGTATATTAATTGAGAATTCAATCTCAAAACTAATTCACAACACCATTTACTCAATACATACTAATACAAACATTTATACAAACACTTAGTCTACACACTTAAGTCTACATAGTGTATGTCGACCCAAAGTGCGCATTAGGACGAATCTCTTCGCCAAACAGATCATACACGTATTTCTAATATCATAACACAACAAAATCTCATGGCAACCATTTAACCAAAATACAGACATAAACAGTATTTCCTATAAATGACTAAAATACCCTAAATCTCATATTTCCCGTACGCAGTCACAATGGAAAACGGACAGCATGTTCTACATGTCAAACGGCGTTCTCGTCAATAATCTACTATTAAACGACATTGAAAGCTTTTAAATCAGTCAATCTAAGCATCTAAAATCCTCACCTTTCCCCTTAGACGCGTATCGATTCGAATAGAACGTCTACGCTTCGTCAATGGCGTTATGGCGACCTAATGTGCAAGATACATAAGCTACTTTGCTATTTGACTCGATAGAATCCTTAAAATAGCTATAGGATAGGGTTTTCTTACCTAGAAATGAATCAGAATCATCGGAAGAGTGATTTGAATACGGTGCTTCGGTACGTGCAATAGCTGGTGCAAGTGGCAGGAAATCTCTCCCACAACTCTCTCACAATCTCTCACTTTTTCTCTCTCTCTTTCTAGGGTTTGTTGCAAATTCGGATGGGAGAGATATGAGAGGGTTTAAAGCCCTTATATAGGCTAAAACCTAACCTAAATAGACTTGGGACAAGGGTATACTTAAGTTATAACCAAATCGGAACCTTTCTAATCCAAAAGAATGTTTCGGGAGGTCCCCTGTCTGAACGCGGTCGGACTTAAGCTCATGGACACTGGATCCTGCTCACATGAAGTTTTTAGACCGGTAGAGTTCCCAGATCGCACGTGGCAGTCCAGTTTCAGTTCAGCGGTCACGGAGAATCGATCGAGGATTTCAAGTACACTGACCTGAGTGAGAAATGTTCCCTGATCCGAGGGTGTATTTGGGTCAGATTCCGATGGTCTGAATGCTTATACTGATCCCGTAAATGAAACGTGCTAGATTTATTTAACTCCCATTTAAATTTTAATGAATTTCACTCTTTCTCACACTCCCTGCTCCAGGCTCAATGAAATGGGCTTAGAGCATCGGTTGAGCTTGATTTTTGAAATGATTATCAAGTCCAGTTAAGCGGTCCTAACGGTCTGAGATTATAGATATTGGACTTCCGACGCGTGGTCTAAATACAATACAAAGTTTCAAAAGTTTTTCGAGAGCAAACGGGTTTAGAGTTTGATCCTAGGTTTCAAGGTATTATAGCGTCATTGATTCTATAAGTTTTGGGTCTTGCAGAATGTATTCAAAGCGATCAGTGCTAATTTCACATCTAATCTAGTATAGCGCTAGTTAACTTATGCTTAATTTCTAAAGGAATTAATCCTAAGTGATTTCTGATCGAGTTGGTACTCGGGTCTCTGTACGGATTTTTCCGAGACGTTACACCTTCCTAAGAGAAAAGTTAGATACTTTTGGCGAAGTCAAAAAGTTAATTAAACGCATCCAGACTGAAAAAGAACTATCTGTGATCAGAATAAGAAGTGACCATGATACTGAATTTGAAGATAACAATTTTGATAAATATCGTAATGACCATGAAATATTACAAGAGTTTTCTGCTCTTAAAACTCCTCAGCAAAATGGAGTTGCGAAGAGGAAAAGCAGATTTCTTCAAGAAATGGATAGTTTTATACTAAATAGTTTAAAATTAGTTAAAAATTTATGGCCTAAAGCTGTTAATACTACTTGCTATATTACTAACCGTGTTTATATAAATCAGGTAAAAATAAAACAACTTATGAACTTTGGTTTGACAAAAAACCTTCTGTGATTATTTTTTCTTGTACTTTTGGAAGCAAGTGCTTCATTTTACAAGATCAGGAAATTTTAGGAAAGTTTAAAGCTAAAAGTGATGAGGGAATATTTTTAAGATATAATCTAAATAGTAGAGCATATCATGTCCTAAATAAAAGAACTAGGGTGATACAAGAATCCATATATGTTGTTATTGATGATCAATCTAACACACCCAAACTTGATAATGATGATGATATTATTATGATTAATCAAATTGAACCATCATTCAAATCAGATTCTACTGATTTATTATGAACTTTTGAACTTTGGTTGGTAAAAGACCATTCAATGAATCAAATACTTGGTAACCCTCTTTCTGGTGTTCAAACCAAAAGACAATTGGGAAATATTTGCAATTATATTTGCTTTACTTCCCAAATAGAACCGACCAACGTACATGACACACTAGCTGATGAAAGTTGGACTTTGGCTAAGCAAGAGTCTAAAAACCATTGATCCTAAGATGCTTACTCCGTCTAAATAATTTGTAATAATTTAAGTTGTAGCATGTTTACTTGATATTGCTTACATATTTCATTTATTTTGGTCTGTAATAACTTTATATAATTTAGATTATTTGTACACTTTTTCTTGCTCCTATAATATTTGGACTGTTTCTGAACTCTCTTTATTCTATATGTCCTAATCTTTAATATTCATGATTTTTATTTAGTATATTCTTGTTTTAATTCTTCCTTTGTTAACTTGTGACAAAAAAGGGAGAGAAAATGGTAATGGATATATGAGCACAACTCCACAACACTTGAATGAATATCTGAGCACGGCACTTGCATGCATGAATTCTATGGAATTATATTTTTTATATGTGATAAAGTATTGGATTGTATATATATATATTCTAGGTGACTAAGTGCTCATAGGGAGTTACGAATGCTTGTTCTAAAGGGGAGCATCAAGATCATTAAGATATGGTAACACTGGTGGTGTACAAATGTTCTTTTGAACTGGAGCTCATATTAGTATCATGAGTTTGTGAGATGCTGTAATATTTTATGATCAGTTGTGTATGATTGTGTTTTGTCACGAAATTGACAAAGGGGGAGATTGTAAGTGCTTATACTTAAGCACAATTAGGATTGTCAAAGTTTGTAGTCCTGAAAGGAACATAAGCACTCATGAAGATACTCTTTGACAACTTATGAAGAACTCGTAAAGACTCGATCAACATCTCAAGCATCAAGAGCTTTACATGGTTTGAAGATCAGAACACTTTGTATATGTCAACCATCTGGTGGTATAATCTTAGATTGACCCTACTTTAGGTGTATTTCACATGATATCACAATAACATATGATTCTAAGTAATATATACTAGAGTTAGGCCAGCTTGACCTTAGGTTCGACTACCCTAACTACCTTCGGCCAACCTAACATAATTCAAACAAGTATACAACAAGAAAGATTTTTTCTGAAGCAAGTTCGGCCAGCCTAGCCTTGGGTTTGGCCCGCCAAACCTGTTTGCTCAGCTAGCCAAAAGTATGTTCAGTGAAGTTTCCAGCAAGATAAGATTTTGGATCTCATGGAGATTCGGCTAGCCAAATTTTATTCTGGGCCAGCCGAATTTTTAAAATATTTCATCTCACAAAATCTGAAGATCCGCTAGAAAGCAATCGTTAGAATTCAGCCAGCTGAATTTTCAAATCCTTTGACTATAAATAGAGGCTTTCTCTCACTCACTAAAAATACAAAAATTAGAGATCTATCTTCTAAATAAAAGAGTGAAAGTCTACGCTTCCTTCTATTTGTATGGTAATTCTTATATTTAATTTAGCTTATTCTATTCTCTTTCTCAAGTTAGTTTAATCTTTTTTAATAGAGTAATCCATGCTTTACTTGAGAATATTGTTTATTACATTGGAAATATATTAGATCCCTATATTCTTTTTGGGTTGAACACATATACAACTTCATCCATATTTCAAGAAAGAAGAATGCTGCAATCAAACTACAGTTATATCTGCGACTCACCAATTGAATATAAGTATTGTATTTACTTTTATTTCATTTTGGGTTTTTCCAAAATAGCTCAAAAATTTCAGCGGATTGTTTTATGGTGAGCCCATGAAAATCATAAAGAGAGTTTAATTATGATAGCTTGTGAAAATCACAAGAACTGTATAAGGTTGTTAAGGTGACCCTGTGAAAACCTTGAAATAGTGAAAGCAAAATTACGAGGGTAGTAATTTTGGGAGTGGAGTAAGTGTGGAGTTTAAGCACCGAACAACTATAACTCCTTTTACATTATGGTGATTGTTTAATTCTTTATATACTTTCCTTGTGATTGATTGTCTCTTGCTAAATTTAATATTTTGATCTTAAAGACGTCGTGAAATAAGGTTATTCTACTTAAATCTTTTAGGTGAAGGTTACCCTACAAATTATTTGGAATCAAGATTTTAATACTCTAAGAAATTGAGACTATTCGTTTTATTATTCCACATTATATCAAAATATTTTGTATTGTCCTATTCACCCCCTCTCCAAGACATATATACCTCATTCTTTCATAGTTTTCTCAAGTAATCTCTTAGCTAAGGCTAAGAGATAAAACTTGTAATTTATTTTGATGTTTAGTTTGATTTGATTCAAGTATATGTTGAACTTCCATTAAGTTTTAGTTTAAATAAAGATATATTTTTAGTTTTCTATGATTTATTGTGACTAAAATTATAGTAGATATTATGAAAGTTATTGATATGAACTTATTGGCTTTGGAATTGTGTGATCTGTAAAAGTCATTGTTCATCATCATCTATGGACATGGTAGATGATTGAATTATCTACGATCATTACAATTAAATGGATATTTGGGAACTAAACCAATGAAAGTTTAGAATCACAGTATATTTTAACTGCTCCATCATCTAGTTGGATAAGATAAGACTTCGATTCTAATTGAGTTATCGTTGAATGAAGTAGATTGAATATTGAGATTGCTATAGGTGGATTTCTGGATCCTTAGTCTTTTATCTTTATTATTTTAAAAAAAATTTCTAAATCACTGTATTAAAAATCCAGACCATCCATGTTAGAATTAGATTAGTAATAGACCATATTCCCTATTCTCTATGTATTCAACCTCAGTCTCACCGAGTTATTACTACATTGTAACCCTATACTTGGGTTTGCGAGCATGTAGCTACTTAAGATTCTACTACTAGGTGCTTGTCCTTGAGGCGTCCGATCGTGGAGTGGAGCTCATACTTTTCTCTAATGTAGTACAAGAAATTCCTAAGTGCTAGTATCTTATCCAAGAGGTTCTCATCCAAACGGGAGAAAATTTAATATTGATCGATCAGTTCAATAAGCTTAGCAATTGTCTTGATCTATATAGTCTCTAATACCCCGAGTGTATAAGGGTTTGGATCTCTTCCTTGAGATGTTTTAACTCAGTGGAAGGGACAGGAGACTCGGCCACAATGACATTGCTACTAAGAGCCTATTAGAGGGAAGAGAGAATATCCTCGACTAGGAGCGATTCTTTGATTGTTGCAGTGGAAGTTGAGGTGTCATCGGTCAGCATTAACACTAATGCTAGAATTGGTGCTAAGGGAGGAAAAGAAATTTTAGTCGTTAAGACCTCCTTCATCGCCTAGTTAGAGATGACTGCCTCATGCTTTGTGCTTGAATGAAGTGGCTCTTTAATTTTTATAGGAAGAGATACCATGGTCGAGAATTGAACAGATGAAAGAATGGATTGAGGGGATTATCTTCTTTTGGAGCTTTGAGGATAACGGTCAGGAGATGCATATCTTATTCTTCTTTTTCATCTTCTTAATTAAGAATCACGGTTGGAGTTTGAGGGATGTCGACCATTTATTCGGACTCTATAATGATGATTGCAACCTCCAGAGAAAGATGAGAAGGGCTTTAATGCTGACTGTCCCTTCAGAGTCAACAACTTATACTTCAGTTATCTTGGTGATATCAATCACAAGTTGAATTTTCTGTAGCAGTTGTGCTACAATGACTTTCTGTTTTAGAATTGTGGTAGAAATGTTATAATATAAGTATGGAATTAGTCCAAGTGTCCTAGAGGGGGGTGAATAAGAATTTTTAAAAATTATTTCCTTATAACAATAAATAATGCCTAACTTCAATCAATATAAGTAAGGCAAAATAACTCTATAGTATAATGACCGCTATCATTCTGCTAATTAGGGTGTTTTTATATATACACATGCACTCACACCCCACACACACTCATGCACTCACACTACAGTGGGATTTCACCACAATGGGCACTGGAACCCATAACCTCATGTTGAAACTCTTTCTTACAACTAAAGCACATTTAAGTATTATTATAAAAGTATAATTATTTCATCTTTAAATTATATACCTATCATTAGAGAAAAATCTTGTTTGATATCAATTACCTTTCATACATATTTCACAAATTTTCCAACAAACCTTTAATAATGATTTTATTCGACACGTTGAATAAAACTATCATTTGTTGGGTTTTGGACTGCAGAATCACACAGAGATTGATCTAGTATAGCAATCCAAGAGCAACAAGAAAAAAAAGAGAACACAAATATTTAACGTGAAAAACCCTTTCGGGGAAAAAACCATGGCACAAAGTGACAGATCTTTACTATGAAAGCAGAAATTACAAAGAGGGTGGACTTACCAGACTTGAGAAATCCTCAAATCTCTCCCTTGCTCAACCCTTTTAGAAACCTTAGAACTCTTTTAGAAAGCCTTAGAATACCTCTCAATCACATTTACACCCATATATATAGCTTTAGAAAGAATCATAAACAAAATCCGAAACAAATCCTGCACTTTCTTAGTTTTGTGAAAAAATCTACACAGAATTTGATTAGATTTAAGACATTAAATATAACAATCTCTACCATGTCTTCAATATTTAAACGTGTAGCTCCTTGTCCTCTTCTCTTATCTCTACCTCGCATCATAGCTTCATCAATACTTCTCATGTACACTCCATCTTCCTTTTATGTCATCGCAAAGCCCAGAGAAGTTGCATAGAACTTGAACTTCTCTATACGAACAACCTTGGTGAGCATGTCCATGGGATTTACGTTGGTGTGAATCTTCTCTAGAGTCATGCCTCCTTCAAGCACCTATCGGATAAGGTGGTGATGAACATCAATATGTTTAGTATGAGAGTGATAAACATAAATTTTAGCCAAATTAATAGCACTCTCACTATCACAATTAACCGGTACAGCCTCCTGCTGAAGCCCCAATTGATTTATCATGCCTCTTAACTAGACACCTTCCGTAAGTGCTTCTGTCAATGTCATATATTCTGCTTCGATCATGGAAAGAGCCACCACGGACTGAAGCTTCGACATCCAACTAATTGCTCCACATGCTAGCATAAATGAGTAATCTGAAGTTGACCTTTTGGATCCATACTTCCTGTATAGTTTGAACCACATACCCTATAAACTTTTCTCCTGTCTTCTCAAAAGTAAAGACGTAATCTTTTATACCTTGAATATATCGAAGTAGCCATTTCATTGCTTCTTAATGTTACTTATGGAGTTTGACGTATATTTACTCATAACATAAACTGCCTGTGAAATATCTGGCCTCGTACAAACCATGACATACATTAAATTGCCAACCGCATTCGAATAAGGCACATGAGACATAATTTATTTTTTCTCATTTGATTTAGAACATTGTTTTGAGGAAAGCTTGAAGTGAGCCGCGTCGATAATGCTCACCAGCTTTGCCTGGTCTATCCCATACTTGATCAACACATTTTTAAGGTACTTCCTGTGATAACTAAAGCTTGCTCCTCTTCCTGTCTCTATGAATATCTAAGTCAAGATCCCTCTTTGCAGCCCTTAAATCTTTCATCTCGAATGTCCCTCATAACCGAATCTTTAGTATGTTGATTTCAGATATATCATGACATGAGATCATCATATCATCAATATACAATACTAGGATGATGAATTTTTCATCACTCAGTGTCTCGTAATAGACACAGTAATTGTATTCACTCTGAGTAAATTTCTAACTCAACATGAAAGAATCAATTTTTTTATACTACTGCCAAACTGACTATTTCAGGCCGTACAATGACCTCATTAACCTGCTACTCATTTAACTTCGTAGCCCTTTGGTTGCTTCATGTAGATTTGCTCTTCCATTTCCCTATGCAGGAATGCAATCTTGACATCCATCTGTTCCAGCTTAAAAGCCCGAGTTCCAGACCCTGAAAATCGGGGGTCGTGTATAAACTCAACTCCCGAGTTCCAGACTGTCACTTATGCAACAAAAATGATTGTGATTCAATGTTGTCTGAGTTAAAGCATTCACATGAGTAAAAGTATACCAAAACTGCAATTCATACTCCAGATTCAGTGATAAAAGCAAGCGAAAGACTAAAAGAATATATATATCACTGTATGAAAAACAAAGTAGATCCCGACTGTCTCTAAAGTATGAATACATCTCTGAGTCTCATATACATGTAAATAAACAAAATTAAATGTCCAAAATGTAGTCCCACTGAGAAGTCCAGTCAACCCAGGCCACTTAAGCAAAGCCGTCGTGGTACTGCATGTATGAGAACTTGTCCTGGTCCTCATCATAGTCCGGCTCTGCCTCCTGGATCTCTTCGTCACCTGCATCTAAGACAAGGTCTGGTTGGTATTGCAAACACCATCCCGAAACGTGGGAATGAGTAGCTAACTCAGTGGAATAATAGAGCAAGGATTAGCATGTTCTCAAATCAATCATGTGATAATAATAAAGCAGTAAATCAAACAATCCTAATACTGTTGTTAATGCAATATGACATGACATGATGGATGCCCTCACCGACGTTCTCCCTCATACGGCACCATCTTACGACCGAGGCATGCAATCGTCCCACAGTGCTCCACATCTTCCAGGCACATGCAATGTAATGGTGATATGATTTCCGAGTTGTTATTAGTACATTCAAACAGCAGGATTGGGAAGCTAAGGTACTTCCCTTATATCAATCCCAACACAGATCCTGTCTAGGGTCGTCACTCCTAGTAATCTCATACGATGTATATTTTGTAGGTCGCTGCAAGGGCAGCCAGGGCTGTTGCTCGCACTCGTTGCACCGCTCCCCCATCGCCTTATCAATACAGGCCTACTGTACTCTCACTGCTACGGAAGGGTCGTCGCCTCCCATAGACTCAGAATATGCTTGCGGTCACTACAAAGGACTCGTCGCCTGATCAGTGTAGGCCGACAGCAAGAATATAGTGTCCCATACCACCATAATCTGCTCACAAGATATAGGTGCTCACTGGTCACTACGAGGAGGTTTGTGGGTAGGCCGACAGCTCGACCACGGTGTCCCATACCACCATGCCCGGCTCATGAGTCTTCGTGGATCAAGGTACCATGGTTGACAGGGTTTACAATGGTAAGTTCAGTACCCTAGGTTCAAGCAGTTATGACTCATACAGGGTGAACATACAACAGCCAGTCGGGTTACTTGACGGGCTCGACTAGCACGATCGCATCTCAAGTCCAACGACATGAAGTGCGTAAAACACTTCGTGTGGCCTAACCACTGCCGCCAACTCCAAAACGCGGCTCGCATTCATCGACAAGAATTTATACAAACACTTCGTGTGGCCTAACCACTGCCGCCAACTCCAATACTAATACAAGCATTTATACAAACACTTACACTAAACACTTAAGTCTACATATAGTATGTCGACTCAAAGTGCGCATTTAGGCGAATCTCTTCGCCAAACTAATTATGCACGTATTCCTAACATCCTAATGCGACAAGAAGCCATGTCAATCACATCAGCAAATTATGGATGAAAACAGTATTTCCTACAAATGACTAAAATGCCCTAAATCTCATATTCTTCGTCTATTTACGAAACAGGAAACGGACGGCATGTTGTATATGTCAAACGGCGTTGCCGTCGATAATCTACTATTAAACGACATTGAAAGCGTTGTAAACAGTTAGTCAAAGCATCTAAAATCCGCACCTTTTCTCTTATAGGTGAAGCAATTTGAACGGAGCGTATACGCTTCGTCTACGGCGACTAGGCTACCTGATTTACAAGATCCATCAGTTACCAGGCTATGGAAACTAAGAATCAGCAAATCAGCAACTAATTAGGATATTTTCTTACCTAAAAAAGTAGAGAAATCACCGGCAAAGTGATTGGAACGTGTTGCTTAATCACGTGTAGCAGGTAGCACCAACAGCAGAAAATTCTCTCCCACTCTCTCTCACAATCTCTCACCTTTTCTCTCTCTCAACCTAGGGCTTTTTCCAATTTCGTATGGGAGAGAGGAGTGAGGCTTTCAACCCCTTTTATAAGCCCAAATGTGCCCAAAACAGGATCGGGAACAATGTATACTTAAGGTATATCCAAATCGGGGCTGTTTCGGTCCAAAAGGACATTTCTGGTGGTCCCCTGGCCGAACGCGATCGGACTTAAGTTCGTACATGTCGGATATCGCTCACATCCCGTTTTCAAACCATCAGTGTTCGTAGATCGCACGTGGCGGTCCAGTTTCAGTTCAGCGGTCACCGCACGTAGATCAGGTCTACAAGTCTCATGATATGAAATAGAAATTTTTCCTGATCCGAGGGTGTAATTTGACTGAATTCTGACGGTCAGAATGCTTAATACTGACACGTCAAGTCGTGTGCCAGATTTGAATTTTAAATTTCAAATCTAACCCTATTCTCACTCTCTTTAGTCCAGGCTCAATGAAATAGCCTGCGAATCTCGGTTGGACTTGATTTTCGAAATGATTGTCAAGTCCAACAAGGCGGTTCTAACGGTCTAAGATTGTAGGTATCGAACTTTCGACGCGCGGTCTAGATCCAATACAAAGTTTCAAAGAGGTCCAGAGAACAAACCGGCTTAGAGTTTGATCCGAGGTTTTAGAGTATTATAGCGTCATTGGTTCTACTCGCTTTGGGTCTTGTAGAACGTATTTAAAGTGATCAGGGACTATTTTCCAGCTACTCTAGCATTGCGCTAGCTAACTTACACTTATTTTCTAAAGGAATTAATCCTATGCAATTTCTGGTCGAGTTGGTACTCGAGTCCAAGTATGAATTTTTCCAGGGCGTTACAATCTACCCCCCTTAACAAATAATTTCATCCTCGAAATTTGTACCTTTTCGTACTCGAGAAGCTGTGGGTAGTTCTTTCTGATCTCGGCTTCTGTCTCTCAGGTAGCCTCTTCCGCAGAGTGATGCGTCCACAATACCTTCACAAGGGGAATCACCTTGATACGCAGTACCTGCTCCTTCCTATCTAGGATACGTGTCGGTCGCAAGATATATGTAACATCCTCTCCTAACTGCACCTGCTCCCATATGATGATATGGGAAGGATCAGAAACATATTTCTTCAGCATAGAAACATGAAACACGTTGTGAACTCTCGCGAGAGGCGTGGGTAAAGTCAAACGGTAAGCCACTGCTCCCACACGATCGAGGATCTGGAACGGACCAATGAATCGCGGTGTCAGCTTCCCCTTCTTCCCAAACCGAAGGACTCCCTTCATAGGGGAAACTCACAAAAATACATGATCCCCAACTATGAACTCTAGCAGCCGCCGTCTCGTATCAGCATAACTCTTCTGTCTGCTCTGCGCTGTGAGAAGCCGACGTCTAATAATATCAATCTTCTCCGACGTCGCTTGCACTAACTCTGGGCCAATCAAGCTGCGATCACCGACCTCTGCCCAGCAATGCGGTGCGTGACAAGGTCGCCCATACAACGCCTCGTAAGGTGCCATACCGATACTCGCCTGAAAGCTGTTGTTGTACGCGAACTCCGCATATGCAAGACAGTCATCCCAACTGTCCTTGAAGTCCAATGTGCAAGCTCGCAACATGTCCTCTAAGATCTGGTTCACCCGATGTCTGTCCGTCTGTCTATGGGTGGAAGGCAGTACTGAACTTCAACTTCACACCCATAGCCTCCTGAATGCGAGTCCAAAAAATAGAAGTGAACCGCATGTCTCTGTCCGACACGATCTCCAACGGAACTCCATGCAGACGCACGATCTCTCTGATGTACAGTCTAGCCAGCTCGTCTGCAGAGTTCGTAACTCTGATCGGTAGGAAGTGCGCCGACTTCATCAGACGGTTGACGATCACCCATATAGAATCATGTCCCTTCCTCATCCTCGGCAGCCCTGAAATGAAATCCATGGAAATGAAATCCCACTTCCACTCTGCGATCGGCATAGGCCGCAAGAGTCCAGGTGGTCGGCGATGCTCTGCCTTCACCTGCTGGCAAGTGAGACAACGGGACACGAACTCTGCTATGTGGGTCTTCATACCTTCCCACCAATAGGTCCTCTTCACGTCACGATACATCTTCGTACTGCCTAGATGCATCGCGAGTCTGGTACAATGCGCAGCCTCGATAATCTCTTGTCTCAAGTCAGGGACATCTGGGACGCATAGGCGGCCACGATAACGTAAGCCCCCATCCATCCCAACTCGCCACTCGGCGTCTGCATCATCACTGGCCTGATCTCGAAGCTCAGTCAGATGCGCATCATCCCTCTGCGCCTCGATGACCCAGTCATCGATCTGAGATCGCACCTGAACATGTGTGATGAACTCATACGGCTCCTCTAAAGTGAATTTCTGCTCAAAGTCTCGTAAAAACTCAACCATATCCCACTCAGCAACCATCAGCGGAGCCGTAAACTCTATCGCCTTCTTGCGGCTCAACACGTCAGCCATAAGGTTCACCTTCCCAGGATGGTAAGAGACTTCGAACTTAAAATCTTTCAAAGTCTCCATCTATCGCCGCTGCCTCATATTCAAGTCTCGCTGCGTGAATATGTACTTGAGGCTCTTGTGGTCGCAAAAGAGCTCGAACTCCTCTCCATAGAGGTAATGTCTCCTGAGTCTCAATGCGAATATGACGGCTGCCAACTCTAGGTCGTATGTAGGGTAATTCTCCTCATATTTCCTTAATTGTCTCGAGGCATACGAAATTACCCTGTCCCTCTGCATAAGGACACAACCCAGACTAACGCTAGACGCATCAGTGTATATAGTATACCTAACCCCTTGATCTGGCAATACTAGCACAGGGGCAGATGTAAGCCTGTCCTTCAGCTCCTAAAAAGCTGACTCCGCCTTGTCATTCCAGGTGAACTTCACGTCCTTCCGTGTCAACTGAGATAAAGGTCTCGCGATCTTCGAGAAATCCTGAATGAAGCGCCGATAATAGCCAGCGAGACCCAAGAAACTCTTCACCTCAATGACAGAACCAGGCTGCTCCCAGTCCTGAACTGCAGCTACCTTAGACAGGTCAACTGCCATGCTATCCTTGGACACCACGTGTCCCAGGAACTTCACTTCCTGCTTCCAGAATTCGCACTTCTTGTACTGTGCGAACAACTGATGCTGTCTGAGCGTATCCAGGACCAAGCGCAAGTGCTCCTCATGCTCCTCTCGACTCCTGGAGTATACCAAAATGTCGTCAATGAACACAACGACGAATCGATAGAGGAAAGGCCGAAATACCCGATTCATCAGATCCATGAACATGGCTAGTGCGTTCGTGAGACCGAACGACATCATAAGGAACTCGTAGTGGCCAAAGCTGGTCCTGAATGCTGTCTTCTGCACGTCCTCATCCCTGATGCGCAACTGATGATATTCTGACTGAAGATCAATCTTCGAGAAGTACTGCGCTCCTCTCAACTGATCAAACAAGTCATCGATCCTGGGTAAAGGGTACTTGTTCTTCACCGTGATCTGGTTCAGCCTGTGATAATTAATACACAATCGCATCGAACCGTCCTTCTTCCTTACGAATAGAACTGGTGCTCCCCAAGGAGACACACTAGGCCGTATAAGGCCAAGCTCCAACAGACCATCAATCTGCGTCCTCAACTCCTCCATCTCACACGGTGCCATGCGATACGTCGGCAGTGAGACGGGTGTGGAACCAGGCACCAGATCGATAGTGAAATCAATCTCTCGTCGAGGCGACAAACCAGGGATCTTCCTGAACAGATCTCCAAACTCGCAAACGACTGGCGTATGCTCAAGCATCTGGGCACCAGCGTCCCGTAGTAAAGTAGCGTAGCTAAGTATGCGGAAGGGGAGATTTACCCGCACTGAAAATGTAAAGGATGCGCCCTTTGGCTCGTACACAGTCACTATACGAGTCTCGCAGTCAATCTAGGCCCTCGCTGCAGTCACCAGTCCATGCCAAGAATGACGTCAAGATAAACAAGAGAGGGGTCGACGACAAGATCAAAGGCCATCGTCTTGCCCCCCAGATCCACCAAACAGCCCTCACACATCAGGGTGGCATCTGTAAAGGACCCGTGAGCTGTATAAACTCGCACCCCATCCATAGTAATAGTCTGTAGCCCAATGCGTCTGACTATGGCACGTGATATCAATGAAATCATGGATCCTGTGTCCACCATCACGAGTATTGGAATGCCTCCAATGTGGGCAGTGACCTCAAAGGCCGAATACTGAGGAGTCTTTGTCGCAGCTGCCTCAGCTGTCAAGGCATGCACCCGTGCCTGCTGTGGCCGGTTCGGCCGCTGTGTCGTGGGCCGTAGAGGCTACCTGATCTAAGATACTAGAGGTCTGAAGGAAGGGTGCACAGGAGCCAACCGTAAAGGCAGTGCTGATATCACTTGTGAGCGTGTACGGTCGATCTTCTGCGGCGGTGAGAACCCACTGTTCCGCATCCAGGCAAAACAACTCTGTGCCAAATGGCCCGCTCTCCCACAATATGTGCATAGTAAATCAAGGCACCGCATCGGTGGTACTGGCACGGTAGCCCTAGAAGGAGGGTCGGCGTGAGGCCTCTTGCTCGCAAAGGGCCTATCCTGCAAATCTGGTCGTGGCCTAGGAGCAATAGGGCCATGAGATCTGGTAAGTCGATCCACATCCTGATCTGCCCGCATGGACATATGAATCAACTCTGCATAAGAGGAAATGCTCATGCAGCACATCTTCGACTGAATATCCGGTCGCAAACCCTCAGAAAAGCGCCGTATGCACATCTGCTCATCAGCCAGAATAGTCGGGACGTATCTGCCCAACTCGGTGAACCGATGCTCATACTCAGTGACTGTCATGCCTCCCTGTCTGAGGCGTAGAAACTCATTCTCCCGCTCATGCCTGTACGTCTGGGGATAGTATTTCTCGTGGAAGCGGAACTCGAACGCTGCCCACGTCCATATATAATCGACGGCAACGGTCTGCAATACACTGTCCCACCACAAGCTGGCCTCTCGCTCGAACAAGAACGTAGCCAACTCGACCTGCTCAGCCTCTGAACAATGTAGCATCTGCAGTATCTTTGACACACGGTCGAGCCAATACTTGGCCTCCTCGGGTCTATGAGAACCCGTAAAAGTGGGAGGCCGTAAGCGCTGGAATGCTCTAACAAGCCCCGTGTGTCAGCGGCATTCTCCGCAGGGTAAGCAGGTGGTACAGGATGAACCATGCCCTCATCCTGGGCATATCTATCAGCATCCTCAGCTGGATGCGCAGGTGGTGCAGGTGGAGGCACACTCCCACCCTGGGCTAGAGTCCCCACAATCGTAGTCAGGAGCTGCTGCTACTGCTGCATCATAGCCATCATCTGCTCAAATCTATCTGGAGGTGGAGCAGGTTGTGGCATGTACTGCGTCGAAGAAGACGCGTGGTATGGCTCTCTGACGGGTGGTGTGAAAGGCGGTGGTCCAACTACAGGACCAGTAGTAGGCTGAGACGCACGTGATGTCTCAGGAATCGGGCCCACAGCAGGGTCCGCATGTGCATCAGACTGCGAAGGAGCCTGATCCATAGACTCACCCAATGTAAGCCGAGCTGTACTCCGTATAGCCTTCGGCGGCATTCCCTATATTCAAAATAGGGTACAACCTTGTCAGTCTCAATAGCACAACCACACCGCAATCATTCACACAAAGAGTCAAAAGCATTCCATGCATTTCATTTAATCAAAATTGTCACAATACAAGGGATATCTCCTTACAAGCATCATGACAGGAAGTACATGGGAACTAAGACAGTTAAAGTTTCAACAACAACATAAGCAAAGCACTAGCCTTAATAGGCTTACACAACTTAAAGAAGAAAACGACAAACTACTAACAACAACATCTAAAATCATCGCTAGTCTGAGTCGGGTGAAGGAGGAGGAGTACCCTTATCCTGCAAGCAGCACAGGATCGCCTTCAAGGTGCGAGTCACCTTGCCGAATTTTCTCTTCATAACGGCCTTGGTATCCTCGACCTCAGTCCGAAGTTTCTGAACTTCCCTTCGCAAGGCGACATGGCTCTCCTCAATTCGGGCGATGCGATCATCACCAGTAGCCTGAGCAGAAGGAGGGGGGCTCTCATCTGTACCCTGAGCCTCCTCTTTTACCTCTTCCTGGACTTCTTCCTCAACTTCTGCTCCAGGTTCTCCCTTACTTGAATCCTCTTCATCATCAAAGTCGTCCTCGCTATCCTCCTCAAGCTGAGTCTCACGGTACTGAGACCCGATCTTCATCTTGACCATGGTAGACTCATCAATGCTGTGAATCGAAACTGGAAATTCTGGCCCAAGTCTGTAAGCAAACTCAAGCGCGATCTTGCATATAAGTCGGCCAAAAGGAAGCGATTCAGACGTTCTTCTTGATTTCGCTATGAGGATAATCTGTCGCAAGATGAAAGTGGCCATACACACATTCTCTCCCTGGGCCACCAGATATAAGAAATCAACCATAAGGCGCGTACACATAATGCGATTTGTCGACCTAGGATACACGTTGAACGTGCAAATGTGTTGCAGCAGGCACAAATCATCAGACATGTGAGATGCCTTGAGGCTATTGTTAGGCTGCCATGGAACCAGTTTACCACATAGAAACCTGGTACGGCGATCTCGCTCACACCTACTCCTCAAATTCTTCGCACTAGGATGAACATCACCAAGAGGCACGTTCAGAAGTCGCGCTATCAACCGTACATCGATCGTAGCCATCCGGTCTCTACCAAAAGGAATCTTGAACTGCAATGGCTCCAGTGTAGGACTCTAGATATGAGCGTAGAAGGCACGAACGGTGCTCACATTAGCACGAGCACGAGCTTCAAAGAGCGGACCCCAATGCACAGCTTCAATGAGTTCGAATAACAGGAATTCACCGAAGAGTCGTCCTTCCACGTCCGTGTCGAACAACACCTTACGGTCAGTGTATTCATCGTGAGGCATCTCTGCTAATATCACTCGCCCAAGTTGAGTATGGGGATCCAAATCTCGCTTTGTATGGAAATCTCGGACTATTCTTGGACTTGCAGTGGCGCTTGAGCTAGCGGCGCCACCCCTCGGTCTTCTTGATTAAGCAGGCGACTAGGCCCAGCCTCATCCGCTGCGGTCTTTCTCTTTCCCATCAAAGAGAGGATGGTGGAGAGAGATAAAAGACCCAAAATGGCTTCAACAAAAGCCATGAAAAATGGAGAAAATGTTGAGAAATGGCTGCCTAAACTGAAAAAGGGAGATCTAGGCATTGTAGAGGGATGCTTCAAGCTCCCCTAGGATGGATTTTTAGAAAGAAAAGAGAATGAAAAAGGGGAATGGAGCTCCTCACGATTTCAGCTCATTTTGGGGGTTGTAGGAGCTCCAACGGATGAGATTTGTAAGAGGGAGAGTTTCAAAATGTAATGGAGTGATGGAGTGGGATCGTTTTCAGCAGAGGATGGGTTTAGGAGTGATTTGGAATCACGGTTTTGAGAGAGGGCAGCAAGAAAATGAAAATGGAGCTAGGGAAGGGGGCTGTTGTGAAGGAAGTACCCCATTTAGGGGTTTTCTATGGACGAACCATACATGGGGGGGGGGGGGGGGGGGGGGGGGGGTGTATTACCCAAAATATCCCCACGCACGAAAAACTGCATCAAGTGGGCCACATCGGACGGTGATGCATCGCCGGATCGACGATGGCATCGCCGACCATCCCTCATGTTGGTCAGTGGGACCACATGGGTCTGGTCCCCCATGGTCCAGGGACCTCAAAAAACTATGGGCCCCACCTCAGTTCATTGTAGATTGCCCTATAGAGGCCCAAACATGCATTCAGGGATTTCTGGGGCCAATCTACAAACTTGAATGCAATATCCTATCATGCAGCATATGATTTTGGGGTAGAAGGAGCTAATACATCCATCTATCCTATTATTTACTAAATATTACAAACTTAGAATGGCCTAATGTCCAGTTTTCATGAAATTTTACTATTCACTGTAAAATTTTGTCAAAGTATAATTTTATATTATTTTCACATTAAGATCAATGCCTAACATGAAAAGAATAGGAAATAATTGAAGAATGGAGTGGTGAGAGGAAGAATTTCGAAGAATTTAGGTGAAACGGGGTTTTTAAGCCTTAGCGATTGAATGCAAGGGTTGTGGTTATTCCACGGCCTAAGGATTCATATTTACGGGTTTATAACCGCTCAAAGAACGTCTCAACCCACCTACCTACAACCTAGGAGCTACTCAGATCGCTTCACGCGACCCTAGATGCGTTACGGACTCGATCGCGCGATCGATACAAATAGACTTCGCCTATTGGTGAATCTGCGATCCTATAAGTGTTTCTAGACCTTTCTCACACCCACCTAAGTCAAAGAAAGCAACAGCATACGTTGTGTGACCATAACCCAGGCCTGGTATAATCTTATTCATGCTCTGATACCAACTTGTAACATCCTAAAAATCGGGGGTCGTGTATAAACTCAACTCCCGAGTTCCAGACCGTCACTTATGCAACAAAAATGATTATGATTCAATGTTGTCTGAGTTAAAGCATTCACAGGAGTAAAAGTATACCAAAACTGCAATTCATACTCCAGATTCAGTGATAAAAGCAAGCAGAAGACTAAAAGAATATATATATCACTGTATGAAAAACAAAGAAGATCTCAACTGTCTTTAAAGTATGAATACATCTCTGAGTCTCATATACATGTAAATAAAAAAAATTAAATGTCTAAAATGTAGTCCCACTGAGAAGTCCCGTCAACCCAGGCCACTTAAGCAAAGCCGTCATGGTACTGCATGTATGAGAACTCGTCCTGGTCCTCATCATAGTCCGGCTCTGCCTCCTGGATCTCTGCGTCAACGGCATCTAAGACAGAGTCTGATGGGTGATACAAACACCATCCCGAAACGTAGAAATGAGTAGCTAACTCAATGGAATAATAGAGCAAGGATTAGCATGTTCTCAAATCAATCATGCGATAATAGTAAAGCAGTAAATCAAACAATCCTAATACTGTTGTTAATGCAATATGACATGACATGATGGATGCCCTCACCGACATTCTCCCTCATACGACACCATTTTACGACCGCGGCATGCAATCGTCCCACAGTGCTCCACATCTTCCAGGCACATGCAATGTAATGGTGATATGATTTCGGAGTTGTTATTAGTCCATTCAAACAGCAGGATTGGGAAGCTAAGGTACTTCCCTTCTATCAATCCCAACACAGATCCTGTCTAGGGTCGTCACTCCTAGTAATCTCATACGATGTATATTTTGTAGGTCGCTGCAAGGGCTGCTAGGGCTGTTGCTCGCACTCGTTGCACCGCTCCCCCATCACCTTATCAATACAGGCCTACTGTACTCTCACTGCTACTGAAGGGTCTTCGCCTCCCGTAGACTCAGAATACACTCGCGGTCACTATAAAGGACTCGTCGCCTGATCAGTGTAGGCCGACAGCAAGAATATAGTGTCCCATACCACCATAATCTGCTCACGAGACATAAGTGCTCACTGGTCACTACGGGAAGGTTTGCGACCCCAGCGTAGGCCGACAGCTCGACCACGGTGTCCCATACCACCATGCCCGACTCATGAGTCTTCGTGGATCAAGGTACCATGGTTGACAGGGTTTACAATGGTAAGTTCAGTACCCTACGTTCAAGCAATTATGACTCATACAGGGTGAACATACAACGGCCAGTCGGGTTACTTAACGGGCTCGACTAGCACGATCGCATCTCAAGTCCAACGACATGAAGTGCGTAAAATACTTCGTGTGGCCTAACCACTGCCGCCAACTCCAAAACACGGCTCGCATTCATCGACGCGTTGTTCGTGGCAAAGATAGGCCAACCAACAACTTGCTCGGTTGCCGACTGCCTGGACTAGGTATAGTCCCAAACAGTTATGAATCCACATCAACAATCATGTGAGAGTATTGGAAATGAAATACAACAATGTGAGCATGTCAACACATGTTATAACATACGACTTAAGTGAATCATCAAGCACATGCATTTCATACATATAATGAAATCATGCATATAGCTAACATGTAGGAAATCATTTACATCAGAATATTAATTGAGAAATCAATCTCAAACTAATTCATAACACCATTTAATTCAATACATACTAATACAAGCATTTATACAAACACTTACACTACACACTTAAGTCTACATATAGTATGTCGACTCAAAGTGCGCATTTAGGCGAATCTCTTCGCCAAACTAATTATGCATGTATTCCTAACATCCTAATGCGACAAGAAGCCATGTCAATCACATCAGTAAATTATGGATGAAAACAGTATTTCCTACAAATGACTAAAATGCCCTAAATCTCATATTCTATTTACGAAACAGGAAACGGACGGCATGTTGTACATGTCAAACGGCGTTGCCGTCGATAATCTACTATTAAACGACATTGAAAGCATTGTAAACAGTCAGTCAAAGCGTATAAAATCAGCACCTTTTCTCTTATAGGTGAAGCGATTCGAACGGAGCGTATACGCTTCGTCTACGGCGACTAGGCTACCTAATTTACAAGATCCATCAGTTACCAGGCTATGGAAAGTAAGAATCAGAAAATCAGAAACTAATTAGGGTATTTTCTTATCTAGAAAAGTGGAGAAATCACTGGCAAAGTGATTGGAGCGTGTTGCTTAATCACGTGTAGCAGGTAGCACCAACAGTAGGAAATTCTCTCCCACTCTCTCTCACAATCTCTCACCTTTTCTCTCTCTCAACCTAGGGCTTTTTTCAATTTCGGATGGGAGAGAGGAGTGAGGCTTTCAACCCCTTTTATAAGCCCAAATGTGCCCAAAGCAGGCTCGGGAACAATGTATACTTAAGGTACATCCAAATCGGGGCTGTTTCGGTCCAAAAGGACATTTCTAGTGGTCCCCTGGCCGAACGCGATCGGACTTAAGTTCGTACATGTCGGATGTCGTTCACATCCCGTTTTCAGACCATCAGTGTTCGTAGATCGCACGTGGCGGTCCAGTTTCAGTTCAGTGGTCACCGCACGTAGATCAGGTCTACAAGTCTCATGATATGAAATAGAAATTTTTTCTGATCCGAGGGTGTAATTTGGCTGAATTCTGATGGTCAGAATGCTTAATACTGACGCGTCAATTCGTGTGCCAAATTTGAATTTCAAATTCCAAATCTAACCCTATTCTTACTCTCTTCAGTCCAAGCTCAATGAAATAGCCTGCAAATCTCGGTTGGACTTAATTTTCGAAATGATTGTCAAGTCCAACAAGCCGGTTCTAACGGTCTAAGATTGTAGGTATCAGACTTTCGACGCGCGGTCTAGATCCAATACAAAGTTTCAAAGAGGTCCAGAGAACAAACCGGCTTAGAGTTTAATCCGAGGTTTTAGAGTATTATAGCGTCATTGGTTCTACTCGCTTTGGGTCTTGTAGAACGTATTTAAAGTGATCAGGGACTATTTCCCAGCTACTCTAGCGTTGCGCTAGCTAACTTACACTTAGTTTCTAAAGGAATTAATCCTACGCGATTTCTGGTCGAGTTGGTACTCGAGTCCAAGTACGGATTTTTTCAGGGCGTTATAGGTAACCAGCACCAACACGAATCTAATAGTTACTTGCTTAACAACTAGTGTGAATATCTCTGTGAAATTGAATCCTTCTCTCTGAGCAAACCTCTTTACTATCAGCCTCACTTTGTATCTATCCTGTTTCCTTTTGAATAACCACTTTTACTGATCGATTTTCAGCCCACTAGAAGCTACACCAGCTCTTATGTGTGGCTTTTGTGTAACGAGTCCATCTCATCATCCATAGCCGCGTTTTACTTTTCTACATCAAGTTCGTTAAGAGCTTCCTGAATAGTAGACAGGTCCCCCTCATCTGTAATGAGGTCATATGTGATATTAGAGTCATCCCTGTATCTTGTTGGTAACCCACGATCACACAGTGAGTTTCTTCTCATAGGTGGCTGCTCCACTTGATCTTATACCTTTATCTGTGCATATGTCTCTGCCTGAGTATCATTTATGTCAATCTAGACATCTATGATCAACTTTTCTAGTTCTACTTGCTCCTGATAATTCTTGTGGAATAGGGAGCTTTCATCAAACCTAATGTCACAGTTAGTGATGACCTTGGGTGTGACCTTGTTGAATAATATGTAACCTTTCATACCAATACCATAGCCAACAAAGATGTACTTTTTAACTCTAAGGTCTAAGTTATGTCTCTCAACTGATGGTATATGAGAGTAAGCTTCACAACTGAATATGCACAAATTTGAGTAGTCCATCATATGACCACTCCATACTTTCTCTGAGATTTTACATTTAATTGTCGTAGACAGGGATCAGTTTACCAAGTTGTAAGCCATGTTAACGGCCTCAGTCCATAAGTCCTTGCCCAATGCAGCACTACTTCACATGCATCGAACTCTATCCAAGAGAGTTCGTTTCATCCACTCAGCCACACTTTTGTTCCGGCGTGTGGTGCACTGTGTTGTGCGTAATGATCTCTTCATCTTTGCAATATTCATTAAAATCAATGGAAGTAAATTCTTCACCATTGTCAGTCCTTAAAACTTTTATTTTTTGCCCTAATTATTTTTCCATCATTGTGTTCCATTATTTGAATATGATGAAAACTTTAGATTTAGGTTCCATGAAGTAAACCCAAACTTTCCTGAAATAGTCATCAATGAATAAAACAGACCATGATGACCCCTCAATGGAAACCTTTGGCGATGGCCCCCATATGTTAGAGTGCACATAATCACACACTCCCTTACATATATGTTTTTCAGATTTAAAGGATAATCTAGATTGTTTACTATAAATACAGTGCTTGCATATATTTAAATTAGAATTCTTAAAAGTTGGAATCAAACAACGATTAGATAGTACCTTCATGCCCCGCTCATTCATGTGACCCAGACGAGCATGCCACATACGTATAGATATGAAATCTGCAATAGCTGCTACCGCTCTACCTGCTGAAGTGTTCTCGATAGACCCTTCGTGCTTTTTTGCTCTCATAACTACAAGTTCTCCTTTTGAAACTTTAAGGACACCATCAATACCAGTGAACTTGCACCCTATAGCCTTGAGTGCACTAAGAGAAATTAGAATTTTCATCATATCAGGAACGTTCTTGACATCAGTGAAGATACATTCCATCCTATCAAACATCTTGATGCTCACCGTACCAATAGCCGCAACATTACAGGCATTGTCATTGCCCATAAAGACCTGTCTACCATCGCATTCCTTATAACTGGCGAACCAACTCCAATGATAAGTCATGTGATATGATGCTTCTGTGTCAAGGATCCATTCATCTTTATGATTGTCATGCAAGTGACCAATCATGGACACAGGATATGTAACGCCCTGAAATTCAGGAGTCAAGCATAACTTAGCTCCCGAGTTCCAAAACATCACTTATGTAACATTTTCAATGATGGATGATATTGTCTGTATTAATGTATAAAACATGAAGTACATTAAGCCAAATTAGCAAAACAAAATCAAGGGACAGTTGTAGTACGCAAGCAGAGACTGAAATGGATATATAAACCAGTATAAGTCCCTAAAATATGTATGCTCTGTCAGGTCAATATTTACAATTCTTATTTCAAAATACAAATGTCAAAATGTGATAGTCCTCTACAAAGCATAAACCCTGAAGTCCTGATGATTCAGAACGGTCTAAGTGAACCCGCCTGAATACTGCATACACAAGAATGCCTCCTCATCATCCTCGAACTCTGGCTCTGCCTCACGGGTCACATCAGCATCTGCATCTAAGACAGAGTCTAGTTGGTGTTTAAGAACCATCCTAGAACGTGGGAATGAGTGATCAACTTAGTAGAACTATGTAGTAAAGGTTAACATGTTATCAATTCAGTCAAGCAGTAATGATAAGGCAATATAATCAAACATCCCTAAGTACTCTGATTAATGCAGGAATGTATGAAGGAATGATGCATGCCCTCGCCTGCACTCCCTCTACGATCTTCATCTTACGATCATGCATGTCAATCACTTCCTTAGTGCTCTGTCTAACGCTAAATGGCACATGCAGTGTAGTACATGTACATGATTACCAAGTTCTTATTAGTCCTTTTCATACAGCAGGATTGGGAAGCTAAGGTACCTCCCTTATGTCAATACCCAAACAATGATCCATTCTAGGATCGTTAGTTCTAGTAAATCTCATACGATGTTACGATTCTAGATTGTTGTAAAGGGCTCGTCACCAATCAATATAGGCCTAGTTATACCCTAAATGTTGCAATAAGGCTCATCGCCTCAATGCAGTTTCAAGGTATGCTCGAGGTCACTACAAAGGGCTCGTCACCAATCAGAGTAGGCCGACAACACAAATAAGTTTCTTATACCACCATATTCAGCTCACGAGTCTGGGTTGCTCACTGGTCACTACGGGGAGGCTTATCACCCCAGCGTAGGCCGACAGCTTAACCACGGTGTCCCATACCACCATGTTCGGCTCATGAATCTTAGCAGATCGAGGTACCGAGGTTAACAGGGTTTCACTAGTGAGTTTGGTATCTTAGATTCAAGCAATAGCGTCCAAACATGGTGAACATACATCAGTCAATTGGGTTAATTGACGAGCTCGACTAAGACAAGAACACGTTGAGTTGATCGACATGAAATGCAGAAACACTCCGTGTGGCCTAACCACTGTCGACATTCCAAGTACGGCTCGGATTCGTCGAGCACATCCTACGTGGTAAAAATAACCTCAGTCACCAGTACAAGAACAATTATCGATTATTGGGACTGTGATATAGTCTCAACCACATACAATCACAATAATGAATATTTAAGTCAAATCCTACAATCATATGAACATGTTATGGAATATAACTTAAACATGAATACACAGTACATGGAGAAAATTATACACATAATTAAACATAAATAAGTAAGCTATATAGTTCATGGAGGAAATCATACACACAGTTAAGATAGTTGGGATTCATATCTCAACTCCCTTGTAAATCACACTTTACTAACTACTAACTCATTTAGACATTTTCACAAACACTTAGACTACACTTTTCAACATACATCACGTATGTTGGCCATATTATGTATTAAGGCAAATCCTTTTGTTAAGGAGTTTTCACATACATAACAACAATATACCTATAATAATTAATCATGGAAATCACAACATCAGATTACAAATGCATACAATAAACACATGAAATACTCTATTCACAACATAGTTTATACATATATGTAAAACGAAACAAATAGCGCATTTGGCATGTGTAATGGCACCCATGTCAGTAATAAATCATTATCTGACATTAAAAGTCTTGAAAACCATAACCTAAACGTATATAGTCTGCACCTTAAACCGATAAATGTGTAACGGATTTAATTTAAACGGTAAGTCTTCGACAACGGCGGATTGGAAACCTAGACCACGAATTTGGTTAGTTATATCATCACTTAAACTATTAGAATGCCCTAAAATGGATTACGGTTAGGTTTTCTTACCCAAGTATGGAATCAGCATCGCCCGAATAGTGATACGAATAGGTGGATTAGGCACGTAATGTAGCTGGGAAGAATCCCAAGATGAATCACCAACTTCTCTCTCACTATCTCTCTTTACTCTCTCTTTTTCTTCTCTTTTCTTTCTTAGGATTTTGAAATTCATATGGAATATGTGAGAGGGGTTTTAAAGCCCTTATATGGGCCCAAAACTGATGGAAACAGCCCCAGGGCCAAGATATACTTATGTTATAGCCAAATCGAGCTTATTCCGATCCAACGGAGCAGTTCTGGAGGTCCCTTTGCTGAATGCGGTCAAACTTAAGCTCCCTGATATTGGATCTTGATCAAGCTAAGTTTTTAGTCTGATCGAGTTTACAGATCAACCGTGGTGATCCAGTTTCAGTTCAACGGTCACTGACACTCGATCAAGGCCACAAGTATTTGGCACGTGTGGGACATTTCCCTTGATCCGAGGGTGAATTTAGGTCAAATTCTGACGGTCAGAATGCTTATAATTGGCCTGCAAGTGACACGACTCAGATTACTTAAATTTAAATTTAATTTCTAAAAACATCACTTTTCTCACACACTTCGCTCCGGACTCAAGTAAATCGTCATGGGATACTGTCTGGACTTGATTTCCAAGGTGGTTGTCAAGTCCAACGAGACAGTCATATTTGTTTAAGTTCGTTACTATCGGACTTTCAACATGCGGTCCAGGTCTGATACTGAGTTTCAATGTGCTTCCGAGAGCAATTGGGTTTAGGGATGGATCCTAGGTTTTAGGGTAATGTAACGCCCGTGAAAAATCCGTACTTGGGCTCGAGTACCAACTCGACCCGAAATTGTGTAGAATTTATTCCTTTAGAAAATATGACTAAGTTAGCTAGTGCAACGTTAGAATAGCTGAAAAATGGTCCCTGATCACTTTAAATACGTTCTATAAGGCCCAAAGCGAGTGGAACCAATGGTGCTATAATGCTCTAAAGCCTCGGATCAAACTCTAAACCGGTTTATTCTCGGGACCTCCTTGAAACTTTGTATTGGATCTAGACCGCGCGTCGAAAGTCCGATACTGTAACATCCCGAAAATCGGGGGGTCGAGCAAAAACCCAACTCCCGAGTTTCAAAATGTTATTTATGCAACATAGATATGTATGATTGAATGTTGTCTGTGATAGTGTATTAAACACGAGTGAGATTAAGCCAGAACAGCATATCATACTCCAGAGATAGTTAAATTTGCAAGCGGAAGACTGTAATAGTATGTATAACATATATAAACCATTGTATGTCTCCAGAGTGTGAACATGTTACCAGGTTATATACATACATGTATACTTCAAAAGTAACCAAAAGAATATACATGAGTGCTCTAAAAATATAAAATGACAAGTGTCAAGGTATTTAAGCAACCTCCCTGTAATCCCGTCAATCAGAACACGCATAAAGGAGGGATCCTCCTCATCATCATCAAGTCCAGCTCCGCCTCATAGGCCGCGCCATCATCTGCAATCACAAAAGGGTCTGGTGGGTGTCCAGGAACACCGTCCCGTAACGTGGGAGTGAGTAGCTAACTCAGTGGAATAATAGAGCAAGGATTAACATGTTCTCAAATCAATCACGCGATAATAGTAAAGCAATAAATCAAACAATCATAATACTGTTGTTAATGCAATTATGACATGACGTGATGTATGCCCTCACCGACGATCACCCTCATGCGGCAACATCTTACGACCGCGGCATGCCACACTCCCTAGAGTGCTCCACATCTTCCAGGCACATGCAATGCTATGGTGATATGATTACCAAGTTGTTATTAGTCCATTCAAACAGCAGGATTGGGAAACTAAGGTACTTCCCTTGTATCAATCCCAACACGGATCCTGTCTAGGGTCGTCACTCCTAGAAATCTCATACGATGTATATTTCGTAGGTCACTGCAAGGGCTGCCAGGGCTGTTGCTCGCACTCGTTGCACCGCTCCCCCATCACCTTATCAATACAGGCCTACTGTACTCTACTGCACGGAAGGGTCGTCGCCTCCCGTGGACTCAGAATACGCTCGCGGTCACTACAAAGGGCTCGTCTCCTGATCAGTGTAGGCCGACAGCTAGAATATAGTGTCCCATACCACCATAATCTGCTCACGAGTCAAGGTGCTCACTGGTCACTACGGGGAGGTTTATGACCCCAGCGTAGGCCGACAGCTCGACCACGGTGTCCCATACCACCATGCCCGACTCATGAGTCTTCGTGGATCAAGGTACCACGGTTAATAGGGTTTACAATGGCAAGTTCAGTACCCTAGGTTCAAGCAGTTATGATACATACAAGGTGAACAAACATCGGCCAGTCGGGTTACTTGACGGGCTCGACTAGTGCGATCGCATCTCGAATTGAACGACATGAAGTGCGTGAAACACTTCGCGTGGCCTAACCACTGCCGCCAACTCTCAACACGAATCACATTCATCGACGCGTCGTTCATGGCTATGACCAGTCAGCCACGAATTCGCTCGGTTACCGACTGCCTGGACTAAGTCAAGTCCCACACATCTATGGAATTACATTAACACTATACAAAGGTATTGGAATTGAAATACATCATGTGAGCATGTTAGCACATGTTATAACATTCAACTTAAGCAAATCTTCAAGGCATACTTCCCATGCATATTCAACTTAAGCAAATCCTCAAGCGCATACATTCCATGCATGTAATGAAATCATGCATTTTGTCAACATGTAGAAAATCATTTAGGTCAGCATAATAATTGAAAAATCAATCACAAACTATCAAATAACATCATTTAATTCAATACATACTAATACAAGCATTTATACAAACACATACACTACACACTTAAGTCTACATATAGTATGTCGACCCAAAGTGCGCAACTAGGCGAATCTCTTCGCCAAATTAATTATGCACGCATTCCTAACTTCCTAATGCGACAACAAACCATGTCAATCACATCAGCAAAATATGAATGTAAACGGTACTTCCTACAAATGACTAAAATGCCCTAAATCTCATATTCTTCGTTGATTTACGAAACAGGAAACGGATAGCATGTTGTACATGTCAAACGGCGTTGCCGTCGAGAATCTACTATTAAACGACATTGAAAGCTTTGGAAACAGTCAATCAAAGCGTCTAAAATCCGCACCTTATGTCTTGTAGACTCGGGAATTGAAACGGAGCGTATACGCCTCGTCTACGGCGAATAAGGAGCCTAATACACAAGATCCATAAGCTACATCGCTATGGAAACAAGGGAAACTCAAATCAACAACTATTTAGGGTTTTTACTTACCTAGGATCGCGGTGGAATCGCCGGGAAAGCGGTAGAGGTGTGTTGCTTAAGCACGTGCAACGCGTAGTACAAGTGGCAGGAAGAACTCCCCCACTCTCTGACAATCTCTCACTTTTCTTTCCCTCTCCCAAGCTAGGGCTTCTCTCAAATTCGGATGGGAGAGAGGAGTGAGGGTTTCAACCCCTTTTATAAGCCTAAACATGCCCAAAATAGGCTCCAAGTCAAGGTATACTTAAAGTATATCCAAATCGGGGCTGTTTCGGTCCAAAAGAGCATTTCTGGAGGTCCCCTGGCCAAATGCGGTCGGACTTAAGCTCGTGCATACTGGATCTAGCACGCATCCAGATTTCAGGCCGGTAGGGTTCCCAGATCGCACGTGGCGGCCCAGTTTCAGTTTAACGGTCACCGCACCAAGATCAGGCCTATAAGTCTCGTGATATGTAATAGAAATTTTTCCTGATCCAAGGGTGTAATTTGGCTGTATTCTGACAGTCAGAATGCTTAATACTGATGCGTCAAATTTGTGTGCCAGATTTGAATTTAAAATTCCAACTATGTCCCTATTCACACTCTCTTCGGTCCGGGCTCAATGAAATAGCCTGTGATCGTCAGTTGGACTTGATATTCGAAACGATTGCCAAGCCCAGCTAAGTGGTCATAACGGTCTAAGATGGTAGGCATCTGACTTACGACGCGCGGTCTAGATCCAATACAAAGTTTCAAGGAGGTCCCGAGAACAAACCGGCTTAGAGTTTGATCCGAGGCTTTAGAGCATTATATGGTCATTGGTTCCACTCGCTTTGGGTCTGGTAGAACGTATTTAAAGTGGTCCAAGTTAATTCTACTGAGTATTCAGTTTGGTACTCAACCAAATTCTACCTTAATTATGGCAGAATACGGTTCTAGGGCCATTCTATCCCCCATTTTGGGAACTTCTAGGTATCATATTATTTTTATTATTTTTTTAGGAGTTCATCATTAAGTTTACCCTAACTCCTCCAAGTTTCATAAGATTTTGAGTTGTAGAAAAATTCTAAAAATTCCAGAAGTAGCAGTTGTCCAACAAGTGATTATCAGACAGTTTCTCACAATGACCTACTTTAAACTATAGTAAATATTTTCTTATATTTTTCACATATTTTTATATAAAACTAGACTCATTTAGCTTCAATCTGGTTTTTGAATCACCTAAATCGGAGTTATAACGAAGGAGATATGATTTTTCAAAGTCCGAAGAAACGCGCAGGAAAAAGGGTACAGAAACTCGCTGTACGGACGAGTTCGGCGATGGCATCGCCGACCACTGACCTGTTTGGGGTGGTTTTTCCATCTGATATTTGAAATGGGTGTATTTTTGAACCTGGGATGAGTTATTTGACATGCAATATATGATTTTGGGGTAGGAGAAGCTGATCTATCCAATTAGTCTACTTATTTAGTGAGACTTCAAAAGGTTAATGGCTAAAAACCCTTTTCATTTATTTATTTACTATTCATAGTACTTTTTAGCTTAAGTATTGATCAACATCACCCAAACTTTAAGATTTGTGTCTAATGTGAGAGCTCTTAGAAAATTTTGAAGGATAAAGTAGTAAAAGGTGAGATTTTCGAAGGAAATAAGGATTTGAGACTTTTGGATTGAGTTTTGAGAAGTTAATCAAGTGTTAGGATAGACTCATTGCCTAAGGACGTCTAATCCCAAGTTGGCAAAAATCTGAGATGTTACAATCTACCTCCCTTAAAACACAATGTCGTCCCCGACATTGGCGAAGGGTAAAGAGTACCTAGCAGGGCTTCAGTCTTGACAGTGTAAGGAAGGGTTCAAATCTTATTTAACGACCTAACCTTTACGTATAACCTAACTCAAAGGTTTCGATCTTGGGCCAGTGGGGAAGAGCCTAACCACTCTTCCGCTGCGCCACTCTGATCAAACGGTAGCGTTGACTAACCTAACTGGATTGGACTCAATACGTTCTACCCCCCTTAAAACTTGGTTTTACTTAAGGTTGAAGAATATTTGCATCGATCCGTATATCGGAACGAGGCGCAACTTAGGGGCTATCCTTAACCTAAAATGGAAACAATCTTTCTCTACATGGTTTTCCTTGCTAATGATGCGTTCTATGGCATTGGTACTTATTATCATAGAGATGAGCCTAATCTCTATTGTGGTTAAGTTCAGGGGCAGGTATGAGTTGGTGGAAAGATGTCGAATTCTCTACTGGCTTTAAGTCCTCGCCATTTTCCAAAGACACTGTGATCCCGTTCGGTTGTATGTGGTCGAGCCAACACGGAAGAAAAGTAGTATAGTGGGTCTGAGCCGGATACATAGACTTTCTGTCTAGCTAGGACAGAAGAGTTATTGTATCAATTCTTAATCCGAGTCGATGCCGATCTTCTGCTTGATCAGAGCATTGGATTTATTGGTAACCACTAGGATTAGGAAATCGATTCAAACCGCGAATACATCGCTTACATGTAGTTCCTTTATTCCGCGTTCCCGAATGCAATAAGCCCTTAGGGAAGGCAATTCTAAGGGGCGTGCTAGTTTATTCTAAGTTCAATCTGAGGGAGTTATAAATGTTCCCTGAGAGTGTATGGTTCCTTCCTATGGGCAACAACAGAAGTCTATAAGTCATAAGGGGATCTATCGAAGGAAGGGAGTCCCATTCCAACCAAATCGAACCTACTATCTCTTAGCATATATAGGCCTTACACTGCCTAAGACAACTAGTAGCCTAGTCTATAACTCAATAGTCATAATCCAAAGCCGAAGTTTGTACGTTAAATGGTTCCATACTATTTCTACTACAGGGAAGTCTTCTATTGCTTAGGGTCAAGATTATCTAAATGAAATTGGATTTCTTATGTCGTCAGATCCTTCAAATCTAGGAGTACTAACACTAGGTTCCAAACGCCTAGGGCCTATGTGGCCGGTAGCGCTTAGTTGTATTAAATGGAACCGCATTCCTAGTCCCATGGCGGGATTGGAAGTGGCATGCTTGGTAGGAGGGTGGGGTGGGATAAAAACTAATTTGTAGGCTGAATCCCGGGAGTTACAATACTCCCGATCCAGGGACGATACCTTACAGTGAAATGAGACGGCATGCACTCCATTCCACAAATTTCGGCTACATTAAGCTCAAACCACAACACAAACATTCATATAACAAGTCGAAAAGCATCATGCATTTCATTAAACCCAAAATTGTCATAATACAAGGGATATCTCCCTACAAGTATCATGACAAAAAGTACATGGGAGCTATGTCAGTCAGCTTCTACAGCAACATAGGTAAACTACTAGCCTTATCAGGCTTACAAAACACGACTTAAAACAGGAAATGACTAACTACAACCCGCGATACCTGGATCTAGATTACTAGTTCGAGTCAGGCGATGGAGGAGGAAATGCAAAGAAATCGTTGTCCAAATAGACAGAACGAAATCTAGGCATTGTAGAGGGATACTTCAAGCTCCCCTAGGATGCATTTTCAGAGAGAAATGGAAACGAAAAAGGGGAATGGAGCACCTCACGAATTCAGCTCGATTTGGGGGTTTTTGAAGCTCCAAATGACGAAATCTCCAAGAGGAAGGGCTGCAAACTCCAAAGAAGTGATGGATGATGGTCGGTTTTGGCCAAGGATGGGTCTAGGGTGGTTTGGAATCACGGATTTTTGGAGATAGTTGCTGAAAAATGAAAATGGGGCTAGGGAAGGGGCTGTTTGTGAAGGAAGTACCCCTATTTGGGGTTTTCTATGGACGGGACCTACATGGGAGGGGTACACTACCCAAAATAGGGCGTGCGCCCAACTTTCGTGCCAAATGGGCCCCACCGGTCGGCGATGCATCGCCCGACTGGCGATGGCATCGCCGGCCAACTTCCAAGTTGGCCGGTGGGACCACATGGGTCTGGTCCCCCATGATCCCAGGGGTCCAAAAATATATGGCCCACCCCCTGGTTCATTGTACTTTGATCTGTATGGGCCCAAATATGTGTTCGGGGATCTCCGGGTCCACATCGTAATACCGAATACCAAACCATATGGTGTAGCATATGAATTTGGGGTAGAAGGAGCTAGTACATCTATCTAGATCCTTAGTTACTAAAGAAAGTGAATTTAGAATGGCCTTATGGCCATTTTTCATGAAATTTTACTATTCACTGTAAAATTTTGTGAAAGTACTAATTTGTGTTATTTTCACATTAGGTTTGATGTCTAATATGAAATTTATAAGAAAGAAATGAAGATTGGAATGTTTAGAGGAGGAATTTTGAAGATTTTTGGTGAAATGGGGTTTTTAAGCCCTGGCGATTGATTACAGGAGTCGTGGTCATCCCACGGCCCAAGGATTTACTTTTACGGTTTAAAACCGCTCATAGGACGTCTCAACCCGACTTCCTACAGCTTAGAAGTGATTCGGGTTGCCTTACGCGACCCGAGATGCGTTACAGACTCGATCTTGCGATCGATTCTAATAGACTTCGCCTATCGGCGAATCTGCGATCTTAGACGTGTTTCTAGACCCTTCTCGCATCCACCTAAGTCAAAGGAAGCGACAGCGTACATCGCGTGACCATAACCCAGGCCCGGTTTAATCCAAATCATGCTCTGATACCATCTGTAACATCCCGAAAATCGGCGGGTCGAGCAAAAACCCAACTCCCGAGTTCCAAAATGTTATTTATGCAACATAGATATGTATGATTGAATGTTGTCTGTGATAGTGTATTAAACACGAGTGAGATTAAGCCAGAACAGCATATCATACTCCAGAGATAGTTAAATTTGCAAGCGGAAGACTGTAATAGTATGTATAACATATATAAACCATTGTATGTCTCCAGAGTGTGAACATGTTACCAGGTTATATACATACATGTATACTTCAAAAGTAACCAAAAGAATATACATGAGTGCTCTAAAAATATAAAATGACAAGTGTCAAGGTATTTAAGCAACCTCCCTGTAATCCCGTCAATCAGAACACGCATAAAGGAGGGATCCTCCTCATCATCATCAAGTCCAGCTCCGCCTCATAGGCCGCGCCATCATCTGCAATCACAAAAGGGTCTGGTGGGTGTCCAGGAACACCGTCCCGTAACGTGGGAGTGAGTAGCTAACTCAGTGGAATAATAGAGCAAGGATTAACATGTTCTCAAATCAATCACGCGATAATAGTAAAGCAATAAATCAAACAATCATAATACTGTTGTTAATGCAATTATGACATGACGTGATGTATGCCCTCACCGACGATCACCCTCATGCGGCAACATCTTACGACCGCGGCATGCCACACTCCCTAGAGTGCTCCACATCTTCCAGGCACATGCAATGCTATGGTGATATGATTACCAAGTTGTTATTAGTCCATTCAAACAGCAGGATTGGGAAACTAAGGTACTTCCCTTGTATCAATCCCAACACGGATCCTGTCTAGGGTCGTCACTCCTAGAAATCTCATACGATGTATATTTCGTAGGTCACTGCAAGGGCTGCCAGGGCTGTTGCTCGCACTCGTTGCACCACTCCCCCATCACCTTATCAATACAGGCCTACTGTACTCTACTGCACGGAAGGGTCGTCGCCTCCCGTGGACTCAGAATACGCTCGCGGTCACTACAAAGGGCTCGTCGCCTGATCAGTGTAGGCCGACAGCTAGAATATAGTGTCCCATACCACCATAATCTGCTCACGAGTCAAGGTGCTCACTGGTCACTACGGGGAGGTTTATGGCCCCAGCGTAGGCCGACAGCTCGACCACGGTGTCCCATACCACCATGCCCGGCTCATGAGTCTTCGTGGATCAAGGTACCACGGTTAATAGGGTTTACAATGGTAAGTTCAGTACCCTAGGTTCAAGCAGTTATGATACATACAAGGTGAACAAACATCGGCCAGTCGGGTTACTTGACGGGCTCGACTAGTGCGATCGCATCTCGAATTGAACGACATGAAGTGCGTGAAACACTTCGCGTGGCCTAACCACTGCCGCCAACTCTCAACACGAATCACATTCATCGACGCGTCGTTCGTGGCTATGACCAGTCAGCCACGAATTCGCTCGGTTACCGACTGCCTGGACTAAGTCAAGTCCCACACATCTATGGAATTACATTAACACTATACAAAGGTATTGGAATTGAAATACATCATGTGAGCATGTTAGCACATGTTATAACATTCAACTTAAGCAAATCTTCAAGGCATACTTCCCATGCATATTCAACTTAAGCAAATCCTCAAGCGCATACATTCCATGCATGTAATGAAATCATGCATTTTGTCAACATGTAGAAAATCATTTAGGTCAGCATAATAATTGAAAAATCAATCACAAACTATCAAATAACATCATTTAATTCAATACATACTAATACAAGCATTTATACAAACACATACACTACACACTTAAGTCTACATATAGTATGTCGACCCAAAGTGTGTAACTAGGCGAATCTCTTCGCCAAATTAATTATGCACGCATTCCTAACTTCCTAATGCGACAACAAACCATGTCAATCACATCAGCAAAATATGAATGTAAACGGTACTTCCTACAAATGACTAAAATGCCCTAAATCTCATATTCTTCGTTGATTTACGAAACAGGAAACGGATAGCATGTTGTACATGTCAAACGGCGTTGCCGTAGAGAATCTACTATTAAACGACATTGAAAGCTTTGGAAACAGTCAATCAAAGCGTCTAAAATCCGCACCTTATGTCTTGTAGACTCGGGAATTGAAACGGAGCGTATACGCCTCGTCTACGGCGAATAAGGAGCCTAATACACAAGATCCATAAGCTACATCGCTATGGAAACAAGGGAAACTCAAATCAACAACTATTTAGGGTTTTTACTTACCTAGGATCGCGGTGGAATCGCCGGGAAAGCGGTAGAGGTGTGTTGCTTAAGCACGTGCAACGCGTAGTACAAGTGGCAGGAAGAACTCCCCCACTCTCTCACAATCTCTCACTTTTCTTTCCCTCTCCCAAGCTAGGGCTTCTCTCAAATTCGGATGGGAGAGAGGAGTGAGGGTTTCAACCCCTTTTATAAGCCTAAACATGCCCAAAATAGGCTCCAAGTCAAGGTATACTTAAAGTATATCCAAATCGGGGCTGTTTCGGTCCAAAAGAGCATTTCTGGAGGTCCCCTAGCCAAATGCGGTTGGACTTAAGCTCGTGCATACTGGATCTAGCACGCATCCAGATTTCAGGCCTGTAGGGTTCCCAGATCGCACGTGGCGGCCCAGTTTCAGTTTAACGGTCACCGCACCAAGATCAGGCCTATAAGTCTCGTGATATGTAATAGAAATTTTTCCTGATCCAAGGGTGTAATTTGGCTGTATTCTGACGGTCAGAATGCTTAATACTGATGCGTCAAATTTGTGTGCCAGATTTGAATTTAAAATTCCAACTATGTCCCTATTCACACTCTCTTCGGTCCGGGCTCAATGAAATAGCCTGTGATCGTCAGTTGGACTTGATATTCGAAACGATTGCCAAGCCCAGCTAAGTGGTCATAACGGTCTAAGATGGTAGGCATCTGACTTACGACGCGCGGTCTAGATCCAATACAAAGTTTCAAGGAGGTCCCGAGAACAAACCGGCTTAGAGTTTGATCCGAGGCTTTAGAGCATTATAGGGTCATTGGTTCCACTCGCTTTGGGTCTGGTAGAACGTATTTAAAGTGGTCCAAGTTAATTCTACTGAGTATTCAGTTTGGTACTCAACCAAATTCTACCTTAATTATGGCAGAATACGGTTCTAGGGCCATTCTATCCCCCATTTTGGGAACTTCTAGGTATCATATTATTTTTATTATTTTTTTAGGAGTTCATCATTAAGTTTACCCTAACTCCTCCAAGTTTCATAAGATTTTGAGTTGTAGAAAAATTCTAAAAATTCCAGAAGTAGCAGTTGTCCAACAAGTGATTATCAGACAGTTTCTCACAATGACCTACTTTAAACTATAGTAAATATTTTCTTATATTTTTCACATATTTTTATATAAAACTAGACTCATTTAGCTTCAATCTGGTTTTTGAATCACCTAAATCGGAGTTATAACGAAGGAGATATGATTTTTCAAAGTCCGAAGAAACGCGCAGGAAAAAGGGTACAGAAACTCGCTGTACGGACGAGTTCGGCGATGGCATCGCCGACCACTGACCTGTTTGGGGTGGTTTTTCCATCTGATATTTGAAATGGGTGTATTTTTGAACCTGGGATGAGTTATTTGACATGCAATATATGATTTTGGGGTAGGAGAAGCTGATCTATCCAATTAGTCTACTTATTTAGTGAGACTTCAAAAGGTTAATGGCTAAAAACCCTTTTCATTTATTTATTTACTATTCATAGTACTTTTTAGCTTAAGTATTGATCAACATCACCCAAACTTTAAGATTTGTGTCTAATGTGAGAGCTCTTAGAAAATTTTGAAGGATAAAGTAGTAAAAGGTGAGATTTTCGAAGGAAATAAGGATTTGAGACTTTTGGATTGAGTTTTGAGAAGTTAATCAAGTGTTAGGATAGACTCATTGCCTAAGGATGTCTAATCCCAAGTTGGCAAAAATCTGAGATGTTACAGATACCTACCATCTTAGACCGTTATGACCACTTAGCTGGGCTTGGCAATCGTTTCGAAAATCAAGTCCAACTGACATTCAGAGGCTATTTCATTGAGCCTGGAGTGAAGAGAGTGAGAATAGGGTTAGAATTGGAATTTGAAATTTAAATCTGGCACACGATTTGACGCATCAGTATTAAGCGTTCTGACCGTCAGAATTCAGCCAAATTACACCCTTGGATCAGGAAAAATTTCTATTACATATCACGAGACTTATAGGCCTGATCTTGGTGCGGTGACCGTTAAACTGAAACTGGACCGCCACGTGCGATCTGGGAACCCTACCGGTCTGAAAACTGGATGTGTGCTAGATCCAGTATGCATGAGCTTAAGTCCGACCGCATTTGGCCAGGGGACCTTCAGAAATGCTCTTTTGGACCGAAACAGCCCCTATTTGGTTAGGCACCAAGTAAACATTGTTCCCAAGCCTATTTTGGGCATGTTTTAGCTTATAAAAGGGGTTGAAACCCTCACTTCTCTCTCACATCCGAATTTGCTAGAAACCCTAGCTTGTGTGAGAGAAAAGGTGAGAGATTGTGAGAGAGAGTGGGAGAGTTCTTCCTGCTACTTGTGCTACGTGTTGCACGTGCTTAAGCAACGCACCTCTATCGCTTTCCCGGCGATTACACCGCGATTCTAGGTAAGCAAATACCCTAAATAGTTGCTGATTTGAGGTTCCTTTGTTTCCATAGCGATGTAGCTTATGGATCTTGTGTATTAGGTTTCCTATTCGCCGTAGACGAAGCGTTTCGCTGCGTTTCAATTCACGAGTCTACAAGACATAAGGTGAGGATTTTAGACGCTTTGATTGACGGTTTCCAACGCTTTCAATATCGTTTAATAGTAGATTATTGACGGCATCTCTGTTTGACATGTACAACATGCTCTCCGTTTCCCGTTTCGTAAATTAACGAAGAATATGAGATTTAGGGCATTTTAGTCATTTGTAGGAGGTACAGTTTACATTCATATTTTGCTGATGTGATTGACATGGTTTGTTGTCGCATTAGGAAGTTAGGAATACGTGCATAATTATTTTGGCGAAGAGATTCGCCTAATTGCGCACTTCGGGTCGACATATTATATGTAGACTTAAGTGTGTAGTGTATGTGTTTGTATAAATGCTTGTATTAGTATGTATTGAATTGAATGATGTTATGAGATAGTTTGAGATTGATTTCTCAATTAATATGCTGACCTATATGATTTCCTACATGTTGACTATATGCATGATTTCATTACATGCATGGAATATATGTGCTTGAAGATTTGCTTAAGTTGAATGTTATAACATGTGTTAACATGCTCACATGATTGTATTTCAATGTCAATACTCTTACATAAATTGCTGATGTGATTCCATAAGTGTTTGGGACTAGACTTAGTCCAGGCAGTCGGTAACCGATCAAATTCGTGGTTGGCTGGTCTTGGCCACGAACGACGCGTCGATGAATGCGAGTCGTGTTTGGAGTTGGCGGCAGTGGTTAGGCCATGCGACGTGTTTTACGCACTTCATGTCGTTCGACTTAAGATGCGATCGCGCTAGTCGAGCCCGTCAAGTAACCCGACTGGCCGATATACGTTCACCTTGTATGAGTCATAACTGCTTGAACCTAAGGTACTAAACTTACCATTGTAAACCCTGTTAACTATGGTACCTTGATCCACGAAGACTCATGAGCCAGGCATGGTGGTATGGGAGACCGTGGTCGAGCTGTCAGCCTACGCTGGGGCCACAAACCTCCCTGTAGTGACCAGTGAGCACCTAGTCTCGTGAGCAGATTATGGTGGTATGGGATACTATATTCTAGTCGTCGGCCTACACTGATCAGGTGACGAGTCCTTTGTAGTGACCGCGAGCGTATTCTGAGTCCACGGGAGGCGACGACCCTTCCGTTGCAGTAGAGTACGGTAGGCCTGTATTGATAAGGTGATGGGGGAGCGGTGCAACGAGTGCGAACAACAACCCTGGCAGCCCTTGCAGTGACCTACGAAATATACATCGTATGAGATTACTAGGAATGACGACCCTAGACAGGATCTGTGTTGGGATTGATAAAAGGGAAGTACCTTAGTTTCCCAATCCTGCTGTTTGAATGGACTAATAACAACTCAGAAATCATATCACCATAGCATTGCATGTGCCTGGAAGATGTGGAGCACTCTAGGGAGTGTGGCATGCCGCGGTCGTAAGATGTTGCCGTATGAGGAAGATCTTCGGTGAGGGCATACATCACGTCATATCATCTTGCATTAACAACAGTATTAGGATTGTCTGATTTATTGCTTTACTATTATCACATGATTGAATTGTGAACATGCTAATCCTTGCTCTATGATTCCACTGAGTTGATCACTCACTCCCACGTTACGGGAGGGTGTTTGCAACACCCACCAGACCCTGTTGTAGATGCAGGTGAGGCTGAGATCTAGGAGGTGGAGCCAGACTTTGACGAGGACCAGGACGAGTTCTCGTACATGTAGTATCACGATGGCTTTGTGTAGGCGACCTGGATTGATGGAACTTCAGTGGGACCATTTTGGACATTTACTTTTGTTCATGTATATGTATATGAGACTCAGAGATGTATTCATACTTTGGAGACAGATGAGATTTACTTTTTTTTTCCATACAGTGATATATATATTGTTTAGTCTTTCGCTTGCTTTTATCACTGGATCTGAAGTATGAATTGCAGTTTTGGTATACTTTTACTCATGTGAATGCTTTAAATCAGACAACATTAAATCATAATCATTTTTGTTGCATAAGTGACGGTCTGGAACTCGGGAGTTGAGTTTATACATGACTCCCGATTTTCAGGGTGTTACAGGTAATGTGGTATTAATGATTCTACAAGTTTTGAGTCTTACAGATTGTATTTAAAGTGATTAGTACTAATTTCACAGGTAATCTAGTTTAGTACTAGTTAATTCTCGTTTAATTTCTAAAGGATTCAGTCCTTAGTGATTTCTGCTTGAGGTGGTACTCGGGTCTTCGTGTGGATTTTTTCAGGACGTTACAGGCTAAACATCACCACTACTTGTCTCTTCATCAGATGTGACAACATTGGTCTCCTTGGAAGAAGCCTCTAAGTTTTCTTTTTTCATTTTAGGATAGGTACAATCATTTTTCATGTGTCCAATCATCCCACAGTTCCAGCACTTTAGTTTTTCTTTGTTGTTGCCCTTGGATTTGGATATAGGTCTTGATAATCCTGTACCTCGATTAGCATTCTTGCCCCTCATAGTCAATGCATCGGAAGATGTCCCCATTCCACCATTTAACTTTCTCATAGCCTTCCCTTGAAGGGCTGAGATAACGACGTCGACACTTAGGATTTTATTTGCGGTGCACATTGTGTCCTTTAATGACTCATATGATGCTGAAAGGAAATTCAACAACATATATGCTTGTTTCTCATCTTTGATCACTTCTTCCATATCCAACAATTTGTAAACTAATATATTAAAGTTGCTGATGTGGGCCTCCAGATCTCCACCATCTCCCATCTTAAAGGTGTAACATTGTAGCTTCAAGTGTAAGTGATTTTCAGAGAATTTTTTTACATAGATATCCTCTAACTTTACCATAAATTAGTCGCATTTTTCTCCTTCAAAATATTGTAAAGAACATCATCTGTGAGACATAAATGGATGGAAGCTAAAATATTCATGTCAAGAGTATTCCAGTCTTCATTATTCATAATCAATTTTCACTCCTTAAGAGCCTTAACTTCGCCTTTCTTGGTTAATAGACTAATCATTTTGATCTTCCATAACTCAAAATTATTTTTTCCTGAGTACTCAATATTAAACTTGGCATTTCCCATTGATGCTAATCCTGTAGATCCAGATATGTGCCCCAACGATTGCTTTGATACCACTTGTTGAGTTTTGGACTGCAAAATCAAACAGAGATGGATCTAGGATAACATTCCAAGAGCACCAAGCAAACACAAGAGAACACAAGGATTTAATGCGAAAAACCCTTTCAGGATAAAACCACGACATAAAGTGACAGATCTTCACTATGAAAGAAAAAATTACAAAGAGGAAGGACTTATCAGACTTGAACAATCTTCAAATCTCTCCCTTGCTCCACCCTTTTAGAAACCCTAGAACTCTTTTAGAAAGCCTTAGAATCCCTTAGAATACCCCTCAATCCTATTTACACTCATATATATAGTTTTAGAAAGAATCATAAATGAAATTGGAAACAAATCCTAAACTTTCGCAGTTTTGCGAAAAAAAACTACGTAGAATCTAATTAGATTTAAGACATCAAATACAATATCATTTACTTTAAAAAAAAAAAAAAGTTCTATTATGGCTAATTGATTTTTTCTCAAAAACCTCATCTTTCACTTATATGGGCTTTTTTTTTTCAATCATAATTATATCGCCTTCCTTCACCAATATTGTGTTTATCTTTAATTCTACAATGCCTTGGATTCATCGAACTTTGGCACCTTTAATATGGAAAAACTCAATCTAACTTTCTAAAACAATTGCAATACTAATACTTACATTGATTATATGTTAAAAGGTTTCTCAACCCTTGGTTATGATATTAATTTTTATAGAAAAAAGATTCGAATCTATGCAAGAAATGTAAAACCATAAGAAATTAAAAATTAAAACATAAAAGTTAAAGAGAAAAAACAAGAAATAAGAGGTATAAAGATTTACATGATTCAAAAATGTGCTTACATCCATAGGATGGTAAGAAAAAACTTTCTTCTTTATTAAAAAAAAATTTAAAAAAAATAAAGAGTTTCTCTCATACTCTTCTACCAAACAATCTCTTATTCAAGATCACCTACCAAGAAAATACATGCCCTTTCTCTCTTCTTGTATTCTTTAACACTGCCAACAAATCAAAATGAAAGTTGCTTAAATTCTAAGAAACTATACTTCTGGCTGTTTTATAGACCGTCTTAGCAAATTAAGTGCGCCACACCAAAACAATAAGTTATCCTTAAAGTCTAAGCAACCATGCTTCACTTTTTTCAACAAACCATAGAAAAGTGGGAGACAATTCCTTAATGGTAAATAGTGAACATCCCTATTCGTCAATGCCTGAAGCGTGACCCCACCATCATCTTAAGAGATTGGGTGGGCCACGCTAGTACCATGAGTCATGTCATTCCCATTTTATTTTATATTATTATCATTGTTTTTATGGTCCACCCATTGGATGGACAAGACTGATTTTCTTCGCAGATCATTCCAATAAAATGGATAGATGAGTGGACAAGACACATACATCATGGTGGGCCCACAACACCAACCACTCGGGTCACTATCGAGATCGAGCCCCATGATGTCGGGAGCGGATTAGTTGTTACTCGTGTAAGACCTTTGTGGGTGTTACCCCAACCTTGTGGGGCCACAATGATCTTCTTTTTTTTTGTATACACACACAATTCATATGTTTTTCCATCTCATTTTAGGATGTGACCTCAAACCTTAAGAAGATCCAACTCTTAGGTAGACCATACCACTGGAAACAGTAATGAATGACCATTAAAAACTTTTGATGGGCCACAAATAGTTTGGATCAAGCTAATCTTTGTATTTTTCCTTCATCTAGGTATTCTTAACATTATTAGTAGGTTGGATGGGAAGTAAACATTATGAAAAGGCCCTTCGGAATTTTTAATGGTGAGGCACTCAATCAACACTGTTTCCTGTGGTGTGGTCCACCTGAGATGAGATATCGATCTTCCTAAGATGGGTTGGAGAAATAGATGGACGAACGGATATACAACACATTATCAAGGTGGGCTCCATGATAAGGGTAACACCCACTAAGGTTTCACTGGGTGTTACCCGGGTAATGCATTATCTGCTCCCAATGGTGTCATTTTATTTAATTTTTTTTTAGTTTTTTTATGAATTGTTGTCTACAGTCTTAAATTTATTTGGATTGTTATCCAGAGTCTTAAATTTATTTGTAATAGGACCATTGACAAAGATCCTAGCGAGCAAATGGGGATGATGTCAATGCCATCAATAAACCATTTGATCTCATCGAGAAAATCCAAAAAAATCCTACTTAATTGTTGGATGGTTTTAGAAGTTGCTACTTGATGACATCGATGGTTCTTCAATGTCATCGACTGGTCATCAATGTCTATCAATGCCATCGAAGGTCCCATCGAGCGGGCGTGCAAAGATGCGTATTCGAGGCTCATGTGATACGGCCCAATGTGATGTATTTGAGGCCCATTGTGATGTATTCGAGGACCATGTGATGCGACCCATAGTGATGTGTATGTAGCCCTTGTATGTGACCCATTACGATGTGTTGAGGGCCCATGGGATGTGGTTATTGTAATGTACATGCAACCCATATATGAGGACCATTATGATGTTACATAGGCCTTGTGTGAGGACTAATGTGATGCATGTGAGGCTTATGTGATGAGGACCACTTTGATTACTTGTGGCCCATTAGTGCGGCCCATTGATGCAGCCCACCTGTTATATATGAGGCCCATGAGCGAGGCCCATCATGATGTATTCAAGGCCCTTGTGATGCGGCCCATAGTGATGTGTATGTAACCCTTGTATGAGGCCCATGATATTGTATATTAGACCTTTGTGTGAGGCCATGGGCCCACTATATGTTTAACCCTATGTGGGCCACTCCCTGGGAGCAATGCTGTTGAATGTCCACATTGATGGGCGATGATGGATAAATGTTCACATCGTAACCTTCCCTTAGGCCGATTCTGATTGTCGATACCGATTTTAATTGTCAAGGCTAATTGCTGCAGCCAATTGCCGATTCGGATCATCAAAGTTGATTATCAATCTATCCCAATTATCGTGACTGATTTACCGATTCTGATTATTAATCGATCCCGATTGTTGAGGCCAAATATCGAGGCAGACTCTGATTGTCGAGGCCGAGTCCGAGTGTCGATTTCGATTGTCGAGGTTGATTTCAATTGTCGAGGCTGATTGTCAAGATCTATGTGGTGTATATGCAACTCATAGTTGAGGCCCATTGTGATGTATATTCGGCCCGTGTTTTAAGCCTAATATGATGAATATGAGGTCTATATGATGAGGCCCATTATGATGCATTTGAGGGTCAGGCAATAGAGCCCATTGTAATGTATGTTAGGCCCACGTGAAAGGCCCATCGTGATGTGTATTATGCTTTTGAGTGAGGCCCATCATGTTGTATATGTGGCCCTTGTGTGACGTCATAGGTCCACTATATGTTAGGATCTATGACGGTCATTCCTTAGGGGCAATGTTGGTTAAATGTCCACATTGTCAAGGTTGATTATCGATGTCAATTATTGATACTGATTACGAGTATGTGACAGCATAACATCATGATACATGCCCATACACATCATCTGCATGTTTGTTATGAGATGTGGTTGATCATTGCATATGTCATTGAGCATGTTGTTATGAGACTCCCTGATAGGTAGATGTTATCTCACACGAGCGCAAAGTATGCGCAGGATTGATGCATGACTGGATTGTATGACTCATGCATCTTGCACTATGATTACTATACGCCCTAGGAACATCAAGGCCGTAACCTCCACAAGCATATCATGGATGGCCAAACAAGACACCAAAAATTTATTCTAGCATCGGGCTGCCATAGATGGCCCTGGATGAAAATTCTTAAACCCTCTTGGTACCAGAGGATGTCCCAACGTCGAGACTGAGTAGATACATGAGCGCCCAAGTGCCCAATAACAGGAGGGCGTGTCTCCTACTATGTCGTGATCGGTTGAGAGGGGGTATGGCCTTACCTGCTCGAGCATAGGGGGCATAGCTAGGCTAAGTTTGACCCACTCATGAATGGATTAGCTATCGACATGCCGGATAGGTATTGGCAAACTATTAGTCAGGCGGATAGTGAGGTTTCTTAAGCTCACTTAGACTGCTGCTGGGAGAGGGACGGTGCTGTTTGGAGTGTACTAGACCCCGGTGATGATCCCAGAGAAGAACTGTACTGATATGTGGACTTATTGAGTAGGAGTTGCATACTCATTCATTCATTCATTCATCCATTTACTATCCACTCAAGCTGGTGGTGCACAAATAATCTTATGTGTACCTTCGTAATGGCGAGGATTTCGGTTGGGGCTCACGACTAACCTGGGATCAGGAGTTTACCACATCGAGTCTGACTATCCAAATTTAGGTATGTGACTGATTTGGATAGAAGTCTTTGTGGTGGACCCCGTAGCATGCGATACTATGTACTATCACCCCGACTTCACATTCCTGCATGGTCATTCGCACTGTATATTGTATTACATCTGCGACATATGACATTTTGGGTTGCTATGTTTCTGCACTTATATGGTTTAGATGAACTTAGCAGGATTTACATATTGCATTGTACCCTTGCCATCTGATATTTATCTCTCTTTGACTCCTCATTGGCATAACTGATTTATATTACTTACTCTGATACTAGATGACTCATGGACTTATTAGCATTTCTTCTTATCTGATACTATTTGGCTTGTGGACTTGTTAGTATCTCCGTTAACTCTGATATTACATTCTGGGCACGCATATTCTGTTCACACACTTTCACCACCCATTAAGCTTTCTATAAGCTTATGCACGATAGATGTGTGTATGCGGTGTTAGGTTTCGACAGCGTGGAGCATGGAGCATGCAGCAGACCTCTGGAGCTTTAATTTTTGATATATGTATTTCCTTTTCAGTATTGTATTCAAATGATTATATTAGTGGACATGTGATGATGATGTTTCCTTTATGATTTGGGTAAACTTGTGGTTATGCTTCCTACGAGAATAATGTACGTTGGAAAATCCTCCTTGTAAGATCCCAGGATCGGAACCTGGCGTATAGATGCTGGGAGCCAAGAATGGGGTACTATAGAGGCTGTCAGCATCAGATGGCAATCGGGATTCCTGTAAGTCCAATCTCCGGGTTTGGGGCATGACATCTATATAAAGAAGTCTCTTGAAATTTTCTTATATTTAAAGCTACAGTTGTTCAATCTGAAGATAACGGAAGGGGCCAACGTCGAGGCCCACATCAGTAATTTCAATAGTCTTATTTGTAAGTTGCTGAATGTGGATGAGATGATGAAATATGAAGATCATGCATGTATTTTATTAAAGTCTCTTCCATAATTGTATGAGTTGTTTAAAGACCTTTGTGCAACGACAGGACAACCATTAGTGTTAAGACCATTATCTTGGCACTTCAGCCAAAGGAGATGAGAAAGAAAAGCGATGATGTAGGTGCTTTTGTAGATGTGTCGATTAAAGTGGGGAGGAATTTTGAGTGAGAAAGTAGATCTTCACAATCGAGATCCAAATCCAAGGGCAAGGGAAAAGGCAAGCTACAGTGATAAAACTATAGCATGACGGGGCAGATGAAAAAGGATTGTTACAATCTTAAGTTGAGAAAGGAGAAATCAAAAAGTTCTTCTATAGAGGTCAACATTGCGGAAACCAGTGAGGAGGCGAGTGGTAGTGACGTGTTGACTGCATCAAAATCTAGACATTTTAGTGATGAATGGATTTTGGATACAGGAGCTTCATATTACATGACCCCTCATAGGAGTTGGTTCACCAGATACAGTGAGTGTGATGGTGGTCAGGTGTTTATGAGCAATGACAATGCCTGTAACTTGGTTAGTATTGGAACAGTGTGAATCAAGATGTTTAATGTCATAAAGTATATCTTGACAGATATGAGACACATTCCTAATTGAGGAAGAGTTTGATTTCTTTGGAAACACATGAGGCACTTAGGTGCAAATTCATCGGGCTTGATTGTGTCTTTAAAGTTTTAAAGGGGGAATTCATAGTCATGAAGCCATATAGGAATGGTTTGCCTTTACAAGTTTATTGGAAGCACTTCATTAGGTGAAACTGCAGTAGCTGTAGTGGATTTCACATCTTCACGTATGTGGCATGTATGCCGAGGCTGCATGAGTGAGCGGAGCATGAAGGTACTTTTTTTTACTATTGTTTAATTCAAGTTTTTAAAAGCATTGATTTTAGTATTGTTGAGTGTTAAATATTGTATACTTCCCCTTATTTATTTCTTGGTTTTATTAACATGATAGTGCTTAATCGATGTATATTATGCATATTTATCCTGTAAGGTGAATTTGAGATCTTGTATTGAAAAGAATGCTAAAGGCATAGGAATTGATGCTTAAAGTTCACCAAGGCATGGATGGATGTTTGGAAACCAAGATTGAAGATTTCAAGCGCCCAAGATCCAAGAAAACTAAGTGAGAAAAGAAGAAAGGAGATTGACATAACTTCAAAGTCTAGACAACAAAGAACAGAGCTTTCGATTTGACTCGGTCTAATTGAAAGCACGCAAAACAGTCCAACAACTTGAAGAGTCATGAGCTGGGGATGGTATTATGGGACACTATGCCCCAGTTGTCGGTCTATATTGGGTGACGAGCTCCCCATAGTGACATTTGAGCTTTCTTAAATTGGTTGTTTACAGTTTGAAAAATAACGGTTGGGCTAATCATGCATTCATAGCATACGTGCGATGGTGGGTGGTTAATTCTGGGTGTTGTAGTATGTTCCCTTTGTCGTGGTATCGTTTCGTTAGATCTCAGATCACCAACAAATGACCCAGTTTTAGTGAGCTAGTCACTACGCATGTACTTGATGTATTTTAACTAGTTATTAATCACATGCATTAATTTTTCCCAAAATCCAACTGGATGAGTATCCCCAACTGTTATGCATTCACATATCCATGCATTTAAACAAAATTTCATCGTGAGTTAAGGTTTTCTTGTTTAACTATACTTAAGTAATGTGATGGTATGTAAATTTGAGAGGAATTCACACTGAGCTGGCCACTTATTCTTTTAGTATATAATCGTACAGATGGTGCAGGTGATTTGAATTACACTCATGTTCAAACTAATAAGGAGCATGGTACACACATTAGGGATTTGTGGTTGTATCTTCCCAAGAGAAGCTGCGTGATCTTGCATCTCAAGTCTGGCTATATTTTATTCTCTTTACATGATAAATTGTTTATTTTTTGTATTTGTAAGCATTGAAACATTGGTTTGTATAAGCCATATAGGCAGCTGCTCGTGAATCTTGAATGTGTACACAGACTTCCCCTTATCATTAATTTTCTTCTCTTTCGCTAAACTGCAAACTCTGAACAAGGAAAAAATATGCGTGTAAAAATAGGCCATCTTTAAAGGTTAACACTTGGATTTTTGGAAATGAGTAGTATACTCGGGTTTCGAAAACTGAGGAATTACACTATATGATTGAGTCACATGGATAATCATCCTTAGTCTTAACGTTAGAGTCAACAAAGGATCCTTGTTCCATAAGGATGACAACGACGAAGAAGAAAAATCAGTTGTGGACGTTCACATAAACAGATATGAGACACAAGTTGATACTAAGACGTAAACAGAGGTATAAGAGCGGGTGGAGTAACAACCAGTGAGAAGGAATTTGCCAAGGAATCGTAGGTTACTGGCGAGATACAAGGATGACTTAAATGTTGCATTTGTTGTCATTAAAGATGAAGGAAATTCACTTACTTTTCAGGAGGCTCTTGACGATGTAGATGCCGAAAGTGGAAGGCAATGATGCATGACGACATGGACTCTTTGTACAAGAATGAAACTTGCGAATTGTTGGAGCTTCCCATTAGCCATAAAGTGATTGGGTGCATATGGATCTTTAAGAAGAAACATGATAGGTACAAGGCGTATTGGCGTTGATCAGAGAGAAGGTATTGCTTCACCGAGATATTTGAGTTGTGATGAAGCAAGTATCTGTCAGTTTCGTATTGGCGTTGGTTGCCCAATATAGTCTTGAGCTGGAACAGATAGATGTTAAGATTATTTTCCTACGTGGAAAATTAGAAAAATATATTTATATGAAGTAACCAGAAGGTTTCGAAATACAAGGGATAGAGAACAAGGTTTACAGGTTAAAGAGGTCATTATATAGCCTGATACAGTTGCCTAGGTAGTGATATAAGAAATTTAATTCTTTCATTGTGAGCTAGAAGTTTACTAGAAGTGAGTATGATCATTGTATCTATTACAATTCACTGAGTGATAGGAAGTTAATTATTTTGGTATTGTATGTTGACGACATGCATATGGGCAGTCATAGCATGTCTGAGATTGTCATACTGAAGACTTAACTATCAGATACATTTGACATGAAAGATCTGAGGACTTCAAAGAGGGTTCTTGACATTGATATACATAGAGATGAAAATAGGAGCAAGCTATAGTGATCTCAGGAAGAATACCTTGAGAAGGTATTGGTGAAATATGAGATGTACATGGCAAAGCTAGTCGGCATTCCCCACGCGACTCATTTTAACCTTTCTCTCGAACAATGTCTTGAAACAAATGAAGAAAAACAAGCTATGTCTTGTGTACCTTATTCGAGTGCAGTTGACAACTTAATGTATGTCATGGTCTGTACGAGACCAAATATTTCACATGCAGTGGGTGTTATTGGTAGATACATGTCTAACCCTAATAGGCAACACTAGGAGGCAGTGAAATGGCTACTTCTATATATTCAATGTATGTAAGACTATGTCTTAGCATTTAAAAAATAAGGGACAAGTTAGTAGGCTATGTGGATTCAGATTACGTGGGCAGTGTGAGTAATAGAAAGTCAACTTTCGATTACTCATTTGTGTTAGTGGGTAGAGTGATTAGTTAAATGTTAAAGTTTCAATCTGTGGTGGCTCTTTCCACAACTAAAACTAAGTATATGGTGGTGATAAAAGCATTCAAAGTGTTTGGCTAAGGGGGTGATAAATCAGTTGGGGCTTCAGGAGGAGACTAAGCTAGTGAATTGCGATAGTAAAATTATGATTAATTTGGCAACGAACTCTGTGTATTATTTATGTACTAAGCATATTGATGTGCGTTGTCATTTTATCTGATATGTGCTTGAGGAATGAGAGTTGACACTTGAGAAGATACACACAAGTGTGAATTCGGCTGACATGCTTTTGAAGATGGTTGTCATAGAGAAGTTTTATGTAACTTCTTTGGGCTTAATGAAGTTGTAATGAGGATGAAGTGTGCATGAGAAGCGACGATGAAGCTATGATGGAAGGAAATTGGAGATGGTGGTGAAAAACGAGCAATGAAAACTGAAGATTGAAGACATGGAAGAGATTTATGTCTAATGTCTTAAATCTATCTATAACAGGGTCTGTCGATGTCATCGATAGACCACTTAATCCCATTGAGCAGATGTACAGACCACTAGATCTCGTTGAAAAAATTCGAAGAAAAAAAAAATCTTATTTAGTTCCTTTACAGTTTTGGAAGTTACTATTCAATGGTAATAAAGGATCTTTGATGTCATCAACTAGTATTCGATGTCTGTCGATGTCATTGAATGTCTCATTGAGCACACAAAGTTACATAAGTGCGTGAGATTTGTTTCCTATTATGGTTGGGCAGTGTATATATAAGATTAGGGAGTGGATCATGTATTTCTAAAGTGTTTTAAAGGATTCAAGAGCATAGTTAGAATTTCAAAGGAGATTCAAAAGTTATATAAATATGTAATATCTGCTCTCTTGTAATTTTATTTTTATAATGTCTCACTCCTAGCTTTACGTGGTAGTTTCTTTCTTTAATGCTTTTTTTCATATAAAATTTGACTTATCTTCTTGTTGTATGGGAAAATGGCGTTACAATTTGTTTGGCTTTTGCATATGTTTTCCCGCGACCCAACATGGATGAGATGTTTTATGCCCACTGAGTTCGAGAGAGAGAAGACGTTGTACCGATAATTGACGGGACACGCTCACGAAAGTCCACCTCCATTCAGTAGAGTTGGATATATAAAATAAAATCTGGTTGGATGGGTTATTCACGCTTTTGCATGCGGGCCACACCTATCAACGTCTCACGTAAGAACTTGGTGATGCAATGGAGGAACCTACCATGTAGATGGTCTGCCCCAATGATCAGGTGGGTTGAACGTGTACTAAACTCCCTGAACCGTCCATTCTTTTTTATTTTACAGGAATGACCCACGTGATGAGTAGACTCTCTTCCCTTTTAGCACCCAGTCATCTGTACGGTGAGTCCTACCTTATACATGGTCAGATACTGTGTACACATTCAATTATACACTACACTCGTGCCCTTTTCCGCCCATACCTCATGCCAATCAATGTCAGACTTACTTTCAGTAGCACTAGCGCATGTCATGACAATTAGATTCCCGACTAATGGGATATAAATGGAAATGACATTCACTTGACATTTCGACAGATTTGGATGTGAAATCACTTTGGTTTCCCCAGGGGGTTTGATAATGTAGGTTAATTATGATATCATAAATTAATTATATCATCATTATTATTTTATTATTGTCAAAGAAATAGAGAAATAGTGTGACAAATACAAGTTTATTTTGCAAAGTATTTTATAATTATCACACTTTTCATTTAATAATTATAAATTTTTTAAGCAAAGATAACATCAATTTATTTTGACAATAATTTAAGAAAAACAACATGAAATTGTCATAACTATATTTTTATTGTAAATAAATCAAATAATATAAATTATCATCATTATGATAAAAAAACATTTGTTGTTGGAGCAATTAAAGTAATTTATAATTATTATTCATTTTCTTTACATTAATGTGGTAGTGCACAACTTGACAATGACCCAAACCAATGAGGTGGGTGAGACCCTAACCCTAGGACCCACCCCGATTCATGAATTGTATATTTACACCGCTGGTTTGTTTTTCCAACTTATTTTAGGTAATGGTTCCAAAATTGGAGCAATATAAATTTCAAGTGGACCACACCACAAAAAACAATTGTCATTGAGCACTAACCATTAAGGTCACACAAAATTGGATGAAAGTAAAAGATAAAAATTAAAATAAAATAAAGTAAAATAAAATTTAAAAATATATCAGCTTGATCCTTAACTTTGCAGCCCACAAGCCCTTGGATTTCACCATGCATATTAGCTTAGGCATGGTCAAATGTCGTGCACCTTGATTGTGGGCCCCTATGGTCAGGGTCTCACCCACAAGCCCTCAGGAATGTAAAAATAGGATTTCAAAAATTAGAGTGCCCCCTAAGTGGAATCACATTATTTCTTGGATTGATTAGACAATTATTAACTTATCACAATATTTCTTGTATAAGAAAACCCTTACGTAAGAGAAATGACAACTTTGTAGAAACCACGGATCCAAACAGCCTGTGCTGTAATGGAAAGCAATTTTCATTCTCACATAGATTTTGTGTATCCAAACACATTTTTATTCTAAAAATGCCCTTGCCTATTGGATTGTAAAGTTCAAGCCCCACTCAAAAGACCCTACTGATATAGAGTACCATAACCCTAGTAATGATTCGGAGCGGTACTGTACTGCTATTTCGGTGCAAATTAGCTGCATTGGTCAGGTGAGTAGTGCCAACATTGATTAGTATAAGTTTGGTCCAATCCACTCTTCAGTGACGACTGAACCAAAACAATTCCTAACCATCCAATCCATGGCTTTCAAAACCAGCGGTCCTTATAAGTTGCTGTGGAACGGTCCAAATTTGAACCATTCATCCAGTGATCGCTATTTTGTTGTCCATCATGACATTAATCTGGCGACCAATAGAAGTCTGAAAAGCAAAGTGAAATCATTAGAATTAGAATAGTCAGCATCACCGGGACTGGTTAATGGTGACCCATAAAGAGCACAATGGACCATCTGGACCGTCCAGATTGTTGTTTTAGATCTCTTTTTTTTTTTTTTTTTTTTCCCTTCATAGGATCATGATCCCACAAAAGAAATATCAATAGGCCATTTTTGCATCTTTATTGAAACGATGAACTTATCTAAAAGAGGCGTGACCGTTCACCAAGTGGGCCATAGATAATTGATTTACAATAAATAATTATCCAATAACTGTTTTTGAACATTTGTCATTCTTATAATCACATAAATAATTAATCACTAAATATTTATAGGGCATGAATGATTTGGATTTAGCTGGTGTCCTTGTATTCTTGTAGCTGGACATCTTGTCCCGGATCCTCTTAGGACGGGTCTTTCCCAGTCCAGAACTTAAAACTGTTATGGATTAGGAAATCCGTATGCGTATCTATCGGGACTTGTGATCCTTCCTCTCGGATGCAAACTGCAGCGAGTAAACTCTTGAAAAAAGTATTGATTTTATAAATATATATTTATATAATATATATAAAATATTTGAAAAATGTTTGAAAAAATATCCTTTTTTATATTTTTGAAAATAGTCCCACATGGGAAAGAGAAGAGAAGAAAAAGATGTTTATATGAAAACAGTGGAGTTCCTTAATATTTGCTCTCATAGTCCATGAACCATGAGACTTGTGTGTTCCATGCATGCGCTCGCGCTCAAGCTCGATACGAGGGCGTGGGCATTTGAGGCAGTGTGGCTGTAGAGCCGTTAATGGCGCACTTCGCACGTGCGCATCATGTCGCAGAGGGTCGCCCCCTTCGCGAACCGCAGCGAGACGAGTGCGAGTCGCGGTGCGACAAAGTGGCTAAGGCAAATGGCTGTGTGATGGAGAGACTAGAGGATTGAATGAGAGTCCTCCAGAATAGGGCTGAAAAAAGAGCTGTTGCAGAAAATCTGTAACTGCTGTGAAATAATTGCAGGGTTCAGATAAAACTGTTGCATGGCTAGCCCCAACACCAAGAAAACGGCTAGCTGCTGTCTCACAACAGTCAGCATGCAGCAGCTTAATGGCCCATGCACAACAGTAAGAAAACAGCTAGTTTTCTCCAATAGCCAGAAAACGGTCATGAGATTTATTTCCCTAGACCATAACCTCCAGCCACTATAGCTTATAAAAAGAGGGCCTGGATGGATTTTCAAACCATCTCACAACTCATCCAGCACTACCATACGAAATTGAGACAGCCCACTACTTTTCGTTCTATACTCAAGTAATTCCAGAAAGATAGCAACGGTTAAACCCTTTGCAAGAAAAATAGACCAACGGTGTGGTCTAGAACGGATCAACAGAACCAGTGGCTGAAGATTTGACCAGTGCAGTGGTCTAAAACACACTATTCTTCTTCTCTTCTTTCTTATTATGAGATTTTTCCTTTTTTATGTATTTCTGCCAGACTATATAATAGAGTTCCATTAGTGGGCCTTCGTGTTTGCTGAACACAGTCCCACATCAGGCTCGTCGTATCCTAGAAGTGGTTTTCCTGTAACCTATCAACATACTCAATTAACTTTAGTAGGGGCAAATAACGCTTTAAGGACAGCGTTTCAGACATGCTTCAGCCTGTCCTTAGATCAGATAATTTTTTATTTTTCGGTTTCCACATTATACAGAAATTATATTAATCTGTATAAATTTTCAATAATCTTAAAGCGTTATTTGAGATGGAAGCCGACGGTGTTTCATCCATCAAGTTGATGAATCAAGACTTGATACGTCTTGATCGGTTCGATGGAACCAATTTTATAGGATGGCAAGACATGCTGAAATTTTTCTTGACAGCACTAAAGATCTACTACATACTAGATCCAAATTTGTAAGTGATTCATGAAGCAACAGACAAAGGCACACCCGAACATGTGTTTACACGCGCTAAACGAGCCAAAGATGAACTCTTGTGTCGAAGACACATTCTGAACGTGCTCTCCAACCGTCTGTACGATCTGTACCACCAGACATCATTAGCAAAGGAGATCTAGGTCACTCTGGAGTTTAAGTACAAAGCTGAAGAAGAAGGTGAAAGTGCACCTATTATGTGCCCTGGTTTGTCAATTACGTTGTAAGTTGAGTCAGTCGGACGACAGCACCTAACAAGAAGATCAAGTCAAGCGTCTGCCTCATCTGGATGTGTGGAAGCTCGCCAAAAGGTAAATCATAGCCTCACATCCCATGTCCCAAAACACCAGGTGATTAAACCCTTAAAAAGAACTAGAACATCTTAGGGTTTCTGTGTAAGAAAGCTTTTTATCAAAAAGAAAAATCAGTGAAATTTTTCTTACACTGTCGATTATATCGATTACCCCTTCGATATGATCGGCCAGCTCTGTCGATGTCCTCCGCATCTCAATCAATACAATCGAGTGAGGACAGAATGCGTCCAGCAATCAAAATAATCATCTAGACGATTTATCGATATATCGACTTAAGTGTCGATATCATCGATATTCGAATATCGATCATATCTGAAGCGGATCGATATAATGGACAGACTGCTTTCCAGCGTCCCTGTTTTTCTAAAGAAAACTAACATATGCTTCAATATATCGATGACTATCCGATTCAATCTGAACTCAAATATCGATCATATCGGGAGTCAGTCGATCATATCAATTGTGGGCGCATGTTCTCACCAGCATGAATTTCATGTTGCTTTTAATGTTGATCGGGGTGCCTGTCGATAAATCGATATTCATATATCGATCATATCAAGACCAAGTCGATTGGATCGAGTCAGGACATAGATCGTCCAGCAAGCTTACATATAAATCTATACGATTTATCGATCCCATCGACAAGGTCTTCGATATGATCGATGTACAAATTTCGATGACATCGACTGTTTCCCCGATTATATCTGTGATCCTGAAATTCTTCAAGGTTTCTCTCTTATTTTTCACCTGTCGATAGATCGAACCATCACTCGATGGAATCGGAGTTCGAAATCCGATAACATCGATGTGTGTCTCGATCCCATCGACCAGTTGGCAGAAGGTTTCCAAAAGCGAAATGACAATTAAGTTTGTATCATCGACAGGTCGGCCGATACAATCGAGAGTATACGCTCGATCATATCGACGACTGCTCGATGATATCGAACTCTGTCATAAATATGACCGTTTATATCCGTTGGAACCTTTTGCCTATAAATAGAGAGAGTAGTCTTTATTGTTGGTAGAGAAAGTAGAGAGTGCTTTTGAGAGTTTTAACCTTCTTATCATTTACCTTAAGCCCTTTCTCTCAGGAAGTTCATCCCCCAATCCACCCTCATCATTGATATCTCATAGAGTGGATTGGGGAATGAACTTCCGCATTCAAGGATCCTTCAGCTACTGCCTTAATGACATATCATTAAGCTGGGATGCCTTGAATGCATGAATGATGGAAACCACTCTATTCTCCTTATAGGAAAATCCTTAGAATGGTATTCCATCATAACCTTGACCCAATCTAAGCCTAGCATATATACATCTTTATGTTGTGGATCAAGGGAGCGGAAGACTCTTCATCAACAAGTAGAAGGTCTTCATCACTGTGCTGAAAGGGACTCATCAACTTATCTGTAAATACTAAGAGTCCAGAGGACACTTGCGATCATTCCTTTTTAGGATTGGATTTTAAGTGTTGCTCACCATTTGAAGTCCTCGAAGGAGGCCTCCGACGGGAGTGTACGTGCGGAGTGTGTTGTGTGGACCCTTGCTCTGTGGAGAGCATAAATATCTAGTTAGGAGTACGGCAACAAAACTCTAGGATTTGAGGTGAACCAAGTAGAAAACTCAGGGTGCATTGTGTGGACCCTTGTCCTGTGTGGGCATAAACATCTGGTTAGGAGTACGCCAGCAAAACTCCAGGGTTTGAGGTGAACCGAGTAGAAATCTCTGTAAAGGTTGAAGGTAAACCTGATGTAAAACCTTAGGTTTGAGGTGAACCATAGAAAACCTCCTTAGTGAAATTCGGTCACTCAAGGGTTGAGTGTGGAAGCCGGGAGTGGAGTAGACAAGTCGTCGAACCACTATAAAATGACTATTTTTTAGTTTGATATTATCTTTCATTTATGTGATTTCCTTGCATGTCTTTATATATGATCACATCTTATGCACACACAGTCATATCCATCACAATCTCATCTATACATTGTTTATCTTTTAAATAGTTTATGATTGGATCCTCTATCAGGCTTGGAAGCCAGTAGAGTTAAGGTTGAGTAATCCTAATCAATACTCTGTGATAGGATTAGTGTGATAAGGATTTTTAATAATTTATAAAAACTTTAAAAAGTTCTATTCACCCCCCTCTAGGATATACTGACCTATTCCTACTTCAACTAAAGCGGTCTTCACCGTAATTTTAGAAGGAACCAACAAATTTCTCATCGCCATGTATTTTGACTTCAGCATGATAGATAATAAACCGCTGCTGTCCCAAATCCAAGAACTGCAGCTAATAATTAACAAAATCAAAGCGATAAAGATTGATCTTCCTAAATCATTCCAAGTCAGGGTTATAATCGCTAAATTACCACTGATGTGGAAAGACTATAGAAAGAAGTTGCTGCATAAAATCGAGGACTACACACTGGAACAAATCCAGAAACACCTCAGGATTGAGGAAGAATCCTGTAACCGTGACAAAAAGAATGATAATGGGAATACCTCGTCCAAGGTACATGTAGTAGAAAATGCCAATAACAAGAATCCCGAGAAGGACGATTCCCTTAAACCCAATAAAGAAAAATTCAAGAAAAAATATTGTAAGACCCGTATCTTAGTCCGTACCATTCCATAGACTTCCGCAGTCTTACCGGTCGAATTCCGGCAACCTTCGACCCTTAACCGATATCGACGCGTGACCTTAATTCATATGCCGACAACCCGAGTCGACTCAACCTAAGACAAATACCATAGCGACCGCGCCGTCGTTGCGGTTCCGATGTCGCGACTCGCGCGTCGAGGCGATACCCTAGTTAAGAGATGTGGGCCAACGTTCAGTGCGAGGAAAATGCAGCGCATTGCGAAACCCAAGAGAATCTCTATGATGTGTCACATCAATCACATCAATCCCATCAATCAATCAATCCATCAATCCATCACATGTCAAGTACACATCACTTTCACCCCTTTTCCCAAGCAACCACAAAAGTCTTCCTAACCCATACCTTTCTTACACAAATGCTACAAAAGTCTTCCATGCCCATGCCTTTTCTTACACAAAAGGCCTCAAAAGTCAAAAAGCTCTTACACAACCATCACTCACCACATCCATCCATCACTCTCTCTCTCCCTTTACAACTCCTCTCTTTCTCGTTTGCAAAAATCTTCAAGCAAAAGAAAATCCCACGTATGGAATTCTCCAAACATTCCTAAGCTCCAAGTGGCCCACTTTCCTACCCCACCATCTCCCATCTCAACCCTCCATTCCTCATCTCATCCATTGAAGTTGAAGCTAAGGTGCTAAGGAACCCCTAGGAGCAAGAAGATCGGACGGTGGGTGCCTCTATAGGGTAGTTTCTTTCTTATTTTTATGATGGGCCAAGTGAGGCCCACCGATCAATGGTGTGGATCTCATTTGGGACCCTAACTTGTGGTCGATGGACCACTTGGATCATCATGATCATTCCATGATGGGGCCATTCTCCATGGACCCCATCATGATGTTTATTTCTTTAGAAAAGGTCATCTAGACCGTCCATATTGGTGGGGAAAGGATCCCCACCGTTGATTCAAAATTTTGATGGTCTCATGTGTCGAAGGACCACTTGATTGTATGATTCATTGCAGGGAGGGCCCATAGTATCGGGGTTCCTCCATCACAAATCGTGTCCCACTCTCCATGTCTCTCTCCCTTTTTATTTCTTTTTATTTTGTTTTATTTTATTCTATGCAATAGGGTTGTGTGGCCCACTTGAATGGACACCACCTTGAAGTATTCTTTTGTCCAAACTTTCTTCAAGTGGGGCCCACCTTATATGTTATCCCCACACCATCCATCTGGGGTGGCCCACTTCAACAGGTCCCACCATAATGCATTTTTTAATTATTTAGACCGAACCGTCCAGCGTCTGGGACGCTGGACGTCCCTGTTTTAAAAAAAGAAAAAAAAGAAAAGGGGAGCTTTTGTGAGGGGCTACTAGTATAGGCCCCACCTTAAGATAAGCATTCAATCCAAGCCATCCATCCTCTCGCCCATATCATTTTAGGCGTTGAGCAAAAATGTGAAGCTGATCCGACTTTCAGGCGGGCCATACCTTAGAAAATAGTCATCTCCACCGTGTAAAGTCCCATAGATTTCTTCCATGCGCCGAAATAGGCCCAAGTTTGGACTCTGTTTGTCGGTATCGGGCCGGTGAATGCAATGAACGGGGTGGATCCAGTTGATGCGGACCTCAAATGCCTAAAACCCCAGAAAATCGGGTTTTCCCAATTTTTGCAAAGAGGCCCTGCCTCCTCTCTGACGGTAGTGCAGCAGCTGCACGCTGCTGCGTGCAGCGTCAGCGTGCGGGCGGGCGCGTGCAACGTCGGGCGGCGTCCAGCAAGGGACCTACGGCTCCAGCCGTGGGCCCCACCATAATGTTTGTTTGTCATCCAACCTGTTCATGAGGTGGGTCCCACCCTCAGGTGGGCCCCCTCCAAGTTTCAGCTGGATCCAGAGCTCAGGTGGCCCACACCGCACGAGACAGTGTGAACGAACAACTACCAATGAAACCCACTCTTGGTCCACAGGAGTTTCAGATCAAGTTGAAATTTGTGTTTTCCCTTCACACAGGTCCGTGTGACCTTATGAACGGAGTGGATGGCGTATAAACATTTCAGTGGGCCCCACATGGGACCCACAATGGTTTATGTATTCTAAGTCCACCGTCCATGCAGACGGTGACACCCACCTTAATGTATCTGTACTCCCACCGTCCAGCGAACGGTGGGGCCCTTTGAGAAATATGTGTTTGGTCCTCACTGTCTAGCGACAGTGGGACCCTTCATGATGCATGTGATGCATCCAGACCGTCCATCTACGTGGTGAGATCATTTTAAAGGCAAGGGTTGCTGATTGGGTGGGTCACTTGTGTATGGATTAGGTCCATTTGATTTATAACAGGCCTATGGACTTGGACCCACTTGATATGTAAAGCCTATGGGCTTAGGCTCACTTGATATTTAAGGCCTATGGGTTTAGGCCCACTTGATATGTTTCAAGTCCATAGGACTAGGCCCATTTGATATATCCCAAGGTCCAGGGGATTGGACCCATTTGATGTATTCCAAGGCCCATGAAATTGGACCCATTTGATGCATTTTTAAAGCCCATGGAAGTAGGCCCATTTGATATATGTAAGGCCTAGGAGTTTAGGCCCACTTTGATATGCATGCAAGGCCTAAGGGTTAAGGCCCATTTGGCGTACATATGGGGTTCAATTGGTGTGACCCATTCGTTACCTTTAAGACCCATGAGTTAAGCTCATTTGATGCAATCCAAGGCCCACGGGTTTTGACCCATTGCAATGCACATAAGACCCATTGGTGTGACCCATTTATGTGGCCCATCTGATGAATAAAAGGCCCATAAGATATGGCCCATTTGATATATATGTAAGCCCCAATGGGATGAACCTACGGTCCATTGCAATGTGTAATTTCCCATACAGACTAACTAGCGATGTTTACAAAGATTGTGCCTTGGGAGCAATGTTGGTTTGACGTCCACATTGCGAGTATAATGTTGGTTAGATGTCCACATTACGACTCTCCTTAGGGCCCATTACTGGGCCGTACTTGCTGTGTATAGGCCGTCTAGGCCCATCCGCATTGTAAGAATGGTTCATCACTCATTTACATGTTTAGTATAGTTTCATGACTCATGATCATATGCATCATATGTATGCTTGATATGAGGATTGAATGATCATAGCATATGCCTTCGGGCAGGTTGTTTATGGGCTCCTGGTTAGGCGGTGTTGCCCTACATGAGCGCACGATATGCGCAGGATTTGTTGCATGACTGGATAGCGTGAATCATGTATTTAGCATTTGTGTGACATGGTTATTGTACGCCCTAGCGACATCAGGGCCATAGCCTCCACAGACGCATCGTGGTTGGCAGGATTGGATACCGAAAATCTTGTTCTACATGGGGTGCTATAGATATCCCTGGGTGAAAGTTCCTAAACCCTTATGGTACCAAGAGGTTGCTCCAACGTCTAGACCGAGTGGGTAGATGAGCGTTGAGTGCCGATTACCAGACGGTTACGCTCTCCACTGTGTCGTGGTCGGTTGGAAAGGGGTGCAGCCTTACCCGCCTGAGCGTAGGGGACAAATGCTAGGCTGAGTCTGACCAGCTCGAGGAATGGGTCCGCTATCGACGAGTCGCGCCTGATATTAGCAGACGGATAGTGAGGTCTTTTTCACTTACCTTATTGCACGCGATGTGGCGAAAATCTAGTTTAGAGTGTACTAGACCCCGGTGACATCCCATATTTGAGGTGTATTGATGTGTGGATATAGATGAGGATCTGTATGCTTGAGTTGCATTGTACATCGCATGGCCTTGGGATGGCCGATACATTCATGTCTTGTATCGCATAGCCTTGGTACGGCTCATGATATTATAGATCCATCTGCATATTCCACATTACTCTGACATTACATGTTTATATTACTACCGTGCGCACACACTTTCACCACCCTCTAAGCTTTCTATAAGCTTATGCACGACTGTTGCGTGCAGGTGACTTTGGATCGCAGCAGCACTGAAGCAGGAGCACGTTGCAGATCGTCTTGGAGTTTTTGTTCTTTACCAATGTATTTCCCTTTATGCTCATTGTACTTGTAAAGTTTTTTATCATAGTGGAAATATAATGGAGTTCTTGATTGTTGTTTGTGGGTTATGCCATTGGTTATGCTTATTACGAATCAAACTGACATCGAAAATCCTCCTCGTAGCATCCCAGGATCAGAACCTAGCGAATGGGAGCTAGGAGCCGAGAATGGGGTTCTACGGAGGCTGTCGGCGCCGGATTCTGCGATCGAAAATTTTGTGAACCCGGTTTCCGAGTTTGGGGCGTGACAAATATCCAAAAAAAGAACGAAAAGTTCAAAAGCCCATGCCATGTTTGTGGAAAAACAGGGCACTATGCTTGAATATGTCGATATCACAAATCTAAAAAAGAGACACGTACAGTAAAAGAAGACGATATTGTGGCTATGATCACTGAGGTGAATACCATTCAAGGTAAAGTTCAAGGGTGGTGGTATGATAATGCCGCTACAGTACATGTGTGCTACGATAAATCCGCCTTCAAAACCTATGAGGATTGACCGATGGTCAAGAAGTCCAAATGGGTAATGAAGTCCGATCGAAGGTCGTCGGCAACGGAACGATCGAGCTGATATTCACTTCTGAAAAGAAAATGATTCTGACTAATGTACTGCACGTCCCAGACATGAGGCGAAACTTAGTTTTTGGGGATCTTCTAGGAAAACTAGGTATAAGGGTGGTGTACGAGTCAGGAAAACTGATTCTTTCCAAAAATGAGAATTTTGTGGAAAAAGGATATGCTTGTAACGAAATGGTTAAGTTTTCTCTAAATGAAAGTAGCACTTCTGCGTATATGGTTGAATCCACTGAACTGTGGCATGATAGACTAGCCCATATAAGGTATAGTACCTTGAAGTTCATGGCTGAGAATAGTTTAATCTCATACACAGATAATGAAATCGATAAATGTGAAGTGTGCATACGATCCAAAATGACAAAGAAACCTTTTCCAAGTGTTGATAGATTTTCTCAAATATTGGATCTTGTGCACAGTGATATCTGTGAGTTAAACGACATTCTTACTCATGGAGGTAAACGGTACTTCATAACCTTTATAGATGATTGCTCTAGATATGTGTATGTTTATCTGTTAAAGAGCAAAGATAAAGCATTGAACATGTTTAAGATATATAAAGCAGAAGTAGAGAATCAACTAAATAAGAAGATAAAAATTCTCTGTAGCCATAGAGGAGAATACTTCTCGAATGAATTCGATAACTTCTGTGAAGAACATGGACTGCTACATCAATGTACAACGCCATACACACCTCAACAAAATGGAATATCTTAAAGGAAGAATAGAATATTAGTAGAAATGGTCAACTCAATGCTAATAAGAGCAAAGTTGCCGCTAAGTCTATGGGGTGAGGCACTGCTTATAGCATGCCATATAATAAATATAATTTCATCTAAAAAAATATAAAATATCTCCATATGAAACATGGAGAGGTAGAAAACCTAACTTAGGATATCTTAAAGTGTGGGGGTGTCTTGCATACTGCAGAACCCCTAATAAAAAAAGAACTAAGTTAAGACCAAAAGCTATTAAGTGTGCCTTCATAGGGTATGCATAAAATAGTAAAGCTTATAGACTTCTAGACATAGAGTCTAATACAATAATAAAATCAAGAGATATTGAATTCTTCAAAAATTCATTATCCTTAGAGTCAAAGGATAATGAAATCCAAACTCCTGATAGAGAACCAGATAGCACAACTTCACAGATAGTGGAAGCTCCTATTGAACCTCGTAGAAGTCAAAGAACAAGAATAGAGAAGAATCTAGGACATGACTACATAGACTCATAACGCATCATTTTCCATCTAGTAGAAGCAGATAGAGAAAATGTTATTAGACAAATACCTAAAGTAATGACTATAGAAGATGATCCTAAAAGATATAAAAATGTTGTATCCTCTAGAGATTCAGCCTTCTGGAAAGAAGTTATAAATGATGAAATGAAATCCATACTGTCAAATCAAACATGGGAACTAGTAAACTTATCTCCAGGTTCTAGACTCATAGGTTATAAGTGAGTATTTAGGAAGAAATATCACACTGATGGGACTATCCAAACCTTTAAAGCTCGACTAGTAGCTAAGGATTTTAGATAAAAAGAAGGGATAGATTACTTTGACACATACTCACCTATAGCTAGGATAACATCCATTAGGATATTATTTGCGTTAGCTTCTATACATCATCTTCACATCCACCAAATGAATGTAAAGACTGCATTCCTGAATAGTGACCTCCATGAGGAGGTATATATGGAACAACCTAAAAGTTTCGTTCTACCAGAAAATGAAAATAAAGTATATAGATTAGTCAAATCATTATATAGATTAAAACAAGTACCAAAATAGTGGCATGAGAAGTTTGGTTTCAAAATACTATCTCATGGTTTCATGCATAATGTAACTGAAAAATGCATATATTCTAAAGTAGATGGTAATTATATCATTATTATCTGTCTGTATGTTGATGACATGTTAATAATAAGTAATAAAATGGAAGGTGTGACTGAAACAAAGAAGTTTTTTGCTTTCGTATTTAAAATAAAGGATCTTAGATAAGTTGATACCATCATAGGTATCAAAGTTAAAAAATATTGTAAGGGTTATGCTTTGTGTCAATCTCATTATATTGAGAAAATACTAAACAAGTTTAACCATTTAAATATAAAGGAAGCAAAAATCCCATTGGTCTAAGTATCAAGCTAAAAGAAAATAGTGGAAGAACATTTGCACAATTAGAATATGCAAGTGCTATAGGAAGTCTTATGTATGTTATGCAATGCACTAGACCTGATATCGCATATGCTATGAGTAAACTTAGTAGGTTTACTAGTAAACCCAGTACTGAACACTGGAATGCAATTAGTAAAGTCCTTGGTTACTTAAAAGCAACCAAAGACTTAGGATTATTTTATTTAGAGTTTCCTGCCATATTGGAAAAATATACCGATGTGAGCTAGATATCGAGTGCAGGGGACAACAAGTCTACTACAGGGTGGGTATTTACCCTAAGAGGTGCAGCTGTATCTTAGGGATCCAAGAAATAAACTTGCATAACGCACACGACTATGGAGTCTGAATTTATAGCCCTAGCTACAACAGGCAAAGAGGTTGAGTGGCTAAGGGATCTTCTATTAGAAATCCTTTTCTTTGTAAACCCTATATCGGCTGTGTCACTACATTGTGATAGTGAAGCCACATTAGCTAGAGCCTATAGTGGCACTTATAATGGTAAATATAGACATATTAGTCTTCAACATGATTATGTCAGACAGTTGATTCGAGATGGAATAATTACTATTTTCTATGTAAAATCAAGCAATAATCTAGCAGATCCTTTCACTAAATCTCTACCGAGAGAGGTAGTAAAGGTACATATAGAGGGATGGGGTTGAAACTCTTCAACCAAAGTTCCACCAGTAATGGTAACCCAACCTAAAGTTAGAAAATCTCTAATATTGGGTTTAATGGGTAAGAAAAAGTCACTGATATGTGGAAAGTTTTCAGCATTAAATTATAAAATCTTATCCATAATAGATAAGTGCTGAGCATTACGAAAGAGGGTTGAGTCTTAGAACTCTTAATGAAATCAAGTCTTTAGGACAAGTGTCTTATAGTAATGGAGACACTAGAAGGATTTCACCTATATGAACGTAGAGATGGTGCCGTCTCTCATGGGAGTTAGGAGTTTACTCTCGGGATTATTCACGAATTAGGATAAGCATATGGCCATTAATTATTCTGAGCAAAATTGTGAAAACCCTAACAACACATAGCAAATATGTGTGTGGTTTCTCCGATTCTGTTATCTACGAAGAACTGGTTCAAAGCTACGGCTACCAGTCATTTTGACAGAATTTTAAGCTACTTATACTAAGGAAAGATTAAAATCGAAAGATATCTTTCTTTATGCATATAAGCTGATTATTCTGGCAGAAATGTTTAATTGTGAAAAATATATTTTTATAAAAATCAAGTGGGGGATTGTTAAAAAAATTATTAATTTTATAAATATATATATATATATAATATTTGAAAAAATGTTTGAAAAAATACCTTTTTTCATGTTTTTGGGAATAGTCCCACATGGAAAAGGGAAGAGAAGAAAAAGGTGTTTATATGAAAATAGTGGAGTACCTTAATATTTGCTCTCATAGTCCATGGAACATGGGACTTGCGTGTTCCAATGCGAAGCACTAGAACACCGCATATGTGTACACGCTCGCGCTCGGGCTAGGGGTCTCGGTCTCGGGCTCGGTGCGAGGGCGTGGGCATGTGAGGCAGTGTGGCTGTAGAGGCATTAGTGATACACTTTGCACTTCACACGTGTGCATCGACTCGTAGAGGGTCGCTCCCTTCGCGAACCAGAGCAAGACGGGTGCGAGTTGCGGTGCAACAAGGTGGCTAAGGCAGATGGCTGGGTGATGGAGAGACTAGAGGACTGAATGAGAGTCCTCTAGAATATATAGAGGGCTGAAAAAAGAGCTGTTGTAGAAAATCTGTAACAGCTGTGAAATAATTGCAGGGTCCAGCTAAAACTGCTGCATGGCTAGCCCCAATACCTAGAAAACGGCTAGCTGCTGTCTCACAATAGTCAGCATGCAATAGCTTAATGGCCCATGCACAACAGTCAGAAAACGGCCATAAAATGGCTAGTTTTCTCCAACAACCAGAAAATGATCATGGGATTTATTTCCCTAGGCCATAACCCCCAACCACTATAGCCTATAAAAGGAGAGCCTGGATGGGTTTTCAAACCATCTCACAACTCATCCAGCACTACCATACAAAATTGAGATAACCCACTACTTCTCTCTCTATACTCCAGTAATTCCAGCAAGATAGCAACGGTTAAACCCTTTGCAAGAAGAACAGACCAACGGTGTGGTCTAGAACGGATCAACAGAACCAGTGATTAAAGATTTGACCAGTGTAGTGGTCTAAAACACACTATTCTTCTTCTCTTCTTTCTTATTCTGGGATTTTTCCTTTTTTATGTATTTCTGCCAGACTGTGTAACAGAGTTCCATTAGTGGGCCTTCGTGTTTATTGAATGCAGACCCACATCAGGCTCGTCGTATCTTAGAAGTGGTTTGCCTGTAACCTATCAGCATACTCAATTCACTTGAGTAGGGGCAAATAACGCTTTAAGGACAGCATTTCAGACATGCTTCATCCTGTCCTTAGATTAGATAATTTCTTATTTTTTGGTTTCCACATTATACAGAAATTATATTAATCTATATAAATTCCCAACAAAAACTCTGTGGAACCCACCATGATGTGTCTTATGCACGTCCTTCATTCCCAAAATTGAAACATATTCAAAGCTCAAGTGAACCATACTACAAGTGAGCGGGAATTGAATACTTACGGTTACACCATACTGTTAGCCACACCCCACTTGGAATAGATACCAAACCACTTATGAAATGAGTTTATTTACACTCAATCTACCACTTAAGCTATTGATCCATGTCTGACAACTACATGAAATCACAATCCTCTAATGGTCCTGGCCATTCAATCCATGCCAATGAAACATGTAAGAAGAAAGGTTTGCAAATTGCATACATCTACCATGTATGAAGCAGCAACAACGGAAGAGGCACTTGTTTCTTGATGCAGGGATGGACGTGATGAGGTTGATTACCGTCATCCTTAAGGGGATAATTACTCTAAATCCACAAATCATCTTCTTGGACTCTTCACAAAGATTCCTCGAATCCATTGGGAAAATTAAGAAAATAGAAATAAATTTTAAGAAATTTGAAAATTAATTAATAGATGATAAAAATAAATTTATAAATAATATTATTTATAGACAGTCATAATTTCTACTAGACTTCATGATTTTCAACCAAATATAGTAAGTGTCCTATTTGGCCTAACCACATTATTCTCCTAAAATTTCTAAGCCCTTTTCATGTTGGGCACAACTTCTAAAGCTCAAAGCATGAGGAGATGTGATCAAACTAAAACTTACTATAAATAGTAAAAATATCACAAATTCGGCGTAGGCAACCCAGCGTAACTGGATTGGGTAGCTAAAGTAGCATCTAAAATCATATGGTACATTGAATAACTCATTCTGGTTTGCAAGATATGCCGACTTAAGGATTTCAATGGTCCTGATCACTTCCGCCTCCGATCGTGCCTTCTTTGGTCCATCTTGGACATGAAAGTGTCCATGACCAGCTCTACATCAGTCCCCTCTACTTCAAAAGAACTTGTCCTTAAGTTGTTGTACTGCTTTGGTTCACGATACTTAGTCTTAAGGTTCTTTGCTTACGAGGGAGTAGTTAATCTGACTCCCGCCCGGCTCGTGCTCTAGGTCTGCAACGTTGAAAGTATGTAGGATCTCTATGTCATCCGAAAAATCAACAACGTAAGAATTATCATTGATCTTTTGGAGGATCAGTACCAGTCCAATCTTCTTGTTCTTAAATTTGTTGTAAGTTCCAGTCGGAAATCTCTCCTTGTGAAGATGGACCATAAATTGGTCGCCCATCTCAAACACTTTTTGTCGTCAATGCTTGTCATCTTGCTCCTTATATTTGTTGTTCAAAACATGTAACTTGTCTTGCACCTCCATATGAATGCCCATGAATCGATCCGCCATATTTTTTGTTGTAATGCTCATGCCCGGAAGCTTGGACAAAGGGACCAAGCCAAATCCCACTGCTTCGGTTTTTCACCTGAAATACATCGAAGGAGGTTTCCCAATGTGGAATTCACAACTTCATTTTTCCCATCGGTCTATGGATGATAGGCACTGCTAAACTAAAGTTGTGTATCGAACTAACTCCATAAATTCCACCAGAAGTGGCTATGAATTTCATGTCACGGTCAGAAGTAATGGTCTTGGAAAACCTATGTAGTTGCACAACCTCTTTGAAGAATAGGTTCGTCACATGTATTGCATCAAGAGTCATCTTTAAGAAATGATCTACCACCATGAATACTGAATTCATGCCTTGCTGTTTTCGTGGGAGGTCAAGCACGAAGTCTATGGATAAGTCCTCTTGAGGGCCGTCAGGCATAGTTAACGGGGTGTATAGACCCCATATTCTAAGACTGCCCCTTGGAGGTCTGACAAACATGATAGCGTTACACTGCTTTACTCACATCACGTACCAATTATGGCCAATAATACCACTCCTCCACATGAGCCTACGTCTTATCTCGCCAAAGGTGTCCACTAAGGCTACCTCCATGTAACTCTTAAATAATCTACTCCCTCAGAAAACTTTGGGGAATGCAAAGTTAATTCCATTTGAAGAGGAAACCATTTTGCATATGTAGGTCATTAAGATGACCATCTTGGCATCTCATCCATGCACCTATGAAGTCCTCGTCCTCGACATATAGCTCATCAAGACAACCGAATCCGACTACCTCACTCCTCATTATAACAATTAGTGACACGACTGTTATTAGTCACCTTGTTCTACTACCCTAATTTATGCTTCAGAATGAAGATGAATTCCTACAAAAATGCGGCCCATCTAGCGTGCACACTATTCATATTAACCTGACTATTAATAAATTTAAGAGCTTGATGGTCTGTGTAAATAATGAACTCCCTCTAAACTAACTAATATCATTAATGTCACAGTGCCTGGACTACTGCTTACAATTCGAGCTCGTTGGTCAATCACTTTTTACATGTATCACTAAGAGTTTTACTGTAAAAGGATACCGGCCTACCTTCTTAAGATAAAACTCCCTCAATTTCAACATATGAAGCATTACATTTGACCTCAAATAGTTTGTCAAAGCTGAGAAGTACAAGAACTTTCATGCCTTAAAATTGAAACCAGGCTCACAAAATTCTCGATCGCCGAATCCGATGCTGACAACCTCCGTAGTACCCCATTCTCAGTTCCCAATGTCCATACACCAGATTCAATCTTGAGATCCTACAAGGAAGATTTTTTAATGTACATTTAACTCGTAATAAGCATAACCATAAGTTTACCCAAATCACAAAGGCAACATCATCATCATTACATATCCACTATGGTAAACATTTGAATACAATGCTGAAAGGGAAATACATATATAAAAAAAATAAAAAATCAAAGCTCCAAAAAATAGTTGGATGCTCCAATCTCAACGTTGTTGTGACCTAACGCCACCTGCACGCATCTATCGTGCATAAGCTTATAGAAAGCTTAGAGAGTGGTGTAAGTGTGTGCGATGCACGTGCCAAGCATATAGATATCAGAGTAAGCGGAAATACTGTCAATCCATAAATCATACAATATCAGAGTAATGCGAAAATATGTTGACAAGTTCATAAATACCACAATATCAGAGTACACAATGCAGTCAGCTATGCAAATAAGGAGTCATAAAGAGCCAAATATCAGATGTTAAAGATGCAATGCAATATACAATTCCTGATGAGTTCACGAATATCGTCAGCCTATCTAGGCCATATCAACCAGAAATATAGAAACTTAAAATTTCATATGCCACGAATGTAATGCAATATGCGTTGTGAATGGAATGACCATGTTGGGCTGTGAAGTCGGGATGATAGTACATAGTATCGCAAGCTACAGGGTCCACCACAAGGGACTTCTATCCAAACCAGTCTCATACCTAAATTTGGATAGTCAGACTCAATGTGGTAAACTCTTGATCTTAGGTTAGTCGTGTGCCCCAACCGAAATCCTAGTCATGCGAAAGTATACATAACTAATAGTTGTGAACTACCAGCCCGAGTGAATAGTGAATGAATGAATGAATAAGTATACAACTCCTGCTCAATAAGTTCACGTATCAGTACTGTACGTCTCTGGGATCATCACCGAGGTCTAGTACACTTCAAGTTAACTACTGCCCCGGCTGGCCGCGCAGCCCAATGAGTGAAAAAGACCTCACTACCCACCTACCAGTAGTATACCAATGCCTACCTAGCTCGTCAATAGCGGACCCATTTGGGAGCTGGTAAAACTCAGCATATCTTACAGCCCCCTCACTCAGGTGAATAAGGTCACACACCCTCCCAACCGACCACAACACAGTAGGAGACGTGGCCTACTGGTTTTCGACACTCGAGCGCTTATGTATCCACTCAGTCTAGATGTTGGGGTGTCTCCTGGCCTCAGTGGTTTAGGGACTTTCACCCATGGACATCCAAAGTACCTAGATACTCGAACCAAATATTTTTGCTATCCCATCTAGCCATCCATGATATGTCTGTGGAGGCCATAACCCTAATATCGCCAGGGCGTACAATAATCCCAATCACACAATGCGAGATGCACGAGTCACTCAATCTAATCATGCATCAATCCTACGCAGACCATGCACCCATATGAGATAACTCCACCTATCAGGGAGTCCCATAAACCACTTGCACAATGGCATATGTAGTGGTTAATCACATCTCATAACAAACATGCAGACAATGTGAATGAGCATGTATCATGATGTTATGCTTCACATACTCATAATTAGTATCGACAACAGGCATCGACAATCAGAATCGGACTCAACAATCAGAATTGGCATCAACAATCAAAATCAGCCTCAACAATTGGAATAATCCTTGATACTCATCCTAATAAAAGGCCTAAGGGAAGGTCACAATGTGGACATTTAACTATCATCGCCCATTAATGTGGACATTTAATCATCATTACTCCCAAGGAATGACCTTCATAGCCAAACACATAGTGGGCTCTAGGCATCACACAAGGGTCTAATATACATCGCAATGGGCTGCTCACACGGGCCACATATACATCAAGTCAAGCCTCATCATATGGGCTGAAAATACATCACAATGGGACTTACCAAATGGATCGAAAATACATCAAAATAGGCCTCATCATATGAGGTACAAAAATATCACAATGGGCCACGACATATGTGCCATGAATACACAATAATGGGCTTAATATATATCAAAATAGGTCCCATTACATAGGCCTCGAATACATCTCAATGGGCCTCATCTCACAGGCCCCAAATATACAACAAGTGGGACTGCACATGGCCCTCAAATGCATCACAATGGGCCTCATCACATAGGCCTCACATACATCAAATGGGCCACAATACATGGGCCTCATATACCTCACATTGGGCCCCAACACATGGGCCTGGTATACATCATATTGGGCCTCAAACATGGGCCATATATACATCACATTGGGTCTCACGAATGGTCTATAAATACATTAAGGTGGGCCTTATGGATGGGCCATAAATACATCAAGGCGGGCCTCATCAATGGGTCACACCAATGGGCCTTATATACATCAAGTGGGCCACATCAATAGGCCACCCATCTACACCATTCATCTATTTTAAGAGATCATTTTATAGTATTACCCAATCATATCAAAAGATCATCTGGACCATACCACAAATAGTAGTGGAGATAATGATTTTCACTGTTAACCATCCACTAGGCCCACCATAACATTTATGTAAGCCCCGTATCCTAGACCGTACCATTCCATAGGCTTTCGCGGTCTTTCCAGTTGAATTTCGACAACCTTCGACTTTTATTTGACGTTTGCGCGTGATCGTAAGCCGAGTCATGTATACCGAAGTTGACTCTACCCGAAACTTGTACCCTAGCGGCCGCGTCGTCGCCATAGTTCCAACGCCATGACTCACGCACTGATCCACTACCTGGGCTAGGAGATGTGGGCCCGCACTGAGTTTAAGGAAAAATGCCTCATGTTGCAATCCTTAGAAAATCCATCACATCAATCACTTCACTTGTCAAAGTACACCCATCAAGTCAAGTATCCTATCGCATCCCCCAAGTACACTACATTATTCTCAAAGTCAACCTTTTCATCCTATCTCTTACACACCCCATTACTCCTCTCCCATCATCTCTCTCTCTTTCATTGTCTCTCACATTTTTCCCCCCAAGCAACCCACGTCCAAGCTCCCTATGAGAGAGCTAGTGTGGCCCACCTTCCTACCTCCCACCTCCATCATTCAAAGTTCATGTCAACCGTCAGAATCGTTTCCTTGGAGCTCTAGAGACTATAGGCAGATGAAGGAAGAGAAGATCAAAGGTGGGTGCTTCTCTCTCTCTTTCTCCCTCTCTTTTTCATTTGTTTTGTGTGTGAAGATGTGATTGTGTGGCCCACTTAATGGGTTGTGAGATGTCCAAACTGTTCATCAAATGGACCTCACCTTGATGTGTGTCTTATGCACACCATCCAAACAGTTAGTGGCCCACCCTAGTAGCATGTCTATGGGTGGGGCCCACCTTAAATGTGTTATATGTAACCCTAGATGCTGGACGGGCTTCACAGTAAAGTGTGAGCTGACAGTGGATGCACTGACGCAAGTAAAAAAATTTAAAAAAAAAAGATTTGGGTGGGCCACTTGTGTAGGCCCCACCTTGATATTTATTTTCAATCCAAGCCATCCATCCCCTTTCCTACCTCATTCCAGGTGTTGAGCCGAAAAATAGAGCCAATCCGAGCTTTTAGCAGGCCATGGCATAGTAAACAGTTCCTTTACCATTGAAAATTAACCTGTTGTTTCTATACCACGAAACATGATCGATATTGGGCTCGTTTGGTTTGTCTTGACTAATAAGAACTAATGGGTGGGGAGGATTTTATTGATGAGGGCCCCACTTGTGAAAATAATTTTTTTTAAAAAAAAAGAAAAAGACAAAAGAGGAAAGGTGTTGACGCTGCTTCTGCCAACGTCTTAAGGACGTCGTAGTAAGCAGTGTCCCACTGCTTGTAAAACTGGCAGGGACTATGGGCCCCACTACAGGCTTCACCATTATGCGTGTTGAACTTCAGCACCGCCCATTTGATGGGCCCCCTTTTGTTATTCGGACATCCCAAAAATCAGCCACTCAAGGGACTCAAGTGGACCACACTTCAAAGCAGCAGGGGTTAAATGTCTACCATTGAAACCCTTTTGGTGTCACAGCAGCATGGGACCCACCCTTTTTATATGTATTTTTTAAAAATTATTCTATGCTGGAGACTCTTTTTTTTTATATTATTATATATTGGTGGGCCACGTGTGTGGACCCCACCACGATGCATACGTTTATATCTATACTGTCCATCTGAACGTCCAGGGACGCTGGACTGGATGAATAATAATAATAATAATAATAATAATAATAATAATATATTTTACTATACAGATATATATTATATATGTATTAAGGTGGGCCACGCATGTGGACCCACCATGATGGATGTGTTAGGTCCCACCGTCCAGAACGTCCAGAGGGTCTGGATGGTGGGCGTTTTAAAGATATTTAGCTATAATATATCTTATATATAATATAATATATTATATTATATATATTATAATATATATTATATATATCCTGTAACTCTGAAGTCTGCAGCTTGTGGACCCCACTAGGTATGTGTTATATCTAACTGCTCATCCATCTGTCGTATGCCCTACCTTGATGTATCGTTCTACCCACACCATCCATCTTAATTACATGGGACCCACCAACGATGATGGTCCAGCCGTCCAGCAATCTAGACAGGTGGAGCCCACCATTATATATGTTTGTATGAGTGCCATCCATTTATCTGGAGAGCCCGTCTTTGGCTCGAGACAAATAAATAAATAAATAAATGAAAATGAAGCAGATTCAATCCTCTGGTGGACCACGAACGTGGACCCCACCCCTGATGCTTGTATTACATCCAAACCATTTATTCATTTGATAGACAGCCACCTATGTAGGCCTGCCTTGATATATGTGATCCATCCAAATCGCCCATCCATTTAGCCACCCCGTCTCACGGCCTAAGACCAAAAATAAGACAGGTCTAGTATCAAGTGGACCACACTACAAAAAATAGAGTTGAATGCCCACCGTTGAGATCCCTTTTGGGTTACAAAAGTTTTGATTCAATATAATATTTATTTTCCTTTCCTAATCAGGTCCTTGTGACCTTATGAACAAACTAGATGGAAATTAAGTGCAATGGTAGGATCCACTGGAATTGAACAGTAGAAATCATCATCACCACTGCCATTTGTGGTATGGTCCAGATGATCTTTGGATATGATTTTTTTTAAAAAAAATAATGCTCTAAAATAATCTTTAATAATGGTTGAAGGGTGTTGTTGGTACGACCCATTTGTATCGGCCCATTTGACTTAGCCCATTGATTTGGCCCATTTGTATTGGTCCATTTGTATTGGCCCATTTGATTAGCCCAATTGGTATGGCCTATTTGACTCAACCCATTTGATTCAGCCCGTTAATACGGCCCGATGTTATATATATATATATATATATATATATATATATATATATATATATATATATATATATATATATATATATATATATATATATATATATATATATATATATTGGCCCATAAGTGAGGCCTAATGTGATGCATACATGCCCCATAAGCGAGGTCCTTGATGATGTGTATTAGACCCATGTATGATACCGTGAACCCATTATACGATTGACCCTATGAGCATCATTTCTTGGGAGCAATGTTAGTTAATGGTCTATATTGATAGGCAATGATGATTAGACGTTCACATTGTGACCTTCCCTTAAGCCTTGATAGGCCTTATCGAGGCTGATTATCGTGACCGATTGTTAATTTCGATCATTGATTATTCCAATTGTTGTGGCTGATTACCGATGCTGATTATCGAGGCTGATTTTTTGATTCTGATTTGTCGTGGCCAATTGCCGAATATCGATCAAGGCCGGTTACTGATTCTGATTTGTCATGGCCGTTTGCCGATTATCGATCAAGGCCAATTTCTGATTCTGATTTGTCGTGGACGATTGTCGAATATCGATTGAGGCCCATTTTTCGATTCTGATTTGTCGTGGCTGATTGTCAAATATCGATTGAGGCCAGTTACCGATTCTAATTTATCATGGCCATTTATTGATTATCGATCGAGACTGATTACCGATTTTGATTTGTCGTCGCCGTTTGTCGATTATCGATCGAGGCCAATTTTCGATCCTAATTTATTGTGGTCAATTGCTAAATATTGATCGAGTTAATTACCGATTTTAATTTGTTGTGGCCGATTACCAATTCCGATTGTCAGGGCCCAATGAGATATATATATGCAACCCGCATTTGAGGCCCAACGAGATGTGTATTCAACCCGTGTCTAAGGCCCAATGTGATGTATATTGAGGCCTAGGTGATGAGGCCCATTGTGATGCATTTTAGGGCCAAGCGAAGGTGCCCATTGTGATGTATGTTAGGCCCATGTGAAAGACCCATCGTGGTGTGTATTAAGCTCTTGAGTGGGACCCATGGTGTTGTACATTTAGCCCTTGTGTGAGGCCATGGGTCCACTATATGTTAGGCTCTATGTGGGTCATTCCTTGGGAGCAATGTTAGTTAAATGTTCACATTGTCGAAGCCAATTATTGAGGCCAATGATTGATACCGATTATGAGTATGCGACAGCATAGCATCATCATACATGCCCATATGCATCATCTGCATGTTTGTTATGAGATGTGATTGACCATTGCATATGTCATTGAGCAGATTGTTATGAGACTCCTTGATAGGCGGAGGTTATTTCACATGAGCACACGGTATGTGCAGGATTGATGCATGACTGGATTGTATGACTCATGCATCTTGCATTGTGATTACTGTACACCCTAGCAACATCAGGGTCGTAGCCTCCACAGGCATATCATGGATTGTCAGATGGGACACTGAAAATTTATTCTAGCATCGGGCTGCCATAGATGGCCCTGAGTGAAAATCCCTAAACCCTCTTGGTACTAGAGGATGTCTCAACGTCGAAACCATAGATACATGAGCGCCCGAGTGCCGAATACAAGGAGGTCGCGTCTCCCACTATGTTGTGGTCAGTTGGAAGGGGGTGTAGCCTTACTAACCCGAGAGTAGGGGGCATAGCTAGGCTGAGTTTAACCATCTTGTGAATGGGTTTGCTATTAACGTGCCAGATAGGTATTGACAAACTATTGGCTAAGTAAATAGTGAGGTTTCTTATGCTCACTTGGACTATACTGCTGGAGAGGGACAATGTCATTTGAAGTATACTAGACCCTGGTGATGATCCCAGAGAGGAATTGTATTGATATGTGGACTTATTGAGTAGGAGTTGCATGCTTATTCATTCATTCATTCACTATCCACTAGGGCTAGTGGTGTGCAACTAATTATTATGTACCTTCATTATGATAAGAATTTCGGTTGGGCGCGTGACTAACCTGAGATCAGGAGTTTACCACGTTGAGTCTGACTATCCAAATTTAGGTATGGGACTGGTTTGGATAGAAGTCCCTTGTGGTGGACCCCGTAGCATGCGATACTACGTACTATCATCCCAACTTCACACTTCAACATGGTCATTTCATTTGCATCGCATATTGCATTACATCTGCAGGCATATGGCATTTTGGGTTGCTATGTTTCTGCACTTATATGGCCTAGACAGACTTAGCAGGATTGGTATATTGCATTGCATCCTTAGCATATGATATTTGGCTCTTTGTGACTCCTTATTGCATAGTTGTTCTATATTGCGTATTCTGATATTGATTGCCTTATGAACTTGTCTATACTTTCGCTTACTATGCTATGGTATGATTTATGATCTTGTCATTATTTCTGCTTATTCCGATACTATACGATTTATGGATTACCAGTAATTTCAGTATTGTATGATGATGGCATTGTATTAAATACTTGACACTTTGTGTACATACTTACACCACCCTCTAAGCTTTCTATAAGCTTATGCATGATAGATACGTGCAAGTGATGTAAGGTTGCAGCAGTGTTGAGCTTGGAGCGTGCAGCGGTCTTCTAGAGCTTATTTTTCGATTTATGTATTTCCCTTTCAGCAATGTGCTCAAATGATTATATTAGTGGATATGTGACGATGATGTTACCTTTGTAAATTGGGTAATTTTATGGTTATGCTTTTACGAGTTAAATGTACCCTGAAAAAAAAAATCCTCCATATAGGATCCCAGGATCAGAATCTGGCGTATGGATGCTAGGAGCCGAGAATGGGGTAATACGGAGGCTATCAGCACCGGATTTGACAATCGGGATTCCTGTGAATTTGATTTTCGAGTTTGGGATGTGACAATTTATTTTCCATTCAATTTTTTCATAAGGTCACATGGACCTGAATTAGGAGGAAAAACAAGTTTCATATTGATCCAAAACTTCGGTGCTCCCAAATGGTTTCGATGGTAGTCATTTTATCCCCTACTGATATTTGCAGTGTGGTCCACTTGATAAATAGATCTATCTTATTTTAATCTCAAGCCTAAAGACAAACTCACCATCCGGTTGGATGGTTTAGATATAACACAAGTTACAGTGGGACCCACAGAACTTGCTGACAACATCATAGCAGTGGGTCCCACCGAACTTGCTGACATCATCAGCAACTATGGCTGGCGGGGTCCCCAGATGGATGGTATAAATAAAATAGTTACATTATGGTGGGGTCCACCCTCAAGTGAACGGTGATGATGAACACTTGCATCACTGAGTAACCCACCATCCAGTAATCTGGACGGTAGAGATAAAGCACATATATTATAGTGTGGTCCATGGTCCAGATCAATGGATAGACGGCGTCAATGAAATCCACACATGACGTGGTGGTCCCACATATCAAAGGTGGATTCCCACCGTCCAATTCAATGGATGGTGAGGATGATAGATGAACCAGATGCATCTGGTGGGTCCCACATGGGTCCACCAGCTATATATATTATATTATATTATATTATATTATATATACATATTATATAATATTATATGTATTATTATTATTATTATTATTTTAATGTCCAGGACCTGGACCTTATTGATGGACGGCCTGGATGAACCACATATCATGGTGGTCCCATGATTTAACGGTGTGGATCTCACACATTCTACCAAGGTGGATCTCACCATCCAGCGTTCTAGAGGTGCAGATATAACAGATGCATCAGGGTGGGGTCCACAAATGTGGTCCACCAATAAAAAGGATGACAATGTGTATACAACACACACATCATGAGGGTCCCACTGATCTAGACAATCTGTCAGCGGGGGTGTCCACCGTTCCAGATAATGGATGGCTGGATAAAAGTACATACGTCATGGTGTGGTGTCGCGTGGTGGCCCACACAAGTTGGACCAAGTTGATATTTATCTTCTCCCTCTAATGGGGCTTGTCCAAACGAGTAGCAATATGGCCACGACATGAGCCCTGGTTGGGTCCACTTGGTTGAACAGCATGGATTAACTCATCATGGTGGGTCATACAAACACACATCACATAAAAGGCAAAAGAGAGAGAGGGAGATCGGAGTAGTGGAGGGACCCCGCCACTATGGGCCCCTCTTAAACAATGCATACATTAAGATGGGTCCCACCATGTGGGCCCTCAAATTACAAAATCAAATAATAAAATCACCCACCATTAGATCTTGGACTCCTCCTTCCACTGATGCATTCTAAAGCTCCAAAGGATACAATTCAACAGTCGAGATGATCTTTGGAGCGTGGGATTGGGTGGTAGGAAGGTGGGCCACACTAGCTCTCTCCCATGGAGCTTAGACATTGAGCTGTTTGGGAGTGAGAGAGAGAGAGAGATGAGTGAGAGAGGTTGTAAGAGAGAGAGAGAGAGAGAGAGAGAGAGAGAGAGAGATGGGTGAGTGATGGGTAAGGGATGGGTGAAAGGTGATGGGTGTACGTGACATGTATGGGTGAAGAGAGAGAGAGAGTAGACTTTAGGGGTTACTTTTGGGGATGGGACATGTACTTGATTGATGGGACAGTTTCTCTTGAGTTTTGCAACCTACGATGTTTTCCACGAATTGAACGCGGGCTCACATCTCCTGGCCCAACTATCGCCTCAACGGGCGAGACGCGACGTCGGAACTGCGGAGATAGCGCTATCGCAAGGATACAAGTCTCGGGTCGAGCCGACTCTAAAAAATGAGATGTGACTCAGGATCGCGCGCAAACATCGGTTACAGTTTACGAATTTCTGAAATTCTACCGAAAGGACGGCAAAAGCCTACGGAACGGTGCAGACTAGGATACGGGTCTTATAAGAACTAGGGTTATTGTAACACCCTGAAAATCGGGGGTCGTCTATAAACTCAACTCCCGAGTTCCAGACCGTCACTTATGCAACAAAAATGATTATGATTCAATGTTGTCTGAGTTAAAGCATTCACATGAGTAAAAGTATACCAAAACCGTAATTCATACTCCAGATCCAGTGATAAAAGCAAGCAGAAGACTAAAGAATATATATATCACTGTATGGAAAAACAAAGTAGATCTCAACTGTCACTAAAGTATGAATACATCACTGAGTCTCATATACATGTAAAGAAACAAAATCAAATGTCCAAAATAGTCCCAGTAAAGAGTCCCGTCAACCCAGGTCACCTAAGCAAAGCCGTCGTGGTACTGCATGTATGAGAACTCATCCTGGTCCTCATCATAGTCCGGCTCTGCCTCCTGGATCTCTGCATCACCTGCATCTAAGACAGGGTCTGGTGGGTGTTGCAAATACTATCCCGTAACGTGGGAGTGAGTGATCAACTCAGTGGAATCATAGAGCAAAGATTAGCATGTTCTCAAATCAATCATGCGATAATAGTAAAGCAGTAAATCAGACAATCCTAATACTGTTGTTAATGCAATATGACATGACATGATGGATGCCCTCACCGATGTTCTCCCTCATACGGCACCATCTTCGTCCGCGGCATGCGTGCATCCCACCCAGTACTCCACATCTTCCAGGCACATGCAATGTAATGATGATATGATTGCCAAGTTGTTATTAGTCCATTCAATCAGTAGGATTGGGAAACCAAGGTACTTCCCTTATATCAATCCCAACACAGATCCTGTCTAGGGTCATCACTCCTAGTAATCTCATACGATGTATATTTTGTAGGTCGCTGCAAGGGCTGCCAGGACTGTTGCTCGCACTCGTTGCACCGCTCCCCCATCACCTTATCAATACAGGCCTACTGTACTCTCACTGCTACTGAAGGGTCGTCGCCTCCCGTAGACTCAGAATACGCTCGCGGTCACTATAAAGGACTCGTCGCCTGATCAGTGTAGGCTGACAACAAGAATATACTGTCCCATACCACCATAATCTGCTCACGAGACTAGGTGCTCACTGGTCACTACGGGGAGGTTTGTGGCCCCAGCGTAGGCCGACAGCTCGACCACGGTGTCCCATACCACCATGCCCGGCTCATGAGTCTTCGTAGATCAAGGTACCATGGTTGACAGGGTTTATAATGGTAAGTTCAGTACCCTAGGTTTAAGAAGTTATGACTCATGCAGGGTGAACATACAATGGCCAGTCGGGTTACTTGACGGGCTCGACTAGCACGATCGCATCTCAAGTCGAACGACATGAAGTGCGTAAAACACTTCGTGTGGCCTAACCACTGCCGCCAACTCCAAAACACGGCTCGCGTTCATCGACGCGTCGTTCGTGGCCAAGATACGCCAACCACGAATTCGCTCGGTTACCGACTGCCTGGACTAGGCATAGTCCCAAACATATGGAATCACATCAGCAAATCATGTGAGAGTATTGGAAATGAAATACAACCATGTGAGCATGTTAACACATGTTATAACATACAACTTAAGCAAATCTTCAAGCACATGCATTTCATACATATAATGAAATCATGCATTTAGCTAACATGTAGGAAATCATTTACACCAGCATATTAATTGAGAAAACAATCTCAAACTAATTCATAACACCATTTAATTCAATACATACTAATACAAGCATTTATACAAACACTAACACTACACACTTAAGTCTACATATAGTATGTCGACTCAAAGTGCACATTTAGGCGAATCTCTTCGCCAAACTAATTTTGCACGTATTCCTAATATTCTAATGCGACCATAAACCATGTCAATCACATCAGCAAAATATGAATGAAATCAGTACTTCCTACAAATGACTAAAATGCCCTAAATCTCATATTCTTCGCCGGTTTACGAAACAGGAAACGGACAGCATGTTGTACATGTCAAACGGCGTTGCTGTCGATAATCTACTATTAAACGACATTGAAAGTGTTGGAAACAGTCAATCAAAGCGTCTTAAATTCGCACCTTATCTCTTATAAACGTATCGTTTCGAACGAAGCGTATACGCTTCGTCCACGGTGACTAGACAACCTGTTTTGCAAGATGCATCAGATATCTCGCAACGGAAACAAAGGAACACTAAATCAGCAACTTTTAGGGTATTTTCTTACCTGAACACGCGAAGGAATCACCGGCCAGGTGATTGAAGTGTGTTGCTTAGGCACTTGCAACGGGTAGTGCAACGGCAGAAAAATTCTCTCCTACTCTCTCTCACAAACTCTCACCTTTTCTCTCTCCCAATCTAGGATTTTTCTCAAATTCGGATGGGAGAGAGGAGTGAGGGTTTCAACCCCTTTTATAAGCCTAAAAATGCCCGGAATAGGCTCAGGAACAAAGTTTACTTAGGGTATATCCAAATCAGGGCTGTTTCGGTCCAAAAGACCATTTCTGGTGGTCCCCTGGCCGAACGCGATCGGACTTAAGTTCGTACTTGTCGGATGTTGCTCTCATCCCATTTTCAGACCATCAGTGTTCGTAGATCGCCCGTGGCGGTCCAGTTTCAGTTCAGCGGTCACCGCACGTAGATCAGGCCTGTAAGCCTCATGATATGAAATAGAAATTTTTCCTGATCCGAGGGTGTAATTTGGCTGAATTCTGACGGTCAGAACGCTTAATACTGACACGTCAAGTCGTGTGCCAGATTTGAATTTCAAATTCCAAATCTGTCCCTATTCTTACTCTCTTCAGTCCACGCTCAATGAAATAGCCCGTGAATGTCGATTGGACTTGATTTTAGAAATGATTGTCAAGTCCAGCTAGGCGGTTCTAACGGTCTAAGATAGTGGGTATCGGACTTTCGATGCGCGGTCTAGATCCTATACAAAGTTTCAAAGTGGTCCAGAGAACAAACCTGCTTAGAGTTTGATCCGAGGTTATAGAGTATTATAGAGTCATTGGTTCTACTTGATTTGGGTCTTGTAGAACGTATTTAAAGTGATCAGGGACTATTTTCCAGCTACTCTAGTATTGCGCTAGCTAACTTACTCTTATTTTCTAAAGGAATTAACCCTACGCGATTTCTGGTCGAGTTGGTACTCGAGTCCACGTATGGATTTTTCCAGGGCGTTACAGTTATAGAAAATTTGTGCTTAATCTTAGTAAAACTCTTGTCAACTTCGACATTCCACTGAAATGGCCCCTTCTACGTGTAATCTATAAGTGGTGACACAATGGTGCTAAATTTTTTCACGAACCGACAATAGAACGTTGTCAATCCATGAAAACTCTATACTTCAATGATGTTTATTAGAACCGGTCATTCCCTTATGGATTTTACCTTTTTAACTTCCTTTCAGATGCCCGTGGATGTCACAACAAAGTCCAAAAATAATAGGCTATTAGTCAAAAAGTTACATTTTTTTAGATTGAGATACAACTTATTTTTGGTGAGAACTTGAAGGACTTGTTCAAGGTGTTTCATATGGCTTACTTCATCCTGATTGTATATCAAAATGTCATCGAAGTAGACTATGATAAAATGCCCAATGAATGGCTTTATAACTTGGTTCATCAACCTTATGGATGTATTAGGCACGTTCAAAAGACCGTGCCGACCATTCATAGAATCCTTCTTTGGTCTTAAAAGCTGGTTTCCACTTATCACCTGGCCATATTCAAATCTAATGGTAGTCACTTCTTATATCTAATTTAGAAAATAATTCCACACCCTCAATCATATCTAACATATCTTCCATCCGTGGTATGAGAAATCTTTATTTTATGGTAATCTTGTTGATCGCCCGGTTGTTGACACACGTGCTCCAACTCACATATTTCTTTGGAGGTAATGGGGTCAATAAGTCACATAGGCTCATGCTTTCTCGAATTTGACCCTTATAGATCAACTTCTCCACTTATCCTTGTAGAATATCACACTCCTTCGAACTTATTTGATAGTGAAGATAACTAGGTAAATTAGACCCAGGGACAAGGTCGATATGATGCTTAATATTTTGTATGGGAGTTAATCCATCGAGAAGGTCATCAATCCAAATTTCTTTAAATTCATTCAGCAATGGCTTTAAACATGGATGAATGTTTGGGGCTCCGATTCCTTACCTTCTACCACCACGGCATACACCTTACCAGTTTTCTTGGATTCCTTTATGAAATCTCGAATGGTCAAAAGGAAATTCACCTCCATTTTAAAAGCTTTAAGGTGGTTCTCTAGTTCCATAGGGGCAAGGACCATTTTTTGACCAACCTTGACGAAGAAGTAAACATTGTCTCATCCTCGATGGGTCGCATCACGATCCGATTTCCATAGTCGACCAAGTAATATATGGCATGCTTTCATATTGACCACGTCATAAAGTGCTTGATCCTTATAATTTTACCAATTGAAAATGAGTGTACATTATTTAGTTACCTTGGTGTCGTTCACCTTTTTTTATCCAGTCAATCGAGTAAGGGGAAGGATGATTTGTTGTAGGTAGCCACAACTTATCCACCATCACCTTGGAGACAATGTTCTCACTACTACCACTATCTATGATTACATACAAACCTTATCATTGACGGTACATTGCGTACGGAATATGTTGTGCCACTATGGATTCAATTCCTTCCGCGGGGTGTACAATAATTGTCTCATGACTAAGGATTCATCATGATCCTTGGCTAACCATTCTTCATCACCAATTCCTTCCTCAATAGTTTGTTCATCTTCATTAAATTCATGGTCTTCGTCTGCTGCATCACCTTTAGTGCCCCTTTTGTTAATGGTTAAGTGAGCTACAGGGTGTTGAGGGTAGGTATTTGATATGTGGCCCAGTTGGCCACATCAGTAACAAGTGTTCATCCTTGGTCGACTATGAAGATTTAGAATCATACTCAGACCTACTATTGTGGGTGTTACATGTTGAGGCCTAGTTGGGCTGCTCCTTATATCACGGTTTATGGTTGCGGGAGGTTGAGAACGTCGTCCTACTGATTTTTTTTCCTCATGTTAGCACATGAATCTTGCGTGGGACTCGTCATGAGGGGCCAATTTAAAGGATCATGCCGAGTAAGGACTCTTACAAGTTACATTTCTACCCTACCTTCCAACTGAACCACTTCATCCACGATCCCGACCGAGTGCATCTGAACTTGATCTTAAATTGTCGATCGTAACCCACCTATAAATCATGCTACCTTTTATGATTCAGTTTTTGACAGGTCATTTCGAGTTGTCAACCTCTGAAATTCTTAGATGTAATCTATGATTGTTTGATTCCCCTGTCGATAATTTTGGTATTGCTCGGACAATACCTTCTCATAATCACTAGGGAGGAATCATAATCAAAGAATGTGTCTCATTCGTGGTCATGATCGAATGGGCACCTTGTTCTGTTGAGCATGTGAGAGTTATAATTTCTCCCATTATACAAAAGCACTAGATTTTAATCTGAACGTTATTAATTTCACCTTTTTATGTTCTGGTATGTCCATGTAATGAAAATATCATTCTACTTCAACTAACCAGTCGAAGAAATCTTCTATATGTAATGAGTCATTAAACAGGGAAGTCTGACCTTATCTTAATAGTCTCTTTCAGCACAATCTAGTCAATCACCTCCATCGACTGGTCGTCAAGCAAAGTCATCATTGATGTCCTCATCACTAGAGCTCGGCTCATCTACGGTAGCCATATGATTCACCACTGGTAATGCCCTATAGAGATCTAGGCTGTGTTGTACAACAATCACGGGCGGCTGAGCATCCGCCTTGGGCTCAGGGTAGAATTAGCATATCCACAAGACGGTTGAGATTTTCCTACCACCCTTACATGATTAAATGACTCTCCCAGTGAAAAGTTTCCAATCTTTCCAAAAGATAACAAATCCCTAGATCACTGTTAATGGAATTTTGGTCCATTCCTTTGTTATTTGTCTTCGATCTGAGGGAAGTCTTCGCTCTAATACCAATTGACACAGGGATGGAAGTGATGAGGTAGATCACCGTCTTCCTCAAGCAGATAATTACTCTAAAACCATGGAGCTTCTTTAGACTCTTCATAGAGATTCCTCGAATCCACAAGGGAAAATAAGAAAATAGAAATAAATTTTAAGAAATTCAAAAATTAAATGATAGATGATAAAAATGAATTTACTACTCTTTAAATAGTGATATCAAACATAGGAAGAAGTTTTATAATCAAACTCCAACTCAAACTCCCTAAAAAACATGACTTACTATAAATAGTAAACTTACTATTTATAGACGACCATGATTTCTACAAGACTTCATTATTTTCAGCCAATAAGTGTCCTATTTGTTCTAACCACATTATTCTCCTAAATTTTCTAAGCCCTTTTCATGTTGGCAATAACTCCTAAAGCTTAAAGGATAATGAGTTATGATCGAACTAAAAATTAATTTAATATAGTAAAAACAAAATTTAAAAGGATTTTTTACCATTGATCTGATGGAATCTCGCAAATTCAGCATGGGGAACTTGGCGTAGCGGGGTTGGGTGGCTAAAGTAGCTTCTCCTACCCCAAAATTAGATATGGTATGTTGAATAACTCATTCTAGTTTGCGAGATATGCCTATTTTAGGGTTTCGACAGTCCTAATCACTTCCGCCTTTGATTGCACCTTCTCTAATCCATCTTGGACATGAAAGTATCTGCAACCCTGCTCTACATCATTTCTTAATGGGTAAAGGGATTTGGTAGCAATGATATGAACAAGTATATAAGGCCTTATGATATGATACATTGGGACTTTAACTTTTGAATTTGAGTCAACTTCTAATGATCCAAATCAGTTACATGATTTATCTCACTTATAACAAATAAAATTTCTCAAATAAGATTTCTCTAACCCTTCTTTCTCTTTGAAAATTGTAACATCCCGAAAATCGGGGGGTCGAGCAAAAACCCAACTCCCGAGTTCCAAAATGTTATTTATGCAACATAGAAATGTATGATTGAATGTTGTCTGTGATAATGTATTAAACATGAGTGAGATTAATCCAGAACAGCATATCATACTCCAGAGATAGTTAAATTTGCAAGCGGAAGACTGTAATAGTATGTATAACATATATAAACCATTGTATGTCTCCGGAGTGTGAACATGTTACCAGGTTATATACATACATGTATACTTCAAAAGTAACCAAAAGAATATACATGAGTGCTCTAAAAATATAAAATGACAAGTGTCAAGGTATTTAAGCAACCTCCCTGTAATCCCGTCAATCAGAACACGCATAAAGGAGGGATCCTCCTCATCATCATCAAGTCCGGCTCTGCCTCACAGGCCGCGCCATCATCTGCAATCACAAAAAGGTCTGGTGGGTGTCCGGAACACCGTCCCGTAACGTGGGAGTGAGTAGCTAACTCAGTGGAATAATAGAGCAAAGATTAACATGTTATCAAATCAATCATGCGATAATAGTAACGCAGTAAATCAAACAATCCTAATACTGTTGTTAATGCAATTATGACATGACGTGATGTATGCCCTCACCGACGATCACCCTCATACGGCAACATCTTACGACCGCGGCATGCCACACTCCCTAGAGTGCTCCACATCTTCCAGGCACATGCAATGCTATGGTGATATGATTACCAAGTTGTTATTAATCCATTCAAACAGCAGGATTGGGAAACTAAGGTACTTCCCTTGTATCAATCCCAACACGGATCCTGTCTAGGGTCGTCACTCCTAGTAATTCATACGATGTACATTTCGTAGGTCACTGCAAGGGCTGCCAGGGCTGTTGCTCGCACTCGTTGCACCGCTCCCCCATCACCTTATCAATACAGGCCTACTGTACTCTACTGCACGGAAGGGTCGTCGCCTCCCGTGAACTCAGAATACGCTCGCGGTCACTACAAAGGGCTGCCAGGGCTGTTGCTCGCACTCGTTGCACCGCTCCCCCATCACCTTATCAGTGTAGGCCGACAGCAAGAATATAGTGTCCCATACCACCATAATCTGCTCACGAGTCACAGGTGCTCACTGGTCACTACGGGGAGGTTTGTGGCCCCAGCGTAGGCCGACAGCTCGACCACGGTGTCCCATACCACCATGCCCGGCTCATGAGTCTTTATGGATCAAGGTACCATGGTTAACAGGGTTTACAATGGTAAGTTCAGTACCCTAGGTTCAAGCAGTTATGACTCATACAAGGTGAACATACAACGGCCAGTCGGGTTACTTGACGGGCTCGACTAGCGCAATCGCATCTCGAATTGAACGACATGAAGTGCGTAAAACACTTCGCGTGGCCTAACCACTGCCGCCAACTCTCAACACGAATCACATTCATCGACGCGTCGTTCGTGGCTATGACCAGTCAGCCACGAATTTGCTCGGTTACCGACTGCCTGGACTAAGTCAAGTCCCACACATCTATGGAATTACATTAACACTAAACAAAGGTATTGAAATTGAAATACATCATGTGAGCATGTTAGCACATGTTATAACATTCAATCTTAAGCAAATCTTCAAGGCATACTTCCTATGCATGTAATGCGATCATGCATAAGGTCAACATGTAGGAAATCATTTAGGTCAGCATATTAATCATGAAATCAATCTCAAACTACTACATAACATCATTTAATTCAATACATACTAATACAGGCATTTATACAAACACATACACTACACACTTAAATCCACACATAGTATGTCGACCCAAAGTGCGCAACTTGGCGAATCTCTTCGCCAAACTGATTATGCAATCATTCCTAACTCTCTAATGCGGCGACAAACCATGTCAATCACGTCAGCAAAATATGCATGTAGACCGTACTTCCTACAAATGACTAAAATGCCCTAAATCTCATATTCTTCGTTAATTTACAAAACGGGAAACGGAGAGCATTTTGTACATGTCAAACGGCGATGCCGTCAAGAATCTACTATTAAACGACATTGAAAGCTTTGGAAACAGTCAATCAAAGCGTCTAATATCCGCACCTTATGTCTTGTAGACTCGGGAATTGAAACGGAGCGTATACGCTTCGTCTACGGCGAGTAAGGAGCCTAATACACAAGATCCATAAGCTACATCGCTATGGAAACAAGGGAGACTCAAATCAACAACTATTTAGGGTTTTTACTTACCTAGGATCGCGGTGGAATCACCGGGAAAGCGGTAGAGGTGTGTTGCTTAAGCACGTGCAACGCGTAGTACAAGTGGCAGGAAGAACTCTCCCACACTCTCACAATCTCCCACCTTTTTCTCTCTCCCAAGCTAGGGCTTCTCTCAAATTCGGATGGGAGAGAGGAGTGAGGGTTTCAACCCCTTTTATAGCCAACAACATGCCCAAAATAGGCTTGGGAACAATGTTTACTTGGTGCCTAACCAAATCGGGGCCGTTTCGGTCCAAAAGGGCATTTCTGGAGGTCCCCTGGCCAAATGCGGTCGGACTTAAGCTCGTGCATACTGGATCTAGCACGCATCCAGATTTCAGGGCGGTAGGGTTCCCAGATCGCACGTGGCGGCCCAGTTTCAGTTTAACGGTCACCGCACCAAGATCAGGCCTATAAGTCTCGTGATATGTAATAGAAATTTTTCCTGATCCAAGGGTGTAATTTGGCTGTATTCTGACGGTCAGAATGCTTAATACTGATGCGTCAAATTTGTGTGCCAGATTTGAATTTGAAATTCCAACTATGTCCCTATTCACACTCTCTTCGGTCCGGGCTCAATGAAATAGCCTGTGATCGTCAGTTGGACTTGATATTCGAAACGATTGCCAAGCCCAGCTAAGTGGTCATAACGGTCTAAGATGGTAGGCATCTGACTTACGACGCGCGGTCTAGATCGAATACAAAGTTTCAAGGAGGTCCCGAGAACAAACCGGCTTAGAGTTTGATCCGAGGCTTTAGAGCATTATAGCACCCTTGGTTCCACTCGCTTTGGGCCTTGTAGAACGTATTTAAAGCGATCAGGGACCATTTCCCAGCTATTCTAACGTTGCACTAGCTAACTTAGTCATATTTTCTAAAGGAATTGATTCTAAGTGGTTTCTTTGGCTATGGAATTGGGTTCTAAGCAATTTTTCAGGTGTTTCAATTGACTCATTGCCTAAGGACGTCAAATCTCAGATTGGTCAAAATTCGGGGTGTTACAATCTACCCCCCTTAAAACACAATGTCGTCCCCGACATTGGCGAAGGGCAAGGAGTACCTAGAGGGACTTTAGTATTGACATTCTAAGGAAGGTTCAAATCCTACTTAATAACCTAACCGTACATATAACCTAAATCAAATGTTTCGATCTTGGGCCAGTGGGGAAGAGCCTAACCACGCTTCCGCTGCGCCACACTGATCGAACGGCAGTGTTGACTAATCCTGACTGGATTGGACTTAATACGTTCTACCCCCCTTAAAACTTGGTTCTACTTAAAGTCTAAGAATCGTTGCATCGATCCGTATATCGGAACGGGGCGTAACTTAGGGGCTATCCTTAACCTTTCTCTACATGGTTTTAAGTCCTTGCCATTTCCCAAAGACAATGTGATCCTGTTTAGTTGTAGATGGTTGGGCCATCACAGAAGAAAGGTTGTGTAGTGGGTCTAAGCCGGATACGTTGAACCTTCTGTCTAATCAGGACAGAAAATGTGTTGTATCAGTTCTTAATCCAAGTCGATGCCGATCCTCTGCTTGATCAGAGCATTGGATTTATTGGTAACCACTAGGAGTAAGAAATCGACTCAAACCGCGAATACATCGCTTACATGTAGTTCCTTTACTCTGCGTTCCCGAATGCAATAAGTCCTTGGGAAAGGCAATTCTAAGGGGTGTGCTAGTTCATTCTAAGTTCAACCTGAGGGAGTTATAAATGTTCCCTGAGAGTGTATGGTTCCTTCCTATGGGCAACAACAGGAGTCTATAAGTCATAAGGGGATCTATCCAAGGAAGGGAGTCTCATTCCAATCAAAACTAATCTATCATTCCTTAACATATACAGGCTTTACCCTACTCTAGGTAACTAGTAGGCTAGTCTGTAACTCAGTAGCTATAATCCAAAGCCTAAGATTATACGGTAAATGGCTTTCTATTCCATTTCTACTACAGGGAATTCTTCTATTGCTTAGGGTCAAGATTTGTCTAACTGGAATTGGATTTCTTATGTCGTCAGATCCTTCAAATCTAGGAGTGCTAACACTAGATCCAAAAACGCCTAGGGCCTATGTAGCCGGTAGCGCTTAGTTGTCTTAAATGGAACCGCATTCCTAGTCCCATAGCGGGATAGGGAGTGGCATGCTTGGTTGGAGGGTGGGGTGGGATAAAAATCTAATTTGTAGGCTGAATCCCGAGAGTTATAATACTCCCAATCTAGGGACAATACCTCACCACAAAATGAATCGGCATGCATTTCATTCAACAAAATTCAGCTATGATAAGGCCAAACCACAACACAAACACAGTTTCTACCTGTAACTTCACTAAACCTAACAACAACAAAACACAGAAATCCTTAAAACAAAAATCAAACAATCTACAGGGCAAAGGCATAGATGCCTAACTCTACCAAAGGACTTTACCACAGTCCCGACTTACCTTCTTTATCCCTGTCGAGTCTAATACTGTCTGTTGCTCACTAGAGCTCTCTCAGCCATATAATTTCAGTATCCCTTAAGCAAAGAAAATGGAGAAATAGGATTGAGAGGGGGGATGGTGAAAAGAGAGAAAAAGGCTAAAACGGCTTAACAATAGCCATGAAAAATGGGGGAAATGCAAGAAAATGGTTAACCAAACTAGAAAAGGGAGATCTAGGCATTGTAGAGGGATGCTTCAAGCTCCCCTAGGATGCATTTTCAGAGAGAAATGGAAACGAAAAAGGGGAATGGAGCACCTCACGAATTCAGCTCGATTTGGGGGTTTTTGAAGCTCCAAATGACGAAATCTCCAAGAGGAAGGGCTGCAAACTCCAGAGAAGTGATAGATGATGGTCGGTTTTGGCCAAGGATGGGTCTAGGGTGGTTTGGAATCATGGATTTTTGGAGATAGTTGCTGAAAAATGAAAATGGGGCTAGGGAAGGGGCTGTTTGTGAAGGAAGTACCCCTATTTGGGATTTTCTTGGGGTGGGAGGTGCATAGGGGTGATGTGGACCCTGTTTAAGGGGGTGCGCCCGAAGGACGGCCCCATCGGAGCTCGCCGGCCGGCGATGCATCGCCCGGCCGGCGATGGCATCGCCGGTCAACTCTCAAGTTGACCGGTGGGACCCCATGGGTCTGGTCCCCCATGGTCCCAGGGTCCCAAAAAGTTAGGTCCCACCCCCTGGTTCATACTAATTTGGTCTCTATGAGCCCAAACATGTGTTCGGAGCTTTCCGGGTCCACATCGCAATCCCGAATACCAAAACATATGATGCAGCATATGAATTTGGGGTAGAAGGAGCCAGTACACCTATCTAGCTCCTTAGTTTCTAAAGAAAGTGAAGTTAGAATGGCCCTATGGCCATTTTTCATGAAATTTTACTATTCACTGTAAAATTTTGTGAAAGTACTAATTTGTGTTATTTTCACATTAGGTTTGATGCCTAATATGAAATGGATAAGAAATAAATGAAGATTGGAATGTTTAGAGGAGGAATTTTGAAGATTTTTGGTGAAACGGGGTTTTTAAGCCCTGGCGATTGATTACAGGAGTCGTGGTCATCCCACGGCCCAAGGATTTACTTTTGCGGTTTAAAACCGCTCATAGGACGTCTCAACCCGTCTTCCTACAGCTTAGAAGTGATTCGGGTTGCCTTACGCGACCCGAGATGCATTACAGACTCGATCTTGCGATCGATTCTAATAGACTTCGCCTATCGGCGAATCTGCGATCTTAGACGTGTTCCTAGACCCTTCTCTCACCCACCTAAGTCAAAGGAAGCGACAGCGTACGTCGCGTGACCATAACCCAGGCCCGGTTTAATCCAAATCATGCTCTGATACCATCTGTAACATCCCGAAAATCGGGGGGTCGAGCAAAAACCCAACTCCCGAGTTCCAAAATGTTATTTATGCAACATAGAAATGTATGATTGAATGTTGTCTGTGATAATGTATTAAACATGAGTGAGATTAATCCAGAACAGCATATCATACTCCAGAGATAGTTAAATTTGCAAGCGGAAGACTGTAATAGTATGTATAACATATATAAACCATTGTATGTCTCCGGAGTGTGAACATGTTACCAGGTTATATACATACATGTATACTTCAAAAGTAACCAAAAGAATATACATGAGTGCTCTAAAAATATAAAATGACAAGTGTCAAGGTATTTAAGCAACCTCCCTGTAATCCCGTCAATCAGAACACGCATAAAGGAGGGATCCTCCTCATCATCATCAAGTCCGGCTCTGCCTCACAGGCCGCGCCATCATCTGCAATCACAAAAAGGTCTGGTGGGTGTCCGGAACACCGTCCCGTAACGTGGGAGTGAGTAGCTAACTCAGTGGAATAATAGAGCAAAGATTAACATGTTATCAAATCAATCATGCGATAATAGTAACGCAGTAAATCAAACAATCCTAATACTGTTGTTAATGCAATTATGACATGACGTGATGTATGCCCTCACCGACGATCACCCTCATACGGCAACATCTTACGACCGCGGCATGCCACACTCCCTAGAGTGCTCCACATCTTCCAGGCACATGCAATGCTATGGTGATATGATTACCAAGTTGTTATTAATCCATTCAAACAGCAGGATTGGGAAACTAAGGTACTTCCCTTGTATCAATCCCAACACGGATCCTGTCTAGGGTCGTCACTCCTAGTAATTCATACGATGTACATTTCGTAGGTCACTGCAAGGGCTGCCAGGGCTGTTGCTCGCACTCGTTGCACCGCTCCCCCATCACCTTATCAATACAGGCCTACTGTACTCTACTGCACGGAAGGGTCGTCGCCTCCCGTGAACTCAGAATACGCTCGCGGTCACTACAAAGGGCTGCCAGGGCTGTTGCTCGCACTCGTTGCACCGCTCCCCCATCACCTTATCAGTGTAGGCCGACAGCAAGAATATAGTGTCCCATACCACCATAATCTGCTCACGAGTCACAGGTGCTCACTGGTCACTACGGGGAGGTTTGTGGCCCCAGCGTAGGCCGACAGCTCGACCACGGTGTCCCATACCACCATGCCCGGCTCATGAGTCTTTATGGATCAAGGTACCATGGTTAACAGGGTTTACAATGGTAAGTTCAGTACCCTAGGTTCAAGCAGTTATGACTCATACAAGGTGAACATACAACGGCCAGTCGGGTTACTTGACGGGCTCGACTAGCGCAATCGCATCTCGAATTGAACGACATGAAGTGCGTAAAACACTTCGCGTGGCCTAACCACTGCCGCCAACTCTCAACACGAATCACATTCATCGACGCGTCGTTCGTGGCTATGACCAGTCAGCCACGAATTTGCTCGGTTACCGACTGCCTGGACTAAGTCAAGTCCCACACATCTATGGAATTACATTAACACTAAACAAAGGTATTGAAATTGAAATACATCATGTGAGCATGTTAGCACATGTTATAACATTCAATCTTAAGCAAATCTTCAAGGCATACTTCCTATGCATGTAATGCGATCATGCATAAGGTCAACATGTAGGAAATCATTTAGGTCAGCATATTAATCATGAAATCAATCTCAAACTACTACATAACATCATTTAATTCAATACATACTAATACAGGCATTTATACAAACACATACACTACACACTTAAATCCACACATAGTATGTCGACCCAAAGTGCGCAACTTGGCGAATCTCTTCGCCAAACTGATTATGCAATCATTCCTAACTCTCTAATGCGGCGACAAACCATGTCAATCACGTCAGCAAAATATGCATGTAGACCGTACTTCCTACAAATGACTAAAATGCCCTAAATCTCATATTCTTCGTTAATTTACAAAACGGGAAACGGAGAGCATTTTGTACATGTCAAACGGCGATGCCGTCAAGAATCTACTATTAAACGACATTGAAAGCTTTGGAAACAGTCAATCAAAGCGTCTAATATCCGCACCTTATGTCTTGTAGACTCGGGAATTGAAACGGAGCGTATACGCTTCGTCTACGGCGAGTAAGGAGCCTAATACACAAGATCCATAAGCTACATCGCTATGGAAACAAGGGAGACTCAAATCAACAACTATTTAGGGTTTTTACTTACCTAGGATCGCGGTGGAATCACCGGGAAAGCGGTAGAGGTGTGTTGCTTAAGCACGTGCAACGCGTAGTACAAGTGGCAGGAAGAACTCTCCCACACTCTCACAATCTCCCACCTTTTTCTCTCTCCCAAGCTAGGGCTTCTCTCAAATTCGGATGGGAGAGAGGAGTGAGGGTTTCAACCCCTTTTATAGCCAACAACATGCCCAAAATAGGCTTGGGAACAATGTTTACTTGGTGCCTAACCAAATCGGGGCCGTTTCGGTCCAAAAGGGCATTTCTGGAGGTCCCCTGGCCAAATGCGGTCGGACTTAAGCTCGTGCATACTGGATCTAGCACGCATCCAGATTTCAGGGCGGTAGGGTTCCCAGATCGCACGTGGCGGCCCAGTTTCAGTTTAACGGTCACCGCACCAAGATCAGGCCTATAAGTCTCGTGATATGTAATAGAAATTTTTCCTGATCCAAGGGTGTAATTTGGCTGTATTCTGACGGTCAGAATGCTTAATACTGATGCGTCAAATTTGTGTGCCAGATTTGAATTTGAAATTCCAACTATGTCCCTATTCACACTCTCTTCGGTCCGGGCTCAATGAAATAGCCTGTGATCGTCAGTTGGACTTGATATTCGAAACGATTGCCAAGCCCAGCTAAGTGGTCATAACGGTCTAAGATGGTAGGCATCTGACTTACGACGCGCGGTCTAGATCGAATACAAAGTTTCAAGGAGGTCCCGAGAACAAACCGGCTTAGAGTTTGATCCGAGGCTTTAGAGCATTATAGCACCCTTGGTTCCACTCGCTTTGGGCCTTGTAGAACGTATTTAAAGCGATCAGGGACCATTTCCCAGCTATTCTAACGTTGCACTAGCTAACTTAGTCATATTTTCTAAAGGAATTGATTCTAAGTGGTTTCTTTGGCTATGGAATTGGGTTCTAAGCAATTTTTCAGGTGTTTCAATTGACTCATTGCCTAAGGACGTCAAATCTCAGATTGGTCAAAATCCGGGGTGTTACAAAAATGGACTATAACCATAACTTTTATATAATCAAAGGGTTAAAACATTTGTGATTTTTCTGGGCATCCCCATTCAAGAGTATCCATGTCATATAAATGGTTTGGGTCATTGGAAAGAACCCAATTCTAATGGTTAAAGTCTGACATATCATATTGCACAAGGTTTGGAAGTGTTTGTATAAACATCAACAAATGATACAGACAAGGATTTACATCATTTGTTTATAACATAGACACACCTTTCTTTCTAGCTTATGGACTTCAGATTGGGTCGGGATGTTAGGGTTCTCAAGTCAGGTAGAGGTTGGAAACTCCAACCTGATTTGATATTAGGTGGGGTTTAGCTGAGGAAAAGGCCTTGTTAGGTCAAATTGAGAATAGTCTCATGTATTAGGGTAGCTAATAGAGCTTAGCCAGCTAGAAGTTATTTTTATCTCCTAACTATCTAACTATATAATAAAGAAAAGTGATTGCATTTTTTATTTTCCAATAAAACAAATACAAATATAAATAGGATTTTTTATAACAACTTTTATAACTTGGATTCTATTTAAAGTGATATTGATCTATATATGACTCTTATCTAACAATCCTCCTAACATAGCTTGGACTCTATCTAAAAGATTTCTCATACTTAGTAATTAATATTGACAGCTAAATAAATCTTGACACTTGGTATTCGACATCGTAACAATGGTGGTAAGCAATTGATTGAAATTAGGTTGGGTTTGAGTTGAGGAAAGGGTTTGATTATGTTAGCTTGGCAATAGTAATTTGCTTTCGGCTCAGGTCGGGGTGGATTGATTTAGGGTTGATGATGTAGAGAGGGTCGTAGACAATTTCATGGCCAAGATGGATTTCAAAAAAGGCCCAATCGGAAGCAGAGGTGATCTAGACTGTCAAATTTAAAACAAATATATCTCACAAACCAGCAGTAGCTATCAGACATACCATATATGATTTTGGGGTAGGACAAGCTACTTTAGCCACCCAACCTACTATGTCGAGTTGTGCACTCCAAATTTATGAAATACCAACAGATCGACAGTCGAATCCTTATTTTAATTTCCTTTTTATTATTTATATTAAGTTTTAGTTTGAGTACAACTCTTCATCTGTTGGGCTTTAAGAGTTGCGCCCAAGAAGAAAAGTGTTTAGAATAGTTAGGGGAACATCATAGTTCGGCCAAATAAGACACTCACTATTTTTAGCCAAAAACCATACACACTAGTAGTGTAACGCCCCGTGTTTTCAGGACCTAAGTATATGACTTATTTTCCAAAAACTCAAGTGTTAACATATAAAGAACCAAACTCCATATATATTCTCTTTTTTTCTTTATCTTTTAGAATTATCAGTTTAGCGAAAGATAGAAAAATTAAACATAAAGGAAAGTTTGGATTTATATTTAGAATATACAAGAGGTTGCCCATAATGACTTATGCAAACCAATGTCTTGATATTAACAAGTATAAGATTTACATAATTTAATATATGAGAAATATTAAAATGCATTTAAACGTAAGCCACAAGATCGCACAGCTTCTCTTGACAGATACAACCATGCATCCTTGATAATTATATTCGGCTCCTCATTAGTCTGAACCTGAAAATCACTTTAGCCACCCGTGCTACCTGTACGGTTATATATTTGATGGATGAGTGGTCAACTCAGTGTGAATTCCCCTCAAGATTACACACTGCCACCTTAGACAAGTATAGCATGAAAGCAACAAGGCATAAAAAATATAACAAAATGCAGTCTTATTATATGCATGGATGCGTGAATGCATCATCAACCTGAGGATGCCCATTCAGTTGGTAGTTGGGCTTGTCACTAATGCAAATGTTGGCCATTAGCGAAGCACATCACGTGCATACATCACGTACCGTATAATAACTGCCCATCGTACATCACATACATAAATCGATAGTTGATAGTCTAATAGCTAGAGAAACGATATCTCCAATAACCTGGAGGGCACGTGCTACAACATCTAGAAATATCCACCTGTCATCGTCAATATGTCATGTATGCATGATTAGGCAGACTATTATTAATCCAATTATAATTAGCCAGTTTAATAAAGCTCAAGGTCACTACGGGGGGCTCGTCACCCAGTGTAGGCTGACGGCTCGGGTATAATGTCTCATTTCCTTCATCCTTATCCCATGAGTCTATCGCCTTAGGATGTTGATAGAACCCATCAACATGTAGCCAATCAACTCTCAATGTATGGAAAGTTACCATCGTATGTTGAGTGGGAATGAATGTCAAAAATACTGAATACAACGATTAAAAGGGGTCGATATGCATGCCTTAAATACAAATAAGCAATGGCAATAAAAACGTTAAATGGTTCATCCCACAGTCAAATAGGTGGAATCACCCCATAGATGGTAAGTCTCATGAATAATTTTGCCACTAACATAACCTCCATGTTGAGGGTCTATTCTTAGCACAATGAATCTCATTTCACCCCAAGTACAAACTCTCTTTCATAGATAGAGGTTCACCTCACAGACTAGAGAGATTTCGATTCATATGTGTCTTGCAAACAGTACAATAGCATATTCAAATGGCATAGAGAACAAGTATCGAACTAGGATACCATTCTAATAAAGTACAACTTAAGTACAAGTGTAAATACAATTTAAGAACTATTACATAAATCAAGGTCTAGTATATGCATTTAATATTCAATTTAAAATATCCAATTCTCAAATATATATCCAAGTAAGCTAATCATATAATTAATCAAGCTCTAAGGCATCATTCATAATCAATTTAAAATATATCATTGACCTAATTTAGAGATGGAAAGCTTGAGGGGAAGAAATCATCACCTTATACTTTGAATCGCCAACTGATGTTGCTAGAAAGCGCGTGTACCATTAGAATTGAATCTAATTGTGAAGTTATACATGAGATTAGGTTTCTACATAGTATTTACGGTCAAGATTAATATAACCTTGGGTTTGGATTACTTGTTTTTGGAGTTTTGATGTAGAACTTAGGGTTTTCATCTTAAGGTTTAGTTCTAAGAGTAGAATTATGATGTATATACAACTTAAATACAATATAATAATAATATGGTTAATTACAATTTAATGTTAATAATATAACTAATATTTGTGACCATGGTAATAATTAGTATTACAATTGTAATAAAATAGTATAATATATTATTAAAGATAATATTTTCAAGTGACGGATACCATGCTAATATCATTAATGGTAGTTTCATTTATAGTAACTAATTTAGCGTAACATGTTAATAGTAATCATTATGATGATAATTAATATTATGATCTACAATTATGAAAATATTTAACAATGACAAAACAATACACTAGTATTTAATAATGATATTATTTTATTTTCTTATATATGATAACTATAGATCATTTACTAATGGCTATGCATTTTTACTATGAACAATCTTGAGAATGATAGAAATGGTAACAATGTTAATTGTAATGAAAGGAATTTCAATATGGAGAAAAAGGGTGGACTCACCTTAATATGGAGTTATCATGACTTGATTTCAGAACTCAAGATCAACCCCAGTAAAGCCTGGACGTGGCCCAAGCATGACCCATCCTAGCTGGGCTCGAACCCAATTGAGTTGACTCAGCCTCTTCTTCTTTCCTCTCTTTCCTCTCATCATTTTTCTGCTTCTCTTCTTCCTTTCCTTCTTGTTAGGACGTTTAGTAGGCCTCTAACTCGAGCCAGCTGACTCGGCAACGAGTCAGCTCTCCCTCTCCCAACCTAAACTCTTTCATTCTCTAGTTTTCTATTTTATCTTCCTCCTTTCTCCCTTTCTTTCTCTCTATTTCTTCTTCTTATAAGTTTCTGAAATGTCCAAAGTTGGCTGGACTCACCTCAAGCATGGCCAAACTCAGTGGAACCTGACCCGTTTTCAACCTGAGTCATGATTGCGACTCGGCCCGATTCGAGCTGGTGCAACAATGCACCCCCTCTCTCCCTCATTCTTCTTCTTCTCTTCCTACATCCCTATTTGCATATGATCTAATGGGTCACACCTTGATGGTTTTGGATATTAGATTCGTTGTGTCACAAGCACCAACAATGGTGCAAGTTCGACGAGGAAGACGGTCAAGCTCCAATGGCAGGTTCACATCAGAGAAGCATTTCTTTGAATTGTCTCTTCTAGGCAGTCCAGATGAACCCCATGGAGCTTCTCGACACATTGAAATGAAGGTTGGAAGGGCTTTGGGCGGTGGTTTCGAAGGAAGAAGGAAATAGTGGTTTCTTTCTCAGGTGCGACTATAGGGATTGGAGTGTCAACTCTCTTACTGTATATGACTCTTTCTTGAAGCCTTAGGCCTTCCAAAGCTATCAAATGGGGAATGGATGGCCCAGTTTAAATTCGGATGGCAATAACCTTCAAATACGGCTAGCAAAAACCAAACCGGTCGTGGTTTTCTTTAGTTTGCTAAGAAAGCCCTAAACCAGGGGGAGCAAGGGTTGAGATCTGTCAAAATGGATGACTAGGATGGACGAACACAAAGACACACACATTGCCAAGCTGGCAGTAGCACGGTAGTTTTCGATTTTAGAAATTTTTGTGCGTGCAAGGCCTTCTTGTACTAAGAATCGTGTGCAAGAACACGAGATCTTTCACACCCCAAACTTGAAAAATGGGCTCATAAAATTTTTAATCACCGAATTTAGTGTCGACAACCTCCGCAGTACCCCATTATTATCTCCCAGTGCCCATACACTAGGTTCCGATCCTGGGATCCTACAATGAGGATTTTCAGTGTGAATTTTTTTTTTTTTGTAAATAAAGGAGCATACCACAAGTGTACCCAAATCACAAAGGCAACATCATCATCACATATCCACTAATATCAAAAACTTGAGTATAATACATGAAAAGAAAATACAAGATAAATGCCAAAAGCTCCAGAAGCTCTGTCGCACGCTCCTGCCTCAGTTCGACTGTGTCCTATCGTCACCTGCAGGCACCTATCATGCATAAGCTTATAGAAAACTTAGAGGGTGGTGTACGCGTGTGCGTAAGATAAGTGTCAAGCACACAAATATCAGTGTAAGAGGAATACTTACAAGGCTATAAGTCATTCAATATCAGAGTATACAATGCAGAACGGTTATGCTATGTGAAGACATAATGAGCCAAATATCAGATACTGAGGATGCAATATAATATGTAATTTTGAAGAGCTACGAATACCATCAGCCTCATCTAGGCCATAAAAATGTAGAAGCATAGCAACCCAAATGTCATATGCCACGGATGTAATGCAATATGCAAAACCTAGTGAGTTCATAATACCATCAACCTCATTCAGGCTATGCAATATGCGGTGTGAAAAAAATGACCAAACTGGAGTGTGAGGTCCATCACAAGGGACTTCTATCCAAACTAGTCCCATACCGAAATTTGGATAACTAGACTCAATGTGATAAACTCCTGTTCTTAGGTTGATCGCACCCCCCAACTGAACCCTGACCATTGCAAAGGTACACATAACAAATTAGTTGCACCCCACCAGCCTGAGTGAATATTACCTGTATAAATGAAAGAGTAAAATGCTGAATATACAATTCCTGCTAAATAAGTCCACATATCAGCACCGTACATCAGTAGGATCACCACTGGGGTTTAGTACACTCTACGCCAGCTTGCCACCTCATCTAGTGAAATTGTAGTAGTGACTGCTTTAGTCAAAGTGGGAATATGCCAAGATGTCCTAGAGGGGGTGAACAGGACCTTTTAATATTTATGATGACTTAAAAACCTATCAACCCTATCCTGAACTATTATGCAAACAGTGGGATTTATTCAATGTAACTCTATTGGCTTCCAAGCCGAATAGAGGATCCAATCATAAGATTATTCAAAACATAAACAAGAAGTATAACATAGTTCATGATGGATGTGACATGTGTGAGATGTGATTCCAATTAGTTCTAGGTAATCATGTAAACATGCATTGTGAGAAACATGCAGAGAAATCACACAAGCAGTAAAAGTAAATACCAATCCCATGCACAGTCATTTTTATAGTGGTTCGACTACGTGTCTACTCCACTTCCGGTGGACGCACTAAACTCGTAAGTGTACTAGATCTCACTAATGGAGGTTTCAAATCAGGTTCACCTCAAACCAGTACAACCTACACAAGGCTGACTCTAAGACCTACACAAGGTACCTAACATGTCTCCACGAGACACAAGTTTATGCCCCACATAGGAGCAAGGGTCAACACACAGCACCCAAATTTTAGGCCACACAGGCTAAGAGTCCACAAAAGGAACCTAACAATTTATGCCCTACACAAGAGCAAAGGTCAACACACAACACCTAGGTTTTAGACCACACAGGTCAAGGACCTACACAAAGGACCTAAGTTTATGCTCTCCACGAACCACTATCGATAAATCGACAAAGGCAGAAAACTTAGAGATTTTCTTCATTTTGCAAAATAGTTTTCTCATCTTAAACCCTAATTATTCTATCCATTTTTTAGGATTTTATATACCTGGTGTTTTGGGTCATGGAATATGAAGGTAATTTTACCTTTAACGAGTTCGACACACATTTTGTTGAGGCAGATGCTTGAATGATCTTCCTATGGGGCTCACTTGTCTTGTTGACTCAACACTCATGCTAATTGATAAACCAAGGCACTTTCATCAAGCGCCGACTGGGTAAGTAGAAGAGACCTCACTATTCGCGTACTCGTCGATAGTGGACCCATTTACGAGCTAGTCAGACTCTACTTAACTTTGCCTACTCCCTCAAGTGGGTAAGGCTACACCCCCTTCCAACCGACCATGACACAGTGGGAGACACAGCCTCCTGGTATTCAGCCCTCATACACTCATGCATCCACTCGGTCTAGACGTTAGGGTCATCTCCTAGCCTCGGGGGTTTATGGATTTTCACACAGAGACATCTATGGCTCCCCGATGATAGAACCAAATATTTTCGGTGTCCCATCTGGCTGTCCACGATATGCCTATGGAGGCCATGGCCCTGATGTCATTAGTGCGTACGGAGGTCATATCATAAAATGCGATATGCATGAGTCATATCATCCAGTCATGCATCAAACATGCGCATACCACACGCTTATGTGGGGCAACTCCGTGTCTCAGGGAGTCCCATAAATAATCAGCCCAATGGCCCATGCTATGATCAATCTCTCCTCATACAATCATGCGGATGATGTGTATGGGCATGTATCATGAAGTATACCAAGCATGATTATAATCACATGCATGATAGTGAGCTGATATAAGAGGGCCCATGGCCCGTATAAGTGAATGGGTGGTGTGCACATAATCATCTACACATGGTGGGCTTTACACCATCGCAATTGGGCCTCACACATACAATGGGCCTCATGCATTGTCACGCCCCAAACTCGGAAACCGGTCTCACAAAATTTCTGATCGCCGAATCCGGCGCCGACAGCCTCCGTAGAACCCCATTCTCGACTCCTAGCTCCCATTCGCCAGGTTCCGATCCTGGGATGCTACGAGGAGGATTTTTAATGTCAGTTTGATTTGTAATAAGCATAACCAAAGGCATAACCCACAAACAACAACCAAAAACTCTATTACATTTTCACTATGATAAAAAACTTTACAAGTACAATGAGCATAAAGGGAAATACAATGGTAAAGAAAAAAACTCCAAAATGCTCTGCAACATGCTCCTGCCTCAGCGCTGCTGCGAACCAACGTCACCTGCATGCAACGGTCGTGCATAAGCTTACAGAAAGCTTAGAGGGTGGTGAAAGTGTGTGCGCAAGGTAGTAATATGAACATGCAATGTCAGAGTAAAGCGGAATATGCAGATGGATCTATAATATCATGAGCCATACCAAGGCTTATGCGATGCAAGACATGAATGGTATCGGCCATCCCAAGGCCATGCGATGTGCAATGCATCTCAAGCATACGGATCCTCATCTATGTCCACACATCAATACAGCTCAAAATATGGAATATCACCGGGGTCTAGTACACTCTAAACCAGATTACCGCCACATCGCGCATAATAAGGTAAGTGAAAGAGACCACACTATCCATCTGCCAATATCGGGCGCGACTCGTCGATAACAGACCCATTCCTCGAGCTGGTCAAACTCAGCCTAGCATTACCCCCTACTCTCGGGTGGGTAAGGCCGCACCCCCTTCCAACCGACCACGACACAGTAGAGAGCACAGCCAACTGGTATTCGGCACTCAGTGCTCATCTACCCACTCGGTCTAGACGTTGGAGCAACCTCTTGGTACCATAAGGGTTTAGGGACTTTCACCCAGGGATATCTATAGTACCCCATGTAGAACAAGATTTTCGGTATCCAATCCTGCCAACCACGATACATCTGTGGATGCTATGCCCTGATGTCGCTAGGGCGTACAATAACCATGTCACACAAATGCGAAATGCATGATTCACGCTATCCAGTCATGCAACAATTCCTGCGCATATCGTGCGCTCATGTAGGACAACACCGCCTAACCGGGAGCCCATAAACGACCTGCTCGAAGGCAAATGCTATGATCAGACAATTCTCACGTCAAGCATACATATGATGCGTATGATCATGAGTCATGGAACTGTACTAAACATGTTATAATAAAATGAACTATCTTACAATGCAGATGGGCCTGGACGGCCTATACACGATAAGTACGGCCCAGTAATGGGCCCTAAGGAGAGTCGTAATGTGGACATCCAACCAACATTACACTCGCAATGTGGACGTCAAACCAACATTGCTCCCAAGGCACGATCTTTGTAAACATCAGTACTTAGTCTGTAATGGATTTACACATTGCAATGGACCGTAGGTTGTCCCCAGTGGACCTTACATATATATCAAATGGGCCATATCCTATGGGCCTTTATTCATCAGATGAGCCACATAAATGGACCACACCAATGGGTCTTATGTGCATTGCAATGGGTCAAACCGTGGGCCTTGGATTGCATCAAATGAGCGTAGTCTCATGAGTCTATTATGTGACCAATGGGCCACACCAATTGGGTCCCACATGTAGATCAAGTGGGCTTCAACCCATAGACCTAACATGAGTCAAATGGGCCTAAACCCCTAGGCCTATCATGAGTCAAATGGGCCTAAACCCCTAGGCCTTAATCAAATAAAATGGGCCTAACTCATGGGTCTCAAATAAATCCAATGGGCCTAATCCCATGGGCCCTTTTTATAATCAAATGGGTTTAGTCCCATGGGCCATACAATATATCAAATGGGTTCACTTCCATGGGCTTTAAGAATGAAACAATGGGTCTAATTACATGGGCCTTGAAGTGCATCAAATGGGCCTAGTCCTATGGACTTACAACACATCGAATGGGCCTAAGTTCTTAGGCCTTAAATGAATCTAATGGGCCTAGCCCATAAGCACTTCATAAACCAAATGGGCCTAGCCCATAGCCCTTTTGAAATTCAAATGGGCCTAGCCCATAGGCCTGTTACAAATCAAATGGCCTAACCCATTTGAGTGGCCCACCCAACCAATAGCATCAGGCCTTAAAATAATCTCACCAAGTGGATGGACAGTCTGGATGCATTACACGCATCATGGTGGGTCCCACTGTCCAGTGGACAGTGCGGGTAAGGCACATACATCACCCAGGGCCCCACCGTCTATTGGAACGGTGGAGGCAGCACGTGTGCAAGGGGGGGTGCCACCGTCCGCTTGGACGGTGGCCTTGGAAATACATACATCATTGTGGGTCCCATGTGGGGCCCACCTCAATGTTTATATGCCATCCAAACCACTGATAAGGTCACACAGCCCTGGGAGAAAGGGGAAAACAAATTTTATCCTGATCCAAAACTTCTGGGGCCCACAAAAGGAGTTTCAATGGCAGAGGTTCAATTCATTGTTTCCTGTAGTGCGGGCCACCTGAGTTTCAAAAACAGCCAAAATTTGGAGGGGGCCCACCTGAGGAGGGGACCCACCTCGTGAACAGCTTGGATGACAAACAAACATCACTGTGGGGCCCACGTGCAGGGCCATGGGTGGCCAGCGGCCGCCCGCCCGCCTCCACGGCTGTACGCAACAGCGTGTAGCGCTACCCATGTCAGAAATGCAGAGGCTCTGCCTCTTGACAATTTTGGGAAAAAATCATTTTCCCGAGGTTTTTCGCATGTGGGGCCCGCTAAAATGAAATCTGCCCTGGCCATTGCGTTCAGTGGCCCGTAACAGTTAAAATGAGTCTAAAGTTTGTATTTTTATAAGCTAAGGAAGTGGAATAAAATAAGAAAATAGTATTTGAATGGTGAGGACGCAATATTTGGTGCTATGGCCCACCAGGTGATTGGATCAGCTCCAAACTTCTACCCAACGGCTAAAATACCGTGGGTAAGAGGATAGATGGCTTGGATCGAACATATACATCAAGGTGGGGCCTACACTAGGGGCCACCCCAAAAGCCTCACTTTTCTTCCTTCCTTTTCATTCTTTCCTTTGAAACGTCCAGCGTCCCAGACGCTGGACGGTTTTCACTAAAATTTTGATAATGGTGAGCCCTGATGAAGTGGGCCACCATGGATATTTGACGTGGGTACACATATAAGGTGGGCCCCACTTGAATAAAAAAAAAAATCTTGAACAAAATAAATCACAAGGTGGGATCCATTCAAGTGGGCCACACCATCCTATTGCAATAAAATAAAATAAAATAAAATAAATAAAAGAGAGAGAGAGAGAGAGACATGGAGAGTGGGACACGCCTTGTGATGGAGAGACCCCATCATTATGCGCCCTCCCTTACATGAAATCATACATCAAGTGGGTCATTTTGCACATGTGACCATCAAAACTGAAGATCAACTGTGGGGATCCTTTCCCCACCAATATAGATGGTCTAAATGACCTTTCTAAAGAAAATAAACATCATGATGGGGTCCATGGATAATGGCCCCATCATGGAATGATCATGATGATCTAAGTAGGCCTTCGGCCTTATCTTAGGGTCCCAAGTGAGATCCACACCATTGATTGATGGGCCTCACTTGGTCTACCATGAAAATAAGAAAAACTAGATTGATCTAGCACCCACCGTCCGATCTTCTCGCTCCTAGGGGTTCCTTGGCACCTTAGCTTCAACTTCAATGGATGAGATGAAGAATGGAGGGTTGAGATGAGAGATGATGGGGTAGGAAGGTGGGCCACTTGGAGCTTAGGAGGCTTTGCAAAACTCCATACGTATGGAGCTTGGAAGTTGCTTGGAGATTTGAAATGAGAAAGAGAGAAAGAGAGAGAGTGATGTAAGGGAGAGAGAGAGAGTGATGGATGGATGTGGTGAGTGATGGTTGTGTAAGAAAAGCTTGACTTTTGAGGCTTTTGTGTAAGAGAGGTATGAGAGATGAAGACTTTTGTGGCTTTTGTGTAAGAGAGGTATGGGTGGTGAAGACTTTTGTGGTTGCTTGGGAAAAGGGAATAAAGTGATGTGTACTTGACATGTACTTGACATGTGATGGATTGATGGGTGATTGATTGATGGGATTGATGTGATTGATGTGACACATCGTAGAGATTCCCTTGGTTTTCGCAACGCGCAGCATTTTCTCACACCGAACGTTGGCCCACATCTCTTGACCAGGGTATCGCCTTGACACGCGAGTCGCGGCGTCAGAACCGCAACGACGGCGCGGTCGCTATGGTATTAGTTTCGGGTTGAGTCGACTCGGGTTATCGGCATATGAATCAGGGTCGCGCGTCGATATCGGTTAAGGGTCGAAGGTTGCCGGAATTCGACCGGTAAGACCGCGGAAGTCTACGGAAAGGTACGGACCAAGATACGGGTCTTACACGCATATAATGGTCCTCATATATGATGGGCTTCATACATCACAACTGGGTCTCATATAATCATAATGAGTCTCGTACAATCACAATGTGCCTCATACCATAATAATATGCCTCTTACAATCACAATAGGCCTCATATAATCACACAATGGCCTCATACAATCACAATGGGCCTCAAATAATCACACAATGGCCTTATACAATCACAATGGGCCTCATGCAATCACACAATGGGCCTCATACGATTATGGTGGGCCTCATATAATCACAATGGCCTCATATAATCACAATGGGCCTCATACAATCACACAATGGGCCTCATACAATTACAATGGGCCTCATATAATTACACAATGGCTTTATACAATCCCAATGGGCCTCATACAATCCTAATGGGCCTCATACAATCACACAATGGGCCTCATATAATTACACAATGGCCTTATACAATCCCAATGGACCTCATACAATCCCAATGGGCCTCATACAATCACACAATGGGCCTCATACAATTGCGATGGGCCTTATATAATCACAATGGCCTCATACAAGCCTAATGGGCCTCATGCAATCACATAATGGGCCTCATACAATTACAATGGGCCTCATATAATCATAATGGTCTCATACTGTCACGCCCCAAACCCGAAAATCAGATTCACAGGAATTTCAATCATTGAATTTGGTGCCGACAGCCTCTGTAGTACCCCATTCTCGGCTCCCAGCACAACATACGCTAGATTCTGATTCTGGGATCCTACAAGGAGGATTTTCTAATGTATATTTTATCTTGTCATAAGCATAACCACAAGTTTACCTAAATCATAAAGGCAACATCATCATCACATATCCACTAATATAATCACTAGAATACAATGCTGAAAGGAAAATACATATATCAAAATCAAAGCTCCTGAAAATCGCTGCACGCTTCAAGCTCAACGCTACTGTAACCTAACGCCACCTGCATGCATCCATCGTGCATAAGCTTATAAAAGCTTAGAGGGTGGTGTAAGTGTGTGTAAGGTAAGTGTCAAGTATACAATAGAGTCCATAAATCATACATCATTGAGATAAGCAGGAAAAATGACAAGGTCATGAATCATACGATATCAGAGTAAGCGGAAATAATGATAAGCCCATAAATCATACAATATCAGAAATACTAGTAAAACAAATCAACTATGTGAACAAGGAGTCATAGAGAGCCAAATGTCAGATATCGATGGTACAATGTAATATGTAAATCCTGCTAAGTCCGTCTAGGCCATATACGTGCAACAACATAGTAACCAAAAATGCTAAGTACTGCAGATGTAATGTATTATGCAGTGCGAATGAAATGACCATGCTAGAATGTGAAGTTGGGATGATAGTACGTAGTATCGCAGGCTACTTGGTCCATAACAAGAGAGTTCTATCTAAACCAGTCTCATACCTAGATTCGGATAGTCAAACACAATGTGGTAAACTCCTGATCTCAGGTTAGTAGCGTGCTCCAACCAAAATCTCGGCCATTGCGAAGGTACATGTAACAAATAGTTACACACCACCAGCCCGAGTGGATAGTGAATGAGTACGCAACTCCTGCTCAGTAGCCTGTCAGCACAGTAGCCTGCCAACCACTGGTGGCTCGCCCAGTGTGGTAGCTCGCCCAGGCCTCAGCCCCACCCACATTACACCCGCCCACATCAGCGTCCGCCCACGTGCGCCCGCCCACATGTGCAACAGTGACGGGGTGTCATACTATCATGTCAATCCTCATATCAAGTCCATGTATCAGTACAGTTCCTCTCTGAAAAATCACCGGAGTATATTACACTCCACACCGACTGCCTCCTCCCTAGCTGCACAGCCCTGCGAGTGGAAGAGACCTCACTATCCGCCTAGCCAGTAGTCTGCCAATACCTACCCAGCTCGTCGATAGCGGACCCATTTACGAGATGGTCATACTCAGCCTAGCTTATAGCCCCCTCACTCGGGCGGATAAGGTCACTCCCTTCCAACCAACCACGACACAGTGAGAGACACGGCCTCATGGTATAGGCACCGACGCTCATATTCCACTCGGTCTAGACGTTGAAGCATCTCCTGGTACCAAGGAGGTTCTGGGATTTTCATCCAAGAACATCCTACGTGCCCATAGTGCTAGAACCAAGCATTTTTGGTGTCTCATCTGGCCATCCACGATGTTCCTGTGAAGGCCACGGCCCTGATGTCGCTAGGGCATATAATGATCAAGTCACATATATGTGAGATGCATGAGTCACACTACCCAATCATGCAGCAATCTTGTGCGTATGGTACGATAATGCAGGCACTCTATCTCATAAGAATTCCCGTAAATAGTCTGCCTAATAGCGTATGCTATGATCAAACATTCCTCATATCAGGCATACATATGATGCGTATAGGCATGAATCATGGAGTTAAACTAAGCATTTTATATGATGATGAAATATCCTCACAACAAAGATGAGCCTTGATGGCCTACACACAACAAGTATGGGTCTATCAATGAGCCTTAGGGAGAATTATAATGTGGACATTTAACCAACATTATTCTTACAATGTGGACGTCAAACTAATATTGCTCCCAAGGCATGGCCCGCCATAAATGTCATTACATAACCCATGATGGATCACACTATAATGGGCCTCAACCCATGCGTTCTAAATACATCACACTGGGCCTCAACCCATGGGCCCTATACACATCACGGTGGGTCTCAACCCACGGGCCTTTATACATCACAATGGATCTCAACCCATGGGCCCGAATGCATCGCAATGGGCCTTAACAAATGAGTTGGAAATATATCACAATGGGTTGCACCACCTGGGCCTTAAGTGCGTCACAATAGGCCTCGACAATCGGAATTGGCCTCAACAATCAGCCTCGACAATCGGCACCGATAATCAACATCGATAATCGGCACTGACCATCAGCATATAAACAAGGCGGGGTCTATAGATGGACAGCCGATCAACCATAATATAAAGATTGGCCCACGACCGTGGTTATATCAAATCTGATGGCACGGAGCCATCCGTCTATGGCGAATGGGGCCCACTTATTTGGGGTAACCCACTTAGAGAATGGTGCTAATGGGCCTAATAAAGCCTACAAAAAGGTCACAATGAGGACATCTAACCGTCATTGGACATCAATGTGGACATCTAACCAATATTGCTCCCAAGTAGTGATCCACATAGAACCAAACACATGGTGGGCTCACAGCCTCGCATAAGGGCCTAATATACATCATCATGGGCCTCACCAAAGGTCACAAACACATTACAGTGGGCCGTATGATATGGGCCACACTAATGGGCCTCATACATATCAGATGGGCTACACCAATGGGCCTCATCAATGGGCTGCGCCAATGGGCCGCAACCCATGGACTTCAAATACACAATAGGTGGGCCCTACACATGGGCCTAATATACGTTATAGGTGGGCACTGCACATGGGCCTTATACATGGACCCCGAACACATCAAATTGGGTCGCACCATGTGGGCCTCAAACATGTCACTATGGGCCTTGCCCATAGGCCACAGACTCATGCAGGTGGGCTCCATCTTATGGGCCTTAAATACAAGGTAGGTGGGCCCTATCACATGGGCCTAATACACACCAAATGGGCTGCATCAATGGGCCGCACTAATGTATCAAGGTGGGCCATAAAAACATCATATTGGGCCTCAACAAAGGCCACAAATACATAATAGGTGGGCCCTGCATATGGGCCCTCAAATACACCACATGGGCCATATAAACATCAAGTGGGCTATAAATACATCAAGGTGGGCCTCATGGATGGCCAAAAATATATATCAGGTGGGCCCCATTATATGGGCCGTACCAAAAATCATTTCAATAGTTAAAGGTGTAACATGTATATCAGTCAGCAGATTAGTCCATGGGGCACATGACCCACTAATGATAATCAGCACAGTCCAAACATTGTCCATATAAGTCAGCACAAGTCAACATTGTCCAAACATTGGACACATAAATCAACACGATCCAAATATGTCCAAAACCGTCCAGCACGATCTAGACAGTGTGGAAGAAGTAAATACATCACGGTGAGCCGCCTGCCTGTCCCAAACGGTGGACAGTGTGGATAATGCATCACCAAGTGAGCCACAGTACCGTATAAACTCTGTCCAACACCATCCAAACGCTTTGGACAGTGTGGAAACAACACATTCAGCAAGGCAGAGTCCACAGCAGACAGATGCAATACTTGCATTAGGGTGGGTTCCACGTATAGCCCATCTGGACGAATGGCCTGGATGAAACTCTTACACCCGGTGAGTTCCACACGTACATCACGTGGGGTCCTCGGCTAGGTAGCTTGGATGGACCTCTGCATCAGGTGGGTCCCACCGTCCTTTGCTAGACAGTGAGGATGTACATAAATCATGGTGCGTCAGTACCTTCCCACTGTCCAAGGGTGGAATGGTGAGAGCAATACAAACATCAAGTGGCCCCATCATCCTTTACTGGACGGTTTGGGTGCAAGCATACATCAGGTGGTGTCCCACCGTCTTGGGGCTGAACGGCTGGGATGAAACTCTCAGGACACATGGGCCCCATTGTCCTAGGGATTGGACGGTGAGGGTGTACTGCAAATCATCAAGGTGGGCCCCCACACAGATGGACGATGGACAATGCTCATATAGCACGTGGGACCAGAGAACTTGCTGACGTCAGAAATGTACTGACGTGTAGTACAACAGCCATATAACTACACGGTACACCGACCATTCTTCATCCACCATCCGTGGATCGGACGGTGTGAATGTAAAACACTAAATCAAGGTGGGCCCCACATGTAAGGATAGTATAAAAAAATAATACGTCCAAGGTGGGCCCACATCCCAGCTGGATGGTGGGGACTCCACTTAACGTGTTGACAATCAATACAGTAGCTTCTAGCTAGTTGTGCGGTACAATAGCCAATCCTTTTATCATAGTAGGTGGGTCCCATGTGGGGCCACCACAGTATTATGCTAATATATTATTATTATTATTATTATTATTATTATTATTAAAAAATAAATAAATAACACATTGAAGGAAGTGTTTTCCCTTTGCATAGTCCAGCAGCGCCTGCCGTTGGACATCCAATGGCTGGACAATATGGATGGCATAGATGAAACTCGTATGTCACAGTGGGGTCCACAACACACATCGTGGTGGGTCCATCCATTCTGACGATTTAGATGTAACACATGTATCACGTGGGACCCATAAACCTACTGACGTCAGTCAGCCGATTGGGGTCCCACAATTGGATGATTTGAATGCAACACACTCATCATAGTGGGCTCCACGGTGATGGATGGTGTGGATATGTCATAGGTATCGGGTGGGCAGCCCATCAAGAGGGAGAGGGAGAAAGAGAGGGAAAGAAAGAGAAAGATGATCATGAGAGGAGAGGGAGCCCGCCACTATGGGCCCTCCCCATATATGCATACATCAAGAGGGGTTCAACATATATGGGCCTTCAAATCACAAAATCAATAAATAAGAGCACCCACCGTTCGATCTTCTTGGTCTGTTGGAATGCCGGTCTCATAGAGCTTCACTTTGATGATGGAGATGAGAAATGGATGGCTAGGATGAAGGATTTGGGGTGAAAAGTGGGCCACACATGCACTCTTTTCTCTCATAAAAATCCAGGGATGTGTGAGCCTCTTGCTCTTGGTGTTACTTGGAAAAAAATGAAGAGAAAAAGAGAGAAATGGGATGGTTGAAAGAGAGGTGATGGATGGGTGTGATGGGTAAAAGGGTGAGTGATGTGTGATGTGAGTGATGGGTGAGGTGAGAGCTTGGTTAACTTTTGGGTTTGCTTGACTTGTGGAGAAAGGAAGTATGGGTGCTTTGTACTTGACATGAGAGGTGATTGGTGGGATTGATTGATGGGATGGATGGGACATGTTGTAGAGATTCCCTTGGAATTTGCAACGTGCGGTATTTTTCTCGAACTGAACGCAGGTCTACATCTCCCTGCCATGGTATCGGATCGGTGAGTGAGTCGCGGCGACGGTGCGGTCGCAATGGTACAAGTCTTAGAATGAACTGACTCAGATATACAGGATACAACTTAAGGTCGAGCGCGAATGTCGATCATCGGTCGCAGGTTGCCGGAATTCGACCGGGAGGATCGTGGGAGTTGACAGAACAGTACGGACTAGGATACGGGTCTTACACATACAATCATGATGCACCTCATATAATCACTCAATGGCCTAATACAATCACAATGGGCCTCATGTAATCACATAATGGGCCTCATACAAATGGGCCTCATGCAATCACACCATGGGCCTCATATAATTACGATGGGCCTCATATAATCACAATGTCCTCATACAATCAGAATGAACCTCATAATGACCTTATACAATTATAATGTTATGTTAACGCATGCTCAATGTGTATACTAATATAGTCGTAATCAATAATCGGCCTATATATGGCGGGGTCCATAGAAGGACGGCAGATCTAATCTATAACATGAGGATCGGTCCTCAATAGTGGATATGTTAAACCTAATACCAAAGATTCTTCTATGTATGGCCAAAGGTGATGATGCATCCTCCTCATAATAAGAATTAGTCTAGATGGCCTACTCATGGGCCTAAGAATTAGCTTATAGGTTTGGGTACCTTTACTAGGATCGATGGGGACCCAAAGAATTGGGATAGCCCAATAAGGTAAGATGGATCATACTAATCATAGTGGGAGCCCATCAATTTGGGTTAGCCCACTAAGGGAGAAATGAGAATGAGCCTAATGCAATCACAATGGGTCTCATACCATCTTAATGGCTTGTATCATGATGTTATACTAGCACGTACTCATAGTCGGCATCGATAATCGGCCTATACACAAGACGGGGTCCATAAATGGACAGCAGACTCATAACATGAAGGTCGGTCCTCAACTATGGGTATAACAAATCTGATAGCACGGATCCCTTCGTCTACGGTAATGATGAACTCTCTTCACATTAAGGTTGGGCCTAGGTGGCCTACCTACATTCCTAAGGATCCGAAAAGGGTTCCTTCTCCATAAAATCATATAGCCCTGCTAGATGTCATAGAGGGCCCAAACAAGCCCTAGATGGACTTCAAGATAAAAGAAATAATCTTACTAACAACCAATGGGGGCCCAACATTTTGGGATAACCCAATAAGAATAGATGGATCATGCAAATGGGGCCCAATAATTAGGGTTAACCTACTTAAAGAATGATGAGAATGGGCCTTACAAGGCCTAAGGGAAGGTCACAATGAGAACATTTAACCATCATTTTCCATCAATTTAGACATTTAATCAACATTACTCCTAAGGAGTGACCCACATAGAGCCAAACATATAGTGGGGCCCATGGCCTCACATACAACATAATAGGCCTCACTCATGGGCCTAATATACTTCTCAATGGGCTTCATCATATGGGCCTCTTATATATCACATCGGGCCTCATCATATGGGCCAATATACATCACATCCGACCTCATCATATGGGCCATCACATCGAACCTCAGCATATGGGCCAATATACATCACATCGGGCCTCATTATATGGCCTCAAATATAACATATTGGGCCTCATCAATGGACCGTAAAACATCTTATTGGGGTGGGCCCTGCACATTCCAAATGGGCCACCAGATGAACAACATGGGTGTACAACACCTACATCAAGTGGGCCGCATGTCCAGTAGTCTGGACGACGCTGATAAAACTCTTACTTCACATGGGTCCCACGTGGACAGCAGGGATGAAATACGTACATTAGGTGGGCACGACAGACGGACGTCGTGGTTATAAACACATCAATGTGGTCGTCCCCACCGTCCAGACCACTGGACGGTGTGGATATAAAGCACATAGATCATGGTTGGCCCCACACACGTGGCAAGTGGATGCCATACATACATTATAGTTGGCCCCATAGTCCAGGGATCTAGACAGTATGAATAAAATACATAAATCATGTGGGGTCCACTACATGAACAGTAGGGATTGACACATACATCACGTGTGGGATCCCCACGTCCAGATGAAAGGACGGGATGAAACACATACCTCGTGATCTCAGACCCATAGAATTTGCTGACGCTAACAGCAGCTATATGCTGGTGTGAGGTACTCCAGCCAATCTACTTCTCATCAAGGTAGGCCCTACATTTGGGGTGGGTCCCACCATCCACGTGGACAGTGTAGATACATCCATCCAAGTGGATCTCACAGTGGATCTCACATCCGGTCCGACTAGACGGTGTGAATGGACCCATACATCAAGCAAGTCCCATCATCCAGCTTATCTGGATGCAAGAAGGTCCCATCATCCAGCCATCTGGATGGTGTGAACATAACAAGTACATCGGTAGGTCCACACATCTATGGCCCACCAGAATATCAAGTTGATATTTGTTATTTCCCCTCATCTGGGGTCTATCCAAGAAGGACGGCTAGGATGAAACACCTGCATCAAGTGGGTCCACACATATGTGGCCCACCATCCGACTAAGCTGATATTTGTGTTTTCTCTATGGTCTGGGCCAGCCCAGAATAGACAGCAATGGTGGGCCCCAGACATGGTAGCGAGGTGGGCCCCGCTTGACGGACCACAGATAAAAATACATACATCATAGGTGGGCCATACAATCAAGGGGGAGAGAGAGAGAGAGAGAGAGAGAGAGAGAGAGAGAGAGAGACGTGTGTGTGAGGGAGGAGCTCTGCCACTATGAGCTCCTCTCAGTTTATAAAGCATACATCCAAATCAAGGATGAAATTCCCAAGATCATCCACTGATTTCACTGCTTCTTGGCTCTTTAGAATGTTAAGCTCCTTGGCTTCAACTTTGATGGAGGATGATAAAGATTGAAAGACTAGGATACGAGATGAGAGGGTAGGAAGTGGGCCTTAATCTTAGGTTCTTTCTCTCCTTCGAAATTGCTTGGAAAATGGTGGAGAGAATGGAGATGGGATGGAGTGAAGGATGGGAGAGAGGGATGGTGTTGTGTAAGATGGATGGGATGAGAGGGATGAATGGTGTAAGAGAGGGATGGGTGGAGAGAGAAAGTTGACTTTGGAAATGACTTGTGTAAGAGACGGATGGATTGTGTACTTGACTTGTGATTGATTGATTGATGTGAAAGGTGGTCGAGATTCTCTTGGAATTTCCAATGTGCGCCATTTTTCTCAAAATAAACATGGGCCCATAACTCCTGGCCTGGATATCGCATCAGTGCACAAGACGTCGCGTTAGAACCATTGCGACGACACGGTTGCTAGGGTACAAGTCTTGAGTCGAGTCAACTTATATATATGGGATGCAACTTAGGGTCACACGCAAACGCTGATTATAGGTCGTGGATCACTGGAATTCGATGGAGAGGATTACGAAAGTCTAAAGAACGATATGGACTAGGATACGGGCCTTACAAGATCTAAGGCATGAGATTAGGTGGGGTCTGGTCAGAAGGAGTGACTGCATTGAATGGATAGACCAGATCATCTAGAGAAATCTTGTTAGTGGGCCACTGATCAATAAAATAGACATTGTCCATTTAAAGATGCGTTAGGCGGGAGCAGAAAAGCAGAAAGAATACTCTTCCTTTTTGGAAAATTTTAGGTCAACATGGTCTGACCATGTTGACAGGTCTGCTACACCTCGAGTGCACGCACACTACCCTAGAGTGGGTCCCACAGGGGTGGTTAGGCTAATCAACACCATCCATTCCATTTGGAAGATCCCAAGAAGGGCCCTTGGTTGAAGATTAGGTAGATTTGGAGCTTAGGTGAGGCCCACGTAAGACCCGTATCCTAATCCGTACTGTTCCGTCACTTCTCGCGATCCTTCTCGTCAAATTTCAGCAACCCGTGACCTGTAGTCGACGTTGCGCACGACTGTGAGACGTATCCTATACATTTGAGTCGACTTAATCCGAGACTTGTATCTTTACGACTGCACCGTCACCGCGGTTCCAACGCCGCGACTCACGGTCCGATCCGATACTCTGACTAAGAGATGTGGGTCGGCGTTTATTTCGAGAAAACGCCGTGCGTTTACATTCCCAAGAGAATCTCTACAATGTGTCCCATCAATCACATCAATCAATCATCCATCAATCACTTTATGTCAAGTACACATCACCTTTCACCCCATTCCCAAGCAACCCCTAAAGTCAACTCTTTCTCACCCTCTCTCTTACACCACCCATACTTGTCAAGTACCACATCACTCACATCCATCACTCACATCCCTCTTACATCTCACCTCTCACTCTCATTTCTCAACAAATCCCAAGCAACCAAGAAGCACTCCCACAACCAAGCCTTCCCCATGGGAGAAATGTGACTTTGGTGGCCCACTTTTCCATCCCAAAACCTCCATCCTAGCCATCCATCTCTCATCTCCACCATCAAAGTGAAGCTTTAGAAGATAGGCATTCCAACGGACCGAGTAGATCATAAGGTGGGTGCTTCTATAGGGTAGTTTACTTGTTTTTATGATGGGCTAAGTGAGGCCCACCGATCAATGGTGTGGATCTCACTTGGGACCCTAAGATGTGGCCAATGGCCCATCTTGACCATCAAAATCATTTCCATGATGGGGCCATTCTCCATGGACCCCATCATGATGTTCGCTTTCCTTGCATTAAAGAGGTCATCTAGACCGTCCATTTTTAGTGGAGTGGGATCTCCACCGTTGATCTTCTATTTGGAAAGCCCATATGCAATGGAACCCTTTGATGTATGATTGGATGATTGAAATGGAGGGTCCATAGTGTCGGGGTCCCTCCATCACGCGTGTCCCACTTCTTTACTCTCTCTCTCTCTCATTTTTTTTATTTATTTTCTTGTATGTTGATGAGGCCATGTGGCCCACTTGAATGAGCCCCACCATGCAATATGTATTTTATCCAAGCCGTCCATGGGTGGGGCCGATCTTTAATGTACATCCATTTGTGGTGGCCCACCTAAACAAGCAAACAAAAAAAAATTAAAAAAAAAAGAAGAAAACGTCCAGCGCCTGGACGCTGGACGTAGAAGGAAAAAAAACAAATATTAGCTTGATTTTTCTACAAGCCATCGGGGTGAATCGCTTGCATAGGCCCCACCTTGATGTATGTATTCAATCTATGCCGCCCATCCCATTTAGCGGGTCATTTTAAGCGTTGAAATGAAAGATGGGGTTGATAGGAGCATTTAGTGGGCCATAGTGTTGAAAATAGTATTTTTACCATTAAAATCCATCCAGATCTTTCCTATACGCTGAAAATAGCCCAATATCGGTCTTGATAGACTTGTCTAGGGCCATGGAAGCTAGTGGATCTACCAGATGTGGACCCCACACCTGAAAATCCTTAAAAAATTCAGTTTCAAAAAAAAAATTAAAAATCAACATAGCAGCAACTGCTCTGTGTCAAGATGTTGGCCGCTCCAACGGCGGGCGGGGGCTGGACAGGGTCCCACGGCTCTACACGTGGACCCCACCTTGATGTTTAATTGTCATCCAGCCCGTTCATGAGGTGGGCCATCCCTTGAGGTGGGCCCCCTCCAAGTTTTAGCGAAATCTAAGGCTCAGGTGGCCCACACCACAAGAAACAGTGGTGATTGAACTTTACCATTGAAATCCTTTTGGGGCCCACTGTAGTTTTAGATCAATCTGAAATTTGTGTTCCCCATTCATCCAGGTCCTTGTGGCCTTATTAACAGGCTGGATAGAAAATAAACATTATGGTGGGCCCCATGTGGGACCCACTGATGCATGTATTAGACCCACACCGTCCTTGGGTGGGACGGCTGGTGTACTTCACTCCAGCAGCCTGCTGGAGTGGCGTCACTAAGCTCTGTGGGCCCTCCCTTTGTATCATCCACACCGTCCATCTATGGACCCACCATGATGCATGTTCTGCATCCAAACCGTCCACCCATTTTTAAAACTCATTTCATAGCATGAGCTAAAGAATGAGTAAGATCCTCAACTCATGTGGACCCCCCCACCATGATGCATGTGTTGCATCTAAACTGTCCATTTATTTTTTAAAAAATTCATTTTTTTTTGGTTGGGCTAAAAATGAGCTAGATCTATGGTTCAAATGGGCTCACTTTGATATGTTTATAGGGCCCATGTTGATCCATTTATGGCTATTCATTTGGGGCCCACCTTAGTGCACATATAAGGCCTATGGGATTAAGCCCATTTGGCATGCATAAGGCCTATGGGATTAAGCCCATTTGGCATATATAAGGCCCATGGGTTTGGGCCCATTTGACATATGCAATGCCCATGGGATCCGGCCCATTTACTCTATATAAGGCCCATGGGATTCCAGCCCATTTATTCTATATTAAAGCTCATGGGATCAAGCCCATTTGATATGCATAGGGCGCAAATGGAGTGGCCCATTTGACATATTTAAAGCTCATGTGTGTAGGCCCATTTGATGTATTTCAAGGCCCATGGATCGTAGACCATTGCAATGTACATAAGGCTCATTGGTGAGGCCCATTAATGTAGCCCATTTGATAAATGTAAGGCCCATGTGATACGGCCCATTTGATGTATCTAAGGCCCATGGGTCGAGGCCCAACGAGATGACCTTAGGGTCCATTGCAATTAGTGATCTCTCATGGTTCATGTAATGACACTTATGGCAGGTCGTGCCTAAGGCACAATATTGGTTTGACGTCCACATTGTAAGTACAGTATTGGTTAAATGTCCGCATTGTAACCCTCCTTAAGGCCCATTGGTAGGCCCATACTCGTTACTATTTATCACTTTATAACATGCTTAGTATAATCTCATGACTCATGCCCATACGCATCATATGTATGTTTGATTTGAGTAGCGACTGATCATATCATATGCCATTAGGCAGACCACTTTTGGGACCTGTTATGAGACGGAGTACCCTACATGATCGCGCAGTACGCACTGGATTTCTACATTATTTAATGTGTGATTCATGCATCTCGCATATGTGTGACTTGATCACTGCATGCCCTAGCGACATCAAGGCCGTGGCTCCACAGGTACATCGTGGATGGCCGTATTGGATACCGAAAATACTTATTCTAGCACCGTGGGCACTTAGGATGTCCTTGGATAAAAGTTCCAGAACCTTTTTGGTATAAGGAGATGCTCTAACATCTAGACCAAGTGGATATACGAGCGCCCAAGTGCCTAATACCAGTAGGCTGCGTCTCCCACTGTGTCGTGGTCGGTTGGAAGGGGGTGTGGCCTTATCCGCCTGAGTGAGGGGGCTATAAGCTAGGCTGAGTTTGACCAGCTCACAAATGAGTCCGCTATCGACGAGCCGGGTAGGTATTGGCATACTACTGGTCAGGCGGATAGCGAGGTCTTTTCCGCTTGCTTGACTGTGCAGCTAGGGAGGTGGCAGTCACTGTGAAGTGTATTAGACCCCGGTGATATCCAGAGAGGAACTGTACTGATATGTGTACTTGAGGAGTACCGACTTGCTTAGATTGCATTTCGCATATGACATTCGGCTATGTAGGCCTTGCATTGCATCGGTGTGGCCGATGACATTCATATCTCGCATCATGCCTTGCATTACATAGCCTTGGTATGGTTGATTATATTTATGGACTTACCGCATACTTCCGTACTACTCTGATACTGTACACTTGGCATTTACCTTGCGCACACGCTTACACCACCCTCTAAACTTTTATAAGCTTATGCATGTGTAACACCCTGAAAATCGGGGGTCGTGTATAAACTCAACTCCCGAGTTCCAAACCGTCACTTATGCAACAAAAATAATTATGATTCAATGTTGTCTGATTTAAAGCATTCACATGAGTAAAAGTATACCAAAACTACAATTCATACTTCAGATCCAGTGATAAAAGCAAGCGGAAGACTAAACAATATATATATCACTGTATGGAAAAATAAAGTAGATCTCATCTGTCTCTAAGGTATGAATACATCTCTGAGTCTCATATACATATACATGAACAAAATGTAATGTTCAAAATAGTCCTACTGAAGTCCCATCAATCCAGGTCACCTACGCAAAGCCATCATGATACTGCATGTACGAGAACTCGTCCTGGTCCTCATCGAAGTCTGGCTCTGCCTCCTGGATCTCAGCCTCACCTGCATCTATAACAGGGTCTGGTGGGTGTTGCAAACACCATCCCGTAAGGTGGGAATGAGTGATCAACTCAGTGGAATCATAGAGCAAAGATTAGCATGTTCACAATTCAATCATGCGATAATAGTAAAGCAGTAAATCAGACAATCCTAATACTGTTGTTAATGCAAGATGATATGACGTGATGTATGCCCTCACCGACGATCTCCCTCATACAGCAACATCTTACGACCGCGGCATGCCACACTCCCTAGAGTGCTCCACATCTTCCAGGCACATGCAATGCTATGGTGATATGATTTTCGAGTTGTTATTAGTCCATTCAAACAGCAGGATTGGGAAACTAAGGTACTTCCCTTGTATCAATCCCAACACAGATCCTGTCTAGGGTCGTCACTCCTAGTAATCTCATACGATGTATATTTTGTAGGTCGCTGCAAGGGCTGTTGCTCGCACTCGTTGCACCGCGCCCCCATCACCTTATCAATACAGGCCTACTGTACTCTACTGCTACTGAAGGGTCGTCGCCTCCCGTAGACTAAGAATACGCTCGCGGTCACTACAAAGGACTCGTTGCCTGATCAGTGTAGGCCGACAGCTAGAATATAGTGTCCCATACCACCATAATCTGCTCACGAGACTAGGTGCTCACTGGTCACTACGGGGAGGTTTGTGGCCCTAGCGTAGGCCGACAGCTCGACCACGGTGTCCCACACCACCATGCCCGGCTCATGAGTCTTCGTGGATCAAGGTACCATGGTTAACAGGGTTTACAATGGTAAGTTCAGTACCCTAGGTTCACGCAGTTATGACTCATACAAGGTGAACATACATCGGCCAGTCGGGTTACTTGACGGGCTCGACTAGCGCGATCGCATCTCAAGTCGAACGACATGAAGTGCGTAAAACACTTCGCGTGGCCTAACCACTGCCGCCAACTCCAAACACGGCTCGCGTTCATCGACGCGTCGTTAGTGGCCAAGATCAGCCAACCACGAATTCGATCGGTTACCGACTGCCTGGACTAAGTCTAGTCCCAAACAATTATGGAATCACATCAGCAATTTATGTAGGAGTATTGGAATTGAAATACAATCATGTGAGCATGCTAACACATGTTATAACATTCAACTAAAGTAAATCTTCAAGCACATATATTTCATGCATGTAATGAAATCATGCATATAGTCAACATGTAGGAAATCATTTAGGTCAGCATATTAATTGAGAAATTAATCTCAAACTATCTCATAACATCATTTAATTCAATACATACTAATACAAGCATTTATACAATCACATACACTACACACTTAAGTCTACATATAGTATGTCGACCCGAAGTGCGCAATTAGGCGAATCTCTTCGCCAAACTAATTATGCACGTATTCCTAACTTCCTAATGCGACAACAAACCATGTCAATCACATCAGCAAAATATGAATGTAAACTGTACTTCCTACAAATGACTAAAATGCCCTAAATCCCATATTCTTCGTTAATTTACGAAACAGGAAACGGAAAGCATGTTATACATGTCAAACGGTGATGCCGTCGATAATATACTATTAAACGACATTGAAAGCATTGGAAACCGTCAATCAAAGCATCTAAAATCCTCACCTAGTCTCTTGTAGACTCGTGATTTCGAACGGAGCGTATACGCTTCGTCTACGGCTATAAGAGAACCTGTTTTACAAGATCTATTGGTTAAAAAGCTATGGATCTTAGTGATCCCCAAATCAGCAACTTCTAGGGTTAGTTATTACCTGAAAACGCAGGAGAATCACCGGCTTGGCGATCAGGAGGTGTTGCTTAGGCACTAGCAACAGGTGGCACGAAGACTGGAAAAATCTATCCCACTCTCTCTCACAACCTCTCACCTTTTCTCTCTCCCAATCTAGGGTTTCTTGCAATTTCGGATGGGAGAGAGGAGTGAGGGTTTCAACCCCTTTTATAGGCTTAAAAACGCCCGAAATAGGCTCCGGTACAAAGTTTACTTAGTGCATATCCAATTCGGGGCCGTTTCGGTTCAAAAGATGCTTTCTGGTGGTCCCCTGGTCAAATGCGATCGGACTTAAGCTCATGTATACCAGATCTAGCACGTACTAAGTTTTCAGTCCTGCAGGGTTCGCAGATCGCACGTGGTGGACCAGTTTCAGTTCAGCGGTCACCGCAAGTAGATCAGGGCTGAAAGTCTTATGATATAAAATAGAAATTTCTCCTGATCCGAGGGTGTAATCTGGATGAATTCTGACGGTCAGAACGCTCAATACTGATGCGTCAAGTCGTGTGCCAGATTTGAATTTGAAATTCCAATTGTCCCTATTCACACTCTCTTCGGTCCGGGCTCAATGAAATAGCCTGTGATTATCGGTTTGACTTGATTTTCGGAATGAGTGTCAAGTCCAGCTAGGCGGTTCTAATGGTCTAAGATAGGAGGTATCGGACTTTCGACGCGCGGTCTAGATCCAATACAAAGATTTAAAGTGGTCCAGAGAACAAACCTGCTTGGAGTTTGGTCCGAGGTTATAGAGTGTTATAGAGTCGTTGGTTCTACTCGATTTGGGTCTTGTAGAACGTATTTAAAGTGATCAGGGACTATTTCCCAGCTACTCCAGCGTTGCGCTAGCTAACTTACGCTTAATTTCCATAGAAATTAATTCTATGCAATTTCGGGTCGAGTTAGTACTCGAGCCCAAGTATGGATTTTTCACGGGCGTTACAATCTACCCCCCTTAACAAATAATTTCATCCTCGAAATTTGTACCTTTTCGTACTCCTCGAGAAGCTGTGGGTAGTTCTTTCTGATCTCGGCTTCTGTCTCCCAGGTAGCCTCCTCCTCAGAGTGATGCGTCCACGATCACCCAGATGGAATCATGTCCCTTCCTCGTTTTCGGCAACCCAGAAATGAAGTCCATGGAAATGAAATCCCACTTCCACTCTGCGATCGGCATAGGCTGCAAAAGTCCAGGTGGTCGGTGATGCTCTGCCTTCACCTGCTGACAAGTGAGACAACGGGACATGAACTCTGCTATGTGGGTCTTCATACCATCCCACCAATACGTCCTCTTCACATCACGATACATCTTCGTACTGCCTGGATGCATCGCGAGTCTAGTACAATACGCAGCCTCGAGAATCTCTCGTCTCAAGTCAGGGATATCTGGGACGCATAGGCGGCCACGATAACGTAAGCCCCCATCCATACCAACTCGCCAGTCGGCGTCTGCATCATCACTGGCCTGCTCTCGAAGCTCAGTCAGATGCGCATCGTCCCTGTGCCTCGATGACTCGGTCATCGATCTGAGATCGCACCTGTACATGTGTGATGAACTCAAACGGCTCCTCTACGGTGAGTTTCTGCTCAAAGTCTCGTAAAAACTCAACCATATCCTACTCAGCAACCATCAGCGGAGCCGCAAACTCTATCGCCTTCTTGCGGCTCAACGCATCAGCCACAAGGTTCGCCTTCCCAGGATGGTAAGAGACTTCAAACTTGAAGTCCTTCAACGTCTCCATCCATCGCCGCTGCCTCATATTCAAGTCTTGCTGCGTGAATATGTATTTGAGGCTCTTGTGGTCGCAAAAGAGCTCGAACTCCTCTCCATAGAGGTAATGTCTCCAGAGTCTCAGTGCGAATATAACAGCTGCCAACTCTAGGTCGTGTGTAGGGTAATTCTCCTCGTGCTTCCTTAATTGTCTCGAGGCATACGAAATTACCCTGTCCCTCTACATAAGGACACAACCCAAACCAACGCTAGACGCGTCAGTGTATATAGTGTATCTAACCCCTTGCTCTGGCAATACTAGCACAGGGGCGGACGTAAGTCTGTCCTTCAGCTCCTGAAAAGCTGACTCCGCCTTGTCATTACAGGAGAACTTCACGTCCTTCCGTGTCAACTGAGATAAGGGTCTCGCGATCTTCGAGAAGTCCTGTATGAAGCGCCGATAGTAGCCAGCGAGACCCAAGAAACTCCTCACCTCAGTGACAGAACCAGGCTGCTCCCAGTCCTGCACTGCAGCTACCTTAGACAGGTCAACTGCCATGCCATCCTTGGACACCACGTGTCCCAGGAACTTCACCTCCTGCTTCCAGAAGTCGCACTTCTTGCACTGTGCGAACAACTGATGCTGTTTGAGCGTATCCAGGACCAAACGCAAGTGCTCCTCATGCTCCTCTCGACTCCTAGAGTACACCAAAATGTCGTCAATGAAAACAACGACAAATCGATAGAGGAAAGGCCGAAATACCCGATTCATCAGATCCATGAACACGGCTGGTGCGTTCGTGAGACCGAACGACATCACGAGGAACTCGTAGTGGCCAAAACTGGTCCTGAATGCTGTCTTCTGCACGTCCTCATCCCTGACGCGCAACTGATGATATCCTGACTGAAGATCAATCTTCGAGAAGTACTGCGCTCCTCTCAACTGATCAAACAAGTCGTCGATCCTGGGTAAATGGTACTTGTTCTTCACCGTGACCTGGTTCAACCAGCGATAATCAATACACAATCGCATCGAACCGTCCTTCTTCCTCACGAATAGGACCGGTGCTCCCCAAGGAGACACACTAGGCCGTATAAGGCCAAGCTCTAGCAGACCATCATTCTACATCCTCAACTCCTCCATCTCACATGGTGCCATGCGATACGTCGGCAGTGAGACGGGCGTAGAACCAGGAACCAGATCGATAGTGAAATCGATCTCACGTCGGGGCGGCAAACTAGGGATCTTCTTGAACAGATCCCCAAACTCGAAAACGACAGGCGTATGCTCAAGTATCTGGGCACCAGCGTGGTGCAATAAAGTGGCATAACTAAGTATGCAGAAAGGGATATTTACCTGCACTGAAAACGTGAAAGGCGTGCCCTCAGGCTCGTACACCGTCACCATACGAGCCTCGCAGTCAATCTCGGCCCTCCCAGCAGCCAACCAGTCCATGCCAAGAATGACGTCGAGATAAACGAGCGAGGGATTGACGACAAGATCAAGAACCATCGTCCTGCCTCCCAGATCAACTAAACAACCCTCACACATCTGGGTAACATCCAAATAATCTCCATAAGCTGCAAGTACTCGCACCCTATCCATGGTAATAGTCTGTAACCCAAGACGCCTGACTACAGCACGTGATATCAAAGAAATCGTGGAACCAGTGTCCACCATCACAAGAATAGGAGCACCTCCAATATGGGCTGTGACCTCGAAGGCTGAATGCTGAAAAGTCGGTGTCGCAGCTGCCTCAGCTGTCAATACATGAACCCGAGCCTGCTATGGCCGGTTTGGCAGCTGTGTCAAGGGCCTTGGAGGCTATCTGATCTGCGATACCGGAGGTCTGAAAGAAGGGTGCGCAGGAGCTAACCGTATAAGCGGTGCTGATATCGCCTGTGAACGAGCACGGTCAATCTTCTGTGGCAGTGAGAACCCACTGTCCCGCATCCGAGAAAAGCAGCTCTGCGCCAAGTGGCCTGTCCTCCCACAGTATGTACATGTCAATTCAGGGCACCGAAACGGTGGTACAGGCGCTGTAGTCCTAGTAGGAGGGTCAACTCGAGGCCTCTTGCCCGCGAGGGGCCTGTCCTGCATGTCTGGTCGCGACCTAGAAGCAATAGGGCCACGAGATCGCGCAAGTCGATCCACATCCTGCTCTGCCCGCATAGACATGTGAATCAACTCCACATATGAGGGAATGTTCACACAGCACATCTTCGACCGAATATCTGGTCGCAAACCCTCCAAAAAGCGCCGTATGCGCATCTGCTCATCAGCCAAAATAGTCGGGACGTATCTGCCCAACTCCGTAAACCGATGCTCATACTCCGTGACTGTCATGGATGCCTATCTGAGGTGGAGAAACTCATTCTCCCTGTCATGCCTGTAAGTCTGGGGATAATACTTCTCGTGAAAACGGAACTCAAAGGCTGCCCATGTCCATACAAAGTCGGTGGCAACAGTCTGCAATATGCTATCCCACCACAGGCTGGCCTCTCGCTCAAACAGGAATGTAGCCAGCTCTACCTGCTCAGCCTCTGTGCAATGTAACATCCGTAAAATCTTCGACACACGGTCGAGCCAGTACTCAGCCTCCTCGGGTCTGTGAGAACCCGTGAAAGTGGGAGGCCGTAAGCGCTGAAATCGCTTTAATAGGCCCCGTGTATCTGCGGCATTCCCTGCAGGGTAAGCAGGCGGTACAGGATGAGCCGTGCCCTCATCCTGGGTGTATGTATAAGCATCCTCAGCTGGATGCACAGGTGGTGCAGGTGGAGCCACACCCCCACTGTAACATCCCGAAAATCGAGGGGTCGAGCAAAAACCCAACTCCCGAGTTTCAAAATATTATTTATGCAATATAGATATGTATGATTGAATGTTGTCTGTGATAATGTATTAAACATGAGTGAGATTAAGCCAGAACAGCATATCATACTCCAGAGACAGTTAAATTTACAAGCGGAAGACTGTAATAGTATGTATAACATATATAAACTGTTGTATGTCTCCAGAGTGTGAATATATTACCAGGTTATACACATATATGTATACTTCAAAAGTAAACAAAATGAATATACATGAGGGCGCTAAAAATATAAAATGACAAGTGTCAATGTATCTAATCAACCTCCCTGTATTCCCGTCAATCAGATCACGCATAAAGGAGAGATCCTCCTCATTATCATCAAATCCAGCTTCGCCTCGCAGGCCGCGCCATCATCTGCAATCACAATAGGGACTGGTGGGTGTCCGGAAACACCATCCCGTAACGTGGGAGTGAGTGATCAACTCAGTGGGATAAGAGAGCAAAGATTAGCATGTTATCAAATCAATCATGCGATAATAGTAAAGCAGTAAATCAAACAATCCTAATACTGTTGTTAATGCAATATGACATGACGTGATATATGCCCTCACCGATGATCTCCCTCATACGGCAACATCTTACGACCGCGGCATGCCACACTCCCTAGAGTGCTCCACATCTTCCAGACACATGCAATGTTATGGTGATATGATTTCCAAGTTGTTATTAGTCCATTGAAACAGCAGGATTGGGAAACTAAGGTACCTCCCTTATATCAATCCCAACACAGATCCTGTCTAGGGTCGTCACTCCTAGTAATCTCATACGATGTATATTTTGTAGGTCGCTGCAAGGGCTGCCAGGGCTGTTGCACGCACTCGTTGCACCGCTCTCCCATCACCTTATCAATACAGGCCTACTGTACTCTACTGCTACTGAAGGGTCGTCGCCTCCCGTAGACTCAGAATACGCTCGCAGTCACTACAAAGGGCTGCCAGGGCTGTTACTCACACTCGTTGCACCGCTCCCCCATCACCTTATCAATGTAGGCCAACAGCAAGAATATAGTGTCCCATACCACCATAATCTGCTCACGAGTCTAGGTGCTCACTGGTCACTACGGGGAGGTTTGTGGCCCCAGCGTAGGCCGACAGCTCGACCACGGTGTCCCATACCACCATGCCAGGCTCATGAGTCTTCGTGGATCAAGGTACCATGGTTGATAGGGTTTACAATGGTAAGTTCAGTACCCTAGGTTCAAGCAGTTATGACTCATGCAGGGTGAACATACAACGGCCAGTCGGGTTACTTGACGGGCTCGACTAGCACGATCGCATCGCAAGTCGAACGACATGAAGTGCGTAAAACACTTCGCGTGGCCTAACCACTGCCGCCAACTCTAACACGACTCGCGTTCATCGACGCGTCCTTCGTGGCCAAGATAAGCTAACCACGAATTCGCTCGGTTGCCGACTGCCTGGACTACGTATAGTCCCAAACACATATGAATCCACGTCAGCGATCATGTGAGAGTATTGGAAATGAAACACAACCATGTGAGCATGTTAACACATGTTATATCATACAACTTAAGTAAATCATCCTACACATGTCTTTCACACATATAATGAAATTATGCATATAGCCAACATATAGGAAATCCTCTCCATTAGCCTATTAATTGAGAATTCAATCTCAAACTAAATCATAAGGAAATCATCAAGTACATGTTATAGCATACCACTTAAGTGCAACATCAAGCATATGCATTTCATACATATAGTGAAATCGTACATATGGCTAACATGCAGGACATCATTTACATCAGCATATTAATTGAGAAATCAATCTCAAATTAATTCATAACACCATTTAATTCAATACATACTAATACAAGCATTTATACAAACACTTACACTACACACTTGAGTCTACATATAGTATGTCGACCCGAAATGCATATTTAGGCAAATCTCTTCGCCAAACTAATTATGCACGCATTCCTAACATTCTAATACGACAACAATTCATGTCAATCACATCAGCAAAATATGAATGAAAACAGTACTTCCTACAAATGACTAAAATGCCCTAAATCTCATATTCTTCGTTGATTTACGAAACAGGAAACGGACAGCATGTTGTACATGTCAAACGGCATTGCCGTCAAGAATCTACTATTAAATGACATTGAAAACTTTGGAAATAGTCAATCAAAGCGTCTAATATCCGCACATTTTTCTCCTAGAAGCGTATCAATTCGAACGGAGCGTATACGCTTCGTCTACGGCGATTAGAGAACCTAATACACAAGTTCTATTCGCTACTTCGCTAGGAAACGAAAGGAACCTCAAATCAGCAACTTCTAGGGTATTTTCTTACCTGAAAACGTGGAGAAATCGTCGGGAAAGTGATCGGAGTGCGTTGCCTAAGTACGAACAGCACGTGGCACAAGCAGCAGGGAATTCTCTCCCACCTTCTCTCACAAACTCTCACCTTTTCTCTCTCTCAATCTAGGAATTTTTGCAAATTCGGATGGGAGAGAGGAGTGAGGGTTTCAACCCCTTTTATAAGCCCAAACTTGCCCGAAATAGGCTCCGGTACAAAGTTCACTTAGTGCATATCCAAATCGGGGCTGTTTCGGTCCAAAAGATGCTTTCTGGTGGTCCCCTGGCCAAATGCGGTCGGACTTAAGCTCATGCATATTGGATCTAGCACTCATCCAGTTTTCAGACCGGTAGGGTTCGCAGATCGCACGTGGCGGGCCAGTTTCAGTTCAGCGGTCACCGCACGTAGATCAGGGCTGAAAGTCTCATGATATAAAATAAAAAATTTTCCTGATCCGAGGGTGTAATTTGGATGAATTCTGATGGTCAGAACGCTCAATACTGACGCGTCAAGTCGTGTGCCAGATTTGAATTTGAAATTCCAACTGTCCCTATTCGCACTCTCTTCGGTCCGGGCTCAATGAAATAGCCTGTGATTATCGGTTTGACTTAATTTTCGGAATGAGTGTCAAGTCCAGCTAGGCGGTCCTAACGGTCTAAGATAGGAGGTATCGGACTTTCGACGCGCTGTCTAGATCCAATACAAAATTTCAAAGTGGTCCAGAGAACAAACCGGCTTAGAGTTTGATCCGAGGTTATAGAGTGTTATAGCACCATTGGTTCTACAAGTTTAGGGTCTTATAGAACGCATTTAAAGTGGTCCAAGTTAATTCTACTGAGTATTCAGTTTGGTACTCAACCAAATTCTACCCTAATTACGGCAGAATACGGTCCTAGGGCCATTCTATCCCCCATTTTGGGAACTTTTAGGTACCAAATTATTTTTATTATTTTTTTGAAGGTTCATCATCAAGTTTACCCTAACTCCACAAAATTTCATAGGATTTTGAGTTGTAGAAAAATTCTAAAAATTCCAGAAGCAGCAACTGTCCAACAAGTGATTATCAGACAGTTTCTCACAATGGCCTACTTTAAACTATATTAAATATTTTATTATATTTTTAACATATTTTAATATAAAACTAGACTCATTTAGCTTCAATCTGGTTTTTGAATCACCTAAATTGGAGTTATAACGAAGGAGATATGATTTTTCAAAGTTGGAAGAAACGCGTAGGAAAAAAGTGCAGAAACTCGCTGTACGGACGAGTTCGACGATGCATCGCCAAACCGGCGATGGCATCGCCGACCACTGACCTGTTTGGGGTGGTTTCTCCGTCTGATATTTGAAATGGGTGTATTTTAGAACTTGGGATGAGTTATTTGACATACAATATATGATTTTGGGGTAGGAGAAGCTGATCTATCCAATTAGTCTACTTATTTAGTGATACTTCAAAAGGTTACTGGTTAAAAACCCTTTTCATTTATTTATTTACTATTCATAGTACTTTTTAGCTTAAGTATTGATCAACATCACCTAAACTTTAAGATTTGTGTCTAATATGAGAGCTCCTAGAAAAGTTTGAAGGATAAAGTAGTGAAAGGTGAGATTTTCGAAGGAAATGGGGATTTGAGACCTTTGGATTGAGTTTTGAGAAGTTAATCAAGGGTTAGGATTGACCCATTGCCTAAGGACGTCTAACCCCAGGTTGGTAAAAATCTGGGGTGTTACACCCACCCTGGGCTAATGTCCCCACAATTGTAGTCAGAAGCTGCTGCTGCTGCTGCTGCATCATAGCCAACATCTGCTCAAATCTGTCATGAGGTGGAGCAGGCTGTGGCGGGTGCTGCGTCGAAGTAGATGCACGATGAGGCTCTCTAACTAACGGTGTGAACAGCGGTGGTCCAAATGTAGGACCAGCAGTAGGCTGAGACGCTCGAACTGTCTCAGGAATCGGGCCCACAGCAGGGTCCGCATGAGTGTCAGACTGCGAAGGAGTCTGATCCATATGCTCACTCAATGCAAGCCGAACCGTGCTCCGCGTAGCCTTAGGCAGCATTCCCTATATTCAAAATAGGGCGTAACCTTGTCAGTCTCAATAGCACAAATACACCGCAATCATTCACACAAGGAGTCAAAGGCATTCCATGCATTTCATTTAATCAAAATTGTCACAATACAAGGGATATATCCTTACAAGCATCATGACGAGAAATACACGGGAACTAAGACAATTAAACTTACAACAGCAACATAAGTAAAGCACTAGCCCTAACAAGCTTACACAACAAAAGCAGGAAATGACAAACTATTAACAAAAACATCTAAGGTCGCATCGCTAGTCCGAGTCGGGTGACGGAGGAGGAGCACCCTTATCCTGCAAGCAACACAGGATCACCTTCAAGGTGCGAGTCACCTTGTCGAATTTTCTCTTCGTAACGGCCTTGGCATCCTCGACTTCAGCGCGAAGTTCCTGAACTTCCCTTCGCAAGGCGATCTGACTCTCCTCAATCCGAGCAATGCGATCATCGCTAGTAGCCTGTACAGAAGGAGGAGGGCTCTCATCTGTATCCTGAGCCTCCTCTTCTGCCTCTTCCTGAACTTCTTCCTGAACTTCTGCTCTAGGTTCTTCTTCGCTTTGATCTTCCTCATCATCAAAGTCATCCTCGCTATCCTCCTCAAGCTGATTTTCACGGTACTGAGACCCAATCTTCATCTTGACCATAGTTGACTCGTCAATGCTATGAATCGAAACTGGCAATTTCGGCCCAAGTCTGTAAGCAAACTCAAGCGCTATCTTGCATATCAGTCGGCCAAAAGGAAGCGATTCGGATGTTCTTCTTGACTTGGCTATGAGGATTATCTGTCGCAAGATGAAAGTGGCCATACATACAATCTCTCCCTGGGCCACCAGATACAAGAAATCAACCATAAGGCGTGTACATTCAATGCGATTCGTCGACCTGGGATACACATTGTACGTGCAGATATGGTGCAGCAGGCGCAAATCATCAGACATATACGTCGCCTTGAGGCTATTATTAGACTGTCATGGAACCAACTTACCGCACAGAAATCTGGTGCGGCGATCTCGTTCACGCCTACTCCTCAGATTCTTCTTACTAGGATGAACATCACCAAGAAGCACGTTCAGAAGTCGCGCAATCAGTCGCACATCTATCGTAGCCATCCGATCTCTACCAAAAGGGATTTTAAACTGCAATGGCTCCAAGGTAGGATTCTGGATACAAGCGTAGAAGGCACGAACGGTGCTCACATTAGCACGAGCGCGAGCTTCAAAGATCGGACCCCAATGCGCAGCTTCAATGCACTCGAACAACAAAAATTCACCGAACAGTCGCCCTTCCACGTCCGCCTCAAACAACACTTTGCGATCAGTGTATTGACCGTGAGGCATCTCTGACAGAATTACTCACCCAAGGTGAGTATGGGGATCCAAATCCCGCTTTGTACGGCACTTTAGGGCTGTAGGTGGAACTGCGGCGGCGCTTAAACTTGCGGCACCACCCTGCGGTCTTCTCGATTGAGCAGGGCGACTCGGCCCAGCCTTGTCTGTTGCAGTCTTTCTTTTACCCATTAAAGATAAGATGGTGGAGAGTGACAAAAGGCCTAAAATGGCTTCCACGAAAGTCATGGAAAACGAAGAAAATGCGGAGAAGTGGCTGTCCAATATGGAAAAGGGAGATCTAGGCATCGTAGAGGGATGCTTCAAGCTTCTCAAGGATGTATTTTTAAGGAGAAATGAAAATAAAAAAGTGAAATGGAGCACCTCATGATTTCAGCTCGATTTGGGGGTTTTTGGAGCTCCAAATGATGAAATCTTCAAGAGAGAGGGCTGCCAACCGAAATAGATTGATGGAGGGTGGTCGTTTTTGGCCAAGGATGGATCTAGAGGTGATTTGGAACCACGAATTTTGGAGATGGTTGCTGGAAAATAAAAATAGGGCTATGGGGAGGGCTGTTTGTGAAGGAGAGGCATGTTTTGGAGGTTTTCTTTGGTCGGGACACGTATGGGGGGTGTGTACATGACATTTAAGGGCGTGCGCCCGAATTACACTTCAAGTGGGCCCACCTATACGGCGATGCATCACCGGATCAGCTATGGCATCGCCGACCGGTGATGCATCCGGCCAGTGGGACCAGATGGGTTTGGTCCCCCATGGTCCAAGGACCCCAGATATGTATGGTTCGACCCTTGGTTCATAGTATTTTGACTTACATAGGCCCAAACATGTGTTCGGGGCTTTTCAGGACCAATTCGTAATCTCGAATACAAAACTCTATCATGCAGCATATGATTTTGGGGTAGAAGGATCTAGTACATCCTTCTAGACCCTTAGTTGCTAAAGAAAGTGAATTTAGAATAGCCTTATGGACATTTTTCATGAAATTTTACTGTTCACTGTAAAATTTTGTGAAAGTATTATTTTGTGTTATTTTTACATTAGGTTTGATGCCTAACATAAAATGGATAAGAAAGAAATGAAGATTGGAGTGGTGAGAGGAAGAATTTTGAAGATTTTTGGTGAAACGGAGTTTTTAAGCCCTGACGATTGAATACATGAGTCGTGGTCATCTCACGGCCCAAGGATTTACTTTTAAGGGTTTAAAATCATTCAAGAACGTCTCAACCCGACTTCCTATGACCTAGGAGCTATTCGGGTTGCTTTACGCGACTCGAGTTGCGTTACAGACTCGATCGTGCGATCGAGTGAAATAGACTTCGCCTATCGGCGAATCTGCGATCCTAGAAGTGTTTCTAGACCCTTCTTGCACCCACGTAAGTCAAAGAAAGTGACAGCGTACGTCGCGAGACCATAACCCAGGCCCAGTATACTCTCATTCATGCTCTGATACCAACTTGTAACATCCTGAAAATCAGGGGTCGTGTATAAACTCAACTCCCGAGTTCCAGACAGTCACTTATACAAAAAAAATGATTATGATTCAATGTTGTCTGATTTAAAGCATTCACATGAGTAAAAGTATACCAAAACTGCAATTCATACTTCAGATCCAGTGATAAAAGCAAGCGGAAGACTAAACAATATAAATATCACTGTATGGAAAAACAAAGTAGATCTCATCTATCTCTAAGGTATGAATACATCTCTAAGTCTCATATACATATACATGAACAAAATGTAATGTTCAAAATAGTCCCACTGAAGTCCCATCAATCCAGGTCGCCTACGCAAAGCCATCATGATACTGCATGTACGAGAACTCGTCCTGGTCCTCATCGAAGTCTGGCTCTGCCTCCTGGATCTCAGCCTCACCTGCATCTACAACAGGGTCTAGTGGGTGTTGCAAACACCATCCCGTAAGGTGGGAATGAGTGATCAACTCAGTGGAATCATAGAGCAAAGATTAGCATGTTCACAATTCAATCATGCGATAATAGTAAAGCAGTAAATCAGACAATCCTAATACTGTTGTTAATGCAAGATGATATGACGTGATGTATGCCCTCACCGACGATCTCCCTTATACGGCAACATCTTACGACCGCGGGATGCCACACTCCCTAGAGTGCTCCACATCTTCCAGGCATATGCAATGCTATGGTGATATGATTTTCGAGTTGTTATTAGTCCATTCAAACAGCAGGATTGGAAAACTAAGGTACTTCCCTTGTATCAATCCCAACACAGATCCTGTCTAGGGTCGTCACTCCTAGTAATCTCATACGATGTATATTTTGTAGGTCGCTGCAAGGGCTGCCAGGGCTGTTGCTCGCACTCGTTGCACTGCTCCCCCATCACCTTATCAATACAGGCCTACTATACTCTACTGCTATAGAAGGGTCGTCGCCTCCCGTAGACTCAGAATACGCTCGCGGTCACTACAAGGACTCGTCGCCTGATCAGTGTAGGCCGACAGCTAGAATATAGTGTCCCATACCACCATAATCTGCTCACGAGACTAGGTGCTCACTGGTCACTACGGGAAGGCTTGTGGCCCCAGCGTAGGCCGACAGCTCGACCACGGTGTCCCATACCACCATGCCCGGCTCATGAGTCTTCGTGGATCAAGGTATCATGGTTAACAGGGTTTATAATGGTAAGTTCAGTACCCTAGGTTCAAGCGATTATGACTCATACAGGGTGAACATACATCGGCCAGTCGGGTTTCTTGACGGGCTCGACTAGCGCAATCGCATCTCAAGTCGAACGACATGAAGTGCGTAAAACACTTCGCGTCGCCTAACCACTGCCGCCAACTCCAAACACGACTCGCGTTCATCGACGCGTCATTCGTGGCCAAGACCAGCCAGCCATGAATTCGATCGGTTACCGACTGCCTGGACTAAGTATAGTCGCAAACAATTATGGAATCACATCAGCAACTTATATAGGAATATTGGAATTGAAATACAATCATGTGAGCATGTTAACACATGTTATAACATTCAACTTAAGTAAATCTTCAAGCACATATATTTCATGCATGTAATGAAATCATGCATATAATCAACATGTAGGAAATCATTTAGGTCAGCATATTAATTAAGAAATCAATCTCAAACTATCTCATAACATCATTTAATTCAATACATACTAATACAAGCATTTATACAAACACATACACTACACACTTAAGTCTACATATAGTATGTCGACCCGAAGTGCGCAATTAGGCGAATCTCTTCGCCAAACTAATTATGCACGTATTCCTAACTTCCTAATGCGACAACAAACCATGTCAATCACATCAGCAAAATATGAATGTAAACTGTACTTCCTACAAATGACTAAAATGCCCTAAATCTCATATTCTTCGTTGATTTACGAAACAGGAAACGGAAAGCATGTTGTACATGTCAAACGGCGATGCCGTCGATAATCTACTATTAAACGACATTGAAAGCGTTGGAAACCGTCAATCAAAGCATCTAAAATCCTCACCTAGTCTCTTGTAGACTCGTGATTTCGAACGGAGCGTATACGCTTCGTCTACGGCGATAAGAGAACCTATTTTACAAGATCTATTGGTTAAAAAGCTATGGACCTTAGTGATCCCCAAATCAGCAACTTCTAGGGTTAGTTATTACCTAAAAATGTGGGAGAATCACCGGCTTGGTTATCAGGAGGTATTGCTTAGGCACTAGCAACAGGTGGCACGCAGACTGGAAAAATCTATCCCACTCTCTCTCACAAACTCTCACCTTTTCTCTCTCCCAATCTAGGGTTTCTTGCAATTTCGGATGGGAGAGAGGAGTGAGGGTTTCAACCCCTTTTATAAGCTTAAAAACGCCCGAAATAGGCTCCGGTACAAAGTTTACTTAGTGCATATCCAATTCGGGGCTGTTTCGGTCCAAAAGATGCTTTCTGGTGGTCCCCTGGTCGAATGCGATCGGACTTAAGCTCATGCGTACCAGATCTAGCACGTACTAAGTTTTCAGTCCGGCAGGGTTCGCAAATCGCACGTGGCGGACCAGTTTCAGTTCAGCGGTCACCGCACGTAGATCAGGGCTGAAAGTCTCATGATATAAAATAGAAATTTCTCCTGATCCGAGGGTGTAATCTGGATGAATTCTGACGGTCAGAACGCTCAATACTGACGCGTCAAGTCGTGTGCCAGATTTGAATTTAAAATTCCAATTCTGTCCCTATTCACACTCTCTTCGGTCCGGGCTCAATGAAATAGCCTGTGATTATCGGTTTGACTTGATTTTCGGAATGAGTGTCAAGTCCAGCTAGGCGGTTCTAACGGTCTAAGATAGGAGGTATCGGACTTTCGACGCACGGTGTAGATCCAATACAAAGATTCAAAGTGGTCCAGAGAATAAACCTGCTTGGAGTTTGGTCCGAGGTTATAGAGTGTTATAGAGTCGTTGGTTCTACTCGATTTGGGTCTTGTAGAACGTATTTAAAGTGATCAGGGACTATTTCCCAGCTACTCCAGCATTGCGCTAGCTAACTTACGCTTAATTTCCATAGAAATTAATTCTACGCAATTTCGGGTCGAGTTGGTACTCGAGCCCAAGTATGGATTTTTCACAGGCGTTACAGCATGACCGTTGTGTGCAGGTAGTGTTGGACAGCAGCAGCGCTGAGGCAGGAGCACGTATCAAACCATTTTGGAGCTTTTGATCATCTTGTATTTTCTTTTCCGCACTATACTTAAAAGATTTTGATATAGTGGATATGTGGTGATGTTGTTTTATGACTTGGTTATGCTTGTGGTTATGATCCATTATAAAAAAAAAATTATTCTGAAAGTCCTCCTTGTAGGATCCCAGGATCGGAATCTGGCATTTGATTGTCCGGAGCCGAGAATGGGGCATACGGAGGCTGTCGGCACCGGATTTGGCAATCGGGATTTATGTGAATCTGATTTTTAGGTTTGGGGCGTGACAGCCCACAACTTGATTTGGGTCATATTGGTGGATTCCTATCAATTTAACGGTTAGATCATCTTAAGATCTGACCCTCAGGGTTCTTAGTGGTTCTTAGTTAGTCTTAGAAGAAATCTAATGGTCGTCACTACAATCAAATGGTTGGATTATCTAATTGTGTAGTGGATTTCAACATTAAGTGACGTGACCTGGAGGACCTAGCAGTCTGGGTTTCAATACAAGATAATATAAGTTCATTTTATAACCCGCTGGTTAGATTAGGGAAATTAAGTGTTGGAGTGATCGACGACATGTTGTGGATTTTATTGTTCGAACTCCTAAAACTAGGACGAATAATTTGATGGTTAAGCTCGTGATTAAACAGCCTTGTTATCTAAACTAGTGATTGGTCTATCCGAGTGATTGAAGCCCTAGAGTAGGTGACTCTGAAGTAAAGAGTCTTACTTCAATACTAGGAGTTCATTACTTATCATAGTAATGTTTAGGAGTGTCCAAGTGGCATTTACTATATTTTTCTTACAATTAAAATATTGTTTAGCAAGGTTATCGTTAATATTCTTATTATGATAATTATTTTATTTATATATTTATTTTACCTTGCACTGAACGATCAAGTCATTAGCTATTAATTTATATTTATTTGTGCTTGACAAATGCCTGTCATGTCCCTTGGTCCCATGGTCGGTATTACGATCCTCTAGTCAGATTGTATGTAATTGGTAATTGGAGGCTTTAGGACTACTTGGAACCTCTTGGGGTGGCTTGAGTAATTGAATTTTACAATAATAGGGTTGGGTCTTGAATTGAATGGTTGGGTTAATTCGTAGAATGTTGTAAATCCAAAGTTGGTGGTTCGAGAGTCGAAGTTGTTAGTGGACGTGACTAGCCTCTAAACTCGTCCCGATATTAATGAACGACTTGAGGTATGGTTTAGGCTACTTCCATTCACTAACTAGGTTTTAATGGTAACGCTTAAGTACTAGAAAGTACGGGGTGTTACAAGTAGGAATCATGACTATCTATAAATAGTAAGTTTACTATTTATAGTTAGTTACGAATTCAAGGAGTTTTAGTTGTAGTTTAATTTTAAAACTTCTTCCATGACTTAGTATCCCTATTTAAAGCGGTGTAAACTCATTTATTCATTCATCAATCAATTTATGAATTTTCATGAATATTATTTCTATTTTCTTATTTTTTTTCTTGTGGATTCGAGAAGTCACTATGAGGAGTCCAGAGAAGCTTCATGGATTCGAAGTAGTTATCCTTAAGGAAGGCGGTGATTGACCTCATCATGCCCATCCCCATGTCAATTGGTATTAGAGCGAGGACTCCCCTCAGGCCAATGGAAAACAATGAAGGTATGAACCAAAATCCTCTGGATGGTGAACAAGGGATTCGTTATCTTTCGGAAAGAATGGAAGCTTCCTACCAGGAGAGTCAGTTGACTATGCAAGGGCTATAGGCAAACCTCGTCTGTCTTGCAGATATGTTACTTCTGGCCCAAGCCCTAGGCGATGCTCAACCACCTGTAATTGTTGTACGGCACAATCCTGACATCGGTAGAGCACTACTAGTGATGAAACATAAGGCTACACCAGATGATTTGAACTCTAGCGAAGTGGACCTTGATGAAGGCTTTGCCCGACGACCAATCTATGGAGTTGATCATCTAGATCGTACTGAAAGAGACTATCAAAGTAAGGCTGAACTTCCTAGTTTTAACGGTTTATTACACATAAAAGATTTCCTCATCTGGCTAGCCAAAGTTGAATAATATTTTAATTACATGGATGTAGGGGTGTACACGAACCGAGCTAGTTTGGTTAGCTCGCTCGACTAGACTCGAAAAAGCTCAATTCGACTCGGTTCGAAGTTGAGTTTGAGCGAGTCGAGCTGATTTTTTAAGCTCGAAAATGAGTTCGATCCAAGTTCAAGCATGCCCCAACTCAACTCGACTTGGATCGAATCTAGCTCGAATCCAGCTCGAATCAAACTCGGATTGAACCGATTCGGTGACTTGGTTACTTTTTCATTGATGTTGCTCACCAATTGTTTGATAAAAGGACTCAATGAAGTGTGGTTGGTGGCAAGGAAGGTATGTACATCATGTATAAAAGGTGTTAGGTCCAATATCCAGTTTCTAGGCCTGTGATTTCATCAGACTATTGAATCAAGGGTTGTCCTTGCAGGATCTGTTCTAATGTAGCACGTGTATTAGGTTATGGATATTCATTAGGTGGGCCCGACCATAACATAAACCTAGGCAAAAGAAGAAAAAAGGGTTTGTTCCTTCATCAGGTGGGTCGGGTGTGTATGAATGTGGGCTATTCGTCATGTTTTCTAACTGTTAGCTTTTTGTCGCATGTGTGTCCAACAACTAGTATGCTAGCCTATTTTGGGTTAATGGGATGTTTATAGAGTGCTTGCCTGGGCTGATGAACAGTCTGAATTCTACATGTGTTTGCCATATCAACATTGAAAGCCGATGCAGTTCTCATTACAGATACATTCTAATGTGTAAGGTGAGTGTGAGATCAGGTCCATTCATTAGCTGGATAACAACATGGACGATGCTTCCCGATATCAGTGTTGAAAGTGAATTGCATGGTGTGACACCATACGTTGACTTCATCAAGTTATGTAGGCCTACCTCTTATGTCCACGCCCATCCATTTTTTGAGATTAAGTACATGAAACAAATACCATTTTTCTCTTTGTTTTTCTTAGTTTTTATGTTGTGTAGAAGGTGTTTGATAAAATACCTGTAAAACCATTACCTCTATTTCTAAAATGGTGGGATTTTGAAGTTGCAGTTCAAGTGTTTGTGGAAATGCCTCAATGGTGAACTCAGCTCGATCTTGGCTCGAACTTGGCCCGAGCTGGCCTAAGCTGCTGACCAAACAAAACCGAGCTGGCCAGTCAGGCTCGAGGACCAAGCCAAGCTGAGTTCAAGCTGAGGGCAGCCAGTGGCCAAGCCGAGTCGAGTTGAGGCCGGCTCGACTTGGTTTGACTCGATGTACACCCCTACATGGACATGCCAGAGTATAAAAAGGTGAAATTAGCAGCGTTTAAATTAAAATCCAGTGCTTCTGCATGGTGGGAGCAATTACAACTCTCACGTGCCCGACAGAATAAGGCATTCATCTTATCATGGCCATGAATGAGATGCCTTCTTCGATCACAATTCCTTCCTAGTGATTACGAGCACGTATTGTTCCTATAATACCAAAACTGCCGATACGGGAATCGAACCATTACAGACTGTATCGAAGAATTCTAGCAGTTGGCAATGTGAAACAATCTGTCAGAAACCAAATCACAGAAGGTAGCAAGATTTATAGGTGGATTACTATCGACAATTCAAGATAGAGTCCAAATGGCCTAGTCAGGATCGTGGATGAAATAGTTCAATTGGAAGGTAGGGTAGAAATGCAACTTGTAAGAATTCATACTCGGCTTTATCCTTCAACTCGACCCCAATGATGGGTCCCACATGGGATTCAGTGTTGGCACAAGAAAAAGAACCAGTAAGAAGATCTCATCAACCTCCTACCACCGTAAATCATGATACAGGGAGTGGCTCATCTAGGTCTTAACGTGTAGTACCCACAACAGCAAACCCAAGTAAGATTCTAAATCCATACGTTTGGCTAAGGTCGAACAATTGTTACCGCTGTGGCCAACCGGACCACTTATCAAACACTTGTCCTCAATGCCCCGCAACTCACTTGACCATAAACAAAGGGGGCATTAAAGGTGAGGCCGCAAAAAGAGATCCTAGCTTTGACGAAAATGAAGCACTGAGAATGGAGTAGATGGCGATATATGGATGGGTGAGGATTGGGGCGAATCTCTAGTCATGGGGTGATTACTGTACACCCCATGGAAAGAATTACATTCACAGTGACACAATATATTCCGCACGTGGTGCACCTTCAACTACAAGCTTTGTGATGTAATCATAGATAGTGGCAGTAGCGAGAACATCGTCTCAAAAGTGATTGTGAAAAAATTTCAGCTACCAACGACAAAACATCATTTCCCTTTCTCAATTGGCTGAATAAAAAATGTGAACGAGACCAAGGTAACTGAACAATACACTGTCTCATTTTCAATTGGTAAAACTTATAAAGATCAAATATTTTGTGACATGGTCGATATGGAAGCAAGCCACATGTTACTCAGTCAACCATGGTAGTCGGACTGTGATGCGACCCACCGAGGATGAGACAGTATTTATGTCTTTGTCAAGGATAATCGAAAGATAATCCTTGTCCCCATGGCAACAGATAACCACCCTAGAGCTTTTAAAGTAGAGGGGAGTTCTCTCATGACCATTCGGGATTTAATGGAGGAATCCAAGGAAATTGGTGAGGTATACACCATTATGGTGAAGGGCAAGGAATCGGAGCCCTCAAACATTCCTCCAAGTTTAAGACTATTGTTAAACGAATTCAAAGAAGTCTAAGCTGAAGATTTAACCGATGGATTATCCCCCATAAGGAACATCCAACATCACATAGACCTCGTCCCTAGGGTTAGCCTACCCAACCGCCCTCACTATTGGATCAATCTGAAGGATTGTGATATACTTCAGGGGTAGGTGAAGTAATTGATTCATAAGGGTCTTTTGAAAGAGTGCATGAGCCCATGTATCGTGCCAGCATTATTAATGCCAAAAAAATATGAGAGCTAGCCCATGAATGTCAACAGTCAGGCAATCAACAAAATTACCATCAAATATTGCTTCCTAATACCGTAATTGGATGAAAAGATCGATATGCTAGAAGGGGCTAAGGTGTTCTCTAGGCAAGATCTAAGGAGAGGGTGTCATTGGATTCGTATCCAACTAGGTGATGAGTAGAAAATGACATTCAAGACCAAGAAAGGGTTGTATGAGTGGCTAGTCATGCCCTTCGGTTGATTAAACACACCAAGCTCTTTGATGGGTTTGATGAATCAAGTGCTAAAATCATTCACTGGCCGATTTGTGATAGTATATTTTAATGACATCTTGATATATAGCCAGGATGAGACAGAGCACAGGGAACATCTAAAGCAGGTGCTTTGGGTCCTACAAGTTAACAAGTTGTACCTCAACTTAAAGGAATGTAGTTTTTTAACAAACAATCTATTGATATTAGGATTTTTTATAACGTCCATAAGCATCCATGTGGATTATGAAAAGGTACAAGCCATTAGAGAATGGCCTATCCTGATAAACATTCATGAAGTGAGGAGTTTCCACGGGTTGGCAACCTTCTATCGTCTATTCATGCGGAATTTTAGCACGATAGTTGCACCGATTACAGATTGCATAAAAAATGGACCGTTTCAATAGACCGATGAAGCTGACAAGAGCTTTTATGAGATCAAGCATCAGTTGTCCACAACACCGATCTTAGTTCTTCCTAATTTTAACAAGCGGTTTGAAGTTGAGTATGACACTTCATATGTCGAAATTGGATGGGTATTATCACAGGAAGGCAGGCCAGTAGCCTTCTACATCGAGAAGCTCAAAGAAATTCAAAAGAAGTGATCGACATATGAGCTTGAACTGTACGTAGTTGAGGCAGACTTTTGGTAGACTTTATGGACTCAATTTGATACATGACTTCAGTTCAGCAGCGCCTACTGCCCATAGACTGATGGGCAAACTGAAGTTGTGAATTGCACGTTGAGAAAACCTAATTCTATGTATTTCAGGTAAAAAACCAAAGCAGTGGGATTTGACCTTGTATCAAGCGGAATTCACATTCAACAATATGGTGAACTACTCGACAAGGAATTCCTCATTCCAGATTATTTACGATCGAGTGCCTCGCTACACACTTGACTTGATCCCTCTGCCCAAGCTCCCAGGCATGAGCATTACAGCAAAATATATGACAGACAAGATCATGGGCATTCATGCTGAGGTGTAAACCAAGCTACATGCCTCGAACAAGAAATATAAGGAGCAATCGGACAAGCATCGACAACAAAAAGTGTTCGAGGTAGGCGATCACATTATGGTCCATCTACGCAAAGTGAGATTTTCAACTGGGACATACAACAAATTAAAGAATAAGAAGATTGGAATGGTATCGATCATTCGAAAGATCAATGACAATGCTTACATCGTTGATTTTCCGAATGACATGGCGATCTCACGAACTTTCAACGTCGCGAACCTGACTGAGTATCATGAACCAAAGAAAGACGAGAACTCAAGGATGAGTTCTTTTAAAGTGGAGGGGACTGATGTAGAGCGGGTGATGAATAGTTTCATGGCCAAGATGGATCAGAAAAGGCCCGATCAGAAGCGGAGGTGATCCAGACTGACAGACTTAAAACAGACGTATCTCGCAAACTAGAATGAGCTACCGGATGTACCATATATGATTTTAGGGTAGGACAAGCTACTTTAGCCACCCAACTCTACTACGTCAGGTTGCACATGCCGAATTTGAGAAATACCATCAGATCAACAGTCGAATTCCTATTTTAATTTCATTTTTACTATTTATAGCAAGTTTTATTTTGAGTATAACTCTTCATCCATTGTGCTTTAGGAGTTGCACTGTAATGCCCGTGAAAAAACCATACTTAGGCTCCAGTACCAACTCGACCCGAAATTGCATAGAATTAATTCTTTTAGAAAATATGACTAAGTTAGCTAGCGCAACGCTGGAGTAGCTGGGAAATAGTCCCTGATCACTTTAAATACGTTCTACAAGACCCAAATCGAGTAGAACCAACGACTCTATAACACTCTATAACCTCGGATCAAACTCTAAGCAGGTTTGTTCTCTGGACCACTTTGAATCTTTGTATTGGATCTAGACCGCGCGTCGAAAGTTCGATACCTCCTATCTTAGACCGTTAGAACCGCCTAGCTGGACTTGACACTCATTCCGAAAATCAAGTCAAACCGATAATCACAGGCTATTTCATTGAGCCCGGACCGAAGAGAGTGCGAATAGGGACAGAATTGGAATTTCAAATTCAAATCTGGCACACGACTTGACGCGTCAGTATTGAGCGTTCTGATCGTCAGAATTCATCCAGATTACACCCTCGGATCAGGAGAAATTTTTATTTTTTATCATGAGACTTTCAGCCCTGATCTACGTGCGGTGACCGCTGAACTGAAACTGATCCGCCACGTGCGATCTGCGAACCCTGCCGGACTGAAAACTTAATACGTGCTAGATCTGGTACGCATGAGCTTAAGTCCGATCGCATTCGACCAGGGGACCACCAGAAAGCATCTTTTGAACCGAAACGGCCCCGAATTAGATATGCACTAAGTAAACTTCGTTCCCGAGCCTGTTTTCGGCATTTTTAAGCTTATAAAAGGGGTTGAAACCCTCACTCCTCTCTCCCATCCGAAATTGCAAGAAACCCTAGATTGGGAGAGAGAAAAGGTGAGAGTTTGAGAGAGAGTGTAGAAGGAATTTTTCCAGTCTTCGTGCCACCTGTTGCTAGTGCCTAAGCAACACCTCCTGATCACCAAGCCGGTGATTCTTCTGCATTTTCAGGTAATAACTAACCCTAGAAGTTGCTGATTTGGGGATCAGTAAGATCTATAGCTTTTTAACCAATAGATCTTGTAAAACAGGTTCTCATATCGCCGTAGACGAAGCGTATACGCTCCGTTCGAAATCACGAGTCTACAAGAGACTAGGTGAGGATTTTAGACGCTTTGATTGACGGTTTCCAACGCTTTCAATGTCGTTTAATAGTAGATTATTGACGGCATCGCCGTTTGACATGTACAACATGCTCTCCATTTCCTGTTTCGTAAATTAACGAAGAATATGAGATTTAGGACATTTTAGTCATTTGTAGGAAGTACAGTTTACATTCATATTTTGTTGATGTGATTGACATGGTTTGTTGTCGCATTAGGAAGTTAGGAATACGTGCATAATTAGTTTGGCGAAGAGATTCGCCTAATTGCGCACTTCGAGTCGACATACTATATGTAGACTTAAGTGTGTAGTGTATGTGATTGTATAAATGCTTGTATTAGTATGTATTGAATTAAATGATGTTATGAGATAGTTTGAGATTGATTTCTCAATTAATATGCTGACCTAAATGATTTCCTACATGTTGACTATATGCATGATTTCATTACATGCATGAAACATATGTGCTTGAAGATTTACTTAAGTTGAATGTTATAACATGTGTAAGCATGCTCACATGATTGTATTTCAATTCCAATACTCCTACATAAATTGCTGATGTGATTCCATAATTGTTTGGGACTAGACTTAGTCCAGGCAGTCGGTAACCGATCGAATTCGTGGTTGGCTGGTCTTGGCCACGAACGACGCGTCGATGAACGCGAGCCGTGTTTGGAGTTGGCGGCAGTGGTTAGGCCACGCGAAGTGTTTTACGCACTTCATGTCATTCGACTTGAGATGCGATCGCGCTAGTCGAGCCCGTCAAGTAACCCGACTGGCCGATGTATGTTCACCTTGTATGAGTCATAACTGCTTGAACCTAGGGTACTGAACTTACCATTGTAAACCCTGTTAACCATGGTACCTTGATCCACGAAGACTCATGAGCCGGGCATGGTGGTGTGGGACACCGTGGTCGAGCTGTCGGCCTACGTTGGGGCCACAAACCTCCTCGTAATGACCAGTGAGCACCTAGTCTCGTGAGCAGATTATGGTGGTATGGGACACTATATTCTAGCTGTCGGCCTACACTGATCAGGCAACGAGTCCTTTGTAGTGACCGCGGGAGTATTCTGAGTCTACGGGAGGCGACGACCCTTCAGTAGCAGTAGCGTACAGTAGGCTTGTATTGATAAGGTGATGGGGGAGCGGTGCAACGAGTGCGAGCAACAGCCCTGGCAGCCCTTGCAGCGACCTACAAAATATACATTGTATGAGATTACTAGGAGTGACGACCCTAGACAAGATCTGTGTTGGGATTGATACAAGGGAAGTACCTTAGTTTCCCAATCCTGCTGTTTGAATGGACTAATAACAACTCGAAAATCATATCACCATAGCATTGCATGTGCCTGGAAGATGTGGAGCACTCTAGGGAGTGTGGCATGCCGCGGTCATAAGATGTTACCGTATGAGGGAGATCGTCGGTGAGGGCATACATCGCGTCATATCATCTTGCATTAACAACAGTATTAGGATTGTCTGATTTACTGCTTTACTCTTATCGCATGATTGAATTGTGAACATGCTAATCTTTACTCTATGATTCCACTGAGTTGATCACTCATTCCCACGTTACGTGATGGTGTTTGCAACACCCACCAGACCCTGTTGTAGATGCAGGTGAGGCTGAGATCCAGGAGGCAGAGCCAGACTTCGACGAGGACCAGGACGAGTTCTCGTACATGCAGTATCATGATGGCTTTGCGTAGGCGATCTGGATTGATGGGACTTCAGTGGGACTATTTTGAACATTACATTTTGTTCATGTACATGTATATGAGACTCAGAGATATATTCATACCTTAGAGACAGATGAGATCTACTTTATTTTTCCATACAGTGATATTTATATTGTTTAGTCTTTCGCTTGCTTTTATCACTGGATCTGAAGTATGAATTGCAGTTTTGGTATAATTTTACTCATGTGAATGCTTTAAATCAGACAACATTGAATCATAATCATTTTTGTTGCATAAGTGACGGTCTGGAACTCGGGAGTTGAGTTTATACACGACCCCTGATTTTCAGGGTGTTACAAGTTGGTATCAGAGCATGAATGAGAGTATACTGGGCCTGGGTTATGGTCTCGCGACGTATGCTTTCGGTTCCTTTGACTTAGGTGGGTGCGAGAAGGGTCTAGAAACACTTCTAGGATCGCAGATTCGCCGATAGGAGAAGTCTATTTGAATCGATCGCACGATCGAGTCTGTAACGCAACTCGGGTCACGTAAAGCAACCCGAATAGCTCCTAGGTCGTAGGAAGTCGGGTTGAGACGTTCTTTGAATGATTTTAAACCTGTAAAAGTAAATCCTTGGGCCGTGGGATGACCACGACTCCTGTATTCAATCGTCAGGGCTTAAAAACCCCGTTTCACCAAAAGTCTTCAAATTTCTTCCTCTCACCACTCCAATCTTCATTTCTTTCTTATCCATTTCATGTTAGGCATCAAACATAATGTGAAAATAACACAAAATAATACTTTCACAAAATTTTACAGTGAATAGTGAAATTTCATGAAAAATAGCCATAAGGCCATTCTAATTTCACTTTCTTTAGCATATAAGGGTTTAGATGGATGTACTAGATCCTTCTACCCCAAAATCATATGCTGCATGATAGGGTTTTGTATTCGAGATTGCGGATTGGTCCCGGAATGCCCTGAACACATGTTTGGGTATATGTAGGTCAAAATACTATGAACCAAGGGTCAAACCGTACATATATGGGGTCCTTGGACCATGGGGGACCAAACCCATCTGGTCCCACAGGCTGGATGCATCACCGGTCGGCGATGCCATCGTCGATCCGGCGATGCATCGCCGCATAGGTGGGCCCACTTGAAGTGCAATTTGGGCGCACACCCTTAAATGCCATGTACATACCCTCCATACGTGTCCCGTCCAAAGAAAACCCCCAAAACATGCCTCTCCTTCACAAACAGCCCTCCCCATAGCCCTATTTTCATTTTTCAGCAACCATTTCTAAAATTCGTGGTTCCAAATCACCCCTAGATCCATCCTTGGCCAAAAACGACCACCCTTCATCAATCTATTTCTGTTGGCAGCCCTCCCTCTTGAAGATTTCATCATTTGGAGCTCCAAAAACCCCCAAATCGAGCTGAAATCGTGAGGTGCTCTATTTCACTTTTTTATTTTCATTTCTCCTTGAAAATACATCCTTGGGAAGCTTGAAGCATCCCTCTACGATGCCTAGATCTCCCTTTTCCAGATTGGACAGCCACTTATCCGCATTTTCTTCATTTTCCATGGCTTTCGTGGAAGTCATTTTAGGCCTTTTGTCACTCTCCACCATCTTATCTTTGATGGGTAAAAGGAAGACTGCAATAGACGAGGCTGGGCCGAGTCGCCCTGCTCAATCGAGAAGACCGCGGGGTGGTGCCGCAAGTTCAAGCGCCGCCGTAGGTCCAGCTACAGCCCTAGAGTGTCGTACAAAGCGGGATTTGGATCCCCATACTCACCTTGGGCGAGTAATTCTATCAGAGATGCCTCACGGCCAATACACTGATCGCAAAGTATTGTTTGAGGTGGACGTGGAAGGGCGACTGTTCGGTGAATTTTTGTTGTTCGAGCGCATTGAAGCTGCGCATTGGGGTCCGATCTTTGAAGCTCGTGCTCGTGATAATGTGAGCACCGTTCGTGCCTTCTATGCTTGCATCCAGAATCCTACCTTGGAGCCATTGCAGTTTAAAATCCCTTTTGGTAGAGATCGGATGGCTACGATAGATGTGCGACTGATTGCGCGACTTCTGAACGTGCCTCTTGGTGAAGTTCATCCTAGTGAGAAGAATCTGAGGTGTAAGCGTGAACGAGATCGCCACACCAGGTTTCTGTGCGGTAAGTTGGTTCCATGGCAGTCTAATAATAGCCTCAAGGCGACGTATATGTCTGATGATTTACGCCTGCTGCACCATTTCTGCACGTACAATGTTTATCCCAGGTCGACGAATCGCATTGAATGTACACGCCTTATGGTTGATTTCCTGTAACTGGTGGCCTAGGGAGAGAACGTATGTATGACCACTTTCATCTTGCGACAGATAATCCTTATAGCCAAGTCAAGAAGAACATCTGAATCGCTTCCTTTTGGCCGACTGATATGCAAGATCGCACTTGAGTTTGCTTACAGACTTGGGCCGGAACTGCCAGTTTCGATTCATAACATTGATGAGTCGACTATGGTCAAGATGAAGATTGGATCTCAGTACCATGAAAATCAGCTTGAGGAGGATAGCGAGGATGACTTTGATGATGAGGAACATCAAAGTGAAGAAGAACCTGGAGCAGAAGTTTAGGAAGAAGTTCAGGAAGAGGCAGAAGAGGAGGCTCAGGATACAGATGAGAGCCTTCCTCCTTCTGCACAGGCTACTAGCGATGATCGCATTGCTCGGATCGAGGAGAGTCAGATCGCCTTGCGAAGGGAAGTTCAGGAACTTCACGCTGAAGTCGAGGATGCTAATGCTGTTACGAAGAGGAAATTCAAAAAGGTGACTCGCACCTTGAAGGCGATCCTGTGTTGCTTGGAGGATAAGGGTGCTCCTCCTCCATCACCCAACTCGGACTAGCGATGCGACCTTAGATATTGTTGTTAGTAGTTTGTCATTTCCTGCTTTTGTTGTGTAAGCTTGTTAGGGCTAGTGCTTTGCTTATGTTGCTGTTGTAAGTTTAACTGTCTTAGTTCCCATGTATTTCTCGTCATGATGCTTGTAAGGATATATCCCTTGTATTGTGACAATTTTGATTAAATGAAATGCATGGAATGCCTTTGACTCCTTGTGTGAATGATTGCGATGTATTTGTGCTATTGAGATTGACAAGGTTGCGCCCTATTTTGAATATAGGGAATGCCGCCTAAGGCTACGCGGAGCACGGTTCGGCTTGCGTTGAGTGAGCATATGGATCAGACTCCTTCGCAGTCTGACACCCATGCGGACCCTGCTGTGGGCCCGATTCCTGAGACAGTTCGTGCGTTCAGCCTACTGCTGGTCCTACAGTTGGACCACCACCGTTCACACCGTCAGTCAGAGAGCCTCATCCTGCATCTACTTCGACACAGCACCCGCCACAGCCTGCTCCACCTCTTGACAGATTTGAGCAGATGTTGGCTATGATGCAGCAGCAGCAGCAGCTTCTGACTACCATTGTGGGGACATTAGCCCAGGGTGGGGGTATGGCTCCACCTGCACCACCTGCGCATCCAGCTGAGGATGCTTATACATACGCCCAGGATGAGGGCACGGCTCATCCTGTACCGCCTGCTTACCCTGCGGGGAATGCCGCAGATACACGGTGCCTATGATACACGGCGCCTATTAGAGCGATTTCAGTGCTTACGGCCTCCCACTTTCACAGGTTCTCACAGACCCGAGGAGGCTGAGTACTGGCTCGACCGTGTGTCGAAGATATTGCGGATGCTTCATTGCACAGAGGCCGAGCAGGTAGAGCTGGCTACATTCCTTTTTGAGCGAGAGGCCAGCCTGTGGTGGGATAGCGTATTGCGGACCATTGCCACCGACTATATATGGACATGGGCAGCGTTTGAGTTCCGCTTTCACGAGAAGTATTATCCCCAGACTTACAGGCATGACAGGGAGAATGAGTTTCTCTGCCTCAGACAGGCAGCCATGACAATCACGGAGTATGAGCATCGGTTTACGGAGTTGGGCAGATACGTCCCGACTATTTTGGCTGATGAGTAGATGCGCATACGGCGCTTTTTGGAGGGTTTGCGACTGGATATTCGGTCGAAGATGTGCTGTTTGACCATTCCCTCATATGCGGAGTTGATTCACATGTCTATGCAGGCAGAGCAGGATGTGGATCGACTTGCGCTATCTCGTGGCCCTGTTGCTTCTAGGCCGCGACCAGACATGCAGGACAGATCCCTCGTGGGCAAGAGGCCTCGCGTTGACCCTCCTACTAGGACTACAGTGCCTGTACCACCGTTTCGGCGTCCTGATTTGACATGTACATACTGTGGGAGGACAGGCCACTTGGCGCAGAGCTGCTTTTCTCAGATGCGGGACAGTGGGTTCTCCCCGCCGCAGAAGATTGACCGTGCTCGTTCACAGGCGATATCAGCACCGCCTATACGGTTAGCTCCTGCGCATCCTTCTTTCAGACCTCCGGTATCGCAGATCAGACAGCCTCCACGGCCCTTGACACAGCGGCCGAACTGGCCACAGCAGGCTCGGGTTCATGCATTAACAGCTGAGGCAGCTGCGACTCCGACTTTTCAGCATTCGGCCTTCGAGGTCACAGCGCATATTGGAGGTGCTCCTACTCTTATGATGGTGGACACTGGTTCCACTATTTCTTTGATATCGCGTGCGGTAGTCAGGCGTCTTGGGTTACAGACTATCACTATGGATAGCGTGCGAGTCCTTGCAGCTCATGGGGATTATTCGGATGTTACCCAGATGTGTGAGGATTGTTTAGTTGATCTGAGAGGCAGGACGATGGCTCTAGATCTTGTCGTCGATCCCTGGCTCGTTTATCTCGACGTCATTCTTGGCATGGACTGGTTGACTGCTGGGAGGGTCGAGATTGACTGCGAGGCTCGTATGGTGACGGTGTACGAGCCTGAGGGCACGCCTTTCACGTTTTCAGTGCGGATAAATCTCCCTTTCCGCATACTTAGTTACCTCACTTTATTGCGCGACGCTGGTGCCCAGATACTTGAGCATACGCCCGTCGTTCTCGAGTTCGGGGATCTGTTCAGGAAGATCCCTGGTTTGTCGCCCCGATGAGAGATCGATTTCACTATCGATTTGGTTCCTGGTTCTACGCCCGTCTCACTGCCGACGTATCGCATGGCACCATGTGAGATGGAGGAGTTGAGGACGCAGATTGATGGTCTGCTAGAGCTTGGCCTTATACGGCCTAGTGTGTCTCCTTGGGGAGCACCGGTCCTATTCGTGAGGAAGAAGGACGGTTCGATGCGATTGTGTATTGATTATCGCAGGCTGAACCAGGTCACAGTGAAGAACAAGTACCCTTTACCCAAGATCGACGACTTGTTTGATCAGTTGAGAGGAGCGCAGTACTTCTCGAAGATTGATCTTTAGTTAGGATATCATCAGTTGCGCATCAGGGATGGGGACGTGCAGAAGACAGCATTCAGGACCAGTTTTGGCCACTACAAGTTCCTCGTGATGTCGTTCGGTCTCATGAACACACCAGCCGTGTTCATGTATCTGATGAACCGGGTATTTCGGCCTTTCCTCTATCGATTCGTCGTTATTTTCATTGACGACATTTTGCTGTACTCTAAGAGTCGAGAGGAGCATGAGGAGCACTTGCGTTTGGTCCTGGATACGCTCAGACAGCATCAGTTGTTCGTACAGTACAAGAAGTGCGACTTCTAGAAGCAGGAGGTGAAGTTCCTGGGACACGTGGTGTCCAAGGATGGCATGGCAGTTGACCTGTCTAAGGTAGCTGCGGTGCAGGACTGGGAGCAGTCTGGTTCTGTCACTGAGGTGAGGAGTTTATTGGGTCTCGCTGGCTACTATCGGCGCTTCATACAGGACTTCTCGAAGATCGCGAGACCCTTATCTCAGTTGACACGGAAGGACGTGAAGTTCGCCTGTAATGACAAGGCAGATTCAGCTTTTCAGGAGCTGAAGGACAGACTTACGTCCGCCCCTGTGCTAGTATTGCCAGAGTAAGGGGTCAAATACACTATATATACTGACGCGTCTAGCGTTGGTTTGGGTTGTGTCCTTATGCAGAGGGACAGGGTAATTTCGTATGCCTCGAGACAAATAAGGAAGCACGAGGAGAATTACCCTACACACGACCTAGAGTTGGCGGCCATTATATTCGCACTGAGACTCTGGAGACATTACCTCTACGGAGAGGAGTTCGAGCTCTTTTGCGACCACAAGAGCCTCAAGTACATATTCACGCAGCGAGACTTGAATATGAGGCAGCGGCGATGGATGGAGACGTTGAAGGACTTCAAGTTTGAAGTCTCTTACCATCCTGGGAAGGCGAACCTTGTGGCTGATGCGTTGAGCCGCAAGAAGGCGATAGAGTTTGCGGCTCCGCTGATGGTTGCTGAGTGGGATATGGTTGAGTTTTTTGCGAGACTTTGAGCAGAAACTCACCGTAGAGGAGCCGTTTGAGTTCATCGCACATGTACAGGTACGATTTCAGATCGATGACCGAGTCATCGAGGCGCAGAGGGACGATGCGCATCTGACTGAGCTTCGAGAGCAGGCCAGTGATGATGCAGACGCCGACTGGTGAGTTGGTATGGATGGGGGCTTACGTTATCGTGGCCGCCTATGCGTCCCAGATATCCCTGACTTGAGACGAGAGATTCTCGAGGCTGCGCATTGTACTAGACTCGCGATACATCCAGGCAGTACGAAGATGTATCGTGATGTGAAGAGAACGTATTGGTGGGAAGGTATGAAGACCCACATAGCAGAGTTCGTGTCCCGTTGTCTCACTTGTCAGCAGGTGAAGGCAGAGCATCGCCGACCACCTGGACTTTTGCAGCCTATGCCGTTCGCAGAGTGGAAGTGGGATTTCATTTCCATGGACTTCATTTCTAGGTTGCCGAAGACGAGGAAGGGACATGATTCCATTTGGGTGATCGTCGACCGTCTGACGAAGTCGGCGCACTTCTTACTGATTAGAGTTACGAACACTGCAAACGAGCTGGCTAGATTGTACATCAGAGAGATTGTGCGTCTGCATGGAGTTCTGCTGGAGATCATGTCGGATAGAGACACGCGGTTCGCTTCTATTTTCTGGACTCATATTCAGGAGGATATGGGTGTGAAGTTGAAGTTCAGTACTGCCTTCCACCCACAGACAGACGGACAGACAGAGCGGGTGAACCAGATCTTAGAGGACATGTTGCGAGCTTGCGCATTGGACTTCAAGGACAGTTGGGATGATTGTCTTGCATATGTGGAGTTTGCGTACAACAATAGTTTTCAGGCGAGTATCGGCATGGCACCTTATGAGGCGCTGTATGGGTGACCTTGTCGCGCACCGCATTGCTAGATAGAGGTCGGTGAGCGTAGCTTGATTGGCCCAGAGTTAGTGCAGGCGACGTCAGAGAAGATTGATATTATTCGACGTCGGCTTCTTATAGCGCAGAGCAGACAGAAGAGTTACGCCGATACGAGACGGAGGCCACTAGAGTTCACAGTTGGGAATCATGTGTTTTTGCGAGTTTCCCCTATGAAGGGAGTCCTTCGGTTCAAGAAGAAGGGGAAGCTGGCACCGCGATTCATTGGTCCATTCCAGATCCTCGATCGTGTGGGAGCGGTGGCTTACCGATTGGCTTTACCCACGCCTCTCGCGAGCGTTTACAACGTATTTCATGTTTCTATGCTGAAGAAGTACGTTGCTGATCCTTCCCATATCATCAGATGGGAGCAGGTGCAGTTAAGAGAGGATGTTACTTATATCCTGCGACCGACACGTATCCTAGACAGGAAGGAGCAGGTACTGCGTAGCAAGGTGATTCCCCTTGTGAAGGTATTGTGGACGCATCACTCTGAGGAGGAGGCTACCTGGGAGACAGAAGCCGAGATCAGAAAGAACTACCCACAGCTTCTCGAGGAGTACGAAAAGGTACAAATTTCGAGGATGAAATTATTTGTTAAGGGGGGTAGATTGTAATGCCCGTGAAAAAACCATACTTAGGCTCCAGTACCAACTCGACCCGAAATTGCATAGAATTAATTCTTTTAGAAAATATGACTAAGTTAGCTAGCGCAACGCTGGAGTAGCTGGGAAATAGTCCCTGATCACTTTAAATACGTTCTACAAGACCCAAATCGAGTAGAACCAACGACTCTATAACACTCTATAACCTCGGATCAAACTCTAAGCAGGTTTGTTCTCTGGACCACTTTGAATCTTTGTATTGGATCTAGACCGCGCGTCGAAAGTTCGATACCTCCTATCTTAGACCGTTAGAACCGCCTAGCTGGACTTGACACTCATTCCGAAAATCAAGTCAAACCGATAATCACAGGCTATTTCATTGAGCCCGGACCGAAGAGAGTGCGAATAGGGACAGAATTGGAATTTCAAATTCAAATCTGGCACACGACTTGACGCGTCAGTATTGAGCGTTCTGACGGTCAGAATTCATCCAGATTACACCCTCGGATCAGGAGAAATTTCTATTTTTTATCATGAGACTTTCAGCCCTGATCTACGTGCGGTGACCGCTAAACTGAAACTGATCCGCCACGTGCGATCTGCGAACCCTGCCGGACTAAAAACTTAATACGTGCTAGATCTGGTACGCATGAGCTTAAGTCCGATCGCATTCGACCAGGGGACCACCAGAAAGCATCTTTTGAACCGAAACGGCCCCGAATTAGATATGCACTAAGTAAACTTCGTTCCCGAGCCTGTTTTTGGCGTTTTTAAGCTTATAAAAGGGGTTGAAACCCCCACTCCTCTCTCCCATCCGAAATTATAAGAAACCCTAGATTGGGGGAGAGAAAAGGTGAGAGTTTGAGAGAGAGTGTAGAAGGGATTTTTCCAGTCTTCGTGCCACCTGTTGCTAGTGCCTAAGCAACACCTCCTGATCACCAAGCTGGTGATTCTTCCGCATTTTCAGGTAATAACTAACCCTAGAAGTTGTTGATTTGGGGATCACTAAGATCCATAGCTTTTTAACCAATAGATCTTGTAAAACAGGTTCTCTTATCGCCGTAGACGAAGCGTATACGCTCCGTTCGAAATCACGAGTCTACAAGAGACTAGGTGAGGATTTTAGACGCTTTGATTAACGGTTTCTAACGCTTTCAATGTCGTTTAATAGTAGATTATTGATGGCATCGCCGTTTGACATGTACAACATGCTCTCCGTTTCTTGTTTCGTAAATTAACGAAGAATATGAGATTTAGGGCATTTTAGTCATTTGTAGGAAGTACAGTTTACATTCATATTTTGTTGATGTGATTGACATGGTTTGTTGTCGCATTAGGAAGTTAGGAATACGTGCATAATTAGTTTGGCGAAGAGATTTGCCTAATTGCGCACTTCGGGTCGACATACTATATGTAGACTTAAGTGTGTAGTGTATGTGATTGTATAAATGCTTGTATTAGTATGTATTGAATTAAATGATGTTATGAGATAGTTTGAGATTGATTTCTCAATTAATATGCTGACCTAAATGATTTCCTACATGTTGACTATATGCATGATTTCATTACATGCATGAAATATATGTGCTTGAAGATTTACTTAAGTTGAATGTTATAACATGTGTTAGCATGCTCACATGATTGTATTTCAATTCCAATACTCCTTCATAAATTGCTGATGTGATTCCATAATTGTTTGGGACTAGACTTAGTCCAGGCAGTCGGTAACCGATCGAATTCGTGGTTGGCTGGTCTTGGCCACGAACGACGCGTCGATGAACGCGAGCCGTGTTTGGAGTTGGCGGCAGTGGTTAGGCCACGCGAAGTGTTTTACGCACTTCATGTCGTTCGACTTGAGATGTGATCGCGCTAGTCGAGCCCGTCAAGTAACCCGACTGGCCGATGTATGTTCACCTTGTATGAGTCATAACTGCTTGAACCTAGGGTACTGAACTTACCATTGTAAACCCTGTTAACCATGGTACCTTGATCCACGAAGACTCATGAGCCAGGCATGGTGGTGTGGGACACCGTGGTCGAGCTGTCGGCCTACGTTGGGGCCACAAACCTCCCTGTAGTGACCAGTGAGCACCTAGTCTCGTGAGCAGATTATGGTGGTATGGGACACTATATTCTAGCTGTCGGCCTACACTGATCAGGCAACGAGTCCTTTGTAGTGACCGCAAGCGTATTCTGAGTCTACGGGAGGCGACGACCCTTCAGTAGCAGTAGAGTACAGTAGGCCTGTATTGATAAGGTGATGGGGGAGCGGTGCAACGAGTGCGAGCAACAGCCCTTGCAGCGACCTACAAAATATACATCGTATGAGATTACTAGGAGTGACGACCCTAGACAGGATCTGTGTTGGGATTGATACAAGGGAAGTACCTTAGTTTCCCAATCCTGCTGTTTGAATGGACTAATAACAACTCGAAAATCATATCACCATAGCATTGCATGTGCCTGGAAGATGTGGAGCACTCTAGGGAGTGTGGCATGCCGCTGTCGTAAGATGTTGCCGTATGAGGGAGATCGTCGGTGAGGGCATACATCACGTCATATCATCTTGTATTAACAACAGTATTAGGATTGTCTGATTTACTGCTTTACTTTTATCGCATGATTGAATTGTGAACATGCTAATCTTTGTTCTATGATTCCACTGAGTTGATCACTCATTCCCACGTTACGGAATGGTGTTTGCAACACCCACCAGACCCTGTTGTAGATGCAGGTGAGGCTGAGATCCAGGAGGCAGAGCCAGACTTCGACGAGGACCAGGACGAGTTCTCGTACATGCAGTATCATGATGGCTTTGCGTAGGCGATCTGGATTGATGGGACTTCAGTGGGACTATTTTGAACATTACATTTTGTTCATGTACATGTATATGAGACTCAGAGATGTATTCATACCTTAGAGACAGATGAGATCTACTTTGTTTTTCCATACAGTGTTATTTATATTGTTTAGTCTTCCGCTTGCTTTTATCACTGGATCTGAAGTACGAATTGCAGTTTTGGTATACTTTTACTCATGTGAATGCTTTAAATCAGACAATATTGAATCATAATCATTTTTGTTGCATAAGTGATGGTCTGGAACTCGGGAGTTGAGTTTATACACGACCCCCGATTTTCAGAGTGTTACATGCACCCCACATGAAAGTGCTTAGAATAGTGGGAAACATCATAGTTCAGCCAAATAGGACACTTACTATTTTTAGCCTAAAACCATGCACACTAATAGGTATCACGATTGTTTATAAATAACAAGTTTACTATTTATAGTAAGCTGTGAGTTCTAGGAGTTTTAGTTGTAGTTTAATTCCAAAACTTCTTCCATGGCTTAGTATTCCTACTTAAAGGGTGTAAACTCGTTTATTCATTCATCAATTAATTTATGAATTTTCATGAATATTATTTAAAATTTTTTTTTTTTCTCATGAATTCGAGAAGTCATTGCCAATAGTCAACAAAAACTCTAAGGATTCAAAGTAGTTATCCTCGAGGAACACATGTACACACACGCTCACACACTCACACTAGTGAAATTTCACTACCTATGGGTGCTCTAATATAAGTGAAAGTAAAATAAGAGGAGCCCTTACTCTTGCTATTCCTTTCCCTCTTTCGTGGGGAATTGATATCCGCACCCACATCATTCTACAGGTAGCTTTGTTCTACGTGTGCTCGAAGAAGGATGTGCATGGTACATTGATAGGGCTGATTTGACTTGACGGGTATGTAGCCTCAACGACATGTACGACATTTTACCTTCAATAGATTTTGCCTATTGGGATACAATAGTTACCGGAGACCTCACCCAGCTGAATCCGGAAGGGGATTAGCTCGTGTACCATGCACCGAAGATCTAGCTGGTGTTGAAGTTAGCAAGTCCTGTGAGTCCCATCATATGGTATGTGTTACATCCAAATTAACTATTCATACAAAAGCAGCGGAGATTGAACATCTAGCATTGAAATCCTTTTGGGTCACCTAAGTTCTGGTTCATTATGATATTAATTTTCATTTTCATTCATGTCTTCTGACCTTATGGACAGATTGTATGGAAAATAAATGTTATCGTGGGCCTTATAAATATTTTAACCGTGAAAATCATTATACCTACTGCTATTTAAAGTGTGGTCCATTTGAGCTTTGGATATGATTCAATTTTTAGCTCATGCCCTAAATAGATCATGAAAAATGAATGAACGGTGTGGATCTAATAAATACATCGGCCCATGTAACTTTGATCTCCTTTGAACCGTTCGTACAACTTTGAGCTCAGAGGAGCGTCAGCGCTCGTTTTCGCATGACACGTACCCACGTCAGCTATATCGCTGGTGTGTGGTACACCAGCCAATCCGCTTCCGCTGAATTCCTTTCTAAGCAAAGATCCAAACCCGACCCGAATTTGAAAGGGTTTTTCGAAAAAGGAACCAGAACCATCTAAACCAGATCAAGGCCGTTTGTTACATGTTGCAAACCATATACAGGTTTAATTAGAGACCACATTAATTAAATTATTAAAAATATATATATCTAAAAAAAAAGATTTCTCATAATTAAGTTGGGGATGTTTTTAAAACGCATTTCTGCCATTGCGGGGGACACTTGTTAGAGCTATGCACATACGAGCCACACGTGTCACTGATCAAATCCATTTGATTGAGGAGATTGCATTATGAACATGCCATGTACCAAAAAATAGGATAGCACACCTGTTTGACCTTTTTATTATTATTATTATTTTATTTTTTATTTTTTAATAACCTACTTTTTCATATGAGTTTGATTTCCCTGGTTAATGACCAAATTTATTTTTGGTCCATGGAATGTCCACCCTCTACCTTGCCTAATGAATGGTCTGAATAAATGGCACGTCTGAATCATAAGTTAGTTTGCTTAACTTTCTTATGGTAGCTTATTTAATTTCTACTTATTAAAAAATATACTTGTCAGTAAAAAAGTTAAGAAAAGTTTATATAGTTTTCAACATTACACAAGTAGCGGTTAAACCTCTTTGTTAATCTTATCCTCTCTCTTCTCTTCCATTTTTTAAAAAACCTTTCATTAAAATCTTTTTTTTTTATTTTCTATTTTTTACTTATTCATGTGAGGATGCATTCAAATAGGCCCTATGTCTGAATATTTGCCATTGGACTTCTTTTCTGGCTGCCAATTTTTTTCCATACAGGTTGTACCTGTCTAATTAAAGGACCAACATTATTTTGGTCCATGAAATGCTCAGTGTAAATTAACTACCTGACGAATGATCTGCTCTTGCATGTTTGCTATCCAATCGAATCTACGACATTCCCTCAGCGTGTCTGCAACATCTTCTATAAAGGGGTTAGTGGTTGGCTCACAAGAGTGTTCAACACAGGGCCATGGGTTTGATCACTCATTGTGCTGAAACCATTGTGGTGTGAGTGCACGTGTAAGGTGGACTTAAGACATGAGGACCTTCTCATGCACATGGTTGAATTTCTACGTGTAAACAATCTTTGAAATGATTTTGGACTCTCTTTAACTCAGTCGAACTCTTCATAGGTTCGTTTGAGAAAAAAAAAATCATAATTAATATGGAATTTACATTCCAGTACCTTTTTTCTGTTGGGAGTTGTTGCGCAAAACCTTTGGATCTAGCCTCTCAAAAAATACAAAATTATGAGATATAAAGCAATAAAATAAACCAAAGCACAAACCACATGACATAAGAGATTTTTACGTAAAAATGCCTTAAAAAGGTAAAAAACCACGGGACCTCGTCCAAAGCAACAATTTACTATGAAGTAGAATGTTACAACCGATCACAAGCATACACTGCTTGGATCAAACCTTCTTTACTCATGCAAGAGTGGACGCACAATAATAATAAAAATAAAAACGGAGAGATCTCACCGATCATGAGGATGTAGAAGCGCTGAGATGTCGACTGCGAAGTAGATCACTTCTACGAGCAGAACCTCCCTTCCACAAGCTTCATCTCTTTCTTTTTCTCTCTCTCACCCGTTGATAACCTCAAACCCTTTAGCAAACCCTTATAAAGCTTTGGAAAACTCTCTTTCATTGCCCTAGAATAACCCTAGGACCCCCATTTATAATTTAGGTAACTTCCTTCCGCACCTCTTGCGAAACTGCCTTAAAGTTACGCAGTTCGCACCAAATTCAGATTAAATCTGCATGACCTCGACTAATCGAGAAAGGTCCTCGACTGATCAAGCGGACCCTCGACCAGTTGAGCAGCGCTGTAAGACCCATGTCCTAATCTGTACCATTCCATAAGCTTCCGCGGTTCTTCCGGTTGAATTCTGGCAACTCTTGATTCATATCTGATGTTTGCGCGCGATCCTAAGTCGGGTCATGCATACAGAAGTCAGCTCAATCTAAAACTTGTACCTTAGCGACCGTGCTGTCGCCACGGTTCCAACACTGTAACTCACATACCGAACCGATACCCAAGCTAGAAGATGTGGGCCCACGTTCATTTTGAGAAAAATGCCTCGCGTTACGAATTTCGAGAGAATCTCTACAATGTATCTCATCAACCAATCAATCACCCAAGTCAAGTACACCCCATACCCTAAGTACAACAACCTATCCCTCCTTTTTTCACAAGTCAACTCTCTCTCTCTCTCCCCTAACCATCACTCTTTTTATAAATTTCAAACAACACCTTACTTCTCCATCCCTTTTCCTTACACCCACCACTCCATCCATCCCTCTTATTATTCTTTTTCTTTCATTTTCTCAAATACTCTCTCAAGCAACAAATTCCATACATCCAAGCTCCCTTCCACAACAACAAGTGTGGCCCACTTTCTCACTCTCTCATCTCACATCTTAACCATTCATCCATCATCTACCTCCATCAAACTTAAAGGCAGAGAGCTAAGGAGACTAGGGGAGCAAAAAAAGGAAGATAGGTGGGTGATCCACTGTTGATTTCTATTTTAAGGGCCCACTTGTTGTGAGACCCAAAATAATGTATGCAATGCAGAGAGGGGCCCATAGTGGCGGGGTCCCTCTATCTCATTGTATTCTCTCTCCCCCTTTTCCTCTCCCTAGAATGTAGTGGGCCCCACCGAATTGTGTTAAATCTACTCCATCCATCAGACGGAGTGGCCCATCACATTTCAGGGAAATCCCACCCATTAGACTAAAATATATGTGATATATTTATATTATATTAATAATATATATATATATATATATAATATACATGCATGGTGGGCCACGTCCATGTGGGACCCACCATGATGCCTCTCTTATTCCACACCGTCTAGACGTGGCCAAACAGAGAAGTGTGAACTGGCATGGGTGCGGCTAACAGTGAAGTATGAACTGACATTGGGGTGTACTGAGCTTGGGTTGGGCCACTCATGTAGGCCCCACCTTGATGTATGTATATAATCCACGCTGTATATCTTGTTCCCCAGCCCATTTTAGGCATTGAGCCAAAAAATGAGGCCAATTGGATAATCAAGTGGGCTATACCATAGGAAATAGTGTTATTACCATTTAAACCCACTTTAATTCTTCTATTCGCCAAAAATACATCGCATATTGGTCTCATTTGGTCAATCATGGGCCGTAGAATCCAATGGCCGAGTTGAATTTTTCAGATGTGGGCCCTATACATAAAAAAATGCCAGCAGCTGGCGTCGACGGTGGCCAGGGGACCGTGCGTCCCAACTGTGGGCCCCACCATGATGTGTGTTGACATCAACACCTTAAATTTGGTGGGTCCCCCTCAGGGCAGCAGGCCACCCCAAAAATCAGCTGTATACGCGGCTCAGGTAGCCCACCTCATAGGAAACAGTGTGGGATTGAACGGCTGCCCTTGAGACCCATTTTGTTTTGGTATCAAAAGCTTTAGATCATTATAAAAATTTGTTTTTCCTCTTCATCTGGTCCACGTGACCTTATTAATGGTTTGGATGAAAAATGAACATTATGGTGGGCCTAGGTCTGTGTGATCCCATCAACCGTTTAGGTGGAAAATAAACATTACGGTGGGCCCCAGGTCTGTATGACCTTATCAACAGGATTGGGTGGAAAATAAACATTACGGTGGGCCCCAGGTCTGTATGACCTTATCAACAGGTTTGGGTGGAAAATAAACATTATGTGGGCCCCACGTGGGACCCACTTATGTGTGTGCTCCACACCTTCCATTAGTGTGGTCCCCCATCATCAGGTATGTGTATTATCTATGTTATCCATCCCTATCAGACCCACCATGATGCATGTGTTGCATCCAAGCCGTCCAACCATTTTAAAAGCTCACTTTAAGGCTTGAAATTAAAAATAAGACAGATCTAGGATCAGGTGGGCCACATTTCAGGAAAAAGTGGGTTTGAAGGTCTACCATTAAACCCTTGGAAATTCTAATGGTGGAAATCCTTATCACCACTTATATTTAAGTGTAGCCCATTTGATATACACGTGACCCATGTGGTGTGGCCCACTTACCATACTTATGGCCCATTGTTGAGGCCCACCTTGATTTGTATGAGGCCCATTATTGAGGCCTGCCTTAATAGATATGGAACCCATGTTATGAGACCCATTGTGATGTAGGTAAGGCCCATGTGATTAGGCCCACCTTAATATATATACGAGACCCATGTTATGAGGGCCATTTGATGTATTGAAGGCCCATGGGTAGAGGCCCAATGGGATGTACATAAGGGCTATTGTAATGTGATTCCACCATGGTTTACGTGATGATCTTAATAGTGACTATACCTTGGGAGCAATGATGGTTTAATGTCCATGTTGTAAGGATGATGTTGGTTAAATGTCCGCATTGTCACTCTCCCTAGGGCCCATCGTTAGGCCTATACTTGTAGTGTGTAGGCTGTCTAGGCCCATCTTGGTTACGAACAGAGTCCATCACAATATATCATGTTTAGTATAGATCCATAATTTATGATCATACGCATAATATGCATGCTTGGTATGAAGAGTGACTGATCATAGCATGTACCTTCGGGCAGATTATTTATGGGCTCCTTGATAGGCAGAGTTACCCTTTATGAGTGCGCGGTATGCACAAGATTGTTGCATGACTGGTAGTGTGATTCATGCACTTCGCATTGTATGACATGATTTATATAGCCCTAGCGACATCAGGGCTATGACCTCCATAGGCACATCATGGATGGGAGGATCAAACACCGAAAATATTGTTACTAAGCATCAGCGCGCCATAGATGTCCCTGGGTGAAAATTCCTAAACCCAATAGTACTAGAGGATGATTCCAACGTTGAGACCGAGTGAATATATATGAGCGCATAAGGGTCGAATACCAAGAGGCCACGTCTCCCATTGTATCGTGTTCGGTTGAAAAGGGGTGTGGCCTTACTCACCCGAGGGTAGGGAACATTATTAGGCTGAGTTTGACCAACTCGTGAATGGGTCCACTATCAATATGCCAGATAGGTATTGACAGACTATTGGCCAGGTGGATAATGAGATTTCTTATGCTCACTTGGACTGTGCGGCTGGGAGAGTGACAATGTCATTTGAAGTGTACTAAACCTTGGTGATTTTTCAGAATGAGAACTGTATTGATATTTAATGAACTGTATGAGGATTGGCATGCTCGAGCTGCATCTCGCATCGCATGGGCTTGAAATAGCCGATAACATTGATATCTTACACCGTATAGCCTTGGTACAACTGATTGCATTCATGTACTCATCAACATGTTTCTGCATTACTCTAACCTTACATTCTGAGCACGCTCATATTGCGCACACATTTATACCGCCCTCTAAGCTTTTTATAAGTTTATGCATGATCGATGTGTGAAGGTGACGTCATAACGACATCAGGGCTATGACCTCCACAAGCACATCGTGGATGGAAGGATCGAACACCAGAAATATTGTTACTAAGCATCGGGGCGCCATAGATGTCCTTGGGTAAAAATCTCTAAACTCGATGGTACCAGAGGATGACTCCAACGTCGAGACTGAGTGGATATATATGAGCCCATGAAGGTCGAATACTAGGAGGTCGCATCTCCCACTGTGTCGTGGTTGGTTGGAAAGGAGTGTGGCCTTACTCGCCCGAGGGTAGGAGGCATTACTAGGTTGAATTTGACCAGCTCATGAATGGGTCTGCTATTGACGTGCTAAATAGGTATTGGCAGACTATTGGCCAGGTGGATAGTGAGGTTTCTTACGCTCACTTGAACTGTGTGGCTGGGAGAGTGGCAGTGCCATTTGGAGTGTACTAAACCCCGATAATTTTTCAGAATGAGAACTGTACTAATATTTAATGAGCTGTATGAGGATTGGCATGCTTGAGCTGCATCTCATATCGCATAGTCTTGACATAGCCAATAGCATTCATATCTTGCACTGCATAGCCTTAGTACGATTAATTGCATTCATATACTCATCAACGTGTTTCCACATTACTCTGAGCACGCTCATATTGCGCACACACTTACACCGCCCTCTAAGCTTTTTATAAGCTTATGCATGATTGATCGTGCAGGTGACGCCAGGACACAGCCGCAACATAGTAGCAGTAGGAGCATGCAGTCGAGCTTTTGGAGTTTCCGTTATTTGCGTTATCTTGTATTTCTCTTCAGACGCATTGTACTCAAAGTTTTTTAGCATAGTGGATTTTGTGATAGTGTTTTTGTAGTTATTATTCGTGGGTTATACTTATGATTATGCTCATTAAGAATTAAAATCAAATTGATGTTAAAAATTCTCCTTATAGGATCCCAGGATCGGAACTTGGTTATAGGTGCCAAGAGCCGAGAATGGGGTACTACGGAGGCTGTCGACACCGGATTCAGCAATCGAAAAATTGATGAGCCCAATTTTCAAATTTGGGGCATGACAAGTGTGAAAGAATTAACACAATTTGTCATTGAACTTTGAGTCGAGCTAGGCCTCGACTGGTTGAGCACCACTCTTGATCGGTTGAATGAGGCACTCGACCAGTTAAGCCTAAGGAGAAAATTTCCATCAAATATCTCCCTTTTGGACTCAGGAGAAATCCGTCATCTTCAAGCCAACCAGGTTTCTACAAACCCCAAACTTGCTCTTGAGCAATGCCTTGGTCATCATGCCTGACTCATTATCATCCTTATGGACCTTCTTAAGCTATAACACCTTATGTTCCAAAATATCCTTGATCTAGTGATACCGAATCTCTATATGCTTTAACTTGGAGTGCTGACTTGGATTCTTGCTCAAGTGTATAGCACTTAAATTATCGCAATAGACCACGTGTTGCTCCTGCTTCAGGCTAAGTTCCATTAGAAACATCTTCATCTAAACCATCTCTTTACATTCCTCTATGACCGCAATGTACTCGGCCTCTATCGTGAACAAAGTTATGACCTTCTGTAGCTTGCTCTGCTAAGAGACCGCTCCCCCTGCAAACGTGAACATGAATCCTAATGTAGACTTCTTAGAGTCTATGTCACCTGTCATATCTGTATCTGTGTAGCCTTCTAATACAGGCTTTTCATCACCATAGCATAGGCTAAGCCTAGATGATCCTCTTAGAGACCATAGTATCCATTTCACCATATCATAGGTATGGTTCTTATGCAAGGATCTCATCTCCTCTTGCTTAACTTTCAACTACTCTCGCTTATGCTCATCGGCTAAGGCCTCAGAATAATCTTTTGGCTCTCCCCCATTAGTGAAATAATTTACTCATGAGGCAAGTACCTCTTAGACGAATGTCTATCCCTAGATGACCTCCTTATCTATGGCTCAACAGGTGGATTAAGTGGGGGCTACTCCCCCAGTCCATCTTTTGTAGGAACTCCCTTGTCATCTGCACCTTATTGTACTCCCCCGTCATCAAGCACCACAGGAGGAATAAGCAGATTTATGTCCTCTATCTCACCTGAACTAAGTTGGTTCTTCTCTAGCTTACAAATGTCTTCAATAAATTGATATTAAGAAAAAACCACATCTCTGCTCCTGACGAGCTTCTTCTCAGTCGGATCCCACAATCCATAGCCAAACTTTCCATCACTGTACCCCAAGAATACACATTCCTTAATCTTTGTATCGAGCTTAGACCTCTAATCCTTTAGTACGTGAACGGATCCCCTGCATCCAAACACCCTTAGATGACTGTACAATAGATCTTGTCCAGTCCACACCTTCTCAGGTACTTCTCCATTTAACGGGGTTGGTGGAGACCTGTTTATCAAATACATTGCCGTGTGCATTGCTTCTCTTTAAAACGTCTTGGGCAACTTCACAGGGGATAACATGCATCTAATTCTCTCTTCAATGGTGCGATTCATTCACTCATCCATACCATTATGCTGGGGGGTCTTGAGAACCGTTTGTTCATGTCGTATACTCAGGGACTTACAATACTCATAAAAGTCACTAATGTATTCACCACCATTATCAGTGTAGATGCACTTTAATGATCTACCTGTCTCTCTCTCGACCATAGTATGAAACAATTTAAACACACCAAAGACCTTGTCCTTAGATTTCAAAACATAAACCCAAACCCTCCTAAATGCATCTCTATAAAAGTGTCAAAATACAATGCCCCACCCAAGGTTTTGGTCCTCATAGGACCACAAATATCAGAATAAACCAAATCTAATGCATGCACTTTATTAACATAAGAAGCAAATTTAACAAATGAAATTTTATGTTATTTCCCTGATAAATAATCAATACAGGTTTTGAGAGGTATACCTGTCACATTTGGAAGGAGCTGCTTTTTTGCTAGTGGATGAAACCCTTTTTCACTCATATGGTCTAGACGCCTATGCCACATGTCAATAGTTGAATCTTTCATTGCGTTTAACCCACCTTTGCACACACTGATACTTGCCTTGTAAAGGGTGCAACACTTCTTTTCTCTGACTGCGATCAACGAACCCTTGATGATCTTCCAACACCCACCAACAAATCGAATTTCATAGTCATCATCATCTAACCTTCCCATTGACATCAAGTTGAGGCGAAGGTCTGAAATATACCTCATATCCCTGAGAACCAATTTGCAGCCTACATCGGTCTTCACACAAATATCACCGACTCCTATGATCTTTGATATGCCATAATTTCCTATCTTTACGGTCACATAGTCACTTGACTTGTAACTTATGAAGAAATCTTTGCGTGAAGTCGCATGAAACGAGACTCCCGAGTCTATTAACCAGTCGGTGTCCTGACTCATAGCTGTGAGACAAATATCATGATCTGCTGAAAGAATAACTACAACATTGCCATTTGAAGTGACCGCAATGGAATCTAATTCATCTTCTTTCTCATTTCATTTTCCTTTCTTATCATTCTTCTTCTTATGACATCCATGCTTGTAGTAGCCCTTCTTGCCACAATTTCAACATTCAACATCCTTCCTGGTATTCGACTTGCCTCTTGATTTATCTTGTATCTTCTCACCCTTTCTGTTCTTTCCTCTCCCCCGATCTTGTGTCACAAGGGCTTCTTGCTGAGTAGACCCCTGAGACTTCCTCGTCTCCTCATTGAACAGACAACTAGTTACTTGTTCCATGGACACCTTTCTCTCTGGCACAGAGTTACTCAGAGACACAACCAATGTCTCCCAACTATCAAGCAATGAGCTATGTAATAGCAAAGCATGTAATTCATCGTCTAGGACCATCTTTATAGCAGAGAGCTGGTTTAATATATTGCTGACTTCATTCATGTGCTCAACCACAGAACCACCATCTTTGAACTTGAGATTCACAATTCGTCTTATCAGAAAAATTTTATTGTCGGATATCTTCCTCTATACAGCTCTTGCAGTTTTAGCCATAGGCTAACAGCTAGAGTCTTCATAGACACGTGGTGAAATACGGAATCATCCAGCCATTGTCTAATAAACCCCACCGCCTTCCGATCTAACTTCTTCCATTCATCATCTGACATATCCTTTGACTTTGCTGATATGCCTTGAATTGGAGAATACAAGTCCTTACAATAAAGCAAGTCCTCTATCTTAGCCTTCCATATTGTCCAGTTAGAACCATTGAGACTAATCATCATTGATGAGCCACCTTCCATAATTCAGATTTGATCCCACTCTGTTCAACCAACCTATACGCTTTGATACCACTTTGTTAGGACTGTTGCGCGAAACTTTAGGATCTAATCTCCCAAAAAACATTAGAATTATAAGATAATAAAGCAATGAAATAAATCAAAGCACAAACCACATGACATAAGAGATTTTTACGTGAAAAACCCTCAAAGAGGTAAAAAACCACGGGACCTCGTTCAGAGCAACAATTCACTATGAAGTAGAATGTTACAACCGATCACAAGCACACACCACTTGGATCAAACCTTCTTTACTCATGCAGGAGTGGATGCACAATAAGAGAATAAAGAAGAACGGAGAGATCTCACCAATCACTAGGACGTAGAAGCACTGAGATGTCAACTGCGAAGTAGATCACCTCTATGAGCAAAACCTCCCTTCCACAAGCTTCCTCTCTCTCTTTTCTTTTTATCTCATCCTTTGATAGCCCTAAACCCTTTAACAAACCCTTGTAAAGCTTTAAGAAACTCCCTTGTATTGCCCTAAAATAACTCTAGGACCCCTATTTATAGTTTAAGCAACTTCCTTCTGCACCTCTTGCAAAACCGCTTCAAATTTATCCAGTCCGCACCAAATTCGGACTGAATCTGCGTAACCTCGACTAGTTGAGCAGACTCCTTGACTGGTCGAGCAGTGTGGAAGAATTAACACAATTTGTCACTGGACTTTAAGTCGAGCTAGGCCCTAACTGGTCGAGCACCACCCTCGACCAGTCGAGCAAGGCACTCGATCGATCGAGCCTGAGGAGAAAATCCCCATCATTTTCAAAATGATTTCAAACAGCTACCTCATCAATATGTATAACTATCATTTCACTACCATCCATTACATTTCTTTCATGGCCAGTTTGTTGGAGTGCGACCAAATGGGTTGATTGCTTGGGTTGGAGCCTACTGTGATGTTTATATAAAATCCATCGTGACCAAGGGTGCATCACTTCATGTTAGGCCATGAGCTCGAAAATCACCCCCACCCATGATTTAGATGCACCAAATGATTGGAAACAATATACATGGCAACAATCACCATCCAAACTCTCTCTTAGTATGTGGCCCGTTTGAACTAATTTTTAAGCTCAATACCAAAATTTTGGTGTGGCATCTAATGCTTGGAGTGAGTTTCATGTATTCATCATAATGGGCCTTATAAAAATCAAGGGTGGATGTCTCTCTCCTAGTAGTTTTCTTTGGTGTGGCCTACCTAAATCACAAGTCAACCTAATTTTTTGTATCTAGCCTAAAATGTAATTACGCATCTAGTGGTTAGAGTGGATTTCATGTGACCACCATGTTGGGCCCCACCAAAAATCAAGTTCGAGCATCCCTCTCAAACTATACAAGAGTGATTGTTTAATGAAATCGAATGGAAGGTTCGCTCTTGATTTTGTTGAGCTCACTATGATGTTGATGAAAGATCCACTCCAACCATTAAATATTTAGTCTCATATTAGGCCAGAGCCAAAATAGAATAACTCGTGACTCCACACCAACCTAAACAATTAGGTGAGAAACATCCACCCTTTATTTTAATTAATGGCTTGAAAAATATGGATGGACAAGATTGTTACAAACTGTTTGATATATGTTTACTAGACAACATGTTTTTACGAAAGCAATTCTTAGTTAAAGGGTCAGCACTTGTTTGGCAATGTTATTATAAAGTGAATAAATTCTACAATTCTTGAAAAATAGATTATCATTTTAACAATACAAAGTAGGCCCTCACTTTCTAATCTAAGGGCTTCCCTGTTGAATGTGGATCAGGTAAGAAGTATCATCCTATTGTTGTGGTTCATAGTTCAGGACTTGTTTGACAATGTTAATATAATTTAAATCAATTCTGCACTTCCGTAGAGAAAGATCATCATTTTAACAATACCAGGTAGGCCCTCACTTTTAAATCCAAGGGCTTCCCCGTTGAATGTGGATCAAGTAAGAAATATCATCCTATTTCTGTGATTCGATTTCAAATTTGGTCACATGATTAATATGGGCGTGCTAGATTTGAATTGCAGCTCAATTCAAACCAAATAACTACGACCCCAAGCACCAAGATAGGCAGAAATGTCGGAAACGACCTATATGTATCTCTTCAATACAGATAATATAAAAGAAAATTTCTTACAGTCGGCCACAGAGAACAATTGCAAAACACCTATCTAGATGGAGAACTTTGCTTGATACTCGAGCTGCATCTAGCATATGAGCACAGACTCAGATTACAGATAAAGTTAACGACTATTTGATTCCTGCTACAGATTACACTAAGGAATATAAATAGAAGGTAAATGTAAGAATTACACTAAGGAACACAAATGATAGATAATTGAAAGATAAATCTGGTTTGATTTGGTTTGATTGGTATGATATGATTTTTCTTGTTGAATTCCTTTATTATTTATATCCTTAACCTGACTATCTAGTGGGTGACTATTTCTTCCCCAAAGCTTGGTCCTTGCATTTTATCGACAACACCATCTTCTAAATCTTATCTCCTTTAGAGGATTTTTCTTTCACCCTCTTATTATATGCCCATGTGATAACAACCTTGTTGGTGATTATAAAATTTAAGGCCTCCATCCGAGTTTTGTCTAACCTTTCAAACTCGACTAGCATGGCTTCTTTGAACTCGGGAGGGGTTAAATTGTCTTGATGTGCAATCCTTAATGATGGCACAATGATTTCTAATGGCATCACTACATCATGTCCATATGTATGGAAACAAACTCATCCCTGTATTGGTATGGGGTGAATTCCTATATGCTCAAAGTGCCTCGGACAGTTTTGTATGCCACTCTCGAAAAAAAAAATTGATCATTTTTTTCAATATATATTCTTTATAACTTTGTCGTTGGCCTCAGCTTGGCCATTTGCTTGTGCATAGTACGGTGTCGAATACATGATCTTAATTTTGTATTGGTCGGTCATGGCTTTAACCTCTTTTGCTGAGAATACTGTGCCTTGATCCATGGTAATAAATTTGAAAATCCCAAACCTATGAATGATATGGGTCTTAATGAAATTGATAATCTCCCTATGGCCAAATTCTTTCATAGGTCTTGCCTCCACCCATTTGTTGAAATAATTAATGGCCACAATGATGAAAGAGTCCATGTGTGACAAGGGTGGATGGATCTGACCTATCAAATCAATTTTCCATCCTTAAAAAGGCTTGATAATCGAGTAAATCTTGACCGCGGGCATGTGCTGTATCAGCTCATTTTTTTTGGCATGCTTCACATCCTTTAGCATATTGAATGCAATCGGCCATCATTGTTAGACAGAAATATCTTTAGCATCTAAGTGTAAGCCTCGTCTTTTTCCCAACCTGATGAGCTCCACATAATCATTTGTGAACCTCACTCATTGCCAACATAGCTTCTTTTTTAGTTAAGTACCTCAGTAGCACACCATCAACCCCTTTCCGGTACAACTCGTGGTCAATTATGATATAATTGATGGCTGATCTCGTTATATTTCTGCTAGCTTTGATCTGCGGGCTTTGAATATAACCCATGAGGAGAGCTCTCCAACCATCCTTTTCTATCTCAACTCGACATATTTTCTTGATTTCCTCTCTCAAAGACTATAAGTAAAGGCCTTCTTTGTACGGTGATTGTCCTTTCAGCCGATCCTTTTAGGATGTCTAGCCCTGCGACTAGCTGTGCCATTTCTTTGGCATCCATGTTTTGATCTCGGGTTATATGTATCAATTCTATCTCATCAAAGCTATCCAACATTTAGAATGCCAAGGCATAGTAAGACAATAGTGCTGGGCTGGTGCATTTGAACAGTCTTGTCATTTGATTTATCACTAATTATGAATTTCCCATTGCTATCACATTTCAGGTTCCTAATTCCATTAGTAATTCCAGACTAATTATCATAGCCTTGTACTTAGTCTACAGCTCGAATGTAGTGTCCCATACCACCACAATCGGCTCACGAGTCATAGGTGCTCACTGGTCACTACGGGGAGGTTTGTGGCCCCATCGTAGGCCGACAGCTCGACCACGGTGTCCCATACCACCATGCCCGGCTCATGAGTCTTTATGGATCAAGGTACCATGGTTAACAGGGTTTTCAATGGTAAGTTCAGTACCCTAGGTTCAAGCAGTTATGACTCACACAAGGTGAACAATCAACGGCCAGTTGGGTTACTTGACGAGCTCGACTAGTACGAGCGCATCTCAAGCTGAACGACATGAAGTGCATGAAACACTTCGTGTGGCCTAACCACTGCCGCCAACTCAAAACACGACTCGCGTTCATTGACGCGTCCTTCGTGGTAAATAGAAGTCAACTACGAATTTGATCCATTACCGACTGCCTGGACTAACGTATAGCCCCAAGCATTTGAATATCAACATCAATAATCATATGAGAGTATCAGAAATGAAATACAACAATTTAAGCACGTTAACACATGTTATAACATACAACTTAAGTAAATCATCCAACACATGCATTTCATATATATAATGAAATCAATACATATATCCAACATGATGGAAATCATTTACATCAGCATATTACTTGAGAATTCAATCTCGAAACTCATTCACAACTCCATTTACTCAATACATACTAATACACACATTTATACAAACACTTAGTCTACACACTTTAGTCTACATAGCGTATGTCGACCTAAAGTGCGTATTTGGGTGAATCTCTTCGCCAAACAGATCATGCACGCATTCCTAATATCCTAACACGACAAATAGCCATGGAAAATATTTCAGCAAAATATGGATGTAAACAGTATTTCCTACAAATGACTAAAATACCCTAAATCTCATATTTTCCATACGTTTACGAAACGAAAAATGGACAGCATGTTCTACATGTCAAAAAGCGTTCTCTTCGATAATTTACTATTAAACGACATTGAAAGCTTTAAAATCAGTCAATCAAAGCGTCTAAAACCTGCACCTTTTGCCCTAGACGTGTATCGTTTCGATTAGAACGTATACGCTTCGTCAACGGCGTACAGGAGACCTAATACACAAGTTACATAAGCTACATCACTATTCGAATCGAAAGAAACTCAAAACAGCAAGTAGTTAGGGTTTTCCTTACCTAGAAGTGCAAAGTGATTTGAATGCGGTGCTTAAGCACGTGTAGCAGCCGTAGCAAGTGGTAGGAAAAACTCTCCCACACTCTCTCACAATCTCTCACTTTCTCTCTCTCTCAATCTAGGGTTTCTAGCAAATTCGGATGGGAGAGATATGTGAGGGTTTAAGGCCCTTATATAGCCTAAAATCTAACCGAAATAGACTTGGGACAAATGTATACTTAAGTTATAACTAAATCGATGCTGTTTCGATCCAAAAGAGCATTTTGGGAGGTCCCCTGGCCGAACGCGGTCGTACTTAAGCTCATGGTCACTGGATGTTACTCACACCCAGTTTTCAGTCCGGTAGAGTTCGTAGATCGCACGTGGCGGTCCAGTTTCAGTTCAGCGGTTATCGCACCTAAATCAGGTGTACAAGTCTCATGATATGAAAGAGAAATTTTTCCTAATCCGAGGGTGAAATTTGACTGAATTCTGACGGTCAAAACTCTTAATAATAACGCACAAAGTCAAGTGCCAGATTTGAATTAAAATATCCAAATCCTTACCCTTTCTCACTCTCTTTACTCCAGGCTCAATGAAATAGCCTCAGAGCGTCGGTTGGCCTTGATTTTCTAAATGATTGTCAAGTCTAACAAGGCGGTCGCAATGGTCTAAGATTGTGGATATCAGACTTTCGACGCGCGGTCTAAATCCAATATGAAGATTCAGCAAGTTCCTGAGAGCAAACGGGTTTAGAGTTTGATCCTATGTTTCAGGGTATTATAGCGTCATTGATTCTACAAGTTTTGAATCTTGTAAAACGTATTTAAAGCGATCGGTGTTAATTTCACAGCTAATCTAGCGTAGCGCTAGTTAACTTACGCTTATTTTCTAAAGGAATTAACCCTATGTGAATTCTGATCGAGTTGGTACTCGAGTCTCAGTACGGATTTTTCCAAGGCATTACAGAATGATCCCAACCTTTGAAGCTTTATGGGTCTTTGAGCCAAAAAAAAAAAAAAAGGAAAAAAAAAACAGCTTTCAAGAGTCAACGACACATGATACACATCTAAAACCTCTGAGGAAAGTTAGCTCTCTATGTCAGATGGATGATTGACCAAGAAGTTTGCTATAGCTTGACTCTTTACTAATTTTTCGGGGAAGTACCTAAGATCGAATTCAAACATATCCAAAACCCATTTACTAAATCGACTGCTCAAAATTGGCTGATTCAACGTACATTTTACTAAATTGGTCAACGTTATTATATTGGGCGTATTTTTTAAATTCAATGTTTATCTCATCCTCATCAGCCAGAACAATCATGTCATCCAAACTTATAAGAAACCATCGTTAACAATTTTTAGGCTCTCTTCAAGCCTTTGTATTCTTACTGTGAAATTGGTCATTTGCTTCACATCTATCAGTGTACTGGTCATGGGACCTCTTCAATGGTATAATGTGCAACCAGCTGAGAAGCTACAATGTCCCTCAGCTGGTTGTTGACCAGACAAATGGTACAACTTCCATGTCTTAGGCCATTCTGGCAAATTAACTACATAATGACATGGCATGATCGTTGCATTGCATTGCTCTCGATTGTTCCATGGAACTTGCAGTTTTGGTATAAGATTAGTATCATCCCGATCTCGGCCGTCACAACGCATTGTGGTAATGATCAGGACCACGATCAATCCTCTACCTTGGTCGATCTAATCTCCACAGGTTCACAATTACCATGTTGATGTCCATATTAGGTGGGAATATATCACTATCTATTAGCATCGCTTCTTCCCTTTTTCCTGAAAATTTTAGCAGTCCACGATCGATGTTGTCCTGAAGGATGTTCCTTAACACAACATACTTATTAGTAGAGTATTGAGAACACATTCCGTGCCACTTACAATATTGGACCTTTTTCAATTCATTAGGCATAGGTATTTTTTATTACTGGGCACTTTGATGAACTTTCTTGCTAATAGTATCTCAAATATCTCATCAGCCTGAGCGATATCAAAGGTGTATATATTTTTTAGGCCTTTTACATGGTCGACGCAGTTGTTTCTGCCTTGACCAGCGCTGAGCAAGTGAGTGGTTTTTTTGCCACTACTTCGTCAATTGCAACCTTATAGTTGGGATCATGATGATATGTTCTGATTGATGAATTCTTTTGCGTAACTCCTTTTAGAGAAGCTCCTCATACCTAGAAACTTTTTTGGTTAAATCGTACAAATTGACAAACTCTGTTCCAATGAATTTCTTCCGGAGTTTGTATTTTAGGCCGTCTTGCACAAGTTGCACAAATTCAACCTTAGTTGTGACAACCTTATACCGGCTTTTTGCTCTTTTGAACCGGGTGATGTAACTCTCGCAGGATTTCCCAGGCAACTGTCAAAAATGTGCAAGATTGGCCATAGTCATCTCCACGTTCTTGGAAAAGAAATGGGTATGAAACTTCTCTTCAATCTCCTGCAAGGTATGAATTGAGTTTGACAATAAGTTGGAGTACCAAGTAAAGGTCGCTACTGTAAACGAATGATAGTTGCAACTTGTGATATTCATTGTTAGCTAGTTCATCACACTTTATAGTAAATCAACCTACGTGCTCGATGGTCGATTGACAAGGGTAGCCTAAGAATAGGACAAAATCTGGTTGATAGTTCCTCAACAACAGGTGTTGTCGATCAATCCATTCGGGATAAGGCTTATGATAGATGTGGATGGCATGTTGCCGATAACTTAGCTTACAACCTCTTGAACCATTTGCATGATTTGGTCATGATCTATCCGCTGTGTTTTAACCATGGGTGACAAATCAGGACATATCAAGTCATGTCCCTCATGAAATAATGAATTTTTAGGAAAATGATGGAAAGGTTGTTCTCTCAGCATACCCTAATTCCAAATTTCCTGAACAAAATTCCTGACCTCTCATTCTAACCACCAGAACTCAGTGTGCAATGGAGCATTTTGCCCTTCCTACATTAGAACAGGAGGGAAGCTTCGCTGATGGGGAGGTATCGATGGTGGCTAAACCATGTTACCACAGAACTTCCTTCGACATTATATTGTGTTGCCACAGAGACTCTTTTGGTAATTATGGTGAGCAATTGATGCATGGCCTTAGTCTAATTAGCCATCCATCAATTCACAATCTCAGTTTAAACACAAAATTACTCAGCTTGAGCATGTACTAACTCTGCCTGAGTTCTCCTATATTCTTGAACGTGATGAATACTCATTTACACATCTCGGAGCCCAACCGTTATCTCTTCAAGAGATGTGGTCCAAGAGGTTGATGTCCCCTGCTGGTTTACAGGAATGAGTGTTGGATTATTATTTAGATTCAATGATTCGGGGGGCCGCTTGAATCGGCACTTTCTCGATAAGAGGTGGTGTGGTTGGTGTCAAGGGTTTAGCCTCGACAATTCGATTGCTTCTTTTGTTCATATTCCTGATTAGTTGATTGACAATGTCACATTGATAAGTAAGCTAGGACGAGGGTCACACTAGACACTAGACATGGCAAACTTTTGTTCTGATTCAATTTCAAATTTAGTCACATGATTAATGCAGGCATGCCATAATTGAATGTGTGGCTCAATTCAAATTGAACAATTACGACCCCAAGCACAAAGATAGGTAGATACATCAAAAATCGATTATATATGATTGAGTTCTAATAAGATTGGTTTCCTACTCAGTCACTTATACAATGTTGTTTTAAATTAGCAGGCGATAGTCAGAGGGTGGGGTTTGTCCTCTGAAAACGAGTCACACCTATCTTCCTTACGAAAAGACTCTCTCTCTTCAATACAAATAAAACAAAAAAGGAAATTGTTACAGTCAGCTACAAAGAACAACTGCATAATGCCTTTCTAAATGAAGAATTTTTCTTAATACTCAAACTGAATCCAACATATGAGCACAGGCTCGGATTACAACTAAAGTCAATAACTACTTGATTACTGCTACGGATTGCACTAAGGAATGTAAATAGTAGGTAAAGGTTAGGATTACACTAAGGAATGTAAATGACAGATATTGAAAGATAGATTGGTTTGGTTGGTATGAGACTATTTTTCCTGTTAAATTCCTTCACTATTTATAACCTTAATTTGACCAGCCGGATGTTTCTCATGTTCTGATGATTGTTATAACCATTCAGCACTACTTGCCTTCATTGCTTCTAATCTTGCCATCTATCCTGATATCTATTTTAGCATGACCGCTTTTCACTCAACCACTTTCTCTTAATGGATAACATGGAGCTTCTCGATAAACATAGTTATATTGCCACAAAATCCTCTTCTCATATCTTTAAAGATCTTAAAATACACCACCCAACTCTATAGTGGTTACACCCAACCTTCTCCCATTGGTTCTTATGTGAATTGCCAAAAATAGGGACGAACACGTATTAATCTGATTTTCAAGATGAACCGTATGGATGAAATCTACTTTTTCTAGATAACAACTGTTATAGGTACAATAGGCCAATTAATGATTAAAGGTTAGGTCGAAACGTTGCACACTTCCCCAGGTCAAACACGACAGCGGATTCGATCTCATACTCAAAACATTGAGCAAGAAGTAAGATCGAACTCAACATCTCGTTACCAGATCAGAACACTTACCGACCTGCTCAAACACCGGAAAAGAGCACTACCTCCGTCGATTCCAAGATCCCTGAAGTTCATCGGGAACATCCCGTCTTGCTGCTCAACCAAGGAGATAGGTTGGCATGGCCTAAGTCGGTGTGACCTAGGTCGGTATGGCTTGAAGCAACATGTCACCCCCAGGCCAGGTCGACTAAAGCCACCTTGGCCTCCCATTGCACATCTCTGATGGTCTCGGATCTCTTCCAAGAGAGATCCGTCTGATGTTTTCTCCAAGAATCTTGAGTGATATCTATGATACACTCGGACCCTTGAGATCTTTGTCAAAGATTTCGAAAGATTCTCCTACTAAGTCGGGATCTGAATCCACCTCCAATATGCACCTACTAAATAGGGAGATTCCCTCTATGCCACCACCTCTCTTAAAGCTATAAATAAGGTACCTTTGATGGTGAAATGTACGTACAATCTCTCACCCAAAATCCTTCGATACTAGCAGACCCAGATTCCTAGCCTGACTTTAGCATCAGAGGGTCCCCAGCTCTAGATAGGGTCTTCTTTTTCTTATTCCTATGCAAGTACTCGAAGGTCTAAAAAGAGTGGGTCAAATTTTTGCATCAACAACTTTTGATAAAGATATATATATATATATATATATATATATATATATATATATATATATATATATATATATATATATATATATATATATATCCTAGTAGTGGACACAAAAGGGATTGGCATAGTTCATCTTAAAACTTGATAATTAAAATAAAATTAAGGAAAAGAAAAACTGAAATTGAAATTGATATATCCACACCACCATGCCAACCAAAATCCTAGCCTTTCAATTGGTGTCCCCGAAAACAGAAAACAGACGTGTACAAGATTATCAAATGCAACAGAAATTAGGAAAATAAATTCTAACCAACCATCAAGCCATCCATGATCAAGACCGCATGATCATTACCACACTTACAGTATTCCATAATCAGACGATGATGTCATGCCGAATGTGCCTAAGCAAAACGGGGATTACAATGTCCGGCGAGCTCAGCTGCGGCAAATGTCCATCCGAAGCCATGACTTCAACGATCGAATCGCCACCCAGATTGCGGTGGAGATACTCGGCCACGACGACGGGGACGGCCAGATCTTTGCTACTCTGCAGGATGTGGCACGGGACTACTACCAACGGTAAAAACTGCCGCATATCGCTTTGAAATATGGTCTGGGCTACACTCAATGCAATGTCTGGCCGGATATTGAACAAGGTCCGGCTGAATTCCTGCACTGCGACCGAGTCCATGTCGCCACCGACAGCCAATGGCGCGAACCCTGAGACCCATGCCTTGTAATTGGATTGCATTGCATTGAAGAGCTGCTCAAGATCTTCTTGTTCGAATCCTCCGAAGTAATCAACGTCATTCAGATACCTGACCATGAACCACTTCTTTGGGTCACATGAGATGCAACAAGGTAAAGTAATCCGCAGGACCATCTGTAATCGTGGTCCTGAATCACCATTGGCAGATTTCATAGTCATCCAGATCCAAATTGAGATTCTTCTAGGGACCATCTGACAATAGCCAACATTGGACCCCACAAATGGACTGGTTTGATGAATAGGCGATCTTAGACTTACATGCGAGGGGTCACTACGTTTGGGTGGTCCGATGGGTAAAAAAGAAAAAAGATGGTACATACAAGGTTGCGGATTAGGTGCCGCCCTGGACTCACAAACACGGTGTGGCCCTGACTGTGGGACCCACCTTGATGCAGGTTCTGTATATCCATGCCGTCCATCCGTTTTTCCAGCTCATTTTAGTGCATGATAAATAAATAAAAAAAATGATTGAAGCATATCCAAATCTCAGGTGGACCACACCACAGGAAACAACAATGATTGACCATTAAAAGGTTTTAAATTTGTACAGTGGGGCCCAGGAATCAGTGATCCAAGCCGTTTATATGATGGCCTATAGATGTGCAATCACCAAAAAACTTCCTATGATGGGAGTTTCCAAACATTGAATATTTAGTGTTTTCTTAGTTGAATATGGACCGACGCTTTTTTTCTTTCCTAACTATCAATTTTCTCGCTCCAAATAGAAGGGTAGGGATTTTCCCATCTGAGATATTTTGGAGTGCAGGACATCAAAGCGGGGCCCATCATATGAACGGTTTCGACAAGGGAACACTGGTACAAGCTGGAAATCAAGCCACAGAAGCATGGTAAAACCAGTTCTAATGTTTAATAAAATATATGCGGTTACAATTTACAACCATTTCTTGGGCAGTGGCCAATTCAAGTGTAGGCCCCACAAAATAATTTTCAAAGGAGATGAGACTGAGCACCAACTGATGTGATTTTCGTTAGGATAATCCAGCTTAGTCCGAGTATCGCGGAGAGGCCCAAAAATGGTAGTAGATATCAATTCAAATGGTTATGACAGAACACCGATTCAGGTGGGCCCCACAAATTGGAAAGCGAATTGGAATTTGGAAGCATCCAATCAGTGCAAATAATGGGAGTGTACCACAAGATAAACAAATTCACATGGCTTTAGAAGATGCTGATTTGGTACTACCCCGAGGAGGACCTATCAAGAGACGGACGGTCCTGTCAGTGGCTTTGTGGGGGCCCACCTTGATGCATCTATTCTATTTTGCAAGATCATTCTACGGCATGAGTTTAAAAAGAAGGCTGAAGTGCACCACATCATCGGAAACAGTGGGGATGAACAACTACCGTTGAAAAACTCTCAAAGGGTCACAGAAGTGTTTTGGATCGAGTTGATATTTATGTTTTCCGTTCACGGAGGTCTATGTGAACCAAATAAACATCCAATTGCAACCGTGGGTTTCATTTTCACTACCGCTTCTTATGCTTTAGTCTACTCAAGCCTTCCATCTGCATCTTTTTCGGGTTCATGCCTTGAAATGATCTGTCAGAAGGGATGGACCGTGTGGATAAAACACATATATCACGGTGGGCCCCACATAGGCCTTACAACGACCGTCCGTCTCGAGCTAGATCGTGGTGGGGTAATACCCAATCCGCGTCGGGCTTTACAGGGGTGGCAATTGGTCGGGTTCAGCTCAGGCAAGGTCCACCCAAGCCAGACCCGTTTGGTAAACGGGTAAGAATTCCAGCCCAAGCCCGACCCCGACCAATTAGTCTGTAACCCAGCCTAGCCCTACTAAAAATTCTTGAAGCTCAAGCCCAACCCAATCAGACCCATTTATTTCCAATCGGGTAGGTCTCAACCGACCCGACCCGACCCGACCCGACCCGACCTAGCACCAGCCACACTGGGCGTGTGTTAGAATACAGACAAACACACCCACATCATGTACATGTATCTGTCCTAATCGATTTCATTTGTTTAAGGTTTTGGTCTTGAGACGGGACGGGTCGGGTCAGATCATCGGCTAAGCTCTAGGAGCGGATCGGGTAGGGTAGGGTTCAACCCAAACACGCCCTATTACATGCGTCTACGACAATCTGGGGTACAGGACTTCTTAGCTAATGCATTAAGGAAGAAGAAATTATTATTATTATTATTATTATTATTTTAATGTATGTTTTGGCTAAAAAAAACAAAAAAAAAAAAACATGGGCCACAAATAACGGTGAAGGAGGATGCAGGTGATCACACGGGCAATATTTACTAACCCGAACCCGACCCGACCCATTGCCACCCTACGTGCAAACCAGATAGGACCACCAATTAAGTTAGACCTCCAGACTACCATACCTTGGAGAAGCGGAGATCATGATGATCTTTGTAAAAAGATCAGGCCGGCTGATGGATGCCAGGGCACCGACGATCGCGGACACGGAGTGGCCCACCAAGATGCACGACTCCACGTGGAGCTCTTCCAGTATGGCGAGGAGATCATAGGCGTAGCCGTCGAGCGAGGAGTAGCGATCGAAGTCGAAGTAGTCGGGATTAGTCGGCCCGGCGCCCATGTTGTCGAACAGGATTACACGGTGATTGTCCACCAGATGGGGCACAAGGTGCTTCCACACCGATTGGTCCGTACCAAACCCATGCGCGAGTACGATAATCTGTTCTCCCGCACCCAGCACCCGCACGTTGTGAGCTTCTTCCACGACGCCCATCTTGAGGAAGAGGTGTGAATGGGGAGCTTTTTGGTTGCGGGATGAGCTTTTAAAAGAGGGACGGAGAGAGGGAGGACTGAAGAAAAGTTGGTGGATTTTCACCGGAAGCCGATTGCGTAGTGTGCCACGCACCACAGACCTCGATGGTGTGTTGACGTCATCAAATTCTGTAGGTCCCACCATCAAGTATATATTACTTACGAAGCGTCCATCCATTTAGCGAGATCATGAGTATGCTGCGAGCCTAACAATGAAACAGATGCAAAGCTCAAGTGGATTACACCAAAGAAATCGTGGGGACAGTGACGCCCACCGTTGATGCATTACTGGGGTCAACCATGTTTATTTTCCATCCAAATGGTTCGCAAGGTCACACATGCTTACATGAGGGAAAACAAAAACATCAACTTCTCTGAAACTTCGTAGCATGCATGAAAGTTTCAATTGTACACGTTCAATCTCCACTTCTTTCTATGGTGTGGTTTATTTGAGAACTTTATCTCCATCATTTTTTGTTTCAGGCCCCTGAAATGATATGTACAAATGTATGGACAGTTCAGATATAGCACATACATCATGGTGGGGCCATAGAACTTGGTGACGTCAACACACCACCAAGGTGGGTGATGTGTGGCATACCACCCAATCCGCTACCATTTGCACCACATAATTTTTTGGGAAGTTAGGATATACCACTGTTCACATTCGGCGGGTGTACGGGAGCTTTCGCATACGTTCATTTATTTCCTACCAAAATATCATATGCGTAGAATATCTGATCCGTGAAAACGATCGATCACGATATGAAATTATCTTTTTATGAAAATAAATCCCATCCATTCATTGGGTGAAGGATAAATACAGGAGTTATATGTTAATGTTCGTATAATGATTTTGAATTTATTTTTAAATCCGTCTACTTATCATTAAAACTTATTAACAATGTCTGGTCCACGTTTTGAACGGATCGGATGCTCTACATTATGACATATGGGCATGAAGTGAATGGTTGCGTGTAGATGTGCACACACACCCGCTATATACAGAGCTGAGGGTTTAAAAATATCTGCTGCGTCCCCCAGATTGGCGCACCCGCGCGAGTTTTCCTGGACAGACGTGAGAGAGTAGAAGGTCAAAGGCATTCATCAGGTGTGAAATGTTGTTTAGATCTCATCCATAAAAGAAGCATTCCATCTGATCATCAAAAAGACCATATCTATTCGGAAGAGATTAAACATTTGTTGCTAACGTGTGGCTCAAAGGGTAAGAGGACATGACAGATTATTGTTATTTTTATTTTTATTTTTATTTTTTATTTTTTTGTGGAGGGATCAATATATAGGGCCCACGTAATGTACGGCTACGATATGGCACTCTGTCGCGTGTGGCCGCGAATGGTTTTGCAATCGGAAGCGCTTGGTCGAGTGCGATTTGCATTTCTGCATTGGCCGATTTGGGATCCAATCACGCAAGTGGGCGTGCCCAGCACATGGGAAGTTGTGCGGGCTTTTATTGCGGGAGCATGGAGATTGGCCGTGTACCCCGGTGGCACCGCGTCGCCAAGCCATGTGGAGCCACCGTGATGGCTACGTTTTATCGATGCTATTCAACTGTCTTTCCCATTCATTTAAGTGGGGCTTACACATTCAAAGTACGTTTAGACGGAGGTAAATGCAAAATGAAATAAAATGAGAGTAAATTGGCTGGTGAATAAAATCTTGGGACGATGGGATTTGGAAGTAAAGGGGGTGAAATGGTCTCCCTTCAAAGTTCAAGAGGTAAACTAATGTGTGGCCACCCATATGTCCACTGTTATAGGAAAAATGGACCGGTCCGCAAGCTAGGTCAGCGCTTCAAATAGCAGCAGGGCCAACCCAGTGATCCAACCAGCATTTTCTCGACTAAGTATAGAGAAAGGCCAAGCTGAATCTCTCAACATAAGGTTAGAATAATTGTTAATCAACTACGATATGAAAGAAACTTAGCCACTCACCTTAGGTCCGCAAGACCCATCCTCTGACGAACACAACCCAACCTCGATTGAGTGAACTAGGTCGGATTACCTTGAGTCGGCCAAACCCACTTTCCATAGAATCTGACCTATCCTCTATATAGTCTGGCCACAATCTTATGCGAAGATTCAGGAAACCGATTCTAATATAGCTTTGTTCTAGATTCTAGCTAAAGGTTCAGAAAAATTCTCCCACTAAGTAAGGATTCTAAATCCTACTATAATTTGTCTCTGCCAAAACAGGGAGAAGCCTCTTTTGCCACCACATTCCCCATTTATAAATAAGAAATCCCTCAATGGCGGGAGGTACGGACAATGTTTAGCCCTAAATCTTCACTACTGTATTAGATTTCTTTCCTGACCTGGGCATTGGATGGTCCCCTACTCTAAGCAGGGTCTTCCTTGTCGGTTCCTTGTGCTGGTATGTGGGTCCAAAAAGGACTAACTAAATTAATTTCTGCATCATCATCAATTATAGACGTGATATATTGCTGATACTCGAAACAATTTAATTATCACTTACATCACTAAAATTATAATAATAGAATGATCCAAACTATCTAAAGGTTGGCTATCTAAATGAACAAATAATAAACATGGAGAAATTGCTTATTTATAATTGTTAAAATTGTGTCTCACCCAAGTTCAAAATTTCTTTATTTTTGGCAAAAACACATATTTCAATGGACTTATAGCAATCATCGTATTAAATATCACATACATAAACTAATTTGAGATGTCCACCATGAAATTTATTTGTCATACAAACTATTCAAAGGGTTACAAAGACTTCCATGAATGGAAAACACAAATATTATTGTGATTCAAAACTTTTGTGGCTTCAAGAAGTTTTCTACTCTTCACTTATGGTGTGGTCCACTCGAGCTTTGAATCTACTTCATTTTTGGCTCATGCCTTAAAATTAGTTGGAAAATGAATGAACAACATAGATAAAATACAAAAATCATAATCTTCACCACAAAGATTGGGCCACGTGGTGCTAATGCTGGATATTGGAGGCAATTCGCTTCCGGCTTCCCTTGTTTATCTGAATCTGGATTGGGTGCTTCTCCGCAATGAGCTCACTGGATGCGGATTGCATCCTACCTCCGCCCAACTCTAGCCATCAATAGGCAGTTTTGTGGGTGAGCCCACCATGATGTATCTATTTATTCATGCTGTTCATTCTTTTTCTTATATCATTTTGAAGTATAAAGATAAAATTGAGGTAGATCCAGCGTTAAAGTAGACTACACCGTATAGAACTCTTACATTTAATGTAATGCTTTGTGCATTTAAAGCAACCCAAGCTTATTATCTGGTGTGGTCTGGTTGATTGTTGGATCTACTTTCCTTCTTTTTTTTTTTCGTGCACATGCGTTAGAATGATTTAAGAGAAGGGATAGATAGAGTGTATAAACAAAATAAATCACAGCGGGCCCGCTCGCATAACTACCGCTGGTTATGGGACAAAGAGGGGCGGGGCTAGGACGCAATCCGCATTCCCCCATTTCATGCGCACGAATGAATTTGACAGCAAATTGGTGTCAGGAACGATAGGAAACATGTCCGTCCGTCCGGGATGCGGATTTCCTGAGAAAGCCTTTCGCACGAAGTTCCCGCAAGAATTCTTGATGGGTCTCATTGTGATGTTTGTTAGAAGTCTAACCCGTCCATCCATTTTTTGAGATCATTTTAAGACATGAGACCGAAAATGATTAGGATCCAAAACTCAAGTGGGCCATACTAGATGAAATAGTGCGGAAAGGAATTCCTACCGTTGAAACCTTCTCAGGATCCACCTTGATGTTTATATTCCATCAAACCGTTTATAAGGTCATTTTCACTAATATGAAGTGAAAAAGCCAAGAAATTAAACTGATATAAAACTTTTGTAGCCATATAAATGTTTCAACAGTTGTCACTAAATTTCCACTATTTCCTCTTGTGTGGCTCACTTGAGTTTTTGATCATCCTCATTTTTGGCTGCATGTCTTAAAATGAACTCGAAAAACGGATGGACGGAGTGGCTTTCTCACAAACATCGTAGTGGGCTCCACATAGAATGTTGCGTAGGAACTTCCTACGAAAGCTTTCGCAGGAAATCCGCATCCGTCCCAAGGCTGTTTAGTCAAGCACAAACCGGGAGCCGATTGGCTTGGTGTACACTGCGATCTACTTTAACATTGATACGTGTCGTGCGAAGGCGAGTGCCGATGCTCCTCAAGCTGCGAGTTGTACGGATGTAGCAATGGCTACATGGGCTCAAAAATGATGTATTTATTATATCCATACTGTTCATCCAATTTTTGAGATCATTTTACATCATGAGCCAAAAATGGTATCATATCTAAAGCTCAACTTGTCCACGCTACAAATAGCAGTAGGGATGATAACTTTCACCGTTAAAACATTCACAGGGCTACCATAACGTTTATTTGTTCATAAGGTAAAAAATAACTATATGAATAGGAAAAACAAATATCATATTGATCCAATACTACAGTGACTCTCAAATGAGTTTCAATGGTAGACACTCAATATCCCACTGCTTTTTGCAGTATGGTCCACTTGATCTTTAGATCTTTTTGATTTTTCAGTTCTAGTCTTATTTCTAGCTCACCAACTGTATGGACGGTTTGGATATAAGACATACCTCATGATGTGATCCATGGAACTTGTTGAATAGCTGCTGTGCGGTACACCAGCCAATTCGCTTCCGCACAAACCAGCCCCATTTACCACTGCACTTGCCATCCAATGAAATCTTACCACGTGCACGGAAACCTAATGTTGGTGCGAAATCTACTCTGCCAGTCCTTTTTGTGAGCTCATTTTAAGACGGGTAAAACATGAGCCAAATGTGATAGGCAAGTGAGCCGAAAATGCGATGGTTGAACATCCACGGGGCTACAGAAGTTTTGAATCAGGGTAATATTTGTTCTCGGTTAACCACATTATGAGCAGTACTGCTCAGATGCACCATGGATGGCATTTGAGCAGTACTGTCGACTTAGGGAGGTTTCAAAGGCAGAAATTTTCCTACCCACCTTTTCCTTTAACGTAGTTAAGTTAAGTATTTAATCTTGCTTACTTTTGGTCTCAAGTACTACAATAAGTTCACATAACGAATGGGGGTAGAATTTTAAAAAACATCAGTGGGCCTACCAAAGTTTTCGGGCGGAAGGACATCTTGGGAAAGGCTTGTTGCAGGAAAATTAAAAATCAAACAGCCCCTAAAAATAGCTTTGTCAGGCAAGTGCCACACGCAATTCACTTCTTATTAATTCCCACGGATTTAAAGCTACAGGGTCATGCATCCGGACTATTCTTTATCCAATTGCTGCCCCGGTTAGGTATGGACGCGGATTAGATACTGACAAGGTCAGTTGCCAAGCCCCCACTGAAGTGACGTCACTAATCTGAGTGGACCCTACCATGATGCATGTGTGATATCCCGTGCATTCATCCATGGAGATAGTTTTATGGCATGAGAAAAAGAATGTGATAGATCTAAAGTTCAAGTGGACTCCTCCCTATAAAAGATAGTAGGGACTGACATCCACTGTTTAAATGGGTGGACGGTTTAGATATAACACATACCTCGTGATCAGACCCACACAGATTGCTATGGTCGGTACACCAGCTGTACAACTGGTTTGAGGTACACCACCCAATCCGCTTCCCCTGATCCTTTGCCCGCACGGTACGGGTGGCAATTGGGTCCTAGAGCCCCAAACTCTGGCCTGGCTTATGCCCTAATGGGCTAAAAAAGCCCAGCCTCATTGGAGAGGACCTAGCTAGGTTAGGGTTTGGCCAAGGTGGGGCCTAGCCGAATCACGACAGTGCTTGGGCTGGGCCATTTTAACTCTACAAGTTTGTGACATATATGCTACATGTACAGTTGATTTAAAATTGGCTAGTGCTGTCTGTGAATCACAGTGCTCTTTTTAAGTATTCAGGTTTCCCATGGCACGTTAGTGTCTATTAAGATCATTTATTGGCCATCGGTCTATACCAACTAATTATCCTCAGTATATATGTATGGACTTAGGTAAGTGTATTAATATACAATTCACCTTATTTGCAAATTTATATAATTTTTAAGTTCTTACGTATTATTGATGTAGTTTTCTGGAAGATCCCTTGCAACACACCTTTTTGAACCTGCACAAGCAAAGGTGAGAGATAAAGGAGGCCCCCTTTAGTTCAGGGGACTCTCCGATGCCTAAGTCAGGCTTGGGGTCTATAATGTAGGGCAAGATCTCTAGAAAAGGAATCAGTCGAATGTCAGGATTTTTGTGAATGTACCTCAAATGGTGGGAGATGTTCGTATATTTATAGGAGGGGAAAGATCCTGTAGTATAGGAATTCTTTCCTGTTATCTTCAAGATCTGCTATGATTGGGGAACTTCCCGAGATAGTAGGTTTTCGAGATTGTCAGGACTTGATCTTATCTCCCAAAGATCTAGGGAGAGATCTTTGGATCTCACGAGGATTCTATGAATCTGTAGCTCGGCTATGGGTCGAATCCCAATGTGCCTATCAAGTTGAAAATGAATGATACTATCTTGATCGACAGATTGACGTTCACCATTTTTTACCGTCAGATGAGCTAGAAGGTTCGTGTGTCCCTCACCTGGGCGCCTGAGGCCTTTCGACCTCACTAGGGGTGTCATTCATCTATGGCCAATCTATGATCGAGCTATGGGCTGTCTGTGACCCATTTGGGACTGATCTAAAATTGATCTATGACCGAGCTATGGCTGGTCTGTGACCGATCTGTGATCGATCTGTGACCAAGCTATTATCGATCTGTAATCGATATGTGACTATTTTATAGGCAATCCATAATCATCCTTTAGCCGACTTATAAATTAGGTCGGTCTTTCAACCACTGGTGTGAGCTTGAAAGCTCTTTGTGTGTCCTTTCAATTGCATTGCTCTTCCTTGGAGTTTGCTCTGTTTTCAGATGTAGAGGCCTTATTAGGATCGGGTTCCCATGGGCCCATGCTGGTCAGTAGAGTTAGTCCATTCCATAAGCCGACTTATGGACTCGTAGATTTTTTTCCCCAATAGTGAGCCCCCCTTGTTTTTTGAACGAAGTTTGGAAAGTAAGCTCGGTTGTAGCTAGGTCGGGTAATGTATGGACTAGGTCGAGTCACGTTGTCATTAATGCCAGGTATGATGACCAACACGGTAATCGAAGCATTGTCAGTCTGTAATCATGACATGTTGTCTTGTGGCTCGAGGTCATGTGAGGCGTCAAGCTGTCACTTCAGTGACAGTCCAACGAGGTTGCAACGCATGGCGTCGTACTCGATTTCAGGGACAAGTGGTGCATTGGGGCACGACACGTGTCGAGTCGGGGTAGCTAATGGGGCGTCATACAACGCAGAATTGATGAGCGTTTTAAATGGTTGCCACGTGGCTTCTGTATATAAGGGGAGCCCTAACACTTAAGGTTCTTCTCCTTCACATTTTGCTTCTTTCCCCTTTTTGCTCTCCTGTTCTCCTTGGTGCATTTCGGTGATTATTCTCACCGCAACTCAGTCGGAATTCCACCAATCCCAACTCCGGTTAGCCTCCTTTCCACCTCATTTCATTTTTCCATTCAATGTTTGGTTCTATGAGCTTTCGGGAGGGGGTCTTCGGTGGTGATAGTAGAGTGAGTAGTCGCCTTAGGATAATTTCGAACCCCCCTTTGCCACTGGTGGTAATGGCGGATGCCACTTTCTGGTATTCATCATCGAGGAGAGTATTGGAACGGTTCCCAGTGCAGAGACCGGTGCCTGCCGCTAGGGCGTTAGATCTATCTCCCAGGTGTGAGACAACGCCTGGGGCGAGGCGAATGAATGCGCCTTCGACGACCAAACAGGTCACTAAAGTGTGTGATCCACTTGATGAGGATGGAGCGGGTGAGGAGGACTCGAGGGGGCCAATGTCTTCGACTTTATCTGAGGAGGAGCTAGTCCAGATCATGCTCGGGTATCATGTCCCAAAGTCTGTGATTCTCAGGCTCCCTTTAGTAGATGAACTCCCGAACCATCCTCCTAAGGGGGTCGTGGTGATTTTTCAGGTCACCCTACATTGCGGCCTATGATTACCACTTCATGGAATCGTTTGGCATCTTCCGTCCTGTCTCGGCTTGGCTCTGAGACAATTAACTCTGAACAGGTGGAAGGACTTGTTTGGCTGTGCAGTCTTGTGGGATGAACTGGAGTAGCTCGAGCTATTAGTGGATGAGTTCCTCCACTTGTATCAAGTAAAACCAAACACCCTTCATCCTAGATGGTATTACTTTTCTGCATGGCAGAACACCAGTGGGGCCTTGATAACCTATCCTCCCTCCTCCAATAAGCACTGAAGGAATAAGTTGTTCTGGGCCTATGTATCCTGAGAGACGGCTGACCCATAATCGATTCAGTCTCACATCCCCCGATCTTTTTTCGAGTTAGGTTCGTACTGCAGTGGTTGCTTATCTCTCGTTGATTAGCTTACACTGTCAGCTGACCTTATTTACTTATTTTTTGTCGAAGTTGTTCCCAAGCATTGACCTTTACTTGATAGTGGGCCATTGGCTCAAATTAGGGACCTGCGGGCCCTCAACGAGGGTAGGCCATCTTGGAGAGTCCTTCTCCAACCTGAGCGACTTCTCTAGACAGGCTTGGATTCAGCCTTCATAGGAACAACCTTGGGTAAGACCTCTAGCCTAGCTTCACAACTTTAAGAAATTTCCTTGTTTGAAGACTTTTAAAGTATTTATTTTTGTGCAGAGATGTTTAAGGCTCGACCTTTCATCCACCCTCTCTTTAAGGTCCGTGCACCTCCTTGAGATGAGGTGGCAGCCCCGAAGAAGAAGAGGCAGAAGACCTCCTCAAAGGCTAAGGGGAAGATCAGTCCTTCTTACCCAATCGTCATTGAGGATGAGGGAGAGGGCAGGGAGGTGGAGACCTCCCCAAGAGCGGCGAGGACGGTTGTCCCTAAATGCAATATCCCTGTGGAGGCTTAGGGTGTTGTCGAGCCTTTGGCCAAGGCTCATCCTTTTGAAGGGGCGGAGGCCGGGGAGAGGTGAGGGAGTCACCTTCATCGGACTGTGGAGGAGATCCTCCCTTGGGTTGATCGTCATACGTCCGACATGGAGTATGTCGCCTTGTTTGAATCTCCGACCGAGACGACCCTCGCACATGTGACGACCACCCTTCTTGGAGTAGGCATCTTATCGGAAGTAGATACCGTATTTTAGATTGCCCGTACTTATCTTTCTCTTTCTTGTACAATTTGCTCCGTGTGTGTTGAAGTCATGCACTGACTTTTTTTGGATGCACGATCGAGCCGAACAAAGGGTGGCTCAGCTGGATGCCAAGCTTGAGATCATGAAGATGGCTCTTGAGGTGGCTTCTACTGAGAAGGCTGTGATGGCGGCGTGACTATAGGAGGCTAAGTGCGTGCACGATGAATGTCACGCTGAGCTACTCAAGGCTAAGGGAAAGCTCGACAAGCTGAAGGTGGAGACCAAGGGCATCATTGCCAAGGCTCAGGAGGAGGCCGTCCGTCAGTTTGTATCTTCTTAGGCATTCATGGATGAGTGAGACACTCTCTTTCATCAAAGTTACGCCAAGTGTATGACGGACATGAGGGCTTCCTTCCCAGACCTTTATCTCTCTGCTTTCGATGAGGCAGAGTCAAGCTCTCATGGGTCGGGCGATGATGTGGCCCCAGATGCAGCCCTTGGGTCAACGCTCGAGTCTGAAGTTAATTTTGCAGAGAAGTATTTCCTTTCTTTTTTAACTTCAGGCACTTCATGCACACCAAGCGCTCGAGCTTTAAACACTTCAGGCACATCCAACATCATCTTCTTTTTGTACTTTCCTTCTTTAGGATTCCATTCTTTGTCTGATGTACAAACTTAACTTTGTAGTTGATGTAAAATGGATGTAATTCGACTGTTTTAGGTCTTATCAATGAGAAACATTCCTTTTTTGTCGATCTTCATTTGTTTGAGTCAAGCAATTAGAATTGTCTCTTTCACTTCGCCACTGTTGGTCGGATTGAAGCCGAGTTATTACTCAGACATCAATCTAGTGTTGATCGGGATTTTATTGAAGTTCTTGCGACCGGATAGATTAGATCTTAGATAGTTCTTGGTCGGATCTTTGTCAGATCTTGGTCAGATCCTGATCAAATATAGGTCAGATATTGATCAGATATAGGTCAGATCGTGATTTGGTAGAGAACTGGAGATTTTATTAATGTGACTTTGACTAGTACAAAGAGGAGTATTGTTTTAATCCGTCTACGAGTGGTAGATCTTTAGATGTTCAGAGTTCCATCGGTGCGGGAGCAATTGACCATTAAGGTCTTCCAGTTGGTATGTGCCCGGTCGGATGGTGCCTGAAACCACGCAGGGTCCTTCCCAGTTTGGGCCCAGGGTCCCCTCTCTTGCTTCTTTGTTATTTTGGAATACCTTTCGGAGAACCAGATCCCCAACTCGAAATCTTCTGACCTTGACTAGAGAATTATAAAACCGTGATACTTGCTGCTGACGAACAATGGTTCAAAGTTGAGCTTGCTGCCTTTGCTCTTCTAAGAGGTCGAGACCGAGGGATATCAGTTCATTATTGGCCTATTCGTTGAACAAGCTCATTCAAGTTATAGATAATCCGATCTCTATGGGGGTAATCGCCTCCACCCTGTATGCCAGGGAGAATGGGGTCTCTCCAGTAGCTATTTGGGTGGTAGTTCCATAAGCCCACAGAACTTTGAGAAGTTCCTCAGCTCATGCTCCTTTAGCATTCTCAAGCTTGGTTCGCAGATGATGCTTAATGATTTTGTTGACCATCTCCACTTGCCCATTTGCTTGTGGATGTCGTGGTGACAAATAGACGCTACGAATCCCGAGGTTCTTACACATTTCTTGATATTACTTGTTATCGGAATGTTTTTCATTATTAGAGATAATAGTCTGAGGTATTCTGAACCTACATACGATATTTTTCCAAACGAAATCTATAATCTTTTATTCGGTTATCTTCCTTAAAGGTTCGGCTTCTGCCCACTTGGTGAAGTAATTGACCACCACTATGGTAAACTTGGTTTGGCCTTTGCCTGTAGGGAGTGGGCCAATGATGTCGAATCCCCATTGAGTAAATGGCTAAGGTTCAGCCATTGGTGTGAGCTCCTCCAGTGGCTACTGAGGGACGTTCGCAAACCTCTAGCACTTGTCACATCTTTGGACGAGCTTTTGGGCATTATATTGGATGGTCGACCAATAATATCCTTGTTGAACAACTTTGTGTGCTAATGAGCATCCTCCCGAGTGATTTCCACAAATTCCTTCATGGATCTCCCTTAGAATATATTCCGCTTCCTCTGGTCAGACACACCTCAAGTAAGGGAGGTAGAATCCTTTCTTGTAGAGTACGCCATTGAGTATTTTATATCGGGCGGCTTTGACCTTCATTCGTCGTGTTTCTGCTCAGTCTTCGAGGAGTTCATTGCTCTCGAGGTACTGGATAATCGGATCCATCCATGTTGGTTCCGAACTAATCGGAAGGACGGGCATAACATCGGCCTCATCGATGCTCAATTTAGCCAAGAACTTGTGTAACACCCCGAATTTTTTGCCAACCTAGAGTTAGGCGTCCTTAGGCAATGGGTCAACCATAATGCCCTGGTAACCTCCCAGAACCTGATTCCAAAGCCAAGAAATCATCTAGAACGAAGTTCTTTAGAAATTTAACGTGAATTAGCCAGCGCTACACTAGACTTCCTGCAAAATTAGCACCAACCACTTTAAATACGATCTGTAAGACCCAAAACCTCTAGAATCGTTGACGCTATCTAAGCCTGTTTGTTTTCAGGAATCCTTTGAAACTTTGTATTGGATCTAGACTGTACGTCGAAAGTTCGATATCTACAATCTTAGACCATTATGACCGCCTTGTTGGACTCGACAATCGTTTCGAAAATCAAACCCAACCGATGTCCAGTCGCTATTGTACTGAGCCTGGAGCAAGGAGTGTGAGAAAGAGTGAAATTCATTAAAAATTAAATGTGATTTAAATAAATCTGGCACGTTTCGCTTGCGGGTTAAGTTTAAGCATTCAGACCATCGGAATCTGACCCAAATACACCCTCGGATTAGGGAACATTTCTCACCCAGGTCAGTGTACTTGGAATCCTCGATCGAGTCTCCGTGACCGTTGAACTGAAACTGGTCCGCCACGTGCGATTTAGGAACACTACCAGACTGAAAACTTGATGTGAGCAGGATCCAATATCTATGAGCTTAAATCCGACCGCGTTCGGCCAGGGGACCTCCCGAAATGCTCTTTTGGATCGGGAAAGACCCAATTTGGCTATAACCCAAGTATACCTTGACTTGGAGTTTGTTTTAGTTATGTTTGGGCTTATAAAAGGGGCTTAAACCCTTAGCTTTCTAACCCATACGAATTTGGAGAAAACCCTAGGAGAGAGGAGAGAAAAGAGAGAGCAAGTGAGGGAGAAGTTGGAGCTTTCTCCTGTGAGTCTTCCCTGCTGCTCCACGTGCCAGATCCTTCCACCTGCATCGCTATTCTGGCTATTCCAATTCCGTTTTAGGTAAGAAAACCCTAACCTCAACCTGTTTTGAGGATTCTAGAAATATAAGTAGCGAAGTAGCTGACCTATCTTGTGAATTAAGTCACCATATCGACGTCGACGAAGCGTAGACTTTCTATTCGAATCGATACGCTTCTACGGCGAAAGGTGCAGATCTTAGATGCTTAGATTACCTGTTTTCAAAGCTTTTAATGCCGTTTAATGGTAGATTGTTGACAAGAATGCTATTTGACATGTACAACATGCTGTCCGTTTTTCATTCCGAATACGTACGAAGAATATGAGATTTAGGGTATTTTAGGTATTTATAGGAAATACTGTATACGTACGTATTTTGCCGATATGATTGCCATGGGTATTTGCCGTGTATTTATTCTAGTTATGGATGTATGATCTGTTTGGCGAAGAGATTCGCCCTAATGCACATATTGGTCGACATATGCTATGTAGACTAATGTGTGTAGACTAAGTATTTGTGGAAATGCCTAAATCAATATGATTTATGCTTGCCATATGTTTTGAATATAAGAACATGATTGTTGTGTATTAGATATTTCCTTGATATAAGGATCTGTCATATTATATGTTGAAATCAACATACGTCAAGTACGTTGGAGTTGTGTAGTCTAAGTGTTTGTATAAATGTATGTATAAGTATTGAGTAAATGAGGTTGTAGATAAGCGTTGAGATAGGATTCTCAACTCTTTTGATGATGTATATGATTCCTCCATGTTTGTTTATCTGAATTGATTACCTTATATATATGAAATGCTTGTGTATGGCTAAATTGCATATGTTGTATCTTATAACATGTTGCTAGCATGCTTGAATCACTTGTTATTTCAATTGTGTCTATCTCATATGATTACTGATTCACATTTCATGTGCTTGGGGCTATACTCTAGTCCAGGAAGTCGGTAACAGATTCGTATTCGTGGTTGGCTTCTATTCGCCACGAAGAATGTGTATGACGAACCCGAGTCGTACTAGAGTCGTCGGGAGTGGTTAGGCTACACGAAGTACTTGTGCACTTCATGCCGGTCGATTCGACGTGCGCTCGTACTAGTCGGACTCGTCAAGTAACCCGACTGACCATTGTATGTTCACCTTGTATTCGTCATAACTGCTTGAACCTAGGGTACTGAACTTACTATTGAAAACCCTGTTAACCATGGTACCTTGATCCATAAAGACTCATAAGCCGGGCATGGTGGTATGGGACACTGTGGTCGAGTTGTCGGCCAACGCTGGGGCCACAAACCTCCCCGTAGTGACCAGTGAGCACCTTTGACTCGTGAGCCAATTATGGTGGTATGGGTCACTACATTCGAGCTGTCGGCCTACTCTGATTTGTGATGAGCCCTTTGTAGTGACCTTGAGAGTATTCTGAGTCTACGGGAGGCGACGACCCTTCCGTAGCAACAAGAGTACATTAGGCCTGTATTGATAAGGTGATGGGGGAGTGGTGCAACGAGTGCGAGCAACAACCCTAGCAGCCCTTGCAGCGACCTATAAATGTAACATCATATGAGATTGCTAGGAGTGACGACCCTAGACAGGATCTGTGTTGGGATTGATATAAGGAAGGTACTTTAGTTTCCCAATACTGCTGTATGAACAGACTAATAACAACTTGGTAATCATTATCCATATCGCATTACATGTGCCTAGAAGATGTGGAGCACTGAGGAACGCAAGCATGCCGCGGGCGTAAGATGGTGCCGTATGAGGGAGTATGTCGGTGAGGGCATCCATCATGTCATTTAATGCATGTCACGCCCCAAACCTGAAATCGGATTCACATGAATTTCGATTGCCGAATCCGGTGCCGACAGCCTCCGTAGTGCCCCATTCTCGGCTCCTGACAATCAATGCCAGATTCTGATCCTGAGATCCTACAAGGAGGATTTTTAGAATGAATTTTGTTTTTTTGTAATGGAGCATAACCACAAGCATAACCAAGTCACAAAACAACATCACCACATATCCACTATATCAAAATCTTTTAAGTACAATGCGGGAAGGGAAATACAAGATGATCAAAAAGCTTAAAAATGGTCTGATACGCTCTCCTACCTCAGCGCTGCTGCTGTCCAACGCTACCTGCATGCAACTATCGTGCATAAGCTTACAAAAGCTTAGAGGGTGGTGTAAGTGTGTGCGCAAGGCAAACGCCAAGTGTACAATATCAGAGTAGTGCGAAAGTATGCGGTAAGTCCATAAATATAATCAACCATACCATGGCTATGTAATGCAAGGCATGATGCAAGATATGAATGTCATCGGCCATACCGATGCAATGCAAGGCCTACATAGCCAAATGTCATATGCGAAATGTAATCCAAGCAAGTTGGTACTCATCAAGTACATATATCAGTATAGTTCCTCTCTGGATATCACCAGGGTCTAATACACTTCTCAGTGACTGCCACCTCCTTAGCTACATAGTCAAACAAGTGGAATAGATCTCACTATTTGCCTAACCAGTAGTCTGCCAATACCTACCCGGCTCGTCGATAGCGGACTCATTTGGGAGCTGGTCAAACTCAGCTTAGCTTATAGCTCCCTCACTCAGGCGGATAAGGCCACACCCCCTTTCAATCGACCACGACATAGTGGGAGACGCGGCCTACTGGTATTCGACACTCGGGCGCTTGTATATCCACTCGGTCTAGATGTTGGAGCATCTCTTGGTTCCAAAAAGGTTCTGGGACTTTCACCCAAGGACATTCTAAGTGTCCACAGTGCTAGAATAAGTATTTTCGGTATTAAATACGGCCATCCACGATGTACCTGTGGAGCCACGACCCTGATGTCGCTAGGGTGTGTAGTGATCAAGTCACACATATGTGAGGTGCATGAATCACGCCGTCAAATCATGCAGAAATTCAGTGCGTTCTGCGCGATCATGTGGGGCACTCCGTCTCATAACGGGTCCCATAAGTGGTCTGCCCAATGGCATATGATATGATCAGTCACTACTCAAATCAAGCATACATATGATGCGTATGTGCATGAGTCATGGGATTATACTAAGCATGTTATAAAGCGATGAATAGTAACGAGTATGGGCCTATTAATGGGCCCTAAAGAGAGTTACAATGCGGACATTTAACCAACATTGTACATACGTCAAACCAACATTGTTCCCTAGGCACGACCCGCCATAAATATCATTACATGAACCATGAGAAACGTACATCGCAATGGACCCTAAGGACATCCGTTGGGCCTCGATCCATGGGCCATAGATACATCAAATGGGCCGAATTACATGAGCCTTACATTCATCAAATGGCTGCATTAATGGGCCTCACCAATGAGCCTTATGTACATTGCAATGGTCCATGACCCATGGGCCTTGAAATACATCAAAGTGGACCTCACTACTTGGGCCGTATATGTATCAAATGGGCTTAATCTTATGGCCTTATCAAATGGGCCTAATTTCCATGGGCTTTATATATATTAAATGGGTCGGATACCATGGGCATTATATATGTCAAATGGGCCGAAACACAAGGGCCTCAGCGTATACCAAGGTGGGCCCACTTGAACAAAGATCTGACTCATTTTTAGCTCAAGAAATGAGTTTTCAAAATGGATAGACGGTGAGATGCAACACATGCACCATGGTGGGGGGTGGGTCCACATAGGGGCCCACCATCATACATATATACATACATATATATATATATATATATAATAAAATATATACAATATTATAATATATATATATATATATATATACACACACACACACACACCATGTGGATAGAGTGGATAGAACCCATAAATCATGGTGGGTCCCACTGTCCAAACGGTGGATAGTGTGGATAGTCACATACATCACAGTGGAGTCCACCGTCCAGACGGACGGTGGCAATATAACAGATATATCACTGTGGGCTACCCATGTGGGGCCCATTGTAATGCTTACATGCCATCCAACCTGTTGATAAGGTCACGCAGACTTGGATGAAGAGAAAATACAAATTTCAGCTTGATCCTGATCCTCTGTGGACCCCAAAAAGGGTTTCAATGGTAGAATTCAATTCACACTGATTCGAGTGGTGTGGGCCACCTGAGATCTGGATCAGGCCCATTTTTGGGTGGGGCCTACTTAAGGTAGGGACCCACCATATGGGTGTATAACGCCCTGGAAAAATCCGTACTTGGACTCGAGTACCGACTCGACCAGAAATCGCGTAGGATTAATTCCTTTAGAAAATAAGTGTAAGTTAGCTAGCGCAACGCTAGAGTAGATGGGAAATAGTCCCTGATCACTTTAAATACGTTCTACAAGACCCAAAGCGAGTAGAACCAATGACGCTATAATACTCTAAAACCTCGGATCAAACTCTAAACCGGTTTGTTCTCTGGACCTCTTTGAAACTTTGTATTGGATCTAGACCGCGCGTCAAAAGTCCGATACCTGCAATCTTAGACCGTTATAACCGCCTAGTTGGACTTGACAATTATTTTAAAAATCAAGTCCAATCGACATTCACAGGCTATTTCATTGAGCCTGGAGTGAAGAGAGTTAGAATAGGTTAGATTTGAAATTTGAAATTCAAATCTGGCACACGACTTGACGCGTTATTATTAAGCATTCTGACCGTCAGAATTCAGCCAAATTACACCCTCGGATCAGAAAAAATTTCTATTTCATATCATGAGACTTGTAGACCTGATCTACGTGCGGTGACCGCTGAACTGAAACTGGACCACCACGTGCGATCTACGAACACTGCTGGTCTGAAAATGGGATAAGAGCGACATCCAACGTGCATGAACTTAAGTCCGATCGCGTTTGGCTAGGGGACCACCAGAAATGCCCTTTTGGACCGAAACAGCCCCGATTTGGTCAGGTATCAAGTAAACTTTGTTCCTAAGCCTATTTTGGGCATGTTTAGGGTTATAAAAGGGGCTTAAACCCTCTCATATCTCTCCCATCCAAATTTGAAAAAATCCCTAGATTGAGTGAGAGAAAAGGTGAGAGATTGTGAGAGAGAGTGGAGGAGAATTTCCTGCTGCTTGTGCTACCTGTTGCACGTGCCTAAGCAACATACCTCAATCACTTTTCGGTGATTTCGACACATTTCTAGGTAAGAAAATACCCTAAATAGTTGCTGATTTAAGGTTCCTTAGTTTCCATAGCATGGTAGCTGATGCATCTTGTAAATTAGGTTGCCTATTCACCGTAGACGAAGCGTATACGCTCCATTCGAATTAATACACCTATAAGAGAAAAGGTGCGGATTTTAGACGCTTTGATTGACTGTTTCCAACACTTTCAATGTCGTTTAATAGTAGATTATCGACGGCAACGCCATTTTACATGTACAACATGCTGTCCGTTTCCTGTTTCGTAAGCAGACGAAGAATATGAGATTTAGGGTATTTTAGTCATTTGTAGGAAATACTGTTTTCATCCATAATTTGCTGATGTGATTGACATGGCTTCTTGTCGCATTAGAATACTAAGAATGCGTGCATAATTAGTTTGGTGAAGAGATTCGCCTAAATGCGCACTTTGAGTCGACATACTATATGTAGACTTAAGTGTGTAGTTTAAGTGTTTGTATAAATACTTGTATTAGTATGTATTGAATTAAATGGTGTTATGAATTAGTTTGAGATTGATTTCTCAATTAATATGCGGATGTAAATGATTTCCTACATGTTAGCTATATGCATGATTTCATGATATGTATGAAATGCATGTGCTTGATGATTCACTTAAGTTGTATGTTATAACATGTGTTAACATGCTCACATTATTGTATTTCATTTCCAATACCCTTACATGATTTGCTGATGTGGATTCATCATTGTTTGGAACTATACCTAGTCCAGGTAGTCGGCAACCGAGCAAGTTCGTGGTTGGCTTATCTTTGCCATGAACGACGCGTCGATGAACGCGAGTCATGTTTTGGAGTTGGCGGCAGTGGTTAGGCCACACGAAGTGTTTTACGCACTTCATGTCGTTCGACTTGAGATGCACTCGTGCTAGTCGAGCCCATCAAGTAACCCGACTGGCCGTTGTATGTTCACCCTGTATGAGTCATAACTGCTTGAACCTAGGGTATTGAACTTACCATTGTAAACCCTGTCAACCATGGTACCTTGATCCATAAAGACTCATGAGCCGGGCATGGTGGTATGGGACACCGTGGTAGAGCTGTCGGCCTACGCTGGGGCCACAAACCTCCCCGTAGTGACCAGTGAACACCTATGACTCGTGAGCAGATTATTGTGGTATGGGACACTATATTCTTGCTGTCGGCCTACACTGATCAGGCGATGAGTTCTTTGCAGTGACCGCGAGTGTATTTTGAGTCTACGGGAGGCGACGACCCTTCCGTAGCAGTGAGAGTACAGTAGGCCTGTATTGATAAGGTGATGGGGGAGTGGTGCAATGAGTGCGATCAACAGCCCTGGTAGCCCTTGCAGCGACCTACAAAATATACATCATATGAGATTACTAGGAGTGACGACCCTAGACAGGATCTGTGTTGGGATTGATATAAGGGAAGTACCTTAGTTTCCCAATACTGCTGTTTGAATGGATTAATAATAACTCGAAAATCATATCACCATTACATTGCATGTGCCTGGAAGATGTGGAGCACTGTGGGATGATTGCATGCCGCGGTCATAAGATGGTGCCGTATGAGGGAGATCGTAGGTGAGGGCGTCCATCACGTCATGTCATATTGCATTAACAACAGTATTAGGATTGTTTGATTTACTGCTTTACTATTATCGCATGATTGATTTGAGAGCATGTTAATTCTTGCTCTATTATTCCACTGAGTTAGCTACTCATTCCCACGTTTCAGGATGGTGTTTGCAACACCCACCAGGCCCTGTCTTAGATACAAGTGAGGCAGCGATCCAGGAGGCAGAGCCGGACTATGATGAGGACCAGGACGAGTTCTCATATATGCAGTACCAAGACGGCTTTGCTTAGGTGGCCTGGGTTGACAGGACTTCTCAGTGGGACTCTTTTGACATTTTAATTTTGTTTATTTACATGTATATGAGACTCAGTGATGTATTCATACTTTGGAGACAGTCGAGATCTACTTGGTTTTCCATACAGTGATATATATATTCTTTAGTCTTCCGCTTGCTTTTATCACTGGATCTGGAGTATGAATTGCATTTTTGGTATACTTTTACTCATATGAATGCTTTAACTCAGACAACATTGAATCATAATCATTTTTGTTGGATAAGTGACAGTCTGGAACTCGGGAGTTGAGTTTATACACGGACCCCGATTTTCAGGGTGTTACAGGGTGGGTTAGATCTGCAAACAAACATCAAAGTGGGGCCCACATGAGGAGCCGTGGGCCCTCAGCGTCCGTCCGCCTGGGACTTCAGACGTCAGAGAGGCTACTGCCTCTCTGCCTCAAATTCTTCCTTTTTTTTTTTTGAAAAACTAAATTTTTGGGGTTTTTCATGTATATGGCCCACCCAAAGAAAATTCACTCCATCCATTGTATTCCCAAGGCCAAAATAGATCTATCAAGACCAATATCGGCCCATTTTCAATGTGTAAAAACATTTCTAGATAGATTTCAATGGTGATGGTACAGTTTTTGATGCTATTGCCCACAAGATACTTTGATCAACCTCATTTTTTGGCTCAATGCCTAAAATGAGTCAGGGAAGAGGATGGACGGTTGGGATTGGATACATACATCGAGATGGGACCTATACAAGCAGCCTTTTCCAAAGGGCTTTTGAAACAAGCCCATATTTGAGTTTTCCTTCCAGCGTCTAGACGCTGGACGTCTTCTCTCTTTCTTTTTTTTTTAGGTGGGCCACCACAAATGGATGTACATTTAAGATGGGCCCCACCCATGGACGACTTGGATAAAATACATATTTCATGGTGGGGCTCATTCAAGTGGGCCACATGACCTCATCAACATACAAGAAAATGAATAAAAATGAGAGGGAGAGAGAGAGAGTAAAGGAGTGGGACACGCGTGATGGAGGGACCCCGGCACTATGGGCCCTCCATTTTAATCATCCAATCATACATCAAAGGGTCCCATTGTATATGGGCCATTCAAACAAAAGATCAACGGTGGAGATCCCTTCTCCATCCAAAATGAACGGTCTATATGACCTCTTAATGCAAGAAAAGTAAACATCATGATGGGGTCCATGGAGAATGGCCCCATCATGGAATGATTTTGATGATCGAGATGGGCCATTGGCCACATCTTAGGGTCCCAAGTGAGATCCAAACCATTGATCGGTTGGCCTCACTTGGCCCTTCTTAAAAACATGAAAATTAGACTATGGAGGCACCCACCACTTGATCTTCTTGGTCCGTTGGAAAGCTACTCTCTTAGAGCTTCACTTTGATGGTGGAGATGAGAAATGAATGGCTAGGATGATAGGTTTTGGAGTGGGAAGTGGGCCACCAAAAATCACATTTCTCATGGGAAAACCTTGGATGTGAGAGGGCTCTCTTGGTTGCTTGGGAATGGTGTGAGAAAGAGAGAGGGAGATGGGATGTAAGGAGGACTGATGGGGTGATGGTTAATGGATGTGAGTGATGGGTGAGGTGATGTGTTAATTGACTTTTGTGGTTGCTTGACTTGTGGAGAAAGAAAGCATGGTTGCTTTGTACTTGACATGAAGTGATTGATAGGTGATTGATTGATGGGATTGATTTGACACTTTATAGAGATTCTCTTGGGAATGTAAACGCGCGACATTTTCTCGAAATAAATGCTGACCCACATCTCTTAGTCAGGGTATCGGATCGGTGCGTGAGTTGCAGCGTTGGAACCGCGGCGACGGTGCGGTCGCAATGATACAAGTCTCAGATTAAGCCGACTCAAATGTATAGGATACGACTTACGATCGTGCGCAACGTCGACTACAGGTCGTGGACTATCAAAATTTGACGAGAAGGATCGCAGGAAGCGATGAAACAGTATAGATTAGGATACGGGTCTTACAATGCATGCATTAACAACAGTATTTAGAAATGTTTGATTGTTTGCTTTACTATTAACGCGTGATTGATTTGATAACATGTTAATCTTTATTCTATGATTCCACTGAGTTAGCTACTCACTCCCACGTTATGGGATGGTGTTCCAGACACCCACCAGTCCCTATTTTAGTTTCAGATAACGGCGCTGCTTGTGAAGCAGAGCTGGACTTGTATGATGATGAGGAGGACTTTCCCTCCATGTTTTGATCGACGGGATTACAGGGAGGTTGATTAGACACCTTGACACTTGTCATTTTATATTTTTGGAGCACTCATGTATATTCTTTTCTTTTCATTTTTGGAGTATACATGCATTTAATTAACCTGGTAACATGTTCACACTCTGAGACTTACAATCAATTATATATTTTATGTATTTATTACATTCTTTCGCTTACTAATTTAACTGTCTCTGGAGTATAATATGCTGTTTTAGCTTAATCCCACTCATGTTTAATACACCAACATAGACAGCATTCAGTCATAAGCATTTATGTTGCATAAGTGATGTTCTAGAACTCGAGAGTTAGGTTTCTACCCGACCCCCGATTTTCGGGATGTTACAACTTGATCAGGATAGATCTTGGGATCTCATCCTCATCTGCTTTAGCGAGCTTTGCCAACATGCTATCTTTGAAATTCTCTGCTTGTGGAATCAAGACGATGTTGCACTTTTGGAAACTTCTGATTAATTTCCTGGCTTTTTGGAGATAGGCTTTCAGATGTTCTTTCTTGGCTTGGTAAATGTCGGCTATTTGGTTGATGATCAATTATAAGTCATTGAAGACTTCTAGATGCTGAGCCCCGATGTTTGCTGCTAGTTTGAGCCCGATGATCAAGGATTCGTATTCTACTATATTGTTGGAGGCTTGGAATCTAAATCTTAAGGCATTATGCATGCACATATGGTTAGGAGTTTCTAGGACTATCCTAGCCTCGCTTGCCTTAGAGTTGGAGGAGACATCAACGTAAAGTGTCCATAGGGAAGGGTTAGGAAGAACTTGGGTGTCGGATAGTTCTGCAATATGTTGTCCTGATGACCTCTTTAGGAGGGACCCTAACCTAAGTAGGTCGGGCAGTTCGTCGGTCAACTCTTGTTATGGAGATTGTGTCAGTTCGACGATGAAGTGTGCCACCACTTGGCCTTTAATTGCGGTTGGTGGCTGGTATTTGATATCAAACTCACTTAGCTTGATTGCCCACTTAGTCAATCGGCTCGAGGCTTCAGGTTTCTGCAGGACTTGGCACAGTGGGTGATCGGTCAGAACGACGATCAAGTGAGCTTGGAAATATGGCCACAGGCATCAGGAAGATGTGACTAAAGCTAAAGCCAAAATTTTCAAGGTTGGATACTTCATCTTTGTAGAAACTAATGTTTTACTGACGTAATAGACCTGTAATTGCTTTCCCTCATATTCTTTTATTAATGCCGAGCTGACTGCTGCATCGGATATGACCAGATACAGCAATAGAGATTCTCCTAACTTAGGTTTGGAGAGTAACGGTGGTGATCCTAAGTATTCCTTGAGTTGTTGAAAAGTTGTCTTGCATTCTTCGGTCCATTTGATAATTTATCTCCCCTTTAACTGTTTGAAGAAAGGGAGGAATTTATCAGTAGATCTGGAAATGAAGCGGTTAAGAGCAGCTATTCTTCCAGTTAGCCTCTTTATGTCTTTGATCGTTTTTGGAGACTGCATGTCAAGGAGGGCCTTTATCTTCTTGGGATTAGCCTCGATCCCTCGCTGACTGACTAGAAATTCGAAGAACTTTCCTGAGCTTATGCCAAAATCGCATTTGCTCGGGTTCAGTTTCTTTCGGTATTTGTAGAGATTGAGAAACATCTCCTTTAGATCCGCTAGGTGATCTGTGGCTTTTATGCTCTTGATGAGCATGTCGTCAATGTAGACTTCCATGGTTGGCCCTATTTGGCAAGAAAACATCTTATTGACCAACCTTTGATAGGTCGCTCCTGTATTTTTTAAACCGAAAGACATCATGCTGTAACAATAAAGGCCTTTGTCAGTGACAAAGGTAGTCTTTGATTTATCCATTAGGTGCATTACAATCTGATCATATCCCGAATATGCATTCATAAAACTAAGCAGTTCATGACCTGCGGTACTGTCAACCAATTGATCGATTCTAGGAAGTAGAAAGGTGTCCTTAGGGGAGGCTTTGTTTAGGTCTGTGTAATCTACGCAGACACACCACTTCCCATTAGCTTTCTTAACCAATACGATGTTGGCCACCTAGTTCGGGTAGTAGACTTCTTCGATGAAGTTGGCTCCAAGGAGCTTGCCAATCTCTGCTCCTATCACAACGCATCTTTCTGGGCCAAGGGCGTGTTGCTTTTGTTGAACTGGTAGGTAGGATGGATAGATGTTTAGTCGATGCGTAATGATGGCAGGATTGATGCCCGGTATGTCCTCGTGGGACTATGCAAAAATGTCGGCAAAACATCGAAGCAGGGATGTCAATTTATCTTGCAACGGCGGAGTTAGGGACGACCCAATCTGCATGGTCTTAAAGAGGTCAGACTCGTCTAGAGGGATTAGAATAAGGTCCTCTATAGGTCGGCCTTGTTCTTGAGATTCCTCTCATTGGTCCAAGGACTCAATCATCATCGTTTCACGTGGAACCCTTAATGTCATTGCGTAACACTGCCGAGCATCCTACTAATTGCCCTTGACGATTCCTATACCATGTTCAGTTGGGGACTTCATGGTAAGGTGGTAGGTCGATACTGCTGCTCGGAGGAGGTATAATAATGGTCGGTCAAGGATGGCGTTGTAGACGGATGATTGGTCGATTATAAGGAAGTAAACCATTATTGTGGCTTGATTTGGGTCATCTCCGGTTGTGAGAGGGAGTTGGATAGCTCCTTTTGGGATAACCTATCCCCTCAAAAACTCGATTGGGGAGTCTTCACGGGTCGAAGAGAAGCTCGTCGAATGCCCATCTTATTAAAGGCCTAGAGAAAAAGGATGTCCGTGGACAACCCTGTGTCAACGAGAATCCAAAATATCTTTTGATTAGCTATGGTTACAGAGATCACCAATGCGTCGTTGTGAGGGTGATGAACTCCTTAGGCATCTTCGTTGGTGAAGGTTATATTGTACCTCTCTAGCTTTCTCTCTTTTGAAGGTTGGTAAAGGACCATCATCTCCCCCTCAGGGTGATTAATGCTTCTCGCATGTATTTTTCAGGCATTGTTTGAATCGCCTTTGTCTTTGTGGCCCCCAAAAATTGTGTGGATCTCCCTGGTTGGTTGGTTGTCGATTGGTTGCTCTTCGGTAGTTGTAATCCGACTTCCTCTCTGATCTATGTGTTCACCGAGGTGACCCTCTTGGATGAGCCTTTCAATTTCCTGTTCGAGGTGGTAACAGTCGCTCGTGTTATGCCCGTGATCTCGATGAAAATAGAAATATTTGTTCTTACTTCTTCGGTCGGGATTTCCTCGTAACTTATTCGGCCATTAAATGAAGCGTTCATCATTTATATCCATCAAGACCTGCTCTTGAGGTTTGTTGAGTGGGGTGTAAGTAGTGAACTTACTATTAGGTCATTTGTTTGACTTACGGTCATCCCAAGAAGGATCGTCCTTTCACTTTTTTGCTTGTGTTGATCGAGTTCGGTTCTTTCTTCACCTGTTCTTTAGCTGTAAAAATTTTGTTTTGGACATTGTCTCGTAAGATCTGGGATTCTTCTGCATTAGAGTACTTTTGTGATCAGTTTAGGAACTTCACCAACATAGTAGGAGGATTTTTGTCCAGAGAGAAGAGGAATGACTTATCTCTCTGCCCGATCATGATGGCGTTCAATATGGTCTCATCCACGTGTTTCTGAACCTCTAATGCTTATAAATTGAAGCGTTTGATGTAATCCTTTAGGAATTCGCCATCTTTCTGAACTATGCTCATAAGGTGGGCTGGTGCTTTGAGCCTCTTTTTCCCTCTAATGAAATTAGTGACGAAGGTCTCACTTGAAAAGGCCAAGCTAAAAGTCCTAGAGGGAGGGGGGGTGCAAATTTAAATTTAAATGCGAAATAAAGAAGGAACTAGAATAAGATAACACTTATCAATTTTAAATAGCAAAAATAAATAACAACCTCAAATGCACAAGTATTGAGAGGTTGATACAGATGTTGTTTTAAGGACAACCTTACACCAAAAATCACTAGCTTATGGTAGGACAACCTGATTTCTAGAGCGGTCTGTGTATTAAAATACTAAAATGATACAGAGGAAAAAAAATAAAACAGAAATAAATTTCTACTACTATTACAACATTCGCCACATGTACAGAAAGAAAATTATAATCATTCACCACAAATGCATAAAAATAAACATTCACCACAACTCCAACAATTATAGCGGTTCGCTTGTGTGTACACCAGCTGTTAGAAAATAGCCACACAACTACTCCACTCCCAATATCCTCACCCATGGGATATTAGCTTTCATTATGAAATAGGTTTTCCAAGGTTCACCCAAAACCTCCACAATTGTGTTTTCAAGAGGGCTACCACAATTAAAAACACATTGAGATTTTTTGGCTATTTCAGTCAAAGTAAAAAATGAAAGATTTTTTGGCAATCTTACAAACCAAATACAAAAAATTAAAATGTACTTATCTGAAGATTCTCCTTCTGATGAAGCCTGGTAGAACCAGTTCGATGTAGATTTTTAATGTTCAATCTCACATATGAAAGGGTTCTTAGGTCTAAATGATTTTTAGATTAAAATAAACCTAAGCTAGCTTGATTTGATTTTGATCTCACAAAGGGTAAAATCAATATTCCCTTTTCAAAAGAAATAAAATAGAATAGAGATCACAAAATCAAATGCAAAAAAGCTATTAAAAGAATCTTAAATACTAACCAATTAGCTTCTAGAATGTGGGGACAAGTTTCTCAGAGTTATGACTTGAATAACTTTTAATGAATTAAAAAACCCTGAAAATAATCCTCAAGTTATAGGCAAAAATACTGTTCACTCGACTGGCCTAGTGGTCAGCTCGACTGGTCGAAGGACTAACAACTTTTCAAAATTTTTGGTACTATAAGATAAGATCACCACTCGACTGGTCGAGTGGGATCCAGAAATGTTGCTGGGCTTGGAGTTGAGCCCACTCGACTGGTCAAACACTGTTCCCTTGACTGGTCGAGTAGTCTCCATGACTGGTCGAGGGTCCGACAGAAAGTCCTAAAAATTCACAACAAACCTTGGACTGGTCAAGGGAATTCTTGGACTAGTCGAGCTAGTGTTTGGACTAGTCAAACCATGACTAGGACTGGTCAAAAAATGACTCATAAAATTATTAAATGACTTATAATATTGTATGACCTATCCTAAGGTCAAACAAACCTTACTAGTGAGATTGATTCATCACATATCATTCTCTTAAAGCAGTTGAAGCTTGAAGACTTGATCTAATACTTGAACTTCTTGTTCTTGAACCTCTTGATCTTGTACTTGAACTTGTTATTCTTGAACCTCTTGATCTTGTACTTGTCCTTCTTTTTCTTGAAAGTGAACTTCTTGATGTTGTACTTGTACTTCTTAATCTTGTACTTGCATGACTTGATATTGAACTTGAACATAGACAAGATTGGCAGGGATGACATGAAGTTGATCTTATAATAACTACTAAACAAGATACAGATTCCAAGAAGTTTTGGCATAACAAAATTTGACAAACCTATGAGCTAGATAAGAGAGCATTTACAATCTCCCACTTTGTTAAATTTGTGACAAAACAAACCAAGATCATGCATCAGTTAGATCAATAAAGAATCATGCACTAGTTAGATCAACACAGAATCATGCTAAATCAAAGCAAAGAGAAGAAATTACTCCTTAATATATTACTCCCCCTTAATATAATACTCCATAGAATCCAAGCAAAGAGAAGAAATTACTTTCCAAAAAAATAAAAAAACCACACTTCTCTCCACAACAACTTTCACTCCATAGAATAAACATACAACACAAATTCTCCCCCTTTTTGTCACAATATGACAAAGGAAAGACCATATGATGGAAATATAAGAGTAGAATAAGAGCATTGGTTAATGAGAATAAGAAGTTCAAGATAACCATTAAACATGTCCACAAAAACACGAAAACGTGTCCAAGCATATAGAGCAAGAGCAAGAGAAATTCAAGTATGAAAGTTATTACATATTAGAAATTCAAAACTAATATGAACCAGAAGAAGGAGCAGGTATGGAAAGATCAATTTGATGAAGTCTCTTGTTAATGTGCCTAAGATATTTGTGCATATATTTAAATTACATTTCTTGGGACACATGCATACCCTCTACCTTCTCCTTAAGAGATCGCAAACACGAATCAAAATCAAAAGGCTAAGTCAGACTCAAGTTCATCAAATATGTTATCCATATTGACATCATTTGAAGGTAAAGCATCCTCCTCTTCAATTCTTCAGCTGCTCCACTAGCACCTACATCAACTTGGCTTGGAGCCAACCTCAAATTCATCTTATTTATGTTCGAATTGTTGAATGGAAAATGGTTAATTGGAGCTTCTCCAACAGGCATTGCCATAAGACCATGTGTGGCTAGTGCAGTCATAAGATAGGCAAAAGGTATATTGCTATGACCTGAGTGGAGACAGAACTAAATAATGATGTAACATATAAGGGATGGAAGACAAACGGAAACACTAGTAATAATCGAATGAAGAATACGAGCCTTGAATGTAGTAAGCTCGATTTTATTACCAGATCTAGGATAAACATTTAAAATGAAAATCTTATGGAGAACCCTGTATCTGGGTAACATAAACTTGGAAGCGATCGCATTGCTAGAACTCCATTCCGCATTCATATTGCATAAAACTCTAGTGAGCATTCTTATCTCAGATTTAGACGGTTTTACTATAAGTGTATGAATGGGAATCCAGGCATCATTGAATGGAATATCCATCAATGCAGAAATTAGGTGATGGTCCACTTCAATTGGACCTTCTCTAGCCGTAATTGTAAATGTTAGATTCTCAGAAGAGTAGTCACTAATGCAAGCATACATGGCCCACGCAATGGAGCGGTATGCCGGTCTACCCCAATGTAAAATGTTATCCCATCCTATAGATTAAAGGAGTAGAATAATACCAAATGGTGCCAAACGATCAAGGTTAACTGTCCGTTAAACTATCACGTTGTGTAAATGAATATCTCGCACATACTCGGGATCTTCCTTGGGTGACCGAAGATGGTGCACTGTGATAGGAGCGGAATGAGAAGAAGAGGGACCACGAGATCCTTTCTTCTTATTTTTACTCTCCATTGCAACAATGAAATCAAGGAATACAAGGATTGCAAAAGAGGCAATAAGGGTTTCTAGTAAATCATATTTTTATCTAGAAAAGCCACAAAATAATCATAAACCTTGAAATAAACAACACAAATAAGGAAATGGACGAGCAAAGAACTCAAATTTCCAAGGAAATTGAAAATGATGCACTAACCATGGAGAAATCGAAGATGTGTTCGACCGGTCATGGTAGGGCTTTTTGGAGAAGAAGAACTAAGTGAAGAAAAAAGTATTTTTCTCCAATAAAAGGCTAAATCTGAGATTCGTGACTGGTTGAGTGTGTACTTGACTGGTCATGCACCACTGAAAACATGCAAATGGCATCTATTTGAACTTAAAATTTTTTAAAATAATAAATATATAATTATGATACAAATAGAAATAAATCATCAGTTCATATTGCATATACTAAGATCAAATTTCAATTTTGCAAACCTGCTTTTGTCAAGTGGTTTTGTGAATATGTCTGCAAGTTGATTCTCGGTTTGAATATATTTTAATGAAATTATCTTGTCTTCTAACAATTCATGAATATAGTGATATCTAATGTCGATATGCTTGGTTCGTGAATGTTGAATTAGATTTTTAGAAATATTAATTGCGCTTGAATTGTCACTATATAAAACCATAGATTCTTGCGCAATATTGTAATCGCTTTGCATTCTCTTTATCCATACAAGATGAGTGCATGCATTACTAGTAACAATATATTCAGCCTCAACTATGGAGAGTGATACGGAACTTTGTTAGCCAAGAATCCAAATAGTTTCCGACATAAAAACAACCATCATTGATCAATTTACAATCATCAATGTTACTGGACTAATCAACATTTGTATAACCAGCTAATTGCACACTAATATCATGTGGATACCAAAGACTAAGATTAGCAGAACTATCGACATATTGTAAAATACGCTTAACAACAATCAGCTGTGGCTTTGTAACACCTTGAAAATTAGGGATCGAGCATAACTCTGCTCCCGAGTTCCAGAATATCACTTATGCAACATTTTTAATGATGGATAAATGTTGTCTATATTAGTGCATAAAACATGAATTTGATTAAGCCAAATCAGCAAACATAATCTAAGGACAATTATAATACGCAAGTGGAAGACTGAAATGAATATATAAACTAGTATAAGTCCCCAAAATATGTATGCAATGTCAGGTCAATATTTACAAGTGTTATGTCAAGATACAAAACGTCAAAAAGAATGTAATAGTTCTTTACAAGTATAATCCCTGAAGCCCCGTCAATCTGGACTCGACTCATGCGAATCCATCTGAAAACTGCATGTAAGAGAATGCCTCCTCATCATCCTCGAACTCCGGCTCTACCTCGTGGGTCGCATCATCATCTGTAACTAAGATAGAGTCTGGTTAGTGTTTAACACCATCCCAAAACGTGGGAGTGAGTGATAAACTCAGTGGAGCTATACAACAAAGATTAACATGTTATCAATTTAGTCAAGCAGTAATGATAAAGTAGTACAATTAAACATGTCCTAGATACTCTTGTTAATGCAAGAATGATACGCCATAATGATGCATACCCTCGCCTGCACTCTCTTAGCATTTTCATCTTACGGCGCGCATGATAACCACCCGAAAGTGCTCTTCCACGCCAAAGCACATGCAATGCGGTGCATGAACATGATTACCAAGTTCATATTAGTCCTTTTCATATAGCCGGATTGGGAAGCTAAGGTACCTCCCTTATATCAAATCCCGAAGAATGATCCATGCTAGGGTCATCAGTCCTAGTAAATCTCATACGATGTTACAATTCTAGATCGTTATAAAGGGCTCGTCACCAATCAATATAGGTCTAGTTATACCCTAGATGCTACAATAAGGCTCGTCACCTCAATGCAGTTTCAAGGTATGCTCCAGGTCACTACAAAGGGCTCGTCACCAATCAGAGTAGGCTGACAACTCGAATACAGTGTCCCATATCATCATATTCAGCTCACGAGTCTGGGTTGCTCATTGGTCACTATGGGGAGGCTTGTCATCCCAGTGTAGGCCAACAACACTACCACGATGTCCCATACCACCATGCCCAACTCATGAGTCTTAGAGGATCGAGGTACCAAGGTTAATAGGGTTTCACTGGTGAGTTTGGTACCTTAGATTCAAGCAGTAGCGTCCAAACATGGTGAACATACATCGGGTCAATCGGGTTAATTGACGAGTTCGACTAGGATGAATGCACGTTGAGTTGATCGACATGAAGTGCATCAGCACTCTGTGTGGCCTAACCACTGTCGACATCCTAAGTACGGTTCGGATTCATTGAACACATCCTGCGTGGCGAAAACAACCTCAGCCACCAGTTCAAGAACTGTTACCGATTACCTGGACTGTGACATAATCCTAACAACGTATAATCACAATAATGAATATTTAATTGAAATCCTATAATCATATGAACATGCTATGGAATATAACTTAAACATGAATACACAGTACATGGAGGAAATCATACACATAGTTAGACATGAATAAGTAGGTTATACAGTTCATGGAGGAAATCATACACATAGTTAAACACGAATAATTAGGCTATACAGTTCATGGAGGAAATCATGCACACAGTTAACGTAGTTGGTATTCATATCTCAACTCCGTTATAAATCACACTTTACTAACTACTAACTCATTCAGACATTTTCACAAACACTTAGACTACACTTTACAACATACATCACATATGTTGGTTACATTACGTATTAGGGCAATTCCTTTTGCCAAGGAATTGTCTCATACATCACAATCATGAACCTACGACAGTTAATCATGGAAACCATAAAATCATATTCCAAATGTACATAAACATTTCAACAATTACATGAATTTGCCTATAGACTACATAGTTCATATGTATATGTGAAACGAAACAGATATTGCATTTGGCATGTGAAATAGCATCCATGTTAGTAATAAACCATTAAAAGACATTTAAAGCCTTGAAAATCATAACCTATACATATATAGTCCGCACCTTAAACCGATAAACGCGTAACAGATATGATTTAAACGGTAAGTCTTCGTCAACGGTGAATTAGTAACCTATAGCATGAACTAGGTTAGCTATTTCAACACTTCAACTAGTTGAAAGCCCTAAAACAGATTAGGGTTAGGCTTTCTTACCCAAGTATGGAATCGATTTCACCCGTATAATGATACAAACAGGTGGACTAGGCACGTAGTGGAGCTGTGAAGAATCCCAAGATGAATCTCCAACTCTCTCTCTCTCTCTCTTTCTCTCTCTTTTTCTTCTCTTTCTTAGCTAGGGTTTTAGAATTCGTATGGAATATATGAGAGAGGGTTTAAGGCCCTTATATAGGGCCAAAATTGATGAAAACAGCCCCAGGGCCAAGGTATACTTAGGTTATATCCAAATCGGGCTTGTTTCAATCCAATGGAGCATTTCTGGAGGTCCCTTTACTAAATGCGGTCGGACTTAAGCTCTCTGATATTAGATCTTGATCAAGCTAAGTTTTCAGTTAGATCAGATTTACAGATCGACTGTGACAGACCAGTTTCAGTTCAACGGTCACCGACACTCGATCAGAGCCACAAGCACATTGGCATGTGTGGGATAGTTCTCTTGATTTGAGGGTGTATTTTGGTCAGATTCTGATGATCTGAATTCTTATAATCGGTTCACATGTGACACGACTCTGATTACTTAATTCGTATTTAATTTCTAAAATCCTTCACGTTTTTCACACACTTCGCTCTGGACTCAAAGCGTCGTGGGATACTGTCTGGACTTGATTTCTGAGGTGGTCGTCAAGTCCAACTAGATGGTCATATTCATCTAAGTTCGTCGCTATCGGACTTTCGATGTGTGGTCCAGATTCGATACGGAGTTTCAATGCGCTCCCAAGAGCAACTGGGTTTAAAGATCGATCCTAGATTTTAGGGTAATGTAGTTAATAATTCTATAAGTTTTAGGTCTTGCAGATCGTATTTAAAGTGGTTGGTGCTAATTTCACAAGTAATCTAGTTTAGCAATAGTTAATTCTCATTTAATTTCTAAAGGATTTAGTCTTTAGTGATTTCTGCCTGAGGTGGTACTTGAGTCTTCGTACGGATTTTTCCAGGTCGTTACAGGCTCTTTAGGGTCTTATTGATATCTTGCACAAATACCTATGCTGAATGCAATATCAGGTCAGCTCATAGTTAAATATAATAAACAACCTAACATACTGTGATACAACTTAGGATCTACACTGTTACTTGTTGAATCCTTAGAGAATTTAAGTGTCGTACTCATAACAGTATCAAAGTTCTTACCGCTCTCAAATTTAAATTTTTTTACCAAGTTTAGAGCATAATTGGTTTGAGAGATAAATTTCCCATCAGCAAGCTGGTTCAGTTGTAGACTTAGAAAGTAGTTCAATTCTCCTACCATGCTCATTTCAAACTTGGATTTCATTAATTCTGCAAACTCAACAGACATGTTAGCACAAGTAGATCTATAGATAATGTCATCAATATATATCTATTATAACGCCCCAAATTTCAAGGGTCGAGTAAAGGCTCAACTCCCGAGATCCATTGCATCACTTATGCAATATAGATAATGATGATTAAATGTTGTCCGTATTAGCACATTAAACATGAATGAGATACACTAAATCAATATATCATATTCCAAATATGATTGAATTAAGTAAGCAGAAGACTGTGATAGATATATAAAGTATATAAGTGTTTATAAACCTCTAGAGTATGATCATGTCACCAGGCTGAATATATACACGTTTATTTTTTAATATACAAAATGATAAAGTGTAATGTCCAACTAATTCGTATCCCTATAATCACATTGATTAGTATATGGTCTACATAGACCTGCATGATAACTGTATATAAGAAAACTCCTCATCGTCATAGAAGTTAGGCTCCGCTTTATAAGCATCGCCATCATCTGTAGCAAAAACAAAGTCTAGTTGGTGTTTTAAAATACTGTCCAAGAGTGAGAGTGAGTGATCAACTCAATGGTACTATAAGCTAAAGGTTAACATGTTATCAATTCAATTAAGTAGTAATGATAAAGCAGTAAACACTCATGTCCTAAGTACTCTTGTTAATGTAGGAATGATATGCTACAATGATACATGCCCTCGCCTGCACTCCCTCAGCGACACCATCTCACGATCACGCATGCTACTCCCACTGTGCTCTTCCATGCCAAAGGCATATGTAATGCAGTGCATGGTCGTGTCAGCTAAGTTCTTAAATAAGCTTATTCATACAACAGATTTGAAAAGCTAAGGTACCTCCCTTTTTATCATTTACCCAAATGATGATCCATCTATGGTTGTTAATCCTAGTTAATCACACACGATAGACAAGTTATAGGGTAACATCACCTTTGATTTAAAAGTAATGGATAGGCAAGTTCAGGTCACTATGGGAGGCTTGTCACCTCAGCTTATGCCTAGTTTATACTTGAGGTCACTATAAAAAGGCTCGTCACCTTAGTATAGGCCGACAGTTCAAATACAGTGTCCCATACACTACCATATTTGACTCATGAGTTTGGGTTGCTCACTGGTCACTACGGGGAGGTTCCTCACCCCAACATAGGCTGACAACATGACCACGGTGTCCCATAGACTACCATGTTTGGCTCATGTGTCTTAGTAGATTTTGGTTCCATGGTTAAACGGGCTTTATATTGGTAAGTGTTACCTTAAATTCAAGTAGTAGTGTCCATACATGGTAAACACATATTAGGCCAATTGGGTTACTTGACAAGTTCGATTAGTATGAGCGCACGCTAAATGAATCAACATGGAGCGCATACGCACTCCTCATGGCCTTACCACTTTCGATAATCACCGTACGACTCGTATTCATCGAACGTGTCCATTGTGGCGAAATTAACTTGGCCACCTCGATCGGAAACTGTTATCGATTGAATGGACTACATATTAGTCCCAATCATGCTCAAATACAATAAGCATTCATATGTGACAGTTAAAATAGTATTTTATAACCAATTCAAATATAAATCACATTTGAGCATTTTAACAAATACATAGTGAGCATATTATCATACATACGTATTTCGTTCATAAATCACGCAGTTACAAGATAGGTTACATGAAGAAAATTATAACTATAGATAAGGTGATTGAGAATTCTATCTCAACAGCCTTATTAAATGAAATACATCAAACAATTTCTCATTCAAGCATTTTATCACTCATTATTACATACAAGAAATAAATTAGTTATAACATATATTATGGCAAATCTTTTCACAAAGGAGTTATTATACATGTGATAATCATGTATTCTCAATTAATAATCATGGCATGCATGAATCATAATTTCATATTCATTCAAACATTTCAACAAACACATGGAATGTATTTAGTGTATAACCTAGATTACACATATATGATATATAAAAAATGTCATAACTAAGATCATATGGACGCAATCAAATTAGACATAAATCATTACTGACATTGAAAACTTTGAAAACCATAACCTAAATGTTTATAATCCTCACCTTTCGTCGGTACGCTCGTTACGAACTTGGTTCATACACCACGTCTTTGTCTATGACACAACGACTACCTAAACATTGAAATAGATTAACTATTTCACTGGTTTCTCTATTTGGATTCCTAAAACAGATTCGAGTTTGGATTTCTTACCCAAAATGGAGTTGGATTCGACGGTGTAGCGACACAGAAGAGGTGATTCAGTATGTGAAGTATTGAGAGTGAATCTTAGCAACAATCCACAGATCTCTCACACTTCTCCTCATTCTTTTCTCCTCTTTTCTCTCCTAGGGTTAGAAAATTTATATGGAATGAGAGAGGGGTGGGTTAAGGCCCTTATATAGGCCTAGAAGTGAGGTAAATGGCCTCAAGGTCATGGTATACTTAGGGTATCCAAAGGGTGGCTGTTTCGGGCCAATGGAGCTCATCTGGAGGTCCATTACTTGCATATGGCATAGAGAAAATTCCCTGGCAATGAATCTACACTGGGTTAAGGTTTCAGTCCGATCAGATTAGTAGATCGATCGTGGAGGACCCATTTTAGTTCAACAGTCATCGTTACTCGATCAGGGGTATAAGTTTACCAATGGGTGCAGTGAAATTTTCTTGATCTAAGGGAGTAGTTGGGTTAGAATCTAACGATCTGGAATCTTAAATTTGGTTTGCAAGCGAATGACCCAATTCACTTAAGTTTGAGTTCATTTTCTAAAGATATTCACGTTTCTTATACACTTCGATCTAGGCTCAAGTTGTGCGTTTCTGGATACTATTTGGACTTGATTCCTACAATTGTTGTCAAGCCCTATAAGGTAGTCATAACCATATAGTTTTACGGTAATTGGACTTTCGACGCACGGTCCAGGTCCGATATGGAGTTTTAATGTGCTCCCGAGAGTAACTGAGTTTTGAGATTGATCCTAGGCTTTTAGGTAATGTTGGGTTAGCGATTCTAATGGTTTTAGGTCTTGTAGGTCGTATAGAAAGTGGTTTAAGACAATTCTCTAATTTATTTAGTTTGGTACTTAATTAATTTTTATCTAATTTTTATAGAATTTGATCCTTAGTGATTTCTACATGAGGTGATATTAGGGTCTTTGTACGAATTTTTTCGAGATGTTATAATCTATCCCCTTAAAGAAAAATTTCATCCTCAAAATTAGTACCTTTTCGTACTCCTCGAGAATTTGAGGGTAGCTCTTACAGACCTCGGCTTCTGTTTCCTAAGTAGCCTCTTCCTCAGTGTGATGTGTCCATAGTACCTTCACAAGCGGGATAACTTTACTGCGTAGCACCTGTTCCTTTCTGTCTAGGTTACACGTTGGTCACAGTACATAATTAACATCTTTACTCAACTATACTTGCTCCCATTTGATAAAGTGGGAAGGATCAGGAACGTATTTCTTCAGCATCAATATGTGAAATACGTTGTGTACGCCTGTTAGTGGTGTGGGCAAAGCGAGGCGGTATGCTACCACACCCACTCGATCTAAAATCTAGAATGGATCAATAAATCATGGAGTGAGTTTCCCCTTCTTGCCAAATCGAAGGACTCTCTTCATGAGGGGAAACCTTAAGAAACACATGGTCCATATCGGCGTAACTCTTCTATTTGTTTTGTGCTGAAAGAAGTCGATGCCTGTTAATGTTGATCTTCTTTAAGGTCACCTAAACTAAATCTGGGAAAATTAAACTCTTCTCACCAACTTCTGCCCAATAATGTGGTGCTCGACATGGACACCCATACAATGCTTCTTAGGGAGCCATGCCAATGCTCGATTGAAAGCCGTTGTTATAAGTGAAATCTGCACAAGGAATACAGTCATCCCAACTGTCTTTGAAATCGAGCACACATGCCTGCAACATATCCTCTAACACCTGATTGACCTGTTCTGTCTGCCCATCCATTTATGGGTGGAACGCGGTACTGAACTTTAGTTTCACCTCCATCCCTTCCTGGATATGATTCTAGAAGATAGACATGAATCGCGTGTCTCGATCCAGTCAATCTCCATAGGCACTCTATGCAGACGTACTATCTCCTTGATGTACAGCCTAACCTAATCGTCTGATAAGTTTGAGACTCTAATTGAGAGGAAATGAGCTAATTTCGTTAATCAGTCCACAATCACCCAAATGGATTCATGTCCCTTCCTCGTCTTCGGTAAGCCCGAAACGAAATCCATAAAGATGAAATCTTATTTCCATTTAGTTATGGGCATGAGCTGAAGCAGTTTAGGAGGTCGGTGATGCTCGGCCTTGACCTATTGGCACGTGAGACAACGGGACACATAATCTGCTATGTGGGCCTTCATGTTGTCCCACTAGTACAAACATTTCATTTCTTGATAAATTTTTGTATTGCCAGGATGCATTGTCATTTTCGAATTGTGAGCGGCTCTTAGGACTTCCTTTCTCAAGTCATGGAGATTCGAAACGCATAGGCAGCCATGATAACGTAAGCCACCATCCGACCCAACTCTTCATTTAACGTCTTCATCGTCACTAGCCTATTTTCTCATCTTCATCAACCATTCATCTTCTCTCTAAGCCACAATGATTCGGTCATTAATAAGTAGTTGTACATAAATATGTGCGTTGCTCTTGAACAACTCCTTTACTATAAGCTTTTGTTCAAAGTCTCGCACAAACTCGACCATATTCCATTCCTGTACCATCAGCTGAGCTGTAAATACTATCGTCTTCTTGCGGTTCAACGCTTCTGCCATAAGGTTGGCCTTGCCAGGATGGTAGGAGACCTCAAACTTGAAGTCTTTCAAGGTTTTCATCCATCGTCGCTGCCTCATATTCAAGTCTATGTGAATATGTATCTGAGGCTCTTGTGGTCGTAAAAGAGCTCAAACTCCTCTCCATAGAGGTAATGTCTCCAGAGTTTTAATGCAAAAATGATGGCCGCCAACTCCAGGTCATGCATAGGGTAGTTCTCCTCGTGTTTCCTCAACTATCGCGAGGCATAAGCAATCACTCTGTCCTTCTGCATAAGAACACAATCCAAACTAACACGATAGACATTAGTGTAAATGGTATATCTGACCCCCTGCTCTGACAATACTAGCACGGATGTGGATGTCAACCTATCCTTCAGTTCCTAAAAGGCTGCTTCTACCTTCTCATTTCAGGCAAACTTGAGATCTTTCCGAGTAAGCTAATACAACAGTTTGACTATCTTAGAAAAGTCTCTAATGATATCTAATGAATCGACAATAGTAACCTATTAGGCCAAGGAAACTCCTCACTTCAGTAACTGAACAGGGCTGCTCCCAGTCCTGAACTGCAGTCACCTTAGCAAGGTCCATAGCTATTCCTTCCTTGGACACCACATGTCTCAGGAACTTGATTTCTTCTTTCTAGAAGTTGCACTTCTTGTACTGAGAAAAAAATTGGTTCTTCTTGAGAGTATTAAAGACTGCTCGCAGGTGCTCATCGTGATCCTTCCGACTCTTGGAGTATATCAAGATGTCATCTATAAATACGATGATAAATCGATACAGGTACGACCAAAACACTCGGTTCATCAGGTCCATTAACACGGTCGGTGCATTTGTGAGTCCAAATAACACCACAAGGAACTCGTAGTGCCCATAATTAGTTCTGAACACTGTCTTCTACACGTCTTCATCCTTGACACGCAACTGGTAATACCTTGACTGTCAGTCGATCTTTGAAAATATTATGAGTCCAAATAACATCATAAGGAACTTGTAGTGCCCATAATTAGTTCTGAACACTGTCTTCTGCACGTCTTCATCCTTGACACGCAACTAGTAATACCTTGACTGTAAGTCGATCTTTGAAAATATTTTGCCCCTTTTAACTGATTAAATAAATCATCGATCCTGGGCAAAGGATACTTGTTCTTCACTGTCACTTGGTTCAACCTGCGATAATCAATACACAATCACAATGATCCATCCTTCTTCTTCATGAACAACAAGGGTGTTCCCTAAGGAGATACACTCGGTCGTATGAAGCTTGCATCTAACAGATCATTAATCTATCTCCTCAGTTCCTCCATCTCACATGGAGGCATGTGATATATTGGTAGAGATATAGGTGTCACACCTAGCACTAGGTCAATGGTAAAATCGACTCGCGCCGAGGAGGTATTCCAAGTATCATCCTAAACACATCCATGAAATCTCGGAATACTGGTGTGTTCCCAAGTATCAGACCGTTAACATGCTCTAGTAAGGTAGCATAACAACTAATACGATAGTACTAACTGACCTAAACTGGAAAAGTAAAGGTTGTGCTCTCAAGTCCATGGACTATCACCACTCTAGTATCGCAGTCGATCTCTACCTTTATCTCTGTGGGCCAAACCATACCAAGAATAACATTATAAGAACATAATGGTGTGACCATTAGGTCAACGAGCAATGTACTACTTCCTAAGTTTATCAAGCAACCTCTACAAGTCTTGGTGGAGATTGAGAAGGTCCCTATGGCGGTAAGGAGTCTCACCCCAACCATAGGAGTAGTTTTCAATACTAATCACTTGACTGCTGCTCATGATATGATCAAAATAGTGGACCTGGTGTCCACCAACAGAAATACGGGTGTACCTTAGATGTGTGTTGTGACTTCAAAAGCCAATGGTGTTGCAGTTGCTGTCTCGGATGCCTCAGCTGTAAGTGAGTGCACCCAAGCCTGTCGAGGGCGATTCAGCTGCACTGCCATAGGTCGTTGAGGTGGCCTAAATCTAGGTGTAGGTGGCCAGTAAGATGGTTGTGTAGGTGGTGTTGATAGTAAAGGTGGAGCTGAGATAGCCTAAGGTAACTGATGATTGATCTTTTGAGGTGGCACAAAGCCTTTGTCCCTCATCCTGGTTAAGCAGTAAGTGTCAGTATGAGCGAACCTTTTACAGTAGGTGCACCACACATTTGATCACCTAGGCTGTGTCAGTGAAGCCATGAGCCTAAGTGAATTTGGATGTGGCCTCTTGCCGAGGAACGACCTGTTCAACAAAATTAGGACGAGGCCTTAGACCCATGGGTACATGTGTATGAAATAGCCTGTCTCCATCCTGCTTAGCTCATAGGGACATGCTCACTAGCTTAGCATAGTTGGTAATGCTAGCGCAACACATCTTCAAGCGGATCTCAGGTCGTAAACCCTTAGAAAATTGCCGCATCTTCATCGGCTCGTTTGCTAGTATCAAAGGAGCATATCTGGACAGCTCTGTAAAATTGTTCTCGTATTCGGCAATGGTCATCCCTCCCTGTCGGAGGTGAAGAAACTCTCCCTCCTCATTACGGTACGTGAGGGGAAAGTACTTCCTATGGAAGCGGGTCTCAAAAGCTTCCCATGTCCATACATACTTAGCAGCCATTGTCCGTAAGATGCTGTCCCACCATAGACAAGCCTCCTTCTTGAACATATACGTAACCAGCTCAACCTGCTCTGCCTAAGTGCAGTATAGCGACTTTAACATGTTAGAGATGCGATCAAGTCAGTACTCAGCCTCCTCGAGTCTTTGAGCACCCATAAAAGTAGGCAGTCAGAAGTGTTGGAATCGCTCAAATAAGTCACTGACATTCATGTTCCTAGCAGGGTGTATAGGTGGTGTAAGCAGGACCACGCTCATGTTCTGGGAAAGACCCCTCGCGATGGTGGTCTAAATTGCTATTGTTGCTACATAAGGAACATCATCTACTCCAATCTATTAGGAGGAGAAGGCGCCTAAGACATGTGTGGCATTAAGGTAGATGCGCAGTTCTGCTCTAGAACCGGTGGTGTAAGAGGTGCTGGCCCATTGGTGAGGCCAGTGGCCAACTATGAATCTAACATAATGTCACTATTAGGGCCCAAGCTGGGGTCCGTGTGGCTATCGCTCATGGGGGTGCCTCATTAAACGATTCACCAAGTGCAAGACGTGTTGTATTCCAAGTGACTTTCAGAGGCATTCCCTATACACAATATAGGGTGCTACACGTGTAAGATTTAACATAACAACAATCAATTTGTCAAGCATTCTACACATTCCATAATGAAAGGAGCTTCATACATTTCATTTAACCAAAATCGTCACAATACATAAGATGTTTTACATGGATCATGACAGAAGATGCAGTGAGCTAATATAAACAAAGCTTTAAACACTAAAACATATCAACAACTCTACCATACTACTATGCCTATCAAGGCTACAACATAGAAACAAGAAAATAAAGAAAAATCCAAAGATGACTATAACATATGACTAGTCGTCCGACTCTGGTGATGGAGGAGGAGCACCCTTGTCCTGCATATAACACAGGAGAGCCTTCAAGGTGTGAGACACCTTAAATTTCTGTTTCATGTAGGCCCTATTCTCTTCAAGTTCGGCCCAGGTCTCTCTGACCTCCTATCTCAAGGTGACTTGACCCTCCTCAATTTGAGCTAGGTGAGCTTTTAAAGCAGCCCGATCACTGTGGCGTTCATGTGTAGCAGGAGGAGAGCCCCCATCAGAGTCTTGGGCCTCTTCTTCTTCTTGCTGCTCTTCCTCATCATCACTTCTGCCCTCCTCATCACTTCCTTCCTCACCTTTTTCATCTTCACTCCCCTTATCCTCTTCACTTTCTTCCTCTATCTCATCATCGCACTCATCAAGACGGGCTTGGTGTTGTCGTGGCTCAATACCTATGTTGTTAAGCATAGTGTCATTGATGAAATGGATCGGCACAAGATTATCTATGCCAAGTCTATAGCCGAATCTTGTGCCAAGTCTATAGCCGAATTCATGAGCAAGCTTGCATATAAGTTGGTTGAATGGGAGTGAAATGTCTATCTTAGGAGAGCGTGCAGTCTGAACTATTTGTAGTAGTACATACATACGTAGGCACAACTTGTCTCCTTGCTCAGCTCTGTATAGGAAGTTTACCATCAAACGCATGCATTCACTGTGATTGTTCCACTTAGGATACACATTGCACGTGAATATGTAGTGGAGTAGGCGGAAGTCATGAGTTATCTTGGTCACTAGGAGCTAATTACCTCAATTCCAGGGAACCAGTCAGTCATAAAGAAATCGTGTGTGCAATCTCTTTCATGCATACTTTTGATATTCTTCTCGTTAGCATATACCTCTTTACGTAAAATCTCCATGATTCGGGCTATCAAGTCTACATTGATAATGGCTTCCCGCCTTTCGACGGGGATAGAGAACTGTAGAGGCTCTATCAGTGGATCTCATATGTGAGCGTAGAAGGCTCAGACAATGCTCTCATTCACATGTGATGTAACATCCCGAAAATCGGGGGTCGAGCATGAACTCAGCTCCCGAGTTCCAGAACATCACTTATGCAGCATTTTTGATGAATGTTATCAGCATTAGGGCACAAAATATGAGGTAGATTAAACTAAACAACATATCATACTCTAGAGACAGTTAAATTTCTCAAGCGGAAGACTGTGATAAATATATAAAATGTATAATTGATTGTAAGTCTCCAGAGTGTGAACATGTTACCAGGTTAACTAAATACACGTATACTCCAAAAATGAAAAGAAAAGAATATACATGAGTGTTTAAATAAAAGGCAAAATACCAAGTGTATTGACATCTAATGAGTAACCCTGTAAACTCCATCGATCAGAACCTGCATATAGGAGAAATTCTCCTCAACATCATTAAGAAAGACTGACTCTGCCTCGCAAACATCGTCACCGTCTGAAACTAAAACAGGGACTGTTTGGTGTTGCAAACATCCTCCCGTAACGTGGGAGTGAGTAGCTAACTCAGTGAAAACTATACAGCAAAGGTTAACATGTTATCAATTCAATCAAGCAGTATTGATAAGGCAGTACAATCAAACAGGTCCTAGATACTCTTGTTAATGCAAGGATGATATGAAGAATGACGCTTGCCCTCACCATAAACTCCCTCGTGCGACATCATCTAACGATCGCGGCATGAATCACTATCACTGTGCTCTCACACCAACGCCAATGGCACATGCAGTGCGATGTCATGAGTATGATTACCAAGTTCTTATTAGTCCTTCTCATACAACAGGATTGGGAAGCTAAGACACCTCTCTTGTATCATTTCCTAACGTTGATCCATTCTAGGGTCGTCAATCCTAGGGAATCTCATACGATATTATGGTTATAGGTCGTTGCAAGGGCTGCCAGGGCTGTTGGCGCAATCGTTGCTCCACTCCCCCATCACCTTATCAATGCAGGCCTATTTATATCCTTAAGACTACAACAGGACTTGTCGCCCCTATGCAGTGTCAGGATAAACTCAAGGTCACTACAGAGGGCTGCCAGGGCTGTTGCGCATAATCGTTGCTCCACTCCCCCATCACCAAACAGTGTAGGCTGACAGCAAGAATATAGTGTCCCATACCACCATAATCTGCTCAGAGTAGGGTGCTCACTAGTCACTACGGGGAGGTTTGTGGCTCCAGCGTAGGCCGACAGCTCGACCACGGTGTGCCATACCACCATGCCCGGCTCATGAGTCTTAGGGGATCATGGTACCACGGTTAACGGGAGTTTCACTAGTAAGCTCGGTGTCTTAGATTCAAATAGTTGTGACCAAACATGATGAGAAAACATCGGTTGATAGGGTTAGTTGATAAGCTCAAATAGGCCAAGCGCACGTTGAGTTGAACGACATGGAATGCATAAGCACTCCGTGTGGCCTAACCACTGCCGAACATCCCAAGCATGACTCAGATTCGTTAAACTCATCTTACGTGGCGAACAACCTCAACCACCATTTGGAGTACCCTTACCGATTACTTGGATTGTAGTACAGCCCCAATCACATACAAATTCCATAATAGGCATATGAGGCATATCCTATAATCACGTGGACATTCATGAAGTATAACTTAAATGTAAATACAGTACATGGAAGAAATCATATATACCTTTAACATGATTTCTCTAAGTTAATCAATTCATGGAGGAAGTCATATACACAGTTAATACGAATAATCTAAGTTACACAATGCATGAAGGAAATCATATACTCAAGTATTGTGATTGAGATTCATATCTCAACGACCTTAGCAATCAGTGTATTCATTAGTATACGTATTAGGGAAAATCCTTTCGTCAAAGGGTCATCGCCCATACAATAATCATATATCCATGACAATTAGTCATGGCGAGCACGAAAGCAAATTCCATACTCATCTAATCATTTTCACATACACTTAGGTACACATACTAAATACATATCATATGTTGGCATATTCTGTAATTGGACTAAGCCTTTAGCCCAGGAGTTGTTACACATACATCTAGCATACATAGATGACAGTTAATCATGGCAAACACAAATCTGAATTTCATACGTATACGGTATTTTCTATAAATACGAGGAATATAGTATAATCAATATAATTAACGTATAACTGAAAAATGAAACGGACAACACTTTATACATGTGAAATAGCATCCTAAGCAAGAATAAATCATTAATTAACATTGAAAGTCTTGAAAACCATAACCTAAACGTATATAGTCCGCACCTTAAACCAGAAAACGCGTAATGGGTATGATTTAGACGACAAGTCTTTGTCAACGGCGGATACGCTACCTATGGCATGAAACAGGTTAGCTAAAATTTCTCTACAACTAGTATAAGCTTCAAAACAAGGCTAGGGTTAGGATTTCTTACCTAGGAATAGAGTCAGAAATGTCAGAATAGCGATACGGATAGGTGGATTAGGCACGTAGCAAAGCTGGGAAGAATCCTAGAAAGAATCACCAACTTCTCCCTCACTTTCTCTCTCTTTTCTCTCTTCTCTCTCCTAAAGTTTCTCTTAAATTCATATGGAGAAAATGAGAGAGGGTTTAAGGCCTTTTTATAAGCCCAAAAGTGACAAAAATAGACTTGGGGCGAAGGTATACTTAGGTTATAACCAAATCGGGCCTGTTCCGATCCAACGGAGTATTTCTGGAAGTCCTGTTACTAAATGCAGTCGGACTTAAGCTCTCTAATATCAGATCTAGGTCAAGCTAAGTTTTTATTCCGGTCGGATTTCCAGATTGACCGTGGCGGACCAGTTTCAATTCAACGGTTGCTAGAACTCGATCAGAGCTATAAGTACTATGACATGTAAGGGCCACCTATCCTAATCCGGGGATAAATTTGGGTCAAAATCTAACGGTCAGAATGCTTAAAAATAACGCGAAGTGAACCGTTCCAGATTTCTTAAAAAAATATAATTAATTTTTTAAAAATCCTCATTTTCTTACTCTCTTTACTTTGGGCTCAATAAAATGGTCTTAGGACTTCGGTTGGGCTTGATTTTCTAGGTGATTGACAAATCCAACTAGGCGGTCGTAATGGTCTAAGTTCATAGATATCAGACTTTCGATGCGCGGTCTAGAACCAATATAAAGTTATAAAGCATTCCCAGGAGCAACTGGGTTTAGAGTTGGATCCTAGATTTCAGGGTAACGTAGCGTTAACAATTCTAGAGGTTTTGGGTCTTACAGATCGTATTTAAAGTGATTGTTGCTATTTTGGTAGGAAATCTAGTGTAGCGCTAGTTAATACACATTAAATTTCTAAAGAATTTGGTCCTAAATGATTTCTTTGGCTTTGAAATTGGGTTCTGAGAGGTTACCAAGGTGTTATGATTGACCCATTGCCTAAGGACATCTAATTCCAGGTAGGCAAAAGTTCATGGTGTTACATGTGACTTGCTCTCAAATATGGGACCCCACCCGACGTCCAACAGGAGGTCCATTGCCGGATAAAGTACAAATAGTTTTTTATCCACGTGTGCTTCAAAGATAACTCTACGGCCTTGAAACCTACCATGTCCCATATCCACTGGCAGGGCTCTTTCGAGAGGAATTTGGGGATCGAGATCTCACTTCGTCCTTCGCTCCCGTTCAATGCTAGTACTAGCCTCGGTGCCTTTCTGCTTCCTTAGATGGGTAGGGTGGCTAGGATCAGCTTCATCTGCGGGCACCCTCTTCTTTCTTATGAAGGAAAGAAATGTTGAAAGGGAGAAAATTGTGACAACTAGCTTGAAAAGAGCCATAGAGTTAAGAGAGCTTGTAAAATGAGATGGGTTGGAGGATTTAAAGATTTATGAGACACAAAGGTGGGTTTGTGTGCTCAAATGGGAGAAATTAAGGGGGATATGAGTGGGTTTTGATGAAAATGGTGGAGGTGAGTATGTAATGAAGAAGAAGAAGAAAATATCAGAATGGAGGGGGGATTTGAGGTGAGAAATCAGGTTTTTAGAGGGGTTGGAAGGGTTTAGAAGCTAGGTGGGGGTGTGAAATGAACAAAAAGGAAAATATAGGGGGTCCCACATAATTTTCATGGGCCTCACATGTGTTGGAGGGGCGACAAGCTGCCAGACCCGCGAGCCCGACGTGGCTCGCTGGACCCGACCGCGAGGCCTCACAGTAGGCCCAATGCCATCACGGTCCATTGGACCTAGGGCGATGGGCTCACCCTGAGGGTGATGGAATCCCCCTCATGGGGTGCTAGAAATGTACGGGGGTCACTTTGATCTCCCCCATTTTGTGTCGTTTAGGCCCCTGAGTCCATTTGAGGCATTTATTCACGCATATTCACGCTTTTCGGGTCATTTGAGTGTGAAATACGCTGAACTATCATCTAAACCCATCGATTATTGGTCTAGAAAGGAGCTGGGATCATCTTACATGATCACAGATGCATAAGGGTCATATTTCAACAGTCAGTTTCGCCTGTTTGTGAAACTTGAAATCTTACGATTATTTCTACATTTTATCGCACCCTCCTAAGTCAAAGTGCATCAGCATGCATCGTGTTATCATAATCTGGGTCTAGTTTAATCCAAATCATACTCTGATACCAATTGTAATGCCCTGAATTTTGAGGGTCGAGCAAAGGCTCAACTCCCGAGATCCATCGCATCACTTATGCAACATAGATAATGATGATTAAATGTTGTCCGTATTATCACATTAAACATGAATGGGATTACACTAAATCAGCATATCATACTTCAGAGATGATTGAATTAAGCAAGAGAAAGACTGTGATAGATATATAAAGTATATAAGTGGTTATAAACCCCCAGAGTATGATCATGCCACCTGGCCGAATATATACACGTTTGTTCCAAAATATACAAAATTACAGTGTAATGTCCAACTAATTCATATTCCTGTAATCCCATTGATCAGTACATGGTCTACATAGACCTACCTGATAGCTGCATATAAGAGAACTCCTCGTCGTCGTAGAAGTTAAGCTCTGCTTTGTAAGCATCGCCATCATCTACAGCTAAAACAGAGTCTAGTTGGTGTTTTTAAACATTGTCCCAGAGTGGGAGTGAGTGATAAACTCAGTGGTACTATAAGGTAAAGGTTAACATGTTATCAATTTAATCAAGCAGTAATGATAAAACAGTACAACACTCATGTCCTAAGTACTCTTGTTAATACAGGAATGATATGCTACAATGATGTATGCCCTCGCCTACACTCACTCAGCGACACCATCTTACGGCTGCACATGCTACTCCCACTGTGATCTTCCATGTCAAAGGCACATATAATGCGGTGCATGGTCGTGTCAGCCAAGTTCTTAATTAGGCTTATTCAAACAATAAATTTTAGAAGCTAAGGTACCTCCCTTTATATCATTTACCCAAATGATGATCCATTTAGGGTTGTCAATCTTAGTTAATTACATACGATAGACAAGTTATAGGGTAACATCACCCCTAATTTAAAAGTAGTGGATAGGCAAGTTCAGGTCGCTATGGGAGGCTTATCACCTTAGCATAGGCCTAGTTTATACTTGAGGTCACTATGGGAAGGCTCGTCACCTTAGCGTAAGCCGACAGCTCAAATACAGTATCCCATACACCACCATATTCAGCTCACGAGTTTGTGTTGCTCACTGTCACTACGGGGAGGCTTGTCACCCTAGCATACGCCGACAGCTTGACCATGGTGTCCCATACACTACCATGTTTGGCTCATGAGTCTTAATGGATCTTGGTACCATGGTTAAATGGGCTTTACATTGGTAAGTGGTACCTTAGATTCAAGCAGTAGTATCCATACATGGTAAACACACATTAGGCCAATCGGGTTACTTGACAAGTTTGATTGGTAGGAGTGCACTCTAAATTAATTGACATGGAGCACATACGCACTCCTCGTGGTCTAACCACTCTCGATAATCATCGTATGACTCGGATTCATCAAACGTGTCCGCTATGACAAATTAACTTTGCCACCTCGATCGGAAACTGTTATCAATTGCTTGGATTACGTATTAGTCCCAATCATGCTCAAATACAATAAGCATTCATATGTGATAGTCAAAATTGTGTTTAATAATCAATTTAAATATAAACCTCATTTGAGCATTTTAACATACACTTAGTGAGCATATTATCATACATATGTATTTCATCCATAAATCACGTAGCAGCAAGGTAGGTTACATAAATAAAACTGTAACTATAGATAAGGTGATTGAGAATCTTATCTCAACACCCTTATTAAATGAAATACATCAAACAATTTCTCATTCAGGCATTTTATCAAACACTTAGACTACTCATTATTACATACATGAAGTAAATCAGTTATAACGTATATTAGGAAAAATCCTTTCACAAAGGAGTTATCATACATGTAACAATCATTTATTCTCAATTAATAATCATGGAAAGCATGAATCATAATTTCATATTCATTCAAACATTTCAACAAACACATGGAATGCATTTAGTGTATAACCTAGTTTACACATATATGATATATCGAAAACGTCGTAACTAAGATCATATGCCAGCAATTAAATTATACATAAATTATTGCTAACATTGAAAACCTTGAAAATCATAACTTAAACATTCATAGTCCACACCTTTCATTGGTACGCTCCTTATGAACTCGGTTCGTACACCACGTCTTTATCTACAACACAACGGTTACCTAAACATTGAAATAGGTTAACTATTTCACTGGTTTCTGTATTTGGATTTCTAAAATAGATTAGGGTTATGATTTCTTATCCAAAATGGAGTTAGATTTGATGGTGTAGTGACATGGAAGAGGTGATTCAATATGTAGAGTAGTGGGAGTGAATCCCAGCAATAATGCACAGATCTCTCACACTTCCCCTCACTCTTCTCCTCTTTTCTCTCTTCTCTCTCCTAGGGTTAGAGAATTCGTATGGAATGAGGGAGGGATGGGTTAAGGCCCTTATATAGGCCCAAAAGTGAGGTAAATGGCCCCAGGGATATAGTATACTTAGGGTATAGCCAAAGGGTGGCTGTTTCGGGCCAATGAAGCTCATCTGGAGGTACATTACTTGCATATGATCTAGTGAAAGTTCCTTGGCAGTGGATCTACGCTGGGTTAAGGTTTTAGTCTAATCGGATTAGTGGATCGATCATGGAGGACCCGTTTTAGTTCAACGGTCATCGTTACTCAATCAGGGCCACAAGTATACCAATGGTGCAGAGAAATTTTCCTGATTTGAGGGTGTAGTTAGTTTAGAATTTGATGATCTGAAACCTTAAATTTTTCCTACAAGAAAATGACCCAATTCACTTAAGTTTGAGTTCATTTTCTAAAGATATTCGTATTTCTCATACACTTCACTCCAGGCTCAAGAGTTGTGTTTTTGGATACTATTTGGACTTGATTCCTGCGTTGGTTGTCAAGCCCAGTAAGGTGGTCATAACCATATAGTTTCACAATAATCAGACTTTCAACGCACTATCCAGGTCCAATACGGAGTTTCAATGTGCTCTCGAGAGCAACTGGGTTTTGAGATTGATCTTAAGTTTCTAGGTAATGTTGGGTTAGCGATTCTATTGGTTTTGGGTCTTACAGTTCGTATAGAAAGTGGTTCGAGCTAATTCTTTGATTTATTTAGTTTGGTACTTAATTAATTTTTATTTAATTTCTACAAAATTTGATCTTTAGTGATTTCTGCTTGAGGTGATACTCGGGTCTTTGTACGGATTTTTCCAAGACGTTACATTTGTACTATTAGAATGTAATCCTTATATTTCTTTACAAACAATATCTTATCATCTTATCAACACTTTCCATTACAAAGTTATGACTTAGTAGAAACTTAGTCAATTTCTCATACCATGCCCTGGGAGCTTGTCTTAAATCATAGAGTTCTTTTTCAGATGATAAACGTGATTAGAATGTTTAGGGTCTTTAAAACCTTTAGCTGTTCTACATATACCTCCTCATGTAAATCACCATTTAAGAAAGCACTCTAGACATCCATTTGATAGATTTTAAAATTTTTGTTACAAGAAATGGATATGAATATTCTGATAGATTCAAGACGAGTTACTGGGGTAAAGGTTTCATCATAATCGATGCCTTCTATCTGAGTGTACCCTTGTACAAACAGTCTCGCCTTATTTCTTATAATGTTACCTAATTCATCAGACTTATTTTTAGAGATCCACTGGGTTTCAATTATATGTTTTCATTAGTTCCAGGAACCAAATGCCATACATCATTTCAAACAAACTGATTGAGCTCTTCTTGCATAGCTACAATCCAGTTTTCGTCAGTAAGGGCTTCTTTTATGTTAGCCGGTTTTATCTGAGATGTAAAGCACATGTAATTGCACATATATTCTAATTATTTACGAGTGTACACACCTGTGAGAGTGTTTCTAAGGATTTAATTAGTTGAATGGTCTTTAACTGATCATAGTTCAGTGCCATTATTTCGATTGGATGAAGAGTCTGGTTTATTAATTAATGAGACTTCATTATCTTTTGATCTAGTGGAAGATGTATTCAGATGATCATTTATGACAATATTAATGGATTCCTGAATTACACCTGTCCTCTTGTTAAGAACCCGATATACTCGGCTATTTAGATCATACCTTAAAAATATCCCTTCATCACTTTTGGTGTCAAATTTATCCAGATTTTCTTGGTCACGTAAGATGTAGCACTTGTTGCTGAAAACTCGAAAGTATTTGACAGTAGGCTTCTTATCAAACCACATTTCATAAGCAGTTTTACTATTTGATCTTCTAGTATATACGCGGTTAATTATATAATAAGTAGTATTTACGGCTTCAGCCCAAAGATTTTTAAGAAGCTTCATACTATTTAACATAACATTAGCCATCTCTTGAAGCACTCTATTTTTCCTTTCCACTACGCCATTTTTTTATGGTGTTTTGGGTGCAGAATATTCATGTGATATTCCCTGGTCACTGTAAATTTTTCAAAACTGCTATTTTCAAACTCAGAACCATGATCACTACGGATCTTAGTGACTTGTGATTCTTTTTCAGTTTGGATACGTTTAAGTACCCTTTTTATTTTGTCGAGAGTTTTTGATTTCTCTCTTAAGAAGACTACCTAAGTATACCTGGTAAAGCCATCTACAATGACCATAATACACTTCTTGCCACCTTGACTCTCCATTCTAGTTGGTCCAATGAGATCCATATGGAGAAATTTGAGTGGTTTAAATGTGGTATTAGAGTTCACCTTTTTATGAGTACTCCTGGTTTGTTTACAAAGCTGGCACTTGTCGCATGTTTTATCTACTTTCTTTACTTTGGGTAGACCTCTTACCAATTCATTTTTGATCAATCTATACAAGTTGCAGTAGTGTACATGTCCTAGTCGCTTATGCTATAAATCGGTCTCATCAATTTGGATCATGTAACATGATAGCTTAGATGATCTTAAATCATTGACTATATATCTGTTTTCAGAAGCTCTGCGACCAGTTAATATTATAGAACCATTCTTATTCAAAATTTCACATCCTTGGTAAATTTTACACTATGATCATTATTACATATTTGAGAAATGCTTAATAGATTATGTTTTAAACCTTCTATATATAAAATGTTCTCAAATAGAGGGTGGTTAAAGAGTTGAACCATACCTTAGCTAACAATTTTACAGTTGTTACCATCACTGAATGTGACTGAACTATTAGTCATGTCTTTGAGATTAGTGAACAAACCTTTGTCACTTATCATATGTCTAGAGCATCCACTGTCTAGGTATCATTTTGATTGACTTGAAGCCTTGAAAGTAGTGTGAGCAACCAAACATGTAACCTTAGGGACCCATTTCATTACAGTTTTGGGTTTTGGAGCATAGTTGGTCTTCTTATGTTTCCAGTTGCTATAAGTCCTACCCAATGAGTTAGATTTTAGAAGCTCCTTAACTAGATCCACAATTTTTTCAGCCAAAGGATTATGGTTCTGATTTCTATAATTGATATGATTGCTTTTAGGTTTAAAAGTTTGAAAAGTTTTAGTATTTTTAGAATTATTTTGATTCAGACTTTTTCCTTTTGAGTTAGAAGACTCCCCTCTAACAAATTTAGGTGGAGTATTCTTATATTTTGGAGGAATACTTTTATCATAGTCCAATCCAGGTCGATCGCCACATTTTCTAGATCCGGATAAAAGTTTTTTTTTTATTTAGGATCACCTTGGGCATACCTCTATGTGTCATTTAAACTCAAAAGTGAAGAGACTTCTAGTTTTAGCTTTTCATTTTTAGATTTTAAGTTTTCAACTTGGCATGTTTTGAAATGTAAGTCACACTTAGTTTTTCAAAGAAATATGAAAAGTGTGATTTTTCTAAGACTAGATTATCAAAATTCTCTTTTAGTTTAGAAAACTTTTGGTTCTAAAGTTTTAACTTTATAGCAATTTTTCAACTTTCCTTGTATAGGGCATCATAAGCATCTTGAAGGTCTTGTTCATTTTCATGGTCACTACTCAGATTTTCTTCACTTGTTGAATCATCATTATCTAAGAAAGTGAACTTAGCTAGAGTCATTAGGGCTTTACCCTCATTAGCCAACTCAGTTTCGGAATCATCTGACTCAAAAGAGACTTCAGAGCAAGAAGATTCATCCCATGTATCCAACATACCTTTCTTTTTAAACTTGTCATTCTTAGGACATTTGTTTGTTAGATGCCCATATTCATGGAAGTTGAAGCATTGGCTGTCTTTAAGTGATTTTCAAGTTTTAGATCTACCCTTTTTCTTTTCAGAGGGTTTTTGAAAATCAACTCTCTTTTTGCTTTTAAAATTTTTATAAAACTTCTTTGCTAAAAGAGCCATATCATCCTCTGAGTTTTCACAATTAGAATTATTAGAATTATGAGAAATATTTTAAAAAGATTTTAGGGCTACGGATTTACCTTTAGGAGACTTAAAATTTAACTCATAGGTTTGTAAAGAACCAATAAGTTCTTTAACCTGCATGTTATCCGTATCACGAAATTCCTGAATGGCAGTGATTTTTGAATTGAACCTTTTAGTCAATGAGAGTAGTATTTTTGCACAGACTTTACTTTCTGGGATGTTATTTTTGTGTCACGAAGTCCATGAATGTTTCACTTTTTTCCATACGTATTTTCTCAAACCAAGTGGTGAGGATTTGCGGTTTAGATTTCCTAACAGTAGTTGTACCCTCATGTGTCATTTCTAAGATATCCCAGGCTTGTTTTGCAGTATCAAAAGTTATAATCCTTTTGAATTCATCTAGTGATAGTGCACAAATAATTTCTTTTAAAGCCTTGGCATTGGCGCTGCCCTCATTTTTCTGAAGAGTAGTCCAAGTATTATAAGGTGCAACCTTAAGTGTTTTAATACCATCAATGCCTAGAATTTCAATGGTAGGTGGATTCCATTTGGTTACTGTGGAATGTCACACATTTTCATTGATATATTTCAATAAAATTCTCATTTTGGCTTTCCAATAGGCATAATTGGAGTCATCAAATGGTGGAGACTTAGTAATTAAAAGGCTATCAAAATTTGACATGATATAAGCTCAGATCGGTTAACTCAGGAAATAAATCCAAATAAATGAGCTATTAGGCTCTTGTACCACTTGAAAAGGCCGAGCTAAAAGTCCTAGACACGAGGGGGGAGGGGAATAAGACAATGCCAAATTAAAATTTAAATGCAAAATAAAGAAGGAACTAGAACAGGATAACACTTATCAATCTCAAATAATAGAAACAAATAGCAATCTCAAATGCACAAGTATTGAGAGGTTGATATAAATATTTTTTTAAGGACAACCTTACACCAAAAATCAATGGCTTATGGTAGGATAATCTAATTTCTAGAACGGTCTGTGTATCAAAATCCCAAATTGAAACAGAGGAAAAAAAATAATAAAACAGAAATAAATTTTTACTGTTATTACAACATTCATCACATGTATAGAAAGAAAATTACAAACATTCACCATAAATGCATAAAAATAAACATTTACCACAACTCCAGCAATTATAGTGGTTTGCTTGTGTGCACACCAACTGTTAGAAAACACCCACACAACAACTCCACTCCCAATATCCTCACCCACAGGATATTGGCTTTCACTATGAAATAGGTTTTCTAAGGTTCACCCAAAACCTTCACAATTATGTTTTCAAAAGGCCTACAACAATTAAAAACCCTACACACTAAGATTTTCTAGCTATCTCAGTCAAAACCAGAAATGAAATATTTTCTTGTAATCTTACAAACCAAATACAGAAAATTAAAATGTACTTATTTGAAGATTCTCCTTCTAATGAAGCCCCGTAGAACCAATTCGATGTAGATGTTCAATGTCCAATCTCACATATGAAAGGGTTCTTAGGTCTAAATGATTTTTATATTAAAACAAACCTGGGTTAGCTTGATTTGATTTTGATCTCATAAAGGGTAAAATCAATATTCCCTTTTCAAAAGAAATAAAATAGAATAGAGATCACAAAATCAAATTCAAAAAAGCTATTAAAAGAATCTTAAATACTAACCAATTAACTTCTAGAATGTGGGGACAAGTTTCTCAGAGTTGTGACTTGAATAACTTTTAATGAATTGAGAAACTCTGAAAATCGTCCTCGATATATAGAAAAAAATACTGTTCACTCGACTGGCCTAGTGGTCAGCTCAACTGGTTGAAGGACCAACAACTTTTCAAAATTTCTGGCGTGATAAGATAAGATCACCACTCGATAGGTCGAGTGGCTTACTCGACTGGTCGAGTGGCTTACTCAACTAGTTGAGCCCTACACTAGATTGGTCAAGTGGGACCCAGAAATATTGTTGGACTTTGAGTTGAGCTTGCTCAACTAGTCGAGCACTGTTCACTCGACTGGTCGAGCAGTCTCCATGACTGGTTAAGGGTCCATTACGTGAAAAATGGAAAAAAAAGGATAAATTTTGAGACGGTTATGGATCGTCTACAAAATTCCTCTGCTTAAAGACGGTTTAGAGATGACCGTAAACCATCTCTAAAATTTTAGATGGCTCTTGACCATCCTTAATATTGTCTTAAAAATGTTGAATGTCCACAAACCATTTAAGACATTCAGAATCTGTCGTTAACTATGGAGAAAAGACAGCTATCGACTGTGTGGAATAAAAGATGGTCTTTGACCGTCTTATATGCGGTCATCTAAGACGGTCAAAGACCGTCCGCATTAAAGACGGTCATTGGCCATCTTTTACTAGAAATCTAAGACTGTCAAAGACTGTTTGTATTAGAGACGGTCCTTAACCATCTTATAGTGGTCATTTGAGATTGTCAAAGACCGTTTGCATTAGAGACAGTCCTAAACTGTCTCTAATGCTTAGGTCAAAAATTAAGAAGCTCAAAGAAATTATGAATTTTGAAAAAAAAAAAAGTTGAGAAGCTTAGAAAAATAATTAACAATGTTTAAAAAAATTTTAGATTTTGAAAAAAAAAACTGTGATTTTATAAAAATCTAGATTTTGAAAAAAAATTAAGAACTTTGAATAATGTTGGTAATCTTGAAAAAAAAAGATTTCGATAAAAAAAATGATATTTTGAAAAAGAAAACTTTAAAAATTAAACAAAATTGTGAAAAAAATTGACAAATTGTAAAAAAAAATATATTTTAAAAAAGAAAACTAGATTTTATATTTTGACATGAAAATTTTAAAAGTTATATAACAAAAGTGAGATTAAAAAATGATACTTTGAAAAAAAAAAATTAAAAAATTAGACAAAATTGTGAAAAAATTGACAAACTGTAAAAAAAAATAAAATATTTTTTTTTAAAAAAGAAATCTAGATTTTGTATTTTGACAAGAAAAATTGAAAAGTTAGATAACAAAAGTGAGATTTTAATGATGTGTTGTATATCCTTACCGCCCATATGTTTCTCCAACCCATTTTTGGGCTGGGTATAAAAAATTATGTAGATTTAAATCTTAAGTGGACCATACCATGGAAAGAATGATAATATAGTACCTCGCCATTAAAAATTATAAAGAGCCCATCGTAAGGTTTTTGTAATGTTTATTTGCAATCCAACTTATTAATAATGTAAAGAAGATCTAGACGAAGGTAAACTACAAAGATCAAATTGATCCAAAACTTTTGTGGCCTTTAAAAGGTTTTTAATGGTTATTCATCATTATTTTGATTGGTATGACCCACCTGAGATTATTGAGTTCTTATGATTTGAATTCACATCCTAAAATATGATGGAAAATATATGGACAGTGTCGATGTACATAAAATATATCAAGGTGGACCCTACACAATTAGAGTAACACCCATGAAGGAGTTACCTAAATAGTGAAATGGTACTATAAAGTCACCTCATGGGAACTAATTCCCATGAGGTTAATCTATGTGGGCCCCACCATGATGTGTGTAGAATATCAACACCATGCATTTGATGTGTCCCCTTTAAGTCCAAAAATTAGTCATATACGAAACTTAGGTGGGCCATAGCATCTAAAACTACGCGAAGACATCCCTAAAACATATAAAAGCATTTAGTAGGGCCCACATGAGTTTTAGATGTGTATGAAACTTGTTCTGACTCCTCATCCAAGTGGGACACACATAATGAATGGGCTGGATCTATGAACCATATCTAGGTGGGCCCAATAAATGATTATGAATGTTTTAATGGGAGGGTAACCCTCTCAACTATAGTATGTGGTGTGGCCCACTCAAGTCATGGATTGACTTTATTTTTAAGGTCGTGGCCCACCATGGAATGGTGCATCTGACTGACGGGGCAGATCCAAAGTTCAACTGGACCCACTATAGAAAAGAGTGGGATAGTGACACCCACTATTGAAACCTTCTTAGGGCCTGCCGCGATGTTTATTTGAGATCCAACCTATTTATAAGTTAACACAGACATGGAATAAGGGAAAACATATATATTAGCTTGGTTGAAAACTTCTACGGCCCAAAGTAAGGTTTTAATGGTAGGCATTCAATCCCCACTGTTTTTTGTCATGGGGTCCACTCGAACTTTGAATCTGCCTCATAGTTTAGCTCAATCACAAGAAGTTTTTAATGTTGAAAATTCAATCAACACCATTTCATGTGGTGTGGTCCAAATACTTGGATGAATAGGAAAAATAAATTTCATATTGATCTGAAACTTTTGTGTCCCCCAAAAGGGTTTCAACGTACATTGCATCCTACCCTGCCATATCCAGTTAGCAATGACATGGTGAATGTATTTGGTTTATCCACATTGTCAATCCATTTTTCCATATCATTTTAGTGATTGAGCCCAAAATTAAAGCATATCCAAAGTTCAAGCAGACCATACCACAGGAAACAGTGGGAATAATGATTTCCACCGTTGAAATCTTCCTATGGCCTACAGTGATTTTTATTTGTCATCCAACCTGTTCAATAGATCACAAATACATGGATGAAGGGAAAACTAAAATATCAACTTGATCTAAAACTTCAGTGGCCTCCCAAAAATTTTCAATGGAATACATTCAGTTTATACTATTTCCTATGATGTGGTCCACTTCAGATTTTTATAGGCTTCATTTTTGAGCTTATGTAATAAAATTATATGTTAAAATGGATGGATGGAGTAGATAAAATGAATAAATCATGGTGGGCCCCACAGGATTTACTCAATACGCTTGGGAATGGATTGACTACTCCCCTGACACCGGCCAATGGCTGGTGGTCAGTGCTCTTTGGCCCCTACCATGATGTATGTGTTTCATCCATGCCATCCATATATTTTTACAAATAATTTTACAATATGAGACCAAAAATGAGATATATCCAAATCTTAAGTGGACCACATTATAGGAAACAGTGTTGAATGAGCGTCGACCATTAAAAACATTTTGGTAGCCATAAAAGTTTTGGACCAAGCTAATTTTTATTTTTTTCCCTTCATCTGGTCCTGTATGACCAAATCAACAGATTGGATGCAAATAAATAGTATAGTGGGCCTTAGGAGGATTTTAATGGTGGATATCCAATCACTATTGTTCTCATGTGGTGTGGACCACCTGAGATTTATATCCCTCTAATTTTTGGCATAAATCTCTAAAATGATCTTTAAAAATGGATGAACGGAATGGATGAAACACATACATCATGGTAGGGCCCATAGAGCACTGTTCATGGTCCGCCTAAAATTGGGCGCGCACTCAAAACAAAGCCACACCCAATCCCTTTTCCCTCTCTCTCTCCACCCCTGCCCTCGGCCCTCTCTCACCACCCTCCCTTTGCCCTCTCTCTCTCTCTCTCTCTCTCTCTCTCTCTCTCTCTCTCTCTCACCGTTTCGGTCCCAGACACCCCTAGCTCGGAGGTCGTGCGTTGCGCTCCTTCCGATGATGGTCTGCCCTCTCTCTCTCTCACCCTCTCCTCTCTCTGTCTCTCTCTTCCCAAGGTGTAAATTTCACCCTAAATCCCCAACCCTATCTCCCTCTCACTCTCTCAATCTCCCTCTCCCTCTAAGTGTGGCCCAAGTCCCCTAAAACCCTAATCTCTGTCTCCCTCTATCTCTCTCGATCTCCCTATCCCTCTTGATTTACCTCCGTCTCCATTTCCATCTCTCTCTCTCTACCCCTCCCTCTCCTCTCCCTCTAAATCTACCTGTCCCTCTCAGTGCATCGCTACAGCAACGACTCATTATCTCCAGCATCATCTTCAGATCCGACGATCAAGCTTTTTGGGAAGATGATCCCATTATAGGATGGTCAAATTTCAAAAGAGAAATCTGATCTCGCCTTGATGTCGGATGCTGTTGATGAGAAAAAGGTTAGCTTTCTTCAAGCTTTTCTCTCCCTTTTTCATAATTTTAGATATGTTTTTAGGGCTTTTTCCTAATGAGGATTTGAAATGGCTTTTTTAGATTCAACTCCCTTTCTAGGTTTTGTGTATGATGGGTATTAACAAAGATTATATGCATGGTAGGTGTTTATTTTTTGTCTAATGAAATGCTCTTTTATTGTCTACTATGATGCTTTCTGATTTTATGGTTGCTTTGTGCTAGTATGGTGAAATGTTTATGTAGAATTGGCCTTTAAGAGCTAGAAAATAGGGGATGTGAATTTCTTACTACCTCTGTTATAGAGAGTTTGTGTAACTGAATTCTATGTTCTTTCCACCTTGATGTTTGGCTGAAATTTGCTCTGTACATCTCTTGTACAAGTTCATATTAGGATTTGAGCCTGAAAGTCATGTGGCTCTGAAGTTAAGTGGGCCATACTATAATCAATAGTGGGGATTGAATGATCACCATTGAAACTTTATTGGGGATTGAATGATGGGTGCTTCTATCCTAATGTGAACTGGTTAAACTAATAGATGGATTGGATATCACATGGATATTGCTGTTGGCTCCATAGAGTTTTTTTTATTACATGAGCTCTTGTAGCAAGAAATTCATATTTGAAAATAGGGCCTAGAATTTTTCCACAAGAACATTCTTGCAAGTAGGCTTAAATAGGTTTCTCCTTTTTCTTTGTGCAAGAATGAAATGAAGTCTTATTTTAGATCTTGACTGTTATATCAAGTTATGCTCATATTTAGGTCCATTGTTTGGTTGGATGCTTGTATTAGTGCCTTGATGTGAATGTGAACATGTCTGTTAGTTAGTTGGTATGATAATTCCTTCCAATCTCAGTCCTTTAATTTGGTCAACCCCATTAGATGTAGGGCTGAAATTTGTTTGATAAGTCATTCTATGTTATTGAATTGTTGGCCTACTTGTAAAAATTGAAAATTTGACTATTCTATATTATTAAATTGTGGCCTTACTATCCTTCATGAAAAAAAAAAAAATGTTACCTTGGCAAAATTCAAAATTTGGATATTTTATATTTTGAATTGCGTCCCTACATGAAAAAATTGAAAATTTGACTATGTTATGCATTTTTTGTTGAATGTCATATTATCTCTTTCATTAGATTGATTTTTTTTTAATCTTTGCAATCATTCTTTACTTGTAAATGATTTATTAACAAAGCCCCCTTCTCATTTACCAGTAAAAAGGTGAGTTTTCATTTACTAGTAAATGAGGAGAGGGCAGTGTCTTTATTTATTTATTTTTAATGAAAGCCTATGTAAGCGATATCGACTTCCTAGTTTTTATAGTGATTAAAATTTTCCCTTTTTACCAATTTATGTGCATTTTCTGCTTAAATATTTGGTTTTCATGTTTTGACAGGATCAAGTTGACCCAAGTCCTTTTTTTTTTTTTTTGGGTTTATACATAATGGAAATCAATGAATTTAATTCCCACACTGGTTTCCAATGAAATCAGAAGGAATTCTCTTTTCACGCTCACTTTCCTTACTTGGTGGAATGAATTCCTTACTTGCAGTTGAATGCTCACTTTCCATTCCCTTGATTTCTGGAGTTCCCACAATCATCCTAGGGATGGATGTATCACATGGTTCCCCAGGCTAGTCCGACGTACCATCAATTGTGGCGGTAAGATAAGATGCATGATTTTCCTTTTCAACTGTTAGTCATAGAGTGACAGTACTTATTTTAATTTTCTTAGATGGATGATGAATGTATTTGCAAATGTAAATGAAAATAAAGAACTTAATATATATATATATATATATATATATATATATATATATATATATATATATATATATATATATATATATATATATAGATGTTATCAATGGAGGATACGTTGTTTAGGGGGACATGAAATTCTTGTAGCTTATGGTATGGTGCCCCAATATTGGTTGTATATTACTAGTATATAGTAGATAATACTAGGTTCAATAGTAGATAATACTAGAGAATACCTAAACCCCATCTAAACCTGAAACCAAACTTGATCCCTAAATATAAACTTAAACCTATAACCTAAACTTAAACCTAAACCTATAACCTAAACCTAAACCTATGACCTAAACCTATAACCCAAACCTAAACCTATGACCTAAACCTATAACCTAAACCTATAACCTATAACCTATAACCGAAACCTATAGCCTAAACCTAAACCTAAACCTATGACCTAAACCTATAACCTAAACCTAAACCTATGACCTATAACCTATAACCTAAACCTATAACCTAAACCTAAACCTAAACCTAAAAACTAAACCTAAAACCTAAACTTAAATGTATTCTAAAATCCCTAAACCCATAACCTATAACCTAGAACCAAACCTAAACCTATAACCTAAACCTAAACCTAAACCTATAAGCTATAACCTAAAACCTAAACCTGATCCTGAAATCGAACCCGATTTCTTAAATCTAAACCTTAACCTACTCTCAATTCCTTAAAGCTATAACCTAAAACCTAAACCTAAACCTAAAACCTAAACCTATAACCTTAGCCTAAACCTATAACCTAAACCTAAACCTAAACCTAAAACGTAAGGGCCTGTTTGGCTGGGCAGACTAGATGGGATTAAATTGTGTTGGAAGGGATTGGAAGGAGCAATCTCGAGATTGGCCGGGTGTGCCAAACAGGCACATTGAACTTCTGCCTGGATTGGAGCAATCCCATAGGATTTCCAGCAATCCACTAACATCACCATCATTACCTTGAAATCCACCCAATCTCTCTTAATCCCATCTATTTTTCCTGGGACATGTTTGGGTGGACGGATTGGAAGGGATTGGCTAGGCGTAATCCTAGGATTGGTTGGGTGGGCCAAACATAATCGGTGGTAGATTCCCTGAATATAGCAATCCCATGAGATTGCCAGCAATCCACTGACGCAGCCATCATTACCTGTCATCCACCCTAATACAATCTAATCCCATGGGATGGGCCTCTCCAAACATACCCTAAATGTATTCTCAAATCCCTAAACCTATAACCTATAACCTAAATTCAAACCTAAACCTATAACCTTAACCTAAACAGCTGTTATGACCATGGTGAAGTTGTCCATTTCCTATGGACAACATTGGAGTGGCCTAACCATTTGGACAGGCCGTGTTTGTATATGTATTTGCAAGGACCACACCCTTAACCTATTCTTAAATCTCAAAACCTATAACTACGACCTAAACCTTAACCTAAACCTATAACTTATAACTTAAACCTATAACCTAAACTCAATTCCCTAAAATCTAACCTACAACCTAACCTAAACCTATACTTATAACCTAAACCTATTCTCAACTCCCAAAACCTATAACTACAACCTAAGCCTTAACCTAAACCTATAACCTATAACCTAAACTCAATTCCCTAAACTCTAACCTACAACCTAACCTAAACCTATAGTTGTAACCTAAACCTATTCTTAAATCTAAAAACCTACAACTACAACCTAAACCTTAACCTAAACATATAACTTATAACCTAAACCAAAACCTATAACCTAAACTCGAACATAAACCCGAACCCGAACCCGATTTCCTAAACCTAAACCTATTCTCAAATCCCAAAACCTATAACTATAACCTAAACCTTAACCAGAAACCTATAACCTATAACCTAAAATTAATTCCCAAAAGCTTAACCTACACCCAAACCTAAACCTATACTTATAACCTAAACCTATTCTCAAATCCTAAAACCTATAACTACAACCTAAACCTTAACCTAAACCTATAACCTAAACTAAATTCCCTAAACTCTAACCTACAACCTAATCTAAACCTATACTTATAACTTAAACCTATTCTCAAATCCCAAAACCTATAACTACAACCCAAACCTTAACCTATAACCTAAACCTATAACTTAAACCAAAACCTATAACCTAAACCCAAACATAAACCTGAACCCAAACCCAAATTCCTAAATTTAAACCTATTCTCAAATCCCAAAACTTATAACTATAACCTAAACCTTAACTAAAACCTTATAACCTATAACCTAAACTCAATTCCATATACCTTGACCTACACCCTAACCTAAACCTATTCTCAAATCCCAAAACCTATAACTACAACCTAAACCTTAACCTAAACCTATAACGCATAACCTTAACTCAATTCCCTAAACTCTAACCTACAACCTAACCTAAAACTATACTTATAACTTAAACCTATTCTCAAATCCCAAAACCTATAACTACAACCTAAACCTTAACCTAAACCTATAACTTAAATCGAAACCTATAACCTAAACCTAAACATAAACCCTAACCCGAACCCAAATTCCTAAACGTAAACCTATTCTCAAATCCCAAAACCTATAACTATAACCTAAACCTTAACCAAAAATCTATAACTTAAACCTAAACTCAATTCCCTAAACCTTAACCTACACCCTAACCTAAACCTATACTTATAACCTAAACCTATTCTCAAATCCCAAAACCTATAACCTAAACTTAAACCCGAAATCGAACCCGATTTTCTAAACCTAAACCTACACCTATTCTCAATTTCCTAAATTTTAACCTATAACTGTAAGTGCTATAGTTTATAGCCCCTTGTTATTGTCAAATTTATGGTGACAAAGACACTGCTTTGAAGTTGTATATGTGATGAACAAAAGAAGAATTCAAGTTCAAATATCTCAGAAGTGTTCACGTTCAAGAAGCTTTCAAGATCTCAGAAGTTTTCAAGTTCAAGAAGTGTTTAAGTTCAAGAAGCTTTTAAGATCTCAAAAGTTTTCAAGTTCAAGAAATTTTCAAGTTCATACTCAAAGGTCACTTGTCTTCAAGTTTCAATGTCCTTGCTTCACTATTGAGGTATGACTGACATTAGGTTGACCTTTAAAGTATGATATTTTGGATACATAATCCATATATGTTTTATACGTAAATTTAGTCTATTCTAAGACTAGTCTTGGACCTTGTTCGACTAGTCCTAGCACTGGTTCAAACAGTCTAAGAAATTCCATGACCAATCCTAAGTTGTTGAGGATTTTTGAAAATTTTTTATTATGCTATGACCAGTCCTGGTGACTGTTCGACCAGTCGTAGGAACAATGTCGATTGGTTCTTCGACCAGTCGTAGACCTTCGATTCAAAGTCCAGCGTTGAATTTTGGCCACCTACGACCAGTCATGTGTGATCTACGACCAGTCATAGGGTATTCACGACCGGTCGTGCAACTGTAAAATCTTACCGCGCCCAAAAATTTAAATTTCTGTTAATTCTTCGACCAGTCGTATAGGTCCTAAGATCAGTTAAAGACGTGCTTTGCTCAGTTATAAATAGAGAACGAATCTTAGAATAAAATAGATAATTTAAGCTAATTAATTCGACCTTCTGAGAGATAAGACTGTGCTCCATTCTAAGCTAAGTGTGCATATTTAATATTCTCTTTCATTAGCTTCATTAATTAATTTTGTTTCTTGTATTTCAATCTAATTTGAAAAGAAGAATTGCTGTTTCCCTTTCTTTGGAATCAAAATCAATTAAAGCTAGCCCATTTTGATTTAATTTAAAATCAATTAGAACTAGAACCTTTGTAATGTGAGTTTGGACATTGAACTTGGACATTCAATCATCTACTCTGACTTGGTTCTATTGGGCTGCTACAACGAAGGAGAAAATCAGGTATTTTACATTTAGTTATAAATTTCTTTCTATTTTTGATTTTGTTTGGGATTTTTCAGAAAAATCTCATTGTATTGGTTATCTGAGGAGAGCCAGGAAAACTCAGAAGTAGGGTTTTTTTAATTGTGTAAGCCCACATGGAAAGACACAATTGTAAGGTTTTGGGTGAACCTGTAAAAACCTAATTTGATAGTGAACGCTAATAGCCCTTGTGTGAGGATATTAGGAGTGGAGTAGCATTCTGTGTGGCTGTTGTTTAACAGTTGGTGTACACACAGGCGAACTACTATAATCCTTTGTGTTTCGTAGTTGAATGGTTTATATTTCATATATTTTATTATTCATTTGTGGAATGTATATGTGGATGTGAATGTTGTAATCATTTATTTCAAGCATTGTGGGAATGTTGTAATAATTTATCAATTATTTCTTACAATTCCTTTATCAGCATTCTTATTTGTTCTAGTAAGGTTGCCCTGCCATTTCTATGGTGTATGGTTATCCCTAAAACAAGATATATTTGTAATTACAATTTATTCTTCAGTGCAGTTTATATTTAATTCTTTATTATTCCTCTTCGATTTGAGATTTGATACAAAGACCTTTCTAGAAATAAGGTTGTCCTACCATAAACTCTAGTTTTTGGTGTAAGGTTGTCCTTAGAATAACATTTGTATCAACCTCTCAAGATCTGGATTTTGAGATTTCTTTACATTATTTACATTCTTGCATTGAGATTTGTTTACTTTAATTATTAGCTATCGTATGTGTTTCGTGGTTGAATGGTTTATATTTCATATATTTTATTATTCATTTGTGGATGCGAATGTTGTAATCATTTATTTCAAGCATTGTGGGAATGTTGTAATAATTTAGCAATTATTTCTTGTAATTCCTTTATCAGCATTCTTATTTGTTCTAGTAAGGTTGCCCTGCCATTTCTATGGTGTATGGTTGTCCCTAGAACAAGATATATTTGTAATTTCAATTTATTCTTTAGTGCAGTTTATATTTAATTCTTTATCATTCCTCTTCGATTTGAGATTTGATACAAAGACCTTTCTAGAAATAAGGTTTTCCTACCATAAACTCTGATTTTTGGTGTAAGGTTCTCCTTAGAATAACATTTGTTTCAACCTCTCAAGATCTGAATTTTGAGGTTACTTTACATTATTTATATTCTTGCATTGGGATTTGTTTACTTTAATTGTTGGCTATTGTATTTGTATAATTTCCACTGTTACAAGTTTTATTTGGCATTGTCCTATTCACCCTCCCCCTCCCCCCCTCCCCCCCCCCCTCTCTAGGACATATAGCTAAGCCTTTTCAATAACCTAACCTAAACCTAAACCTATAACCTACACTGATAACCTAAACCTATAACCTTAACCTAAACTTAAAACCTAACCTAAACCTTAACCTATAACCTATAACCTAAACCTAAACCTAAACCTTTACCTATAACCTAAACTTATAACCTTAACCTAAACCTATTATCAAATTTCAAAACCAATTCTTATAACCTGAACCTAAACCTTAACCTATAACCTACTTATAACCTTAACCTAAACCTATTCTCAAATCCTAAACCTATACTTATAACCTTAGCCCAAACATATAACCCGAACTTGAACCTGAATTCCTAAACCTAAACCTAAACCTAAACTTATAACCTAACCTAATCCTTTACCTATAACCTTAACCTTTAACCTATAACCTTAACGTAAACCTATAACTTAAACCTTTAACCTATAACCTAAACCTAAACCAATTCTTAAATCTTTAAACCTATAACTTAAACCTAAACCTATAACCTAAACCTATTCTCAAATCCCTAAACCTAAACCTATAACCTAAACCTATTCTCAAATCCCTAAACCTATAACCTAAACCTAACCCTTTAACCTATAATCTAAACCTATAACCAATAACCTAAATCCAAACCTAAACCCAAAACCATAACCTAAACCTAAGCATTAACCTATAACCTAAAACCTAAAACCTAAACCCAAACCTAAACCCGATCCCAAACCTGAACCTAAACCATAACCTATTCTCAATTCCCTAAAGCTATAACTTATAACTTAAACCTAAACCTAAACCTATAACCTTAATCTAAACCTATAACCTAAACCAAAAACCTAAATGTATTCTCAAATCTCTAAACTTAAACCTACACCTAATCTTAATGACAACTCCTTAACCTAAACCTAAACTTGAAAACCCAAACCTAAACTCGAACCTGAACCTGATTTCTAAATCTAAACCTTAACCTATTCTCAATTGCCTAAACCTTAATCTATAACCTAACCTAAACCTAAACCTATAACCTACAATTATAACCTAAACCTAAGCCTAAAACCTAAACCAAAACCTATAACCTAAACCTAAACCTAAACCTATAACCTAAACCTAAACCTACACTTATAACCTATAACCTAAACCTAAACCTAAAACCCAAATGTAAACCTGATCTCGAACCTGAACCCAATTTCCTAAACCTAAACCTTAACTTACTCTAAACCTACACCTAATCCTAATCTCAACTACCTATTCTAAACCTAAACCTAAACATGAAAACACAAACCCGAACCCGAACCCAATTTCCTAAACCTAAACTTATAACCTTAACATAAACTTATTCTCAAATCTCAAAACCTATAACCTAAACATAAACCTAAACCTAAACCTAAACCTAAACCTTAATCTATAACCTAAACCTTAACCTATACCTAAAACCTAAACCAAAACCTAAACCTTAACCTATACCTAAAACCTAAACCAAAACCTATACCTATACCCTAAACCCTAAACCCTAAACCCTAAACCTAAACATGAAAACACGAACCCGAACCCGAACCCAATTTCCTAAAACTAAACTTATAACCTTAACATAAACTTATAACCTTAACATAAACTTATTCTCAAATCTCAAAACCTATAACCTAAACATAAACCTAAACCTTAACCTATAACCTAAACCTTAACCTATAACATAAACCTAAACCTAAACCTTAACCTTAACCTATAACCTACACTTATAAACTTAACCTATAGCCTAAACCTATAACCTAAACTCAATTCCTTAAACCTTAACCTATAACCTAACCTAAACCTAAACCTATAACCTACACTTATAACCTAAACCTTAACCTAAACAGAAAACCTAAACCTAAACCTATACTTATAACATAAACCTATTCTTATAACCTAAACTTATTCTCAAATCCTAAAACCTATAATCTAAACCTAAACCTTAACCTAAACCTATAACCTATAACCTAAACCTAAACCTACACTTATAACCAATAACCTAAACCTAAACCTACATCTACACTTATAACCTATAACCTAAACCAAAACCTAAAACCCAAACGTAAACCTGATCTCGAACCCGAACCCAATTTTCTAAACTTAAACCTTAATGTATTCTCAAATCCCTAAACCTAAACCTACACCTAATCCTAATCTCAACTCCTTAACCTAAACCTAAACCCAAACCCAAACTTGAAAACCCAAGCTTAAACCTGAAACCGATTTCCTAAACCTAAACTTATAACCTTAACCGAAACCTATTCTCAAATCCCAAAACCTAAACCTAAACCTAAACCTTAACCTAAACCTAAACCTTAACCTATAACCTTAACTCAATTCCCTAAACCTTAACCTATAACCTAGCATAAACTAAAACCTATAATCTACACTTATAACCTAAACCTAAACCTAAAACCTAAAACCTAAATGTATTCTCAAATCCTTAAACCTAAACCTACACCTATTCTTAATCTCAACTCCTTAATCTAAACCTAAACTTGAAAACCCAAACCTAAGCCCGATCCAGATTTCCTAAACCTAAACCTCAACCTATTCTCAATTCCCTAAAGCTATAACCTATAACTTAAACCTAAACCTATAACCTAAACCTAAAACCTAAACCTAAACCTAAAACCTATATGTATTCTCAAATCTCTAAATCTAAACCTATACCTAATCCTAATCTCAACTCCTTAACCTAAACTTAAACTTGAAAACCCAAACCTAAACCCGAACTCGAACCTGAACACGATTTCTTAAACCTAAACCTTAACCTATTCTCAATTCCCTAAACTGTAACCTATAACATAACCGAAACCTTAACCTAAACCTATAACCTTAACTTAAACAGAAAACCTAAACCTAAACCTATACATATAACCTAAACCTATTCTTTTAACCTAAACCTATACTTATAACCTAAACTTATTCTCAAATCCCAAAACCTATAACTTAAACCTAAACATTAACTTAAACCTAAACCTTATAACCTATTATAACCTAAACCTATAACCTAAACCTAAACCTAAAACCCAAACGTAAACCTGATCTCGAACCCGAACTCGATTTCCTAAACCTAAACCTTAACATATTCTAAAATCCCTAAACCTAAACCTACACCTAATCCTAATCTCAACTGCCTAACCCAAACCTAAACCTAAACTTGAAAACCCAAACCTAAACCTGAACCCAAACCCAATTTTCTAAACCTAAACTTATAACCTTAACCTAAACCTATTCTCAAATCCCAAAACCTATAGCCTAAACCTAAACCTTAACATATAACCTAAACTCAATTCCCTAAACCTTATCTTATAACCTAACCTAAACCTAAACCTATAACCTACACTTATAACCTATAACCTAAAACCTAAACCTAAAACCTAAATGTATTCTCAAATCCTTAAACCTAAACTTACACCTAATCCTAATTTCAACTCCTTAACCTAAAATTTAACTTGAAAACCCAAACCTAAACCCAATCCTGATTTCCTAAACCTAAACCTTTAGTAATTCTCAATTCCCTAAAGCTATAACCTATAACCTAAACCTATTCTCAAATCCCAAAATCTATAACCTAAACCTAAACCTTAACCTAAAACTAAAACTATAACCTAAATTTAAAACCTAAACCTAAACCTACACTTATAACCTATAACCTAAACCTAAACCTAAAACCCAAATGTAAACCCGATCTCCAGCCCGACCCAATTTCCTAAACCTAAACCTTAATGTATTCTTAAATTCCTAAACCAGATCCTAATCTTAACTCCCTAACCTAAACCTAAACTTAAACTTGAAAACCCAAACCTAAACCCGAACCCGAACCCAAACCCGATTTCCTATATCGAAACTTATAACCTTAACCTAAACTTATTCTCAAATCTCAAAACCTATAACCTAAACCTTAACCTAAACCTAAACCTTAACCTATAACATAATATAAACCTAAACCTAAACCTATAACCTAAACCTAAAACCTAAAACCTAAACCTAAACCTAAAACCTAAATGCATTCTCAAATCCTTAAACCTAAACCTACACTTAATCTTAATCTCAACTCTTTAATCTAAAGCTAAACTTGAAAACTCAAAACTAAACCCAATCCCAATTTCCTAAACCTAAACCTTAACCTATTCTCAATTCCCTAAAGCTATAACCTATAACTTAAACCTAAACCTATAACCTAAACCTAAAACCTAAATGTATTCTCAAATCCCTTAACCTTAACCTACACTTAATCCTAATCTCAACTCCTTAACCTAAACCTAAACTTGAAAACCCAAACCTAAACCCGAACCCAACCTGATTTCCTAAACCTAAACCTTAACCTATTCTCAATTCCCTAAACCGTAACCTATAACCTAACCTAAACCTAAACCTATGACTTACACTTATAACCTAAACCTAAACCTATAACCTAAACCTGTAACCTTAACTTAAATGTAAAACCTAAACATAAACCTAAACCCGATCCCGAACCCGAATCTAAATCCCTAAACCCTTAGCTTAAACCTAAACCCTAGACATAAACCTGATCTCAAACCTGAACCTGATTTCCTATACCTAAACCTTAACGTATTCTTAAATCCCTAAACTTAAACCTACACCTAATCCTAATCTCAGCTCCCTAACCTAAACCTAAACCTAAAATTGAAAACCCAAACCTAAATCCAATCTTGAACTCAAATCTGAATCCCTAAACCCTTAGCCTAAACCTAAAACCCAAATGTAAACCCGATCTCGAACCTGAACCCAATTTCCTATACCTAAACCTTAACGTATTCTCAAATCCCTAAACTTAAACCTACACCTAATCCTAATCTAGACTCCCTAACCTAAACCTAAACCTAAACTTGAAAACCCGATCCTAAACCTGAACCCAATTTCCTAAACTTAAACTTATAACCTTAACCTAAACCTATTCTCAAATCCTAAAATCTATAACCTAAAACTAAACCTTAACCTATAACCTAAACCTAAACCTTAACCTATAACCTAAACATTAACCTATAACCTTAACTTATATCCTAAACCTATAACCTAAACTCAATTCCCTAAACCTTAACTTATAACCTAACCTAAATCTAAACCAATAACCTACACTTGTAACTGAAACCTAAACCTATAACCTTAACCTAAACATAAAACCTAATCCTAAACCTATACTTATAACCTAAGCCTATTCTTATAATCTAAACCTATTCTCAAATCCCAAAACCTATAACCTAAAACTAAACCTATAACCTAAACCTATAACCTAAATCTAAACCTACACTTATAACCTATAACCTAAACCTAAACCTAAAACCCAAATGTAAACTCGATCTCGAACCTGAACCCGATTTCCTAAATTTAAATCTTAACGTATTGTTAAATCCCTAAACTTAAACATACACCTAATCCTAATCTCAACTCCCTAACTTAAACCTAAACTTGAAAACCCAAACCTAAACCCGAACCCAAACTCGATTTCCTCAACCTAAACTTATAACCTTAACCTAAACCTATTCTCAAATCCCAAAACCTATAACTTAAACCTAAACCTATAACCTAAACTCAATTCCCTAAACCTTAACCTATAACCTAACCTAAACCTAAACCTATGACCTACACTTATAACCTAAACCTAAACCTATAACCTAAACCTAAAACTTATAACCTAAACCTAAACCTAAACCCTTAATATATTTCAAATCATTAAACTTAAACCTACACCTAATCCTAATCTCAACTCCTTAGCCTAAACCTAAACTTGAAAATCCAAACCTAAACCCGTTCTCAATTTCCTAAACCTAAACCTTAATCTATTCTCAATTACCTAAAGCTGTAACCTATAACCTAAACCAAAACCTATAACCTAAACCTAAACTTAAAACCTAAATGTATCCTCAAATCCCTAAACCTAAACCTACACCTAATCCTAATCTCAACTCCTTAACCTAAACCTAAACTTGAAAACCCAAACCTAAACCCGAACCCGAATCTAAACCCGATTTCCTAAACCTAAACCTTAACCTATTCTCAATTCCCTAAACTGTAACCTATAACCTAACTTAAACCTTAACTTATAACCTACACTTATAACCTAAACTTAAACCTATAACCTAAACCTGTAACCTTAACTTAAATCTATAACCTCTTTTAATTTATTGCTTTGTTTCAGTAAGGTTGTACATAATCTGTTGCAAAAGAAAAGAAAAGGGCTTAGTTTTTGAGTTCTTTTAAGCTTGCTTATCATCCATGCATGGCACTGCAATCCTTAACTAAACTATAACTCTAATTGGAACTTTATATGTAATCTGATCAAGTGCATTAACATCTAATACTATCATATTCCTTTGCAGGATAACATTGCCGTATTTATGGGCCCTTGTGCTGTGATTCTTGTTCTCATCATCATTGGACTCTCATGCATGGGAATAAAAGATGTATCCCTTTAACACATGCACCTTTTTACAAAGCTTTAATTTTTGTTGTTGTTTTTAATAACTTGAATCGAAACACTTTTTTGCATTATTTGCTTGCAGTAGTTTTATTTTAATGATCAGTTTTATTTTTAAAAAGTGTGCCCACTTTTTTGGAAAAAAAAAGCGAATGAAGTTTCTGCAATTCTTCATGATTTTGAATTATAATGTTTTGTTGCTTGAATATTTTTTTATTAGATGAAAGACACAAAGAAAATTGTTGCTAATTATTATTTTTTTATTTTTTTATTTTTAATGCAAGAAATTTTCTCACGGCTTTAGGCCATTTATATTTTTTCTAAATATTCAAATCTGAGACGGTCCATGACAGTCCTTTTTAAGGACGGTCCATGTCACGACCCAAACTTGAAAATCGGATTCACAGGAATCCCGATCGCTGAATTCAATGCCGACAGCCTCCGTAGTACCCTATTCTCGCTCTTAGCATTCATATGCCAGATTCCGATCTTGGGATCCTATAAGGAGGATTTTTTTCCCAATGTACATTTAACTCGTAATAAGCATAACCACAAGATTACCCAATTCACAAAGGCAACATCGTCATCACATATCCACTAATATAACCATTTGAGTACAATACTGAAAGGGAAATACATAAATAGAACATCAAGCACTAGAAGACCACTACACGCTTCAAGCTTAACACTGCTGCAACCTAACATCACCTGCATGCATTTATCGTGCATAAGCTTATAGAAAGCTTAGAGGGTGGTGTGAGTGTGTGCACAAGCTAAGTGCCAAGTATTCAATACAATATCATAATCATACAATACCGAAAAAATGGTAATCTATAAATCGTACAATGTTTGAATAAGAAGAAATACTGATAAGATCATGAATTATCAGAGCAAACAGAACTACTGACAAGATCAAGAATTATCAGAGTAAACAGAAATACTGACAAAGTCATAAATCACACGATAACAGAGTAAGCGAAAATAGTAACAAGCGCATAAGTCATACAGTATTAGAATACGCAATAGAAATCAACTTTGTAAATGAGGAGTCATAGAGAGCCAAATATCAGATACAGAGGATGCAATGTAATATACATTCCTGATGAGTAACACAAACAACGTCAGCTGTAGCATATGCTGCGGATGTAATGCAACATGCAGTGCGAATGGAAGGACCATGTTGGAGTGTGAAGTCGGGATGATAGTATGTAGTATCACAGGCTACGGGGTCCACCACAAGGGACTTCTATCCAAACCAGTGCCATACCTAAATTTAGATAGTTAGACTCAACGTGGTAAACTCTTGATCTCAAGTTAGTTGTGCGCCCAACCGAAATCCTTTCCATAACGAAGGTACACAACAATTAGTTGCGCACCACCAGCCCAAGTGGATAGTGAATGAATGAATGAATGAGCATACAACTCCTACTCAATAAGTCCACATATCAGTACGGTTCATCTCTGGGAAATCACCGGGGTCTATTACACTCTAAACTAGATTGCTGTCCCATCACGCGCAACAAGGTGAGTGGAAGAGATCTCATTATTCTCCTGCCAATATCGAGCCCAACTCATCGATAGCGAACCCATTCCTCAAGCTGGTTAACTCAGCTTAGCATTACCCCCTCCTCTCTAGTAGGTAAGGCCGCACCCCCTTCCAACTGACCATGACAGAGTGGGAGACGCGACCTAACAGTATATGGCTATCATGTGCTCATGCATCCACTTAGTTTAGACGTTGGAGCAACCTTTGGAACCAAGAGGGTTCTAGGACTTTCACCCAAGGATATCTATAGCACCCCATATACAATAGATTTCTGGTGTCCCATCTGGCCATCCATGATATGCCTGTGGAGGTTACAGCCCTGATGTCAATAGGGTGTACGGTGGTCATGTCACACAAATACGAGATGCATGAGTCACACAATACAGTCATGCATAAATCCTGCACATACCGTGCGCTCATGTGGGTAATCCTGCCTATTAGGGAGCCCTGTGAATAACCCGCCCTATGACATATGTGATGGTCAATCACATCTCATAACAAACATGCAGATGATGCCTATGTATTGTGATACTATGTTATCACATACTCATAATTTCTATTAATAACTGGCATCAACAATCGGCCTCGGCAACGTGGACATTTAACTAACATTGCCCTAAAAAATGACCCTCATAGGGCCAAACACATGGCTTCACACAAAGGCCTAATATACAACATAGTAGGCCTTTCCCAAGGACCACAAATACATCACAATGGCTTAAACTACAGGTCGCATATACATCATATAGGTCTCGACAATCAGCCTTGGCAATCGAAATCGGCCTCAACAATCGAAATAGGAATTGGAGTAGGCGTCAGTAATCGAAATTCACGACAATCAGAATCATCAATCGGCCATGAAAATCAGAATTGATCGATAATCAACCTCAATACTTGAAATCGATAATCGGTCACGATAATCGGAATAACAATCGGTCATGTCAATCGGAATTGATAATCGGTCATGACAATTAGAATCGGCAATCGGTCATGACAATCAGAATCGATCAATAATTAGAATCGGTAAATTGGTTACATCAATCACACCGATAATCAGTAGATAAACAAAATGGGGTCCATAGATGATCAACCAATCAACTATAGTATAAAGATTAGTACTCGGCCATGGTTATATCAAATCCGATAACACAGAGCCATTCGTCTACGGCGAATGGAGCCCACTTATTTGGGTTAATCAACGAAGAGAATGGGCCTAATAAGGCCTAAGGGAAGGTCATAATGAGGACATCTAACGATCATTGCCCATCAATGTGGACGTCAAACCAACATTGCTCCCAAGGAGTGGCCTACATAGGGCTAAACATATAGTGTGCCCATGGCCTCACGTATAATCACAATGGGCCTCATTTACATCACATAGGCCTCGTCATATGGGCCAACATATATCACATCGAGCCTCGAAAACACAACAGGTGGGCCTCACACTTGGGCCTCAAATACATCATATGGGCCTCATCGCATAGGCCTCAATATTATGCCTTGTATATCAAGTGGGCCTCATGTATATCAAATTGGGCCGCACCCATGAGCCTCATGTATATCAAATTGGGCCCACCCTTATGTGTTTTTGAGATCTGACCCATTCACAAGTTAACATAAAGATAGATGAAATGAAAACAAATATCAACTAAATTGAAAACTATTGTTTCCCTTTGAAGTTGAACGGTAGATGTCACGGTCCAAGAATTAAATGGTGAGGTCCACCTGAACTGACATCATTTTTTTCTTCTCATGTCGTAAAGTGAACTCACAAATGGTTGAGCGGCATGGATAGAACACATGCATCATGGTGGGTCCCACCACCCAAATAGCAAACCATGCAGATAAAACACATACATCCCTGCAGGGGCCTGCCGAATTCACTAACGTGCAACCCATTTGTAGACGGCCCGCCTACTTTAGATGGGTCCCACGTAGGCAAAGATGGATAGTACACGTGCAGCTCTGTTGCATTAAAGACTGAGGTGGGTCCCACGTAGGCCTACCGTCATATGTACTGTATGATATGATATAATATTATAATATATTATATCATATATTAATATAATATAATATATTATATTAATGAAAATGCAACATCTAGGCCCTGGATGGCCTGAACGTTCACGTGCATCAAGGGAGGTCTCACACGTGGGGTGGGTCCCACCATCCAGGGATGGTGGACACAACGCATACGTGATCGTATGGCCCACCCCAATGGACGAATGGCGTGGATGGGTCCCATGGATCTGCTGACGTTCACACGTAATTGGTAGCCACTCCCAGAATCATTGCCAAGACCTCAATACTGAAATGAGTTATCTTACACTCCGACTACCATTTGAGCCGTGGATCTAGGTCCCACTATCCGGATGGTCTGGATTTCACATGGGACCCATGGGACTGCTGACGTTAAAAAGGGCAGTGGGTCCCACCATCACATCAATATAGTGTGCCCATCCAATGGGTGGAGGATGTGGGTGGATCCCACGGACCCACTGTCCGTTCACACTTTACTGTTGGCCACCCCAATGTCAGGTCACACTTCACTGCTAGCCACACCCACCTCCAGTACACACCTCACTGCTGGACGAGTAGTGAGGATACACGTACATTTAAGGTGGGTCCCATATGGGGTCCACCACCACGTTTATTTTCCATCCCATTTATACATAAGGTTACAGAGACCTAGACTAAAAGGAAAAACAAATTTCATACAGGCCAAAACTTCTATGGCCCAAAAATGGTTTCAATGGTGGACATTAAAGTCTAAACTTTTCCTTGTAGTGTGGTCCACCTGAATTCCCTGCATGACTGATTTTTGAAGGAGGCCCACTGTCCTAGAGGAGCTATTAAATATACGGCATGGATGTTCAACACACATCACACTGGGGCCTGTAGTGAGGCCCACGTCCACGGCACAGCAGCGCCCTGCTTCATGTCAGCGGCAGCAGGGTGTTGCATATATTCATCATTTTTTTAAAATGAAAAGGATTTTTCTATGGTTTTTCCTATGTGGGGCCCGCATAAAGGTAATTTGACCCAGCCGTTGGATTTTGTGGCTTAAGACAGACCAAATGAGCCCAATATTCAAGGTATTTTGGTGCGTAAAAACATCAGATGAATTTCAACAGTAAAACACACTGTTTGCTATGTTATGGCCCATCAGAAAATCAGATTAGTTTCATTTTTTTGGATCAACATCCATAATGATTTGGGGAATGGGATGGATGGTGTGGATCAGCCCCGTACATTAAGGTGGGGCTTGCACGAGTGGTCCACCCAAAACCTTAAATCTCTCCCTTTTTTGTCACCATTAGTACACCCCACTGCGGGTTCACGCGCATGAAACACTTCCAGCATCCAGGGACGCTGTTCGGTGTGAATGTTCATTGAGGTGGGTCGCACATGATCATGGCCACCCCTTACGGCATGGATGAAATATATCAATCATGGTGGGGTCCACATGGACCAAGCCGGCATTTGTTATTTCCCTTCATCCTCGTTGGCCTAAAATGGGCAGCAAGGCAGGCCCCATTCATTAGTCATTCAAAAAAAAATCTGGATAGTCCAGATTGTCGATCAGGTGGGCCATACACACATATCATCATATTATAAAGAGAAAATAAAGAAAGGAGGGAGAGAGAGAAAAAGAAGCACCCACCTTTTATCTTCTTGGATTTCTTCTTTTATCAACGTATCTTAGAGCTCTAAGGGATGCATTTGAACGGTGGAGATTGATTTTGGAGAGTGGGATTGGGTGGTAGAGAGTGGGCTAAACCATGCTCCTCCATGGAAGCCATGAACGTGGGTTACTTGGAGAGAGGAGCTTGAAAAATGAGAGAGAGAGGTGTAAGAGAAGTGATGGGAGAGAGGATGGTGAGGTGATAGGAAAGTTGACTTTTGGGATTACTTTATGTACTTGGAAATGGAGAGAGTAATGAGTGTACTTTTGACAAATGAGGTGATTAATGTGATGAATTCTCTTGAGATTTGTAACATGTGGCGTTTTCCTTGAACTGAACATGGGCCCATATCTCCTGGCCAGGGTACTGCATTGGCATGTAAGACGTGACATTGGAACCGTGGCGATGGTGTGGTCACACTTGTATAAGTATAGGGTCGAGTCAACTTCGGTATACAGGACTCGACTTAGGATCTCGCGCAAACGTCGAAAAAAGGATGAAGGTTGCTGAAATTCAACTAGGAAGACTGCAGAAGCTTATGAAATGGTATGGTCTATGATATAGGGCTAATAGTCCATAACCATCCTTTAAAGGTTCATCAGAGACTACTCATAACTATCTTTTTTAAGGATGGTCATGAACCGTACTTTTAAGGTTCATCAGAGACTATATCTATTGATGGTCCATGACCATCCTTCTTTACAGACGGTCCATAACCGTCCTTTAAATGTCCAGAGAAATGAAGGTTCATGACCGTCCTTTAAGTAATATGACGCCCCAAAATAAGACGGCCCATGCTACGGTTCAAAACCGTCCTTTATCATCTTTTGAGACGGTTTTCAACCGTCCTTTTTTCACTGTTTTGGCGTAGTAGTTCAATAAAAAATCTTAAAAATTCACAACAAACCTTGGACTAGTTGAGGGAATTCTTGGACTGGTTGAGCCAGTGCGTGGACTAGTCGAATCATGACTAGGACTGGTCGAAAAATGACCAATAAAATTATCAAATGACTTATGATATTGTATGACCTATCGTAAGGTTAGTCTAAGGTCAACCAAACCTTACTTATGAGATTGATTCATCACATATAATTCTCTCGAAGTAGTTGAAGCTTGAAGACTTGATCTAGTACTTGAACTTCTTGTTCTTGAACCTCTTGATCTTGTACTTGAACTTCTTGTTCTTGAACCTCTTGATCTTGTACTTGAACTTCTTATTCCTGAACCTCTTGATGTTGTACTTGTACTTCTTATTCTTGAAAGTGAACTTCTCGATGTGTACTTATATTTCTTGATCTTGTATTTGCATGACTTGATCTTGAACTTGAATGTAGACAAGATTGGCAAGGATGACATGAAGTTGATCTTACAATAACCACTAAACAAGATATAGATTCTAAGAAGTTTTAGCATAATAAAATTTGACAAACCTAGGAGCTAGATAAGATAACATTTACATCACTAAGTTTAGAGAATGAGTTGATGGACCTCAGCTTTAACTATTTAAACCAGAGTTGAGCAGCATCGGCTAGCGTTAGTGAGAAGGCTCGACACATGACTGTGTCAGAGGCATTTTAGAATTCCATATAGGTTCGGAAATATTCCATGTGTTCCTATGGGTCGGTATTCCTTGTGTAAGGCGTGATTTAAGGCAGTTGGAACCTATCCGGCAATCGCGCCCGCATGATGTCGACTGTGAATGGGGACTCATTCTCTTCTAGGATAGTCGCATTGCCTCAGTAGGTCTGCTTCATGTTCACGATCTGTCGTTGTAGGCTTTGTAACTCGGTCCTCCAAGGTTCCTTATTGTCAGTAGTGGCCTCGATTGGGGCTCTGCTTCCCTTCTTCTATCTATTTCATGCTGTACATCGGAGGCAAGTAATGGAATGATCCCTGAGACATGGGTCAAAGTAGGTTCAGTAGGGGCAGGTGGCAAGTTTTGTTACAAGGTGACCTACACGACGGAGGGTTAAGGAGGATTAACGCATGGTCGTACATATCTCAACCGTCCTTCCCTCTGATGATTGGGCTCATGAACACGTTAGGGCTTCATGTTTTTCATCATTTGCTTTAAATAGCCTAGGTTGGCCATGATATCTCCAACCTTCCTATCGAGAGCATCTCGTCGACCATTTCTATCTTGCCTTTACTGACCGTGCCAGCTCAAACCTGAGGTGGCCTGATGCCGTAGAGAGCCCCGACGGCTCTCCTGTCATTCAAGACGTTTGACGGGTTATGGGGCCTGAACGGGCGTAGGCATAATAGTGATCGGAATGGCTATGGGTGGAGATTGGGCTTTCTTCCTTCGTTTCACCATTACTGGATTTGAAACGTTCACAGGTACAACTAAAATGACTTAACTATGTTCTTCCCACAGATGGCGTCAAACTGTTGATACAATTTTCCAGTAGATCCCTCGCTACACGCCTTTTGAACTAGCACAAGCAAAGGTGAGTGACAAAGGAGACCCTACTTAGTTCATGGGACTCTCCGATGTGTAAGTCTTGTGTAGCTCATTGTTATAAATGTTCAAGACATTACTTCATCACTCTAAGCACTTTGCTTCAAGTTAAGAACAAAGAACTACTTCAGCTACTACAGAAGAATGCGAGTACAAACTACTTCGAGAAATGCAAGTACTAGCTACAATAGTAAAAGTGATCTTATTCAAGACTCAAGCTAGCATACAGCAAAAAGATGAATAGTTATTCAAGCTTTACAAGATCTCTTGTTTCAAGTGTTACATTATGTTCAAAGATCTCAAGTATCATTCACAAAGGTCATCTACCATCTGAAGATAAGAAGTTTCAAAGTTCATATCTCACTTTTAAGGTAAGATTGACCTTAGATTGTCCTTAGGATAGGTCATTTTGAATACATAATTCAATTGAATCATTTTACATGGAATTGGACTGTTCTTAGACTAGTCCTGAACCTTGTTCGACTAGTCTTAACACTGCCATGACCAATCCAAGAGATTTCAAGACTAGTCCTAAGTTTGTTACAATTTTTTAAAAATTTCTATTCATCCACGACCAGTCCTTGACTTTGTTCAACCGGTCTTGTGAACAATGTCGACTCGTCCTACGACCAGTCCTGGTTCTACGACTCAAAGTCCAGCAACCAAACTCTAGGTCCTATGACCAGTCGTGAGAATGTTACGACTGGTCCTAAGGACTCTACGACTGGTCTAGGAGAAAAGGATTTTTGAATTTTTGAGCGCGATCAGATAAAACCATTTCACGACTGGTCGTAGGGTATCTATGATTGGTCGTAAGCCTCTACAACTGGTCGTAGCATTCTCACAACTGGTCATAAGACCCAGAGTTTGGTTGTTGGAATTTGAGTCGTAGAATTAGGACTGGTTGTAGGATGAGTTGACACTGTTCACACAAGTGGTCGAACAGAGTCCAGGACTGGTCGTGGAGGAATATAAATTTTTGAAAAATTGTAACGAACTTAGGACTGGTCTTGGAATCTCTTGGACTGGTCGTGGCAATGCTAGGATTAGTCGAACAAGATTTAGGACTAGTCTAAGAATAGTCCAATTCCATGTAAAATGATTCAATTGAATTATGTATTCAAAATGACCTATCCTAAGGACAATCTAAGGTCAATCTTACCTTGAAAGTGAGATATGAACTTCAAAAAATCTTATCTTCAGATGGTAGATGACCTTTGTGAATGATGCTTGAGATCTTTGAACATAATGTAGCACTTGAAACAAGAGATCTTCTAAAGCTTGAATAACTATTCATCTTTATGCTCTATGTTAGCTTGAGTCTTGAACAAGATCACTTCTACTATTGTAGCTAGTACTTGCATTTCTCAAAGCAGTTTGTACTCGCATTCTTCTGTGGTAGCGGAAGTAGTTCTTTGTTCTTGACCTGAAGCAAAGTGCTTAGAGTGATGAAGTAATTTCTTGAACATTTATAACAATGAGCTACACAAGACATAGATTAAGGTTTTGGCACCATAAAATTTGATAACCAAAGGAGCATAAAACCATAACACTTACAATCTTTCCCTTTGTCAAATTTGCGACAAAACACTCAATAATAATATAACTAATATGAATACAAAGAATTATGCACAGGTTATAAGAGGAAACCAGTTACAGCCTGGTTAAAGAATCATGCACCAGATGCATCAACAAAACATCAAGATGAAGTAGGCAAAGCATCTACATTTACATTCCACTTCCTTACTCCCCCTGAGTAGCACATATATTTAAAAAAATACAAAAAAAAAACTTTTGCTTTTTCTTGCAATGCAATGCTAATGCTACTATTCATAATCCAAACACAATCCAAACCATAAATTAATTAAAAATAAGATTATGGATAGGAGCCTCTCCAACAAGCAAAGCGACCAACATATGAGAAGCCAACACAGTTATGAGATAGGCAAACGGTATATATCACTATGACCTGGATGGAGACGAAACTGAATGATGGAATGACAAATTAAAGATGGAAGCAAACTTTAGTACCAGAAATAACAGAGTATAAAATATAAACCATAAATGAAGTCAACTCTGTTTTATTAATTCCCCAACCAACCTCATTTCGAACTTAGATTTCATTAAATCTGCAAACTCAACAGTCATGTTAGTATAAGTTGATCCATAAATAATATCATCAACATAGATTTGAACCATACTTGCTCCGTCTTCAGGTTCTGATTGATTAGTTTTTTCTTTGGTCTGTAATAACCTTAAGTTTACTTTTGTTAGATTGTGAAATTTAAATGGTTTATTGACTTTGGTTTACACTATTGAAATCTTAATGCTTTGTTGAACTTTTATTTAATTATATCTTGACTCCTTGATTACTCCTATTTATTTTCCATTGTTTTCTTCTTCCTTTGTCATATTTTGCCAAAAAGGGGGAGAATTTATGGTTTGGATTGTGTTTGGATTGTAAGTATTAGCATTCGCATTGAATTGTAAGCAAAAGCAAAAGTATTTTTTTTAATATATGTGCTACTCAGGGAGAGTAAGGAAGTGGAATGTAAATGTAAATATTTTTCCTACTTCATCTTGATGTGTGTTTGTTGATGCATTTGGTGCATGAAAAACTGGTGTATGATTCTTTAACTAGGCTGTAACTGGTTTCCTCTTATAACATGTCCATAATTCTTTGTATTCATATTGGTTATATTATTATTGAGTGTTTTGTAACAAATTTGACAAAGGGGGAGATTGTAAGTGTTATGGTTTTATGCTCCTTTAGTTGTCAAATTTTGTGGTGCTAAAATCGCAATCTATGTCTTATGTAGCTCATTGATATAAATGTTCAAGACATTGCTTCATCGCTCTAAGCACTTTGCTTCAAGTCAAGAACAAAGAACTACTTCAACTACTACAGAAGAATGCGAGTACAAACTGCTTCGAGAAATGTAAGTACTAGCTACAACAATAGAAGTGATTTGTTCAAGACTTAAGCCAGCATACAACACAAAGATGAATAGTTATTCAAACTTTAGAAGATCTCTTATTTTAAGTGCTACATTATGTTCAAAGATCTCAAGCTTCATTCACAAAGGTCGTGTACCATTTGAAGACAAGAAGTTTCGAAGTTCATATCTCACTTTTAAGGTAAGATTAATCTTAGATTGTCCTTAGGATAGGTCATTTTGAATACATAATTTAATTGAATCATTTTACTTGGATTTATACTATTCTCAGACTAGTCCTGAACCTTATTCAACTAGTCCTAGCACTGTCACGACCAGTACAAGAGATTTCAAGACCAGTGCTAAGTTTGTTGCAATTTTTCAGAAATTTCTATTCATCCACGACCAGTCCTGGACTCTGTTCAACCGGTCATGTGAACAGTGTCGACTCGTCCTATGACGAGTCCTGGTTCTACGACTCAAATTTAAAAATTCAAAAATCCGATCGCGCTCAAAAATTAAAAAATCCTTTTCTCCTACGACCAGTCATAGTGTCCTCAAGACCAGTCGTAACCAGGTTTCTGCATCTATAAATAGACGACGAAGTTCAGAGTTTGATATAACAAAAATTCAAGTAAAATCAAGAGACTACTCTGAGATAAGTTTGTGTTTATTTTAAGCTACATTGTGCTCATTTAATATTCTCTTTTGTTAGCTTTATTAATTTAATTTTGTTTCTACATTCCAATCTTAATTGAAAAGAGTAATTGTGATATTCCTCGTTCTTGGAATCAAAATCAAATAGAGCTAAGCCCAGCTGGTTTAATTTAAAATTAATTAGAACCTAGAACCATTTTAAAGTGAGTATTGGACCTTGAACTTCTACATTCAATCATCTACTCTGATTGGTTTTTCTGGGCTGCTACAAAAGGAGAAATTCAGGTATTTTACATTTATTGTAAATTTCTTTCATTTTGGTTTCTTTTGAGATTAAGCCAGAAAATTCTCATTATGTTGGTTATCTGAGGAGAGACAAAAAACTCAAAAGTGAGGGTTTTTGGATTGTGTAAGCCCTTTTCTAAAAGACACAATTGTGAAGGTTTTGGGTGAATCTGTTAAAACGTATTTTTATAATGAACGCTAATATCCCTTGTGTGAGGATATTAGGAGTGGAGTAGCAATCTGTGTGGCTGTTTTATAATAGTTGGTGTACACACAGGTGAACCATTATAATTTTTTGTGTTTTGTGGATGTGTGATTTATATTTCCTATCTTTTATTATTCAGAATTGTGGGATGTATATGTGGATGTGAATGTTGTAATATTTACATTTCAAGCTCAGTGGGGAATGTTGCAATAATTTAGATTTTAATTCTTGCAATCTATTTCAGTTCCTTGTTATTTATTTATTCCTCTGCAGTTTGAGTTTTTGATATAAAGACCTTTTTAGAAATAAGGTTGTCCTACCATAGACTCTAGTTTTTGGTGTAAGGTTGTCCTTAGAACAACATTTGTATCAACCTCTCAAGACTTGAATTTTGAGGTTGTATTTTAATTCAGCATTGTGAATTGATTTCTTTATTTAGCTATCTCTCTTTCTTTAATTTCGTTGTTATTATTATTTTTTTAATTTAACATTGTCCTATTCACCCCCCCCCCCCCCCCCCCCCCCTAGGACATATAGCTTGGCCATTTTACGATGCTTAAGTCAGGCTTGGGGTTTGTAATGTAGGGCAGGATCTCCAGAAAAGGGATCAGTCGAATGTTAGGGTTTTTGTGAACGTACCTCAAATGATGGGAGATGAAAGTTCCTTGGTTTGTCAATTAGCGTGAGTGTTGAGTTAACAAGACAAGTGAGCCCCATTGGAAGATCATTCAAGCATCTGCCTCAACAGGATGTGTACTCGAACTCGTCAAAGGTAAACATAGCCTCACATCCCATATCCTAAAACACTAGGTATATAAAACCCTTAAAAATGATTAGAACGACATTAGGTTTAAGGTGAGAAAACTATTTTGCAAAATTAGAAAAATCTTTAAGTTTTTTACCTTCGTCGATTTATCGATAAGTGGTTCGATGAAATCGAACTCTATTATCAATGTCCTCGAAACTCACTCGATATTATCGAATTGAGGACTTCAGATATCCAGCAACCACAATGAATGCTGGATTGAATTATCGATGAATCAATGGCATATTCGATATCATCGAATTTTGAATCTTGAGTTCATCAAAACGTCTCGATAAAATTAATATCTGGTTGGTTGTATCCGGAAAGGAGATAAGAAAAATCATGTGATTTTTGATATCTCGAAGAGAGTCTCGTTATCCTCAAAATTCAAATCTCGATGATATTGACGGACCTTCAATGATATCGGATTGGGTAAAAATCTGACTAGCAAGCTTTCAAGAAAATCATTTAAGTATCGAGGAGCTCTCGAGGATATCGATATTCAAATATCGATCATATCGAGACTAAGTCAATGTCATCGAAATAGGACACAAACTGTCTATCAAGCTTGTAGGAAAAATCCTTGAAAATATCGATGAAACGACACAATGATCGATATCATCGATGTTCAAAATCAGATGATATAGAGGGATGTTCGATCATATAAAATACCTGTTAAGCTTCAAAGGCAAGCCTGCTCTCATGTTTTCCAATGTTGAGAAATCAAACATCGCATCGATGAAATCAGAGTTTGAAATCTGATGACATCAAAGATTGTTCGATATCCTCGACCAGTTGGCAAAAAGGTTCAAAACCATTTGACAGACCGAGTTTGTGTCATCAAGTAGTCATTCGATGGTATTGAGAGTATACGCTCGACGATATTGAATCCTGCTTGATGATATCGAACTCTGTAAAAAAATATGACTGTTTTATTTTTGTTGGAACTTTTTACTTATTTAATGAGAGCTTGCCTTTGGTTGTTAGTAGAGAAAATAGATAGGCTTTTGAGTGTTTAAGCTGGATCATATACCCTAAGACTTTTTCTCATGGGAGTTCATCCTTTAATCCACCCTCATCATTGATATTCAATAGAGTGGATTGGGGAATAAACTTTCGCATTTAAGGATCCTTTAACTATCACCTGAATGACAAATCATTGAGCAGGGATACCTTAAATGCTTAAGTGATTGGAATAATTATGTTTCTTAAATAGAAAAATATTTAATAGAGTAGGATTCCAACATAACCTTGATCTAACCCGTCTCCTTACATTGAAGCATCATATGTGTTACGATTCAAGGGGGTTGAAGATTCTTCATCGTCAAAGGAGGAGATCTTCATCAACGTGCTAAATGGGGCTCATCTACTTATCTGTAAGTCATTACAGTCCATGGATCCTTTTGATCATTTCTTTTGTAGGATTAGGTCAACGGTGCTTCTCACCCCTTTCAAGTCCTCATTGGAGGCCTCCGACGGGAGAGTACATGGGGTGCTGTGTGTTGATCCTTACTCTGTGGAGAGCATAAACTTAGGTCCCTTGTGTAGATCCTTAACCTGTGTGGTCTAAAACCTCGGTGCCGTGTGTTGACCTTTGCTCTTATGTAGGACATAAACTGTTAGGTTTCTTGTGTGGATCCTTTGCTTGTGTGGCCTAAAATCTGGGTGTTGTATGTTAACCCTTACTCCTGTGTGGGGCATAAACTTGTGTCTCATGGAGACATATTCATTATGTTGCATAGGTCCTAGAGATAACCTTATGTAGGTTGTACTGGTTTGAGGTGAACCTGATTTAAAACTTTTGTTAGTAAGATCAGGTACACTCAAGGGTTGAGTGCATCCTTCGGAAGTGGAGTAGACATATAGTCGAACCATTATAAAAATGATGTGTTTGGGATTGCTATTTACTTTTACTTCTTAAGTGATTTCTCTAAATGTTCTCATAATACATGTTTACATGATTACTTAAGACCAATTAGAATCACATCTCACACACAGTCATATCCATCATAAACTATGTTATACATCTTACCTATGTTTTGAATGGTCATATGATTGGATCCTCTAACTGGCTTGGAAGCCATTAGAGTTACATTGAGGGAATCTTGTTATTTTCATATTAGTTCAGGATTGGGTTGATAGGTTTTAAATCATCATAAAAATTTAAAAAGTCCTATTCACCCCTCTCTAGGACATCTTAGCATATTCCCACTTCGATTAAAGCAATCATTGCCACAATTTCAATTGGTATAAGAGTGGGTCTCTCTTAAGGGCTTCACCACCTAGAGAGTGATCTTGATTGAAGTTGGAATCATGAGCAATAGTGTAGGATTAAAAGGTGAGAAAGATCAGAACAATTGCCTAGTAATTCATACTGCTCTTAAAGTTGAAAATAGTTCAAAATGGTATCTTGATAGTGGGTGATACAAACACATGACCGATGACCCAACTCATTTTTGTGAGTATTTAGACTTTGATGGTGGGTTAGTCACATTTCAAGATGGGAGCTCCGCTAGAATAATTGGGCAAGGAATGATAATTAGACTAGGAATCTCCAAAGTTAAAAATGTTCTATGTGTAGAAGGCCTAAAGCATAATGTCCGTAGTATCTCTCAAATCTGCGACAAAGAATATTTGGTCACCTTCTCAAAAGATGTGTGTAGAATCTTAAATCATATAGAAAAATCTATCATGATAGGTTTACGCACAAGTGACAACTGCTACGTTATTGAAAGTAGCAATGAGAATGGACTATCCACAAAATGTAATATGACTGTAAAGAGAGAGTCCAAATTATGGCACCAAAGACTGGGACATGTTCACTATCGAAACTTAGCCAAGTTAAGTTCAAGAAATTTGGTTAGAGGACTTCTCAAGATTAGAAAAGAAGAAAGAGTTGTATGTAGTGATTGTCTGAAGGGTAAACAAATAAAAGTCGGTCACAAAAAGACAACCACCATAGCAACAACAAAGCCATTGGATTTACTACATATGGACCTAGTTGGTCCCACCAAAGTTGAGAGTCATGGCAGAAAAAGATACTTCTTGATGGTAGTAGATGATTACACCAGATTTACTTAGGTATCATTTCTTTATGAAAAATATGATGCTTTGGATGAATTTGTAATTATGGCAAAGCGACTTCAAAATGAGAAAGGATATTGCATAATTCGCATTAGGAGTGATCATGTTGGCGAATTTGAAAATGGGCGATTTGAAAGGTATTGTGATGAGAAAGGAATCCGCCATGAATTCTCATCCCCAAAAACTCCACAGTAAAATGGAGTTATTGAAAGAAAAAATTGAGTACTACAAGAAATGGGGTCAATTATGTTAAATGGAAAGGATAATGCAAAAAGCTTCTAGGCTGAAGTAGTTAATACTGCCTACTTCATAATAAATAGAGTATATCTTAGAGTAGGTTTGAATAAAACACCATACGAACTATGGTATGAAAAACAACATAGTGTGAAATACTTCCATTTCTTTGTTAGTAAATGTTATATCCTGAAAGACAGAGATCACCTAGGAAATTTTGAGCCTAAAAGTGACGAAGATATCTTTCTAGGGTATGCCTTGAATAATCGGGCTTATAGGGTATACAATCTAAGGACCCTTACCATTCAAGAATTAGTCAATGTGGTGGTCGATGACCAGCCTTATGAAGAAGACAGCCCCTTGAATGAATCAGAAGATGATGTGGATTCATACATTATAGATAAATCAGATAACAAAATTCCCTCATTAATGAACCTTAACCTTCATCCAACATACCCATCATTAAGGATCACCCTCGGGAACAAATCATTGGAGATCCTAATGATGGTGTAAGAACTCAAAGGTAGATAAAACACATCTATAGTCATTTTTGCTTTACCTTAAAGATTGAGCCCAAGAATATTATGGAAGCTCTTCAAGATGAACATTGGATAAATGCTACGCAAGAAGAACTTTAAAAATTTCAGAGAAATGAGGTATGACAATTGGTTCCCAGACCACTCAATACAAAGATCATTGAAACCAAATGGGTCTTCAAGAACAAATCTGATGAATCTGGCAATGTGATCAGGAATAAAGCAAGGTTGGTAGCTCAAGGATATTCACAGATTGAAGGCATTAATTTTGATGAAACATTTGCTCCTGTAACTCGTCTTGAGTCTATCAGGATTCTTATATCTATTGCATGTGCGTTAAAGTTTAGACTAAATCAGATGGATGTGAAAAGTGTATTTCTTAATGGGAAACTTGATGAAGAAGTTTATGTGGAACAACCTAAGGGATTTTCAGATTGTCTGAGCAAAACACTTTATGATCTCAAACAAGCACCACGTGCTTGGTATGACATTTGACAAAATTCCTTTTGGACCATAAATTGTGTAGGGGGGAGTGTAGATAAAACACCGTTCCCTCAAAAGACAAAGGATTCATTACTCATTGCCCAAATCTATGTGGATGATATAGTCTTCGGTTCTACATGTGAAGATACCACGTGTAACTTTGCCGATCTCATGAAGTCTGAATTTAAAATGAGTATGGTTGGTGAATTGAATTTCTTCTTAGGCTTACAAGTGAAGCCATTAAACAATAGAATCTTTGTATGTCAGACCAAATATGTAAAAGACTTAGTGAAAAGATTTGGACTTGAGTCTGGTCGTACCTATCATACTCTCATGAGCGCCACACTCAAACTCTCCAAAGACATTAATGGTAAAAGTGTGGATCAACACCACTATCGAAGTATGATAGGAAGCTTGTTATATCTCACAGCCAGTCATCCAGATATATCTTTTAGCGTGGGAGTGTGTGCTCGATATCAGGGAGATCCTAAGGAATCCCACCTAATGGTTGTTAAGAGAATCATCGAATATATAGCTGGAACGACCCCTTTCAGCATATGGTATCCATTTGAAACATCCACCATCATTGCTAGATATTTTAATGTTGATTGGGCTGGAAACTTGGATGATTGCAAATCAACAAGTGGAGGATGTTTTTATTTCAAAAATTTTCTGGTGTCTTGGCAGAGCAAGAAGAAAAATTCAATATCTCTGTCCACTGCCGAGGTCGAATATATCATTGCAGGTAGTTGTTGTGCAAAACTCCTCTGGATGAAACAAATGATGTTGGATTATGGGATTGAGCAATCTACAATGACCCTCTTCTGTGACATCACGAGTGTTATCAATATCTCAAAAATTTCTGTCCAACATTCTTGGACCAAGCATATTGACATCCATCATCATTTTATCCAAGAACTTGTTGAAGAAAAGATTATTGTGTTAGATTATGTGTCTATAGAAAAATAACTCGCCAATATCCTAACTAAGCCTCTTGATGAAAACAGGTTTAGTAATCTCCAGAAATCAATTGGAATATGTGCAAATTGATGAAAAGCTTAGACAAAATGATCTATATAGGCAAATCTTCAAACTGAGACTCTTATAATTATTATATGTTAATTATTCATAAACAAAATAGGCAAATTGTCATGAATTAGCTATGTTACTTATGTTAATAGAAGTGCTGAATCTTGACATTCTCAATGATATCAAGTCATTTTTTATATCATCGAGATTCAAAATTTGATGACATCAAAAGTCGCTAATCGATGTAATCGACGACTCTTGGAAAGATAAACAAATGTCCGTTGGACTTCCCAACAGTCATTGACACGGTCTTCAATGACTTTATGAGCCTGGGTTCAGTGCCATCAAAATCATTTCGATGACATCGACAAATTTGCTATAAAAGCAGAACGGAAGCATGAAAAGTTCACACATTTTCTTTCATCTTCTCTAGTTCCTTCCATTTCTTTGCTGCCTTCCAAACATCAAGAGGAGAAAGAAAATGGTTAAGGGCAAAGGTAAGGATCTCTCTTCCTGAAAATCTTTAAAAGCCAAGAAGGGAAAAAATGTAAACACTACAGGAACTAGATCACCTCTAGACCAATCGGATTGGGAACAAGTCATGGTCGTGGATCGTATTGTTCTCCACAGTGCTATTGAGCTTTATGGGGTGGATCTTTTGTTAGAAATAATTGGCTGGCAATATGGAATGATTCAACAAATTTTCAATTGTTGCCACATTGTTTGGGATTATCCTCCATGTATTCGTCTGGAATTTGTACAACAGACCAAACTCATTACTCCAGTTGTTCTTGGATGTCTTCTAGACATAGGTGTGATTGAAATCCCAATCACTACGAGAGTGTGGGGGGAAATCACACGTGCACTGTGTCAAGGTGCTACAATCTCCAGGAATGATGAAAATGTACTTCCTGTGAAATATTTAGGGGCTTTGTTCAAAATCGTCCATATTATCTTCAGTACGAATGTGTATCCAAGTGATGCCAAAGAAACTGGACTAAACCACTTTGTGGTAAATGTTCTGTATGATGTATATCAAGAGGTTCCTGTGTGTGTAACGCCTTAGAAAAATTCGTACTTAGACCCGAGTACCACCTCTAGCAGAAATCATTTAGAACCAAATCCCTTCGAAATTTAGTGTGTATTAGCTAGTGCTAAACTAGATTGCATGTGAAATTAGTACCAATAACTTTTAATACAATCTGTAAGACCCAAATCCTATAGAATCGTTGACGCTATATTACCCTGAAATCTAGGATCCAACTCTAAACCCAGTTGCTTCCAGGAGTACTTTGAAACTTCGTATTGGACCTGGACGGCACGTCAAAAGTCTGATAGCAATGAACTTAGACCATTATGACCGTCTAGTTGGACTTGACTATCACTTCAAAAATTAAGGCCAAACGATGTCTTGAGACCATTTCCTTGAGTCCGGAGTGAAGAGTGAGAAAGCGAAGATTTTTAGAAAATTAAATATGATTTTAAGTAATCTAGGTCATGTCGCTTGCGCATTATTTCTAAGCGTTTTGACCGTTAGATTTCAACCCAATTCACCCTCGGATCAGGAAAGGTGGCCCATACATGTCAAAGTACTTGTGGCCCTGATCGAATTTCGGTGACCGTTGAATTAAAACTGGTCCACCACGGACAATCTGGAAACCCGATCAGACTAAAAATTAACTTTCTTAAGATCCAATATTAGTGAGTTTAAGTCCGACCGCATTTGATAAGAGGACCTCCAGAAGTGCTCTGTTGGATCAGAAAGAGCCCCATTTGGTTATAACCTAAGTATACCTTGGCCCTAAGGTTGTTTCTATCAATTTTAGGCTTATAAAAAGGCCTTAAACCCTCATTCCCAAATCCCATACGAATTTCCTAAACCCTAGCTAAGTGAAGAGAGACAAAGGAGAGAGAAAGTAAGAGAGAACCTATTGTTTCTCCGTGGGATTCTTCCGAGTTCTTCTACGTATCGATCCTGCGTATCTAAATCATTATTCTGGTGATTTTGATTCCATTCTTAGGTAAGTTAATGAAAACTTAACCTATTTTGGAGCTTAGAATAGCTATAGTGAAGTTATAGCTAACCTGTTTCATGCTTTAGGTAGCGTATCCGTCGTTGATAAAGACTTATCGTCTGAATCATATTCATTACACATTTTTTGGTTTAAGGTGCGGATTATATATGCTTAGGTTATGGTTTTCAAGACTTTCAATGTTAGATAATGATTTATTCATGACATGAATGCTATTACACACGCCAAATGCGCTATCTGTTTCAATTTACGTATATGTATAATCTGTGTTATAAATAGAGTATTTCATGTATATGCTAGAATACCCGTATACGTATGGAATTTGCTATTATGATTGCCATGATTCTTTGTCGTTGATTCATGAACGTTATATATGCGACGACTCCTTGATGAAAGGAATCGCCTTATTATGCTATATGGTCGACATACGTGATGTATGTCGAATAGTGTAGTCTAAGTGTTTGTATAAATGCTTGATTGAGTTAGTAGTTAGTAAAGTGTGATTTTTAAGGTTGTTGAGATATGAATCTCAATCACATTACCTGAGTATATGATTTTCTCCATGAATTTATTAGCCTAAATTATTCATGTTAACTGTGTGTATAATTTCCTCCATATATTGTATTTATGTTCAAGTTATATTTCATAAATGTTCATATGAATGTAGGATATGAATCACATGCCTATTATTGAGTTTGTATGTGATTGGGACTGTATTACAGTCCAAGTAATCGGTAACCGTTCTTCAAATGGTGGTTGAGGTCATTTTCGCCATGCAGGATGAGTTTAACATATCCGAGTCGTGCTTGGGATGTTCGATGGTGGTTAGGCCACACGGAGTGCTTATGCATTTCATGTCGTTCAACTTAACATACGCTTAGCCTAGTTGAGCTTATCAACTAATCTGATTGACCGATGTATGTTCACCATATTTGGTTGCTACTGTTTGAATCTAAGGCACCGAACTCATTAGTGAATCTCCCGTTAACCTTGGTATTGTGATCCCCTAAGACTCATGAGCCGGAACATGGTGGTATGAGACACTGTGGTCGAGCTGTCGGCCTACGCTGGGGCAACGAGCCTCCCCTTAGTGACCAGTGAGCACCCTACTCTCGTGAGCTGATTATGGTGGTATGGGACACCATATTTGTGCTGTCAACCTACATTAAATGATGACGAGCCCTCTGTAGTGACCTGGAGTATATCCTGACACTGCATAAGGGCGACGAGTCTCATTGCAGTATTTAGGATATAACTCGACCTGTATTGATTGATAACGAGCCCTTTACAGTGATTTAGAACTGTAACATCGTATGAGATTTCCTAGCACTGACGACCCTAGAATGGATCAATGTTTGGGAATTGATATAAGGGAGGTGTCTTAGATTCCCAATCCTGCTATATGAAAAGGACTAATAAGAACTTGGTAATCATACTCATGACATCGTACTGCACATGCCATTGGCATTGGTGTGAGAGCACAGTGGTAGTGATTCATGCCGCGATCGTTAGATGTTGTCGCAAGAGGGAGTTTGTGGTGAGGGCATGTATCATTATTTCATATCATTCTTGCATTAACAAGAGTATCTAGGACATGTTTGATTATACTACTTTATTATTACTGCTTGATTGAATTGATAACATGTTAACCTTTACTGTATAGTTTCACTGAGTTGATCACTCACTCCCACATTCTGGGATTGTGCTTAAACACCAACCAAACTCTGACTTAGCTGCAGGTGACGGTGATGCCTATGAGGCGGAGCCGGAGTTCGACGAGGACGAGGAGACTTTCTCGTTTATGCAGTTCTTAGGCGGGTTCATGTGAACCTTGTCCTGATTGGCAGGGATTCTGGGATATGATTATGTTGATTTGTCACGATTTTCTACATGTATTTTGATACACAGTTGTACTTATTGCCCTGGGTAGAGCACACATCTTTTGGGAATTATTTTTGGTTTATATATGTACTTAAGTCTTCCGCTTGCATTTTCTCACAATCCCTGAAATATGTCTGCTGATTTGGCTTAATCTACTTCATGTTTATGTACTAATACATACAACATACATCCATCATTATTTATGTTGCATAAGTGATGTTTTGGAACTCGGGAGCTGAGTTATGCTCGACCCCCGAATTTCAGGGTGTTACAGTGTGCCTACCAACTCTTATCCTAGAGCAACTGATTAGGATAGTCAAAGAGGATTATCTTGATACACTTCCATTTTCATCCCTCATCTGTAAACTTGCACACTGGGTAAGGTTGCCAGCGAAATTGGATAAAGTACATCCTGAAGTATGGTTCAACCATGATGCAGTTCAACAGGTGCACGTTTTAGCCTATTCTCATATAGATAGTCCTCCAATAGGAGCAAGTAGCCAGCAACCAAAAATGCAAATGGCCTAGGGATCTAATCAGACACCCCTCTATAGTCTTGAGTCAGTCACAAGTCATGTACTTAAACGCCATCTGCAGAATGGACTAGACGGGATTGACAAGCGGCTCCACAACTGTGAACGACGACTATCTGGGATCAAGGACAAGATGGACGCTCTCCAGCACACTATGCAACAAATTCTTAAATTTTTGACGGTTGGAGGACCTCATACACCTTAGTTGGTGAAGGCGTAGGAATATGGATTTGTCCATGCACGGACACTGTGATCACTTTTTCAAAAGCTAACATACTTTTTTGTCTAACCTTGCATATTTTGGGTTATTCTCTATCATTTTGTTTTGATATGCCCATTGTTGGGCTACTTATTGTGTTGGTTTTGAGATGGATGTTGAAATACTGCCAAGCTTAGGCAGTTTTTATTTTGGATATTTTTATTGATGGTTATTTGATAATTAATATATCCTTATTGTCATATATTAATGCTAGTATGCATGAAATTCCGTGAAATGCTAGTATGAACTGTGTTTGTCTTCTCCTGCATATGCCTTAACCATTGAGAATTGGTTTGTGATTTATGTCATTTAAAGCTATACAATTATTTTCTGTTAAAATCATAGCTTTCCTTGACCTGGTATGCATAAATGGTTTTCATGCAAATAGATATGTCATTATCTGTTATAAATCTGTCTCTTACTGATTATGTATTTTAGAGTTGTATCTGGTATGTATGGCAATATCTAGATCTCTATTATTTCTCCCATATCCTGTAACACCCTGAAAATCGGGGGTCGTGTATAAACTCAACTCCCGAGTTCCAGACCGTCACTTATGCAACAAAAATGATTATGATTCAATGTTGTCTGATTTAAAGCATTCACATGAGTAAAAGTATACCAAAACTGCAATTCATACTTCGGATCCAGTGATAAAAGCAAGCGGAAGACTAAACCATATGTATATCACTGTATGAAAAAAAAAAAAGTAAATCTCATCTGTCTCTAAAGTATGAATACATCTCTGAGTCTCATATACATGTACATGAACAAAAATGTAATGTTCCAAATAGTCCCACTGAAGCCCCATCGATCCAGGTCGCCTACAGGAAGCCGTCGTGATACTGCATGTATGAGAACTCGTCCTGGTCCTCGTCAATGTCTGGCTCCACCTCCTGGATCTCAGCCTCACCTGCATCTACAACAGGGTCTGGTGGGTGTTGCAAACACCATCCCGTAACGTGGGAGTGAGTGATCAACTCAGTGGAATCATAGAGCAAGGATTAACATATTCACAATTCAATCATGCGATAATAGTAAAGTAGTAAATCAGACAATCCTAATACTGTTGTTAATGCAAGATGACATGACGTGATGTATGCCCTCACCGACGATCTCCCTCATACGGCAACATCTTACGACCGCGGCATGCCACACTCCCTAGAGTGCTCCACATCTTCCAGGCACATGCAATGCTATGGTGATATGATTTCCAAGTTGTTATTAGTCCATTCAAACAGTAGGATTGAGAAACTAAGGTACTTCCCTTGTATCAATCCCAACACCGATCCTGTCTAGGGTCGTCACTCCTAGTAATCTCATATGATGTATATTTCGTAGGTCACTGCAAGGGCTGCCAGGGCTGTTGCTCGCACTCGTTGCACCGCTCCCCCATCACCTTATCAATACAGGCCTACCGTACTCTACTGCAACGGAAGGGTCGTCGCCTCCCGTGGACTCAGAATACGCTCGCGGTCACTACAAAGGACTCGTCGCCTGATCAGTGTAGGCCGACAGCTAGAATATAGTGTCCCATACCACCATAATCTGCTCACGAGTCTAGGTGCTCACTGGTCACTACGGGGAGGTTTGTGGCCCCAGCGTAGGCCGACAGCTCGACCACGGTGTCCCATACCACCATGCCCGGCTTATGAGTCTTCGTGGATCAAGGTACCATGGTTAACAGGGTTTACACTGGTAAGTTCAGTACCCTAGGTTCAAGCAGTTATGACTCATACAAGGTGAACATACATCGGCCAGTCGGGTTGCTTGACGGGCTTGACTAGCGCGATCGCATCTCAAGTCGAACGACATGAAGTGCGTAAAACACTTCGCGTGGCCTAACCACTGCCGCCAACCCCAAACACGAATCACGTTCATCGACGCGTCGTTCGTGGCTATGACCAGTCAGCCACGAATTCACTCGGTTACTGACTGCCTGGACTAAGTCTAGTCCCAAACATTTATGGAATCACATTAGCAATTTAAGTGAGAGTATTGAAATTGAAATACAATCATGTGAGCATATTAACACATGTTATAACATTCAACTTAAGCAAATCTTCTAACACATATATTCCATGCATGTGATGAAATCATGCATACAGTCAACATGTAGGAAATCATTTAGGTCAGCATATTAATTGAGAAATCAATCTCAAACTATCTCATAACATCATTCAATTCAATACATACTAATACAAACATTTATACAAACACATACACTAAACACTTAAGTCTACATATAGTATGTCGACCCAAAGTGCGCAATTAGGCGAATCTCTTCGCCAAACTAATTATGCACGCATTCCTAACTTCCTAATGTGACAACAAGCCATGTCAATCACGTCAGCAAAATATGAATGTAACCCGTACTTCCTACAAATGACTAAAATGCCCTAAATCTCATATCCTTCGTTAATTTACGAAACAGGAAACGGAGAGCATGTTGTACATGTCAAACGGCGATGCCGTCGATAATCTACTATTAAACGACATTGAAAGCGTTGTAAACCATCAATCAAAGCGTCTAAGATCCTCACCTAGTCTCTTACGGATGCGGGATTTTGAACGGAGCGTGTACGCTTCGTCTACGGCAGTAGGAGAACCTATTTTACAAGTTACGTTAGCTAACACGTCGTGAATCTAAGTAAACCCCAAATCAGCAAGTTCTAGGGTTGTTTTATACCTGAAAGAACGGAGAAATCACCAGCCAAGTGAATGGAAAGAGTTGCTGAAGCAGTAGCAATCGGTGGCTCGGAGACGGGAAAAATCCCTTCCACTCTCTCTCTCAAACTCTCTCTCCTTTCCTCTAGGGTTTACAATTTTCGGATGGGAGAGAGAAATGAGGGTTTCAACCCATTTTTTAAGCTTAAAAATGCCGGAAACAGGCTCCGGAACGAAGTTTACTTGGTGCCTATCCATTTCGGGACTGTTTCGGTCTAAAAGTTGCTTTCTGGTGGTCCCCTGGTCGATTGCGATCGGACTTAAGCTCATGCGTACCAGATGTAGCATGTATTAAGTTTTCAGTCTGGCAGGGTTCGCAGATCGCACGTGGCGGACCAGTTTCAGTTCAGCGGTCACCGTACGTAGATCAGGGCTGAAAGTCTCATGATAATAAATAGAAATTTTTTCTGATCCGACGGTGTAATCTGGATGAATTCTGACGGTCAGAACGCTTAATACTGACGCGTCAAGTCATGTGTCAAATTTAAATTTGAAATTCCAATTCTGTCCCTATTCGCGGTCTCTTCAGTCTGGGTTCAACGAAATAGTCTGTGATTATCAGTTTGACTTGATTTTCGAGATGATTGTCAAGTCCAGCTGGGCGGTTCTAACGGTCTAAGATAGGAGGTATCGGACCTTCGACGCGCGGTCTAAATCCAATACAAGAATTCAAAGTGGTCTAGAGAACAAACCCGCTTAGAGTTTGATCCGAGGTTATAGAGTATTGTAGAGTTGTTTGTTCTACTCGATTTGGGTCTTGTAGAACGTATTTAAAGTGATCAGTGACTATTTCCCAGCTACTCTAGCGTTGCGCTAGCTAACTTACGCTTAATTTCCATGGAATTTAATTCTACGCGATTTTGGGTCGAATTAGTGCTCGGGCCCAAGTACGGATTTTTCACGGGCGTTACATATCCTTATGCTACAACTTCAGTTAACTAGTATTGTTATACCGACCTTTGCTAATGATTGACAAAAATGGGGAGAAAAAATCCCACCATGAAAAAAATTGTGCGTATCTATGTATGAATGGTGGTACTAGTGTTAGGGGGAGCAGCTAAATGAAAACAAGGGGAGCAGCTATGTACTTACATGCTTAAACTTGCAGTAGCATTGTAAAATTATGTAAAGAGTTATGTAACACACAATTTAGGGTGTTGGTCTAGATACTGTTCTAGGACTTTAGGCGTTTAGTAACGTACTTGACAAAGGGGGAGATTGAAAGTTTCCTAATTTGTCAATTAGCATGAGTGTTGAGTCAGTAAGACAAGTGAGCCCCATAGAAAGATCATTTAAACATCTGCCTCAACAGGATGTGTGCACAAACTTGTCAAAGGTAAACTTAGCCTCACATCCCATGTCCCAAAACACCAGGTATATAAAACCCTTAAAATGATTAGGACAACATAGGGTTTAAAGTGAGAAAACTATTTTACAAAATTAGGAAAATCTTTAAGTTTTTTGTCTTTGTCGATTTATTAATAAGTGGTTCGATGAAATTGAAATCTATTATCGATGTCCTCGAAACACACTCGATATTATCGAATTGAGGACTTCAGATGTCCAGTAACTATAATGAATCCTGGACTGAATTATCGATGAATCAATGGTATGTTCGATATCATTGAATTTTAAATCTCAAGTTCATCAAGACATCTCAATAAAATCGACATCTAGTCAGTTGTATCCAGAAAACAGATAAGGAAAATCATGTGATTTTCGATATCTCGAAGAGAGCCTTGATATCCTCGAAATTCAAATCTCGATGATATCGACGGACCTTCGATGATATCGGATTAGGACATAAATCTCACCAACAAGCTTTCAATAAAATCATTTAAGTATCGAGCAGCTCTCGAGGATATTGATATTTAAATATCGATCATATCGAGACTAGGTTGATGTCATCGAAATAGGACACAAATTGTCCAGCAAGCTTATAGGAAAATTCCTTAAAAATAGCGATGAATCGACACTGTGATCAATTCCATCGATGTTCAAAATCGGATGATATCAAGGGATGCTCGATCATATCAAATACCTATTAAGCTTCAAAGGCAGGCCTGCTCTCATGTTTTCAAATGTCGAGGAATCGAACATTGCATCGGTGAAATTGGAGTTTGAAATTTGATGACATCGAAGATTGTTCGAAATCCTCGACTAGTTGGTAAAAGGTTCAAAAGCTATTGGCAAACTGAGTTTGTGTCATCGAGCGGTCATTCGACAGTATCGAGAGTATATGCTCGATGATATTGAATCCTGCTTGATGATATCGAACTCTGTCAAAAAATATGAGTGTTTTATTTCTGTTGGAACTTTTTACCTATTTAATGAGAGCTTGCCTTTAGTTGTTGGTAGAGAAAATAGATAGAGCTTTTAAGTGTTTAAACCAGATCACATACCCTAAGCATTTTTCTCTCATGGGAGTTCATCCTCCGATCCACCCTCATCATTGATATTCAATAGAGTGGATTGGGGAATCAAGGTCCTTCAGCTATCACCTTAATGGTAAATCATTGAGATGGGATACCTTAAATGCTTAGATGATTAGAATCGCTCTGTCTTTTAAATAAAAAAATATTTAATAGAGTAGGATTCCAACATAACCTTGACCCAACCCGTCGCCTTACATTGGAGCATCATCTATGTTGTTATTTAAGGGATTTGAAGATTCTTCATTAATGTGCTAAATAGGTCTCATCTACTTATCTGTAAGTCATTAGAGTCTAGAAATCCTTTTGATCATTCCTTTTGTAGGATTAGGTCAAAGGTGCAAAGTTCTCATTAGAGGCCTCCGATGGGAGAGTACGTGAGGGTGCTATGTGTTGACCCTTGATCTGTGGAGAGCATACACTTAGGTCCTTTGTGTAGGTCCTTGACCTGTGTGGTCTAAAACTTAGGTGTTGTGTGTTGACCTTTGCTCTTATGTAGGGCATAAACTGTTAGGTTCCTTATGTGGATCCTTGGCCTGTGTAGCCTAAAATCTGGATTGTGTGTATTGACCCTTGCTCCTGTATGGGGTATAAACTTGTGTCTCATGGAGAGATGTTTGGTACCTTGTGTAGGTCCTAGAGTCAACCTTTTGTAGGTTGTACTGGTTTGAGGTGAACTTGATTTGAAACCTCCGTTAGTGAGATCCAGTACACTCAAGGGTTGAGTGCATCTGCCAGAAGTGGATTAGACACGTAGTCGAACCACTATAAAAATGACCGTGTTTGGGATTGATATTTACTTTTACCTCTAATGTGATTTCTCTGAATGTTCACATAATGCATGTTTATATAATTACCTAGGACCAATTAGAATCACATCTCACACATAGTCACATCCATCATAAACTATGTTATACATCTTGTTTATGTTTTGAATGGTCTTATGATTGGATCCTCTAACTGGCTTGGAAGCCATTAGAGTTACATTGAAGAAATCCTGTTATTTGTATATTAGTTCAGGATTAGGTTGATATATTTTAAATCATTATAAAATTTTAAAAAAGTCCTATTCACACCCCCCCCCCCCCCCCCTCCTCTAGGACATCTTGGCATATTCCCACTTCAACTAAAGCAATCATTACCACAATTTCGGGAGATGTTTGTATATTTATAGGAGGGGAAAGATACCGTAGTATAGGGATTCTTTCCTGATATCTTAAAGATCTACTATGATTCGGGATCTTCCCAAGATTTTTGGGACTTGATCTTATCTCCCGAAGATCTAGGGATAGATCTTTAGATCTCACGAGGATTCTATGAATTTGTAGCTCGGCTATGGGTCTGATCCCAATGTGGGCGCTGAGTTGAAAATGAATGATACCATCTTGATTGACATATCGACATTCACCATTTTTGACTGTTAGATGAATTGGAAGGTTCGTGTGTCCCTCACCTAGGCGCCAAGGACTTTTGACTTGGGTAGGGGTATCGTCGATCTATGGACGTTCTATGACTGAGCTATGGGCAGTCTGTGACTGATCTTGGACTTATCTGTGATCGATTTATGACCGAGCTATGGCTGGTCTGTGATCGATTTGTGATTGATTTGTGACCGAGCTATGGTCGATCCGTAATTAACACGTGGTTGTTTTATAGGCAATCCATAACCATCCTTTAGCCGATTTATAAATTAGGTTGGTCTTTCAACCATTGGTGTGAGCTTGGAAGCTCTTTGTGTGTCCTTACAATTGCATCTCTCTTCCTTGGAGTTTGCTCTATTTTAGGACGTAGAGGCCTTATTAGGCTCGGGTTCTCATGGGCCCATGCTGGTTCAGTAGAGTTGGTCCATTCCATAAGCCAACTTATATACTTGTAGATTTTTCCCCAACATGTATCATCAACAACATTCTTTTGAGGTGTCGATGTTATCCATATTAACATCATATATGTAAGTCTTTGTAGTTTGCATTACTAATACATTATATAATATGACACTAGGGCAAGAGGCTGGGGTGGGAGGGGTTATTCATCATTGGCCTTGGCCTAACTTCTAGGCCAAGATTTCAAGCACAAATCTAATCCTTGAGTAGAGTTAACTAGCCCAAGCCTTAACCCATCAACACTTGCTCAACTGGTGGCCTGAGTAGCCTGATCTAGTGCCACACTAGTCGGGTTCATGATTTTAAGACTCGAGCCAATTCTATTCAACTTGACCAAGTCAACTTGAATTTAGTAGTACCTGGTCTAATTCAATACTATGGGTCACTACTTTTGTTGGCGAATTTTGGCCAATAGATATGATCAATGTAGAGTTACGCGCTATGATGAACCCGCAAAAGATAGGGAAGATATGAATAGTGGGGGGGAGTCGGTTGCCAGCTGTGGACACTCTGATACCTAAGTTAAGCTTGTAAGTTGTAATTTAGATGGTGTAGACTTGGGTTTAGATCTCACATTTCCCTCCAATGATCGTATATATAGTCTTAAAGGCGGTTCTAAAATAGTCGTATATTAATGTGATTGTTGGAGAGTCCATGTTCTGACGGAAACCTATCTCGAAGATGTCTTTGAGCCCATATCTATCAGATTAATCTTTGGCAAAGATCGAGTCTAGTCCTATCTCGGTCTAGGGAGAGATCCCTTCAAGGTTCCTTATACAACCTCTGGTGGTAGTCAACCTGGTCAACTCGAGGTGCTAGGGAGCTTGGGGCTCAAGCTCCTTCCCCATTGGTCCTTTTCTCGCGTTGTAGACATTCCTGATGATGTGAGTCCCCTACCATCGAGCTTTTTCCTTGGACAACTCAGTTGGCGGCTCATCTTTGGGTTGCAGGAACTACTTGTCTTATGTCGATGACCCTTTTGCTTGGACTTCGATCACCCCAACTTGAGGTCTACCTCAGCTCGGAGGTATATCACTTGTAGAAAACTGTGGCTCTTCCTGTGTGAGAGACCAGTTTAGTTTTCCCCACAAAATTTTTCCCCCACTTCCGAGATCGGTTTGGATGAGGTTGAAAGTGAGATCTTATATTGGTTTGTATACATGAGAATTTCATATTCAATTGTTAAACAACCTAGATTTACTAAATTTTGAACTCAGCCCAGATTTTTCGATAACTAATAGAGGCGGGAGCTAAAAGGTCGGCAGCTGGCGCAAAGTCAAAAAGGCGGCATTAATTCTGTGTGGAAACTGAAAAGGTGTACCATTATTGCAAACATCACCTCAAATTCTAAGTGAATCAATGGGTGACATCTGTTAACCGGGTAGTCATGCCTCTACTCGGGTGAATCCCTTGATGCCACATGGAGAGGTGCGTTAGTCAAAGCATCACCTTGGAATCCTATGTTGACACATGGCGTTGTACGGGGATAGCTGCAACAAGCTAGGAGTTTATAAATACCATGAATCCGCATTTATTTTCACTCATTCTCTTTGTGAGGTGTTCGAGCTCTTACGATCTTTTGCCGCTCTTCCTTCCATTAACTTCCCAAGCCTCTAGTGTCTTCTTGCTCTTGAAATCCTTGTGCTGCATCATTCTCGGTACACTCTTCCATGTCTCCTCTCTCTTTTTTCCTTATGCTTTCTTTTCCCTTGTGTTGTTCTCCTCGATGTCTTCCGAGGAGGATTCTAGTGCGGTCACCATTTCTGACGATCTTCTGTGTGAGTCAGATGGTAGAACTTCTGACTCTGGGTCCCTACCATCTATTGAGTCCAGATCTTAGGGACCTATCACCATACCACCATTTGAGGTCGAAACATAAGCTAAGGAGTCAACCTAAACCTGGGCCTCTATTGATCTGGTCCTTACTACTGACACCTTTATGTCGCAGTTGATTATGGCTTATCTGAAATATCTTGGGTCAGTTCACAGCATTCCTAGTTCGGTGGCTCTTTTCCTTCCTCGAGCTAGAGAGGTCTCGAGCTAACCTCTTATGGGGGAAGTTGCATATTATCCTGCCTTCTTTACATACAATTTGCACTTTCCTCTCTCTCCTCTATTAAGAGAGGTACTTTGTCACCTCAGAGTCATCTCGAGGCAACTAAACCCTAATGTATGAGGGGCTATTTACGGCTACTATGTCCTTTAATAGCTGGTCGAGAACTCCAAGCTCACAGTAGATGAGCTCCTTCACTTATACCAAACCAAAAGCAGTCCTGACTCTCATGGCTGGTATTATTTTTTTCTTAGCGAGGCAAGGGTCAAGCCATCATTACCAATAATTCATCCTCTAACAAGGGTTGGAAGGACAGGTGGTTTTTTACATCTGGAGAATGGGAGGCTCCGGCAGCTGAGTTGGATGGCATATACCTAGTTATTTTACTTGCATTTTATTTACTTTCTTTTGGTGCTAATGTCATGTTGTTTTTGTCTACAGCTTTTCCCAGGTCGCAGTTCAGCCTCCCTGACTATCTTCTTCAGTAGGTCAGGGTGGCACGATTGTGACTTAGTGAGCATCAAGATTATAGGCGGTTGTTCACTATCGAGCTTCTGTGTCAGTTCAGTCTTACTCCAGCTAGTAAGTTTCTCATCTTGATGGCTTACTGTCGTTGGTCGGTAGTCTTCTAACTAAATTTTCACTCTCTTTTTTTTTTTTTGTTATAGAAATGTCTGATCATCCTCAATCAAGGAAGAAGAGGTCTCTGGTCATTGAGTTGGATAGGCTGAGAGAAACTGTGAAGAAGAAACACCTCCTATGGCTCCTCCTCCTTTACCTCATGCCCCTTCGAGCATCGCTACTGCCCCTACAATTGATCTGACTATGGTTGAGGTTACCACTGTTGTTGCCTTAGTAGTTGATTCGGCAGCTCCCAGGGTTGTCATTGTTATTGTTACCCCTCTTGCTTGGCTGCAAGAGGTGGTTGATTTGGATATGTCCTCCCCAAGGGCTGAGCAAGCCCGAGCCAAGGAGGCTTTAGGTGCAAAGGGTGCTTCTGACCACCAGGGATTAGATCATGGGGGTGCCACTATAGGGGGCCTTATCTTCGTCCTTCTCGAGGTACCTAATCATGCTTTTGAATTAGGGTCAGAGCACTCTGCTTGAGGAGGTGAACTCCTTACTATCATTGCATCTAAACGACCTCGTTGCAATGATGGGGAACTCGACCATTAAGGTATGTTGTTCATTAGAATGTTATATAATTTCTTTTATTTTTACTATTCTTTGGCTAACTTGACTTCTTTTCTATCACCGGAGGTCCATGATGCCATCATGGTCCAATAACTCATGCTCGATCTAAGGGTCAAATTAAGGAGGTTGATCGCTAGCTAGGTGCTTTCAAGGCTGACCTTAAACCGAAGACCTAGGAGTTGTTGGCGGTTGTGGAAGCTTAGGAAGCATCCTGTGCTGAGTCTGAGTCTCTCATTCATGCCTTAAGGGTAGCCAAGGAGGAGCATGAGGTTGACATTTCCTAATTAATTGATGCTTCTTAGTTGGTGGTGGAGCGACAAATGAATGTTAAGCTGAAGGCTAAGATGGCTGAGATAGAGGCCCAGGTAACTGAGGTAGAGGCCAACATCTAAGCGAAAGAGGTGGCTATGGTGGAAGCCTACAAGGCCTCTAAGGACCACAAGGCTGAGTTAGATGAGTTCTTCGACATTAGCTTCTTGAACAACTGGGAGGAGGTCCAAAAATGCCTCCCTAAGTTTAATATGTCATGGATGGATGACGAGGTTGGCTCAATAGCTAACAAGGAAGGCGTTACTTAGGTTGCCTCATAGTAAGCTCTTGATAAGGAATGTGTCGTCACCACTAAGTAATAAGCCATCCATGCTAGCCATAATTTTTGTAGCCTCGGGATCTTTCTAGACGTGCCTTGTATCTTGTAAATTTTTCTATTTATAATAAAAAAAAATTATTTTAAATCTTTAATCTTTCTCTAATTGGCATGTGCTTGTGTGTATATTAGTTTCCACTCCCACTTTCAACATTGACTTGCTCGAGCTCCGAAGTGAGAGCTTTGGCCGGGATTCTAATTCCTTGTAGCAATATTTATCATTCTTTCTTTACCCACTTTACTGAACAAGGCTTATTATTCGGTAAATGGTGGTAGGGGTTGCACCCTATAGAGTCTCCTTGGGACGTTTCTTAGACTATTCCCGAGTACTTAGGTCAGTATGGAAGGTGCCTTTACTGGGCCATTTTCCTCTGATCGTTGCCCATTCAGGGCAACATGCTCAGCTGGAGGGTGCCTTCCTCGGCCTTTCCCTCTCCTCAGCCCTTTTGTTCAATCAGGATAGAAGCCACTGAGTTTATTACAGTTGGAAGGGTTCCAGCTCAGCCGTTACCCTTTCCTCCTCTCTTTAGTCACTGCACTTGTCATTTAAAGAAAGTAGAACAATCGTTGTAGGAAAAATGTACTTTGATTAACAAAAAATTATTACAACTAGCTAACACCTTAGGTGTTTGTTGAAAGTGGGATTCCTGAAGCGTTTGTAAAGCTTAAACTGATTAGTTTTCATTGATAGTATATCTTCAAGTTCTCTGAATTCCAAGGATGGGGTAAAACTCGTCCTTCTAAGTCTTTTAGCCGGTATGTCCCTAGTCAAACTATAGCGGTGACTTTATAAGGTCCTTCCCAACTTGGTCCTAAGGCTCTCGAGCTGGGTTCTTTCGAGTTAAGGGAGACTTCTTGAAGCACCAAGTCTCTTACTCTGAATCTTCTTTACTTCACTCTTGAATTGTAGTACTGAGCAACTCTCTGCTGATAGACGACGACCTTTATTTGGGCATTATCTCTAAGTTCTTCGAGAAGGTCAAATTTAATAGTATTTGACCTTCATTTTCTTTTGGCCAACAGCTCGATTCAATATGTAGGCATTCCAATTTCAACAGTGACCATTGCCTCGGGACCAAGGGCTAGTGAGAAGGATGTTTCCTTGGTAGTTGTCCAAGCCATGGTTTGATATGCCCATAGGACATGTGGTAGTGCTTCTACCCATGCCACCCTGAACCTTTCAAGCTTTGTATTGAGGTGGCCCTTGATGATTTTTTTTTAATAGCTTCTACTTGACCATTGGCTTGAGGGTGCTAAGGTGAGGCAAAGACATTGTGAATATTGAGTTGTTTGTACAAACCTCAGAACATGGCATTGTCAAATTATCTTCCATTGTTAGTGACAATGGTGTGGGTTATGCCAAATATGCAGATGATGAACTTCCAAATAAAGTCAGTCGTCTTCTAATCAGCGGTTCGAGCTAAGGGCTAAACATCGGCCCACTTTGTGAAGTAGTTGACAGCAACGATGGAGAACTTGGTATGCCCCTTACTTGTGGGCAAGGGCCCGATGATATCGACCCCCACTGAGCGAAGAGCCAAGGACTACTCATTGGGTCAGTTGTTGGGGCGGTTATTGCGACACTTCATGAATCGTTGGCATTGTTGCATCTTTTCATAAATTTCTTAGCATCCTCATGCAAGTGTGGGTTAGTAATATCCTTGTTGGACCGCTTTGTATGCCAATTCTCTCCGTCCTCAGTGATTTTCATAACTCCATGGATTTCCCTCATGTCATACTCCAGCTTCTTCAGGTCGTAAGTACCTCAAGTATGGTAACGAGAACCCCTTCTTGTAAAGGACATCTCTCAGTATAGTGTACCGAGCAGTTAATGATAAAATAAAAAATTAAACAATTCCTAAATACTCTTATTAAATGTATGAATGAGATTATAAAATGATGCATTCGCCTTACAATCTAACACTCCCTCATAAGAGACTTCAATGCCTTTTTCGCAAATGCTAACACTTCCTCATCAAGCAACACCAACGCCAAATCACAACATCCTATTCTAGTGCAATGCGATTGATGTACATGATTAGTAGAGTGATTATTAATTCTAATTCATACAGAATATTGGTGAAGCTAGGATACCGACATTATATCACACGTCTTTATCTGGATTACATAGCTTGTTGTGGCACGTAGCGGCTCATCACCAGTGTCCCTTAATCTAAATTTAGGTACCACCAGTTTGTCTCACTAATAAATTTTTTTCAAAGGTACAACATGATACCTAAATGTATGAGGATCAACCTGGTATGGGTCGTCACCTAAACACTGAGTACGATCACTCAGTTCCGAGGTACGAGCTTGTCACATAAAACTAAATTACCATAAAGGAAAGGGCTCGTCACCCAATTCCATTAACGCTTGGGTCGTTCGAACAATATTCTAGCATGGAACCATGGGTCGGGTAATTTAACAGGGGCCGTTCGAACAACAATCTCTTACCCCTATCAGTGCTCATTGGTCACTATGGGGAGACTCGTCACTCCAGCATAGGCGAACAGCTTAGGCACAATATCCCATACCACCATGCCCAGCTCATGAGTCTTTGTGGGATCATATTGTACTAACAATTATGAATGAACTCATCTACTAGGAATGAGGTATCTTAGATTTAATTTATTCATGTCATACATTGTGAATATACATGATCAGTTGGCTAGTGGACTAATATGATTAACTTAGGAGAACCCCAATACAACTGGCATTGGGTGCAAGAATCTCATGTAGTCCATCTACTATCGGTCATCCCAGTTCAGCCCGGGTTGATTGAACAAGCCTAGGGTGATCGACTTAACTCGGGTTATCCCTTGATTTAGGCAATTTATCGACTGACCCAACATCATAGCATTCCTAGGTATTTCTATGGACTAAATACTACATCACACAATTATGGCATATGTTTCACTACATAACCACTTAGACATTTCATCAAGCATATTACATTCACTAAAGCATTAAATCAAACATGCTAGGATGCATAAAGTAAAATAATCACTTAGGCAATACATCAAGCATGTGAGCATCGACAAAGAAACACATTCCACCACTTAGACATTTCATCAAACATGTGAGCAGGTATATCCAACTAATATCATACATTATAGAAAAATCAAAATGTTAGCATATTATCATACAAAAATTTATCTACTAGTAACTAATCATTGACTAAGACCCTTAAGGGTCGATAAAAGATAACTTAGAGATAATGGTCCGCACCTTTAAGAAGGAATCTACGATTTTGAGTTCCTAGGGTTATGGATTTGGAAAAAAATCATCAATTACTAAATTAAAATATAAAAAATACCATTAATGACTAGAAATCTACACTATGTTGCTTATTTAAAGGGTAAGATATAATTCTTACATCCGATTCTTAGCATGGGAGGATTTGATGGAGGTTTAGTAGTAGCCAAAGGTTTGATTGAAGAAATACTAATCCTACAATCACCATGATTTTCCTCTCTTTCTCTCTCTCTCTCTCCTCTCTCTTTTCTTTTTCTCTCCCTCTCTCTCTTTCTCCTTTTTCTCTTCTTTCTTCAAAGCTAGGCTCAAAATTCGTATGGTAATGAGAGAGGAGGGGGGGGGGGGGGGGCTATTTATAGTGTCATAATGTGTATAAATAGCCCCAATGACTCTTTTATCAATAAAACTACCCTAGGGGAGCTTGTTCTCAACTCATGAGGCCTTCTAGAGGCCCAATTTCTCATCTACCCCATGGGGTAGGTGCCTTGCTACAGGATCTACATTTCATCATAACTAGGCAGCAATCGGATGCTTCGATTAGCCATGAGGGCCCCACTTACGATTGACAGTCATCCATGATCGATCAAGGCCATGACATGGAAATGTGTGGGAAAATATATTTAAATTGCATCTCGATTTTGGTTAAAACCCAACGATTGGAAAGTCACAATATCATAAAAGAGCAAAGAGCCTAATTCACGTAAAATTTTAAGTTTCTGCTTAGGGTATTTGCACATCTCATGCACTTGGCCTTCGTCCCAAGTTCAACAATTCTAAACACTATCCCGGGTTGACATACGCAATGGATGTCAAGCCTAGTATGATGGTCGTTATTCTATAATTTCGAGCCTAGTGGACCACTAACGTGCAATCTGTACCTAATCTGATAAATCTGGGCATTTTTGGGATGAATTAGACAGCAAGATTTCTCATGTACGATGATTGGGGTTTGGATTAGCTAAATTCATAGTATGGCCTATTTCCAATTAATGAAAATGGTGATTTGACTCTAACCACCCTAATCAAGAACCTTAATTTAACTATACTCGAAACTACCTGAATTTGTAAAATGTATTAAAAATATAAAGTATTTATTTAATCATATGGGATAATTTTTAGTATGATCATAAGAAATTTGTAAGAAAATACTGAATATAAAACTTTAAGATGAAAAAGATATGTGTGGCACGTCGATAATGTGCAGTTATAGAAATTTTTTAGTTTCAATAGGTCTATTTCTTATAATATTTTTTAAATACTTTTACTAGTAAATGTTTTTTAAACATTTTTTATATGTATTATTTTATCATTAAGTCTAATTTATTCCTACCAAATTTTATCTCATTTTAAGTTTTAGAAAAATTTTAAAAATTCTCGGAGTACTAGCTACCAAAAATATATGATTTTGGTATAGTTTCCAAAAATATATTAAATTAATATCATTTCAGTTTTATTTATTTATTTTTATATAAAACTAGACTCATGAATCTTCAATATGGCTTTTGAATCACCTCAATTAGAGTTGTATAAAAATAGATATGAATTTCTGAAGTCAGTGCACTGAAACTATTAATATTCGAACATGCAGAATATTACTGAATGTGTTTGCTCAATTCAACCGAGTCCCACTCAGTGCAACTAAACCCTACTATCTAGATTTACTCTATTTTTCAAGGTTTCCTTGGTTTAATCGAGCATGGTTGTCCAAATTTTGTCAATGCAACTCAGTTTACTCGGTGCAACCGAGTTCCACTCGGTTTAACTGAACCTTGCCGTCCATGTTATTCAAAAATCTCAAATTTCACTCAGTCGGGCGGTTTTAGTGGATCTAAGGTCACTCCTTTTTGTCTTAAACATGTGTGAATACACACATGAACATGCACTCAATTCAATAAATTAAAGGTTATGCCTAAGGATGTCAAATTCCTAGCTGGAAAAAAATCCAGGGCGTTACATATGTGCTCCCATTTTCTTGGCTAGTTACAAGCCCGCTATGAGTGCCTTGTACTCGGCCTCATTGTTGGAAGCTCGAAAGCTGAATTGCAATGCATACTCGATCTTGATCTGGTCGAGGGAGGTTCAAATTAACCCCGCCTCACTTCCTTGTGCATTCAAGGACACATCTACGTAGAGGATCTATGTCGATGTTACCGAGCTTTACTCTTTCCCCTCATCTGTGGGGGAATTCTCGAAGAGTAGGTGAATTCAGTGATGAAGTCGGCGACAGCCTGTCCCTTGATAGATATCCATGGTCAATATCTGATGTCAAACTCGCCAAGCTTGATTGCCCACTTAGCGAGTCGACCTAAGGCTTCTAGCTTCTGTATCAGTTTTCAAAGGGGCTGATTGGTCGGGACAACAATAGTGTGAGCCCGTAAGTAGGGCATGAGTCATGGGGATAACGTGACTAAAGCTAGGGCCAACTTCTTGATCTCGGGGTAGAACATTTTGACATCAACCATTACTCTGCTCACATAATAAATGGGTCATTGAGCACCCTTGTTCTCCCTGATTAGGGTCGAGCTTACTACGGTTGGCGAGACAACTAAGAATAACAACAACTCTTCCCCTTGCACAGGTGATCCGCATTGCCCATTGTTTTTATACTCTTTCTCAGAGAGCTATCGAGTAGCATTGCTAGCTTCATGCTGGTCACCTCTAACTATGTTGACCCCATGCTCAATTAGGAACTTCATGGATAGGTTCTAGATGGAGAATACAGCCCACATGGCATCCATGGATGGTCTACCAAAGATTGCATTTTATACTGAAGGGCATTCTACCACGAAAGTCCACCATGGTTGTGACCTTGCTAGAGCCCTCTCCCACTATCATTAGAAGTAGGATTCTCCCTTCCGAGGTCACACTCTCTCTCCTGTGAATCCAAGCAGAGGGGTTAGCATAGGCCATAATTTAGATCTCTCTATTCCCATCTTGTTGAAGGCAGCTGAAAAGAGAATATCTATTGAGCTCCTTGTGTCGACCAGCAGCTGGTGCACTTTGTGGTTGGCCATAGTCATAGAGACCACCAGTGTGTCATCATAAGGGTGTTGGATTCTCCTTACATCCTCCTCAGTGAGGGCGATTATACACAATTTTATCTTGGGCTCCTTCCCATTTGGATGGTGAGGTTCACCTAATAAACCTTGTTGATAAATCTTACACTCCAAACATGAGCTTGACGCACTCAGCTCGAGTCGCCCCCACCAGAAGGTCCTCTAAAGATAATATAGATTTCCCCTACCGTCTCATTGTCATTGTGTTCCTCTCGCTGTTTATGCTGAGGAGATGGTCGATCTTCTTTGCGCCTAGTGAAAAATTTACATAAATAACCCCTCTGGATGAGGGACTTGATCTCCTCCTTGAGATGAAAGCAATTGGCCATGTTGTGCTCGTGATCGCAATGAAATGATAATATTTTGACTTGTCTCTCTTCTCTTGAGTGAACCTCATCTTGTTCAGCCACTTAAGGATTCTCTTCTCTTTGACCTCCATGAGCACCTTCTCTGGTGTGGTGTTCAATAGAGTGTACCAGTGAAATCGACACTCTAAAACTTGAGAAGTATCACCCTGATCATTGTACCTTTTTCTTTTAGGTTTGGTGCTAGGTCCCTCATTGGCCTCCTTTCTCTTCCTATCTTTCATTGAGCTACTCTCACCCTTGACATATTTACTACTGTCAAATAGTTCCTTGCCATTAGTTTTTAGTCTCGGTTTAGAAGGTCAGCCATGGTCGTTGGGGGGTTCTTGTTGAGCAAGAAGAGGAAACTCCCTTGTCTAAGCCCGACCATCATGGTTGTGAGGGCAACCTAGTTGAAATAGCCGTCAACCTGGTGCATTGAACTGGTCAATGTAATCTTTTAGTGACTCGTCATCCTTTTAAGTTACTATAAGAAGGTGGGTCACTAACTTACAAATATCTTTGCCTCTAATAAATTGGGTGGTAAAGGCCCTACTGAGTTGGCTGAAAGATCCAATGGACTTCATATTGAAGGTCATGTACAACTTTTGAGCTACCCTGGTGAGTAATAGGGAGAATGCCCTATACATCACAGGTCCAGAAGCGCTATGAAGCTCCATCCATGCTCTGAATGACTCTAAGTGCTCGATGGGGTAACCCGAACTCGTATAAGGTTATATTTGGGGCATTCTTAACCTAGGCAGCAGCTGAGCCTACATGATGTCGTTGGTGAATGGCAACTCGGTCTGCTTCAGGAGGGCATTAATAGATAATGGGGCCACTACTTGGTATGCTTTCTGAATATTACCAAGTTAGTCTTGAATCTTTTTACTTTCCACCCCCCAGGGGACCTCATTTTGCCATGGCTTCTAGGGCTTTCCCCCGAGCCTGTCTCCTCTCATCAAGGGTATGACGTGGGTTGGATTCAACAATATCTATAGTTGCCCATGTTTGGGCCGAGGTGGCAACGCCTCATTCAACACACACTTTCCCTTAATGTTGCTTGGGGCACAAGATATAGGGCCGGACTGCTCAGTTGTCACCTCTACTTCTTCTCATGGATTAGCCAGAGACAGTTGGTGCTTTTCCAACAACCTCATGATACGCTCTAACTTATCAGGCAAGGTCCTAACCTGGTTCTTAAGAGAAACAAGTTTGCTTCCCTAATTTCATGATTTATGTACTATTGCCTGCGAGGGCAGCTGGGACTGGGGAAGAGATCGTGAAGCCTAATCCTCACCGTATGGGACTTGGTGGGAAGACTCAGCTGCGGATGGGGCCTTCCCTTTTCTGTTTTCCATCGGAAGGAAGATTGGGAGCACTAGTAGATGAAAACAATGAGAACACGTCTTTGTCGAGTTCCCATAGATGATGTCAATCTATTGTTGCCAGATTTTGGCCAATAGATACAACAATGTAGAGTTGCTTCCTCTAATGAACCTGCAAATGCTAGGGAAGATATGAATAATAGGGGGGTGGTCGGCTATGGACCCTTCAATGCCTAAGTTAGGCCTGTAAGTTGTAATCTTGATGGTGTAGACTAGGGTTTAGATCTCACCATTTTCTTTCCTAGTTTAGGATGGTCATGTATATAGAATTTTGGAGGTGGTTTTGAAGTAGTCATGTATTAATGTGATTGTCAGAGAGTCCCTGTTCTGACAGGAAACTATCTCTGATGATGTCATTAAGCTCGCATCTGTCGAAGTAATCTTCGACCAAAATCAAGCCAGGTCCTCTCCCAGGTCTAGGGTGAGATCCCCTCTGGGTTCCTTGTACCACCTTTGGCGGTAGTCAACCTAGTCACCTGGGGTGCTAGGGAGCTTAGGGGTCGAGCTCCTTCCCCACTGGTCCCTTACCTGCATTGTAGACATTCTCGATGATGCGAGTCCTCTCCCACCGAGCTCTGTCCTCGAACAAATTAGCTCAAAGATTCATCTCAGAGTTAGAGGAAGTACTTGTCTTGTGTCAATGGCCCTTCTGCTTGGACTTCATTCAACTCAGGGTCTACCTTAGCTCGCAGCCATATCACTTGTAGATAATTGTAGCTCTTCCTATGTGAGGGACTAGCTTGGTTTTCCCCACACCAACTATTATTCATTACGTGGGTGTTTATCAAATTTTGAACAAGACTTGGTGGCCCAACCATTTTTCTTTGGGGGCTTAGGCTTGTGCCTGTTATGCTACACTTATGCTAAGCTTGGACCAAGCTTGGCCCTTGGGTTTTAAGTGTCGGGTAGGCTTAACTTGGCCCATTTCCACCCTTATTGCCTACTTGACAAGTTTTAACTCAACTTACAACTGAATAAGTAGACCCATTTTTTTCAAGTTTTGGCTTCGACATGCTATGCTAGGCATATGCTGAGTTGTTGCCAAGCTTAGGCCTCGGGTCTCAAGTGTTGAGTGTGCCTAGCTTGGGCTGAGCCAAACTTGGCCCATTACCACCCTTACTACCAACTCGAAGAGTCTCAACTTGACTTAGGGTTGACTCAATTCAAGAATTTTAACCATGGTTAGGTCAACCTGCTGATCAACTCCCAACCACTTCCAAGGCGTGTTTGGTCCAAGCTAAATAGGTGGTGGTTTGGGTGTCAATCGGGTAGTCTCAGGATAAATTCTACCCAACCTTACCAACTCATGTAGCTTGTCAATTTGTTAGCCTAAGCAACCAAACCTAACTGAAGTTCTAAAAAATGATGACTTAACTAGAGATTTGGCCAAGTCAACTTGACTTGACGAGATTTCAAGCTAAGCCACTATGAACTTGTTAGCGAGCCCAACTCGGTTTTGACTCAAATGGAATCAAGTTGAGTTTTTGAGTTTTTGGACTGTGGACCTGACTTTAAAATGGAAACAAATTAATAGATGATAAGTGTAGAAAGTACATATTATGTCTATATGCTTGTATGTATCCAAATTGAGCTGGGTTGGCATACTTTGGCCTCATATTCCATTCTTGAACCAAGTTTGGTTGTGCCGAGTTGGGTTGGTCGACCCCAATCTAATTACAGTAAAATGGGTGTTGATTGGTGTCTTAAATATGTAAATCAACATGTTCATCGATGACAGTTCGATGTCATCAAGCAAACTTTGATGCCATCCAAGTCATGCTCAATGTCATCGCAAAAATCTGAAATTTCACCTGTTGGTTGCTGGATAGTCTGGGTGTCCTGTTCGATGTCACTGAAGGAAGTTTGATTCCATCGAGGTTTGTTCGATGACATTAAAATATACCATCCTGAAAATCCAAAATTTTCATATTTAGTCGCTGGAACGTTTTGGTGCTAGTTTGATGTAATTAAAGATTGTTCAATGACATGGAAGGCTGATTCAATGCCATTAAATTCCCATTGAAGTGCCATCAAATGATTGCGCAGAGTTAGCATACTTGCGTATTTGCGGAATTTGTTTTTGATTTCAATTGTGATTCTTCCAAAAGCTATATATGTGTGTAATTAGGATTAGGGTGTATTAAGGAGCTTTCTAATTCATTCCTAGGGTTTTCAAGGGCTTGTAAGGGGAGATTTGAGGCTTGTTCGAATCGGGTATTCTCTCTATCTCTTGTAATTTTTTGCTTTCATAGTGATTTTTGTCGCTTGGTGCCATGGTTTTTTTTTCCCAAAAGGGTTTTTCCATTTTAAATTTTGAGTCTTTATGATTGGACTTGGTTGTTTTAATTGAATTACTTTGTTTGATTCATCTCTGTGTGCTTCTGCGGTCTCCCATCAATAGATGGTTAGTTTAAGTGGGTGTGGTCAGGCTAATATTCAATGGGTCACCGCTCCAATTTGGATGGAATTCTTGAGCCATTTAATAGACGTGTGGGGTTTGAGCTAATCTCAGCTCGACCTAAACCCAACTTCTATCATTCATTAGATAGGCCACACTATTGGCATGCTTTAATACAAAGTCAGATAGTGGAAACTCTCCTTGTAAAAGATGGAAGTTTCCTCCTCTCTCCCGTAACCCTAGAAAACTTGGGCTGTAGGAGGGATATGAGCACCTTGGCCTCTTGGGTTTCCTCCTAAGAGCTTAATAGTTTCTTGTTTCTTAGGATTTTCATGCACACGAAGCTCTTCCAATGTAAACACACATTATGTTCATTCCTCCACTTCATCATCACGGTAACACAAGGTCAGCCACTACGCCAAAACAGTGAAAAAAGGAGGGTCCCAAACTGTCTCAAATGACCAAAAAGGACGGTCATGGACAGTCGCATGGGCCGTCAAATTTTGATGTGTCGTATTACTTAAAGGACGGTTGAAAACTGTCATTCTTATTGACGAAAAAAGGATGGTCATGGACCGTCCTTAAAAAGGACTATCATGGATCGTCTCTTATGAGCCTTCAAAGGACGGCCATGGACCGTCCTTTAAAAGGATGGTCCTGGATCGTCCTTAAAAAGGACTGTCATAGACCGTCTCTTATGAGCCTTCAAAGGACAGCCATGGACCATCCCTAAAAAGGACTGCTATGAACCATCTCTTATGAGCCTTCAAAGGATGGCCATGGACCGTCCTTTTAAAGGATGGTCATGGATCGTCCTTAAAAAGGACTGTTATAGACCGTCACTTATGAGCCTTCAAAGGACGGTCATGGATTATCCTTTTAAAGGATGGTCATGGACCGTCCCTAAAAAGGACTGCTATGAACCATCTCTTATGAGCCTTCAAAGGACGGTTATGGACCGTCCTTTAAAAGGATGGTCATGGACAGTCCTTAAAAAGGACTGCTATGAACCGTCTCTTAAGGGCCTTCAAAAGACTGCTATGGACCATCCTTTAAAAGGACTGCTATCAGCCATCCCTTATGACCCTTAAAGGACATTTTCAAATTTGACATGTTACGTATTCTTCCTGATATACACTTGTTATAAATATATTTCATCATATTCACATTCACATCCATCTAAACCCAAACTACATCCATCCAAACATACAATCTTATCCACATTACATTCATCCACGCATAATACATATGAGTTTAACATCATAAGTAAAAAAAAATCTTCAACCAACAAAACATTATAATTCAGAATCATGAAGAATTGCAGAAACTTCTTTTAAAAAACTGGGCACTTTTTAAAAATAAAACTGATCATTAAAATTAAACTAGTACGAGTAAATAATGCAAAAAAGTGTTTCAATTAATAGAAACAACAAAAATTAAAGCTTTATAAAAAGGGGCATGTGTTAAAAGGGATATATTCTTGTTTGTTGAGTTTGTGATTGGGCTACATTATTACAGCAATCGGGATCGGGTTTAGGTTTGGGTTTTCAAGTTTAGGTTTAGGTTAGGGAGTTGAGATTGGATTAGGTATCGGTCTAAGTTTAGGGATTTGAGAATACATTTAGGTTTTAGGTTTAGGTTTAGGTTTAGGTTATAGGTTATAGGTTTAGGTTAAGGTTAGGTAATAGGTTATAAGTTTAGGTTATAGGTTATAGGTTAAGGTTTAGGTTATAGGTTTTGATTTAGGTTTAGGTTAAGGCTAAGGTTTAGGTTATAAGTTTAGGTTGTAGGTTATAGTATATAGGTTATAGCTTTAGGGAATTGAGAATAGGTTAAGGTTAAGGTTTAGGCTTAGGAAATCGAGTTCGGGTTCGAGATTGTGTTTAGGTTTGGGTTTTTAAATTTAGGTTTAAGTTTAGGTTAGGGAATTGAGATTAGGATTAGGTTTTAGGTTTTAAGGATTTGAGAATACATTTCAGTTTTAGGTTTAGGTTTAGGTTTTAGGCTTAGGTTTAGATTATAGGTTTAGGTTATAAGTGCAGGTTATAGGTTTAGGTATAGGTTAGGTTATAGGTTAAGGTTTAGGGAATTGAGAATAGGTTAAGGTTTAGGTTTAGGAAATCGGGTTCGAGTTTGGGATCGGGTTTAGGTTTGGGTTTTCAAGTTTAGGTTTAGGTTTAGGTTTAGGTTAGGGAGTTGAGATTAGGATTAGGTGTAGGTTTAGGTTTAGGGAATTGAGAATAGGTTAAGGTTTAGGTTTAGGTTTAGGTTTTAGGTATAGGTTAAGGTTTAGGTTAAGGTTAGGGTTTTAGGATATAAGTTTAGGTTATAGGTTATAGGTTAACGTTTTAGGTCATAGGTTTTGGTTTATGTTAAGGTTATAGGTTTAGGTTTAGGTTAAGGTTTAGGTTTAGGTTATAAGCTATAGGTTTAGGGAATTGAGAATAGGTTAAGGTTTAGGTTTAGGAAATCGAGTTTGGGTTCAGGATCGGGTTTAGGTTTGGTTTTTCAAGTTTAGGTTTAGGTTTAGGTTAGAGAGTTGAGATTAGGATTAGGTGTAGGTTTAGGTTTAGGAATTTGAGAATACATTTAGGTTTTAGGTTTAGGTTTAGGTTTTAGGTTATTGGTTAAGGTTTAGGTTTTAGGTTTAGGTTAAGGCTATAAGTTTAGATTATAGGTTATAGGTTAAGGTTTTAGGTCAATGGTTTTGGTTTTAAGGTTATAGGTTTAGGTTTAGGTTATAGGCTATAGGTTTAGGGAATTGAGATTATGTTAAGGTTTAAGTTTAGGAAATCGGGTTCAGGTACGGAATTAGGTTTAAGTTTGGGTTTTCATGTTTAGGTTTAGGTTTAGGTTAGGGAGTTGAGATTTGAATTAGGTGTAGGTTTAGGTTTAGGGATTTGAGAATACATTTAGGTTTTAGGTTTAGGTTTAGGTTTTAGGTTATTGGTTAAGGTTTAGGTTTTAGGTTTAGGTTAAGGTTAGGTTATAGGTTATAAGTTTAGGTTATAGGTTATAGGTTAAGGTTTTAGGTCAATGGTTTTGGTTTTAAGGTTATAGGTTTAGGTTAAGGTTAAGGTTGAGGTTTAGGTTTAGGTGATAAGCTATAGGTTTAGGGACTTGAGATTATGTTAAGGTTTAGGTTTAGAAAATCGGGTTCGGGTTAGGGATCGGGTTTAGGTTTGGGTTTTCAAGTTTATGTTTAGGTCTAGGTTAGGGAGTTGAGTTAGGATTAGGTGTAGGTTTAGTTTAGGGATTTGAGAATACATTTAGGTTTTAGGTCATAGGTTTAGGTTTTATGCTTAGGTTTAGGTTTTAGGTTTAGGTTTAGGTTATAAGTGTAGGTTATAGGTTTATGTTTAAGTTAGGTTATAGGTTAAGGTTTAGGGAATTGAGAATAGTTTAGGGTTTAGGTTTAGGAAATCGGGTTCAGGTTCGAGATTGGGTTTAGGTTTGGGTTTTCAAGTTAGGTTTAGGTTTAGGTTAGAGAGTTGAGATTAGGATTAGGTGTAGGTTTATGTTTAAGGATTTGAGAATAGGTTAAGGTTTAGGTTTAGGAATTCGGGTTCAGGTTCAGGATCGGGTTTAAGTTTGGGTTTTCAAGTTTAGGTTTAGGTTTAGGTTAGGGAGTTTAGATTAGGATTAGGTGTAGGTTTAGGTTTAGGGATTTGAGAATAGGTTAAGGTTTAGGTTTAGGAAATCAAATTCGGGTTTAAGATCGGTGTTTTCAAGTTTAGATTTGGGTTTAGGTTAGGGAGTTGAGATTAGGATTAGGTGTAGTTTTAGGTTTTGAGAGTTGAGAATACATTTAGGTTTTAGGTCATAAGTTTTGGTTTAGGTTAAGGTTATAGGTTTAGGTTTAGGTTTAGGTTTAGGTTATAAGCTATAGGTTAAGGTTTAGGTTTAGGAAATCAGATTCGGGTTCGAGATCGGGTTTTAGGTTTGGGTTTTCACGTTTAGGTTAGGGAGTTGAGATTAGGATTAGGTGTAGGTTTAGGTTTTGAGAGTTGAGAATACATTTAGGTTTTAGGTCATAAGTTTTGGTTTAGGTTAAGGTTATAGGTTTAGGTTTAGGTTTAGGTTATAAGCTATAGGTTAAGGTTTAGGTTTAGGAAATCGGGTTCGGGTTCGGGATCGGGTTTAGGTTTGGGTTTTTAAGTTTAGGTTTAGGTTTAGGTCAGGGAGTTGAGATTAGGATTAGGTGTAGGTTTATGTTTAGAGATTTGAGAATACATTTAGGTTTTAGGTCATAGGTTTTGGTTTAGGTTAAGGTTATAGGTTTATGTTTAGGTTTAGGTTATAAACTATAGGTTTAGGGAATTGAGAATAGGTTAAGGTTTAGGTTTAGGAAATCGAGTTCAGATTCGGGATAGGGTTTAGGTTTGGGTTTTCAAGTTTAGGTTTAGGTTTAGGTTAGGGAGTTGAGATTAGGATTAGGTGTAGGTTTTGGTTTAGAGATTTGAGTCTACATTTAGGTTTTAGGTCATGGGTTTTGGTTTAGGTTAAGGTTATAGGTTTAGGTTAAGGTTTAGGTTAAGGTTTAGGTTTAGGTTATAAGCTATAGGTTTAGAGAATTGATAGGTTAAGGTTTAGGTTTAGGAAATCAGGTTCAGGATCGGGTTTAAGTTTGGGTTTTCAAGTTTAGGTTTAGGTTTAGGTTAGGGAGTTGAGATTAGGATTAGGTGTAGGTTTAGGCTTAGGGATTTGAGAATACATTTAGGTTTTAGGTCATAGGTTTAGGTTTTAGGCTTAGGTTTAGGTTATAGATTTAGGTTATAAGTGTAGGTTATAGGTTTAGGTTTAGGTTAGGCTATAGGTTAAGGTTTAGGGAATTGAGAATAGGTTAAGGTTTAAGGAATTGAGAATAAGTTAAGGTTTAGGTTTAGGAAATGGGGTTCGGGATCGGGTTTAGGTTTGGGTTTTCAAGTTAGGTTTAGGTTTAGGTTAGGGAGTTGAGATTAGGATTAGGTGTAGGTTTAGGTTTAGGGATTTGAGAATAGGTTAAGGTTTAGGTTTAGGAAATTGAGTTCGAGTTCGGGATTAGGTTTAGGTTTTCAAGTTTAGGTTTAGGTTTAGGTTAGGGAGTTGAGATTAGGATTAGGTCTAGGTTTAGGTTTAGAGATTTGAGAATACATTTAGGTTTTAGGTCATAGGTTTTGGTTTAGGTTAAGGTTATAGGTTTAGGTTAAGGTTTAGGTTTAGGTTTAAGTTATCAGCTATAGGTTTAGGGAATTGAGAATAGGTTAAGGTTTAGGTTTAGAAAAATCTATAGGTTTAGGGAATTGAGAATGGGTTATAGGTTAAGGTTTAGGGATTTAAGTTAAGCTTATAGGTTTAGGTTTAGGTTATAGTTTTAGGTTTAGGGAATTGAGTTTAGGTTATAGGTTTAGGGAAAGGTTAGGTTAAGGTTATAGGTTTTGGGATTTGGGAATAGTTTTAGGTTATAAGTATAGGTTTAGGTTAGGTTATAGGTTAAGGTTTAAGGATTTGAGAATAGTTTTAGGTTATAAGTAAGGGTTTAGGTTTGGGTATAGGCTTAAGTTATAAGTTATAGGTTAAGGTTTAGGAATTCAGGTTCGGGTTCGGGCTTGGGTTCGGGTTAAGGTTATAGGTTTTGATTTTAGTTTAGGTTATAGGTTATAGGTTAAGGTTTAGGTTTAGGTTATAGGTTTTGGGATTTGAGAATGGGTTCAGGTTTAGATTATAGGTTTTGGTTTTGGTTTTGGTTTTAGGTTATAGGTTTAGGTTAAGGTTTAGGTTTAGGTTATAGGTTTTGGGATTTGAGAATAGGTTTAGGTTAAGGTCATAAGTTTAGGTATAGGAAATTGGGATCGGGTTCGAGTTCGGGTTTAGTTTTTAGTTTTCAAGTTTTGGATTAGCTTTAGGTTAGGGAGTTATGATTAGGATTAGGTGTAGGTTTAGGTTTAGGGATTTAAGAATACGTTAAGGTTTAGGTTTAGGAAATTAGGTTCGAGTTCGAGATCAGGTTTACGTTTGGGTTTTAGGTTTAGGTTTAGGTTATAGGTTATAAGTATAGGTTTAGGTTTTAGGTTTTTATTATAGGTTTAGGTTTAGGTTAAGATTTAGTTTTAGGTTATAGGTTTTGGGATTTGAGAATAGGTTTAGGTTATAAGTATAGGTTTAGGTTTAGGTTTAGGTTTAAGTTAAGGTTAGGTTATAGGTTAAGGTTTAGGGAATTGAGTTTAGGTTATAGGTTTAGGTTTAAAGATTTGAGAATAGTTTTAGGTTATAAGTAAGGCTTTAGGTTTAGGTATAGGCTTAAGTTATAGGTTATAGGTTATATGTTTAGGTTAAGGTTTAGGAATTCGGGTTTGGGTTCGGGTTTGGATTCGACTTTGGGTTATAGGTTTTGGGATTTGAGAATAGTTTTAGGTTATAAATAGGTTTAAGTTGGGTTATAGGTTAAGGTTTACAGATTTGAGTTAAGGTTGTAAGTTTAGGTTTAGGTTTTAGGTTTAGGTTAAGGTTTAAGGATTGGTTTAGGTTAAGGTTTAGGGATTTGAGTTTAGGTTTAGGTTTTAGGTTTAGGTTAAGGTTTAGGGATTGGTTTAGGATAAGGTTTAGGGATTTGAGTTTAGGTTTAAGTTATAGGTTTAGGTTTAGCTTTAGGTTTTAGGTATAGGTATAGGCTTAGGTTATAGGTTATAGGTTATATGTTTAGGTTAAGGTTTAGGAATTCGGGTTTAGATTCGGGTTCGGGTTCAGGTTTGGATTCAGGTTTAGGTGTTATAGGTTTTGGGATTTGAGAATAGTTTTAGGTTATAAGTATAGGTTTAGGTTGGGTTATGGGTTAAGGTTTACGGATTTGAGTTAAGGTTATAGGTTTAGGTTAAGGTCTAGGGATTTGATTTTAGGTTATAGGTTTAGGATTAGGTTATAGGTTTGGGTTTAGGTTTATGTTATAGGCTTAGGTTATAGGTTATAGGTTATAGGTTATATGTTTAGGTTAAGGTTTAGGAATTCGGGTTCGGGTTTGGGTTTGGATTCAAGTTTAGGTTATAGGTTTTGGGATTTAAGAATAGTTTTAGGTTATAAGTATAGATTTAGGTTGGGTTATAGGTTAAGGTTTAGGGATTTAAGTTAAGGTTATAAGTTTAGGTTCAGGTTATAGGTTTAGGTTTAGGGAATTGAGTTTAGGTTATAGGTTTTGGGATTTGAGAATAGGTTTAGGTTTAGGTTATAAGTTTAAGTTTAGGTTTAGGTTTGGATTCGGGTTAAGGAGTAGATTAGGATTAGGTGTAGGTTTAGGTTTAAGGATTCTCTAGTATTATCTACTACATACTAGTAATATATAACCAATATGGGGCACCATACCATAAGCTACAAGAATTTCATGTCCCCCTAAACAAGGTATCCTCTATTGATAACATATATATGTATTATATAAGTTTTTTATTTTCATTTACATTCCCAAATACATTCATCATTCATCCAAGAAATTGAAACAAGCACTGTCAATATATGACTAACAATTGAAAAGGAAAATCATGCATCTTATCGTACCGACCGCCTTATGTTTCTTTTCACCTATGTAACTCTCATATTTGTTGCAGCTGTTAGTTCACCATCAGTAGTCTCCCTAACCAAATCTTTGTGCAGTCCCTCCATTTGAAGCAGTGGCTGAAGTTACAAGAAGTAGGACTGATTAGTCTTTTCATGTTTTGAAAAAAATAAAATTCTTTATTTTTGACTGCAAGTCTACTTATAATTATCATTGCTCTTAATCTATTTATAATGAAAACTCTTTTATATTTTTTCAATCCATCTTCCATTTTCTTCTTAATAAGAAAATCCATATTTACTAATACTCCCATTTTTCTATTTTTTAAAAGAATGAGTTCAGACTCTGAAAACGTCAGCTCTAACACTCGTACTTTCAGCCCAAACCCTAACCAAGGTCTCCAAAATTACCAATCTGCCACTGTGTGGGAACCCCCAAATCTAGAAAAATCTAATGACTTACAGTCAACTATTGCACAGTATATGAAATGGGAAGCAAATAGTGAACCAAAATGTCCATGCTTATGCAGTAAACCAGAAAGATAAATTGAAAACTTTCCAATTGTGCATTTTACTAGATTCTGGGAAATGTGAATGATGTGAATCACCTGCCAAAGGAATCCACTAAAAAGAAAGGAACTCCAACATAGCTTTGCAAACTATGAAGGAAAAGCAGGAGGGATTCCGAAGCGAGGAAGAGTCTGTTTTAAAATGTCAGCAAGTGCAAAGGAATGGGAAGCAAGAGAGGGTGCAATGAGGTTAAATACTCTTGATCAGGTTCACTTTCTCTTAATCATGTAGTTCTACAAGAGAGAAGAAAATACAAATTATGGCTCATGTGAAAAGATGCAAATACTATCCTGTACAATTTTTTAATTTTTTTTTTTATTTTTTTTTGTGTGTGTGTCAACGGTGTGGGTGTTAGTGAAATCCTCAACAAAAAAGATGAGTTCTTGCAATCATTCATATTTTGCAGCTTTCCTGGGTCAAAATTAACTATTGTGCACATTTCAACACTGTCATGAATGGGAAATCTAAAAGCAGTTTAGTCATATAGATGTTTTTTCTTCTTTCTTTGAAATTTTAATCATTAGAGTGATAGTAATTAGTGTGTTTGGATGCAAACTGACCAGCCTTGTGAGTCATGATTCACCTTAGAAGGCAAAAAAAAAGAAGAAGCATAATTAGTAGTATGTTAATGATTTGTACTTACAAGACATATCCAAGCTGTCCATCGGACAATAACATTGGCACCATTGACATGCCAGCAGGAGTTGGTCCCTTACCATAGATCATAGGCTACAAGATAATAATAATAATTATTATATATATATATATATATATATATATATATATATATATATATATATATATATATATATATATATATTGAGAGAGAGAGAGTTAAGTTTACCGTCATTGTCATGTTGAAACCATTTCTTGAATATGAGGACGTCCCTTATTAATCTAAAATAGTCAAAGAGAATTACAATTAAAAGAAAGAAAAAAGAAAAGAAAAGAAGGAAAGCAGGTAATTAGACACTCAAATGCTACCAAAAAGAAAAATATAAACTTATCTTGTTAACTCCCCCTGAAGTGACACCTACACCAACCTGCAACAATGGAAACCAGACCAGTCCCAAATGTGTACTTAGGAATCAAGGAAGAAATGGGTTATACTGAAATTGTTATTAAATAGAAAGAAATATATTATAACATAAACAATCAAAAACCAAAAATCACTAAAGTGGAATGGAACTCCCAATACATAAAGATGATCATACATAACATGACCATGAACAACCTAGACGGAAACTAGAGAAATGACCAAATTGTAATCAATTTTCTGAGCTAGCTTCATGTTGCATGCATTGGAATTCCAATTTGGAAAGAACACGTCTCTTGGCCATCATTTTTTATTAGACAAATTGCTGAAGTGCATGTATGAATGGATGTTCCATTTGAAATGGATTGCAAGAATTGAAGATAGTGAGTTGCAATTTGAGCATCCAAAGGACAGACCATGTAGAAAATTATTCAACCATGCATGTATGAATGGATGATCTAAATTACAATAGTTATTCTGGAAAAGTGAAAATTACCAATTTGTAATTATAGTATGACTGGTATGCGTTTGGGACTTTGGCTCCTAAGTGCAATCGCTATACTTTGAAGATGGACCTGAAATAACTGGAGTTGAAATTTGAGGGTGAGTTACTTACTAGTGAATGCTAGGAACTGTAACTAGGATTTGGTTGTTTCATCTTTTTTAAACTGAATATTTTCAATTCAATTTAGTTGCTCATCCAAATACAACCCAAAATTTATTATGTTATTTTTGTGAAAACTAACATGTAGATGAAGGAATTGGCTAATGGAAATAACTAGAAAAGGATGACAATTTCAACTAGAATTTGGTTATTTGTGACTGATCTGAAACTCAGTATGAATCAGGGTGGTAGACTCGTCAGGAGGGCCAAACATTCGCATCGAATGTTGGACTATTGGCCATTCTTTTTCAACTGCCCATTTATTTTGCATGCAGTGGCTCACATATGAGATAACTGGCCTGATTCTTAGGCTGGACAGATTGACAATTGGGCCTACCAGATGAAATTTTGGATCTCGATGAATGGTCTGGGTCACACATGCATTCCATGTTGACACTTTTGTGGATGTCTAGGTTTAATGAAATCAGATGCTATCATAGCTAGAATAGCTCAATCTCTAACAAAAACAGCTGAAAGGATACACCAAAGAAGATTCCTTAACTCAAAAAAAAAAAAAAACAAAAATAAAACAAAAATAAAAAATAAAAAACAAAAACAAAAACAAAACAAAACAAAACAAAATTGATTTAAAAGAAACATGCCACCATAAAATTGTTTGTAAAGGCCAAATTGAATTTACAAAATCAAGCTAAAAAAGGATTCAAAAGTTCGGAATAACAAAAAAAATTATCATACAAATATACCTTTGCACTATTAGCAATAGCAGAAGCATTTATTGCATGTGGTCGTAGACCATACTTAGACATTAAGCTGAGCATTGATGATATAAAGATATAACTCTCATCCTCTTCAACCTGCACAACAATGATCACTAGGAATAGTTCCACAGGAAAGGACAAAAGATATCCATAATCTTGTTGGCAGAAGAAGCAGTAGAGTTTAGATAAAGTAGTTCAAGACAACAGTTGAATCACTGTACCTATGCAAGTCTAGATTGAATTTCTTTCAAGCCAGCTTCACATACTCAACCATTGTCCACGACCCCACCTATCACATTTTCTAAAGACTGCCTTCAATCATGTTAAAGGAGTGAAGTTGAAACTCCAATGAATATCTAGATCTAACAAATCTAACAATAATAAGAACGCTACAATATCCATGCATCATCAATGGATATTGACATGTCATGCTTTCTAATTTTCAAAGATATTTGTGCATCTTTTATCAGGCCCTGAGAAAAAACCTAATTTTTGTTATCAAACATAAGAGCCAGTGCAGGCACATCAAGTGAGTTTCATTATACAGTAGAAGAAATGATGGTAATCTACAACAGAACATAGTAATCATTATGCAGTAGAAGAAATGATCACAGCTAATTCATTTGCTGAAGATTAGACAATAGGCCACACAAATGACATGAATTGAAGGCTTTAACTAGATATGATTATGCATCACTTTTCAATTCTAATGGTAAGATATGCATGATTTTGAAGATGGGGGAAGCAGTGAGAACACAATCTCATGGGAAATTACAGATATGTTAAAACTAAAAGAATGCGAACATTGACATCCATATTAGATTCACTGGATCAAGAATGTTTGGTAATGAGAAATAATATTAAGGAAGGGGAATGGAATTCTTAGTACAAAAAGCAGGACGCTATGTGACTGGCTTAGACAAAGTTGGAACAGCAGAGTTAACACCATTTAGAACCAGGGCAAGCACAGTATTTATCCTGACATAAATGGTTTTTTTTTTTTTTTTCCTTTCTAAAAAATGATTGAAGTGAAATTTTAATGGGAAACTGAAATTTTTATTAAAGAAAAGAAAGTCAGGTCTAGATTTAATTCATCAGGGTGTTTTTGGAGTTAGAAAAGGTTATAAACATTTTCCTAATTTAATTGAATTGGAATCCATTGCAGAGTTGATTCTTAATTGAATTGGAATCTTAAAAAAATAGCACATTGAATAGATAACTTCCAAGTTTTCAATATTTGGTAGTTCTTTAAGCGACTTAATACCCATATAAGTAGTAGTATCCTATTTCGGTTAATGGTTAGCATTCAGTAAATTGGTCAGTTAAACAGCAAGAGCAACATCTTTTTTTTCTTTTTCTTTTTTAAATGGTTTTACTCATTTTTTTAGGAAAAGCTAGGACATGCGAAGAATAGTTCTACTCCCCCAACATGAGCCAAGGTGTAAGATCCATGCATTTCATCACATGGGGCCCACCTTAGATATGTGTGGCCTGAAATTAAGGACAATTTGGCCAATGGGAGGGACACACTTGTACAAAAACTGGATGGTTGATATAACTGGACTAGCTTGATTTTCTAGCCACAAAACATTCATGGTGGGGCTCACCATATGATCAGCCTGGACCAGGCACATCTGGGGAGACTCGCAAGTAGCCTTTGGAGCTCATTGATGATTTTAAAATAAGCATACAAATCGATCATGTAATATCATTCAAGTGTCAGACACAGATTTCAGCCATAATATGTTTGTTTTATGAACTACCTAAGAAAGTTATGGGTGTTATGACATTATGGGAAAGGATGGGTCCTGAACAACTATTGTGACATTGGATCCCAGAAGCATCTGTGCGAGAAAAGAGAGAATGAGAAATAAAAATCAGGACCGAATCTTCAAATTGCAGTGAGTAGATATTAGTATATGCTAATTGAAACAGGGGAATTACAAGATTCTCTACTCAAGAGTGTATAGTTTCTGAAAGAACATATTACTGAAAAAATATGAAATTGTGTGCAATGATCAAACACTATTTTATGGAACTGGCACATATTAAAAAATGAAACCCGAAATTAAAGATATGTGGTTTTGTGACCGCTAGTAAAAGTCATTGTAAAAGCACCACCTGAACATCAACATGGATGGCCACATTGTGACTTGGAAACAGAGTTACATGAGGATGAGAATATAGCTCTCAATGTATTCTAGAGCCCGAAGTTGAATGAAATTGAATTACCTGATTGTCCCAGTCAGTTTGTGTGCTAGAGCCCGAAGATCAGGCCTATCCATTCATCATCTGAGACCACAGGCAGGCATCAAATGCAAACCATCAGTCAATTCTCTTCACAGGCCCACATGATGAATGAACAATCCCAACTTTCTGGCTATGGAGCATATGTGCTGGGGCCAACCAGATGGACAACCAGGATTCCACACGCGCATCACGTTGGCACGTGAGAAGCCAATCTTGCTTCTCTTTATGCATACAAGAAAGGAAAATAGCTCTTAGAATATCAAAAGCCAAACCCTAAAACAGAGATTCGAACATCTAAAAAAATCAAGAAGATGGCAGAAATAGAAACAGATCAAAATGGATTTTTACATGAATTTGAAATTATTATTATTATTCATAATTAATTTTTTTTTTTTAAAAGTACCTTTGATGGAGAGCATCAAGAAGGGAAAAAAAAATCCAAAAAGGCCTGAGAAGGAGATTACTCTACATTAGGGAGTAAGGGTTCATTTAGGAGATGCCTAAAAATGGTTTCATCTGATTTTAGTTAATGAAAATCTGAATTTAATCAAAGGAAAAGCTTAACCTAATGTGGCCAACAAAAACTGGATAACTGAAGCACCAGCGAGAGGGAGAGGGAGAGGCAGAGAGAAAGATCGAGCAAAGAGGGCCGGAGAGCGAGCGGAGAGGGAGATCAAGAGAGAGAGCAGAGAGGGCCGAAGAGTGAGCAGTGAGGGAGATCGAGAGAGCGAGTAGAGAGGGTTGAAGTGTGAGCGGAGAGGGGATTGAGAGAGCGAGAAGAGAGGGAGAGAGCAGGAGAGGACCCGCTCGATGAAAATGGGAAAAGGGCAAACGACGCTCAGTACTTCTAAATTAGATAAACATTTCAAATCTGATCAGTGTGCGTTTACCATTGTTTAGAACAAAAATGGTAAACATAACTTTGGAAAGTGGAGGGCTCTATGGCCCCACTATGATGGATATGTTTCATCCACACCGTCCATCCATTTCTAGACATCATTTGGGATTGATCCCCAAAAATGAGCCCTAATTAAGTCTCGAGTGGACCACAAAATGAGAAAATTCCAGACGGTTGGACCACAATTTTTTATAAACATCATTTTCACAATTTTTTATAAACATCATTTTCACAATTTTTACAATTTTTTATAAACATCATTTTCACAATTTTTTTTAAACATCATTTTCACAATTTTCACAATTTTTTATAAACATCATTTCTAAACATCATTTTTCACAATTTCACAATTTTTTATAAATATCATTTTCACAATTTTCACAATTTCACAATTTCACAATTTTTTATAAGCATCGTTTTCACAAATTTCACAATTTTTTATAAACATCATTTCATATACAAAAATGGGTTGGACGGTTGGATCCATTTCTAAACATCATTTTCACAATTTTTTAAGCTTAGTTTTCAAGTCTTGTGGGGCCCACCATGATGTATGTTATTTATCGACTCCGTCCATTCCATTTAATGGATTATTTTAACAGTTGATCCAAAAAAGGAGTTAGATCGAAGCTGTAAGTGGACTACCTAACATATTAACAATAGAAATTTATTTTTTATTATTTCTTATGGTGTGGTCGACTTAGACCTTTGATCTACATAATTTTTTAGCTCTTCCACTGAAATTATATATCAGAATTGATGGGCGGTTTCGATTAAACACATGTATTCCAATGGGCCCCATGGATCCCCTCAAGGTGGGCCATACCATCTAAAATCATGTGAAGAAATGCCTAAAACATACAAAATCATTTGATGGGGCCCACCTAAAATTTTGATGCATATGAAACTTGGCCTGACTCCTCATCCAAGTGGGACACACATAATGGATGGGTTGGATTTGTGAACCACATAAAAATCCTCCTAATACCCACTGCACTATTTTTTTAACATCCAATATGTTGATTAGGTCATACAAGGCCAGATGAAGGGGAAAAACAAAAATCAGTTTGATCCAAAACTTTTATGGCCCCAAAATATTTTTTAATGGTTGACGCTCATTCAACACTGTTTCTTGGAATGTGGTCCACTTAAGATTTGGATATATCTCATTTTTGGTCTCATACCGTAAGATGATCTTTAAAAATAGATAGACGACATGGATTAAACATATACATCATGGTAAGGCTCATAAAAGTTTTGGATCAAGCTGATATATATTTTTTCACTTCATCCAGTTTTTTACACCTAATATATCAATAGGTTAGATATCAAATAACTATTATAGTGGGCCTTAGGAGGTTTTTAACAGTGGACATTCAATCAAAAAAAATTCCATGGTGTGGTCCACCTAAGATTTAGATCTATCTCATTTTTAGGATTAAGTCATAAAATTATCTTTTAAAATGGATGGATGGCATGAATAAAACACATACATCGTGGTGGGGTCCACATTGCACCGACTACTAGCAACCTGGCTAGTGGCAGCATAACTAGCCAAACCACGTACGCTTCTGGATGGAAGCGGATTGCGTATAGAGTAACTCGGTACCCTAAGCGTACTGAGTAAATCTTGTGGGGCCCACCATGATTTATTCATTTATTCACTATCCCACTCTTTTCTATGGTGGGTCCACTTAAACTTTGGATTTTCCCCGTTAGTTAGATGCACCATTCCATGGTGGGCCACAAGCTTAAAAATAAAGTCAATCCATGACTTGGGTGGGCCACGCCACATACTATAGTTAAGAGGGTTACCCTCCCATTAAAACATTCATAATCATTTATTGGGCCTACCTAGATGTGGTTCATAGATCCAACCTATTCATTATGTGTGTCCCACTTGGATGAGGAGTTAGCCCAAGTTTCATACATATATAAAAATCATGAGGGCCCCACCAATTAAATGCTTTTATATGTTTTAGGGATGTCTTCACATAGTTTTAGATGTTATGGCCTACCTGAGTTTCGTATACGATTGATTTTTGGACTTAAAGGGGACACATCAAATGCATGGTGTTGATGTTCTACATACATCATGGTGGGGTGCACACAGATTAACCTCATGGGAAGTTCTCATGAGGTGACCTTATAGTACCATTTCACTATTTAGGTAACTCCTTCAAGGCCCGTTTGGCCAGGTGGATTGGAAGGGATTGAATGGTATTAGGGTGGACGACATGGATTTCAAGGTAATGAATAATGATGGTGTTATCAGTGGATTGTCTTGGATTGCTATATCCCGGGATTGTTATATTGAGTCTGTTTAGCACGCCCGGCCAATCCTGGGATTAAACCTTTCCATCCCTTCCAATCCATCTAACCAAACATGTCATAGGCAAATTTGAACGGATTAGGGTGGATTGGATGTGATTTAAAGGTAATGATGGTGTTGTCAGTGGATTGTCTTAAGATCCATGGGATTACTATATCCCGCGGTTAGGTCATCCAGCCTGTTTGGCACGCCCGGCCAATCCCAGGATTTAACTTCCAATCCCTTCCAATCCGCCTGGCCAAACGGGTGTTACTCTAACCAAGTAGGGCCCACCTTGATATATTTTATGTATATCGACACCATCCATATATTTTTTCATCATATTTTAGGATGTGATTTTAAATCATAAGAACTCAATAATTTTAAGTGGGTCATACCAATCAAAACAATGATGAATAACTATTAAAAACCTTTTGAAGGCCACAAAAGTTTTAGATCAATTTGATCTTTGTAGTTTACCTTCATCTAGATCTTCTTTACATTATCAATAAGTTGGATTGTAAATAAATATTACTAAAACCTTATGATGGGCTCTTTATAAATTTTAATGGTGAGGTACTATATTATCATTCTTTCTAGTGGTGTGGTCCACTTAAGATTTAAATCTACACAATTTTTTATACCCGGCCCAAAAATGGGTTGGAGAAACATAGGGGCGATAAGGATATACAACACATCATCAAAATCTCACTTTTGTTATCTAACTTTTCAAATTTTCTTGTCAAAATGCAAAATCTAGTTTTCTTTTTTAAAATATAAATTTTTTTACAATTTGTCAATTTTTTCACAATTTTGTTTAATTTCTTAAATTTTCTTTTTCAAAATATCATTTTTTTTAATCTCACTTTTGTTATATAACTTTTCAATTTTTGTTGTCAAAATACAAAATCTAGTTTTCTTTTTTTTTAAATATTTTTTTTTTTACATTTTATCAATTTTTTCACAATTTTGTTTAATTTTTTAAATTTTCTTTTTCAAAATATCATTTTTTTAAATCAAAATCTTGTTATATAACTTTTTAATTTTTCTTGTCAAAATATGAAATCTAATTTTTTTAAAAAAAATATATATTTTTTTACAATTTGTCAATTTTTTCACAATTTTGTTTAATTTTTTAAATTTTCTTTTTCAAAATATCATTTTTTAAATCTCACTTTTGTTATATAACTTTTTAATTTTTCTTATCAAAATACAAAATCTAGTTTTCTTTTTTAAAAAATATATATATTTTTTACAATTTGTCAATTTTTTCATAATTTTGTTTAATTTTTAAAATTTTCTTTTTCAAAATATCATTTTTTTTATCGATTTTTTTTTTCAAATTTATAAACATTATTCAAAGTTCTTGATTTTTTTTTTCAAAATATATATTTTTATAAAAGTACAGTTTTTTTTTTTTTTCAAAATTTAAAATTTTCTTAAATATTGTTAATTATTTTTCTAAGCTTGTCAACTATTTTTTTTTTTATTGAAATTCATAATTTTTTTTTTGTTTTTGACCTGAGCATTAGAGACGGTTTAGGATCATCTCTAATAGAGATGGTCTTTGACAGGGCTATAAGACGGTTTAGGATAGTCTCTAATAGAGATGGTCTTTGCTCTAATAGAGGCGGTCCTTGACCGTCTGTAATAGAGACGGTCAAAGATGGTCCTAAATCGTCTCTAATCGAGACGGTCTTTAGCAGGACTATGCGACGGTCTTTGACAATCTCAAATTACGAGTAAAAGATGGCCAATGATCGTCTCTAATTCAGACGACCACTGATCGTCTCAAATGGCCACATATAAGACGGTCAAAGATCATCTTTAATGCGGATGGCCAATGGCCGTCTTAAATGACCGCATATAAGACGGTCCGCGACTGTCTTAAATGATTTGTGGACGTTCAAATTTTTAAGACTATTAAGGACGGCCAGGGGCCATCTAAAATTTTAGAGACGGTTTACGGCCGTCTCTAAAGTGTCTTTAAACCAAGTAATTTTAGAGACGGTCCAGAACCGTCTCGAAATCCGTCCTTTTTTTTTTTTTTTTTCATTTTTCACGTGGTGAGCCAAAGCCTCAAAATGACCTCCACCTATTGAAACTTGGTGATATTTTGAATAGCCAGTAATCCATGACTTAAAAATAAATTTTTATTAATAAAGCAAAAATGCACAATTTTTTCTTTATACAGAAAACACCTTTCGATACAAAAGATGGTGCACATGCATTACTTAGTTGTAGCAATGATCTTTTCTACTGATTAGTTTTCAATTAAGAGACTGACTTGTGAATCTCCTATGGGTCATCCATGGGACATACAGTTTCTCTTTAGGGATGACCTGTAAGGGATTCAAGAGTCTCTTCGAGGGCATTTAGATATCAAGTTACTTTAGATAAGCTACTTATGCCATGAGTAGCTTATATTGGTTTCTAATTATTTAGTAGATATGTATGTTTTGCAAATAATATACTTATCAACCAAAAATTAGAAAAACATGATTTATAACATTATAAGTATTTATCTCTCAAGCTTGTTTGGTCTCCCTCACATCCATTATCCATCACGTGAGGCTAAACTTTGATGTGGATTGTTCATTGTGTGGTCACTAACTTGAAAGTGGGCCGTCCATTATAGGTACAAATTTTAGTTGTGGACTATTTATCATTAGGCCCTATCATTGATGTGCACCATCCATTATGGGAAACCATATTAATATGGGTGATCCATCATGTGGACCCACCTTTGATGTGGACTTTCCATCATGTGGACCCCATCTTTGATGTATACAATTCATCATGGGAGGCCACTTTTGATATGGAGAGAGAGAGAGAGAGAGAGAGAGAGAGAGAGAGAGAGAGAGAGAGAGAGAGAGAGAGAGAGAGAGAGAGAGAGAGAGAGAGAGAGAGAGAGAGAGAGAGTTTAAAAAAAATTTTACCAAACAAACGTAGGTGAAAAAAAGAAAGTAATTTAATAACTTACGTAGGTGGTGGGTCCTTACTCTTGCCCGTGTGGTAGACTCTCGGGAGTTTCAACTTCTAGTCAATGGGTTCGAGTACCCATAGGTGGCGTAATTCCACCAGCGTGAGTGTGTGGGGGCGTGTGAGCGTGTTTTTTTTTTTTTTTTAAACGAACGAGTAGAAAAGATCACCGTTACAGCTGAAAAAAGCAAGTCATACATATGCGCCATCTTTTGTGTCAGAAGGTCATGAAAAATGCAGCTGAAGTGCATGCTTTCTAACTAATTGAGTCTCAAGACATTATTCTTTGAAGTGATCCTATACCATGTGCCACAATCACATATGCATTCACACTCATGTACCGATGAAGCACCTCTCCCAAATTGGCAAGCCCTAGACAACACTTCTTAATACTCAGCCCCAAGTACACTTGTTGTGAATATTTTTTTTTTTTCCCAATGACAAGGAACTGCTAAGAAAAATCCCTCCATGTCACTGCCCTAATTAATGCATATGGATTACTACATTTCGTTGGTCAACTCGTGGAATTTAATTTAATCGATCTATATATCCAGTTAATCACGGCCCATATGATACAAAATAACTAGAATGAGAATGACAATCGGATGTCATTGGTTGAACCAATTAACATGGCTTACTTAAATATCATTAGTGGGTGCATCAAATAGAAATGATCTATGCAGATAAGCACAATCCATATGATTTAAAAAATAAAAATATAAAACGAGAATGAGAATGACTTGTGAAATAACTGGAATGAGAATGACTTATGTGATGCTAAATATGCCACGTGGGATGCTTATAAGCAAAGGGAATCATATGGATGGACTTCCAAGGGCACAAAAGCCAAAATCACATGTAAGACACATGTGTGGCCCACCTGACGACTTTATTAAGCAGCTAAGCTTTTGTGCAGAGCGTGATGAGAATGTACTAAGGATTCCTATAGAAAATGAATGTTGGGGCTGTGAATGGCTAGTCTCTCAACGGACGCGGACTGCGTAGTACCAGCTAGCTACACGGTGTAAGGACTCTGTGAGGACTTACAGTGATGTATGTGTTTTATCCATGCAGTCTATCCGTTTCGTCGGATCATATTTTGGCATGAGCCCAAACTTGGAGCATATCCAAGGCTAAAGTGGACCACACGGTAAAGAAAAAAGTGGGGATATATAAGATATCCACCTTTGAAACATTCTTAATTAGGCCCACTGTGATGTTTATTTGTCATTCAACCTGCTTCATAAGGTCACACAGCCTGGATGAAAGGAAAACACAAATACCAGTTTGATCCATGTTGAGGGTTAAATATTGCATATTATCCCCTATTTCTATCTTGGTTTTATGAACATGATAATGTTTAATGCTCTACTTTACTTATGTTCGTGTTGCAATGTGAATTTAAGAATTTGAATTGAAAAAAGGTGCTAAAAGTATGGATTTGATGCTTAAAAATTACCAAGGCAAGGGATGAATCTTAGGAAACCAAAATTGAAGAATTCACGTATCAAATATCCAAGAAAACTAAGTGAGGAATGAAGAGAATCAAAGATTTTAGTGAAAAAAGGGAATCCTGAAATCGTCTTGAGAAAGCATATTCTTAAAATTTGGATCACTTTATGTAAGACCTGTACCCTAAACCATACCGTTATGTAGACTTTCGCGCTCCTCCCAATCGAATTCCGGCAACCTACGACCTGTAATCGGCGTTTGCGCGCCGCTGTAAGTCGCATCCTGTATATCTATGTTGACTCGACTCGAAATTTGTACCTTAGTGACCATGTTGTCACCGCGGTTCCAACGCCGCGTCTTATGCGCCGATGCAACATCCTGACTAAGAGTTGTGGGCTCGCATTTATTTCGAAGAAAAATACCGCATAAGAGAATCTTTAATCAAATCAATCCTCTCAATCACATCCCTAGTCAAAGTACAACCACCCTCCCCAAAGTCAACTTTCTCTTACAACAAAGTACACCCATCTCTCTCTCTCTTACAACCTCTCTCTCTCTCTCATTCTCTAAGCAACCCAACGTCCAAGCTTCCATGAGAGAAGCTAGTGTGGCCCACCTTCCTACCTCCCATCTCCACCATTCAAAGTCCATCTCAACCGTTGGAATTATTCATTTAGAGCTCTAGAACTTATAAGCGGAAGAAGAAAAATGAGATCTGATAGTGGGTGATTTTATGTTTTGATTTTGTGATTTAAGGGCCCACTTGTGGTGAGACATATTTTGTTGTATGTGTTGTGATCAAGAGGGGCCCATAGTGGTGGGTCCCCTCCCATATCTTCTCCATTGTCTCACGTTTTCTCTTTCCCTTCATCTCAGCTCTCATCTCTCTTTCTCTATTTTACCTATTCCGGCCTACCTTGGAGAATGGATTAGATCCACATCGACCATCAGTGGCAACCACCTTGTTGTCCACCGTTTGGGCAAACCCTGTGTTGAAGGGAAAATAATATCAGCTTTATTCACAGATGTGTGGACCCACCTCTGATCTATGTACTCATCATGCAGTCCGCCGTCCACTCATGGATGGTGGGACCCATGTGATGTAGGTGGTTTATATCCAGGTCGTCTGTCCATTGTTGAGACGTGAGGCCACTTGGTACATGTATTGTATATCCACATCATTCGTCCAGACCATGGAACCCACATTGTGTGCATCTGATTGGCCGGTCAATGTAATGTCTTGGAAAAATCCGTACAAAGACTCGAGTACCACCTTAGGCAGAAATTACTAAGGGTCGAATTTTATAGAAATTAGACAAAAATTAATTAAATTCTAAACTAAATAATCAGTGAAATTAGCATGGACAACTATCTATACGAACTGCAAGACCCAACACCATTAGAATCGCTAACTCAACATTACCTAGATACTTAGGAGCAATCTCAAAACCCAGTTGCTCTCATGAGCACATTGAAACTTCGTATTGAGCATAGACCGCGCGTCAAAAGTCTGATTAGCGCAAAACTATAGGGTTATGATCACCTTATTGGGCTTGACAACCATTGCTAGAATCGAGCCCCAATAGTATCCAGAAATGTACAACTTGAGCCTTAAGTAAAGTGTGTGAGAAACGCGAATATCTTTAAAAATGAACTAGAACTTAAGAGAATTGAACCATTTACTTACGGGTAAAATTGAAGACTTCGCACTGTCAGATTTTGACCAAACTACACCCTTGGATCAGAAAAATTTCCCTGCACAAGTCATTATACTTATGACCCTGATCGAGTGATGATGACCGTTGAACTGATATAGGTCTTTCACAGTCGATCCAGAAATTTGAGCAGACCGAAATCATATCTTGACCTAGATCCATGGTTAGAGAACTTACGCTGTAACATTGATAGGTAATGGACCTCTAGATGAGTCTCGTTTGCCCGAAACGAACACCTTTTGGCTATACCCTAAATATATCATGGCCCTAGGGCCATTTAGACAAGTTCTGGGCCTATTTAAGTACCTTAAACCATCCCACCTCTCTCTCATATGAATTTTCTCTAACCCTAGGAGAGAGAAGAGAGAAAAGAAGAGAAAAGAGTGGAAAGTGAAGGGAAATCTTTGGAGTTTGCTGCAGTACTTCTTTCCTGCTACTCCACGTATTGAATCGTCTTTATGTCTACCTACACGGGCCATTCTAACTTCATTTTGGATAAGAAATCCTAACCGTAATCTTGTTTTAGGAATCATAATAGAGGAATCGGTGAAATAGCTGACCTATTTCGTGATTTAGGTAGCCATTGGAGTGTAGATGGAGACATGGTGTACGAACCGAGTTTGTAACGGGCGTACTGATGAAAGGTGCAGACTATAAACATTTAGATTATGGTTTTCAAGGCTTTCAATATCAGTTAATGATTTATGACTGACTTGCTTGCTACCATATGCACTTAGAAACAATGCTTTCCATATATCACACATGTATGAACTATGTTGAATATATAATGCATTCCATGTGTTTGTTGGAATGTTTAAATGAAATTGCTATTATGATTTGTGTTAGCCATGACTATAAATCTAGGTTATATGTTTGTTGCATGTAGGACAACTCCCTTATGAAAGGATTTGCCATAATATATGCTTTAACTACTTTAGGTCATGTATGTAATAATGTGTAAGCTAAGTGTTTGATAAAATGTCTGAATGAGTAATTGTTTGATGAATTGCATTTACCGAGGGTGTTGAGATATGATTCTTAACTACCTTATCTATATGTATAAATTCGTTCATGTAACTTTGATTTCAACTACGTGATTTATATAGAAATGCATATGTATAATAATATGTTCTATGTGTTTGATAGAATGCCCAAATGAGATTTGTGTTTGAATTATTTGGTAAATGTTATTATGATTATCACATGTGACTATCAATTACATTTGAGTGTGATTGGGACTACTACGTAGTCTAGGCAATCGGTAACAGTTTCCGATTGAGTGGTCGAACTAGCCTCGCACCTTAGATACGTTTGATGAATTCGAGTCGTATGATGATTATCGACAGTGGTTAGGCCACATGTAGAGCTTATACGGTCTATGTCGATTAATACAACATGTGCTTGTATCAATCGAATTGGTCAAATAACCCAATTGGCCTAATGTGTGTTTACCATGTATGGACGCTACTGCTTAAATTTAAGGTACCACTTACCAATGCAAACCCACTTTAACCATGGTATCATGATCCTCTAAGACTCATGAGTTGAGCATGATGATATGGGATACCATGGTAGAGCTGTCGGCCTATGCTGGGGTGACGAGCCTTCCTATAGTGACCAGTAAGTAACCCAAAATCATGAGTCGAATACGATGGTATAGGACATTTTATTCGAGTTGTAGGTGTACGCTGAGGTGATGAGCCTTCCCGTAGTGACCTTGAGTATAAACTAGGCTTATGCTGAGGTGACGAGCCTCTCCATAGTGACCTCAAGTGTAAACTCGTGAACTTACCTATCCACTACTTTCATCAGGGGTGATGCCCAACAACTTGCCTATTATATGTGATTAACTAGGATTGACGACCCTAAATGGATCCTTGCTTGGGTAAATGATATAAAGGGAGGTACTTTAGCTTTCCGAATCTGCTGTATGAATAAGCTTAATAAATTACTTGGCTAACACGACCATTCACCGCATTGCATGTGCTTTGGCTTGGAAGCGCCCATTTAAGGAGTTTGTCATGCACAATTGTGAGATGATGTTGCTGAGGGAATGCAGGCGAGGGCATGCATCATTACAATATACTATTCTTGCATTAACAAGAGTACTTAGGATATGATTGTTGTACTACTTTATCATTACTACTTGACTGAATTGATAACATGTTAACCTTTGCCTTATAGTACCACTGAGTTGATCATTCACTCTCACTCTAGGACCATATTTTAAGACACCAACCAGACTCTGTTATAGATATAGGTAATGATGGAGCCTATGCAGCTAAAATGGACTTCATGGATGAGGAGAAGGAATTCTCCTATATTCAGCTCTCAGGCGGGTCTCTGTAGACCTTGTTCTTATTCGATGGGATTATAGGGTTACATGGATTTGTTGGATAGTTACATTTTGATATTTTATAAATTTTGGAACAAACACTTGTATATATTCAACTTGGAACAGATTCATACTCTGGAAGATGAAACACTTTCATGTTATAATTCAAGTACTCAAGTCTTCCATTTGCTTAATTTAAATTGCACCTGGAGTATGATATGTTATTTTAGATTAATCCCACTCATGTTTAATGCACTAATATGGACAACATTTAATTATCATTATCTATGTTGCATAAGTGATGCGTTGAAACTCAGGAGTTGAGCTTTGCTTGACCCCCAATTTTCAGGGCTTTATAAGTTGGTATCAGAGCATGATTTGGATTAAAATAGACCTAGGTTATGGTAATACGACGCGCACTGACATACTTTGACTTAGAAGGGGGCGATAAAATGTAAAAATGAACGTAGGATTCCCAGTTTCACCGATGGGTGAAACTAACAGCAGAAATGTACCCCGTATGCGTCTAAGATCACATGAAATGATATTAATTCCTTTTTAGACTGTCAATTGGTGAGTTTAATCTATTATTCAATGATTCCCAAACTTGAAATATGCTAAAGCACGGGAATATGTGTGAGAGAGAACTCGAAACCATCTCACCCGAGTGTAGGGGCCCAAAATACATCTTCTGGTGGGACCCAGGGGGTCCCCCGCATCATTCCGACACCCCGGGGGGGGGGGGGGGGGGGGGGGGGGCACCGCCCACGGTCCAGTTGACTGCAGTAGCACTATGCCAGGCACCCAGCAGGTCGCAGCAGACTCGTGGGTCGGGCGGCCTGCCGACCTTCTCCACACATGTGAGGCCTACATTTCGTGTGAGGCCACTCCATTTACCCCCCTTTGGTTCATTTTCCTCTATTTCACTCCCCTCCAAGCTTCTAATCCCCTCAAAAATCTCATTTTTCTTCTCAAATCTTCATTCTATACTCAATCCTCTTCTTCTTCTTTATTACATACCCACCCTCCATCATATTCCTCAAAACCCCTCTCATACAACCTCTCATCTCCATTATTTCCTCTCATTTGAGAACACAAATCCATCTTTGTGTCTCGTAAGTCTCAAAACCCACCAACCCATCTCATCCTTCGAGCTATCTTAACCTCATGGCTCCTTTTGAGCTAGTTGCTGCCGTACTTTCTCTCTCCATACTACTTTCTCTCATGGGGAAGAGAAGGGCGTCCACGAATGAAGCCGAGCTTAGCCGCCCAACTCATCCAAGGAAGAAAACGGGCGTCGGGGCAAGCACAAGTGCTGAGCAAGAAAGGAGATCGAAACGGGATCTTGACCCGCGGATCCCCATTGAAAGATCGCTACTGGCGGGCATCGAATTAGTTAGGTATTGTAACCGTTGAGTGGTAGTTGAGGCTCATGTTGACGAAAGGCTATTTGGACTGTACCGAGTAATGGACATGCTCCTAGAAAATGGTCGAGGTCCCATATTTGAGGGAAATACCCATGCGAGTGAAGGAGAAGTGCGTGCCTTCTATGTTCCTATACGGGACCCATTACTGGAGTCACTACAGTTTACTATCCCTCTGGGAAGAAAGCAAGCCATAGTTAATGTTGACATGATAGCTCGAATCATAAGTATGGAGCGTGGACTTGTACATGCTAGTGAGAAAAACCTTTCCAGTGATCGAGAAAGGAATCACTATACCCATTTCCTTTGCAACCAGCTTGAGCAATGGAGGCAAGGAAATAGCCTTGCATCAACCAAATTTACAAATGATTCTCACTTACTGTTTAGGGTCAAATATTACATATCAGACCCCAGTTATTACCTAGATTTACGAACATAATGCTGTCTAACGGCTTGGTTTTATCGTGTTTATGTTGCAAGGTGATTTTAGGAGCATGGACTGAAAAAGGATACTAAAAGCATGGATTTAACGCTTAGGCATCACCAAGGCATTGTACGAGACTCCAGGGGACCAAGATCGACCGAATTACATGCCAGAGATCCGAGAAAATTGAGAAACTGAAACTCAAGTGGCCCGAAATTGGTCTAGAATGCAAGATCACAGGTTCCCACCGTCTACTCAGTTCGAAACTTCATACATAGCCTGAGGACCATAAATTGACCGTACATATCAAATTTCAGCCATTAGATCGCTGTAGAAGTGGTTCAACGTACAGATCAGACCCTAAAATCCTGATTTGGGGCCCGCCTGATATCTGGATATTCTTCAAATTCAGTCTCAACCCCTTAAAAAGGGTGACATAACGAATGGACGGAGTGGATTTCCAACACACATTAAGATGGGACCTACTTTAATGACGTGAGTGTGCACAACTCTCGTGCACAGGAGGTGCACTAGACCAATGAAAATGGTCAGCAGGCGCTAACCCGTATCCTTCTAAAATGAAAATTCTCATTTACAGCATCCGCAAGCAATGGACGCTGATTTGAGTAGTGGGCCATCACCGTTCAAAACTCAAGCAATCAGGATCATTCATTCGGTCCAGGAGGTGTCCAAGACCCTTGTTAAGATCTCCGTTTGGCCCTATGCACTTGTATGCACGAAAATCGCGATCAAATACAGATTGAACGGCGAAAGGAAAACATCACTAGACCGCACCAAAATTCGACCAAACATACTCTTTCCCGACCAATTTTTCATCCTGAATTCAATGGACGGTGCGGATTTCCAAAAATACGTTGATCAAGGGTCCCACGAACATCACAGCGTAACGGCATTACGCACTCTATTTTGCGTCCGGAGAAACTTGGATTTTTCTCGCGGTCGTGGCCCATTATCCTTCATCATATGGATAGTCCAAATCGTCCATCATGTAGGGTGCTCAAAAAAGTTCCAGGGCACGTTCTCCTTTTCAACAGAAACTAGTGGAAGATGGGGGTATTTACCTCTGTTTTCGGTGTGAAAACAGTCTACTATGCAAACTAACTGATTGCTGCGAACGTTCTCTACGTACACCGACTCCTACCATTCTTCACCGTCTCTACTGCGTAGAGAGGCTCTCCACCGACCTACCTACTCCCTATAAGAAAGAAAGAAGAGAGAAAGCTCAGGGGACGGGCAGCAAAGAGGGCTTCGCAGGGACTAATGTGAAGCAGAGAAGAGTATTTTTATTTTTTTTTATTTGAGGGATTTAGCATAATCATGTTTTTAGGCTAAACCTCTTAGCTAGGGCTAAGTGGTGAAGCTTGTAGCATGATAGGAGACTCTATGTTATGCTTTTGTTTATACTGAATGAATTTTGAAGTTAGTTTAATTAAAGGGAATGTTTTAGTTTTTAATGGTCTGTTGTGACTGAAATTACAATGGGTCTGCGATAGCTTAAGCATGTTCCTTTTCTTTTCATGTTTATGACGTCAAAAAGCCATGTTGTTCACCATCGTCTCCTGGGCATGGTCGGATGACGGTACCCTTCCTCACCTTCATACATGTGATTGGTTGGTAATTAGTTTAATTTTGTTGTTTGTTTTGTCTCCTGGGCATGGTTTAGTGATGGAATCCATTCTAATTCATATACTTTTCATCTCTTTGAAACTATATCAAGTAAGTTCAGTTAATTTTCATGGTTACACCCTTCAACTGGATGAAGATGGACTCTAAGTCCAGTTGAGTTCTTGATGTAGGCATAAGATCTCCCTGATCTCTACAAGTGGTTCCTCCGAATCCCTAGTTTCCTTTCCTTTGATTTCTATAAATTTTAGATTAATACTTTCACCATTATCCCTTAAATTGATTTGATTTATATTTCATCTTAGCCTATTTCTAGTTCTACTTAGTTTCAGATAACGTAAAAGTTTCAGTCCCTTGGGATTCGACCTCGGTCTTACTGAGTTATTACTACATCATAACCCTGCACTTTGGGAGTGAACAAGTTTTTGGCACCGTTGCCGGGGACTGACAACTATGATTCTCTGAAATTAATTGGTTTTAGAATTAGTCTATGATTAGGATTTTACTAACTTTAGTTTTAGACTTTTCTTTCTTAGAACTAACTTTTCTGTTTTGTAGGGTCGTTGATAGATCATCTAAATTAGTAACTTCTTCTGAATTTCTCTACTTTTTCTATTTTTTTTAGATTAGGTCGTATCTCTTAAATACTAACTGGTTTGTTTGTTTTGTAGGATCTTAACATAAGAACTTCTTATTTAGTAACACCTTTCTAACTTCGTCTCTCTTCCTTTTTAGATTTTTATTTCTTAGGATTAGGTTTAGAATTTGACTGAGGGTTGCGAGTGTTTCATGCCCAAGTAGGTTCGTGATAACACTCGACGTCTCTTGACCGAAGGTGGATTAGTTGAGGGGTTGACTATCCATCGCAAGACTAGACACCACTCAAGATCCGCAGAGTTAATTAAAGTAATGGCTGCAAATCAACCGGAAACACTACCCCCACCTAGGGTGGAGGACATTCAGGATGAGAATGAGGTGCATCAAGCACCCCCGCCTCGTACCTTACAAGATTATTTACAACCGGCGGGGGTGAGTATGCCCTCATGCATGATTTTTCTTAAAAATACAGGACATGAACATCAAGCCAGGGGTTATCCAACTCCTTCCTAAATTCCATGGGCTTGAATCAGAAAGTTCATACTTACATTTGAAAGAGTTCGATGAGATCATAACCACTTTATACTTTCCTAATGTATTTGAGGATACATTCAGGCTAAAACTCTTTCCCTTTTCCTTGAAGGAGAAGGCTAAGACGTGGTTACATTCACTGCGTCCCAGATCTTTTGGCACATGGAATGATATGCAGAGGGAATTCATAAAGAAATTTTTTTCACATCATAAAATGATTACCCTTAGAAAAGCAGTCATGAACTTCGCCCAAAATGAGGATGAAACATTCTTCCAATGTTGGGAAAGGTTCAAGGATCTTGTCAGTTCATGCCCACAACACGGCTTTGAAACGTGGCACATTGCAAATTTTTTCTATGATAGACTGACATTTTCTATGCGCCAATTGGTCAAGATAATGTGTAATGGAGAATTTATGAATAAATATGTCGATGAGGTATGGGATTACCTTGATAGACTTGCTAAAAAAACACAATTATGGGACCATTATCTAAATTCGAACACCACGTCTACGCTAACTCAATCTAAGGAGAAAGGTGAATTGTATCTCCTGACAGAAGAGGATGATCTCAATTACAAAATGACGACTCACATAAGAAAATTTGAGGCCATGGAAGGAAAGAAGGATAAGGTTAATAAAATTATTTGCAGCATCTGTGATTGTAACATTCACACAACTGAAAATTATCCCACAATACTTGCCTTTCTAGGAGTGTTGAATAAACAAGCCAATGCTGTAAATAACTATCAAAGACCTTTCAATGGACCTACCTCTAATACGTACAATCCTGATTGGAAAAATCATCTAAAAACTAATACCCTTCAAGGTTTCTTTAATCAAACTTTACAACAACAATAAGAGAAACTTCAAGAGGATCCGATTTTAAAACATTTTGAAAAACAAGATCATTTTAATCAGGGTATGCTACAAGCCTTGTAAGACTTTAACAAAATACTACAAGAACTTAAGGCTGAAAACACGATTGTGAATAAGGGGAGCCTCCCAGCTCAACCTCTTCCCAATCCAAAGCTGCAATATGAAGTTGACAACCCAAGCTCTTCAAATCAGATGGAGCACGCTAAATCCATCACCACTCTTAGGAGTGGGAAGATTATTGATAAAATCCTTCCGGTTAGGCCCGAAAAGCCTCAAGAATCAAAAGAGGACAACAATGATGGATCTATTGATGCCCCACAAAAATTAGAACTGGAACTTTTAAAGAAGCCAGTTGCTTCATTTCTCCAACGGTTGGTTACACCAAAACCTCTCTCTAACTCTCAGTATATTCTAGAGGTGTTGAAATAAGTGAAAGTAAATATTTCTCTACTTGATGCAGTAAAACAAATACCTTTATATGCCAAATTCCTGAAAGACCTATGCATGACCAAAAGACGACAAAGTATTCAAAAGAAAATCTTCTTGACTGAGAAAGTAAGTGTCATCTTGAAACAAGACGTGCCGCAAAAATTCAAATATCCCGATTGCACAACCATATCATGTGTAATCGGGGATTATCGAATTGGTCACGCGCTTCTTGACTTAGGACCGAGCGTCAATCTGATTCCCTACTCGGTATATAAACAGTTAGGTTTAGGTGAATTAAAACCCACCCTAACCAAATTATAACTTGCTGATCGCTCCATTCGTGTACCAAGAGAGATAATTGAGGATGTATTGGTCCAGGTCGATAGATTTTACTACCCTATAGATTTTATCATCCTGGACACCGAACCCATCAATAATATGAGCACTCAGATTCCCATCATTCTTGGTCGCCCATTCCTTTCCACTTCAAACGTAACTATCAATTGCAGAAATGGTGTCATAACTGTCTTTTGGGAATATGACATTGGAGTCAAACATCTTTTTCAATAACGGTAGAAACTTAGAAGATGATGACAATTTTCACGATATTAACATGATTGATTCTTTCGTGGAAGATAGAATACCTCTAATCTTATCCTATGACTCTCTAAAGACACACCTGGAACACTCCCATGACTTGGATGATGACATGATTAAGGAGAGGTGTTTCTTGCTTAATACTGTGCCAGTACTTGAAGTTAACCAGTGGAGGTCACAATTTGAAGAATTATCCCAAACTGATGTCATGCCTCTATTGTCTAACCTCAAGCCACCGAAGCTTGACCTAAAACCTTTACTTTTTGATTTAGAAGATGCCCATTTAGGTCAAGAAGAAACATACCTGGTGATGGTTTCATCTCACCTTGAGAACAAACAAGAGAGTATGCTCATTTCTACTCTCGAAGAAGATAAAGGAGTTATTGCACATATCATCATAGATCTCGATAGGATGAATGAACTTCTTTCAACTGAATGTTCTAACTCTTTTGATGATTGCTTGGCACACTTTACAGATTCAAACGATCATATGATAAGAGACATAGTGAATGCCTTGCAAGACAACATCTCGGTAGTCATCATTGACCAAGAGAACCCTTACTCTGAAACCCCTTCTTCCACAGATCCTGAATGTTTACCATTAGGAGAGGAGGAGCTAAAAATTAAACCGAAGTCTGATACTTCGGAATGTGTTGAGACTACACCACTTCCTAAAATTTTTTCTCAATTTGATTTATCTGTAGTCTCTAATTCACTATTGGATACTAACTTTGAAACTTTTTCTGACGTAGGTGAATCGTACATACTATGGATACCTCAGGCGAATCAACGATAAATTTTTAATGAGGTACATAAGTTTCTCTGAAAAGTCAAGCTCCAAGGCATCCAAGCCTATTGCAAAAAGGGCTTTTGAATGATCCTGTTGAGAAACTTACTGAGAAACTTATCAAGATATTGACTGGAAGAGGAACCCTACGGCATGGTCAAGTAGTTTTTCCCTGCTTTTATAGGACTAGGGTAGTTTATTTTATGATGTTCTATGATAGATGGCTTTATTCCATTAGGTTAGTTTTCTCCCTGCATTATTTTAGGATAGTTTACTTTCATGTCTCCACTCTTGTGCTGACTGGCTTTCATACTGCTATCTCTTGAAAAGTCTCTCTCTCGATTTGTTATCCAGGTACTATCTTTCTATCACTTCTCATTTACTTTTGATGTCCCATATGCATTGTATGCTTGTTCTTTTACATTGAGGACAATGTAGATTTTAGGTTGGGGGTGGGAGATTATTTTACCTAATCAATATTTTCTTAATCTTGAGCAAAAATTGTGAAAATTTTTAAAATTTTCTAGAAATTTTTGTGAATTCGAAGCGATTTTGACATCCATCTGTGACTTAGAATTTCAAGATACGTGATGTTTGTAATTTATGACTCTTAGATTTAGTATGGGGAACCTCCTACTACTACACATGAGTACCACCGTGATTAGGCCGCCCCGGAAGCTCGCATGGCTCAGCTTGAAGATAACCAGGCCACCCTAAGACAGGAGGTCAAGGAGACCCAGGCCAAATTGAAGCAAAAGATTGAAGAAAATCTAGCTTATATGAAATAAAAATTTAAGAAGATGTCTTGCACCTTGAAGGCTCTCCTGTGCTGTATGTAGGATAAGGGTGTGACTCCGCCTTCACAAGAGTCGGATGACTAAGCGTATGTTGTAGTCTTCTTTTGGGTTATCTTGTTCCTTGCTTTCTATGTAATAGCCCCTGTTGGCTTAGTTGGATATTAGTAGTTAGTTTTAAAGCTTTTGTTAGGTAAGCTCACATGCATCTTCTGTCATGATTTATGTAAGACTACATCTCATGTATTGTGATAATTTTTGTTAAATGAAATGCATGAAGCTTCTTTTGAATTGAAATATGTATAATGTTTGGATAAGTGTGTGTCATTATGTTAATCTCACAAGTGTTGCACCCTATGTTGTATATAGGGAATGCCACCTAAGGCCACTCGGAGTACGACACGTATTGCACTTGGCGAATCGAGTGACGGGGCACCTCCCCTAAGCAATAGCCACATAGACCCTAGTTTGGGCCTTGATAATGACACCATGCCAAATTCACAGCCGGCCACTGGCCCCACCAATGAGCTAACACCTAGTGCACCACCGGTTCCAGAACAGAACTGTGCATGTACCTCGATGCCCCACATGCCTCAGGAGGTTCCTCTTCTTGATAGGTTGGAGCAGATGATTCTCCTAATGTAGCAGTAGAAGCAGGTTTGGACCATGATTGCGGGGGCCCTTTCCCAAAACATGAATATGGTCCTGCCTGCACCACCTACGCAGCCTACTAGAAATATGAATGCCAGCGGTCTGTTCGAACGCTTCCAGTGCTTCCAACCTCCCACTTTTGTAGGCATTCATAGACCCGAGGAGGCCGAATACTGGTTAGATTGCATCTCTAAGATATTGAAGCCACTGCACTGCACTGAGGTAGAGCAGGTAGGTTACTTACATGTTCAAGAAGGAGGTCAGTCTCTAGTGGGATAGCATCTTATGAATAGTTGCCCCTGGATACGTATGGATGTGGGATGCTTTTGAGACCTGCTTTCATGAAAAATACTTCCCCCTCACTTATTATGATGAAAAGGAAGGTGAGTTCCTTCACCTCCCACAGGGAAGAATGTGTGTTAGAGTATGAGAACAGATTCATGGAGATAGCCAGATATGCTCCTTTGATATTAGCGAATGATCTAATGAAGATGTGGCGATTTTCGAAGGGTCTGTGGGCTAAAATCTGTATAAAAATGTATTACGCTAGCATTTTCAATTATGCTGATCTAGTGAACATGTCCCTATGAGATGAGAAAGATGGGGACAGATTGTCCCGTACGCATGTGCCCATGAGCCTAAGGCCTCAATTGGACTTACCAAACCGATTGTTCCTCGGTAAGAGACCATGTACATATATCAATACAGTTCCACAAGCGAAGGGCAAGCTTGCCTCAAGATTCATAGGACCTTTCAAGATCACTAAGCATGTTGGTGTCGTGGCCTATCGGCTTGCCTTGCCATCTCAGTTGTTTGGCGTCCACAATATTTTTCACGTTTCTATGTTGAGGAAATGTGGGTCAGACATCGTTTCCGTTATTGATTGGCAGCCGTCAGAGGTTCATGAAGACGCTTCTTACATTGAGCAACAAGTTCGTATCCTCGATCGAAAGGAGCAAGTCCTTAGGACCATGGTCATTCCCTTGGAAAAGGTGCAGTGGGGCCATCATAGTGTGGATGAGGAGTCCTGGGAGAGCAAGGTGGAGATTTGAGAGGCCATCCCCATCTTTTTTATATTTGATTGTATGTGGTATTATGTTTTGATTATATATGATGTTATGTTTTCTATTCCCTTATGAGTTTGACTAGCTGTGATGGTAGTATAAATTTTGAGAATGAAATTTTTTATTAGGTGGGGAGAGCTGTAAGACCCGTATCCCAGTCCGTACTATTCCATCGACTTCCGTGATCCTTCCTGACGAATTCTGACAACCTGCGACCGATAATCGACGTTTGCGCATGATCCTGAGTCATATCCTATAGATTCGAGTCAGCTTAATCCTAGACTTGTACCATTGTGACCGCATTGTCGCTGCGGTTCCAATGCGGCATCTCGTGCGCCAATCCGACACTTAGATCATAAGATATGGACCGTGCATTTAATGACCATGAACTGCATATTACCAGACCCACCCATCCCATGTGGCACCAATCCCTAGGTAATCATGAGGGTTATGGATGACATCACCTAGCTATAGCCACCCTACCCTAGCTATAGTCACCCTACCTACCCCTAGCCCTTCTTACAAGCACTTATGGCTAGCCACCCTGACCCTAGCCCTCTTATAAGAATTTATTGCTAGCCACCCTCTCTTATAAGTAATCATGGCCTACTTAAGCTACTCTCTCTCTCTTCAAATCCATCACTGTCTCTCTCATTTCTCAAACCCACATTCTCAAACAAGGAAAAATCCCACTTCCAAGCCCTTCCATGTGAGAAAAGAGTGAGTTGTGTGGCACACTTTCCTCTTCCAAAATCCTTCATCCTAGTCATTCCCTTCTCATCACCCTCCATCAAAGTGAAGCACAAGGAGCTCGGCGTTCCATCGGATCAAGAAGAACGAACAATGGGTGCTTCTATAGGCTAGATTTTTATATTTTTATGATGGGCCAAGTGAGGCCTACAAATTGATGGTATGGATCTCACTTTGGACCCTAGATGTGGCCGATGACCCACTTTAATTTTCATAATCATTCCATGATGGGGCCATTCTCCATGGACCCTATCATGATGTTTATTTTTCCTTGCATAAATAGGGTCATCTAGACCTTTCATTTTGGTGGAGGGAGGATCTCCACCGTTGATTTTCGATTTGATGGGCCCATGTGTAATGAGACCCACTTGATGTATGATTGAATACTTGAAAAGGAGGGCCTACAGTGTCGGGGTCCCTCTATCACACGTGTCCCTCTTTTCTCTCTCTCTCTCTCTCTCTCTCTCTCTCTCTCTCTCACCCTCTCTCTTTCATTTTCCTATTATGTGTGATGATGTGGCTGTGTGGCCCACCTGGATGGACCCCACCATAAGGCATGTATTTTATCCAACTCATCTATAGGTGGGGCCCACTTTATAACTGTTGTGTCCACCCCATCCATCATTTGGTGGCCCACGTGGGCAGCCCCTTGAAAGGCACAACCGTCCAGCATCCCTGGATGCTAGACATTAAATGGAAAACACAAATATTAGCCATGACTCAAGGATATTTGGGTGAGCCATGTGTATAGGGCTCACATGGATGTATGGATTCAATCCACGTCGTCCATCCTATTTACCAACTCATTTTAGGTGTTGAACCGAAAAATGAAGCTGATCCAACTTTTTGGTGGGCCATACCTTACGTAACGCCCTGAAATTCGTGGGTCGAGCATAACTTAGTTCTCGAGTTTCAAAACATCACTCATGCAACATATTTGATGATGATTATATGTTGTCTGTAATAATGCATAAAACATGAAATAAATCAAGCCAGATTAGCAGACATAATTCAGGGATTTTGAGGAAATGTAAGTGGAAGACTAAAATAATATATAATTCAAAATAAATCCCCAAATTATGTGTGCGCAGCCCAGGGCAATATATACATCTGTATCTCAAAAATACATGTATCAACTGTGCCAAAATCATCAAGTATATATCTCAGAAAATCCCCGCTGGTTAGGACAAGGCTCACATGAACCCGCCTGAGAATTGCATATATAAGAATGCCTCCTCATCCTCGTCGAAGTCTGGCTCCACCTCACAAGCATTGCCATCTCCTATAGCTAAGTTAGAGTCTGGTTGGTGTTTAAACACCGTCCTAGAACGTGGGGTGAGTGATCAACTCAGTGGTACTATACAGCAAAGGTTAACAAGTTATCAATCCAATCAAGTAATAATGATAAGGTAGTACAATCAAACAGGTCCTAGGTACTCTTGTTAACGTAAGGATGATATGAAGAATGATGCATGCCCTCACCACAATCTCCTCTGCGACATCATCTAACGATCGTGGCATGAATCGCTTCCTCAGTGCTCTATCACCAACCCCGTTAGCACATGCAATGCAATGATATGCACATGCTTACCGAGTTCTTATTAGTCCTTTTCATACAACAGGATTGAGAAGCTACGACACCTCCTTTGTATCATTTTCCAACGTTGATCCATTCTAGGGTCGTCAGTCCTAGGGAATCTCATACGATCTTACGGTTCTAGGTCGCTGTAAGGGCTGTCAGGGCTATTGCGCGCAATCGTTACACCACTCCCCCATCACTTTATCAATACAGGCCTACTTATATCCTCAATACTGCAACAAAACTCGTCGCCCTTATGCAGTGTCAGGATAATCTTCAGGTCACTACAGAGGGCTCGTCACCAATCAGTGTAAGCCGACAACAAGAATATAATGTCTCATACCACCATAATCTGCTCAGAGTATGGTGCTCACTGGTCACTACGGGGAGGTTTATGGCCCCAATGTAGGCTGACAGCTCGACCATGGTGTCCCATACCACCATGCCCGGCTCATGAGTCTTAGGGGATCATGGTACCACAGTTAACGAGAGTTTCACTGGTAAGCTCAGTGCCTTAGATTCAAACAGTGATGACCAAACATGGTGAAAAAACATCGGTCAATCGGGTTAGTTGATAAGCTCAACTAGGCCAAGTGCACGTTGAGTTGAACGACATGGAATGCATAAGCACTCCGTGTGGCCTGACCACTGTCGAACATCCCAAGCGCAACTCAGATTCGCTAAACTCATCTTGGGTGGCGAAACAACCTAAACCACCATTTACAGAACGGTTTCCGATTACCTGGATTATAGTACAGCCCCATTCACATACAAATCTAATAACTAGCATATGGTTCATATCCTGCATTCATATGAACAATCATGAAGTATACCTTGAATGTAAACAGTACATGCAGGAAATCATACACACATTTAACATGATTCAACCAAGTAGATAATCCATGGAGGAAATCATACACTCATTTAGCATGGAAAATCTAAGTCACATGATTCATGGAGGAAATCATACACTCAAGTATCGTGATGGAGATCCATATCTCAACCACCTTAGCAATCACACTTTACTAACTACTAACTCACTTAGGCTTCTATTCAAACACTTAGATCACACTATTCAACATACATCACGTATATCGTCTCTATTGCATATTAGGGCAAGTCCTTTCACCAAGGAGTTGCCGCATACATAACAGCCATATAACAATGATAATTAATCATTGCAAGCAAAACAACAGATTCCATACGATACATGTATTCTAACATATACATGAAATATGGTATTTACAATATTAAATATACGTATGCGAAAAACAAAACGGATAGCACATTTGGCATGTGTAACGGCATTCACAACATGAATAAATCATTATCTAACATTGAAAGTATTGAAAACCATAACTTAAGCGTATATAGTCCGCACCTTAAACCAGAAAATACGTATTTGATATGATTCAGACGATGTGTCTTCGTCAACGGTGGATATGCTACCTATGACATAAAACAGGTTAGCTATAACTTCACTAAAGCTACTCTAAGCTTCAAAATAGGTTAGGGTTAGCTTAACTTACCCGAGAATGGAATCAGAATCGCCGGAAGAACGATTTAGGATTATATATGTACAAATATAAACATGATAATGTTTATATACAAAAATTAGAGGTCTCCAACCTTAGATGTAACATTGAGGATTTAGTAAAAATTGCATCATTTCACCAATTATCCAGATTTCGATGCAAAATCTGAACGTGTTCTTATATGCTCAATAATTTAGGGTACAGAGTTCAGTTTTTCTTTCACTCTCCACCTTGAGACAGGAGTTTTTGCTGTGGTGACTTTTGTTATCTCACCAACTTGATCCAGTGATTTTTCCGTTCTATCTTTCATTTTGGGTGATAAATGGGTATTTTGCATTACTCTGGTCAGATTAAGTTTATTAGTGTGAATTTGACCAGGGTTATAAGAAGTTGTCTTTAAGCATTCAAACTTGTAATGTCCCATATCACCACACAAATGACAGACTGGAGAAGTTCTTGTATTGCTACCTGAAGCAACAGATTTTCCAGTTTTCATTTTGATTTTCTCATACCCTAGGCCACTCTTATCTTTTCTAGGCCTTCCTATCCCTAACATTCTTTCAAGTTTTTCACCACTCTGAGAAAACTTATAGTTTATCTCGATAAATTTTCTGGAATTTTCTAAGTCAATACAAAGTGAGTGGTTCTCATTTTTGAGTTTTGCATTATCATCTTTTACCAGTTCAGCTTAATTCATAAGTTTTGATAATTCTCCTTTTAGGGATAGGTTTTCTTTTTCTAATTGATCATTATCTGTGAGATATTATTACAAATCATTGGACAAATGTTTGTTTATTTCTAAGGTTCTGTCCAAGTCTTTCTACAACAATTTCTTTTTATTTTCAGTCATGCCGATTTTCTTAAGGATGTGGATGCTATGAATGTATAGTTGATTATAAGCATCCTGCAATTCATTTTGCTCTTTATTTTCTTCTTCTTCAATTTTCTCATTGTCAGATGAAAATAATTTAGTGGCTTGTTGTTCTTCTTTTCTTTCAGATTCCATGGGAATAATTGAAGTGGTGGAGACCATAAGAATTTTCAAAGGTTTTTGGTCATCATCACTCTCTGAGTCACATATTTCTGAGTTTGACTCTTCTGTATCATCCCATATGGCAGTCATCGCCTTGCCCTTGGTTTTTCTATTTGGGCATTCGGTAGATAGGTGTCCATACTCATGACAGGCATAACATTGTGGTTCTTTGTTTCTTTTTCCAAATCTGCCTATAGGAGGTTTGTCATCCACCTTTCTACCTCTAGAGGGGCGACCGCGATTCCTTTGAAAGAATCTTCTGAATCTTTGTGCCAGCAGAGCCACTTACTCATCTTCATCTTCCTTTTCACTCTCACTGTCCTCATGTTTTGGTTTCTTAGAAGTTTTTAGGACAGTGTTTTTGGATTTTTGGGGTTGTGCGAAGTGTAGTTCAAAAGTTTGTAGGGAACCTACTAGTTCTTCTACTTTCATTTCATCAATATTCCTACACTCCTCAATTGTTGTTACCTTGGGTTTGAAGCGTTCTGGTAAGGATCTTAAGATTTTTCTAAATATTTTAGGTGCTGGAACCTTCTCTCCCAATCCACCCATGGAGTTACAAATAATGTTCAATTTGGTGAAAAACTCCATAAATGTCTCATGCTCTTTCATCCTGAGATTTTCAAACTGTGAAGTTAAGAGTTGTAGTTTAGACCTCTTCACAGTACTTATGCCTTCATGGGTTGTTTCCAGTAAATCTCATGCTTCCTTGATGTCCAACACATACTTATTTGATTGAATATATCTTGGGACACGGCACAGTAGATGGCGTTCATTGCTTTTGCTTTAGCATTTCACTGTTCTTTGTCAAACGCCATCCACTTCTCATTAGGTTTGGGTTTAGTGATTGTGATTTCATTTTCAAGTACAATTTGTTCGAATGGTACCACGTATCCTTTTTCAACTGTATCCCAAACTTCATGATCTAAAGATCTCAGGAAGTAGTGTATTTTAGCCTTCCAGTAAGCATAATTTGATCCATCAAATACTGGAGGTCTAGTGACAAATGAGCCCTCTCCTTTGGCCATATTTCTACTTCAGTCAAGATCACTCTCTAGGCGGTGAAACCCTTAAAGAGAGACCCGCTCTAATACCAATTGAAATAGAGGTGTAGACCGCTTGAGTTGAAGTAGGAATATGTCAATATATCCTAGAGGGGGGTGAATAGGACTTCTTAAAGTTTTTATGAATTATTAAAAATCCTTATCACACTAATCCTATCACAGAGTACAGATTAGGATTACTCAACATTAACTCTACTGGCTTCCAAGCCTGGTAGAGGATCCAATCACAAACTATTTAAGAGACAAACAATTTATAGATGAGATTGTGATGGATATGACTGTGTGTGCGTAAGATGTGATTTCAGATAATCATATATAAAGGCATGTAAGGTAATCACATAAATGAAAGACAATATCAATCTCAAACACAGTCATTTTATATTGGTTCGATGACTTGTCTACTCTACTCCCGGCTTCCACACTCAACCCTTGAGTGACCGGATTTCACTAAGGAGGTTTCCCATGGTTCACTTCAAACCTAAGGTTTTAAATCAGGTTCACCTTCAAACTTTACAGAGGTTTCTACTCGATTCACCTCAAACCTTGGAGTTTTGCTAGCGTACTCCTAACCAGATGTTTATGCCCACACAAAGCAGGAGTCCACACAACGCACCCGGAGGTTTCTACTCGGTTCACCTCTAACCCTCGAGTTTTACTGGCGTATTCCTAACCAGATGTTTATGCTCTCCACAGAACAAGGGTCCACACAACGCACCCCGCACGTACACTCCAGTCGGAGGCCTCCTTCGAGGACTTCAAATGGTGAGCAACACTTAAAACCCAATCATAGAAAGGAATGATCACAAGTGTCCTCTGGACTCTTAGTACTTACAGATAAGTTGATGAGTCCCTTTTAGCGCAGTGATAAAGATCTCCTTCTTGTTGATGAAGAGCCTTCAGTTCCCTTGATCCGCAACATAAAGATGTATCTATACTAGGCTTTAGGTTAGGTCAAGGTTATGATGGAATACTATTCTCTAAAGATTTTCCTATAAGGAAGAAGGAGTGGTTTCCATCATTTATGCATTCAAAGCATCCTAGCTTAATGATTTGTCATTAAGGTAGTAGCTGAAGGATCCTTGAATGCGAAAGTTCATTCCCCAATCCACTCTATGAAATATCAATGATGAGGGTAGATTAGAGGATGAACTTCCTGAGAGAAAGGGCTTGAGGTAAATGATAGGAAGGTTAAAACTCTTAAAAGCACTCTCTTCTTTATCTACCAGCAATAAAGACTAATCTCTCTATATATAGGTAAAAGGTTCCAACAGATATAAACGGTCATATTTATGACAGAGTTCGATATCATCGAGCAGTCGTCGATATGATTGAGCATATACTCTCTATTGTATCGGCAGACCTCTTGATGAAATAAACTCAATTGTCATTTCACTTTTGAAAACCTTTCGCCTACTGGTCGATGGGATCGAGACACACATCGATGTTATCAGATTTCGAACTCCAATTCCATTGAGCGATGGATCAATCTATCGACAGATGAAAACAAGAGAGAAGCATTGAAAATTTTCAGGTTCAACAGATATGATCGGGGAACAGTCGATGTCATCGAAATTTGTACATCGATCATATCGGAGACCTTGTCGATGGGATCGATAAATCGTATAGATTTACCAAGAAGCTTGCTGGACGATTTATGTCCGGACTCGATCCAATCGACGAGGTCTCGATATGATCGATATATGAATATCGATTTATCGACTGGCACCCCGATCAACATTAAAAATAACCTGAAATTCATGCTGGTGAAAACATGTGCCCATAATCGATATGATTGACTGACTTCTGATATGATCAATATTTGAGTTCAGATTGAATCGGACAGACATCGATATATCGAAGCTTATGTTAGTTTTTTTTAGAAAAATAGGGGCGTCGAAAAGCAGTCTGTCGATATTATCGATCCACTTCAGATATGATCGATATTCGAATATCGATGATATCGACTACCAAGTCGATATATCGATAAATCGTCCAGTTGATTGTCTGATTGTTGGATGCTTTTTGTCCTCACTCGATTGTATCGATTGAGATCCTGAGGACATCGACAGAGCTGGTCGATTATATCGAAGGAGTAATCGATATAATCGACAGTGTAAGAAAACTTTAAAGATTTTTCTTTTTGATAACAAGTTTTCTTACACTGAAACCTTAAGATATTCTAGTTCTTTTTAAGGGTTTAATCACCTGTTGTTTTGGGACATGGGATGTGAGGCTATGATTTACCTATGGCGAGCTTCCACACATCCAGTTGAGGCAGATGCTTGACTTGATCTTCCTATAAGACACTATTGTCCGACTAACTCAACTTACAACGTAATTGACAAACCAGGGCACATAGTAGGTGCACTTTCATATGAGGCCCATCTCGATTCATTTGTGGTTGTCTATTGAGGGCCACCTTGGTATATATATATGGCCCATATGATTAGGCCCATCTGGATATAGTTATGGCCCATCCGTTGAGGTCCACTTTGATATAAATGAAAGGCCCATGTTATGAGGCCCATTATGACGTATTCGAGACCCGTGGGTTATGGCCCATTACAATGTACATAAGACCCATTGGTGCTGTCCACTTGATCAATATAAGGTCCATGTGATGCGGCCCATTTAATGTATCTAAGGCCCATGGGTCGAGGCCCAACGGGATGTCCTTAGGGTCCATTGCAATGTGTGATTCTTCCATGTTTTGTGTAATGATGTTTTATGATGGGTCATGCCTTGGGAGCAAGGTTGGTTTGATGTCCACATTGTAAGTATAATGTTGGTTAAATGTCTGTAATACAACTCTCCCTAGGGCCCATTAATGGGCCCATACTTGTTACGTGTAGGCCGTTTAGGCCCATCTTCGTTGTGAGGACAGTTCATCACTTTATAACATGCTTAGTATAATTCTATGATTCATGCCCATACACATCATATGTATGCTTGATATGAGGAATGTTTGACCACAGCATAAGCCATTGGGCTGAGACATTTACGAGACTCCTTATTAGACAGAGTGCCCCACATGAGCACATGGTACGCGTGAGATTGTTGCATGATTGTACGGTGTGACTCATGCATCTTGCATATGTGTGACTTGATCATTGTATGCCCTAGTGACATCAGGGTCGTGGCTCTACAGGTACATCATGGATGGCCGTATCGAATACTGAAAATACTTGGTTCTAGCACTGTGGGCACTTAGGATGTCATTGGGTGAAAGTCCCAGAACCTTTTTGGTACTAGGAGTTACTCTAACGTCTAGACCGAGTAGATACACGAGCACTCGAGTGCCAAATACCAGTAGGCCACGTCTCCCATTGTGTCATGGTCGGTTGAAAGGGGGTGTGGCCTTATCCACCCGAGTGAGGGGGCTATAAGCTAGGCTGAGTTTGACCATCTCGCAAATGAGTCCACTATCGATAAGCTAGGTAGGTATTGGCAGACTACTGGTCAGGCTGATAGTGAGGTTTATTCCACTCGCTGGGCTTTACGACTAGGGAGGCGGTAGTCAGTGTGAATTATACTAGATCCCTGTGATATCCCAAAGAGGAATTGTATTGATATATGTACGTGATGAGTGTTGGCATGCTTATTGCATATGACATTTGGTTACATAGGCCTTACATCGCATGACCTTAGTATGGTCGATAGCATTTATGCCTTACATCACATAGCTTTAGTACAGCTGATAGCATTTATGGACTTACCGCATATGTCTACATTACTCTAATATTGTACACTTAGCGCTTGCCTCGCGCACACACTTACACCACCCTCTAAGCTTTTTTAAGCTTATGCACGACCGTTGCATGTAGGTGTCGTTGGATCGCAGCAATGCTGAGGTAGGAGCATGTATCAGTCTATTTTGGAGCTTTTTAATCACCCTATATTTTCCTTTCTACATTGTACTTAAAATTTTTTGATATAGTGGATATGTGGTGATGTTGTTTTGTGACTTGGTTATGTTTGTGTTTATTCTTTATTATAAAAAAAATCATACTAAAAATCCTCCTTGTAGGATCTCAGGATCGAAATCTGACCTATGAATGCCAGGAGCCTAGATGGGGTATTACGGAGGCTATCAACGCCAGATTCGGCGATCGAAAAATTTGTGAGCCCATTTTTTGAGTTTGGGGCGTGACAGAAGTTGGTATCAGAGCATAACTTGGGAATACCTGAGATCACTTCACATATCTACTATGAACTTAGAATGAATAGGTTCTGAGTCTGAATGAATTAAAAATTTTTCGACATAGACCCTTAACATTTATGCCTTCGAGAATTCTCAAGGTTGATAGGCCCTTGTTCCTTCCTATAGGACATGCCACCTAGAAGAGCGACCCGAACGAATCCCGCTTCACTACCTGTGACTCCCGCTCCACCACCAGCGACTCCCGCACTACCACCTACAACTCTCACTCCACCACCGGATATTCCTATTTTCCATCTTGAGGATGCCACTCCTCTACTTGAGATCAGTGCTGATCCGACCGTACCTATGAGTGTCGCTCAACTGCAGTAAATGTTACAGGTGATGATCACTATTCTTCAGGGGCAGAGCAGGCGTCCCAATGTTACACCAGCTGAGGCCGAGCAGGAGTGTGCAAGCACCCTTCTTAAGGACTTCCAACAACATGATCCCCTGTGTTTTCGGGGTGAGCCAGACCCTACTGCAGTAGAGATATGGTGCTCTGAGGTGGAGAAGATATTTGACACCATGATATGTACAACCAAGTAGCGAGTCCCATTAGCCGTATTTTTTCTCCAAGGTGAGGCTTAGCATTGGTGGGCATCTGTCGCCTGATCAGTAGCGATCGATTTTGTATGGACCTGGGAGGACTTTATAGACTGGTTTGACAGGAAGTTCTTTCCCGAGCATGTGCGCCAGTAGCACACATTAGAGTTTGAGACTCTGGTCTAGGGAGATATGATTGTTTCCCAGTATGAGGCACGTTTCATCGTGCTATCGAGATTCACGACGTATCTTGTTGACGATGAGGGGTGGAAGGCCCGCCATTTTGAGAACGATTTGCGTCCTGCCCTTAAGAGTTATGTGATCAGACACATGCTTCCGACATTTGAGCAGATTGTAGAGAGGGCCTAGATTTATGAATCAAATTGGGCCAGTTTGCAGAGGGCTAATGACCGGAGAGGAGATCAGAAGAGGAAGGCACCCTCTAGTGGTTCCCAACAGCAACAGCATCATCCACAACATCGATGCATAACCTTCCCATCATTCTAACCACCAGTGGCACCCCCAGTGTAAAGACCCCATCCATTCCATATCATTTTCCATGCATATGTGCATGATGATCGATGCCCTTAGCTAGACTTAGATTGACCGTTCATAGTACATACCTGACTGACCAGAACCCTAAGACCTCGAAACCTGTCTCATATCGACCGCCCCATTGCGGCGATCGTGGAGATACCACCCATGCGTCGGTATGATACTCTGTTAGTGAGATACGCCATGAAGAATAATAAGTGTATCATATGCGCAAGGCGCCATGTACTTCATTCCACACATATGCACAACACATGTCATACACACATGCACATGCTACACATGGGTGAGAGAATCTCTACCCATGTGTGTGATGTCACACACCTATACCTCCCATCTCTCATGTCTCCCCAAAGTCAACACCTCTCCATTTCATGCCTTAAGCATGACATCATCACACCATGTCATCCCATGCTCCTTTAATCTACCATTAATTGTAAATCATGAATTAATTGATATAATCCTAATCTAAGCTAACCAAGATCGTATTAATTAAATCTAACCACATTTTTAACAATTTCTTTATATATATCCCTTCAACCCTTAGCATTTTACCATTTTCTACACATGGAGAGAGAGAGAGAGAGGAGTGATCTTGGTGGGCCATCAATTCCATCAATCTCATCCCTTCCATCCATCTCAACCATTGCATCTAATCCATCAAGGTGAGTACACCCACCTTACTCATTTTTATTTTATTTTTGTTGTGTTTTTGTATGGTGGAGATGATGTTGATGATAATGGTGTGATCAATAGTGTGGATATGTAGGAGAGTATATATAAAAAGATGACCAATAATGGTAATGATATGATGAAAATGATGTGTTTAATGGTGTGGATTCATGGGAGAATGCATATAAAAAGAATGATAATAAAAATATTTTTTAAAACTTTATGTGGGACCCATTGATTATGGGCACCATTAGAATTTTGTAGGCCATCCAAATCATTCAAAGTGTGGCCCATTATGTTGGCCAAACACACACACTCACACATGTACATAATACACACACGTGCACATATCAAATATATATATATATATATATATATATATATATATATATATATATATATATATATATATATATATATATAAAATAAGAGAGATGGAGAGACACTGCTGCCCAGCATACAGGGACGCTGCTTGCCCGCTACATGAATTGGAAAGGAGGGGCTGTGGGCCCACAACGGGCCCCATCCTTGATGTATGTACCTAATCCACACCGTCCATCATATTTCCCAGTTCATTTTAGGCCTAAAGCCAAAAAATGAAGCCAATCCAAATCGCTGGTAGGCAACACCATAAAAAAAAATTATTTTAAAGGTAATAATTTATTAAGGCCTGTTGTGATGTTCTGTACACCGAAAAATATGAAATTGGACTTACTACATTTGTCTCGGGCCATAGAACCCAGCTGACAGACTGGATTGTCCTATTGTGGGCCCCATACTTGAAAAACTATGATTTAAAAAAAAATAAAAATAAAAATGGCAGCACCTAACACTATTACTGTTAACGTCAGAATGACGTTGCAACAATCAGCATCTACTGCTGGATGCTGGAAGAATGTGGGCCCCACCACAGGCCCCACCTTGATGTATCTTGAACATCAGCACCGTGCATTTGATGGGTCCCATTTAAAAATGGGTCACCCCTAAATTTCAGCCGTACACGGAACTCAGGTGGCCCACACCATCAGAAATCATGTAAATACATGCTAAAACATATAGAAGTACTTGCTGGGGCACACCTGAAACTTTGATCCATCTGAAACTTGGACGGACCCCTCCACCAAGTGGGATACACAATGGATGGACTGGATCTCTCAAGTGACTCACCTTGATGAGAAAATATACATATAATATAATATAATAATAATAATATTAAAATAAAATGATGGCATGGAGGAGGTGACGTCCTCCCTGGACGTCCACATTTGCGGAAAAGTTTTGCGGGGCCGATCATGGCCACACCATGATGTCTGCGCTAAATCCACACCTTTCATCCACCTTACTAGCCCCATTTATTATAAGGTCCTAAAAATCAGGTTGATTAGAAGTTCATGTAATCCATTTGCTGTACAAACTGTTCATGGTGTAAATCCCACCATGTCAATGGGACCCACAATTATACAAAATATAATAATAATAATAATAAAGAAAGGGAATTGCATGCTTACCAATCAAAGCTTCCTTGGACATAATGTGATGCATGTGAAGCCCACCTAGGTGCATGTGTTGTATACCCACACTGCCTATATGTTTTCCAGTCACTTGGGAAGTGAGCCCACCTCCTGTCCGTGGACACAAGATGAAGTAGAACTCAATTTTAGGTGTGCCATGCTACAGGTAGAAACAGTAGTAATAACCATTGGAAATTCTTAGGAGCAATATTTATCACTTGTCCACCGTTAAATATTTTCTAGAGCTGCAGTAATGTTTGTGAGAAATCTATCCATGTATTCTTTTTAACCAACCATGGGACACCTAATATACATGTGTTACCAGCCATTCATCTATTTTGATTAGATCATTTTAGAGTGTGGGGCTGCCTATATATTTACTGCTATTCAAGTCATTTTCATGGTACCCATTGTATTGGTTATTCCTCATTTAGACCGTCAGTTGGTAGGAATTATGTGGATCCCTATACTATAGGAATTTGGTATCTTGGGTGGCCCAACTAGTAGTGTGGGTTGGTGGAAGTTGTGTGAACCACCACATGTGAGTGCTTCATTTTTTATAGCCCACCTAACTGTATGAAAATTGGGGCAATCGTGTGACTACTTGTCTAAGTAGATTTATGATTGTTGTGGTCCTTAACCATGCAACACTGAATATGAGCCATTATCTATGTAAGGTGTGAAGTGGTTATAGTATAAGACTTATCATAATTAGTGTAGCCATATATTTGTGGCCTATGGGCAAGGCCCATTGGGATATATTTCAAGCCCATATAATGAGGCTCATTGTGATGTATTTTCGGCCCATGTGATGTGGCCCATAGTGACGTGTATTAGGCCTAGGTATGTGGCTTACCTGTGAAATAGATTTAAGGTCACTTGCAATGTATTCGAGGCTCATGGGCGAGGCCCAATGTGATGTATTTGAGACCTATGGGCATGGCTCATTGAGATGTATTTTAGGCCCATGGGTTGTGGCTCATTGCGATGTATTTGAGGCACATGTGTAGGGCCTACCTATTGTGTATTTGAAGCCCATGGGTCGTGAAGCCTGATGTAGTGTATTCATGGCCCATGTGTCGAGGCCCATTGCAATGTGTAAGGCCCATATGATACGGCCCAATGTGATGTATATGTGGCCCATGAGTGAGGCCCAATGAGATGAGTGTGCGGCCCTTGTGTGAGACCAAAAGCAATGTATATGAGGACCGATGTGATGTGTGATTTGGCTATGATGTATGTATTGATGTTTATGTGAGCCACTCCTTGGGAGCAATGTTGGTTAAATGTTCACATTGACGGGCGATGATGGTTGAATGTCCACATTGTGACCTTCCCTTAGGCTTTGTTAGGCCCATTTTCACCCATGCCAATTATGAGTATGTGACAGCATATCATCATGATACATGCCCATACACATCATCAACATGTTTGTTATGAGAGGTGGTTGACCATTGCATAAGTCATTGGGCATGACGATTATGAGACTCCCTGATAGGTGGAGATTATCTCACATGAGTATATGGTATGTGCCGAATTGCTGCATGACTGAATTGTATGACTCATGCATCTTGCATTATGATTACTGTACGCCCTAGCGACATTAGGGCCGTAACTTCCACAGACATATCGTAGATGGCCAGATGGGACACTGAAAATTTGATCTAGCATCGGACTGCCACAGATGGCCCTAGGTAAAAATCCTTAAACCCTCTTAGTACCAGAGGATGCCCCAACGTCGAGACCGAGTGGATACATGAGCGCCCGAGTGTCGAATACCAGGAAGCCGCGTCTCCCACTGTGTTATGGTCGGTTGGGAGGGTGTATAGCCTTACCCGCCCGATGGTAGGGGGTATAGCTATGTTCAGTTTGACCAACTGGTGAATGGATCCGCTATCGACATGTCAGATAGGTATTGACAGATTATTGGCTAGGCGGATAGTGAGGTTTCTTACGCTCACTTGGACTGTGCTGTTGGGAGAGAGGCAATGCCATTTGGAGTGTACTAAACCCTGGTGATGATCCTAGAGATGAACTGTACTGATATGTGGATTTAGTGAGTAGGAGTTACACAATCATTTATTCATTCATTCACTATCCACTCGGGCTGGTGGTGTGCAACTATTTGTATGTGTACCTTTGTAATGGCCAAGATTTCGGTTGGGGCGCGCGACTAACCTGAGATCAGGAGTTTACCACATTGAGTCTGACTATCCAAATTTAGGTATGGAACTAGTTTGGATAAAAGTCCCTTACGATGGACCCCATAGCCTGCAATACTACGTACTATGATCCAACTTCACACTCCAGCATGGTCATTCCATTCATACCGCATATTGCATTACATCCGCGACATATGACATTTTAGGTTACCTGTGTTTTTGCTTTTATATGGTTTAGATATAGCATCTGATATTTGACTCTTTATGACTCCTCATTTGTATAGTTGATCTGTATCGTGTATTCTGATATTGTTCCTCATTTGTATAGTTGATTTGTATCGCGTATTCTGATATTGTTCCTCATTTGTATAGTTGAGCTGTGTTACGTATTCTAATATTGTTTGACTCATGGACTTGTCAGTATTTCTAATATTGTATAATTATGGCATGACAATATGATGAAGATGATGTGATTACGGATGCATGTAATACGGTTATGGCTATGGTATAGGAGAAATGAAAATATGACTTGGTGATGCTGGTAGCATTGACTTGGATATTACTATGATGCATATGCATTTCATTGGCATTGACATCATACTTTACGTGCTACATGCCTTTCACATATATGATTTCTTTGTAACGTATTTATCTTGCTTGCATGTAGGACTCACTGCACACACATGTGTACTCACTAGGATTTTTGACTAAGCTTCCTATTTCTCATTTTTTTTCAGGGCTGGAGTAGCATGGAAGACTTTGCCTTCTCGATGTATTACATCTATTTTTTGATTTGACAATATTGATGTTGTATACCTTTTGAAAAATATTGTACTTGTAACCATCAGGATTTCTATTGGAGAATGTCGCTTAGTAATTTGATCATGGATCTTTGTGCTTAGGTATTATTATATATGTATAAAAAAAATTAGTCAAAAAACTTCCTTGTGGTGTGCCAAACTCGAGACTTGGTGCATGGAAGTCTAGTGCCGGATTTGAGGCATCACGGAGCTGTCCGTCCCCAAGTTTGGGGCGTGACACCCAGCACCACCTCCGGGACCGTTCCCAGGTACTTACTTTAGATGTAGCAGGACAGAAAATCGTAGGCACGAGTGTCCCCATCCACAGCAGCAATAGCCGTAGGCACCGCATCAGCCTCCGTGATAGCCCCCACAGTAGCAGCAGCGATCACAACACTAGCCTCCACGACCTCCTCCGCAGTAGCAGAGGCAGTAGATTAGGCCACCACAGCGCCTGCAACAGTAGCAGAGACCTCAAAGGGGACTTGCACCTCCCCAGTAGGCCTAAGGCAGATTTTATACTGCCCAATAAGACCCTCAGTCGTCAGGAGGAGTCAACGAGGGTACTCTCCCTATGTTTGCATGTATCGCACATGTATTGTTTGACTCTAGTGCATTGCATTCCTTTGTGGCCAATGATTTCTACCGATCGACCGGTTTGCTGATGGATTCTACCCGTGAGGGTTTATCAGTATCGACACCCTTGGAAAAGATTGTAGTATTAGATCGATTTTGCTCGTCTTGCCCCATTCTGATTGGGGATATCTTTTTACCTGCCGATCTGTTCGTATTACAGATGTCTGAGTTTGATGTCATTTTGGGCATAGATTGGCTCACCGAGTACCACGCCATATTGGACTGCTCCGAGAGGACAGTTGTAATGCCTGAGAAAAATCCATACTTGGACTCGAGTACCAACTCGACCCGAAATTGCGTAGAATTAATTCCTTTAGAAAATAAGTCTAAGTTAGCTAGCGCAACGCTAGAGTAGCTGGGAAATAGTCCCTGATCACTTTAAATACGTTCTACAAGACCCAAATCGAGTAGAACCAATGACTCTATAACCTCGGATCAAACTCTAAGCAGGTTTGTTCTCTGGACCACTTTGAAATTTTGTATTGGATCTAGACCGCGCGTCGAAAGTCCGATACCTCGTATCTTAGACCGTTAGAACTGCCTTGTTGAACTTGACAATCATTTCGAAAATCAAGTCCAACCGATAATCACAGGCTATTTCATTAAGCCTGGACTGAAGAGAGTGCGAATAGGGACAGATTTGGAATTTAAAATTCAAATCTGGCACACGACTTGAAGTGTCAGTATTAAGCGTTCTGACCGTCAGAATTCAGCCAGATTACACCCTCGGATCAGGAAAAAATTCTATTTCATATCACGAGACTTGCAGCCCTGATCTACGTGCGGTGACCGCTGAACTGAAACTGGTCCGCCACGCGCGATTTGCGAACCCTGCCGGACTGAAAACTTGATGCGTGCTAGATCCGATACGCATGAGCTTAAGTCCGATCGCATTCGACTAGGGGACCACTAGAAATGTACTTTTGGACCGAAACAGCCCCGATTTGGATATGCCCTAAGTAAACTTTGTACCTGAGCCTATTTTGAGCATTTTTAAGCTTATAAAAGGGGTTGAAACCCTCACTCCTCTCTCCCATCCGAATTTGAGAGAAACCCTAGATTGGGAGAGAGAAAAGGTGAGAGTTTGTGAGAGAGATTGCAGGAGAATTTTCCCGCCTTTGCACCACCTGTTGCAAGTGCCTAAGCAACACACTTCCACCACTCAGCCGGTGATTCCTCCGCATTTTTAGGTAAGAAATAACCCTAGAAGTTTCTGATTTGAGGTTTACTAGGATTCATAGCATGTTAGCTGACGTAACTCGTAAATTAGGTTCTCTTATCGCCGTAGACGAAGCGTATACGCTCCGTTCGAATTTACACATCCATAAGAAACAAGGTGAGGATTTTAGACGCTTTGATTGATGGTTTCCAATGCTTTCAATGTCATTTAATAGTAGATTATTGACGGCATCACCATTTAACATGTACAACATGCTATCCGTTTCCTGTTTCGTAAATCAACAAAGAATATGAGATTTAGGGCATTATAGTCATTTGTAGGAAGTGCTGATTTCATTCATATTTTACTGATGTGATTGACATGGTTTGTTGTCGTATTAGAATGTTAGGAATAAGTCATAATTAGTTTGGCGAAGAGATTCGCCTAATTGCGTACTTCGGGTCGACATACTATATGTAGACTTAAGTGTGTAGTGTATGTGTTTGTATAAATGCTTGTATTAGTATGTATTGAATTAAATGATGTTATGAATTAGTTTGAGATTGATTTCTCAATTAATATGCTGACATAAATGATTTCCTACATGTTGACTATATGCATGATTTCATTATATGCATGAAATGTATGTGCTTGAAGATTTACTTATGTTGTATGTTATAACATGTGTTAACATGCTCACATGGTTGTATTTCAATTCCAATACTCTCATATGATTTGCTGATGTGATTCCATAATTGTTTGGGACTATACTTAGTCCAGGCAGTCGGTAACCGAGTGAATTCGTGGTCGGCTTATCTTGGCCACGAACGACACGTCGATGAACGCGAGCCGTGTTTTGGAGTTGGCGGCAGTGGTTAGGCTACACGAAGTATTTTACGTACTTCATGTCGTTCGACTTGAGATGCGATCGCGTTAGTCGAGCCCGTCAAGTAACCCGACTGGCCGATGTATGTTCACCCTGCATGAGTCATAACTGCTTGAACCTAGGGTACTGAACTTACCATTGTAAACCCTGTTAACCATGGTACCTTGATCCACGAAGACTCATGAGACGGGCATGGTGTTATGGGACACCGTGGTCAAGCTGTCGGCCTACGCTGGGGCCACAAACCTCCCCGTAGTGACCAGTGAGCACCTAGTCTCGTGAGCAGATTATGGTGGTATGAGACACTATTCTTGCTGTCGGCCTACACTGATCAGGCGACGAGTCCTTTGTAGTGACCGCGAGCATATTCTGAGTCTATGGGAGGCGACGACCCTTCAGTAGCAGTAGAGTACAGTAGGCCTGTATTGATAAGGTGATGGGGGAGCAGTGCAACGAGTGCGTGCAATAGCCCTGGCAGCCCTTGCAGCGACCTACAAAAATATAAATCATATGAGATTACCAGGAGTGACGACCCTAGACAGGATCTGTGTTGGGATTGATATAAGGGAAGTACCTTAGTTTCCCAATCCTACTGTTTGAATGGAATAATAACAACTCGGTAATCATATCACCATTACATTGCATGTGCCTGGAAGATGTGGATCACTGAGCAGGATGCACGCATACCGCGGAAGAAGATGGTTCCGTATGAGGGAGAATGTCGGTGAGGGCATCCATCATGTCATGTCATATTGCATTAACAACAGTATTAGGATTGTCTGATTTACTGCTTTACTATTATCGCATGATTAATTTGTGAACATGCTAATCTTTGCTCTATGATTCCACTGAGTTGATCACTCATTCTCACGTTACGGGATGGTGTTTGCAATACCCACCAGACCCTGTTTTAGATGCAGGTGATGCTGAGATCCAGGAGGTAGAGCCAGACTTTGATGAAGACCAGGACAAGTTCTCATACATGCAGTACCATGATGGCTTTGCTTAGGTGACCTGGGTTGACGGGACTTCATAGTGGGACTCTTTTGGACATTTATTTTTGTCATTTACATGTATATGAGACTCAGTGATGTATTCATACTTTAGTGACAGTTGAGATCTACTTTATTGTTCCATACAGTGATATATATATATTTTAGTCTTCCGCTTGCTTTTATCACTGGATCTGGAGTATGAATTGCAGTTTTGGTATACTTTTACTCATGTGAATGCTTTAACTTAGACAAGATTGAATCATAAATATTTTGTTGTATAAGTGATGGTCTGGAACTCGGGAGTTGAGTTTATACACGACCCCCGATTTTCAGGGTGTTACAAGTTGGTATCAGAGCCTGAATAAAAGTATACTGGGCCTGGTTTATGGTCACGCGACGTACGCTGTCGCTTCCTTTGACTTAGGTGGGTGCGAGAAGGGTCTAGAAATATTTCTAAGATCGCAGATTCGCCAATAGGCGAAGTCTATTCATTTTGATCGCGTGATCGAGTCCGTAACGCATCTAGGGTCGCGTGAAGCAACCCAAATAGCTCCTAGGTTGTAGGTGAGTGGGTTGAGACATTCTTTGAATGATTCTAAACCCGTAAATGTGAATCCTTGGGCCGTGGGACAACCATGACTCCTGTATTCAATCGTCGGGGCTTAAAAACCCTGTTTCACCGAAAATCTTAGAAATTCTTCCTCTCGCCACTCCAATCTTCAATTCTTTCTTATCCTTTTTATGTTAGGCATCAATCCTAATGTGAAAATAACATAAAATCATACTTTCACAAAATTTTACAGTGAATAGTAGAATTTCATGAAAAATGGCCATAAGGCCATTCTAACTTCGCTTTCTTTAGCAACTAATGGGATAGATGGATGTACTAGCTCCTTCTACCCCAAAATAATATGCTTCATGATAGGGTTTTGTATTCGGGATTGCAGACTGGCCCCGGAAGGCCCCGAACTCATGTTTGGGCCTATATAGGTCAAAATACAATGAACCAAGGTGGGGCCCATAGTTATTTGGGGTCCCTGGACCATGGGGGACCAAACCCATGTGGTCCCACCGCCCGACCAAGGAGATGGTCGGCGATGCCATCGCCGATCCGGCGATGCATCACCGGCCACTGTGGCCTGTTTGATGTGTGGTCTGGGATTTGGGGGTATTTTGGGTAATACACCTCACCCAGGTGTGGTTCGTGTGTAGAAAACCCCAAAATGAGGCATTTCCTTCACAAACAACCCTTCCCATAGCTCCATTCTCATTTTTTAGCTGATATCTCCAAAATTTATGATTCCAAACCACCCCTAAATCCATCCTTGGCCAAAAACGACCACTCTCCATCATTTTATTTCAGTTTGCAGCCCTCCCTCTAACAGATTTCATCTTTTGGAGCTCTAAAAACCCCTAAATCGAGCTGAAATCGTGAGGTGCTCCATTCCCCTTTTTCATTTTCATTTCTCCTTAAAAATACATCTTAGGGAAGCTTGAAGCATCCCTCTAAAATGCCTAGATCTCCCTTTTTCAGTTTAGGCAGCCATTTCTTGGCATTTTCTCCATTTTCTATGGCTTTTGTTGAAGCCATTTTAGGCCTTTTGTCACTCTCCACCATCCTATCTTTGATGGGTAAAAGAAAAACCGCAGCGGATGAGGTTAGTCCAAGTCATCCTGCTCAATCAAGAAGGCCGCGGGGTGGTGCCGCAAGTTCAAGCACCGCCGCAGGTCCAATTACAGCCCGAGAGTTCCATACAAAGCGGGATTTGGATCTCCATACTCAACTTGGGCGAGTGATTCTAGCAGAGATGCCTCACGGCCAATACACTGATCGTAAAGTGTTGTTTAAGGCGGACGTGGAAGGATGATTGTTCGGTGAATTTTTGTTGTTCGAGTGCATTGAAGCTGCGCATTGGGGTCTGATCTTTGAAGCTCGCGCTCGTGCTAATGTGAGCACCGTTCGTGCCTTCTACGCTTGTATCCAGAATCCTACACTGGAGCCATTACAATTCAAAATTCCTTTTGGTAGAGACCGGATAGCTATGATCGATGTTCGGTTGATTGCGCGGCTTCTGAACGTGCCTCTTGGTGATGTTCATCCTAATGAGAAGAATCTGAGGAGTAGGCGTGAGCGAGATCGTCGTACCAGATTTCTGTGTGGTAAATTAGTTCCATGGCAGCCTAATAATAGCCTCAAGGTGACTTATATGTCTGATGATTTGTGCCTACTGCACCATATATGCATGTTCAATGTGTATCCCAGGTCGACGAATCGCATTGAGTGTACACGCCTTATGGTTGATTTCTTATATCTGGTGGCCCAGGGAGAGAATGTGTGTATGACCACTTTCATCTTGCGACAGATTATCCTCATAGCAAAATCAAGAAGAACGTCCGAATCGCTTCCTTTTGGCCGACTGGTATGCAAGATCGCGCTTGAGTTTGCTTACAGACTTGGGCCGAAATTACCAGTTCCGATTCATAGCATTGATGAGTCAACTATGGTCAAGATGAAGATCGGGTCTCAGTACTATGAGAATCGGCTTGAGGAGGATAGAGAGGATGACTTTGATGATGAGGAGGATCCAAGTGAGGGAGAACCTGGAGCAGAAGTTGAGGAAGAAGTCCAGGAAGAGGCAAAAGAGGAGGCTCAGGATACAGATGAGAGCCCTCCTCCTTCTGCTCAGGCTACTGGCGATGATCGCATTACCCGAATTGAGGAGATCCAGATCGCCTTGCGAAGAGAAGTTCAGGAACTTCGCGCTGAAGTCGAGGATGCCAAGGCCGTTACGAAGAGGAAATTCGGTAAGGTGACTCGTACCTTGAAGGCGATCCTGTGCTGCTTACAGGATAAGGGTGCTCCTCCTCCGTCACCCGACTCAGACTAGTGAGGATCTTGGATGTTGTTGTTAGTAGTTAGTCATTTCCTGCTTTAAGTTGTGTAAGCCTGTTAAGGCTAGTGCTTTGCTTATGTTGCTGTTGTAAATTTTAACTGTCTTAGTTTCCATGTACTTTCTGTCATGATGCTTGTAAGGACATATCTCTTGTATTGTGAAAATTTTGATTAAATGAAATGCATGGAATACTTTTGACTCTTGTGTGAATGATTGCGGTGTGTTTGTGCTATTGAGACTGATAAGGTTGCACCCTATTTTGAATATAGGGAATGTCACCTAAGGCTACGCGGAGCACGGCTCGGCTTGCATTGAGTGAGCTTATGGATCAGGCTCCTTCGCAGTCTGATACCCATGCGGACCCTGCTATGGGCTCGATTCCTGAGACAGTGCGTGCGTCTCAGCCTACTGCTAGTCCTACAGTTGGATCACCGTCGTTCACACCACCAGTCAGAGAGCCTTACCGTGCGTCTACTTCGACGCAGCACACGCCACAGCCTGCTCCACCTCCTGACAGATTTGAGAAGATGATGGCTATGAGGCAGCAACAGCAGCAGCTTCTGACTACTATTGTGGGGACATTAGCCCAGGGTGGGGGTGTAACTCCACCTGCACCACCTGCGCATCCAGCTGAGGATGCTGTTACTTATGCCCAAGATGAGGGCATGGCTCATCCGGTACCACCTGCTTATCGTACGGGGAATGCCGCAGATACACGGGGCTTGTTAGAGCGATTTCAGCGCTTACGGCCTCCCACTTTTACGGGTTCTCATAGACCCGAGGAGGCTGAGTATTGGCTCGACTGTGTGTCGAAGATACTGCAGATGTTACACTGTACAGAGGCTCAGCAGGTAGAGTTAGTTACGTTCCTATTTGAGAGAGAGGCCAGCTTATGGTGGGACAGCGTATTGCGGACCGTTGCCGCCGACTTTAGATGGACATGGGCAGCGTTTGAGTTCCGCTTTCACGAGAAGTATTACCCCAAGACGTACAGGTATGACCGGGAGAATGAGTTTCTCCGTCTCAGACAGGGAGGCATGACAGTTACGGAGTATGAGCATCGGTTCACGGAGTTGGGAAGATACGTCCTGACTATTTTGGCTGATGAACAGATGTGCATACGGCGCTTTTTGGAGGGTTTGCGACCGGATATTCGGTCGAAGATGTGCTGCGTGAGCATTCCCTCCTATGCGGAGTTGATTCACATATCCATGCGGGCAGAGCAGGATGTGGATCGACTTGCGCTATCTCGTGGCCCTGTTGCTACTAGGCCACGACCAGAGTTGCCAGACAGGACCTTCACGGGAAAGAGGTCTCGTGTCGACCCTCCTACTTGGGCTACAGCGCCAGCACCACAGTTTCAGCACCCCGAGTTATCATGTACATACTGTGGGAGGACGGGCCATTCGGCTCAGAGTTATTTTGCTCGGATGCGGGACAGTGGGTTCTCGCCGCCGCAGAAGATTGACCGTGCACATCCACAGGTGATATCAGCACCGCCTATACAGTTAGCTCCTGCGCACCCTTCTTTCAGACCTCCGATATCGCAGATTAGGCAGCCTCTACGGCCCACGGCGCAGCGGCCGAACCAGCCACAGCAGGCAAGGGTTCATGCATTGACAGCTGAGGCAGCTGCGACACCGATTTCTCAGCATTCGGCCTTCGAGGTCACTGCCCACATTGGAGGTATTGCTATTCTGGTGATGGTGGACACTGGATCCATGATTTCTTTGATATCACGTGCCATAGTCAGATGCATTGGGTTACAGACTATTACTATGGATAGGGTGCGAGTCCTTGCAGCTCATGGGGATTATTCAGATGTCACCCAGATGTGTGAGGGTTGTTTGGTGGATCTGGGAGACAAGACGATGGCTATTGATCTTGTCGTCGACCCCTCTCTTATTTATCTCGATGTCATTCTTAGCATGATTGGTTGACTGCAGCGAGGGCCGAGATTGACTGCGAGACTCGTATAGTGACTGTGTACGAGCCAGAGGGTGCATCCTTCACATTTTTAGTGTGGGTAAATCTCCCTTTTCGCATACTTAGTTACACTACTTTGCTGCGAGACGCTGGTGCCCAGATACTTGAGCATACGCTAGTCGTTTGCGAGTTTGGGGATTTGTTCAAGAAGATCCCTGGTTTGCTGCCCCGACGAGAGATCGATTTCACTATCGATCTGGTTCCTGATTCCACGCCCGTCTCACTGCCGACGTATCGCATGGCACCGTGTGAGATGGAGGAGTTGAGGACGTAGATTGATGGTTTGCTAGAGCTTGGCCTTATATGGCCTAGTGTGTCTCCTTGGAGAGCACCGGTCCTGTTCGTGAGGAAGAAGGATGGTTCAATGCGATTGTGTATTGATTATCACAGGATGAACCAGATCACGGTAAAGAACAAGTACCCTTTACCCAGGATCGATGACTTGTTTGATCAGTTGAGAGGAGCGCAGTACTTCTCAAAGATTAATCTTCAGTCAGGATATCATCAGTTGCGTGTCAGGGATAAGGACGTGCAGAAGACAGCATTCAGGACCAGTTTTGGCCACTACGAGTTCCTCGTGATGTCATTCAGTCTCACGAACGCACCAGCCATGTTCATGGATCTGATGAACCGGGTATTTCGGCCTTTCCTCTATCGATTCGTCGTTGTATTCATTGACGACATTTTGGTGTACTCCAGGAGTCGAGAGGAGCATGAGGAGCACTTGCGTTTGGTCCTGGATACGCTCAGACAGCATCAGTTGTTCGTACAGTACAAGAAGTGCGACTTCTGGAAGCAGGAAGTGAAGTTCCTGGGACACGTGGTGTCCAAGGATGGCATGGCAGTTGACCTGTCTAAGGTAGCTGCGGTGAAGGACTGGGAGCAGCCTAGTCTGTCACTGAGGTGAGGAGTTTCTTGGGCTCGCTGGCTACTATCGGCGCTTCATACAGGACTTCTCGAAGATCGCGAGACCCTTATCTCAGTTGACACGGAAGGATGTGAAGTTCGCCTGGAATGACGAGGCGGAGTCAGCTTTTCGGGAGCTGAAGGACAGACTTACGTCCGCCCCTGTGCTAGTATTGCCAGAGTAAAGGGTTAGATATACTATATATACTGACGCGTCTAGCGTTGGTTTGGGTTGTGTCCTTATGCAGAGGGACAGGGTAATTTCGTATGCCTCGAGACAATTAAGGAAGCACGAGAGAATTACCCTACACACGACCTAGAGTTGGCAGCCGTCATATTCGCACTGAGACTCTAGAGACATTACCTCTATGGAGAGGAGTTCGAGCTCTTTTGCGACCACAAGAGCCTCAAGTACATATTCACGCAACGAGACTTGAATATGAGGCAGCGGCGATGGATGAAGACATTGAAGGGCTTCAAGTTTGAAGTCTCTTACCATCCTGGGAAGGCAAACCTTGTGGCTGACGCGTTGAGCCGCAAGAAGGTGATAGAGTTTGCGACTTCGCTGATGGTTGCTGAGTGGGATATGGTTGAGTTTTTGCGAGACTTTGAGCAGAAACTCACCGTAGAGGAGCCGTACGAGTTTATCGCACATGTACAGGTGCGATATCAGATCGATGACTGGGTCATCGAGGCGCAGAGAGACGATGCGCATCTAGCTGAGCTTCGAGAGCAGGCCAGTGATGATGCTGACGCCGAGTGGCAAGTTGGTATGGATGGGGGCTTACGATATCGTGGCCACCTATGCGTCCCAGACGTCCCTGACTTGAGACGAGAGATTCTCGAGGCTGCGCATTGTACCAGACTCGCGATGCATCCAGGCAGTACGAAGATGTATCGCGACGTGAAGAGAACTTATTGGTGGGAAGGTATGAAGACCCACATAGCAGAGATCGTGTCCCGTTGTCTCACTTGCCAGCAGGTGAAGGCAGAGCGTCGCCGACCACCTGGACTTTTGCAGCCTATGCCGATTGCAGAGTGGAAGTGGGATTTTATTTCCATGGACTTCATTTCTGGCTGCCGAAGACGAGGAAGGGACATGATTCCATTTGGGTGATCATCGACCGTCTGACGAAGTCGGTGCACTTCCTACCGATCGGAGTTACGAACTCTGCAGACGAGCTGGGTAGACTGTACATCAGAGAGATTGTGCGTCTGCATGTCGTTCCGTTGGAGATCGTGTTGGACAGAGACACATGGTTCACTTCTATTTTCTGGACTCGCATTCAGGAGGCTATGGTTGTGAAGTTGAAGTTCAGTACTGCTTTCCACCCACAGACAGACGGAAAGACAGAGCGGGTGAACCAGATCTTAGAAGACATGTTGCGAGCTTGCGCATTGGACTTCAAGGACAGTTGAGATGATTGTCTTGCATATGCGGAGTTTGCGTACAACAACAGCTTTCAGGCGAGTATGGGTATGGCACCTTATGAGGTGCTGTATGGGCGACCTTGTCGCGCACCGCATTGCTGGGTAGAGGTCGGTGAGCGTAGCTTGATTGGCCCAGAGTTGGTGCAGGCAATGTCAGAGAAGATTGATATTATTAGACGTCGGCTTCTCACAGTGCAGAGCAGACAGAAGAGTTATGCCCATACGAGACGCAGGCCACTAGAGTTCACAGTTGGGGATCATGTGTTTTTGCGAGTTTTTCCTATGAAGGGAGTCCTTCGGTTCGGGAAGAAGGGGAAGCTGGCACTGCGATTCATTGGTCCATTCCAGATCCTCGATCGTGTGGGAGCAGTGGTATACCGATTGGCTTTACCCACGCCTCTCGTGAGCGTTCACAACGTATTTCATGTTTCTATGCTGAAGAAGTACGTTTCTGATCCTTCCCATATCATCAGATGGGAGCAGGTGCAGTTAGGAGAGGATGTTACTTATATCCTGCGACCTACACGTATCCTAGACAAGAAAGAGCAGGTACTGCATAGCAAGGTGATTCCCCTTGTGAAGGTATTGTGGACGCATCACTCTGAGGAAGAGGCTACCTGGGAGACAGAAGCCGAGATCAGAAAGAACTACCCACAGCTTCTTGAAGAGTACGAAAAGGTACAAATTTTGAGGATAAAATTATTTGTTAAGGGGGGTAGATTGTAACGCCCGGGAAAAATCCATACTTAGACTCGAGTACCAACTCGACCCGAAATTGCGTAGAATTAATTCCTTTAGAAAATAAGTCTAAGTTAGCTAGCGCAATGCTAGAGTAGCTGGAAAATAGTCCCTGATCACTTTAAATACGTTCTACAAGACCCAAATTGAGTAGAACCAATGACTCTATAATACTCTATAACCTCGGATCAAACTCTAAGCAGGTTTGTTCTCTGGACCACTTTGAAATTTTGTATTAGATCTAGACCGCGCGTCGAAAGTCCGATACCTCCTATCTTAGACCGTTAGAACCACCTTGTTGGACTTGACAATCATTTCGAAAATCAAGTCCAACCGATAATCACAGGCTATTTCATTGAGCCCGGACTAAAGAGAGTGCGAATAGGGAAAGATTTGGAATTTGAAATTCAAATCTGGCACACGACTTGACGTGTCAGTATTAAGCGTTCTGACCGTCAGAATTCAGCCAGATTACACCCTTGGATCAGGAAAATTTTTTATTTCATATCATGAGACTTGCAGCCCTGATCTACGTGCGGTGACCGCTGAACTGAAACTGGTTTGCCACGCGCGATCTGCGAACCCTACCGGATTGAAAACTTGATGCGTGCTAGATCCGGTACGCATGAGCTTAAGTCCGATCGCATTCGGCCAGGGGACCACCAGAAATGTACTTTTGGACCGAAACAGCCCCGATTTAGATATGCCCTAGTAAACTTTGTACCTGAGCCTATTTTGGGCATTTTTAAGCTTATAAAAGGGGTTGAAACCCTCACTCCTCTCTTCCATCCGAATTTGAGAGAAACCCTAGATTGGGAGAGAGAAAAGGTGAGAGTTTGTGAGAGAGATTGGAGGAGAATTTTCCCGCCTTTGCACCACCTGTTACAAGTGCCTAAGCAACACACTTGCACCACTCAGCCGGCGATTCCTCAGCGTTTTCAGGTAAGAAATAACCCTAGAAGTTGCTGATTTGAGGTTTACTAGGATTCATAGCATGTTAGCTGACGTAACTCGTAAATTAGGTTCTCTTATCGCCGTAGACGAAGCGTATACGCTCCGTTCGAATTTACACATCCATAAGAGACAAGGTGAGGATTTTAGACGCTTTGATTGACGGTTTCCAATGCTTTCAATGTCATTTAATAGTAGATTATTGACGGCATCGCCGTTTGACATGTACAACATGCTATCCGTTTCCTGTTTCGTAAATCAACGAAGAATATGAGATTTAGGGCATTTTAGTGATTTGTAGGAAGTGATGATTTCATTTATATTTTACTGATGTGGTTGACATGGTTTGTTGTCGCATTAGAATGTTAGGAATAAGTGCATAATTAGTTTGGAGAAGAGATTCGCCTAATTACGCACTTCGGGTCGACATACTATATGTAGACTTAAGTGTGTAGTGTATGTGTTTGTATAAATGCTTGTATTAGTATGTATTGAATTAAATGATATTATGAATTAGTTTGAGATTGATTTCTCAATTAATATGCTGACATAAATGATTTCCTACATGTTGACTATATGCATGATTTCATTATATGCATGAAATGTATGTGCTTGAAGATTTACTTATATTGTATGTTATAACATGTGTTAACATGCTCACATGGTTGTATTTCAATTCCAATACTCTCATATAATTTGCTGATGTGATTTCATAATTGTTTAGGACTATACTTAGTACAGGCAGTCGGTAACCGAGCGAATTCGTGGTCGGCTTATCTTGGCCACGAACGACGCGTCGATGAACGCGAGCCGTGTTTTGGAGTTGGCGGCAGTGGTTAGGCCACACGAAGTGTTTTACGCACTTCATGTCGTTCGACTTGAGATGCGATCGCGCTAGTCGAGCCCGTCAAGTAACTCGACTGGCCGATGTATGTTCACCCTGCATGAGTCATAACTGCTTGAACCTAGGGTACTGAACTTACCATTGTAAACCCTGTTAACCATGGTACCTTGATCCACGAAGACTCATGAGCCGGGCATGGTGGTATGGGACACCGTGGTCGAGCTGTCGGCCTACGCTGGGGCCACAAACCTCCCCGTAGTGACCAGTGAGCACCTAGTCTCGTGAGCAGATTATGGTGGTATGGGACACTATATTCTTGCTGTCGGCCTACACAGATCAGGCGACGAGTCCTTTGTAGTGACCGCGAGCGTATTCTGAGTCTACGGGAGGCGACGACCCTTCAGTAGCAGTAGAGTACAGTATGCCTGTGTTGATAAGGTGATGGGGGAGCGGTGCAACGAGTGCGTGCAACAGCCCTCGCAGCCCTTGCAGCGACCTACAAAAATATACATCATATGAGATTACTAGGAGTGATGACCCTAGACAGGATCTATGTTGGGATTGATATAAGGGAAGTACCTTAGTTTCCCAATCCTGCTGTTTGAATGGAATAATAACAACTCGGCAATCATATCACCATTACATTGCATGTGCCTGGAAGATGTGCAGCACTGAGCGGGATGCACGCATGCCAAGGACGAAGATGGTGCCATATGAGGGAGAATGTCGGTGAGGGCATCCATCATGTCATGTCATTTGCATTAACAACAGTATTAGGATTGTCTGATTTACTGCTTTACTATTATCGCATGATTGATTTGTGAACATGCTAATCTTTGCTCTATGATTCCACTGAGTTGATCACTCATTCCCACGTTACGGGATGGTGTTTGCAACACCCACCAGACCCTGTTTTAGATGCAGGTGATGCTGAGATCCAGGAGGCAGAGCCAGACTTTGATGAGGACCAGGACGAGTTCTCATAAATGCAGTAACATGATGGCTTTGCTTAGGTGACCTGGGTTGACGGGACTTCATAGTGGGACTCTTTTGGACATTTATTTTTGTCATTTACATGTATATGAGACTCAGTGATGTATTCATACTTTAGTGACAGTTGAGATCTACTTTATTTTTTCATACAGTGATATATATATTCTTTAGTCTTCCGCTTGCTTTTATCACTGGATCTGGAGTATGAATTGCAGTTTTGGTATACTTTTACTCATGTGAATGCTTTAACTCAGAAAACATTGAATCATAAACATTTTGTTGCATAAGTGACAGTCTGGAACTCTGGAGTTGAGTTTATACACGACCCCTGATTTTCAGGGTGTTACAACAGTGACGTACTCTATACCCGGTGTGCCAGAGTTCCAGTTTGTTGCCGAGCACAGCGCAGAGCAACTTTCCTGCTTGTTATCATGTGTCTTTGAGGAGTTAGTTTCTTTGAGTATCGAGTAACTGTCGATCATTTGTGGTTTTTTCGATGTGTTCTAGGAGATTCCGAAGTTACCACCTCATCGGCACACTAAGTTTCAGATTGATATTGTGCTCGGTACCGCTCCCATTTCAAAGGCCCCGTATCGTATGACATCGTTGGAGTTGTGGGAACTACAAAAGTAGTTGGATGAGTTGCACGAGCTAGGCTTTATCCGTCCGTGTAGTTCACCGTGGGGAGCGCCAGTTCTCTTTGTGAAGAAAAAGGATAGCTCGTTGAGGCTTTGGGTAGATTTCCGCGAGCTCAATAAGGTCACGATCAAGAACAAGTACCCGTTTCTGAGGATCGATGATTTGTTTAATCAGCTGCAAGAGGCATAGTTCTTTTCAAAGATTGGTTTAGTTATCATTAGGTTCAGGTTTGAGATGAGGATGTCCCAAAGGCAGCCTTCAAGACGGGCTATGGTCATTTTGAGTTTCAGGTCATGTCCTTCGGGCTGACCAATGCACCCACAGCATTCATGCAGTTGATGTACGAGGTCTTCCATCCATATCTCTACCAGTTTTTTGAGGTGTTCATCAACGATATTCTGATATATTCGAGGAGCCGTGAGGAGCATGAGTGACATCTGGAGATTACCTTGCAGACCCTTCATGCACATCAGCTTTACGTGAAGCTGGAGAAGTGTGAGTTTTGGCAAGAGGAGGTGAAGTTCCTCGATTATGTGGTGAAGAGGCAGGGTGTCGAAATGGACCCCTCGAAGATTGATGCTATGCATCGGTGGGACCAGCCCACAAATGGATCTGAGATCCACAGTTTTCTTGGTTTGGTGGGTTACTACTGACATTTCATTGAAGGATTCTCTTGTATTGCAGCCCTGTTGACCAGGTTGACCTGGATGGGTGCCAAGTTCATTTGAAGTGATGCTTGTAAGAAGGAATTTATGGAGTTGAAGGACCACCTCACGTCCGCTTCTCTCATCACTCTTCATTCTGGGAGTGATGGATTTGTTGTATTTACCGATGCCTCGCGAGTTAGCTTGGATGTTGTCCTGATGCAGCACGGGAAGCTGGTGGCTTATGCATCTCGCCAGCTTAAGGTCCATGAGCTGAACTACCCTACGCATGATTTGGAGCTGGCAGCAGTTGTCTTCACCCTGAAGGTGTGGAGGCACTATCTTTATGGGGTGAGGTTCGAGCTCTTCTCTGACCACAAGAGCTTGAAGTATCTATTCTCTTAATCCGAGATGAATATGAGGCAGAGGCGTTGGATAGAGCTTTTGAAGGACTATGATTTTGATCTTCAGTACCAATTGGGTAAGGCAAACATGGTGGCGGATGCCCTTAACCGTCAGCCACGAGGCCTGATGACGCACATGATGATTCATGAGTGGAGGATGCTTGAGGATGTGTCTGCATTTGACTTTGAGATCGGCTTGCAGTCTTCTGTTGTGCAGTTATCAAGCCCGTCGATTCAACCGTCTCTTGTCGTAAGGGTGATCGAGGCTGAACAGGAAAATGAGTCATTACAGGATTACCGAGCAGAGGTAACATTTGAGAGTTAGACAGATTAGGGGATTGGTTCTGATGGTGGACTTCTCTTCAGAGGCCAATTATGTGTCCCGGATATTCTTGAGTTGCACCGAGATCTTATGACCGAGGCACATCGATCACGGTTCTCTATCCACCCTGGCTCGACGAAGATGTATTGTGATATGAGGCGTCAGTATTTTTGGACAGGGATGAAGCACCAGATAGTCAGTTTTGTGGCCGAGTGTGACACGTGTCAGCGTGTCAAGGTAGATCATCAGAGACCCCCTGGTCAATTGCAGCCATTGAGCGTCTCGATGTGAAAGTGGGAGCACATATCTACCGATTTTGTCATGGGCTTATCAAGGACACAGTGTGTTCATGACGCTATATGAGTTGTCATGGACCATCTAACGAAGTCAGCACATTTTTTATGATTCGTGAGACTTGGCATGCGGACTAACTCGCCAATATGTTTGTTGACGAGATCGTGAGACTGCACGATGTTCTTGTCTCGATCGTTTAAGAACGAGATCCGAGGTTCACGTCTTAGTTTTGGAGCTTCCAGAGAGCGATGGGGACTAATTTACAGCTTAGCACCACATACCATCTGTAGACCGATGGCCAGACCGAGAGGGTCAACCAAATCTTTGAGGATATATTTCGAGCTTACATGATTGATTTCTCGGATAGCTGGGATGAGCACCTGAGATTGGCTGAGTTTGCGTATAACAACAGCTATCAGGCGACCATTGTGTAATACCTCGTACTTTCTAGTACTCGAGTGTTACCATGTAAATTAATTTAATATAAATATAAAAAATTTATATATATAAATAATGCAACATAAACACATACACTACGAAAGCACACTTCATAAAGATTTTTTTAAAAAAAAATAAAAAATAAATTTTATAGTAAATTGAAATATAATTACAATCCATATTATACTATGAATTTCAATCGTAAAAATCTATATTACGTAAATTAATGAAATTTATAATAAATAACACATTTCAAACAGTATTATATGAAATTTAAAACCTAAAACATATATAACTATACAAATAATATATATTAACCTTTTCTCCTTTTCACTAATATTCAAATGATTAACAATCTGTAACAATTATACATATATAACAAAGTACATTATGAAAAATAAAATAAAATAAATAATAATGATAATGATAAAGGATAGTAATAGTAATAAAAATTAATATTAATGGTAGCATATGGTTAGTATTATGTATAAGGGTCCTACAAATGATGCACTAGGAGCTATTGACCGTTGATACTCAGGTGGAGGTTGATCCAACAGTTGAACCTACATAGTTGCCCCTTATAGGATGTAAACGAATTCGTATGGACCACCTGAGCCTTGGGCCCATCTGATCTTGGCCAAGGTCTCTTGCAGGGCCTTGTAAATGGAATGGATGGAGTGGATTTTACACAAACATCGCGGTGGACCCCACACCTTCGTCGCATGTGCACCACAGGGGAGCACTCGCAGTGCACTGGCCTGGGCTGCTTGGTCAGAGCGGGCCGACCTGCGTTTTCCATAAGTAGAGGGATCTCTCCCTCTCTTTGGTTTCCGTCAGAAGACGGATGGGCATCCGTTCGTTGATATGTGGCCCACCTACAGTCTCCATATGGAGGATCCGAACCGTCCATCAGATTCATACGATGGGCCCCACCAAAGCCCAACTTGCCTCACGTGTTGAAGTGCGTGTGTGTGGGCTCACTTTATGGCGCAAACTGGCCCTACAAACACTAGTTTTTGAAAATAGGAACTGTCTGTTGTTGCCAGCAGAGCGATCCACGTGAGAGGAATTCCTCTCATCTCGGACGTCCGTTTGATAACATCTCAGCCATCCATTTACTTAGGGCGTTCTTAGCAAAACCAGGGCTGGTTTTGGTTTTCACCCACCATTTTTGGGAGGTAGTTTATACCAAAATAAATCTAGGATGCCCATTGATGATCCAACGGCCCTGAGAGAGCTTAGGGATCGATTTAAGTCCATACGATGTAGCCGTAATGGACCACCCTCCCACGTCCTTGCTGCAACTCGAAAAAAATGGTCATCTTCTTCTCGTTTGAACCCACCACCCAAACGACTGTGGGCTTCAAAAAAGCTTGTCCATGAGCTTCCAAGGATCACTCTAAGACATCCTCCATCCTTACTTCGAAGAAACTCATGGCCATTCAAAAACCGCCATTAATGGTCGAGCATCTTCCTCACCATTGCACTACCCGTCTGAGCCATGATTCAGGCTCCATTTGTGCAGAAATGAGGCCCATCTGTTGGACATTTTTAGCAGCAATGGGGAAGAGAAGAAAGAAAGATATGAGGAGAAACGTGAGTGGGTGATTAAGCCCCTAACTTCACCAAGACTCGATCCGAGTCTGTTGAGTTGCTGGGTCGAGTCACGTGCGGCGAGCCATCTGGATGTCATGGTGCGGGTCCAACCTACTGTCCTATTGTGAGGAAGGCAGCGGAGAGAAACAGAAAAGAAGAAAGAAATAGAAGAAAGAAAAAGGGAGAGAGAGGGTTGACATGGAGCAGCTGCACCACGTCGCTGACTCGAATGGAGTCGAGGCTGGACTGAGTCGGGCTGGGTTTAGTCCATCTGGATTCACTGCTAGACATCCCAGCAGGGAGAAAGAAAGTAGAAAAGAGTGAGAGAAAGGAGAGAAAAAAAAAGAAGAGGGAGAGGGAGCGAGTCAACTCGGTGGGGGTAATGTAATGGCCTAGCTGAGTTGACTCAGCTGATAACTTGAGGCCAAGGTTGATGTGGGGATGATAGTCATGTGTTGTAAGGAGAATGAGAAGAGGAAGGAAGAGGAGAGAGTGTGAGGAAGCCAAGTTAACTCGACTCGAACTGAGTCGACTAGGTGAGCCCACATCTTTCTGTCCAGATTTAATTTATTTTAATTATCAATGTTATTGTTATTACCATTTTTTTGGGATATTAAAATTAGATATGATTCACCATTAGAAGATTATTCATACGGGTATTAGTTGATTCATATAAAAATCTTCATTATTAAAATGTTAATATTTTACCTTGTCATTCTTAAAATATTATTATTAACTCTAGAACACGTTATTTATTTTCATCAGAATGACTATTAGTGTCACATTGGCTAAATGTTAAGGATATTGTTAATATTACTATTTATTTTGAAATTATTAGCTATATGATCCACTGTGGGTTGTTGTTAGGTAATTTAATATAATAGTAGCCATGGTTAATATTCCTAAATTAATAACCAATTTATTTGATTAATCTTATTCACTTGTTATTCCCTTTGATAATATCATCCATGACCATAAAAAATAAGAGTTCAATCCTATAAACAAAACCTAAATCTAGCCTAAACCGTAAACCTAAGTGATCCAAACCCTAGGTAAAACCCTAACCCTAATTAGCATGTAAGCTAGTACCTAACTGTATAACTTTACAATTCAGGATAGGGTTTGATTTTAAGGAAATAAGCACTCTCTAGCAACATTGGTAGGCAATGCAAACTATAATATGATGATTCTTCCCCTTGAGCTTTCCATCTTCTCATTAGCTTAAGTTATAGTTTTTATTTAAATTGACTAGTCACATCTTCTTCCTTTATAATCATATGTGTTAGCTGGTGAAAATTGAATTGATGTATTACATGCTTTATGATTATCCTATATAATTGTTCATGTTGTGGATTTCTTCTTGTGGATTGCTTATGGAACTTAAACTGATACATTAGTGGGAAATTCTCACATATAAATGTACACCCATACTTAGGATGTAACTTGACTAGTCATGTTTGTAATGGACCTTCAACTTGGTAGTTATTAAGTAGTGGTCTAGATGGACCATTGATGTGGGCCTACCATCCAAGGTTGTTATGCCTAATAGATTTTAAGGATGGTCTTTATCGTATGGTTTTGATATTCGCCCTATGTGGCATATTTTGATACTCTCCCTACGTGGTTTTGTTTTGATATTTTTCCTAAATGGGTTCGATGTTTTATACTGTGTAACCATGCGATGATAAGCCCCATATGTTGTAATATGATTGGCCACTAGTCGACAGGTTTCCATTAAACATCCTAAGATGGTAGTCTCATGAGCCGGGGAAGGTGGTATGGGACCTATGCCCGAGTTGTCGGCCTACGCTGGGCCACGTGCTCTCCGTAGTGACCTTGAGCTTATTTAAAACTGACTGATTGTAACTAAACAAATAATGGTTTGGCTAATCATGCATATATGGCACAGACAAGCGTCTATCGCTAGGTAGTCGTTAGGCCGCACTTAGTATGCTTTCGTTGACGACTAGCCTTTGTCCAAATGGATGTTTTTCCCAGGTCGTGATTTGCATGTTTTTCCCAGGTCGTGATTTGCATTTCATACGGTTAATCCCTGGGGTGTTGATTGCACATTTGCATGGGCAATGAGCCCAAATTCTGCATGGATGAGCATCCCTGGGGCGTGATTGCATTCACGCATCCATGCATCTAATAAGACCTGCATTATATATTATTTTGTATATTTTGATTTATAACTATGATTACTTAATGCGGCGGTGTGTAATCTTGAGGGGAATTCACACTGAGTTGGCCACTCATCCATCAAAATTATAACCGTACAGGTAGCACAGGTGGCTTAAGTGATATGTAGGTTCAGACTGATGAGAAGCCGTTATGGTGCTTAAGCACACGTGATTGTACCTATCAAGGAATCTGTGCGATCTTGCCGCTTTCATTTTTGTCTCATATGCTTTTAAATTTCTCATGGGTGTAATCATGCACTTGTTATTATGGAGACATTGGTTTGTATAAGTCATCATGGGCAACTTCTTGTATATTTGAATGATAATTTTTCTTTTATGTCGATTTGTCCACACTACGATCATTTGCTTACTCTGATGAAGAAAAAAATGTGCACTAGAATTTGATCATCCTTTAAGGTTAACACTCGGGTTTTTGGGACATGGGTCATATACTCGGGTCTTGAAAAGTCGGAGCGTTATACATTGGCATGGCTCCTTTTAAGGCATTATATGGAAGACCGTGTAGATCTCTGAGTTATTGAAACGAGGTTAGAGAGCGACGTCTCCTAGTCCAGAGCTTGTGCAGCAGATGTAGAGGCTATTGACATCATCGGGCAGATGATGCGTACAGCTCAGAGCCAGTAAAAGAGTTTTGTTGATCGTCGGCGTCGTCCCTTTGAGTTTGCCGTTGGGGACCATTTGTATCTCAAGGTCTCACCAATGAAGGGTGTGGATCGTTTTAGAGTAAAGGGCAAGCTTGCCCCAAGATTCAAAGAGCCTTTCGAGATCACCAGGCGTGTTGGCGCCATGGCCTATCGGCTTGCCTTGCCATCTTAGTTGTCTGACGTCCACAACGTTTTTCACATTTTTATGTTGAGGAAGTGTGGGTCAGACATCATTCCTGTTATTAATTGGCAGCCGTTAGAGGTTCGTGAGGATACTTCTTACATTGAGCAACCAGTTCGTATCCTTGATCGGAAGGAGCAGGTCCTTAGGACAAAGGTCATTCCCTTGGTGAAGGTGCAGTGGGGCCATCATAGTATCGATGAAGCATCTTGGGAGTGTGAGGCGGAGATTCGAGAGCACTATCCCCATCTTTTTTATGTTTGATTGTATGTGGTATTGTGTTTTGATTATATATGATGTTATGTTTCCTATTCCCTTATGAGTTATGACTAGCTGCGATGGTAGTATAAATTTTGAGGAAGAAATTTTTTATTAGGTGGGGAGAGCTATAAGACCCGTATCCTAGTTTGTACAGTTCCATCGACTTCCGTGATCCTTCCCGATGAATTTCAACAACCTGCGATTGATAATCGATGTTTACGCATGATCCTAAGTCGTATCCTATAGATTTGAGTCAGCTTAATCCGAGACCTATACCATTACGACCACACCGTCACCGCGGTTCCAACGTCTTGTCTTGTGTGCTAATTTGACGCTTAGATCATAAGATATGGACCGTGCATTATAATGACCATGGACTGCATATTGTCGGACTCACCCATCCCATGTGGCACCAATCCCTAGGTAATTATGAGGGCGATGGATGACATCACCCTAACTATAACCACCCTACCTACCCCTAGTCCTTCTTACAAGCACTTATGGCTAGCCACCCTACCCCTAGCCCTTCTTACAAGCATTTATTGCTAGCCACCCTCTCTTACAAGTAATCATGGCCTACCTAAGCTACTCTCTCTCTCTGTACAACTCTCTCTCTCTCTCATTTATCAAACCCACATTTTCAAGCAAGGAAAAATCCCACGTCCAAGGCCTTCCATGTGAGAAAAGAGTGAGTTGTGTGGCCCACTTTTCTCTTCCAAAATCCATCATCCTAGCCTTCCTTTCTCATCACCCTCCATCAAAGTGAAGCACAAGGAGATTGGCGTTCCATTGGACCAAGAAGATCGGATGGTGGGTGCTTTTATGGGCTAGATTTTCATGTTTTTATGATGGGCCAAGTGAGGCCTACCGATTGATGGTATGGATCTCACTTTGGACCCTAGATGTAGCCGATGGCCCACTTTAATTTTCATGATCATTCTATGATGGGGCCATTCTCCATGGACCCCATCATGATGTTTATTTTTCCTTGCATAAATAGGGTCATCTAGACATTTCATTTTGGTGGAGGGAGGATCTCCACCATTGATTTTTGATTTGATGGGCCCACGTGTAATGAGACCCACTTGATGTATGATCGAATGCTTGAAAAAGAGGGCCCATAGTGTCGAGGTCCCTCCATCACACGTTTCCCTCTTCTCTCTCTCTCTCCCTCTCTTTTTCATTTTCTTATTATGTGTGATGATGTGGCCGTGTGGCCCACCTGGATGGACCCCACCATAAGGCATGTATTTTATCTAAGTCATCTATAGGTGGGGCCCACTTTATAAGTGTTGTGTCCACCCCATCCATCATTTGGTGGCCCATGTGGGCAGCCCACTTGAAAGGCACAACCGTCCAGCGTCCCTGGACATTAGACGTTGAATGGAAAACACAAATATTAGCCTTAAGGGTATTTGGGTGAGCTACGTGTATAGGCCTCACATAGATGTATGGATTCAATCCATGCTGTCCATCCTATTTACCAACTCATTTTAGGCATTGAGTCGAAAAATGAAGTTGATCCAACTTTCTGGTGGGCCATACCTTAACAAGAAGTGATTTTTACTGTTTAAATCCACTTTAATTTTTTTACAGGCCGAAACATGCCCAATATTGGACTTGATGGATTGGTTATGGATGATAGAATTTATTAGGTGGGGTGGATTCTCCTGAAGTGGGCCCCACATATGGAAATCCATGATAAAACATGATTTAAAAAAATAAAATTAAATAAAATACCTATGTAGCAGACGCTACTACTGTCAGAGGGCATAGGCAGCGCCTGCTGCATGTAAGCAGAAAGACAACAAGACCACGACCCAACCATGGGACCCACCATTATTTGGGCTTATCATCCACACCATTCATTTGGTTTTCCCCTTCTTGAAGTGAGCCCCCTCTAAAAATCAGCCACATCCAAAGTTCAAGTGGCCCATGTCACAAGAAACAATGGGGTGGAACGGCTGCCATTAAAACCCATTTTTGGTTATTACAGAAGTGTTGGGTCAATATAAAATTTCTTTTTCCTCTGCCTCCAGGTCTGCATGACCTTAGTAGCAGATTGGATGAAAAATTTACATTATGGTGGGCCCCACGTGGGACCAATGATGTATGTGTTTTATTCACCACCGTCCAGTGGTGTGGATGGTGGGAACCCCCCAGTGACGTATGTGTTTTATTCACACCACCGTCTAGTGGTGTGGATGGTGGGACCCACCATGACGCATGTGTTGCATCCAACCCGTCCAACCATTTAAAAAGATAATTTGAGGGCTTGAGACTTAAAAAAAGAAGAAGACAGATCTATAGTTCAAGTGGACCCCACCTTGGTATATGTATGAGGCCAGTCTTGATTCATTTGTGGCCGTCTATTGAGGCCTACCTTTGTGTATATATATAAGGCCCATATGATTAGGCCCATCTTGATCTTGTTATGACCCATCTGTTGAGGCCCACTTTGATATGAATGTAAGGCCCATGTTATGAGGCCCATTATGATGTATTCGAGACCCATGGGTTATAGCCCATTGCAATATACATAAAGCCCATTGGTGCGGCCCAATTGATCAATATAAGGCACATGTGATGCGTCCCATTTGATGTATATAAGGCCCATGAGTTGAGGCCTAACGGGATGTCCTTGGGGTCCATTGCAATGTGTGATTCTTCCATGGTTTGTGTAATGATGTTGTATGGCGGGTCATGCCTTAGGAGTAATGTTGGTTTGACGTCCACATTATAATTATAATGCTGGTTAAATGTTTACATTATGACTCTCTCTAGGGCCCATTCATAGGCCCATACTTGTTACGTGTAGGCCGTCTAGGCCCGTCTTCTTTATGAGGACAATTCATCACTTTATAACATGCTTAGTATAATTTCATGATTCATGCCCATACGCATCATATGTATGCTCGATATGAGGAATGTTTGACCATAGCATAAGCTATTGGGCAGAGACTTTTATGGGACTCCTTATGAGATGGAGTGCCCCACATGAGATAATGGTATGCGCGAGATTGTTGCATGATTATACGGTGTAACTCATGCATCTCTCATATGTGTGACTTGATCATTGTACGCCCTAGCGACATCAGGGTCATGGTTTCACAGGTACATCATGGATGGCCGTATTAGATACTAGAAATACTTAGTTCTAGCATTGTGGGTACTTAGGATGTCCTTGGATGAAAGTTCCATAACCTTTTTGGTATCAGGAGCTACTCCAACGTCTAAACCGAGTGGATACACGAGCACCCGAGTGCCGAATACCAGTAGGCCGTGTCTCCCACTATTTCATGGTCGGTTAGAAGGGGGTGTGGCCTTATCCACCCGAGTGAGGGGGCTATAAGCTAGGCTGAGTTTGATCAGCTCATAAATGAGTCTGCTATCGATGAGCCGGGTAGGTATTGGTAGACTACTGGTCAAGATGATATTGAGGTCTATTCCACTCGCTGGGTCGTATGGCTAGGGAGGCGGCAGTCAGTGTGGAGTGTCCTAGACCCTGGTGATATCTCAGAAAGGAATTGTATTGATATATGTACATGATGAGTGTTGGCATGCTTGTTTTGCATCTTGCATATGACATTTGACTACATAGGCCTCGCATCGCATCGCCTTGGTATAACCAATAGCATTTATGCCTTGCATCACATAGCTTTGGTATAACTGATAGCATTCATGGACTTACCGCATATTTCTGCATTACTCTAATATTGTATACTTGGCGCTTACCTCATGCACACACTTACACCACCCTCTAAGCTTTTGTAAGCTTATGTATGACCATTATATGTAGGTGTCGTTGGATAGCAGAGTGCTGAGGCAGGAGCATGTATCCATCTATTTTGGAGCTTTTTGATCACCCTGTATTTTTCTTTTTACATTGTACTAAAATTTTTTTGATATAATGGATATGTAGTGATGTTGTTTTGTGACTTGGTTATGCTTGTGGTTATGCTCCATTATAAAAAAAAAATTCATACTGAAAATCCTCCTTGTAGGATCCCAGGATCAGAATCTAACCTATAAATGTCGGGAGCTAGGAATGGGGCACTAAGGAGGCTGTCAGCGCCAGATTTGGCGATCGAGAAATTTGTGAGCCCGTTTTCTGAGTTTTATGTGTGACATATAATGCCTTTAGCCTTCGAAGTCACAACACATATCCAAAGTATACCAATTTTTCTGTTGGTGGACATCGGGTCCACTATTTCGATCATATCATACTTTATGATCAAGCATTTAGGGTTGAATACTACCTCTATGGTTGGGGTGAGAGTCGTTGCGGGAGTAGGAACCTTCACGGATGCCACTAAGCTTTATAAGAGTCGTTTGATAGACTTAGGAAGTAGGGTGGTGTCTGTTGACCTGATTGTCACCATGATATACCATTACAACGTCATCCTTGGCATGGATTAGCTTACTAAAATAAAAGCCAAGATCAACTGCGATACCTGACTGGTGATGGCACATGGGCCCGAAAACACGACCTTCACTTTCCCCTTTCAGGTCAGTTACCCCTTCCGGGTTCTTTGTTATGCTTCCCTATTAAAAAATCATAATAGTCCGACACTTGGAAACATGCCTATGGTCTAGGACTTTTGGGAAGTGTTTAAGACTATCCTTGGACTACCTCTTTGGCGTGAGATCGACTTTACATCGACCTTATGCTTGATGCGACACCCATTTCTTTGTCGATGTATCGCATGCCGCCATGTGAAGTGGATTAATTGCGGAGACAGATTAACGACCTATTGGATTTAGGCTTCATACGACCAAGTGTGTCTCCTTGGGGAGCACCTGTGCTGTTTGTGAAGAAGAAGGATGGATCACTGCGATTGTGAATCAATTATTGCAGGTTGAACCAAGTGACACTCAAGAACAAGTATCATTTGCCTAAGATAGATGATCTATTTGACCAGTTGAAAGGGGCACAGTATTTCGTAAAGATCGACTTATAGTCCGGGTATCATCAGTTGCGTGTCAGGGATAAGGACGTGCAGAAAACGGCATTCAGAACCAGTTTTGGGAACTATAAATTTCTTGTGATGTCGTTTGGACTTATAAACGCATCGGTCGTATTCATGGACTTCATAAATAGGGTATTTCAGCTGTACCTATACCAGTTCATCATTGTATTTATAAATGATATTTTGATATATTTCAAGAGCCAAAAGGATCATGAAGAGCACCTGCAAGCAGTTTTCGATACTCTCAGGAAGAACCAGTTATTTGCTTAGTACAAGAAATGTGACTTCTGGAAGGAAGAAGTCAAGTTCCTGAGACATGTTGTGTCCAAGGAAGGTATCGTTGTGGACCTTTCCAAGGTGGCTGCAATTCAGGACTAGTAACAGCCCGGTTCAGTTACAGAAGTGAGGAGTTTTCTGGGACTTACTAGCTACTATCGGTGATTCATTAAAGATTTTTCCAAGATAGCCATACCATTATCTCAGCTTACTTGAAAGGATCTTACGTTTACCTGGAATGAGAAGATGGAAGTAGCCTTTCAGGAATTGAAGGACAAGTTGACGTCCACACCTATGCTAGTATTGCTAGAGCAAGGGGTTAAATATACGATATACACCGACGTGTCTCATGTTGGTTTGAGATGCGTTCTTATGCAGAAGGATAGGGTGATCGCCTATGCCTAGTGATAATTGAGGAAGCACGAAGAAAACTACCTTACGCATGACCTGGAATTGACAGCAGTTATCTTCGCATTAAAGCTCTGGAGACATTACCCTTACGGAGAGGAGTTCGAGCTCTTTTGCAACCACAAGAGGCTCAAGTACTTATTCACATAGAGGGACCTGAATATAAAGCAGCAACGATGAAACCTTGAAAGACTTCAAGTTTGAGGTCTCCTACTATCTTGGTAAGGCTAACCTTATGGCAGATGCGTTGAGCTACAAGAAGAGAATAGAATTTGTGGCTCCGCTAATGATTGAAGAATAAAACATGATAGAATTTGTGCAAGACTTCGAATAGAAACTTACAGTAGAGGAGATGTTCGAGAGCATCGCACACATCCGCGTGTAACCACTTATTGATGACTGAATCATTATGGCTCAAAAAGATGACGGACTCTTGGTGAAAATGAGAGAGTAAGCAACTGACGATGGAGACTCTGAATGGAGAATTGGTTCGGATGGGGGTTTACGTTATCGTGGCCGCCTATTATAACGCCCTGAAAATCGGGGGTCATGTAGAAACCCAAATCCTGAGTTCCAGACCATCACTTATGCAACAAATATGCTTATAATTCAATGTTATCTGTGTTAGTGCATTAACATGAGTAAGATAATACAAAAACTACAATTCATACTCCAGATCCAGTAATAAAAGATAAGCGGAAGACTGAAAGATATATATATATCATTGTGCATAAAACAAAATAATCTCGAACTGTCTCCAAAGTAGGAACAAATCTCTGAGTCACATATACATATCATAAACCAAAATAAAATGTCATGTAATAGTCTAACTAGAAAAATTTCCGCTGATCCGGGCCACCTATGCGAAGCCGTCAGAGAACTGCATGTACGAGAACTCGTCCTGGTCCTCATAGAAGTCCGGCTCCGGCTCCTGAATCGCCTCGCTATCTGCATCTAAGACAGAGTCTGGTAGGTGTTGCAAACATCGTCCTATAACATGGAAGTGAGTGATCAACTCAGTGGAATCAAAGAGCAAAGGTTAGCATGTTATCAAATTAATCACGCGATAATAGTAAAGTAAAAAATCAGACATTCCTATATACTGTTGTTAATGTAAGCATGAAATGACATGATGGATGCCTTCACTGACATACTCCCTCATGCGACACCATCTTACGTCTGCGATATGCTTTCTTCCCTTAGTGCTCCACATCTTCCAGGCACATGCAGTACGATATGGATATGATTACCAAGTTGTTATTAGTCCTTTCAAACAGCAGGATTGGGAAACAAAGGTACCTTCCTTATATCAATCCCAACACAGATCCTGTCTAGGGTCGTCACTCCTAGTAATCTCATACGATGATACATTTCTAGGTCGCTGCAAGGGCTGCAGGGCTGTTGCTCGCACTTGTTACACCGCTCCCCCATCACCTTATCAATACAGGCCTAATTGTATTCTTGTCACTACGGAAGGGTTGTCGCCTCCCTTAGACTCAGAATACGCTCGAGGTCATTAGAAAGGGCTCATCACCAATCAGAGTAGGCCGACAGCTCGAATGTAGTGTCCCATACCACCACAATCGGCTCACAAGTCAAAGGTGCTCACTGGTCACTACGGGGAGGTTTGTGGCCCCAGCGTAGGCCGACAGCTCGACCACGGTGTCCCATACCACCATTCCCAGCTCATGAGTCTTAATGGATCAAGGTACCATGGTTATCAGGGTTATCTCTGGTAAGTTCAGTACCATAGGTTCAATCAGTTATGACCAATACAAGGTGAACATACAACGGTCAGTCGGGTTGCTTGACGAGCCCGACTAGTACAACGCACCTCAAGCCGAACGACTTGAAGTGCATAAAACACCTCGTGTGGCCTAACCACTGCCGTCAACCCAAAGCACGGCTCGCGTTCGTCGACGCGTCCTTCGTGGCAAATAAAAGCCAACCACGAATTTGAATCTATTACAGACTGCCTAGGCTAGAGCACAGCCCCAAACACTTGTAATCAACATCAGTGATCATATGAGAGTAACAAAAATGAAATACAAACAATCCAAGCATGTTTACAATATGTTATAACATACAACGTAAGCAAATCAACCAACACATGTATTCCATATACATAAGAAAATCTATTTCATATAATAAACATGGAGGAAATCATATGCATCGTTATATTAGTTGAGAATCCAATCTCAAAACTAATCTACAACAGCTTTTATTCAATACTTACTAATACAAACATTTATACAAACACTTAGTCTACACACATTTGTCTACATAGCATATGTCGGCCCAAAGTGTGTATTAGGGCGAATCTCTTCACCAAACAGATCATACACGTCTATCTAATATGTTAACACGAAAAATACACATGGCAATCATTTCAGCAAAATATGGACGTATACGGTATTTCCTATAAATACCTAAAATACCCTAAATCTCATATTCTACGTACGTAGTCAAAATGGAAAATAAGCAGCATGTTCTACATGTCAAACAACGTTCTTGTCCATAATCTACTATTAAATGACATTTAAAGCTTTGAAAACAGTTAACCTAAGCATCTAGAATCCTCACCTTTCGCCTTATAAGTGTAACGAATCGAATGGAAACTCTACGCTTTGTCAACGCCTATATGACGACCTATATTACAAGATAAGTCAGCTACTTCGCTACTTGTATCGATGAAATCCCTAAAACAGGTTGAGGTTAGGGTTTTCTTACCTAAAATGATGTAGGAATCACCGGAAGAGTGATTGGAATGCGGTGATTCAGTACGTGTATAAGCAGGATCGAGAGACAGGGACTTTCCCTCATAACTTCCACACAATCTCTCTCTTTTCTCTCCTCTCTTTTCTAGGTCTTTTTGCAAATTCGTATGGGAGGGGTGTGAGAGGGTTTAAGGTCTTTAAATAGGTTAGAAAGTCACCCATTTAGATTTTAAACCAAGGTATACTTGGGTTATAGCCAAATTGGGTCTCTTCCGATCCAAAAGAACACTTCTGGAGGTCCCCTGATCCAAAAGAACACTTCTGGAGGTCCCCTGACTGAATACGGTCGTACTTAAGCTCATGGACGCTGGATCCTGATCACATTCAGTTTTCAGTTCGATCGGATTTCTAGATCGCATGTGGCAGACCAATTTCAGTTCAGCGGTCATTGAGATTCGATCGAGGATTTCAAGTACACTGACTTGAGTGGGAAATGTTCCCTGATCCAAGGGTGTATTTGGGTCAGATTCCAACGGTCTGAATGCTTATACTTAACCTGCAAGCGAAATGTGCCAGATTTATTTAAATCACATTTAATTTTAAAGAATTTCACTGACTCAGTACAATAGCATCTGGACATCACTTGGGCTTGATTTTCGAAATGATTGTTAAGTCCAACTAAGCAGTCACAATGGTCTGAGATTGTAGGTATCGGGCTTTTGACGTGCGGTCTAGATCCAATACAAAGTTTCGTAGGGTTCCTGAGAGCAAACGGGTTTAGAGTTTGATCCTAGATTTCAGGAGGTTATAGCGTCAACGATTCCACAAGTTTTGGGTCTTGCAGAAAGTATGTAAAGCGATCAGTGTTAATTTCACAACTAATCTAACATAGCATTAGTTAACTTATGCTTAATTTCTAAAGGAATTAATCCTAAGTGATTTCTGATTGACGTGGTACTCGGGTCTCTATACGGATTTTTCTGAGACGTTACAATCTACCCCCCTTAAACAATAAATTTCATCCTCAAAATTTGTACCTTTTCGTACTCCTCGAGAAGCTGTGGGTAATTCTTTTTTATTTCAGCTTTTGTCTCCTAAGTAGCCTCCTCTTCAGTGTGATGCGTCCACAACACCTTCACAAGGGGGATGACCTTGCTACGCAATACCTGCTCCTTCCTGTCTAATATACGCGTCGGTCGCAGTATATATGTAACATCCTCACCTAACTGCATGTGCTCCCATCTAATGATATGGAAAGGATCAGGAACCTATTTCTTCAGCATAGAAACATGAAATACGTTGTGTACGCTCGCAAGAGGCATAGGCAAAGCCAGACAATATGCCACTTCACCCACACGATCAAGAATCTGGAATGGACTAATGAATCGCGGTGCTAGTTTTCCCTTCTTCCCGAATCGAAGGACTCTTTCATAGGGAAAACTCACAAAAATATATGATCTCCAACCACGAACTCTAGCGGATGCCGTCTCGTATTGGCATAACTCTTCTGTCTACTCTGCGCTATAAGAAGTCGGCATCTGATGATGTCAATCTTCTCCGAGGTCGCCTGCACTATCTCTGGGCCAATCAATCTGTGCTCACCGACCTTTGCCCAGCAATGCGGTGCTCGGTAGGGACGCCCATATAAGGCCTCATAAGGTGTCATACTGATACTCGCCTAAAAACTATTATTGTACGCGAACTCTGCATATGGAAGACAATCATCCCAACTGTCTTTGAAATTCAACATGCAAGCCCGCAGCATGTCCTCTAAAATCTGGTTCACCCGCTCTGTCTGTCCGTCTGTCTGTGGGTGGAAAGCAGTACTGAACTTCAACTTCACACCCATAGCTTCCTAGATACGAGTCCAGAAAATAGAAGTAAAGCACGTGTCTCTTTCCAACACGATCTCTAAGGGAACTCCGTGCAGACGCACTATCTCTCTGATATATAGCCTGGCCAACTCGTCTGCAGAGTTTGTGACTCTGATCGGAAGAAAGTATGCCGACTTCGTCAAACGGTCGACGATCACCCAAATAGAATCATGTCCCTTCCTCGTCTTCGACACTCCCGAAATGAAATTTATATAAATAAAGTCCCACTTTCACTCAGCTATAGGCATAGGCTGAAGGAGACCAGGTGGTCGGCGATGCTCTGCCTTCAGCTGCTGGCAAGTGAGACAACGGGACACGAAATCTGCAATGTGGGTCTTCATACCATCCCACCAATAGGTCCTCTTCACGTCGCGATACATCTTTATGCTGTCCGGATGCATCGCAAGTCTGGAACTGTGCGCAACCTCGAGAATCTCTCGTCTCAAATCAGGGATATCTGGGACACATAGCCGGCCATAGTAACGTAAGCTCCCATCCGTTCCAACTCACCACTCAGCATCTGCATCATCACTGGCCTGCTCTCGAAGCTCAGTCAGACACTTGTCATCCCTCTACGCCGTGATGACCCTGTCATCGATAGGAGATCGAACATGAACATGTGCGATAAACTCATATGGCTCCTCCACAGTGAGTTTCTGCTCAAAGTCTCATAAAAACTCAACCATGTCCCACTCAGCAACCATCAGTGGAGCCACAAATTCTATCGCCTTCTTATGGCTCAACCCGTCAGCCACAAGGTTCGCCTTGTCCGGATGGTAGGAAACTTCGAACTTAAAGTCCTTCAAAGTCTCCATCCATCGTCGCTGCCTCATATTCAGGTTCCGCTGCGTGAATATGTACCTGAGACTCTTGTGGTCACAAAAGAGCTCGAACTCCTCTCCGTAGAGGTAATGTCTCCAAAGCTTCAATGCGAAAATGACGACTGCTAACTCAAGGTTGTGTGTAGGGTAATTCTCCTCGTGCTTCCTTAATTGTCTCGAGGCATACGAAATTACCCTGTCCTTCTACATGAGGACACAACCTAGACCAACGCTAGATGCGTCGGTGTATATCATGTATTTAACCCCTTTCTCTGACAATACTAGCACAGGGGCGGCCGTCAGCCTGTCCTTCAGCTCCTGAAAAGTTTCCTCCACCTTTTCATTCCAGGTGAACTTCAAATCCTTCTGTGTCAACTGAGTCAAGGGTCTGGCTATCTTGGAGAAGTCCCAAATGAATCGTCGATAGTAGCCTACTAATCTCAGAAAACTCCTCACCTCAGTGACTGAACCAGGCTGCTCCCAGTCCTGCACCGCAGCTACTTTTGCAAGGTCCACCGCCATCCCATCCTTGGACACCACATGTCCCAGTAACTTGACTTCCTCCTTCCAGAAGTCACACTTCTTATATTATGCGAACAACTGATGTTGCCTTAGTGTATCCAGGACCAATCGTAAGTTCTCCTCATGCTCCTCTCGACTCCTAGAGTATACTAAAATGTCGTCTATAAACACGATGACGAATCGATAGAGGAATGGCCAAAATACCCTGTTCATCAGATCCATGAACACGACTGGTGTGTTCGTAAGACCGAACGACATCACGAGGAACTCGTAATGGCTAAAGCTGGTCCTGAAAGCTATCTTCTACACATCCTCATCCCTGACGCACAACTGGTGATACCCTGACTGCAGATCAATCTTTGAGAAGTACTATGCCCTCCAGCTCGTAGACTGTCACTATACGGGTCTCGCAGTGAATCTCGGCCCTCCCTGCAGTCAGCCAATCCATGCCAAGAATGACGTCGAGATAATAAAGAGAGGGGTCTACGACAAGGTCAATAGCCATCGTCCTGCCCCCTAGATCCACCAAACAACCCTCACACATCATGGTGGCATCAAAAAAGGTCTCATGTGCTGTAAGAACTCACACCCCATTCATCCGAGTAGTCGGTAGGCCAAGGTGCTTGACTACTGAATGCGATATCAATGAAATCGTGGACCCTGTATCCACCAACGCGATTATAGGAATACCTCCAATGTGGACTGTGACCTCAAAGGCCAAGGGTGGAGCAGTGTCTGTCCCGGATGCCTCTGCTGTCAATGCATATACCCGAGCCTGCTGCGGTCGATTCGGCCGCGGTACCATGGGCCGTTGAGGTGGTCGGAACTGAGGTACGGGAGGTCTAAAAGAAGGATGCGTAAGAGCAGACCGTAATGGTGGAGCGGATAAAGCCTGTGGACGAGGACGGTCGATCTTCTGCGGCGGTGAAAACCCATTATCTCTCATCCGAGCAAAGCAGCTCTCTGCGGTGTGACCCGGTCTCCCACAGTAAGTACATGTCATACCGGGGTGCCTCATCAGAAGTACTGACGTTGTAGCCCTAGGAGGAGGGTCAATGCGAGGCCTCTTGCCAAGAAATGACCTGTCCTGAGTATCTGGTCGTGGCCTAGCAACCACAAGGTCACGAGAACGTGACAGTCGATCAACATCCTGCTCTGCTCTCATGGACATATGTATCAGCTCTGCATAAGAGGGTATGCTGACACAGCACATCTTCGATCGAATATCAGGTCGCAAGCCCTCAGAAAAATGTCGTATGCACATCTGCTTGTTGAAAAGTATCGTAGGGACGTATCTGCCCAACTCTGTTAATCGATGCTCATACTCCGTAACTGACATGCCTCCCTGCCTGAGGCACAAAAACTCATTCTCCCTCTCGTGTCGGTAGGTCTGCAGATAGTATTTCTCATGGAATCGAAGCTCGAATACTGCCCAAGTCCGGATGTAGCCAACTGCAACCGTACACAGTATACTATCCCACCATAAGCTGGCCTCTCGCTCGAACATGAAAGTGGCCAACTCAACCTGCTCAGATTCCGAGCAGTGCAGCATCCTCAATATCTTCGAGACACGATCGAGCTAGTACTCTCCTTGGGTTTGTGAGAACCCATAAAAGTAGGAGGCCACAAGCATTGGAATCGCCCAAGTAGGCCTCGAGTATCAGCAGCATTCCTCGTAGGGTAAGCAGATGGTACAGGATGAACCATACCCTCATCCTGAGTCGAAGTCCCAGCATCCTCAGCTGGATGCACAGGTGGCGCAGGTGGAGTCACACTCCCACCCTGGGCTAAGGCCCCTGCAATGGTAGTCAAAAGCTGCTGATGCTGCTGGTGCATCATGATCATCAACTGCTCAAACCTATCAGGAGGTGGAGCAGGCTGAGGCACATACTGCGTCAAGGAAGACGCATGGTACTGCTCTCTAACTGGCAGTGTGAAAGGTAGTGGTCCGACTGTAGGACCTGTAGAAGGCTGAGACTCAGGTGCAGTCTCACGAATCAGGCCCACAGCAGGGTCCATATGGTCATCACTCTGGGGAGGAACCCGATCCATCAACTCACCCAGCGTAAAACATGCCGTGCTCCGAGTAGCCTTAGGCGACACTCCCTATATTCAAAATAGGGTGCAACCTAGTCAGTTTCAGCAATAGCACAAACACACCACAATCATTCACATAAAAAATTGAAGAAACTTCATGCATTTCATTAAGTCAAAATTTATCACAATACAAGAGATATATCTTTACATGCATCATGACAAGAAACACATGGGAAACTAAGTTAGCCAAGCTACAACTGCAATACAAACCAACTACCAAGCCTTCTCAGGCTCACACTCAGAAAATAGAAAATAACCTAACTACGACCAACAAACGTCTGAAATCTAATCACTCGTCCGAGTCTGGCGATGGAGGAGGGGCACCCTTATCCTGCAGGCAACACAGGATAGCCTTCAAGGTGTGAGTCACCTTGCCAAACTTTCGCTTCATGACGGCCTTGGTATCCTCAAGCTCTTGTTTTACCTCGGCCCGGAGTTCTTGGACCTCCTGTCGCAAAGTAACCTGACTCTCCTCAAGTCAGGCTACGTGAGCATCCCTAGCAGCCCGAGTCACAGGACTCTCATCAGTATCCTGAGCCTCCTCTTCTTCTTCTTCCTAGCTTTCTTCCTCTATTTCTGCTCCAACTTCTTCTTCACTTTCATCCTCCTCGTTATCATATTCACCCTCACTGTCATCATCAAGCTGGGCCTCACGCTGTCGAGGCCCTATCTTCATCTGGTTCATGGTTGTCTCATTGATGAAATGAATCGGCACAGGCAACTCCGGCCCAAGTCTATAAGCAAACTCAAGTGCAATCTTGCATATGAGCCGGCCAAAGGGAAGTGACTCAGACGTTCTTCTTGACTTCGCTATGAGGACGATCTGTCGCAACACAAAGGTGGGCATGCACACATTCTCTCCCTGGCCCACTTGATATAGAAAATCTACCATAAGGCGCGTGCATTCACTACGATTGCTCCACCTGGGATAAATATTAAACGTGCAGATGTGGTGAAGCAGACGAAAATCATCCGACATGTGGGACGCTAAGAGGCTCTTATTATACTGCCACTCAACTAAACCACCACATAGAAACCTGGTGCGACGATCTCGCTCACGAACACTCCTCGGGTTCTTGGCACTTGGATGTACCTCGCCAAGAGGCACGTTCAGAAGTCGAGCTATCAACCGAACATCGATTGTGGCTTCCCGATCTCTATCAAAGGGAATCCTGAACTATAGTGGCTCCAACGTAGGGTCCCGAATATGAGCATAAAAGGCACGAACAGTTCTCATGTTCACACGAGACTGGCCTTCAAAGAGCAGACCCCACCTGGCAGCTTCGATGCGCTCAAACAACAAAAACTCACTAAAGAGTCGCTCATCCACATGCGCCTCAAAAAGAACCCTACGATCCGTATACGTGACATGGGACAAGTCTGCCAACAGTGCTCTTCCTATGGGAGCAAGGGGATCCAAATCTCACTTCGTGTGTATCTCTCTCCCAACATTTGGACTAGCGGTGACACTTAAACTAGCGGCACCACTTCTTGGCTTCCTTGAACGTGAAGGGCGACTAGGCCCAGCTTCATCTGCGGCAGTCTTCCTCTTTCCCATGAGAGAGAGGATGGTGGAAAGGGAGAAAAAGGCTAAAATAGCCTCAAGAAAGGCCATGAAAAATGGAGGAAAGGGGGTGAAAGGGCTGACCAAATGAGCTGCCACGAATCTAGGTCCTATAGAGGAGTGAAACAGGCCCCAAAAGGCTAGGATTGCAAAGGAAAAAGTGTGAAATGGATTAGGTTAGAAGCTCACACGATTTCTAACCTTAAATGGAGGATGGGAGAGCTCCAACGAAAGAGAATGGAGAGAGAGGGGAGTGTGTACAGCTGTAAACGATGGAGGGACGTGGGTTGAGGCAGAAATCGATGATGGGAGTGATTGAAAATGGGATTTGAAAGAGAAATCTGCAACTAGAAGGGAAAGGGAGAGCTTGGGGCATGGTTTGTGAAGGAGGTAGGGGTCTGGGGTAATTTTAATGGATGAGCCATACCTAGAGGGCCTTCCCTAACCCCAAAACACCATCGGCCCGAAGGCCCGCCCGAATGGGGCCCACTATACGGCGAGGCCTCGTCGACCTCTGTGCTATTCGGTGATGCCTCGCCATTTGGGCAAGGTCCTCCTGCCCTAAGGACCCCAGAAACATGTGGTTCCCACCTTAGATCATTCTGGATTAGCTTGGGTGGGCTGACGACTCTGTTTCAAACTATTTCAGGTCATTTCGGGTACTATCTTATATATATTCACATTTAGTGATTTTTAACGACCGGGATAGGGTCAATAGAGGTCTAGACCCATCCACACACGAGGTAGAAGTGGTCCGGGGTCATTTCATGCAACCACGGATGCACACGGACTCGATCAAAATGATCGATTTGAGTGAACTTCGCCAATTGGCGAAACTGGGGCCCTATGAGTGTTTCTAGGTTTTTTTCGCACCCACCTAAGTCAAAGGGCGACAGTGTATGTTGCATGACCATAACCCAGGCCCATTTTAATCTAAACTATGCTCTGATACCAACATGTAATGCCTTAAAAATTGGAGGTCGTGTAGAAACCCAACTCCCGAGTTCCAGACCATCACTTATGCAACAAATATGCTTATGATTCAATGTTGTCTGTGTTAGTGCATTAACATGAGTAAGATTATACCAAAACTACAATTCATACTCCAGATCTAGTAATAAAATGCAAGCGAAAGACTGAAAGATATATATATCACTGTGTATAAAACAAAATAATCTCGAACTGTCTTCAAAGTATGAACACATCTCTGAGTCACATATACATATCATAAACCAAAATCAAATGTCATGTAATAGTCTAACTAGCAAAAATTCCACTGATCCAGGCCACATATGCGAAGCCGTCAGAGAACTGCATGTACGAGAACTCATCTTCGTCCTCATAGAAGTCCAGCTCCAGCTCCTGAATTGCCTCACTATCTGCATCTAAGACAGAGTCTGGTAGGTGTTGCAAACACCGTCCTATAACGTGAGAGTGAGTGATCAACTCAGTGGAATTATAGAGCAAAGGTTAACATGTTATCAAATCAATCACGCGATAATAGTAAAGCAAAAAAATCAGACATTCCTAGATACTGTTGTTAATGCAACCATGAAATGACATGATGGATGCCCTCACCGACATACTTCCTCATGCAACACCATCTTACGTCCGCGGCATGCTTTCTTCCCTCAGTGTTCCACATCTTCCAGGCACATGCAGTGAGATATGGATATGATTACCAAGTTGTTATTAGTCCTTTCAAACAGCAGGATTGGGAAACTAAGGTACCTTCCTTATATAAATCCCAACACAGATCCTGTCTAGGGTCGTCATTCCTAGTAATCACATACAATGATACATTTCTAAGTCACTACAAGGGCTACCAGGGCCGTTGCTCGCACTCGTTGCACCGCTCCCCCATCACCTTATCAATACAGGCCTAATTGTATTCTTGTTGCTACGGAAGGGTCGTCACCTCCCGTAAACTCAGAATACGCTCGAGGTTACTACAAAGGGCTCATCACCAATCAGAGTAGTCCGACAGCTCGAATGTAGTTTCTCATACCACTACAATCGGCTCACGAGTCAAAGGAGCTCACTGGTCACTACGGGGAGCTTCGTGGCCCCAGCGTAGGCCGACAGCTCGACCACGGTGTCCCATACCACCATGCTCGGCTCATGAGTCTTAATGGATCAAAGTACCATGGTTATCAGGGTTATCTCTGGTAAGTTCAGTACCCTAGGTTTAATCAGTTATGACCAATACCAGGTGAACATACAACGGTCAGTCGGGTTGCTTGACGAGCCCGACTAGTATGAGCACACCTCAAGCCGAATGACATGAAGTTCATAAAATACCTTGTGTGGCCTAACCACTGCCGTCAACCCAAAGCACAACTCACGTTCGTCGACACGTCCTTCGTGGCAACTAAAAGCCAACCATGAATTTGAATCTATTACCGACTGCCTGGGCTAGAGCACAGCCCCAAACACTTGTAATCAACATCAGTGATCATATGAGAGTAACAGAAATGAAATACAAACAATCTAAGCATGTTTACAACATGTTATAACATACAACGTAAGAAAATCAACCAACACATGTATTCCATATACATAAGAAAATCAATTTCATATAACAAACATGGAGGAAATCATATGCATCGTTATATTAGTTGAGAATCCAATCTCAAAACTAATCTACAACATCATTTATTCAATACTTACTAATACAAATATTTATACAAACACTTAGTCTACACACATTTGTCTACATAGCGTATGTCGACCCAAAGTGTGCATTAGGGAGAATCTCTTCGCCAAATAGATCATACACGTCTATCTAATATGTTAACACAACAAATACACATGACAATCATTTCAGCAAAATACGGACGTATACGGTATTTCCTATAAATACCTAAAATACCCCAAATCTCATATTCTCCGTACGCAGTCAAAATGGAAAACAGGCAGCATGTTCTACATGTTAAACAGTGTTCATGTCGATAATCTACTATTAAACGACATTGAAAGCTTTGAAAACAGTTAACCTAAGCATCTAGAATCCTCACCTTTCACCGTAGAAGTGTAACGAATCGAATGGAAACTCTACGCTTCGTCAACACCTGTATGACGACCTATATTACAAGATAAGTCAGCTACTTCGCTACTTGTATCGATGGAATCCCTAAAACATGTTGAGGTTAGGGTTTTCTTACCTAAAATGATGTCGGAATCACCGGAAGAGTGATTGGAACGCGGTGATTCGGTACGTGTAGAAGCAGGATCGAGAGCCAGGGACTTTCCCTCACAACTTCCACATAATCTCTCTCTTTTCTCTCCTCTCTTTTCTAGGTCTTTTTGCAAATTCGTATGGGAGGGGTGTGAGAGGGTTTAAGGTCTTTAAATAGGTTAGAAACTCACCCATTTAGACTTTAAACCAAGGTATACTTGGGTTATAGCCAAATTGGGTCTCTTTCGATCCAAAAGGACACTTCTGGAGGTCCCCTGACTGAATGCGATCGAACTTAAGCTCATGGACGCTGGATCCTAATCACATTCAGTTTTCAGTTCGATCAGATTTCTAGATCGCACGTGGCGGACCAATTTCAGTTCAGCGGTCACTGAGATTCGATCGAGGATTTCAAGTACACTGACTTGAGTGGGAAATGTTCCCTGATCCGAGGGTATATTTGGGTCAGATTCCAACAGTCTGAATCCTTATACTTAACCCGCAAGCGAAACGTGCCAGATTTATTTAAATCACATTTAATTTTAAAGAATTTCACTCTTTCTCACACTCCTTGCTCCAGACTCAGTACAATAGCGTCTGAACATCACTTGGGCTTGATTTTTGAAATGATTGTCAAGTCCAACTAAGCGGTCACAATGGTCTGAGGTTGTAGGTATCGGGCTTTCGACGTGCGGTCTAGATCTAATACAAAGTTTCATAGGGTTCTTGAGAGCAAACGGGTTTAGAGTTTGATCCTAGATTTCAGGTGGTTATAGCGTCAATGATTCCACAAGTTTTGGGTCTTGCAGAACGTATTTAAAGCAATCAGTGCTAATTTCACAACTAATCTAACATAGCATTAGTTAACTTACGCTTAATTTCTAAAGGAATTAATCCTAAGTGATTTCTGATCGAGGTGGTACTCGGGTCTCTGTACGGATTTTTTTGAGACGTTACACCTATGCATCCCAAATCTTCATGACTTGAGAAAGGAGTCTTCGAAGCTGCTCATAATTCGAAGATGGCGATGCATCCTAGAGTATAAAGATGTACCGAGATATGAAGCATCCATACTAGTGGGACAATATGAAGGCCTACATTGCAGATTTTGTATCCCGTTGTCTCACATGCCAGCAGGTTAAGGTCGAGCATCACCGACCTCTTGGTTTACTTCAGCCGATGCCCGTAGCTAAATGGAAGTGGGATTTCATATCTATGAATTTCATTACCAAGTTATCAAAGATGAGGAAGGGACACAACTTCATTTGGGTGATCGTGGACCGATTGACGAAATCAACCCACTTTCTCCCTATTAGAGTTTCAAACTTCACAAACGATTTAGCCAAGATATACATCAAGGAGATAGTACGTTTGCATGGAGTGCCTATGAAAATTATGTCAGATCGAGATACATGATTTACGTCTATCTTCTGGACTTGAATCCATGAACCTGGGGGTGAAACTAAAGTTCAGTACTGCATTCCACCCACAAACTGATGGGCGACGGAACGGGTAAATCAAGTGTTAGAAGATATGTTGCGAGCATGTGTGCTCAATTTCAAGGACAATTGGGATGACTGTCTTCTCTATGATGAGTTTGCTTATAATAACAGTTTCTAAGAGAGTATTGGCATGACTCCCTATGAAGCATTGTATGGGCGTCCATGTCGAGCACCGCATTGTTGGGCGGATGTTAGCGAGAAGATCCTGATTGGCATAGATTTAGTTCAGGTGACTTTAGAGAAGGTTGACATCATCAAGCGCCGACTTCTTGCAGCCCAGAGTAGACAGAAGAGTTACGCTGATACACGACAGTGGCAGATGGAATTTGAGGTTGGGGACCATGTATTGCTTAAGGTTTCCCCCATGAAGGGAGTCCTTCGCTTTAGCAAGAAAGAAAAACTCACGCCGAGATTCATTGGCCCATTTTAGATTTTAGACCGAGTAGGTGTGGTAGCATACCACCTTGCTTTGCCTACACCACTCGCCGGCATGCATAACGTATTTCACGTATCAATGTTGAAGAAATACGTTCCTAATCCCACTCACATTATTAAGTGGGAGTAAGTGCAACTGAGTGAAGATGCTACAATGTACTTCGACCAACACGTATCCTGGATAGGAAGGAACAAGTGTTGTGCGGCAAAGTTATCCTACTTGTGAAAGTATTATGGACACACCACACCGAGGAAGAGGCTACTTGGGAAATAAAAGCCGAAGTCCGTAAGAACTACCCTCAGATCCTTGAGCAGTATAAAAAAGTACTAATTTTGAGGATGAAATTTTTCTTTAAGAGGGGGTAGATTGTAATGTCTCAGAAAAATTCGTATAAAGACTCGACTACCACCTTAGGCAGAAATTACTAAGGGTCAAATTCTATAGAAATTAGATGAAAATTAATTAAGTACTAAACTAAATAATCAGTGGAATTAACTTGGACCACTATCTATACGAACTGTAAGACCCAAAACCATTATAATCGCTAACTCAACATTACCTAGAAACCTAGGAGGAATCTCAAAACCCAGTTGCACTTGGGAGCACATTGAAACTCTGTATCAAGCATAGACCGCACGTCAAAAGTTTGATTACCGCAAAACTATAATGCTATGACCGCCTTATTGGGCTTGGCACCCATCGCGGAAATCGAGCCCAAATAGTATCCAGAAATGCACAACTTGAGCCCTAAGTAAAGTGTGTGAGAAACGTGAATATTTTTAAAAAATAAACCAGAACTTAAGTGAATTGGAACATTCGCTTTTGGGCAAATTTGAAGACTTTGGACTGTCAAATTCTGAAAAAACTACACCATTGGATCAAAAAAATTTCCCTACACATGTAGTATACTTGTGGCCCTGATCGAGTCATGATGACCTTTGAACTGATACAAGTCCTCCATGGTTGATCCACAAATTTGGGCGAACCGAAATCATATCCTAGCCTAGATCCATGGTTAGAGAACTTATGCTGTAACATTGATAGCTAATGGACCTCAAGATGAGTCTCGTTTGCCCAAAACAGACACCTTTTGGCTATGCCCTAAGTATACCATGACCCTGGGGCCATTTGGACCAGTTCTGGGCATATTTAAGGACCTTAAACCACCCCTCCTCTCTCTCATACGAATTTTCTCTAACCCTAGGAGAGAGAAGAGAAAAAAGAAGAGAAAAGAGTGAAAAGTGAAGGGAGATCTTTGGAGTTTGCTACAGTACTTCTTTCCTGCTACTCCACGCATTGAATCGTCTTTATGTCTACCTACACAGGCCATTCCAACTTCATTTTGGGTAAGAAATCCTAACCCTAATCTCGTTTTAGGAATCCTAATAGAGAAATCGATAAAATAACTAACCTATTTCGTGATTTAGGTAGCCATAGTGGTGTAGACGGGGACGTAGTGTATGAACCTAGTTCGTAACGGGCGTACCAACGAAAAGTGCGGACTATAAATGTTTAGGTTATAGTTTTCAAGCCTTTCAATATCATTTAATGATTTATGACTGACTTGATTGCTTCCATATGCACTTAGATACGATGCTTTCTGTATATCACACATGTATGAACTATGTTGAATATATAATGTATTCCATGTGTTTGTTGAAATTTTTAAATGAAAGTGCTATTATGATTTGTGCTTGCTATGACTATAAATCTATGTTATATGTTTGTTGTATGTAGGATAACTCCCTCATGAAAGGATTTTCCATAATATATACTTTAACTACTTTAGGTCATGTATGTATTAATGTGTAAGCTAAGTGTTTGATAAAATGTCTGAATGAGTAATTGTTTGATGAATTGCATTTACCAAGGGTGTTGAGATAGGATTCTTAACTTCCTTAGCTATATGTATAAATTCCTTCATGTAACTTTGATTTCAACTATGTGATGTATGTAGAAAATACATATGTATAATAACATGTTCTTTGTGTTTGATAGAATGCTTAAATGAGATTTGTGTTTGAATTATTTGTTAAACGCTATTATGATTATCACATGTGATTATCTATTGCATTTGAGTGTGATTGAGACTACTACGTAGTCCAAGCAATTGGTAACAATTTTTAATTGAGTGGTCGAACTAGCCTCGCCACCTTAGATACATTCGATAAATCCGAGTCATACGATGATTGTCGACAATGGTTAGGCCACGTGGAGAACTTATGCGCTCCATATCGATTAAGTCAGTGTGCGCTTTACCAATTGAACTGGTCAAATAACCCGATTGGCCAAATATATGTTTACCATATATGGACGCTACTGCTTGAATCTAAGGTACCGCTTACCAATGCAAACCCATTTTAATCATGGTACCATGATCTGCTAAGTCTCATGAGCTGGGCATGGTGGTATGAGACACCGTGGTCGAGCTGTCGACCTACGCTGGGGTGACGAGCCTCCCCATAGTGACCAGTGAGCATTCCAAACTCGTGAGCTAAATACGGTAGTATGAGACACTGTATTTGAGCTGTTGGCCTACGCTGAGGTGACGAGCCTTCCCGTAGTGACCTTGAGTTTAAACTAGGCTTATGCTGAGATGATAAGCCTCTCTGTAGTGACCTCGAGTGTAAACTCATGAACTTACCTATCCACTACTTTCATCAAGGGTGATGCCTTACAACTTGCATATCATATGTGATTAACTAAGATTGATGACCCTAGATGGATCCTTGCTTGGGTAAACGATATAGAGGGAGGTACCTTAGCTTCTCGAATCTGTTGTATGAATAAGCCTAATAAATTACTTAGCTAACACAACCATGCACCGCATTACATGTGCTTTGGTAAGGAAGTACACGTTTAAGGAGTTTTCCATGCGCGATCATGAGATGATGTCGTTGAGGGAGTGCATGTGAGGGTATGCATCATTACAACATATCATTCCTACATTAACAAGAGTACTTAGGATATGATTATTGTACTGCTTTATCACTACTGCTTGACTGAATTATAACATGTTAACCTTTGCCTTATAGTACCACTGAGTTGATCACTCACCCACTCTGGGATGGTGTTTTAAAACACCAACTAGTCTCCATTATAGATACAGGTGATGATGGAGCCTATGCAGCTGAAATGGCCTTCATGGATGAGGAGGAGGAATTCTCCTATATTCAGCTATCAGGCGGGTGTCTGTAAATCTTGTTTTGATTCGACGGGATTACAGGGTTACATGGATTCGTTGGACAGTTACATTTTGATATTTTGTAAATTTCAGAACAAACACTTGTATATATTCAGCCTGGAACAGATTCATACTCCGGATGGTGAAACACTTTCATGTTATAATTCAAGTACTTAACTCTTCCGCTTGCTTAATTTAAATCACACCTAGAGTTTGATATGTTATTTTAGATTAATCCTACTCATGTTTAATGTACTAAACAGACAACATTTAATCATCATTATCTATGTTGCATAAGTGATGTGTTGGAACTCGAAAGTTGAGATTTGCTCGACCCCAGATTTGCAGGGTGTTACAGTCCATCAATGGCCGTCAAATCCAGACCATCCAGAGAATGGATGTTTGAGAAAAAAATAATGTGTGTGTGTGTGGTGGGCCCCACATGGACACACCTAGCTATGAGTAGATTGGCCAGTGTACCTCACACCAGCTATATAGCTGTATGTGGACATCAACACCCACACCGTCCTTTCTGTTGGTGGGCCACGCATGTGGACCCCACCATGATACATGCATTACATCCCACCGTCCATCATCTGGACATGGGCTAGTAACACCCACAAGCAGCTTAACTATTGTACCATCATCAACAAGTTCTGTGGGGCTGATGTAACAACTCAAAAAAATTGGTACAAAGACATGAGTACCAACTCAGGTGGAGATCCCTCAGGACTAAATCCTTTAGAAATTAGACGAGTATTAACTAAGTGCTAACCTAGATTACCTATGAAATTAGAACTAATCCCTTTAAATATGATCTGCAAGATGCAAAACCTGTATAATCGTTAACGCTACATTACCCTAAAATATAGAATCCAACTCCAAACCCAGTTACTCTCGGGAGCACTTTGAAACTTCGTAACGGACCTGGAACATGCGTCGAAGGTTTGATAGCGATGAACTTAGAAGATTATGACCACCTAGTTGGACTTGACAATCACCTCAAAAATTAAGTCTAAATGATGTCCTAAGACTGTTTCCTTGAGTCCGGAGTGAAGAGTGTGAGAAAGTGAAGATTTTTAAGAAATTAATTATGAATTTAAGTAATCTGAGTCGCGTCTCTTGCGCGCCACTTATAAGCATTCTGACCATTAGTTTTTGACCCAAATTTACCCTCGGATTAGGGATGATGGCCCACACATATCAAAGTACTTATGCCCTGATCGAGTTTCGGTGACCGATGAACTGAAATTGGTCCGCCATGGTTGATCTGGGAACCCGATCGGATGAAAAACTTAACTTGATCAAGATCCAGCATCTATGAGCTTAAGTCCAACTGCATTCAGCAAGAGGACCTCCAGAAGTATTCTGTTGGATCAGAAAGAGCCTGATTTAGTTATAACCTAAGTGTACCTTGGCCTTAGGTCTATTTCCATCATTTTTGGGCTTATATAAAGACTTTAAACCCTCTCTCATATATTCCATACAAATTTTAAAATCCTAGCTAAGGAAGAAAAGAAAAAGAGAGAGAAAGTGAGAGAGAAGTTGTGTTTCATCTTGGGATTCTTCCCAGCTGCACTATGTGCCAAATCCATCCATCCGAATCATTATTTCAGTGATTCTAATTCCATGCTTGGGTAAGATAAATCAAACTCTAACCTGTTTTAAGGCTTGGTATAGTCAGAGTAATGAAATAGCTACTAGTTCATGTTATATGTTGCTAATCCGCCGTTGACGAAGGCTTACCATGTAAATCATATTCGTTACACTTCTACGGCATAAGTTGCAGATTATAGATGCATAGGTTATGATTTTCAAAGCTTTTAATGTTAAATAATGATTTATTACTAATGTGAATGCTATTACACATGCCAAATACGTTATCTGTTCTGTTTTACGATTATGTATAGTCTATGTTGTAAATAAAGTATTCCATGTGTTTGTTAAAATGTTTGTATGCATATGAAATCTGATGTTGTGATTGCCATGATAAATCGTTCTTAGTACATGCTTGTTATGTATGCGACAAGTCCTTAGCAAAAGGATTTTCCCAAATATGCAATATGCCAACATACATGATGTATATTGAATAGTGTAGTCTAAGTGTTTGTGTAAATGCCTGAATGGGTTAGAAATTGGTAAATTATGATCTTTAAGTGTATTAAGATATGAATCTCAATCAACTTATTTGTGTGTATGATTTCCTCCATGAATTGTCTAGTCTGTTTTTTTCATGTTAACTGCGTGTATGATTTCCTCCATGTACTGTATTCATGTTTAAGTTATATTACATAACATGTTTATGTGAATGTGGAATTTAAATCTAATGTCTATTATTGAGATGGTACGTGATTGGGGCCATGTTATGGTCCAGGCAATCAGTAACAGGCTAGAGTTCGTGGCTAAGATTTATTCACTACGTAAGACGTGTTTGACGAACTCGAGCCGTACTAGAGTTGTCGACAGTGGTTTGGCCACACAGAGTGTTTATACACTTCATGTCGATCAACTCAACGTGCGCTCGTGCTAGTCGAGCTCGTCAAGTAACCCGATTGACTCGATGTATGTTCACCATGTATGGAAGCTCCTGTTTGAATCTAGGGTACCAAACTTACTAGTGGAATCCCGTCAACCTTGGTACCTCGATCCGCTAAGACTCATGAGCCGGACATGGTGGAATGGGACACCGTGGTCGAGCTGTTGGCCTACGCTGGGGTGATGAGCCTCCCCGTAGTGACCAATGAGCAACCTAGACTCATGAGCCGATTATGGTGGTATGGGACACTATATTTGAGCTGTCGGCCTACTTTGATTGGTGACGAGCCCTTTGTAGTGACCCCGAGTATATTCTGAAATTACATTGGGGCGACGAGCCTTGTTGTAGTCTATAGGATATAACTAGACCTGTATTGATTAGTGACAAGCCCTTTACAGCGATCTAGAACTGTAATATCGTATGAGATTGTCTAGGACTGATGACCCTATAATGGATCATTGTTTGGGTAATGATATAAGGGAGATACCTTAACTTCCCAATCCTACTGTATGAAAAGGACTAATAATAACTCCGTAATCACGTTCATAACATCGCACTGCATGTGCCCCGGGTTGAAGAGCATAGAGGGAAGAAAACATGCCACAGACATAAGATGGTGTCACATGAGGGAGTGTAGGTGAGGGCATGCATCATGAAAACATTTCATCCTTGTGTTAATAAGAGTATCTAGGAATGTTTGATATGTCTGCTTTATCATTACTGCTTGACTAAATTGATAACATGTTAATCTTTGCTCTATGATTCCACTGAGTTAATCACTCACTCCCACATTCTAGGACGGTGTTCTGAACACCCATAGACTCGGTCTTAGCTACAGATGATGATACGACTCAGGAGGCAGAGTCTGATTACTATGATGATCAGGATGAGTTCTCATTTATGTAGTTCTCCGACGAATTTACTTAGGCCATCCTGATTGACGGGGCTACAGGGCTTATCATTATATTTGGACTATTTTTTTTTTGACATTTTACTTTTAGACTATTACATGTATATGGTGACTTAGTGATGTATTCATACTCTGAAGAGCGACAATAATCTTTTGGATTCATATGCGTTTATATACATCTTTCAGTCTTCCTCTTGCATTATATAAACTGATCTGGAGTATGAATTGTTATTTTGGTGTAATCCCACTAATGTTTAATGCACTAATATGAACAACATTCAACCATCATTAGCTATGTTGCATAAGTGATGCATTGGAACTCAGGAGTGGAGCCTATGCTCGACCCTCAAATTTCAGGGCGTTACAAGTTGGCATCAGAGCATGATTTAGATTAAACCAGACCTGGGTTATGGTCACACGATGTACGCTGATGCCACTATAGCGTAGGAGGGTGCGAGAACAATCCAGAAACGGGTCTAGGACTCCCAGTGTCGTCAATTGATGAAATTTTATTGAAAATGATCACTGAGATCGAGTCCGTGCACACTCCTGATCACACACGACGACTCTAAATCAAGGTTAGACCGTCAATTGATGGGTATAGACCGTGTTTCACCTCATTCCATCTGTTAAAAATTGGCAAATGTGGATGGATATTAGATTTGTTTCGAAACGACTCGAATCGAAAGTGGGGGCCAAACGGGCCACTTTCGGGAGGACCCATGCTTTTCTGGACCTAGGGGGGAGGACCTCACCCAAAGGGCAAGCCCTTGTTGGCTAGGTCAGCGATCGGTGAGGACCTCGCCGGTTTGGCGAGGCCTCACCGACCGGCGGGCTCGGCTGGGACGGGCCTTCGGGCCGATGTCCTTAGGAGTTGAGTGTGACCTAATGGTCCACGGTTTTTTATTTAAAACCTCCCTAAACAATTACTTCCTTCATAAAACCTAACTCCAAGCTCTCCTTTTTCTTCAAAACTCCTCATTCCTCTCTCAAATCATCCTTCTAATCCATCTTTCCTTCATTTCTTTTCAAGTTTTACATCCCTCCACCGTGCTCAGCCGTACCCATCACCCAACCCTCTGATTTCCTTTGATTTGAGCTCTCAAATCCCCCATTTGAGTCTCAAATTCGTGTAAACCCACTAACCTATCCTATTTTGCTATCTTTCCTCTTTATTCCCTTTCATTTGAGCCTTTACACCCCCTTATAAGGCCCAAATCCATGGAGACCCAAGGATCTCACCCCTTTCCTTCCTTTTCATTACGTTTCCATGGCTTTCTTGGAGGTTGTCGCGACCCTATTATCGATTTTTGCCATTCTTTCTCTCATGGGAAAGATACGAGCTCCTATGGATGAAGCTGGGCCTAGTCGCCCCGCTCGCTCGAGGAGACCAAGAGGAACCGTCGTGAGTCTAAGCACTGGGAGAGAGTTGCAGACTAAGCGAGGTCTTGATCCCCATGATCCCGTTGGAAAAGCATTGTTGGCAGAGTTATCTCATGGAGTCTACGAGGGCTGTAGGGTCCTTTTTGAAGTGCATGTGGATGGACGTCTCTTTGGGGAATACTTGTTGTTCGAGCGCCTAGAAGAGGTCAGGTGGGGTTCGCTATTTGAAGGCGAGTCTCGTGCCAATGTGAGCATTGTTTGAGTCTTTTATGCCTACATTCGAGAGACTACACTAGAGCCCTTGCAGTTCAAGATCCCCTTTGGTAGAGATCGGGAAGCCACAATCAATGTTGGTTTAATAGCTCAGCTCCTAAATGTGTCACTTGGCGAGGTACATGCTAGTGAGAGGAATTAGAATAGTATACGTAAAAGAGATCGTCGCACCAGGTTTCTATGTGATTGATTGGTTCAGTGGCAGCATAACAAGAGCCTCTTAGCAACCAATATGTCAGGCAATTTCCGTCTACTTCACCACATATGCACATTTAACGTCTACCCCAGGTGAAGCAATCACAGTGAGTGCACACGTCTCATGGTGAATTTCCTGTACCAAGTGGGGCAGGGAGAGAAGTTGTGCGTGCATACATTTATACTGTGGCAGATCATCCTTATCGCATGATCAAATAGAAAGACTGAGTCGCTCCCCTTCGGCCGACTCATATGCAAGATTGCACTTGAGTTTGGCTACAAACTTGGGGTGGAATTGCTAGTGCCGGTCCATTACATCAGTGAGACCACTCTCAATCAGATGAAGATCAGGCCACGGCAACGGCAAGCCCAACTTGAAGAAGTAAGGATGAAACTAAGAGTGAAGAAGAAGAAAGTGAAGGAGAAGGCGGGGCTGAAATAGGAGAAGAGGAAGAACAAGAAGAAGAAGAGGAGGCTCAGGACACGAGTGAGAGCTCTCCTCCTATGGCACCAGAGCAGGGCACTGATCAAGCCGCTAGGGATGCCCATATAGCTTGACTCGAGGAGGGCCAGGCTGTCCTACGACAGGATATCATGGATCTTCGGGGCCTTGTGAAGCATAAGTTCAAGAAGGTAACCCGCACTTTGAGGACTATCCTGTGCTGTCTACAGGATAAGGGTGCCCCTCCTCCATTGCTAGATTCTGACGAATAGTCCTTTATGTAGTTACAGTTTTTTTGTAGTTGTTTGTGTTTGTGTGTAGCCTCTATAGGCTTCGTAGTTTGATAGTTATTTTAATGTTAAAGCTTAGTGCTTGAAGCTTAGTTGTATTAGAGCACATGCATCTTCTGTCATGATCCATGTAATACTATGTCTCATGTATTATGACAATTTTGGTAATGAAATGCATGAAGTTACCTTAAATTTTTGTGTGAATGCTGCGTAAATAGATTTGTGATTATGTTGAATCTGATCTAGGTTGCACCCCATGTTTTATTTAGGGAATGCCACCTAAGTTCATGCAGAGTATGGCACGCGTCGCATTGAGTGACTCGATGGACCAGGAACCTCCCCGGAGTGATGGTTGTGCAGACCCTGGTTTGGGTCCGGTTCGTGAGACTATGCCTGAGTCTCATCCTTCGATTAGTCCTACAGTTGGGCCGCCACCTTACACACCACCGGTTCTTAACCAGAACCATGCGTCTTCTTCGATGCAGCATGTGCCACTGTCAGCTCCACCTACGGATAGGTTGGAACAGTTGCTGACGATGATGCACCCTCACCAGGAGCAGCATCAGCAGCAGCAGATGCGACACTAGCGGTAGCAGCAACAGCTCTTGGCCACCATTGCAGGAGCCCTAGCTTAGGGTGGGAGTACGACTCCACCTTCACCATCTGTACGGCCTGCTAAGGCTGTAGGGCCTTCCACTCAGGATGAGGGTGTGACCTTACCTACACCTGCTGTATACCCTACGAGGAGTTTGGGTACGAGTGGCCTCCTAGAGTAATTCCAACGCTTGCGACCTCCTACATTTTTAGGTTCTCATAGACCTGAGGAGGTCGAATATTGGCTTGACCGCATCTCTAAGATGCTGAGGATGCTACATTGTACAGAGCCAGAACAGCTTGAGTTGTTTACCTTTATGTTGGAGAAGGAAGCCAGCTTGTGGTGGGATAGTATCCTGTGGACTGTGGCAGTTGAGTATGTATGGACGTGGGTAGCATTCGAGACCTTCTTCCATGAGAAATACTATCCCCTTACGTACTGGCACGAGCAGGAGAATGGATTTCTGCACCTCAAATAGGGAGGCATGTCAGTGACAGAGTATGAGCACCGGTTTATGGAGTTGGGCAGGTACGTCCTGACTGTACTTACCGACGCACAGATGCGGATGAGGCATTTTTTCGAGGGCCTACGACCCGACATTCGCTTGAAGATGTGTTGTGTACCCTCCTATATTGAGCTATTACACATGTCTATGCGAGCAGAGCAGGACGGGGATCGATTGTCACATTCTTGTTGGCTTATGGTCCTCAGGCCACGACCAGATATGCCGAGCAGGCCATTCCTCTGCAAGAGGACCCGTACCGACTCTCCCCCCAGGATCGTGGGGCCACTAGTTCCGATGAGGTGACCTGGAGTGACATGTACTTACTGTGGGAGACCAGGTCATGCTGCGGAGAGTTATTTTGCGCGTATGAGAGACAGTGGGTTTTCTCCGCCATGGAGAATCGACCGTCCTCGCCCTTAGGCTCTATCGGCTCTACCCCTACGGACTGCACCTACACATCCATCATTTCGACCGCTGGCACCCCGATTCAGGCCACCTCAACGGCCCATGGTACCGCTATCGAACCGCTCGTAGCAGGCTCGGGTGCACTCACTCACAGCGGAAGCACCAGAGGTAACACTTTCAGCACCTATGGCTTTTGAAGTCACTGCACATGTCCAAGGTACTCCTTTCTTCTTGTTAGTGGACACTAGGTCCACAACCTCCCTCCTTTCATGAGTGTTAGTCAAGCAGCTAGCCTTGGTTACTGCTCCTACGAAGGGAGTGACACTCACTACTGCTACAGGGACCTCTTCTGCCATTACTAGGGTTTGTGTGGGTTGCTCGATAGATCTAGGGAGTGGGACAGTTCTAGTTGACCTATTTGTCATGCCCTTGCATCATTACGACATTATCCTTGGCATGGATTAGCTCACTGAGGTGAGAGCAGAGATGGACTGTGAGGCTAGGCTGGTGACAGCCCATGTACCTGCAGGCGTGACATTTACTTTTCCTATTTAGGTCAGCTACCCTTCCCGACATAATTGTTATACTTCTCTGTTCGAAAGTTCTACTGGTTCGGTGCTTGAAACCACGCCTGTGGTTCAAAATTTTAGGGTAGTGTTCAGTAAGATACCTGGGCTACCTCCTCGATGTGAGATCAATTTTGCTATTGATCTCGTGCCTGTTGCAGTACCTGTTTCGTTACCGATGTATCGTATGCCACCATGTGAGATGGAGGAGCTAAGGAAACAGATTGACGACCTGGTAGAGAAGGGCTTTATACAACCTAGTGTGTCTCCTTAGGGAGCACCTGTGTTGTTTGTCAAGAAGAAGGATGGGTCGCTACGGTTATGTATTGATTACCGTAGGTTGAACCAATTGATCGTGAAGAATAAGTATCCTTTGCCCAGGATAGATGACCTGTTTGATCAGTTGAAAAGAGGCGCGATACTTTCCGAAGATTGACCTACAGTCAGGGTATCATCAGTTGTGCTTCAAGGATGAAGACGTGTAGAAGACTGCATTCAGGACCAGCTTTGGTCATTATGAGTTTCTCGTGATGTCGTTTGGTCTTACGAACGCACCGGCTGTGTTCATGGACTTGATGAATCGGGTCTTTCGGGCATTTCTATACTGATTTGTCATTGTGTTTATCGATGACATTCTGGTATACTCTGTGAGTCAGGAAGAGCATGAGGGACACCTACAAGCAATCTTGGATACTCTGAGGAAGAACCAATTGTTCGCACAGTATAAGAAGTGTGACTTCTGGCAGGAGGAAGTCAAGTTCTTGGGACATGTAGTGTCCAAGGAAGGGATAGAGGTAGACCTAGCTAAGATAGCCGTAGTTCAGGACTGGAAGCAGCCTAGTTCAGTTACTGAAGTGAGGAGTTTTCTGGGTTTGGCAGGCTATTCTCGACACTTCATTTGGGATTTCTCGAAGGTAGCCAGACCTTTGTCTCAATTAACTCGGAAGGACTTGAAGTTCGTCTTGAATGAGAAGGTGGAAGCAGCTTTTCAGGAGCTAAAGGACAGACTGACGTCCGCCCCTATGCTAGTATTGCTAGAGCAAGGGGTCAAGTATACGATATATACTAACGCATCTCGCGTTGGTCTGGGTTGTGTCCTTATGTAGAAGGACAGGGTGATTGTATATGCCTCGATACAGTTGAGGAAACATGAGAAGAATTACCCTACGCACAACCTCGAGTTAGCAGCGATCATATTTGCATTGAAGCTCTGGAGACATTACCTTTACGGAGAAGAGTTTGAGCTCTTTGCGACCACAAGAGCCTTAAGTATATATTCACTCAGCGGGATTTGAATATGAGGCAGTGCCGATGGATGGAAACCTTGAAGGACTTCAAGTTCGAGGTCTCCTACCATCCTGGCAAGGCTAATCTTGTGGCATATGTGTTGAACCGTAAGAGGGCGATCATGTTTGCAGCTCCGCTGATGATTGAGGAGTGGGGTATGCTAGAGTTTTTTCATGACTTTGAGAAAAATCTCACTGTGGAGGAACTATTTGAGAGTGTCACGCACATTCACGTGTGGTCACTTATTGATGATAGGAATATAGAGGCCCAGAAGGGCGATGAACGGTTGTATGAGCTTCGAGAGCAGGCTAGCGATGATGAGGATGTCAAGTGGAGAGTTGGTACGGATGGGGGCTTGCGCTACCGTGGCCGCCTATGTGTCCCGAATCTTTATGACTTGAGATAGGAGGTTCTCGAGGCTATGCATAGTTCGAAACTTGCGATGCATCTAGGTAGCATGAAGATGTATCGAGACATGAAGAGATCATATTAGTGGGACAACATGAAGACCCACATAGCAAAGTATGTATCCCGTTGTCACACATGCCTGCAGGTCAAGGCAGAGCATCGCCGACTTCCTGACTTCTTCAGCCCATGCCCATAGCTGAATGGAAGTGGGACTTCATCTCTATGGATTTTATATCAGGGCTACCAAAGATGAGGAAGGGACATGATTCTATCTGGGTGATCATTGACCGATTGATGAAGTCAGCTCACTTCCTTCCGATCAGAGTCATGAACTCTGTAGACGAGTTGGCTAGGCTATACATCATAGATATAGTTCATCTACATGGAGTTCCCTTGGAGATTATGTCTGACAGAGACACGCGATTCACATCTATCTTCTAGACTCGTATCTAGGAAGCAATGGGTGTGAAGTTGAAGTTCAGTATCACATTTCACCTATAGACCGACGGGCAGACAGAGCGGGTGAATCAGATTTTAGAGGATATGCTGCAGGCTTGTGTTTTGGACTTCAAGGACAGTTGGGATGACTGTCTCCCATATGCAAAGTTCACTTACAATAACAGTTTCTAGGCGAGTATTGGCATGGCTCCTTACGAGGCCTTGTATGGGCGCCCTTGTCAAGCACCGCATTGCTGGGCAGAAGTTGGTGAGCGTAGTTTGATTAGCCTAGAGTTAGTATAAGCGACCTCAAAGAAGATCAATATTATCAGGCATCGGCTTCTGACAGCTCAGAGCAGAGAGAAGAGTTATGCCAACACGAGGTGGCGACCAGTAAAGTTCGAAGTTTGGGACCATTTTTTCCTCCGAGTTTCCCCCATGAAGGGAGTCCTATGTTTTGGCAAGAAGGGGAAGCTCACGTCGAGGTTCATTGGTCCATTTTAGATCCTCGATCGAGTGGGGGCAGTGGCATATCGTCTTACTTTGCCCACACCACTCGTAGGCGTACACAACATATTTCATGTATCTATGCAGAAGAAGTACATTCCTAATCCTTCGCACATCATCAAATGGAAGTAGGTACAGTTGAGCGAGGATGCTACATATGTGCTGCATTCGACACATATCTTAGATAGGAAGGAGCAGGTGTTGCACAGTAAGGTCATTCCACTGGTGAAAGTTTTGTGGACGCATCATACTGAGGAGGAAGCTACTTAAGAGACAAAGGCCGAGGTCAGAAAGAACTACCCTCAGATTCTCGAGGAGTATGAAAAGGTACTAGTTTCGAGGATAAAATTTTTCTTTAAGGGGGGTAGATTGTAACGACTCGAAAAAATCCGTACAAAGACCCGAGTACCAACTCAGGTAGAGATCCCTCAGGACTAAATCCTTTAGAAATTAGACGAGTATTAACTAAGTGCTAACTTAGATTACCTATGAAATTAGCACTAATCCCTTTAAATACGATCTGCAAGACCCAAAACCTGTAGAATCGTTAACGCTATATTACCCTAAAATATAGAATCCAACTCTAAACTCAATTACTCTCGGGAGCACTTTGAAACTTCGTAACGGACCTGGACCACACGTCGAAAGTCCGATAGCGATGAACTTAGATGATTACGACCGCCTAGTTGGACTTGACAATCACCTTGAAAATCCAGTCCAAACGATGTCCTGACATTGTTTCCTTAAGTCTGGAGTGAAGAGTGTGAGAAAGTGAAGATTTTTAAGAAATTAATTATGAATTTAAGTAATCTGAGTCGTGTCGCTTGCGTGCCACTTATAAGCATTCTGGCCGTTAGTTTTTGACCCAAATTTATCCTCGGATTAGGGATGATGGCCCACACATATCAAAGTACTTATGCCCTGATCGAGTTTCGGTGACCACTGAACTGAAACTGGTCCGCCATGGTTGATCTGGGAACCTGATCAGACAGAAAACTTAACTTGATCAAGATCCAGCATCTATGAGCTTAAGTCCGACTGCATTTAGTAAGAAGACCTCTAGAAGTATTCCGTTGGATCAGAAAGAGCCCGATTTGGTAATAACCTAAGTGTACCTTGGCCTTAGGGCTATTTTCATCGATTTTGGGCTTAATATAAAGACCTTAAACCCTCTATCATATATTTCATACGAATTTTAAAACCCTAGCTAAGGAAGAGAAGAAAAAGAGAGAGAAAGTGAGAGAGAAATTGTGTTTCATCTTGGGATTCTTCCCAGCTGCACTATGCTCCAAATCCATCCATCTGAATCGTTATTTCGGTTATTCTGATTCCATACTTGGGTAAGATAAATCAAACCCTAACCTGTTTGGAGGCTTGGTATGGTCAGAGTAATGAGATAGCTAACCTAGTTCGTGTTATAGGCTGCTAATCCGCCGTTGACGAAGGCTTACTGTGTAAATCATATTCGTTACGCTTCTACAGCGTAAGGTGCGGATTATAGATGCATAGGTTAAGGTTTTCAAAGCTTTTAATGTCAGATAATGATTTATTTCTGACGTGGATGCTATTACATATGCCAAATGCACTATCTATTCTGTTTTACAATTATGCATAGTCTATGTTGTAAATAGAGTATTCCATGTGTTTGTTAAACTGTTTGTACGCATATGAAATATGATGTTGTGATTTCCATGATAAATCGTTCTTTGTACATGCTTGTTATGTATGCGACAGTTCCTTAGCAAAAGGATTTGCCCAAATATGCAATATGCCAACATACGTGATGTATGTTGAATAGTGTAGTCTAAGTATTTGTGTACATGCCTGAATGGGTTAGAAATTGGTAAAGTATGATCTTTAAGGGTATTGAGATATGAATCTCAATCACCTTATTTGTGTGTATGATTTTCTTCATGAATTGTTTAGTCTGTTTTGTTCATGTTAACTGCGTGTATGATTTCCTCCATGTACTGTATTCATGTTTAAGTTATATTTCATAACATGTTTATGTGAATGTAGAATTTAAATCCAATGTCTATTATTGAGATGGTACGTGATTGGGGCCATGTAATGGTCTAGGTAATCAGTAACAGGCTGGAGTTCGTGGTTGAGATTTATTCGCTACGTAAGACGTGTTTGACAAACTTGAGCCATACTAGAGTTGTCCGCAGTGGTTTGGCCACACGGAGTGTTTATACACTTCATGTCGATCAACTCAACGTGCGCTCGTGCTAGTCGAGCTCGTCAAGTAATCCGATTGACCCGATGTATGTTCTCCATGTATGGACGCTCCTATTTGAATCTAGGGTACCAAACTTACTAGTGCAATCCCATCAACCTTGATACCTCGATCCGCTAAGACTCATGAGCCAGACATGGTGGTATGGGACACCATGGTCGAGCTGTCAGCCTACGTTGGGGCGATGAGCCTCCCCGTAGTGACTAGTGAGCAACCTATACTCGTGAGCCGATTATGGTGGTATGGGACACTATATTCGAGCTATCGGCCTACTCTGATTGGTGACAAGCCCTTTGTAGTGACCTCAAGTATATCCTGAAACTGCATTGGGACGACGAGCCTTGTTGTAGTCTATAGGATATAACTAGACCTATATTGATTGGTGACAAGCCCTTTACAATGATCTAGAACTGTAATATTGTATAAGATTGTTTAGGACTATCGACCCTAGAATGGATCATCGTTTGGGTAATGATATAAGGGAGATACCTTAGCTTCCCAATCCTTCTGTATGAAAAGGACTAATAATAACTCGGTAATCAAGTTCTTAACATCGCACTGCATGTGCCCCGGGTTGAAAAGAACAGAGGAAAGAAAGCATGCCACGGACATAAGAAAATGTCGCATGAAGGAGTGTAGGCGAGGGCATGCATCATGAAAACATTTCATCCTTGCATTAATAAGAGTATCTAGGAATGTTTGATATGTCTTCTTTATCATTACTGCTTGACTAAATTGATAACATGTTAATCTTTGCTCTATGATTCCACTGAGTTGATCACTCATTCCCACATTCTAGGACGGTGTTCTGAACACCCACCAGACTCTATCTTAGCTGCAGATGACGATGCGACTTAGGAGGCAGAGCCTGATTACTACGATGATAAGGATGAGTTCTCGTTTATGCAGTTCTCCGACGGATTTGCTTAGGCTGTCCTGATTTACGGGGCTACAGGGCTTATCATTGTAGTTGGACTATTTTTTTTTACATTTTTCTTTTAGACTATTACATGTATATGGTGACTCAGTGATTTATTCACACTCTGGAGAGTGACAGCGATCTTTTAGATTCATATGCGTTAATATACATCTTTCAGTCTTCTGCTTGCATTATATAAACTGATCTAGAGTATGAATTACTGTTTTGGTGTAATCCTACTCATGTTTAATGCACTAATATGAACAACATTCAACCATCATCAGCTATGTTGCATAAGTGATGCATTGGAACTCGAGAGTGGAGCTTATGCTCGACCCCCAAATTTCAACGCATTACAGCTGATGATGTATGTATTACATCTAACCGTTCATCCTATTAAAGAGCTCATCTTAAGGCCTAAGATAAAAAAAAATTGATGAGGCCGATCCATGTATCAGGTGGACCACACTGCAGAAAACAGTGGGGCATTGGACGCCTACCATTGAAACCTTTTTGGGGAGTGCAGAAGTTCTAGATCAATGTGAAATTTATCTTTCCACTTAATCAGGTCTTTGTGACCGTATAAACAGATTGTATGGAAAATAAACATTATGGTGGGCCATGGGAATTTTAACGGCTGGAAACATTATCTCCACTATTATTTGTGGTATGGTACAGATGATCTTTCGATATGATTTATTTTCTTGGAAATGCTCTAAAATGATCTTTAAAATATAGATGAATAATGTAGTTTATGCAGCCCATTTGATGTATATGAGGCCCATTGGGGCGGCCCGTTGATGTAACCCATTTGATGTATATGAGACCCATTGGTGCGGCCCATTGATGCGGCCCACTTAATGTATATGAGGCCCATTAGTGTGTCCCATTAATCCGGTCCACTTGATATTTATGGGGCCCATTGGTGCAGCCCATTGATGCAGTCCATTTAATGTATATGAGACCCATTGGTGCGGCCCATGCGATGCGATCCATTTGATGTGTAAGGCCCAGGTGGTGCAGCCCATTATGATATGTATTAAGCCCATGAAACGCGGCCCATTGCGATGTGTAAGACCCATGTGATATGGCCCGTTGTGATGTTTTTATAGCCCATTTAGTGAGGCCTATTATGATGTGCATTAGGCCGATGGGTTATGCCCCATGAGATGTATTTGAGGTCCATAAGCAGTGCCCACCTGTTGTGTATTTATGACCCATTTAGTGAAGTCCATTATTGTGTATTTATGACCCATACGGCAAGGCCTGATGTGGTGTATTTGAGACCCATGTGTAATGCCAACTTGTTATGTATTTGAAGCCCATGTGATGAGGCCTATTGTGCTGTATTGAGGCCCATGGGTTATGGCCCATTGTGATGTATTCAAGGCCTTGGGTTATGGCTTATTGTGACGCATTCGAAACCTAGGAGGTACGACCCATGGTGATGTATTCGAGGCCCATGGGACGTGGCCGAATGTGATATATTTCTGGCCCACTTGATGTATGAGACCCTTGTGTAAGGCCTATGGAGATTGTATGAGGCTCATTATGATTGTATGAGGCCCGTTGTGATTGTATGAGACCCATGGAGATTGTAAGTGGCCCATTGTGATTGTATACGCCCTAGCGGCATCAGGATCGTAGCCTCCACAGGCATGTCATGGAGGGTTAGATGTGATAATGGAAATGTTTGGTTCGAGCATCTGGGCACTTTGGATGTCCGTATGTGAAAGTCCCTAAACCTCCGTGGCTAAGAGACGCCCCAACGTCTGGACCAAGTAGATACATAAGCACTCGAGTGCCGAATACTAGTAGGCCACGTCTCCCACTATGTCATGGTTGGTTGTGAAAAGGCCAAGTTAAGAGTCCTAAGGGGGGTGAATAGGACTATGCCAAATTAAAAAATTAAATACAAAATTAGAAAGAGATAAATAAAGATGACACTTAACAATCCCATAAAGCAAAAATGAATAGTAACCTCAAATGCATAGGTATTGAAAGGTTGATATAGATGTTGTTCTAAGGATAACCTTACACCAAAAACCAATGGCTTATGGTAGGACAACCTGATTCCTAGAATGGCCTATGTATCAAAATCTCAAACCAATACAGAGGAGAATAAAAATACCAAAGAAAGTAAGCTAAGCTATTACAACATTCCCACATAAGCATAAAAGAGATTACAACATTCTCCACAAAGGCTTAAAAAATTTTTTACAACATTCACACAAAGCCACATTCAACCAACCACCACAACACCAGATATTATAGTGGTTCGCTTGTGTGTACACCAACTGTTTAGAAAAACAACCACACTACACTATTAATATCCTCTCCCTCGGGATATTGGCTTTCACTATGAAATAGGTTTTTCAAGGTTCACTTAAAACCTTCACAATTGTGTCTTTCAAGTGGGCCTTACACAATTTAAAACCCCACACTCTGAGATTTTCTAGATCACCTCAAACAAACCAAAATAGAGATTTTCCTGGCACAACTTCAAAAAATAAAAAGAGATTTACAAAAATATAAATGCATTTATCTAGACATTCTCCTTTGATGAAGCCCGGTTGAATTGATTCGATGCAGTTGTTCAAAATAGATGTTCAATGTACAAACTCACATATAAAAGGGTTCTTAGATCTAAATAATTTTAAAATTAAATTGATCTGGGCCACTTGATTTGATTTCGATCTCAAAAAGGGTAAAATTAATATTCCCTTTAAAACAAATTAGAATAGAATAAAGATCACGAAATTAAATACAAAGAAAGCATTAAAAGAATCTTAAATACTAACCAATTTTCTTCTCAAATGTGGGGACAAATTTTCTTAGAATAGTAACTTAAATATATTTGAAATGGAATGAAAAACTCTGAAAATCATCCTCAATTTATAAGAAAAAATACTATTCACTCGACTAGCCGAGAGGTCAACTTAACTGGTCGAAGGACCAACAAGAATTCAAAACACTACGGGGAGGCTCGTCGCCCTAGCGTAGGCCGATAGCTCGACCGCGGTGTCCCATACCACCGTGTTCAGCTCATGAGTCTTAGCGGATCGAGGAACCAAGGTTGACGGGATTGCACTGGTAAGTTTGGTACCCTAGATTCAAATAGGAGCGTCCATACATGGTGAACATACATCGGGTTAATCGGGTTACTTGATGAGCTCAACTAGCACGATCACACATTGAGTTGATTAATATGAAGTGCGTAAACACTCCCTGTGGCCAAACTACTACTGACAACTCTAGTACGGCTCGGGTTCGTCAAACACGCCTATGTAGCAAATCAATCTCAGCCACGAATTCAAGCTTGTTACCGAATGCCTGGACCATAACATGGCCCCGATCCCGTACCATCTCAATAATAGACTTTTGATTTAAATTCTACATTCACATGAACATGTTATGAAATATAACTTAAACATGAATATAGTACATGGAGGAAATCATACACGCAGTTAACATGAACAAAACAGACTAAACAATTCATGGAGGAAATCTACACGTAGTTAACATGAACAAAATAGAATAAACAATTCATGGAGGAAATCATACACACAAATAAGGTGATTGAGATTCATATCTCAATACCCTTAAAGATCATACTTTACCAATTTCTAACCCATTCAGGCATTTACACAAACACTTAGACTACACTATTCAACATACATCACATATGTTGGTATATTGTATATTTGGGCAAATCCTTTTGCTAAGGAGTTGTCGCATACATAATAAGCATGTACTAATAACTATTTATCATGGCAATCATAACATCAGATTTCATATGCATATAAATATTTTAACAAACACATGGAATACTCTATTTACAACATAGACTATACATAAATCGTAAAACAGAACAGATAGCGCATTTGGCATGTGTAATAGCATCCACGTCAGTAATAAATCATTATCTGACATTGAAAGCTTTGAAAGCCATAACATATACGTCTATAATCTGCACCTTACGCTGTAGAAGCGTAACGAATATGATTTACATGGTAAGCCTTCCCCAACGGCAGATTAGCAACCTATAACATGAACTAGGTTAGCTATTTCATTACTCTGACTATACCATGCCTTAAAATAGGTTAGAGTTTGATTTTTCTTACCCAAGTATGGAATCAAAATTGCTGAAATAACGATTCAAATGGATGGATTTGGCACGTAGTGCAGCCCAGAAGAATCCCAAGATGAAACACAACTTCTCTCTCACTTTCTCTCTCTTTTCTTCTCTTCCCTAGCTAGGGTTTTAAATTTTTGTATGGAATATATGAGAGAGGGTTTAAGGTCTTTATATAAGCTCAAAACTGACGAAAATAGCCCTAAGGCCAAGGTATACTTTGGTTATAACCAAATCGGGATCTTTCTGATCCAACAGAACACTTCTAGCGGTCTTCTTACTGAATGCGGTTGGACTTAAGATCATAGATGCTGGATCTTGATTAAGTTAAGTTTTCAGTTCGATTGGGTTCCTAGATCAACCGTGGCGGACCAGTTTCAGTTTAGCGATCACCGAAACTCGATTAAGGCCACAAGTACTTTGACATGTGTGGGCCATCATCCCTGATCTAAGGTTGAATTTGGGTCAAAAACCAACAGTCAGAATGCTTATAAGTGGTGCGCAAGCGACACGACTCAGATTACTTAAATTCATAATTAATTCTGAAAAATCTTCACTTTCTCACACTCTTTACTCCGGACTCAAGGAAACAATCTCAAGACATCGTTTGGACTCAATTTTTGAGGTGATTGTCAAGTCTAACTAGGTGGTCATAATCATTTAAGTTCATCGCTATCGGACTTTCAACGCGCGGTCCAGGTCCATTATGAAGTTTTAAAGTGCTCCCGAGAGCAACCGGGTTTAGAGTTGGATTTTATATTTTAGGGTAATATAGCGTTACTAATTCTATAGGTTTTGGGTCTTACAGATTGTATTTAAAGGGTTTAGTGCTAATATCATAGGTAATCTAGGTTAGCACTTAGTTAATACTCATCTAATTTCTAAAGGATTTAGTCCTAAGGGATCTCTACCTGAGTTGGTACTCGGGTCTTTGTACGAATTTTTCTGAGTCGTTACAGGGTCCCTCCTCTCTATCACCAGCTCTCTCTCTCTCTCTCTTTGAATGGTGATGATGATGAAGGGGTGAATGTGGTCCACCATGAATCATATATTTCATGTGGGACCCTTTGGATGGATGTGTTGGATCTACCTTATCCCACCCATTAACGGGCCCGGATGAAAGGAAAACATAAATGTCAGAATGATTTAGGTCAAGTGGGCCACGTTTATGTGGGACCCACCTTGGTTAGAATGGTGGGCCACATCCATGTGGGACCCACCACAATGCATGTGTTTATCCATGCCGTCCAGTGTCCATGGACGCTGGATGGGTGTGGTTAACATGGAGTATGTGCACTGACATGGGTGTGTACTTGCAAGCTAATGAAAAAAAGAGAAGAGAAGGAAATGGTGGGCCACTCATGCAGGCCCCACCTTGATGTATGTATATAATCTGCACCGTCCATTTTACTTCTCAACCCATTTTAGACGTTGAGACGAAAGATGAGGCTGATCCGATAATCAAGCGGGTCATACCATGGGAAATACTAATGGACCGTTAAAAAACCCGTCTTGATGTTTTCATTCACCAAAATATGCTGCATATTGGTCTTGTTTGGCCTGTCTTAACCTGTAAAAGCCAATGAACGGGGCAGATTTCCCTGATGAGGACCCCACCTAGGGAGTTCTTCAGAAGGAAAAAAAAATATTTTAACAAGCAGCCTACTACTACCAACGTCCCCAGGACGTGCAGGAGCGTCTTGCACTGCACAGGCGCTGGAGGCAAGGACCTTGGGTCTTAGTTGTGGGCCTCACCATGATGTGAGTTGAACATCAATACAGTGCATTTGATGAGCCTCCCTCCTAGTTGTGGGCCATCTAAAAATTAGCCATCTACATGACTTAAGTGACCCACGTCACAGGAAACAGTGGATTGAACATCTGCCATTGAAACCCTTCTGGGTGTCATGGAAGTTTTGGATTATTATGAAATTTGTTTTCCCACTTCATTTACGTCCGTGTGACCTCATCAATGGTTTGGATGGCATATAAACATTATGGTGGGCCCTAGGTCCACGTGGCCTTATGAACAGTTTGGATGACAAACAAACATCACCATGGGCTCTAGGTCCATGTGACCTTATGAACAGTTTGGGTGGTAAGTAAACATCACTGTGGGCCCCTGGACAGATTGGATGCAAATAAATATTATGGTGGGCCCCTGGTCCACGTGACCTTATGAACAGATTGGATGCAAATAAACATTACAGTGGGCCCAGGTTGGGTGGAAAATAAACATTACTGTGGACCCCAGGTCTGAGTGACCTTATCAATGGGTTGGATGGAAAATAAACATTATAGTAGGCCCTACATGGGACCCACCTGATGTATGTATTGTAATCCACACCTCCCATTAGTGTGGGCCCCACTGTGGGTATGTACCTCATCTATTGTAACACCCCAGATTTTTGCCAACCTGGGGTTAAATGTCCTTAGGCAATGGGTCAACTAAAACACCTGGAAAATCGCTCAGAACCCAATTCCATAGCCAGAGAAATCACTTAGGATTAATTCCTTTAGAAACTAAGCATAAGTTAGCTAGCGCTACGCTGGAGTAGCTGTGAAATAGTCCCTGACCGCTTTAAATACGTTCTACAAGACCCAAAACTTGTAGAATCAATGGTGCTATAATACTTTAAAACCTCGGATCAAACTCCAAACCGGTTTGTTCTCAGGACCTCTTTGAAACTTTGTATTGGATCTAGACCGCACGTCGAAAGTCCGATACCTATAATCTTAGACCGTTATAACCGCCTAGCTGGACCTGACAATCATTTCAAAAATCAAGTCCAACCGACGTTCAGAGGCTATTTCATTGAGCTTGGAGTGAAGAGAGTGAGAATAGGGTTAGATTTGAAATTTGAAATTCAAATCTGGCACACGACTTGGCGCGTCAGTATTAAGCGTTCTGACCGTCAGAATTCATCCAAATTACACCCTCGGATCAGGAAAAATTTCTATTTCATATCACAAGACTTGTAGACCTGATCTAGGTGCGATGACCGCTGAACTGAAACTGGACTGCCACGTGCTATCTGGGAACTCTACCAGTCTGAAAACTTGATGTGTGTTAGATCCAGTATGCATGAGCTTAAGTTCGATCGCTTTCGGCCAGGGGACCACCAGAAATGTCTTCTTGGATCGAAACAGCCCCGATTTGGTTAAGCATCAAGTAAACATTGTTCCCAAGCCTAATCTGGGAAGTTTTTAGGTTATAAAAGGGGTTTAAACCCTCACTTCTCTCACCCATTCGAATTTGCTAGAAATCCTAGCTGGTGTGAGAGAAAAAGTGAGATATTATGAGAGAAGGTGGGAGAGATTTTCCTGCCACCTGCTGCTGCTGCTGTACGTGCTTAAGCAACGTATTCCAGTCACTTTCCTGGTGATTTCGACGCTTTTCTAGGTAAGAAAAACCCTGTTCACTTGCTAATTTAGCATTCCGTTAAATCAAATAGCAAAGTAGCTGATATAACTTGTGAAATAGGTTGCCTGTTCGCCGTAGACGAAGCGTATACGCTCCGTTCGAAATGATACACATATAAAGCGAAAGGTGTGAATTTTAGACGCTTTGATTGGCTGTTTTCAACACTTTCAATGTCGTTTAATAGTATATTATCGACGACAAAACCGTTTGACATGTACAACATGCTGTCCGTTTCCTGTTTCGTAAGCAGACGAAAAATATGAGATTTAGGGCATTTTAGTCATTTGTAGAAAATACTGTTTTCATCCACATTTTTTTGATATGATTGACATGGCTTCTTGTCACATTAGGATATTAGGAATGCGTGCATAATCAGTTTGGTGAAGAGATTCGCCTAAATGCGCACTTTGAGTCCACATACTATATGTAGACTTAAGTGTGTAGTCTAAGTGTTTGTATAAATGTTTGTATTAGTATGTATTGAATTGAATGGTATTGTGAATTAGTATGAGAATGAATTCTCAAATAATACGCTGATGTAAATGATTTCCTTCATGTTGGCTATATGTATGATTTCATTATATGTATGAAATGCATGTGTTAGATGATTTACTTAAGTTGTATGTTATAACATGTGTTAACATGCTCATGTTGTTGTATTTCATTTCCATTACTCTGATATGATTGATGAAGTGGATTTACAAATGATTGGGGCTATACTTAGTCCAGGCAGTCGGTAACCGAATCAATTTGTGGTCGGCTTATCTTTGCCACGAACGACGCGTCGATGAACGCGAGTCATGTTTTAGAGTTGGCAGCAATGGTTAGGCCACACGAGGTATTTTACACACTTCATGTCGTTCGACTTGAGATGCGCTTGTGCTAGTCGAACCCGTCAAGTAACACGACTGGCCATTTTATGTTCACCATCTATGTGTCATAACTGCTTGAACCTATGGTACTGAACTTACCATTGAAAACCCTGTCAACCATGGTACCTTGATCCACAAAGACTCATGAGCTGGGCATAGTGGTATGGGACACCTGGTCAAGCTGTCGGCCTACGCTGGGGCCACAAACCTCCCCGTAGTGACCAATGAGCACCTATGACTCGTGAGCAGATTATGGTGGTATGAGACACTATATTCTTGCTGTCGGCCTACATTGATAAGGTGATGGGGGAGCGGTGCAACGAGTGCAAGCAACAGCCCTGGCAGCCCTTTGTAGTGACCTCGAGCGTATTCTGAGTTTACAGGAGGCGACGACCCTTCCGTAGCGACAAGAGTACAAGTAGGCCGATATTGATAAGGTGATGGGGGAACGGTGCAACGAGTGCGAGCAACAGCCCTAGCAGCCCTTGTAGCGACCTACAAAATATATATCATATGAGATTACTAAGAGTGACGACCTTAGACAGGATCTGTGTTGGGATTGATATAAGGGAAGTACCTTATTTTTCCAATCCTGCTGTACGAATGGACTAATAATAACTCGGTAATCATATCACCATCACATTGCATGTGCCTAGAAGATGTGGAGCACTGAGCAGTACGCAAGCATGCCGCGGACGCAGATGGTGCTGTATGAGGGAGAATGTCGGTGAGGGCATCCATCATGTCATGTCATATTACATTAACAATAGTATTAGGAATGTTTGATTTACTGCTGTACTATTATCACATGATTGATTTGAGAATATGCTAATCTTTGCTCTATTATTCCACTGAGTTAGCTACTCACTCCCACATTATGGGATGGTGTTTCCGGACACCCACCAGTCCCTATTTTGGTTGCAGATGATGGCGCTGCTTGAGAAGCGGCGCTGGACTTGATGATGATGAGGAGGATCCCTCCTTTATGCGTGTTCTGATTGACGGGATTACAGGGAGGTTGATTAGATACCTTGACACTTGTCATTTTATATTTTTAGAGCACTCATGTATATTCTTTTTGTTTACTTTTGAAGTATACATGTATGTATATAACCTGATAACATGTTCACACTCTAGAGACATACAACAGTTTATATATGTTATACATACTATCACAGTCTTCCGCTTGTAAATTTAACTGTCTCTGGAGTATGATATGTTGTTCTGGCTTAATCTCACTCATGTTTAATACATTAACACAGACAACATTCAATCATACACATTTATTTTGCATAAGTGATGTTCTGGAACTCGGGAGTGGAGTTCTTACTCGATCTCCGATTTTCGAGATGTTACATCTATGTTATCCATCCTTTCAATCACTATGGGATCTACCATGATGCATGTGTTTCATCCAAACCATCCAACCATTTTGGAGATCATTTAAGGCCCATTGTTGAGGCCACCTTTGTTTGTATAAGGCCCGTTGTTGAGGCCTACCTTAATAAATATGAGGCCCATATTATGAGGCTCATTGTGATGTATACAAGGCCCACGTAATTAGGCCTATCTTGACGTATTTGTGGCCCGATGTTGAGGCCCACTTTGATATATACGAGACCCATGCTATGAGGCCCATTCGATATATTGGAGGCCCATGGGTCAAGGCCGATTAGGACGTACATAAGGCCCATTGTAGTATGATTCCACCATGGTATATGTGATGACTTTTATAGCAGACTATGCCTTGGGAGCAATGATGGTTTGATGTCCACATTGTAAGGATAATGTTGGCTAAATGTCTTTATTTTGACTCTCCCTAAGGCCCCTTTGATAAGCCCATACCTGTAATGTGTAGGCCGTCTAGGCCCATTTTCATTTTGATCAGAGCCCATCACCACATAACATGTTTAGTATAGATCCATGATTTATAATAATATGCATCATATGTATGCCTGATATAAGAAGTGACTGATCATAGCATATGCCTTCAGGTAGATTGTTTATGGGCTCCCTGATAGGCGGAGTTGCCCTACATGAGCGAGCGGTATGCGCAGGATTGTTGCATGTCTGATAGTATGATTCATGCACTTGCACTTGTGTGATTGTGATTATTATATGCCCTAGTGACATCGGGGCCATAGCCTCCAAAGACACATTATGGGTGGCTGGATTGGATACCAAAAATATTGTTACTAAGCATCGGGGTGCCATAGATGTCCCTGGGTGAAAATTCCTAAACCTGATGGTACTAGAGGATGACTCTAACATCGAGACCTAGTGGATATATGAGCGCACGAGGGAAGAATACCAGGAGGTCATGTCTCCCACTATGTCGTGGTAGGTTAGAAAGGGGTGTGGCCTTACCTGCCCAAGGGTAAGGGGCAATACTAGGCTGAGTCTGACTAGCTCGTGAATGGGTTTACTATCGACGTGTCAGATAGGTATTGGCAGACTATTGGCCAGGCGGATAGTGAGGTTTCTTACACTCACTTAGACTGTGCGGCTGGGAGAGCGGCAGTGTCATTTGGACTGTACTAAACTCCAATGATTATCCAGACTGAAAACCTTACTGATTTGATGCTATAGTGAGGAGTTACATTGATATATGGATGAGGATTGGCATGCTTGACTTACATTATGCATCGCATGGCCTTGATATGGCCGATAACATTTATATTCTGCATTGCATAGCCTTGGTACGGCTGATTGCATTCATGTACTCATCAGTATGTTGTTGCATTACTCTGACCGTGCATTCTAAGCACGCTTATATTGCGCACATACTTACACCACCCTCTAAGCTTTCTATAAGCTTATGCATGATCGATGCGTGCAGATGATGCCAGGATGCAGCTGTAGTTGGAGCATACAGTCCGCAGTTTGGAGCACACAATCAAGCTTTTAGAGTTTCTGTTATTTTCATTATCTTATATTTCCCTTCAGATGCATTGTACTCAGAGTTTTTGATCATAGTGAATTTTTTGATGGTGTTCCTGTGGTTATTGTTCATGGGTTATGCTTATGGTTATGCTCATTACGATTCAAATTGATGATTAGAAATCCTCCTTGTAGCATCCCAAGATCAGAACCTAGTAGATGGGTACCAGGAGCGAGAATGGGGTTCTATGGAGGCTGTCGGTGCCGGATTCGGCGATCGAAAATTTTGTGAGCCCAGTTTCTGAATTTAGGGCGTGACAAAGGTCATCCATATTGATATCATCTGGAGGCAAAGCATCCTCCTCTTTAGTTACTTTTGCTGCCCCACCAATACCTACATCAACTTGGCCTGGAGCCAACCTCAAATTTATCTTGTTTATGTTTGACTTCTTGAATGGTAGATGGTTAATGGGAGCCTCTCCAACAAGCATAGTCACAAGATTATGGGTGGTTAAACTAGTCATAAGATAAGCAGAGGCTATGTCATTGTGACCTGGATGGAGATGGAACCGAATCATGGTATAACAGATAAGCGAAGGAAGACATACAGAGACTCTAGTAACAATAGAATGAAGAATACGAGCCATGAATGTAGTAAGCTCAGTTTTATTACTGGATCTAGGGTAGACATTTGAAATGAAAATCCTATGAAGAACCCTTTATCTGGGTAACATAAACTTGGAAGCGAGCGCATTCTCAGTACTCCATTCTGCATCCATATTACATAAAACTCTAGTGAGCATCTGCTTCTCATATTCAGATGGTTTTTCTACAAGAGTATTGATGGGAATACCATCATCATTGAGTGAAAGATCCATTAATCCAGAAATGAGGTGATAGTCTACATTAATTGGACCTTCTCTAGTAGAAATTATAAACGTAAGATTCTCAGTAGAGAAGTCAGTAATAGAAGCATACATGGCTTGCGCAATAGTGCAGACTGTCGGTCTACCCCAAAGAAGAATGTTATCCCATCCTATAAATTGAAGAAGAGGAAGGATACCAAAATGTGCTAAATGATCAATGTTAACAGTCTATTCTACTATCACGTTACGTAAGCAAATATCGCGCACATACTTAGGATCTTCCTCGGGTGACCGAAGATGGCACACTGTGATAGTAGCTGAACGAGAAGAAGAGGGACTACGAGATCCTTTCTTCTTGCTTCTACTCTCCATTGCAATAGAGAAATCAAGGAATACAAAGATTGCAAAAGACGAAAGAAGGGTTTCTAGTACATCAAATTTTTTGATAGAAAACCCACAAAATAATCATAAATCTTGAAATAAACCACACAAATGAAGAAAAGGAAGTGCAAAGGACTTGAATCTACAAGAAAATTGAAAATAATGCACTAACCATGGAGGAATCGAAGATGGGTTCGACCGGTCGAAGTAGGGCTTGTTGGAGAAAAAGATCCAAATGAAGAAGAAAATGTTTTTCCCAAATAAATGGCCAAACCCATTATTCATGACTGGTCGAGTACATACTAGACCGGTCGAGCACCACATAAAATATGTAATTTTGCATAAAATTTAAATTTTAAAAATTATAAAATAATAAATATATACATTATAATACAAATAGGCACAAATCATCAGTTCATATTGCACATACCAAGATCAAATTTTAATTTTACAAACCTATTTTTGTCAAGTGATTTTGTGAATATGTCAGCAAGTTGACTCTCGGTCTAGATATATTCCAAAGAAATATCTTGTCTTCGATTAATTCATGAATATAGTGATATCTAATGTCAACATGCTTGGTTTGTGAATGTTGAATTGGATTTTTAGAAATATTAATTGCACTTGAATTGTCATAATATAAGACCATAAATTCTTAGGCAAAGCCATAATTTCTTAACATTCTCTTCATCCACACAAGCTGAGTACATGCATTACCTGTAGTGATATATTCAGCTTAGCTATGGAGAGCGATACGGAACTTTATTTCTTACTTAACCAAGAAACCAAATAGTTCCCAACATAGAAACAACCACCGCTGGTTGATTTACGATCATCAATGTTATCTACCCAATCAACATCTGTATAACCAGCTAATTGCACACTAGTATCATGTGATAGTTTTGGGTCCGACTGATATCTTGCATAAATTCCTACACTAAAAGCAATATCAGGTCGGCTCGCAGTTAGATAAAGTAAACTACCTATTATACTGCGATACAACTTAGGATCCACACTCTTATCTGTTGAATCTTTAAAGAGTTTTAGAGTAGTACTCATTAGAGTGTCAAAATTTTTTCCACTCTCAAATCCAAACTTTTTAACTAAGTTCAGAGCATGTTTGGTTTGAGAGATAAAGAAATCATTAGGGAGTTATTTGACATGTAACCCTAGGAAATAGTTTAGTTATCTAACCATGATCATTTCAAATATAAATTTCATAAGATCTGTAAATTCAATAGTCATGTTAGTACAAGTAGATCTATAAATAATGTCATCAATATAGATTTGAACTATTAGTATGTGATCATTATGTTTCTTTACAAATAGTGTTTTATCAACACTTCCCATTACAAAGTTGTGACTTAGTAGAAACTTAGTCAACTTTCGTACCATGCCCTGGGAGCTTGTTTCAAACATAGAGTGCCTTTTTTAGGAGATAAACATGATTAGCATGCTTAGGGTCTTCAAAACCCATTGGTTGTTCAACATATACTTTTTCATGCAAATTATCGTCTAAGAACGCACTCTTTACATCCATTTAGTATATTTTGAAATTTTTTTTAAAAGCACACAATGGATATAAATAGTCTGATTAATTCAGGACGAGTTAATGGGGTAATGGTTTCATCATAATCAATACCTTCAATTTAAGTTTACCCTTGTACAACTAGCCTAGCCTTGTTTCTAATAATATTACTAAGTTCACAGACTTATTTTTAAAAATTTATTTTTTTCCAATAATGTGTTTATCTTTCGGTCTTGGAACTAAGTACCAAACATCATTTCTATCAAACTGATTGAGCTCTTCTTGCATTACTACAATACAATTTTTGTCAATAAGGGCTTCTTTTACGTTAGTCGACTCTATCTAAGATGTAAAGCACACGTAATTGCACATATCTTCTAGTTGTTTATGAGTGCGCACACCAGTGAGAGGGTTTTCAAGGATTTGATTAGATGAATAGTCATTAACTGTCTGTAATTCAGTGTTATTTTGATAAGATGAAGAGTCTAGTTTATCAAATAAAAGAACTTCATCATTTTCTGAACTTGAGATAGGTGTATTCAAGTGATCATCTATAACCACATTAATGGACTCTTAAATTACACCAGTTCTCTTATTAAGAACCTGATATGCTCGAATATTTAGATCATATCCTAAAAATATCCTTTCATCACTTTTGGTGTCAAATTTATTCAAATTTTCTCGATCACGCAAAATGTAGCACTTACTGCCAAAAACTCAAAAGTATTTGACAGTAAGCTTCTTATCAAACCACATTTCATAAGAAGTTTTACTATTTGATTTTCTAGTGTTAACACAGTTAATAATATAACAAGTGGTATATATTGCTTCAGCCTAAAGATTTTTAGGAAGCTTCATCCTATTTAGCATTACATTTGTCATTTCTTGAAGCATTATTTTTTCTTTCTATTACACCATTTTGTTGTGGTGTTTTGGCCATAAAATATTCATGTGATATTCCTGATCATTATAAAATTTCTCAAAACTTCTATTTTCAAATTCAAAACCATGATTATTACAGATTTTAGTGACTTGTGATTCTTTTTTAGTTTGGATACGTTTAGGTACCCTGTTTACTTCATCGAGAGATTCTGATTTTTCTCTTAAGAAGACTACCCAAGTATACCTGGTAAAGTCATCTACTATCATCAGAATATACTTCTTTTCACCTTGACTCTCCATTCTAGTTGGTCCAATGAGATCCATGTAGAGAAGTTCGAGTGGTTTAGATGTGGCATTGTAGTTCACCGTTTTATGAGTATCTTGGTTTGCTTAACAATCTGACACTCACTACATATTTTATCCACATTTTGTACTTTGGGTAGACCTATTACCAATTCTCTTTTGTGCAATTTATACAAGTTGCGGTAGTGTACATGTCCTAGGATCTTATGCCATAATTCGGTCTCATTGGTTTGGACCATGTAACATGATAAATTAGATGAGCTTGAATCACAAATATTGTAGCAGTTTTTAGAAATTTTTCGATCAATTAATATTATTAAACCATTCTTATTTAAAATTTCACACCCGTGGTTGGTAAATTTTACAATATAATTATTATCGCATATTCGAGAGATGCTTAATAAATTATGTTTTAAACCTTCTACACATAAAATATTCTCAAATAGAGGGAGGTTTAAGAGTTGAACTGTACCTTGGCAACAATTTTACAGTTGCTCCTGTCACCGAATGTGACTAAACCATCAGTCATGTCTTTAAGACTAATGAACAGACCTTTGTCACCTGTCATATGTCTTGAGTAACCACTATCTAAGTTCCACTTTAAATGGCTCATAGCTTTGAAAGCAGTGTGGGCAACCAAACAAGTAACCTTACAAACCCACTTTATTACTATTTTGGGTTTAGGGGTGTAGTTGGTCATCGTATGTTTATAATTGTTATAAGTCCTACCCACTAAGTTAGATTTTAAGAGCTCCTTAAGCAAGTCAACAATTTTTTCAGCCAAAGGGTTACAATTCTGATTTTTATAGTTAATATGATTATTTTCAGGTTTAAAAGTCGAAAAAGTTTTAGAATTTTTAGAATTATTTTGATTTAGACTTTTCCCTTTTGAGTTAGAAGACTCCCAGTGAACAAATTTAGGTGGAGTATTCTTATTCTTGGGAGGAATACTTTTATCATAGCCCAATCTAGATTGATCGCCACATTTTCTGAATCTGGATAAAAGTTTTTCCAATTTAGGATCACCTTGGGCGTACCTCCATGTGTGCTTCAAACTCAAAAGTGAAGAGACTTCTAGTTTTAGCTTTTCATCTTCAGATTTTAATTTTTTAACTTGGGATGTTTTGAAATCTAAGTTGCACTTAGTTTTTTTAAAGCAATCTGAAAAGTGTAATTTTTCTAAGACTAGATTATCAAAAATTCTCTTTTATTTTTAAAAACTTTTCTTTCTGAAGTTTTAACTTTACATCAATTTTGCAACTTTCCCTGTATAGGGCATCATAAGCATCTTGAAGGTCTTTTTCATTTTCAATGTCACTATTCAAATTTTCTTCACTGGTTGAATCATCATGATTTGAAAAAGTAAACTTGGCTAGAGTCATTAGGACTTTAACATCATTACTCAACTCGGTTTCAAAATCTTCTAACTTAGAAGAGACTTCAGAGCAAGAAGAATCATCCTATGTAGCCAACATACCTTTCATTTTAGACTTATCCTTCTTAGGACATTTTTTTGCTAGATGCCCATATTCATGGCAGTTGCAGGATTGACTTTCTTTTAAAGATTTCCAATTTTTAGATCTAGGTTTTTTCTTTTTAATAGGTTTTTGTAAATCAACCCTCTTTTTTCTTTTAAAAATCTTGTAAAACTTTTTAGCTAAAAAAGTCATATTATTCAAAGAAGTTTCTAAATCAGAATCATTATAATTTTCATGAAAAATACTTTTAGAAGACTTGAGGATAATTGACTTACCTTCAGGTGCCTTAAAATTTAACTTATAGGTTTGAAGAGACCCAACTAACTCTTCTACCCTCATATTATCTGTATCACGAAGTTCCTGGATTGCAGTCACTTTTGAATTGAACCGTTCAGGTAATGAGCGCAGTATCTTTGCATAGAATTTACTTTCTAGGATTCTATCACCAAGACCCCACATAGACTTGACAATGTCATTCAATCTTGTATAGAAGTACATGAAAGTTTCACTTTCTTCCATACATATTTCCTCAAATTTAGTTGTGAGGATTTGGACTTTAGATTTCTTAACAATTATTGTACCCTCGTGTGTCATTTCTAAAATTTCCCAAGCTTGCTTTGCAGTATCACAGGATATAATTATCTTGAATTCATCTAGTGATAGTGCGCATGTAATTACATTTAGAGCCTTTGCATTGGCACTACTCTCACTTTTCTGAAGATTGGTCCAAGTAAAATAAGGTGAAACTTTTACAGTTATAGATCCATTAGTACCAGTCACTTTAGTGGTAGAAGGGGTTCAATTGGTCACTGTGGCTTGCCACATGCTCTCATTTATGGATTTTAAGAAAATCCTTATTCTAGCTTTCCAATAGGCATAATTGGAGCCATCAAATGGTGGAAGCCTAGTGACTGAAAGACTATCAAAATTTGACATCTTAAAAAGCTTAGATCGATTAGCTCAAGAAATTAATCCAAATAACAAAAATAAAATCGAGCTATTAGGCTCTGATACCACTTGAAAAGGCTGAGCTAAGAGTCCTAGGGGGGGGGGGGGGTGAATAGGACTGTACCAAATTAAAAAATTAAATGCGAAATTAGAAAGAGATAAATAAAGATAACACTTAACAATCCCACAAAGCAGAAATGAATAGCAACATCAAATGCACAAGTATTGAGAGGTTAGTATAAATGTTATTCTAAAGATAACCTTACACTAAAAACCAATGGCTTATGGTAAGACAACCTGATTCCTATAATGGTTTGTGTATCAAAATTCTGAACCAATATAGAGGAGAATAAAAATAGTAAAGAAATTAAGCTAAACTATTACAACATTCCCACACAAGCATAAAAGAGATTACAACATTCTCCTCAAAGGCTTAAAAAGAATTTACAACATTCACACAAAGCCACATTCAACTAACCACCACAACGCCAGATATTTTAGTGGTTCTCTTGTGTGTACACCAACTGTTTAGAAAAACAGCCACACAACTACTCCACTCCCAATATCCTCTCCTTTGGGATATTGACTTTCACTATGAAATAGATTTTTAAAGTTTCGCCTAAAACCTTCACAATTGTGTCTTTCAAGTAGGCATACACAATTCAAAAATCCCACACTGAGATTTTCTGGATCACCTAAGACAAACCAAAATAGAGACTTTCCTGGAACAACCTTAAAAACCAAAAAGAGATTTACAAAAATGTAAATGTACTTATCTGGATATTTTCCTTTGATGAAGCCCGGTTGAACTGATTCGATGTAGTTGTTCAAAGTAGATGTTCAATGTACAAACTCATATATGAAAGGGTGATTTTGATCTAAATGATTTTTAGATTAAATTGATTTGGGCTCACTTGATTTGATTTCGATCTCAAAAAGGGTAAAATCTCATAATAGAATAGAGATCACAAAATCAAATACAATGAAAGTATTAAAAGAATCTTAAATACTAACCAATTTGCTTCTCAAATGTGGGGACAAATTTTCTCAGAGTAGTCACTTGAATATATTTGAAATGGAATGAAAATCTTTGAAAATCGTCCTCAATTTATAGGAAAAAAAACTGTTCACTCGATTGGCCCAGAGGTCAGCTCGACTGGTCGAATGACCAACAAGAATTTAAAATTTTAGGCGCGATAAGATAAGATCGACCCACGATTAGTCGAGTGGTTGGCACGACCGGTCGAGTCCTAGACTAGACTAGTCGAGTGGGACCCTGAAAGGTTGCTGAACTTTGAGTCGAGCATGCTCTACTGGTCGAGAAGTCTCTATGACTAGTTAAGGATCCAACAGAAAATTCAAAAAATCCATAACAAACCTTGGACTGGTTGAGAAAATTCTTAGACTAGTCGAGCCAGTACTTGAACTAGTCGAACATAGGCTAAGACTAATCAAGAAAAAGCCTATAAAATTATATAATGACCCAAATCAAGTATGCAATCAATATGACCTAACCTATGGTCAATCTAGGGTCATTCATACCTTATCGGTGAAACTTGAACATTGAAACATCATTTGCTTCGGTTGATAGTTTTTTTTGAAGTAATTGAAGTTTGTCACTGTATTTTTGAAGATGTACTTGAAGTAGTGACCTTGTGACTTTGAGTTTTGACTTTGAAAATATGAGCTTAAACTTGATAAGATTACTTGAGCTTTGAATTCCAAAGTACAACGCGTTTTCTTGATATAGTTAAAGCTTGAAAACTTGATTTAGTACTTGAACTTCTTATTCTTGAACTTTTAGATCTTGTACTTGAGTTGCTTGGACTTGAATTGGAACTGCTTGAACTTGAACTTGAATGTAGGCAAGGATGATATAAAGTTGAGATACACAAGATACAAATTCCAAGAAGTTTTGGCACTATAAAATTTGACAAATTTAGGAACTAAATAAAAAAAACATTTACAGGTTGGGAGTGTGTGTGGCCTTATCCGCCCGAGTGAGGGAGCTGTAAGCTAGGTTGAGTTTGACTAGCTCCTAAATGGGTCCACTATCGACGAACCGGGTAGGCATTGGTATATCACTGGCAGGTGGATAGTGAGGTCTTTTTCGCTCGCTGGGCTGCACGGTCGGCCAAGGCGATAGCCAGCTTGGAGTGTACTAGACCCCGGGGATGATCCAAGAGATGTACAGTATTGATATGTGGACTTATTGAGTAGGAGTTGCATACTCAGTATTTTAACCATTCATTCATTTATTCACTATCCACTTGAGCTGGTGGTGTACAACTAATTGTTATGTATACCTTCGCAATGACCATGATTTCGATTGGGGCGCACGACTAACCTGAGATCAGGAGTTTACCACATTAAGTCTAATTATCCAAATTTAGGTATGAGACTAGTTTGGATAGAAGTCTCTTATGATGGATCTCATAGCCCACATTACTACGTACTATCATCCCAACTTCACACTCCATCTTGGTCATTTCATTCACTCTCATATTGCATTACATCCGCGGTATATGAAATTTTGAGTAGCTATGTTTCTGCATTTATATGGCCTAGATGAGGCTGATGGTATTCATAACTCTTTAGAATTGCATATTGTATTGCATCCTCGGTATCTGATACTTGGCTCATTATATCTCTGCATTGCATAGTCGACCTACATTTCTTAATATATGTCATTGGCTTATTATGTCTTTACATCGCATATCCTAGATAAGGTTGATGATATTTTATGGACTTGTTAGTATTTCCACTTGCTCTGATATATTGTGTTCTTGACACTTATCTTATGCACTCACTTACACCACCCTCTAAGCTTTCTATAAGCTTATGCATGATAGATGCATGCAGGTGGTGTTAGGTCGCGACAGCATTGAGCTTGGAGTGTGTAGCAGACTTCTGGAGCTTTCGATATTATTATTGTATTTCCTTTTATGCATTGTACTTAAAAGTTTTGATATTAGTGGATATGTGATGATGATGTTGCCTTTGCGACTTGGGTGAATTTATGGTTATGCTTCTTACAAGGTAAATGTATATTGAAAAATCCTCCTCGTAGGATCCTAGGATCGAAATCTAGCGTATGAGCACTGGGACTGAGAATGAGGTACTAAGGAGGCTATAGGCACTAGATTCGGCGATCAGGAATTTTGTGAGCCTGGTTTCCGAGTTTGGGGCGTGACATTTTGTGAAATTACACAAAGTGAAGTCTATTTTGAAAAACTGCATAGAGTGAAGGCCATTTTACCAAACTACATAAATTTTAGGTAGTTTCTAGAGTTTTCCAACTAGGTACGAAATTTGGAGTTCCACAACTATAAATAGGACTCTCTAGGATGCTTCAAGGCATCTTCTAGGGTTTAAGGAGTAGAGCAAAAAGGTAGAGAAGTCATTTTCAAGAGTTTTTATTCTTCTTCCTTAGTTGTTTTCATACTTTCTTCTAGGGTTTTAGATCCAATCATGTCTATGGTTGGCTAAACCTCTTAGATAGGGCTAAGAGGTGAAGCTTGTAGCATGATAGGATGTTTCTATTGCTTTGATTCATGTTTATATTAAACTCCATGGATTCTAATTTGATATTTAATAAATACTTTCAGTTTTTAATGGTTTATTGTGACTCAAATTATAGTAGATCTGCAATAGCTTTGAGTATCTTCTTTTCTGGATTTGAGATTACGAAATTAGTAAGTCCTATTGTTCACCATCATCCTTTGGACATGATAGGGTGATGGAATCCTTCCTAATCTTTACAATTCTCTTGCTTTGAGATTATGGGATTGGTAAAACCTGTTGTTTGTCATTGTCTCTTGGGCATGGTTTGGTGATCGTTTCTTCCACGTCCAACAATTTACAAATTAACTTGTTAAAGTTACTAATGTGGGCCTCAACATCAACCCCCTCTGTCATCTTCATATTGAACAATTGAAGCTTCGAGTATAGGCGATTCACAAGAGATTTCTTCATGTAAATGTCTTCTAATTTCATCCATGTACTTGCTTCATTTTTCTTCCTAATGACATTATAGAGGACCTCATCCATTAGGCACAATTGAATAGAGGTTCTCATTTTCTTATCCATCTTGTTCCTTTCATCATCTGCCATTAATTTTGGGTCGATTCTCAAAGAATGCACCATCAAATCCTTGCTAAACTAGAAGACCGATCATCTTGACCTTCGATAGTTCAAAAATATTTTTTCCAAAATATTTCTCAACATCGAACTTAGGATCAGAAGCCATTGATACTATGCTTTCATATTCAAACCGCATCCCAACGTTACGCTCTGATACAACTTCTTGGGGGATCATGAAAGCACACAAGGATGAATCAAGAAAAGTATTCCAATAGCACAACCAAGTCTAATCATAAACACTCCGAATTTAACGTGAAAAAATTCTTACGGGAAAAAACCACAACATAAAGCAATATTTATGCACTATGAAAGAATAAATTGCAAGAGATAGAGATTTCCCAATTCGAACAAGCTTCATATCTCTCTTACAAACCCTTGAAATCTTTTTGAACGAATTAGAAAGCCCTGAGATACACCAAATTCCCAATTACACCCATAAATATAGCTTCTATAAGAATCACAATTGAAATAGAAAATAAATCCCACACTTACACAACTATGTGTAACTCAACACAATCGTTCGATGACACTTCAATGGCATCGACAGACTGTTGATGGCATCGAACATCTTCGATGTCATCGAACTAAACACTAAAACATTCCAGTGACTAAACACGGATTTTTCAGATCTTTCTAATGGCATTGACCAGCCTTGATGGCATCGACTTCTTCTCAATGGCATCGAACTATCATCAATAGACCTACAAATTTTCAGATTTTAAGACATCAATGACATGTCATTAGTTGGGTGTCACAGATCATGAGTCCAAGCCAGAGTTTTGGGCCATAGAATTATGATGGGTTGTGCTAAATCACTTACATTAACCTATCTGGAAAAATACAGGTCATTCAATTCATCAGGTGGGCCATAAGTGATACGGAACATAACATTAGTAATTTTCTAACCATTTATTTTCCTCACACATTTCCATCTTGTCATGTTTGTTGTGACGGGCTGCTTCAGTCTTGCTGCTTCTGTGATCTTGTTGACATCGGCCTAGCCTATAGAAAAAACTCAATGTAGTTAGGGTGGTTAGTAGGTTGGGTAGTATAAAACCCTAACCAGGTTAACTGGATAGGAGTTTTCCCCGAGTCCAGGCTTCATTATTCTAGATCTCAACCTGGATCAAATCAGGTTTTTAATCATTGAGTGCCCATTGAGTCAATGGATCTAGGCTTTTTGGGTTTGGGTCAAATTAGAGCATTTATATGGTCTGGCCCACCTAATGGATGGATTAGATCACATGCACATGTGTTGCCTTGACACATACTTGCTAGTGTCTGCACCTTCACAAGAACCTTAACAAGGTCTACAAACCTTTTAAATAATACATTGGGTGATGTATTGTTGATTTGAACCATTCATTCATTCATTCATATAGCTAGGAACAAGTCACATTGAAAAATTTTTATCCATTAGGTGAGCTTAAGCTTCCAATAAAGAGTCAAGAATGACTTGAGTCACAAAATAATTCCATCATCATTTTGAAAGATTTAGTAGATAGATCTCACTTTGTATTTCTTATGATTTTAAAATAATACTTCGATTTGGTGATTTTAACCACACGATTTATGGCTCGTAATCAACAATTGTAACAAATTGGACTGATTCAAAGGGTTAGAATCATCCAATCCACATGATTCTTACACCATGGCTTGTTCCTAGTTTTTATGAATGAATGAATGGTTTAGATCAACAATTAAGAGGTCACCTTCTGTGTGGTTTAAGAGGTTCCCAAGCGTTCCTAACATCCCCACCTCCTCCCCAGGTTTATGGGATCTTTGGCAATGTGTTATCTAACTTGTGGACCCCTAGTCATTAGTTGGAATTGAAAATTGAGATCAAGCCATGATGTCAGAATTATGCCAATCTAATTAATCTAACCCCATGAATGAGGTCAATTTCTTACAACCATCTATTTTTTTGGAGCCATGGATCTCATGGTTAGAATTATGAAAATAAAGACTACTTTAGAATCATAAGAAATACAAAGTGGTATCTATAGGATAAATATTTTAAGATGATGATTAAATATATTTTTTTTATCTACACAATCTTAATTGTCCATTTTCTATGCCATTGATCAAATGCTTAGATCATCCGATTGGCATGATTCTTGCATCATGGCTTGTCTCTAGTTGTATGAAGGAATGGATAGTTAAAATCAACAATTGCAAATGTCCATGTAGGTGAGGATATTAGCAAAGTACCTGAAACTTTTAACTGACACATAGGACGCCTAATCATCATTCTAAACCATCCACTCTTTCATACAATCAGTGGAAAGCCATGGAAAAATCAGGTTAATCAGAAGATCCTAAAATCCTATCAACAACATGAAAATTTGGATAGTCAGGCTTCAACAAATAAACAAAATAGGTCCAATCATTATTTTTAAACATCTATTTGATAGATTCCACTTCGTATTACTTAAGATTCCAAAGTACACTTTAGTTCAATGATTCTAACCATATGATCAATGGCTCTTAAATAACGGATTATTTGAATGAATTGGCTCCATTCAAAGAGTTGGGGCCATCTGATTGGTGTGATTCTTGTACCATGGCTTGTTCCCAATGGTACTAGAGTCATGACTCAGGTTAAGTTGCCAAATAACCATTTAATATACATCCAAATTCATTCGACAAAATACATCTACATCCACATTGTGGATATTATACCAATCACCATGTAATTATCTAATTTATTTAGAATCATAACCAACATTCATCATTCATCATTGTTTTTAATCATCATCTGTCAATCTTAGCATAAAATAAAATAAAATATCAACTCCTAAGATTTATTTTCGTTATTTATCCTCGAGCATAAAGTCATGTTATCCTCCTCGTTTGACCAATGTCGCAAAATCTCAACCTACTCTTTAGTCTATTGTTTTTCTATCAATGAAAGCATGAGAAAAATAGCCCAACAAATAGTTTTGAATATAAGAGATCACTAGTTTTGCATTTTCAAAAGTTTAGGAAAAATATAGAGGAATATTCATAACTTTATAATGTAAAAATCTTATCTAAAAAACCAGGACCAGCTTCCTAACCATTTTAATCAATTTCTCGCTCATTGCTCAATTTCTCTCAACACTCAGCATAGCCAATGCATGGCACAATTAAACACTAAGCAGAACTACTCATTTACAATTACTCAGACATGTGCCTTTGTACTGGTTACATTGAATTTCAAGGAATCATTCACTCCGATTATAATCATAGCCATCTCTTTATCGAAATCAATCCTCACCATCTCTCAATTGAAATCAATCCTCGCCATCTCTCATTATCTCCATAATTTTCTCATTGTTACCATATAGATGAAATACTTTCTAAAAATAATTCACAAATGGGAAAATTTTAAAATATCATCTTACTAAAATAGTGCAATTTCAAATGATAATCTACATACAAAAACTTTTTAAAAAAATAATATTTATCAGGAATAATTTAGAACAAGATTTTTCAAATGGCATAAGTAAAATAAATTAGAATATTTTATGTCTAGGATTTAGAACCACTTACTCACAAGTTACCATATGTGTACATGAAAATTCACTCGTGGTATGATGGGATTAGCATGGCTGTGCTATGAAAGCTATGTGGGGCTACATAATGAAGGCTATGTCTTGGGAGGGGGGGTGTCTTTTAAACAATATTGCCTACTTAAGCTAATATGGGAATTAACCTAAGTCAATTAACTCTAAAGCTTTTAAGCTAATAAAGGGTCCAATCACATAGATTTCCATGCTAAGACCGAGGGGGGGGGGGGTTATTAGGACCAGTAAAAATTTATATCTTTTAAACACAATTGCCTACTTAAGCTAATATGAAAATTAACCTAAGTCAATTAACTCTAAAGCTTCCAAGCTAATCAAGGGTCCAATCACATAGCTATAAATGATATGTCAATTAAGCAACTAGTCTATAAACATGATAGTGTACATGTGTGTGTGGGAAGTGCTAACTATCAACTCCTACCATTCATCTAATTATCCATACATATAATTAAACATTCACCATATAAGAATAATTAAACAAGTTCTCAAAAAACAATCCCAAACATAAGCATGTATAGTGGTTTTGTTTCCCTACTCCACATCGGTGGACACACTCAACCCATGAGTGTACCAGATTTCATCGTCGAAGGTTTTAAATTAGGTGTGCCTCTAACCTTTAAAATTCCTACACAAGGACTACATCCCACAAGAGACTTCCCATGTTTTTTATAGGCTCATCACGAACCTCGGTCCTACACAAGAAGTTACTAATGTACACTCCTGTTGGAGATTTTAGTTGGTTTTCCTTAAGCTAATCAACAACTTCAGTCTTAATCTAAGGACATATGTTTAGTCCCGCCAGAGGCTCCCACAGAGACTAACACGTACACACCCGTATCTGGTAGCCTGTACAAGGACTTTAATTTAGGCCCTACACAAGATCCAATGTCCTATATAAGAACATACGTGAGTTCAACAATTCAAACTCTTACACTCAATCCTACATAAGGAATGAATGTATACGAACTCTTGCGCATGACAACTTGGATTGAGCCCCTTTTGTACTGCCTTCTCGAGTTTCTTGATCGATGCTCTCCCATGCTTTAATCATCTCCCCTTTACTTCTCTAATCATGATGTTAATGCATTTCCAATGTTTCAGCTCCAAGATCAACCACCTTGCATGTAATTCTCCACTGAGGTGATAAGGTGATGGGAGTTGGTAAAATATCCTACAACTAATAGAAGTTATAATTGCTAGGGGATTCATCTAAATGGGTATTCTAGAGTATTTAGACAATAGTATACCTATAGAGGTTGAATTTAATCTCTAGAAAATGGTAGATTTCAAGCACATCTTTAAGGTGGAGGTTGGAATCCTCATTTACGGTACTAATCTCAAGGAAGATGACTTAGAGCTCATTAGTTTAAAGGCTTGTGATGAGGGATATAATCATGTAATCACCTAAGCTTTTATTACACCAAAAACTCATTGAAATGGCCAAGAACTAAATACCCTTTATAAGAAGTTCGAGTTCTAATGGTAAAAAATGGGCAAATAACGACTCCTTTGATGGGATCGAGGAGGGCTTTGATGGCATCAAGAAAGGTTTTGATGGCATCTACCAGTGCTTGGATAACATTAAAGAAATTGGATTTTCAGCTAAATTATTACTGAACAATTTACACACTGTTATCTGATGCCTTCGAGTGGTCTTTGATGGCCTCAATGATATCCTTTGATGTTATCAAAGCTCCCTCAATTCCATCGAGAAACTCAGATACTTGCTGGACAAATTTGAGTTACCTACTCGATTCCATCGAGTGGTCTTCTATTCCATTGAAGACCACTTGAGTTTTGCTTGATAGGATCGAGCAAAACTCAAAATATGTTTATTTTGAGCGTATGATTTTATAGCAACTTCTCACCTCTTCTAGCCTCACATATCATGTTTCAATTAGGTTTATAAGATGAAGGAATGATCAACAAAGTTTACCTATTAAGCGAAGATCATATAGAGTTTCAAGGGTTGTTTTGAGTCAAGGGTTAGGGTCACCAAGGCACCTTATGTACCTATTTTTTGTTTCTTGATGTTCTTGTCCTCTTATGTCTTCTGTCTTCAGCTTACAAAGGCTCGATGACTACATGATACAAGGACTCACGTGATTGGCAAACAAGATGGATAAATCAATGCACTAACAGTATAGAGGACGCCCATCATGGTCCTTTCCACACACTTCTCACCTACTATGCTTTTTGTGTTTCTTTGTGTAACAGCTAACTTACATTCCTTATTCTTTCATTCCTTTTTCTTCATACAAATTCAGGAAATTTTTCATAAATGACTTTCCTAATTTGGAATGTTCCTCTAAATGTTATTTCTTAACTATAAATCTTGGTTTATCCCTCAGTCTTTCTACCTAGTCTAGGCTTGTCCAAATGCACCAACAGTACATGGATGTAATCTTAGGGTTTTATATTTTAGTTTAGTTTACACCTAGACAGTCCATGTTTGAGGTCCACCTAAGTTAAGTCATAGGGTGTTGGGGTCCAAGTCTACTTTTAGAGTTTCAAGTTTCTATGCTCTAATTTAACATTAGTTGCATGCAATGGGTTAATATCAAGGAAAAAATTTTGGTCCTTTAATAGGTTTTACTATTCCAAGTGGCCCACCACTCTAATGGATCAAAAAAAATTTTCTTTTATATTTGTACAAATCTCATGTGATCCCTTAGATGAATTTCCATTCTTCAAGTGGTTTTCTTTTGGAATATTCTTTCCCTAAAAATCCATTTGAAAACCTAATCCATTACTCTAGACCCATAGGCTAAAAGCACACACTTTTATATTAATCATTACAAGCATAGGATCCTACTTGTAATTGTTGGTGTGCTAGTAAGACCTAAAAAGGCTTCTTAATTCATTTGGCCCAATATGGCCCACATGTAAATGTAATGGGCTTGATGTAGGCCTAATAAAATCACCTTTATTTTCATGTCTCTAATGAAATGGGCCCACATTACCATCCCACAATCACAAGTCAATACAGACACATTAAATGTACTTCATATGCCTACTACACATCTGACATTGCCACCACAAGTATGAACTAATAATTCTACATTTTGTGATCCAATTAGAATAATATAGATTATTTTTCTAGCAAGTATCTCAATTTTCCTATCCATGTACCAATCTTGATCGACCAATACATTCCATTTTAGATGTGGCCCCATGAGTCCGACCATCATGGATGCATGTGCCTTCACCCATATTTTTCCCGTAGGTAAGCCTTTTTATTTGGGCTTTGCTATGAAGAATCATCATTCCTTCACCCTTCCAAACAAGACCAGCAAGGCGCATTCCACTTTTGTGTCTCTTTAATGCAAATCTCAAGATGAAGTTAATGGACAAGAGCACATGACTTTTCTCATGATATGGATTTGCCAATTTTTTATATGTATGAGTTCTCTTCAAATTACCAAGGAATACATTCATCTAGGTAAGGCACTCGCTCAAGGACATCAGCTTACTCTTGCCCCCTATGTGCTTGGCCATCTGTATCACAGTATGTTCAAGACAACCACGAAGGGCTTTACCACTTTGGTGAACCTATCTGTATTGTCTAAATGTGGTTTTAAGAATATTTTGGGAAACTTTTTGTCAAATCTATTCCAACTAACATAAAATTCACTTCTTTTGGCCACTGTAACATCCTCTGCCCCAAAATTAATTATTCATTCACCGAATGTACGGGCTTAGTCATTTCTTTCAACCTTGATAAGTCCAACCACTCTTTTTGTAAAGAATTCGGCCTAACCTAGTTCACAAAGGAATATGAGCTAATCGATATCAACATGTCAAGCCTCAGAGATGTATCTTGGAAAAGTTATTTAATCTATAGAGACCTTCCATATACAGCACAATAGACATAGGCATTAATGCCAAGGCTAGAATCGAACAATACTGATTTTTTTAACAAGAAACGAATGCGTTTCGATAGGAGAATTATCATTCAATAATTAACAAAGAAAATAAAAGAACATTCATCATCATAAATTTATTAATTCTCAGTTTATTTACATCCTCATATCTCCCTTGATTCTGAAACAAAGTATAGAGAAGTAGTTCAATGGCAATTTCAATAGCATTTTGGCATATTTTCCATTCATCATCCTGAAAGAAGAGTTGTGCGGATCCAAAATCCTTTCTTTAAGCCACCATGCAAGAAGTGTATTCTTCAGAAGATGAAGTGTGGAGAGAATCCACAAAACTACACTAAAACTACACCATGTAATAAAATAACAAGCTCATGTTGCATAGAGACACGTAACTCACTCAAGTTGTGCTACATGCTTCTTGTTTATTTCTCTTCTCTCCTTACTTCTCTGAAACTTCTCTAAAATTTCTTCCTATCCAAAATGAGAGGGGGAGGGGGAATTTATAAGCTTCCACACTTGTGAGGCCTTGATGATCATGCTATGGAACCCACTATACAAATATTCTTGTTGCATGACGTGCAAGTGATTTCACCCACAAAACATGTTCCACGGACCCGCGTAACTAACATGAGTTGCGCGATCCAACGCAACTCTCCTGTCTTTTGCACCTTGATGTCCATCTTCTTTCCCTTCTTTAATCCTTTTTGCTTCTAGTCTTTTCTTCTTTGTCTCTAATATCTTCTTTTCTTTCAAAATTCTTTCTTCATCACTTGTAGTTCTTAACAATGTGCAATGAGAACTATGTACATTTTTTGTGCACCAACATGCCCTAATCTTTTTTCTTGTCAATTTGGTTTGGCCTAAGGAATTCCTTTTTTATTTTTTCACCGAACTTGCAATCAACCTCCCATTTATCGACCAATTATGGATTCGGTCAGCACATTTCAGACTGTCCATAAAGGGTTTGATTCTATAAGCTCTTCTTCCATGCTTTCCCCATTCACTAATTGTCCTCGATGGTTAGATTCATTTCACTCCCGATGAAAAAATATTACGGGACTTTAGTTAATGGGTCCCATGAATTGATCATATGATGACTCTCTCCTTCATCTAAAGTGGAGAAACCATGTGCAAAAAGAAGAAGATAATTAAAGAAGAAATAAAAAATCAACAACACCTCAGTTGAATATGCCTCTTGTCTAGAGGAAGATACGATCAAAGAAAATTACTTTAGTGACATCAATCGTCCTGTCCTTAACACCAATAAAGAGGGTCAAATTTCTTCTTTTGTATCAATAAGAATGATTGAGCCAACTCAACCTAAACTGAAACATCAGACTACCACAATTGCATGTCCAGCTAAAGTGGTTCCGACAACTATTTCAATCCCAACACCTATAGCTCCTCCAACTAGTTCAAAGATTTCTGAGCCCAGGCCTCTTTTATCTCCTCGTCCTACTTCTCTTGCAACTTCTAGTGGATCTACTCTAGGCATTTCTTTTTCAGCGAAGGTTGTTGCAGCCTTTAAAAAACATTATAAAACTAAGTTTTTTTTTTTTTTCTGGATATTCCTCCTTCACAATATTTTTAGGATATGGAAGAAGAATAAAAGAGACACAAATATTCTCACTTCAATAGAGCATTTAATAATTGGCAAAGAGAAAATGAAATATTAAATGATCCTAATCTTTCCCTTGATCTATTTCTCAAGCCATATCTTCATAATCCTCTCCCTTTTTCTTGTTCTAATCGAATGTTGGCTTTAGTCATCAATCCTACCAAAATTTTACCAACGGTCGACTGCTTTACTACCATCATAGTTCGGTTAGATTTAAGTGGATGTTGTTCATATTCTTTTATTTTTAATTATTTTACAATCCACTACTTTTTTTACTCTCTCTTCCTTTTTGTAGTAACCAGGGAGCTCTTAGCCTCTGAAAAGCAGGTTTATGTGCCACCTCCCCACGTTGAAACATTTATTCCAGATACTTCAGTCGATGTTGCTCAATCTCCTACAGAAAGACTTGAAGTCTCTGATTCAGAAGAGACTATGATCAACGTTAATCAACCAAAAATTCAAACTGAAGGACAAACTCAATAGGATGTATAATATATCATCCCGTGGACTCCTTCAATCTCCTTGTACACTTTATAACTTCATTGCTTAGACCTGATCAGGATTAAGGAAATGTGGAATCGATCGTACCGATAACCTCTTCGTTTGTAATTCTTATATCTTTCATGCAACTCGCTCCATCCCTAGAACTGACTAATTAAATAGACCCTATCCTGGTTGACAAACACAAGGTGGTCCCTTTTGATGAAACGTCTTGACCAATTGAAGTCTCTCATGATCGCACCTACAGAGACTCCTGCGGTTGACGTCTTTGCTTCTATGGATGCATTGGTTGATACTTCTCATACCTCATCTTCTTCTTTTGATGACCTTCTCCCCACGGAATACATTTGACCCTTGTTTGATCAGAACTTCTCCCTTGGTATTCTAGTAGTCAAATCCCCTATAACTTCGTCAGAGATCCATATGGTAGCACAATAGACACAGGCGAACTAGGTGTCAATTCCCCTTGCATGGCATGTCCTGTATTTACATCATAGGGGCACGTTAAAACAAAATCCATACGTGTACCACTATGTGGTCTAATGCACTCTAATTTCATAAGGTGGTGCAAACATCCATTCCGATCTCATAGTTTAAGTACAATTTGTACAATTAAAAAGAAAATAGGAAAGAACTTCATTAATATCAATAAACCCGTCTATTACATTATTCCCTTACAAACACCCTGATAACACCTAAGCTACAACTCGATAATACATGAAAGTAAAAGAAAAGGTAACTCCTAAACATCACACAAAGAGCATATTCAACATTAAATGACCACTGGGATCTACTAATCCATGGAGTCTGGCGAGGGAGGGGGTGTTCCTTCCTTTTGCATGTAACATAACATAGTCTTCAACGTGTGATACATCTTGCGTACCTTGCACTTTAGGTACTGCTGATCCTCTTTTATCTAGGCCACCTTGTCCTTGAGTGCACATAAACGCTCCTGTATACCCCGAGGTTTAAGTGGCTCCTCCCCTTCTCTCTTAACTTTAGCTCGAGTCACTTCCTCATCTTCGCCCTCTTCATCTTCACCTTCCTCTTCTTCCTCACTCTCTCCTTCTTCTTTATCTATTTTTTCCCCAAATTCTTTGATTTGTACCCTTTGTTGCTTGGGGCCCACCCCCAGGCAATTCAATGTGTCTTCGCTTATCAACTTGACCAGTTCAAGCTCACCGTTGGATCCTTAGAATTTATACTGTTGGTCCATCCTACAAATGAGGCGGCCAAATGGGAAGCCTAGCTTGTCATGAAATAATGCCACGACCTTCACAATTTGGTAGAGGATAATTAACGGGAGGCACACATCCTCCCCCCACCCTACCTAGTAGAGAATCTCTACCATGCTGTCATACGTGAGGTGAGTATGCTACTATTTCTCCTCCACTCGACTAGCTTGCCACACAGACTAATTGTATACTCATCCTAGTGCTGCGTTGTCTTCAAGTTTCCCTCGTCAATCTGGACCGTTCCCTGTGGCACGTTAAGTACCCATGCAATGGCTTTTATGTCGATGTGGACTACTCGCCCACTATAGTTAATGTTGAAAGTGCACCTACTAGTGCCCTAGTTTGTCAATTAGCGTGTGCGTTTAGTCAGCCAGACTACAGAGCCTCGCAGGAAGAACAATTCAAGTGCCTACCTCAACCGGATGCGTGGAAGCTTATCATAGGTAAATCATAGCCTCACATCCCATGTCCCAAAACACCAGGTGATTAAAACCCTTAAAATTAACTTAGAACACATGAGGGTTTTTGGGGTAAGTGAACTTTTTCAAACATAAAAAAATCTTTAAGTTTGTTTGCCCTGTCGATTGTATCTATACACATTTTAATATGATCGACCTGCACTATCGATGTCCTCAACACTTGATCGATACTATCGATAGGAGGACTAAAAGTGTCCAGCAACCAAATACTCATCTGGACAGATTTATCAATATATCGATACACCTATCAATATCATCAATATTTAAATATCGAGCCCAACAAAAGTGGCTCGATAATATCGACAGGTAGATTTCCAGCACCCCTGTTAAGAAAATCACTGTGCTTCGATATATCGATGCCCTTTTTTATTAAAGTGAATTCAAATATCAATCATATCGGAAGGCCATCGATCATATCGATAGTGGGCGTGCATTTCTTCCAGCAAATATTTTAGAATGTTCTTTAACCTTTGATCGGGGACTACCCGAGAAAATCGATATTCTTATGTCGATGCTATCGAGGCCTGGTCGATTGGATCGAGAGTGGACAAAAACTGACCGGCGTGCTTATAAGTAAATCTATTTGATTTATCGATACCATCGACAAGGCCTCGATATCATCGATATTCAAATTCTGATGACATCGGTTGACTCTCGATCGTATCTTAAAGACCTAAAATATTTCATGGTTAGTCTCTCTCATTTTTCAAATGTCGATAGATTGATCCCAGTATCGATGGAATTGGAGTTTGAAATCTGATGACATCGACACCAGTATCGATCTCATCGACTAGCTGGCAAAAGGTTTTAAAAGCGCATGACATTTGAGTTTGTGTTATCGAGCAGATAGTCGATCCCATCGAGAGTATACGCTCGATGATATCAAACTCTATCATAAATATGACCATTTTATATCTATTGGAACCTTTTACCAATATATCCATATTGCTGGTGGAGAAATAAGAGAGTGCTTTTGTGTGTTTTACCTTTAGATCATATACCCAAAGCCCTTTCTCTCACGGGAGTTCATCTTCCAATCCACTCTCATTCATTGACATTCAATAGAGTAGATTGGGAAATGAACTTCTGCATTCAAAGATCCTTTAGCAACTATCTTAACAGCATATCATTAAGCCGGGATGCCTTGAATGAATAGATGACGGGAATCACTCTATCTTTCTTATAGAAAAATTCTAAGAGAGTAGATTTCTGTCATAACCTTGACCCAACCCGAAGCTAAGTACCGGTATATCTTTTATGTTGTGGATCAAGGGAGCTGAAGACTCTTCAACAACAAGGAGGATATCTTCATCACTACGCTAATTGGGAGTCATCAACTTATCTATAAGTATCGAGATTCCAAAGGACACTTGTGATTATTCCTTTCTAGGATTGGGTCTTAAGTGTTGCTCACCCTTTGAAGTCCTCATAGGAGGCCTCTGGTGGGAGTGTACGATGTGGGTGCATTGTGTGGACCCTTGCTCTGTGGAGAGCATAAACATCGAGGTGCGTTGTGTGGACCCTTGCTCTGTGTGGGCATAAACATCTGGTTAGGAGTGCACCAGTAAAACTCCCGGGTTAGAGGTAAACCGAGTAAAAACCTCCATGTAAAGGTTGAAGGTGAACCTAATTTAAAACCTTAGGTTTGAGGTGAACCCTAGGAAACCTCCTTAGTGAAATCTGGTACACTCAAGGGTTGAGTGCGACAGCCGGAAGTGGAGTAGACAAGTAGTCGAACCACTATAAAAATGATTGTGTTTGAGTTTGTTATTATTTTTCATTGTGTGATATTCCTTACATGTTTTTATATTTGATTGTCTAAGATCACACCTCATACACACACACAATTTTATCCATCACAATCTTGTATGCAACTTGTTTATCTTTTAAACGGTTTGTGATTGGATCCTCTACAAGGCTTGAAAGCCAGTAGAGTTACATTTGAGTAATTCTGATAATTGTATAGGATTAGTGCAATAGGTTTTTAAATACATCATAAAACTTTAAAAAGTCCTATTCACTCCCCTCTAGGACATATTGGCATATTCCTACTTCAACTCAAGTGGTCTTCACCGCTATTTCAATTGGTATCGAAGCAGGTCTCTCTTTAAGGGCTTCACCGCCTAGAGAGTGATCTTGACTGAAGTTGAGGAATATGGCTAAAGGAGAGGTCTCATCAGTTATTAGACCTCCAATATTTGATGGTTCAAATTATGCATACTAGAAGGCTAGAATACATTACTTCCTGAGATCTTTGGATCATGATGTTTGGGATGTAGTTGAAAAGGGATATGTGTTACCATCTGAACAGATTGTACTTGAAGATGAAACTACCATCACTAAAACCAAACCTAAAGAAAAGTAGACGGCGTTCAACAAAGAACAATGAACTGCTGAAGCAAAAGAAATGAACGCCATCTACTGTGTCGTGTCTCAGGATATATTCAATCAGATAAGTATGTGTGAGACAACTAAGGAAGCATGGGATCTATTGGAAACAACTCATGAAGGCACATGCACTATGAAGAGATCTAAACTTTAACTACTAACTTCACAGTTTGAAAATCTCAGGATGAAAGAGCATGAGACATTTATGGAGTTTTTCACCAAATTGAATATTATTTGTAAATTCATGAGTGGATTGGGAGAAAAAGTTCCGGTACCAAAAATATGTAGGAAAATCTTAAAATTCCTACCAGAACGATTTAATCCCGAGGTAATAACAATTGAGGAGTGTAGAAATATTGATAAAATAAAAGTAGAAGAACTGGTAGGTTCCCTACAAACTTTTGAACTACACTTCACTCAATCCTAAAAATCTAAAAATATTGTCCTAAAAACTTGTAAGAAATCAAAACATGAGGACAGTAAGAGTGAAAAAGAAGATGAAGATGAGGAAGTGGCCTTACTGGCACAAAGGATCAGAAGATTCTTTCAAAAGAATCGTGGGCGAAAGGTGGATGACAAACCTCCTGCAAGAAAATTTGGGAAAAGAACCAAAGAACCACAATGCTACGCCTGTCGGGAGTATGGACACCTATCTACTAAATGCCCAAATAGAAAAACCAAGGGCAAGGCAATGGCCACCACGTGGGATAATATAAAAGAGTCAAATTTAGAATCAAGTGACTCAAGAAGTGATGGAGACTGAAAATCTTTGAAAATACTTATGGTCTCCACTGCCTCAATCATTCCAATTGAATCTGAGGAAGAACAGCAAGCTACTGAATTGTTTCCATCTGAAAATGAGGAAGAAAGAGAGCAAGATGAATTATAAGATGCTTACAATCAACTCTACATTCATAGCATCAATGTTGTCAAAAGGCTTGGAATCGTTGAAAACAAAAAGGAATTATTGCAACTAGATCTAGACAAAACCTTAGATATCAATACTCATCTGATTAATGACTTGCAGCAACATCACTCGGATAATGATAGACTTAAGAAAATTAATTCTTTTCTTAAAACTGAATCCGAAAAATTGAACAAACAGGTTGAGCAATTAAAAGATGAAAATATGCTCCTTTAACATGAAAAACACACACTCCTGTTTGATTTAGAAGAATCCAAAAGAATAGTCAAGATAAACTGTAAGTTTTCCCAAAGTGGAGATAAGCTAGAAAAACTATTGGGAATGGGAAAACCTGGGAAGGATAAAAATGGGCTAGGATATGAAACATATAAATAAAAAACTAGACATGCAGCTCCTAGAACTGAAAAATTTGCTGCCTCTAGAAGCATATCCAGAGAGACTTCAGTATGTCATGTGTGTGGCAATGGTGGTCATTATGAGTTTGAATGGCTATCACCTGGACAGACTTTACGTAACTCTGATCAAAACCACATTGATATATCCAAATCAATCAGAGAAACTCAGAATGTTAAAAGTTCATCTAAGAGAAACACTTATCCATCACCACCTAAAGAAAAAGATAGAGGAAAGAAGTCTGCCTCAAAATGGGTAATTAAAGAGAAGAAAAATTGCCTTGTTACTCACTCAATTTAGTTATCAGGCAATGACACCAAATGGTACCTAGATAGTGGTTGCTCAAGGCATGTCACAGGTGATAAATCCCTCATATCAAATTATCAGAATCTAAATAATGGATAGTCACCTACGGAGATGGAACCACTGCTAAAGTGATTGGACATGGTATCATAAAAGGGATTAATCTGCTTACAAATGAGAATGTTTTCTGCATAAAAGGTTTAGCACATAATCTCCTAAGCATATCTCAAATCTGTGAAAATGGGCATATGGACAAATTCAACAAACGAGAATGCAAAATCCTAAATCAATCAGGAAAATCAATAATGAAGGGTCATCGCACAAACAACCACTGCTACATTATCAGGGGCAAAGAACAGTCTGATGCCTAGAATAACTAGGGCATAGAAAAAATTATCTAGATTGCGCATCTAGAACTAGACAATGGCTGAACAGATGAAATTCTACTGAACTCTAAATGGAAGACCTAAGGTTCCCGACCTTCTTTTATATATAAACAGTCAAGTGTTTATACTTTTGTGTGTGTACAGAGTTTGAATATTATTTTGCTAAGAATATCATTATCTTATAGAAATTCTAGAAGTATGCTTGAAAAAATAGTCTGCATTTAGAAACCAAAAAATCATTCACCTAGGACATGACTCTTTGATTACATCGAACAAGGGTTGATACAATCAATGACTCTTTAGAATGTGAAAAGCCATATGACCGTGGATGATATCGGAGATAGACTAGATAGAATCGATCAACAACTTCTCGATATCATCGAAACAATTATCGATATGATTGACAGATGGCTCCTAATAAAAGGCTGATTGAGCAAAAATTTCATTTTTACAATAACCAGTCCCATCTCGCTGCCCTGATCAGTTTCTTTGATTGATCTGCTCGGAGTCCTGATGAAATCTCAACATCCAAATGAAGCAAGGAAGATGGTTAAAGGGAAAGGTAAGGCTCTCTCATCTGCAAAATCTTCCAAGATTAAGAAAGAGAAAAATACTAGACCACCTCAAAACTAATCAGATTGGGAACAAGTCACGATCGTCGACCGTACTATTCTCACTAGTGATGTCAAGCCCTTTGGGGTAGATCTCATGATGGAGACTATTAGGTGGAGGAATATGCTTAATATGGGTGGTCCATATCAGTTTGAAATGATCCAGTAGTTCTTCAACTGTTGTCATGTTGTCCAAGTTTACCCACCACGTATGCGTCTGGAATTCATGCAACACACCCAGCACATTACTCCAACAGTCCTTGGTCATGTTGTAACACCCTGAATTTTGGCCAACATGGGATTCGACGTCCTTAGGCAATGGATCAACTAAAACACCTGGGAAATCGCTCAGAACCCAATTCCATAGCCAAAGAAATCGCGTAGGATTAATTCCTTTAGAAAATAAGTGTAAGTTAGCTAGCGCAACGCTAGAGTAGCTGGGAAATAGTCCCTGATCACTTTAAATACGTTCTACAAGACCCAAATCGAGTAGAAGCAATGATGCTATAATACTCTAAAACTTCGGATCAAACTCTAAACCGGTTTGTTCTCTGGACCTCTTTGAAACTTTGTATTGGATCTAGACCGCGCGTCGAAAGTCCGATACCTACAATCTTAGACCGTTAGAACCATCTAGCTGGACTTGACAATCATTTCGAAAATTAAGTCCAACCGACATTCGCAGGCTATATCATTGAGCCTGGACTAAAGAGAGTGAGAATAGGGTAAAATTTAGAATTTGAAATTCAAATCTGGCACACGACTTGACGCATCAGTATTAAGCATTCTGACCGTCAGAATTCAGCCAAATTACACCCTCGGATCAGGAAAAATTTCTATTTCATATCATGAGATTTGTAGGCCTGATCTACGTGCGGTGACCGCTGAACTGAAACTGGACCGCCACGTGCGATCTACGAACACTGATGGTCTGAAAACGGGATGTGAGCGACATCCGATGCGCATGAACTTAAGTCCGATCGCATTCGGCCAGGGGACCACCAGAAATGCCCTTTTGGACCGAAACAGCCCCGATTTGGATATACCTTAAGTATACCTTGACCTGAAGCCTATTTTGGGCACATTTGGGCTTATAAAAGGGCTTGAAACCCTCACACCTCTCTCCCATCCGAATTTAGGAAAAGCCCTAAATTGAGAGAGAGAAAAGGTGAGAGATTGTGAGATAAGGTGGGAGAGAATTTCCTGCTGCTTGTGCCACGTGTTGCACGTGTTTAAGCCACGCGCACTATTCACTTTGCCGGTGCTTTCTCCGCATTTCTAGGTAAGAAGATACCCTAAACTCTTGCTGATTTGCTGATCCTTCATTTCCATAGTGAGGTAGCTGATGCATCTTGTAAATTAGGTTGCGTAGTCGCCGTAGACAAAGCGTATACGCTCCGTTCGAATTAACACACCTATAAAAGAAAAGGTGCAGATTTTAGATGCTTTGATTGACTGTTTCCAATGCTTTCAATGTCGTTTAATGGTAGATTATCGACGGCAACGCCGTTTGACATGTACAACATGCTGTCCGTTTCCTGTTTCGCAAACAGACGAAGAATATGAGATTTAGGGCATTTTAGTCATTTGTAGGAAGTACTGTTTTCATCCATATTTTGCTGATGTGATTGACATAGTTTCTTGTCACATTAGAATACTAGGAATGCGTGTATAATTAGTTTGGCAAAGAGATTCACCTAAATGCGCACTTTGAGTCGACATACTATATGTAGACTTAAGTGTGTAGTGTAGTGAAAGTGTTTGTATAAATGCTTGTATTAGTATGTATTGAATTATATGGTGTTATGAATTAGTTTGAGATTGATTTCTCATTTAATATGCTGATGTAAATGATTTCCTACATGTTAGATATATGCATGATTTCATTATAAGTATGAAATGCATGTACTTGATGATTTATTTAAGTTGTATGTTATAATATGTGTTAACATGCTCACATGGTTGTATTTCATTTCCAATACTCTTACATGATGGTTGATGTGATTCCACAATTGTTTGGGACTATACCTAGTCCAGGCAGTCGGTAACCGAGCAAGTTCGTGGTTGGTCTATTTTTGCCACGAATGACGCGTCGATGAACGCGAGCCGTGTTTTGGAGTTGGCGGCAGTGGTTAGGCCACGTGAGGTGTTTTACGCACTTCATGTCGTTCGACTGGAGATGCGATCGTGCTAGTCGAGCCCGTCAAGTAACCCGACTGGCCGTTGTATGTTCACCCTGTATGAGTCATAACTGCTTGAACCTAGGGTACTGAACTTACCATTGTAAACCCTGTCAACCATGGTACCTTGATCCACAAAGACTCATGACCGGGTATGGTGGTATGGGCCACAAACCACCCCGTAGTGACCAGTGAGCACCTATGACTCGTGAACAGATTATGGTGGTATGGGACACTATATTCTTGCTGTTGGCCTACATTGATAAGGTGATGAGGGAGCGGTGTAACGAGTGCGAGCAACATCCCTGGCAGCCCTTTGTAGTGACCGCGAGTGTATCCTGAGTCTACGGGAGGCGACGACCCTTCCGTAGTAGTGAGAGTATAGTAGGCATGTATTGATAAGATGATGGGGGAGCGGTGCAACGAGTGCAAGCAACAGCCCTCGCAGCCCTTGCAGTGACCTATAAAATATACATCGTATGAGATTACTAGGAGTGACGACCCTAGACAGGATCTGTGTTAGGATTGATACAAGGGAAGTACCTTAGTTTCCCAATCCTGCTGTTTAAATGGACTAATAATAACTCGGTAATCATATCACCATTACATTGTATGTGCCTGAAAGATGTGGAGCACTTGAGGGACGATTGCATGCCGCAGTCGTAAGATGGTGCCGTATGAGGGAGATCATCAGTGAGGGCATCCATCACGTCATGTCATATTTCATTAACAACAGTATTAGGATTGTTTGATTTACTGCTTTACTATTAGCGCATGATTGATTTGATAACATGCTAATCTCTGCTCTCTTATCCCACTGAGTTGATCACTCACTCCCACGTTACGGGATGGTGTTTCTGGACACCCACCAATCCCTATTATGATTGCAGATGATGGCGCGGCCTGCGAGGCAGAGCTGGACTTGATGATGATGAGGAGGATCCCTCCTTTATGCGTGTTCTGATTGATGGGATTACAGCGAGGTTGATTAGATGCCTTGACACTTGTCATTTTATATTTTTAGAGTACTCATGTATATTCTTTTTATTTACGTTTGGAGTATATATGTATGTGTATAACTTGGTAATATGTTCACACTTTGGAGACATACAACAGTTTATATATGATATACTTACTATCACAGTCTTTCGCTTGTAAATTTAACTATCTCTGGCATATGATATGCTGTTCTGGCTTAATCTCACTCATGTTTCATACATTAACACTGACAACATTCAATCATACACATTTATGTTGCATTAGTGATGTTCTGGAACTTGAGAGTGGAGTTTTTACTCGACCCCCAATTTTCAGGATGTTACAAATGGTATCAGAGCCTGATTTGGATTAAACCGGGCCTGGGTTATGGTCATGCGTGATACGCTGTCGCTTCCTTTAACTTAGGTGGGTGCGAGAAAGGTCTAGAAACACTTATAGGATCGCAGATTCGTCAATAGGCGAAGACTATTCATATCGATCGCGCGATCGAGTCCGTAATGCATATAGGGTCGCGTGAAGCGACCTGAGTAGCTCTTAGATTGTAGGTAGGTGGGTTGAGACATTCTTTGAATGATTCTAAACCTGTAAATGTGAATCCTTGGGCCATGTGACAACCACAACCATTGCATTCAATCACTAGGGCTTAAAAACCCCGTTTCACCTAAATTCTTCAAAATTCTTCCTCTCACCACTCCATTCTTCAATTCTTTTTTATTATTTTCATGTTAGGCATTAAAACTAATGTGAAAATGATATAAAATCATACTTCGACAAAATTTTACAGTGAATAGTAAAATTTTATGAAAACTGGCCATAAGGCCATTCTAAGTTTACGATCTTTAGCAACTAATGGGCTGAATGGATGTATTAGCTCCTCTTATCTCAAAATCATATGCTGCATGATAGGGGATTCCATTAAGGTTTACAGATTGGCCCCGAAAAGCCCCGAATGCATGTTTGGGCCTCCATAGGGCAATCTACAATGAACTAAGGTGGGGACTATATATATTTGGGGTCCCTAGGGCAGGGGGGACCCAACCCATGTAGTCCCACCAGCTAGAGTGAGAGATGGCCGGCGATGCCATCGTTGGTTAGGAGATGCATCGCCGACCGGTGGGCCCCATTTGGGTCGTGCTTTGGGCAGACACCCTAAAATGGGTAGGGGAGGTCTCCTATGTGTGGGCCGCCTCTTAAAAATGCCACAAACACTTATCTCCTTCACAATCTAAGCCCCCAAGCTCTCCTTCATCCTTGTTGTGTCCTCCCTTTCAAAATCCACTTCGAATCACCCCCAATCCCATTTTCGGTCACAACCGACGCCAACCCGTCATCCACAGCTATTGGCATTCCCTGTCCTCTCCACTTCTATCATTTGGAGCTCCCACAATCTCCATAGAAGGCTGAAAATCATGTGGAGCTCCATTCCCCTTTATAGTTCTCTTTTCCCTTTAAAAATCCAGCCTTTGGGAGCTTAATGCATCCCTCTACAGGGCCTAGATTTGTTTCAGTCCATTTAGGTAACAATTTCTCCGCATTTCCTCCACTTTTCATGGCTATTGTTAAGGCTATTCTAGCCTTTTTTCTCCTTTTCCACCATCCTCCTTCTCATTCCCCTTTTATTTGAGCCTTTACCCTCTTTTTGGGTCTCAAAATCGTGCTAACCTCAAATCCCATTTCTCAACTTTCTTCATTTGAGAAGTATTGAAAATACCTGGCCGATAGAGCTCTAATGGGCAACAGACAGTACTGAACTAGATAGTGTTCAAGAAGGTTAGTTGGGACCATGGTAGAAGTCCTTTGGTAGAATTAGACATCTATGTTGTTGCCCCGTAGATTGTTTGATTTCTGTTTTAAGGATTTCTGTGTTTTGTTGTTATTGGGTCTAGTGATGTCACAGGTAGACAATGTATTTGTGTTAGTGGTTTGGGCTTAGCATAGCCGAATGCATCTCTGTCATAATCCATGTGGAACTTTATTCCATGTATTGTGATAAAATTTTGTTAGACGGAGTCCATGCCGTTTCGTTCGGTGTAAGATATTGTTCCTAGATTGGGTGTATCCTATAGTTTCCACTGCCATATTGTAAATCCCGGGATTAAGCCTACAAAATTAATTTTTATCCCAACCCACCCTCCTACCAAGCATGTCACTTCCAATCCCGCCATGGGACTAGGAATGCCGTTCCATTTAATACAACTTAATGCTACTGGCCATATAGGCCCTTGGCGTTTTGGACCTAGTATTAGCACTTCTAGATTTGAAGGATCTGACGATATAGGAAAGCCAATTCTATTTAGATAATCTTGACCCTAAGCGATGGAGCAATTCCCTATATTAGTAATGGTATGGAACCATTTACCATATAATCTTAGGCTTTGGATTATAGCTACTGAGTTACAGACTAGCCTACTAGTTACCTTAAGTAGTGTAAAGCCTGTATATGCTAAGGAATTGTAGGTTAGATTTGGTTAAAGTAGAACCTTATTCCTTCGATAGATCCCCTTATTACTTATAGACTTCTGTCGTAACCCATAGGAAAGTGGTTTTAACTTAGAACCATTCACTCTCAGGGAACATTTATAAATCCCTCAGATTGAACTTAGAATGAACTAGCACGCTCCTTAGAATTGCCTTCCCCAAGGGCTTATTGCATTCGGGAACGCGGAATAAAGGAAATGTAATTGTCAGCGAAGTATTCGCGGTTTGAATCGATTTCTTAATCCTAGTAGTTACCAATGAATCAAATGCTCTGATCAAGCAGAAGATCGGCATCGACTAGGATTAAGGACTGATACAACAACTTTTCTGTCATCGCAGGGCAGAAGGTTTATGTATCCGGCTCAGACCCATTACACAACTATTCTTCCATGTTGGCCCGACCACATACAACTAAAAGTCATTGCTTTGCCCTTGGTAAATGTTAACGACATATAGTCGGTAGAGTAGCCAGTAGAGACTTAGATATCTTGCCACCAACTCATACCTGCCCCTGAACTCAACCATAATAGAGATTAGGCTCATCTCTATCGCCATAGATACCAATGCCATAGAACGCATCATTAGCAAAGGAAAACCACTATAATGAGAGGTTGTTTTCATTTTATGTCAAGGATAGCTCCTAAGTTGCACCTCGTTCCGATATACGGAGCGATGCAAAGATTCTTGAACTTTAAGTAGAACCAAGTTTTAAGGGGGGTAGAACGTATTGAGTCCAATCCAATTAGGTTAGTCAACGCAATCGTTCGATCAGAGTGGCACAGTGAAAGCGTGGTTGGCCTCTTCCCCACTGGCCCAGGATCGAAACATTTGAGTTAGGATATACGTACGGTTAGGTCATTAAATAGGATTGACCCTTCCTTAGAATGTCACTCCTTACCCTTCGCCAATTTCGGGGATGAAATTGTGTTTTAAGGGGGGTAGATTGTAACACCCTGGATTTTGGCCAACCTGGGATTAGACGTCCTTAGGCAATGGGTCAACTAAAACACCTGGGAAATCGCTCAGAACCCAATTCCATAGCCAAAGAAATAGCGTAGGATTAATTCCTTTAGAAAATAAGTGTAAGTTAGCTAGTGCAACGCTAGAGTAGCTGAGAAATAGTCCCTGATCAATTTAAATACGTTCTACAAGACCCAAATCGAGTAGAACCAATGATGCTATAATACTCTAAAACCTCGGATCAAACTCTAAATCGGTTTGTTCTCTGGACCTCTTTGAAACTTTGTATTGGATCTAGACCGCGCGTCGAAAGTCCGATACCTACAATCTTAGACCGTTAGAACCGCCTAGCTGGACTTGACAATCATTTCAAAAATCAAGTCCAACCGACATTCGCTGGCTATTTTATTAAGCCTGGACTGAAGAGAGTAAGAATAGGGTTAGATTTGGAATTTAAAATTTAAATCTGGCACATGACTTGACGCATCAGTATTAAGCGTTCTGACCGCTAGAATTCAGCCAAATTACACCCTCGGATCAGGAAAATTTTCTATTTCATATCATGAGATTTATAGGCCTGATCTACGTGTGGTGACCGCTGAACTGAAACTGGACCGCCACGTGCCATCTACGAACACCGATGGTCTGAAAATGGGATGTGAGCGACATCCGACGTGCATGAACTTAAGTCCTATCGCATTCGGCCAGGGGACCACCAGAAATGCCCTTTTGGACCGAAATAGCCCCGATTTGGATATACCTTAAGTATACCTTGACCTGAAGCCTGTTTTGGGCACATTTGGGCTTATAAAAGGGCTTGAAACCCTCACTCCTCTCTCCCATCCGAATTTGGGAAAATCCCTACATTGAGAGAGAGAAAAGGTGAGAGAAGGTGGGAGAGAATTTCCTGCTGCTTGTGCCACGTGTTGCACGTGTTTAAGCCACGCGCTCTAATCACTTTGCCGGTGCTTTCTCCGCATTTCTAGGTAAGAAGATACCCTAAACTCTTGCTGATTTGCTGATCCTTCGTTTCCATAGCGAAGTAGCTGATGCATCTTGTAAATTAGGTTGCGTAGTCGCCGTAGACAAAGCGTATACGCTCCGTTCGAATTAACACACCTATAAGAGAAAAGGTACGGATTTTAGACGCTTTGATTGACTGTTTTCAACGCTTTCAATGTCGTTTAATGGTAGATTATCGACGGCAACGCCGTTTGACATGTACAACATGCTGTCCGTTTCCTGTTTCGCAAACTGACGAAGAATATGAGATTTAGGGCATTTTAGTCATTTGTAGGAAGTACTGTTTTCATCCATATTTTGCTGATGTGATTGACATGGTTTCTTGTCGCATTAGAATACTAGGAATGCGTGCATAATTAGTTTGGCGAAGAGATTCGCCTAAATGCGCACTTTGAGTCGACATACTATATGTAGACTTAAGTGTGTAGTGTAGTGTAAGTGTTTGTATAAATGCTTGTATTAGTATGTATTGAATTATATGGTGTTATGAATTAGTTTGAGATTGATTTCTCATTTAATATGCTGATGTAAATGATTTCCTACATGTTAGCTATATGCATGATTTCATTATAAGTATGAAATGCATGTACTTGATGATTTATTTAAGTTGTATGTTATAATATGTGTTAACATGCTCACATGGTTGTATTTCATTTCCAATACTCTTACATGATGGTTGATGTGATTCCACAATTGTTTGGGACTATACCTAGTCCAGGCAGTCGGTAACCGAGCAAGTTCGTGGTTGGTCTATTTTTACCATGAATGACGCGTCGATGAACGCGAGCCGTGTTTTGGAGTTGGCGGCAGTGGTTAGGCCACGCGAGGTGTTTTACGCACTTCATGTCGTTCGACGGGAGATGCGATCGTGCTAGTCGAGCCCGTCAAGTAACCCGACTGGCCGTTGTATGTTCACCCTGTATGAGTCATAACTGCTTAAACCTAGGGTACTGAACTTACCATTGTAAACCCTGTCAACCATGGTACCTTGATCCACAAAGACTCATGGGCCGGGCATGGTGGTATGGGACACAGTGGTCGAGCTGTCGACCTACGCTGGGGCCACAAACCTCCCCGTAGTGACTAGTGAGCACCTATGACTCGTGAGCAGATTATGGTGGTATGCGACACTATATTCTTGCTGTCGGCCTACATTGATAAGGTGATGAGGGAGCGGTGCAACGAGTGAGAGCAACAGCCCTGACAGCTCTTTGTAGTGACCGCGAGCGTATTCTGAGTCTACGGGAGGTGACGACCCTTCCGTAGTAGTGAGAGTACAGTAGGCATGTATTGATAAGATGATGGGGGAGCGGTGCAACGAGTGCGAGCAACAGCCCTGACAGCCCTTGCAGTGACCTACAAAATATACATCGTATGAGATTACTAGGAGTGACGACCCTAGACAGGATCTGTGTTGGGATTGATACAAGGGAAGTACCTTAGTTTCCCAATCCTGCTGTTTAAATGGACTAATAATAACTCGATAATCATATCACCATTACATTGCATGTGCCTGGAAGATGTGGAGCACTTGAGGGACGATTGCATGCCGCGGTCGTAAGATGGTGCCGTATGAGGGAGATCGTCGGTGAGGGCATCCATCACGTCATGTCATATTGCATTAACAACAGTATTAGGATTGTTTGATTTACTGCTTTACTATTAGCGCATGATTGATTTGATAACATACTAATCTTTGCTCTCTTATCCCACTGAGTTGATCACTCACTCTCACATTACGGGATGGTGTTTTCGGACACTCACCAGTCCCTATTGTGATTGCAGATGATGGCGCGGCCTGCGAGGCCGAGCTGGACTTGATGATGAGGAGGAGGATCCCTCTTTTATGGGTGTTCTGATTGACGGGATTACAGGGAGGTTGATTAGATGCCTTGACACTTGTCATTTTATATTTTTAGAGCACTCATGTATATTCTTTTTATTTACGTTTGGAGTATACATGTATGTATATAACTTGGTAACATGTTCACACTCTGGAGACATACAACAGTTTATATATGATATACATACTATCACAGTCTTCCGCTTATAAATTTAACTGTCCCTGGCGTATGATATGCTGTTCTGGCTTAATCTCACTCATGTTTCATACATTAACACTGACAACATTCAATCATACACATTTATGTTGCATTAGTGATGTTCTGGAACTCGAGAGTGGATTTTTTACTCGACCCCCGATTTTTGGGATGTTACACATGTTCTAAACATTGAGGTGACACAAATCTTTATCACTAGTAGAAATCTAAATGAATTGGGTAGATGGGGAGAAATTACTCAAGCACTGTGTCAGGGTATGACAATTCCTAGAAATGATGACAATATCCTTCCAGTTAAACATCTAGGAATATTTTTTCGACTCCTTTACAGTATTTTTAGTACGAATGTATACCCATGTGATGCTAATGACACATACCTAAGTCCCCTTGTGCTCAATATCCTGTATGATGTCTATCAAGAGGTCCTTGTATGCCTACCAACTCTCATACTAGACCAGCTTATTAAGGTAGTCAAAAGTGACCATCTTGAAATTCTATCTTTTTCATCTCTTATTTACAAGCTCGCACACTGGGCAGGTCTGCCGAAAACAACTGATAAGGTATATCCTTAAGTATGGTTCGACCATGATGCGGTGCAACAAGTGTATGTCTCTGTCTCATCGCATACTAAGATCCCTTCACCTGTTGAAGATAGTGGTCCCATGCCTAATGAAGAAAATCTCTAGGGATCCAATCGAACTCCTGAATATAGTCCTGCTTCTGTCACAAATTGTCAGCGTCATGTACTTGAGCGCCAATTTTTAAACAATCTCACTGGAATTGATGAGCGGCTCCAACACTGTGAACAACGACTATCAGGAATAGAAAACAGGATGGAAGCTCTCCAACATTGTGTGCAGTAGATTCTTGAGCTACTAACGATTGGCGGGCCTTTTATGTGTTAGAAGAGGATAGATTTGGTGGAGTAGTGTGTTTAGTTATAAACACTTGATTTTGTACCCATATCTATTTATTTGTTTTGGGTACCCCTACCTAGGTCTGATATCTCTGTCTAATGATTAAACTACTGCTCTCTGGGGCAGTATATCTTTTTGATAATCTGGCTAAATTTCATTCTCATTTCCTTGTCATATTCATGCTTTGCTGGTTTCCTATCTCCTTGCTTAAGAATGTCTGTGCTGATTGCATTATCTATTTACCGTTTTGCCTTAATTGATGTATGCTTACCACTGTTACACATCTTTATACATGTATCTGAAGTTCTTCCATATGCTTAACATCTTCAGTCAAATATCAATTGTTATGCCTATACCAATGACTGAAAAAAAGGGGGAGAAAAGTGAAAACACCCCGTGTAGAAAATTGGATATTTTTTCTCTTATATGTTGCAGGTGTTTAGGGGAGAAGCTGCACTAAGAAAAGGGGATTTTATAGATAGGGGGAGAAAATACTGGTTGTGTACATGTCTGTATTAGAATTTGTAAAATTGTATAAAAAAATGTACACATAATTTAGGATGTGTCTGTCTAGATATTTGTCACGCCCCAAACTCGAAAACCGGGCTCACAGAATTCTCGATCGTCGAATCCGGTGCCGACAGCATCCGTAGAACCCCATTCTCGGCTCCTAGCTCCCATTCGCCAGGTTCCGATCCTGGGATGCTACGAGGAGGATTTTCAATGTCATTTTGATTCGTAATAAGCATAACCAAAGGTATAACCCACAAACAACAACCAAGCACTCCATTACATTTTCACTATGATCAAAAACTTTACAAGTACAATGAGCATAAAGGGAAATATAATGGTAAAGAACCAAAAACTCCAAACGCTCTGCAACGTGCTCCTGCCTCAGCGCTGCTGCGATCCAACGTCACCTGCACGCAACGGTCGTGCATAAGCTTACAGAAAGCTTAGAGGGTGGTGAAAGTGTGTGCGCAAGGTAGTAATATGATCATGCAATGACAGAGTAATTGCAGAATATGCAGATAGAACCATAATATCATGAGCTGTACCAAGGCTTATGCGATGCAAGACATGAATGGTATCGGCTACCCCAAGGCCATGCGATGTAAATGCAACTCAAGCATCCAAATCCTCATCTATGTCCACACATCAATACAGCTCAAAGTATGGAATATCACCGGGGTCTAGTACACTCTATACCAGATTGCCGTCACATCGCATGCAATAAGGTAAGTGAAAAAGACCTCACTATCCATCTGCCAATATCGGGCGTGACTTGTCGATAGTGGACCCATTCCTCGAGCTGGTCAAACTCAGCCTAGGATTGCCCCCTAAACTCGGGCGGATAAGGCAGCATCCCCTTCCAACCGACTACGACACAGTGGAGAGCATAACCATCTGGTAATCGGCACTCAACGCTCATCTACCCACTCGGTCTAGACGTTGGAGCAACCTCTTGGTACCATAAGGGTTTAGGGACTTTCACCCAGGGATACAATAGCACCCCATGTAGAACATGATTTTCGGTATCCAATCCTGCCAACCACGATCTGTCTGTGGAGGCTACGGCCCCGTTGTCGCTAGGGCATACAATAACCATGTCACACAAATACGGAATGCATGAATCATGCTATCCAGTCATGCAACCAATCCTGCGCATATCGTGCGCTCATGTAGGGCAACACTGCCTAACCAGGAGCCCATAAACAACCTGCCCGAAGGCATATGCTATGATCAGTCAATCCCCATATCAAGCATACATATGATGCGTATGATTGTGGGTCATGAAACTATACTAAACATGTAAATGAGTTATGAACCATTCTTACAATGCAGATGGCCCTGGACGGTTTGTACACAGAAAGTACGGCCTGGTAATGGGCCTTAAGGAGAGTCATAATGTGGACATCCAATCAGCATTACGCTCGCAATGTGGATGTCAAACCAACATTGCTTCCCAGGCACGATTTCCTTAAACATCGTTACATAATCGGTATTGGGATTACACATTGCAATGGACCTTAGGTTTATCCCATTGGGCTTTTCATATATATATCAAATGGCCATATCCAATGGGCCTTTTATTCATCAGATGGGCCACATAAATGGGCCACACCAATGGGCCTTAGGTATATTGCAATGGGTCATAAGCCGTGAACCTTAGATTGCATCAATTGGACCTAGTCACATGAGTCTAATATGTATCAAATGGGCCACACCAATTGGGATCCCACATGTAGATCAAGTGGGCCTCAACCCATAGACCTAACATGAGTCAAATGGGCCTAAATCCCTAGGCCTTAAACAAATCAAATGGGCCTAACCCATGAGCCTTCAATAAATTAAATGGGTCTAACCCATAGGCCTCGTATGCATATCAAAGTGGGCCTAAACCCAAGGACTTGCAACACATCAAATGGGCCTAAGTTCTTAGGCCTTAAATGAATCAAATGGGCCTAGCCCATAAGCATTTTATAAATCAAATGGGCCTAGCCCATGCCCTTAAATAACAAGTGAGCCTAAGCCCATAGGCTTTACGTATCAAGTGGGCCCAAAATCTTAGGCCTTAAATGGATCAAATGGGCCCAGCCCATAAGCATTTTATAAATCAAATGGGCCTAACCCATAGCCCTTTTACAGTCCAAAGGGGCTTAACCCATAGGCCTTATGTGTTAAAGTGGATGGACGGTCCGGATGCATCACATGCATCATGGTGGGTCCCACTGTCCAGTGGATAGTGCGGCTATATCACATACATCACACAGGGACACGTGCGTCTGGTGGGTGCCACCGTCCGCTTGGACGGTGGGCTACAACATATGCATCAATTGTGGGTCCCATGTGGGGCCCACCCCGTAATGTTCTTTCAAAATCCAACCCGTTCACAAGGTCCCTTGGACCTGGATGAAGGGAAAACATAAATTTTAGCTTGATCCAATACTTCTGTGGGCCCCAGAAACTTTTCAACGATAGAATTTAATTTACACTGTTTCGCGTGGTGTGGGCCACCTGAGTTTTGGATCTGACTCATTTTTGGAGGGGGGCCCACCACTGGGGTGGCCCACCTAATGAACAAGTTGGATGATAAAAATAAACATTATTGTGGGGCCCACGGCTGGAGCCGTGGGTCCCTAACCGGACGCCACCCGCCCGTCTGGACGGCTACACGCAGCAGCGTGCAGCGCTGCCACCCGCCTGACGCCAAAAGCAGAGGCTCTGCCTCTTCTCAATTTTGGGAAAAACCCGTTTTCCTGGGGTTTTTCACATATGGGGCCTACTAAAATGAAATCCGCCCCAGCCATTGCGTTCAGTGGCTCGACGCCGTCCAAATGAGTCCAGAGTTTGAATTTTTTTGATGCTTGGAAGTGAAATAAAATAAGAAATTAGTGTTTGAATGGTGGGAATGCAATATTTGGCGCTATGGCCCACCAGGTGATTGGATCAGCTCCAAACTTCTACCCAACGGCTAAAATGCCGTGGGTAAGAGGATGGACGGCTTGGATCGATCATAAACATCAGGGTGGGGCCTATGCAAGTGGACCACCCTAAAACTCTTCCTTTCTTTCCTTTTTCTTCTTTCTCCTTTGAAACGTCCAGCGTCCCAGACGCTGGACGATTTATTTTTTTTATTATTATTTTTTAAATGGTGGGCCCTGATGAAGTGGGCCACCACGGATATTAGACGTGGGTACACATATAAGGTAGGCCCCACTTGAATAAAAATGTGAATAAAATAATTCTCAAGGTGGGATCCATTCAAGTGGGCCACACCATCCGATTGCAATAAAAATAAAATAAAATAAAATAAAAGAGAGAGAGAGAGAGAGACATGGAGAGTGGGACACACCTTGTGATGGAGGGACCCCGTCATTATGGGCCCTCCCTTACATGAAATCATACATCAACGGACCCCTTTGAACAAGGGACTATCAAAATGTAAATCAACGGTGGAGATCCATTCCCCACCGATATGGACGGTCTAGATGACCTTTCTAAATGAAATAAACATCATGATGGGGTCCATGGAGAATGGCCCCATCATGGAATGATCATGATGATCCAAGTGGTCCATTGGCCACAAATAAGGGTCCCAAGTGAGATCCACACCATTGATCGGTGGGCCTCACTTGGTCCACCATAAAAATAAGTAAATCTACCCTATAGAGGCATCCACCGTCCGATCTTCTCGCTCCTAGAGGTTCCTTGGCACCTTAGCTTCAACTTCAATGGTTAAGATGAAGAATGGAGGGTTGAGATGGGAGATTTTGGGGTAGGAAGGTGGGCCACTTGGAGCTTAGGGATTTTTGCAAAATTCCACACGTATGGACTCTTGTTGCTTGGAATTTTTAAAATGAGAAAGAGAGAAAGAGAGAGAGTGATGTAAAGGGAGAGAGAGAGAGTGATGGATGGATGGGTGAGTGATGGTTGTGTAAGAAAAGCTTGACTTTTGAGGCTTTTGTGTAAGAGAGGTATGGGTGGTGAAGACTTTTGTGGCTTTTTGTGTAAGAGAGGTATGGGAAATGAAGACTTTTGTGGTTGCTTGGGAAAAGGGATGGAAGTGATGTATACTTGACATGTGATGGATTGATGGGTGATTGATTGATGGGATTGATGTGATTGATGTGACACATCGTAGAAATTCCCTTAGTTTTCGCAACGCGCGGCGTTTTCTCGCACCGAACGTTGGCCCATAACTCTTGACCAGGGTATCGCCTCGGTGCGCGAGTCGCGGTATCAGAACCGCAACGACGGCGCGGTCGCTATGGTATTAGTCGCGGGTTGAGTCGACTCGGGTTGTCGGCACATGAATCAGGGTCGCGCGTCGATATCGTTTAAGGGTCAAAGGTTGCCAAAATTCGACTGGTAAGACCGCGGAAGTGTATGGAAGGGTACGGACCGAGATACGGGTCTTACAATATTATCCTAGGGTTTTTTGGTATTTTGTCACGTAATTGACAAAAGGAGAGATCAAAAGTGCACCTACTAGTGTCCTGGTTTGTCAATAAGCATGTGCGTTGAGTCAGTCAGACTACAGAGCCTCACAGGAAGAACAATTCAAGTGCCTACCTCAACCGGATGTGTGGAAGCTCATCATAGGTAAATTATAGGCTCACATCCCATATCCTAAAACATCAGGTGATTAAAACCCATTAAAATTAACTTAGAACACATGAGGATTTTTAGGGTAAGTGAACTTTTTCAGACATTAAAAAATCTCTAAGTTTGCTTGCCTTGTCAATTGTATCGATACACATTTTGATATGATCGACCTATGATGTCGATGTCCTTAACACTTGATCGATACTATCGATAGGAGGACTAAAAGTGTCCAGTAACCAAATACTCATCTGGACAGATTTATCGATATATCGATACACTTATTGATATCATCAATATTCAAATATTGAGTCAATTGAAAGTGGTTCGATAATATCGACGGGTAGATTTCTGACACCCTTGTTTCTTTAAAGAAAATTACTATGTTCTTCGATATATCAATGCCCTTTTCGATTAAAATGAATTCAAATATCGATCATATTGGAAAGCCATTGATCATATCGATAGTGGGTGCGCATTTCTTCCAATAAATATTTCAAGATGTTCTTTAACCTTTAATTGGGGGCCACTCAAGAAAATCGATATTCTTATGTCGATGCTATCGAGCCCTGATTGATTGGATCGAGACTAGACACAAACTGACCAGCGTGTTTATAGGTAAATCTATTTAATTTATCGATCCCATCGACAAGGCCTCGATATAATCGATATTCAAATTCTGATGATATCGGTTGACGTTCGATCATATCCTAAAGACCTAAAATATTTCGTCACTACTCTCTCTAATTTTTCAAATGTCGATAGATCGATCCTAGTATCGATGGAATCAAAGTTCGAAATTCGATGACATCGACACCAGTATCGATCCCATCGACCAGCTGGCAAAATGTTTCAAAAGTGTATGACATTTGAGTTTATGTTTTCGAGCAAATAGTCGATCCCATTAAGAGTATACACTCGATGATATTGACCCTACTCGATGATATCGAACTCTATCATAAATATGACTGTTTTATATCCATTGGAACCTTTTGCCTATATAAAGAGAGACTTGTCCATATTGCTGGTAGAGAAAGAAGAGAGTGCTTTTATATGTTTTACCTTTAGATCATATATCCAAAGCCCTTTCTCTCACGGGAGTTCATCTTCCAATCCACTCTCATTCATTGACATTCAATAGAGTGGATTGGGAAATGAACTTCCGCATTCAAAGATCCTTTAGCAACTATCTTAACAGTATATCATTAAGTTGGGATGCCTTGAATGAATAGATGATGGGAATCACTCTATCTTCCTTATAAGAAAATTCTAAGAAAGTAGATTTCCGTCCTAACCTTGACCCAACCCGAAGCCAAGTACCGGTATATCTTTTGTGTTATGGATCAAGGGAGTTAAAGACTCTTCAACAACAAGGAGGAGATCTTCATCACTGCGCTAATTGGGACTCATTAACTGATATGTAAGTATCTAGAGTCTTGAGGACACTTGTGGTCATTCCTATTTTAGGATTAGGTCTTAAGTGTTGCTCACCCTTTAAAGTCCTCATAGGAGGCCTCTGGCGGGAGTGTACGCTGTGGGTGCATTGTGTGGACCCTTGCTCTATGGAGAGCATAAACATCCGGGTGTATTATGTGGACCCTTGCTCTGTGTGGGCATAAAAATCTGGTTAGGAGTGCACCAGTAAAACTCCAGGGTTAGAGGAGAATCGAGTAGAAACATCCATGTAAAGGTTGAAGGTGAACCTGATTTAAAACCTTAGGTTTGAGGTGAACCCTGGGAAACCTCCTTAGTGAAATTGGTACACTCAAGGGTTGAGTGTGACAGCCGGGTGTGGAGTAGACAAGAAGCCGAACCACTATAAAAATGACTGTGTTTGAGTTTGTTATTGTTTTTCATTGTGTGATATTCCTTAAATGTTTTTATATTTGATTGTCTAAGATCATACCTTATATACACACACAGTCTTATCCATCACAATCTTGTATGCAACTTATTTATCTTTCAAACAATTTGTGATTAGATCCTCTACAAGGCTTGGAAGCCAGTAGAGTTACATTTGAGTAATCTTGATAATTGTATATCTGATAAGATTAGTGCAATAGGTTTTTAAATACATCATAAAACTTTAAAAAGTCCTATTCACCCCCCTAGGACATATTAGCATATTCCTACTTCGACTCAAGCAGTCCTCACCGCTATTTCAAATGTCAAATCCCAAAAGGTCGAGCTTTAAGTTTAAGATTTAGAAGTAGAACGACCTTAGTTGTCCCACGTGAAGCTGATAATTCCCTTTAAATATGGGGGTCCAACATAGGTGCGCGAGTTGGTCTAATGCTTCGTACTCGCCAAATAGATAGTTTTCCACTGCGACTTCAAACATAACTTTTCAACTCCTATACCGATCCACGTCCACCACGAGCCAAGCCAGTTGGTTTTATATAGCCCTTGATGGGACCCGCGATGAAGGCTCCACATGCCAGTCATTGCCCCTCTTCGTCCTCCTTTCATATCTCAGCCCCACCTCATCGGGGGCCGCTCTCTTCTTCCCCATGAGGGAAAGAATCAAAGGAATGACCAAGAATGAGGAAAAGGTTGCAAGGAAACCCATTTTTCTTTCTAGGATTTTCAGATCTTTGGTGAAGAAGGAAAAATGGAGTTGTGGGAGAGGGAAAATGAGCTTGGGAAGAAGTAAGGAATAGCACCTTCAAGTGTGAATGCGTTTAGGAGCTTTGAAGGTGGAGAACAACTTCATTTTTTAGAGGAATGGGATTTTAGAGTAGAGAGGATGAGTGAAAAATGGATGAAGTGGGGTTTGGAAGCTTGAAAATTAAGGTTATAAGTAAAAGATTGGAAAATTTTCATGGGGGAATGGAGGATTTGGAAGAGGGAAGATGGATTTTGAGGATTAGGGTTTGGAGCCTAAGAATGGGAGGATAATGTGAAGAAAATGAATGGGTTTTGGGGGCACTTAAACCCCCATACATGTGTGAAGAGGAGAAAAATTGGGTGTCGGTGGTGGCATCGCCAACCGGTGTTTAGATTCGGCATAGGCCACCGATTTAGTGGTGGTACCGCCATCGCCTACCTATTTTTTTACGGTCATGCCGCAGTGACACAACCCCCGATTGTTGGATTTCGGCAGTGTGTCATTGATGGGGTGATGGTGACGCAGGTTGTTGTCAATTTTTGGAGTTTTTCGACAATGGTGGCACTGCCACCAGCTACCTTTAAACCCTCTTATCTTTGGTTTGGGCTTCCTCTTGGCAACGGTCGGCATCCCTTGAACCAAAATACCTACCTCTTCGCCCGACGACTCCTCTCCCATGTACCAAGAAGGTGAAAACTGGACACGCTTCCCAACATGACCTCCCAACCTAGTTCATATGGGCACTTATGATTAATCATAGGCCATTACCTTCCTATACTAAGTTATCACTACCCTGAGAGTAGTGAGGGTAACTTATTCGGCCATTTGCACGACAATACGACGAGGCATTTCTCACGTCTCGACTCACTGGTTCGACTCACCCTAAGTTGAAATCTCCTAGACTCTATTTCTTTTCTCGCCCATAACATCCGGTTACGGTGTTCTTAAGTTCCGATTTGTTAATTTCAAGTTTGTGTTTCGAAGTCAATCGAGAATTTTTTCCCTAAGGTTCTTTGTCACTAGTTTCATAATCCTATATACATCAACAAATGCATTATGGTAAGTCCCCATCCCACAGTCCAAGTTTATCCTAAACTCATGCTCTCATACCAACTTTGTAATGCCCCGAATTTCAGGGGTCGAGCATGCACTTGATCCCTGATATTTCAAGTATTACGTATGCCTTTCAAAAAATGAAATCCTAATTAAGCGGTTGACCAAGCGTATCATAATCATGCGTAAGAAGTAAACTAAACAATATATATCTTTGTTATTACAGTTATAATGAAAATAAGAAACGAGTTACATACATTCATGCATAAGTTCAACTAAGTCAAAAAGTCCACCCAGCTGGGGACCCAATATACACGTATGAACATAAATTAATAACCATCCATGTCCTTAAAAAAAAATAAAAAATAAAAATCGGTGGCCCCAAGACGCATCTCTACAACCGACTATCAGCACTTTGAAGTATGAAAACTCCTCAGTATGGTCCCCATACTCCTCAATAGGTGTATCATCATCTAGGGAACCAGCATTAATGAAATCATTTGGTTGGTGTTTTAAAACATTGTCTTAAGTGGGACTGAGTGATCAATTTAGTTCTACTATTAACCAAAGTTTTACATGTCATCAAACAGATACATGCATAAACGTTGATAACATATCAAAACACAAAAAGTCATATCTGGTTCTTTGGATGCATGAATGACACGAAATACGTATGCATGACCCGAGATTTAACAATACCACATCAACACTATTGCTAGTGAGGATGACAACATATGCGCAATGGTTGGCCCGAACCACAACCCACCAAATGTTATGGAATGCATGATTTCCTAAGTATTTATTAATGTTCATTTCAAATAGTTGGTTGGTGAAGCTAGGATACCGCCATCAAATCTCAAGTCTGTATTCAGATTACATGGGTTGTTGCGGCACTAGGCGAATCCTCACCAGTATCCCTTGATCTAATTTAGGTTTACATTCCCTTAAGTCCTTGTACTTGAATCAGATTTATAGTAGGGCTAATCTCCTGGGGATAGTCATGTCTAGGGTAAAGGTCATCACCCAACCCCAGTGTGGAGAAGGCATGCCACCTGTATCATCAAATAATGATAGGGGCACATCTTTCCTATGTACTCGCCAGACACTACGGGGAGGCTCATTACCCAATGTTTTAGCAACATGACGGGCTCACCACCCAATGTTTTGTCAATGTGGCAGGCTTGTCACCCCATCATAAGCCGACAGGTCAGGCACAATGTCCCATACCACCATGTTTGGCCCTCGAGTCTTAACAGATCATATCGCAATAATGGTCATGAATAACCATATTTGTGTGTGATAGGGCATTCCAAATTCTACGATGTGTCTCAAACATTTATCACATATGCGATCAGCCATGTAAAAGGAATAATCCGATTGTTTAAGGGAAACCCTAAACGGACCGGCATTGGTTGCAAGCAACCCATGTAACTCCAACTATTGTCCGCTATCCAAGTTTACCTCGGTCAACCACATGAGTCAGAATGGCCGGACTCGTCGGCCATCCCCCATTTCTAAAGTTAGGTGAGGCTCGACCTCTTCTTATCATGGCCTAATTCAAAGAATGTGATGTAATATTTATTTGCCATCAATAGGGTTTCAAAAGTTAAATCAAACAATCAAAGTATTTTAAGGCAAGTGTAGATCGGAATTTACATGTGTCCACATTTAATACACAAGAAGTTGTAAATGCATCCAATACCCTTGAAATATACCATTTTCATTTACAAACCCTAATCAAACACCAAAAAAATGAGCATGCATTTCATCATACATTTGAGCTACTAATAATAAAACAAATAGGGATCTTTATAGCAAAGCATTTAGGGCATACTTGAACTAAGATTTCTACTAAATTAAAAAGTCACCATAGTTTATTACCCTTAAGGGTTGATAAATGAAAACCTAAGAGAATAGTTTGCACTTTGTGTTAGCCCTTCCATCTCGAATTTTCTCCTAGGGTTAGGGTTTTGGGAAGAATCACTGAAACCTAAATGATTCGAACAACCAATATAAGGTATGGGAAAAACTTAACCCTAACATCATGATGTGTGGATCTAGGTTTAAAGTTTACCTTCAACGCTTATGGACGGAGATCCGATGAAGGGTTCGGGCGTAACTAGATCGCCAATCGGGTAGAAAGGAGGCAAACTTACAACCAATTTCCCTTTCTCTCCCAACTCTTCCCTTTTTTCTGCTCTCTCTCTCTCACCCAAAGCTAAGGTATGAAAATTCGTATGTGAAAAGGGCGTGCTTAACAGTCCTAGAGGGGGGGATGAATAGGACTATGCCAAAATAAATAAACTAAAGAGCTGAAATAATAAATAATTAGAAATCTCAATAACACTAGTATTGAAAAATTGATTCAAACTTAGTAGGACGACCTTCAACAAAAACAAAGTTTTAGGTAGGACAACTAAAAAGGCCTAGCTATAAGTCCTAGAGGGGGGGGGGGGAGGGGGGGGGGGGGGGGGGCGAATAGGACTATGCCAAATTTAAAATAATACCAGCAGAATTAAAGAATGAGATACCCAAATAAATAAAATCAATTCACAATGATGAAATGAAAAGAAACCTCAATAAACAAGTATTGAAAGATTGATACAAATGTTGTTCTAAGGACAACCTTACACCAAAAACCAAGGGTTTATCGTAGGATAACTTTATTTCTAGAAAACTCTTTGTATCAAAAACTCAAACTGAAGAGGAATAAAAGAATAGCAAAGAATTGAAATAAATTGCAGGAATTTAAATATAAATTATTACAACATTCCTCATAATGCTTGAAATGTAAATTTACAACATTCACATCCACACATACATCCCACAATTCTGAATGATCAAATATAGAAACATAAAGTGCTCATCCACAAAACACAACAAGTTATAGTGGTTCACCTATGTGTTCACCAACTGTTAAACAACAACTAGAAAGCTTACTACTCTACTCCTAATATCCTCACACAAGGGAAATTGGCGTTCACTATTAAAATAGGTTTTACCCAAAACCTTCACAATTATATCTTTTAGAAAAGGGCTTACACAATTCAAAAACCCTCACTTTTGAGTTTTCTGGCTTCCCTCAGATAACCAACAGATTGAGATTTTTCTGGCTAAATCCCAAAAAAAACTAAAATAAAGGAATTTACACAAATGTAGAATACTTGGAATTCTCCTTTTGTAGCAGCCTAGAAGAACCAATCGGAGTAGAAGTTTGAATAGAAGTTCAATGTCCAATACTCACTTTAAAATGGTTCTAGTTCTAAATTGATTTTAAATTAAACCATTTGGGCTTAGCTCTATTTGATTTTGATTCCAAGAAGAAGGAATATCACAATTCCTCTTTTCAATTAAGATTGGAATGTAGAAACAAAGTCAAATCTATAAAGCTAATAAAAGAGAATATTAAATGTGCACAATGTAGCTTAAAATAAACACAAACTTATCTCAGAGTGGTCCCTTCATTTTTCTTGAATTGAGTTATCAAACTCTGAAAATCATCGTCTATTTATAGTTACAGAAATTCATCTATGACTAGTCCTGTGGACACTACGACTAGTCATATGAGAACGGATTTTTGAAATTTTTAGCGCGATCGGATAAAACGATTCCATGACTGTCGTAGGGTGTTTACGACTGGTCGTAGGACCCAAAGATTGGTTGTTATAGTTTAAGTCATAGAACTAGGAGTAGTCGTAGGACAAGTCGACACTGTTCATATGACTAGTCGAACAGACTCCAGGACTGGTCGTAGCACAATAAAAAATTTTAAAATTTTCTAACAAACTTAAGACTGTTCTTGAGATTTCTTAGACTGGTCAAGGTAGTGCTAGGACTAGTCGAACAAAGCCTATGACTAGTCTCAGAACAAACCAAAAACATATACTAAGATTCAAATCAAATTATGTATTTAAAATGACCTCCCCTGAGGTCAATCTAAGGTCAATCGTACCTTGTAAGTGAGATATGAACATTAAGACTTCATTTCTTCAGAAGATGGTTGACCTTTGTAGATTACAAAGCTTGATGTACCTTGAACTTGAGATCTTTTACAACTTGCAAACTTCTTCTTGAGTTGTGTAGTTTGTTGAGTCTTGATATGTACTTGTCTTTTGTTGTAGCTCTTTTGAAAGACTTTTATCATTAGCCTTTACAAACCTTGCATGTCTTGAAGTAGAGCTTCATTCTCAAATTGTAACATTGTGATGCAGTGTCTTGAACATGTATATCTCCTCATGCTACACAAGACACAGGTTGATATTTTGGCACCATAAAATTTGACAACCAAGGAGCTATCAGCCATAGCACTTACAATCTCCCCCTTTGTCAAATTTCTGACAAAACACACTTAACAATAAATAACACAATAATCATGCACAAGTTATAAAAGGAAACCAGTTATAGCCTGGTTAAAGAATCATGCACCAATTATCATCAACTAGCACAGAACATCATGAAAACATCTCCTCACATACTACCCATGAGTAGCACATATATATGCAAGTGAAAAAAATGCTACTACTCATAATCCATCTATCAATCAATCCATATCAATTCTTCCCCTTTTTGTCACAATATGACAAAGGAAGAAAGAGAAAGAAAATCGAAAAGGATAAGAAACAAGAGTAATAAAGGATTAACTGGTCAAGATATAATTAAATAAAGTCTGCATACCATTAACTAGTTCAAAAAAAACTCAGTCAACCAGATAAAGTTCACAAACCAACACAAATAGACTTAAAGTTATTACAGACCAAAGAGTAAATCAGTTAATCTGAACCTAAAGAAGGAGCAGGTATGGAAGGATCAAGTTAATGCATGCCCTTGTTTAAGCGCCTAAGATACTCGTGCATGTATTTGAACTGTAAATCATGGGCAACATTCATATTTTCAACCTTCTCCTCAAGTGCACAAAGACGAGCATCAAACTCAGATGGCTCATAGTCAGGATCATTAATAGAATCAAATTTAATTTCATCAAAAATATCATCCATATTTATATCATCTGGAAAAAGATCATTAGCTTCTTCTTCATTCCCTGCTTCAGCTCCACCACCACCACCATCCACTTGGCCAGGAGCCTATTCTAATTTCATCTTTTTTATATTTGAGTTATTATAGATAAGATGATGGATGGGAGCCTCTCCAACAGGCATAACGACCATCATATGAGAAGCTAAAACAGTCATAAGATAGGCAAATGGAATATCACTATGACCTGAATGGAGACGAAACTGAATGATGGAATGACATATCAAAGATGGAAGGTAAACTTTAGTACTAGAGATGACATAATGCAAAACCCGAACCATAAAAGAAATCATATCTGTTTTATTACCAGAACACGAATATAGATTTGAAATAAAGATTCTATGAAGAACCCCATATCTGGGTAACAAGTACTTTGAGCACAGTGCATTCCCTTTATGAGTCCATTGCACATTCATATTGCATAAATCTCTAATGAGCATTCATTTTTCAGATTCTGAGGGTTTCTCAGCTAGAGTATGAGTAGGAATACCCTCATTATTAATAGGTATATCCATTAATCCTACAATCAGATGGCGGTCAACTTCAAATTGTCCTTCTCTAGTATTAATTTTAAAAGATAAGTTCTCAGACGAAAAATCAGAGATACATACAAACATGAATTGAGTAATAGATTGGTATGCAGGCCCACCCTAATGTAAGATGTTATCCCATCGTACAGCTTGGAGGAGTGAAAGAATACCAAATGGAGCAATGTGATCAAGAAATACAGGATGCTCAACAATAACTTTGTGCAAACACAAATCCCGCACATATGGGGGATCATCTTCGGGTGACCGAAGGTGGCGTCGAGTTATTGGAGTAGATCTAGAAGAAGATGGACCACAGGAAGTTTTCTTTTTCTCTCTAGATCCATTTCCAATAAGAAACAAGAAATTACAAAGGAAGTAGAGATGGGTTTTTCTAGATCAGTAAATAGAGAAGAAAAACCTTAAAATCTTAACAAAGCTTTAAATCAAGTACTCCAATGACAAAAAAAGAAGAGAATAGAACATGAATCTACAAGATTGACTGAAAAAATACACTAACCTTGAAGATCAAGTAGTGGGTTCGACTGGTTGAGCGTCGGCTCGTTGAAGAGGAAATAGGAAATGAGGAAGATGAGATTTTTCCCAAATTTTAAAAGACCCAACATGCTCCACGGCCAGTTTTGAGCTATCCTCGACCATTTATACCATGACTGGTTGAGCACAGCCACGACTGGTCATGGACTGACTAAAATATGTAATTTTTATAAAAGTTTAAAATTTTAATCAACAAGATATCAAGTATATATACATTATGATACACATATGCATGAATAATCAATTTAGAATGCACATACTAAGATCAAATTTTAAATTATTAAACCTACTTTTGTCGAGCAGTTTAGTGAAAATGTAAGCAAGTTAAGTCTTGGTCGGAATATATTCCAAAGATATTATTTTTTATTCCACTAATTCATGAATATAATGAAACCTACTGTCAATGTTCTTAGTACGTGAATGCTGGATTGAATTTTTTGAAATATTTATGGCACTGGAATTATCGTAATATAAAATCATTGTATCCTGTGCAATTCTATAATCGCTTTATATGTGTTTCATCCAAACAAGTTGAGTACATGCATTTCCTGCTGCAATGTATTTAGCCTCAGCTGTTGAAAGCGATATAGAACTTTGCTTCTTGCTAAACCAAGAAACTAAACAATTTTCAATATAAAAACAACCACCACTAGTTGATTTCCTATCATCGATATTACCAGCCCAATCAACATCTGAGTACCCAGCCAATTGAACACTAGTTTCATGAGGATACCAAAGACTGAGATTTACAGTACGTGTGACATATCACATAATTTGCTTAACAGTAGTTAAATGTGACTCTTTAGGATCAAACTGATATCTAGCAGAAATACTAACACTTAAAGCAAGATCAGGTCTACTAGCAGTTAAATAAAGTAAACTGTCAATTATACTACGATATAACTTAGGATCAATATTTTTACTTGTAGAGTCCTTTGAGAGTCTTAAAGTTGTACTCATATGAGTATCGAAATTCTTACCATTCTCAAATCTGAAGTTTTTGATTAAGTTCAGAGCATATTTGTTTTGAGAAATGAAAATACCATTAAGTTGTTATTTTACTTGTAACCCAAGAAAGTACAATTCCCTAACCATGCTCATTTCGAACTTAAATTTCATTAAATCTGCAAACTCAACAGTCATGTTAGTACAAGTGGATCCATAAATAATATCATTAACATAGATCTGTAATATTAAGATATGATTATTAAGTTTCTTAACAAACAAAGTTTTATCAACACTTCCCATTTGAAAGTTATGACTTAGTAAAAACTTAGTCAACTTTTCATACCATGCCCTGAGAGCTTGTTTTAAACCATAAAGAGCCTTTTTTAGGCAATAAACATGATCAACACTCTTAGGGTCTTCAAAACCTGTTGGTTGTTCAACATACACTTCTTCATGTAAATCGCCATTTAAGAAGGCACTCTTTACATCTATTTGATAAATTTTAAATTTTCTAAAACAAGTAATGGAAATAAATAGTATGATAGATTCAAGACGAGCTATTGGGGCAAAAGTTTCATCATAATCAATACCCTCAATTTGAGTGTATCCTTGAACAACCAGCCTAGCCTTGTTTCGAATTATATTTCCAAGTTCATCAGTCTTATTTTTGAAAATCCACTTAGTTCTGATAATATGTTTATCTTTAGGTTTAAGAACAATATACCAAACATCATTTCTCACAAATTGGTCAAGCTCTTCTTGCATCACAAAAATCCAGTTTTGGTTAGTAAGGGCTTGTTTTACGTTAGTTGGTTCAATCTGGGATGTAAAACATACATAATTACATATATCTTCTAGTTGTCTACGAGTGCACACACCAGTGAAAGGGTTTCCAAGAATCTGAGTAGTTGGATGATCTTTAACAGTCCTTAATTTAGAATTGTTTTGTCTTGATGAAGTATCTGGTCTGTCGATTATAAGAACTTCATCATTATCTGAATTTGGGGCAAGTGTATTTAAGTGATCATCTATGACCACATTTATAGATTCTTGAATTACACCGGTCCTTTTATTCAGTACTCGATATGCACGACTATTTAAAGAATATCCTAAAAAGATACCTTCATCACTTTTAGTGTCGAACTTACCCAGATTTTCACGGTCATGTAAAATATAGCACTTGCTCCTAAAAACTCAAAAGTATTTGGCAGTAGGCTTCTTTTCGAACCACATTTCATAAGCCGTTTTATTATTCGATTTACTTGTATAAATCCTATTAATTATATAACAGGCAGTATTTACAGCTTCAGCCAAAAGATTTTTAGGAAGCTTCATACTATTCAACATTATATTAGCCATTTCTTAAAGAACTTTATTTTTCTTTCTACAATTCCATTTTGCTGTGGAGTTTTAGGTGCAGAGAATTCATGTAACATCCCCTGATCGCTATAGAATTTCTCAAAACTACTATTCTCGAATTCAGATCCATGATCACTACGAAACTTACAAACATGAAAACCTTTTTCAGTTTGGATCCGTTTGAGAACTCTTTTCATTTCTTCAAGGGTTTCGTATTTATCATTTAAAAAGGCTACCCAAGTGAATCTGGTAAAATCATCCACGATTACCAAAATATATTTTTTGCCACCTCGACTCTCTGCCCTGGTAGGTCCTATAAGATCCATATGGAGAAGCTCTAATAGTCTTGATGTGACATTGGAGTTCACCTTCTTGTGAGAGCTCCTTGATTGCTTACCAAACTGGAATTTACCACGTATTTTGTCTATCTTTTGTAATTTAAGTAGACCTCTTATCAGTTCTCTTTTGCTCAGTGTATACAAATTACAGTAGTGTACATGTCCAAGGTGTTTATGCCACAAGTCTGTCTCATTGGTATGGGCCATGTAACACGTTTGACTAGATAAGCTAGATTCACTAACTATATAGCAGTTTTTGAAAGTTTTGCGACCAATTAAGATTACTGAACCTTTATTATTTTGAATTTCACAACCTTGGTTAGAAAATTCTACACTATGCTTGTTATCGCATATTTGAGATATGCTTAGCAGATTGTGTTTCAATCCTTCAACATATAAAACATTTTTAAACAAAGGGAGCTTATAGAGTTGAACCGTACCTTGGCCTATAATCTTGCAGTTGCTTCCATCGTCAAATGTGACTGAACCATCAGTCATGTCTTTGAGATTGGTGAATAGACCTTAGTCATATACCTTGAGCATCCACTGTCTAGGTACCACTTTGAATAGCTTGTAGCTTTGAAAGCAGTGTGGGCAACCAAGGTGATAACCTTAGGAACCCATTTCATTACTATTTTGGATTTAGGTGTATAGTTGGCCTTCTTTTATTTGTAGTTGTTGTAAGAATGACCTACTGAGATGGATTTTAAAAGCTCCTTAAGAAAATCAACTATTTTTTTAGCTAAGGGGTTTCAGTTCTGAATTTTATAGTTGATGTAGTTGCTTTTAGGTTTTTAAAAAGTTTTAGTATTTTTTGAAAAATCTTAATTTCTACTTTTCCCTTTTGATTTTAAAGTCTTTCCTCTTATAAACTTAGGAGGCGTATTATTCTGTTTAAGAGGAACATTTTTATCGTAGCCCAAACCAGATCGATCGCCACATTTCTTTAATCCAAATAAAATTTTTTCTAACTTTGGATCTCCTTGGGCATACTTCCATGTATCATTTAAACTTAAAAGAGAAGAGACTTCAAGTTTAAATTTTTCATTTTCAGATTTCATATTTTCAATTTAGGAGGTTTTGAATTCTAAATCGAATTTAGTCTTTTCAAAACAATCTGAAATATGGGATTTTTCTAAAACAAGGGATTCAAAATTTTCTTTAAGCTTTGAAAAATTTTCTTTTTGAAGTTTTAATTTGACAACAATTTTACAAATTTCCTTATATGGGGCATTATAAGCATCTTAAAGATCATCTTCATTTTCACATTCACTATTTAGATTTTCTTTACTTGTTGAATCATTATCCGAAAATGTAATTTTAGTTAGAGTCATAAGGGTTTTAACTTCACTAGCCGACTCGGTTTTAGAATCTTCTGATTCAGAAGAGGCTTCAAAATTATAAGATTCATCCTAAGTAGTCAACATTCCCTTCTTTTTGGGTTTGTCCTTTTTAGGACACCTGTTTGCTAAATGCCCATATTCATGGCAGTTGTAACATTGTCTTTTAATGATTTTCAAGTTTTAGGCTTAGATTTTGTCTTATCATTTGATTTTTGGACATCAACCCTCTTTTTACTTTTAAAAAATTTGTAAAACTTTTTCGCTAAAAGGGCCATATCATCTTCAGAATTTTGCAAATCAGAATCGTTATCTTTTTCTTGAAAACTATTTTTAGAAGTTTTCAAGGAAATAGATTTATCTTTTGGAGCTTTAAAAGTCAACTCATAAGTCTGTAAAGAGCCAACTAATTCCTCTACACTCATATTGTCTGTATCACGAAGTTTCTGGATTGTAGTAACCTTAGAATTGAACCGTTCAGGAAGCGAGCGCAATATTTTTGCACAAATCTTATTTTCAGGGATTTTCTCACTAAGACCCCACATAGAGTTCATAATGTCATTTAATCTTGTATAGAAGTCCATGAACATTTCATTTTCTTCCATACGTATTTCCTCAAATTTGGTTGTGAGGATTTGAATCTTAGATTTCTTGACAATTGATGTTCCCTCGTGTGTCATTTCTAAAATATCTCAGGCTTACTTTGCAGAATCATAGGATATAATTCTTTTGAATTCAAATGCGCAAGTGATTGCATTTAGTACTTTAGCATTTGCACTACTCTCACTTTTTTGAAGTGTGATCTAAGAAAAATAAGGTGTTACTCTCATTGATTTTTATCCATCGATACTAGTCACTTCAGTGGTAGTACTGTGGCTAGCCACACACTTTCAACCATTGATTTAAGGAAAATCCTCATCCTGGCTTTCCAATTGGCATAATTGGTTCCATCGAAAGGTGGAGGCCTAGTGATCGAAAGGCTATCAAAATTTGACATCATAAATATAACTTAAATCGATTAGCTCAGGAAATAAATCCAAATAAAAGAATTAAAACGAGATATTAGGCTCTGATACCACTTGAAAAGGCCTAGTTATAAGTCCTAAAGGGGGTGGGGAAGGGGGTGAATAGGACTATACCAAATTTAAAATAATAAGAGCAAAATTAAAGAATGAGATAGCCAAATAAATAAAATCAATTCACAGTGCTGAAATGAAAAGCAACCTTATTAAACAAGTATTGAGAAATTGATACAAATGTTGTTCTAAGGACAACCTTACACCAAAAACCAAGGGTTTATGGTAGGGCAACCTTATTTCTAGAAAGGTCAATTATATCAAAAACTCAAACTGAAGAGGAATAAAAGAATAGCAAGGAATTGAAATAAATTATAGGAATTTAAATCTAAATTATTACAACATTCCCCACAATGTTTGAAATGTAAATTTACAACATTCAAATCCACACATACATCCCACAATTCTGAATGATCAAAGATAGAAAAATAAAGCACATATCCACAAAACACAAAGAGTTATAGTGGTTCGCATGTGTGTTCACCAACTGTTAAACAACAGTTACACAACTTGCTACTCCACTCCTAATATCCTCACACAGGGGATATTAGCAATCACTATCAAAATAGGTTTTCACAAGTTCACCCAAAACCTTCACAATTGTGTCTTTTAGAAAAGGGCTTACACAATTCAAAAACCCTCACTTCTGAGTTTTCTGGCTTCCATTAGATAACCAATAGATTAAGATTTTTCTAGCTTAATCTTAAATAAAACCAAAATAAAGGAAATTTACACAAATATAAAATACTTGGAATTCTCCTTTTGTAGCAGCCCGAAAGAACCAATCAGATTAGAAGTTCGAATAGAAGTTCAATGTCCAATACTCACTTTAAAATGGTTCTAGTTCTAAATTGATTTTAAATTAAACCAGTTAGGCTTAGCTCTATTTGATTTTGATTTCAAGAAAAAGGAATATCACAATTCCTCTTTTCAATTAAGATGGGAATGTAGAAACAAAATTGTTCCATGATTGTCGTAGGGTGTCTACAACTGGTCGTAGGCCCTCTATGACTGGTCGTAGGACCCAAAGATTGGTTGTTGTAGTTTGAGTCGTAGAACCAAGACTGGTCGTAGGACAAGTCGATATTGTTCATGCGACTGGTTGAACAGACTCCAGGACTGGTCGTAGCACAACCAAAAATTCTGAAAATTTGTAACAAACTTAGGACTGGTCTTGAAATTTCTTGGACTGGTCGAGGTAGTGCTAGGACTAGTCGAACTGAGCCTATGACTAGTCTTAGAACAGATCAAAAACATATAATAAGATTCAAATTGAATTATGTATTCAAATTGAATTATGTATTCAAAATGACCTACCATGAGGTCAATCATACCTTGTAAGTGAGATATGAACATTAAGACTTTATTTCTTCAGAAGAAGATTGACCTTTATAGATTAAGAAGCTTGATGTATCTTGAACTTGAGATCCAACTTATAAACTTCTTCTTGAGTTGTACACTTTGAGTCTTGATATGTACTTGTCTTTTGTTCTAGCTCTTTTGAAAGACTTTTATCATCGGCGTTTACAAACCTTGCATGTCTTGAAGTAGAGCTTCATTCTCAACTTAACATTATGATGCAGTGTCTTGAACATGTGTATCTCCTCATGCTACACAAGACACAGGTTGATGTTTTAGCACCACAAAATTTGATAACCAAGGAGCTATCAACCATAACACTTACAATAACCTTATTTCACGAACGTTTGTAAGGATCAAGATCTCAAACCAAGCAAGAGACAATAAAGCTATTTATTACAAGCATTCACTACTTTCGCATAAATAAAATTATAACCATTCTCCACAAATGTAAAAATTAAACATTCACCACAACACCACAAATTATAGTGGTTCGGTGTGTACAACAACTGTTGTCAACCTCCAAACCTGAAAATTGGGCTCATAAAATTCCTGATCGCCGAATCCGATGCTGACAGCCTCCATATGTAACGCCCGTGAAAAATTCATACTTGGACTCGAGTACCAACTCGACCCGAAATTGCGTAGAATTAATTCTTTTAGAAAATATGACTAAGTTAGCTAGCGCAATGCTGGAATAGCTGGGAAATAGTCCCTGATCACTTTAAATACGTTCTACGAGACCTAAATCGAGTAGAACCAATGACTCTATAATACTCTATAACCTCGGACCAAACTCTAAGCAGGTTTGTTCTCTGGACCACTTTGAATCTTTGTATTGGATCTAGACCGCGCGTCGAAAGTCCGATACCTAATATCTTAGACCGTTAGAACCGCCTAGCTGGACTTGACACTCATTTTGAAAATCAAGTCAAACCGATAATCACAGGCTATTTCATTGAGCCCGGACCGAAGAGAGTGCGAATAGGGATAGAATTGGAATTTCAAATTCAAATCTGGAACACGACTTGACGCGTCAGTATTAAGCGTTCTGACCGTCAGAATTTTGTCAGATTACACCCTCGGATCAGGAGAAATTTCTATTTTATATCATGAGACTTTCAGACCTGATCTACGTGCGGTGACCGCTGAACTGAAACTGGTCTGCCATGTGCGATCTGCGGACCCAGCCGGACTGAAAACTTAATACATGCTAGATCTGGTACGCATGAGCTTAAGTCCGATCGCATTCTGCCAGGGGACCACCAGAAAGCATCTTTTGAACCGAAACAGCCCCGAATTGGATATGCACTAAGTAAACTTCGTTCCCGAGCCTATTTCGGATATTTTTAAGCTTATAAAAGGGGTTGAAACCCTCACTCCTCTCTCCCATCCGAAATTGCAAGAAACCCTAGATTGGGAGAGAGAAAAGGTGAGAGTTTGAGAGAGAGTGTAGAAGGGATTTTTCCAGTCTTCGTGCAACCTGTTGCTAGTGCCTAAGCAACCCTTCTTGATCACCAAGCCAGTGATTCTTCCACGTTTTCAGGTATAAAACAACCCTAGAAGTTGCTGAATTAAGGTTTGGTTGGATTCGTAGCATGCTAGCTAACGTAACTCGTAAAACAGGTTCTCTTATCGTCGTTGACGAAGCGTATACGCTCCGTTCAAATTTACGCATCCATAAGAGACTAGGTGAGGATTTTAGATGCTTTGATTGACGGTTTCCAATGCTTTCAATGTCGTTTAATAGTAGATTATCGACGGCATCGTCGTTTGACATGTACAACATGCTATCCGTTTCCTGTTTCGTAAATCAACGAAGAATATGAGATTTAGGGCATTTTAGTCATTTGTAGGAAGTACTGATTACATTCATATTTTGCTGATGTGATTGACATGGTTTGTTGTCGTATTAGGAAGTTAGGAATACGTGCATAATTAGTTTGGCAAAGAGATTCGCCAAATTGCACACTTCGGGTCGACATACTATATGTAGACTTAAGTGTGTAGTGTATGTGTTTGTATAAATTCTTGTATTAGTATGTATTGAATTAAATGATGTTATGAAATAGTTTGAGATTGATTTCTCAATTAATATGCTGACCTAAATGATTTCCTACATGTTGACTATATGCATGATTTCATTACATGCATGAAATATATGTGCTTGAAGATTTATTTAAGTTGTATGTTATAACATGTGTTAACATGCTCACATGATTGTATTTCAATTCCAATACTCCTACATAAATTGCTGATGTGATTCCATAATTTTTTGGGACTAGACTTAGTCCAGGCAGTCGGTAACCGAGCGAATTCGTGGTTGGCTGGTCTTGGCCACGAACGACGCGTCGATGAACGCGAGTCGTGTTTGGAGTTGGCAACAGTGGTTAGGCCACGCGAAGTGTTTTACGCACTTCATGTCGTTCGACTTGAGATGCGATCGTGCTAGTCGAGCCCGTCAAGTAACCCGACTGGCCGATGTATGTTCACCTTATATGAGTCATAACTGCTTGAACCTAGGGTACTGAACTTACCATTGTAAACCCTGTTAACCGTGGTACCTTGATCCACGAAGACTCATGAGCCGGGCATGGTGGTATGGGACACCGTGGTCGAGCTGTCGGCCTACGCTGGGGCCACAAACCTCCCCGTAGTGACCAGTGAGCACCTAGTCTCATGAGCAGATTATGGTGGTATGGGACACTATATTCTAGCTGTCGGCCTATACTGATCAGGCGACGAGTCCTTTGTAGTGACCGCGAGCGTATTCTGAGTCTACGGGAGGCGACGACCCTTCAGTAGCAGTAGAGTACAGTAGGCCTGTATTGATAAGGTGATGGGGGAGCGGTGCAACGAGTGCGAGCAACAGCCCTGACAGCCCTTGCAGCGACCTACAAAATATACATCATATGAGATAACTAGGAGTGACGACCCTAGACAAGATCTGTGTTGGGATTGATACAAGGGAAGTACCTTAGTTTCCCAATCCTGCTGTTTGAATGGACTAATAACAACTCGAAAATCATATCACCATACCATTGCATGTGCCTGGAAGATGTGGAGCACTTGAGGGTCGATTGCATGTCGCGGTCATAAGATGGTGCCGTATGAAGGAGATCGTCGGTGAGGGCATACATCACGTCATGTCATCTTGCATTAACAACAGTATTAGGATTGTCTGATTTACTACTTTACTATTATTGCATGATTGATTTGTGAACATGTTAATCTTTGCTCTATGATTCCACTGAGTTGATCACTCACTCCCACGTTACGGGATAGTGTTTGCAACACCCACCAGACCCTGTTGTAGATGCAGGTGAGGCTGCGATCCAGGAGGCAGAGCCAGACTTCGACGAGGACCAGGACGAGTTCTCGTACATGCAGTATCATGATAGCTTTGCGTAGGCGACCTGGGTTGATGGGACTTCAGTAGGACTATTTTGAACATTTGATTTTATTCATGTATATGTATATGAGACTCAGAGATGTATTCATACTTTAGAGACAGATGAGATCTACTTTGTTTTTCCTTACAGAGATATATATATTATTTAGTCTTCCGTTTGCTTTTATCACTGGATCTGGAGTATGAATTGCAGTTTTGGTATACTTTTACTCATGTGAATGCTTTAAATCAGACAACATTGAATCATAATCATTTTTGTTGCATAAGTGACGGTCTGGAACTCGGGAGTTAAGTTTATACACGACCCCCAATTTTCAGGGTGTTACACCATAGTACCCCATTCTTGGCTCCTAGTGTGTATATGCCAGATTCCGATCCTGAGATCCTACAAGGAGGATTTTTTCAATGTACATTTGTCTCATAAGAAGCATAACCATAAGTTTACCTAAATTACAAAGGCAACATCATCATCACATATCTACTAATATAAACATTTGAATACAATGCTGAAAGGAAAATACATATATCAAAAATCAAAGCTCCAAAAGTCCATTGCACGCTCTAGGCTCAACGCCGCTGCGACCTAATGCCACCTACACACATTTATCATTCATAAGCTTATAAAAGCTTAGAGGGGGGGTGAAAGTGTGTGCACAAGGTAAGTGTCAAATATACAGTATAATGCTATAAATCATATAATATCAAAAATACTGAAAAGATCATGAATCGTACGATATCAGTGCAAACAGAAATATACTAATAAGTCTATGAGTGTTATCAGGTGTACCAAGGCTATACAATGCAAGGCATGAATGCAAATGGCTATATCAATGCAGAAACATGGCAACTCAAAATACTAAATGCTGCGGATGCAATGTAATATGCGGTGCGAATGAAATGAACAAGCTGGAGTGAATTTAGGATGATAGTATGTAGTATTGCAGGCTATAGGGTCCATCACAAGGGACTTCTATCCAAACTAGTCTCATACCTAAATTTGGATAGTCAGACTCAATGCGTTAAACTCCTGATCTCAGGTTAGTTATGCGTACCAACTGAAATTCTAGTCGTTACGAAGGTACATGTAATAAATAGTTGTGCACCACTAGCCTAAGTAAATAGTGAATGAATAAATGAGTATGCAATTCTTACTTAATAAGTCCACATATCAGTACTGTACATCTTTGGGATCATCACCGGGTCTAGTACACTCCAAGCTGGCTACTACCCCAGCCGGCTACGTAGCCCAGCGAGTGAAAAAGACCTCAATACTAGCCTGCCAAAAGTATACCAATGCCTACCTGGCTCATCGATAATGGACCCATTTGGGAGCTTGTCAAACTCAGCTTAGCTTATAGCCCTCTCACTCAGGTAGATAAGGGCAACACCCCCTCCCAAACAACCATGACACAGTGGGAGATGCGGCTTACTGGTATTCGGCACTCGGGCGCTCATATATCCACTCGGTTTAGATGTTGGGGCGTCTCTTGCCTTGGAGGTTTAAGGACTTTCACCCACGGACATCCAAAGTGCCCAGATGCTTGAACCAAACATTTTCGGTATCCCATCTAACCATCCATGACATGCCTGTGGAGGCCATAGCCCTGATGTCGCTAGGGCGTAAAGTAATCACAGTCACACAATGAAAGATACATGAGTCATGTAGTCCAATCATGCATCAATCCTACGCATACCGTGCACTCATGTAGGATAACTCTACCTATCAGGGAGTCCCATGAACCATTTATACTATGACATATGCAATGGTTAATCACATCTCATAATAAACATGCAGATGATGTGTATGGGCATGTATCATAATGTTATACGGTCACATACTCATAACTGATATTAGTAACTGACATCGACAATTGGCCTCGATAATGTGGACATTAACCAACATTGCCCCCAAGGAATGGCCCCCATGGAGCCTAACATATAGTGGACCCATGGCCTCACACAACAGCCTGATATATAACACTGTGGGCCTCACTCAAGAGCTTAATACACATCATGATGGGCCTCTCACATGAGCCTAATATACATCACAACGGGCTCCATCGCCTGACCCTCAAATACACCACAATGCACCTCATCACATAGGCCTCATATACATCACATTGGGCCTTAAACACGGGCTGAATACACATCACAATTGGCCTCAAATACGGGCCACATACACATCACATTAGGCCTCGACAATCGGCCTTAATACTTAGCCTTAACAATTGGCCTCAATATTCGACCTCGACAATCGGCCTCGATAATCAAAATTGGCTTTGACAATCAGAATCAGCCTTGATAATTGACCTCGACAATCAGAATCGGCCTTAATACTCGTCCTCGACAATAGGAATCGGCCTATAAAATTGACCTCGATAATGAAAAAAGGCTTATACAATCAGCCTCGACAATTAGAATCGGTCTTGATACTTAGTCTTGATAATCAAAATTGGCCTTGATACTCGGCCTCGACAATCAAAATCCTCCTATACAATTAGCCTCAACAATTAGAATCGGCCTCAACAATTGAAATTGACCTATACAACCGACTTCAACAATTGGAATCAGCCTATACAATCTACCTCGACAATCAGAATCGGCCTCGATACTTGGCCTTGACAATAAGAATTGGCCTATACAATCGGCCTCGATACTCAGCCTTGATAATCGAAATTCGCCTTGATACTTAGCCTCGACAATCGAAATCGGCCTCTACAATTGAAATCGGCCTCAACAATTGGCCTTGACAATTGGAATCGATCTCGATACTCAGCCTCGACAATTGAAATTGAGCTGTACAATCAGAATAAAAAAATTAGAGTCGACCTCAATAATTAGAATTGGCATATACAATCAGCCTCGACAATCAGAATCGGCCTCAACAATCGGCCTCATCATAAGGTGGGGTCTATAGATGAACAGTCGATGATGGATCAAGTAATATCAATGGGGCCCATTCATTTGGGTTAACCCACTAGAGAATGATGAGAATGGGCCTAACCAGGCCTAAGGAAAGTTCACAATGTGGACATTAAACCATCATTGTCCATCAACGTGGCTATTTAACCAACATTGCTCCCAAGGAGTGGTCCACATAAACATCATTACATACATTATAGTGAAATTACACATTACATCGGTTTGCATGTTCATCGTATTGTGCCTCACTCAAGGGCCACATATACACCACATTGTGTGTCACGCCCCAAACCCAGAAATTGGATTCAAAGGAATCCCGATCGTCGAACCTGATGTTGACAGCCTCCGTAGTACCCCATTCTCGGATCCTAGCGTACATATGCCAGGTTCTGATCTTAGGATCCTACAAGGAAGATTTTTCAACGTACATTTGTCTCATAAGAAGTATAACCACAAGTATACCTAAATCATAAAGGCAACATCATCATCACATATCTAGTAATATAATCATTGGAATACAATGTTGAAAGGAAAAATACATATGTTGAAATCAAAGCTCCAGAGGATAGCTGCACGCTCCAAGCTCAATGCTGCTGCAACCTAACGCCACTTGCATGCATCTATCGTGCATAAGATTATAGAAAGCTTAGAGGTTGGTGAAAGTGTGTGTAAGGTAAGTGCCAAGTATACAATAAAGCCCATCATGCATCATCGGGATAAGCAGAAATACTGACAAGATCATGAATAATACAATATCAGAGTAAGCAAAAATATACTGGTGAGTCCATGAGTCACATAATATCAGAGTACGCAATGCAGATCAGAATGAACCAAATATTATATACTGTAGATGCGATGCAATATACAGATCCTGTCAAGTCCTTCTAAGCCATATAAGTGCAGAAACATAGTAATCTAAAATGTCCTATGCCGTGGATGAAATGCAATATGCAATGCGAATGAAATGACCAAGCTGGAGTGAAGTCGGGATGATAGTACGTAGTATTGCAGGCTATTAACCAACATTGCTCCTAAGGAGTGGTCCACATAAACAACATTACATACATTATAGTGAAATCACACATTACATCAGTCTGCATGTTCGTCGTATTGTGCCTCACTCAAGGGCCACATATACACCACATCATGCCTAGCCATACGAGCCACAAATACATCATAATGGACCTTATCAACTGGGCCATAAATACATCACAACGAGCCTTATCAACTGGACCATGAATATAACATAATGGGCCTCTCGTACGGGCTAAAATACAACACAATAGGCCGCACTAATGGGCCTTGGATACATCGCAAAGGGGCCTCATATGCAACAAGTGGGCCGCACTAATGGGCCTTAAATTGAGAATAGGTGGACCTATACCTTCGAAATGGGCCAAGCAAATGATTGACATGGATGAACAACACCTATAATAGTGGGCCGCACATCCAGTGAACTGCACAACATGGTTATAACACATACATCACGATTGGTCCAACCCTAAAATAGACGGATGGTGTAGATCAAATTATACATCATGGTGGTCTGCAGCACCGTCACATGGTATCCAGCACTGTCCAAACTATCCAGCACCATCCAGCACATTAGGACGGTGTGATGAAAAAAATACATCATTGTGGGATCCACGAGTGTGGCCCACCAATCCAGCCAATAAATGGACAGTGTGAATACAATAAATCATCAAGGTAGGGCCCACCATAACGTTTATTTTCCATCCAATCTGTCCATACGGTCACAAGGACCTAATAAGGAGGAAAAATAAATATTATATTGATTCAAAACTTCTATGGTCCCTAAAGGAGTTTCAATGGTAGACGTTCAAACCCACTGTTGTTGTGGTGTGGCCCACCTAATAATTGGATCTGTCTTATTTTTATTCTCAAGCCTTGAGATGGACTTGCCAAATGAATGGGCTATTTTAGGTGAATCACATACATCGAGGTAGGGTCCACATACGTGGTCCGTCCGACCCTTAAAATGAGATCGTCAAATGGGTGGACGGTTTAGATGGAACACATCCATCAAGGTGGGGTCCACCCATTCAGTGCGCAAGATGGTGTGGATGGCACCATTACATCATAGTGGGGGTCCCATAGCTCATCTAGATGGACAACTAGGCATAGATACAGCAAGGTGGGCTCCCACGTGGTGTGACCCCACTAAGATACACACACACACACACACACACACACACACACACACACACACACATCTCAGGTGGTTCCCACGTGGAGGGTCCTTACTCTTGCCCGGGTGGTAGACTCCCAGGAGTTTCAACTCCCGGTTAAGGGTTCGAGTGCCCATAGGTGGTGAAATTCTACTAGCGTGTGTGTGGGGTGTGTGAGCATGTGTTAAAAAAAAAAAAAGGTGGTTCCCATGTGGAACCACCATAATATAATATAATGTAATATTATTATATACATTATATCATGATATATATAAAATTATTATTATATTTTTTTTAAAAAGGCTTCCAACGTCAAGAGACTATATGGACGCTGGATGGTTCGTTGGATCCTCATGTCCAGTAGGGGTGGGTCCACGTGGTGTGGCCCACAAGATATCATTAAAATATATTTTTTTTGTGTTGCTATAGTACATACGCAACACGAACAAATGGTGGGGTCCACACCAGTGAGCCACTTTGCCGATCAAGCTGATGTTTGTATTTTTCCTTAATCTAAGGCAGCGAGTCGGGCCCCACCAAATGAATGGTCTAGATCACGTGGGCCCCAACCACCACCAAAAGAGAGGAAAAAATAGAGAGAGAGAGAGAGAGAGATAAAGAGAGATCGGAGTAGCAGAGGGACCTTGCCACTACGGGCCCCTCATATAAATCATACATTAAGATGGGTTCCACCATACGTGGATCCTTAATTCATCAAAACCACACAAATTAACTCTAGAAAACACCCACCTTTGATCTCCTCTTCCTTCTTCCGCCAATGCGATCTAGAGCTACAATGGTCGCGATTCAAAGGTCGAGATCGGCTTTGGAGGGTTGGATTGGATGGTAGGGAGTGGGCCACACAAAGCTTCTCTTATGGAGGTCTATAGCTTGGATGTTGGATTGCTCTCATGGAGCTTGGAGAATGAGAGAGAGAGATTGTAAGAGAGAGAGGGATGGGTGAGTGATGGGGTGTGATAGGTGAGAGATGGGTGATGAGTGATGGATGTGTACTTGGTTGTAAGAGAGAATTGACTTTAGGTAAGGTTATGTAAGAGAGGGATGGGTTGGGTTGCTTGTACTTGATTGATGGATTGATGTGGCTTATCATAGAGATTCCCTCAGTATTTTCAACATGCGGCATTTTCCTTGAACCAAACGTGGGTCCACATCTCTTGGCCTAGGTACCTCCTCGGTGCGCGAAACGCAGCATCGAAATCGCGGTGACGGTGCAGTACTAAGGTACAAGTCTCAGGTTGAGCCAAATCTAGAATATGGGATACGACTTAGAGCTGCACACAAATGTCGATTACAGGTCGCGGGTTACCGAAATTCGACTAGAAGCACCGTGAAAGCCTATGGAATGGTATCGGCTAGGATACGGGTCTCAGAACTGTTCTCAAATAGCCACACCTACTCCACTCCCAATAATCACTATCCATGTGATATTGGCTTTCACTATAAATAAGGTTTTCACATGGTCACCTTAAAACCTGATATAGTTATGATTTTAATGGACTATCACAAACAAAAATTCCCTCATTGAGATTTTTTGGCTATCTTAAGTAAACTAACAAATGAGATTTTCTAGCTATCTCAATAAAACCAAAATACAAAAGATAAAATATAATAATTTTCACCTTTAAGATGTATCTCTTGATGTAGCATGTAGAACCGCTTTTCTTGAAGTAGATTGTTCAATGTCCAGTTTCATAAACAAGTATTCTAGGTTATAGATTAATTTTAAATCGATTCAAACCAAAGGTTACTTGTTTGAATTCCTCAAGATCTCAAAGAAGAGTATCTACTCTCTTTATAGAATATGATTCATAAAACGAGAGATCTAGGAATTGAAATAAAAATCTATTAAAAATACCATGCAATAGCTTGATAACAATGGGGACTTCTCTCTCTCTCTCTCTCTCTCTCTCTCTCTCTCTCTCTCTTTCTCTCTCTCTTAATGTAGGCTTTTATTAGCTTGAATTGGTAATATTGGATTAAGAGAAGGCCTCGATATATAGGCTGAAAAGTTGTTGCTTTAACTCATCTATGTTTTTTTTGACTCATCTAAGGATCATCAAATTTTTAAATTTTGAGCATTTTAACATCTCGAATTTTCATGGCCAGAGTTATACTTGTGCCCGAGAAAAATGGGTGTTAATAATGTATAAATTGGATGCTTTGAAAATCGTAGCTTTTTTTTTTTTCATTTGGATCACATCCAGATACATTTATGAAGGAAACATGCATGAATAAAATCAACTGTATTGATTATTTCATTAGAATAAAAGAATAATCAAATGCCCTCTCAATGGGAGCTTATTACAATATCAGAGTTCACAGTGGAAGTATAAAACTAATTCATAAAACTATCTTCTCATTCTTTCAGTATAATCTTTAATAGAGAAGTAGTCCTCTAAGTCTTTAATCTATATGTCACTTGCATCATCTATACGGTTGGTAAAGGGTCAATGCCCCACTCATAGTGATGGTTATCATTTAAGATTAAAAATAATTCAAGAGATTTATAAAAGTAAAGAAAGGGTTCTAATACGTCTCGTACTCCACTAATACATGAAATATTAGTATGCGCAAACAACCTACATGAGATGCATGCCTAGCATAGTGTGTGCGACCATCATACGCAGTGATCATCACAATGTCGAATATAATTCATAGGAAACCCGACTCGACCTGCACTCTCACCTTACAAATATTCGTTGGGATGGCCAACACTAACATGTATTTACTCGAACATCTCAAGGCGACACCACAACGTGATTGGGAGATTTACATAACACGATGTGTTCATGGAGTAACTATTTATGACATCCAATCTCGAAAAGGTGATAAGAAAACATGATGATTTACCTTCATCGATTGTGCACCACACCAACCAACCCACGGAATTATGTGTCAAACAAGAGAGCCACTACCCATAATGCATTACGTCCATGATAAATATTGAGTCACTAGTTGTGATACCTTCAACACATCACTTACATTGATAGAGAATGTGATCTGAATTATGAAGGTTCTAGAATAGCAATACACATGCCTAACCCTTAAAGATAGATAGCACAAGGCCAATATAATAAAGAAAAGAGTAACAATGGTCAACTCAATAAGAGAAGAGTAGCAATGGCTAACTCAACAAATAAAAGAGTGGAAATAACCAAATCAGTAATAAGGAGAGTGGTAGTGGCCAACTTAATAAGGAGACGAGTGGCAGAGCCAACTCAAATAAAGAGATGAGTTGTAAAGTCAACTTAAATAAAGAGACGAGTGGTCGAGCCAATTCAAATATAGAAACGAGTGGCAGAGCCAACTCAAAAATTTGATAAGGCAAGGGCAAGGCTTGTATCCTTGCCCCACATAAATTCAGAGAAATAACTTATAATTAACATCATATCAGCATCCCAAAAGGGCCAATAGTTGTTGATGATAAATTAAATAAAAACAGACAGAAAAATTATGGTACTATGAAAATAGGTAAAAGGTACATAAAAGGTGAGATAAAAAACATCAACTCAATTAAGGTAAAAGGTACGTAAAAAGTGAGATAAAATATATCAACTCAATTAAGATAAAAGGTACGTAAAAGGCACGATAATAACATATCAACTTAAATTATTGTAAGCTTGAAGGATAAAACCCTCACTTAAATTCTGAAAGGCCCCATCGATCTTGATTTTCCTTATCTTTCTTTCTTTCTATCTTTTCCTTTTCTTTCCTTCTTCCTCTACTCTTTCCTTCCTTTTCCTTTCCTTCCTTTTTCGTTCTGCCTTTTCTTTCTTTCTTATTGTTGCCTGTCGGCTGGGAGTTTCTTCTTCTCCCACGTTTCTCTCTCTCTCTCTCTCTCTCTCTCTCTCTCTCTCTCTCTCTCTCTCTCTCTGTGTGTGTGTGTGTTTTGTTATGTTCTTAGGACAATGGGGTGGTGAGCCTTTTTATAAGATACTTATCCCCTCTTTGTAACTCTGTTTATGAGGAGTCGGTTTAACATCTTACGCCACAACCTCTGCGCAACAGGGAGGATACGATCACGGTGTTCTTCCTCTATCTCATGCGAGATTTTAGTAGTTGGGGTTTCTGCATCACGGCCTTTTAGATGAACGTCCCAGATGTCTCTAGACGGATGCCTTTTGCCCCACTAAAGTACCTGGCCCAGTCGCGTTCTGATCAGATACGCAAATAAAGTTTCGTGAATCTGCTCCCAGTGTGAGAAGCAGCAGAGATCTCCTTCCATTTCCTATTTCTTTCTCTTTGGAGATCTTGGCTATGATCGGACGTGGTTTCGTTTAGTTTTGGGAGGTCCAGATCACTCCACGAAGTCCGTCCCGAGTTCTCTTACACAACGGAACGAAATCTCATCGCTGCCTCCTTTCCTTGACTTGCGGACAAAAGTCGGAAGAGAATCGGCTTGCGTGTTAGATGGATTGTAAAAGGGCCAAGGATTGGTCGGTTTTCTTCCCTGATCATGATGGATGGTGTTGATCATCCATCTGATTGTTTAAGTGGGCCATTGCATCTTCCAGTGGATGTTAGTCATTTACGCGTCTAGTGCAGTCCAATCTTGGTCTTCCTAGAGTGGTCTTTAGGTTCTACTTAACGGTGGGGATCACATGGGTCCCATCAGATTTTCCATCCTAAGGCTCTGAACGGTTTAGATCGTCCATATAGATGGTAATCCGGGGCCATGGCGTTAACAACGGATGACTGTCCGTTTCTCCTGCGAATGAGAATTTCTCCCCGTTTTTAAATTTCTGTCAGGTCAAACTAGGTTTGACCCAACTCTTTGTTCAGTGCACCACTGGTGCACATGAGTGGTGTACAAGCAATGTAAGTGGGGTTCACAGTGATGTTTTCAAATGAATCCACACCGTCCATTTGTTTTTTCTATCAGATTTAAGGGTTGAGACCAAAATGGAAGTATATCCAAAGATCAGGTGGCCCAAAACTGACATTGAATGGCTGATCTGTCCATTAGGTCATTTTCACAATGATCTAAGGGCTGAATTTTGACGTGTATGGTTAATTTCGGGTTTATACTCATGGTACAAGATTTCACACCAACTGGATTGTGGGAACTATGTGATCTAGAATTCAAGGGCCTAGGTTAGTGGTATTTTCGTAATTATTGCTAATCTAAGAGTTTTGTGAAATATAAGGGTGCTATATGGTTATAGGCACGTTTCGCAACAATTCTTACAAATGAAATTACCTCCAAATCATTACAACTGGATAGTTATTTGCTAATTTACTTAAGGAAAGGTTCATATGTCAAACCATGCGATGGATGGTCTCTGTCTTTAAAATCAACAGTCATATGGCTTGATCTATGAATGAAGATCATTCTCAATGGTTAGGTTTGTGTTAGGGCAAGGATGTAAGGCTATGATAGTTGGATTGGTATTGTACACATGTATATATTATGTTAAATTTTATGGTAACACTTGAGAACTTTTGATGCTCGAGTATCTAAAAGTTTGGAGCATTACAAGCTGGATTGGATAAAACTGAACTTCGACTTGTTAAAGTCCCTACTCGATTGGTTGACGGCCCTATTCGACTAGTTGAGCATAAGCTTTGACTGGTCGAGGGTGCCACATTTTAGTTGTTGTACTTCAATATGAACAAGCCTCGACTAGTCGAAGGCCCCTCTTCGATTGGTTGAAGAAGCAACTAAAAAAATCATTTTTAAAAAAAAAATTCAAACTTGGACTGGTCGAAGATTTCTTTAGACTAGTCGAGCCACAGCTTTGACTAGTTGAAGTTTAACTTATATTAAGTATAAAGACTCATACAAGTTTATATCTTGAAAGAACCTAAACCTAATGTCTTTTTAGGGTCTATTATACATGAAATGACTAAACATTGAAGTAGCTTGAATTTTTCGGAACTTATTCTTCTACTTGAATATTCAATAGAGCTTAAAGATGAAGATGGAACTTGATCGTCTACTAGAAGTGTATTAGAACTTGAATTTAGTAAAGCTTGAACTTTTCATCTTGATTTACTTCATGACATGAACTTCAGTAGAGTCTTGAACTTAGTAGATTGTGAATTATCTTGAAGAAGTAACCTCTTGAAATTTCCATCTTGATCCACATTAGACGGACTACTTTATAAGCTATTTTTTCCAAGAGAAATTTGATAAACAAAGATGTGATTTATACAATACAGTACTTACAATCTCCCCATTTGTCAAATTCGTGACAAAACACTTAATATTACAACAATTAAAATGATATCTTGAATCCTATGTTGTAGAAGATGCAGCTTTAATGAATGTGCAATTTTACTCCCTCTCAATGCAAGATTGTCCCTATATTATGACATACATATACAATGCAAGATTTCCATTCCAACCGTATATCAACATTCATATAATGTGCATCTTCATTCATTCTACCTATAAAATTGGCAATTCTCTCCCCCTTTTGTCACAAGATGACAAAGGGAAGAACACTCATTTGATTATAATTAATAACCCACAAGAATCAGTAGAATAATAAGAAGAAAATGCAAGGAAATATGTTAATTAAGGAGTTATCAAAATGTCATCAAGAAGAGAGTAGTGTTAGAAAGTTATCATCCAGCACACACAAAGTATAAAGTTATACAACCCAAAGTTAAATGAAAATCAGTCTAATTAGATCTAGAAGCGGATGGAGGATGTATAGATGGATCAATTTGATAAAGTCCCTTTGTAATGCGATGAAAATATTTTCGTATATATTTCATAGAAGCTTTGTGACTTTCAGCTAGAGTATCATATGATACCTTCAACTCAACAACCTTATCTTCCAAAGACTTGATCCGATCATCAACTTGGGGAGGTTGATAGTCAGGATTGGCTTCATTAGTCGATTCTAGCTCTACAAAGATGTCATCTATGGATGTGTCTTCAGGTAAAGTTGCGTCTTCCTCCTCTTCTTCATCCTCATCTCTCTAGCAGAGAAGGAATGTCAGGTTCATCTTATGGATATTTGTATTATTAAATGGGAGGGCTGACTCTGGTGTCTCAGTCAATGGAATGACAATATTGCAATAGGCAAGTCTTGTCATGAGATAAGGAAAAGGGATCGACCCATGGCCAGGATGGATACGAAATTGGATTATCATAAAATACATCAAAGAGGAAAGACAGATAGGGATGCCAGACACAACAGCGTGAAGGACACAAGTCATGAAGGGAGTAAGTTCAGACTTATTCCCAAACCGTGGATAGGCATTAAATGAGAAAATGCAATGAAGGACTCTGTATTTAGGAAACATCTTGTTGGCATGAAGGGCATTTCTAGAACTCCATTCAACATTAAATCGACATAATTTACGAGTAATGATCTGTCGCTTAGATTCAGTCATTTGTTTCAACAAGGGTGGCAATATGTATGCCTTCATCATTGACATTAACATCAAGTAAACCTGAGATCAGGTGTCGATCAATAGGAACTGTCCCTTTCTCTAAAATTAATAGAGAATGTTAAATTATCAAGGGACAATTCACCTATTAAAGCATACAGGCCTTGTGCTATTGAAAGATATGTCATTCCGCCCAACTAAGAATGTTTTCCCAACCAATGGCAGTACGAATTGGCAAGAGATGGAATAGAGCAATGTGGTCTACATTCATAGTCCTTTCAATGATAATTTCTCTAGAGCGGAAATCCCTAACATGCTCCAAATCTTCTTCGGGAGATCTTATCGTTCTCACTCTAACTGAAGTTGACCTGGAGGAGGAGCCATGAGTAGCCTTCCTCTTAGTGCGATGCTCTATTTAGAGATTACAATAGAGAGTATTAAAAAGAATAGATGTGTTTGGCTAAGATTAGATTTTTGCACAAAACCCACTATAGAAGGAATGTAAATCTCAAATAAACCACAAAAATGAATATTAACTAGCAAGGAGGAACCCAAATGTGGAAAGAAATTGGAAATAAACCACTTACAATGACAAAATGGAGATGGGTTCGACAAGTGGAGCTACGACTGGTCAAGGAAGAAAGTAAAAATGAAGAAAAAATATGTGTTTTTCCCTCTTTTAAGAAGTAAACCTATGCACTTCGACCGGTCAAGTATGGTCCTCGACCCAGCAAAGGTTAATTGGTTGAGGACGTACTCGACCCATCGAGTAGCCTAAAAAAATTTACATTTTTAATTTTTTAAATTTATATGTTTTGCATTTTAAAAATTATAAACATACAATAAATAAAAATGTATAAACAACATGATTTAATTAATTAAGATTACACAAACCAATGTCATGTTTTAATTTGGAATATTTATTCCTGTCAAGCGGTTTGGTCATGATGTTTGTAAGGTACTTTTTAGTTGGAATATACTCTAATAAAATACTATTATCCTCAACTAATTCTTGAATGTAATGATATCAGATATCAATGTCTCGTACGACAATGCTGAATGGGATTTTTTAAAATATTAATTGCTCTTGAGTTATCACAATATAATATCATTGTATCTTATGCCCATAATCTACTAATATCCTTTTCATCCAGATCAGCTGGGTACTAGCATTTCCAACTGCAATATATTCGGCTTCGTCAGTTGAAAGAGATACAGAATTTTGTTTCTTGCTGAGACAGGAAACTAAACAATTTCCTACGTAGAAACATCCACCATTAGTAGATTTTTTATCGTCGATGTTTCCTACTCAATCTGCATTGGTATATTTTGCAAGTTGTGCAGTTGTATCATGTGGATACCATAGACCGAAATTAGTTGTACTTGCGACATAACGAATTATCCGTTTAACAGTGATTAGATGAGATTCCTTAGGATTAGATTGATATCTAGCACATATTCCAACGCTAAAAGCAATATCAGGTCTAGTAGCAATCAAGTATAGAAGACTATCAATCATGCTTCGATATAAACGGGAGTTTATACTTTTACTTGTTTCATCCTTAGAAAGTTTGAGAGTTGTACTCATACGAGTATCAAAAATTTTCCCATTCTCAAACCCAAATTTCTTTACCAAATTCAAAGCATATTTGAATTGAGAGATTAATATACCATCTTCCTGTTGTTTTACTTATAATCTAAGAAAGTAATAAGTTCTCAAACCATACTCATTTCAAACTTGGATTTCATCATATCTGCAAACTCAATGGACAAGTTAAAGCATGTAGATCCGTAAATAATATCATCAACATACATCTTTACAATCAATATATGTTCATTATATTTTTTAACAAATAACGTCTTATCAACGCTACCCATAATGAAATTGTGACTAAGTAAAAATTTAGTCAACTTTTCATACCATGACCTGGGAGCTTGTTTTAGATTATAAAGTGTCTTTTAAAGATGATATACATGATCTGAAAGTTTAGGGTTCTCAAAACCCTTAGGTTGTTCAACATACACTTCTTCATGTAAATAACCATTTAGAAACACAATTTTAACATCCATTTGATATATTTTGAATTTCTTATAACAAGCAATTGAAATAAATAATCTAATGAGTTCAAGGTATGCAACTGGTGTGAAGGTTTTATCATAATTAATTCCTTCTATCTGAGTGTAGCCTTATACAACTAGTCATGCCTTATTTCTAATGATATTTCTCATTTCATCAGACTTGGTCTTAAAAATCCATTTGGTTTCAATTATATGTTTATCAAAAGGTCTAGGAATCAAATACCAAACATTATTCCTAACAAATTAATTTAACTCATCTTGCATAGTCAATATCCAACTTTTATCGGTAAGTGCTTTTACATTAGTAGGTTCAATTTGAGAAGTGAAGCAGGCATAATTATAGATATTTTCTTACTGTTTTCTTATCTAAACACCAGTATGAGGGTTGCCCAATATTTGATCAGTCGGATGGTCTTTGAAAGATCCTAATTTAGTATTATCTTATTTAGATGAAGAGTCAGGTTTATTGATAATATTGACTTCATCATCATCTTGAATTGGTGTGGGTGTGTTCAGGTGATCATCAATTACAACATTAATAGATACCTAAATAACTCCTGTTCTTTTGTTAAGAACATGATAGGATCGACTATTCAGAGCATAACCCAAGAATATTCCCTCATCACTCTTGGCTTCAAACTTTCCCAAATTTTTCCAATCACGTAAAATGAAACATTTACTTCTAAAAGTTTGAAAGTATTTGACTGTTGGCTTCTTATTGAACCAAAACTCATAGGTTATTTTATCTTTGGCTTTTCTAATATATACACAATTTATAATGTAGCAAACAGAATTAACAGCTTCAGCCCATAGGTTTTTTGGTAAGTTTATGCTATTTAACATCACATTAGTCATTTCATGTAACACTCTATTCTTTCTTTCAACAACCCCATTCTGTTAAGGTGTTTTAGGAGTAGAGAACTCATGTGATATACCATGGTCTGTATAATACTTCTCAAAATTATTATTTTTAAACTCAATACCATGATCACTTCTAATTTTGATCACATGTACTTCTTTTTCAATTTGAATTCATTTTAGAATTCTTTTAACTTCATCGAGATTCTTTGATTTCTCTCTCGAGAAAGCTACCCAAGTATATCTGGTAAAATCATCAGTAATAAGCAAAAAATACTTCTTTTCACCTCTACTCTCCATTCTCGGTGGTCCTACCAGGTCCATATAAATTAGTTCAAGAGGTTTGATTGTGGCTAAGGAGTCACTTTCGTGTGACTACTGCTGATTTACTTGTCAATCTGACATGCGCCAAAAATCTTTTCTACTTTTTTTTTAATTTGGGTAAGCCACGAATATGATCTCTCTTACTCAATCTATAAAGATATCTAAAGTTAACATGTCCGAGACATTTATGTCATAGTTCTATTTCGTCCATTTGGACCATGTAACATGAAAAGTTAGAAGAGCACGAGTCATTAATAATGTAGTAATTCTCAGAATTCCTATGACCATTTAATATCACACTTCCCTTCTCATTTGAAATCTCACATCCATGATTTGTAAATTTTACACTATGTATGTTATCACAGATTTAAGAAATACTTAGGAGGTTATGTTTCAAACCTTCAACATGCAGTACATTCTTAAAAGGATGAAGATTAGAGAGTTGAACAATACATTAGCCTATAATTCTCAGTTGCTTCCATCACCAAAAGTAACTGAATCATCATTCACTTCTTTGAAGTTGGTAAATATTACTTTATCACTTGTCATATGTCTTGAACATCCACTATCCAGGTACCATTTTAAATGGCTAGTGGCTTTAAAGGCTGTGTGGGCAACAAGACATGTAACCTTTGGAACCCATTTCATTATGGTTCTGGGCTTAGGAGTTCCCTTAGATTTTCTCTATTTTATGGAGTTGGAATTTCTCCCTTTTCTATTAACTCCGATTCCATCTGAGTTACATTTAAGAAGTGCTTTGAGTAAGTCCACTATTTTTCAGCTAAAGGAGGTTTGTTATATCTTTGATTTCCATAGCTAATGACATTAGAATTAATCTTAGAAACTTGAAAAGGTTTTGGATTTTTGAAATCATTTCAACCATAATTTCTTAAATTCGTATCTTTTGAGTTTGAGGATTCTCCTTTTACAAATATAGGAGATGAATTCTTATTTTTCAAGGAATTATCTTTGATATTGCCCAAACCTGATTTGTCACTACATTTTCTGTATGTGGTTAACAGCTTTTCCAATTTTGGGTCTCCATGGGCATATCTCCAAGTATCCTTAGAACTCAACAGAGAAGAAACTTCGAGTTTTAGATTCTCATTTTCAATTCTGAGTTTTTCTAACTCTGAGGTTTTGAAACTTAAGTCTAGTTTTATTTTGTCTAAACAATCGGAAAGATGATATTTTTTTTAAACATTTCTTTCAAGTTTTCTTTTAATTTAAGATATTTTTCTCTTTGAATTTTTTGTTTGACAGCAATTTTACAACTTTCCTTGTATAAGGCATTGTAGGCGTCTTGAAGATCATCTTCATTCTCATTTCAGGGTCACTCCTGCGATTTTCATAATCAGATAAGTTACAACTCTCTGAGGAGGTGACTCTGGCTATAGTCATTAAGGCTTTTACATCATTTGCATTTTCTTGTTCAGATTGATCAAACTCAGATGAACTTTCACAGTTAGATGATTCATCCCAAGTAACTATCATGCCCATTCTTTTTTACTTATCCCTTTTAGGACATTTATTCACCAAGTGCTCGTATTCATGGAAGTTGAAACATTGACTGTCCTTTATAAATTTCCAAGATTTAGATTTTCTTTTTCTTTTGTCAAATGGTTATTGAAAATCTAATCTTTTCTTGTTTTTAAAAATTCTATAAAATTTATTAGCAAGTGAAGTTATATCATCTTCTGTATCTTCAAAATCAGAATTAACACTATTTTCTTTTGAAATAGATTTAAAACATTTAAGAGTAATAGACTTACCTTTAGGAGCTTTAAAATTTAACTCATATGTTTGGAGAGAGCCAACTAACTCCTCAACCTTCATATAATCAGTATGTCTTAATTCCTGAATGGCAGTTACTTTAGAATTGAATCTCTCAGGAAGATATCATAGTATTTTAGTACAGACCTTGCTTTCAGGGATTCCATCTCCTAGACCCCACATGGAATTTACTATATCATTTAGTTTTGTATAGAAGTCCGTGAAGGTTTTATTTTCTTCCATATGAATTTCCTCAAATCTAGTAGTGAGGATTTTAACTTTTGATTTCTTGACTATAGAAGTTCCTTCAAGTGTCATTTCAAGAGTATCCCAGGCTCGTTTGGCTGTATCACATGAAATAATTCTCTTGAATTTATCAAGTGATAGAGCATAAGTTATGTAATTTAAGGCCTTAGCATTAGCACCGCTTTCATTTTTCTGAGCTACGGTCCATAAAAAGAATGTAGTTTCTCTCATAGATTTAGTTCCATCACTGCCTAATACTTTAGACATAGGAGGTTTCCATTTGGTTACAATCGCTTGCCACACACTTTCATTTTAGGATTTTGGAAAAATCCTCATTCTAGCTTTCTCGTATGAATAGTGAGAACCAATAAAAGGTGGTGGCCTGGTAATACAAGCTATCGAAATTTGATATAATGAAAGCTCTAGATCTTTTAACTAAAGGAAATTAATCCTAATAAAAATGAGCAACTTAGCTCTGATACAACTTGAAAAGGGCGAGCTTAACAGTCTTAGAAGGGGGGGGGGTGCCAAAATAAAAAACTAAAGAGTTGAAATAATAAATAAATCAGAAATCTCAATAGCACTAGTATTGAAAAATTGATTCAAACTTAGGTCATAGGACAACCTTTACCAAAAATAAAGTTTTAAGTAGGACAACCTTATTTCATGAACATTTGTAAGGATCAATATCTCAAACCAAGCAAGAGAAAATAAAATTACAGCCATTCTCCATAAATGCAAAAATTATACAATCACCACAACACCACGAATTATAGCGGTTCGGTGTGTACAACAACTGTTCTCAAACAGCCACACCTACTCCACTCCCAATAATCACTATCCATCTGATATTGGCTTTTACTATAAATAAGGTTTTCACAAGGCCACCTTAAAACCTGATATAGTTATAATTTTAACGGGCTATCACAAACAAAAAACCCCTCACTAAGATTTTTTGGCTATCTTATATAAACCAACAAATGAGGTTTTTTGGCTATCTCTATAAAATTAGAATATAAAAGATAAAATATATTAATCTTCACCTTGAAGATGTACCTCTTGATATATCCTGTAGAACCGCTTCTCTTGAAGTAGATTGTTCAATATCCAGTTTCATAAATAAGGGTTTTAGGTTCTAGATTTATTTTAAATTGATTCAAACCAAAGGCTATTTGTTTGAATTCCTCAAGATCTCAAAGAAGAGAATTTACTCTCTTTATAGAATAAGATTCATAAAACAAGAGATATAGGAATTGAAACAAAAAGCTATTAAAGAAATATTAAAAATACCATGTAATAGATTAACAATAATGGGAACTTCTCTCTATCTTGATGTATGCATTTTTTAACTTGAATTGGTAATATCAGATTCAGAGAAGGCCTCCACATGTAGGCTGAAAAGTTGTTGCTTCGACTCAGCTAAGGTTTTCTTCGAATCGTCTATGGATCAACAAATTTTTAAATTTTGAGCATGATCGGATAAAACTGAACTTTGACTGGTCAAGGGCCCTGTTCGACTGGTTGAGCATGGGCTTCGACTGGTCAAGGGTGCCACATTTTAGTTGATGGACTTCATGTAACACCCCGGATTTTCGCCAACCTAGAATTAGACGTCCTTAGGCAATGGGTCAACTATAGCACATTGGTAACCTCTCAAAAATTTGATTCCAAAGTCAGTGAAATCATTTAGAACCAAATTCTTTAAAAATTAAGCGTAAGTTAGCTAGCGCTATGCTAGATTAGTTGTGAAATTATCCCTGAACACTTTAAATACGTTCTACAAGATCCAAAACTTGTAGAATCAATGACGCTATAATACCTTAAAACTTAGGATCAAACTCTAAACCCGTTTGTTCTCAGGAACTCTCTGAAACTTTGTATTGGATTTAACCGAGCGTCGAAAGTTTAATACCTACAATCTTTGACCTTTATGATCGCTTAGCTGGACTTGACAATCATTTCGAAAATCAAGCCCAACCGACATTCAGAGGCTATTTCATTGAGCCTGGAGCGAAGAGAGTGAGAATAGGGTAAATGTTTAGGAAAATAAATCCAAATCTGGCACGTGACTTGGCGCGTTATTATTAAGTTTTCTGACCGTCAGAATTCAGCCAAATTACACCCTCGGATCATGAAAAATTTCTCTTTCATATCATGAGACTTGTAGGCCTGATTTAGGTACGATGACTGCTGAACTAAAACTGGACCTCGACGTACGATCTACGAACTCTACCGGACTGAAAACTGGGTGTGAGCAACATCTAGTGACCATGAGCTTAAGTCCGATCGCGTTAGACCAGGGAACCTCCCGAACTGCTCTTTTGGATCAGAACAACCCTGATTTGGTTATACCTCAAGTAAACCTTGTTCCCAAGCCTAATTTGGGAAGGTTTTGGCCTATATAAGGGCTTTAAACCCTCACATATCTCACCCATCCGAATTTGCTAGAAAACCTAGCTAGAGAGAGAGAAAAAGTAAGAGATTGTGAGAGAGTGTGAGAGGGATCTTCCCGCCACTTGCTGCAGCTGCTACACGTGCCTAAGCACCGCATTCAAATCACTTTGTTGGTGATTTCGATGCATTTCTAGGTAAGAAAAACCCTAACTACTTGTCGATCTAGGGTTCTTTCGATTCAAACAGCAACGTAGCTTACATATCTTGTGCCTTAGGTCGTATTGACACTGTTGACGCAGCGTATTTATTCCGTTCGAAATGATACACATCTAAAGTGAAAGGTGTAGATTTTAGACGCTTTGATTGACTGATTTCAAAGCTTTCAATGTCATGTAATAGTAGATTATCGAAGAGGATGCCTTTTGACATGTAGAACATGCTGTCCGTTTTCAAATTCATAAATGTACGGTGATTATCAGATTTAGGGTATTTTGGTCATTAATAGGAAATACTGTATACATCCGTATATTGCTAAAATGATTGACATGTAAAATGATCATGATATGATATTATATATGCGTGTATAATCTGTTTGGTGAAGAGATTCGCCCTAATGCGCACTTTGAGTTGACATACACTATGTAGACTAAAGTGTGTAGACTATATGTTTGTATAAATGTTTGTATTAGTATGTATTGAGTAAATGGTGTCGTGAATTAGCTTTGAGATTGAATTCTCAATTAATATGCTGATGTATATGATTTCCATCATGTTGGCTATATGTATCGATTTCATTATATATATGAAATACATGTGTCGGTTGATTTGTTTACTTTGTATACTATAACATGTTGTCAACATGCTTGAATTGATGTATTTCATTTCTGTTACTCACATCTGATTACTGATGTTGTGCACAAATGCTTGGGGCTACACGTTAGTCCAGGCAGTCGGTAACGAAATGAATTCGTGGTTGGCTTCTATTTTCCACGAAGGACTCGTCGATGAACGCGAGTCATGTTTTGAGTTAGCGGCAGTGGTTAGGCCACGCGAAGTGTTTTATACACTTCATGTCGTTTAACCTGAGATGCGATCGTACTAGTCGAGCCCGTCAAGTAACCCGACTTGCCATTGTATGTTCACCATGTATGAGTTATAACTGCTTGAATCTAGGGTACTGAACTTACCATTGGAAACCCTGTTAACCATGGTACCTTGATTCATAAAGACTCATGAGCCGGGCATGGTGGTATAGGACACCGTAGTCGAGCTGTCGGCCTACGCTGGGGCCACAAAACTCCCCGTAGAGACCAGTGAGCACATTGACTCATGAACAGATTATGGTGGTATGGGATACTATATTCTTGCTGTCGGCCTACACGAATCAGGTGACGAGCCCTTTGTAGTGACCGCGAGCGTATTCTGAGTCTACGGGAGGCAACGACCCTTCCATAGCAACGAGAGTACAGTAGGCCTGTATTGATAAGGTGATGGGGGAGCGGTGCAACGAGTGCGAGAAACAGGCCTGACAGCCCTTGAAGCGACCTACAAAATATAACATCGTATGTGATTACTAAAGTGACGACCCTAGACAGGATTTGTGTTGGGATTGATATAAGCAAGGTACCCTAGTTTACCAATCCTGCTGTATGAAAAAGACTAATAACAACTCGGTAATCATTATCCATATCGCATTGCATGTGCCTTGAAGATGTGGAGCACTGTGGGAAGAAAGCATGCCGCGGGCGTAAGATGGTGCCGTATGAGGGAGTATGTCAGTGAGGGCATCCATCATGTCATATCATGCTTGAATTAATAACAGTATCTAGGAATGTCTGTTTGTTTGCTTTACTATTATCGCGTGATTGATTTGATAACATGCTAATCTTTGCTCTATTATTCCACTGAGTTGACAACTCACTCCCATGTTACGGGATGGTGTTCCGGACATCCACTAGTCTCTATTTTAGTTGTAGATGATGGTGCTGCTTATGAAGCGGAGCTGAACTTGTATGATGATGAGGAGGACTTCTCCTCCGTGTTTTGATCGACGGGATTATAGGGAGGTTGATTAGACACCAAGACTCTTGTCATTTTTTTATATTTTTAGAGCACTCATGTGTATTCTTTTGATCACATTTTTAGAGTATACATGTATTTAAATAACCTGGTAACATGTTCACACTCTGGAGACTTACAATCGATTATATATTTTATGTATTTATCACAGTCTTCCACTTGCTAATTTAACTGTCTCCGGAGTATGATATGCTGTTTTGGCTTAGTCTCAATCTTGTTTCATGCCATTTTATCGACAACATGCATTTATCATTATCTATGTTGCATAAGTGATGTTCCGGAACTTGGGAGTGGAGTTTTTGCTCGACCTCCGATTTTCGGGATGTTACAGATGGTATCAGAGCATGATTTGGATTATACCGGGCCTGGGTTATGGTCACGCAATGTACGTTGTTACTCCTTTGACTTAGGTGGGTGCGAGAAAAATCTAGAAACACTCGTAGGACTCCAGTTTCGCCAATAGGCGAAGTTTACTTGAGTCGTTCGTTTGATCGAGTCCGTAACATATCCTTGGTCGCGTAAGGCGACCTAAGTAGCCTGTAGGTCATTAGTAAGTGGGTTTGAGATGTTCCCAGAAGCATTTCCAAACCCTAAAATGCATGTCCTTGGGTTGTGGGGCAACCACAACCCTTATACTCAAACTCAGGGCTTAAAAACCCCGTTTCACCCAATTCCTTCAGAATCTTTCCTCTTACCACCCCAATCTTCAATTTTTTCTAAGTATTTTCACACTAGGTATAAATCCTAATGTGTAAATGATATAAAATCATACTTAGACAAAAATTTACTATGAATAGTAAAAATAGGTAATAATTAGACTTTTGGTCATTCCAATTGTGAAATCTCTTGTAAAAAATGGGTTAATTGGATGTATTAGCTTCTCCTACCTCAAAATCATATGCTACATGATGCATAAGTTCATTATGGTTCACAGACTGGCCCCAGAACGCCCCAAATGGAGTTTTGGGACTATCTAGGCCAAATTACAATGAACCGGGGTGGGTCCCATACATATTTGGGGTCCTTAGGGCAGGGGGGACCCAACCCATATGTCCTGACCGTCTGGATTGGAGATGGCTGGCGATGGCATTGCTGGTTCGGCGATGCATCGCTGACCAATGGGCCCCACTTGAGCCATGCGTCGGGCGGACGCCCTAAATGGGGTAGGTTACCTCTCCCATGTGCGGTTTGCACATTAAAACCCCCCCAAAACCCTATCTCCTTCACAACAGCCCCCTCCAAGCTCTCCCTTTTCATTTTTCTTGCTGCCACCCTTTCAAAACTTGGAACCTAACCACTTTCAATCCTTTTTTTTTGCCAAAACCGATGCCTACCCAGCCGTTCGTGGCTGTTCATAGCACTCTCTCTCTCCGATCTCGTCCGTGGTACCTCCCACAATCTCCAAACAAGGCTAAAATCATGTCGAACTCCATTCCCATTTAGTTTTCTCTTTTTCCTTTGAGAATCTAGCCCAGCGCCTAGATTTCCTTCTATCCATTCGGGCAGCCATTTCTCCACATTTTCCTCATTTTCCATGGCTTTTATTGAGGCTATTTTGACCTTTTTCTCTTTCTCCACCATCCTCTCACTGATGGGAAAGAGGAAGACTGCCACAGATGAAGCTGGGCCTAGTCGCCCTGCACGATCAAGAAGGTCAAGGGGTGACGCCGCTAGCTCAAGCGTCACCGCAAGTCCAAGCACAGCTCATGAGTTTCATATAAAATGGGATTTGGATCCCCATGCTCACGTAGGGCGTGTACTGTTAGCAGAGTTACCTCATGACGCTTATACAGATCGCAAGGTCCTATTTGAAGCACATGTGGATGAGCGACTCTTCGGAGAATTTCTATTGTTTGAGCGCATTGAGGCTGCACACTAGGGTTCGCTCTTTGAAGCACAGTCTCGAGCAAATGTGAGCACCGTTCGTGCCTTCTATGCTCGTATCCGGGATCCTACATTGGAGCCATTGCATTTCAGGATTCCCTTTGATAGAGACTGGATGGCTACGATCGATGTTCGGTTGATAGCTCGCATTCTGAAGGTGCCTCTTAGTGAAGTTCATCCAAGTGCTAAGAATCTGAAGAGTATGCGTGAGTAAGATCACCGTACCAGGTTCCTATGCGGTAGTCTGGTTCCATGGTAGCCTAACAATAGCCTCTTGGCATCTCATATGTCAGATGATTTTCACCTGCTACACCACATTTGCACGTTCAACTGATATCCCAGGTCGACCAACCGCTGTGAATGTACACCCCTCATGGTCGATTTCTTATATCAGGTGGGCTAGGGAGAGAATGTGTGTATGGCCACTTTTGTGTTGCGACAGATCATCCTCATAGCGAAGTCGAGAAGAATGTCTGAATCTCTTCCCTTTGGCCGGCTCATATGGAAGATCGCGCTTGAGTTTGCATACAGACTTGGGCTGGAGTTGCCAGTACCGATTCACCACATTGACGAGTCTACCATGGACAAGATGAAGATCAGGCCTCGACAGCGTGAGGCTCAGCTTGATAATGATAGTGAGGACGATTATGATGGTGAAGAGGATGCAAGTGAGGCAGAAGCTGGGACAGAAATAGAGGAAGAAGCCCAGGAAGAAGAAGAAGAGGAGGCTCAGGACACTGATAAGATCCCTCCTCCAGCGACGCAGGCTTCTAGAGATGCTCACATTACCCGACTTGAGGAGAGTCAGGTTTCCTTGTGAAGGGAAGTCCAGGAACTTCAGGTCGAGGTTGACGATACCAAGGCCGTCATGAAGAGAAAATTTGGCAAGGTGACTCGCACCTTGAAGGCGATCATGTGTTGCTTGCAGGATAAGGGTGCTCCTCCTCCATCCCTAGACTCGGACTAGTGATCTAGGTCCAGATGATGTTCATTGTTGTTAGTTGCTTCCTGCTTTCTGTGCGTAAGCCTGATAAGGATAGTAGTTTGCTTATGTTACTGTAGTAGCTTACTGGCTTAGTTCTCATGTGTTTCTAGTCATGATGCATGAAAGGATATATCTCTTGTTTTGTGACAATTTTGATTAAATGAAATGCATGGAGTGCTTCGGCTTGTTATGTGAATGTTTGTGTAGTGGTTTGGGCTTAATATAGCCGAATGCGTTCCTGTCATAATTCATATGGAACTTTATTCCATATATCGTGACAAATATGTTAAATGAAGTGCATGCCGTTTCGTTTACTGTAAGGTATTGTCCCTAGATTTGGTGTATCCTATGGTTTCCACTACCATGTTTGGAATGTCTACGATTAAAAGTAAATCCTGGGATTAAGCCTACAAAATTAGTTTTTATCCCACCCCACCCTCCTACCAAACATTCCACTCCCAATCCCGACGTAGGATTAGGAAAGCCGTTTCATTTCATGCAACCTAATGCTACTAACCATATAGGCCCTTGGCGTTTTGGACCTAGAGTTAGCATTCCTAGATTTGAAGGATCTGACGATATAGGAGATCCAATTCCATTTAGACAATCTTGACCCTAAGCGATAGAACAATCCCCTGTATTTGTAATGGTATGAAACCATTTAGCGTATAAGCTTAGGCTGTAGATTACAGATTAGTCTACTAGTTACCTTAAGTAGTGTAAAGCCTGTATATGCTAAGGAATAGTAGGTTAGATTTGGTTGGAGTGGGACTCCCTTCCTTGGGTAGACCCTCATAACATTCATAGGCTCCTTTAGTAACTCTCAGGAAGCTTATTTAACTTAGAACCATTCACTCTCAGGGAAAACTTATAAATCCCTCAGATTGAACTTAGAATAAACCAACACGCCCCTTAGAATTCCTCTTAGAATTGCCTTGCCAAGGATTTATTGCAATCAGAAACACGGAGTAAAGGAACTGTATATATAAGCGAAGTATTCGTGGTTTGAACCGAATTCTTAATCCTAGTGGTTACCAATAAATCCAATGCTCTGATCAAGCAGAAGATCGGCATCGACTTGGATTAAGGACTGATACGATAAATTTTTTGTCAGAGTCTAGGCAGAAAGCCTATGTATCCGGCTCAGACCTACTATGCAACCTTTCTTCCGTGTTGGCCCAACCACCTACAACCAAAAGTTATCACATTATCTTTGGGAAATGGCAAGGACTTATAGCCAATAGAGATTAGACATCTTGCCGCAAGCTCACACCTATCCCTGAACTCGATCACACTAGAGATTTGGCTCCATCCTATAAACATAGGTACCAATGCTATAGAACGCATCATTAGTAAAGGAAGACCAATATAGTGAGAGGTTGTTTCCCATTTCATGTCAAGAATAGGCCTTAAGCTACATCTCATTCTGATATACGGAGCGAGACATAGATTCTTGAACCTTAAGTAGAACCAAGTTTTAAGGGGGGGTAGAGCGTATTGAGCCCAATCTAGTTAGGATTAGCTAATGCAACCGTTGGATCGGAGTAGCGCAGCGGAAGCGTGGTTGGCCTCTTCCCCACTGGCCCAGGATCGAAACAATGGATTTAGGTTATATGTAAGGTTAGGTTATTAAATAAGATTTAAACCTTCCTTAGAATGTCAATACTAAAGTCTTTCTAAGTGCTCCTTACCCTTAGCCAATTTTGAGGATGAAATTTTATTTTAAGGGGGGTAGATTGTAACACCCCGGATTTTCGCCTACCTGGAATTAGACGTCCTTAGGCAACGGGTCAACCATAGCGCATTTGTAACCTCTCGAAAATTTGATTTCAAAGTCAGTGAAATCATTTAGAACCAAATTCTTTAAAAATTAAGCGTAAGTTAGCTAGCGCTATGCTAGATTAGCTGTGAAATTGTCCCTGAACACTTTAAATACGTTCTACAAGACCCAAAACTTGTAGAATCAATGACGCTATAATACCCTGAAACCTAGGATCAAACTCTAAACCTGTTTGTTCTCAGGAACTCTCTGAAACTTTGTATTGGATTTACACCGGGCGTCGAAAGTCCGATACCTACAATCTTAGACTGTTATGACCGCTTAGCTGGACTTGACAATCATTTTGAAAATCAAGCCCAACCGACATTCAGAGGGTATTTCGTTGAGGCTGGAGTGAAGAGAGTGAGAATAGGGTAAATGTTTAGGAAATTAAATCCAAATCTGGCACGTGACTTGGCACGTTATTATTAAGCGTTCTGACCGTCAGAATTCAGCTAAATTACACCCTCAGATCAGGAAAAATTTCTCTTTCATATCATGAGACTTGTAGGCCTGATTTAGGTACGATGATCGCTGAACTAAAACTGGACCGCCATGTATGATCTACGAACTCTACCGGACTGAAAAATGGGTGTGAGCAACATCCAGTGACCATGAGCTTAAGTCCGATCGCGTTCGACCAGGGGACCTCCCGAACTGCTCTTTTGGATCAGAACAACCCTGATTTGGTTATACCTCAAGTAAACCTTGTTCCCAAGCCTAATTTGGGAAGGTTTTGGCCTATATAAGGGCTTTAAACCCTCACATATCTCACCCATCCGAATTTGCTAGAAACCCTAGCTAGGAGAGAGAGAAAGTGAGAGATTGTGAGAGAGTGTGGGAGAGATCTTCCTGCCACTTGCTGCAGCTGCTACACGTGCCTAAGCACCGCATTCAAATCACTTTGTTGGTGATTCTGACACATTTCTAGGTAAGAAAAACCCTAACTACTTGCCGATCTAGGGTTCTTTCGATTCAAACAGCAATGTAGCTTACATATCTTATGCCTTAGGTCGTATTGACGCTGTTGACGAAGCGTATTCGTTCCGTTCGAAACGATACACATCTAAAGCAAAAGGTGCGGATTTTAGACGCTTTGATTGACTGATTTCAAAGCTTTCAATGTCGTGTAATAGTAGATTATCGAAGAGGATGCCGTTTAACATACAGAACATGCTGTCCGTTTTCAAATTCGTAAACATACGGTGATTATGAGATTTAGGATATTTTGGTCATTAATAGGAAATACTGTATACGTCCGTATTTTGCTGAAATACTTAACATATAAAATGATCGTGATATGATATTATATATGCATGTATAATTTGTTTGGTGAAGAGATTCGCCCTAATGCGCACTTTGAGTCGACATACGCTATGCAGACTAAAGTGTGTAGACTATATGTTTGTATAAATGTTTGTATTAGTATGTATTGAGTAAATGGTGTCGTGAATTAGCTTTGAGATTGAATTCTCAATTAATATGCTGATGTATATGATTTCCATCATGTTGGCTATATGTATTGATTTCATTATATATATGAAATACATGTGTTGGTTGATTTGTTTACTTTGTATGCTATAACATGTTGTCAACATGCTTGAATTGATGTATTTCATTTCCGTTACTCACATATGATTACTGATGTTGTGCACAAATGCTTGGGGCTACACGTTATTCCAGGCAGTCGGTAACGAAATGAATTCGTGGTTGCCTTCTATTTTCCACGAAGGACTCGTCGATGAACGTGAGTCATGTTTTGAGTTAGCAGTAGTGGTTAGGCCACGCGAAGTGTTTTATGCACTTCATGTCGTTTAACTTGAGATGCGATCGTACTAGTCGAGTCCGTCAAGTAACCCGACTGGCCATTTTATATTCACCATGTATAAGTCATAACTGCTTGAACCTAGGGTACTGAACTTACCATTGAAAATCCTATTAACCATGGTACCTTGATCCATAAAGACTCATGAGCTGGGCATGGTGGTATGGGACACCGTGGTCGAGCTGTCGGCCTATGCTGGGGCCACAAACCTCCCCATAGTAACCAGTGAGCACATTGACTCGTGAGTAGATTATGGTGGTATGGGACACTATATTCTTACTATCGGCCTACACTGATCAAGTGACGAGCCCTTTGTAGTGACCGCGAGCATATTCTGAGTCTACGGGAGGCGACGACCCTTCCGTAGTGATGAGAGTACAGTAGGCCTGTATTGATAAGGTGATGGGGGAGCAGTGCAACGAGTGCGAGCAACTGCCCTGGCAGCCCTTACAACAACCTACAAAATATAACATCATATGTGATTACAAGGAGTGACGACCCTAGACAGGATCTGTGTTGGGATTGATATAAGCAAGGTACCCTAGTTTTTCAATCCTGCTGTATGAAAAAGACTAATAACAACTCGGTAATCATTATCCATATCGCATTGCATGTGCCTGGAAGATGTGGAGCACTGTGGGAAGAAGCATGCCGCGGGCGTAAGATGGTGCCGTATGAGGGAGTATGTCGGTGAGGGCATCCATCATGTCATATCATGCTTGCATTAATAACAGTATCTAGGAATGTCTGTTTGTTTGCTTTACTATTATCGCGTGATTGATTTGATAACGTGCTAATCTTTGCTCTATTATTCCACTGAGTTGACAACTCACTCTCACGTTACGGGATGGTGTTCCGGACACCCACTAGTCTCTATTTTAGTTGTAGATGATGGTGCTGCTTGTGAAGCGGAGCTGGACTTGTATGATGATGAGGAGGACTTCTCCTCCGTATTTTGATCGACGGGATTACAGGGAGGTTGATTAGACACCATGACTCTTGTCATTTTTTTATATTTTTAGAGAACTCATGTATATTCTTTTGATCACATTTTTGGAGTATACATGTATTTAAATAACCTGGTAACATGTTCACACTCTGGAGACTTACAATCGATTATATATTTTATGTATTTATCACAGTCTTCCGCTTGCTAATTTAACTGTCTCTGGAGTATGATATGCTGTTTTGGCTTAGTCTCAATCTTGTTTAATGTCATTTTACAGACAACATGCATTTATCATTATCTATGTTGCATAAGTGATGTTCTGGAACTCGGGAGTGGAGTTTTTGCTAGACCCCCGATTTTTGGGATGTTACACTTCAAGTTGAGCAACCCTTGACTGGTTGAAGGTCCCTCTTTAACTGGTCGAGCAGTTTGCTCGACTGGTCAAATAAGCAATAGAAAAATCTATTTTTCTGAATTTAAACTTAGACTGGTTGAAGATTTCTTTAGACTGGTCAAGCCACAACTTAGACTTGTCAAACCTAAGCTTAGACTAGTCGAAGTTTAACATATATTAAGTATAAAGACTTATATAAGTTTGTATCTAAAAAGAAGCAAAGGCTAAGGTCTTTCTAAGGTCTGTTATACCTAAAATGTCTGAACATTAAAGTAGCTTAAATTTTTCAGAAGTTATTCTTATACTTGAATCTTCATTAGAGCTTAAAGTTGAAGATGAAACTTGATTTTCTACTAGAAGTGTAGTAAAACCTGAATTTAGTAAAGCTTGAACTTTCCATCTTGATCTACTTCATGACATGAACTTCAGTAGAGTCTTGATCCTAGTATATTGTAAACTATCTTGACTTGAAGTAACGTCTTGAACTTTCAATCTTGATCCACATTAAACGGACTACTTCATAAGCTATTTTGTCCAAGAGAAATTAGACAAACAAAGATGTGCTTTATACAATATATCACTTACAGTATGGGAGAATGGGGTGTGAATAAAGGGGATATTTATAGTATTAGAATGTGCAAAAATAACCATAAGGGCTAAGTTTTCATTATATTAACCCTATAGGGGGTTGTTCCCAACCATGGGGGCCCAAAGGAAGGTGCACAGGTCAATCCAAGTTAGGGGATCTATGTTTGGATACAATCATTTGATGGTCAAATGTGTCAATCAATAGGTAAAGTCCCAAAATCAGTTCGACGGCTATTGTTGGTTGATCAAGGTCGCGGATATATGAATGCATAGGGAAATGTTTTAAGTTGGTGCCCTGAGTTTGGCCTTAATCTGATGGTCCCAAAGTCACAACTTCGGTAAAATGAGTCGGGTGACCATTCCACTTAAAATTCAGGCTATTAACTAAAGTACTCACACAGCTCATGCATCTGACTTGCGGGTTAAAGCTAAGCGATCCGAGGTGTCACCTTGGCTTACCGTCTGCGATGGACCTCAAGCCCGGCAAGCCGAACGTTAATCTATAATTTCGAGACCAATAGACTTAAAATGTGCAGTCTCGCCCTGATTTGGTTAACTTGGGCATTTATGGGATATGTTAACCCCTGGGTCTTCTCATGGGTGCCAACTAGCATTGGACTTGTCTAACTTTATGACTCTATCCATTCGCAATAAGAGAAAATATGTATTTATCTCTAATCTTCCAAAATTGCATTATTCCTAATATGATTAAGGCACCTAGTTGGATTTATACGACCCACTGACAGTTTCGCTCAAGTACATACAAGGGCTACTGTACGAAAAATTACAGAACGTTATAAAAAGGATTTGAAAACTCTTGATGCTCATGTAAATAAGCATACTACCATTCACCTTCAAAGGTAACACAACATTTTCTCCATATGCAAGTCTGAATGAACTCATCCCTGTACTTGTTCGAAATGAATTCAATAAGCCTAAAGAGCTTTAGATAGCTTAATATGCCACTCTCTTGGGTTTTCATCAATCATTTTGTATAAAATGTTTTTAATAACCTTTTTTACATGCTCCAACCTAGCCGTTGGCCTGAGTATAGTAGGCAATGAATATAATAGTTTAATTTTACATCAACCATCCATCGCTTTAACTTCTTTAGATGAAAAGGTTTTGCCTCAGTCGATAGTGATGGACTCGGGAATTTTAAATTGATGAATTATATAAGTCTCAATGAACTCAATAATCTTTTGATGACCAGCTCTCAACATAGATTTTACTTCTACCCACTTAGTGAAGTAATTAGTGGCCATAATAAAGAAGCTCTGTCCTTTAGACGAATGAAGATAAATTTTTCATTTCATATTAAGGGCCCAACCTCAGAATGGCCAAGGTTTGACAATAAGATGCAATTTAGTCACGAACACATGTTGTATCGGCCCATGTTTTTGACATGCTTCATCCCCTTTAGCATATTTGTTACAATCAGCTGACATACTTGACAAGAAATACATATAGCATCAAAGTGGAACCTCATTTTCTGTAAGTGCTAGGATGTTGAGCACACTTAGGTTGTCAAATTTCATAAGACAATACTACTTCAAAGTAGATCTTCAAAGATCAATCTATGTTCAAGAGAAGATCAAGCTCAAGATCAGTTTTTATTCAAGAGAAGATCAAGCTCAAGATCGGTCTTATGTTCAAAAAAAAGATCAAGCTCAAGATCGGCTAATGCTCAAGAAAAGTTCAAGCACAAATTCAAGATGCAGTCCGAGACCAAGTTCAGGCCAAAGAGAATGAGATATTTGATATATCTCAGGTGGTATAAAACCCTAGAAAGACCTTAGGACTAGGTGCTTTCAAAATTATTTAATCATGGGTTTTTCCACTTGTTCTACTTGGAATTCGGTTAGCCTAACTTTTGGTTCGGTTAGCTTAAGCTTCTTCAGCCAGCCCAACTTCAAGCTCGAAGCAAATAATAACTTTTGTTGTAAATACGGCTAGCCCGATTTTTAGTTCAGCTAACCCGATCTTGAAATTCGGCCAGCCCAAGAAAAATTGGGTTAAATTCCAACAACTTCAACTTTTGGAATTTAGAGGAATTCGGCCAGCCGAAGGTCAAATTTGGCTAGCCGAATTATGTTGTTCGACCAGTCGAAGTTGACATTAGGCCTTATCCCACGCAATTTGAAATTCGTTGAACAGAATCGGCTAAACTTAGAATAGTCGAAGCCTATCTCGGGCTAGCCGAAGTTCTAAATTCTTTACCTATAAATTGAGTTTTTCTCTTATTTCGAATTACACAAGTTAATTATCAGAATTCTTCTGCAAGATAGAGATAAGCTCAAGCTATTAGTAAGTTATTGTATGATATTTATAATTTATTTAAATAGCTTTTTCAATTCCCTTTAGTCTCAGATCTTTCAAGTTTAAATCTAAGAGAGTAAACTATACTTCTCTTTGAGATCTAAGAGAATTGAATTAAGTAGCTTTTAAATTTAACTTAATTAAAATCAATAGAACCCTAGACCCTTTCTATTTGACCGAACATGGTACCATCTAAATTTAAGAAAGAGGTCGCTCTGCTATAAGCTTCTGCTACATCTTCTACGGTGAAGATAAATATATCTTTTATAACTTCTTTTTAGGTTTTTCTAAGATCTCCTATGAAAATCTCAGTTTTAAGATTTTGTTTGAGATAGTCTAGTAAAATCTCAGTTTGGATTTTTATTGTGATAGCCTATGAAAATCACAAGGAATTGTATCAGGTTTTTAAGGTGACCTAATGAAAACCTTTTCATAGTGAAAGCCAAAATTACGAGGGAAGTAATTTTGGGAGTGGAGTAGGTGTGGTTATTTCAAAAGCACCGAACCACTATAATTCTTTATGTCATATAGTGAATGCCTTATTTTTATTTGTGGTGGATTGGATGTATATAATTTCATTTCTGTGGTGAATGTTGTAATTATTTAATTTACTCTTGCAAGTTTTAGGTTTTGATTTTAAAGAACTTCGTAAAATAAGGTTGTCCCGCCTAAAACTTTAGGTGAAGGTTGTCCTACAAATTATTCGAAATAAAGGTTTCAATACTCTAAAAATTGAGATATTTATTTTATTTACATATTCAACACTTGTTTTAATTATTTGGCATTGTCCTATTCAACCCCCCCCCCCCCCCCCCCCCCCCCCCTCTCTGACATCGTAAGCTCTCCTTTTCAAGCGGGCTGCTCTTTTTTATTTTTTGGATTTACCTCATTGAGCTAGATCCATAGTTTTATTATGTCAAAATTTGAAAGTTTATCCATTACCAGGCCACCTCCCTTTGATGTCTCTAATTATTGGAAAGTCAAGATGAGGATTTTCCTCAAATCCTTAGATGAAAGTGTGTGGCAAGCCAATGTATCTAAGTGGATCCCTCCTATGATGGAAGTATTAGCTGATGATGGAACCATATTAATGAAAGAAACCGCATTTTCTTTTTGGAAAACGATTCAAAAAAGTGAAAGTAGTGCAAATATAAAAGCCTTAAATGTTATAACTTGTGATCTATCACCTGATGAATTCAAAAGAATTATTTCTCGCAATACAACTAAACAAGCATGAGATATTCTCGAAATGACACATAAAGGAACTATTATAGTAAAAAAAAAATTAAATTAAAATCCTCACAACCAAATTTAAGGAGATTCGTATGAAAAAAATGAGTCTTTTATGCACTTCTATACAAAATTAAATGACATATTAAATTCTGTAAGTGATGTGTTGTAAGTGCACCATGTTTTGTCAAATTTTGGTGTGCCAAACCACTCTAGAATCACTGACTCATTTTGATAGATGGAAATTTAACCTTCATTTGAAGTTGTGTATCAAGCTGTCAACAACAAAATCTAGAGGGTAGTCAACTTCAAGACAGTGTGCATCCCTCAAGAACTTAAGCTCAAGTAATCTACTCAAGTTAAAGTTCATATACTCATACCTCAAGTTGGAACTCAAGTACTTGGACTCAAGCTCAAGTCACAAGGACACAAGCTGAAGCTCAAGTTTGAGTATACAAAGACAAGTTTCATGTACTTCAAGATAAACTATTGACTGAAGCGGATGATGTTTCAGTGTTCTATATTCACCTATAACGTATGAATGACCCTAGAATGACCATAGGTTAGGTCAAATTTATTGCTTACTTAATTTGGGTCATTATATAATTTTATAGGCTTTTTCTCAACTAGTCCTAGCTATTATTTAACTAGTCCAGGCATTGGCTCAACCAGTCCTGGAATTGTCTCGACCAGTCTAAGAATTGTTGAGAATTTTTGAGAATTTCTGGTGAAGGTTCGACCAGTCGAGCATCCTGCTCGACCAGTTGTGGAGACTGGTTCGACTAGTCGTGCAGGGCTCGACTCGAACTCCAATAAGGAAGTTTTTGTCCACTCGACCAGTCGAGCAAGCCACTTTACCAATCGAGAAACTGTTTTTTCTGATCACGCTAAAAAATTTAAAAATTGATTTTACCTCGACCAGTCGAGCCAAATCTTAGACCAATCGAGAAACCCGATTTTCAGCCTATAAATTGAGGACACTTCTCAAAGATTTCAGCTCATTCCATTCCAAATCAAGTCATCACTCTGAAAGATAAGTCCCCACTATTATGAAGCTATTAGTTAGTAATTTTATATTCTTTTATAGATTTTATATTTGATTTCATAAATCTCCTTATTCAAATCTATTCTATTAAAGGGAACTCTTCTTTACCCTTTGAGATCTAAAATTAAATTGAAGCTAGCCCTAAGTTAATTTAATTTAAACATCAAGACCTAGAACCCTTCCACTTGTGAGATTGAACATTGAAGATCTACATCTATAAGGAATCAGTTCTACTGGGCTACATTAAAGAAGAATCTTCATATAAGTATTATTTTAATTTTCTGTATTTTTGGTTTGTGAGAGTCAGTCAGGAAAATCTCTTCTTTTGATTTTGTTTGAGATCAGCCAAGAAAATCTCAGAGTGGGGTTTTTGTAATTGTGTAAACCCATTTGAAAAACACAATTATGAAGGTTTTAAGGTGAACCTTGGAAAACCTTATTTCATTATGAAAGCCAATATCCTGTGAGTGTGGATATTAGGTGTAGAGTAGTTGTGTGGTTATTTTCGAATAGTTGGTGTACGCACCCGAACCACTATAATTTTTGGAGTTATGGTGGATGATTGTATTTGTTTATGTGTTGTAGTGAATGTTGTAATTTACTTTATGCACTTGTGGTGAATGTTGTAATAACTTAGTTTATTTCCTTTGCTTCTTTATTAGTTTGAGTTTTTAATACTTACCAACATTCTAGAAATCAAGTTGTCCTACTATAAGCCATTGGCTTTTGGTGTAAGGTTATCCTTAGAACAACATTTGTATCAACCTCTCAAGACTATTACATTTGAGATTACAATTTATTCGTGTTATCTTATTGTTTATTTGTGTTATCTGCATTTACTTTCCGCGTTTATTTTTTATCTAGCATAGTCCTCTTCACCACCCCCCCCCCCCCCCCCCCCCCCTACCCCTCTAGGACTTAGAGCTCGCCCTTTTCAAGTGGTATTAGAGCCTAATAGCTCATTCATTTCCTGAGCTAAGCGATCTCAAGCTTTAATTATGTCAAATTTTGATAGCCTTCCAGTTTCTATGCCACCACCTTTTGATGGCTCCAACTATGCATATTGGAAAGCCCGGATGAGGATTTTTCTGAAATCCATGGATGAAAGTATGTGACAAGCCACATTTACTAGGTGGACCCCACCTGTAGTTAAAATTCTAGGCACTAATGGAACTAAGACCGTTAAAGAATCACCTTATTTTTCGTGGACTACTCTTCAGAAAAATGAGAGTAGTGCAAATGCCAAAGCTTTAAATGCAATCACTTGTGCACTATCACTAAATGAATTCAAAAGGATTATATCTTTTGATACTACAAAACAAGCATAGGGTATCTTAGAAATGACACACGAGGATACAACTATTGTAAAAATGTTAAAAGTACAAATCCTCACAACTACGTTTGAGGAATTTCATATGGAAGAAAATGAAACATTCATGGACTTCTATGCGAAAATGAATAACATAGTCAACTCAATGTGAGGTCTTGGAGATAGCATCCCAGAAAGCAAAGTTTATGCAAAAATATTGCGATCACTTCCTGAGAGGTTCAATTCCAAGGTCACTGCCATTTAGGAACTTCGAGATATCGATAATATGAGGGTAGAAGAACTTGTTGATTCACTTCAAACCTACAAGTTGAATTTCAAGGCTCCAAAAGGTAAGTCTATAACTCTTAAATCTTTGAAACATATTTCTCAAGATAATAATATTTCTGATTGTGAAAATTCAAACGACGATATGGCTTCATTAGTAAAAAAGTTTTAAGAGTAAAAAGAAAGTTGATTTTTAAAAATCTTCTGAAAAATCTCAGAAAAAGAGTAAATTTAAAACTTGGAAATCTAGAAAAGATAGCTAATGTTTCAACTGCCATGAATATGGGCATTTGGAAAATAGGTGTCCAAAAAGGGATAAGCCAAAGAGGAAAGGCATGTTGGCCACATGGGATGAATCGTCTCGCTTTGAAGCTTCTTCTGAGTCAGATGATTTGGAACCTAAATCTACAAATAAAGTCAAGGTCTTTATGACTCTAGCCAAAGTCACTTCCACAGATAGTCGTGATTCAACTGATGATGAAAATCTACTGACCCTGAAAATGATGAAGATTTACTAGATGTCTATAATGCCCTATATAGGGAGAGTTGTAAAATTGTTGTTAAGCATAAATTACAAAAAGAGAAATTTCTAAAATTAAAAGAGGATTTTGAAATTTTAGTTTTATAAAAATCACATCTTTCTAATTGTTTAAAAAAAACTAAATATGATTTAGATTTCAAAACATCCCAAGTTGAAAATCTAAAATTAAAAAAATGATAAACTAAAACTGGAAGTGTCTTCTCTCTTGACTTAAAAGGACACTTCAAGATATACCCAAGGAGAGCCTAAACTTGAAAAATTACTAACCAGATCAAGAAAATGTGGAGATAGATTAGGTCTGGGGTATGATAAATTCATACCTCCTAAAAATAAGAATACAACTCCTATATTTGTTAAAGGAGAGTCCTCCAACTCAAAAAGGAAAGGATTAAATCAAAATAGTTTTAAAAACTCCAAAACTTTTCAAACTCCAAAATTTAATACCAACCATATTAGCCATAGAAATCAGAATTACAACCCCTTAGCTGAGAAAATTGTGGACTTACTGAATGAGCTTCTGAAATATAACTTGAATGTGAGATTTGATAATGTCTATAAGAGAAGAAAAACTAACAATGTTCCAAAACCCAAAATGACTATGAAATGAGTTCCTAAGGTTACTTGTTTGGTTGCCCACACTGCCTTTAAAGCTTCAAGTCAATCAAAGTGGAACCTAGATAGTGGTTGCTCTAGACACATGACAGGTGACAGAGGTTTGTTCACCAACTACAAAGAAATGACTGATGGGTCAGTCACATTTGGTGATGGAAGCAACTGAAAAATAATTAGCCAAGGTATGGCTCGACTTTTCAATCTTCATCCTTTTGAAAATGTTTTATTTGTAGAAGGTTTAAAGCATAATCTTTTAAGTATTTCTCAAATCTGCAATAATAAACATAGCATTAAATTCACTAATTAAGGATGTGAGATATCTAATGAAAAAAGTTGCATGATACTAAATGGTCGAAGAACATCTGAGAATTGCTATATTGTAAGTGATTCTAACCCATCTAAATTTACTTGTTACATTGTCCAAACCAATGAAACCGAGTTATGGAATAAATGCCTTGGACATGTAAACTACTGAAACTTATACAAACTTAACAAGGCCGATCTAATAAGAGGTCCACCCAACTTGAAGAAAATGGACAAGATTTATGGTGAATGTCAAATTAGAAAACAAACAAGGAGTAGGCACAAGAAAGTGAACACCTGTGCCACATCTAAACCCCTCAAACTCCTCCATATGGATCTTGTTGGACCAACTAGAATGGAGAGTCGAGATGGAAAGAAATATATTCTAGTAATTATGGATGATTTTACCAGATTCACATGGGTTGGTTTTATGAGAGAGAAGTCTGAAACTCTCGATAAAGTGAAGAGGATACTTAAGTGCATCCAAACTGAGAAAGAAATAAATGCCTCTAAAATCTAAAGTGACCATGGATCGGAGTTTGAAAATAGAAATTTTGAGAAATTCTGTGCCGATCATGGGATATCGCATGAATTTTTTGCACCTAAGACACCTCAACAAAATGGGGTTGTTGAAAGGAAAAACCGTGTTCTTCAAGAAATGGCTAATGTAATGTTGAATAGCATGAAGTTACCTAAAAATCTTTGGGCTGAAGCTGTTAACACTGTATGTTATATAATAAACTGTATTTATACTAGAAAATTAAATGATAAAACTACATATGAATTGTGGTTCAATAGGAAGCCCACAGTCAAATAGTTTTAATTTTTTGGAATTAAGTGCTATATTTTGTGCGACTGTGAAAATTTAGGGAAGTTCAACACTAAAAGTGACAAAGGGATTTTCCTAAGGTATGCTCTAAATAGTCAAGCATATCGACTTCTTAACAAGAGAACTAGTGTTATTCAGGAGTCCATTAATGTGGTATAGATGATCACCTGAATACACCTATCTCTAGTTCAAAAGATGATGAAGTCACTATATTTGATAAACCTGACTCTTCATCATCTAGTTAAAACAACATTGAACTATGATTAGTGAAAGACCATCCAACTTATCAAATACTAGGTAACCCTCTCACTGGTGTGCGTACTCATAAAAAATTAGAGAATATATGTAATTATGTATGTTTTACTTCCCAAATTGAGCCTACCAATGTGAAAGAGGCACTTACTAATGAGAACTGGATAGTAGCCATGCAAGATGAATTAAATCAATTTATAAGAAATGATGTATGGTATCTAGTTCCTAAGCCAAATGATAAACATATCATAGGAACTAAGTGGATCTTTAAAAATAAATCTGATGAGTTATGGAACATTATAAGAAATATGTAACACCCCGGATTTTGGCTCATCTGGGATTAGATGTCCTTAGGCAATGGGTTAACTAAAACACCTGAGAAATCGCTTAGAACCCAATTCCATAGCCAAAGAAACCACTTAGGATCAATTCCTATGGAAATTAAGTGTAAGTTAGCTAGCGCAACGCTGGAGTAGCTGGGAAATAGTCCCTGATCACTTTAAATACGTTCTACAAGACCCAAATCGAGTAGAACCAATGACTCTATAATACTCTATAACCTCGGATCAAACTCGAAACCGGTTTGTTCTCTGGACCGCTTTGAAATTTTGTATTGGATCTAGACCGGGCGTCGAAAGTCCGATACCTCCTATCTTAGACCGTTAGAACCGCCTTATTGGACTTGACGCTCATTTTGAAAATCAAGTCAAACCGACAATCACAGGCTATTTCATTGAGCCCGGACTGAAGAGAGTGTGAATAGGGACATAATTGGAATTTTAAATTCAAATCTGGCACATGACTTGACGCGTCAGTATTGAGCGTTCTGACCGTCAGAATTCAGCCAGATTACACCCTCAGATCAGGAGAAATTTCTATTTTATATCATGAGACTTTCAGCCTTGATCTACGTGCGGTGACCGCTGAACTGAAACTGGTCCGCCACGTGCGATCTGCGGACCCAGCCGGACTGAAAACTTAATACGTGCTAGATCTGGTACGTGTGAGCTTAAGTTCGATCGCATTCGGTCAGGGGACCACCAGAAATCATCTTTTGGATCGAAACAGCCCCGAATTGGATAGACACTAAGTAAACTTCGTTCCGGAGCCTGTTTCCGGCATTTTTAAGCTTATAAAAGGGGTTGAAACCCTCACTCTTCTTTCCCATCCGAAATTGCAAAAAGCCCTAGATTGGGAGAGAGAAAAGGTGAGAGTTTGTGAGAGAGAGTGGGAGTGATTTTCCTGCCACCTGCTGCTGCTGCTGCACGTGCTTAGGCGACGCACTCTGATCACTTTTCCAGTGATTCCAACGCACTTCTAGGTAAGGAAAACCCTAACCACTTGCTGATTTGGGGATTTCTTCGATTCAAATAGAATAGTAGCTGATGTACATGTGTATCAGGTTGTCTGATCACCGTAGACGAAGCGTATACGCTCCGTTCGAATCACTTCACCTATAAGGGAAAAGGTGCAGATTTTAGACGCTTTGATTGACTGTTTCCAAAGCTTTCAATGTCGTTTAATAGTAGATTCTTGACGGTAAAGCCGTTTGACATGTACAACATGCTATCCGTTTCCTGTTTCGTAAACCAACGAAGAATATGAGATTTAGGGCATTTTAGTCATTTGTAGGAAGTACTGTTTTCATTCATATTTTGCTGACATGATTAACATGGCTTCTTGTCGCATTAGGATATTAGGAATGCGTGCATAATTAGTTTGGCGAAGAGATTCGCCTAATTGTGCACTTCGGGTCGACATACTATATGTAGACTTAAGTGTGTAGTGTATGTGTTTGTATAAATGCTTGTATTAGTATGTATTGAATTAAATGGTGTTATGAATTAGTTTGAGATTGATTTCTCAATTAATATGCTGGTGTAAATGGTTTCCTACATGTTAGCCATATGCATGATTTCATAATATGAATGAAATGCATGTGCTTGACAATTCGCTTAAGCTGTATGTTATAACATGTGCTTGATGATTTCATTTTGATTTAGTTTGAGATTGAATTCTCAATTAATATGCTGATGGAAATGATTTCCTATATGTTGGCGATATGCATAAGTTCATTATATGTACGAAAGGCATGTGTTAGATGATTTACTTAAGTTGTACGATATAACATGTGTTAACATGCTCACATGGTTGTGTTTTATTTCCAATACTCTCACATGATCGCTGACGTGGATTCATATGTGTTTGGGACTATACGTAGTCCAAGCAGTCGGCAACCGAGCGAATTCGTGGTTAGCTTATCTTAGCCACGAAGGACGCGTCGATGAACGCGAGTCGTGTTGGAGTTGGCGGCAGTAGTTAGGCCACGCGAAGTGTTTTACGCACTTCATGTCATTCGACTTGCGATGCGATCGTGCTAGTCGAGCCCGTCAAGTAACCCGACTGGCCGTTGTATGTTCACCCTGCATGAGTCATAACTGCTTGAACCTAGGGTACTAAACTTACCATTGTAAACCCTGTTAACCATGGTACCTTGATCCAAAAAGACTCATGAGCCGGGCATGGTGGTATGGGACACTGTGGTCGAGCTGTCGGCCTATGCTGGGGCCACAAACCTCCCCGTAGTGACCAGTGAGCACCTAGACTCGTGAGCAGATTATGGTGGTATGGGACACTATATTCTTGCTGTCGGCCTACATTGATAAGGTGATGGGGGAGCTGTGCAACGAGTGCGAGCAACAGCCCTGGCAGCCCTTTGTAGTGACCGCGAGCGTATTCTGAGTCTACGGGAGGCGACGACCCTTCCGTAGCAGTAGAGTACAGTAGGCCTGTATTGATAAGGTGATGGGGGAGCGGAGCAACGAGTGCGTGCAACAGCCCTAGCAGCCCTTGTAGCGACCTACAAAATAAATATCGTATGAGATTACTAGGAGTGACGACCCTAGACAGGATCTGTGTTGGGATTGATACAAGGAAAGTACCTTAGTTTTCCAATCCTGCTGTTTGAATGGACTAATAACAACTCGAAAATCATATCACCATAGCATTGCATGTGCCTGGAAGATGTGGAGCACTCTAGGGAATGTGGCATGCCGCGGTCGTAAGATGTTGCCGTATGAGGGAGATCATCGGTGAGGGCATACATCACATCATGTCATATTGCATTAACAACAGTATAGGATTGTTTGATTTACTGCTTTACTATTATCGCATGATTGATTTGATAACATGCTAATCTTTACTCTCTTATCCCACTGAGTTGATCACTCACTCTCACGTTACGGGATGGTGTTTCTGGACACCCACCAGTCCCTTTTTGTGATTGTAGATGATGGCGCTGCTCAAGAAGCGGAGCTGGACCTAATAATGAGGAGGAGGATTCCTCCTTCATGTGTGTTCTGATTGACGGGATTATAGAGAGGTTGATTAGATACATTGACACTTTTCATTTTATATTTTTAGCGCCCTCATGTATATTCATTTTGTTTACTTTTGAAGTATACATGTATGTGTATAACCTGGTAATATATTCACACTCTGGAGACATACAACAGTTTATATATGTTATACATACTATCACTGTCTTCCGCTTGCAAATTTAACTGTCTCTGGAGTATGATATGCTGTTCTGGCTTAATCTCACTCATGGTTAATACATTATCACAGACAACATTCAATCATACATATCTATGTTGCATAAATAACATTTTGAAACTCGGGAGTTGGGTTTTTACTCGACCCCCCGATTTTCGGGATGTTACAAAATAAGGCAAGACTAGTTGTACAAGGGTACACTCAGATAGAAGGCATTGATTATGATGAAACCTTTTGTCTTAGTAACTCATCTTGAATCTATCAGATTATTTATATCCATTGTTTGTTTCAAAAAGTTTAAAATTTATCAGATGGATGTTAAGAGTGCTTTCTTGAATGGTGATTTACCTGAAGAGGTGTATGTTGAACAACCTAAAGGGTTTGAAGATCCTAAAAACCCTAATCATGTGTATCGCCTAAAAAAAGCACTCTATGATTTAAAAAAAGCTCCCAAGGCATAGTACGAGAAACTGACTAAGTTTTTATCAAGTCATAACTTCATTATGGGGAGTGTTGATAAGGCATTATTTGTAATGAAACACAATGATCATACACTTATAGTGCAGATATATGTTGATGATATTATCTATGGTTCTGCATGTTCTAACCTATCTACTGAGTTTGCAGAGTTGATGAAATCCAAGTTCGAAATGAGTATGGAATAAGTACTAAATTACTTCCTTGAACTACAAGTGAAACAGCTTAAAGATGGAATTTTTATTTCTTAGACCAAGTATGCCCTAAACTTGGTTAATAAGTTTGGATTTGAAAATGGTAAAAACTTCAATACGCCTATAAGTACAACTCTTAAGCTATCTAAAGATGCTTTAGGTAAAAGTGTAGATCCTAGGTTGTATTGCAGTATAATTAAAATTTATTATATTTAACTGCGACCCGACCTGATATAGCATTTAACGTAGGTATCTGTGCTAGATATCAATCAAATCATAAAGAATCTCACCTGATTGTTGTTAAGAGAATTATTAGATATGTCGCAAGTTTGATTAATTTTGGTCTACAGTATCCGCATAATACTAATGTTCAATTAGCCGAATACTCAGATGCTAACTGGCTGGGAATATAGATGATTGAAAGTCCACTAGCGGTGGATGTTTTTCTGTTGGAAACTGTTTGGTTTCCTAGCACAGTAAGAAGCAAAGTTCTGTATCTTTATCCATAGCTGAGGCTAAATATATTGCAACCGAAAATGCTTGCACTCAGCTTGTATGGATGAAAAGAATACTACTTGACTATGGTATTGCACAAAATACTATGATTTTATATTGTGATGACTCGAGCGTAATAAATATATCTAAGAATCCCATCCAGCATTCCCGTACCAAACATATTGATATACGGTTGTAGACACCCCACCCAAGCTAATATCTCGAGAAGGCTAAGATAGTCTAGAAATCATGATCATATCCTGAACTCAATCCCAACTTATATCTGACAAATCATCCCTAAAACCCCCAAATTGTCGACCCACAACTAGAAACTGGGATCCAAATGGTTCAATCCACACACAACCCCAACTTTACCCTATATCCTAACTAGGACCCCTTTACCCAAACCTAAGCCCACCTATCTAAGCCGTAAAACTCGGAAAGAGAACCACCAGACGAACCAACACAGTGAACAAAACTAGCACGCTAAAGCTCGGCCCAAGCGAGGCTTGGGCAGTAGTCTGACTACCACCGGCGGTAGTTTGACTACCGTCGGCAATACTCTGAGTACCACCGCTCGCGACCCGTGTGTGGATAGTTGTCCTAATGTTTAAAAGTCAACTTTCTCCTAGATTTACCCCCCCTCTCCCCCATCTTCATTATTTACAATCTTACCAGTCTCAAGAGCCAATGGGAAGGAGCCACGTGGCACTCCTCTCCCTAGCCAATCACAAGCCTCCGTGTCATCATTTTAACCCTTACATACCCCCTATTTACCATAGAGCCCTTGAAGAAAGCTATAAATAGCCCTCTCCTCTTCTCATTTCATCATCCTCAACAAGCCACTTCTCCCTTAAAGATGAAAGAGAGTGAGAGAGAAGGAGAGTGAGGAAGAGAGTGAAGGAAAGGGAAGGAGCTTCCAAGCCTTCAAAGTTCTGATCTTTGAAGCCACCCCCTAGCCCTTCCTCTTGACCTTTCCAACCCATCAAGTCTACCCTAGATTAGTTATGGTTCAGTCCATGTCTTAGCCCACTCACAGATCAAGCCAAAGATCTATTCATTTTTACATACATGCATTCATCATGACATTTATTCCCTTCTCAACCCTCTTACTTTTCTAGATCTCTAGTGAACGCATGCGCGGTGACTTGTCGTACGTCGGATCCTATCACATCAGAAATTCCTAGTGATCTAGTCCATTTTTCTTACCTCTTTGCATAAACATCATTACATCTACCTTCTAAACACGTCATTGGACGTATGCTCTATGGCTTGCCAAAATCTTAGATCTTGCTGCATTAGAAATCCGCATGTGTGCCTAGTCCCATCTCGACCATAGCATCTATCATTCCTTTAGATTGTCTTATCACACTAAGTAGAGACCGTACATTTATATAGGTAGAGAGGGTGCTAACGCCTTCCCTCTTTGTAACTGCCTAGTCCCATCTCGACCACAGCATCTATCATCCCTTGAGATTTTCTTATCACACTAAGTAGTGACCGTACATTTGTATAGGTAGAGAGGGTGCCTAACACCTTCCCTCTTTGTAACTAAGGTTCCTTACTCAGAATCCCAAATTGCAGACCAGGAGTCAATCTAAGGTAGGAGAGTGTTTTGATTTTTTCCAACCTTACATATTCTGTAGGTTCTAGCCGACTGCGGGATTCTGAGATTAATTGGCTAGTGGCAATTCCAACATCCATAAATCAGCCTAATCACCTCCACTACCAAAAACATAACATACAAATCAATGTGGGCACCGATTTTCAGTGTCTACAGAATGACGACTCCACTGGGGATATCTAGCTCTACTAGCTGAGACCCAATTCTAAAGTGTGTAGTATTCTAATCTCAATGGACATTTATCACTACATTCACCAAAAAAAGAAAAAAAAACATCTTTAGCTTGCATTCTCTTAAGCATAGACTCGAACCATGACCACCCATTCTGCGCAGCCATGACCTCTCAAGCTACCCATGAAGAAGAGCTGGCAACTCAGCCAGCTCCCAAGATAGTAGCACCCGCAGCTACACCGACACTCGCGCTGCTACCACCAGTAGCTCCAACAGACCCCCAAGCCAATACAACCACACAAGAGCTACTACTTCGAACGATGCAAGAGCTACTACTTCGCTTAGTGCCAAGTGTCACACCAAATACACAAGCAACTCAGCCTAGTGTATAAAACAATTCACTCCCCCAAACCCCTTTCGCTTTTTCCCTCATTCCTCCAGCAAATCCTATTCTCCCTCTCTCAGAAGAGTCAGTACAAGGTCAAAAGTAACCAGCAAACGAGAGCAACCCTCCCGCGCATCTCTACTCAGCATATTATAAAAATCAGGTTACAACACAAGTTCCCCATAATGGGAACCACAGACAAGAACTGGTGGATGCCTATGAAGGAGGCCAGTTTCGAGTCCAACTCACTCCCCCTAACAGGAGTAACATTCTGGAATTGGCAAATACCTCAGGCAGGAGCCATTTCCAAACATCACACCCCCTTCGAAAGGGAGTGGCGCTCAATTCCAGCTACCTCCCACCACTGGGAGTCCATCATCTTTCCAATAACCCCCCATTCTTGATCCATACAAAGAGGAAGCAGCACAAGCCCTACAGCAAGGGGCAAGATATCCACAGCAAGGCAAATCAGAAATTGAGGAATTATGAGAGCAGTTGTAAATGGTGTAAAATCAGCTCTAGAGAAGCAAGGAGTGGACCCCCCATCCACCAAATTCGGGGACCTTTGTCCCTTCCTAGATGCCTGAGTACCTCCAAACTTTGAGGTACCAAAATTTAAAAGGTATGACGGTAGTGGGTGCCCCACAGCACACCTAAAAGCATTTTGTGAGGAACTCAATGATATAATAAGGAATGATGGAGCCTTGATACGACTCTTCCAAAAATCCCTTAAGGGCGATGCCTTGGATTTATACACCTCATTGGACAGCCATCAAATCAGAACCTTGGAAAAGCTCTCCCAGGCATTCATCAATAGGTTCTCATACAACCTGAATATGGCTCCAAGAAGATCTAAACCTGAATATGGCTCCAAGAAGATCTAACCTGGCTGCCTTGAGATAAAAAAGTGATGAATCATTATCAGCATACGTGGGACGATGGCAAGCCATGATAGCTTGAATGAGAAACCCCATCAATGATGAGGAGCAGATATCCATGATTGTACATTTAACACACTGCAACATTTCAGGATATCTAATCTCATATCCATATGTAAATTTCTCCCAACTCATCTGAGTTGGAGAACAAGTGGAAGCCAGAATCGGAGCCGAACCATTTCCCCATGGCCACACCAGACCCCCACAATCAGAAGAAACAAAGTTAAGGGGAAACCCGTTGGATACGGGAATGAAAACCGCACTACTCCCGTGCAGTGCACTATAGAGGTTAATAACATTGTCGCTAACACTCAAGGAAATCAGTATGCTCCACAACCGGAGCCTCGATAAGAAAGGCAATATCAGCCACAATCAAATAGACAATACCAACCACAGCAAACCCAACAGGGAAATTAGGCACAACCATCTTAACAACAACCGCAATAACCTAGGGGGAATGCACAATGCCTATATAAGCAAGCGATGTTGGGAAGGAAGTTCACCCCTTTGGCACAAACATACAGTTAAGTTTTGACAATGCTAATGCAAAAGTAACTCTTGACACCACTCCAGCCGTAACTTTCACCCAATCCCTTGCCACCTGGTTACAATGAAAATCAGTATTGCGTATATCACCAGGCTTCTAGCCACCTAACAGACAGATGTTTCGCTTTAAAGCATGCGGTCCAAGATTTAATCGAAAGTCAGAAGATTGATATCACTCCACAGGCTAGCAACATGGCTCAGGCCAACATTCTCCACAATCCCCTGTCATTGCATCAAGCAGGACCCAGCACACTTAACACCTCTATACAAACAATCATACTCGATATATGAAATCGGACATGGGGATACCAAAAGGCACCATCACATGGGCCACAGGTATTCCTTGAAGCAACACCCACAACACAGCCTCTCATATTCCTTGAAGCAACACTAATAACTCAGTCTCTCATCTTGCAAGAGGCACACCCTGCAGCCACTAGGTCATATCCTTAACATTGCACTCCCCAAAGGGCACATCCAGTCCCAAACTCAGTAAATCCAAAAAGGTCAAATTTTGAACCCATCATTCTCCCAATAGGACTCCCTGATTTAGCACTGCTAACTTTGTAAGGGGCACCCCCAATTCAAGAACCAAGTTTCCTAATGCCTCACCAACTAGCACATGCCTAGAGGACCCCCCCCCCCCCCCCCCCCCCCCCCCCCCCCCACACACACACCTCAAAAGGGGGAAAAGAACTCCATCGCCAAAGCTGGTTAAGAGTTGGTAGCACCTCAAGAGAAATTGTCAAGCCCATCACAAACAGCTCCAGCCATAATCCCTCAGCATAAAGAACCAAAGATATACCTGGAAGGAAGAGCGGTTCCCTCCTACAACCCGAAAGTAGTCCCTTGGCATTACCCAGAAAGCGCTGAAGTGGGTAATAATGGGAGGTATTTCAAGAGAGATAACCAAAATCCAGGGAACTTTGTCAAGAATCACTTACAAAACCAATGATGCTTATGACATAGTAGCCAAACTCAAAGCCATTCCCGCACAAATATCCATCTGGAAACTTCTGTGCATGTGAAGATCGCATAGAGAAATCTTTACGAAAATATTGAATGATGCTCATATCTCTCCTAATGTAACCCTAGAAATGGTGGCAAGTATGATCGGACAACTCCTCGCACCGCGAGCCATCACTTTCTCTGATGGGGAGTTGCCACCTAAAGGTCGCAAACATGGACGCTCATTGAACATAGTTACCCATCACAAGAATTTCAAGGTCCCGCTCGTGCTCATTGGCAATGGATCCAATCTTAACGTTTGCTCTTTAATGACTGCCGAATGGTTAGGGATAGAACCATCTTCTTTCAGACCCAGTACCATGAGCGTTAGAACCTTCGATAACTCTCGGAGACAGGTTGAGGCAGAAATCGACCTTGAATTGTAAATCGGACCAGACATGACTCTTGTCACGTTTTAGGTCATTGACATTCCTGCCTCATTTAACCTTCTATTGGGGCAGTCATGGCTCCATACTGTTGGAGCCATCCCATCTACCCTCCATCTAAGGGTTAAATTCCCTTCAAGAAATTGAATCATTACAGTATTGGCTGAGTCAGAAACCATCTTAACAGTGATGGTCAATATCCCAGAAAGCGCATCCCAGTGATTAACATTCAACATGCAAAGGGTGACATATCGTATCATAGCGTCGAATTCGAAAATGTGAATGCAATCGCCAATCCACGACCTCTCGCTGCTGAATATGTCATTCCCCTTACTGAGCGATTAATCCTAAACTATCGTACCGAGTTCCATGAAAAAGGTATGGTGGTAAAGCTAGCACATGCCAACGTGAAGAGACGGGGACTGGGCTATCACCGACATCAGAAGATCAAGATGAAAGACCTAAAAAGGGTCAACCGTTTAGGTGCACACCGATAAAATTCATCAAGACCGAGGCAGTTTGTGGAGACACGATGATTTCCCTTAAGAACCACCTCCAACGACTCAAACTCTCAGAACAATCCAACCAGGAGTCCGACTGGCCACCAATAAGGTGGGATAGGATCCTTAGGGCATCAAAAGCACATCTGACGTTAGGGGCAGAAGCCACAGACCCACCACATGAGGCTAGTAGCATGGAAAAGGATCCACCTATAAAGGACCCAGAACCAAGAGTGCCCCTTAACGGAGACGCAGGAAAGAATGGGGAAGCACCCATCCCCACCCACAGTCAAGGGGACATATCCTGACCACCAGCTTAGCGGCACAAGGGGAAAGCAGCCCATCCATTGGATTGACAAGGGAAATCGGCCTGCCCTTGACTAGAAGGACATCAAAGTCCTATCACAAGATGAACCTGAGGAGCTAGAAGAACTCCAACTCCTGGGTGAAGAAATTGAATCAGATTCCAACTCTAAGCCCAGCCCAGCAGACATCATGGTCATCAGGACAGATGATCCACATGAATAAACAGGTCAGAATAACAAGATCAAAAGGGGGGAAAGAACCACGATGGTCAGTCATCCCCTTAATGATCGAATCAACCGGCGAATCATTCATGGATGCCAGCCTAAAAAAAAGGCCAATATAAATAGCAGTTGGTACCGTGAACTAGGACAGGATCAACCATGGTTTATAACATCATCTTATTCGGGACTCCTTGGGGACATAAAAAAATTAAAAAAAATTCAAAACACAAAAACATCGCATATTCCCAAAAAATACAAAAAAAAATTAAATATTCCTCAAAACCACAAAACATCAAAAAATTTTCAAAATACAAAAATAATAGAAAAACTTTCAAAAATCATTGTGCCAAACACCTCAGATGCAACACAGGAGTTTGAGGTCGACTCATATAATTTTGATCTAGAGTTGGACTTCGAACTCATGGGTTTGGATGAAGCCCTAAATAAGGGAAATGATGATACCACTCACTACTTCGAGGATTTTCTTGAAAAGTTCCAAACGAAGGACAACATTGTAGCAGACGATTTCGAAATTGTAAACTTGGGATTAGCGGAACTCCCTAGAGAGGTGCGCATCAAAAGATTGTTATAACCGAAAAATAAACAGAGGATGATGGAGTTTTTGAAACTGAGATTGTCCAATTTTGCTTTCTCTTATGAGGACATGCCTGGGCTCATGCCTGGGCTCGATGAAGATCTGGTGGTGCACCATTTGCCAACAAAACTAGACATGAAGCCTGTCAAGCAAAAGTTGCAAAGAATGAAGCCAGAATGGGCTTTGAAGATCCGTGATGAAGTCATTAATCAATACAACACAGGATTCCTGGTAATCTCTAACTACCCAGAATGGCTCACAAATATCTTACCAGTTCCAAAGAAGGATGGTAAAGTCAAGATGTGCATCGATTTTAGGGACCTCAACAAAGCAAGTCCTAAAGATGATTTACCTTTGCCCCATATCGACACACTGGTAGATAATACTACTGGAAACAAGGTCTTCTCCTTCATGGACGGTTTCTCCGGTTATAACCAGATCAAGATGGCCATTTAAGATTGAGAGAAGACTTCATCACACCATGAGGAACTTTCTATTATCGGGTTATGCCCTTCAGGCTAAAGAACACAGGAGCTACATATCAGTGAGCCATGACTGTCATGTTCCACAACATGATAAACAAGGAAATGGAAGTCTATGTGGACGACATGATCGTTAAGTCTCGCACGATCGAAGGACACTTCGAGGACCTCAAAAAGCTCTTTGTCAGGCTAAAACAGTTCAAGCTCCGACTCAATCCACAAAAATGTGTCTTCGGTGCAACCGAAGGCAAGCTGTTAGGCTTTATTGTCAATGAAGATGGTATTCGGGTGGATGAGACCAAGACCAAGACAATCATCGAAATGCCACCGCTTAAGACTGAAAAAGAAATTCGAGGCTTCCTTGGGCAGATCCAGTATATCAGGTGATTCATCGCAGAGCTCACTCCAGTCTGTGAGCCCATATTCAAGCTACTACGGAAGAACTCTTCAAAGGAATTGAATGATGATTATCAGGAAACCTTTGATAAGATTTGTAACACCCAGAAAATCGGAGGTCGTATATAAACTCAACTCCCGAGTTCCAGACCGTCACTTATGCAACAAAAATGATTATGATTCAATGTTGTCTGATTTAAAGCATTCACATGAGTAAAAGTATACCAAAACTGCAATTCATACTTCAGATCCAGTGATAAAAGCAAGCGGAAGACTAAACAATATATATATCACTGTATAAAAAAAAACAAAGTAAATCTCATCTGTCTCCAAAGTATGACGACATCTCTGAGTCTCATATACATATACATGAACAAAATAAATATCCAAAATGGTCCCACTGAAATCCCATCGATCCAGGTCGCCTACGCAAAGCCATCGTGATATTGTATGTACGAGAACTCGTCCTGATCCTCGTCAAAGTCTGGCTCTGCCTCCCGGATCTCAGTCTCACCTGCATCTACAACAGGGTCTGGTGGGTGTTGCAAACACCATCCCGTAACGTGGGAGTGAGTGATCAACTCAGTGGAATCATAGAGTAAAGATTAGCATGTTCACAATTCAATCATGCGATAATAGTAAAGCAGTAAATCAGACAATCCTAATACTGTTGTTAATGCAAGATGACATGACGTGATGTATGCCCTTACCAACGATCTCCCTCATACGGCAACATCTTACGACCGCGGCATGCAATCGACCCTCAAGTGCTCCACATCTTCCAGGCACATGCAATGGCATGGTGATATGATTTTCAAGTTATTATTAGTCCATTCAAACAGCAGGATTGAGAAACTAAGGTACTTCCCTTATATCGATCCCAACACAGATCCTGTCTAGGGTCGTCATTCCTAGTAATCTCATACGAGGTATATTTATGTAGGTCGCTGCAAGGGCTGCCAGGGCTGTTGCTCGCACTCGTTGCACCGCTCCCCCATCACCTTATCAATACAGGCCTACTGTACTCTACTGCAACGGAAGGGTCGTCGCCTCCCGTGGACTCAGAGTACGCTCGCGGTCACTACAAAGGACTCGTCGCCTGATCAGTGTAGGCCGACAGCTAGAATATAGTGTCCCATACCACCATAATCTGCTCACGAGTCTAGGTGCTCACAGGTCACTACGGGGAGGTTTGTGGCCCCAGCGTAGGCCGACAGCTCAACCACGGTGTCCCATACCACCATGCCCGGCTCATGAGTCTTCATGGATCAAGGTACCATGGTTAACAGGGTTTACAGTGGTAAGTTCAGTACCCTAGGTTCAAGCAGTTATGACTCATACAAGGTGAACATACATCGGCTAGTCGGGTTACTTGACGGGCTCGACTAGCGCGATCACATCTCAAGTCGAACGACATGAAGTGCGTAAAACACTTTGCGTGGCCTAACCACTGCCGCCAACTCCAAACACGAATCGCGTTCATCGACGCGTCGTTCGTGGCTATGACCAGTCAGCCACGAATTCGCTCGGTTACCGACTGCCTGGACTAAGTCTAGTCCCAAACACTTATGGAATCACATCAGCAATTTATATAAGAGTATTGGAATTGAAATACAATCATGTGAGCATGTTAACACATGTTATAACATTCAACTTAAGCAAATCTTCAAACACATATATTCCATGCATGTAATGAAATCGTGCATATAGTCAACATGTAGGAAATCATTTAGGTCAGCATATTAATTAAGAAATCAATCTCAAACTATCTCATAACATCATTTAATTCAATACATACTAATACAAACATTTATACAAACACATACACTACACACTTAAGTCTACATATAGTATGTCGACCCAAAGTGCGCAATTAGGCGAATCTCTTCGCCAAACTAATTATGCACACATTCCTAACTTCCTAATGCGACAACAAACTATGTCAATCACGTCAGCAAAATATGAGTATAAACTGTACTTCCTACAAATGACTAAAATGCCCTGAATCTCATATTCTTCATTAATTTACGAAACAGGAAACGGAGAGCATGTTGTACATGTCAAACGGCGATGCCGTCGATAATCTACTATTAAAAGACATTGAAAGCGTTGTAAACCGTCAATCAAAGCGTTTAAAATCCTCACTTTATGTCTTGTAAACTCGTGAATCGAAACGGAGCATATACGCTTCGTCTAAGGTAGTAGGAGAACCTATTTTACAAGTTACGTCAGCTAACACGCTATGAATCTAAGTAAACCCTAAATCAGCAAGTTCTAGGGTTGTTTTATACCTGAAAATGAGGGAGAATCACCGGCTTGGTGATCGGGAAGTGTTGCTACAGCACTAGCAACCGGTGGCTCGGAGACGGGAAAAATCCCTTCTACTCTTCCTCTCAAACTCTCTCCTTTCCTCTCTCTCTAATCTAGGTTTTTGCAATTTTCGGATGGGAGAGAGGAATGAGGGTTTCAACCCCTTTTATAAGCTTAAAAATGCCGGAAACAGGCTCCGGAATGAAGTTTACTTAGTGCCTATCCATTTCGGGGCTGTTTCGGTCCAAAAGTTTCTTTCTGATGGTCCCCTGGTCGATTGCGATCGGACTTAAGCTCATACATATCAGATATAACACGTATTAAGTTTTTAGTCCGGCAGGGTACGCAGATCGCACGAGGCGGACCAGTCTCAGTTTAGCGGTCACCGCACGTAGATCAGGGCTGAAAGTCTCATGATAATAAATAGAAATTTTTCCTGATCCGAGGGTGTAATCTGGATGAATTCTGACGGTCAGAACGCTTAATACTGACGCGTCAAGTCGTGTGCCAGATTTGAATTTGAAATTCCAATTCTGTCCCTATTCGCGGTCTCTTCAGTCCGGGCTCAATGAAATAGTCTGTGATTATCGGTTTGACTTGATTTTTGAAATGATTGTCAAGTCTAGCTAGGCGGTTCTAACGGTCTAAGATAGGAGGTATCGGACTTTCGACGCGCGGTCTAGATCCAATACAAAAATTCAAAGTGGTCTAGAGAACAAACCCGCTTAGAGTTTGATCCGAGGTTATAGAGTATTGTAGAGTCGTTCGTTCTACTCGATTTGGGTCTTGTAGAACGTATTTAAAGTGATCAGGGACTATTTCCCAGCTACTCTAGCGTTGCGCTAGCTAATTAACACTTAATTTCCATAGAAATTAATTCTACGCGATTTCGGGTCGAGTTGGTACTCGAACCCAAGTACGGATTTTTCACGGGCGTTACAAGATTAAAAGTTACTTACTAAATCCTCCGTGCTCATGCCACCTACTTCAGGTAGGCTATTACTGCTATATATCTTCGTTGCAGCAGAAGTAATAGGATGTGTTCTTGGCAAACACGACGATACAAGAAGAAAAGAACAAGCGATCTATTATTTGAGCAGACAATTTACGAGCTATGAAACCAAATACTCCAGCTTAGAGAAAACGTGCCTTGCCCTAGTCTAGGCAACGCAATGGCTACGACAATATATGATCGCTCACCCAATCCTTTTACTCACTCGCATGGATCCGTTGAAGTACTTGTTTGAAAAATCAGCACTAACAGGCATGATCGTAAAGTGGCAACTACTGCTTTCGGAATTGGACATTACATATGTCACTTAGAAAGTAATCAAGGGGCAAGCACTGGCCGATCACTTAGCAGCACACTCTCTGCCTGATTATCAATCGCTGAAGACCTTCATCCCTGATGAAAACATCTTCCAGATTAAGGAAGAAGAAGAAAGAAAGGCAGGAGAGTGGACACTCTTCTTTGATGGAGCCACAAACTCAAAAGGGAGTGGAGTAGGCGCCATATTCTACTCTCCTGAAGACGTCCCAATTCCCATATCCAAGAGGCTGACATTCCAATGCACTAACAACGTAGCTGAGTATGAGGCCTGCATTATTGGTCTGAAAGAAGCCATAATCCTCAGTGTGAAGAAGTTACGAGTCTTCGGAGACTCACAACTCATCATCAATTAGATTAATGGTGATTGAAATACCAAAGATGAAAAGCTGATCCCATATCACGTCTACCTAGAAAATTTGATTGAAGAATTCAACGAGATCACATTCTCTTACATGCCTCGAGCCAAGAACCAATTTGCAGATGCTCTGGCTACTCTCGCCTCCAAGCTGGAGATCCCAAAGGGAGTTACTAAATGGGAACTCACCGTCGAACTCCAAAAGGAGCCTACATTCTGTCTTCAGATCAATGAAGCTAAAACTCCCTCGAATGATCAACCATAGTATACAAACATCAAGGAATATCTCGAACATCAGAAGTACCCGAAAGAAGCAACATCAGATGATCGTCACACTATCCGGCAATTAGCCACACGGTTCATCATCCCAAGAGGCATCCTTTATAAGCAATCCTTCAACCAAGTCCTTCTCCGTTGTGTGAATGAGACAGAAGCGGCACAGATCATGTCAGAAATCCATGAAGGACTATGAGGCCCACACATGAATAGACATATGATGGCGAAGAAGATCCTACGGCTTGGCTATTATTGGCTTACGATGGAGACAGATTGCTGCAAACATGTTAGGAGATGCTTCAAGTGTCAGGAACATGCAAAGCAGATCCATGTTGTTGCTTCCGAACTCTACAACCTGACGGCACCATGGCCCTTCTCTGTATGGGGGCTGGATATCATAGGTAAGATCGGCCCCAAAGCTTCAAATGGGCATGAATACATCCTGGTGGCAGTAAATTACTTCACCAAATGGATAGATGCAACATCCTACACCAGCATAGCATCATCTCATGTGGTCAAGTTTATGAAGATCAACATCATTAGCCATTATGGGGTCCCTTAGGCCATTATTACTGACAAAGGAACTCTGTTCGTCAGTAAAAGAATGGGCAATTTCCTCAACAAATTCAAAATTTATGGTCATTGGTCAAGCCCTTACCATACCCAAATGAACGGTGGGGTATAAGCCGCGAACAAGACCATCATACGTATATTGGAGACGATGGTGAAGACATATTATGATTGGTCGGAGATGGTCCCTTACGCACTCTGGGCCTATCGAACGTCTATACGATCTGCTACTGGTGCAACTCCATATGAGCTCACATACGGAATGAAAGTGATACTGTCATTCAAAATTGAAAGCCCATCGCTCCAAATACTACTGGAAAGTGAAGTCGAGGAAGGAGAGTGGTAATAAGCAAGATATGATCAACTACACCTGGTAGATGAAAAGCGCATGCGGGCGCTAAGCCACTCCCAATGTTATCAATGAAGGATCGCTCGAGCCTACAACAAGAGGGTCCACAAGAGAAGTTTCAAAGTCAGCGACATGGTCATGAAGCGCATCCTACCACCACACTTGCTAGATTCCAAAGAAAAGTTCAAATCGTCGTGGCACGGACCGTGGATCATTCGGGAGGTACTCCCAAGAGGTGCTCTTCGGCTCACCAGTCTCAGAGGAGAAGATCTTCCTGAGCCCATCAATGCCGACAATGTGAAAATCTATCATAGGTAACCATACCTAACCTTATCAACGATTACAATCGGAAAATTATATCAATTATTTTCCCACTAAAATCCAATATATATATATATATATATATATATATATATATATATATATATATATATATATATATATATATATATATATATATATATATATATATATATATCCGCCTCCTCTCCCATCAAAAATACTTTTTTTTTTTAAAAAGGAAAGGAGAAAACAAAAGCACAAAAAAGGAACAAAAGAGAAGGGGTGAGATAAAAAGAAAGAAAAAGAAAAAGAAGACGAGACGAAATCTCAAAGAGAAGAGCCAAAAAAATAAGTCTATCTCACATCCCCAAATAAACCAACCAAAAGTAGCTTACGATTGTGGTCAAAGATAAGGACAGGAAGGTAACTAGTTGACCAGCTATGAAGGAAGTCTCTCCGTCTCACCAGGCACTCCAAAATAAAAAAATAAAAAATAAAATAAAAATGAGAGAAAAGGCATGTCTAAGAAAAAAGGGCGAGGTGAAAACCTGAAAGGGCATCTCGAGTAAAAATAGCGGACATGTAGCGGACTTGGTGAAAACCTGAAAAGGCGCCAAGGGTAAGAAAGCATAGCTGTCAGGGGGTAGGAAAGATAAAAAACCTGGGACTGAAAATCTGAAAGGACACTACAGGCAAAAATGACGAAAAAATCTGGACGTAGTGAAAACTTGAGAGGGCGCTATGGAAAAAAATGGCTAAAAAAAGAAAAAATAATATAATAAAAGTTCAAGTACAGAAGAAGCCGACGCAGCAAGCACCGCAACGAGATATAAGGAAAGATCAATTTTGGATCAGTACTCTATCAAACTCTGCTCAAATCCATGAAATGTGATCCCGAACACCTTCTCAGGGAACCCAGACCTTAAGAACACAATCTAGACTACCACGCACAACGTGAGCTGAGCCCAAAATTTTGATCCCAATCATCCAAAGCACAAATCCAAACATAAGCAAGTATTTGCAAATTTGGCACAAAATAAAAATCTTTCATTCCTTCACAGTCTTTTTTACAAGTACACTACTTTTCCTTCATTTTTTTTTAAAAAAATAAAATAAAATCCTTCATGCATGCAAAATAAGCAGTCGACCAAAAAAACAGGGATTACAGGTAAGCTCCTATCTCTCGTATGTCAACAATCTTTACCTAAGCCTCTCTATCTCCATATGTAGGTAAAAGGCCTCATCCCTCTCCAGGTGGTGTTCAGCAAACATGCTCTCATCATACCACCATCCCATTGCCAATTAACGAGCCATATCCTCACATGTATGACGAAGGACAACAATCTAAGAAATCAGGTGACCATGTGTGGCCAGCAAGAAAGATGGATCGATAAAAGGTCGCTCCTCAAAGGCTTCAAATGAATCATCGACGCATGAAGAGGATGAAGTAGCATCGCTCACCATGTCCTGATCAACAGCCTCATCTGCCAAATGTCATCCCGGGACCTGACGATAAAGTGATTGCTCTACCACCCATCGTTGATACGACACTGTGGCCAAAGGAGCCCAAGACTCAAGATCCAGAACTGTCGCATCTAAGGAATCGTGCTAGGAAATCCAGACTTCTCTATACAAAGCAGTCAAATCAAATGGAAGAGGGGCATGCTCAAATCTAGAGAAAGCAAAGTCCAGAATATCCTACCAAAAGCCAAACTACTGGAGAAAGCGCATAGGATGGTAAGAACAGTATCCCCAAAGTCTCAGAAGCAGTAAAGGAGTGTGAGCGGCACTACAAATCAAAGGAGACAGATGGAACCAGGGAGCCTCCCAACTAATCTCCCACCCTCACAACTAAGAAAGCATGTGACGATATAGTGACTCAGTGGCCTCAGCACCTAAAGGAAGGCTATCAAGGAACAAGGATAGCACATCACCATAGCGGGAATCCGACCACAGAAACAGAGGAGTCATGTACAGGTGCTCCTATAACCACAACTTTAAAGAGGTATAACTCAAATGACAAGTAAATGACAACGCCAAACAAGAGAAAGGAAAAGAGTGGAAAGTACCTAAAGGAAGGAGCAATAGCCCCAAAGGATACAGGTGCGTCCAAGTGAGCATTTGGTCAGTCCCAGAAAGAGCTCCACCAGCACCACGGAAGAAATACTCCTGCGATACAGAACATGGCAGAATATGTCCAATAAAACCTCCAGTGATGACTGTCGTTAGCCTGAAAATAATAACTCAGCCAAGACACAAAATATCAGTGCATTCATGCACTGAAGCTGACGATTGGACCCATGAACTCCACAGGCAGTGGAACAACGATCATATAAGACCTCTAGCGAAAGCTCACTAGCCCCACCCTCTATAGTAGGAAGAGTTGTGAGAAATCCGAACTAGGAGATCAGATCAGTAGGACGAACCGGCTCAGATGAGGGAACATAAGGCTCCCAAGTGAGGGGAAGACCAGACAGATGTGAAAACTCGTCCAGTGATGAGCCCAGCTCCAGATCATTGAAGGAAAATAGGTTCAGAGCTGGAACCCAATCATATGAAGTCACACTCAATAGTGACCAATTTAGTTGAACTCGATGAAAATGGAAAACCTTTCTAAAGCCTAAAGAGCCCAACTCAAAAATCTCAGATTCGGTCAGGCTCTTGATCCAAATATGCAACCACTCTGAACTGGTACTGTCTGACTGCAGTTGGCAGGTCTGAACAGGTACACCCTCAACAATTTGGAACCCAGAATCTGCAGAAGAATCATCAAAGATGGGCATCCCCTCATCCAATAGATCTATCTCATGATAACGGAAGAAGCTGGACTCACCCATCGCATCTCGAAGAGTATCCTGAAAAATTGCAACAGGCGGAACTGAGCCGCCAACCACCGCCACATCAAGAGCAGTCTAAAATGAACAAGCTCTAGGAGCTGCGACACCTAAAGTATCCCAATAGTTGACAGGATTTGTACCTGGATCCCGATAATGGCGGGCTGTCCCATCACTGCCTCAAAATCCGCACCGAAGATCTGACCTAGGCCATCCACAAAAAGTCCATCACCTGCCAGATTCAAGTCATCCAAACCACTAAAATGGGACCCGCCACACATCCAAGCCTGATCCATCACGGCCACACCGTCCATCATCACCACACTACCATCCACGCCACCCATAACCATCCCTCCATCAATCAAGCCATCGGTCGTCATCCTCGCGCCATCCTCACCATCCAAACCATTCATCCTCACCATGTTAACATCCACAAACCATCAAATCCGTCTAATCCATCCAACCTAATCTCATATCCACCATTGATGGAGGAAGGATCCAAGCCAAACCCATCATCATGGTTGGCCATAATAGCTCCAAAAAAATGAAGAAACAAAAGGAGAAGAGGACAAGGAAGAAAGAGACAAAGGAAAAGGGAACAAAAGGGACGATTGGACGGTTGGAGCATACAGGAATAAACAGAAAAGGGACAGATAGAATAAATAGAGAAGAAGAGAGCTTGCTAGAAGAAAAGATGGACGGATGTGGTAATCAAATTACCGCTAGCGGAACTCGGAGTACTATTGCAAGTACAGTCATCACTGAATCACTACATCACCTGACAGAACAGGTAAAACGGGAAAAAGTCAACGGGCGGTTGCTCGACTACTGCCTGGGCCCACTTTTGAGCAAAATCAAGGTAGTTTCCACTTCAGAAGGCCAAGACCATAGAATGTACATCCAAATGATCAAATGAGATTGCAAAAATGATAAAAAATAATCCAATAAAGCAACACAAAACAACTGAAGTTTCATATAAAAGGAGAATTACACAGTCAATGATACATGATCATATGAAACAATGGAACTAATAGTCATCAGGGAGATAAGCATCCTTATCCTTGCGATGAAAATGGGGCCCTAAGATCCCTCCTCCAGCAAAATGTGCACCGCCACTAGGAGCAAAGCCAGACTGCAAAATCGAATCGATGCCATACTTCTCACACCAGGAGCTGTACTCTCTATTCGGGTTAACAAAGGCGTTAGCATCAAAACCCTCCAGGGCAACGGTCAACTCCCGCTGGGAATTGACCTCCAATTAGAAAGACCAGATGGTGACCAATGGGCTACCAGTCAACTGCCAAAATATCCTCTCTCTTAGGTACCATTTCGTCACACGAGGGTCCTCTAGAATACAACGTCACTGTGAGGCCTGAAAGGCCTCCTGGGCTCTGGGAGTAAGCGCCACATTCGATTGGAGATACGACCTGGTGTGAAACTAGAAAGAGGAGAAAAGTCGAGGGCCGAAAGATAAGCAGAAAGCAATACATGGGCAATACAGGGCAAGAAAAATCACTTACATCATCAGGGACAAGGGTATCGATGTTCGACCGCTAGGCAAGAACAAAAAATAAGCGCGTACGGCTATGGTTATCCTTGTACCACAACATCATATGAGGAAAGGGAGGCGAATGATCGATCAAGGTGGGTGCTAAATGGGGAAAGTGATGGAAAAAGCAGACATGCGCAAAACTACGACCAGAAAGGGCACACCAGGCCATCCCCAGAGAAAATAGTGCAAAAGGGATAGCAAGAAAGTACCTCGATGATTGGATAAAAGCCAGTTAGAGATCGGCTAATACAACAGCTGACCTTGTCCAGCCCTTCATACAAATGGGCTAAGAGGGCTGCATTCCAGTTGTACGGCGTGGGAAAGGTGATATCTGCCATGAGTGATAATAGGCGGGAACTCACAAGCTCATTCCCATGGCAGAAAATCATCGCTCCCATGATGTACAAAATCAGGGCTCGACCCTTCATCACAGCCACGGCTTCAGTCTCAGGGATGCGTCGGGAAAAATTCGAAGATAGCCAAAGCAACTTGAATCGATGACTGGAAAAATCTATAGCATCTGGCATCATCCCTAATAATTCCATCCAGTCATCCTTGAAAGGTATTGAGAGATCATCCTCAAAAGGGACAGATCTCCTTGGAGACCCAGCTGCATGTATATGTCATAAGGAGTGATCCCTCACTCCCCAAAAGGCAATTGAAAGGTGTGAGGCTCAAGGTGTCACTGTTTGGTCAAGGCAGATAAAAGGGACATGTTCGTCTTGCTCAAACGAACTCAAAATAGGTGGACAAATGGAGTACGCTCCAACACTTCAAAGAACAGAGGTTGCGAATCATAGAACCAATCAGGCCAGTGTGTCCTAACCCCATGCCCTCTGAGAATTGCAGGCACACCACCCTCCCGGGCTATATCGAAAAGGTGTCGACCCTCTCACAGCACATAGCACGGATCAGTCGACTGGCGAGAAGGACCAGCCTCATTCCTACCACGATGCAGCATACTGCACAAACAAGGCCCATATGTAAGTATCCTTCTCACCATAAAAAGTAACAGGCTCCAGTCACAAGGCCCATTTCCAAGGCCCATATCAGGGCCCAATTTAAAGACCCACTTTCAAGGCCAATTTCTAAAGCCCACTTTTCAAAGGCCTATTTTTAAGCCCATTTCCAAGCCCATTTTCAAAAGACCCATTTCAAGCCCATTTTCAAGGCCCATTTTCAAGCCTATTTCCAAGCCCATCTCAAGCCCATTCATAAGGCCCATTTCAAAGCCCATGTCTAATGCCCATTCTCAAGGCCCATTTTTAAGCCCATTTCCAAGCCCATCTCAAGGCCCATTTCAAAGGCCTACTTTTCAAAGGCTTATTTTCAAAGGCCCATTTTCAAAAATCCTTATCCACACCATGACTCAAGTCCATCGAAGGAAGTATCTAGCCACGTTAAGATCATAATGTGGGGCCCACTTAAAAAATCTCATCCATACATCATCCACAAGGATGGCCAACATCAAAATCCACACCATCCAAGCACCTAAGTGGACCCCAAATCACTCATCTAACGGTCCAGATCATTCAAAAGAAAAATCTTTTTGACTAAAGGGTCGGGCCCCCTTTCTTATCACACCCCACCCCATCAAAACATAAATATATATATAAACAAAAAATCCAGCCAACAACTTGTCCCAAAATAGAAAATCCAACGAGATCCAACGGCTCGAAGTTATCAAAATGGATCAATGGCCTTGATCATGGCCCTTCAAAAATACAAATGAAGATCTAACCCATCTGTAACTTCTCAAATGGTGGTCCACCCAGAATCTAACAAGAACCGATTGATAAAGATTACTTGAAAATGCAAAAGGGAGAAAATGCAAGAAAAAATAAAGAAAATCTATAAAAATCCACTAAGATAGCTTCCAGGGACCACAATGGAGTCCCTAGACATCCCAAATGCTGAGAACTCAAATATAGGATGGAAGTCTAACGTTCAGACTGGTACACGGCTTGGACTAGAGGGCAAGCAGCGTGTTGTCCCCCATGGTGTGATGTGTTGACTGGTCCTTCCTTTGGACCGCTAGATAAAAATCCTGAAAAAAAAATAAAAAATAAAAATATATATAAGCAAAGATTCTCTTTTTCATTTTAAAATACCGCGAGAAATTTAAAATCTCACTATAAATTTAAAATCTCAAGAATACACCACTTTAAAATTGCTAGAAAATGTTTTAAAAAATGAAAGAAAAAAAAATATAAATATATATATATATATATATATATATATATATATATATATATATATATATATATATATATATAACAAGAATAAATATAATGAAAATGAACAAGATCCCCAAGGAGTCTATCTCTATGGAGGATAACTCTTATATATATATATATATATATATATATATATATATATATATATATATATATATATATATATATATATATATATATATATATATATATATATATAAATGACCAGCCTCATTAAGTTATTAGTGGAAGCCATCTGACCTTACTGCAAATAAAAACTAAACGACGACACCCACCCGTGAGATCGAACGAATATTTTTTAAAAAAAATCTAAAAATATTTTTAAATAAAATCTCCAAGGAGTCTCGCTCCAAAGGGAATAGATTTTCAAACAAAGAATTTTCAGAAAACGCACGCGATGCACAGTACACTGCGAAATCTTCCCTATTCTCCAGTTGCGGTCAGTGCAAACAGCTAAATAAAATTTGATCTCTTCCAGATTCCCTAAAGGATGATCAATTCCGTATATGATACATGTACGATTGGGCTGATCTCTATATCTGGATAGTCGTACAAATGCTAGTAAAAATGATTAGATCTATCTCTGGAAAGAATAATCAAACTCAAAGTGACAACAATCCATTATAACCAAAGTATTAGAATTAGCAGACTGCATGACAAAAGATTTCCTGCACATACCTAGTTCAGGATGTTCAGAAATTTTAATCGAGTCTAAGTCGGCGTAGTGAGTTCCCCGTAAGGCCGCACCACGCGTAGGGCAACTAACCACTTTGATGATCAAAATGATCGAATATTCCTAGGGTGATGACGTAGCAAATGAACGACGGACCAAACAGTATGGGAATCCTGGTAAAGTAGCGACCAATGCACAGAGGCCCTTACTTTTCAGACTCACTCACTAATGTTATTAACAATCTAACGTGAAAGGGTTGTGATTAGTGACCCATAAAGCCACAACGAATGCGCAAGGGACAATCACAACATTTTCCTCAACCCTCATGATATGTGCAAGTCATCTCATTTCTAAGCGGTCAACTGATAATGATACAATGGTAGGTGAAAGATTCGAATCACTATCCTTTTCTGACCAGAAGAGTGGGGTGTCCACTTGCTTTGGCCTTTGGTTACTCACAACCTCGGCCAAAGAGGGGTATCTGTAGACACCTTAACCAAGCTAATATCTAGAGAAGGCTAAGACAGTCCAGGAATCATGATCATATCCCGAACCCAATCCCAGCTTATATCTGACAAATCATCCCTAAAACCCCCAAATTGCCAACTGGAAACCAGAAATCGGGATCCAAACCGTTCAATCCACACACAACCTCGTCTTTACCCTATACCCTAATTAGGACCCCTTTACCCATACCTAAGTCCACTTATTTGAGCCGTAAAATCCCAAAAGAGGACCACCAGGTGAACCAACACAGTGAACAAAACCCGCACACTGGAGCCTGGCTCGAGCGAGGCCCGGGCTGTAGTCTGACGACCACCGGTGGTAGTTTGATTATTACTGGTGGTACTCTGAGTACCAGTGCTCGCGGCCCACATATGGATAGTTGTCCCAGCGTTCAAAAGTTAACTTTCCCTTGAATTTATCCCCCCCCCCCCCCCCCCCCCCCCCATCTTCACTATTTACCATCTTATCCGCCTCAAGAGCCAATGGGAGCGCGCCACATGGCACTCCTCTCTCCCTAGCCAGTCTCAAACCTCCATGTCATCATTTTAACCCTTACCAACCCCCTATTTACCATAGAGCCCTTGAAGAAGGCTATAAATTACCCCTCTCCTCTTCTCATTTCATCATCCCCAACAAGTCACTTCTCCCTTCATGCTTAAAGAGAGTGAGAGAGAAGGAGAGTGAGGAAGAGAGTGAAGGAAAGGGAAGGAGCTCCCAAGCCTTCAAAATTCTGATCTTTCAAGCCACCCCCTGGTCCTTCCTCTTGACCTTTCCAACCCATCAAGTCTAGCCTAGATTGGTTATAATTCAATCCATGTCTTAGCCCACTCAAAGATCAAGCGAAAGATCCATTCATTTTTACATACATGTATTCACCATGACATCTATTCTCCTCTCAACCCCCCTGCTTCTCTAGATCTCAAGTGAACGTATGCTCTATGACTTGCCGTATGTTGGATCCTTTCATATTAGAAATGTAACGCCCGTGAAAAATCCGTACTTGGGCTCGAGTACCAACTCGACCCGAGATCGCGTAGAATTAATTTCCATGGAAATTAAGCGTAAGTTAGCTAGCGCAACGCTAGAGTAGCTGGAAAATAGTCCCTGATCACTTTAAATACGTTCTACAAGACCCAAATCGAGTAGAACAAACACCTCTACAATACTCTATAACCTCGGATCAAACTCTAAGCGGGTTTGTCCTCTGGACCACTTTGAATTCTTGTATTGGATTTAGACCGCGCGTCGAAGGCCCGATACTTCCTATCTTAGACCGTTAGAACCGCCCAGCCGGACTTGATAATCATTTCGAAAATCAAGTCAAACCGATAATCACAGACTATTTCGTTGAATCCGGACTGAAGCGACCGCGAATAGGGACAGAATTGGAATTTCAAATTCAAATCTGGCACACGACTTGACGCGTCAGTATTAAGCGTTCTGACCGTCAGAATTCATCCAGATTACACCCTCGGATCAGGAAAAATTTCTATTTATTATCATGAGACTTTCAGCCCTGATCTACGTGCGGTGACCGCTGAACTGAAACTGGTCCGCCACGTGCGATCTGCGAACCCTGCCGGACTGAAAACTTAATACATGCTACATCTGGTACGCATGAGCTTAAGTCCGATCGCAATCGACCAGGGGACCACCAAAAAGCAACTTTTGGACCGAAACAGCCCCGAAATGGATAGGCATTGAGTAAACTTCGTTCCGGAGCCTGTTTTCGGCATTTTTAAGCTTATAAAAGGGGTTGAAACCCTCATTTCTCTCTCCCATCCAAAAATTGCAAACAATAGAGAAAAGGAGAGAGAGTTTGAGAGAGAGATTGGAAGGAATTTTTCCCATTTCCGAGCCGCCGATTGCTACTGTTTCAGCAACTCTTCCCAATCACCTGGACGGTGATTTCTCCGCTTTTTCAGGTATGAAACGACCCTAAAAGTTACTGATTTAGGGATTACTTGGATTCGTAGCGTGTTAGCTAACGTATTTCGTAAAACAGGTTCTCCTACTGCCGTAGACGAAGCGTACACGCTCCGTTCAAAATCCCGCATCCGTAAGAGACTAGGTGAGGATTTTAGACGCTTTGATTGACGGTTTACAACGCTTTCAATATCGTTTAATAGTAGATTATCGACGGCACCGCCGTTTGACATGTACAACATGCTCTCCGTTTCCTGTTTCGTAAATTAACGAAGAATATGAGATTTAGGGCATTTTAGTCATTTGTAGGAAGTGCGGTCTACATTCATATTTTGCTGACGTGATTGACATGGTTTGTTGTCACATTAAGGAGTTAGGAATGCTTGCATAATTAGTTTGGCGAAGAGATTCGCCTAGTTGCGCACTTTGGGTCAACATGCTATATGTAGACTTAAGGGCGTAGTGTATGTGTTTGTATAAATGTTTGTATTAGTATGTATTGAATTAAATGATGTTATGTAGTAGTTTGAGATTGATTTCTTAGTTAATATGCTGACCTAAATGATTTCCTACATGTTGACCTTATGCATGATTCCATTACATGCATGGAAAGTATGTGTTGAAGATTTGCTTAAGTTGAATGTTATAACATGTGTTAACATGCTCATATGATTATATTTCAATTCCAATACCTTTACATATATTGCTAATGTGATTCCATAAATGTTTGGGACTAGACTTAGTCCAGGCAGTCGGTAACCGAGCGAATTTGTGGCTGACTGGTCATAGCCACGAACGACGCGTCGATGAACGTGATTCGTGTTAAGAGTTAGCGGCAGTGGTTAGGCCACGCGAAGTGTTTGACGCACTTCATGTCGTTCGACTTGAGATGCGATCGCGCTAGTCGAGCCCGTCAAGTAACCCGACTGGCCGATGTATGTTCACCTTGTGTGAGTCATAACTGCTTGAACCTAGGGTACTGAACTTACCATTGTAAACCCTGTTAACCATGGTACCTTGATCCACGAAGACTCATGAACCGGGCATGGTGGTAAGGGACACCGTGGTCGAGCTGTCGGCCTACGCTGGGGCCACAAACCTCCTCGTAGTGACCAGTGAGCACCTAGACTCGTGAGCAGATTATGGTGGTATGGGACACTATATTCTAGCTGTCGGCCTACACTGATCAGGCGACGAGTCCTTTGTAGTGACCGCGAGCGTATTCTAAGTCCACGGGAGGCGACGACCCTTCCGTTGCAGTAGAGTACGGTAGGCCTGTATTGATAAGGTGATGGGGGAGCGGTGCAATGAGTGCGAGCAACAGCCCTGGCAGCCCTTGCAGTGACCTACGAAATATACATCGTATGAGATTACTAGGAGTGACGACCCTAGACAGGATCTGTGTTGGGATTGATACAAGGGAAGTACCTTAGTTTCTCAATCCTGCTGTTTGAATGGACTAATAACAACTTGGAAATCATATCACCATAGCATTGCATGTGCCTGGAAGATGTGGAGCACTCTAGGGAGTGTGGCATGCCGCGGTCGTAAGATGTTGCCGCATGAGGGTGATCGTCGGTGAGGGCATACATCACGTCATGTCATCTTGCATTAACGACAGTATTAGGATTGTCTGATTTACTGCTTTACTATTATCGCATGATTGAATTGTGAATATGCTAATCCTTGTTCTATGATTCCACTGAGTTGATCACTCACTCCCACGTTACGGGATGATGTTTGCAACACCCACCAGACCCTTTTGTAGATGCAGGTGAGGTCGAGATCCAGGAGGTGGAGCCAGAGATCCACGAGGACCAGGACGAGTTCTCGTATATGCAGTATCACGACGGCTTCTCGTAGGCGACCTGGATCGATGGGGTTTCAGTGGGACTATTTTGAACATTTTATTTTTGTTCATGTGTATGTATATGAGGCTCAGAGATGTAGTCATACTTTGGAGACAGATGAGATTTACTTTGTTTTTCCATACAGTGATATATATATTGTTTAGTCTTCCGCTTGCTTTTATCACTGGATCTGAAGTATGAATTACAGTTTTGGTATACTTTTACTCATGTGAATGCTTTAAATCAGACAACATTGAATCATAATCATTTTTGTTGCATAAGTGACGGTCTGGAACTCGGGAGTTGAGTTTATACACGACCCCCGATTTTCAGGGTGTTACAAGAAATTTCTAGTGATCTAGTCCATTTTTCTTACCTCTTTACACAAGCATCATTACATCCGCCTTCTAGACACGTCATTGGACGTATGCTCTATGGCTTACAAAAATCTTAGATCTTGCTACATCAGAAATCTTCATGTGTGCCTAGTCCCATCTCAACCACAACATCTATCATCCCTTGAGATTGTCTTATCACACTAAGTAGAGACCGTACATTTGTATAGGCAGAGAGGGTATCTCACACCTTCCCTCTTTATAATAGAGGTCCCATACCTAGAATCTCAGATCGTACACTAGGAGTCAATCTAAGCTAGGTGAGTCTTTGGATTTCTCCAACCTTACATATTTCGCGGTTTCTAACTGACTGCAAGATTCTCAGATTAATTGGCTAGTGTTAACTCCAACATCCACAAATTATCCTAATCACCCCTACTACCAAAAACATAATATACAAATCAACGTGGGCGCCAATTTTTAGTGTTTATAACGGTATCATTATATTCAGGAATTAGTTGAAGATAAAATTATTTCATTAGATTATGTGCAATCTGAAAATCAACTTGCAGACATATTTACTAAACTTCTAGATAAAAAATATGTAAGACCCGTATGATAGACTGTATCGTTCCATAAACTCCTGCGGTCCTCCCAGTCAAATTTTAACAACCTGTGACCTGTAATCAGTGTTTACGCACGACCCTAAGTCACATCCTGAATATCTATGTCGACTCATCTCGAAACTTGTACCCTAGTGACCACGCCGTCGCCATGGTTCCAATGTCGCTTCTCGTGCGACGATGCAATACTGAGGCCAGGAGTTGTGGGTTCGCGTGTATTTTGAGGAAAACGTCATGCGTTGCAAATCTTAAGAAAATCTCTACCTAATGTCACATCAATCAATCACCTCAAGTCAAATACATATCCCATGACTCCCCTTACAACACCCATACCTCTCCCATTCCCAAAGTTAACTCTCTCTCTCTCTCCACACATCTCTTCCTATCACCCATCACTCCATCACCTTTTCACCCATCACTCACTCTTACATCATCTCTCTCTCTCTCTTTCTCAAACCATTTCTCAATCAACCTGTCACGCCCCAAACTAAAAAACTGGGCTCATAAAATTCGTGATCGTTAAATCTGGTGCCGACAACCTCCTTAGTACCCCATTCTCGGCTCCTAGCGCCTATACGCCAGATTTCGATCCTGGAATCCTACAAGGAGGATTTTCTAATGTACATTCATCTCGTAAGAAGCATAACACAAGTTTACCCAAATCACAAAGGCAACATCATCATCACATATCCACTAATATAAACATTTGAATACAATGCTGAAAGGGAAATACATATATCGAAATCAAAGCTCCAAGAGTCCGCGGCACACTCCATACTCAATGCTGCTTCAACCTAACGCATAAGCTTATAGAAAGCTTTGAGGGTGGTGTAAGTATGTGAGCAGTACATGCGTGCTCAGAATGTGATATTAGAGTAAATGGAAATACTGGTAAGTCCATGAACTATTCAATATCAGAGTAAGTAAAAATACTGACGAGTCCATAAAAATATCATCAACATCATTTAGGATATGCGATGAAAAGACATAGCAAGTCAATGTCATATACTGAGAAAGTAATGTAAGTCAACTATGTAATGCGGAAACATAATGAAACAGATATCAGATATCAAGGATGCAATACAATATGTAATTCAGAAGAGCTACGAATACCATTAGCCTCATTTAAGTCATATAAATGTAGAAACATAACAACCCAAAATGCCATATGTCGAGGATGCAATGTAATATACAATATGTGGTGTAAATGAAATGACCAAGCTGCAGTGTGAAGTCAAGATGATAGTACATAGTATCATCCTAAATTTGGATAGATAGACTCAATATGGTAAACTCTTAATCTCAGGTTAGTCGCGCGCCCCAACTAAAATCCTGGCCATTGCAAAGGTGCAAGTAATAAATAGTTGTGCACCACCAGCCCGAGTTGATGGTAAATGAATGAATGAATGAGTATGCAACTCTTGCTCAATAAGTCCACATATCAGTACTGATCACCTCTGGGATCATCACCGGGGTCTAGTACACTCTACACCTCCTTGCCGCCCCATCAAGCTCATAACTTGGTAAGTGGGAGAGCTCTCACTATCCGCTGGCCAGTAGTTAGCCAATATCTACCCGACACGTTGATAACAGACCCATTCATTAGCTGGTCAAACTCAACCTAGCTATGCCTACTCCCTCAGGCAGGTATGGCCACACCCCCTCCTAACCGACCACAACACAGTGGGAGACGCGACCTATTGGTATATGACCCTCATGCGCTCATATATATTCACTTGGTCTCGACGTTGGGGCATCCTCTGGTACTAAGAGGGTTTAAGGATTTTCACCTAGGGCCATCTATGAAAGCCCGATGCTAGAATAGATTTTTAGTGTCCCATCTGGCCATCCACGATATACCTGTGGTGGCTATGGCCCTGATGTCGCTAGGGCATACAGTAATGACAACACACAATGTAAGATGTATGAGTCATACAATTCAGTCATGCATTAATCCTGCACATATCACGCTCTCATGTGGGGTAACTCCGCCTATTAGGGAGTCCCATAAACAACTTACCCAATGACATGAAATGGTCAATCATATTTCATAACAAACACGCAAATGATGCGTATGGGCATGTATCATGATGTTATGCTGTCACATACTCATGATCGGTATCAATAACTGGCATCGATAATCGAGCTTAACAATATGGACATTTAACCAACATTACCCCAAGGAATGGCCCACATAGAGCCTAACATATAGTGGACCCATGGCCTCACACAAGGGCCAAAAATACAGCACCATGGGCCTCACTCAAAAGCTTAATACACATCACGATGGGCCTTTCATATGGGCCTAACATATATCACAATGTGCTCTATCGCCTGGCCCTCAAATGTATCACAATGGGCCTCATCACATAGGCCTCATATTCATCACATTAGGCCTTAAACATGGCCTGAATACACATCACAATGGGACTCTAATACAGGCCACATATACTTCACATTGGACCTCAAACACAGGCTGAATACACATCACTATGGGCCTCAACTACAGGCCGCACATACATCATATGGGTCTCAATAATCAGCCCCATGAATCAAAATTGGCCTCGGTAATTAGCCTCGATAATTAGAATCGGCCTCGACAATCGGCCTCGATAATCGGAATCGAAATCAGAATCGGCCTCAACAATCGGCCTCGACAATTGGAATCAATATGATAATCAAAATTGGCCTCAATAATCAAAATTGGCTTGGATAATCAGCCTTGACAATTGAAATCGACCTCAATAACCGAAATCAGTATTGACAATTAAAATCAAAATCAGGCTTAACAATCGACCCTAACAATTGAAATCAGCCTCGATAATCAGCCTCGACAATCGAAATCGGCCTCGATAATCAGAATCAGAATCGGCCTCAATAATCATCCTCGACAATCAGAATCGAAATCGACCTCAACAATTTGCCTCGACAATCAAAATCAGCCTCAATAATCAGCCTCGACAATCGAAATCAGAATCGACCTCAACAATTAAAATCAGTATCGACAATCAAAATCAGCCTCAACAATCGGCCCCGACAATCGGAATCGGCCTTGACAATCGGAATTGACAACCAGAATCGACCTCAATAATGAGAATCGAAATCAACCTCAATAATCGACCTTGACAATCAGAATCGGCCTCAACAATCAGAATCAAAATCGACCTCAATAATCAGCCTTGATAATTGGAATCAGAATCGGCCTCAACAATCGGCCTCGATAATCAAAATCGAAATCAGCCTAAATAATTGGAATCATCCTCGATAACCGGCCTTGACAATCAAACTGAGAATGAGCCCAACAAGGCCTAAGGGAAGGTCACAATGTGGACATCCAACCATCATTGCCCATCAATGTGGACATTTAACCAACATAGCTCCCAAGGAGTGGCCCTCATAGGACCAAACATATAGTGGGCCCATGACCTCACATAATGGCCCAATATATACCACCATGGGCCTCTCTCATGGTCCTCATATATGGACCACACATACTTCATAATGGGCCTCACTCATGGTCCTCATATACACAACAAGTGGGCCTTGCACATGGGCCATAGATACATCACAGGGCCATATATACAACTCAATGGGCCATACATATGGGCTAAAAATACATCATAATGGGCCATAAACCATGGGCCTTAATATCACATGGGCCATTAATACATTACATCAGGCCCTTTGCCTATGGGCCTCGAATACATCACGTTGGACCTCGCCCATGGGCCTTGAATACATCACATTGGGCCTCACCCATGGTCCTCAAATACAAACAGGTGGGCCCTAACATATGGGCCTTGAATACAAGACAGGTGGGCCCTATCACATGGGCCTCAAATATAAGGCAGGTGGGCCCTATCACATGGGCCTCAAATATACACCATGTTGGGCCTTAAGTGGGCTTAGACCACACAAAAAATCATTTCAATAGTTGTAGGTGTAACATGTGTATCACTGTACATTATCATTTCATGGGGCACATGGCCCACTAATGATGATCAGCATTTTCCAAACATTGTCTAGGTAAATCAGCATCAACCAAACAATGTCCAGCACCGTCTAAATGTGTGGGTGGTGTGAATGAAATGCATACAACATGGTAGGGTCCCACAAAACCATCCAAGCACGGATGGCCTAGAACACAAAACATAAAATCACGGTGTGGTCCACGTCCATGGATTGGACAGAGTGGATAAAACATTCACATCATGGTGGACCCACGCCCATCAGCTAGATGAACATATGGATGGTTGGGATAAACACATACATCATGTGGAGTCCACAAGTGCATGGGTCCCACGGCTGCTATGCAGCATGGATAAAACACATACACACACACACACACACACACACACACACACACACATATATATATATATATATATCATGTGTGGCCCACCGAGTATATGTCAAATGGATAGTGTAGCTATAGAACAAGGTGCGGCACACACACACACACACATACATACATACATACATACATACATACATACATACATATATATATATATATATATATATATATATCTTGTGTAGCACCTGCATTACTGATGGGATGCTGACCCACCAGCAGATGGATGGTTTAGATAAAATATATACATCATGGTGGTCACAGGGCTGCTGGTCATTAATTCAACACATCCATTTGATGGATGGGTAAGGAAAACACATACATCTAGTGGATCACATCCACATCCAAACCGCTGGATGGTCTGGATCAAATGGATGGACAGAGTAGTTATACAAAACATACACCAGGGTGGGTCCCATGTGGTGGGCCACCCACTTCAATCCTCTCTCCCTTATATTATATATTATATTATATTATATTATATTATATTATATTATATTATATATATATCTTTCCCTTTTTAAAAAAATAGGGCAGCAACACCGTTCAGTGGACTAGACGGTGTGGATTGCCACATGTGCAGCAGACCTCACCGTTCATGTAACGCCCGTGAAAAATCCATACTTGGGCTCGAGTACCAACTCGACCCGAATTTGCGTAGAATTCATTCCTTTGGAAAATTTGACTAGGTTAGCTAGTGCAACGTTAGAATAGCTGGGAAATGGTCCCTGATCACTTTAAATACGTTCTACAAGGCCCGAAGCGAGTGGAACTAAGGGTGCTATAATGCTCTAAAGCCTCGGATCAAACTCTAAGCCGGTTTGTTCTCTGGACCACTTTGAATCTTTGTATTGGATCTAGACCGCACGTTGAAAGTCCGATACCTCCTATCTTAGACCGTTAGGACCGTCTAGCTGGGCTTGACACTCATTCCAAAAATCAAGTCAAACCGATTATCACAGGCTATTTCATTGAGCCCGGACCGAAGAGAGTGTGAATAGGGACATAGTTGGAATTTCAAATTCAAATCTGGCACACAAATTTGACGCATCAGTATTAAGCATTCTGACCGTCAGAATACAGCCAAATTACACCCTTGGATCAGGAAAAATATCTATTATATATCACGGGACTTATAGGCCTGATCTTGGTGCGGTGACCGTTAAACTGAAACTGGGCCGCCACGTGCGATCTGGGAACCCAACCGGTCTGAAAACTGGATGTATGCTAGATCCAGTATGCATGAGCTTAAGTCCGACCGCATTTGGCCTGGGGACCTCCAGAAATGCCCTTTTGGACCGAAACGGCCCCGATTTGGTTAGGCACCAAGTAAACATTGTTCCCAAGCCTATTTTGGGAATGTTTTAGGCTATAAAAGGGGTTGAAACCCTCACTCCTCTCTCCCATCCGAATTTGAGAGAAGCCCTAGCTTGGGAGAGAGAAAAAGAGTGAGAGATTGTGAGAGAGTGGGAGAGTTCTTCCCGCCACTTGTGCTACGTGTTGCACATGCTTAAGCGACACTCCTCTACCGCTTTCCCGGCGATTCCACCGCAATCCTAGGTAAGTAAAAACCCTAAATAGTTGGTGATTTGAGTTTTTCTTGTTTCCATGGCGATGTAGCTTATGGATCTTATGTATTAGGCTCCTTACTCGCCGTAGACGAAGCATATACACTCCGCTTCAATTCTCGAGTCTACAAGACACTAGGTGAGGATTTTAGACGCTTGGATTGACGGTTCCCAATGCTTTCAATGTCGTTTAATAGTAGATTCTTGACGGCATCGCCGTTTGACATGTACAAAATGCTCTCCGTTTCCCGTTTCGTAAGCTAACGAAGAATATGAGATTTAGGGCATTTTAGTCATTTGTAGGAAGTACTGTTTGCATTCATATTTTGTTGATGTGATTGACATGGTTTGTTGTCACATTAGGAAGTTAGGAATGCGTGCATAATTAGTTTGGCGAAGAGATTCGCCTAGTTGCACACTTTGGGTCGACATGCTATATGTAGACCTAAGTGTGTAGTGCATGTGTTTGTATAAATGCTTGTATTAGTATGTATTGAATTAAATGATGTTATTTGATACTTTGTGATTGATTTTTCAATTATTATACCGACCTAAATGATTTTCTACATGTTGACAAAATGCATGATTTCATTACATGCATGGAATGTATGTGCTTGAGGATTTGCTTAAGTTGAATATGCATGGGAAGTATGCCTTGAAGATTTGCTTAAGTTGAATGTTATAACATGTGCTAACATGCTCACATGATGTATTTCAATTCCAATACTTTTATAGTGATTCCATAGATGTGTGGGACTTGACTTAGTCCAGGCAGTCGGTAACCGAGCGAATTCGTGGCTGACTGGTCATAGCCACGAACGACGCGTCGATGAATGTGAATCGTGTTGAGAGTTGGCGGCAGTGGTTAGGCCACGCGAAGTGTTTTACGCACTTCATGTCGTTCAATTCGAGATGCGATCGCGCTAGTCGAGCCCGTCAAGTAACCCGACTGGCCGATGTTTGTTCACCTTGTATGAATCATAACTGCTTGAACCTAGGGTACTGAACTTACCATTGTAAACCCTATTAACCGTGGTACCTTGATCCACGAAGACTCATGAGCCGGGCATGGTGGTATGGGACACCGTGGTCGAGCTGTCGGCCTACGCTGGGGCCACAAACCTCCCCGTAGTGACCAGTGAGCACCTAGACTCGTGAGCAGATTATGGTGGTATGGGACACTATATTCTAGCTGTCGGCCTACACTGATCAGGCGACGAGCCCTTTGTAGTGACCGCGAGCGTATTCTGAGTTCACGGGAGGCGACGACCCTTCCGTGCAGTAGAGTACAGTAGGCCTGTATTGATAAGGTGATGGGGGAGCGGTGCAACGAGTGCGAGCAACAGCCCTGGCAGCCCTTGCAGTGACCTACGAAATGTACATCGTATGAGATTACTAGGAGTGACGACCCTAGACAGGATCCGTGTTGGGATTGATACAAGGGAGGTACCTTAGTTTCCCAATCCTGCTGTTTGAATGGACTAATAACAACTTGGTAATCATATCACCATAGCATTGCATGTGCCTGGAAGATGTGGAGCACTCTAGGGAGTGTGGCATGCCGCGGTCGTAAGATGTTGCCGTATGAGGGTGATCGTCGGTGAGGGCATACATCACGTCATATCATCTTGCATTAACAACAGTTTTAGGACTTGTCTGATTTACTGCTTTACTATTATTGCGTGATTGAATTGTGAACATGCTAATCTTTGCTCTATGATTCCACTGAGTTGATCACTCATTCCCACGTTACGGGATGGTGTTTGCAACACCCACCAGACCCTGTTGTAGTTGCAGGTGACGATGAGATCCAGGAGGTGGAGCTAGATGATGACGAGGACCAGGATGAGTTCTCGTATATGCAGTATCATGACGGCTTCCCGTAGGTGACCTGGATCGAGGGGACATCAGTGGGACTTTTCTTTTTAAACATTATTCTTTTGTTATGTACATGTATATGAGACTCAGAGATGTAGTCATACTTTGGAGACAGTTGAGATTACTTTGTTTTTCCATACAGTGATATATATCTTGTTTAGTCTTCCGCTTGCTTTTATCACTGGATCTGAAGTATGAATTGCAGTTTTGGTATACTTTTACTCATGTGAATGCTTTAAATCAGACAACATTGAATCATAACCATTTTTGTTGCATAAGTGACGGTCTGGAACTCGGGAGTTGAGTTTATACACGACCCCCGATTTTCAGGGCGTTACAAGTTGGTATCAGAGCGTGAATGAGAGTATACTGGGCCTGGGTTATGGTCTTGCGACGTACGCTGTCGCTTCCTTTGACTTAGGTGGGTGCGAGAAGGGTCTAGAAACACTTCTAGGATCACAGATTCGCCGATAGGCGAAGTCTATAAGGATCGATCGCAAGATCGAGTCTGTAACGCATCTCGGGTCGCGTAAAGCGACCCGAATCACTTCTAAGCTGTAGGAAGTCGGGTGGAGATGTCCTATGAGCGGTTTTAAACCGCAAAAGTGAATCCATGGGCCGTGGAATGACCACGACTCTAGTAATCAATCGCCAGGGCTTAAAAACCCCGTTTTGCCAAAAATTCTCAAAATTCCTTCTCTAAACACTTCAACCTTCAGTTCTTTCTTATCCATTTCATGTTTGGCATCAAACCTAATGTGAAAATAACACAAATTAGTACATTCACCAAATTTTACAGTGAATAGTAAAATTTCATGAAAAATGGCCATAAGGCCATTCTAACATCACTTTCTTTAGCAACTAAGGAGCTAGAAAGATGTACTGGATCCTTCTACCCTAAATTCATATGCTGCATCATATGGTTTAGTATTCGGGATTGCGATGTGGACCCGGAAAGCCCCGAACACATGTTTGGGCTCATAGGGACCAAAATATAATGAACCAAGGGGTGGGACCAACTTTTTTGGGGCCCTGGGACCATGGGGGACCAGACCCATGGGGTCCCGCTGGCCAGCCTGAAGGTTGGCCGGCGATGCCATCGCCGGCCGGGCGATGCATCGCCGGCCGGCCACCTCCGATGGTGCTGCCCTTTGGGCGCACCCACTTAAATACCCCCCACAACACCCCTAGCTACCTCCCATCCCACGAAAACCCCTAAAATACCCCTCTCCTTCACAAACAGCCCCCTTGCATGCCCTAGATTTGATTTTCAGCGCTCCATTCCAAACCCCGGCGACCCAAACCCCTCCTAATCCCTTCCTTGGCCAAAACCGACCACCACCCATTGATTATTGGGTGTTGGCAGCCCCTTTCCTTGAAGATTTTCCCATTTGGAGCTCCAAAATCCCCCAAATAGTGCCGAAATCGTGAGCAGCTCCATTCCATCTTTTTGTTCTTATTTTTCCCTGAAACTACAGCCTTGGGAAGCTTGAAGCATCCCTCTACGACACCTAGATTTCCTTTTGTCAGATTGGGCAGCCATTTCTCCGCATTTTCGGCGTTTTCCATGGCTTTCGTGGAAGCTATTTTGGGTCTTTTGTCACTCTCATCCATCCTGTCTTTGATGGGTAAGAGGAAAACTGCGTCAGACGAGGCTGGGCCGAGCCACCCTGCTCGATCGAGAAGACCGCGGGGTGGTGCCGCAAGTTCAAGCACCGCCGCAGGTCCAGCTGCAGTCCTGGAGTGCCGTACAAAGCGGGATTTGGATCCCCATGCACATCTTGGACGAACCATCCTATCAGAGATGCCTCATGGTGAATACACTGATCGTAGAGTGTTATTTGAGGCGGACGTAGATGGGCGATTGTTCGGCGAGTATCTGTTGTTCGAACGCATTGAAGCTGCGCACTGGGGACCGATCTTTGAAGCTCGCGCTCGTGCTAATGTGAGCACTGTTCGTGCCTTCTATGCTAGCATCCAGAGTCCTACCTTGGAGCCCTTGCAGTTCAAAATCCCTTTTGGTAGAGATCGGATGGCTACGATCGACGTCCAGTTGGTTGCGCGACTTCTCAACGTGCCTCTAGGTGATGTACATCCAAGTGAGAAGAATTTGAGGACTAGACGTGAACGAGATCGCCGCACCAGGTTTCTGTGCGGTAAGTTGGTTCCATGGCAGCCTAATAATAGCCTCAAGGCGACGTACATGTCTGAGGATTTGCGTCTGCTGCATCACATCTGCACGTTCAATGTTTATCCTAGGTCGACGAACCGCATTGAATGTACACGTCTTATGGTCGATTTCTTATTTCTGGTGGCTCAGGGAGAGAACGTATGTATGGCCACTTTCATCTTACGGCAGATAGTTCTCATAGCCAGGTCGAGAAGAACATCCGAATCCCTTCCCTTTGGCCGACTCATTTGCAAGATTGCGCTTGAGTTTGCCTATAGACTTGGACCCGAATTTCCGGTATCGATTCACACCATCGATGAGTCGACAATGGTTAAGATGAAGATCGGGTCGCAATACCGTGAAAATCAACTTGAAAGGGATAGTGGGGACGACTTTGACGAAGAGGAAGATCAAAGCGAAGGAGAACCTAGTGCAGAAGTTCAGGAAGAGACTCAGGAAGAAGCAGAAGAGGAGGCTCAGGATACTGATGAGAGTCCTCCTCCTTCTGCGCAGACTACTATTGACGATCGCATTGCTCGGATGGAGGAGAGTCAGACCGCTTTGCGAAGGGAAGTCCAAGAACTTCGAGCAGAGGTCGCTGATGCCAAGGCCGTTACGAAGAAGAAATTTGGCAAGGTGACTCGCACCTTGAAGGCAATCCTGTGTTGCTTACAGGATAAGGGTGCTCCTCCTCCGTCGCCAGACTCCGACTAGCGACGCGATCTTTGATGTTGTTATGAGTAGTTAGCCATTTTCTGTTTCATGTGTGTAAAGCCTATTAGGGCTAGTGCTTTGCTTTTGTCGCTGTTGCTTAACTGTCTTAATTTCCATGTCATTCTAGTCATGATGCTTGTAAGGACATATCCCTTGTATTGTGACAATTTTGATTAATTGAAATGCATGGAATGCCTTTGACTCTTTAGTGAATGATTGTGGTGTATTTGTGCAATTGAGACTGACAAGGTTGCGCCCTATTTTGAATATAGGGAATGCCACCTAAGACTACGAGGAGCGCGGTTCGGCTTTCATTGTTAGAGCAGATGGATCAGGCTCCTCCTCAGTCTGGCACTCGTCCGGACCCTGCTGTGGGCCCGATTCCTGAGACTGTTCGATCGTCTCAGCCTGCTACTGGTCCTACAGATGGACCACCGCCATTTACACCATCAGTTAGAGAGCCACAGCGCGCATCTACTTCCGCACCTCATCCGCCACAGCCTGCTCCACCACCTGATAGATTCGAGCAGATGATGGCTATGATGCTACAGCAGCAGCAGCTATTGACTACTATAGTCGGGACTTTAGCCCAGGGTGGGGGTGCGACTGCATCTACTCCGCCTGCACCACCTGCGCATCCAGCTGAGGATGCCTATGCTTACGCTCAGGATGAGGGCATAGCACTTCCTGCGCAGCCTGCTTTCCCTGCGGGGAACCCTGCCGACACACGAGGCCTTCTGGAGCGAATTCAGCGCTTGCGGCCTCCTACTTTCACGGGTTCTCACAGACCCGAGGAGGCTGAGTTTTGGCTCGACCGAGTGTCGAAGATTCTGCGCATGTTGCACTGTACTGAGGCAGAGCAGGTAGAGCTGGCTACCTTCCAGTTTGAGAGAGAGGCCAGTATGTGGTGGGATAGTGTATTGCGGACTGTTACCGCAGACTTCGTATGGACATGGGCAGCATTCGAGTTTCGCTTCCATGAGAAGTATTATCCTCAGACCTACAGACACGAGAGGGAGAATGAGTTTCTCCGTCTCAGGCAGGCAGCGATGACGGTCACCGAGTATGAGCATCGGTTCACAGAGTTGGGCAGGTACGTCCCGACGATTTTAGCTGATGAGCAGATGCGCATACGGCGCTTTTTGGAGGGCTTGCGATCGGATATTCGGTCGAAGATGTGCTGTATCAGTTTCTCCTCCTATGCGGAGTTGGTTCACATGTCCATGCGGGCAGAGCAGGACGTGGATCGACTTGCGCGATCACGAGGCCCGACTACTTCTAGGCCGCGACCGGAGTTGCCAGATAGGCCCTTCGCGGGCAAGAGGCCTCGCATTGATCCTCCTACCAGGACCCCGGCGCCAGTGGGACCGTTTCGACGCCCTGATCTATCATGCACATACTGTGGGAGGACGGGCCACCTAGCGCCGAGTTGCTTTACGAGGATGCGGGACAGTGGGTTCTCGCCGCCGCAGAAGATTGATCGTGTACGTCCACAGGCGATATCAGCACCGCCTATATGGTCAGCTCCTGCGCAGTCCTCTTTCAGACCCACAGTATCGCAGATTCGACAGCCCCCACGGCCCTTGACACAGCGGCCGAACCGGCCACAGCAGGCTCGAGTTCATGCACTGACCGCTGAGGCAGCTACGACGCCGACTTTCCAGCATTCAGCCTTCGAGGTCACGGGCTATATCGGAGGTACTCCCGTTCTTGTCATGGTGGACACTGGTTCCACGATTTCTTTGATATCGCGTGCCGTAGTCAGACGTCTTGGGTTACAGACTATCACTATGGATAGCGTGCGAGTCCTTGCAGCTCATGGAGATTATTCGGATGTCACCCAGATGTGTGAGGGTTGTTTAGTTGATCTGGGAGGCAGGACGATGACTCTTGATCTGGTCGTCGATCCCTCGCTCGTATATCTCGACGTCATTCTTGGCATGGACTGGTTGACTGCAGCGAGAGCCGAGATTGACTGCGAGGCTCGTGTGGTGACGGTGTACGAGCCTGAGGGCACGCCTTTCACATTTTCAGTGCGGGTAAATCTTCCTTTCCGCATTCTTAGCTACGCCACTCTGTTGCGCGACGCTGGTGCCCAGGTACTTGAGCAGACGCCAGTTGTTTCTGAATTCGGGGATCTGTTCAGGAAGATCCCTGGTTTGCCGCCCAGACATGAGATCGATTTCACTATCGATCTGATTCCTGGTTCTACACCCGTCTCACTGCCGACGTATCGCATGGCACCATGTGAGATGGAGGAGTTGAGGACGCAGATTGACGGTCTACTAGAGCTCGGCCTTATACGGCCTAGCGTATCTCCTTGGGGGGCACCGGTCTTGTTCGTGAAGAAGAAGGATGGTTCGCTGCGATTGTGTATTGATTATCGCAGGCTGAACCAACTCACAGTGAAGAACAAGTACCCTTTGCCCAGGATCGATGACTTGTTTGATCAGTTGAGAGGAGCGCAGTACTTCTCGAAGATTGACCTTCAGTCAGGATATCATCAGCTGCGCGTCAGAGATGAGGACGTGCAGAAGACAGCGTTCAGGACCAGTTTTGGTCATTACGAGTTCCTTGTGATGTCGTTCGGTCTCACGAACGCACCGGCCGTGTTCATGGATCTGATGAACAGGGTATTGCGGCCCTTCCTCTATCGATTCGTCGTTGTCTTCATCGACGACATTTTGGTATACTCTAGGAGTCGAGAGGAGCATGAGGAGCACTTGCGTTTGGTCCTTGATACGCTCAGACAGCATCAGTTGTTCGCACAGTACAAGAAGTGCGACTTCTGGAAGCAGGAGGTGAAGTTTCTCGGACACGTGGTGTCCAAGGATGGCATGGCAGTTGACCTGTCTAAGGTAGCTGCGGTGCAGGACTGGGAGCAGCCTGGTTCTGTCACTGAGGTGAGGAGTTTCTTAGGTCTCGCTGGCTACTATCGGCGCTTCATTCAGGATTTCTCGAAGATCGCGAGACCCTTATCTCAGTTGACACGGAAGGACGTGAAGTTCGCCTGGAATGATAAGGCGGAGTCAGCTTTTCAGGAGCTGAAGGACAGACTTACGTCCGCCCCTGTGCTAGTATTGCCAGAGCAAGGGGTTAAATACACTATATACACTGACGCGTCTAGCGTTGGTTTGGGTTGTGTCCTTATGCAGAGGGACAGGGTAATTTCGTATGCCTCGAGACAATTAAGGAAGCACGAGGAGAATTACCCTACACACGACCTGGAGTTGGCAGCCGTGATATTCGCACTGAGACTCTGGAGACATTACCTCTACGGAGAGGAGTTCGAGCTCTTTTGCGACCACAAGAGCCTCAAGTACATATTCACACAGCGGGACTTGAATATGAGGCAGCGGCGATGGATGGAGACGCTGAAGGACTTCAAGTTTGAAGTCTCTTACCATCCTGGGAAGGCGAACCTTGTGGCTGATGCGTTGAGCCGCAAGAAGGCGATAGAGTTTGCGGCTCCGCTGATGGTTGCCGAGTGGGATATGGTTGAGTTTTTGCGAGACTTTGAGCAGAAACTCACCGTAGAGGAGCCATTTGAGTTCATCGCCCATGTACAGGTGCGATCTCCGATCGATGACCGAGTCATCGAGGCGCAGAGGGACGACGCGCATCTTACTGAGCTTCGAGAGCAGGCCAGTGATGATGCTGACGCCGACTGGCGAGTTGGCATGGATGGGGGTTTACGTTACCGTGGCCGCCTATGCGTTCCTGATGTCCCTGACTTGAGACGAGAGATTCTCGAGGCTGCGCATTCTACTAGACTCGCGATGCATCCTGGCAGCACGAAGATGTATCGTGACGTGAAGAGGACGTACTGGTGGGAAGGTATGAAGACCCACATTGCTGAGTTCGTGTCCCGTTGTCTCACTTGTCAGCAGGTGAAGGCAGAGCATCGCCGACCACCTGGACTTTTGCAGCCTATGCCGATTGCAGAGTGGAAGTGGGATTTCATTTCCATGGACTTCATTTCTGGGTTGCCGAAGACGAGGAAGGGGCATGATTCCATTTGGGTGATCGTCGACCGATTGACGAAGTCGGCGCACTTCCTACCGATCAGAGTTGCGAACTCTGCAGACGAGCTGGCTAGATTGTATATCCGAGAGATTGTGCGTCTGCATGGAGTTCCGTTGGAGATCGTGTCGGACAGAGACACGCGATTCACTTCTATTTTCTGGACTCGCATTCAGGAGGCTATGGGTGTGAAGTTGAAGTTCAGTACTGCCTTCCACCCACAGACGGACGGACAGACAGAGCGAGTGAACCAGATCCTGGAGGACATGTTGCGAGCTTGCGCGTTGGACTTCAAGGACAGTTGGGATGACTGTCTTGCATATGCGGAGTTTGCGTACAACAATAGCTTCCAGGCGAGTATCGGCATGGCACCTTATGAGGCGCTGTATGGGCGACCTTGTCGCGCACCGCATTGCTGGTTAGAGGTCGGTGAGCGCAGCTTGATCGGCCCAGAGTTGGTGCAGGCGACGTCAGAGAAGATTGATATTATTCGACGTCGGCTTCTTACAGCGCAGAGCAGACAGAAGAGCTACGCCGATACGAGACGGAGACCACTAGAGTTCACAGTCGGGGATCATGTGTTTTTGCGAGTTTCCCCTATGAAGGGAGTCCTTCGGTTCGGAAAGAAGGGGAAGCTGGCACCGCGATACATTGATCCATTTCAGATCCTCGATCGTGTGGGAGCAGTGGCTTACCGATTGGCTTTACCCACGCCCCTCGCGAGCGTCCACAACGTATTTCATGTTTCTATGCTGAAGAAGTACGTTGCTGATCCTTCTCATATCATCAGATGGGAGCAGGTGCAGTTAGGAGAGGATGTTACTTATATCCTGCGACCGACACGCATCTTAGACCGGAAGGAGCAGGTACTGCGTAGCAAGGTGATTCCCCTTGTGAAGGTACTATGGACGCATCATACTGAGGAGGAGGCTACTTGGGAGACAGAAGCCGAGATCAGAAAGAACTACCCACAGCTTCTCGAGGAGTACGAAAAGGTACAAAATTTCGAGGACGAAATTATTTGTTAAGGGGGGTAGATTGTAACGCCCGTGAAAAATCCATACTTGGGCTCGAGTACCAACTCGACCCGAATTTGCGTAGAATTCATTCCTTTGGAAAATTTGACTAGGTTAGCTAGTGCAACGTTAGAATAGCTGGGAAATGGTCCCTGATCACTTTAAATACGTTCTACAAGGCCCGAAGCGAGTGGAACTAAGGGTGCTATAATGCTCTAAAGCCTCGGATCAAACTCTAAGCCGGTTTGTTCTCTGGACCACTTTGAATCTTTGTATTGGATCTAGACCGCACGTTGAAAGTCCGATACCTCCTATCTTAGACCGTTAGGACCGTCTAGCTGGGCTTGACACTCATTCCAAAAATCAAGTCAAACCGATTATCACAGGCTATTTCATTGAGCCCGGACCGAAGAGAGTGTGAATAGGGACATAGTTGGAATTTCAAATTCAAATCTGGCACACAAATTTGACGCATCAGTATTAAGCATTCTGACCGTCAGAATACAGCCAAATTACACCCTTGGATCAGGAAAAATATCTATTATATATCACGGGACTTATAGGCCTGATCTTGGTGCGGTGACCGTTAAACTGAAACTGGGCCGCCACGTGCGATCTGGGAACCCAACCGGTCTGAAAACTGGATGTATGCTAGATCTAGTATGCATGAGCTTAAGTCCGACCGCATTTGGCCTGGGGACCTCCAGAAATGCCCTTTTGGACCGAAACGGCCCCGATTTGGTTAGGCACCAAGTAAACATTGTTTCCAAGCCTATTTTGGGAATGTTTTAGGCTATAAAAGGGGTTGAAACCCTCACTCCTCTCTCCCATCCGAATTTGAGAGAAGCCCTAGCTTGGGAGAGAGAAAAAGAGTGAGAGATTGTGAGAGAGTGGGAGAGTTCTTCCCGCCACTTGTGCTACGTGTTGCACATGCTTAAGCGACACTCCTCTACCGCTTTCCCGGCGATTCCACCGCAATCCTAGGTAAGTAAAAACCCTAAATAGTTAGTGATTTGAGTTTTTCTTGTTTCCATGGCGATGTAGCTTATGGATCTTATGTATTAGGCTCCTTACTCGCCGTAGACGAAGCATATACACTCCGCTTCAATTCTCGAGTCTACAAGACACTAGGTGAGGATTTTAGACGCTTGGATTGACGGTTCCCAATGCTTTCAATGTCGTTTAATAGTAGATTCTTGACGGCATCGCCGTTTGACATGTACAAAATGCTCTCCGTTTCCCGTTTCGTAAGCTAACGAAGAATATGAGATTTAGGGCATTTTAGTCATTTGTAGGAAGTACTGTTTGCATTCATATTTTGTTGATGTGATTGACATGGTTTGTTGTCGCATTAGGAAGTTAGGAATGCGTGCATAATTAGTTTGGCGAAGAGATTCGCCTAGTTGCACACTTTGGGTCGACATGCTATATGTAGACCTAAGTGTGTAGTGCATGTGTTTGTATAAATGCTTGTATTAGTATGTATTGAATTAAATGATGTTATTTGATACTTTGTGATTGATTTTTCAATTATTATACCGACCTAAATGATTTTCTACATGTTGACAAAATGCATGATTTCATTACATGCATGGAATGTATGTGCTTGAGGATTTGCTTAAGTTGAATATGCATGGGAAGTATGCCTTGAAGATTTGCTTAAGTTGAATGTTATAACATGTGCTAACATGCTCACATGATGTATTTCAATTCCAATACTTTTATAGTGATTCCATAGATGTGTGGGACTTGACTTAGTCCAGGCAGTCGGTAACCGAGCGAATTCGTGGCTGACTGGTCATAGCCACGAACGACGCGTCGATGAATGTGAATCGTGTTGAGAGTTGGCGGCAGTGGTTAGGCCACGCGAAGTGTTTTACGCACTTCATGTCGTTCAATTCGAGATGCGATCGCGCTAGTCGAGCCCGTCAAGTAACCCGACTGGCCGATGTTTGTTCACCTTGTATGAATCATAACTGCTTGAACCTAGGGTACTGAACTTACCATTGTAAACCCTATTAACCGTGGTACCTTGATCCACGAAGACTCATGAGCTGGGCATGGTGGTATGGGACACCGTGGTCGAGCTGTCGGCCTACGCTGGGGCCACAAACCTCCCCGTAGTGACCAGTGAGCACCTAGACTCGTGAGCAGATTATGGTGGTATGGGACACTATATTCTAGCTGTCGGCCTACACTGATCAGGCGACGAGCCCTTTGTAGTGACCGCGAGCGTATTCTGAGTTCACGGGAGGCGACGACCCTTCCGTGCAGTAGAGTACAGTAGGCCTGTATTGATAAGGTGATGGGTGAGCGGTGCAACGAGTGCGAGCAACAGCCCTGGCAGCCCTTGCAGTGACCTACGAAATGTACATCGTATGAGATTACTAGGAGTGACGACCCTAGACAGGATCCGTGTTGGGATTGATACAAGGGAGGTACCTTAGTTTCCCAATCCTGCTGTTTGAATGGACTAATAACAACTTGGTAATCATATCACCATAGCATTGCATGTGCCTGGAAGATGTGGAGCACTCTAGGGAGTGTGGCATGCCGCGGTCGTAAGATGTTGCCGTATGAGGGTGATCGTCGGTGAGGGCATACATCACGTCATATCATCTTGCATTAACAACAGTTTTAGGACTTGTCTGATTTACTGCTTTACTATTATTGCGTGATTGAATTGTGAACATGCTAATCTTTGCTCTATGATTCCACTGAGTTGATCACTCATTCCCACGTTACGGGATGGTGTTTGCAACACCCACCAGACCCTGTTGTAGTTGCAGGTGACGATGAGATCCAGGAGGTGGAGCTAGATGATGACGAGGACCAGGATGAGTTCTCGTATATGCAGTATCATGACGGCTTCCCGTAGGTGACCTGGATCGAGGGGACATCAGTGGGACTTTTCTTTTTGAACATTATTCTTTTGTTATGTACATGTATATGAGACTCAGAGATGTAGTCATACTTTGGAGACAGTTGAGATTACTTTGTTTTTCCATACAGTGATATATATCTTGTTTAGTCTTCCGCTTGCTTTTATCACTGGATCTGAAGTATGAATTGCAGTTTTGGTATACTTTTACTCATGTGAATGCTTTAAATCAGACAACATTGAATCATAACCATTTTTGTTGCATAAGTGACGGTCTGGAACTCGGGAGTTGAGTTTATACACGACCCCCGATTTTCAGGGCGTTACAGTTCAGATCCCACGGACGATGTGGATATTACATCACAATGGGCCCACGTCCAGTGGGCCATGTGTTTTGGATCAAGCTGATATTTTTATTTTCCCTTCAACTGGGTCTGTCCAGATGGGCAGGCCAATGGGCTTGCCACTAGATGATTCAGCAAGGTGGGCCTGTCACATGGATGGCATGGATATAAAACATACTTCATGGTGGCCACACACACACCAGGTGGGTTACACACCTCTACACCATCATCACCATACAAGAGAGAGAGAGAGGGAGGGAAACGTGAAGGGGAGGGACCCCACCACTATGGGCCCCTCAAGGATCTACAACACACATATCAAAATGACTCCCACTATGATCCAAAGGTTAAGATCTATACGAAAATCACCCACCTCAAGATCCCTTCTTCCTTCTTCCATCAATGCATTTTATAGCTCCAAAGAATGTGATCTAACGGTTGAGATGAGGCTTGGAGGGTGGAGATGTGAGGTAGGAAGGTGGGCCACATTAGGCTCTCATCTCCTTGGAAGTCATGGATGTCCTATCTCCCTTGGTTGCTTGGGAGATGGAGTTTTAAAATGGGAGAGAGAGGGAGAGAGGGAGAGAGAGGGAGAGAGAGAGAGAGAGAGAGAGAGAGAGAGAGAGAGAGAGAGAGGAGTGATGGGATGATAAGGGATGGGTGTTGTAAGGAAGGGAATGGAAAGGGATGGGTTTAGTCGAATTTTGGATAAAAGAGGGAAGGGTGGGGAGAGAGAGAGAGTTGACTTGTGAGGGGTAAGGTGGCATGCGGCATGGGTGGTGTACTTGACTTTTGAAATGATGTGACATGTTATAGAGATTCTCTCAGAATCTGCAATGCACGACATTTCTTCAGAATGAATGCGAGCCCGCATCTCCTAGCCAGGGTATCAGATCGGTATATGAGTCATGGCGTTGGAACCACGACGACTACGCAGTCACTAGGGTATAAGTTTCAAGTCGAGTCAACTCCAATATGCAGGACTCGGCTTAGGATCACGCACAAATGTCGGATATAGGTCGAGGGTCACCGAAATTCGATCGAGAGGACCGTGGAAGCCTACGAAACGATACAGTTTAGGATACAGGACTTATACAACCCAAGAGACCAACGTCCAAGCTATTCCAAAGAGCAAGGTGTGGCCCATTTCTTACCCCCCATCTCACCATCCAACCATCCTAACTTCATCATCCTCCATTAAAGAATGAGCTTAAGAGATTAGCATTCCAAGGAGCTAAGGAAGAAGGCCAATTGGTGGGTGATCGTAGTGTAGGACCTTGATTTGTATGTAGGGCCCACTTATGGTGGGACCCATCTTGATATTCGTGTTGTAACAAAGGGGGGCTCATAGTGGTGGGGTCCCTCTAATATGCCGATCTTCTTCTTTCTCTCCTTCTTTTTCATTTCCTTGGTGGTGATATGGTCGTGCGGCCCACCTAGATGGATTCCACCATGATAAATGTATTTGATCCATGTCATCCAACCAAGTGGACCAAACAGGGGGCCCACCCACATAGACCCCACCTATCCACCCTATCCGTTCTCGGATAGACCTGGACGGGGGTGGGGGGGTGTGAACCCACCTTGAAGTAGATTGGCTGGGGCATCTCACGCCAGCAACATGTGTGGGCTGACATGATGTATGTGTTTTATACACATCGTCCATCTGTTTAAACGTGGGGCCCACCCACACATACTGGACATGTGGGATGAGACCCACCTTAATGTATATATCTTGTATCCACACCGTCCGTCCCTGGATGGTGTGTTGTGGGACACACCATGACATGTGTTATATCCTGATTGTCCATCTATGTGGACCACATGATGTATGTATTTCAAATCCATACCGTCCCACCATGGGACGTGGACCCCACTGATGTTTATGTTTCATCCATACCGTCCATCACGTGGACCCATTGTACTGTGGCATCCTCACCATCCAACTTGAGACATGGGATCCACCGTGATATATGTATTATGTCTACACCATCCATCTGCTGGACACTAGGCTACTGGCCCAGCAGTCTAGCAGCATGGCTGCCACATGCGTCAACAAGTTCTGTGAGCCCCACATGGGGCATGCGATATATCCAAACCATCCATCCGGATAGTGGGCCAGCGAGCCACACCAGATATATAGCTGTTGTTTGCGGCTTGATCATGAGATTTATGTTAGATCCAAACCGTCCATCCACTTTTTAGCTTAGGATGGGAATTAAGGCAAATTTACCTATCAGGTGGACCACGCTGCAAAACTCAGTGGAGAATTGAACGTCCACCATTGAAATCCTTTTAGGAGTATAAAAGTTCTCGATCAATATGAAATAATTTTTCCTCTTAATTCAGGTCTTTGTGACCATATGAATAGATTGGATGGAAAATAAATGTTATGGTGGCCCTATGAAGTTTAACAGTGAAAGTCATTATCTCCGTTGTTACTTGTGGTACGGTCTAGATGATCTTCCATTATGATTCATTTGGGTAATGCTCTAAAATAACTTCTTAAAATAGATGAATGGTGTAGATGGCACGGCCCATTGATGAAGCCCACTTGATATATATGAGGCCCATTGGTGTGGCCAATTGATGCGGCCCACTTGATGTATATGAGTCCCATTAGTGTTGCCCATGTGATGTGGCCCACTTGATGTATATGAGTGTTGAGGCATAAAAAAATGATGAAGGGGTGAAGTAAAGGAAGATTGAAATTGGAAAAGAAAATTGAAGGAAAGGAAGAAAGGGTTGACTCGAACCTAGACAATATGATGACCATAGAAGACCATATGGATGAGATAGTAAGAGCACAAAGAGAACTAATGAATGAGTGTAGAAACCTTAAAGAGGCTTTAGCAAGCCTTGCACATGATGTAGCCTAAATAACAACTCTCCCTATGGTAAGCATAATGAATACACAAGTCATTCTGAAAACTCTCAATTATAATGGGCGAAATCATGGGGTCTGATTCAGGCATAAGGGCCATAACACGAAGCGAGGCGAGAAAAATTGTTGAAGAAGTTGTCAAAATAGAAAAGAAACACAGAATTATTGGCCCTTTCAGGTATCGTACACCGTATCGAAGAGAGGTGAATGATATTTCCTTTCCAGCCAATTTTCAACACCTGAATTTTTAAAATTTTGATGGAAAAGGATCTCCGAAGGAACATTTAATGCATTTCGTTACCAGCATAGGAAATTTCTCCATAATACCACAATATTGCTTAAGGTTGTTTGGGTCGTCATTAACAGGTAAGGCGTTTCAATGGTCTTTCAGTTTGGTTCCAGGGTCGATCCGCACTTGGGAGCAAATGCAAGATGCTTTTATAGATAATTTTTATTCTCCAGTGCGAGATGTCAATATTATTGAGTTGTCTTCTGTGCGACAGGGTAAAAGTGAATCAGTAGGAAGTATTATAGACGGATGGAAGATAGTGGGAACTTCATAGAAACAGCTACCAGGAGAAAACAAACAAGTCAAGATGTGTTTAAACTCTATGAAGATAGAATTCATAGCTGGACTTGCCAGTGTCGACATCAGAACCATTCGTGATTTGGCCGCTAAGGCTTATGCTTTAGAATTGGTAAATCGGATAGTGCCAGCATTTTTTCATTATATAGCTCAGAGGGCTCACAACAAGATAATAGTAAATATTGTTAATCGTGATAAGTAGCATAACAATGTAATAGATTTAAAGAAAGAAAAATCATAACAAAAAGAAGGGTCGATTCAGCTAGGAAGGTATAAAAAATCTAGGGCACTCTATTCACATGAAGGGTTCGCATTCGATAAAGAAGATGTCATCCCAATAATGGACCGGCTATTGAAGGTTGGCGCAATAAAATTGCTAGCACCCAAAAATTTTGAAGATGTGATAAGAATCGGAGAACGACATTTTTATCGTTATCATCGCTTGGTGGGACATCCAATGGAGAATTGTCATACGTTGAAAAGTATAATACAACGAATGATAGATAGAGATGAAATAATAATTGGAAAGAAAACAAGTAAGAGGGTCATGAAAAGTATGGGCTTTGACTGTGAAGCATACATCGGCCTAAATCATAGGAGGGAAATACAAATTCCTATTGGGAATGACCAGGAGAAGCAACGAAAATTTCATGGCATGGGGGCAAACCATCAGTAAATATGGTTATGATTGAGCTGCCGGCAAAAGAAAATCCTAAAATAGTATAACATCCTGAGGTAGCTCCGAAGCAGATGGAAGATGGGGGACAACCGACGATAGATAGTTTGCAAGAGATAAACTTGCCTACAAAAGAAGAGCCACGAAACATGTTCATTAGCGCTGGTCTTTCTGAACAAGAATTTGCAAAATATGTTCGACTTTTTAAAGAAAATAAAGATGTATTCGCCTGGACATATGCAGAGATGCCTGGCTTAGAGCCTTCCGTAATATTGCACTAGCTAAATATTTCCAAGGAGAAAAGGCCAGTTAAACAAGCTCAAAGGTGATTTCATTCGAACCTGGTCCCACTAATTGAAGAAGAGGTCAATAAATTGATAAAGGTCGGGTTTATAAGAGAAGTTAAATATCCTAAGTGGTTATCGAATATTGTCCCGGTAAGGAAGAAAAACAGACAAGTCAGGGTGTGTGTTGACTTTAGAGACCCGAACAAGGCCTATCCAAAAGATAATTTTTTGCTCCTAATAACTGAACTACTAATTGACAGTACAACTCAGTATGTTGTCATGTCCTTTGTGGACGGTTATGCAGGTTATAATCAGATTCGAATGGCCCCTGAAAATGAGGAAACGACAGCATTTAGGACATCGTTGGGAATTTTCTATTATAAGGTTATGCCATTTGGACTCAAAAATGTCAGGGCTACATATCAGAGAGCAATACAAAATATTTTTCAAGATATGATGCACAAGCACATTGAATGTTATGTTGACGATTTGGTAGTCAGATTGGAAAGTCATCAGGAGCATTGTGAGCACTTGGCGGCGATTTTTTGTTGGCCTAGAAAGAAACAATTGAAGATGAATCCTACTAAATGTGCATTTGGGGTGTCCTCTAGTAAATTTCTTGGTTTTGTCCATCATAGGGTATTGAGATTGATCCAGGGAATATTAGGGTTATTCAGGATATGCCACCACCGAAGACATTGACAGAACTAAAAATTTTACAGGGAAAATTGGTATACATTCGCCATTTCATTTCGAATTTAGCAGGAAGATGTCAGCCGTTTTCCCATCTGATGAAAAAAGATTTGGAGTTTGTATGGGATCAAGCCTGTCAGAATGCATTCGATTCGATAAAGTAATTGTTAAAACAGCCACGAGTATTGGCAGCTCTAATGAAAGGAAAACCACTTATTTTGTATACATCTATAATTGAACATTCTTTAGGAGCCTTGCTGGCACAGGTGAATGAATCTGAAAAAGAAACCGCTCTTTATTATTTAAGTCAAACCCTAATGGGGGCAGAATGTAATTATTCCCCGATTGAGAAAGAATGTTTGGTGTTGATATTTATAGTATAAAAGTTGAGACATTATTGTTTATCTCATCATATAACGTTGATTTCAAGAGCCAACCTGATAAATTTTTTGATGACAAGACCAATATTGTTCGGAAGATTAGCCAAATGGATGCTACTACTTTCAGAATATACTATTATGTATGAACCAACGAAAGCAGTAAAAGGGTAGGCAGTGAAAAATTTCCTTACAGCGCACCCTGTAGTAGAATCTGAGGCCATTAGTGATGATTTTCCAGATGAGCAAGTTATGTTGGCTGAATCACAAAATCTGTGGCAGATGTATTTTGATGGTGCTTCTCGAGCATCGGGAGCAAGGTTAAAAGTGATATTCATTACTTCCCAAGGTGACTTACTACCTTATTGCTTTACATTGGGAAATGTATGTACAAATAATGAGGCTAAATACGGAGCCCTGATTATTGGAATGGAAATGGCTAAAGAAATGAAGATACGAACACTGCATATCTTTAGAGATTCTAAATTGATTATAAATCAATTGACAACTGAATTTGAGATAAGAAAGTAAGAGCTTCTGCCATATTGTCGGAAAGCATAGAAGTTGTTAGAACAATTTTCCCATGTTGAAATCAGGCATATTCCTCGATTAGAAAATGCAAGAGCGGATGCTTTAGCTAGCTTGGCAGCGGCTTTATCTTGTTCAAATCAATGCCCTCTTCAAGTAACTACAAAAAAAAGAAGATTTTTACTGTCACCAGAAGTTATTGAAGAAATTACTAAAACTCTTCTTGTATTATGTTTAGAGATTGCAACAGATGATTAACAACAGCCTTTTATAGATTATCTCAAATTTAATATCCTACCAGAAGAACCTGCGCAAAGATAGCAAATTAGGCAACGATCAAGCAGATTCATTATATGCAGTGAAGTGTTGTACAAAAGGTCTTATAATGGAACACTGTTGCATTGTTTAGATGAGCGAGAGATAAGTGATGTATTGCGAGAAGCACATTCTGGAGAATGTGGGGCACATCAATCTAGTCGAAACTTATTTCATCGAATACATAGGATGGGGTATTACTGGCCCACCATGTTCAAAGATGCGATAGATTATACGAAACGATGTCATGAATGTCAGATTCATGGAGATGTTATACATGTTCCCTCAGAAGATCTACATCAGTCAGTTGCTTCTTGGCCCTTCTCTACTTGGGGGCTTGACGTCATTGGTCCTATCAATCTGCCTTCGACCAAATGGAAGTAATATATTTTGGCAGTGATAGATTATTTCTCCAAATGGACCAAAGCATTTGCATTGCATAGTGTTAAAGAGAAGGATGTGGTTAATTTCATCCAACACGCAATAATATACCGTCATGGTATTCCAAAGAAAATTATGATAGATAATGGTACTCCCTTTAAAAATAAAGGCATGAAAAAGTTATGTCAGAAATTCAGCATTCACCATTCATTCTCAACACCTTATTATCCACTGGCTAATGGGTAAGCAGAAGCATTTAATAAAATAATAGTCAAAATACTGAAGAAAATAGTGACGGGGAACAAGCGTGATTGGGATGAAGGTTACAAGAAGCATTATGGGCATACAGAACTACTCAACGGGCAGTGACAAGAGCAACACCATATTCACTAATCTATGGTGTGGAAGCAGTGATCCCAATTGAAATACAAGTAGCGTCATTAAGAGTGGCAGTACACTAGTCTATAACCGATGATAAAAATGTAAAAATAAGGTTAAAAGAGTTGAATTTTCTTGATGAGAAACGTATGGCTGCCCAACAACGATTGCAAGCATATCAAGCAAGAATATCAGCTGCCTTTGACAAATGAGTCAAGTATCGCTCTTTTAAAACAGGGGATATGGTGCTGATATTGAAATGACCTATCGTGGTCACTCGTCGAACATGGGGCAAATTTGAACCCAAATGGGACGGCCCTTACATAATAAAAGAAGTATACTCCAATAGAGCATATCGAGTTGTGGATCAAGATGGGCAAGGAATCAGTATACCGGTTAATGCTCGCTTCCTTAAGAGATACCGTCCATAAAATACTTTTAATTTTACTCCAGAAAATTATCAAAAAATGATTCTGTATCAAAAGGGGGCAAGATGAATGAATAAAGAAGAAGTTCGTAAACATATCAAGACCATGTAATTATAAATATTACAAAAGAAAAAGTGAATACCACCATCATCATGTGAGCCCTATAGAATTTTGCCTGAAATTAATACTGTCACCAAACTGGTATATTATAAACAACATAGACAGACGGATATTGAAGATATTGGCAGAAATGGTGATGTGTCAATTTCAATCAGAAACGTCTATCATTCTCACAACAACTAATCATACTTGTCATTATCCTTTAAGACATTTTAAGGCAGCCTAATTAAGCCAATGGACAATAGTGCATAAGGCCTATCAAGATCGCTATTCGGGCAATGGTGAGAAGCTAGTGGCCCTAAAAATCTTGTGAAGGCCATCGTACACATACCCATGCGGGCAGCTGACAGAGCCAATGACTAAAAGCCTAAAAAGGGCCAAGAGTCCTCAATGGCCAGTCACGTGTAACCCCCATGTCGTCTGTATAGCTTTTCAATAATGTCATTGGGAATGGAGGATAATGCCCTCCCATAAATGGGCTCGACCTTGCAAATAAAGAAAATGAGGGCCATAGTGTGAGTTTAAATAGGCCAACCATGCATAAGACCCCTTAGTGGTTTGATTTCAATACTAACTCATGAGGAAGGGCTTAAACCTACTCATTGACGGATTGGCAACCCTAGATTTAGTACCCCAAAGGTCACCTTGTGTGCCCCGTGAACTCTAGAGAGTTACTGTGGCCAACCCTATGCATAATTTCAACTGAGTTCACAGCCCCAGTAGCTTCACTAGGCCCCTCTGATGGATCGTGGTTTGTGAACTCCCTAGGCTGTGAGAAGTCTAATGAACTCCTAAGAGTTACAGAGGCCATCACATAAGACCTAGCTCCACTACTCATTAGCTTTAACTATGTGTAACTAACTCACTTGAAATTTAGTACCACCAAATAAAATAAAAATCATCATATAGGAAGTCCCGCACTGACAAAAATAAAATGCTAAGTGTTGTAATTAGTTCTTTATTAGATGTTATGTTAAGATTGTTGCACAGATAAATACAGTTGAAATTTGTTATAAATTGGAAGTTTATGAATATTTCAATCTTGTTGATGACATGAGTTAGGAATATATATAAAAATTGTTGCATGTGAATAAACATGTGCAATATTAAGATTACAAGAATAAATGACCATGTATTCTTGTAAGGGAAATACAGTAAGATATGTCAATCATTTAATATAGTGACAGGAATCACGAGGTTTCATATGCAAAATAAAATCACAATTGTATTAAGTTAGAGTAAAATATTCAATGTTTGATTTTTTTTTTAATTTAAAGTCAAATATTTTAGAATATATTTATCCTTCTGAAGAAGATGAGTCTTCGATAACAATGTGCTTATCCTTCTAAGATGAATGATGATGTTCTGACGTTTCCTGCTTTCATGATGAAGAAGGATTATTGCATAATATCTGTAAAGGTGGAGGAAGGTGGAATTGTAAGGGATCATCATTCTTTGCAGAAAATTCATGAACATCAGTCGGAGGAGTACCAAAAGTTATCCACCCTTCAAGAATATCGACAGACTTTGCTTCATAAGTGGCATTTTCCAAAGAGATCCTTGTACCAAGTTGATCTAGAAAGGTGGGAGGGCTCGTTTCTTCAAAATAGTCGATGCCCAGATCTTTCTAATAGTCTCGAAGGTAGGGAGGAGGAATCCACATTGCATGATCCACTAGATGATAATTGTTTACCAAGAAATGCTAATGGGCCCGCCATCGCATCCACCAGTAAGAAGCGCTAACCAGATAATTGTAGCCAGGGATTATGAAATGTGAGCTAGTTTGAATGATCAAGAGTTACTTCCATATCAAGGCCCAATTATATGGCCCAATGTCATAACTTCGCATCGTTCTTATGATAATGTCACGAGTCTTAGGAACAGCTTGATCAAAAGCCAAATTGACGAGCAAACCTGCTGGGGTAATATGGTTCGCGCCAGAATACGTTACCTTCTCTCCATGAAAGGGTGCTGGATCTGATGGAAACAAGGAAGGAATGTTCATTAAATGAGATGGAATCATCATCAATCGCGTCCATATCTTTAGGGTAGTTGGTCAATGGAAATTGGTGAAAGTCAATGGGGTCCTTGCTGTTTATTCTCCTTGAAATCCATCCACTTGATTCCTTAATCATATTTCTTAGTTGAAAATGTTAAAGGGGAAGTCGATTGGGGTTCGAGTATGCCCTTCCAGAATCAATAAATGTCTAAGGAAAGTATATTCCTAGCCAATCTATGAAGATATGCCAAGGAGCACAGACAGGAAAGGCTTTAAGAGCAGAATCTTTTGAACTATAAATAATATCTCCAAAAGCGCGATAGAGAAAACACAACACTAGAGGAGCTAGCGAATATTTTCGGCCTTCTGCCATTGCTCCTACAACCATAAAAAATGAAGGCCCAATGGTATCCACCTGATCGGGGTTAGGGAATATCACCTAGCTCAACGAGTAAACAAGAAAGGAAGCTAACTCGCAAGAAGGACTGTATTTCGCAGAATGTGTCGTGTTTTTACGAATGTCCTTAAGTTCTGAGTGATTGTGATCTACAGAACTGCCAAAATATAGATGCAATACCTCAACAAAATCATGTAAAGAATAAGATTATGAAAAAAGAAAAGGTTGAAAGGAAAGGAATATACCACAGTCTTCAAGAAAAGTGAGCCAGCCATTCAAGAGAAGAGACATGATCCGGGTGAGGAAAGGTAGCTAGTGCATTGAAGAGTTCAAGGGTAGTTCTAAAAATTGTGGATACATCCCCTTTAGATGCAAGAGCAAGCTCTTCATTAAAGGGTATATACGCTTCAAAGATATCACCCATGATGGGAAGACCTGCTATGAAAAATAGATCCCATAAAGTGATGCTCATTTCACCTAGGGGAAGATGAAATGAGTTGGTGATTGGAGACCAATAATCAAGAAAGCATCTAAGAATAGTAACATCTACGCAAAAGTGTTCTAATGTAGCTATGATTGAGTCAAAAAGTGCGATCTGATCCAGTATGGCAGTATGTCTTCAAACGACAGCACAAGTCCAAGCACTATAAAAATTACAGATAGATAATAGGCCTGCAGTTGTGAATCTTCCCGTACTCTAGGGTAATTTCTCAAGGAAGAAGAGTTGTTGAGCTGTCTCAAAATAATGGAAAGGGGAAGGTTGATTAGGATCACAATCGGGGCGCAAAAATCTCATCTTTTGAACTCTTCCTGCTCCTTGACAAAGTCCATTCTCTCCCAAATATCCTGTCAACTTCCTCAGTTCTCTTGTGACCCAGTCACTCACTAAGATGAAGGTATTTTGTCGGTCAAAGGGTCGCAGTGTAGGATTGACTAGTGACGTGGTAAATTCATGGGGATAATGGTTTAATTATTAGTAAAAGGGTTATAGAGATCTAAGGATTTCTCATTTATCTCTACATATTTTCAAGAATGAGGAAGAGGATTCTTCCACCTAGAAGAGGATAGATAATGCTTTCTTCTAGAAGAGGAGGCTGAAGAACAGGCCATGGAGAAAAGGAGTTTCAAATCTCAAAGATACTTGGAGGGAAGGGAATCGAATGCTGAAAAGTCCTGGCTGCGCAGACCCACACAATCAAGTTCGGTTATGCATCTTCGCGCAAGGGCTAACAAATACTATGCAGGTAGAGATCAGTTGCACGGGAACGCGCAAGGAGAATCAGTTGTATGGAGAATCACAAAAAGAGCAGAGGCATGCTACAATGCAAGTGCGTGGAAATGACTGAGGTTTTGGGGGTATTTATAAGATGAATGGTCAAGTATGGAATACAAGACTTGATTGCAAAGACCCGCACAGACACCATTAGGATAAATTTTTTTAATCCTTTTTCTTTGGTTTTGGGGAAATAAAGAAAGGATCAAGGGGGCATCTGTTGAGGCATAAAAAAATGATGAAGGGGTAAATTAAAGGAAGATTGAAATTGGGAAAGAAAATTGAAGGAATGGAAGAAATGGCTAACTTGAGGATGGTTTGCGCGGGTCTGCACAAAGGATATCTGATGACCACGCAACCCAAATGGGCATTACGCAGGTCTGTGCAATGAGTATAAAGAGTGATTCTTTATAAAAGGTCTTAAACACTATAAAGTGGATCCCATGGCACCCAAATTGAGGTACCACACATGCGGAGGTCTATAAATACCCCCTCACCTCCTTTATTTGGACTAGTTGAAGATTTTCGAAAGAAAACAAAGTGAGGAGGAAGATTGAAGGTGAGAAGGAGCGCAGCAAGGGTTTGCGCGGGTCCGCGCAACTGATTTTGGTTGTGCGGAACCACGCAACCAGACTGCCTCACAGTCTGTGATGGTAAAGGGCCATTATGCTGCTGAAATGTTTATAGCCTTCAATTACCTTCCGTTCCAGATCAAAGAAGGACAATCAGCAAAAGATCATATTCCTCCTAAGTCTTGAGAGATGACTAAAATCACTGATGAAATGCTGTCGAATTTAATATCTGATTATAACAATTGAACTTATAATAATTTCTTTATCTTGAATGATCTGTCTTAGAATCAAGGGACACAAGAAGGATGTAAATGAATTCAACATTAATAGAGTGTAATGATTGTTTCAAATATTCTTTCTTTGTTATGTTTGAATAAGATAATCTCTCAAAATCAGATGCATTTGTTTCTTGTTCGAAACAACGAGGCCACTGGTGTGACCCATATGATGAGGCCCACCTTAATGTATTTGTGGCCCATTCATGAGGCCCACCTTAATGTATTCATGGCATATCCATGAGGCCTACCTTGATGTATTTATGGCCCATCCGTTAAGGCCCGCCTTGATGCAATTGCAGTCCATTTGATGAGGCCTGATGTGATATATATTGGCACATATGATGAAGCCCAATATGATGTATATGAGGCCCATGATGTATATTCGGCCCTTAAGTAAGGCCCCTTTGTGACGTATATTAGGCCCTTATGTGAGGTCGTGGGCCCACTATATGCTTGGCTCTATGTGGGTCATTGCTTGGAAGAAATGTTGGTTCGATGTCCACATTAATGGGAAATGATAGTTAAATGTCCACATTGTGACCTTCTTTAGGCCTTGTTAGGCCCATGCTCATCATTCTCTTAGTGAGTTAACCCAAATTATTGGGCCTCATTGATGTTGCATGGTTCATCCTCACCATAGACTCTGTATTACTGGAATTGATATATCCACAACCAAGGGCCGATCTTTATATCATGGTTTAGATCGGTTGTTCATCTATGGACCCCGCCTTGCATATAAGTTGATTATCGAGGAGAATTGTCGATGTCGATTATCGATGCCGGTTATCAACATCGATTATGAGTATGCTTAGCATATCATCATGATACATGCCCATATGCATCATCCATATGCTTGATATGAGATATGGTTGACTATTGCATATGTCATCGGGCAGGTTGTTATAGGAGTCTCTAATAGGCAAAGATTGTCTCACATAAGCGCACGGTACACGTAGGATTGATGTATGACTGGATTGTATGACTCATGCTTCTTGCATTATATGTTGTGATTATTGTACACCCTAGCAACATCAGGGCCGTAGCCTTCATGGGCATATCGTGGATGGTAGGAATGGACATCAAAAATACTATTATTAGCATCGGGCCATCATAGATGTCCCTGGTTGAAAATTCTTAAACTTGATGGTACCAAAAGACACTCCAACGTCAAGACCGAGTGGATACATGAGCGCACGAGGGCTAAATACTAGGAGGCTGCATCTCCCACTATGTCATGGTCTGTTGGAAGGGGGTGCAGCCTTACCCGCCCGAGGGTAATGGTAATTACTAGGCTGAGTATGACCAGCTCATAAATGGGTCCGCTATCAATGTACCAAAGTATTGGCAAGCTATTGGCCAGGTGGATAGTGAGGTTTCTTATGCTCACTTCGATTGCGTGCCTAGGAAAGGGACAATGTCATTTGAAGTTTACTAAATCCCAATGATTTTCTAGCATGAGAACTATATTAATATTTGATGCTTGATATGTGGATTCATATGAGGACTAGTATGCTTGAGTTGCATCTTACATCGCATGACCTTGGTATGGCCGACATCATTCACTCCTTACAGCGTATGGCCTTAATGTAGCCGATAGTATTTAGGCCTTATATCACATGGTCTTAATATGGTCGATAACATTCATGTTTTGCATTGCATAGCCTTAGTACGGCTGATAGTATTCATGGATTCGCTAGCATATTCCACATTACTTTGATATTGCATTCTGAGCACGCTTATATTGCACACACACTTTCACCATCCTCTAAGATTTCTGTAAGCTTATGTATGATTGATGCATGTAGGTGACATTAGACTATAGCTGATCAGAAGTAGGAGTATGTCGCAGAGTTTTTAGAGCTTTTGACTATCGATATTATATTTCCCTTTATGCGCATTGTACCTTAAAGCTTTTGATCATAATAGATTTTGTGATAGTGTCTTGGTTATTGTTCATGGGTTATGCTTATGGTTATGCTTATTGTGAATCAAATTCATGTTGAAAATCCTCCTTGTAGGATCCCAGGATCGGAACCTGGTATATGGGTGCCGGGAGCTGAGAATAGGGTACTATGGAGGCTGTCGGCGTCGAATTCGATAATCGAGAATTTTGTAAGCCAGGTTTCTGAGTTTGGGGTGTGACAAACAGGTTTTCTAAATTAAAGATTGATATTGGCATGTGTAATTCTAACTGAGATTATCATGTTTAAATTTCTTTATTTTTTATACATTTTTATGTATTTTATTTTCGCATTAAAATTGAAATATATGAAAATTTTCTTTCTTACCCGACCAGTCAAGAACCATACTCGACCAGTCGTTGCACGATCGGTCGAGCACTATACTCGACCATTCATGGTGTGCGGGTGGAATCCCCTTTTATGTGGAAAAAGTCACTTTTTCTTCATTTTTCTCATCTTTCTCAAGTGCACCTTCCACGACCCGTCAAACTCATCTTCGATTCTTGCAAGTAAGTACTCTATTTTTTTATTTCCTTTTGGATTTAGGTTCCTAGAGTCACATCTTGCTTGGATGTTATTTTTATTTCATCGATTATAGTGGTTTATTGGGTCTTTTTGAGAAAATCTTATTGGGTTTCATTTCCTAGCTTTCCTAGGTAGATTTTCTTGATTCATTGTGGTAATGGAACATCGCACTAAGAAAACCCGAGCTTCTACTTCTTGTGAATCATTTTTTTGGGTGAGAACCCTACAGGATCTTGGTGATGTTCTGGATTATGTGCATGATTTCTGTCAACAGAATGTCACTGTTGAACGGCCCATTAATATGGATGATGAGCGTCTTCTGATTTTGATGAGCACCTTCATGCTTTGGAAGAAAAGGTGGATGGTTTGCATGTATCCCACGAGTCATAATTTAAATATATGCGAAAATATCTTCAACATATCAGTAGGGGATTACATCAAATTGACTCATCTATTCCTCCACCTTCTTCATCTGGTTCTGATTAGTTCTTATTTGGGCATGTACTAAATATTAATACTTTTCTTGGTTGTTACTTGAACATGTTACTTTGATGATACTCTATGGACATGCTATATTTATTTGAGCTTGATGGATAAATTTATAACTCCTAATGTTAACTCTCTTTCTTACTCCTCTCTTTATTTTTTTTTCTCAATCATCTATATATCTTTTCTTCCTTTGTCATTTTGTGACAAAAGGGGGGAGAAATAGTGAGGTATGATCGCTATAAGTGGTGTGATAAAAAAAAATTTATGATGATTGGTGGCTGCAGTTGATTGTAGAGAAATATGGAAGTGCATATAAGTATTTGATTAATACAGGTACTCTATAATCATCCTTGCACGGATTGAGAGGAGTAGTAGATTTGGGGGGGGGGGGAGTAATATCATTTTCTCTCGATGTTATCATTGTCTTGTGATGTTTATAATCCGATGCATGATTCTTTTAGTTTTGTCACAAATTTGACAAAGGGGGAGATTCTAAGTGTTGTGTTGTAAGTGCACGATATTTTGTCAAATTTTGGTGTGCCAAACCACTCTAAAATCACTAACTCATTTTGATAGATGGAAAGTTCACCTTCATTCGAAGTTGTGTATCAAGTTATGTACATTAACATCTAGAGGGTAGTCAACTTCAAGACAGTGTGCATCCCTCAAGAACTCAAGCTCAAGTAATCTACTCAAGTTAAAGTTCAGATACTCATACCTCAAGTTGGAACTCAAGTACTCAGACTCAAGCTCAAGTCACAAGGACACAAGCTCAAGCTCATGTTCGAGTATACAAGGACAAGCTTCATGTACTTCAAGATAAACTATCGATCGAAGCGAACGATGTTTCAATGTTCTATATTCACCTATAAGGTATGAATGACCCTAGATTGACCATAGGTTAGGTCATATTGATTGCATAATTAATTTGGATCATTATATAATTTTATAGGCTTTCTCTAAATTAGTCCTAGCAATTGTTCGACTAGTCCAGGCACTGGCTTGACCAGTCCAAGAATTGTTGAAGATTTTTGAGAATTTCTGGTGAAGGTTCGACTAGTGGAGCATCCTGCTCGACCGGTCGTGAAGATTGGTTCAACCAGTCAAGCAGGGCTCGACTCGAACTCCTACAAGGCGGTTTTTGCCCACTCGACCAGTCAAGCAAGCCATTCGACTAGTCGAGAAACTATTTTTTTTTATCGTGCCAGAAAATTTAAAAATTACTTTTACCTCGACCAATCGAGCCGAATCATAAACCAATCGAGAAACCCGATTTTCAACCTAAAAATTGAGGGCATTTCTCAGAGATTTCAACTCATTTCATTCCAAATCAAGCCATCACTCTGAGAGATAAGTCCCCACTATTGTGAACCTATTGGTTAGTAATTTTAGATTCTTTTATAGCTTTTCTATTTGATTTTATAGATCTCCTTATTCAAATTTATTCTATTAAAAGGGAACTCTACTTTACCCTGTGAGATCTAAAATTAAATTCAAGCTAGCCCTAGGTTAATTTATTTTAAAATTCATCTAAACTTAGAACCTTTCCACTTGTGAGATTGAACATTGAACATCTACATCTACAAGAAATTGGTTCTACCGGGCTACATGGAAGAGGAATCTTCAGATAAGTATTATATTATTTTTTTATATTTTTAGTTTGTGAGATTCAGCCAGGAAAATCTCTTCTGTTGGTTTTTTCTAAGATCAGCGAGGAAAATCTCAGAGTGGGGTTTTTGTAATTGTGTAAGCCCATTTGAAAAATAAAATTGTGAAAGTTTTAAGGTGAACCATGGAAACCTTATTTCATTGTGAAAGCCAATATCCCGTGGGTGTAGATATTGGGAGTGGAGTAGTTTTGTGGGTGTTTTCAAACAATTGGTGTACATGCACGAACCACTATAATTTCTGGAGTTGTAGTGGATGATTGTATTTATTTATGCATTGTGGTGAATGTTGTAATTTACTTTATGCACTTGTGGTGAATGTTGTAATAACTTAGTTTATTTCCTTCACCTCTTTATTGGTTTGAGTTATAGATACTTACCAACGTTCTAGAAAACAGGTTGTCCTACCATAAGCCATTGGTTTTTAGTGTAAGGTTGTCCTTAGAACAACATTTGTATCAACCTCTCAAGACTAGTGCATCTGAGGTTGCAACTTATTTGTACTATCTTATTATTTATTTGTACAATCTTACTTTACTTTCCATGTTTATTTTGTATTTGGCATAGTCCCATTCAACCCCTCCTCCCCCCCCCCCCCCCCCCCCCCCCCCCCCCCTCTAAGGCTTAGAGCTCGCCCTTTTCAAATTACATGTGGAGTCTTATAGATAGAATCCCTAAAAGCAAGCTTTGTGCAAAAATACTTCAATCACCATTTAATTCAAATGTTACTGCTATACAAGAGTTAAGGGATATAAATGTCATGAAAGTTGAGGAGTTAGTTGGCTCTCTTCAAACTTATGAGTTGAATTTCAAAGCTCCTAAACTCAAGTCTATTGCTCTTAAATCTTCTAAATCTAATTCAAAGGAAACTAATGCAAATTCTAATTTTGAAGAAAACAAAGATGATATGGCAATGTTAGCAAAGAAATTTTATAAAATTTTTGAAAATAAGAAAAGAATAGATTTTCAAAAACCATCTGATAAAAGAAAAGGAAAATCAATTTTTTAGAAATCTAAAACAAAAGATGGTCAATATTTCAACTGTTATGAATATGGGAATTTGGCTTCTAAATGTCCTAAAAAGTATAAATCTAAAAGAAAATGCATGATAGCTACTTGGTATGAATCATCAGAGTCTGAAACTAATTTTGAATACGATGAATCAGACCATGAAAATGTAAACGATTTGAAAGCCTTTATGACAATAGCCAGAGTCTCTTCTTCAGATAGTTGTGATATGTCTTACTATGAAACTCTAAGAAGTGACCTTGAAAATGAAGATGATCTTTAAGATGCTTATAATGCCCTATACAGACTGAGTTGTAAAATTGTTGTCAAATTGAAAATTCAAAAAGAAAATTATGCTAAACTAAAATTAGAACTTAAAAAAAAATATTTTAAAAAAAATCTCATTTTTCTGATTGTTTTGAAAAAAGAAAAATAGATAAGAGTTTCAAGTCTTCTGAATTGCAAAAACTTAAAACCAAAAATGAGTAACTAAAACTTGAAGTTTCTTCCCTTTAGAGTTCAAAGGACACTTGGAAATATGCCCTTGGTGACCAAAAACTTGAAAATTGTTAACCTCATCAAGATGATGTAGTGACAAGTCTGGTCTGGGTTATATTAAAAACAACTCTTTAAAACCTAAGGATTATACTCCTGTCTTTGTAAAAGGAGAATCCTCGAACTCTAAAGCAAAGACTCCAAGAGATTCTAATTGCAAAAGGAATGATTCAAAAATTCAAAATCTCTTCAAGTCTCTAAAATAAATAATAATGTCATTAGTTATAAACATTAAAGAAATAATAAACCTCCTTTAGCTAAAAAAATTGTGGACTTGCTTAAAGAGTTATAGAAATTCAACTCAGATAAGACTGGAGTATATATAAAAAGGAGAAATCCTAACTCCCAAACGTAGAGAAAAATAAGAGATCCTCCTAAACCTAAAACTGTAATGAAATGGGCTCCAAAGGTTAAGTGTCTTGTTGCCTACATAGCTTTCATAGCTATTAGCCATTCAAGATAGTACCTGGATAGTGGATGTTCGAGACACATGACAGGTGATAAAGTTATATTCTTAAACATCGAAGTAAATGGCAGGTCAGTGACATTCGGAGATGGAAATAACTACAAGATAATTGGACAAGGTAATGTACAACTTCCTAACTTACCTCTCTTCAAAAATATTTTATATATGGAAGGATTAAAACATAATCTTTTAAACATATCTCAGATTTGGGATAGTAAGCATAATACAAAATTTTCAGATCATGGATGTGAGATTATAAATGAGAAAGGAAGTGTAATATTAAATGATCACAAAACGTCTAAAATTTGCTATGTAATTGATAACTGTTTCTCAATAAACCATTCATGATACATGGTCCAAACAAACGAGACTAAACTATGGCATAAACATCTTGGACATGTAAACTATAAAGATCTATATAAAGTGAGCAAGAGAGATCACTTATGTGGCCTACCCAAACTGAAAAAGATAGAAAAATTTTATGGCGCATATCAAATTGGCAAGAAAATTAGGAGTAGTCACAAAAAAGTAAACTCCTTAGCCGCGACCAGACCTCTTGAACTTCACCATTTGGATTTAATCAGACTAACTAGAACTGAGAGTAGAGGCGAAAAGAAATATTTTCTGGTTGTAGTTGATGACTACACTAGATATACTTGGGTAGCCTTTCTAAGAGAAAAACCAAATACTCTTGATGAAGTCAGAAAAAATTTAAAACATATCCAGACTGAAAAAGATTTATCAGTTGTTAAAATTAGAAGTGATCATGGTACCGAATCAGAAAATAACAATTTTGAACAAGACTACAAAGATTATGGTATATCGCATGAATTTTCTGCTCTAAAAACACATCAACAAAATGGAATTGTTGAAATAAAAAATAAAATTTTTCAAGAGATGGCTAGTGTAATGCTAAATAGCATGAACCTACCAAAACATTTATGGGTTGAAGCTGTTAGTACTGCTTACTATATAATAAATCATGTTTATATTAGAAAAGTAAAAAAAAAAATAGCTTATGAATTATGGTTTAATAAAAAGCCCACAGTTAAATATTTTTGAATTTTTTGAAGTAAATGCTGTATTTTATATGATCGAGAAACTTAGGGAAATTTTGTTAAGAACACGGTATTGTTAAGAACCGGGTGTGATCTGCTGATCATCTATCACAATATTGAAGTAGATCACACCTATGGAATTGGGTTCTGAGCGAGTTTCCAGATGTTTCACTTAAGTGGTATCTTATAACATGTGCTTGATGATTCCCTTATGATTTAGTTTGAGATTGAATTCTCAATTAATATGCTGATGGAGATGATTTCCTATATGTTGGCGATATGCATAATTTCATTATATGTGTGAAAGACATGTGTAAGATGATTTACTTAAGTTGTATGTTATAACATGTGCTAACATGCTCACATGTTTGTATTCCATTTCCAATACTCTTACATGATTGCTGATGTGGATTCATAATTGTTTGGGACTATACTTAGTCCAGGCAGTCGGTAACAGAGAAAATTCATGGCTAGCTGGTATTTACCACGAAGGACGCGTCGATGAACGCGAGTCGTGTTTGGAGTTGGCGGCAGTGGTTAGGCCACGCGAAGTGTTTCACGCACTTCATGTCGTTCGACTTGCGATGCGCTCATGCTAGTCGAGCCCGTCAAGTAACCCGACTGGCCGTTGTATGTTCACCCTGCATGAGTCATAACTGCTTGAACCTAGGGTACTGAACTTACCATTGTAAACCCTTTTAACCATGGTACCTTGATCCACGAAGACTCATGAGCCAGGCATGGTGGTATGGGACACCGTGGTCGAGCTGTCGGCCTACGCTGGGGCCACAAACCTCCCCGTAGTGACCAGTGAGCACCTAGTCTCGTGAGCAGATTATGGTGGTATGGGACACTATATTCTTGTTGTCGGCCTACACTGATCAGGCGACGAGTCCTTTGTAGTGACCGCGAGCGTATTCTGAGTCTACGGGAGGCGACGACGCTTCCGTAGCAGTAGAGTACAGTAGGCCTGTATTGATAAGGTAATGGGGGAGCGGAGCAACAAGTGCGTGCAACAGCCCTGACAGCCCTTGCAACGACCTACAAAATATAAATCGTATGAGATTACTAGGAGTGACGACCCTAGACAGGATCTGTGTTGGGATTGATATAAGGAAGTACCTTAGTTTTCCAATCCTGCTGTTTGAATGGACTAATAACAACTTGGAAATCATATCACCATTACATTGCATGTGCCTGGAAGATGTGGAGCACTTGAGGGAGGGTGGCATGCCGCGGGAGTAAGATGGTGCCGTATGAGGGAGATCGTTGGTGAGGGCATCCATCATGTCATGTCATATTGCATTAACAACAGTTTTAGGATTGTTTGATTTACTGCTTTACTATTATCACATGATTGATTTGATAACATGCTAATCTTTGCTCTCTTATCCCACTGAGTTGATCACTCACTCCCACGTTACGGGATGGTGTTTCCGGACACCCACCAGTCCCTATTGTGATTGCAGATGATGTCGCGGCCTGCGAGGCGGAGCTGGATTTGATGATGATGAGGAGGATTCCTCCTTTATGCGTGTTCTGATTGTCAGGATTACAGGGAGGTTGATTAGATGCTTGACACTTGTCATTTTATATTTTTAGAGCACTCATGTATATTCTTTTATTTATGTTTGGAGTATACATGTATGTATATAACTTGGTAACATGTTCACACTCTGGAGACATACAACAGTTTATATATGATATACATACTATCACAGTCTTCCGCTTTTAAATTTAACTGTCTCTGGAGTATGATATGCTGTTCTGGCTTAATCTCACTCATGTTTAATACATTAACACTGACAACATTCAATCATACACATTTATGTTGCATAAGTGATGTTCTGGAACTCGGGAGTGGAGTTTTTACTCGACCCCCCGATTTTCGGTATGTTACACTCTTCTAACCCTCAAGCTGACTCAAAGACTTGTCCCCCAATAGTGAGCCCCCCTACTCCGTGTATCGCCTTAAGGCAGTTGAGGAATATTTCAGAATTAGGTCAGGTTGTACTTGAGCTAAGTTTATGATGAAGCATTTATTTATTGTAGGGTGGTTCACACGACTTTTGAGACATGTCATCTCGCTTGACCATGCTCCGATTCGCTTATCGAGGCCACACGAGCAGAGCAGCCGTCATTTTGGCATCACGGTGTATGAGGATCAGACATGTGGCGGAGTACTTGATGTTAATGCATGGGGTACCGCCACGTGTGAAGCTAGGGCGCCCGAGGGAACATTGCTTCGGCTCCTCATTTAATGTTGAAGACATGTGACGGCTCTATAAAAAGGGGTCGCCCTAAACAAGCTTTCACCAATTTCGTTCCTCTTTCAATTCTCCCTCCATCTTATTGCTCCCTCTCATGGATTCCAGCACAAGAGCCCTTTGCTTCACTATTTTCAGCACTCTTGGACTTCTCTTGGTGACCTCCTTCTTCCTCCCTTTCTTTTCTTTTAACAATGTCAGGCTCGCAAGCCCTAGGGAGGGAGAATACAGTGGTGAGGGTGAAGCAAGCAACTTTTGAGCAGCTTCGGAATCATCCTCACTATTAGCGGAGGTCACTGAAGAGGTGGACACCCTGTTCCATTATTCACACAGGGTAATGGACCTTCCGACAAAGAGGCCGACGGTGTCGGTGAGAGCATCAGACTCACCTCCCGAGCATGTGGCTGTTGATGGCTCCTATGGTTGTTTCGATCCTAAGGAGGGCAATGAAGAGGAAGTTGAGACCGAAGGACGGGTCAAAGGGCCCGTGCCTTCCGTAATGATTGTAGAGGAGCTATCTAAAATCCGGTCGGGATATCATATTCCAAACTTGGTCATTTTTTACTCTTCCTCGGCCAGGAGATCTACCCGACTACCTCCTCCTGGGGCAGTTGTAATTTTCCATGTTGCGCAGAAATACGGTCTCCAATTACCACTTCAAAAGATTACTCAAGACCTACTGGGCAGTCTTGGCATAGCTCCAGGACAGGTTGTGCCGAATGGGTGGAGAGACTTGTTCAGTTATGCAATGCTCTGGGCCGAGATGCAGTAGCCAGAGCTAAGTGTGGGTGAGTTTCTTCACCTGTACCAGGTGCGAACATATACTCATCATCCTAGCTGGTTCTTTTTCTGCTCTTGGAGGAATACTGGCAAGCCTTTAATAACTGAACCTCCTTCATCGAATAAGCATTGGAAGGATAAGTGGTTTTAGGCCCTCGGTCGATGGGAGTCGGTTGAAACAGGGCCTATCCGCCCTTTCGTCCCTCGAACTTTTTACGCGGTAAGTAGTGCTGATGTTGAACTTAATGCATTTACTCAGTCGAATCTTCATTGAATTACTGATGCGTCTTCTCCCTTCCTTTTAGTGATGCTTATGCATCCTCCGGAGCTTGACTTAGGCTCTCTGACTCGGATTCAGAATTTCTGAGCCTTGAGTCCGGAAAGGAGATCTTGTAAGAGGCTTCTCCAGCTAGAGCTTCTTTTCAAGTGGGGCCTCGACTCTGTTGTGACCGGTGAGAGACTTAGGATTTTTTTTGTACATCAAACTGTACTAACGCTTATCTTTCGAACACAGACATGTCTGAGGCTCACCCCGCTCAGGCTTTCGAGCCTTGAAGAGGCATAAGATGGTCTAGAAAGGCCTGGTGAGGACCACCCCTCCCGCTCCCTCAGCTTTTATCAAGGTCGAGGAAGGTATGGAGGTGGCAGAGGTGATGGAAGTGGGAGCAACGAAGGTGGCAGCAACGACCTCTGAACGGCCTCGAGAGGCTCCCAAGCCAGAACTGGCTGAAGCACCTATTGTCCCGAGGATTAAGGAGAGGGGACCACTCAGGGAGGGAGCAGTTGAGGAAGAGAGGATAGCATTCCTCCAGAAGGTTAAAGAGATCCTTTCGTGGGTGAGCTGGCAGGTGTTCGCGGGAGAGTACTTTTGCCTTTTGCAGTCGACTTCTGTGGAAGACTTGCTCAGTAGGATTAGGACGCTATTGCTTGAGGTAACAGTATGGTTTTCCTCAATTATTTTCCTTCAAAATCCATTTTTTTGTTAAACTTTTCTTCTTATGCAATTCACCCTTTACATGCTGAAGGCCCGTGTCGAGGTATCTGTCATGATAAGGTGAGTCGGGGAGGTAAAAGCTCGGCTGTCTAATGCAGAGGGTTGGAGGTCAGAAACAGAGGCTTTACAATCGTTTACTGAGTCTCGAGTTGTCTTTATAGAGAGACAACTCAAGAAGGCAAAGGCTTCTCTTAAGAAGGTCATGATGGAAAGGGACCACGTGGCCTTACAATTGGAAGAGGCCAGGGTGGTCTTCGAGCAGGCCACCATGAAACATACCTCAGCGTGCAAGAAGCTTCAAGAGCTTGTGGTGAGGACCAAGGCCTCTCTTGTGGCTGTGAAGGTTGAGGTGATGGAACAGTATCTCTCCTATGAAGAGGAGCGAGTCCTTATCTATCGATAGGGCTACGCAGAATGTGTCAGGCTGATGAAAGAGTCTTTCCCCCATCTAGATATGTCCGGCTTCAATAACAGCGAGCTAAGGTCTAGTGGCAAGGCTGAGGTAGATCCTAAGGTATACACTTATGACACCTCTTTGACTGCTCCTAATGCAACTCCATCAACTCCTTATGCAGCTCCATCAGCATCTTCTAGTTAGCTGCTGGTACGACGGGCAAGGTGGAGCCCTGAAGTTAGTGTGTGGAGCAAAATTCCTTTCTACTCCTCACATTTTCTTCAAGAACTTCAAGCACACCAAGCTTCAGGGCCGAGCAAGTTGACAATGGAGATCATTGTAAACACTGAACCGATAATGTAACACTTTTACTGATCAATGAATATATGTTTTTTTCTACTTATTTACGCATTCTACATTCTTTCCATAATTCTTCTAAGTGTTAAAAGAAAATGAGATGAGAGTGGATTTCTCTTTAACCAAACTAGGGATAGTATATTTTGAAATGCTCGGCATTCTAAGAATGAGGTAAGAGCTACCTTGTTAGATCTTTTAGTCGGTAGGTCCTTGGCCAAACAGTATTTACGATTGCATAAGGGCCCTCCCAATTGGGTCCCAATGTTCCCATGCCACTTTTCGTGGTATTCTGAAAAGTTTTTAGGAGGATTAAGTCCCCCACTCGAAATCACCTGCCTTTGACTCGGGCATTGTAGAATCGAGACACCAATTGTTAATAGATAATTGTTCGAAGTCGAACCAACTCTCTGATTTCGTCCAAGAGATCGAGGTTGAGGGTCAGCAACTCCTCAATGTCTTGCTCGTTAAACAAACTTACTCGGGTGATAGGTAGGCCGATCTCCACAGGGATAATTGCTTCTAAGCCATACGCTGGTGAGAATGGAGTTTCTCCTGTTGCAGTTCGAGCCATAGTTCGGTAGGCCCAAAGAACTTTAAGAAGCTCTTTAGCCCATGCCCCATTGGCTCGATCTAGCTTAGTTTGAAGGTAGTGCTTTATAACCTTGTTAAGGCTTCAACCTGCCCGTTCACCTGTGGATGAGGTAGGGACAAGTAAATGTTCTTGATTCTGAGGTTTTGACACATTTCTCGATACTTCTTGTTGTCGAACTGTGTCCCGCTATCGAAAATAATGGTCTAAGGTATTCCAAACTGACAGACGATGTTTTTCCAAATGAAGTCTGTGATCTTCTGCTGGGTTATCTTGGCCAAGGGCTCAGCTTCAGCCCACTTGGTGAAATAATCCACGGCGATGACGGTGAACTTAGTCTAACCATTCCCTAAAGGGAATGGTCCGATGATGTCGATTCCCCATTGGGCAAAAGGCCAAGGACCGGCCATTGGCATCAGTTCTTCAGGTGGCTGTCGAGGGATAGTGGCAAACCTCTGGCATTTATCACAACTCTAAGTGAGCTTCCAAGCATCCTACTGAATGGTTGACCAGTAATAGCCTTTTCGAATAACCTTGTAAGCCAGGGATCGGCCTCCTGAGTGATTACCGTAAATGCCTTCATGAATTTCACACGGGGCATAGTCAGCTTCACTCAGCCTTAGGCATCGTAGGAGCGGTGCATAGTATCCTTTCTTGTACAGCACTCCATTGAGTATAGTGTAGTGGGTTGCGTGATTCTTTAGTCGTCGAGCCTTGGCGCGATCTTTAGGGAGTACGCCGGTCTCAAGATATCTAACGATTAGATTAACCCAAGATGGCTCGAAATTGATGGGGAGTAAGGTCAAGGGATCGGTTCCCTCGACGCTTGGCTCGGCCGTGAATTCAATGGGAACAGACCTGGGGATGTCGTCTTTGTCGGTTGAGGTGAGCTTCGCTGAGAGGTCAGCTTTGGCGTTCTCGGCCCTCGAGATTCGGGTAACAGAACATTGTTAGAATCCGGCGATAAGCTTTTTTACTTTCATAAGATAGACTTTTAACCTCTCCTTCCTAGCCAAATATGTATCGGCTATCTGGTTAACGACTAGTTGGGACTCGCTGTACACGTTTAGATGAGTGACTCCTAAGCTGGCTGCTAGCCAGAGTCCTAAGAGCAGAGCTTCGTATTTTGTTGTATTATTGGAGGCTTAAAATTTAAGTCTCAGGGCATATTGGATAACCGTGTGATTGGGAGTCTCCAGAACTACCCCTGGCCCGCTTACCTTAGAGTTAGATGAGTCATCCACAAAGAGAGAGCACACAGGGTGGGTGGGTGGGGATTGATCAAACGATGCCCTTAGGTCAGTAGAAGAGATTTTTGTTTACACTGTGACTTCGACAATGAAGTTTGCCACGGCTTGTCCCTTAATTACTACCCTGGGCTTATAATGGATGTCAAATTCACTGAGTTTAATTGCCCATTTTATGACTCATCCTAAAGCCTCTGGTTTCTGTGGTAATTCATGAAGAGGCTGGTCGGTCATGACGACGATCGAATGAGCCTGAAAGCTTGAAAGTATGGTCGTAGGCATCAGGATGATATGACTAATGCCAAGGCCACTTTTTCTAGGGTCGGATACCTCATCTCTGCTGAGACAAGGGCCTTGCTAATGTAGTATAAAGAAATTATTTACCTTCATGTTCACAAATTAAGGCCGAGCTTATGGCTGCGTTGGATACTTCCAGGTAAATCAGCAGAGGCTCACCTGACTCAGGCTCAGAAATCAATGGTGGCGATCCTAAATACTCCTTGAGTTGTCGAAGGGCGATCTCGCATTCCTCTATCCAATCGACAATTTTTTGGTGCTTCAATTGTTTGAAGAAGGGGAGACATTTATCGGTAGCTCGGGACATAAAGCGATTTAGGGCCACTATCTTTCCAGTCAACCGTTGAATATCTTTGATCATCTTCGGGGATTCCTTATCGAGCAAAGCCTTGATTTTCTCTAGATTAGCTTCAATTCCCTGTTTGCTTCCAAGAACCCAAGGAATTTTCCCAAGCCTACGCCAAACGCACATTTTCTAGGGTTGAGCTTCATCTTATATTTTCAGAGGCTAAGGAACATTTCCTCAAAGTTAGCTATATGGTCAGTCGCCTTGACGCTATTGATGAGCATGTTGTCGATATAGACCTCCATTATTCGTCCTATCAATCAGGCGAAAATTTTATTGACCAACCTTCAATAAGTCGCTCCAGCGTCTTTCAATTCGAATGGCATCACTCAGTAATAATAAAGGCCTTTGTCGGTGACAAAGGTGGTTTTTTATTTATCAGACTAATGCATTACAATTTGATTATAACCAGAGTAAGCGTCTATAAAGCTAAGTAACTCATGCCCCACAATACTATCAACCAGCTGATCGATCCGAGGAAAAGGAAAGTTATCTTTAGGGCAGGCTTTGTTTAAGTCAATATAGTCTTTAGACTCGCCACTTCCCATTAGCCTTCTTGACCAACTCGATGTTGGCCACCCACTCGAGGTAGTATATTTCTACAATAAAATTGGCTATGAGGAGTTTTTTTACCTCATCCTCGATTATGGCATACCTTTAGGGGCCGAGTGCATGCCGTTTCTGACGAATCGACTTATAAGTTGGGTCAATATTAAGGCGGTGAGTCATGGTTGAAGGGTCAATGCCCGACATGTTTTCATGAGTCCATGCAAAGATGTCGGCATATCGGCGGAGAAAGGCTACTAGCTTCTCCTTTAATGGCATTGCCAAGGATGAGCCAACCCGGAAGGTCTTTAAGATGTCTGACTCGTTTAATGGCACCTGGATGAGGTCCTCTACGGGCTAGTCACGTCCGGGAGATTCGTCACCCCGATCCAGGGTCTCGATCATCGAAATTTATGCAGGTGCTCGTAGAGCGGTAGCGTAGCATCGCCGAGCATTGTGCTGATCTCCTTTTATGACCCTGACGCCACTTTTAGTCAAAAACTTCATAGAAAGGTGATAGGCTGAGATGACAGCTTAGAGGAGGCAAAGGGAAGGTTGACCAAGGATCACATTATAAACCAAGGACTGATCGACTATCAGAAAGTTGACCATAATAGTAGCTTGATTTAGCGCATCCCCGACAGTGAGCGGGAGCTAAATTACTCCTTCAAGAAGAATCTGTCTACCCGAGAATCCAATCAATGAAGTCCTTATGGGCCTCAGAGCCAAACGTTCAGCACCCATCTTATTGAACACCTGTGTAAATAGTACGTCCATAGATGAGCCTGTGTCGACAAGAACCCTGAAGACTTGGTGGTTGGCGATAGTGACAGTGATGACTAGAGTGTCCTCATGCGAGTGATTAATGCCCCTTGCGTCTGCTTCGGTGAATGTTACATTGTATTTCTCGAGCTTTCTCTCCTTTGGGGGCCGGGCTAAAATCATAATTTCAGGCTTAACTCGACAACATTCCTTGCATGGTTTTTACGATCATTATTTGAGTCGCTTCCACCTAGATGGCCACCTATAATAGTTCAGATATCCTTAAAATGTCAGTTATCATTCAGGTGTTCTTCTGTGGTTTTGGCTCCTAGGTCGACGTGTTCGTTGAGGTGGCCCTTTAAAATAAGCCACTCAATCTCCTACTTTAGATTATAGCAGTCACTTGTGTTATATCCATGATCATGATGGAAATGGTAGTACTTACTCTTACTTCATTGGTGTGGATTACACCAGAGTTTGTCTGGCCAGTTAACGAATCCTTCACCCTTGATCTCCATCAAGACCTGCTCTTGAGGCTTTTTGAGAGGAGTATATGTCAAAAACTTATGATCGGGCTGCTTGCCCGACCTACGATCATCGCAGGATAGGTCATCCCTTCGCTTCTTACCACTGGGCGAGTCAACTTCTTTTTTGGTTGGCTCTTTGGTCGGGGTTTTATGTTTTGAGCAGCCTAGTGTAGGATTCAGTTTTTCTTGGCATCTGCATACTTCTCCGATCGGGCTATAAATTTAGATAGAGTAGTGGGCGGGTTCTTGTCCAGGGGTGCAAGAAACGGTCTGTCTCTGACTCCTTGCATAATAGAATTGAGAGTTGTCTCATCTAAATGCTTCCGGACTTCGAGTGATTTGAAATTGAAGCACTTGATGTAATCCTTAAGTAGCTCTCCCTCCTTTTAGATTATATTGTTTAGGTACGCGGATGACTTCAACTTTTTCTTCCCTTCAATGAAACTGGTGAGGAAAGCATCGTTGAGCTGAGTGAATGAGCTGATGGATTTTGGTTTCAATTTCTTGAACTAAAGCTGAGCTACATCGGCCAACGTGAGAGAGAAAGCCCTGACACATCACGACATCTGAGGCATCATGCAACTCCATATAAGTCCGAAAGGACTCAATGTGCTCGGTTAGATCAATTTTACCTATGTAGGGCGTGATCTGGGAAAGGTAGAATCGTTCCGATAGTTGAGCTTGCATGATTTCGTTTGTGAACGGGGACACCTTCGCTTCGAGCCCTACCTGACTGGCACGGTGACTTTGCTTCATATCTGCGATTTCCTCTTGTATTTCCTTCCATAGGTCCTGGAGCTCGGTCTTTTAAGGTTCGTCGTTGTCAACCGTACCCTCAACCGAGGGCTTACTGCGCTTTCTCTAATCGATTTCGTGTCGTAGATCGGTGGTAGGAAGCGGGGCGGTCATGGAGATATGGGAGGGTGCAGGCTCAGCTGAACCCTGGTGTTAACTTTATTGAGGAACAACTCGCGGAGTGATAGGCTGAGGATCGATGAATTGTCATGGGACATTTGCCTAACCATCATCCTGTTGATGTAGTTGGACCTGCTGGCGATGAATCTATTCCAGCATCTTCTTCATGTAGTTCATGTTGGTCCTGAGTTCCTAGACCTCCTTATCCAATCCTCTATTCCCTCAATTTCATTGAGTGTTTCTGGTCGAAACAAAGGTTGCCTAATGGGCTGCAGAGCCATGTCAATTATCCAGTCGGTTCTAGGCCCCTTGGGTTCCATTCGTACCAGGCAATCCCTCTGTCACCGATGGTTCGGTGATAAGGACCTCTCTGGGTTTGTTTTGGATGGTTCTACTTGTTCTTTCCATTGAAGATTACTTAGTGCTTAGAGAAACAACTTTTCATATCGCTTCCCACAAAAGGAGCCAAACTGTTGATGTTGTTTTCGGCTCGCCCCCTTTATGGCCCTTAGAAATGCACAGGAAGAAAGAAAAAGGTGACCCTAACTTTACCAAGGGACCCTCTGATGCTTAAGTCAGAATCTGGGCCTTGGAATAAGGGTTTTAGGGTGAGAGTTTTTGCATACTTTCACCATGAAGGTGTTTTTATTTATAATGGTGTCGTACGCCATAGGGCTTTCACAATCAGAGTAGATCTCAATCTCTTAGGATCCATGATCCTTGATATTCCTGGATTTTAGGGGATCTTAGTTTATCTCTCTAAAATCTTGAGTGGAGATCTAGAGTTTTATTAGGTAACTTCTGAATATGGAGCAATATAGCTCGAGTGACTCTTATCTCTTTAACACGGTCGTGACGAGATAGGTTTTACGGCTAATCTCTGCCCACTCTATTGGCCGACCCAATTTATGGGTCAGACTAAAGCTCAGGCAACTCTATGGCCGACTGATCTTAGGTCAGTTTGGTCTTTCCTCTATGAGGCTTTTGATTGAGCCTTAAGGTGTACTACCTCCCTTAAAGGTTTCTCGTTATGGCTCAGGACATTTAGGCTATGATCGGGCTAGGCGCCTCCCGATCCGATCTACTTCTCTCCATTCTGCATTTGGGACTTTGGGCTTTATCCGGACTCGGCACCCAACGAGTCCGAGCCATTACTTCACTGACCCTTCTGACCCTCAAGCTGACTCAAGGACTTGTCATATTTTTCCCCCAACAAAATATAATGAACATATCCTAATAGTTTAAATCTATGTTGATGATATTATTTATAGATCTACGTGCGCTAACCTATCTATTGAGATTGTAGATTAATGAAATCCAAGTTTGAAATGAGTATGATTGATGAACTAAACTATTTCCTTGGATTACAAGTTAAATAACTTAAAGATGGAATGTTCATCTCACAGACTAAATATGCATTGAACCTTGTAAAAAGGTTTGGCTTTGAGAATGGTAAAAATTTTGATACTCCAATGAGAGCAACTCTTAAACTCTCAAAATATGAATCAAGTAAAAGCGTAAACTCTCAACTATACCGAAGTATGATTAGTATTCTTCTGTACTTAACTGCTAGTAGACCTGATATTGCATTTAGTGTTGGAATATGCTCTAGATATCAATTTGATCTTAAAAAATCACACTTAACTGTTGTTAAACGGATAATTAGATATGTCGCAAGTTCTACAAACTTAGGTCAATGGCATCCACATAATACGTCTATACAAATTATCGGATATACAGATGCAGACTGGGAAGGAAATGTTGTTGATAGAAAATCTACCAGCGGTAGATGTTTCTATATTAGAAATTGCTTAGTATCTTGGCTCAACAAGAAATAAAATTATGTATCTCTCTCTACTGCTGAAGCTAAATATATTACAAAAGGAAATGCTTACACTCAGCTAATATGGATGAAAAGAATGTTAATTGACTATCGAATTACACAAGATATAATGACTTTATATTGTGATAATTCAAGTGTAATAAATATCTATAAAAATCCAATTTAACATTCTCATACAAAACATATCGACATACGATACCATTATATTCGAGAATTAGTTGAAAACAAATCTATCATGCTGGAATACATCCAAAATGAGAAGCGGCTTGCAGATATATTGACTAAGCCACTTAGTAAAGTTAAATTTTGAAATTGAAGCATGATATTGAATTATGTATTGTTAAATAATTATTTTATTTCTTTTTATACATGTATTTTTATGTTTATTTTTAATAATTATATGCATGAATTAAAAATTAAATTTCAAAAATTCAAATTTTTTGGGGTTTTTTCGACTAGCAAAGCATGGGCTCAGGCTAACCGAATTCTTCGGTCAATCGAGCACCTACTTGAGCTAGCCGAAATCGTGCAGATTTAACTCAAAAATGAAAAAATTCCCAAATTCATTTCATTCTACATCTTCTTCTTCTGCTAGCCGATGCCCCATTCAACCAACCCATCTTCCAAACTCACTTGTAAGTGATTTATTTTCAAATTCCTTCTAGTATTTAGTGGTCTCATGCTAGATAATCATATTTAAGTAGATTTTTCATCATTTAAAACCCTTTTTGTTGTGGGTTTTGATTCAAATCTGATCTACTCTTTTTCTTCTCTTTTTCTTTAATATTTTTCTTGTGCAATCTGATATGGAGCATAGAACTAAGATAACGGCTCGCAAGAATCATGCCAGTTCATCTTCTAGATCAACTCCTCTTGGTGTATGGACCCTACGGTCACCGAAGGATGATCCGGAATATATCTGAGACTTTCACACAAGGGACATAATCATAGAAAAATCTATCAACTTAGACCACATTGTTAGGTTTGGTCTTATTCCGATTCTCTCTGAGGTTGGATGGGAACACATCTTGATTTGGGGTGGAACAGCTTACTAGTCCATGGTGCATGGCATATATGCCTCCATTTGTCATGTTTCACTTGAGAATCTAACATTCTCAATTAAATTTGTTGAAGATACATTCACAATTATACCGCACGTTATTTTTGCATTGAGGGATATGGTTTGTACGAATAGTGGAATACCAGTCACCTCATTATCAAAGAAGATGACAAACTCTCAAAAACAAGCCAGCACTCATAAATTATGTCACTTTAATGCTAGTGATCAAATAATGCCCTTCTCACTAAGTGAATGCTCCCAAATACCGTGTATTACATCAGATTTTCACGTCGAATGTATATCCTGGAGCCGGGAATAAGACTGATCTTACTCCCTTCATGCTTAGAGTATTTCACTCCATTGTATTAGGTATTCATGCCTACATACCTTCCTTAATCTATCACATCATCATTCAGTTTCGCTTACATCATAAGCATGGTTCGATTCCCTTTTCTTATCTCCTGACTTTCATTGCATTTCACTATAACATTCAAATTCCAACATTTGGGGTATCGGAATTTGAACTCCCATTTAACAACTCAAATCTGAATATGATGAACCTCACTCCTCTTCCTGGTTAAAATGAAGAAGAAAATGAAGGATAGCCAGTTGTAGACACCACAATGAAAGACATTTTTAATGAGTTGGATGATTTACATGATCCAGCTGATTCCGATTACCATCCCTCTCAGTTTGATGAGAGACTTTCTGCACTGGAGGAGAAATTGGAGTCCTTACATGTATCGCAAGTTTCATTGGCCCAAATCCAAAAGTCTACAATGAAGTACATGAAGAAGTACTTTCATCGCATCACCCAAAATTTGAGCCAAAATGATTCCTCAATGCCTACTCCTTCTTCCTCTGGGTCGGATTGAGCTAGATTACCTTTATTTTTCAGACTTATGCTAGTTAAGTACTTAAAACTTATTTTCTTTGTCTTGGTACTTTGAATGCTTTTACTGCCACTTGCATACCCTTAAACCTTAACATATTTCAAATGCTCACCTTTATTATTTCATATAGTTGGAATTTTCATATGCTTACTCTTATTCTCTTACTCATGCTCCTTATATTCATCTTCTTTCTTCTAGTCTTCCTTTGTCAACTTGTGACAAAAGGGGGGAGAGATATGCTTATATGGGAGAGAAATGATACCAATGTTAGTAATCTACATAATATGCAATGTAATAGTAAGGGGGAGAGAATGTAGGAGAGTATGTATGGAATGTACTAAATGAATGTATGAATGTTATGGATGTTATGTGTATGGAATGCTAAATGTCTATTTCACAGGGGGGGTTCCAGTTGAGCATCATCTGATTGGTGAGCTAAAGATTACAAGAAGATTACAATACTTCAAATTATAAGACTTCAAAAGATGTGTGTGATTACATATTTGTAATGTTAAGTGTTTTGTCATGAAATTGACAAAGGGGGAGATTGTAAGTGCTAGGATGTTGAACACACTTAGGTCGTTAAATTTCATAAGACAAAATTACTTCGAAGTAAATCTTCAATGATTGGTCTATGTTCAAGAGAAGATCAAGCTTAAGATCAGTTTATGTTCAAGAGAAAATTAAGCTCAAGATCGATCTATGTTTAAAAAAAGATCAAGCTCAAGATCAGATAATGCTTAAGAAAAGTTCAAGCACAAATTCAAGATGTAGGCCAAGACCAAGTTCAAGCCAAAGAGAATCAGATATTTGATATATCTCAAGTGGTATAAAACCTTAGAAAGACCTTTGGACTAGGTTGTAAGACCCGTATCCTAGTCCATACTGTTCCATCGACTCCCGCAATCCTTCCCGTCGAAGTCCGGCAATCCACGACCTATAATCGATGTTTGCGCACGAACCTATGCCATATCTTGTAGATTTAAGTCGGCTTAATCCAAGACTTGTACCATTGCGACCGCACTGTCGCCGCAGTTCCAACGCCACGTCTTGCGTACCGATTCGATACCCTGACTAAGAGATGTGAGCTGACGTTTATTTTGAGAAAACACCACGCATTTGTAATCCCAAGAGAATCTCTATAACATGTCCCATCAATCAATCACCTCATGTCAAGTACAAGAGCACCCATACTTTCTTTCTCTACAAGTTAAGCAACCACCAAGTCAACCCACCTCTCATCTCACCCATCACTCACCTCACATCCATCTCCTCACCTATCACTCACATCCATCACTCTTCTCCTTACGTCCCATCTCTCCCTCTCTTTCTCAACACAATTCCAAGCACCAAAGAGAAAAAAAGAGTGGACGTCCAAGCCTTCTCATGGAGAGAAAAGAGTGATTTTGATGGCCCACTTTTTCATCCCAAATCCATCATCCTAGCCATTCAAACCTCATCTTCCACCATCAAAGTGAGACACAAGGAGATTGGCTTTCTAACGGACCAAGAAGATCATAGGTGGGTGCTTCCATTAGGCCTAGATTTCTTTTTTGATGAAGGGTCCAAGTGAGGCCTATCGATTGATGGTATGGATCTCACTTTGGACCCTAGGTGTGACCGATGGCCCACTTGATCCACATGATCATTCCATGATGGGGCCATTCTCCATGGACCCCATCATGATGTTTATCTTCTTTGCATGGTAAGAGGTCATCTAGACCGTCCATTTTGGGTGGAGAAGGAATCTCCACCATTGATCTTTGATTTGGTGGCCCCACATGTATTGGGACCCACTTGATGTATGAATAAATGCAAGGGAGGGCTCATAGTGGCAAAGCCCTCCATCACATGTGTCTCGTCTCTCTCTCTCTCTCTCTCTCTCTCTCTCTCTCTCTCTCTCTCTCTCTCTCTCTCTCTCCCTCTCTTTTTTTTCTTTCTATTATATGTGATGATGTGGTCGTGTGGCCCATTTGGATGGACCCTACTTTGATGTATGTGTTTCCCATTCCCTCCAACCCCTTCTTTGGTGGCCCACATCCATAGGTGTGGCCCACCTCAATGAATATATTATGTCCAGACTATCCAGCGTCCAGGGACACTGGACGTTGAATGGAAAACACAAATATGAGCTTGGTTTAAGACATTTTGGGGTGGGCCACTTGTATAGGCCCCACCTTGATGTATAAATTCAATCCACACCATCCATCCCTTTTCTCAGACCATTTTAGGCATTGAGCCAAAAAATGAACCCAATCTGATTTTCTAGCGGGCCATACCTTAGAAAACAGTGATTTTCACCGTTTAAATTCATTTAAATTGTCTATACGCCGAAATATGCCCAATATTGGGCTTGATGGATTTGTTATGGACTGTAAAAAGCAGTGGACGAGATGAATTCTTTTGATGCGGGCCCCACGTATGAAAAACCGTGATAATGCACGATTCTTAAAAAAATATCACATGCAGCAGATGCTGCTGCTGTCAAAGATGCACAGGTAATGCCTATGGCATTCAGGCGGGCGGACAATAAGGACCCACAATCCCAGCCATGGGCCCCACCATGATGCGTATTTGTCATCCAAACTGTTCATTTGATGGGCCTCTTCTTGAAGTAGGCCCCCTCTAAAAAAATCCATCCCATCTGGAACTTAGGTGGCCCACATCATGGGAAATAATGGGATTGAATGTCTGCCCTTGAAGCCTTTTTGGGTTCAAAGAACCTTTGGGTTAATATGAAATTTATTTTTCCTATTCACCCAGGACCGTGTGACCTTATCAATGGTTGGATGATAAATAAACATTATAGTGGGTCCCAAGTGGGACCCACAGTGATGTATGTGTTTTACTTCTAAGTGATGCATCCAAGCCATCCAGCCCATTTGAAAGCTCATTTGATGGCTTAGGGATAAAGAATAAGTCATACCTAAAGTTTAAGTGGACCCCACCACTTAAGTAGTGGATAATAACGTCCACCATTCAAAATTTCTATGGGCCATAGTAGTTTCCTATTAAGCTAATATTTGTTTCCCCTTCATCTATCACTATGTTAATTTATGAGCAAGTTGGATGGGAAACATATGTTATGGTGGGCCTTAAGAACTTTAAATGGAAGAAATCATTATCACCACTCTTATTTGGTTCTGGCCCATTTGATGTACATATGGGGCCCAATGGGTGTGGCCCATCTGATATACAAAAGGCCCATCTTAGTGTATTTGTGGCCCATTGTTGAGGTCCGCTTTGATGTATATGAGGCCGATTGTGATGAATTCAAAGGCCTAGGGGTTATGGCCCATTACAATGTACATAAGGCCCATTGATGTGGCCCACTTGATTTAAATAAGGCCCATGTGATACAGCCCATTTGACATATCTAAGGCCCATGGGTCGAGGCCCAATGGGATGTACCTAAGGTCCATTGCAATGTGTGATTCCTCCATGGTTTATGTAATAATTTTTATAGTGGGTCGTGCCTTGGAAGCAATGATGGTTTGACATCCACATTGTAAGAATAATATTAGTTAAATGTCCACATTATGACTCTCCTTAGGGCCCATTGATAGGCCCATACTTGTTGTGTATAGGCCGTCTAGGCCCATCTGTTTTGTAAGGATAGTTCATTACTTTATAACATACTTAGTATAATCCTATGACTCATGCCCATACGCATCATATGTATGATTGATATGAGGAATGTTTATCATAGCATAAGCCAGTTGGGCTGAGACATTTACAGGACTCCTTATGAGACGGAGTGCCCCACATGATCGTGTGGTACATGCTGGATTACTTCATGATTTGACGATGTGATTCATGCATCTTGCATTTGTGTGTCATGATCATTGTATGCCCTAGTGACATCAGGGTCATGGATCCGTATCAGATACCGAAAATACTTGGTTCTAGCACTGTGGGCACTGAGGATGTCCTTGGGTGAAAGTACTAGAACCTTTTGGTACCAAGAGTTACTCCAACGTCTAGACCAAGTGGATACACGAGCGCCCAAGTGCCAAATACCAGTAGGCCACGTCTCCCACTATATCATGGTCAGTTAGAAGGGGGTGTGGCCTTATCCGCCTGAGTGAGGGGGCTATAAGCTAGGCTGAGTTTGACTAGCTCATAAATGAGTCTGCTATCGACGAGCCGAGTAGGTATTGGCAGACTACTGGTCAAGTAGATAGTGAGGTCTATTCCGATCGCTGGGCTGTGCGGCTAGGGAGGCGGCAGTCAATGTGGAGTGTACTAGACCCCGGTGATATTCCAGAGAGAAACTATATTCATATTTGTACTTGATGAGTACTGTCATGCTTGCTTTACATCTTACATATGACATTTGGCTACGTAGGCCTCACATCGCATGGTCTTGGTATGACCGATAACATTCATGCCTTGCATCACATAGCTTTGGTACAGCTGATAACATTCATGGACTTACCACATATTTTCACATTACTTTGATATTGGACACTTGACGCTTGTCTTGTGCACACACTTTCACCACCCTCTAAGCTTTTGTAAGCTTATGCACGACCGTTGCGTGCAGGTGGCATTGGACCGCAGCAGAGCTGAGGCAGGAGTGCACCTCAGAATATTTTGAAGTTTTTGATCACCTTGTATTTTCCTTTCAGCATTGTATTTAAATGATTATATTAGTGGATATGTGATGATGATGTTGCCTTTATGATTTGGGTATACTTGTAGTTATGCTTCTTATGAGACAAATGTACGTTGGAAAATCCTTCTTATATGATCCCAGGATCAGAATCTAGTGTATGTATGCTAGGGGCTGAGAATGGGGTACTATGGAGGCCGTCGGCACTGGGTTCGGTGATCGAGATTCCTGTGAATCCAATTTCTGATTTTGGGGCATGACGTAGGTGCTTTCAAAATTGTTTAATCATGAGTTTATTCACTTATTTTACCTGGAATTCGACCAGCCTAAGCTTCCTCAACCAACCCAACTTCAAGCCCAAAGTGTCACGCCCCAAACCCAGAAATCAGATTCATAGGAATCTCAATCGCCGAATCTGGTGCCGACAGCCTTCGTAGTATCCCATTCTAGGCTCCCAGCGTAGCATATGCCAGATTCCGATCCTAGGATCCTACAAGGAGGATTTTTCAACGTACATTTATCTTGTAATAAGCATAACCACAAGTTTACCCAAATCATAAAGGCAACATCATCATCACATATCCTCTAATATAATCACTTGAATACAATGCTGAAAGCAAGATACACATATATCAAAATCAGAGCTCCTGAAAAATCGTTGCACGCTCCAAGCTCAACGTTGCTGCAACCTAACGCCACCTACACGCATCTATCGTGCATAAGCTTATAAAAGCTTAGAGGGTGGTATAAGTGTGTGTAAGGTAAGTGCCAAGTATACAATAGAGTCCGTAAATCATACATCATCGAGATAAGCAGGAAAAATGATAAGGTCATGAATCATACGATATCAGAGTAAGCGGAAATAATGATAAGCCCATAAATCATACAATATCCAAAATACTAGCAAGACAAATTAACTATGTGAACGAGGAGTCACAAAGAGCTAAATGTCAGATGTCGAGGGTACAGTGCAATATGTAAATCCTGTTAAGTTCGTCTAGGCCATATACGTACAACAACATAGTAACTCAAAATGCTAAGTACTATGGATACGATGAAATGCGTGGTGCAAATGAAATGACCATGCTGGAATGTGAAGTCGGGATGATAGTACAAAGTATCACAGGCTATGGGGTTCATCACAAGGGAATTCTATCCAAACCAGTCCCATACCTAAATTTGGATAGTCAAACACAATATGGTAACTCCTGATCTCAGGTTAGTCGCATGCCCTAACTAAAATCTTGGCCATTGTGAAAATACACGTAACAAATAGTTGTGCACCACCAGCCCGAGTGGATAGTGAATGGATGAATGAATGAGTATGCAACTCTGGCTCAGTAGCCTATCAGCACAGTAGCCTGCCAACCGTTGGTAACTAACCTAGTGTGGTAGCTCGCCCATGCCTCAGCCCCGCCCACATCAACGTCCGCCCACGTGCTCCCGCCCACATGTGCAACAGTGACGGGGTACCATACTATCATGTCAGTCCTCATATCAAATCCACGTTTTAATATGGTTCCTCTCTGAGAAATCACCGGGGTCTATGACACTCCACACCGACTGCCGCCTCCCTAGCTGCACAGCCCAGCTAGTGGAAGAGACCTCACTATCCGCCTAGCTAGCAGTCTGCCAATACCTACCCGGCTCATCGATAGCAGACCCATTTATTAGCTGGTCATACTCAGCCTAGCTTATAGCCCCCTCACTTGGGTAGATAAAGCCACACCCCCTCCCAACCGACCACGACACAGTGGGAGACGCAGCCTACTAGTATTCGGCACTCGGGCACTCATGTTCCACTCGGTCTAGACGTTGGGGCTACTCCTAGCCTCGGAGGTTCTGGGACTTTCACCCAAGGACATCCTAAGTGTTCACAGTGCTAGAACCAAGTATTTTTGGTGTCCCATTTAGCCATCCACGATGTGCCTGTGGAGACCACGACCCTGATGTCACTAGGGTGTACAATGATCAAGTCACATATATACGGGATGCATGAGTCACAGTATCCAGTCATGCAACAATCCTGCGCATACGGCGCAATAATGTGGGTACTCTGTCTCATAAGGAGTCTCGTAAATGTCTCAGCCCAACGGCTTATGCTATGATCAAACATTCCTCATATCAAGTGTACATATGATGCACATGGCATGAGGCATGGAGTTATACTAAGTATGTTACAAAGTGATGAACTATCCTCACAATGAAGATGAGCCTAGACAGCCTACACACAACAATTATGGGCCTATCAATGGGCCTTAGGGAGATTCATAATGCGAACATTTAACCAACATGATCCGTACAATGTGGACATCAAACCATCATTGCTCCCAAGGCACGGCCTGCCATAAACATCATTTCATGCATTATAGTGAAATCACACATTACATCGGGTGCACATTCCTTGCCTTAAGCCGCATGTACACCACATCGGGCCTAGCCATGCAGGCCACAAATACCTCAAGATGGGCCTCATCACATGGGTTGAAAATATATCAAATGGGTCACAACGTATGAGCCAGAAACACATCATAAAGGGCCTTAACCCATGGGCCCTGATACATCACAATGGGCCTTAACCCATAGGCTTCAAATATATCACAATGGGCCCCAACCCATAGGCTCTAAATATATCACAATGGGCCTCAACCCATAGGCCCTAATACATCACAATGGGCCTTAACCCATAGGCTCTAAACATATCACAATGGGCCTCAACCCATAGGCCCTAATACATCATAATGGCCTTAACCCATGGGTTTTAAATACATCACAATGAGCCTTAACCCATGGGCCTTAGAATCCATCAAAATAGGCCTAATCACATGGGCCTTATATATATCAAATGGGTCTCAACGGACGACCAAAAATGAATCGAGATAGGCCTCAAATATATACCAAGGTGAGCCTCATTGGACGACTACAAATAAATCAAGATGGGCCTCATACATATACCAAGGTGAGCCGCACCAATGGGCCGCACCAATGGGCCCTATGTTCAATGCAATGGGCCATAACCCATGGGGCTTTGAATACATCACAATGGGCCTTTACCAATCAGCTCTAAGTACATCATAATGGGCCTTAACCCACGGGCCCTAATACATCACAATGGGTCTCACCCTATGGGCCCTAATACATCACAATGTGCTTCATCAAATGAACGGTATAGATATTCAATACATACATCATGGCGGGCTGCATAAATGGATGGATGGATAAAACACATATATCATGGTGTGTTCCACCTCATGATAGACGGCATGAATGAAACACATACCATGGTGGGTTCCACCTGAACCTTAGACCTGACTCATTTTTTTACTCTCAAGCCCTAAAATGGGCTTACAAAGTGGTTGGACGGATTAGATGCAGCACATGCATCATGGAGGGTCCCATAGACAGACGGTGTGGGTGAAACAGGTGGGACTCATGAAGCTTGTTATGTGGTGGGGTCCACACTCCTGAATATATATAAAATATACAATACATATGATATACATATATATACTATAACTAGCTACTGCAACTACTACAGCTTTATGCATTAAAGGGTACATATAAATAAGATATAATGTGTGTGTGTATGTGTGTGTGTGTATATATATATATATATATATATATATATATATATATATATATATATATATATATATATATATATATATATATATATATATATATATATATATATATAATTTCAGCTGCTCCTGTGCAGCTTGCTCATTGCAAGGGGAGCAGAGGTGGGTCCCACGTAGGACCCACCCTCATGTCTTACATATATGATATAAGAATATAATATATAATATATTTAATATAATATATAATAATATATGTATTAAAGCAATGCAACGTCTAGGCCCTTGGATGGCCTGGACCGTCCCATACATCAAGGAGGGCCCCACACGCAGGGTGTGTCCCACCGTCAGATGGACGGTGGTCACAGTACATGCATCACGGTGGGGGCCATCTTATACGGATGGATGGTGAGGATGGGTCCCACGAATCCCACCGTCAGTCCACACCTATGTCAGTATACACGCACCATACTAGCCACCTCCACAGGACCAATACCAAGACCTCAGGTGCTGCAACGAGGCATCTTTCTCTCTGCCTACCACGTGAGTTGGGGCCACCGTTGAAACTAGAAACCTGCACTCAGTCTACCAGCGAGCAATGCATTAAGGTGTAGAAGTGGGCCCCATAGGGACATGGCCCACTGTCCAGAATGGTGGATGGTTTGGATAAGGCACATACATCATGGTGTGGCCCACTAAACTGGACGGTCGGTCATGGATTGATCCCATGGACCCCATGACCTCAGCATTAAAAGGAGGTTTCTCCACTCGGTCTGCCAGTTGAGCTATGTATCTGGGTGTGCAAGGAGGGCCCCACACGAATGTGGGCCCCACCGTCTTGGGTGGCGAACGGTTTGGATGAAGCACACACACCATGGTGAGCCCCATCAAAAAGGATGGACGGTGTGGATGGTTCCGGTGGACCCCATGCCATTCCACACCCACTGTCAGTGCACACCCACTGTCGGTGCACACTCCATGTTAGCCACCTCCACAGGGAGTGATGTCAAGACCTCAAGTGTTGAACTGAGGCATCTTTCACTCAGTCTACTACACGAGCTATGGTGCTCGGTGGGTCTAGCGTTGAAACGATTTATCTTTCACTCAGTCCACCACGTGAGCTGTGGAGCTAGGCCCACGTTAGGTCACACTTCACTATTAGCTACTTCAAGGTGGGCTCCCTATGGACGGTTGGGATGACCTATAACATCATAGTGTGTCCCACATGGACGGGGTCCACCGGTATGCTGCATGGATGAAATACATACATTCTAGGTGGGCCAAAAATCATAGAAGAGAGAGAGAAAGAAATACAAAGACATCGGTAAAAAATGGAGGGGACCCCGCCACTATGGGCCCCTTTTTGATACAAAGCTTACATCAAGGTGGGTCCCACCATAAGTGGGCCCTTAGATCAAACAAATGAATGAAAAACATAAAATCCAAAATCACCCACCTATGATCGTCTTGGTCCGTTGGATAGCCAATCTCCTTGTGCTTCTCTTTGATGGAGAGGATGAGAAATGGATGACTAGGATGATGGGTTTTGGAGTGGGAAGTGGGCCACACAAACACTTTTTCTCACCTTAAAATGCATGGACGTGAGCTCTCTCTTGGTTGCTTGGAATTGAGATGAGAAATGAGAGAGAGAGGTGAGATGTAAGGAGAGAGTGATGGATGTGAGTGATGGGTGAGGAAGAGTTGACTTTGGAGAGAGAAAGGATGGGTTTCTTTGTACTTGACATGAGGTGATTGATAGGATTGATTGATGGGATGGATGGGACATGTTGTAGAGATTCTCTTGGGATTTGCAACGCGCGGTTTTTTCCTCGAACTGAACGCGGGTCTACATCTCTCTGCCAGGGTATCGAATCGGTACACGATTCGCGACATTGGAACCGCGGTCACAATGGTATAAGTCTCGGATTAAACTAACTCAGATATATAGAATACGACTTAGGGTCAAGTGAAAATGTCGATCATTGATCGCAGGTTGCTGAAATTGGACCGAGAGGATCGCAGGAGTTGACGGAATAGTATGGACTAGGATGCGGGTCTTACACAAAGTGAATAACAACTTTTGTTATAAATTTGGCTAGCCTTAGTTTTAGTTCGGCTAGCCCAAGCTTGAAATTTTTCCAGCTCGAGAAAGTTCGAGTCAAATTCCAACAGCTTCAACTTTTAGAATTCGGAGGAATTTGGCCAGCTGAAGTTGACCTCGGGCCAGCCAAATTTTGGATAATTCCAATCCCGCACCATCTGAAATCTGTTAAACAGAATTTGCTAAACTTAGGCTAATTTTAACGTCTTGAAAAAATCCGTACAAAGACCCGAGTACCACCTCAGGCAAAACCGCCTAAGGACCATATCCTGTCGTAATTAAGGCAGAATTTAGTTAAGTATTAAACTAAATAATTAGTGGATTAAGCTTGGGCCACCATTTTCACAAATGAGAAAGACTAAAACCGTTAATACTACTGACTCAATACTACATAAAGACGTAGGAGAAATCCTAAGAGCCTGTCGCTCTCGGGAGTACATTGAAACTCCTTATCATACCTAAACCACACATCGAGAGTCCGATGACCATAAAATTATAGGATTATGTCCATCCTACTAGCCTTGACAACCATTGTAGGAATCGAGCCCAGATAGTGTCCAAAAATGCACAACTTGAGTCCTGAGTGTAGTGTGTGAGAAACATGAATATCTTTAGAAAATGTAATGAAACTTAAGTGAATTAGGCCAATCGCTCACATGTAAAATTGAGGAGGGTCCGACCAAACTTCACCTATGGAAAAGGGAAATTTTCTTGCACATATCTATATAACTATGGTCCCGATCGAGTAAGTATGACCATGGACTGACATAGGTCCTCCATAGTCGATCGGCTTATCCAATCGCACTGAAATCATATCCTAGCATAGATCCATTGCCAGACAGCATGTCCTATGACATGGGTGAGTAGTGGGCCTCCCTGTAAGCCCTGTTTGTTAAAAACAGTTGCCCAAAGGGTATAACCCATGTATATAGTGGCTCTAGGGCCATTTGCATCACTTCTAGGCTTATAAATAGCCCTTATATCACCACACCTCTCTCATATACGAATTTCTCTAAAACCCTAAGGGAGAGAGAGAGAAAGAGAAAAGAAGAGAAAAGAAGAGAGAGAGAGAGAGAGAGAGAGAGAGAGAGAGAAGAAGAATCTTAGGAGATCATTGCAATGATTCTCTCCCACAACTCGACGCACTGAATCACCTCCTCATTACACTACACAATCTGTTTCAAATATGATTTTGGGTAAGAAAACCTAACCCTAATATCGTTGTAGAGATCCGAGCTAATTATTCGTCAAACTAGCTAACCGTTTACATTATTTAGGTGCCCAACATTCCATTTAGAGAATGTAGAATTCGAACCGAGTTCAAATCGAGTATTTCGACGAAAGGTACGGACTATAAATATTTAGGTTATGGTTATCAATGCTTTTAATGTTAGCTAATGATTTATGTTGGACTTGATTGCTACCATATTATCTTAGATACGTCGTTTTCAATATATTATGCATGTATGATCTATGTTGAACAAAGATGCATCCCATGTGTTTGTGGAAATGTTTAAATGAACATGTAAACATGATTTGTGCTTGCCATGACTACTGATCTAGGATTCATCAATGTCATATGTATGTTAACTTCCTTATGTAAGGAATTGCTAAAATATATGGTGTAACTAACCTAGTCTATGTTTTTGGTGAAGTGTAGCCTAAGTGTTTGATAAATTGTTTGAATGAGAAATTGTTGATGATTTGTATTTATTAAGAGTATTAAGATAGGATTCTCAATTACCTTATTCATATGTATAGTTTCCTTCATGTAAGCTTATTTTCCTCTATGTGATTTATGGATAAAATGCAAGTGTTAGGTAATATGATCAATGTGTTTGATGAAATGCTCAAATGAGAAATTTATTTGGATTGTTTATTAAATATTGACATGATTATCACATGTCTCTACCTACTACATCTAAGTAAGATTGGGACTACAACGTAGTCCAGGTAATCGATAACAGTCTCCGTTTGGGTGGTCAAATTAGTCTCACCACATTGGATATGTTCAATGAATCCAGGTCGCATGACGATTGTCCACAATGGTTAGGCCACAAGAGGTGCTTATGCACTTCATGTCGATTAAGTCAGTGTATGCTCGTATCAATCGAACTTGTCTAATAAATCGATCGGCCTATTGTGTGTTTACCATATATGGACACCACTACTAGAATATAAGGTACCCCTCGCCAATGTAAAGGCCCACTTTAACCATGGTACCACGATCTGCTAAGACTTATGAGTCAGGCATAGTGGTATGGGACACCATGTTTGAGTTATCGGCCTAGGCTAGGGTGACGAGCCTCCTCGTAGTGACCAGTGAGCAACTAAGACTAGTGAGTTGGGCATGGTGGTATGGGACACCGTGTTCGAGCTATTGGCCTACGCTGAGGTGACGAGCCTCTCCGTAATGACCGCAAGTATAAACTTTTAAATTTGCCTATCGACTATTTTTCATTGGGAGTGATGACTTACAACTTGCCTAACATATATGCTTGACTAGGAGTGACGAACTTATATGGATCCTTCGATTCAGGTCAATAATATAAAGGGAGGTACCCTAGCTTCCCAACTCTTCTGTATGAATAAGCCTAATTAACTACTTGGCTAACATGACAATGCATCACACTGCATTAGTTGGGACATGCTTTAAAGGTGTTGAAGTCACACCAGAGGTAGTGATGTCATATGTGAAATAGGTTAATATGTTATCAAGTCAATCAAGCAGTAATGATAAAGTAACTTAACAATCACTTCCTAACTACTCTTGTTAATGCAGGAATGGAGTACAAGTAATAATGATGATCACTCACTCCCACCGTGGGACAATGTTTTAAAACACCAACCAGACTCTGGTTTAGATGTAGGTGTAGATGAAGTCTATGCGATGAAGCAGGACTTTATGGATGAGGAGTTCTCCTACTTTCATCTCTCGGGCAAGTCTATTTAGACCTCTTGCTGATTTACCGGAGGTTGTGAAACACTTACATACTTATATATATATATATATATATATATATATATATATATATATATATATATATATATATATATATATATATATATATATATATATATATATATATATATATATGCTTCATACTTCCGCTTGCTTAATTTAATTATATCCGAAGTATAATATGATGTTTTAGTATAATCTCACTCATGTTTAATTCATTAATATGGATGAAATCTGAAAATTTTTATCCATGTTGCTTAAGTGATGTGCTGGACGTCAGGAGTAGAGCTTTGCTCGACCCTCGAAATTCAAGGCGTTACAAGTTGGTATCAAAGCATGATTTGGATTGAACTAGACCTAAGTTATAGGTAATATGATGCACTCTAACGCTCTCTGACTTAGGAAGGGGGCTATTAAATTTAGGGACCAGATTAGGATCCCAATGTTTCACCAACGGGCGAGTCCAAACCTAGTTTCATGGTCCACAACGTGTTTTAGATCACGTGAATTGATCTCAGTCACCTTTAGGCCATCAGTCGACGGGTTTGAGTCATACTTGACAGATTTTAAACCCAAAATGGAACCAAATGGCCTGAATACAAGCGCGTTGTGAAAGTGACCTTGCTAGTGCCCTGGTTTGTCAATTAGCATGTACGTTGAGTCAATCGGACTGCAAAGCCTCACAAGAAGATCTATACAAGTGTCTGCCTCAACTGGATGTGTGGAAGCTCGCCATAGGTAAATCTAAGCCTCACATCCCATGTCCCAAATAACCAGGTGATTGAAACTCATAAAAATAAGATAGAACGTATTAGGGTTTTTGGGTAAGAGAACTTTTTCGAATATCAGAAAAACTCTAAGTTTTCTTACCCTATCGATTGTATCAATACACATCTCGATATAATTGACCTGCACTGTCGATGTCCTCGGAAGACCAATCGATCAAATTGAATGAGGACTTAATTTGTCTAGCAAACAAATACATATATAGACAGGATTATTGATGTATCGACACACTTATAGATATCATCGATATTTGACTCTCGAGCCCATCGAAGGTGACTCGATAATATCAACAGGCAGTATTGACGCCCCTATTTTTACTAAGGAATATCATATATGCTTCGATATATCGGAGTCCTCCTCAATATCATCGGAGTTCAAATCTCAATGATATCGAAAGGCTCTCGATATTATCGGTCATGGGTGCCAAGTTCTCCAACAACATTTTTCAGGTGGTTTTTATCTTTAATCGATTGATATTCTAAATATCGATGATATCGGGGCCGAATTGAGTGTATCGAGAACTGACAAATCTGTCCAACAAGCTCACTGATAAAATCCTTGGATTTATTGATACATCGACACGACCGTTGATATCATCGACATTCAAATTCCGTTGATATCGAGTATCCCTCGATCATATCTAACGTCCTAAAGATTTTCATACAAGTTTCTCTCATTTTTCAAATGTTAAGGACTCGATCCTTGTTTCGATATAATCGGAGTTCAAAATCCGATGTCATCGACACAAGTCTCGATTCCCTCGATCAGTTGGAAGAAGGTTTTTCAAAAGCATATGACATCGAGTTTGTGTCATCGAGCAGACCATCGATACGATCGAGAGTATATGCTCGATGATATCAAACTCTGTCATAAATGGAACCATTTTATATCCGTTGGAACCTTTTGCCTATTTAAAGAGAACTTGTCTCTAGTTGTTGTGAGAGAAAGAAGAGAGTGCTTTTGTGTGTTTAAACTCATATCATATACCCAAAGCCCTTTCTCTCAGGGGAGTTCATCCTCTAATCCACCCTCATCATTAATATTTAATAGAGTGGATTGGGTAATGAACTTTCACATTCAAGGATCCTCCAGCTACTACCTTAATGGCAAATCATTAAGCTGAGATGCCTTGAATGCTTAGATGATTGGAATCACTCTACCTTTCTAATAGGAAAACATTTAGAGAGTAGGATTCCATCATAACCTTGACCCAACCCATTGCCTTATATTGGTATATCATTTGTTGCGGATTAAGGGAACTAAAACTATTCATCAACAAGGAGGAGATCTTCGCCACTGTGCTAAATGGGACTCATCAACTTATTTGTAAGTATCTAGAATCCAGAAGACCCTTTGATCATTCCTTTGTAGGATTGGGTTTAAGGTGTTTCTCACCCTTGAAGTCGTCAAGGAGGCCTCTGGCGGGAGTGTACATAGTGAATGCGTTGTGTGGACCCTTACTCTATAAAGAGCATAAACATTTGGTTAAGGGAGAACCAGAAAAACCTTCGGTTTGAGGTAAACCAGGTAAAACCTTGGGTTTGAGGTGAACCGAGTGAAACCTCCGTTAGAGTATTAGGGAAGATCCTTAGCCAGTGTGCCTAAATGTGGGTACGATGTATTGACCCTTACTCATCAGAGCACAAACAGTCAGCCTTAGTGTAGGTTGTAAAGGTTGAAGGTGAACCTGATTTAAAACCTTAGGTTAGAGGTGAACCATATGAAACCTCCTTAGTGAAATCCAGTACACTCAAGGGTTGAGTACGGTTACCGAGAGTGGAGTAGACAAGTAGTTGAACCATTATAAAAATAACTGTGTTTGCGATTGCTATTTATATGTATGTGTGATTATTTATGGCAATACTTTCATATCTACTTCTCTGAGCACACCTCACAAACAAACACAATCATATCCATTATGAACTAAGTTCTATATTGCTATCTCTTGAATAGTTTGTAATTGGATCCTCTACTAGGCTTAGAAGCCAGTAAAGTTACATTTAAGTAATCCTGATATTGCCTATCTGTAAGGATTAGTGTGATAGAATTTTTAAATACATTGTAAAAACTTTAAAAAGTCCTATTCACCCCCCTCCAGGACATATTGGCATATTCCTACTTCAACTCAAGCGGTCTTCACCGCTATTTCACGTTGGACCGAGAAAATGGACCCTACGAGCCTAGGGGCCCAAATCATGATGTTTGGAGGGGCCCAGGAGATCCCACGCACCCAAACATGACTCGGGGGTGGCCACCGCCCCAAAACGGAGGCACCACCAGACAGCCCAGGCAGGCGCGGTGGCACCGCCTGATCAGCAGTGCACCATCGACCTTCCCAGCCGGGCGAGGTGACACCGTGGGAGAGGTGGCGCACCGCCGTCCAGTCTGCCAAGTTAGGTCCCTCACATGTGTGGGACCCCCCTTGTAGCACTCTTCGCCCTATTCCTCCCTCATTTTCCCATTTTCAACCCCTCAAATACTTTCAAACCTCCCAAAAACCCTCTTTCTCTCTCAAATCTCCATTTCTATACATCTAAAACCTCCATTTCCTTTACATCCTCCACCACTCCACCACTATCTCTTTAAAACCATCCCTTACATCTCCTAATATCCCTTATTCACACCTATTTGAACACAAAACTCTTTTTTGGTGTCTTATAACCTCCATACTTTTAAACCTACTTCATTCTCAAAGTTTTTTCATCTCAATGGCTCTCTTTGAGCTTGTCACCACCATTTTCTCCATTTCAACACTCCTTTCCCTTATGGGAAAGAAGAGAGTGACCCCAGATGAGATCAGGCCTAGTCGTCTAAGCCGTTTTAAAAAGAAGTCGAGTGCAGAGACGAGTGCAAGCGCATAGAGAAGGTCGAAATGGGACCTCGACCCTCGAATCCCAATAGAGAAGTCTCTACTGGCGAGCACCGAACTCGGTAAATCATAAGGTTGTGTATGAAGCTCACGTTGATGAGAAGTTATTTAGGTTATTCCAGTGATCGACCTCCTCATGGAGAATGGGTGGGGTCCCATATTTGAAGGAAAAACATGACAAGTGAAGGCATCGTACGAGCCTTCTATAAACACATACAAGACCCAACTCTTGAGCCTCTTTAGTTTACCATACCATTGGGAAGAACTCAAGCCAAGGTCGATGTGGATATCATGGCACGTATCATGGGAATATAGCGTGGTGTGGTACATGCCAGCGATGCTAATCTCGGGTGTGTACGGGAGAGAGATCATCGCACTCGATTCCTTTACGGGCAACTTATTGATTGGAGGTGAGGTAACAGTCTTGCATCGACAAGTATGACGGCAGATTTTCGCTTACTCCACCATATATGCACGTACAATGTGTATCCTAGGAGGAGTAACCGCACTGAATGCACTAGATTTATGGTGGACTTCCTATACCGAGTTGGACAGGGAGAAAAGGTGTGCCTGCTTACTCTCGCCTTGACTCAGATACTTAATACAGCATGGTCTACTTAAGGGGACGCCTCACTCCCTTTCGGCCAACTCATTTGCAAGATTTCCCATAATTTTGGATTCAGGCTTCACATGGACAACCTCATGCCTATTCATTTCATCAATGAGACTACACTCACCAATATGAAGATAGGCACCAAGCAACTCCAAGTCAGAATTGATGAGTTCAGGGATGAAATAGAAGAAGAGATCGAAGAAGAGGAAGGCAATGAAGAAGAGGAAGGTAGTGAAGAAGAGTAGGAAGAAGAAAAGGAGTCCTAGGATTCAGATGGGGGGCCTCCTACGGCTCATGAGGATCGCCATGACCGGGCCACCCTAGAAGCCCGCATGGCCAGGATTGAGGAAAATTAGGCCTACTTAAAACAGAAGTTCGAGGAGAACTAGGCCTACCTGAAGTAAAAGTTTAAGAGAATGTCATGCACCCTAAAGGCCCTCCTATGTTGTATGCAGGATAAGGGGGCACCTCCGCCTTCACTAAAATTGGAGGACTAGTAGTGTATTTGTAGTTGTTTTCCTTCTTTTTATAATAGCCATGATAGGTTTAATTTGGGAGCTAGGTTAGTAAGTGTTAAAGCTTTTGTTTTTTGTAAATTAGCTTACATGCATCCTCTATCATAGTACATGTAATACCACATCATATGTAACTGTGACAATTTTGTTAAATCAAATGCACGAAGCTTCTTTTGTTTAGAAATGTGTAGAATGTTTGGAAAAAGTGGATGATGTTATCCTAATCCTATAAATGTTGCATCCTATGTTGTATATAGGGAATGCATCCTAAAACTATTCAGAACAATGCACGTCTCCCACTTGGCAGAATAATTGATGGGGTCTCTCACCCGAGCGATAGTCACACAGACCCTAGTTTGGGTCCGAGTAGCCATATGATGTCGAATTCACAACCGGCCACTGGCCCCGTAAATGGGCCAACACCGAGTGCACCACCAGTTCTGGGTCAGAACCGTGCATCTTTGTAGACACCATACATACCTCAGGTGGCCTCTCTCCCTAATAGGTTGGAGCAGATGATGCTCCTAATGCAGCAACAACAGTAAGTTCTGGCGACTATTACGAGCGTCATCACACAAAACATGAATGTGGCCCCACCGATGCCACCCGTATAGCCTACTGGAGCTATGACTACAAGTGACCGTTCAAGTGCTTTCAGTGCCTCCGTTCTCCCACTTTTGTGGGTACTCTTGGACCCGAGGAGGCCGAGTACTGGTTAGATCGCATTTTTAAGATGTTGAGGCCATTGCACTATACTGAAGCAGAACAGATTGAGCTAATCACATATATGTAGCTAGCCTGTGGTGGAATAGTGTTCTTCGAACCGTTCCTACAAGATTTGCATGGACATGGGATTAATTTGAAGTACGCTTCCACAAGAAGTATTTCCCTCTCACTTACCATAATGAAAAGGAGGGCAAATTCCTCATACTCCGACAAGGGGAAATGACAGTGGCAGAATACGAGAACCATTTCACAAAGCTGGAAAGATATGCTCCTTTGATTGTAGTAGATGAGCCGATGAGAATACGGTGATTTTTAAAAGGGTTACGGGTTGATATATGCACCAAGATGTGTTGCGCTAACATTTCTAACTATGCTGAGCTAGTGAGCATGTCCTTATGAGCTAAGCAAGAAAATGAAAGAGTGTCTCGGACATGCATAATGATGGGCCCGAGGCTTAGGCCTGAATTATAGAACCGACCACTCCTCGACAAGAGGCTGTGTATGAACTCGCCTCCCAGACCAATGGCTCCGCTGGCTAAGCAGAGATGAACTGACCTTTGGTGTACTTATTGTAAGAAAGGGGGCCATACTAACCATTTTTGTTTTACCCAGATGAAGGACAATGGCTTTATGCCGCCTCAGAAGGTCAACCGCCAGCCACCACATGTTATTTCAGCTCCACCTCTACGATTTGCATCACTGGCATAACCATTCTACCGACCTCCCATATCTCGAAATGGGCCACCTCAACAACCTATGGCAGCACAACCTAATCGTCCGCAACAAGCTCAAGTACATGCACTCGCAGCTGAAGCCTCTAAATCAGTGGTTACAATATCACTAGCTTTTGAAGTCAGTGCCCACATCTAAGGTACACTTGTATTTCTATTGGTGAAAATTGGGTCCACTATTTTTATGATAGCATGCTCTACAGTCAAGCACTTAGGGTTGGACACTACCCCTATGGTTGGGGTGAGAGTCATCGCTACAGCAGGAACTTTCTCAGATACCACTAAGCTTTTTAAAGGTTGCCCGATAAACTTAGGGAGTAGAGTGGTCTGCATTGACCTGATTATCACCACGATATATCATTACGACGTCATCCTCAACATGGATTGGCTCACTGAAATGAAGGTAGAGATCGACTATGAAACCAGATTGGTGAAAGTCCATGGGCCCGAGGGCAGGGCCTTCACCTTCCCAGTTTAGGTCAGTTACGCTTACCGCATTCGTTGTTACGCCTCCCTATTGAAAAATTATGATAGTCTGTCACTTGGGGACACACTAGTAGTCCAAGATTTCATGGTCATGTGCATAATGATCCCTGGACTACCTCCTCAGTGTGAGATCGACTTTACCATCGACCTTGTGCCAGGTGTGGCACCTATATCTTTACCGACATACCGCATGCCTCTGTGTGAAATGGAGGAATTGAGGAAACAGATCAATGATTTTTTGGACTTGAGTTTCATACGACTGAGTGTATCTTCTTGGGGAGCACCTGTGTTATTTGTGAAAAAGAAGGATGGATCGCTACGGTTGTGTATTGATTATCGCAGGATAAATCACGTCACAGTAAAGAACAAGTCTCCTCTGTCTAGGATAGATGACCTGTTTGATCAGTTGAAGGGGCTCAATATTTTTCTAATATAGACTTAGAGTCCGAGTATCATCACTTGCGCGTCAGGAATAGAGACGTGCAGAAAACATCATTCAGGACCAGCTTCGGGCACTACGACTTCCTCGTGATGCCGTTTGGAATTACAAATGCACCAGCCATATTCATCGATCTCATGAACTGAGTATTTCAGCCGTATCTGTACCGATTCATCGTCGTATTTATAGATGACATCTTGATATACTCAAAGAGTCAAAAAGATCACGAAGAACACCTGCGATCAGTCCTTAATACTCTTAAGTAAAACCAATTGTTCGCACAGTACCGAAAATATGACTTCTAGAAGGAAGAAGTCAAGTTCTTAGGACACATGGTGTCCAAGGAAGGAATCGTCGTGGACCTTGCTAAGGTGACCACGGTATAGGACTGGGAGCAGCCCAGCTCAGTTATAGAAGTGAGGAGTTTCCTCAGACTTGCCAGGTATTATCACCGATTCATTAAAATTTTCTCAAATATAGCCCGACCGTTGTCTCAACTTACTCAGAAAGACCTTAAGTTTGCTTGGAATGAGAAAGTAGAAGCAGCCTTTTAGGAATTAAAGGACAAAATGATGTCTGCACCCGTGCTAGTACTGCCAGAGCAAGGGATCAAATATACTATTTACACCGACGCCTCTTGAGTCGGTTTGGGTTATGTATTTATGCAGAAGGATAGGGTATCGCCTATGCCTCATGACAGTTGAAGAAACACAAAGAAAACTACCCCACTCATGACCTAAAATTGGTGGCAGTCACCTTCACATTAAAGCTCTGAAGACATTACCTTTACGGAGAGGAGTTTGAGATCTTTTACGACCACAAGAGCCTTAAGCACATCTTTATGCAGAGGGACCTGAATATGAGGCAACACCATTGGATAGAGACTTTGAAATATTTTAAGTTTGAAGTCTCCTACTATCCTGCCAAGGCTAACCTTATGGCCGATGCATTGAGCTGCAAGAAAACTATAGAATTTGCAGCCCCACTGATGATAGAAGAGTGGAATATGGTGGAATATGTGCAGGATTTCAAATAGAAGCTGACAGTGGAGGAGCCATTCGAGAGCATTTCACACTTCCACATGTAGCCACTTATTGATGACTGAATCATTGTGGCTTAGAAAGAAGATGAGTTACTGGGGAAAATGAGAGAGTGTGCAGGCAACAGTGAAGAATCCGAATGGAGGATTGGCTTAAATGGAGGTTTGAGATATCGTGGCCGCCTATGCTTCTCGAACCTCCATGACTTGAGGAGAGAAGTTCTAGAAGCCACACACAATTCAAAGTTAGCGATGCATCCGGGTAGTATAAAGATGTATAAAGATGTGAAGCATTCATACTAGTGAGACAACATGCAGGCCCAAATAGCAGATTTCGTATCCTGATGTCTCACATGCGAGCAAGTCAAGGACGAGCATCACCGACCCCCTGGTTTACTTCAGCCCATGCCCATAGCTGAATAGAAGTGGGATTTCATTTTCGGGTTACTAAAGACGAGAAAGGGGCGTGACTCCATTTGGGTGATTGTGGATCAATTGAGAAAATCGGCTCATTTCCTCCTGATTAGAGTTTCTAATTCGGCAAATGATCTAACCAAGCTATACATTAAGGAGATAGTATGACTACATGGGGTTCCTATAGAGATTGTGTCAGACCAAGACACATGATTCATGTCCATTTTCTGGATACGAATCCAAGAAGCAATGGGGGTGAAACTGAAGTTCGGTACCGCGTTCCACCCCCAAACCGATGGGCAAATGAAACGGGTAAATCAAATACTTGAGGACATGTTACGAGAGTGCGTGCTTGACTTCAAGGATAGCTGGGATGACTATCTCCCTTATGTCGAGTTTGCTTATAACAACAGTTTCCAAACAAGCATTAGCATGGCTCCTTACAAAGCCTTGTATGGATGCCCATGTCGAGCTCCACATTGTTGGGCAAAAGAGTTTTCGGTGGAACCGATGAACCATGTAAGCTAGTCAGATGCGTGGGACAGAGGGCTCGTAGTACCTGTTAGCGCTGCTATGAAGTAGAAGGGAAGGAACCTAAATCGACCCCCTCCGTCAATAGATTAACAGCTACCTATCTGCAACACACTTTGACACCGTTCTCATTTTCCTTCTTCCACCATACCAACCCTTATTCAGGTGGTGCTCTTCAGGATTGAGTGGGTTGCGGACCTACTCCTTCCTCGGACTACGCCTCTCACAGCAAATGAGATAAATTCTATATCATTTTGCCCCTATTTCTGAGTCAATTATAGTGAATGAAAGAGGCTCTATCCCTAGTAAAAGAGTAAGTAAGCCTAACTCTGTTAAGTTGTGTGCTTGCGCACTTAGGTTAGCTCTTGCTATTGCATCTTGGCAATCCCTCTCGCCTTCTTCCATTTGGTTGTCCAAATTCCTTTTCAATCTACCATACAGAAGAGACTTCTATGTTGGATCCACTCATCCCTCACTAGACGGGAATCGTGGCGAGCTAGGGGACGATAGTATTTGTAAGGTCGAGGTAAGACATTCTTGACCACCGAAACTACAAACACTATACGGTCGTCACCGTGTTTTATCACCAACAATTTGTGTTCTATGATCACTTACGCAAAAAGGTGTGACCTAAATCTATGCAATTAGTTTAGTTGTCGGGAAGAGCTTGGTTGGCCTAGATTTGGTTTAGGCAACCTCTGAGAAGATCGACATTATCAGGCATCAACTCCTTATGGCCCAAAGTAGACAAAAGAGTTACACTAATGCGAGATGGAGACAGTTAGAATTTGAAGTTGGAGACCATGTATTCCTTAAAGTTTTTCCAATGAAGGAAGTCCTTCATTTTGGCAGAAAAGGGAAACTCACGCCAAGATTCATTGGCCCATTCAAGATTTTGGACTGAGTGAGTATGGTGGCGTACCGTCTTGCCTTGCCCTCACTACTCACAGGTGTGCACAATGTATTTCATATATTGATGTTAAAGAAATATGTTCCTAACCCTACCCATATTATCAAATAGGAGCAAGTGTAGTTAAGTGAAGATGCTACTTATATATTATGACCAACACGTGTTCTAGATAGGAATGAACAAATGTTACATAGCAAAGTTATCCCGCTCGTGAAAGAGTTATGGACACACCACACTGAGGAGGAGGCGACTTAGGAAATGGAAATCAAAGTCCATAAAACTACCCTCAGATCCTCGAGGAGTACAAGAAGGTACTAATTTCGAGGACAAAATTTTTCTTTAAAGGAGGTAGATTGTAACGTCTCGAAAAAATTGGTACAAAGACTTGAGTACCACCTCAGGCAGAACCGCCTGTATCCTGTCGTAATTAAGGAGGAATTTGTTAAGTACTAAACTGAATAATCAGTGAATTAATCTTGGGCCACCATTTGTATAAATGAGAAGGCCTAAAACCATTAATTCCACTGACTCAATACTACATAAAGACCTAGGAGAAATCCTAAGAGCCTATCGCTCTCAAGAGTACATTGAAACTCCATATCAGACCTTGACGACATGTCGAGAGTCCGATGACCGCGAACCTATAGAATTATTTCCATCCTACTGGGCTTGACAACCATCGCGAGAATCGAGACCAGATATTGACCAGAAACGCACAAGTTGAGCCCTGAGTGAAGTGTGTGAGAAATGCTGTAACGTCTCAGAAGAATCCGTACTGAGACTCGAGTAGTGTAACACCCCGAATTTTGGCCAATCTGGGATTTGACGTCCTTAGGCAATGGGTCAACTAAAACACCTGGAAAATCGCTCAGAACCTAATTCCATAGCCAAAGAAATCACTTAGGATTAATTCCTTTAGAAACTAAGCATAAGTTAGCTAGCGCAACACTAAAGTAGCTAGGAAATAGTCCCTGATCACTTTAAATACGTTCTACAAGACCCAAATCGAGTAGAACCAATGGTGCTATAATACTCTAAAACCTCGGATCAAACTCTAAACCGGTTTGTTCTCTGGACCTCTTTGAAACTTTGTATTGGATCTAGACCGCGCGTCGAAAGTCCGATACCTACAATCTTAGACCGTTAGAACTGCCTTGTTGGACTTGACAATTATTTCAAAAATCAAGTCCAACTGACATTCGCAGGCTATTTCATTGAGCCTAGACTGAAGAGAATGAGAATAGGGACAGATTTGGAATTTGAAATTCAAATCTGGCACACGACTTGGCGTGTCAGTATTAAGCATTCTGACCGTCAGAATTCAGCCAAATTACACCCTCGGATCAGGAAAAATTTCTATTTCATATCATGAGACTTACAGCCCTGATCTACGTGCGGTGACCGCTGAACTGAAACTGGACCGCCACGTGCGATCTACAAACACTGCTAGACTGAAAACGGGATGTGAGCGACATCTGATGTGTATGAGCTTAAGTCCAATCACGTTCGGCCAGGGGACCACCAGAAATGTACTTTTGGACCGAAACAGCCCCACTTTGGATAAACATCAAGTAAACTTTGTTCCCGAGCCTATTCCGGGCATTTTTATGCTTATAAAAGGGGTTGAAACCCTCACTCCTCTCTCCCATCCGAATTTGAGAAAAACCCTAGATAGGGAGAGAGAAAAGGTGAGAGTTTGTGAGAGAGAGTAGGAGAGGATTTTCCTGCTGCTGGCTTACCTGTTGCACGTGCTTTAGCAACACGCTCCGATCACCTGGCCGGTAATTTCTCCGTGTTTTTAGGTAAGAAAATACCCCATTTAGTTGTTGATTTGAGGTTCCCTTGGATTCATAGCAGGTTAGCCGATAGAACTTGTGAATTAGGTCCTCTATTCGCCGTAGACGAAGCGTACACGCTCCGTTCGAATCACTTCACCTATAAGGGAAAAGGTGCGGATTTTAGACGCTTTGATTGACTGTTTCCAATGCTTTCAATGTCGTTTAATAGTAGATTATCGACGGCAACACCGTTTGACATGTACAACATACTGTCCGTTTCCTGTTTCGTAAATAGACGAAGAATATGAGATTTAGGGCATTTTAGTCATTTATAGGAAATACTGTTTTCATCCATAATTTTCTGATGTGAATAACATGGCTTCTCGTTGTATTAGGATATTAGGAATGCGTGCATAATTAGTTTGGCGAAGAGATTCACCTAAATGCGCACTTTGAGTCGACATACTATATGTAGGCTTAAGTGTGTAGTTTAAGTGTTTGTATAAAGGCTTGTATTAGTATGTATTGAATTAAATGGTGTTATGAATTAATTTGAGATTGATTTCTCAATTAATATGCTGGTGTAAATGGTTTCCTACATATTAGCCATATGTACGATTTCATTATATGTATGAAATGCATATGCTTGATGTTTCACTTAAGTGGTATGTTATAATATGTGCTTGATGATTTTCTTATGATTTAGTTTGAGATTGAATTCTCAATTAATATGCTGATGGAGATGATTTCCTATATGTTGGCGATATGCATAATTTCATTATATGTGTGAAAGACATGTGTAAGATGATTTACTTAAGTTGTACATTATAACATGTGTTAACATGCTCACATGTTTGTATTCCATTTCCAATACTCTTACATGATTGCTGATGTGGATTCATAATTGTCTGGGACTATACTTAGTCCAGGCAGTCGGTAATAGAGAAAATTCATGACTAGCTGGTATTTGCCACGAAGGACGCTTCGATGAACGCGAGTCGTGTTTGGAGTTGGCGGCAGTGGTTAGGCCATGCGAAGTGTTTCACGCACTTCATGTCGTTCGACTTGCAATGCGCTCATGCTAGTCAAGCCCGTCAAGTAACCCGACTGGCCGTTGTATGTTCACCCTGCATGAGTCATAACTGCTTGAACCTAGGGTACTGAACTTACCATTGTAAACCCTGTTAACCATGGTACCTTGATCCACGAAGACTCATGAGTCGGGCATAGTAGTATGGGACACCGTGGTCAAGCTGTCGACCTACGCTGGAGCCACAAACCTCCCCGTAGTGACCAGTGAGTACCTAGTCTCATGAGCAAATTATGGTGGTATGGGATACTATATTCTTGCTGTCGGCCTACACTGATCAGGCGACGAGTCCTTTGTAGTGACCGCGAGCGTATTCTGAGTCTACGGGAGGCGACGACCCTTCAGTAGCAGTAGATTACAGTAGGCCTGTATTGATAAGATGATGGGGGAGCGGAGCAACGAGTGCGTGTAACAGCCTTGGCAGCCCTTGCAGCGACCTATAAAATATACCTCGTATGAGATTACTAGGAGTGACGACCCTAGACAGGATATGTGTTGGGATTGATATAAGGGAAGTACCTTAGTTTCCCAATCCTGCTGTTTAAATGGACTAATAACAACTTGAAAATCATATCACCATAACATTGCATATGCCTGGAAGATGTGGAGCACTTGAGGGACGATTGCATGCTGCGGTCGTAAGATGGTGTTGTATGAGGGAGATCGTCGGTGAGGGCATACATCACGTCATGTCATATTGCATTAACAATAGTATTAGGATTGTTTGATTTACTGCTTTACTATTAGCGCATGATTGATTTGATAACATGCTAATCTCTGCTCTCTTATCCCACTGAGTTGATCACTCACTCCCACGTTACGGGATGGTGTTTTCGGACACCCACCAGTCCCTTTTTGTGATTGCAGATGATGGCGCTGCTTGAGAAGTGGAGCTGGACTTGATGATGAGGAGGAGGATTCCTCCTTTATGCATGTTCTGATTGACGGGATTACAGGGAGGTTGATTAGATACCTTGACACTTGTCATTTTATATTTTAGAACACTCATGTATATCCTTTTGGTTTACTTTTGGAGTATACATGGATGTATATAATCTGGTAACATATTCACACTCTGAAGACATACAACAGTTTATATATGTTATACATACTATCACAGTCTTTCGCTTGTAAATTTAACCGTCTCTGGAGCGTGATATGCTGTTTTAGCTTAATCTCACTCATGTTTAATACATTATCACAGACAACATTCAATCATACATATCTATGTTGCATAAATAACATTTTGGAACTCGGGAGTTAGGTTTTTGCTCGACCCCCTGATTTTCGGGATGTTACTAGTACCAACTCGATCAGAAATCACTTAGGATTAATTCCTTTAGAAAATAAGCGTAAGTTAGCTAGCGCTATACTAGATTAGCTATGAAATTAACACCGATCGCTTTAAATATGTTCTACAAGATTCAAAACTTGTAGAATCAACGACGCTATAATACCCTGAAATCTAGGATCGAACTCTAAACCCGTTTGCTCTCAAGAACCCTTAAAAACTTCGTATTGGATTTAGACTGCGCATCGAAAGTCCGATATCTGTAATCTCAGACCGTTAGGACCGCTTAGCTGGACTTGACAATCATTTTGAAAATCAAGGCCAACCGATGCTCTGAGGCTATTTCATTGAGCCTGGAGTGAAGAGAGTGAGAAATGGGTAAAGATTTGGAAATTTAAATCAAAATCTGGCGCGAGTCTTTGCGCGTTATTATTAAGCGTTCTGACCATCAGAATTCAGCCAAATTTCACCCTCGGATCAGGAAAAATTTCTCTTTCATATCATGAGACTTGTAGACCTGATTTAGGTACGATGACCGCTGAACTGAAACTGGACTATCATGTGCGATCTGCGAACTCTACCAGACTGAAAACTTGGTGTGAGAAACATCCAGTGACCTTGAGCATAAGTCCGATCGCGTTTGGCCAGGGGACCTCCTGAAATGCTCTTTTGGATCGGAACAGCCCCGATTTGGTTATAACTTAAGTATACTTTGTTCCCAAGTCTATTTAGGTTAGTTTTTAGCCTATAAAAGGGCCTTAAACCCTCTCATATCTCTCCCATCCAAATTTGATAGAAACCCTAGATTGAGAGAGAGAAAGAGTGAGAGAAAGTGGGAGACTTGTGAGAGAGATTTCCCGCCACTTGCACCAGCTTTTGCACATACCAAAGCAACGCGTTCAAATCACTTTACCAGTGATTTCCAACGCACTCTTAGGTAAGAAAACCCTAACCACTTGATGTTTTAGGGATTCCTTCGATTCGTTATCGAAATAGCTCATGTATCTTGTGCATTAGGTCACCTTTACACCGTTGACGAAGCGTATACAGTCTATTCGAACCGATGCGCGTCTAGGGCAAAAGGTGAGAATTTTAGACACTTTGATTGATTGATTTCAAAGCTTTCAATGTAATTTAATAGTAGATTATTGAAGAGAATGCCGTTTGACATGTAAAACATGCTGTCTGTTTTCTGTTTCGACTGCGTATAGGAAATATGAGATTTAGGGCATTTTAGTCATTTGTAAGAAATACTATTTACGTCCATATTTTGCTGAAATGATTGCCATGGTTATTTGTCGTGTTGTGATATTAGGAATGTGTGTATGATCTGTTTGGCGAAGAGATTCGCCCTAATGCGCACTTTTAGTCGACATACGCTATGTAGACTAAAGTGTGTAGACTAAGTGTTTGTATAAAAGTTTGTATTAGTATGTATTGTGTAAATGGTGCTGTGAATTAGTTTTGAGATTGAATTCTCAATTAATATGTTGATGTAGATGATTTCCATCATGTTGGCTATATGTATTGATTTCATTATATATATGAAATGCATGCGTTGCTTGAGTTGCTTACGTTGTATGTTATAACATGTGTCAACATGCTTGTATTGTCGTATTTCATTTCCATTACTCTTATATGACACTGATGTTGATTTAAAAATGCTTAGGGCTATGTTCTAGTCCACGCAGTCGGTAATGGATCGAATTCTTGGATTGGCTTCTATTTGCCACGAAGGACGCATCGATGAACGCGAGTCGTGTTTTGGGCAACGGCAGTGGTTAGGCCATGTAACATCCCGAAAATTAGGGGTCGAGTAAAAAACCCAACCCCCGAGTTCCAAAATATTATTTATGCCACATAGATAATATTAGATGCATGTTTTCAATAAACAAGCATTAAACAAGATTGGGATTAAGCCAAAACAACATATCATACTCCAGAGACAGTTAAATTTACAAGCGAAAGACTGTGATAGTATGTATAACATATATAAACTATTGTATGTCTCCAAAGTGTGAACATGTTACCAGGTTATATACATACCTGTATACTCCAAAAGTAAATAAAAAGAATATACATGAGTGCTCTAAAAATATAAAATGACAAGTGTCAAGGCATCTAATCAACCTCCCCGTAATCCCGTCAATCAGAACACGCATTAAGGAGGGATCCTCCTCATCATCATCAAGTCCAGCTCCATTTCTCAAGCAGCGCCATCATCTACAACCAAAATAGGGACTGGTGGGTATTCGAAAATATCATCTCGTAACGTGGGAGTGAGTAGCTAACTTAGTCGAATAATAGAGCAAAGATTAGCATGTTCTCAAATCAATCATGCGATAATAGTAAAGCAGTAAATCAAACATTCCTAATACTGTTGTTAATGCAATATGACGTGACATGATGGATGCCCTCACCGACGATCTCTCTCATACGGCACCATCTTACGCCTACAGCATGCTTTCATCCCATAGTGCTCCACATCTTCCAGGCACATGCAATGTGATGGTGATATGATTATCGAGTTATTATTAGTCCATTTCAAACAACAAGATTGGGAAACTAAGGTACTTCCCTTATATCAATCCCAACACAGATCCTGTCTAGGGTTGTCACTCCTAGTAATCTCATACGATGTATATTTTGTAGGTCGCTGCAAGGGCTGTCAGGGCTGTTGCTCGCACTCGTTGCACCGCTCCCCCATCACCTTATTAATACAAGCCTACTTGTACTCTTGTCGCTATGGAAGGGTCGTTGCCTCCCGTAGACTCAGAATACGCTCGAGGTCACTACAAAGGGCTGCCAGGGCTGTTGCTCGCACTCGTTGCACCGCTCCCCCATCACCTTATCAATGTAGGCCGACAGCAAGAAAATAGTGTCCCATACCACCATAATCTGCTCACGAGTCTGGGTTGCTCACTGGTCACTACAAGGAGGTTTGTGGCCCCAGCATAGGCCGACAGCTCGACCACGGTGTCCCATACCACCATGCCCGGCTAATGAGTCTTTATGGATCGAGGTACCATGGTTGACATGGTTTTCAATGGTAAGTTCAGTACCCTAGGTTCAAGCAGTTATGACACATACATGGTGAACATACAATGGCCAGTCGGGTTACTTGACGGGCTCGACTAGCACGAGCGCATCTCAAGCTGAGCGACGTGAAGTGCATAAAACACTTCGCGTGGCCTAACCACTGCTGCCAACTCCAAAACACGTCTTGCGTTCATCGACGCGTCGTTCGTGGCAATGATAAGCCAACCACGAATTGATTCGGTTACCGACTGCCTGGACTAAGTATAGCCCCAATCATTTATGAATCCACTTCATCAATCATATCAGAGTAATGGAAATGAAATACAACAATATGAGCATGTTAACACATGTTATAACATACAACTTAAGTAAATCATCTAACACATGCATTTCATACATATAATGAAATCATACATATAGCCAACATGAAGGAAATCATTTACATCAGCGTATTATTTGAGAATTCAATCTCAAACTAATTCACAACACCATTTAATTCAATACATACTAATACAAACATTTATACAAACACTTAGTCTACACACTTAAGTCTACATAGTGTATGTCAACTCGAAGTGCGCATTTGGGCGAATCTCTTCACCAAACAGATTATGCACGCATTCCTAGTATCCTAAGGCGACAAAAAGCCATGTCAATCATTTTAGCAAAATATGGATGTTTATAGTATTTCTTACAAATGACTAAAATGCCCTAAATCTCATATTTTTCATCTGCTTACGAAACAGGAAACGGACAGCATGTTGTACATGTCAAACGGAGTTGACGTCGATAATCTACTATTAAACGACATTGAAAGCGTTGAAAACAGCCAATCAAAGCATCTAAAATCCGTACCTTTCACTTTATATGTGTATCATTTCGAACGGAGCGTATACGCTTCGTCTACGGCGATCAGACAACCTGATACACACGTACATCAGCTACTTTGCTATTTGAATCGAAGAAATCCTCAAATCAGCAAGTGGTTAGGGTTTTCCTTACCTAGAAGTGCGTTGGAATCTCCAGAAAGTAATTGGAGTGCGTCGCTTAAGCACGTACAGCAGTAGCAGCAGGTGGCAGGAAAATCTCTCCCACCTTCTCTCACAAACTCTCACTTTTTCTCTCACTCTTGCTAGGGTTTCTAGCAAATTCGAATGGGAGAGAGAAGTGAGGGTTTAAACCCCTTTTATAACCTAAAACCTTCCCAAATTAGGCTTGGGAACATTGTTTGCTTGAGGGCTAACCAAATCGGGGCTGTTTAGGTCCAAAAGAGTATTTCTGGAGGTCCCCTGGCCAAATGCGGTCGGACTTAAGCTCATGCATACTGGATCTAACACACATCAAGTTTTCAGACCAGTAGAATTCCCAGATCGCACGTGGCGGTCCAGTTTCAATTCAGCGGTCATCGCACCTAAATCAGGTCTACAAGTCTCGTGATATGAAATAGAAATTTTTCCTGATCCGAGGGTGTAATTTGGCTGAATTCTGACGGTTAGAACACTTAATACTGATGCGCCAAGTCGTGTGCCTGATTTGAATTTCAAATTCTAAATCTAACCCTATTCTCACTCTCTTCACTCCAGGCTCAATGAAATAGCCTCTAAACGTCGGTTAGACTTGATTTTCGAAATGATTGTCAGGTCCAGCCAAGCGGTCATAACGGTCTAAGATGGTAGATATCAGACTTTCGACGCACGGTCTAAATCCAATACAAAGTTTCAAAGAGTTCCTGAGAGCAAACCGGTTTAGAGTTTGATCCGAGGTTTCAGGGTATTATAGCACCATTGATTTTACAAGTTTTGGGTCTTGTAGAACGTATTTAAAGCGGTCAGGGACAATTTCACAGCTACTCCAGCGTAGCGCTAGCTAACTTATGCTTAGTTTCTAAAGGAATTAATCCTAAGTGATTTCTTTGGCTATGGAATTGGGTTCTGAGCGGTTACGAAGGTGTTTTGGTTGAACCATTGCCTAAGGACGTCTAACCCCAGGTTGGCAAAAATCCGGGGTGTTACAATCTACCCCCCTTAAAACATAATTTTGTCCCCAAAATTGGTGAAGGGTAAGGAGTATCTAGCAAGACTTCAGTCTTGACATTCTAAGGAAGGGTCAATCCTATTTAATGACCTAACCGTACGTATATCCTGACTCAAATGTTTTGATCCTGGGACAGTGGGGAAGAGGCCAACCACGCTTCCGCTGTGCCACTCTGATCGAACGGTAGCGTTGACTGACCTAACTGGATTGGACTCAATACGTTCTACTCTCCTTAAAACTTGGTTCTACTTAAAGTTCAAGAATCTTTGCATTGCTCCGTATATCGGAACGAGGTGCAACTTAGGGGCTATCCTTGACATGAATTAGGAAATAACCTCTCATTACAGTGGTTCTCCTTTGCTAATGATGCGATCTATGGCATTGGTATTTATGGCGATAGAGATGAGCCTAATCTCTATTGTGGTTGATATCAAGGGCAGGTATGAGTTGGTGGCAAGATGTCGAATTCTCTACTAGCTTTAAGTCCTCACCATTTCTCAAAGGCAATGTGATCACATTTGGTTGTAGGTGGTTGGGCCATCACAGAAGAAAGGTTGTGTAGTAGGTCTGAGCCGGATACATAGACTTTCTGTCTAGATAGGACAGAAGATTTATTGTATCAATTCTTAATCCGAGTCGATGCCGATCTTTTGCTTGATCAGAGCATTGGATTTATTGGTAACCACTAGGATTAAGAAGTCGATTCAAACCGCGAATACATCGCTTACATGCAGTTCCTTTACTCCGCGTTCCCGAATGCAATAAGCCCTTGGGAAAGGCAATTCTAAGGGGTGTGTTGGTTTATTCTAAGTTCAACCTGAGGGATTTATAAGTCTTCCCTAAGAGTGAACAGTTCTAAGTTACATAAGCTTCCTGAGAGTTACTAAAAGAGTCTATGGATGTTATGAGGATCTATCCAAGGAAGGGAGTCTCATTCCAATCAAATCTAACCTACTATTCCTTAGCATATACAGGCTTTACACTACTTAAGGTAACTAGTAGACTAGTCTGTAATCTACAGCCTAATGGAACGGCATTCCTAGTCCCATGTCAGGATTGGAAGTGGCATGCTTGGTAGGAGGGTGGGGTGGGATAAAAACTAATTTTGTAGGCTTAATCCCAGGATTTACAATATGGCAGTGGAAACCATAGGATACACCCAAACTAGGGACAATACCTTACAGCAAACGAAACGGCATGCATTCCATCTAACTAAATTCGGCTATATTAAGCCCAAACCACAACACAAACATTCACATAACAAGCTAAAAAAAAATGCCATGCATTTCATTAAATCAAAATTGCCACAATATAGGAGACATATTCTTATATGTACCATGACAAGAAATGCATGGGAGCTAAGCCAGTCAGCTACTACAGCAACATAAGCAACCTACTAGCCTTATCAGGCTTATACACAAAAAGCAGGAAACAACTAACTACAACCCGTGATATCTGGATCTAGATCACTAGTCCGAGTCAGGCGATGGAGGAGGAGCACCCTTATCCTGCAAGTAACACAGGATAGCCTTCAAAGTACGAGTCACCTTGCTGAATTTCTTCTTCATGACGGCCTTGGTATCCTCAACCTCAGCCCAAAGTTCCTAGACTTCTCTTCGCAAGGTGACCTGACTCTCCTCAATTCGGGCAATGTGATCATCTCTAGTAGCCCGAGTCACAGGAGGAGGACTCTCATCGGTATCTGAGCCTCCTCTTCTACCTCTTCCTGGACTTCTTCCTCTACTTCCGCTCCAGGTTCTCCTTCACTTGGATACTCTTCGTCATCAAAATCATCCTCACTATCCTCATCAAGCTGAGTCTCACGGTACTGAGACCCGATCTTCATCTTGACCATGGTAGACTCATCAATGCAGTGTATTGGAACTGGCAACTTCGGTCCAAGTCTGTAAGCAAACTCAAGCGCGATCTTGCATATAAGCCAGCCAAAAGGAAGCGACTCAGACGTTCTTCTTGATTTTGCTATGAGGATAATCTGTCGCAATACGAAAGTGGCCATACACACATTTTCTCCCTGGGCCACCTGATACAAGAAATCGACCATAAGGTGTATACATTCAATGCGATTTGTCGACGTTGAACGTGCAAATGTAGTGCAGCAGGCGCAAATCATCAGACATATGAGACGCCTTGAGGCTATTGTTAGGTTGCCATGGAACCAGACTACCGCATAGGAACCTAGTATAGCGATCTCGCTCATGCCTACTCTTTAAATTCTTTACACTGGGATGAACATCACCAAGGGGCACGTTCAAAAGTTGCGCTACCAACCGAACATTGATCGTAGCCATCCGGTCTCTACCAAAGGGAATCTTGAACTGTAATGGCTCCAATATAGGATTCTGAATACAAGCGTAGAAGGCACGAACGGTGCTCACATTAGCACGAGAACGGGCTTCAAAGAGCGGACCCCAATGTGCAGCTTCAATGCGCTCAAATAATAGGAATTCACTGAAGAGTCGCCCTTCCACGTCCACCTCAAACAACACCTTACGGTCAATATAATCGCTGTGAGGCATCTTTGCTAATAGTACTCGCCCAATTTACGCATGGGGATCCAAATCCCACTTTGTATGAAACTCCCGGGCTCTGCTTGGACTTGCGGCGGCGCTTGAGCTAGTGGCGCCACCCCTCGGTCTTCTAGATTACGCAGGGCGACTAGGCCCAGCCTTATCCGCTACGGTCTTTCTCTTTCCCATCAAAGAGAGGATGGTGGAGAAAGAGAAAAGACCCAAAATGGCTTCAACAATAGCCATGGAAAGTGAGGAAAATGGGGAGAAATGGCTACCCAAATGGATAAAAGGGAATCTAGGCATTGTAGAGGGATGCTTCAATCTCCCTAGGGCTAGATTTTTAAAAAGAAAAGAGAAGAATAAAGGGGAATGGAGCTCCACCCGATTTCAGCCACCAATGGAGGTTGTAGGAGCTCCAACGGACGAGATTTTTAGGAGGAGGAGTTGCAAATAGTAATGGAGGGATGGAATGGGTTCGGTTTCAGCAAGAAATGGGATTAGGAGGGATTTGGAGCAGCAATTTGAGAAGGGGCAGCAAGAAAAATGTGAAAGGGAGGGCGTTGGGGCATTTTTTGTGAAGGAGGTGCCCCTTTTAGGGGTTTTTGACGGACGTACCACACATGGGAGGGATGCCCTACCCAGAAAAACCAGTGCGCCCTAAGTTCAATGCAAGTGGGGCCCACTCATTGACGATGCATCACCGGATCGGCGATGGCATCGCCAGCCGGTCGCCAATCCAGCCGGTGGGACCACATGGGTTGGATCCCCCCTACCCTAGGGACCTTAAATAGGTATGGGCCCCACCTTAGTTCATTCTAGATTGGCCTAGGGAGGCTCAAACTTTCCTCTGGGGAATTTCAGGGTCAATCTGTAAAATTTAATACATTCCCCTATCATTCAGTATATGATTTTGGGGTATGAGAAGCTAATACATCCATCTAGACTATTAGTTACTAAATATTATAAATTTAGAATGGCCAAATGGCCAGTTTTCATGAAATTTTACTATTCACTGTAAAATTTTGTCAAAGTATGATTTTATATCATTTTCATATTAGGATCAATGCCTAACATGAAAATTCAAAGAAATAATTAAAGAATGGAGTGGTGAGAGGAAGAATTTTGAAGAAATTAGGTGAAACAGGATTTTTAAGCCCTAGCGATTGAATGTTAGGGTTGTGATTGCCCCGCAGCCCAAGGATTCACATTTACGGGTTTAGAACCATTCAAAAAATATCTCAACCCACCTACTTACAACCTAAGAGCTACTTAGGTCGCTTCACGCGACCCTAGATGCGTTACGAACTCAATCAAGCGATCGATACGAGTAGACTTCGTCTATTGGCAAAACTACGATCCTATAAGTGTTTCTAGACCTTTCTCGCACCCACCTAAGTCAAACGAAGTGACAGCGTACGTCGCGTGACCATAAACCAGGCCCGGTTTAATCCAAATCATGCTCTGATACCATCTATAACATTCCGAAAATCGGGGGTCGAGTAAAAAACCCAACTCCCGAGTTTTAAAATATTATTTATGCCACATAGATAATATTAGATGCATGTTGTCAGTAAACAGGCATTAAAAAAGATTGGGATTAAACCAAAACAGCATATCATACTCCAGAGACAGTTAAATTTACAAGCGGAAGACTGTGATAGTATGTATAACATATATAAACTGTTGTATGTCTCCAGAGTGTGAACATGTTACCAGGTTATATACATACCTGTATACTCCAAAAGTAAATAAAAAGAATATACATGAGTGCTCTAAAAATATAAAATGACAAGTGTCAAGGCATCTAATCAACCTCCCCGTAATCCCGTCAATCAGAACACGCATTAAGGAGGGATCCTCATCATCATCATCAAGTCCAGCTCTGCTTCTCAAGCAGCGCCATCATCTGCAACAAAAATAGGGACTGGTGGGTGTCCGAAAATACCATCCCGTAACATGGGAGTGAGTAGCTAACTCAGTGGAATAATAGAGCAAAGATTAGCATGTTCTCAAATCAATCATGCGATAATAGTAAAGCAGTAAATCAAACATTCCTAATACTGTTGTTAATGCAATATGACGTGACATGATGGATGCCCTCACCGACGATCTCGCTCATATGGCACCATCTTACGCCCGTGGCATTCTTTCATCCCACAGTGCTCCACATCTTTCAGGCACATGCAATGTGATGATGATATGATTACCGAGTTATTATTAGTCCATTTCATACAGCAGGATTGGGAAACTAAGGTACTTCCCTTATATCAATCCCAACACAGATCCTGTCTAGGGTCGTCACTCCTAGTAATCTCATACGATGTATATTTTGTAGGTCGCTGTAAGGGCTGTCAGGGCTGTTGCTCGCACTCGTTGCACCGCTCCCCCATCACCTTATCAATACAGGCCTACTTATACTCTTGTGGCTACGGAAGGGTCGTCACCTCCCGTAGACTCAGAATACGCTCGAGGTCACTACAAAGGGTTGCCAGGGCTGTTGCTCGCACTCGTTGCACCGCTCCCCCATCACCTTATCAATGTATGCCGACAGCAAGAATATAGTGTCTCATACCACCATAATCTGCTCACGAGTCTGGGTTGCTCACTGGTCACTATGGGGAGGTTTGTGGCCCTAGCGTAGGCCGATAGCTCGACCATGGTGTCCCATACCACCATATCCAGCTCATGAGTCTTTGTGGATCGAGGTACTATGGTTGACAGGGTTTTCAATGGTAAGTTCAGTACCCTAGGTTCAAGCAGTTACGACACATACGTGGTGAACATACAATAGCCAGTCGGGTTACTTGACGGGCTTGACTAATACGAGCGCATCTCAAGCTGAGTGACGTGATGTGCATAAAACACTTCGCGTGGCCTAACCAATGCCGCCAACTCCAAAACATGTCTTGCGTTCATCGACGCGTCGTTCGTGGCAAAGATAAGCCAACCATGAATTGATTCGGTTACAGACTGCCTAGACTAAGTATAGCCCCAATCATTTGTGAATCCACTTCATCAATCATATCAGAGTAATGGAAATGAAATACAACAATATGAGCATGTTAACACATGTTATAACATACAACTTAAGTAAATCATCTAACACATGCATTTCATACATATAATGAAATCATACATATAGCCAACATGAAGGAAATCATTTACATCAGCGTATTATTTGAGAATTCAATCTCAAACTAATTCACAACACCATTTAATTCAATACATACTAATACAAACATTTATACAAATGCTTAGTCTACACACTTAAGTCTACATAGTGTATGTCAACTCAAAGTGCGCATTTGGGCGAATCTCTTCGCCAAACAGATTATGCATGCATTCCTAGTATCCTAAGGGGATAAAAATCCATGTCAATCATTTTAGCAAAATATGGATGTTTATAGTATTTCCTACAAATGACTAAAATGCCCTAAATCTCTTATTTTTCGTCTGCTTACGAAACAGGAAACGGACAGCATGTTGTACACATCAAACGGCGTTGCCGTCAATTATCTACTATTAAACGACATTGAAAGCGTTGAAAATAGCCAATCAAAGCGTCTAAAATCCGCACCTTTCACTTTATATGTGTATCATTTCGAACGGAGCGTATACGCTTCGTCTACGGCGATCAGACAACCTGATACACACGTACATCAGCTACTTTGCTATTTGAATCGAAGAAATCCCCAAATCAGCAAGTGGTTAGGATTTTCCTTGCCTAGAAGTGCTTTGGAATCACCGGGAAAGTGATTGGAGTGCGTCGCTTAAGCACGTACAGCAGCAGCAGTAGGTGGCAGGAAAATCTCTCTCAGCTTCTCTCATAAACTCTCACTTTTTCTCTCACTCTTGCTAGAGTTTCTAGCAAATTCGGATGGGAGAGAGAAGTGAGGGTTTAAACCCCTTTTATAACCTAAAACCTTCCCAAATTAGGCTTGGGAACAATGTTTACTTGAGGGGTAACCAAATCGGGGCTGTTTCGGTAAAAGAGCATTTCTGGAGGTCCCCTGGCCAAATGCGGTCGGACTTAAGCTCATGCATACTGGATCTCACACACATCAAGTTTTCAAACCGGTAGAATTCCCAGATCGCACGTGGCGGTCCAGTTTCAGTTCAGCGGTCATCGCACCTAGATCAGGTCTACAAGTCTCGTGATATGAAATAAAAAAATTTTCTGATCCGAGGGTGTAATTTGGCTGAATTCTGATGGTCAAAATGTTTAATACTGACGTGCCAAGTCGTGTGCCTGATTTGAATTTCAAATTCCAAATCTAACCCTATTCTCACTCTCTTCACTCCAGGCTCAATGAAATAGCCTCTAAACGTCGGTTGGACTTAATTTTCGAAATGATTGTCAGGTCCAGCCAAGCGGTCATAATGGTCTAAGATGGTAGATATTAGACTATCGACGCACGTTCTAAATCCAATACAAAGTTTCAAAGAGTTCCTGAGAGCAAACCGGTTTAGAGTTTGATCTGAGGTTTCAGGGTATTATAGCACCATTGATTCTACAAGTTTTGGGTCTTGTAGAACGTATTTAAAGCGGTTAGGGACAATTTCATAGCTACTCCAGCGTAGTGCTAGCTAACTTATGCTTAGTTTCTAAAGGAATTAATCCTAAGTGATTTCTTTAGCTATGGAATTGGGTTCTGAGCGGTTACGAAGGTGTTTTGGTTGAACCATTGCCTAAGGACATCTAACCGCAGGTTGGAAAAAATTTGGAGTATTACAGGCCACGCCAAGTATTTTATGCACTTCATGTCGCTCAGCTTGAGATGCGCTGGTACTAGTCGAGCCCGTCAAGTAACCCGACTGGCCATTGTATGTTCACCTTGTATGAGCCATAACTGCTTGAACCTAGGGTACTAAACTTACCATTGAAAATCCTGTTAACCATGGTACCTTGATCCATAAAGACTCATGAGCCGGGCATGGTGGTATGGGACACCGTGGTCGAGCTGTCGGCCTACGCTGGGGCCACAAACCTCTCCGTAGTGACCAGTGAGCACATTTGACTTGTGAGCTGATTGTGGTAGTATGGGTCACTACATTCGAGCTGTCGGCCTACACTGATTGGTGACGAGCCCTTTGTAGTGAACGCGAGCGTATTCTGAGTCTACGGGAGGCGACGACCCTTCCATAGCAACAAGAGTACAATAGGCCTGTATTGATAAGATGATGGGGGAGCGGTGTAACGAGTGGGAGCAACAGCCCTGGCAGCCCTTGCAGCGACCTACAAATATAACATCATATATGATTTCTAGGAGTGACGACCCTAGACAGGATCTGTGTTGGGATCGATATAAGGAAGGTACCTTAGTTTCCCAATACTGCTGTATGAAAGGACTAATAACAACTCAGTAATCATATCCATATCGCATTGCATGTTCTTGGAAGATGTGGAGCACTGAGGAACGCAAGCATGCCGCGGGCGTAATATGGTGTCGCATGAGGGAGTATGTCGGTGAGGGCATCCATCATGTCATTTCATACATACATTAACAACAGTATCTAGGAATGTTTGATTGATTGCTTTACTATTAACGCGTGATTGATTTGAGAACATGCTAGTCTTTGCTCTATTATTCCACTGATTTGATCACTCACTCCCACATTACGGGATGGTGTTTGCAACACCCACCAGGCCCTGTCTTAGATGCAGGTGATGTGACGATTCATAATGCGGAGCCGGACTACGACGAGGACCAGGACGAGTTCTCATATCTGCAGTTTTTCGACGACTTTGCATAGGTGGCCTGGATCGGCAGGACTTCTTAATGGGACTATTTTTGACATTTACTTTTGGGTTGTGATTTGTATATGAGACTCAGTGATGTATTCATACTTTGGAGACAGTCAGAGATTATTTTGTTTTCTTACAGTGATATATATATCTTTCAGTCTTCCGCTTGCGTTTTATAACTGGATCTAGAGTATGAATTGTAGTTTTGGTATAATCTTACTCATGTGAATGCACTAACTCTTCCAAGATTAAATTATAATCATATTTGTTGTATAAGTGATGGTCTGGAACTCGGGAGTCGGGTTTCTACACGACCCCTGATTTTCAAGGTGTTACAAATGCGAATATCTTTAGAAAATGTAACGAAACTTAAGTGAATTGGGCTAATCACTCACACGCGAAATTAAGAATTTCGAACCATCAGTTTTTTACCAAACTTCACCCATGAAAAAGGAAAATTTTACTGCACATATCCGTATAATTGTGGCCCCAATCAAGTAAGTATGACCATTGATCTGACACAGGTCCTCCACGGTCGATCAGCTTATCCGATCGCACTGAAATCATGTCCTGGCATAGATCCATTACCAGAGAGCATGCCCTATGTGTAGGTGAGTAGTGGGCCTCCTTGTGAGCCCTGTTTGTCAAAAACAGCTGCCCAAAGGGTATATAACCCATGTATATAGTGGCCCTGGGGCCATTTGCATCACTTCTAGGCTTATAAATAAAAGTGCGGTAATGACTGCTTTAGTTGAAGTGGAGATATGACAATATGTCCTAAAGGGGGGTGAATAGGACTTTTAAATATTTTATGGTTATTTAAAATCCTATCACTCTAATCCTGAGTAAATATGCATGCACCAAGATTTTCTTCAAAATAACTCTAATGGCTTCCAAGCCAAATAGAGGATCCAATCATAAAACTACTTGAAGGATAACCAAGATTCAAACACAGTTTATGATGGATGTGACTGTGTGTGAGATGTGATTAAATATGAAAGCATTTGAGGAAATCACATAAGCAATGGAAAACAATAGCAATCTCAAACAGAATCATTTTTATAGTAGTTCGACTACTTGTCTACTCCACTTCTAGTAAACGCACTTAACCCTTAAGTGTACTTGATCTCACTAAAGGAGGTTTCATAATAGGTTCATCTCAAACCCGAGGTTTAAAATCAGGTTCACCTCTAACTAGTACAACCTACACTTAGGCTAACACAACGTCTTTACACGACACTGTTTATGCTCCCATGAGCAAAGGTCAACACATAGCACTCAACTTTTAGGCCACATCGGCCAAGGACCTTCATAAGGACCTAAGAGTTTATGCTCTCCATAGAGCAAGGGTCAACACATAGCACCCAACTTTTAGGTCACACCGGCCAAGGACCCTCACAAGGACCTAATAATTTATGCTCTCCACAGAGCAAGGGTCAACACGAAGTACCCTCATGTACACTCCCACTGGAGGCCTCCTACGAGAACTTGCAAGGGGTAAGAAACATCTTAGACCCAATCTTACAAAGAAATGATCACAGGGGTCCTCTGGACTCTAAGGACTTACAAATAAGTAGATGAGCCCCATTCAGCGCATTGTCGAAGATCTCCTCCTTTAATGATGAAGAATCTTCTGCTTCCTTAAACCGCAACTCAGAAGATATACCAATACATGGCAAAGGGTTGGGTCAAGGTTATAATGGAATCTTACTCTATTAAATATTTTCATATAAGGGAGATAAAGCAATTCTAACCATCTATACATTTAAGGCATCCCAGCTTAATGATTTGCCATTAAGGTGGTAGCTGTAGGATCCTTAAATGTGAAAGTTCATTCTCTAATCCACTTTATTGAATGTCAATGATGAGGGTGGATTGGAGGATAAACTCGTATGAGAGAAAAAGGCCTAGGGTATATGATCTATGGTTAAAAATGCAAAAGTGCTCTTTATTTTCTCTATCGAACAACTAAGGGCAAGCTCTCATTAAATAGGCAAAAGGTTCCAACAGATATAAAATGGTCACATTTATGACAGAGTTTGATATCATCGAGCAGGGTTAATATCATCGAGCATATACTCTCGATAGCATTGACTAGCCACTCGATGATATGAACTCAAATGTTAAATGCTTTTAAAACCTTTTATCAGCTGGTCGAGGAAATCGAACATGTGTCGATGTCATCAAATTTCAAACTCCATTTTCATCGACACGTGGTTCGATTCCTCGATATTTGAAAATGTGAGAGACTTGCCTTTGAGGATTTTGAAGAAAAATAAATGATCGAGCATCACTCGATATCATCAAAATTTGAATATCAATGATCTCGAGGGCTGTGTCGATTCATCGAAAATTCTAAGGAATTTTCCTATAAGCTTGTTGGATAGTTTATATTCATCTTCGATAATATTGACCATGCCTCGATATAATCAATATTTGAATATCGATTTTATCGAGTGACTCTCGATCCAAGATAACAATCCTGAAAAACTTGCTGGAAATAAATGTGTCTCAATCTGATATCAACAAAGGGCTTCCGATATCATCAATATTTAAATTCCAAGGCTATCGAGAAGCTCTTCGATATATCGAAGATTATATGATTTTCCTTAGCGAAACTTTGGGCACAACAGACCTAATGTCAATTTTATCGAGTCTACTCGATGAACTCGTGTAACGGCCTGAAAATCGGGGGGTCGAGCATAAACTTCACTCCCGAGTTCCCGAACATCACTTATGCAACATTTTCAATGATGGATGAATGTCGGCTGTATAAGTGCATTAAACATGAGTGGGATTATACCAAAATAACATATCATACTCCAGAGATAGTTAATTTATGCAAGCGGAAGACTGTGTTAGATATGTAACATATATAAACTGTTGTAAGTCTCCAGAGTGTGAACATGTTACCAGGTTAAATATCTACATGTATACTCCAAAAAAATGAATAAAAGAATATACATTAGTGCTCCAAAAATACAAAATGGCAAGTGTCATGGCGTCTAATCAACCTCCCTATAATCCCATCGATCAGAACACGGTCTACATAGACCCGCCTGATAATCGCCTATAGGAGAAATCCTCCTCATTATCATACAAGTCCGGCTCCACTTCACAAGTAGCGCCATTATCTGAAACCAAAACAGGGACTGGTTGGTGTATACAACACCGTCCCGTAACGTGGGAGTGAGTGGCCAACTCAGTGGAATCATAGGCAAAAGTTAACATGTTATCAAATCGATCAAGTGATAATGATAAAGCAAGCAAATCAAACATTCCTAAATACTGTAATTAATGCAAGAATGAAATGATATGATGTATGCCCTCGCTAACATACTCCCTCATGAGACACCATCTTACGTCCGCGGCATGCTTTCTTCCCTCAGTGCTCCACATCTTCCAGGCATATGCAGTGCGATATGAATATGATTACCAAGTTGTTATTAGTCCTTTTATACAGCAGGATTGGGAAGCTAAGGTACCTCCCTTATATCAATTCCCAAAAAGATCCACTCTAGGGTCGTCACTCCTAGTATTCTCATACGATGATATGGTTCTAGGTCACTGCAAGGGCTGTCAGGGCTGTTGCACACACTCGTTGCACCGCTCCCCCATCACCTTATCAATACAGTCCTAGTTTGTACTCATGTTACTACGGAAGGGTCGTCGCCTCCAGATAGACTCAAAGTACGCTCGAGGTCACTAAAAAGGGCTGTCAGGGCTGTTGCACGTACTCGTTGCACCTCTCTCCCATCACCTTATCAGTGTAGGCCGACAGCTCGAATATATTGTCCCATACCACCATAATCGGCTCAAGAATCTAGGTTACTCATAGGTCACTACAGGGAGGCTCGTGGCCCCATCGTAGGCTGACAGCTCGACCACGGTGTCCCATACCACCATGCCTGGCTCATGAGTCTTAACGGATCTAGGTACCATGGTTAGCGGGATTTCCACTGGTAAGTTTGGTACTTTGGATTCAAGCAGTAGCGTCCATACATGGTTAACATACATCGGGCTAATCGGGTTACTGGACGAGTTCGACTAGTACGAGTGCCCGTTGAGTTGATCGACATGAAGTGCATAAGAACCTTGTGTAGCCTAACCACTGTCGACAAGCAACGCACGGCTCGAGTTTGTCAAACATGTCCTACGTGACGAATAGAATTTAACCACGAGTTCAAGTCTGTTACCAACTGCCTGGACTATAGCATAGCCCCAAACACTTCCAATCTGAATCAGTAAGCATATGAGAGAGACGGAATTGAAATATCGAGTAATCCAAGCATGTTATCAACATATTATAGGGTACAACATACGTAATTAAGCATACACAAGTATTTCATATATAAGGAATTCAATTCAACAACGTACATGGAGGAAATCATACACATCGTCAACGTAGTTGAGAATCCTATCTCAACACTAGTCTACAATACCATTTACTAATTACTTAGTCACGCAAGCATTTATACAAACACTTAGACTACACAACTCCAACGTACTTGACGTATGTTGATTTCAACATATAATATGACATATTCTTATATCAAGGAGATGTCTAATATACAACAATCATGTTCTTACATTCAATACATATAATCATATTGATTTAGGCATTTCAACAAACACTTAGACTACACTTAATAACATACATAGCGTACGTTGGCTGAAACATGTATTCGGGTGAATCCTTTTGCCAAATAGATCATACATCCATAACTAGCATATATGCACGAAAAATACTCATGGCAATCATATTAACAAAATTTAAACGTATACGGTATTTCCTACAAATCCTTAAAATACCAAAAATCTCATATTCTTCGTATGTATTCGAAATAGAAATCGGTCGGCATGTTCTACATGTGAAACAGCATTCGTCAACAATCTACCATTAAACAATATTGAAAGCTTTGAAAAATGGTAACCTAAGCATCTAAAATCCGCACCTTGCGCCATAGAAGTGTAACGAATTCAATAGAGACTCTGAGTCTTCGTCAACGTCGATATGATGACTTATAGCACAAGGTAAGTCAGCTACTTAGCTACTTGTACCTATAGGAACCTTAAAACAGGTTAGGGTTAGGGTTTTCTTACCTAGAACGAAATCAGAATCGCCGGAATAACGATAAAGAAGGGTGGATGAGGCACGTAGAGAGACTGAAAAGAATCCCAAAAAGCAGCACCAACTTCTCCTTCACTTTCTCTCTTTTCTCCCTCTTGAAAAGCTAAGGTTTAGAAATTCATATGGAATTTATGAGAGAGGGTTTAAGGCCTTTTTATAAGCCTAAAAATGATAAAAATAGACTTAGGGCTAAGGCATACTTAGGTTATAACCAAATCGGGTCTGTTCTGATCCAACAGAGTACTTCTAGAGGTCCTATTACTAAATGCGGTTGAACTTAAGCTCTCTAATACTGGATCTAGATCAAGTTAAGTTTTCAGTCCGGTCGGGTTTCCAGATCGACCGTGACGGACCAGTTTGAGTTCAATGGTTACGGAAACTCAATCAGAGCTACAAGTACTATGACATGTAAGGGCCACTTATCCTGATCCGAGGGTAAATTTGGGTCGAATTCTAACGGTCAAAACTCTTAAAAATAACGCGCAAGTGAAACATTTCAGATTTCATAAAAATATAATTAATTTTCTAAAAATCTTCATTTTCCTACCCTCTTTACTCCGGGCTCAATAAAATAGTCTCAGGACATCGTTTGAGCTTGATCTTCCAGGTGATTGACAAGTCCAACTAGGCGGTCGTAATGGTCTAAGTTCATTGCTATCAGACTCTCGATGCACGGTCTAGAACCAATACAAAGTTACAAAGCATTCCCAGGAGCAAATGGGTTTAGAGTTGGATCCTAGATTTCAGGGTAACGTAGCGTTAACAATTCTAAAGGTTTTGGGTCTTACATATCGTATTTAAAGTGGTTGGTACTAATTTTGTAGGAAATCTAGTGTAGCGCTAGTTAATTCACGTTAAATTTTTAAAGAATTTGGTTCTAAATGATTTATCGGGCTTTGGAATTGTGTTCTAAGAGGTTACCAAGGTGTTATGGTTGACCCATTACCTAAGGACGCCTAGTTAATTTTGTACTAGGCATACAATGTGTTATGGTTGACCCATTACCTAAGGACGCCTAGTTAATTTTGTACTAGTTAATTCCAAAGCCCAAAACCTCTTGGAATTGTGTTCTAAGAGGTTACCAAGGTGTTATGGTTGACCCATTACCTAAGGACGCCTAGTTAATTTAGAGTTGGATCCTAGATTTCAGGGTAACGTAGCGTTAACAATTCTAGAGGTTTTGGGTCTTATATATCGTATTTAAAGTGGTTGGTACAAATTTTGTAGGAAATCTAGTGAGCGCTAGTTAATTCACGTTAAATTTTTAAAGAATTTGGTTCTAAATGATTTCTCGGGCTTTGAAATTGTGTTCTAAGAGGTTACCAAGGTGTTATGGTTGACCCATTACCTAAGGACGCCTAACTCCAGGTTGGTAAAAAATTTGGGGTGTTACAATCTATCCCCCTTAAAAATAATTTCATCCCCAAAATTGGTTAAGGGTAAAGAGTAAAGATTCTATTATTCCTTTTGCCTAACAATATGTTCAATGGTCGACCCATACGGAGAGATGATTGTAATGGGCTTGATCCCGATACGTCGAATGTCCACCTGGCCAGGGTAGACAACGTTGTATCCCTTTCCTAATCCTAGTGGATCCTAGTCTTCTGCCAGGTCAAGCAGTGAGTCCATTGGTAGTTTGCCACGATTGAGAATTGGGTCAAGCCACGAATGTTTCGCATTTATACATTTCAATAACTCCGTAGTCCGATCACTCTAAAAGCTTAGGGAAAGCCAATCACTAAAAGGTTCAAAAGTCCTATTTATGAGGTTGTACTTTGGGTCTTAAATTTAACGAGTAATTTTATGGATACACTAACCTTCGCCCTAATTATTTCCTGAATTTCCTTCGATCCTGGGATAGTGGGAAAAGGGCCAACCACACTTCCACTGCGCAGTTCTAACTCAAGTGTTGTATTAGCTAACCTTACTAGATTGGGCTCATAAGGTTCTACCCCCTTTAAAAATTATTTCTACTCTCAACGATCAATATTCTATGTCTCGATCCGTATGTCAGAACGAGGTGTAATTTAGGACCTATCCTTGACATGAAATGGGAAACAACCTCTCACTACATTGGTCTTCCTTTGTTAATGATGTGTTTTATGGCAATAGTACCTATCATTGTAGAAAGGAGCCTAATCTCTATTAGCTATAAGTCCTCGACATTTCTCAAAGACAAAGCAATAACTTTTAGTTGTAGGTGGTTGGGCCAACACGGAAGAAAAGTTTTGTAGTGGGTCTGAGCCGAATACATAGACTTTCTGTCTAGCTAGGAAAAAAAATTTACCGTATTGGTTCTTAATCCTAGTCGATGCCGATCTTTTGCTTGATCAAAGCATTAGATCTATTGGTAACTACTAGGATTAAGAATGCAATTCAAACCGTAAATACATCATTAATATATAATTTCTTTACTCCGCGTTCCCGATTATAACATGTCCTTGGGAAGGCAATTCTAAGTATGCTGGTTTATCCTAGCGTTTCATCTGAGTGATATATAAGTCTTCCCTACGCGTGACTAGTTCTAAGTGAAGTAAGCTTCTAGAGAGTTACTAAAGGAGCCTATGAATATTATGAGGATCTATCAAAGGAATGGAGTCCTACTCCAACTAAATCAATCCTACTATTCCCTAGCATATATAGGCTTTACACTACTTAATATAAATAGTGGCCTAGTCTGTAACTCACTAGTTGTAATCCAAAGTCTAAGCTTATACGCTATATGGTTTCATACCATTTCTACTACAGGGGATTGTTCTATCGCTTAGAGTCAAGATTGTCTAATTGAAATTGGATTTCTATATCGTTAGATCTTTTAAAATCTAGGAGTACTAACTCTAGGCCCAAAACTCTAGATGTCCTAGCACTAGATGGTCACTATTTGTGGACTAAGCTATCGTATTTGGTCTCGCCCGACGGTAAAGCGAAGAGATCGAGAAAATGGCTAAAACTAACTCAAAAAGAGCCATGGAAAATTGATGAAATGGAAGAAAAGGTTGACCTAATAGGTTGTCACGAATCTAGGTTTGAAGGAGGAGTGTAATAGGTCAAAGAAAGGGAAAATAGAAGATAGGAAGGATCAAGATAGGAGGGGTTAGGGGCTGGCACGATTTTGGAGCTTCAAATGGGAGCTTGGGAGCTCCAATCGTGAAAAATGGATTAAGTAGCTGCTGGATATGATTGAGAACAGTGGAGGGATGATGAAAATAATGAAAAATGAAGGGAGGAATGATTGAAAGGGAGGTTGGAGAGAGAAAACAGCAAGTTTAGAAGAAAAAGAGAGCTTGGGGGGCTAATTTGTGAAGGAAGTAGTAGATTTGAAATGAATGGGTGGCTGAACCCTATACCATAGGGTTCCACTAAGCCCCAAACATGATCGGCCCGGACGGCCGGCCCGGTTGAGCCCATTAACTAACAAAGCCTCGCCGACCACTGGACAAACTGGTGAGGGCTGGCTATTTGGGCGAGGACCTCCTACCCCCCAGGCCCCAAAAAAGTCTGGGTCCCACCCTTGGTCCCCCTATAAGTGCTTCGTTTGGCCCCTGACTCCATTTGAGGTGTTTTTGAGGCCAATTTATAAACCAGAATGAGTTTATGTGACGTGTAACATATGAGTTTGGGGTAGGAGACGCTAATCTATCCAACTAACCCATTTATTCCACGAGATTCCATAATTTGAATGGTCGAAAGTCCAATTTATACATATACTATTTATAGTAAATTTTTATTTAAGTATTATTCCCCATCATTTATACGTTAGGATTTATGTCTAGTATGAAAGGACTTAGAAAGAGTTGAAGAATGAGGTGGTGAAAGGAGAGATTTTGAAGGAAATGGGTTAGACTTTAAGATTGAGTCCTGAGAAGTTGTTTTCAATACCTTGGTTGATACTTCATGAGAGTGGTGAGATTGATGAGGGATGTTGAGATGGATAGGTGTCAAGATGAAAAATGACAGATATAGAAATGAATGCATTTGAGGGAACTTTGGGGTATCATTCATAGGTAAAGTAGGCATTGATGCTTTGGTCATGTGAGATGGAGACCAAGAACAACACCGGTTAGGGGTGAGTTGGCTTTAAGTTGAAGGTTCTAAAAGTGTAAAGAGAAGGCCTAAAAGGATGCGCTTGGAGGAAAAAAGAAATGATTTGATGATCTATGGTTTAACTAAGGATGGTCCTGGATAGAGTGGAATGGTGGAACATATGAACTTAAACGTTTTCTTTCCTTTGTAGTCCTAGATTTTATTATTGTTGCGATCCTTTGTGTGGCCTAATGAATTACTTAGTAGCAATAAAGATACGTTCTATGGTGGTGGTTAGTTTGGGGTGTAGCTAGGTACATGAATCTCAACAAAATAAATTAGAAGAACAGTGGACTAAATTACAATATTCAGTCTCGCCTGTCGGTGAAACTTGGGATTCTAATGTGGTTTCTAGATTCCATCGCCCCCTTCCTAAGTCAGAGTACATCAGTGTACATCATGTTACCATAACCCAGGTCCAGTTTAATCCAAATCATGCTCTGATAACATTTGTAATGCCCTAAAAATCGAGGGTCGAGCATAAACTCCACTCCCGAGTTCCCGAACATCACTTATGCAACATTTTCAATGATGGATGAATGTCGGCTGTATGAGTGCATTAAACATGAGTGGGATTATACCAAAATAACATATCATACTCCAGAGATAGTTAATTTATGCAAGCGGAAGACTGTGTTAGATATATAACATATATAAACTGTTGTAAGTCTCCAGAGTGTGAACATGTTACCAGGTTAAATATCTACATGTATACTCCAAAAAAATGAACAAAAGAATATACATTAGTGCTCCAAAAATATAAAATGGCAAGTGTCATGGCGTCTAATCAACCTCCCTGTAATCCCTTCGATCAGAACATGGTCTACGTAGACCCCGCCTGATAACCACCTATAGGAGAAATCCTCCTCATCATCATACAAGTTCGGCTCCACTTCACAAGTAGCGCCACCATCTGAAACTAAAACAGGGACTGGTTGGTGTGTACAACACCGTCCCGTAACGTGGGAGTGAGTGGCCAACTCAGTGGAATCATAGGCAAAGGTTAACATGTTATCAAATCAATCAAGCGATAATGATAAAGCAAGTAAATCAAACATTCCTAAATACTATAATTAATGTAAGAATGAAATGATATGATGTATGCCCTCGCTAACATACTCCCTCATGAGACACCATCTTACGTCCGCGGCATGCTTTCTTCCCTCAGTGCTCCACATCTTCCAGGCACATGCAGTGCGATATGAATATGATTACCTAGTTGTTATTAGTCCTTTCATACAGCAGGATTGGAAAGCTAAGGTATCTCCCTTATATCAATTCTCAACAATGATCTATTTTAGGGTCGTCACTCCTAGTATTCTCATACTATGATATGGTTCTAAGTTGCTGCAAGGGCTGTCAGGGCTGTTGCACGCACTCGTTGCACCGCTCCCCCATCACCTTATCAATACAGACCTAGTTTGTACTCATGTTGCTACGGAAGGGTCGACGCCTCCACATAGACTCAGAGTACGCTCGAGGTCACTACAAATGGCTGTCAGGGCTGTTGCACGTACTTGTTGCACCGCTCCCCCATCACCTTATCAGTGTAGGCCGACAGCTCGCATATAGTGTCCCATACAACCATAATCGGCTCACGAGTCTGGGTTACTCACTGGTCACTACGGGGAGGCTCATGGCCCCAGCGTAGGCCGACAGATCGACCACGGTGTCCCATACCACCATGCCCAGCTCATGAGTCTTAGCGGATCTAAGTACCATGGTTAGCGGGATTTCCACTGGTAAGTTTGGTACTTTGGATTCAAGCAGTAGCGTCCATACATGGTTAACATACATCGGGCTAATTGGGTTACTGGACGAGTTCGACTAGTACGAGCGCCCGTTGAGTTGATCGACATGAAGTGCATAAGCACCTCGTGTGGCCTAACCACTGTCAACAAGCAACGCACAGCTCGGGTTCGTCAAACATGTCTTACGTGGCGAATAGAATTTAACCACGAGTTCAAGTCTGTTACCGACTGCCTGGACTATAGCATAGTCCCAAACACTTCCAATCTGAATCAGTAAGCATATGAGAGAGATGGAATTGAAATATCAAGTAATCCAAGCATGTTATCAACATATTATAGGGTACAACATACGCAGTTAAGCATACACAAGAATTTCATATATAAGGAATTCAATTCAACAACGTACATGGAGGAAATCATACACATCGTCAACGTAGTTGAGAATCCTATCTCAACACTAGTCTACAACACCATTTACTAAGTACTTACTCACGCAAGCATTTATACAAATACTTAGACTACATAACTCCAACGTACTTGATGTATGTTGATTTCAACATATAATATGACAGATTCTTATATCAAGGAGATGTCTAATATACAACAATCATGTTCTTACATTCAATACATATAATCATATTGATTTAGGCATTTCAACAAACACTTAGACTACACTTAATAACATACATAGCGTACGTTGGCCGAAACCTGTATTAGGGTGAATCCTTTTGCCAAAAAGATCATACATCCATAACTAGCATATATGCACGGCAAATACTCATGGCAATCATATTAGTAAAATTTAAACGTATACGGCATTTCCTATAAATACCTAAAATACCAAAAATCTCATATTCTTCGTATGTATTAGAAATAGAAATCGGTCGGCATGTTCTACATGTGAAACAACATTCTTGTCAACAATCTACCATTAAACGAGATTGAAAGCTTTGAAAAATGGTAACCTAAGAATCTAAAATCCGCACCTTACGCCATAGAAGTGTAACGAATTCAATAGAGACTCTAAGTCTTCGTCAACTTTGATACGATGACCTATAACACAAGGTAAGTCAGCTACTTAGCTACTTATACCTATAGGAACCTTAAAATAGGTTAGGGTTAGGGTTTTCTTACCTAGAACAAAATCAGAATCGTCGAAATAATGATACAGAAGGGTGGATGAGGAACGTAGAGAGACTGGGAAGAATCCCAGGAAGCAGCACCAACTTCTCCTTCACTTTCTCTCTCTTTTCTCCCTCTTGGAAAGCTAGGGTTTGGAAATTCGTATGGGATTTGTGAGAGAGGGTTTAAGGCCTTTTTATAAGCCCAAAAATGACAGAAATAGACTTAGGGCTAAGGTATACTTAGGTTATAACCAAATCGGGTCTGTTTCGATCCAACGGAGCACTTCTAGAGGTCCTGTTACTAAATGCGGTCGGACTTAAGCTCTCTAATACTGGATCTAGGTTAAGCTAAGTTTTCAATCCGGTAGAGTTTTCAGATCGACCGTGGCGGACCAGTTTCAGTTCAACGGTTACGGGAACTCGATTAGAGCTACAAGTACTATGACATGTATGGGCCACCTATCCTGATCCGAGGGTAAATTTGGGTCAAATTATAACGTTCAGAACGCTTAAAAATAATGCGCAAGTAAAACGTTCAACATTTCATAAAAATATAATTAATTTTCTAAAAATCTTCATTTTCCTACCCTCTTTACTTCGAGCTCAATAAAATGGTCTCAGGATATCGTTTGAGATTAATCTTCTAGGTGATTGACAAGTCCAACTAGGCGGTCGTAATGGTCTAAGTTCATAGCTATCAGACTCTCGATGCGCGGCCTAGAACCAATACAAAGTTACAAAGCATTTTCGGGAGTAACTGGGTTTAGAGTTGGATCCTAGATTTCAGGGTAACATAGCGTTAACAATTCTAGAGGTTTTGGGTCTTACAGATCATATTTAAAGTGGTTGGTGCTAATTTGGCAAGAAATCTAGTGTAGCGGTAGTTAATTCACGTTAAATTTCTAAAGAATTTGGTTCTAAATGATTTCTCGGGCTTTGGAATTGAGTTCTAAGAGGTTACTAAGGTGTTATGGCTGACCCATTGCCTAAGAACGCGTAACTCCAGGTTGGTAAAAAATCTGGGGTGTTACAACTTGAGATTCAAATTTTGATGATATCAATACATTGATAATTCTATGCAGATCTTTTTATGGTTGCTGGATAACTTATGTCCTCATTTCGATAATATTGAGTGAGCTTCGAGGGCATCGACAACAGTGTTCAATTTTATCAAACCACTTGTCGATAAATCAACAAAGGCAGAAAACTTGGGGATTTTTTAAAGTTTTAAAAAAGTTTTCCAACCATAATTCCTTAGGGTAATCTATCCAATTTTAAAGAGTTTAAGTACCTGATGTTTTGGAACATGAGATGTGAGGCTAAGATTTACCTATGGTGAGTTCTGGCACACATCCAATGGAGGCAGACGCTTGATCATTTTTCCTGTGGGGCTCTTCCGTCTAGCTGACTCAACGCTCATGCCAATTGACAAACTAGGGCACTTACAATAAATAGCACTTATATCACCCCGCCTCTCTCATATACAAATTTCTCCAAAACCCTAAGGGAGAGAGAAAGAGAGAGAAAAAAAAGAGAGAAAATAGGAGAGAGAGAGAGAGAGGAAGGATCTTAGAAGATCGTTGAAATGATTCTCTCCCACAACTCTACACACCGAATCACCTCCCCGTTATGCTACACAATCTATTTCGGCTACAATTTTGGATAAGAAAACCTAACCCTAATATCGTTGTAGAGATTCAGGCTAATTATTTGTCAAACTAGCTAACCGTTTATGTTATTTAGGTGCCTGACATTCCATTTTTGGGAAGGTAGAATTCGAACCGAGTCTGGATCGAGTATTTCGACGAAAGATGCGGACTATAAACATTTAGATTATGGTTATTAACACTTTCAATGTCAACTAATGATTTATGTCTAACTTGATTGCTGCAATATTATCTTAGATATATTGTTTTCGATATAATATATATATGAACTATGTTGAACAAAGATGCATCCCATCTATTTGTTGAAATGTTTGAATGAACATGTAAGCATGATTTTTATTTTCCATAACTACCGATCTAGGATTCATCAGTGTCATATGTATGTTGACTTCCTTGTGTAAGTGTAACACCTGAAAAAATCCGTACGAAGACCCGAGTACCACCTCTAGCAAAAATCACATAGAACTAAATCCTTTAGAAATTTAATGAGAATTAACTAGCGCTAAACTAGATAACCTGTGAAATTAGCACTAACCACTTTAAATACGTTCTGCAAGATCCAAAACTTGTAGAATTATTAACGCTACATTATGCTAAAATCTAGGAGTAAACTCTAAACCCAGTTACTCTCAGGAGCATTCAAAAATTTCATATCAGACCTGGACCGCACGTCGAAAATCCGATAGCGATGAACTTAGACAATTATGACCGTCTAGTTGGACTTGACAATCACCTCAAAAATTAAGTCCAAATGATGTCCTGGGACTATTTTCTTAAGTCCGGAGTGAAGAGTATGAGAAGGTGAATACTTTTATGAAATTAAATATAAATTTAAGTAATCTGAGTCGTGTCGCTTGCATACCGATTATAAGCATTTAGACCGTTGGAATTTGACCTAAATTCACCCTCGGATCAGGGAAGATGTCCCACATATGCCAATACACTTGTGGCCCTGATCGAGTATCAGTGACCATCAAACTGAAATTAGTCCACCACGGTTGATCTGAAAACTCGATCGGATTGAAAACTTAGCTTGATCAAGATCCAATATTAGTGAGCTTAAATCCGACCACATTCAGCAAAGGGACCTCTAGAACTGCTCCGTTGGATCGAAACAAGCCCGATTCAGTTATAACCTAAGTATACCTTGGCCCTGGGCTATTTGCGTTAGTTCTGGGCTTATATAAGGGCTTTAAACCCTCTCTCTCATAATCCATACGAATTCTCAAACCCTAGATAAGAAAGAGAGAGTAAAGCGAGAGAAAGTGAGAGAGAAGTTGGTGATTCATCCTGACATTTTTCCCAGCTTCACTGCATGCCTAATCCACCTATTTGAATCATTCTTCCAGTGATTTTAATTCCATATTTGGGTAAGAAAATCAAACTCTAACTTGTTTTAGAGCTTAGAATAGTCTAAGTATTGATGTAACTAACCAAATTCATGCCTTAGGTTGTTAATCCACCGTTGACAAAGACTTATCATCTAAATCATATCCGTTACGCATTTTTCAGTTTATTGTGCGGACTATATATGCATAGGTTATGGTTTCAAGACTTTCAATGTCAAATAATGATTTATTACTGACGTGGATGTCATGACACATGCTAAATGCACTATCTATTTTGTTTTACGTATATGTATAACCTATGTTGTACATAGCGTATTTCATGTGTTTGTTGAAATATTTGTATGCATTTAGAATTTGATGTTGTGATTGTCATGATTAATTGTCGTAAATATATGATTATTATGTATGCGACATCTCCTTGGCAAAAGGATTTGTCCTAATACGTAATATGGCCGACGTACGTGATGTATGTTGAAAAGTGTAGTCTAAGTGCCTGTGAAAATGTCTGAATGAGTTAGTAATTAGTAGAGTGTGATTTGTAAGGGAGTTGAGATATGAATCCTAACTACCTTGTTTGTATGTATGATTTTCTCCATGAACTATTTAGCCTACTTATTCATGTTAATTGTGTGTATGATTTTCTCCATGTACTGTGTATTCATGTTTACATTATATTCCATAACATGCTCACATGATTGTAGGATTTGATTTAGTATTCATTATTGTGACTGTATATGATTAGGACTATATCACAGTCCAGGTAATCAGTAACAGTTCTCGAACAGGTGGTTGAGGATATTTTCACCATGCAGGATGTGTTTGATGAATCTGAGCCGTACTTAGGATGTTCAACAGTGGTTAGGCCACACGGAGTGCTTATGCATTTCATGTCATTCAACTCAATGTGGGTTTGTCCTAGTCGAGCTCGTCAATTAACCTGATTGACCCGATGAATGTTCACCATGTTTGGATGCTACTGTTTGAATCTAAGGTACCAAACTCACCAGTGAAACCCTGTTAACCTCGGTACCTCGATCCGCTAAGACTCATGAGCCAGATATGGTAGTATGGGACACCGTGGTCGTGCTGTCGGCCTACGCTGGGGCGACGAGCCTCCTTATAATGATCAGTGAACAACCTAAACTTGTGAACCGATTATGGTGGTATAGGACACTATATTTGAGTTGTCGGCCTACTCTGATTGGTGACGAGCCCTTTGTAGTGACCTCGAGTATATCCTGAAACTACATTGGGGCGACGAGCCTTATATAGTATCTAGGATATAACTAGACCTGTATTGATTGGTGACGAGCCCTTTATAGTGATCTAGAACCATAACATCGTATGAGATTTACTAAGACTGACGACCCTAGAATGGATCATTGTTTGGGTATTGATATAAGGGAGGTACCTTAGCTTCCCAATCCAACTATATGAAAAGGACTAATAAGAACTGGGTAATCATGTACATGCACCACACTGCATGTGCCGTTTAGCATTGGGTAGAGCACTGAGGAAGTGACTGACATTCGTGACCGTAAGATGAAGATCACAGAGGGAGTGTAGGCGAGGGCATGCATTATTACTTCATACATTCTTACATTAATCAGAGTAATTAGGGATATTTGATTGTATTGCTTTATCATTACTGCTTGATTGAATTGATAACATGTTAACCTTTGCTGTATAGTTTTATTGAGTTGATCACTCACTCCCACGTTATGGGATGGTGCTTAAACACCAACTAGACTCTAACTTAGCTGCAGGTGATGGTGATGCCTATGAAGCAGAGCCGGAGTTTGATGATGATGAGGAAGCATTCTCGTGCATGCAGTTTTCGGGTGGATTCGCGTGAGCCGAGTCTGAATATCGGGGCTTCAGGGTTTATGCTTATTAGAGGACTTTCACATTTTATTATTTGTATTTGAAAACAAGACTTGTAACTTATGACCTGGCAAAGCATATATACTTTGGGGACTTGTATTAGCTTATATACTCATTTCAGTCTTTCGCTTGCATATTCTAATTGTCCCTAGATTATGTTTGCTGATTTGGCTTAATCTATTTCATGTTTCATGCACTAATATAAACAACATACAACCATTATTAAACATGTTGCATAAGTGATGTTTTGAAACTTGGGAGCTGAGTTATACTCGACCCTCGATTTTCAGGGCGTTACAGTAAGGAATTGCTAAAATATATGGTGTAACTAACCTAGTCTATGTATTTGGTGAAGATTTGGTGAAGTGTAGCCTAAGTGTTTAATAAATTATCTGAATGAGAAATTGTTGATGATTTATATTTATTAAGAGTAATAACATAGGATTCTTAATTAGCTTATTCATATGTATAGTTTCCTTCATGTAATCTTATTTACCTCTACGTAGTTTATAGATAAAATGCAAGTGTTAGGTAATATGATCAATGTGTTTGATGAAATGTTCAAATGAGGAATTTATTTGGATTATTTATTAAATGCTAACATGATTATCACATGTGTCTACCTATTACATCTGAGTAAGATTGGGACTACAGCGTAGTCCAAGCAATCGATAACAGTCTCCGTTTGGGTGACCGAATTAGTCTCGCCACATTGGATATGTTCGATGAATCCGGGTCGCACGACGATTGTCGACAGTGGTTAGGCTACGAGGGGTGCTTATGCACTCCATGTCGGTTAAGTCAGTGTGCGCTTGTCCCAATCGAACTTGTCTAATAAACCGATTGGCCTATTGTGTGTTTATCATGTATGGACCCCACTGCTTGAATCTATAGTACCGCTCACCAATGTAAAGGTCTACTTTAACTATGGTACCACAATCCACTAAGACTCATGAGTCGGGCATGGTCATATGGGACACTGTGCTCGAGCTGTTCACCTATGCCGGGGTGACGAGCCTCCCTGTAGTGACCAGTAAGCAACTAAGACTCGTGTGTCGGATATGGTGATATGGGACACCATGTTCGAGCTGTCAACCTATGCTGGGGTGTCGAGCCTTCCCATAGTGATCGCGAGTATAAATTTTTGAATTTGCCTATCGATTATTTTTCATTGGTAGTGATGACCCTATTGAAATTGCGATGATGACCAATTTAGTTGAAGTAGGAATATGTTAATATGTCCTAGAGGGTGGTGAATAGGACTTTTATAAAAAATTTATGGTTTATTTAAAATCCTATCAAACTTAACCTGAGTAGATATGTATGAATCAGGATTTCTTCAAGATAACTCTAATGGCTTACAAGCCAATTAGAGGATCCAATCACAAAACTGATTTAATGATAAATATAATGCAATTCAAAGTTTATGATGGATGTAACTGTGTGTGAGGTGTGATCCAATATGAAAGCATTTAATAAAATCACAGAAGTAATAAAAGATAAACATCAATCACAAACACAGTCATTTTTATAGTGGTTTGACTACTTGTCTACTCCACTCCCAGCAGACGCACTCAACCCTTGAGTGTACCGAATTTCGCTAAGGAGGTTTCACACGGTTCACCTCAAACCTGAGGTTTTAAATCAAGTTCACTTCTAACCAGTATAACTTACACTTACGCTGACATTTTATGCTCCCACGAGCAAGGGTCAACACATAGCACCCGATTTTAGGCACACTGACCAAGGTTCCACACAAGGAACCTCTCTTGTTTATGATATCACGAGCAAGGGTCAACACAAAGCACCCACTTTTAGGCACATTAGCTAAGGATCTTCCAGAAGACTCTAACTATTTATGCTCTCCACAGAGCAAGGGTCAACACAACACACCCACCACGTACACTCCCGCCAGAGGCCTCCTAGAGGATTTACAAGGGGTGAGAAATACCTTAGGACCCAATCCTACAAAGGAATGATTACAAGGATCCTCTGGACTCTAATAACTTATAGATAAGTGGATGAGTCCCTTTTATCTCTTTGTCGAAGATCTCTTCCTTTGTTGATGACGAGTCTTCTGCTTCGTTGAACCGCAACTCAGAAGATATAGCAATGCATGGCGATGAGTTGGGTCAAGGTTGTAATGGAATCCTACTCTATTGAAAGTTTTTCTATAAGGAAAATAGAGTGATTCCAATCATTTATGTATTCAAGATATCCCAGCTTAATGATTTGCCATTAAGGTGGTAGATGAAGGATCCTTGAATGTGGAAGTTCATTCCCCAATCCACTTTATTAAATGTTAATAATGAGAGTGGATTGGAGGATGAACTTCCATGAGAGAAAGGTCTTTAGGTATATGATCTAAGGTTAAACACTCAAAAGAACTCTCTCCTTTCTGTACCAGCAACTAAATCCAAATTCTCTATATATAAGCAAAAAGTTCCAATGGATATAAAATGGTAACATTTATGAAAGAGTTCGATATCATCGAGCAGGATCGATATCATCAAGCGTATACTTTCGATTGTATCAACTGGCTGCTCAATGATGCAAACTCAAATGTCATACGCTTTTGAAACTTTTTGTCAGCTGGTCGAGGAAATTGAAACCTATGTCAATGTCATTGGATTTCGAACTCTGATTTCATCGACACGAGGATCGATTCCTCGACATTTGAAAATGAGAGAGACAATGCCTTTGAAATATTTTCGGTCAAGGATAGATCGAGGTACACTCGATATCATCGGAATTTGAATGTCGATGATATCGATAGTCGTGTCCACACATCGATAAATCTGAAGGATTTTCCAGTTAAGCTTGTTGGACAATTTATGTCCATTCTCGATGCAATCGACTTAGCCTCGATATCATCGAGATTTGAATATCAATTCTATCGATTGACCCTCAATCCAAGATAAAAATCACCTGAAAATGTTGCTGAAAAAATATGTCCAAGATCGATATCATTGAAGGCCTTCCGATATCATTAGTTTTTAAATTCTGAGAATATCAAGGAGTACTTCGATATATCGAAGGTCTTTATGATTTGCTTTATAAAAATACGGACGCAAACTCTCCACTGTCGATTTTATAGAGTCAGCTTCAATAGACTCGAGATTCAAATTTCGATGATATCGATACAGCTATTGATACATTGATAATTCAGTCCAGAAGAATATGCGGTTGTTGGACAACTTTTGTCCTCATTTCGATAGTTTCGATTGATCATCAAGGATGTTGACAGCATTTCTCGATTATAACGATCAATCTATCGATAAATCGTTAGAAATAAAAAACTTAGAGATTTTCTAAAATTTTGAAAAAGTTTTCTAACTAAAAACCCTATGATATTCTAATCAATTTTTATGGGTTTTAATTACCTGGTGTTTTAGAACATGGGATGTGAGGCTTAGATTTACCTATGGTGAGTTCGAGCACACTTCTGGTTAAGGCAAACGGTTGATTGATCTTCCTATGGAGCTTCTTTGTCTAGCTGACTCAACACTCACGCTAATTGACAAACCAGGGCACTTTCACTTACAACTTTCCTATCGTATGTGCTTGACTAGGAGTGACGAACCTAAATGGATCCTTCGATTTGGGTTAATGATATAAAGGGAGGTACCCCAGCTTTCCAAATCCGCTATATAAATAAGCCTAATTAACTACTTGGCTAACATGACCATGCATCGCACCGCATTAGTTAGGATGTGCTTTAAAGGCGTTGAAGTCGCACTGGAGGTAATAATGTCATATGCAAAATAGGTTGTCGGAGTCACTTTTTAAGGGAGATTTGATGCGAGGGCATACATCATTACTTGTACTCCATTCCTGCATTAACAAGACTAGTTAGGAAGTGATTGTTAAGTTGCTTTATCATTACTGCTTGATTGTCTTGATAACATATTAACCTTTACCTTATAGTACCACTGAGTTGATTACTCACTCCCATCCTGGGACCATGTTTTAAAACACAACCAGACTCTAGTTTGGATGCAGGTGTTGACGAAGTCTATGCAATAGAGTAGGACTTTATGGATGAAGAGGAGGAGTTCCACTACTTTCAGCTCTCAGGCAGATCTGTGTAGACCTTGTGTTGATTCACTGGGAACACTGGAATTTTTGGCTTATATGGACATCTTACATTTACACATTTTGTATATTTTGAAACAATACATGTATATATTCAACCCGGTTACATACTCATACTTCGGAGGTTGTGCAACACTTACATAATTATATATGCTTCAGACTTCCGCTTGCTTAATTTAATTATATCAGGAGTATGATATGTTATTTTAGTATAATCTCACTCATGTTTAACTCATTAATATGGACAAAATCTGAACATCATTATCCATGTTGCATAAGTGATGTGCTGGATCTCAAGAGTATATCTTTGATCGACCATCGAAATTCAGGGCATTACACTAATTGAAGCTTATCTCGGGCTAGCCGAAGTTCTAACTTCTTTACCTATAAATTGATTTCTTCTCTCATTTCGAATTATACAAGTTAATTATCAGAATTCTTCTACAAGAGAGAGAGAAGCTCAAGTTGTTAGCAAACTATTGGATGGTATTTATAATTTATTTAAATAGTTTTTTCAATTCCGTTTACTCTTAAATCTTTCAAGTTTAAATTTAAGAGAGTAAACTATACTCCTTTTTAGGATCTAAGAGAATTTAATTAAGTAGCTTTTGGGTTTAACTTAATTAAAATTAATAAAACCCTAAACCCTTTCTATTTTTCTGAACAAAGCACCGTCTACATTCAAGAAAGAGGTTGTTTGTAATGCACCGTATTTTCAGGACCCGAGTATATGACTCGTTTCCCAAAAACACGAGTTTTAACATATAAAGAGCCAAATTCCATATATATCATTCAGAGTTAGCAGTTAGTATAGTATGGACAAATCAAACGTAAAAGAAAGTTGCATTATCATTTAAATATACAAGAAGCTGCCCATAATAACTTATACAACCACTGTCTTTGAAATTAACAATTATAAGATTTAAATACATGAGAGATTCAAAAGCATATAAAACATATAAACGAAAGTCACGAGATCGCGCAGCTTCCTTAACAGGTACAACCATGCATCCTTGAGCATTATAACAGATGTTCATCAGTTTGAACCCGCATATCACTTAAGTCGACCTGTGCTACCTATACAGTTATATATTTGATGGATGAGTGGCCAGCTCAGTGTGAATTCCTCTCAAGATTACATACTGCCACCTCAGACAAGTATAGCATGAAAGCACCAAGGTAATCAAAACATAACAAAATGCATTCTTATTATATGCATGGATGCATGAATGCATCATCACCCTGGGGATGCTTATCCGTGCGGACATTGGGCTTGTCACCCATGCAAAGGCTAGTCAATAATGCATCACGTATCGTATAACGACTACCTATTGTGTCACACCCAAACACGAAAGTCGTGCTCACAAAATTCCTGATCACTGAATCTGGTGCCAACAACCTCCGTAGTACCCCATTCTCGGCTCACAACGCTCATATGCTAGATTCCGATCTTGGGATCCTACAAGGAGGATTTTTCAACGTACATTTGTCTCGTAAGAAGCATAACCATAAGTTTACCCAAATCATAAAGGAAACATCATCATCACATATCCACTAATATAAATAGTTGAATACAGAGCTAAAAGTGAAATACATATGTCGATAATTAAAGCTCTGGAAGATAGTTGTACGCTCCAAGCTCAACGTTATTACTACCTAACGCCACCTGCACGCATCTATCATGCATAAGCTTATAGAAATCTTCGAGGGTGGTGTAAGTGTGTGCGCAAGTTAAGTGCCAAGAATGCAATATCAGAGAAATGTAAAAATATGCTGGTAAGTTTATAATACCATCAGCCTTATCCAGGTTATGCGATGTAAAAATATAATAAGGCAATATCATATAATGAGAAAGCAATTTAGATCAGTTATACAATGTGGAGACATAGTAAGCCAAATATCATATACTGAGGATACAATACAATAAGAATATCCTGACGAGTCCATAAATACCGTCAGCCTCATCTAGGCCATATAATTATAAAAATATAGCAACCCAAAATGCCATATGTCGCAGATGTAATGCAATATGCGGTGCGAATGAAATGACCAAGCTGGAGTGTGAAGTCAGGATGATAGTACGTAGTATCGTAGGCTATGAGGTCCATCACAAAGGACTTCTATCCAAACTAGTCCCATACCTAAATTTGGATAGTTAAACTCAATGTGGTAAACTCTTGATCTCAAGTTGGTTGCGCACTCCAATCGAAATCCTGACCATTATGAAGGTACACATTACAATTAGTTACACACTACCAGCTCGAGTGGATAGTGAATGAATGAAAGAATGAATGAGTAAAATGCTGAGTATGCAACTCCTGCTTAATAAGTCCACATATCAATACCGTACATCTCTGGGATCATCACTTGGGTCTAGTACACTCAATGCCACCTGCCGCCCCATCAAGTGCACGACTAGGTAAGTGGAAGAAATCTCACTATCCGCTTGGCTAGTAGTCAGCCAATATCTACCCGGCACGTCGATAGCAAACCAATTTATGAGCTGGTCAAACTCAGCCTAGCTATGCCTACTCCCTCAAGCGGGTAAGGTCACATCCCTTCCAACCGATCACAACAAAGTGGGAGACCCGGTCTACCGATATTCGACACTCAGGCACTCATGTATCCACTTGATCTAGACATTGGAGCATCTCCTGGCCACAGAGGTTTAGGAACTTTCACCCAGGGACATTTATAGTACTCCGGGTAGAAAAAAATTTTGGTGTCCCATCTGGTCATCCAAAATATGCTTGTGGAGTCTACGGCCCTGATATCACTAGGGCGTACAATAGTCATATTCCAAAATGTGAGATGCATGGGTCATACCATCCAGTCATGCATTAAACCTACGCGTACCACGCGCTCATGTAGGGTAACTCCATCTCTCAGGGAGTCCTATAATAATTCACCCAATGGCATGTGTTATGATCAACCACTCCTCGTATCAAGCATAGATATGATGTGCATGGCATGGATCATGGAGCTATACTAAACATGTTATATGATGATGATGTACTCTCCTCATATTAAGGATGGGCCTATACGGCCTACTCATATCAAGAATGGGCCAAACGAGGCCTAAGGGAAGGTCACAATGTGGACATTTAACTGTCATTGCCCATCAATGTGGACATTCAACCAACATTGCTCCAAAGGAGTAGCCCTCATAGGGCCAAACATATAGTGGGCCTATGGCCTCACATAAGGGCCTCATATACATCACATTGGGCCTCACTCATGGGCCACATATACATCACATTAGGCCTTACTCATGGGCCTCATATACATCACATCGGGCCTCACTCATGGGCCTCATATACATCACATCGGGCCTCATCACATAGGCCTCACATACATCACACCGGGCCTCACATATCACAATGGGCTGCATCACATGGGCCTCATATACATTAAGTGGGCCGCATTGCATGGGCCTGATGGGCAGCCCATAATCTAGGAAAAATGGATGGGTAGCCTGGATATACAACGCATTAATCAAGGTGGGCCGCTGCCCTAGACGGTGTGAATACATAACACATATCGCGGTGGCCCCCCGTCTCATGGACGGTGTGGATATACATCATGGCGGTGTCCACATCTAGGGATAGACGGCCTGGATAAAATATGTATAGCATGGTGGGCCACGTCTCTTATGGCTGGATGGAGTGGATACAACACGTACATCACATGGGGCCCACGCCCACGTGGACCCCACGAATACAGCACATCATCAAGGTAGGCCCCACTGGATCTGGACAGTCTGGATCAAACACATCATCAAGGTGGTCCCATGGACGGATGACACAGATAAAACTCACCCATACATCATGATCAGACCCACAGAACTTACTGATATCAATACAGCAACAATAAACCCATACATCATGGTGCATCTCACATAGATGGACGGTTGGGATAAAACCCATAAATCAGGGTGCGTCCCACATAGATGGACGGTTGGGATAAAACCCATACATCATATGGGACCCACAGACTTGTTGACGTCATTATAGTAGGAGTGCTGCTCGTGGGGCCACAGATGGATGGTCTAATATAGCACATACCTGATGATCAGGCCCACAGCCTACTGACATCCATACAAATGGACGAACAGTCCAGATGTAACCCAAACCTCATGAATCAGACCCATAGAACTTGAGACGTTAACTCAGCAGCCATGTGGCTGGGTGGTCCCCACCGTCCAGATGGAAGGTGGGATATATGGCACGTATATCATAGCAAGACCCACCGTCCAGGAAATCTTGACGGTAGGGATAAAACACATATATCAAAGGTGGGTCCCACCATCAATGGACGATGTGGATGCCACATGTGTGGCCTGGCTCCACCGTCCAGAATATTAGACGGTGTGAATACACAGATACATAAAGGTGGTTCCCACCATCCAAGGTCTGGACGATGTGGATTCCGCATCTAGTGGGTCCCACATGTGGCAGGTGGGTCGACACATGATGGACAACGTGGATGAAGAATCATACATTAGGTCAGGGCTCCACCATCTATCTATTGGATGGTGGTGGTATAACCCATATATCAAGTAGGTCCCACGAGTAGGGATGGTGTGGATTACAACACACATGCAAGGTGGGTCCCATGTGGTGACCCACCAGCTACAAACTAAGCTAATATTGGTATTTTCATTCAAGAAGGCCTGTCCCAATGGACAGGCTGGGTGAGTCACACACACATCAGGGTGGGTCCACATGAACGTGGCCCACTCGTTCCAAGATCAAACTAATATCCGTGTTTTCCATCATCCAAGTCGTTGGACAGTCAGTCCGGTAGCACGGTGGACCCTACCTGCTGGACGAACAGTGTGGATGGGATAGCATCATGGTGGACCCAAGATGGGAAAGAGAGAAAAAGATGTATGAAGGGGAGGGACCTCGCCACTATGGGCCCTCCCTATACTCAATACAATGCATACATCAAGTGGCTCCCACCACAAACGAGCCCACAAATAGAAATCAACAGAAGAAATTCTAGGATCACCCACCGTTTGCACTCCTTCTTGGTCCCTTAGTTTCCTTAGCTCATTGACTTCAGCTTTGATGGAAGATGATGGAGATTGAATGGCTAAGATGAGAGATGAGAGGGGTAGGAAGTGGGCCACACCTAGCTTCTGTTTTTGGGAAGCTTGGACGTCCACTCTCTCTTGGTGCTTGGAATAATGGTGGAGAAAATGAGAGAGAGAGAGAGAGAGAGAGAGAGAGAGAGAGAGAGAGAGAGGAGATGTAAGGAAAGAGGGATGGATTGTTGTAAGGAAGGGATGAGTTGTTGTAAGGATGGGTTGACTTTGAGGATGGGAGAGAGAGGGGTGTCATGCTTTATTGGTAAGAGAGAAATAGGTTGTACTTGATTGATTGATGTGAAGTTTGGTAGAGATTCTCTTGGATTTTGTAAATGCATGGCATTTTTCTTAAATATGCGCAAGCCCACAACTCCTGGCCTAGGTATCGCATCGATGAGCAAGACGCAGCGACGGTGCAATCGCAAGGGTACAAGTCTAAGGTCGAGTCAACTCAAATCGACAGATGTGACTTGGGGTCGCACGCAAATGCTATCTACACGACGCGGGTCACCAAAATTCGACAAGGAGGATCGCAGAAGTCTAAGGAATGGTACGATCGAGGATATGGGCCTCACATATCATACATCACGTACGTTAGTGATAAATGTTGATCTGTACCATGTATGCATGATTAGCCAAACCATTGTTAGTCCAATTACAATCAACTAATTTAAATAGACTTAATGTCACTACGGGGGCTCGTCACCAGTGTAGGCCAACAGCTCGGGCATATTGTCCCATGACCACCATCTCGGGCCCATGAGTCTACCACCTTATGGTGTGTATAGAACTCTTCAACATGTGGCCAATCAATTCTCAATGTATGAGAAACTATCATCATATGTTGAGTGAAAATGACTGTCAAAGATACTAAAATATGATGATTAAAGGGAGTCGGTAGGCCTGCCTTAAACACGAGTAAACAGCGGTGATAAAGAAAAATCGTCAAACAGTTCACCTCAAAATTAAATGGGTGGATTCAACCTATAGATGGTAAGTCCCATGAATAAATTGCCACTAACATAACCTCCATGTTAAGGGTCTATTTCTAGCACAATCAGTCTCATTACACCCTGAGTACGAACTCTCTTTCTTAAATAGAAGTTCACCTCACAACTAGAGAGATTTTGATTCACGTGTGTCTTGCAAACAGTACAATAGCATATCCAACTAGAATAAAGATCAAGTATCGAACTAGGATGTCACTCTAATAGAGTACAACCTAAGTGCAAGTATAAATACAGTTCAAGAACTATTAAATGAATCAAGCTCTAGCGTATGCATTTGATATTCATGATCAACTCTCAAACATATATCTAAGTAAGTTAATCTAATAATTAATCAAGCTCTAAGACATCATTCATAATCAATTTAAAAGTTATCATTGATCTAATTTAGAGATGAAAAAATCAAGGGGAAAAGTTATCACCTTATGTTTGAATCGCTTGCACCATCGCTACGAAATGTGTGTTCCCTTAGAATCAATTCCTACCATCAATCTTAAGTTGTACAATTAGATCCAAGCTTACACACTATTTAGGGTTAGGGTCTTAACCTAGGGTTTGGATTACCTAGGTTTTAGGATTTTATCCTAGGATTTAGTTAAATGCTTAGATCCTAAAATTTTAATCCAAGATTATTAATATATCATCATCATCATCATCATCATCATTATTATTATTATTATTATTATTATTGTACCATGGGCCAAATACTATTCATGATAGGAGTTTTAATCTATCCATATTAATAATGATGGTTTATAAGTTCATATTTAAATGAATCGACATTATCAAATATTCTTATAATGATTGATAACCTCTTAAATAATACAAGTAATAGTGTTAGAATCTTTACTAACGATAGTATAATAAGGACTCATACTAATAATTATATTAACAAGAATTATACTAATCCCGTATTGAAAATGATGATATTCTCTAATGATAATAATAATAGTTATCATTAATGAATCTAGTTATGATAATAGATATTATGATCTACAATAAATTATGAAATTCTACAATTAGGTCAAACCTAACACATCATCTATGTTTAGGGTATTGACCTAGAGTTTAGATTACTTAGGTCTAGGATTTCACCCTAGAGTTTAGGTTTATGATAATTTTTAGGATTTGAACTCTAGTTGGTACATTATTAATTTTAATAACTATTAGCATTAGTTTTATAATTTATATTAGCTAACATGGTAATAAAAAAATTATTATAATGAAAATTAACAATAGAATTATAATTGATGATAATAATATCCGTAACACAATTTAGTACATTGTAATGTTAATTATTATTTCTAGTCAATATCATTAAAATAACATTCATTATTACAACAGATAGAAAATAATAGTGATATTATTAATAACAAAATAATTGATGACGAGTTTGAAAATTCTCACCTTGATGACTCGGTCCGAGCCGAGTTAACTCGGTTCAACACAACTTTCCTCTCTTCTTCTTTCTTACCATAACTCTTCTCTAATTTCTTTCAAAGTGTTGTGTCCCAACATGACCAACTATCTACTGGACTCACATCAATGGTCGACACAAACAGGGAGTGAAGGAGACAGCGACTCAGATGAGCTGAGACGAATCGACTCGGTATTAAACCGAACAACCCGTAATCTTTGCCAATTTTCTTCTTCCTGATTCTCTTTTCATTTCTCCTCTTCTCCTTACACTTCTCTTCTTCTCTCTCCTATCTTCTTGCTGCTAGCAGTATCCATCTATGGCCATCGAACCCGGCCTGACTCAGCCCCGGTCAAGCCAAGTCGACTCGGTGATGCACAAAGGCAGGCAGCGAGGCAACTTCAAGCTGGTGCAACAACGCACTAGCCACCCCTTCTCCTTTCTTCCTCTCATTCTCTATTAGAATCCCAGCAGCATTCGAACCAAGTCCGGCCTAATTGGAATAGGCCCAACTCGAACTTGGCTCGGTTCGAGCTACTACTTCACATGGTAGTCTCTCTCTCTCTCTCTCTCTCTCTCTCTCTCTCTCTCTCTCTCTCTCTCTCTCTATTCTCTTTTTTTATTTTTCTACTTCTTTGGAGGACAGACAGTGGCAATGGGCCCTACTTGACTCAGCCCAAACTTGGTCCGGATGAGTTGGTCATGGTGGTGCAACAGCCACACCACCCTCTTTCTTCTTCTTTCTTCTTCTTTCTTTCTTCTTTCTTTCTTTCTCCATTCTTCACTCTACTCTCCCAAAACCATCACCAGATGGTAAGAGCCCAAAAAGGGCATCCCGAACTGAGTCTGGCACGGTTTGGAGTGGTGGGGAAGATGGTCAGCTTTCATGGAAAATTTCAAACGGAAGGGTCTTCTTCGAATCTGATTCTAGTGGAGGCTCTGGATTAATGGTAGGCAGCTTCTGAAATGGAGAGGTCGAAGCTGTGGGGGGTTTTGGCTGGTGGTTTCAAACGGATAGGAAAATGGCCAGTTTCTATAATGGTATGTAGAAGGATAAGAGAAGAGACATTTTCTCTTCTTGTTGTAGGAAAACCTAGCTTTCCTAGGTCGTTGGGTCATCAACGAGTGTTCCAGATTTAATCTGGTGAAAACTCCCTCTCAAAATAGTGGGTAGGGACCAAAACTGACCCTGGTTTTGTTTAGAACGTCCTAAGCAAGTGGACAGCTAATATCTCATCTGTTTGGATGATCCAGATCATGTCAAACACCTCAGACATGGATTGTCAACCTGTCGCACGGAGAAAGTTTTCATTTTTTGAAACATTGTGTTTGTAGGGCCTATTTATGTCAAGAACTGTGTGCATGCACACGTGTTTCTACGTGCAGGAGAGGTTGGGTTTCGATCAGGACCTTTCTGCACACAAGATGGTCGGTTCAGATCAAGCATGTGGGTACTGATGGTGGGCCACCGAGCGTTGTAAACATCCGTCCGTTTGAAACGGATGCTGGCAAGAAAGGAGGGAGAAAGCTTGCCTTTCTCGGCTTGGCTCAGGTCAAGGGCATTTGACAAAGCAAGTTGGTCTAGTGCACAGCGGGTGTACACCCTCTGGTGAACACACACCCCATTAAGTGGGGCCCATAGGGCAAATCTTAACAAATCTAAGTCATTCGTCGAGTTCTGTGGGTCCTATTAGGACATTAGGCCAAGGATGAGGCAGATCCTAGGCTTAGGTGGGCCATACGGATTTATTTCTAGCTCCAATGGTGGATTTCTGTCAACCTAGTGGTTGGATCATTCTGCATTTGAATATTAGCGTTTAAAATGGTTCTAGGGACCACTTAGTTGAGAATTAATAGTTGAGTTAGGGAATAGTTGACCTAACACTCATTTAGAAAGTTGAATATTATTATTACAATATTATTATTGTGAGGTCCATATGGATTATTGAATCTCACAAAATTTGATCCATTCATCAACTTTCATGAGCCCAAGTGGGACCCCTAGCCATAGATCAAGCATATCCAAAGCCTAGGTGAGTCATACTTTCTAAGTACATAGGTTATTCTATGATCTATGAAGATCTGACAGTCAGATCATCTTCAGATCTAACCTTCATAGTTCCTAGTGGTCCTTGGTTGATCTTAGGAGAAATTTACAGTTATTATCCTAATCAGATGGTTGGATTAGGGATTAGATGTCCTAGTATACATTAATAACCTTATTATCATTTATCATTTTTATTATTATTATTAATTGTGTCATTCCTTCCACTCTGCTATAATTTGTGGATCCACACTTATCCAAAAGTTTCTAAACTAATTTAAGTGTTAATCTGAATGACCCCACTTGACTCTTAAGTTGCTCAGTTCACAATCATCTGATCAAACCATTCAATTCGGCTATTTTAAGCAAACACGTATCTTCGTAGTCAACTACAGTGTTCGCCCTATAATCCAATAAGCGGATTAATTCAAAACCACTAGTCAATGGTGCTGGTAGTCCTACGAGTCATCTAAAGGGGATTTGATGCTTGATTTACCACTTAGATCGTCGATCAAGTGGCGGATCGCTCTATGCGATGTTATGGGCATGATGAATGGTTTGATTGGTCTATTCGAGTGATTGAAGTGTCAGAGTAGGTGCCCTTGGGGTCGTGATGGACCATTTTGAGAATCACTCAAATGGATAGTTTAATATGTGGGTAGGGATTACTTTTAATGGTTGAATTTAGATTGAAATGCACGTGACCGTTTGCTTAAGCTAGGCTTGCATTTATTTCTAAATTTGGTTATACGGTAACACCCGAGTATTGGAAAGTACAAGATGTTACATTGTTCTGCTACATGCTTCTGCTACGTCTTTTACGATAAAGATAAGTATACCTTTCATAACTTCTTTTAGGTTTTTATGAGATCTCCTATGAAAATCTCATCTTTAAGGTTTTGTCTGAGATATCTTGGTAAAATCTCAGTTTGGGTTTTTATTGTGATAGCCTCTGAAAATCACAAGGAATTATATTAGGTTTTTAAGGTGACCCTATGAAAACCTTTTCATAGTGAAAGCAAAAATTACGAGAGAAGTAATTTTGGGAGTGGAGGAGGTGTGTCTGTTTTTAAAGCACCGAACCATTATAATTCTTTGTGTCATGTGGTGAATGTCTTATTTTTATTTATAGTAGATTGGATGTATTTAATTTCATTTGTGTGGTGAATATTATAATTATTTAATTTACTCTTGCAAGTTTGAGGCTTTGATTTTAAAGAAATTCGTAAAGTAAGGTTGTCCTACCTAAAACTTTAGGTGAAGGTTGTCCTACCTAAAACTTTAGGTGAAGTTTGTCCTACGAATTATTTGAAATCAAGGTTTCAATAATCTAGCAATTTATATCTTTATTTTATTTACATATTCAGTACTTGGTTTGATTATTTAGCATCGTCCTATTCATTCCCCCGCCTCTAGGACATTGTAAGCTCTCCTTTTCATTTTCCTTCCGACCTGGTGTTCTCCATAAATTCCTTCATGCACTACACCGATAGCAAACATAGATTTATTTTTACTCAAACATTGCAACAATACTCCATTGGTCCCTTTTTGATAAAGTTCATTATCGATCAATACATAATTTACAACCATCCTCCTAATGTCTTGGTCGACCTTTGCATGCAATGATCATAAGTAACTTATGATTGGATTTCTCCAGTAATCATTGCACGTATCAACCTGAAAAATTTCATCGATCGATTCCCATTGAAAGACTAAAGACAATGATCTTTTTTGAATAGTCATCATTCTTTCTTCAAATCTTTAGATGGTCTGAAATCCCGATGCTAACTGTGTTATTTCATTTGCATCAATATTATTTTCTAGAGATATATGGTTTAACACGACCTCATTGAATTTACTTACTAATTGCGTAGCCAAAACATGATATAACTGTAGGGTAGTATTTGTATAGTTAAATAAATCATTTAATTGGTTTATTACTAACAAGGAATCTCCCATTACCAATACATCTTTCACTCCTAAATCGGTCAACATTTCTAAATTGATTATCAAAGCTTCATATTCATCTTGATTATTGGTGTAATCAAACTCAAGTTGGAATGCAAATTCTTATTTTCTTCCAATTGGATCAATCAGGACAATCTTTACTCTTAATCCTTTATTAGTCCTTAAACTGTCAAATATCAGTTTCTAGTGTGATCGACATACTACATATAAATATTATATATATATATATATATATATATATATATATATATATATATATATATATATATATATATATATATATATATATATATACATATATATATATATATAACAAAAAGGTTGACTTTCTATGTCAGAAGGGTGATCGGCTAGGAAATTTTCTATGTACTAGCCTTTCACAGCCCTTTGTGGCACATATAATAAGTTAAACTCAGATAATGCAAGAATCTATTTTCCAATTCACTCATTCAAAATTAGTTGATTTATCATATATTTAATTAAATCAGTTACTGCAATTAGACGAAACATTTTGGCCGATAAATAGTGTCATAATTTTGTATCCATGAAGTACAATGATAAACATAACTTTTCTTGGCAGAATATCGTTTCTCAATATCTAACAATGTTTGACTAAGATAATATACTGCATGTTCTTTTCAATTATCATCTTCTTATGCTAGCAAAGCGTCATTTAATTCTGTAGAAGTTGCAACATACAGCTTGAGTGGTCGACCCTTCATTAGTGGCATCAACACTAATGGCCCTGTCAAATACTTTTTAATCATGTCAAAAGCCAACTGATCCATCTAAACTCGTCTCCTTATTTTAGCATTTTTCTTAATAACAGGCATTATATTTGAAATCCATTTGACGTATTTGATGGGTTTGATAAAACTTACTTTCAAAAGTTATTTAATTTCTTCCTTTATCTTTTGAGTCACTTCAATTGTCAGTCGCCTGAGCGGCTATTTATGCAGTCGATAGCCTTCGTTTATAGGTAACCTATGCTCGATCATATTTCAATCTAATCTAAGTAATTCATTATAGTCCCACACAAAATTATCAACGAACTCTTTGAGCAAGTTATATATTTCGACCTGAATCTGTGGATTCAACAATGCACTGATAAAAGCAAGCTTAGGATGTTGTTCAGTTTTCAAATTTACTTCAACTAAAGAATATTGAACCTGAGCTTGAGAATCATCCATCTTCGGTTACTTGATCGAAAAGTATTGTTATTTTCCCCATATTAACAAAGCATTGTTGTCATATTTTTACAACTCTCCTCGACCTGCCGTATTCTAGCCATGAAATCTGCCTTGACTAAAGGTTGATCTGTGACGGGTTTTCTTCTATCGTGCAGCTTAAAGTTGCATGAAAGTGAATTATAGTCTTTGGCAACTCTTCATTCATTTGTATCATTGTTGCAATATCTTTTACAATATTATCTAGGTCGAGTCTAACATATATCCCAATTGGTGTGCCATTCTTGCCATGTCTGGTAAAACATTGATGTCCGATCTCATTTTCAGAAAAATAAGCCTCAACCGTGTTAGACATAGCTATGAATGGTTTGTTATTGGCCAAAACAAATTCTACTCTATCATGTTCAAGAAAATCATGGATCGATGCAGTGATAATAGAATAGATACAAATGAATGAATCCAATCTCTTCCAAGTAAAGCATTGTAATTTGATGAAGTGTCAACCACAAAGAAAGCGGCTAACACTTTCTTAATTCCCACCATTAGTTTGACCTGTAAAATACATTGTGTTTGCGTTACTCCAGCAAAATTACTCATTGTGACCTCAGTCAGAATAAAGTCATCTTAAGTCTTTACCAATTTAGCCATCATTCTGGTTGGGAGAATATTAACAACAGCTCCATTAAAAACTAGAACTTGAGTGATTGAACACCCATCCAAGTGTATGTAGATATATAATGGCTTCAAGTGTTGGGTCATTGTAAGAATTGATCTTTTGATAATTATCTTCTCAAAAAAGGTTCTTGGATTAACCATAACGGTCGACACCTTTTTAGCTTCTTCCTCAGAGCTATAGGAATCATTTTGCATGATTACAAGACTTAATTCTATTACATTTCTTTTTATCTTGTTTGGTTGAGATGGTTTAGCTTGGAAACTCAATGGCAATGTCAATACTATATTATAATCCAATGTAATCAATGGGAGTGAGCCAAACGGTATCACTAAATTTAAACATTGGTCCCCCCCTCCCAAAAAATAAAGCCTCCGAATTCAGTTATTGATCAACTTCACTTGCAGCTCCATTCTCTATTCCCTCATATTGTTTAAATGGGGCTTGTTTTAACGATTTTTCTTTTGCCAACACTTCTTCGATCAGAAGATCCTCCGAGAAACACTCATCACTAAAGTATTCGGTCATTCTTTCAATATTCATGCTTTCATTTTTTTTTTAAGATTTTGGTTATTCTTGACTAACTCTACATGAAGTTTAGACATATTGGCTGATATTTATTCTTATTCAAGTTCTAGAATTATCAACCTTGATCACATTTATGAGAACTTTATATGAGGTTTACCCCATATATCGGCTAATTATGTTCGTTCCGCAGATTGTTGGCTTTGTCAACACTGTTTTGGAGTACACATTGAAAGTGCCCTTACAAGTGCCTTGGTTTGTCAATTAGCATAAGTGTTGGGTCAGTCAGACTGCAGAGCCTTATAGGAAGATCAAGTCACAGTGTCTGCCTCAACCGGATGTGTGGAAGCTCACCATAATTAAATCTAAGCCTCACATCCCATGTCTCAATACAGTAGATGAATAAAACCCTTAAAACAAGTTAGAATATTATAAGGTTTATAAGTGAGAAAACTTTTTTGAAAATAGAAAATTTTTAAGTTTTTTTTTCTTTGTCGATTATATTAATACATGTCTCGATATAATCGACCTACGCTGTCGATGTCCTTGATAACCAATCGATTATATCGTAATGAGGACAGAAGTGTCCAACAACCACATGTATATCTGGACAGATTTATCGATGTATCGATATCCCTATCGATATCATCGATATTTGAATATCGAACCCATCGAAAGTGGCTCGATTATATCAACAGGAAGATTTTTAGACCCCCTGTTTTTACTTAAGAAATTCATATATGCTTTGATATATCGAAGCAATCCTAGATACCATCGAAGTTCAAATCTTGATGATATCGGAAGGCTCTCGATGATATCGGTCATGGGCACGAAGTTGTCTAGCAACATTTTTCAGGTGGTTTTCAATTCTGATCGGGGGTCACTCAATAGAATTGATATTTAAATATCAATAACATCGAGACCAGATCGATTACATCGAGAATAGACACAAACTGTCCAGCAAGCTCACTGATAAAATTCTTGGATTTATTGATGCATCAACATGACCTTCGATATCATCAACATTCAAATTTCGATGATATTGAGCATCCCTTGATCATATCTGATGACCTGAAAAATATCAAGCAAGTCACTCTCATTTTCAAATGTCAAGGACTCAATCCTCGTATCGATAATATCGTAGTTCAAAATCCGATGGCATCGACACGAGTCTCGATTCCCTCGACCAGTTGGCAAAAGGTTTTCAAAAGCGTATGACATTGAGTTTGTGTCATCAAGTGGACCATCGATATAATCGAGAGTATACGCTCGATGATATCGAACCTACTCGATGATATCGAACTCTGTCATAAATATAACTGTTTTATATCTGTTGGAACCTTTTGCCTATTTAAAGAGAGCTTGGCTTTAGTTGCTGGCAGAGAAAGAAGAGAGTGCTTTTGAGTGTTTCACCTTAGATAATTTACCTAAAGCCCTTTCTCTCAAGGGAGTTCATCCTCCAATCCACCCTCATCATTGATATTCAATAGAGTGGATTAGGGAATGAACTTTCGCATTCAAGGATCCTCTAGCTACTACCTTGATGGCAAATCATTAAGCTAGGATGCCTTGAATGTATAGATGATTGGAATCACTCTATCTAAACTTTTAGAGAGTAGGATTCCATCATAAACCTTGTCTCAATCCTTCGCTATATATTGGTACATCATTTGAGTTGCGGATCAAGGGAGCAGAAGATTCTTCATCAACAAGTAGGAGATCTTTGTCAACATGTTGAATAGAACTCATCCACTTATATGTAAGTATTTAAAGCCCAGAGGACCCTTTAATTATTCCTTTATAGGATTGGGTCTAAGGCGTTTCTCACCTTTGCAAGTCCTCAAGGAGGCCTCCGACGAGAGTGTACGTGGTGGGTGCATTGTGTGGACCCTTGATCTGTGGAGAGCATTAACATCTGGTTGAAGATGAACCAATCAAAACCTTAAGTTTGAGGTGAACCTTGTGAAACCTCGGGTTAGAGGTAAACCTCGTAAAACCTCCATTAGGGTCTTATGGAAGATCCTTAGGCAATGTGCCTAAAAGTGAGTGCGATGTGTTGACCCTTGCTCGTAAGAGCATAAACAGTCACCCTCAATGTAGGTTGTAAAGGTTGAAGGTGAACCTAATTTGAAACCTTAGGTTTGAGGTGAACCACTGTGAAACCTCCTTAGTGAAATCCATTACACTCAAGAGTTGAGTGGGGTTATTAGGAGTGGGGTAGACAAGTAGTCAAACTATTATAAAAATGACTATGTTTGTGATTTCTATTCTTTTGTATGTGTGATTTACTTCAATACTTTCATATTTATATATCTAAGATCACACCTTACACACATATATAGTCATATCCATCATAAACTAGGTTATATATTATTATTTCTTAAATAGTTTATGATTGGATCCTCTACTAGGCTTAGAAGCTAGTAGAGTTATTTTTGAGTAATCCTGATAGCAACATATTGATAGGATTAGTGAAATAGGATTTTTAAATAAAATTTAAGAACTTTAAAAAGTCCTATTCACCCCCCTCTAGGACATATTGGCATATTCCTACTTTAACTTAAGCAATCTTCACCGCTATTTTAATTGGTATCAGAGCGGGTCTCTCTTTAAGGGCTTCACCACCTAGAGAGTGATCTTGACTGAAGTTTGAAATATGGCCAAAGGAGAGGGCTCATCAGTCACTAGGCCTCCAGTATTTGATGGTTCAAATTATACATACTGGAAGGCTAGGATGCACTACTTTCTAAAATCTTTGGATCATGATGTCTGGGATATAGTTGAAAGTGGATATGTGCCACCATCTGAACAAATTATACTTGATAGTGTCACAACCATTAGAAAATCCAAATCCAAAGAAAAGTGGACGATGTTCGACAAAGAAAAATAGACTGCTGAAGTAAAAGCTATGAACGCCATCTATTGTGTCGTGTCTCAAGATATATTCAATCAAATAAGTATATGTGGGACATCCAAGGAAGCATGGGATCTACCCATGGAGGCACAAGCACTATGAAGAGGTCTAAACTACAACTTTTGACTTCATAGTTCGAAAGTCTCAGAATGGAGGAGCATGAGACGTTTATGGAGTTTTTCACCAAGTTGAATATCATTTGCAACTCTACGGGTGGATTGGAAGAAAAAGTTTCGGTACCAAACATTTGTATGAAAATTCTAAGATCCCTACTGAAACGATTTAATCCCAAGGTAACAACAATTAAGGAGAGTAGGAACATAAACAAGATGAAATTAGAAGAACTGATAGGTTCCCCACAAATTTTTGAACTACACTTCAAACAAATCCAAAACAACTATCCTAAAAACTTCAAAGAAGATAATACATGAGGACAGTGGAAGTGAAAAGGAGGATGAAGATGAGGAAGTGGCTTTGTTGGCACAAAGATTCAGAAGATTCTTTCAGAAGTATGGACACCTATCTATTGAATGTCCAAACAGAAAAACTAAGGGCAAAGCAATGGCTGCCACTTGGGATGATACAGAAGAGTCAAATTTAAAATCTATTGACTCAGAGAGTGATAGAGACCAAAAATCATTGAAAATTCTTATGGTCTCCACAGCTCCAATCATTCCCACGGAATCTAAAAGCAAGGAAGAACAACAAGCCACTAAATCATTTCCATCTGATAATGAGGAGACTGGAGAAGAAGAAGAAGAGATAGAAAATGATAAACTGCCAAATGCTTATAATCAACTCTGTATTCATAGCATCCACATACTTAAAAGACTTGGAATGTCTGAAAACAAGAAGGAATTGTTGTAAAAAGACTTGGACAAAACTTTAGAAATTAATACACATTTAATCAATGATTTACAGTAATATCACTCAGACAATGATAAGCTAGAAAGAGCCAATCTATCCTTAAAAATGGAATCATCAAAGCTTGTGGAAAAAGTTGAAATATTAAAAGATGAAAATGAGCAACTCAAGAATGGGAATTAAACACTCCATTATGACTTAGAGAATCCAAAAAATTTGCTGAAATAAATTACAAATTTTCCTAGAGTGTTGAAAAGCTAGAAAAATTGTTGGGGATGGGAAGACAAGGAAAAGACAAGAGTGGCCTAGGGCATGAGAAAACTAAAAAGAAAAATGGAAATAAAACTCCAACAACAGAAAAACTTGCTACTTCAGGTAGCAATATTAGAACTTCTCCAGTTTTTCATTTATGTGGTGATTTGGGTAACTATAAGTTTGAATGCTTGACATCTAGACGGACTTCAATAACCCTGGGTTAAAATCACATTGGTAAATTCAAACCGATCAGAGAAACACGGAATGTCAAAAGTCCACCTAGGAGAAACACTCATCCATCACCACCTAAAATAAAAGGTAGGATAAGGGAATCATTAGATCAAGTGATTAAGAAAGACATGAATGCTAAATCTACCACAGTAAAGAATTCTGTCTTAAAATGGGTAGTAAAAGAAAAACTAAATTGTCTGATGACTAATTTTCATATACCCTAAAATACCAAGCATAAAAGGACAAGTCCAGGTCATGCATCTAGATTTGGATATTTGTTGAAATGAAGTAAATTTTGCTGAGCTTCAAATGATATATCTGAGGTTCCTTGCCTCCATCTTTTGCATATAAACATTTTAATGTTTATAATTTTGGTGTGTACAGTGATTGTACATTATTTTGATATGTATACTATTGATTCATAAAAATATTAAGTTATACATGAAGAGTTGTCTGAATCTAAATATTAAAAATACTCAACTTCAATATGACTGTTATGGGCATTTTTGATCAAATCGATAAATAGTCGATATCATTGATATCTCTTTGGAACTTGAAAAGGCACACAAGTAGGGATGTCATCGATGACAGTCTTGATAACATAGGAGGAGTTACATCGTTATCATCGAAACACTGGTCGATGATATCAAAGACTACCGCCCAATAAAAGGCGATCGAGCAGAAAAAGTTTCTTTTCTAAAAAAGACTTTTCATTTTTTTTCTCTACTCAAACCCTTGGCCGCAAGATCATCGATGGGTCCTGGAGTCGCCTTAAAACTAGTATTATCCTTCTATTACTTCCATTCCAGATTCTATCTGCCTTTTGGTCGGGTATTTTCAGTTTCTTTAAAAAGGGAATTTTGTCCGTTCTTCCCAAATCTGTCAGTACAGGTAAGCACAAAGAAGCAGTGTCGGGTCCTGGGGAGTCGTCTAGAGCCTCTCGATGAAAATCTCTTACCTCAAAAGAAAAGGAAAGAGCTCTTAAACGTGAGAACCCCACCCATCAAAGATCTCGATAAACCCCACGTGGTGGGCCCCAGTCTGAACCACCGGCACCTCCTCCGACTGGAGTAACCTCACATCCACCAAAATATATGGGTAGAAAGCTCATCCATGAGAGAAAGGTAAACAGGGATTTTCTAAAACCATATGATTTGGAATCCCTGTTTATTGCAATCGATTGGTTGCCCGTTCTAGATTTTGGTGGGCCATGCCAACTCGAACAAATATGCAACTTCCTTGCAGCATGTCACTCACCTGTGTATGATCCCCCTTCTTTCATGGTCTCTCTGGATGGAGATGATGTGTTGATCACACCTGCTACAACGGCCAATATCTTCGAACTGACCATGGTCCCGAAGGGACTCCCTAATATGGACCTTGAAAATGTTGAGATTCGGTCCATGGTAACTAAGTACCTTTGCCATGGTAGGGACATTCCTTGGTATCAAGGGAATGCGTTGAAATCCAGGTACATGGAACCAAAATTTCGAGTTTTGCACGATACCTTCACCACAAATATATATCCCAGAAGTACCAACCGGTCTGATCTCACGAGTTTAATGACCATGCTAGTGTACTCAATCACCAAAGGGACAAAGATCTGTCTTCTGACTCTACTTGTCTATCAGTTGGTGAATGTCATTCATACATCCAGGGACCTTCATATGCCATATCCCTAGATCATAAACATGGTATGCAATGCCATTGATTTCCCAACAACCACTGATTCGGTACATCCTCTCCAAGTTTTTAACAAAAGCAACATTCGTAAAATGGACTTAAGGTTTCATAAGTACCCTGAGGACCCAGAGGAAGATATTCAAGCAGAAGAAGTTGTAGGTGAAAGTGGCACTTCCATGGAAGGGACTGAAATGGCCAAAGATGAACCCCCTAGACCCGATCCAGCACCATCAACATCAATGCATGGGTATGTCAAACAGTTCAAGATGGACAGGATTGGCACAATTCAGAATGACGTCCACTCGATGCAAGAGAGGCTTACTGTCCTGGAATGACTGGTCCAATGTAACACCCTGAAAATCGGGAGTCGTGTATAAACCCAACTCCCGAGTTCCAGACCGTCACTTATGCAACAAAAATGATTATGATTCAATGTTGTCTGAGTTAAAGCATTCACATGAGTAAAAGTATACCAAAATTGCAATTCATACTCCAGATCCAGTGATAAAAGCAAGCGGAAGACTAAAGAATATACATATCACTATATGAAAAACAAAATAGATCTCAACTGTCTCCAAAGTATGAATACATCTCTAAGTCTCATATACATGTAAATAAACAGAAATCAAATGTCAGAAATAGTCCCACTGAGAAGTCCCACCAATCCAGGCCCCCTAAGCAAAGCCGTCGTGGTACTGCATATATGAGAACTCGTTCTGGTCCTCATCATAGTCCGGCTCTGCCTCCTGAATCGCTGCCTCACCTGCATCTAAGAAAAGGTCTGGTGGGTGTTGCAAATACCATCCCGTAACGTGGGAGTGAGTAGCTAACTCAATGGAATAATAGAGCAAGGATTATCATGTTCTCAAATCAATCATGCGATAATAGTAAAGCAGTAAATCAAACAATCCTAATACTATTGTTAATGCAATATGACATGACATGATGGATGCCCTCACCGACATTCTCCCTCATACGGCACCATCTGCATCCGCGGCATGCTTGCGTACCGCTTAATGCTCCACATCTTCCAAGCACATGCAATGTGATGTTGATATGATTACCGAGTTATTATTAGTCCTTTTCATACAGTAATATTGGGAAACTAAGGTACTTCCCTTATATCAATCCCAATACAGATCCTGTCTAGGGTCGTCACTCCTAGTAATCTCATACGATGTATATTTTGTAGGTCGCTGCAAGGGCTGCCAGGGCTGTTGCTCGCACTCGTTGCACTGCTCCCCCATCACCTTATCAATACAGGCCTACTGTACTCTCACTGCTACGGAAGGGTGCATAAAACACCTCGTGTGGCCTAACCACTGCCGCCAACTCCAAAACACGGCTCGCATTCATCGACGCGTCGTTCGTGGCAAAGATAAGCCAACCACGAATTTACTCAGTTACCGACTGCCTGGACTAGGTATAGTCCCAAACATTTATGAATTCACATCAGTAATCATGTAAGAGTAATGAAAATGAAATGCAACAATGTAAGCATATTAACACATGTTATAACATACAACTTAAGTAAATCATCTAACACATGCATTGCATACATATAATGAAATTATGCATATAGCCAATATGTAGAAAATCATTTACATCAGCATATTATTTGAGAATTCAATCTCAAACTAATTCATAACACCATTTAATTCAATACATACTAATACAAACATTTATACAAACACTTTTACTACATACTTAAGTCTACATATAGTATGACGACTCAAAGTACGCGTTTAGGCGAATCTCTTCGCCAAACTAATTATGCACGCATTCCTAATATCCTAATGCGACAAGAAGTCATGTTAATCATCTCAGCAAAATATGGATGAAAACTGTATTTCCTACAAATGACTAAAATGTCCTAAATCTCATATTTTTCGTCTGCTTACGAAACAGGAAACGGACAGCATGTTGTACATGTCAAACGGTGTTGCCGTCGATAATCTACTATTAAACAACATTGAAAGCGTTGAAAACAGTCAATCAAAGCGTCTAAAATCCGCACCTTTTCTCCTATAAGTGTATTGATTCGAACGGAGCATGTACGCTTCGTCTACGGCGAACCGGGAACTTATTTTATAAGATCTGTAAGCTACTTCGCTATGGAAATGACAGAACCTCAAATCATCAAGTATTTAGGATCTTTTCTTACCTAGAAATGCGGTGTAATCGCCAGGAAAGTGATTGAGGTGCGTTGTTTAAGCACGTGCAACACGTAGTGCAAGCAGCAGGAAATTCTCTCCCACTCTCTCTCACAATCTCTCACCTTTTCTCTCACACCAGCTAAGGTTTCTAGAAAATTCGGATGGGTGAGAGAAGTGAGGGTTTAAGCCCCTTTTATAACCCAAAACTTGCCCAAAACAGGCTTGGGAACAATGTTTACTTGATGCCTAACCAAGTCGGGGCTGTTTCGGTCCAAAAAGCTATTTCTGGAGGTCCCCTGGTCGAACGAGATCGGACTTAAGTTCATGCACGTCGGATGTCGATCACATCCCATTTTCAGACCAGTAGTGTTTGTAGATCGCATGTGGCGGTCCAGTTTTAGTTCAGCGGTCAGCACACGTAGATCAGGCCTACAAGTCTCATGATATGAAATAGAAATTTTTCCTGATCCAAGGGTGTAATTTGGCTGAATTCTGACTGTCAGAACGCTTAATAATAATGCGTCAAGTCGTGTGCCAGATTTGAATTTCAAATTCCAAATCTAACCCTATTCTCACTCTCTTCACTCCAGGCTCAATGAAATAGCCTGTGAATGTCGGTTGGACTTAATTTTCGAAATGATTGTCAAGTCCAGTTAGGCGGTTATAACAGTCTAAGATTGTAGGTATCGAACTTTCGACGCGTGGTCTAGATCCAATACAAAGTTTCAAAGAGGTCCTGAGAACAAACCGGTTTAGAGTTTGATCCGAGATTTTAGAGTATTATAGCGTCATTGGTTCTACTCGCTTTGAGTCTTGTAGAACGTATTTAAAGTGACCAGGGACTATTTTCCAGCTACTCTAGCGTCGCGCTAGCTAACTTACACTTATTTTCTAAAGGAATTAATCCTACACGATTTCTGGTCGAGTTGATACTCGAGCCCAAGTACTGATTTTTTCAGGGCGTTACATCCAAGGAGTACATCAAACTGTCCAACAATTGGTTGATCTGATGACTTGTCATCGGGACGATATAGCGCCACCCTACTCGGCTCCATAGTGCTAGTCATTGAATACTATCATACACACCTCACTCCTATTTTCACATATGAACATTAGTATCTTTTTAGATGTTCTACGTACTCATGGGTGTATGTAATAGTTCTCTAACTTGCATAGTTATTTTTTCTTGGTTAGTTGTATACGCCCACAGTTGGGCTAATACGGATGGTTATTTTTAGGTGCCCATACATTGGCTTGATGTTTTTTTTATGGGATAACTGTTAATCTACTGTTGTCTGTGGTAGTATGTGGTTTAGATATTTTCTAGATATGGCTGGTTATAATTTAAATCCTTTTTATTGCCATGATTATGTCCTATAGGACCCCTGGTTTATTCAGTGTCTAAGATGGAATGCATATGATGTCCTTTTACTGGTTATCTACTACTTTAATTAATCTAATATGCATCAATATCTTCTGAAAGTGATGTATGCTTTGAACTAATCTAAATCCTTTTCCATCTATATCTGTTAGTTCTCCCACATGTCTTTAAACTTCAGTCACTATCAACTTCTATATCTTTGTTAATGACTGATAAAAAAGGGGGAGAACAATTCAAACACACCGAACAAAAATTTATATATCTACTTGATTGGTGTTGCAGGTGTTAGGGGGAGCAGTTGCACCAAGATAAGGGGAGTTCGCTATTAGGGGGACCAGATATTGGATTGTGTACATGGTTCACTAGAATTTGAAAAATGCATGTACACACAATTTAGGTTGTGTTTGTCTAGATATTGTCCTAGAGTGTTTTAGGTATTTTGTCATGTAATTGACAAAGGGGGAGATTGAAAGTGCCCTTGTAAGTGCCTTGGTTTTTAATTAGCGTGAGTGTTGGGTCAGTCAAATGCAGAGCCTCATAGGAAGATCAAGTCAAAGCGTCTGCCTCAACCAGATGTGTGGAAGCTCACCATAGGTAAATCTAAGCCTCACATCCCATGTCCCAATACACCAAGTGAATAAAACCCTAAAACAAGTTAGAACATTATAGGGTTTATAAGTTAGAAAACTTTTTCGAAAGCAGAAAATTTCTAAGTTTTTCTTGCTTTGTCGATTGTATCGATACATGTCTCAATATGATCAACCTGCGCTGTCGATGTCCATCGATTCTATCAGAATGAGGACAGAAGTGTCCAGCAACCACATGTATATCCAGACAGATTTATTGATGTATCGATATCATCAATATTTGAATCTCGAGCCCATCAGAAGTGGCTCGATTATATCGACAGGAATATTTTCGGCGCCCCTGTTTTTACTTAAGAAATTCATATATGCTTCAATATATCGAGCCATCCTTGATACCATTAAAGTTCAAATCTCGATGATATCAAAAAGCTCTCAATGATATCAGTCATGGGCACGAAGTTGTCCACCAACATTTTTTAGGTGGTTTTCAATTCTGATCGGGGTCACTCGATAGAATCGATATTTAAATATCGATGAAATTGAGGTCGGATCAATTGCATCAAGAATGGATACAAACTGTCCAGAAGCTCACCGATAAAATCTTTAGATTTATCGATGCATTAAAACGACCTTCGATATCATCGACATTCAAATTCTGATGATATCGAGCATCCCTTGATCATATCTAATGACCTAAAAAATATCAATCAATTCTCTCTCATTTTCAAATGTCGAGGACTCAATCCTCGTATCGATAATATCAGAGTTCAAAATTTGACGACATCGACATGAGTCTCGACTCCCTTGTCAGCTGGCAAGAGGTTTTCAAAAGCGTATGACATTGAGTTTGTGTCATCAAGCGGACCATCGATACAATTAAGAGTATACGCTCGATGATATCGACCCAGCTTGATGATATCAAACTATGTCATAAATGTGACCGTTTTATATCCATTGGAACCTTTTGCCTATTTAAAGAGAGCTTGGCTTTAGTTGCTGGCAGAGAAAGAAGAGAGTACTTTTGAGTGTTTAACCTTAGATCATTTATCCAAATCCCTTTCTCTTAAGGGAGTTCATCCTCCAATCCACCCTCATCATTGATATTCAATATAGTGGATTGGGGAATGAACTTATGCATTCAAGGATTCTCCAGCTACTACTTTAATGGCAAATCATTAAGTTAAGATGCCTTGAATGCATAGATGATTGGAATTACTCTATCTTCCTAATAGAAAAACTTTTAGAGAGTAGGATTCCATCATAAACCTTAACCCAACCGTTCGTCATATATTAGAACATCATTTGAGTTGCGGATCAAGGGACCAATAGATTCTTCATCAAAAGGGAGGATATCTTCGTCAACGTACTAAATGGGACTCATCCACTCATCTATAAGTATCTAGAGTCTAGAGGACCCTTTGATCATTCCTTTGTAAGATTGGGTCTAAGGTATTTCTCACCCTTGCAAGTCCTCAAAGACGCCTCGGGTGGGAGTGTACGTGGTGGGTGCATTGTGTGGACCCTTGCTCTGTAAAGAGCATAAACATCTGATTAAAGGTGAATCAATCAAAATATTAGGTTTGAGGTGAACCGTGTGAAAGCTCAGGTTAAAGGTAAACCGTGTAAAACCTCCGTTAGGGTCTTATAGAAGATCCTTGGCCAGTGTGCCTAAAAGTGAGTGCAATGTGTTGACTCTTGCTCGTGAGAGCATAAACAGTCAGCCTTAATGTAGGTTGTAAAGGTTAAAGGTGAACCTGATTTAAAACCTTAGGTTTAAGGTGAACTGCTGTAAAACCTTCTTAGTGAAATTCGGTACAATCAAGGGTTGAGCGTGGTTACTAGGGTGGAGTAGATAAGTAGTTGAACCACTATAAAAATGATTGTGTTTGCAATTGTTATGCTTTTGTGTGTGTGATTTACTTCAATACTTTGATATTCATTAATCTAAGATCACACCTTACACACATACACAATCATATCCATCATAAACTAAGTTACATATTGTTATTTTTTAAATAGTTTGTGATTGGATCCTCTATCGAGCTTGGAAACCAGTAGAGTTATTTTTGAGTAATCCTAATCACTGCATATTGATAGGATTAGTGAAATAGGATTTTTAAATAAACTGTAAAAACTTTAAAAAGTCCTATTCACCCCCCTCTAAGACATATTGGCATATTCCTACTTCAACTCAGGTGGTCTTCACCGCTATTTCACACGTCAGCCCTTTTGGTACTATTAGAAACTTTGGATGACTCAACCTCTTTTAAACTCCTTCAGTAAGTTATTGTATCACAATATTTTGTCCTAAGATAGGCCCATGGTGATCGCTAATATGTTTAACCCTAAATGGGCAAAAGAAATTTTCTTCTTCAAGGTTTCAATTGACCGATTGGTCTGCCTGATAGTTCAGTTGGTAGAACCTTTTGTTGGTCGAATCCACCTCACACATTGCTCACATAAATGTGGCTATTATAAATTACAACCTTCAAATGTGCTTTAGTCTACTCAACCATATGCTTAGGCCTCATATTCCTTTTGCTAACATCATGCTCCTTGGCTTGATCTATTTGACTTTCAAGATTAATTTTTTACCTTGGCCGAACTAACCTTTGAGGATTAATGATGATCATATTGATCTTCAAATTAGATGAAAATGGATCAATATCGATCGGCACCACTTCCCTTTTTTTTCAAAAAACTTCAACAATTATTGGTTGATGTTGTCTTGGATAACATTCTTGAAAATAACACATTTGTTAGTGGAATAGAACTAAGCTCCATACCATTTATAGTAACTAATTTTCTTCAATTCTTCATCTTTCGATATCTTATTGTTGACGTGAACTTTAATAAATTTCTCTACTAGCATCATATCAAAGATTTCGTCAACTTAAGTAAAATTAAAGATGTACGTCCGTTGAACTTTCTGATTGGATGATGCAATTGCCTCTGTTTTAATTAAAGTTGAGCAAATAAATGGATGTTTATCCACAACTTCAACAATTGTAACATCGTAATTAGGATCATAATAGTATGTCCCTACTGATACATTTATTTGTCGCATTGACTCATTAAGGAAAGATTTATATTGAGATACATTTTTAGTTAGATCATAGAGATTTGTGAATTCTATCCCGATAAACTTCTTCAAAACTTAAACTCTAGACCATCCTAAGCCAATTGGATAAATTTTACCTCAGTCATAATTGCCTTACATATCAAATTTTTATCCTCTTAAACCGAGTAATATAATTTTCAACTGATTCTTTTGACAATTGCTAGAAAGGGGCAAAATCAGCCGTATAAATTTCTTTGTCCTTATAGAAAAAATGAGTATGGAACTTTTCCTCCATTTCCTGTCAGGTTTGTATGGAATTTGGCAATAAATGATAATTCCAATAAAGGCTACCCAGGTTAAAGAACGACTAAATAATTACAATTTATAGTGATTATTGTTGGCCAATTCTCCACACTATATGGTAAAATGACCTATATGTTTTATGGTCGATTGACCGGTATCACTTGTAAATATGATAAATTCCAGTCGATAATTCATTGGCAATGGATATTGCAGGTTGATCCAATCAAGATAAGGCTTGTGATAAACTGGAGTAGTAGTTCGGCCGATAACATGACTTGCTACTTCTTGAACCATTTGAATAATTTGATTATGATTCCAACATTGTCGTGTAACAACCAGAGGTGGTTTAAGACCAGCCTAATATTTCTCTTCATTATAAGATTGATTTTTAGACAAAGGTTGCCCCTAAGTATCCCTTGATTCCTGACTTCATAGATTAAGTTCTTATTCTCACGTTTAGGACGCATGAAATCAACCGGCGGTGGTGAATTTTACACGTCCTAGACAAGAACACGTTCAGGATGTTTAAAATCTATAGGTAGTTGTGAATTTCGTACATCCTATATTGAAATAGTGAGAGGAATAGGTGGTGTATTTCATTATGAAGGAAATATCGGTGGCACTAGTTGGACTATTAGTACGAGTACCAAATTCTCAATATAACTAGTATCAACCTATTGTTAAGGTGCAATAGGTGCTCTTTCGGTAAAAAAAAGCCACCAATTGATTTATGCTCTCTATATGGCCAACCATCCACGTATTAAAGGCATCAACCTGAGCCCATGATTGCTTAGCCTGAACTCATAACAATTATGCGATGTGCTAAAATTTTCTTTTGAACATCAACTATCTCGGCTAACATAATCTCAAGAGTTTCAACCAGGGATGTCGATTGTCTATCCATGTTTAGTGGAACGGGCACTAGAATAGGTGATTGATTTACTTGTTCAGGCACTCGTTGAACTTGAAACTCTTCCTCCTGAGTAGGAGGCTCATTGGCTACAACAGTAATAATGGCGGCTACTGAAGCATTATGACCACCCCTTTAGCACATGATTATGAGAAATTAGTGCATTTGCTATTATACTTCATAAATGAGTCCCACTAGGCATGACAAAATTGTTCTTTTTCCAAGGCCGGTGCAAATTAAATATTGATGAAAGCTAAGTAGTTTTTAGTCTAACCAGGCGAGCCAAAATTGTTGGCACTTAGTTTCTTTCCTTTCACGTGTAGTTTGTGCAAACATGCCAGAATTAATAAAGCGGTTCGATACAAACCGATCAACTTTGACCCCAAGCACAAAAATAAGAAAAAACATCCAATATAAACATATATGACTAAATTGTAATTAGATTAGTTGCTTACTCAGCCACTTGCAGAATTTCATAACAATCAAATGATAATTAGAGGGTGGGGTTCTTTTTCCAAAGATGGGTTACACCCTGCTTTCTACAAGAAAGGATTTTTTAGAATACTAATGCAATTAAACAAATGAAAAAACTCACAATTGATCACTAGAAGCAACTATAAGAATGCATCTTTTGAAAGAAATATATGATATTAAATTAAGGATAAATCCAACGTATAAGCATAGATTTGGATTACAACTAAAGACTATAATTAAGATTTACCGTTACTCATATGATAAACTAAGATAAAGTAAATTAATAGATTTGTTTGATATTAGATGGGATTTATATATTGATTTTTTTGTGCTTACTCTATAGATTTTCACTACTATTTAAAGAATTTTGTTGCAACTTATTCTTCAATATGCTTCTTTCATTACTCCAATGGTTACAGTAATCGAAGGGTCTATCTCTAAATTCTTCTCTTGTTATGTTTTCCATTTTGTGATTGTTTCTCTTCTATCGGCCAGCTTATGTGTTTCTCAGTCGCCTACCATATCTTGGACTACTTGATCATGTTTTTCTCTCCGCTCGTTAAATCTTATATAACTTGACAGTGTTACTTCTTCAGCCATCTAGTGACATATAGCACTGGATTTATGCCAGATATAATTCCTTAAAAAGTGCACTAAGTATCTTGAAGATCTTTTCATGCATCTCTCATCTCTCGTGTAATGCCACATATCAACTTTCAATTGGCTTTTTTTAGAATGGTAAGAAATAGGATACAACATATACAAGGTTAATGTTGACCTCTAGAAGTAAAAAAATCAGTAAAAAGATAGTTTGCAAGTCAAGGGATTCAATCCAACATTTGTCAATTATAAAGCACTCCGTTCTTGTATAGGATTGAGTGTAGAGTTTTTGACTTAAACTCAGATAGGCTCTTATGTAAGGCTGAATTCACTAGACACAGGTATGTACATATTAGTCTTTATAAAAAGCCTCTGGCAGGAGTGTATGTAAGGCTTTAGATTAACACCGCATTCATCGGTCATAGGTGTATACCATCAATTTTCTTAGGGAGTCTCTAGCGGGAGTGTATGTAGGGCCTTAGATAAGGACCATTAGTGGTTGTTGGTTAGCCGATATGAAACCAACTAAGACTATACGAGAGCCACCGACACGAGTGGAAACCTGTTCCTCCAACATGTGAGTGTACATGTAGGTTAACTAGCTTAGGAAAAATCATTGTAAAGGATAAATGTGAACCTGATTTAAAACCTTCGGTAATGAAATTCTAGTACACTCAAGGAAAGTGTGTTTATAGGGAGTGAAGTAGGCAAGTAGTCAAACCACTATACATATTTTTTAACAAAAAAAAAATGTGCACATTTCTATTTAAGTTTGTGAGCTGAATTCTTTGAATTATATAAATGCATAATTAGATGTATACTAAGTGTTGAATAATTAACACATCTCACATACAAGATCATTATCTTATCTTATTGACTTGTTGCTTATAATAATACATCTATTGTAGTCTGTATGATTAGACTCACTTGGCTTGAAAGCCTAAGTATTAATTACTTTATTAGTTTGAATTGGTAAATCCTTTAATTAAGTAAGAATTTTTAAGTTCCCCAAAGGACTAAACCGTAATTCTAAGCTCCTCTAAGCTTCCACTGTCATGGTATACAATCCATGCAATTTCACTATATTCTCTCTTGATAATAACATTTTACTATGATGTATCACATATGTTATATTGAGCAACAATGTTATACTATTATATGGGAGCAAAAATAATGTTCATTTTTGTCTTCGTGGATTAACTATGAGTGTCATATCAGAAATAACCATTTATAAAAGTAATATTATATTTTTTTATCTGACCATAAATTTATGTACATTACTTACTACTTTTAAAAGACAAAAATTCATATGTAACCCTTAACATGTTTACATGTATGTTCCATTTATACTACTATTCACATTCTTATTTATATGCATAAAATGATTTAATTGATATGGGTTATGTATCAATGAGTCAACAGCTACAATATTTAAACCAAAAGATGAGTAACTTTTTATTTTCAAATGAAACTATGATCATCACCATAATAAAATCAGCCTATCCTAGTAAATATATAGAAGTGTGGTCCAAATGTAAAATTGGTTATGACCTTACCTTGTTAAACTTTTTAGCCTCAATTTTTTCTTCCATATAAAAATTTCATCCTTCCCTATGAAAATCATCACTGGTTTCCAACTCTTTAAAAATCTTTACATAGAATTTGAAATATGAGTCAATGTTGTTAAACCGATCCACTATGTATACTCAAGTTCATCAATTTGGCTAAATTTTAAACAAACAAGATATTTAGCTTTAGTGTTCACTTTGCTAACTAAGCCCTATCTCCACGATGTTATTTCTTGAAGTGACCTTCTTGTTTTCATCATTGTTTGCGAACCATCGTTTACTACTTTTTGCTTGTCTTCATCCCTAGCATCTTTCTTTCTTTTCTTGTAGTTATTCCCACTTATTTAATATTTTCTCTTCCTACATACAGTATATAATTAGCTCAGTCAAAGTTCACATTTCTTTTTATGTGTCATAATTGACCTTAAATGTGCTAGGGTAAAGTGGAATAGTAATCAGTACAAGATAGACCACTATGTCCACGGGTATATCCAACTTGGGCATCCTTAGTTTAGAGGCAAGGTCAGACATCTTCATAACGTGCTCCCCCGCCATTGTACTACATTAGAAAAGAATCTCATTAAAAGCATAAATGAGACGTCATCATGCTGAACCTTTATTTAATTGACAATGCAGTCAATTATATTATTTAAGATTATGAGTTTAAACATCAAACCTAGTTGAATCCTAGTGCATCACCATGATCTCTGCCTTTGGAATTAGATCGCAATAAGCTAGCAGTTCTCACAACGTAAAGTTGGTTGATTGCCAACTACATAAGCCCAGAAAATCGAACACATTTATGGTCAGATAAACCATTTGATTTCATGTTGTAAGCACCATTCATCCCACCCTATTTGGCTCCAACCAAATGGCAAATTCCTTTAGGTTGAACACGCATCCTTTGAGACAAACACACCAACTGTAACACAATATATCGCATGATGTCGTTCATTTTAAATCCAAGAAGATCATAGACTACTGCTACTTCAGTGGAACACATAACTGATTCTAACCCTCAATCTCTAGAAACTATGACCCTACCCAATCTACTGTCACTCATGGATATTCTCAATTTCCTTGAATAAAGATACTCGTAACCGATCCATCCAGGTCACTGCACTGTAATCCATCTAGTTATTTTACCCGGACTATGGACCCTCATTGTCGGGGAGGATATAATGCCTTGGTTTTATCCAATGCCCTAGAGTGGGATGGGTGCTTAGGTCTAAGTCATCCATACATGGCTATTTCAATGCACATGATCCAATGGTGGGCCCGATAAAACTTTAGTGGATTGAAAATGAAACCCACTTATCACGTGGATAAACAATATGGGATGAGATAAGTCCACTACCAATATAGAAATCATGACTCCATGTGCCTCGACCAGAGATGTGTACCATTCGTGATTCATAACCAATAATACTATTACACACATATATGAGCAATGTCTATATAATTAGTTATTCCACAAACAAGATGTCCATTTATAGTGATCATATGGTTGGTCACCATACAATCTAGCATAGTTAGCATCCAGGGATGATGTTATAAAAAATAAAACATTAAAAAATATATATTATATAGGCAGTCATAAACATGCATGCTTAGGTGACATTATGCACATATAATAATAATGAATTGAAAATGCAACTCATGATGGACCCACATAATTACCATCATCCTGGAGTCCACATATACTATGGAATGAATTCGGGGGGCCCAACAACTATACAAACCAATTGGGTTTAGTGTCCAAATTTAGGCCCAGTTCATGTGTGGAGATTGTACAACAATGATCAATGATCATAGTTGTCTATGGGCTTCTAAGCATAGGTCTCTAGTAGAAATTCTACCAATAACATTGAATTGGATCTGGCCCTACTGTCTAAAACAAAATATCCAAGGCTAAGGAGAATCACGCAGGTCAAATTCCCAGCCCATGTGTATAGGTTTTCATACCCCCAAGATACCTGATTGAACTCAACTGCCTAGTGCCCTTCTCCTTGCCAAAGCACTGAAAACTTTCTCAACAGTCGACCATTATCAGAAAACATGAATCGAGTGCAGCAATTATGTATCAATACTACTATTACTATTTATAAACACCCATCCAAGTCTTATCATAAATTACGACCTAATGCGCAACAGGAAACGCATTCCCGCTGACCGATATCCACAAAAATCAAAGCCTAGCTGTCAGGTATGTCATGGTGGCAACCACCGAATAAGGATTCCGTGAAGAACTGCAACGTGATAACAAAGCCAATAACAGATTCCAATCGTTGTATTCTGCCAGTATCAGTACCGCATTAAATACGGATTTGCACATCCTTCTCCAACATGAAACACCGTTCCATTCCATGATCGTTATATGTTGGCTTTGATACCAACGATAAACCTTCTACACACTAGATCGCATGTGCAATGATCATATGGAAAAAGGAAATCGTTCCCATTACAATTAAAAAGCACAAGAAAATGAATTGAGGCTCTTTGGAGCTGATTGCCAAATCAATAGATTTGGGACTAAGAATGCACACATACACATCCACATATCTATACATATATTTATGTATGTGCTTCTGTGTGTTGAATTTCAGGTGGAGATATCTACCTGTAAGCGAGGATCTCCCCACTTACATATCCAGAACTCTCTTAAAGAAAACAACAACAACCACCAAAAAAAAAAAATTAAAGTCCTAACGAGAAGAAAATGAACTATAAAACATGTGTAGGACCACATCCGCGTGGGCCCATTGGATGCTCATCATGTTGATAAAAGTCGTCCAAACTTATCTAAATAGGAATGCCATGTGCAATCCATCCCTTAGGTCAAATGCCAACAACATGGTCATCTATATTTTTAGAGGACTTCGATAATTTCGGACTTGTTTGAAGTTACTGAGATCATTTCCATATCCTACTAGTTTTTCTGTCAAGAATTTATAAGGTTGTTAAGAGTTTATTTTAATTAGTTGAAGGTTAATTGTATAGTACTAATCACCAATATTAGTTAGAGGTTAGTTACTAACTGTTCTATGAATACCAATGTTGGAAACACTGTAAGCCGCTTTTAATAAATAAATGAAAATTGATTTTCCCCTAGTACAGAGGGTGAGAAGGAAATTTTTCCTTCTCTTGCTGAGCTTGGATTCAATTGTCGAGCTCAATGCGGGAGATTGCACTGTAGATTCGGCACCACACAGACCATGTACCGCCTCCATGTCCACCACACGAGGCATCCAACGATGGTCCATTAGTCAGACCACCGTAAATGCCCTGCCATGAAAAATCAGTTCACAATACATCCAAGGGGCCCATATAAGAAATCGTATAGACAGCTGAACCAAATTTTCTTAACCCACCCATTTGCTTCACAAGCTGGCCTCCTTAACAAGCATGGCTACCTAATTCCTGGCCAGGCCCCAACCTGATGGACAGCTCGGATGCTCTGCACATGCCAAGTTGTCACGTTTTGCCACATATGAACTAAGTTCCCAGTGAAGCTAGTAAAGATCAAAGATCAAAGATCAAAGATGAAAGCCGAATGAGTGAGCACAAATAACAAGACCAGGATCATAATAGCATTTTACGAAAATGATACCCCCTTCAAAAGGGGGATTGAAATTCACTATCCATTCCTATGTCATTTCCATCCCATTCTCTTTTGACTCCAAACATCAGTCAGAACAACTTAAAAAAAAAAAAAAAAAACACTCAGAACAAAGAAACTATTTTTCACCAAAATTACCAACCAGTATCACAAGAACTGAGGTCAGAAAATGTGTTACTCTTGAGTAGAAGAAAATTACCAGCTTCCTCCTATCAGCAACCGTCTCTACACCCCAACTATGTACGCTGTTCTGCTACCTCCAAACCCTTGTAAAGCCCCGCCCATCTACATGCAGGTAGACATCCAATATTCCACATGGGCACAAGATCCAAGCTTACCATCAGGTGGGGCATACCGATTAGGTCTCGGTTACCAGGCGAGCAGCACTGAAAACACAAACTGAAAGCTCAAAAACAAATCTTTTAGCTCTCCAATTGCTTTTTACACTGCCACCCAGGTGAAGCAGCTCATTTTGTAGGCCACAAGAATAAAACAGAGTGGCCAACCTGATGGAACGCTATCTTGCACCCTTGGGCTACATTGGCACGTGCATGCATGTGGATGGGAAGGGCTCTACCCACACTATGGTTAGCGGACTTCCTCGTGTAACTCATTCAAAGCTCGAATCTCTCCGCCTCAGGTGTTAGATGGAGCTATACATCCAGCCATAAGCATCAACAAAGCATCTGATATGAGTGTATGTATTTATGCACACACACACACACACACACACACACACACACACATATAATTGTTATTCATGAGGAAATGGTCAGCATACCAGCCCCTCGGTGGAACACTGTAGAGTCTTTTTATGACACGGGCCCAAGAGGGTCCTCATCTGAAACACCGGCATTGTGAGAAAAGATGTCAACCGGGGAGCTAGTGCACTCGGTACTGCCCTTGAATCTAGAGGACCGTAGATGGTGGTCGAGATATATCACGATCACAGATATGTCATCATGGAAATGGCGCCGTATACCCTTCTCTATCTTTTTGATGTCATCGTATCTCATTTCCCTCTTCCTGGCAGCCTCGGTGAGAGCGGCACTCACCAGTCGATTCACTATGCCCTACAAATTTCAAGAATCCATTTTATCAGTAACGTTGATGTTCACATAAAACCATTCATATAACAGAAGTATTATACGGCCTTTGTCCTAAGAAGATGTATAGGTATCCTCCCGTCATGAGTTTCTAACAATGGAGCCCACAGATTGGTTATCAAGATCAGTGATCAGATGGGCCCTATCATGGATGGTTGTAATCCAAAAATCTCCCAGATCGTAACACATTCAATGTTTCCCTGAAAGTAAGATGGTTAAGAAAAGAAAATACTACAGCAGTCAGTAATTAATGCCATGGAGGCCAGAGATCTAACAAACATGATCTTCCAACCCAGGAGGTTTTTTTAGGCAATGTCAATCCATGACTTGGCCCATCAGAGCAATAGTCTGAATCACTGAACCCTAGTGCCCAAGGGTTCCATACATGTCTTCAGGGCAATGATCGTGCAATTCCTCGATATAGCAAAAAGGAAGTTCCATGTGAAGTGGAAAGTTACTGCTCGCGGGCTCTTGAAGACGATCTCTACGGCCATTTCATCGCTTAATTGCTCCCACAGGCCATCAGATGCAAATATCAAGAATAAGTCGTGTTGTTTGAGCTTCTGAATCTGAATTGATGGTTCTGCAGACATAACTGATCGCTTCAGAGGAACCTGGACAGCAAACTGCTGGTAAAGAGGGTCCCTGGTGAACTCGGGTTTCTTCAGATAGACATCTCCAATGGATCTTGACACCTAAGAGGGCAATCGTCAGAGATGTAACCTGATCTTAAATTATAGATAACAGCAAACAGTCCAATATGCATGCCGAGGTACTAAATTATGGGAATTCATATATGGTGTTGATCTTAGGATGGTGACAGGGGTGTTTTAAATAGCATTGCCATGTAGCATGTGAAAATAGCATATTTCCCTTATAGTATAGCTTACAAGCTACATAGCGTCTAGTGTACTTTACACCATACTCATGTTTCTATTAAAAAAAAGTCTTATATGATGTTAGTTCAGCTGCTGTTGTAAAACGGTGGTGACCCGTCCTTCTCACACTTGGCAATGATGTATAGGTCCTATTGTAGATGGTGAATATCTGTACATGTACCCATATCAGACAATCTTAACCATCTATAAAAGGGCCTCCATGTGTACTGTTGAGAACTTATGACTATTGTAAATGGTGTAGAACTAATAGTTAAACAAAAACAAAATAGGGTTTTGATAAATGTATGTCTTGCCCCAATATCGCTTAGTGAGTTTTTCTTTCATTTCAGATAAACATTTATGGTTCCTTTTTGAGATTTCTTTTTCTTTCTTTTTTTCCCTTTTTAGGATGCCTGTTCCCATGCAGTGTTGTCAGATAGGATTGTTCTACAACATTTTTTCTGCGGGGCCTGTTGTGGTTTATGTATGGCATGGCATGCAAACCATCCAACCATCACATGGCCACCATGCTTCAGTGGAAGTGTTTGGGTGGTTGTGCATTGTTTTCTATGGCATGGCCCGCATGATGGTTGGATAGGCTTGATTTTCCTAGGTGGCTCATAGTTGGCCATTGTTTTCTACAGTGTGGCCTACTGCCTAGTCAAGTCGGGTAACCATCATATAGGCTAACTACACTATAGTGAAGGCTTTTTGGGGGGTTGTACATTGATTTTTATGGTGTGGCCCAACTGATGATTGGATAGGCCAGATTTTTGTGGCATCCCATCATTACCATGAATGATTTTTGCCATTTTTTAATTTATTTTTACTACTAATTATATTTGTGCTATTATTTTAATTAAGAAATAAAAAGTATTGTGAACCTTGCACTACACGCTATAGAGTGCTGAACTCTACACAATATGCTACACGCTATTTAAAACATTGGTTGACACCCACACCTTTCCTCCATATTATCACTGGGGCTCTCATAACATAGCGTGAGATTATAGAGGTACCATTAACTTAAGCCTCAAACCAAAGAATATAACAACTATTTTAACCATAAACCACAAGAACATATGTAAGCTGTGGACTACTGCATGGACCACTCCTAACCATATTATCATCACCCACCAACATGGTGGGCCACACACGATCATCACTGTCTATGCAACGGTCCCCTCAAACTAGAGCATTGATGTCACGAATACCAAGTTTCGTGAAGAGACGAACCAAATGAGTCCACTCAAAAAAGGGCATGAAATTTTCATTACCCACAACTCTCTCTAATAAAATGACAATGAACTTCAATATGCTTAGTCTTTCCATGAAAATGAGATTGATGGTAATGAGTGAAGCAGCCCAATTATTATAATATCGTTTTAGTGGACCATCAACCAAGAAACCCAGCTCATTCTACAACATTTTCAACCACATGAGATCATATGTGATATGAACCATTGCCCTATACTCTTGCCTCTACACTTGATCGGGCTTCCACACTTTGCTTCTTACTTCACCAGGTAACCACATTAACTCCCAAAAACATGTAGTAACCAATGGTAGAACGTCTGTCAAACGGAGAACCAGTCAGTTGGCATCTGAATACCAATCAACTCAAAGATGAGCATTGCACTTGTATAGAAGTCTACAACCAGGAACTCCCTTCAAGTTTCTTAGTATACGAAATATGATTTCCCATATGAAGAACATGAGAAGCCTACATAAATTAATTGACCACATTCACAGGTAAAGTAATATCTAGTCATGTGATCGTTAAATAAACCAACTTTCAAATGAGGTGGGGATATCTTCTTGGATCATTAATCAAATCTCATTGATCCACAACCAACTTCTGTTGATCCATAGAATTTCGACTGGTTTGGCGCTAAAAAAAATAAATAAATAAATAAATAAACCAGTCTTGGTCGGTAAGTCCATCACATACTTTCATTGTAATAGGATTAATTATAACTTTGGATCTAGCCACTTCAATACCCAGGAAGCATCAAAGACAACACAAGTTTTTTTTGTATAGAAGTGTTATTGCAGGAAGGCCTTCAATTTTTCAACCCCCACACCATTACTGCACTTGACAACACTATTGTCCTCATGTACAGCTAGTACAATAACACCCGCCTTAGTTTATCTCACAGAAACATAGTGGTCAGCCTTACTACAATGCATACCATATTAAGACACCGTTTTGCTAAACTTATTAAACCAAGCTCTAAGATTGTTTCAGGTCATATATCAACTTCTGAAGTGACACATGTCACACACCTTTCAAACTTTAAGCAATAAAACCAGGAGGTTGCCTAATAAACACTTAATAGGACCCCCATGAAGAAACGCATTCTTCAAATCAAGCTAACTTAAGAGCCAACCCATATTTGCAGCAATAAAAATGATTACTCTCACGGAGTTAAGCTTCACACAAGAGAGGTCTCAGAACTATCCATCCATTTTAAAAGTGTCCTTTTTGCGATCAACCGAACATTAAGACATTTCACGGAGTCATTAGGATTATATTTGATAGTTTACACCCATCTACACTCAACCACACATTTTCCAGGATGTAAATCAATTAAAATCCAAGTTTGATAATGATGCAGAGCATCCATGTCTTTTCCATAGCTTCTTTCCAGGCATCATGATCCAAAGCATCCTAGAAAGAATGAGGAATAGATACAGAAAACAAGGACAAAGCGAATGTAAGAAGAGAATAAGACAAACCATCAAAAGAAACAAAATGAGATATGGGATAGTCGGTACAAGAACGTTTATCCTTGCAAAAAGCACAATAAGTAACTCGACCTCATCAAATTCTAAAGAAAGAGAACTGACAGAACTTGGATCTTCAGCCAACAATGAAGGATTAGTGGAGGAAACAGTTGAAGGAGTTCAATTTCATGCCTGGAGCTGATATCTGTAACGAAGCATCCCTGATGTGGTTTGGATTTCAGGCAACTGGAAGAGCGGTGGTATCTCATCAAAATACAATGACTTCCCATCTTTTTTAAAATAAGGTGTACTCTCAAAAAATGTGACATCAGCAAAACAACATTTTTCCTTAGGATTATAACAATTGTCTCCTCGTTGGGCATGAGAAGACCCAAGAAAGAAGTATTTAATAGCTTTTGGTTCAAACATATCACACAAATGATCTAAGTGATGTACAAAACATATATAACCAAACACCCTATGAAGAACAGCAAACAGAGGGCTTTAAGGCATGGAATGGAGAATTAAGATTTTTTATATAAAAAGGAGGGCATTTGGTTTGTTAGGTGACTAGTCAAAACTGCATCACTCCAAAACATTATCAGGACCCTCATATTGAATAACAACACTTGAGCAACCTCAATCAAATGTCAATTCTTACATCTGGCTATAACATTTTGTTGTTGTGTATATGTACGAGATTCTCGATGGTGAATCCATTAATAGATATGAATTGAATTCATGAAACACGAATCTTAGAATCAAATATATTTCTCACTTTCATATGAAACACTTTAAAGTAAGAAAACACTTCACAATATCTTCCATCAAATATAACCATATGTTAAGTGAGTAGTCATACACATAACAAAATTGTTAAAATCAGACAGACTAGAGAATATAGACATATGGGTTCGCAAACATCAGCATAGATTAAAGAAAAAGGACTAACACCCTATGTTTATCCACATTAGGTGGAAATGCAGTCCTATGATGCTTGCTGAATATGCAAGCTTCATAGTCTAGGTTAGGCACTTACCACAAAGATGGAATAAAACTCTTTAAATTATTTAATAATGGGTAACCAAGCCTGAAATGCTATTGATGAGGAGAAAGTTCTACTTGCACACAACCCAACCACTCCATTGTCTAGATAGTAGAGACTGTCAACTTTACGTACCCGACCAATTGTCTTCTCCATCTTTAGATCTTGGAATTTACAATAGGAATAATAAAATGTGACAGACCAGTTAAAGGATCTAGTCAATTTACTAACAGATAGTACACTAGATGGAAATTCAGAATGTACAAAACAAGTGACAATGAGAGAGTACGATGTGCAGTATCTTACCCAGAAATACAGGTTGAAGTGCCATAAGCCAAAGTAACAGACGAGTGGAAACAAATGTAGTTAACTGAAACAATATATGAGACTCACCAGTCATATACTCTGATGATCTGGAGTAAACAACCCAAATGCCAGATTTAAGGAAGCAAGACATGCCATAGCTGACTGAGTAAGAGTAGCAGAGCAAGAGGATGTTGCAGATGAACGTTCCTTTAATAGCTTGGATGTATTCATCCTTATAAACTATAATTGTATCACCCATTGTTTTTAGCTCAGAATCATGGTGTGCCATAAAGGTCATTACAGGGCTGTAAAGGCCATTACATAAAGGTAACATTGGCAACCATTACACGTTACGGGATTGTAAAGGCCATAACGGCCGTTACAGAAAAAATGACCCATAAAGGCTGTTATAGACCCAGTAACGGTCCATTACAAGGCCGATACAAGTTTTTCAGATTTTTTTTTTTCAAAAAAAAAAAGAGAAGCCATAATGGCCCCATAACGGCCGTTACACCACGCATCGTAAAGGTAACGATGGTGGCCGTTACGGCCTCCATTACCGTTAACGGAATACCTTGCTCAGAATGGGAAGATAAAAGTTCTAGCTAGCTACATGACCCTCGAAAATGTCATCAAATATGTGAGCCAAATTAGCCCAAGCCAGTTTGCAAATTAGGTTCCAGAACGTATCAACTGTGTTATTGGGAGCCTACAATAAGTACATCATCGATTTTCAAGACCTCCACCACGACCTCCACCAGAGTCTCTACCATGATCTCCCTAAGAATCTCTACCACCAAATTGATCTCCATGAATCTCTGTGACCAAATCAACCTCCACGACCACGTCCATCACGACCTCTATCCCCTCTATCAGAGGAAGAAACAATTGCGGATTGATCAAAGGTAATTGAATAGTGGTGCACACAGTAGATAAGTACTGCATGCATGCAAATGCCTCAGTAACCAATGGAACCTCACTGCCTTCAAGAATCTGATATCACATGGGCTGGAACTCTAGACATAGACCATATAAAATTTAGCAAACACAAAATTCCTCTCATGGTTGGCTCATAACCTCATAACCACTTAAGAAGGGCTAATCTGATAAGTTCTTCCCAAATATCATGTAAAGGAAAATAATATTCTCCTACACTCTTGTGGCCTTGTTGAAGAGCAACGATCTTCTTATACAACTCATATGTATGGATTAAGTTTTTCTTGCCTAAGTACATCTCCTTCAAGATTTCCCAAACTTCTTTTGCCGCTTTAAAGACCATGACATTGGTACTAATGGCAGAATCCATACTATTCCTCAACAAAGAATGTATTTGGACATCCTTTGCCAACCAAAGTTCATAATCGGTAGATTTTTCATTACGTTCAGGTGATTTCAAATACTCAAACTTTCGTCTTCTTGTAAGAAAAACTTTTACAAATATGGCCCACTGCAGATAGTTTACACTATTAAACTTGATTGTTGAATAATTGGCAGTTCATAGATGCTGATTTTTCATGTGAGTTCAGGTGATTTCAAATACTTAAACTTTCATCTTCTTGTAAGAAAAACTTTTACAGATACAGCCCCCTGCAGATAGTTTACAGTATTAAACTTCATTGTTGAATTTATTGGCAGTTCATAGACTCATCAGGAGTCAAGTAATTGCTCTTAGAATTGCTCTTTCCATCCATTTGAAAAATGCAGGAGGGGGAGAATGGGGAGCAATAATAAGAATATAACACTGTTGATCACCGTTAGGGCCATACACGAACCAAGTTAGCTCGGTTAGCTCGCTCGACTCAACTCGAAAAAGTTTGATTCAACTCGGTTCGAAACTGAGTTCGAGCCAAGACAAGCTGATTTTTTGAGCTTGAAAAAACTACGAACCGAGTTTGAGCTTGCCCAAGCTCGACTCAACTTGGATCAAACCCAACTTAGATCAAACTAGTTCGATGACTCGGTTACTTTGATATTGATGTTGCTCACCAAATGTTTGATGAAATGACTCAACGAAGTGTTGGCTGGTGGCAAGGAAGGTATGTTTCATCAAACAAATACCATTTTTTCTTGATTTTAATGTTGCCTACAAGGTGTTTGATGAAATACCTATAAAATCATTGTTCGTGTTTTACATATAGTGAGAATTTGAAGGTGCAATCCATGTGTTTGTAAAAATGTTGCACGGGCGAACTCGGCTCAGTCTTGGCTCGAACTGGTCCTAGCTGCTAACCGAACCGAGCAGAGCTAGCCAGTCAGGCTCGAGGACCGAGCCAAGCCGAGTTCGAGCTGAGGTCAGCTAGTGGTCGAGCCGAGTAGAGCTGTGCCAAGCTCGACACAGTTTGATTCGCGTACACCTCTAATCACCGTACACTAATATCCCATGATCACCATTGGATACGACAAACACTTTATGCACATTCATAATGCACCAATTGACACAAGTTCATGAGAACCAACTACTCAATTCATCACATGGTGGTTAAACAAAAAATTGAAGAGATTTGCGTAGATTAACCCCTAAACAAATTCAATAGGCATAACCTCCAGCCTTGTGCTAGATCCTTCAGGTGTAAGACAAAAGACTTCTCGTTGACTTATTTGGGCTTCGTGCTGTGATGTGCACGCTAAATATCAACCATATAAGACACCATACCGCTCTTATGAAAAACCAAAAACCCAAATAATAATTATTATTATTATTATCGCCAAAATTTGGTCAAACTGATGTAATCGATCGCGGAAGCGAGCCCATCAGTGTACCTACATAGAAATAGAAAAACGAAACAACGAGGGGAGCCGATGATGACTGTAAACCCTGCGATGCCTAAGTCAAGTAGGTAGACTCAAATTAAAAGGCTCGAGCTTGGATTTTTGTCTTACCTCCCTTCGATTGCAATGGAGGTACTTATAAGGTTCGTTAGGCAATGTCGAGGCCTATGCATCCTTGTGGGATTCAATGGATTCATTGGAGGATCCTTATTTGAATACGAATCTACCTCTTAAAGTATTGTCAAGCTCACCTCGATTGGCATGATCTTCGAATAGAGATCATACCAAATCTTTCTTTTCCTGGTTCGAGGCGGAATTCTCTCCGAGTTTTCCACCCCCCTCTGGTCATGGTCGATTTGGTCAACTTCGGAGATGATTCTCCCCACAAAGCTCTACCCTTACGCAACTTAGCTTGGGGTCGACTCAAGGCCCATCTCGTCATCGAGAGAATCATTCACTATATCTTCCAAGCTTTGGGCCCTAACAGTTCAGGAAGCTCATCTTAGTACTTCAGTCGGCTCATCTTCGAGACATTTTTCTTATAGTCGGTCACACTTCCCGTGCAGTGGACCAGTTCAGTTTTGCCCACGACAGTTGCCCCCCACTTCCGAGCTCGTCCTGTATGTGCTTGGGAAGTAAGATCCTAAACTGGTCTAAAAGTGCGAGAACCGAAATTTAAATTTCAAGCAACTTGGTTTTTTTCGAATTTTAAATTGAGCCCGAGTTTACCGTTTGCTGGCGAGGGCAAGAATTGAAAAGTCAGCGCCCGACTCGAAATTCAAAGAGCGTTTCCTTCTCTTTTCTTCCTCTTTCAATTTCCTTCCCCCTCTTTTTTCCGTCTTACGAGGAAGATTCCAAGGTTGCTACTGTCTCCAGGACACTGGAAGAGGAATCGGTGGGCAGTAGCTCCCTAGTTCGTTGTGCCACCCCTAATCGTGGTTCCACCCTCAGGTGGAAGGGGTAGGCTCCCGAGACTCAGACTCCAAGGACGGTGCAGACTAGGAATCGGAGCTAATGTCCACCAACTCTTATTGCAGTGCACCGAAGACAGTAGTAGCCCCGGAATTTTCCTCAGAAGACAGAAAAAGGAGGGGAAAGCTAAAGAGGAAGAAAAAAGAAGGAAATGGGCTTTGACTTACCAAAAAGGGCTTCAGCATGGGAACTCTAAACAGATGCCGGAGAGAGAAGGCAATTGTACCGAGCTAAAGGCTATATCTGGTCAGCAGAGCTCGTGCTTCAAAAATCAAACAAATGAACAGAAGGGAGGAAAAAAATATTTATAGAGCTCCCCTAACAGTGCATTTATTACCATCCGATGCCAAGTGTCAGCGCAAGATCCTGAGGTGACGCTTCGACAGATGCGCCGCTCCACGTGGTAGCATGGGACTCGTACAAGCAAAAGCACACTGGCCCAAGTGATAGCTGTCAACTCCTGATTTGCCTGGAATCCAAATAGTAGCCTGTCATTAATGAACGTCCCCTCGTATCTCACAGCAGTAATCACGCCTCTTCGACTTTCTCATCGGGCATCAACTTTTAAGCTCCCACCCTCGCCAGCAAACAACAAACCCGAGTTTGATTTAAAATTCAAAAAAGATCAGGCTGCTTGAAATTTAAATTTTGATTTTCGTACTTTTAGACTAGTTTAGGCTTTTACCTCTCAAACACGTGCAAAACGAGCTTGAAAGTAAGCGGCAACTGTTATAGGCAAAACTAAACTAGTCCACTACATACGAAGTGCAACTGACCACAAGAAAAATGTCTCGAAGTTGAGCCAACCAAAATATCAGGACGAGCTTCCCGAACTGATAGGGCACAGAGCTCAGAAGATATAGTGACTAATTCTTCCGACAAAGAGATGCGCCCCGAGCTGAGCTGCTTAAGGGCTGAGTTTGGTGGGGAGAATCATCTCTCGAGTTGACAAGATTGACCAAGGCCAAGGGAGAGATGGAAATCTCGAAGAGAATCCCACCTCGAACCAAAAAAAGAAAGATTTGGAACGATCATACCTAACAGAGGGCTCGACAATACTTTCAGAGGCAGATTCGTATTCAAATAAGGATCCTCCAATGAATCCAGCGAATCCCACAAGAATATACGGGCCTCAACACCACCTAATGGACCCTATAAGTACCTCCATTGCAATCGAATGGAGGTAAGACAAAAAACCTGAGCTCAAGCATTTTAATCCAAGTCTACATACCTAACTTAAACATCAGAGGGTCCACAGTCATCATCGGCTCTCCCCGTTGTCTATATCTTCTTATTTCTGTGCAAGTCCACCGGTGGGCTCGCCTCTGCGATCAATCACATCTGTTCGACTAGATTTTGGCGATAACAATTCCCCTATTGTCTACATCTTTTTATTTTTATGCAGGTCCACCGGTGGACTCGCCTCTGCGATCGATCACATCTATTCAACCAAATTTTGATGATAACATAAGACGTGGACCACTCATAACCATATCATTATTGTCTGCCAACAAGGTAGACCACACAATCATCACTGTCCATCATTGGCCATTTGCAATGCTTCTAGCAATATTGTCTACATCTTCCTATTTCTGTGCAGGTCCACCGGTGTAATCGCCTCTGCGATCGATCATATTTATTCGACCAAATTTTGGCGATAACATGAGACATGGACCACTCCTAACCATATCATTATTGTCTGCCAACAAGGTAGACCACACGATCATCATTGTCCATCATTGGCCATTTGCAATGCTTCAAGCAATATTGACCTATATTACTTGGTAGTAGCTCTATACGATGACAATTAATTAATAGAAGAGTGTCGGAATTCATAGTTCTGATATCCTTTTACATGAGTACTTGGAGCTGACTTTAAATCTCAATGGTGGCTTCTCATTGTATTGAAACGGATTTACAAGATCATGCAGGTAGAATGGTGTCTAGTTTAGTAACCTTGTTGGATGATGACGACACTTTAATATGAAGTTGGTCATGAATGGTGCCTTGAAGTTATTTTCTTCTAATATTGTTCTACATTTAATTTTTTCTGGTCAACATGTAATGATAAATAAATAAAAACTCACATGGTCCGATAAGAGCCATATTGTATCAATTTCAGCCATACAGGTGCGCCCTCCAATACTAATATTCAGATCAAAACCTTGGTCGATCTTCATGAAGCCACAACAAACCAGCGGTCAACAGGCACACAAGTCCAGATCCCCCATTCATTAACTAAATATTTAGGGATGGGGATAGTCTTATCATGTTTAATAAAGGCATTTTAGTCATGTAGAAGTAAATTAGTATTATTTTTCATGTAAAGAAGATTGTGTCTATCAAATAATCGCAATTAGTTCAACTCTCAAACACGCAAAGGCTAGCCCCATTTTGTAATTGAAAGTAATCTAATTGCAATTTGGAACCACAAAATTCTAGAAACAAACCCTCAAGAAATTACAATTCCAGTATTTCACCACAACAGACACAATTTTCCAATTCATTCCTATACTGCACCCAAAATAAAGAGTAAATGTGCTTGTAATTTAAAGGCTACTTGAACATTATCAACGCTAAATCTTTCTCATTTCCACTCGATTAAATTGAAGATTTCACAATTTAATTCAGTTGTGCATCCAAACGGGATCCCAAAAAAAAATTATCTGAAATCAAAATAGAAGATAACAAATACACAAAGAAATATCAGTACCTGAATAATGCCCTTAATCCGCCAAACCCCTCGACTATGGACGACAATCTGCGGATCATCTGGATGTTGTTCTTTCACCTCCCTCCTCACCTCCTCCTCCCCCACATTATGATCTGTTGACAACCGCTCTGCCCGCACCTGAACACCCCTAGTACTCGGCCCACCAACCGCCTTCCGTCCCAGCACAGCCCGCGAATCCCCCAGATTTGCGACATACAGGATGCCATCCGTGATGGCCCCCACCAAGCAGCACGATCCGACCGACACAATCTGTGGCCGGGCAAGCCACGATTGCTTCACCAGCTGCAAGAATTTCTCCTCCGTCGCATCAAACGACTTCTTTATAACATCCGCGGACAGCCCGCCTTGCTCGGTGGCGAACTCTGAAAAATCAGTAAATTTCCAAAAATTCTATTTAAAAAAATTGGAAATAATGATAGGAATCATAGGGTCCGAATTCACCTCCTGAAGGATGCGGTCCGTACAATCGGGTGTCATGATCATTGATCTTATGTGCCCCACCGTGGATGAAGGATGACCCAAAGAATATTCCAGATTGGAGAATCCGGTCCATCCAATCTTTCTCCTTTTCAAGTTCTATTGCTGTATTCTTCTTTTAACCGCCTATTTCTGGACCACCTATCGGAGGGCTTAGGAAACTCCAACCGTCGGGACTTTTTGCGGCATCCCCATCCATCATGAGGCCCATCGGATCAACGGACTGGATGATCGCCGCAACATTGCCCCATCTGTACGGTACAAAACCCGAAGGGCAATTTGGTAAAAGGGCATTACCGTGGAGGTGGGGGAAGAGATGGGTGGTGATGAAGCGGGAGGCGTCTGGTCCGCCATGGCCATCGTAGACGCCGATATAGGTCGTGGAAGGGGACGTGAGGACCTGAGCCTGGTCCTCGAGCGAGGAATTCGCCTGCACCACGGCGATCGAGAAATCTCCCGAGGCATGGGGCTTCAGGTCCTTGTGCCATAGAAGGGAGTCTCCAGTCCTGCGACGCAAGCACCGACCAATCGGCCTGTAACACGTATGGAGCATATCTCTCCCTCTGTTTGCCTGCTTCGTATGATCCTCGTTCGCCGCGCGTAAAATGTCTCGTCTTTTGACGGGCGAATGTGATATACATACACGTTGGGAATCGAGGAAGGGGAAGGGGTCTCTTTATTTGGACTGAGATTCGGTGATGACCCCCTCGGGTACCGAGGTCAGTACTGATCGTTGATGTGGACCCCACAATAATGATGGGTGTATTTTATCCATCCTGTATACCTATTTTGCCTACTCGTTTAAGGGCATTAGCCCGAAAATTAGGTCGATCCAAATTTCAGGTACGCCACAGCATAAGATTTGTAGCAATTAAATGCAATGTTACAGTATACTTAAATCTGTACACAAAACAGGGATGTGACATATGACCACCTTAGTCAATCATTGAAGTGAACCTAGGAAAATAACTCCAAACTCTCGTGGTAGTTTTTAGCAATTGAATTGAAGACGTGGGTTTCAGTCAATGTGCTCAATTGGTGTCAATTGATTAATAGTGCGCATGATTTTAACAATTTCTTTATGTAGGTGTTATATTTATATATATATATATATATATATATATATATATATATATATATATATATATATATATATACACACACACATGGAAACGCTCACATGTGAACCGGTTTGTACGTACCACGTACGAACTTTTTTAAGAACTATAAGATGTAATGGGGATTTAAAATCTGAACTGTTCATATGAAACAGCACCTCGTGAAACCCCCCAGACTCAAGTTTTACTTTGATTTAAAACTTTGATGGGCCATGAAAAATAAAAATAGTTTCCTCCCTTGATTTACATTTCTCTTTGTTATGGCCCTCCAGAATTTTAGATTGGGATAAAAATTTGTCACATGGGGTTTCATGGGATTCCGCATCACATGGACCATTCAGATTAGAGACCCATGGCACGTGTACAAAGGTGCGCACGTGCGTAGGTGCGCAGGGGAGCATGACTCTCTCTCTCTCTCTCTCTCTCTCTCTCTCTCTCTCTCTCTCTCTCTCTATATATATATATATATATATATATATGAAAAAGGTTCTATAAGGTTGAGCTCATGAAAACTCCCCTTGAGGTTGAACTGTGTGAGCCCCACCATGATGTATGTTGATCATTAATATCATGCATTTGATGGGTCCTCTTTAAATTATGAGATATCCCAAAAATCAGTGGTATACAAAACTCCGATGGGCCATACCATCTAAAATCATGCAAAAAATGCCTAAAGCATATAAAAGCACTTGGTGGGGCCACCTAAAATTTGGATGCATCTGAAACTCGGTCTGACCCATCATCTAAGTGGGATACACATAATGGATGGGGTTGATTTGTGAACCACATCTCGATGGGCCCAAAAAATGATTATGAATGTTTTAATGGAGGGTAACCCCTCTCAACTTTTGTATGTGGTGTGTCCCACACAAGTCACTAATTGACTTGATTTTTAAGCCCTAAGCCCACTATGAAATGGCGCATCTGACTGATGTGGTAGATATTCGACATACATCATGGTGGGGCCCACACAACTCGACCTCATGGGGAGTTCCTACGAGCTGGAACATATAGAACCTTTTCCCATATATATATATATATATATATATATATATATATATATATATATATATATAGAGAGAGAGAGAGAGAGAGAGAGAGAGAGAGAGAGAGAGTCATGCTCCCCTACGCACCTTTGCACACGTGTCATGGGTGTCTAATCTGAACGGTCCAAGTGATGCGGAATCCTTTGAAACCCCATGTGATAAAATTTCACCCTGATCTAAAATTCTGATGGGCCATAGCAAAGAGAAATACAAATCAAGGGAGGAAACTGTTTTCATTTTTCATGGCCCATCGAAGTTTTAGATCAAAGTAAAATTTAGGCCTGAGGGGTTTCACAAGGTGCCGCTTCACATGAACGGTTCAGATTTTGGATCCACATAACGTATGATGGGTTCTCAAAAAAGTTTGTACGTAGTACGTACGAACTGGTTCGCAGGTGAGCGTTTCCGTGTATGTGTGTGTGTGTATGGGAAAAGGTACTATGCACTCGAGCTAATGGGAACGTCCCATGAGGTCGAGCTGTGTGGGCCCCACCGTGACGTGTTTCGAACATCTACCCCATCAGTTAGATGCACCATTCCATTATGGGCCTAAGTCTCAAAAATCAATTCAATCCGTGACTTGTGTGGGCCACACCATATACAAAAGTTGAGAGGGGGCCGTGCACCATTAAAACATTCATAATCATTTTTTGGGCCCATCGAGATGTGGTTTGCAAATCCAGCCCATCCATTTTGTGTGTCCCATTTGGATGAGGGTTCAGACCAAGTTTCAGATGCATGCAAATTTCAGGTAGGCCCCACCAAGTACTTTTGTATGTTTTTGGCATGTCTTCACATGATTTTAGATGGTATGGCCCACCTGAGTTTCGTATACGGTTGATTTTTAGGATATCCCATAATTTAAAGGGGACCCATCAAATGCACGGTGTTGATGGTGGACATGCATCACGGTGGGGCCCACACAGCTCGACCTCATAGGATGTTATCATGAGGTCGAGCGTATAGTACCTTTTCCATATATATATATATATATATATATATATATATATATATATATATATATATATATATATATATATATATATATATATACACATAATTTTGAGTTTAGAGAGGTGAAAACGAGGGTTTTCTGATCTGTAAGTTCTTTTATTTTCCTTTAACTCATTTTCATAGTGGTTCATTGTCGCTTTTGTACCGTGGTTTTTTCTTGTAAAGGTTTTTTCCACATAAAAACATGTGTTTTTTATGTTTGTAATTTATTACTTGCATTTATCTTTTGACTATTCAATCCGAATTAGGGGTTTGCTTCCCCGGCTTTTCCAACAAGTGGTATCAGAGATAGATTGGGATTTGAATATAGATATGAATCACGTTGATTAAAAGATCGAATGTGAAGTATGAAATGGAAAAGTTCGTTGGTAAAAACAACTTCAAATTATGAAAGGTGAAGATAAGAGACCTTCTAATTCAGCAAAAGCTGCAACATGCATGCGCTCTTTGATGTTGAGAAGCGTGTAATGTTTATAAGTGATGAAAAGTGGAAAGAATTGGATGAAATAGCAAAAACTTCAATCTAACTATATTTGACAGATGTTGTTACATATAATGTCCCTGATCAAAAGATCGTCGCAGGACTTTGGAAAAAGTTAGATGGCTTGTACATGACGAAATCATTGTCGAATCATCTACATCTAAAAACACAATTCTATAATTTGAAGATGGCGAAAGTGTTGGATCTTAATGATCATATCAGCGTGTTTAATCATATCCTTTATAATTTTGATGAGTGTGGAAGTAAAGATTGACTGAGAAGATTAAGCTCTAATTTTGTTGAACTCTCCAGAGTCTTAAGATAGCTTCATAAATATTATGTGCCATAGTAGAGAGAACATTAATGTTGAGATGGTCATCTAAATCCTTTAGTCATGGGTGTTGAGAAAGAAGGATAACGGCGTGGGGTCATCTATAGATGTGTTGGTAGGTAGATGAAAGGAATTTTAAGTGCAAGAAGGAAAACTCGTCGTATTCGCGATCCAAGTCAAAGAGCAAGAGATGAAGTGCTAAAACTGTATAAGATAATGACAAATGAAGAAGGATTGCTAGAATCTTAAAACACAAAAGGGAGATAAAGTATATGAAGCACCAAAGGAGGCCAACGTAATGGAATTGAGGATGTGGGCTCTAGTGATGTTTTGACCACATCCAAATCTAGTTATCTCAGCAATGAGTGGATTTTATATATGGGGGTATCATACCACATGACTTCACATTGGGATTGATTTACTACATACAAAAAGCATGATGGTACCCAAGTGTTTATGGGCAATGATATTACATGTAATGTCATTGGAATCAGATCGATACGCATTCGAACATATGTGAGACAAGTTGCTGATTTATGGAAGAATATAATTTCTCTCGGAACTCTCGAGACAATTGGGTGCAAATTCATCAATTTTATCATGTCCTAAAGGTTTCAAATGAGGGACTTGTAGTGAAGAAAGCATAATGGAATAATAACCTTTACAGGTTCATCGGGGATATCGTGTTGGGTGGAGCTGTAGCATCTGTAGTGGAGTCCACGCCAACACGTTTGTGGCATGCACATCTAGACCACATGAACGAGCATTGTATGGAGGTACTTTCTGATCGTTCTTTGATTCCTGCACTTAAAATATTAATTTTGATATATGCAAGCACTGTATATACGGTAGATAGTCAAGGTTGTCTTTTAAATCTGAAAAGTATGTTACTCTAAATTATGTGCATTCTGATGTATGGGGGTCATCGCCCATTATTTTCTATAAGGGGTCATCATTTTTCATTTCGTTGATAGATAATAACTTTAGAAAAACTTAGGTGTACTTTATAAAGTATAAATCTTATCTATTCACCATCTTTAAAGTATGGAAGGAAAGGGTAAAAAAATAATTAAGGCGAAAGTTGAAAGTTTTAAGGACAAACAATAGAGATGAATCACTTCGAAAGAATTAAACTAAAAAGGAGAACTTAAGATGTCCTAAAGGGGGGAGGGTGAATGCGACTATGCAAATTAATCGAAATAAGTACTGAATATGTAAATAAATCAGAGTTCTCAATTGCTTAAGTATTGAAACGTTGATTCCAAATAATTTGTAGGATAACCTTCACCTAAAGTTTTAGGTAGGACAACCTTATTTCATGAATTTCTTTAAAATCAAAACATCAAACTTTGCAAGATTAAATAAAAGTAAATATTACAACATTCATCACTTTAACTGAAAATTAAATACAACCATTCATCACATAAAAAGTAAAGGCATTCACCACATAACACAAATAATTATAGTAGTTTGGTGTTCAAAAAATAGTTACACCTACTCTACTCCCAAAATTACTCTCCACATAATTTTGAATTTCACTATGAAAAAGATTTTCTCAGGGTCACCTTAAAACCTGATACAATTCTTATAATTTTACCGAACTATTACAATCAAACCCCTAATTGAGATTTTCAAGCTATTTCAGACAAAATCTACATTGAGATTTTTTAGCCATATCAAAAAAATCAAATAAAGAATAGAAGGTATACTTATTTTCACCGTAGAAGACGTATCAAAAGCTTGTAGCCGAAGAACTGCTTTTCTTGAATGTAGATTGTTCCTTGTTCAGTCAGATAGAAAGGGTCCAGGGTTCTATTGATTTTAATTAAGTTCGAACCAATGACTACTTGAATTAATTCTCTTAAATCTTAAAAGAAGGGTATAGTTTACTCTCTTTAAAATCAAAATGGAAAGATCTTGAGATTAAGGGAATTAAATACAAAGCTATAAATAAAATTTATAAATACCATTCAAATAGCTTGATAATAACTTGAGTTTTTCTCTCTCTTATGAAAGGATTTTGATAATTAACTTGGATATTTCAGATGAAGAGAGGAACTCAATTTATTAGCAAAGAAGTTGAATCTTCGACTAACCCGAGCAAACCGAATTTAGTTTAATGGAATTCAGATCACATGGGATAAGATCTATCCAAAATTCGACTGACCCGAGGACTAGTTCGATTAGTCGAAGTTGGTACTGGTCATATTTTTGAAAATTCGAAAAGATGTAGTTGTTGGACTTGAAGTCGAAGTTTCTTGAGTTGGTCGAAGGACAAGCTTCAATTGGTTGAATTTGCAACCAAAAATGATTTTTTTTCTTTGATTTGAACTTGGACTGGCGGAGAAAACTTACGCTAGTCGAACCAAAACTTAGGTTGGTCGAACTCCAAGCAAAATAAGCATAAAACCTAATTTCAAACGTCTTTTAAACAACTAATCCTAAGGTCTTTTTAGGGTTTTATACTACCTAAGATATATAAAATATTTGAACTTCTTTGACTTGAACTCAGTTACAGATTTCATCTAGACTTGTAAGCTTAATCTTATTCTTGAACATCAGTTGATCTTTAGCTCGATCTTCTCTCGAAAATGTACCAGTCTTGATCTTAATCTTTTGTTGATCTTGAGCTTGATCTTTTCTTGATCTTGAGTTTGATCTTCTCTTGATTAGGATCGGTCTTGAAGATCTAGTGTCAAGTTGTTTTGACTATACGAAATTTGATAACTAAAGTGTCGTGCTTAATCATTGTAGCACTTACAATAACCAAATCTGTAAAAATAATAGGATTGTACGGCATAACATAGTCAGGCATACACAACAGCAAAATAATATAGCAGAACAGGTGAATCAGACTCTCTTGGAGATAGCCCAAAGTATATTGAGCAACGCTAAGTTATATAAGGAGCTATGGACAAAGGCCGTTAATATGTCTTGTTATTTAGTTAATCAGTCTCTGTCTACACCGATCAGTTGTAAAATTTTAAAAGAAGTGGAGTGATCGTGAAGTGATTACTCAGGGTTACAAGTATTTGGTTGTGACGCTTACTCTCATATACCATTCATTGAAAGAACTAAGCTGGAATAAAGGGCGAAGAAGTGTATTTTTATTGGCTATAGTGATTGTGTGAAGGGATACATGCTATATGACTAGGTCACATGGAATATCATAATTAGCCATGACTTCAGGTTTGATGAGAAATCTTTGTTTCATATGGAAGAACAAATGAACTAGAAAAATTAATAGTGATCAATGTTACAATCGACAATGGTGAAATAGAGGACGAAGTTGAGCTGCAGAAAGAGGTACATAAACAGGTGGAGCAAATTGTCGATGAGATGCAGAGATTAGTGTGCTTTCTTCATCCTACACACATGCCATGTGGAACACTCGTTCGAAATTTATAAAGACATCAATGAGTTAGCCTTTTGTCTCGCAAATCAAAATAACATCACTAATTCAAAATAACATCACTAATTCAAAATTTAAGGTCGAGGCTTTACCCTTGCATTTGACATGAGGACCATGCTTGGGCTTAATATCTAATCTTGGTGTCTAGGCTAGGCTAAGGGTGATGATGAATGACCTAACCTACCTCATTAACCGTAACACCCCGAATTTTCGCCTACCTGGAATTAGACGTTCTTAAGCAATGGGTCAACCATAACACCTTGGTAACCTCTCAGAACCCAGTTCCAAAGCCAAAGAAATCACTTAGGATTAATTCCTTTAGAAATTAAGCGGAAGTTAGCTAGCGCTACGCTAGAGTAGCTGTGAAATTGTCTCTGAACACTTTAAATACGTTCTACAAGACCCAAAACTTGTAGAATCAATAACGCTATAATACCCTGAAACCTAGGATCAAACTCTAAACCGGTTTGTTCTCAGGAACCCTCTGAAACTTTGTATTAGATCTAGACCGCACGTCGAAAGTCCGATACCTACAATCTTAGGCCGTTATGACCGCTTAGCTGAACTTGACAATCATTTCGAAAATCAAGCCGAACCGACGTTCAGAGGCTATTTCATTGAGCCTGGAGTGAAGAGAGTGAGAAATGGGTTAGATTTGAAAATTTTAATCCAAATCTGGCACGTGACTTGGCGCGTTATTATTAAGCGTTCTGACCGTCAGAATTCAGCCAAATTACACCCTCGGATCAGAAAAAATTTCTCTTTCATATCATGAGACTCGTAGGCCTGATTTAGGTACGATGACCGCTGAACTGAAACTGGACCACCACGTGCGATCTGGGAACTCTACCGATCTAAAAACTTGATGTGTACTAGATCCAGTAACCATGAGCTTAAGTCCGACCGCGTTCGGCCAGGGGACCTCCCGAAATGCTCTTTTGGATCGAAACAGTCCCGATTTGGTTATAACTCAAGTATACCTTTGTCCCAAGTCTATTTTGGTGAAGTTTTAGCCTATATAAGGGCTTGAAACCCTCTCATATCTTTCTCATCCGAATTTGGATAAAATCTTAGATAGAGAGAGAGAGAGAGAGAGAGAGAGAGAGAGAGAGAAAGTGAGAGATTGTGAGGGACTTTGTGAGAGAACTTCCTGCCGATTTCTCCATCTATTGCACGTACCAAAGCAACGCATTCAAATCACTTTTTTGGTGATTTTCAACGCATTCCAAGGTAAGAAAACCCTATCCACTAGCTGTTTTAAGGATTCTTTCGATTCAATAGCGAAGTAGCTTACGTATCTCGTACATTAGGTCGTCGTTACGCCGTTGACGAAGCGTATACGTTCGATTCGAATCGATACACTTCTACAACAAAGGTGAGGATTTTAGACGCTTTGATTGACTGATTTCAAAGCTTTAAATGTCGTTTAATAGTAGATTATCGATGGCAACGCCGTTTGACATGTACAACATGCTGTCCGTTTTTCGTTTCGTAAACGTACGGTAAATATGAGATTTAGGGTATTTTAGTCATTTGTAGGAAATACTGTTTACATCTATATTTTACTGAAATGTTTACCATGGCTTTTTGTCATGTTAGGATATTAGGAATGCGTGAATGATCGGTTTGGCGAAGAGATTTGCCCTAATACGCACTTTGGGTCGACATACGCTATGTAGACTAAAGTGTGTAGACTAAGTGTTTGTATAAATGTTTGTACTAGTATGTATTGAGTAAATGGAGTTGTGAATGAGTGTTGAGATTGAATTCTCAAGTAATATGCTGATGTAAATGATTTCCATCATGTTGGCTACATGTATTGATTTCATTATATATATGAAATGCATGTGTTGGATGATTTGCTTAAGTTGTATGTTATAACATGTTTCAGCATGCTTATATTGTTGTATTTCATTTCCATTACTCTCATATGATTACTGATGTTGACTTACAAATGTTTGGGGCTATACTTAGTCCAGGCAGTCGGTAACGGAGTAAATTCGTGGTTGGCTTATATTTGCCACGAAGGATGCGTCGATGAATGCGAGTCGTGTTTTGAGTTGGCGGCAGTGGTTAGGCCACACGAAGTGTTTCACGCACTTCATGTCGTTCAACTTGCAATGCGCTCGTACTAGTCGAGCCCGTCAAGTAACCCGACTGGCCGTTGATTGTTCACCTTGTATGAGTCATAACTGCTTGAACCTAGGGTACTAAACTTACCATTAAAAATCCCGTTAACCATGGTACCTTGATCCATAAAGACTCATGAGCCGGGCATGGTGGTATAGGACACCGTGGTCGAGCTGTCAGCCTACGCTGGGGCCACAAACCTCCCCGTAGTGACCAGTGAGTACCCTACTCTGAGAAGATTATGGTGGTATGGGACACTATATTCTTGCTGTCGGCCTACACTGATCAGGTGACGAGCCCTTTGTAGTGACCTTGAGTTTATCCTGACACCGCATGGGGGCGACGAGTCCTGATACAGTCTTAAGGATATAACTAGGCCTATATTGATAAGGTGATGGGGGAGAGGTGCAACGAGTGCGAGCAACAGCCCTGGCAGCCCTTGCAGCGACCTAGAAATTTAACATCGTATGAGATTACTAGGAGTGACGACCCTAGACAGGATCTGTGTTGGGATTGATATAAGCAAAGTACCCTAGTTTTCCAATCCTGCTGTATGAAAATGACTAATAACAACCCGATAATCATTATCCATATCGCATTGCATGTGCCTGGAAGATGTGGAACACTGCGGGAAGAAAGCATGCCGTGGATGCAGATGGTGCTGTATGAGGGAGTATGTCGGTGAGGGCATCAATCATGTCATTTCATGCATGCATTAACAACAGTATCTAGGAATGTTTGATTATTTGCTTTATTATTAATGTATGATTGATTTGATAACATGCTAATCTTTACTCTCTTATCCCACTGAGTTGATCACTTACTCCCACGTTGCGGGACGGTATTTTCGGGCACCCACCAGTCCCTATTTTAGTTGCAGATGATGGCGCTGCTTGTGAAGTGGAGCCGGACTTGATGATGATGAGGAGGATCCCTCCTTTATGCGTGTTATGATCGACGGTATTACAGGGAGGTTGATTAGATGCCTTGACACTTGTCATTTTATATTTTTGAAGCACTCATGTATATTCTTTTCTTTTCATTTTTGGAGTATATATGTATTTAATTAACCTGGTAACATGTTCACACTCTGGAGACTTACAATCAATTATATATTTTATGTATTTATCACAGTCTTCTGCTTGCTAATTTAACTGTCTCTGGAGTATGATATGCTATTTTGACTTAATCTCAATCTTATTTAATGTCATTCTACGGACAACATGCATTTATCATTATTTATGTTGCATAAGTGACGTTCTGAAACTCGGGAGTTGGGTTTCTACCCGACTCCCGATTTTCGGGGTGTTACATTAACCTAGTCCAAGGTCCAATAATCTTATGGCCACTATTATAAAATAAAAGAGAATTGATAATTTTAAAATACTTATGATGGTCATATTAATTTTCATGTACAGTTTAAAGGTTTTTGAATTTGTAACACTCCGAATTTTTGTCAACCTGGAATTAGACATCCTTAGGTAATGGGTCAACCATTTCACTCTCAATGATCAATCCCAAGGTTTAAAAGTCAATTTTTCCTTGTTTCCTTCACAATCTCATCCTTCACCACCTCATTTTTCGAATTTCTCTAAGTGCTTCCATATTAGAGACAAATCCTCAAGTGTAAATAGTAAAGACCACTAATCCTACGGTCTTCATGATGAAGAACCTAAAAACACTAATAGGATCGCAGTTTCGCCAATAGGCGAAGTCTACACAACTCGTTCGTTTCGATCAAGTCCATAATGCATCTCAGGTCGTGTGAGGCGACCTAAGTAGCCAGCAGGTTATTAGGAGGCGGGTTTGTGATGATCCTAGGAGAATTCCAAACCCAAAAATATATGTCCTTGGGTTGTGGGACAACCACAACCCTTACACTCAATAGCTAGGGCTTAAAAATCCCGTTTCACCCAATTCCTTCAAAATCTTTCCTCTCACCACCCCATTCTTTAATTATTTCTCAGTCTTTTTATGTTAGGCATTAATCCTAATATGAAAATGATATAAAATTATACTTAGATAAAATTTTATAATGAATAGTAAAAATACATGAAAATTAGCCTTTTGGCCATTCCAAATTTGAAATATTTTATAACAGATGGGTTAGTTGGATAGATTAGCTTCTCCTACCCCAAAATCATATGTTACATGATACATAAGTTCATTCTGGTTTACAGACTGGCCCCGGAACACCCCAAATGGAGTTTTGGGCCTCTCTAGGCCAAACCACAATGAACCAAGGTTCGCCCCATACTTTTTTGGGACCTTAGGGACAGGGGGAACCCAGCCCATATGGCCACCATCGCCAGTTTGAGATTTCGTCGGCGATGCCATCGTCGATTCTGCGATGCATCGCCGGTGAAAATCACCGGTTGGGTCCATCCTTTGGGCTGGAGGTGTTTGGGGTGTTGTATAGCCCCCTGGTATGCGGGCCATTCGTTAAAAATACCCCAATCAAGTACTTCCTTCACAAAGTGACCCTCCAGGCTGTCCTTTCGCTCCAAATGTTCGATTTTTGGTAAAAACCACCCCTCCAAACTCTTCCTTATTTCGTTTCCGAACACCCTCGCTCCACCCTCCAAATTTTATCTCAAACAGAGATCATTATAGGCTACTTCCTTTGGAAATCTAAAGAGAATCACCAGCGCTGCACTAGACGACCTGTGAAATTCGCACCAATCACTTTCAATACGATCCGCTAGAGCCAAAACGTAGAGGATAGGTGACGCTACAATACCATAAATCCTGGGATCAAACTCTATTCCTGATTGCTCTCTGGAGCACCTTGAAACTTTGTATCGGCTCTGGACCGCACGTCGGAAGTCCGATTACCCCAAACTTAGACGAATATGACCGCCTAGTTGGACTTGACAATCACTTCAAAAATCAAGTCCAGATGATGTCCCACGACGATTTCCTTGGGTCCAGAGTGAAGAGTGTGAGAAATAAATATAATTTATGAAATCTGGCACATTCGCTTGTGCGCTTTTTCTAAGCGTTCTGACCGTCAGAATTCAATCAAATTTCACCCTCGGATCAGGAAAAATTTTCCTTACATGTCATAGTACTTGTAGCTCCGATCGAGCTCCCATAACCGTTAAACTGAAACTGGTCCGCCACGGTCGATCTGAAAATCTGATCGGACTGAAAACTCTGCCTGACTTAGATCCAATGTCAGGGAGCTTAAGTCCGACCGCATTCAGTCACAGGACCTCCAGAAATGCTCCGTTGGATCAGAACAAGCCCTCTTTGGTTACAAAATAAGTATACCTTGGCCCCAAGTCTATTTTGGTCATGTTTGGGCTTATAAAAAGGGTTTAAACCCTTGCTCTTTCATTCCATACGAATTTGGAGAGAGAAGAGAGAAAGTGAGGGAGAAGTTGGAGCTTTCTTCTGGGAGTCTTCCCTGCTGCTCCTCGTGCTACATCCACCTGCCTGCATCGCTCTTCTGGTGATTCCAACGCACTCCTAGGTAAGAAAAATCCTAACTACTTACTGTTTTGGGGTTTCCTTCGATTCATTAGCGATGTAGCTTATGTATCTTGTGCATTAGGACGCCAGATCGTCGTTGACGAAGCGTATACGCTCCGTTCGAAACGATACACATTTAAAGTGAAAGGTGCGGATTTTAGACGCTTTGATTGGCTGTTTTCAATGCTTTCAATGTCGTTTAATAGTAGATTATCGACGGCAACGCCGTTTGACATGTACAACATGCTGTCCGTTTCCTGTTTCGTAAGCAGACGAAGAATATGAGATTTAGGGCATTTTAGTCATTTGTAGGAAACACTGTTTCCATCCATATTTTGCTGATGTGATTGACATGGCTTCTTGTCGCATTAGGATACTAGAAATGCGTGCATAATTAGTTTGGCGAAGAGATTCGCCTAAATGCGCACTTTGAGTCGACATACTATATGTAGACTTAAGTGTGTAGTTTAAGTGTTTGTATAAATGCTTGTATTAGTATGTATTGAATTAAATGGTGTTATGATTTAGTTTGAGATTGAATTCTCAATTAATATGCTGATAGAAATGATTTCCTATATGTTAGCTATATGTAGGATTTCATTATATGCATGAAATGCAAGTATTAGATGATTCACTCAAGTTGTATGTTATAACATGTGTTAACATGCTCACATGGTTGTATTTCATTTCCAATACTCTCACATGATTGCTGATGTGGATTTATAATTGTTTGGGACTATACCTAGTCCAGGCAGTCGGCAACCGAGCAAGTTCGTGGTTGGCTTATCTTTGCCACGAACGACGCGTCGATGAACGCGAGTCGTGTTTTGGAGTTGGCGGCAGTGGTTAGGCCACACGAGGTGTTTTACGCACTTCATGTTGTTCGACTTGAGATGCGCTCGTGCTAGTCGAGCCCGTCAAGTAACCCGACTGGCCATTGTATGTTCACCCTATATGAGTCATAACTGCTTGAACCTAGGGTACTGAACTTATCATTGTAAACCCTGTCAACCATGGTACCTTGATCCACAAAGACTCATGAGCTGGGCATGGTGGTATGGGACACCGTGGTCGAGCTGTTGGCCTACGCTGGGGCCACAAACCTCCCCGTAGTGACCAGTGAGCACCTATGACTCGTGAGCAGATTATGGTGGTATGGGACACTATATTCTTGCTGTCGTCCTACACTGATCAGGCGACGAGTCCTTTGTAGTGACCGCGAACGTATTCTGAGTCTACGGGAGGCGACGACCCTTCCGTAGCAGTGAGAGTACAGTAGGCCTGTATTGATAAGGTGATGGGAGAGCGGTGCAACGAGTGCGAGCAACAGCCCTGACAGCCCTTGCAGCAACCTATAAAATATACATCATATGAGATTACTAGGAGTGACGACCCTAGACAGGATCTGTGTTGGGATTGATATAAGGGAAGTACCTTAGTTTCTCAATATTGCTGTATGAAAAGGACTAATAATAACTCGGTAATCATATCACCATTACATTGCATGTGCCTGGAAGATGTGGAGCACTGTGGGACGATTGCATGCCGCGGGTGTAAGATGGTGCCGTATGAGGGAGATCGTCGGTGAAGGCATCCATCATATTATGTCATATTGCATTAACGACAGTATTAGGATTGTTTGATTTACAGCTTTACTATTATCGCATGATTGATTTGATAACATGCTAATCTCTGCTCTCTTATCCCACTGAGTTGATCACTCACTCCCACGTTACGGGATGGTGTTTCCGGACACCCACCAGTCCCTATTTTGGTTGCAGATAATGGCGCTGCTTGAGAAGCGGAGCTGGACTTGATGATGATGAGGAGGATCCCTCCTTTATGCGTATTCTGATTGACGGGATTACAGGGAGGTTGATTAGATACCTTGACACTTGTCATTTTATATTTTTAGAGCACTCATGTATATTCTTTCTTTCTCTTTTGAGGTATACATGTATATGTATAACCTGGTAACATGTTCACACTCTGGAGACATACAACAGTTTATATATGTTATACATACTATCACAGTCTTCCGCTTGCTAATTTAACGGTCTCTAGAGTATGATATGATGTTTTGGATTAATCCCACTCATGTTTAATGCATTAACACAGACAACATTCAATCATACACATTTATGTTGCATAAATAACATTTTGGAACTCGGGAGTGGAGTTTTTACTCGACCCCCCGATTTTCGGGATGTTATAGAATTCAAGATGACGATATCTTCAAAGCCATTTATATGATGGGACTTTTCTGTAATCAAGAAAATATCACTTTCATGTACTGAAGTGGATTATGTTTTATGGGGCCCACTACGTGAAAAATGAAAAAAAATGACAGATTTAGAGATAGTTCTGGACCGTCTCTAAAATTGCTTGGTTTAAAGACGCATTAGAGACAGCCGTAAACCGTCTCTAAAATTAGGGACGGCTCCTGACCGTCCATAATATTGTTTTTAAATGTTCTGCATCCACAAATAATTTAAGACGGTCTTTGACCATCTTATATACCTCATCTGAGACGGTCAGAGACCGTTCGCATTAGAGACGGTCTTCGACCGTCTTATATGTAGTCATCTGAGACAGTCACTGGCCGTCCGTATTAGAGACGGTCATTGGCCATCTTTTACTTGTAATCGGAGACTGTCAAAGACCATCTCTATTAGAGACGGTCCTTAGCCGTCTTATTGCCCTGTAAAAAACCGTCTCTATTAGAGACTGTTAAAGACCGTCTCTATTAGAGACTGTCAATGACCGTCTTTATTAGAGACTGTCAATGACCGTCTCTATTAGAAACTGTTACTGACTGTCTCTATTAGAAACGGTCCTTAGCCATCTTATTGCCCTTTCGAAAACCGTCTCTATTAGAGACTGTCAAAGACCGTCTCTATTAGAGACTGTTACTGACTGTCTCTATTAGAGACGTTCCATAGCTGTCTTCTAGGATCATGGAAGACTGTCTATATTAGAGACGGTCCTTAACCATCTTTAATGCTCAAGTGAGACTTGAGCTTAGAAAAAATAATTAATAATGTTTTTTTAAAAAAAAACTGTGATTTTATAAAAATCCACATTTTGAAAAAAAAAAATTAAGAACTTTGAATAATGTTGATAACTTTGAAAAAAAAAAAAAGAGTTCAATAAAAAAATGATATTTTGAAAAAGAAAATATAAAAAATTAAACAAATTTGTGAAAAAATTGACAAATTGTAAAAAAATATATTTTTTTTTAAAAAGAAAACTAGATTTTGTATTTTGACAAAAAAAATTAAAAAGTTATATAATAAAAGTGAGATTTAAAAAATGATATTTTGAAAAAGAAAATTTAAAAAATTAAACAAAATTGTGAAAAAATTAACAAATTGTAAAAATATATATTTTTTAAAAAAAGAAAACTAGATTTTGTATTTTGACAAGAAAACTTAAAAAGTTATATAACAAAAGTGAGATTTTAAAAAAAGTGATATTTTGAAAAAGAAAATTTAAAAAATTAAACAAAATTGTGAAAAAATTGACAAATTGTAAAAAAATATATTTTTTAAAAAATAAAACTAAATTTTGTATTTTGACAAAAAAATTTGAAAAGTTAAATAACAAAAGTGAGATTTTGATGATGTGTTGTATATCCTTATTGCCCCTATGTTTCTCCAACCCATTTTTGGGTCGGGTATAAAAAATTGTGTATATTTAAATCTTAAGTGGACCACACCACTAGAAAGAATGAAAATATAGTATCTCGCCATTAAAAATTATAAAGAGCCCATCGTAAGGTTTTAGTAATGTTTATTTGCAATCCAACTTGTTGATAATGTAAAGAAGATCTAGATGATTGTAAATCACAAAGATTAAATTAATTCAAAACTTTTTTGGCCTTCAAAAGGTTTTTAATAATTATTCATCATTGTTTTGATTGGCATGACCCACCTGAGATTATTGAGTTCTTATGATTTGAAATCACATCCTAAAATATGATGGAAAAATATATGGACGGTGTCAATATACATAAAATATATCAAGGTGGGCCCTACGTAGTTAGAGTAACACCCATGAAAGAGTTACCTAAATAGTGAAATGGTACTATAAGGTCACCTCATAGGAACTTCCCATGAGGTTAATCTGTGTGTGCCCCACCATGATGTATGTAGAACATCAACACCATGCATTTGATGTGTCCCCTTTAAGTCCAAAAATCTGCTGTATACAAAACTCAGGTAGGCCATAACATCTAAATTAAACTATGTGAAGACATCCCTAAAACATATAAAAGCATTTAATTAGTGGGGCCCACATGATTTTTGGATGTGTACGAAACTTGGGTTGACTCCTCATCCAAGTGGGACACATAATGAATGGGCTAGATCTATGAACCACATCTAAGTGGGCCCAATAAATTATTATGAATGTTTCAATGGGCGGGTAACCCTCTCAACCATAGTATGTGGTGTGGCCCACCCAAGTCATGGATTGACTTTATTTTTAAGCTCGTGGCCTACCATGGAATGGTGCATCTGACTGACAGGGCAGATCCAAAGTTCAAGTGGACCCACACCATAGAAAAGAGTGGGATAGTGACACCCACTATTGAAACCTTCTTAGGGCCCACCGCGATGTTTATAAGTTAATACAGACATGGATGTGGTTGAAACTTGATCTAACCCCTCATCAAAGTGGAACATAGGATATGTGAATCACATTTAGGCAGGCCCAATATATGATTATGAATGTTTTAATTAAGGAAACCCTTCTCTACTACATTTAGGTGAGTTACTCGTTACCCTTATTAGAGTAATTAAACTCTGTGGGATCTACTGTTATTTTTTTTATTTTATCCACTCCATTCATCCATGTTAACAGATAATTTGAGGTCTAAAGAACAAAAAGGAAGTATATCCAAAGCTCAAGTGGACCACACCACATGAAATAGTGTGATTGAACCTCTACCATTTAAAATTTCTTGGAGGCCATAGAAGTTTTGGATCAAGTTGATGTTTGTGTTATTCATTCATATATTTTTGATATTATGAACAACCTTTAACCATTTTTGGACAATCTAATTAGTCTAGATTGGAGAGTAATAACTTCAAATGTTTAAATCAAAATTCACTCAAATTGTCGATCAATCTTGTTTGCCCAATATCTTTCTCATATGTAACATGATTGAGGTGAGTAACTAGTTAATTTGAGGGTAATGATCGGTAAAATAGAGTGAATGGAACAGACATGTAAAATGGGTTAAATATTATAGTCAAAATTATGACCCAACTTATTGACACCCTGAGACTCTAAGAATTAATGTTAGTAAGTTTTGTGGGGCCTATCATGATGTGTGTCGATCATCAACACCATGCATTTGATAGAAGTTTTGGATCAAGCTGATGTTTATGCTTTCGCTTCATTCATTTCTTTTTAATATTATGAACATGTTAGATGGAAAATAAAGATTATTGTGGGCCCAAGGAAGGTATCCACGGTGGAAATCATTATTCCACACTGTTTTGTGTGGCATGGTCCACTTGAGTTTTGGATTTACCAAAAATTTGGGATCAACACACACCGTTCATCCATTTTTTGAAGTTCATTTTATAGAATTATCTAAAAAATGAATCATATCCAAATATTAAATGGACCACACCACAAATAATGGGAATAGATTGACTACTCCCCATAGACCATTCAATGGCTGGTGGTTGGTGTTATGTGGGCCCCACCATAATGTATGGCCCCATAAACCATTTTTTTAAATTTTTTTTTATTTTTTTACTTTTGAACTAGTTAGATTTCAAATAAACATTACGATGGGTCTTAGGATAGTTTCAACGGTGGGAATCACCCTCCCGTTGTTTTCTATGGTGGGGTCCACTACAGATTTTTATTTGTCTCATTCTTTTGCTCGTGATTTAAAATGATATCTCAAAATGGATGGACGATGTTGATATAACAAATATATCATAAGTTTTTATATTTATATATATATATATATATATATATATATATATATATATATATATATATATATATATATATATATATATATATATATATATATATATATATATGGAAATGGTTCTATACGTCGAGCTCATGGGAACTCCCCATGAAGTTGAGCTGTGTGGGCCCCACCATGATGTGTGTTAAAAATCAACACCGTGTATTTGATGGGTCCCATTTAAATTATGGGTTATTTAAAAAATCAGCCGTATACAGAACTCTGATGAGCCATACCATCTAAAATCATGTGAAGACATGCCTAAAATATATAAAAGCACTTGGTGGGGCCTCACCTGAAATTTGGATGCGTCTGAAACTTGGTATGACCCCTCATCCAAGTGGATGTCCAATCACTATTGTTTTCACATTGTGTCGTCCACCCAAGTTTTAGTTCATGCTCATTTTTTGGGATCGATGATAAAATTATGTTGAGAAATAGATAGACGACATGGATGAAACAAATCGATCATGGTGGGGCCACAAAGCCATACTAGATCTAAAGCTTTACTTACGTTTTCATTTTGTTATTTTTCGCTATAAGTTTTGTATTTAATGTAAAATAGTGGTAACTGGTTCATAACAATAGTGGCTAAGATATAGAGTAATCTAGATCATCCAAAAAATCGGTATAGTTGTAAATGGTAAATATTTATACATTTTTATTATATAATACAATCTTAACCATCCAGAAAATTTATCCCATACATGTACGACCGTTAATAAAGTTTGTGTTATTATTTAGTGGAAAACTCACATCATACGGATTTCAAAATTTTATCTTATTTGGAAGATGATTTCCATTTCCATCCCAAATTGATCGGGCGCCCCTCGTTTCCCTCTCTCTTTTCCCTCTTTCATATTCCATCGAGCGCCCACATTCAAACGGCCCCATCGATCGCTTTTTCCGACACCAGATCGGCATTCTCCGACGCCAGTGCTCAGCTCCCATGTCTGATCTCAAGCCCAAGATCGAGATCTCGTTCGCGGGAACGTTCGCCAGCAATGCTTTCGCCGCCTATGTTGCAGAAATATCGATCCTTTTCTTTTCCCTATTCTATTTGATTTTTAAGTTAGATTGAGTGGAATTTGGTTGTGTTTTCTTGATCTTGATCTTCTATTTTTTGCCTTTTTACTGTAAATTTTCAGTGATTCATTCTGTGTGAGCCCCAGATTATTGCTGGATGCATTTGCAGATTTGACCTTAAAATAATACTAATTTGAACACAACTTTTAATGATTTGGATGGCAAAGCATCTTGCAAGCACGCACGCGCACACACACGCACCAACTACTTTGGGACATCCAAGTGGGCCCTTCCTCAATTGAAGGATTGGCATACTTGGTCGACCTGGACCTGCCCTTTTTCCATGACCTGACTTTTTCTGAAATGATCTCCACGTCCTTCATATCTGGTGCCCTTTATTTATTTATTTGAAACATGTATATGTGCCATTTCGGCACGTGGAAGAATTGTAGAGCCAATATCTGTTGTCCATTTCTGAATTTGCCCTCCTTTTAATCTACTTGGCCTTTCGTCAGTTATTTGTGCCCATTCTCATGAGCAGTTGATGATCAGATCAGAAATGCATATAATAAAGTACCTGTGGAGTTTATAAATGCACAAATGCTCCCTTTGTGCACTGTTTCTGGGGAAGTTTCAGGGTTGGAGCTCTGTCTCTCAAGAGTATTCACGTTTGTCACAATTTTGGTGTATATGGGTTGCACTGGACTTGTGTAGTATCTTAAATTATAACAATGTCTTCAAATGCATCTGGGTGCTGAGATATCATCCACATGTACCCATCATGAAAAGAATTTGCACGGGCTTGCTACTTGTGGTGCACTCTATTGCTGTACGTATATTCTACTTTGTGACTGTGCAAGTGTTTATAATCTCAATACTGAGCGAGTCTATTCATGCTTTGCAAATCAGCTTTCATGCATCACCACCGATATGAGGTTCTATTGCCCATGTCGCCGCTGTATTAGCTGTTTCGGGCAGATATAGCCATATTGTCACCGTAGATGATACATGCCAGTATTGGACTATATGTCAAACCTTGTTTCTATTAGGGCTGTTACCCATGGGTAACCAAGATACCTGAATTGATTTCAACAGATCTAGATCAAAAAATTGAACCCATCAATTGGGTCAGATCAGGTATCTAGTCAGGTTTTTGCCTGGCATTAGAATTGTATATTTAATATATATAACAACTCATAACACTACTTGTACAGATATCTAATTTAAAGATAAAATTCATGCTACAACTCTTAATCAATATCCAAATTTATTGATACCCGTTCTAAATTTCTGACTTTTGTCCTCAAACACTTGCCTCTTCACTGCTCAACCCGATAACCCTTATTTAACTCCATGAATACCGGTGGCTGATCATTGTTGTTGTTGTCATCACCAGCTCACCAGATGGTGGACATAGGCAACTTCTTCTTCTGTAACTAGGTGGTCTTAATAACATTGTTAAATGGAACTTAGAAACATATTGTAACTACTGCTAAGTGGACTCAGTAACATTGTTAGATGGAACTCAAAAACATCTTTTTTAGAACTTGATGATGTGTTTGTATGCTGTATTGAATTGAATTGCGTTCGTTAATATTTATATTCAAGTACTAGGCTCCCTTAAGTTGCTTTAAGTTGGGAGGAAAGTAACAGCTTCCTCACCATCCATTTTTTTCCTATCTGAGTCATTTCCTCTTGAACTGGTTGTTGAAATTCAATGCAGTTTTGCATTCAAATGGAGCCTAATACATTAGTTGTATGACATTTCCTGATGCACAGTAGCAAGATAGGAAAGTAAAAGATTTTTAGTTTTTTTTAAAGGATGTAGGAAACTAAAAGATCAAAAGAAGAATAGTTGCTATGAGTAAAATCTTGATGTGCTTGTGATTAGAAAAGCTTGTGGCCTATCAATTTTCTCACTGGTGATGTGAATTTCCTATGAGCTATATCATTGATTAACATTTGAGTATTTAATTGATTATCTTCTCATTCATCTGGAAGAGCACTTGAATTTATATATTTTTACAATTTTTCTTGCGTTTTCTGCTCATCTAGTCGAATTTAATCAGTTTGGATTTTCTTTTTTCTTTTTTCCTGTTTTACTGGGTCTTTGGTTGACTTGTAATAGTTTGATATTTTTAATTATAGAACTTCAGATCTTCATGCTACTTTTGCCTGAATTTTCAGCATTTTCGTGTTACATTTGCTGTTTAATTAGAGAATTTTGAAATGCATGAATTTTCTAGTTTTCTTTTTCCATTTCTTTTTGCCTTTGATAGACAACAGAGAGGGCAATGGCTTGAATTTGATAGACAGCAGAGGGGGCATGGATTTATGGAGGCTTGCATTTAGGAAATCCACAGATTTGACAATCCCTGCAAACGATAAATAGGGGAGATTTGAAATCCATGGATTTCACAAATCCCTGCCAAAAATCCCTCGCCCCAAACAGCCCCTAAGTAATCAAAGCAGAAAAAATAGTGAACATGTTGATTAAGTGATGACACGTGGAAAAAAAGATTTTTGTCTTCTCTTTCTAGTTGAATAGACTAGCAGACATGTTTTTTAATCTGAGAATTAGCTGCTCTAATTTCTCAAGCACTAGTTGTTTCTGTCTTCTCTTTCTAGTTGAATAAACTAGCAGACTGCTGGAAATTACTTCCATAGTCCATTTTTGTAACACCCTGAAAATCGGGGGTCGTGTATAAACTCAACTCCCGAGTTCCAGACCGTCACTTATGCAACGAAAATGATTATGATTCAATGTTGTCTGATTTAAAGCATTCACATGAGTAAAAGTATACCAAAATTGCAATTCATACTTCAGATCCAGTGATAAAAGCGAGTGGAAGACTAAACAATATGTATATCACTGTATGGAAAAAACAAAGTAAATCTCATCTGTCTCCAAAGTATGACTACATCTCTGAGTCTCATATAATATACATGAACAAAATAAATATCCAAAATGGTCCCACTGAAATCCCATCGATCCAGGTCGCCTACGCGAAGTCATCGTGATACTGCATGTACGAGAACTCGTCCTGGTCCTCGTCAAAGTCTGGCTCCACCTCCTGGATCTCAGCCTCACCTGCATCTACAACAGGGTCTGGTGGGTGTTGCAAACACCATCCCGTAACGTGGGAGTGAGTGATCAACTCAGTGGAATCATAGAGCAAATATTAGTATGTTCACAATTCAATCATGCGATAATAGTAAAGCAGTAAATCAGACAATCCTAATACTGTTGTTAATGCAAGATGACATGACGTGATGTATGCCCTCACCGACGATCTCCCTCATACGGCAACATCTTACGACTGCGGCATGCCACACTCCCTAGAGTGCTCCACATCTTCCAGGCACATGCAATGCTATGGTGATATGATTTCCAAGTTGTTATTAGTCCATTCAAACAGCAGGATTGGGAAACTAAGGTACTTCCCTTGTATCAATCCCAACACAGATCCTGTCTAGGGTCGTCACTCCTAGAAATCTCATACGATGTATATTTCGTAGGTCACTGCAAGGGCTGCCAGGGCTGTTGCTCGCACTCGTTGCACCGCTCCCCCATCACCTTATCAATACAGGCCTACTCTACTCTACTGCAACGGAAGGGTCGTCGCCTCCCGTGGACTCAGAATACGCTCGCGGTCACTACAAAGGACTCGTCGCCTGATCAGTGTAGGCCGACAGCTAGAATATAGTGTCCCATACCACCATAATCTGCTCACGAGTCTAGGTGCTCACTGGTCACTACGGGGAGGTTTGTGGCCCCAGCGTAGGCCGACAGCTCGACCACGGTGTCCCATACCACCATGCCCAGCTCATGAGTCTTCGTGGATCAAGGTACCATGGTTAACAGGGTTTACAATGGTAAGTTCAGTATCCTAGGTTCAAGCAGTTATGACTCATACAAGGTGAACATACATCGGCCAATCGGGTTGCTTGACGGGCTCGACTAGCGCGATCGCATCTCAAGTCGAACGACATGAAGTGTGTAAAACACTTCGCGTGGCCTAACCATTGCCGCCAACTCTAAACACGAATCACATTCATCGACGCGTCGTTCGTGGCTATGACCAGTCAGCCACGAATTCGCTCGGTTACCGACTGCCTGGACTAAGTCTAGTCCCAAACACTTATGGAATCACATCAGCAATATATGTGAAAGTATTGGAATTGAAATACAATCATGTGAGCATGTTAACACATGTTATAACATTCAACTTAAGAAAATCTTCAAGCAAATATATTTCATGCATGTAATGAAATCGTGCAAATAGTCAACATGTAGAAAATCATTTAGGTCAGCATATTAATTGAGAAATCAATCACAAACTATCACATAACATCATTTAATTCAATACATACTAATACAATCATTTATACAAACACATACACTACACACTTAAGTCTACATATAACATGTCGACCCGAAGTATGCAATTAGGCAAATCTCTTCGCCAAACTAATTATGCATGTATTCCTAACTCCCTAATGCGACAACAACCCATGTCAATCACATCAGCAAAATATGAATGTAAACAGTACTTCCTACAAATGACTAAAATGCCCTAAATCTCATATTCTTCGTTAATTTACGAAACAGGAAACGGAGAGCATTTTGTACATGTCAAACGGCGATACTGTCAAGAATCTACTATTAAACGACATTGAAAGCGTTGGGAACCGTCAATTAAAGCGTCTAAAATCCGCACCTTAAGCCTTGTAGACTCGTGAATTGAAACGGAGTGTATACGCTTCGTCTACGGCGAATAAGGAACCTAATACACGAGATCCATAAGCTACATCGCTATGGAAACAAAGGAAACTCAAATCAGCAACTATTTAGGGTATTTACTTACCTAGGATCGCGGTGAAATCGCCGAGAAAGCGGTAGAGGTGTGTTGCTTAAGCACGTGCAACGCGTAGTACAAGTGGCAGGAAGAACTCTCCCACTCTCTTTCAATCTCTCACCTTTTTCTCTCTCCCAAGCTAGGGTATCTCTCAAATTCGGATGGGAGAGAGGAGTGAGGGTTTCAACCCCTTTTATAGCCTAAAACATGCCCAAAATAGGCTTGAGAACAATGTTTACTTGGTGCCTAACCAAATCGGGGCTGTTTCGGTCCAAAAGGGCATTTCTGAAGGTCCCCTGGCCAAATGCGGTCGGACTTAAGCTCATGCATACTGGATCTAGCACACATCCAGTTTTCAGACCGGTAGGGTTCCCAGATCGCACGTGGCGGCCCAGTTTCAGTTTAACGGTCATCGCACCAAGATCAGGCTTATAAGTCTCGTGATATGTAATAGATATTTTTCCTGATCCAAGGGTGTAATTTGGCTGTGTTCTGACGGTCAAAATGCTCAATACTGATGCGACAAATCGTGTGCCAGATTTGAATTTCAAATTCCAATTCTAACCCTATTCTCACTCTCTTCGGTCCGAGCTCAATGAAACAGCCTGTGATTATCGGTTTGACTTGATTTTCGGAATGAGTGTCAAGTCCAGCTAGGCGGTTCTAACGGTCTAAGATAGGAGGTATCGGACTTTCGACGTGCGGTCTAGATCCAATACAAAGATTCAAAGTGGTCCAGAGAACAAACCTGCTTAGAGTTTGGTTCGAGGTTTTAGAGCATTATAGCACCATTGGTTCCACTCGCTTTGGGCCTTGTAGAACGTACTTAAAGTGATCAGGGACCATTTCCCAGCTACTTTAACGTTGCACTAGCAAACCTAGTCATATTTTCTAAAGGAATGAATTTTACGCAATTTCGGGTCGAGTTGGTACTCGAGCCCAAGTATGGATTTTTCACGGGCGTTACAATCTACCCCCCTTAACAAATAATTTCGTCCTCGAAATTTCGTACCTTTTCGTACTCCTCGAGTTGCTGTGGGTAGTTCTTTCTGATCTCGGCTTCTGTCTCCCAGGTAGCCTCCTCCTCAGAGTGATGCGTCCATAATACCTTCACAAGGAGAATCACCTTGCTACGCAGTACCTGCTCCTTCCTGTCTAGGATACGTGTCGGTCGCAGGATATATGTAACGTCCTCTCCTAACTGCACCTGCTCCCATATGATGATATGGGAAGGATCAGCAACGTACTTCTTCAGCATAGAAACATGAAATACGTTGTGAACGCTCGCGAGAGGCGTGGGTAAAGCCAATCGGTAAGCCACCGCTCCCACATGATCGAGGATCTGGAACAGACCAATGAATCGCGGTGCCAGCTTCCCCTTCTTCCCGAACCGAAGGACTCCCTTCATAGGGGAAACTCGCAAAAACATGTGATCCCCAACTGTGAACTCTAGTGGCCTCCGTCTCGTATCGGCGTAGCTCTTCTGTTTGCTCTGCGCTGTAAGAAGCCGACGTCGAACAGTATCAATCTTCTCTGACGTCGCCTGCACTAACTCTGGGCCAATCAAGCTACGCTCACCGACCTCTAACCAACAATGCGGTGCGCGACAAGGTCGCCCATGCAGCGCCTCATAAGGTGCCATACCGATACTCGCCTGGAAGCTGTTGTTGTACGCAAACTCCGCAGATGCAAGACAATCATCCCAACTGTCCTTCAAGTCCAATGCGCAAGCTCGCAACATGTCCTCCAAGATCTGGTTCACTCGCTCTGTCTGTCCGTCCATCTGTGGGTGGAAGGCAGTACTGAACTTCAACTTCACACCCATAGCCTCCTGAATGCTAGTCCAGAAAATAGAAGTGAACCGCGTGTCTCTGTCCGACACGATCTCCAACGGAACTCCATGCAGACGCACAATCTCTCTGATGTACAATCTAGCCAGCTCGTCTGCAGAGTTCGTAACTCTGATCTGTAGGAAGTGCGCCGACTTCGTCAGACGGTCGACGATCACCCAAATGGAATCATGCCCCTTCCTCGTCTTCGGCAACCCAGAAATGAAGTCCATGGAAATGAAATCCCACTTCCACTCTGCAATCGGCATGGGCTACAAAAGTCCAGGTGGTCGGCGATGCTCTGCCTTCACCTGCTGACAAGTGAGACAACGGGACACGAACTCAGCTATGTGGGTCTTCATACCTTCCCATCAATACGTCCTCTTCACATCACGATACATCTTTATGCTGCCTGGATGCATAGCGAGTCTAGTACAATGCGCAGCCTCGAGAATCTCTCGTCTCAAGTCAGGGACATCTGGGACGCATAGGCGGCCACGGTAACGTAAGCTCCCATCCACACCAACTCGCCAGTCGGCGTCAGCATCATCACTGGCCTACTCTCGAAGCTCAGTAAGATGCGCATCGTCCCTCTGCACCTCGATGACTCGGTCATCGATCTGAGATCGCACCTGTACATGTGCGATGAACTCAAACGGCTCCTCTACAGTGAGTTTCTGCTCAAAGTCTCTCAAAAACTCAACCATATCCCACTCGGCAACCATCAGCGGAGCCGCAAACTCTATCGCCTTCTTGCGGCTCAACGCATCAGCCACAAGGTTCGCCTTCCCAGGATGGTAAGAGACTTCAAACTTGAAGTCCTTCAACGTCTCCATCCATTGCCGCTGCCTCATATTCAAGTCTCGCTGCGTGAATATGTACTTGAGGCTCTTGTGGTCGCAAAAGAGCTCGAACTCCTCTCCGTAGAGGTAATGTCTCCAGAGTCTCAGTGCGAATATAACGGCTGCCAACTCTAGGTCGTGTGTAGGGTAATTCTCCTCGTGCTTCCTTAATTATCTCGAGGCATACGAAATTACCCTGTCCCTCTGCATAAGGACACAACCCAAACCAATGCTAGACGCGTCAGTGTATATAGTGTATCTAACCCCTTGCTCTGGCAATACTAGCACAGGGGCAGATGTAAGTCTGTCCTTCAGCTCCTGAAAAGCTGACTCCGCCTTATCATTCCAGGCGAACTTCACGTCCTTCCGTGTCAACTGAGATAGGGGTCTCGCGATCTTCGAGAAGTCCTGAATGAAGCGCCGATAGTAGCCAACGAGATCCAAGAAACTCCTCACCTCAGTGACAGAACCAGGCTGCTCCCAGTCCTGCACCGCAGCTACCTTAGACAGGTCAACTGCCATGCCATCCTTGGACACCACGTGTCCCAGAAACTTCACCTCCTGCTTCCAGAAGTCGCACTTCTTGTACTGTGCGAACAACTGATGCTGTCTGAGCGTATCAAGGACCAAGCGTAAGTGCTCCTCATGCTCCTCTCGACTCCTAGAGTACACCAAAATGTCGTCAATGAATACAACGACGAATCGATAGAGGAAAGGTCGAAATACCCGGTTCATCAGATCCATGAACACGACTGGTGCGTTCGTGAGACCGAACGACATCACGAGGAACTCGTAGTGGCCAAAACTGGTCCTGAATACTGTCTTCTACACGTCTTCATCCCTGACGCGCAGCTGATGATAACCTGACTGAAGATCAATCTTCGAGAAGTATTGCGCTCCTCTCAGCTGATCGAACAAGTCGTCGATCCTGGGTAAAGGGTACTTGTTCTTCACCGTGAGCTGGTTCAGCCTGCGATAATCAATACACAATCGCATCGAACCATCCTTCTTCCTCACGAACAAGATCGGTGCTCCCCAAGGAGACACGCTAGGCCGTATAAGGCCAAGCTCCAGCAGACCATCAATTTGCGTCCTCAACTCCTCCATCTCACATGGTGCCATGCGATACGTCGGCAGTGAGACGGGTGTAGAACCGGGAACCAGATCGATAGTGAAATCGATCTCACGTCGGGGCGGCAAACCAGGGATCTTCTTGAACAGATCCCCAAACTCGAAAACGACTGGCGTATGCTCAAGTACCTAGGCCCCAGCGTCGCGCAATAAAGTGGAGTAGCTAAGTATGCGGAAAGGAAGATTTACCCGCACTGAAAACGTGAAAGGCGTGCCCTCAGGCTCGTACACCGTAACCATACGAGCCTCGCAGTCAATCTCGGCTCTCGCTGCAGTCAACCAGTCCATGCCAAGAATGACGTCGAGATAAACGAGCGAGGGATCGACGACAAGATCAAGAGTCATCGTCCTGCCTCCCAGATCAACTAAACAACCCTCACACATCTGGGTGACATCCGAATAATCCCCATGAGCTGCAAAGACTCGCACGCTATCCATAGTGATAGTCTGTAATCCAAGACGCCTGACTATGGCACGCGATATCAAAGAAATCGTGGAACCAGTGTCCACCATCACAAGAACGGGAGTACCTCCAATATGGGCCGTGACCTCGAAGGCTGAATGCTGGGAAGTCGGCGTCGCAGCTGCCTCAGCTGTCAATGCATGAACCCGAGCCTGCTGTGGCCGGTTCGACCACTGTGTCAAGGGTCGTGGAGGCTGTCTGATCTGCGATACCGGAGGTCTGAATGTAGGATGCGCAGGAGCTGACCGTATAGGCGGTGCTGATATCGCCTGTGGACGTACACGGTCAATCTTCTGCGGAGGCGAGAACCCACTGTCGTGCATCGTAGAAAAGCAGCTCTGCGCCAAGTGGCCTGACCTCCCACAGTATGTACATGTCAAATCAGGGCGCTGAAACGGTGGTACAGGCACCGTAGTCCTAGTAGGAGGATCAATGCGAGGCCTCTTGCCCGCAAGGGGCCTGTCTGGCAAGTCTGGTCGTGGCCTAGAAGCAACAGGGCCATGAGATCGGGCAAGTCGATCCACATCCTGCTCTGCCCGCATGGACATGTGAATCAACTCCGCATAAGAGGGAATGCTAACACAGTACATCTTCGACCGAATATCCGGTCGCAAACCCTCCAAAAAGCGCCGTATGCACATCTGCTCATCAGCCAAAATCGTCGAGACGTACCTGCCCAACTCCATGAACCGATGCTCATACTCTGTAACTGTCATAGCTGCCTGTCTGAGACGGAGAAACTCATTCTCCCTGTCGTGCCTGTAAGTCTGGGGATAATACTTCTCATGGAAGCGGAACTCAAATGCTGCCCACGTCCATACAAAGTCGGCGGCAACGGTCCGCAGTATGCTATCCCACCACAGGCTGGCCTCTCTCTCAAACAGGAATGTAGCCAGCTCTACCTGCTCGGCCTCAGTGCAATGAAGCATCCGTAAAATCTTTGACACACGGTCGAGCCAGTACTCAGCCTCCTCGGGTCTGTGAGAACCCGTGAAAGTGGGAGGCCGCAAGCGCTGAAATCGCTCCAATAGGCCCCGTGTATCGGCGGGATTCCCCGCAGGGTAAGAAGGCGGCGCAGGATGAGCCATGCCCTCATCCTGGGCGTATGGATAGGCATCCTCAGCTGGATGCGTAGGCGGTGCAGGTGGTGTAGATGGAGCCGCACCCCCACCCTGGGCTAATGTCCCCACGATGGTAGTCAGAAGCTGCTACTGCTGCAGCATCATAGCCATCATCTGCTCGAATCTATCAGGGGGTGGAGCAGGCTGTGGCGGATGCTGTGTGGAAGTAGATGCGCGATATGGCTCTCTGACTGATGGCGTAAATGGCGGTGGTCCATCTGTAGGACCAGCGGCAGGCTGAGACGATCGAACCGCCTCAGGAATCGGGCCCAAAGCAGGGTCTGCATGAGTGTCAGACTGCGAAGGAGTCTGATCCATATGCTCAGTTAGTACGAGCCGAACCGTGCTCCGCGTAGCCTTAGGCGGCATTCCTTATATTCAAAATAGGGCATAACTTTGTCAGTCTCATTAGCACAAATACACCGCAATCATTCACATAAGGAGTCAAAGGCATTCCATGCATTTCAATTAATCAAAATTGTCACAATACAAGGGATATATCCTTACAAGCATCATGACGAGAAATACATGGGAATTAAGACAGTTAAGCAACAACAACATGAGCAAAGCACTAGCCCTAACAGGCTTACATACATAAAGCAGGAAATGACTAACTACTGATAATAACATCAAAGATCGCATCGCTAGTCGGAATCTGGGGACGGAGGAGGAGCACCCTTATCCTGTAAGCAACACAGGATCGCCTTCAAGGTGCGAGTCACCTTGCCAAATTTCTTCTTTGTAACGGCCTTGGCATCCGTGACTTCTGCGCGAAGTTCTTGGACTTCCTTTCGCAAAGCGGTCTGACTCTCCTCCATCCGAGCAATGCGATCGTCGATAGTAGCCTGCGCAGAAGGAGGAGGGCTCTCATCTGTATCCTGAGCCTCCTCTTCTGCCTCTTCCTGAGCTTCTTCCTGAACCTCTGCTCTAGGTTCTTCTTCGCTTTGATCTTCCTCATCATCAAAGTCATCCTCACTATCCTTTTCAAGTTGATTTTCACGGTATTGTGACCCAATCTTCATCTTGACCATTGTCGACTCATCAATACTATGAATCGAGACTGGCATTTTCGGCCCAAGTCTGTAAGCAAACTCGAGGGCGATTTTACAAACCATTCGGCCAAAAGGAAGTGATTCGGATGTTCTTCTTGACCTGGCTATGAGGATTATTTGTCGTAAGATGAAAGTGGCCATACATACGTTCTCTCCCTGGGCCACCATATACAGGAAATCAACCATAAGGCGTGTACATTCAATGCGATTCGTCGACCTGGGATAAACATTGAACGTGCAGATATGGTGCAACAGGAGCAAATCCTCAGACATATACGTCGCCTTGAGGCTATTATTAGGCTGCCATGGAACCAACTTACCGCACAGAAACATGGTGCGGCGATCTCGTTCACGTTTAGTCCTCAGATTCTTCTCACTAGGATGCACATCACCAAGAGGCACGTTGAGAAGTCGCGCAATCAACCGAACATCGATCGTAGCCATCCGATCTCTACCAAAAGGGATTTTGAACTGCAAAGGCTCCAAGGTAGGATTCTGAATACTAGCGTAGAAGGCATGAACGGTGCTCACATTAGCACGAGCGCGAGCTTCAAAGATCGGACCCCAATGCGCAGCTTCAATGCGTTCGAACAACAGATATTCACCGAATAGTCGTCCATCTATGTCTGCCTCAAATAACACTTTGCGATCAGTGTATTGGCCATGAGGCATCTCCGATAGAATTGCTCGCCCAAGGTAATGGGGATCCAAATCTCGCTTTGTACGACACTCCAGGACTGCAGCTGGACCTGCGGCGGCGCTTGTACTTGCGGCACCACCCCGCGGTCTTCTCGATTGAGCAGGATGGCTTGGCCCAGCCTCGTCTATTACGGTTTTCCTCTTACCCATCAAAGATATGATGGATGAGAGTGATAAGAGGCCTAAAATGGCTTCCACGAAAGCCATGAAAAATGGAAAAAATGCGGAGAAGTGGCTGCCCAATCTGGAAAAATAAAATCTAGGTGTCGTAGAGGGATGCTTCAAGCTTCCAAAGGCTATATTTTCAAGGAGAAATGCAAACAAAAAAGTGGAATGGAGCACCTCACGATTTCAGCTCTATTTGGGGGTTTTTGGAGCTCCAAATGGCGAAATCTTCAAGAGGAAGGGCTGCCAACTTTCAAGAAGTGATGGATGACGGTCGGTTTTGGCCGAGGAGGGATCTAGGAGTGATTTGGGACCACAAACTTTGGAGATAGTTGCTGAAAAACGAAAATAGGGCTAAGGGGAGGGCTGTTTGTGAAGGAGGGGGTGTTTTAGGGGTTTTCATGGGACGGGAGCTATGTGGGGATGATGTGCATCTCATTTAAGGGCGTGCGCCCAAAAATTAGGACCAACGGACCCCACCGGTCGGTGATGCATCGCCGGCCAACTCCTCAGTTGGTCGGTGGGACCACATGGGTCTGGTCTCCCATGGTCCAGGAACCCCAAAAAGGTACGGTCCACCCCCTGGTTCATTGTATTTTAACCTATATGAGCCCAAACATGTGTTCAGGAATTTCTGAGACCACTCCACAATCTCGAATACCAAACCCTATGATGCAGAATATGATTTTGGGGTAGAAGGAGCTAGTACATCCATCTAGATCCTTAGTTGCTAAAGAAAGTGAAGTTAGAATGGCCTTATGGCCATTTTTCATGAAATTTTACTATTCACTGTACAATTTTTTGAAAGTACTAATTTGTGTTATTTTCACATTAGGTTTGATACCTAACATGAAATGGATAAGAAAGAAGTGAAGATCGGAGTGTTTAGAGGAGGAATTTTGAAGATTTTTGGTGAAACGGGGTTTTTAAGCCCTGGCGATTGATGATAGGAGTCGTGGTCATCCCACGGCCCAAGAATTTACCTTTACAGGTTTAAAATCGTCCATAGGATGTCTCAACCCGACTTCCTATAGCTTGGAAGCTATTCGGGTTGCTTTACGCGACCCGAGATGCGTTACAGACTCAATCGTGCGATCGATTCTAATAGACTTCGCCTATCGGCGATTCTGCGGTCCTAGAAATGTTTCTAGACCCTTCTCGCACCCACCTAAGTCAAAGGAAGCGACAGCGTACGTCGCGAGACCATAACCCAGGCCCAGTATACTCTTATTCATGCTCTGATACCAACTTGTAACACCCTGAAAATCGGGGGTCGTGTATAAACTCAACTCCCGAGTTCCAGACCGTCACTTATGCAACGAAAATGATTATGATTCAATGTTGTCTGATTTAAAGCATTCACATGAGTAAAAGTATACCAAAATTGCAATTCATACTTCAGATCCAGTGATAAAAGCAAGCGGAAGACTAAACAATATGTATATCACTGTATGGAAAAAACAAAGTAAATCTCATCTGTCTCCAAAGTATGACTACATCTCTGAGTCTCATATAATATACATGAACAAAATAAATATCCAAAATGGTCCCACTGAAATTCCATCGATCCAGGTCGCCTACGCGAAGCCATCGTGATACTGCATGTACGAGAACTCGTCCTGGTCCTCGTCAAAGTCTGGCTCCACCTCCTGGATCTCAGCCTCACCTGCATCTACAACAGGGTCTGGTGGGTGTTGCAAACACCATCCCGTAACGTGGGAGTGAGTGATCAACTCAGTGGAATCATAGAGCAAAGATTAGCGTGTTCACAATTCAATCATACGATAATAGTAAAGCAGTAAATCAGACAATCCTAATACTGTTGTTAATGCAAGATGACATGACGTGATGTATGCCCTCACCGACGATCTCCCTCATACGGCAACATCTTACGACCGCGGCATGCCACACTCCCTAGAGTGTTCCACATCTTCCAGGCACATGCAATGCTATGGTGATATGATTTTCAAGTTGTTATTAGTCCATTCAAACAGCAGGATTGGGAAACTAAGGTACTTCCCTTGTATCAATCCCAACACAGATCCTGTCTAGGGTCGTCACTCCTAGAAATCTCATACGATGTATATTTCGTAGGTCACTGCATGGGCTGCCAGGGCTGTTGCTCGCACTCGTTGCACCGCTCCCCCATCACCTTATCAATACAGGCCTACTGTACTCTACTGCAACGGAAGGGTCGTCGCCTCCCGTGGACTCAGAATACGCTCGCGGTCACTACAAAGGACTCGTCGCCTGATCAGTGTAGGCTGACAGCTAGAATATAGTATCCCATACCACCATAATCTGCTCACGAGTTTAGGTGCTCACTGGTCACTACGGGGAGGTTTGTGGCCCCAGCGTAGGCCGACAGCTCGACCACGGTGTCCCATACCACCATGCCCGGCTCATGAGTCTTCGTGGATCAAGGTACCATGGTTAACAGGGTTTACAATGGTAAGTTCAGTACCCTAGGTTCAAGCAGTTATGACTCATACAAGGTGAACATACATCGGCCAATCGGGCTGCTTGACGGGCTCGACTAGCGCGATCGCATCTCAAGTCGAACGACATGAAGTGCGTAAAACACTTCGCATGGCCTAACCACTGCCGCCAACTCTAAACATGAATCACGTTCATCGACGCGTCGTTCGTGGCTATGACCAGTCAGCCACGAATTCGCTCGGTTACCGACTGCCTGGACTAAGTTTAGTCCCAAACACTTATGGAATCACATCAGCAATATATGTGAAAGTATTGGAATTGAAATACAATCATGTGAGCATGTTAACACATGTTATAACATTCAACTTAAGCAAATCTTCAAGCAAATATATTCCATGCATGTAATGAAATCGTGCAAATAGTCAACATGTAGAAAATCATTTAGGTCAGCATATTAATTGAGAAATTAATCACAAACTATCACATAACATCATTTAATTCAATACATACTAATACAATCATTTATACAAACACATACACTACACACTTAAGTCTACATATAGCATGTCGACCCGAAGTATGCAATTAAGCAAATCTCTTCGCCAAACTAATTATGCACGTATTCCTAACTCCCTAATGCGACAACAACCCATGTCAATCACATCAGCAAAATATGAATGTAAACAGTACTTCCTACAAATGACTAAAATGCCCTAAATCTCATATTCTTCGTTAATTTACGAAACGGGAAACGGAGAGCATTTTGTACATGTCAAACGGCGATACCGTCAAGAATCTACTATTAAACGACATTGAAAGCGTTGGGAACCGTCAATCAAAGCATCTAAAATCTGCACCTTAAGCCTTGTAGACTCGTGAATTGAAACGGAGCGTATACGCTTCGTCTACGGCGAATAAGGAACCTAATACACGAGATCCATAAGCTACATCGCTATGAAAATAAAGGAAACTCAAATCAGCAACTATTTAGGGTATTTACTTACCTAGGATCGCGGTGAAATCTCCGGGAAAGCGGTAGAGGTGTGTTGCTTAAGCACGTGCAACGCGTAGTACAAGTGGCAGGAAGAACTCTCCCACTCTCTCACAATCTCTCACCTTTTTCTCTCTGCCAAGCTAGGGTTTCTCTTAAATTCGGATGGGAGAGAGGAGTGAGGGTTTCAACCCCTTTTATAGCCTAAAACATGCCCAAAATAGGCTTGGGAACAATGTTTACTTGGTGCCTAACCAAATCGGGGCCGTTTCGGTCCAAAAGGGCATTTCTGAAGGTCCCCTGGCCAAATGCGGTCGGACTTAAGCTCATGCATACTGGATCTAGCACACATCCAGTTTTCAGACCGGTAGGGTTCCCAGATCACACGTGGCGGCCCAGTTTCAGTTTAACGGTCATCGCACCAAGATCAGGCCTATAAGTCTCGTGATATGTAATAAATATTTTTCCTGATCCAAGGGTGTAATTTGGCTGTGTTCTGACGGTCAAAATGCTCAATACTGATGCGTCAAATCGTGTGCCAGATTTAAATTTCAAATTCCAATTCTAACCCTATTCTCACTCTCTTCGGTCCGGGCTCAATGAAACAGCCTGTGATTATCGGTTTGACTTGATTTTCGGAATGAGTGTCAAGTCCAGCTAGGCGGTTCTAACGGTCTAAGATAGGAGGTATCGGACTTTCGACGTGCGGTCTAGATCCAATACAAAGATTCAAAGTGGTCCAGAGAACAAACCTGCTTAGAGTTTGGTCCGAGGTTTTAGAGCATTATAGCACCATTGGTTCCACTCGCTTTGGGCCTTGTAGAACGTATTTAAAGTGATCAGGGACCATTTCCCAGCTACTCTAACGTTGCACTAGCTAACCTAGTCATATTTTCTAAAGGAATGAATTTTACGTAATTTATGGTTGGGTTTGGCTTCCTATTTATCTTGGTACTCGAGCCCAAGTATGAATTTTTCACGGGCGTTACAATTTTCTAGTTGTTTCTAATTTATGGTTGGGTTTGGCTTCCTATTTATCTTGGTTTTTAGCTTTTCTGAATTAGATATTTTATATGATTATAGGTCCTGTTGCTAGTGACATGTTCCACTAGGAAGCAACAATTATGGGACCAACAGATAGCCCCTTTGTAGGTGGTGTATTTTTGGTAACCATTTGCTTCCCACCATCTTTTCAGCTTTTATGTATGTTGTACCTTCATTTACCTCTAATTGTTATCTACTAGGGATCCAATATTAGACATGGGACCAAAAGGCTATGATGATTATGATGATGGTGATGATAATGAGTGAATTTACATTTGGATTTTCATGTAACTAAGGTTTGCATGATTGCATTCTCTATCTTTGAAACATGAAAATTGTAAGCCATCAAGGTGGATTGCAAGTTCTCTTGGCCCATTTGGGCGAGGTTCTTCAAAACCTTTATGGTGGCTTGGGTAATGCAATTAGAAAGATTGATGCATTCTTCGAGGTTAGGCTTGGGTAACTACTGTGTGTATTCTCATTTCTGTTATATTACTGTTGTAACTGTGTGTATTCTCATTTCTTATGAGCTATCTTGTGTAAAAAAGTGTTGTTATTGTGTGTATTCTCATTAATTTCTGTGTGTATTCTCATTTCTTATGAGCTATATTGTGTAAAAAAGTGGCTTGGGTAATGCAATTAGAAAGTTCTCTTTCCCCACCTATTATATTACTGTGTGTATTCTCGTTTCCATTGAGCTATCTTGTGTAAAAAAGTGTTGTTACTGTTGGAGAAGATATTTAAATCATTTATGGACCGGCTTAGCATATCTTGTTCATGAGTATTTGGTTTGTGTGCTATTCTTCTAATATGGATAAAATAAGGAAATGACTCGAACAACGAATGATGACATCTGATTTTTTTTTTTTGCATAAACCAGCTAGGTTGAATGCCGTATTTTATAGATGCAATTGGAAGTATGATGACCCTTTCAGAAAAGAACTGTTTCAAGTGGATTTTGGTTAGAAGATTTAAAACAGAAAAATCCAATTGCATGATCACTTTGTAGAATAATTCACTTTCATTGTCTGTCTCTATTTTCTTCATGGTGCACAAGGCCCAGTATCTGTTGCAGAGGAAATTGTTGAAGTCAACCAGTTGCTTCAAAATGAAATCCATTTAAGAAAGGCTGCCGAAGAGGAGGCCAACAATCTTAAAAGCCAACTGGTACAGTTGAAAAAAATCAGAGGTATGGTTACTCATCAATGAATGTGTAGCTTCTTTGTCATCATGCATGGCTCTGGTATTCATGAGCCTGGTTTGTCTAATATCACAAGTGGAGGCCATCCCTTTAGTGGAAGACAACTAACACCTTGGTTCATCAATTGGGATCGAGTTGTGTGGGCCCCATTGTGATGTGAGTTGAACATCAACACTGTGCATTTGATGGGTCATATACAGAACTCAGGTGGGATATCCCAAAAATCATTCGTGCATTTTAGAGAACCACTTACAATGAACCAGTGTAATTGAATTTTAGCAACAACAAAGTGCTTATAACTTCCATGTTTTGAGATGGAAATTGATGTTTTGATTTAACTTCATTGCAGATTATAGAAGTTAGGAGCCCATGAGTGGAACAAAGTGGTATTGAGTATTGAGTACAATAATATTCCAACAAGGTGAGTATTGAGTACAACCATTGCATTTTTTTCATGCAGTGATTGCACCATTCATGGGATTTTAGCTGCATTTATTTAGTCCATCCATCTTGTAATCGCAGTGGTTTTGCTGATAGTTAGGTAAGTGCTGGTGTATGTATTTCAGTTGGCATATTTACAGGATTAAAACAAGCTAAAGTTTTACTATTACAGTAATCTTCATACCATTTGTCCAACTACGTTCATTTAGTTTGTGAAGGATTATGGTTAAACCCCAATTTAAACCTGATAAGGGGACTGCTCCTAGTTGGCTTGAAACTTGATTGGATGCATTCTTCTTTTCACTTCTCTAATATTCCATTGTATTAAAGAAGTCTTGTACTAAGAAAGATTTGATTCACAACGTAGAAAATCACAAAGCAATGATATTTTTGTGAATTCAAATTCCTCATGTTTGAAGAAACCTTGGATTCAAGCATGGCTTATTGAAATTCCTTCAATGCAAAAGAAAAGAAAAAGAAGAAGAAACTTTCTCTACATTCATCATTTCATTTATCTGATATTCAATTGTAGTATAGACGTCTTTTACTAAAAGGATTTGGACAGTGGGAAGTTTTTGTGAACTTGAATTCCCTATGTTTGTTTAAATAATGTTGTATTGTTTAATGAAGTTTTCTTTCCTTGCATTCCTCTAGTTTACATTCAATCCAAACAGGCCTTTATGGTACAGTCACTTTCCCTTTATGGTACAGTCCGATATTGTGAACATAGCCATTTTTCCTTTTGGAACAAATACAACCACCACCACAGCCACAACAACTACTACCTTTCATACAAATAACTATCATTTTCTAGACAGTTCAGCTGCTGCTCTACTTCATGGGCAGAGGCCCAATCCCTTCACACAGGTATTTAAAATATGAAAGGAGACAAGATCCATTTATCTACCATCTAGTCAGAAAATAACTTTCAACACCATCCAACCCATCCAAAAAGTTTGTCCCACCATAAGGATCTCCTTTTGCAAAAATTAGCCCCATCCACTCATCAGGAAGACTACACTTGTATTTTATTGCAAGAGGATATCGAGTCCAACTGGTTAGACCACAAGTTTTCATCCACCTCGCATTAACTTCCACCTGTCATGTGCGTGCTACATCCAACCATTCAATAGATTGTCCCCATCGTGAGGATAATCTTATACCGAAAAACATCCACATTCACTCATCATGTGGACCAATTATATTTTGATATTTATCAGCCGCTAGAAATTATTTTCTATGATGTGGCCCACTTAATGAGTGAATGGGACTGATTTTTGCATAAGTGATACACATTATAGGGATAGCCTATTGGAAGGTTTGGATGTAGTGCACACAAAACAGGTTAAGAGTTCATTTGATAGATGGATAGTAGCTTATGGTCCAACTAGTTGGACTTGAGACATTCTCATGTTATTATCAATGGCTATACATTATTTTATAAGGTATGGCTCACCAGATGTGTGGACACAAGTTGATCCAAAGGGCGGGGTCCCCATGTTGGCTAGCGGATGTTGTCATTTCTCAAAAGGAAGGGGTGACTGATGTTTACAGCCACCCTTTTGATTTCTATGCCCATTTTTCCAACTTGGAAATTTAAACAGTACAAAAGTGCACAGTTTAAGAAATAAAATAAAGATGTTTCTAACATTAGAGCATGTATGCACATTTCAGAAAAATCGCCATCTTGGATGGAATGTGGAAAGCTACCACAACATTTGTTCTTTTCAATAAAGACAGTACAAACATATGGTAAGAGCCTCAATTCTCATACACTTCTCTTTTTATCTTGAATTTTGCATTTTATATTGTGTTTTTTATGGAAAAAATCCTGATAAAACCTGAATTTATGAAAAAATCCTTGCCTATTTTGAAATGCCAGATGGATATGCTGTTTATTTTCTTTTAAGAACCAAGCATTGCAGGGCCTATGTGATCTGTTTATGACAATCAACCCATCAAACAGGTGGACCCCACTATGATTATCATATGACTAAAAAATCAGACTGATCCAAACATCAGGTGGGGCACATCATAGAAAACAACAAGCAACTACCAAAGATTTCAAATTCCATGTATAGGTAGGATTTTGAAAGGTCTTATTTTTTCATGGTATCCCTTTAAATTTGTTCTAAACTTAATAGACGGTCTAGATCTATCTCTTAAATTGTCCAAGTTACCCAATGCAACTAAAACCGTGTAATTCAGAGTGCTCCAAAAGAGCATTGAATCATTTCTCAAACTTAGAAACCCTACCTATTTAGTAGCCTTTTAAATCTATCATCCAAGAAAAACTAACCACCCCATCTATTTTTAAGTACTTTAAATGAAAAAACAACCATTCATTTCTAAATTAGTGGACCTCTTATCTTTATAAATAGCCATTTCTTCCTTTATTTCATCATTCAACTGTCCAAACATACATACAAGAAAGAGAGATGGGATGTTTATAATAATATTAAAAAAATCAGTTTATATAAAAAAAAATTCCATTTGATTTTTTTTATTTGGATGCATCATGCATGGTTTTATGATAAAACACATGTATGTATAAAACAAATTATTTGTTCCAAACATGACATTTATGATAAAATAAATTATTTGTTCCAAACAGGACATTTATCAAAGGAGCACTATTAGGTGATATTTAAGATTTTCATTATAAACAGATTAAGAGCCAATGATAATTATAAGTAGACTTGCAACTAAAAATAAAGAATTTGATTTTTTTCAAAACATGGAAAGACTAATCAGTCCTACTACTTGTAACTTCAGCCACTGCTTCAAATGGAGGGACTGCACAAAGATTTGGTTAGGGAGACTACTGATGGTGAACTAGTAGCTACAACAAATATGAGAGTTACAAAGGTGAAAAGAAACATAAGGCGGTCGGTAAGATAAGATGCATGATTTTCCTTTTCAATTGTTAGTCATAGATTGACAGTACTTGTTTCAATTTTCTTGGATGGATGATGAATGTATTTGGGAATGTAAATGAAAATAAAAAACTTATAATATATATATATATATATATATATATATATATATATATATATATATATATATATATATATATATATATATATATATATATATATATATATGTTATCAATGGAGGATACCTTGTTTAGGGGGACATGAAATTCTTGTAGCTTATGGTATGGTGCCCCATATTGGTTGTATGTTACTAGTATGTAGTAGATAATACTAGGTTCAATAGTAGATAATACTAGAGAATCCCTAAACCTAAACCTACACCTAATCCTAATCTACGCCTTAACCCGAATCCAAACCTAAACCAATACTTATAACCTAAAACTATTCTCAAATCCAAAAATCTATAACCTAAACCCGAATCCAAACCTGAACCCAAATTCCTAAACCTTAACCTAAACATATAACCTATAACCTATAACCTAAGCCTATACCTAAACCTAAAACCTAAAGCTAAAGCTAAACCTATAACTTAATCCTAAACTCAAATCCCTAAACCTTAACCTAAAGCTACAACCTAAACCTAAACTTAAACTTATAACCTTAACCTAAACCTATTCTCAAATCCTAAAGCCTATAACCTAAACCTTAACCTAAACCTTAACCTAAACCTATTCTCAAATCCCAAAACCTATAACCTTAACCTAAACCTTAACCAAAACCTATGACCTAAAACCTAAATGTATTCTCAAATCTCTAAACCTAAACCTACACCTAATCCTAATCTCAACTCCCTAACCTAAACCTAAACCTAAACTTGAAAACCCAAACCTAAAACCCGATCTCGAACCCGAACCCGATTTCCTAAACCTAAACCTTAACCTATTCTCAAATCCCTAAACCTAAACTTACACCTAATCCTAATCTAAACTCCCTAACCTAAACTTGAAAACCCGAACCTAAACCCGATCCCGAACCCGAATTCCTAAACCTAAACCTTAATCTATTCTCAAATCCCTAAACCTAAACCTACACCTAATCCTAATCTCAACTTCCTAACCTAAACCTAAACCTAACTTGAAAACCCAAACCTAAACCCGATCACGAACCCGAACCCGATTTCCTAAACCTAAACCTTAACCTTAACCTACAACCTAACTTAAACCTAAACCTATAACCTACACTTATAACCTAAACCTGAACCTAAACCTATAGCCTAAACCTAAGCCTAAAACCTATACCTATGACCTAAAACCTAAATGTATTCTCAAATCCCTAAACCTAAACCTACACCTAATCCTAATCTCAACTCCCTAACCTAAACCTAAACCTAAACTTGAAAACCCAAACCTAAACCCGATCCCGAACCCAAACCCGATTTCTTAAACCCAAACCTTAACATAATCTCAATTCCCTAAACCTATAGCTTATAACCTAAACCAAAACTTAAAACTAAACCTATAACCTTAAACCAAAACCTATGACCTAAAACCTAAACCTATAACCTATAACCTAAACTTATAACCTATGACCTAACCTTAACCAATAACCTAAAACCTAAACCTAAACCTAAACCTAAACCTAAAACCTAAATGTATTCTCAAATCCCTAAACCTAAACCTACACCTAATCCTAATCTCAACTCCCTACCCTAAATATAAACCTAAACTTGAAAACCCAAACCTAAAACCGATCCCGAACCCGAACCCGATTTCCTAAACCTAAACCTTAACCTATTCTCAATTCCCTAAACCTATAGCTTATAACCTAAACCTAAACATAAACTTAAACCTATAACCTTAACCTAAATCAAAACCTATGACCCTATAACCCGAACTTATATCATATAACCTAACCTTTACCTAAACCTTAACCTATAACATAAAACCTAAATGTATTCTCAAATCCTTAAACCTAAACCTACACCTAATCCTAATCTCAACTCCTTAACCTAAACATAAGCCTAAACTTGAAAACCCAAACCCAAACCCGATCCCGAACTCGAACCCGATTTTCTAAACCTAAACCTTAACCTATTCTCAATTCCCTAAACCTATGGCTTATAACCTAAACATAAACCTAAACTTAAATCTAAACTTAAACCTATAACCTTAACCTAAACCAAAACCTATGACCCTATAACCTAAACTTATATCATATAACCTAACCTTTACCTAAACCTTAACCTATAACCTAAAATCTAAATGTATTCTCAAATCCCTAAACCTAAACCTACACCTAATCCTAATCTCAACTCCCTAACCTAAACCTAAACCTAAACTTGAAAACCCAAACCTAAACCCGATCCCGAACCCGAACCCGATTTCCTAAACCTAAACCTTAACCTATTCTCAATTTCCTAAACCTATAGCGTATAACCTAAACCTTAACCTAAACCTATAACCCTAACCTAAACCAAAACCTATGACCTAAAACCTAAGTGTATTCTCAAATATCTAAACCTAAACCTACACCTAATCCTAATCTCAACTCCCTAACCTAAACCTAAATCCGATCCGAACCCGAATCCGATTTCCTAAACCTAAACCCTAACCTATTATCAATTCCCTAAACTTATAGCTTATAACCTAAACCTAAACCTAAACCTTAACCTAAACCAAAACCTATGACCTAAAACCTAAATGTATTCTCAAATCTCTAAACCTAAACCTATACCTAATCCTAATCTCAACTCCCTAACCTAAACCTAAACTTAAACTTGAAAACTCAAATCTAAACCCGAACCCGATTTCCTAAACCTAAACCTTAACCTATTCACAATTCCCTAAACCTATAGCTTATAACCTAAACCTAAACTTAAACCTAAACCTAAACCTTAACCTAAACCTATAACCTTAACCAAAACCAAAACCTAAATGTATTCTCAAATCTCTAAACCTAAACCTACACCTAATCCTAATCTCAACTCCCTAACCTAAACCTAAACCTAAACTTGAAAACCCAAACCTAAAACCTGAACCCTATTTCCTAAACCTAAACCTTAACCTATTCTCAAATCCCTAAACCTAAACCTACACCTAATCCTAATCTAAACTCCCTAACCTAAACCTAAACCTAAACTACAAAATCCAAACCTAAACCCGATCCCGAACCCGAATTCCTAAACCTAAACCTTAACCTATTCTCAAATCCCTAAAACTAAACCTACACCTAATCCTAATCTCAACTTCCTAACCTAAACCTAAACCTAACTTGAAAACCCAAACCTAAACCCGATCACGAACCCGAAGCCGATTTCCTAAACCTAAACCTTAACCTATAACCTAGCTTAAACCTAAACCTATAACCTACTCTTATAACCTAAACCTAAACCTAAGCCTAACCTATACCTATGACCTAAAACCTAAATGTATTCTCAAATCCCTAAACCTAAACCTACACCTAATCCTAATCTCAACTCCCTAACCTAAACCTAAACCTAAACTTGAAAATCCAAACCTAAACCCGATCCCGAACCCGAACCCGATTTCCTAAACCTAAACCTTAACATAATATCAATTCCCTAAACCTATAACCTTAAACCTAAACCTATAACCTTAAACCAAAACCTATGACCTAAAACCTTAACCTATAACCTAAACTTATAACCTATAACTAAACCTTAACCAATAACCTAAAACATAAACCTAAACCTAAAACCTAAATGTATTTTCGAATCCCAAAACCTAAACCTACACCTAATCCTAATCTCAACTCTCTAACCTAAACCTAAACCTAAACTTGAAAACCCAAACCTAAACCCGATCCTGAACCCGATTTCCTAAACCTAAACCTTAACCTAAACCTATAGCTTATAACCTAAACCTAAACCTATAACCTTAACCTAAACCAAAACCTATAACCTAAAACCTTAACCTATAACCTATAACCTAAACTTATAACTTATAACCTAATCTTAACCTAAACTTAAAACCTAAACCTTAACCTAAAACCTAAACCTAAACCTAAAACTTAAATGTATTCTCAAATCCCTATACCTAAACCTACACTTAATCCTAATCTCAACTCCCTAACCTAAACCTAAACCTAAACTTGAAAATCCAAACCTAAACCCGATCTCGAACCTGAACCCGATTTCCTAAACCTAAACCTTAACCTATTCTCAATTCCCTAAACCTATAACCTTAATCTAAACCAAAACATATGACCTAAAACCTTAACCTATAACCTATAACCTAAACTTATAACCTATAACCTAACCTTAACCTAAACTTAAAACCTAAACCTTAACTTATAACCTAAAACCTAAACCTAAACCTAAAACCTAAATGTATTCTCAAATCCCTAAACCTACACCTAATCCTAATCTCAACTCCCTAACCTAAACCTAAACCTAAACTTGAAAACCCAAACCTAAACCCGATCCCAAACTCGAACCCGATTTCCTAAACCTAAATCTTAACCTATTCTCAATTCCCTATACCTATAGCTTATAATTTAAACCTAAACCTATAGCTTATAACCTAAACCAAAACCTATGACCTAAAACCTTAACCTATAACCTATAACCTAAACTTATAACCTATAACCTAACCTTAACCTAAACCTAAAACCTAAACCTTAACCTAAAACCTAAAACTTAAACCTAAACCTAAAACCTAAATGTATTCTCAAATCCCTAATCCTAAACCTACACCTAATCCTAATCTTAACTCCCTACCCTAAATCTAAACCTAAACTTGAAAACCCAAACCCAAACCTGATCCCGAACCCGAACCCGATTTCCTAAACTTAAACCTTAACCTATTCTCAATTCCCTAAACCTATAGCTTATAACCTAAACCTAAACATAAACTTAAACCTATAACCTTAACCTAAACCAAAACCTATGACCTAAAACCTTAACCTATAACCTATATCCTAAACTTATAACCTATAACCTAACCTTAACCTAAACCTAAACCTAAAACCTAAACCCTAAACCTAAATGTATTCTCAAATCCCTAAACCTAAACCTACACCTAATCCTAATCTCCAACTCCTTAACCTAAACCTAAATCTAAACTTGAAAACCCAAACCTAAACCCGAACCCGAACCCAATTTCCTAAACCTAAACGTTAACCAATTTTCAATTTCCTAAACCTATAGCTTATAACCTAAATCTAAACCTTAACCTAAACCTATAACCTTAACTTAAACCAAAACCTATGACCGAAAACCTTAACCTATAACCTATAACCTAAACTTGTAACCTATAACCTAACCTTAACCTATAACCTAAACCTTAAACCTAAGCCTAAGCCTAAGCCTAAAACCTAGATGTATTCTCAAATCCCTAAACCTAAACCTACACTTAATCCTAATCTTAACTCCCTAACCTAAACCTAAACCTAAACCTAAACCTAAACTTGAAACCCAAACCTAAACTCGATCCCGAACCTGAACCCGATTTCCTAAATCTAAACCTTAACCTATTCTCAATTCCCTAAACTTATAGCTTATAACCTAAACCTTAACCTAAACGTAAACCTAAACCTATAACCTATAACCTAAACCTAAACTTAAAACCTAAATGTATTCTCAAATCCCTAAACCTAAACCTACACCTAATCCTAATCTCAACTCCCTAACCTAAACCTAAACCTAAACTTGAAAACCCAAACCTAAACCCAATTCCAAACCCGAACCCGATTTCCTAAACCTAAACCTTTACCTATTCTCAATTCCCTAAACCTATAGCTTATAACCTAAACCTAAACCTAAACCTATAATCTAAACCTATAACCTAAATGTATTCTCAAATCCTTAAACCTAAACCTATACCTAATCCTTATCTCAACTCCTTAACCTAAACTTTGAAACCCAAACCTAAACCCGAACCCGATTTCCTAAACCTAAAAGTTAACCTATTCTCAATTCCACATCGTCTGTTAAATCCAATGTTTATTGTATTGGAATGGAATAAAAGATTGGCCTAAACCACCCAAAGACCTTCAAATTCATATGTAGCCCACTGATTATTGGACTTAATTTTTTGGCCTCACATGATCATCATGGTGGAATGAACCTATTGTATGTGTTGATTGTGATGAATAACATTATGAGAGCTTAAAAATGCTTTACCTTAACACTTTCTAGGGGAAAATCAAAAGGAAAAAAAAGGTATTTTGGTCGATTCTCCTAAAAGCATATTCTAGTTCTTTGCATAAGTCATTGTTGGTAAAATCTTTCAACCTTGTAATTAATGGCATATTTTTTAATTCATTTATTTTATCTTTGTTGAATGCTACATTTTGACTCTTTTTTTTTTCTTGTGTGCAGGATTTTAATTAATTGTGCTTAAATTTAGGCCTACAAGCACTTCAGCCTTTTGACGTCACTCGTGCTAGGAGTAGACCATAGAGGATTTGTTTTTTACTTATTTATTTTTATTCAAGACTATTTTCAATTTATTGTGTAAATATTATATTTTTTTTATTATGAAGTAATATAAATTTTGTTTAATGTTTAGTTTTAATTGTATTGCAACATTTTTTTATGTTTAAATATTAAAAAATATAGGTTTCAATTAAATATATCAGATTTTTTATTATCAGGTCTTTCAGCATCAGGGACGGTCTAAGACCATCCCTTTTAGGTTTATCAGAGATGGCTTATAACCGTCCTTTTTAAGGACGGTCGATGACCGTCCTTTGTAGTTCATTGGAGACTACCTATAGCAGCCTTTTTTGTTGACAGTCATGGACCGTCCTTTTTAGCTTCAAAATAGACATACTGTCTACCCTTATAGACGGTCTATGACCGTCTTTCTTTAGAGACGGTCCATGACCGTCCTTCTTTAGAGACGGTTTATGTTCGTCCTTTAAGTAATACGACGCCTCAAAATATGACGGCCCTTGCGACAGTCCAAGACCATCCTTTATGGCCCTTTGAGACGGTTTTCGACCGTCCTTTTTTCGCTATTTTGGCATAGTGGCCTACTATGATGTATGGGTTTTATCTATGTTATTCATCCATTTTTCATATTATTTTAGAATATAAAACTTAAAATGAGGTAGATTCAGCACTCAAATAGGCCATACAATAGGAATTGAACTCTCACAATTAAAAATTTCTTGAGAGGTGTAGAGGTATAGTCCACTTGAGCTTTGATTCTACCTCATTTTTGGGCTCAACCATAAAATGATTGGGAAAAATGTATGGTCCACTTGAGCTTTGAATCTACCTCACTTATGGGCTCGTATCATAAAATGATCCAAAAAATGGATGGACAGCATGGATAAAACCCATATATTATGATAGGCCCCATAGAGCCTCCTCCTGAAGAGTAATGCAGGACTCAACTAGAGGCTCTAAGTCCTTCATGTACCATTTAAGGACATCTTTATGACCCCACAAGGCCATGGCCAGAGGCTAGGACTTTTTAATATAAATAGTGATAGGGTAGGGCTAGTTTCAGGGCTTTAAGGGCATGTTTGGTCAGGTGTATTAGAGTGGAGTAGATGGGATGGAATACGATTTAAGGTAATCGATGGACTGTCAGTGGTTGTCCATTGATTCCATCGGATTGCAATAGTCGAGGATGAGGAAGGAAGCGTGTTTGGATGGGTCATGGGATTGAGTAATGCTCCAGTGATAAATGATGGTAGTGTTTAGAAAAATGCACTGTTTATTGGTACTCCCATGCAGATGGAAATAGTTAGCTTTGAAAGGAATCCAGATAAAAGATGGAAAGATAAGAAGTCTGGAAACTAAAACTGAAGAATGTTCTCATATGATTGGAAAAAAAATAACAAAATGTCTAAAAAAATAGAGAAAAAAAGAAAACAAAAGAAAACCCACTTCCAAAATCCATCGGACGACATCTAACTGAGTGCATTTGAGCCAGTTCTCAGGGGAAAAATCATAAGAAGATCCAGAACTTTCACTCACAAAACTCCGTTCTTTAGAAACCAAGATCTCTATGTACTCATCCTTTGTCTCTGAAAGACCCAAATCTTCAATGGATAGAAATCTCTCAGTTTCTTCTTCTTCATCATCATCATCATCAAAACAAGCTTCTTCTTGGCATAGAAGGCTGGAGAGTGTTACCAAGGCATGACCGCTTATGACTAGAAGAAAACTTTCTAAACCATGAAATCCGCTAGGTAATCCACATTTATTCTAAGACCTATGTAAAACATACAATTTTATGGGGCTCCTAGCGTCCATACGTCAGATTCCGATCCTGGGATCATATAAGGAGGATTTTTTTTTTTTTTGTAAATGTAACTCGTAATAAGCATAACCACAAGATTATCTAATTCACACAAGCAACATCATCATCACATATCCACTAATATAATCATTTGAGTACAATGCTGAAAGAAAAATCATAAATTGAAAATCAAGCTCCAGAAGACCGTTGCACCCTTCAGGCTCAACATTGCTGCATCTTAACATCATCTACACACATTTTTCATGCATAAGCTTATAGAAAGCTTAGAGGGTGGTGTAAGTGTATGCACAAGGTAAGTGTCAAGTATTTAATACAATGCCATCATCATGCAGTACCAGAATTACTGGTGATCCATAAATCGTACAATATCAAAATAAGTAAAAATACTGACAAGATCATGAATTATCAGAGTAAGCAGATATACTGACAAGAGTAGGAATTATCAGAGTAAATAGAAATACTAACAAGATCATAAGTCAATCAATATCAGAATACGCAATATAGGACAGCTATGCAAATGGGGAGTCATAAAGAGCCAAACAGCAGATGCTGAGGATACGATCCAATATGCAATTCCTGATGAATTCATGAATAACGTCAACCATATCTAGATCATATAAATGCAGAAACACAGTAACTCAAAGTGCCATATGCCGTGGATGTAATGCAATATGTGGTGCGAATGGAATGACTATGCTGAAGTGTGAAGTTGGGATGATAGTACGTAGTATCGCTGGCTATGGGGTCCATCACAAGGGACTTCTATCCAAACCAGTCTCATACCTAAATTTGGATAGTCAGACTCGATGTGGTAAACTCCTGATCTTAGGTTAATTGCGTGCCCCAATGAAAATCCTGACCATTGCGAAGGTACACATAATGAATAGTTACGCACCACCAGCCCAAGTAGATAGTGAATGGATGAATATGCAACTCCTACTCAATAAATTCACATATCAGTACAGTTCCTCTCTGGGATCATCACCGGGGTCTAGTACTCTCCAAATGGCACTGCCCCTCTCCCAGCAGCACAGTCCAAGTGAGTGTAAGAAACCTTCCTATCTGCCTGGTCAATAGTCTGCCAATATCTATTCGGTACGTCGATATTGGATCCATTCACGAGCTGGTCAAACTCAGCCTAGTAATGCCCCCTACCCTCGGACGGGTAAGGCCACACCCCCTCCCAACTGACCATGACACAGTGGGAGATGCGGCTTCCTGGTATTTGACACTCGAGCGCTCATGTATCCACTCGGTCTTGACGTTGGAGCGTCCTCTAGTACCAAGAGGGTTTTAGGGATTTTCACACAGGGCCATTTATGGCAGCCCGATGCTCGAACTAAATATTTTCAGTGTCCCATCTGGTGATCCATGATATGACTGTGAAGGCTATGGCCCTAATGTTGCTAGGGCGTACCGTAATCATAATACATAATGCAAGATGCATGAGTCATACAATCTAGTCATGCATCAATCTTGCGAATACCGTGCGCTCATGTGAGATAATCTTTACCTATCAGAGAGTCTCATAACAACTTGTCCAATGATAAATGCAATGGTCAACCACATCTCATAACAAACATGCAGATGATGCATATGGGCATGTATCATGATGTTATATTTTCACATACTCATAATCGGTATCAATAACTAGCATCGACAATCAACCTCGACAATGTCGACATTTAAGCAACATTGCCCTCAAGGAATAACCCATATACATATAATGGGCCCACGGTCTCACATAAGGGCCTAGTATACAACATAATGGTCCTTACTCAAGGGCTACAAATACACAACGGGTGGGCCCCGCTCATGGGCCTCAAATACATGGCTTGTGGACCCTGCACATGGGTCTCGAATACATCAAATGGGCCATGCATCATGGGCCTAATACATATCACAATGGGCCTTGCCCATGGACCACAAATACATCATAATGAGCCTCAACTACAGGTCGCATATACATCATATAGGTCTCGACGATTGATCTTGACAATCGAAATCAAGACTCGGAATCGGCCTCTATACTCAGCCTCGACAAATCGAAATCAGCCTCGATACTCGGCCTCGACAATCAGAATCAACCTCGACAAATCGGAATCGGCCTTGATACTCAGAATCGGCCATCGACGTTGATGAGAATGACCTAACAAGGCTTAAAGGAAGGTCACAATGAGGACATCTAACCGTTATTACCCATTAATGTGGACATCTAACCAACATTGCTCCTAAGGAGTGACCTACATAAGGCCAGACATATAGTAGGCCCATGACCTCACATACAATCATGATGGGCCTCATTTACATCATATCGACCTCGTCATATGGGCCAACATACATCACATTGGGCCTCGAATACACAACAGGTGGGCCTTGTACATGGGCCTCATACATCTTAGGTCGGGCCACGACCCATGGGCCTCAACACGTCACAATGGGCCGCAACTCATGGGCCAAATATACATAGAGGGGACCTTAACACATGGGCCTCAGATTCAAGCAGGTGAGCCCCCCTCATATAGACCTCATCAAATGGACCGCAATTGTATCCAGGTGGGCCTTAATGGATGTGCCACTAATACATCAAGGTGGGCCGCATTTATGAATTGCACTTATGGGTCGCACCATCTACAAGTGGGCTGCATCAATGGGCCACAAATACATCCGGGTGGGCCCCATGGATGGGCCATAAATACATCAGGGTAGGGCTCACCATAACGGATATTCTTCATCCAATCTGATCATAAGGTCACAAAGACCTGGATAAAGAGGGAAAGCAAATATCATATTGATCCAAACTTCTCTGCACCCAAAAAGGGTTTCAGTGGTAGATGTTTAAACCTCCTCTATTTTCTACAGTGGTCCACCTGGTAGACAACGTGGATATAGAATAAATCCATTAATGGTGGGTCCCACCGTCCGGTGGAGTCCACACTGACGGACAGTGTGGAATAAATCCACACATCATGGTGGGACACACATACAATGGACAGTGTGGAACAACATATACATCATGCTAAACACCCATCTCCTAGAAAGTGGACGGTTGGGGTAAAACACATACCTTATGGTGGATACCCACACATGTACGGTGTGGATCTAAAGCTCACATTAGGGTAGTGGACCACCGTCCATATGATGGACGGTGTGAATAAAATACATACATCACATAGGACCCACGTGATAGGCAGCATGGATGCAACACACGTATCAGGGTAGGCCCCTGGACGGTGTGGCCTTTACATAAATGTCAGGTGGGTTCCCACATGACCACTACAACAGGTGGATCCCACCTTCCCACGTGTTCTCCTGAGATTTGGACCTATCTCATTCTAATGCCATAAAACGATCTCTAAAAGTGGTTAGATGGTAAGGATACAAAAACATGCATCATGGTGGGTCCCATAGATAAACGGCGTGGATGGAATAGTTGGGACCCATGAAACTTGTTGCCGTGTACAACAACAGCTAGCGGTGGGGTCCACATAGCTGGATGGTGTGGGTTACACCCACACGTACCATAGGTGTAGATGTCAATAGGGCGGCTATATAGTTGTCGTACATGCAGCTATTGCTGCCTTTTTAAGAAAAGAAGAGGTGAGTCCCACGTAAGGCCCACCCTCATGTGTGTGTGTGTGTGTATTGTAGCTTATCCGCGTTCAAAGGTAGAGGTGAATCCCATGTAGGGCCCTGTAACGTCTTCGAAAAATCCGTACAAGGACTTGAGTACCAGCTCAGGTAGAAATCACCCAGGACTGAAACCTTTAGAAATTAGACGAGGATTAACTACGTACTAAACTATTTTACCTGTGAATTTAGCACTTATCACTTTAAATACGATCTATAAGACCCAAAACGAGTAGAACAGTTAACGCTACCTTACCCTAAAAACTAGGATCCATCTCTAAGCTTGGTTGCTCTCAGGAGCACCCTAAAACTCCATATCAGACCTAGACTCACGTCGAAAGTCCAATGACCGTGAAACTATACGATTATGACCGCCTAGTTGGACTTGACAACTATCTCAAAAATCAAGTCCAAATGGTATCCCGAAACTATTTACTTGAGCCCAAAGTAAAGTGTGTGAGAAACATGAATATCCTTAGTAATCAAATCCAAACTTAAGTAAACTAAGTCGTGTCGCTTGTGGGCTAAATCTAAAGATTCAAACCGTCAGAATCTGAACCGATTACAACCTTGGATCAGGAAAAATTTTCAGCACATGTTAGTGCACTTGTGGCCCTGATCGAATACTGGTGACCGTCGAACTGAAATCGGTCGGCCACGGGCGATCTATAAATCCAATCGGACTAAAAGCTTAGCTTGACCTAGATCCAATGTCAGGGAGCTTAAGTCTGACCGCATTCAGTGAAGGGGCCTCCAAAAGTGCTCCGTTGGATCAGAACAGGCCCTATTTGGCTATAACCTAAGTATACCTTAGCCCCGGGGTCATTTCCATCAGTCCTAGGCCTATATAAAGGCTTAAACCCACCCTATTTCTATTCCATACGAATTCTCTAAAACCCTAGGAGAGAGAAGAGAAGAAAGAGAAGGAAAGAGAGAGAAAGGGTGAGAGGAGTTGGAGTCTATTCCTGAGATTATTCCTTGCTGCTCCACGTGTCGAATCCATCCATCTGTATCACTATACGGGTGATTCCGATTCCATACTTGTGTAAGAAACCTAACCCTAATATGTTTTTAGGGTTTCATATAGCGTAAGTGAAGAAATAGCTAACCTAATTCATGCTTTAGGTTGTTATTTTGCTGTTGACAAAGACTAAGTGTTTAAAACGAATCCCTTACGTGTTTATCAGCGTAAGGTGTAGACTATAAATGTTTAGGTTATGATTTTCAAGGCTTTCAATGTCAGTAATGATTTATGACTGACTTGATTACTGTCACATGTACTTAGATACGAGATTTGCCGTATATTATGCTTATATGTGAACTAGGTTGATTTTACATACATTCTATGTGTTTGTTGAAATGTTTAGATGAGGCTGGAATTATGATTTGTGCTTACTATGATTATATGATTGAGATACATGATTGTTGTATTATAGTAAACCCTTATAAAAGGAGTTTTGTTATAATACCTGTTATAACTACTTTACTACATGTATATGATATGTGTAGCCTAAGTATTTGATAAAATGCCTGAATGTGAAAATGCTTGATTAAATGTATGTATTGAGGGTGTTGAGATGAAATTCTCAATTCCCTTAACTATGGTTATAGCATCCTTGGTATAACCTATCTTACTACTATGTGGTAAGGATGAAATGCTTAGGTATGATAGTATGTGTAGTATGTGTTTATTAAATTCTTCACGTTAGAGTTATATCTAATTTCAGTTGTCACATGTTGTTTTAAATTACTTTATATGAATGCTATCATTTAGAGTGTGCTTGGGGCTACGATGTAATCTAGGCAATCGGTAATAGTATGAGATCGGTGGCCGAATTATTTAGCCACGACAGACACGCCCGATGAATCCAAGTTGTACATTGCTTGTCGGTAGCGATTAGGTCACACGGAGTTGCTTGCACGCTCTATGTCGATCGGCTCGACGTATGCTCGTACCAGTCGAGTTTGACAACTAACCCGGTTGACCCAATGTATGTTCACCATGTATGGATGCTACTACTTGAATCTAAGATTCTAAACTCACCAGTGAAAACCTGTTTAACCTTGGTACCTCGATCCGTTAAGACTCATGAACTGGACATGGTGGTATGGGACACCGTGGTCGAGCTATCGGCCTAGACTTTCGATTACTTATACATTACATATATCTATCACAGTCTTCTGCTCGCTTAAATTAACCATCTCTGTAGTATGATATGCTGTTTTGGCCTAATCTCTTTCATGTTTAATGTACTAATACAGACAACATTCAATCATCATCATATATGTTACATAAGTAATGTTTTGAAACTCGGGTGTTGGGCTCCTGCTCGACCCCCAATTTCTAGGGCGTTACAAGTTAGTATCAGAGCATGATTTGGATTAGACCGGACCTAGGTTATGGTCACATTATGTACGCTGATGCACTATGACATAGGAGGGCGTGAGAAATATAGAAACAGTCATAGGGTTCCCACTTTCGTCAAACGACGAAAGCGACTGAAAACAACCAAAGAACTTGACACTGTAGGCTTTCTCGATCACATGAAACAATCCCACCACATTTTTGGACCAATTGACGGGTTTAGATGAGGATTCAACCCATTCCAACCTCAAATAACCCGAAAAAATCAAATGTACATAAAATAAGATCGAAACGGCTAGGTCGGACTCTGGGGCCAAGATCATACAAATCGAGGGGGACCCTAAGTGGACCCCACATGTTTCCAGCACCCCGGGAAGGGGGTGGTCACCACCTGACCACAGCAGCACCGTGTCGGGTCCAGCGGACCGCAGCGGTGCTGTGCCCGATTACGGTGGCACCGCGCCTGGGGCCAGGGGACCACGGCGGCACCACGCCATCCGCGGTCGACTGCGCCCCGGTCGGTTCGGGCCTGGTGGGCTGACATTGGGCCGACATCCCAACATGTGTGGGGCCCACCAAATCACGTGTGGACCCCCTTTTATACCCCATTTGCTCCCTCTCCTTCTCATATACCCTTCCATGCTCTCCAAAGCTCAAGAAATTTCAGGTTTCCTTCTCAAATCCTCCCCCAATCTCCTAGTTTCTTGATCTTCTTCACTCCCTTCCCCTTGCTTCATCACACCCTTCAAAACTCTCTTACATTTTCTCATTTTCCCTGTTTTCTATCCATTTGGGCATAGGGTCTATACCCTTGCTCCAAACCTCCCTTACCCAAGTTCTTTCTTTCCTTTTGTCCTTCCTTTCCTTCTGTCCATGGCTCTGTTTGAGCTTATAGCGGCCTTTTTCTCCCTCTCCACCATTCTTTCCCTTATGGGGAAGAAGAGAGCTCCTATAGACGAAATCGAGCCTATTCACCCTCCTCGTCAAAGGAAGAAGGCGCATGCCGAGGCTAGCATGAGAGCTGCCCAAGAGCGGAGATTGAAACGAGATCTCGATCCCCGACTCCCGCTTGAGCAAATGCTATCAGCGGGCTTTGAGCACGACCGTTTTGGTGGCCGTAGAGTAGTGCTTAAGGTCCACGTAGACGAGAAGCTATTTGGGCATCACCCAATCATGGATTACTTGGTGGACTCCGGGTGGGGCCCCATCTTCGAGGGCGAGTCTCACCATCTGAGAACATGGTTCGTGCCTTCTACGTGCATATACGGGACCCTACGCTGGAACCTCCGCAGTTCAAGATCCCTTTTGGAAAGTGAGAAGTGATGATTGATGTAGGATTTGTATCCTGACTCATGGGAATCCCACGTGGAGAGGTGCACACTAGCGATGAGCCTCTCAAGAATGTGCGAGAAAGGGATCGCCGCATGTGCTACCTCTGCGGCCATTTAGCTCATTGGAAGGAAGGCAGAAGCCTCCTGACATCGAAAATGACGGATGATTTTTGCTTGCTTCACCACATTTTCACGTACAACGTGTACCTTAGGTGGGGCAACCGCACTGAATGCACTCGACTGATGGTAGATTTCCTGTATAGGGCGAGGCATGGAGACAAGCTATGTCTGCCTACGTACACCCTATTACAGATAGTCCAGAGAGTGCGTTCTCTTAGGAATGACATCTCGCTTCCATTTGGCTGACTCATATGTAAGATTGCTCGGGAGTTCACCTATAACCTCAACATGGATGACCTTGCACTTATCTACTACATTACTGAGACTATGCTCAATAACATGGGGATTGGCCCGCGATAACGTCAAGCCTGACTTAACGAGTATGGGGTCGAAACCGAGAGTGAGGAAGAAGAAGGCGAGGAAGGAGAGCAGGATGAGGAGGAAGAGGAGGCCCGAGATACTGATGAGGGCTCCCCTCATGACAGTGATCGGGCTGCCAAGGAGGCCTGCCTGGCTCAATTGGAAGAGGGCCAGGTTGCCCTGCGATAGGAGATTTCATAGATTCGAATCAAGGTGGAGGAGACCGAGTCCTTCATGAAACAGAAATTTAAGGTGTCCCGCACCCTGAGGGCTATCCTGTTCTGTGTACAGGATAAGAGTGCACATCCACCATCACCAGATTTTGACTAGTTTTACACGTAGTCGTCCTTTTAGTTGCCTTGTGTGTTTCCATATCTTGTTGCTTGTATCACCTTGATAGGCTAGTAGTGTGGTGGTTTGATAGCTTAAGTTGTAGTTGCTCACATGCATTTTCTGTCATAAGTCATGTAACGCTGTATCTCATGTACTGTAACAATTTTTGGGTAAATGAAATGCATGAAGTTTCTTTAATCCGTGTGTGAATGCTGCGTGCTTGAGGTAGTGAGTATGCTGAAACTGACTTGAGTTGTACCCTATGTTGTATATAGGGAATGCCACCTAAGGCCGCACGGAGTTTGGCACGTCTCACCTTTGACGATTCGAGTGCTGGGGCACCTCCCCTAAGTGATAACCATATGGACCCCAGTTCGGGCCCACCTCACACTGACACTCACTACGTGAAAAATGGAAAAAAAAGGGATAGATTTCGAGATGGTTTTGGACCGTCTCTAAAATTGCTTGGTTTAATGACACTTTAGAGACGGCCGTAAACCATCTCTAAAATTTTAGACGGCCCCTGACCGTCCTTAATATTGTCTTAAAAATTTGAACGTCCAAAAACCATTTAAGATGGTCGTTGACCGTCTTATATGCGGTTATCTGAGACAGTCATTGGCCGTCCGCATTAGAGATGGTCTTTGATCGTCTTATACGTGGTCATCTGAGACGGTCATTGGCCGTCTGCATTAGAGACGGTCATTGGCCATCTTTTACTTGTAATTTGAGACTGTCAAAGTTCGTCTCTATTAGAGACGGTCCTTAGCCATCTTACAGCATTGCGAAAGACCGTCTCTATTAGAGACTGTTAAGGACCGTCTCTATTAAAGACCGTCCTAAACCATCTCTAATTCTCAGGTCAAAAATTAAGAAGCTTAAAAAAATTATGAATTTCGAAAAAAAAAAAAAGTTGAGAAGCTTAGAAAAATAAATAACAATGTTTAAGAAAAATTTAAATTTTTTTTTAAAAACTGTGATTTTATCAAAATCTAGATTTTGAAAAAAAAAATTAAGAACTTTGAATAATGTTGATAATTTTGAAAAAAATAAAATCGATAAAAAAAATGATATTTTGAAAAATCAAATTTAAAAAATTAAACAAAATTGTGAAAAAATTGACAAATTGTTAAAAAATATATTTTTTAAAAAAGAAAACTAGATTTTGTATTTTGACAAGAAAAATTAAAAAGTTATATAACAAAAGAGAGATTTAAAAAATGATATTTTGAAAAGGAAAATTTAAAAAATTAAACAAAATTGTGAAAAAATTGACAAATTGTAAAAAAATATATATTTAAAAAAAGAAAACTAAATTTTGTATTTTGACAAGAAAAATTGAAAGGTTAGATAAGAAAAGTGAGATTTTGATGATGTGTTGTATTTCCTTGCTGCCCCTATATTTCTCCAACCCATTTTTGGGCAGGGTAATAATGTAAAAATGTTTTAATTTTTAAAAATTTTTGTCCATAAAAATGTATATATGTATGCGTGTGTGTGTGTGTGTGTGTGTGTGTGTGTGTATATAGGGAAAAGGTATTATGTGCTCGACCTCACGATAAGCTCCCGTGAGGTCGAGCTGTGTGGGCCTCACCGTGATGCGTGTCGACTATCAACATCATGCATTTGATGGGTCCCCTTTAAATTATGGGATATCCCAAAAATGAGCTGTATATGGAACTCAGGTGGGCCATACCATCTAAAATCATGTGAAGACACCGTTAAAACATATAAAAGCACTTAGTGGGGCCCACCTAAAATTTGCATGTGTCTGAAACTTGGTCTGAACCCTCATCCAAGTGGGACACACATAATGGATGGGCTGGATTTGCAAACCACATCTCGGTGGGCCTAAAAAATGATTATGAATGTTTTAATGGTGCACGACCCCGCTCCACTTCTGTATGTGGTGTGGCCCACAAAAGTCACGGATTGACTTGATTTTTGAGACCTAGGCCCACGATGGAATGGTGCATCTCACTGATGGGGTAGATGTTCGAAACGCACCACGGTGGGGCCCACACAGCTCGAACTCAGGGGACGGTCCCATCAGCTCGAGCGCATCGTACCTTTTCCCATACACACACACACATACACGCACTCACACTCACACACACACACACACACACACACACACACACATATATATATATATATATATATATATATATATATATATATAGTTTTTATATCATATGAATGGAAATTATATATATATATAATTAAAAGGTAATATTTAAATGATTTGTAATATCACATGAAAACAAATATTGAAAAGTTTAGAAATTTTAACTATGTTTAAGAAAAATTTTGAGAACAAAATAATGTTTTTGAAGAAAAAAAATCGGCATTTTGAAATTTTTGAGAAAAAAATTAAAATATGAGAAATTTTTTGAGATTTTGAAAATAAAAATTTAAAATTTGTATTTTAAATATTTTTCAAATATTTTATAATAAAACTGATATTTAGTTAAAAGAGTTAAAAAATATACATTTCGAAAAAAAAATGTTGAATTTATTTGTGAAAAATAAAATTACTAAATTATTAGGCACATCTACTAATTGAACCTTTAATCATTTTTGGGCAATCTAATCAGTTCAAATTGAAGAGTAAATAATTCAGATGTTTAAATCAAAATTCACTGAAATTGTTAATTAATCTTGTATGCCCAGTATCTTTCTCATATGTAGCCTGATTGAGGCAAGTAACTAGTCAAATTAAGAGTATTGAACAGTAAAATAGAGTGAATGGACCATACATATAAAATGTGCCAAATATTCTGGTTAAAATTGTGACCCAAATTACTGACCTCGTGAGAACCTAAGAATTGATGTTCATAAGTTTTGTGGGCCCCATCATGATGTGTGTTGAACATCAACACCGTGGATTTGATGTATCCCCTTTAGGTTATGAGATATCTCAAAAATCATCGGTAAACGAAACTCAAGTGAGCCATACCATTTAAAACCATGTGAAGACATCCTAAAAAATATAAAAGTACTTGGTGGGGCCCACATGAGTTTTAAATGCGGTTGAAACTTGGTTTGACCCCTCATCCAAGTGAGACACACATAATGAGTGGGTTAGATATGTGAATCACATTTAGGTAGGCCCAATATATGATTATGAATGTTTTAAGGAAACCTTTCTCCACTACATTTAAGTGAGTTACTCGTTCCTTTACCAGAGTACACTCTATGGGGATCATCGCTATTATTATTTTTTTTTATCCACCCCATTCATCCATGTTAACAGATAATTTGAGGTCTAAAGAACGAAAAGGAAGCATATCCAAAGCTCAAGTGGACCACACCACAGGAAATAGTGTGATTGAACCTCTACCATTTAAAATTTCTTGGAGGCCATAGAAGTTTTGGATCAAGCTGATGTTTGTGTTTTCTATTCATTTATATATTTTTGATATTATGAACAACCTTTAAGTATTTTTGGAGAATCTGATCAATCCGAATTGAAGAGTAAATAACTTCAGATGTTTAAATCAAAATTCACTCAAATTGTTGATCAATCTTGATTGCCCAATATCTTTATCATATGTAGTATGATCGAGGCGAGTAACTAGTCAAATTGAGGGTAATGATCAGTAAAATAGAGTGAATGGACCAGACATGTAAAATGGTCCCATCATGATGTGTGTTGAACATCAACACCGTGCATTTGATGTCTCTCCTTTAGCTTATGAGATATCTCAAAAATCATCTGTATACAAAAATCAGGATTTGATTACCATCTACAACTATATGAAGACATCTAAAAATATATACACAGTAAAATATTGGATGTCATACCATTTTGGGGCAATAAAAGTTTTGGATCAAGCTGATTTTTGTTTTTTTCCTTCATCTGGCCTTGTATGACCTAATCAATATATTGGATGTCAAATAAATAGTACAGTAAGCCTCAGGAGGATTTCAATGATGGATATCCAATTACTATTAATTTCATGTGGTGTGGTGCACCTAAGATTTCTATGGTGGGGTCCACTACAGATTTTTATCTGCCTCATTCTTTGGCTCATGACGTAAAATGATATCTCAAAATGGATGGACAGTGTGGATATAACAAATACATCGTAGTGGGGCTCACAAAACTTGGTGGATGTTGGTCGGTGCTCTATGGGTCCCACCATGATATATGTGTTTCATCCATGCCATCCATCCATTTTTACATATCATATTAGGGCTTAATACTAAAAATGAGAGTGATATAAATCTCAGGTGGACCACACCACATGAAAACAATAGTGATTGGATATCCACCATTAAAACCCTCCTAAGGCCCACTGTACTTTTTATTTGACATCCAATATGTTGATTAGGTCATACAAGCCCAGAGGAAGGGAAAAAATAATCAGATTGATCCAAAACTTTATATGGCCCCCAAAAGGTTTTTAATGTTCAACGCTCATTCAACACTGTTTCCTATAATGTGGTCCAGTTGAGATTGGGATATACCTCATTTTTTTACTCATACAATAAAATGATATGGAAAAATAGATGGATGGCAGGGATGAAACACATACATCATGGTGGGGCCCACAGAGCACTAACCACTAGCCCTTGGCGCTGGTGTCAGCGCAAGTAGCGAATCCGTTTCCTGAGAGACTTCAAGTCTCTCTCTCTCTCTGTCCTCTCTCTCTCTCAATCTCTCTCTCACTCTCGTTGCTCACTCTTCTCCTGCTCTCCTTCTCTCCACTTTCTTCTTCTTCCTCTCCAGACAGGGAAGGATTCCCGACTGGACTCGCGACCTAACCCGACTTAGACGGGTGCGGTAGCATAGCCGCTCCACCTTCTCTCTCTCTCTCTCTCTCTCTCTCTCTCGTTCTCTTTCTCCCTGTTTCCGTCTTTATCTCTAACTTCCTCTATTTCCTTCTTGTCCCATTCCAGCTACAATGTTGGAATCAGTCAGCTTGACTGAGCCAATCCAACTCAGTGGCAAAGGGAAAAACGGCGGAGGAGAGGGCGGCCATTAATGGCGGACTCTCTCCCATTGCTTCGCCCTTCAATTTGATAGCGTGGGACAGTTCGTAGGGACCCTAGGGAGTTTATGGATAAGCTCTCTTGAAGCTCTAAGAAGATTTGGGTGATGGGTTCGGAAGTGGAAGAAAATGGTTGATCCTCAAGCCGCCTCAAGTTGTTTTCTTCCTCTAAAGCTTGGTTGGCCGTGAGGTATCTCTCTCTCTCTCTCTCTCTCTCTCTCAATCTCTCTCAATCTCAATACTGATTGAAACGATTTGGGGATTTAGGGATTTGGGGATTTAGGGATTTAGGGATTTAGGGATTTGGTGATTTAGGGATTTGGGGATTTAGCGATTTGGGGATTTTGGGGATTTGGGGATTTAGAGATTTAGGGATTTGGGGATTTAGAGATTTGAGGATTTAGGAATTTGGGGATTAGTTTCCTTTTGATAACTGCAGAATTTGTTGAAAGTAATGGAAAATTACCAAGTGATATTTTATGAAATTAGGTCCCTCTCTTGTTGAGCATTGTTGTTAGTCATTGTTTTATTTTTTTTACAATACTTTGTGTTTGTTAAGAAAAAGGTTGGCTTTCTTCGAGCTTTTCTCTCCCATTTTCATAATTTCAGATATGTTTTTAGGCTTTTTCCTAATGAGGATTTGAAATGGTTTTTTCAGATTCAACTCCCTTTCTAAGTTTTGTGTATGATGGGTATTAGCAAAGATTATATGCATGGTAGGTGTTTGTTTTTTGTCTAATGAAATGCTCTTTTATTGTCTAGTATGATTCTTTCTGATTTTATGGTTGGTTTGTGCTAGTATGGTGAAATGTTTGTGTGGAATTGGCCTTCAAGAGCTAGAAAATAGGGGATGTGAATTTCTTACTACCTCTATTATAGTACTATGCCAGATTTTCAGCCAGCCACTGGCCCTACAAATGGGCCGTCATCTACTGCAGCACCTGTGACACCACCAGTTGCACCATCGGTTCTAGAGCTGAATCGTACGTCTACCTCGATGCCTCACATACCATAGTCCACTCCGCCTCCTGAGAGGATAAAGGAGATGATGTTGTTGATGTAGCAGCAGCAGATACAACAACAACAGTAACAACAGATACAACAATAACAGTAGCAGTAATTCCTATCTAGCATCACAGGGGTCTTTGCCTAGGGTGTGGGCGTGACTCCACCTGCATTACCTATGTGTTCTACTGGGGACGCGAGTGCTAGTGGCACATTTGAGCGATTCTAGTGCTTACGGCCTCCTACTTTCGCAGGTACTCATAGACCCGAAGAGGCTGAATATTGGCTTAACCACATCTCTAAGATGCTGAAGCCGATACAATGTACTGATGTCACGTCCCGAACTCAAAAATCGAATTCACATGAATCCCGATCACCGAATCCGGTACCGACAGCCTCCGTAGTGCCCCATTCTCAGCTCCTGACAATCATATGCCATATTTCGATCCTGAGATCCTACAAGGAGGATTTTTAGAATGATTTTTTTTTGTAATGGAGCATAACCACAAGCGTAACCAAGTCACAAAACAATATCACACATATCCACTATATCAAAAACTTCAAATATAATGTGGAAAAGAAAATACAAGATGATCAAAAAGCTCTAAAATGGCCTGATACGCGCTTCTGCCTTAGCGCTGCTACTGCCCAACGACACCTACACACAACGGTCGTGCATAAGCTTACAAAAGCTAAGAAGGTGGTGTAAGTGTGTGCGTAAGTGTAACACCCTGAAAATCGAGGGTCGTGTATAAACTCAACTCCCGAGTTCCAGACCGTCACTTATGCAACAAAAATGATTATGATTCAATGTTGTCTGAGTTAAAGCATTCACATGAGTAAAAGTATACCAAAACTGCAATTCATACTCCAGATCCAGTGATAAAAGCAAGCGGAAGACTAAAGAATATATATATCACTGTATGGAAAAATAAAGTAGATCTCAACTGTCACTAAAGTATGAATACATCACTGAGTCTCATATACATGTAAATGACAGAAATAAATGTCCAAAAGAGTCCCACTATGAAGTCCCGTCAACCCAGGTCACCTAAGCAAAGCCATTATGGTACTGCATGTATGAGAACTCGTCCTGGTCCTCATCAAAGTCCGGCTCTACCTCCTGGATCTCAGCATCACCTGCATCTAAAACAGGGTCTGGTAGGTGTTGCAAACACCATCCCGTAACGTGGGAATGAGTGATCAACTCAGTGGAATCATAGAGCAAAGATTAGCATGTTCACAAATCAATCATGCGATAATAGTAAAGCAGTAAATCAGACAATCCTAATACTATTGTTAATGCAGTATGACATGACGTGATGTATGCCCTCACCGACGATCTCCCTCATACGGCACCATCTTACGACCGCAGCATACAATCGACCCTCAAGTGCTCCACATCTTCCAGGCACATGCAATGGTATGGTGATATGATTTCCGAGTTGTTATTAGTCCATTCAAACAGTAGGATTGGGAAACTAAGGTACTTCCCTTATATCAATCCCAACACGGATCCTGACTAGGGTCGTCACTCCTAGTAATCTCATATGATGTATATTTTGTAGGTCGCTACAATGGCTGCCAGGGCTGTTGCACGCACTCGTTGCACCGCTCCCCCATCACCTTATCAATACAGGCCTACTGTACTCTATTCCTACTGAAGGGTCGTCGCCTCCCGTAGACTCAGAATACGCTCGCGGTCACTACAAAGGACTCGTCGCCTGATCAGTGTAGGCCGACATCTAGAATATAGTGTCCCATACTACCATAATCTGCTCACGAGACTAGGTGCTCAATGGTCACTACAGGGAGGTTTGTGGCCCCAGCGTAGGCCGACAGCTCGACCATAGTGTCCCATACCACCATGCCCGGCTCATGAGTCTTCGTGGATCAAGGTACCATGGTTAACAGGGTTTACAATGGTAAGTTCAGTACCCTAGGTTCAAGCAGTTATGACTCATGCAGGGTGAACATACAACGGCCAGTCGGGTTACTTGACGGGCTCGACTAGCACGATCGCATCTCAAGTCGAATGACATGAAGTGCGTAAAACACTTCGTGTGGCCTAACCACTGCCGCCAACTCCAGAACACGGCTCGCGTTCATCGACGCGTCGTTCGTGGCCAAAATCAGCCAACCACGAATTCACTCGGTTACCGACTGCCTGGACTAAGCATAGTCCCAAACAATTATGGAATCACATCAGCAAATCATATGAGAGTATTGGAATTGAAATATAACCACGTGAGCATGTTAACACATGTTATAACATAGAACTTAAGTAAATCATCAAGCACATGCATTTCATACATACAATGAAATCATGTATATAACTAACACGTAGAAAATCATTCACATCAGCATATTAATTGAGAAATCAATCTCAAACTAATCCATAACACCATTTGATTCAATACATACTAATACAAGCATTTATACAAACACTTACACTACACACTTAAGTCTACATATAGTATGTCGACCCGAAGTGCGCATTTAGGCGAATCTCTTCGCCAAACTAATTATGCACGTATTCCTAACATTCTAATGCGACAATAAACCATGTCAATCACATCAACAAAATATGAATGAAATTAGTACTTCCTACAAATGACTAAAATGCCCTAAATCTCATATTCTTCGCCGGTTTACGAAACGGGAAACGGACAGCATGTTGTACATGTCAAACGGCGATGCCGTCGATAATCTACTATTAAACGACATTGAAAGCGTTGTAAATAGTCAATCAAAGCGTCTAAAATCTGCACCTTATCTCTTGTAAACGTGTGAATTCGAACGGAGCGTATACGCTTCGTCTACGGTGAATAGAGAACCTAATTTACGAATTATATCAGTTTACATGCTATGGAACGGAAAGAATCCTAAATCAGCAACTTATTAGGGTTATTTCTTACCTGAAAATACGGAGGAATCACAGGCCAGGTGATGGAAGTGTGTTGCTAAAGTACGTGCAACAGGCGATGGAAAGGCAGAAAAATTCTCTCCTAATCTCTCTCTCAAACTCTCACCTTTTCTCTCTCCCAATCTAGGGTTTTTCTCAAATTCGGATGGGAGAGAGAAGTGAGGGTTTCAACCCCTTTTATAAGCACAATCTTGCCCGAAATAGGCTCGGGAACAAGGTTTACTTAGGCCATATCCAAATCAGGGCTGTTTCGGTGAAAAAGTACATTTCTAGTGGTCCCCTGGCCGAACGCGATCGGACTTAAGCTCATGCATACAGGATCTAGCACGCATCAAGTTTTCAGTCAGGCAGGATTCGTAGATCGCAAGTAGCGGTCCAGTTTCAATTCAGCGGTCACCGCACGTAGATCAGGGCTGCAAGTCTCATGATATGAAATAAAAATTTTTCCTGATCCGAGGGTGTAATTTGGCTGAATTCTGACGGTCAGAACGCTTAATATTGACACGTCAAGTCGTGTGCCAGATTTGAATTTCAAATTTCAAATCTGTCCCTATTCGCACTCTCTTCAGTCCAGGCTCAATGAAATAGCCTGTGATTATTGGTTGGACTTGATTTTCGAAATGATTGTCAAGTCCAGCTAGGCGGTTTTAACGGTCTAAGATATTAGGTATCGGACTTTCGACGCGCGGTCTAGATCCAATACAAAATTTCAAAGTGGTCTAGAGAACAAACCTGCTTAGACTTTGATCTGAGGTTATAGAGTTTTATAGAGTCATTGGTTCTACTCGATTTGGGTCTTGTAGAACGTATTTAAAGTGATCAGGGACTATTTCGCAGCTACTCTAGCATTGCACTATCTAACTTACTCTTATTTTCTAAAGGAATTAATCCTACGCGATTTCGGGTCGAGTTGGTACTCGAGTCCAAGTATAGATTTTTCCCGGGCGTTACAATCTACCCCCCTTAACAAATAATTTTGTCCTCAAAATTTATACCTTTTCGTACTCCTCGAGAAGCTGTGGGTAGTTCTTTCTGATCTCGGCTTCTTTCTTCCAGGTAGCCTCTTCCTCAGAGATATGCGTCCACAATACCTTCACAAGGGGAATCACCTTGCTACGCAGTACCTGCTCCTTCCTGTATAGGATACGTGTCGGTTGCAGGATATATGTAACATCCTCTCCTAACTGCACCTGCTCCCATCTGATGATATGGGAAGGATCAGAAACGTACTTCTTCAGCATAGAAACATGAAATACATTGTGAACGCTCGCGAGAGGCGTGGGTAAAGCCAATCGGTAAGCCACTGCTCCCACACGATCGAGGATCTGGAATGGACCAATAAATCACGGTGCTAGCTTTCCCTTCTTCCCGAACCGAAGGACTCCCTTTATAGGGGAAACACATGATCCCCAACTGTGAACTCCAGCGGCCGTCGTCTCGTATCGGCATAACTCTTCTGTCTTCTCTGCGCTGTGAGAAGCCGACGTCTAATGATATCTACCTTCTCTGACGTCGCCTGCACTAACTCTGGGCCAATCAAGCTACGCTCACTGACCTCAGCCCAGCAATGTGGTGCGCAACAAGGTCGCCCATATAGCGCCTTGTAAGGTGCCATACCGATACTCGCCTGAAAACTGTTGTTGTACGCAAACTCCGCATAGGCAAGACAATCATCCCAACTATCTTTGAAGTCCAGTGCACAAGCTCGCAACATATCCTCTAAGATCTAGTTCACCCGCTCTGTCTGTCCATCTGTCTGTGGGTGGAAGGCAGTACTGAACTTCAACTTCACACCCATAGCCTCCTGAATGCGAGTCCAGAAAATAGAAGTGAACCGCGTGTCTCTGTCCAACACGATCTCCAACGGAACTCCATGCAGAAGCACAATCTCTCTGATATACAGTCTAGCTAGCTCGTCTGCAGAGTTCGTAACTCTGATCGGTAGGAAGTGCGTCGACTTCGTCAGACGGTCGATGATCACCCAAATGGAATCATGTCCCTTCCTCATCTTCGGCAGCCCTGAAATGAAATCCATGGAAATGAAATCCCACTTCCACTCTGCGATCGGCATAGGCTGCAAAAGTCTAGGTGGTCGGCGATGCTTTGCCTTCACCTGCTGACAAGTGAGACAACGGGACACGAACTCTGCTATGTGGGTCTTCATACCTTCCCACCAATATGTCCTCTTCATGTCACGATACATCTTCGTACTGCCTGGATGCATCGCGAGTCTAGTACAATGCGCATCCTCGAGAATCTCTCGTCTCAAGTTAGGGACGTCTGGGACGCATAGGCGGTCACGATATCGTAAGCCCCCATCTATACCAACTCGCCACTCGGCGTCTGCATCATCACTGGCCTGCTCTCGAAGCTCAGTCAGATGCGCATCGTCCCTCTGCGCCTCAATGACCCGGTCATCAATCTGAGATCGCACCTGTACATGTGCAATGAACTCATACGGCTCCTCTACGGTGAGTTTCTGCTCAAAGTCTCGCAAAAACTCAACCATATCCCACTGAACAACCATCAGCGGAGCTGCAAACTCTATCGCCTTCTTGTGGCTCAACGCGTCAGCTACAAGGTTTGTCTTCCCAGGAGGTAAGAGACTTCAAACTTGAAGTCCTTCAATATCTCCATCCATCGCCGCTGCCTCATATTCAAGTCTCGCTGCGTAAATATGTACTTGAGGCTCTTGTGGTCGCAAAAGAGCTCGAACTCCTCTCCATAGAGGTAATGTCTCCAGAGTCTTAGTGCGAATATGACGGCCGCCAACTCTAGGTCGTGTGTAGGGTAATTCACCTCGTGCTTCCTTAATTGTCTCAAGGCATATGAAATTACCCTGTCCCTCTGCATAAGGACACAACCCAGACCAAGGCTAGACGCGTCAGTATATATAGTGTATCTAACCCCTTGCTCTGGCAATACTAGCACAGGGGCGGACGTAAGTCTGTCCTTCAGCTCCTGAAAAGCTGACTCCTGGTCATTCTAGGCGAACTTCACGTCCTTCCGTGTCAACTGAGATAAAGGTCTCGCGATCTTCGAGAAATCCTGAATGAAGCGCCGATAGTAGCCAGCGGGACCCAAAAAACTCCTCACCTCAGTGACAGAACCAGGCTGCTCCCAGTCCTGAACTGCAGCTACCTTAGACAGGTCAACTGCCATGCCATCCTTGGACACCACGTGTCCCAGGAACTTCACTTCCTGCTTCCAGAAGTCGCACTTCTTGTACTGTGTGAACAACTGATGCTGTCTGAGCGTATCCAGGACCAAACGCAAATGCTCCTCATGCTCCTCTCGACTCCTGTAGTACACCAAAATGTCGTCAATGAATACAACGACGAATCGATAGAGGAAAGGCTGAAATACCCGGTTCATCAGATCCATGAACACGGCTGGTGCGTTCGTGAGACCGAACGACATCACAAGAAACTCGTAGTGGCCAAAACTGGTCTTTAATGCTGTCTTCTGCACGTCCTCATCCCTGACGCGCAACTGATGATATCCTGACTGAAGATCAATCTTCGAGAAGTACTGCGCTCCTCTCAACTGATCAAACAAGTCATCGATCCTGGGTAAAGGATACTTGTTCTTCACCGTGATCTGGTTCAGCCTGCGATAATCAATACACAATCGCATCGAACCGTCCTTCTTCCTCACGAACAGAATTGGTGCTCCCCAAGGAGACACACTAGGCCGTATAAGGCCAAGCTCGAGCAGACCATCAATCTGCGTCCTCAACTCCTCCATCTCACACGGTGCCATGCGATACGTCGGCAGTGAGACGATTGAGGAACCAGGAACTAGATCGATAGTAAAATCAATCTCTCGTCGGGGCGGCAAACCAGGGATCTTCCTGAACAGATCTCCAAACTCGCAAACGACTAGCGTATGCTCAAGTATCTGGGCACTAGTGTCTCGCAGTAAAGTAGCGTAACTAAGTATGCGGAAGGAGAGATTTATCCACACTGGAAATGTGAAGGATGCACCCTCTAGCTCGTAGGCTGTCACTATACGAATCTCGCAGTCAATCTCGGCCCTCACTGCAGTCAACCAGTCCATGCCAAGAATGACGTCGAGATAAACCAGAGAAGGGTCGACGACGAGATCTAAAGCCATCGTCTTGCCCCCCAGATCCACCAAACAGCCCTCACACATCTGGGTGGCATCTGTAAAGGACCCGTGAGCTGTATAAACTTGCACCCCATCCATAGTAATGGTCTGTAACCCAATGCGTCTGACTATAGCACGTGATATCAAAGAAATCGTGGAACCAGTGTCCACCATCACTAGAATAGGAATACCTCCAATGTGGGAAGTGACCTCGAAGGCCGAATGCTGAGAAGTCAGTGTCGCAGCTGCCTCTGCTGTCAAGGCATGTACCCGTGCCTGCTGTGGCCGGTTCGGCTGCTGCACCGTGGGCCGTAGAAGCTGCCTAATCTGCGATACCGGAGGTCTGAAGGAAGGGTACGCAGGAGCCAACCGTATAGGCGGTGCTAATATCGCCTGTGTGCGCGTATGGTCGATCTTCTGAGGCGGCGAGAACCCACTATCCCGCATCCTGGCAAAACAACTCCGTGCTAAGTGGCCCGACCTCCCGCAGTATGTACATGATAAATCGGGGTGCGAAAATGATGGTGCTGGTGCTATGGCCCGAGTAGGAGGGTCGACACGAGGCCTCTTGCCCACGAAGGGCCTGTCTGGCAACTCTAGTAGTGGCCTAGGAGCAACAGGGCCACGAGATTGGGTAAGACGATCCACATCCTGCTCTGCCCGCATGGACATGTGAATCAACTCTGCATAAGAGGGAATGCTCATGCAGCACATCTTCGACCGAATATCCGGTCGTAAACCCTCTGAAAAGCGCCGTATGCACATCTGCTCATCAGCCAAAATAGTCGGGACGTATCTGCCCAACTCCATGAACCGATGCTCATACTCCGTGACTGTCATGGCTCCCTGTTTGAGGTGGAGAAACTCATTCTCCCGGTCATGCCTGTACGTCTGGGGGTAGTATTTCTCATGGAAGCGGAACTCGAACGCTGCCCAGGTCCTTCTAAAGTCGGCGGCAACGGTCCGCAATACGCTGTCTCACCACAAGCTGGCCTCTCGCTCAAATAGGAACGTAGCCAACTCTACCTGCTCAGCCTCTGTACAATGAAGCATCCACAATATCTTCGACACACGGTCGAGCCAATACTCGGCCTCCTCGGGTCTATGAGAACCCGTAAAAGTGGGAGGCCGCAAGCGCTGAAATCGCTCTAACAAACCCTGTGTATTTGCGGCATTCCCCGCAGGGTAAGCAGGTGGTACAGGATGAGCCATGCCCTCATCCTGGGCATATGTATCAGCATCCTCAGCTGGATGCGCAGGTGGTGCAGGAGGAGCCGCACTCCCACCCTGGGCTAGTGTCCCCACATGGTAGTCAGGAGCTGCTGCTGCTGCTGCATCATGGCCATCATCTGCTCAAATCTGTCTGGAGGTGGAGCAGGCTGTGGCGTGTGCTGCGTCGAAGAAGACGCAGGATAAGACTCTCTGACTGACGGTGTGAACGGCGGTGGTCCAACTATAGGACCAGCAGTAGGCTGAGAAGCACGCACTGTCTCAGGAATCGGGCCCACAGCAGGGTCCGCATGGATATCAGACTGCGAAGGAGCCTGATCCATAGGCTCACTCAATGCAAGCCGAGCCGTGCTGCGTGTAGCGTTCGGCGGCATTCCCTATATTCAAAATAGGGCGCAACCTTGTCAGTCTCAATAGCACAAATACACCGCAATCATTCACACAAGGAGTCAAAGGCATTCCATGCATTTCATTTAATCAAAATTGTCACAATACAAGGGATATATCCTTACAAGCATCATGACGTGAAATACATGGGAACTAAGATAATTAAAATTACAACAGCAACAAAAGCAAAGTACTAGCCTTAACAGGCTTACACAACTTAAAGCAGGAAACAACTAACTACTAACAACAACATCATAAATCTCATCGCTAGTCTGAGTCGGGTGACAGAGGAGGAGCACCCTTATCCTACAAGCAGCACAGGATCGCCTTCAAGGTGAGAGTCACCTTGCCGAATTTTCTCTTCGTAAGGGCCTTGGCATCCTCGACTTCAGCGCGAAGTTCCTGAACTTCCCTTTGCAAGGTGACCTGGTTCTCCTCAATTTGGGCAATGCGATCATCGCCAGTAGCCTGAGCAGAAGGAGGGCTCTCATCTGTATCCTGAGCCTCCTCTTCTACCTCTTCCTGGACTTCTTCCTCAACTTCTGCTCCAGGTTCTCCCTCACTTGGATCCTCTTCATCATCAAAGTCATCCTCGCTATCCTCCTCAAGCTGATTCTCATGGTACTGAGACCCGATCTTCATCTTACCATAGTAGACTCATCAATGCTATGAATCGGAACTGGCAATTTTGGCCCAAGTCTGTAAGCAAACTCAAGCGCGATCTTGCATATAAGTCAGTCAAAAGGAAGCGATTCAGACGTTCTTCTTGATTTTTTTATGAGGATAATCTATCGCAAGATGAAAGTGGCCATACACACATTCTCTCCTTGGGCCACCAGATACAAGAAATCAACCATAAGGCGCGTACACTCAATGCGATTCGTCGACCTGGGATACACATTGAACGTGCAAATGTGGTGCAGCAAGCGCAAATCATCAGACATATGAGTCACCTTGAGGCTATTATTAGGCTGCCATGGAACCAGTTTGCCGCATAAGAACCTGGTACAGCGATCTCGCTCGTGCCTACTCCTCAGATTCTTCTCACTAGGATGAATATCACCAAGAGGCACGTTTAGAAGTCGCACAATCAACCGAACATCGATCGTAGCCATCCGATCTCTACCAAAAGGAATCTTGAACTGCAATGGCTCCAAGGTAGGATTCTGGATACGAGCGTAGAAGGCACGAACGGTGCTCACATTAGCACGAGCATGAGCTTCAAAGATCAGACCCCAATACGCAGCTTCAATGCGCTCGAACAACAGAAATTCACCGAATAATCGTCCTTCCACGTCCGTCTCAAACAACACTTTACGGTCAGTGTATTGGTTGTGAGACATCTTTGCTAGAATCACTCGCCCAAGTTGAGTATGGGGATCCAAATCCCGCTTTGTATGGAACTCTCGGGCTGTGGTTGGACTTGCGGCGGCGCTTGAGCTAGCTGCGCCACCCCGCGGCCTTCTTGATTGAGCAGGGCAACTTGGCCCAGCCTCATCTGCTACGGTCTTTCTTTTACCCATCAAAGATAGGATGGTGGAGAATGACAAAAGACCTAAAATGGCTTCAACAAAAGCCATGAAAAATGGAGAAAATGCAAGGAAATGGCTGTTCAAATTGGTAAAGGGAGATCTAGGCGTTGTAGAGGGATGCTTCAAGCTCCCCTAGGATGTATTTTCAAGGAGAAAAGAGAATGAAAAAGGGGAATGGAGCATCTCACGATTTCAGCTCGATTCGGGGGTTGTAAGAGCTCCAAATAATGAGATATTCAAGAGGGAAGGCTGCAAACTTCAGTAAAGTGAAGGAGTGTGGTTATTTTTGGCCAAGGATGGATTTGGGGGTGGTTTGGATTCACGGTTTTGGGTTAGGGCAGCTAGAAAACGTAAATGGGGCTAGGGGAAGGGCTGTTTGTGAAGGAAGTGCATCTTTTTGGGGTTTTCTACGGTCGGGCACTACGTGGGGAGTGTACATGACCCAAAATAGGGCGTGCACCCAAAAATCACACCGAGTGGGCCCCACCGGACGGCGATGCATCACCGACCGATCCTTGATCTGGTTGGTGGGACCACATGGGTCTGGTCCCCCATGGTCCAGGGACCCCAAATAACTATGGGCCCCACCTTGGTTCATTGTAGATTGCCCTATATTGGCCCAAACATAATTTCGGGACTTTTCAGGGCCAATCTGTAATTTCGAATACAAACTCCTATCATGCAGCATATGATTTTAGGGTAGAAGGAGCTATTACATCCATCTAGCCCATTAATTGCTAAAGAAAATAAAGTTAGAATGGCCTAATGGCCAATTTTCATGAAATTTTACTATTCACTGTAAAATTTTATCGAAGTATGATTTTATGTCATTTTCATATTAGGATTGATGCCTAACATGAAAAGGATAAGAAATAATTGAAGAATGGAGTGGTGAGAGGAAGAATTTTTAAGATTTTAGGTAAAACGAGGTTTTTAAGCCCTGACGATTGAATGTAGGGGTTGTGGTTGTCCCACAACCAAATAATTTACATTTATGGGTTTAGAATCATTCAAAGAATGCCTCAACCCACTCACCTACAACCTAGGAGCTATTCGGGTCGCTTCACGCGACCCTAGATGCGTTACGGACTCGATCACGCGATCGATTCGAATAGTCTTCTCCTATTGACGAATCTGTGATCTTATATGTGTTTCTGGACCCTTCTCGCACCCACCTAAGTTAAAAGAAGTGACAGCGTACGTCACGTGACCATAACCCAGGCCCAGTATACTCTTATTCATGCTCTGATACCAACTTGTAACACCCTGAAAATCGGGGGTCGTGTATAAACTCAACTCCCGAGTTCCAGACCGTCACTTATGCAACAAAAATGATTATGATTCAATGTTGTCTGAGTTAAAGCATTCACATGAGTAAAAGTATACCAAAACTGCAATTCATACTCCAGATCCAGTGATAAAAGCAAGCGGAAGACTAAAGAATATATATATCACTGTATGGAAAAACAAAGTAGATCTCAACTGTCACTAAAGTATGAATACATCACTGAGTCTCATATACATGTAAATAACAGAAATAAATGTCTAAAAGAGTCCCACTATGAAGTCCCATCAACCCAGGTCACCTAAGCAAAGCCATCATGGTACTGCATGTATGAGAACTCGTCCTGGTCCCCATCAAAGTCCGGCTCTACCTCCTGAATCTCAGCATCACCTGCATCTAAAATAGGGTCTGGTGAATGTTGCAAACACCATCCCGTAACATGGGAATGAGTGATCAACTCAGTAGAATCATAGAGCAAAGATTATCATGTTCACAAATCAATCATGCGATAATAGTAAAGCAGTAAATCAGACAATCCTAATACTGTTGTTAATGCAATATGACATGATGTGATGTATGCCCTCACCGACGATCTCCCTCATACGGCACCATCTTACGACCGCGTCATGCAATCGACCCTCAAGTGCTCCACATCTTTCAGGCACATGCAATGGTATGGTGATATGATTTTTGAGTTGTTATTAGTCCATTCAAACAGTAGGATTGGGAAACTAAGGTACTTCCCTTATATCAATCCCAACATCCTGACTAGGGTCGTCACTCCTAGTAATCTCATATGATGTATATTTTGTAGGTCGCTGCAAGGGCTGCCAGGGCTGTTGCACGCACTCGTTGCACCGCTCCCCCATCACCTTATCAATACAGGCCTACTGTACTCTATTCCTATTGAAGGGTCGTCGCCTCCCGTAGACTCAGAATACGCTCGCGGTCACTACAAAGGACTCGTCGCCTGATCAGTGTAGGCCAACATCTAGAATATAGTGTCCCATACTACCATAATCTGCTCACGAGACTAGGTGCTCAATGGTCACTACAGGGAGGTTTGTGGCCCCAGCGTAGGCCGACAGCTCGACCACGGTGTCCCATACCACCATGCCCGGCTGATGAGTCTTCGTGGATCAAGGTGCCATGGTTAACAGGGTTTATAATGGTAAGTTCAGTACCCTAGGTTCAAGCAGTTATGACTCATGCAGGGTGAACATACAACGGCCAGTCGGGTTACTTGACGGGCTCGACTAGCACGATTGCATCTCAAGTCGAACGACATGAAGTGCGTAAAATACTTCGTGTGGCCTAACCACTGCCGCCAACTCCAGAACACGGCTCGCGTTCATCGACGCGTCGTTTGTGGCCAAAATCAACCAACCACAAATTCGCTCGGTTACCGACTGCCTGGACTAAGCATAGTCCCAAACAATTATGGAATTACATCAGCAAATCATATGAGAGTATTGGAATTGAAATACAACCACATGAGCATGTTAACACATGTTATAACATAGAACTTAAGTAAATCATCAAGCACATGCATTTCATACATATAATGAAATCATGTATATAACTAACATGTAGAAAATCATTCACATCAGCATATTAATTGAGAAATCAATCTCAAACTAATCCATAACACCATTTAATTCAATACATACTAATACAAGCATTTATACAAACACTTACACTACACACTTAAGTCTACATGTAGTATGTCGATCCGAAGTGCGCATTTAGGCGAATCTCTTCGCCAAAATAATTATGCACATATTCCTAACATTCTAATGCGACAATAAACTATGTCAATCATATCAGCAAAATATGAATGATAGTACTTCCTACAAATGACTAAAATGCCCTAAATCTCATATTCTTCGCCGGTTTACGAAACGGGAAACGGACAGCATGTTTACATGTCAAACGGCGATGCCATCGATAATCTACTATTAAACGATATTGAAAGCGTTGTAAACAGTCAATCAAAGTGTCTAAAATCCGCACCTTATCTCTTGTAAATGTGTGAATTCGAACGGAGCGTATACGCTTCGTCTACGGCGAATAGAGAACCTAATTTACGAATTCTATCAGTTTACATGATATGGAACGGAAAGAATCCCAAATCAGTAACTTATTAGGGTTATTTCTTACCTGAAAATATGGAAGAATCACCAGCCAGGTGATGGAAGCGTGTTGCTAAAGTACGTGCAACAGGCGGTGGAAAGGCAGGAAAATTCTCTCTTAATCTCTCTCTCAAACTCTCACCTTTTCTCTCTCCCAATCTAGGGTTTTTCTCAAATTTGGATGGGAGAGAGAAGTGAGGGTTTCAACCCCTTTTATAAGCACAATCTTGCCCGAAATAGGCTCGGGAACAAGGTTTACTTAGGGTATATCCAAATTGGGGCTGTTTCGGTGTAAAAGTACATTTCTGGTGGTCCCCTGGCCGAACGTGATCGGACTTAAGCTCATGCATACAGGATCTAGCACGCATCAAGTTTTCAGTCCGGCAGGGTTCATAGATCGCAAGTAGCGGTCCAGTTTCAGTTCAGCGGTCACCGCACGTAGATCAGGGCTGCAAGTCTCATGATATGAAATAAAAATTTTTCCTGATCCGAGGGTGTAATTTGGCTGAATTCTGACGGTCAGAACGCTTAATACTGACACGTCAAGTCGTGTGCCAGATTTGAATTTCAAATTTCAAATCTGTCCCTATTCGCACTCTCTTCAGTCCAGGCTCAATGAAATAGCCTGTGATTATCGGTTGGACTTGATTTTCAAAATGATTGTCAAGTCCAGTTAGGCGGTTCTAACGGTCTAAGATAGTAGGTATCGGACTTTCGACGCGCGGTCTAGATCCAATACAAAATTTCAAAGTGGTCCAGAGAACAAACCTGCTTAGACTTTGATCCGAGGTTATAGAGTTTTATAGAGTCATTGGTTCTACTCGATTTGGGTCTTGTAGAACGTATTTAAAGTGATCAGGGACTATTTCCCAGCTACTCTAGCGTTGAGCTAGCTAACTTACTCTTATTTTCTAAAGGAATTAATCCTACGTGATTTCGGGTCGAGTTGGTACTCGAGTCCAAGTATGAATTTTTTTCGGGCGTTACAGTAAGGCAAGTGCTAAGTATATAATATTAGAGTAATGTAGAAACATGCGGGTAAGTCTATGAAGGCTATCAGCTGTACCAAAGCTATATGATGCAAGGCATGAATGCTATCGGCCATACCAAGGCCATGCAATGCGAGACATGAATACCATCGGCCACACTGATGCAATGCGAGGCCTACATAACTGAATGTCATATGTGAAATGCAATCCAAGCAAGTCGGTACTCATCAAGTACACATATCAGTATAGTTTCTCTTTGGATATCACTGGGGTCTAATACACTCACACTGACTGCCTCCTCCCTAGCTGCACAGCCAAGTAAGCAGAATAGACCTCACTATCTGCCTGATCAGTAGTCTGCCAATACCTACCCGGCTCATTGATAGCGGACTCATTTGCGAGCTGGTTAAGTTCAGCCTAGCTTATAGCCCCCTCATTCGGGCGGATAAGGCCACACCCCTTTCCAACCGAGCACGACATAGTGGGAGACGCGGCTTACTGATATTCGGCACTCGAGTGCTCATGTATCCACTCGGTCTAAATGTTGGAGCATCTCCTGATACCAAAAAGGTTCTGGGACTTTCATCCAAGGACATCCTAAGTGCCTACAGTGTTAGAACCAAGCATTTTCAGTATCCAATACGGCCATCCAAGATATACCTATGAAGCCATGACCTTGATGTCACTAGGGCGTGCAGTGATCAAGTCATACTTATGTGAGATGCATGAATCACACTGTCAAATCATGCAGCAATCCAGCGCATACTGCGCAATCAAGTGGGGCACTCTGTCTCATAATGAGTCCCGAAAAATGGTCTGCCCAGTGGCGTATGCTATAATCAGTTACTACTCATATCAAGCATACATATGATGCGTATGGGCATGAGTTATGGGATTATACTAAGCATGTTATAAAGTGATGAATATTAATAAATATAGGCCTATCAATGGGCCCTAAGGAGAGTTACAATGAGGACATTTAACCAACATTTTACTTACAATGTAGACATCAAACCAACATTGTTCCCTAGGCACGGCCCCCCATAAATATCATTACATGAACCACGGGAAATCACACATTGTAATGGACCCTAAGGACATTCCGTTGGGCCTCGACCCATAGGCCTTAGATACATCAAATGGGCTGTATCACATGGGCCTTACATTCATCAAATGGGCTGCATTAATGGGCCTCACCAATGAGCCTTATGTACATTGCAATGGTCCATGACCCATGGGCCTTGAAATACATCAAAATGGGCCTCACAACTTGGGCCTTATATATATCAAATGGGCTTAATCTTATGGCCTTATCAAATGGGCCTAATCCCATAGGCCTTATATATGTCAAATGGGCTTAATCCCATGGGCCTTATATATGTCAAATGGGCCCGATCCCATGGGCCTTATATATGTCAAATGGACTTAATCCCATGGGCCTTATATGTGCCAAATGGGCTTAATCCCATGGGCCTTATATGTATCAAATGGGCCTAATCATTTGGGCCTTAGATATATACCAAGGTGGGCCTTAATGGATGGCCACAAACCAATCAAGATGGGGTCCATTTGAACTTTAAATCTGCCCCATTCTTTAGCTCATGCACTAAAATGATCTATCAAAATGGTTGGGGGAAATAGGATGCAGCTCATGCATCATGGTGGGGCCCACTGTCCTTGGACAGTGCAAATAAAACACATACATCATAAGGGGGGGGGGGGGGGGTCCCCCTGGCCGTCCTCCAGCCAGCAGCATGCTGGACGGCATGATAAAATACATACATTATAGTGGGTCCGAATATAACACATACCTCACTGTGGGTTCCCCATGTGGGCCCCACTATAATGCTTACTTGCCATCAAACCCGTTGATAAGGTCACGCAGACTTGGATGAAGAGAAAATATAAATTTCAGCTTGATCCAAAACTTCAGTGGGCCTAAAAAGGATTTCAACGGTAGAGTTTAATCACTGTTATTTCTTGTGGTGTGGGCCACCGGAGATCTGGATGGGCCTGATTTTTGGGTGGGGCCTACTTCAAAGGGTGGCCCACCATATGGATGGCTTAGATGGGATATAAACATCAAGGTGGGGCCCACGGCTAGAGCCGTTGGGCCCTGCTCGTACGCCCGCCCGCCCGCCCGCCCGTCGTGCGCAGGCACTGCCTGTGCCTGGCAGCAGCAGCAGCGTCTGCTGCCTCTTACCCTTTTTTTTTGAAAACGTGATTTTTCCACAGTTTTTCACACGTAGGTCCCACCTCGGATGAATCCACCCTGCCCACTGGATTCCATGACCCGGTACCATCCAAAGGAGCCCAATATCCGATATTTTTCAATGTATAGAAACGACATGATGGATTTTCAACGGTAGAAACCATTGTTTTATATACTGTGGCCCGCTAGATTATCGGATGGACTTCATTTTTCGTCCCAACACCTAAAATGGGCTAAGGAAAGAAATGGTCGGCGTGGATTGAATACTTACATCAAGGTGGGGACTGCTTGCGTGGCACACTCCAATGGCTTGTAGAATCAAGCCAATATTTGTGTTTTCCTTCCACGTCCAACGTCCAGACGCTGGACGTTTCTTTTCTTTTTTCTTTTTTTTTCTCTCTTTAGGTGGGCCACCACAAGATGGATGATACATCTAAGATGGGCCCCACTCATGGACGGCTTGGATAAGATACATATTTCATGGTGGGGCTCATTCAAGTGGGCCACATGGCCACATCAACATACAAAGAAAATAAATAGAAAAGGAGAGGGAGAGAGAGAGAGAGAGTAAAAGAGTGGGACAGCATGATGGAGGGACCTCGGCACTATGGGCCCTCCCTTGAGATCAATCATACATCAAGTGGGTCCCAATACATGTGGGCCCACCAAATCAAAGATCAATGGTGGAGATCCTTTCTCCACCCAAATAAAATGGTCTAGATGACCTCTTTCAAACTAGTATTAAACATCATGATGGGGTCCATGGAAAATGGCCCCATCATGGAATGATATTAATGATCAAGATGGTCCATCGGCCACATCCTAGGGTTCAAAGTGAGATCCATACCATTGATCGGTGGGCCTTACTTGGCCCATCATAAAAATATGAAAAACTAAGCTATGGAGCACCCACCACTTGATCTTCTCAGTCCTTTGGAAAGCCACTCTCCTTATGCTTCACTTTGATGGTGGAGATGAGAAATGGATGGCTAGGATTAGAGCTTTTGGGATGGGAAGTGGGCCACCAAAATCACACTTTCTCTCATGAAAAACCTTGGACGTGGGAGCCTCTTCCTTGGCTTAGAAAATGTTGAGAAATGAGAGAGAGAGAGAGAGAGATGGGATGTAAGAAGTGATGGAGTGATGGGAAGTAAGTGATGGGGTGATGAACATGTACTTGACATGTATGGGTGTGTAAGAGAGAGAGAGGGAGAGAGTTGACTTTGGTGGTTGCTTGGGGATGGGGTGAAAGGTGATGTGTACTTGACATGAAGTGATTGATGGGTTGATTGATTGATGGGATTGATTTGACATGTTGTAGAGATTTTTTTAGGATTGTAAACGTGCGGCATTTTCTCGAAATAAACACCGGCTCACATCTCTTAGTCAGGGTATCGGATCGGTACATGAGTCGTGACGTTGGAACCGCGGTGACTGTGCGGTCGTAATGATACATGTCTTGAATTAAGCCAACTCAAATGTATAGAATACGACTTACGGTCGTGCGCAAATGTCGATTATAGGTCACGAATTACCGAAATTCGACGGGAAGGATCGCGGAAAACGAAGGAACAGTACGGTCTAGGATACGGATCTTACAACTGAGGCGGAACGGGTTAAGTTGGTCACCTTCATGTTTAAGAAGTAAGCCAGCTTATGGTGGGACAGCATTCTTCGTACAATCACTGTTGGTTATGTGTGGACATGGGAGGCATTTGAGATCCGCTTCCACAAGAAATATTATCCCCTCACATATCGACACGAGAAGGAGAGAGAGTTCCTCCGCCTCAAATAGGGAGGGATGACAGTGGCTGAGTATAAAAACAGATTCACGAAGCTGGGTAGGTATGCTTCGTTGATATTGGCCGATGAGCCGATGCGCATTGGATGATTTTTCGAGGGTCTGTGACCCGATATTCGCTTAAAGATGTGCTGCGCTAGCATACCCAACTATGCTGAGCTAGGGAGTATGTTTATGTGAGCGGAGCAGGAGGGGGATAGACAGTCCCATATATGAGTACCCATGACTCCTAGACTGTGATCAGACATGCCGAGCAGGCCATTTCTCGGTAAGTGGCCGTGTACAGATTCACCTCCTAGACTTGCAACGTTGCCGGCTCAGTTGGGACGGACAGACTTGAGATGCTTGTACTGCGGGAAGACAGGCCATACAGATTGGTATTACTTCACTAGGATGAGGGATAATGGATTTTTGCCACCTCAGAGGATCAACTGCCAGCTCCCTCAGGCCATATCAGCATCGCCTCTATGGTCGGCTCCAGCACATCCATCCTTTAGGCCACCTGCTCCTCAATTCAGGCTGCCTCAATGGCCTATGGTACCACAGTCGAATCATTAGCAGCAAGCTCGGGTACATTTACTCACAGCGGGGGCATCCAAGATAATAAATGTAGAACCGATGGCTTCTGAGGTCACGACATAGATCCAAGGTGCTCTGATCTTTTTATTAGTGGACACTGGGTCCACTACCTCCATCATATCATACATGGCAATCAAGCGACTGGGGTTAGGTATTTCTTTTACAAAGGGAGTGAGACTCACTACCACTACAAGGACCTTTTCAGATGTTACTCGGATTTGTGAGGCTTGCTTAGTAGACTTGGTAGTAGGATGGTGAGCGTTGACCTGATTGTCACCCTACTATGGCACTACAACATTGTTCTCGAGATGGATTGGCTCACCGAGATGAGGGCAGAGATAGATTGCGAGACTAGGGTGGTGACAGCCCATGGACTGAGGGCATAGTTTTTACTTTTCCTGTTCAGTTTAGTCACCCTTCTCGGTTGAGTTGTTACGCTTCCCTATTGGAGGGTATCGCTAGTCCTACGCTTATGGACATGCTCGTAGTTCAGGATTTTGAGGATATGTTTGTGACGATTCCTGGTTTGCCTTTGTAATGCGAGATTGATTTTACCATTGATCTTACGCCTGGTGCGATACCTATTTCATTTCCGACTTATCACATGCCTTCATGTGAGATGAAGGAGTTGAGGAAGCAGATCGATGGCCTGTTAGAGGACGGTTTCATACGACCTAGTGTGTCTCCTTGGGGAGCTCCTGTGTTATTCGTGAAGAAGAAAGACAGTTCACTATGATTATGTATTGATTATCGTAGGTTGAACCAAGTGACGGTGAAGAACAAGTATCCCCTACTCAGGATTGATGATCTATTCGATCAGTTGAGAGGTGCATAGTACTTTTCAAAGATAGACTTACAGTTGGGATATCATCAGTTGCGCGTTAGGAAAGAGGACGTGCAGAAGACAACATTCAAGACCAGCTTCAGGCATCACGAGTTCCTTATGATGTCGTTTGGGCTCACGAACGGACCAACCGTGTTCATGGACCTGATTAACTGGGTGTTTTGGCCATTTCTATTCTGATTCGTCATCATATTTATAGATGCCATCCTAATCTACTCTAAGAGTAGGAAAGAGCACAAGGAACCCCTGCGAGCAGTCTTGGATACTCTGAAGAAGAACCATTTGTTTACACAGTACAAGAAGTGCAACTTCTGAAAAGAGGAAGTTAAGTTCCTGGGACATGTGGTGTCCAAGGAAGGTATAGCAGTTGACCTCGCTAAGGTGGTCGCGGTTCAGTTACTGAGGTGAATCCTGGTTCGGTTACTGAGGTGAGGAGCTTCCTTGGTTTGGCAGGGTACTACCATCAATTTATTAAGGACTTCTCCAAGATCTCCAGACCGCTATCTCAATTGACACGGAAGGACTTGAAGTTTTCTTGAAATGAGAAGGCGGAAGCAGCTTTCTAGGAGTTGAAGGACAAGCTAACGTCTGCCCCTGTGCTAGTATTGCCAGAGCAAGGGGTTAGGTATACTATATATACCGATGCATCTCCCGTTGGTCTGGGTTGTGTCCTCATGCAGAAGGACATGGTGATTGCTTATGCCTCAAGACAGTTGAGGAAACATGAAGAGAATTACCCTACACACGAGTTAGAGTTGGCAGCCATTATCTTTACATTGAAGCTCTGAAGACATTACCTCTACAGAGAGGAGTTCGAGCTCTTTTGTGAACACAAGAGCCTCAGATACATATTCATTCAGCGGGACCTGAATATGAGGCAACAGTGATGGATGGAGACCTTGAAGGACTTCAAGTTAGAGGTTTCCTATCATTCAAGTAAGGTGAACCTTGTGGCAGACGCGTTGAACCACATGAAGACCATAGAGTTTGCGGCTCCGCTGATGATAGCAGAGTGGGACATGGTAGAGTTTGTGCGGGACTTTGAGCAAAAACTCATGGTAGAGGAGCTGTATGAGGGCATCGTACATATCTGAGTACAGCCCCTCATTGACGACAAGATTATCACGCCTTAGGCAGACAATGAGCTATTGGCGAAGATGAGAGGGCAGGTTAGTGTAGATGAGGACTAGAGTAGAGAGTTGGTACGGATAGGGGCTTACATTATCATGGTCGCCTATGCGTCCCGAACCTTCCTGACTTGAGGAAGGAAGTCCTAGAGGCTGCTCACAATTCAAGGATGACAATGCATCCTGACAGCATGAAGATGTATCACGATATGAAAAGGTCGTACTGGTGGGACAATATAAAGGCCCACATAGCAGAGTATGTATCATGCTGTCTCACGTGCCAGTATGTCAAGGCCGAACATCGCTGACCTCCTGGACTACTTCATCCCATGCCCATAGCTGAATAAAAATGGGATTTCATCTCTATGGACTTCATATCAGGGTTGGTGAAGATGAGGAAAGGACATGATTCCATTGGTGATCGTGGGCCGGTTGACGAAATCGGCTCATTTCCTCTTGATCAGAGTTTCGAACTCTGCATACGAGTTGGTCAGGTTATATATCAAGGAGATTATACGTCTGCATGGAGTTCCCCTGGAGATCGTGCTGGACCGAGACAAGCGATTCACATCTATCTTCTAGACTCGTTTCTAGGAAGCAATGGGTGTGAAGTTAAAGTTTAGTACCACGTTCCACCCACAGACTGATGGGCAGACGGAATAGGTAAACCAGGTGTTGGAGGACATGTTGCGAGCTTGTGTACTTGATTTCGAGGATAGTTGGGATGACTGTCTTCCTTATGCTGAGTTCACATACAACAATAGTTTTCATGCGAGTATTGGCATGGCTCCTTATGAGGCCTTGTATGGGCGTCCCTGTCGGGCACCGTAATTCTGGGCAAAGGTTGGTGAGAAGAGCCTGATTGGCCCAGAGTTAGTTTAGGCGACCTCAAAGAAGATCGACATTATCAGGCGTCGACTTCTGGTAGCACAGAGTAGACAGAAGAGCTCCACCAATATGAGGCGGCGACAGTTAGAATTCGAGGTTGGGGACCATGTATTCCTGAAAGTTTTCCCCATGAAGGGAGTCCTTTAGTTTGAGAAGAAGGGGAAACTCACGCCGAGGTTCATTAGCCCATTCTAGATACTTGATCGAGTGAGTGTGGTGGCATGCCGTCTTGCTCTGCCCACACAACTTGTAGGCGTGCATAACGTATTTTATGTATCTATGTTGAAAAAATATGTTCCTGATCTTTCTCACATTATCAGATGGGAGCAGGTACAGTTGAGCGAGGATGCGACATTTTTACTACGTCCAATGCTCATCTTAGATAGGAAGGACCAGGTGTTGCGCAGTAAGGTGATTCCACTTGTGAAGGTTCTGTGGACACATCACATGGAGGAAGAGGCTACTTCGGAGATGGAAGCCGAGGTCAGAAAGAACTATCCTCAGATTCTCGAGGAGTACAAAAAGGTACTAATTTCGAGGATAAAAATTTTCTTTAAGGGGGGTAGATTGTAACGTCTCCTAAAAATCCGTAAAAGGACCCGAGTACCATCTCGACCAGAAATTACCCAGGACAAAAACCTCTAGAAATTAGACGAGGATTAACTAAGTGCTAAACTATATTACCTGTGAATTTATCACTAATCACTTTAAATATGATCTATAAGACCCAATACGAGTAGAACAGTAAACACTATCTTACCCTAAAAACTAGGATCCATCTCTAAACTCGGTTGCTCTCGGGAGCACCCTGAAACTCCATATCAGACCTGGACTGTACGTTAAAAGTCCGATGACCATGAAATTATACAATTATGACCACCTAGTTAGACTTGACAACTATCTCGAAAATCAAGTCCAGATGGTATCCCGGAACTATTTACTTGAGCCCAGAGCAAAGTATGTGAGAAAAGTGAATATCCTTAGTAATCAAATCCAAACTTATGTAAACCGGGTCGTGTCGCTTACGGGCCAAATATAAAGATTCAGATCATTAGAATCTGAACTGATTACACCCTCAAATTAGGAAAAATTTTCCTCACATGTCAGTGCACTTATGGCCTTGATCGAATATCGGTGATCGTCGAACTGAAACCGGTCTGCCACAGGCGATTTATAAATCCGATCGGACTGAAAACTTAGCTTGACCTGGATCTAATGTCAGGGAGCTTAGGTCTGACCATGTTCCATGAAGGGGCCTCCAGAAGTGCTCCATTGGATCAGAACAAACCCTATTTTTCTATAACCTAAGTATACCTTAGCCCTGGGGCCATTTCCATCAGTCCTGGGCCTATATGAAGGCTTAAACCCACCCCATTTCTATTCCATACGAATTCTCAAAAACCCTAGGAGAGAGGAGAAGAAAGAGAAGGAAAGAGAGAGAGAAAGTGTGAGAGGGATTTGGAGTCTATTCTTAGGATTATTCGCTGCTACTCCACGTGCCAAATTCGTCCATCTATATAGCTATATGGGCAATTCTGATTCCATACTTGGGTAAGAAACCTAACCCTAATATGTTTTTTGGGTTTCATATAGCGTAAGTGAAGAAATAACTAACCTAATTCATGCTTTAGGTTGTCATTCTGCCGTTGACAAAGGTTAAGTGTCTAAAAAGAATCCGTTACACGTTTACCAGCGTAAGGTGCAGACTATAAATGTTTAGGTTATGGTTTTCAAGGCTTTCAATGTCAGTAATGATTTATGACTAACTTGATTACTGTCACATGTGCTTAAATATGAGATTTACCATATATTATGCCTATATGTGAACTATGTTGATTTTACATGCATTCCATGTGTTTGTTGAAATGTTTGGACGAGGATGGAATTATGATTTGTGCTTACTATGATTATATGATTGAGATACATGATTGTTATATGTATGGTGAACCCTTGTAAAAGGGGTTTTGTTATAATACCTGTTACAACTACTTTATTCAATGTATATGATATGTGTAGCCTAAGTGTTTGGTAAAATGCCTAAATATAAAAATGTTTGATTAAATATGTGTATTGAGGGTGTTGAGATGAGATTCTCAATTCCCTTAACTATGGTTATAGCATCCTTGTTATAACCCATCTTACTACTATGTTGTAAGGATGAAATGCTTATGTATGATAGTATGTGTAGTATGTGTTTATTAAATTCTTCACATTAGAGTTATATCTGATTTCAGTTGTCACATGCTGTTTTAAATTACTTTATGTGAATGTTATCATTTGGAGAGTGCTTGGGGCTACGATGTAGTCCAGGCAATCGGTAATGGTATGTGATCTGTGGTCGAATTGTTTAGCCACGACAGACATGCCCAATGAATCTGAGATGTACGTTGCTTGTCGGTAGTGGCTAGGCCACACAGAGTTGCTTGCGTGCTCCATGTCGATCGGCTCGACGTATCCTCATACCAGTCGAGTTTGTCAACTAACCCAGTTGACCTAATTTATGTTTACCATGTATGGACGTTACTGTTTGAATCTAAGGTACTAAACTCACCAGTGAAAACCCATTTAACCTTGGTACCTCGATCCGCTAAGACTTATGAGCTGGACATGGTAGTATGGGATACCTTGGTCGAGCTGTCGGCCTATGCCGGGGTGACGAGCCCACCCGTAGTGACCCAGAATCGTGAGCCGAATACGGTGGTATGGGACACTGTACTTGCATTATCGACTTACACTGATCAGGTGACAAGCCCATTGTAGTGACCTTAAGCATACTCTAAGACTGCGTTGAGGTGACTAGTCTTTCCACAGCCACTAGAGTATAAACTTGACCTACACTGATAAGGTGACGAGCCCTTTGTAGTGACCTAGAACCACAATATCGTATAAGATTTACTAGGACTGATAACCCTAGAATGGATCATTGTTTGGGGATTGATATAAGGAAGGTACCTTATCTTCCCAATCTCACTGTATGAATAAACCTAAGTAAGAATCTGGCTAAGCATGTGCATGTGCTTTGGCAAGGAAGAGCACTTTCGGGAGGAAACCATGCGTGCCGTGAGATGAAGATGCTGAGGGAGTATAGGCGAGGGCATGCATCATTATTTCATATCATTCTTGCATTAACCAGAGTACTTAGGACTTGTTTATTGTACTGCGTTATCATTACTGCTTGACTGAATTGATAACAAGTTAACCTTTACATTATTGTTCCATTGAGTTGATCAGTCACTCTCATGTTCTAGGATGGTGTTTTAAACATCAACCAGACTCTGTCTTAGTTGCAGATGATGATGCGACCCCTGAGGCGGAAGCAGATTTCGAGGACGATGAGGAGGCGTTCTCCTATATGCAGTTATCAGGCGGGTTCATGTGAGTCGTGTCCTGATTGTCGGGGCTATAGGGTTTTGGACTAGATGACATAACACTATACATATTTTGTATATTTTAAGAATTTACATATATTTATTGACCAGGTACCATGATCATACTCAGGAGACCTTTGATACTTATATGTTACATATATCTATCACAGTCTTTCGCTCGCTTAAATTAACCATCAATGGAGTATAATATGTTGTTTTGGCCTAATCTCATTCATGTTTAATGTACTAATATAAACAACATTCAATCATCATCATATATGTTGCATAAGTGATGTTTTGAAACTCGGGTGTTGGGCTCCTGCTTGACCCCTGATTTTCAGGGCGTTACAGGCCCACCATCACATATATATAAAATATTATATTATAATATGAAAGGGCCAAGCTATATGCCCTAGAGGGGGGGTGAATAGGGAAATGCCAAATAAAACTAAAAGCAACAGAATAATAAAAGAAATAAAGCACAATGCTGAATTAAAAATCAATCTCAATAAACTAGATATAAGAGAATGATACTATATCAGTTCTAAGGAGAACCTTATACTAAAAACCAAAGGTTTAAGGTAGGACAACCTTATTTCTAGAACGTCCTTTATATCACAAACCAATGAGGAATAAAAAGCAAAGCAACGAAAATAACTTGCAGAAATAAATCCTAAGTTATTACAACATTCCCCACACTTGCTTGAAATAAAATGATTACAACATTCATCCACAAACACAATCCACAAAACTAAATGAATAAAGCAATGAAAGAATAAAATACATCCACAACACAATGATATATAGTGGTTCTCCTGTGTGTACACCAACTATTATCCAACAGCCACACAGAATGCTACTCCACTCCTAATATCCTCACACAGGGAAAATTAGCATGCACTATCAAAATAGGTTTCACAGGTTCACTTAAAACCTTCGTAATTGTGTCTTTTTATCTCGGGCTTACACAATCCAAAAACCCACACAATCTGAGTTTTCTGGCTCTCCTCAGATAACCAAAACAATGAGATTTTTCTGACAAATCTTAAACAAAACTAAAGAAAGTAAATTACACAAATGTAAAATACCTGAATCTCCTTTTGAAGTAGACCGGTAGAACCAATCGGAGTAGAAGTTCAATTCAACGTTCAAAGTCCAATACTCACTTTAAGAATGGTTCTAAGTCTAATTGGTTTTAAATCAAAAAGGCTAGTTCTATTTGATTTTGAATCCAAGAAGAAGGAATATCAGAAATTCCCCTTTTCTAATAAGATTGGAATATAGATCAAAATAAAATAATAAACAAGCTAGAAAAAGGAATATTAAATAAGCACAAAGTAGCTTAAAAACAAACACAAACTAATCTCAGAGTATAACCTAAAGATTGCTTGAATTGAGTTGAATTGAATTGAAAAACTCTGAAGTTTGTGCTCTATTTATAGCTTAAAAAATCCCATCTACGACTCGTCTTAGGATCTTAGGACTGGTCGTAGCTTCAAAGATTTTCAAAGATTTTTGCGGGATAAGGATTCGTTGTTCCACGACTGGTCCTGGGTAGCTTACGACCGGTCGTGGGCCACCTACGACTAGTCGTGGGTCACCTACGATCGGTTGTAGGACCCCCAGTTTAGTTGCTGGAGTTTGAGTCGTAGGGGTAGGACTGGTCGAAGGACGAGTCGTACAGCTCACAGGACTGGTCGAAGGATGTCCAAGACTGGTCGTAGGACAACCAGAAAAATTTAAAAATCTTTAACAACTTAGGACTGGTCCTGAAAAACTTAAGACTGGTCGTAGCAGAGCTAGGACTGGTCTTGAAGTCCCTAGGACTGGTCTTAGAACAGCCCGAACAAGCATATTAAAATATACAAATTATGTATCCAGAATGACCTACAGTAAAGCCCATCCTAAGGTCAATCTAAGGTCAAATAAACCTTAAAAGTGAGATGGACATTGATAGTCTGTACACTCAGATGACCCTTAAGAGAAACTTGAGAATTTTCGAATCTTGTTGTAGGCCTTCTCGAGCTTGATCCTTTCTTGACTTGACAAAGTCTTCTTCTATACTTGTACTTGTTTGAATCTTGAACATGCATACTTGAAGACTTCTATTCTTGAATTCTTCATCCATGACTTAAAACTTTCTTCATTTAAGTTTTTGTCTTGAAATACAATGTCTTGAAGCAATGAATAGTCTCAAACATAAAACACAAGATATACAAGACATAGATATAGGTTTTGGCACCACAAAATTTGATAACCAAAGGGATATGAAATCATAGCACTTACAATCTCCCCCTTTGTCAAATTTGTGACAAAACACATATCATACAGATAAGAGCAACATCATACAAATTACTCTACTCCCCCTGAGAGATACAAGTACTTCTCATGTAAACAAAAAACAACATGTAAACATCAAGACTCCATATTCTCAATCCACATATCCTTCTCAATCAATCAATCCAAACAAATTACTCTCCCTTTCCATACTACTCCCTTTTATCATACTACTCCCCCTTTTTATCACAAAATGACAAGGGAAAGGCACAATAGGAAAGAGAACAACAACATAGAGAGTAATAAAAAATAGATAATGAGAAAGAAATATGGAAGGACAGCATATTTTAAAATATAAACCAGAATCATCAAGCCATAGCCAAGTTAATACAATATCCAAAATGAAAGATAAGTTAATGTTATACAATCCAAAAGATAATTCGCCTAATCAGATCCAGAGGAGGGAGCAGGGATAGTAAGATTAATCTGGTGTAAGCCCCTATTGATGCGATGAAGATATTTTCGCATATATTTAAACTGCATATCGTGGGCTACACTTATGTTATCAACCTTCTCCTCCAATGCACAAAGGCGTGCATCATAACTAGATGGATCGTAATCAGGATCATTTGGCGAATCAGTTTCTATCTCATAAAATATCTCATCCATATTAACATCCTGTTGAGGAAGATCGCCAGCTTCCCCTTTATTTTCGGCTTCACCACCATCACCACCAATACCACTTTCATCAACTTGTCCAGGAAGCAAATCCAACTTCATCTTATTAAGATTGGAATTGTTGAAAATAAGATGATGAATAGGTGCCTCATTAATAGGTTTATTGACAAGCATGTGGGTGGCTAACACAGTTATAAGATAACCAAATGGAATATCACTATGACCCGAATGGAGACGAAACTGTATGATAAAATGACAAATCAAAGAAGGAAGGTAGGCCATGGTACCAGAAGCAATAGAATGTAACACACGAACCATGAAAGAAGTCAACTCGATTTTATTACCGGACCGAGGATACAGATTTGAAATTAAAAAATGATGCAACACTCTGTATCTAGGTAACAGATACTTTGAAGGGAGCGCATTCCCTTTGTGTGTCCATTACGCATCAATTTTGCATAAGTCTCTTGTTAACATGCGTTTATCCCATTCAGATAGTTTGTCGTATAGAGTATGAATCGGTATACCTTCATCATTAACGGGTATATCCATAATACTCGATATCAAATGACAGTCTACTTTAAATTTCCCTTCTCTAGTATCAATTGAAAAAGTTAAATTGTCAAGGGAGAATTCTGAGATACATGCAACCATTGATTGTGCAATTGACTGGTATGCAGGCCCACCCCAAAGCAAAATGTTAGCCCAACCAACAGATTCAAGGAGAGGGACAATACCAAATAGAGCAATGTCATTAAGATCAACGGTATGCTCAACGATAACTTTATGGACACGCAAATCCCATACATCTTGAGGATCATCTTCGGGTGACCGAAGGTGCCGTTTTATTATCGGTGTAGATCTAGATGAGGATGGACCTCAGGATATTTTCTTCTTCCCTCTAGCATCCATCTTCAACAAGATATACTAAGAGCAAGGGAAATACACAAAAAGAAGGATGTATTTTCTCTAGATCAGCAAATTGAGAAGAAACCCTTGAAAAACTCAACAAAAGATGAAATCTAGCTACACAATGATCAAATCAAAGCATAGAGAGCATGAAACTTCCAGAAAAATGAAGAAATAGGACTTACTTAAAAGAAGTACAAGAAATCCTATGACTGGTCGAGCCACGACTCGTCGTAGGTCAGAGTTAAAATGAAGAAGAAGGAGGTTTTTCTCAAAATATATCATGTTCATGAGCTCCACGACCGGTCGAGTGCGGTGCACGATCTGTCGTACCACGACTGGTCGTGTACAGCTACGACCGGTCGAGTATCGACCAAAAATATATTTTTAATGAAAAAATTAAAATTTAAACACAAATAATACTAAATATAATATACTATGATACATGCAAGCAAGAATATTCAATGTAAAATGCACATACTAAGATCAAATTTCAATTTATTAAACTTATTTTTGTCGAGTGGTTTAGTAAATATATCAGCAAGTTGAGTTTCAGTTGGTATATATTCCAAGGAGATAACTTTTTCTTCAACCAACTCACGAATGTAATGATACCTAATGTCAATGTGCTTAGTACGTGAATGATGGATTGAATTTTTGAAAATATTTATAGCACTGAAATTATTACAATGTATGATCATTGAATCTTGATTAATTCCATAATCGCTTAGCATGCGTTTCAACCAAACTAGTTGAGTACATGCATATCCAGCTGCAATATACTCAGCCTCAGTAGTGGAGAGTGATATTGAGCTTTGCTTCTTACTGAACCAAGAAACTAAGAAATTTCTAATGTAAAAACAACCACCACTGGTTGATTTTCTATCATCGATATTACCGGCCCAATCAGCATCTGAGTACCCGGCTAATTGAACACTAGTATCAAAAGGATACCATAGACCCAGATTTATAGTACTTGCGACATATCTAATAATCCGTTTAACAACAGTAAGATGTGATTCCTTAGGATTAGACTGATATCTTGCACAAATACCAACACTTAATGCGATATCAGGTCTACTAGCAGTTAGATACAACAAACTACTAATCATACTACGATATAGTTTAGGATCTATATCTTTACTTGTAGAGTCTTTTAAGAGTCTTAACGTTGTACTCATAGGAGTATCAAAGTTCTTACCATTCTCAAATCCAAACCTTTTAACCAAGTTTGAAGCATATTTGGTCTGAGAAATGAAAATTCCATCAGGTTGTTGTTTTACTTGCAACCCTAGGAAATAGTTTAGTTCTCCAACCATGCTCATTTCGAACCTTGATTTCATTAACTCTGCAAACTCAATAGACATGTTAGAGCAAGTTGATCCATAAATAATATCATCAACATAAATTTGAACTATCAAAATATCGTTGTTATGCTTCTTAACAAAGAGCGTCTTATCAACACTTCCTACTTGAAAGTTATGACTAAGTAAGAATTTAGTCAATTTTTCATACCATGCCCTGGGTGCTTGTTTTAGACCATAGAGAGCCTTTTTGAGATGAAATACATGGTCAGATAACTTGGGGTCTTCAAACCCTAAAGGTTGTTCAACATACACCTCTTCATGCAAATCGCCATTCAAGAAGGCACTCTTTACATCCATCTGATAAATCTTAAATTTTCTAAAGCATGTGATGGAAATAAAAAGTCTGATTGATTCAAGGCGAGCGACTGGAGCAAAGGTTTCATCGTAATCAATGCCTTCAATCTGAGTGTACCCTTGTACAATCAGTCTAGCCTAGTTTCGTATTATATTTCCAAGCTCATCAGACTTGTTTTTAAAGATCCATTTTGTTCCGATAATGTGTTTATCTTTAGGTCTTGGAACAAGATACTAGACATCATTATGAACAAATTGATTAAGTTCATCTTGCATAGCAACAATCTAATTTTTGTCAGAAAGTGCTTCTTTCACATTGACCGGTTCTGTTTGGGATGTAAAACAAACATAATTACATATGTTCTCAAGTTGTTTGTGAGTACGAACTCCAGTGAGAGGTTTTTCAAGAATTTGATTGGTTGGATGATCTTTGACAGTCCTTGGTTTAGATTCTTTTTGACTTGATGAGGTATCTTGATTGTCGATAATAAGAGCTTCATCATCATCGGAACTCGGAGCTGGTGTATTCAAATGATCATCAATGACCACATTGATGGACTCTTGAATCACACCAGTTCTCTTATTTAAAACTCTAGAAGCTCGACTGTTCAAAGAATAACCAAGAAAAATACCTTCATCACTCTTCGTATCAAACTTTTCCAAATTTTCACGATCACATAAAATATAACACTTGCTGTCAAAAACCAGAAAGTATTTGACAGCAGATTTCTTTTCAAACTATAATTCATAAGCAGACTTATTATAAGATTTACTTGTATAAACCCGATTAATAATATAACATGCGGTATTAACTGCCTCAGCCTAAAGATTTCTAGAGAGCTTCATGCTATTCAACATAACATTATCCATATCCTGAAGCACTCTGTTTTTTCTTTCAACTATACCATTTTGTTGCGGTGTTTTGGGTGCAGAGAATTTATGCGATATTCCCTGATCGCTATAGAATTTCTCAAAACTACTGTTTTCGAATTCGGATCCATGATCACTACGGATCTTACTAACATGAGAACCTTTCTCATTTTGGATTCGTTTAATGACCTTGTTCACTTCATCCAGGGTTTCAGTTTTGTCTTTTAAGAACGATACCCAAGTGAATCTGGTATAGTCATCTACGATAACCAAGATGTATTTTTTGCCTCCTCGACTCTCCGTTCTGGTTGGTCCAATAAAATCCATGTGGAGAAGCTCGAGTAGTCTAGATGTGGTATTGGAGTTTACTTTCTTGTGAGAGCTCCTAATCTATTTGCCCAACTGGCATTCACCACATATTTTGTCTACTCTTTGCAATTTGGGTAGACCTCTAATTAGTTCTCTTTTGCTCAATCTAAATAAGTTCCAGTAGTGTACATGTCCAAGGCGTTTATGCCATAATTCAGTCTCATCGGTATGGACCATGTAACACGATTTAGTAGATGAGCTTGCATCACTAACGATGTAGCAGTTTTCAGAAGTTTTGTGACCAGTTAATATAACAGAACCCTTTTTATTAAGTATCTCACAACCTTGATTAGAAAACTTCACACTATGGTTATTATCGCATATCTGAGAAATGCTCAGTAGGTTGTGTTTTAAGCTCTCAACATATAAAACATTCTTAAATAGGGGAAGGTTATAAAGCTGAACTGTACCTTGGCCAATGATCTTGTAATTGCTTCCATCACTAAATGTGACTGACCCGTCAGTCATATCTTTTAGATCGGTGAATAAAGCCTTGTCGCCTGTCATATGCTTGGAGTAACCACTATCTAGGTACCACTTTGAATGGCTTGTAGCTTTGAAAGCAGTGTGGGCAACTAAGCAGGCAACTTTAGGAACCCATTGCAGAATTGTTTTGGGTTTAGGAGTATAGATGGTCTTTTTTTGTCTGTTGTTATAGGAGAGACCTATAGAGTTAAACTTTAATAGCTCCTTGAGTAGATCAATTATTTTTTCAGCCAATGGATTTCAATTTTTAAAATCAAATTTAACATGGTTACCTTTAGGTTTTTGAAAAATCCTTGGATTTTTGGAAAAACTTTGATAAGTATTCTTTTCTTTTAAGATTGAAGACTCTCCTTTTACAAATTTAGGAGCAATGTTCTTTTGTTTAGGAGATGCATTCTTCTCATAGCCCAACCCAGATCGATCACCACATTTTCTTGATCCGGACAATAATTTTTCCAATTTAGGATCACCTTGGGCATATCTCCATGTGTCTTTCAAACTTAGAAGAGAAGCTACCTCATTTTTGAGTTTCTCATTTTCGGATCTCAAATCTTCAATTTTGGAGGTTTTGAAATCTAAATCACATTTGGTCTTTTCAAAAGAATCGAAAATATGAGACTTTTCTAAAATGAGAGACTCATAATCTTCCTTAAGCTTAGAAAATTTTTCTTTTTGTAATTTAAGCTTGACGACAATTTTACAACTCTCCTTATAAAGGGCATTATAAGCATCCTGAAGATCATCTTCATTATTGCAATCACTATTCAGATTTTCTTCACTAGATATATCATCATTATCTGAAAAAGTGATCTTGGCTAGAGTCATAAGGGCTTTAACATCTTTGCCTGAATCGATTTCAGAATCTTCTGATTTAGAAGAGGATTCAGAATCAGACGATTCATCCCAAGTAGCCATCATGCTTTTCCTTTTTTATTTGTCCTTTTTAGGACATTTGTTAGCTAAGTGCCCATACTCTTGACAATTGTAACATTAACTATCTTTCAAATATTTTCGAGCTCTAGGTTTAGATCGTCTCTTATCATTTGACTTTTGAAAATCAACTTTTTACTTGCTTTTGAAAATTTTGTAAAACTTTTTTGCTAAAAGTGCCATATCATCTTTGAAATTTTCTAAGTCCGAAGTGCTTTCTTGTGAAACATTTTTAGATGATTTGAGAGCAATTGATTTTCCTTTAGGAGCTTTAAAGGACAACTCATAGGTTTGTAGTGAACCAACTAGTTCCTCAACCCTCATGGTATCCGTATCACGAAGTTCCTGAATCGCGGTCACTTTAGAATTGAACCGTTCAAGAAGTGAGCGTAGTATCTTTGCGCACACTTTACTTTCTAGGATTCTATCACCAAGACCCCACATAGAGTTCACAATGTCATTCAATCTAGTGTAGAAGTCCATAAACATCTCATTCTTCACAATGTCATTCAATCTAGTGTAGAAGTCCATAAACATCTCATTCTCCTCCATATGAATTTCTTTAAATTTAGTTGTGAGGAGTTGGACTTTAGATTTCTTGACAATTGATGTACCCTCGTGTGTCATTTCTAATACATCCCATGCTTATTTTTCATTTTCACAAGAGATGATTCTTTTGAATTCATCTGGTGATAATGCACAAGTAATTGCATTTAGTGCTTTTGCATTGGCACTACTTTCACTTTTCTGAAGTGTGGTCCAAAGAGAATAAGCTGTTACTTTCATTGATTTTGAACGATCGTCATTAGTTACTTCAGTGATAGGAGGGTTCCATTCATTCACTGTGGCTAGCCACACACTTTCATCCAAGGATTTGAGGAAGATCCTCATCCTGGCTTTCTAAGAGGCATAGTTTATGCCATTAAAGGGTGGTGGCCTAGTGACTGATAGGCTATCAAAATTTGACATCTTAATATATCTTAGATCGTTAGCTCAGGAAATAAATCCAATAAATAAACAAGAAGCATGATCTATTAGGCTCTGATACCACTTGAAAGGGCCACGCTATTTGCCCTAGAGGGGGGGTGAATAGGGCAATGCCAAATAAAACTAAAAATAGTGGAATAATAAAAGAAATAAAGCACAATGCTGAATTAAAAATCAATCTCAACAAACTAGATAGAAGAGAATGATAATATATCAGTTCTAAGGACAACCTTACACTAAAAACCAAAGGTTTAAGGTAGGACAACCTTATTTCTAGAACGTCCTTTATATCACAAACCAATGAGGAATAAAAAGCAAAGCAACGAAAGTAACTAGCAGAAATAAATCCTAAGTTATTACAACATTCCCCACACTTTCTTAAAATAAAATGATTACAACATTCATCCACAAACACAATCCACAAAACTGAATGAATAAAGCAATGAAAGAATAAAGCACATCCACAACATAATGATATATAGTGGTTCGCCTGTGTGTACACCAACTGTTATCCAACAGCCACACAGAATGCTACTCCACTCCTAATATCCTCACACAGGGGATATTAGCATGCACTATCAAAATAGGTTTCACAGGTTCACCTAAAACCTTCACAATTGTGTCTTTTTATCTCGAGCTTACACAATCCAAAAACTCACACAATCTGAGATTTCTCGCTCTCCTCAGATAACCAAAATAATGAGATTTTTCTGGCAAATCTCAAACAAAACTAAAGAAAGTAAATTACACAAATGTAAAATACCTGAATCTCCTTTTGAAGTAGCCCGGTAGAACCAATCGGAGTAGAAATTCGATTCGACGTTCAAAGTCCAATACTCACTTTAAGAATGGTTCTAAGTCTAATTAGTTTTAAATCAAAAGGGCTAGTTCTATTTGATTTTGAATCCAAGAAGAAGGAATATCAGAAATTCTCCTTTTCTAATAAGATTGGAATGTAGATCAAAATAAAATAATAAACAAGCTAGCAAAAGGAATATTAAATAAGCACAAAGTAGCTTAAAAATAAACACAAACTTATCTCAGAGTATAGCCTAAAGATTGCTTGAATTGAGTTGAATTGAATTGAAAAACTCTGAAGTTTGTGCTCTATTTATAGCCTGAAAAATCCCATCTACGACTGGTCTTAGGATCCTAGGATTGGTCGTAGCTTCAAAGATTTTCAAAGATTTTCGCGGGATAAGGATTCGCTGTTCCACAATTGGTCCTAGGTAGCCTACGATTGGTCGTGGGTCACCTACAACCGATTGTAGGACCCCCAGTTTAGTTGTTGGAGTTTAAGTCGTAGGGCTAGGACTGGTCGAAGGACGAGTCGTACAGCTCACAGGACTGGTCAAAGGATGTCTAAGACTGGTCGTAGGACAACTAGAAAAATCTAAAAATCTTCAACAACTTAGGACTGGTCCTTAAAAGCTTAAGACTGGTCGTAGCAGAGCTATGACTGGTCTTGAAGTCCCTAGGACTGGTCTTAGAATAGCCCGACCAAGCATATTAAATTATACAAATTATGTATCCAGAATGACCTACAGTAAAGCCCATCCTAAGGTCAATCTAAGGTCAAACAAACCTTAAAAGTGAGATGGACATTGATAGTCTGTACACTCAGATGACCCTTAAGAGAAACTTGAGAATTTACGAATCTTGTTGTAGGCCTTCTCGAGCTTGATCTTTTCTTAACTTGACAAAGTCTTCTTCTATACTTGTACTTGTTTGAATCTTGAACATGCATACTTGGAGACTTCTATTCTTGAATTCTTCATCCATGACTTGAAACTTTATTCATTTAAGTTTTTGTCTTGAAATACGATGTCTTGAAGCAATAAATAGTCTCAAACATGAAACACAAGATATACAAGACATAGATATAGGTTTTGGCACCAAAAAATTTGACAACCAAAGGGATATGAAATCATAGCACTTACATAATATAACTAATATAATATGATATATTATATTAATATATTATTTAGTATAATGCAACATCTAGGCCTGGACGGCCTGGACGTATACATACATCAAGGGTAACCCCACACATGGGGTGGGTCCCACCGTCTAGGGACGGTGGACGGCATGGATAAGATTAGTACATCATGGTGGTCTCCACATGGTACCGTCCATACGGACAGTGTAGGTACATATATCAAGGTGGGTCCTGCCTTAGATGGACGATGTGGATGAATCCCACATATATGGGGAATCTCATCCAGCTACACACATCAAGTGGGTCCCACACACATGGCCCACATATATGGTATATGTATATATATTATAATATTTCATTATTATTATTATTTTTTGGTTTGCAGGCTAGCACATGCCACTGTCAGTTCTGACTCCACTACGAACCATGTCTAGCGTCCTTGCACGCTGGACGGAATGGGTATATATGTGGGTCCCATGTGGGGCCCACCATAACGTTATTTGCCATCCAATCTGTTAATAAGGTCACACAGACCCGAATAAAGAGGAAAAATAAATTTCATACTGATCCAAGGGGTTTCAATGGCAGAAGTTCAATCAACACTATTTCCTGCCGTGTGGGTCACCTAGGTTGTGTATACGACAGATTTTTGGGGAAACTCAGTTCTAAAAAGTAAATCCATCAAATGCACGGTGTAGATGTGCAACATACTTCGTGGTGGGGCCTACTGTTTCACCTTTAAACCAGCAGTAAGGACGCTGCTTACTGCAGCGTCTAAAGGACGCTGACAGCAACAGCACGTCCCATGCATATGTGTTTTGTTTATTTTTCTTTTTTTGTTATTCTACAGATTCTTATATGTGGGGCCCACATTAGAAAAATCCACTCCAGCCATTATATTCCATGGCTTGAGACAGTTTGAACGAGCCCAATATTTGGAGTATTTTGGGTGTATGGAAACATCAGGGTGGATTTCAATGGTAGAAAATACTGTTTTCTATGGTATGGCCCACCAGAAAATCGAATTCACTTCATTTTTCTGCTCAACGCCTGAAATAATCTGGGGAATGAAATAGACGGCTTGCATTAAATTAACGCATCAAGGTGAGGCCTGTATGAGTGGCCCACGCAAAAATCTAAAAACCAACTGACGTTATATATATATATATATATATATATATATATATATGGTTAGCTTGTTAGTACACACCCATGTCAGTACATGCACTCCATGTTAGCCAGCTCCACGTCCAGCATCCAGGGACACTTGACAACATGGATAAACACAACATCATGGTGGGTCCCATGTGTACATGGCCCACATTTTATCAAGGTGAGTCCCACATGAACGTGGCCCACCTGATGGGTCTGATATTTGTGTGTTCTCATTATCCATAAGGTAGGGTCCACATGACTTGGATGATTTGGATAAGATGAACATCAAGGTAGGGTCCATCGAAGTGGGCCACACATCACACAAAAATGAAAAAGAGAAAGAGAGCACCCACCTTAGATCTTGGACTTCTTCTTCCACCAATGTGATCTAAAAGCTTAAGGGAACAAGATTCAATGGTTGAGATTGATTTTGGAGGGTTGGATTTGGGGGTGGTGAGCTTGCAAAGGGTTGGAAATGGAGAGCTCTCATGGGCGTTGGGAGCTCTCTCTTGCTAGGAAATAAGAAAGAAAGAGGGAGGGAGAGAGAAGAGAGAGAGAGAGAGAAAGGAGAATTGATTGTTTTTCTAGCTAGGCAATCATGAGTTGTAAGGGAGGCATGGGCTAAGGTCATTATGAGTTGTAAGAGCATGGATAGGGCCATGGGCTAGGGGTTATAACTAGGGTGACATCATCCTCATGATGATGGTTGCTAGGGAAATGTGTAATTTGGATAGGTTAGTCCCGCAACACGCGGTCCACGACCATTATCATGCGTTGTTTATAACTTAAGATCTAAGCATTAGATTGGCGCATGAGACGCGATGTTAGAACCACGGCGACAATGCGGTTATGACGGTATAAGTTTCAACTTGAGCCGACTTAGATATACTGGCCACGACTCAAGATCGCGCGCAAATGCCGATAAGAGAACGCGGGTCACCAGAATTCAACCGGAAGAACCGCGGAAGCCTACGAAACAATATAGTCTAGGGCACAGGTCTTACACTCTCACCACCTAATAAAAATTTCATCCTATAAATTTACAGAACATACAAGGGAAGAGGAAGTATTGACTTATACATATACAATGCATAATCAATCTATAAACAAATGGAGATAACGCTCCTTATTCTCAGCCTTACGCTCGCAAGATGCCTCCTTAACAGAATGGTGAACCATATTAATCTTCGAATCTTGGATCAGAAACGATCAAAATGAGAATACATGCAGCCTCATAATCTCAACGGTGGGGAGCTATATTAGAAATCTCTAAGTTATTCGAACTCAGGGATCTAGCCATTCTATGTTCTCAACAATCAAAAAGTGAAGGGTATCTATCAATGGATATGTGATGTTATCTTCAGGTATTCCCAAGTTATGCTCTGATACCAACTTCTGTCAAGCCTCAAATTTGAAAATCAGATTCACAAGAATCCCAATCACTGAATTCGGTGCCGACAACCTCCTTAGTACCCCATTCTCGGCTCCTAGCGTCCATACATCAGATTCCGATCCTGGGATCCTACAACGAGGATTATTTTTTTTTTTGTACATTTAACTCGTAATAAGGTTTTTGTACATTTAACTCGTAATAAGCATAACCATAAGTTACCCAATTCACACAGGAAACATCACCATCACACATCCACTAATATAATCATTTGGGAACAATGCTAAAAGAAAAATACATAAATCGAAAATCAAGCTCCAGAAGACTGCTGCACGCTTCAGGCTCAACACTACTGCAACCTAACATCACCTACATACATCTATCGTGCATAAGCTTATAAAAAACTTAGAGGATGGTGTAAGTGTGTGCATAAGGTAAGTGCCAAGTATTTAATACAATTCCATCATCATGCAGTACCGAAATTACTGGTAATCCATAAATTGTACAATATTGGAATAGGCAGAAATACTGATAAAATCATGAATTACCAGAGTAAGAAGATATACTGACAAGAGCAGGAATTATTAGAGTAAACAGAAATACTGACAAGATTATGAGTCAATCAATATCAGAATATACAATATAGGACAGCTATGCAAATGAAGAGTCATAAAGAGCCAAATAGTAGATGCCGAGAATACAGTGCAATATGTAATTCCTGATGAATTCACGAATAACATCAGCCATATCTAGACCATATAAATGCAGAAACATAGTAACCCAAAGTGTCATATGCCGTGGATGTAATGCAATATGCAGTATGAATGGAATGACTATGCTGGAGTGTGAAGTCGGGATGATAGTACGTAGTATCGCAGGCTATGGGGTCCATCACAAGGGACTTCTATCTAAACCAGTCTCATACCTAAATTTGGACAATCAGACTCGATGTGGTAAACTCCTGATCCCAGGTTAAACGCACGCCCCAACCGAAATCCTAACCATTGTGAAGGTACACGTAATGAATAGTTGCACACCACCAATCCGACCGGATAGTGAATGAATAAATGAATGAATATGCAATTCCTGCTCAATAAATCCACATATCATACAGTTCCTCTCTAGGATTATTACCGGGGTCTAGTACACTCCAAATGGCACTGTCCCTCTCCTAACAGCACAGTCCAAGTGAGCGTAAGAAACCTCACTATCCGCCTGGTCAATAGTTTATCAATATCTATCCGGCACGTCGATAGCGGACCCATTCACGAGCTGGTCAAACTCAGCCTAATAATGGCTCCTACCCTCAGTCGGTTAAGACCACACCCCCTCCCAACCGACCAGACATAATGGGAGACGCGACATCCTGGTATTCGGCACTCAGGCGCTCATGTATCCACTCGGTCTCGATGTTGGGGTGTCCTTTGGTACCAAGAGGGTTTTAGAAATTTTTATCTAGGGCCATCTATGGTACCCCGATGCTCAAACTCAACATTTTCGGTGTCCCATCTAGTGATCCACGATATGACTATGGAGGCTATGACCCTGATGTCACTAGGGCGTACAATAATCATAGCACACAATGCAAGATGCATGAGTCATACAATCCAGTCATGCATCAATCCTGCACATACCATGCGCTCATGTGAGATAACCTCTACCTATCAGGGAGTCTCATAATAACCTACCCAATGACATATGCAATGGTCAACCACATCTTATAACAAACATGTAGATGATGCGTATGGGCATGTATCATGATGCTATACTGTCACATACTCATAATCGATATCAATAACTGGCATCGACAATCAGCCTTGACAATATGGACATTTAACTAACATTGCCCCCAAGGAATCACCCATATAGAGCCAAACATATAATGGGCTTACAGTCTCACATAAGGGCCTAATATACAACACAATGAGCCTTACTCAAGGGTTACATATACGCAACAGGTGGGCCCTGCTCATGGGTCTCAAATACATGGCATGTGGGCCCTGCACATGGGTCTCGAATACATCAAATGGGCCATGCATCATGTGCCTAACACATATCACAATGGGCCTTGCCCATAGGCCAAGAATACATAATAATGAGCCTCAACTACAGGTTGTATATACATCATATAAGTCTCGACAATCGGCCTTGGAAATCGAAATTGACACTTAGAATCGGCCTCTATACTCAGCCTTGACAAATTAGAATCGGCCTCGATACTCAGCCTCGACAATCGGAATCAGCCTCGATACTCGGCCTCGACAAATCGGAATTGGCCTTGATACTCAGAATTGGTAATCAACGTCGATGAGAATGGCATAACATGGCTTAAGGGAAGGTCACAATGAGGACATCTAACTGTCATTACCCATCAATGTGGACATCAAACCAACATTGCTCCTAAGGAGTGACCAACATAAGGCCAGACATATAGTGGGCCCATGACCTCACATACAATCACGATGGGCCTCATTTACGTCATATCGTCCTCATCATATGGGCCAACATACATCACATTGGGCCTTGAATACACAACAAGTATGCCCTACACATGGGCCTCACACATCTCAGGTCGGGCCACGATCCATGGGCCTCAACACGTCACAATGGGCCGCAACCAATGGGCTAAATATACATACAGGTGGGCCTTAACACATGGGCCTCGTATACACAACAAGTAGGCCCTACTCATGAGCCTCAGATTCAAGCAGGTGAGCCCCCCTCATATGGGCCTCCTCAAATTGACCACAATTGTATCCAGGTGGGCCTTAACGGATGAGCCACTAATACATCAAGGTGGGCCGCATTTACGAATTGCACCAATGGGCTGCACCATCTACAAGTGGGCCACATAAATGGGCCACAAATACATCCGCGTGGGCCCCATGGATGGGCCATAAATACATCTGGGTAGGGCCTACCATAACGGATATTCTCCATCCAATCTGATGATAAGGTCACAAAGACCTAGATAAAGAGGGAAAGCAAATATCATATTCATCCAAACTTCTCTGCAACCAAAAAGGGTTTCAGTGGTAGACGTTCAAACCTCCACTGTTTTCTATAGTGGTCCACCTGGTATACAACGTGGATATAGAATAAATTCATTAATTGTGGGTCCCACCATCCATATGGACGGTGTAGATAATAAATGCATCATGGTGGAGTCCACACTGACGGACAGTGTGGAACAAATCCACACATCATGGTGGGACACACATACAATGGACAGTGTGGAACAACATATACATCATGCAAAACACCCACCGCCCAGAAAGTGGACGGTTGGGGTAAAACACATACCTTATGGTGGATACCCACACATGTACGGTGTGGATCCAAAGCTTACATTAGGGTAGTGGAGCACCGTCTATATGATGGACAGAGTGAAAAAAATACATACATCACATGGGACCCACATGCTGGGTAGCATGGATGCAACACATGTATCAGGGCAGGCCCCTAGACGATGTGGCCTTTGCATAAATGTCAGGTGGGTTCCCATGTGGCCACTACAACAGGTGGATCCCACCTTCCCACGTGATCTCTTGAGATTTGGACCTATCTCATTCTAATGCCATAAAACGATCTCTGAAAGTGGTTGGATGGTAAGGATACAACGCATGCATCATGGTGGGTCTCGTAGATAAACGGCGTGGATGGAATAGGTGGGACCCATGAAACTTGCTGTCGTGTATAGAAGCAGCTGGTGGTGGGGTCTACATAGCTGGATGGTGTGGGTTACACCCACACGTACCACTGGTGTAGATGTCAATATGGTGGGTATATAACTGCCGTACATGCAGCTATTGCTGCCCTTTTAAGAAAAGCAAAGGTGAGTCCCACGTAGGGCCCACCCTATATATATATAATATAACTGTTGTCTTGTAGCTTATCCGCGTTCAAAGGCAGAGGTGGGTCTGACGTAGGGCCCACCCTCATATATATATAAAATACTATATTATAATATAACTAATATAATATGATATATTATATTAATATTATATTTAGTATAATGCAACGTCCATGCCCTAGACGGCTTAGATGTACACATACATCAAGGATAACCCTACACGTGGGTGGGTCCCACCGTCCAGGGACGGTGGGAGCTGTAGATAAGACCGGTACATCACGGTGGTCTCCGCATGGCACCGTCCATACGGATGGTGCAGGTACATATATCAAGGTGGGTCCCACCTTAGATGGACAATGTGGATGAATCCCACATATATGGGGAATCCCATCCAGCCACACACATCAAGTGGGTCCCACACACGTGGCCCACATATATGGTATATGTATATATATAATATTTTATTATTATTATTATTATTTTAGTTTGCAGGCTAGTACATGCCACTGTCAATTCTGACTCTACTACCAGCCATGTCTAGCGTCCTTGGACACTGGACAGAGTGGGTATATATGTGGGGCCCACCATAATGTTATCTGCCTTCCAATCTATTAATAAGGTCACACAGACCCGAATAAAGAGGACAAATAAATTTCATACTGATCCAAAACTCATGTGAAATCCAAAGGGGTTTCAATGGCAGACATTCAATCAACACTGTTTCTTGCCGTGTGGGTCACCTGCGTTGTGTATACGGCAGATTTTTGGGGAAACTTAGTTCTAAAAAGGAAACCCATTAAATGCACGGTGTAGATGTGCAACAGACTTCATGGTGGGACCTGTGGGGGGCCTATAGTTCCACCTTTAAACTAGTAGTAAGGATGATGCTTACTCTAGTGTCTAAAGGACATTGACAGCAACAACACGTCCCATGCATATGTGTTTTGTTTATTTTTATTTTTTTGTTATTCTACGGATTCTTATGTGGGGCCTGCATTAGGAAAATCCACTCTAGCCATTACATTCCATGGCTCGAGACAGTCCGAACGAGCCCAATATTTGGGTGTATGGAAATATTAGGGTGGATTTCAATGGTAGAAAATATTATTTTCTATGGTATAGCAAACCAGAAAATCGGATTCACTTCATTTTTCGGCTCAACACCTGAAATAATCTAGGGAATGGAATGGATGACTTAGATTAAATTAATGCATAAAGGTGAGGCTTGTGTGAGTAGCCCACCCAAAAATCTAAAAACCAATTGATGTTATATATATATATATATATATATATATATATATATATATATATATATATATATATATATTGGTTAGCTTGTTAGTACACACCCATGTCAGTACACGCACTCCATGTTAGCTAGCTCCATGTCCAGCGTCTAGGGACGTTGGATGACATGGATAAACACAGCATCTTGGTGGGTCCCACGTGTACGTGGCCCATGTTTTATCAAGGTGAGTCCCACATGAACGTGTCCACCTAATGGGTCTGATATTTGTGTGTTCTCATTATCCATAAGGTAGGGTCCACATGACATGGACGGTTTGGAGAAGACATACATCAACGTGGGGTCCATCCAAGTGGGCCACACATCACATAAAAATGAAAAAGAGAGAGAGAGAGAGGGAGAGAAGCACCCATCTTAGATCTTGGACTTCTTCTTCTACTAATGTGATCTAGAGCTCTAAGGGAACAAGATTCAATGGTTGAGATTGATTTTGGAGGGTTAGATTTGGGGTGTAGAGCTTGCAAAGGGTTGGAAATGGAGAGCTCTCATGGATGTTGGGAGTTCTCTCTTGCTAGGAAATAAGAAAGAAAGAGGGAGGGTGAGAGATAAGAGAGAGAGAGAGAGGAGAAATGATTGCTTTTCTAGCTAGGCAATCATGAGTTGTAAGGGAGGCATGAGCTAAGGTCATTATAAGTTGTAAGAGGATGCCTAGGGCCATGTACTAGGGGCTATATCTAGGGTGATGTCATCCCTAGGGTGACATCATCCTCATGATGATGATTGCTAAGGAAATGAGCAATCTAGATAGGTGGGTCCCGCAATGAGCTGTCCATGACCATTATCATGTACGGTCCACAACTTATGATCTAACCATCAGATTGGCACACGAGACGTGGCGTTGGAATCGTGGTGACAATCCGATCATGACGGTACAAGTTTCGACTCGAGCCGACTTAGATATACTGGCCAAGACTCAAGATCACGCGCCAATGCCGATAAGAGATCGCGGGTCACCGGAATTCGACCAAAAGGACTGTGGAAGCCTATGGAACAATACTGTCTAGGACACGGGTCTTATAATCGATCCCAAATCTCACACTGTCTTGAGGGATGGGTTATGTGTAGACCAAGTGGGTACAGGAGCGCCGAGTGCCGATTACCATACGGTTGCACTTTTCACTGTGTCGTGGTCGGTTGGAAGGGGGTGCGACCTTACCCGCCTGAGAGTAGGGGCAAAGCTAGGCTAAGTTTGAATAGCTCGAGGAATGGGTCCGCTATAGATGAGTCAAGCTTGATATTGGCAGACGGATAGTGAGGTCTCTTCCACTTACCTTATTACGGGCGATGGGGTGGTGATCTGATTTAGAGTGTACTAGACCCCGGTGATATCCCATATTTGAGTTGTGTTGATATGTAGACTTAGATGAGGATTTGTATGCTTGAGTTGCATTTCGCACCGCATGGCCTTAGTATGGTCGACATCATTCATGCTTTGTATCGCATGGCCTTAGTATGGCCAATGGCATTCTTAACTTTCATCATTATGTTTCGTATTACTCTGATACTTCATAACTGCATTACCACTTGCGCACACACTTTCACCACCCTCTAAGCTTATGATCGTTACGTGTAGGTAACGTTGGATCACAACAGCGTTGAGGCTTGAGCAAGTGGCAGATTATCTTGGAGCTTTTGGTCTATCATCATTGTATTTCCTTTTATGCTCATTGTACTTGTAAATTTTTTTATCATAGTGGAAATGTAATGGAGTTTTTGGTTGTTGTTTGTAGGTTATGCCTTTAGTTATGCTTATCACGATTCAAACTGATCTTGAAAATCCTCCTCATAGCATCCTAGGATCGAAACCTGGCGAATGGGAGCTGGGAGCCGAGAATGGGGTTTTACGGAGGTTGTCGGCACCAGATTCGACGATCGAAAATTTTGTGAGCCCAGTTTCTGAGTTTGGGCGTGATGGTTGGGGTGGAGCTGATATACCCTGTGACAGCTACGGTTGATCTTCTAAGGTGGCATAAAGCTGTTGTCCTACATCTTGGTAAAACAGTAGGTGTCTGTATGACCCGTCCTCTTACAGTAGGTGCACTAAATATCTGATCATCTCGGTTATGTCGATGGATCCATTAGCCTGTGAGGTGAATCTGCACATAGCCTCTTGCCGAGGAATGGTCGATTTGGCAGCTTGGGTCAAGGCCTTGGGCCCATCGGCATACTTGCCCATGATACCCCATCTCCATCTTGCTCAGCTCGCAGGGACATGTTCACTAGCTCAACATAGTTGGGAATGCTAGTACAACACATCTTTGTGCGGATGTCAAGCCGCAGATCCTCTGAAAATCGCTGCATTCTCATCGACTCGTCAATTAGGATTAAGGGAGTAAATCTGGCCAGTTCCGTAAAATGGTTCTCGTATTCATCTACTATCGTTCCTCCCTATTGAAGGTGGAGAAATTCACCCTCATTACGGCATGTGAGGGGGAAATACTTTTCATGAAAGTAAGTTTCAAACGTGTCCCACATCCACGTGTATCCTACGGGAACGGTTCGTAGGATGCTGTCCCACTAAAGACTAGCCTCCTTCTCAAACATATACACAACTAACTCCACCTGCTCTGCCTTAGCACAGTGCAGTGACTTCAACATCTTGGATATACGATCCAACTAATACTCTGCCTCCTCGAGTCGGTGAGTACCAGCAAAAGTGGAGGGTGAAGGCGCTGAAAGTGCTCAAACAAGCCACTAGTGTTCATAGCTACAACAGGCTGCATAGGTGGCATAAGCGGGGCCACGTTCATGTTCTGGGCAATAACCCCTGTAATGGTAGCCAAAAATTACTGTTGTTACTGCATTAGGAGCATCATTTACTCCAACCTATCAGGAAAAGAAGCTGCCTAAGGCATGTGTGGCGTCGATGAAGACGCGCGGTTTTATTTCAAAACTGGTGGTGCACAAGGTGTTGGTCCATTGGTAAGGCCAGTGGCCAGCTGAGAATCCTGCATTGTCTCAAAATTCGACCCTAAGCTAGGGTCCGTCTAGTTATTGTTTAAGGGAGGTGCCCCGTTAATCGATTTTCCAAGTGCGAGACGTGCTATATTCAAAGTGTTTTTAGGTGGCATTCCCTATATACAACATAGGGTGCAACATATATAAGATTTAAAATAATTACTTCCTTTTCCAAACATTCTACACATTTTAAATTAAAGAAGCTTCACAAATTTCATTTAACCAAAATTGTCACGATGCATATGATGTAGGATTACATGAATCATAATCGAGAATGCATGTGAGCTAAGCTTAACAAAAGTTTTTAACACTGACTATTCTTGTAACACCCCGGATTTTGGCCAATCTGGGATTTGACGTCCTTAGGCAGTGGGTCAACTAAAACACCTAGAAAATCGCTCAGAACCCAATTTCATAGCCAAAGAAACCACTTAGGATCAATTCCTATGGAAATTAAGCATAAGTTAGCTAGCGCAACGCTGGAGTAGCTGGGAAAGAGTCCCTGATCACTTTAAATACGTTCTATAAGACCCAAATCGAGTAGAACCAATGACTCTATAATACTCTATAACCTCGGGTCAAACTCTAAGCAGGTTTGTTCTCTGGACCACTTTGAAATTTTGTATTGGATCTACACCGCGCGTCGAAAGTCCGATACCTCCTATCTTAGACCGTTAGAACCGCCTTGCTGGACTTGACGATCATTTCGAAAATCAAGTCCAACTGATTATCACAGGCTATTTCATTGAGCCCGGACTGAAGAGAGTGCGAATAAGGACAGATTTGGAATTTGAAATTCAAATCTGGCACACGACTTGACGCGTCAGTATTAAGCGTTATGACCATCAGAATTCAGCCAAATTACACCCTCGGATCAGGAAAAATTTCTATTTCATATCATGAGACTTGCAGGCCTGATCTACGTGCGGTGACCGCTGAACTGAAACTGGTCCGCCACGTGCGATCTGCGAACCCTGCCGGACTGAAAACTTGATGTATGCTAGATCCAGTATGCATGAGCTTAAGTCCGTCCGCATTTGGCCAGGGGACCTCCAGAAATGCTCTTTTGGACCGAAACAGCCCCGATTTGGATATGCCCTAAGTAAACTTTGTTCCCGAGCCTATTTCGGGCATTTTTATGTTTATAAAAGGGGTTGAAACCCTCACTCCTCTCTCCCATCCGAATTTGTAAAAATTCCTAGATTGGGAGAGAGAAAAGGTGAGAGTTTGTGAGAGAAGGTGGGAGAGAATTCCCTACTGCTCGTGCCACGTGCTGTACGTGCTTAGGCAACGCACTCCGATCACTTTCCCGGTGATTCCTCCGCATTTTCAGGTAAGAAAATACCCTAGAAGTTGCTGATTTGAGGTTCCTTTCGTTTCCTAGCGAAGTAGCTAATAGAACTTGTGTATTAGGTTCTCTAATCGCCGTAGACGAAGCGTATACGCTCCGTTCGAATTTACACATCCATAAGAGACAAGGTGAGGATTTTAGACGCTTTGATTGACTCTTTCCAAAGCTTTCAATGTCGTTTAATAGTAGATTATCGACGGCAACGCCGTTTGACATGTACAACATGCTGTCCGTTTCCTATTTCGTAAACTAGCGAAGAATATGAGATTTAGGGCATTTTAGTCATTTGTAGGAAGTATAGATTTCATTCATATTTTTCTGATGTGATTGACATGATATGTTGTCGCATTAGAATGTTAGGAATGCGTGCATAATTATTTTGACGAAGAGATTCGCCTAAATGCGCACTTCGGGTCGACATACTATATGTAGACTTAAGTGTGTAGTGTAAGTGTTCGTATAAATGCTTGTATTAGTATGTATTGAATTAAATGATGTTATGGATTAGTTTGAGATTGGTTTCTCAATTAATATGCTGGTGTAAATGGTTTCCTACATGTTAGTCATATGCATGATTTCATTATATGAATGAAATGCATGTGCTTGATGATTCACGTAAGTTGTATGTTATAACATGTGCTTGGTGATTTCATTATGATTTAGTTTGGGATTGAATTCTCAATTAATTTGCTGATGGAAATGATTTCCTATATGTTGGCGATGTGCATAATTTCATTATATGTATGAAAGGCATGTATCAGGTGATTTGCTTAAGTTGTATGTTACAACATGTGTTAACATGCTCATATGGTTATATTTCATTTCTAATACTTTCACATGCTTTGCTGATGTGATTCCACATGTTTGGGACTATACTTAGTCCAGGCAGTCAGTAACCGAGCGAATTCGTGGTTGGCTTATCTTTGTCACGAACGACGCGTCGATGAACACGAGCCGTGTTTTGGAGTTGGCGGCAGTGGTTAGGCCACATGAAGTGTTTTACGCACTTCATGTCATTCAACTTGAGATGCGATCGTGCTAGTCGAGCCCGTCAAGTAACCCGACTGGCCGTTGTATGTTCACCCTGCATGAGTCATAACTGCTTGAACCTAGGGTACTGAACTTACCATTATAAACCCTGTTAACCATGGTACCTTGATCCACGAAGACTCATGAGCCGGGCATGGTGGTATGGGACACCGTGGTCGAGCTGTCGGCCTACGCTGGGGCCACAAACCTCCCCGTAGTGACCAGTGATCACCTAGTCTCGTGAGCAGATTATGGTGGTATGGGACACTATATTCTTACTGTCGGCCTACACTGATCAGGCGACGAGTCCTTTGTAGTGACCACGGTGCAACGAGTGCGAGCAACAGCCCTGGCAGCCCTTGCAGTGACCTACAAAATATACCTCGTATGTGATTACTAGGAGTGATGACCCTAGACAGGATCTGTGTTGGGATTGATACAAGGGAAGTACCTTTGTTTCCCAATCCTGCTGTTTGAATGGACTAATAACAACTCGAAAATCATATCACCATAGCATTGCATGTGCCTGGAAGATGTGGAGCACTCTAGGGAGTGTGGCATGCCACGGTCGTAAGATGTTGCCGTATGAGGAAGATCGTCGGTGAGGGCATACATCACGTCATGTCATATTGCATTAACAACAGCATTAGGATTGTTTGATTTACTGCTTTACTATTATCGCATGATTGATTTGAGAACATGCTAATCCTTGCTCTATTATTCCACTGAGTTAGCTACTCACTCCCACGTTACGGGACGGTGTTCCTGCACATCCACCAGACCTTTTTGTGATTGCAGATGATGGCGCGGCCTGTGAGGCGGAGCCGGACTTGATGATGATGAGGAAGATCCCTCCTTTATGCGTGTTCTGATCGGCGGAATTACAGGGAGGTCGATTAGATACCTTGACACTTGTCATTTTATATTTTTAGAGCACTCATGTATATTGTTTTTTTTACTTTTGAAGTATACATGTATGTATATAACCTAGTAACATGTTCACACTCTAGAGACACACAACAGTTCATATATGTTATATATACTATCACAGTCTTCCGCTGGTTAATTTAACTGTCTCTGGAGTATGATATGCTGTTCTGGCGTAATCTCACTCATGTTTAATACATTATCACAGACAACATTCAATCATACATATGTATGTTGCATAAATAACATTTTGGAACTCGGGAGTTGGGTTTTTGCTCGACCCCCCAATTTTTGGGATGTTACAGATGGTATCAGAGCATGATTTGGATTAAAACGGGCCTGGGTTATGGTCACGCAACGTATGCTGTCGCTTTCTTTGACTTAGGTGGGTGCGAGAAGGGTCTAGAAACACTCATAGGGTCCCAGATTCGCCAATAGGCAAAGTTTATTCATATCGATCGCGCGATCGAGTCCGTAACGCATCTAGGGTCGTGTGAAGTAACCCGAATAGCTCTTAGGTTGTAGGTGAGTAGGTTGAGATATTCTTTGAATGATTCTAAACTCATAAATGTGAATCCTTGGGCCGTGGTACAACCACGACTCCTGTATTCAATCGTCAGGGCTTAAAAAATCCTGTTTCATCAAAAATCTTTGAAATTCTTCCTCCCACCACTCCAATCTTCAATTCTTTCTTATAATTTTCATGTTAGGCATCGATCCTAATGTGAAAATAACATGAAATCATACTTTCACAAAATGTTACAGTGAATAGTAAAATTTCATGAAAAATGGCCATAAGGCCATTCTAACTTCGCTTTCTTTAGCAAATAATAGCCTAGATGGATGTACTAGCTTCTTCTACCCTAAAATCATATGCTGCATGATAGGGTTTTGTATTCGAGATTACAGTTTGGCCCCGAAAAGTCCCGAATGCATCTTTGGACCCATATAGGGCAATCTAGAATGAACCAAGGTGGGAACCATACATTTTTGGGGTCCCTGGACTATGGGGGACTAGACCCATGTGGTCCCACCGGCCACCGTGCAAGATGGCCGACGATGCCATCGCCGACCGGTGGGGCCCACTTGAGGTAATCTCTGGGCGCACGCCCTATTTTGGGTGGTGTACCCCTCCCATGTATGGTCCGTCCGAAGAAAACCCCAAATATGGATACTTCCTTCACAAACGGCCCCCATTCCAAGCTCCATTTTCGTTTCTGCTGCCCTATTCCAAAAATCATGATTTTAAATCACTCCCAAATCCATTCCTGGCCAAAAACGACCACACTCTTTCACCATATTGCTGTTTGCAGCTTTCCCTCTTGTAGATTTCTTCTTTGGAGCTCTCAAAACCCCCGAATCGAGCTGAAATCGTGAGGTGCTCCATTCCCCTTTTTCATTCTCTTTTCTTTCTAAAAATACATCTTAAGGGAGCTTGAAGCATCCCTTTACAACGCCTAGATCTCCCTTTTCTAGTTTGGTTAGCCATTTCCTTGCATTTCCCCCATTTTTCATGGCTATTGTTAAGGCTATTTTAGCTTTTCCTCCCTTTCCATCGTCCTCTCTCTTAAGTCCCTTTTATTTGATCCTCAGACTCGTGGAAACCTGCTTACCCATCCCATTTCTCCACGTTCTTCGCTTGTTTGATTACTGTTTTGAAATTTTTGTGTTTTGTTGTTGTTAGGTAGAAAATGTGTTTGTGTTGTGGTTTGAGCTTAATATAGCTGAAATTTGTTGAATGGAGTGCATGCCGTTCATTTTTTTGTTAGGTATTGTCCCTATATTGGGAGTATTGTAACTCCCGAGATTCAGCATACAAATTAATTTTTATCCCAACCCACCCTCCTACCAAGCAAGCCACTTCCAATCCCACCATGGGGCTAGGAATGCGGTTCCATTTAATACAACTAAACGCTACTGGCCACATAGACCCTTGGCGTTTTGGACCTAGTGATAGCACTCCTAGATTTGAAGGATCTGACGACATAAGAAATCCAATTCCATTTAGACAATCTTGACCCTAAGCAATAGAACAACTCCCTGTAGTAGAAATGGTATGGAACCATTTAACGTATAAACTTAGACTTTGGATTATAACTACTGAGTTACAGACTAGGCTACTAGTTGACTTAGGCAGTGTAAGGCCTGTATATGCTAAGGAATTGTAGGTTAGATTTGGTTGAAGTAGAACATTATTCTTTCAGTAGATCCCTTTATGACTTATAAACTTTTGTTGTTGCCCATAGGAAGGAACCATTCACTCTCAGGGAACATTTATAAATCCCTCAGATTGAACTTAGAATAAACTAACACACTCCTTAGAATTGCCTTCCCCAAGGACTTATTGCATTCGGGAACGCAGAGTAAAGGAACTGCATGTAAGTGATGTATTCGCAGTTTGAGTCGACTCCTTAATCCTAGTGGTTACCAATGAATCCAATGCTCTGATCAAGCAGAGGATCGGCATCGACTCGGATTAAGAACTGATACAACGCATTTTCTGTCCTGATTAGACAGAAGGTTCAACGTATCTGGCTTAGACCCACTACACAACCTTTCTTCTGTGATGGCCCAACCACCTACAACCAAACAGGATCACATTGTCTTTGAGAAATGGCGAGGACTTAAAGCCAGTAGAGAATTAGACATCTTTCCACCAACTCATACCTGCCCCTGAACTTAACCACAATAGAGATTAGGCTCATCTCTATGATCATAGGTACCAATGCCATAGAACGCATCATTAGCAAGGAAAACCATATAGAGAAAGGTTGTTTCCATTTTAGGTTAAGGATAGCCCCTAAGTTGCGCCTCGTTCTGATATACGGATCGATGCAACGATTCTTCAACCTTAAGTAAAACCAAGTTTTAAGGGGGGTAGAATGAATTAAGTCCAATCCAGTTAGGTTAGTCAACGCTACCGTTCGATCAGAGTGGCGCAGCGGAAGCGTGGTTAGGCTCTTCCCCACTGGCCCAAGATCGAAACATTTGATTTAGGTTATATGCACGGATAGGTCATTAAATAGGATTTGAACCTTCCTTAGAAAAAGTATTCCTTGCCCTTCACCAATTTTGGGGATAAAATTTTATTTTAAGGGGGGTAGATTGTAACACCTCAGATTTTGGCCAATCTGGGATTTGACGTCCTTAGGCAGTGGGTCAACAAAAACACCTGAAAAATCGCTCAGAACCCAATTCCATAGCCAAAGAAACCACTTAGGATCAATTCCTATGGAAATTAAGCTTAAGTTAGCTAGTGTAACACTGGAGTAGCTGGAAAATAGTCCCTGATCACTTTAAATACGTTCTACAAGACCCAAATCGAGTAGAACCAATGACTCTATAATACTCTATAACCTCGGGTCAAACTCTAAGTAGGTTTATTCTCTGGACCACTTTGAAATTTTGTATTGGATCTAGACTGCGCGTCGAAAGTCCGATACCTCCTATCTTAGACTGTTAGAACTGCCTTGCTGGACTTGACGATCATTTCGAAAATCAAGTCCAACCGATAATCACAGGCTATTTCATTGAGCCCGGACTGAAGAGAGTGCGAATAGGGACAGATTTGGAATTTAAAATTCAAATTTGACACACGACTTGACGTGTCAGTATTAAGCGTTATGACCGTCAGAATTCAGCCAAATTACACCCTCGGATCAGGAAAAATTTCTATTTCATATCATGAGACTTGCAGGCCTGATCTACGTGCGGTGACCGCTGAACTGAAACTGGTCCGCCACGTGCGATCTGCGAACCCTGCCGGACTGAAAACTTGACGTATGCTAGATCCAGTATGCATGAGCTTAAGTCCGTCCGCATTTGGCCAGGGGACCTCCAGAAATGCTCTTTTGGACCGAAACAGCCCCGATTTGGATATGCCCTAAGTAAACTTTGTTCTCGAGCCTATTTCGGGCATTTTTATGTTTATAAAAGGGGTTGAAACCCTCACTCCTCTCTCCCATCCGAATTTGTAAAAATCCCTAGATTGGGAGAGAGAAAAGGTGAGAGTTTGTGAGAGAAGGTGGGAGAGAATTCCCTACTGCTCGTGCCACGTGCTGTACGTGCTTAGGCAACGCACTCCGATCACTTTCCCGGTGATTCCTCCGCATTTTCAGGTAAGAAAATACCCTAGAAGTTGCTGATTTGAGGTTCCTTTCGTTTCCTAGCGAAGTAGCTAATAGAACTTGTGTATTAGGTTCTCTAATCGCCGTAGACGAAGCGTATACGTTCCGTTCGAATTTACACATCCATAAGAGACAAGGTGAGGATTTTAGATGCTTTAATTGATTATTTCCAAAGCTTTCAATGTCGTTTAATAGTAGATTATCAACGGCAATGCTGTTTGACATGTACAACATGCTGTCCGTTTCCTGTTTCGTAAACTAGCGAAGAATATGAGATTTAGGGCATTTTAGTCATTTGTTGGAAGTATAGATTTCATTCATATTTTGCTGATGTGATTGACATGATATGTTGTCGCATTAGAATGTTAGGAATACGTGCATAATTATTTTGGCGAAGAGATTTGCCTAAATGCACACTTCGGGTCGGCATACTATATGTAGACTTAAGTGTGTAGTGTAAGTGTTCGTATAAATGCTTGTATTAGTATGTATTGAATTAAATGATGTTATGGATTAGTTTGAGATTGGTTTCTCAATTAATATGCTGGTGTAAATGGTTTCCTACATGTTAGTCATATGCATGATTTCATTATATGAATGAAATGCATGTGCTTGATGATTCACGTAAGTTGTATGTTATAACATGTGCTTGGTGATTTCATTATGAATTAGTTTGGGATTGAATTCTCAATTAATTTGCTGATGCAAATGATTTCCTATATGTTGGTGATGTGCATAATTTCATTATATGTATGAAAGGCATGTATCAGGTGATTTGCTTAAGTTGTATGTTACAACATGTGTTAACATGCTCATATGGTTGTATTTCATTTCCAATACTTTCACATGCTTTGCTGATGTGATTCCACATGTTTGGGACTATACTTAGTCCAGGCAGTCGGTAACCGAGTGAATTCGTGGTTGGCTTATCTTTGCCACGAACGACGCGTCGATGAACGCGAGCCGTGTTTTGGAGTTGACGGCAATGGTTAGGCCACACGAAGTGTTTTACGCACTTCATGTCATTCAACTTGAGATGCGATCGTGCTAGTCGAGCCCGTCAAGTAACCCGACTGGCCGTTGTATGTTCACCCTGCATGAGTCATAACTGCTTGAACCTAGGGTACTGAACTTACCATTGTAAACCCTGTTAACCATGGTACCTTGATCCACGAAGACTCATAAGCCGGGCATGGTGGTATGGGAACCGTGGTAGAGTTGTCGGCCTACGCTGGGGCCACAAACCTCCCCATAGTGACCAGTGATCACCTAGTCTCGTGAGCAAATTATGGTGGTATGGGACACTATATTCTTGTTGTCAGCCTACACTGATCAGGCGACGAGTCCTTTGTAGTGACCGCGAGCGTATTCTGAGTCTACGGGAGGCGACGACCCTTCAGTAGCAGTAGAGTACAGTAGGCATGTATTGATAAGGTGATGGGGGAGCGGTGCAATGAGTGCGAGCAACAGCCCTAGCAGCCCTTGCAGTGACCTACAAAATATACCTCGTATGTGATTACTAGGAGTGATGACCCTAGACAGGATCTGTGTTGGGATTGATACAAGGGAAGTACCTTAGTTTTCCAATCCTGCTGTTTGAATGGACTAATAACAACTCGAAAATCATATCACCATAGCATTGCATGTGCCTGGAAGATGTGGAGCACTCTAGGGAGTGTGGCATGCCACGGTCGTAAGATGTTACCGTATGAGGGAGATCGTCGGTGAGGGCATACATCACGTCATGTCATATTGCATTAACAAGAGCATTAGGATTGTTTGATTTACTGCTTTACTATTATCGCATGATTGATTTGAGAACATGCTAATCCTTGCTCTATTATTCCACTGAGTTAGCTACTCACTCCCACGTTACGGGACGGTGTTCCTGGACACCCACCAGACCTTTTTGTGATTACAGATGATGGCGCGGCCTGTGAGGCGGAGCCGAACTTGATGATGAGGAGGAGGATCCCTCCTTTATGCGTGTTCTGATCGGCGGGATTACAGGGAGGTCGATTAGATACCTTGACACTTGTCATTTTATATTTTTAGAGCACTCATGTATATTCTTTTGTTTACTTTTGAAGTATACATGTATGTATATAACCTGGTAACATGTTCACACTCTAGAGACACACAACAGTTCATATATGTTATATATACTATCACAGTCTTCCGCTGGTTAATTTAACTGTCTCTGGAGTATGATATGCTGTTCTGGCGTAATCTCACTCATGTTTAATACATTATCACAGACAACATTCAATCATACATATGTATGTTGCATAAATAACATTTTAGAACTCCGGAGTTGGGTTTTTGCTTGACCCCCCGATTTTCGGGATGTTACAATTCTAAACCAAACTAAGACAACTAAGGCTATTACATAGAAAAGTAAGAAACAAAGAGAATTAGAAGACAACTGTAGCACACGCCTAGTCCTCTGACTCTAGTGAAGGTGGAGGAGCACCCTTATCCTACATACAACATAGGAGGGTCTTCAACAGTAGCACACACCTAGTCCTCTGACTCTGGCGAAGGTAGAGGAGCACCTTCGCCTAGTCCTCTGACTCTGACTCTGGCGAAGGTGGAGGAACACCCTTATCCTGCATACAACACAGGAGGGTCTTCAACTGTACCACACGCCTAGTCTTCTGACTGTGACTCTAGCGAAGGTAGAGGAGCACCTTCGCCTAGTCCTCTAACTCTAACTCTGGCGAAGGTGGAGGAGCACCCTTATCCTGCACACGCCTAGTCCTCTGAATCTGGCGAAGGTGTGAGATATCTTGTTGAATTTCTATTTTAAATAGGCCTTATTCTCCTTGATCTCCTGTTTCAGGGCAGCCCAGTTCTCTTCAATCTTGGCCATGTGGGCTTTTAGGGTGGCCTGATCATGGTGGTCTTCATGTGTAGTAGGAGGAGGTCCCCCATCTGAATCTTAGGACTCCTCTTCTTCCTGTTCTCCTTCCTTACTACTTTCTTTTTCACTACCTTCCTCATCATTGCCTTCCTTATCTTCACTACCTTCTTCCTCCTCAGTCTCCCTTTCTATTTCATCGCTATCCTCATCGAGTCAGGCTTGACATTGCCTAGGGCCAATGCCCATGTTGTTGAGCCTGTTCTTACTGATAATGTGGATCGGGACGACGTTATCCCTATGGATTCTGAAGCCAAAGTGTCAGGCGATCTTACAAATAAGTCAAGGAGTCTTCTCTAGTAGACTGTGCAGTGCTGATTATCTGAGACAGGACCAGAGAAGGTAAGCATACCTTCTCCCCTTGTCCAACTCTGTACAGAAAGTCTACCATAAACTTTGTGCATTTGGTGCGATTGCTCCACCTAGGATACACATTATACGTGTATATGTGGTGGATTAGGTGAAAGTCATTCGTCATTTTAGTCAAAACGAGGCTATTTCATCACCTCCAATGCTCGCATTGGCCGCATAGGAAACGTGTGCAGTGATTTCTCTCTCACTCACTAGTGAGATTATTCTCACTTGTATGTAATATTCCACATTCTATCCCCATAATGTGGGCCATCATTGCCACATACCATACTATTCCACATTCTACCCTCATAATACAGGCCATCATCACCGCACACGTTCCAAGTTGAGCATTAATACTAACTTGTAATGCCCCGAATTTCGAGGGTCAAGCAAAGCTCAAATCTTGAGATCTAACGCATCACTCATGCAACATAGATAATGATATTTAAATGTTGTCCATATTAGTGCATTAAACATGAGAGGGATTACACTAAATCAGCATTTCATACTCCAGAGTTAATGTAGTTAAGCAAGCGGAAGACTGAGGTAGATATACAAAGTATATGTATATTTTCACAAGCTCTAGAGTATGAGTATATTACCAGGCTAAATATGTACATGTTTTAACTCAAAATATACAAAATGACAGAATGTAAATGCCTGACTAATCCATGTATCCCTGTAATCCCATTGAAGTAGCACGAGGTCTACATAGACTTGCCAGAGAGCTGAACATAGGAGAACTCTTCCTCCTCATCTGTGAAGTCCAACTCCACTGCATATACATCCTCATCACCTGCATCTATAACAGATTCTGGTTGGTGTTTTAAAACACCGTCCTAGAGTGGGAGTGAGTGATCAACTCAGTGGTACTATAAGGTAAAGGTTAACATGTTATCAATTCGATCAAGCAGTAATGATAAAGCAGTACAACAATCATTCCCCAACTACTCTTAATAATGTAGGGATGGTATGAAGTAATAATGCATGCCCTCGCACGAAACTCCCTCAAGTGACTACATTAAACGTTCACGCATGGCAAGCTCCCTAAAGTGCACTTTCTCGCCAAAGCACATGCAATGTAGTGCATGATCGTGTTAGTCGAGTACTTAATTATGCCTATTCATACAGCAGATTTGGGAAGCTAAGCTACCTCCCTTTATATCATTAACCCAACCGAAAGATCCATCTAGGGTCATCAATCCTAGTTAATCACATACGATAGGCAAGTTGTAGAGCATCACTCCTAATGAAAAGTAGTGGATAGGTAAGTTTGAGAGTTTATACTCGACGTCACTATGGGGAGGCTCGTCACCTTAGCGTAGGTTGACAACTCGAATATAATATCCCATACCACCGTATTCAGATCTTGAGTTTAGATTGCTCACTGGTCACTACGGGGAGGCTCGTCACCTCAATGAAGGCCGACAACTCGACCACGGTGTCCCATACCACCATGCCTAGCTCGTGAGTCTTAGCGGATCGTAGTACCTTAGTTGAAACAGGATTTTACATTGGTAAGTGGTACCTTAGATTCAAGCAGTGACGTCCATATATGGTAAAACACAATAAACCAGTCGGGTTATTAAAAAATTTCGATTGATATGAGCACACGTCGAATTAATCGACATGGAGCATGTAAGCACTCCTCATGGCCTAACCACTGTCGACAATCATCGTACGACCCTGATTCACCAAACATATTAATGTGGCGAGAATAGTTTAGCCACTCAAATGGGAATTGTTACCAACTACTTAGACTACGTTGTAGTCCCAATCTTACTCAGATATAGCATGTGGATACATGTGATAATCATATAAGCATTTAACGAACAATTCGAATACAACACTCATTTGAGCATTTTATTAAACACATGGAACATGTTGCCAAGCACTTGCATTAAATTCATAAGTCGCGTAGCGGCGATATGATTTTATGAAAGAAGTTATACATATGATTAGAGAAATTAGGCATCATATCTTATTACACTTAATAAATACCAACCATCAACATTTTCTCATTTAGACATTTTATCAAATACTTAAACTACACCATACTAAATACATAGACTAAATTAGTTATGACATGCACTATAACAATTCATTTCACAACATCGGTTATACAACATATAATATACACAGATCTTAGATTAGAAATCATAACAAACACAAATCAAGATTTCATGTTTATTCAAACATTTCAATAAGCACATGGAATGCATTTTATATTCAACATAGTTCACACATGTATAGTTTATCAAAAGGTTATAACCAAGATCATATCGTAGCAACCAAGTCAAACATAAATCATTTTTGACATTGAGAGCCATGGAAACCATAACCTAAACATTTATAGTCTACACCTTTCATCGAAATACTGGTTTTGAGCTCGGTTCAAATCCTACGTTCTCGAATACAGAACAACGGTTACTTAAACATTGAAATAGGTTAACTATTTCATCGATTACTCTATTTGGATTCCTAAATCAAGATTAGGGTTAGGATTTCTTATCCAAATCATAGTTGAAAATGATGGTGTAGTGAAACGGGAGAGGTGATTCAGCCTGTGAAGTAGTGAGAGTGAATCCCAGCAACAATCTCCATATTACTCTCTTCTCCTCACTCTGTTCTCCTCTTTTCTCTCTTCTCTTTCCTAGGGTTAGATAAATTCGTATGAAATAGGAATGAGGTGGTTTAAGGGAATTATATAGGCCTAAAATTGGTGTAAATGGCCCTAGGGCCATGTTATACTTAGGTTACAGCCAAAGGGCATTTGTTTCTGATGAATGAGGTTCATCTGGAGGTCCATTACTCACCTACGGCATGGAGCAAGTTCCTTGACAATGGATCTAAGCCAGATTATGATTTCGGTGCGATCAGGTTAGCGGATCGACCGTGAGGGACTTGTATCAGATTAATGTTCGTTGTCCCTCGATTAGGGCCATAGGTATACCGATAAGTGCAAAGAAATTTCCTTGATCTATGGGCGAAGTTCGATCAGAATTTGACAGTCCGAAGTCTTCAATTTCGCCGGTAAGCGAATGACCCAATTCACTTAAGTTTCAATACCTTTTCTAAGGATATTCGTGTTTCTCACACACTTTGCTCAGGGCTCAAGTTGTATGTTTCTAGACACTATTTGGGCTCAATTTCCACGATGGTTGTCAAGCGCAGTAAGGCGGACATAAACCTATAGTTTCGCGGTCATCGAACTTTCGATGTGCGGTCCAGGTCCGATTCAGAGTTCAATGTGCTCCCAAGAGCAACCGGCTTTTGAGACTTCTCCTAGGTTTTTAAGTAGTGTTAAGTTAGTGATTTTGACAGCTTTGGGTCTTGCCGTTTGTATAAATAGTGGTTCAAACTAATTCACTGATTAATTCAGTTTACTACTTAATTAATTTACATTTAATTTCTACAAAATACTGTCCTTAGGGATTTTTGACTGAGGTGGTACTCAAGCCTTTGTACGGATTTTTTTGAGGCATTACACCTAACCGCTGCTTGGAACCAAAAGGACCTAACCGCTACACAAGGCTACCTATGCCTACATAAGGCGAAGTCTACACAAGGTTATCAGTGCCTACATAAGGCTATCAATGCCTACACAAGGCTAACAAGTCTTACACAAGGACTCGACGTATTCTCCTGCCAGAGGCCTATGAAGGTCTTGTTATGTTAACCACTGAATATCGGTCCTACACAAGGAAGGATCTTTAAGGTCACTGGACTCTAATGACTTGTAAGCAGATAAGCCCCATTGATAGCACATGTTGAATGTGACAACTCCCTTGATCCGCAACTGTTGTAGATGCTCCAATACATGTCTTACGTGTTGGGTCAGGGTATTCTAAGGAATCTTCTCTATTCAACTTTGGTCATTAAGTAAGGCAGAGATTTCAGAATATTATCCATTCTAAGGATTTCAGCTTAATAATTTACCATTAAGAGTGTTGCTGAAAGATCCTCGAATGGTGGAGTTCATACTTCAATCTAATCTATTAATTTCACAATGATTGCATTTAATAGGGGAATGAAGGATGAACTCCCATGAAAAATGGAATTTAAGATTGAGGGTAGATCTATAGCAATAACTCTCTTAAATCTCTCTCTTTTTCTATCTTTGGAACCTAAGAAGTAAACCTCTTTAAATAGGCAATAAAGTTCAAATGGTAAGAAAACGGATAGAAATTTGTCTCTATTTGATGTCATCGAATTTTCCTTCAATGACTTGAATAGAATCTGATGTCATCAAGTTTATCTTACCAAGAGAACTTTGAGCTTTGATTAGAGAGTCAAGGAATTCAAACATTGATGTCATTGAGACTACATCGATGTCATCAAAGTTTGAATTTTGATGACATCGAATAATTCCTGATTTTTCTTTATAAACTCTATGGACAAATTGGTCCCAATTTTGACATCATCAATTCTTCCTTGATGTCATTGAAGTTTGAAATTCAATGTCATTGAATAAATCATGATTTTCCTTTATAGCTCGTTGGAAATTTTGTGTCTATGTTTCAATGTCATCAAGCCTTCCTCGATGTCATCGATGTTTGAATTTCAATGACATCAAATGGAGTTTAATTATATTGAATAATTCCAGTGATATGTTAAATGATTGCTGGACATATTTGGGCACAATCTTGATGTCATTGAAACATGAGTTTCGATGTCATCAAATCAGTGTTTGATGTTTGTAGAAAAACTTTGTATATTTTCATCTGTGCTTGCAACTATGATATCCATTATCTAATCTACAAAAGATGTTTTCCTAGTTGGTTTTGGGATAGATCAAAGCTTTTTAAACGGGGATTTTACCTGAGGTGTTTTGGTCATGGGATGTGAGGTTTTCATTTATTTTTAGAGATCTTTTGAACACATCCGCTTTGTTGAGTCTTCAGCTTGTAGTCTTCATGTGCGCTCACTGGACTCTATGATACACTTGTCACGTTAATTGACAAACTGGGGCACTTTCAATCTCCCCCTTTGTCAATTACATGACAAAACACTTAAAGCAACTAACTAAATTGTGTGTAAAACAGATATTATACAATTTACAATATCTCATCCTAAAATGAAAATAACTCAAAACTTTGTTGCTCCCCCTTTTATCCTACATCTCCATTATTGCAAACATACAACATATAACATAGAAACATAATGGTGGGACATATTTCTCCCCCTTTTGTCAGTCATTGGCAAAGGGTCAGTTTGTAAAGATTAATGTTGGATACATAACTGAAGCTGGAGAATATAGGATATTGAAATCACATATGGAAAAATATAGGAATGAAAAGCAATCATGATATGAACACAAAAGAAACTCTAAGGCTTCCAAGCCTATAGAGGGTCCAATAAATATGGGTTTAGCAGTTTTTACTTTTTTAACCTCCCATATCTTCTAGTCATGCAAACATAGACATTTAATCATTTAACATACTAGCAACCTGTTTATGAATTTACACAACACATATTCTATATAGAGATATCATCATTCAAACCACAAAGGAAGCTACCCCAAGCATGAGTAGCAATATAAGCTAGAAGCCCTTATGGACTCAATCATCCACAAGTATGTGCCCCAAGCATGGGCAATAACATCCGAAAACAAAATAGTATCATGAATCCCACACACATATATGTATATGCCCTTGCTATCTTATCAACATAAGTAAATAATGAATGCATGACTCATGGTGTCGGTGCAGCATTATCGCGGCGACTCAGAAGCAACTACAGGATGTGTTCCGAGATGTGTTGTAGAGAGTTGATCTTGAGTTCAGTACTGCAAAGTCAGCCTTCACATTGGCTAACATGCTCTTCAATATTTGATTAGCTATTCAAGACATGCTTGAGATCATTTCAGTGAATAGGCTTCCGAGTACTTACTGAGTCCGGACTTGTAGAAGGTACAGAAGTGCGACAGGAATCCCTGGCAGGCGGTATGAGAGGATTCTGAGTATTATTTCCACATAGGGTCTCATTATGCTCCACATTTTCAGTCACATTTAGACTCAGTAGAGTGTCTTGATCAAACCAAATAGTGGGACGTATGAGGTCATATGCTGGAGGCATGCCTATAAATTATGACAACTTTCAAATAAGACTTGGGAAGGGAAGTGTCGTAAGATGATTTTCGTTAACCACAAGGATTAACTGACGCAAGATGAGAGTGGGTAGGCATACTCGTATTCTTTAGTGAACATCATATAGAACGTTTAGTACATATGAGGAGAGTTCATGTCCATTAATCTCACATGGATAAACATTTGTATTGAGAATGTTGTGGAGTACTTTGAACCTTGAATCCAGATACCCAAAATGAAGGAGGTTGTTGTCATTTCAGGGAATTGTTTTTCCATTGCATAGAGCCTGTGTTACTTCTCCGCATACTCCCAGATAGTTTAGATTCCTTTCTGTTATGGGGTTTTTGTGACCTTTAATCTAAGATGACCACCCAACATGACTGGAGTGATTTTCTTTGTCATGTTCATAAATGTGATGCGTATGGATCAGGGATTATCACGGATAGTGTAATAAGATTTCAGAAATTGATGGATGAGGTCCAATTGAAAATTACTCCCCATATTGATCAGGTTGTACCAACCAATCTTCCTTAGTAGTGAATCAACCTTATAGGGTTCTATGCCTGAAAGTTTGATAGCCTGATCAACTATGATTTCTTTTCCCTGAGATTCTTCCTTGGAGGAAGAAGAAATAGAGATATGCTTGCATTGTTTGATTTTCTTTCATCTAGTAACATCTTCTCGTGTAGGGATCTTTCCCTTGCCTTTTATCGTGATGTACGTTTGCTAACGAAGAGATGAATTGAGGAGAATTGATTTTCCAAGTTAATGAAAAATAACTTCTCAAATTTAACGAAATTTCTACCCCAAATTCAAAAAGAAAAATACATGGAAAGGAGTAGATTTACTAGGATTTTGAATGAATTTGATATGAAAGTCTGCCGGAGAGAGGGAGGGAAGACAAGGGGTTGCCGAGCAAAACAGAGCAAAAGATGGGTTTTCTACGTGTGCCCGATATTTATACTGTCAGGATTTTTCGATGTCATCGAGGTTCAAAATTCAATAATATCGAATATACGTTTGATGTCATCGATGTTCCTCCGACGATTCATCTCCTTAATGTACTTCGATGTCATTAAAGTGTTGTTCGATGTCATCAATTGTCTGATCAAACCTTGATGTTCTAGCATTATATATATATATATATATATATATATATATATATATATATATATATATATATATATATATATATATATATATATATATATATATATACATATATATATGATTCAAGAATGTGTGCAAATATATTTGTTTACTTAGTAAGCAAGATTTGTATATACACTATAGGACGAGCTGGAAACATAAATCCACATACACACTTAAAAACACATGTATATTCAATAATTTTGTTATTCTCAAATCAAAATATAGTATGATTTTCAACAATTGAGACTCTTAATGGAGGAATAAGGTAGTTTACTAGATTTTCCTATACTGCATGATTTACATTATCCTCCATGTTAATGTGGTTGGTTGTATATCAATGGACAATTATTTGAGCGAATATCATATATATAGTTCAAAATTCTCCAATAGATTTTCAAATCTTTGACCATTGTCATTAGTTACTCCAGACTCCAAGATTATTCCTTAATTAATTGTTGGAGATCCTTTTTTTTTTAAAAAAAGTGACTGAACCATTAACAAATACAAGAGTTTATAGCCAAAAATGGATCATGATCACTAGTTGGTTTATTTGGACCAATCTTCTTTAAGTGCCCGAGATAGGTTTACCATTACTTGCAGGGCAATTATCTTTTATCACCCACTTAGTAACCACTTTCTTTGAGCATGAGTTTTCTGTTTCTTTCATAGAGTGGTAAATAATGGGTGTTTTGAGTTCATCAGGCGACTGATCCAGATTTCATTGTTTGAAGAAATGCCATGATTTATGCATCATTTCTCTAGTTAGTTTGATTTTACTTTCATCCTAAAAGTGAAATGAGGCTGTCTAAATGTAGGACATTCAAATTTGTCATATCTCATTTTTTTTTTTTTGCATAGATGGCATGATGAGTCAACTAGATTTTTCTTATTTGAGACAGTTGAATCGATCATCACAGATGAAGTAGGAAAAAAGTCAGATATATCTGTTTCATATCATAAGCCTTAATAATCTTCACATTTGTAACATTTAATCCTTCTTAGATGGTTTAGTGGATTTTCCTTTGGGTTTGTCCATTTTTTGGTCCTTCTTCCCCTTTAGTAAAATTTGAGGAAACTCTTAAGTGTATTTGTTAATCCCTCTTTGTCCACATCATCACTATCATTTTTTATTTAATTTCTTTATGTTTTTGTGAATGCCTATATGATGATTTGACGAAAGCTAGTTTCTTGCCTTTAGAGGGGTTCTTAAAGTGTAGTTCAATTGTTTGTAGAGATATTATAAGTTCTTCTACTTTTATTTCATTTATGTTCCTACACTCTTTTATTGAGGTTATTTTAGGAGAAAGCCTATATGGTAAGGATCTAAGAAATTTTCCACATATGTGACCATCTAGAATTCTTTCTCCTAAACCCCACATGGAATTACAAATGTCTTTTAATTTAGGATAGAATTCGATGAAAGTTTCAGACTCTTTCATTTTAATGTTTTCAAATTTGGTGGCTAAGAGCCGAAGCTTTGATCTTTTTACCAAGCTAGTTCCCTCGTGGGTGATTTCCAAGATATCTTAATGCATCCTTCCCTGTCGTATAGATGCATATGTGTTTAAATTCATCAGGGGATACTGCATAGTAACTAGCATTGAGAGCTCTGACATTATAGATATACCTAGTTCTCTTAGTGGCACTCCATTTAGATTTTGCTTTGGGAGTGCTCACGGTGCTACCATTAACCATGACTTGCTCTATTGGAATCATCCATCCTTCCTCCACAATATCCCAAACTGAATGATTTAAGGATGTTAGAAATATCCTCATTTTAACCTTCTAATAGGCATAATTAGATCCGTCAAAGTACGGAGAACATGAGATGTCATAACCCTCTTGTCTATATAACATTCTTTAAGCTCCTACGATCAACTCCGGGAAGTTAAGCCTTTCAGGATGAACCTGCTCTGATACCAAATGAAATTACAATAATGAGCTACAATGCATTTAGGTACGGAATATGGTAGAGTTATAAAATGTAGACTAAGTCCTGCGGGGGGGGGGGGGGTTTGAATAGAACTTTTAAATTTTATCCCAATTTAAAATCCAGCTTAGCTTCAAACTAATTTGTAATTAAACTAAGGAAATTTAGCACTAAGGCTTCCAAGCCAATAGAGGATCCAATTTTATAGGTTATACTAGTTATGCAACTACAACAATTAGCCTATAAAGATAGTATATATGAGTGTGTGGGATGTGATTCCTACCAATCCTAGACATTTATCTAATCATGTGACACAATTTAGTATTCAAGGTACATATGTATAATTAAATAAATGCGTAAAGATATTTCCAAACACAATCATATATAGTGGTTTGGCTATGTACCTACTCCACTTTCGGCTAACACACTCCCCCTTGGAGTGTGTTGAATTTCAGTATCAAATGGTTTTAAATCAGGTTAATCATTAACCTTCACAACCTACACAAGGTTACTTAAGGAATCTACACAATACAACCTTAGAAGCCTACACAAGGCAAACAAGTCTTATATAAGGACATAACTAGGAGCCTATACAAGGCTACCTATGCCTACATAAGGCAAAGCCTACACAAGGCTAAGAGTGCCTGCACAAGGCTATTAGTGCCTGCACAAGGCTATCAATGCCTACACAAGGCTAACAAGTCCTACACAAGGACTTGACATATTCTCCTGCTGGAGGCCTATGAAGGTCTTGTTATGTTAATCATTGAATATCAATCCTACATAAGGAAGAATCTTCAGGGTCACTGGACTCTAATGACTTACTTGTAAGTAAATGAACCTCGTTGATAGCACATGCTAAATGTGACATTCCTTATTGATGAAGTGTCTTCGGCTCCCTTAATCCGCAACTGTTATAGATGCTCCAATACAAGTCTCGGGTGTTGGGTCAAGGTATTCTAAGGAATCTTCTCTATTAAATTTTATTCATTAAGTAAGGGAGAGATTCCAAAATATTATCCATTGTAAGGATTTCAGCTTAATAATTTACCATTAAGAGTGTTGCTGAAAGATCCTCAAATAGTGAACTTCATACTTCAATCCAATCTATTAATTTTACAATGATTGTATTTAAGAGGGGATTGAAGGATGAACTCCCATAAGAAAAGGGATTTAAGATTGAGGGTAGATCAACTATAACAATAACTCTCTTAAATCTCTCTCTTTTTCTATCTTTGAAACCTAAGAAGAAAGCCTCTTTAAATAGGCAATAAAGTTCAAACGGTAAGATAACAGATAGAAATCTGTCTCTGTTCGATGTCATCGAAGTTTCCTTCAATGACTTGAACGAACCCCGATATCATCGAGTTTATCTTACCAAGAGAACTTTGAGGTTTACTTATAGAGTTAAGGAATTCAAACATCGATGTCATCGAGACTACATTATATCATCAAAGTTTGAATTTTGATGACGTCAAATAGAGTTTTATGACATCGAATAATTCTTGATTTTTCTTTATAAACTCTCTAGACAGATTGGTCCTAATTTTGATGTCATCAATTCTTCCTTAATATCATCGAAGTTTGAAATTCGATGTCATCGAATAAATCATGATTTTCCTTTATAGATCCCTAGACATTTTGTGCCTATTTTCGATGTCATTGAGCCTTCCTCGATGTCATCGATATTTGAATTTCGATGGCATCGAATGAAGCTCAATTACATCGAATAATTTCAGTGATATGTTAAATGGTTGCTGGACATATTTGGGCATAATCTTGATGTCATCGAATACATCTTAATGTCATCGAAACATGAGTTTCGATGTCATCGAATCATTGTTCAATGTCATTGATAGTTGCAGAAAAAACTTTGTATATTTTCATATGTTCTTTCAACTATGTTATCCATTATCTAATCTACCAAAGATGTTTTCCTAGATGGTTTTGGGATAGATTAAAGCTTTTTAAATAGGGATTTTACTTTGGGTGTTTTGGTCATGGTATGTAAGGTTTTCATTTACCTTTGAAGTTCTTTCGAACACATCCACTTTGTTAAGTCTTCAGTTTGTAGTGTTCATGTGGGGCTCACTGGACACTAGACACACTTGTCACGTTAATCGACAAATCAAGGCACTTTTAGGAACATGGGGAAAATAGAAGTAGGTTAAGAAGGAGGAGCATAGAAGAACATGTACCAGAAAAGGGGCTAAGTGACCGAATGATCCACATAAAACGGAGAAGAACTAAGAAAAAATAGGTCGACATAGCTCGAACTTCAAAAAATCTGTGAGCAAGAGAATGAGGGGAAACCCGTATTTATAAGAATCCCAGAAGCAGAGCATTTAATGCTAGCACTAGTTGTGAGGACATGAAAGGACGTCTTGACTCACGATCACCTCCACAATAAGGGTTCACTTAGGGCCCACATTAATAAAGCATGGAAAAATGTTTGCTTATGAGTCATCTAAAAGGTGAAACGACACTTGCCACTCTATGCATGACTCATTATACGGAACCACTATCATAATATCTTCCTCGATCACCGCAGCATGCGATTTAGTTTTCCAATTCCAGCCTTAATCACTGGGTAATAAAATAGAGGAGCAGAGATGAAACGAGCCGACCTCCCATGTCAAGCCCCCAAACTCGAAAACCGGGCTCACAAAATTCTCAATCGCTGAATCCGGTGCTGACAACCTCTGTAATACCCTGTTCTCAGCTTCCGACACCCATACATTAGGTTTCGATCTTGGGATTCTAAAAGGAGGATTTCTAACATGATTTTGATTCATAATGAGCATAACTATAAGCATAACCCACGAACAATAACCACAAGAACACCATCCCAAAATTCACTATGATAAAAAATTTTGAGTACAATGCGTAAGAATGGAAATACAAGATAATGATAACGGAAACTCTTGAAGCCCAACTGCACGCTCTGTAACACCCTGAAAATCAGGGGTCGTGTATAAACTCAACTCCCGAGTTCCAGACTGTCACTTATGCAACAAAAATGATTATGATTCAATTTTGTCTGAGTTAAAGCATTCACATGAGCAAAAGTATACCAAAACTGCAATTCATACTCCAGATCCAGTGATAAAAGCAAGCGGAAGACTAAAGAATATATATATCACTATATGAAAAAATAAAGTAGATCTCGACTGTCACTAAAGTATGAATACATCACTGAGTCTCATATACATGTAAAGAAATAAAATCAAATGTCCAAAATAGTCCCACTGAGGAGTCCCGTCAACCCAGGTCACCTAAGCAAAGCCGTCGTGGTACTGCATGTATGAGAACTCGTCCTGGTCCTCATCATAGTCCGGCTCTACCTCTTGGATCTCTGCATCACCTGCATCTAAGACAGGGTCTGGTGGGTGTTGCAAACACCATCCCGTAACGTGGGAGTGAGTAATCAACTCAGTGGAATCATAGAGCAAAGATTAGCATGTTCTCAAATCAATCATGTGATAATAGTAAAGCAATAAATCAAACAATCCTAATACTATTGTTAATGCAATATGACATGACATGATGGATGCCCTCACCGACGTTCTCCCTCATACGGCACCATCTAACGCTCACGGCATGCGTGCATCCCGCTCAGTGCTCCACATCTTTCAAGCACATGCAATGTAATGGTGATATGATTGCCAAGTTGTTATTAATCCATTCAAACAGCAGGATTGGGAAACTAATGTACTTTCCTTATATCAATCCTAACACAGATCCTGTCTAGGGTCGTCACTCCTAGTAATCTCATACGATGTATATTTTGTAGGTCGCTGCAAGGGCTGCCTGGGCTGTTGCTCTCACTTGTTGCACCGCTCCCCCATCACCTTATCAATACAGGCCTACTGTACTCTCACTGCTACGGAAGGGTCGTTGCCTCCCGTAGACTCGGAATACGCTCACGGTCACTACAAAGGACTCGTCGCCTGATCAGTGTAGGCCGACAGCAAGAATATAGTGTCCCATACCACCATAATCTGCTCACGAGTCATAGGTGCTCACTGGTCACTACGGGGAGGTTTGTGGCCCCAACGTAGGCCGACAGCTCGACAACGGTGTCCCATACCACCATGCCCGGCTCATGAGTCTTTGTGGATCAAGGTACCATGGTTAACAGGGTTTACAATAGTAAGTTCAGTACCCTAGGTTCAAGCAGTTATGACTCATGCAGGGTGAACATACAATGGCCAGTCGGGTTACTTGACGGGCTCGACTAGCACGATCGCATCTCAAGTCGAACGACATGAGGTGCGTAAAACACCTCGTGTGGCCTAACCACTGCCGCCAACTCCAAAACATGACTCGCGTTCATCGACACGTCGTTCGTGGCAAAGATAAGCTAACCACGAATTTGCTCGGTTACCGACTGCCTGGACTAAGTATAGTCCCAAACAATTATGGAATCACATTAGCAATCATATTAGAGTATTGGAAATGAAATACAACCATGTGAGTATGTTAACACATGTTATAGCATACAACTTAAGTAAATCTTCAAGCACATGCATTTCATGCATATAATGAAATCATGCAATTAGCTAACATGTAGGAAATCATTTACATCAGCATATTAATTGAGAAAATAATCTCAAACTAATTCATAACAGCATTTAATTCAATACATACTAATACAAGCATTTATACAAACACTTACACTGCACACTTAAGTCTACATATAGTATGTCGACCCGAAGTGCGCATTTAGGCGAATCTCTTCGCCAAACTAATTATGCACGCATTCCTAACATTCTAATGCGACAATAAACCATGTCAATCACATCAGCAAAATATGAATGAAAATGGTACTTCCTACAAATGACTAAAATGCCCTAAATCTCATATTCTTCGTCGGTTTACGAAACAGGAAACGGACAACATATTGTACATGTCAAACGGCGTTGCCGTCGATAATCTACTATTAAACGATATTGAAAGCGTTGGAAACAGTCAATAAAAGCATCTAAAATCCGCACCTTTTTCCTTATAGGTGAAGTGATTCGAACGGAGCGTATACGCTTCGTCTACGGCGAATAGAGAACCTAATACACAAGTTCTATCAGCTACTTCGCTATGAAACCAAGGGAACACTAAATCAGTAACTAAATAGGGTATTTTCTTACCTAAAAATGCGGATAAATCATCGGCTAAGTGATCGGAGCGTGTTGCTAAAGCACGTGCAACAGGTAGGGCAATGGCAAGAAAATCCTCTCCTACTGTCTCTCACAAACTCTCAGCTTTTCTCTCTCCCAATTTAGAGTTTTTCTCAAATTCGGATGGGAGAGAGGAATGAGGGTTTCAACCCCTTTTATGAGCATAAAAATGTCTGGAAGAGGCTCGGGAACAAAGTTTACTTGATGTATATCCAATTCGGGGCTGTTTCGGTCCAAAAGGATATTTCTAGTGGTCCCCTGGCCGAACACGATCGGACTTAAGTTCATGCTCGTCGGATTTTTCTCTCATTCCATTTTCAGACCATCAGTGTTCGTAGATCGCACGTGGCGGTCCAGTTTCAGTTCAGCGGTCACCGCACGTAGATCAGGCCTGCAAGTCTCATGATATGAAATAGAAATCTTTCCTGATCCGAGAGTGTAATTTGGCTGAATTCTGACGGTCAGAACGCTTAATACTGACGCGTCAAGTCGTGTGCCAGATTTGAATTTTAAATTCCAAATCTGTCCCTATTCTTACTCTCTTCAGTTCAGGCTCAATGAAATAGCCTGTGAATGTCGGTTGGACTTGATTTTCAAAATGATTGTCAAGTCCAGCTAGGCGGTTCTAATGGTCTAAGATAGTAGGTATCGGACTTTCGACACGCGGTCTAGATTCAATACGAAGTTTCAAAGAGGTCCAGAGAACAAACCAGCTTAGAGTTTGATCCAAGGTTATAGAGTATTATAGAGTCATTGGTTCTACTCGATTTGGGTCTTGTAGAACGTATTTAAAGCGATCAGGGACTATTTCCCAGCTACTCTAGCGTTGCGCTAGCTAACTTACACTTATTTTCTAAAGGAATTAATCCTACGCGATTTCTGGTAGAGTCGGTACTCGAGTCCAGGTATGGATTTTTTCAGGGCGTTACAATCTCCCCCCTTAACAAATAATTTCGTCCTCAAAATTTGTACCTTTTCGTACTCCTCGAGAAGCTGTGGGTAATTCTTTCTGATCTCGGCTTCTATCTCCCAGGTAGCCTCTTCCTCAGAGTGATGCGTCCATAATACCTTCACAAGGGGAATCACCTTGTTACGCAGTACCTGCTCCTTCCTGTCTAGGATACGCGTCGGTCGCAGGATATATGTAACATCCTCTCCTAACTGCACCTGCTCCCATCTGATGATATGGGAAGGATCAGAAACGTACTTCTTCAGCATAGAAACATGAAATACGTTGTGAACGCTCGCGAGAGGCGTGGGTAAAGCCAAACGGTAAGTCACTACTCCCACATGATCGAGGATCTGGAATGGACTAATGAATCACGGTGCCAGCTTCCCCTTCTTCCCGAACCGAAGAACCTCACATTCATAGCCTCCTGAATGCGAGTCCAGAAAATAGAAGTGAACCGCGTGTCTCTGTCCGACACGATCTCCAACGGAACTCCATGCAGACGCACAATCTCTCTAATATATAGTCTAGCCAACTCGTCTGCAGAGTTCGTAACTCTGATCGGTAGGAAGTGTGCCGACTTCGTCAGACGGTCGACGATCACCCAAATGGAATTATGTCCCTTCCTCATCTTCGGCAGCCCAGAAATGAAGTCCATGGAAATGAAATCCCACTTCCACTCTGCGATCGGCATAGGCTGCAAGAGTCCAGGTGGTCGGCGATGCTCTGCCTTCACCTGCTGACAAGTGAGACAACGGGACACGAACTCTGCTATGTAGGTCTTCATACCTTCCCACCAATAAGTCCTCTTCATGTCGCGATACATCTTCGTACTGCCTGTATGCATCGCGAGTCTGGTACAATACGCAGCCTCAAAAATCTCTCGTCTCAAGTCAGGGACATCTGAGACGCATAGGCGGCCACGATAACGTAAGCCCCCATCCATACCAACTCGCCACTCGACATCTGCATCATCACTGGCCTGCTCTCGAAGCTCAGTCAGATGCGCATCGTCCCTCTGCGCCTCGATGACCCGGTCATCGATCTGAGATCGCACCTGCACATGTGCAATGAACTCATACGGCTCCTCTACAGTGAGTTTCTGCTCAAAGTCTCGTAAAAACTCAACCATATCCCACTCAGCAACCATCAGCGGAGCTGCAAACTCTATCGCCTTCTTGCGGCTCAACGCGTCAGCCACAAGGTTCGCCTTCCCAGGATGGTAGGAGACTTCGAACTTAAAGTCCTTCAACGTCTCCATCTGTGTAACGCCCGTGAAAAATCCATACTTGGGCTCGAGTACCAACTCGACCCGAAATTGTGTAGAATTTATTCCTTTAGAAAAATATGACTAAGTTAGCTAGTGCAACGTTAGAATAGCTGGGAAATGGTCCCTGATCACTTTAAATACATTCTACAAGGCTCAAAGCGAGTGGAACTAATGGTGCTATAATGCTCTAAAGCCTCGGATCAAACTCTAAACCGGTTTATTCTCGGGACCTCCTTGAAACTTTATATTGGATCTAGACCGCGCGTCGAAAGTTAGATACCTACCATCTTAGACCGTTATGACCACTTAGCTGGGCTTGGTAATCGTTTCGAAAATCAAGTCCAACTGACATTCAGAGGCTATTTCATTGAGCCTGGAGTGAAGAGAGTGAGAATAGGGTTAGAATTGGAATTTGAAATTCAAATCTGGCACACAAATTGACGCATCAGTATTGAGCATTCTGACCGTCAGAATTCAGCCAAATTACACCCTTGGATCAGGAAATTTTTTTATTACATATCACGAGACTTATAGGCCTGATCTTGGTGCGGTGACCGTTAAACTGAAACTGGACCGCCACGTGCGATCTGGGAACCCTACTGGTCTGAAAACTGGATGTGTACTAGATCCAGTATGCATGAGCTTAAGTCCGATCGCATTTGGCCAGGGGACCATCAGAAATGCTCTTTTGGACCGAAATGGCCCCGATTTGGTTAGGCACCAAGTAAACATTGTTCCCAAGCCTATTTTGGGCATGTTTTAGGCTATAAAAGGGGTTGAAACCCTCACTCCTCTCTCCCATCCGAATTTGAGAGAAACCCTAACTTGGGAGAGAGAAAAAGGTGAGAGATTGTGAGAGAGAGTGGGAGAGTTCTTCCTGCTACTTGTGCTCCGTGTTGCACGTGCTTAAGCAACGCACCTCTAGCTCTTTCCTGACGATTTCACCGCGATTCTAGGTAAGTAAATACCTTAAATAGTTGCTGATTTGAGGTTCCTTTGTTTCCATAGCGATGTAGCTCATGGATCTTGTGTATTAGGTTCCCTATTCGCCGTAGATGAAGCGTATACGCTCCGTTTCAATTCACAAGTCTACAAGACATAAGGTGAGGATTTTAGACGCTTTGATTGACGGTTCCCAACGCTTTCAATGTCGTTTAATAGTAGATTATTGACGGCATCGCCGTTTGACATGTACAATATGCTCTCCGTTTCCTGTTTCGTAAATTAACGAAGAATATGAGATTTAGGGCATTTTAGTCATTTGTAGGAAGTACTGTTTACATTCATATTTTGCTGATGTGATTGACATGTTTTGTTGTCGCATTAGGAAGTTAGGAATACGTGCATAATTAGTTTGGCGAAGAGATTCGCCTAATTGCACACTTCGGGTCGACATGCTATATGTAGACTTAAGTGTGTAGTGTATGTGTTTGTATAAATGTTTGTATTAGTATGTATTGAACTAAATGATGTTATGAATTAGTTTGAGATGGATTTCTCAATTAATATGCTAGCCTAAATGATTTCCCACATGTTGACTATATGCATGATTTCATTACATGCATGAAATATATGTGTTTGAAGATTTACTTAAGTTGAATGTTATAACATGTGTTAACATGCTCACATGATTGTATTTCAATTCCAATATTCCTATATAAATTGCTGATGTGATTACGTAATTGTTTGGGACTAGACTAATCCAGGCAGTCGGTAACCGAGCGAATTCGTGGCTGACTGGTCATAGCCACGAACGACGCGTCGATGAACGCGATTCGTGTTTGGAGTTGGCGGCAGTGGTTAGGCCACGCGAAGTGTTTCCCGCACTTCATGTCGTTCGACTTGAGATGCGATCGCGCTAGTCGAGCCCGTCAAGCAACCCGACTGGCCGATGTATGTTCACCTTGTATGAGTCATAACTGCTTGAACCTAGGGTACTGAACTTACCATTGTAAACCCTGTTAACCATGGTACCTTGATGCACGAAGACTCATGAGCCGGGCATGGTGGTATGGGACACCGTGGTCGAGCTGTCGGCCTACGCTGGGGCCACAAACCTCCCCGTAGTGATCAGTGAGCACTTAGACTCGTGAGCAGATTATGGTGGTATGGGACACTATATTCTAGCTGTCGGCCTACACTGATCAGGCGACGAGTCCTTTGTAGTGACCGCGAGCGTATTCTGAGTCCACAGGAGGCGACGACCCTTCCGTTGCAGTAGAGTACGGTAGGCCTGTATTGATAAGGTGATGGGGGAGCGGTGCAACGAGTGCGAGCAACAGCCCTGACAGCCCTTGTAGTGACCTACGAAATATACATCGTATGAGATTACTAGGAGTGACGACCCTAGATAGGATCTGTGTTGGGATTGATATAAGGGAAGTACCTTAGTTTCCAAATCCTGCTGTTTGAATGGACTAATAACAACTTGAAAATCAAATCACCATAGCATTGCATGTGCCTGGAAGATGTGGAGCACTCTAGGGAGTGTGGCATGCCGCGGTCGTAAGATGTTTCCGTATGAGGGAGATCGTCGGTTAGGGCATACATCATGTCATGTCATCTTGCATTAACAACAGTATTAGGATTGTCTGATTTACTGCTTTACTATTATCGCATGATTGAATTGTGAACATGCTAATCTTTGCTCTATGATTTCACTGAGTTGATCACTCACTCCCACGTTACGGGATGGTGTTTGCAACACCCACCAGACCCTGTTGTAGATGCAGGTGAGGCTGAGATCCAGGAGGCAGAGCCAGAATTTGACGAGGACCAGGACGAGTTCTCGTACATGCAGTATCACGATGGCTTTGCGTAGGCGACCTGGATCGATGGGATTTCAGTGGGACCATTTTGGATATTTATTTTGTTCATGTATATGTATATGAGACTTAGAGATGTAGTCATACTTTGGAGACAGATGAGATTTACTTTGTTTTTCCATACAGTGATATATATATTGTTTAGTCTTCCGCTTGCTTTTATCACTGGATCTGAAGTATGAATTGCAGTTTTGGTATACTTTTACTCACGTGAATGCTTTAAATCAGACAACACTGAATCATAATCATTTTTGTTGCATAAGTGACGGTCTGGAACTCGGGAGTTGAGTTTATATACGACCCCCGATTTTCAGGGTGTTACAATCTGTCACGCCCCAAACTCGGAAACAGGGCTCACAAAATTCCCGATCGCCGAATCCAGAGCCGACAGCCTCCATAGAACCCCATTCTCGGCTCCTAGCTCCCATTCTCCAGGTTCCGATCCTGGGATGCTACGAGGAGGATTTTCAACATCAGTTTGATTCGTAATAAGCATAACCAAAGGCATAACCCACAAACAACAACCAAGAACTCTATTACATTTCCACTATGATCAAAAACTTTACAAGTACAATGAGCATAAAGGGAAATACAATGGTAAAGAACAAAAACTCCAAAAAGCTCAGCAACGTGCTCTTTCCTCAGCGCTGCTGCGATCCAACATCACCTGCGCGCAACGGTCATGCATAAGCTTATAGAAAGCTTAGAGGGTGGTGAAAGTGTATGCGCAAGGTAGTAATATGAACATGTAATGTCAGAGTAATGCGGAATATGCAGATGGAACCATAATATCATGAGCCATACCAAGGCTTATGCGATGCAAGACATGAATGGTATCGGCCATCCCAAGGCCATGCGATGTGCAATGCAACTCAAGCATACAGATCCTCATCTATTTCCATACATCAATACAACTCAAAATATGAAATATCACCGGGGTCTAGTACACTCTAAACCAGATTGCCGCCACATCGCGCGTAATAAGGTAAGTGGAAGAGACCACACTATCCGTCTACCAATATCGGGCGTGACTCGTCGATAGCGGACCCATTCCTCGAGCTGGTCAAACTCAGCCTAGGAGTGCCCCCTGCTCTCGGGCGGATAAGGCCGCACCCCCTTCCAATCGACTACGACACAGTGGAGAGCATAGCCAACTGGTATTCGGCACTCAGCGCTCATCTACCCACTCGATCTAGACGTTGGAGCAATCTCTTGGTACCATAAGGGTTTAGGGACTTTCACCCAGTGTAACGCCCGTGAAAAATCCATACTTGGGCTCGAGTACCAACTCGACCCGAAATCGCGTAGAATTAATTTCCATAGAAATTAAGCGTAAGTTAGCTAGCGCAACGCTAGAGTAGCTGGGAAATAGTCCCTGATCACTTTAAATACGTTCTACAAGACCCAAATCGAGTAGAACAAATGACTCTATAATACTCTATAACCTCGGATCAAACTCTAAGCGGGTTTGTTCTCTGGACCACTTTGAATTCTTGTATTGGATTTAGACCGCGCGTCGAAAGTCCGATACCTCCTATCTTAGACCGTTAGAACCACCTAGCTGGACTTGACAATCATTTCGAAAATCAAGTCAAACCGATAATCACAGACTATTTCGTTGAGCCCGGACTGAAGAGACCGCGAATAGGGACAGAATTGGAATTTCAAATTCAAATCTGGCACACGACTTGACACGTCAGTATTAAGCACTCTGACCGTCAGAATTCATCCAGATTACACCCTCGGATCAGAAAAAATTTCTATTTATTATCATGAGACTTCCAGCCCTGATCTACGTGCGGTGACCGCTGAACAGAAACTGGTCCACCACATGCGATCTGCGAACCCTGCCGGACTGAAAACTTAATACGTGCTAGATCTGGTACGCATGAGCTTAAGTCCGATCGCGATCGACCAGGGGACCACCAGAAAGCAACTTTTGGACCGAAACAGCCCCGAAATGGATAGGCACCAAGTAAACTTCGTTCCGGAGCCTGTTTTCGGCATTTTTAAGCTTATAAAAGGGGTTGAAACCCTCATTCCTCTCTCCCATCCAAAAATTGCAAACCCTAGGAAAAGGAGAGAGAGTTTGAGAGAGAGAGTGGAAGGGATTTTTCACGTCTCCGAGCCACCGACTGCTACTGCTTCAGCAACTCTTCCCAATCACCTGGCTGGTGATTTCTCCGTTCTTTCAGGTATAAAAATACCCTAGAACTTGTTGATTTAGGGTTTACTTAGATTCATAGCATGTTAGCTAACGTAACTTGTAAAATAGGTTCTCCTACTACCGTAGACGAAGCACACACGCTCCGTTCAAAATCACGCATCCGTAAGAGACTAGGTGAGGATTCTAGACGCTTTGATTGACGGTTTACAACGCTTTCAATGTCGTTTAATAGTAGATTATTGACGGCATCGCCGTTTGACATGTACAACATGCTCTCCGTTTCCTGTTTCGTAAATTAACGAAGAATATGAGATTTAGGGCATTTTAGTCATTTGTAGGAAGTACGGTCTACATTCATATTTTGCTGACGTGATTGACATGGTTTGTTGTCGCATTAGGAAGTTAGGAATGCGTGCATAATTAGTTTGGCGAAGAGATCCACCTAATTGCGCACTTTGGGTCAACATACTATATGTAGACTTAAGTGTGTAGTGTATGTGTTTGTATTAGTATGTATTGAATTGAATGATGTTATGAGATAGTTTGAGATTGATTTCTCAATTAATATGCTGACATAAATGATTTCCTACATGTTGACTGTATGCATGATTTCATTACATGCATGGAATACATGTGTTAGAAGATTTGCTTAAGTTGAATGTTATAACATGTGTTAATATGCTCACATGATTGTATTTCAATTTCAATACTCTCACTGAAATTGCTGATGTGATTCCATAAATGTTTGGGACTACACTTAGTCCAGGCAGTCGGTAACCGAGCGAATTCGTGGCTGACTGGTCATAGCCACGAACGACGCGTCGATGAACGCGATTCGTATTTGGAGTTGGCGGCAGTGGTTAGGCCACGCGAAGTGTTTTACGCACTTCATGTCGTTCGACTTGAGATGCGATCGCGCTAGTCGAGCCCGTCAAGCAACCCGACTGGCCGATGTATGTTCACCTTGTATGAGTCATAACTGCTTGAACCTAGGGTACTGAACTTACCATTGAAAACCCTGTTAACCATGGTACCTTGATCCACGAAGACTCATGAGCCGGGCATGGTGGTATGGGACACCGTGGTCGAGCTGTCGGCCTACGCTGGGGCCACAAACCTCCCCGTAGGGACCAGTGAGCACCTAGACTCGTGAGCAGATTATGGTGGTATGGGACACTATATTCTTGCTGTCGGCCTACACTGATCAGGCGACGAGCCCTTTGTAGTGACCGCAAGCGTATTCTGAGTCCACGGGAGGCGACGACCCTTCCGTTGCAGTAGAGTACGGTAGGCCTGTATTGATAAGGTGATGGGGGAGCGGTGCAACGAGTGCGAGCAACAGCCCTGGCAGCCCTTGCAGCGACCTACATAAATATACCTCGTATGAGATTACTAGGAGTGACGACCCTAGATAGGATCTGTGTTGGGATTGATATAAGGAAAATACCTTAGTTTCTCAATCCTGCTGTTTGAATGGACTAATAACAACTTGGAAATCATATCACCATAGCATTGCATGTGCCTGGAAGATGTGGAGCACTCTAGGGAGTGTGGCATGCCGCGGTCGTAAGATGTTGCCGTATGAGGGAGATCGTCGGTGAGGGCATACATCACGTTATGTCATCTTGCATTAACAACAGTATTAGGATTGTCTGATTTACTGCTTTACTATTATCGCATGATTGAATTGTGAACATGCTAATCTTTGCTCTATGATTCCACTGAGTTGATCACTCATTCCCACGTTACGGGATGGTGTTTGCAACACCCACCAGACCCTGTTGTAGATGCAGGTGAGGCTGAGATCCAGGAGGTGGAGCCAGACATCGACGAGGACCAGGACGAGTTCTCGTACATGCAGTATCACGATGGCTTCCCGTGGGCGACCTGGATCGATGGGACTTCAGTGGGACTATTTTGAACATTACATTTTTGTTCATATATATGTATATGAGACTCAGAGATGTAATCTTACTTTGGAGATACATGAGATTTACTTTGTTTTTCCATACAGTGATATATATATATTGTTTAGTCTTCCGCTTGCTTTTATCACTGGCTCTGAAGTATGAATTACAGTTTTGGTATACTTTTACTCATGTGAATGCTTTAAATCAGACAACATTGCATCATAACCATTTTTGTTGCATAAGTGACGGTCTGGAACTCAGGAGTTGAGTTTATACACGACCCCCGATTTTCAGGGTGTTAAAAGTTGGTATCAGAGCATGAATGAAAGTATACTGGGCCTGGGTTATGGTCTCGCGACGTATGCTGTCGCTTCCTTTGACTTAGGTGGGTGCGAGAAGGGTTTAGAAACACTCCTAGGATCGCAGATTCGCCGATAGGCGAAGTCTATTAGAATCGATCGCAAGATCGAGTCTGTAACGCATCTCGGGTCGCGTAAAGCAACTCGAATAGCTTCTAAGCCGTAGGAAGTCGGGTTGAGACGTCCTATGAGCGTTTTTAAACCGTAAAAGTGAATCCTTAGGCCGTGGGATGACCACGACTCCTGTATTCAATCGTCAGGGCTTAAAAACCCTGTTTCACCAAAAATCTTCAAAATTCTTCCTCTAAACACTCCGATCTTCATTTCTTTCTTATCCATTTCATGTTAGGCATCAAACCTAATGTGAAAATAACACAAATTAGTACTTTCACAAAATGGTACAGTGAATAGTAAAATTTCATGAAAAATGGCCATAAGGCCATTCTAACTTCACTTTCTTTAGCAACTAAGGATCTATATGGATGTACTGGATCCTTCTACCCCAAAATCATATACTGCATTATAGGGTTTTGTATTCGGGATTGCGGAGTGGTCCCGGAAAGCCCTGAACACATGTTTGGGCTCATATAGGTCAAAATACAATGAACCAGGGGGTGGACCACACATTTTTGGGGTCCCTGGACCATGGGGGACCAGACCCATATGGTCCCACCGACCAACTGAGGAGTTGGCCAGCGATGCCATCGCCGGTTCGGCGATGCATCGCTTACCGGTGGGGTCCGTTGGTCCTGATTTTTGAGCGCACGCTCTTAAATGAGGTGCACATCATTCCCACATAGCTCCCGTCCCACGAAAACCCCTAAAACACACCCTTCCTTCACAAATAACCCTCCCCTTAGCCCTATTTTCAATTTTCAGCAACCACCTCCAAAGTCTGGGATTCCCAATCGTCACTAGATCCTTCCTTGGCCAAAACCGACCATCATCCATCACTTCTTGGGAGTTGGTAGCCCTTCCTCTTGAAGATTTCACCATTTGGAGCTCCAAAAACCCCCAAATCGAGCTGAAATCGTGAGGTGCTCCATTCCACTTTTTTGTTTCCATTTCTCCCTGAAAATACACTCCTGGGAAGCTTGAAGCATCCCTCTACGACGCCTAGATTTCCTTTTTCCAGATTAGACAGCCACTTCTCCGCATTTTTACCATTTTTCATGGCTTTCGTGGAAGCCATTTTAGGCCTTTTATCACTCTCATCCATCATATCTTTGATGGGTAAGAGAAAAATCGCAACAGATGAGGCTGGGCCGAGCCGCCCTGCTCAATCGAGAAGACCGCGGGGTGGTGCCGCAAGTTCAAGCACCGCCGCAGGTCCAGCTGCAGTCCTAGAGTGCCGTACAAAGCGGGATTTGGGTCCCCATGCACACCTTGGTCGAGCAATTCTATCGGAGATGCCTCATGTCCAATACACTGATCGTAAAGTGTTATTTGAGGCAGACGTAGATGGACGACTATTCGGCGAATATCTGTTGTTCGAATGCATTGAAGCTGCGCATTGGGGTCCAATTTTTGAAGCTCGCGCTCGCGCTAATGTGAGCACCGTTCGTGCCTTCTACGCTAGTATCCAGAATCCTACCTTGGAGCCCTTGCAGTTCAAAATCCCTTTTGGTAGAGATCGGATGGCTACGATCGATGTTTGGTTGATTGCGCGACTTCTCAACGTGCCTCTTGGTGATGTTCATCCTAGTCAGAAGAATCTGAGGACTAGGCGTGAATGAGATCGCCGCACCAGGTTTCTATGCGGTAAGTTGGTTCCATGGTAGCCTAATAATAGCCTCGAGACAACGTATATATCTGAGAATTTGCGCCTGCTGCACCATATCTGTACGTATAATGTTTATCCCATGTCGACGAACCGCATTGAATGTACACGCCTTATAGTCGATTTCTTATATCTGGTGGCCCAGGGAGAGAACGTATGTGTGGCCACTTTCATCTTACGGCAGATAGTCCTCATAGCCAAGTCAAGAAGGACATCCGAATCACTTCCTTTTGGCCGACTGGTTTGCAAGATCGCCCTCGAGTTTGCTTACAGACTTGGGCCGGAAATGCCAGTTTCGATTCATAGTATTGATGAGTCGACAATGGTCAAGATGAAGATTGGGTCACAATACCATGAAAATCAACTTGAAAAGGATAGTGAGGATGACTTTGATGACGAGGGAGATCAAAGTGAAGAAGAACCTGGAGCAGAGGTTCAGGAAGAAGTCCAGGAAGAGGCAGAAGAGGAGGCTCAGGATACTGATGAGAGCCCTCCTCCTTCTGCGCAGGCTACTATCGACGATCGCATTGCTCGGATGGAGGAGAGTCAGACCGCTTTGCGAAGAGAAGTGCAGGAACTTCGCGCTAAAGTCAAGGATGCCAAGGCCGTTACAAAGAAGAAACTCGACAAGGTGACTTGCACCTTGAAGGCGATCCTGTGTTGCTTATAGGATAAGGGTGCTCCTCCTCCGTCACCAGACTCCGACTAGCGATGCGATCTTTGATGTTATTATCAGTAGTTAGTCATTTCCTGTTTTATGAGTGTAAGCCTGTTAGGGCTAGTGCTTTGCTTGTGTTGCTGTTGCAATTTTAACTATCTTAGTTCCCATGTATTTCTCGTCGTGATGCTTGTAAGGATATATCCCTTGTATTGTGATAATTTTGATTAATTAAAATGCATGGAATGCCTTTGACTTCTTGTGTGAATGATTGTGGTGTATTTGTGCAATTGAGACTGACAAGGTTGCGCCCTATTTTGAATATAAGGAATGCCACCTAAGGCTACGCGGAGCACGGTTCGGCTCGCACTGACTGAGCATATGGATCAGACTCCTTCGCAGTCTGACACTCATGCGGACCCTGCTTTGGGCCCGATTCCTGAGGCGGTTTGATCGTCTCAGCCTGCCGCTGGTCCTACAGATGGACCACCGCCATTTACGCCATCAGTCAGAGAGCCATATCGCATCTACTTCCACACAGCATCCGCCACAGCCTGCTCCACCCCCTGTCAGATTCGAGCAGATGATGGTTATGATGCTGCAGCAGCAGCAGCTTCTGACTACCATCGTGGGGACATTAGCCCAGGGTGGGGGTGCGGCTCTATCTACACCACCTGCACCACCTGCGCATCCAGTTGAGGATGCTTATACATACGCCCAGGATGAGGGCATGGCTCATCCTGCGCCGCGTGCTTACCCCGCGGGGAATCCCGCTGATACAAGGGGCCTATTGGAGCAATTTTAGCTCTTGCGGCCTCCTACTTTCACGGGTTCTCACAGACCCGAGGAGGCTGAGTACTGGCTCGACCGTGTGTTGAAGATTTTACAGATGCTTCATTGTACTGAGGCCGAGCAGGTAGAGCTGGCTACATTCCTGTTTGAGAGAGAGGCCAGCATGTGGTGGGATAGCGTACTGCGGACCGTTGTCGCCGGCTATGTATGGACGTGGGTAGCGTTTGAGTTCCGCTTCCATGAGAAGTATTATCCCCAGACTTACAGGCACGACAGGGAGAATGAGTTTCTCCGTCTCAGACAGGCAACTATGATAGTTACAGAGTATGAGCATCGGTTCACAAAGTTGGGCAGATACGTCCCGACGATTTTGGCTGATGAGCAGATGCGCATACGGTGCTTTTTGGAGGGTTTGCGACCGGATATTCGGTCAAAGATGTGCTGTGTTAGCATTCCCTCTTATGCGGAGTTGATTCACCTGTCCATGCGGGCAGAGCAGGACGTGGATCGACTTGCGCGATCTCGTGGCCCTGTTGCTTCTAAGCCACGACCAGACTTGCCAGACAGGCCCTTTGCGGGCAAGAGGCCTCGTATTGATCCCCCTGCTAGGACTACAGTGCCTGTACCACCGTTTCGGAGCCCCGATTTGACGTGCACATATTGTGGGAAGTCAGGCCACTTGGCGCAGAGCTGCTTTTCGAGGATGCGGGACAGTGGGTTCTCGCCGCCACAGAAGATTGACCATGTGCGTCCACAGGCGATATCAGCACCGCCTATACGGTCAGCTCCTGCGCACCCTACATTCAGACCTCCGGTATCGCAGATCAGACAGCCTCCACAGCCCCTGACACAGCGGCCGAACCGGCCACAGTAGGCTCGGGTTCATGCATTAACAGCTGAGGCAACTGCGACGCCAACTTTCCAGCATTCAGCCTTCGAGGTCACGGCCCATATTGGAGGTACTCCCGTACTTGTGATGGTGGACACTGGTTCCAAGATTTCTTTGATATCGCTTGCCGTAGTCAGACGTCTTGGGTTACAGACTATCACTATGGATAGCGTGTGAGTCTTTGCAGCTCATGGTGATTATTCGGATGTCACCCAGATGTGTGAGGGTTGTTTAGTTGATCTGGGAGGCAGGACGATGACTCATGATCTTGTCGTCGATCCCTCGCTCGTTTATCTCGACGTCATTCTTGGCATGGACTGGTTGAGTGCAGCGAGAGCCGAGATTGACTGCGAGGCTCGTATGGTGACGGTGTACGAGCCTGAGGGCACGCCTTTCACGTTTTCAATGCGGGTAAATCTCCCTTTCCGCATACTTAGCTACGCCACTTTATTGCGCGACGCTGGTGCCTAGGTACTCGAGCATGTGCCAGTCGTTTCCGAGTTCGGGGATCTGTTCAGGAAGATCCATGGTTTGCCGCCCCGACGTGAGATCGATTTCACTATCGATCTGGTTCCTGGATCTACGCCCGTCTCACTACCGATGTATAGCATGGCACCATGTGAGATGGAGGAGTTGAGGACGCAGATTGATGGTCTGCTAGAGCTTGGCCTTATACGGCCCAGCGTGTCTCCTTGGGGAGCACCGGTCTTGTTCGTGAGGAAGAAGGATGGTTCGATGCGATTGTGTACTGATTATCGCAGGCTGAACCAGCTCACGGTGAAGAACAAGTACCCTTTGCCCAGGATCGATGACTTGTTCGATCAGCTGAGAGGAGCGCAGTACTTCTCGAAGATTGATCTTCAGTCAGGTTATCATCAATTGCGCGTCAGGGATGAGGACGTGCAGAAGACAGCATTCAGGACCAGTTTTGGCCACTGCGAGTTCCTCGTGATGTCGTTCGGTCTCACGAACGCACCAGCCGTGTTCATGGATCTGATGAACCGGGTATTTCGGCCTTTCCTCTATCAATTCGTCGTTGTATTAATTGACGACATTTTGGTGTACTCTAGGAGTCGAGAGGAGCACGAGGAGCACTTGCGTTTGGTCCTAGATACGCTCAGACGGCATCAGTTGTTCGCACAGTACAAGAAGTGCGACTTCTGGAAGCAGGAGGTGAAGTTTCTGGGACACGTGGTGTCCAAGGATGGCATGGCAGTTGACCTGTCTAAGGTAGCTGCGGTGCAGGACTGGAAGCAGCCTGGTTCTGTCACTGAGGTGAGGAGCTTCTTAGGTCTCGCTGGCTACTATCGGCGCTTCATACGGGACTTCTCGAAGATCGCGAGACCCTTATCTCAATTGACACGGAAGGACGTGAAGTTCGCCTGGAATGATAAGGCGGAGTCAGCTTTTCAGGAGCTGAAGGACAAACTTACGTCCGTCCCTGTGCTAATATTACCAGAGCAGGGGGTTAGATACACTATATACACTGACGCGTCTAGCGTTGGTTTGGGTTGTGTCCTTATGCAGAGGGACAGGATAATTTCGTATGCCTCGAGACAATTAAGGAAGCACGAGGAGAATTATCTTACACACGACCTAGAGTTGGTAGCCGTTATATTCGCACTGAGACTCTGGAGACATTACCTCTACGGAGAGGAGTTCGAGCTCTTTTGCGACCACAAGAGCCTCAAGTACATATTCACACAGCGAGACTTGAATATGAGGCAACGGCGATGGATGGAGACGTTGAAGGACTTCAAGTTTGAAGTCTCTTACCATCCTGGGAAGGCGAACCTTGTGGCTGACGCGTTGAGCCGCAAGAAGGCGATAGAGTTTGCAGCTCCGCTGATGGTTGCCGAGTGGGATATGGTTGAGTTTTTGCGAGACTTTGAGCAGAAACTCACTGTAGAGGAGCCGTTTGGGTTCATCGCACATGTACAGGTGCGATCTCAGATCGATGACCTAGTCATCGAGGCGCAGAGGGACGATGCGCATCTTACTGAGCTTCGAGAGCAGGCCAGTGATGATGCTGACGCCGACTGGCGAGTTGGTATGGATGGGGGCTTACGTTATCGTGGCAGCCTATGCGTCCTAGATGTCCCTGACTTGAGACGAGAGATTCTCGAGGTTACGCATTGTACTAGACTCGCGATGCATCCAGGCAGCACAAAGATGTATCGTGATGTGAAGAGGACGTATTGGTGAGAAGGTATGAAGACCCACATAGCTGAGTTCGTGTCCCGTTGTCTCACTTGTCAGCAGGTGAAGGCAGAGCATCGCCGACCACCTGGACTTTTGCAGCCTATGCCGATTGCAGAGTGGAAGTGGGATTTCATTTCCTTGGACTTCATTTCTGGGTTGCCGAAGACGAGGAAGGGACATGATTCCATTTGGGTGATCGTCGACCGATTGACGAAGTCGGTGCACTTCCTACCGATCAGAGTTACGAACTCTGCAGACGAGCTGGCTAGATTGTACATCAGAGAGATTGTGCGTCTGCATGGAGTTCCGTTGGAGATCGTGTCGGACAAAGACACGCGGTTCACTTCTATCTTCTGGACTTGCATTCAGGAGACTATGGGTGTGAAGTTGAAGTTCAGTACTGCCTTCCACCCACAGACAGACGGACAGACAGAGCGAGTGAACCAGATCTTGGAGGATATGTTGCGAGCTTGCGCATTGGACTTCAAGGACAGTTGGGATGATTGTCTTGCATATGCGGAGTTTGCATACAACAATAGCTTATAGGCGAGTATCGGTATGGCACCTTATGAGGCGCTGTATGGGCGACCTTGTCGCGCACTGCATTATTAGTTAGAGGTCGGTGAGCGTATCTTGATCGGCCCAGAGTTAGTGCAGGCGACGTCAGAGAAGATTGATACTATTCGACGTCAGCTTCTTACAGCGCAGAGCAGACAGAAGAGCTATGCCGATACGAGACGGAGGCCACTAGAGTTCACAGTTGGGGATCATGTGTTTTTGTGACTTTCCCCTATGAAGGGAGTCCTTCGGTTCGGGAAGAAGGCGAAGCTGGCACTGCGATTCATTGGACCATTCCAGATCCTCGATCGTGTGGGAGCGGTGGCTTACTGCTTGGCTTTACCCACGCCTCTCGCGAGCGTTCACAACGTATTTCATGTTTCTATGCTGAAGAAGTACGTTGCTGATCCTTCCCATATCATCAGATGGGAGCAGGTGCAGTTAGGAGAGGATGTTACTTATATCCTGCGACCGACACGCATCCTAGACAGGAAGGAACAGGTACTGCATAGCAAGGTGATTCCCCTTGTGAAGGTATTGTGGACGCATCACTCTGAGGAGGAGGCTACTTGGTAGACAGAAGCCGAGATCAGAAAGAACTACCCACAGCTTCTCGAGGAGTACAAAAAGGTACAAATTTCGAGGATGAAATTATTTGTTAAGGGGGGTAGATTGTAACGCCCGTGAAAAATCCGTACTTGGGCTCGAGTACCAACTCGACCCGAAATCGCGTAGAATTAATTTTCATGGAAATTAAGCGTAAGTTAGCTAGCGCAACGCTAGAGTAGCTGGGAAATAGTCCCTGATCACTTTAAATACGTTCTACAAGACCCAAATCGAGTAGAACAAATGACTCTATAATACTCTATAACCTCGGATCAAACTCTAAGCGGGTTTGTTCTCTGGACCACTTTGAATTCTTGTATTGGATTTAGACCGCGCGTCGAAAGTCCGATACCTCCTATCTTAGACCGTTAGAACCGCCTAGCTGGACTTGACAATCATTTCGAAAATCAAGTCAAACCGATAATCACAGACTATTTTGCTGAGCCCGGACTGAAGAGACCGCGAATAGGGACAGAATTGGAATTTCAAATTCAAATCTGGCACACGACTTGACACGTCAGTATTAAGCGCTCTGAGCGTCAGAATTCATCCAGATTACACCCTCGGATCAGGAAAAATTTTTATTTATTATCATGAGACTTCGAGCCCTGATCTACGTGCGGTGACCGCTGAACTGAAACTAGTCCGCCACGTGCGATCTGCGAACCCTGCCGGACTGAAAACTTAATACATGCTAGATCTGGTACGCATGAGCTTAAGTCCGATAGCAATTAACCAGGAGACCACCAGAAAGCAACTTTTAGAACGAAACAGCCCCGAAATCGATAGGCACCAAGTAAACTTCGTTCCGGAGCCTGTTTCCGGCATTTTTAAGCTTATAAAAGGGGTTGAAACCCTCATTCCTCTCTCCCATCCAAAAATTGCAAACCCTAGGAAAAGGAGAGAGAGTTTGAGAGAGAGAGTGGAAGGGATTTTTCACGTCTCCGAGCCACCGACTGCTACTGCTTCAGCAACTCTTCCCAATCACTTGGCTGGTGATTTCTCCGTTCTTTTAGGTATAAAAATACCCTAGAACTTGCTGATTTAGGGTTTACTTAGATTCATAGCGTGTTATCTAACGTAACTTGTAAAATAGGTTCTCCTACTACCGTAGACGAAGCACACACGCTCCGTTCAAAATCACGCATCCGTAAGAGACTAGGTGAGGATTCTAGACGCTTTGATTGACGGTTTACAACGCTTTCAATGTCGTTTAATAGTAGATTATTGACGGCATCGCCGTTTGACATGTACAACATGCTCTCCGTTTCCTGTTTCGTAAATTAACGAAGAATATGAGATTTAGGGCATTTTAGTCATTTGTAGGAAGTACGGTCTACATTCATATTTTGCTGACGTGATTGACATGGTTTGTTGTCGCATTAGGAAGTTAGGAATGCGTGCATAATTAGTTTGGCGAAGAGATCCGCCTAATTGCGCACTTTGGGTCGACATACTATATGTAGACTTAAGTGTCTAGTGTATGTGTTTGTATTAGTATGTATTGAATTGAATGATGTTATGAGATAGTTTGAGATTGATTTCTCAATTAATATGCTGACATAAATGATTTCCTACATGTTGACTATATGCATGATTTCATTACATGCATGGAATACATGTGTTAGAAGATTTACTTAAGTTGAATGTTATAACATGTATTAATATGCTCACATGATTGTATTTCAATTTCAATACTCACGCTGAAATTGCTGATGTGATTCCATAAATGTTTGGGACTACACTTGGTCTAGGCAGTCGGTAACCGAGCGAATTCGTGGCTGACTGGTCATAGCCACGAACGACGCGTCGATGAACGCGATTCGTATTTGGAGTTGGCGGCAGTGGTTAGGCCACGCGAAGTGTTTTACGCACTTCATGTCGTTCGACTTGAGATGCGATCGCGCTAGTCGAGCCCGTCAAGCAACCCGACTGGCCGATGTATGTTCACCTTGTATGAGTCATAACTGCTTGAACCTAGGGTACTGAACTTACCATTGAAAACCCTGTTAACCATGGTACCTTGATCCACGAAGACTCATGAGCCGGGCATGGTGGTATGGGACACCGTGGTCGAGCTGTCGGCATACGCTGGGGCCACAAACCTCCCCGTAGTGACCAGTGAGCACCTAGACTCGTGAGCAGATTATGGTGGTATGGGACACTATATTCTTGCTGTCGGCCTACACTGATCAGGCGACGAGCCCTTTGTAGTGACCGCAAGCGTATTCTGAGTCCACGGGAGGCGACGACCCTTCCGTTGCAGTAGAGTACGGTAGGCCTGTATTGATAAGGTGATGGGGGAGCGGTGCAACGAGTGCGAGCAACAGCCCTGGCAGCCCTTGCAGCGACCTACATAAATATACCTCGTATGAGATTACTAGGAGTGACGACCCTAGACAGGATCTGTGTTGGGATTGATATAAGGAAAGTACCTTAGTTTCTCAATCCTGCTGTTTGAATGGACTAATAACAACTTGGAAATCATATCATCATAGCATTGCATGTGCCTGGAAGATGTGGAGCACTCTAGGGAGTGTGGCATGCCGCGGTCGTAAGATGTTGCCGTATGAGGGAGATCGTCGGTGAGGGCATACATCACGTTATGTCATCTTGCATTAACAACAGTATTAGGATTGTCTGATTTACTGCTTTACTATTATCGCATGATTGAATTGTGAACATGCTAATCTTTGCTCTATGATTCCACTGAGTTGATCACTCACTCCCACGTTACGGGATGGTGTTTGCAACACCCACCAGACCCTGTTGTAGATGCAGGTGAGGCTGAGATCCAGGAGGTGGAGCCAGACATCGACGAGGACCAGGACGAGTTCTCGTACATGCAGTATCACGATGGCTTCCCGTGGGCGACCTGGATCGATGGGACTTCAGTGGGACTATTTTGAACATTACATTTTTGTTCATGTATATGTATATGGGACTCAGAGATGTAATCATACTTTAGAGACAGATGAGATTTACTTTGTTTTTCCATACAGTGATATATATATTGTTTAGTCTTCCGCTTGCTTTTATCACTGGATCTGAAGTATGAATTGCAGTTTTGGTATACTTTTACTCATGTGAATGCTTTAAATCAGACAACATTACATCATAACCATTTTTGTTGCATAAGTGACGGTCTGGAACTCGGGAGTTGAGTTTATACACGACCCCCGATTTTCAGGGTGTTACACCCAGGGATATCTATAGTACCCCATGTAAAATAAGATTTTCGGTATCCAATCCTGCCAACCACGATCTGTCTGTGGAGGCTACGGCCCTGATGTCGCTGGGGCGTACAATAACCATAGGCCTTAAATAGTCCAAATGGGCCTAACCCATAGGCCTTGCATGCATAACAAAGTGGGCTTAAACCCATGGACCCTTTTTATAATCAAATGGGTTTAGTCCCATGGGCCTTACAATATAACAAATGGCCTAGTCTTATGGCCTTAGAACATATCAATTTGGGCCCAATCCCATGGCCTTACACAAATCAAAGTGGGCCCCAATGAACTACTGTAACTGCATTAGGATGGTCCTCAAAACAGGCCAAGGTGGGGTCCATATGAGCTAAGGATCTAACTCATTCTTTAAGCCTATGTTATAAAACAGACTCTTAAAATGAATGGACGGTTTGGATGCAGCCCATGCATCATGGGTGGGTCCCATTGCCACTGGACAGCGGGGGTGGCGTGTGCATCAAGGAGAGCTCCACCGTCCGCTTTACGGTGGAGATAGCGCAGCAGCAAGGTGGGCGCCACCGTCCACTGGATGGTGGGCTACAACACATACAATGTTGTGGGTCCCATGCGAGGCCCACTGTGATGTTTAGATGACATCCAACCCATTCATAAGGTCACTCGGACCTGGATGAAGGAAAAACATAAATTTCAGCTTGAACCAAAACTTCTGTGGGCCCCAAAAGATTTAATTCACACTATTTCACGTGGTGTGGGCCACCTGAGTTTTGGATCTGTCTCATCTTTGGAGGGGGGCCCACCACTGGGGTGGCCCACCTAATGAGTGGCTTAGATATCAAATAAACATTATAGTGGGGTCCACACACAGGGCCATGGGCCACCTCCCCACGCCCGTCCGCCCGCCGCTGCACGGTTGCACGCACAGGAAGTCTATGGAAAAGTACAGACCAAGATACGGGTCTTACACCATCCATCGTCGCTGCCTCATATTCAAGTCTCGCTGCGTGAATATGTACTTGAGGCTCTTGTGGTCGCAAAAGATCTCGAACTCCTCTCCATAGAGGTAATGTCTCCAGAGTCTCAGTGCGAATATCACGGCTGCCAACTCTAGGTCGTGTGTAGGGTAATTCTCCTCGTTCTTCCTTAATTGTCTCGAGGCATACGAAATTACCCTGTCCCCCTGCATAAGGACACAACCCAGACCAACGCTAGACGCGTCAGTGTATATAGTGTATCTAACCTCTTGATCTGGCAATACTAGCACAGGGGAGGACGTAAGTCTGTCCTTCAGCTCCTGAAAAGCTAACTCCCCCTTGTCATTCCAGGTGAACTTTACGTCCTTCCGTGTCAACTGAGATAAGGGTCTCGCTATCTTCGAGAAATCCTGAATGAAGCGCCGATAATAGCCAGCGAGACCCAAGTAACTCCTCACCTCAGTGACAGAACCAGGTCGCTCCCAGTCCTGAACCGCAGCTACCTTAGACAGGTCAACTGCCATGCCATCCTTGGACACCACGTGTCTTAGGAACTTCACTTCCTGCTTCCAGAAGTCGCACTTCTTGTACTGTGCAAACAACTGATGCTGTCTGAGCGTATCCAGGACCAAGCGCAAGTGCTCCTCATGCTCCTCTCGACTCCTGGAGTATACCAAAATATCGTCAATGAACACAACGACGAATCGATAGAGGAAAGGCCGGAATACCTGGTTCATCAGATCCATGAACACGGCTGGTGCGTTCGTAAGACCGAACGATATCACAAGGAACTCGTAGTGGCTAAAGCTGGTCCGGAATGCTGTCTTTGCACGTCCTCATCCCTGACGCGCAACTGATGATATCCAGACTGAAGATCAATCTTCGAGAAGTACTGCGCTCCTCTCAACTGATCAAACAAGTCATCGATCCTGGGTAAAGGATACTTGTTCTTCACCGTGATCTGGTTCATCCTGCGATAATCAATACATAATCGCATCGAACCATCCTTCTTCCTCACGAACAGAACCGGTGCTCCCCAAGGAGACACACTAGGCCGTATAAGGCCAAGCTCTAGTAAACCATCAATCTGCGTCCTCAACTCCTCCATCTCACACGGTGCCATGCGATACGTTGGCAGTGAGACAGGCGTGGAACCAGGAACCAGATCGATAGTGAAATCAATCTCTCGTCGGGGCGGCAAACCAGGGATCTTCCTGAACAGATCCCCAAACTCGCAAATGACTGGCGTATGCTCAAGTATCTGGGCACCAGCATCACGTAGCAAAGTAGCGTAACTAAGTATGCAGAAGGGGAGATTTACCCGCACTGAAAATGTAAAGGATGCGCCCTCTGGCTCATACGCAATCACTATACGAGTCTCGCAGTCAATCTCGGCCCTCGCTGTAGTCAACCAGTCCATGCTAAGAATGACGTCGAGATAAATAAGAGAGGGGTCATCGATGAGATATAGAGCCATCGTCTTACCCCCCAGATCCACCAAACAACCCTCACACATCTGGGTGGCATCTGTAAAAGACCCGTGAGCTGTATAAACTCGTACCCCATTCATAGTAATAGTCTGTAGCCCAATGCATCTGACTATGGCACGTGATATCAAAGAAATCGTGGATCCTGTGTCCACCATCATGAGAATAGGAATACCTCCAATGTGGACAGTGACCTCCAAGGCCGAATGCTGAGAAGTCTCCGTCGCAGCTGCCTCAGCTGTCAATGCATGCACCCGTGCTTGCTGTGGCCGGTTCGGCTGCTGTGCCATGGGCCGTAGAGGCTGCCTGATCTGAGATACCGGAGGTCTGAAGGAAGGGTGCACAGGAGCCAACCGTATAGGCGGTGCTGATATCGCCTGGGGGCGTGTACAGTCGATCTTCTGGGGCGGCGAGAACCCACTGTCCCGCATCCGAGCAAAATAACTCTGCACCGAATGGCCCGACCTCCCACAGTATGTACATGATAACTCGAGGCGCTGAAACGGTGGTACTGGCGCTGTAGCCCGAGTAGGAGGGTCGGTGCGAGGCCTCTTGCCCGCAAAGGGCCTGTCCTACATCTCTGGTCGTGGCCTAGGAGCAACAAGGCCACGAGATCGTGTAAGTCGATCCACATCCTGCTCTGCCAGCATGGACATGTGAATCAGCTCTACATATGAGGGAATGCTCACGCAACACATCTTCGACCGAATATCCAGTTGTAAACCCTCTAAAAAGCACCGTATGCGCATCTGCTCATCTGTCAAAATAGTTGCGACGTATCTGCCCAACTCGGTGAACCGATGCTCATACTCAGTCACCATCATGCCTCCCTGTCTGAGGCGTAGAAACTCATTCTCCCGATCATGCCTGTACGTCTGGGGATAGTATTTCTCGTGGAAGTGAAACTCGAACGCTGCCTAGGTCCATATACAATCGGCGGCAACGGTCCGCAATACATTGTCCCACCACAAGCTGGCCTCTCGCTCGAACAGGGACGTAACCAACTCTACCTGCTCAGCCTCTGAACAATGTAGCATCCGCAGTATCTTCGACACACGGTCGAGCCAATACTCGGCCTCCTCGGGTCTATAAGAACCCGTAAAAGTGGGAGGCCGTAAGCGCTGGAATCGCTCTAACAAGCTCCATGTGTCTGCGGCATTCCCCACATGGTAAGCAGGTGGTACAGGATGAGCCATGCCCTCATCCTGAGCATATGTATCAGCATCCTCAACTAGATGCGCAGGTGGTGCAGGAGGAGCCGCACTCCCACCCTGGGCTAGTGTCCCCACAATAGTAGTCAGGAGCTACTGCTGCTGCTGCATCATGGCCATCATCTGCTCAAATCTATCTGGAGGTGGAGCAGGCTGTGGCATGTACTGCATCGAAGAAGATGCACGATACGGCTCTCTGACAGGCGGTGTGAACGGCGGTGGTCCAACTGTAGGACCAGCAGTAGGCTGAGACGCACGCACTGTCTCAAGAATCGGGCCCACAGTAGGGTCCACATGTGCATCAGACTCGAAGGAGCCTGATCCATAGGCTCACTCAATGTAAGCCGAGTTGTGCTCCGTGTAGCCGTCGGCGGCATTCCCTATATTCAAAATAGGGCACAACCTTATCAGTCTCAATAGCATAAACACACCGCAATCATTCACATAAGAGTCAAAGGCATTCCATGCATTTCATTTAATCAAAATTGTCATAATACAAGGGATATCTCCTGTAACACCCTGAAAATCGGGGGTCGTGTATAAACTCAACTCCCGAGTTCCAGACCGTCACTTATGCAACAAAAATGGTTATGATTCAATGTTGTCTGATTTAAAGCATTCACATGAGTAAAAGTATACCAAAACTGCAATTCATACTTCAGATCCAGTGATAAAAGCAAGCGGAAGACTAAGCAATGTATATATCACTGTATGGAAAAACAAAGTAATCTCATCTGTCTCCGAAGTATGACTACATCTCTGAGTCTCATATACATGTAAATAAACAAAAGAATAAAGTTCAAAATAGTCCCACTGAAGTCCCCTCGATCCAGGTCACCTACGGGAAGCCGTCGTGATACTGCATATACGAGAACTCATCCTGGTCCTCGTCAATCTCCGGCTCCACCTCCTGGATCTCGTCCTCACCTGCAGCTACAACAGGGTCTGGTGGGTGTTGCAAACACCATCCCGTAACGTGAGAATGAGTGATCAACTCAGTGGAATCATAGAGCAAAGATTAGCATGTTCACAATTCAATCGCGCGATAATAGTAAAGCAGTAAATCAGACAATCCTAATACTGTTGTTAATGCAAGATGATATGACGTGATGTATGCCCTCACCGACGATCACCCTCATGCGGCAACATCTTACGACCGCGGCATGCCACACTCCCTAGAGTGCTCCACATCTTCCAGGCACATGCAATGCTATGGTGATATGATTTCCAAGTTGTTATTAGTCCATTCAAACAGCAGGATTGGGAAACTAAGGTACTTCCCTTGTATCAATCCCAACACAGATCCTGTCTAGGGTCGTCACTCCTAGTAATCTCATACGATGTATATTTCGTAGGTCACTGCAAGGGCTGCCAGGGCTGTTGCTCGCACTCGTTGCACCGCTCCCCCATCACCTTATCAATACAGGCCTACTGTACTCTACTGCACGGAAGGGTCGTCGCCTCCCGTGGACTCAGAATACGCTCGCGGTCACTACAAAGGGCTCGTCGCCTGATCAGTGTAGGCCGTCAGCTAGAATATAGTGTCCCATACCACCATAATCTACTCACGAGTTCAGGTGCTCACTGGTCACTACGGGGAGGTTTGTGGCCCCAGCGTAGGCCGACAGCTCGACCACGGTGTCCCATACCACCATGCCCGGCTCATGAGTCTTCGAGGATCAAGGTACCATGGTTAACAGGGTTTACAATGGTAAGTTCAGTACCCTAGGTTCAAGCAGTTATGACACATACAAGGTGAACATACATCGGCCAGTCGGGTTACTTGACGTGCTCGACTAGCGCGATCGCATCTCAAGTTGAACGACATGAAGTGCGTAAAACACTTCGCGTGGCCTAACCACTGCCGCCAACTCTCAACACGAATCACGTTCCTCGACGCGTCGTTCGTGGCTATGACCAGTCAGCCACGAATTCGCTCGGTTACCGACTGCCTGGACTAAGTCTAGTCCCACACATCTATGGAATCCTATCAGCATTACATGTTAAAGTATTGGAATCGAAATACATCATGTGAGCATGTTAACACATGTTATAACATTCAACTTTAACAAATCTTCAAGGCATACTTTCTATGCATGTAGTGCAATCATACATAAGGTAAACATGTAGGGAATCATTCAAGTCAGCATAGTAATCATGAAATCAAGCTCAAACTACTACATAACATCATTCAATTCAATACATACTAATACAAGCATTTATACAAACACATACACTACACACTTAAGTCCACATATAGTATGTCGACCCAAAGCGCGCAACTTGGCGAATCTCTTCGCCAAACTGATTATGCAAGCATTCCTAACTCCCTAATGTGGCGACAAACCATGTCAATCACGTCAGCAAAATATGCATGTAGACCGTACTTCCTACAAATGACTAAAATGCCCTAAATCTCATATTCTTCGTTAATTTACGAAATAGGAAACGGAGAGCATGTTGTACATGTCAAACGGCGATGCCGTCGATAATCTACTATTAAACGACATTGAAAGCGTTGTAAACCGTCAATCAAAGCGTCTAAAATCCTCACCTAGTCTCTTACGGTAGCAGAATTTTGAACGGAGCGTGTACGCTTCGTCTACGGCGGTAGGAAAGCCTGATTTATGGAATACGTTAGCTAACATGTTATGCAACTAAGTAAACCCTAAATCAGCAAGTTTTTGGGGTTATTTTATACCTGAAAAAGTGGAGAAATCACCAGCCAGGTGATTGGAAGGAAGTGCTGAAGCAGCAACTGTCGGTGGCTCGGAAGCGGGAAAAATCCCTTCTTCTCTTTCTCTCAAACTCTCTCTCCTTTTTTCTCTAGGGTTGCAAATTTCGGATGGAAGGGAGAAATGAGGGTTTCAACCCCTTTTATAAGCTTAAAATTGCCGAAAATAGGCTCCGGGACGAAGTTTACTTGATGCCTATCCATTTCGGGGCTGTTTCGGTCCAAAAACTGCTTTCTGGTAGTCCCCTGGTCGATTGTGATCAGACTTAAGCTCATGGGTACCAGATGTACCTCGTATTAAGTTTTCAGTCTGGCAGGGTTCGCAGATCGCACGTGGCGGACCAGTTTCAGTTCAGCGGTCACCGCACATAGATCAGGGCTGAAAGTCTCATGATAATAAATAGAAATTTTTCCTGATCCGAGGGTGTAATCTGGATGAATTCTGACGGTCAGAACGCTTAATACTGACGCGTCAAGTCGGGTGCCAGATTTGAATTTGAAATTCCAAATCCGTCCCTATTCGCGGTCGCCTCAGTCCGGGTTCAACGAAATAGTCTGTGGTTATCGGTTTGACTTGATTTTCGAGATGATTGTCAAGTCCAGCTGGGCGGTTCTAACGGTCTAAGATAGGAGGTATCAGACCTTCGACGCGCGGTCTAAATCCAATACAAAATTTCAATATGGTCCAGAGAACAAACCTGCTTAGAGTTTGATCCAAGGTTATAGAGTATTGTAGAGTTGTCTGTTCTACTCGATTTGGGTCTTGTAGAACGTATTTAAAGTGATCAGGGACTATTTCCCAGCTACTCTAGCGTTGCGCTAGCTAACTTACGCTTAATTTCCATGGAAATTATTTTTACGCGATTTCGGGTCGAGTTGGTACTCGAGCCCAAGTATGGATTTTTCACGGGCGTTACATCTCCTTACAAGCATCATGACAGAAAGTACATGGGAACTAAGACAGTTAAAGTTACAACAACAACATAAGCAAACTACTAGCCTTAACAGGCTTACACAACAAAAGCAGGAAACGACTAACTACTAACAACAACATCAAAGATCTTATCGCTAGTCTGAGTCGGGTGACGGAGGAGGAACACCCTTATCCTGCAAGCAACACAGGATCGCCTTCAAGGTACGAGTCACCTTGCCGAATTTCCTCATCGTAACGGCCTTGGTATCCTGGACCTCAGCTCGAAGTTCCTGAACTTTTCTTCGCAAGGTGACCTGGCTCTCCTCAATTCGGACAATGCGATCATCGCCAGTAGCCTGAGCAGAAGGAGGAGGGCTCTCATCTGTATCCTGAGCATCCTCTTCTACCTCTTCTTGGACTTCTTCCTCAACTTCTGCTCTAGGTTCTCCTTCACTTGGATCCTCTTCATCATCAAAATTATCCTCGCTATCCTCCTCAAGCTAAGTCTCACGGTACTGAGATGCGATCTTCATCTTGACCATAGTAAACTCATCAATGCTATGAATCGGAACTGGCAATTCCGGCCCAAGTATGTAAGCAAACTCAAGCGCGATCTTGCATATAAGTCGGCCAAAAGGAAGCGACTCAGACGTTCTTCTTGATCTCACTATGAGGATAATCTATCACAAGATGAAAGTGTCCATACACACATTCTCTCCCTGGGCCACCAGATACAAGAAATCAACCATAAGGCGTGTACACTCAATGCGATTTGTCGACCTGGGATACACGTTGAACGTGCAAATGTGGTGCAGCAGGCACAAATCATCAGACATATGAGACGGCTTGAGGCTATTGTTAGGGCTACCATGAAATCAGTTTACCACATAGAAACCTGGTACGACGATCTCGTTCACACCTACTCCTTAAATTCTTCACACTAGGATGAACATCACCAAGAGGCACGTTCAGAAGTCACGCAATCAACCGAACATCGATCGTAGCCATCCGGTCTCTACCAAAAGGAATCTTGAACTGCAATGGCTCCAGTGTAGGATTCTGGATACGAGCGTAGAAGGCACAAACGGTGCTCACATTAGCACGAGCACGAGCTTCAAAGATCGGACCCCAATGCGCAGCTTCAATGCGCTCGAACAATAGAAATTTGTCAAATAGTCATCCTTCCACATTCGCCTCAAACAACATCTTACAGTCAGTATATTGACCGTGAGGCATCTCTGCTAAAATCACTCGTCCAAGTTGAGTATGGGGATCCAAATCCCGCTTTATATGGAACTCTCGGGCTGTGCTTGGACTTACGGCGGCGCTTGAGCTAGCGGTGCCACCCTGTGGTCTTCTTGATTGAGCAAGGTGACTAGGCCCAGCCTCGTCCGTTGCGGACTTTCTCTTTTCCATCAAAGAGAGGATGGTGGAGAGTGACAAAAGACTCAAAATGGCTTCAACAAAAGCCATGGAAAATGGGGGAAATACGAAGAAATGGCTGTCCAAACTGGAAAAGGGAGATCTAGGCGTTGTAGAGGGATGCTTCAAGCTCCCTTAGGATGTATTTTTAGAGAGAAAAGAGAATGAAAAAGGGGAATGGAGTACCTCACAATTTCAGCTCGTTTTGGGGGTTGTAAGAGCTCCAAACAACGAGATTTGCAAGAGGGAGGGCTGCAAACAGCTATGGAATGATGGAGTGGGATCGTTTTCAACAGAGAATGGGTTTGGGAGCGATTTAGAATCACAGGTTTGGGTTAGGGCAGCAAGAAAATGAAAATGGGGCTAGGGGAAGGGCTGTTTGTGAAGGAAGTACCCCTTTTGGGGGTTTTCTATGGTCGAACACTACATGGGGGGTGTACACTACCCAAAATAGGGCATGTGCCCAAAAATCACATCAAGTGGGCCCCACCGGACGACGATGCATCTCCGAACCGGCGATGGCATCGCCGACCACCTCCCTAGTTGGTCAGTGGGACCATATGGGTCTGGTCCCCCATGGTCCAGGGACCCTAAAAAACTATGGGCCCCACCTTGGTTCATTGTAGATTGCCCTATGGAGGCCCAAACATGCCTTCAGGGCTTTTCGGGGTCAATCTGTAATCCCGAATATAATTTCCTATCATGCAGCATATGATTTTAGGGTAAAAGGAGCTAATACATCCATCTAGTCCATTAGTTGATAAAGAAAGAAAAATTAGAATGTCCTAATGGCCAGTTTTCATGAAATTTTACTATTCACTGTAAAATTTTGTTGAAGTATGATTTTGTATCATTTTCACACTAGGATCAATGCCTAACATAAAAATAATATGAAAGAATTGAAGAATGGAGTGGTGAGAGGAAGAATTTTGAAGATTTTAGGTAAAACGGGATTTTTAAGCCCTAGCGATTGAATGTAAGGGTTGTGGTTGTCCCACAGACGTATGATTCACATTTACGAGTTTAGAATCATTCGAAGAACGTCTCAACCCACTTACCTACAACGTAGGAGCTACTCAGGTCGCTTCACGCGGCCCTAGATGCGTTACGGACTCGATCGCACGATCGATATAAATAGACTTCACCTATTAGCGAATCTGTGATCCTATACGTGTTTCTAGACCCTTCTCGCACCCACCTAAGTCAAAGGAAGTGACAGTGTATATCATGTGACCATAACCCAGGCCCGGTATAATCTTATTCATGCTCTGATACCAACTTGTAACACCCTGAAAATTGGGGGTCGTGTATAAACTCAACTCCCGAGTTCCAGACCGTCACTTATGCAACAAAAATGATTATGATTCAATGTTGTCTGAGTTAAAGCATTCACATGAGTAAAAGTATACCAAAACTGCAATTCATACTCCAAATCTAGTGATAAAAGCAAGCGGAAGACTAAAGAATATATATATCACTGTATGGAAAAACAAAGTAGATCTCGACTGTCACTAAAGTATGAATGCATCACTGAGTCTCATATACATGTAAAGAAACAAAATCAAACGTCCAAAATAGTCCCACTGAGGAGTCCCGTCAACCCAGGTCACCTAAGCAAAGCCGTCGTGGTACTGCATGTATGAGAACTCATCCTGGTCCTCATCATAGTCCGGCTCTACCTCCCGGATCTCTGCATCACCTGCATCTAAGACAGGGTCTGGTGGGTGTTGCAAACACCATCCCGTAACGTGGGAGTGAGTGATCAACTCAGTGGAATCATAGAGCAAAGATTAGCATGTTCTCAAATCAATCATGCGATAATAGTAAAGCAGTAAATCAAACAATCTTAATACTGTTGTTAATGCAATACGACATGACATGATGGATGCCCTCACCGACGTTCTCCCTCATACGGCACCATCTAACGCCTGCGGCATGCGTGCATCCCGCTCAGTGCTCCACATCTTCCAGGCACATGCAATGTAATGGTGATATGATTGCCAAGTTGTTATTAGTCCATTCAAATAGCAGGATTGGAAAACTAAGGTACTTCCCTTATATCAATCCCAACACAGATCACTATGGGGAGGTTTGTGGCCCCAGCGTAGGCCGACAGCTCGACCACGGTGTCCCATACCACCATGCCCGGCTCATGAGTCTTTGTGGATCAAGGTACCATGGTTAACAGGGTTTACAATGGTAAGTTCAGTACCCTAGGTTCAAGCAGTTATGACTCATGGAGGGTGAACATACAATGGCCAGTCGGGTTACTTGACGGGCTCGACTAACACGATCGCATCTCAAGTCGAACGACATGAGGTGCGTAAAACACCTCGTGTGGCCTAACCACTGCCGCCAATTCCAAAACATGACTCGCGTTCATCGATGCGTCGTTCGTGGCAAAGATAAGCTAACCATGAATTTGCTCGGTTACCGACTGCCTAGACTAAGTATAGTCCCAAACAATTATGGAATCACTTCAGCAATCATATTAGAGTATTGGAAATGAAATACAACCATGTGAGGATGTTAACACATGTTCTAGCATACAACTTAAGTAAATCTTCAAGCACATGCATTTCATGCATATAATGAAATCATGCAATTAGCTAACATGTAGGAAATCATTTACATCAGCATATTAATTGAGAAAATAATCTCAAACTAATTCATAACACCATTTAATTCAATACATACTAATACAAGCATTTATACAAACACTTACACTACACACTTAAGTCTACATATAGCATGTCGACCCGAAGTGCGCATTTAGGCGAATCTCTTCGCCAAACTAATTATGCACGCATTCCTAACATTCTAATGCGACAATAAACCATGTCAATCACATCAACAAAACATGAATGAAAACAGTACTTCCTACAAATGACTAAAATGCCCTAAATCTCATATTCTTCGCCGGTTTACGAAACAGGAAACGGACAGCATGTTATACATGTCAAACGGCGTTGCCGTCGATAATCTACTATTAAACGACATTGAAAGTGTTGGAAACAGTCAATCAAAGCGTCTAAAATCCGCACCTTTTTCCTTATAGGTGAAGTGATTCGAACGGAGCGTATACGCTTCGTCTACGGCGAATAGAGAACCTAATACATAAGTTCTATCAGCTACTTCCCTATGAAACCAAGGGAACACTAAATCAGCAACTAAATAGGGTATTTTCTTACCTAAAAATATGAAAAAATCACCGGCCAAGTGATCGGAGCGTTTTGCTAAAGCACGTGCAACATGTAGGGCAACGGTAGGAAAATCCTCTCCTACTCTCTCTCACAAACTCTCACCTTTTCTCTCTCCCAATCTAGGGTTTTTCTCAAATTCGGATGGGAGAGAGGAGTGAGGGTTTCAACCCCTTTTATAAGCACAAAAATGCTCGGAATAGGCTCGGGAACAAAGTTTACTTGATGTATATCCAATTTGGGGCTGTTTCGGTCCAAAAGGACATTTCTGGTGGTCCCCTGGCCGAACGAGATCGGACTTAAGTTCATGCTCGTCGGATGTTGCTCTCATTCCGTTTTCAGACCATCAGTGTTCGTAGATCGCACGTGGCGGTCCAGTTTCAATTCAGTGGTCACCGCACGTAGATCAGGCCTGCAAGTCTCATGATATGAAATAGAAATTTTTCCTGATCCGAGGGTGTAATTTTGCTGAATTCTGATGGTCAGAACGCTTAATACTGATGCGTCAATTCGTGTGCCAGATTTGAATTTCAAATTCCAAATCTGTCCTTATTCTTACTCTCTTTAGTCCAGGCTCAATGAAATAGCCTGTGAATGTCGGTTGGACTTGATTTTCGAAATGATTGGCAAGTCCAGCTAGGCGGTTCTAATGGTCTAAGATAGTAGGTATCGGACTTTCGACGCGCGGTCTAGATCCAATACGAAGTTTCAAAGAGGTCCAAAGAATAAATCGGCTTAGAGTTTGATCCAAGGTCATAGAGTATTATAGAGTCATTAGTTCTACTCGATTTGGGTCTTGTAGAACGTATTTAAAGCGATCAGGGACTATTTTCCAGCTACTTTAGCATTGCACTAGCTTATTTACACTTATTTTCTAAAGGAATTAATCCTACGCGATTTCTGGTCGAGTCAGTACTCGAGTCCAAGTATGGATTTTTCCAAGGCGTTACACGCTCCTACTACGACGAAGCTACAGTTGTAACCTGGCATCACCGGCACGCATCAATCATGCATGAGCTTATAGAAAGCTTAGAGGGTGGTGTAAGTGTGTATGTAATGTGAACTTGCTCAGAATACAATGTTAGAGTAATGCAAAATCATGCTGATGGGTACATGAATGTAATCAGCCGTGCCAAGGCTATGCGGTGTAAGATATGAATGCTATCAGCCATATCAAGGTTATGCGATGTGAGATACAACTCAAGCATGATAATCCACATGTCAATTAGCTCATCACTAGAGCATCAAATATCAGTATGGTTCTCATTCTTGATAATCACCGGAGTTTAATACACTCCAAATGGCACTGCCCCTTTCCCAGGCGCATAGTCCAACTGAGCGTAAGAAACCTCACTATCCTCCTGACCAATAGTCTACCAATATCTATCCGACACATCAATAGCGGACCCATTCACGAGCTGGTCAAACTCATCCTAGTAATGCCCCCTACCCTCGGGCGAGTAAGGCCACACCCCTTTCCAACCAACCACAACATAGTAGGAGACGCGGCTTCCTGGTATTTAGCTCTCGTGTACTCATATATCCACTCGGTCTCAACATTGGAGTCATCTTCTGGTACCATCGGGTTTAGGAATTTTTACTTAGGGACATCTATATAGCCCCGATGGTAGGAACAATACTTCTGGTATCCAATTCGACCACCCATGATGTGTCTGTGGAGGCTATGACCCTGATGTCGCTAGGGCATACAGTAATTACAATCACACAAATGCAAAGTGCATGAGTCACACAGTCCAATTATGCATCAATCCTACGCATATGGTGTGCTCATGTAGGGTAACTCTGCCAATCAGAGAGTCTTATAAACCACCAACACTAGGGCATCTGTAATGCCCAATCACATCTCATAACAAACATACAGATGATACATATGGGCATGTATCATAATTGTAACAACCTGAAAATTGAGGGTCGAGTAGCAACTCAACACATGAGTTCTAAAACATCACTTATGCAACATAAATGCTTATGATTGAATGTTGTCTATGTTAGTGTATTAAACATGAGTGAGATTAAGCCCAAACAACATATCATACTCCAGAGACAGTTAAATTATGCAAACGGAAGACTGTGATAGTATATATAACATATATAAACTGTTGTAAGTCTCCAGAGTGTGAACATGTTACCAGGTTAAATATATACATGTATACTCCAAAAATGAACAAAAAGAATATACATGAGTGCTCCAAAAGTACAAAATGATAAGTGTCATGGCTTCAAATCAACCTCCCCATAATCTCGTCAATCAGAACACGGTCTACATAGACCCGCCTAATAGCTGCCTATAGGAGAAACCCTCATCATCGTAAAAGTTTGGCTCCGTTTCACAAGCAACGCCATCATCTGAAACTAAAACAGGGACTGGTTGGTGTGTACAACACCATCCCGTAACGTGGGAGTGATTGATCAACTCAGTGGAATCATAGAGCAAAGATTAGCATGTTATCAAATTAATCACGTGATAATAGTAAAGCAAGCAATCAAACATTCCTAAATACTGTGATTAATACAAGGATGAGATGCAATAATGATGCATGCCCTTGCCTACATACTCCCTCATGTGACACCATCTTACATTCATGGCATGCTTTCATCCCTTAGTGTTCCACATCTTTCAGGCACATGCAGTGCGATATGAACATGATTACCGAGTTGTTGTTAGTCCTTTTCAAACAGCAGAATTGGGAAACTTGGGTACTTTCCTTATATCATTCCCAATAAAGATCCTATCTAGGGTCGTCACTCCTAGTAGTCTCATACGATGATATGGTTCTAGGTCACTGCAAGGGCTGTCAGGGCTGTTGCACGCACTCGTTGCACCGCTCCTCCATCACCTTATTAATACAGGCCTAGTTTGTATTCTTGTTGCTACGAAAGGGTCATCGCCTCATGTAGAATTAGAGTACACTGGAGGTCACTACAAAGGGCTCGTCACCAATAAGAGTAGGCCGACAGCTCGAATATAGTGTCCCATACCACCATAATTGGCTCACGAGTCTGAGGTGCTCACTGGTCACTACAGGGAGGCTCATCGCCACAGCGTAGGCCAACAGCTCGACCACGGTGTCCCATACCACCATGCCCAGCTCATGAGTCTTAATGGATCAAGGTACCATGGTTATCAGGGTTTTCACTAGTAAGTTCAGTACCCTAGGTTCAAGCAGTTATGACCAATATAAGGTGAACATACAACGGTCAATCGGGTTACTTAACGAGTTCGACTAGTACGAGCGCCCGTTGAGTTGTACGACATGAAGTGCATAAGTACTTCATGTGGCCTAACCACTGCCGACAAGCAACGAACGACTCGGGTTCGTCAAGCACGTCTTGCGTGGCGAATAGAGGCCAACCACGAGCTCAAATCTGTTACCGATTGCCTGGACTAGAGTGTAGCCCCAGGCACATATAATGTGAATCAGTAATCATATGAGATAAAAAGAATGGAAATAATAAGTAATTCAAGCATGTTAGCAACATATTATAAGATACAACATAAGCAATTTAACCATACACAAGTATTTCATATATACATAATAGACAATTCAAATATAACAAACATGGAGGAAATCATATACATCATCAAAATAGCTGAGAATCCTATCTCAACACTAATCTACAACCTCATTTACTCAATACTTACTTATACAAACATTTATACAAACACTTAGTCTACACACATTAGTCTACATAGCATATGTCGGCCAAAATATGCATTAGGGCAAATCTCTTCACCGAACAGATCATACACGCATAACTAGCATAGATACACCGCAAATACTCATGGCAATATTATCAATAAAATTCATACGTATACAGTATTTCCTACAAATACCTAAAATATCCTAAATCTCATATTCTTCGTATGTATTTGAAATGAAAAACAGACAGCATGTTCTACATGTCAAACAACATCCTTGTCAACAATCTACCATTAAACGGCATTGAAAGCCTTGAAAACAGGTAACCTAAGCATCTAAAATCTGCACCTTACGTCGTACAAGTGTAATGAATTCAATAGAGACTCTAAGTCTTTGTCAACGACTGATTGACAACCTATAGTATGATTTAGGTTAGCTACTTCGCCACTTGCACCAATTGAAATCCTAGAACAGGTTAGGGTTAGGCTTTCTTACATAGAAATGAAGCCGGAGTCACCGAAAAAGCGATTAGATCGTGATGGTTAAGTACGTAGGATAGCAGGGTAGAATGGCAGGAAGATTCTCATACTTTCTACTCTTTTCTCTCTTCTCTCTCCTAGGTTTTCTCAAATTCGTATGGGATGAGAGAGTGAGGGTTTAAGGTCCTTATATAGGCCCAAAACTCTCCAAATTAGACTCAGGGCCATGGTATACTTAGGTTATGTCCAAATACGGACTGTTCCGTCTCAACGGAGCACTTCTGGAGTTCCTGTTACTATATGCGGTCAGACTTAAGCTCTCTATTATTGGATCTAGGTCAAGCTAAGTTTTCAGTCCGGTCGGGTTTCTAGATCGACCGTGGTGGACCAGTTTCTTTTCAGCGGTCACTGAAACTCGATCAGGGCCACAAATACTATGACATGTGTGGGCCACCTATCCTGATCTGAGGGTAAATTTGGGTCAAAATCTAATGGTCAGAACGCTTAAAAACAACATGCAAGTGAAACGTGTCAGATTTCATAAAAAATATAATTAATTTTCTAAATATCTTCCTTTTCTCACTCTCTTCACTCCGGACGTAATAAAATGGTCTCAGGACATCGTTTGGGTGAGATTTTCATGGTGCTTGTCAAGCCTAACAACGCGGTCAATATCTTCTAAGTTTATCACTATCGAACTTTCAACGTGCAGTGTAGGTCCGATAAGAGGTTTCAAAGTGCTCCCGAGAGCAACTGGGTTTAGAGATTGATCCTGAATTTTAGGATAGCGTAGCGTTACTAATTTTACAGGTTTTGGGTCTTACAGATCGTATTTAAAGTGGTTGGTGCTTATTTCACAGGTAATCTAGTGTAGTGCTAGTTAATTCACGTTAAATTTCTAAAGAATTTCGTTCTAAATGATTTCTTTGGCTTTGAACTTGGGTTATGAGATGTTACCAAGGCATTATGGTTCACCCATTACCTAAGGACATCTAAATTCGGGTTGACAAAAATCTGGGGTGTTACAATAATGCTATGCTGTCATAAACTCATAATCGACAATGGTAATCAGTATCAGAAATTGGCACCGATAATCAGCATCGATAATCAACCTCGACGCAAGGCGGGGTCCATAGATGAAGGGCCGATGGTGGATTAATTAAAATTAATGGGGCCTAAGCATTTGGGTTAACCTACTAAAGAATGATGAGAATGGGCCTAACAAGGTCTAAAGGATGGTCATAATGTGGACCTTTAACCAACATTGCTCCCAAGGAATGATGCTCATAGGGCCAATCGTATAATGGGCCCACGGCCTCATACAAGGCCTAATATACATCATCATGGGCCTTGCTTATGAGACATATACGCATCACATTGGGCCTCATTCATGGGTCAATATATATATATATATATATATATATATAGATAACATCGGGCTGTATCAATGGCCCGAGTCAAATAGGTCCATTCAAATGAGCCGAATAAAATGGGCCGATTCAATGGGCCGAGTCAAATGGGCCGAATCAATGGGTCGATTCGAATGGACTGATTCAAATGGGCCAAATCGAATGGGTTGAATCAATTGGCTGAACCAATGGGCCGAGTCAATAGGTCGATTTAAATGGGCCTATTTAAGTGGGCGGAGTCAAGTGGGCTAATTCAAATGGGCCGTTCAATCATAGTTAGAGATCATTGTAGAGCATAAAAAAATGAATCATATCCAAAGGATCATCTGGACCATACCACAAATGGCAGTGGTGATAAGGATTTCCACAACTATATTTCCAGTGGGCCCACCATAGTATTTATTTTCTATCTAATCTGTGCATAAGGTCACAAAGACCTAGACATAGATAAAAATAAATATGATATCGGTTTAAAACTTCCATGACCCCAAAAAGGTTTTCAATGGTAGACATTCAACTCCACTATTTTCTATGGTGTGGTCCACCTGATAATTGGATCTGTCTTATTTTTAGTCTCAAGCTTGGATACAAGCTCGCCAAATGGAAAGATGGATGGATACAACACATGCATCAGAGGGTGGGACCCACCGTCCCAGCCTACGGATAGTGTGGATAAGACCCATACATCGCGTGTGGTCCCCATGAAATTGGGATGGACGGTTTGGATGGATGAAATCCATCAGCGTGGGGCCATGAGCACGTCAAAGGGATGGATGACATGGCAAGAACAATACTTCAAGGTGGGGCCCATGAGGCACCGTCCAGATGGACAGTGCAGATACATACAATAGTCGGTGGTCCCATTAGAACCTGCTGACGTCAATCCTCACCACAGTCGTTGTTGTGTGAGGTAAGCCAGCCAATCCACTCTTCAGGTGGGTCCCACGTACGTGGGCCACCCCACTTCCCTCTCTCTCTCTTTCTGTGTGTATGTGTGTGTATATATACACACACACACACACACACATATATACATATCCATATATATAATATAATATAATATAATATAATAAGATATACATTATAATATAATACATATCTAAAGTGCCTACCGTCCAGGCCCTCTGGACATTCTGGACGGTAGGGATCTAACGCAAATAACATGGTGGGTCCACACGTGTGGCCACCACAACATATATGCTATATATATTAAAATATTATACCCTTTTTTTCTAGCTGGTACACCCCACTGACAGTTCACACTCACTGCTGGCCACGTTTAGCCTCCTTGAACGCTGGATGGTATGGATACAACACAGGCACTATGGTGGGTCCCATATGGACGTGGCCCACCTATTTGGATCGACCTGATATTTGTATTTTTCCTTCCGTCTAGGCCCCCTAATGAGCTGGACGGTGTGGATCCAACACATCCATTAGGTGGGTCACATGAAAGTGACTGACATGGATAAAATATATACTTCATGGTGGGCCACACACACAAACACACCATCATCCATACAAGTGAAATGGCTAAGCTATATGTCCTGGGGGGGGGGGGGGGGGGGGGGGGGTGAATAGGTCTATGACAAATTAAAATGACAACAACAGAATAAAACTAATTAAAGGAAAGATAACACTTTAAACAAACCATAATACTAAAAAGTAAAGTAACCTCAAAATTCTAATATTGAGAGGTTGATACAAATGTTATTCTAAGGACAACCTTATACCATAAAAACAAAGAATTTATGGTAGGACAACCTTACTAGAATGGTTTATGTATCAATATCTCAAACTGAAGAGGAATAAAAATGAAAAAACAAGAATTAAAATCTACACTATTACAACATTCCCCACAATGCTTGAAACGCAAATATTACAACATTCACATCCACAAATACATCCCACAATGTTGAATATTAAAAGATATAGAAAATAAACCATACATCCAAACACAAAGAATTATAATGGTTTGCCTGTGTACACCAATTGTTAAACAACAGCCACACAACTACTCCACTCATAATATCCTCACACAGTGAATATTAACGTTCACTATTCAAATAGGTTTTTCTCAAGTTCACCTAAAACCTTCATAATTGTGTCTTTCAATCGGGCTTTACACAATTCAAAAAACCCCTCTCTCTGAGTTTTCTGGCTCTCCTCAGATAACCAAAACAATAAGATTTTTCTAGCTTAATCTCAAAAGAAACCAAAGCAAAAGAAATTATAATAATGTAAAATACCTGGATTCTCCTTTTTGTTGTAGCCCGAAAGAACCAAATTAGAGTAGAAGTTCAATGTCCAATACTCACTTTGAAATGGTTTTAGGTTCGAATTGATTTTAAATTAAACCAAGTTGGGCTAGCTCTATTTGATTTTGATTCCAAGAAGTGGAATATCACAATTCCTCTTTCAAATCAGATTGGAATGCAGAAATAAAATCAAATATAAAAAGTTAATAAAAAGAGAATATTAAATAAGCATAATCTAGCTTAAGAACTTTACAAACTTATCTCTTAGAGTGATGCCTCGATTTTACTTGAATTAAATTGCAAACTCTTAAAATTATGCTCTATTTAAAAGTGCAGAAGTCGCATCTTCGACTGGTCCTGTGGATACTACGAATGGTTGTAGGTCGAACTGATTTTTAAATTTTTGAGCGCGATCAGATAAAACCGTTCCACAACTAGTTGTGGGACCTCCACGATTGGTCGGCAACTCACTGCTGGCCACGTCCTACATCCTTGGATGCTGGATGGTATGGATACAACACAAGCACCATGGTGGGTCCCACATGGATGTGGACCACCTATTTGGATCAACTCGATATTTGTGTTTTTCCTTCTATCCAAGCCTGCTAACTGGCTGGACGGTGTAGATCCGACACATCCATAAAGTGGGTCCCATGAAGGTGAATGGCATGGATAAAATATATACTTCATGGTGGGTCACACACACAAGCACACCCTCATCCATACAAGAGAGAGAGAGAGAGAGAAACGGTGAGATAGAGGGACCCTGCCACTATGGGCCCCTCTCTACATTGTATACATTAATGTGGGTCCCACAACAAGTGGGCTATAAAATTAGAAATCAACAGTGGATCACCCACCTATTGCACTCCTCCTTGATCCCTTGGACTCTTATGCTCCTTGCCTTCAATTTTGATAGAGGTAGATGATGAATGGATGGTTGAGATGGGAGATAAGAGGGTGGGAATGTGGGCCACACTTGGCTTTGGGAGAGAGAGGGCTTGGACGTTAAAATTTTTATTCCTTGGGAGATTGTTTGAGAAATGAGGGAGAGAGAAGTGATGAGATGATAAGAGATGGAGTGATGAGTGATGGGTGATGGGTTGAGTGATGGAGTTGTAAGAAAGGGATGGGTGGAGAGAGAGAGAGAGAGAGAGAGAGAGAGAGAGAGAGAGAGAGTTGACTTTGGGAAGGGGAAAGGGATGAGTTGCTTGTACTTTTGATATGATGTGTACTTAACTTGTACTTAACATTGATTAATTGATTGATAGGATAGGTTGTAGAGATCCTCTCAGAATTTACAACACACAGTCTTGTCCTCGAAACCAACATGGACCCACATCTTCTAGCCCGGGTATTGGATTGGTGCGCAGTCGCAGTGTTGGAACCGCAGCAATGGCGCGGTCGCTAAGGTACAAGTTTCTGATCGATCTGACTTTGGTATGCAGGACTCGACTTAGGATCAAGCGTAAACGTCTAATATAGGTCGAGGGTTGTAGAAATTCAATTGGATGAACTGTGGAAGCCTACAAAATGGTATGGACTAGGATACGGATCTTACAGCTCTCTCCTCCAAATAAAAATTTTATCCTCAAAATTTGTACAATCATCAGAACTAGACATAACTCATAAAAGAATAGAAAACATAACATCATCATGTAAAATCAGAGACAACATATAAGATTATACAACATATAATTAATCATCAAAAAGATGGGGATAGCGCTCTCGAATCTCGGCCTCGGATTCCCAAGATGCCTCATCAACTGAATGGTGACCCCACTGAACCTATACCAAGGGGATGACCTTGGTCTGGAGGACCTGATCCTTCCGATCAAGAATACGAACTGGCTACTCAATGTAAGAAGCATCGTCGTGAACCTCCAATGGCTGTCAATCAATAACAGGAACTACGTTTGACCTACACTTCCTTAACATAGAGAGATGAAAAATGTTGTGGACGCCAGACAATTGAGATGGCAAGGCAAGCCAATAGGCCATGGCATCAACGCGCCCAGTGATCTCGAAAGGTCCTATAAATCTCGGGGCAGCTTACCCTTTACTCCGAATTGAACCATGCCCTTCATGGGGCAAAACCTTGAGATACACTTTATCCCTAACATCGAACTCTAAGGGACGACACTAACGATTAGCAAAACTCTTCTACTGGCTTTGAGCTGTGCGCATCCTCTACCTGATGATATCGATAGCCTCTGATGCCTGCTGCACAGACTCAGGACCTAGGAGACGCCACTCTCCAACCTCAGTCCAACAACTCAAGGATCTACACGGTCTGCCATATAATGCCTCAAAAGGAGCCATGCCAATGGTCGCTTAATAGTTGTTGTTGTATACAAACTCAGTTAATCGTAGATGCTCACCCAGCTATCTCCGAAGTCAATTGTGCAGGCTTGAAGCATATCCTCAAGGATCTGATTGACCCTCTCGGTCTGGCCATCGGTCTGTGGATGATACACGATGCTGAGTTACAAATCAGTACCCATCGCTCTCTAAAAGCTCCCCCAAAACCGAGACATGAACTTCGAGTCTCGATCTGAAACGATCGAGACAGGAACACCATACATGCTCACGATCTCATCAGTAAAGAGCTTATCGAGCCGGTCTGCATGCCAAGTCTCATGAATTGAAAGAAAATGTACTGACTTCGTCAGACGATCTATAATAACTCAGATGACGTCATGACGTGCTGAGTCCTCGGTAAACCCATGATAAAATTAGTAGATATATGCTCTCACTTCTACATTGGGACGCTCAACGGCTGTAATGGACCAAGGGGTCTCTGATGATCAGCCTTGACACACTGGAATGTGTCACACTCAGCCACAAAATTGATAATCTGGAGCTTTATTTTTGCCTAAAAATACTATCTCCTCATATCACGATACATCTTCGTCGAGCCAGGGTGGATAGAAAATTACGATCGATGTACCTCGGTCATAAGATCTCTACGCAACTCAGGAATATTCAGGACACATAATCAGCCTCTGAAGTGAAGTCCACCATCAAAACCAATTTGTCAATCTGTCTGACTCTTAGATGCGCCTTTGCTCGGTAATCCTGTAACGACTCATCTGTCTGTTGAACCTCGATCACCCTTGTGACAAGAGAGGGTTAAATCGACAAGCTCGATAGCTGAACGATAGAAGACTTAAGACTAAACTTGAAGTCATACTCTGCTATATTCTCGAGCATGCTCCACTCCTGAATCATCATGTGTGGCACCAGGTCTCATGGCTGACGGCTGAGGGCATCCACCATCACGTTCGCCTTGCCTGGGGGGTACTGGAGGTCGAAATCATAATCTTTCAGGAGCTCCATACAGCGTCTCTGCCTCATGTTCAACTCAGACTAAGAGAATAGATACTTCAAGCTCTTGTGGTCGGAGAAGAACTCGAACCTAACCCCATAGAAAAGTGTCTCCATACTTTCAGTGCAAAGATGACTGTTGTTAGCTCCAAATTATGCATGGGGTAGTTCAGCTCATGGACCTTGAGCTGGAAAGACACATAAGCCACTGGTTTAACGTGCTGCATCAAGACAGCACCCAAGCCAATACGTGAAGCATCAGTAAATACAACTAATCCATCACTCTCAAAGGGAAGAGTGAGGATAGGAGCGGACATGAGGTGGTCCTTTAGCTCCATAAATGCTCGCTTACAGATGTCACTCTAAATAAACTTTGTGTCCTTCCGAGTTAATCTGGTCAACGGGGCTGCGATACGGGAGAAACCCTTAATGAAACGCTGATAGTAGCCCACAAACTAAGAAAACTGTGGATCTCGGATGCAGTCATGGGCTGGTCCCACTAACGCACTGCATCAACCTTCGAGGGGTCCACTGCGACACCCTCCCTCGTTACTACATGATTGAGGAACTTCACCTCCTCCTGTCAAAACTCACACTTCTGCAGCTTTGCATATAGTTGGTGGGCACTAAGGGTCTGCAAGAAGATCTCCAAATGTTGCATATGCTCCTCACAGGTCCTCGAATATATTAAAATTTCGTTAATAAATACTACAACAAACTGATCAAGATATAGAAGGAAGACCTTGTTCATCAACTGCGTGAAAACTGCAGGTGTATTGGTCAGTCCAAAGAACATGACCTGAAACTCAAAATGACCATTATGCATCCTGAAAACTGTCTTCGGAATGTCCTCCTCTCAAACCCGAATCTCATGATAACTAGAACGTAGGTTAATCTTTGAAAAGAACTATGCACCCTGCAGCTACTCAAACAAATCATCTATCCTCGGGAGTGGGTACTTGTTCTTGATCGTGACCCGGTTGAGCTCGTGGTAATCTACGCAAAGCCCTAACGAGCCATCCTTCTTCCTAATGAAGAGTATCGGCACTTTCCAAGGTGAACTACTCGGACGAATGAATCTCAACTCATGCAACTCATCTAATTATCACTGCAACTCCCTCAACTCTATCAGTGCCATATGAAATGGGGCCTTCGAGATAGGCGCTATACCGTGTACAAGATTGATTTGAAACTCAATATGCCGATGAGGTGACAACCCTAGAATCTCCTGAAACATGTCAGGGAAATCCCAGACAATTGATAACTAATTAATACATGAGGCAACAGGCGCCTCAATGGCATAGGACATCAAACAAGATAACGGCTCTCCTCTGGGCTCGGCAACGAACTGAAACTGCGGCAAGCCTGGTATGTAAAATTTGACTATCCTCGTGAAACAGTCCAAGATGACATGGTACTCAGCAAGCCATTCCATGCTTAGAATAACATCAAAATCTGACATCGACAACACGTACAAGTCGTCGAGTAAGAAAATCTCTCCCACCAACATAGGGCAGGACGAACAGAAATGGCCCAACACCGTAGTCTTCCCCAAGGGCGTTGATACGGTCAACCCCTCACGCGAAGACTCTGTCAGTAATCCAGAAGATCGATAAAAATCCTCAAATATGAATGAGAGTGAAGCACCAGAATAAATAATACTAGGGCGATGCATGCAGAGACTGGAAGTATACCCTCGATGACTCGTCTAGAGGACTGCGGGCCCTGCTGAGTCACGTAAAACCTAGCATGAGCTGGCTGGGGAGGTGCTTATCCTCTCTGAGGTCCCTGGTGCTACTTATGCCTCTACGGTGGCCTGTACTGTTGTCTCTGCTGCTGATAGGGCCTCGACAGCTGAGGTGGCTGCACTCGTTGCTGATGGGGTCGCTGCTACTACTATAGTTGCTGCACTTGAGGCTGTTGTGGCCCTCTTGTCTACTGCATACACACGGTGCCCTGTCCTACCTCATCCAAAATAAGTCCCTGTATACGGCTATTGGGGTGGCGTTTGAGGTATTGCTGGTGCTCTAGTAGATGGGTGGCTCCTGTACCTCTATGGTCGTCGATGTTGTTGGGAGCTACTGGAGGGGCCCTTCCCCTTCCGACATCTCCTCAAATGTCGATCGCTATGCATGTCGGCCCACTTAGTCTCATAAATCTGAGCTCTCCAAACTTCCGCCTGAAAATTTGGGAGCTCATGCCTAGTAACACAGCCTCAAAGACCGTAACACAAGTCGTTCTCGAAACGGCGGGCCCTTCACCCTTCATCATCAACCAAAGACGACGTGAACCTCGATAACGCCATGAAACAAGTCGCGTACTATGTCATAGACATGTCTCCCTACACCAAGTTCTCAAACTCTAACGCTCACTGCCGACGAATGTAAACGGAAAGTACTGCTGCTATAATCGGTCCACAAAGTCCTCCCATGTCCAGATGAAATCAGGCCCTACAACACGAGTAACAAAGGTCCACCAGTGCTCGACCTCACCTTGGAGAAGAAATACAACCAATCAGACTCGCTACTGGGTTATACATGCCATAGTATCAAAAATCTTCTCCTCATCGGAGCGTCATCTCTCAGCTACAGTTGGATCGAGCTCTCCCTAGAAACATAGGGGATCGAGTTGTCAGAATTCTCGAAGAAGGGCACTCACGCACTTCTGCTCTACCTGGGTTGGTGAAATAATAGGGTGCCATTACAGCCTACAACATCTGCTGTGACTGGGAGGCACTCATAGGTACAGTCGGATCTGCACCGGTCTCAGGTGGAGAAACGACATCCTCAGGCTGGGGAGCAGGGATCTTTAGAGGTGGAACGAGAGTCGTATGTGGTAAAGTTGGATCCTCAGGTGGTGGAGTGAGAGTCGCTCGAGTCACTCTCTTAGGCGACATGTCCTATACGAAGAATAAGGACACCAATCAACCTTGAGAATCACACATTCGGGAATTAAATCAGAAGGTTACGCACTTGGAACCTAATCATCCTAAACTCATAACAAACATGTGATGTTGTTCTCAGTTATTCTCAAGTTATACCCTGATACCAACTTCTGTCACGCCTTAAACTCAGGAACCGGGCTCACAAAATTTCCAATGTGCCAAATTCAACGATGACAACCTCCGTAGTATCCCATTCTCAGCTCTCAGGACCCATACACTAGGATCCGATCCTGGGATTTTACAAGGAGGATTTCTAACATGATTTTGATTCGTAATGAACATAACCCTAAGCATAACCTATAAACAATAACCATAAGAACACCATTATAAAATTCACTATGATAAAAAACTTTGAGTACAATGTGTAAGAAGGGAAATATAAGATAATGATAACGAAAACTTATGAAGCCCGACTGCATGCTCCTACTGAGGCGAAGCTACAGCTGCGACCTAGCGTCACTTACATGCATCAATCATGCATAAGCTTATAGAAAGCTTAGAGGGTGGTGTAAGTGTGTGCGTAATGCGAACGTGCTCAGAATACAATGTCAGAGTAATGCAAAATCATGCTGATGGGTACATGAATGCAATCAGCCGTACCAAGGCTATGCGGTGTAAGATATGAATTCTATCGGCCATATTAAGACCATGCAATGTGAGATGTAACTCAAGCATGTCAATCCACATGTCAATGCAGCTCATCACTAGAGCATCAAATATCAGTATGGTTCTCATTCTGGATAATCATCAGGGTTTAGTACACTCCAAATGGTACTACCCCTTTCCCAGGCATGTAGTCCAAGTGAGCGTAAGAAACCTCACTATCCGTTTGGCCAATACCTATCTGTCACATCGATAGCAGACCCATTCACGAGCTGGTCAAACTTATCCTAGTAATACCTCCTATCCTTGGGCGAGTAAGGCTACACCCCTTTCCAACTGACCATGACATAGTAGTAGATAGCCTCCTGGTATTTGGCCCTCATGCGCTCATATATCCACTCAGTCTTGACGTTGGAGTCATCCTCTGGTACCATCGAGTTTAGAGATTTTCACCTAGGGATATCTATGGAGCCCCGTTGTAAGGAACAGTATTTTCGGTATGCAATCTGACCACCCACGATGTGTCTGTGGAGGCTATGTCGCAAGGGCATACAGTAATCACAATAACACAAATGCAAAGTGCATGAGTCACACAGTCCAATCATGCATCAATCCTACACATACCATGCACTCATGTGGGGTAACTCTGCTAATCAGGGAGTCCCATAAACCACCTACATTAGGGCATATACAATGGCCAATCACACCTCACAACAAACATACAGATGATACGTATGGGTAGGTATCAAAATGTTATGCTGTCAAAAACTCATAATCAACAATGCTAGCCAGTATCAGAAATCGGCACTGATAATCGGCATCGATAATCAACCGCGACGCAAGGTGGGGTCCATAGATGGACGATTGATGATGGATTGATTAAAATCAATGGGGCCCAAGCGTTTAACCTACTAGAGAATGATGAGAATGGGCCTAATAAGGCCTAAGAGAAGGTCACAATACGGATGTCCAACCATCATTGCCCATCAATGTAAACCTTTAACCAACATTGCTCCCAAGGAATGACACACATAGGGCCAATCGTATAATGGGGCCACGGCCTCATACAAGGCCTAATATACATCATCATGGACCTCGCTTATGGGACATATATGCATCACATTGGGCCTCACACATGGGTCTATATATATATATGTAACATCAGGCTGTATCAATGGGCCGATCCAAATAAGCTAAATCAAATAGGTCAAATCAATGAGATGAGTCAAATAGGCCGATTCAAATGGACCGATTCAAATTGGCCAAATCAAATGGGCCAAATCAATGGGCTGAATCAATGGGCTGAGTCAATGGGCCAATTCAAATGGACCAATTTAAATGGGCCGAGTCAAGTGGGTCGATTCAAATGGGTCGTTTAACCATAATTAGAGATCATTATAGAGCATAAAAAATGAATCATATCCAAAGGATCATCTGGACCATACCACAAATGGCATTGGTGATAATGATTTCCATAGCTATAGTTCCAGTGGGCCCACCATAGTATTTATTTTTTATCCAATCTGTGCATAAGGTCACAAAGACCTGGATATAGAGAAAAATAAATTTTATATTGGTTCAAAACTACCATGACCCCAAAAAGGGTTTCAATGGTAGACATTCAACTCCACTATTTTCGGTGGTGTGGTCCACTTGATAATTGGATCTATCTAATTTTTAGTCTCAAGCCTATAGACAAGCTCGCCAAATGGATATATGGATGGATACAACACATTCATCAAAGGGTGAGACCCACCGTCCCAGCCTACGGATAGTGTGGATAAGACCCATACATCACGTGTGGTCCCCACGAAATTAGGATGGATGGTTTGGATGGATGAAATCCATCAACATGGGGCCGTGAGCACGTCAGAGGGATGGACGACATGGCTAGAACAATACATGTAACACCCTATTCATTCCATACCGGTTTCTATACATATGTGCACGATGATCGACACCCTTAGCTAGACCTGAATTGGCCATTCATAGTATATACCTAACTAACTAGGAGCTCAAGACCTCGAAACCTATTTCATATCGATTGCCCCATCACCATGATCATGGCGGTACAACCCGTGTGTTTGTACGATACTCCATTTGTGAGATACGCCGCAAAGAATCGTTAGTATATCATGTGTGCAAGGCGCCATGTACTCCATTCCACACATGTGCATAACACATGCCATGCACACATGTGGTGCTTAGGTGACTACTAAACCATTTGAAATTATGGTACTAGCAGCCTGACTATATGAAAGTTTAGTAAAGTGGTTGCCCCATTATGCGAGCTATGATATTATTAAAAATAATAATAATAAGTAACCATCTCACCTTAAGTCCCTTATTATGAAAGTAGAGTGGCATTTGTGTGGCCACTCATCCATATGGACTTCTAATAATGGAGTGGCCAAAAGACCGTGTGGGCATATGAGAATTGTGTGATTACTCAGACTCGTGATCTATGCTGATGGTGTAACTTCCTGGGTATGTGAGGTCGATTACTGGTGTCTGGTGCATGGGAATAGACCATGGTATTTTTCATGATATACAGTTGGTGGAAGTCCACCACAGGGCAGGTATGTGAGGTCGATTACTGGTGTCTAGTGCATGGGTATTGACCACGGTGTTTCCCATGATATACAATTAGTGAAAGTCCACCACAGGGCGAGTATGCAAGCTCGATTACTAGTGTCTGGTGCATGGGTGTCGACCATGGTGTTTTTCGAGATATACAGTTATGATATGACATGATAATATGATAATTATGATATGATTACGGATGCACGTAATACAGTTATAGTTGTGGTATAGGAGAAATGAAAATATGACTTTTTGATGCTAATTGTATTGACTCAGAGTATTATTATAATGCATATGCATTGCATTGCACTTGCATCATACCTTACGTACTACACGTCCTTCACCAAACATGATTTTTTTGTGGCATATTTATCTTGCTTACATGTAGGACACACTTCACACAAGTGTGTACTCACTAGGCTTTTGCCTAAGCTTCTTATTTTCCATTTTTTCAGGGCAGGAGTAGCCTAGAAGACTTAGCTTTCTCGATGCATTGTATTTATTTTTCGATTTGAAAATGTTGACATCGTGTACCTTTTGGAAGGCATTATACTTGTAACCATCAGGATTTATAATGGAGAATGTTGCTTGGTATTTTAATCATGAATCTTCATGCTTAGGTATTATTATATTAAAAAAAATTAATAAAAAATCTTCCTTGTGGTGCGCCAAACTCGGGACTTAATATATGGAAGTCGAGTGCCAGATTCGGAGCATCATGGAAGTTGTCCATCCTCGACTTTAGGGCATGACAGAAGATGGTATCAGAGCATAAGAATTGGGACCAGTTACGAGTAAAGTCAGTAGTTGGAAAACATAGAAGAACTTAAACTAGGTCTTCTACAACGATTGATTGAAGACCTAGATGTTATTAGTACCCCTGATTTGTATAAATCTAGAGATTTAAGTCTAGGATTTCCAGTTTGAGAACTTAGTCAAAACAGGATTCCCTAGTTGAGAACGTAGAGATTATACTTAACACCCAGGCATGAGGGAGATAGCCGTGAGTAATACCCTCACTCATGGGATGGATGATTGTACTGTATACGTATGATGATACATATTTTTGGCTTTCCATGTTATGAGTTTGTTAATGTATTGTGATTAGAAATTTCAATGATAAAATTTTTGTTAGGAGGGTAGATTATAACACCTTGTCCATTCCGTACTAGTTTCTATACATATGCGCACAATGATCGACACCCTTAGCTAGACCTGGATTGGTCGTTCATAGTATACACCCAACTAACAGGGACCTCAAGACCTCAAAACCTATTTCATATTGACCGCCCCATCGCCGCGATCATGGAGGTACAACCCATGCGTCTGTATGATACTCTGTTAGTGAGACACGCCGCGAAGAATTATTAGTATATCATGTGCCCAAGGCACCATGTACTCCATTCCACACATGTGCATAACACATGCCATGTACACATGCACATGCCACATATGGGTGAGAGAATCTCTACCCATGTGGGTGATGTCACACACCCATACCTCCCCTCTCTCATGTGCTCCCCAAAGTCAACATCTCTCCATTCCATACCCTATGTATGACATCATCACACCATGTTATCCCATTCTATTTTAATCCACCATTAATTACAAATCATGAATTAATTGTCATAATCTTAGTTTAAGCTAACCAAGATCACATTAATTAAATCTAACCACATTTTAACAATTTCTCTACAAATAGTCTTTCATCCCTTAGCATTTCACCATTTTTCTACACAAGAGAGAGAGAGAGAGAGGAGTGATCATGTTGGGCCATCAACTCTGTTAATCCCATCCCTTCCATCCATCTAGTCCATCAAGGTGAGTACACCCACCCCACTCATTCCTATTTTGTTTTCATTGTGTTTATGTATGGTGGAGATGATGCTAATGATAATGATGTGATTAATGGTGTGGATGTATAGGAGAGTACATATAAAAAGATGATAAAAAATGGTGATGATATGATGATAATGATGTGTTTAATGGTGTGGATTCATGGGAAAATATATATAAAAAGATTAATAATAAAATATTTTATTATAGACTTTATGTGGAACCCATTAATAGTGGGCCCCACCAACATTTTGTGGCCCATCTAAACTGTCCAAAGTGTGGCCCATTGGGCTGACCACATACTCACACATACACACACGTGACACACACCACATTAAAATAAATTAATTAATAATTACAAAAAAGAAAGAGAATGGATGCTGATTGCTGCTAGCGTCCCAGCAAGCAGCGTCTAGCTGCTTTTGAATAAAAGGGGCTAGGGTGTGGGTCCACAACGAGCCTCACCCATGATGTATATATTTAATCCATGTCGTCCATCTGATTACCCAACTCAATTTAGGCGTTGAGCTAAAAAATGAAGTCAATCCAAATCTCTGGTAGGCCACACCATGAAAAATATTATTTTAATAATGATAAACTGTTAGGGCCCATTGTGATGTTTCTGTTCATCAAAATATATTGAATATTGGGCTTGATAGGTCTGTCCCGAGCCATAGAATGCAACAAATGGACTAGATCATCTTAATGTGGGCCCCACCTATGAAAAACCACAAGAAAATAAAAATTAAAATAAAAAATACAGCATCTGACGCTGTTGCTGTCAGCGTTCAGATGATGCTGCAACAAGCCGCATCTTGCTGCTTATGTTGACAGGGACTGTGGGTCCCAGCCATAGGCCCCACCATGATGTATGTCAGACATCAGCACCATGCATTTGATGGTTCCCCTTTAAATGATGGGATCCCCCAAAAATCAACCGTACACGGAACTCAGCTGGCCTACAACATCAAAAATCATTTGAAGACATGCATAAAACATATAAGGGCACTTGCTGGGGCCCACTTAAAATTAGGATGCATTTGAAACTTGGACCGACTCCACCAAGTGGGACACACACAATGGATGGACTAGATCTCTTAAGTGACCCACCTTGATGAGAAATATAAAAATTAAATAATAAAATAAAATAAAAAGGGCCTCCATGGACGTCCAGAGAGGGCGGGTCCACCTCTGGGGTAAAGTTTTGTGGGGCTGATCATGGCCACACCATGATGTATGTGCTAAATCCACACCATTCATCCATCTTACTAGCCTCATTGATTGTATGGTCCCAAAAAAAATCAAACCCACTAGAAGCTCATGCAGACCATGCCACTTGGACACTGAAAATTATACTCAAAATGCTCAGGTTTTTCTAAGGCCCACCTTGGTGATGAAAAGTATATCTGGGCCATTCATCCACTCCTTTAGGCCATTTTAAGTCATGAGTAAAAGAATGAGGCAAATCCACACCTTAGGTGGACCACACTATAAGAAATAGTGGGAATAAAAATCCCTACCATTAAATCCTTTGAGTTCTACTATGATGTGTAACTGCCACCAAAGTTGGGTCAGTCATTGGACCATGGAGCCAACTCGTCTTATGTATTTTATATCCAAGTCGTCCATTATTTAAACCATCCATGTGTAATGAGCCCCACTGGACATATGTACCTTATATCCATGTCATTCATATAGTGGGTGGTATCAACTATGATGTTGTTTGTTATACAAACTGTTCATGGGGTGGACCCCACCATGTCAATGGGACCCACAATTATACAAAATATAATAATAATAATAATAATAACAATAACAATAACAACAATAATAATAATAATAAGGAAAGGGAATTGCATGTTTACCAATGAAAACTACCCTAGACATAATGTGATGCATGTGAAGCCCACCTAGGTGCATGTGTTGTATACCCACACTGCCTATATTTTTCAGTCACTTGAGAAGTGGGCCCACCTCCTGCTCGTGGGCGCGAGATGAAGTAGAACTCAATTTTAGGTGGGTCATGCTGCAAGTAGAAATAGTAGTAATAACCATTGGAAATTTTTAGGCTTTAGTGTGCCTCTTATATGTTGGGACGCTTCCTTGACCATGGACTCCACCTTGTAGTATGATGTAGATCCATGTCATTCATCGGTTTATCCTCATCATTTTAGGGTATGCTCCCATAGTCTAGTTAGATCCAAATCCCATGCCACAGGAGCAACATTGATGACTTGTCCACCGTTAAATATTTCCTAGAGCTACAGTAATGTTTATGAGAAATCTATCCATCCTGTTAAACTAATCATGGACCACCTAATATACATGTTTTATCGGCCATTCATTCATTTTGATTAGATCATTTTAGAGTGTGGGTCTGCCTATATATTTACTGCAGTCTACATCATTTTCATGGTACCCTGCAATCTACATCATTTTCATGGTACCCATTGTAATGGTTACTCCTCATTTAGACCGCCAATTGGTAGAAATCATGTGGATCACTACACCATAGGAATTTGGAATTTTAGGTGGCCCAACTAGTCGTGTGGATTGGTGGAAGTTGTGTGGGCCACCACACCATGTGAGTACGTGATTTTTATTTCTCACCTAACTCTATGAAATTGGGGCAATTGTGTGACTACTTGTCTAAGTGGATTTATGATTGTTGTGGCCCTTAACCATACGATCACTAACGGGATGATATGGTAGCTAGATTTGGCAAAATGCTGTTGAATATGTAGCTCATAAATCTTGTGATCATGTGTAACGTGGATAGCCAAAAATCATGTGGGTATGTGGGGATTGTGTGGCCTAACCATATGATCATGTGGTGCTTAGGTGACTGCTAAACTATGTGAAATTATGGTACTGGCCGCCTGACTATATGAAAGTTTAGTAAAGTGGTTGCGCCATTATGCGAGCTATGGTATAATTAATAATAATAATAATAATAATAATAATAATAATAATAATAATAATAATAAGTAACTATCTCACCTTAAGTCCCTTATTATGACAAGTAGAGTGACATTTGTGTGGCCACTCAACCATATGAATTTCTGATAATGGAGTGGCCATAAGACCATGTGGGCATATGAGAATAGTGTGATTACTCAGACTTATGGACTATGCTGATGGTGTAACCTCTTGGGTATGTGAGGTCGATTACTGGTATCTTGTGCATGGGAATCGACCACAGTGTTTTCCATGATATACAGTTCATGGAAGTCCACCATAGGGCGGGCATGCGAGGTCAATTACTGGTGTTTTGTGCATGGGTATCGACCACGGTGTTTCTCATGATATACAATTGGTGGAAGTCCACCACAAGACGAGTATGCGAGGTCAAATACTAGTGTCTAGTGCATGGGTGTCGACCATGGTGTTTCCTGAGATATACACTTATGACATGGCATGATAATATGATAATTATGATGTGATTACGGATGCGTGTAATATGGCTATAGTTGTGGTATAGGAGAAATGAAAATAAGACTTGGTGATGTCGATTGTATTGACTCAGAGTATTACTATGATGCATATGCATATGCATTGGCATTGACATCAGCATCATACCTTACGTACTACATGCCTTTCACCATACATGATTTTTTTGTGGCATATTTATCTTACTTACATGTAGGACATACTGCACACAGGTGTGTACTCACTAGGCTTTTGCCTAAGCTTCTTATTTTCCATTTTTTCAGGGTTGGAGTAGCTTAGAATACTTAGCTTTCTCGATGTATTGTATCTATTTTTTTATTTGGAAATGTTGACATCGTGTACCTTTTGGAAGGCATTGTACTTGTAACCATCAGGATTTATAATGGAGAGTGTTACTTGGTATTTTGATCATGGATCTTCATGCTTAGGTATTATTAGATTTTAAAATTTCAATAAAAAATCTTCCTCGTGGTACGCCGAACTCTGGACTTAGTGTATGGAAGTCGAATGTCAGATTCGGGGCATTAAGAAAGTTGTCCGTCCTCAAATTTGGGGCGTGACAATACATCAAGGTGGGACACATGAGGCACCGTCCAGATGGATGGTGCAGATACATACAATAGTCTGTGGCTCCCACCAGAACCTGTTAACGTCAATCCTCACCACAGTCATTGTTGTGTGAGGTACGCCAGCCAATCCACTCTTCAGGTGGGTCCCACGTACATGGGCCACCCCACTTCCCTCTCTCTCTTTTCGTATACACACATACACACATCCATATATAAAATATAATATAATATAATAACATATATATTATAATATAATACATATCTAAAATGCCTACCATCCAGACCCTCTAGACATTATGGACGATAGGGATCTAACGCAAATAGCATGGTGGATCCGCACATGTGGCCACCACAACATATATGCCATATATATATATATATATATATATATATATATATATATATATATATATATATAAAAAACCCTTTTTTTCTAGCTGGTACACCCCACTGACAGTTCACACTCACTGCTGGCCACGTCCAACGTCCTTAGACGCTGGACGGTATGGATACAACACAGGCACCATGGTGGGTCCCATATGGACGTGGCCCATCTGTTTGGATCGACCTGATATTTGTGTTTTTCCTTCCATCCAAGCCCGCTAACGGGCTGGACGATGTAGATCCAACACATCCATCAGGTGGATCCCATGAAGGTGAATGCCATGGATAAAATATATACTTCATGGTAGGCCACATACATAAACACACCATCATCCATACAAGTGAAAAGGCCAAGCTATATGTCCTAGAGAGGGGTGGGGGGGGGGGGGGGGGGGGGGGGGGTGAATAGTACTATGCTAAATTAAAATGACAATAGCGGAATAAAACTAATTAAAGGAAAGATAACACTTTAAACAAACCACAATACTAAAAAGAAGCAACCTCAAAATTCTAATATTGAGAGGTTGATACAAATGTTGTTCTAAGAACAACCTTACACCATAAAAATAAAGAATTTATGGTAGGACAACCCTACTAGAACGGTTTGCGTATCAATATCTCAAACTGAAGAGGAATAAAAATGGAAAAGCAAGAATTAAAATCTACACTATTACAACATTCCCCACAATGCTTGAAACGTAAATATTACAACATTCACATCCACAAATACATCCCACAATGTTGAATGATAAAAGATATAGAAAATAAACCATACATCCAAACACAAAGAATTATAATGGTTCACCTGTGTGTACACCAACTATTAAACAACAGCCACACAACTACTCCACTCCTAATATCCTCACACAGTGGATATTAGCATTCACTATTCAAATAGGTTTTTCTCAGGTTCACCTAAAACCCTCACATTGTGTCTTTCAAGCGAGCTTTACACAATTAAAAAAAACTCTTCTCTCTGAGTTTTCTGGCTCTCCTCAAATAACCAAAACAATGAGATTTTTCTAGCTTAATCTTAAAAGAAACCAAAGCAAAGGAAAGTACAATAATGTAAAATACGTGGATTCTCCTTTTTGTTGTAGCCCGAAAGAACCAAATCGGAGTAGAAGTTCAAATAGAATTTCAATGTCCAATACTCACTTTGAAATGGTTCTAGGTTCTAATTGATTTTAAATTAAACCAAGTTGGGCTAGCTCTATTTGATTTTGATTCAAAGAAGTGGAATCTCATAATTCCTCTTTCAAATTAGATTGGAATGCAGAAATAAAATCAAATATAAAAAGCTAATAAAAAGATAATATTAAATAAGCACAATCTAGCTTAAGAACTTTACAAACTTATCTCTTAGAGTGATGCCTCAATTTTACTTAAATTGAATTGTAAACTCTAAAAATCGTGCTCTATTTATAAGTGCTGAAGTCACACCTTTGACTAGTCCTATGAACACTATGAATAATCATAGGTCGAATTGATTTTTGAATTTTTTAGCGCGATCGGATAAAACCGTTCTACGACTGGTCGTAGTCCATCCATGACTAGTCAAGGGACGTCCATGACTAGTCGAGACCTGTCCACGACTGGTCGTTGGAACCTAAAATAGTCACTAGAGTTTGAGTAGTTGCTAAAGGACTGATCAAGGACGAGTTGTGCACTATTCATACGACTGGTCGAGCAATCTTCAGGACTGGTCGTGGCTCAACAAAAAATTTTAAAAATTTTCAACAATCTTAAGACTAGTCGAGAAATTTCTTAGACTGGTCGAGACAACGCTAGGACTAGTTGAAGAGAGTCCAGGACTAGTCTAAGAACAGACCAAATTACTTATAAAATAAGCAATTGAATTATGTATCCGAAATGACCTACCGTAAGGTCAATCTGAGGTCATTCATACCTTAACCAAGAAGTATGACCATTGAACCTTCTTTATCTTCAGATGTTGGATGGTCTTTGAAGTTCATGAAGCTTGAGTTCTTGAACATATGATGAAGCTTGAACTTGTGATTGTTTGAAGATTGATTTTTTAGTACTTAGGTTATACTTCATCTTGACTCTTGAGTACGATTGAATCATTTGATTGTTGATATTGCTTTAAGACATTGAAGCTTAGAACAATGTACTTGATCTTGCCTTACTTGAAGTAGATCTTTGACCTTGTCTTGAAGCATTGACCTTGTATTGTCCTTGATAATGTAAAAAAATGTGCCACACAAGACAGATTGTGGTTTTGGCACTACAAAATTTGACAACCAAAGGAGTAAATACTAAGAGAAGCATAACATGCTCAATAAAATAAGAGAAGCATTTACAATCTCCCCCTTTGTCACTTATAATCTCCCCCTTTGTCAAATTTGTGACAAAACACACTTCATTAAAAATAAGAGAAGCATAACATGCTCAATAAAGAATCATGCGCCATATATACACAAGAAAGTATAATACATAGAAAATCACCATGAAATATCCATATCCATGCATATTCATAGGCAGCTCAAGCTCAAGCATAAATAAAATATTCTCCCCCTTTTTGTCATAATATGATAAAGGAAGAACAGAAGATATGGAAGAGGAAAATAATTAAAAGAGGAATAATGGAGCAAACATAGACACGATATGAAAGATATAAGCTAATTCAAAGATCACATATCATTAATCAGCATAAACCAAATTCATCCAAAGTCAGTTTCAAAAACTGAAAGTAAAGAGTAAGTATCACAAAAGTTATTACAGACCAAATAAGAAAACACTTAATCAGATCCTGAAGAAGGAGCAAGTATGGTAGGATCAATTTGATGAAGGCCCTACCTTCTCCTCAAGTGCACGTAAATGCACATCAAAGTCAAATGGCTGATAGTCAGGGTCAGCCTCAGAATCTAAATCAAGTTCATCAAATATATCAGCGATGTTAACATCATCAGGTAAACCGTCTTCTTCTTCATTCACTGCTTCAGCTCCACCATCACCTACATTCACTTGGCCCTTAGCCAATTGCAAGTTCATTTTGTTTATATTTTTGTTGTTGAAGTTGAGATGATGAATGGGTGCCTCTCTAATAGGCATAGCAACTAGCATGTGAGTAGCTAACATAGTCATAAGGTATGCAAAAGGAATATCACTATGGTCAGGATGGATACAAAATTGGATAATGGAGTGACAAATTAATGAAGGAAGACAAACATTAACACTAGATATGATGGAATACAAAACTCAAACCATGAAAGAAGTCAGTTCGATTTTGTTACTAGACCTAGGATAGACAATTAAAATAAAAATTCTATGAAGGACTCTGTATCTAGGTAACATAAATCTTGAAGCAAGCGCATTCCCATTCTGGCTCTATTACACATCTATGTTACATAATGCTCTAATAAGCATTCATTTTTCTGATTCAAAAGGTTTCTCAACTAGAGAACTAATAGGAATACCCTCATCATGGACAGGTAAATCCATTAGGCCAGATATTAGATGACGATCAACTTCAAATGGGACTTCTCTAATAGCAATTGTAAAAGTTAAATTTTCTATAGAGAAATCAAAAATGCATGCAAACATAGATTGCACAATAGTCTGGTGTGCCGGCTCACCCAAATGTAGAATGTTATCCCATCCTACACATTGGATAAGAGGAAAGAGATCAAAACAAGCAATATATGCAACGTCTACAGGTCGCTCAATAATCACATTGTGCATCCTCAAATCTCTTACATAGGGAGGATCATCTTCTGGTGACCTAAGGTGGCTCCGTGTGATGGGTGTTAACCTAGAAGATGACGCACCACGAGAAGTTTTCTTTCTACCTCTAGCATCCATTTGCCACTAGAAAATTAAAGAAATAAGGAGTTGCAAAGGATGTGGAATGGATTTCCTTAAAAATAGACTTTGGAGAAAAAACTCCAAAATCTTTAAGAAAACTTAAAATCAATCACTCCAAGGAAGAAAATGAAGAGATTAGAGATTGAATCTATAAGAAAAATTAGTATAATGCACTTACCTTGATGAATTAAGAAGTTGGGTATGACTAGTCGTGCCATGGCCTGTTGGAGAGAAAAGAGGAAATGAGGAAGAAAGAGTTTTTCCCAAATTAAAAAGGTCCAGTGCGCTACACGACTGATCGTGGGACGTCCTGGACCGGTCATGCCACGACTGGTCAAGTACGTCCTCGACTGGTCGTGCAAACAAAAAAATATACATTTTTCACAAAATTTTAAAATTTAAGCAAATAAAATAATAAATAAATATGCTATAATATAGAAATGCATGATAAATCAATTCAAATTAAACATTCCAAGATCAAATTTTAATTTATTAAACCTGCTTTTGTTAAGCGATTTAGTGAAAATGTCAGCAAGTTGGGTCTCGGTTGGAATGTATTCTAATGAAATTGCCTTTTCTTCTACTAATTCACAAATGTAGTGATATCTAATGTCAATGTGCTTGGTTCGTGAATGCTAGATTGAATTTTTAAATATATTTATCGTACTAGAATTATCACAATATAAAACCATTGAATCTTATGCAATTCCATAATCGCTTAACATTCTATTCATCCATACAAGCTGAGTACATGCATTCCCAGCTGCAATGTATTCAGCATAAGAAGTTGAGAGCGATATGGAACTTTGTTTCTTTCTAAACCAAGAAACTAAACAGTTTCCAATATAGAAATAACCACCACTAGTTGATTTTCTATCATCGATATTACTAGCCCAATCAGCATCAGTATACCCAGTTAATTGAACACTAGTATCATATGGATACCAAAGACCCAGATTAGCTGAACTTACGACATATCGCATAATCCGCTTAACAGCAATTAAATGTAACTCTTTAGGGTCAAATTTATATCTAGAACAAATACCAACGCTAAAAGCAATATCAGGTCTACTTGCAGTTAAATAAAGTAAACTGTCAATCATACTACGATATAATTTAGGATTTACACTTTTACCTGTAGAGTCTTTTGAGAGTCTTAATGTTATACTCATAGGAGTATCAAAATTTTTCTCATTCTCAAATCTGAACTTTTTAATCAAGTTCAGAGCATATTTGGTGTGAGAAATAAAAATACCATCAGGTTGTTGTTTTACTTGCAACCCTAGGAAATAATTCAATTCCCCAACCATGCTCATTTCGAACTTAGATTTAATAAGATCTACAAACTCAACAGTCAGGTTAGTACAGGTAGATCCATAAATAATATCATCAACATAGATCTACACTATTAAGATATGATCATTATGTTTCTTAACAAAAAGAGTCATATTAACACTTCCCATTAAAAAATTATAACTTAGTAAAAACTTAGTCAATTTTTTGTACCATGCCATGGGAGCTTGTTTCAAATGGTAGAGTTCCTTTTTTAGGTGATAAACATGATTAGCATTCGTAGGGTCTTCAAAACCCGTTGGTTGTTCAACATATACTTCTTCATACAAATCGCCATTTGAGAAAGCACTCCTTACATCCATTTGATAGATTTTGAAATTTCTAAAGCATGCAATGGATATAAATAGTTTGATAGATTCAAGTGAAGCTACTGGGGCAAAGTTTCATCATAATCAGTGCCTTCAATTTGAGTATACCCTTGTACAACCAGTCTAGCCTTGTTTCGAATTATATTACCAAGTTCATCAACTTATTTTTAAAAATCCATTTAGTTCCAATATTATGTTTATCATTAGGTCTAAGAACAAGATACCAAACATCATTTCTAATAAATTAATTAAGCTTATCTTGCATCACAACAATCTAGTGTTCGTCAGTAAGAGCTTCTTTTACGTTTGCCAGTTCTATCTGGGATGTAAAGCACACATAATTACATATATCTTCTAGTTGTCTACGAGTGCGCACACCAGTGAGAGGATTTTCAAGAATCTGAGTGGTTAGATGATCTTTAACAATCCTCATTTCAGAGTTATTTTGACTTGATGAAGTACCTGGTTTATCAATTAGAAGAAAATCATTATCTGAACTTGAGGCAGGTGTATTCAAGTGATCATTAATGACTACATTGATGGACTCCTGAATTACACCGATCCTCTTATTCAGTACTTGATTTGCCTGACTGTTCAAAGAATACCCTAAAAATATTCTTTCGTCACTTTTAGTGTCAAACTTACCCAGATTTTCATGGTCACGTAAAATATAGTACTTGCTGCCAAAAATTCGAAAGTATTTGATAGTAGGCTTCTTATCGAACCACATTTCATAAGCCATTTTATTGTTTGACTTACTTGTATAAACCTGGTTGATTATATAACAGGCAGTATTTAGTGGCTCAGGCAAAGATTTTTAAGGAGCTTTAGACTATTCAACATTACATTAGCCATTTCTTGAAGCACTTTATTTTTTCATTCAACAATTCCATTTTATTGTGGAGTTTTGGGCACAGAGAATTCATGTGATATTTCCTGATTAAAATAAAATTTCTCATAACCGCTATTCTCAAATTTTGATCCATGAACACTACAGATCTTATAAATTCGACAACCTTTTTTAGTTTAGATTTGTTTGAGAACTCTTTTAACTTTATCAAGGGTTTCTGATTTATCCCTTAAAAAGGCTACCTAGGTGAATCTGATATAGTCATCCACTATTACCAGTATATATTTTTTGCCTCCTCGACTCTCCGTCCTGGTTGGTCCTTTAAGATCCATGTGGAGAAGTTTGAGTGGTTTGGATGTGGCATTGGAGTTCACTTTTTTGTGGGTACTACTTATTTGCTTGCCAATCTGACATTCGCTACAAATTTTGTCTACTTTCTGTAATTTAGGTAGACCTCTTATCAGTTCTCTTTTGCTCAATCTATATAAATTATGGTAGTGTACATGTCCAAGGCGTTTATGTCATAACTCAGTCTCATCAGTATGGACCATGTAACATGATTAACTTGATGAGCTAGAATCACTAACAATATAGTAGTTTTCAAAAGTTCTACTACAACCAATTAAAATTACAGAACCCTTTTTGTTTAAAATTTCACAACCTTGGTTAGAAAATTTTACACTGTGATTTTTATCGCATATTTGAGAAATGCTTAACAAGTTATATTTTTAGACATTCTATATATAAGACATTCTCAAATAAAGGGAGGTTAGAAAGTTGAACCATACCTTGGCTAATAATTCTGCAGTTGCTACCATCACCAAATGTGACTGAACCATCAGTCATGTCTTTAAGAGTGGTGAACAAACCTTTGTCAACAGTCATGTGTCTGGAGCATCCACTGTCTAGGTACCATTTTGAATGGCATGAAGCTTTGAAAGCGGTGTGGGCAATCAAGCAAGTAACCTTAAGAACCCATTTCATAGACTGGTTTTGGGTTTAAGAGTATAGTTGGTCTTCTTGCATTTGTATTGTTGTAAGAATGACCTGTTGAGTTAGAGTTTAAGGAGCTCCTTAAGTAAATAAACTATTTTTCTCAGCTTAAAGGGTTTCTTTTTTTATTTTTAGCTAAAGGGTTTCTTTTTTTATTTTTATAGTTGATATGGTTACTCTTAGGTTTGAAAGATTGAAACGTTTTAGCATTTTTAGAAAAAAATTTATTTGAACTATTCTCTTTTGAGTTTGAAGACTCTCCTTTCACAAACTTAAGAGTATTCTTTTGTTTAAGAAGAACATTTTTATCGTAGACCAAACTGGATCGGTCACCACATTTTCTTGATCCAGACAAAAGCTTTTCTAACTTTGAATCACCTTATGCATACCTCCATGTATCTTTTAAACTCAAAAGTGAAGAGACTTCAAGTTTAAGTTTTTCATTTTCAGATTTAAGATTCTCAATAAGGGATGTTTTGAAATTTAAATCGCATTTTGATTTTTTAAAATAATCTAAAATGTGGGATTTTTCTAAAACAAGAGAATCAAAATTTTCTTTAAGCTTTAAAAACTTTTCTTTCTGAAGTTTAAGTTTAACAACAATTTTACAACTTTCCTTGTATAGGGCATTGTAAGCATCTTGAAGATCTTCTTCATTTTCACGATCACTATTCAGATTTTCTTCATTAGTACAATCGTCATTATTTGAAAAAGTGAATTTGGCTAGAGTCATAAAGGCTTTAACTTCACTACCTGACTCAGTTTCAGAATCTTCTGATTCAGAAGAGGCTTTAGAGTCAGAGGATTTATCCCAAGTAGTCAACATTCCTTTCTTTTTAGGTTTATCCTTCTTAGGACACTTGTTTGTTAAATAATCATATTGATGGTAGTTGTAACACTGACTGTCTTTTAAAGTTTTTTAAGTTTTAGTTTTTGATTTCTTCTTATCATTAGATTTTTGAAAATCAACCCTCTTTTTACTTTTGAAAATTTCATAAAACTTTTTAGCTTAAAGGGCCATATCATCTTCGGAGTTTTCTATAGCAAAATTACTACTATTTTCTCGAGAAATACTTTTAAAAGATTCATAAAACTTTTAGGATCTTTAAAAGTTAGCTCATAAGTCTATAAAGAACCAACTAATTCTCCTACCCTCATGTTATCCATATCACGAAGTTCCTGAATTACAGTTACCTTGGAATTGAACCATTCAGGAAGTGAGCGTATTATATTTGCACACACTTTACTTTATGGGATTTTATCACCAATAACCCACATTGAGTTCACAATGTCATTCAATCTTGTATAGAACTCCATGAATATTTCATTTTCTTCCATGCGTACTTCCTCAAATTTGGTTGTGAGGATTTGGACTTTAGATTTCTTGACAATTGATATTCTCTTGTGTGTCATTTCTAAAATATCTCAGGCTTGGTTTGCAAAATCACAAGATATAATTCTTTTGAATTCATCTGGTGATAGTGAGCAAGTGATTGCATTTAGTGCTTTTGCATTTGCACTACTCTCACTTTTCTGAAGAGTGGTCCAAGAGAAGTAAGGTGTAATTCTCATAGATTTGGATCCATCGATTCCAGTTACTTCAGTGGTAGGAGGGGTCCATTCATTCACTGTGGCTAGCCACACACTCTCATCCATGGATTTAAGGAAAATCTTCATCCTAACTTTCTAATAAGCATAATTGGTACTATCAAATGGTGGAGGCCTAGTGACTAAAAGGCTATCAAAATTTGACATCTTATAAATAGCTTAGATCGGTTATCTCAGAAAATAAATTCAAAAATATAATAATTAAAATGAGCTATTAGGTTCTGATACCACTTGAAAAGGCCAAGCTATATGTCCTAGAGGGGGGTGAATAGGACTATGCCAAATTAAAATGAGAACAGCGGAATAAAACCAATTAAAGGAAAGATAACACTTTAAACAAACCACAATAATAAAAAGTAAAGAAAACTCAAAATTCTAGTATTGAGAGGTTGATACAAATGTTGTTCTAAGGACAACTTTAAACCATAAAAATAAAAAATTTATAGTAGGACAACGTGCTCATGCTGATCTGTTGGCGAACGGTTTGCGTACTCAGGCATAGTCTCACGAACTAGGCCCAAACCAGGATCCGCACGACCATCACTCTGGGGAGGTTCCTGGTCCATCAATCACTCAATGCGAGGCGTGTCGTGCTCCGCGTGAACTTGGGTGGCATTCCCTACACAACATAGGGTGCAACCTAGATCAAATTCAACATAATCACAAACCTATTTACGCAACATTTACACACAAATTTAAGGCAACTTCATGCATTTCATTACCAAAATTGTCATAATACATGAGGCATAGTATTACATGAATCATGACAGAAGATGCATGTGAGCTAATACAACTAAGCTTCAAGCACTAAGCTTTAACATCAAAACAACTATCAAGCTACGAAACCTATAGAGGCTACACACAAAAACAAACAACTACAAACAAACAATGACGACATAAGAAACTATTCATCAGAATCTAGCGATGGAGAAGGGGCACCCTTATCCTGCAGGCACATAGGATAGTCTTCAGCATGCGAGTCACCTTCTTGAGCTTATGCTTCACAAGGCCCCGAAGATCCATGATATCCTGTCGTAGGACAGCCTGGCCCTCCTCAAGTCGAGTTATATGGGCATCCCTAGCGGCCTAACCATCGTCCTGTTCAAGTGCCATACAAGGAGAGCTCTCACTTGTGTCCTGAGCCTCCTCTTCTTCTTCCTGTTCTTCCTCTTCTTCTATTTCAGCCCCGCCTTCTCCTTCATTTCTTCTTCTTCGCTCTCAGTTTCATCCTTACTTTCTTCAAGTTGGGCTTGTCGTTGTCGTGGCCCGATCTTCATCTGATTGAGAGTAGTCTCGCTGATGTAATGGACCGGTGCTGGCAATTTTACCCCAAGTCTGTAGCCAAACTCAAGTGCAATCTTGCATATGAGTCAGCCGAAGGGAAGCGACTCAGTCCATCTATTTGATCGCGCGATAAGGACGATCTGTTGTAGTACAAACGTAGGCACGCACAACTTCTCTTTCTACCCCACTTAATACAGGAAATCTACAATGAGACGCATGCACTCACTGTGATTGCTCCACCTGGCGTAGACATTGAACGTGCAAATGTGGTGAAGCAGACGGAAATCACCAAACATATTGGTCGTTAAGAGGGTCTTGTTATGCTGCCACTGAACCAATCGACCACATGGAAACCTGGTGCGACGATCCCTTTCACGTACACTATTCAGATTCCTTTCACTAGCATGTACCTCGCCAAGTGGCATATTTAAGAGCCAAGCTATTAAACCAACGTCGATTGTGGCTTTTCGATCTCTGCCAAAGGAGATCTTGAACTGCAAGGGCTCTAGCGTAGGCTCTCGAATAGTGCTCACATTGGCACGAGACTTGCCTTCAAATAGTGGACCCCACTTGGCCTCTTCCAGGCGCTCGAACAACAGGTACTCGCCAAAGAGACGTCCATCCACATGCGCTTCAAAAAGGACACTACAACCCTCGTAAACTCCATGAGATAGCTCTGCCAACAATGCTCTTCCAACAGGAGCCTGAGGATCAAGACCCCGCTTCGTCTGCAACTCTCTCCCAGCGCTTGGACTCATGGTGGTTCCTCTTGGTCTCCTTGAGCGAGCGGGGCGACTAGGCCCAGCTTCATCCACAGGGGCTCGTTTCTTTTCCATGAGAGAAAGAATGGTAGAAATCAAGAATAGAGCCACGTCAAGCTCCAAGAAAGCTATGGAAAAGTGAAGAAAATGAAGGAAAGGGATGAGATCTTTGGGTCTCCAGGGATTTGGGCCTTATATGGGAGTATAAAGGCTCAAATGAAAGGGAATAAAGAGGAAAGATAGCAAAATAAGATGGGTTGATGGGTTTACACGAATTTGAGACTCAAATGGGGGATTTAAGAGCTCAAATCAAAGGAAATGAGAGGGTTAAGTGATGGATATGGCTGAGCACGGTGGAAGGATGTATGGCTTAAACAAAAATGAAAGAAAGAGGGATTGAAAGGACGATTTGAGAGAGAAAGCAGTTGTTTTGAAGGAAAGGGAGAGCTTGGAGGTGGGTTTTATGAAGGAAGTAGTCATTTGGGGGTGTTTTAAATGATGGACCATGGACCAGTGGGTTCCACTAGTCCCCAAATGTCGACGGCCCAACCCGGCCCAGCCCGCCGGTCGGCGAGGCCCTCGCCCGTTGCTGACCTAGTCGGTGAGGGCTCGCCATTTGGGCAAGGTCCTCCTCACCCCCTGGGTCCAGAAAAATATGGGTCCCACCTTGGGTCCCCTCGAAAGTGCCCCATTCCCCCCCCCCCCCCCCCCCCCCCCCTGGCTTCCGATTCGAGTCGTTTCGGGTCATTTCGAAACAAATCTAATATACATCCACATTTACTGATTTTTTAACGGCTGAAATGGGATGAAACACAATCTATACCTGCCAATTGATGGTCTAAACTTGATTTGGAGACGTCGTGTGTGATCAGGAGTGTCCATGGACTCAATCTCGGCAATCATTTTCAATAAACCTTAGCCAACAAACAAAGCAAGGAGTCTTAAACCTGATTCTAGATTGTTCTCGCACCCTCCTATGCTATAGTGGCATCAGCATATGTCGTGTGACCATAACCCAGGTCCGGTTTAATCCAAATCAAGTTTTGATACCAACTTGTAATGTCCAAAAATTCCGGAGTCGAGCAAAAGCTCAGCTCACGAGTTCCAATGCATCACTTATGCAATATAGATAATGATGATTGAATGTTGTTCATATTAGTGCATTAAACATGAGTGGGATTACACCAAAATAGTAATTTATACCCCGGATCAGTTTATATAACGCAAGCTGAATACTGAAAGATGTATATAAACGAATATGAATCCAAAAGATCGTTGTCGATCACCAGAGTATGAATACATCACTGAGTCACCATATACATGTAATAGTTCAAAAGAAAAATGTCAAAAGAATAGTTCAACTACAATGATAAGCCCTGTAGCCTCGTCAATCAGAACGGCCTAAGCAAAACCGTCAAAGAACTGCATATATGAGAACTAGTCCTGATTGTCATAGTAATCAGGCTCCACCTCCTGAGTCGCATCGTCATCTACAACTAAGACAGAGTCTGGTGGGTGTTCAGAACACCATCCCAAAATGTGGGAGTGAGTGATCAACTCAGTGGAATCATAGAGTAAAGATTAACATGTTATCAATTCAGTTAAGCAGTAATGATAAAGCAGACATATCAAACATTCCTAGATACTCTTGTTAATTCAAGGATGAAATATTTTCATGATGCATGCCCTCGCCTACACTCCCTTGTGCGACACCATCTTACATCCGAGGCATGCTTTCTTCCCTCTATGCTCTTCAACCCGTGGCACATGCAGTGCGATGTTATGAATGTGATTACCGAGTTATTATTAATCCTTTTCATGCAGCAGTATTGGGAAACTAAGGTACCTCCCTTATATCATTACCCAAACGATGATCCATTCTAGGGTCGTCAGTCCTAGACAATCTCATACGATATTACAGTTCTAGATCCCTGTAAAGGGCTCGTCACCAATCAATACAGGTCTAGTTATATCCTATAGACTACAATAAGGCTCGTCACCCCAATGCAATTTCAGGATATACTCGAGGTCACTAGAAAGGGCTCGTCACCAATCTGAGTAGGCTGAGAGCTTGAATATAGTGTCCCATACCACCATAATCAGCACACGAGTCTAGGTTGCTCACTGGTCACTACGAGGAGGCTCGTCGCCCCAGCGTAGGCCGATAGCTCGACCATGATGTCCCATACCACCATGTCCGGCTCATGAGGCTTAGAGGATCGAGGTACCAAGGTTGACAGGATTGCGCTGGTAAATTTAGTACCTTAGATTCAAACAAGAGCGTCCATACATGGTGAACATACATCGGGTCAATCGGGTTACTTGACGAGCTCTACTAGCACGAGCACACGTTGAGTTGATCGACAGGAAGTGCGTAAACACTCCGTGTGGCCAAACCACTGCCGACAACTCTAGTATGGCTCGGGTTCGTCAAACACATCCTACATAGCGAATTAATCTCAGCCATGAATTCAAACCTGTTACCGAATGCCTGGACCATAACATGGCCCCAATCACGTACAATTTCAATAATAGACATTTAATTCAAATTCCACATTCATATGAGCATGGTATGAAATATAACTTAAACATGAATACAGTACGTGGAGGAAATCATACACGCGGTTAGCATGAATGAAATAGGCTAAATATAACATGGAGAAAATCATACACATAAGTAAGGTGATTGAGATTCATATCTCAATACCCTTAAAAATCATACTTTACCTATTTCTAACCCATTTAGGCATTTACACAAACACTTAGACTACACTATTCAACATACATCACGTATGTTGGCATATTGCATATTTGGGCAAATCCTTTTGCTAAGGAGTTGTCGCATACATAACAAGCATGTACTAAAAATAATTTATCATGGCAATCACGACTTCAGATTTCATATGCATACAAACATTTTAACAAACACATGGAATACTCTATTTACAACATAGACTATACATAATCATAAAATAGAATAGATAATGCATTTGGCATGTGTAATAGCATCCATGTCAGTAATAAACTATTATCTGACATTGAAAGCTTTGAAAATCATAACCTATATGTCTATAATCCGCACCTTACGCCATAGAAGCATAACGAATATGATTTATATGGTAAGCCTTCGTTAACGGCAGATTAACAACCTATAATGCGAACTAGGTTAGCTATCATATTACTCCGACTATACCAAGCCTTAAAACAGGTTAGGGTTTGATTTTCTTACCCAAGTGTTGAATCAAAATCACCGAAATAACGATTCAGATGGATGGATTTGGCACATAGTGCAGCTGAGAAGAATCCCAAGATGAAACACAACTTTTCTCTCACTTTCTCTTTTTCTTCTCTTCCTTAGTTAGGGTTTCAAAATTCATATGGAATATATGAGAGAGGGTTTAAGGTCTTTATATAAGCTCAAAATTGATAGAAATAGCCCTAAGGCCAAGGTATACTTAGGTTATAACCAAATCGGGCTCTTTCTGATCCAACGGAACACTTTTGGAGGTCCTCTTACTGAATGCGGTCAGACTTAAGCTCATAGATGCTGGATCTTGATCAAGTTAAGTTTTCAGTTCGATCGGGTTCCCAGATCAACCGTAACGGACCAGTTTCAGTTCAGCGATCACCGAAACTCGATCAGGACCACAAGTACTTTGACATGTGTGGGCCATCATCCCTGATTCGAGGGTGAATTTGGGTCAAAAACTAATGGTTAGAATGCTTATAAGTGACGCGCAAGCGACACGACTCAAATTACTTAAATTCATAATTAATTTCTTGAAAATCTTCACTTTCTCACACTCTTCACTCCGGACTCAAGGAAATAGTCTCAGGACATCGTTCGGACGTGATTTTCGAGGTGATTGTCAAGTCCAACTAGGCGGTCAAATCTTCTAAGTTCATCGTTATCGGACTTTCAACGTGCAGTCCAGGTCCGTTACGAAGTTTCAAAGTGCTCCCGAGAGCAACTAGGTTTAGAGTTGGATTCTATATTTTAAGGTAATGTAGCGTTACTAATTCTATAGGTTTTGGATCTTGCAGATCATATTTAAAGTGATTACTGGTAATTTCATAGGTAATCTAGGTTAACACTTGGTTAATTCTCGTCTAATTTCTAAAGGATTTAGTCCTGAGGGATTTCTGCCTGAGTTGGTAGTCGGGTCTTTGTATGGATTTTTTCGAGTCGTTACAATCTACCCCCCTTAAAGAAAATTTCATCCTCGAAATTAGTACCTTTTCGTACTCCTTGAGAATCTGAGGGTAGTTCTTTCTGACCTTGGCCTCTATCTCCCAAGTAGCTTCCTCCTCAGTATGATGCGTCCACAGAACTTTCGCCAGTGGAATGACCTTACTGCGCAACACCTGCTCCTTCCTATTTAAGATAATGTCTGATGTAACACATATGTAGCATCCTCGCTCAGCTGTACCTGCTCTCATTTGATGATGTGCGAAGGATCAGGAATGTACTTCTTCAGCATAGATACATGGAATACGTTGTGTACGCCTGCGAGTGGTGTGGGTAAAGCCAAGTGATACGCTACTGTCCCCACTCGATCCAGGATCTGAAATGGACCAATAAACCTCAGTGTGAGCATCCCCTTCTTGTCAAACCGCGGGACTCCCTTCATAGAAGAAACTCGAAGGAACACATGGTCTCCAACCTCAAACTCAAGCGGTCACCGCCTCGTGTCGGCATAACTCTTCTGTCTACTCTGGGCTGTCAGAAGTCGATGCCTGATAATATTAATCTTCTCTGAGGTCTCTTGTACTAACTCTGGGCCAATCAAACTGCGCTCACCAACTTCTGCCCAACAATGCGGTGCTCAACAAGGCCACCCATACAAGGCTTCGTAAGGATCCATACCAATACTTGCCTGGAAACTGTTATTGTAGGCGAACTCTACATACGGGAGACAGTCATCCCAACTGTCCTTAAAGTTCAAAACACAAGCTTGTAGCATATCCTCCAGAATCTGATTCACCTGCTCTATTTACCAGTCGGTCTGTGGATGAAATGTGGTATTGAACTTCAACTTCACAACCATTGCTTCCTGGATAAGAGTCTAGAAGATAGATGTGAATCGCGTGTCCCTGTCTGACACAATCTCCAAGGAAACTCTATACAGACGAACTATCTCTTTGATGTACAGCCTACCCAACTCATCTGCAAAGTTCGTGACTCTGATCGGAAGGAAGTAAGCCGACTTCATCAATCGGTCGACGATCACCCAAATAGAATCATGTCCCTTCCTTGTCTTCAGTAGCCCTGATATAAAACCATAGAGATGAAATCTCACTTCCATTCAGCTATGGGCATGGACTAAAGCAGTCCAAGAGGTCGGTGATGCTCTGCCTTGACCTGCTGGCACGTAAGACAATGAGATACATACTCTGCTATGTGGGCCTTCATGTTGTCCCACCAATATGATCTCTTCATGTCTCGATACATCTTTGCGCTACCTGGATGCATTGCAAGCATTGAACTATGAGCAGCCTCGAGAACCTCCTATCTCAAGTCATGAAGATTCGGGATGCATATGCGGCCACGGTAGCGCAAGTCCCCATCCATACCAACTCTCCACTAGGCATCCTTATCATCGCTAGCCTGCTCTCGAAGCTCAGACAACCGCTCATCGCCCTTCTGGGCCTCTATAATCCTGTCATCAATAAGTGGTCACACATGAATGTGCGCGACACTCTCGAATGGTTCCTCCACAACAAGCTTCTGCTCAAAGTCACGAACAAACTCTAGTATACCCCACTCCTTAATCATCAGCGAAGCCGCAAACATGATCACCTTCTTGAGGCTCAATGCGTCTGCCACAAGGCTGGCCTTGCCAGGATGGTAGGAGACCTCAAACTTGAAGTCCTTCAAGGTTTTCATCCATTGGCACTGTATCACATTCAAATCCCACTGAGTGAATATATACTTAAGGCTTTTGTGGTCATAAAAGACCTCAAACTCCTCTCCGTAGAGGTAATGTCTCCAGAGCTTCAATGCAAATATGACCGCTGCTAACTCGAGGTCATACATAGGATAATTCTCCTCGTGTTTCCTCAACTGTCTCGAGACATATGCAATCACCCTGTCCTTCTACATAAGGACACAACCCAGACTAACACGAGACGTGTCAGTATATATCGTATACTTGACCCCTTGCTCTGACAATACTAGCACAGGAGCGGACGTCAGTCTATCCTTCAGCTCCTGAAAAGCTGCTTCCACCTTCTCATTCCAGGCGAACTTCAAGTCCTTCTGAGTTAACTGAGATAAAGGTCTGGCTATCTTTGAGAAATCCCAAATGAAGCATCGATAATAGCCTGTCAAACCTAGAAAACTCCTCACCTCAGTAACTGAACTAGGCTGCTTCCAGTCCTAAATTGTGGCAACCTTAGCAAGGTCCACCGCTATCCCTTCCTTGGACACCACATGTCCCAGGAACTTTACTTTCTCCTGTCAGAAGTCACACTTCTTGTACTGTGCGAACAATTGGTTCTTCCTTAGAGTATCCAAGACTGCTTGTAGGTGTCCCTCATGCTCTTCCCAACTCGCAGAGTATACTAGAATGTCGTCGATAAACACAATGATGAATCAGTATAGAAATGGCTAAAACACCCGGTTCATCAAGTCCATGAACATGGCCGATGCGTTCGTAAGACCGAACGACATCACGAGAAACTCGTAATGACCAAAGCTGGTCCTGAATGCAGTCTTCTGTACGTCTTCATCCCTGATGCGCAACTGATGATCCCTGACTGTAGGTCAATCTTTAAAAAGTATCGTGCCCCTTTCAACTGATCACCTCAGTAACTGAACTAGGCTGCTTCCAGTCCTAAATTGTGGCAACCTTAGCAAGGTCCACCGCTATCCCTTCCTTGGACACCACATGTCCCAGGAACTTTACTTTCTCCTGTCAGAAGTCACACTTCTTGTACTGTGCGAACAATTGGTTCTTCCTTAGAGTATCCAAGACTGCTTGTAGGTGTCCCTCATGCTCTTCCCAACTCGCAGAGTATACCAGAATGTCGTCGATAAACACAATGATGAATCAGTATAGAAATGGCTAAAACACCCAGTTCATCAAGTCCATGAACATGGCCGATGCGTTCATAAGACCGAACGACATCACGAGAAACTCGTAATGACCAAAGCTGGTCCTGAATGCAGTCTTCTGTACGTCTTCATCCCTGATGCGCAACTGATGATCCCTGACTGTAGGTCAATCTTTAAAAAGTATCGTGCCCCTTTCAACTGATCAAATAGGTTGTCTATCCTAAGTAAAGGGTACTTATTCTTCACGGTTAATTGGTTCAACCTACGGTAATCAATACATAACCGTAGCAACCCATCCTTCTTCTTGATAAATAACACAGGTGGTCCCCAAGGAGACACACTAGGTCGTATAAAGCCCTTCTCTATCAGGTCATCAATCTGTTTCCTTAGCTCCTCCATCTCACATGGTGGCATACGATACATCGGTAATGAAACAAGTACTGCACCAGGCACGAGATCAATAGCAAAATCGATCTCACGTCGAGGAGGTAGCCCAGGTATCTTACTAAACACTACCCTAAAATTCTGAACCACAGGCGTGATTTCAAGCGCCGAACCAACAAAACTTTCCAATAGAGAAGTATAACAATCATGTCAAGAAGGGTAGCTGACCTGAACAGGAAAAGTAAATGTCATGCCCGCAGGTCCATGGGTTGTCACCAGCTTAGTCTCACAATCAATCTCTGCTCTCATCTCAGTGAGCCAATCCCTGCCAAGGATAATGTCGTAATGATGCAAAGGCATGACATACAGGTCAACTACAATGGTCCTGCCCCCTAGATCTATCAAGCAACCCACACAAACCCTAGTAATGGAAGAGGAGGTCCCTCTAGCAGTAGTGAGTGTCACTCCCGTCGTAGGAGCAGTAACCAATGCTAGCCGCTTAACTAACACGCATGAAAGGAGGGAGTTGTTGACCCAGTGTCCACCAACAAGAAGACAGGAGTACCTTGGAATGTGCAGTGACTTCAAAAGCCATAGGTGTTGTAAGTGTTGCCTCTGGTGCTTTTGCTGTGAGTGAGTGCACCCGAGCCTGCTACGGACGGTTCGGCAGCAGTACCATGGGCCGTTGAGGCAGCCTGAATCGGGGTGTCGGCGGTCAAAACGATGGATGTGCAGGTGCAGTCCGTAGAGGTGGAGCTGATAAAGCATGAGGGCGAGGACGGTCGATTCTCTGCGGCGGTGAGAATCCACTATCTCTCATACGCATAAAACAGCTCTTCACAACATGAACTGGTCTCCCATAATAAGTACATGTCACTCCAGGTCACCTTATAAGACCCGTATCCTAGTCCGTACTATTCCGCCGACTCCCGTGATTCTTCCCGTTGAATTCCGGCAATCCAGGACCTGTAATCGACGTTGCGCACGACCGTAAGTCGTATCCTATACATTTGAGTCGGCTTAATCTAAGACTTGTACCATTGCGACCGCACAGTCACCGCGGTTCTAACGCCACGACTCATGTACCGATCCGATACCCAGACGAGGAGATGCGGACTGGCGTTCAGTTCGAGAAAAAACACCGCGCATTACAAATTCTAAGAGAATCTCTACAACATGTCAAATCAATGAACCCATCAATCACTTCATGTCAAGTACACATCACCTTTCACCCCATCCTCAAGTAACCACCAAAGTCAACTCTCTCCTTCTCTCTCTCTTACACACCCATACATGTCAAGTACATGTCCATCACCCCATCACTCACTTCCCATCACTCCATCACTCCTTACATCCCATCTCTCTCTCTCTCTCATTTCTCAACATTTTCCAAGCCAAGCAAGAAGCTCCCACATCCAAGGTTTTCCATGAGAGAAAAGTGATTTTGGTGGCCCACTTCCCACTCCAAAACCCATCATCCTAGCCATCCATTTCCCATCTCCACCATCAAAGTGAAGCTCTAGAAGGTCGGCTTTCCAACGGACCGAGAAGATCAAGTGGTGGGTGCTTCCATAGCCTAGTTCTTTTTATGTTTTTAAGATGGGCTAAGTGAGGCCTACCGATCAATGATATGGATCTCACTTTGGACCCTAGGATGTGGCCGATGGCCCATCTTGATCATCAATACCATTCCATGATGGAGCCATTCTCCATGGATCCCATCATGATGTTTAATACTAGTTTAAAAGCGGTCATCTAGACCATTTTATTTGGGTGGAGAAAGGATCTCCACTGTAGATCTTTGATTTGATGGGTCCACGTGCAATGGGGCCCACTTGATGTACGAATTGGATGCTCAAAACGGAGGGCCCATAGTGTCGGGGTCCCTCCATCACACGTGTCCCACTCTTTTACTCTCTCTCCCTCCCCTTCTTTATTTATTTTCTTTGTTTGTTGATGTGGCCATATGGCCCACTTGAATGAGCCCCACCATGAAATATGTATTTTATTCAAGCCATCCGTAGGTGAGGCCCACTTTAGATATGTTATACCTACACCATGTAGCCATATAGTGGCCCACCTAAAGCAGGGCCCACCTTAAGCATATACGCCCAAACGTCCAGCGTCCCTGGACGCTAGACATCAAGAGAAAAACACAAATATTGGCTTGTTTCAAAGCCTTTGGGAAGGGCCGCTTGCATAGGCCCCGCCTTGATGTATGTATACAATCCACACCATCTATTCCATTTACCAACTCATTTTAGGCGTTGAGCCGAAAAATGAGGTTGACTGGAGTATTTAGTGAGCCATAATGTTGAAAATAGCATTAATACCATTGAAATCTTTCTAGATTTTTTTTACACGATGAAAGAGGCCCGACATTAGACTCGTTGGATTTATTATGAGAAGTGGAATCCAATGGATGGAGCGGATTCACTTGGAGCCCTGCATACGAAAAACCTCAAAAATTAAGGTTTTTCAAAAAAAATGGATGGAAAGCAGCAGAGGCTGCTGCCTCTGGACGTCAGGACGCGCAGGTGTCCTGCGCTCCACGGACTGGCGGACGCTGGGCAGGGATCCACGGCCCTATGCGTGGGCCCCACCTTGATGTTAATTTGCCATCTAACTCGTTCATGAGGTGGCCCACCCCCTGAGGTGGGCCCTCTCCAAAAATGAGGCTCATCTAAGCTTAGGTGGCCCACACTGTAGGAAACAGTGGGACTAAACTTATACCATTGAAACCCCTTTGTGGGTCCACAGAAGTTTTGAATCAAGATGAAATTTGTATTTTCTCTTCACCCAGGTCTCTGTGACCTTATCAACAGGTTGGATGGTAAGCAAACGTTATGGTGGACGGTGGAAACGTTATGGGATCCACAGTGATGTATGTGTTTCATGAAGCCATCCACTACCATGGACGGTGGAACCCCCACCAGGGTATGTGTGTTTCGTCCGCACCGTCCACACTGCTGGATAGTGGGACCCCATTGATGTATGTGTTTTATCAACGCCGTCCAACCATTGGGTATGGTGCTAGATGGTCAGTGGGCCCCATCCTTGATGCATGTGTTGCATCCTAACCATCCAACCTTTATGTGAACCCCACCATGATGTATGTGTTACATCCAACCGTCAATTTACTTTTATAAGGCTCATTTTACAACTTGAGCTAAAAAGATATGGATTTGTAGTTCAAATGGACCCCACCTTGGCATATGTATGGGGCCCATCTTGACTTACTTATGGCCATCCGTTGAGGCCCACCTTGGTATATATCTGAGGCCCAAATGATTAGGCCCATTTGACACATATAAGCCCATGGGATTAAGCCCATTTGACATATATAAGGCCTAAGGGATTAGGCCCATTTGATAAGGCCATAAGATTAAGCCCATTTGATACATATAAGGCCCAAGTTGTGAGGCCCATTTTGATGTATTTCAAGGCCTATGGGTCATGGACCATTGCAATGTACATAAGGCTCATTGGTGAGGCCCATTAATGTAGCTCATTTGATGAATGTAAGGCCCATGTGATACGGCCCATTTGATGTATCTAAGGCCCATGGGTGGAGGCCCAACGAGATGTCCTTAGGGTCCATTACAATGTGCGTTTCCTCATGGTTCATGTAGTGTTATTTATGGCGGGCCGTTCCTAGGGAACAATGCTGGTTTGACATCCACATTGTAAGTACAATATAGGTTAAATGTCCGCATTGTAACTCCCCTTAGGGCCCATTGATAGGCCATACCCGTTAATATTAATCACTTTATAACATGCTTAATATAATCCCATGACTCATGCCCATACGCATCATATGTATGCTTGATATGAGTAGTGACTGATCATAGCATACGCCATTGGGCAGACCATTTATGGGACTTGTTATGAGACAAAGTGCCCCACATGATCGCGCAGTACGCGCTGGACTGTTGCATGATTTGACAGTGTGATTCATGCATCTCGCATGTGTATGACTTGATCACTGCACGCCCTAGCGACATCAGGGTTGTGGCTCCACAGGTATATCGTGGATGGCCGTATCGGATATCGAAAATACTTAGTTCTAGCACTGTAGGTACTTAGGATGTCCTTAGGTGAAAGTCCCAGAACCTTTTTGATACCAGGGATGCTCCAACGTCTAGACCGAGTGGATAAACGATCGCCCGAGTGCCAAATACCAGTAGGCCCTGTCTCCCATTATGTCATGGTCGGTTGGAAAGGGGTGTGGCCTTATCTGCCTGAGTGAGGGGGTTATAAGCTAGGCTGAGTTTGACCAGCTCGCAAATGAGTCCGCTATCGATGAGCCGGGTAGGTATTGGCAGACTACTGGTCAGGTGGATAGTGAGGTCTATTCCGCTTGCTTGACTGTGCAGCTAGGGAGGTGACAGTCACTGCGAAGTATATTAGACCCCGGTGATATTCAGAAAGGAACTATACTCATATGTGTACTTGATGAGTACCGACTTGCTTGGAATACATTTCGCATATGACATTCGACTATGTAGGCCTCACATTTCATCGGTGTGGCCGATAGCATTCATGTCTCACATCGCATGGCCTTGGTATGGCCAATAACATTCATGCCTTACATTACATAGCATTGATATGGTTGGTTTTATTCATGGACTTACAGCAGGTTTCCGCATTACTCTGATATTATATACTTGGCACTTGCCTTGCGCACACACTTACACCACCCTCTAAGCTTTTATAAGCTTATGCACGACTATTGCGTGCAGGTGTCATTGGACAGTAGCAGCGCTGAGGAAGGAGCGCATAGCAAGCCATTTTGGAGCTTTTTGACCATCTTATATTTTCCTTTCCTCATTGTATTTAAAAGTTTTTGATATAGTGGATATGTGGTGATATTGTTTTGTGACTTGGTTATGCTTATGATTATGATCCATTACAAAAAAAAAATTCATTCTGAAAATCCTCCTTGTAAGATCGCAGGATCGAAATCTGGCATATGATTGTCAGGAGTAGAGAATGGGGCACTATGGAGGCTGTCAGTACTGGATTCGGCGATCGGGATTCATGTGAATCCGATTTTTGGGTTCGGGGCGTGACACACCTCATCGGAACTAATGGCGCCGCGATCCTGGGAGGAGAGTCTGTACGGGTCCTCTTGCCGAGGAATGGCCTGCTCGGCATATCTGGTCGTGGCCTAGGGATCATAGGCCCACGAGAATGTGACAATCGGTCCCTGTCCTGCTCTGCTCGCATAGACATGTGTACTAGCTCAACATAGGAGGGTATGCTAAAATAGCACATCTTCGAGCGAATATCGGGTCGCTGGCCCTTGGAAAAATGCCGCATCCACATCTACGCGTAGACAAGTACAGTCGGGACGTACCTGCCCAACTCTGTAAACCGGTGCCCATACTCTGTCACTGTCATGCCTCCCTGTTTGAGGCGTAGAAATTATTCTCCTTCTCGTGTCGGTACGTAAGGGGATAGTATTTCTCATGGAAGTAGGTCTCGAATGCTGTCCACGTCCATACATAGTCAACTACCATAGTCCACAAGACACTATCCCACCATAAGCTGGCTTCCTTCTCCAACATAAAGTTAACCAACTCAACCTGCTCCAGCTCCGTACAATGTAACAACCTCAGCATCTTGGAGATGCGGTCAAGCCAATATTCAGCCTCCTCGGGTCTGTAAGAACCCAAAAATGTGGGAGGCCACAAGCATTGGAATCGCTCTAGGAGGCCACTCGTACCCAAGTTCCCCATAGGGTATACAGCAGTTGTAGGCAAGGTCGCACCCTCATCCAGAGTGGAAGGCCCTACAGTCTCAGCAGGCCATATAGATGGTGAAGGTGGAGTCGTACTCCCACCCTGAGCTAGGGCTCCTACAATGGTGGCCAAGAGCTGCTGCTACTGCTGGTGTCGCATCTGCTGTTGCTAATGCTGCTCCTGCTGATGGTGCATCATCGTCAGCAACTGTTCCAACCTATCCATAGGTGCAGCTGACGGTGGCACATGCTGCGTCGAAGAAGACGCACGGTTCTGCTCACGAACTGGTGGTGTGTAAGGTGGCGGCCCAACTGTAGGACCAATCGAAGGCTGAGACTCGAGCATAGTCTCACGAACCAGGTCCAAACTAGGATCCGCACGACCATCACTCTGGGGAGGTTCTTGGTCCATCAATCACTCAATGCGAGGCATGTCGTGCTCCGCGTGAACTTAGGTGGCATTCCCTACACAACATAGGGTGCAACCTAGATCAGATTCAACATAATCACAAACCTATTTACGCAGCATTTACACACAAATTTAAGGCAACTTCATGCATTTCATTACCAAAATTGTCATAATACATGAGGCATAGTATTACATGGATCATGACAGAAGATGCATGTGAGCTAATACAACTAAGCTTCAAGCACTAAGCTTTAACATCAAAACAACTATCAAGCTACGAAACCTACAGAGGCTACACACAAAAACAAATAACTACAAAAAAATAATGACGACATAAGAAACTATTCATCAGAATCTGGTGATGGAGAAGGGGCACCCTTATCCTGCAGGCACATAGGATAGTCTTCAGCATGCGAGTCACCTTCTTGAACTTATGTTTCACAAGGCCCCGAAGATCTATGATATCCTGTCGTAGGACAGCCTGGCCCTCCTCAAGTCGAGCTATATGGGCATCTCTAGCGGCCTAACCATCGTCCTGTTCAGGTGCCATACGAGGAGAGCTCTCACTTGTGTCCTGAGCCTCCTCTTCTTCTTCCTGTTCTTCCTCTTCTTCTATTTCAGCCATGCCTTCTCCTTCACTTCTTCTTCTTCGCTCTCAGTTTCATCCTTACTTTCTTCAAGTTGGGCTTGTCATTGTCGTGGCCCAATCTTCATCTGATTGAGAGTGGTCTCGCTGATGTAATGGATCGACGCTGGCAATTTCACCCCAAGTCTGTAGCCAAACTCAAGTGCAATCTTGCATATGATTCAGCCAAAGGGAAGCGACTCAGTCCTTCTATTTGATCGCGCGATAAGGATGATCTGTCGCAGTACAAACGTAGGCACGCACAACTTCGCTTCCTGCCCCACTTAGTACAGGAAATCCACAATGAGACGCATGCACTCACTGCGATTGCTCCACCTGGGGTAGACGTTGAACGTGCAAATGTGGTGAAGCAGACGAAAATCACCAAACATATTGGTTATTAAGAGGGTCTTGTTATGCTGCCACTGAACAAATCGACCACATGAAAACCTAGTGCGGCGATCCCTTTCACGTACACTATTTAGATTCCTTTCACTAGCATGTACCTCGCCAAGTGGCACATTCAGGAGCCAAGCTATTAAACCAACGTCGATAGTGGCTTCTCGATCTTTGCCAAAGGAGATCTTGAACTGTAAGGGCTCTAGCGTAGGCTCTCGAATAGTTCTCACAATGGCACGAGACTTGCCTTTAAATAGTGGACCACACCTGGCCTCTTCCAGGCGCTCGAACAACAGGTACTCGCCAAATAGACGTCCATCCACATGCGCTTCAAAAAGGACCCTACAACCCTCGTAAACTCTATGAGATAGCTTTGCCAACAATGTTATTCCAACGGGAGCTTGAGGATCAAGACCCCGCTTCGTCTGCAACTCTCTCCCTACGCTTGGACTCATGGTGGTTCCTCTTAGTCTCCTCGAGTGAGCGGGGCGACTAGGCCCAGCTTCATCCACAGGGGCTCGTTTCTTTCCCATGAGAGAAAGAATGGTAGAAATCAAGAATAGAGCCACGTCAAGCTCCAAGAAAGCTATGGAAAAGTGAAGAAAATGAAGGAAAGCGATGAGATCTTTGGGTCTCCAGGGATTTGGGCCTTATATGGGAGTGTAAAGGCTCAAATGAAAGGGAATAAAGAGGAAAGATAGCAAAATAAGATGGGTTGATGGGTTTACACGAATTTGAGACTCAAATGGGGGATTTGAGAGCTCAAATCAAAGGAAATGAGAGGGTTAGGTGATGGATATGGTTGAGCACGGTGGAAGGATGTATGGCTTAAACAAAAATGAAAGAAAAAGGGATTGAAAGGACGATTTGAGAGAGAAAGGAGTTGTTTTGAAGGAAAGGGAGAGCTTGGAGGTGGGTTTTGTGAAGGAAGTAGTCATTTGGGGGTGTTTTAAATGATGGACCGTGGACCAGTGGGTCCCACTAGTCCCTAAATGTTGATGGCCCAACCCAGCCCAGCCCGCCGGTCGGCGAGGCCCTCGCCCGTCGAGGACTCGCCATTTGGGAGAGGTCCTCCTCACCCCCTGGGTCCAGAAAAACAAGGGTCCCAACTTGGGTCCCCCCGGAAGTGGCCCATTCCCCCCCCCCCCCCCCCCCCCCGGCTTCCGATTTGAGTCGTTTCGGGTCATTTCGAAACAAATCTAATATACATCCACATTTACTGATTTTTTTTAACGGCTGAAATGGGATGAAACACAATCTATACCTGCCAATTGATGGTTTAAACTTGATTTGGAGACGTCGTGTGTGATCAGGAGTGTGCACGGACTCAATCTCGGCAATCATTTTCAATAAACCTTCGCCAACAAACAAAACAAGGAGTCTTAAACCTGTTTCTAGATTGTTCTCGCACCCTCCTACGCTATAGTGGCATCAGCATATGTCGTGTGACCATAACCCAGGTCCGGTTTAATCCAAATCAAGTTCTGATACCAACTTGTAACGCCCAAAAATTCGGGGGTCGAGCAGAAGCTCAGCTCACGAGTTCCAATGCATCACTTATGCAATATAGATAATGATGATTGAATGTTGTTCATATTAGTACATTAAACATGAGTGGGATTACACCAAAACAGTAATTCATACCCCGGATCAGTTTATATAACGCAAGCTGAATACTGAAAGATGTATATAAACGAATATGAATCCAAAAGATCGCTGTCGATCACCAGAGTATGAATACATCACTGAGTCACCATATACATGTAATAGTTCCAAGAAAATTGTCAAAAGAATAGTTCAACTATAATGATAAGCCCTGTAGCCCCTTCAATCAGAACGGCCTAAGCAAAACCGTCAGAGAACTGCATATATGAGAACTAGTCCTGATTGTCGTAGTAATCAGGCTCCGCCTCCTATGTCGCATCGTCATCTACAACTAAGACAGAGTCTGGTGGGTGTTCAGAACACCATCTCAAAATGTGGGAGTGAGTGATCAACTCAGTGGAATCATAAAGTAGAGATTAACATGTTATCAATTCAGTCAAGCAGTAATGATAAAGCAGACATATCAAACATTCCTAGATACTCTTGTTAATTCAAGGATGAAATGTTTTCATGATGCATGCCCTCGCCTACACTCCCTTGTGCGACACCATCTTACATCCGAGGCATGCTTTCTTCCCTCTATGCTCTTCAACCCATGGCACATGCAGTGCAATGTTATAAACGTGATTGCTGAGTTATTATTAATCCTTTTCATACAGCAGTATTGGGAAACTAAGGTACCTCCCTTATATCATTACCTAAATGATGATCCATTCTAGGGTCAATCTCATACGATATTACAGTTCTAAATCACTGTAAAGGGCTCGTCACCAATCAATACATGTCTAGTTATATCCTATAGACTATAACAAGACTCGTCGCCCCAATGTAGTTTCATGATATACTCGAGGTCACAACAAAGTGCTCGTCACCAATTAGAGTAGGCCGACAGCTCGAATATAGTATCTTATACCACCATAATCAACTCACGAGTCTAGGTTACTCACTGGTCAATACGGGGAGGCTCGTCGCCCCAGCGTATGCCGAAAGCTCAACCACGGTGTCCCATACCACCATGTCCGGCTCATGAGTCATAGAGGATCGAGGTACCAAGGTTGATGGGATTACTCTGGTAAGTTTGGTACCCTAGATTCAAACAAGAGCGTCTATACATGGTGAACATACATCGGGTCAATCGAGTTACTTGACGAGCTCGACTAGCACGAGCGTACGTTGAGTTGATCGACATGAAGTGTACAAACACTCCGTGTGGACAAACCACTGCCGACAACTCTAGTACTGTTCGGGTTCGTCAAACACGTCCCACATTGTGAATCAATCTCAGCCACGAATTCAAACCTGTTACCAAATTCCTGGACCATAACATGGCCCCAATCATGTACAATTTCAATAATAGACATTTAATTCAAATTTTACATTCATATGAGCATGGTATCAAATATAACTTAAACATGAATACAGTACGTAGAGGAAATCATGCACACAGTTAGCATGAATAAAATAGGCTAAATATAACATGGAGGAAATCATACATAAAAGTAAGGTGATGGAGATTCATATCTCAATACCCTTAAAAATCATACTTTACCTATTTCTAACCCATTCAGGCATTTACACAAACACTTAGACTACACTATTCAACATACATTACGTATGTTGGCATATTGCATATTTGGGCAAATCCTTTTGCTAAGGAGTTGTCACATACATAACAAGCATGTACTAACAACAATTTATCATGGCAAACACAACATCAGATTTCATATGCATACAAACATTTTAACAAACACATGAATACTCTATTTACAGCATAGACTATACATAATCGTAAAATATAATAGATAGTGTATTTGGCATGTGTAATAGCATTCACGTCAGTAATAAATCATTATCTGACATTGAAAGCTTTGAAAACCATAACCTATACGTCTATAATCCGCACCTTACGCCATAGAAGCGTAACGAATATGATTTACACGATAAGCCTTCGTTAACGGTGGATTAGCAACCTATAACACGAACTAGTTTAGCTATCGCATTACTCCAACTATACCAAGCCTTAAAACAAGTTAGGGTTTGATTTTCTTACCCAAGTGTGGAATCAGAATCGCTGAAATAATAATTCAGATGGATGGATTTGGCACATAGTGCAGCTGGGAAGAATCCTAAGATGAAACACAACTTCTCTCTCACTTTCTCTCTCTTTTTCTTCTCTTCCTTAGCTAGGGTTTCAAAATTCGTATGGAATATATGAGAGAGGGTTTACGGTCTTTATATAAGCTCAAAATCGATGAAAATTACCCTAAGGCCAAGGTATACTTAGGTTATAACCAAATCGGGCTCTTTCTGATCTAACGGAACACTTTTAGAGGTCCTCTTACTGAATTCGATCGGACTTAAGCTCATAGATGCTGGATCTTAATCAAGTTAAGTTTTCAGTTCGATCGGGTTCCCAGATCAACCGTGGCGGACCAGTTTCAGTTTAGCGGTCACCGAAACTCAATCAGGGCCACAAGTACTTTGGCATGTGTAGGCCATCATCCCTGATCCGAGGGTGAATTTGGGTCAAAAACCAACGGTCAGAATGCTTATAAATGGCATGCAAGTGACACGACTCGGATTACTTAAATTCATAATTAATTTCTTAAAAATCTTCACTTTTTCACACTCTTCACTCCGAACTCAAGAAAACAGTCTCAGGACATCGTTCGGACGTGATTTTCGAGGTGATTATCAAGTCCAACTAGGCGGTCATAATCTTCTAAGTTCATTGCTATCAGACTTTCGATGCGTGGTCCAGGTCCGTTACGAAGTTTCAAAGTGCTCCCGAGAGCAACTGGGTTTAGAGTTAAATTCTATATTTTAGGGTAATGTAGCGTTACTGATTCTATAGGTTTTGGGTCTTGCAGATTGTATTTAAAGTGATTAGTACTAATTTCATAGGTAATCTAGGTTAGTAATTAGTTAATTCTCGTCTAATTTCTAAAGAATTTAGTCCTGAGGGATTTCTGCCTGAGTTGGTACTCAAGTCTTTGTACGGATTTTTCCGAGTCATTACAGTATCAATATCTCAAATTGAAGAGGAATAAAAATGAAATAACAAGAATTGAAATCTACACTATTACAACATTCCCCATAATGCTTTAAATGCAAATATTACAACATTCACATCCACAAATACATCCCACAATGTTAAATGATAAAAGATATAGAAAATAAACCACATATCCAAACACAAAGAATTATAGTGGTTCGCCTGTGTGTACACCAACTGTTAAACAATAGCCATATAGCTACTCTACTCCTAATATCCTCACACAATGGATATTAGCGTTCACTATTCAAATAGGTTTTTCTTAGGTTCAACTAAAACCCTCACAATTGTGTCTTTTAAGCGGGCTTTACACAATTCAAAAAAACTCCTCTCTTTGAGTTTTGTGGCTCTCCTCAGATAACTAAAACAATAAGATTTTTCTAGCTTAATCTCAAAAGAAACCAAAGTAAAGAAAATTACATTAATGTAAAATACCTGGATTTCTCGTTTTTATTGCAGCTTGGAAGAACCAAATCGAAGTAGAAGTTTGAATAGAAGTTCAATGTCCAATACTCACTTTGAAATGGTTCTAGGTTCTAATTGATTTTAAATTAAACCAAGTTGGGCTAGCTTTATTTGAATTTGATTCCAAGAAATGGAATATCACAATTCCTCTTTCAAATCAGATAGGAATGCAGAAATAAAATCAAATATAAAAAGCTAAAAAAAAGGAGAATATTAAATAAGCACAATCTAGCTTAAGAACTTTACAAACTTATCTCGTAGAGTGATGCTTCGATTTTACTTGAATTGAAATGCAAACTCTGAAAATTGTGCTTTATTTATAAGTGCAAAAGTCACACCTTTGACTGGTCCTATGGACACTACGACTGGTCATAGGTTGAACTGATTTTTGAATTTTTGAGCGCGATCGAATAAAACCGTTCCACGACTGGTCGTAGGCCATCCATGACCGGTCGAGGGACCTCCACAACTGGTCAAGACCTGTCTATGACTGGTCGTGTAGAACTTGAAATAGTCACTAGAGTTCGAGTCGTAACCGCATGTAACACCCCGAATTTTTATCAACCTGGAATTAGACGTCCTTAGGCAATGGGTCAACCATATCACTCTTAGAGATCAATCCTAAAATCTAGAAGTCGCTTTTCAACCCATTTCCTTCAAAATCTCACCTTTCACCACCTCATTCTTCAAATTTCTTCAAGTACTTTCATATTAGACATAAAACCTAAAGTTTAAAAGGTGAGGAACTATACTTAAACTAAAACTTACTATAAATGGTAAATACATGCGTAAAATGGGATTTTGACTATCTACTATTTAGAATTTCATGATTTAGATACGTTATTTAGATGGATTAGCTTCTTCTACCTCAAAATCATATATTTTACGTTGCGTAACTCATTCCAGTTTTTAAATGAGACTCGATAAACACCTCGACGGACTCGTGGACCCAAACGACTCAATTCGGGAGGATCCAAGGTGGGCCCCACATGTTTCCGGCATCCCCGGGGGGTGAGGACCTCACCCCTGGGGCAATTCCTCGCTAAATAGGTTAGTGACAGGCGATGACTTCGCAGGTTTGGCGAGGCCTCTCCGACCTCGTCCGTACAGCGGTTTGGCAGGCCGGTTTCTGCACTTTTTCCTGAAAATTTCTTCCAACTTTGAAAAATTATATCTCCTTCATTATAATTCCGATTTAGGTGATTCAAAAATAATATTGAAGATAAATGAGTCTAGTTTTATATAAAAATATGTGAAAAATATAATAAAATATTTAATATAGTTTAAAGTAGGTCATTGTGAGAAACTATCTGATAATCACTTGTTGGACAGCTGCTGCTTCTGGAATTTTTAGAATTTCTCTACAACTCAAAATCTCATGAAATTTAGTGAAGTCAGGGTAAACTTGATGATGAACCATTTAAAAAATAATTAAAATAATATGATAACTAGAAGTGCCCAAAATGGGGCATAGAATGGCCCTAGGACCGTATTCTTCCATAATTAGGGTAGAATTTGGTTAAGTACCAAATTGAATACTCAGAAGAATTGACTTGAACCACTTTAAATACAATCTGTAAGACCCAGAACCTATAGAATCATTCACGCTACCTTACCCTGAAATCCAAGATTAATCTCTAAACCCGGTTGGTCTCGGGAGCACTTTGAAACTTTATATTGGATCTAGACTGCACGTCGAAAGTCCGATACCTACAATCTTAGACCATTATGACCGCCTAGTTAGAATTGACAATCATTTCAAAAATCAAGCACAACCGATATCCTGAGACCATTTTACTGAGTCCGGAGTGAAGAGAGTGAGAAAGGAAAAATATTTAGAAAATTAATTCAATTTTTAATAAATCTGGCACGTGTCGCTTGCACGACATTTTAAAGCTTTCTTGCCATTGAAATTTGACCAAATTTCACCCTCGGATCAGGATAGGTGGCCCTTACATGTCATAGCACTTGTGGCCCTGATCGAGTTTCAGTGACCCCTGAATTGAAACTGGTCCGCCACGGTCGATCTGGAAACCCGACCGGACTGAAAACTTAGCTGGACCTAGATCCAATATTAGAGAGCTTAAGTGTGACCGCATTTAGTAACAGGACCTCTAGAAGTGCTCCGTTGGATCGGAACAGATCCGATTTGGTTATAACTTAAGTATACCTTGACTTCAAGTCTGTTTTCGTTATGTTTGGGCTTATAAAAGGGCCTTAAACCCTTAACTTTCTAACCCATACGAATTTTCAAACCCTAGCTAAGAGAGAGAGAGAGAAAAAAAAGAGAGAGAAAGTGAGGGAGAAGTTGAGGTTTTCTCCTGAGATTCTTCCCTGCTGCTCCACGTGCCAAAGCCATTCACCTGCATCGCTATTCTGGCGATTCCAACTTCGTTCTTAGGTAAGAAAGTCTAACCCTAACCTATTCTAGGGTTTCAATTGGTGCAAGTGGTGAGGTAGCTAACCTAAATCATACTGTAGGTTGCCAATCAGTCGTTGACGACGGCGTAGAGTTCCTATTCGATTCATTACGCTCCTACGGCGTAAGGTACGGATTTTAGACGCTTAGGTTACTATTTTTCAAAGCTTTCAATGTCGTTTAATGGTAGATTGTTGACAAGGATGCTGTTTGACAAGTAGAACATGCTGTCCGTTTTTCATTTCGAATACGTACGAAGAATATGAGATTTAGGGTATTTTAGGTATTTGTAAGAAATACTGTATACGTACGTATTTTGCTGATATGATTGCCATGAGTATTTATCGTGTACCTATACTAGTTATGCGTGTATGATTTGTTTGGGGAAGAGATTCGCCCTAATATACGTTTTCGCCAACATATGCTATGTAGGCTAATGTGTGTAGACTAAGTGTTTGTATAAATGTTTGTATAAGTAAGTATTGAGTAAATGGAATTGTAGATTAGCGTTGAGATGGGATTCTCAAATGTTTTGATGATGTATATGATTTCCTCCATGTTTGTTATATTTGAATTAATCACCTTATATATATATATATATATATATATGAAATGCTTGTGTATGGTTAAATTGCTTATGTTGTATCTTATAACATGTTACTAACATGCTTGAATTACTTGTTATTTCAATTCTGTCTATCTCATATGAGTATTGATTCAGATTACATGTACTTGGGGCTATATTCTAGTCCAGGCAGTCGGTAACAGATTTGAATTCGTGGTTGGATTCTATTCGCCACGAAGGACGCGTCGACGAACCCGAGTCGTGCTTTAGTTGACGGCAGTGGTTAGGCCACACGAGGTGTTTATACACTTCATGTCGTTCAGCTTGAGGTGCGCTCGTACTAGTCGAGCTTGTCAAGTAACCCGACTGACCATTGTATGTTCACCTTGTATTGGTCATAACTGCTTGAACCTAGGGTACTGAACTTACCAGTGATAACCCTGATAACTGTGATACCTTGATCCACTAAGACTCATAAGCCGGGAATGGTGGTATGGGACACCTGTAACATCCCGAAAATTAGGGGTCGAGTAAAAAGCCAACTCCCGAATTTCAAAATGTTATTTATGCAACATAGATATGTATAATTGAATGTTGTCTGTGTTAATGTATTAAACATGAGTGGGATTAAGCCAAAACATCATATCATACTCCAGAGACAGTTAAATTTACAAGCAGAAGACTGTGATAGTATGTATAACATATATATACTGTTGTGTGTCTCCAGAGTGTGAACATGTTACCAGGTTATATACATACATGTATACTTCAAAAGTAAACAAAACGAATATACATGAGTGCGCTAAAAATATAAAATGACAAGTGTCAAGGCATCTAATCAACCTCCCTGTAATCCCGTCAATCAGAACACGCATAAAGGAGAGATCCTCCTCATCATCATCAAGTCCAGCTCCGCTTCTCAAGCAGCGCCATCATCTGCAACCAAAATAGGGACTGGTGGGTGTCCAAAAACACCATCCCATAACGTGGGAGTGAGTAGCTAACTCAGTGAAATAATAGAGCAAGGATTAGCATGTTCTCAAATCAATCATGTGATAATAGTAAAGCAGTAAATCAAACAAACCTAATACTGTTATTAATGCAATATGACATGACATGATGGATGCCCTCACCGACGTTCTCCCTCATACAGCACCATCTTACGCCTGCGGCATGCTTGCATCCCTCTCAGTGCTCCACATCTTCCAGGCACATGCAATGTAATGGTGATATGATTGCCGAGTTATTATTAGTCCATTCAAACAGCAGGATTGGGAAACTAAGGTACTTTGCTTATATCAATCCCAACACAGATCCTGTCTAGGGTCGTCGCTCCTAGTAATCTCATACGATGTATATTTTGTAGGTCGCTGCAAGGGCTGCCAGGGCTGTTGCTCGCACTCGTTGCACCGCTCCCCCATCACCTTATCAATACAGGCCTACTGTACTCTCACTGCTACGAAAGGGTTGTCGCCTCCTGTAGACTCAGAATACGCTCGCGGTCACTACAAAGGGCTGTCAGGGCTGTTGCTCGCACTCGTTGCACCACTCCCCCATCACCTTATCAATGTAGGCCGACAGCGAGAATATAGTGTCCCATACCCATAATCTGCTCATGAGTCATAGGTGCTCACTGGTCACTACGGGGAGGTTTGTGGCCCCAGCGTAGGCCGACAGCTCGACCACGGTGTCCCATACCACCATGCCCAGCTCATGAGTCTTTGTGGATTAAGGTACCGTGGTTGACAGGGCTTTCATTGGTAAGTTCAGTACCCTAGGTTCAAGCAGTTATGACTCATACAGGGTGAACATACAACGGCCAGTCGGTTTACTTGACGGGCTCGACTAGCACGAGCGCATCTCAAGTCGAACGACATAAAGTGCGTAAAACACCTCGTGTAGCCTAACCACTGCAGCCAACTCAAAAACACGGCTCGCGTTCATCGACGCGTCGTTCGTGGCAAAGATAAGCCAACCATGAACTTATTCGGTTGCCGACTGCCTGGACTAGGTATAGTCCCAAACAATTATTAAATCACATCAGCAATCATGTAAGAGTATTGGGAATGAAATACAACAATGTGAGCATGTTAACACATGTTATAACATACAACTTAAGTAAATCTTCCAACATATGCATTTCATACATATAATGAAATCATGCATATAGCTAACATGTAGGAAATCATTTACATCAGCATGTTAATTGAGAAATCAATCTCAAACTAAATCATAACACCATTTAATTCAATACATACTAATACAAGCATTTATACAAACACTTACACTACACACTTAAGTCTACATATAGTATGTCGACTCAAAGTGCGCATTTAGGCGAATCTCTTCGCCAAACTAATTATGCACACATTCCTAGTATTCTAATGCGACAAGAAGCCATGTCAATCACATCAGCAAATTATGGATGAAAACAGTATTTCCTACAAATGACTAAAATGCCCTAAATCTCATATTCTTCGTCTATTTACGAAACAGGAAACGGACAGCATATTGTACATGTCAAACGGCGTTGCCGTCGATAATATACTATTAAACGACATTGAAAGCGTTGGAAACAGTCAATCAAAGCGTCTAAAATCTGCACCTTTTCTCTTATAGGTGTGTGAATTCGAACGGAGCGTATACGCTTCGTCTACGACGAACTGTGAACCTAATACACAAGATCTATCAGCTATTTCGCTATGGAACCAAGGGATCAGAAAATCAGCAACTATTAGGGATGTTTTCTTACCTAGAAATGTGGAGAAATCACCGACCAAGTGATTGGAGCGTGTTGCTAAAGCACGTGCAATAAGTAGTGCAGCAGCAGAAAAATTCTCTCCTACTCTCTCTCACAATCTCTCACCTTTTCTCTCTCTCAATCTAGGGCTCTTTCCAATTTCGGATGGGAGAGAGGAATGAGGGTTTCAACCCCTTTTATAAGCCCAAACATGCCCGAAATAGGCTCGGGAACAATGTTTACTTAAGTTATATCCAAATCGGGGCTGTTTCGGTCCAAAAGGACACTTCTGGAGGTCCCCTGGCCGAACGCGGTCGGACTTAAGCTTATGCATACTGGATCTAACACACATCAAGTTTTCAGACCGATAGGGTTCCCAGATTGCACGTGGTGGTCCAGTTTCAGTTCAGCAATCACCGCACGTAGATCAGGTCTGCAAGTCTCATGATATGAAATAGAAATTTTTCCTGATTCGAGGGTGTAATTTGGCTGAATTCTGACGGTCAGAACGCTTAATACTGATGCGTCAAGTCGTGTGCCAGATTTGAATTTCAAATTCCAAATCTAACCCTATTCTCACTCTCTTCAGTCCAGGCTCAATGAAATAGCCTGCGAATGTCGGTTGGACTTGATTTTTGAAATGATTGTCAAGTCCAACAAGGCGGTTCTAACGGTCTAAGATTGTAGGTATCGGACTCTCGACGCGCGGTCTAGATCCAATACAAAGTTTCAAAGAGGTCCAGAGAACAAACCGGCTTAGAGTTTGATCCGAGGTTTTAGAGTATTATAGCACCATTGATTCTACAAGTTTTGGGTCTTGTAGAACGTATTTAAAGTGATCAGAGACTATTTCCCAGCTACTGCAGCGTAGCGTTAGCTAACTTATGCTTAGTTTCTAAAGAAATTAATCCTAAATGATTTCTTTGGTTATGGAATTGGGTTCTGAGCGATTTTCCAGATGTTTTAGTTGACCCATTGCCTAAGGACGTCTAATCCCAGGTTGGCCAAAATCCGGGGTGTTACAACACCGTGGTCGAGTTTTCGTCCTATGCTAGGGCCACGAGCCTCCCCATAGTGACCAGTGAGCAACCCAGACTCGTGAGCCGATTATGGTGGTATGGGACACTATATTCGAGCTGTCGGCCTACACTGATAAGGTGATGGGGGAGCGGTGCAACGAGTGCGTGCAACAGCTCTGACAGCCCTTTGTAGTGACCTCGAGCGTACTCTGAGTCTACGTGAGGCGACGACCCTTCCGTAGCAATAAGAGTACAAACTAGGCCTGTATTGATAAGGTGATGAGGGAGTGGAGCAACGAGTGCGTACAATAGCCCTGGCAGCCCTTGTAGTGACCTAAAAATATATCATCGTATGAGATTATTAGGAGTGACGACCCTAGACAGGATACTTGTTGGGAATGATATAAGGAAAGTACCCTATTTCTCAATCCTGCTGTATGAAAAGGACTAATAACAACTCGGTAATCATATTCATATCGCACTGCATGTGCCTGGAAGATGTGGAGCACTGAGGGAAGAAAGCATGCCGCGGACATAAGATGGTGTAGCATAAGGGAGTATGTTGGCGAGGGCATCTATCATGTCATTTCATTCTTGCATTAATTACAGTATTTAGAAATGTTTGATTTGCTTGCTTTATCATTATCGCTTGATTAATTTGATAACATATTAACCTTTGCTCTATGATTCCACTGAGTTGGCCACTCACTCCCACATTACGGGATGGTGTTGTACACACCAACCAGTCCTTATTTTAGTTTCAGGTGATGGCACTGCTTGTGAAGCAGAGCCGGACTTGTATGATGATGAGGAGAATTTCTCCTATAGGCGGTTATCAGGCGGGTCTAGGTAAACCGTGTTCTAATTGACGGGATTACAGGGAGGTTGATTAGACGTCATGAAACTTGTCATTTTATATTTTTGGAGCACTCATGTATATTCTTTTTGATCATTTTTGGAGTATACATGTATATGTTTAACCTGGTAACATGTTCACACTCTGGAGACTTACAACAGTTCATATATTTTATATATCTATCACATTCTTCTGCTTGCTAATTTAACTGTCTCTAGAGTATGATATGTTGTTTTGGCTTAATCCACTTCATGTTTTATGTACTATTACCACCGACATTCATCCATCATTGAAAATGTTGCATAAGTGATGTTTTGAAACTCGAGAGTGGAGTTTATGCTCGACCCTCGATTTTTGGGATGTTACAGATGGTATCAGAGCATGATTTGGATTAAACCAGGCTTGGGTTATGGTAACACAACGCACACTGATGCACTCTGACTTAGGAAGGGGGTGATGAAATCTAGAAACCACATTAGAATCCCAAGTGTCGCCGATTGGTGAGATTAACTACCGTAGAACACCCCATACGTAACTGAGACCATGTAAAATGATCTCGTATCCCCACTTCTATTCACTCAAGCTTCCATCTTCTTCTACATCCTACACCCATCCACCACTATTCTTTACAACTCTTCACCTTCCTTATACCCTCTCATATGGGCACAAAACTCACATTTTTGTGTCCCAAAACCTGCACAACTTTCAAATGATGGGACATTTAGGGTCGTTCGACCAACTGCATTAGGTAAGATTAGGGCAGATGGAAATGTAAAAGTAATAAGAAATGTATGTGTAATGTATTGTCCCTAAATTGGGTGTATCACATGGTTTCTAATGCCATGGTTGGAATGTATGTAATTAAAAGTAAATCCCGGGTTCTCTTTTCATATTACCCTTGAAAATTCATTATCATGGGATTTGAAAATCCCATCTCACTCTTTCCAATGCAAGGCTCATCTTCCAAAGTCTATGTAATTGATTTTAATCCCTTCCCACCCTCCTACCAAACATGCCATTTCCAATCCCGAGGTGGGATTAGCAACGCAATCCATTTAATACAACTTAATACCATTGGCCACATAGGCCCTTGGTGTTTTGGACCTAGAGTTGGTACTCTTAGAATTATAATGATCGGTCAGTATAGGAGATTCGATAAAGTAATAACATGAACCCTATGACCTCCTTAGCTAGTATGGACATGTGTGTAGTGCTCGAGTGCAATTAAATTTAAATTCGGGCAACAGATAGTTAGGAATTAGATCCTGAATCACAGGCCATTCTAGCTTACATATGGACTTAGAAAGTTAGTTTGCCCGTTAACATATTTTGTGTCCAAATGCATTACGTACTAATAATGTATAGATTATCTTATAGTATTAAATTATACATGATTAAAGAGGGTAAGTCAGGACCCTAGTAAGAGTCCTTCTTTGGTAGAATTAGGCATCTTGCCACCAAGTCACACCCGCTCCTGAAATCAACCGTAATAGAAACCAGGCTCATTTCCATAACCATAGGTGCCAATGCCATAGTATACATCATCAATAAAAGAAAGACTAATGTATTGAGAGGTTGTTTCCCATTTCATGTCAAGGATAGGTCCTAAATTATACCTCGTTCCGACATACGGATCGAGACATAGAATCTTGAGCTTTGAGAGTAGAAATAATTTTTAAGGGGGGTAGAACATTATGAGCCCAATCTAGTTAGGTCAGCTAATACAACTGTTAGATCAAAGTGGTGCAGCGGAAGCATGGTTGGCCCCTTCCCCACTGGCCTAGGATTGAAGGAAATTGATTCAGGTTATACGTAAGGTTATGTCATTAAATTAGGATTCTGAATCTTCCTTAGAATGTCAATAGTGAAGTCTTTATAGGGAAATAATTAGGGCTTTAGTGTTGAACCTATTCATATTAAATCATAGACCTAACAGTGGGAGTGAGTGGAGGTTAGTGTATCTATAAACCTACTCGTTAAATACGAACATAATAGAAGCCTTGGCCAACTCGATATGATTAGAAATCCTTTTAGGATGATTTATTAGGGTGCATATTAATCCCTACCTTGGACATAGATTCAGACGAGGACTCCCTTAGACCAAGACCCAAAGAGCAACCTTATAAATAGGAAATTGGAACCTTTCAATGATGGGCATTCCCTAAGCTTTGGAGTAATCGGATTATACGTAGTTACTGAAATATACAATGGCGAAGCATTCGCGGCTTGACTCATTTCTCAATCCTGAGAGACTACCAATGGACTCACTGCTTTGACCGGGCAAAAGACCAGGATCTACTAGGACTAGGAAGGGATACGATGAGTCTTCTACCCTGGTCAGGTATATGTTCAACGTATCAGGATCGAGCCCACTACAACCATCTCTCCGTACTGGTCAACCACTGAAAATATATATATTACTCTAAGTAGTTAGGACTCATCGTCGAGATTTCAAATAGATAAAGAAATCAATTGTAGCCAGCCATCAGGGTATAAGCAAGAGATAAAGAGTGAATTTTTAAGGAGGATAGACAAAAATGTGCCAGACTAGTATAGATATATTATCCCACCATGCATATAAACTTGAAATCAGTACAGTTTAGGTAAAAGGCAAACTAGAATCATTACTCATTACCTTTTGTCAATTTTGGGGATGAAATTATTTTTAAGGAGGGTAGATTGTAACACCCTAAATTTTTACCAACCTAGAATTAGACGTCCTTAAGCAATGGGTCAACCATATCACTCTTAGAGATCAATTCTAAAGTCTAGAAATCGATTTTCAACCTATTTCCTTTAAAATCTCACCTTTCACCACCTCATTCTTCAAATTTTTTCAAGTAAATTCATATTAGACATAAAACCTAAAGTTTAAAAGGTGAGGAACTATACTTAAACTAAAACTTACTATAAATGGTAAATACATGCGTAAAATTGGATTTTAACTATTTAATATTTAGAATTTCATGATGTAGATAGGTTATTTGGATGTATTAGCTTCTTCTACCCCAAAATCATATATTGTACGTTGCATAACTCATCCCATTTTGCAAATGAGACTCGATAAATGCCTCGAAGGACTCGTGGACCCAACCGACTCAATTCGGGGAGATCCAAGGTGGGCCCCACATGTTTCCGGCATCCCTGGGGGGTGAGGACCTCACCCCTGGGGTGATTCCTCACCAAATAGGACATGAGCAGCGAGGACCTCGCCGGTTTGGCGAGGCCTCACCGACCTCGTCCGTACAGCGGTCTGGCAGGCCAGTTTCTGCACTTTTTTCTACAAGTTTCTTTCAACTTTGAAAAATCATATCTCCTTCGTTATAACTCTGATTTAGGTGATTCAAAAATTATATTGAAGATAAATGAGTCTAGTTTTATATAAATATATAAAAAAAATATAATAAAATACTTAATATAGTTAAAGTAGGTCATTTTGAGCAACTATCCAATAATCACTTGTTAGACAACTACTGCTTCTAAAATTTTTAGAATTTTTATACAACTCAAAATATTATGAAATTTGGTGGCGTCAGGGTAAAATTGATGATGAACTACTATAAAAATAATTAAAATAATATGATAACTAAAAGTGCCTAAAATGGGGCATATAATGGCCCTAGGACCGTATTCTGCCATAATTAGGGTAGAATTTGGTTAAGTACCGAACTGAATACTCAGTAGAATTGACTTGATCCACTTTAAATATGATCTGTAAGACCCAGAACTTATAGAATCATTGACGCTACCTTATCCTGAAATCCAGGATCAATCTCTAAACCCGGTTGCTCTTGGGAGCACTTTGAAACTTTGTATTGGATCTAGACCGCACGTCGAAAGTCCGATACCTATAATCTTAGACCATTATGACCGTCTATTTGGACTTGACAATCATTTTAAAAATTAAGCCCAACCGATATCCTGATTCTATTTTACTGAGTCCGGAGTGAAGAGAGTGAGAAAGGGAAAATATTTAGAAAATTAATTCAATTTTTAATAAATCTGGCACGTGTCGCTTGCGTGACATTTTTAAGCATTCTGGCTATTGGAATTTGACCAAATTTCATCCTCGGATCAGGATAGGTGGCCCTTACATGTCATAGCACTTGTGGCCCTGATCGAGTTTCGGTGACCACTGAACTGAAACTAGTCCGCCATGATCGATCTGGAAACCCGATCGGACTGAAAACTTAGCTGGATCTAGATCCAATATTAGAGAGCTTAAGTCCGACCGCATTTAGTAACAGGACCTCCAGAAGTACTCCGTTGGATAGGAATAGACCCAATTTGGTTATAACTTAAGTATACCTTGACTTCAAGTCAGTTTTCGTTATGTTTAGGCTTATAAAAGGGCCTTAAACCCTTAGTTTTCTAACCCATACGAATTTTCAAACCCTAGCTAAGAGAGAGAGAGAGAGAGAGAAAAGAGAGAGAGAAAGTGAGGGAGAAGTTGGGATTTTCTCCTGGGATTCTTCCCTGCTGCTCCACGTGCCAAAGCCATCCACCTGCATCGCTATTCTGGCGATTCCAACTTCGTTCTTAGGTAAGAAAGTCTAACCCTAACCTATTCTAGGGTTTCAATTGGTGCAAGTGGTGAGGTAGATAACCTAAATCATACTGTAGGTTGCCAATCAGTCGTTGACGACGGCGTAGAGTTCCTATTCGATTCATTACGCTCCTACGGCATAAGGTGCAGATTTTAGACGCTTAGGTTACCATTTTTCAAAGCTTTCAATGCCGTTTAATGGTAGATTGTTGACAAGGATGCTATTTGACATGTAGAACATGCTATTCATTTTTCATTTCGAATACGTATGAAGAATATGAGATTTAGGGTATTTTAGGTATTTGTAAGAAATACTGTATACGTACGTATTTTACTGATATGATTGCCATGAGTATTTTTTGTGTACCTATACTAGTTATGCGTGTATAATTTTTTTGGCGAAGAGATTCGCCCTAATACACGTTTTCGCCAACATATGCTATGTAAGCTAATGTGTGTAGACTAAGTGTTTGTATAAATGTTTGTATAAGTAAGTATTGAGTAAATGGAATTGTAGATTAGCGTTGAGATGGGATTCTCAACTGTTTTGATGATGCATATGATTTCCTCCATGTTTGTTATATTAGAATTGATCACCTTATATATATATATATGAAATGCTTGTATATGGTTAAATTGCTTATGTTGTATCTTATAACATGTTGCTAACATGCTTGAATTACTTGTTATTTCAATTCTGTCTATCTCATATGAGTACTAATTCAGATTACATGTGCCTGGGGCTATATTCTAGTCCAGGCAGTCGGTAACAGATTTGAATTCGTGGTTGGATTCTATTCGCCACGAAGCATGTGTCGACGAACCTGAGTCATGCTTTGGTTGACGGCAGTGGTTAGGCCACACGAGGTGTTTATACACTTCATGTCGTTTAACTTGAGGTGCGCTCATACTAGTCGAGCTCGTCAAGTAACCCGACTGACCATTGTATATTCACCTTGTATTGGTCATAACTGCTTGAACCTAGGGTACTGAACTTACCAGTGATAACCCTGATAACTGTGGTACCTTGATCCACTAAGACTCATGAGCTGGGCATGGTGGTATGGGACACCGTGGTCGAGCTGTCGGCCTACGCTGGGGCCACGAGCCTCCCCGTAATGACCAGTGAGCAACCCAGACTCGTGAGCCAATTATGGTGGTATGGGACACTATATTCGTGCTGTCGGCCTACACTAATAAGGTGATGGGGGAGCAGTGCAACGAGTGCGTGCAACAGCCCTGGCAGCCCTTTGTAGTGACCTCGAGCGTACTCTGAGTCTACGTGAGGCGACGACCCTTCCGTAGCAACAAGAGTACAAACTAGGCCTGTATTGATAAGGTGATGGGGGAGTGGAGCAACGAGTGCGTGCAACAGCCCTGGCAGCCCTTGCAGCGACCTAAAAATATATCATCGTATAGATTACTTGGAGTGACGACCCTAGACAGGATCCTTGTTGGAAATAATATAAGGGAAGTACCCTAGTTTTCCAATCTTGCTGTATGAAAAGGACTAATAACAACTCGATAATCATATTCATATCGCACTGCATGTTCCTGGAAGATGTGGAGCACTGAGGGAAGAAAGCATGCCGCGGACGTAAGATGGTGTCGCATGAAGGAGTATGTTGGTGAGGGCATCCATCATGTCATTTCATTCTTGCATTAATTACAGTATTTAGGAATGTTTGATTTGCTTGCTTTATCATTATCGCTTGATTGATTTGATAACATGTTAACCTTTGCTCTATGATTCCACTGAGTTGGCCACTCACTCCCACGTTACGGGACGGTGTTGTACACACCAACCAATCCCTGTTTTAGTTTCAGGTGATGGCGCTGCTTATGAAGCGGAGCCGGACTTGTATGATGATGAGGAGGATTTCTCCTATAGGCGGTTATCAAGCGGGTCTAGGTAGACCGTGTTCTGATCGACTGGATTACAGGGAGGTTGATTAGACGCCATAACACTTGTCATTTTATATTTTTGGAACACTCATGTATATTCTTTTTGATCATTTTTGGAGTATACATGTATATGCTTAACCTGGTAACATGTTCACACTCTGGAGACTTACAACAGTTCATATATTTTATATATCTATCACATTCTTTCGCTTACTAATTTAACTGTCTCTGGAGTATGATATGTTGTTTTGACTTAATCCACTTCATGTTTTATGTACTATTACCGTCGACATTCATCCATCATTGAAAATATTGCATAAGTGATGTTCTGGAACTCAGGAGTGGAGTTTATGCTCGACCCCCGATTTTTGAGATGTTACACATCAGGACTGGTCGAGGACAAGTCGTGCACTGTTTATACGACCAATCGAGTAGTCTCCAAGACTGGTTGTGGATCAATAAAAAATTTTAAAAATTTTCAACAATCATAGGACTGGTCGAGGAATTTCTTAGACTGGTCAAGCCAATGTTAAGACTAGTCGAACAGAATCCAGAACTAGTCTAAGAACAGACCAAAACACTTGTAAAATAAGAAATTAAATTATATATTCGAAATGACCTACCCTAGGGTCAATTTGAGGTCATTCATAACTTAACCAAGAAGTATGAACATTGAACCTTCTTTATCTTCAGATGTTGGATGGTCTTTGAAATTCATGAAGCTTGAGTTCTTGAACATATGATGAAGCTTGAACTTGTGATAGTTTGAAGATTCATTTTGTAGTACTTGAGTTATACTTCATTTTGACTCTTGAGTACGATTGAATCACTTGATTTTCGATGTTGCTTTGAGACATTGAAGCTTAGAACAATGTACTTAATCTTGCCTTACTTGAAGTAGATCTTTGACCTTGTCTTGAAGCATTGACCTTGTATTGTCCTTGACAGTGTAAAACAATATGTTACACAAGACACGGATTGTGGTTTTGGCACTACAAAATTTGACAACCAAAGGAGTAGAAACTATAACACTTACAACAAGAGAGAGAGAGAGAGAGAGAGAGAAACGGTGAGATAGATGGACCCCGCCACTATAGGCCCCTCTCTACATTGTATACATCAATGTGGATCCCACAACAAGTGGGCTCTAAATTTTGCAATCAACGGTGGATCACCCACCTATTGCACTCCTCTTTAATCCCTTGGACTCGTATGCTCCTTGCCTTCAATTTTGATGGAGATAGATGATGAATGGATGGTTGAGATGAGAGATGAGAGAGTGAGAAAGTGGGTCACACTTGGCTTCGGGAGAGAGAGAGCTTGGACGTTGGAATTTTTGTTGCTTGGGAGATTATTCGAGAAATGAGGGAGAGAGAAGTGATGGGATGATAAGAGATGGAGTGATGGGTGATGGGTGATGGGATGAGTGATGGAATTGGAAGAAAGGGATGGGTGGAGAGAGAGAGAGAGAGTTGACTTTGGGAAGGGAAAAGGGATGGGTTGCTTGTACTTGTGATATGGTGTGTACTTGACCTTGATTAATTGATTGATTGATGGGATAGGTTATAGAGATTCTCTCATAATTCGTAATGTGCAGCATTTTCCTTTAAACGAAACGCAGGCCCACATCTTCTACCCGGGTATTAGATCGGTGTGCGAGTCATGGCGTTGGAACCGCGGTGACGGCGTGGTCGCTAAGGTTTAAGTTTCGGGTTGAGCCAACTTCAGTATGCATGACTTAGCTTAGGATCACACGCAAACGTCAGATACAGGTCGAGGGTTGCGGAAATTCGATCGGGAGGACCGCAGAAACTTAGGGAACGGTACAGACTAGGATATGGGTCTTACATCCCACAATTAGAAGTTCAGAATCTCTCACTCGTACATAAGTTCAAATCTGTTTATTCCCTGAGCTCATGATTACAGAAGTCAGAAGTAGGGGACAACTATTATAGGTAAAATCGAGTTAACTTGACGTATGAGACACATGGCAAAGAACCATTAAAATAGACTCTTTAGATACCAAAGTACTCACTACTAGGGAAGATAAGTTAAGCAAGAAGACTCAATGAGCGAGGTGACACAGTTAACCTGGCTTGGAGATAGGACTCATCAACAGACATCGACCACAAATGCTGACCTTGATCACCTCGACTACGGATGTCAACCTCGACCTTGGAATAAAAACATTTGTAGAGAATGTCGTGCCATATATTAGCAGGACTATCCAACGAGATCCTAACCAAAGATCACGTCAAGCGAGGCATAATCAAAGAAATACTTGAGAATGAATTCCAACTCCAACATGGGCTCTTCCAGTACATCTTGCAGATCTACGTAGAATTACAAGTTGCCTAACAAACTTATAAATACATCATCCTACTTAGGGGAAAGGTATACACCACTATCCCAACTCCAACTACAACTACTTTGAGTTCATCTACCTAACTAGGCATCGAAGGGTCTTCGACCACAACCAGTGTCCTTAGTGTCCTCTTATTATATACTAAAGTGCAGGTATCCAATGACTCACAATAGGTGGAATGGAATCAACCAGATTTAAAAGATGATAGTAAACATTCAATCCCCCACGTGTGGTCCACTTTAGTCTTGAATGTGTCTATTTTTGGGTCTATATTCAAAAAATGATCTGGCAAAAGAATATACCACATGGATAACACACATACATTATGATGGACCCCATAGAACCTCTACGAGGACGGAGTTGGTCCAAGGTAGGACGCAGAATGTGTCATGAGTAAACTGTGGGGCATGTATGTTTCTTATCCACGTTGTGCATCCGTTCTGTGAGCTTATTTTAAACTGATCCTAAAATTAAAGCATATCCAAATCTAAAGTGGACCACAGCATAGGAAACAATGACAATAAGACCGCAACATGGAAACAATAAAGATAATGACAAGGGACTGTTGAAACTTTCTAAGGCCTATGGAGATATTTGTTATCTTGTTTACAAAGTCAATTCCCGACACGCAGATGCCCTACATGAACTTTCTGCCGTGAGAAGTGGACCAATGGTGACGTTTACGGTAAATCACAGTGTTCATCAGTTCTGCAAGATCATTTTAGGGCCTATTTGGATACGCATTTTTGGTTGTATTGTATCGTATTAGATGGTATGATGTGACACTTACTGTGTTTGGATTATAGTGAATAGGAAGTGAATCCCATGCGCGCGAATTCAACCACGAGCTAAAAATTTCAAAAGGCGGTAAAGTATTGTCAGGATGTAAACAGTCTATCAATACTGCAGTCTTCATTGCGCTATATTTGGCAGCGAATAAGTTTTCCAAAACTCCAGGGGCTATTTATTTTTATTCCAAAAAATTAAAAAAAAAAATAAAAGACTGTGGGCCCACTCTCTCTCCTCTCTGCTTTTTCACTTGGGATGCTCTTCTTTTTTTTTTTTTGCATGAAAGCCAGGAAGATTTGAACTTGAGAGCTGTTAAAATCCCCACTTCTCATGATTCTCCTCATATGGGTCTTGTTTGAAATCCATGAAATGATCTAATATCATGTAACACCCTGAAAATCGGGGGTCGTGTATAAACTCAACTCCCGAGTTCCAGACCGTCACTTATGCAACAAAAATGATTATGATTCAATGTTGTCTGAGTTAAAGCATTCACATGAGTAAAAGTATACCAAAACTGCAATTCATACTCCAGATCCAGTGATAAAAGCAAGCGGAAGACTAAAGAATATACGTATCACTGTATGGAAAATAAAATATATCTCAACTGTCTCCAAAGTATGAATACATCTCTAAGTCTCATATACATGTAAATATACAGAATCAAATGTCCAAAAAGAGTCCTACTAAGAAGTCCCATCAATCCAGGCCACCTAAGCAAAGCCGTCGTGGTACTGCATATATCAGAACTCGTCCTGGTCCTCATCATAGTCCGGCTCTGCCTCCTGAATCGCTGCCTCACCTGCATCTAAGACAGGGTCTGGTGGGTGTTGCAAACACCATCCCGTAACGTGGGAGTGAGTAGCTAACTCAGTGGAATAATAGAGCAAAGATTAGCATGTTCTCAAATCAATCATGCGATAATAGTAAAGCAGTAAATCAAACATTCCTAATACTGTTGTTAATGCAGTATGACATGACATGATGGATGCCCTCACCGACATTCTCCCTCATACGGCACCATCTTCGTCCGCGGCATGCTTGCGTACCGCTCAGTGCTCCACATCTTTCAGGCACATGCAATGTGATGGTGATATGATTACCGAGTTATTATTAGTCCTTTTCATACAGCAATATTGGGAAACTAAGGTACTTCCCTTATATCAATCCCAACACAGATCCTGTCTAGGGTCGTCACTCCTAGTAATCTCATACGATGTATATTTTGTAGGTCGCTGCCAGGGCTATTGCTCGCACTCGTTACACAGCTCCCCCATCACCTTATCAATACAGGCCTATTGTACTCTCACTACTACGGAAGGGTCGTCGCCTCCCGTAGACTCAGAATACGCTCGCGGTCACTACAAAGGACTCGTCGCCTGATCAGTGTAGGCCGACAGCAAGAATATAGTGTCCCATACTACCATAATCTGCTCACGAGTTATAAGTGCTCACTGGTCACTACGGAGAGGTTTGTGGCCCCAGCGTAGGCTGACAGCTCGACCACGGTATCCCATACCACCATGCCCGGCTCATGAGTCTTTATGGATCAAGGTACCCTGGTTAACAGGGTTTACAATGGTAAGTTCAGTACCCTAGGTTCAAGCAGTTATGACTCATACAAGGTGAATAGGCCAGTCGGGTTACTTGACGGGCTCGACTAGCACGAGCGCATCTCAAGTCGAACGACATGAAGTGCGTAAAACACCTCGTGTGGCCTAACCACTGCTGCCAACTCCAAAACACGGCTCGTGTTCATCGACGCATCGCTCGTGGTAAAGATAAGCCAACCACGAACTTGCTCGGTTGCCGACTGCTTGGACTAGGTATAGTCCCAAACATTTATGAATTCACATCAGCAATCATGTAAGAATAATGGAAATGAAATACAATAATGTGTGCATGTTAGGAAATGAAATACAACAATGTGTGCATGTTAACACATGTTATAACATACAACTTAAGTAAATCATCTATCACATGCATTTCATACATATAATGAAATCATGCAATTAGCCAACATGTAGGAAATCATTTACATCAGCATATTGTTTGAGAATTCGATCTCAAACTAGTTCATAACACTATTGAATTCAATACATAATAATACAAACATTTATACAAACACTTAAACTACACACTTAAGTCTACATATAGTATATCGACTCAAAGTGCGCATTTAGGCGAATCTCTTCGCCAAACTAATTATGCACGCATTCCTAATATCCTAATGCGACAAGAAGCCATGTCAATCACATCAGCAAAATATGGATGAAAACAGTATTTCCTACAAATGACTAAAATGCCCTAAATCTCATATTTTTCGTCTGTTTACGAAACAAGAAACTGACAGCATGTTGTACATGTCAAACGGCGTTGCCGTCGATAATCTACTATTAAACGACATTGAAAGCGTTGGAAACAGTCAATCAAAGCGTCTAAAATCCGCACCTTTTCTCCTATAGGTGTATTGATTTAAACGGAGCGTGTACGCTTCGTCTACGGCAATTCGGGAACCTATTTTACAAGATGCATCAGCTACCGTGCTAAGGAACCAAAAGAACCTTAAATCATCCAGTATTTGGAGTATTTGCTTACCTAGAATCGCGGCGAAATCGTCGGGAAAGTGATTGAGGTGCGTTGCTTAAGCACGTGCAACACGTAGCGCAAGCAGCAGGAAATTTTTTCCCACTCTCTCTCACAATCTCTCACCTTTTCTCTCCCACCAGCTAGGGTTTCTAGCAAATTCGGATGGGTGAGAGAAGTGAGAGTTTAAGTCCCTTTTATAACCTAAAACATGTCCGAAATAGGCTTGGGAACAATGTTTACTTGATGCCTAACCAAATCGGGGCTGTTTCGGTCCAAAAAGACATTTCTGGTGGTCCCCTGGCCGAACGCGATCGGACTTAAGTTCATGCACGTCGGATGTCGCTCACATCCCATTTTCAGACTAGTAATGTTCGTAGATCGCACGTGGCGGTCCAGTTTCAGTTCAGCGGTCATCGCACGTAGATCAGGCCTACAAGTCTCATGATATGAAATAGAAATTTTTCCTTATCCGAGGGTGTAATTTGGCTGAATTCTGACGGTCAGAACGCTTAATAATAACACGTCAAGTCGTGTGCCAGATTTAAATTTCAAATTCCAAATCTAACCCTATTCTCACTCTCTTCACTCCAGGCTCAATGAAATAGCCTCTGAATGTTAGTTGGACTTGATTTTCGAAATGATTGTCAAGTCCAGCTAGGCGGTTATAACGGTCTAAGATTGTAGGTATCGAACTTTCGACGCGCGGTATAGATCCAATACAAAGTTTCAAAGAGGTCCTGAGAACAAACCGGTTTAGAGTTTGATCCAAGGTTTTAGAGTATTATAGCGTCATTGGTTCTACTCGCTTTGGGTCTTGCAGAACGTATTTAAAGTGATCAGGGTCTATTTCCCAGCTACTCTAGCGTTGCGCTAGCTAACTTACACATATTTTCCAAATGAATTAATCCTACGCGATTTCTGGTCGAGTTGGTACTCGAGTCCAAGTACGAATTTTTCCAGGGCGTTACATATCATGATTTTCTCACCAGAAATCATATAGTAATTGATTCAATACTTCAATTCCAGGTACAAAAGATCTTCTCTTTCTTTTTTCTTCTTCTTCTTCTTCTTCTTCTTCTTTTTTCCATTTAATAAGCTCTTGTTTTGAGAGTTGTTGTGATTTCGGTCGTGGGTTTCATCTGATTTGAATTGAATTCATGTAAGTTTTATTTTTCTGGAAAGTTTTATTTTTCTTTTTTATTATTGGTTTGTGTGGATTTGATTTTGATGATTTATTATTATTATTATTATTATTTTATTTTTTTTGAGAGAGTTGGGTTTATTGATTTTTTTTCCTATTTGAAGGAATTTTTTTTTTCCTATTTTTGTTTGATTTGTTGGAGTGGCGATGTGGAAATTGAGGTTTTTTTTAGCATTTTTTTGAGATGGGGCTGGTGGTCGGTGCTCTGTGGGCCCCACCATGATGTATGTGTTTCATCCATTAGATTCATCCATTTTTTAAGTTCATTTAAGGGCTTGATCCCAAAAATATTGAGGTATATAAATCTCAGGTGGACCACACCACATGAAAAAAATAGTGATTGGTTATCTTCCATTAAAATCCTCCCAAGGCCCACTGTGTTGTTTATTTTACATCCACTCTGTTGATTAGGTCATACAGGCCCAGATGAAGGGACAAAACAAAAATCTGCTTGATCCAAAACAGATGGACAAAATGGATGAAATCAATACAAAGTTTTGAGCCCCACAGAGCAACGACCACCAGCCATTGGCTGATGTCAGGAGAACGTGGGTTGATCGTCCATATCAGCAGAGTTGAAATTTGTAGAATTGTACAGTATCGTGTTTTAATACCTCTTATCCAAACATTGATCTGTATAAGGTTTTGTATACCATGTCAACCAATACCTCCAATCCAAACATTGATTAGCATTTACCTGATTTGGATGTATTCTGAAAATCGTCCAATGCATACATCAACAGTACCTAAATACAATACAATACAATACTATATACGAATCCAAACAGTCCCTTAGGTACTGGGTCAAAAAATGATCTAAATCCATAACACAAGTGATCTAAAACCAAAACTCAAGTGAGCCGTACATTAAGAAAAATGTGAAAGTAAATTCTTATCATTAAACTCTTGTGGGTCTACAGTGACATTTATATATCACCCACGCTGTTTATAAGATCATTTCTAATAGGATGAACTGACAACATAAAAATTAGCCTGATTCAAAACTTGTGGCCAGGCGCGTGTTTCATAAGCGGACGTTAAATCCTCTGTCGTGTGGCCCATATGACTTTCGGATTTCCTTCAGTCGTTAACCATGTTCTATTATGATCTTGCAATACTGATGGACGTAGTGGATTTCCCATAAACATCACGGTGGGCCCACCTTACTTTCCGTTGCAAGAATTTGCTGCCAAAGGCTTTTGCAGTAATTCCTCGTCTTTCAATTCCCACGGTTTCCTGTGGTGTGTTTCACTTGAGCTTTCAATATACTTCAAATTGGGGCTCATGCCTCAAATGAGCTGATAAAACGGATGCACGGCGTGGATAAGAACACACAGATAATCTCTCTGGGCTCCACGGAGTTTACTCAACACTCTATCGCCTACCGAATTACTCGGTGGGCAATCCGCGTCCCATCCGCGTCCGCTCGAACGGGAGCAGTTCACTGATTAGATACTACGCCGCACTTATATGAAGAAATGGACGGTTGGAAAGAAAACCAACCACGGCCTTCATCGCAGGGGCGTGCTAGGTTTATCTTTCACTCAGGATTGTCCATCTAGTGTGACCCTTTATGGATCGAAACTGATTCACGATACACATTCACCTGATGACCTAGCCGGGTGAACAGTGGTCTCCAGACCTATGTGGTAAGGTAAAACAGTTGATAACGGTCAACATGAAGTGCTGGGAAGTAAAGATAACTGATGGGTCATCGTCCATCCGTAATGAGGCCCACTAGTTGAACCGTTCAGATTAACAGATAACCTAGTCACGTATGATGAGATAGATAGGTCTACGATATTCCTGCTCTCCCGTATCGTTTCCATTCATCGCGACTAGATCGGCTTAAATTTCGGTAGCAACATTTAAAAATGGCTGTGACTCATTGCACGGTTGGACGATAATCCAGTCTGGGCATCTCTGACCTAATTTCGGATGGGGACATCACCAAAATGTTTCTGGAAGAATCGACGCGGATTGCGTCCTACCCCCGCCCGGACGGTAATCCGTCCGGGCAGGGCTCTGTGGGACCCACCGTGATGTAATTATTTTATCTACACCGTTAATCGTTTTTATACGATCATTTTAAGGTTTTATGAAAAAAATGAAGTATATAAACAGATCCATGGACCACATCAAAGGAAGCTGCAGTGATAATGACACTCACCATTGAAACATTTATAAAGGCCACCGTGATGTTTTTTTACCACCCAACCTATTAATAAGGTCATGCAGACTTGGATGAAGTGAAAACACAAATTTCATCTTGATCCGACACTTCTCCAGCTCCCAGGAAGTTTTTAATGGTGGAAGTTTAATCCACAATTTGTGGTCCACTTAAGTCCTGAACCTCACTCAAATTTTGGCTGATATCTTAAAATAATCACATAAAAACAATTAACGGTGTGGATAAAATACTTACATCACAGTGGGCTCCACAGAGCCCTGCCCGGACGGATTACCGTCCGGGCGTAGGACGCAATCCGCGTCCCTGGAAGAATATAATGCTGGCCATCTGTTTTTTCACTTCGAATTTGGACCGTCCACTATTTAACTTCTAACCACCCATTTGACAGACATTAATTGGGTGGTTAGGATTGACTGATCAGGATTATTTTAAAATTTATGCTCCATCCACAACGGGACCCACGATTTGGATTGTCCGGATAGGAAACGGATTGGCTACTCCACCTGCCACCAGCGAATGGCTGGTGTTCGGTGGTCTGCGGGGCTCAACATGATGTATGTTTTTCATCCATGCCGTCCATCTATTTTTCCATATTATTTCACAGAATGAGACCAAAAATTAGATATATCAAAATCTCAAGTGGACCACATTACAGGAAACAGCGTTGACTGAGCATCGACCATTAAAAACCTTCCGGGGCCATAAAAGTTTTGGATCAAGCTGATGTTTGTTTTTCCCCTTCATCTGGGCCTGCATGACCTAATCAACAGATTGAATGTTAAATAAACAGTATAATGGGTCTTAGGAGGATTTTAATGGTGGATATCCATTCAATACTGTTTTCCTGTGGTGTGGTCCACGTAACATTTATATCCTTCTCATTTTTGGGTAAAAGCCCTACAATGATATATAAAAATGGAAGAACGGATGAAACACATACATAATGTTTGCGCCCACAGAGCACCGACCACCAGCCACCGGGCTGGTGGCAGGAGGATCCCCGTGAAGACGAGTAACGGCAACTTCTAAAAAGTGACGCGCATCCATCGGTTGATTGGACACGGTAAAGTTACCATCGTCCGATGTGAAGGAAGCGGGTTAGGTGAGACCCCCGGTCCTCCGAGGTGGGTGGGACCCCTGACTGTGGGGCCACTGTGATGCATGTGACTTAAATCCGTTCCGTCCGATCATTTTGAGACGCTCATCATGTTTGTGAGAAGAAACCATCAGGATCATCTCAGCCCCAAACGCTTATCATGTGGGCTACAGTTGTATTTTTATTTATAGTGGCTATACATTATTTTTTTATATGAAGTGGCTTATCTGATGAGTGAATGTGGCCGATTTTTCTCCTCGAGATGATCTCGAGGGTAGGACCAACCTATTGGACAGGGTGGATGTCAAACGTGTTAGGGTTGTTTTTCAAATTCGACAACGTGATTAGGGCGGGGGTGCTCAGGATCAAATTTGATCGGCTACCTGTTCAGTCACTCATTCATTACGTAAATTGAAATATGCGGTATTTAGGGGATATGGTTTATTCTCTTAAAATGGGTTACACATTTACCTTCCATATGAAAGAACTATAAATCATTAATAAATAAATTTTTACAGTCAGTCACATAGAGCAGTCGCAAAACACGTTCCTATACGGAGAACTGAATCCAGCATATGAGCATAAACCTAAATTACAATTATCAGCTACTTGATTAATGCTACAAATTATATTATAGAATGTAAACAACAAGTAAAAATTAAAAATTTACAGAAAAGTAAATGATTACATTAAGGAATGTAAATAGCGGGTAATTTAAAAGGATAATTGAAAGATATATTATATTTGATTGGATTAGTATGAGACAAATCTTTATACTAAATTCATTAGTTATTTATAGCTTTAATTCGGCCACCTAGATGCTTCCCATGTCTTGACAGTTACTATAATCATATCACATGTTTTGACTCTTCTTGCCTATAATCTTACCATCTATCCTATAACTGCTTTTACATGATCATTCTTCAATTGACCACTTAATGGATGACGTGTCTGCTCGATGTGCTCCACTTAGGGCATGTTTGGATTCGCATATAGTATTGTATTGTATTTGGGTACTATTCATGCATACATTGTACGGTTTTCAGAATACATCCAAATCAATCAAATACTAATCAATGTTTGGATAGGAGGTATTGTTTGACATAGTATACAATATGTTATACAAATTAATGTTTGGGTAGGACGTATTATGTCTGTGTATTGTACAATCTTAATTGGGTCGAGTGGCCTATTTGACGTATGGAACTTTTTGATTTCTAGCCCAGATGATTTTCCTATTAAAATGTACCAAATGAACGGTCCCGATCTTACACTGCATAGGTACCAAATATCTTACACTGCATAGGTACCAAATATCTTGTAATCGTACAAATTTCAAACTTTCATCTGCTGCCGATACAGCGCAATGAATACGAAGTATTGATGGCAACAGAACTCACTGACAATACTCTACCGTCGATTCAAAAATTTGACTGGAGTTTGTATTGGCACACATGGGATTCAACTCTTATTCACTCCAATCCAAACATGGTAAAAGTCAAATCATAACTTCTAATACGATACAATACATCCCAAAACACGTATCCAAACAGGCCCTTATATTGTTGTAGAATTCTATTCGTATATCCTCATATATCTCCAAATACACCATGCAAATTTATCTAAATCACACATAACTCACTCTCCCCCCCCCCCCCCCGCTCCTTCGCCTTTGGAAAAAGGTGAAAGCGACGTGTAATCCCTCATTAATGCAGTAGTTCTTTGGTACATGTGGCAACATCATAGTAATCGTCTTTAATTGATACACCCCTATATGTCAGCTCTAACCACCCTTTTTCGAAATAAAGACTAATCTCTTTGCAATGCGTGTACTTATATGGTGCAAAGTAAAGTTTTAATACTGCCCTAATAAATTCAGTCTTCTCGACCAATATAAGGGCCGTCTCAATATTCTTTTCACTTCATGTTTCTTTTTTCATCATTCTTCCCCTTCAAACCTTAATAATGGTTGCCTCATCATATTCTTCCCCATCTTTCCATCGGGATGACTTAGTCACTGTGATGGACACCATTTCCGAAAAATACTAACGAAATAGTCTTCAAATCTCTGATTGGAGACTATTATTGTATGGGACCGGCATTCTTCTCTGGGATTGATGCTAATGAAGTTAGTATGATGAACTCTCTGTTCCCTATCTTCTCGGGTAAAACTTTACCTATGCAATCCAAATTCGTCCCAAAACCAACCAATGCCCTAAAGAATCCTCGATCCCAGCAAAAACCATTACCAGAAGGGGATGTTTGGTTTACTCGTGTTTCTTCTCAAAATGAGACAACCTAGAGGAGCTATGGAATTTATGAGTACATTAAACTCTTCATATATGATTATCCATTAGACCGTTCCCTTCTTACAGTGCCATCGGCATTCTGGAGCCCATCCACCAACACTTTCTTCTTCAGATCTGGTCCTATGAGTTCAACAATTTTGGGCATTACAACTTTGACTCAACTTCTTCCTTTCAACGAGGCAGACTTCTTAAGCTTAACTCAAAAGGAAATAAGATGTTTTACAAATAAGGCCAACAAGGCCTATTCACACTTTATGTAAGTGTACCACAAATGTGAAGGGCCGATTAATTACGAAGAACATATGACCTTCCTACTACTTTAGATCTACTAACATTTACTCTGCGTGAATGTTCTTCAGATCACGAATGAGTATTTTCAACTGGGCGAGGTGCTTGCACAGGGTCAAAAACTTGCTCTAGCACCTTTTTTACTCAGCTACTGTACATAAGTATTTTTAAAATCACCACCAAAGATTTGTATATTGGAGGACCACTTTAGCTTCTTTAGATGTGGATCTACGAATATTTTCATCCTTATCTTGTATATGCCCTCATTCATTATGATGTTGTTCATTCTTCACATGGCCAGCGCATCATCCATTCTCCCTAAGAGATCCATACATTTTCCATTTATATGGACACCTTATTCTTTTCTCTGAATAAAAGTAAGTGGAGTTGGTTGTTCAACCCTTTTTATAATAGAGAATTCGGTCCCGTTTGGTTTACAATCCGATATGAAGATGAAGACAGCTAAGAACCATCCCAGATACATCTTGCTTAGGAGAGCTATCTGATTTGCAGGTATTTTTCCTATGGTGGCACAATAGAAACTGGCAAGAATGTCAAAGTTGGAATCAAGCAATATTGTCCAAATCTATTTGCCCATCAATTCGATCTTGTCTAATGCATTCTTTGTCTATTCATTCAGAAATCCTACAAGCAACCTCCATTCACTCAACCGATTGTCGATTGAATTGATCTTTACCATATTTTAATTCTACTTCTCAATCGACCAGACTGACCCTCAATCTTCCCATTTATTCGAATGAACCTCAGATGATGGACACATTCTCTACTTGGTGGGACAATCACTACAAAAAGTTAGTTAATAAGTCTCATCAAGTTAACTCTTCTCTTCTATGGAGCTTCAAGGAAAAAAGAGAGTAGCACCTCAATCGGCCAGAAATCCTAGCCAAAAACTGAATAAGTCGAAGACCAAATCAGTCGTCGCTACCATTCTGCAAGCTCCATTGACTGAGACAGTTCCTCAACTAAAATGCCAAAAAGAATGGTGAAGTCACCTGTTCCTCCAAAATCTTCATCAACTTGACCTTCTCCATCAACCTCAAAGAGGATCCTTGTAACGCCCTAAAATTCAAGGGTCGAGCATAACTCAGCTCCCGAGTTCTAAAACATCACTTATACAACATAATTAATGATGGATGTATGTCGTCTGTATTAGTGCATAAAACATGAAGTAGATTAAGTCAAATCCGCAGACATAATTTAGGGAAAGTGAGACAATGCAAGCGGAAGTCTTAAATACATATATAAACCAAAAACAATCCCCAAAATATGCGTGCTCTGCCTGGGCAATAAGTACAATCTGTTTCTCAAAATACATGTATCAAACTATGTATACTCAATACAATCATAACTCAGAATCCCCGCTAGTCAGGACAAGGCTCACATGAACCCGCCTGAGAACTGCATAAATGAGAACACCTCCTCGTCCTCGTCGAACTCCGGCTCCGCCTCGCAGGCATCACTGTCACCTGCAGCTAACTCAGAGTCTGGTTGGTGTTTAAGCATCGTCCCAGAACGTGGGAGTGAGTGATCAACTTAGCGAAATTATACAGTAAAGGTTAACATGTTATCAATTCAATCAAGCAGTAATGATAAAGTAGTACAATCAAACATGACCTAGATACTCTTGTTAATGCAAGAATGATATGCGGGGATGATGCATGCCCTCACCACAATCTCCCTCTGCGATCTTCATCTTACGGTCGTGCACGTCAGTCACTTCCTCAGTGCTCTACACCAACGCCAACAGCACATGCAATGCAATGTTATGAGCATGATTACCAAGTTCTTATTAGTCCTTTTCATACAGCAGGATTGGGAAGTTAAGACACCTCCCTCATATCAATTCTCAAACAATGATCCATTCTAGGGTCGTCAGTCCTAGGAAATCTCAGACGATGTTACATTTTTAGATCGCTATAAAGGGCTCGTCACCAATCAATACAGGTCTAGTTATATCATGGATATTACAATAAGGCTCGTTGCCCATATGCAATGTCAGGATATACTCGAGGTCACTATAGAGGGCTCGTCACCAATCAATGTAGGCGGATAGCACGAATATAGTATCCCATACCACCAAAATCGGCTCATGAGAGTAGGGTACTCACTGGTCACTACGGGGAGGCTCGTGGCCCCAGCGTAGGCCGATAGCTCGACCACGGTGTCCCATACCACTATGTCTAGCTCATGAGTCTTAGGAGATCACGGTATCAACGTTAACAGGATCTTCACTAGTGAGTTCGGTGCCTTAGATTCAAACAGTAGCGACCAAACATGGTGAACATACATCGGTCAATCGGGTTAGTTGATAAGCTCGACTAGGCCAAGCGCACGTTGAGTTGATCGATATGGAATGCATAAGCACTCCGTGTGGCCTAACCACCGTTAAACATCCCAAGCACGACTCAGATTCGTTGAACACATCCTGCGTGGTGAAAATAACCTCAACCACCAGTTCAAGGGCTGTTACCGATTACATGGACTATGTCATAGCCCCAAACACATTCAAATACAACATGATGTCGTATGAGATGGTCCAAGCAGTAATGGATCAGTATTATAAATCATACAATCAAATGAACATGTTCTGAAGTGCATTATAAACATGAATTCACACCTATTCAATTCATAATCAAGCAAACATCAGAATAAGTTATACATGGAGAAAATTATACACATCATTGATGTAGTTGAGAATCATATCTCAACCCGCATACAGGTACATCTTACGACCCACTAACTCATTTAGACACTTTTACAAACACTTAGTCAATACATTACATCATACATATTGTGTATTAATTAGCATACGTATTAGGACAAATCCTTTCATCAAAGGGTTGTCGCCCATACAACAATCATATATCCACGACAGTTTGTCATGGCGAGCACGAATACAAGGTCTATACTCATTTAGTCATTTTCACAAACACTTAGGCTACACATACTGCATACATATCGTATGTTAGTATATCATGTATTTGGGCTAAACCTTTAGTCCAGGAGTTGTTACACATGCATCTAGTATACATAGATGGCAGTTAATCATGGAAAACTCAAATTCATATTCCATATATATACAGGCTATTCTACAAATACATGGAATACAGTATATTCAACATAGTTTACGTATAATTGAAAGGCGAAACGGACATCGCAATTTGCATGTGAAATAGCATCCAAGTCAGAAATAAATCATTATCTAACATTGAAAGTCTTAAAAACCATAACCTAAACATATATAGTCTGCACCTTAAACCAGAAAATGCGTAATGAATATGATTCAGACGATAAGTCCTCGTCAACGGCGGATACGCTACCTAAGGCATGAAACGGGTTAGCTATAACTTCACTTCAACTAGTCTAAGCTTCAAAACAGGTTAGGATTAGATTAACTTATCCAAGAACGGAATCAGAATCATCAGAATAACGATTCAGATACGCAGGTTCGATACGTAGAAGAGCTGAGAAGAATTCCACAGAGAAACAATAGGTTCTCTCTTACTTTCTCTCTCTTTTCTCTCTCTTGAAGTGGCTAGGGTTTAGAAATCGTATGGGATTTGAGAAATAGGGTTTAAGGCCTTTTTATAAGCCTAAAATCGATGAAAATAGCCCTAAGGCTAAGGTATACTTAGGTTATAACCAAATCAGGCTCTTTATGATCCAACGGAACACTTCTGGAGGTCATCTTATCAAATGCGGTCGGACTTAAGCTCACCAGTATTGGATCTTAAGCAAGTTAAGTTTTCAGTCCGATCGGGTTTGCAGATCGTCCGTGGCGGACCAGTTTCAATTCAACGGTCACCGAAACTCGATCAGGGCCACAAGTGCTTTGACATGTATGGGCCACCTTTCCTAATCCGAGGGTGAATTTGGGATAAAAACCAACGGTCAGAATGCTTAGAAATAACGCGCAAGCAACACGTCTCAGATTACTTAAAATCATATTTAATTTTCTTAAAATCTACACTTTCTCACACTCTTCACTCTGGGCTTAAGGAAATGGTCTCAGGACATCATTTGAGTTTGATTTTCAAGGTGATAGTTAAGTTCAACTAAGCGGTCATAATGGTCTAAGTTCATCACTATCAGACTTTCGATGTGTGGTCCAGGTCCGATATGAAGTTTCAAAGTACTCCCGGGAACAACTGGGTTTAGAGTTGGATCCTTGATTTCAGGGTAATATAGCGTTAACAATTCTATAGGTTTTGGGTCTTACAGATCGCATTAAAAGTTGTTGGTGCTAATTCCATAGATAATCTAGTTTAGCGCTAGTTAATACACATTAAATTTCTAAAGAATTAGGTTCTAAATGATTTCTTTGGCTTTGGAATTGAGTTTTGAGAAGTTACTAAGGTGTTATGGTTGTCCCGTTGCCTAAGGACGTCTAACTCCAGGTTGGTAAAAAATTCAGGGTGTTACAATCTACCCCCCTTAAAAATAATTTCATTCCTAAAATTGGCTAAGGGTAATGAGTAAAGATTTTATTATTCTTTCGATCCTGGGTCAGTGGGAAAAGGGCCAACCACGCTTCCACTGCACCACTCTAATCTAACGGTTGTATTAGCTAACCTAACTAGTTTGAGCTCATAATGCTCTACTTCCCTTAAAAATTATTTCTACACAAGGCTCAAGAATCTATGTCTCGATCTGTATGTCGAAACAAGGTATAATTTAGGACCTATCATTAACTTGAAATGGGAAACAACCTCTCAATACATTGGTCTTCCTTCGTTAATGATGCGTACTATGGCATTGGTACCTATAATTATAGAAAGGAGCTAAAAATGAGGGGTGTTGTGGTTGATTCTAGGACGGGTGTGAGCTTGGGACAAGATGTCTAATCTCTATTGGATATATGTCCTTAACACTTCTCAAAGGCAAAGCAATAAATTTTGGTTGTAGGTGGTCGGGCCAACACGGAAGAAAAGTTGTGTAGTGGATCTGAGCTGGATACATAGACTTTCTGCCAAGGTAGGACAGAAAATTTGTTGTATCAATTCTTAATCCTAGTTGATCCCGATCTTCTGCTTGATAAGAGCATTGAGTTCATTGGTAACTACTAGGATTGGGAATTCGATTCAAATTGCGAATACTTTGCTTATATACAGTTCCTTTACTCCGCGTTCCCGATTGTAATAAGTCCTTGGGAGGGCAATTCTAAGGGGCGTGCTGGTTTATCCTAGCATTTAATCTAAGGGATATATAAGTTTTCCCCGAACGTGACTAGTTCTAAGTTAAACAAGCCTCCTGAGAGTTACTAAAGGAGCCTTTGAGTATTAAGGGGATCTATCGAAGGAATGAAGTCCTACTCCAACCAAATCAAACCTACTATTCCTTAGTATATTCAGTTATCTTTCAATTGTCTTAGCATATTCAGTCTTTACACTGCTTAATATAACTAGTAGCCTAGTCAATAATTCACTAGTTATAATCCAAAGTCTATGCTTATACGCTAGATGGTTTCATACCATTTCTGCTATAGGAAATTGTTCTATCGCTTAGGATCAAAAGTTGCCTGATTAGGATTGAGTTGCCCAAACCTGAATCTAAATGCACTCGAGCACTTCACACAGTCCATCCACACAGCAATAACTTCACAAGCCAAAGAAGCAACATGCATTTCATTAACAAAATGTCACAATACATGAAGTGCAGCATTACATGAATCGCAACGGAGAAAGCATGTGAGCAAGACAACTAAGCTTCAAACACTAAATAACTACCAAACTACCAAACCACACACAAGAGCAAGCAACAACAAACAAACAACGATTACATATAGGACTATTCCTTAGAATCTGGCGATGGAGGAGAGGCACCCTTATCCTGCAAATAACACAGGATCGTCTTCAAAATGCGGGTTACTTTCTTGAACTTGTGCTTCACGTAGCCACGCAAGTCCATAATGTCCTGCAGAAGAGTGGCCTGGCCCTCCTCAAGTCTAACCAAACGGGCTTCTCTATCAGCCCTATCAGGATCACACTCGTGAGTCGCAAGAGGAGGACTCTCATCAGTATCCTGAGCCTCCTCTTCTTCTTCGTCTTACTCTTCTTCCTCTCCTATTTCTGCTCCACCTTCTTCATCACTCTCTTCCTCTTCACTATCTCACTCATCTTCACTCTCCTCCAGTAGCGCTTGCCACTGCTGAGGCCCGATCTTCTGCTAGAGAGTAGTCTCAGAAATATAATGGACTGGCGCAGGCAATTTCGCCCCAAGTCTATAGCCAAACTCAAGTGCAATCCTACATATGAGTCGGCCGAACAGGAGAGATTCAGTCCTTCTATTTGAACGTGCGATAAGGACTATCTGTCGTAAGACCTATGTAGGCACACAAAGCTTCTCTCTCTGCCCCACCTGATATAAGAAATCTATCATCAGGCGTGTGCACTCACTGTGGTTGCTCCACCTAGGATAAACATTGAACATGAAAATGTGGTGAAGCAAACGGAAGTCGTCTGCCATATTCGACGCTAAGAGGCTTCTGTTAGCCTGTCATTCAACCAGACGACCACAAAGGAACCATGTGTAGCGATCCCTCTCACGCGCACTATTCAGATTCTTCTCACTAGCATGAACTTCGCCAAGTGGTACCTTCAGAAGCCGAGATATGAAACCAGCATTAATAGTGGCCTCCCGATCTCTACCAACTGGGATTCTAAACTGCAAGGGCTCAAGCATCGGCTCTCGGATGTGGGCATAAAAAGCTCGAGTAGTACCCACGTTAGCACGATGCTCACCTTCAAATAACGGACCCCAACCGGCTTCAACTAAGCGCTCGAACAGCAGAAATTCTCTAAACAGCCGCTCATCAACATGAGCTTCAAACAAGACCCTGTGGCCTTCAAAAACACCATGGGATAACTCCTCAAATAGGGATCTTCCTAGTGGAGTATGAGGATCTAGATCCCGCTTCGTCTGCAATTCATGAGTGCGTTTGAACTAGCGGCGACACCCCTCGGTCTTATAGAACAGGTTGGGCCACTAGGCCCGGCTTCATCAACGGGGGCTCGCTTCTTCCCCATGAAAGAAAGGATGGAGGAAATGGAGAATAAGGCCACAACAAACTCCATGAAAACCATGGAAAAGTGAAGAAAAAGGAAGAAAGGGATGAACTAAATGGGTCTCCACGAATCTGAGCCTCAAAGAGGTTGTAAAGCCTCAAATGAAGGGAATAATGAGGAAGAAAAATGACAAAATAGGATGGGTAGTGGGTTTGCATGAATTTGAGACTTCAATGGGGGATTTAGGAGCTCAAAACAAAGAAAATGAGAGGGTTAGGTGATGGATATGGCTGAGCACGATGGAAGGATGTGAAGCTTGAAGGAGAATGAAAGAAAGAAGGATTGAAAGGGCGATTTGAAAGAGATATGGGCTATTTTGAAGAAAAGGGAGAGCTTGGGGGTGGTTTTTGTGAAGGAAGTATATGTTTGGGGGTGTTTTAATCGACGAACCATGGACCAGTGGGGTCCACAAGACTCCTAACACGATCGGCCCGACGGCCTATGCCAGCTGAGCCCGCCGGTCAGTGAGGGCCTCGCCACTCTCTGGACCTCCCAGCGAGGGCTCGCCCCACCGGCGAGGTCCTTCCCCCTCCTTGGGTCCAAATTCATATGGGTCCCACCCTGGGTCCCTCTAAAACATCCCCGATTGGGCCCTTACCTCTGTTTGACTCGTTTCGGGTCGATTCGGAACAAAACTGATACATATTGATCTTTACCAATTTCTAACGGCTAAAATGGATTGAAACATGATCTAAACCCATTGATTGATGATCTAGAAGTGATTTGGGGTATTCGTGTATGATCAGGAGTGTGCACGAACTCGATCTCGGCGATCATTTTCAGTAAACTTTCGCCAACAACAAAACTGGGAGTCTTAAACTTGTTTCTAGATTGTTCTCGCACCCTCCTACGCTATAGTGGCATCAACGTGCATCGTGTGACCATAATTCAGGTCCAGTTTAATCCAAATCATGGCCTGATACCAACTTGTAACGCCCTGAAATTTGGGGGTCGAGCATAACTCAGCTACCGAGTTCCAAAACATCACTTATGCAACATAATTAATGATGGATGTATGTCATCTGTATTAGTGCATAAAACTTGAAGTAGATTAAGCCAAATCAGCAGACATAATTCAGGGATAGTGAGACAATGCAAGCAAAAGTCTTAAATACATATATAAACTAAAAATAATCTCCAAAATATGCGTGCTTTGCCTGGGCAATAAGTACAATCTGTGTCTCAAAATACATGTATCAAATTTTGTATACTAAATACAATCATAACCCAGAATCTCCGCCAGTCAGGACAAGGCTCACATGAACTCGCTTGAGAACTGCATAAATGAGAACGCCTCCTCATTCTCGTCGAACTCCGGCTCCGCCTCGCAGGCATCACCATCACCTGTAGCTAAGTCAGAGTCTGATTGGTGTTTAAGCACCTTCCCAGAACGTGGGAGTGAGTGATCAACTTAGCAGAATTATATAGTAAAGGTTAATATATTATCAATTCAATCAAGCCGTAATGATAAAGCAGTACAATCAAACATGACCTAGATACTCTTGTTCCTGCAAGAATGATATGAGGGGATGATGCATGCCCTCACCACAATCTCCCTCTGCGATCTTCATCTTACGGTCGCGCACGACAGTCACTTCCTCAGTGCTCTACACCAACGCCAACAGCACATGCAATGCAATGTTATGAGCATGATTACCAAGTTCTTATTAGTCCTTTTCATACAGCAAGATTGGGAAGCTAAGACACCTCCCTTATATCAATTCCCAAATAATGATCCATTCTAGGGTGGTCAGTCCAAGGAAATCTCAGATGATGTTATGATTCTAGATCGTTGTAAAGGGCTCATCACCAATCAATATAGGTCTAGTTATATCCTGGATATTACAATAAGGCTCGTCACCCATATGCAATGTCAGGATATACTCGAGGTCACTACAGAGGGCTCGTCACCAATCAATATAGGCCGACAGCATGAATATAGTGTCCCATACCACCATAATCGGCTCACGAGAGTAAGGTGCTCACTGGTCACTACAGGCAGGCCCGTCACCCCAGCGTAGGCCGATAGCTCAACCACGGTGTCCCATACCACCATGTCTGTCTCATGAGACTTAGGGGATCACAGTACTAAGGTTAACGGGATCTTTACTAGTGAGTTCGGTGCCTTAGATTCAAATAGTAGCGACCAAACATGGTGAACATACATCGGTCAATCGGGTTAGTTGATAAGCTTGACTAGGCCAAGCGCACGTTGAGTTAATCGACATGGAATGTACAAGCACTCCGTGTGGCCTAACCACTGTCGAACATCCCAAGCACGACTCGGATTCGTTGAACACATCTTGCGTGGTGAAAATAACCTCAACCACCAGTTCAAGGGCTGTTACCGATTACCTGGACTATGTCATAGCCCCAAACACATTCAAATACAACATGATGTCCTATGAGATGGTCAAAGCAATAATGGATCAGTATTACAAATCATACAATCAAATGAACATGTTCTGAAGTGCATTGTAAACATGAATTCACAGACATTCAATTCATAATCAAGCAAACATCAGAATAAATTATACATGGAGGAAATCATACACATCATTGATGTAGTTGAGAATCATATCTCAACCCACATACAGGTACAACTTACCAACCACTAACTCATTTAGACACTTTTACAAACACTTAGTCAACACATTACATCATACATATTGTGTATTAATTAGCATACGTATTAGGACAAATCCTTTCATCAAAGGGTTGTCGCCCATACAACAATCATATATCCACGACAGTTTGTCATGGAGAGCACGAATACAAGGTCTATACTCATTCAGTCATTTTCACAAACACTTAGGCTACACATACTGCATACATATCGTATGGTAGTATATCATGCATTTGGGCTAAACCTTTAGTCCAGGAGTTGTTACACATACATCTAGTATACATAGACGGCAGTTAATCATGGAAAACTCAAATTCATATTCCATACATATACGGGCTATTCTACAAATACATGGAATATAGTATATTCAACATAGTTTACGTATAACTGAAAGGCGAAACGGACATCGCAATTTTCATGTGAAATAGCATCCACGTCAAAAATAAATCATTATCTAACATTGAAAGTCTTGAAAACCATAACCTAAACGTATATAGTCCGCACCTTAAACCAGAAAATGCGTAATGAATATGATTCAGACGATAAGTCCTCGTCAACGGCGGATACGCTACCTAAGGCATGAAACAGGTTAGCTATAACTTCACTTCAACTAGTCTAAGCTTCAAAAAAAGTTAGGATTTGATTAAATTACCCAAGAAAAAAATCAGAATCGTTGGAATAACGATTCAGATATGAAGGTTCGATACGTAGAAGAGCTGGGAAGAATCCCACAGAGAAACAACAGGTTCTCTCTTACTTTCTCTCTCTTTTCTCTCTCTTGAAGTGGCTTGGGTTTAGAAATCGTATGGGATTTGAGAAATAGGGTTTAAGGCCTTTTTATAAGCCTAAAATCGACGAAAATAGCCCTAAGGCTAAGGTATACAGGTTATAACCAAATTAGGCTCTTTATGATCCAACGGAACACTTCTGGAGGTCCTCTTATCAAATGCGGTTGGACTTAAGCTCACTAGTATTGGATCTTAAGCAAGTTAAGTTTTCAGTCTGATCGGGTTTCCAGATCGTCCGTGGCGGACCAGTTTCAATTCAACGGTCACCGAAACTCGATCAGGGCCACAAGTGCTTTGACATGAATGGGCCACCTTCCCCGATCCAAGGGTGAATTTGGGGTAAAAACCAACGGTCAGAACGCTTAGAAATAACGCGCAAGCGATACGTCTCAGATTACTTTAAATCATATTTAATATCTTTAAAATCTACTCTTTCTCACACTCTTCACTCTGGGCTCAAGGAAATGGTCTCAGGACATCGTTTGGGCATGATTTTTGAGGTGATAGTCAAGTCCAACTAAGCGGTCATAATGGTCTAAGTTCATCGCTATCAGACTTTTGACGTGCGGTCCAGGTCCGATATGAAGTTTCAAAGTACTTTCGGGAGCAACTGGGATTAGAGTTGGATCCTAGATTTCGGGGTAATATAGCGTTAACAATTCTATAGGTTTTGGGTCTTACAGATCGTATTAAAAGTGGTTGGTGCTAATTTCATAGATAATCTAGTTTAGCGCTAGTTAATACACGTTAAATTTCTAAAGAATTAGGTTCTAAATGATTTCTTTGGCTTTGGAATTGAGTTTTGAGAAGTTACCAAGGTGTTATGGTTGACCCGTTGCCTAAGGACGTCTAACTCCAGGTTGGCAATAGATTCAGGGTGTTACAATCCTTGACTTAAGAGCTCCTCTCGCCCCAGCCCCACAACCTCCTACTTTAGCCTTCATGCACACTGAACCACCTCCTCAATCAACCCTAGAAAATTGATCATTGTCAACCTCAACTAAAGGACGACGGAAATCAAGTACTTCCTCGGCCAAAGCTGTGTCTTCATTTGAAAAATACTTCAAAACCAAATATTGGTCAGGGCTCTCCATTGAAGACTATTCTAAAGAAATTGAAGAAAGTCTGAAACGTGACCAAGAGGCTCATTATAATAAATGCTAGAATAAATGGTGGTAGGCTATGAAAATATTCAATAACCTTGATCTTCCGTTCGATGAGAAATATCTTACGTCCTTTCACCCCAATCTGCCACCATTCTCCACTTTTACTCGAGTAATGAAGATGGTTATAAAAAACCTCAATATGTGGATAGACGATTCGTGAACCTCGTTGTCCGTTCTGATTTATGTGGAGACTATTTTCACTTGTATTACTACTCTAGGTCTTTTCCCTCATCTTCTTCCTAATTCTATATTTTTTTAGTTACTCAAGAAATATCAGCTGCAGAAAAGCAAATCGTTGTGACACAATTGCTAACACTACATCAACCATCGACCAATGCCCTTGAGATAGCTGAAGAGAAAACTGTCGACTCTGAAGGAGCCATCAGCAATGAAGCTCTTCCTTCTCATACTTCTCCTGAAGCTACAATTGTCATCACAAAATCTGAACACATGGTCAATATCCCTCAAACAACAACCATTGTTGTTGACCAAGAAGATGAAGAAGAACATGAGTGTCCCATGAGTGTCACTCTTCAGAGTTCCAAAAGAGGATCATCCCCTCAATCTTTTCCTCTATCTGTTCAACAACTTCCTTCGACCATAGAATCTCTTGCCTTAGAAATTGAAAAGCCTCTTCAATTGAGTAGTACATGAGGTGATCACCTTCGATCAAGCAATGGAGGAGGTCCTCGCAAACAATATCTCTCTTCCTTGCTCGACCCCAATTCCAACATTAGCACTGATATAACTAATAATGCCTCGGCCTCCGCTGCAATGATTGATAGTTCACTTCTAGTTGAAGACATCATCTCCTCCCTCCGACAAGGTCTCATCAATGATGTCAACATGGCCGAGTTCCTTACTCTTTCCACCGGATTATAGTGTCTCAAGGAAGAGCTCCAAACCCTTATGAATTCAAGATTTTTGGGGGCTATATCAGTTGAGATGATCGATAGGCTTACCCAACTAATCAATCAATATCGGATCCTTTCTTGTTTGCATGAGAATCTCTCGGCCTAGATGCTAATCCTTAGGAACTTCTTAGAATACATTAGAGAAAAATACGAGCTATGTACAATCAGACGTTTTGAGACAGAGCACGTAACAACCAGATCCCAAGTGGCTATGGCCAATGATATTGATGATAAACTATTGGCCTACCACACAAAAATAAAGACATCAAATGCCGAGTTGGAGGAAATGATGAAAGTACGAGCTATAGAAGTCCTAGAGGGGGGGGGGGGGGGGGGTGAATAGGACTATACAAAATATTTCAATACAATGTAGAATAATAAAACAATTATACTCAATTGCTTAAAGTATTGAATTCTTGATATCAAATAGTTCTTAGGACAACCTTCACGTCAAAGATTTAAACAGGACAACCTTATTTCATGACTTCTTTGAAATCAAAATATCAAACTTAGGAAGAGTTAACTAATCATAAGGAAAGCATATAAAGAATTAAAATAATCACCACAATGTACAAAGGAGTTATAGTTGCTTAGTGCTTAAACCCATACCTACTTCACTCCCAAAATTATTACCCTCGTAATTTTGGCTTTCACTATTTCAAGGTCTTCACTAGGTCACCTTAACCTTATACAGTTCTTATGATTTTCATGGGCTATCACAACAAAACCCACTTTGTGATTTTCATGGGATCACCACAAAATAACCCACTGAGATTTCCAGGCCATCTCAGAAAAACTCAAAATGAAATGAATGTAATAATAGTACTTATCTTCAAATAAAGAGTCGAAGATGTTACTGTAGCTTGATTGCAGTGATCTTCTTTCTTAGGATATTGATGAAGTCGTGTATGAGCTTAACCCAAAAAGAATATAGGATCTAATGTATTATATATATATATATATATATATATATATATATATATATATATATATATATATATATATATATATATATATATATATATATATATATATATATATATATATAAGCCTAATTGTTGTAAATTCTATTCTCTAAATCTCAAGTAGAGTTTAGATAACTCTCTTAAAAATAATTAAAGCTAACTTGAGAAAGAGAATAAAATAAGATAATAGAATATTAGAATTACTACACAATAGCTTAAGGAGAGCCTGACTTTCTCTCTTACTTTGAGGAGGTTTCTCATAGATTCTCATTGTAGAAATGAATGAGAGAAGGCCTCTATTTATAGCCAAAGGATTTAAAAATTCGGTTGGCCTGATCCAAAATTTGGTTAGTGAAAGGTTCGGCTAGCCGAATCTCCCTAAATTCTGAAGAAATGCATTGTTGGAAACTTGACCAAACATAGTCGGGCTGGCCGAGCAGACATGTTCGGTTGGCTGACCCCAAGGTTAGGCTAGCCAAACTTTCCGCACAAAATCTATGTCAATCTGTAAACTTGCCCGAATTATATCGGGTTAGCCGAAGGTAGTTAGGCTGGCCGAACTAGATGTCAGGCTAGACTAACTAAAGTGTATTTTATTTAAAATTATGTTCATTATGATGCTATGTGAAATATACCTAACTTAGGGTCAATCTAAGGTTATATCACCTGATGGTTGACTCATGCGAAGTGTTCCAATCTTTGAACTATGTACTTTTATGCTTTGAGATGTTGAGTCTTCCCTAAGACGCTTGATCGAGTCGTTAATAGTTCTTCATAAGTTGTCAAAAAGTATCTTCATGAGTGCTTGTGTTCCTTTTAGAACTATGAAATTTGACAATTCTAATTGTGTTTAAGTATAAGCACTTACAAATGACAATATCAATTGTTGCTCTAAACGCAGAGTTGATGACATTGAAGAAATATTTTGAAGAGAGGAGCATTGAATGGGATTGAAAGAGGAAGCAGTCGAGGACCTGGCCGTGTCTGCTAAAGCTCAAACAGAGGTCATCGACAAGGTTCGTCAAGTGGTAGTAAAACATGAAGTCATTTTGAGGAGGTGAGAGGTCAACTGGAGAAAGTTGAAGCAACAATTTAACAATTTTCTTCTTTTAAATTATAAATTTTCTTTCCTTCATATTGTAGAAGTTGATCGATAAAATCAGCCATCAAGCCATCTTTCATCATTAGTTTCCTTACTTAAGGTTCTTCTTCTTTTTCATTTTATAAATAATTGACCAATGACATGGTGTCTGAAATATGATGAGTCATGCATGATCCTCCAAAATAATAGCCATGGTGATTGAACGTCCTTAGTTTCCTAGAACACGAGACATCTTTGTCTGCCATAAATGCATTGAACGTGGGTCCCATAATCACCTATTTAAACCACCTTGGACCCCGTTCTGAACTCAAACTAAAATTCAAGTGAACTCTTCAGCTCCCTAATTTTGCAGCCATGGCTTCCAACCCAAGCTCCCCTTCATTCCTTCATGGCGCGAAGAGTTATCTGAAGGAGATCTTTGACTGGGGTCACTTTGACTTTAGCCAACCTCATTGCTTTTCAACGCTAATTGCTTCATCCGGGAGGCCTTAGAGGCTATCAAATTAGACACCGCACTGGGAGATCTCCTGAAAGTACAAAAACACTTGTATTTCCTTGAAAATCGCTACTTTCATCTTATCTTTAAGTTCGAGCAACTTGCTGAACACCTGAGGTAACAAGCCGTGGCCTAAGAGGATTCCCTGTCAGTACAAGAAGCTTAATTGGCTTGGAACGACCAATTATGGTGGAACTGGATTCACCAGTTCAACCATACCTTGCTGAGTGTGCTGCAAGCACACCGCACCAAATTGCTAGAGGATATTAAGGAGAAAGAGCATTCCTATGCTCTTAAGGACCTTGTCGTCCCAGATAATCTCCTCTCCTTCATTGATTCACAAATCACCGATTACTAAGCTTGGTCGAAGGCAAGCCTGTTTGGGAAGAGGGAGGTCGAGAGTCAAGTCACCTCGCATGACGGCTACGTCGATTAGCTCCTGCATTTCTTACCTCTCTTCATAGAAGGAGCTGATTAGAAATTATAACATGAGCATGTTAAGCCTGAGAAATAACAACTCCTCGAGGAGTTCGCAAAAATCAAGGCAAAACATGCTTGAACGCCCCAAACTCAAAAACTGGGCTCACAAAATTCTCGATCACCGAATTCGGTGCCAACATCCTCTGTAGTACCCCATTCTCGGCTCCCTGCTTCCATACACTAGATTTTGATCCTAGGATCCTACAAGGAAGATTTTCAACATGAATTTGTCTATAGGAAGCATAACCACAAGTATACCCGAATCACAAAAACAACATTATCACCACATATCCACTAATATAATCATTTGAGTATAATTCTAAAAGAAAAATAATATATCAAAAATTAAAACTCCAGAAGTCAGCTGCATGCTCCAAGCTCAATGATGTTGCAACCTAATACCACCTGCACGCATCTATCGTGCATAAGCTTATAGAAAGCTTAGAGGGTGGTGTAAGTGTGTGCATAAGATAAGTGCCAAGTGTTCAATACAATGCCATAATCATACAATATCAGAATTACTGGCAAGATCATGAATCATACGATATCAAAGTAAGTGAAAATATTGCAAATCTATAAATCATACAATATCGAGTACGCAATACAGATCAGCTATGCAATGAGGAGTCATAGAGAGCCAAATATCAGATGTCAAGGATACAATACAATATGTAAATCCTGCTAAGTCCGTCTAGGCCATATAATGCAGAAACATAACAATCAAAAATGCCTTATGCCTGTGGATGTAATGCAATATGCGATGTGAATGAAATGACTAAGCTGGAGTGTGAAATCGGGATGATAGTATGCAGTATCGCAGGGTTCGAGGTCCACCATAAGGGACTTCTATCCAAACCAGTCTCATACCTAAATTTGGATAGTCAGACTCAATATGGCAAACTCCTAATCTCAGGTTAGTCACACGCCCCAACCGAAATCCTGGCCATTGCGAAGGTACACATAATAAACTGTTGGGCACCATTAGCCAGAGTGGATAGTGAATGAATGAATGAATGAGTATACAACTCCTGCTCAATAAGTCCACATAATAATACCGTACATCTCTAAGATCATCACCGGGGTTTAGTACACTCCACACCAACTTGTCACCCTATTAAGCACACAACTGGGTATGTGGAAGAGACCTCACTATCCGCCTACCAATATCGGCCTGGCTCGTCGATAGCAGACCCATTTATGAGCTGGTCAGACTCAGCCTAATATTACCTACTCCCTTACGTGGGTAAGGCCACACCCCCTCCCAACCGACCACGACATAGTGGGAGACGCGGCCTACTGATATACGGCCCTCATGCGCTCATATATATTCACTCGGTCTTGATGTTGAGGCATCCTCTGGTACCAAGAAGGTTTAGGGATTTTCACCCAGGGCCATCTATGGCAGCCTAATACTAATAACATATTTTCGGTGTCCCATCTGGCTATCCATGATATGCTTATGGAGGCTACGGCCCTAATGTCATTAGGGTGTTCAGTAATCACAACACTAGTGGAAGATGCATGAGTCATACAATTCAATCATGCATCAATCTTGCACATACCATACGCTCATGTGAGATGACCTTCGCTTATCAAGGAGTCACATAACAACCTGCCTAATGACATATGCAATGGTCAACCACATCTCATAACAAACATGCAGATGATGTGTATGTCCATGTATCATGATGCTATGTTATCACATAATCATAATCGGTATCAATAACCAGCATTGATAATTGGCCTCGACAATGTGGACATTTAACCAACATTGCCCCCAAGGAATGACCCACATAGAGCCTAACATATAGTGGACCCATAACCTCACACAAGGGCCAAATATACAACACCATGGGCCTTACTCAAGAGCTTAATACACACCATGATGGGCCTTTCACAAGGGCCTAACATACATTACAATGGGTTCCATTGCCTGGCCCTCAAATGGATCACAATGGGCCTCATTACATTGGCCTCATATACATCACATTAGGCCTTAAACACGGGCTGAATACACATCATAATGGGCCTCATATACATCACATTGGGCCTTAAACACGAGTTGAATACGCATCACAATGGGCCTCTAATATGGGCTGTATATACATCACATTGGGCCTCGACAATCGACCTTGATATCCAGCCTTGACAATCATCCTAAACAATCGAAATTGGTCTCAACAATCGGCCTTGATAATCGAAATTAGCCTTGATAATCAGAATCGGTATCGACAATCGGAATCAGAATCGACCTCAATAATGGGAATCGGCCTCGATGATCGGTCAAACAAGGCCTAAGGGAAGGACACAATGTGGACATAAAACCATCATTGCCCATCAATGTGTACATTTAACCAACATTCCTCCCAAGGAGTGGTCCACATAGAGCCAAACACATCATGGGCTCATGGCCTCATATAATCACCATGGACAGTATTAATGGGCCACGCCAACGGGCCTCATATACATCAAGTGGGTCATATCAATGGGCTGTACCAACGGGCCTTGTATACATCAAATTGGCCGCAATACATGGGCCTAATACACATCACTATGGGCTATATCACTTGGGTCGAAAATACATCACAATGGGCCTCATCATATGGGCAAGAAATAAATCAAATGGACCTTACCAAATGGGCAGGAAATGCATCACAATGAGCTACGACCCATAGGCCTCAATATACATTATAATGGGCCGCACCAATGGGCCAATATACATCAAGTGGACCACATCACTTGGGCCGCATCATCTACACCATTCATATATTTTAAGAAGTTATTTTAGAACTCTAACCAAATGAATCATAACGGAAGATCATCTGGACCATACCATAAATAACAATGGAGGTAATGATCAAATGGTCAATTGGACCACATCACATATAACAGTGGAGACAGTGATTTCCACTGTATAAAAATTTCACAAGGCCATCATAACATGTATTTTCCATTCAGTCTGTTCATAAGGTCACAAGGACTTAAACCAATAGGAAAAATAAATATCATATTGGTCTAGAACTTCTGTAACCTAAAAGAGTGTCAATGGTAGACATTCAATCCCACTGTTTTGGCAGTGTGGTCCACTGGATAACTAGATCTATCTCAGTCTTTTTCTCATGCCATAAAATTATCTCTCAAAATGGTTGGACAGTGTAGATACAGCACATGCATCAGGGGTGGGGTCCACATACGTGGCCCACCAGAGAGAGCTCTCCATTTAGATGAACGGCTAGGATATAATACATATCTCATGGGGGGTTCATGTCCAGTGGACCGGATGGTGTGGACTACCACACATGTAGCAGGCCCCATCGTCCAGCATCACATGTGTCACGCCCCAAACTCGGAAATCGGGCTCACAAAATTCCCGATCGTCGAATCCGGCGCCGACAGCCTCCGTAGAACCCCATTCTCAGCTCCTAGCGCCCATTCGCCAGGTTCCGATCCTGGGATGCTACGAGGAGGATTTTTAACGTCAGTTTGATTCGTAATTAGCATAACCAAAGGCATAACCCACAAACAACAACCAAGAACTCCATTACATTTCCACTATGATCAAAAACTTTACAAGTACAATGAGCATAAAAGGAAATACAATGGTAAAGAATAAAAACTCCAAAACGATCTGCAACGTGCTCCCGCCTCAGTGCTGTTGTGAGCCAACGTCACCTGCATGCAACAGTCGTGCATAAGCTTATAGAAAGCTTAGAGGGTGGTGAAAGTGTGTGCGCAAGGTAGTAATATGAACATGTAATGTCAGAGTAATGCAGAATATGCAGATGGATCCATAATATCATGAGCCGTACCAAGGCTATGCGATGCAAGACATGAATGGTATCGGCCATCCCAAGGCCATGCGATGTACAATGCAACTCAAGCATACAGATCCTCATCTATGTCCACACATCAATACAGCTCAAATATGGGATATCACCGGGGTCTAGTACACTCTAAACCAGATCTCGCCACATTGCGCACAATAAGATAAGTGAAAAAGACCTCACTATCTGTCTGCCAATATCGGGCGCGACTCGTCGATAGCGGACCCATTCCTCAAGCTGGTCAGACTCAGCTTAGCATTGCCCCCTACTCTCAGGTGGGTAAGGCCGCACCCCCTTCCAACCAACCATGACACAGTGGAGAGCACAACCGTCTGGTAATCGACACTCAACGCTCATCTACCCACTCGGTCTACACATTGGATCAACCTCTTGGTACCATAAGGGTTTAGGGACTTTCACCCAGGGATATTTATAGCACCCCATGTTGAACAAGATTTTTGGTATCCAATCCTGCCAACAACGATGCGTCTGTGGTGGCTACGACCCCGATGTTGCTAGGGCGTACAGTAACCATATCACACGATGCGAGATGCATGAATCACACTATCCAATCATGCAGCAAATCCTTGCACGTATCGTGCTCTCATGCAGGACAACACCGCCTAATCGGGGTCCCATAAACAATCTGCCCGAAGGCATATGCTATGATCAGTCACTCTCATATCAAGCATACATATGATGCGTATGATCATGAGTCATGGAACTGTACTAAACATGTAATAATGATATGAACTATCCTTATAATGCAGATGGGCCTGGACAGCCTATACACAATAAGTATGAGTCTAATAATGGACCCTAAGGAGAGTCGTAATGTGGACATCCAACCAACATTACACTCGCAATGTGGACGTCAAACCAACATTGCTCCCAAGGCACGATCTTTGTAAACATCGCTACATAACCCGTGTTGGGATCACACATTGCAATGAACCTTAGGTACACTCCATTGGACCTTAAATAAATCAAATGGGCCTTGTCATATGGGCCTTTTATTCTTCAATTGAGCCACATGAATGGGCCACACCAATGGGCCTTATGTGCATTGCAATGGGTCATAACCCGTGGGCCTTAAACTACATCAATTGGCTCTCGACTCATGGGCCTTAGACTACATCAATCGGGCCTAAATCATAGGCCTTATATAGATCAAGTGGGCCTAAACCCATAGGCCTTAACTAAATCAAATGGGCCAAATCCCGAGGGCCTTGGAATACTTCCAAATGGGCCCAATCTCATGGGCCTTAGAATGCTTCAAAATGGGCCCAATCCCATGGGCCATTTATAAATCAGAGGGGGCCTAACTCATGGGCTTTTTATAATTCAAATAGGCCTAAACCCATAGGCCTTTTGTAAATCAAATGGGCCTAACCCATAGGCCTTTTACAAATCAAATGGGCCTAACCCATAGCCCTTTTTACAAATCAAGTGGATGGACGGTCTGGATGCATCACATACATCATGGTGGGTCCCACTACCGCTGGACAGTGGGGATAACATATGCATCACGGAGGGCTCCACCATCCGCTGGACGGTGGAGATAATACAACGTCAAGGTGGGTACCACCGTCCACTGGACGGTGGACTTAAAACACATACATCATTATGGGTCCCATGTGGGGCCCACTGTAATATTTATTTGGCATCCAACCCGTTGATAAGGCCAAACAGACCTGGTTGAAAGAAAAATACAAATTTCAGCTTGATTCAAAACTTCTGTGGGCCCCAGAATTTGTTTCAATGGTAGATGTTCATTCACACTGTTTCCTGTGATGTGGGCCACTGGAGCATTGGATCAGGCTGATCTTTGGAGGGGGCCCACCTAAGGAGGGGACCCACCTCATGAACGGCGTGGATCTAACATATACATCATGGTGGGGCCCACGGCAGCAGCCGTGGGTGGATGGATGATCGCCCGCCCGCTGACGCTGCATGCAGCAGCGTGCAGCTGCTGCACTGCTGTCAGAGAGGAGGCAGCGCCTCTTGCAAAAATCAGGGAAAACTATTTTTTCAGGGTTTTCATCGTGTGGGGTTCGCATCATGAGAATCCACTCCGTCCATTAGTTTCTCTGGCTCAAGACGAGCCCAAAGAGTCTAGAGTTTAAATTTTTTTGATGATTAAAAAATGAAATAAAATAAAAAAAAGTATCCTTGAAAGGTAATGATGCATTCTTCGATGCTACGGCCCACCAGATCTTCCAACCAGCCCCATCACTTGGCTCAACGCCTAAAACGGGATGATTAAGAAGATGGACGGCTTGGATTAGAACTATACATCAAGGTGGGGCGTAAGCAAGTGGACCACCCCAAAAGTCCCCTTTTTTTTGTACAGGGACGTCCAGCATCCCAGACGCTGGACGGTTTGGCCCTTTTTAAAAAATACATTGTGGTGGGCCTATTGAAGTGGGCCACCACTGATGGATGATGGGGGTACAACATGCAAGGTGGGCCCCACTTGAAGGACACTTGGACAAAATAAATACCTCAAGGTGGGGTCCATTCAAGTAGGCCACACAAACATAAAAAAAAAAAAAATGAAGTAGAGAAAGTGAGATAGAGAGTGGGACACGCTTGTGATGGAGGGACCCCGACATTATGGGCCCTCCCTTACAATGAATCATACATCAAGTGGGCCTTAAAGCATGTGGGACCACCGAAATCTAAAATCAACTGTGAAGATCCTTTCCCCACCAACATAGAAGGTCTGATGACCTTTGAAAAGAAAATAAACATCATGATGGGGTCCATGGAGAATGGCCCCATCATGGAATGATCATGATGATCCTAGTGGGCCATCGGCCACATCTTAGGGTCCCAAGTGAGATCCAAACCATTGATCGGTTGGCCTCACTTGGCCCATCTCAAAAACATGAAAATCTAGTATGATCAAGCACCCACCGTCCGATCTTCTTGCTCCTATGGGCTCCTTAGCTCCTTAGCTTGGATTTCAATGGAGGAGATGGGGAATGGAAGGTTAGGATGGGGAGATCATGGGGTAGGGAAGGTGGGCCACACTTAGAATTTTGGGAGTGCTTGGGAGAGCTCTTATACGTATGGAGCTTGGGATATTTTGAGTTTGAAATGAGAAAGAGAAAGAGAGAGTTGTAAAGGGAGAGAGAGAGAGAGAGAGAGAGTGATGGATAGATGGAGTGATGGATGTGGTGGTGATGAGTGTGTAAAACCTTTTTAACTTTTGAGGCCTTTTGTGTAAGAGAGGTATGGACATGGAAGACTTTTGTGGCTTGCTTGGGAAAAGGGGTGAAAGTGATGTGTACTTGACATGTACTTGACATGTGATGGATTGATGGATGATTAATTGATGGGATTGATGTGATTGATGTGACACATCGTAGAGATTCTCTTGGGTTTCGCAATGCGCGGCGTTTCCTCGCACCGAACGTCGGCCTATAACTTTCGACCAGGGTATCGCCTCGGCACGCGAGTCGCGGTATTGGAACCGCGACGATGGCGCGGTCGCTATGGTATTGGTCTTGGGTTGAGTCGACTTGGGTTGACGGCGAAAGAATCAGGGTCGCGCGTGACTATCAGTTAAGGGTCGAAGGTTGCCGAAATTCGACCGGTAAGACCGCGGAAGTCTATGGAATGGTATGGACTAAGATACAGGTCTTACAACATGGACGGTGAGATAAGACCCATATATTACTGTTGGCCCACAGTAAGTGGGTTCCCATGTGGGGCCACCATATATGTATATAACATATATATATATATATATATATATATATATATATATATATATATATATATTATGTAATATTATTATTATATTTTTAAATCTGCCAACATTCATGCCTTGGACGGACGACCTGGACATTATACATACAGTAAGGTGGGGTCCAAATGTCCCACGTGGACGGATGGTGTGGCTACTAAAACATCAAGGTGGGGTCCACATGCCATGTCTGGATGGTTGAGACCTCACACGTGCATTTGGGTCCCACCATCCAGCAATGGATGAACAGTTTAGATATAACACCACCTCGTGATCAGGCCTTTAACTGTTGATGTCTATGTAATGTGACCCACAATCCCAGCTCTGCTGGACAGATGGCTGGATAAAACCCATATATTACATGGGTCCCACATGGATGAAATGCATATATAAAAGGTGGGTCCACCCGTGTGGGACACACCAACTTTGGCATAAAGCTGATATTTATGTTTTCCCTCTAACAGGGTCTACCCAAACAGGCAGCAATGTGGTCGTGAGTGGGCCTCGGTTGGGTCCACTTGGTTGGACCGCGTGGATCATACATCAAGGTGAGCCATCATTCATAAAAGGAGAAGGAAAGAAGGAGAGAGAGAAAGAGAGAAAAAAAAAATCGGATGGCGATAGAGGGACCTCGCCACTATGGGCCCCTCTTGGATATAATGCATACATCAAGATGGATCCCACCATATGTGGGCCCATAAATCATCAAATTTACACAAAAAAAAAACACCCACCTTTGATCTTCTCTTCCTTCTTCCGCCCATGCGACCTAGAACTCCAAGGGGTGCGATTCAACGGTCGAGATGGACTTTGGATGGTGGAGATGAGAGGTAGGAAGGTGGGCCCCACTAGCTTCTCTCATGGAAGCTTGCACAATTGTTCTCATGGGTGTTGTTTGAAAATGGAAAGAGAGAATGAGAGAGAAAGAGTGATGATGGGAGAGAAATAATGAGAGAGGTGTGAGTGATGGGAGTGATGTGTTCTTAATTAATATGATTGATGGGATTGATGTGATGGATTCTCTTGGGATTAGCAACATGCGACATTTTTCTCAAACTGAACGCGGGCTGACATCTCCTGGCCCAGGTGTCACCTCGGTGCATGAGACGCAGCATCGGAACTGCATCGACGACGCGGTCCCAAGGGTACAAGTTTCGGGTCGAGCTGAATCTGAAATATGAGACACAACTCAGCATGGTACGTAAACGCCGATAACATACGTGGGTCGTCAAATTTTGACTGGGAGGACCGTAGAGGCATACAGAACGGTACGGGCTAGGATACGGGTCTCACAACTCTCCCCTCCTAATAAAAATTTTATCCTTAAAATTTACAAAACATATAAGGGAAGGGAAAACATTATCGACTATATATGTCAAGGTTTAATCAATCTACAAAAGGATAAAAATAACGCTCTCTAATCTCATCCTTATGCTCCCAAGACACCTCCTTAACAGAATGGTGAACCATACAAATCTTCAAATTTCGGATCAGAAATGATTGAAACGGGAATACTATGCAGCCTCATAATCTCAATGGTAGGGTGGTGTATCAGAAAATCTCTAAGTTATCTAAACTCGGGAATCTAACCATTCTAAGTTCTCAATAATCATAGAGTGTGGGGTAGCTATTAGTAGATATATGATGTTATCTTCAGGTATTCCCAAGTTATGCTCTGATACCAACTTCTATCACGCCCCAAACTCAGAAATCAGGCTCATAAAATTCTTGATAACTGAATTCGGTGCCAACATCCTCCGTAGTACCCCATTCTTAACTCCTAGTGTTCATACACCGAATTCCGATCCTACGATCCTATAAGGAGGATTTTCAACATAAATTTGTCTTATAAGAAGCATAACCACAAGTATACCCGAATCACAAGAACAATATTATCACCACATATCCACTAATATAATCATTTGAGCACAGTGCTGAAAGTAAAATACATATATCAAAAATCAAAGCTCCATAAGTCAACTACATACTCCAAGCTCGATGTTATTGCAACATAATACCACCTGTACGCATTTATCATGCATAAGCTTATAGAAAGCTTAAAGGGTGGTGTAAGTGTGTGCATAAGATCAGTGTTAAGTATTCAATATAATGCCTTAATCATATAATCTCAGAATTACGGGTAAGATCATGAATCATACAATATCAGAGTAAGTGAAAGTACTGCAAATCTATAAATCATACAATATCAGAGTACGTAATACAGATCAGCTATGTAAATGAGGAGTCATAGAGGGCCAAATCGCAGATGCTAAGGATACAATATAATACGTAAATCCTGCTAAGTCTGTTCAGGCCATATAAGATCGAAACATAGCAACCCAAAATGCCATATGCCTACGGATGTAATGCAATATGCGAGGTGAATGAAATGACAAAGTTAGAGCATGAAGTCGGGATGATAGTACGTAATATCACAGGCTATGGAGTCCACCACAAGGGACTTCTATCCAAACCAGTGTCATACCTAAATTTGGATAGTCAGACTCAATGTGATAAACTCCTGATTTCAGGTTAGTCGCGCACCCCAACCAAAATTCTAGCCGTTGTGAAGGTACACATAACAAACAGTTACACACCATCAGCCCGAGTGGATAGTGAATGAATGAGTAAACAACTCCTGCTCATAAGTCCACATAACAATACTATACATCTCTGAGATCATCACCGGGATCTAGTACACTCCACACCAACTTGCCGCCGTATCAAGCGTTCAACTGGGTAAGTGAAAGAGACCTCACTATCCATCTACCAATATAAGCCTGGCTTGTCGATAAAGGACCCATTTATGAGCTAGTCAGACTCAGCCTAGCATTACCTACTACCTCATATAGGTAAGGCCACACCCCCTCCCAACCGACCACGATATAGTAGGAGACGCGGCCTACTGGTATACGACCCTCAATGCTCATATATATCCACTTGGTCTAGACGTTGGGGCATCCTCTGGTACCAAGAGGGTTCAGGGATTTTCACTCAGGGTCATCTATGGTAACCCGATGCTAATAACATTTTTCGGTATCCTATCTGTCCATCCACGATATGCCTATGAAGGCTACGTGCCTTATGTCGCTAGGGCGTACAGTAATCACAATACATAATGCAAGATGCAGGAGTTATACAATCCAGTCATGTATCAACCCTATGCATACCATATGCTCATGTGAGATCACCTCCATTTATCAGGGAGTCACATAACAACCTGCCCAATGACATATGCAATGGTCAACCACATCTCATAACAAACATGCAGATGATGCGTATGAGCATGTGTTATGATGTTATACTATCACATACTCATAATCGGTATCAATAACTAGCATCGACAATCAATCTCGACAATGTGGACATTTAACCAACATTGCCCCCAATGAATAACCCACATAGAGCCTAACATATAGTGGACCCATGGCCTCACACAAGGGCCAAATATACAACACCATGGGCTCAACTCAAGAGCTTAATACGTACCATAATTGGCCTTTCACATGGGCCTGACATACATCACAATGGGCTCCATCACTTGGCCCTCAAATACATCACAATGGGCCTCATCATATAGGCTTCATATACATCACATTGGGCCTTAAAAATGGGTTAAATACACATCACAACGGGCCTCAAATATAGGCCACACATACAGTACATTGGGCCTCAAACACGGGCCAAATGCACATCACAATGAGCCCCAAATACGGGCTATATATACATCACATTGGGCCTCAACAATCGGCTTATACAATCGAAATTGGTCTCAAAAATTGACCTTAATAATCGGAATCGGCCTCGATAATAGGAATCGATATCGACAATCAAAATCGACCTCGATAATCGGCCTTAACAATCGGAGTTAGAATCAGTCTCAACAATTAGATTCGGCCTAGACAATCGGCCTTGACAATCAGAATCGGCCTCGACAATTGGAATCGGCCTCGATAATCAGAATTGGCCTTAATAATCAGAATCGGTATCAATGGTCGGTCGAACAAGGCCTAAGAGAAGGACACAATGTAGACATTAAACCATCATTTCCCATCAATATGGACATTTAACCAACATTGCTCCCAAAGAGTAGGCATATAGAGCCAAACGCATTGTGAGCCCATAGCCTCATACAAGGGCCTCATACAATCACCATGGACTGTATCAATGGGTCACACCAACGGGCCTTATATACATCAAGTGGGCCATATCAATGGGCCGTACCAAAGGGTCTCATATACATCAAATGGTCCGTAATACATGGGCCTAATACACATCACTATGGGCCGCATCACATGGGTCAGAAATAAATCACAATGGGCCTCATCATATGGGTGAAAATACATCACAATGGGCCTTACCAAATGGGCCAAAAATGCATCACAATGGGCTACGAACCATAGGCCTCAATATACATCATAATGGGCCACATCAATGGGCCACATCAATGGGCCACACCAATGGGCCAATATACATCAAGCGGGCCACATCACTTGGGCCGCATCATCTACACCATTCATATATTTTAATAAGTTATTTTAGAGCTTTACCCAAATGAATCATAACGAAAGATCATCTGGACCATACCACAAATAACAGTGGAGGTAATGATCAAATGGTCAGTTGGACCACATCATAAATAGCAGTGGAGACAGTGATTTCCACTGTATAAAAATTTCACAAGGGGCCATCATAACATGTATTTTCCATTCAGTCTGTTCATAAGGTCACAAAGACCTAAACCAATAGGAAAAATAAATATCATATTGGTCTAGAACTGCTGTGACCCAAAAGAGTGTCAATGGTAGACATTCAATCCCACTATTTTGGCAGTGTGCTCCACTAGATAACTAGAACTATCTAATTCTTTTTCTCATGCCATAAAATTATCTCTCAAAATGGTTGGAGGGTGTAGATACAACACATGCATAAGGGGTGGGGTCCACGTTCGTCGCCCACTAGAGAGAGCTCACCATTTGGATGGACAGCTAGGATATAATACATATCTCATGGGGGGGGGGGGGGGGGGGGGTTGGGGGTCCACATGCAGTGGACTGGATGATGTGGACTGCCACACATGCAGCAGGCACCACCGTCCAGCATCACACGGACGGTTAGATAAGATATATTACTGCTGGCCCATAGCAAGTGGGTTCCCACGTGGGGCCACCATATATGTATATAACATATGTATATATATATACACACACACACACATACACACACACACACACACACACACACACACACACACACACACACACACATATATATATATATATATATATATATATATATATATATATATATATTATAATATTATAATATATATATATAATAATATTCTTATATTTCTAAATCTGCCAACGTCCAGGCCCTGAAAGAACGACCTGGACATTATACATACAACAAGGTTAGGTCGACATGTCCCACGTGGACGGACAGTGTGGCTACTCAAACATCAAGGTGGGGTCCACAGGCCATGTCTGGACGATGGAGAGCCCACACGTGCAACTGGGTCCCACCGTCCAACAATGGATGGATAGTTTGGATAGAAAACCACCTCGTGATTAGGCCTTTAATTGTTCACGTCCATGCAGTGGGACCCACCATCCCAGCTCTACTAGACGGACGGCTGGATAAAACCCATATATTACATGGGTCCCACATGGATGAAATGCATACATAAAAGGTGGGTCCACCCGTGTGGACCCACCAGCTTTTGCATAAAGCTAATATTTATGTTTTCCCTCTAACAGGGTCTACCCAAACGGGCAACAATGTGGCCGCGAGTGGGACTCAGTTGGGTCCACTTGGTTAGACGGCGTGGATCATACATTAAGGTGGGCCATCATTCATAAAAGGAGAAGGAAAGAAGGATAGAGGGAGAGAGAGAGAAATCGGATGGCGATAGAGGGACCCCGCCACTATGGGCCCCACTTGGATACAATGCATACATCAAGATGGGTCCCACCATATGTGGGCCCTCAAATTATCAAATCCACACAAACAAAACAAATTAAAAAACACCCACCTTTGATCTTCTCTTCCTTCTTCTGCCAATGCGACCTAGAACTCCAAGGGGTGCGATTCAATGGTCGAGATGGACTTTGGATGGTGGAGATGAGAGGTAGGAAGGTGGGCCACACTAGCTTCTCTCATGGAAGCTTGGACGACTGCTCTCATGGGTGTTGTTTGAAAATGGAAAGAGAGAATAGAGAGAGAGAGAGGTGATGGGAGAGAGAGATGGTGAGTGATTTATAGATGTACTTTGTTGTAAGAGGAAGTTGACTTTGAGGATGGTGGTTGTACTTAGGGATGGGTGTGAGTGATGGGAGTGATGTGTACTTGATTGATATGATTGATTGGATTGATGTGATGGATTATCTTGAGACTAGCAATGTGCGGCATTTTCCTCGAACTGAACGTAAGCCCACACCTCCTGGCCCGGGTGTCACCTCGGTGTGCGAGACATGGCATTGGAACCGCAGTGATGAAGCGGTCGCAAGAGTACAAGTCTCGGGTCGAGCTAACTCTAGAATATGGGTCACAACTCAAGATCGTACGCAAACACTGATAATAGATCGCGGGTAGACAGAATTCGACTGGGAAGACCGCAGAGGCATACGGAACGGTACAGGCTAGGATACAGGTCTCACAACTTCAATTGCCTGTTGGTCAAGATATTCAGAATGATTAGCCAACTAAAACCTTCCTCTAGCCTTTCATCAAATGAACTAGATTAAAAGACTGGTTAGGTGATTACCTCTATAGCCGATACAATATGAAGCAACGATGTCAACCAAACTATTGACGATCCTTATCGATAAGATTTCTTCTTTAAAGCTTGGCCGCCTAACACTTAGTATTCTTTATAACCATTTTCCTACTAAACTGATATGGGTAGGGATTCTCATTCATTTTAGTTATGTATCCTGAATTTTAGGAACCAAACCAGCACTGCACTGCCTAACTCGGGTATCCCAACCATCGCACTTCGCCAAATACAAGTATTAATTACTCCTTACAATGCTTATAAAAGCATCACTTCTCTCCAGACTTGCATTGCACCTCTGACATTTTCTCAACGATAAACTTCAAACTCCACAGCCTCTATAGTGTTTTACTCATAGTCCTTGATCATTCTGAAGGAGATCTTGGACGAGGGGATCCAATACTTCTCACATTCTCTCCATCACAACATGTATCCATTCACTAGGGATGACACTAAAGTGGTCAAAACTGATAAACCTCCATGAGAAATTCTGGAGGCTATTTCCACAATGTAACATCTTGGGGAAGCTTATTCCAAGGCTGACTTGGAACTATAAGAATGTGTTAGGCCACTGAGAGAGCAAGAAGCCATCTATGTTGAGTCCAAGGCTATCTTGACCTGCTATGATACCACATGGAAGGGTCAAAACTGGACTAAATCGTGCGGTCTAGTCAGTTTCAGTCCAATTTCTAGTTCTACCAATTTTTTGTGCACCCCTACTTTAGGGTCTAGTATGGGGTGTAGGGGGTCAATATACACCATAGAATAGTTGGCCCTGATGATGATCTATGTATGGATACGATCGGCCTATGATTTGGAGGTGTCGATCGATAGGATAATCAAAAGTCAGTTTGACGGTCACCGATGGTTGATTAGGGACGCGGCTATACAGATATGTGCATGGTATTAACTTAGGTTGTTGCCCTAAATTTGGTCATGATATAATAGTCTGAAAGCCATAACTTTGACAAAGACCGAATGTGGACAACTAACTTAAGTTCTTGATAAATTTTAAGAATATTCACACATCTCATGTACTGGCCTTGTGAGTTTAAGTTAAGTGATTCAAGATGCGATATCGGCTCGATGTCCCGCATGGGACAACAAGCCCACTAAGATGAACATCTTTCCATAGTCTCGGGTTTAGTGGCCCACTAACAAGCAGTCTAGAGCTTGTTTAAAAAATCAAGGTATTTCTAAAATGAATTGGGTAGCGAGATTTCTTGTGTCCGATGATTAAGTTTTGGATTAGCTAAGTTCATAGTGTGGCCTATTCGTAATTAGTGAAAATGGCGATTCGACCCTAATCACCCTAAATTGTTAGTTATTAGGCTAAAGGAGTAACTGGGTTAGTTTGTTTGTTAATTAAGATCTGACCATTAGTTGTCTTGACTTTAGGTAGGGCTTTATTTAATTATATTTATTTAATTAGTTAATGATGAGGGTCGAATATTTCATATCAGACCCCAGTTATTACCTGATTTTACGTACATGATAATGTTTGATGTCATATTTTATTTGTGTTTTTGTTGCAAGGAGTAATTAGGAGCGTGCACTGAAAAAGAGTACTAAAAGCGTAGATTTGATGCTCTGAAGTCATCAGAGTAGGAGAGAAGACCCAAAGCAGCTTGGGAGAGAAGAAAGAGGAGAGAGAGAGAGAGAGAGAGAGAGAGAGAGAGAGAGGAAGAAAGAAGGGAGAAGGATGTCTTTCTTTATTAAATTTTATTTTTTCTTCTTTTTATTTGAATTTATGGATTGCTAATTTTTTAGCTAGGGCTGAGATGAAGCCCCTAATTTGAATGACTCATGTTTATTGTTGAATTCATCTTGATTTGATTGATTCGTTTCTTTCTCTAGTGCGCTTAACTAAAATTTATGTACTTCTCCATTCTATGAGCTTAACCAAAGTCTAGATATGGATGTTGTTTGGAATCTTATTCTAGGTGTTTGCCTCTGACCATGAATAGGTTCCTTATAGAGAAAGAAATAGGAATCTACATCTATTCATGCCTGACCATAGATGGAAAGTTGTGATCCTTATGCTTTAAGAGATTATACATTTTGTGTGCCTGACCAAGGACATAGAGTTGCTTTATTTATTTATATCAATCTGAATTAAAGTGAATCAATAGGTAAAACAAGGGTTATGATAATTAGGGGTGGATTCGAAAGTCTTAGTATTCTCCTTGATTGAATTTTTTTTTTTGTTCTCTGCTGCTTTTTCATTGATTTTTGTTAGTTTACTTAATCACTAGCTAAAATATTTGTTGGATTAGTTAAGAGGAATCATAAAATTTAAATTGTGACAACCAGTCCTTGTGGGAACGATCTCGTAATACGTAGCGTCTCTACATCTGATTCATATACTTGCAAATTTAAAATCATTTAAATCAAGTTGGTTTAAATAAAAAATCAAGTTTTTGGCACCGTTTCCGGGGACTGTTTTGGCCCAATAGGATTTAGAATTCTCTCTTATCATAATTCATAGCCTTAGGATTTTTCTTGCATTAATTTAGGAAACTTAATTTGTTTTTTTTTTTATTTTTGTTTACGGGAATTGAGGAAGGAAGCTACAAAATAAAATTGTCTTTAAAAGGAGGAGCTCCCAAATCTTCGGTCATCGATCATCTCCTTTTCCGGGTTCTTTCTTCCAATTCTTGTTTACATAGTTTTATCTTATTTTCAAGAATTCATAATTTTTAGTTCTAATTTTATATCTCTTAGGTTGCATCTTAGTTTAGTTTTCTTTATTACATTACAATAACATAGGTTATGCTAGGACGTAGATCTCTAAATATAGAACTAGCACCTTTTAATACTGAAATAGAAAGAACATTTTGTAGAAGATTTAGAAATAATCTATTTGAAATGGTGGATGAGAATGGAATTAAAGCTCTTAGAGATTATTCAGCTCCTGTCCAATTTAATGCGCCTTCATGCATAGTGTTGCCAACCACCACGACAGCGTACTTTGAACTTAAACCTGGGGTTATACAATTATTACCCTCCTTCTATGGTTTAGATAAGGAGGATTCATATTAGCATGTGAAAGAATTCCTAGACATTTGTTCTACCTTTAGGTTCTAAAACTTTTCAGATGATTCGATTCGTTTGTGTCTTTTTCCTTTTCTTTGAAGGATAAGGCAAAAGCATGGTTGAATTCTCTAGGAGCTAGGTCTATCACTACACAAGACCAACTGTCTAAGAGGTTCTTAAACAAGTTCTTCCCAGTTCACAAAACTAATGCTCTCCGTAGAGAAATTAATAATTTCACACAAAAAAAGGGTGAGCACTTTCATCAATGTTGTGAAAGATGGATAGACTTACTTCTTAAATGTCCACACCATGGTTTTGAGAAGTGGTAACAGGTTCAATACTTTTATGATGGGTTGACACGCCAAAACCGTTGCATGGTTGATGCCACCAGTAGAGGGTCATTCATGACCAAAAGTGATGTAGAAGTGTGAAATTTCTTTGAAACCCTGTGTGAAAACTCCCAGCAATGGGACTATTCAAATAAAAGTGAAAGAAGTCCCCAACCACAGAAGAAAGGGGGTATATATGAGATAGGAGTCACGCCAGATCTTTATGCCAAAATTGATAGCCTGACAAAGAAAATTAATGCTTTGATGTTAAATAATAGACCTCCAAATACAACTCAAATCGAGTCATGTACAATATGTTCCAGTCCTGCCCATCCTATGTAATCTTGTCCATCTGGTGCAACATTTCTAAATTTTCTCTCTAAACAAGTACATGCTATGAATACCTTTCTGAGAACTGGGAATGATCTTGACACAGACACCTACAACCCAGGGTGGGCTAGACATCCAAATTTTTCTTGGACAAAAGGACCAAAATAAAGAGGGCCATCTGAAACCCTCCTATGCAACCTTATCCCAAAGTTGGCAGTCAACAATTTTCATAATTTCCGTAGTATCAACAAGTAACTCCATAATTTAGGAAACCATCTCTTGAGGATGCACTCAATCTTTTTATACAGAGTTCACTTCAATTTTAAAAAGACACCCAACAAACTTTACTAGCTAACCAGCAAAGCTTACATGCAAATGTACAATTTATTGTCAAGCTGGAAGTACAATTGGGTCAACTTGCTGGCACATTGAGTGAGAGAGAGAAGGGTAAGTTTCCTAGACAACCTGTGGCAAATCCAAAAGGACAGTATGAGATTGGCTCTAATTCAAACCAAGAACAATATCATGAGCAAACCAAATCAATCATTACTCTTAGGTTCGGTAAACAGATCGAGAACAAAGTAGAGATGCCTAGGGAAGTATCAAATTCTAAATCGGAAGACCAAAATAAAGCGGAGAGACATACTAGTGCATCTAAAGTTCAAAAGCACTCTAACTCTACAGGGACTACTTTTGTGCCATATTATGTGCCTAAAGCACATTTTTCTCAACGTTTGGCACCAGTTAAGAAAGAAAACAACTTTAATGAAATATTGGACATGTTTAAGAAAGTGTAAATCAACATTCCGTTGCTTGATGCTATGAAGCAAGTTCCTACTTATGCTAAGTTTCTTAAAGATTTATGCACTCAAAAGCGTAAGATGAATGTTCATAAGAAGGTCTTCCTTGCAGAGCAACTCAGCTCCATGATTCAACATAACACCCCTCCTAAATTTAAGGATCTAGGAGCTCCTACCATTTCTTATGTCATAGGAGAGAATAAGATTAAGAAGGCATTGCTTGATTTAGGGGCGAGTGTTAATTTGTTTCCATATTCTGTATATGAGCAACTAGGACTTAGTGAGCTTAAACTAACTAAAGTAACACTACAACTAGCTGATAGATCTATCAAGGTGTCCCGTGGTGTTATTGAGGATGTGTTAATCTAGGTTGATAAGTTTTATTTTTCAGTGAATTTCATCCTTTTAGATACTCAGCCTGTCTAAAATCCTGCTAGTCAAATTCCAATTATTCTGAGACGTCCATTCTTGGTCACATCCAATGCTATTATAAATTGTAAGAATGAAGTTATGAAGTTGTCTTTAGGTAACATGAAGATTAAACTCAATATTTTCAATGCTAAACAACAACCAACAGACTCGAATGATATATTTGAAGTGGACATGATTAAGAGTCTAGTGAATGAATCTTTCCTTCAATCTTCCAAAGAAGCACTTGAGACTTGCTTAACACATTTTGGCATGGATTTTGACATAAAAAGTTTCATCCAAGAAGTCAATGCATTGCTTGACTCTACTCCTATAATGGAGACTGCAAAATGAAAAGCGAAAGTGGAACCTCTTCCTCCTTCTGAGTCTAAACCGGTCTCATCTATTGAGAAACCACCTGAACTTGACCTTAAACAATTACCTGAAAATCTTGAGTATACATTTTTAGGTCCTTCTAAGACTCTGCCTATCATCATAACTTCCAACCTTGAGAAGGAACGGAAGAGCAAGTTGCTTAAAGTGCTTAGAGAATATAAGGCTGCTATTGGGTGGACGATAGAGGACATGAAGGGAGTTAACCCCACTTTATGTATGCATCGTACTGATCTTGAAGAAAATGCAGAAACGTCGCGTGAAATGCAAAGGAGGCTTAACCCTAACATGGAGGAAGTTGTTCGAGTGGAAGTGCTTAAATTATTAGATGATGGTATCATTTACCCCATTTCAAATAGCACGGTTCAAGTTGTTCCCACAAAGTCTGAGATTGGTTAATCAAGGTGTTGAGGAAATTTAGTTAGCGGACCCAGGTTATCAAGATTGATTAATTCATAGTTCATTATAGTCTGGCTAAAGACGTTAAACTTAGCACTCTTGGGAGGTAACCCAGCTTTTCATTCCATTTTATTTTTCTAGTTAGTTAGTTCAATGTTTGTGGGAGCATTGTTGTAAACCCTCACGAGACTACAACTCGTTCACTAGGGGCAACCTAAGGGTTTAAAGGCTTGTTGCATACGCTAAATAAAATTGAGAGCACCTGCGAAAGTGATATAGATAGGATCTTCTTTTTGTGATTTTATATTTATTATTTTGCTTTTGTTGATTTCTCTCTTGTGTTGACTCACTTTTACATTGATATTCTCAAAAAACCCTCTTGATTCTTTCGTCCAGGTGTTATCTTTCCATCACTCCTCTTTTACTTTCATTGTCTCATGTGCATTGCATGCTTATTTCTTTTACATTGAGGACAATGTAGATTTTAGGTTAAGGGTGAGAGATTAGGTTACTTAATCAGTATTTTCTTCGCCTTAAGCAAACAATTGTGAAAATTTTTAATTTTTTTTTGAATTTCTTGTGAAGTCAAAGTGATGTTGAAGGATAGTTGTGATTTTAACATTACAAGATACAGAATGTTGGTAATTTATGACTCTAGGATTTAGTATATGTTAGATTTCATAGTTAAGTTTAAGTTGTTAACCCATGATTAGAAGCTTTAAATATTGATTGAGTCATGATTTCATAGGATGCATCTCACTTACACATTGAATGATTAACTTGGTAATCACTAAGCATGAAAGGAACCAGCCTAAAATAAAAATAAAATTACCATGTTCAGTAAGAAGAATTTAAAGTGTAAGTCGCATAATCTTTACCATAGGTTTGCTCCCTATAGATGAAGATTTGAATCCCATGGATGATATGTGAAAAAGGTTGGGTGTATAATCTTTTCCATAGGTTTGCTCCCTATAGGTGAAGATTTGATTCCCCTCCTTGGCGTTACGGTTCATAAAAAAATCAAATGCTAATAGAATAAAAAGTTAATTTGTAAGGCAAGTGTTGGTTTCAGTTTTGGTTGTCATGAATTCCATTGTTAATTATTAATGATATCATGAAATTGACAATTGGATCTCTTAATGATTGTAAGCCAAGATTACACTATACACTCATGGAACTCAATGTTTAGAATTGTTCTAATTAATGGATTAATATTTTGAACTCAATGTTGTTAATTAAGTGTTGGTTTATGAAGTTTACCGTGAGCTTGATTCCAGGAGAAAATTCCACTCACCATTCATGAATCTTAGAATTTTCGCATCTCAACTATTTACTCACAAGTTGCTCGGGTTTAAAAGAATTGTCTTTTATTTCTAAAATTATTTTCGCATGTTTTGCTCAGGACTAGCAAAATGTTAGTTGGGGGTTGTGATGAGGATCGAATATTGCATATCAGACCCCAGTTATTACCTGATTTTATATACATAATAATGTTTAATGTCATATTTTAATTGTGTTTTTGTTGCAGAGAGTAATTAGGAGCGTGGACTGAAAAAGAGTACTAAAAGCGTGGATTTGATGCTCTGAAGTCATTAGAACAGGAGAACAGATCCAGACAGCTTGGGAGAGAAGAAAGAAGAGAGAGAGAGAGAGAGAGAGAGAGAGAGAGAGAGAGAGAGAGAGAGAGGAAGAAAGAAGGGAGAAAGATGTCTTTCTTTATTAAATTTTATTTTTCCTTCTTTTTATTTGAATTTATGAATTGCTAATTTTTTAGTTAGGGCTGAGATGAAACCCCTAATTTGAATGACTCTTGTTTATTGTTGAATTCATCTTGATTTAATTGATTTTTTCTTTCTCCAGTGTGCTTAACTTGAATTTATATACTTCTCCATTCTATGAGCTTAACCAAAGTCTAGATGTGGATGTTGTTTGGAATCTTATTATAGGTGCTTGTGTCTGACCATGAACAGGTTTCCTATAAAGAAAGAAATAGGAATCTACATCTCTTCATGCCTGACCATGGATGGAAAGATGTGATCCTTATGCTTTAAGGGATTATACATTTTGTGTACCCGACCAAGGACATAGAGTGTGCTTTATTTATTTATAGTAATCTGAATTAGGGTGAATCAACAGGTAAAACAAGGGTTATAATAATTAGGGGTGGATTTGAAAGTCCTAGTATTCTCCTTGATTGAATTTTCCTTTTTATTCCCAGCTGCTTTTTCATTGATTTTTGTTAGTTTACTTAATCTTTAGTTAAAAATTTGTTGGATTAATTAAGAGGAATCATAAAATTCAAATTGTGACAACCAGTCCTCATCGGAATGATCTCGTAATACGTACTGTATCTACATCTGATTCGTATACTTACAAATTTAAAATCATTTAAATAAAGTTAGTTTAAATTAAACATAAGTTAGTGATAGATTGACTAGATATGATGCCCTATATGAATAAATCATGAGGATAGACTCGTGGTTTAAGTGATCGGGCAGATTTATTAGCTTCTTATGGTTAATTAATCAAATTTATGTAGTTTTTTACTGGTAACACTCACGTACAGGCTAACATCGAGTGTTAAGGGTTGGCATAAGCTAATTACAACCAAAAAATTTTGAGGATTTTTAATATCCAAAATAGTGAAAATCTGGGACGTTACAATCTACCCCCTTTAAAAGAAATTTTGTCCATGAAATTTCCTAACGTTTCTGTTATGTAAACTGCTAAGGACATTGCAAATCGTGATGCATGTGTTTCCACTGAATTCATCATGATAGGTTGGCATGTGGATAGGTATTGTATTATTATTAAGGTCTAGTCCCCCTTAGAAAAATTCACCCTGAAGATTTTTAAATTTTGTTTCAAAAGATTTGGATTCATGACAATAGTTCCCCACTATCCAGAGTAAAAATTTCTATTTTCCATGTTCAACTTACATGGAATGACAATTGTAATGAGTCTATGCCTGATCAGGGCAGTGAGTTCATTGGTATCATTTCCTAATCCTGGTGAATCCAAATCTTCTACTGGATCAAGGCATTGAGTTCGTTGGTAATCACCTAGGATTTAGAATTTGGATCAAACCACGATTGCTACGCCTAATTCTAGTTCCATAAGTCTGTGGTCCTAATCATTCTAGTCGTTTAGAGAATATTATGAGTTATTGGTAAGTTCAATTTTCAATTTTTGAGATCACCATTTGGGTCAAGTTCAAAGAGGGTTCTTGTTTAAATTTATGTTTGACTTGATGGGCAATGGATTTTCCACAGTGCCTATGGCCAAACAACTATCCTAAAAAGGTTTCCATGGGCCTAAGATTTTGTCTCCATATTGCCATTTTGATCCTGTGGCATGTGGGTTATGGGCTTACCACACTTCAGTTTTGTTTATTTCAAAAGAGAAGGAAGAATCAGAAGTCCTATGATATTTTGGAGTTTTGGAGGCTTGTGAGACCAGAAAAGGCATGGAAAAGGGAATGGGAAGAACATTGTCTCTTCAATGTGATATGAACATTAAATTCACCAGGTGTCAGGGCTCATGAATCCACAAGGGGATAAGAAAATTTTTAATGTTTTATTGAAATCTGACCCTAAAACAAAATTACAGTGCTCTACATGATAGGACACAAACTCAAATCAAGTGTCCTAATTTGTCTAAACTATAAATTATTCGAAATAGTAAAATAATATATATATATATATATATGAAAAAAAAAAAATAATCACACAAGATGATTCTTGGGATGATTTTTAGCAATTCCTAAGAAGACTCTAAATCATAAAACTCTAAGATGAAAAATATATGTCTGGTCCATCGATGACTCGTAGTCGCATAAATTTTCAGTTTCAACGGGTCAATTACTGGTAATGTTTTTTACAATCTTAGTTACTGGATTATTTTTAGAAATTTTTTACTAATTCATCATCAAATCTATTTTTCCCACCAAATTTTGAGTTATAGAAAATTTATAAAAATTTTAGAAGTACCAGTTGTCTGAAACTGATGATTTTTCTGCCTAGTTCTAAAATGTCCTAAATTCAATATCGTTTGAGTTTTGTTTATATATATATATATATATATATATATATATATATATATATATTAAAACTAGACTTATTAAGCTTCAATCTAGTTTAAAAGCACCTCAATCAGAATTGTACTGCAAAAGATATGTATTTTTTAAGTCAACCATTTAAGGTGTCTAAATAGGGGCCAAATTTACAATTGACTGAACTTCAGGGGTGGAATTGCAGGGTCTATTGTAGAATTTCATGGTCGACTATGGACCTCTGGATAAAGTACGATCGACCGTAGATTAGCAGGGTCAACCCTAGGGGCTGTTTCTCTAATTTCTATAGTTTTTTTTTTTTTTTTGCTAAAAGGTGGTTTTAACCTTGAGTTTCTTAGGTTGGTTCAACTAAAACATGCATAGCTAGGGTCTGTAATCATGTCTAGGGAATCACTAGGGTTTGGAGAGAGATATGGGCTATTTAGAGGTGAAAAATGTGAGGAATGAAGCACTAAGGGGCTTTATAACACCCCCTGCATGCACACTCGTGCACATACTCACAATCGACCGTGAATTTTAATGGTTGAACTTGAACCGCTACCCATTTCATGGTTAACCATGGATTTTCACGGTCGACTGTGGACCTCTCTCCATTACAGGGTCAACTATAGATTTTCATGGTCAATCACAGGATATTAAAAAAATTTTAAATTTTTTTCTTAACTGTCAACCAAGGACCTTTGTTCACACTAGGGTCGACCGTGTACCACTTAGCTCACTATTTTATCAAGAAAAAGAGGTTGACCATGCAATTTGAGGATCGACCATGGAATTTAAGGGTCAACCCTAACTCACTGTGCTTATCTAATTCATGCTAATATGTGTTCGTTGACTTGGCAGGGCAGCAAACCCACAACTAATTTTTAGGTGTAATGGTTACAGATCGACCCACCGTTTGCTGATTTTTTTCACTATACAGTCTCTTTTTTTTTCTAATTTTTTAATCCTTGATTTTTTTGATTTTTTTGTGCTTTTGTTTTTTCTGATTTTTTTTTTCTTTTATAGTTTTATTAAAAGTGAACCTGCAAAATGTAAATGTCAGGAAAATTCAGCAAGACCAGTGCACACTGGAATATGTAAACAAAAATGTAAAAGAACAAACACGAACTAGATTGTAGGAAAGTAAATGGGCTAGTGGCAACTAGAATGCAGGATGCTCGGAGGAAAGTAAAGGGCTCCAAGTTGCACTAGAATGCAAGATTGAAAAGGAGAGCTTAAGAGGTCCTAGAGAGGGGTGGGGGGTGAAAGGGGGTAAATAGGACTATTCCAAATAATTGAATAAAGTGTTGAATAATAAATAAATCAGAGCTCTTAATTGCCTAAGTATTGAGATGTTGATTCCAAATGATTCATAGGACAACCTTCACTTAAAATTTTAGACGGGACAACCTTATTTTACGAATTCCTTTAAAATCAAAATCTCAAACTTTGCAAGAGTAAATAAAAATAAATATTGCAATCATTCACCTCTTGAACTGAAATGTAAATACAACCATTCACCATATAAAAGATAAAAACATTCACCACATAACTCAGAGAATTATAGTGGTTAGGTGTGTCAGCAACTATTCTAAAGCAGTTACACCTACTCCACTCCCAAAATTACTCTCCATGTAATCTTGGCTTTCACTATGAAAAAAGTTTTCTTAAGGTCACCTTAAAACCTGATACAGTTCTTGTGATTTTACTGCGCTATCACAATCAAACCCCTCAATGAGATTTTGAGGCTATCTTAGATAAAACTACATTAAGATTTTCTAGCTATCTCAGAAAAACCAAATAAAGAATTAAAGGGATACTTATCTTCACTGTAGAAGATGTATCAAAAGCTAAAACCAAATAATTGGTTTCTTGAATGTCTATTGTTTAACGTTCAGTCAGATAGAAAAGGGTCCAACGTTCTATTGATTTTAATTAAGTTCAAACTAACGGCTACTTGAGTTAATTCTCTTAAATCTCAAAAGAAGAGTAGTATTTGTAAGTGCTATAATGTATAAAACACACTCTTGTTTGTTAAATTTCAATGAGACAAAACAGCTTATGATGTGGTTCACATAATGTGAATCAAGATGGAAAATTCAAGAAGTAGCTTCAAGTGATCAAGATGAAAATTTTATGACATGACTTCAAGACATGCTTTTTACTAAGATCAAGACCTTCCTGAAGTTCAAGTCAAGAAGTAGATAAAGACGAAAAGTTCACCTTCAAGATAAATTCTACTTCAATTCTAGCAAAAGATCAAGCTCCTTCTTCAAGCCCTATTGAAGATTCAACTAAAAGATCAAGCTTCAAAAAGTTCAAACTACTTCATGTTAGTCTTTTCAAGTATAATTGACCCTAGAAAGACCTTAGGCTTAGGTCCTTTCAAAACATAATCATATACGGATTTTTATACTTAATATAGAATAATCTTTGACTAGTTTAAGCTGTGGTTAGACCAGTTTAAGAAATTTTTTACTAGCTTAAGTTCAAAATGCAAAAAAAAAAAAAGAATTTTTTCATTGCTTCCTCAACATTCGAGTAGACTGCTCGACTAGTTGAAGAGCCCTTCAACTAGTCGAGGGTTGTCCGACTCGAAGTCTAGCAACTAAATTTTGGCACCCTTGACTAGTCGAAGCCCATGCTCAACCAGTCGAACAGGGCCCTCGACCATTCAAGCAGGGCTTTCGACTGGTCGAAGAACCGTTTTATCTGATCACGCTCAAAATTTGAAAATTTGTTGAACCTTAGACAAGTCGAAGATAACCTTAGACGAGTCAAAGTAATAACATTTTTAACTATAAATAGAGGTTTCTCTCAATCCAAAATTACTAATTAAAGCTGACAAAAGCCTACATCTAGAGAGAGAGAGAAGCCGCCATTATAGTGAAGCTATTGCATGGTATTTTTATTAATATTTTTCTAATAGCCTTTTATTTTAATTCCTAGATCTGCTTTTTATGAATCTTACTTTATAAAGAGAGTTGATACTCTACCTTAAAATGTAGAGGAATTCAAACACGTAGCCTCTAGTTTGAATCGATTTAAAATCTATCTAAACCTAGAACCCTTGTTTATATGACTGGACATTCAACAATCTACTTCAATAGAAGCGGTTCTACAGTTTACATCAAGACATATGTCTTCAAGGTGAAGATAAGTATCTATCTTTATATTTTGGTTTCTTTAAGATAGATAGAAATCTCACTTGTTGGTTTGTTTGAGATAGCCAGAAAATCTCAAAAAAAAAATTTATTTATTTATTTATTTTTTTTGTGATAGCCCTTCTAAAATCACAACTATATAAGGTTTTAAGGTAAACCTGTGAAAACCTTATTTTTAGTGAAAGTCAATATCACATGGGTTGTAATTATTGGGAGTGGAGTAGGTGTGGCTGTTTGAGAACAGTTGGTGTACACACCGAACCACTAAACTCTTGATGTTGTGGTATATATTTATTTTTATATCTATGATGAATGATTGTAATTTTATTTCTGCACCAGTGGTGAATAATTGTAATTTTATTTACTAGTGGTGAATGTTTATAATAGATAGCTTTATTATCTCTTGCTTGGTTTAAAGTCATGATCCTTATAAACGTTCATGAAATAAGGTTGTCCTACGAACTAGGTTTGAATCAATTTTTCATTACTAGTGCTATTGAGATTTTTGATTTATTATGATTTATTTATTATTTCAGTACTTTAAGTTTTATCCCCCCCCCCCCCCCCCCCCCCCCCCCAAACACCAGTTAAGCTCGCCCTTTTCAGTATTTACTCTCTTTAGAATCAGAATGAAAGGATATAAGATTAAGGGAATTAAACAAAAGGTATAAATAAAATTTATAAATACTATTCAATAACTTGTTAATAACTGGAGCTTCTCTCTCTCTTGTAGAAGAATTTTGATAATAATAATTGATATTTTGGATTGAGAGAGAACCTCAATTTATAGGCAAAGAAGTTGAATCTTCGAGTAGCCCGAGTAAACCGGATTCTGTTCTATGGATTTCGGATCGCGTGGGATAAGATTTATCCAAACTCTGACTAGCTCGAGGACCAGTTCAACTAGTTGAAGAGCATCGTTCAACTAGTTGAATTTGGTCTTCAATTGGTTAGAGATCGCAAAATCTGAAATGATTTAGTTGCTGGACTTGGAGTCAAATTTTCTTTGGTTGGTCAAAGGTCAAGCTTCGACTAATCGAGCAAAAAATTCAACTGGTCAAATTTTTAACCAAAATTCAGTTTTGCTTTGACTTGAACAAAGATTGGCCGAGAAAACTTAGACTAGTCAAACCAAACCTTAGGCTGGTTGAATTCCAAGCAAACACAAGTATAAAAACCCAATTTAAATAATTTTTGAAAGCACCTAATCTTAAGATCTTTCTAGGGTTTTATACTACTTGAGATATGTGAAATATCTGAACTTCTTTGTTTTGAACTTAATCACTGACTTCATCTTGACTTTTGAGCTTGATCTTACACTTGAATATCAGTTGATTATTAGCTTGATCTTTTCTTGAGAATGTACTAGACTTGAGCTAGATCTTCTCTTAACCTTGAACTTGATCTTTTCTTGATCTTAGACTTGATCTTTTATTGATCTTGGACCGGTCTTGAAGATCTCTTGTCAAGTTGTTTTGACTATACGAAATTTAACAACTAAAGTGTTCTTTTAGCACTTACAAAGATGCATGCAAGAAAGTAAATTAGAGTAGTGTAAATTGGAAAGTTAGCCGGTTAGTATATTAGCAGATTAGCATAGGACCAATAAAAACTGTAATGGTGTATGTTAAGGAATCCCTTAAAAAACCGTAAAGTCACATGTTTTGATTAGGGCCTTGGCTAGTGACTAGCAATCCCTAGCGGAGTTGCCATTTTATGAACGCCCTTCCATGCGCGAAGTCGAATGATGGAATAATGACCACACTTTTTTCGACCTTTTCTGTCCATCAACTCTTGGCTTTAATTTGATTGAACGTAGGGTTGATTTAGAGGTAAAAATGCATTTGACTTAGAGTCGCCACTAGCCAAATGAAATTTCAAAATCTACGGCCGGCTAAAAATTATAGAATTACTTACGTGTTGAGGAACCGTAAGATTTTCCATCTTAAGTGACTCCTATTGTTAGTTTATGGACATGGATTCTGGGTAAGGGCCTCGATTATAAAAAAGGAAGGGGTTAGGCACCCTTTTCCACCCATGTGGAGCACAATCTCTACTTTATGGGGTTATATGGTTTTTAAGGGGATTCAAGGGAACTTCTATATATAACAAAATTAAGTCATACTATGCTAAGCCGTAGGGCTAGGGTAGGAAAAATAAGAAAAAGAACAAAATGGTGGTGAAGTAAAGAAAGCACACAAAGTTAAGTCATATTGCGCATACTTTTAGAGTTCAGGTAGGCGAAATATTAAAGAAATTAAAGCAAAATAAATGTGTGAGTGAGTGTAGATTATGCGAGTGTGTAGGGAATGTGCGGAGTGAAATATGATTTGATTCAAGATATAAGAAAGAAATTGGAAAATTAGACACCCTTTTCTGATAAAAGGGATGGTCGGATGTCCCAAATTCTGACCTTACTCGTTGATTTCAGTAATGGCTTCGGCTGTTAACAAATATGAGGACATGACAATAGAAATATCTCAGAGAGGATAGAGAGTTAGGAATGTGCTTTGACAATAATGGGAGTTAGTTGTTGTTGAAGTTGAAATGGCCAAGCTTTATGTCCTAGAGGGGGGGTGAATAGGACTATGCCAAATTAAAATTAAATACAGCGGATTAAAATGAAGAAATAGCCTTACAAATTAAATCAATTCACAATGCTGAAATAAAATCAATCCCAATAAACAAGCATTGAGAGATTGATACAAATTCAGTTCTAAGGACAACCATACACCATAACCAACAAGGGCTTATGGTAGGACAACCTTATTTCTCGAACATCTTTTGAATCAAAAACTCAATAAATGGCAAAGGAATTGTAATCTTAGAATTGATTATTCTAGGGACAACCATGCACCATAAAAATGGCAAGACAACCTTACTAGAATAATTACTGAAATTGAAGCACAGATTGATAAAAGTATAGCACGAGATAAAATGCTGAAATAAATCTCTAGATTATTACAACATTCTCCACACTTGCTTAAAATGTAAATAGTTACAGCATTCACATCCACATGTACATTCCACAAAAATGAATGATGAAAAATAAGGAATTAAGAAAGCAATCAATCCATAAGACAAAGAGTTATAATGGTTCGCCTGTATGTACACCAACTGTTTTACAACAGCCACACAGAATGCTACTCCACTCCTAATATCCACACACAGGGATATTAGCATTCACTATCAAAATAGGTTTCACAGGTTCACCTAAAACCTTCACAATTATGTCTTTTAACTTGGGCTTACACAATCCAAAAACCCACACTATTCTGAGTTTTCTAGCTCTCCTCAGATAACCAACAAATGGAATTTTTCTGGCAAATTCCAAACAAAAACTAAAAGCATGAAAATTTTACAGAATTGCAAAATACCTGAATTTCTCCTTTGTAGCAGCCCGAAAGAACCAATTGGAGTAGATGTTCGGATATGAAAGTTCAATTCCCAGAAGAAGGAAAATAATATTTCCTCTTTTCAAATCAGATTGGAATAATGAATCAAATCAAATAGAAAAAAGCTAACAAAAGGAAATAGAATTATGCACAATATAGCTTAAGAATAAACACAAACTTATCTCAGAGTGGAGCTTTTAAATCACTTAATTTTTGATGAAAAACTCTGAAATTCGTGTGCTATTTATACCTGCAGAAATGCATCTTCGACTGGTCCTAGGGTCACCACGACTAGTCGAAGAAAAAATAGATTTTTGAATTTTCGGGCGCAATTGGATAAAACCGTTACACGACCGGTCGTGAGCAGTCCACGACTGGTCGAATGCCGTCCACGACTGGTCATGGACCTCACACGACTAGTCGTGCGACCTTTGATTTAGTTGCTGGAGTTAGAATCATGGTTCCATGACTAGTCGAAGGTCGAATCGTGACCATCCCACGACTAGTCGAGCAGACTCCAGGACTAGTCGTAGCCGAACAGAAAAAATCTGATAATTTACAACAAAACTTCGACTGGTCTTGAAATTTCTAAGATTGGTCGAACTAATGCCAGGACTAGTCGAACAAGGTCCAGGACTAGTTTTAGAATAGACCCAAATTATTTGTAGAAGATATATAATTTATGTATCCAAAATGACCTATATTAAAGGTCAACCTAAGGTCAATCAAACCTTACCAAGGACATTGAACCTTCATTAGCTTAGACGTTGAACTTTACGAAGCTTGAGTTCTTCTTGATATAGTTCGAACAGTTCACAAGCTTTGAAGTCACCATAAGTATGAGTTGTGCTCAGTTCCCTATCTTATGCTAGAGTCTTGATCTTGAATATCCGAACTTTGAGTCTTGAACATGAAATCTTCATGAATATCATCAAAATTGTAGCTTGAACTAGTTTGAGGAGTTCACCATCGTGTCTCAAAGTACAGTTGTGATGTCTCGAACATATACAACAAGATACAAGACACATATAAAGGTTTTAACACATAAAATTTGACAACCAAAGAGGATTCATACCATAGCACTTACAATCTCCCCCTTTGTCAAATTTGTGACAAAACACACTCCTATAGTTCATAAGAGAAGCATGCATAAGAGAAACATGCACCAATAAAGAATCATGCACCGGTTGTCATACATGAGATAACCATGGCATGCATAATGTATCTGGAAGCTTACAATCTCCTCCTGAGTACAATCTCCCCCTGAGTACTACACCTACCAATCATCATATTCAACATATGTGTACACAATTATCATCATGAATCATTAACACAATTCTCCCCCCTTTTGTCAAAAATATGACAAAGGAAGAATCAAAAGCAAGATAATTAATGGAGGAGTCAGAATATCATAAAACGTTATCAAGTCAAGTCAAAGAACTCAGTCACACAACCAAAGAGAAAGTAAAGTCATATAGTTATTACAAACCAAAGAGAAAGTATGTAAAATTCTCAATCTGATCCAGAAAAAGGAGCAGGTATGGTTGGATCAATTTGATGAAGCCTTTTTTGTAAGCGCCTAAAATACTTACGCATACTTTTGAATTGGGCATTTTGGCCAACATGCATCTGTTCTACCTTTTCCTCTAATGCACTCAGACGTGCATCCAAATCAGATGGCTCATAGTCAGGATCATTCCCAGAGTCAGAATCAATTTCATTAAAAATATCGTCCATATTGATATCATCTGGAGGAGGAGCATCACCCTCTTCATCATTCCCGGCTTCAGCAGCAGCTCCACCTGCACCAATACCAACTTTTCCTCGAGCCAAATCCAACTGTATTTTATTTATGTTAGAGTTGTTAAATATAAGGTGTTAGATAGGAGCCTCTCTAATAGGCATAGCTAGCAACATGTGGGTTGTTAGCACATTCATAAGATACCTAAATGAAATATCACTATGACCAGGATGAATACGGAAATGAATAATAGAGTAGCAAATCAAGTAGGGCAAACAGATATTGGCACAGTAACAATTGAGTATAAAATGCTAACCATAAGCAGAGTTAACTCATTCTTGTTTCCAGAGCGAGATATAGATTAGAGGTGAAGATACGATGCAAGACTCTGTATCTGGGCAACAAATACCTGGTTGCGAGGGCATTCCCAGTACAATTCCATGGTACATCCATGTTACATAAAGCTCTAGTAAAAATACATTTTTCAGACTCAGTTACCTTTTCAGCCAAAATGCTAGGATGAATACCTTCATCATTTACTGAAATATCCATAAGGCCTGAGATTAAGTGTCGATCAATGGAAAACGGCCCTTCTCTTATAGCAATAGAGAAAGTTAGTTGCTCAGTAGAAAATTCAGTAATACACGCAGCCATGGCCTGCGCTATGGACTGGTATGCCGGCCCACCCCTGCGTAAAACGTTTTCCCATCCTACAGACTGAAGGAGAGGAAAAATATTGGAAGGAGCAATAAGATTGAAATCAACGGCCTTTTCTACAATTACATTGTGCATATGCAAATCACGAACATACGATGGATCATCTTCGACAGCCCTAAGATGGCGTCTGGTGATAACATTAGATCTAGAAGATGAAGCACCTCTAGAATTCTTCTTTTTAGCTCTAGGATCCATTTTCTTGAATAAATACAAGAAATTTTAAGAAAATGAAAATGAAAATGAATTTTTCTAGAATCAGCAAATGAGAAAAAAAAAACCCAAAAATCTTGAAGAAAGAGATGAAATAGCAACAATAATCAAGAGATTAAAGAGAAAAGACAATGAATCTAAGAGAAAAGCAAGCAAAATGCTCTAACCTGAAGGAATCGAACACAGGGGTTCGACTAGTCGAAGCTTGGCTCGTTGGAGAGGAGGTTAGAATGAAGAGAAAGAAGGTTTTTCCCAAAATAAAACCCATCAGCGCGCTATACGACTGGTCGTGGGTCGTCCTCGACCGGTCTTGGCACGACTGGTCGAGTACGTCCTCGACTGGTCGTGTACCATAAAAAAAAATACAATTTTCATCAAAATTTTGAAATAAAAATCATTAATATATTAATATATATACATTATACTACCGAGATGCATAATCAATCAATTTAAATTGCACATACCAAGATCAAATTTTAATTTGTTAAACCTACTTTTGTCGAGCAGTTTAGTGAATATGTTAGCAAGTTGAGTTTCAGTGGGTATATATTCTAAGTATATTACTTTTTCTTCCACTAACTCACGAATATAATGGAATATAATGTCAATGTGCTTAGTACGTGAATGCTGGATTGGGTTTTTTGAAATATTTATCGCACTGAAGTTATCATAGTATAGAATCATTGAGTCCTGTGTGATACCATAATCACTCAACATTCTTTTCATCCAAACCAGCTATGTACATGCATTTTCAGCTGCAATGTATTCAACCTCAGCAGTTGAAAGTGATATGAAACTTTGCTTCTTGCTAAACTAAGAAACCAAGCAATTTTCAATGTAAAAACAACTACCACTGATTGATTTTTTGTCATCGATATTACCATCCCAATCAGCATCTGAATACCTAGCCAATTGAACACTAGTATCATAAGGATACCAAAGACCCAAATTAACTGAACTTGCGACATATCTAATAATTCGTTTAACAGCAGTTAAGTGTGATTCTTTAGGATTAGACTGATATCTAGTGTAAATTCCCACACTTAAAGCAATATCAGGTCTACTTGCAGTTAAGTAAAGCAAACTACCAATCATGCTACGATACAACTTAGGATCTACATCTTTACCTGTAGAGTCTTTTGAAAGTATTAGAGTTGTACTCATAGGAGTATCAAAATTCTTACCTTTCTCAAATCCGAATCTTTTAATCAAGTTCAAAGCATACTTGGTTTGAGAAATAAAAATTCCATCAGGTTGTTGTTTTACTTGCAACCCTAGGAAATAATTTAATTCTCCAACCATGCTTATTTTGAATTTTGATTTCATTAACTATACAAACTTAACAGTCATGTTAATACACGTTGATCCATAAATAATATCATCAACATAGATTTGAACCATTAAAATATCATCGTTATGCTTCTTTACAAAGAGCGTCTTATCGACACTACCCATTTGAAAATTGTGACTCGGTAAAAACTTTGTCAATTTTTTGTACCAAGCCCTGGGAACTTATTTCAAATCATAAAGAGCTTTTTTAAGACAATATACATGATTAGTAAACTTAGGGTCTTCAAATCCTGGAGGTTGTTCCACATATACCTCTTCATGTAAATCGCCATTCAAAAAGGCACTCTTTACATCCATTTGAAAATTTTTAAACTTCTTAAAATATGCAATGGATATAAAAATTCTGATAGATTCAAGATGGGCTACAGGGGCAAAGGTTTCATCGTAATCGATGCCTTCAATTTGTGTGTACCCCTGTACAACTAGTCTTGCTTTATTTCGAATAATATTTTCAAGTTCATCAGATTTGTTTTTGAAAATTCACTTTGTTCCAATTATGTGTTTATCTTTAGGTCTAGGAACAAGATACCAGACATCATTACGAACAAATTGATTAAGTTCTTCCTGCATCGCAACTATCCAGTTTTCATCAAAAAGTGCTTCTTTTACGTTTACCGGTTCAATCTGGGATGTAAAACATACATAATTGCATATGTCTTCTATTTGCCTACGAGTGCGCACACCAGTGAGAGAGTTTTTAAGAATTTGAGTAGTTAGATGATCTTTAACAGTCCTTAATTCAGAATTAATTTCACTTGATGAAGTATCTAGTTTTTCAATTACAAGAACTTCATCATTGTTTGAACTAGGGGCAGGTGTATTCAGGTGATCATCAATGACCACATTGATTGATTCTTGAATAACACCAGTCCTGTTGTTCAAAACACGATAAGCACGACTGTTTAAAGAATATCCTAAAAAGGTCTCTTCGTCACTTTTAGTGTCGAACTTTCCCAAGTTTTCACGGTCACGTAAAATGTAGCACTTACTGCCAAAAACACGAAAGTATTTGACAGTAGGCTTTTTGTCAAACTACATTTCATAAGCCGTTTTATTATTTGATTTACAAGTATAAACATGGTTAATAATGTAGCAGGTAGTATTTACTAATTCAGCCCATAGATTTCTAGGGAGCTTCATGTTATTCAACATAACATTTTCCATTTCTTGAAGCACTCTGTTTTTTCTTTCCACTATCATTTTGTTGTGGTGTTTTGGGCACAGAAAATTCATGTGATATTCCCTGTACACTACAAAATTTTTCAAAACTGCAATTTTTAAATTCGGATCCATGATCACTACGGATCTTACTGACTTGAGAACATCTTTCAGTTTGGATTCGTTTGATGATCTTTTTCACTTCATCAAGAGTTTCTGATTTGTCTTTCAAAAATGAAACCCAAGTGTATCTTGTATAATCATTTACAATAACCAAGATGTATTTTTTGCCACCTCGACTTTTCATTCTTGTTGGTCCTATAAGATCCATGTGGAGAAGCTCGAGTGGTCTAGATGTGGCATTGGAGTTCACCTTTTTGTGAGAACTCCTAGTTTGTTTACCGTACTGACATTCACCACATATTTTGTCTATTTTTTGTAACTTAGGTAGACCTCTAATTAGTTCTCATTTGCTCAATCTGTATAAATTTTGATAATACACATGTCCAAGGTGTTTATGCCATAATTTTGTTTCATTGATGTGGACCATGTAACACTTTTAGTTAGATGAGCTACCATCACTTACTATATAGCAGTTTTCAAAAGTTCTGCGACCAGTTAATATTACAGAACCCTTTCTATTTATGATCTCACAACCTTGATTGGAAAATTTCACACTATGGTTGTTATTGCATATTTAAGATATGCTTAACAGGTTGTGTTTCAGCCCCTCAACATATAAAACATCTTTAAATAAAAGAAGGTTATAAAGTTAAACCATACTTTTGCCAATAATCTTACAATTGCTTCCATCATCAAATGTGACCATCAGTCATATCTTTAAGATCAGTGAATAAAGCTTTGTCTCCTATCATGTGCCTGGAGCATCCACTATCTAGGTACCACTTTGAATGGCTTGTTACTTTGAAAGCAGTGTGAGCAACCAAGTAGGCACCCTTAGGAACCCATTTCAGAAATGTTTTGGGTTTAGGAGTATAGTTGATCTTCTTTTGATTGTAGTTGAAAGAATGACCTACCGAGTTAAATTTTAAGAGCTCCTTGAGTAAATCAATTATCTTTTCAGCTAATGGGTTTCTGTTCTGATTTTTTAAATTGACATGGCTTCTTTTTAGTTTTAAAAAAGTTTTTGTATTTTTAGAAAAACCTCGATAAGTATTTTTCTCTTTTGAGTTTGAGGCATCTCCTTTCACAAATTTGAGAGGAATATCCTTCTGTTTGGGAGGTATATTCTTATCATATCCCAACCCGGATCAATCGCCTCATTTTTTTATCTAAATAATAATTTTTCTAATTTTGGATCACCTTGGGCATATCTCCATGTGTCTTTCAAACTCAGAAGAGAAAATACTTCATTCTTAAGTTTCTCATTTTCAGATTTCAAATCTTCTATCAGGGAGGTTTTGAATTCCAAATCACATTTTGATTTTTCAAGACAATCTGAAATTTGTGCCTTTTCTAAAACAAGAGTCTCGAAACATTCTTTGAGTTTAAAATACTTTTCTTTTTGAAGTTTAAGTTTGACAACAATTTTACAACTTTCCTTATATAAGGCATTATAAGCATCTTGAAGATCTTCTTCATTTTCATGATCACTATGCATATTTTCTTCACTAATTGAATCATCGTGATCTGAGAATATGAACTTGGCTAGAGTTATAAGGGCTTTTACATCATTGCCCGACTTGGTTTTAGAATCTTCTGATTCAGAAGAGGCTTCAGAATCAGATGATTCATCCCAAGTAGCCAACATACCCTTCTTCTTGGGTTTGTCCTTTTTAGGACATTTGTTTGCTAAATGCCCATATTCTTGGCAGTTGTAACATTGACTATCTTTCAAAGATTTCCAGGTTCGAGACTTTAGTTTAGATCGTTTCTTTTCGTTTGCCTTTTGGAAATCAACCCTTTTCTTACTTTTAAAAATCTTGTAAAACTTTTTAGCTAAAAGCGCCATATCATCTTCTGAATTTTTTAAATCCAAGTTTTCTTGATAAATACCTTTAGAAGATGTTAAAACAATAGATTTACCTTTAGGAGCTTTAAAATTCAATTCATAGGTTTGTAAAGAACCAACTAGTTCTTCTACCCTCATGTTATTCATATCACAAAGTTCCTGGGTCGCGGTTACTTTAGAGTTGAACCGTTCAGGAAGTGAGCGTAGTATCTTTGCACATACTTTACTTTCTGGAATTTTTTCGCCAAGACCCCACATTGAGTTTACAATGTCATTCAGTCTAGTGTAAAAGTCTATAAACATTTCATTTTCCTCCATATGAGTTTCTTCAAATTTAGTTGTGAGGAGTTGGACTTTAGACTTCTTGACAATTGATGTACCCTCGTGTGTCATTTCTAATATATCCCAGGCTTGCTTTGCAGTATCACAGGATATGATTCTTTTGAATTCATCCGGTGATAGTGCGCAAGTGATAGCATTTAGTGCTTTAGCATTGGCACTATTCTCACTTTTCTGAAGTGTAGTCCATGAGAAATAAGGAGACACTCTCATTGTTTTTGAACCGTCGGTTCTAGTTACTTCAGTGGCAGGAGGTTTCCATTCGGTCACTGTGGCTTACCACACACTCTCATCCAATGATTTGAGAAAGATCCTCATTCTGACTTTTCAATAGACATAGTTGGAGCCATCAAATGGTGGAAGCCTAGTGACTGAAAGGTTATCGAAATTTGATAACTTTTTATATAGCTTAGATCGTTAGCTCAGGAAATAAATCCAAATAAAAGCAATAAGAACGAGCTATTAGTCTCTGATACCAGTTGAAATGGCCAAGCTATGTCCTAGAGGAGGGGGGGGGGGGGGGGGAGGGTGAATAAGACTATGCCAAATTAAAATTAAATACAACGGATTAAAATGAAGAAATAGCCTTACAAATTAAATCAATTCACAGTGCTGAAATAAAATCAATCCCAATAAACAAGCATTGAGAGGTTGATACAAATTCAGTTCTAAGGACAACCTTACACCATAATCAACAAAGGCTTATGGTAGGACAACCTTATTTCTACAACATTTTTTGAATCAAAAACTCAATAAATAGCAAAGGAATTGCAATCTTAAGAATTAATTATTATAGGGACAACCATACACCATAAAAATGGCAAGGCAACCTTTCTAGAATAATTACTGAAATTGAAGCACAGATTGATAAAAGTATAGCACGAGATAAAATGCTGAAATAAATCTCTAGATTATTATAACATTCTCCACACTTGCTTGAAATGTAAATAATTACAGCATTCACATCCATATGTACATTCCACAAAACTGAATGATGAAAAATAAGGAATTAAGCAAGCAATCAATCTACAAGACAAAGAGTTATAGTGGTTCGCATGTGTGTACACCAACTGTTTTACAACAGCCACACAAAATGCTACTCCACTCCTAATATCCACACACAGGGATATTAGCGTTCACTATCAAAATAGGTTTCACGGGTTTACCTAAAACCTTCACAATTATGTCTTTTAACTTGGGCTTACACAATCCAAAAACCCACACTATTCTGAGTTTTCTGCCTCTCCTCAGATAACTAACAAATGAAATTTTTCTAGCAAATTTCAAACAAAAACTAAAAGAATGGAAATTTTACAGAATTGTAAAATACCTGGATTTCTCCTTTGTAGCAGCCCGGAAGAACCAATTGGAGTAGATGTTTGGATATGAAAGTTTAATGTCCAATACTCACTTTATAATGGTTGTAAGTTCTAATTGATTTTAAAATTAAAACAGACTGGGCTAGCTCTATTTGATTTCAATTTCCAGAAGAAGGAAAATAATATTTTCTCTTTTCAAATCAGATTGGAATAATGAATCAAATCAAATAAAAAAAAGCTAACAAATGGAAATAGAATTATGCACAATATAGTTTAAGAATAGACATAAACTTATTTCAGAGTGGAGCTTTTAAATCACTTAATTTTTGATGAAAAACTCTGAAATTCGTGTGCTATTTATAGCTGCAGAAATTCATCTTCGACTGGTCCTAGGGTCACCACGACTAGTCGAAGAAGAAACAGATTTTTAAATTTTCAGGCGCGATTGGATAAAACTGTTACACCACCGGTCGAAAGCCGTCCACGACTGGTCATGGACCTCACACGACTAGTCGTGCGACCTTTGATTTAGTTGTTGGAGTTGGAATCATGGTTCCACGACTGGTCGAAGGTCAAATCATAACCATCCCACGACTAGTCGAGCAGACTCCAGGACTAGTCGTAGCCGAACAGAAAAAATCTGATAATTTGCAAAAAAAATTCGACTAGTCTTGAAATTTTAAGGATTGGTCGAACTAGTGTCAGGACTAGTCGAACAAGGTCTAGGACTAGTCTTAGAACAGACTAAAATCATTTATAGAAGATACATGATTTATGTATCCAAAATGACCTACACTAAAGGTCAACTTAAGGTCAATCAAACCTTACCAAGGACATTAAACCTTCATTAGCTTAGACATTGAACTTTACGAAGCTTAAGTTCTTCTTGATGTAGTTCGAACAGTTCACAAGCTTTGAAGTCACCATAAGTATGAGTTGTGATCAGTTCCCTATCTTATGCTAGAGTCTTGATCTTGAATATATGAACTTTGAGTCTTGAACATGAACTCTTCGTGAATATCATCAAAATTATAGCTTGAACTAGCTTGAGGAGTTCACCGTCGTGTCTCAAAGTACAGCTGTGATGTCTCGAACATATACAACAAGATACAAGACACATATAGAGGTTTTGACACACAAAATTTGACAACCAAAGAGAATTCATACCATAGTACTTACAGAAGTGTATTCGGGTAAAGCCAAATTTTCTAGACCAAACTCTCTTGCAACATTTGCTTCTCTCCCTCGCAGCACTGCTCTCTATATCCTTCCGTCCTCGTCTCCTCTCCTAAACTCCGTCTGTGGCTCTCTCTATTTTTAACCTTCATGGTGAATTGCCTTAAATAGGCAATGAGTGGGTGTCACACAAGCGTTATAACTCAGATCGAATTTTGCCGAATCAAGTTCTCTTAGGGGGTGTTTGGCGCATGGAATTAGATGGTATTAAGTGGTATGGAATTGCTTTTTTGCAATAAATGCACTTATTTATAGATTGTCTCTTAATGCTATGGGAGCGAGCTATTCACTTTAGTTTTTGGATCATGTATGATGTACGGCTTAAATACATGTTTTGATTCATGTAGTGTTTGGTTATACATGGAAAACAACTACCAATCTCGAAAATCGTGTTTGAAAACTATAATGAGAAGTAAGGTAGGGCCCATCCATCTGTTTTGTGAGATCATTTTAGGACATGCTACCAAAGGTCAAGCAGATCCAAAACCCAAGTGGGTCATATGAGAGGAAAGAGTGGGGAAAGAATTTCCTGCCGTTGAAACCTTCCCAAGCTCCACCTTGATGTTTATATGTCATCCCAACCATTTATAAGTTCATTCATGCCAAGATAAATTGACACCATAGAAAACTTTATCGTGATACAAAACTTTTGTGGTCATATGAATGTTTCAATGGTGGTCACTCAATCCCCATTGTTTTCTCTTACGTGGCCCACTTGAGTTTTAAATCTACCTTTTTTTTGTCGCTTACCTTAAGATGATATTGTAAAATAGATGGATGGGGTGGATTCCTCACAAATATCAAGTTGGGCCTCACTTCTCATACCAGCATAAGAACTTCCTAGCTCAAGCTTTTAAGAGGAAATCGCATGGATTTTGCAAATCCTGGTTGAATTGAGAAAAGCCTTCCCTAACGCTCCGTACTCCATACACAAGATCCAATGTTAGAAACCTATGATGAACGAAACAAGAATGATTTTTCAAACCAAGGGATATAAAGTTCCATCCCACTAAATACCATCTAATTCCATATGCCAAACACCCCATTAGGGAAGCATCAGGTTAGATCGGCATACAAAGTCTCAAAGGCAGCTCCTAATTGGCATGTGGAGTGGCTATGCACAGATACGGTGTTGCAAGGACCACTATACAAATATGATTAGGGAAATCCGTTTCTAGGATGTTTCTAGGATTACCTATTTCCCTACACCATAAATGAGAAATTGACGATGGTGAACCCCACCTTTTACCCACCATCTTTTCTAAACACTCCCAAACTTTACATTCCCAAACTAAACCATTCTATATGGACATATTATTTGCAGATGAAAATAGCCTTGCATCTAGGTGGTACCATGAAACCTAGACTACAGATTATAACCGTAGCCATTTGAAGCATAAAATTTACCAAGGCACTCATGGAATTCAACAAAGCAAGCATGAAAACCAACGAGGTAAACCTATAGGTATGGACTATAACCGTATCTAGAGGCAGAGAAACATGAAATTGAACGAGCCTTGAGCCTAGTTGAAATTCATGTTTTCCTAAAAATGGCTACGGTCATAATTCATAGCTATAGGTTTCCTTGTTAAATTTCATGTTTTCTTTATAATCATTCATGTTTTGCAATAGCTACGGTTATAATCCGTAGCTATAGATTTCCTTGTGCCACACAAATGCAGGGAAATTTTCATCTACAAATAGTATGTTCATACATAATAGTTTAGCTTGGGAAAGTAAAGTTTGAGAGCATTCAAAAAAGATAATGGGTGAAAGGTGGGATGTATACTTCAATTTCTCCACCATAAATAGACCCTGCTAACTGTCATATAATTCAAGCTCGCCTTGCTCAATCATTTTAAATTCATACTCTTTCATTGTCCTGCCACCCGTGCGCCTTGACAATGGCCGAGCCGTCTTTAGGATGCAATTTTAGCTATACATGTCTTGTTCAAATTCTAACTGTAGTTAACCCGCGGAATCTAATCCCGTTCAAAGTGGAGTGTCTACACACCTGGACATTAACCATTGAAAAAAAAAAAGCTGTGAATGACAATTTAAAGCTTTTGTATGCCACAAAAGTTTTAGATCAAGCTGATATTTATATTTTCCATTCATCCAGGTCTGTTTGACCTTATCATGGGTTGGATGGCAAATAAACTTTACGGATATTCTCACGCTGGGCCTTCGGAAGTTTTTAATAGTAGCTGTTCAATCAGCACTGTTTCCTGTAGTGCGGTCCACCTGAGATTTGGATTTGTTTAATTTTTGGGACCACGTCCTAAAATGGGCTGAAAAAAAAACGGATAGACGGCATGGATATACAACATATCATCAATGTGGACCCCACGGTAACACCTAATCCGCTCCCCCAAGCAAGTGGAAACTAATGAAAATAATCAATAAAGAGAAATGCTCCAGTGCTCCTGGTTACACCAGTTCACTTTGACGGTTCAGTCGATTGATCTGAACCACCGGTTTGAGTCCATCACTCATTTCATGACCTATGATGTAAAATTGCACCATGCGGATGATCCAATCTATCTTTGATTTCGCATATTTTGTACAGCCATCCTATTTCCATGACATAGATGAGATGGTTACAATTGCCTCGTAAAATAATCCATGGTGGTTCCTAACAAATAGACGATCAAATTATTTGTTGGACCTATTTTCGTGTGAGAAATATCTCAACCAACCATGTTAAAGGACACTGATAAATGGTTAATGTTTGTCACATCAATGTCATGTTAGTGTGATGTTGGGCTAAATGCAATTCTTGATGTGGATGGTTCATGGGTGAATGAAAGAACAATCCTAAATCAGTTCTTTTTAACTTTTTTATTATTATGTTTTCGTTGTTGAATTTTCATATAATGATTTTGATTTTGATTCTATGTTTTTTTTATACACGCACACATACCACATTGGGGGATTTCACCACAATGGGGCCTCGTGCTTTAAGTTTTGTGAGTCTACCACCCAGACATTAGTGTTTTGAATTTTATGATTTTGATTTAATTTGCAGGTACTCGGTTCAGTTGGAAGCAGATTGCCCACCGACTATTCTGTGGGGGCTACTGTAGATATATGTCTTATCCACACTGTCCATCCGTTTTTGCATCTCATTTTAGGGCTTGAGCCAAAAAATGAAGTATATCAAAAACCTAAGTGGACCACACTACTGGAAAAACAGTGGGGGATAATGACGTCCACTAGGGCTGATAGTGATGTTTATCTGTCATCCAACCTGTTCATAAGGTCACACAGACATGGATGAAGAGAAAACACAAATGTCAGCTTGATCCAACAAAACTTCTCAACAGTAGTTGCTCAATTCACACTTTCCTATGGTGTGTTCCACTTGAGATTTAGATATAATTCAATTTTGGTCAATTACCCTAAAATGAGCGGGAAAAATGGATGTACAGAATGAATAAGATACATACATCATGGTGCTTCCCACAAAGTGAGTTACTCAGTACGCAATCCTCTTCCAGTTCAGTTAACCATTAACTGTCAGTCTCACGTCATGGTCATGGAAAAAAGAATCATGGACACTTCAAATTCCATGCCCATCAATGGATCCACATTGTTAAGACCGATGTGTTCATTCAGATGCAATCAATGCATGTATCCATCCAATAAAAGATATCCAATCCTGAAGATCCAACGGTCCAAAAAAGTCATCTCACTAATTATCATAACCGTTGATCCAAGTTGCTTTCGCATCGTGAAAACAAGAACAACTGATCCAGCAAGTCAAAGAAAACTCATTGGAACCCCTTGATTGATCGTTAGTTGAAAAGAATAAAACCTACATTTTGCCCACCCAACATGAGCTTCACAGTTGGACAGACAGTAAATAAGTGAAGCAGGATGATCGAGATGACCTCACCAATTTCTCGAATCCACGAGGACTAAAAAGAAGCAAAATAGAAATAAATTTTATAAAATTCATAATTTGATTGATGATTATCTAATATGTCTCCTTACACCATTAATAAAGAAAAAATAAATTAAAATTCGTAATTATCAAAAATAATAAAATTCTAACTCTAATAAAAATCTTAATTTTAATAAAACTCTTCTAAAACTTAATTTTTAAAAATAAAAATTTCAAATAAACTTTTGCTAGAATAGTCCTACCGTAATTACAAGTTATTTCTAAAAAGGAAGAAAATATAAAACTCTAAAATTAAAAAAATATTAAAAAATTTAGAATTACTAAAAATAATAATTTTTTTCTTAAAATTCATTTTTGAGCTAAAGGTGCACGTTTTCTCACGAAATGGACGGATGCAACCCACTAAAGTGGGTTGGTTCACCTCGGATGGCCCGATTCAGTAAAGATTGATAGGTTGTGCATCCCGTAACAACACCCAGATCAAAAGTTACGGTCAACTTACAGCCTAACCATGCTACGAACATATCTGTGACACGTTCTACATCAAGAAGAAAATCACATACCAAGCAAAACGTAGAAAGGACATGGATTGCAACTGGATGCTGCTGCCTGTGTTAGAAGGCTGCAACATTGCAACATTCTATAGTGTCAAAATGTAACAAAACAGCACTCGAGCATTCTTTCCATTGTCAGACTGGGCAAAATCCTCTTCAGATGGAATTAGACCCTGGAGATGCGGCGGAACTGCAGAACGAAGAATGATGCCATTGTGGCAGCAGCCCTTCGCCAACAGAGTGGAATTCCAACATGACAGACCTGGGTCAATTCATAAGCGTATGCAGTACAGGTCACGACCTCAGTCCCGGTGGGTCACAAGCTGAGCAGAAGATGCAGTGTCCCTTGACCCCAGCAGGTCACAAGCTGACAGGCCTGGGCATTTTCATATATGCATGCGTATGCTCATGGGCATGCAGATGCACATGGAAAAAAAAAAAAAAGTAAAGCAATAACTCGCCAAACAAGTTCAATGACCTATGGGTCTCATGTGAAGATGTTTGGAGTTCTTTTTTCTACTAGGATTGAAAGCAAATGACCAGATGCATCTCTCTACTTGTTTCAATCTCAAGCTTCCCTTCATGGCATAGTTACAGCAAAAATTCTACTTGCTTTTTCTTCAACCAATAACACTTCACACTATATACAAAACAGGCTCCAAAGACCACTTGTCAGTTATCAAATATGGCATGCATGGGCATTTGAACTACAATTTGTGGACTTTTTTCTCCATCTATCACAGCTGTCCACAAAATATACAACACCCTGTTGTCAGAAAAGAAGAGAAAAGAGAGGCATTAGCACATCAAACAGTAAAAGCCATACAAAATTCATTAGAAAATTCAAAACAGCATCTGCATGCATAAATGCAATAACCGCATGCATGTAAGAATATGATACTGCATTCCGTTATGTAAACCTTTGCACAACTAACTTCTATTGAGTAAAATCACATGCATTTCCATTTCATTGTGAGGAATGGTTCGTATTCATATCATATTTGAATGTCACTCTCCTAGATTACACTGAGTTCCATTTTCTTGTTTAGCAAAATGAAAATCCCCTTTTCTTTATGGATGACAAATATTAACCCAAAATCCAGAAGCAGCCAGGAGGCCTGTCGCCAAAAAACAAAAATAGAAAGAAATTTCTCACTTAAACAACTTCACAAGACAATATACCACCTTATTAGCCTCTCTACATTGATCACATAAGGAGATGTTTAAGCAAGACTATAGGACAGTGATTTCCTCAAAGATGTATGAAAGTCGCCAGGGTCAGATCCATCCCCTGTTTCACTGGTCTATTGTGCTCAGTATTCACAATAGCCCCCAGTTACGAATAGGATTGGAGACAGATGTCCCTACTCCTTCACAAGAGTCATATTCATGACAGAGGTTTTAGTCCTTGTTGGTTGAACCTGTAAAGTAGGAATCAGGGTTGCAGGCATCAGTGAAAGCTCAAAATTTTGGCGATGGGTTGACTTTCAATCACCTAAAATGGGACAAGATATTTGCTGCTGCCAATCAAGACCAGGAGAGGTTGAAAAGACCAAGCCAGTGACCATGACTGCCTTCCAGTGAGTCCCAACTTCATTCCCTCATGGCCCTTCAAGTGTTGGGGAGAACAAGATATTTATTGCTACCAATCAAGATCAGAAGAGAGGTTGAGAAGGCCAATCCAGTGACCATGACGGCCTTCGGGGGGGGGGAGGGGACTGAAGAAGAGGAAGATACTGTCAGTGGAAAATGGGCGGACGTGAAGAGAAAGAAGCTACTTACAGCCAATGTTTTAAATATCGACGATATTGGACAATCCCATGATATATCTTGTATCCCACCTGTGCGATACGAAATGCACAGGTAGTGCCGATATATCCCACATGTTCGAGCTGGTGAGCATTTTCAATTTTCGATCCTTTTTATTTTTTTAAAATGTTAAATCAATGTCAAATGGTTATAAATTCATTGGTTCTTCATGTTTTGCAAGAAAACTCATGGAGTTGGAGCTTTGATTTGGATATCCATTGGTTCTTCATGTTCTCCATTTTATTTTTTTTCAAAATTTTCCTTCAACCAGCTATCAATGGAGACTAATTTTGGTTTATTTAGGAGTATTTGATGAAATGATCATCACATACACTCCAATTTCGAAATTTGAGTACAGGTGGTCTGATTTGGTGAAAATTGGGAAAAAATCAAAATTTTCCCAATTTCTCCCAAATTGCTTGCAATTTTGCACTCCATACATGAAATCAAGCATGCATAAGGGCTGATCTACTGATTTGTTAAGTCCTTGTCAATTTTCGAAAAATAAAAATCATTTTTTAATTAAAAATTAACAAAAAAAAAAAAATTCTTCGAAATTTCCCTTCAACCAGCTGTCAATTGAGACTAATTTCAAAGTATTTAGGAGTGTTTGATGAAATGATCATCACATACACTCTAAATGTTATGCATTCAATTTGAATATAGTTGCTTTAATTCAGTAAGATCAAACAACGCATAGCTAAGGATCCTATGCAAAGGAAACCTATTATGTGTACTTCTTTTTTGAGATGTTATGATTTAAAAGTGTGTATTAAGGTCTTTTTTTAACAATCCCTGAAGTTTCATTGAAAAATTCAACCATTTTCCCAATGTTTCCCAAAATTTGCGATAAATTAGCGAATACAAACGATGTATCCCATGCGATAACTGACATGTATCTATATCCCAAGGATGCGATACGTAACACGATACCGATATTTCAAACACTACTTACAGCTGCTTTTTGTGGGAGGAAACTTCGAAGATCAGCCATGTGGTGGAGAAACCTTTTTGGAAGATCACTAAGACGGCAGACACTAGAAATTTTAGAGGTCTCACCATGAAAGGGTTGAAGCGAGGAAGAAGTAACGTGGAAGAGATCTGCCAACATAAGCAGCTACCAGTGTACCGGTCGGATGAAGATAATTCCCTGACTGGGCATTCCAAGAAGGGGAGAAGTCCTAACAACAAACAACCAACAAGACGGTGTAGCCATGTGAGGGGAAGCTGACATGGAAAAGCAATATCATATTTCCGTAATGCAGTCCTGTCCAGTGTTTGGAGTATTGGTATCGTTACATGCATCAAAGACTGTGGATACGCAAACAAGCACCGATATCACTGATATTATCTCCCATAACCCAGAGAAATATTGTTGAGGGAAACATTAGGGAAACCTTGTGGAAAAGGTAGAATTTTTCAGTGAAATTTCAGAAGATTTTAAAAGACACATGTCTACACATTTACGAATCAATATATATATATATATATATATATATAAAAGTTTCCATTTAATAGTGCTGCCATGGGTTTGCGCATAGCCCAAACAAGCCTCCACGCACCTTCTACACCCTCTACACCTATCCAAAGTGGTACCAGATGATCTATGCCTAAAAATGCCCTCTGCACCTACAGCAGTACCAAGAAGAATGGTGCTTGCTTGAGAAGATGCCAAGCACTTGGTGCTTATCTTCTTGGTTCCCAAGATTCCATGGAATGAAACTTCTCTCGTAAAATGAGCAGCTGGCGAGTGTTCATAAGTGCCGAACAATCTTTTCAAGGGAAATCAAGACCCTCATGAACTATTAATACTCCTTCATGCATTATTTGCTGAGATCTACGTGAATCTCATTAGTTTAAACACTCACTCCCACTGGGAAAGTGCTACACAGCAGCAAAATTCGGAAGGGAAGCCTCTACACCATGAGCAAACTTCTTGAGAAGCTTTTGTGCTAGGCGTAGACCTATTGCAGCATCTGCACCAGATGTAGAGCACTCCCACAGTCATTGTTTTAGTAACAATAGACACCAAGATAAGAGACCAGTCTTCTTCATATGGGATCAACCTATGCTCAGGCACAGACCCTCAAAGCACTACACATGAAGGGGCCTGCCACCAGATGACAGGTGCGACCAGTATTTTGAAGGTGTCCTTTGCTTCTTCTCTTCATCTCTAGCATATGAAACCTCTAGCAATTTTGGAATGACCATGATCAACATACACCACAAAGCTACATGGGGTTATCTGACTTTGATGTCTCTCAAGATACATGATATTATTCTATAACCCAGGCAGCCAGCCTTCTAGGCCCCAGGGCAAACTTCTCAAGTCTGATAATAATGAGAATGATGATGGCAATATCTATGACAACTTGGCAGCAGCAGTCTAATGTATGGCGATCTTTGTCGCCCCCACTACTTCATCATTTGCCCTGGCTCGGCCTCACTACTGGCCAGCCTAACGGTTTCCTGGTCTTCCAAGAAGTGGACAAAGCACAAGATGCCCTAGTTGGCTTTCTCTCAGTTTTCAGGCAGGGGGTCGCCTGTGAAGCATCTTATCAATTTCACAAAGGAATTGTGTGGCAATGAGCCCGACTCTCACTACCTTTTCAGACATTTCCACCAATCACTCAGAGGGCCTGACTGTATGATTCAGGTACCTTGAAAGGAGTTTGCACCGAGAAGGAACTAAAGGACCTCTTCCTATTACGCTTTTTCCTGCAAAGGTGCTCTCCTCCATTTGGAGCTTATTCACTGGAACAAGCCCTTACTAGTACTTCCTGAAATGGAAAGGCATTACTCTCATGTCGTCAAGGCTAAGAAAGCAGCCCTAACATTAACATAAAGATGCATGCAAATGCAGTACTGGCTTATATACAGAAGTCAGCGCTGCTCTTCCTTAGAGCTGTACACAAGTCGAGTTAGCTCGGTCAGCTCGCTCAATTCAACTCGAAAAAGCTCAACTCGCCTCAGCTCGAAGTTGGATTCAGACCAAGTCAAGCTGATTTTTGGAGCTCGAAAAAATTTCGAGCCAAGTTCGAGCTCAAACCTCAACTCGAACCGACTCGGATCGAATCAGATCGGTGACTCAGTTATTTTGATATGGATGTTGCTCGCCGCGTGTTTGATGAAATGACTCAACAAAGTTTTGGTGAGGAAAGAACGGATATATGGGGTATTTGATTATGATGCTGCTTGTTGGGTGTTTGATTTTGATGCTACTTGTTGGGTGTTTGATTTTGATGCTGCACGCCGGCTGTTTGATTTTGATGCTGCATACCGAGTGTTTGATGAAATACCTGTAAAGTGTCGTTACTGTTTTGCATTCTATGAGAAATTTAAGATGCATTTCAGGTGTCTGATGAAATGCCGCACAGGCTCAAACTGGCCCTAGCCGTTGACCGAACCGAGCCGAGCAGGCCAGACAGGCTCAAGGACCAAGCTGAGCCGAGTTCAAGCTAGGGTTAGCTACTGGCCGAGCCGAGCCGAGCTGTGCCAAGCTCGACTTGGATCGACTTGTGTAAAGCTCTACTCTTCCTACTGTCCTCAAGGACGCTGCCGCTACAAGTCCTTTCGACCCATTTGCTACCTCCACTTAATATTTTGTGGAGGCTCATGCTGACCACATAGAAAGACTGTTGGCCAAGTTTTGCCAAAGTTAAGGCTCCAAGGACCTATAAATGATCACTCTTTCAAGCTATTACAGGAGAACAAGCAATCCTCAATCGACCATCTCATCGCTTAGGAGCAGATGGTCTAAGCACAAGGCAATCGGATGGAATGTTACTTACTCAAGTGCTTTCCTTTCTCCTTGGCTGCCCCCATCTAGGCTTTGGCTTGTTATCTCTCTTCCAGCACAAGCCTTCCAGTCATGGACAAACAAACCTCCAAGAAGCATGCATCACTCACTTACATCACTATCACACCACGGTGACAGACAACCAGCTTCGGCCTATCACCTAGTATTCAAGCGAGAATATTATCAACTTCGTCCAGCAATGTAGGAACCTACGTTGTCATTGCTAGTCCCTCGGATTTATGAAGCCGCAATGATCGAGGGGTGCATCACTGCTATAATCTTCAAGCAAAACATGTTTTAATTGGAGGCCTGTGTTAGGTCCACCTAACACATTTTGACACCTCCTTGGGGCCCTTCAGAGGCTCCTTGGAGTGTCTTGCGCCATGACATTTTTAGCCATTAACAATCCTCCTGACATCACCGATCTAGACACCCCAGTTAAGGCTAAATAGATAACCCTCTTAACTGGGAAGTAGCTCCCCAATCGGCAGGGGCCATCATCTGATAAGGCCCCTCAATCCAAGTGATGCTTGGGCGCAAGCCCCTGAGAAATCTCGAAAAACAAAGGGCAAGGCACCCTTACACAGTGTTCAAAATATCCGTATCGCGCTATGTATCGCACCCTTGGGATACAGATACGTATCGGTTATCGCACGGGATATATTGTTTGTATCGCGTAATTTATCGCACTTTTTGGGAAACAAGGGGAAACATTGGGAAAATTGTTGAATTTTTTAATGAAACTTCAGGGATTGTTAAACAAGCCCTTGATACACACTTTTAAATCATAATATCTCAAAAAAAAAAAAAAGTGCACATAATAAACTTCCTTTGTATAGGGTCCTAAGCTATGCGATGTTTAACTGAACTAATGCAACTATATTTAAATTGAATGCATGACATTTATAAATGTATCAAAGACATATGAAAACACAACCAATTCACTGAAAAGCAAAAGAAATAAAAATTGATAAATATACATATCAATGGTGAGGACTAGTTGTGGCTTAGACCCACATAGAGTTTTGCGGTGGCTTGTAATCATCATCTCCATCTCAATGGGGCTGAGAATAGTACTTATGCTCTACAAATCAATAATATTGTGCCTAGGTCATGGTAGAGTGGTACCGGATAAGATACTCCCTGACATAACGCTAGTACCAGTGTTCAAAATATCAGTATCGCTTTACGTATCGCATCCTTGGGATACAAATATGTATCGGTTATCACACGAGATATATCGTTTGAATCAGGTAATTTATCACACTTTTTGGAAACCTGGGGAAACATTGGGAAAATGGTTGAATTTTTCAATAAAACTTTAGGGATTGTTAAAAAGGACCTCAATGCACACTTTTAAATCATAACATCTCAAAAAAGAAGTGCACATAATAGGTTTCTTTTGTATAGGGTCCTAAGCTATGCGTTACTTAACTGAACTAATGCAACTATATTCAAATTGAAGGCATAACATTTGGAGTTATGTGATGATCATTTCATCAAACACTCCTAAATACTCCTAAATTACTCTCAATTGACAGCTGGTTGAAGGGAAATTTTGAAAAAATAATATTTTATTAAATTTTAATTTTTCAAATTTTGACAAGAACATGACGAATCAATAGATCAACCCTCATACAGGCTTGATTTCATGTTTGACGAGCAGCATTGCAAGCAATTTGGGATAAATTGGGAAAATTTAGAAATTTACTCAATCTTTCCCAAATCAGACCACCCAAACTCAAAATTTGAAAATAGAGTGTATGTGATGATCATTTCATCAAATGCTCCTAATACTTTGAAATTAGTCTCAATTGACGGCTGATTGAAGAAAATTTTTGAAAAAAAAATATATGGAGAACATGAAGAACCAATGGATATCAAATCAAAACTCCAACTCCATGATTTTTCATGCAAAACATGAAGAACAAATAGATTTGTAACCATTTGACACTGATTTAACATAATTTCAACAAAAAAAAGGGATCGTAAATTGAAAATGCTCATTGTATCAAGCATGTAGGATATATCGGCATTACATGTGTTTCATATCGCATAGGTGGGATACAAGATATATCGTGGGATATACAGCCGATATCGTCGATATTTACTCATCCTCTCCAAACTGAATTAATACGTCCATCCGTGGGTACTGCGTAATCGTCACAGTCTGTAACTGATATGGACCTAGGAAGGGCACATATGAAGCTCCTTGGTATCCATATTGTTGGCCTTATCCATACCGCTGCTCATATCCTTGCCCATATGCAAAAGTAAACTCCTGACCATGGTTGAAAAATGATGTGTCGTAACTGCTGGAGTCACTCGCCGCATATCCACTAGGTCCATATCCATGCCCATACTGTGGCACAGAACTCGAGCTACTCTCCTGTGTTTGCGATCCGGATTCATATTGTGGCTTATATTCAAGCTCTCCTCCCTCGTCCATGATCCAAATCTAGAGTCACCTCGTCTGTCACGAACGCTTGTGTCCCTCATGCATTTTGCCAGCAGCTCCTCAAAATCTGAAAGTTTCTGAGTCATTTTTTTCCGCAGTAGCTTTTGACGTGTATGTCTTATTGTAACTAAGACGGCGTCGTGGTTCTCTTAGACGAGAACCATGGTCAGGGTCCTACGTGGAATGATCGAAATTCTCCTCCCTGGTGAAAGGGTTAAGAGGCCTCTTATCCTGACTCCCACCTGCGCCACCACCATCCCCGTCGCCATCATCATCATCATCCTTACTATCATCAGAGTCATCGTCGCCCTTATCGCCGCCATCGCCATCACCATCACCGGACCCATTCCCTGCATCACTCTCTAATTTAGTTTCGATGTTAGACAATGTCTCCCCGCTAAGTGTCCCGAGTAATATGATTTCCGCAGGCTACCCTCCGAACTCCTCGTTAATGGGTCGAATGCCTCATCAGGAGACCTCTGTTGCTCCACATGTGCATTAACATCGATCCCTTGTGTCTCTGCTTCCACCACAACATGTGGCTCTGGTCGCCCATCCGAGGTATCCAAATCATCTGACATAACCCACTGGTAAAATAAGTCATCCTCCTCATCCTCAGCATATACATGCTATCCGACTGTCATCAAGTCCAATGTGTCTTCTTATGCTTTTCTTCTTCCTTCCACTTGGAGCAGCCTCTCTCGTAACTTCATATTGTAGTGACAATACACTAGCTTCTGAATCCTCTCATACCCTAGTTTATTACGTTTATTTGTGTGGATGAGGGAGAATTTACTCCAATTCCTCTCATAGGGTGATGAGGACATCGTCTGTGCAAGCACACGAACAGTTAGTCACTGTAAAACCTCTCAGTCAGTCCCGTACATGGATTACCATTCGCCTGCATATCATAAAATTCTTTCATTATTTTAGATTTTCTAAAATAATATGAAATTTATGTTTACCACAGTAACTCACATGCCATCATAGTGTTTGACTTCACGGCAGGGTGGCACCCAAACATCCCAACTACGTCGCAGAATCTAACAATCTATTGATGGCATATAGCAACCAGGATAAGTATTGAGATGAGGGTAAGGAGAATGTAAGTGCGGAACACATTTACCTCACTATCAAAGGTGCTTTTCCGCATATAGTTGGGGAATAAATGATCGTACACTTCATGTACAACCCTCTTTAATGAATTATCTAAGTAGAGTTTCTGTCTGTAGTGGTATTTGGGATTCAGGAAATATGCTGAAAACCAACATCTATACATCAATACAACCCTCATTATTGCATATAGAAAAAATCCATATAAGTCCTTACTAGCCTGATGTAGTGGGTGAGAAAGCGTCATTTCCCAACGGTCGTCTATTATTGCATGCATCCACTTATATGCATTGGGAGCTTTAGCCATGATGGCCTCTTTCATCAGCTATATGGATGGATATAGCGACCTCATCGACAGATTTGTCTCATTATCCATCATCCTCAACACCACATAAATGGGCTCTAGAATACTCACTACATTACGCACGCGATCCCAAAATGTATTTCTCAGCACCTGCTCCTCAATTCTCTAGGTTACTTTCGTCAACCTCTATTTTCATTCTTCGTAATCATGAGAGGCGAAAAGCTCTCATAACCCCTGTTTGTATTTGAGAAGGCTAATTAAGGAGATATAATTTGTGGCGAACTACGTCCTCCCGGGGTGCACTATATCCGCACCACACTTCTCGCGCATCGCGGCTAACAACCAGGTGTGGTTGTATATGAAGTTTGTGATGAGTCGTGCATCAGTAATTACGGTCTTCACCGACAGCCTATCCCCGATTGCCTCCAGCATGAGATCGATGCAATGGACTGCGCAAGAGGTCTAATACATATGATACTTATTCTGAATATCCTTCCCCACCTTGACAAATGCACTCCCATTGTCCGTAAAAAATTGCACAATGTTTCTCCTCCCAACATCTTGCATGACATTGTGCATTAGTTTGTAAATATAGTTAGAATCTTTAATCTTATTACTTGCATCTACAGACTTTAGGAACACCGCCCGTCCCCTGCAATATACTATAAAATTTATGACCGACATCTTCATCGGTCCGGTCCAACCGTCACACGGTGCAGCCGTACATCTCCTTTGACTGCTTATACGAATCGACGTATGTCTTCATCTCTGCACATTCATCATCCAAATACTTCCCCATGATGTCAAAAGGCGTGGGCGACTGCACACCCTCACCCCCACATTGCACTTCACTTATCATATTTTTAAAGTACGGGCTTACTGTGGCATTCGTGGGGATTTGATCGTATATAAAAAAAACTTCGCTATAAACTTTTCAACTTTCTTCCTCGCATCCCCTCCACTAAACATGTCCTTTATTTTCTTTTGTATCCCTCCCGCCTCTTTGTACATCCTCGGATCTAAAGGTAGATCCGACACCCGCATACTATTACTCCTACCCATGTCCTATAATCCTCCCCACCTACTACCATCCCCTCCCCCCCCCCCCCCCCCCCCCCTTAATACTCACACCTGCTCCACTACCCCCTGCCACACTCCCCCCACCACGCTCATGGATAAACCCCTCAAATCTAGACCTACACGTGTCTCACCTCCAATCTTGATCCCTCCCACCAATCCCGCATGGACTCTTGAACTACACGTCTATATTCGGGATCATCATCACCTTCAAGATCCACTATATCCTCCTCACCTAAATATGATGGCCGCCCCAACTCCTCACTAATCTCCCTCTCCCGTGCATGTCGTTCATCTTTTGTCTTCACATTTTTTTTTAATATGGCCCTCATCTCTTTTCGCACATCCTGTGAGCACTTAGGACAATCCACAACATTGTGATACCCTCTCGCTAAATGCTCTTTCAAGCAGGTTACCCCACAACTCCTCGATACATGGCCACATAAGTTACAAATACTCCCGAATTGATTATCAGGATTGGGCCGGCAGTACCCCCACCGTAATATTTGAATTGATTATCAGGTTCTCTCCCTCTTCTTCCCGACATATTATATCTATAAAAAAATATTATGTTAATATACTTGTTAGGGCCCGCCTTGGTACATGTGATGTATATCCATGCCACCCATCCATTTTGTCAAATTATTTTAAGGAACGGTCCAAAAAATGAGAATTATCCAAATCTCAGGTGGAACACACGGTAGGGATTTCCAGTGGCCCCCATAAAGTTTTTAATTGTGGGGATTTAATCACTAGTCTTTCTGGGAGTATGGCCCACGTAATATTTGGATATGACTCATTTTTGGGCTCATGTAGACCACACCAAAATGGCAATTTAGTTCATCCAAATGCGACCACTTTCTGTGGGGCCCACTTACATTATTATTGTTTTGATTTATTTATTAATTATATATTTGAAGATGGAAAAAAAGGTTCACGTATGCATGCTCATGATTCGGGCTTGCGATGAACATACAATGTCTCAAACGTCATGCCGGTCCACTCATCAGTTGGGCCACACATGTGAGAAAGATAGATGATTAAAAAAAGAAACAAAACAATCAACACACGAAAAAAAAAAAAAAAAAGACCGACGTTCCATATTCAGCATACACGTGGCCAAAGATATGTGGAATCGCCTGATATCTCTACCATAGATTGTTCTCAGTGAGCCCCATCTAATAAACAGCCTAGATCTTGCTCATGTATGGCACGTCTCCTCCATGGTCTTAACCATAGGTTTGATGTTTTCATTTCAATTATCAATAGAGAAATATTCACATACTGTGCAGTGGCACGCCGCACCATAAAAGATCAACTAAGGTGAAAACCCAGATGACCCACTCATCAAACCATCAAAACCAATGAACAGTCACGATCCAACTCAGATTGGGCACGTGTGGTCCCACCACTAATCAGTATATTGATCTCATTTTCGCCCCAAATGATGTTTATGGTGTGGCCCACCTTACAAAGTTAACATGTTTCATTGGTGGTTATCAAGTAATTAAAAAATAAAGTGAATGAAATAGAGAACTCACGTTTTAACAGTAAGAATCATTGTCCCACTGCCATTTGTGGTGTGGTCCACTTGAGATTTGGATATGACTCATTTTTGGGCTCATGATCTAAAATGATCTCACCAAATAGATGAGCGGGGTGGATACAACAACTACATCATTGTGTGGCCCATTTAACTTTCATCTCCTTTAAATCATCTGTACCACTCGAAACTCGAGGGGTGAATGTGTGGTAGACCAGCCAGTCATGTCACAGGCTCTGTGGGTCCACCTTGATATATATATATATATATATATATATATATATATATATATATATATATGGGAAAAGGTACTATGCGCTCGACCTCACGATAAGCTCCCGTGAGGTCGAGTTGTGTGAGCCCCACCGTGATGCGTGTCAACCATCAACACCGTGCATTTGATGGGTCCCCTTTAAATTATGGGATATCCCAAAAATCAGCCGTATACGGAACTCAGGTGGGCCATACCATCTAACAATACACACACACACACACACACACCATCTAACAATATATATATATATAGGAAAAAGTACTATGCGCTCGACCTCACGATAAGCTCCCGTGAGGTCGAGCTGTGTGGGCCCCACCGTGATGCATGTCAACCATCAACACCGTGCATTTGATGGGTCCCCTTTAAATTATGGGATATCCCAAAAATCAGCATTGATAGGGAAGCACCAAAAGTGTGAATATTTGCAAGTGAAGCATTGATAGGGAAGAAGTCCTTGCTGCTTTTTTGGTTGTAAACAGGAAAACATCTATCAAATATCAATGCACCTTAGCCTTCTGTTGCATTGTTAAGCCATCCAAGAATTTGTGAGATGTGGGCAGTAGAGAGAGTTGCATGGAAGCTTCATCATTGAAGGGAGGACCTTTTTATAGTAAATAGGCCACTTCCTTTTAGGGCCTATTTGTTTTACCAATTACCACAGTAATGTAAAGGAAATGTGCAATGCTTACAAATTACTTTACTGATCTCCTAACAACATCTGCATTTGATCATCGATTCCTGTGTTTGGTTTATTAGCGATAAAATTGTAACGATGGCATTTTTACATTAATGTCAAATCATCACCAAAATACACTAATGTTGCTATTTGGATTAAAGATTTGCACAACAATGCCATGAAAAAGTGAAATGATTACAAATTCTTTTACTTGTCTTTTGAGTACATCTGCATTTGACTAAAGACTCTCATGTTTAGTTTGCCGGTAGTAAAATCGTAATGATGACACTTTTCCTTTCAATTACCAAGGTATTGGCAAAACAAGCTAGTTATAAATAATAAATAGGCTCTCGTGAAAATGACAATTCATTAGATGTGCATACCAACTTGTGGGAGTAAACTGTGAAAGGGAAGAAATAGAAGTTGTTGCTATGTACGGGTGGTAGGGAAACGTCTGTCGATGTAACTTAACAGTTAGCTCATAAGGGGGTATCTTTTCTTTATTAAATCACTCTCAGGAATATACCAGTTTAACATTTTGACTTCCCTCTGTAATTAACAAGCTTAAGAGAATTCAAAAAGACTCTCTTTGGAAAGGGATGGAAGGTCGACATTTCCACCTTTCCGAAATGGGAGAAGTGTAGAGACTTGTGTGCGTGGGGTGGGTGGGGATAAGGTTTATGAAGACTATGAATCAGTATAACACTTGTTGGGAAAGTGTTTGTGGTGCTCATGGTGTGTTATAAAGGCCGTTATGTGGTAATTGTTACACATTACAGGGTTGTAACCAGTGTTCGAAGTATCGGTATCACTACAAGTTTCGTTGACCCGGGATATAGAAACAATATTGATATCGCCGATAATATCGTTGATAACTAGAAATGCGGGAAAACATAGGAAAAATGGTGGAATTTTCAGCAAAATTTCAAGATATGTTAAAATGTACATATTGGCATATTTAGAAATAAAAAAACTGTAAAAAAAAAAAAAAAAAAGAGAGAGAGAGAGAGAGAGAGAGAGAGAGAGAGAGAGAAGAAATGCATGTATAATAAGTTTTCATTTAATGGAGCATTAAAAGCATGTGTTGTTGTAAGAAATCAGTCCTACCATTCCATCCAACATATTTAACCATCCAACCTTTCATCCAAACATCCACTGATATTGCAAAATATCAACAACACATGATATTTCACCAAAAAATCATCAATAATTGGAAAGGAAATGAAATATTGTGGTCTCAATATCGCGCATGTTGCGATATCAATAATATCGAGATATTATTAATATTATCAATGACAAATTGAACACTACATAGGAGGTTTATTAAAAAAAGAGACCTTAGTAGCCGTTACGGGGTCGAAACGACCTACCATTATGGAATACCTTGATTGGTGAAGAGGAGAAAAGTTATTTTTTTACACACACTCACCAACACCACACGGGCACTCGATCCCTGGTCTCAATATTGAAACAGAGTTTGTCTACCACTGAGCCATGGAGCTGCACCCAGAGGAGAAAGCCTTTGGAAGCAAGTGATTCGTGTAAATATAGATTCACTAACATAGGAGGTTTACTAACGTCTCAATATAGAACATCTACATTTTGTATGGTGTTTAGGGTGAATAAAAAAAAATTTCCATTAAGGAGATCGTGATTTCCATAAATGATGAGATACACAATTTGGGGATATGATCATGCTCATTCATATCAAGTGACAGGTAAAAGAAATCAAGGTTTCCCAATTCTATTGTATTTTTGGTATCGGGACCGTTTGGAATGACCTTACTAATGATGAAATAGTTGAATGTCTCAGCCTTATAATGTTGTTGAATGAACAATTATCTTCAGTGGATGAGAGAGATTGTTGAAATGGAACAAGAAAAATCAAGGGAGTTTTTGGTCAACACCTTTTATGCCTGGGTATTAGGAGTGGAATGTAGTAGACTGGCATCCCAACAACTTTGATAAAGTTGTAGCATGATACCAGAGGGATATTGCCTTTGACTAGTTGGTCGGGAGGGAAAATGAACTATCCATCACTCACTTTAGTAGACAAATGATGAGTACTACCACCGTCTACATCCTTTGCCTTCAGAACACATAATCAATTCAACACTTTTTTATACATTGTGAAATTTCGAAGTTCCTTTTTTCTTGGGGAGGATTTGTGTGGTGGAGATAACTCTGCAAACCATGATTATGCTCATTTGTTTCATGTGGTGAGCGGAAGAAGCCAAGGTTTCACATTTGTGTTTCTAGTACGAGGATAAACTTTTGGAAGGACCTAGCTAAAGATAAAATTGTGGAATTTTTCAGCTTCATAGAGTAATCAAATGGATCTTTGAGGTTTGAAACAAGGGCAACCTTCAATCAAAAAGCAAAATTTTACGGAGGTTGGTCTGGTAGCATATGGACAATAATTTGGGAGGACCAATACCATAAAATATTCCATTGTCATTCGCCCTACGGTCATTAGATGAGGAAATGCTACTACTACGCTTGTGGTCGAGTTTCCAAAGGTTGTTGTAAAGACTTGTTTCTGAGCAATGAGGATTGATTCTCTACTGTTTTCAAATAGATAATTGGATGACCCCTCCTTATCTTTTCCTTTTTGTCTTCATGTGATGTCTGGGTGTGGTTATAATATAAGCCTCTTTTGCTTTAGCTCCTAGCTTAATGAAATTTCATTACCTCTAAAAATAATAAAAAATACTAAGGATTGAGATAGCAATTTTGGATCTGAATACACATTTTCTTCCTAATAATATTAAGGATTGAGACAACGACTTTGGATCGGAATAAACATATTCTTTTTGTTTTGAAAGAAAACAAAAATTAATAAACAACCAGCAAAGCGGGGAAAGAATACAACCCTACACTACACGAAGGTAGCAAAAATATCACCTGCCTTTACATACACTGCCCAAGACTTCAAAAGCCTTTCAATCCACCCATTACATCATCTACCCCAGCCTTTCATTTCGAAAACATCATCTGTTTCTCAGCCCCCAAATTGCCCAAAACAAACCCCATCAAAATCAGTCTCCACTTATCTTTTCCAATTTCCCTACTCCACCTCCATGCCAAACCCACATGAGGTCCTCTACCGAATATGGCAGAACCCAATCCACATGAAGCGGGACTAGGAAATAAGCCCATATTTTGGAAGCAAAGCAACAATGTAAGAATAGATGATCAATAGACTGCATTCTCCTCACACCAAGAACATGATCAACGCTCTCCTCTAGAGGTTATCAATGGTAAGAATTCTCTTTCGCCACAAAAGCCAAACAAGCACTGCCACCCTAGGAGTACCATAGAACCAAAAATGGAAAGGATGGGGAGGAGATGAGCATGATCGATCCTCGCCCAAGCATATAACCATAGACCGAAGGATGACTTCTCCAAAAAATTGCATCTGAGAGGGATGGAGATGGGGTAAAATGAAAAAGATGAGAAAACAAAGAAAAAAATCCCCAACTTCATCGTCCGTCATATGCCTCCCAAAAGGGGGATTCCAAATCACCGAGGCGCCAACCATAGAAAAACATTCCGCCATAGAAACAAAACGATCTGGAGCAAGTCTTGCCACTCTTGAGCATAAGTCCTGAAGCGCATGGTCTCCACACCAAATATCTACCCAAAAATGAATACGTTACCCATTACCCAAGTAAAAAGCCATTCTTTGATTAACAAGATGCTCTGTCAACACTATCATCCTCCAGACATGGGAAGCTTTGTACAGCGAGGATCTTGTCACAAACCAACCACCTTTATTTCCCTCCAAAGCCTCCCTTCTTCGGACCCAAAACGCCAAATCCATTTTGCCGAGAAGAGCCAAATACAAATCCTGAACTAATTATGTATGGTTTTTTTTATTATTATTACAATTTTTTATTCCTACATGTGTAAACATGTGTCTTTTAACATCTCCTAAAGTCCCACCAAATTTCTCAAGGTTTTCCCCGATATTTCCCTTAGACAACCATATTTTCCAAGTATCAGTGATAATATCAACAATATCGACACATGTTGCCATATTCTCGGCCATCGATACATGTAAGATGTAACAATCCCGATGCTATGAACCAAGGTGTTCCAAAACGGTAACGGTGGCCATAATGGCCACCATCGTTGCCGTTATGATACAGGCCGTAATGGTTGTTACACCCATTACGGCCCCTGTATCGGCCGTTATGGCCGTTTTTTTATTTTTTGAAAAAACGGTTACAGGACCGTTACAAGGCTGTTATGACCTATTTTTTCTGTAACAATCGTTATGTAACCGGTTTTGAATACCTTGCTCTAAATGCTAACCAGGTGCCACTCCGACTTTAGATTGCTTTAGACTCTTGCTCCCGATACTGCTTTCTAACCTATTTATGCTTGCTAAAGTTCGAAATAGACACCTTACCAATCCTACACCAAAATTTGTTGCCGTTTTGCCTCGCAATCCTTGCAATTGTAATCTGTATTGTTATAACTTGTGGGTTCAAAACAACATTTTTTATAGGTTTGTGGTTCTATTATTTTCTCCAATTACGAAAAATAATGTTTTTTCTTAGCTTGACTCACTTTGCATTGACTCGACCAAATCACCACGTCAAACTCACCCAACACAATTTCTTCTACTAGCTTTCATCACCAACATCTGAGAAAGTGTGTTAGAAGTTTTCCAACTATGGCATCAAGTTCAACTTACACGTGAGTTATGCATCACCTCAAGTTGCACCTCACTAGTTGACAAAAAGATGTTATTCTACATGTTTGGCTAACGCATGAGTTCTATTTGTTCTCTATGTTTATGTGCAATTATGGTTCCAAGCATGCATGAACATGGAGATAAGTGGAAAGATAATGAGAAATACCTCTCAAGCGTCTGCCTTTGGGACACATTTCCCAATGTGCCAACTAGAAAATGAATTTGTAATCCACTCAGATTACATGAAGAGTAAATAAAACTGCAAAATGAGTACAGTGGTCAAGGTCAGTAGGTTACACATAATAAAAAGGAAATGCATGCATGCACACATTCAAGAACAAACTAGTTTGAGGCTTTTGCAATTGTATCATATTGTAAGATCACCCTACCTTCAACGCACAAGGTTGGATAGGTGATGCCCATTGCAGATTGCACATTAGCACCAGGTCAACAAAATCACCATGATCAGAAGTTCATAGCAATCTGATCAAGAACCCAACAAATGGAGAACCAATTTTGTCAATCGAACATTTTTAGGCTCTTGAATGGATAGTTAGGATTGATCATGATCATTCCAAATGTGATTGACAGTGGTTCCATCATCAGACATGCCACCCTAGTCAAATTCCAAGGTAGGTTATCATGTTCGATGCAAAGAATTTCACCTATAATATAGTGTGAAGTCCTTTGCAAAAGATGGTGGTGGCCCCACTATTGACCTACAAAGAGTACTGCATAGGTGGGGCCAATCATGCGTACTTTATGGCCCCCTCCACGATCGGATAATCTTGGGCCTTCAAAATGGATAGTTAGACCTCAGCATAACAGTATGTCAGCCTGCCCATTCATTTTGCAAGTTCCCAATGGCTAGGACCATTCAATTGGTGAGATAAGGTAACTGGCCATGGAAGAGGATCGCATTAGCACCACTCACATGCAAATATGATCTCGCCCAATATTGAACCCCAATCCAATTATTAGATGCACACACTAAAGCAAGGGTGGAAAACTTGCGACTCAAAATCAGTTCATCCTACTGCAAACCTTAGACTTGGATGAGTAATTATTTCTTCTTCTTCTTTTTTTTTTTTTTGAACTTGTCAATATTTCATTTCACATTTGAGATATAAGGCACATGTATGAATGTAGTTCATAAAAAGATGACAACTAGAAGCTCCTCTTCCCTTTACTTTAACAATGAATGTGAAAAATAAATCATCTTTGAAATCTTTATTGTTTTTTCTTAATTTTTCTTATTCATCCATCATCGCTATCAATAGCAGCAAAATGGATGGAAGATAGGATTCAAAAATCCAGATTGGGCTTTTCCAATAAGGATAAACACACAAAAGATTTCCCCGAAACCCTTGGAGAACTTGCAACCGATTCTAAACGTCATGGCAGTTGTCCTGGGCATCTATTGTCGTTAGAGTCACTCAAGCTGTTCCCCCGTTGTTGATCATAGCCAGCATTGTCTCATCCCTAAATCTTTGATTAACAGGACTCTTAACCCTTTAGAGTCAAGACTCAAATATACCTAATATAGCCGAAAGGCTCAAAGCTAACACAATAGGGCCGAAAGCTTGTGATGTTATCCCATGGAAGAAGTCACTCACTTGTATCCATCAGAAAATGTACTATCTCACCTAACTGGAGAGTTTGGAATGTATGTTAAGAACTGATGCAACTCATGCCGGAAAAAAAAAAAAAAAAACAGGCGAGTTGATTGATTGGGAAATTATTGGGCACTTCTTAGTTTGAAAGAGTTTAGGAGCATTTGAAACATAAGAAAGGAGTTGATAAAATGGAGACAAATGAAACATTAAAATTTGGAAAATTGACAAGTAGAGAGAGAGAGAGAGAGAGAGAGAGAGAGAGAAGAATAAAATGGCCTTGAAATGAACGCTAATTAAGAGACTTAAAAAGTTTTATATACTTAGGATACCGGATCGACATGGTATGATACAGTACTGACACCAAATACTTCATGCAGGATTTGTTTCCGCTATACCTTGACTGTGATTTTCCAACTCCTAGGAGTTCACTACACATTTTTGTTATCAAAGATACATTGAAGTAATGGTGCCAAAATACTTCTCATAAAGACAACGAATATTAGCAATTTCAAAGCTAGGAACATAGGAAAATAATATTTCTTTTAATAAAACCAAAAACTAACAGTATGGTATAGCTCCCATATAAAAACCATGAACTAAATTGACAAGCTTGTCACAAATGGGATACCAATATCCATAACCATGTCCTACATTTCAAGAAATGAGTTGCATCCCCCATCCTCCAATTAGTGTCTACACTAGGACACCTAGGTAATATAGGTTTTGACTTGGGAGGAATGATTTCACCATAGCCACATTACATGATCTATTCTAACTTGCACAATCGGTAATTCATCTCATCCAAGTATTAGACAAGTAAATGCCCCCTTGCCCAACCAGTCATAACATTTACTAGTTCATTTCATGGACAAGATGTCTAGCTTTAATTGGGTATCACTCAAGACTCATTCAAACATATTATTATTCGACCATCATCGCACCTCCCTTGCTCAAATAGATATGATGTGATGTAAGCAACTTATGAGATAATCCGAAATGGAGATATTATTTGTTTTTCAGAATTCCCCTGCCAAGCAACAAATGAGATGTACAAGCTCCAAGGTGATGCATCGAGGCCATTTATTCAACGGGCTTACAAGGGGACCCAGAGATGCGTCCCACTTGCTGACTGATAGACATAGGACATCCAGTTCCTGTGGGGCCCAAAGAGACAATTGGATGCCCATTCATTGCACGAATTAGTGTTTAGGGCCATGGGGGCAATCGGATTGTGAATACAACAAACAGATCAAGGACTTTGTTAAACCATGAGAGATTGCATTGTGGAAACTGTAACTTTTTTATTTCATTAACAATGAGGAGAATCTATAGAAGAGATTGGGGGATCTGGAGAGATCTTAATAGATACACATCTGAATGAAGATGAGCGATGGGGTCACGATAACGGATCTAGATCGGGAACAAAAGATGCAAATCCAACATGAAGCAGCCAGATCCATCAGCAAGCATCAGAGACGGGTATGGCTGGCTCGCATAGATTAGGGTATTAGAGTGCTCTGACGATGACAATGGAAAATGGTTTAAGATGGATCCCCAATCTAGATCAGAGATGGTGCAGAAACCAGAGAGATGGGTTCGGACATCTGATTAGCAAGAAGATCCAGTGGGTTGCTGAGAATCTGATGAAGATGCACAAATAGACGATGATGATAAGGGCATTGATTGCAAGCTGCATTGATGCGTTTACAGTGACAGTTTGGGTTTCCAGCAAGGGTAGGGATGAGTGATGGGTGATGGGTTTATTGCTTAGATGGGCTTCCAACATACGATGGATGGTTTGTTGCCAAAAACAACAGCGGCAGTGGTGGTTTGTCAGATCTAATGGTAGCAAGAGGCTAAGATGGCTTTGCAGGAGGTGTACGGTAGCTCCGGGAGGATAGAAATAGCTGCGAAGTATAGATCTAGACAGCCCAACAGCAGACGACACAATCAGAGGTAGTGTGCACAGAGATTGGAAATGGCAAATGAGTTTCAGAAGCTATCGACAGAAAGAGGGCTATTCAGTGATGGCGGATCTAAATTCAGCAGCGGGGTTGAGGTCTGGCCAACGACGGATTGGCAGCGGAGATGGGGAAGATGTGACAGACATGGCAGTGCGATGGCAACAACAGACTGGATCTGGGTGCTGGTGGTGGCTGCAAAGTAGGGGCAGTGACAATACAACTACCGGCGACAAAGGGTTAGCCAGAAAATACCACCGTGGCCGAGTAACCAGAACCGCTGGACGATGCTGGATCTACTTTTGTTCAGATCTAGAGTTGTAGATCTGATTGCAAACAATAGATCTGCTTCCAGATGGAGAAGAGGATTGAATCAATGTGGTCTCTAGTGATCACCAGAAATGAGGAAAAGGATGGGTTCGATCACTGGTATACAAGATTTGGGTAGATTCAGGCAGCATCCGATCAAGAACAGTTGATAAATGGTTGCCAATTCAGGATGGGTTTGGACAGGGTTCGGATCGGATCTAATGATGGATTCCGGCACTATTGCCAAAGAAGTTGGTGCAAGGATGGCAGGTGGCTGGCCCGCATCAGGTTTGCAGGCAGGAAACAGAGACAAGGGGTGCTGGCAATGGCAGGCTAATGACAAATCTGGGATAGACCATCGATAACCACGCTACAAACAGATCACCGAATAGAGCAGTGGCATCATTCTGAATAAGAAGATAAAGCGGTTGCTGATGTGGGTGATGGTGATTCCAGTTGGAGATGGGTTCTGACACTGAAACTGTACGGGGCTTATTTTGGTGCTTGTAGGCGGCAAGATTGCAGCGACCAGACCCAAGTGCTACTGTAGATCCAGAAATGGTTGCATGTAGTGGGTTGGAGAGCAAACTGTTGTAGCAGTCATGCAGGCGTATGGTTGTGGTCATGAACAGCTAATAGATTTTGGGTTTGGGCAAAGATCTTTTGTATCCAATACTGGCATCGGTACCTTTGATACCATGTTAAATCACAAGCGACTACATTGTGGAAACTGTAACTTGCTTATTTCACTAACAATGAGAAGAATATATGGAAGAGATGGGAGATCTATAGAGATCTAGAGATATTTTAACAGAGAAACATGTTTAACACATTGAAATAATGTAATTTAGAAGACTGCCCTAATCTACTTTAACAGACTTAAATAGTGGTTTTGGTGTGCGACTTGCCTGGAGAAGGAAAATGGTACAACTTGCCAAACTCGTCCTTTTTGGGCTATCAGTCTGGCAACTCATTTCATTGTGGACTGAAACTGACACGACACGGACTTCATATCTAACAATATTTTAAACCATGGACGCCTGTGGAGCCCACAAACCAACCACCTAAGTGTTAAACGCCAATCATGTGGTCCACTGTGGTCAAGCAATTTATTCCCAATAGTCTCATATTCTGTTTTTTTAATTAAGTAGGCTAACTTTTTTATGAAACTTGTTTAAGAAGCAAGCTTTTTTTATTGGTACGAAAATATTATTAAAAAAGGAGGAGAAAGAAACAGCAAGCCCAGAAAGACATTCGCCGAAGCAAGAAAGAGGACAGATACGACCATACTCTAGAATGGAGAAGGAAAGATGAATATTACCAGCCCAAAATAGAAAAGCCCCTCAGCTACCTCTTTAAGGAGCAAGCTAATTAACCGAATTCTTAAAGTACAAAAGTATATTGTATGACAGGACAACATATTTACAGGCCATACACATGTAACAATGCATTATTCATTCGATCAATGAGACTTGAGAGGTTTAGTTTGGTTTAGTGAATTAGAAGAGTGATTCGTCATCTTTCTAACACTTTCTGCTATTAGAGGGCTCTTTAAGTCTTTCAATAGTCCCTTTACCTTTCCCTGATATTCTGCAAATTGGAATGGAATTTTACAGAGATTTTGAATCACATTTCTCATACAAAATCACCTATTCCATTACTTTAACTTTGGGTTCAGTTTTCTGCTCCATAATGAATCACAAGGCAAGTCTATGCCAACCACTTCATTTGAACAATCTACGGTACCTCACAGTGTCAGCAACAAAATAGAAACATAAAGAAACTCCAGGAGAGAAACTCCATCAAAGATGTCCACTAACAAATACTACGTTCAACTACAGAAAATTCGATGAATATTGTACTTTTATATAACTACAGCTTCATATGTAAACCAACTACATAGCGGTGAGATAGTGGTGAGATAGCGGCGAATTTCCTTTCAGCGGTGAGATAGCGGTGAGATAGTAACCTCAGTTTGGAAGCGGTAAGCTTCTCGGAGCAGCAGGTGCTGCATGGAGGCAGATGTGGCAGAGAGGGAAATTCCAGATCGAGAAGATGAGCTGTTTCAGTGGCAGACCGTTGAAAGGAAAGGTGGGAAAGGCAGGGAGATGGCTGGGAAGGTGAAAAATAAAGCTTCATACCCAACTCTGTTCGTTAAAGGCTATCCAGAAGGGTGGCTCCCGCCAAACTTCGAGCGATTTTTCGGGCATGCAAGGGCTGTTATGGACGTTGTCCTACCTCGAGACAAGGTCTCGGGCCTTTTCAGAGGTTTTGCCCTCGTTCGTATGCGTTCTGAGGCGGAGCTAGGAAGGGCAATCTAGATGCTACATGGCCAAAGCTTCGGTGGAAAACCGATTCTAGTTCAAAGGGCTAGATTTGGCCCAGAAAGGATGGAACCCAAGAAAGCTTCAATTGAGCGTAAGGTAACAAATAAGATCCCTGGACATATGGTGAGGCCCTCTAGGATTACTCCCACAGCCCACGGTATCGGCGGGCATTCCTTTAAGGACGCTTTGCTAAACTCGGGGGGCACTTCATCTCAGACAATTCAAATTCAACCCCCAACTAATCTCTTGGCGCCTTTGGAGAAACATGCAAAGGTTGGTTTGGGGGCTACATCCACCCCTAATCAGCGGGCCATCAGTATTAGCATCGATAGACTAGAGCGTTCGAAAAGGGAGTTGCATGAAACGGTAGTGGTGACTACCCGGGATGGTGTCTTGATTTCTCAGGTTCGATGGCTCGACGAGTGTTGCGGTTTGAGTCCAGCAAACTATTCCATCAAGCCAATAGGATATAATGATCTGTGGATCAAGGTATGTCCGAGAATTAACCCGGAGCTTATCACGATGGCGGGAGCTCTCCACACTGATGATCTGATAATGAAGGCTCAAAAATGGAATGATTATTCCATCTTTGGGATGGAAGAATTCTGGGTTCTCATCTGGGGGGTCCCGCTCGAGCTATGGTACAATGAATTTTTTATACAGGCAACAAATATGCTTGGCTCTCTTATTCAGAGATCTGAAGACAAAGATGGGGGTGGAAATGGCGGTAATCCGAGCTCAAATCAGAAGAAAAAAGGGCGATCCGCTGCCAAGTGAACTGCAGGTTATGGTCAAGGGTAGAGTGGTGCTACTGCCAATTCAAAGATAGACGACGGAGGAGCTGCATCCTAGGTGGGGAGATTTCTGGCAGATGAAGGAGACAGCTTCTCCTACACCTCCAGCGGGTCTGGTTTCGGTGGAATATCCTGCTCCATACTCTGCTGGAGCACGAAACAATTTTATCCCGGCTGGCGTGCCTCAGGAAAGTTCTGATATGCGTGTTCAGCACGATTGTCAGACGCGTGTCCCAATTGCGGACGCTGCTCGGGTTTTGCATGCTATAATCCCCCCCAACGAGACTCGCGAGTCCCTCTCGCCTCATGCGCGGCCTTCAAGTGCAACAAGTGGCGCTTGCACTGATTTGCGCGACACGGTCGTGCCTGTTTCCCACGAGTCAAGCTAGCCCCTTTGTGAGACTCGCAACTCCGCTACTTTAGGCATGCCGCTCTCACGAGAGGACATGTCTGGCGTCATCAATTTCACTCCTAACAAGTCAACGCGTTTATATGTGCGGGGCACGAGACTCTCGGGATCGTCCTTATGGCCTCCCAAGATTTTGCCACATCATCAAGGGCCGAACAAAGTTTCCAATGTGTCGATTCCTATCCCGAGGTGGACACCTAGCATTGCAGATATTGATCCGGCGCGCCTCTTCAATAGTTGTTGCAGGATCAGTGGTTCAGATCCAGCCCTGGAGATAGGCTTGGGAATGGATCAGACTTGGCAGATAACTTCTAATCTCAACCTCACCACTCAAGTCGATCCAAACTTAGACCGGTGCCTCGTTCCGGTCCATACAACCCCGACCCTATACCCGAACCTTTGTGCGTTCAAAAGGAAAGGATCCCCAACATATCAAAAGAAAGTAAAGGAGAAATATCAGGTAGCAAAGGTTTCTGAAGCTGAGTTTGACTGTTCCTCATGGGATTCGGACGGGCCCACATCGACAGCTTCTAGGATGTCTTCTTCTCTCGCTGTTAGGGACGCTCTATCTGATCAGGATCTATCTTCCTTTTTCCAAGATGGGATTAGTGCTTCTTGATGCGGAACCGCTTCAAATGTGCGCTGGTACGCCGCCAAACAAGGATGGCAATTTAAAGGAGAAGATGGACGATCACGGGGCTAGAGCCAAACTAGTTGACACCATCCATCAGATAGAATGGGTGAGGAAGGCTGTCAGTCATGTCGGAAGGGCTCTAGGTCTATCTTTCAAGGACTGCCCGGAAGATTTTGCTGCTCTGTTCAACTGTATGGAAACTCGTGGCAGACCAATCTCCGAGCCCATAACTCCTAGAAAATGTCTATCTAAGCCCTGCAGTAACAGGGAGCTTCGAAGGCTTGCTGAGAGACCTCTTTCAGTTGTCAATAACAAGTTGGGGGCGACCACCCAGGTATCTAAGGGCAGCGTGGTGATCACATGAAGATCTTCTCTTGGAATATGAGGGGAGTGGGCTCAATTCAAAAACGAAGAATCATCAAGGACTCGTGCGGGAGGAGAAACTCTGATGTGATTTGCTTTCAGGAAACCAAGATTCCGAAATTTAACGATAGGATCTTAAGATCTCTCTGGAAAGCGTCTGATGCAAACTAGGTGACATTGGATGCGATTGGCTCTGCAAGAGGCATCCTAGGGGCATGGAAATCTGCCCAATGGTCGCTAGTTGATAGCTGGACTGGGACTTAGTCGGTTTCGATTATCCTCCAAGATAAAGCTTCTCCATTTTTCTGCCTCATCTCGTCGATTTATGGCCCTACCCAGGACTCTTGTCAGCAAGCTTTTTTGGAAGAATTAGGAAGGTCCAGGCAGAGACTTGTGGGCCCCTGTTGTTTTGTGGGGGACTTCAATGTGGTCAAATACGTGGAAGAAAAATCTCTCGGTCGCAAGACCTCCCCCTTGATGCGTGCTTTCTTCTCTTGGATTAATGATCAAGAGTTGTTGGATCTTCCCCTTCTCAGTGCCAGATTCACTTGGACTAATGGTAGAGTAGATCCGATTTTTTCCAGGTTAGATAGAATTCTGATTTCCCCGGAAAGGCTGGAAAAGTACCCACTTGTGTCTCAGACAGCGCTCCCGAGAATAACTTCGGATCATTGCTCGCTTCTTCTCGCGTCGGACGACCAAAATTGGGGCCCGAAACCGTTTAAGTTCAAGCTATCATGGACCAAAATTAATGGTTTTTCGCAAATGGTTGTTGACTGGTGGGATAGCTTCTCAGTGGAAGGTTTCGCCGGGCATAGGCTCTGTTATAAGTTGAGGATGTTGAGAGAGAAAATTAAGATTTGGAAGATGTCTGAATTCAGAAATAGGGAAGTGGAATCGGAAGTCTTTCTAAAAGAGTTACAAGCGCTTGATGCTAAAGCTGAAGCAGGAGCTAAGCCACCTGATTTTCTATCTCGACGTATCCAGATTATTCAGGCACTATCTGACCAAGCTCTTCTAAATGAAATGAATTGGAAACAAAAATCCCGATCTAGATGGATTCAGGAGGGTGACAGCAATACCAAATATTTCCACGTGATTACCAATATGAATGCTAGAAGAAATAAAATTAGTATTGTGGTCGACGGTTCTCGGGTTGAAGACAGGGAGCAAATTACTATAGAAGCAATCTGCTATTTTAAAGCGCAATTCCAAGGTGAGAGGTGGGGTAGACCTAAATTGGACAAGCTTATCCGATACCGATTCTTGCAGCCTAGAAGCCCCGTTCAGCGAGGAGGAAGTGTGGAAAGCAATGGCTGCGCTAGGTGGGGACAAGGCCCCGAGCCCAGATGGTTTCCTGATTTCTGTTTTTCAAGAATTCTGGAACATCCTTAAGGGTGATCTTATGGAGTTTGTGAGGGGATTTCATGATAGAGGCAGACTATCGAAGGGTCGGGGGGCTTCATTCATTGCGCTTATTCCGAAAGCTTAAGGGGCTGTTGCGCTTAAGGATTTTAGACCCATTAGTCTTCTTGGGAGCCCTTACAAAATCCTAGCCAAAGTGCTAGCTTCTCGGTTGAATATGGTAATAGGAAAGATCATCTCCGACAATCAGAGTGCATTTATCCCAGGAAGGCAGATGGTGGACTGCGCCCTCATTGCAAACGAATGTTTGGATTCCGCTCACAAAGCTGGCTCCAAAGTTCTGATGTGCAAACTGGACATCGAAAAGGCCTATGATCACGTCGATTGGGATTTTCTGCAGTACATGCTTAGAAGGATGGGTTTCGGCGCAAAATGGAGACATTGGATGAGGGAATGTATCAGTTCAGCTCACTTTTCCATTCTTCTAAACGGATCCCCCAAAGGTTTCTTCAAAAGCTCGCGTGGCTTGCGGCAAGGCGATCCGCTTTCCGCACCTTTGTTCCTCATTATTGGAGAGGCCCTTTCCAAAATGTTGAATAAAGGAGAAGACAAAGGTCACATCAGTGGTATCAGAGTTAAAGGCATGCCAAAGGCAATTTCCCACATTCAATATGCGGATGGCACTCTTATTTTCTACACGGTAGACTATGCGCTGGTGGATAATTTACATTCCGTCATCCGTTGCTTCGAGGTGGTGTCAGGTCTGAAAGTAAATTTGGCCAAATCAAAATTATATGGCATTAATATGGAGCTCAAGGAGGTTTCAAGTTATGCTCAGATGATGGGTTGTGCAGCGGCCTCGTTTCCTTCTTCCTTTGTTGGCTTCCCTCTATGTACGAGGGCGCCCCCTAAATCTGCGTGGGACAAGGTGATAATTCGTATCAAATCCTATCTGGCCAAATGGAAGTGTTGTTTCCCCTCGAGAGGTGATCGGCTCACTCTCATAAAGGCGGCCCTGTCCAATCTGCCTGTGCACCTCATGTCCCTCTTCAGATGCCCTCCTAGTATTTTGAAGTCGATCGATAAGTTGAGGTGGGATTTCTTCTGGAACGGCAAATCTGATAAAAGTAAACATCATCTTGTGAAGTGGAAGCAAGTGTGTTGTAGTTTTAAAGACGGGGGCGTTGGTATAAGGGACCTCAAGGCGATGAATGACGCTCTTTTGGGAAAATGGATGTGAAGACTTGGGACTGAAAATGATAGCTTATGGAATCAAATGATCAAATATAAATATGGTAGTTCCATAGGGGGTTGGTGGTCTAAGCCCTCTTCTACCTACAGAGCCTCAGCTATTTAGAGGGGTATTTTGTCGATGCGCAAGTAGGTGCTTAAAGTTGTTTTCGACCCAGGGAAGGGAGATCGAGTTTAGTTTTGGGAAGATACCTGGCTAGGAGATGCTCCTCTGAAAGATCGTTATACTGCTCTCTTCCAGCTTGCCCCGACCAAAGAAATCATGATCAACAGATGCGTGATTACTTCTGGTGAAGAGACAGTCTGGAATATGGTTTGCAGAAGACACTTACAGGACTGGGAGGCCTCCGATTATGTTGATCTTCTTCAACAGCTTCAGAGTATCAAGTTGGATTCTTCTTCTGCTGATCGTATCAAGTGGAGATGGGAAAAGTCGGGTGCATTTTCCGTTAAGTCCCTATATCAGAAGCTATCCATATCCCCTGTCTCACTTTCTCCTCCGTCTTCCCTTATCTGGCGATGTGGGGTCCCCCCCAAATTTCTGGTATTCGGTTGGCTCATGGGGCAAAAAAAAATTCTGACGATTGATAATTTGAAAAAAAAAAGGGGGAATGCCGATTGTCAATATCTGCTTGTGTTGCATGAAGGGAAAGGAAACAATTAATCATCTCCTCCTCCATTGTCCGTTCATAGCATCTGTGTGGGCAGATTTTTTGCATTGCTTTAGGATAAGCTGGTGTCTTCCAGGCTCGGTTGATCTCCTTCTTCGCGCCCGGTATGGGGTCAGCCTGGGCAAGCGGTTAAAGCATCTATGGAGAATGTTGATTCTAGCAATCTGGTGGGCAGTTTGGATAGAAAGAAACAGCAAATGCTTTGAAAAGATCTCAAATTCGGTGAACAGTATTACCGCTTATGCTAAACGTTTGCTCGTAGAGTGGGCTGCGTCTGATTCGTCTCTTAGAAATTTTGATTTTTCCTTTTTATCATTGTTGTAGGGTCCACCTTCTCGGCGGACCATCTCTTTTGCGGGGTGGTTACCTTGTGTTTGTTGTTTTTTTCTAGTTTTTTTCAGTCTTTGTTTTCTTCCTTTCCTCTCTAATGAAATCTCAGTGATCTTTCAATATATATATATGTGTGTGTGTGTGTGTGTGTGTGTGTGTGTGTACCAACTACATACGGTATCAAATCCAACACAACTGCCTCTTACAATACTAAACAAAGGCTCATTTAGATGTGTGGAAACAACAATTTATTGAAGAGCTTCCCATAGAATGTAAAGTTCTCATGTTTTGCACTGCCCAAGAATGTGGAATTTGCTTTTTCGTGGATTCTTTTTGCAAACTTGCCCCATTTTCCTTTCCAATACGAAATTCTCTTCCCCATGGATTCTCTTTCCGTAAATTTGCCCCTTTTTGCTTTTCTAGCTAAAAAGGCAAGGATGCCCATACCACAGAAAATCTTTCCTTTCCAGCAGATCTTTTTGGGTTATACAAATACCCTTTCCACTCCCACATTTCTCCAACACTTCTCCCCCTATATGAGAGCTCCCACACCAATGTTTCCTCCCCTATTCTCAGTCACACCCTTTAGTTGCCACACTCATCAAACAGGCTACACTTGTCAGAGAAGATTGGACAGTCACAATAGAATTGCACTAGTGGGCAAGCAAATGAGTGAGGTAGTCTAGTTTTTTGGGCCAAGGCAATATCCTAATGGGCCCCGACCTAATGAATCTCTTTGTTTCTTCAAAGCGTCCAGGGGTCTAAGGTAAGGGGATCCTCTATACTCCTATTTGCTTGTGGTGATCAGGGAGGCTCTTAGTATAATGCTTCAGAAAGGGGAGGAAAATGGTTTAATCAATGGGCCTAAAGCATCAGATAACGGGATTCAAATTAGCCATCTCCAATATGTAGATAATACGATCCAATTTTGTGATGTGGATGCAGTTTCGGTAGATAATCTTCAAAAAATCATTATTTTCTTTGAGGCCGAGTAGGGTTTGAAGATTAATGTTACAAAATCCGAGATGTTGGGAGTCCATGTTAGCAACGATGATCTGTGTAGCCTTGAGCATATCTTCAGTTGTAAGTTGAGGTCTTCTCCTTTGACAGATTTAGGGCTGCCTTCATGCATCAGGAAGCCCATAAAACACCTTCGGGACAAGGTTGTCGGAAGAATTGAGAGAAAATTAGTAAGTTGAAATGCGGATATCTAACTTTGGGAGGTCGCCTCTCCAATATGCCTATTTATTCCATGTCCTTGTTCAAATGGCCCGAATTGGTGTTGGAGTAGCTCAAATAGTTGAGAAGAGATTTTTTATTTTTATTTTTTTTAAGGGGTATAAGGACACTAGAAAATTCCATCTCCTCAAATGGGATGAGATGTGTAAGCCAATTGAGAAGGGTTGCGTCGGGCTTCAAGATTTGGGTTATATGAATCTAGCCCTTCTTGACAAGTGGATTTGGAGATTCGAAACTAAAACAGGAAAGCTCTAGAGGGAGATTGTAGGTCACAAGAATGGCACGCAGGCAGGTGAGTGGTTTGTAAAGAGGTCCTCCGTATATAGAGCCTCTAGCATGTAGAAGGTGATTGCAACTACATATCATTTAGTGTGTAAGGGGATTACTTTTGTACTTGGGTATGATCACTGCATTCGGTTTTGGGTAGATATCTGGTGTGGTGACAGGGCGCTCCACGATCTTTTCTCCCTCACTCCTATCAGTTCATTTTAGCGGCAAGTCGTTTCTCTTTTTGCAGAGTTGCGGTTTAGAACCCCCTTAATGTAAAAATATGATAAATGAAGAGATTGTCAAGTTCGCCAGTTTGTTGGATCTCCTTCAAAAGGCATACCCTTCTCCTCATGAAAGGGATTCAATTGTTTGGGCGGTGCATAGCTCAGGAAGGTTGATGGGGACATCAGAGGACCTACTTGGGTGTACCAGACACAGAGGCGACCACCCACATCAGCGCAGCTTTATTTGTGAATGGGAGACAAGTTCCAAATGGGGCCTATCGGGGCATTTTAAAGATTCCACATGCATTGAACGTGCATCAAAAAGACCCCACTTTGGGATAATACATATGGGCTGCTTAGGAGACATTTTAGTTATAGGATTTTTATTTCGTGTCGATCCGACCATTGGATCTTGTTGATCAGGCCATCAGACCGCCAGATCTTCCAAATTTTGGCCCCTTGGACTCTAATCTTGCTTCTTTTATGTTTTTTTTGTTATTCTTAGGATTTATTTGATGGTTGAGATTGATAATAAGTGTTTTAGTTTTCTTATTTTGGATGATGGGGCATTTCACTTGAGTGAGTGGTATATTGTAATTATTCCGAATTTTTAATTATAAAAGCACAAGGGGGGTGGACGTCCAACCCCAGTGGAGTTATTAAAAAGAAGAAAAAAGAGAGAAACTCTCTTGTGTGAAGGAATTTTCCTCCTTATGTTTTAGGGTTTATGAGAAGTCATCCCTTCCAATTAAATTGTGGAATGCTAGAAGCTTGTTTGGTGGTGGATTCCCCAAGGTGCATCATTTCTTTCTCTTCATCAAAAGGTATTCTCCTTCTCGTCTTCCTCATTTCCCTTTCATTACAACCTTCTAAACCCATTAAAACCCTACTCAATCCTCCCTCTCTTTCTTCCCCTTTACCTAGCCACGTATGGACTCGCACGTGCATACGCAAGCACGCACACGCGTCCATACAGGCAGCCACGTGGGCCCCTGTTTAGGGTTTTCCCTCTTTGATTTTCCTCCAAAATTCCCTAAACCCTAGATCATTTGAATCCCTAAAAACTCCATTCTTAAATCTCCATCCATTAATACAAAACCCTAATGAAATTTTGAAAAAAAAATTTGCGAAACTTTCCCCAAACCAGAATTTTGCTTGCAATATTGTCTATCCACGTCCTTATTGTACTATCCACGCTAGATTGGAAGTCCCTACTTCCAAGTGGGCCACTCTTGAATTATTTTATATTTTCGTGCAATGTGTATGTGATAACCTGGGATCTTCGTGTTATAAATCTGAATTTTCAAATCTATTATATGGATATGATTGATTTTATATGTTGATTGCTGAAATTAATGTGTAATTGATCTCTCATCTTGCATCCTAGGACAGTTTCCATCATCCTACATCAAAGGTTCTCCCCTGCCAATAATCTAAAAAGGAGATCCTTAGTTCTTCCTAATATCTACCTTGCGTGTATGGAAGACGGCGAATCAATAGATCACCTTTTTATTCATAGCTCTTTTGCGCCAAGAGTGTGGGTATATTTTCTGAGTTTGCTTAAGACAGCTTGGGTGATGCTAGAGACTATGGAAGGCTTCCTTTGGGCGTGGCATGAGGAAGGAGTGGGAACAGTTGAAAAAGCTAGGTGGAGGTTGATTATCATGATAATTTTTTTGGTCTATTTGGGGACCCGGAATGGGCGGTGCTTCCGTAATGAGAGCTCCAATGCAGAAAGGTCATTAGGAAAATCAAGTTTCTTATTTCGGGTTGGGCTGTTTATGTAATTGCAGCTTTGACTGCCAATCATTTTGTTTCTTTTTTTTTTTAATATTTTTTGGGAGCTTTGTATTATTTCCTTGCTTTGTTGTGAGCTTTCTAATAATATTCTTATTATCTCTCCCAAAAAAATATCATGCACGTATGACATGTTGACATGGGTATCACGATTCACATCTTCAATTTGTCCCCATATGAATGCTTCTTGTTCTTAGAAGAGTTCTAGAAACATGACATCCAAAGATGTACTCATATTTTCCCATGCAATCCAAAATTATCACTTGAACGTGGTAAAGAGAGATTATTTCCAAGGATTGTCTTTACATAAACAAGCTTTCTATGGACTCCAGGCCCATGCATCTAAGGCCTAATGATTTGAAAAGAAGATAACAACACTCATATGATGCAAGTCAGTTTAACATAATCTTAAAGCTTCACTCATTTCTGTGAAGACGTTCAATAACTAAATGACTCAAAAATCATCATCACCATCTCATCATTCACCAATGTTGTCTAGCTATTACGGATCAGCTGAAAGAGAACTCAGAAATCAAAAGGTAACTAATAAAACTCCGCCTCATAGCAACTTACCAATCAGACAAATGATGAGGACAACCCAAAATGTCATTTGAATTGGACGACTATATTGGAATTGATATTGAGATCTTTGGAGCTGTCTTTGAAGGGCCCCAACCCATCCATAAAGCGGCTTATTAAAAGATTCGTCACAGCCATCAAGGCAACTTTTACTCTTCTCATAGCAACCATCAATGCCCTTTAAGATGAAAGAAAATACAATAAGGACAAGCACTGTAAATATCAAACTACAAACAAGAGAAGTACTTCTCTAGATCAATAGAAAGAGGAATGCTACTATATGCATGTGCCAACCAAAACGTATCCATCATACAATTGGCACATGTTGACTGTGATCAAGGCCATTGATTTGATGAACAATAATGTGGATAGGCCATATCCCAATAGATCAAAGCATTCCACTGTGATCGTGATATCGTTATTCACCAAAAGATGGATGTATGACACAAGGCAAAGTAAAAACAGAGCGATGGTTCCCCTTCAATATGAAACTCACAATGATTGGGTGGCTAGGTTCAAAAAACCACTAGGATAAATTTCATATAACCCATCCATATGTTGGCCCCTCAGGTCAACAGTCTGAATCACTGTACAGGTTAGCCACATGAAGCACATGCGTCAAAATAGCATCTCTCATCGACAACCATGACAAAATCAGAGAATGCAATTGTCATTACAAGAAATAATGGGAAAGGGAAAAAGAGGAACGAAATTTCTCACCCGACTCAACTGATGAGTCCGGAGCGGCTCAATCTCCACTGCATGGTGACGATCGCCACCCTTCCATTTCCTGAAACCATTCTTCGGCCATGTCAGCTTGTATGATGATTCCATGCTCCCCATGATACCAGAGAAGCTCATAATCCTTGGAGGGGGCAAATCCGCCCGCCCATTCAATGAACCCTGCTGGTCAACCTCGACAGGAACTGCGATACTCCATGACTCCATATCCGCGCCGGCACTCGCTGTCCTCCGGTGCCCATGTGCCCTCTCTCTCTTTTCCTCCAAACCCAATTCACCTAAACGGCACGAATTCGTCGAACAGCCAGGCTCCATCCCCACGAGATCACCATCCTTCCCGCCCACCACACCCGCACTGATCTCCGCATCCATCACAGGCCCCACAAGAAACGCAGCCAGCTCATCTCTCTCGCCCTCGTCCAACCGCACCCAAGGCAGCGACGTCCCACCTTCCGCAGCCACTGAATCCCGCAAAGACTCCACAATGGTCGAGATGTGGTGCTCAATCGCGGCCACAAAATGGCGGTGCCTGCTTCTGGCGTCATCTGCCGAAGGATTGCTGTAGCTCAATCTGACTGCACGTTCAAATTCCTCCAGCTGGATCGAACGGCCAAGAAATCAAACAAATAAAAAATTCCAAACAAAAAAACTACTCTCTCAAAAATCGAAAAAAAAAAAAACTAAAAATAATAAAATACCTGCCATTTGGTGGTGCCAAGGGTGGTCTGCAGCTCTCTACGGAGCTCGTCGGAACCGGCGAGATGCATAGAAGAATTACGTTGTCCGTGTAACCATCTTCGGTACGCAGATTCCATCCTTCAAAAAAGGAAAACATATGAAACCCTAACCCTAGAAACGAAGGAAAAGAAAGAAATCAAATACCTGTCTGCGGATTCTTGAACTTCTTCAGCAGCAGAGAAGAAGGGATCTTTCTCCCACCGATCGAAATTCGTGGTCATATTTCTCTAAAAAAAAAAAAAAAAAACAATTTAAGGAATGACGTAAATTGTATTTCAAAAGGTGGTGGCGTTTGGATAGGAGGAGAGACGAGAGAGATGGGTTTTCAGACGTTGTTCTTCCGATTTTAGGAACAAGGTCAGTTTGGTAGCGAACAACGACTAAGATCACAAGCCCCTGGACGATGGGGGATTTCCGCGGTGGGATCGGGTGACGGGAGCTAACCGCCGGCTCTTATCGTCGCGGTGAACGGGACCTCGTCCCGCTAATAAGCCTGCGAGAAATTTAGGACTGTGGACCCCAACTTTTAGCCAGCCGAGTTTCATGGAAGAAGATAATCTTGTTTTGCAACTTGGACCTGCTCGTACGGAGAAAAAATTTGAGGACGAAAATACCCCTCCCTTTTGAAGACGAGCGCTGACGCTCCTCCAGCCGAGAGTTGTACGAACGGCCCAAAAGAGATCAAAGTTACGTGACCCCGCAGCTATGTATTTATTATATCCACAACGTTCATTCATATTTTGAAATATTTATGGGCATTATCTAGAAAAAAAAAATCATATCCAAAAATCAACTGGACCACACCACAAAGAGCTACAGGAAAACTGATTTTCAGCGTTAAAAGTTTTTTAGAGCCCACCATAACATTTACTTTCCATCCAATCTATTCATGAGGTCACAAAGGCCTAGATGAAGAGGGAAAAAAAGTTCTCATAATGATATAAAACTTTCATAACCCCTAAAAGGGTTTCAATGATAGATGTTCAATTCCTGTCTTTTACAGTGTGATCCACTTGATAGTTAGATCTATCTTATTTTTTGTCCTAAGCCTTAATATGAGCTCTCCAAATAGATGGACGGTTTGGATATAACACAGACATCATGATGAGACCCACAAAAGCAACATAGCAAAAAAAAATAGATGGCCGCGACACTGCCTGTCCGCTACGATAATAGCTACGGTTATAATCCGTAACTAAAGTGTATCAAAAATTTCAGATTTTAAAGGCAAACTCGCTAGACAGTTTTAAACTTTTTCGATAATATCGACAGATCGTCGATATATCGACGCAATTATAGCTACGTTTATAATCCGTAACTAAAGTGTATCTCTATGACTAACGTCGATATATCAATGATATGTAGATAATATCGACAACTTATGTCGATTATATCGATGATATGTAGATAATATCGACAACTTATGTCGATAATATCGACGATATGTAGATATTATTGACGTTTGCATCTATTGTGTGTGTGTGTGTGTGTGTGTGTGTGTGTATATTGTTTAAGTTTTAGATTTTGGTTTAGGTTATAGTTTTTTATTTAGGTTATAGGTTAACGATTTAGGTTTAGGTTATAGGTTTTTGGATTTAAGAATGAGTTTGGGTTTGGGTTTGGATTTAGGTTATAAATTTTTGGATTTAAAAATGAGTTTGGGTTTAGGTTATAGGTTTTGGTTTTGGTTTATGTTATAGGTTTTGGGAATTGAGAATGGGTTCGGGTTTAGGTTATAGGTTTTGGTTTTGGTTTAGGTTATAGGTTATAGGTTATAGGTTTAGGTTATAGGTTTTGGAATTTGAGAATGGGCTCAAGTTTATGTTATTGGTTTTGTTTTTGGTTTTGGTTATAAGTTTTGGGTTTTGGTTTAGATTTAGATTTAGGTTATAGGTTATAGGATTTGAGAATGGGTTCGGGTTTAAGTTATAAGTTTTGGTTTTGGTTTAGGCTATAGGTTTTGGTTTTGGTTTAGGCTATAGGTTTTGATTTAGGTTATAGGTTAACGGTTTAGGTTTAGATTATGTTTTTGGATTTGAGAATGGGTTCGGGTTTAGGTTATAGGTTTTGGTTTTGGTTTAGGTTATAGATTTTGGGATTTGAGAATGGGTTCGGGTTTAGGTTATAGGTTTTGGTTTTGGTTTAGTTATAGGTTTTGGTTTAGGTTGTAAGTTATAGGTTTTGGGATTTGAGAATGGGCTCGAGTTTAGGTTATAGGTTTTGGTTTTGGTTTTGGTTTTGGTTATAGGTTTTAGTTTAGGTTATAGGTTTTAGGTTTAGGTTTTGGTTTAGGTTTAGGTTATAGGTTTTAGGATTTGAGAATGGTTCAAGTTTAGGTTATAGGTTTTGGTTTTAGTTTAGGTTATAGGTTATAGGTTTAGGTTTATGTTATAGGTTTATGTTTTGGTAATGTTTTCTCTTGGGTTTTCAAGTTTAGGTTTAGGTTAAGGAGTTGATATTAGGATTAGGTGTAGGTTTAGGTTTAGAGATTTGAGAATACATTTAGGTTTTGGGTTTAAGTTATAGGTTTATGTTTATGTTATAAGTGTCGGTTATATGTTAAGGTTTAGGAAACTGAGAATAGGTTAAGGTTTAGGTTTAGGAAATCGGGTTTGGGACCAGGTTTAGGTTTGGGTTTTTAAGTTTAGGTTTAGGTTAAAGAGTTGATATTAGGATTAGGATTAGGTTTAGGTTTATGGATTTGAGAATACATTTAGGTTATAGGTTTAGGTTTAGGTTATAGGTGTCGATTATATGTTAAGGTTTAGGGAACTAAGAATAGGTTAAGGTTTAGGTTTAGGAAATCGGGATCGGGACCAGGTTTAGGTTTGGGTTTTCAAGTTTAGGTTTAGGTTAAGGAGTTGATATTAGGATTAGGTGTAGGTTTAGGGATTTGAGAATACATTTAGGTTTTAGGTTTAGGTTATAGGTTTAGGTTTAGGTTATAAGTGTCGGTTATATGTTAAGGTTTAGGGAACTGAGAATAAGTTAAGGATTAGGTTTAGGAAATCGGGTTCGGGATTGGGTTTAGGTTTGGGTTTTCAAGTTTAGATTTAGGTTAAGGAGTTGATATTAGGATTAGGTGTAGGTTTAGGTTTAGGGATTTGAGAATACATTTAGGTTTTAGGTTATAAGTGTAGGTTATAGGTTTATGTTTAAGTTAGGTTATAGGTTAAGGTTTAGGGAATTGAGAATAAGTTAAGGTTTAAGTTTAGGGATTTGAGAATACATTTAGGTTTTAGGTTACAAGTGTACGATATAGTGTAACGCCCGTGAAAAATCCGTACTTAGGCTCGAGTACCAACTCGACCCGAAATCGCGTAGAATTAATTTCCATGGAAATTAAGCGTAAGTTAGCTAGCGCAACGCTAGAGTAGCTGGGAAATAGTCCCTGATCACTTTAAATACGTTCTGCAAGACCCAAATCGAGTAGAACAAACAACTCTACAATACTCTATAACCTCGGATCAAACTCTAAGCGGGTTTGTCCTCTGGACCACATTGAATTTTTGTAATGGATTTAGACCGCGCGTCGAAGGTCCGATACCTCCTATCTTAGACCGTTAGAACCGCCCAGCTGGACTTGACAATCATCTTGAAAATCAAGTCAAACCGATAATCACAGACTATTTCGTTGAACCCGGACTGAAGCGACCGCGAATAGGGACGGATTTGGAATTTCAAATTCAAATCTGGCACACGACTTGACGCGTCAGTATTAAGCGTTCTGACCGTCGGAATTCATCCAGATTACACCCTCGGATCAGAAAAAATTTCTATTTATTATCATGAGACTTTCAGCCCTGATCTACGTGCGGTGACAGCTGAACTGAAACTGGTCCGCCACGTGCGATCTGCGAACCCTGCCAGACTGAAAACTTAATACGAGCTACATCTGGTACACATGAGCTTAAGTCCGATCGCAATCGACCAGGGGACCACCAGAAAGCAGTTTTTTGACCGAAACAGCCCCGAAATGGATAGGCACCAAGTAAACTTCGTTCCGGAGCCTATTTCCGGCGTTTTTAAGCTTATAAAAGGGGTTGAAACCCTCATTTCTCTCTCTCATCCGAAAATTGCAAACCTTAGGAAAAGAGGAGAGAGTTTGAGAGAGAGATTGGAAGGGATTTTTCCCGCTTCCGAGCCGCCGATTGCTGCTGCTTCAGCACCTCTTCCCAATCACCTGGCTGGTGATTTCTCCGTTCTTTCAGGTACAAAACAACCCTAGAACTTGCTGATTTAGGGTTTATCTAGATTTAGGGCGTGTTAGCTAACGTATTTCGTAAATCAGGTTGTCCTACTACCGTAGACGAAGCGTACACGCTCCGTTCAAAATCCCGCATCCGTAAGAGGCTAGGTGAGAATTTTAGACGCTTTGATTGACGGTTTACAACGCTTTCAATGACGTTTAATAGTAGATTATCGACGGCATCGCCGTTTGACATGTATAACATGCTCTCCGTTTCCTGTTTCGTAAATTAACGAAGAATATGAGATTTAGGGCATTTTAGTCATTTGTAGGAAGTACGGTCTACATGCATATTTTGCTGACGTGATTGATATGGTTTGTTGTCGCATTAGGGAGTTAGGAATGCTTGCATAATCAGTTTGGCGAAGAGATTCGCCTAGTTGCGCACTTTGGGTCGACATACTATATGTAGACTTAAGTGTGTAGTGTATGTGTTTGTATAAATGCTTGTATTAGTATGTATTGAATTAAATGATGTTATGTAGTAGTTTGCGATTGATTTCTTGATTAATATGCTGACCTAAATGATTTCCTACATGTTGATCTTATGCATGATTGCATTACATGCATGGAAAGTATGCCTTGAAGATTTGCTTAAGTTGAATGTTATAACATGTGTTAACATGCTCACATGATTGTATTTAAATTCCAATACCTTTACATGTATTGCTAATATGATTCCATAGATGTGTGGGACTAGACTTAGTCCAGGCAGTCGGTAACCGAGCGAATTCGTGGCTGACTGGTCATAGCCACGAACGACGCGTCGATGAACGTGATTCGTGTTTAGAGTTGGCGGCAGTGGTTAGGCCACGCGAAGTGTTTTACGCACTTCATGTCATTCGATTTGAGATGCGATCGCGCTAGTCGAGCCCGTCAAGTAACTCGACTGGCCGATGTATGTTCACCTTGTATGAGTCATAACTGCTTGAACCTAGGGTACTGAACTTACCATTGTAAACCCTGTTAACCATGATACCTTGATCCACGAAGACTCATGAGCCGGGCATGTTGGTATGGGACACTGTGGTCGAGCTGTCGGCCTACGCTGGGGCCACAAACCTCCCCGTAGTGACCAGTGAGCACCTAAACTCGTGAGCAATTATGGTGGTATGGGACACTATATTCTAGCTGTCGGCCTACACTGATCAGGCGACGAGCCCTTTGTAGTGACCGCGAGCATATTCTGAGTCCACAGGAGGCGACGACCCTTCCGTTGCAGTAGAGTACGGTAGGCCTGTATTGATAAGGTGATGGGGGAGCGGCGCAACAAGTGCGAGCAACAGCCCTGGCAGCCCTTGCAGTGACCTACGAAATATACATCGTATGAGATTACTAGGAGTGACGACCCTAGACAGGATCTGTGTTGGGATTGATACAAGGGAAGTACCTTAGTTTCTCAATCCTGCTGTTTGAATGAACTAATAACAACTTGAAAATCATATCACCATAGCATTGCATGTGCCTGGAAGATGTGGAGCACTCTAGGGAGTGTGGCATGCCGCGGTCGTAAGATGTTGCCGCATGAGGGTGATCGTAGGTGAGGGCATACATCACGTCATATCATCTTGCATTAACAACAGTATTAGGATTGTCTGATTTACTGCTTTACTATTATCGCATGATTGAATTGTGAACATGCTAATCTTTGCTCTATGATTCCACTGAGTTGATCACTCATTCCCACGTTACGGGATGGTGTTTGCAACACCCACCAGACCCTGTTGTAGATGCAGGTGAGGCCGAGATCCAGGAGGTGGAGCCAGAGATCGACGAGGACCAGGATGAGTTCTCGTATATGCAGTATCACGACGGCTTCCCGTAGGCGACCTGGATCGAGGGGACATCAGTGGGATTTTTTTTTTGAACATTATTCTTTTGTTTATGTATATGTATATGAGACTCAGAGATGTAGTCATACTTTGGAGACAGATGAGATTACTTTGTTTTTCCATACAGTGATATATACATTGTTTAGTCTTCCGCTTGCTTTTATCACTGGATCTGAAGTATGAATTACAGTTTTGGTATACTTTTACTCATGTGAATGCTTTAAATCAGACAACAATGAATCATAACCATTTTTGTTGCATAAGTGACGGTCTGGAACTCGGGAGTTGAGTTTATACACGACCCCCGATTTTCAGGGTGTTACATATAGGTTTTGGTTTAAGTTAGATTATACGTTAAGGTTTAGGGAATTGAGAATAAATTAAGGTTTAGGTTTAGGGATTTGAGAATACATTTAGGTTTTAGGTTACAAGTTGTAACACCCCGAATTTTGGTCAACCTGGGATTAGACGTTCTTAGACAATGGTTCAATTAAAACACCTAGAAAATCGCTCAGAACCCAATTCCATAGCCAAAGAAATCACTTAGGGTTAATTCCTTTATAAACTAAGCATAAGTTAGCTAGCGCGACGCTGGAGTAGCTGGGAAACAGTCCCTGAACACTTTAAATACGTTCTACAAGACCCAAATCGAGTAGAACGTATGACTCCATAATACTCTATAACCTTGGATCAAACTCTAAGCCAGTTTGTTCTTTGGACCACTTTGAAATTTTGTATTGGATCTAGACCGCGCGTCGAAAGTCCGATACCTCCTATCTTAGACCGTTAGAACCGCCTTGCTGGACTTGATAATCATTTCAAAAATCAAGTCCAACCGATAAACACAGGCTATTTCATTGAGCCCGGACCGAAGAGAGTGCGAATAAGGACGGATTTGGAATTTGAAATTCAAATCTGGCACACGACTTGATGTGTCAGTATTAAGCGTTCTGACCGTCAGAATTCAGCTAGATTACACCCTCGGATCAGGAAAAATTTCTATTTCATATCATGAGACTTTCAGCCCTAATCTACGTGCGGTGACCGCTGAACTGAAACTGGTCCGCCACGCGCGATCCGCGAACCCTGCCGGACTAAAAACTTAATACGTGCTAGATCTGGTACACATGAGCTTAAGTCCGATTGCATTCGACCAGACGACCACCAGAAAGCATCTTTTGGACCAAAACAGCCCCGAATTGGTTATGCACTAAGTAAACTTTGTACCGGAGCCTATTTTGGGCATTTTTAAGCTTATAAAAGGGGTTAAAACCCTCACTCCTCTCTCTCCCATCCGAATTTGTAAAAATTCCTAGATTGGGAGAGAGAAAAGGTGAGAGTTTGTGAGAGAAGGTGGGATAGAATTCCCTGCTGCTTGTGCCACGTGCTGTACGTGCTTAGGCAACGCACTTCGATCACTTTTTCGGCGATTCCTCCACGTTTTAAGGTAAGAAAATACCCTAGAAGTTGCTGATTTGAGGTTCCTTTCGTTTCCTAGCGAAGTAGCTAATAGAACTTGTGTATTAGGTTCTCTAATCGCCGTAGACGAAGCGTATACGTTCTGTTCGAATTTACACATCCATAAGGGATAAGGTGCGGATATTATACGCTTTGATTGACTGTTTTCAACGCTTTCAATGTCGTTTAATAGTAGATTCTTGACGGCAACGCCATTTGACATGTACAACATGCTGTCCGTTTCCTGTTTCGTAAACCAACGAAGAATATGAGATTTAGGGCATTTTAGTCATTTGTAGGAAGTACTGTTTTCATTCATATTTTGCTGATGTGATTGACATGGTTTATTGTCGCATTAGAATGTTAGGAATATGTGCATAATTAGTTTGGCGAAGAGATTCGCCTAAATGCGCACTTCGGGTCGACATACTATATGTAGACTTAAGTGTGTAGTGTAAGTGTTTGTATAAATGTTTGTATTAGTATGTATTGAATTAAATGGTGTTATGAATTAGTTTGAGATTGATTTCTCAATTAAAATGCTGATGTAAATGATTTCCTACATGATAGCTATATGCATGATTTCATTATATATATGAAATGCATATGCTTGATGTTTCACTTAAGTGGTATGTTATAACATGTGCTTGATGATTTCTTTATGATTTAGTTTAAGATCGAATTCTCAATTAATACGCTGATGGTGATGATTTCCTATATGTGGCGATATGCGTAATTTCATTATATGTGTGAAAGACATGTGTAAGATGATTTACTTAAGTTGTACGTTATAACATGTATTATCATGCTCACATGTTTGTATTTCATTTCCAATACTCTCATATGATTTGCTGATGTGATTCCATAATTGTTTGGGACTATACTTAGTCCAGGCAGTCGATAACTGAGCGAATTCGTGGTTAGCTTATCATGGCCACGAAGGACGCGTCGATGAACGCGAGTCGTGTTTGGAGTTGGCGGCAGTGGTTAGGCCACGCGAAGTATTTTACGCACTTCATGTCGTTTGACTTGAGATGCGATCGCGCTAGTCGAGCCCGTCAAGTAACCCGACTGGCCGTTGTATGTTCACCTTGCACGAGTCATAACTGCTTGAACCTAGGGTACTGAACTTACCATCGTAAACCCTGTTAACCATGGTACCTTGATCCATAAAGACTCATGAACCGGGCATGGTGGTATGGGATACCGTGGTCGAGCTATCGGCCTACGCTAGGGCCACAAACCTCCCCGTAGTGACCAGTGAGCACCTAGACTTGTGAGCAGATTATGGTGGTATGGGACACTATATTCTTGATGTCGGCCTACATTGATAAGGTGATGGGGGAGCGGTGCAACGAGTGTGAGCAACAGCCCTGGCAGCCCTTTGTAGTGACCGCGAGCGTATTCTGAGTCTACGGAAGGCGACGACCCTTCCGTAGCAATAGAGTACAGTAGGCCTGTATTGATAAGGTGATGGGGGAGCGGTGCAACGTGTGCGAGCAACAGCCCTTGCAGCGACCTACAAAATATACATCGTATGAGATTACTAGGAGTGACGACCCTAGACAGGATCTGTGTTGGGATTGATATAAGGGAGGTACCTTAGTTTCCCAATCCTGCTGTTTGAATGGACTAATAATAACTCAAAAATCATATCACCATGCCATTGCATGTGCCTGGAAGATGTGGAGCACTTGAGGGTCGATTGCATGCCGCGGATGAAGATGGTGCCGTATGAGAGAGATCAACGGTGAGGGCATACATCACGTCATGTCATATTGCATTAACAACAGTATTAGGATTGTTTGATTTACTGCTTTACTATTATCGCATGATTGATTTGATAACATGCTAATCTCTGCTCTCTTATCCCACTGAGTTGATCACTCACTCCCACATTACGGGATGGTGTTTCCGGACACCCACCAGTCTCTATTGTGATTGCAGATGATGGCGCGGCCTGCGAGGCTGAGCTGGACTTGATGATGATGAGGATCCCTCCTTTATGCGTGTTCTGATCGACGGAATTACAGGGAGGTTGATTAGATGTCTTGACACTTGTCATTTTATATTTTCAGAGCACTCATGTATATACTTTCTTTCTATTTTAAGGTATACATGTATATGTTTAACCTGGTAACATGTTCACACTCAAGAGACACACAACAGTTTATATATGTTATACATACTATCACAGACTTCCGCTGGTAAATTTAACGTCTCTGGAGTATGATATGCTGTTCTGGATTAATCTCACTCATGTTTAATACATTATCACAGACAACATTCAATCATACATATCTATGTTGCATAAATAACATTTTGGAACTCGGGAGTTGGGTTTTTGCTCGACCCCCCGATTTTCGGGATGTTACACAAGTGTACGATATAGGTTTTGATTTAAGTTAGATTACAGGTTAAGGTTTAGGGAATTGAGAATAAGTTAAGGTTTAGGTTTAGGGATTTGAGAATACATTTAGCCCTAAAAGGGTTTCAATGGTAGACATTCAATTCCCCACTACCTTTTACAGTGTGGTCCACTTGATAGTTAGATCTATCTTATTTTTCGTCTCAAGCCTTAATATGAGCTCGTAAAATATATGGACGGTTTGGATATAACACATACATCATGATGGGACCGACAAAAGCAAAAAAAAAAATTCAGTTTGCCCCGCTCAATTTCTAGTTTGCCCCGCTCAATTTCCAGTTTGCCCCGCTCAATTGAGCGGGGCAAACTGGAAATTGAGCGGGGTAAACTGAATTATTTTTTTTTTGCTATGTCGCTTTTGTGGGTCCCATCATGATGTTTGTGTTCTATCCAAACCGTCCATATATGAGCGGGGCAAACTAGAAATTGAGCAGGGTAAACTGAAAATTAAGCGGGGCAAACTAGAAATTGAGCGGGGCAAATTGAAAATTGAGCGGGACAAACTAGAAATTGAGCGAGGCAAATATGAAATTGACCCCACTGTCAAAATCTAGTTTGCCCACCTTTTATCCAGTTATTTTTATGAAAGAATACTAACTTAACTTTTGCAACTTAGACCTCCACGTGCGAAGACCCAATTTCGGGATGAAAATACTCCTCCTTTTCACTGCTGTCCACTTTTCCTCTCCCTTTTCACTATTTGATTTTCATCTCCCTTTCCAGGATAAGGTTTAGGTTGAAGTTTGGGTTTTTAAGTTTAGGTTTAGGTTTAGGTTAGGGAGTTGAGATTAGGATTAGGTGTATGTTTCGCTTTTGAGAATTGAATTTAGGTTATAGGTTTAGGGAAAGGTTACGTTTAGGTTATAGGTTTTGGGATTTGAGAATAGTTTTAGGTTATAACTATAGGTTTAGGTTAGGTTATAGGTTAAGGTTTAGGTATAGGTTATAGGTTTTGCGATTTGAGAATGGGTTCAGGTTTAAGTTATAGGTTTTGGTTTTGGTTTAGGTTATAGGTTTTGGTGTAGGTTATAGTTTATAGGTTTAGGATAAGGTTTATGTTTAGGTTTAGGTTATAGGTTTTAGGATCTTAGAATGGGTTTGGGTTTAGGTTATAGGTTTTGGTTTAGATTATAGGTTTTTGGATTTGAAAATGAGTTATGGTTTAGATTTAAGAAATCGGATTCAGGTTCAGGATTGGGTTTAAGTTTGGGTTTTTAAGTTTAGGTTTAGGTATATGTTAAGGAGTTGAGATTAGGATTAGGTGTAGGTTTTGCTTTAGGGAATTGAGTTTAGGTTATAGGTTTTGGGAAAGGAAAGGTTTAGGTTATAGGTTTTGGGATTTGGAAATAGTTTTAGGTTATAAGTATAAGTTTAGGTTAGGTTATAGGTTAAGGTTTAATGATAGGTTATAAGTTTTGGGATTTGAGAATGGGTTTGGGTTTAAGTTATAGGTTTAGGTTTAGGTTTTGGTTTAAGTTATAGGTTATAGGTTTTGAGATTTGAGAATGGGTTCAGGTTTAGGTTATAGGTTTTGGTATTGGTTTAGGTTATAGGTTTTGGTTAAGGTTATAGGTTATAGGTTTAGGTTTAGGTTAAGGTTAGGTTTAGGATATAGGTTTTGAGATTTAATAATGGGTTCGGTTTTAAGTTATAAGTTTTGATTTTAATTTATGTTATAGGTTTTGGTTTAGGTTATAGGTTATAGGTTTAGGATAAGGTTTAGGTTTAGGTTTAGGTTATAGGTTTTGGGATTTGGGAATGGGTTCGGGTTTAGGTTATAGGTTTTGGTTAAGGTTATAGGTTATAGGTTTAGGTTTAGGTTAAGGTTAGGTTTAGGTTATAGGTTTTGGGATTTGGAAATAGTTTTAGATTATAAGTATAGAACTCCCAATTTCCTAACAAATACGACCCTTTCGATCATTTCTTCACATGTACACTCCCAAAAAGGACATTATGTGGACTAGATTAGAAGGATTAGTCATCCTAAATTAGGATGCATTTTTTGTCTCAATTATTCACTTGTAGCATACCATATCTTTACGGATTGACGTAACTTTTTTTTACAGTGTATATATTCCCATAGTGATGGTGCTTTTCTAAAATTAAACTTCATTGTTCAACATCTATTTCATAACCATTTTTGCTAGGGACCACATGTTCTTCACCTACCTCTGCTTCACATTTTGTCACTTGAAGCACGAAGGAGAAGAAGTCTACAAGCAGAAGTAGAGAGCAGCCACAACTCTACTTTCATTTGACGATGATGGTAAGGAAAGAGGGGAGGGGAGATTATGTGCCTCTTCAATCTATCCCCTTTCTACAGGGCTCTTGCTTGCCTGGATCCTTAGTCAATGAGATCAGGACAATTTAAGTGAGTACACGACGATCACATAAAACTCCAGAGGCACATCTCCATTTCTTCCACCTCACTTGAATTCTATGCGCAACATCCTTCTCAATCTATCCACTCTCATGAATTGTCAATCCAAGTGAGCAATCTTGACTAATTCCTCGTTTTAGGTTAAAAAGTTGATATTAGGACTATGTATAGGTTTAGGTTTAGGGATTTGAGAATACATTTAAGTTTTAGGTTACAAGTGTACGATATAGGTTTTGGTTTAAGTTAGATTATAGGTTAAGGTTTAAAGAATTGAGAATAAGTTAAGGTTTAGGTTTAGGGATTTGAGAATACATTTAGGTTTTAGGTTTAGGTTTAGGTTTTAGGTTTAAGTTTTGAGCAGGGGCAAACATGAAATTGAGTGGGGGTAAACTAGAAAATCAGCGGGGCGAACATGAAATTGGGCGGGGGAAACATGAAATTGAGTGGGGCAAACTAAAAATTGATTGGGGGAAACATGAAAAGTGAGTGGTACTTGTTTCATTTTGTGACGCTATCTATCATGCCATTGAGCGAGGGGAGCATTATCAGTTTGAGCGGGGCACACATGAAATTCAGCAGGACAACCTGAAAATTGAGCGGGTCAAAATAGAAATTTAGTGGGGTAAATTAGAAAATGAGCGGGTCAAGCATGAAATTGAGCGGGGCAAACATGAAATTGAGCAGGGCAGACTAGAAAATGAGCAGGAGAAATTTGAATTTTGAGCGGGAGAAACTTGAAATGATGGATATCCAATCGCTATTATTTTCCTGTCGCGTGGTACATCTAAGATTTATATCCCTCTTATTTTTAGGATGAAGCCCTGAAATGATCTTTACAAATGGATGAACGGAATGGATGAAACACATACATCATAGTGGGGCCCACAGAGCACTGACCACTAGCCACGGGGCTGGTGTTCGGAGGAGTAGCCAATCTATTTTCTATACTACATACATTCAATGTGGGCCCAACTGATGCATGATTTCTTCCCTAGACTGACTATTTTCGGAAGAAGACAAAATGCTGATAAGGGGGCCCACAAAATGAGTTTTTTTCATCTTTCTCGTGGAACTAGAGGGTGGAAAGGGAGGTGAAAGCAATGTGAAAGCAGCAGTGAAAAGGGAGATAAAAATCAAACAGTGAAAAGGGAGAGGAAAAGTGGACAGTAGTGAAAAATAGGGGTATTTTCGTCCTAGAATTGGGCCTCCACACTGGAGGTCTAAGTTGCAAAAGTAACTTTGTATTCTTTCATAAAAACAGCTAGATAAAAGGTGGGCAAACTAGATGTTAAAGTGGGGTCAATTTCATGTTTACCCTGCTCAATTTCTAGTTTGTCCCGCTCAATTTTCAGTTTGCCCCGCTCAATTTCTAGTTTGTCCCGCTTAATTTCCAGTTTGCCCCACTCAATTTCTAGTTTGCCCTGCTCATATATGGACGAGCGGGGCAAACTGAAAATTTATTTATTTTTGCTATGTTGCTTTTGTGGGTCCCATCATGATGTATGTGTTATATCCAAACCGTCCATATATTTTACAAGCTCATATTAAGGCTTGAGACGAAAAATAAGATAGATATAACTATCAAGTGGACCACACTGTTAAAGGCAGTGGGGAATTGAACATCTACCATTGAAACCCTTTTAGGGGTTACAGAAGTTTTGGATCATTATGAAATTTATTTTTCCTCTTGATCCCGATCTTTTTGACCCTATGAATGAACTTAGACGGGGAGGATTTCTCATAAACATCACAGTGGGCCCCCTAAAGGTTTCTAATGGTTGACGCTCATTCAACACTATTTCTTGTAATGTGGTACACTTGAGATTTGGATATATCTCATTTTTGGTCTCATACCATAAAATGATCTGGAAAAATATATGGACGGCATGGATGAAAAGCACACATCAAGGTGGGGCCCACATAGTCATTAGCTGGTGGCAAGCAGAGTACCCAGTCCGTTTCCTTGAAAGGAGGGGTATTTTCATCCTGAAATTCCAAATCTGCACGTGCGGGTCTAAGTTGCAAAACAAAGTTTGTATGCCTCCATAAAAACAGCTGGCTAAAAGGTGGGGTCCACAGTCCTAATTTCTCTAAGCCTACCGTTCGTAACTTAGGATTCACCTGCTATTATAACGGTTCGCTACTGTACATCCCGACGTACAAATCACGGTTCATTACGGTGCTTCCCGACGTATGGTTATTTTCTACAGCGGGACTATAGCCGTTGGATCAGGGGAATGCAACAATCCGACCCATTTATTGGATGGACGTTACGGTGGATGGATGATTCTCAAAGATGAGAGAACCGACCTACCACAGCCAGATCCAACGGTTTGGATGCCGCCAATTGCTGACACCGCTGTACTCTTGAGGGCTCATTTGGGAGCTTGGATTTGAGATGCATTGAAATCCAAATGATAATTACATTAGAATCTAATGTGATTTCCATGTTTTGAATATCGATTATATAAAATGATATATCCTATATCCTACTTATGCGATGGAAAACGCACACGCAGTGCTGATATATCAAACACACATGTAGTGCTAATATATCTCATGTATTTGATCTAACGAGCTTCTTTTTTTTTTAATTTTTGATTTGTGTTTTTGTTATAGATTATGTTAAATAAATGTCAAATTGTTTGTCACGCCCCAAACTCGAAAACCGGGCTCACAGAATTCCCGATCGCCGAATCCGGTGCGACAGCCTCCGTAGAACCCCATTCTCGGCTCCTAGCTCCCATTCGCCAGGTTCCGATCCTGGGATACTACGAGGAGGATTTTCAACATCAGTCTGATACGTAATAAGCATAACCAAAGGCATAACCCACAAACAACAACCAAGAAATCCATTACATTTTCACTATGATCAAAAACTTTATAAGTACAATGAGTATAAAGGGAAATACAATGGCAAATAACGAAAACTCCAAAATGATCAGCAACGTGCTCCTGCCTCAGCGCTGCTGCAGTCCAACGTCACCTGCACGCAACGGTCGTGCATAAGCTTACAGAAAGCTTAGAGGGTGGTGAAGGTGTGTGCTCAAGGTAGTAATATGTACATGCAATGTCAGAGTGATGCGGAATATGCAAATGGAAACATAATATCATGAGCCGTACCAAGGCTTATGCGATGCAAGACATGAATGGTATCAGCCATCCCAAGGCCATGCAATGTATAATGCAACTCAAGCATACGGATACTCATCAATGTCCACACATCAATACAGCTCAAAGTATGGAATATCACCGGGGTCTAGTACACTCTAAACCAGATTGTCGCCACATCACGCGCAATAAGGTAAGTGGAAGAGACCTCACTATCCGTCTGCCAATATCAGGCGCGACTCGTCGATAGTGGACCCATTCCGCTGGTCAGACTCAGCCTAGCATTGCCCCCTACACTCGGGCGGGTAAGGCCGTACCCCCTTCCAACCGACCACGATACAGTGGAGAGCGTAACCGTCTGGTAATCGGCACTCAACGCTCATCTACCCACTCGGTCTAGACGTTGGAGAAACCTCTTGGTACCATAAGGGTTTAGGGACTTTCACCCAAGGATATCTATAGTACCCCATGTAGAACAAGATTTTCGGTATCAAATCCTACCAACCACGATCTGTCTGTGGAGGCTACGGCCCCGATGTCGCTAGGGCATACAAAAATCATGTCACACGAATGCAGAATGCATGAATCACGCTATCCAGTCATGCAACCAATCCTGCGCATACCGTGCGCTCATGTAGGGCAACACTGCCTAACCGGGAGCCCATAAACAACCTGCCCGAAGGCATATGCTATGATCAGTCAATCCTCATATCAAGCATACATATGATGCGTATGATCATGGGTCATGAAACTAACATGTTATAATAAAATGAATTATCTTACAATGCAGATGGGTCGGGACGGTCTATACACGATAAGTACGGCCCAGTAATGGGCCCTAAGGAGAGTCATAATGTGGACATCCAACCAACATTACCCTCGCAATGAGGACGTCAAACCAACATTGCTCCCAAGGCACGATCTTTGTAAACATCAACACTTAGTCTGTAATGGATTTACACATTGCAATGGACCGTAGGTTGTCCCCATTGGACCTTACATATATATATCAAATGGGCCATATCCTATGGGCCTCTTATTCATCAGATGGGCCACATAAATGGGCCACATCAATGGGTCTTATGTGCATTGCAATGGTCAAAACCCGTGGGCCTAGCATTGCATCAAATGAGCTTAACTCGTGGGTCGAATGGGTCACACCAATTGAATCCATATGAACGCCAAATATGCCTTAACCCTTAGGCATTATATGAGTTCAATGGGCCTAAACCCATAGGCCTTATGGTACATCAAATGGGCCTAAACCCGTAGGCCTTAAACAATCAAATGGGCCTGATCCCATGGGCTCAAAAATGTAACAAATGGGTCCAGTTTCAATGGCCTTGGAATACATCAAAAGAGCCTAGTCCAATGGACTTAGAATATAACAAGTGGGCCTAAACCCATGGACCTTTTTTTTTTATAATCAAATGGGTTTAGTCCCATGGGCCTTACAATATAACAAATGGCCTATGCTTAAGGCCGTAGAACGTATCAATTTGGGCCCAATCCCATGGCCTTACATAAATCAAAGTGGGCCCCAACGAATTACTGTATTAGCATAAGGATGGTCCTCCAAAACGGGCCATGGTGGGGTCCATATGAGTTAAGGATCTAACTCATTCTTTAAGCCAATGTTATAAAACGAACTCTTAAAATGAATGGACGGTTTGGATGCAGCCCATGCATCATGGGTGGGTCCCATTACCGCTGGACAACGCGGGTAAGGCACCTACATCACCCAGGCCCCACCGTGGAGGCCACACGAATATCAGGTGGGTGCCACCGTCCACTGGATGGTGGACTTGGCACATACATTAATGTGGGTCCCATGTGGGCCCACCCTGCAATATATATATGACATCCAAACTGTTCACAAGGTTACTCTGACCAGGATGCAGGGAAAACATAAATTTCAGCTTGATTTAATACTGCTGTGGGCCTAAAAAAAAAGGATTTCAATGGTAGATGCCCAATCACGCTGTCTCATGTGGTGTGGGCCGCTTGAGTTTTGGATCAACCTGAAATTCGGAGGGGGCCCACCTGAGATGGGGACCCACCAAATGGACGGGGTAGATAAAACATATGCATCAAGTGGGGCCCACGGCAGCAGCCGTGGGTGGCTGCACGGCAGCCCGCCCGCCCGTCCGCCAGCACGCAGGCAGCGCCTGCGTGCGCCTGACACAGCGGCAGCAAGGCTGCTGCCTCCCTTCTCTATCTCTCCTCCAATTTCATCTTTTGACGAAAATCACGTGTGGGGCCCGCTTTCGGAAAATCCACACCAGCCATAGCGATCAGTGGCCCAAGGCCGTCCAAATAAGTCCAGAGTTCAAATTTTTTTGATGCTTGGAAGAGAAATAAAATAAGAAAATAGAGATTGGATGGTAAGGGCGCAACATTCGACGCTATGGCCCCCCAGGCGATTGGATCAGCTCCAAACTTCTACCCAACGGCTAAAATGCCGTGGGTAAGAGGATGGACGGCTTGGATCGAACATAAACATCAGGTTGGGGCCTATGCAAGGAGACCACCCCAAACCCCTTCCTTTTTCTTTCTTTTTCCTTTCTTTTTCTTCTTGTTCTCATTTCCTAGAAACGTCCAGCGTCCTAGACGCTGGACGGCTGGCTCTCATAGGAACTTGTGGTGGGCCTGATGAAGTGGGCCACCACATGATGGGCGGCATAGGAATAACATCTAAGGTGGGCCCCACTTGAGTAAAATAAGTACATCAAGATGGGATCCATTCAAGTGGGCCACACCATCCTATAGCATGAAATGAAATAAAATAAAATAAAATAAAATAAAAGAAATGTAAGAGAGAGAGACATGGAGAGTGGGACACGGTTTGTGATGGAGGGACCCCGTCATTATGGGCCCTCCTTTGCAATGAAACATACAATAAATGGATCCCTTGCACATGAGACCATTAAAAATGTAAATCAACGGTGGAGATCCATTCTTCACCGATACGGACGGTCTAGATGACCTTTCTAAATGAAAATAAACATCATGATGGGGTCCATGGAGAATGGCCCCATCATGGAACGATCATGATGATCCAAGTAGTCCATCGGCCACAATTAAGGGTCCCAAGTGAGATCCACACCATTGATCGGTGGGCCTCACTTGGTCCACCATAAAAACAAGGAAAACTATCCTATAGATGCACCCACCGTCCGATCTTCTCGCTCCTAGAGGTTCCTTGGCACCTTGTCTTCAACTTCAATGGCTAAGATGAAGAATAGAGGGTTGAGATGGAAGATTTTGGGGTAGGGAGGTGGGCCACTTGAAGCTTAGGGATCTTTGCAAAAAATTCCATATGTATGGAGTTTTGGAAATCCTTTGTTGCTTGGAAATTTTGAAATGAGAAAGAGAGAAAGAGAGAGAGTGATGTAAAGGGAGAGAGAGAGAGTGATGGATGGATGGGTGAGTGATGGTTGTGTAAGAAAAGTATGGGTTAGGAAGACTTTTGTGGCTTTTTGTGTAAGAAAGGTATGGGTTGAGAAGACTTTGTTGGCTTTTGTGTAAGAGAGGTATGGGTTTGGGAGACTTTTGTGGTTGCTTGGGAAAATGGGTGAGAGTGATGTGTACTTGACATGTGATGGGTTGATGGGTGATTGATTGATGGGATTGATGTGATTGATGTGACACATCGTTGAGATTCCCTTGGTTTTCGCAACGCGTGGCGTTTTCTCGCACCGAACGTTGGCCCATATCTCTTGATCCGGGTATCGCCTCGGCGCGCGAGTCGCGGTATCGGAACCGCGGCGACAGTGCGGTCGCTATGGTATTGGTCTCGGGTTGAGTCGACTCGGGTTGTCGGCACATGAATCTGGGTCGCGCGTCGATATCGGTTAAGGGTCGAAAGTTGCCGGAATTCGACCGGTACGACCGCGGAAGTGTACGGAAAGGTACGGACCAAGATACGGGTCTTACATTGTTACAAATATATAATTCTTCATATTTTTTATTAAAAAAATCATGAATTTAGAACTTCAATTTTGAGATTTATGGAAAATGGATCAAGCTGTGGAAAATTAAGAAAAATCAAAATTTCTCAATTTCTCAAAAATCAACTGTAATTTTTGCATCTATATAAAAAAATAAACATTTATGTAACATGATCTAGTGATTCTTTTTTTGCTTTTGAATATATTGTTTGTATTTCCATACATGTCTTCTTACACTTATAAATTATGTAGACTTTGAACATACTTACATCAGTTTAATGGGAAAGCATATATATTAGGACCCCATACGAAAGAACCCCTATTATGTGCATTTATTTATGTTTTGTAATGTTTTGATTTTTTAAATGTATATTAATATTTTTTTAACAATCCCTAAAGTTTCATTGAAAAATTCGACCAATTTCTCAACAACAACAATAGATTACGCGATACAATCGATACATCTCATGTGATAACCGATATGCATCCATATCCCAAGGGTGCAATACATTACACGATAATAATATTTTAAACATTGGGTGATTTTAAATTCTCATTTGTGTTGGTTCAAACGCATGCACCAAAATCCCAATCTTCCACGTGGGAGCTTGTATTTGGAAGGTATTAGAATTCTTTAGTATATTCATGCAACTTAGATTTCCTTAACTAAGTCTGCTTATATATATATATATATATATATATATAATTGTACTAAGCCCATAATAATATATACTTTGACCAAAAAAGAGGAAATTGTAAGTCTTGGGTGGGCTATAAATACAAGGATCACAAATAAGTGACTCGCCAATATTTTTTAACTAGCTATTTACATGTCCAATGTTTGGACGGTTTAAATTATTCTATTGAGGTGATTTTAGTATTGTAACTAATAGTTAAATTGTTTCAGGTATAATCAATGTGTTATGTGTCCAATGGATTAGTAGCCTAGAGACAACTCTATTACATGTGTTACTCTCATACCCTTAAAAAGGAGAATTTTTTTTTTTTATTTGGATTACATCAGAATCTCAACATTTTGCTGAGATTTTAAAACATACCAAAAAAATATATTTGAAATACGTTCGATTCCATTTATCTTCAAATTCAAGGCTGCCAAACACCAAAATTTTTAAATTTTTTTAAAAAAAGCTATTTAAATTTGAAATACACTCATTTACCACCAAATCTCATGTGCCAAACGGGGGTGTGAAAGATATAGGCTGTGCAAATGCAAAACTTTTAGAATAATGCACAAGCCACTAAAATGCTAAGGTAGTATGTGCATCAATATATGGCCATATACGATTGGTTGCGCACATCCGGAAACTAGTTAATGGTGTTGGTGCACAAAAAACATAAAATTCTCATTTTGTGTCATTGAGAAGTATAATTGATAAAGAAGTGTTTGAAGAAAGCAGAGGAAGAGTTGAATTGCGCAGCTTCGCGTAACATGGAGTTGTTGCGAGGGTCCGAATGATGATCAGGAAATCAAGTAAAGAAGATTGTTGAAATAGTTGTGTTGCATGTAACCGCACAAAGGATGTTAGTTACACAGGTCCACGCAACACTAATAATGGTTGCGCAGGTCCGTGTAACAATATCTTAGTCATGAAGGATCAGAAGGTTGAAATGCTTTGCAAGGTGGGCCCCATGGCATATAGATTGAGAGTTCACATGTGTAAAAGCCTATAAATTCCCCACTCTCCTCCTCATTTAGACACAACAAGAGAAATTAGAGCTCTCAAGAAAACCTCCGAAGGTACTTTGAAGAAGGGAAAGAAGAAGAAGAAGAAGAAGAAGAAGAAGAAGAATGAAGGAAACGAATTTTATCCATTGCGCTAGATTGTGCAACAACATGTTGTTGCACGAAGATTGATATAAAGGAGTGAAAATGTTGTCAAATTTCCTGAATTCGTTCAAATACACAAGTGCTTTCTACAATTCAGCATTCCTAAGCATAAAGAAGACTCATATTCTAGACGAACTAGATAGAAGATGTTCCATCACGCACAATACTTCTCTCATTAAGATGGATACAAAAGACGCCAAAATGCTACCAAAATTACAACTGAATTACCTATCCCTTTGTTTCAGAATCAAGGGAGATATGAGGATGTAAATAAACTTATAATTAATAAAATCTATCATGATAAATGTTCTTTAATTTTCTTTGTTATTATTGAATAATAAACCCCCAAACCAAGCACATTCGTTTCTTGTTGAAACAAAATGGGGACTCCGCTGGGGATTTGTTATTATTTTGATAATAACTTATAAATATTCAGAGAACTTTCATCACTGTTTAGTGTCAAATGGGAACTCTCAATGGGAACATCCTCCCCTTCATCTCTAAAACAAGGTACAATTTTATTTAATTAAAGTAATTGATACTGTGTTTTGAATAATAGGTATTACGTCCTTATACAATAGCAATAACATTTCTCCTGACTAATGTGGTTGTATACTTCACATCTAATGGATTCGCGATGGATTACATCAACAATACACAATCATTACTACAGAAAGTACTAGAGAAAGTAAAATCTGCTGTGATCAAGAGTAGGCAATATCATATAATGTTCAGAATGATCTCTGTTTCACCAACAATGCAACAAGACGATAGAGGATGGATGATACTAACATCCAAAAGATGAAAAGTTTGATCTACCTGCACAAGAAGCATCATCCCGCCAAGTACAAGATCGATTATACGAAATGTTGTGAGACGCAGTCTTGCCTCGGTCATGCAATTATTTCATTTGAAAAAAACAGAAAGGCGCATTACTCCAAAAGGTTTTTCAGTACCGTCAACCGTAAAGACATCTTCCATAGAATCATTACAAATTCAGAAGAATAAAGGGAAAGTCATCGCAACTTGTGAATGTTCTCTCACAGCACCTCTTACAAAATATTTCAAGCAAACTCATACATTAAGAATACTACGATCTAAGTCAGTTAGTCCTTCGAAGCAATAGTATGTTGGTTTCAAATCAAACAATAATTCATGTTCTTCAATAGCATCAATAGTACAGCGCTCTCTTCCTCATTCAATATTAAGATGATTGAAGAATTAAAAAATTGAAGTTTTATCAGCAGATATCAATCAACCTAACCAACCTTCACTAGATAAGTACATAGCTGAAGAAGTCCCTAATTTTCCAACAATGACTATTGTGAACAACGTTGAACCACAAGTAGAAAGGCCACACAACCACAAACGGTTAGATTTCAAGAACTAACACCTAATATTACTCAAAACATAATGCGGGAATAAATTCGACAGATGGTCATCGAAACCATTCATCTAGAGAAGACGCGATGTCAGAATAAAACATTTTGATACCAGACACCGTATCCCTCTGAAATAGAAGAAATGTCATTTCCCCGTTAATTTTAAACACCTAAACCTTCAGAAATTTAATGGGAATGGATCACCTGAAGAACATTTGATGCACTTCATAAAAATGATGAGAAATTTCTCTATAGTTCTTTAATATTATCTATAATTATTCGGGTCTTCTCTGACAGGAAGAGCCTTCAGATGGTATTCAAATTTCATCACAGGATCTATTCATACTTGGGAACATTTGTGAAAATCTTTTATGTTGCACTTTTTCTCTTCCGACAGAGAAGTCAGTTTAATTGAATTAGCCTCTACTCGTCAACAAGAAGACGAATCAGTCGAAGAATTCATCAGTTAATGGAAAGATTTGAGAGTATCATGTCAAACCTTCTGGGAGAATCAGAACAGGTTAAGCTATGTTTAGAAGATATAAAACCAGAAGTGCCATGCATCTTGATTAGTGCAGATATACAGACTTTTCGTGATTTTGATACAAATGCTTATACTCTTGAAAAGATGATTGGAAGAGTGTATGTTTCTTACAAAAAGTCACTATGTCAGAATTTTCATGAAATATCAGCCAACATCACTAGGAAAGAAGAAAATAAAGAAGATTATCAAGATGATGAAAGAAACATTGTTGAAGAAGATATAAACGAGCATGCAGTTATGATAACATATAAAATGTCTAGACAATATAAAAACGATATGAAGTATACATTCATAAGAAAAGACATACTTCCGATGCTGAATCAATTATTAGCCATGAAGAGTATCGAATTACCTTGGATAAGACACCTCGAAGAAATCGAAAAGATAAGAGGAAATGATTATTGTCATTATTACCGTACATTTGAACATCATATAGAAAGTCGTAATTCCCTCAGGAAAAAGCTATAAAGGATGATTGACAATGGTGAAATTGTTATTAAAAAATATAACAGGAAGAGAAGAATGATAGGTTCAAAACATTGATAATCTTTGGAGAAAGGGAATGAGATTCTAGTGATAGAACAGTTCATCATACTTATATATAAGAAGAAAAAAAGAGGAGCTATGAAACAATACAATAAGACAAATAATATTGATATAGAGTGATCTTCAGTCATATCTTCACAGGTTTTCATCCATCAACAAAGTGAAGACAAACAATGATTAGCAAATTGAAGAGTCAAAGAAAGATCATTTCTAAAAATATGTTCATATACTTTTTAAGTAGCAAGATGAAATTCTCAATCCACTTAATCCCAAAGAATGAAATTGTTGATTTCCTTATATGATAATTGTTAATATCAATTCTTGCAAGTCAACACTTTGGCAAAAATTATTACCACAGCCGAATTATTATATATTAACGCTTAAGCCCAAAATTATTATTATGGTTGGATTATTACTATTGCCGACAGAAGTAACTCCAAAATTATATATATTCTAAAGGGGGGAAGCCATCACAAAAATATTTCTGAGCCCTGACTAGTTGTCTGTAAGATTTATGAAGTGACAATTATATCCAGATTATCGACAATTATTAGGCTTATAATGACAATTAAGACACGAAGAGATTCAACATATATTTTTTAAGCGATATGATATACCGAGATTTATTAAATGTTACTTATAAGACTAGGGCCAAGTTTAAATCCTAAATAAGATAATCAATATATTATCAATGAAGATTATATCAAGCCCGGGATCAGAATGAATAAGGCATCGGAATGCCTACAGATATTCATCCTATCAAAATTATTGTTCTTGAAAGATAAAGAAATTTTGATTGTAAATATTCTTAGAGAAAATCTCATCTAATCAAAATGGGGCAGATCAGGTAACAATTATACAATAATTGTAATAAGAATATTATCACTTGAAGCTCTATCAAAATCGTAAGTCCACATACTATATTCAACAAGTAATGATTATTGGCAACAAGGCGACGACCAACTTATATCATTCTTATGATAGAATATTATATTAGTCAATCGATAGAATCATTGCCAAAGAATTATCACCTTATATACATTACAAGGCATTGCCAATTATTGAAATGGTCGTTGCTATATTGGCGATGATTATTGATTATGAAACATTCGAAAGTTCCATATAAAGCTCTAAAATATTCAATCGTTGATAGAAGCAAAATCGCGATAAAATAAATATTAAAATAATATATTATCGTCGGGTAATATAAGACCCGTATCCTTGTATTGTACCCTTCCACTGACTCTGGTGAACCTCTCTGTTGAGTTTCGGCGACCCATGACCTATAGACAGGAAATACACGTGACCTTATGACGCACCTCAAAGACCTGAGTCAACTCAACTCGAAAGTCATACCCCCACGACCACATTGTCACTGCGGTTCTAACACCGCATCTTGCATACCAATGCAATACCTAGACTAGGAGTTGTAGGCCCACGAATAATTGGAGTAAAACACCACGCACAACATATCTAGAAAGATTCCAAGTTGCGAGAGGAATCTCTACCCATACCTCTCTCATTCAAAAGTCAACAACAATCATACCTTCCATCCCATCCCTTTTTACACACCCATACCTCTCTCATCCAAAAGTTAACAACAATCATACCTTCCATCCTATCCCTTCTTACACACCCATCCCTCTCTTCTTACATCTCTCATCTTTCACTCATTCCATCTCTTCTCCCTCCATTTTCCTAGCAACCAAGAGAAGAAAAATCCTAATGAGAGAAAAAGAAGCCAAGTGCTAGTGTAACACCTCAGTTTTTTACAAACCTGGAGTTAGATGTCCTTAGGAAATGGGTCAACCATAACACCTTGGTAAGCTCTCAGAACTCAATTCCAAAGCCAAAGAAACACTTTATGACTAAATTCTTTAGAAATTTAACGTGAATTAACTAGCGCTATACTAGATTTCTTGCCAAATTAGCACCAACCACTTTAAATACGATCTGTAAGATCCAAAACTTATAGAATCATTGACGCTATAATACCCTAAAATCTAAGATCTAACTCTAAACCCAGTTGCTCCCATGAATTCTTTGTAATTTTATATTGGATCTAGACCGCGCGTCGAAAGTCCGATAGCGATGAACTTAGACCATTATGACCGTCTAGTTGAACTTGACTATCACCTCAAAAATCAAAGCCAAACGATGTCCTAGGATTGTTTCCTTGAGCCCGGAGTAAAGAGAGTAGAAAAATGAAGATTTTTAGAAAATTAATTATATTTTTAAGTAATCTGGAACAATTCACTTGCGCATTATTTTTAAGCGTTCTGACCGTTAGATTTTGACCCAAATTCACCCTCAGATCAGGATAGGTAGCCCTTACATGTCATAGTACTTGTAGCTCTGATCGAGTTCCCGTAACCGTTGAATTGAAGCTGGTCCGCCACGGTCGATTTGGAAACCCAATCGGACTGAAAACTTAGCTTGACCTAGATCCAATATTAGAGAGCTTAAGTCTTATCGCATTTAGTAACAGGACCTCCAGAAGTGCTCCGTTGAGACGGAACAGTCCATATTTGGACATAACCTAAGTATACCATGGCCCTGAGTCTAATTTGGAGAATTTTGGGCCTATATAAGGACCTTAAAACCCCTCTTTCTCTTCACATACGAATTTCTAACCCTAAGGAGAAAAGAGAGAAGGAAAGAGAGAGAAAGTGTGAGAGAGAGTTGGTGTTCGATCCAGGGTTCTTCCCTGCCATTTCACGTACTCAACTATCACATCTGCATCATTTTTCCAGCGATTCCAGCTCCGTTCTTAGGTAAGAAAACCTAACCCTAATCAGTTCTAGAGGTTTGAATAGCGTAAGTGATGAAATAACTAACCTATTTCATGCTACAGGTTACCTTTGTGGCGTAGACAAAGACTTAGAGTCTCTGTTAAGTTCGTTGCGATTCTACGGCATAAGGTGCGGACTATATATGTTTAGGTTATGGTTTTCAGGACTTTCAATATTAGATAATGATTTATTCTTGATATGAATGTTATTTTACATGTATAAAGTGTTGTCCGTTTCGTTTTTCAGTTATACGTTAACTATGTTGAATATACTATATTCCTCGTATTTGTAAAAAATACTGTATACGTATAAAATTTAGATTTGTGCTTAACATGATTAATTACCGTGAATATATGCTTGTTACATGTGCGACAACTCCTTAGCAAAAGGACTTGCCCTAAATCACACCACGGCCAATATACGATATATATATAAAAGTGTGTAGCTTACGTATTTGTGAAAATATTTAAATGAATACGGAACCCGGATTCATGCATGCTATGATTATCCGTCATGGGTATATGCAAGTGATATATGGGGCAACTCCCTAGTGAAAGGATTTGATCAAATACATGATATATCAACATATGATATGTAGTTAGTATGTGTAGTCTAAGTGTTCGTGAAAATGATTGAATGAGTATGGAATTCGCTTTCATGCTCACCATGACTAATTGTCATGGATGTATGATTGTTGTATGGGCGATAACCCTTTGACGAAAGGATTTATCCTAATACGTATGCTAATGGATACATAATATGTATGATGTAATGTGTAGACTAAGTGTATGTAAAAGTGTCTGAATGAGTTAGGAGTTAGTAAGATGTACCTGTATGCGTGTTGAGATATGATTCTCAACTACATCAATGATGTGTATGATTTCCTCCATGACTTGTGTAATCTAGATTATTCATGTTAATTTTGTGTATGATTTTCTCCATGACTTGTGTAACTTAGATTATTCATGTCTATTACATGTATGATTTCCTCCATGTATTGTATTTACGTTCCAATCATATTTCATGATCGTTCATATGAATGTAGGATATGAATTGTATGCCTGTTATTGAGCTTGTACATGATTGGGGCTGTATGACAGTCCAGGTAATCGGTAATCGTACTTTAAATGGTAGTTGAGGTTGTTTTCGCTACACAATGAGTTTAACGAATCTGAGTCGTGCTTGGGGTGTTCGACAGTGGTTAGGCCACACGGAGTGCTTATGCATTCCATGTCGTTCAACTCAACGTACGCTTGGCCTAGTTGGACTTATCAACTAACTCGATTGACTGATGTTTATTCACTATGTTTGGTCGCTACTGTTTGAATCTAAGGCACTGAGCTTACCAGTGAAACTCCCGTTAACCATGGTACAGTGATCCCTTAAGACTCATGAGCCGGGCATGGTAGTATGGGACACCGTGGTCGAGCTATCGGCCAACGCTGGGGCCACAAACCTCCTCATAGTGACCAGTGAGCACCCTACTCTGAGCAGATTATGGTGGCATGTGACACTATATTCTTGCTGTCGGCCTACACTGATTGGTGATGAGCCCTCTGTAGTGACTTTGAGTTTATCCTAACACTGCATAGGGGCGACGAGTCCTGTTGTAGTCTTAAGGATATAAATAGGCCTGTATTGATAAGGTGATGGGGGAGTGGTATAACAATTGCACGCAACAGCCCTGACAGCCCTGACAGCCCTTGCAGCGACCTAGAACCGTAACATCGTATGAGATTTCCTAGAACTAACGACCCTAGAATGGATCAATATTGAGAATTGATACAGGGGAGGTGTCTTAGCTTCCCAATCCTGCTGTATGAAAAGGACTAATAAGAACTTGGTAAGCATATTCATAACATCACATTGCATATGCTAACGGCGTTGGTGATAGAGCACTGAGGAAGTGAGTCATGCCGCGATCGTTAGATGATGTCCCAGAGGAGATTGTGGTGAGGGCATGCATCATTCTTCATACCATCTTTACATTAACAAGAGTATCTAGGATATGTTTGATTGTACTACCTTATCATTACTGCTTGATTGAATTGATAACATGTTAACCTTTGCTGTATAGTTTCCACTGAGTTAGCTACTCACTCCCACGTTACGGGACGGTGTTGTATACACTAACCAGACCCTGTCTTAGTTTCAGATGAAGGCGTTGCTTGCGAAGCAGAGCCAGGCTTTATGATGATGAGGAGGATTTCTCTTATATGCAGGTTTTGATCGACGGGGTTACAGGGTTACTGATTAGATGCTAATACACTTGGTATTTTACCCTTTTATTTAAACACCCATGTGTATTCTTTTCTTTCCATTTTTGGAGTATACATGTATTTAGTTAACCTGGTAACATGTTCACACTCTGGAGACTTACAATCAACTATACATTTTATATATTTATCACAGTCTTCCGCTTGAGAAACTTAACTGTCTCTGGAGTATGATATGCTGTTTTGGCTTAATCCACTTCATGTTTTATGCACTACTATAGCCGACATTTATCCATCATTGAAAATGTTTCATAAGTGATGTTCTGAAACTCGGGAGTGGAGTTTATGCTTGACCCCCAATTTTCAGGGCGTTACAGCTAGACTCATTTTTCTTACCCCAAATCTTACAATCCAACCATCCAAACTTCATTATCCACCATTGAAAAGAGAGTTTAGGTGCTAAGGATTCCAAGGAGCTAAGAAGAAGAGTTATAGGTGGGTATTTGTAGGATTAGATTGTAGTTTTTAGTTATGGGCTAAGTGGGGCCTACCGGTTAATGGCATGGATCCCATTTGGGACCCAAGGTGTGGCCAATGGCCCACCATGATACATACGTGTAATCCATGATGAGGCCATTATCCATGGACCCCACCATGATGTTTATTTGATATTCAACTTGTTAATGGTCATTTAGACTATGATTCTGTGGTGGGAATGTATAACGTCTTGGAAAAATTTATACAAAGACCCGAGTACCACCTTAGGTAGAAATCACTAAGGACTAAATTCTTTAGAAATTAGATGTGAATTAACTAAGTGTTGAACTAGATTATCTGTGAAATTAGCACTAATCATTTCAAATACGATTTGTAAGACCCAAAATGAGTAAAACTATTAACGTTACATTACCTAAAAACTTAAGATCCATCTCAAAACGTAGTTGCTCTTGGGTGCATCAGGAAACTACGTATCAGACATGGATCGCGCGTCGAAAGTTCGATTACCCCAAAATTATACGGTTATGACCACCTTGTTGGACTTGATAACCATCTCAGAAATCAAGTCCTAAAGGTATCCAGAAACGTACAACTTGAGCTTGCAGCGAAGTGTGTGAGAAATACGAATATCTTTAGGAAATGAACTGAAACTTAAGTGAATTGAGTCGTTTGTTTACAGGTTAAATCTAAGGATTCAGACCATTAGATTCTGACCCAATTACACCCTCAGATCAGGAAAAATTTTCAACACAGGTCAGTGCATTTGTGACCCTTCTCGTGTATCGGTGACTATTGAACTGAAATTGGTCCCCCAAGGCTAATCCACTAATCCGATCGGGTCGAGATCTTAACCTGACCTAGATCCAATGTCAGGAAGCTTAAGTCTGACCGCATGCAGAAAAGGGGCCTCTAGATCAGCTCTGTTGGACCGAAACGGCTAGTCTTTAGCTATAACCTAAGTATACCATGGCCTTGGGGCCATTCCCATTAGTTTTGGGCCTATATAAGGGCCTTAAACCCTCTTTTTTCCTTCACATACGAATTTACAACCCTAGGAGAGAGAGGAGAGCAAAGAGAGAGGGAAAGAGAAATAAAGTGAGAGAGAAAGTGGGGGACTGTTCCTGGGATCTTTCCCTGCCACTCCATGTGCTTAACCACAGCTTCTATATCGCTATTCCGGTGATTCTGATCCTGTTGTTGGGTAAGAAATCCTAACCCTGATCTATTTTAGATATTCAAATAGAGTACATGGTGAAATAGCTAACCCATTTCATGTTATAGGTTGTCGTCGTGCTGCAGACAAAGACTTAGGGTTTAAATTGAGTTCGTTACGAGTCTACCGGCGAAAGGCGCAGACTATAAATGCTTAGGTTGTGGTTTTCAAGGCTTTTAATGTCAGTAATAATTTATGACTGAATTGATTGTTGTCACATGTGCGTAAATACGACGTGTTCCATATATAACATATATATGTAGGGTATGTTAATTTTAATGCATCCCACGTTCTTGTTGAAATGTTTGAATGAGTATCAAATTATGACTTATGCTTGCCATCTTCATTGCCAGAGAATACATGATTGTTATACGTATGGTGAATCCTTTGTAAAGGAATTTGTTATAATACCTGTTATAACTACTTTATTACATGTATATGATATGTGTAGTCTAAGTGTTTGATAAAATGCCTGAATGAGAAGATGCTTGTTTAAATGTATGTAATGAGGGTGTTGAGATAGGATTCTCAATCCCCTTATCTATGGTTACAGTTTTCTTCATGTAACCTATTTCATTACTGTGTGATTTATGCATGAAATGTCTAAGTATGGTAACATGTGTAGTATGTGTTTTGTCGAATTGCTCAAGTAAGATTTATATTTGATTTTAGTTGTCACATGCTGTCTTTGGCTACTACATTCGAATACTATTGCTTGAAGTGTGTTTGGGGCTACGATGTAGTCCAAGCGATCGATAACGACTTCCAAGTTAGTGGCCGAGGTCATTTCGCCACATCAGATAGGTTCGAGGAATCCGAGTTGTACACTGCTTGTCGACAGTGGTTAGGCCACGCGGAGTGCTTACGTGCTCCATGTCAATCAACTCGACGTATGCTCGTACCAGTTGAGCTTGTCAAGCAACCTGATTTACCTAATGTATGTTTACCATGTATGGACGCTATTGTTTGAATCTAAGGTACCAACTTACCAGTGCAAAGTCCGTTTAACCTCGGTATCATGATCCTCTAAGACTCATGAGCCGGGAATAATGGTATGGGACACCGTGGTCGAGCTGTCGGCCTATGCTGGGGTGACGAGCCTCCTCATAGTGTCCAGTGAACAATCCAAAATCATGAGCCGAATACGGTGGTATGAGACATTGTATTTAAGCTGTCGGCCTATGATCAGGTGATGAGCTCGTAGTGACCTCGAGTATACACTAGAACTACGTTGAGGTGACGAGCCTTTTCGTAGTAAACTAGAGTATAAATTAGACCTGCGCTGAGGTGACGAGCCTCTCTATGGCGACCTGAAAACTGCCTATCGTATGTGACTACTAAAATTGATGGTCCTAGATGGATCAATGTTGGGTAAATGATATAAAGGATAGGTACCTTAACTTTCCAATCTTATTGTATGAATATGTCTAATTAAGAACTTGGCTAACACGACCATGCATCGCATTGCACAGTGCATTGGTGAGAAAGTGCATAGAGGAAGGGGTGCATGCCACGATCGTAAGATGATGTCGCAAAGGGAGTGTAGGCGAGAGCATGCATCATTATCACATACCATCTTTGCATTAATAAGAGTACTTAGGACCTCATTATTGTATTATTTTATCATTACTGCTTGACTAAATTGATAACATGTTAACCTTTATTTTATAGCTCCACGAAGTTGATTACTCACTCCCACGTTCTGAGAAGGTGTTTTAAACACCAACTAGACTCTGTGTTAGATATAGATACTGGCGTGACGTATGAGGCCGAACTAAACTTCTACGATGATGAGGAGATCTCATACATATAGTTATCAGGCGGGTTTATGTAGGCCGCTCTGATCGACAAGATTATAAGGATATATGATTAGTTGGATATTCACATTTTGTCATTTTGTATCTTTGGAACAAATATGTATTCATTCAGCTTAGTAATGTCATCATACTCAGGAGGTTGGGAGACGTGTCTATATACCTTATATATATATATTACAGCCTTCAGCTTGCATAAATTTAAATATCTTTGGAGTATGATATGCTGTTTTGATATAATCCCGCTCATGTTTAAGGCACTAATACAGACAACACCTAATCATCATTATTTATGTTGCATAAGTGATGTGTTGGAACTCGGGAGTTGGGCTTCTGTTCGACCCCCGATTTTTAAAGAGTTACAGAATGGGATTCCCACCCTAATTTTTTTTTCTGATCAAGGGTCCACATGAAATGGGACCCAACATGTTGTATGTATTGTATTTACACCTCTAGGGGAGCTCATGGTGGTGGAGCTCCCCCACCACATGTATCTCTCTCTATCCCCTATTATAGGCCCACCTTGATGATGTGTGTATTTTATTTACGCTGTCCATCCAAGGGGACATCCAACTGTCCACCAAGTAGGGCCCATCTTGCTGCCCAGGTTGGGCCTGCATGGCCGGTCAGGTCATACATGCCTGGTTGAAGGAAAAACACAAATATTAACTTAATTCAGGGTTAGGTGCCCCACCCATTTGTGGACCTTTCCATGATGTATGTATTTCATCCCTGTTGTCCAGCAAGTGGACCACCCTGATTGGCCAGGGATGGGCCTGCATGACTAGTTGGTCATGCAGGACCATCTAGATGAAAGGAAAACACAAATGCCAGTCCGATCTTTGGTAGGGTGGCCCACCTACATGGACCCCTCCGTGATGTGTATGTTATCCACACCGTCCATCCAGAATTTTCATATCATTCTACGCCATGAGCCTGAGAATGATCAGATCCAACGATTAACGGACCACATTGTATGAAAAACAGTGGGGCTGACATTACCATTGGGACCTCCTTAGGCCCACTATGATGTTTGTGGGAGGCCAGCGGCCGGCCCACCTCCTGGATGGCCCACATCTAGTGGGACACACCAGGTATGTGTTTCAGTCCAGCCCATTCATTGGCTGGATGCCCAGCTGGGCCGGGACGATGCTAGACTGACTGTCCAACAACTGACCATCGTGATGCATGTGTTATATACACACGTTGTCCATTTGGTGGGGCCCATCTGTAATGTGTAAGCCCATCATGAGGTGTATGTATTTGTCCAGGTCGTCCATTCACTGGATGTCTAACAAGCCCCCAGGCTGGTGGGTTAAACGTCCAACAATCGGCCCACCTTCGTGTGTGTATTTTATATCCATGCTGTCCAGCATGTGTCAGGCCCATTAGTGCCTTGTGGGGCCCCCTACACCATGATGTATGTGCTACACACTCTGTCCATTCATTTTAGGGCAATGGACCTCATTGCTTTGAGAGGCCCACCCCAATTTATAGGTTAGATGCCCAACCGTGGGCTACTTTGTGAGGCCCACTATGATGTATGTGTTACTTTGTGAGGCTCACTATGATGTATATATTATATACATAATATTCCCCTTTTTTTTTAAGGTAGTGGGCTACCTTGTGAGGCCCACCATGTGTGAGTGATGTGCACACGTTGTCCATTCATTTTTTTGATATTTGGAGGGCCAAGGGCCCCATCGTGATTCAGATTCTTATTCTAAGAGACCCACCGTAGGAGGCAATGGTAGTTAAATGTCCACCGTTGTAAACCTCCTTAAGGCTCATTGTTAAGCCCACCTTCCATCTCCACTTATTAGGCTAACCCAAACCGTTGGACCCCCATTGATATTAGTGATACTCATTGGGCTAACCCAAACCGTTGGGCTCCCATTGATGATGGTGCTTTCCACACTACCTTGTAGGAATAATCCAAACCTTGGAGCCCACCTTGTGTACGGATCGGGCCCCATAGGAAGGCCTAGTTTATTGCATGATAAGAGAGGGTGAGGAAGCACACTTGTTGTACATAGTTTCACCCTCTCAACTCACCTCGTTGTATAGCCATTAGACTCACCTATGAGGCTCATTCTTAATGTAAGTATGATGCCTAGGCCATCCATTGTCTATAGGAGAGTACATCATCACCCCTTGTCGTAGATGGAAGAATATGCAGTATCAGGTTTGGTATAACCACTGTTTAGAGCCTATTTGTATGTTTGGGCTAGATCTGTCGTTTCTCTGTGGACCCCACCATGTATTTAGGCTGATTATTATTTATATTTGATAATCATGCTAGTATACTTAGTTTAGTAGGACACATTGAGAACATGCTTAGTATTACATCATGATACATACCCATATGCATCATTTGTATGCCTGTTGTAAGGAATGATTGATCATAGCATTTGCTTTTGGGCTGAGTTATTTAGGGAATTCCTTGTGAGACAGAGTTGCCCCACATGATCGCATGATATGTACAGGTTTGATGCATGACTGGATGGTATGACTCATGCATCTCGCATTTTGTGTGAATGATCACTTGCCGGCTTAACGATATCAGGGCCGTGGCCTCTACAGGCATATCGTGGATAGTCAAATTAGATTCAGAAAATATTTAGTTCTAGCACTGTAGGTGCTTAGGATGTCCTTGTGTGAAAGTTTAAGACCCTTTTTGGTATGAGGAGATGCTTTAATGTCTAGACCGAGTGGATTCATGAGCGCACGAGTGCCGAATATGTAATGCCTTGAAAATTAGGGGTCGAGCAAGAGCCCAACTCCTGAGTTCCAACACATCACTTATGCAACATAGATAATGAGGATTGAATATTATCCGTATTAGTGCATTAAACATGAAAGAGATTATACCAAAACAACACATCATACTCCAGAGATATTTAAATTTATGCAAGCAGAAGACTATAATAGATATATAAGGTACATAGAAGTGTTACCTAACCTCCAGAGTATGATGATATTACTGAGTTGAATAAATACGTATTTGTTCAAAAGATATAAAATGATAAAATGTGTATGTCCAACTAAACATATTCCCTATAATCCCATCGATCAGAGTGGTCTACATAAACCCACTTGATAATTGTATATATGAGAACTCCTCATTATTGCAGAAGTATGGCTTGGCCTCATACGTCACGCTAACATCTGCATCTAAAACGGAGTCTGGTTGGTGTTTAAAACACCGTCCTAGAACATGGAAATGAGTGATCAACTCAGTGGAACTATGAAGCAAAGGTTAACATGTTATCAATTCAGTCAAGCAGTAATGATAAAGTAGCACAACACTCATGTCCTACATAACCTTGTTAATGCAAGAATGGTATGTTGTAATGATTCATGCCCTCACCTGTACTCCCTCTTGTGACAACATCTTACGATTGCGGCATGCACCACTCTCAATAAACGTGCATTTCCTCACCAAAGCACCGTGCAATGCGACGCATGGTCGTGTTATCCAAGTTCTTAGTTAGCCTTTTTCATACAGAAGGATTGGAAAGCTAAGGCACCTCCCTTTATATCATAAACCCAAATATTGATCCATCTAAGGTCGTCACCCCTAGTAGTTACATACGATAGACAGTTTTCAGGTCGCTATGGAGAGGCTCATCACCTCAACGCATGCCTAGTTTATAATCTAGTTTACTACAGAAAGGCTCGTCACCTCAACGTAGTTTTTATTGTATACTCGAGGTCACTATGGGCTCGTCACTTGATCATAGGCCAATAGCTCGAATACAGTGTCACATACCACTGTATTTGGCTCACGAGTTTGGGTTGCTCACTGGACACAACGGGAAGACTCATCAACCCAGCGTAGGCCGACAGCATGACCATGGTGTCCCATACCACCATGTCTGGCTCATGAGTCTTAGTGGATCGAGGTAACAAGGTTAAACGGGCTTTACACTGGTAAGTTGGTACCTTAGATTCAAGCAGCAGCGTCCATACATGGTGAATATACATTAGGCAAATTGGGTTACTTAACAAGCTCGATTGGTACGAACGTACATCGAGTTGATCAACATGTAGCACATAAGCACTCCGCGTGGCCTAACCACTGTCGACAAGCAGCGTACGACTCAGATTCCTCGAACCTATCTAGTGTGGCGAAATGACCTCAGCCACTAACTCGGAATCGTTACTGATCGCCTAGACTACATCATTACTCCAAACACACTCCAAATAACAGTATACACATGTAGTAGCTAAAGACAGCAGGTGAGAACTAAAATCAATCAGAAACCTTACTTTAAGCAATTCGACAAAACATATACTACACATATTACTGTACATAAGCATTTCATCCTTAACTCACATAATAGTAAGATAAGTTATATAAAGGACTCTATAACCGTAGATAAGGGAGTTGAGAATCTTATCTCAACACCTTCATTACATGCCTTTAAACAAGCATTTTCACATTCAGGCATTTTATCAAACACTTAGGCTACACCTATCATGTACATGTAATATAGTAGTTATAACAAGTATTATAACAAATCCCTTTACAAGGGGTTCACGATACCTATAACAATCATGTATTGTTAGTCAATGAACATGGCAAGCATAAATCATAATTTCATACTCACTCAAACATTTCAACAAACACATGGAATGCATTAAAAACAACATACCTTACATATATACGTAATACATGGAAAATGTCGTATCTATGCACATGTGACAGCAATCAAGTCAGTCATAAATCATTACTGACATTGAAAGCCTTAAAAATCATAACCTAAACATTTATAATCCACACCTTTCACCGGTAGACTCGTAACGAACTCAAATTAAACCTTAAGTCTCTGTCTACAGTACAACGGCAACCTATAGCATGAAATAGGTTAGATATTTCACTATTTACTCTATTTGAATATTTAAAATAGATTAGGGTTAGGATTTCTTACCCAATTATGGAGTCGGAATCACTAGAATAACGATATAGACAGGGTGGTTAAACACATGGAGTGATGTGATTGAATCCCATGAATAAAATCCAACTCTCTCACTCACTTTCTCTCTCTTCCTTCTATTTCTTCTCTCTTCTCTCTCTAGGGTTTAGAAATTCGTATGTGAAGGGAGAGAGAGGGTTTAAGGCCCTTATATAGGCCCAGAACTGATGGGAATGGCCCCAGGGCCATGATATACTTAGGTTATAGTCAAAGGTTGGCTGTTTCGGTCCAACAGAGCTATTCTGGAGGCCCCTTTTCTACATGCGGTCGAACTTAAGCTTCCTGACATTAGATTTAGGTCAGGCTAAGTTTTTGGCCCGATCGGGTTTGGGGATCGACCACAGGGGATCGGTTTCAGTTCAATGGTCACCGACACTTGATTAAGGCCATAAATACCTTGACATGTGTTGGATATTTTTCTTGATCCGAGGTTATAATTGGGTCAGAATCTAACGGTCTGAATTCTTAGATTTGGCCTGCAAGAGAGTGACTCAATTCACTTAAGTTTCAGTTCATTTCCTAAAGATATTCACATTTCTCACACACTTCGCTCCGGGCTCAAGTTGTGCGCTTCTGGATACCTTTAGGGCTTGATTTCTGAGATGGTTGTCAAGTCCAGCAAGGCAGTCATAATCGTATAGTTTTGGAGTAATCGAACTTTTGATGCGTTATCCAGGTCCGATACGGAGTTTCAGTGTGCTCTTGAGAACAACTGAGTTTTGAGATGAATCCTAAGTTTTTAGGTAATGTACCATTAACGGTTCTACTCGTTTTGGGTCTTATAGATTATATGTAAAGTGATTAGTGCTAATTTCACAGATAACCTATTTTGGCACTTAGTTAATTCTTGTCTAATTTCTAAAGGATTTGGTCCTTAGTGATTTCTGCCTGAGGTGGTACTCGGGTCTTTGTACAGATTTTTTCGGGATGTTACAATTTATTCCCCTTAAAGAAAAAATTTCATCATCAAAATTAATACCTTTTTATACTCCTCGAGAATCTGAGGGTGGTTCTTTCGTACCTCGGCTTCTGTTTACCAAGTAGCCTCCTCCTCAGTATGATGCGTCCACAGTACCTTCACAAGTGGAATCACCTTACTGCGCAACACCTGCTCTTTCCTATCTAGGATACGCGTCAGACGCAGTACACAAGTAGCATCCTCACTCAACTGTACTTGCTCCCATCTGATAATGTGTGAAGGATCTGGAATGTATTTCTTTAGCATAGACACATGAAATATGTTATGCATGCCCGCGAGTGGTGTGGGCAAAGTAAGGAGGTACGCTACCACACCCACCCGATCTAGTATCAGGAAAGGGCCAATGAATCTCGGGGTAAGTTTCCCCTTCTTGCCAAACCGAAGGACTCCCTTCATGGGGAAACCTTAAGGAATACATGGTCCCTGATCTCGAACTTTAGCAGTATCCGTCTCGTATCGGCGTAGCTCTTCTGTCTGCTCTGTGCTGTCAGAAGTCAACGCCTGATAATATCGATCTTCTCCAAGTTCGCCTGTATTAACTCTGTGCCAATCAAACTTCTCTCACCAACCTCTGCCTAACAATGTGGTGCTCGACAGGGGCGCCTATAGAAGGGCTCATAGGGAGCTATACCAATACTCGTCTGAAAACTATTGTTATAAGCGAACTCTGCATAAGGAAGACAGTCATCCTTGAAATCCAACACATAAGCTCGCATTATATCTTCCAACACCTGATTCACCCGCTCCGTTTGCCCATCAGTCTATGGGTGGAACGCGGTCTGAACTTCAGTTTCACACCCATTGCTTCCTGGATACGAGTCCAGAAGATAGATGTGAATCGCATATCTCGGTTTGACACAATCTCCTTAGGAACTCCGTGCAGACGTACAATCTCCTTGATGTACAACCTGACCAACTTTAATTGAAAGAAAGTGAGACGATTTCGTCAACCGGTCCATAATCACCCAAATAGAGTCATGTCTATTCCTCATCTTCGGCAACCCTGAAATGAAATCCATAGAGATGAAATTCCATTTCCACTCAGCTATGGGCATGGACTGAAGCAGTTCAGGAGGTCGGCGATGCTCTGCCTTGACCTGCTAGCACGTGTTATGTGGGCCTTCATGTTGTCCCACCAGTACGAGTGCTTCATGTCTCGATACATCTTCATACTAACAGGATGCATTGCCATCTTCGAATCACGTGTAGCCTCTAGAACTTCCTATCTCAAGTTGTGAAGGTTTGGGACGCATAGGCTGCCACGGTAACGTAAGTCCTCATCTGTAACAACTATCCATTCCGAGTCTTCACTGTCACTCACCTGCTCTCTCATCTCAACCAATCGCTCATCGTCTTTCTGAGCCATGATGATCCTATCATCAATAAGTGGCAGCACATGAACGTGTGTGATGCTCTTAAACTGTTCCTTTATCGTGAGCTTTTGCTCAAAACCATGCATAAACTCTACCATATTCCACTCAATCATTAACAGTGATGCAAATGCTATCACCTTCTTACGGCTCAACGTGTCTGCCACAAGGTTGGCCTTGCCAAGATGGTAGGAGACCTCGAACTTGAAGTCCTTCAAAGTTTCCATCAATTGGCGCTGACTCATATTCAAGTCTCATTACGTGAATATGTATCTAAGGCTCTTATAGTCGCAAAAGAGCTTGAACTCCTCTCCGTAGAGGTAATGTCTCCAGAGCTTCAGTGTAAAGATAACGGTCGCTAACTCCAGGTCATGTATAGGGTAGTTCTCCTTGTGTTTCCTTAACTGCCTCGAGGCATAGGCAATCACTCTGTTCTTCTGCATAAGGACACAACCCAAACTAACGCGAGATGCGTCGGTGTATATTGTATACTTGACCCCTTGCTCTAGCAATACTAGCACAGGGGAGGACTTTAACTTGTCATTCAGCTCCAGGAAAGCTGCTTCTGCCTTCTCATTCCAGGCAAACTTGAGCTCCTTCCGGGTCAGTTGAGATAATGGTCTCGCTATCTTGGAGAAGTGCCGAATGAATCGACGATAGTAGCCAACAAGTCTCAAAAAAATCCTTACCTTATTAACCAAACCGGGTTACTCCCAATCCTATACTGTAACATCCCGAAAATCGGGGGGTCGAGCAAAAACCCAACTCCCGAGTTCTAAAATGTTATTTATGCAACATAGATATGTATGATTGAATGTTGTCTGTGATAATGTATTAAACATGAGTGAGATTAAGCCAGAATAGCATATCATACTCCAGAGACAATTAAATTTGCAAGCGGAAGACTGTGATAGTACGTATAACGTATATAAACTGTTGTATGTCTCCAGAGTGTGAATATATTACCAGGTTATACACATACATGTATACTTCAAAAGTAAACAAAATGAATATACATGAGGGCGCTAAAAATATAAAATGACAAGTGTCAATGTATCTAATCAACCTCCCTGTAATCCCGTCAATCAGATCACGCATAAAGGAGAGATCCTCCTCCTCCTCATCAAATCCAGCTCCGCCTCGCAGGCCGCGCCATCATCTGCAATCACAATAGGGACTGGTGGGTGTCCGAAAACACCATCCCATAACGTGGGAGTGAGTGATCAACTCAGTGGGATAAGAGAGCAGAGATTAGCATGTTATCAAATCAATCATGCGATAATAGTAAAGCAGTAAATCAAACAATCCTAATACTGTTGTTAATGCAGTATGACATGACGTGATGTATACCCTCACCGACGATCTCCCTCATACGGCAACATCTTACGACCGCGGCATGCCACACTCCCTAGAGTGCTCCACATCTTCCAGGCACATGCAATGCTATGGTGATATGATTTTTGAGTTGTTATTAGTCCATTCAAACAGCAGGATTGAGAAACTAAGGTACTTCCCTTGTATCAATCCCAACAGAGATCCTGTCTAGGGTCGTCACTCCTAGTAATCTCATACGATGTATATTTTGTAGGTCGCTGCAAGGGCTGCCAGGGCTGTTGTACGCACTCGTTGCTCCGCTCCCCCATCACCTTATCAATACAGGCCTACTGTACTCTACTGCTACGGAAGGGTCGTCGCCTCCCGTAGACTCAGAATACGCTCGCGGTCACTACAAAGGGCTGCCAGGGCTGTTGCTCGCACTCGTTGCACCGCTCCCCCATCACCTTATCAATGTAGGCCGACAGCAAGAATATAGTGTCCCATACCACCATAATCTGCTCACGAGTCTAGGTGCTCACTGGTCACTACGGGGAGGTTTGTGGCCCCAGCGTAGGCCGACAGCTCGACCACGGTGTCCCATACCACCATGCCCGGCTCATGAGTCTTTATGGATCAAGGTACGATGGTTAACAGGGTTTACAATGGTAAGTTCAATACCCTAGGTTCAAGCAGTTGTGACTCATGCCGGGTGAACATACAACGGCCAGTCGGGTTACTTAACGGGCTCGACTAGCACGATCGCATCGCAAGTCGAACGACATGAAGTGCGTAAAACACTTCGCGTGGCCTAACCACTGCCGCCAACTCCAACACGACTCGCGTTCATCAATGCGTCCTTCGTGGCCAAGATAAGCTAACCACGAATTCGCTCGGTTGCCGACTGCCTGGACTACGTATAGTCCCAAACACATATGAATCCACGTCAGCGATCATGTGAGAGTATTGGAAATGAAACACAACCATGTGAGCATGTTAACACATGTTATATCGTACAACTTAAGTAAATCATCTAACACATGCCTTTCGTACATATAATGAACTTATGCATATCGCCAACATATAGGAAATCATTTCCATCAGCATATTAATTGAGAATTCAATCTCAAACTAAATCAAAATGAAATCATCAAGCACATGTTATAACATACAGCTTAAGCGAATTGTCAAGCACATGCATTTCATTCATATTATAAAATCATGCATATGGCTAACGTGTAGGAAACCATTTACACCAGCATATTAATTGAGAAATCAATCTCAAACTAATTCATAACACCATTTAATTCAATACATACTAATACAAGCATTTATACAAACACATACATTACACACTTAAGTCTACATATAGATGTCGACCCGAAGTGCGCAATTAGGTGAATCTCTTCGCCAAACTAATTATGCACACATTCCTAATATCCTAATGCGACAAGAAGCCATGTCAATCACGTCAGCAAAATATGAATGAAAACAGTACTTCCTACAAATGACTAAAATGCCCTAAATCTCATATTCTTCGTTGGTTTACGAAACAGGAAATGGACAGCATGTTGTACATGTCAAACGGCGTTGCCGTCAAGAATCTACTATTAAACGACATTGAAAGCTTTGGAAACAGTCAATCAAAGCGTCTAAAATCCGCACCTTTTTCCTTATAGGTGAAGTGATTCGAACGGAGCGTATACGCTTCGTCTACGGCGATCAGACAACCTGATACACATGTACATCAGCTACTATTCTATTTGAATCGAAGAAATTCCCAAATCAGCAAGTGGTTAGGGTTTTCCTTACCTAGAAGTACGTTGGAATCGCCGGGAAAGTGATTGGAGTGCGTCGCCTAAGCACGTGCAGCAGCAGCAGCAGGTGGCAGGAAAATCACTCCCAGTCTCTCTCATAAACTCTCACCTTTTCTCTCTCCCAATCTAGGACTTTTTGCAATTTCTGATAGGAGAGAGGAGTGAGGGTGTCAACCCCTTTTATAAGCTTAAAAACGTCCGAAATAGGCTCGGGGACGAAGTTTACTTAGTGCATATCCAATTCGGGGCTGTTTAGGTCCAAAAGATGCTTTCTGGTGGTCCCCTGGCCGAATGCGATCGGACTTAAGCTCACGCGTACCAGATCTAGCACGTATTAAGTTTTCAGTCTGGCTGGGTCCGCAGATCACACGTGGCGGACCAGTTTCAGTTCAGCGGTCACCGCACGTAGATCAGGGCTGAAAGTCTCATGATATAAAATAGAAATTTCTCCTGATCCGAGGGTGTAATCTGGCTGAATTCTGACGGCCTGAACTCTCAATAATGACGCGTCAAGTCGTGTGCCAGATTTGAATTTGAAATTCCAATTTTGTCCTTATTCGCACTCTCTTCGGTCCGGGCTCAATGAAATGGCCTGTGATTATCGGTTTGACTTGATTTTCGAAATGAGTGTCAAGTCCAGCTAGGCGGTTCTAACGGTCTAAGATAGGAGGTATCGGACTTTCGACGCGCGGTCTAGATCCAATACAAAGATTCAAAGCTGTCCAGAGAACAAACCGGTTTAGAGTTTGATCCTAGGTTATAGAGTATTATAGAGTCATTGGTTCTACTCGATTTGGGTCTTGTAGAACGTATTTAAAGTGATCAGGGACTATTTTCCAGCTACTTTAGCGTCGCGCTAGCTAACTTACACTTATTTTCCAAAGAAATTTATCCTACGTGATTTCTTTGGCTATGGAATTGGGTTCTGAGCGATTTCTTAGGTGTTTTAGTTAACCCATTGCCTAAGGACGTCTAATCCCAGATTAGCCAAAATCCGGGGTGTTACATGTACTGCGGCTACCTTAGCTAAGTTCATAACTATCCCTTCCTTGGACACCAGATGTCCTAGGAATTTGACTTCTTCTCTCTAGAAGTCACTTCTTGTACTGCACAAAAAGCTAATTTTTCTTGAGAGTATTAAGGACTGCTCGCAGGTGCTCCTCGTGATCTTCTCGACTCTTGAAGTATATCAAGATGTCATCTATAAATAAGATGACAAATCGGAAAAGATACGGTCGAAACACCCTTTTTATCAAGTCTATAAACACGGTTAGTGCATTTGTGAGTCTAAACAATATTACAAGGAAATCATAGTGCCCAAAGTTGGTCTTGAATGCTATCTTCTGCACGTCTTCTTCCCTGACGTGCAGTTGGTGATACCCCGACTGTAAGTCGATCTTTGAGAAATACTGTCCCCCTTCAATTGATCAAACAGATCATCTATCCTGGGCAGAGGATACTTATTCTTCACTGTCACTTGGTTCAGCCTACGATAATCAATACACAATCGCAGAGACCCATCCTTCTTCTTCACAAACAACATGGGTGCTCCCTAAGGAGACACACTAGGTCGTATGAAGCTTGAATCTAACAAGCTATCAATCTGTCTCCTTAATTCCTCCATCTCACATGGAGGCATGTGATATGTGTGTAACAAAATGGGTGTCGCACCAGGCAGAAGATCAATGGTAAAATCGATCTTGCGTTGAGGAGGTAGTCCACGAATTGTCTCGAACACGTCCTAAGAATCCTGAACCACTCGCATATCCCCCAACGTCAGACCATCAACACTCTCCAATAGGGAAGCATAACAACTCAAATGGGAAAGGTGACTGACCTGAATAGGGAAAGTAAAATCCGTACCCTTAAATCCATGGGCTGTCACCACCATAGCCTCGGAATCGATCTCTGCTCGTATCTCAGTGAGCTAGTCCATACTGAGAATAACGTCGTAATGAAATAGGGGGATGACAATCAGGTTAGCTAGTATCGTCCTGCTCCCTAAGTCTATCGAGCAACCCTTACAATCCTGGTAATGTCAGAAAAAGTCCCTGTGGTGGTGAGGACCCTCACTCCCTTCGTAGGAGCAGTGTCCAACCTCAGTCGCTTGACTACCGTGCATGATATGATGGAGGTAGTGGACCCAGTGCCCACTAATAAGAAGACTGGAGTAACTTGGACATGAGCCGTGACCTTAAAAGCTATCGGTGCTATGTCTACTGTCTCAGATTCCTCAGCTGTAAGTGAATGCACCTGAGCCTACTGCGGACAGTTCGGCTGCGGTACCATAGGCTGTTGAGGCGGCTTGAATGGATGTGCCGGTGCTGACCACAGAGGTGGCGCTGAAATAGCTTGAGGAAGTTGGCTGTTAACCCTCTGAGACGGCGAGAAGTCATTGTCCCTCATCCTGGTGAAGTAATATGTGTCAATGTGGCTTAGCCTCTTGCAGTAGGAGTACAATAAGTCCGGTCCCCTTAGCTGAGTCAGGGGAGCCGAAAGCTTAGGGGGTGAATCTGCACGTGGCCTCTTACCGAGGAACAGTCTGCTCGGTAGATTTGGTTGTGGCCTAGGAGCTATAGGCACACGAGTACAGGACAATATGTCCCCATCCTGCTCAGCTCGCAGAGACATGCCCACTAGCTCAGCATAGGTGTATATGCTAGCACAACACATCTTCGAGCGTATCTTGGGCCGCAGGCCCTCAGAAAACTGCCACATCTGCATCGGTTGATCAGCTAATATCAACAGAGCCTACCTACCTAGTTCTGTAAATCTGTTCTCGTAGTCTGCTACTGACATCCCTCCCTGACGGAGGCGAAGAAACTCGCTCTCCTTCTCATGTCGATAAGTGAGAGGATAATACTTCTCGTGGAAGCGGGTCTCAAAGGCCTCCCACATTCAGACATATCCGATAGTAATGGTCCAAAGGATGCTGTCCCACTAAAGGCTGGCCTCCTTCTCGAATATGTAGGTGATCAACTCCACCTGCTTTACCTTAGTGCAGTACAACGGCTTCAGCATCTTAGAGATACGGTCAAGCCAATACTCAGCCTCCTCAGATCTATGAGTACCCACAAAAGTAGGAGGTCGGAAGCGCTGGAATCACTTAAAGAGGCCATTAGCACTCATATTGCCTGTGGACAGCACAAGAGGAGCAGGTGGAACCACACCCATGCTCTGGGCAAAGACCCCTCCATCATCGGATACAACCCAGATAGCTTCTCATCCACATGAGCCTAAAACACAACCCTACAACCACCAAACCGATTGTGTTCAAAGCTTGCTGGTATAACTCTCTCAATCAGGAGTTGGGGATCGAGATCCTACTTTGACTTTCACTCTTGGGCGGCACTTGTGCTAGCTTCGGCGCCCGCCTTCTTCCTTCGACGGGTAGCGCGGCTAGGCCCGACTTCATCCGTAGGTGCTCTCTTCTTTCCCATGAGAGAAAGAAGTGTGGAGAGTGAAAACATGGCTGCCACGAGCTTAAAAAGAGCCATGAAAGTGAAATAGAATGAAGAGATGGGATGGGTTGGGATACCCTGAGATTTGTTTGAGACATAAAATATGTCACGCCCCAAACCTAAAAATCAGATTTATAGGAATCTTGATCGCCGAATCCGGTGTCGACAACCTCCGCAGTGCTTCATTCTCGGCTCCTGGCAATCATATGTCAAATTTCGATCCTGGGATCTTATAAGGAGGATTTTTAGAATGATTTTTTTTTTTTTTTGTAATGGAGCATAACCACAAGCATAACCAAGTCACAAAATAACATCACCACATATCCACTATATTAAAAACTTTAAGTACAATGCGGAAAGGGAAATACAAGGTGATCAAAAAGCTCCAAAATAGTTAGATGCGCACTCCTGCCTCAGTGATGTTGCTGTCCAACGCTACCTGCACGTAACTATCGTGCATAAACTTATAAAAGCTCAGAGGGTGGTGTAAGTGTGTGCGTAAGGCAAGTGCCAATTATATAATATCAGAGTAATGCGAAAACATGCGGTAAGTCCATGAATGCTATTAGCTATATCAAAACTATATGATGCAAGGTATGAATGCTATCGGCCATACCAAGGCCATGCGATGCGAGGCCTATATAGCCAAATGTCATATGCGAGATGCAAAGTAAGCATGCCAGTACTCATCAAGTACACACATCAATAGAGTTCCTCTCTGAATATCACCAGGTTCTAATACACTTTGCATTGACTGCCTCCTCCCTAGCTGCACAGTCAAGCAAGCGAAATAGACCTCACTATCCGCCTGATCAGTAGTTTGTCAATATCTACCCGGCTCGTCGAGAGCGTACTCATTTACGGGCTGGCCAAACTCAGCTTAGCTTATAGCCCCCTCACTCAGGCGGATAAGGTCATACCCCCTCCTAACTGGCCACGACATAGTAGGAGACGTGGCCTACTGGTATTCGGCACTCGGGTGCTCGTGTATCCACTTGGTCTAGACGTTGGAGCACTCTTGGTTCCAAGAAGGTTCTGAGACTTTCATCCAAGGATATCATAAGTGCCCACAGTACTAAAACCAAGTATTTTCGGTATCCAATATGGTCATCCATGATGTACCTGTGGAGCCATGACCCTGATGTCGCTAGGGTATACAATGATCAAGTCACACAAATGCAAGTTGCATAAGTCACACCGTACAATTATGCAACAATCTTGTGCGTACCATGAGCTCATGTGGGACACTTCGTCTCATAAGGAGTCCTGTAGATATCTCAGCCCAACGGCTTATTCTATGATTAAACATTCCTCATATCTAGCATACATATGATGCGTATGGGCATGAATAATGGAATTATACTAAGCATGTTATAAAGTAATGAACTATCCTTACAACATAGATGGGCCTAGACGGCCTACATATAATAAGTACGAGCCTATCAATGGGCCCTAGGAAGAGTCATAATGCGAACATTTAACCAACATTATACTTGTAATGTGGACGTCAAACCAATATTGCTCCCAAGGCATGGCCTGCCATAAGACAAACCATGGAGGAATCACCCATTGCAATGGACCTATATACATCTCATTGGCCTCGACCCATAGGCCTCAAATACATCAAATGGGCCGCCTTATATGGGCCTTAGATATATCAAGTGGGTCACATCAATGGGTCACACCAATGGACCTTATGTACATTGTAATGGGCTATAACCGATGGGCCTTAGAATGCATCAAATTGGGCCTCGTAACATGAGCCTTATATATATCAAAGTGGGCCTCAACCTTGGGCCACAAATACATTGAATGGGCCTCATAACATGGGCCTTATGTACATACCAAGGTGGGCCTCAACAACGGCCATAAATAAATCAAAATGGGCCTTATACATATACCAAGGTGTAATAAGACAAGCTTGCTAAATGGTTGGATGGTTAAAATGTAACACATGCATTATGGTGGGGTCCACACACATGGCCCACCAATTAAATGGATGTTTTGGATATAACATAACACCAAAGGTGGGGCCTATTGGTCGTATTGGCAACCAGCAAAGTGGTTGGACGGCATGATACAACACTTACACTAGGTGGGTTCCACTGTCCACGGCCGTGGACGGTGCAAATAAAACAATACATCACTATGGATCCCACGTGGGGCCCACTATAATGTTTATTTATCATCCAACCGTTGATAAGGTCACACGGTCTTGGGTGAATTAGAAACACATTTCATATTGACCCAAAACTTCTGTGAACCCAAAAAGGCTTCAAGGGCAGACGTTCCATTCCACTATTTTTTATGACGTGATCCACCTGAGCTTTGTATGTGGCTGATTTGTGGGGCCTGCTTCAGGAAGGGGCCCACCTAATGTACGTGTTGGATGACGAATAAACATCATGGTGGGGCACATGGCTGGGACTGTGGGTCCCTGCCTATTTCACGGTGACGCCAGCAGCAGCCTGCTGCACAGCAGCAGCAAGTGTTGCACCTAAAATTTTTTATTTTTATTTTTTATTGAAATCTCATTTTTTGGAGGTTTTTCATGCGTGGGGCCCGCACCAGAAGAATCCTCCCCACCCACTGGTTTCTATAGTCCAAAACAAATCCATCAAGTCCAATATTGGGCATGTTTCGGCGTGTAAAAAAAATTAAGGTAAATTTAAATGGTGAAAATCACTGTTTTCAATAGTATGGCCCGCCAGAAGATTGGATTAGCTTCATCTTTCAGCTCAATGCCTAAAATAAGTTGGTAAATAGGTTGGACTGCGTGGATTGAATCCATACATCTATGTAGGGCCTATACAAGTGGCTCACCCAAATAACCTTGAGTCAAGGCTAAAATTTATGTTTTCCATTCAACGTCCAGCATCCCTGGATGCTGGACGGTTGTGCCTTTCAAGTGGGCTGCCCACGTGGGCCACCAAATGATGGATGGGGTGTGTCACGCTCCAAACCTGAAAATCGGATTCACATGAATACCGATTGCTGAATCTGGTGCCGACAACCTCCGTAGTGCCCCATTCTCGGCTCCTGACAATCAAATGCTAGATTCCGATCCTGGGATCCTACAAGGAGGATTTTCAGAATTTTTTTTTTTTTTTTTGTAATGGAGCATAACCACAAGCATAACCCAGTCATAAAACAACATCACCACATATCCACTATAACAAAAATTTTAAGTACAATGCAGAAAGGGAAATACAAGGTGATCAAAAAGCTCCAAAAGGTCCTGATATGCACTCCTGCCTCAGCGCTGCTGCTGTCCAACGCTACCTGCACGCAACGGTCGTGCATAAGCTTACAAAAGCTTAGAGGGTGGTGTAAGTGTGTGCGGAGGACAAACGCCGAGTGTACAAGATCAGGTAATGTGGAAGTATGTGGTAAGTCCATGAATATACCAAGGCTATGTAATGCAAGGCATGATGCGAGATATGAATGCTATCGGCCACACCGATGCAATGCAAGGCCTACATAGCCGAATGTCATATGCGAAATACAATCCAAGCAAGTCGGTACTCATCTAGTACATATATCAGTACAGTTCCTCTCTGGATATCACCGGGGTCTAATATACTTCGCAGAGACTGCCACCTCCCTAGCTGCACAGTCAAGCAAGTGGAATAAACCTCACTATTCGCCTGACCAGTAGTCTTCCAATATCTACCCGGCTCGTCGATAGCGGAATCATTTGCGAGCTGGTCAAACTCAGCCTAGCTTATAGCCCTCTCACTCAGGCGGATAAGGCCACACCCCCTTCCAACCAACCACGACACAGTGGGAGACGCGGCCTACTGGTATTCGGCACTCGGGCGCTCGTGTATCCACTCAGTCTAGACGTTGGAGCATCTCCTGGTACCAAAAAGGTTCTTGGACTTTCACCCAAGGACATCCTAAATGCCTACAGTGCTAGAATCAAGTATTTTCGATATGCGATACGGCCATCCAAGATGTACCTGTGGAGCCACGGCCCTGATGTCGCTAGGGCATGCAGTGATCAAGTCACACATATGCAGAATATATGAATCACGCCGTCAAATCATGCAGAAATCCAGCGCGTACTGCGCGATCATGTGGGGCACTCTATCTCAAAACGAGTCCCGTAAATGGTCTGCCCAAAAGCGTATGCTATGATCAGTCAATACTCATATCAAGCATACAGATGATGCGTATGGGCATGAGTCATGAGATTATACTAAGCATGTTATAAGGCGATGGATAGCAACGAGTATGGGCCTATCAATAGGCCCTAAGGGGAGTTACAATGCGGACATTTAACCAACATTGTACATACAATGTGGACGTCAAACCAACATTGTTCCCTAGCCACGACCTGCCATAATTATCATTTCACGAACCATGAGAAACGTACATTGCAATGGACCCTAAGGACATCCGTTGGGCCTCGATCCCTGGGCCCTAGATATATCAAATGGGTCGCATTACATGGGCCTCACATTCACCAAATGGGTTGCATTAATGGGCCTCACCAATGAGCCTTATGTACATTGCAATTGTCCATGATCCATGGGCCTTGAAATACATCAAAGTGGCCTCATAATATGGGCCTCACAACTATCAAAGTGGGCCTCAATCACGGGCCACAAATATATCGAATGGACGTATAACATGGACTCACATTCACATCAAAGTGGGCCTTAACAATGGGCCATAATTGTGACAAGATGGGCTCGATCACTCGGGCCTTATATATATACCAAGGTAGGCCTCAACAACGGCTACCATTACATCAATATGTGTCTCCTCATATGGGCCTTACGAATGCCAAGGTGGGCCTTAAAAAAAATGGCCACAAATATATACGTACATGCATACATACATATATACATACATATATGTATATGAATCATGTCAAAGGATCAACCGATCCTCACTTCAAATAATAGTGGTGGGACCCACTTGAACTACGGATCTAACTCATTCTTTAGCTCATGCCACAAATGAGCTTTCCTAATGGTTGGAAGGCTTGGATGCAACATATGCATCATGGTGAGCCCCACTACCACTAAATAGTGTGAATAAAACACATTTTAATGGGGTTCCACCATCCACTGGACGTGCAAATAGAACACATATATCATAGTAGGCTCCACCATCCGCCTGGACGGTGGAGGCACCACACATATATCACTGTGGGTCCCATGTGGGGGCCCACCATAATGTTTACTTTCTATCCAGCCTGTTGGTAAGGTCACAAAGGCCTGGATGAACAGAAAAACAAATATCATCGTGATCCAAAACTTCTGTGGCCACCAAAAAGTTTCAATCGTAGGCACTCAATCAATACTGTTTCCTATGATGTGGGCCACTTGAGCCTTGAATGGGCCTGATTCTTGGGTGGAGCCTTCTTCAGGTAGAGGCCCACCATCTAGATGGATTGGATGACATATAAACATCAAGGTGGGGCCCACGGCAGGGGCCGTGGGTCTGCCTCATCCGCACGCCCGCTGAAGGGCGCAGGACGCGCTGGCGTCCTGACATCCAGAGGCAGCACTGCTTGCCCCCTTTTTAAAAAAAAAAAAAAAAAAAAACTGTTTTTGTGAGGTTTTTGGTATGAGAGGCCCGCTTCAAATGCATCCACTCCATCCATTGTGTTCCTAAGCCCGAAACAAATCTATCAAGACCAATAACGGACATTTTCCAGTGTGTAATAAAAATTTAGGTAGGTTTTAACGGTACTGATATTGTTTTCAACACTATGGCCCACCAGGTACTTTGATCAACCTCATTTTTCGGCTCAACGCCTAAAATGAGTCAGGGGAGAGGATGGACGGATTGGATTATAAACATACATCAAGGTGGGTCCCGTACAAGTGGCCCACCCCATTGGCCTTCATTTTATATATATATTTTTTGCTTTCTCCAGTGATGTCCAGCGCCTAGACGTCTTTCCTTTTTTTTTTTTTTTTTTGGGTTGTATGAAATACATTCAAGGTGGGCCCTGATTAGGTGGGCCACCCCAAATGGATGTACATTTAAGATGGGCCCCACCCATGGACGGTTTGGAAAAAAATACATATTTCATGGTGGGGCTCATTCAAGTGGGCCACATGGCCTTATCAACATAAATATATATAAAAAAGAGAGAGAGAGAGAGAGTAAAGAAGTGGGACACGCATGATGGAGGGACCCCGACACTATGGGTCCTTCGTTTCAACCATCCAATCATACATCAATGGGTCTCATTGCATATGAGCCTTCCAAATAAAAGATCAACGGTGGAGATCCCACTCCACTAAAAATGGACGGTCTAGATGACCCCCTTTATGCAAGAAAGTAAACATCATGATGGGGTACATGGAGAATGACCCCATCATGGAATAGTTTTGATGATCAAGATGGGCCATTGGCCACATCTTAGGGTCCCAAGTGAGATCCAAACCATTGATCTGTTGGCCTCACTTGGCCCATCTTAAAAACATAAAAAAATAGTCTAAAGAAACACCCACCACTTGATCTTCTTGGTCCGTTGGATAGCCGGTCTTCTAGAGCTTCACTTTGATGGTGGAGATGAGAAATGGATGGCTAGGATGGGAGATTTGGCATGGGAAGTGGGCCACCAAAATCACACTTCTCTCATGGGGAGCCTTGGACGTGGGAGGCTCTTGCTTGGTTGGAATTGTGATGAGAAATGAGAGAGAGAGAGGTGTGATTAATGAGAGATGGAGTGATGTGAAGGGATGATGGTTGATGGATGTGAGTGATGGGTGAGGTGATGTGTTAGTTGACTTGGGTGGTTGCTTGACTTGTGGAGAAAGGAAGCATGGGTGCTTGTACTTGACATGAGAGGTGATTGATGGGATTGATTGATGTGATTGATGAGACACTTCGTAGAGATTCTCTTGGGAATGTAAACGCGCGGTGTTTTTCCTTGAACTGAACGCGGGTTCGCATCTCATCGTCTGGGTATCGGATCGGTGCGTGAGTTGCGGCGTTGGAACCGCAGCGACGGTGCGGCGCAACGATACAAGTCTCGGATTAAGCCGGCTCAAATGAATAGGATACGACTTACGGTCGTGCGCAACGTTAACTACAGATCCCGGATTGTCGAAATTTGACGAGAAGGATCGCGGAAAGTGACAGATCAGTACGGATTAGGATACGGGTCTTACAGGGTGGACACAACACTTATAAAGTGGGCCCCACCTATAGATGACTTGGATACAATACATGCCTTAGGGTGGGGTCCATCCAAGTGGGCCACATGGCCACATCATCACACATCAAAGAAAAATGAAAAAAAGAGAGGGAGAGAGAGAGAAAGAGAGAGATTGAGGGACACGCGTGATGGAGGGACCCCGACACTATGGGCCCTCTGTTTTAAGCATCGAATCATACATCAAGTGGGTCCCATTGCATGTGGACCCACCAAATCAAAGATCAACGGTGGAGATCCCTTCTCCACTAAGATGTAAGGTCTAGATGATCCCTTTTTAAGCTAGAAAGTAAACATCATGATAGGGTCTATGGAGAATGGCCCCATCATGGAATGATACTAAAATCAAGGTGGGCCATTGGCCACATCTTAGGGTCCAAAGTGAGATCCATACCATCGATCGGTAGGCCTCACTTAGCATATCATAAAACATGAAAACTAGCCTATAGAAGCACCCACCGTTCGATATTCTTGGTCCGTTGAAAAGCTGATCTCCTTGGCCTTCACTTTGATGGTGAAAGATGAGCTTTAAATGGCTAGGAAGATGGATTTGGGATGGGAAAGTGGGCCACTAAAATCACTTTTCTCTCACTTGAAAAACCATGGACGTCTATATTCTTTCTCTCCTTTGTTGCTTGGAAAATGGTGCAGAGAAAGAGAGAGAGATCGGATGTAAGGAGAGAGAGTGATGGGTGAGGTGAGTGATGGGTGAGGTGGGAGGTGGGTTGACTTGGTGGTTGCCTAATTTTTGGAGAAAGAAAGCATGGGTGCTTTGTACTTGACATGAGATGATTGATGGGATTGATTTGACATGTTGTAGAGATTCTCTTGGGATTAAAAATGTGCGGTGTCTTCTTTGAAATAAACGTTGGTCCACATCTCCCTATTAGGGTATCGAATCGGTATGCAAAACACGGTGTTGGAACCACGATGATAGTACGGTCGCAATGGTACAAGTCTCGGATTAAGTCGACTCAAATCTACAAGATACAACTTAGGGTCACGCGCAAACATCGATTATAGGTCATGGATTGCCAGACTTCGATGTGAAAGATTGCGGGAGTCGACAGAATAGTACGGACTAGAATATGGGTCTTACAGGGTTTATGTGCTCAAATGGAAAGGAAACGAGGGATATGGGAGATGGGTTTGAGGGATAAGGTGGAGAATGGTTATGTGGTAAAAAAGATGAAGAAAATGTGAGATCGAGGGGAGGATTTGAGAAAGAAAGCAAAAATTTCTTGAGGTTTGGAGAGCTTGGAGCTAAGTGGGGGGTGGGGGGGGGGGGGGGGGTGGTGGAGTGAAGCAAATGGGGAGGTTATAGGGGGTCCCACGTGATTTGGTGGGCCCCATAGCATCCACGTGCGTCAGCCCGGGTGAGTTGGAGCGGGGTGCTGCCCTAGTCCTCTGGACTAGGTGAGGTGCCACCCCCCGAAGGTGCTATATGTGTGTGTGGGACCCCCTGGGTCCTATCGGTTTGCGTGATTCAGACCCCCTCGGCCGTTTGAAGTGGCTTTGGGTCCCATTACGCATATATTCACATCTTTTGGGTTGTTGTGAGTGGAATACACTAATTTTTTTGGATCCATTGACTGACGGTATAGAAAGAATTTAGGATCATCTCGTGTGATCACAGATGCCTATGGGTCCAACGTCAACGGTCAATTTTGCTTGTTGGAAAAACTTAGAATCCTACGATCGTTTCTATGTTTCATCACCCCCTTTCCTAAGTCAAAGTATGTCAGTGTGCGTCGGGGGACCATAATCTAGGTCCAGTTTATTCCAAATCACGCTTTGATACCAACTTGTAACGCTTTAAAAATCAGGGGTCGAGTAGGAGCCCAACTCCCGAGTTCCAACACATCACTTATGCAACATAGATAATGAGGATTGAATGTTGTCCGTATTAGTGCATTAAACATGAATGAGAATCTACCAAAATAATGCATCATACTCCATAGATATTTAAATTTATACAAGCGGAATACTATAATAAATATATAAGGTACATAGACGTGTTACCTAACCTTTAGAGTATGATGGTATTACTGAGTTGAATAAATACATATTTGTTCAAAAGATACAAAATGATAAAATGTGAATGTCCAACTAAATATATTCTCCATAATCTCGTTGATCAGAGCAGTCTACATAAACCCGTCTGATAACTGTATGTATGAGAACTCCTCCATATCATTGCAGAAGTCTGCCTCGGCCTCATATATCGCGCCAGCATTTTCATCTAAAACAGAGTCTGGTTGGTATTTAAAACACCGTCACAAAACGTGGGAGTGAGTGATCAACTCAGTGGAACTATGAAGCAAAGGTTAACATATTATCAATTCAGTCAAGCAGTAATGATAAAGCAGTAGAAAACTCATGTCCTAAGTACTCTTGTTAATGTAAGAATGGTATGTTGTAATGATGCATCCCCTCACCTGCACTCCCTCTTGTGACAACATCTTACGATTGCGGCATGCACCACTCCTAGTAAATATGCACTTCCTCACCAAAGCACCGTGCAATGCAATGCATGGTCGTGTTATCCAAGTTCTTAGTTAGCCATTTTCATACAGCAGGATTGGGAAGCTAAGACACCTCCCTTTATATCATAAACCTAAACATTGATCTATTTAAAGTCATCACTCCTAGTTGTTACATATAATAGGCAGTTTTCAGGTTGCTACGGAGAGGCTCGTCACCTCAGCGCATGCTTGATTTATAATCTAGTTTACTACGGAAAAGCTCATCACGTCAACGTAGTTTCTAGTGTATACTCGAGGTCACTACGGGCTCATCACCTGATCATTGGCCGACAGCTCGAATACAGGTCACATACCACCATATTTATCTCACTAATCTAGGTTGCTCACTGGATACTACAAGGAGGCTCATCACCCCAGCGTAGGCCAATAGCACGACCACGATGTTCCATACCAACATGCCTGGCTCATGAGTCTTAGTAGATCAAGGTACTGAGGTTAAATGAGCTTTGCACTGGTAAGTTGGTACCTTAGATTTAAGTAGTAGCGTCTATACATGGTAAACATAAATTAGGCAAATCAAGTTACTTAACAAGCTTGACTGGTATGAGCGTACGTCGAGTTGATCGACATGGAGGGCGTAATCACTCTGTGTGGCCTAAATACTATTGACAAGCAGCGTACGACTCGATTCCTCGAACCTATCTGGTGTGGTGAAACGACCTCGCCCACTAACTCAAAAATCGTTACCGATCGTCTGGACTACGTCGTAGCCCCAAACACACTCCAAATAACTATATACGCATGTAGTAGCCAAAGACAGCATGTGAGAACTAAAATCAATCATAAACCTTACTTTAAGTAATTCGACAAAACACGTACTACACATATTATTGTACATAGGCATTTCATTCTTAACTCACATAGTAGTAAGATAGGTTATATAAAGGACTCTATAACCGTAGATAAAGGAGTTAAGAATCCTATCTCAACACCCTCATTACATGCCTTTAAACAAGCATTTTCACATTCAGGCATTTTATCAAACACTTAGGCTACACCTATCATGTACATGTAATATAGTAGTTATAACAGGTATTATAACAAATCCCTTTACAAGGGGTTCACGATACCTATAACAATCATGTATTATTAGTCAATGAACATGGCAAGCATAAATCATAATTCCATACTCACTCAAACATTTCAACAAACACATGGAATGCATTAAAAACAACATACCTTACATATATACGTCATACATGGAAAACGTCGTATCTATGCACATGTGACAGCATTCAAGTCGGTCATAAATCATTACTAACATTGAAAGCCTTGAAAACTATAACCTAAACATTTATAATCTGCACCTTTCCCTGGTAGACTCGTAACGAACTCAGTTTAAACTCTAACTCTCCGTATACAACACAACGACAACCTATAGCATGAAATAGGTTATCTATTTCACTATTTACTCTATTTAAATATCTAAAATAGATTAGGGTTAGGATTTCTTACTCACGTATGAAGTCAGAATCGCCAGAATAGTAATACAAATAAAGTGGTTAAGCACGTGGAGTGATGGGATTAAATCTCAGGAATAAACTCCAAATCTCTCACTCACTTTCTCTCTCTTTCCTTCTCTTTCTTCTCTCTTCTCTCTCTAGGGTTTAGAAATTCATATGTGAAGGGAGAGAGAGGGTTTAAGGCCCTTATATAGGCCCAGAACTGATGGGAATGACCCTAGGGCCATGGTATACTTAGGTTATAGTCAAAGGTTTGCTGTTTTGGTCCAATGGAGCTGTTCTGGAGGCCCCTTTTCTACATATGGTAGGATTTAAGCTTCCTGACATTAGATCTAGTTCAAGCTAAGTTTTTGGCCCGATCAGGTTTGGGGTTGACCGCAGGGGAGCGGTTTCAGTTCAACGGTCACCGACACTTGATTAGGGCCATAAATACCCTGACATGTGTTAGAAAATTTTCCTGATTTGAGGTTATAATTGGGTCAGAATCTGACGGTCTAAATCCTTAAATTTAGCCTGCAAGTGAACGACTCAATTCACTTAAGTTTCAGTTCATTTCCTAAAGATATTAGTGTTTCTCACACACTTCGCTCCAAGCTTAAGTTGTGCGCTTCTGGATACCTTTAGGACTTGATTTTCGAGATCGTTGTCAAGTCTAGCGAGGTGGTCATAACCATATAGTTTTGGGGTAATCGGACTTTCGATGCGTGATCCAGGTCCGATACGGAGTTTTTATGTGCTCCTGAGAACAACTAGGTTTTAAGATGAATCCTAAGTTTTTAGGTAATGTAGCGTTAATGGTTCTATTCATTTTGGGTCTTACAGATCATATTTAAAGTGATTAGTGCTAATTTCATAGTTAACCTAGTTTAGCACTTAGTTAATTCTTGTCTAATTTCTTAAGGAGTTGGTCCTTAGTGATTTTTGCCTAAGGTAGTAATCGGGTCTTTGTATGGATTTTTTCGGGACGTTACAGAATACCAGTAGGCCGCATATCCCATTGTGTCATGGTCTGCTGTGAAGGGGGTGTGGTCTTATCCGTCCAAGTGAGGGGGATGTAAGCTAGGTTGAGTTTGACCAGCTCATAAATAGATCCAGTATCGACGAGCCAGGTAATTATTGACAAACTACTGGCCAGGTAGGTAGTGCAGTTTTTTTCACTTGCTGGTTTTGCAGCTAGGGAGGCGGCAGCCAGGTGGAGTGTACCAGACTCTGGTAATATTTCAGAGATGAATTGTATTGACATGTGGACTTGATGAGGACTAGCATGCTTGCATTGCATCTTACATATGACATTTGGCTACATAGGCCTTGTATCACATAGCCTTGGTATGGTTGATAGCATTCATTGATTTGCTAGTATTTTTGCTTACTCTAATATCGCATGCTTGGTACATACATTGTGCACACACGCACACACCCTCTAAGCTTCGTTGTGAGCTTATGCATGATCGTTGTGTGCACATGATGTTAGGACGTAGCAACGCTGAGGAGGGAGTGTGCGGTGATCTTTCTGGAGTTTCATTATGCTTGTATGTTCTCTTTCCACATTGTACTTAAATGGTTTATTATAGTGGATATGTGCTGATGTTGTTTTGTGACTTGGTCATGCTTGTGGTTTGTCTTCTTTACAAAAAAATTCATATTAAAATTCCTCCTTGTAGGATCTTAGGATTGGAGTCTGGCACATGGCTGTCGGGAGCCAAGAATGTGGTACTATGGAGGCTATCGGTGCCAGATTCGGTGATCGAGAATTCTGTGAGCCCAGTTTCTGAGTTTGGAGCGTAACAGGCAAAGCTACGAGGGTAAAGCCATCCTGATATTATCACCAAGCTAATATATTTCTTCATTATCTTTATCATTTATGTATGATAACAATGAGCACCTAAGAAAGCCAACCATGTAAAAACCCCATATTATCAGCAATGACAATTCATTTATATACGGCAGTAGCGAACGCCCGAGTAGGTCAACCACGCATGAGACCTATATTCAATGCTACAACAACTTAAAGAGCCTGAAATCGGTAGTAAACTATAATTACTTTTTGAGCTCAGTTACTCTTTGAGCCGAGTCAAAGTCAAGTTTAGTAAAAGTCAAGTCCAATTAAAGTCAGGTCCAATCTCAAAGTTATATTTATTCCAACATCTTAAGAGCTTAAACTGTGGACCGAAGTTGACATATTAATCATATTGATATGACTAATCTGACAGACTAATGGACTAAATTCTGTAAAGAATGCAACAAATGTAATGTAAAATACACTGACAAGTATGGAAAATGAAAAGATAAAATCTTTGTCATATTATATATCACAGATAAAAGGAAACATGCAGTTCAAATAATTATACATTCTAATTATTTTAAAGTCGTCAATACGTGATGATTATTTCAGAATTGTCAACAATTATTTTGAATCTATTTTGAAAATTATCAATACTTTATAGGACTGAACTAGAAAGTTGTGATATCTTGAGATACTAATTCTGATTAATTTAGTAGAAAATATTACAATTCAAAATCCTGGATTATACATATCATGAATAAAGGAAACATCCTCAAAGATTGTTGCAACAGGAGCAACATTGAAGGACAATCCTCTGATTAAGTTACTCAAAGATGAAGTCACCACAGCTGTTACAACGACAAGTTTTAATGAAAAGAGAATTACGTGAATAGGGGAATTAAAGCTATGGAGAATGCAATTACGGCCCTGTTCATAGAAAAGGCATTTTATCTGATTGACTGCTATGAAGTAGAGTGGTTTCGTTGCTGCATTATCCTCCATATTGAAGTATTCACTTGGTACTTCTAACTGGGGGCATGAAGATTTTCGTTCGAGTATGATTATTCAAGTATTCTGTTCAAGCACGATTATTGAAGTCTTCTGTTCAAGCACGATCATTTAAGTCTTCTGTTCAAGCACAATCATTCAGTCTTTTATTCGAGCTCAACTCTTCAGTTCTCCATTTGAGCAATTCTTCTTTATTATGCGACCAACTCTATTTTCATGAAGAGTCATTCTCTGGCGTGAAAGGGTTTTTGTGCAGAATGAAGATCGATCCTCCAATTGATTTCATAAATGAATCAAAGAAGGATTAAGGGGGCATCTGTTGGTGCATAAAAATACAAACTTCCCATTTTGTGTCATTGAGAAGTACAATCGATAAATAAGGGTTTGAAGAAAGTAGAGGAAGTTGCGCGGCTTCGCGCAACATGGAGTTGTTGCGAGGGTCCAAATAATGATCAGGAAATCAAGTAAAGAAGATTGTTAAAATAAATGTGTTGTGCATGACCGCACAAAGGATGTTAGTTGCATGGGTCCGTGCAACACTAACGATGGTTGTGCGGGTCTGCGCATTAATATCTTAGTCACAAAGGATCAGAAGGTTGAAATGCTTTGCAAGGTGGGTCCCGTGGCATAGAGATCGAGGGTTTTCATGTGTGAAAGCCTATAAATACCCCACTCCCTTCCTTATTTGGACACAACAAAAGAATTCAGAGCTCCCGAGAAGAAGAGGACCTTCCAAGGTACTTTGAAGAAGGGAAATAAGAGGAAGAAGAAGAAGAATGAAGGAAATGGATTTTATCCATTATGCTAGACTGGGCAACAACATGTTGTTGTGCAGAGATTGATATAAAGGAGTGGAAATGCTGTCAAAATTCCTGAATTCATTCAAATACACAAGTGTTTTCTAATTCAGCATTCCTAAGCATGAAGAAGACTCATATTCTAGAAACTAGAAGAAAGGATAGAAGATGTTCCAACCCGTACAACACTTATCTCATTGAAATGGATACAAAATATGCCAAAATGCTGTCGAAATTGCCATTGAACTACCTCTCTATGTTGGTTCATTGTACTTTGTTTCAGAATCAAGGGAGATATGAGGATGTAAACAAACTCAAAATTAATAAAATCTATAATGATGAATGTTCTTCTATTTTCTTTATTATTATTGAATGATAAACCCCCAAACTAAACGCATTTGTTTCTTGTCGAAACAAGTGGTGCAATGAGAAAGAAAAGTCGTCCGGAATTAGAATCATATAGGCCAAAGCTACTAATTAATTGGCCGAATAACCCCATAAGCTATGGAGATCATACACAAAGCCACCGCATATTCAAGTTTATAGAAGTAACAGAGAATGAAGAACTCCAGGTCATTACCAATCTAAATATGCATATTTTATTTAACACATGCTACCTATCTTATCTTTTTCATCCCACATGGATGCTTATCTTGGTCTATATTAGTTTAGTCTCTACACTTTTATTTATGTAAGACCTGTATCTTAGACCGTAACGTTCCATAGACTTTCGCAGTTTTCTCAGTCGAATTCGGGCAACCTTCGACCCTTAACCGATATTTGTGCGCGACCCTGATTCGCATGTTGTCAACCCGAGTCGACTCAACCTAAGACCTTTACTATAGCGACCGCACCGTCGCCCTGGTTTCGATGTCGTGACTCGCACACCGAGGCGATACCCTGGTCAGGGATGTGGGCCAGCGTTCGGTGCGAAGAAAATGCCGCGCGTTGCAAAACCCAAGAGAATCTCTACTTGTCACATCAATCCATCAATCCATCAATCTCAACATGTCAAGTACACATCACCTTTCACCCTTTCCCAAACAAGCCCCAAAAGTCAAAAAGTTCTTACACAAGCCATACCTTTCTTACACCAAAAGCCATAAAAGTCAAAAAGGTTCTTACACCCATACTCACCACATCAACACATCCATCACCCATCACTCCTCTCTCTTTACAACTCTCTTTCTCATTTTTTTCAAACCATTCCCAAGCAAGAAAACCTCCATACGTCTAAGCCCCTCCCTCTCTTCCAAGCTCCAAGTGTGGCCCACCTTTCCATCCCAAGATCTCCCATCTCAACCATCCAAACCTTATCTCCTCCATTGGACTCGAAGCTAAGGAGCTAAGGAACCCAAGGGAGAAAAAAGATTGAACGGTGGGTGCTTGATAAGAGTAGTTTTTCATATTTTTTAAGATGGGCCAAGTAAGGCCAACCGATCAATGGTTTGGATCTCACTTGGGACCCTAAGATGTGGCCGATGGCGCACTTTGATCATCATGATCATTCCATGATGGGGCCATTCTCCATGGACCCCATCATGATGTTTATTTTTCTTGTATACCTAGGGTCATCTAGACCATCTATTTTAGTGGAGAAGGGATCTCCACCATTGGATTTTGGATTTAATGGGCCCATGTGTAATGGGACCCACTTGATGTATGTTGGGTTGCAAGGGAGGGCCCATAGTATCGGGGTCCATCCATCACGCGTGTCCCACTCTCTATCTCTCTCTCTCCCCATTTTTTTAATATTTTTGTGTGATGATTTGGCCGTGTGGCCCACTTGAATAGAATCCATCATGAAGTATTTTACCCAAGCTGTCTATGAGTGGGGTCCACCTTATGTGTGTTGTACTCACACCATTCATCATGTGGTGGCCCACTTGAATAAAGCTCACCTCTGTTGTGAGGACCGTCCAACGTCCAGGGACGCTAGATGTCTCTCTGAAAACATAAATATTAGCTTGGTTACAAGCTCATGGGGTGACCCACTCATATATACCCTACTTTAATGTATGTGTCTAATCCATGCTGTCCATTCCCTTACTAAACTCATTTTAGGCGTTAAACCGAAAAATGGACTCACTTCGATGTTTTGGCAGGCCATGACATAACAAATGGTGGCTTTCACAGTTAAAAATCCACCTGACGTTTCAAAATACCAAAAGATACCCAATATTGTGCTCGTTGGGTTTGTTTTGAGCCCCAGCGACTGATGGTTGGGACAGATCCACCTGATGTGGGCCCCACACTCGAAAAATCCCAGAAATACCCATATAAAAAAAATGTATATATGTAAGCAGCCTTGCTACTGCTGTTGTCAGGGGGGCGGGCGGACGACAGGGACCCACGGCCTCCAGCCGTGGGCCCCAACTTGATGTTTATTTGCCATCTAATCCATTCAAATGGTGGACCCCCCTCCTCAGGTGGGCCCCCTCCAAAAATGAGCCACGTCCAATGCTCAGGTGACCCACATCATAGGAAACAGTGTGATTGAATGTCTACCATTGGAATCCTTTCACGAGCCACAGAAGTTTTGGATCAAGATGAATTGTTTTTTCCTTTTCATCTAGGTCTGTACAACCTTATCAACAGATTAGATGGAGTATAAACATTATGGTGGGCCCTACATGGAGCCCATAGTGATGCATGTGTTGTATTACCATCGTCCAGCGGACGGTGGAACTGTAATGTATTTGTTTCATTCCACCGTCCACAGCGTGGGATAGTGGAAACCACCCTGATTTATGTGTTTTATCCACACCGTCCACACCTGGACGGTGGGACCCTCCATGATGCATGTGCTGTATCCAATCCGTCCAGTCATTTTGAAAGCTCATTTTGGGCATGAGCTAAAGAATAAGCCAGATCCATAGTCCAAGTGGACCCCACCTTGGCATGTTTTGAGGCTCATCTTAATGTATTTGTGGTAGTCCATTGGGGACCACTTTGATGTGGATGTAAGGCCCATGTCATGGGGCCATTCGATGTATTTGTGGCCCATGGTTGAGGCCCACTGTGATATACATGTAAGGCCCATGGGTTGAGGCCCATTAGATGTAGTAGGGGCCCATGGGTCAAGGCCCATTGAGATGTGTTAGGGCCTATGGGTTAAGGCCCATTTGATGTACATATGGAGCCCAATTGCTGTGGCCCATTTGATACACATAAGACCCATGTGATTAGGCCCATTTGATGTATTCAAGACCCAACGGGTTATGGCCCATTGCAATGCACGTACGGCCCATTGGTACGACTCATTGATGTGGCCCACTTGATGAATAAAAGGCCCATATGATATAGCCCATTTGATGTATTTAAGGCCCAATGGGATGTACCTAAGGTCCATTGCAATGTGTGATCCCAACATGGTTTGTGTAAGGATGTTTCATGACGGGCTACACCTTGGGAGCAGTGTTGGTTTGACGTTCACGTTGCAAGTATAATGTTGGTTAAATGTCCATATTACAACTCTCCCTAGGGCCCATTGATAGGCCCCTACTTGTTGTATGTAGGCCGTCTAGGCCATCTGCATTGTAAGGATAGTGCATTACTTATAACATGTGTAGTATAGCTCCATCACTCATGATCATATACATTATATGTATGCTTGATATGAGAAGTGACTGATCACAGCATATGCCTTTGGGCAGATTGTTTAAGGGCTCCCGGTTAGGCGATGTTGCCCTACATGAGCGCACGATACGTGCAGGATTGTTGCATGATTCGATAGTGTGATTCATGCATTTCGCATTGTGTGATATGGTTACTGTACGCCCTAACGACATCGGGGTCGTAGCCTCCATAGATGTATTGTGGTTGGCAGGATTGGATACCAAAAATTTGTTCTACATGGGGTGTTATAGATATCCCTGGGTGAAAGTCCCTAAACCCTTATGGTACCAAGAGGTTGCTCTAATGTCTAGACCGAGTAGGTGCATGAGCGCCAAATGCCGATTATCAGACGGTCGTGCTTTCCACTGTGTCGTGGTCAGTTGGAAGGGGGTACCACTTTACTTGCCTGAGAGGAGGGGGCAAAGCTAGGCTGAGTTTGACTAGCTCGAGGAATGGGTCCACTATCGATGAGTCGAGCTCGATATTGGTAGACGGATAGTGAGGTCTCTTCCACTTACCTTATTACGCGCGATGGGGCGGCGATCTGGTTTAGAGTGTACTAGACCCCGGTGATATCCCAGAGTTGAGCTGTATTGATATGTGGACTTAGATGGGGATCGTATGCTTGACTTGCATCTTGCATCTCATAGCTTTGGTATGACTGACATCATTCATGCCTTGCATCGCATAGCCTTGGTACGACAAACGGTATTCATGGATCCATTAGTATATTTCGCATTACTCTAATATTGCATGATCATATTACTACCTTGAGCACACATTTTCACCACCCTCTAAGCTTTCTATAAGCTTATGTACGACCGTTGTGTGCAGGTGACATTAGATCGCAGCAGCGCTGAGGCTTGAATACGTGGCAGATTATTTTGGAGCTTTTGGTCTATCATCATTGTATTTCCCTTTATGCTCATTGTACTTGTAAAGTTTTTGATCATAATGGAAATGTAATGGAGTTTTTGGTTATTGTTTGTGGGTTATGCCTTTGGTTATGCTTATTACGAATCAAACTGATGTTGAAAATCCTCCTCGTAGCATCCCAGGATTGGAACCTAGCGAATGGGCGCCGCGAGCCGAGAACGGGGTTCTACGGAGGCTGTCGGCGCCAGATTCGGTAATCGGGAATTTTATGAGCCCGGTTTCCGAGTTTGGGGTGTGATAATTTAAAACAAGGCTCTAACATGTAACACCTCAAAAATTAGCACCTGAGTACATCGACTCTGATCCCAAATTTTCAAGTGTTAACCAATGAAATGTGTACGTGTGGCCTCGTTCAGATTCACATCAGTTCCACAAAAAAGTAATCAGAGTAGCACATTTTAAATTTGCGAATCCAAAACGAGGTAGAGATAATAAAAATAAATAAATATGGGGTCGACAGTAAAGGTACAATTAAAATATAGTGTTCGTCTAAATGAGAATTATACAAATCACAATAATTGTAATAGGAACAGAAGAACAACTATCAAGCGGGAAGAAGCTAGAGATCTATTGGGCGCCCCGAGCGCACCATCGAATGGTCTTATTATTGGGCTATCTACATATGTTGAATAAAAGGCGTCAAATGCCAACATAGTAAAGAAATATCCCCAAGATTGTTACTTGGGACATTTTAAAAATTAACAGGTTCACAACAACTACATATTCATACATGTAATATGCTTAAGCATGTTATATTTAATGTACAGATACTAAGTAGTACACGTGTTATCAACCCAATCAACGTAGGTAATGATAAAACAAGAAGTTAAACGTTTCCTAAATACTCGTATTAAATGTGCATATGAAGATATGACATGATGCATGTTCTCACCATTCGACACTCCCTCAACACGCGACTCCGACCACCTGGTTCGCAAATGACAAAACTTCTTCATCATGTGACTTCAACGCCTATTTCGCCACATTCTAAACTAATGCGATACAGTGAATGATCATGTTAACCGAGTAATTATTAAGTTCAATTCATCCAGCATATTAGCGAAGCTAGGATATCGACGCTATATCACGAGTCTTTATCCAGATCACATGGTTCATTGCCGCACGTAGTGACTCCTTAGCAGTGTCCCTTGATCCAAATTTAGGTGTCACTCATTTATATCACAAATTAATAATTTCAAAGATATGATATGGTACCTAAACGTATGAGGATCAACCCGGTATGAATTGTCACCCAATACTGGGAATGATCACTCAGTTCCGAGGTGTGGGCTTGTCATATAAAACTAAAACACAAAGGAAAAGGGTTCGTCACTCAATTCCATTCATGTCAGGGTGGTTCAAACGGTACTCTAGCGCGCAACTATCGGCCAGGTAATTTGATGGGAGCTGTTCGAACAATAGTCTATCACCTCCATCAATGCTCATTGGTCACTATGGGGAGACTCGTCACCCCAGTATAGGCCGACAACTCGGACAAGGTGTCCCATACCACCATGCCCTGCTCATGAGTCTTAGTAGGATCGTAACAGTAATGGTTATGAGTAGGTTAAATCAATAGTGACGGTGGTATCCCAGATTCTATTAAATGTTATACAATGACCAAGCACTAGAATGATCGAGTTTGCATTAGACTGATACAAACGACTACGGAGGACCTCGGACAAACCAACATTGGGTGCAAAGCATCCTGTGTAGCTATAACTACTGTCGATCGTTTGTGTTCAACTCCGGTCGACCATTTAAGCCTGGGATAGCCTCCCTAAAGCTGGCAATCCATGTATTTGGATAATTTGGAGAGCTCGGTCCACTACCACAATACAATTCAATAATCTTAGTATTTCTAAGCATTCAACATCCATGAATTTTATATTATTAAGCGTTTCATGGTATTCAAACATTTTATTAAGCATGTTATCAATCAATTAGTAAATAAATGCATTTGATTATTCTAAAATGTCAATTAGAAGCTTGAGAGTAGATCTTCACTTTTAAGTTAAAATCCAGTACTCAAATGCGGCCCTAGCTTCGGGAATTTGGAAAAATGCTCCAAACCTAAATTAAAGTATAAGACTATCATTAATGAAGTGGATTTATTCATAACTAAATATTAAATAATGAATTATGGCTTAACTAACTCAATTTAATTGATCCATCAACTTAGTTTGATGAATAGGGACTCGAAATCGGTGCATAACTTAAACCGCAATGGAATGAGACCCGATTACGACTCCCACAAGAGTATGGATTGCTCCAATTGATAATTGTGACTTAAAGCCCTAACATATTCAATCCTAATATTAGGGGTCGTTTAGCACCGTGGATTGGAGGGGGTTTCCAATCCATGGTGAGAGCTTGAATTATACGTAAAATCATTTCAATAGTTGCATGTGTAACATGTATGTTACTGTACACTATCATTCTATTGGACACATTGTCATGCCCCAAACTTGGAAATCGAGCCCACAAAATTTTTGATCACGGAATCTGGTGCTGATAGCTTCCGTAGTACCCTATTCTCGGCTCTCAGAGTCCATACGCCAGATTTTGATCCTGGGATCTTATAAGGAGGATTTTCCAATGTACATTTAACTTATAATAAGCATAACTACAAATTTACCCAAATCACAAAGGAAACATCATCATCACATATCCACTAATATAAATATTGAATACAGTGCTGAAAGGGAAATGCATATGTCAAAAATTAAAGCTCTAAAAGTCCGCTGCACGCTCCAAGCTTAATGCTGCTGCCACCTAACGTCGCCTGTACACATCTATCGTGCATAAGCTTATAGAAAGCTTAGAGGGTGGTGAAAGTGTGTGCACAAGTAAGTGCCAAATATGCACTACAATGTCATCAATTATATAATATCGAAATAAGCGAAAATACTGACAAGATCATGAATCATACGATATTAGAGTAAGTGAAAATATTGACAAGATCATGAATCATATGATATCAGAGTAAGTGAAAATATACTGGTAAGTCCATGAGTGCCATCAGTTGTACCAAGGCTATGCGATGCAAGGCATGAATGCTAACGGCCATATCAATGCAGAAACGTGGTAACCCAAAATGCTAAATACTGCAGATGCAATGTAATATACGATGCGAATGAAATGACCAAGCTGGAGTGAAGTCGGGATGATAGTACGTAGTATCGCAAGCTATGGGGTCCATCACATGAGACTTCTATCCAAACCAGTCCCATACCTAAATTTGGATAGACAAACTCAATGTAATTGACTCCTAATCTCAGGTTAGTCGCACACCCCAACCCAAATCCTTACCATTATGAAGGTACACAACAATTAGTTACACACCACCAGCCTGAGTGGGTAGTGAATGAATGAATGAGTATGTAACTCCTACTCAATAAGTCCACATATTAGTATGGTTCCTCTCTCGAAAATCACCGGGGTCTAGTACACTCTGAACCATATTGCCGCCTCATCACGCGCAACAAGGCGAGTGAAAGAGACCACACTATCCACCTGCTGATATCGGGTCTGACTCGTCGATAGCGGACCTATTCCTCGAGCTGGTCAAACTCAGCCTAGCTTTTCTCCCTCTTCTTGGGCAAGTAAGGCAGCACTTCTTTCCAACCGACCACGACACAGTAGGAGACGCGACCTAACGGTATACCGCCCTCATGCACTCATGCATCCACTCAATTTAGACTTTGGAGCAACCTCTGGAACCAAGAGGGTTCTGGGACTTTCACCCAAGGATATCTATAGCACCCCATGTAGAACAGATTTTCAGTGTCTCATCTGACCATCCATGATATGCCTATGGAGGCTATAACCCGGATGTTGCTAGGGCGTACAGTAATCATAATCACACATTACAAGATGCATGAGTCACACAATCTAATCATGCATTAATCCTTCGCATACCGTGCGCTCTTGTGGGGCAACTCTACCTATCAGGGAGTCCTATGAACAACTTGTCCTATAGCATGTGCAATAGCCAATCATATCTCATAACAAACATACATATGATGCGTATGGGCATGTATCATGATGCTATGCTGTCACATACTCATAATCAGTATCGATAACTGGCATCAATAATCGGCCTATCAAAGGGCCTAAGGGAATGTCACAATGAGGACATTTAAACATCATTGCCCATCAATGTGGACATTTAACCAATATTTCTCTCAAGGAGTGGTTTATATAGAGTTAAACATATAGTGGGCCCATGGCCTCACATAAGGATCTAATATACATCACATTGGGCCATAAATACATCACATCGGGCCTCATCAATGGCCACAATTATATCACAATGGGCCCCATATAATCTTAATGGGCCACATACAATCACAATGGGCCATATGCAATCACAATGGGCCACATGCAAGTCTTAATGGGCCACCTCAATCACAATGGGGCACATACAATCATAATGGGCCACATATAATCTCAATGGGCTTTCCACAATGGTCTCATACATCAAGCAGGCCGCATCGCATCGGCCTTATACATCACATTGGGCCTCATCATATGGGCCTCATATACAACACATCAGGCCTCATCATATGGGCCTCATATACAACACATCGGGCCGCATCACATGGGCCTAAACACATCACTATGGCCCGCATCACATGGGCCTAACACACATCACTATGGGTCGTATCACATGGGCCTAACACACATCACTATGGGCCACATCACATGGGCCTAATACACATCACTATGGGCCACTCACACGAACCTAATACACATCACTATGGGCCGCACCACCTAATACACATCATTATGGGCCACTCACATGAGCCTAATACACATCACTTTGGGTTGCTTTATGGGCCTAATACACATCACTATGGGCCGCTCACACGAGCCTAATACACATCACTATGGGCCGCACCACAAAGGCCTAATATACATCACTATGGGCTACTCACATGAGCCTAATACACATTACTATGGGCCGCTCACATGGGCCTAATACACATCACTATGGGTTGCACCACATGGGCTTAATACACATCACTATGGGCTTCACCACATGGGCCTAATGCACATCACTATGGGTTGCTCACATGGGCCTAATACACATCACTACGGGCCGCATCACATGAGCCTAACACACACCACCATGGGCCACTCACACGGGCCTAACACACGTCACTATGGGCAGCATCACATAGGCCCAACACACACCACTATGAGCCGCTTACATGGGCCTAACACTCATTACTATGGGCCACATCACATGGGTCGTGTCACATAAGCCGAAAATATATCTCAATGGGCCTCATCATATGAGCCATAAATATATCACATCAGGCCTTACCCATGGGCCTCGAATACATCACAACGGGCCATAACCCATGAGCTTCAAATACACAATAGGTGGGCCCTACACATGCGCCTAATATACATCACGGGTGGGCCCTGCACATGGGCATCATACACATCAAGTGGGCTGCATCAATAGGCTACACTAATGGGCCTCATAAACACCAAGTGGATAATAAATACGTCATAATGGGCCTCATTAAATGGGCTATAAATACTTCACATTGGGCATCATCAACGGGCCATTAATACTTCACATTGGGCCTCATCAATGGACCATAATAAATCACGATGGGCCTCATACTTGGGCTTTACATGCATCATAATGGGTCTCACCATTTGGCCACGAATACATCACATACATCACATGGGTCTCATTACACTAATCGGGCTTGCCAAATGGGCCTCAAACATGGGCCTTAAATACAAATCAGATTGGGGTGGCCCTGCACATTCCAAATGGGCCCCATCAGATGGACGATTTAGATCAAACACATACATTATATGGGAGCCATGTGGATAGATGGCATGACATATACAACACATGTACAAGGGGCCCACCATCCATAGCAGATGGACGGCGAGGCTATATAATACATATATCGAGGTGGACCACACATCTAACCTGATGGACGGTTAGATGTAGGACACATGCATCAACAAGGTGGGCCCCACCCCATACGTGTGACACGTGTGGGTGGGTCCCACGTCTACGACAAATGGATGGCTTGGCTGGATATAAAACACACATCTCAAGGTGGGCCCCACCAGCAATGGACAGTGTAGATATAATAAATAAGTCATGGGGGTCCCACAGGTGGATGACTGGATAAAATGATACATCAAGGTGGGCCCCACCCGTTCAACAAACCGATGGACGACTGGATAAAACACCTCCTCATGATCAAACCCAGATTGCTGACGTCAACAGCACCATGAGTTGCTGGACGACTCAGATATACAACACGTCGTAAGGTGGGTCTCATGTCCATCTTACTGATGGACGAAATACATACATAAAAGGTGGGTCCCCCTGTCCTCAACTGGACGGTGAATTCCACACTCGCAGAGAGGCAGGCCCCATATGCTCTGGACAGCCTGGATTCATGCACATGGCATATGGGCCCCACAGCAACCTGCTGACATAATTTACAGCAACTATATAGCGGTGTGAAATCCACAAGCCAATCTGTTTTCCTCATCAGGTGGGTCCCACCATAATATAATATTGTATTAGTGTGTGTATATATATATATATATATATATATATATATATATATATATATATAAAATATGGAAATGCTCTAGCGTCCAGGTCCCTGGACGGATGGCCTGGATGCAAGTGACACATCAAGGTGGGGTCTACACATCCCACTTGATGGACGACATGACTACAATTACATCACGACAGGGCCTGCATAGCAGACGAATGGTGTGGAGGCTTCACACGTGCAACGAGTGGGGGCCAGAAATGGATAGACTATGTGGATTTCAAACCACATATATGAAGGTGGTCTCCACTGTCCATAGCTGGACGGTGGATGGATGGATGGAATGCATACATCTAGTGGGTCCACACATGTGGCCCACCATCTTGTATCAAGCTGATGTTTATTTTCCCACTTCACACGGTCTAGTAGTAGCTGCTGCTGGACGTCTTGAGGCTAGATGGTTTGGATGACCGCCATCAAGGTGGGCCCGTGAATCTGGCCAAAATGGATGGATGGACGGTTTGGATCCAACACATACCACACGTGGGACAAACAGAACTTGATTACGTCAGTCCAATGGTGGGTCCCACCATATGGACGGCTTGGATATAACATATACATTACGTGGATCAACACCATCCGGAGATTGTCCATGTAAATCAACACCGTTTAGATTTGCTGGACTGTGTGCATACACCACATACATCAAGGTGGTCCCGTAAATCCTGTCCAGATGGACGGTGTGGGATGAAAACATACATCATGGTGTGGTGGATCTCCACCATACAGTATCATGGTGGGCCACACATCAAATTAAAAAATGGAGAGAGAGAGAGAGAGAGAGAGAGAGAGAGAGAGAGAGAGAGAGAGATGGTGGAAAAGGAGGGACCTCGCCACTATGGGCCCCTCAAGCTTACAATCACATACATCAAGATGAGTTCCCCTAAAAGTGGGCCCTAAATTCAAAAAAATGAGATGATGAACACTCACCTTTGATCTCTTCTTTCTTCTTCTGCCAATGTGATCTAGAGTTCCAAGGAAAGAGTTTCAACGGCGGAGATGAAGCTTGGATGGTGGGATTGGGTGGTATGAAGGTGGGCCACGCTAGCTTCCTTTCTCTCCTTGGAAGGCATGGACGGTTTTCCTTTGGGGTTGCTTGGGAGAATGAGAGAGAATGAGAGAGCGAGGTGTTGGAAGAGAGGGATGGTGAGTAATGGATGGGTGTACTTGACTAGGTAAAGGTTGTAAGAGAGAGTTAACTTTGGTGTTAATTTCAGGGATGAGACATGTACTTGACATTTAATGTGATTGATGGGACATGATTTGAAATCTCTCTTGGGTTTGCAAATATGTGGAGTTCTTCCTCGAACTAAATGTCGGCCCACATCTCCTGGCTTGGGTATCACCTAGGCGCATAATACGCGACGACGACACAGTCGTTAGGGTACAAGTCTCGAGTCGAGCCAACTTTGAAATATGGGATACGACTTAGGGTCACACGCAACTACTATTTATGCATCGCGGGTCACTGAAATTTGACCGGGAGGACTGCAGAAGCCTATTGAACTATAACACCCTGAAAATCAGGAGTCGTGTAGAAACCCGACTCCCGAGTTCTAGACCATCACTTATGTAACAATTATGATTATGATTCAATGTTGCCTAAGTTAGAGCATTCACATGAGTAAGATTATACCAAAACTGCAATTCATACTCCAGATCCAGTGATAAAACGCAAGCGGAAGACTGAAGAATATATATATCACTGTATGAAAACAAAATAATATCGAACTGTCTCCAAAGTATGAATACATTACTGAGTCTCATATACATGTCATAAACTAAAAATAACTGTCATGTGATAGTCCAACTAGCATGTCCTGCCGATCCAGGCCACCTACGCAAAGCCGTCAGCGAACTGCATATACGAGAACTCGTCCTGATCCTCGTAGTAGTCCGGCTCCATGTCCTGAATCGCCTCGCCACCTGCATCTAAGACAGAGACTGGTAGGTGTTGCAAACACTGCCCCGTAACGTGGGAGTGAGTAATCAACTCAGTGGAATCATAGAGCAAAGATTAACATGTTATCAAATCAATCACGCGATAATAGTAAGGCATGCAATCATACATTCCTAAATACTGTTGTTAATGCAAGCATGAAATGACATGATGGATGCCCTCACCGACATACTCCCTCATGCGGCACCATCTGCGTCCGCGGCATGATTTCTTCCCTCAGTACTCCACATCTTCCATGCATATGCAGTGCAATGTGGAAATGATTACCAAGTTGTTATTAGTCCTTTCATACAGCAGTATTGGGAATCTAAGGTACCTTCCTTATATCAATCCCAACACAGATCCTGTCTAGGGTCGTCACTCCTAGAAATCTCATACGATGTTATATTTATAGGTCGCTGCAAGGGTTGCCAGGGCTGTTGCTCGCACTTGTTGCACCGCTCCCCCATCACCTTATCAATACATGCCTAATGTACTCTTGTTGCTACGGATGGGTCGTCGCCTCCCGTAGACTCAGAATACGCTTGAGGGCACAACAGAGGGCTCGTCACCAATCAGAGTAGGCTGACAGCTCGAATATAGTGTCCCATACCACCACAATCGGCTCACAAGTCAAAGGTGCTCACTGGTCATCACGGGGAGGTTTGTGGCCCCAGCGTAGGCCGACAGCTCGACCACGGTGTCCCATACCACCATGCCCGGCTCATGAGTCTTTATGCATCAAGGTACCATGGTTATCAAGGTTTTCAATGGTAAGTTTAGTACCCTAGGTTCAAGCAGTTATGACTCATACATGGTGAACATACAATGGCCAGTCAGGTTACTTGACGGGCTCGATTAGTACGAGCGCATCTCAAGCTGAGCGACATAAAGTGCATGAAACACTTCGTGTGGCCTAACCACTGCCGCCAACCCAAAACACGACTCGCGTTCATCGACGCGTCCTTTGTGGTAAATAGAAGCCAACCACGAATTCAATCCATTACCGACTGCTTGGACTAGTGCATAGCCCCAAACATTTGTAAATCAATATTAGTAATCATATGAGAGTAATAGAAATGAAATGCAAATAGTACAAGCATGTTGATGTAAGCAAATCAACCAACAGATGTATTCCATACATATAAGGAAATCAATTCATATAACCAACATGGTAGAAATCATATACCTCAACATATTAATTGAGAATTCAATCTCAAAGCTAATTCATAACACCATTTACTCAATACATACTAATACAAACATTTATAAAAACACTTAGTCTACACACTTTAGCCTACATAGTGTATGTCGACTCAAAGTGCGCATTAGGTTAAATCTCTTCGTCAAACAGATTATACACACATTTCTAATATCATAACACGACAAATAAATATGACAACCATTTTACAAAATATGGACGTATACAATATTTTCTACAAATACCTAAAATACCCTAAATTTCATATTTTCCGTACATACACGAATTGAAAAATGGATAGCATGTTCTACATGTCAAACGGCGTTCTCGTCAATAATCTACTATTAAACGACATTGAAAGCTTTGAAATCAGTCAATCTAAACGTCTAAAATCCTCACCTTTCGCCTTTGACGTGTATCGATTTGAACAGAAATTCTACGTTTTGTCAACGGCGTTAAGGCGACTTAATGCACAAGATACATAAGCTACTTCACTATTTGAATCGAAAGAATCCTTAAAATAGCTACAGGTTAGGGTTTTCTTACCTAGAAGTGCGTTGGAATCGCCGGGAAAGTGATTTGAATGCGGTGCTTTGGTACGTGCAAAAGCTGGAGCAAACGGCAAGTTCTCTCACAAATTCTCTCACTAACTCTCTCTTTCTCTCTCACCACTTTCTAGGGTTTCTTACAAAATTGGATGGGAGAGATATGAGAGGGTTTAAAGCCCTTATACAGGCTAAAACCTAACCTAAATAGACTTTGGAAACAAGGGTATACTTGAGTTATAACCAAATCGAAACTTTTCTGATCCAAAAGAGTCTTTCGGGAGGTGCCTTGGCCGAACGCGGTCAGACTTAAGCTCATGGACACTGGATCCAACACACATCAAGTTTTTAGACAGGTAGAGTTCCCAGATCGCACGTGGCGGTCCAGTTTCAGTTCAACGGTCACGGAGACTCGATCTAGTATTCCAAGTACATTGACCCGAATGAGAAATGTTTCCTGATCTGAGGGTGTATTTGGGTTAGATTACGACGGTTTGAATGCTTATACTGATCCTATAAATGAAACGTGCCAGATTTATTTAAATCCCATTTAATTTTAATTGAATTTCACTCTTTCTCACACTCCTCACTCTAGGCTCAGTGCAATAGCCCCAGAGCATCGGTTGAGCTTGATTTTCGAAATGATTGTCAAGTCCAGCTAAGCGGTCCTAACGGTCTGAGATTATAGATATCGGACTTTCGACGCGCGGTCTAAATCCAATACGAAGTTTCAGAGGGTTTCTGAGAGCAAACGGGTTTAGAGTTTAATCCCCAGTTTCAGGGTATTATAGCGTCATTGATTCTACAAGTTTTGGGTCTTGCAGAACGTATTTAAAGAGATCAGTGCTAATTTCACAACTAATCTAGTATAGCGCTAGTTAACTTACGCTTATTTTTAAAAGAATTAATCCTAAGTGATTTCTGACCGAGTTGGTACTTGGGTCTTTGTACGAATTTTTTCGAGGCGTTACAATCTATCCCCCTTAACAATAAATTTCATCCTCGAAATTTATACCTTTTCGTACTCCTCGAGAAGCTTTGGGTAGTTCTTTCTGATCTCGACTTCCGTCTCCCATGTAGCCTCTTCCTTAGAGTGATGCGTCCACAACACCTTCACAAGGGGGATGACCTTGCTACGTAGTACCTGCTCCTTCCTGTCTAGTATATGCGCCGATCGCAGTATATATGTAACATCCTCACCTAACTGCACCTGCTCCCATTTAATGATATGGGAAGGATCAGGAATGTATTTCTTAAGCATAGAAACATGAAATACGTTATGTACACTCGCGAGAGGCGTAGGCAAAGCCAGACGATAAGCCACTGCACCCACACGGTCGAGAATTTGAAATGGGCCAATGAATCGCGGTGCTAGCTTCCCCTTATTCTCGAACCGAAGGACTCCCTTCATAGGAAAAACTCTCAAAAACACGTGATCCCCAACTGTGAACTCTAGCGGGCGCCGTCTCGTATTGGCATAACTCTTCTGTCTGCTCTGCGCTGTAAGAAGCCGGCGTCTGATGATGTCAATCTTCTCGGACGTCGCCTGCACTATCTCTGGGCCAATCAATTGCGCTCACCGACCTCTGCCCAGTAATGCGGTGCTCGGCAAGGTCGCCCATACAAGGCCTCATAATGTGCCATACCGATACTCGCTTGAAAACTGTTGTTGTACGCGAACTCCGCATATGCAAGACAGTCATCCCAACTGTCTTTGAAATCCAACGTGCAAACCCGTAACATGTCCTCTAGAATCTGGTTCACCCGCTCTGTCTGTCCGTCTATCTGTGGGTGGAAAGCAGTACTGAACTTCAATTTCACACCCATAGCCTCCTGAATGTGAGTCCAGAAAATAGAAGTAATGTGCGTGTCTCTGTCTGACACGATCTCTAAGGGAGCTCCATGCAGACGCACGATTTCTCTGATATACAGCCTGGCTAACTCGTCTGCAGAGTTCGTGACTCTGATCGGTAGGAAGTGCGCCGACTTCATCAGACGGTCGACGATCACCCAGATAGAATCATGTCCCTTCCTCGTCTTCGGCAGTCCCGAAATGAAGTCCATAGAAATAAAGTCCCACTTCCACTCAGCTATAAGCATAGGCTGAAGGAGTCCAGGAGGTCGGCGATGCTCTGCCTTCACCTGCTGGCAAGTGAGACAACGGGACACGAACTCTGCGATATGGGTCTTCATACCATCCCACCAATAAGTCCTTCTCAAGTCACGATACTTCTTGGTGCTGCCCGGATGCATCGCGAGCCTGGAATTGTGCGTAGCCTCGAGAATCTCTCGTCTCAAGTCGGGAATATCTGGGACGCATAGGCGGCCACGATAACATAAGCCCCCATCCGTGTCGACTCGCCACATGGCGTCTGCATCATCACTGGCCTGCTCTCGAAGCTCAGTCAGATGCGCATCATCCCTCTGCGCCTCGATGACTCTGTCATCGATAAGAGATCACACCTGAACATGTGTGATGAACTCAAACGGCTCCTCCACAGTGAGTTTCTGCTCAAAGTCTCGCAAAAACTCAACCATGTCCTACTCGGCAACCATCAGCGGAGCCACAAACTCTATCGCCTTCTTGCGGATCAACGCATCAGCTACAAGGTTCGCCTTGCCCGGATGGTAGGAGACTTCGAACTTGAAGTCCTTCAAAGTCTCCATCCATCGCCTCTGCCTCATATTCAAATCCCATTGTGTGAATATGTATTTAAGGCTCTTGTGGTCGCAAAAGAGCTCGAACTCCTCTCTATAGAGGTAATGTCTCCAGAGCTTCAGTGCGAAAATGACGGCTGCCAACTCAAAGTCGTGTGTAGGGTAATTCTCCTTGTGCTTCCTTAATTGTCTCGAGGCATATGAAATTACCCTGTCCTTCTACATAAGGACACAACTCAGACCAACGCTAGACGCGTCAGTGTATATCATGTATCTAACCCCTTGCTCTGGCAATACTAGCACAGGAGCGAACGTAAGCCTGTCCTTTAGCTCCTGAAAAGATGTCTCCACCTTATCATTCCAGGTGAACTTCACATCCTTCCGTGTCAGTTGAAATAGAGGTCTGGCGAACTTTGAGAAATCTCAAATGAAACGTTATAGTAGCCTGCCAAACCTAAGAAACTCCTCATCTCAGTGACAGAACCAGACTGCTCCCAGTCCTGAACTGCAGCTACCTTAGCCTGGTCAACTGTCATCCCATCCTTGGACACCACATGCCCCAGGAACTTAACTTCCTGCTTTCAGAAGTCACACTTCTTATACTGTGCGAACAACTGATACTGCCTCAGCGTATCCAGGACCAATCGCAAGTGCTCCTCATACTCCTCTCGACTCCTGGAATATACCAAAATATCGTCTATGAACAAAATGACGAATCGATAGAGGAATGATCGAAATACCCTGTTCATCAGATCCATGAACACGGCTGGTGCGTTCATGAGGCCGAACGACATCACGAGGAACTCGTAGTGGCCAAAGCTGGTCCTGAAAGCTGTCTTCTGCATGTCCTCATCCCTGACGCACAACTGGTGATATCCTGACTGCAGATCAATCTTCAAGAAGTACTACGCCCCTCTCAATTGATCAAACAAGTCATCTATCCTGGGCAAGGGATATTTATTCTTCACCGTAATCTGGTTCAACCTGCGATAATCAATACATAGTCGCAGTGAACCATCCTTCTTCTTTACAAACAGCACCGGTGCTCCCCAAGGAGACACACTCGGTTGTATAAAGCCAAGCTCCAACAGATCATCAATCTGTTTCCTTAACTCCTCCATCTCACACGGTATCATGCGATATGTCGGCAGTGAGACGGGCATGGAACCGAGTACCAGATCGATAGTAAAATCAATCTCTCACTGAGGTGGCAACCCAGGAATCTTCCTGAACAGATCCTCATAGTCACGAACTACTGGCTTGCACTCAAGTGTCGGGGCATCAACATCTCGCAATAAAGAAGCGTAGCTAAGTACTCGGAATGAGAGATTTACCCACACTGGAAATGTAAAGGATGTGCCCTCCGGCTCGTAGACTGTCACTATACGGGTCTCATAGTCAATCTCGGCCCTCCCTGCAGTCAGCCAATCCATGCCAAGAATGACGTCGAGATAAACAAGAGAGGCGTCGACGACAATATCAATAGCTATCGTCCTGCTCCCCAGATCCACCAGATAACCCACTCACATCATGGTGGCATCAGAAAAGGTCCCATGAGCCGTAAGAACTCGCACCCCATCCATCCAAATAGTCGGTAGCCCAAGACGCCTGACAATGGAATGCGATATCAAAGAAATCGTGGATCCAGTATCCACCATCACAAATATAGGAATACCTCCAATGTGGGCAGTGACCTCAAAGGCAAAGGGCTAAGTAGTCTCTGACTCGGATGCCTCTGCTGTCAAAGCATGTACCCGTGCCTGCTTTGGACGGTTCGGCCACGGTATCATGGGCCGTTGAGGCTGCCGGAACGGAGGTAAGAGAGGTCTGAAGGAAGGATGCACAGGAGCCGACCATAGGGGTGGAGCAGATAATGCCTGTGAGCGAGGACGGTCGATCTTCTTTGGCGGCGAAAACCCGCTGTCTCTCATCCGAGCGAAACAACTCCCCATAGCGTGACCCGGTCTCCCACAATAAGTACATGACATCTTGGGGCGCCTCATCGGGAGTACTGACGCTGTAGCCCTAGGAGGAGGGTCGATGCGAGGCCTCTTGCCAACAAATGGCCTGTCCTACATATCCAGTCGTGGCCTAGCAACCATAGGGCCACGAGATCGTGCCAGGCGATCCACATCTTGATCTGCCCATATAGACATGTGTATCAGCTCTGCATAGGAAGGTATGTTGACACAACACATCTTTGACCGAACGTCCAGTCGCAAGCCCTCGAAAAATCGTCGTATGTGCATCTGCTTGTCAGCAAGTATCGTCGGGACGTATCTGCCCAACTCAGTAAACCGATGCTCATACTCTGTGATTATCATGCCTCCCTGTCTGAGGCGTAGAAACTCGTTCTCCCTCTTGTGCCTATAAGTCTGGGGATAGTATTTCTCGTGAAAATGGAACTCGAATGCTGCCCAAGTCCAGACGTAGTCAACAGCAACTGTCCGCAATACACTATCCCACCACAAGCTGGCCTCTCGCTCGAACATAAAGGTGGCTAAGTCAACCTGCGCAGACTCCGAGCAGTGCAGCATCCTCAAAATCTTTGACACACGGTTGAGCCAATACTCAGCCTCCCGTAAAAGAAGAAGGCCGCAAGCGGTGGAATCGCTCAAGTAGGCCCCGTGTATCATCAATATGCCCCGTAGGGTAAGCAGAAGGTGCAGGATGAGCCATGCTCTCATCCCGAGTCGAAGTCCCAGCATCCTCAGCTGGATGCACAGGTGGTGCAGGTGGAGTCGCACTCCCAACCTGGGCTAAGGCCCCTGCTATGGTTGTTAGCAGCTACTGATACTGCTAGTGCATTATGATCATCAACTGCTCAAACCTATCAGGAGGTGGAGCAGGCGGAGGCACATGCTACGTCGAGGAAGAAGCACGATACTGCTCTCTGACTGGGGGTGTGAAAGGTGGCGGTCCAGCTATAGGACCTGCAGAAGGTTGAGACTCAGGTGCAGTCTCATGAATCAGGCCCACAACAGGGTCCATGTGATCATCAATCTGGGGAGGAACCCGATCCATAGGCTCACCCAGTGTAAGTCGGGCCATGCTCCGAGTAGCCTTAGGCGGCGTTCCCTATATTCAAAATAGGGTGCAACCTTGTCAGTTTTAGCAACAGCACAAATACACCACCACACAATCATTCACTAAACAAGCCAAAGAAATTCCATGCATTTCATTAAATCAAAATTTGTCATAATACAAGAGATATATCTTTACATGTATCATGACAAGAAACACATGGAAAAATAAGTTAGCCAGAACTACAACTGTAACTTAAGCTAACTACTAGCCTTCTCATGCTTACACACAGAAAGCAGGAAACGAACTAACTACAATCCATAAACATCTGGAATCTAATCGCTAATCTGAGTCTGGCGATGGAGGAGGGGCACCCTTATCCTGCAGACAACACATGATGGCCTTCAAAGTGTGAGTCACCTTACCAAATTTCTGCTTCATGATGGCCTTGGTATCCTCAAGATCTTGTTTCACCTCGGCCTAGAGTTCTTGGACTTCCTGTCGCTAGGCAACCTGACTCTCCTCAAGTCGGGCTATGTGAACATCCCTAGCAGCCCGTGTTGCAGGAGGAGGGCTCTTATCAGTATCCTGAGCCTCCTCCTCTTCTTCTTCCTGGACTTCTTCCTCTATCTCTGCCCTAGCTTCGTCTTCATTTGTATCCTCCTCACTATCATACTCGCCCTCACTGTCATCATCAAGCTGAGCCTCACGCTGTCGAGGCCCTATCTTCATCTGATTCATGGTATCCTCATCAATGAAATGAATCGGCACAGGCAACTCCGGCTCAATTCTATGAGTAAACTCAAGCGCGATCCTGCATATGAGCCGGCCAAAAGGAAGTGACTCAGACGTTCTTCTCGACTTCGCTATGAGGACGATCTGTCGCAACACAAAGGTGACCATGCACGCATTCTCTCCCTGGCCCACTTGATACAGGAAATCAACCATGAGACGCGTACATTCTCTGCGGTTGGTCGACCTGAGATACACATTGAACGTGCAAATGTCGTGCAGCAGGCAAAAATCATCCGACATGTGGGACGCCAAGAGGCTCTTGTTATGCTGCCACGGAACCAAACCACCACATAGGAACCTGGTGCGGCAATTTCGCTCACGAACACTCCTCAAGTTCTTAGCACTTGGATGTACCTCACCAAGAGGCACATTTAGAAGGCGAGCTATCAACCGAACATCGATCGTGGCTTCCTGACCTCTATCAAAGGGAATCCTAAACTGCAATGGTTCCAACGTAGGATCCCGAATATGAGCATAGAAGGCACAAACAGTACTCACGTTCGCTCGAGACTGGGCTTCAAAGAGCGGACCCCACCTGGAAGCTTCGTTGCGCTCAAACAACAGAAATTCACCAAAGAGCCGCTCATCCACATGCACCTCAAATAGAACCTTACGATCAGTATACGCGCCATGAGCCAACTCTGCTAACAGTGCTCGCCCTATGTGAGCACGGGGATCCAAATCTCGCTTCGTATGTAGCTCTCTGCCAACACTTGGATTAGCGGCGACACTTGAGCTAGCAGCGCCACCTCTCGGCTTCCTTGAATGTGAAGGGTGACTAGACCCAGCTTCATCTGCGATGGTCTTCCTCTTTCCCATGAGAGAGAGGATGGTGGAAAGGAAAAAAAAGGCTAAAATAGCCTCTACAAAAGCCATGAAAAATGGAGAAAATGGGGAGATAGGGATGACCTAATGGGATGAAACGAATATAGGACCTATAGAAGAATGAAATAGGACCCCAAATGCTAAGATTGTAAAGGGAAAAGAGCACGATAGGTAGGAATGGAGGCTCACATGAATTTCAGCCTTCAATGGAGGATGTGGGAGCTCCAAACGACAAAAATGGAGAGGAAAGGGAGTACCTACTGCTGTGGATGATGGATTGGCGTCGGTTGTGATCGAAAATGAGAATGGAGGTGGTTTGAAATGAGTTTTGAAAGGGAAGGCAGCAAAAAATGTGGGAAGGGAGAGCTTGGGAAGGACATTTGTGAAGGAGGTAAGGTTTTGGGGGTGCTTTAACGGACAGCCCAAGTGTAGGGGGCCTGCCCTAACCATCAAATAGTGTCGGCCCGACGCTCGACCCGAGTGGGGCCCACTGGACGGCGAGGCCTCACTGTCAAATTCAATTCCAGTGATGCTGGCCATTTGGGTGGGGTCCCCCTGCCCTAGGGGTCCCAAATATATGTGGGTCCCACACTAGATCATTGTATATTAGCTTGGATTGGCCCACGACCCCGTTTCGCATCATTTCGGATCACTTCGGACACTACCTGATGCATATTCTCATTTAGTGATTTTTAACGGTTAGGATTGAGTCCAGAGAGGTTTAGACCCATCCACACATGATCTAGAGGTGGTTCGGGGTCGTTTCATGCCACCACGGATGCTCATGGACTCGATCAAAACGGTCAGTTTGAGTGAACTTCGTCAATTGGCGAAACTGAAGTCGTACGAGTGTTTCTAGGTTTTTCTCGCTCCCACCTAAGTCAAAGGGGCGACAGCGTACATCGCGTGGCCATAACCCAGGTCTGGTTTAATCCAAATCATGCTCTGATACCAACTTGCAACACCCTGAAAATCGGGGGTCGGGTAGAAACCTGACTCCCGAGCTCCAAACCATCACTTATGCAACAATTATGATTATGATTCAATGTTGTCTGAGTTAGATCATTCACATGAGTAAGATTATACCAAAACTGCAATTCATACTCCAGATCCAATGATAAAATGCAAGCGAAAGACTGAAGAATATATATATCACTATATGAAAATAAAATATTCTCGAATTGTCTCCAAAGTATGAATACATCACTGAGTCTCATATACATGTCATAAACTAAAAATAACTGTCAGGTGATAGTCTAACTAGCATGTCCCACCGATCCAGGCCACCTACAAAAAGCCGTCAGCGAACTGCATATACGAGAACTCGTCCTGATCTTCGTAGTAGTCTGGCTCCACGTCCTGAATTGCCTCACCACCTGCATTTAAGACAGAGTCTGGTAGGTGTTGCAAACACCGTCCCGTAACGTGGGAGTGAGTGATCAACTCAGTGGAATCATAGAGCAAAGATTAGCATGTTATCAAATCAATCACGCAATAATAGTAAGGCATGCAATCAGACATTCCTAAATACTGTTGTTAATGCAAGCATGAAATGACATGATGGATGCCCTCACCGACATACTCCTTCATGCGGCACCATCTGCGTCCGCGGCATGATTTCTTCCCTCAGTGCTCCACATCTTTCAGGCACATGCAGTGCGATGTGGAAATGATTACCAAGTTGTTATTATTCCTTTCATACGGCAGTATTGAGAATCTAAGGTACCTTCCTTATATCAATCCCAACACAGATCCTGTCTAGGGTCGTCACTCCTAGAAATCTCATACGATGTTATATTTATAGGTCGCTGCAAGGGATGCCAGGGCTGTTGCTCGCACTCGTTGCACCGCTCCCCCATCACCTTATCAATACAGGCCTAATGTACTCTTGTTGCTACGGAAGGGTCGTCGCCTCCCGTAGACTCAGAATACGCTCGAGGTCACTACAGAGGGCTCGTCACCAATCAGAGTAGGCCGACAGCTCAAATATAGTGTCCCATACCACCACAATCGGCTCACAAGTTAAAGGTGCTCACTGGTCACCACGGAAAGGTTTGTAGCCCCAGCGTAGGCCGACAGCTCGACCACGGTGTCCCATACCACCATGCCCGGCTCATGAGTCTTTATGGATCAAGGTACCATGGTTATCAGGGTTTTCAATGGTAAGTTCAGTACCCTAGGTTCAAGCAGTTATGACTCATACATGGTGAACATACAATGGCCAGTCGGGTTACTTGACGGGCTTGACTTGTACGAGCGCATCTCAAGCTGAGCGACATGAAGTGCATGAAACACTTCGTGTGGCCTAACCACTTTTTTCAACCCAAAACACGACTCGCGTTCATCGACGCGTCCTTCGTGGCAAATAAAAGCCAACCACGAATTCAATCCATTACCGACTGCCTGGACTAGTGCATAGCCCCAAACATTTGTAAATCAATATTAGTAATCATATGAGAGTAATAGAAATGAAATGCAAACAGTACAAGCATGTTGACAGCATGTTATAACATACATGTAAGTAAATCAACCAACAGATGTATTCCATACATATAAGGAAATTAATTCGTATAACCAACATGGTGGAAATCATATACCTCAGCATATTAATTGAGAATTTAATCTCAAAGCTAATTCATAACACCATTTACTCAATACATACTAATACAAATATTTATACAACACTTAGTCTACACACTTTAGCCTACATAGCGTATGTCGACTCAAAGTGCGCATTAGGGCGAATCTCTTCGCCAAACAAATTATACATGCATTTCTAATATCATAACACGACAAATAAACATGACAACCATTTTGCAAAATACAGACGTATATAATATTTCCTACAAATGTCTAAAATACCCTAAATCTCATATTTTCCATACATACACGAATTGAAAAACGGACATCATGTTCTACATGTCAAACAGCGTTCTCGTGGATAATCTACTATTAAACGACATTGAAAGCTTTGAAATCAGTCAATCTAAACGTTTAAAATCCTCACCTTTCGCCTTTGACGTGTATCGATTCGAACAGAAATTCTACGCTTCGTCAACGGCGTTAAGGCGACCTAATGCACAAGATACATAAGCTACTTCACTATTTGAATCGAAAGAATCCTTAAAACAGCTATAAGTTAGGGTTTTCTTACCTAAAAGTGCGTTGGAATCACCAAGAAAGTGATTTGAATGCGGTGCTTTGGTACGTGCAAAAGCTGGAGCAAACGGCAAGAAGTTCTCTCACAAATTCTCTCACTAACTCTCTCTTTCTCTCTCACCACTTTCTAGGGTTTCTTGCAAAATCGTATGGGAGAGATATGAGAGGATTTAAAGCCCTTATATAGGCTAAAACCTAACCTAAATAGACTTTGGATAAGGGTATACTTGAGTTATAACCAAATCAAAACTTTTCCGATCTAAAAGAGTGTTTCGGGAGGTCTCCTGGCCGAACACGGTCAGACTTAAGCTCATGGACACTAGATCCAGCACACATCAAGTTTTCAGACCAGTAGAGTTTCCAAATTGCACGTGGCGATCCAGTTTCAGTTCAGCGGTCACGGAGACTCGATCGAGGATTCCAAGTACATTGATCGGAATGAGAAATGTTTCTTGATCCGAGGGTGTATTTGGGTCAGATTTCGACGGTCTGAATGCTTATACTGATCCCGTAAACGAAACGTGCCAGATTTTTTTAAATCCCATTTAATTTTAATTGAATTTCACTCTTTCTCACACTCCTCGCTCCGGCTCAGTGCAATAGCCCCAGAGCATCGGTTGGGATTAATTTTTGAAATGATTGTCAAGTCCAGCTAAGCGGTCCTAACGGTCTGAGATTATAGATATCGGACTTTCGACGCGCGGTCTAAATCCAATACGAAGGTTCAGAGGGTTCCTGAGAGCAAACGGGTTTAGAGTTTAATCCCCGGTTTCAGGGCATTATAGCGTCATTGATTCTAGAAGTTTTGGGTCTTGCAGAACGTATTTAAAGCGATCAGTGCTAATTCATAGCTAATCTAGCATAGCGCTAGTTAACTTACGCTTATTTCTAAAAGAATTAATCCTAAGTGATTTCTGACCGAGTTGGTACTCGGGTCTCTATATGGATTTTTTTGATGCGTTACATGAACGGTACGGGCTAAGATATGGGTCTCACACACATGGCCCACTAATGATGATTAGCACCGTCCTAACATTGTCCATGTAAATCAGCATCGTTCAAACACCATCCATATTAGTCAACGATTAAAAATCGTTGGATAGTCACTTAGACATGATCTTGTGCTTGCGGTCCATCTGAGACTTGGAATTTCATCATTTTCAATTAAAGCATATATTTCAGCGGGCTTTTCACAACCATAGTGTCAAAAATTATATATCTCACTAATTAGGGATACTAAAGTTGATTTAGTGATTAAATTCAAACCCCTGTAAATATACCATGCATTGGTATTTTTGAATTAAAGTTGATTCACACTCCAGGGTGCAAAACACAGCGGGAGGATTGCCAATCCAGGGGGTTTTCAATCCTGGCGGTTCTGAATCCACTTTCCCAAACAGGCCATTAGGGTTTGTGTGAATCGACGAAAAAAAAGGGTTTCTAACCCTAATGGCCAAAATGAAGGAAATGAAAGAAAAAGATAGAAGAACATGTAGGGAAACCTCTTACCTAGCAAGTGAGTGGAGAATTCAACCTAAAATCTTCGAATTTCATCCATGGAAGACATGAGATCAGGAATAGAGACGAGGTCTTGCAGGAATTCGGCAAGCACGGGGATTAGATGGCGTGATTCGGCCGCCAGGGGTGCATGAAAGGTGGTGGCTCCCGCTTTCTCTCTCCTCTCTCTCTCTCACTCTCTCTCTCAGCTGCTGGAAATGGCTGAGAGAGAAAAGGGTTGGAGCTTATAAGGGTGGGATTATTTCAGTTCGCCCCAAGGGTTAAAAAATCCCAAAAATGGCCAAATGGGGCCTGATTTGGATTATCGGGGTTGCTCTAAAGCCCCCTGGCCATAAAATTTATAAGATAGGTGGTCCATGGCCTGATGAAGGGTTGAGTAGATTTTGATTGAAAATGGATGCAGGGTTTTACCGGAATGGCCCAGTTTGCGATCAACGGTCATCGTTTCATGATCAATGGCCAGATTTTGTAGGCGTGGTCCTGAATTTATTTCCAGCGTTTGGTGTAAATTTGGCAAAGATCTGACAGATTGAAAGCCTACAATTGTAACATTGGTTACGGGCCTAAATAGGTAAATTTCAGACTTTCCCCAAATTAGGCCAGGCGACTCATAGTTTGCAAGTGCCAGTTAGGTAATATAATTTGAGTGTTTCTATGCACTTTTAGGGTCTAGCGTTCGCGTGAGACATCAAGCCCAGTGAGATAGACATTACTTTACAATTTTAGAACTAGTGGCCCACTAACAAGCGGTATAGAGCTTGTTCGGGTATTCGGGGCATTTCTGAAATAAATGGGGTAGAGGGATTTCTTATGAGAAATGATTAGGATTTGGATTAACTAATTTCATAGTGTACACTATTCGCAACTAGTGAGAATAATGATTCAGTCATAATCACCCTAATCAAGAACCTTAATTCAACTATACTTGAAACTACCTGATTTAGTAAAATATACTAAAATAGAAAATTTAAATTGAATCATATAAGATGATTCCTAGTATGATTAGAAGTAATTTATAAAAATATGTGAAGTATAAAAATTCTAAGATGAAAAAGATACGCGCGGCCCATTGACAACGTGTAGTTGTAGGAAATTTTCAGTTTCAATAACTCTATTTCATATAATGTTTTTGACACTTTTAGTTAGTGTATTATTTTTATTATTTTTTTAGTATTTCATCATCAAGTCTACTTTATCTCCATGAAATTTTATTAAATTTTGTGCTCTAGAAAATACTAAAAATTCTAGAAGTACTAGCTGTTCGAACTAATTATTTTGGATAGTTGTCACACAATCCTAGATTTAACTATATTAATTTTTTTTTATTTTTATATAAAATTAGACTTATCAATCTTCAATCTAGCTTTTGAATCACCTAAATCAGAATTATATGAAGGGAGATATGACTTTTTGAAGTCAACCTAAAAACACAGAGAATTCCGACGGTGGTCCACCGAATGCTGGTGCACCGGTGGTGCGCCGCCACCCTCTGTGGTAGAGCTGTACATGAGTAGGCTAAACTCAGGTACTCGATCGACTTGACTCGGAATACTCGACTTGATACTCGACTCGTCTGAGTTAGAGCCGAGTACGAGCAGGTTTCATCTACTTGTTTAGATTACAAGTAGAGTACGAGTCTAGAGGTACTCGATACTCGACTCGTGTACTCGACTCGTACTCGACTCGTACCTGTATATATAAGCAAAAAAAATGCTACTTAGTCATTCACCCAGTCGCCCGTCATTTTCAAGCACCCGTTCGAAACCCTTCTTCCCTTCAGCGGCTGTTTGAAAGAAAAAACCCCCCCCCCTCTCTCTCTCTCTCTCGCTCTCTCTCCCCCCTCCCTTTCCCAGCGCCGTCCGACCGTCCCTCTTCTTCCATCTCTCTCTCTCTCTCTCTCACTCGCCCCTGTCCCCTGTCCGGCGGTGCTAGACGCCTAGACCCTACCGCTTGTCCGTGAGGCCTATCCGGTGCCCCTATCCGGTGACGGAGCTCCTCCCTGCCACTCATTCGATGTCGCAGCTTGTCCCTGCCAGGCTGCCACTCTTGCAGTCGTCTGTCATCGCCTTGCCTTTCATGCAGCTGCCGGTCGTTCCTTCCCAGCTCGCCTGGTAATGTGTGGGTTTGATTTTTGATTTTTAGAAATTGTTTAATATATGTTAATATAGAAATTGTTTAATATTGATTTGGGATTAACCTGATATTTGTGTTTTCTCTAAATATTTCTAAATCAGAAAGAAACTCGAGGACGGGTGAGCTGGGCAGGAACAACTTGGGATTAACCTGATATTTGGAATTGGGAATTTAGGATTAACTTAATATTTATGTTTTCCCTAAATATTTTAAAATCAGAAAGAAACTTCAAGACGGGCAAGCGGGACAGGAACGACTTGGGATTAACCTGATATTTAGGATTAACTTGAAATTTATGTTTTCCCTAAATATTTCCCTAAATATTTCACAATCAGAGAGTGATTTTTAGAAGCATGGTGCTGTCAGATTTAATGGTTCAAAGCTTCATCAGTAACACATTTTTTAGTCATTTTATGTTACCCATAATTATAGAAAATTGAATTTGAATACCAAATCAACTTTAATATCTTAAATTAAAAATCAGAAAGTGATTTTTAGAAGCGTGGTGTTGTTAGATTTAATGGTTCAAAGCTTTATCACTAACACATTTTTTAGTCATTTTATGTCACCTATAATTACAAAAATTTGAATCAACTTTAATATCTCAAATTAGTGTACACATAGTTTTGGGGTGAGAGTTAGGTTTTAACGCCTTAGAAAAATCCGTACTGAGACTCGAGTACCAACTTGACCAGAAATCGCTTAGGATTAATTCCTTTAGAAAATAAGCATAAGTTAGGTAGCGCTACGTTAGAGTAGCTGTGAAATTGTCCCTGATCACTTTAAATACATTCTACAAGATCCAAAACTTGTAGAATCAATGACGCTGTAATACCCTGAAACCTAGAATCAAACTCTAAACCCCATTGCTCTGAAACGTGTCTGGAAACTCCGTATTGGATTTAGACATCGCGTCGAAAGTCCAATACCTACAATCTTAGACCGTTAGGACTGCTTAGCTGGACTTGACAATCATTTCGAAAATCAAGGCCAACCGACGCTCTGAGGCTATTTCATTGAGCCTGGAGTAAAGAGAGTGAGAAAGGGTAAGGATTTGGATATTTTAATTCAAATCTGGCATGAGACTTAACGCGTTATTATTAAGCGTTCTGGCCGTCAGAATTCAGTCAAATTTCACCCTTGGATCAAGAAAAATTTCTCTTTCGTACCATGAGACTTGTAGACCTGATGTATGTGCGATAACCGCTGAACTGAAACTGGACCGCCACGTGCGATCTACGAACTCTACCAGACTGAAAACTGGGTGTGAGCAACATCCAGTGACCATGAGCTTAAGTCCGATCGCATTCGACCAGGGGACCTCCCGAAATGGTCTTTTGGATCGGAACAGCCCCGTTTTGGTTATAACTTAGGTGTACCTTGTTCCCAAGCCTAATTTGGGAAGGTTTTGGCCTATATAAGGGCTTTAAACCCTCACTTATCTCACCCATCCAAATTTGCTAAAAACCCTAGCTAGAGAGAGAAAGAAAGTGAGAGATTGTGAGAGAGTGTGGGAGAGATCTTCCTGCCATTTGCACTAGTTTTTGCACATGCTACAACAACGCATCCCAATCACTTTGTTGGTGATTCCGATGCACTTTTAGGTAAGGAAAACCCTAACTACTTGCTGATTTAGCATTCCGTCTACTTAAATAGAAAAGTAGCTTATACATCTTGTGCATTAGGTCACCGTTATGCCGTTGACGAAGCGTATTCGTTCTAATCAAAACGATACACGTCTAGGGCAAAAGGTGCAGATTTTAGATGCTTTGATTGACTGATTTCAAAGCTTTCAATTTCGTTTAATAGTAGATTATCGATGGCAACGCCGTTTGACATGTACAACATGCTGTCCGTTTCCCGTTTCGTAAACGTATGGAAAATATGAGATTTAGGGCAATTTAGTCATTTGTAGGAAATACTGTTTACATCCATATTTTGCTGAAATGTTTTCCATGGCTAATTGTCATGTTAGGATATTAGGAATGCGTGCATGATTGGTTTGACGAAGAGATTCGCCCAAATGCACACTTTGGGTTGACATATGCTATGTAGACTAAAGTGTGTAGACTAAGTATTTGTATAAATGTTTGTACTAGTATGTATTGAGTAAATGGAGTTGTGAAATAGTGTTGAGATTGAATTCTCAAGTAATATGCTGATGTGAGTGATTTCCATCATGTTGGCTATATGTATTGAATTCATCATATATATGTAATGCATGTGTTGGATGATTTGTTTAAGTGGTATGTTATAACATGTTTCAACATGCTTACATTGTTGTATTTCATTTCCATTACTCACATATGATTACTGATGTTGACTTACAAATGTTTGGGGCTATGCTTAGTCCAGGCAGTCGGTAAAAGAGTAAATTCGTGGTTGACTTATATTTATCACGAAGGATGCGTCGATGAACGCGAGTCGTGTTTTGAGTTGGCGGCAGTGGTTAGCCCACACGAAGTGTTTTATGCACTTCATGTCGTTCGACTTGTGATGCGCTCGTACTAGTCGAGCCCGTCAAGTAACCTGACTGGCCGTTGATTGTTTGCCTTGTATGAGTCATAACTGCTTGAACCTAGGGTACTGAACTTACCATTGGAAATCCTATTAACTATGGTACCTTGATCCATAAAGACTCATGAGCTGGGCATGGTGGTATGGGACACCGTGGTCGAGCTGTCGGCCTACGCTGGGGCCACAAACCTCCCCATAGTGACCAGTGAGCACATTTGACTCGTGAGCAGATTATGGTAGTATGGGACAGTATATTCTTGCTGTCGGCCTACACTGATCAGGTGACGAGCCCTTTGTAGTGACCACGAGCGTATTCTGAGTCTACGGGGGGCGACGACCCTTCTGTAGTGACGAGAGTACATTAGGCATGTACTGATAAGGTGATGGGGAAGCGGTGCAACGAGTGCGAGCAACAGCCCTGACAGCCCTTGCAGCGACCTACAAATATAACATCGTATGTGATTTCTAGGAGTGACGACCCTAGAAAGGATCTGTGTTGGGATTGATATAAGCAAAGTACCTTAAATTCCCAATACTGCTGTATGAAAGGACTAATAATAACTCGGTAATCATTATCCATATCGCATTGTATGTGCCTGGAAGATGTGGAGCACTGAGAGGAATGCAAGCATGTGGCGGGAGTAAGATGGTGCCGTATGAGGGAGTATGTCGGTGAGGGCATCCATCATGTCATCTCATGCATACATTAACTACAGTATCTAGGAATGTTTGATTGATTACTTTACTATTATTGTATGATTGATTTAAGAACATGCTAATCTTTACTCTATTATTCCACTGAGTTGATCACTCACTCCCACATTACGGGATGATGTTTGCAACACCCACCAGACCCTGTCTTAGATGCAGGTGATGCGGTGATTCAGGATGCAGAGCGAGATTACGACGAGGACCAGGACGAGTTCTCGTATATGCAGTTTTACGACGGCTTTGCATAGGTGGCCTGGATCGGTGGGACAGACTAGTTGGACCTTATAACATTTTGATTTCTGTTTTATTACATGTATATGAGACTCAGAGATGTATTCATACTTTGGAGATAGTTGAGATTTATTTTATTTTCCATACAGTGATATATATATTCTTTAGTCTTCCGCTTGCGTTTTATCACTGAATTTGGAATATGAATTGCAGTTTTGGTATAATCTTACTCATGTGAATGCTCTAACTCAGTCAATATTGAATCAAGATCATATTTATTGCATAAGTGATGGTCTGGAACTCGGGAGTCGAGTTTATGCACGACCCCCTATTTTTAGGGTGTTACATAGGTGTAATAAGGGTATAAAAGTTATTGAAATACAAAGTTCCTCGAGTTTCTTTCTGATTTTGATTATCCTCAAGTTTCTTTCTGATTTTGAAATATAGAAATTGTTTAATATAGTTTTAGGATTAACCTAAACACAAATTGTTAATATAGAAATATGTTAATATAAAAATTATTAATATGTTAATTATTGTCCTCTACTATTCAAGTCTCATGCCCTAATAGTTATATTTTCCATGTTTCTTAATTTACTTTATAAATGAAAGTTTATTTATTACTTTGTTAGTGTTGAATGCTGCCACTTTAAGATGCCTTTGGTTTTTCATTTGAGATTTTTTTATTAGTTAGCTAGATGATGAATGTCAATTTCAGCATGCTCCTTTATTTGTATAGATATGAATTATTTGTATTGTTTTAGTTATAGACTTGTAGTATAGGAAAATTAGTTTCCCATTTGAGGATTTCTATGTTGCCAGACATAGATTCAGTGTGTTCTTGGATGCATAGAAATTGCTCAAATTGTCCCTTTTTGGACAGTTCAGGGTTAGATAGATTGTAATATTTTCATTTATTCCAATTTAAATGCATATACCTGTTCTGGTTTCGTCTCTCCTTTTTCTCTCTGGATATATTTCATGTATTTATTTCCTTCGTCAAATGTCCACACTTTGTGTTGATAATTGACATGAGAATTAAATACAAGATTAATATATTCTGCAGAGATAAGGGGAGATGCTGTCGAAATTTCGGCGTAACATTTAGATTGAAAAATGAAGCATTACAATCTATCTAACTTTGAATGGGTGACTGATTTAGACAGTTAAGTAATTATGCCCGTCTAGCGGTCTAGCTGTCTGGGATCCTAGGTATAGTCGTATAACATATCGAGAACTTTATTTTATAGATGGCTAGTCAAGACGAAAGCCCAAATACCCCTGAAATGGGTGCATCAGCCACATCTCCTCTAACCGTAGAAGACATAAACATGTCAACTGTATGCAAAGGGAGGAAGAAGAGATCAGCAGTGTTGGATGATTTTGAAGATGTGACAGTTAACGGTGTACAAAAGATAAAGTATAATCACTACAAAGGGTTATTCAGAAAGATTCCAAGAGGATCTACGACACATCTAATTAGACATTTGAAGACGTGTCCTAAGAAAGCAAGACTCCCTCCTTCTGGCCAACAGATACTGTCATTTACAAAGTCAGAAGGAGACGACTCCTAAGGCATAGTGTCCACTCATAAGTTTGACAAGGAGAAGATGAATGAGTGGTATGCTAGATTAGTGATTCTGGAAGAAAAAGCTTTTATAATGATAGAAAGTAAAGGGTTTAGGGCTTTCTGTCAATTCCTTAACCCTCGGGCCAAGAATGTTTCCTGCATCACAGTGCAGAGAAAGTTCATGAAGTGTACGCTAAGTAGAAGATGAAACTGAAAGAAGTTTTGGCTTCAATGACCAGAATAGCTTTAACTTCTAATTTATGGATGACGTCCAATAAAAAAAAATGACACATTTCATTAATCGCTCACTATGTCGATAAGGATTGGAAACTATGCAAGTGAATTTTGAACTTCCACAACCTTCCTCCTCCACATACTGGTTTACTTATTTCAAATTGCATCTACAGTTGTTAGAAGGTTTGGGCATTGAGAAGAAAATTTCTACAATAACTTTAGACAATGCTTCAGCAAATGACAGTGTCATTTCATGCTTATGTAACCGATTCAGGGCTATAGGAAATTTATTTTTTGAAGAAAAAATATTTCAGGTCAGATGTTGTGCCCATATTATAAATTTGATTATACAAGAAGGGCTGAAGTTCGATAAATACTGGGACGAATGTCATTTGTTGATGTCCTTAGCAATTGTTCTTGATCCCCATTGTAATGTGAGATTGGTTAGCTTTATTTTCATGAAGCTTTATCCTACTGAAAGAGCGACACCAGAGATGTCTAAGGTTCGTCAAGCCCTTGAAGATTTGTAGAAATAGTATGTTAATACTTTACCTGTAGCGGGTGTTAAAGAAAGTAGAAATGTAGATATTTTTTTACCTGGTAATTCAGATGTGCAAAATGAATACATATCATACTTGGCATAAGCACGAATAGGAGTTGATACTAAGGAATCAGAGTTAGAAATGTACCTCAAGGAGCCAATCGTAGTGCGATTTGAATTTAATGTGTTAAAATGGTGGAAGATGAGGGTTAGTGAATCAAAATACCCTACATTATCAGTGATGGCACGGGACATATTATCAATACCAATTTCAACAGTGGCATTAGAATCTGCATTCAGCACAGGGAGCAGGGTTGTGAGCAAGTATTGAAGCTCACTTTTGTCAAACATAGTTGAAGCATTGATTTGTACGTAAGATTGGTTGCGCCCAATATGGGGAAGAGATATGAATGATGATGATGAAGAAGAGGAGATTGAGATTCGTGACGAGTCTCTACCTGTAGATCAGTACTTATTTTTAGATTTTTTATTCTTTTTGGTTGAATGTTGAATGATCTATAATATTATTTCACTGCAACTGTAGTCTGCAAACATGAAAGTGTTGGTCCTTTTGGAATGTGGTTTGGAAGACTTTAAATCTTTGATATTTATTTACATATGCGATATGCTTGTTCATTTTCTTTTATTTTTAAATTTTGATACATTTATATTGCTTTCTTTTGTTCCTATATCAAGTTCAAATTATTTATCAATATTCTGATTTTTTTTTTGTTAAAAATTGAGTGTAGATATGTCGTCATCGCCATCGGACCCATCGATAAATGTTTAGGACTATGCTTCCCTAGTTGAATCACCACCAAGGTCTGAAAAAATAAAGATTAAGTGTGGTTTGTGTGGTGCAAAGTTTGTGAACAAGACTAATCACTTTCGCTTACACTTGTCATGTCGAGGTGGTGATTCAAAACCATACCCCAATGCCCCAAAAGATATCCAAATTCTTTTTCAAGCCCTATTAGATTCGAATAGAAATCCTTTCACTCCATCCAAAAATTCTGCTGCTTCTGGATCTAGTATATGGATGACATCCTCAAAAGATGTAGAGGAGGAAGCCAGATTAAAAGCTTTGGAGGAAGAACAATTCCAACTCGCCTTAAAACGCAGTATGGAAGATGTTTCTAGACTTCAGCGATATTCAAGTCAAAGACAATATGATGTTGAAGTAGGGTCGAGTTATTTAATTACGACAAATAAGAAGAAGAAAGAGTAACAAATTCAAATTCCTGATTCGTCTCGATGAATTTTATAAGGCATTGGGTACTACATACAATTCTTCACATAAAATAAGTTTGAAAAATCTGGTTCAAATTGTAAAAGAGCACGAAGGAGATATCTCTTCGCCTTCTGAATCAGAGGAAGTAAACCAATTTGTATATGAAGAAATAGTGGTAGTTCTGATGGATCCGATGACAATACAGGAAGACACTCGTCTTATGGAGGTTATTAGTTATAAATTGTCATTTTAAACAATGTAATGTAATCATGTAAGTATGTTAATGTAATTATCAAAGTTTTTTAATCATAAATTATGTGTATTTTATATAATTTATTATTTCGTTTAACTTCAAATTCCAATTGACAATCGAATTGAAATTCAAATTAATTACAATTTATAACTCGAACTCGGCTCAAAGCTCGAACTCATTACTCGAAAACCCTGCTTGAATTGGGCTTAAATTCAGACTCAGATTCAAAATTGCCTCAAAAACTCACACTCGACTCGACTCGATTTCTACTCGTACTCGAACTCGCCTCAAAAACTTAGACTTGACTTGACTCGTTTACTACTCGTACTCGGCTCGTACTCGGGCGAGTAGAGTACGAGTAGGGAGCCATGCTCGTTGGCCGAGTAGAGCCGAGTACGAGCAGCACTCGGGCGTTAAGATCCAAGTACGAGTATGGCGATACTCGACTCGACTCGACTCATGTACAACTCTACTTAATGGTGGCTCTGCCACTTGATATTTGAAACTGGTGTATCTTATAAAATAGAATGAGTTATTTGATGTGCAATATATGATTTTTAAGTAGGAGAGGCTACTCTATCCAAATAACCTAGTTATTTCCCAAGATTCTATCAGGTTAATGGTTTAAAGTCCATTTTATTTATAGTTTTACTATTTATAATAAATTTTAGTTTAATTATTATTCTTCATCGTTTAAGCTTTAGGATTTTATGTCTAATATGAAAGTACTTAGAAATATTTGAAGAATTAGGTGTTGTAAGGTGAAATTTTCGAAGGAGATGGGTTGAAAGGGGGATTTGAGACTTAGGATATGAGTTTTGAGAGCTTGGGAAGAGAATGGGATGATGACTTGAGAGTGAAAAGGGTATAACAGACTAGAAATGGGGTGTAAATGAAGTAGAAATGGCCCTAGGTGAAGCCCCTTGGGCTTCTATGTGATTTATGAGAGAAAAGATGGGTCCCTTTATAGCTGAACCCTTGGCTAAAACTTCAATGTATAGATTAGCCAGATGGCTTGGTCTTAGGGTCCTTTAACGTTGCTAAGTTCGATCGCTCCTTCCTAAGACGATAAGGCGTTATGGTAGACCCATTGCCTGAGGACGTCCATCTCCAAGTTGGCAAAAATTTGAGACGTTACATAACAAGTCTAAATTAATTAGTGTGGCTCCAGTATAGTTTTCATCCACTTTCTATCTAGTGTACCACTGCAGCAAGTTTGGATTAGTTTAGCAATTTGTCCACGACCTCATCATCGGATCTCAAACCCCTAAGTCCTTACTAAGTGATTTCACCAACCCATAACCCATTGGTCAAGCCATGACCATCTCACGACCACCAAGGCATAGACGACCGTCAACCATCCATGACCATTTTGTCCCCTTGGATTATTATTACTAATCTTATTTCTCTACTTTCTTTTTATATTACTTGTCGATTGTATTACATTCTTGATCAATTTAATAAAAATATTATTTCTTACTTTTGAGTAGTGCATTGTTATTAAACAATATAGGCTATCACCATAGTAATAAAAAAGGTCATTGCTTTTAAGGTAAAAAGAAATCATCTGAAGGATTAACCCTCGACTCCATAAATCAATTGATTCTTATATTTGGTGGCTAGAGGGACGGTCAATCTTCTCATATCCACTCTTAATTTTTCTCTTTAGGCACATAAGGTCAGAAGGCGTTTAGTTCGATTCGAATCGTATCTGGCTCTAACACACCTGGCACGTACATTCACACAGCATGTGCGATTAAATCTCGGCTAAACACTACACATATAGTCGTGTGTCTAAATTGAAGCCAACATAGAGGTTCTATAAATAGTATAAAAAATGAACGTTAGAGGAGATGGTAAGTATTTAAAGAAAGATAATTAAATGATCAATCTACATCATTATCATAAAATAGAGGGTATAATTGAATCCTCTAAGTTGAGGGTGTCATGTTAGAACACATGAAAGAAATAGGTGGGACAATTAAGTCCTTTGGGTTAAAACCCCTAAAAGCATAAATATGTGGGGTAATTAAGACCCTCGGGTTGAAAGTTACCATTTGGAACCTCCATTGTAGGTCGGGCGAGTGAGCATTGTTGATTTGTAATAGATTCCCATCAATTGGTGCCGGATGGTGTAGAGGTTTGACCCACTTATGTTATACAACTAGGTCACCCATTGTTTAGGCGGGGCAGGTAAGCATGGATGATTTGCATTAAGTTCTTATTGATAAGTGTTGGATGTGGTTTAGGAGAGTGTAGGCCGACTAGTGTGAAATGACTTTGGTATTCAAAAGGATGATTATTGTGGATTAATTTTTGCATAACTTGCATATATTCATTCATTTATCTCTATGAGCTTGCATTAAAAATGATGAACCATACTGATTGTTGCGTATTAATTTATGCGTAGCTTGCATCTATTCATTCATTTATCTCATATGAGTTTACATTGAAATATTTGGTTATTTAATATTTGAATTCAACCATTGTACAGGAATCATTTAATGTTTTAATAAAACTATTTTACTCGGGATGAATATGTTGTAAGACTTCATTTTATTTTGACTTTGATTTGTAGTGTTATGATAAATATGTTTTATTTTAATCAGATGTGTTTATTTCATAAACTTGTATGAATTTTACTCACTAGACTATTGTTACGCCCCAAACTCAAAAATCGAGCTTATAAAATTCCCAATTGCCGAATCCGGCGTCGACAGCCTCCATAATACCCCATCTCGGCTCTCGGCACCCATACACTAGGTTGCGATCTTAGGATCCTACAAGGAGGATTTTTACTTTTTTAACATCAATTTGATTCTTAATGAGAATAACCATGAGCATAAACCACGAACAATAATCACAAGAACATTATCACAAAATTCACTATGATAAAAAACTTTAAAATACAATACGCATGAAGGAAAATACAAGATAATGATAACGGAAACTCCTAAAGCTTGATTGCACACTCCTACTGCGGTGAAGCTACAGTTGTGTCCTGGTGTCACCTGCATGCATCAATCGTACATAAGCTTATAGAAAATATTTATTTTTAAGAGGGCCCACCAAAGCATTTATTTTCCATCTAGTCAGTTCATAAGGTCATAAAGACTTGAACTTAGAGGAAAAATAAATATCATATTGGTTCAAGACTTCAGTAACTCAAAAGGGGTTTCAATGGTAGACATTTAATCCCCACTATTATGGCAATGTGGTCCACTTGATAGCTAGATCGGTCTTATTTTTAGTCTCAAGCCTTGAGATAGTCGCCAAATGGATGAACAGTTTAGATACAACACATACAGTGGTGGCCCCACAGGACTGTTAACGTCATGGGGCCCACTGATGGGCTGCATGGATAAAGCATTTACTTCGTTGTGGGGGCCACGCACGTGGCTGCCCACCAAATGAATGAACGGTTTAGATGGTAAACATCCATATGGTGAGGCCACTGTTCCTAGCACTGTCCAAATGGATTGTGCAAATGAAACACATAGATCGAGGTGGGGCCCACGAGCGGGGTCCACCTAAAAATTATATATATGGACAGTCCAGTGTCCAGTGCCCAGACCTGGACGGTCGGCTGGACACAGGACGCTGCATCAGATGTGGGTCCCACGTGGGGCCCTCTTGCATATATATATATGTTATATTACATATATTATATATATATATATATATATATATATATATATATATATATATATATATATATATATATATATATATATATATATATATATTATAATATATAATATCATATACATGAATAATCACCCATCTGGGCAAACGGCTGATGAAAACCCACATTAGGTGGGTCCCTGGCTGACGTGGCCCACGAGAGTTTGGGTTAGGCTGATATTTATATTTTCCCTTCAACTAGGACTACCCAAATGGGTAGGCCAGCTGGATGGTCCAGCCAGGTGGGCCTATTATATGGATGGCATGGATATAATACATTCTTCATGGTGGCCCACACACATACACCAGGTGGGCCACACACCTCTACATCATACAAGAGAGAGAGAGAGATGGTGATGGAGGGATCCCGTCACTATGGGCCCCTCATGATTACAACACATACATCAAAATGAGTCCCACATATAAGTGGACCCTCAAATGCAAATCGATGGTAGATCACGCACCCATCGCACTCCCCCTTGATCTCTTGGACTTGTATGCTCTTTGCCTTCACTTTTGATGGAGGTTAATGGCGATTGGAAGGTTGAGATGGGAGGTGAGAAGGTGGGCCACACTTAGTATTTGGGAGAGAGCTTGGATGTTAGAATTTTGTTGCTTGGGAAATGAGTTTTGAGAAATGAGAGAGAGAGAAATAATGGATTAAAGGGATGGATGGAGTGGTTGTTGTAGAGAAAGGAGATGGAGAGGTATGGGTGTGTTTGAAATTTTGAAAAAGAGGGATGGGTAGGGGAGAGAGAGAGTTAACTTAGGGAAAAAGAGAGATGGGTAGGCGAGAGAGAGTTAACTTAGGGAAAAAGGAGGGATGTGTGTAGGTACTTGTGGTATGGAGTGTACTTGACTTGATTGATTGTTTAATTGATGGGACATGTTGTAGAGATTCCCTTGAAATTTGTAATGCATGGCGTTTCTTCAGAATGAACATGGGCCCACATCTCCTGGTTCGAGTATCGATTTGGTACGCGAGTCACAATGTTGGAATTGTGGTGATGGCGCAGTCTCTAAGATATAAGTTTCGGGTCGACCTGACTTCGGTGTGCAGGTCTTAGCTTAGGATCACGCACAAACATTGGATACATGTCGAGGGTTACTGGAATTCGACCGGGAGGACCGCAGAAGCATACGGAACGGTATGGTCTAGGATACGGGACTTATAACTGTCGAGCTCATTCATTAATATGGACATTGAATTTTAGGAGCATGATTTGGTAAAGAGCGTGTAGAGTAGAGTTCTAACCATTTTAATTTTATTTATTTAGATTTAGTTTTATTTTTAAATTTGAATTTATTATAAGAATACTTATAGTGAAAATGTGATCATGACTTTAGATTATGTGATGATGATTTATATATTTTATTTTAAATTAATGTTATTTGGTTTATTTTATGAAATTGTGAGTTAATATTATGTGATGAATTGTGGAATAATGGTTAATGAAATTTTAATCTATAAGTCACGTCCTTGGATGCGAGATCTGAGTTGAGAGAATTCGAGTGCTGGATTTAAGACATGACAGAGTATTATCAGAGCTTAGGTATGTCTCTTAGAGGACTTAAGGTTAGGTATTGTTTTACACACCTAGGCATATCGAAGTTAGGATGCAACTCTATGATGATTATTATTATGATTGCTTTCTATTGTTAGTATTGCATTTAAGTAACCCATCCTTGAGTAGAGTTATGAATTAACCTTGCTTATTCAATCATAGATTATGACAAGAAACACTAGGAAGAGTAAAGCCATAATAACCATGACAAAGTCTGTAACTAATGGAAGTAGCCTATTCCTTGATGGGGTTCTTCAAGCTTTAGGAGAAATCACAACCATTTTAAGACAACAAACCCATCAGGGAAACAGAGGGGCAGCACCAGTTGATTAAGGTGGAGTCAAAAGTCTAATAAAGAAATTCAAGAAACTAAATCCACTAGCCTTTACAGGATTGTTAGATTCTTCGAAGCCAAAAATATGTATAATGCATATGAATAAGATTTTCACAGTAATGGGATATACTAAAGAACAAAAAGTTACTCTTATTGTCTTTTTTCATAGAAGGGGAGGTTGACCACTGGTGGAGGGTGATCCCTAAGTCAGCAAAAGTAGTTTAGACATGGAAGGCATTTTGTGAAAAAATTGTTGAGAAATATTTTCCTTAGAGTGTTAAAGAGAAAAAACGGTAGAATCTATAAACTTGGAGTGGGGGGAGATGTCAATGGACTATTATAAGGCAAAGTTTACAAAATTGTCTCAATTTTCCCCTTATATGATTGGGGATGAAGCATTGAAAGCTAAAAAGTTTAAGAGGGTACTAGTGTACTGATTTGTGCACCTTATTTGTCAATCATGTGAGTCAATATGTCATAGAGTCGGTTGAGCCTTTGGAAGCTAAAGACCAAAGACACAAGAGGACGTGGAACATTAAGGAGCAAAGAACATGAAAATGAGGTGCCTTAAAACCCTAACCTTGACCCAAAACATCCCTAAACCTCTTGATGATCGTGTCTTAATAGGTAAACCTTGTTTTGATCATTTCTTAGCATTAAAAGCATAATTGGAACATGATAAGATAGGCTATAGAGGTCCTGGGCTACTGGAAATCAAACTGCTTAAATCGAAAAAATTAGTGGTGTGCTTGAGCAAAACTTGACCCAATATAGAAAAAATGTCAAACAAGTAACTAGCTTAAATATAATTTAGTTTGACCACTCGAGGCATGAGCTCGATTGATTGAACATGGCCAAAACATTCAAACGAGTTCACTAGACCAATTTTGGCCTAGCTTGATTGATCCAAGGCTAGGCTCGATCAATCGAGCTTAGTCGTTAGAGATCCGCTGGAGCATTTTTATAATGTATATTACATTCATATTTTTGGGTAAATTATGTATTTTAGCCTTTTTGATACCTTAGTGCATCCCAAGCTCTACCAAACCTTCTAGGGTTTATCTCAATAAGATCTATCTCTCTTCTTAGTGATTACTCACTCTAATAAACATTTCAAGCTCCTATACATGAAGATCATGATTTCAAGCCTTCTCTAGAGTTTACACGCCAATTCTATTTGCAAATCCCAGTGTCTATCAAGCTCTAAGTATCCATCAAGGAGAATCCCCTAAGAGTTTTAAAATTACGGTAATGACCGCTTTAGTTGAAGTGGGAATATGCCAATATGTCCTATAGGGGGTGAATAGGACTTTTTAGTATTTTATGGTAATTTAAAATCCTATCAATCTAATCTTGAATAAATATGCGTGTATTAGAATTTCTTTAAAGTAACTCTAATGGCTTCCAAGCTAAATAGTGGATCCAGTCATAAAACTATTTGAAAGATAAACAAGATGCAAATCATAGTTTATGATGGACATGATTGTGTGTGAGGTGTGATCTTAGATAATCAAATATGAAAATATTTAGGAAAATCACACAAGAAATAGAAGTAAATAGCAATCTCAAATATAGTTATTTTTATAGTGGTTCGACTACTTGTCTTGTAACGCCCTAAAAATCGGGGGTCGAGTAGGAGGCCAACTCCCGAGTTCCAACACATCACTTATGCAACATAGATAATGATGATTAAATGTCGTCCGTATTAGTGCACTAAACATGAGTAGGATTATACCAAATTAGCATATCAAACTCCAGAAACAGTTAAATTACACAAGTGGAAGACTGTGATAAGTACATATAAGCATATAAGTGACTGTAAGTCCCCAGAGTATAGACGTCACTGTAAGACTCGTATCCTAGCTCGTACTGTTTCGTAGGCTTTTTCGGTCCTTCCGGTCAAATTCTGACGACCCACAATCTGTTATCAGCGTTTACGAGCGAACATGAGTCATGTCCCATATATCAGGGTCGGCTCAACTCGAAACTTATACCCTTACGACCGCGCCATCGCCATGGTTTCGATGCCGCATATTACGCGCCAAGGCGATACCTAGGCCAAGAGATGTGACCCCATGTTCAGTTTGAGGAAAAAATGTCACGCGTTGCAAATTCAAAGAGAGCATCACATCAAACCCATCAATCAGGTACACATCACACATTAATGTCAAGTACAACCACCTCTTCTCTAAGTCAACTCTTTCTTATAACAAGTACACACCCTTCACCCATCACCATCCCTCTCCCCATCACTCACATCACCTCCCTCTCTCTCTTACACCTCTCTCTCATCTCTCTCATTTTCAAACTCCACCTCTCTAAGCAACCCACATCCATGGCTTCCAAGGGGAGAAGCTAGTGTGGCTCACTGTAACATCCTGAAAATTGGGGGGTCGAGCAAAAATCCAACTCCCGAGTTCCAAAATGTTATTTATGCAACATAGATATGTATGATTGAATGTTGTCTGTGATAATGTATTAAACATGAGTGAGATTAATCCAGAACAGCATATCATACTCCAGAGACAGTTAAATTTACAAGCGGAAGACTGTGATAGTATGTATAACATATATAAACTGTTGTATGTCTCTAGAGTGTGAACATGTTACCAGGTGATATACATACATGCATACTTCAAAAGAAAAAAAAAGAATATACATGAGTGCTCTAAAAATATAAAATAACAAGTGTCAAGGTATCTAATCAACCTCCCTGTAATCCCGTCAATCAGAACACGCATAAAGGAGGGATCCTCCTCATCATCATCAAGTCCAGTTCCACTTCTCAAGCAGCGCCATCATCTGCAATCACAAAAGGGACTGGTGGGTGTCCGGAAACACCATCCCGTAACGTGGGAGTGAGTAGCTAACTCAGTGGAATAATAGAGCAAGGATTAGCATGTTCCCAAATCAATCATGCAATAATAGTAAAGCAGTAAATCAAACAATCCTAATAATGTTGTTAATGCAATATGACATGACGTGATGTATGCCCTCACCGACGATCTTCCTCATACGGCACCATCTTATGACCACGACATGCCACACTCCCTAAAGTGCTCCACATCTTCCAGGCACATGCAATGTAATAATGATATGATTTTTGAGTTATTATTAATCCATTCAAACAGCAGGATTGGGAAACTAAGGTACCTCCCTTATATCAATCCCAACACAGATCCTGTCTAGGGTCGTCCCTCCTAGTAATCTCATACAATGTATATTTTGTAGGTCGCTGCAAGGGCTGCTAGGGCTGTTGCTTGCACTCGTTGCACCGCTCCCCCATCACCTTATCAATACAGGCCTACTGTACTCTACTGCTACGGAAGGGTCGTCGCCTCCCGTAGACTCAGAATACGCTCGCGGTCACTACAAAGGACTCGTCGCCTGATCAGTGTAGGCTGACAGCAAGAATATAGTGTCCCATACCACCATAATCTGCTCACGAGACTAGGTACTCACTGGTCACTACGGGGAGGTTTGTGGCCCCAGCGTAGGCTGACAGCTCGACCACGGTGTCCCATACCACCATGCCCGGCTCATGAGTCTTCGTGGATCAAGGTACCATGGTTAACAGGGTTTACAATGGTAAGTTCAGTACCCTAGGTTCAAGCAGTTATGACTCATGCAGGGTGAACATACAACGGCCAGTCGGGTTACTTGGCGGGCTCAACTAGCACGATCGCATCTCAAGTTGAACGACATGAAGTGCATAAAACACTTCATGTGGCCTAACCACTGCCGCCAACTCCAAAACACGACTCGGGTTCATCGACGCGTCGTTCGTGGCAAAGATAAGCCAACCACGAATTCGCTCGGTTACCGACTGCTTGGACTAAGTATAGTCCCAAACAATTATGGAATCACATCAGCATTCATATGAGAGTATTGGAAATGAAACACAACCATGTGAGCATGTTAACACATGTTATATCGTACAACTTAAGTAAGTCATCTGACACATGCCTTTCATACATATAATGAAATTATGCATATCGCCAACATATAGGAAATCATTTCCATCAGCATATTAATTGAGAATTCAATCTCGAACTAAAACATAATGAAATCATCAAGCACATGTTATAACATACAGCTTAAGCGAATCGTCAAGCACATGCATTTCATTCATATAATGAAATCATGCATATGGCTAACATGTAGGAAACCATTTACACCAACATATTAATTGAGAAATCAATCTCAAACTAATTCATAACACCATTTAATTCAATACATACTAATACAAGCATTTATACAAACACTTACACTACACACTTACGTCTACATATAGTATGTTGACCCGAAGTGCGCATTTAGGCGAATCTCTTCGCCAAACTAATTATGCACGCATTCCTAACATTCTAATGCGACAACAAATCATGTCAATCACATGAGAAAAATATGAATGAAATCAGTACTTCCTACAAATGACTAAAATGCCCTAAATCTCATATTCTTTGTTGATTTACGAAACAGGAAACGGACAGCATGTTGTACATGTCAAACGGCATTGCCGTCGATAATCTACTATTAAACGACATTGAAAGCTTTGGAAACAGTCAATCAAAGCGTCTAAAATTCGCACCTTGTCTCTTATGGATGTGTAAATTCGAACGGAGTGTATACGCTTCGTCTACAGCGATAAGAGAACATAATTCACGAGTTACGTCAGCTAACAAGCTATGAATCCTAGTAAACCTCAAATCAGCAACTTTCTAGGGTTATTTCATACCTGAAAAAGTGAAGGAATCATCAGCCAAGTGATTAAAGCACGTGGCTTAACTACTTGCAGCACGTGTCACAAGCAGCAGGGAATTCTCTCCCACCTTCTCTCACAAACTCTCACCTTTTCTCTCTTCCAATCTAGGGCTTTTTTATAAATTCGGATGGGAGAGAGGAGTGAGGGTTTCATCCCTTTTTATAAGCCCAAACTTGCCCGCAATAGGCTCAGGAACAAGTTTCACTTGAGGGGTAACCAAATCGGGGCTGTTTCAGTCCAAAAGGACATTTCTGGTGGTCCCCTGGCTGAATGCGGTCGGAGTTAAGCTCATGCATACTGGATCTAGCATACATCAAGTTTTCAGTCCGGCAGGGTTCGCAGATCGCACGTGGCGGTCCAGTTTCAGTTCAGCGGTCACCGCACGTAGATCAGGCCTACAAATCTCATGATATGAAATAGAAATTTTTCTTGATCCGAGGGTATAATTTGGCTGAATTCTGACGATCAGAATGTTTAATACTGATGCGTCAAGTCGTGTACCAGATTTAAATTTCAAATTTCAAATCTGTCCCTATTCACACTCTCTTCAGTCCGGGCTCAATGAAATAGCCTGTGATTATCGGTTGGACTTGATTTTCGAAATGATTATCAAGTCCAGCTAGGCGGTCCTAATGGTCTAAGATAGTAGGCATCGGACTTTCGACGCGCGGTCTAGATCCAATACAAAATTTCAAGGTGGTCCAGAGAACAAACCTGCTTAGAGTTTTATCCGAGGTTATAGAGTATTATAGAGTCATACGTTCTACTCGATTTGGGTCTTGTAGAACATATATAAAGTGATCAGGGACTGTTTCCCAGCTACTCCAACGTTGCGCTAGCTAACTTATGTTTAATTTCTAAAGGAATTAATCCTAAGTGGTTTCTTTGGCTATGGAATTGGGTTCTGAGCGATTTTCCCGGTGTTTTAGTTGACCCATTGCCTAAGGACGTCTAATCCCAGGTTGGCCAAAATTCGAGGTGTTACACTCACCTTCCTAACTCTTATCTCCACCATCCATGATCCATCTCAACCGTTGAAGCTCATCCATTGGGGTTCTAGCATACATTCGCGGAAGGAGGAGAAGATCTAACTGCGGGTGCTTCTTTCTCTCTCTCTCTCTCTCTCTCTCTCTCTCTCCTTCCTTTATTTTATGGCTGTAACACCCCGGATTTTCGCCTACCTGGAATTAGACGTCCTTAAGCGATGGGTCAACCATAACACCTTGGTAACCTCTCAGAATCCAATTCCAAAGCCAAAGAAATCACTTAGGATTAATTCCTTTAGAAATTAAGCGTAAGTTAGCTAGCGCTATGCTAGAGTACCTGTGAAATTGTCACCAATCACTTTAAATACGTTTTACAAGACCCAAAACTTGTAGAATCAATGACGTTATAATACCCTGAAACCTAGGATCAAACTCTAAACCGGTTTGTTCTTAGGAACCCTTTGAAACTCCGTATTGGATTTAGACCACGCGTCGGAAGCCCGATACCTATAATCTTAGACCGTTATGACCGCTTAGCTGGACTTGATAATCATTTCGAAAATCAATCCCAACCGACGTTCAGAGGCTATTTCATTGAGCCTGGAGTGAAGAGAGTGAGAAATGGGTTGGATTTAGAAATTTTAATCCAAATCTGGCACGTGACTTGGTACGTTATTATTAAGCGTTCTGACCGTCAGAATTCAGCCAAATTACACCCTCGGATCAGGAAAAATTTCTCTTTCATATCATGAGACTTGTAGACCTGATCTAGGTGCGATGACCGCTGAACTGAAATTGGACCGCCACGTGCGATCTACGAACTCTACCGGACTGAAAACTGGGTGTGAGCAATATCCAGTGACCATGAGCTTAAGTCCGATCGCATTCGACCAAGGGACCTCCCGAAATGCTCTTTTGGACCAGAACAGCCCCAATTTGATTATACCTCAAGTGAACTTTGTTCCCAAGCCTAATTTAGAAAGGTTTTAGCATATATAAGGTCTTTAAACCCTCACATATCTCACCCATCCGAATTTGCTAGAAACCCTAGCTAGAGAGAGAGAAAAAGTGAGAGATTGTGAGAGAGTGTGGGTGAGGTCTTCCCGCCACTTGCTGTAGCTGCTACACGTGCTAAAGCAACGCATCCCAATCACTTTGTTGGTGATTCTGACGCATTTCTAGGTAAAGAAACCCTAAATACTTGCTGATTTAGCATTCCGTCAATTTAAATAACAAAGTAGCTAATACATCTTGTGCATTAGGTCGTTGTTACGGCGTTGACGAAGCGTATCGGTTCTAATTGAAACGATACACGTTTAGGGCAAAAGGTGAGGATTTTAGACGCTTTGATTGGCTGATTTCAAAGCTTTCAATGTCGTTTAATAGTAGATTATCGACGGCAACGCCGTTTGACATGTACAACATGCTGTCCGTTTTCCGTTTCGTAAGCGTATGGAAAATATGAGATTTAGGGCATTTTAATCATTTGTAGGAAATACTGTTTACATCCATAATTTGCTGAAATGTTTGCCATGGCTTCTTGTCGTGTTAGTATAGTAGGAATGGGTGCATGATTTGTTTGGCGAAGAGATTTGCCTTAATGCGCACTTTGAGTCGACATACGCTATGTAGACTAAAGTGTGTAGACTAAGTGTTTGTATAAATGTTTGTACTAGTATGTATTGAGTAAATGGAGTTGTGAATGAGTTTTGAGATTGAATTCTCAAGTAATATGCTGATGTATATGATTTTCACCATGTTGGCTATATGTATAGATTTCACTATATGTATGAAATGCATGTGTTGGATAAATTGCTTAAGTGGTATGTTATAACATGTTTCAACATGCTTATACTGTTGTATTTCATTTCCATTACTCACATATAATTACTGATGTTGACTTACAAATATTTGGGGCTATGCTTAGTCCAGGCAGTCGGTAACAGAGTAAATTCGTGGTTGGCTTATATTTACCACGAAGGACGCGTCGATGAACGCGAGTCGTGTTTTGAGTTGGCGGCAGTGGTTAGGCCACACGAAATATTTTACGCACTTCATGTCATTCGACTTGCGATGCGCTCGTACTAGTCGAGCCCGTCAAGTAACCCGACTGGCCGTTGATTGTTCACCTTGTATGAGTCATAACTGCTTGAACCTAGGGTACTGAACTTACCATTGGAAACCCTGTTAACCATAGTACCTTGATCCATAAAGACTCATGAGCCGGGCATGGTGGTATGGTACACCGTGGTCAAGCTGTCGGCCTACGCTGGGGCCACAAACCTCTCCGTAGTGACCAGTGAGCACTTATGACTTGTGAGCTGATTGTGGTGGTATGGGACACTACATTCGAGCTGTCAGCCTACACTGATTAGGTGACGAGCCCTTTGTTGTGACTGCGAGCGTATTCTGAGTCTACGGGAGGCGACGACGCTTCCGTAGCAATGAGAGTACATTAGGCCTGTATTGATAAGGTGATGGGGGAGCGGTACAACGAGTGCGAGCAACAGCCCTGACAGCCCTTGCAGTGACCTACAAATATAACATCGTATGAGATTACTAGGAGTGACGACCCTAGACAGGATCTGTGTTGAGATTGATATAAGTAAAGTACATTAGTTTTCTAATACTGCTGTATGAAAAGGACTAATAATAACCCGATAATCATTATCCATATTGCATTGCATGTGCCTGGAAGATGTGGAGCACCGCGGGAAGAAAGCATGCCGTGGACGCAGATGGTGCAGTATGAGGGAGTATGTCGGTGAGGGCATCCATCATGTCATTTCATGCATGCATTAACAACAGTATCTAGGAATGTTTGATTGTTTGCTTTACTATTAATGCGTGATTGACTTGATAACAAGCTAATCTTTGCTCTCTTATCCCACTGAGTTGATCACTCATTTCCACGTTACGGGACGGTGTTTCCGGACACCCACCAGTCCCTATTTTAGTTGCAGATGATGGCACTGCTTGTGAAGCGGAGCCGGACTTGATGATGATGAGGAGGATCCCTCCTTTATGCGTGTTCTGATCGACGGGATTACAAGGAGGTTAATTAGATGCCTTGACACTTGTCATTTTATATTTTTGAAGCACTCATGTATATTCTTTTCTTTCCATTTTTGGAGTATACATGTATTTAATTAACCTGGTAACATGTTCACACTTTGGAGACTTACAATCAATTATATATTTTATATATTTATCACAGTCTTCCGCTTGCTAATTTAACTGCCTCTGGAGTATGATATGCTATTTTGGCTTAGTCTCAATCTTGTTTAATGCTATTCTACAGACAACATGCATTTATCATTATTTATGTTGCATAAGTGACGTTCTGGAACTCGGGAGTTGGGTTTCTACCCGACCCCCGATTTTCGGGGTGTTACAGTGGCCCACTCAATGAGTTATGTGATGTCCAATCGTCCATCAAATGGACCCCATGACCGTCCAAGCCATGTGGGCCCTACCTTCTGGGTGATGGTAAAACACGAATATCAAATTGATCTTAATCAAGTGCGCCACGTCTGCGTGGGACTACCTTGATGAAATGGTGCACGCAAACCGTCCAACGTCCCTGGACGCTGGACGTGTTTCCAGTGAAGTGTGAACTGACGTTGGGGTGTACTAACAAGTTAAGCTTGGAGTGGGCCTCTCCTACAGGCCCCACCTTGATGTCTGTACTTAATCCAAGCCGTCCATCCATTTCCTCAGATCATTTTAGGCGTTGAGCCAAAAAATAAACCTAATCCAACTATTTGACGGGCCATATCATAAGAAATAGTGTTTCCTATCGTTACCTGATAATTCTACACACCGAAAGATGACCAATATTAGGCTTATTTTGGTTGGTCTTGAGCCATGGGATACAATGGCTGGGTCAGATTCTTCGGATGTGGACCCCACCTAGTAAAATCCCTAGAAAAATAAAAAAATAAAAAAAAATACGTGAGGCAGCAGCTCCTGCTACTCCTATTGATTAGAGACGCAGCAGCGTCTGCGTGGACGTTGGGCGGGTAGAGACCCATGGCCCCAGTTGTGGGCCCCACCGTGATTCATGTGGAGCATCCACACCGTGCATTTGATGGACCCCCTTTAATCAGTGGGTCATACCAAAAATCAGTCGTTCACCGCACTTAAGTGGTCCACACCATCTTAAATCATGTAAAGATGTGCTTAACCTATAAAAGCACTTGCTGTGAGGGACACTGTGATGTTTGGGTCTTATCCACACCGTCCAGATGGCTAGATGGTGGGACCCACCATTGATGTATTTTATATCCACGCCATCTATCAGGTGGACCACTGCAGAAATCAGTAGAGATTGAACGTCAACCATTGAAACCCTTTTTGGGTGATAGAAGTTTTGGAACTATATGAAATTTATTTTTCCTCTTAGTCCTGGTCCATGTGACCTTATGTACGGATGGAATGGAAAATAACGTTATGGTGGGCCCCACATGGGACCCACTTACATGGAAACGGATTCGGTAGTGTACCACACACAGCTATATATGACGTTAGTGCCCATGCGGGACTGCATGATGTATGTATCTTATGTCCACGCTATCCATCCGTGGATCTCACTGTGATATAGGCATTTCATCTCAGGCCATCCATCATCAGGACACTGATGTGGACCCCAGGAGCATGCAACTGCTGGATTGACGCCAGTTCTCTGGATCTGATCATGAGGTCCATGATATGTTTAGATCGTTCATTTAGTGGGACCCACTAGTGTATGTCTTATTCACACCGTCCATGAACATGGGACCCGCACTCAATGTATGTATTGTATCCAACCGTCTAGGCCGTTCATCTGGATGCTGGAGTGGTTATATAATATATGTTATATATATTAATATAATATATATTTATATATATGTATAATAGATATATTAATATAATTTTTGGTGGGCCACGTGTGTGGGACCCATCTTGATATATGTACTCCTCACCGTCCATCTGGATGTGGGGATGATCTAAATCTCTGGTGGACCACCTGCTGTGGAGCACACTGTGAAGTATGGGTCTTATCCACACTGTCCAGACCTTGGACAGTGGGACCCACTATGATGCATGTGCTGTATCAATACTGTCTATTCATTTGGTGAGCTCGTCATAGGCTTAAGACTAAAAATGAAGCAGATTCACCTCTGGTGGGCCATGTATGTGGACCCCACCCCTGACGTATGTGGATCATCCAAACCGTCCATCCATTTGATCAGCCTGTCCTAGGGCTTAGGATGAAAAATAAAAACAGATTTGGTTATCAAGTGGACCACACTACCAAAAACAGTGGAGATTGGACGTGTACCATTGAAACCCCTTTTGGGTCATTAAAGTTTTGGACCAATATGATATTAGTTTCTCAAGTTGGTTCAGGTCCTTGTGACTTATGAACAGAATGGATGGAAAATACATGTTATGATGGCCCCTGTGAGATTTTGTACAGTGGAAATCACTGTCTCCACTGCTATTTGGATGTAGTCCAACTAATCTTTTGATCACTATCACCACTGTTATTCATACTATGATGCAGTATTGGATCTGCGTAGTCTGTGCAGTTGCCCACCTTGATGCTTGAGTCTACCATGCTATCCATCCATTTTTCTGGGATGAGGCCCACCTGTGTGTGTGTTGTGGGGCGCACCATGAAGAATGTGTTTCAACCATGCCGTCCACTTGTTTTGTTAAACCTTGGGCTGCCCCATTAGGCCCACTTGATATATATGAGGCCCACCTATTGTATGAGGTTTGCTTAGAGTATTTGTAGCCCATCTGTAGGGCCCACCTTGATGTAATGAAGCCCATTGTGATGTACCTGAGGCCCATTAGTGCGACCCATTGACGTGGTCCACTTGTTGTATATGAGGCCCAACTTATTGATACTGCCCACTTGATGTATATTGGCCCATTAGTGTGGACTGTGTGATACGACCCACTTGATGTATATAGAGGCCTATGGGTTACGACCCATTTGATGTATTTGAGGCCCATTTAATGAGGCCTGATGTAACGTATTTGAGGCCTATGGGATGTGGCCCATTGTGATGTATTTCTGACTCATTTAGTAAGGCCCATTACAATGTATTTCTGACCCATTTGGCAAGGCCCATTGTGATGTATTCAAGGCCCATGGTTGTGTATGAATCCCTTGTATGGGCCACTCCTTGTGTAATGCCCTGAAATTCAGGGGTCGAGCATAACTCAGCTTCCGAGTTCCAAAACATCACTTATGCAACATAATTAATGATGGATGTATGTTGTTTGTATTAGTGCATAAAACACGAAGTAGATTAAGCCAAATCAGTAGACATAATTCAGGGATAGTGAGAAAATGCAAGCGAAAGTCTTAAATAAATATATAAACCAAAATAATCCTCAAAATCTGCGTGCTCTGCCTGGGCAATAAGTACAAGTTGTGTCTCAAAATACATATATCAGAATGTGATCAATCGCTACAATCATAGCCCAGAATTTTCGCCGATCAGGACAAGGCTCACATGAACCCACCTGAGAACTGCATAAACGAGAATGTCTCCTCGTCCTCATCGAACTCCGGCTCTGCCTCGAAGGCATCACCATCACCTGTAGCTAAATCAGAGTCTGGTTGGTGTTTAAGCACTATCCTAGAATGTGGGAGTGAGTGATCAACTCACTGAAAATATACAGCAAAGGTTAACATGTTATCAATTTAATTAAGTAGTAATGATAAAATAGTACAATTAAACATGTTCTAGATACTCTTATTAATGCAAGAATTGTATGAGGAAATGATGCATACCCTCACCATAAACTTCCTCTTGCGACATCATCTAACGATCGCGATATGAATCACTACCACTGTGCTCTACACCAACACCAACGACACATGCAATGCAATGTTATGAGCATAATTTCTAAGTTCTTATTAGTCTATTTCATATAATAGGATTGGGAAGCTAAGGCACCTCCCTTATATTAATTCTCAAACAATGATCCATTCTAAGGTCGTCAGTCCTAGGAAATCTCATACGATAGTACTGTTCTAGATCGCTGTAAAGGGCTCGTCACCAATCAATACAGGTCTAGTTATATCCTAGATACTACAATAAGGCTTGTCGTCCAAATGCATGTCAAGATATACTCGAGGTCACTACAGAGGGCTCGTCACCAATCAGTGTAGGCTGATAGCATGAATATAGTGTCCCATACCACCATAATCGGCTCACGAGAGTAGGATGCTTACTAGTCACTACGGGGAGACTCGTCACCCCAGCATAGGCCAACAGCTCGACCACGGTGTCCCATACCTCTATGTCTGGCTCATGAGTCTTAAGGGATCGTGGTACCAAGGTTAATGGTGAAATAGCGGTGAAGACCGCTTTAGTTAAAGTAGGAATATGTCAATATATCCTAGAGGGGGGTGAATAGGATTTTTAAAGTTTTTATGAGATCCTTATCAGAATAATCCTATCATAGAGTACTGATTAGGATTACTCAAAATTAACTCTACTGGCTTCCAAGCCTGATAGAGGATCCAATCACAAACTATTTAAAAGATAAACAATATATAGATAAGATTGTGATGGATATGACTGTGTGTGCATAGGATGTGATCATATATAAAGACATGCAAGGTAATCACATAAATGAAAGACACTATCAATCACAAACACGGTCATTTTATAGTGGTTCGATGACTTATCTACTCCACTCCCGACTTCCACACTCAACCCTTGAGTGACCGAATTTCACTAAGGAGGTTTTCCATGGTTTACCTCAAACCTAAGGTTTTAAATCAGGTTCACCTTCAACCTTTACAGAGGTTTCTACTCGGTTCACTTCAAACCCTAGAGTTTTGCTGGCGTACTCCTAACCAGATGTTTATGCCCACACAGGACAAGGGTCTACACAACACACCCTGAGGTTTCTACTCGTTTCACCTCTAACCCTGGAGTTTTGCTGGCGTACTCCTAACCAGATGTTTATGCTCTCCACAGAGTAAGGGTCCACACAACGCACCCCTCACGTACACTCCCGTCGGAGGCCTCCTTCGAGGACTTCAAATGGTGAGCAACACTTAAAACCCAATCCTAGAAAGGAATGATCATAAGTGTCCTCTAGACTCTTAGTACTTACAGATAAGTTGATGAGTCCCTTTTAGCGCAGTGATGAAGATCTCCTTCTTATTGATGAAGAGTCTTTAGCTCCCCTGATCCGCAACATAAAGATGTATCTATGCTAGGCTTAGGTTGGGTCAAGCCTATGATGGAATACCATTCTCTGAAGATTTTCCTATAAGGAACATAGAGTGGTTCCCATCATCTATGCATTCAAGGTATCCCAGCTTAATGATATGTCATTAAGGTAGTAGCTGAAGGATCCTTGAATGCGAAAGTTCATTCCCCAATCCACTCTATGAAATATCAATGATGAGGGTGGATTGGAGGATGAACTTCCTGAGAGAAAGGGCTTAAGGTAAATGATAAGAAGGTTAAAACTCTCAAAAGAACCCTCTACTTTCTCTACCAGGAATAAAGACTACTCTCTCTATTTATAGGCAAAAGGTTTCAACGGATATAAACGGTCATATTTATGACAGAGTTCGATATCATCGAGTAGTCGTCGATATCATCGAGCGTATACTCTCGATTGTATCGGAAGACCTCTCGATTATACAAACTTAATTGTCATGTTACTTTTGGAAACATTTCGCCAACTGGTCGATGGGATCGAGACACACATCGATGTTATCAGATTTCGAACTTTGATTCTATCGAGTGATGGTTCGATCTATCGACAGGTGAAAAATAAGAGAGAAGCCTTGAAGAATTTTAGGTTCTACAGATATGATCGGGGAAGCAGTCGATGTCATCAGAATTTGTACATCGATCATATCGGAGACCTTGTCGATGAGATCGATAAATCATATACACTTACATATAAGCTTGCTGGACGATTTATGTCCTGACTCGATCCAATCGACTAGGTCTCGATATAATCGATATATGAATATCGATTTATCGACTGGTACCTCGATCATCATAAAAAAATAACCTGAAATTCATGCTGGTGAAATCATGCGCCCATAATCGATATGATTGACTGACTCCCGATATGATCGATATTTGAGTTCAGATTGAATCGGACAGTCATCAATATATCGAAGCATTTGTTAGTTTTCTTTAGAAAAATAGGGGCACCGAAAAGCAGTTTGTCGATATTATCGATCCATTTTCGATATGATCAATTTTTGAATATCAATGATATCGACTCTAAGGTCGATATATCGATAAATTGTCCAGAAGATTGTTTGATTGCTGGACGCTTTTTGTCCTCACTCAATTGGATCGATTGAGATCCCGAGGACATCGACAGAGCTAGTCGATTATATCGAAGGGGTAATCGATATAATCGATTGTGTAAGAAAAACTTTAAAGATTTTTCTTTTAATAAGAAGTTTCCTTACACTTAAACCCTAGGATGTTCTAGTTCTTTTTAAGGGTTTAATCATCTGATGTTTTGGGACATGGGATGTGAGGCTATGATTTACCTGTGGCGAGCTTCCACACATCTAGTTGAGGCAGACACTTGACTTGATCTTCTTGTTAGGCGTTGTTGTCCGATTGACTCAACTTACAACGTAATTGACAAACCAGGGCACGTAATAGGTGCACTTTCTATCTCCCCCTTTGTCAATTACGTGACAAAATCTCCAAAACACCCTAGGAACATATCTAGACAGATATATGCTAAATTGTGTGTACATGTATTAACACAATTGTACAAATTCTAAACTCCCATGTACACACCCAATAAATTCTCCCCATTAATTCAAAGACTCCCCCTTTCTTGTTGCGGCTGCTCTCCCTAACACCTGCAACATAGATATACAATTTCTGCTTGGGGTGTTTGAATTGTTCTCTCCCTTTTTGTCAGTCATTGGCAAAGGTATAAGATGTGATATTGACTGAAGATTGAAGCATATGGGAGAACTACAGAGAGATAGATGTATATAAATGAGAACACTGTAAATCATACATCAATGAAGACACAGTATGAAGTTAATAGAGCACTTAAGGCATAAGATAAATATGCAAACCATAACATCAAAACTGCAATAAACCAGGGAGACAGAAATTCAAATGGCAGAAGTAAAAGAACTAAATTCAGCCACATGTAAGTTGCCCAAGATTGGCAAAAATATCCAGTGTTGCCCTAGACAACAACAATTTAAACAAAAAAAAAAAAAACAAAGCCTATTGGAGGGCACAGAAAAATAAGCCAGTATTTTAGCCCACTCGTGGGCAAATTCATCCAAAAAGAAACCGGAGAGAAAAAAAACTTGTCATACACACCACTAAAAGCGTAGAACATCGAAAAAGATACTGATGTTCATACACAAAAATAAGAGTAAGGTGTGTATGATAGCTTGTATGAATCCGTCATTAGGGAGCAGAATGAGATGACATCGTGTCGTCCCGTCGGCACGTTAGTAGGTCCACCAATTGTTGGACCGTGCTCTGAACTCCTTGAACCATTCTTTCCAGAATAGTGAGCCGCTCCTTTACTGAGTGCATGTCCTTTTGAATGGCCCCAATCCTGTCCAGTTTAAGCCTTTTACCATACCCAGCAGTTGATGTGGACGGAGCAACATCTGGTCCAAGAGGTGCATCGTCAGCCATTGCATCTCCTTCCATGGGATCACCACCTTCTCCTCCTTCTGCTTCCGCACGAATTTCTTCCTCAGTTTCCTCCTTGTATTCATGAAATCTCAGATCTATTTTCTGAATATTTTTCTTGTTGAAAACTTTGAGGGGGAAAATCGGATCAGATGTAGAAGGAAAGCCAATGCTCTGACAGATTCTACTAATAATCCAGGGATATGACAGATGCAAATCTCTGGACGTGTGTATCGCATTGACAAACTAATTTACAATCAAGGTTGGAAGGCAGATATTCGTCCCGGTTGCAACAGAGTAGACTATCATCACCATAAGACTTGTTATATCCGATCGGTTTGTGCTTCTTGGGTACAGATTAGTGTTGAAGATCCCATGCATGACTCTGAACCGGGGCTCCATATACCTAGCTTTCAGGGCATTCCCTTGATGCCATGGGATATCTCGGTTATGGCATAGGTATTTGGTTATTTTGGAGTGCACATCTGGAAAGTCAAGATCCCAGTTTGGAAGGCCTCCTGGAACCATTTATAGATTGAGAATCTGTGCTATCGTGACAGGAGTGATGAATACATCATCACCATCCATGAATACCATGAAGGAAGGAGGATCAGCCACCGGGGAATGACATGCAGCAAAGAAGTTGCGTGTTCTTTCTAGTTGGCATGGTCCACCAAAATCCAGGATGGGTAGCCAACCAATTGCAACAAACAGAGGTTCTAAGTTGTAAGGTGTTAAACACTCCCTGTCTACTTTTCTCTCAAAGATCAGCTTTCGATTGGCATATTTTGGTGGCCGTTGGACAGTAGGAGGAGGAGGCACTGGTTGAGACGGTTCAGGAATTTCGGTTTAGGACCCACCGCGTCGTGATCTTTGCCGTGTAGGGGTCCCTCTGTCCGGGATCCTTGCTCTCCCTTGAGGCAAAGACCTTTTGTCGAGTACCTCTTGAAGATTCCCGTAGACCGGATGCCACATTTTTATCCTTTCCCATGTGAAAGAAATGACTATTTAAAATATTGAGAAAACGACAAAAAGAAATCTTGACAAACCAAGAGAAAAAGATTCTGATGATGGAAGAATATTACCTGGTTTGTGGAGAGATTCAGCTAGTCCTACTTGGCTTAGGATGATTGGTCGAGGAAAATCGATCAGGGAAGACAATCGAACCGTCCTAAAAAAAACTTTTTTTTTTCTGTTCTGCTAGCTTTTATCGGGCCTCATTTGTCGATCATATCGACTAGCATATCGATTGTATCGAGAAGTTGTCGGTCGATTCTATCAAGACTACCCTTGATGTTATCCATGGACACACGACTTATCACATTCTGAACAGCCGTCGATTGTATCGATCATCAGTCGATAAAATCGAAGAAGACCATCACTTGTATTGAAAGTATGTGCTATTCAGAATTTTCTTAATTTTGACATGCTATTGTACATTTATTGACTTAATCAGTATATGTCAAAAAAATCACACCTGTTCTGTACAAATATAAACATGATAATGTTTATATACAAAAATTAGAGGTCTCCAACCTTAGATGTAACATTGAGGATTTAGCAAAAATTGCATCATTTCACCAATTATCTAGATTTTGATGCAAAATCTGAACGTGTTCATATATGCTCAATAATTCAAGGTATAGAGTTCAGTTTTTCTTTCACTCTCCACATTGAGACAGAAGTTTTTACTGTGGTGACTTTTGTTATCTCACCAACTTGATCCAGTGATTTTTCCGTTCTGTCTTCCATTTTGGGTGATAAATGGGTATTTTGCATTACTCTGGTCAGATTAATTTTATCAGTGTGAATTTGACCAGGGTTATAAGAGGTTGTCTTTAAGCATTCAAACTTGTAATGTCCCATATCACCACACAAATGACAAACTGGAGAAGTTCTTGTATTGCTACCTGAAGCAACAGATTTTCCAGTTTTTATTTTGATTTTCTCATACCCTAGGCCACTCTTATCTTTTCCAGGCCTTCCTATCCCTAACATTCTTTCAAGTTTTTCACCACTCTGAGAAAACTTATAGTTTATCTCAGCAAATTTTTTAGAATTTTCTAAGTCAATACAAAGTGAGTGGTTCTCATTTTTGAGTTTTACATTATCATCTTTTAGCAATTCAGCTTTGTTCATAAGTTTTGATAATTCTCCTTTTAGGGATAGGTTTTCTTTTTCTAATTGACTATTATCTGTGAGATATTGTTGCAAATCATTGGACAAATGTATGTTTATTTCTAAGGTTCTGTCCAAGTCTTTCTGCAACATTTTCTTTTTATTTTCAGTCATGCCGATTTTCTTAAGGATGTGGATGCTATGAATGTATAGTTGATTATAAGCATCCTACAATTCATTTTGCTCTTTATCTTCTTCTTCTTCAATTTCCTCATTGACAGATGAAAATGATTCATTGGCTTGTTGTTCTTTCTCAGATTTAGTTGGAATGATCGACGTAGTGGAGATCATAAGTATTTTCAAGGATTTTTGATCTCCATCACTTTCTGAGTCACTATCTTCTGATTTTGACTCTTCCGTATCATCCCATGTGGCAGCCATCGCCTTGCCCTTAGTTTTTTGGTTTGGGCATTCAGTAGATAGGTGTCCATACTCATAACAGGCGTAACATTGTGGTTCTTTAGTCCTTTTTTCAAATTTTCCTGCCAAAGGTTTGTCATCCACCTTTCTACCTCTAGAGGGGGGGCCGCGATTCCTTTAAAAGAATCTTCTGATTCTTTATGCTAGCAGAGCCACTTCCTCATCTTCATCTTCCTTTTCACTCTCATTGTCCTCATGTTTTGGTTTCTTAGAGGTTTTTAGGAGAGTGTTTTTAGATTTTTGGGGTTGTGTGAAGTGTAGTTCAAAGGTTTGTAGGGAACCTACTAGTTCTTTTACTTTCATTTCATCAATATTCCTACACTCCTCAATTGTTGTTACCTTGGGATTGAAGCGTTCCGGTAAGGATCTTAAGATTTTTCTACATATTTTAAGTGCTGGAACCTTCTCTCCCAATCCACCCATGGAGTTACAAATGATGTTTAATTTGGTGAAAAACTCCATAAAAGTCTCATGCTCTTCCATTCTAAGATTTTCAAACTGTGAAGTTAAGAGTTGCAGTTTAGACCTCTTCACAGTGCTTGTGTCTTCATGGGTTGTTTCCAGTAAATCCCATGCTTTCTTGGATGTCCCACACATACTTATTTGATTGAATATATCTTGGGACACGGCACAGTAGATGACGTTCATTGCTTTTGCTTCAGCATTTCGCTGTTCTTTGTCAAACGCCGTCCACTTATCATTCGGTTTGGGCTTAGTAATTGTGGTTTCATTTTCAAGTACAATTTGTTCAGATGGTACCACGTATCCTTTTTCAACTGCATCCCAAACTTCATGATCCAAAGATCTCAGGAAGTAGTGCATTCTAGCCTTCCAGTAAGCATAATTTAATCCATCAAATACTGGAGGTCTAGTGATGGATGAGCCCTCTCCTTTGGCCATATTTCTACTTCAGTCAAGATCACTCTCTAGGCGGTGAAACCCTTGAAGAGAGACCCACTTTGATACCAATTGAAATAGCGGTGAAGACCGCTTTAGTTGAAGTTGGAATATGTCAATATATCCTAGAGGGGGGTGAATAGGATTTTTTAAAGTTTTTATGAGTTATTAAACATCCTTATCAGACTAATCCTATTATAGAGTACTGATTAGGATTACTCAAAATTAACTCTACTAGCTTTCAAGCCTGATAGAGGATCCAATCACAAACTATTTAAAAGACAAACAATATATATATGAGATTGTGATGGATATGACTGTGTGTGCATAGGATGTGATCATATATAAAGACATGTAAGGCAATCACATAAATGAAAGACACTATCAATCACAAACACAGTCATTTTATAGTGGTTCGACGACTTATCTATTCCACTCCCGGCTTCCACACTCAACCCTTGAGTGATCGAATTTCACTAAGGAGGTTTTCCATGGTTCACTTCAAACCTAAGGTTTTAAATCAGGTTCACCTTCAATCTTTACAGAGGTTTCTACTCGGTTCACCTCAAACCCTGGAGTTTTGCTGGCGTACTCCTAACCAGATGTTTATGCCCACACAGGACAAGGGTTCACATAACGCACCCTGAGGTTTCTACTCGGTTCACCTCTAACCCTGGAGTTTTGCTGACGTACTCCTAACCAGATGTTTATCCTCTCCACAGAGTAAGGGTCCACACAACGCACCCCGCACGTATACTCCCGTTGGAGGCCTCCTTCGAGGACTTCAAATGGTGAGCAACACTTAAAATTCAATCCTAGAAAGGAATGATCACAAGTGTCCTTTGGACTCTTAGTACTTACCGATAAGTTGATGAGTCCCTTTTAGCGCAGTGATGAAGATCTCCTTCTTGTTGATGAAGAGTTTTCAGTTCCCTTGATCCGCAACACAAAGATGTATCTATGCTAGGCTTAGGTTGGGTTAAGGCTATGATGGAATACCATTCTCTAAAGATTTTCCTATAAGGAAGATAGAGTGGTTCCCATCATCTATGCATTCAAGGCATCCCAGCTTAATGATATGTCATTAAGGTAGTAGCTGAAGGATCCTTGAATGCGAAAGTTCATTCCCCAATCCACTCTATGAAATATCAATGATGAGGGTGGATTGGAGGATGAACTTCTTAAGAGAAAGGGCTTAAGGTAAATGATAAGAAGTTTAAAACTCTCAAAAGCACTCTCTACTTTCTCTACCAGGAATAAAGACTACTCTCTCTATTTATAGGCAAAAGGTTTCAACGAATATAAACGGTCATATTTATGACAGAGTTCGATATCATCGAGTAGTCATCGATATCATCGAGCGTATACTCTCGATTGTATCAACAGATCTCTCGATGATACAAACTCAATTGTCATGTCGCTTTTGGAAACCTTCCGCCAACTGGTCAATGGGATCGAGACACACATCGATGTTATCGAATTTCGAACTCTGATTCTATCGAGTGACGGTTCGATCTATTGACAGGTAAAAAATAAGAGAGAAGCCTTGAAGAATTTCAGGTTCTACAGATATGATCGGGGAAGCAGTCGATGTCATCGAAATTTGTACATCGATCATATCGGAGACCTTGTCGATGGGATGGATAAATCGTATACACTTACATATAAGCTTGCTGGACGATTTATGTCCTGACTCGATCCAATCGACTAGGTCTCGATATAATCGATATATGAATATCGATTTATCGACTGGTACCCCGATCATCATAAAAAATAACCTGAAATTCATGCTGGTGAAATCATGCTCCCACAATCGATATGATCGACTGACTCCCGATATGATCGATATTTGAGTTCAGATTGAATCGGACAGTCATCGATATATCGAAGCATTTGTTATTTTTCTTTAGAAAAACAGGGACGTCAAAAAACAGTCTGTAGATATTATCAATCCATTTTCGATATGATCAATTTTTGAATATCGATGATATCGACTCTAAGGTCGATATATCGATAAATCGTTCAGAAGATTGTTTAATTGCTGGACGCTTTTTATCCTCACTCGATTGTATCGATTGAGATCCCAAGGACATCGACAGAGCTGGTCGATTATATCGAAGGGGTAATCGATATAATCGATAGTATAAGAAAAACTTTAAAGATTTTTCTTTTGATAAGAAGTTTCCTTACACTTAAACCCTAAGATGTTCTACTTCTTTTTAAGGGTTTAATCACCTGGTGTTTTGGGACATGGAATGTGAGGCTATTATTTACCTGTGGCGTGCTTCCACACATCCAGTTGAGGCAGACGCTTGACTTGATCTTCTTGTTAGGCGCTGTTGTCCGACTGACTCAACTTACAACGTAATTGACAAACCAGGGCACGTAGTAGGTACACTTTCAAATGGAATTTTCATTGGTGAGTTCGGTAGCTTAGATTCAAATGGTAGTGACTAAACATTATGAACATACATCGGTCAATCGGGTTAGTTGATAAGCTCAACTAGGCCAAGTGCTCATTGAGTTGATCGACATGGAATGCATAAGTACTCTGTGTGGCCCAACCACTGTCGAACATCCCAAGCATGACTCGAATTTGTCGAACACATCCTGCGTGGTGAAATCAACCTCAACCACCAGTTTGAGAACAATTTTTGACTACCTAGACTGTAATATAGTCCCAAACATATACAACCTCAATAATAGACATTTGATCCAAATTCTACATTCATATGAACATGTTGTGAAATATAACTTAAACATGAATACAGTACATAGAGGAAATCATGCACATAGTTAACATGAACAATTTAGGCTAAACAATTCATGGAGGAAATCATATACACAAGTAGGGTAATTGAGATTCATATCTCAACAACCTTATAAATCACACTTTACTGAATGCTATCTCATTCAGACATTTATACGAACACTTATACTACACTATTCAACATACATTACGTATGTCGATCACATTACGTATTAGGGCAAATCCTTTCATCAAGGAGTTGTCGCATACATAGTAATCATATATCTACGTCAAATAATCATGGCAATCATAACAGCAAATTCCATACGTATACGGGTATTCTAACATATACATGAAATACTCTATTTATAACATAGGTTATACATATATGTAAATCAAAACGGATAGCGCATTTAGCATGTGTAATAGCATCCACGTCAAGAAAAAATCATTATCTAACATTGAAAGTCTTGAAAATTATAACGTAAACGTATATAGTCCGCACCTTAAACTAAAAAATGCATAACGGATATGATTCAGACGATAAGTCTTCGTCAACGGTGGATAGGCTACCTAAGGTATGAAACAGGTTAGCTACGATATCACTTAAACTATTCTAAGCTTTAAAATAGGTTAGGGTTTGATTAACTTACCCAAGAACGGAATTAGAATCGCCGAAATAAGGATTAAGATACGATAGATTGGTGCGTAGAAGAACTGGGAAGAATCTCACGATGAAACACTAGGTTCTCACTTACTTTCTCTCTCTTTTCTCTCTCTTAAATTGGCTAGGGTTTGGAAAATTCGTATGGGATTTGAGAAAGAGGGTTTAAGGCCTTTTTATAAGTCCAAAAGTGACGGAAATAGCCCTAGGGCCAAGGTATACTTAGGTTATAACCAAATCGGGCTCTTTGTAATCCAACGGAACACTTCTGGAGGTCTTCTTATCAAATGCGGTCGGACTTAAGCTCACTAATATAGGATCTTAAGCAAGTTAAGTGTAACGCCCGTGAAAAATCCATACTTGGGCTCGAGTACCAACTCGACCCGGAATTGCGTAGAATTCATTCCTTTAGAAAATATGACTAGGTTAGCTAGTGCAACGTTAGAATAGCTGGGAAATGGTCCCTGATCACTTTAAATACGTTCTACAAGGCCCGAAGCGAGTGGAACTAAGGGTGCTATAATGCTCTAAAGCCTCAGATCAAACTCTAAACCGGTTTGTTCTCTGGACCCCTTTGAATCTTTGTATTGGATCTAGACCGCACGTCGAAAGTCCGATACCTCCTATCTTAGACCGTTAGAACCGTCTAGTTGGACTTGACACTCATTCCAAAAATCAAGTCAAACCGATAATCACAGGCTATTTCATTGAGCCCGGACCGAAGAGAGTGAGAATAGGGTTAGAATTGGAATTTGAAATTCAAATCTGGCACACAATTTGACGCATCAGTATTGAGCGTTCTGACTGTCAGAATACAGCCAAATTACACCCTTGGATCAGGAAAAATATCTATTATATATCACGAGACTTATAGGCCTGATCTTGGTGCGATGACCGTTAAACTGAAACTGGGCCGCCACGTGCGATCTGGGAACCCAACCGGTCTGAAAACTGGATGTGTGCTAGATCCAGTATGCATGAGCTTAAGTCCCACCGCATTTGGCCTGGGGACCTTCAGAAATGCCCTTTTGGACCGAAACGGCCCCGATTTGGTTAGGCACCAAGTAAACATTGTTCCCAAGCCTATTTTGGGCATGTTGTAGGCTATAAAAGGGGTTGAAACCCTCACTCCTCTCTCCCATCCGAATTTGAGAGAAGCCCTAGCTTGGGAGAGAGAAAAAGGTGGGAGATTGTGAGAGTGTGGGAGAGTTCTTCCTGCCACTTGTACTACGCGTTGCACGTGCTTAAGCAACACACCTCTACCGCTTTTCCGGCGATTCCACCGCGATCCTAGGTAAGTAAAAACCCTAAATAGTTATTGATTTGAGTTTTCCTTGTTTCCATAGCGATGTAGCTTATGGATCTTGTGTATTAGGCTCCTTATTCGCCGTAGACGAAGCGTATACGCTCCGTTTCAATTTTCGAGTCTACAAGACATAAGGTGAGGATTTTAGACGCTTTGATTGACGGTTCCCAACGCTTTCAATGTCGTTTAATAGTAGATTCTTGACGGCATCGCCATTTGACATGTACAAAATACTCTCCGTTTCCCGTTTCGTAAGCTAACGAAGAATATGAGATTTAGGGCATTTTAGTCATTTGTAGGAAGTACTGTTTACATTCATATTTTGCTGATGTGATTGACATGGTTTGTTGTCGCATTAGGAAGTTAGGAATGCGTGCATAATTAGTTTGGCGAAGAGATTCGCCTAGTTGCGCACTTTGGGTCGACATACTATATGTAGACTTAAGTGTGTAGTGTATGTGTTTGTATAAATGCTTGTATTAGTATGTATTGAATTAAATGATGTTGTTTGATAGTTTGTGATTGATTTTTCAATTATTATGCTGACCTAAATGATTTTCTACATGTTGACTAAATGCATGATTTCATTACATGCATGGAATTTATGTGCTTGAGGATTTGCTTAAGTTGAATGATATAACATGTGTTAACATGCTCACATGATTGTATTTCAATTCCAATACTCTTACATAACTTGTTGATGTGATTCCATAAGTGTTTGGGACTCTACTTAGTCCAGGCAGTCGGTAACCGAGCGAATTCGTGGCTGACTGGTCATAGCCACGAACGACGCGTCGATGAACGTGATTCGTGTTGAGAGTTGGCGGCAGTGGTTAGGCCACGCGAAGTGTTTTACGCACTTCATGTCGTTCAGCTTGAGATGCGATCGCGCTAGTCGAGCCCGTCAAGTAACCCGACTGGCCGATGTTTGTTCACCTTGTATGTATCATAACTGCTTGAACCTAGGGTACTGAACTTACCATTGTAAACCCTATTAACCATGGTACCTTGATCCACGAAGACTCATGAGCCGGGCATGGTGGTATGGGACACCGTGGTCGAGCTGTCGGCCTACGCTGGGGCCACAAACCTCCCCGTAGTGACCAGTGAGCACCTTGACTCCTGAGCAGATTATGGTGGTATGGGACACTATATTCTAGCTGTCGGCCTACACTGATCAGGCGACGAGCCCTTTGTAGTGACCGCGAGCGTATTCTGAGTCCACGGGAGGCGACGACCCTTTCGTTGCAGTAGAGTACGGTAGGCCTGTATTGATAAGGTGATGGGGGAGCGGTGCAACGAGTGCGAGCAACAGCCCTGACAGCCCTTGCAGTGACCTACGAAATATACATCGTATGAGATTTCTAGGAGTGACGACCCTAGACAGGATCCGTGTTGGGATTGATACAAGGGAAGTACCTTAGTTTCCCAATCCTGCTGTTTGAATGGACTAATAACAACTTGGTAATATATCACCATAGCATTGCATGTGCCTGGAAGATGTGGAGCACTCTAGGGAGTGTGGCATGCCGCGGTCGTAAGATGTTGCCGCATGAGGGTGATCGTCGGTGAGGGCATACATCACGTCATATCATCTTGCATTAACAACAGTATTAGGATTGTCTGATTTACTGCTTTACTATTATCGCGTGATTGAATTGTGAACATGCTAATCTTTGCTCTATGATTCCACTGAGTTGATCACTCATTCCCACGTTACGGGATGGTGTTTGCAACACCCACTAGACCCTGTTGTTGTTGCAGGTGAGGACGAGATCCAGGAGGTGGAGCTAGATGATGACGAGGACCAGGATGAGTTCTCGTATATGCAGTATCATGACGGCTTCCCGTAGGCGACCTGGATCGAGGGGACATCAGTGGGACTTTTCTTTTTGAACATTATTCTTTTGTTAGGTATATGTACATGAGACTCAGTGATGTAGTTATACTTTGGAGACAGATGAGATTACTTTGTTTTCATACAGTGATATATACATTGTTTAGTCTTCCGCTTGCTTTTATCACTGGATCTGAAGTATGAATTGAAGTTTTGGTATACTTTTACTCATGTGGATGCTTTAAATCAGACAACATCGAATCATAACCATTTTTGTTGCATAAGTGACGGTCTGAAACTCGGGAGTTGAGTTTATACACGACCTCCGATTTTCAGGGTGTTACAAGTTGGTATCAGAGCATGAATGAGAGTATACTGGGCCTGGGTTATGGTCTTGCGACGTACGCTGTCGCTTCCTTTGACTTAGGTGGGTGCGAGAAGGGTCTAGAAACACTTCTAGGATCGCAGATTCGCCGATAGGCGAAGTCTATTAGGATCGATCGCAAGATCGAGTCTGTAACGTATCTCGGGTCTCGTAAAGCAACCCGAATCACTTCTAAGCTATAGAAAGTCGGGTGGAGACGTCCTATAAGCGGTTTTAAACCGCAAAAGTGAATCCTTGGGCCGTGGGATGACCGCGACTCCAGTAATCAATCGCCGGGGCTTAAAAACCCCGTTTTGCCAAAAAATTCTCAAAATTCCTCCTCTAAACACTTCAACCTTTAGTTTTTTCTTATCCATTTCATGTTAGGCATCAAAAATAATGTGAAAATAATACAAATTAGTACATTCACCAAATTTTACAGTGAATAGTAAAATTTCATGAAAAATGGCCATAAGGCCATTCTAACTTTACTTTCTTTAGCAACTAAGGAGCTAGATAGGTGTAATGGCTCCTTCTACCCCAAATTCATATGCTGCATCATATGGTTTAGTATTCGGGATTGCGATGTGAACCCAGAAAGCCCCAAACACATGTTTGGGCTCATACAGACCAAATTATTGTGAACCAAGGGGTGGGACCTAACTTTTTGGGACCCTGGGACCATGGGGGACCAGACCCATGGGGTCCCACTGGCCAACTTGAAGGTTGGCCGGCGATGCCATCGCCGGCTGGGCGATGCATCGCCGGCCGGCGATCTCCGATGGGGCCGTCCTTCGGGCGCACCCCCTTAAATAGGGTCCACATCACCCCTATGCACCTCCCACATCACGAAAACCCCCAAATCCCACCTCTCCTTCACAAACAGCCCCCTACATAGCCCTAGATTTGATTTTCAGCAACCCATTCCAAACCCCGGCGTCCCAAACCACCTCTAAAACCTTCCTTGGCCAAAACCGACCACCACCCATCATTTATTGGGTGTTGGCAGCCTCTTTCCTTGAAGATATCACCATTTGGAGCTCCAAAATCCCCCAAATATAGCTGAAATCGTGAGGAGCTCCATCCCATCTTTTTGTTTGTATTTTTTCCTGAAACTACAGCCTTGGGAAGCTTGAAGCATCCCTCTACGACGCCTAGATTTCCTTTTGTCTGATTGGGCAGCCATTTCTCCGCATTTTTGGCATTTTCCATGGCTTTTGTGGAAGCCATTTTGGGTCTTTTGTCACTCTCATCCATCATATCTTTGATGGGTAAGAAGAAAACTGTAACAGACGAGGCTGGGCCGAGCCGCCCTGCTCGATCAAGAAGACCGCGGGGTGGTGCCGCAAGTTCAAGCACCGCCGCAGGTCCAGTTGTAGTCCTGGAGTGCCGTACAAAGCGGGATTTGGATCCCCATGCACACCTTGGACGAACCATTCTATCAGAGATGCCTCATGGTGAATACACTGATAGTAGGGTGTTATTTGAGGCGGACGTAGATGGACGATTGTTCGGCGAATATCTGTTGTTCGAATGCATTGAAGCTGTGCACTGGGGACCGATCTTTGAAGCTCGCGCTTGTGCCAATGTGAGCACTGTTCGTGCCTTCTATGCTAGCATCCAGAGTCCTACCTTGGAGCCTTTGCAGTTCAAAATCCCTTTTGGTAGAGATCGGATGGCTACAATCGACGTCCGGTTGATTGCGCGACTTCTCAACGTGCCTCTAGGTGATGTGCATCCAAGTGAGAAGAATTTGAGGACTAGACGTGAACGAGATCGCCGCACCAGGTTTCTGTGCGGTAAGTTGGTTCCATGGCAGCCCAATAATAGCCTCAAGGTGACGTACATGTCTGAGGATTTGCGCCTGCTGCACCATATCTGCACGTTCAATGTCTATCCCAGGTCGACGAACCGCATTGAATGCACACGTCTTATGGTCGATTTCTTATTTCTGGTGGCCCAGGGAGAGAACGTATGTATGGCCACTTTCATCTTACGGTAGATAGTTCTCATAGCCAGGTCGAGAAGGACATCCGAGTCCCTTCCCTTTGGCAGACTCATTTGCAAGATTGCGCTTGAGTTTGCCTATAGACTTGGACCCGAATTACCAGTATCGATTCACACTATCGATGAGTCGACAATGGTCAAGATGAAGATTGGGTCGCAATACCGTGAAAATCAACTTGAAAGGGATAGTGGGGATGACTTTGATGAAGAGGAAGATCAAAGCGAAGAAGAACCTAGTGCAGAGGTTCAGGAAGAGGCTCAGGAAGAAGCAGAAGAGGAGGCTCAGGATACTGATGAGAGCCCTCCTCCTTCTGCGCAGGCTACTATCGACGATCGCATTGCTCGGATGGAGGAGAGCCAGACCGCTTTGCGAAGGGAAGTCCAAGAACTTCGAGCAGAGGTCGCTGATGCCAAGGCCGTTACGAAGAAGAAATTTGGCAAGGTGACTCGCACCTTGAAGGCAATCCTGTGTTGCTTACAGGATAAGGGTGCTCCTCCTCCGTCACCAGACTCCGACTAGCGATGCGATCTTTGATGTTGTTATTAGTAGTTAGCCATTTCCCGTTTTATGTGTGTAAGCCTGTTGAGGCTAGTGCTTTGCTTATGTTGCTGTTGCTTAACTGTCTTAATTTTTCCATGTAATTCTAGTCATGATGCTTGTAAGGATATATCCCTTGTATTGTGACAATTTTGATTAATTGAAATGCATGGAATGCCTTTGACTCCTTAAGTGAATGTTTGCGGTGTAATTGTGCAATTGAGACTGACAAGGTTGCACCCTATTTTGAATATAGGGAATGCCACCTAAGACTACGAGGAGCGCGGTTCGGCTTTCATTGTCAGAGCAGATGGATCAGACTCCCTCTCAGTCTGACACTCGTCCGGACCCTACTGTGGGCCCGATTCCTGAGACGGTTCGGTCGTCTCAGCCTGCTGTTGGTCCTACAGATGAACCACCGCCATTTACACCATCAGTTAGAGAGCCACAGGGCGCATCTACTTCCGCACCTCATCCGCCACAGCCTGCTCCACCCCCTGATAGATTCGAGCAGATGATGGCTATGATGCTACAGCAGCAGCAGCTTCTGACCACCATAGTTGGGACTTTAGCCCAGGGTGGGGGTGCGACTGCATCTACTCCGCCTGCACCACCTGCGCATCCAGCTGAGGATGCCTATACTTACGCCCAGGATGAGGGCATAGCACATCCTGCGCAGCTTGCTTTCCCTGCGGGGAATTCTGCCGACACACGGGGCCTTCTGGAGCGATTTCAGCGCTTGCGGCCTCCTACTTTCACGGGTTCTCACAGACCCGAGGAGGCTGAGTTCTGGCTCGACCGAGTGTCGAAGATTCTACGGATGTTGCACTGTACCGAGGCTGAGCAGGTAGAGCTGGCTACCTTCCTGTTTGAGAGAGAGGCCAGTATGTGGTGGGATAGTATATTGCGGACTGTTACCACAGATTTCGTATGGACATGGGCAGCATTCGAGTTCTGCTTCCATGAGAAGTATTATCCTCAGACCTACAGGCACGAGAGGGAGAATGAGTTTCTCCGTCTCAGGCAGGCAGCGATGACAGTTACCGAGTATGAGTATCGGTTCACAGAGTTGGGCAGGTACGTCCCGACGATTCTAGCTGATGAGCAGATGCGCATACTTTTTGGAGGGCTTGCGACCAGATATTCGGTCGAAGATGTGCTTTGTCAGTTTCCCCTCCTATGCGGAGTTGGTTCACATGTCCATGCGGGCAGAGCAGGACGTGGATCGACTTGCGCGATCTCGAGGCCCGACTACTTCTAGGCCGCGACCGGATTTGACAGACAGGCCCTTCGCGGGCAAGAGGCCTCGCATTGATCCTCCTACCAGGACCACGGCGCCAGTAGGATCGTTTCGGCGCCCTGATTTATCATGCACATACTGTGGGAGGACGGGCCACTTAGCGCAGAGTTGCTTTTCGAGGATGCGGAACAGTGGGTTCTCGCCGCCGCAGAAGATTGATCGTGTACGTCCACAGGCGATATCAGCACCGCCTATACGGTCAGCTCCTGCGCATCCCTCTTTCAGACCCACAGTATCACAGATTCGACAGCCTCCACGGCCCTTGACACAGCGGCCAAACCGGCCATAGCAGGCTCGAGTTCATGCACTGACCGCTGAGGCAGCTACGACGCCGACTTTCCAGCATTCAGCCTTCGAGGTCACGGGCCATATCGGAGGTACTCCCGTTCTTGTCATGGTGGACACTGGTTCCACGCTTTCTTTGATATCGCGTGCCATAGTCAGACGTCTTGGGTTGCAGACTATCACTATGGATAGCGTGCGAGTCCTTGCAGCTCATGGGGATTATTCGGACGTCACCCAGATGTGTGAGGGTTGTTTAGTTGATCTGGGAGGCAGGACGATGACTCTTGATCTGGTCGTCGATCCCTCGCTCGTTTATCTCGACGTCATTCTTGGCATGGACTGGTTGACTGCAGCGAGAGCCGAGATTGACTGCGAGGCTCGTGTGGTGACGGTGTACGAGCCTGAGGGCACGCCTTTCACATTTCCAATGCGGGTAAATCTTCCCTTCCGCATTCTTAGCTACGCCACTCTATTGCGCGACGCTGGTGCCCAGGTACTTGAGCAGACGCCAGTTGTTTCTGAGTTCGGGGATCTGTTCAGGAAGATCCCTGGTTTGCCGCCCCGACGTGAGATCGATTTCACTATCGATCTGGTTCCTGGTTCTACACCCGTCTCACTGCCGACGTATCGCATGGCACCATGTGAGATGGAGGAGTTGAGGACGCAGATTGATAGCCTGCTAGAGCTTGGCTTTATACGGCCTAGCGTGTCTCCTTGGGGAGCACCGGTCTTGTTCGTAAAGAAGAAGGATGGTTCGCTGCGATTGTGTATTGATTATCGCAGGCTGAACCAGCTCACGGTGAAGAACACGTACCCTTTGCCCAGGATCGATGACTTGTTTGATCAGTCGAGAAGAGCGCAGTACTTCTCGAAGATTGATCTTCAGTCAGGATATCATCAGCTACGCGTCAGGGATGAGGACGTGCAGAAGACAGCATTCAGGACCAATTTTGGCCACTATGAGTTCCTCGTGATGTCGTTCGGTCTCACGAACGCACCGGCCGTGTTCATGGATCTGATGAACCGGGTATTTCGGCCTTTCCTCTATCGATTCGTCGTTGTCTTCATCGACGACATTTTGGTGTACTCTAGGAGTCGAGAGGAGCATGAGGAGCACTTGCATTTGGTCCTTGATACGCTCAGACGACATCAGTTGTTCGCACAGTATAAGAAGTGCAATTTCTGGAAGCAGGAGGTGAAGTTTCTGGGACACGTGGTGTCCAAGGATGGTATGGCAGTTGACCTGTCTAAGGTAGCTGTGGTGCAGGACTGGGAGCAGTCTGGTTCTGTCACTGAGGTGAGGAGTTTCTTGGGTCTCGCTGGCTATTATCGGCACTTCATTCAGGATTTCTCGAAGATCGCGAGACCCTTATCTCAGTTGACACGGAAGGACGTGAAGTTCGCCTGGAATGATAAGGCGGAGTCAGCTTTTCAGGAGCTGAAGGACAGGCTTACGTCCGCCCCTGTGCTAGTATTGCCAGAGCAAGGGGTTAAATACACTATATTCACTGACGCGTCTAGCGTTGGTTTGGGTTGTGTCCTTATGCAGAGGGACAGGGTAATTTCGTATGCCTCGAGACAATTAAGGAAGCACGAGGAGAATTACCCTACACACGACCTAGAGTTGGCAGCCGTTATATTCGCACTGAGACTCTGGAGACATTACCTCTACGGAGAGGAGTTCGAGCTCTTTTGAGACCACAAGAGCCTCAAGTACATATTCACGCAGCGGGACTTGAATATGAGGCAGCGGCGATGGATGGAGACGTTGAAGGACTTCAAGTTTGAAGTCTCTTACCATCCTGGGAAGGCGAACCTTGTGGCTGATGCGTTGAGCCGCAAGAAGGCGATAGAGTTTGCGGCTCCGCTGATGGTTGCCGAGTGGGATATGGTGGAGTTTTTGCGAGACTTTGAGCAGAAACTCACCGTAGAGGAACCATTTGAGTTCATCGCACATGTACAGGTGCGATCTCAGATCGATGACCGAGTCATCGAGGCGCAGAGGGACGACGCGCATCTTACTGAGCTTCGAGAGCAGGCCAGTGATGATGCTGACGCCGACTGGCGAGTTGGTATGGATGGGGGCTTACGATACCGTGGCCGCCTATGCGTCCCAGATGTCCCTGACTTGAGACGAGAGATTCTCGAGGCTGCGCATTCTACTAGACTCGCGATGCATCCAGGCAGCACGAAGATGTATCGTGACGTGAAGAGGACGTATTGGTGGGAAGGTATGAAGACCCACATAGCTGAGTTCGTGTCCCGTTGTCTCACTTGTCAGCAGGTGAAGGCAGAGCATCGCCGACCACCTGGACTTTTGCAGCCTATGCCGATTGCAGAGTGGAAGTGGGATTTCATTTCCATGGACTTCATTTCTGGGTTGCCGAAGACGAGGAAGGGGCATGATTCCATTTGGGTGATCGTCGACCGATTGACGAAGTCGGCGCACTTCCTACCGATCAGAGTTACGAACTCTGCAGACGAGCTGGCTAGATTGTACATCCGAGAGATCGTGCGTCTGCATGGAGTTCCGTTGGAGATCGTGTCGGATAGAGACACGCGGTTCACTTCTATTTTCTGGACTCGCATTCAGGAGGCTATGGGTGTGAAGTTGAAGTTCAGTACTGCCTTCCACCCACAGACGGACGGACAGACGGAGCGAGTGAACCAGATCTTGGAGGACATGTTGCGGGCTTGCGCATTGGACTTCAAGGACAGTTGGGATGACTGTCTTGCAAATGCGGAGTTTGCGTACAACAATAGCTTCCAGGCGAGTATCAGCATGGCACCTTATGAGGCGCTGTATGGGCAACCTTGTAGCGCACCGCATTGCTGGTTAGAGGTCGGTGAGCGTAGCTTGATTGGCCTAGAGTTGGTGCAGGCGACGTCAGAGAAGATCGATATTATTCGACGTCGGCTCCTTACAGCGCAGAGTAGACAGAAGAGCTACGCCGATACGAGGCGGAGGCCACTAGAGTTCACAGTTGGGGATCATGTGTTTTTGCGAGTTTCCCCTATGGAGTCCTTCGGTTCGGGAAGAAGGGGAAGCTGGCACCGCGATTCATTGGTCCATTTCAGATCCTCGATCGTGTGGGAGCAGTGGCTTACCGATTGGCTTTACCCACGCCCCTCGCGAGCGTCCACAACGTATTTCATGTTTCTATGCTGAAGAAGTACGTTGCTGATCCTTCCCATATTATCAGATTGGAGCAGGTGCAGTTAGGAGAGGATGTTACTTATATCCTGCGAACGACACGCATCTTAGACAGGAAGGAGCAGGTACTGCGTAGCAAGGTGATTCCCCTTGTGAAGGTACTATGGACGCATCACTCTGAGGAGGAGGCTACTTGGGAGACAGAAGCCGAGATCAGAAAGAACTACCCACAGCTTCTCGAGGAGTACGAAAAGGTACAAAATTTCGAGGACGAAATTATTTGTTAACGGGGGTAGATTGTAACGCCCGTGAAAAATCCATACTTGGGCTCGAGTACCAACTCGACCCGAAATTGCGTAGAATTCATTCCTTTAGAAAATATGACTAGGTTAGCTAGTGCAACGTTAGAATAGCTGGGAAATGGTCCCTGATCACTTTAAATACGTTCTACAAGGCCCGAAGCGAGTGGAACCAAGGGTGCTATAATGCTCTAAAGCCTCGGATCAAACTCTAAACCGGTTTGTTCTCTGGACCCCTTTGAATCTTTGTATTGGATCTAGACCGCACGTCGAAAGTCCGATACCTCCTATCTTAGACCGTTAGAACCGTCTAGTTGGACTTGACACTCATTCCAAAAATCAAGTCAAACCGATAATCACAGGCTATTTCATTGAGCCCGGACCGAAGAGAGTGAGAATAGGGTTAGAATTGGAATTTGAAATTCAAATCTGGCACACAATTTGACGCATCAGTATTGAGCGTTCTGACCGTCAGAATACAGCCAAATTACACCCTTGGATCAGGAAAAATATCTATTATATATCACGAGACTTATAGGCCTGATCTTGGTGCGATGACCGTTAAACTGAAACTGGGCCGCCACGTGCGATCTGGGAACCCAACCGGTCTGAAAACTGGATGTGTGCTAGATCCAGTATGCATGAGCTTAAGTCCCACCGCATTTGGCCTGGGGACCTTCAGAAATGCCCTTTTGGACCGAAACGGCCCCGATTTGGTTAGGCACCAAGTAAACATTGTTCCCAAGCCTATTTTGGGCATGTTGTAGGCTATAAAAGGGGTTGAAACCCTCACTCCTCTCTCCCATCCGAATTTGAGAGAAGCCCTAGCTTGGGAGAGAGAAAAAGGTGGGAGATTGTGAGAGTGTGGGAGAGTTCTTCCTGCCACTTGTACTACGCGTTGCACGTGCTTAAGCAACACACCTCTACCGCTTTCCCGGCGATTCCACCGCTATCCTAGGTAAGTAAAAACCCTAAATAGTTGTTGATTTGAGTTTTCCTTGTTTCCATAGCGATGTAGCTTATGGATCTTGTGTATTAGGCTCCTTATTCGCCGTAGACGAAGCGTATACGCTCCGTTTCAATTTTCGAGTCTACAAGACATAAGGTGAGGATTTTAGACGCTTTGATTGACGGTTCCCAACGCTTTCAATGTCGTTTAATAGTAGATTCTTGACGGCATCGCCGTTTGACATGTACAAAATACTCTCCGTTTCCCGTTTCGTAAGCTAACGAAGAATATGAGATTTAGGGCATTTTAGTCATTTGTAGGAAGTACTGTTTACATTCATATTTTACTGATGTGATTGACATGGTTTGTTGTCGCATTAGGAAGTTAGGAATGCGTGCATAATTAGTTTGGCGAAGAGATTCGCCTAGTTGCGCACTTTGGGTCGACATACTATATGTAGACTTAAGTGTGTAGTGTATGTGTTTGTATAAATGCTTGTATTAGTATGTATTGAATTAAATGATGTTGTTTGATAGTTTGTGATTGATTTTTCAATTATTATGCTGACCTAAATGATTTTCTACATGTTGACTAAATGCATGATTTCATTACATGCATGGAATTTATGTGCTTGAGGATTTGCTTAAGTTGAATGATATAACATGTGTTAACATGCTCACATGATTGTATTTCAATTCCAATACTCTTACATAACTTGTTGATGTGATTCCATAAGTGTTTGGGACTCTACTTAGTCCAGGCAGTCGGTAACCGAGCGAATTCGTGGCTGACTGGTCATAGCCACGAACGACGCGTCGATGAACGTGATTCGTGTTGAGAGTTGGCGGCAGTGGTTAGGCCACGCGAAGTGTTTTACGCACTTCATGTCGTTCAGCTTGAGATGCGATCGCGCTAGTCGAGCCCGTCAAGTAACCCGACTGGCCGATGTTTGTTCACCTTGTATGTATCATAACTGCTTGAACCTAGGGTACTGAACTTACCATTGTAAACCCTATTAACCGTGGTACCTTGATCCACGAAGACTCATGAGCCGGGCATGGTGGTATGGGACACCGTGGTCGAGCTGTCGGCCTACGCTGGGGCCACAAACCTCCCCGTAGTGACCAGTGAGCACCTTGACTCGTGAGCAGATTATGGTGGTATGGGACACTATATTCTAGCTGTCGGCCTACACTGATCAGGCGACGAGCCCTTTGTAGTGACCGCGAGCGTATTCTGAGTCCACGGGAGGCGACGACCCTTCCGTTGCAGTAGAGTACGGTAGGCCTGTATTGATAAGGTGATGGGGGAGCGGTGCAACGAGTGCGAGCAACAGCCCTGGCAGCCCTTGCAGTGACCTACGAAATATACATCGTATGAGATTTCTAGGAGTGACGACCCTAGACAGGATCCGTGTTGGGATTGATACAAGGGAAGTACCTTAGTTTCCCAATCCTGCTGTTTGAATGGACTAATAACAACTTGGTAATCATATCACCATAGCATTGCATGTTCCTGAAAGATGTGGAGCACTCTAGGGAGTGTGGCATGCCGCGGTCGTAAGATGTTGCCGCATGAGGGTGATCGTCGGTGAGGGCATACATCACGTCATATCATCTTGCATTAACAACAGTATTAGGATTGTCTGATTTACTGCTTTACTATTATCGCGTGATTGAATTGTGAACATGCTAATCTTTGCTCTATGATTCCACTGAGTTGATCACTCATTCCCACGTTACGGGATGGTGTTTGCAACACCCACCAGACCCTGTTGTAGTTGCAGGTGAGGACGAGATCCAGGAGGTGGAGCTAGATGATGACGAGGACCAGGATGAGTTCTCGTATATGCAGTATCATGACGGCTTCCCGTAGGCGACCTGGATCGAGGGGACATCAGTGGGACTTTTCTTTTTAAACATTATTCTTTTGTTAGGTATATGTACATGAGACTCAGTGATGTAGTTATACTTTGGAGACAGATGAGATTACTTTGTTTTCATACAGTGATATATACATTGTTTAGTCTTCCGCTTGCTTTTATCACTGGATCTGAAGTATGAATTGCAGTTTTGGTATACTTTTACTCATGTGGATGCTTTAAATCAGACAACATCGAATCATAACCATTTTTGTTGCATAAGTGACGGTCTGAAACTCGGGAGTTGAGTTTATACACGACCCCCGATTTTCAGGGTGTTACATTAAGTTTTCATTCTGATTGGATTTTCAGATTGTCCGTGGCGGACTAGTATCACTTCAACGGTCACCGAAACTCGATCAGGGTTACAAGTGCTTTGACATGAATGGGCCACCTTCCCTGATCCGAGGGTGAATTTGGGTCAAAAATCAACGGTCTGAATGCTTATAAATGGCATGCAAGTGACACGACTCAGATTACTTAAAATCATATTTAATTTCTTAAAAATCTTCGCTTTCTCACTCTCTTCACTCCAGACTCAAGAAAATGGTCTCATGACATTGTTTGGTCTTGATTTTCAAGGTGATAGTCAAGTCTAACTAGGCGGTAATAATTATCTAAGTTCATCACTATCGGACTTTCGATGAGCGGTCCAGGTCCGATACGAAGTTTCAAAGTGCTCCCGAGAGCAACTGGGTTTAGAGTTGAATTCTAGATTTCAGGGTAATGTAGCGTTAACAATTCTATAGGTTTTGGTTCTTACAGATCATATTTAAAGTGATTGGTGCTAATTTCACAGGTAATCTAGTTTAACGCTAGTTAATTCACGTTAAATTTTTAAAGACTTAGGTTCTAAATGATTTCTACTAAAGGTGGTACTCGGGTCTATGCACGAATTTTTCCAAGACGTTACACCTTGGGAGTAATGTTGGTTCAATGGTTACATTGATGGGCAATGATGGTTAGATGTCCACATTGTGACCTTCCCCTAGGCCTGGATAGGCCCATTCTCATCATTCTCTAGTGGGTTAACCCAAATGCTTGGGCCCCATTGACATTGCTTGATCCATCATCGACCGTCCATTTATGGACCCCACCTTGTGTCGAGGTTGATTTTGACTACTGATTACCAATTTCAATTATTTAGGTCGAGGCCGATTCCGACTGTCGATTACCAATTTCGATTATCGAGGTCGAGGCCGATTCTGATTGCGGTTACCGATTTCGATTATCGGGGTCGAGGTCGATTCTGATTACCGATTCTGATTATCGAGGCTGACTCCGATTGTCGAGGCCAGATATCGAGGCCAATTACCGAGGCCCATTGTGATGTGTATGCAGCTCATATTCTAAGCCCATTCTGATGAGTATTCGGCCTCGGCTTGATGCATTTGTGGCCTATGTAAGGTATGTGAGACCTATGTGATGAGGCCCATTGTGGCGCATTTGAGGGCCAGGTGATGGAGCCCATTGTGATGTATGTTAGGCCCATCGTGATGTGTATTAAGACCTTGAGTGAGGCCCATGGTATTATATATTTGGCCCTTGTGTGAGGCCATGGGTCCACTGTATGTTAGGCTCTATATGGGTCATTCCTTGGGGGCAATGTTGGTTAAATGTTCACATTGTTGATGTCGATTGTCGATGATGGTTATTGACATCGATTATGAGTATGTGACAACGTAACATCATGATAAATGCCTATACGCATCATCTGCATATTTTTTATGAGGTATGATTAACCATTACATATGCCATACTACCGGTTGTCATGAGACTCCCTGATAGGTGGAGATTATCTCACATGAGCGTACGGTATGCGCGGGATTGATGCATGACTGGATTGTATGACTCATGCATCTTGCATTATGTATTGTGATTACTACACACCCTAGCGACATTAGGGTCGTAGCCTCCACAGGCATATCGTGGATGGCTAGATGGGACATCAAAAATCTATTACTAGCATCGGGCTGCCATACATGGCCCTGGATAAAAATCCCTAAACCCTTTTGGTACCAAAGGATGCCCCAACGTCGAGACTGAGTGAATACATGAGTGCCCAAGTGCCGAATACCAGGAGATTGCGTCTCCCACTATGTCATGGTCAGTTGGGAGGGGGTGTGGCCTTACCCGCCCAAGGGTAGGGGACATAGCTAGGCTGAGTTTGACCAGCTCATAAATGGGTCCGCTAGTAACATGCCGGATAGGTATTGTTAGACTATTGGCCAGGCGGATAGTGAGGTTTCTTACGCTCACTTGGACTATGCTGCTGGGAGAGGGGTAGTGCCATTTGGAGTGTACTAAACCCCGGTGATGATCCCCATGATGAATAGTACTGATGTATGGACTTATTGAGCAGGAGTTAGATACTCATTCATTCATTCATTCACTATCCACTAGGGCTGGTGGTGCGTAACTATTTATTACGTGTACCTTCGTAATAACTAGGATTTCGGTTGGGGCGCACGACTAACTTGAGATCAAGACTTTACCACATTGAGTCTGACTATCCAAATTAGGTATGGGACTAGTTTGGATAGAAGTCCCTTGTGATGGACCCCATAACCTACATTACTATGTACTATCATCCCGACTTCACACTCCAGCATGGTCATTCCATTCGCACCGCATATTGAATGACATCCGTGACATATGACATTTTGGGTTATTGTGTTTCTGCATTTATATGGCCTAGATACGGTTGACGTATTTGTGAACTCATCAAAACTTGTATACTGCATTACATCCTCAGTATCTGTTAATTAGCTCTCTATGACTCTTCATTTTCATATTTGATCTGGATTGTGTACTCTGATATTGTATGACTCATTGACTTATTAGTATTTTCACTTAATCTGTTATCGTATGATTTATAATCTTATTAGTATTTCTGCTTACTCTGATAACTCATGATATTGTCAGTACTTTTGCTTAATTGGTTATCGTATGATTTATGATCTTATTAGTATTTCTACTTACTTCGATAACTCATGATCTTATCAGTATTTTCGCTTAAGCAGTTATCATATGATTTATGATCTTATCAATATTTCTACTTACTCTGATAACTCATGATCTTGTTAGTATTTCTGCTTATTTTGATATTGTACGATTTATGGATTACCAGTATTTCTGATATTGTATGATTATGACATTGTATTGAATATTTGACACTTACCTTGTATACACACTTACACCACCCTCTAAGCTTTCTATAAGCTTATGCACAATATATGAGTGGAGGTGATGTTAGGTTATTGCAGCGTGGAGCTTGGAACATGTAACTGACTTCTGGAGCCTTAATTTTTACATATGTATTTCCCTTTCAGCATTGTATTCAAATGTTTATATTAGTGGACATGTGATAATGATGTTGCCTCTGTGATTTGAGTATACTTGTGGTTATACTTATTATGAGTTAAATGTACAAAAAAAAATCCTCCTTCTAGGATCCCAGGATCGGAATCTGACGTATGGACGTTAGGAGCCGAGAATGGGGTACTACGGAGGCTATCGGCACCAGATTCGGCGATCAGGATTCCTATGAATCCAATTTTTGGGTTTTAGGGCATGACAGTCACCAAGTTAAATAGTTACATGTATAATACCAAAATTTACAAAATGATAAAGTGTAAAGTCATTTAGTCTAGATCCCTATAGCTTTGATGGTGTAACTCCAGGTCTATTGTAACATCCCGAAAATCGAGGGTCGAGTAAAAACTCCACTCCCGAGTTCCAGAACATCACTTATGCAACATAAATGCGTATGATTGAATGTTGTCTATGTTAATGTATTAAACATGAGTGGGATTATGCCAGAACAGCATATCATACTCCAGAGACAGTTAAATTAGCAAGCGGAAAACTGTGATACATACATATAATATATAATTAATGGGAAGTCTCCAGAGTGTGAACATGTTACTAGGTTAACCATATACATGTATACCTCAAAATAGAAAGAAAGAATATACATGAGTACTCTGAAAATATAAAATGACAAGTGTCAAGGCATCTAATCAACCTCCCTATAATCTCGTCAATCAGAACACGTATAAAGGAGGGATCCCCCTCATCATCATTAAGTCTGGCTCCGCCTCGCAGGCCGTGCCATCATCTACAATCACAATAGGGTCTGGTGGGTGTCCGGAAACACCGTCCCATAACGTGGGAGTGAGTGATCAACTCAGTGGAATAATAGAGCAGAGATTAGCATGTTATCAAATCAATCATGCGATAATAGTAAAGCAATAAATCAAACATTCCTAAATACTATTGTTAATGCAATATGACGTGACATGATGGATGCCCTCACCGACGATCTCCCTCATACGGCACCATCTTACGCCCGCGGCATGCTTTCTTTCCACAGTGCTCCACATCTTCCAGGCACATGCAATGTGATGGTGATATGATTACCGAGTTATTATTAGTCCTTTTCATACAGCAGGATTGGGAAACTAGGGTACCTTGCTTATATCAAACCCAACACAGATCCTATCTAGGGTCATCACTCCTAGAAATCTCATACGATGTTATATTTGTAGGTTGTTGCAAGGGCTGTCAGGGCTGTTGCTCACACTCATTGCACCTCTCCCCCATCACCTTATCAATACAGGCCTATTATATCCTTAAGACTACATCAGGACTCGTCGCCCCCATGCGGTGTCAGGATATACTCAAGGTCACTACAAAGGGCTCGTTACTTGATCAGTGTAGGCTGACAGCAAGAATATAGTGTCCCATACCACCATAATCTGCTCAGAGTAGGGTGCTCACTAGTCACTACGGGAAAGTTTGTGGCCCCAGCGTAGGCTGACAGCTCGACCATGGTGTCCCATACCACCATGCCCGGCTCATGAGTCTTTATGGATCAAGGTACCATGGTTGACAGGGTTTTCAATGGTAAGTTCAGTACCCTAGGTTCAAGCAGTTATGATTCATACAGGGTGAACAATCAACGGCCAGTCGGGTTACTTGACGGGCTCGACTAGCACGAGCGCATCGCAAGCTGAACGACATGAAGTGCGTGAAACACTCCGCGTGGCCTAACCACTGCCGCCAACTCCAAACACGACTCGCGTTCATCGACGCGTCCTTCGTGGCAAAGATAAACCAACCACGAATTTACTCGGTTACCGACTGCCTGGACTAAGTATAGTTCCAAACATTTATGAATCCACATCAGCAATCATATAAAGGTAATGGAAATGCATTATAACAATGTGAGCTTGTTAACACATGTTATAACATATAACTTAAGTAAATCATCTAGCACATGCATTTCTTACATATGATGAAATCATACATATAGCCAACATGAAGGAAATCATTTACATCAGCATATTATTTGAGAATTCAATCTCAAAACTATTTCACAACACCATTTAATTCAATAAATACTAATACAAACATTTATACAAACACTTAGTCTACACACTTAAGTCTACATAGTGTATGTCGACTCAAAGTGCGCCTTTGGGCAAATCTCTCCGCCAAACCAATTATGCACACATTCCTAATATCCTAATGCGACAAAAAGCCATGTCAATCATATCAGCAAAATATGGATGCAAACAGTATTTCCTACAAATGACTAAAATGCCCTAAATCTCATATTTTTCGTCTGCTTACGAAACAGGAAACGGACAGCATGTTGTACATGTCAAACGGTGTTGCCGTCGATAATCTACTATTAAACGACATTGAAAGCGTTGAAATCAGCTAATCAAAGCGTCTAAAATCCGTACCTTTCACTTTATATGTGTATCGTTTCGAACGGAGCGTATACGCTTCGTCAACGGCGTACAGGCGACCTAATGCACACGTACATCAGCTACTTTGCTATTTGAATCAAATAAATCCCCAAATCAGTAAGTGGTTAGGGTTTTCCTTACCTAGAAGTGCGTTGGAATCCCCGAGAAAGTGATTGGAGTGCGCTGCTTTAGCACGTGTAGCAGCAACAACAAGTGGCAGGAAAATCTCTCCCACCTTCTCTCACAAACTCTCACTTTCTCTCTCACTCTTGCTAGGCTTTCTAGCAAATTCGGATGGGTGAGAGGAGTGAGGGTTTAAAGCCCTTATATAACCTAATTTCTTTCCAAATTAGGCTTGAGAACAATATTTACTTGAGGTCTAACCAATTCAGGACTGTTCTGGTCCAAAAGAGCATTTCTGGAGGTCCCCTGGCCGAACGCGGTCGAACTTAAGCTCATGCATACTGGATCTAGCACACATCAAGTTTTCAGACCGGAAGAGTTCACAGATTGCATGTGGCGGTCCAATTTCAGTTCAGCGATCATCGCACCTAGATCAGGTCTACAAGTCTCATGATATGAAAGAGAAATTTTTCCTGATCCGAAGGTGTAATTTGGCTGAATTCTGACAGTCAGAACGCTTAATAATAACGCGTCAAGTCACGTGCTAGATTTGGATTAAAATTTTCAAATCTAACCCTATTCTCACTCTCTTCACTCCAGGCTCAATGAAATAGCCTCTGAACGTCGGTTGGCCTTGATTTTCGAAATGATTGTCAAGTCCAGCCAAGCGGTCATAACGGTCTAAGATGGTAGATATCGGACTTTCGACGCGCGGTCTAGATTCAATACAAAGTTTTAAAAGGTTCCTGAGAACAAACCGGTTTAGAGTTTGATCCTGAATTTTAGGGTAATGTAGCATCAACGATTCTACAAGTTTTGAGTCTTGCAGAACGTATTTAAAGCGATCAGGGACAATTTCACAGCTACTCTAGCGTAGCGCTAGCTAACTTACGCTTAATTTCTAAAGGAATTAATCCTAAATGATTTCTTTGGCTATGGAATTGGGTTCTGAGCGGTTACCAAGGTGTTTTGGTTGACCCATTGCCTAAGGACGTCTAATCCCAGGTTGACAAAAATCTGGGGTGTTACATCTATGTAGACCTGTAAGAGAGTTGCAAATAGGAGAACTCCTTCTCATCATCATAGAAGGCAGGCTCCGTCTTGTATGCCTCGTCATCATTTGAAACTACAATAGAGTCTGGTTAGTATTTTAAAACATCATCCCAGAGTAGGAGTAAGTGATCAACTTAGTAGAGCTATAAGGCAAAGGTTAATATGTTATCAATTCAATCAACTAGTAATGATAAAGCAGTACAACAATCATGTCCTAAGTACTCTTATTAATGAAAGAATGAGATACGATAATGATGTATGCCCTTTCCTGCAATCCCTCTACAACATCATCTCACGGTCGCATATGCAATACTCCCGCTGTGCTCAACACCAATGCTAAAGACACATGCAATTCGGTGCATGTGCGTGATTAGCTAAGTTCTTAATCAGAATTATTTATACAGCAGGATTGGAAAGCTAAGGTACCTCCCTTTATATCATTGACCTAAACATTGATCCATCTAGGGTCGTCAATCCTAGTAGTCGCATATGATGGGTAGTTCTAGGTCGCTACAGAGAGGCTTATCACCTCAGCGTAGGCCTATCATACACTCAAGGTCACTATGGAAAGGCTCATCACCTTAGTGTAGTCCTAGTGTATACTCGAGGTCACTACAAGAGGCTCGTCACCTGATCGTATACTGACAACTCGAATACAGTGTCCCATACCACCGTATTCAGCTTACGAGTTTGGTTTGCTCAATGGACACTACGGGAAAGCTCGTCACCCCAGTGTAGGCTGATAGCTCTACCACGGTGTCTCATACCACCATGTTCAGCTCATGAGTCTTTACAAATCGAGGTACCAAGATTAAACGGGCTTTTCACTAGTAAGTGATACCTTAGATTCAAGCAGTAACGTCTATATATGGTGAACATATAATGGGCCAATTGAGTTACTTGACAAGCTCGATTAGTACGAGCGCACGTTGACTTAATCGACATAGAGCGCATAAGCACTCCGCGTGGCCTAACCACTGTCGACAAACAACGTACGACTCGGATTCATTGAACGTATCTTGTGTGGCGAAACGACCTCGGACATTAATTCGAGAACCATTTTCGATTGCCTAGACTACACAGTAGCCCCAATCATATTCAAACACAATAGGCATTCATGTGTGATAGTCAAAACAACATGTGACAATCAATTCAAATATAAATCTCATTTGAGCATTTTAACAAACACATAACACACATATTGTCATACATAGGCATTTCATCCATAAGGCAGGTAGTAGTAAGATAGGTTACATGAAGGAATCTGTAACTATAAATAAGGTAATTAAGATTCCTATCTCAACACCCTCTTTAAATATGTTTCAACAAGCATTTACTCATTCAGTCATTTTATCAAACACTTAGAATACACATAACAATGTACATGTAATAAAGTATTTATAACATTTACTATAACAAATCCTTTCAAAAGGGTTTTGCCACACTTGCAACAATCATATATTCTCAATCAATAGTCATGATAAGCATAAATTATAATTCCAAATTCATTCAAACATTTCAACAAATACATGATATGTATTTTAATATACAACTTAATTTACACATACATGCTATATCAAAAACGTTGTAACTAAAATCATATGACAGCAATCAAGTCAGACATAAATCATTGCCAACATTGAAAGCCTTGAAAACTATAACCTAAACATTTATAGTCCGCACCTTTCGTCGATATACTTATATCGAACTTAGTTTTTACACTATGCCTTTATTTATGGCACAACGGTCGATCCCTCTACTTAGATACCTAAAAAAGATTAGGATTAGGATTTTTTACCTAAGAACGGAGTCAAAATCGCTGGTGGAGAGATGCAGATAGGATGATTCGGCATGTGCAGCGGTGGGATCGAATCCCAGTAATAATCTCTCACTCCCTCTCTTCTCCTCACTCTTTCCTTCTCTTTTTCTCTCTTCTCTCTCCTAGGGTTTGGAATTTCGTATGGAATGAGAGAGGGGTGGGTTTAGGTCCTTATATAGGCCCAAAACTGATGAAAATTGCCCCAGGGCCATGGTATACTTAGGTTATAGCCAAAGAGTGGCTGTTTCGATCCAACAGAGCTCATCTGGAGGCCTATTTCCTACATACGGTCTGAGAAAAGTTCCTTGACATTGGATCTAGGCCAGGTTAAGATTTCAGTTCAATTAGATTTGTGTATCGATTGTGGAGGACCTATTTCATTTCAACGGTCACAATTACTCGATCAGGGAAACAAGTAACTGACATGTGTTGGAAATTTTCCCTGATTCAAGGGTGTAGTTGGGTCAGAATCTGATGGTTTGAAACCTTAAATTTGGCCTACAAGTAAATGGGCTAAATCACTTAACATTGAGTCTATTTTCTAAAGATATCCGCGTTTCTCACACACTTCGCTCCAGGCTCAAGTTGTACGTTTTTGGATACTATTTGGACTTGATTGCCGAGATAGTTGTCAAGCCTAATAAGGCGGTCATAACCATATAGTTTTGCAGTAATCGGACTTTCGACGCGCGGTGCAAGTCTGATACGGAGTTTTATGATGCTCTCGAGAGTAACTGGGTTTTGAGATGGATCCTTAGTTTTTAGGTAATGTAGCGTTCGCGATCCTATTAGTTTTAGGTCTTGCAGGTTGTATAGAAAGCAGTTCAAGCTAATCTCATAGATGATTTATTTTAGCACTGAGTTAACTTTTGTCTAACCCTTATAGGATTCGGTCCCTAATGATTTTTCCTGAGGTGATACTCAGGTCTTTGTAAGATTTTTTTCGAGACGCTACATGTCTACTCCACTTCCGACGGACGCACTTAACTCTTGAGTGTATCGAATCTCACTAACAAAGGTTTCAAATTAGGTTCACCTCAAACCAGAGGTTTCAAATCAGGTTCACTTAAAATTAGTATAACCTACTCTAGGCTAACTCTAACATGTCTACATGACACAAGTTTATACCCTACAGAGGAGCAAGGATCCACACAGGCCAAGGATCCATACAAGAAACCTACCAGTTTATGCTCCCATGAGTAAGGGTCAACACACATCACCTAGGTTTTAGACCACACAAGTTAAGGACCTACACAAGGACCTAAGTTTATGCTCTCCACAGAGCAAGGGTCAACACAAAGCACCCACCATGTACACTCCCATCAGAGGCCTCCTATGAGGGATTGAAAGGGGTGAGAAGTACCTTTGACCCGATCCTACAAAGGAATGATCACAAGGGTTCTCTGGACTCTAATGACTTAAAAATAAGTAGATGAGCCCCATTAAGCATGTTGATGAGGATCTCCACCTTTGACGATGAAGAATCTTTAGCTCCCTTGAACCGCAACTTAGATGATGTACTAATGTAAGACAACAGGTTGGGTCAAGGTTATGATGGAATCCTACTCTATTAAATATTTTCCTATAAAGGAGAAAGAGAGATTCCAATCATCTATGCATTCAAGGCATCCCAGCTTAATGATCTTTCGTTAAGATGGTAGCTGTAAGATCCTTGAATTCGGAAGTTCATTCCCCAATCCACTTTATTGAATGTTAATGATGAGGGTGGATTGGAGGATGAAATCCTATGAGAGAAAAGGCTTACGATACATGATCTAGGTTTAAACACTCAAAAACACTCTCTATTTTCTCTACCAACAACCAAGGGTAAACTCTCATTAAATAGGCAAAAGGTTCCAACAGATATAAAATGCTCATATTTTTGACAGAGTTTGATATCATGGAGCCGGGTTTGATATCATCGATCGATGTTATGAACTCAACTGTCAAATGCTTTTGAAACTTGTTGCCAACAGGTCGAGGAGATCGAACATGTTTCGATGTTATTGGATTTCGAACTCTGATTTCATCGACACAAGGTTCGATTCCTCGACATTTGAAAATGAGAGAATAGATGCCTTTGAAACTAATCTAGTAAGATATGATCGAGCATCACTCGATATCATTGGAATTTGAATATCGATGACAGTGTCAATTCATCGATAATTCCAAGAAATTTTCCTATCATCTTGCTGGACAGTTTATGTCCTATTTCGATGACATCGACCATGCCTCAATATGATCGATATTTGAATATCAATTTTATCAAGCGATCCTCGGTCCAAGAAAGATTTAACCTGAAAACTTGCTGGATAGATATGTATCCTAATCTAATATCATCGTAGGCCTACTGATATCATCGAGATTTGAATTTCGAGGATATCGAGGATCCCTTTAATATATCGAGAATCATGTGTTTTGCCTTAATAGTATATTGGACACAACTGACTAGATGTCGATGTTATCGAGTCGACTCGGTGGACTCGAGATTCAAAATTCGATGATATCAAGAAGTCCATCGATTTATCAATAATTCAGTCCAGAGTTCTTTGTCGTTGCTGGACATCTGAAGTCCTCAATTCGATAATATCGAGTGAGCTTCGATGACATCGATAATAAGGTTCGATGACATCAAACCACTTATCGATAAATCAACAAAGGTAGAAAATATAAGGATTTCTCAGAGTTTGCAAATTTATTTTCTCACCTAAAACCCTAGGATGTTCTATGCAATTTTAAGGGTTTTATATACCTGGTGTTTTGGGACGTAGGATGTAAGGCTAAGGTTTACCTTTGGCAGTTTGGGCACACATCCTATTGAAGCAGATGCTTGATTAATCTTCCTATGGGGCTCCCTTGTCTTGCTGACTCAATGCTCACACTAATTGACAAACCAGGGCACTTTTAAGTTCAATTTTTTATTAGTCGTAGGAGATTCTACCCAACTCCCATCACATTGGATCCCTTAATGGAGCATCGCATGCAAGGTGTTTGATCTTGGAGCTGAAGCATTAGCAATGTATTGTCCTCAATGGTTAGGGGAGCAATTGATAAGTTAATTCAAGTATAGGAGAGTTTTGAAGAAGCAACTCAAGCATGTCACATCAAAGGGGATCAATTTGACAAGTAAGTGTTAATTAGTGAGTCCATACTCTCTTTCCTTGTGTATGACTAAGGGTAAGAGTTTGTAACACAAACTCCTTAGGTTCTTGTGTAAGACCTATGCTCTTGTATAGGGCCAAATTTACCGGACACAGGTGTGTATGTGTTAGTCTCTATGGGAGCCTTCTGTGGGAGCAAATGTATATCCTTGGACTAGAACCAAGGTTATTGGTTAGCCAATTGAAAACTAACTAAAGTTGCTTGTGGGAGCCTCCGATAGGAGGGCACGCTAGGTCCTTGTGCAAGGCTATAAAGGTTAGAGGTGAACCCGATATAAAACCTCTGATAGTGAAATCTGATATACTCATGGGTTTAGTGCATCTGTCAGGAGTGGAGTAGCGAAACCAAACAACTATATATGCTTATGTTTAGGATTGTTATTTGAGCATTTGTTTAATTATGCTTATGCAATTGATTAGTGAATATATATGTGTGCATGATCAGTTGAATGCTAGGATTAATAGCTAACACATCCCACACACACACGTATATATTATCGTATATAAACTAGTTGCTTGAATGACATATCTATTGTTGCCTATGTGATTGGACCCACGATTAGCTTAGAAGCCTTAGTATTAATTTATCTCACTTAGTTTAACAAGTAAATTAGTTTAAGTTAGACAACTGTGTTTTAATTGGTAAAAAATTTATTTGGTCCTAATTACCCCCTATTCTCTAGGACAGCCTTCATTCTATAGCTTCACCAAGCTTTTACTCATAGTCGTGGTATCCTACACGTGCAATTTTAGATGAGTCTTAAAGGGTTCATTCGAGATAAATTATTTCCTTTGAAGCTTAACATATACGTAGATGTTATAGATCATGCCTTAATGATAGAGCAAAATAATGAAGACTTTTAAAGGAGTCATAAGTATAAGCAGAAGGACGAGGAACAAGAGCAGAGCTCCAACTAGTACATCGCAAGCGCAGGGCAATGCCCTAAAGAAACGAAAGATGATAAGACCCATTGTACCAATTCTATCTCAACTAGCATTAGAGCAGTTTTAGGGAAACTGTTATAACTAGGGAGAGCCGGGTCACTTAAGACATTTTTATAATTGTCCATGCCAGCAACAACTACAGGCATCTCAACAGCAGTATTAGAGGTCCCAACAGCAACACCAGAAGTATGAAGCCTAAGGTTCGTGACAGCTGGCCTAGGGATGCGTATTCATCGTAATGCTGAGAGATGTGGACGTCAATGGAGTGGTAGTAGAAGGTACCTTGATTAATTATGCACCCCCTAGAGTTTGTCCTAAAGTCGTGTGTTCCTTTATTTTGACTTCTTTCACATGTTCATCATCCCCTCAGCCTTCAGATGAAACTTTAGTTGTTGCTTCACGACTAATAAGATTTGGCCTTATTATATCTATGTGCGTAGTAGAAACATCATGGGCTCATACTCGTAGATAAAAGCACCCAAATTTTGAGGATAAAATTTCTTTTAAATGGGGTATAATGTAATGACCCGGATTAGATTTGGAACACATCGCATATACACACTTAAAACTAAACATCCATTCATTAACCCATTGAATTTCAACCATTGATTCATGTATCAAATTAATCCATTTATAACCATTAAATCGTGTGTTTAATTTGCCCAACTTAGACCATTAAGTTTTGTGTTGAATCTGTCATGCCCCAAAATTTGAGTATCCAAATAAGGTTACTTAAGACTCGAATGTCAAGCTTGTGAGATTAATTATTTAAATTTAATGCAATCTACAAATATTGCATACATTCCAATCAACATTTAGAACCAACTGAAGGGAAAAATACTGAAATAATTCTCATTAATGCCATGACTGTAAATAAATCATCCAACTTTTTAAATGAATCATGATTATATGGATATTCAAAGTCAAACTAACCTAATGAACAAAAATAAAACCAAAACCCAAACTAATCCTAATAAATTAAAATAAAACCAATAATAATGTCCAACTTGCTCGTAATACTGCATCTAAACACTTGCAAAACTGTTTAAGTGGTGATGAGCACGACGACTTGTGGGAACATATCTAACTAACTATTGAAAAATGTTCATTCATCTAGTTGAAGTAGAACAAAAGAGATAATATTACAAATTATAATGCAAGAGATGCAAGACATGTAATGCTTTCCATGAATCTAACTTAACCAAATAATGCTTTCCATAATCACTTATCCATCTCATGTCCATACATATTATGTAAGGCCCGTATCTTAGTCCGTGCCGTTCCGTAGGCTTCTGCGATCCTCCCGGTCGAATTTCATCAACCCTCGACCTGTATCTAATGTTTGCGCGCTATCCTAAGCCGAGGCCTACATATCGAAGTTGGCTTGACCCGAAACTTGTACCTTAGCAACCACACCATCGCCGCGGTTCTAACATCTTGACTTGTGCACCAATCCGATACCCAAGATAAAAGATGTGGGCCTGCGTTCATTTCAAGGAAAACGCTGCGCGTAGTGAATTTTGAAGGAATCTCTATAACATGTCCCATCAATCAATCAATCAATACACTCCATACCTCAAGTACAAGCTCCATCCATCTTTTTTTCAAAAGTCAACTCTCTCTCTCCTCTACCCATCCCTCTTTTACAAAATTTCAAACACACCCATGCTTCCCCATCTCCTTTTCTTATAACCACCGCTCCACCCATCCCTTCATCCATTATTTCTATCTCTCCCTCTCATTCTGTAGCAATTTTCTCAAAATTCCATGAGAGCTCCTACATCCAAGCTCTCTCCCAAATAGTAAGTTTGGCCCACCTTCTCATCTCCCATCTCAACCTTTCAATACCCATCAACCTCCATCAAAAGTGAAGGCAATGAGCTAAGGAGGTTAAGGGATCAAGGAGGAGTGTAATAGGTGGGTGATCTACTGTCAATTTTCATTTGAGGGCCCACTTATACGTGAGACCCGTTATGATGTATGTGTTGAAATCATGAGGGGCCCATAGTGACGGGGTCCCTCCATCATCGTCTCTCTCTCTCTCCCTCTCTCTCTATCCATTTTGATGAAGTGGGCCCCACTAATTTATGTTTTATCCGCATCATCCATCATGGATGGTGGGATTGACACACTCAGATCCATATCTCAACCGGCAGACTGAGTGAAGATGCTTCGTTTCAACACCTGATGTCTTGGCATAGATCCTTAGTGAGGGTGGCTAACATGGAGTGTGTGTACTGACGTGAGTGCATACTAACAAGCTAACTGAAAAAAAAAAGAGAGCACGATATTCTGGTGGATCCCACACGTGTGGACCCACCTCATGTGTACTTGAAACCAACCGTCCATCAGTTTGACGTCCAGCAGCATGTAGCTGCTGGACCATCAGCATGTAGCTGCTGGACCATCAGCTAAACCTGTGGGCCCCATCACATGATGTATGTGTTGCATCAAAACCGTCCAAAAATGTGGGGCCCACCATCAGTCATCCGTCCAGACGCTGACAGTGTTGACACCTCCACTCTCCCACACACACATATATGTATTTTAATATATACTATATAATATAATATATCATATATTATATGGTGGGCCACTCCTACGCGGGACCCACCTTTAAAAATGGCATCTGCACTGTCCAGATGAATTTGGACGGTGAGTATGGGCGGTGCCGCCAGCTGCTGATATATATATATATATATATATATATATATATATATATATATAAAAAATATTATATGATATAATATATAATATATTATAATAATTCAATGTGTGGGCCACCCTCCCACGTGGCACCCACCTTCAATATAGAAAATTTGCACCGTCCAGATGGATCTGGACGGTGGGCAGCCACCTGCTCTCTTTGCATATATAATGTATATACATATATAGTATATATTATATTATATTTAAACTATATATATATATATATATATATATATATGTGTGTGTGTGTGTGTGTGTGTGTGTGTCTCACAGCAGCTATTAAGCTGCTGTTGACGTCACCAGTTCTGTGGACCCCACCGTATATGTACTTTTTCCACGCTGTCCAGTAATCTGGACTGGTGGGACCCCACTCTGTTGTGTGTTACATCCAACCGTTCATCCCTTTTTTGTGATGGGCCACTTATGTGGACCCCATTGATGTATGCGAACCATCCATCCATCTGACCAGTTTCATGGCCCTACTTTGATGGATGTGATCCATCCAAACCATCCACCTATTTGGGCCACCTCGTGTCACGGTTTGAGACTAAAAATAAGGCAGATCTAATATCAAGTGGACCACCCTACAGAAAACAAGGATGTTTAACGCCCACCCTTGAAACCCTTTTGGGTTATAGAAGTTTTAATTCAATATAATATTTGTTTTCCTTCTCTGTTTAAGTCCTTGTGACCTTATGAACAGTATGGATGGAAAAATAAATACTATGGTGGGCCCACTAGAAATCTAACTGTGAAAATCATTACCAACATTGTCATTTGTGGTATGGTCCTGATGATCCTTTGGATATGATTCAAATTTTTTTTTTTTATTGTATGCTCTATAATGATCTCTAACACTGGATGAATGGTGTGTTTGACTCGGCCTATTTTACTCGACTCGGCCCATTTGACTCGTCCGATTCGACTCGGTCATTTGATTCGGCCTATTCGACTTGGCTTATTCGACTCGGCCATTTGATTCGGCCCCTTTGAATTGTCCCATTTGATTCAGCCCATTTAACCGTCCCAATTGATTCAGCCCATTTGTACCGGTCCATCTGATTCAGTCCATTTGATCGACCCAATTAATTCTGCCCATTTGTACCGGCCCATTTGTACTGACCCATTTGACTCGGCCCAATTGATTTGGTCCGATGTGATATATATATTAGCCTATGAGCAAGGCTTAATGTGATGCGTATATGCCCCAAAATTGAGGCCCATGTTAATGTGATTTAGGCTCTTGTATGAGGCCGTGGGCCCATTATATGATTGGTCCTATGAGCGTCATTCCTTGGAAGTGATGTTGGTTAAAGGTCCACATTGATGGGCAATGATAGTTGGATGTCCACATCGTGACCTTCCCTTAGGCCTGGCTAGGCCCATTTTCGTCATTCTCTAGTGGGTTACCCCAAACGATTGGGCCCCATTGATATTTCTTGGTCCATCATCGGCTGTGCATCCATGGATCTTGCCTTGCGTAGAGGCCGATTACTAATTCTGATTGTCAAGGCCGATTGTTAATACTGATTTTGATTATCGAGGTTGATTCTGATTATCAAGGCCGACTCCGATTGTCGAGGCTGGATATCAAGGCCGATTACCGAGGCCCATTGTGATGTATATGCAACTCGTATTTGAGGCCCATTCTGATGAGCATTCGGCCTTAGCTTGATGCATTTGAGGCCTATGTAAGGTATGTAAGGCTTATGTGATGAGGCTCATTGTGGTGCATTTGAGGGCCAAGTGATGGAGCCCATTGTGATGTATGTTAGGCCTATGTAAGAGGCCCATCATGATGTATATTAAGCCCTTGATTGAGGCCCATGGTATTATATATTTGGCCCTTGTGTGAGGCCATGGGTCCACTATATGTTAGGCTCTATATGAGTCATTCCTTGGGAGTAATGTTGGTTAAATGTTCAATTTGTTGAAGTCAATTGTGAATGATGGTTATTGATATCGATTATGAGTATGTGACAGTATAACATCATGATACATACCCATACGCATCATCTGCATGTTTGTTATGAGATATGATTGACCATTGCAAATGTCATAGTGCCGGTTGTCATGAGACTCCCTGATAGGCGAAGCTTATCTCATATGAGCGCACGGTATGTGAAGGATTGATGCATGACTAGATTGTATGACTCATGCATCTTGCATTGTGCGTTGTGATTATTACACGCCCTAGCGACATCAGGGTCGTAGCCTCCACAGGTATATCGTGGATGGTCAGATGGGACAATGAAAATCTATTACTAGTATCGGGCTACCATAAATGGCCCTGGGTGAAAATCCTTAAATCCTCTTAGTATCAGAGGATGCTCCAACGTCGAGACCGAGTGGATACATAAGTGTCGGAGTACCGAATAATAGGAGGTCGCGTCTCTCACTATGTCGTGGTCGGTTGGGAGGGGGTGTGGCCTTACCTGCCTGAGGGTAGGGAGTATAGCTAGGTTGAATTTAACCAGCTCGTGAATGGGTCTCCTATCGACATGCCAGATAGGTATTGACAGACTATTGGCTAAGCGGATAGTGAGGTTTCTTATGCTCACTTAGACTGTGCCGCTGGGAGACGGGCAGTGCCACTTGGAGTGTACTAAACCTCGATGATGATCTCAGAGATGAACTGTACTGATATGTAGACTTATTAAGCAAGAGTTGCATACTCATTCATTCATTCATTCACTATCCACTCGGACTGGTGGTGGGTAACTATTTGTTACGTGTACCTTCGCAGTGGCCAGGATTTCAGTTGGAGCGCGCGACTAACCTGAGATCAAGAGTTGACCACATTGAGTCTGACTATCCAAATTTATGTATGGGATTGGTTTAGATAGAAGTTCCATGTGATGGACCCCATAACCGGCGATACTACATACTATCATCCTGACTTCACACTCCAGCAAGGTTATTCCATTCGTACCGCATATTGCATGACATCCGCGACATATGACATTTTGGGTTACTGTGTTTCTGCATTTATATGGTTTAGATACGGCTGACGTATTTGTGAACACATAAGGAATTGTACATTATATTGCATTCTCGACATTTTATATTTGGCTCTTTGTAACTTCTCATTTACATGGCTGATTTGTATTGCGTACTCTGATATTGTATGACTTATGGACTTGTTAGTATTTCTTCTTAATATGTTATCGTATGATTTATGATCTTGTCAGTATTTCTGCTTACTTTGATAATTTATGATCTTGTCAGTAATTCTGCTTATTCCGATATTGTACAATTTATGGATTACTAGTATTTCTGGTATTGTAGGCTTATGGTATTGAATACTTGGCACTTACCTTGTGCACACACTTACACCACCCTCTAAGCTTTTCATAAGCTTATGCATGACAGATGCGTGCAGATGATATTAGGTTGTAACAGCGTGGAGCTTAGAGCATGTAGCTGACTTTTGGAGTTTTGATTTTATTTGACCTATGTATTTTCTCTATCAGTATTATATTCAAAAATTTATATTAGTGAATATGTGATGATGTTGTCGCTCTTGTGATTTGGGTAAACTTGTGGTTATGCTTCTTATAAGACTAATGTGTGTTAAAAAAATAAAAAATTCTCCTTGTAGGATCTCAAGATTAGATCCTGCCATATGAGTGCTAGGAGCCGAGAATGGGGTACTACGGAGGCTATCGGCACCGGATTTGGCGATTGAGATTCCTATGACTCCGATTTCTAAATTTGGGGCGTGACATATTATCAAGGAAACCATTCGGACAATCCCAAGTGCAGGTTGCGAAGTAGTAAAGTCTCAATAAGATCAAGGTCAATCAGCAGGAACTTAAATTAGTTCAAAAAAATTTTAGATTTAAAGAGAGGTCTGTGTTTTTAATTCAACGAATAAAAGAAATATAATAATTAAAAATAACTAAGTATCTAGGGATCCCTTCTAATTAATTTACGATACCTAGTTTACCGATTTAACTTTGATAACTCAACTAGAATCGAATAAGGATTCCTTCCAATTAGAAGATAAAATAGTTAATTTATAATTCAAAATTTCCAACAAGATAAGAATCTCAATTGAATGATTCTATCATGATGCAGTCGATAATTGATTGCAAGGAATTCCAAACATCTATTGTGCCCTGAGTCAACAATAAATCAAGGGATTTTATAGATCCGTACATTCTCTAATCAAGCCAATTATTTACAATTCCAAGCATCCAATATACCCAGAGTTAACAATGGATTAAAGATTATTTAAAGAAAAGCTTCTAAAGTAAAATTCAAATTAATTTAATTAAATATCATATATCATCATTCAAACCAATGTATTGAATAAAATAAACTAAAACATTGAAAATCAATTAGAAGTTTCACCCCTAATTATTAGCTAAGAGATTTGCTAAGCACACCTAACATCTTAAAACAAAAGTGAAAAACAAACTACAATTGGAAGAATAAATTGAAGAAGGAACACGCTGAAGAAGCGTCTCCCTAGCTTTCTCTTTCTCTCAAAACCCTAAGATGATGTCAATTCATGTCCTAGAATCCTCCTTAAATAGAAAAAATCCCACCAACTTAAGAAATCCATGAACTTTCGCACTTACGTGCATCATCGATTGAATCTCCATCCTTAATTGAATTGAAAATAACAAAAAGAGTCCAACAACCAATTTTGAATTTTGAGTAGTTTCTCGATTAATCAAAGCCACACTTTTGATTGATTAAAAGTGTCAAACATAATCTAGAGAGTTTAATCCAAAATCCAAAATTTCTCGATTCTTTTCCTGATCGATCGATGTCAATTGAAGGTTTCTCGATCGATCGAAAATTGGTGTTTTTTCTTTAATTGATTTGCACTTGATCTTCAATCTTCCTTTTTAAGTACTTCAGCTTCTTCTTTTTTTTTTTAATCTTCAATCTTGGTTCATCAATTCTTCACCATGCTTCATCCTCATCTTTTTTTGGACTTTAATTCTCTGCTTTTAGGCTCAATTTCAACTTAGACTTCAAATCTTTCTTCATATTGAAAATTAATCTAATTAGGCAATTTTAACGTTCAAACGCACGGGAAAGTGATGCAAAACTGGAGATAAATATGCGATATTTAGCACTCAATACAACCCCCAACCAGCATTTTGCTAGTCCCAAGAAAAATGTGTGAAAAGATTTCAAAATTCAAGAATAATTGTTTTTAAGAGAATAATTTCTATAGATTCATATGATCTTTCAATTATCTAAATAAAAAAATTCTATGGCACATTGTTTTTAAATTAATATCAACCTAGATTCCAACACCTAGTAAATAACCAGATTGAGTTCAAATCATTAATCATTCAGTTAAAAAATTTCAAATATTGAGTTCTATGGTACACAGTGAAATCTAAACTAAACACAACCAGATGTTCAATTTTCTACGGCAATGTTAACACTCATAATCACCCAAAAGTGGTCAGATCAACTAAAGACATTGAATCAAAACCTTCCTTATTGTTCAATATGAATTTTTGATTTTTTTAATTTTTTCATCATCGACTTTTACACTTTTTTTTTCCTTTTATTTTTTCATCAATAGCTAGCCCTTTTTTAATGTTCCTATTTTTTTCACATGTTCCTTGAAAAATTCTTCTCTTTTTTACCATGATAGTCAAGGTTTATCAGGCTTGGTTCCTAGAACTCTAGATAATCACCAAGTCATCATCATAAAATCAAACTTAGTCCCTAAAAGTGTAAGTATCAAACTCAGTCCCTAAAACTGTAAGTCATATGTGAAACTCATGACTCAATAATGTTTATAAATTTTCAACAAAAAATTAATAAAAATAACTCAATTTTGATATATATCAAGTAACTAGATTTTAGGCTTCTCATTACCAAGTGCCTTATCATTATATTTACATACTACTTTCAAATCACTTAAATTAAACTTTCGATTTTTCTTTTAAAAAGTTTAGCTTAAAATTGCAAAAGAAATTAATTTCAGGAAACATTCCAATGGAATCCCCACCCCCAACCTAGATGAAACATTGTCCTCAATGTTGAAAAAATGTGTATGCATGAATCAATACTCATTATGAGAAGCATCAAAGTAAAAGGGAAAAAGTGAGATGTTACTTGAGATGACGAATGGCCGTACAAAAGTAAAAAATTCTCCAAGTCGATGAGAATAACTAAACTGAAGGAATGCTACTAAAACACTTAATCCTAAAGTAACTAGGCTAATAAAGTAAGTAAAAGGGGCTCTTCATTAGACTAGGAGATCAATCCTGGTAGAAATGATCTTCTAGAGTGATTAACTCTTCCTCTGGAAAATATCTCAGTAAATTTCTCAACAAACTTCTCAATAGGATCATCCATAGGCCTATTTTATAGTAAGCTTGGACATCTTGGAGCATTAATGACAATAGAAAATTGTGCACCTCATTTAAAAAATTCCTTTATCATCATGAGGGGTCTTATATAAAATTGTGTGGATAGTCTAACACGACACCACACGCTACACACTGAAGCTTGGCAGAGCGTAGAATTATGGCTAAGTCTTAGAGAGGGGGGAGGTTGAAAAGGACCACTTAAAAATTCTTTGCCTAATTAAATAATTTACCAATTTAAACAAATATAGCACTAGTGTGTAATATTATAGACTTCAAATAATTTAACTAATTGAGTTACTATTTTATAATAAGAGATGTGAAATAGTAATTGTGTGTGTTATAATTTAAATGCCTAGCATATAATCCATTTCACGCATTTATATAACATAAAAATCCACATGCATTAATAGAATTGCATCCATAAAGACAATAACAAATACAAGGATATATAGTGGTTCGGTTAAATACCTACTACACTCCCAACGGACGCACTCTCCTCGAGTGTACCATATTTCATTATATTGGAGGTTTCCAATAAGTCACAGTTTTACAAGCTCACCGCAAACATACACGTAGACACCCGTGTTGGTGACGATCATACACAAGACCTACACGTACTCAACCATGTTGGTGGAACATAATTTCACTCATGTTAATAGCTCTTGCGGAGACTTTCTAGATTTTCTATTGGCACACCTATAATTGATACGGTCCTAATACAAGGATCGAAGTACATACCCATTGAAGGCTCCCACAGAGACTAACACGTACACAACTATGTCCGGTGAATTTGATCCTACACAAGGACCTATGCATACTCATGTTGAAGGCAATTGTACACAAAAACCTATTTGAGTTTGGATTCAAACTCAATGGACTAAAAAATAACAACTTTGTTTGATTGAGCCCCGTTAACATACCTTTCCTGAGATGCATATTTTCTTCTTGAATCCACTTCTCTTGTGCTCCCTCGATCCTTGATGTCCATCTTCTTTAGCTTTAAATGATTGACTACCTTTAGAATGTACCGATGAAGTGCCAAGGTAGTGGGATGGTGGTAGAATCTCTTACAACTAATGGATAGTAAACTCTAATTGAGGATTCACCTAGATCGACAGTCTAGAGGATCATAAACATGGAGATTTACTTGAAGGTTTAGTGTCTAATCTCTAGAGAATGCTTGAGATCATGATCTTTTTAAAATAGAGATTGGAATGCTCATTAGAGTGAAGAATTACTAAGAAGATAACATGGATTTCTTTATGATAGAGTATATGAGTAATGGTAAGGCTTGGGATGTACTAAGGTCTCTAAAACACTAAATTCCATCCTTTTTACAAAGATCCGAATGCCAAATATATAGACAAAAAACTCCAATGGATCTATAACAGCTAGTTTTTTAATTGATCGATAGAACCTTCAATTGATCGAACGCACATTCGATTCAATCGAGCACAATTTTGATATGATCACGAAACTCCATAGTTAAACAATTAACTTGATGGACGTTACTAGCAGTTTTCGATTGGACCGTTGATTAATTGATTGAAACCTTCAATCAAGTCAAGTCTAATCGATTAATTGTCGATTCAATCGACAATTCTTAGATTTATACTATTTCATTTTTTGGTTTCCAACAGATCTCTACCACTTAGAGTCTAACTTATGATTTTCGTTTTTAGCCTAAGGTTAGGGATGATAGATATAATGTTTTCATATTTAGAATGTATCATCTATATGTAGGTTGTTTTGCAAATAAAGGGGTTTAGGGCTAATATTATTAAGACACCTCACTTTTTCCTATGTCTTTAAGCATTGCTACTCACGTCGTTGAATCTTTGATCTTCAATATCTTCTAATGGGGACTCGATTGACTCAAGATACCCTAGCTCATGTTATTGATAAAACGAGACATTAACAATCTTCCCCCTTGTCAATTACGTGAAAAATCTAAACTAGACTTTGTCATGGTTCATACTAATGACAAACTAAAATAACTACACATATTATAATGATTTACAACATAAATACAAGATATGACATGTAAACTTTTCCTATGCTCCCCCCCCCCCCAACTTCATCAAATCCTCATAATATGGAGAACCTGCAAAATAACATTCAACTTGTTTTAGAGGGACTTGATCTCTCTCACTTTTTGTCAGTAAATGACAAAGAGACAATTCCATGGTTATACAAATTATTACATAAAATGGAAAGATTTACAAGTCATACATTTACGTATAAGCACATATTAACAACAAAATGCATGGTGCATATACGTTAAAATCATGAAGCATGCATATTATGGCTATTCAAAATATATACCTATAAAGCAACATGACCAATTATAGTTAGCAAAAACATATAATAATAGTGAAGCAACTTAAATCTAAACTATTAAAATAAAAATGAGGCTGAAATTCCAGATTTACCTATAAGCACATATAGACCTTATAAGGTCACCTATACCTCTTCACAACCCACTGAGATGTGAATTTCCTAGGACTTTGACTGTTTTCGGGAGAAAGAAATTTGTTCTTGAATTTATCTCTTAGGTGATGACCTATGTGGAGATATATGTTTGGTAGGAAATTTTCCTATGTGGTTCCTATCCTTATGATTGTTATCCCAACTAAGCATTTTCTTCATTTACTCATTGAGAATGACAACCTGTTTTATCAACTCCCTCATATGGTTGTTCATTTTTTAGAGGGGTTGGAAACTTTTTTTTTTTTTTTTTCCGGGGATCTTATAGGGGTGCTTCTTTATTGGTGTGTCGATTTCTTAGTCATGATATATTAACCTATCCGGTTTAAGACTGAGGTGGATTATAGCCTTTTAGACATTAAGTATCCAAACTTCAAACAGCCTATATCTCCACAGTTATGTGTGTGACCCATAGCCTGGCCCGTACCATTCCATAGGCTCTCGCAGTTCTCCTGGTCGAATTTCGGTGACCTGCAACACATAGATGGTATTTACGCGTGACCTTGAGTGTCATCCTGTAATTTTAAGTCGGCTTGACCTAAGACCTATGTCATTGCGACCGCATCATCGCAGCGGTTCCAACGCCGCGTCTCATGCGGCAATCCGAGTTGTACGTCAAAAGATATAGGTCACACTCTATTTAGACCATTGATTGTGTTTTGGTGGGACTCACCTATCACAATGGCACTTTTCCCAAGGGTAGGGTGAATCACCCTAAGCCATCCATAATTTCTAGTCAAAGCAATAATGACCCTAGCCCATAATGTCACGCCCCAAACTCGGAAACCGGGCTCACAAAGTTTTCGATCGCCGAATCCGACGCCGACAGCCTCCGTAGAATCCCATTCTCGGCTTCTAGCTCCCATTCGCCAGGTTCCGATCCTGGGATGCTACGAGGAGGATTTTCAATGTCAGTTTGATGCGTAATAAGCATAACCAAAGGTATAACCCACAAACAACAACCAAGAACTCTATTACATTTCTACTATGATAAAAAACTTTACAAGTACAATGAGCATAAAGGGAAATACAATGGTAAAGAACAAAAACTCCAAAATGATCAGCAACGTGCTCCTGCCTCAGCACTGCTGCGATCTAACGTCACCTGCACGCAACGGTCATGCATAAGCTTACAGAAAGCTTAGAGGGTGGTGAAAGTGTGTGCGCAAGGTAGTAATATGAACATGCAATATCAGAGCAATGCGGAATATGCAGATGGATCCATAATATCATGAGCCGTACCAAGGCTTATGCGATGCAAGACATGAATGGTATCGGCCATCCCAAGGCCATGCGAAGTGCAATGCAACTCAAGCATACAAATCCTCATCTATGTCCACACATCAATACAGCTCAAATATATGATATCACCGGGGTCTACTACACTCTAAACCAGATTGCCGCCATATCGCGCGCAATAAGGTAAGTGAAAGAGACCACACTATCCGTCTGCCAATATTGGGCACGACTCGTCGATAGCGGACCCATTCCTTGAGCTGGTCAGACTCAGCCTAGGATTGCCCCCTACACTCGGGCGGGTAAGGCTGCACCCCCTTCTAACTGACCACGACACAGTGGAGAGCCTAACCGTCTGGTAATCGGCACTCAACACTCATCTACCCACTCGGTCTACACGTTAGAGCAACCTCTTGGTACCATAAGGGTTTAGGGACTTTCACCCAGGGATATCTATAGTACCCCATGTAGAATAAGATTTTCTATATCCAATCCTGCCAACCACGATGCGTCTGTGGAGGCTACGGCCCTGATGTCGCTAGGGCGTATAATACCCATGTCACACAAATGCGAAATGCATGATTCCCGCTATCCAGTCATGCAACAAATCCTGAGCATATCGTGCGCTCATGTAGGGAAACACTGCCTAACTAGAAGCCCATAAACAACCTGCCCGAAGGCATATGCTATGATCAGTCAATCCTCATATCAAGCATGCATATGATGCGTATGATCATGAGTCATGAAACTATACTAAATATGTATATGAGTGATGAACCATTCTTACAACGCAGATGGGCCTAGACGGCCTATACACAATAAGTACGACCCAGTAATGGGCCCTAAGGAGAGTTGTAATGTGGACATCCAACCAGCATCACACTCGCAATGTGGACGTTAAACCAACATTGCCCCCAAGGCACGATTGTCGTAAACATTGCTAGTTAGTCTGTATGGGAATTACACATTGCAATGGACCGTAGGTTCCTCCCATTGGGCCTTACATGTATATCAAATGGGTCATATCTTATGGGCCTTTTATTTATCAGATGGGCCACATAAATGGGTCACACCAATGGGTCTTATGTGCATTGCAATGGGTCAAAACCCGTGGGCCTTGGATTGCATCAAATGAGCTTAACTCATGGGTCGAATGAGTCACACCAATTGAATCCCATATGAACGCCAAATGGGCCTTAACCCTTAGGCATTATATGAGTTCAATGGGCCTAAACCCCTAGGCCTTATGGTACATCAAATGGGCCTAAACCCGTAGGCCTTGTATAAACCAAATGGGCCTAAATCCATAGGCCTTGTATAAATCAGATGGGCCTAAACCCGTAGGCCTTGTATAAACCAGATGGGCCTAAATCCATAGGCCCTATATAAATCAGATGGGCCTAAACCCATAGGCCTTAAACAAATTAAATGGGCCTGATCCCATGGGCTCTAAATTACCTCAAATGGGCCTAATCCCATGAGCTTTGGAACACATCAAATGGGTCCAATCCCATGGGACTTGGGATATATCAAATGGGCCTAGTCCCATGGTCTTGAAACGTATCAAGTATGCCTAAACCCATAGGCCTTAGATATCAAGTGGGCCTAAGCCCATAGGCCTTATATCCATCAAATGGGCCTAATCCATAGGCCTTTCATGAATCAAATGGGCCTAACCCTTACATGAGTGGCCCACCCAATCGGCAACTCATGCATGAAAATGATCATACCGAGAGGATGGACGGTCTAGATGCACCACATGCATCATGGTGGGTCCCACTGTCCAGTGGACAGTGCGGATGGAGCACATACATTACAAAGGGCCCCACCGTCCGCTGGACGGTGGAGGCCACACAATACATAAGGTGGGTGCCACCGTCCGTTTGGATGGTGGACGTAACAAATACATCATTGTGGGTCCCATGTGGGGCCCACTGAAATGCCAATTTGCCATCCAAGCCGTTGATAAGGTCGAACAGACCTGTTTGAAGGAAGAATAAAAATTTTAACTTGGTTCAAAACATCTGTGGGCCCCAAAAAGGATTCCAATGGCAGAAATTCAATTCCACTGTTTCCTGTGGTGTGGGCCGCCCGAGTTCTGGATCGAGCCGAAATTTGGAGGGGGCCCACTTGAGGATGGGACCCATCTCATGTATAGATTGGATGATAAACCAACATTACGGTGGGGCCCACGGCTGGAGCCGTGGGTCCCTTGCTGGACGCCACCCACCCGCGCGCTGACGCTGCAGGCAGCAGCGTGCAGCGCTGCACATGGTCAGAGAAAGAGGCAGGGCCTCTTGCAAAGTTTTGGGAAAACCCAATTTCTGGGGTTTTTACCGTGTGGGGTCGACATCATGAGAATCCACTCCGCCCATTAGTTCCCCTGGCCCAAGACGAGCCCAAAGAGTCCAGAGTTTGAATTTTTTTATGCTTGGAAAGTGAAATAAAACAAGATAATGATCTTGAATAGTAAGGGTGCAACTCTCTAATGCTATGGCCCACCAGACCTTCCAACCAGCCCCATCCCTTGGCTCAACGCCTAAAACGAGATGGGTAAGAGGATGGACGGCTTGGATAGGGAATATACATCAAGGTGGAGCCTGCACAAGGGGACCACCCCAAAAGCTTCTCTTTTTCTTTTTTTTTTTGTTTTTTGTACAGGGACGTCCAGCGTCCCAGATGCTAGACGGTTGGCCTCTTCAAGTATTTGTGGTGGGCCTAATTAGGTGGGCCACCACATGGAAAATAGTGTGGATATTCCACACATAAAGTGGGCCACATTGGTGATAAAAAAAATGATGGTCTCGTGGTGAGGTCCATTTAAATAGGCCACACACCCTATTGCAATCTCAAAAAAAAAATATATATCAAAATAAAAGAAAATAAATAAAAGGGAAAGAGACATGGATAGTGGGACACGGCTTGTGATGGAGGGCTCCGCCACTATGAGCCCTTCCTTGCAATGAATCATACATCAAGTGGGTCATTTAGCACAAGGGCCATCAAAACTTAAAATCAACGGTGGGGATCCTTTCCCCACCAATATGGATGGTCTAGATGACCTTTCTAAAAGAAATAAACATCATGATGGGGTCCATGGAGAATGGCCCCATCATGGAATGATCATGATGATCCAAGTGGTCCATCGGCCACATTTTAAGGTCCCAAGTGAGATCCACACCATTGATCGGTGGGCCTCACTTGGCCCATCATAAAAATAAGAAAAATTAGTATGATCTAGCACCCACCGTCCGATCTTCTTACTCCTAAGGGTTCCTTGGCACCTTAGCTTCAATCCTAATGGATGAGATGAGGAATGGAGGGTTGAGATGGGAGATGATGGGGTGAAGAAGTGGGCCACACTTGGAGCTTGGGAATTTTAGAAAACTCCATACGTATGGGCTCTTTGTTGCTTGGGATTGAGATGAGAAAAATGAGAAAAAGAGAGAGTGATGTAGAGAGAGATGGATGGATGGATGAATGATGGTTGTGTAAGAAAGTATTGACTTTTGAGGCTTTTGTATAAGAGAGGTATGGGTGGTGAAGACTTTTATGGCTTTTTTTGTAAGAGAGGTATGGGTTTGGGAGACTTTTGTGGTTGCTTGGGAAAAGGGAATAAAGTGATGTGTACTTGACATGTGATGGCTTGATGGATTGATTGATTGATGGGATTGATGTGATTGATGTGACACATCATAGAGATTCCCTTGGGTTTCACAACGAGCGGTGTTTTCTCGCACCGAACGTTGGCCCATATCTCTTGACCAGGGTATCGCCTCGGCGAGCGAGTCGCGGCATCGGAACCGCAACAACGGCGCGGTCGCTATGGTATTGGTCTCGGGTTGAGTCGACTCGGGTTGTTCGTATATGAATCAGGGTCGCGCGTCGATATCGGTTAAGGGTCGAAGGTTGCCGGAATTTGACCGGTAAGACCGCGAAAGTCTATGGAACGGTACGGACCAAGATACGGGTCTTACAGCTCTCCCCTCCTTATAAAAATTTCATCCTCAAAATTTATACAAGTATCGCAACTAAGCATTACTCATGAAAAGAAACGTTATAATATCATCACATAGAATCGGAGATAGCATACAAAATACATCACATGATCAACCATCAAAGAGATGAGGATAACGCTCTCGAATCTCAGCCTCACGCTCCCACGAAGCCTCCTCTATAGAATGGTGACCCCACTGCACCTTCACCAATGGAATGACCTTGGTTCTGAGGACCTGTTCCTTCCGATCAAGGATACGGACCGGCTGCTCAATGTAAGAAGCGTCCTCACGAACCTCCAGCGGCTGCCAATCAATAACGGGAACTATATCTAACCCACACTTCCTCAACATGGAGACGTGAAAAATGTCGTGGACGCCAGACAACTGTGATGGCAAGGCAAGCCAATAGGCCACGGCACCAACGCGCCCAGTGATCTCAAAAGGTCCTATGAATCTCAGGGCAAGCTTGCCCTTCGCTCCAAATCGAACTACGCCCTTCATGGGCGAGACCTTGAGATACACATGGTCCCCTACATCAAACTCCAAGGGACGATGCCGACGATCAGCAAAACTCTTCTGTCGGCTCTAAGCTATGCGCATCCTCTGCCTGATGATGTCAATAGCCTCTGAAGTCTCCTGCACAAGCTCGGGACCTAAGAGACGACGCTCTCCAACCTCGGTCCAACAACTCGGTGATCTGCATGGTCTGCCATATAGTGCCTCAAAAGGAGCCATGCCAATGGTCGCCTGATAGCTGTTATTGTATACGAACTCATCCAATCGTAGATGCTCATTCCAACTACCCCCGAAGTTAATCGCACAAGCCCGAAGCATATCCTCAAGGATCTGGTTGACCCTCTCGGTCTGGCCATCGGTCTGCGGATAGTACGCGGTGCTGAGCTGCAAATCAGTCCCCATCGCACGCTGGAAGTTCCTCCAAAACTGAGACGTGAACCTCGAGTCTCGGTCAGAAACGATCGAGACTGGAATGCCGTGCAATCTCACAATCTCCTCAATAAATAATCTCACAAGCTGGTCCATAGACCAAGTCGCACGCATCGCAAGGAAATGTGCCGACTTCGTCAGACGATCCACAACAACCTAAATGGCGTCATGACCACGCTGAGTCCTCGACAAACCCATAATGAAATCAGTCGACACGTGTTCCCACTTCCACATTGGGACGTTCAACGGCTGCAATAGACCAGGAGGTCTCTGATGATCGGCCTTGACACGCTGGCACGTGTCACACTCGGCCACAAAACTGGTGATCTGGCGCTTCATCTCCGCCCAAAAATACTGTCGCCTCATGTCACGGTACATCTTCGTCGAGCCCTGGTGGATAGAAAACCGCGATTGATGTGCCTCGGTCATAAGATCTCTGCGCAACTCTGAAATATTCGGGACACATAATCGGCTTCTGAAGCAAAGTCCATCGTCTGTACCGATCTGCTAATCATCCTGACCCTCAGATGCCGCCTCAGCCATATAACTCTTCAACGACTCATCAGCCTGCTGAGCCTCGATCACCCTAGCTACAAGAGAGGGTTGAATCGACAGGCTCGATAACTGTACAATGGAAGACTGCAGGCCGAACTCAAAATCATGCGCTGCGATTCCTCAAGCATCCGCCACTCCTGAATCATCATATGCGCCACTAGGCCTCGTGGCTGACGGCTGAGGGCATCTGCCACCACGTTCGCCTTGCCCGGGTGATACTAGAGGTTAAAATCATAGTCTTTCAGGAGCTCCATCCAGCGCCTCTGTCTCATATTTAACTCAGACTGCGAGAAGAGGTACTTCAAGCTCTTGTGATCAGAGAAGAGCTCGAACCTAACCCCATAAAGGTAGTGCCTCCACACCTTCCGTGCGAAGACAACTGCAGCTAGCTCTAAGTCATGCGTAGGATAGTTTAGCTCATGGACCTTGAGCTGACGGGACGCAAAGGCCACTGGTCTTCCGCGTTGCATCAGGACAGCACCTAAACTGATATGCGAGGCATCAGTGAATACAATAAATCCATCACTCCTAGAGGGAAGAACGAGGACAGGAGCGGACGTCAAACGGTCCTTCAACTCCGTAAATGCTCGCTCGCAGGCGTCACTCTAAATAAACTCTACGCCCTTCCGAGTCAACCTGGTCAGCGGGGTTGCAATATGAGAGAAGCCCTCAATGAAACGTCGATAATAGCCCGCTAAACCAAGGAAACTACGGATCTCTGTCGCAATCGTGGGCTGGCCCCACTGACGCACTGCCTCGACCTTCGTGGGGTCCACTGCGACACCCTCCCTCGTCACCACGTGACCGAAGAACTTCACCTCTTCCTGCCAGAACTCACACTTCTCCAGCTTCGCATAAAGCTGGTGTGCGCGGAGGGTCTGCAAGGTAATCTCCAAGTGCTGCTCATGCTCCTTACGGGTCCTCGAATAGATCAGAATGTCATCGATGAAGACTACAACAAACTGATCCAGATATGGGTGGAAGACCTCGTTCATCAGCTGCATGAAGACCGCGGGTGCATTGGTGAGTCCGAAGGACATGACCTGAAACTCAAAATGACCGTAACGCGTCCCGAATGCCGTCTTCGGAATGTCCTCATCTCAGACCCGAATCTGATGATAACCGGAACGCAGGTTAATCTTTGAAAAGAACTGTGCACCCTGCAGCTGGTCGAATAAATCATCAATCATAGGGAGCGGGTACTTGTTCTTGATCGTGACTTTGTTGAGTTCGTGGTAGTCAATGCAGAGCCTCAACGAACCATCCTTCTTCTTCACGAAGAGTACCGGCGCTCCCCACGACGAACTGCTCGGACGGATAAAACCCAACTCTCACAACTCGTCCAACTGCTTCTGCAGTTCCCGTAACTCTAACGGTGTCATACGATACGGGGCCTTCGAAATAGGCGCGGTACCGGGCACGAGATCAATCTGGAACTCTGTGAGTCGACGAGGCGGAAATTTCAGAATCTCCTGGAACACATCGGAAAAATCGCAAACCACGGGCCAATGGTCGATATAAGCGGCAACAGGCTCCTCTATGGCGTAAGACATCACACAAGACAACCGCTCTCCTCTGGCCTCTGCAACGAACTGAAACTGTGGCACGCTGGGTATACAGAACGTGACGGTCCTCGCGGCGCAATCCAATATAGCATAGTACTCGGTGAGCCAATCCATGCCCAGGATGACGTCGAACTCAGACATCGGTAAAATAAAAAAATTGACAAGCAGAAAGGTATCCCCAACCAGAACGGGGCAAGACGAGCAAAATCGTCCCAACACTGCGGTCCTCCTCAAGGGAGTCGATACTGATAGGCTCTCACCAGCAGACTCCAACGGTAAGCCAGCCGATCGACAGAAGTTCTCGGCCACAAAAGAGTGCGATGCACCGGAATCAAACAGCACACGTGTAATGCATGCAGAGACTGGAAGTATACCCTCAACGACTCCTTCGGATGACTGCGGATCCTGCTGAGCCGCATAGAATCTAGCCTGAGCTGGCTGGGGAGGTGCCTGTCCCCTCTAAGCGTGCTGCTGCTGCTGATGGGGTCGCTGAGGTGGTCGAAACTACTGCCTCTGCTGCTGTGGCCTCTGAGGCTGGTAATGATGCTGAGGTGGCCTTGGTGGTGGAGGCTGCTGTCGCTGCTGCTGTGGGGGTCTCTGCTACTGCGGTGGAGGTCTCTGCTGCTGTGGACCTCTCTACTGCTACTGGGGGCTGAGACACTCCCATGAACGGTGTCCCGTCGCACCACACCTGAAGCAAGTGTCGGTGAACTGGCTCTGAGGTGGTGGTGGAGGTGCTGCTGGTGCTGATGGTGCTCGGAAAGCTGGACGACCTGTGCGCCTCTGCTGCTATGGTCGACGCTGCTGGGAAGGAATGGAAGAAGCCTACCTCTTCCGGTCTCTCCTTTGACCACGATCAGATTGAGAACTGGCCCACTCAGTTTCATAAATCTGAGCTCTCTGCACTACTCCTTGGAAAGTAGGGAGCTCATGCCCAATAACATGACCTCGAAGGCCGTAACGTAAGCTGTGCTCAAAACTGCGGGCCTTCCGCCCCTCGTCATCAACCATATACGGTGCGAATCTCGATAGTGCCACAAAATGGGTAGCGTACTGCGCCACAGTCATGTCTCCCTGCACCAGAGTCTCGAACTCTAAAGCTCACTGACGGCAGATATGGTCGGGAAAATACTGCTCCTCGAATCGATCAACAAAGTTCTCCCATGTCCAGATATACTCAGGTCCGGCAACACGGGTAATAGAGGTCCACCAATGCTCGGCCTCACCCTGGAAGAGAAATACTGCTAACCGGACGTGCTGCTCGGTCGTGCATGACATGGTATCGAAAATCTTCTCCACATCGGAGCGCCATCTCTCTGCTGCGGTGGGATCTGGTTCGCCCTGAAAACGTGGGGGATCAAGCCGTCTGAACTCACGAAGTAAGGCGCTCGCGCGCTCCTGCTCTGCCTGAGCTGGTGAAGCAACTGGGCGTCTGCCCTGTCCCTGGAGTGCGGCTGTTACAGCCTATAACATCTGCTATAACTGAGAGGCACTCACAGTCACGGTCGGCTCCGCATCGGCCTCAGGTGGAGGAATGTCATCCTCAAGGAAGGAAGCAGGGATCTCTGAGGGTGGAACGAGGGACGCAGGGGGTAAAGCTGGAGCCTCCGGTGGTGAAGCAGAATCCTTAGGTGGTGGTGTGGGAGTCGATCGGGTAACCCTCCCAGGCGCCATGTCCTACAGGAAAGAGCGAAGGCGCCTATCATTTTCAAAACTCTCGAAGATATGCACGTTAACGGTCTGTAATGGAAGGTTGCTAAGCTATCCGAACTTCGAAACTCAGTCATTCTACACTCATAGTAGACATGTAATATTGTTCTCGGTTATTCCCAAGTTATGCTCTGATACCAACTTCTGTCATGCCCCAAACTCGGAAACCGAGCTCACAAAATTCTCGATCGCCGAATCCGGCGCCGACAGCCTCCGTAGAACCCCATTCTCGGCTACTAGCTCCCATTCGCCAGGTTCCGATCCTGGGATGCTACGAGGAGGATTTTCAATGTCAGTTTGATGCGTAATAAGCATAACCAAAAGCATAACCCACAAACAACAACCAAGAACTCCATTACATTTTCACTATGATCAAAAACTTTACAAGTACAATGAGCATAAAGGGAAATACAATGGTAAAGAATAAAAACTCCAAAATGATCAGCAACGTGCTCCTGCCTCAACGCTGCTGCGATCCAACGTCACCTGAACGCAACGGTCGTGCATAAGCTTACAGAAAGCTTAGAGGGTGGTGAAAGTGTGTGCGCAAGGTAGTAATATGAACATACAATGTCAGAGCAATGCGGAATATGTAGATGGATCCATAATATCATGAGTCGTACCAAGGCTTATGCGATGCAAGATATGAATGGTATCGGCCATCCCAAGGCCATGCGATGCGCAATACAACTCAAGCATACAGATCCTCATCTATGTCCACACATCAATACAGCTCAAATATGGGATATCACCGCGGTCTAGTACACTCTAAACCAGATTATCGCCACATCACGCGCAATAAGGTAAGTGAAAGAGACCACACTATCCGTCTGCCAATATCGGGCGCGACTCGTCGATAGCAGACCCATTCCTCGAGCTGGTCAGACTCAGCGTAGGATTGCCCCCTACACTCAGGCGGGTAAGGCCGTACCCCCTTCCAACCGACCACGACACAGTGGAGAGCTAACCGTCTGGTAATCGGCACTCAACGCTCATCTACCCATTCGGTCTGGACGTTGGAGCAACCTCTTGGTACCATAAGGGTTTAGGGACTTTCACCCAGGGATATCTATAGTACCTCATGTAGAACAAGATTTTCAGTATCCAATCCTGCCAACCACGGTGCGTCTGTGGAGGCTACGGCCCTGATGTCTCTAGGGCGTACAATATCCATGTCACACAAATGCGAAATGCATGATTCACACTATCTAGTCATGCAACAAATTCTGCGCATATCGTGCGCTCATGTAGGGCAACACTGCCTAACCAGGAGCCCATAAACAACCTGCCCGAAGGCATATGCTATGATCAGTCAATCCTCATATCAAGCATGCATATGATGCGTATGATCATGAGTCATGAAACTATACTAAACATGAATATGAGTAATGAACCATTCTTACAACGCAGATGGGCCTGGACGGCCTATACACAATAAGTACGGCCCAGTAATGGGCCCTAAGGAGAGTCGTAATGTGGACATCCAACCAGCATCACACTCGCAATTTGGACGTCAAACCAACATTACCCCCAAGGCACGATCACCGTAAACATTGCTAGTTAGTCTGTATGGGAATTACACATTGCAATGGACCGTAGGTTCCTCCCATTAGGCCTTACATGTATATCAAATGGGTCATATCTTATGGGCCTTTTATTTATCAGATGGGCCACATAAATGGGTCACACCAATGGGTCTTATGTGCATTGCAATGGGTCAAAACCCGTGGGCCTTGGATTGCATCAAATGAGCTTAACTCATGGGTCGAATGGGTCACACAAATTGAATCCCATATGAACGCCAAATGGGCCTTAACCCTTAGGCATTATATGAGTTTAATGGGCCTAAACCCCTAGGCCTTATGGTACATCAAATGGGCCTAAACCCGTAGGCCTTGTATAAACCAGATGGGCCTAAACCCATAGGCCTTGTATAAATCAGATGGGCCTAAACCCGTAGGCCTTGTATAAACCAGATGGGCCTAAATCCATAGGCCCTGATAAATCAGATGGGCCTAAACCCATAGGCCTTAAACAAATCAAATGGGCCTGATCCCATGGGCTCTAAATTACCTCAAATGGGCCTAATCCCATGAGCTTTGGAACACATTAAATGGGTCCAATCCCATGGGACTTGGGATATATCAAATGGGCCTAGTCCCATGGTCTTGAAACGTATCAAGTATGCATAAACCCATAGGCCTTAGATATCAAGTGGGCCTAAGCCCATAAGCCTTATATCCATAAAATGGGCCTAACCCATAGGCCTTTCATGAATCAAATGGGCCTAACCCTTACATGAGTGGCCCACCCAATCAGCAACTCATGCATTAAAATGATCATACCGAGAGGATGGACGGTCTAGATGCACCACATGCATCATGGTGGGTCCCACTGTCCAGTGGACAGTGCGGATGGAGCACAAACATTACAAAGGGCCCCACCATCCGCTGGACGGTGGAGGCCACACAATACATAAGGTGGGTGCCACCGTCCGTCTGGATGGTGGACTTAACAAATACATCATTGTGGGTCCCATGTGGGGCCCACTGAAATGCCAATTTCTCATCGAAGCCGTTGATAAGGTCGAACAGACCTGTTTGAAGGAAGAATAAAAATTTCAGCTTGGTTCAAAACGTCTGTGGGCCCTAAAAAGGATTCCAATGGCAGAAATTCAATTCCACTGTTTCCTGTGGTGTGGGCCGCCCGAGTTCTAGATCGAGCCGAAATTTGGAGGGGGCCCACTTGAGGATGGGACCCATCTCATGTACAGATTGGATGACAAACCAACATTACGGTGCTGGACGCCACCCGCCCGCGCGCTGGCGCTGCAGGCAGCAGCGTGCAGCGCTGCACATGGTCAGAGAAAGAGGCAGGGCCTCTTGCAAAGTTTTGGAAAAACCCAATTTTTGGGGTTTTTGCCGTGTGGGGTCCACATCATGAGAATCCACTCCTCCCATTAGTTCCCTTGGCCTAAGATGAGCCCAAAGAGTCCAGAGTTTGAGTTTTTTTGATGCTTGGAAAGTGAAATAAAACAAGATAATGATCTTGAATGGTAAGGGTGCAACTCTCTAATGCTATGGCCCACCAGACCTTCCAACCAGCCCCGTCCCTTGGCTCAACGCCTAAATCGGGATGGGTAAGAGGATGGACGGCTTGGATAGGGAATATACATCAAGGTGGAGCCTGCACAAGGGGACCACCCCGAAAGCTTCTCTTTTTCTTTTTATTTTTATTTTTTGTACAGGGACGTCCAGCGTCCCAGACGCTGGACGGTTGGCCTCTTCAAGTATTTGTGGTGGGCCTAATTAGGTGGGCCACCACTTGAAAAATAGTGTGGATATTCCACACATAAAGTGGGTCACATTGGTGATAAAAAAAAATAATGGTCTCGTGGTGGGGTCCATTTAAATAGGCCACACACCCTATTGCAATCTCAAAAAAAAAAATATATCAAAATAAAAGAAAATAAATAAAAGGGAAAGAGACATGGAGAGTGGGACACGACTTGTGATGGAGGGCTTCGCCACTATGAGCCCTTCCTTGCAATGAATCATACATCAAGTGGGTCATTTAGCACATGGGCCTATTGGATGGTCTAGATGACCTTTCTAAAAGAAATAAATATCATGATGGGGTCCATGGAGAATGGCCCCATCATGGAATGATCATGATGATCCAAGTGGTCCATCGGCCACATTTTAGGGTCCCAAGTGAGATCCACACCATTGATCGGTGGGCCTCACTTGGCCCATCATAAAAATAAGAAAAACTAGTATGATCTAGCATCCACCATTCGATCTTCTTGCTCCTAGGGGTTCCTTGGCACCTTAGCTTCAATCTTAATGGATGAGATGAGGAATGGAGGGTTGAGATGGGAGATGATGGGGTGAAGAGGTGGGCCACACTTGGAGCTTGGGAATTTTGGAAAACTCCATACGTATGGGCTCTTTGTTGCTTGGGATTGAGATGAGAAAAATGAGAAAGAGAGAGAGTGATGTAAAGAGAGATGGATGGATGGATGAATGATGGTTGTGTAAGAAAGTATTGACTTTTGAGGCTTTTGTGTAAGAGAGGTATGGGTGGTGAAGACTTTTGTGGCTTTTTGTGTAAGAGAGGTATGGATTTGGGAGACTTTTGTGGTTGCTTGGGAAAAGAAAATAAAGCGATGTATACTTGACATGTGATGGCTTGATGGATTGATTGATTGATGGGATTGATGTGATTGATGTGACACATCGTAGAGATTCCCTTGCGTTTCACAACGCGCGGCATTTTCTCGCACCGAACGTTGGCCCATATCTCTTGACCAGGGTATCGCCTCGGCTCGCGAGTCGCGGCATCGGAACCGCAACGACGGCGCGGTCGCTATGGTATTAGTCTCGGGTTGAGTCGGCTCGGGTTGTCAGTATATGAATCAGGGTAGCGCGTCGATATCGGTTAAGGGTCGAAGGTTGCCGGAATTCGACCGGTAAGACCGCGGAAGTTTATGGAACGGTACGGACCAAGATATGGGTCTTCACATAATTACTCCATTTTTCTCAAAACACTTATTACTTAACTAAGAGAGAGAGAGTGTGTGTGTTTGAGACCCATATCCTAAACCATACCATTCTGTAGGCTTTCGCAGTCCTCTCGGTTAAATTCTGACAACCCGTAATCTGTTACCGGCATTTGTGCACAATCCCAAGACGTGTCATGTATATCAAAGTCAGCTCAACCTGAGACTTGTACCATTGTGACTGCGCCGTCACCGCGGTTTCGACGCCGCGTGTTACGCACCGAGGCGATATCCTGGCCAGGAGATGTGGGCCCGCGTTCAGTTCGAGAAAAAATGCTGCACGTTACAAATCTTGAGAGAATCCATCACATCAATCACTTCACTTGTCAAAGTACACCCATTAAGTCAAGTACCCAATCCTATCCCCTAAGTACACTACACCATCCCCAAAGTCAACCTTCCCATCCCATCTCTTACACACCCCATCACTCCTCTCCCATCATCTCTCACCTCTCTCTCATTTCTCTCCCAAGCTCCATGAGAGCAACTCCAACGTCCATGGCTTCCATGGAGAGGCTAGGTGTGGCCCACCTCCCTACCGCTCAATCCCACCATGCAAAAACCATCTCCACCATTCAAATGCATCCCTTGGAGCTATAGAACATGTTGATGGAAGAAGGAAGAAGAGATCATGAGGTGGGTGTTCATCATCTCAGTTTTGATTTAGGGCCCACTCGTAATGGGACCCACTTGGTGCATGCATTGTATTCGTAGGAAACCATATTGGTGGGGTCCCTCCCATCTCCAGATTTTTCTCTCTCCTCCTTTCCCTCCCCTTTTGTGTTGATGGCCCATCTTGATGTATGATCCATGTCGTCCAAACAAGTGGACCAAGTTAAGCCCACGTTGCAGCCACCTCGCTACTGGTTTGGGCAGCCCCTGCTTTGGAGGAAAAACACAAATATCAGCTTGGTCCATGTGGACCCCACAAGATGAATGTGTTTTATTTCCACACCATCCAGTGATCTGGACGGTGGAAACCATCTTGATGTATGTGCTTTATCCATGTCAGCCACCTGTAGGCGGTGGGCCCTGCCCCCCCCCCCCCCCCCCTCGATGCATGTAATCTATCCCCACCATCCAACCGGTAAGGACGGTGGGTCTTCCGCAATGTATGTAGTCATCCGCACCGACCATCCATCTTGCTGGCGGAGCCTACTGTGATGTTTTCAAGCCATCCTCACCGTCCAATTGCTGGACGGTGGAACGCACTGTGATGTATCTGACCCATTCATCCCTAGCCAGAAGTGGGCCCACCTCGATGTTACAAGCCATCTAGACCGTCCATCATCTGGATGGTGGATGTGGGGCACCACCGTGATGTACGTTACATCCATGCTGTCCGTCTGTTTTGACAGCATGGGACCCACCTTGGTGTATATATTCCATATCCACCGTCCGTCCATCTGATTTGGACAGTGGACCCTACTTGATGCATGTGTTATATATCCTAACCGTCCGTCCATTTTACATGGACGTGGACCCACCCCACACGTGTGGGGTTGGGGTCCACCCTATATATGTATTTTGTATCCTTCCTTCCATTTGTTTCCCACATGGGACAGATGGGGCCCCCATTGATGTACATGTTACATCCAACGGTCCATATGCATGGACGTTCCCAAGTCCTGTGAGGCCAGTGCGATGTATGTGTTATATATACACTTCGCCCGTCCATTTTTTTTTTTTTTTTGCAGTCGTGGGAGCCACTCCACGCGTGTTGCACGTGTGGAGATGAGCCCGCATTGATGTATGCCTTCTACCATCCACACCGTCCGTCCAGATTGGACGTTGTACGTTGGAGCACCCCCTTTTTAAATAATAATGATATATAATAATATATAATATAATATTCATAATATTATATGGTGGGTCCCACGTGGCACCCATCTTTGCTGCATGTATATATTCACACCGTCCATTAACGGTGGGGACCCACCTTTGCTGCATGTGTATATCCGCACCGTCCATGTGCATGGGACGGTGGGCCCTGATGTGTGTGGGGCCACCTTGTAGTATGTGTTGATGGTCCATGTGTACGTGGACCCCACCTTGGTGGATGTATTATACTCGCACTGTCCAGCAATATGGACGGTGGAGTCCACCTAGGTATGTTTCGTCCATGCTGTCCACACGTGGACAGTGTGGCCCTCATGATGTAAGTGTTGTATCCTCACCGTCCATGTGGATAGTGGGGCCTGCCATTGATGCATGTATTCCATATCTATACCGTTCGTTTGTGCAGCCTACCAGGATGTGTGTTGCATGCACACGGTTTATCCATTTTTTTACGCCCGTTGGTGCAGCCCATGTATGTGGCCCATTTTGATGTATTTGAGGCCTAGGTGCAGAGCCCACTTGTTGAGTATTTAGGCCTGTATGAGAGGTCCATTGTTATGTGTTTGAGGCTCATGGGTTGTGGCCTAATGTGATGTCTTTTCGGCCATATGTCGTGGCCCATTGTAGCATATTTATAGCTCATTCAATTCGGCCCATTTGGATCAGGCCGTTTGACTCAGCCCATTTGACTCGGACCATTGATTCAGCCCATTTGAATTGGCCCATTCGATTCGGTTCATTTGACTCGGCCCATTTGAATCCGTCCTTTCGATTCGGTTTAGTCGAATAGGCCCGTTTGACTCGGCCAATGATTTGGCCTATTTGATTCGGCCTATTTGATTCAATCCATTTGATACAGCCCGATGTTATATATATATATATATATATATATATATATATATATATATATATATATATATATACATACATATATGCATCACATTGAGCCTCACTCATGTGCCAATATATATATATATATATATATATATATATATATATATATATATATATATATATATATATATATTGGCACATGAGTGAGGCTCAATGTGATGCATATATGCCCCATAAGCGAGGCTCATGATGATGTGTATTAGACCCTTGTACGATACCGTGGATCCATTATACGATTGACGCTATGCGTGCCATTCCTTGGGAGCAATGTTAGTTAAAGGTCCACATTGATGGGCAATGATGGTTGAATGACTACATTGTGACCTTCCCTTAAGCCTTGATCAGTCAATTATAGAGGCCGATTACTGATTAATTCCAATTATCGTAGCCGATTGCCGATTCCGATCACCGAGGCCGATTATTGATCAATTTCGATTGTTATGTCCGATTACCGATTAGTGATCGAGGATGACCGATTGTCAATTTCGACTGCTGAGGTCGATTGTATAGGCCGATTGTCGAGGTCAATTATCATGGCTGATTCTAATTATCGATTCTGATTATCGAGGCTAGATTTCTTAGTCTATTGTCGAGGCCCATTGTGACATATTCTCAGCCCGTATGTCGTGGCCCATTGTGATATGTTTCCAGCCTAATTATCGAGGCCCAACTTGATGTGCGTAAGTGTAACATATCAAAAATTGAGGGTCAGGCAGAAACCTAACTCCCGAGTTCCAGAACGTCACTTATGCAACATAGATAATGATAAATGCATGTTGTCTGTGGAATGACATTAAACAAAATTGAGACTAAGCCAAAACAACATATCATACTCTAGAGACAGTTAAATTAGCAAGCGGAAGACTGTGATAGTATATATAACATATATAAACTGTTATATGTCTCCAGAGCGTGAACATATTACCAGGTTAAATATATACATGTATACTCCAAAATGAACAAAAAGAATATACATGAGTGCTCAAGAAAAATATAGAATGACAAGTGTCATGGTGTCTAATCAACCTCCCTGTAATCCCGTCGATCAGAACACGTATAAAGGAGGGATCCTCCTCCTCATCATCAAGTCCGGCTCCGCCTCGCAGGCCGCGCCATCATCTGCAATTACAAAAGGGTCTGGTGGGTGTCCGGAACACCGTCTTGTAACGTAGGAGTGAGTAATTAACTCAATGGAATCATAGAACAAAGATTAGCATGTTATCAAATCAATCACGCGTTAATAGTAAAGCAAACAATCAAACATTCCTAGATACTGTTGTTAATGCAAACATGAGATGACATGATGGATGCCCTCACCGACATTCTCCCTCATACGGCACCATCTTACGCCCGCGGCATGCTTGCGTTCCTCTCAGTGCTCCACATCTTCCAGGCACATGCAATGTGATGTGGATATGATTACCAAGTTGTTATTATTCCTTTTCATACATCAGTATTAGAAAACTAAGGTACTTTTCTTATATCAATCCCAACACAGATCCTGTCTAGGGTAATTACTCCTAGTAATCTCATACGATGTTAAATTTCTAAGTCGTTGCAAGGGCTGTCAGGGTTGTTGCACGCACTCATTGCTCCTCTCCCCCATCACCTTATCAATACAGGCCTAGTTATATCATTAAGACTGCATCAGGACTCGTCGCCCCCATGCGGTGTCAGGATAAACTCAAGGTCACTACAAAGGGCTCGTCACCTGATCAGTGTAGGCCGACAGCAAGAATATAGTGTCCTATACCACCATAATCTGCTCAGAGTAGGGTGCTCACTGGTCACAACGAGGAGGTTTATGGCCCCAGCATAGGCCGACAGCTCGACCACAGTGTCGCATACCACCATGCCCGGCTCATGAATCTTTATGGATCAAGGTACCATGGTTGACAGGGTTTTCAATGGTAAGTTCAGTACCATAGGTTCAAGCAGTTATGACTCATACATGGTGAACATACAATGGCCAGTCGGATTACTTGACGGGCTCGACTAGTACGAGCGCATCTCAAGTCGAACGACATGAAGTGCGTAAAACACTTCGTGTGGCCTAACCACTATCGCCAACTCAAAACACGACTCACGTTCATCGATGCGTTCTTCGTGGCAAATATAAGCCAACCACGAATTTACTTTGTTACCGACTGCCTGGACTAAACATAGCCCCAAACATTTGTAAGTCAACATCAGTAATTATATATGAGTAATGGAAATGAAATACAACAACATAAGCATGTTGAAACATGTTATAACATACCACTTAAGCAATTTATCCAACACATGCATTTCATACACAGTAAAATCTATACATATAGCCAACATGGTGAAAATCATATACATCAGCATATTACTTGAGAATTCAATCTCAAAACTCATTCAAAACTCCATTTACTCGATACATACTAGTACAAACATTTATACAAACACTTAGTCTACACTTTTTAGTCTACATAGCGTATGTCGACTCAAAGTGCGCATTAGGGCAAATCTCTTCGCCAAACCAATCATGCATGCATTCCTAATATACTAACATGAAAAGGAGCCATGGAAAACATTTCAGCAAATTATGGATGTAAACAGTATTTCCTACAAATGATTAAAATGCCCTAAATCTCATATTTTCCATACGCTTACGAAACGAAAAACGGACAGCATGTTGTACATGTCAAACGGCGTTACCATCAATAATCTACTATTAAACGACATTGAAAGCTTTGAAATCAGTCAATCACAGCGTCTAAAATCCGCACCTTTTGCCGTAGACGTGTATCGATTCGAATAGAACGTCAATGCTTCGTCAACGGAGTAAATGCGACCTGATGCACAAGTACATAAGCTACTTTGCCATTTGAATCGAAGGAATCCCTAAAATAGCAAGTGCTTAGGGTTTTCTTACCTAGAAGTGGAGCTGAAAACACCGGAATGGCGGCGCAGAAGCGGCGACTATGGAAAATGGAGCAGCAGGGAAGACTCCCAGGAGAGAGCTCCAAATCTCCCTCCCTTTCTCTCTCTTTTCTCTCTTCTCTCCCCAAATTCGTATGGAATGGAAGAGCATTGGTTTAAGCCCTTTTTATAAGCGCAAACATGACCAAAATAGACTTGGGGCCAAGGTATACTTATTTTGTAACCAAAGAGGGCTTGTTCTGATCCAATGAGCATTTCTAGAGGTCCTGTGATTGAATGCGGTCGGACTTAAGCTCCTTGACATTGGATCTAGGTCAGGAAGAGTTTTCAGTCCGATCGAATTTCCCGATCGCCCGTGGCGGACCAGTTTCAGTTCAACGGTTATGGGAACTCGATCAGGGATTCCAAGTATACTGACCTGAGTGAGAAATATTCCCTGATCCGAGGGTGTATTTAGATCAGATTCTGATGGTCAGAATGCTTAAAAAGAGCGCGCAAGCGGACGTGCCAGATTTCATAAATTATATTTATTTCTCACACTCTTCATTTCGAACACAGTAAAATAGCGTCAGGACATCAGTTGGACTTGATTTTCGAGATGAAAGTTAAGTCCAACTAGGCGGTCAGGATTGTCTAAGTTCGGGGTAATCAGACTTCTGATGTGCGGTCTAGAGCCGATATAAAGTTTCCAAGGTGCTCCAGAGAGTAATCGGGAATAGAGTTTGATCCTAGGCTTTACAGTATTGTAGCGTCACCTATCCTATACGTTTTGGCTCTAGCAAATCGTATCGAAAGTGATTAGTGCGAATTTCACAGGTCATCTAGTGCAGCGCAAGGTGATTCTCATTAGATTTCTAAAGGAAGTAGCCTATAATGATCTCTGTTTGAGATGAAATTCGAAGGGTGGAGTGAGGGTATTTGAAAATGAAAGAAGGAAGAGTTTGGAGGGGTAATTTTTACTAAAACTCGGACGTTTGGAGCAAAAGGAGAGCTTGGAGGGTCACTTTGTTAAGGAAGTATTTGATTGTAATATTTTTAACTAACGTCTCACATACCAGGGGGCTACCCTAGCCCCCAAACACCTCCAGTCCAAAGTCCGGACCCAACCGAGTAATTTGACCGGCGATGCATCGCGGAATCAGCAATGCCATCACCTACCAAACTCACATCTGGCGATGGCCGCCCTATGGGGCTGGTTCCCCCTGTCCCCAGGGTCACAAAAAGGTATGGTTCCCACCTTGGTTCATTGTACATTGGCCTGAATAGGCCCACGATTCTGTCCAAGGTGTTTCGGGGCCAATTTGCAACCCGGAATGAGTTTATGTATCATGTAGCATATGATTTTGGGGTAGGAGACGCTAATCTATCTAACTAACTTATCTATTTTATTATATTCCAAAAGATTAAGGATAAAAGTCCATTTTACCCAGTTATTTACTATTCATGGTAAGCTTTAGTTCGGTATTATTCTTCATCATGAAGACCTTAGGATTAGTGATCTTTACTATTTAGACTTGAGAATCTGTGGTTAAGATGGAAGTACTTAGAGAAATTCGAAGAATGAGGTGATGAAGGGTGAGATTTTGAAGGAAATAGGGAAAATTTGATTTTTAGACTTTGGGATTGATCATTGAGAGTGAAATGGCTGACCCATTGCCTAAGGACGTCTAATCCCAGGTTGACAAAAAATCTGGGGTGTTACAGTAAGACCCATTAGTGCGGCTCATTGATGCGTCCCCCTTGTTGGATATGAGGCCCATTAGTGCGACCCAATGATGCAACCCACTGTGATGTGTATAAGACCTATTAGTGCGGCCCAATGTATCAACCCGCCGTGATGTGTAGGTCCACGTGCTGCATGTGTAAGGCCCAACTGTGATGACTATTTGAGGTCACTTGTTGGATATTTGGGCCCACCTTATGTTTGACTCTATGTGGACCACTGCTTTGGAGTAGTGTTAGTTAAATGTCCACATTTTTGGGTAATGATGGTTAAACGCCCGCATAGTGACCTTCCCTTAGGCCTAGTTAGGCCCATTCTTATCGATATCGATTGTATAGGCCGATTCTGATTGCCGAGGCCGAGTATTGAGGTCGGTTCCGAGTGTTGAATCCGATTGTTAAGGCCAATTTCGATTACCAAGGCCTATTACTGAGACCTATATAATGTATATGCGACCTGTAGTTGAGGCCCATTGAGATGTGTATTTGGCCTGTGTAATGTATGTGCAGCCCGTGTTTAAGACCTAATATGATGAGTAGGAGGTCTATGTGATATGGCCCATTATGATGTACTCGAGGTCCATGGGCAAGGCCCATTGTGATGTATTTGTGGCCTATGGGCGAGGCCCATTGTGATATGCAATAGGCCCATAAGGTATGGCCCATTTGATGTATTTGAGGCCCATGAGAAGGGCCCACCTGTTGTGTATATGTGGCCTTGAGCAAGGCCCATTGTGTTGTATATTAGGTCTTTGTGTGAGTTCATGTGTCCACTATATGTTAGGATCTATGAGGTCCATTCCTTGGGGCAATGTTGGTTAGATGTCCACATTGTTGAGGCCAATTGTTGATGCTAGTTATAGATATCGATTATGAGTATGTGACAGCATAGCATAATGATACATGCCCATACGCATCATCTGCATGTTTGTTATGAGATGTGGTTAACCATTGCATACGTCATTGGGTATGTTATTATGAGACTCCCTGATAGGCGGAGATTGTCTCACATGAGCACACAGTATGCGCTGGATAGATGCATGACTGGATTGCATGACTTATGCATTTTACATTGCATTGTGTTGTACTGTATGCCCTAGCAACATCAGGGCCATAGCCTCCACAGGCATTTCGTGGATGGCCAGATGGGATACCAAAAATCTGTTCTACATGAGGTGCTATAGATATCCCTGGGTGAATGTCCCTAAACCCTCTTAATTCTAGAGGTTACTCCAACGTTTAGACCGAGTGGATGTATGAGTGTATGAGGGTTGTATATCATTTGGCCACGTCTCCCACTATGTCGTGGTCGGTTGGAAGGGGGTGTGGCCTTACCTGCCCGAGAGGAGGGGGCAATGCTAGGCTAAGTCTGACCATCTTAAGGAATGGGTCCGCTATTGACTAGCTGGGCCCGATATTGGCAGGCGGATAGTGAGGTCTCTTCCACTCACCTTGTTGTGTGCGATGGGGCGGCAATCTAGATTGAAGTGTAATAGACCCCGGTGATTTTTCAGAGAGGAACCGTACTAATATGTGAACTTATTGAGTAGGACTTGCATGCTCATTCATTCATTCATTTACTATCCACTTGGGCTGGTGGTATGCATCTAATTGTTGTGTACCTTCGTTATGACAAGGATTTCAGTTGGGCGCGCGACTAACCTAAGATCAGGAGTTTACCACATTGAGTCTGACTATCCGAATTTAGGTATGGGACTGGTTTGGATAGAAGTCCCTTGTGGTGGACCCCGTAGCCTGCGATAGTACGTACTATCATCCCAACTTCACACTCCAATATGGTCATTTCATTCGCATCGCATATTGCATTACATCCGTAGGCATATGACATTTTGGATTGCTATGTTTCTGCACTTATATGGCCTAGACAGACTTAGCAGGATTTGTATATTGTATTGCACCCTCGGCATTTGATATTTGGCTCTTTATGACTCCTTATTGCATAACTGTTCTATATTGCGTATTCTAATATTGATTGACTTATGGACTTGTCCATACTTCTGCTTACTCTGTTATCGTATGATTTATGATCTTGTCAGTATTTCTATTTACTCTGATAATTTCTGCTCTTGTCAGTATTTCTGCTTACTCTAACAATTCATGATCTTGTCAGTATTTCTGTTTATTTTGATAATGTACGATTTATGGATTACCAATTGTATGATGATGGTATTGTATTGAATACTTGATACTTACTTTGTGCACACACTTACACCACCCTCTAAGCTTTTTACAAGCTTATGCATGATAGGTGCGTGCAGGTGATGTTAGATTGCAGCAGTTTTGAGCCTAGAGCGTGCAGCGGTCTCTTAGAGCTTGATTTTCGATTTATGTAATTTTCTTTCAGCATTGTACTCAAATGATTATATTAGTGGATATTTGATGATGATGTTGCCTATGCGAATTGGGTAATCATGTGGTTATGCTTATTACGAGTTAAATGTACATAAAAAAATTCTCCTTGTAGGATTTCATGATTGAAATTTGGTGTATGAACGCTAGGAGCCGAGAATGGGGTACTACGGAGGCTGTCGGCACCGGATTCGGCGATCGATATTTCTTTGAATCCGATTTTTGAGTTTGGGACGTGAGAGAGAGAGAGAGAGAGAGAGAGCTATCATCATTACTCTCTCTCTTTCATCTCTCTCTTCCCTTTTCCATTCTCCATTCCACCATGGTAGTAAGACCTTGGACGTCCCAAGCTCTTTAAGATTTCCAACCCTTTTCTCACCTTAGATCCCCATATCCGGTCATTAAAAACTCATCTCCACCGTTGAAGGAGCCCCATTGGAGCTTTGGAGCATTAGGGAGGAATAAGGAAGGTGGGTGCTTCTCTCTCCCTTTATTTTTCATTTTTATATGATGATGTGACTGTATGTCCCACCAAAATGGACCCCACCATGAAGCATGCATTTTTCCCAAGCCATATGATAAGTGGGGCCCACACTAAAATGTGTTGTATGGAGACCATCCAACATCCTGAGATGCTGGACGCTGCTTCACAGGCAGTATGAATCGACAGTGGCGTGCACTGCACTGACAGTAAAAAAAAATAAAAATAAAATAATGTAAGCTTGATTTCAAACTTTTGCAGTGAGCTACTCATATAGGCCCCACCTTGATGTATGTATTCAATCCACACCATCCATTTCATTTCTCAGCCCATTTTAGGAGTTAAGTCGAAAAATGAACCCAATCTGATTTTCTAGCAGGCCCTGACATGGAAAACAATAATTTTCACATTTAAAATCCATTACGACCCACCTTGATGTCTCTACCCGTCAAAAATATACTGCATATTAGACTCATTTGATCTGTTATGGGCCATAAAATCTAGTGGTTGGGTTGGATCTTTCATATCGGGCCCCACACGGGAAAAACCGCAAGATTTTTAAATTTTTTTAAAAAAAAGAAGAAAAAAATGGCATAGGCAGTAGTGCCTGCTGCTGTCGCTAACAACAGAGGGCGACAAGCATCCTGTGGTTGACAGACGGGTAGGGCTATGGGTCCTTGCCGTGGGCCCCACCCTGATATGTGTTGATCAATTAACACAGTGTATTTGGTAGACTCCCTCTGGGACAGTGGGCCCTCCAAAAATTAGCCTTATGTGAAGCTCAGGTGGCCCACGTCACCATAAACAGTGTGATTGAGCACATGCCATTGAAACTCTTCTGGGTGTCACTGAAGTTTTGGATCATTGTGAAATTTGTTTTTCCTTTACATCCAGGTCCATGTGACCTTCTCAACGGACTGGATGGCAGATAAACATTATGGTGGGCCCCATGTGGGACCCACTATGGTGTATGTGTTTCACCCACACCGTCCACACCATTGGACAGTGGGACCCACTCTGATGTATGTGTTTTATCTGCCGTCCACCGCCCCTGGACGGTGGGACCCATGTCCATGTGGGGCCCTCCTTGATTTGTTATCCATGCCAGATCTATAGCTCCAGTGGTAGGCCGAGTGAAAGACACCTCCTTTCAACACTGAGGTCTGGGCTTTGATGCCCTTGTATGGTGGCTAACAGTGTAGTGTGGACTGACGGTGGGGTCCATGGGTACCACCCACGTTGTCCATACATGGGCCACACCATAGGGTATGTGTTATATCCAAACCATCAACCGTCCCTGGATGGTGGGACCCACCCCACGTATGGGGACACCATGATATATGTGTATGCCCAAGCCGTCCAGGGCCTGGACATTGTGCATATTATATATAATATTAATATATTATATTGTATTATTATATTAATGTATAATATAATATATATTATATTATATTATATTATATTATAATATAATGTTATGTGTATATATTATAGATATATATGAGGGTGGGCCCTACGTGGGACCCACCTCTGCTCCCTTTTAATGCAAAGCTGCATAGCAACAGCTAAATCTATATAATATATTATATATTTTATATTCATGTGCCTCTTTAATGCATGAAGCTGACAACAGTTATATTGTGTGTGTGTGTGTGTGTGTGTGTGTGTGTGTGTGTATTATATACTATATTGTGTATACGTATGAGGGTGGGCCCTATGTGGGACCAGCTCTGTCTTTAATGTAAATGGGCTACACGTCAGTGAGCTCGGCAGGTCCCCTTAGGGATGTGTGTGTTTTATCTACACGGTCCACTCTTTGGATGGTGGGACCTACCATGAGCATGTGTTGTATCCATCTCGTTCAACCATTTGTGAGATCACTTTACGGCATGAGAAAAAGAATGAAGTTAGATCTAAAGTTCAGGTGGACCCCACCATTTAAATAGTAGATAGTGACATCTACTGTTCAAACTTTTAAGGGCCATGGTAGTTTCCAAATAAGTTAATATTGTTTTCACTTCATTTATCTCTATGATAACTTATGAATTGGTCAGATCTCAAATATACATAAGGGTGGGCCCGATTTGATATACATGAGGCCATCAGTGCGGCCTATTTGATGTACATACAACCCGTTGGTGTGGCCCATATAATGTAGCCCATGTAATGTGACCCGCTTGACATAAGAGCTCATGGAGATGTATTCGAGGCCCATGAGTGAGCTCATGGGGATGTATTCGAGGCCCATGGGTGAGCTCATGGGGATGTATTCGAGGCCCATTGATATATTTGAGGCTTAGGTACGAGGCCCACCCATTGTGTATTCAAGGCCTAATGTGATGTATGTTGGTCCGTATGATGAGGCCTATGTGACATAAATGAGGCTCATCATGATTGTACGTGAGATCATATGCCCACTATATGTTTAGCCCTATGTAGGCCACTCCTTGGGAGCAATGTTGGTTAAATGTCCACATTGATGGGCAATGATGGTTGGATGTCCACATTGTGATCTTCCCTTAGGCCTTGTTAGGCCCATTCTCATTATTCCCTCAGTGGGTTAACCCAAATAAGTGGGCCCCATTCGTCATAGATGGATGGCTCCGTGCCATCGAATTTGATATAACTACGACCGAGTACTGATCTTTATACTATAGTTGATTGGCTGATCATCTATGGACCCTGTTTTGTTTATTTGCTGATTATCGGTGTGATTGTTAGGACCGATTGTCGATTCCGATCGACGTGATCGATTTGCCGACTCTGATTACCAATCAATTTCGATTGACATGACCGATTTACTGATTCTTATTACCGATTGATTTCAATTATCGTGACCGATTGTCGATTTCGATTATCGAGGTCGATTATCAATCAATTTCGATTGTCGTGGCCGATTGTTGATTCTGATTATCATGGCCGATTGATCGATTAGCAATTGAGGCTGATTATCGTGACTGATTGCCGATTCTGAGTATTAAGGCCGATCGTCGATCAATTTCGATTGTCGTGGATGATTGACGATTCTGATTGTCGTGACCGATTCTGATTATTGAGGCCTACTCTGATTTCGATTTCGATTGTTGAAGTCGATTTCGATTGCCAAGGCCGATTTTCGAGACCTATATGATGTATATGCAATCCATAGTTGAGGCCCATTGTGATATATCTGTGGTCCTTGGGCAAGGCCCACTGTATTGTATATTAGGCCTTTGTGTGAGGTCGTCGGCCATTATGTGTTTGGCCCTATGAGGGTCATTCCTTAGGGCAATGTTGGTTAGATGTCCACATTATCGAGGCCGATTGTTGATGCTGGTTATTGATACTGATTATGAGTATGTGACAGCATAACATCATAATATATATGCATCATCAGCATGTTTATTATGAGATGTGAATAACCATCACATATTCCATAGGGCAGGTTATTCATGGGGCTCCCTAATAGGCGGGGTTGCCCCACATGAGCACACGGTATGTGAAGGATTTATGCATGATTGCACTATGTGACACATGCATCTCACATTTATGTGACATGACCCCCATACGCCCTAGCGACATCAGGGCTGTAACCTCTACAGGCATATCATGGATGGCCAGATGGGACACCGAAAATCTGTTCTACATGGGGTGCTATAAATATCCTTTGGTGAAAGTCCCAGAACCCTCTTGGTTTCAGAGGTTGCTCCAACATCTAGACCGAGTGGATGCATGAGAGCATGAGGGCTGTATACCATTAGGCCCCGTCTCCCACGGTGTTATGGTCGGTTGGAAGAGGGTGCGGCCTTACCTGCTCGAGAGGAGGGGGCAATGCTAGGTTGAGTCTGACCAGCTTGAGGAATGGGTCCGCTATCGATGAGCCGGGTCGATATTGGCAGGCAGATAGTGAGGTTTCTTCTACTCACCTTGTTACGCGTGATGGGGCGACAATCTGGTTTGGAGTGAAATAAACTCCGGTGATTTTCCAGAGAGGAACCGTACTGATATGTGGACTTATTTAGTAGGAGTTGCATGCTCATTTAGTTATTCATTCACTATCCACTATGGCTGGTGGTGCGCAACTAATTGTTATGTACCTTCGTTATAGTAAGAATTTTGGTTGGACGCGCCACTAACCTGAGATTAAGAGTTTACCACGTTAAGTCTGACTATCCAAATTTAGGTATGAGACTAGTTTGGATAGAAGTCCCTTGTGGTGGACCACGTAGCTTACGATACTATGTACTATCATCCCAACTTCACACTCCAATATGGTCATTTCATTCGCATCACATATTGCATTACATCCGTAGGCATATGACATTTTGGATTGCTATGTTTCTGCACTTATATGGCCTAGACAGACTTAGCAGGATTTGTATATTGTATTGCACCCTCGACATTTGATATTTGACTCTTTATGACTCCCTATTGCATAACTGTTCTATATTGCGTATTCTAATATTGAGTGACTTATGGACTTGTCCATACTTCTGCTTACTCTGTTATCGTATGATTTATGATCTTGTCATTATTTCTGTTTACTCCGATAATTTCTGCTCTTGTCAGTATTTCTGCTTATTCCGATAATGTGCAATTTATGGATTACCAGTAATTTCGGTATTGTATGATGATTGCATTGTATTGAATACTTAACACTTACTTTGTGCACACACTTATACCTCCCTCTAAGCTTTCTATAAGCTTATGCACGATGGATGCATGTAGGTGATGTTAGGTTACAGCAGTGTTGAGCTTGGAGTGTGCAGTGATCTTTTGGAGCTTGATTTTTGATTTATGTATTTTCCTTTCAGCATTGTAATCAAATGATTATATTAGTGGATATGTGACGATGATGTTGCCTTTGCGAATTGGGAAATCTTGTGGTTATGCTTATTACGAGTTAAATGTACCTAAAAAAATCCTCCTTATAGGATCCTAGGATCAGAATTTTATGTATGAACACTAGAAGCCGAGAATGGGGTACTATGTAGGCTGTCAGTACGGGATTCGACAATCGGGATTCCTGTGAATCCGATTTTTAGATTTGGGGTGTGACATTATGACATACAGGAGAGGCTCTCGATCTACTTTCTGAAGCAGGTGAGTCCTTTTAGATTACTAGAGGGGTTGAGATTATAACATTAGTTTTTCTATTAATTGTAAAAATCCTCGTCCCCTAAAGGCTTATCCATACTAACAAATTTACTCACTTGGTCCTTTAGGGCAACCTTAGCCTTGGTATTGGCAAGAAGAGATTCAAGTTGGCTAACTTCTTGTCTCATGCATGGATTTAAAGATATAACTATTTCAAGTTTACATTCAAGGCTTGCATATCTCCCCAAAGTCTCATCTATATCAAACCTGAGATTTTTCTTTTCTTGAAATAAAGAGAAATTCTCATATTTTAATTTTTCTAGATCATTAACCAATTGATTCTTTTCCACCTGAACACAACATAGCTTCGTAATAATTTCTAAACTTTTAGAGTATAGTTAGTTGTAGGCTTCTTGCAAGTCTTCATCTCTTCCATATTCATCTTATTTATTGGAGGATGACTCTTCTTCAGTAACGCCCCGAACTTTTTAATACCCGAGTATTGAAAGTTCTTGAGTGTTATTATGAAATTTAACTTAACATGTACATATTTACAATACTAATTTATCTAATCTTAACCTTACATCTAAATCACCATTGTAAATAATCTTCATCTACATATGAAGATCATCCGACCATTTATTTTTAAGGTAGGATCATCGTATACCCGAGTATTCTCACTTGTCCATCATAACTGACTGTTTAGTCAGCTAATCACCACTAGTTAATGAAATTGCAGTAAAGACCGCTTTAGTTGAAGTAGGTATAGGTCAGTATATCCTAGAGGGGAGTGAATAGGACTTTTTAAAGTTTTTATAAATTATTAAAGATCCTTATCACACTAATCCTATCACAGAGTATTGATTAGGATTACTCAACCTTAACTCTACTGGCTTCCAAGCCTGATAGAGGATCCAATAAAAAACTATTAAAAAATAAACAATGTATAGATGAGATTGTGATGGATATGACTGTGTGTGCATAGGATGTGATCATATATAAGGACATGTAAGGAAATCACATAAATGAAAGATAATATCAAACTCAAACACAGTCATTTTATAGTGGTTCGACGACTTGTATACTCCACTCCCGGCTTCCACACTCGACCCTTGAGTGACCGGATTTCACTAAGGAGGTTTCCCATGGTTCACCTCAAACCTAAGGTTTTAAATCAGGTTCACCTTCAACCTTTATAGAGGTTTCTACTCGGTTCACCTCAAACTCTAGAGTTTTACTGGCGTACTCCTAACCAGATGTCTATGTCCACACAGGACAAGGGTCCACACAATGCACCCTGAGGTTTCTACTCGGTTCACCTCTAACCCTGAAGTTTTACTGGTGTACTCCTAACCAGATGTTTATGCTCTCCACAGAGTAAGGGTCCACACAACGCACCCCACACGTATAGTCCCGTCGGAGGCCTCCTTCGAGGACTTTAAATGGTGAGCAACACTTAAAATCCAATCCTAAAAAGGAATGATCGCAAGTGTCCTCTGGACTCTTAGTACTTACAGATAAGTTGATGAGTCCCTTTCAGCACAATGATGAAGACCTTCTACTTGTTGATGAAGAGTCTTCAGCTCCCTTGATCCGCAACATGAAGATGTATATATGCTAGGCTTAGGTTGGGTCAAGGTTATGATGGACTACCACTCTCTAAAGGTTTTCCTATAAGGAAGATAGAGAAGTTCCCATCATCTATGCATTGAAGGCATCCCAGCTTAATGATATGTCATTAAAGCAGTAGCTGAAGGATCCTTGAATGCGGAAGTTCATTCCCCAATCCACTCTATGAGATATCAATGATGAGGGTGGATTGGAGGATGAACTTCCCGAGAGAAAGGCTTAGGTAAATGATAGGAAGGTTAAAACACTCTAAAGCATTCTCTCTTTTTTTTTTCTCTCACTCAGCAATGAAGGCAGCTCCCTCTATTTATAGGAAAAAGGTTCCAACGGATATAAACGGTCATATTTATGACAGAGTTCGATATCATTGATCAGTCGTCGATATGATCGATCATATACTCTCGATTATATCGGCCGACCTCTCGATGATAAGAACTCAATTGTCATTTCGCTTTTGGAAACCTTCTGCCAACTGGTCGATGGGATCAAGACACATATCGATGATATCGGATTTCGAACTCTGATTCCATCCAGTGATGGTTTGATCTATCGACAGGTGAAAAATAAGAGAGATGTCTTGAAGAATTTCAGGATCACAAATATGATCGGGGAACCAGTCGATTTCATCGAAATTTGTACATCGATCATATTGGCGACCGTTCGATGGGATCGAAAAATCGTATAGATTTTACATGTAAGCTACTGGACGAATTATGTCCTGACTGAATCCAATCGACTTGGTCTCGATATGAGCGATATATGAATATCGATTTATCAACAGGCACCCCGATCAACATTGAAAGCAACCTGAAATTCATACTGGAGAGAACATGCGCCCCATAGTCAATATGATCGACTGACTCCCGATATGATCGATATTTGAGTTCAGATTGAATCGGACAGTCATCGATATATCGAAGCATATGTTAGTTTTCTTTAGAAAAATAGGGGCGTCGGAAAGCAGTCTGTCGATACGATCGATCTACTTCAGATATGATCGATTTTCGAATATCGATGATATCGACTCGAAGGTCGATATATCGATAAATCGTCCAGAGGATTGTTTTGTTTGCTGGACGTATTTTGTCCTCACTCGATTGTATCGATTGATATGCCGAGGACATCGACAGAGCAGGTCGATCATATCGAAAGGGGAATCGATATAATTGACAGTGTAAGAAAAACTTAGAAAATTTTCTTTTGGATAAAAAAGTTTTCTTACACATAAATCCTAAGATGTTCTAGTTCTTTTTAAGGGTTTAATCACCTAGTGTTTTGGGACATGGGATGTGAGGATATGATTTACCTTTTGGTGAGCTTCCACACATCCAGATGAGGCAGACGCTTGACTTGATCTTCTTGTTAGGTGCTGTCGTCTGACTGACTCAACATACAACGTAATTGACAAACCAAGGCACGTAATAGGTGTACTTTCAGTTAAAAATATCTGACCGTCCATTATGATAGTTGATATATGTACCCTCCCTTAACCAATTTGATGAACAACTCTTTATTCATAATAATTTAGATATAAGTTCTTTTGTAAGAATTACTTAGAAATGTGTCTTTAACCATGTAGAACCATTAAATTTCTCAAAATTCTCAGATCAGTAATAATTATAAAATTTTCATTAATTTAGACCCTTGAATTCTAGATCACATGGTTCTTATGATCTGATTAATGCGAAATTTTGTATAATACATATGTATCATAAATTAACCATACATGTCGAATTTTAGCCATTAGATCATCGTAAAAGTATCCCAATTGACAAATCAGCCTTTAATCGTTGATTTTGGTCTCCATCAAGTGAAGAAAGCTTGTAGATAGTCATAGCAGGATATTTCTATATGAAAATTTATTACATATGTATTTATTTTTTTCATCAATTTTTTATTCTTAAATATGCAAAAACTGTGCATCTTAGCATCTTGTAAAGTTTCCTCATGTTTCCATATATTGATATTGTTTCCGTATCTCTAGTTAGCAAAACTTGTAACAATACTGATACTTTGAACACTGGTCATTGATATATGTTATAATGTATTGGCCATACATGGATAACACCCCTGCCTCACTTATTTATTTTTTTTAAAAAAAGAACTCAAAACATGCCAACTGTTTCTCTAATTTCCTTGTTGGGATCTTTTCTAGAGTTGATTTAGGCAATTCGTTTCAAGTTGTTGTCAAAGAACTCTCATATGGATAAGGATAATATAGATATAGTTGTACTCCTCATAGATATGAGATGAGTGACTCTAACAGCTATGGCACGGTCACAATTATTTGACTAGATGTATTCATGAATAAGATATACCTAGTCCATTTCAGCTCCAAATCCATATCAGCCATAAATGGCGAGGATTATGTAGTGTTTATAGATGAGCGTACATAGCCAGCTCAAAGTGGGCAGTGGGTACAGATGTAATTTTACCTTGTGTATAGATATATTGGTTGTGTTTAGATATTTATTTTATATTGTTTATAAGTAATATGAACTCATCTTGGATGTAACTGCATCACTTTATTAGACAATATATTTGAGAACCTTATCCAAAGGAAAATTATAATGTATACTAGGTTTTTTATGTGATGTTTTCAATTCTAAATTTAATCACATCTCTTTTAACATTTTTTTAAAGTTTCATTTCAAAAATTCCATCATTTTTCTAATGTTTTTCTCGAACGATGCATTCTCCAATACATGTGATGTTTCCCAACAGCGCGACGCAATACATGTATAGATGCTGGTCGATATTGCAAACACTGATTATGTCATGTAGCATTGGGTTTGTTTCTAGTACAAGAAATGATGTAGAGTGGGTCACGGACAATTTCATGGCCAAGATGGATCAGAAAAGGCACGGTCGACAACATAAGTAATCCGGACCATCAGACCTTAGATCGGACGTATCTCGCAATCCGGAATGAGTTATCCGACGTAGAATATATGAATTTGGGGTGGAACGAGCTACTTTAGCCAACCAACCCTGCTATGCAGGGTTGCGCAGCCCGGATTTGCGAGAAACCCCCTGATCGATGGTCGTTTTTCCATTTTAATTTCGTTTTTACTATTTATAGTAAGTTTTAGTTTGCTTATAGCTCTTCATCCGTTGGGCTTTAGGAGTTGTGTCCAACATGAAAAGTGCTTAGGATAATTAGGAGAACGGTTTGGTGAAGCCAAATAGGACACTTACTATTTTTGGCCGAAAACCTTGTGCACTAGTAGACATCACGACCGTGTATAAATAGTAAGTTTACTATTTATAATAAGTCGCGAATTTTAGGAGTTTTAGTTGTAGTTTGAGTCTGATTTCTTTCCTGTTGCTTAGTTCCCTTATTTAAAGGGGTGTAAACTCGTTTTTATGCATTCATCAATTAATTTCGAATTTATTAGAATTTATTTCTATTTTCCTGCTTTCTTTCCTCGTGGATTCGAAAAGTCTCTGTGAGGAGTCCAGAGAAGCTCCGTGGATTCGGAGTAGTTATCCTTGAGGAAGACGGTGATCAACCTCATCACGTTCATCCCTGCGTCAAGAAATTAGCCAATGGCATTTCTGCACAGTTTTATGGAAGTTATTAGATTTACTTTGAGCTGAGTGGCCCATTGTCTAGATTGGCCATTGTGCTTGATTGTCTACGGTTGCATTGGGCCCGCTTGCTGTTTTAAGCTGTTTTGATGGATTTCTGCAGTTAAGAAAAAAATGAACAATAAGCCCAACCAGGCTTTGGGCCAGGCTTAGACTTACTATCTTGGCCCCTGTTATGGGCTCGGGCTTCACACACATGGCCTGATCAAATTTTGGGTTGGGCTTGGGCTCAAGTCATTTAAACCCAACCTGATCTGACCTAACCCGACTCTGATCTGACTTTATACGTATACTACCAATATACCATTACCTAGCACCCACCCTTCTTTTTTTTTTCCTGGCTTGAAAACCGGTCCATTTCATGCCTCACAAAACTGGCATATGATTAGAACAAACTGTGGTAATAATTGGTTAGTTTGTTCATTGTAGCCCACGCCCAACTCAGTGCGGAAACTGCCTGATTTTGAGACAAACTTCTAGCACTATTTCCACCCCAGATGAAAAGCTCAGTTATCACACATGTTCCACATTGGCACGTGCGTGCACCCGGGCGTGGAAGTAGCTTGTACGAGCACACTGCATACCAGTGTGTTTGTTGTTGGAAGAGATACTTTGATTTATAATCTGGCAGTGTAATTGAGGGTGCTATGCTATCTGAGCGACCCTAACAAATCTATGATGAATGGCCAAGTCAAGTCACACATCTACAATGCTGAAATGAAAATTTTTAGCATGCAACTCAAACACTCTTTTAACTTCACAACCGAAAATTCAAAGTTCAAGATCAGCTTTGAAGTTTGATTATAGGACCATATATTAGTTATGAGAAGAACAGACGATCTCAGCATGTGCGCCCCAATGCAGAAACTGACCCATTGGTGAGGATCAAGGGAGAAACTAAATATCAGCATGATCTGAAACTTCAGTGGGTTTCAAAAAGGTTTTGGACGCTTGGTGTGTTCCCATCTCCACTTCTCCCAGTGGTATGGTACAGTTGAGTTTGGATTGGCCAGATTTTTGGGCTCACGTGCAAACATGGATGGTGGGTGCGGATTAGGTCTTACCCTTACCATAAGGCCCCACCTCGATGATATTTTGTATACCCACTCCGTCCATTCGGTTTTTCAGCCCATTTTAGGACAGTCCCAAGAATGAAGTATATCCAAATCTCAGGTAGACCACACCACAAGAAAGTGATGATTGAACGATCACCATTAAAAACTTCCTAAGGCCCACTTTAAGAAGATCCGCAATGTTTATTTTCCATCCAACCCAACCTGTTGATAAGGTCAACGGGAACTCGATGAAGGGAAAATACAAAGATTAGATTGATCCAAAAGTTTTGTGGCCTACGGAAAAGCTTTTAATGGTTATTCACAATTTTTTCGAGTGGGGTGGCCCACTAGAGATTTGGATCTTCTTAAGTTTCAGGATAATGTCCCTAAAAGTGATGTGGATACTAAACAAAGTTATCAAGGTGGGCCCCACACGGTAAGGGTAACACCATCAGTAACAGCTAGTTCGCTCCCGGCTGGTGCAAATAATGGACAGAGTAGAAGCCTCTAACATGATCATTGAGTTCGGGTGGTGGCTAGACTAGCTCTATTCAAAATTTTGATTTTTCAAGCAGGACCCTGTTAGAAAATTTATAAAATAGTTTTTTTTTTTTAATTTTTTTTTCTGTAAAATATGTGTAGACACTAAAAAATCGGCGGCCACATTGATTTTATATTTGTAGGGGGTTGATAGGTGACGATGGGTGTTGGAGTCACCACTAGCCGAAAAATCTCGAAATCCCGTGGTTGGCTAGAATCACGAAATACGTAAGGTAAGGGAAATCTAGAGACTTCCCTATCTTAAATTGACTCTTGGTCTGCGATCCGAGATTCTACGTAAGGGATCTCGGTTATAGAGAGGGAAGGTGTTAGGCACCCTCTTTGTCTGTACAAACGTACGGTCTCTACTTTGTGTGATAAAACAATCTCAAGGGATGGATGATGTGGTTGGGATAGGACTAGGCACACATGCGGATTTCTGATGTGACAAGATCTGAGATTTCGGCAAGCCACAGCATACGTCCAACGATGTATCTAGAGGGTGGATGTGATGATTCTTATACCAAGAGGTAAGAAAAAATGGACTAGATCACCAGAAATTTCTAATGTGACAGGATTCGATGTACAACAAGTTACAGAGCATACGTTCACTAGAGATCTAAAGAAGAAGGGGGTTTGAGAAGGAAGTAGATGTCACGATAAATGCTTGTATGTAAATGGATCCTTGACTTGATCTCTGAGTAGGCTAGGATGTGGGTTGAACCATAATCAATTGGGCTAGGTTGGGATGGTTAGGAGGGTAAGAAAAGCAAGGAGTGGGCTAAGAAGATAGCTAAAAAATCTGGATTTGAAAGCTTTGGAGCACCTCCTCACCCTCACTCTCTTCCTCCCTCTCTTCCTCTCACTCTCTTTTTCACTTAAGTTCTTAAGTGAAGACTGGATTTTCTTGGTGTGTGTGAAAATGAGAGGAGGAAAGGGCTATTTATAGTCTTCTCCAATAACATTACTGTAATTGTTGGGTTTGAGATGGGTAAAAGGTGAGGTGGCAAGCTATGGTTGGTTGTGGAGTGAGGAATGCCACATAACACTCTCTCATTGGCCATGAGGAGCGGTAAAAAGGTAAATAGTGAAAGATGGGGGAGTAATTTCGGAGAAAAGTTGACTTTTGGGCATTGGAACAACTGTCCACACGCGGGTTGTGAGGGGCGGCACTCGAAGTTCCGCAGGCGGTAGTCAAACTGCCACCCGGGCTTTAATCGGGCCGGGCTCGCACGTGTGGGCTTCATACATTGTATGGGTTCGCCTGGAAGTCTTCTTTTGGAGTTTTTTGCTCAGAAAAGTGGGTTTTAGCTTGGGTAAGGGGGGGTCCTGGTTAGGATATAGGGTATAGGCGGGGCTAGGGTGTGTTGAATAGTTTGGATCATGATTTTGGGCTCTGGATTGGGGACTTTTGTCAGGGTTCGGTTTGGGCTGTGATTCTGGTTCAAGGTATGATCATGGTTCCCGGATAGTCTCAGCCTTCTTAAGAGGTAGCCTACGTGGAGTTTCTACAGATGCCCCTCTTTGACCGAGGTTGCGAGCAGCCGAAGGTCAAAGAGAGTGGACACCCCACCCTTCTGGTCAGAAAAAAGGGTAGTGACTCGAATCTGTTGCCTGCCATTATATCATTGTCATTCGATTGTTTGAAAAAGAGATGACTTGCACATATCATGAAGGTTGAGGAAAAAAAATTCGTGATTGCCTCCTGCGTATTCGTCGCAGCATTACGGATCACCAATCATAACCCTTTCACGTTAGATTATCAATAGCATTGGAGGGTAAGTCTGAAAACTAAGGATCTCTGTGCATTTGTCGTGACTTTACAAGGATTCCTATACTGTTTGGTTTGTTGTTCCTTTACTACGTAATCACCCTAGGAGTATTCAGTCTTTTTGATTGTCAAAGTGGTTAGCTACCCTGGGCGTTGGTGCGGCCTTACGAGGAACTCACTACACCGACTTGGACTCAATCCAAACTTTCTGAATATCCCAGGCTAGGTATGTGCAGGTAATCTATTACCATGCAATCTGCTGATTCTGATGCTTTGGTTACAATGGATTGTTTGTCACTTCGAGTTTGATGGTTCTTTCCAGATATGGATCCACTCACTTTTACTAGCATTTGTACGACTGTCCAGATATAGAGATCGGGCCAATCGTACATGTATCATGTATGGATTCGATCATCCTTCGAAAAATCGGAAGAAATCAAATCTTATTTAATTGTGTGCACTGGACGCAACTGGAGAATGTAGAAAATTTCTCAGTTTTCTGCGTGCCATGTGTGGTGTTAAAAACTTTGTTTGAAAGTTATTCCCTTTGGAGCTAGACTTCTTGGGGATTTTATTTGAAAAAAATATATTTTTTATTTTTTTAAAAGATTCGTCCGATCTCGCTGGAGGGCATCGTCGTCCAGTTTTTATTGTAAGAAAAGTCAGATGGCCTCTATTAATAAATTAATAGGGCTAGTGGTGAGTTAGAAGAAGTGTCCTTTTTGAGGTTATACTCCCTGAGGATTTGTTCTATTTTTGGCAATCTGGCAACTTCAGGGTTTGACATTTTCTAGAAAATTTGGAGATTTTTTGGCTGTTTTGGTAAATTTGAAAACCCGAAGGTTATTTTAGTAATGAAAACTTGGGTTTATTTTGGTAAATTTTGAAAAATTGGGGGTTATTTTGGTAAATTTTGTAAAACACATTTTTTGGATATTATATAATGATCCAAAGGGAGGACCGGTCCTTCACACTAGCCCATGGGTGACAGCCCGCTGTCCCAAGCTTGCTTTTAGTCAGGCAGCAGTAGGACTGCTGCAAGCGGTAGTCCGGCTGCCGCCGATCCATTGTTTGGACCGCTGGTCCGTCCGATGTGGTCTTCTCCTCTATTTAAATCCAGCTCTTAGGACGTCTAGGGACCCCATTTGTGGCCCCTGGAGCTATCTTGGAGGAGTTCTTGTTGAGTTTTTGAGTCCTTGTTTTCATTTTCATCATTTCCCTCAACTTCAGGTAATCTTGGCCCTTGGGTTCTTACTAAATCTTGTGGGACCACTCATTTGATGGGTTGGATCTTCCCTTGGGTGTGAAGAGGGCCATGATCGGGACCATTGGGCCATCCTAATTGGATCTGATCCGTCGGATCTTGTTGGACTAATTTGTTTTGGGCCAAGTGATGGGATGGACTAACATCATGCTGTATATTTTTTATTTTTTTTATTGTTGTTGGAGTGGGGTGTGATAAGAAAAGGGGCCCCACCCTTTATTCATTTTGATTTTATATTTTTTTAAAATTTTTTTGGTGACGATTTGGACCATTGGATAGTTGATCTAGGGCTCACTTGGATATGTTGGTGGTATGGATTGTGATAGTTGGCCATTTTTGGTGAATGATGGACGAGTGAGATTTTCGAAGTGGGCCCCACATCATGCTCCTGAATGGTCCAAATACATGGATTTGTGGTGGATGGTGATTTTTGAAAATAGTCCCTTGAAAGAAGTTTTTGAAAAATGGGCCTTAAGACGTGGTTTTTAAAATGGGCCTTGAGATGGGCCTTAGTCCTTTTTGGAAATGGGCCTTGGGCTTTCTGAAAATGGGCCTTAAGCCTTTTGGAAATAGGCCTATAAAATCGGCTTTTTAAAATGGGCCTACGAAATGGTCTTTTGAAATGGGCCTTTGGATTGGCTTTTGGGCCTTGGGCTTTTGAAATGGGCCTTGAGATGGGCTTTGAGATGGGCTTTTTGAAATGAGCCTTGAGATGGGCTTTTGAAAATGGGCCTTGAGATGGGCTTTTGAAAATGGGCCTTGAGATAGGCTTTTGGAAATGTACCTTGGAAAATGGGCTTTTTAAAATGGGCCTTGAGATGGGCTACTTACTTGTGCTTTACATGTGCAGCATGCCTCGACGTGGTAAAAATGAGGCCAGTTCGTCCTGTCAGTTGGCCGATCCATGTTATGTACCCAGAGAGGGCCAGCATTTGTCTGAAATAGCCCAGGAAGGTGGTGCGCCTACGGTCTTAAGAGGATGTGGGGTTAGGACGCACTGGCCTGATTGGTTCCATGATCCACAACAGTTGTTCTTCGAGGTCTTGGAGTGTACCCCATTTGCACACCTGTTCCAAGTTCATCTGAGTAGGACAAACATGTCTCTCTTGTCTGCTTTAGCTGAGCAATGGCACCCTGAGACCCATACTTTCCAACTGCCTTTCGGAGAGTGGGGTATTACCCCATACGACATATACATGCAGATAGGCCTTTAGTATGACGAAGGATCCGTCCCCTTTGAGGACGACCTTTCTGTGTCAACTGAGGAAGATTAGATGGGATTATTGGGGATGATGCCAGATGCAGCGGATTTTACCGGTCCCCGTTTCAAACTCCTCTGGTTATCATCTAATTTTTCCAGACGCATCCCCGAGACCGAAGCGACGGTTGTGGTGAAGGCGCATGCCCAGATTTTGTACACTATGGGTGCGATGATTTTTTACCACCAGAATGAGTTGGTGAGTTCCTGTCTATTGTTGCTTGTGGCAGACATCACCTTCCCCACGCCGTACAACTAGAATGCGGCTCTTTTGGCCCATCTGTATGAGGGGCTGGACAAGGCCAGCCGTTGTATCAGCTAATTCTTGACTAGCTTTTACCAGGTCATCGAGGTACTTTTCTTGATCTTCATCTCTGCAGTATTCTCCCTGGGGATGATCTGCTTTGTCCTTCTTTGATCGTAATTTTGTGCAGGTTTACTTTTTCGACTACTTTCCCTATTTAGCCCCTACTTTGATCGATCATTCGCCTCCATTTCCTCGCATAATGTTGTGGTACAAGGATAACTGTAGCCGCACGTGCCTATTTTCTGACCTTTCCTGGAGGTCAAATATCGATGCCCTTGTTCCGAGTGATGTGAGTGATTTGCCTTATTCTTGTATTGCCCATGTGTTGTTTTCTGCCCTTAACTTTCCTCTTTTTTGTAGTTCCATACCAGGCCGTACCTCCAATCAAATGCGGCACTAACTCCTGGGGCTCAGGAGGCTTTTCAGGCCTCACATGGACATCGCATTCTGGAAGACCCATGTGTGACGAAATGGTACCTGGGAGAGAGGCTTTTCTGACAGTTGATTGGTAGTCCCATGGTGCCACTTAGTCCGCTGTCTGGTCCTTTTGATTGGAGATCGGTGCCCGAGAGGGAGCTGACTGCTACATTGGAGGGCTATGATGCTACCGCCTTTGTTGATCCAGCTAGGGAGTACAATTCCTAGTGTGAGTAGTACGGTATCGGCCCGATCTTGCAGCCTGACTATGCTCCTGGTGGCGGTGCACGTTTTGCTGGAGGAGGGATCTTGGGGCCCCACTTTCATCGCCGGGATACTGATACTTATCTTCCTGATGATAATTAGCTTGTTGTATCATGCCCTCTTGTATCCTTGGATGTACAATCTTCATGTTTATAAAATCCCAGTTGGCCAACATTGTTCCCTTTTAATCTTTGCTCTTGTTTGCCTTTGAGATCTCGGTTGAGTGCATAGATGTTTGTTCTGGGGTCCTTGCCTTCCGAGGTGGATCCTATCCAAAAATTTCCTGAAAGTGGGCCTGGGTAGCAGTTGGACTCTGCCCACTAACCTTTTTCCTCCCGTTCTGTCTTGTCAGTGCTGCAGCAATGCAAAAATGTCAGTTCTGAGGGCGATGATTGGAGTACTGCAAGTGGTAATCGGACTGCCGCCTTCGTTCATCTTTTCCTTCAGTAAGCATCTCCTCTTCCTGTTCATTCTTTCTGGTCTTTTCCTATCTGTTCCTGTTCGTCAACGCCCTTCGATCGTTCCTTTTGCCCCCCTTTTCCTTCCTTTTTTGTCATTTTCTCCTTGTCTTCTTCTTTCCCTTATCTTTTCATTCTTTTGTCTTTATTATGGATGCAAACATTGGAGAGGTTAGTGGGTCTATGAATGAGGGGGATTCGGGTGGTAGGTCATCTATTTATGGTGGTGAGATCCCATTTATGGATGAGTTAATGGAAGTTGGTGGGGGAGTAATGGACTCCTTTAGGGAGATCAATGCCATTTATGGCATTACTCCCACCACCATTAATGGGGTATGTGAGATTAGGTTGGATAGGATAAGAGGTATTGATGGATCCATGCTAGATGGGCCGTCAAGATTTATGGATATGAAAATGGATGTTTGGGTGGTGTGGATAGTGTGGTGGTGGTGGGAGATAGCTTGATTGATGGGCCGATGTCCATAGGTGATGTAAATGGTGGTACGACGATGGTGGATGGTGCAGATGGGATGGGTCAAATTTTATAGATGGCGGTCCCTTCCTTAGTGACCCAAGTGGTTTGGATTTAACGGGTGACGATTTTCTTGCAGACGGCTTAGCTCAGATTTTTAGTGCGGATATCGAGATAGTGTTGGGATAGGCAGTCGCAGTTGGGGCTCAGGGTGTCAGTCCTATTAGCCATTGAGAGACTTTGGGTGTTGTGGCTCCTGGGGCTCATGTGTTTCAGACAGCTCCTGATGTGGCGGTCGTGGGCGGCTCTAGCCCGCCTGTTGCAGCTTTCCAGGACACCCTGTATGATGCGATGGGTGATGTTTGTTTCTTTCAGAACCATGAGATAAACCCGATGGATGAGGGGATACCCATTTTTTATGATTCGCCTATTGACCCGGGGATTTAGATTGTGGAGGGTGTGCCTGTCCGAACCTGTCGATTTTAGCCCCGCGATACTTGCTCAGAGCGTTTGCACCTTTGGATAGAGAGCTTAACCCAGTCCAAGATCTTTGAGTTATGTTCTTTGGGTTTCCGAGAGGTTCTCCACTTTCACCAAGTTTGTCTAGATTGGAAACTCTTGAGTGTGGCCTTGTATGATTGGGTTCCTTCCCTGAATCTGTTTTCCTTCAACGATCTGGATTTAGGCTCATCATTGGAGGAGTTCTCACGCTTGTCTGGTCTTCCCCTCACTCGAGAGCCCTACATTCCCTCATCTGAGCCTATTCGTTCTTCTAATCTGACTTCCTAGTTTGGGTTCCTCATTGCTTTACCTACTCCAGAGGGTGGGGCTGGTGAGCTTTCACTTGCGGTCCTGTATAATCATTGTTCGACCTCCCGAGGTGGCCCTGGATCAGATCGCCAGCTTCAGTGTTTGAATGCACGGATATTTTATTTCCTGACTAAGCTACTCTTTTCATGTTAGCGGCAGTCTTTGCTGGTGGCCTTGTTGGATGCCTTTTGCCGGGTCCTTTATCATAGGAGCATTACCTCCGTGGTGCTGGCGGAGCTCTTTTTAGGGCTGATCGAGTGCTCCCTTGAGCATACTCGTATCCTTCGGGGCTGCTGCTCATTTCTTCAGGTATTTCTCATTTTCCCCTTTCCTTTGCCTGAAGTGGTTATCTGCTTGTGACCTGAGCTTGGCTTACATCTTTTTGCAGGTTTGGTCGTGGGAGCATTTGTTCATGACTCCTCAGCTTCTGTGGTCGGATTCCCGTCGAGGAGATGAGCTGTGCTTACTGCTTGACGATCTTCCGCTTGGTACTGAGGCTATGGAGTCATTTTATCACTGTATGCTCACTCAGCTTCGAGGGTAGGAGATTAGCTGGGAGGCTACTTGGCTTTGTCATTCGCCGCTGATCTGTAGCGTTGCCTGCACTCCTCTTTTGTTGTTCGGCCTGCGAGGGTACTATTCCTATCATCTCGTGCGGTTCCTTCGACCGTTTGACTTTTGGTAGGACATTCCGGAGTTTGCCTTCTCTGGGTTTGGACATGCCTCTCTTCCTTCTGACTTGATTACTTTATATAGGCGAGTCTGGATTTCGTGGCAGGGTTCTTTGGATGCGACAATGCTAGAGCTCAAGTCTTGGGCTCCTCCCTTGGAAACAGTACCGTATCAGCGATGGGTAGCCGAGCAGTCACTTTATCGACAGGTTCCTGATTGACATTTGGCGGATGAGGCTGCTGATCAGGGCATGGTGGACGATACCGCTTCCTCCTCCTCTTGCATTGTTGATTCGTTCAAGGCATTTAAGGAGCGCCCCTTCATTGATCCATCTTTCATGTTGGCCACACATGATCACCTTTGTTTTTTGTGTTTTTGGCTTTTGTAAAAGGAAAACAATGCACTTGTAAGGAAATTTTAAAGGAATGAAAGAGAGTTTTGTTTGTGCCAAATGTCAGTGTTTTCTTGTGTTTGGATTTGTGCTTTGGATGTTTGGGATCAGAATATTGGGCTCAGCCCACGTTGTATGCAGTATTCTAGATTATATCCTTAGGGTCTTGGTTCCTTAAGAGGGTGCCCAGGATCGCATTTCATGTATTCGAGCAGGGTTTGCTAGAGTACTGATCCGAGGTTGACCTTTCCTTGTATTTCGTTGTGGCACTTGCTGCTTCGGCTTCTTTTGTACCTGCACTTTTATTTTATTTTTTATTTATTTCTTGCTATTTTTACCTATAGTGCCCTTTCAGGTTTTCACTACGTCCAGCTCTCCCCGTCATTTTTGCCCGTAGTGTTCTTTTGAATTTTCACTGTCCCTGGTTTTTTATTTTGTCTGCCCCTTGGCAGCTTTGCTGTTTTTATCCTTGGCGCCTTTTTAGGTTTTCACCAAGTCCGCTACATGCCCGCTGTTTTTACTCGAACTGCCCTTTCAGGTTTTCAACTCGCCCTTTTTTGCTTAACCATTCCCCTTGCTTTTTATTTTTATTTTTATTTTTTATTTTATTTTATACATTTCTCTTTGGAGCACCAGGAGTGATGGAGGAGACGGAGAGACTTCCTTCATAGCCGGCCAACTGGTTACCTGCCAATCCTTTGTCTTTGGGTATAATCGCAAGCTGCATGAAGGTTTTGGGGATGGATTTTTTTTGAGGTTCTTTTGAGACTTTCTTGTCTTTTCCTTTTTCCTTTTCTTTTGCCCCCCCCCCCCCCCCTTTTACTTCTTTCTTTTTTCTTTTGGTTTCTTTCTACTTTCTCTTTCCTTTTTGGGAGGGACGATTGGTGTTTCTGATGGGAGAGGTGGAGAAATATTTTTTTGATTTTCTTTTTCGGGAGAGTGATGGATGCAACTTCACGATTGTAATCATTAACAAAGTCAGGTAGGGTTAGCCGTGACAGATTTTCACGTTGTCGGCGTTGATAGGCTCGGGAAGGTCCTCTCTCTTCAAATTGGTGAGCCGAAGAGCGCCTCCTGGGAGTACTTCTCGAATGATCAGTAGTCCTTCCCATGAGGGTTTGAACTTTCCTCTAGGGTCTAGTAAGTGCAGTGGTAGGATGCGCTTCATGACCATGTCGCCGACTTTGAAACTTTACTTGCAGCCCCTTTTGTTGTAGGCTAGGGTGATCCTTCTCTGATAACTTTGGGAGTGGCTTAGCACTTGCATGCGCTTTTCATCTTCCAGATGAAGTTGATCGTATCTTGCTTGTAGCCATTCACCTTCCCCGACTTCACTTTCTAGCAGTATCCGGAGTGATGGAATTTCGATCTTGACTGGTAATACTACTTCCATTCCGTATGCAAGCTCATATGGAGTTGCACCTGTAGCAGACTGTACTGACGTCCGATAGGCCCAGAGTGCGTAAGGCAGCATTTCCGACCAATCGCGGTATGTTTTCATCATCGTCTCTAGTATGCGGTGATAGTTTTGTTGGCAACTTCGACCCCACTGTTCATTTGAGGGTGGTAGGGGCTTGACCGATGGCGTTGGATTTTGAATTTATCGAGGAAATTACCCATCCTTTTATTGACAAACGGAGTTCCGTTGTCAGTAATAATGGCCTGAGGGATCCTATAACGGTTAATGATGGTGTTCTTCATAAACTTGACCACATAAGATGCTGCGATGGTGGTGTAGGATGTTGCCTCTATCCATTTTGTGAAATAGTCTACCACTACCAGGATGTATTCATGCCCATTTGAAGCTTTAGGGTTGACTTTGCCAATGATGTCTAGTCCCCATATAGAGAAGGGCCATGGTGATGTCAGGTTGTAGAGTTCGAAAGCAGGGGCATGGATCTGGTGTACATGTTCTTGACACTTAAAACATTTTCTAACATGTTTGCAGCAATCTGTCTCCATTGTAAGCCAATAATAGCCAAGTCGTAAGATCTTTTTTGCTATCATGTACCCATTCATGTGTGGGCCGCATAGTCCTTCATGTGTTTCTGACATGACGTGCGTTGCTTTTGTTTCATCTACGTAGCAGAGAAGGACTTGATTGAAGGATCACTTGTAAAGGATGCCATCGATAATCATGAATTATGCTGTTAGCCGTTGTATGGTGCGACGATCTGTCAGTGTTACTTCTTCAGGGTATTTCTGGTGCTCGAGATATTCCTTGATGTCTGTGTACCATAGCTGATCATTCGAGGGTGGCTCAGCTCCATCGATCTGTAGGCAGAATAAGGTTCCTTCTGAAGTTCGATAATGAGTTCTCATTCAGCGACTCCTTTTGGGATCTCCAACATTGAGGCGAGGGTAGCCAATGCGTTTGCAAACTGATTCTTGACTTAGGGCATGTAAGAGAATGAAATCTTTTCAACCTCTTCAATTAAATTTTTCAGATTGATGTGTTATGGGATCAACTTTTCATCTTTGGTCTTCCAGTCACCGTTTGTCTGATTGATGATGAGTTGCGAGTCCCCTAAGACTCGTAACTTCTTCACATTAAGGATCATGGCTTCTCTTAGATCGGCGATACATACTTCATACTCAGCTACGTTGTTAGTACATTGGAATGCTAGCCTCCTGGATATGAAAACTGGGACGTCTTCGGGAGAGTAGAGTATGGCGCCTACTCCACTCCCTTTCGATTTTGCAGCTCCGTCAAAGAAGAGTGTCCATTTTTCTACCTTTCTTTCTTCTTCTTCCTCGATTAGGAAGATGTCCTCGTCAGGGAAGAAGGTCTTTAGTGGTTGATAATCAGGTAGAGAATTTGTTGCTAGATGATCAGCTAGTGCTTGCCCCTTGATTGCCTTATGAGTGACATAGGTGATGTCAAACTCGGAAAGGGCGGCATGAGCACTGGAGGATTTAGCAGGTACCTTTTGATCTTATCGAAGGCTGCTTGACAATGGTCATTCCATTCCTTTGGAGAGTTCTTTCGCAGAAGCTTGAATATGGGTTCACAGACCCGGGTGAGCTGTGTGATGAATTGGCTGACGTACTGGATTTGCCCGAGGAAACCCCGAATTTCTTTTTCAGTCTTGGGTGGTGGCATTTCAATATTGCCCTAGTCTTGGTTTTGTTTACCTGGATGCCATCCTCGCTGACAATGAAGCCTAACAGCTTACCTCCGGTTGCATCGAAGACACACTTTTGCGGATTGAGTCGGAGCTTGAACTTCTCTAGCCTATCGAAGAGCTTCTCAAGGTCTTTGAAGTGTCCTTTGATCATGTGAGACTTGTCGATCATGTCATCTACATAGACTTCCATTTCTTTGTTTATCATGTCGTGGAATAAGGCAGTCATGGCTCGCTGATATGTAGCTCCTGCGTTCTTCAGTCCGAAGGGCATAACTCGATAGCAAAAATTTCCCTATGGTGTGATGAAAGAAGTCTTCTCACGATCTTCGATGGCCATCTTGATCTGGTTGTAACTAGAGAAACCGTCCATGAAGGAGAAGATCTTGTGTCCAGCAATGTTATCTACTAGCGTGTCGATGTGAGGCAGAGGGAAGTCATCTTTAGGGCTCGCTTTGTTGAGGTCCCTGAAGTCGATGCACATCCTGACTTTCTCATCTTTCTTTAGAACTGGTACGATTTTTGCAAGCCATTCCGGATAGTTGGAAACTACTAGGAATCCCGTATTGTATTGCTTAATGACTTCATCACGGACCTTCAGGGACCATTATGGTTTCATTTTCCACAACTTTTGTTTGACAGGCTTCATGTTTGACTTTTTTGGCAAGTGGTGCACTACCAGATCCTCATCGAGCCCTGGCATGTCCTCGTAGGAGAAAGCAAAGTTGGACAACCTCGATTTCAGAAATTCCATCATCCTCTACTTATACTCCTGGGAGAGTGACCTTTCAATGCGCACCTCTCTGGGAGATTCTGCTGACCCTAGGTTCACAATTTTAAAGTCGTCTGCTACAACATTGGCCTTTGTTTCAAAACTTTTGAGAGACTCCTCGAATTTGAGAGTTCTATCATCCTTTCCCTCATTCGAGGCTTCCTCCAAACCCATAAGCTCGAAGTCCAACTCGAGATCGAAATCATACGAGTCAACCTCAAACTCCTGCGATGTGTGTGAGATATTTGCCACAGTAGTTTTTGAAAGCTTTTCTATTGTTTTTATGTTTTAAAAATTTTCTGATGTTTTGGGATTTGGAGGAATATTTGATTTTTTTTGTACTTTTGAAAATATATGATGTTTTTGTGTTTTGAAAATTTTTTGATTTTTTTGTGTCACCTGGGGGTCCCGAACAAGACGGTGTTGTGAACTAAGATTAGTCTTGTCCTAATTCGGGATACCAACTACTATTTACATTGGCATTTTTTTTAGGTCGACATTCGTGGAGGACCCACCAACTGACTCAAATGTTAGGGGGACAGCCGTCCATGGTGATTCTTCCCCCCTTCCAATCCCGCTGTCCTGACTTATGTGTTCACATGGGTCACCTGTTTCAATGACCCGAGAGTTGGAGTTCCTCTGGTTTGTTCTGCGATGGGACCTTGATGCTTGTCCAGTCAAGGGCGAGCCATTTTCCTTTATCAATCTAGTGGATGGGTTGCTTCTGTCCCTTGTGTTGCTAAGCTGGTGGTGAGGACGTATCCCCTTGACTGTGTGTGGGAATGGGTGTCTCCCTGTTCTTGCTTGTACCCCCTTCGAGGGGCATTCTTAGTTCCGGGTCCTGTGTAGGAAGATCATTTTCCATGCCCCTTTCCTCCTGTGGTGGGTCTGAGGGTTCTGCCCCCAGCATTATATGTGCTCTTGGTACTTTGATAATTTTGTCCCACCTTATTGGTGGCCAGACGGACTCTAGGTGGGAATGTTCAGAGAATTGGAGTTGCTGAAGTTGGTCCTCAAGGGGAATCACTATGTCTCCACAAACTGTCTCAGCCTTGATGAACTTGACGAGTGTGCACTTGAAAGGTTGACCCTTCTTTGGCCTTTCAGCCCGATCCTCCGGTGTCAGTTGATATCCCAGTCCCTGTCTCTGTGCGTTAGCACGTGTTGGCTTTACTACTATACCTTTCTCATGGAACTTGGTATGGTAGTTCTAGATTAGTCGTTCAGAGGGGGAAATGACATGTTCGGTAGTGAGAGGGCGAGGATTAGCGATTAAGTTTAGAACTTTGAACTCGAAGTTGTGATATGATACATCACCCTCTACGTGTTGTATGTCGATCACACGGATGTCAGTTTCTGGGATATTATCTGTTACTGGTAGGATAGTTTCTGGTTCAGCCAACACTAAGATGATTTGATTTTTTGAAGGGAATTTAACCCTTTGGTGGAAGGTTGAGGGAATGGCTCCACTAGCATGGAGCCATGGATGCCTCAACAGAAGGTTAAATGAGGTAGGGATGTCAATGACCTGGAATGTAACAAGGGTCAGGTTTGGTCTGATTTGTAGCTCAATGTCGATTTCTGCTTCGACCTATCTTTGGGAATTATCGAAAGCTCTGATGCTCATAGTGTTAGGCCTAAAAGAAGATGGTTCTATCCTTAACCATTTGACAGTCCTTAGAGGGAAAATGTTAAGGCTGGATCCATTGTCAATGAGCACGAGTGGGACTTTAAAATTCTTGTGGTGGGCCACTATGTTCAGTGAGCACCCGTGTTTGCGTCCCTTAGGTGGTAACTCATCATCGGAGAAAGTGATGACTCATGGTGCTAGGAGTTGTCTAATTATACTTGCCACCATTTTGGGGGGTACGTCAGGGAAGATATGGGCATCTTTAAGGTCTTTGCAAAGATTTTTCGATGCGATCTTGATGTGCATAGGAGCTCCCAAATGGATATCTGTGCAGGAATGGTTTTGAGTTGGGCTGCTATGTCATAAGCAGCGTTGGTTTTACAGGCGGTTCCCGACAAAGCTCCTCGGGTTTCTTTTAGATTCTGGTTATCTTTCCTGAAGTACCTCCCATTGTTACCCACTTCGATGCATTTTGGGTAATGCCATGAGACTGCCTTTGGGTTGTAAGATGGAACCGTCCATCCTTCTAAGTATATTAGTGGTTCCTGAGGCTGAGGGGTTGTGGCTGAAACAGTTTGTGGTGGACTCGGTGGTTTCTCTTGAGGTACCACCGAGTTTTGGTGAGACTTGACATTGGGGTTTTCTTTCTCCATTTGTTGTGTGGGAGGGTCCTCTAGCCATGTGCCAATTGATGAGGCATCAAGAATTTCAGACCTTGAACTGGGGGTGCCCCTTGCAAGGTTAGCAATGCTAGATCAAGGAGACCTATTGGGAGATTGACAGGTTCAAAATTCAACCTTTTTGAATGTATTGGTGTGAAGTGTGCCCCCTGGGGAACGGGATGCTGAAAGTGTGACTTGTTAGATGCGGCTTCAAGGATTATGAGTGGCTGAACTGTTGGTGCTACTTCCATAAATATGGGGGGTTGTGTTGCTGGAGTTGCTTCAAGGACTAGCTGTGGCTCTGGTGCTGCTGTGTGTTGATAACCCCATGTTCGATTTGCTATATCGGTCATGATGGCTTGTATAGAATGATGCAGAGAGGGGTACATGGACTGCCCTTCTTCAATGTGATTGACGGTAGGGGTGCTTAATGTGATGGCAGGGGATTTTGGAGGATATTGGCCTGGGCCACATTGTTAGCCTGTGGGGTGATTGCAATCTTCTGGCTTTCAATTAAATCTTGGACCGCATGTTTTAAAGTGAAGCAACAATCCGTCAAATGGCCAGGAGCCTGATGATATGCATAGTATTGATTCTCATTGTATCCAGGCGGTAAGGGGTTAGGGGGACGTTAAGGTTGAAGCGGTGTCAGGAGTTGCTTTTGCATTAACATTGTCAGAACCTGACTGTATGTTTGTACTAAAGGGGTAAACTTCCTACTTAACATTGCCTATTTGTATGGACCTGGTGCGTTTTCCAGAAGCTGTTGTTGTTGTTGAGACGGCTGTTCCTGATATCCTTGTTGGGCCTGCTATGGTTAATACTGCCTATTTGGCTGTGGTTGGTATTTCCTGTCTTGTTGTGGCTCCGGTTGTGGGGCGTATTGATTGCCCTGAGTGTTAGTGACGATATTGTTAACCTCTGTGGTGCGCTGTGCGGGAGCAGTGCCGTTTTCATTCCCGTATCCCACAGGTTTCCCCTCGACTCTGTTTCTTTTGATTGAGGGGGTCTGATGTGGCCACAGGGAAATGGTTCCGGCTCTGATCCCGGCTTCTACTTGTTCACCAGCTCGGATAAGTTGTGTAACATCCCGAAAATCGGGGGTCGGGTAGAAACCCAACTCCCGAGTTCCAAAACGTCACTTATGCAACATAGATAATGATAAATACATGTTGTCTGTAGAATGACATTAAACAAGATAGAGACTAAGCCAAAACAACATATCATACTCTAGAGACAGTTAAATTAACAAGCGGAAGACTGTGATAAATACATAAAATATATAATTGTTTGTGAGTCTCTAGAGTGTGAACATGTTACCAGGTTAATCAAATACATGTATAATCCAAAAATGAAAAGAAAAGAATATACATGGGTGCTCTAAAAATATGAAATGACAAGTGTCATGGCGTCTAATCAACCTCCCTATAATCCCGTCAATCAGAACACGCATATAGGAGAAATCCTCCTCATCATCATCAAGTCCGGCTCCACTTCACAAGCAGCGCCATCATCTGCAACTAAAACAAGGACTTGTTGGTGTGCGCAACACCGTCCCGTAATGTGGGAGTGAGTAACTAACTCAGTAGAATCATAAAGCAAAGATTAACATGTTATTAAATCAATCAAGCGATAATGATAAAGAAAGCATATCAAACATTCCTAAATACTGTGATTAATGCAAGAATGAAATGACATGATGGATGCCCTCACTGACATACTCCCTCATGTGACACCATCTTACGTCCGCGGCATGCTTTCTTCCCTCAGTGCTCCACATCTTCCAGGCACATGCAGTGCGATATGAATATGATTACCGAGTTGTTATTAGTCCTTTTCATACAGCAGGATTGGAAAACTAGGGTACTTCCCTTATATCATTCCCAATAAGGATCCTATCTAGGATCGTCACTCCTAGTAGTCTCATACGATGATATAGTTCTATGTCACTGCAAGGGCTGTCAGGGCTGTTGCACACACTCGTTGTACCGCTCCCCCATCACCTTATCAATACAAGCCTAGTTTGTGCTCTTGTTGCTACGGAAGGGTCGTCGCCTCACGTAGACTCAGAGTACGCTCGAGGTCACTATAAAGGGCTGTTAGGGCTGTTGCTCGCACTCATTGCTCCACTCCCCCATCACTTATTAGTGTAGGCCGACAGCAAGAATATAGTGTCCCATACCACCATAATCTGCTCACGAGTCTGGGTTGCTCACTGGTCACTACGGGGAGGTTTGTGGCCCCAGCGTAGGCCGACAGCTCGACCACGGTGTCCCATACAACTATGCCCGGCTCATGAGTCTTAGTGGATCAAGGTACCACTGTTATCAGGGTTATCACTGGTAAGTTCAGTACTCTAGGTTCAAGCAGTTATGACGAATACAAGGTGAACATACAACGGTCAATCGGGTTACTTGATGAGTCTGACTAGCACGAGCGCATGTTGAATCGACCGACATGAAGTGCACAAGCACTTCGTGTGGCCTAACCACTGCCGACGACTCTAGTACGACTCGGGTTCGTCATACACATCCTTCGTGGCGAATAGAATCCAACCACGAATCCTAAACTGTTACCGACTGCCTGGACTCGAGTATAGCCCCAAGCACATGTAATGTGAATCAGTAATCAAATGAGATAAACAGCATTGAAATAACAAATAATTCAAGCATGTTAGCAACATATTATAAGATACAACATAGGCAATTTAACCGTACACAAGTACTTCACACACAAGGAAATCAATTAAAATACAACAAGCATGGAGGAAATCATGCACTAGTTGAGAATCCAGTCTCAACGCTAATCTACAACACCATTTACTCAATACTTACTAATACATATATTTATACAAACACTTAGACTACTCAACTCCAACGTAATTGACGTATGTTGATTTCGACATATAATATGACAGATCCTTATATCGAGGAGATGTCTAATACACAACAATCATGTTCTTACATTCAAAATGTATGGCAGGCATAAATCATATTGATTTAGGCATTTCAACAAACAGTTAGTCTACACACATTAGTCTACATAGTATATGTCGGCCAATATATACATTAGGGTGAATCTCTTCGCCAAACAGATCATACATGCATAACTAACATAGGTATACGACAAATACTCATGGCAATCATATCGTAAAATACGTATGTATACAGTATTTTCTACAAATACCTAAAATACCCTAAATCTCATATTCTTCGTACGTATTCGAAATGAAAAATGGACAGCATGTTCTACATGTTAAATAGCATCCTTATCAGCAATCTACCATTAAACGACATTGAAAGCTTTGAAAACAGGTAATCTAAGCGTTTAAAATCCGCACCTTACGCCATAGAAGCGTAATGAATTGAATAGGAACTCTACGTCGTTGTCAACGACTGATTGGCAACCTACAAAACAAGGTGAGTCAGCTACTTAGCTACTTGTACCCATAGGAACCTTAGAACAAGTTAGGGTTAGGGTTTTCTTACCTAGAACGAAACCGGAATCGCCGGAATAGCGATACAGAAGGGTGGATGGGGCACGCAGAGAGATTGGGAAGAATCCCAGGAAGCAGCACTAACTTCTCCCTCACTTTCTCTCTCTTTTTTCTCTTCTCTCTCCTAGGTTTTAGGAAATTCGTATGGGATTTGTGAGAGAGGGTTTAAGGCCCTTTTATAAGCCCAAACATAACGAAAATAGACTCCAAGTCAAGGTATACTTAAGTTATAACCAAATCGAGTCTGTTCCGATCTAAAAGGACATTTCTGGAGGTCCCCTGACCGAATGCGGTCGGACTTAAGCTCATGGATGTCGGATGTTGGTCACATTAAGTTTTCAGTCCGATAGTGTTCCCAGATCGCACATGGCGGTCCAATTTCAGTTCAACGGTTATCGAACCTAAATCAGGACTACAAGTTTCATGACATGAAAGAGAAATTTTTCCTGATCCGAGGGTGAAATTTAACTAAATTCTGACGGTCAGAATGCTTAAAAATAATGGCGCAATGACACGTGCCAGATTTTGAATTATTTCTCTAAATCTTTACCCATTTCTCACTCTCCTTGCTCCAGACTCAGTACAATAGCGTCTGGACATCAGTTGGGCTTGATTTTCGAAATATTTGTCAAGTTCAACTAAGCGGTCACAATGGTCTGAGATTGTAGGTACCGGGCTTTCGACGCTCGGTCTAGATCCAATACAAAGTTTCAAAGGGTTCCTGAGAACATTCAGGTTTAGAGTTTGATCGTAGATTTTAGGATAAGATAACGTCAATGATTCTATAGGTTTTGGGTCTTACAGATCATATTTAAAGTGGTTGGTACTGATTTTACAGGAAATCTAGTGTAGCGCTAGTTAAAACACATTAAATTTCTGAAGAATTAGGTTCTAAATGATTTCTTTGGCTTTGGAATTGGGTTCTGAGAGGTTACTAAGGTGTTAAGGTTGACCCATTGCCTAAGGACATCTAATTCCAGGTAGGCAAAAATCTGGGGTGTTACAAGTTGGGAGAAGTTTACGTATGGATACGAGATTAGATATCTTGAAATGCTGGGATTTGTAGAGTGTACAATCATGGATATCTGCTCCTCGTCATCGATGGGGTTTCTCATTCGAGTTGCCATGGCCCGCCATCGTCCCACATATGCTAACAATGATTTGTCACTTTTTTGTCTCAGGGTAGCCAAGTCAGACCTTCTTAGAGCCATGTTCAGATTGTATGAGAATCTGTCAATGAATGCCTGGGAGAGTTTTTCCCAGGTTCTGATTTGAGGACTGTCCAACGAGGTGTACCAATCCAAAGTGTCACCCTTGAGAGACTTCTAGAAAAGCCATATCAATGCTCCATCATTTCCTGTTATCGCATTGAGTTCCCCACAAAATTCTTTTAGATGTGCTGTGGGGCACCCGCTACCATCATACTTTTTGAATTTTGGTACCTCGAAGTTCGGAGGTACCCGAGCATCTGGGAAGGGACAAAGGTCCCTGAACTCGGTGGATGGGTGATCCACTCCTTGGTGTCTTTGGAGCTGATTTTGTACCATTTGTAATTGCTCTCATAATTCTTCAATTTTTGACTTGCCTTGCTGCGGGTACCTTGCCCCTTGCTGTTGGGCTTATGCTACTTCCTCTTCATATGGATCAAGGACAGGGTGTTGTTGGAAAGAAGATGGACTCCTGATGGTGGGAGGTAGTTGGAATTGAACACTGCTCCCTTTTAGAGGAGGGTGTGATGTTCAAAAATGTCTCCCGCTTGGGGTATCTGCCAATTCTGAAATGTTACTCCTGTTAGGGGGAGTGAGTTGGACTCAAAACTGGCCCCCTTCATGAGCATCCACCAGTTCTTGTCAGTGATTCTCGTTAGGAGGAACCTGTGTTGTAACCTAATTATTGTGATATGTTGAGTAGAGATGTGTGGGAGGATTTCTCCCATTTTCTAGTTGTTATTGCTCTTATGCCGACTCTTTTAGGAGAGAGAGCACTGGATTTGCTAGAGGAATGAGAGAGAAGGCATATGGAGTCTAAGAGAGTGAATTGTTTTATACACTAGGCTGGGTTTCCTGTGTGTTTGGTGTGGCATTTGACACTAGGCGGTGTAGCAGCTCTTGCATTGCTCGTAGTCTTTGGGCCATTTCTTGCATAGTGGTGTTGGTTTGTGAGTCTATCGAAGCTGCGAGTGATGGTAGTGCGGGTGCTGGTGCAGGTGCAGGTGCCGAGGTTTTGGGAGCTAGCTAAGCTGCTGGCTCTTCTTCATGGGTAGCTTCAGAGGTCATGGCTGCGTGGGATCGGGTGGTCATGGTTCAAACCTAAGCCTAAACAGGTGCAAACCAAGGACTTTTTTTTATATTTTTTGTAACACCCCGAATTTTTGCCAACCTGGAGTTAGACGTTCTTAGGCAATGGGTCAACCATATCACTCTTAAAGCTCAATTCCAAAGCCAAAGAAATCATTTAGAACTAAATTCCTTAGAAATTTAGCGTGAATTAACTAGCGCTACACTAGATTACTTGTGAAAGTAGCACCAACCACTTTAAAACCTATAAAATTGTTAATGCTATGCTACCCTAAAATCTAGAATCTAATTCTAAACCCAGTTGCTCTCGGGAGCACTTTGAAACTCCGTATCGGACCTATACCGCACGTCGAAAGTCCGATAGCGATAAACTTAGAAGATATTGACTGCGTAGTTGGACTTGACAAGCACCACGAAAATCACGTCCAAACGATGATCTGGGACGATTTCCTTGAATTCGAAGTGAAGAGTGTGAGAAAATGAAGATTTTTAAGAAATTAAATATAATTTTAAGAAATCTGAGACGTGTCGCTTGCGCGTTATTTCTAAGCATTCTAACCATTGGATTTTGACCCAAATTTACCCTCAGATCAGGATAGGTGGCCCTTACATGTTATAGTACTTATGGCTCTAATCGACTTTCGGTGACTGCTGAACTGAAACTGGTCCGCCACGGTCGATCTGGAAACCCAATCGGACTGAAAACTTAACTTGATCAAGATCCAATATTTGTGAGCTTAAGTCCGACCGCATTCAGCAAAGGGAGCTCCAAAAGTGTTCCATTGGATCGGAACAACCTCCCTTTAGACATAAACTAAGTATACCATGGCCTGGGGTCTATTTCTGTGAATTCTGACCCTATATAAGGACCTGAAACCCTCTCTAATTCCTCCCATACGAATTTTAGAAAACCCCAGGAGAGAGGAGAGAGTAAAGAGAGAGAAAGTGTGGGAGAAGTGGGAAGATCTCCCTGATACTTTATCATACTGCTGCACATGCTTAACCATCATGATTTAATCGTTATTCCGGCGATTCTGACTTCGTTCCTAGGTAAAGAAACCTAACCTTAATCTGTTTTAGGGTTTCGATAGTTGCAAGTAGCGAAATAGCTAACTTACCTTGTGTTATAGGTCGTCATATCAACGTTGACGAAGACTTAAAAATTTCATCAACTTCTTTACGCTTCTACGACATAAGGTGCGGACTTTAGACGTTTAGGTTGTCATTTTTCAAAGCTTTCAATGTCAGATAATGATAGATTCCTGACGTGGATGCTATTTCACATGTAGAACATGCTATCCATTTTCTGTTTCGGTTAAATACGAAGAATATGAAATGTTGTGTATTCTCTGTATTTGTACAAAATACCGTATACGTACAAAATATAAAAGTGTGTTTGTCATGATTAATTGTCGCCTATGTATGCTAGATGTATGAGTAACAACTCCTGGGCTAAAGGTTTAGCCCAAATGCATGATATACCAACATACGATATGTATTTAGTATGTGTAGCCTAAGTGTTTGTGAAAATGACTGAATGAGTATAGGCTTTGTATTCGTGCTCGCCATGACAAACTGTCGTGGATATATGATTGTTGTATGGGCGACAACCCTTTGAGGAAAGGATTTGCCCTAATACGTATGCAAATTAACACATAATATGTATGATGTAATGTGTAGGCTAAGTGTTTGTAAAAGTGTCTGAATGAGTTAGTAGTTAGCAAGATGTACCTGTATGCGGGTTGAGATATGATTCTCAACCACATCAATGATGTGTATGATTTCCTCCATGTATGACTTATTTTGATGTCTGCTTGATTATGAATTGAATGTGTGTGAATTCATGTTTACAATGCACTTCAGAACATGTTCATATGATTAAATGATTTGTAATCTTGATCCATTACTGCTTTGACTATCTCATAGGACATCATGTTTTATTAGAATGTGTTTGGGGCTATTGAATAGTCCAGGAAATTGATAATATGCCTTGAGTTCGTGGCTGAGTTATATTTGCCACGTAGGACGTGTTTGACGAACCCGAGCCGTGCATTGCTTGTCGACAGTGGTTAGGCCACACGAGGTGCTTATGCACTTCATGTCGATCAACTCAACGGGCGCTCATACTAGTCGAACTCGTCAAGTAACCCGATTAGCCCGATGTATGTTAACCATGTATGGACGCTACTGCTTGAATCTAAAGTATCAAACTTATCAGTGGAAATCCCGTTAACCAAGGTACCTCGATCTGCTAAGACTCATGAGCCGGTCATGGTGGTATAGGACACCGTGGTCAAGCTTTCGGCCTACGCTGGAGCCATGAGCCTCCCTGTAGTGACCAGTGAGTAACTCAAATTTGTGAACCGAATATGGTGGTATGAGATATTATATTCGAGCTGTCGGCCTACACTGACAAGGTGATGGGGGAGTGGTAACGATTGTGTGTAACAGCCCTGACAGCCCTTTGTAGTGACCTCGAGCGTACTCTGAGTCTACGTGGAGGCGACGACCCTTCCGTAGTAACATGAGTACAAACTAGGCCTGTATTGATAAGGTGATGGGGGAGTGGTGTAACGATTGCGTGTAATAGTCCTAACAGCCCTTGCAGTGACTTAGAACCGCACTTCGTATGAGATATGCTGAGACTGACGACCCTCGACTGGATCATTGTTGGGAAATGATACAAGGGAGGTACTTTAGCTTCTCAATCTTGCTGTATGAAAAGGACTAATAACAACTTTGTAATCATGTTCCTATAGCACTGCATGTGCTTCGAAGATGTGGAATACTGAGGGATGAAAGCATGCCGCGAATGTGAGATGGTGTCACATGAGGGAGTATGTAGGCAAGGGCACGCATCATTATTGTATCTCATCCTTGCATTAACAAGAGCAGCTAAGAATGTTTCATTATACTGCTTTATCATTACTGCTTGACTGATTTGATAACATGTTAATCTTTACTCTATTGTTCCACTGAGTTACCTACTCACTCCCACGTTACGGGACGGTGTTGTACACACCAACCAGATCCCGTCTTAGTTACAGGTGAGGGCGATGCTGGTGAAGCAGAGCCAGACTTTACTTTTTAATGATGAGTTCTCCTACATGTATGTAACGCCCCAAAAATCGGAGGTCGGGTAGAAACCCAACTCCCGAGTTCCAAAACGTCACTTATGCAACATAGATAATGATGAATGCATGTTGTCTGTAGAATGGCATTAAACAAGATTGAGACTAAGCCAAAACAACATATCATACTCTAGAGACAGTTAAATTAGCAAGCGGAAGAATGTGATAGATATATAAAATATATGAACTGTTGTAGGTCCCCAGAGTGTGAACATGTTACCAGGTTAAACATATACATGTATACTCCAAAAATGATCAAAAGAATATACATGAGTGTGTAAATAAAATAGCAAAATACCAAGTGTATTGGCATCTAATCAGTAACCCTGTAATCTCGTCAATCAGAACCTGCATATAGGAGGGATCCTCCTCATCATCATCAAGTCTGGTTCTGCTTCGCAAGTATCGCCATCATCTGAAACTAAAATAGGGACCGGTGGGTGTCCAGAACACTATCCCATAACGTGGGAGTGAGTAGCTAACTCAATGGAAACTATATAGAAAAGGTTAACATGTTATCAATTCAATCAAGCAGTAATGATAAAGCAGTACAATCAAACATTCCTAAATACTGTGATTAATGTAAGAATGAAATGACATGATGGATGCCCTCACCGACATACTCCCTCTTGCGACACCATCTTACGTCTATGGCATGTTTTCTTCCCTCAGTGCTCCACATCTTCCAGGCACATGCAGTGCGATATGAATATAATTACCGAGTTGTTGTTAGTCCTTTTCATACAGCTGGATTGGGAAGCTAAGGTACCTCCCTTATATTAATACCTAAATAATGATCCATTCTAGGGTCGTCAGTCCTAGCATATCTCATACAAAGTACGGTTCAAGGTCACTACAAGGGCTGTCAGGGCTGTTGCACGCACTCATTGCACTGCTCCCCCATCACCTTATCAATACATGCCTAGTTTATACTCTGTTTACTGTGGGAAGGCTCGTCGCCTCTCCACAGATTCAGAATATGCTCGAGGTCACTACAAAGGCCTGTCAGGGCTGTTGCTCGCACTCGTTGCACAGCTCCCCCATCACCTTATCAGTGTAGGCCGACAGCAAGAATATAGTGTCTCATACCACCATAATCTGCTCACGAGTCTGGGTTACTCACTGGTCACTACGGGGAGGTTTGTGGCCCCAGCGTAGGCCGATAGCTCAACCACGGTGTCCCATACCACCATGCCCGGCTCATGAGTCTTAGGGGATCGAGGTACCAAGGTTAGAGGAGCTTTCCAATGGTAAGTTTGGTACCTTAGGTTCAAACAGTTGCGACCAAGCATGGTGAACAAACATCGGTCAATCGGGTTAGTTGATAAGCTCAATTAGGCCAAGCGTACGTTGAGTTGAACGACATGGAATGCATAAGCACTCCGTGTGGCCTAACCACTGCCGAACACCCCAAGCACGACTCAGATTCGCTAAATTCATCTTGTGTGGTGAAAGCAACCTCAACCACGATTTACGGAACGTTTTCCGATTACCTGGACTGTAGTACAGCCCCATTCACAAGCAAAGCTAATAACTAGCATATGATTCATATTCAGCATCCATGTGAGCAATTATGAAGTATAACTTGAATGTAAACAGTACATGGAGGAATTAATGTACACATTTATCATGATTTAACTAAGTACACAATCCATGGAAGAAATCATACACTCATTTAACAATCACATGATTCATGAAGGAAATCATTCACACAAGTATTGTGATGGGGATCTATATCCCAACCACTCTAACAATCACACTCTACTAACTACTAACTCACTTAGACATTTAAACAAATACTTAGACTACACCTATTACATAATACATATTAAGTATTAATTAGCATACATATTAGGGCAAAACCTTTCGTCAAAGGGTTATCTCCTATACAACAATCATGTATCCATGACATCTGTCATGGCGAGCACACTTACAAAGTCTATACTCATTCGGTCATTTTCACAAACACTTAGGCTACACATACTAACTACATATCGTATATTGGTAAATCATGTATTTAGACTAAACCTTTAGCCCAGAAGTTGTTACACATGCATCCAGCATACATAGACAGCAGTTAATCATGGCAAGCACAAATCTGATTTTTTTACGTATACGGTATTTTCTACAAATACGAGGAATACAGTATAATTAACATAAGTAACGTATAACTGAAAATTGAAAAAAACAACACCTTATACATGTGAAATAGCATCCTAAGCAAGAATAAATCATTGCTTAACATTGAAAGTCTTGAAAGCCATCACCTAAACGTATATAGTCCGCACCTTAAACCAGAAATTGTGAAATGGAGTTGATTTAGACGATAAGTCTTCGTCAACGGCTCAACGGCAACCTAATACCATGAAATAGGTTAGCTACATCATCACTTATGCTATTTAGAACTCTAAAACAAGTTAGGGTTATGATTTCTTACCTAAGAACGGAGCTGGAAGCACCGGAATGGCGGTGCAGAAGTGGCGTTGAAGCACAAGGAGTAGCAGGGAAGAATCCCAGGAGAAAGCTCCAACTTCTCCCACACTTTCTCTCTTTTCTCTCTCTCACTCTCTAGGGTTTGGAAAATTCGTATGGGTTAGAAAGCTAAGGGTTTAAGGCCCTTTTATAAGCTAAAAACTCACCTATATAGACTTAGGACCAAGGTATACTTATGTTATAACCAAATTGGGTTTTTTTATCCAAAAGGACACTTCTGGAGGTCCCCTGACTGAATGCAGTCGGACTTAAGTACATAGATGCTGGATGTTGATCACATTAAGTTTTCAGTTCGATCGGACTTCCAGATCGTCCGTAGCAGACTAGTTTCATTTCAACGGTTACCGAACCTAAATCAGGACTACAAGTTTCATGACATGAAAGGAAAAATTTTCCTTATTCGGGGGTGAAATTTGGTTGAATTCTGATGGTTAGAATGCTTAAAAATAATGCGCAACGACACGTGCCAGATTTTGAATTATTTTTCTAAATCTTTTCCTTTTCTCACTCTTTCACTCCGGACTCAGTAAAATGGTGTCAGGACATCAGTTGGGCTTGATTTTTGAAACTGTTGTTAAGTCCAACTAAGCGGTCATAATGGTCTGAGATTGTAGATATCAAACTTTCACCGCGCAGTCTAGATCCAATACGAAGTTTCTGAATACTCTCGAGAGCAATTGGATTTAGAGATTGATCCTAGGTTTCTAGGTAACATAGTATTAGTGGTCTTACTAATTTTGGGTCTTGTAGTTTATATTTAAAGTGATCCAAGTTAATTCTACTGAGTATTCAGTTTGGTACTTAACCAAATTCTACCCTAATAGGGTAGAATACGGTCCTAGGGCCATTCTATGCCCCATTTTTGGCACTTCTAGTTATCATATTATTTTTATTATTTTTTTAATAGTTCATCATCAAGTTTACCCTATCTTCACCAAATTTCATGAGATTTTGGGTTGTATAAAAATTCTAAAAATTCCTAAACTAGCAACTGTCCAAAACTATACTTTCCGGACAGTTGTCACAACGACCCATTTTCAAATATACTAAATATTTTATTATATTTTTTACTTATTTTTATATGATATTAAACTCATTTAGCTTCAATCTGGTTTTTGAATCACCTAAATCGGAATTATAACGAAGGAGATATGATTTTTTAATATTGAATTAAAATCACAGAAAATGTGGCCGAAAACGGGCCAGCCGATGAACCGCGGCCCGGCCAAGCCCAGTAATCGGCGAGGCCTCGCCAAACTGGCGAGCCCCTCACCGCTCGCTGACCTGTTTAGGGGTATTTTCACCGTCTGATATTTGAAATAGGTATATTTTAGAACCTAGGATGAGTTATTTGACATATAATATATGATTTTGGGGTGGGAGAAGCTGATCTATCCAAATAGCCTACTTATTTTGTGATATTCAAAAAGGTTAATGGTTAAAAACCTTATTTATTTATTTATTTACTATTCATAGTACTTTTTAGTTTAAGTATTGATCAACATCACCTAAACTTTAAGATTTGTATCTAATATGAAAGCTCTTAAAAAAGTTTGAAGGATAAAGTAGTGAAAGGTGAGATTTTTGAAGGAAATAGGGATTTAAGACTTTTGGATTGAGTTTTGAGAAGTTAATCAGGTGTTAAGATTGACCCATTGCCTAAGGACATCTAAGCCAGGTTGACAAAAATCTGGGGTGTTACAATGTAACTCTCTGGCGGGTCTATTTGACCTGGAGTTGCACCGACGGGGCTTCAGTATTTGGTATAGAAGACATTATATTTTTTCTCAATTTATGCATTTTGTAATCAAACTTGTAAGTGTTAACCTAGTGACATTCATATTCTGAGGGCTTGCTATCACTCTTATCTAGTTTATATACTTATCACAGTCTTCTGCTTGCATAATTTAAACGCCTTTGGAGTATGATATGCTATTTTTGGTATAATCCCAATCATGTTTAATGCCCTTCGACAGAAAACATTCATTCATCATTATCTATGTTGCGTAAGTAATGTTTTGGAACTCGGGAGTTGGGTTTCTACTCGATCCCTGATTTTCAAGATGTTACAGATGGTATTAGAGCATGATTTTGATTAAACCGGACCTGGATTATGGTAACACGATGTAATTTGACGCACTCTGAATTAGGAAGGGTGTGATAAAACCTAGAAACCATTTTAGAATCCCAAGTTTCACCGACAGGTGAGAATATACGGTAATTTAGTCCATAACGTATCTTTGGTCGCGTGAAGTGACCTAAGTCGCCTCTCGGCCGTCAGTCGACGGGTTTGAGTCATTCCCTGAAGAATTCCAAACCTAAAAATGAATGTCCTTAGGTTGTGGGTCAACCACAACACCTTACCCTCAATCTCAAAGCCTAAAACCCCTTTTAATCAAATTCCTTCAAAATCTCACCCTCCACCACTTTATTCTTCATTTATTTTTAAGCAAATTCATAATACACATCAATCCTAGGGTATAAATGAGGAAAAACGATACCAAAACTAAAACTTACCATAAATTGTAAATAAATGGATAAAATGGGTTTTGACCCTTAACCTTTTGAAATCTAACAAAATAAATGGGTTAGTTAGATAGATTAGCATCTCTTACCCAAAAATCATATGCTACACATTGTATAAACTCATTCTGGTTTGCAAATTGGCCCCAAAAATACCTCAAATGGAGTCAGGGGCCTACCCACGCTAATCCAGAGGGACCCAAGGTGGGCCCCACACCTTTTTTGGGACCCAGGGGGCAGGAGGGCCTCACCCAAATGGAGAGCCCTCACCAAACACTCTAGGGAGTGGCGAGGGCCTCGCCGGTCAGCGGACCAGGCCGGGCGAGCCGCCCGGGTCGATCGAGTTTGGGGTTGTAGGACCCCCTTGATATAGGGTTCGTCCCTTAAAACCTCCCAAACATCTACTCCCTTCATAAACCACCCTCCCAAGCTTTCCTTTTCTCCAAAAATTTCAGATTTTTCATAACAATCGCCCCTCCAACGCTCCTTCTTCTCATTTTCATGCACTACACCCACCACCTATCAAACCCCACCTCCATTGCTGCCTACCCTCTCTATTCCCTTTCATTTGGGCCTTTACACCCCCCATTTGAGTCTTAAAATCGTACAAACCCCATATCCCACCTCCTCCTTCCTAGAATAATGATCTTCCTTTATCATTTCATGCATTCATCTATCCTCTACATGCATACCCGTCCCCACCATCATGATGGGTCATTTAGGGCCCGTTGGACCTACTGCATTAAGGGAGATTATGGTGGATGGAATTGTAAAAGTAATGAAAAATGCATGTGGAAGGTATTGTCCCTAGACTGGGTGTATCCCATGGTTTCCAATACCATGCATGGAATGTATGCAATTAAAAGTAAATCCCGAGTTCTCCTTTCATATTACCCTTGAAAATTCATCATCATGGGATTTGAAAATCCCATCTCACTCTTTCCAACACAAGGATCATTTTTCAAAGTCTATGTAATTGATTTTAATCCCATCCCACCCATCTTTCAAATATGTCATTCCCAATCCCAAGGTGGGATTAGCAACGCTATCCGTTTAATACAACTTAATACCACTGGCCAAACAGGCCCTTAGAGTTTAGACCTAAAGTTGGTACTCTTAGATTTCAAAGGATCTGACAGTGTAGGAAATTTAATAAATTAATAACATGAATAATGTGAACCCTAGGACTTTCTTAGCTAGTATGAGCTTGTGTGTAGTGCTCAAGCGTGGTCAAATTCAAGTTCAGGCAACTCAAATTCCACTCAGGCAACTTTGACCCGAAGTGAAAAAATAATTCCTTGTATTAGAAATGATGTGAAATCATCTAGCATATAAACATAGACTTTAGACTACAACTAGTGGATTACCGCTACTCATAAGTTAAGACTAAGCTACTGGTGATACTAAGGAATGTAGACGACTGATTATGCAAGATAATTGAAAAATAAACTTAGTTAGTTGGCTTAATTAGGTTAGAGTGAGACCTCTTTCGTTGAATCCCCTTACTACTTATCGGCTTCTTTAGTAACTCTTAGGAAGCTTGTTTGACGTAGAAACTCTTTACGCTAAGAGAAAATTGATATATCCCTCAGATTGAACCTTAGGTCAAATCATTACACCCCTTAGAATTAACTTCTCAAGGACTTATTACAGTTGGGAACACGGGGTGGAGGAACTATATATAAGCGAAGTATTTACGGTTTGAATCGAATTCTCAATCCTGGTAGTTGTCCTTGAACTCAAGGCTCTCATCAAGCAGAAAGTTGGGACTAACTAGGATTAAGAATTGATGCGATAAATTTTCTGTCATATACTAGGCAGAAGGTCTATGTATCCGGTCCAGACCCACTACATAACTTTTCTTCCGTGTTGGCCCGACCACCTACAACCAAAAGTTATTTCTTTACCTTTGGAAAGTGTTAAGGACATATAGCGAATAGAGATTAGACATCTTGCCACCAACTCATATCCGTCCCTGAAATCAACCACAACACCCATCATTTTTAGCTCTTTTCTATAATTATAGGTACCAATGTCATAGTATACATCATCAATGAAAGGAAGACCTGTGTATTGGGAGATCGTATCCCATTTCATGTTAAGGATAGGTCCTAAATTACACCTCGTTCCGACATATAGATCGAGACATAGATTCTTGAGCCTTGAGAGTAGAAATAATTTTTAACGGGGGTAGAGCATTATGAGCCCAACCTAGTTAGGTCAGCTAATACGACCATTAGATTAGAGTAGCGCAGTGGAAGCATGGTTGGCCCCTTCCCCATTGGCCCAGGATCGAAGAAAGTGATTCAGGTTATACGTAAGGTTAGGTCAGTAAATAGGATTTGAATCTTCCTTAGAATGTCAATACTGAAGTCTTTATAGGAAAACAATTAGGGCTTAAGTGTTGAACCCATACATATTAAATCATAGGACTAACAATGGGAACGAGCGGAGGTCAGAGTATCCACAAATCTACTCGCTAAATACGAACATAATAGAAGCCTTGGCCAACTCTATACAATTAGAAATCCTTTTAGGATGATCTATTAAGATGCTTATTAACCCCTACCTTGGACATAGATTCAGACGATGACTCTCCTAGACCAAGACCCAAAGGGCAACCTTATAAATAGAAAATTTGAACCTTTCAGTGACGGGCTTTCCCTAAGCTTTTAGAGTGATTGGACTACGGAGTTATTGAAATATACAATTGCGTAGCATTCGCGGCTTGACCCAATTCTCAATCCTGGAAAACTACTAGTGGACTCACTGCTTTGACCGAGAAGTAGACCAGGATCTACCAGGACTAGGAAGGGATACGATGAGCCTTCTACCCTGGTCAGGTAGATGATCAACGTATCAGGATCAAGCCCACTACAACCGTCTCTCCGTACTAGTCAACCACTGGAAACATATATCTTACTCTAAGTAAATGAGAACCATCAAAGAGTAAATAGATAAAGAAATCAATTGTAGCTAACCATCAAGGTATAAGCAAGAGATAAAGAGTAAATGTTTAGGAGGATAGATAAAATGTGCCAGACTAGTATAGATGTATATACCCCACCACGCATATAAACTTGAAGTCAGTAAAGCTTAGGTGAAAGGAATAATAGAATCTTTACTCATTACCCTTAGCCAATTTTGAGGATGAAATTATTTTTTTAGGGGGGTAGATTGTAACACCCCAGATTTTTGCCAAGCTGGAGTTAGACGTCCTTAGGCAATGGGTCAACCATATCACTCTTAGAGCTCAATTCCAAAGCTAAAGAATTCATTTAGAACTAAATTCCTTAGAAATTTAATGTGAATTAACTAGCGCTACACTAGATTACCTACGAAAGTAGCACCAACCACTTTAAATACGATTTGTAAGACCCAAAACCTATAGAATTGTTAACGCTATGTTACCCTAAAATCTAGAACCTAACTCTAAACCCAGTTTCTCTCGAGAGCACTTTGAAACTCCGTATCGGACCTGGATAGCACATCGAAAGTCTGATAGAAGATATTGACCGCGTAGTTGGACTTGACAAGCATCGCGAAAATCACGTCCAAACGATGCTCTGTGACGATTTCCTTGAGTCCGGAGTGAAGAGTGTGAGAAAATAATTATTTTTAAGAAATTTAAAATAATTTTAAGAAATCTGAGACGTGTCGCTTGCGCGTTATTTCTAAGCATTCTAACCGTTGGATTTTGACCCAAATTTACCCTCGTATGACTTATCCCTTACACCTTCTTCCTAGATTGTTCATGAAGGGGGCATATTGAGAGTTAAAGCTTGAGATTTGTGGGTGTTATCCCCATCTCTTAGATGTTTGATTATGTTAGTATGTTATGTTCTGATTTTATATATATATATATATATATATATATATATATATATATATATATATATATATATATATATATATATATATATAGTGGTGTGGTTTTCCTCCCTTGGTAAGCCTTGTATTGGTTATGTTGTGGTTTAAATTTTGAAGAAAAAATTTTTATTAGGAGGAGAGAGCTGTAAGACCCATGTCTTAGTCTGTACCATTCAGTAGGTTTCTACGGTCGAATTTCGATAACCTTCGACCCTTAATCGGCCTTTGCGCACAACCCTGTGTTACACACCATCAACCTGAATCGACTCATACAGAGACTTGTACCCTTGTGACCGTGCCATCGCCGCGGTTCCATTCTCTGGTGCTTGCTTTGGGTGCGGTGGGATAGGGCATCGTAGGAGCGAGTGTCCCCGTCCTCAGCAGTAGCAGCAGTGACGGCAATATTTGCCACCAGGACCCCATCAGCGGCAGCAGCAGCAGCAGGATCCTCAGACATCAGGAGGAGTCGTCAACGATTCGTATGACTTGGCCCCTACACCGTCTTCCTAGATTATTCATGAACGGGGCATCTTGGGAGTTAGAGCTTGAGATTTGTGGGTGTTATCCCCATCTCTTAGATGTTTGATTTTGTTAGTATGTTATGTTCTGATTATATATATATATATATATAGTGGTGTGGTTTCCCTCCCTTGGTAAGCTGTGTATTGGTTATGTTGTGGTTTAAATTTTGAGGATGAAATTTTTATTAGGAGGGGAGAGCTATAAGACCCATGTCTTAGTCCGTACCACTTTGTAGGCTTCTGCGGTCTTCCCGGTCGAATTTCGGCAACCTTCGACCCTTAATCAGCCTTTGCGCATAACCCTGCGTCACACGTCGTCAACCTGAATCGACTCAAACCGAGACTTGTACCCTTGCGACCGTGCGTCGCCGTAGTTCCAATGCCGCGACTCGCACGCCAATCCGATACCCTGGTCAGGAGATGTGGGTTAGCATTCGATGTGAGGAAAACACCGCGCGTGTGAATTTCGAGAGAATCTTTACAATATGTCACATCAATCAATCCCATCAAGGGTTAAGTACATGTCAAGTACACATCACCTCATACCCAGCCCCAAGTAACCCCATAAGTCAATAAAGCCTTACACACCCCAAACCTTTCTTATACAAATTACCTCAAAAGTCCAAAAAGCTCTTACACACCCATCACTCACCACATTTATCACTCATCTCTCTCTCTCTTTATAACCCTCTCTCTCTCATTCTCAAACCATTTTCTAAGCAACCCCAAAAGATCATACGTCCAAGCATTTTCTAACCTCTAAGAGAACTTTGTGTGTGGCCCACTTTCCCACTGTCTCATCTCCTATCTCAACCATCAAAATTTCATCTCCTCTGTTAGGATCGAAGCTAAGGAGTAAATGAAGTCAAGGGAGCAATGATAAAATGGTGGGTGATTTTGGATTTTATCTTTCATTTATTTGTTTGATTTAAGGGTCCATATCTATTAGGACCTACCTTGATGTAACCTTTGTATCAAAGAGGGGTCCATAGTGGCGGGGCCCCTCCATCCTCACAGATGTCTCTCTCTCTCTCTTGTGTATGATGGCTTGTGGCCCACCCTGATGCATAAGATCATCCACTCTATCCACTCATCCTAAACGGTGTGGCCCACCTTGATCATGCCGTTTAATTGGCATCATTCATCCATTTTATCTAGGTCATCCAGTGGGCCTAGAGGATAAGAAACCCAAGTATTAAGATCAAGTGGGCCACGTCTCTGTGGAACCCACCTTGATTTGTACATGAACACAGTCCATCCAGCGTCCCTGGACGCTGGACGTGTTCACTAGAGTGTAAGCCGACAGTGAGGTGTACTCACAGCAGGCATTTGATTTTTACGCTTGTGGGTGAGCCACTTGTACAAGCCCCACCCTGATGTACAGATTCAATCCATGCCGTTCATCCTTTTTCCCAACTCGTTTTAGGCATTGAGCCGAAAATTGAAGTTGATCTGATAATCAGGCGGGCCATACCATAGAAACCTATGCTTTCTTACCGTTCAAGGATGTTGGGACCCACCCTGCTGTTTCTATACACCAAAATGCCCTGAATATTGGGCTTGTTGGGTATGTTTTGAGCCCTAGAATCCATTGGACGGAGTGGATTCTTAAGAAGTGAGTCCCACATGTGAAATACTGCGGAAAATATAAAAAAAAGAAGGATGCAGCAGCAGGAGGCGCTGCTGCTGTTAGAAGGCAACAGGCGCTACCTGCACCCTGATGGACGGACGGACGGACGGGCAGCAGCCCACGGGCCCAGCTGTGGGCCCCACCATGATGTATGTTGATTATCCACACCGTTCATTGGGTGGGCCACTTCCTGAAGTGGGCTCCCTCCGAAAATCAGCTTCATCCGTAACTCAGGTGGCCCACACGGTAGTTGTAACACCCCAGATTTTTGTCAACCTGGGGTTAGACGTCCTTAGGCAATGGGTCAACCACATCACTTTTAGGAATCAATTCCAAAGCTAAAGAAATCATTTAGAACCACATTCTTTAGAAATTAAGTGTAAGTTAGCTAGCGCTACGCTAGAGTAGCTATGAAATTGTCCCTGAACACTTTAAATACGTTCTGCAAGACCCAAAACTTGTAGAATCAATGACACTATAATACCATGAAACCTAGAATCAAACTCTAAACCCGTTTGCTCTCATGAACCTTTTGAAACTCCGTATTAGATTTAGACCGCACGTCGAAAGTTCAATATCTACAATCTTAGACCGTTATGACCGCTTAGCTGGACTTGACAATCGTTTCGAAAATCAAGCCCAACCGATGTTCAGAGGCTATTTCATTGAGCCTGGAGCAAGGAGTGTGAGAAAGAGTTAAATTTAAATGGGATTTAAATCAATCTGGCACGTTTCGCTTGCGTGATCAGTATAAGCATTTAGACCGTCGAAATCTGACCCAAATACACCCTCGGATTAGGAAACATTTCTCACTCAGGTCAATGTACTCAAAATCCCTAATCGAGTCACCGTGACCGCTGAACTGAAACTGGACCGCCACGTGCGATCTACGAACTCTACCAGACTGAAAACTGGGTGTGAGCAACATCCAGTGACCATGAGCTTAAGTCCGACCGCGTTCGGCCAGGGGACCTCCCGAAATGCTCTTTTGGATCGGAACAACCCCGATTTGGTTATAACTTAAGTATACATTTATCCCAAGTCTATTTTGGTTAGATTTTAGGCTATATAAGGGCTTTAAACCCTCTCATATCTCTCCCATCCGAATTTGCATTCAACCCTAGAAAGAGAGAGAGAGAGAGAAAGTTAGAAACTTAGAAACTACATTAGGATCCCAAGTTTCGCCGACAGGTGAGACTTTACTGTAATTTAGCCGTAACATATCTTCGGTCGCGTGAAGCGACTTAAGTCGCCTCTAGGTCGTTGGTTGGTGGGTTTGAGATGATCCTAGGAGAATTTCAAACCCAAAAATGCACGTCCTTGGGTTGTGGGGCAACCAAAACCCTTATACTCAATCTCAAGGCTTAAAAACCCCGTTTCATTCAATTCCTTCAGAATCTTTCCTCTTACCACCCTATTCTTCAACTTTTTTTAAGTCTTTTCACACTAGGTATAATTCTTAAAGTGTGAATGATACTGAATCATACTTAGAGAAAAATTTATTATAAATAGTAAATATAGGTAAAAATTATACTTTTGGTAATTCCAATTAGGGAATCTCTTAAAATAAATGGGTTAGTTGGATGGATTAGCCTCTCCTACCTTAAAATCATATGCTACATGATGCATAAAATCATTATAGTTTACAAACTGGCCCCGAAACACCCCAAATAGATTTTTAGGCCTATCCAAGCCCAAATACAATGAACCAAGGTGGGAGAAACATACATTTGGGGTCCCTAGGGCAGGACGAACCCAGCCCCTATGGCCAACGTCACCGGTTTGCAAGTTCACCGACGATGGCATCGCTGATTCGGCGATGCATCCCCGGTCAAAATCATCAGTTGGGTCCGGGCTTCGGGCTGGTGGTGTTTGGGGGCTAGGGTAGCCCCCTGGTAGGTGGGGCGTTCGTTAAAATCCCTCCAAACTAGTACTTCATAAAAATTCCTCCCAAGCTCTCCCTTCTCACGTTTTTTGCTGCCTCCCCTCCCAAATCCCATTTCAAACCACCTCCATTCTCGCTTTCTGCCTCAACCGACGCTACTCCGTCACCCACAGCCATTGGCACTCCCTTTCCTTTTCATTCTCGTCGTTTGGAGCTCTCACATCCTTCATTGGAGGCTGAAAGTCGAGTGAGCTCCATTCCTACTTATTGTTCTCCTTTTCCTTTAAAAATCCAGCCTTTGGGAGCTTATTCCACCCCTCTATAGAGCCTAGATTCATTTTAGCCCATTAGGGCAGCCATTTCTCCCCATTACCCTCCTTTTTCATGACTTTGTTGAGGCTATTTTAGCCTTTTTCTCCTTTTCCACTATCCTCCTTCTCATGTCCCTTTTATTTGAGCCTTTATACTCTTTTTGGGTCTCAAAATCGTGCAAACCTCAAATCCCATTTCTCCATTTTCTTTACTTGAGGAGTAGTGAGAATACATGGCCGATAGAGCTCTAATGGGCAGTAGACAGTATTAAAGAAGGTAAGTCGGGACCGTGGTAGAAGTTCTTTGGTAGAATTAGGCATCTATGTCGTTGTCCTGTAGATTGTTTGATTACCGTTTAAAGGATTTCTGTGCTTTGTTGTTGTTGGGTCTAGTAAGGTCACAGGTAGAAAATGTGTTTGTGTTTAGTGGTTTGGGCTTAGCATAGCCGCATGCGTTCCTGTCATAATTCATGTGAAACTTTATTCCATGTATTATGACAAATTTTGTTGAATGGAGTGCATGCCGTTTCGTTCGCTGTAAGGTATTGTCCCTAGATTGGGTGTATCCTATGGTTTCCACTACCATGTTGTAAATCTCGGGATTAAGCCTACAAAATTAATTTTTATCCCAACCCACCCTCCTACCAAGCATGCCACTCCCAATCCCGACGTGCGATTAGGAAGGCAGTTTTTATTTCATACAACTTAATGCTACTGGCCATATAGGCCCTTGGCGTTTTGGACCTAGAGTTAGTACTCTTAGATTTGAAAGATCTGACGATATAGGAAATCCAATTCCATTTAGACAATCTTGACCCTAAGCGATAGAACAATTTTCTGTATTAGAAATGGTATGAAACCTTTTAGCGCATAAGCTTAGGCTTTGGATTACAGCTAGTGAGTTACAGACTAGTCTACTAGTTACCTTAAGTGGTGTAAAGCCTGTATATGCTAAGGACTAGTAGGTTAGAATTGGTTGGATTATGACCTCATTCCTTCGATAAATCCCCTTAATACTTACAGACTTCTATTATAACCCTTAGAAAAGTTGTTTTAACTTTGAACCATTCACTCTCAGGGAAAACTTATAAATCCCTCAGATTGAACTTAGAATAAACCAACACACCCCTTAGAATTGCCTTCCCTAAGGACTTATTGCATTCGGGAACGCGGAGTAAAGGAACTGTATGTAAGCGATGTATTCGTGATTTGAATCGATTTCTTAATCCTAGTAGTTACCAATGAATTCAATGCTCTGATCAAGCAGAAGATCGGCATCGACTCGAATTAAAAACTGATACAACGCATTTTCTGTCCTGATTAGAAAGAAGGTGAATGTATCCGGCTCAGACTCACTACACAACCTTTCTTCCGTGTTGGCCCAACCACCTACAACCAAACGTGATCACATTGTCTTTGAAAAATGGCGAGGACTTAAAGCCAGTAGAGAATTAGACATCTTGCCATCAACTCACATCCGTCCTTGAAATTAACCACAACACCCATCACTTCAGCTCCTTCCTATAATCATAGGTACCAATGCCATAGAACGCATCATTAGCAAAGGAAGACCAATGTAGCGAGAGGTTATTTTCCATTTCATGTCAAGGATAGGTCTTAAGTTGCACCTCATTTTGATGTACGGATCGAGACATAGATTCTTAAACCTTAAGTAGAACATATTGAGCCCGATCTACTTAGGATCATCTAATACAACCGTTAGATTAGTGTAGCGCAGCGGAAGCGTGGTTGGCCTTTTTCCCACTGGCCCAGGATCGAAACTGTTGATTTAGGTTATACGTAATGGTAGGTCATTAAATAGGATTTGAGCCTTCCTTAAAATGTCAATACGAAAGTCTCTCTAGGTACTCATTACCCTTAGCCAATTTCGGAGATGAAATTTTATTTTAAGGGGGGTAGATTGTAATACCCCGAATTTTTATCAACCTGGGGTTAGACGTCCTTAGGCAATGGGCCAACCACATCACTCTTAGGAATCAATTCCAAAGCCAAAGAAATCATTCAGAACCAAATTCTTTAGAAATTAAGCGTAAGTTAGCTAGCGCTACGCTAGAGTAGCTGTGAAATTGTCCCTGAACACTTTAAATACATTCTGCAAGACCCAAAACTTGTAGAATCAATGACGCTATAATACCATGAAACCTAGGATCAAACTCTAAACCCGTTTGCTCTCAGGAACCTTTTGAAACTCCGTATTGGATTTAGACCGCACGCCGAAAGTCCGATATCTACAATCTTAGACCATTATGACCGCTTAGCTGGACTTAACAATCGTTTCAAAAATTAAGCCCAACCGAAGTTCAGAGGCTATTTCATTGAGCCTGGAGCAAGGAGTGTGAGAAAGAGTTAAATTTAAAGGGGATTTAAATCAATCTGGTACGTTTCACTTGCGTGATCAGTATAAGCATTCAGACCGTCGGAATCTGACCCAAATACACCCTCGAATCAAGAAACACTTCCCACTCAGGTTAATGTACTCAAAATCCCTGATCGAGTCACCGTGACCGCTGAACTGAAACTAGACCGCCATGTGCGATATACGAACTCTACCGGACTGAAAACTGGGTGTGAGCAACATCCAGTAACCATGAGCTTAAGTCCGACCGCGTTCGGCCAGGGGACCTCCCGAAACGCTCTTTTGGATCGGAACAGCCCCGATTTGGTTATAACTTAAGTATACATTTGTCCCAAGTCTATTTTGGTTAGAGTTTAGGCTATATAAGGGCTTTAAACCCTCTCATATCTCTCCCATCCGAATTTGCATTCAACCCTAGAAAGAGAGAGAGAGAAAGTGAGAGATTTTGAGAGAGTAGTGGGAGAGAATTCCCGCCACTTGCTGCAGCTTTTGCACGTGCCAAAGCACCGCACTCCAATCACTTTCCTGATGATTTCAACGCACCCTTAGGTAAGGAAAACCCTAACTACTTGCTGTTTTAGGATTTCTTCGATTTAAATAGAGAAGTAGCTTATACAACTTGTGCATTAGGTCGCCGTTACGCCACTGACGAAGCGTATTCGTTCCGTTCGAAACGATACACGTCTAGGGCAAAATGTGTGGATTTTAGACGTTTAGATTGACTGATTTCAAAGCTTTCAATGTCGTTTAATAGTAGATTATCGATGAGAACGCTGTTTGACATGTAGAACATGCTGTCCGTTTTCTGTTTCGTAAACGTACGAGAAATATGAGATTTAGGGCATTTTAGTCATTTGTAGGAAATACTGTTTACATCCATATTTTGCTGAAGTGTTTGCCATGGCTATTTGTCGTGTTAGGATATTAGGAATGCGTGCATGATCGGTTTGGCGAAGAGATTCACCCTAATGCACATATTGGCCAACATATGCTATGTAGACTAATGTGTGTAGACTAAGTGTTTGTTGAAATGCCTAAATTAATATGATTTATGCCTGCCATATGTTTTGAATGTAAGAACATGATTGCTATATATTAGACATCTCCTTGATATAAGGATTTGTCATATTATATGTTGAAATCAACATACGTTAAGTACGTTGGAGTTGTGTAGACTAAGTGTTTGTATAAATCTATGTATTAGTAAGTATGGAGTAAATGGTGTTGTAGATTAGCGTTGAGATTGGATTCTCAACTAATTTGATGATGTTCATGAATTCCTCCATGCTTGTATTTGAATTGATTACCTTATGTGTGAGATATTCGTGTATGCTTAACTGCTTATGATGTATGTTATAACATGCTGATAACATGCTGGCATTTCTTGTATTTCAATTCTGTCTCTCTCATATGATTTTTGATTGTTGATTCAAAAATGCTTGGGGCTATACTCTAGTACAAGCAGTCGGTAATAGTTTAGAATTCGTGGTTGGATTCTATTCGTCACGAAGGATGTGTATGACGAACCCGAGTCGTACTAGAGTCATCGGCAGTGGTTAGGCCACACGAAGTGCTTGTGCACTTCATGTCGGTCGATTCAACGTGCGCTCGTGCTAGTCGGACTCATCAAGTAACCCGACTGGCCATTGTATGTTTACCTTATATGAGTCATAACTGCTTGAACCTAGGGTACTGAACTTACCATTGAAAATCCTATTAACCATGGTACCTTGATCCATAAAGACTCATGAGCCGGGCATGGTAGTATGGGACACCGTGGTCGAGCTGTTGGCCTACGCTGGGGCCATAAACCTCCCCGTAGTGACCAGTGAGCACATTTGACTCGTGAGCAGATTATGGTGGTATGGGACACTATATTCTTGCTGTCGGCCTACACTGATCAGGTGACGAGCCCTTTGTAGTGACCGCGAGCCTATTCTGAGTCTACGGGAGGCGACGACCCTTCCGCAGTGGCGAGAGTACAGTAGGCCTGTATTGATAAGGTGATGGGGGAGCGGTGCAACGAGTGCGATCAACAGCCCTGACAGCCCTTGCAGTGACCTACAAATATAACATCGTATGAGATTACTAGGAGTGACGACCCTAAACAGGATCTGTGTTAGGATTGATATAAGCAAAGTACCTTAGTTTCCCAATCCTGATGTATGAAAGGACTAATAACAACCTGGTAATCATTATCCATATCGCATTGCATGTGCCTGGAAGATGTGGAGCACTGAGGAACGCAAGCATGCCGCGGGCGTAAGATGGTGCCGTATGAGGGAGTATGTCGGTGAGGGCATCCATCATGTCATTTCATGCATACATTAACAACAGTATCTAGGAATGATTGATTGATTGCTTTACTATTATCGCGTGATTGATTTGAGAACATGCTAATCTCTGCTCTATTATTCCACTGAGTTGATCACTCACTCCCACGTTACGGGATGGTGTTCTGGACACCCACTAGTCCCTACTTTAGTTTTAGATGACGGCGCAGCTTGTGAAGCGGAGCCGTACTTGTATGATGATGAGGAGGACTTCTCCTCCGTGTTTGATCGACGGGATTACAGGGAGGTTGATTAGACACCTTGACACTTTTCATTATATATATATATTTTGAGCACTCATGTATAGTATACATGTATCCAATTAACCTGGTAACGTGTTCACACTCTGGAGACTTACAATCAATTATATAATTTATGTATTTATCACAGTCTTCTGCTTGCTAATTTAACTGTCTCTGGAGTATGATATGCTGTTTCGGCTTAATCTCAATCTTGTTTAATGCCATTCTACAGACAATATGCATTCATCATTATTTATGTTGCATAAGTGACGTTTTGGAACTCGGGAGTTAGGTTTCTACCTGACCCCCGATTGTCGGGATGTTACAGTAGTAAACAGTGGGGTTGAGCGTCTGCAATTGAAACCTTTTGGGTGGAGAAGTTTTGAATCATTCTGAAGTTTATTTTTCCTATTCACCAGGGCCCGTGGGACCCACCACACCGTTCATTCATTTGGAGTGGGCCATACCACCATGCACGTGTGGTGCCCACATCTTTAGACAGTGGGACCCAGCCCCACGTGTGGGGCCCTCCCTGATGTAGGTGACGTCACATGCTATATATATATATATATATATATATATTATATTATATATATTATATATATTAAATGATATTATATATAACACATATAATATTATATTATACTATATAATATATATTATATACCATATACACTGCTGTGGTGGGCCCTACGTGGGACCCACCCACGTGTGATGTATGGATGTCCAGGCCGTCCAGGGCCTAGACGTGGTTGGGATGTTAATATAAATTATATTATATTAGTATATATAATATAAGATATTATATATTATATTATAATTGTATCTTGTGGTGGGCCCTACGTGGGACCCACTTCTGCCCCCTTTTAATGGTAAAGCTGCACTAGCAGCAGTTATATAAATACATTAAATATATATAGTATATTATATACTTTATGTATATAAAAGGGTGGACCCTACGTGAGACCCACCTCTGCATCTCTTAAGCAGCAATAGCTGCATGTACTTAGTGGCTATACAACAAACCTATTGCTGCTGTGCACGGCAGCAAGTGGACCCCACCACCAGCTGTTGTTCACCGTGGTAAATTTCATAGGTCCCACCTATTCCATCCACGCCGTCTATCTATGGGACCTGCCATGATGCAAGTGTTGTATACACATCGTCCAACCATTTGTGAGATCATTTTTGGGGCATGAATGAAAGAATGGGTCAGATTTAAAGTTCAAGTGGACCCCACCATTCAAATAGTGGACCGTAACATCCACCGTTCAAACTTCTAAGGACTACAGTGGTTCCCACCCAAACTAATATATGGTTTTCACTTCATTTACTCTGTGTTAATTTATGAATTGGTCGGATCTCAAATATACATGAGGTTGGGCCCGATTTGATATAAATAGGGCCCATCGGTGTGGCCTATTTGATATACCTGAAGCCCGTTGCGTGGCCCATATAATGCGGCCCATGTGATGTGGCCGGCTTGACATAAGAGGCCCATTGTAAAATATTTGAGGACCAAGTATAGGGCCCTCCTGTTGTGTAATCAAGGCCCGATGTGATGTGTGATTTTACCGTGATGTATGTAATGATGTTTATGTGGGCCACTCCTTGAGAGTAATGTTGGTTAAATGTCCACATTAATGGACAATGGTGGTTGAATGTCCCCATTATGACCTTTCCTTAGGCCTTGTTCGGCTGATTATCGAGGTCGATTCCGATTGTCGTGATCGATTACCGATTCTGATTCCGATCGTTGTGGCCGATTGACAATTCCAATTGACGTGATAGATTTGCTAATTCTGATTATCGATAGATTTCGATTGTCGTGACCGATTGTCGATTTCAATTGGCGTGACCGACTACCGATTTCGATTGACATGACCAATTTATCGATTCTGATTATCTATCGATTCTGATTGTCGTGACAGATTGCCAATTTTGATTTCGATCGTTGTGGCCGATTGACAATTCCAATTGACGTGATTGATTTGCTGATTCTGATTATAGATCGATTTCGATTGTCGTGACCGATTGCAGATTCTAATTGGCGTGACCGACTACCGATTTCGATTGACATGACCGATTTGCCAATTCTGATTATCGATCGATTTCGATTGGTGTGACCGACTATCGATTCCGATTGACATGACCGATTTACCGATTCTGATTATCGATCGATTCCGATTGTCGTGACCGATTGGCATGACCGACTGCTGATTCCGTTTGATATAACCGATTTGTCGATTCTGATTATCGATCGATTCCGATTGTCGTGACCGATTGCCGATTCTGATTGATGTGACCGATTTGTCGATTTTAATTATCGATCGATTCCGATTGTCGTAACCGATTGTTGATTCTGATTGACATGACTGATTTGTTGATTCTGATTATCGATCGATTCCGATTGTCATGATCGATTGCTGATTTCGATTGACATGATTGATTTACTGATTCTGATTATCAATGTCGATACCGATTGTCGATTTCGATTCCGATTGTCGAGGCCGATTTCGATTGTCAAGGCCAATTGTCGAGACCTATATGATGTACATGCGACCTATAGTTGAGCCCATTGTGACTCGTATTAGGCCCATGATGCATGGCCCATTTGATGTGTATTAAACCCTTGAGTAAGGCCCATCGTGTTGTATATTAGGCCTTTGTGTGAGGCCGTGGGCCCATTATATGTTTGGCTCTATGTAGCCATTCCTTGGGGGCAATGTTGGTTGAATGTCCACATTGTCAAGCCGATTGTTGATATCGGTTATTGATACCGATTATGAGTAGGTGACAGCATAGCATCATAATACATACATATCATCTGCATGTTTGTTATGAAATGTAATTGACCATCGCATATGCCATAGGGCAGGTTATTCATGGGGCTCCCTGATAGGCGGGGTTACCCCACATGAGCGCACGGCATGCGCAGGATTTATGCATGATTACATTGTGTGACTTATGCATCTCGCATTTGTGTGACATTACCACTGTATGCCCTAGCTACATCAGGGCTGTAGCCTCCACAGACATATCATGGATAGCCAGATGGGATACCAAAAATGTTTGGTTCAAGCATCGGGCTGCCATAGATGGCCCTAGGTAAAAATCCCTAAAACCCTCTTGGTACCAGAGGACGCCCCAACGTCAAGACCGAGTGGATGCATGAGCGCCCGAGTGTCGAATACCAAGAGGCTGCATCTCCCACTATGTCGTGGTCAGTTGGGAGGGGGTGTGGCCTTACCCATCCGAGCACAGGGGGCATTGCTAGGCTAATTTTGACCAACTCAGGAATGGGTCTGCTATCGACGTGCCGAATAAATATTGACAGACTATTGGCCACGCGGATAGTGAGGTTTCTTACGCTCACTTAGACTGTGCGGCTAGGGAGAGAGGCAGTACCATTTGGAGTGTACTAAACCCCGGTGATGATTCTAGAGATGAACAGTACTGATATGTGGACTTATTGAGCAGGAGTTGCATAATCATTCATTCATTCATTTACTATCCACTCGGGCTGGTGGTGCGTAATTAATTGTTATGTACCTACGTATGGCCAGGATTTCGGTTGGGCGCGTGATTAACCTGAGATCAGGAGTTTACCACATTGAGTCTAACTATCCAAATTTAGGTATGGGACTGGTTTGGATAGAAGTCCCTTGTGATGGACCCCATAGCCTGCGATATTATATACTATCATCCCGACTTCACTCTAGCTTGGTAATTTCATTCGCACCGCATATTACATTGCATTCATAGTACTTAGCATTGTGGGTTGCCATGTTTCTGCATTGATATGGCCATTAGTATTCATGCCTTGCATCGCATAGCCTTGGTACGACTGATGACACTCATTGACTTATCAGTTAATTTTCGCATTATTTCGATATTGTATGATTTGTGGCATTGTATCCTCGACATCTAATATTTGGCTCACTTTGACTCTTCATTTGCATAACTGATTTGCATTGTATACCCTGATATTCTATAACTCATGGACTTGTCAGTACTTCCGCTTACTCTGATTACTCTGATATTGCTTACTTGGCACTTACCTTATGCACACACTTTCACCACTCACTAAGCTTTCTATAAGCTTATGCACGATAGATGTGTGTAGGTGGCGTTAGGTTACAGCAGTAATGAGCTTGGAGCGTGTAGCGAACTTATGGAGCTTTGATTTTTGGCATATGTATTTCCCTTTCAGCACTGTATTCAACTATTTATATTAGTAAATATGTGATGATGATGTTGCCTTTGTGACTTAGGTAAACTTGTGGTTATGCTTATCATGAGCTAAATGTACATTGTAAAATTCTCCTTGTAGGATCTCAGGATTGGAATTTGGCGTATGGACAGTGGGAGCCAAGAATGGGGTACGACGGAGGCTGTCGGCACAGGATTCGGCGATCGAGAATTTTGTGAGCACGGTTTCCTAGTTTGGGGCGTGACAAAATATGAAAGTGTGTTTGTCATGATTAACTGCCGTCTATGTATGCTAGATGTATGTGTAACAACTCCTGGGCTAAAGGTTTAGCCCAAATACATGATATACCAACATACAATATGTATTTGGTATGTGTAGCCTAAGTGTTTGTGAAAATGATTGAATGAGTATAGACTTTGTATTCGTACTCGCCATAACAAACTGTCGTGGATATATGATTATTGTATGGGCGACAACCCTTTGACGAAAGGATTTGCCCTAATACATATGCAAATTAACACATAATATGTATGATGTAATGTGTAGGCTAAGTGTTTGTAAAAGTGTCTGAATGAGATAGTAGTTAGCAAGATGTACCTATATGTGGGTTGAGATATGATTCTCAACCATATCAATGATGTGTATGATTTCCTCCATGTATGACTTATTTTGATGTCTGCTTGATTATGAATTGAATGTGTATGAATTCATGTTTACAATGCACTTCAGAACATATTCATATGATTGAATGATTTATAATCTTGATCCATTACTGCTTTGACTATCTTATAGGACATCATGTTGTAGTAGAATGTGTTTGGGGCTATTGAATAGTCCAGGCAATCGGTAATACGCCTTGAGTTCGTGGCTGAGTTGTATTCGCCACGTAAGACGTATTTGACAAACCCGAGCCGTGCGTTGCTTGTCGACAGTGGTTAGGCCACACGAGATGCTTATGCACTTCATGTCGATCAACTCAATGGGCGCTCGTACTAGTCGAACTCGTCAAGTAAACCGATTAGCCCAATATATGTTAACCATGTATGGACGCTACTACTTGAATCTAAAGTACCAAACTTACCAGTGGAAATTCCATTAACCAAGGTATCTCGATCTGCTAAGACTCATGAGCCGGGCATGGTGGTATGGGACACCATGGTCGAGCTGTCGGCCTACGTTGGGGCCATGAGCCTCCCTGTAGTGACCAGTGAGCAACTCAGACTCGTGAGCAGAATATGGTGGTATGGGATACTGTATTCGAGCTGTTGGCCTACACTAATAAGGTGATGGGGGAGTGGTGTAATGATTACGTGTAACAGCCCTAGCAGCCCTTTATAATGACCTTGAGCGTACTTTGAGTCTACGTGGAGGCGACGACCCTTCCGTAGCAACAGGAGTACAAACTAGGTCTATATTGATAGGTGATAGGGGAGTGGTGTAACGATTACGTGTAACAGCCCTGACAGCCCTTGCAGTGACTCAGAACCGCACTTCGTATGAGATATGCTACGACTGATGACCCTAGACTGATTATTGTTGGGAAATGATGCAAGGGAGGTACTTTAGCTTCCCAATCCTGCTGTATGAAAAGGACTAATAATAACTCGGTAATCATGTTCATATCGCACTGCATGTGCCTGGAAGATGTGGAGCACTGAGGGATGAAAGTATGCCGCGAATGTGAGATGGTGTCGCATGAGGGAGTATGTAGGCAAGGACATGCATCATTATTACATCTCATCCTTACATTAATAAGAGTAGCTAGGAATGTGTGATTGTACTGCTTTATCATTACCGCTTGACTGATTTGATATCAAGTTAATCTTTACTCTATTGTTCCACCGAGTTAGCTACTCACTCCCACGTTACGGGACGGTGTTGTACACACCAACCAGACCCTGTCTTAGTTTCAGGTGAGGGCGATACTGGTGAAGCGGAGCCGGACTTTACTTTTTAATGATGAGTTCTCCTACATGTAACTCTCTGACGGGTCTATTTAACCTGGAGTTGCACTGACGGCGCTTCAGTATTTGGGATAGAAGACATTACATTTTTTCTCAATTTGTGCATTTTGTAATCAAACTTATAAGTGTTAACCTAGTGACATTCATACTCTGAGGGCTTATTATCACTCTTATCTAATTTATATACTTATCACAATTTTCTGCTTGTATAATTTAAACACCTTTGGAGTATGATATGCTGTTTTTGGTATAATCCCAATCATGTTTAATGCCCTTCTTCAGACAACATTCATTTATTATTATCTATGTTGCATAAGTAATGTTTTGGAACTCGGGAGTTGGGTTTCTACTCGACTCCCGATTTTCAGGATGTTACATTTTTGTATGAATGTAAATGATAATTTTCCTTAAGAATATAACACCACACACTTTCGAGTCGGGTCTCAGCTAGTGCGAGCTAGCAAAATTTTCTAGCAAAGTCATCATTCTGTAGACACTGAAAAATCGGCGCCCACATTGATTTTATATTTGTAGGGGGTTGATTAGGGGGTGATAGGTGATGATGGATGTTGGAGTCGCTACTAGCCGAAAAATCTTGAAATCCCGCAATCGGATAGAACCACGAAATACGTAAGGTGAGGAAAATTCGGAGACTTTCCTACCTTAAATTGACTTCTGGTCCGTAATTCGGGATTCTGGGTAAGGGACCTTAGTTACAGAGAGGGAAGGTACTAGGCACCCTCTCTGTCTGTACAAACATACGGTCTCTACTTTGTGTGGCAAAATAATCTCAAGGGATGGATGATGTGGTCGGGATAAGACTAGGCACACACGCGGATTTCTGATGTGATAGGATCTGAGATTTTAGCAAGCCATAGAGCATACATCCAATAGTATCTAGAGGGCGGATGTGATGATGCTTATGCCAAGAGGTAAGAAAAAATGGACTAGATCACTAGGAATTTCTAATGTGACAAGATTCGATGTATGACAAGCCACAGAGCATACGTTCACTAGAGATCTAGAGAAGCAGGAGGGTTGAGAAAGGAGTAGATGTCATGATGAATGCTTGTATGTAAATGGATCTTTGGCTTGATCTTTGAGTAAGCTAGGATGTGGGTTGAACCATGATCAACTAGGCTAGGTTGGGATGACTAAGAGGGCAAGAAAGGCAAGGAATGGGCTAAGAAGATAGCTGAAAAATCTGAATTTGAAGGCTTTAGAGCACCTCCTCACCCTCACTCTCTTCCTCCCTCTCTCCCTCTCACTCTCCTTTTCACTTAAGTTCTTAAGTGAAGAGTGGATCTTCTTGGTGTGTGTGGAAATGAGAAGAGGAGAGGGCTATTTATAGCTTTCTCCAATGGCATTATTGTAATTGTTGGGTTTGAGAGGAGTAAAAGGTGAGGTGGCAAGCTATGGTTGGTTGTGGAGAGAGGAATGCCACATAACACTCTCTCATTGGCCATAGAGAGTGGTAAAAAGGTAAATAGTGAAAGATGGGGGAGTAATTTTGGAGGAAAGTTAACTTTTAAGCGTTGGAACAACTATTCACACGTGGGCCGTGAGGGGTGGTACTCGAAGTATTGCAGGCGGCAGTCAAATCGATCAGGCCGGGCTCACACGTGTCGGCTTTGTACGTTATGTGGGTTCGCCTGGAAGTCTTCTTTTGGAGTTTTTGGCTCAGAAAAGTGGATTTTAGCTTGGGTAAGGGTGGGGGGAGGGGGGGTCCTGGTTAAGATATAGGGTATATGCGGAGCTAGGGTATGTTAAATAGTTTGGATCATGATTTTGGGCTGCGGATTCGGCACTTTTATCAGGGTTCGGTTTGGGCTGCGATTCTGGTTCAAGGTATGATCATGGTTCTTGGATGGTCTCAGCCTTCTCAAGAGGTAGCCTGGTGGGGTGTCTACAATATGAAAATTGAAAATCCAAGTTGATATGAAAAGGACAGGTTGAAGCACGTCTAGGACATTGTCCTTAAAGCGTTATTTACCCCTATTCAAGTAAATTGAGTATGCTAAAAGGTTACATGAAAATCGCTTCTAGAATATGACAAGCTTAATGTGAGTCTGCGTTCAGCAAACACGAAGGCCCACTACTGGAACTCTGTTACATAGTCTGACAGAAATACAGTAAAAGAAAATTTCTAAAAAGAAAAGAGATAAGAAGATTTATAAGACCACTGCACTGGTCTGTTCTTCTTGTTCTTTAGCTATTGGTTCAGTTGAACTGTTCTAGACCATACCACTGGTTTGTTCTTCAAGCAATGGTTCAACCTTGCTATCTTGCTGGAGTATAGGAGATGAGTAGTTGTGGCTAAGTTCGTATGGGTCTCCTGGAGTGAGTTGAGTGATGGTTTGGAAACCCATCCAGGCTCTCTTATATAGGCATTGGTGGCTAGGGGTTATGGTCTAGGGACATAAATCTCATTAAACCATTTTTCTAACTGTTAAGAAACTAGCCATTTATGGCTATTTTCTGAATGTTGTGCATGAGTCATAACAACTGTTACATGCTGACTGTTGTGAGACAACCATGCAGCAGTTATAGCATGGCTTTGCACTTAATTATATAGCTATCACACATCTACTACAACAGTTATATTCAGCCCCTCTATATATATTGAAGGACTTCTCTCTCAGTCCTCTAGGACATGCAAAGTGTAAAGTGCGCCACTAGCGCCTCTACAACCACAATGCCTTACATGCCCATGCCCACGCCCTCGCACGGAGCCAGTGACCAAGCCCGTGCGCGGGCACGGGTGTTCCAGTGCGCAAGCTCCATAGTCTTTGGATTAGGTAAGCAAATATTATAGTACTCCACTGTTTTCATTTAAACCAAGAAATTTTCTCTTCCCTTTCCCATGTGGGACTATTCTCAAAACACTAAAAAGCTTTTTACTAAACTTTTAATATATTATATTATATTTTATTTTAAATATGTTTTATAAAATCATTTATTTTATAATAGAGCTTAGCTCATTGACACCCCCTGAATGGGGGTGGTAACCAATCAGCACCCATGGCCCGTTGAAAGTGGGAAGCCGATACTTCAGTGGTTTGGGTATGTTACCAATTATATAGGCCCCACTATGATGTGCATATTTACACCGTCCATCCATTTTATGAGATCATGTTAAGGCATAGGCTAAAAATAAGGTAAATCTAAAGCTCAAGTGCACGACACCACATAAAGTAGTGTGATTCAATGCTTACCATTGAAAATTTAATGGGTCACAAGAATTTTGGATCAAGCTGATAAGTTAAGACTTGTGTTTTCAATTCATCTAGGTCTATTTGTAAGACCCACATCCTAGTCCGTACCGTTCCATTGCCTTCCGTGGTGCTTCTGGTCAAATTTCGGCAATCCTCAACCCGTATCCGACGTTTGTGTGTGATCCTAAGCTGGATCTCACGTACCGAAGTCGGCTCAAACCAGAACTTATATCATAGCGACCGCGCTATCACTACGGTTCCAACGTCGTAACTCACGCACTAAACTAATACCCAGGCTAGAAGATGTAGGCCTGCATTCATTCCGAAGAAATGTCGTGCGTAGTGAACTTAGAGGGAATCTCTACGAAATGTTACATCAAATCAAGTCAAGTACACCACTTACCTGTAAGACCCGTATCCTAGTTCGTATTGTTCCTTCGACTCCCGCGATCATTCCTGTCGAAGTCCAACAATCCGTGATCTATAATCGATGTTTGTGCGTGACCCTAAGTCGTATCCTGTAAATTTAAGTCGGCTTAATCTGAGACTTGTACCATTACGACTGCACCGTTGCAGTGGTTCCAATGCCGCGTCTTGCATACTGATCTGTCACGCCCCAAACTCAGAAACCGGGCTCACAAAATTTTCGATCGCCGAATCTGGCACCGACAGCCTCCGTAGAACCCCATTCTCGGCTCCTAGCTCCCATTCGCCAGGTTCCAATCCTGGGATGCTATGAGGAGGATTTTAAATATCAGTTTGATTCGTAATAAGCATAACCAAAGGCATAACCCACAAACAACAACCAAGAACTCCATTACATTTCCACTATGATCAAAAACTTTACAAGTACAATGAGCATAAAGGAAAATACAATGGTAAAGAACAAAAACTCCAAAACGCTCTGCAACGTGCTCCTGCCTTAGCGCTGCTGCGAACTAACGTCACCTACACGCAACGGTTGTGCATAAGCTTACAGAAAGCTTAGAGGGTGGTGAAAGTGTGTGCACAAGGTAGTAATATGAACATGCAATGTCTGAGTAAAGAGAAATATGCAGATGGATCTATAATATCATGAGCCGTATCAAGGCTATACAATGCAAGACATGAATGGTATCGGCCATCCCAAGGCCATGCGATGTGCAATGCAACTCAAGCATACAGATCCTCATCTATGTCCACATATCAATACAACTCAAATATGGAATGTCACCGGGGTCTAGTACACTCTAAACCAGATTGCCGCCACATCACGCGTAATGAGGTAAGTGAAAGAGACCTCACTATCTGTCTGCCAATATCGGGCGCGACTCGTCGATAGCGGACCCATTCCTCGAGCTGGTCAAACTCAGCCTAGCGTTGCCCCCTACACTCGGGCGGGTAAGGCCGCACCCCCTTACAACCGACCACGACACAGTGGAGAGCATAACCGTCTGGTAATCGGCACTCAACACTCATCTACCCACTTGGTCTAGATGTTGGAGCAATCTCTTGGTACCATAAGGGTTTAGGGACTTTCACCCAGGGATATCTATAGTACCCATGTAGAATAAGATTTTCGGTATCCAATCCTGCTAACCACGATGCGTCTGTGGAGGCTATGGCCCTGATGTCGCTAGGGCATATAATAACCATGTCACACAAATGCGAAATGCATGATTCACGCTATCCAGTCATACAATAGATCCTGCGCATATCGTGCGCACATGTAGGGCAACACCGCCTAACCGAGAGCCCATAAACAACCTGCCCGAAGGCATATGCTATGATCAGTCAATCCTCGTATCAAGGTCATGAAACTGTACTAAACATGTAATGAGTGATGAACCACCCTTACGACACAGATGGGCCTAGACGGCCGAAACACAACAAGTACGGCCCAGTAATGGGCCCTAAGGAGAGTCGTAATGTGGACATCCAACCAACATTACGCTCGCAATGTGGACGTCAAACCAACATTGCTCCCAAGGCATGATCTTTGTAAACATCGGTACTTAGTCTGTAATGGATTTACACATTGCAATGGACCGTAGGTTCTTCCCATTGGACCTTACATATATATCAAATGGGCCATATCTTATGGGCCTTCTATTCATCAGATGGGCCACACAAATGGGTCATACCAATGGGTCTTATGTGCATTGCAATGGGTCAAAATCCGTGGGCCTTGGATTGCATCAAATGAGCTTAGTCTCATGCGTTTAATATGTGACCAATGGGCCATACAATTGGGCCCCACACGTAGATCAAGTGGGCCTCAACCCATAGACCTAACATGAGTTCAATGGGCCTAAACCCCTAGGCCTTATGGTACATTAAATGGGCCTAAACCCATAGGCCTTGTATGCATATCAAAGTGGGCCTAAACCCCTAGGCCTTATATCCATCAAATGGGCCTCACCCATAGGCCTTTCATGAATCAGATGGGCCTGACCCATGAGCTTGCATGTATATCAGAGTGGGCCTAAACCCCTAGGCCTTATATGAATCAAATGGGCATACTTCTATGGGCTTTAAAAAGAATGCATCAATGGGTCCAATCCCATGGGCCTCATAATACACCAGATGGCCCCATTGCATGGGCCTAAGATCCACGTCAAAGTGGGCACCAATGGATACCCATAAGTGGGTCAACATGGGCCCGATACGCATACCAAAGTGGGCCCACTTGAAGCATAGATCTGGCTCATTTTTAGCCCAATCGAAAGAATAAAATAAACAAAAAAAATAAATGGATGGACGGTTAGGATATAAGTCATACATCATGGATGGGCCACTGACCGTCCAGCGGCCCTCAGAGATGGCTGGACGTTGTGGACTTTACAGGGCTCCACCGTCCATACGGACGGTGGATTTATTCACAAACATCACTGTGGGTCCCTTGTGGGGCCCACCCTGTAATATTTACTTGGTATCCAACCCATTCATAAGGTCACTCGGACCTGGATGAAGGGACAACATAAATTTTAGCTTGATTCAAAACTTCTGTGGGCCCCAAAAACTTTTCAACGGTAGAATTCAATTCACACTGTTTCACGTGGTGTGGGCCACCTGAGTTTTGGATCTGTCTCATTTTTGAAGGGGGGCCCACCACTGGGGTGGCCCGCCTAATGAGCGGGTTGGATAACAGATAAACATTATAGTGGGGCCCACACATAGGGCCGTGGGCCACCTCCCCCACGGTCGTCCGCCGTTCCATGCCTGCACGCACCTGCGTGCAGGCGCTGCCCGCCCGCACGCCTACTGACGGAGGCAGAGGCAAAAGCCTCTGCCATTGTGTTTTTCAAAAAGAGGAAAAAACCCATTTTCCTGGGGTTTTTCCCACGTGGGGCCCACTTCTCCAAAATTCATCTTGGTCATTGCATTCAGTGGCCCGAAACAGTCGAAATGAGTCCAAAGTCTGGATTTTTTTGATGATGGAAAATGAATAAAATAAGAAAAAGGATCCTTGAATGGTAGAGGTGCATTCTTTGATGCTATGGCCCACCAGGTCTTCCAATCAACCCCAAACTTCTACCCAACGGTTAAAATACTGCAAGTAAGAGGGTAGACGGTTTGGATTGTCTGAGTACATCACGGTGGGGCCTAAACAAGCGGACCACCAAAGCCCCTTTACTTCTTTCCTTTTTCTTCTTTCCTTTGAAACGTCTAGCGTCCCAGACGCTGGACGGTTTTAGTATTATTTTTTTTTTATAATGGTGAGCCCTGATGAAGTGGGCCACCACTGATGGATGATGAGTGTACAACGCACATGGTGGGCCCCACTTGAATAAATCTAAAAAAAATAATGTCAAGGTGGGATCCATTCAAGTGGGCCACACAATCCTATTGCATAAAAAAATAAAATAAAATAAAATAAAATAAAAGAAATAGAAGAGAGAGAGAGAGACATGGAGAGTGGGACACGCCTTGTGATGGAGGGCTCCACCACTATGAGCCCTCCCTTGAATGAAATCATATAATAAACGGATCCCTTTGAACATGGGATCCATTCCCTACCGATATGGACGGTCTAGATGACCCTTTCTAAATGAAATAAACATCATGATGGGGTCCATGGAGAATGGCCCCATCATGGAACGATCATGATGATCTAAATGGGCCATCGGCCACATTTTTGGGTCCCAAGTGAGATCCACACTATGGATTGGTGGGCCTCACTTGGCACATCATAAAAATAAGAAAAATTAGAATGATCTAGCACCCACCGTCCAATCTTCTTGCTCTTAGGGGTTCCTTGGCACCTTAGCTTCAATCCTAATGGATGAGATGAGGAATGGAGGGTTGAGATGGGAGATGATGGGGTAGGAAGGTGGGCCACTTGGAGCTTAGGAGTTCTTGCAAAATTCCATACGTGGGATCTCTTTGGCTTTGGGATTTTTGAAATGAGAAAGAGAGAAAGGGAGAGAGAGTTGTAAAGGGAGAGAGAGAGAGTGATGGATGTGGTGAGTGATGGTTGTGTAAGAAAAGCTTGACTTTTGAGGCTTTTGTGTAAGAGAGGTATGGGTGGTGAAGACTTTTGTGGCTTTTTGTGTAAGAGAGGTATGGGTTTGGGAGACTTTTGTGGTTGCTTGGGAAAAGGAATGAAAGTGATGTGTACTTGACATGTGATGGATTGATGGGTTGATTGATTGATGGGATTGATGTGACACATCGTAGAGATTTCCTTAGTTTTCGCAATGCGTGGCATTTTCTTGCACCGAACGTTGGCCCATATCTCTTGCCTAGGGTATCGCCTTGGCGCCCGAGTCGTGGTATCGGAACCGCAACGACGGCGCGGTCGCTATGGTATTGGTCTCGGGTTGAGTCAACTCAGGTTGTCGGCACATGAATCAGGGTCGCGCGTCGATATCAGTTAAGGGTCGAAGGTCGCCGAAATTCGACCGGTAAGACCGCGGAAGTCTACGGAAAGGTACGGACCAAGATACGGGTCTTACACGATCCGATACCCTAACAGGGAGATGTGGGCCGACGTTTATTTTGAAGAAAACACTGCGCGTTTGCAATCCCAAGAGAATCTCTACAACATATCTTATCAATCAATCAAACAATCCATCAATCAATCACATCATGTCAAGTACAAAAGCACCCATGCTTTCTTTCTCCACAAGTTAAGCAACCACCAAGTCAACTCATCTCTCACCTCACCCATCACTCACCTCACATCCATCACCTCACCCATCACTCACATCCATCACTCTCTCTCCTTACATCCCATCTCTCCCTCTCTTCTTAACACAATTCCAAGCACCAGAGAGAAAAAAAGAGTGGACGTCCAAGGTCTTCTCATGGAGAGAAAAGTGATTTTGGTGGCCCACTTTTCCATCCCAAATCCATCATCCTAGCCATTTAAACCTCATCTTCCACCATCAAAGTGAGACACAAGGAGATCGGCTTTCCAACGGACTATGAAGATCGAAGGTGGGTGCTTATTAGGCTAAGTTTTTATGCTTTGATGAAGGGCCAAGTGAGGCCTACCAATTAATGGTATGGATCTCACTTTTGGACCCTAAGATGTGGCCGATGGCCCACCTTGATTATCAATATCATTCCATGATGGGGCCATTCTCCATAGACCCCATCATGATGTTTACTTTCCTAACTTGAATAGAGGTCATCTAGACCATTTATTTTAGTGGAGAAGAAATCTCCACCGTTGGATTTTGATTTAATGGGCCCACATGTATTGGGACCCACTTGATGTATGATTGATTTCAACGAAGGGCCCATAGTGTCGGGGTCCCTCCATCACGCGTGTCCCTCTTTCTCTCTTTCTCTCTCCCTCTCTTTTTATTTATTTATTTTTGCATGTGATGATATGGCTGTGTGGCCCACTTAAATGGACCCCACCATGAAGCATGTATTGGACCTAAGTCATTTGTAGGTGGGGCCCACTTTATAAGTGTGATATCCACACTAACCATCATGTGGTGGCCCACCTGAGCAGGGCCCACCTTGAACGTTCGTGTGAGCCAGAACGTCCATCGTCTAGGGACGCTGGACATGAAAACACAAATATGAGCTTGTTTCAAGCACTTGGGAAGGGCCACTTGTATAGGCCCCATTCCATTCCTTAGATCATTTTAGGCGATGAGCCGAAAAATGAAGCTGATCATAATTTTTGATGGGCCATAGCATTGCAGACAGTGCTTTCTATTGTTGAAATTCACCTTGATATTTTTATATGCTGAAAACACATCGGATATTTGACTCATTTGGACGATCTTGAGCCATAGAGTGCAATGGACGGGCTGGATTCAGCTGACGTGGGCGCCACGTATGAAAAACCCCAGGATTTCAAATTTTTTTTAAAAAAAGCAAACATACAACAGTAGCATTGTTGTTGCTGCTGTCAGAGGCGCAGGCAGCGCCTGCGCGCTGGCGTGAATGGGCAGGGACCCATGAGTCCCAGCCGTGGCCCCACCATGATGCATGTTATGTATCCACACCGTTCATTCATTGGGCCCTTTCCTGAAGTGGGCCCCCTCTAAAGATCAGCCCGATCTGAGGTTCAAGTGGCCCACATTTTAGGAAACAGCGGCGATTAAATGGCTACTATTGAACCTGATTTAGGTGTCACAGAAGTTTTGTATCAATTTGAAATTTATTTTTTTCTGTCCAATTCAGGTCTGTGCGACCTTATCAGCAGGTTGGATGGATAACAAACATTATGGTGGGCCCCACATGGGACACACAGTGATGTATGTACCTTACTTCCACCGTCCAGGTGGACGGTGGAAGCCCACGTTGATGTATGTGAATTATTCTCACCGTCCAGGGGACAGTGGAACCCACCAAAATGTATGTGTTTATCCATGCCATCCAGCCATTTGGCTGGGCTACTGGACGGCTACGTGGGCCCCACCTGTTTCACCCTCACCGTCCATCTATGAGCCCCACCATGATGCTTGTGTTGCATCCAATCTGTCTAACCACTTGAAAGCTCATTCTATGACATGTGCTAAACTGAGACAGATCCAATATCAAGTGGACCACATGGAAAAAACCAGTGGGGATTGAGTGTTTGCCATTGATACGGTGTTGTCATAGAAGTTTTGGATCATTAGAAAATTTGTTTCCTCTTAATCCAGGTCTGTGTGACCCTATGGGCAGATTGAATAGAGAACAAATGATACATTGGGCCTTTAGGATTTTAATGGTGGAAATCATTCTCACCACTGGTAATTGGAGTGTAGTCTAGTTGATCTTTTGATATGATTCATTTATATGTATATATATTTATTATGTGTACATATGGATGTACTTGTGGCCGTCCGATTAAGACCCATTTGATATATAAATGAGGCCCATGTGCTTAGGCCCATTTTGATGTATTTTAAGGCCCATGGGTTATGGCCATTTGCAATGTACATAAGGCCCATTAGTGCATCCCATTGATGTGGCCCACTTGATGAATATAAGGCCCATGTGACATGGCTCATTTGATGTATCTAAGGCCCAATGGGATGTACCTAAGGTCCATTGCAATGTGTAATCCCAACATGGTTAGGTAACGATGTTTATAGCAGGCTATGCCTTGGGAGCAATGATGGTTTGACGTCCACATTGTAAGTTTAATGTTGGTTAAATGTCCGTATTATGACTCTCCCTAGGGCCCGTTGATAGGCCCATACTTGTTACGCGTAGGCTGTTTAGGCCCATCTTCATTGCGAGGATAGTTCATCACTTTATAACATGCTTAGTATAATTCCATTATTCATGCCCATACATATCATATGTATGCTTGATGTGAGGAATGTTTGATCATAGAATAAGCCATTGGGCTGAGACACTTACAAGACTCCTTATGAGACGGAGTATCCCACATGAGCGCATGATACACGCGAGATTGTTGCATGATTGTACGGTGTGATTCATGCATCTCGCATATGTTTAACTTGATCATTATACGCCCTAGTGACATCAGGCGGTGACTCCACAGGTACATCGTGGATGGCCGTATCGGATACCGAAAATACTTGGTTCTAGCACTGTGGGCATTTAGGATGTCCTTGGGTGAAAGTCTCAGAACCTTTTTGGTACCAAGAGATGCTCCGACATCTAGACCGAGTGGATACACGAGCGCCCGAGTGCCAAATACCAGTAGGTCGCGTCTCTCACTGTGTCATGGTCGGTTGGAAGGGGGTGTGGCCTTATTCGCGTGAGTGAGGGGGCTATAAGCTACAGTGAGTTTGACCAGCTCGCAAATGAGTCTGCTATCGACGAGCCGGGTAGGTATTGGTAGACTACTGGTTAGGCAGATAGTGAGGTCTATTCCACTTGCTTAGCTATGCAGCTAGGGAGGAGGCAGTCAGTGTGAGATGTATTAGACCCCAGTGATATTCAGAGAGAAACTATACTGATATGTGTACTTGATGAGTACCTGCTTGCTTGGATTACATTTGCATATGACATTCAGCTATGTAAGCCTCGCATTGCATCTGTATGGCTGATAGCATTCATGTCTCGCATCGCATGACCGATAACATTCATGCCCTGCATCACATAGTCTTGGTACGGCTGGTTGTATTTATGGACTTACCGCATATTTTCACATTACTCTGATATTGTATACTTGGTACTTTCCTTGCGCACACACTTATACTACCCTCTAAGCTTTTGTAAGCTTATGCACGTCAGTTGTGTGCAGGCAGTATTGGACAGCAGCAGCGCTGAGGCAGGAGTGCGCATCTAGCTATTTTGGAGCTTTTGATCACCTTGTATTTTCCTTTCCTAATTGTACTTAAAGTTTTTGATATAGTGGATATGTGGTGATGTTGTTTTGTGACTTGGTTATGCTTGTGGTTATGCTCTATTACAATTTTTTTTACTGAAAATCCTCCTTATAGGATCCTAGGATCAGAATCTGGCATGTGAGTGTTAGGATCCGAGAATGGGGCACTACGGAGGCTGTTAGCGCCGGATTCGACAATCGAGAATTTTATGAGCCCGTTTTTTGAGTTTGGGGTGTGACATTACCTCCATGCCACTTCAACCAACAACAAGTACAAGAGGCCTCTCTCTCTCTTTTCCCACAAGTCGACCCTCTCCCTCCCCTCAACACTCCTCTTTTACAAGTTTTCAAACAAACCCATCCCTCTTTTTACAATTTTCAACCACACTCATGCCTCCACATCACCCTTCCTTATAACCACCATGTCACCCATCCCTTAATATCTTTTTTTTTCCTCTCTTTCTCTCATTCTATCTCTACTCTCCCAAGCTCCATATGACCAAGCTCTTTTCCAAAGCCAAGTGTGGCCCACTTTCCCTACCCTCTCATCTCTCATTCCCGCCATCAAAAGTCCATCATCCACCGTTAAAAGTCAAGCAAATGAGCTAAGGAGGCTAAAGGGAGCAAGGTGAAGGCCTAAAGGTGGGTGATTTTTTTTGAATTTCTACCGTCGATAGCATGATTTGAGAGCCCACTTGTTGGTGGAACCCATTTTGATGTATCCATAAGGGGCCCATAGTGGCGGGGTCCCTTTATCCCCGTCTCTCTCTCTCTGTCCCCCTCTCACTCTCTCTTTGAATGGTGATGATGATGAAGGGGTAAGTGTGGCCCACCATGAATCATGTAGTTCATGTGGGACCCATTGGATGAATGTGTTGGATTTACGCCATCCGACCCATTAGCGGGCCAAGATGAAGGAAAACACTAATATCATGGTGGTCCAAACAGGTGGGCCACGTGCATGTGGGACCCACCTTAATGTGTGGGCCACATTCATGTGGGACCCACTGCAATGTTGTGTATCCATGCCGCCCAGCGTTCTGGGCGCTGGACAGTGGCTAACATGGAGAGCGTGTATTGACATGGGCGTGTACTAAGAGCTAACAAAAAAAATGCGTTCCTTTTTAAAGTTAGGGTGGGCCGCCCATACAGGCCCCACCTTGATGCATGTACTTAATTCAAGCTGTCTATCCTGTCTCCCAGATCATTTTAAGCGTTGAGCCAAAAAATGAGGCTGATCCATCTTCCTAGCGGGCCATAGTTTGGGTAATTGAATTTTCACCATTGAAACTATCGCTTGATGTTTCGGTATGCCAAAACCCATCCAATATTGGGCTCGATCCATTTGTATTGAGCTATAAAATCCAATGGATAGGTTGGATTTGTCTGAGGCAGGCCCCACCTAACAAAAATCACAGGACCTACCGTTTAAAAAAAGAAAAGAAAGAAAAGGAAGCAAGGCAGCATCACTTGCCGCTGCTGCTATCAGTGGGCGGGGGGACGGACGGGCTAGCCCTCATGGCCCTAGCTGTGGGTCCCACCATGATGCATTTCGAACATCAACACCGTGCATTTAAGGCGACCCCTTTAAGTTATGGGACATCCCAAAAATCAACCATATACAGAACTCAGGTGGGCCATACCATCTAAAATCATGTGAAGACATGCCTAAAACATATAAAATCACTTGGTGGGGCTTACCTGAAATTTGGGTGTGGCTGAAACTTGGTCTAAACCCTCAGCCAAGTGGGACACTCATAATGGGTGGGCTGGATTTACAAACCACATTACGGTGGCCCCTTACCATGACCCTATGAATAGTTTGGGTGGCAAATGAACATTACAGAGGGCCCCATGGCCTTGTGACCTTATTAAAGGGTTGGATGGAAAATAAATATTACAGTGGGGCCCTGGATCCCTGTGACATATGAACAGTTAGATGGTGAATAAAAATTACAGTGGTCCTTGGTGATTTGTATATGTATTATATTATAATATGGTGTATTATAATATATTATATTATAGTATATTACAGTATAATATACGAAGGGTGGGCCACGTGCATGGGACCCACCGCTGATGTATGCGTTCCTGTTCCACCATCCAGATGGAACAGTGGCTCACCAAGATATGTGAGTAACTCTGCCATGTACATGTATTTCATCAATGCCATCCATATGTTTTATATCCACGTTGTCCATCTTATATGCGGCCTACCTTGATTTGTTTAAGGCCCATTGTTAAGGCCTACCTTGACTTGTATGAGGCTCAGTGTGATGTATGAAAGCCCATGTAATTAGGCCCATCTTGACGTATTTGTGGCCCAATGTTGAGGCCCACTTCGATATATACGAGATCCATGCTATGAGGCCCATTTGAGGTACTGGGGGCCCATGGGTTGAGGCCCATTAGAACGTACTAAGGCCCATTGTAGTATGATTCTGCCATGGTATATGTGTTGACCTTTATAGAGGGCTATGCCTTGGGAACAATGATGGTTTGATGTCCACATTATAAAGATAATGTTGGTTAAATGTCCACATTATCACTCTCCCTAGGGCCCGTTGATAGGCACATACTTGTAGTGCATAGGCCGTCTAGGCCCATCGTCATTTTAATCAGGACCCATCTTCCTTATGAACAGAGCCCATTACCATATAACATGTTTAGTATAGATCCATTATTCATGATCATACGCATCATATGTATGCTTGATATGAGGAGTAACTGATCATAGCATATGCCTTTAGGCAGATTGTTTATGGGCTCCCTGATAGACGGATTTGCCCTAATAAGCACGCGTTTCGCGCAGGGTTGTTGCACGACTGGTAGTATGATTCATCCACTTGCATCTGTGTGATTGTGATTATTGTATTCCCCAGCGGCATCAGGGCCATAGCCTCCACAGACACATCGTGGGTGGCTAGGTTGGATATCGAAAATACTGTTTCCAGCATTGGGGCACCATAGATGTCCTTGGGTGAAAATCCCTAAACTCGATGGTACTAGAGGATGACTCCAACGTCAAGACCGAGTGGATATATGAGGGCACGAGGGCCGAATATCAGGATGCCACGTCTCCCATTGTGTCGTGGTCGGTTGAAAAGGGGTGTGGCCTTACTCGCCTAAGGGTAGGGGGTAACACTAGGCTGAGTCTGACTAGGTCGTGAATAGATTCGCTATCGACGTGCCGGATAGGTATTGACAGAGTATTGGCTAAGCGGATAGTGAGGTTTCTTACGCTCACTTGGATTGTGCGGCTGGGAGAGCGGCAATGCTATTTGAAGTGTACTATATCCCGGTGATTCTCCAGAATGAGAACTGTACTGATATATGATGATGATCGGCATGCTTGAGTTGCATCTCGCATCGCATGGCCGTATTGCCGATAGCATTCACATCTTCCACCGCATAGCCTTGGTACAGCTAATTGCATTCATGTACTCATCAGCATGTTTCGGCATTACCTTGACCTTGCATTCTGAGCACGCTTTTATTACGCACACACTTATACAGCCCTTTAAGCTTTTTATAAGCTTATGCACGATTGATGCGTGTAGGTGACGCTAGGACGGAACCGTAGTCTTACCATAGTTGGAGCATACAGTCCGCTGTTTAGAGCACACAGTCGAACTTTTGGAGTTTCTGTTATTTTCATTATCTTCTATTTCTCTTCAGACACATTGTACTTAAAGTTTTTTTTATCATAGTGGATTTTGTGATGATGTTCTCACAGTTATTGTTCGTGGGTTATGCTTATGGTTATGCTCATTACGATTCAAATTGATGATTAGAAATCTTCCTTGTAGCATATCAGGATTGGAACCTAGTAAATGGGTGCCGGGATCCGAGAATGAGGTTCTACGGAGGCTGTCGACGCCGGATTCAGTAATCGAAAATTTTGTGAGCCCAATTTCTGAGTTTGGAGCATGACAGAAGTTGGTATCAGAGCATAACTTGGGAATAACCAAGAATAATATCACATGTTTGCTAGGAGTTTAGGACGATTAGGTTCTGAGTACGTAACCTTCCGATTGAGTTCCCTAATGTGCGATTCTCAAGGTTGATTACTATCCTTATTCTTCCTATAGGACATGCCGCCCAGGAGAGTGACTCGAGCGAATCCCGCTCCATTACTTGAGGCTCCAGCTTTACCACCTGCGCCTCCTGTTCCACCGCCTGAGATTTCTGCTCCCCTGCCTAAGTCGGATCTCGCATACCGAAGTCGGCTCGAACCAGAACTTGTATCATAGCGACCACACTGTCGCTGCGACTCGCGCACCGAATCAATACCCAGGCTAGAAGACGTAGGCCCGCGTTTCAAAGAAACGCCGCTTGTTGTGAACTTCGAGGGAATCTCTACGAAATGTTACATCAAATCAAGTCAAGTATACCACCTTACCTCCATGCCACCTCACCCAACAACAAGTACAAGAGGCCTCTCTCTTTTCTCTCACAAGTCAACCCTCTCCCTCCCCTCACCACTCCTCTTTTACAAGTTTTCAAACAAACTCATCCCTCTTTTTACAATTTTCAACCACACCATGCCTCCACATCACCCTTCATTATAACCACCATGTCACCCATCCCTTAATATCTTCTTTTTTTCTCTCTTTCTCTCATTCTATCTCTACTCTCCCAAGCTCCATATGACCAAGCTCTTCTCCAAAGCCAAGTGTGGCCTACTTTCCGTACCCTCTCATCTCTCATCTCCACCATCAAAAGTCCATCATCCACCGTTAAAAGTCAAGCAAAGGAGCTAGGGAGGCTAAGAGAGCAAGATGAAGGCCTAGAGGTGGGTGATTTTTTTTTTTTTTGAGTTTCTACTATTTATTTCATGATTTGAGGGCTCACTTGTTGTTGGAACCCATTTTGATGTATGTGATGTATCCATGAGGGGCCCATAGTGGCGGGGTCCCTTTATCCCCATCTCTCTCTCTCTCTCTCTCTCTCTCTCTCTCTCTCTTTGAATGGTGATGATGATGAAGGGGTAAGTGTGGCCCACCATGAATCATGTAGTTCATGTGGGACCCATTAGATGAATGTGTTGAATTTACGCCATCCAGCCCATTAGCGGGCCAAGATGAAGGAAAATACCAATATCATGGTGGTCCAAAAAGGTGTGCCACGTGCATGTGGGACCCACCACAATGTTGTGTATCCATGCCGCCCAGCGTCCTAGAAGCTGGACAATGGCTAACATGGAGTGCGTGTACTGACATGGGCATGTACTAACAGCTAACAAAAAAAATGGGTTCATTTTTAAAGTTGGGGTGGGCCGCCATATAGGCCCCACCTTGATGCATGTACTTAATCCAAGCCATCTATCTTGTCTCCCAGATCATTTTAGGCGTTGAGCCAAAAAATGAGGCTGATCCATCTTCCTGACGGGCCATAGTTTGGGTAATAGAATTTTCACCATTGAAATACCGCCTGATGTTTTGGTACGCCAAAACCCATCCAATATTGGGCTCGATCCGTTTGTATTGAGCTATAAAATCCAATGGATAGGTTGGATTTGTCTGAGGCGGGCCCCACCTACCAAAAACCACCGGACCTACCATTTTAAAAAAAAAGAAAAGAAAAGGAAGCAAGGTAGCAACACCTGCTGTTGCCACTGTCAGTGGTGCGGGTGGACGGACGGGCCCTCACTGCCCCAGCTGTAGGTCCCACCGTGATGCGTTTCGAACATCAACATCGTGCATTTAAGGTGGCCCCTTTAAGTTATGGGACATCCCAAAAATCAGCCGTATACGAAACTCAGGTGGGCCATACCATCTAAAATCATGTGAAGACATGCTTAAAACATATAAAATCACTTGGTGGGGCCTACCTGAAATTTCGGTGCAGTTGAAACTTGGTTTGAACCCTCAGCCAAGTGGGACACTCATAATGGGTGGGCTGGATTTGCGAACCACATTATGGTGGCCCCTGACTGTGACCCTATGAACAGTTTGGGTGGCAAATGAACATTGCAGAGGGCCCTATGGCCCTATCAACAGGTTGTATGGAAAATAAACATTCCAGTGGGCCCCAGTTTTCCGAGGTCCACGTGACCTTTTAAATAGATTGGATGTCAGATAAATATCATGGTGGGCCCAGGTCACGTGTGACCTTATCAAAGGGTTGGATGGAAAATAAATATTACGGTAGGCCCCTGGATCCCTGTGACATATCAACAGTTAAATGACGAATAAAAATTACAGTGGTCCTTGGTGATTTATATATGTATTATATTATAATATGGTATATTATAATATATTATATTATAGTATATTACAATATAATATACGATGGGTGGGCCACGTGCATGGGACCCACCGCTGATGTATGCATTCCTATTCCACCATCCAGATGGAACGGTGGCTCACCAAGATATGTGAGTAACTCCACCATGTACATGTATTTCATCAATGTTGTCCATACGTTTTATATCCACGTTGTCCATCTCATATGTAGCCTACCTTGATTTGTTTAAGGCCCATTGTTGAGGCCTACCTTGACTTGTATGAGGCTCATTGTGATGTATGCAAGGCCCATGTAATTAGGCCATCTTGACGTATTTGTGGCCCGATGTTGAGACCCACTTCGATATATACGAGACGCATGCTATGAGGCCCATTTGATGTACTGGGGGCCCATGGGTCGAGGCCCATTAGGACGTACCTAAGGCCCATTGTAGTATGATTCTTCCATGGTATATGTGTTAACCTTTATAAAGGGTTATGCCTTGGGAACAATGATGGTTTGATGTCCACATTATAAAGATAATGTTAGTTAAATGTCCGCATTGTCACTCTCCCTAGGGCCCATTGATAGGCCCATACTTGTAGTGTGTAGGCCGTCTAGGCCCATCGTCGTTTTGATCAGGCCCCATCTTCCTTATGAACAGAGCCCATTACCATATAACATGTTTAGTATAGATCCATGATTCATGATCATACGCATCATATGTATGCCTAATATGAGGAGTGACTGATCATAGCATATGCCTTTGGGCAGATTGTTTATGGACTCCCTGATAGACGGAGTTGCCCTACATGAGCGCGTGATTCACGCAGGGTTGTTGCATGAATGGTAGTATAATTCATGCACTTGCATCTGTGTGATTGTGATTATCGTATACCCTAGCAACATCAGGGCCATAGCCTCCACAGACACATCGTGAGTGGCTGGGTTGGATATCGAAAATACTGTTTCCAGCATCGGGGTGCCATAAATATCCCTGGGTGAAAATTTCTAAACCCAATAGTACTAGAGGATGACTTCAACGTCAAGACCGAGTAGATATATGAGTGCACGAGGGCCGAATACCAGGAGGCCGCGTCTCCCACTGTGTCGTGGTCGGTTGGAAAGGGGTGTGGCCTTACTCGCCCGAGGGTAGGGGGCAACATTAGGCTGAGTCTGACCAGCTCGTGAATGGGTCCGCTATCGACGTGCCGGATAGGTATTGGCAGATTATTGGTCAGGGGGATAGTGAGGTTTCTTACGCTCACTTGGACTGTGCGGCTGGGAGAGCGGTAGTGTCATTTGGAGTGTACTAAACCCCGGTGATTCTCCAAAATGAGACCTGTACTGATATATGATGAGGATCAATATGCTTGAGTTACATCTCGCATCACTTGGTCGTGTTATGGCCGATAACATTCACATCTTGCACCACATAGCCTTGGTATGACTAATTGCATTGATGTACTCATCAGCATGTTTTCGCATTACTTTGACCTTGCATTCTGAGCACGTTTTTATTGTGTACACACTTACACCGCCCTCTAAGCTTTCTATAAGCTTATGCACGATTGATGCGTGCAGGTGACACCAGGACGCAGCCGTAGTTGGAGCATACATTCTGCTGTTTGGAGCACACAGTCAAACTTTTGGAGTTTCTGTTATTTTCATTTATTTTCATTATCTTGTATTTCTCTTCAAACACATTGTACTCAAAGTTTTTGATCATAGTGGATTTTGTGATGATGTTCTTAAGGTTATTGTTCGTGGGTTATGCTCATCACGATTCAAATTGATAATTAGAAATCCTCCTTATAGCATCCTAGGATCGGAACCTGATAAATGGGTGCTGGGAGCCGAGAATGGAGTTCTACGGAGGCTGTCGGCGCCAGATTCGGTGATCGAGAATTTTGTGAGCCCGGTTTCCGAGTTTGAGGCGTGACACTATGCGACCTCATGAATACGATTTGATGGAAAACAAACACCATTGTGGAACTAGGAAAGTTTCAATGGTGGTATCATTGTCCCATTACTTTATGTGTTATGATTCACTTAAGCTTTCGATATGCTTCAATTTTAGGTCCATACCCTAAAATAATATAAAAAAATGGATGGACAATGTGGATATAACACATACATCATGGGCCCCACAGAACTTAGTGAAGTTAATACACCACCAAGGTTGGTGGTGCATGGAACACCTTGCAATTGGATGCAGATTGGCTATTGACAGGTTTAGTAGTGAGACTGCTACTGAAGTGATGTCGCCAAGTTCCGTGGGACCCACCATGATGTATGTTTTGTATCCACGCTGTCCATCCATTTGGAGAGATCGTTTTAGGGTAATATCCAATGACCGAGTTACATCCAATTTTCAATGGTACACTCAAGTAGGTTCTCTGATATCCCAATCAAAGAGTCTTCGTAAAAAAAAAAAAAAACAGCTTTAGAAATCGCCTTTTACTCGCCTATATATCTAGCATTAGGGGTGTACATCGAGGCGAACCAAGTCGAGTTGGCCTCAACTTGACTCGACTTGGCCACTAGCTGACCTCAACTCGAACTCGGCTTGGTCCTCGAGCCTGACTGGTCAGTTTGGCTCGGTTCGGTCAGCAGCTTGGGCTAGTTCGAGCCAAGATCGAGTTAAGTTCGCCATTGCAGCATTTTCACAAACGCCTGGACTGCACCTTCAAAATCTCATTGTATTTGAGATAGCAGTAATGGTTTTACATGTATTTTATCAAACACCTTCTAAGCAACATAAAAATTAAAAAAAAAAAAGATGTTGGTTTCATATATATACCTTTCTTGCCATTAGCCACACTCTTTCGAAGCATTTCATCAAACACTTGGTGAGCAACATCAATATCAAAGTAACTAAGTCACGGAATTGGTTCGATCCAAGTTTGATTCAAGCTAGGTTCTATCCAAGTTGAGTCGAGCTGGGGCCAGCTCGAACTTCTTTTTGAGCTCTAAAAATCAGCTCGACTCGGCTTGAAGTCAGCTTCAAACCGAGTCGAATGGCACTTTTTCAAGTTGAGTCGACTGAGCTAACCGAGCTAGCTCGGTTCGTGTACCTCCAGCATAATACATTTCGTCAGCAACGTAATAATAAACGGCCATGTTTCCGCTGCAATCAATAAATGAAAAAATAAATAAACAATCTGAGAAACCCGGTCTACAGTAAACACATGCATCGAAATCCAATCTTGCCATGCGGAATCTTATTAGGTCCTAGCCTTGCAGTGTTCTGGCCAAGCAATTTACAGAAACCAAACGCACCTTTCACCTTCCATCCAGCTACTCAACAACTTAACACCTTCATACAATCCATCAAATGAAAGTAAAAACATAAAATATTCGGCATTTTAATTCAAATCAGCCCATTTCCGCATTACGGGCCCATCATGTAGGCATTGGAATGAAAATCTCTTCGACCAGATAATCATAGCCGCTCCAAATGGACTGCTCATCATGTTTGCTTTTTTAGGTACTATAAGAAGTTTGAACAGACAATTTCTTCAGTGTGTTTGAGTTTTCAGTTTGTACCTATGGGGCCCATGATTCAGCAATCCAGACAGTTAATATGGCCGCGAGAAACCCCACACTGCAAGATCAGCCGCTAGCAGATTGACGGTTAAGAAAGAGCATATGGCACGCTCCAAATTCAATCCAAAGAAGGCCAACGATTCTGCAGTTAGAACCTTCCAACCTGGATGAACTTTCATTCACAGTGGGAGCTATCATATCAACGGTTCGGATGGCTGAACCAGGGGGCCCACCCTCGCAAATAAATAAAAACCTGACGGCAAGGTGTATATTTTCCGTTCAAGCATTGTACGACGCCACTTTCTTTTCAACCGTTCACACACTGGCCTGTTATCAGACGACTAGGATAATCCACCATGGAAGCTCACTTCAATATAGCTCCATCCATGGTGAGGCCCACCACAAGAACGGTCTGGATCACACGGAATGCCGGCTCGATCGAGGAAAAAATGATAGCTATTTGCCGACAGTTATTTTAATTTCTCTGATGAAATTTAAAAGACTAAAATTAAAAATAAATGAATTACTTCTCCAGATTTGACTTTCTCTGATGAGAGCTTTGAAACGATTTCTTGAATATCTCTTGAAGTAGCCATGGCTTCTTCTTTTTTTCCCTTCTCTCTTCTTCTCAGATGGAAACTGCGGTACGAGAGATATGAGAAATGGATGCTAGGTTTTTTTTTTTTTTTTTCCTTCGAGAAGGTTTGGCGATGCTTTTGGAAGAAGAAAAAAATGGGGAAAGGCGGGAAGGGACGGCGGAGTTTTGGCGGAGAACTGAGTTTTTCAGGGGTTTATGAGACAGGAAAGCGGTGGAATCCAATCTGTCGCGTTGGATTGGGAGGGAAAGTTCGTCCTCAATTATCTTATATATAGAAGTTGAGAGTGGATCCGATCCGTAGATATAAAATTTGTGTATAGATTTATTTTGGTTGTACATGATAACAAATAGATGATTTTAGACATTAGTTTTATCTCAGTTGTCTAATTTTTACCTTGGACGTCTGATTAAAATACAAAAGATATTGTATGAATGTTATCATTGTTTGTTCTTTCATTGAAGAATAAAGTATGTGAACCGTTTTGATCCAGTATAGAAGCTTAACATATTATTCATTAGGAGACGAGTTCTCATTAATTATCCAACGCGTTTAACCCAAAACCTACTCGGCAGCAAGGCTGCAAGAGTCCTCTCAGGCTCAGCTGACCTTGTATAGAATGCCCTGTCGAAAAACCTCGATACTCCGGTAGAGTCGCATGGATGACACGCAGGTACCTGAATTACTCATGAATTACATACTTAATTATAGCTGTACACGAGCAGAGTTAGCTAAAAATACAACCTTTTAATAGCTAAACTAGCACAGGATTACCAAGCCAGTGGCATGGTTGTAAATACAACCTTTTAAATAGCTGCTAGACCTTCTCTCTCAAGCAAAATCCCAGATTACTTGTATTCCTCAACTCCTTCCGTAAGCATCCTCTTTCCCAATCTCGTTTCTTCGCTGCTCCAAGAACCATTTATCATGGTTCTCGAGGTGTGTATCTTTCTCTCTCTCTCTTTCTGACTAGGGTTTTTCATGTAATCGCTGATTGTTTGTGTTTTGATCAAGCGACCATGATCTGCATCGACAATTTGGAATGGATGAGGAACGGCGACTACTCCCCGACCCGATTCCAAGCACAAGCTAATGCCGTTAATCTCATCTGTGGCGCCAAAAAACACAGGCAATGGAGATCTCTCCTTCCTTTTTCATCATCTCTCCACATCTCTTTGATTTTGTCGAATTAGGTTTTGAATCACGTTCCTTTCTAGGGTTTCTTTGAAGACTCGAACTCGAACTCGACTCGAAAACTCTGCTAGAACTTGGTTCAAAATCTGCTCGAACTCGGCTCGAACTCGGACGAGCTGAGCACGAGCTGCTGTTCCGAGCTCAAAGGCCGAGCTAAACTGAGACTCGAGCAATTCAAGCCGAGCATGAGCTGGGCAATACTCGGCTCAGATCGACTCGTGCACACCTCTACTTGTAATAGCTAAAAATTTAAATTAACCCTTATAAATTATGGTTCATAATTTAGATATATGATTAATAAAAAAATATACTCATTTAGTTATCTTAATATTGGGTTGGTATACATTTATTGGACAGTTATGAATGAAAAGGATCCAATAGTCCTGTGCGAACAAACAAGTGCCTGGGAATCAATGGCTATGATTTTTTAACCAATTTGATTTTGAGATATGACTTAGCAATGGTTGGTTCCACAGTTTAGTAGGTTTAGTTTGAGTTAGTGTATACCACGTATAATTTTTAAGTACGTGTGTATCAAGCATCATGGTCTGCCAGAGCATCAATTTATACACCTACTCTACTTATTATACTGGGCATGTTAACTGGTCAGAGCCTAATCGAATTAGGGTGGGTCCAGAAATGATCCGATTAAAAATAGAATGATATCTTAGGGCATGTTTGGCCAGCCGAACTCAAGGAGGGATGAGACCATTTTTAAGGAAATAATGATGTTGTTAGTGGATGGGTTTAAGTTTCATGGTATTGCTATATCCCGGGATGCATTTTGATAGTCTGTTTGGGTTAGAATATCCTAGGACGATGATTGTGATTGTGTTTGGATGGGGCATGAGATTGAAGTAATCCATTGGGGGAAAACTGTTTTGCCCATTTGGATATATGGATCCAAATCCCGGGATTGATATTTCAAATCAAAATGCATGTTGCGAGTGGTACGCTGGACACAATACATTTTTGAAAAAATGGTCTCGAGTGGACCGCACCAATTGAAGACTGCAACATCCACGCCGTCCAATATAACTGACAGACGGACTAATTGGTGTCTTTCAAAAAAAGAACAACACCAAATGATTCAGGGGTGTTAAAATCACCTACACGTGTAGCATGTCCACATATCCAGTGGTGCACCAAATGAAGACCGCGGTATCCACACCGTCCAATATAACTGACAGACGATGTAAATGGCATTATTCAAAAAATGAATGTGGTTCAGATATCCAGTGGACCACACTAAATGATTTGAGGGCATTAAAATCACTTACACGTGTAGCAAGTCCACATATCCAGTGGACCATACCAAATGGAGCATTGGTAGTAAAATCACAATCCAGGTGAAGTAGGTCTAGATATACAGGTGACCACACCAAATGATACCCATGTGATAAAATCACCCACCAAAAAGAAAGTTCAAAAGAAGTATTCTTGAATCAAATACACAACCACCAATACCTACAGTTTAAAAATAATATACAATGCAAAGAAAAGAACCAGGATAGTTGTCACAAATGCACAAAATCTCTCTCTAAAAGACAGGGCGGGATCATCAGTCAACGTGGCCCTAGAAATCATAACTTGGGTTGTCTATTAGATAGAGAAAGTTGACGAATGATGTCAACCAACATGCGGCAACATATCCCGCATGACGTCCTCGTCCAAGTCTCGATTGAGCACTAGTATTACCGAAATGATTGTCCCAACATATAGCTGCTTCCTTCCAATTATTGAAAGCTCGATGTCTACTGCCACTATATCCCTCAACTTCCAATCTAACATCATCCTATGATAGGTATATGCCCGATTGATGCCCAACCAGTACGACATAGTACTTTTCTTTAGCCATCTGCATTGACATGTCCATTATCAAAATGTTTACAAATGTATTTGAATATAAACACATATAAAAATTATGAGACATATCTAATCAACTAAAAAAGTAGTATTTGTGATCAAATGTATTGAAAAAGCTGTGAGTATGTACCCTTTCTCCAGTGGAAGTGTGTGGTCCTATCTGTCTTAATGTGAACACAACAAGCATGTGATTACATCTATTAAAGTTATTACATGTAACATCCCGAAAATCGGGGGTCGAGCAAAAACTCAACTCCCGAGTTCCAAAATGTTATTTATGCAATATAGATATGTATGATTGAATGTTGTCTGTGATAATGTATTAAACATGAGTGAGATTAAGCTAAAACAGCATATCACACTCTAGAGACGGTTAAATTTACAATCGGAAGACTGTGATAGTATGTATAACATATATAAACTGTTGTATGTCTCCAGAGTGTGAATATGTTACCAGGTTATATACATACATGTATACTCCAAAAGTAAACCAAAAGGATATACATGAGTGTTCTAAAAATATAAAATGACAAGTGTTAAGGCATCTAATCAACCTCCCTGTAATCCCGTCAATCAAAACACGCATATAGGAGGAATCCTCCTCATCATCATCAAATCCAGCTCTGCTTCTCAAGCAGCGCCATCATCTGCAATCACAAAAAAGGGACTGGTGGGTGTCCGGAAACACCATCTCGTAACATGGGAGTGAGTGATCAACTCAGTGGGATAAGAGAGCAAAGATTAACATGTTCTCAAATCAATCATGCGATAATAGTAAAGCAGTAAATCAGACAATCCTAATACTGTTGTTAATACAATATGACATGACGTGATGTATGCCTTCACCGACGATCTCCCTCATACGGCACCATCTTACGACCGCGGCATGCAATCGACCCTCAAGTGCTCCACATCTTCCAGGCACATGCAATGTTATGGTGATATGATTTTCGAGTTATTATTAGCCCATTCAAACAGCAGGATTGGGAAACTAAGGTACTTCTCTTGTATCAATCCCAACACAGATCCTGTCTAGGGTCGTCACTCCTAGTAATCTCATACGATATATGTTTTGTAGGTTGCTGCAAGGGCTGCCAGGGCTGTTGCATGCACTCGTTGCTCTGCTCCCCCATCACCTTATCAATACAGACCTACTGTACTATACTGATACGGAAGGGTCGTCGCCTCCCGTAGACTCAGAATACGCTCGTGGTCACTACAAAGGGCTGCTAGGGCTGTTGCATGCACTCGTTGCTCCGCTCCCCCATCACCTTATCAATGTAGGCCGACAGCAAAAATATAGTGTCCCATACCACCATAACCTGTTCACGAGTCATAGGTGCTCACTGGTCACTATGGGGAGGTTTGTGGCCCCAGCGTAGGCTGACAGCTCGACCACGGTGTCCCATACCACCATGCCCGGCTCATGAGTCTTCGTGGATCAAGGTACCATGGTTAACAGGGTTTACAATGGTAAGTTCAGTACCCTAAGTTCAAGCAGTTATGACTCATGTAGGGTGAACATATAACGGCCAGTCGGGTTACTTGATGGGCTCGACTAGCACAATCGCATCTCAAGTTGAACGACATGAAGTGCGTAAAACACTTCGTGTGGCCTAACCACTGCCGCCAACTCCAAAACACGACTCGCATTCATCGACGCGTCGTTCGTGGCCAAGATAAGCCAACCACGAATTCGCTCGGTTACCGACTGCCTGGACTAAGTATAGTCCCAAACAATTATGGAATCACATCACATTCATAGGAGAGTATTGGAAATGAAATACAACCATGTGAGCATGTTAACACATGTTATAACATACAACTTAAGCAAATCTTCAAGCACATACATTTCATGCATATAATGAAATCATGCATATAGTCAACATGTAGGAAATCATTTACGTCAGCATATTAATTGAGAAATCAGTCTCAAACTGATTCATAACACCATTTAATTCAATACATACTAATATAAACATTTATACAAACACATACACTACACACTTCAGTCTACATATAGTATGTCGACCCGAAGTGCGCAATTAGGCGAATCTCTTCGCCAAACTAATTATGCACTTATTCCTAACATTCTAATGCGACAATAAACCATGTCAATCACATCAGCAAAATATGAATGAAATCAGTACTTCCTACAAATGACTAAAATGTCCTAAATCTCATATTCTTCGTTGATTTATGAAACAGGAAACGGATAGCATCTTGCACATGTCAAACGGTGATGCTGTCGATAATCTACTATTAAACGACATTGAAAATGTTATAAACAGTTAATCAAAGCATCTAAAATCCGCACCTTATCTCTTATAAACGTGTGAATTCGAACGGAGCGTATACGCTTCGTCTACGGCGAATAGAGAACCTAATTTACGAGTTCTATCAGTTTACATGCTATGGAACGGAAAGAATCCCAAATCAGCAACTTATTAGGGTTATTTCTTACTTGAAAATGTAGAGAAATCACCGGCCAGGTGATGGAAGCGTGTTGCTAAGGTACGTGCAACAGGCGGTGGAAAGGCAGAAAAATTCTCTCCTAATCTCTCTCACAACTCTCGCCTTTTCTCTCTCCCAATCTAGGATTTTTCTGAAATTCGGATGGGAAAAAGGAGTGAGGGTTTCAACCCCTTTTATAAGCCTAAAAATGCCCAAAATAGGCTCAGGTACAAAGTTTACTTAGGGCATATCCAAATTGGGACTGTTTGGGTGCAAAAGTACATTTCTGGTGGTCCCCTGGCTGAATGCGGTCGGACTTAAGCTCATGCATACTGGATCTAGCATACATCAAGTTTTCAGTCCGGCAGGGTTCGCAGATCGCAAGTAGCGGTCCAGTTTCAGTTCAGCGGTCACCGCACGTAGATCAGGTCTGCAAATCTCATGATATGAAATAGAAATTTTTCCTGATCCATGGATGTAATTTGGCTGAATTCTGAGGGTCAGAATACTTAATACTGACACGTCAAGTTGTGTGTCAGATTTGAATTTTAAATTCCAAATCTGTCCCTATTCACACTCTCTTCAGTCCGGGCTCAATGAAATAGCCTGTGATTATCGGTTGGACTTGATTTTCGAAATGATTGTCAAGTCCAGCTAGGCGGTTCTAACGGTCTAAGATAGTAGGTATCGGACTTTCGACACACGGTCTAGATCCAATACAAAGTTTCAAAGTGGTCCAGAGAACAAACCGGCTTGGAGTTTGATCCGAGGTTATAGAGTATTATAGAGTTATTGGTTCTACTCGATTTGGGTCTTGTAGAATGTATTTAAAGTGATCAGGGACTATTTTCCATCTAATCTAGCGTTGCGCTAGCTAACTTAGACTTATTTTCTAAAGGAATTAATTCTACGCGATTTCTTTGGCTATGGAATTGGGTTCTGAGCGATTCTCCAGGTGTTTTAGTTGACCCATTGCCTAAGGATGTCAAATCCTAGGTTGGCCAAAATCCGGGGTGTTACATTACATCTCCAAAAGTATTCATTGTCACATCATTTAGTTTGGTATACACTGTATACCGAATATACCAATCCATCAAAAAAAAGTATCAGTGTAAAAAAGTTATTACAGGTCCACAAAGAAACACATTAAAGAAATAGGGCACAGTCCCTGTCAAACAGAACCAACACCCACATCTCCAAACTTATCGGAGAGTATTTTTTTCAACCACTTGACGCGACACTCAGGTCGAAGAATGATAAAAAATGATGTCAGCTTCTCATCCCTACTCAACAACTGAACAACTTCGATAAATTCTGAGTTGGTCAACCGTTGTACCTCTTCGAGGACATCAAGTACTTTTCTAGTACAATTGACCTCTTTGCCTAGGCCAAAATTGCGCATAGCCTCTGCAACAGTCTTAAGAGAGATGTCGAGTGCATCACAGGGACGAGGAGGCCGCATACATTTCTTTTATGTGATCCCACCTAGGCTACCATCAAAATCAGAAGTACGAGTAGAAATGTCGCGGGACACGCAATTTTTCATCGAAGAAGTGTCCGATGAAAATTAATTATTCCCTGTTGAGTCTACTAAGTTATTCTCTGAGAGGTCAATGATATCATCAAGATCATCTTCGAGGTCCCTCCATGTAATGCCTCAATTTTTGAAACCCGAGTATATGACTCGTTCTCCAAAAGCCCGAGTGTTAACATTTAAAATTTAGTGTAAATTTGAATTGCTTATCATTAATCTGAGTTAACAGTAAATGTTGGCAGAATAAATCATGCATTGTATAAAAATATTCTGATCATCACAAAATTTCAAATGTAGTGCCTGTACAAGACTCACACAATCCCAAATAACAAAGTTCATTAAATAAAGAAAGAAATTTATTGTTTAATGATGGAGCTTGACATGGGCCATAGGGACCCTGCCTAGCTCCTCAGCTACCTGATCTGCTCTAGTGACCTAGTGAACAAGATTGGCTCACTCAACACCTGCATCAATTGATACGACTTGATAGCGTTAATGGCTATCATAGTGAGGAGTACCCTCTAAAATTATACACTCATCATTCATAATCCAGGATAAATCGCAAGCCATGAGCATAGATATATTAAATAACACAATTCATAATCATGATCATATACTTAAAATTAAGCCAATCAACATAATATCATTATTAACAAAACATAATAGCAATCATAATGCAAGTGACTGTGTCCAGATAGCCAAATAATCAATCATACAGTTTCCTATTACACTCGTAAATCACATTGTACGTGAACACTGCAAGATGGCTAGAAAATCGATAAGAGAACTCCCACTCCACCTGGAAATCACAGTACAAGTGAACTCCGCAAAGTGAATAGAAAATCGAGCTTTAAACCTCTACTTCACCCGAAAATCATATCGTACATGAACTCCACAAGATGGCTAAAAAATTGATATGCGAACTCCCGCTCCACCCAGAAATCATGATACGACTGCACAGCGCAAGATGAAGAGAGAACAACATACAAACATCTACTTCACCAGGAAATCATATCGTACACGAACACTGCAAGATGGCTAAAAATTTGATAAGCGAACTCCTGTTTCACCTAAAAATCACTGTACCACTAAACACCGCAAGATGAAGAGACAATCAACATATAAACTCTAGACCACTAGAAAATTATATAATACGTGAACACCACAAGATGGCTAAAAAATCGATCATCGAACTCCCACTATACCCAAAAATCATAGTACGACTGAACACTGCAAGATGGCTAGGAAAACAATATACAAATATTTTACTTTATCTAGAAATCATATCGTATGTGAACACCACAAGATGACTAGAAAATCGATAAGCGAACTCCCACTCCACCTGAAAATCACAGTACGACTGAACACCACAAGATGCAGATATAACAACACAGAAACTTTAGATCACCTAGAAATCATATCGTATGTGAACACCACAAGATGTCTAGAAAATCAATAAGCGAAGTCCAGCTCCACCCGAAAATCACAATACGACTGAACACCGTAAGATGGCTAGAAAACCAATAAGATATATGAATATAACAAATATGACACAAAAGGACGTCAATGTTCCATTAAAGCCATAAAGGGTACATAAGTGAACCAAGCCACGTAGGCAAATATGCGATCCAAGCTGCATAAGTCAAATATGGACAAGTTCATGACAGGTTCCATTCAATACATCATATAAGCGCAAGCAGTAAGCATACAGTTAATTAAAAAATATACAACTAAAGATAGTATGTTATCATCAAATCATTTAAGCTTACTATATTTAAAGAGATATGTTCATTATATAACACAGGAATCAAGTGCGCAACAGATTAACTGTAAGTGCTATGGTCTCATGCTCCTTTGGTTGTCAAATTTTGTGTATAAAAACCTCTATATATGTCTTGTGGTTGTTGTGTTTGTTTCTTGATAACTGTGTTCGAGACACCTCATCAACACTTCAAGTTCAAGCTAGTTAAGTTCAAGCTTAAGCTAGTTCAAGCTACAATAAAGAGTTCACGTTCGAGACTCAAGATAGACCGGGAGACGAGTGCAACTTAAAGTGATACTAAAGCTTGTGATGTGTTCAAGCTACATCAACTTAAAAGTTAAGTTTTCAATGTCCATACTTCATGTCCCAAGTTTGATAGATGTTAGTTTGACCTTAGGGTAGGTCATTTTGGATACATAATCCAATTTTTATAATTATGCATGATTCTGGTTTGTCCTAAGACTAGTCCTGGATCTGGTTCGACTAGTCCTAGCACTGGTTTGACCAGTCCAAGAAATTTCAAGACCAATCGTAGTTTTTTTACGAATTATCAGATTTTTTCTATTCGGCTACGACCAGTCCTAGAGTCTGCTCGACCGGTTGTAGGATAGTCTTAACTCGATCTTCGACCAGTCGTGGAGTTACGACTCAAACTCCAGTGACTAAATTAAGTGTCGCACGACCAGTCGTAGAGGGGTCTCGACCGATCGTGGACTACCTTCGACCAGTCGGGGACTATTTTCGACCGGTCGTAAAACTGTTTTATCCGATCGCGATCAAAAATTTAAAAATTCGTTTCTTCAACCAGTCATGGTGACCCTAAGACCAGTTGAAGATGAATTTCTGCAGTTATAAATAGCACACGAATTTCAGAGTTATTCATTGAAAATATAAGTAAATTTAAAGCTCTACTCTGAGATAAGTTTGTATTTATTTTTAAGCTATATTGTGCATAATTCTACTTCCTTTTGTTAGCTTTTTACTATTTAATTTTATTCTATATTCCAATCTGATTTGAAAAGAGAAATTATTATTTTTCTTCTTCTTGGAATTAAAATCAAATAGAGCTAGCCCAATCTAATTTAATTTAAAATCAATTAGAACTTAAAACCATTGTAAAGTGAGTTTGGACAATAAACTTTCATATTCGAACATCTACTCCAATTGGTTCTTCCGGTCTGCTACAAGAGGACAAATCTAGATATTTTATAATTTTATAAATTCCATTCCATTTTGGTTTTTTTTTGGGATTCGCCAGAAAAATCTCAATTTGTGTGGTTGTCTGAGGAGAGCCAGAAAACTCAGAAAAGAGGGATTTTTTTTTGTGTAAGCCCAAGTGAAAAAGACACAATTGTGAAGGTTTTAGGTGAACTTGTAAAACCTATTTTAATAGTGAACCCTAATATCCCTGTGTGAGGATATTAGGAGTAGAGTAGCATTCTGTATGGCTATTGTTTAACAGTTGGTGAACACATAGGCGAACCACTATAACACCTTGTCTTATGCATTGAATGCTTGCTTAATTCTTTATCTTTTATCATTCAATTTTGTGGAATGTATATGTGGATGTGAATGTTGTAACAATTTACATTTCAAGCAAGTGTGGAGAATGGTGTAATAGTTTAGAGTTTTATTTCAGCAATTTATCTCTTGTTATTCCTTTATCAATTTGAGCTTTGATTTCTGTAATTATTCTAATAAGGTTGCCCTACCATTTTTATGGTGCATGGTTGTCCTTAGAATAATCAATTCTTAAGATTGTAATTTATTCTTTTTTGAATTTATATTTTTCTCTTTCGGTTTGAGTTCTTGATACAAAGATCTTTTTAGAAATCAGGTTGTCCTACTATAAACCTTTGATTTTTGGTGTAAGGTTGTCCTTAGAACAACTTTTGTATCAATCTCTCAAGATCTGAATTTTGAGGTTGCATTGTGAATTGATTTATTTTAGTTTAGCTATCTATTTTATTTAATTCCGCTGTATTTAATTTTAATTTGGCATAGTCCTATTCACCCCCCCTCTCCCAAGACATATAGCTTGGCCATTTCATCAACATATTCATATAGTAAGATAAATAATTCAATGAGGGAAATTAAGGCATCATATTTGTCTAGATTAATGAGTTTAAAAGTCCTCACCTCTAAGTAGAGGTTCCAAGATTCCAAATGTTCAAAGGGAAGTTCCAATCTCTCAAACGTATTGATCCCCAACACAACTCGGCCCGATTATAAGATTCTAGAGTAGTGCTTGGAATTTAAAATCCCTACATCCCACAAAAAGATCTAAGAATAGATTATTTTAATTCAAAATATTATTAGAACCCTAAAATGAAGGAAATAAGCATACCTTAGTAAACTGAATTAAGTCGACTTAGTTTTCCTGCCTCGTACTGAACCAACTCAACCCAAACTGGGTCAACCTCAGCTCCACATGCATAGATCTATCGAGTCGGCCCGACAACTCAACCGAGATGACTAGGCATGTGTAACAACAACCCAAATCTCTCTATCCTCCCTTTTCCTTCCTTTCTCTTCATCTCCTTCTCTTTCTTACTCTTCTTCCGCTTCTCTTATTTTCTTCTTGCTGGAATGTCCAATAGTGGACCTGGACAGTCCAAACCTGGGCCTAAAGTCAACTCTATAAATCAATGGGTCGAGTCTACTCGACCCAAGCTCTTTCTTCTTCCTTTGTTTTTCTTTCTTCTCTCTTCCCTTTTCTTCCTCTTGCTCCTACTGGAATGTCTAGTAAGAAACCTGGTCTAGATGGTGTCTGAATGGGACCAGATGCACCCAACTCAATCTGGACTTAGTCCAGATCCGCAGTCACTAGGCCCATCTCGATGCAGCAGCATAGCCGCACCCCTCTCTCTTTTCTCTCTCATTTTTCTCCCTGCCTCCTGCTCTCATTCTCTCAACCTTCTTCTTCTTTCTTTCTTCTTCTAACTCTGGCTACAGGAACTACAAATTTGACTAGAAAACTACCAAAAAAGGGGTAAAGGCTACGGATAAAAACCATAGCCAAAAGCCTAATGCTATGGTTATCGTTCGTAGCACAATCGTAGCTATTGATGTCGTAGCCATAGGTCAAAGAACTATCGCTAATGATTCTATCCGTAGCCATAGAAGCAATGGATACAGATTAAAATCGTAGCCATAGCTTTTGTAGCCTAAAATACTTATAGCTATGGATTCTATCTGTAGCTAAAAGTTGAGCAAGAACCGTAGCAATAGGCTTACAATACCCAAAAAGGGCAAAGGCTATGGATTCATAGACCTATAGGTTCCAACAGCTACGGATATTATTTATAGCTAAAAGTCCGTAGCAATATGCCAAATTTAATAAAGGCTACACCTATCAGATTAGTGGCTACGGTCAATATCCGTAGCTATTTTGTACATTAAAAAATTATATATAATCATTTGTTCATTCAATTACCACCTGTATAATCATTCATTTATTCAATTACAATCCTTCATTCAATCAATTACAATTACAATCAATTGATCATTCAATCAATTACAATTATAATTACAATAATGCTGAAAATATAAATCTTTGGCTTCATTAGAGAAATGTGCTCGACTTCACAATGAAATTTCAACAACTACGTATATTCCATCATCCTACAAACAGTCATGTCATTCATAAATTAGAATGCCCATTGGAGAAAAGAAAGACAAAGTGAATGAAGTGCATCATGTATAACCACTTTTTTTTTTTCCTTAATGAATTATTAAAAAAAAAAAAAAAAAAAAAACTCAAAGAGGAATGAAATTGACACAAAAGAAATGGTCTCACCATATGATTATAGGTTTTGGTTTAGGTTTAGGTTAAGGTTAGGCTATAGGATATAATTAAGTTTACGTTATAGGTTATAGGTTAAGGTTTAGGTTATAGGTTTTGGTTTAGGTTAAGGTTATAGGTTTAGGTTTACGTTAAGGTTTAGGTTTAGGTTTAGGTTATAGGTTATAGCTTTTGGGAACTTGATTATAGGTTAAGGTTTAGGTTTAGAAAATCGAGTTCGGGTTCAGGTTCGGGATCGGGTTTAGGTTTAGGTTTTCAAGTTTAGGTTTAGGTTTAAGTGTAGGTTTGGGTTTAAGGCTTTCAGAATACATTTAGGTTTTAAGTTTAGGGAAAGGTTATAGGTTTATGTTAGGTTTAGGTTATAGGTTATAGCTTTAGGGAATTGAGAATGGGTTATGGTTTAGGTTTAGGAAATCGGGTTCAGGTTCGGGAATGGGTTTAAGTTTGGATTTTTAAGTTTAGGTTTAGGTTAGGGAGTTGAGATTAAGATTAGGTGTAAGTTTAGGTTTAGGGAATCGAGTTTAGGTTATAGGCTTAGGGAAAGGTTAGGTTTAGGTTATAGGTTTTGGGATTTGGGAATAGTTTTAGATTATAAGTATAGGTTTAAGTTAGGTTGCAGGTTAAGGTTTAGGGATTTGATTTTAAGTTATATGATTAGGTTAAGGTTTAAGTTTAGGTTATAGGTTTTGGGATTTGAGAATGGGTTCGCATTTAGGTTATAGGTTTTGGTTTAGGTTATAGGTTATAGGTTTAGGTTAAGGTTTAGGTTCAGGTTATAGGTTTTTCGATTTGAGAATGAGTTCAGGTTTAGGTTATAGGTTTTGGTTTTGGTTTAGGTTTAGGTTTTAGGTTTTAGGTTTTGGGATTTGAGAATGGGTTCAGGTTTAGGTTATAGGTTTTGGTTTTGGTTTAGGTTATAAGTTTTGGTTTAGGTTATAGGTTATAGGTTTGGGTTAAGGTTTAGGTTTAGGTTATAGGTTTTTGGATTTGAGAATGGGTTTGGGTTTAGGTTATAGGTTTTGGTTTTGGTTTACATTATAGGTTTTGGGATTTGAGAATGGGTTCAAGTTTAGGTTATAGGTTTTGGTTTTGGTTTTGATTATAGGTTATATGTTTTGGTTAAGGTTATAGGTTATAGGTTTAGGTTTAGGTTATAGGTTTTGGGACTTGAGAATGGGTTCGAGTTTAAGTTATAGGTTTTGGTTTTGGTTTAGGTTATAGGTTTTGATTTAGGTTATAGGTTATAGGTTTAGGTTTAGGTTTAGGTTATAGGTTTTTAAATTTGAGAATGGATTCGGGTTTAGGTTATAGGTTTTGGTTTTGGTTTAGGTTATTAGTTTTGGGATTTGAGAATGGGTTCGGGTTAAGGTTATAGGTTGTGGTTTTAGTTTTGGTTTAGGTTTTAGGTTTTTGGATTTGAGAATGGGTTATGGTTTAGGTTTAGGAAATCCGGTTCATGTTCGATATTGGGTTTTAGTTTTGGTTTTCAAGTTTAGGTTTAGGTTTAGGTTTAGGTTAGGGAGTTGAGATTAGGATTAGGTGTGAGTTTAGCTTTAGGGAATTGATTTTAGGTTATAGGTTAAGGGAAAAGTTAGGTTTAGGTTATAGGTTTTGGGATTTGAGAATAATTTTAGGTTATAAGCTTTGATTTAGGTTAGGTTATAGGTTAAGGTTTAGGAATTTGAGTTTAGGTTATAGGTTTTGGGATTTGAGAATGGGTTCGGGTTTAGGTTATAGGTTTTGGTTTTGGTTTAGGTTATAGTTTATAAGTTTAGGTTAAGGTTTAGGTTTAGGTTATAGGTTTTTAGATTTGAGAATGGGTTTGGGTTTAGGGTATAGGTTTTGGTTTTGGTTTTGGTTTTGGTTATAGGTTTTGGTTTAGGTTATAGGTTATAGGTTTAGGTTAAGGTTTTGGTTATAGGTTTTGGGATTTGAGAATGGGTTCGGGTTTAAGTTATAGGTTTAGGTTTTAGTTTAGGTTATAGGTTTTCATTTAGGTTATAGGTTATAGGTTTAGGTTTAGGTTATAGGTTTTTGGATTTGAGAATGGGTTCGGGTTTAGGTTATAGGTCTTGGTTTTGGTTTAGGTTATAGGTTTTGGGATTCGAGAATGGGTTCAGGTTTAGGTTATAGGCTATGGTTTTGGTTTAGGTTATAGGTTTTGGTTTAGGTTATAGGTTATAGGTTATAGGTTTAGGTTAAGGTTTAAGTTTAGGTTTAGGTTTAGGTTATAGGTTTTTGGATTTGAGAATGGGTTCGGGTTTAGGTTATAGGTTTTGGTTTTGGTTTAGGTTATAGGTTTTGGGATTTAAGAATGGGTTCAGGTTTAGGTTGTAAATTTTAGTTTTGGTTTAGGTTATAGGTTATAGGTTTAGGTATAGGTTATAGGTTATAGGTTTTTTGATTTGAGAATGGGTTCGGGTTTAGGTTATAGGTTTTGGAATTTGGGAATAGTTTTAGGTTATGAGTATAGGTTTAGGTTAGGTTATAGGTTAAGGTTTAGGGATTTGAGTTTAGGTTATAGGTTAAGGTTTAGGTCTAGGTTTTGGTTTAGGTTATATGTTTTGGTTTAGGTTATAGGTTTTAGGTTTAGGTTAATATTATAGGTTTTTGGATTTGAGAATGGGTTCGGGTTTAGGTTTAGGAAATCGGGTTCATGTTCGGGATTGGATTTAAGTTTGGGTTTTCAAGTTTAGGTTTAGGTTTAGGTTAGAGAGTTGAGATTAGTATTAGGTGTGTATTTAGCTTTCGGGAATTGAGTTTAGGTTATAGGTTTAGGCAAAGGTTAGGTTTAGGTTATTGGTTTTGGGATTTGGGAATAGCTTTAGGTTATAAGTATAAGTTTAGGTTAGGTTATAGGTTAAGGTTTAGGTATTTGAGTTTAGGTTATAGGTTTTGGTTTTGGTTTATGATATAGGTTTTTGGATTTGAGAATGGGTTCAGGTTTAGTTTATAGGTTTTGATTTTGGTTTTGCTTATAGGTTTTGATTTAGGTTATAGTTTATAGGTTTAGGTTAAGCTTTTGGGGTTATAGGTTATAGGTTTTGGTATAGGTTATAGATTTTGGTTTAGGTTATAGGTTATAGGTTTAGGTTATAGGTATTGGGATTTGAGAATGGGTTCGAGTTTAAGTTATAGGTTTTGGTTTTGGTTTAGGTTATAGGTTTTGATTTAGGTTATAGGTTATAGGTTTAGGTTTAGGCTATAGATTTTTGAATTTGAGAATGGGTTCAGGTTTAGGTTATAGGTTTTGGTTTTGGTTTTGGTTATAGGTTTTAGGATTTGAGAATGGGTTCAGGTTTAGGTTATAGGTTATGGTTTTGGTTTAGGTTATAGGTTTTGGTTTATGTTATAGGTTATAGGTTTAAGTTAAGGTTTAGGTTTAGGTTTAGGTTTAGGTTATAGGTTTTTGGATTTGAGAATGGGTTCGGGTTTAGGTTATAGGTTTTGGTTTTAGTTTAGGTTATAGGTTTTGGGATTTGAGAATGGGTTTGGGTTTAGGTTATAAGTTTTGGTTTTGGTTTAGGTTATAGGTTATAAGTTTAGGTTAAGGTTTAGGTTTAGCTTATAGGTTATAGGTTTTTGGATTTGAGAATGGGTTCGGGTTTAGGTTATAGGTTTTGGGATTTGGGAATAGTTTTAGGTTATAAGTATAGGTTTAGGTTTTTAGATTTGAGAATGGGTTCGGGTTTAGGTTATAGGTTTTAGGATTTGGGAATAGTTTTTGGTTATAAGTATAGGTTTAGGTTAGGTTATAGGTTAAGGTTTAGGGATTTGAGTTTAGGTTATAGGTTTAGGTTTAGGTCTAGGTTTTGGTTTAGGTTATATGTTTTGGTTTATGTTATAGGTTTTAGGTTTAGGTAAAGGTTTTAGGTTTTTGGATTTGAGAATGGGTTCGGGTTTAGGTTTAGGAAATCGGGTTCATGTTCGAGATTGGGTTTAAGTTTGGGGTTTCAAATTTAGGCTTAGGTTTAGGTTAGGGAGTTGAGATTAGGATTAGGTGTGGGTTTAACTTTAGGGAATTGAGTTTAGGCTATAGGTTTAGGGAAAGGTTAGGTTTAGGTTATAGGTTTTAGGATTTGTGAATAGTTTTAGGTTATAAGTATAGGTTTAGGTTAGGTTATAGGTTAAGGTTTAGGGATTTGAGTTTAGGTTATAGGTTTTGGTTTTGGTTTTGGTTTAGGTTATAGGTTTTGGGATTTGAGAATGGGTTCGGGTTTAGGTTATAGGTTTTGAATTAGGTTATATTTTATAGGTTTAGGTTAAGGTTTTGGTTTTGGTTATAGGTTTAAGTTATAGGTTTTGGGATTTGAGAATGGGTTCGGGTTTAAGTTATAGGTTTTGGTTTTGGTTTAGGTTATAGGTTTTGATTTAGGTTATAGTTTATAGGTTTTGGTTAAGGTTATAGGTTTTGGTTTCGGTTATAGGTTATAGGTTTAGGTTATAGGTTTTGGGATTTAAGAATGGGTTCGGGTTTAAGTTATAGGTTTTGGTTTTGGTTTAGGTTATAGGTTTTGATTTAGGTTATAGGTTATAGGTTTAGGTTTAGCTTATAGGTTTTTGGATTTGAGAATGGGTTCGGGTTTAGGTTATAGGTTTTGGTTTTGGTTTAGGTTATAGGTTTTGGGATTTGAGAATGGATTCGGGTTTAAGTTATAAGTTTTTATTTTTTTTTTAGGTTATAGGTTTTTGGATTTGAGAATGGGTTCGGGTTTAGGTTTAGGAAATCGGGTTCATGTTCGGAATTGGGTTTAAGTTTGGGTTTTCAAGTTTAGGTTTTGGTTTAGGTTAGGGAGTTGAGATTAGTATTACGTGTGGGTTTAGCTTTAGGGAATTGAGTTTAGGTTATAGGTTTAGGCAAAGGTTAGGTTTAGGTTATAGGTTTTGGGATTTGGGAATAATTTTAAGTTATAAGTATAGGTTTAGTTTAGGTTATAGGTTAAGGTTTAGGGATTTGAGTTTAGGTTATACGTTTTTGTTTTGGTTTAGGTTATAAGTTTTGGAATTTGAGAAAGGGTTCAAGTTTAGGTTATAGGTTTTGGTTTTGGTTTAGGTTATAGGTTTTAGGATTTGAGAATGGGTTCGGATTTAGGTTATAGGTTTTGGTTTTGGTTTAGGTTATAGGTTTTGATTTAGGTTATAGTTTATAGGTTTAGGTTAAGGTTTTGGTTTAGGTTATAGGTTTTGGTTTAGGTTATAGGTTTTGGAATTTGAGAATGGGTTCGGGTTTAAGTTATAGGTTTTGGTTTTGGTTTAGGTTATAGGTTTTGATTTAGGTTATAGATTATAGGTTTATGTTTAGGTTATAGGTTTTTGGATTTGAGAATGGGTTCGGGTTTAGGTTATAGGTTTTGGTTTTGGTTTAGGTTATAGGTTTTGGGATTTAAGAATGGGTTCGGGTTTAGGTTATAAGTTTTTATTTTGGTTTAGGTTATAGGTTTTTGGATTTGAAAATAGGTTCGGGTTTAGGTTTAGAAAATCGAGTTCATGTTCGGGATTGGGTTTAAGTTTGGGTTTTCAAGTTTAGGTTTAGGTTTAACTTAGGGAGTTGAGATTAGTATTAGGTGTGGGTTTAGCTTTAGGGAATTGAGTTTAGGTTATAGGTTTAGGTAAAGGTTAGGTTTAGGTTATAGGTTTTGGGATTTGGGAATAGTTTTAGGTTATAAGTATAGGTTTAGGTTAGGTTACAGGTTAAGGTTTAGGGATCTGAGTTTAAGTTATAGGTTTTTGTTTTGGTTTAGGTTATAAGTTTTGGGATTTGAGAATGGGTTCGGGTTTAGGTTATAGGTTTTGGTTTTGGTTTAGGTTATAGGTTTTGATTTAGGTTATTGTTTATAGGTTTAGGTTAAGGTTTTAGTTTAGGTTATAGGTTTTGGTTTCGGTTATAGGTTATAGGTTTAGGTTATAGGTTTTGAAATTTGAGAATGGGTTCGGGTTTAAGTTATAGGTTTTGGTTTTGGTTTAGGTTATAGGTTTTGATTTACGTTATAGGTTATAGGTTTAGGTTTAGGTTATAGGTTTTTGGATTTGAGAATGGGTTCGGGTTTAGGTTATAGGTTTTGGTTTTGGTTTAGGTTATAGGTTTTGGGATTTGAGAATGGGTTCGGGTTTAAGTTATAAGTTTTTATTTTGGTTTAAGTTATAGGTTTTTGGATTTGAGAATGGGTTCGGGTTTTGGTTTAGGAAATCGGGTTCATGTTCGGGATTGGGTTTAAGTTTGGGTTTTCAAGTTTAGGTTTAGGTTTAGGTTAGGGAGTTGAGATTAGTATTACGTGTGGGTTTAGCTTTAGGGAATTGAGTTTAGGTTATAGGTTTAGGCAAAGGTTAGGTTTAGGTTATAGGTTTTGGGATTTGGGAATAGTTTTAGGTTATAAGTATAGGTTTAGTTTAGGTTATAGGTTAAGGTTTAGGGATTTGAGTTTAGGTTATAGGTTTTTGTTTTGGTTTAGGTTATAGGTTTTGGGATTTGAGAATGGGTTCAAATTTAGGTTTTAGGTTTTGATTTTGATTTAGGTTATAGGTTTTAGGATTTGAGAATGGTTTCGGGTTTAGGTTATAGGTTTTGGTTTTGGTTTAGGTTATAGGTTTTGATTTAGGTTATAGTTTATAGGTTTAGGTTAAGGTTTTGGTTTAGGTTATAGGTTTTGGTTTAGGTTATAGGGTATAGGTTTAAGTTATAGGTTTTGGGATTTGAGAATGGATTCGGGTTTAAGTTATAGGTTTTGGTTTTGGTTTAGGTTATAGGTTTTGATTTAGGTTATAGATTATAGGTTTATGTTTAGGTTATAGGTTTTTGGATTTGAGAATGGGTTCGGGTTTAGGTTATATGTTTTGGTTTTGGTTTAGGTTATAGGTGTTGGGATTTGAGAATGGGTTCGGGTTTAGGTTATAAGTTTTTATTTTGGTTTAGGTTATAGGTTTTTGCATTTGAGAATGGGTTCGGGTTTAGGTTTAGGAAATTGGGTTCATGTTCGGGATTGGGTTTATGTTTGGGTTTTCAAGTTTAGGTTTAGGTTTAGGTTAAGGAGCTGAGATTAGTATTAGGTGTGGGTTTAGCTTTAGAGAATTGAGTTTAGGTTATAGGTTTAGGCAAAGGTTAGGTTTAGGTTATAGGTTTTGGGATTTGGGAATAGTTTTAGGTTATAAGTATAGGTTTAGGTTAGGTTATAGGTTAAGGTTTAGGGATTTGAGTTTAGGTTATACATTTTTGTTTTGGTTTAGGTTATAAGTTTTGGGATTTGAGAATGGGTTCGGGTTTAGGTTATAGGTTTTGGTTTTGGTTTAGGTTATAGGTTTTGATTTAGGTTATAGTTTATAAGTTTTGGTTAAGGTTATAGGTTTTGGTTTCGGTTATAGGTTATAGATTTAGGTTATAGGTTTTGGATTTGAGAATGGGTTCGGGTTTAAGTTATAGGTTTTGGTTTTGCTTTAGGTTATAAGTTTTGATTTAGGTTTTAGGTTATAGGTTTAGGTTTAGGTTATAGGTTTTTGGATTTGAGAATGGGTTCGGGTTTAGGTTATAGGTTTTGGTTTTGGTTTAGGTTATAGGTTTTGGGATTTGAGAATGGGTTCGGGTTTAAGTTATAAGTTTTTATTTTGGTTTAGGTTATAGGTTTTTGGATTTGAGAATGGGTTCGGGTTTAGGTTTAGGAAATCGGGTTCATGTTCGGGATTGGGTTTAAGTTTGGGTTTTCAAGTTTAGGTTTAGGTTTAGGTTAGGGAGTTGAGATTAGTATTACGTGTGGGTTTAGCTTTAGGGAATTGAGTTAAGGTTATAGGTTTAGGTAAAGGTTAAGTTTAGGTTATAGGTTTTGGGATTTTGGAATAGTTTTAGGTTATAACTATAGGTTCAGTTTAGGTTATAGGTTAATGTTTAGGGATTTAAGTTTAGGTTATAGGTTTTTGTTTTGGTTTAGGTTATAGGTTTTGGGATTTGAGAACGGGTTCAAGTTCAGGTTATAGGTTTTGGTTTTGGTTTAGGTTATAGGTTTTGATTTAGGTTATAGTTTATAGGTTTAGGTTAAGGTTTTGGTTTAGGTTATAGGTTATAGGTTTTGAGATTTGAGAATGGTTTCAGGTTTAAGTTATAGGTTTTGGTTTTGGTTTAGGTTATAGGTTTTGATTTAGGTTATAGGTTATAGGTTTAGGTTTAGGTTATAGGTTTTTGGATTTGAGAATGGGTTCGGGTTTATGTTATAGGTTTTGGTTTTGGTTTAGGTTATAAGTTTTGGGATTTGAGAATGGGTTCAAGTTTAGGTTATAGGTTATGGTTTTGGTTTAGGTTATAGGTTTTGGTTTAGATTAGAGGTTATAGGTTTAGGTTACGGTTTCGTTTTAGGTTTAGGTTATAGGTTTTTAGATTTGAGAATGGGTTCGGGTTTAGGTTATAGGTTTTGGTTTTGGTTTAGGTTATAGGTTTGGGGATTTGAGAATGGGTTCGGGTTTAGGTTATAAGTTTTTATTTTGGTTTAGGTTATAGGTTTTGGTTTATGTTATAGGTTATAGGTTTAGGTTAAGGTTTAGGTTTAAGTTATAGGTTATCGATTATAGGTTTTTGGATTTTAGAATGGGTTTGGGTTTAGGTTATAGGTTTTGGGATTTGGTTATAGTTTTAGGTTATAAGTATTGGTTTACGTTAGGTTATAGGTTAAGGTTTAGGGATTTGAGTTTAGGTTATAAGTTTAGGTTTAGGTCTAGGTTTTGGTTTAGGTTATTGGTTTTAGGTTTAGGTTAAGGTTAAGGTTATAGGTTTTTGGATTTGAGAATGGGTTTGGGTTTAGGTTTAGGAAATCGGGTTCATGTTCGGGATTGGGTTTAAGTTTGGGTTTTCAAGTTTAGGTTTAGGTTTAGGTTAGGGAGTTGAGATTACGATTAGGTGTTAGTTTAGCTTTAGGAAATTGAGTTTAAGTTATTGGTTTAGGCAAAGGTTGGGTTTAGGTTATAAGTTTTGGGATTTGGGAATAGTTTTAGGTTATAAGTATAGGTTTAGGTTAGGTTATAGGTTCGGGTTAAGGTTTAGGTTAAGGTCTAGGTATAGGTTATAGGGTTCAGGTTCGGGATTGGGTTTGGGTTATAGGTTAAGGTTTAGGTTAGGTTTTAGGTTAAAGTTTAGGTTAGGTTTTAGGTTAAGGTTATAAGTATAGGTTATAGGTTTAGGTCTAGGTTTAGGTTATAGGTATAGGTTTTGGGATTTGAGAATAGATTTAGGTTAAGGTTATAGTTTAGGTTAAGGTTATAAGTATAGGTTATAGGTTTAGGTTTAGGTTAATTTATGTTTAGGTTAAGGTTTAGGTTATAGGTTTTAGTTTAGGGTTAGGTTTTGGTTATAGGTTATAGCTTTAGGGAATTGAGAATAGGTTTAGGTTATAGGTTTAGGGTGTGGTTTAGGTTAAGGGTGTGGTATCTGTAAATACAGATATAAACACGGCCTTTCTAAATGGCCAGGCCCCTCCAATGTTGTCCATAAGAAATGGACAGCTTCATCATAGTCATAATAGTAGTTCCCACCTTCTAGAGACCCCCGCTCATCCGGATAGCTCCAACACACATCCGGGTTTGCTCCATTAATTTCAAGTAAATACATAATGTAACGCCCTGAAAATTGGGGGTCGAACATAACTCAGCTCCCGAGTTCCAGAACATCACTTATGCAATATTATTTGATGATGGATGAATGTTGTCTATGTTAGTGCATAAAATATGAAATAGATCAAGCCAGATCAGCAGACATAATTTAGGGATATTGAGAAAATGCAAGCGAAAAACTTAAATACATATATAAGTCAAAAATAATCTCTAAAATATGCATGCTCTGCCCAGGGCAATATATACAGCTGTGTCTCAAAATACATGGATTAACTATGAAAATTTGTCATATACATATCCTAGAAATCCCCACTGGTCAAGACGCAGATCACATGAACTCACCTGAGAACTGCATATATGAGAATGCCTCCTTGTCCTCATCAAAGTCTGGCTTTGCCTCACTAGCGTCGCTGTCACCTGTAACTATATCAGAGTCTGGTTGGTGTTTAAGCACCATCCCAGAATGTGAGAGTGAGTGATCAACTCAGTGGTACTATACAGTAAAGGTTAACATGTTATCAATCTAATCAAGAAGTAATGATAAAGCAGTACAATCAAACAGGTCCTAAATACTCTTATTAATGCAAGGATGATATGAAAAAATGATGCATGCCCTCACCACAAACTCCCTCTTGTTATCGCGCATGTCAGTCAGTGCTCTTACACCAACACCGATAGCACATGCAATGCGATAATATGAGCATGCTTACCAAGTTCTTATTAGTCCTTTTTCATATAGCAGGATTGGAAAGCTAAGACACCTCCCTTGTATCAATTCCCAACATTGATCCATTTTAGGGTCGTCGGTCCTAGGGATTCTCATACAATAGTACATTTCTAGGTCACTACAAGGGCTTTCAGGGCTGTTACTCGCAATCGTTACACCACTCCCCCATCACCAAATCAATACAGGCCTAGTTATATCCTCGATACTGTAATAGGACTCATCGCCCTTATACAGTGTCAGGATATACTCGAGGCCACTACAGAGGGCTCGTCACCAATCAATGTAGGCCGACAGTAAGAATATAGTGTCCCATACCACCATAATCTACTCATGAGAATAAAGTGTTCAATGGTCACTACGGGAAGGTTTGTAGTCCCAGCGTAGGCCAACAGCTCGACCATGGTGTTCCATACCACCATGTCCGGTTCATGAGTCTTAGGAGATCATGGGACCACGGTTAACGGGAGTTTCACTGGTAAGCTCGGTGTCTTAGATTCAAACAGTAGCGACTAAACATGGTGAACAAATATCTGTTAATCGAGTTAGTTCATAAGCTCAACTAGGTCAAGCGCACGTTAAGTTGAACGACATGAAATGCATAAGCACTCCGTGTGGCCTAACCACTGCTGAACGTCCCAAGCACGACTCAGATTCGTTGAACTCATCCCACGTGGTGAAAACAACCTCAACCACCGTTTGGGGTACGATTACCGATTACCTGGACTGTAGCATAGCCCCACTCACATACAAGCTCAATAACTAACATGATTCATACCCTACATTCCAATGAATATTCATGGCATATAACTGAAACTTAAATACAGTACATAGAGAAAATCGTATACACATGTAACATGGATAATCTAAGTTACATGATTCATGGAGAAAATCATATACTCAAGTATTGTGATTGAGATTTATATCTCAACAACCTTAGTAATCACACTTTACTAACTTCTAACTCATTTAGGCATTTAAACAAACACTTAGATTACACTATTCAACATACATCACGTATGTCGACTCCATTGCATATTAGGGCAAGTCCTTTCACCAAGGAGTTACCGCATTCATGTTAAGCATAGCAGATTTCATACACATACAGGTATTCTAACATATACATGAAATCGCTATTTACAATATAAAGCATCCATATACGGAAATCGAAATGGATAACGCATTTGGCATGTGTAATGGCAATCACAACATGAATAAATCATTATCCAACATTGAAAGTCCTAAAAACCACAACCTAAACGTATATAGTCCGCACCTTAAACCAGAAAATACGTGTTTCATATGATTCAGACGATGTGTCTTCGTCAACGGCGGATACGCTACCTATGGCATAGAATATATTAGCTATAACTTCATTTAATCTATTCTAGGTTTAAAAATAGGTTAGGGTTAGCTTCACTTACCTAAAAATAGAATCAGAATCACCGGAAGAACGATTCCGATACGCAAATTCGATGAATAGATGGACTAGGAAGAATCCTACGGAGATTCGACAGATTCTCCCACACTTTCTCTCTCTTTTCACTCTCTTAAGAAACTAGGGTTTAGAAAATTCGTATGGGATTTGGAACTAAGGGTTTAAGGCCTTTTTATAAGCCTAAACATGATGAAAACAGACTTAAAGTCAAGGTATACTTAGGTTATAACCAAATCGGACTCTTTCCGATCCAACGGAGCACTTTTAGAGGTCTTCTTATCAAATGCAGTCGGACTTAAGCTCACTAGCATCGGATCTTTAGTAAGTTAAGTTTTCAGTCCGATCGGATTTTCAGATCATCCGTAGTGGACCAGCTTCAATTCAACGGTTACCGAACTTAAATCAGGGCTACAAGTTCTATGATATGAAAGGGCCACTTATCCTGATCCGAGGGTGAATTTGGGTCAAATTTTAACGGTCAGAACGCTTACAAATAATGCGCAAGTGAAGCATTCCAGATTACTAAAAAAAATATTTAATTTTCTAAAAATCTTCATTTTCCTACTCTCTTTACTCCGGGCTTAATAAAATGGTCTCAGGACATTGTTTGGGCATGATTTTCTAGGTGATTGTCAAGTCCAACTAAGCGGTCGTAATGGTCTAAGTTCATAGCTATCAGGCTTTCGATGCGTGGTCTAAAACCAATACAAAGTGACAAAGCATTCTCGGGAGCAACTGGATTTAGAGTTGGATCCTAGATTTCAGGGTTAGATAGCGTCAATGATTCTCTAGGTTCTGGGTCTTACAGATCGCATTGAAAGTTATAGGTACTAATTCCATAAGTAATCTAGTTTAGCGATGGATAAAACACATTAAATTTCTAAAGGATTTGATTCTAAATGATTTTTACTAAAGGTGGTACTCGCGTCTAAGTATGGATTTTTCTAGGTCATTACACATAAACACAGCCTGTCCAAATGGCCAGGCCATTCTAATGCTGTCCATAGGAAATGACCAGCATCATCATGGTCATAACAGTGGTTCTCACCTTCCAGGGACCCCCGCTCATCTGGATAGCTCTAACACACATCCGGGTTTGCTCCATTAATTTCAAGCAAATACATAAACACGGCCTGTCCAAATGGTCAGGCCCCTCCTAACTCTTCATCCCTAAAAAAAAAGAAGAAAAAAAGTAAAAAAGAAGAAGAGAGGATTAGGACATACCTCATCAAAGAAGCTAATAATACAACTGTTCGATTTCCTACTCTCTAGAATTAGGTGCCATTGAACCAAATGATCTATGACATATTGCAGAATTGAAGGCGTCGATTCAATACGGCCTGCAAGACAAGGTTACAAGTATGTAGTGAAGGAGCGATTTAAATAAGCTAGCCAAGGAAGTCTCTTTTCTACCCCCAAATCAACATCCAGATAATTCAGATTTTGAAGCTATCTAGGTGAAATACTGAAATTTAGGGGGAAGACAGCTCATCTGCTGAAAGAGGCAGAAACACACATATGGACCTTTAGTCATAATATGGATCATAAAAGAGTAGGCAGCCTTTCTTTGAGACTAACAAGACATGTCTTAGATCCGAAAAACTGCTATTGGGTCATCATTATTTCGACAGAAGAAGGAGTTACACCCAAATATATGCATAAACACACAAAGACAAGATTATGGCCCATGACATTGAAATACAACAAAAAGAAGATGAAGAAAGAAATATATATATATATATATATATATATATATATATATATATATATATATATGTATATGTTTTTCACCTTTTTCTATTTTTCTCTCAAAATGGTTGATTTCACTTCAATCTATGAAATATCAGTCAAATCTTATGTTTTGATCCAAAATAAGTCTAGATCCAGTATAAATTTAGTTTTTAAGCTTCCTCCATGGTTGATTGAAGAAACAATTACAAAAAATAAAGTTAAAAATTTTTGAAATGGCTTCTTTATGGCTGTATCAGCCCTGTATTAGTGTCAGTGTGGGGTGTATCAGCCTGTATCAACTGATATGGGCTGATTCGGCCCTTTTTCTCTAGCACAACCGTCTATCACTTAACAGGGTGGCTTATGATATGGCCGAAACCAATTTTCAAAACCATGAGCAACTTACCTATGGAAAGGGGAAATGAAGTCAAGCAGCTGCATGTCAACATTTTAGAACATAAACACTAAAACCTTAAAACCTAGTCAGTTACAGAGATAACTATCTAGACCATGAGCCCCACTGTGTGGAGCATGTCTACGTAATCATACAAATCAATCAGCCAGCATATGCTCCACATATGTAGTTAAGAGGATTTGTGGTGTGCGATGCATGATGCTGCCATCTTTAAATCATGTTAGACGGCATTGGGAAGATCTGTTCTAGTTGCCTTCTAGAGAAAAATATCTACAACTCAAATAGTTTCTATACACAGTAGCATTCAAGGAATAAAGCCATATACACACAAGTGGGCCCCACTATAGCACTCATGGTATAAAGCTTATTCTATAAAAACTTGTAATAACTTTTATGGTGTGGCAACCTTGATGGATAGTAACCATGATAGATAGTAACAACTTTGATGGATAGTAACAACTTCTATGGTGAAGCTGCCTTGATAGATATGTTGGATGCCATACACACACAAGTGGGCCCCAATGCAACACTCATGGAATAAAGCTTATTCTGTCAAGACTTGTACAGGAATAGTTCTCAAGACCATTCATGTGTACAAGATTAAGTTTCACTCATTTACATCAACTTCATAGATCTCAATCTTAGAACACACACTGCTAGTAAAGAATGGGAATGTATTTATGATTGTTCCCTTCTTAGAGAAAAAGAAAAGGGCATAAGATGCTACTCAAGAAGCTTTTGCACTAATTTCTTTTCCCTCTACTTTCATCCTGCAACTCATCAATTTAAATCCCACCCAAGTGTCATAAAGACTATATAATAAAACCATGAAAAAGGTAGGTCCCACTACAAAGATTGCCTGGCAAAAAAAAAAAAAATCAGGCCAAACCAATCATCAGGTGAGATGCACAGTTGACATCAACGGATAACTGGACTGACTTAACATACAGGGATGACCCACCTAATGAGAGGATCAACTTGATTTCCAAGGCAGGCGATCTTCATGTTGGAGCCTATCTTTTTTATAGTACCGATTTCCTGCGCAAGTGACTTTTAGTAGTAAATGTGGTATGACACCCTGTTTGTAACCTGTTTCTGTTTATCCAATGCATTTTCACGTAATTTACCTAAATTAGAGGAAATTAATTTTAATTTTATTTAAAAAAAAAAAAAAAACATTAGCTCAATGCTAGCAAATCAAAACTTTTAATCAAGTGAACCCAAGCATGTAGATGGCTATTGCTCATTAAAGGAGCAAACGTTCAAATTGGATGTGGACCATCACCATGGAGACATGGATGGACTATGAGCCAAAAATATCTTCAATTGGAAAATCCTAACCTTTTTAATTTGTGGCCTACAAAAGAGAGAGAAAATAATGGTTCACTTTCAACTGAAAAGAAGTTTATATTGATAAATAAGAGTGCTAGTAATTGTTGCTCAGGGTATTCCAATCTAGGAGATTTTTGGGGCTTGATCCATCTATGGTGGGACACAACAAACCAATTGTCTACACCTCGACTACTAATTTTGATAATCCTACATTGAACTAAAAACTGAAAACACCAACCCGATTTTAATGGGTCCCAGTCTAATTTTTCAGACCTGTTTACATATTTTAGTCGAACATTATAAGAATCACATTTACCACAAATGATCCATGTGAAGTAATTATATGCACAGTCCTAACTTGAGTAGTGGGGGATTAAACCTGATTATCATTTGATACACTTTATTTTTATCTCCAAAGTAAGTGAGTTGGGCTTGAACCGAAGACATCAATGTCAAAACATGCTCTAGCTGCCATTGGGCAGCAGGCTTCAACCCTTCTATCATTCTTCTAAGTTTTAAATGAAGAAAATAGGTGAAAAGGTGGGAAATTTTAAAGAAAAAATCACAAAGCAGGGTTTTGTATGCCTTACTAGCCAATACAACTATTCAATATTTAGTATGCCAATTCGACTCCCTTCATATTGGCCATGTTGGATATGGATACAATACAGCTGTATAGCCATGGCCCATTTGAGTTCCACCAATTGGATAGCTAGAGTTACACAGTTAGTGTCAGTTAGTGTGATTTTTGAGTTATGTTGAATCACAATAGAAGCACTAGATAGGATGGATTGCTATACATTTTAGCATGAGTCCAATGGATGAATCACCATCAACTTAAAAATGGTGGTGAACTATTACCATATACTTTCCATAATTCATAGCTTCATCCCCCATTTTTTGAAGATTGTTTGCCTAGATGAAGACAATATTGGAGTTGAAATGAAATACTTGGCTGGCTTGAGACTACTGTAGAACATTTTCCAACTGCCTCTGTGCCATCTGAACATACCTAATCACTCTCCCTTCTATTCTAGCTATGATTGGTAGATCCTTGGGCCCCTGAAAAAAAAAAAGGGGTCCAACTTAGAAAGATCCTTATAATCAGAAATTTCATTTCCCTTTGGAAATCTGAAAAAGAAGATTTCATGAACAACATTAAGCTTAGCAGAAGTCGATGAAAAAAAAAAATACAAAACTCTTAACATAACTAGGCCTTATTGCTCACAATTATCATTTTTATACAAAATCAAACTCACTTTGACAGAAGTGGAAATTAGTTTACACAATTCAATCTTAATCTTTAATAGAATATTTGTGAAATGAGCATGCCATATGCCTGCGAAACTTCCAAGTACAATAAAACAAAAACAGTCTCATATTAGTCATCTCAAACCAGCTAATCAATACCTTCCTGAAAAATTCGGTTACTACAGTTGCATGAAGCGTGAAGTGAAATGTCAAAAAATTCAGGTGTGGGAGCAGGAAAGCATCAGTTTCAAAATGTTAACAAGTATAAACAACTAGGAAGTGGGAGAGGAAGTGCAATTGCGGAAGCAGCATCTGGTTAGAAGGATCATGCAACTGAGAATTTAACATAAAGACTAAAAACCAATCTCAATGCACTAAGCTAAAAGTGCATGCTTTAATCAATAGAAGGGGTTCTTCGAATACACCTTATTCCCCCATCTTTTACAAAACAGTAAATTGTTCAACATAAACTCCTTAAAGAAATATGTAATATCCATCTGATAGATTTTTTATCTGTTTTATATGCCAAATGATATAAAGTCTAGCTATTCATGAAAAAAACTTCAAATTAATTAATAACTTTGTCTTCTACCCAACTATAATCAGTTTACCTTCCAAGTTATAAACCTTACCACTTGCCTTATGCTTGGTATGAAATCCTCACTTGGCACATTGTTTTCTTTCATTCAAGAGGAAATTAACCTCTCATGTATTATATTTCTTGACGGAACAAATTTCTTTGGCTCTAACCCATTTCTTGTCATCAATTGCATCTATCTTAAGTTAGCAGATCACAATTAACAAACTAGACAAAAATTCACCAACTGTTGATAAGAAACATCACTAGCATTAGGAACCACAAAGTTCTACAGACCATGTCATCATAATACGTTTCCATCCACAGCATGGCTCAGTAGACCAACAAAATGGTTTATTTTTTTCCAAATGATTTAATAAACTGGATCACCACACCATCAATACAAAATTCATGGAATTCAGATCCTCCAAAAACTATACATTTCCTTAGGATCAGTACCTTATATCTACTCCCAACAGATAGAATCACATCTCATAACCCTTCCAAGAGCAATTAAGAGGAAGAAGATAACCACCACAACCAGAACCAAACAGGGTTCTTCTCAAATCATAAATCAACACAAATTAACAGAAAGAAGATCAGCATAAAGAGAGGTTAAAGAGTAATGCTCAAGGATCAAAGGGCCTTACCTATAAGCAATCGATGGTGATCAGAATGCATTGTAAATACCGCGTTGCATGCATCCCTGAAAATTAATAGGACCTGCTTTTCCTCAAAATACCATGCTCCTATGCTCTCCAGCAAATTAATACTGCTTCAATGAAGGACCCACATCACGTGCAAGATAAACACAAGAGAAATTAAATTTAAACAAGAGCGAAGATGGCAGAAACTATCTAATTAATTTTGAAAAAGATAAACTTCCTGAATGCCTCATTTGCTACAGGAGATGTCCGATCTTCTTTGTCAAATATAAATGCAAGAAGCAAGTGCTTAAACTCTACATATGCTTCCTTAATAATAATAATAATAATAATAATAAACTAAAAAAAAAAAAAACAAAACAACACAAAAGAAGTCTGATTTTTTAAACCATGGAGCTACAAATTGGGATCACCTAATGAGTGACTTGGATCTTGCACAAGTGGATCATCTATTCTAAGCTAGTGCCAAAATAGATGGATGGAGTTCACTTGGCACTCCAACTGAAACAATCAAAAACAGGAACATCAAGTGAACTGCTTGGCCTTCTTCCCCCTGTCCTTATCAACTTGTTGGAATGTAGCGTTTGGGCTATTGATTTCCACAACCGAGTAGTTGGGGTTCTCCATCGTAATGATAACTGGAGTCCCCTTTTGTGTTTCCTTCACCCACAAATCTGAAATATCCAAGCTTGGAGCCATTTTTCCCACCCAAACAAAACACAAATTCCCCAAAACACTGCATAATCCACTACAATGTCTCAAAATCTTCAATACCTAGATCTCAAAATCAAGAAACAAATACAACCCTGTAACACCCAGGATTTTGGCCAATCCGGGATTTGACGTCCTTAGTCAGTGGGTCAACTAAAACACCTGGAAAATCGCTCAGAACCCAATTCTATAGCCAAAGAAACCACTTAGGATTAATTTCTATGGAAGTTAAGCGTAAGTTAGCTAGCGCAACGCTAGAGTGGCTGGAAAATAGTCCCTGATCACTTTAAATACGTTCTACAAGACCCAAATCGAGTAGAACCAATGTCTCTATAATACTTTATAACCTCGGATCAAACTCTAAGCAGGTTTATTCTCTGGACCACTTTAAAATTTTGTATTGGATCTAGACCGCGCGTCGAAAGTCCTATACCTCCTATCTTAGACCGTTAGGACCGTCCAGCTAGACTTGACAATCATTTCAAAAATCAAGTCCAACCGATAAACACAGACTATTTCATTGAGCCCGGACTGAAGAGAGTGCGAATAGGGACAGATTTGGAATTTGAAATTCAAATCTGGCACACGACTTGACGTGTCAGTATTAAGCATTCTGATCATCAAAATTCAGTCAGATTACACCCTCGGATTAGGAAAAATTTTTATTTCATATCATGAGATTTGCAGCCCTGATCTATGTGCGGTGACCGCTGAACTGAAACTGGACCGCCACGTGCAATCTGCGAACCCTGCCGGACTGAAAACTTGATGCGTGCTAGATCCTGTATGCTTGAGCTTAAGTTCGATCGCGTTCGGCCAGGGGACCACCAGAAATCATCTTTTGGATCGAAACGGCCCCGATTTGGTTATGCACTAAGTAAACTTTGTTCCTGAGCCTATTTTGGGCATTTTTGGGCTTATAAAAGGGGTTGAAACCCTCACTCCTCTCTCCCATCCGAATTTGAGAGAAACCCTAGTTTGGGAGAGAGAAAAGGCGAGAGTTTGTGAGAGAGATTGGAGGAGAATTTTCCCGCCTTTGCACTATTTGTTGCAAGTGCCTAAGCAACACACTTCCATCATTCAGCCGGTGATTCTCCACTTTTTTAGGTAACAAATAACCCTAGAAAGTTGCTGATTTGAGGTTTACTAGGATTCATAGCATGTTAGCTGACGTAACTCGTACATTAGGTTCTCTTATCGCCGTAGATAAAGCGTATACGCTCCGTTCGAAACGACACATCTATAAGAGATAAGGTGCGGATTTTAGACGCTTTGATTGACTGTTTCCAAAGCTTTCAATGTCATTTAATAGTAGATTATTGACGGCAACGCCGTTTGACATGTATAACATGCTGTCCGTTTCCTGTTTCGTAAATCAACGAAGAATATGAGATTTAGGGCATTTTAGTCATTTGTAGGAAGTACAGATTTCATTCATATTTTTTTGATGTGATTGACATGGTTTATTATCGCATTAGAATGTTAGGAATACGTGCATAATTAGTTTGGCAAAGAGATTCGCCTAAATGCGCACTTCGGGTCGACATACTATATGTAGACTTAAGTGTGTAGTGTAAGTGTTTGTATTAATGCTTGTATTAGTATGTATTGAATTAAATGATGTTATGGATTAGTTTGAGATTGGTTTCTCAATTAATATGCTGATGTGAATGATTTCCTGTATGTTAGTTATATGCATGATTTCATGGTATGTATGAAATGCATGTACTTGATGATTTACTTAAGTTCTATGTTATAACATGTGTTAACATGCTCACATGGTTATATTTCAATTCCAATACTCTCATATGATTTGCTGATGTGATTCCTTAATTGTTTGGGACTATGCTTAGTCTAGGCAGTCGGTAACCGAGCGAATTGGTGGTTGGCTTATCTTGGCCACGAACGACGTGTCGATGAACGCGAGCCGTGTTCTGGAGTTGGCGGCAGTGGTTTGGCCACACGAAGTGTTCTACGCACTTCATGTCGTTCGACTTGAGATGCGATCGTGCTAGTCGAGCCCGTCAAGTAACCCGACTGGCCGTTGTATGTTCACCCTGCATGAGTCATAACTGCTTGAACCTAGGGTACTGAACTTACCATTGTAAACCCTGTTAACCATGGTACCTTGATCCACGAAGACTCATGAGCCGGACATGGTGGTATGGGACACCGTGGTCGAGCTGTCGGCCTACGCTGGAGCCACAAACCTCCCCGTAGTGACCAGTGAGCACCTAGTCTCGTGAGCAGATTATGGTGGTATGGGACACTATATTCTTGCTGTCGGCCTACACTGATCATGCGATGAGTCCTTTGTAGTGACCGCGAGCGTATTCTGAGTCTACGGGAGGCGACGACCCTTCAGTAGCAGTAGAGTACAGTAGGCCTGTATTGATAAGGTGATGGGAGAGCAGAGCAACGAGTGCGTGCAACAGCCTTGACAGCCCTTGCAACGACCCACAAAATATACATCGTATGAGATTACTAGGAGTGACGACCCTAGACAGGATCTGTGTTGGTATTGATACAAGGGAAGTACCTTAGTTTCCCAATCCTGCTGTTTGAATGGACTAATAACAACTCGAAAATTATATCACCATAACATTGCATGTGCCTGGAAGATGTGGAGCACTTGAGGGACGATTGCATGCCGCGGTCGTAAGATGGTGCCGTATGAGGGAGATCGTCGGTGAGGGCATACATCACGTCATGTCATATTGCATTAACAACAGTATTAGAATTGTCTGATTTACTGCTTTACTATTATTGCATGATTGATTTGAGAACATGTAAATCCTTGCTCTATTATTCCACTGAGTTAGCTACTCATTCCCACGTTTTGGAATGGTGTTTGCAACACCCACCAGACCCTGTTGTAGATGCAAGTGATGCTGAGATCCAGGAGGCAGAGCCAGACTTTGACGAGGACCAGGACGAATTCTCGTACATGCAGTACCATGATGGCTTTGCTTAGGTGACCTGGGTTGACGGGACTTCATAGTGGGACTCTTTTGGACATTTATTTGTGTCATTTACATGTATATGAGACTCAGTGATGTATTCATACTTTAGTGGCAGTTGAGATCTACTTTGTTTTTCCATACAGTGATATATATACTCTTTAGTCTTCCGCTTGCTTTTATCACTGGATCTGAAGTATGAATTGCAGTTTTTGTATGCTTTTACTCATGTGAATGCTTTAACTCAGACAACATTGAATCATAATCATTTTTGTTGCATAAGTGACGGTCTGGAACTCGGGAGTTGAGTTTATACACGACCCTCGATTTTCAGGGTGTTACAAACCCATTTCAGCTTCAACCATCAAAAATAAGATCCCACCACACCAACTTCCCAAACAGCAACCCAAACCAAAACAAAGCAACAAAACCTAGATTTCTATTCAATCTATAACCATAAAAAACAAGAACCCTACCACAAAAATTTAAAAACCAATTACTCAAACACAATTCAAACCAAAAGAAAAACTCAAAAAAACTCAGATTTGTATTCAATCCAATCTGCACCTTCCCACACTGCTCTACAAAGCTAACAGCGAGAGAGAAGCAGCATTATGAGGAAAGGTATCTGTAGTTGTATAAAGCTTAAGACCATGTGGGCATTATTCAATAATACCAAAACTAAAAAAAAAAAAAAAAAAAAACCCCACCTTTTTGCAACTTCACTACATGTTATTTACCATGGATGTGGTTGATTTCAAGGCCCCAAAATGGAAAGGGGACAATTAAGAAACTACCATTACAGGGATGTTTCATCTCTTCTAGGGATTCTTAGTTGAAGAATTTCTTCAAACATGTAGGAGGCCATGGACAACGACAAATATGGTTGCCACTGCCATGGTTACTGCCCAATTTCTGGCCATTAAAAGAGGAAATGAGAGAGAAAGAGAGAGTACCTTTCAATTCGTGTGCTCTAATTTCTCCTATTCTCGTCAGCTATTGGAGGGAGATCGATCAATGGCTGCGTTCAGGGAGATCAGGGAGATTGAGAGATGGAGGGAGGGAAATCAGGGAGATCGAGAGATGGAGAGAGAGGAAGGGAGAGAGATTAAGGAAGGCAAAGGAACAAGTGAGATGGAAGAGAGAGATTGGGGAAGGGAGAGGGCAGGGAGAAGTGAGCCGGATAAGAGAGAGAGGAGGGAACCACATTTCAAAAGCAGGGGCGGACGGCTATCGGTGATTTCCATGATCACCAGCTTTTTCTTGTAGTGAAGGGATGCGTGAGATTGAGATTGAGAGAGATAGAGAAGAGGGGCATGGGAGATTGAGAGAGAGAGAGAGAGAGGGTTGGAAGTGAGTGGGAATAGGGTTGAGTGAAGGGAAATGGGCGTTTTGTGAGAGGGGGAAAAGAAAAAGGTAGCACAATTTTTTACATTTTTTCCTGCTACGGTCCTGCTATGGTTTTTAACCATAGCTAAAATCTAATATGACCATAGCCATTGCACAATCCGTAATGAGCTCTCCACGGGATTTGGACGGACGACCTTATCAAGGGCTTTGTGGGGTCCATCTTGATGCAATCCATATATCCACTCCGTCCATTAATTTTCTAATATTTTTTATAGGAACTGAACCCAAAATCTAGGCAAATCGAAGGTTAATTGAACCACATCATCGATCAATAGATTAATCTCCACTCTTTCCTACCGTGTGGTCCACTTGAGCTTTCGATATACTTCCTTTTTTGGGTTCCTGCATAAAATATTTTTAAAAAATTGATAGACGTATTAGATGGAATATGCACATTTTAATGGGCCTCATAGAGTCCCTTATAACATATTCAAGGTTGTACGTACGTCTGGCGGTGTTACCTTTTTGCTACGGTTTTTACAATTTTAGCTACGGTTTTAAGCCGTAGCAAATTTGCTACGGTTTATAGCCGTAGCCAAAAATCAGAATAGTCCGTAGCCTTTGGTCATTTTTTTGGTATTGCCCCAAATCAGTGCGACTCAGTGTGGCTTAAACGAAAAAGGAGAAGACGGCCATTAATGGCAGAATGAGGTCGAACAGGTTTTTCTCCATTCCACCACTTGTGGATGGTCTGGCTTAGCTCCACGGAGCTTGGGACAAGGGTTTTTGAAGCTTTATGGAGGTTTGGGTGGTGGTGGGTTTGAATGAAGAAGGAACAGTTATTTTTGGAGGTGAAGTTGTAAGGAATGGAGCAGCGAATCCCTTGTTATATATTCTCCTCCTTTTGAAGCCTTAAACCTCCCAGCACCGTCAGATGAGCAACGAATGGCCAGGATTTGATTCCATTGTCTAACTTCTTGAAATGACTCGTAAAATGGTGGTTTTGGCGTCAGTTTTCCACAAAAAACCCGGATCCATGTGAAAAGAAAATGGATGGTCGAGATATACCTAAATGGAGGGCTGGGATTGGAGAATTCCTTCTCACGCAGATCACCAACCTAGTAGCAGGAGGATGGTTTCCAGATTCGAAAAGGTAACCTGTTACGCCCCAAACCAGAAAATTGGGCTCATAAGCCAACAGCCTCCGTACTACCCCATTCTCGGCTCCCAGCACGCATACACCAAATTTCGATCCTGGGATCATACGAGGAGGATTTTTCTAACGTACACTTGTCTTATAAGAAGCATAACCACAAGTTTACCCAAATCAAAAAGGCAACATCATCATCACATATCCACTAATATAAACATTTGAATACAATGCTGAAAGGAAAATACATATATCGAAAATTAAAGCTCCAGAAGTCCGCTGCACGCTCCAAGCTCAACGTTGCAGCGACTTAATGCAACCTGCACGCATCTATCATGCATAAGCTTATAGAAAGCTAAGAGAGTGGTGAAAGTGTGTGCACAAGGTAAGTGCCAAATATGCAATACAATGCTATAAATCATATAATATGAAAAATACTAACAAGATCATGAATCATATGATATCAGTGCAAGTAGAAATATACAGATAAGTCCATGAGTGTTACAGCCGTACCAAGGCTATGCGATGTAAGGCATGAATGCGAACGAACATATCAATGCAGAACATAGCAACCTAAAATGTTAAATGCTGCGAATGTAATGCAATATGCGGTGCAAATGAAATGAACAAGCTGGAGTGAATTCGGGATGATAGTACATAAAATCGCAGGCTATGGGGTCCATCACAAGGGACTTCTATCCAAATCAGTCTCATACCTCAATTTGGATAGTCAGACTCAATGTGGTAAACTCCTGATCTCAGGTTAGTCGATGTCCGAACCAAAATTTTTGTCATTGCGAAGGTACATATAACAAATAGTTGTCCACCACCAGCCTGAGTGAATAGTGAATGAATGAATGATTATGCAACTCCTGCTCAATAAGTCCACATATCAGTACTGTACATCTCTAGGATCATCACCGGGGTCTAATACACTCCAAGCTGGCTATAGCCCTAACTGGTCGCATAGCCCAGCGAGTGGAAAAGACCTCACTACCTGCCTACCAGTAGTATACCAAAGCCTACCCAACTCGTCGATAGTGGACCCATTTGAGAGTTGATCAAACTCAGCCTAACTTATAGCCCCCTTACTTGGGAGGATAAGGTCACACCCCCTCCCAACCGACCATGACATAATGGGAGACACGGCCTACTGGTATTCGACACTCGAGTGCTCATGTATCCACTTGGTCTAGACGTTGGGACGTCCCCTAGCCTCGGAGGTTTAGGAACTTTCACTCATGGACATCCAAAGTGCCCAGATGCTCAAACTAAATATTTTTGGTGTTCCATCTGGTCATCCACAACATGCCTGTGGAGGTCACAGCCCTGATGTCGCTAGGGCATAAAGTAATCACAATCACACAATACAAGATGCATGAGTTATGTAGTCTAATCATCCATCAATCCTTCGCATACCATGCACTCATGTGAGATAACTCCACCTATCAAGGAGTTTCATGAAACATCTGTATTATGACATATGCAATGGTTAATCACATCTCATAATAAACATGCAGATGATGCGTATGGGCATGTATCATGATGTTATGCAGTCACATACTTATAATCAGTACTAGTAACCGGCATCGATAATCGACCTCAACAATGTGGACATTTAATCAACATTGTCCCTAAGGAAAGGCCCATATAGAGCCGAACATATAGTGGACCCATGGCCTCATACAAGGGCCTCATATATATCACCATGGGCCTCACTTAAGAGCTTAATACACATCACGATGGGCCTCTCTCATGGGCCTAATATACATCACAACGGGCTCCATCGTTTGGCCCTCAAATGCACCACAATGCGCCTTATCACATAGGCCTCATATACATCACATTAGGCCTTAAACATGGGCTGAATACACATCATAATGGGCCTCAAATACGAGCCGCATATATGTCACAATCAGCCTCAACAATCAGCCTCAATATTCAACCTCGACAATCGACTTCAATAATCAAAATCGGCCTCGACAATCGGAATCAGCCTCGACAATCGGAATCAGCCTTGCTATCCGGCCTCAACAATCGGAATCAACTTATACAATCAGCCTCGACGATCAGAATCGGCCTCGATACTCGGCCTTAAAAATTGGAATTGACCTATATAATTGGCCTCGATACTCGACCTCGATAATCGGAATTGGCCTCGATACTCGGCCTCAATAATCAGAATTGGCCTCGATACTTGGCCTTGACAGTTAGAATCGGCCTATACAATCGACCTCGAAGATCAGAATCATCCTTGATACTTAGCCTCGACAATCGAAATAGGCTTCGATACTCGGCCTCAATAATCAAAATCGGCCTCAACAATCAGAATCGGCCTCGAAACTCAGCTTCAACAATCATAATTGGCCTCAATACTCGACCTCGACAATTAGAATTGACCTATACAATTGGCCTCGACAATCAGAATCGGCCTCAATACTTGGCCTCGACAATCGGAATCGACCTATACAATCAGCTTCGATAATCAGAATCGTCCTCGATACTCGGCCTCAACATTCAGAATCGACCTATACAATTAGCCTCGTCAATCAGAATCGACCTCAATAATCAACCTCGACAATCGAAATTGGCCTAGAGAATCAGAATCGGCTTATACAATCGGCCTCGACAATCAGAATCGGCCTCGATACTCGGCCTCGACAATTGGAATCGTCTTATACAATCAGCCTCGACAATTAGAATCAGTCTCGATACTTAGCCTCAACAATCGAAATTAGCCTCGATACTCGGCCTCGACAATTGGAATCGACCTTAACAATCGGCCTCGTTGTAAGGCATGGTCCATAGATGGACAGTCGATGATAGATCAAGCAATATCGATGAGGCCCATTCGTTTAGGTTAACCCACTAGAGAATGATGAGAATGGGCCTAACCAGGCCTAAGGAAAGATCACAATGTGGATATTAAACCATCATTGTCTATCAATGTAGCCATTTAACCAACATTCTCTAAAGGAGTGGTCCACATAAACATCATTACATACATTTAGTGAAATCACACATTACATTGGTCCGCATGTTCATCGCATTGGGCCTCACTCAAGGGCCACATATACACCACATCGGGCCTAGCCATACGGGCCACAAATACATCACAATAGGCCTTATCAACTGGGCCACAAATACATCACAACGGGACTTATCAACTGGGCCACGAATACAACATAATAGGCCTCTCGTACGAGCCAAAACACATCACAATAGGCTGCACCAATGGGCCTCGGATACATCGTAAAGGGGCCTCATATGCAACAAGTGGGCCGCACTAATGGGCCTCAAATTTGGAATAGGTGGACCTGCACCTTCGAAATGGGCCCACTAAATGATTGGCATGGATGAATAACACCTATAACACTAGGCTGCACGTCCAACGGACTGGAGGTAGGGCCCACCATAATGTTTATTTTCCATCCAATATGTCCATACAATCACAAGGACCTGATAAGGAGGAAAAATAAATATTATATTGATTTAAAACTTTTATGATCCCAAAAGGAGTTTCAATGGTAGACGTTCAAACCCACTATTGTTGTGGTGTGGCCCACCTGATTACTGGATCTGTCTTATTTTTAGTCTCAAGCCTTGAGACATACTTGCAAAATGGATGGGTGTTTTAGGTGAATCACATACACTAGGGTAGGGTCCACATACGTGGTCCGTCCGACCCTTAAAATGAGATCGTCAAATGGGTGGATGGTTTGGATGGAACATATCCATCAAGGTGGGGTCCCCCCATTTAGTGTGCTGGATGGTGTGGATGGCACCCTTACATCACAGTGGGGGTCCCACAGCTCGTCCAAATGGACGGTTTGGCATAGATACAGCAAGGTGGGCTCCCACGTGGTGTGGTCCCACCAAGATATATATATATATATATATATATATATATATATATATATATATATATATATATATATATATATATATATATATACATACATACATACATATGTATATATATATAATGTAATATAATGGGGCCACCACGTGGGAGGTGAGGCCACCATAATATAATATTATTATATATTATATCATGATATATATAAAACTATTATTATATTTAAAAAAAAAGGCTTCCAGTGTCCAGAGACTATCTGGACACTGGATGGTTAGTTGGATCCTCACATCCAGTAGGGTGGGTCCATGTGGTGTGGCCCACCAGATGTCATTAAAATCAATTTTTTTAAAATTTTCTATGGTACATACGCAACACGAACAAATGGTGGGGTCCACACTAGTGAGCCACTCCGTTGATTAAGCTGATGTTTGTATTTTTCCTTAATCTAAGGCAGTGAGTCAGGCATCTAGATCAAGTGGGCCGTAAACCATCACTAAAAGAGAAAAAATAAAGAGTGAGAGAGAGAGAGATAAAGAGAGATCGGAGTAACAGAGGGACCCTGTCACTATGGGCCCCTCATACAAATCATACATCAAGATGGGTCCCACCAAATATGGGCCCTCAATTCATCAAAACCACACAAATCAACTCTAGAAAACACCCACCTTTGATCTCCTCTTCCTTCTTCCACCAATGCGATCTAGAGCTCCAAGGGGCGCAATTCAACGGTCAAGATTGTCTTTGAAGGGTTGGATTGGATGGTAGGGATTAGGTCACACAAAGCTTCTCTTATGGATGTCTCTTGCATAGACGTTAGATTGCTCTCATGGAGCTTAGGAGAATGAGAGAGAGAGAGAGAGAGAGAGAGAGAGAGAGAGAGAGAGATTGTAAGAGAGAGAGAGATGAATGAGTGATGGGGTGTGATGGGTAAGAGATAGGTGATGGGTGATGGATGTGTACTTGGTTGTAAGAGAGAGTTGACTTTAGGTAAGGTTGTGTAAGAGAGGGATAGGTTGGGTTGCTTGTACTTAATTGTTGGATTGATGTGACTTATCATAGAAATTCCCTCGGTATTTACAACGATGGAGTTTTCCTCTAACCGAACGTGGGTCCACATCTCCTGGCCCAGTGTAACATCTTGGATTTTCACTGTTTTAGATTTTAAAAAATTCTTAAATTTTTTTAATGTAATTAACTTATATTATCACTTACTGACCATTGACACTCAATATCATTTTATACATGGGTGATACTAGTATAGAACTGCACAAGTTTGATTAATCAACTGTAGGAAGCCAACGAATTCACCCGATCACTTGAACATCAAGTTTAGTCCCATGATTTACTCACGTAAGGCCTAAGTCTAACCGACCCATTGCTAACTAATCAAGACAATCACAACTAAATTAAAGATCTGACTGAAGCCCAGTCAGATAAGGCTCGGATCTTGACTAATAGACCAAATCAACCCCGTTACTCTTTTAGCCTAAAACTGACGATTTAGTGTAAACATGACCAAATCTCCACTTTCACTACTTATAAATTAGCTACACTATGAATATAGTTAATCCAAACCCTAATCATTGCCCACGAGAAATCTCAATACCTAATTCATTCCAAAAATGCCTGATTTTTTGAACAAGCTCTAAACCGCTCGTTGTTGTGCCACTAGTTCCAAAACTATAGAATAATGTCTATCTTACTGGGCTTGACGTCCATCATGGGAGTCGGACCTAGGTACTATCCAGAACCGCTCAACTTAAACCAAAGGACGAGTGCATGAGAAGTGCAAATACCCTAAAGGAAGATGCTGAAACTTAAGTGAATTGGGTCATCCACTCATATGCAAAGTTGAGGATTTTAAACTGTCGGTTTATGACTAAACTTCGCACATGGAGTAAGGATATTTCTCTACTCATATCCATATAGTCGCAGACCTGATCAACTATTAGTGATTGTTGAACAAGCTTCTAATCATATTTGTCGATCGGCACACCGAAATGGCGGGCCGATCATATCTCTACGTAGATCATCGTTATCACTAAATATCCTATAGTGTATATTAATATGTACGCCCCATAGTGGGCCCTAGAGCTTCGAAAGACCCTCCCATAGGTCTAGTATAGTAACAACCTAGCCCTTGGGGCCATTAACACCAAATCTGGTATTATAAAAGGGCCTCGTTTGGACACCCCCTCTCCCCATACGATTTTACCCTAGAGAAAAGAAAGAGAGAATGAGAGAATGAGGAAGAGAGAGAGAGGAAGAGAAGAAGAGAGAGTAGGGTGGGGGAGACTTTAGTGCTCCCCTTCATCGATCTCCTCCAATCAAGCCCTAGCGTCGATCATTTTCCTCCATCGAATCCACATCATTCATGATTGGAAGGTAAGAAACAAAAATTAATCCCCAACCGAGGTTTTTCTAAAATAAATTGCATGAATTTTACCTAATTGCTTCTAAATTGATATATGAATCATTTTTCCTAAATTTTGTAACCTAAGGCGCACCATGAGTTGGGCGAAATGTCACAAGGTGCAGACTATTATTCTTAGATGGCCTAACACCAATTTTAGTATGAATCTAATGATTATAATTTCTTGGATGATGTATCTGAAGAATTTAAAGGAAACCTAAGCAAGACCCCATATGCTTGATCCTCTCAATCGACATGGATTGATTATGGCATGTTTGTTGTTCCTCAACATGATTGGGCATGAAGTTGTTGAATGCATGTTCATTTATTGCTTGATTCTTATGTGATGATTCCTTATAGCTTGTATGTTACATTAATCCTTGTTGTAGATGTGTGCTTGCATAAGTCCTCAATGTATGTTAAGCTAGCATTTAGCCTTGTCACATGTTTGTACTATAAATGATTTAGAGCTTTTGATCTCCTTGGTAACCCACACGACACACATGTACGTTTATCTCATAATATTGTTAGTATTTGCATTTGTAGAAAAATATGAATTTTCATGTTTTAAAATATGAATGCATGACATCACTTGCATTAGATGTTAAATTCTGAATTGTTAAAGTGTCATTGATTACCCTCAAATCCCTAGGTGAGTCAGGAAACTGAGGTGAGAGAAGGTGGTCCCGTCAGTAGGACTTTCCTGAGGCTAGACCGGTGGATTTGGGAAGATACGAATGGGCGACAATAGTTAGATTACATGGGTCACTTGTACCTGATGTCATCTGTCACGTACTTGCCTAGACTCACACGGTCTAGTCCACGTACTAACCATGTTTGTTAACTTTGCTTGCTCACGCCTGTATGGAACCTGAAACACCCTTCAACACTGAAGCCCATTGATAACCAATTGAGACCGATCCACTAACTCAAGAGCCGGGCATGGTGGAATGGGACACTGTATCCAAGCTATTAGCCTACGTTGAAGTGATGAGCCTCCCCGTAGTGACCATGAGCAATCCCTCTGCTCAACACTCCCCATGTGCTTGAAGTCGAGGATGAAAAACTCGACAAGATCAAGGATCGCAGGGTAACCAGTTTAGGGCATTGACATTGCGAGGTACTAATTTCTTCAATCTGTTGTTTGAATGGACTTAATTAAAAACTCAACTAACACAATTATGACCGTATCGCACTAGTTAGATTGGTGACTCGGCAGTTGAGGTTGCAATGAGGGTGGTTGGTCATACACGATTGTTAGATGAAGTCACTCGAGGGATTGTTGTTGCGAGGGCATGCATCATATTATTTATCAAGCACCTGCATTAACAAGATTAGTTAGGTGTTTATGAATGTTTATCTTTCATTAAGTTCATAATATAATTGATGTTTGTTACAACTTAAGACTAATAGCATCCACTGAGTTAATCACTCACTCCCACTCTGGGACGGTATTTTAAAACACCAACTAGACTCTCCAGTAGTTGCAGGTGACGCAAAGTATGAGGAGCTTGGCCGTGTGAGTCTTGATGAGGAGGACGAGCGATCCTACTTCCAACTGATGGGCGGTTCTCCATCGGCCTAGTAGATAGATATGGATCGTTAAGTAGGGGACTCAACACATCATTCTTTTTGGACACGTTATTTTCATAATTTTGTTGGGCAACACCTTATGCGACCTATAGTTATATTTTTTAACTTGTATATATTTAGTTATTCCCACTTTAGTAGACTAGTTGTGAATTGTGATTCATGTTTCAAATACTTTTATATTGCGCATTACCCTGATTAAACATAAATTAGTAAAAATTGGATATAAGTGATACCCGAGAACTTAGAAGTCAAGTGTATACATGACCCCCAATTTTTAGAGCATTACACCCAGGTACCACCTCAATGTGCGAGACGCGGTGTCGAAACCGTGGTGACCGCGTGGTCACTAGGGTACAAGTCTCGGGTCGAGCCGACTATGGAATACGGGACAAGACTCAGGGCCACACGCAAATGTGGATTACAGGTTGCGGGTTGTCGAAATTCAACCAGGAGGACAATGGAAACCTACGGAACGGTATGAGATAGGATACAAGTCTCACATAACCATGCATAACTCAACTTGCACTCAAGTATGTGTGCACACATGAGTGCAACTGCATGTAGGACCCACGATACTTTGGTCAAACCCCTCGTCTCTACACGATGGATGGTTTGGATCAGCCAAGGGATCCCTGATGGTAGGCCACAATTCATTAAGAATGGACTCTGTCCGTCCGTCTATTTTGGTGGGAGAAAATTCAAAAGGAAGGGAAATTCCTTCCTCTTTTGTAGCTGACGGGTCAAACTGAGTTTGACCAGCACATGAGTTCGGTGCTCCAAGGTTGCATGACCCCTGATGTACATGCGGCCCTTCAAGTTGGGTCCACCATGATGTTATATGGAATCCGCACCACTCATCAGATTCTACTAGTCCACTTAGGACCCTTAGCCAAAGATCAGGTAGATCTGGAGCTTGGGTGGGCCACACATGTAGATTTCATCCCTTAATTGTGGGTTTTCATTGATCTGACAGTCAAATAGCCTCCTAGTCGATGTTAACGGCTGTAAGGGTTCTTTGTCTAGCTTAGATGAACCTCAATGACATCCCTATAGATCAGACAATTCAATTGTTGTGTTCAAGTGTTAGACCACTCCATGTTAGTTGTAGATGGAATGGATAGTGGATCTAGGGGTCCAATATTACTGATTGGTTTGGAAATCAACGGATGGACGACTTGATTAATCTTTAATAGGGTTCTACATGCCCACTATTGACACTCAACGGTCAGATCTAGTGATCCAACAACGAAAGTGTTTCATGCTTACTCCGCACTAGTTCTAAGTGTCCTAAGGTCAGTATAAGTAGAGATCTAGCCTTCGATTCTATGCTTAGAGGGCCAGATGGGTCTATATATAGGTGAAGATCCTCCAAATGGTTGGAGTTAAGTTAGAACAGAGGTGGGTGCTTAGTTAAATCAGGTTCACGTTCATCATAATTTTGATCCTCAAGGTAACACCCAACTACTGAAAAGTATGGGGTGTTACACTCTACGCCTCATTGAGATCTTGTTGAATCCGAGAGGATGATATAGTCATACTCCTACTTCCTTGCACATAATGTCTTGTGTCCTGATCGGATCCAACGATAACCGTTAGGTCATCCATTCTATCGATTCTTTTGCCACAGAGTCTTTTAGCTCGCGGGTGAGACAGTAGTCGTAATGGACAATTGTAAATAAGCGAAAAAAATTATTATTTATTTTAAGGGTCATTAAAACATGAAAATCCATAAAATTGTTTTATAAACTTTACTTTTGCATATCTTACCCTAAGATACTCTTCTCAGACTTTGTCAAGAGCCGTAACCACCATTCTCTTATTATCCCATCTAAACCCACTGGCCGCCAGCATGTCCCTGACGACATTATATTCTCTCTTGTAATACCTCACCTATTTCTGCACGTTCTGCCAGTTCACAACAATGTATGTATGCTTCATCACCTCTTCAGTAGTTGTGTGGTAGGCTTCCCGCTTGAAACCATTGTCAGCTTTACATCCCAATGCAACCTATTTAAGCAACGTGTCGAATAACACTTGATCCATTGCTCTACTTTATTTGATTTTTGCTACTTAGACAGAGGCTTAGTGAGGGATTTCACCGTCTTTTCTTGTAGAGAGCATCGAGTTGGCACCACTAGTATTTGAACTGGCGACTGCGTCGGTATCGATGTATCATTTGACCAGAAGTCTGACATTCTCCCTACGCATGCAGCATGTGTCAAGTATAGATGATGCTTATCAATATCAACCCACGAGGTTAGAATTTACATGATGGTGGCAAGAAGAATCAGAAATTGGACATACTTATTTGGAATTATATTCTAAATTTTTGAAAAATCATAATTCCATTACCAAGTACTTAATATTATGAGAAACAAAATATATAATGTTTTGGTTATATAAACTGCATAAAAGAACTATAAATAATTTAACTATCTACTCCTGCTATTCTGATGTGCATCTGCCCACATTCGAGTTGCAATATCATCACGCACTCGAATCCACATTTCCTTCTCTCGCTGAGTAACTTGCAACAATCATTGTCTCTCATCATTCGTTGATACCTCATGCGGTGTTGGATTACTCTCCACATCAGCCATATGTATACCATCGTCATGTAAATCTTGATGAGACTCATGTCTAGTTCATAGGAAATTATGTAAGACACAACAGACTATCATAATTTTCACTTGTGTGTGGAATTCAAACTGCATGGCCGTCTTCAATGTGAGAAATTTGTCTTTCATAACACCAAAACAACGTTCAATTGCATTGTGCAGTTGTGCATGTTAGTAATTAAACAGCTCCTTCATGTTCGTAGGCGTTCTCCTAGTCCGATACTCCTGTAAGTGGTATTGAATGCCCCGGTATGGAGCCATAAAATCGGGTGAATGAGCGTATCCAGCATCGATAACATAATATTTTTCTACACATTTGAATGAATTTGCATTAAGTAGATAATCGAAGATTTCATAAGTATTAATCAAATGGGTAATTTTTGAACAGATAACCAATACCATGTGGGATAAGTATGGGATTATCTGATCAGGTTGAAGTATTATGTAGCATCCTCGCATCCGAAGAAGAACCCTCCCAACTAGCTAATATATATAAAAAATTCATATCAAATGAACATGCCGCAAGTACATTTTGAGAGAGGACCCCTTTTCCAATTGTGGAAGCTAGCATGGTCGTCTTCTTGGACATGAGTAGGTATGTGTGTCTCGTCAATTGCACTAACACAATCCTAAATGCATTTTATCAAATTTCGTTTAGGGATAGACTTATTAATAGAGGTATGTGAATAACAATATAGATATACATTGGCTATCAATCAAAATAATACCTAAAAGTATGTAGCCCAGTTTATATTTGTTTGGATCTCAAAGAGTGTTTCTGATCCTAGCTGTTTGATGAACTTGGGGCATAATGATATAATGGCGTCTAATACACGATGAAAGTGGCGGCTAACGGTTTTACCCGATTGAATAAATCTATGTCCTATTACCCGATTGGGAACATTATGGCCCACGGTGTGTAGGAAAATAATTAATTGTTCTTCAAGACTCACATTACGAGTATCGCACAAATGTGTCTTCTCATGTAGTTTAGTACATAATTCAAAAAAAGTATCTCAAGTCATCCTGAGTTGAGTTACACAATCCCAGTCAGTCGCCCGAATGATAGAGTCGATGAACCTCGTCCGCTCATCATCCCCGTGTCGTGCCAGTTGTTTGAACATGTATACGCGACAGTATTCCCCAATAGCTGCTACTCAAGCTGTCATCGCTTGGATGACAATAGACCTTTCCATCTCTTCGTCCTCATCATTATTCATCATCAATTGTTCACTTACAAGTGTATGTAGGAGTATGTTTTTAATATAAATCTTAAATCTCTAGCATAATCTATTTCCTAAACTGACAATCTTATGGGGGGATTATCTGATAAAATCAATTTAAAGGTGTACTATCTTGAGGGATAAACATGACCTAGAGATGATTACGTATAGCCACGTCATTTTTTTATACAAGACTTTAATTCTAGTAATTAAATAAATATTAGAGCCCCAAAAACTTATGATAAACGAAAATGGTATATATACAACATATATCCAAACATTTCACTAAAACATATATGAAATTATGATGTGTTTGGAAAAGTGATAGTAGTGAATGGAAGTAGAAGCAATTCAGTTATTAGTAGAAATGTAGATGCCGGCAGATATACTCGAAATTCCACTGAACGTGGGCTGTGCAAAATAAATTCTTGAGAACCATAGAAATAAACCCGGTAGCCTAAACCTAATGAATTACGTCAGTTTATTATGAATGGAACCATGGAATTTGGATATTAAAGATAGTAATTTCATCACATTAAAATATCTTAATGACACATTACACTGAACAAGAGAAACTATAATTTATTCTCAAAGTTGCGTTTGAAGCATGAACATGAAGGAGATCAGCATAAAACACATGGAGATGAAACTGAACCAGTTACATGGGGCATGGAAATGAAACAGTTACTTAGAATAAACGGAACAACACAGAAATAAGAAAATTATTCTGGACCAGCTTACAGGATGTGTCACGCCCCAAACTTGGATACCAGGCTCACAAAATTCTCGATCGCCGAATCCGGCGCCGATAGCCTCCGCAGTTCCCCATTCTCGGCTCCAACACTCATACGCTAGGTTCCGATCCTAAGATGCTATAAGGAGGATTTCTAATCATCAATTTGATTTGTAATGAGTATAACCATAAGCATAACCCATGAACAATAACCATAAAAAAATCCACTATGATAAAAAAAACTTTGAGTACAATGCGTATGAAGGGAAATACATTATAATGATAGTAACAGAAACTCCAAAAGCTCGGCTGCACACTCCAACTGCGGTGAGGGTATGGCTGTGTCCTAGCATCATCTGCATGCTTCAATCATACATAAGCTTATAGAAAGCTTAGAGGGTGGTGTAAGTATGTGTGTAATATGAGCGTGCTTAGAATGCAAGGTCAGAGTAATGCGGAATCATGTTCATGAGTACATGAAAGCAAATCAGACGTACCAAGGCTATGTAGTTCAAGATATGAATGTTATTGGTCATATCAGGACCATGCGATGCGAGATGCAACTCAAGCATGCCAATTCAAATCCACATATTAGTATAGCTCATCAATATTAATACAGTTCTCATTCTGGATAATCATCGAGGTCTAGTACACTCTACGCCAGCTTGTCACCCCTATCCGAATGCACAAGTAGAAGAGTGGAAAAGACCTCACTATCCGCCTATCAATATTGGGCCCGACTCGTCGATAGTGGACCCATTCCTTAAGCTAGTCAAACTTAACCTAGAAATTATCCCCTCATTCAGGCGGGTAAGGTCACACCCCTTTCCAACTGACCACGACACAGTGGGAGACGTGGCCTACTAGTATATAGCCCTCACGCGCTTATATATCCACTCGGTCTCGACGTTGGAGTCATCCTCTGGTACCATCAGGTTTAGGGATTTTTACTTAGGGACATCTATGGCGCCTCGACGCTAGAAACAATATTTCTGGTATCTAATCCAACCATCCACGATGTGTCTGTGGAGGCTTTAGCCCTGATGTCGCTAGGCCATATAATAATCACGATCACACAAATGCAAGTGCATGAATTACTCTACCAGACATGCAACAATCATGCGTGTACCGAGCGATCATGAAGGGCAACTTCGCCTATCGGGGAGCCCATAAACAATCTGCCCGTAGACATACTATAATTAGTCACTCCTCATATCAAGCATACATATGATGCGTATGAGCATGAATCATGGATCTATAGTAAACATGTTACAAGATGATAAATTTTGTTCATAACGAAGATGGGCGTAGACGACCTACACACTATAAGTATGGGCTTATCAATGGGCCTTAGGGAGAGTGACAATGCAGACATTTAACTAACATCATCCATACAATGTGGATGTCAAACCATCAATGCTCCCAAGGCACTGCCCGTTGTAAACATCATTATATACACCATGGAGGAATCACACATTGTAATGGACCTAAATACATCCCATTGAGCTTTAAATACATCAAATGGCCATATCACATAGGCCTTATGTTCATCAAGTGGGCCATATCAATGAACCACACCAATGGACTTTATGTACATTGCAATGGGCTATAACCCATGGGCCTTATACAATTCAAGGTGGTCCTCAACAATAGGCCTCGCGTATATTAAATGGGCCACACCCAAATATAAGTGGTGATAAGGATTTCACCATTAAAATTTCTAAGGGTTTAATGGTGGACGTTCAAACCCACCTATTTTCTATAATGTGGTCCACCTGATCCTAGATCTGTCTTATTTTTTTTTGTCTCAAGCCTTAAAATGATCTTTTAAAAATGGTTGGATGACTTGGATGCAACCCATGTATCATGGTGGATCCCATAGGGATGGAAAGGATGGACGGCATAGATGAGGTGCATAACCCATGGTGGAGCCCACACTAATGGAAGGTGTCGATTGCAATACATACATCAGTGGGTCCCACGTGGGGCCCACCATAATGTTTATTTTCCATCCAGCCCATTAACAAGGTTACAGAAAACATGGGGCCCACTATAATGTTTATTCTCCACCTAACCTGTGGCCAGGTCATGTGGACCTGGGGCCCACCATAATGTTTATTTTACACCCAGCCTGTTGGTAAGGTCCCACGGACCAGGGGCTACCTTAATGTTTATTTATCATCCAATTTGTTGACAAGGCCACATAGGCATGGGGCCCACCGCAATGTTTATATGCAATCCAAACTGTTGATAAGGTCACAGGACTCGAATGAATAGGAAAAATAAATTTCATATTTGATCTGAAACTTCTGCAACCCAAAAAGGGTTTCAATGGTAGGCGTCAATCCACACTATTCCCTGTGATGTGGGCCACCTAAGCACCATATGGGGCCAACCTTTGGAGTGGGGCTCACAGCGAAAAGGGGCCCACCAAATGTACGGTGTGATGTTCAACGCACATCACAGTGGGGCCGACAACTGGGACCCATGGTTCCCTAGCCATTCACACCAAGCAGCGGATGCTGCCTGCCATCCTTAGGCAACAGCAGCAGCATCCGGCTATTTTTTTTATTTATCTATAGATTTTCCTAGGTGGGGCCCACATCCGGTGAATCTGAGCCATCCATTGCATTCTATGGCTCAAGACTGACAAAACAAGCCCAATATTGGGTATGTTTCGGTGTGTAGAATCATTAGGTGAGTTTTAATGGTAGAAAACCCTATTTCTTATGCTATGGTCCGCCAGATAGTCAAATTAGGTTCACCTTTCGGTTCAACACCTAAAGTGGGCTAAGAAATGAAATGGACGGTGTGGATTTGATTTTTACATCAAGTTAGGGTCTACATAAGTAGCCTAACACAAAAGCTCATTTTTTTTTTGTTAGCTTGTAAGTACACACCCATGTTAGTACACGCACCCCATGAAAGCCATAACCTACGTCTAGCGTCCAGGGATGCTGGATGGCGTGGGTAGTCACAGACATCATGGTGGGTCCCACATGGACGTGGCCCACCCATTGGATCAACATGATATTGGTGTTTTCCTTCATCTTGGTCGTCCAATGGACCCGCTGCAAGGTGGGCCTCACGATCAGATGGTCAAGATCATCTTGAACCGAAGTGGCCACAAGATATCTCACAAAAGAAACGGAGAGAGAGAGAGAGAGAGAAAAAAAAATAAGAGAGACGGTGATGGAGGGGCCCTACCACTATGGACCCCACATGATACAACTCATACATCCAAATGGGTCCCACCAACAAGTGAGCCCTAAAAAAATAAGAATTTAATGGTGGATCACCCACCTCTAGGCCTTCTCCTTGGTCCCTTAGCCTCCTTAGCTCCTTTGCTTAACCTTTGATGGTGGATGATGGAATCTTGATGGTGGGAATGAGAGATGAGATGGTGGGCCACACTTGTTGTTTTTTGAAAAACTTGGAAATGCTTGGATGTTTGAAGCTTGGGAGAGTGTTTTGAGAAATGAGAGAAAGAGAGAAATGATATTTTAAAAAAGGATGGTGTTGTAAGGAAGGAAATGGGAAGGTATAGTTATGGTTGGAAATTGTAAAAAGAGGGATGGTTAGGGGAGAGAGAGTTGACTTTGTGGAGAAAGAGGGATCTGTGCTTGTACATATGGTTGGGTTGTACCTGACTTGGGTGGTTGATTGATTGATGAGACACATTGTAGTGATTCCCTCGAAATTCGCAATGAGCGACATTTTTCTAGAAATAAACGTGGGCCCACATCTTCTAGCCTGGGTATCGGATCAGTGCGCGAGTCATGGCGTTAGAACCGCGGCTACAGGACAGTTGCTAAAGTACAAGTTTCGAGTCATGTTGACTCTGATATGCGGGACTCAGGTTAGGATCATGCGCAAAGGTCAGATACGGGTCGAAAGTTTCCAGAATTCGACCAGGAGAACAACGGAAGCCTATAAAACGGTAGGGAGTAAGATACGGGTCTTACAACTCTCCCTCCAAATAAAAATTTCATCCTCAAAATTTATACAACATTGCAAGTAAACATAACTCATAATAGAAGAGGAAACAAGGCATCGTTATATACAATTGGAGACAGCATACAAGATACAACATACAATCAATCATCAAAGAGATGGGGATAACGCTCTCAGATTTCATCCTCACACTCCCAAGATGCTTCATCAACAGAATGGTGACACTACTAAACTTTCACCAAGGGAATGACCTTGGTCCGGAGGACCTGCTCCTTCCAATCAAAGATACGAAGTGGCTGATCAATGTAAGAAGCGTCCTCACGAACCTCCAACGGCTGCCAATCGATAACAGGAACTATGTCTGACCCACACTTCCGCAACATAGAGACATGGAAAACGTTGTGGATGCCAAATAACTGAGATAGTAAGGCAAGCCGATAGGCCACGGTGCCAACATGCCCAGTGATCTCAAATGGTCCTATGAATCCCGGGGCAAGCTTGCCCTTCACCCAAAATCAAACTATGTCCTTCATCAGCAAGACCTTGAGATACACTTTGTCCCCTACTACGAACTCCAAGGGATAATGCCGACAATCAGCAAAACTCTTCCGTCAGCTCTGAGCTGTGCACATCCTCTGCCTGATGATATCGATAGCTTCTGACGTCTACTGCATAAGCTCGAGACATAGGAGATGTCGCTCTCTGACCTCGGTCCAACAACTTAGAGATCTACACGGTCTGCCATACATTACCTTAAAAGGAGTCATGTCAATGGTCGCCTGATAGTTGTTGTTGTATGTGAACTCAGCCAATCACAAATGCTCATCCCAGCTATCCTTAAAATTAATTGCACAGGCCTGAAGCATATCCTCAAGTATCTGATTGACCCTCTCAGCCTGGCCATCGGTCTACGGATGATACGCAGTGCTAAGCCACAAATCAGTGTCCATAACTCTCTGAAAGCTCCACCAAAACTGAGACGTGAACTTCAGGTCTCGGTTTGAAACGATTGAGACAGGAACACCATGCAAACTCACAATCTCATCAACAAACAACCTGGCTAGCCGATCTAAATGTCAGGTATCACGAATAATAAAAAAAATGTGTCGACTTCTTCAGATGGTTTATAACAACCCATATGGCGTCATGACCGCGCTGAGTCCTCGGTAAGCCCATGATAAAATTTGTAGATATGTGTTCTCACTTCCACATCGGGACGCTCAATGGCTGCAATAGACCAGGAGGTCTCTGATGATTGGCCTTGACATGCTGGCATGTATCACACTCGACCATAAAACTAGCAATCTTGCACTTCATCCCTGCCCAAAAATACTCTCTCCTCATATCGCGATACATCTTCGTCGAGTTAGGGTGGATAAAAAACCATGATCTGTGTGCATCAGTCATAAAATCTCTGCATAACTCAGGAATATCCGGGACACATAATCTTCCTCTGAAGCAAGTCCACTATCAAAACTAATCTTCAATCTGTCTGACTCTCAGATGCATCCTCTACTCGATAATCATGTAACGAATCGTCTGTCTACTGAGCCTCGATCACCCTTGCGATAAGAAAGGGTTGAATCGACAAGCTCGATAGCTAAATGATAGAAGACTGTAGACCAAACTCGAAGTCGTACTCTGATATATCCTCGAGCATCCTCCACTCTTGAATCATCATATGTGCCACTAGGCCTCGTGGCTGACGGTTGAGGGCATCTGCCACCACATTCGCCTTTCCTAAGTGGTATTGGAGATTAAAATCATAGTTCTTTAGAAGCTCCATCCAGTATCTCTACCTCATGTTCAACTCAGACTGAGAAAATAGATACTTCAGGTTCTTATGGTCGGAGAAGAGCTCGAACCTAACCCCATATAGATAATGTCTCCACACCTTCAGTGCAAAGACGACTGCTGCCAGCTCTAAATCATTTGTGAGGTAGGTCATCTCATGGACCTTGAGTTGACGAGATGCAAAGGCTACTGGTCTGTCATGCTGCATCAGTACAACACCTAAACTAATATGTGAGGCATCAGTAAACACAACAAATTCATCACTCCTAGAGGGAAGAGTGAGGACAGGAGCGGACGTCAAATGGTCCTTCAGCTCCATGAATGCCCACTCACATAAATTAGTCCAAACAAAATCTGTGCCCTTCCGAGTCAACCTGGTCAACGGGGTTGCAATACGGGGGAAGCCCTCAATGAAATTTCGATAATAACTCGCCAAGCCAAGGAAATTGCGGATCTCAGATGCAGTCATGGGCTGGCCCCACAGACACACTGCCTCAACCTTCGAGGGGTCCATTGTGACTCCCTCCCTCATCACCACCTCACTGAGAAATCTCACCTCCTCCTACCAGAACTCGCCCTTCTCCAGCTTCGCATACAGCTGGTGGGCATAGAGAGTCTGCAATGCAATCTCCAGATGTTGCATATGGTCCTCACAGGTCCTTGAATATATCAAAATATCATCGATGAAGACCACAACAAACTGATCAAGATATGGACGGAAGACCCCATTCATCAACTGCATGAAGACCGCGGGTGCATTGGTCAGTCCGAAGGACATGACCTGAAACTCAAAATGACCATAACGCGTCCTGAAAGCTGTCTTCGGGATGTGTTCCTCTTAAACCTGAATCTGATGATAACCGGAACGTAGGTCAATCTTCGAAAAGAACCATGTACCCTGCAGCTAATCAAATAAGTTGCTTATCCTCCGAAGCGGGTACTTGTTCTTGATCGTGACCCGATTGAGCTCGTGGTAGTCCACGTAGAGCCTCAATGAGCCATCCTTCTTCCTGACGAAGAGTACTGATGCCCCCCATGGAGAACTACTCGGATGGATGAATCCCAACTCTCGCAACTCATCTAACTGTTGCTGCAGCTCACGCAACTCCATCAGTGCCATACGGTACGGGGCCTTCGAGATTGGAGTGGTATCAGGCACAAGATCTATCTGGAACTCAATATGACGACACGGTGGTAATCCCAAAATCTCCTGGAACATGTTGGGGAAGTCACAAACAACTGGTCAATACACGTTGTAACAAGCTCCTCAACGGTGCAGGACATCAAGCATGACAATGGCTTTTCTCTGGGCTCGGTAACAAATTGAAACTGTGGCAAACCTAGTATGCAGAATGTGACTATCCTTGCGGAGTAGTATAAGATGGTGTAGTACTTAGCAAGCCAATCCATACCCAAGATAACGTCGAAACCTGATATCGGCAACACGTACAAGTCGGCGGGTAAGAAAATCTCTCCCACTAACATGAGACAAGACGAACAGAAATGGCCCAATACTGTGGTCTTCCCCAAGGGTGTTGATACGGTCAATCCCTGACTAGAAAACTTTATCTGCAATCCAGTCAATCGATAAAAATCCTCAGACATAAATGAATGCGAAGCACCAGAATCGAATAATACTCGGACGATGCATGAAGAGACTAGAAGTATACCCTCAATAACTCCTCCAGATGATTGCGGGTCCTGCTGAGCCGCATAAAATCTAGCCTGGATTAGTTAGGGAGGTGTCTGTCCCCTCGGAAGGTGCTACTGGTGCTGATGTCACTGAGGCGCTCAAAACTGCTCCTCTACTGTTGAGGTCTCGGAAGCTGATGCTGATGCTACTACTGAGGGGCCCTCGGTGGTGGGATCTGTTGTCGCTGCTTCTGTGGAGGCTACTACGGTGCTCTCGACTGCTACTGTGGAGTGTTTGGTGCTCTCGGCTGTCGTTACTAAAGTCAGGGACACTCCCACCTATGGTGTCTTATCCCACCGCATCCATAGTAAGTATCTGAAAGCTACCTCTAAGGTGGTGCGACTGGAGGTGTCGATGGTGCTGCCAGTGCTCAGGCGGATGGGTGACTCCTGTACCTATACGGTCGTTGATGCTGCTGGGAGCTACTAGAGGGGGCCTACCTCTTTCGACCTCTCCTTTAATCTCGATCACTCTGTATGCTGGCCCACTCTGCCTCATAAATTTAAGCCCTCCGCACTACTACTTGAAAAGTCAGGAGCTCGTACTCAATCACACGGCCTCGAAGACCGTAACGTAAGCCGTTCTCGAAACGGCGAGCCTTCCGCCCCTCTTCATCAACCAGATATGGTGCAAATCTCGATAGCGCCACAAAACAAGTCGCGTACTGTGCCATGGACATGTCCCCCTGCACTAGAGTCTCAAACTCTAATACTCTCTGACGACGAATATGGTCAGGGAAGTACTGCTCCTCGAATCGGTCTATAAAATCATCCCATGTCCAGATGAAATCGGGCCCTATAATACAGATAATAGAGGTCCACCAGTGCTCGACCTCACCCTGAAGAAGAAACACTACCAACTGGACTAGCTGCTCGGTCGTACACGCCATAGTATCAAAAATCTTCTCCACATTGGAGTTCCACCTCTCAGCTACAGTCAGATCTGGCTCACCCTGAAAACTCAGAGGGTCAAGTTGTCAAAACTCTAGAAGTAAGGCGCTCGCACGCTCCTGTTCTTCTTAAGCTAGTGAAACAACTGGGCGCCTGCCCTATCCCTGAAGTGTAGCCGTCACAGCCTATAACATCTGCTGTAACTGAGAGGCACCCACGAGTATGGTTAGATCCGCACCGGCCTCAGGTGGAGGAATGACATCCTTAGACTAGGGAGAAGGGATTTCTCGGGGTGAAACATGAGTCGCAGGTGGTAAAGCTGGAGCCTCAGGTGATGGGGCGAGAGTTGATCGGGTCACCCTCCTAGGCGGCATGTCTAATACGAAATAACAATGACGCCAATCAACCTTAGGAATCACACGTTAGGAAACTAAATCGGAAGGTTGCCCACTTAGAACCTAATCATCCTAAAGTCATAACAAACATGTGATGTTGTTCTCATTTATTCCCAAGTTATGCTCCGATACAAACTTTTACCACACCCCGAACTCGAATACTAGGCTCACAAAATTTTTGATCATCGAATCCATCGCCGACAGCCTCCGCAGTACCCCATTTTCAGCTCCCAGCACCCATACACCAGGTTCCGATCCTAGGATGCTATAAGGAGGATTTTTAATCATCAATTTGATTTATAATGAGCATAACCATAAGCATAACCCATGAACAATAACCACAAGAACACCATCATAAAATTCACTATGATCAAAAACTTTAAGTATAATGTGTATGAAGGGAAATATAAGATAATGATAGTAACAGAAACTCCAAAAGCTCATCTGTACACTCCAAATGCGATGAGGTTATGGCTGTGTCCTAGCGTCACCTGCACGCGTCAATCGTGCATAAGCTTATAGAAAGCTTAGAGGGTGGTGTAAGTATGTGTGCATTATGAGCGTACTCAAAATGTAAGGTCAGAGTAATGAGGAATCATGCTAATGAGTACATGAAAGCAAATCAGCCATACCAAGGATATGTAGTGCAGGATATGAATGTTATTGGTCATATTAGGACCATGCAATGCGAGATGCAACTCAAGCATGCCAATAAAAATCCACATATCAATACAACTCATTAATATCAGTACACTTCTCATTTTGGATAATCACCGAGTTCTAGTACACTCTACGCCCCAATCCGAATGCACAACTGGAAGAGTAGAAAAGACCTCAATATTTGCCTGCCAATATCGAGCCCGGCTCGTTGATAGCAGATCCATTCCTCAAGCTAGTCAAACTCAACCTATAAATTGCCCCCTCACTCAGGCAGGTAAGGTCCCACCCCTTTCCAACCGAACACGACAAAGTGGGAGATGCGGTCCACTGGTATATGGCCCTTGCGCTCTCATGTATCCACTTAGTCTTGACGTTGAAGTCATCTTCTAGTACTATCGGGTTTAGGGATTTTCACCTAGGGACATCTATGGTGCCCCGATGCTAGAAACAGTATTTTTGGTATCCAATCCAGTCATCCACGATGTGTCTATGGAGGCTATGGCCTAGATTTCGCTAGGTCATATAATAATCACGATCACACATGCAAGTGCATGAATCAATCTACCAGACTTGCAACAATCATGCGTGTACCGAGGGCTCATGAAGGGTAACTCTGCCTATCGGGGAGCCCATAAACAATCTTCCAGTAGACATATGCTATGATCAGTCACTCCTCATATCAAGCATACATATGATGCATATGAGCATGAATCATGGATCTATGGTAAGCATGTTATAATATGATGAATTCTGTTCATAACGAAGATAGCCCCAGATGGTTTACAGACTATAAGTATGGGCTTATCAATGGGCCTTAGGGAGAGTGACAATGCGGACATTTAATCAGCATCATCCATACAATGTGGATGTTAAACCATCATTGCTTCCAAGGCACTGCCCGTTGTAATCATCATTATATACACCATGGAGGAATCACACATTGCAATGGACCTAAATACATCCCATTGGGCTTTAAGTACATCAAATGGGCCGTATCACATGGGCCTGATGTTCATCAAGTGGGTCGTATCAATGAGCCACACCAATGGGCTTTATGTACATTGCAATGGGCCATAACCCATGGGCCTTATACAATTCAAGGTGGGCCTCAACAATGGGCCTCGTGCATATCAAATGAGCCACACCCAAATATAAGTGGTGATAAGGATTTCACCATTAAAATTTCTAAGGGTTTAATGGTGGACGTTCAAACCCACCTATTTTCTATAATGTGGTCCACCTGATCCTAGATTGGTCTTTTTTTTTTTTTATCTCAAGCCTTAAAATGATCTTTTAAAAATGGTTGGATGGCTTGGATGCAACCCATGCATCATGGTGGATCCCATAGGGATGGAAAGGATGGACGGCATAGATGAGGTGCTTAACCCATCGTGGGGCCCACACTAATGGAAGGTGTGGATTACAATACATACATCAATGGGTCCCACGTAGGGCCCACCATAATGTTTATTTTCCATCCAGCCCGTTGACAAGGTCACAGAAAACATGGGGCCCACTATAATGTTTATTCTCCACCCAACCTGTGGCCAAGTCATGTAGACCTAGGGCCCACCATAATTTTTATTTTACACCCAGCCTATTGGTAAGGTCCCACGGACCAGGGGCTACCGTAATGTTTATTTATCATCCAATCTGTTGACGAGGCCACATAGGAATGGGGCCCACCATAATGTTTATATGCAATCCAAACTGTTGATAAGGTCACAGGACCCAAATGAATAGGAAAAACAAATTTCATATTTGATTCGAAACTTCTGCAACCCAAAAAGGGTTTCAATGGTAGGCGTCAATCCTCACTATTCTCCGTGATGTGGGCCACCTGAGCACCACATGGGCCCAATCTTTGGAGTGGGGCTCACAGTGAAAAGGGGCCCACCAAACGTACGGTGTTATGTTCAACGCACATCACAGTGGGGCCGACAGCTGGGACCCATGGTCCCCTAGCCATTTACGCCAAGCAACGGATGCTGCCTGCCATCCTTAGGCAGCAACAGTAGCGTCCGGCTGTATTTTTTTTATTTATCTTCAGATTTTCCTAGGTGGGGCCCACATCCGGTGAATCTGAGCCAGCCATTGCATTCCATGGCTCAAGAATGACAGAACAAGCCCAATATTGGGTATTTTTCGGTGTGTAGAATCGTCGGGTGGGTTTTAACGGTAGAAAACCCTGTTTCTTATGCTATGGCCTGCCAGATAGTCGGATTGGGTTCACCTTTCAGCTCCATGTCTAAAGTGGGCTGAGAAATGAAATGGACGATGTGGATTTGATTTTTACATTAAGGTAGGGCCTACATGAGTAGCCTAACCCAAAAACTCATTTTTTTTATTAGCTTGTAAGTACACACTCATGTCAGTACACACACCCCATGATAGCCACAACCTACGTCCAGCATCCAGGGTCGCTGGACCGCATGGGTAGTCACAGACGTCATGATGGGTCCCACATGGGCATGGCCCACCTATTAGATTAACATGATATTGGTGTTTTCCTTCATCTTGGCCATCCAATGGACCCGCTGTAAGGTGGGCCTCACGATCAGACGGTCAAGATCATCTTACACCAAAGTGGCCACAAGATATCTCACAAAAGAAAGAGAGAGGGAGAGAGAGAGAGAGAGAGAGAGAGAGAGAGAGAGAGAGAGAGAGAGAATGAGAGAGTGATGGAGGGGCCCTGCCACTATGGGCCCCACATGATACGACTCATACATCAAAATGGGGCCCACCAACAAGTGGGCCCTAAAAAAATAAGAATTTAACGGTGGATCACCCACCTCTAGGCCTTCTCCTTGGTCCCTTAGCCTCCTTAGCTCCTTTGCTTAACCTTTGACTGTGGATGATGGAATCTTGATGGTGGGAATGAGAGATGAGAGGGTGGGCCACACTTGTTGTTTTTGAAAAACTTAAAAATTCTTGGACGTTTGGAGCTTGAGAGAGTGTTTTCAGAAATGAGAGAAAGAGAGAAATGATATTTTAAAAAGGGATGGTGTTGTAAGGAAGGGAATGGGAAGGTATGGTTGTGGTTGAAAATTGTAAAAAGAGGGATGATTAGGGGAGAGAGAGTTGACTTTATGGAGAAAGAGGGATGGGTGCTTGTACTTAAGGTATAGGTTATACTTGACTTGGGTGGTTATTGATTGATGGGACAAATTGTAAAGATTCCCTCAAAATTCGTAACGGGCGGCATTTTTCTCAAAATGAACTTGGGCCCACATCTTCTAGCCTGGGTATCGGATCGGTGCGCAAGTCACGACATTGGAACTGCTACGATAGCGCGGTCGCTAGGGTACAAGTTTTGAGTTGTGTCGACTCTGATATGTGGGACTCGGCTTAGGATCACGCACTAACATCGGATACGGGTCGAAGGTTTCTGAAATTCGACCAGGAGGACCGCGGAATCCTACAGAACGGTACAGACTAGGATACGGGTCTTACAGGATGGACTGTTCATGGTTAATAAATCACATTAATTAAAGCAAGTGGATTAGGATCTAAGTTTATAAAAATTATAATATACATGGAAATGACAGTGCCACATAGAACTGTAAATGTAAAAATCTCAGTTTTCACAATACCTGAAAATGAAATAGATCAAAATCCTTAAAAGTGAAAATATATGAAATGAAACAGTTACCTAGAAAAAATGTTATAACATAGGGCAGTCTGCTTGTAACCAAGTCTGTTCAACACTAGACTTGTAACCAAGCTGCATCCTTGCATTTCTATTGAAAATCAAATTGTTCAAATAAACTGCAAAATCCACAAATGCACCTACAAGAAGGAATACTGGAGAGTTTGCCTACTGGTCTTAGCATGTACACCAAGTTCTGATGGATAAGTCAATGAAGAAGATGGCATACAGTATTGGGAGAACAATCATTAGATGATTGACAGTCAAGCAGATTGCCCAGTTCATTCGAGTAAACGAAAAGACACGCTCCTTCAAAATTTTTTGGGACCGGTTTACAGAAAATACAACTCACAATTAACAAAGAACATGAAATGTTTGAAAATAGATTAGGATCCAAGTTTACAAAAATTTCAATAGATTGGGAAATGGCTGTCATACATAGAACATGAAGAAACTCAAACAGTTTCAAAGTCTGCACTGGAAACCAAGCAAAATCCTAGCTTTCAAACAACACAGATTGTAGTATATAATTCATAGAGTAGAACATGAGGTAGTAACATGATAACATAAGTTAACAGAAGATTCTTGAATCAGATATACATTAGATTCAAAGTCTGTACTAATACTATAAAGGAGATCCTACAAATTGAAAATCTTGTATTGATACAAGTAGATTGGGATTCAAATTAATAGAAACTATACTATACAGGCTTCAATGACCATGCTACATAGAATACAATAAATGAAACTGAAACTGAAATAAATCTACAATTGAAACCCTAAGATCCATTTGGATTAGCATGTCTTTCAATGCTTCACTGAAAATGCATCACTAATTGTTCATAGTTAAAGAACGAACATGAAGGAGATCAGAATTTGTTTATTTGAGCAACATGAGAGTAATGCATTTTCATAACACGAAGTCGCTCATCATCCAAGAAGCATAAAATACATTGAGTTGGAAGTGAACTAGTTAGATGGGGCAAGAAAATGACACACTCTACAGAAACTGTCAGTTCTTTTTTACATAAAACACTATTTAAGCAAAGAAGTAGAACATGAGGCAGTAACATGAGAACATATGTTAACAAAAATTATATGATGTAGGAAATGGCACAATTAGTTGGAATGAAGGTAGAAACAGAGAGAGTTTTCAAAACATGTAATGAAGCAATTTACAGAAGACACTGATTGCAGTTAATATTGAAAATGAACATCCTTAAAAAGAATAAAGGAAATGATAGAGAAATACAAAATTATCCACTACTAGTTTGCATAATTAGAGTTTAATTTAAATATAGATCCCTAAAATGAACATCCTTGAAGGATATTGAAATGTCACAGTTGAAGCATGAACATGTAAGACATCTGCATATGTTTATTTGACTTACATGAGAGCAATGCCATTCCATGCCAACAAGCTCATGGCCCAAGAAGTATGAAACACATGGAGATGGAAATGAACCATTTACAAGGGGTAGTTTACATAATAGACTGAGTACAGTTAACATATAACATGAACAGCCAGCAAGTAGATTAGGATTCAAATTAACAGAAATTACACTATATAGGCTTCGATGACCATGCTACATAGAATATAGGAAATGAAGCAGTTTCAGAGTCAGTACTGAAATTGAAAAAAAAAAAAAATCTACAATGAAACTCTAACATCCATTTGGATTAGCATGGTTTTCAATGCTTTACAAAAAATGCATCACCAATTATTTACAGTTAAACCATAAACATGAAGGAGATCAGAAAATGTTTTTTGAGCAACATGAGGGTAATACCTTTTCATGCCAACTAGCTCATCATCCAAGAAGCATGAAATACATTGAGTTGGAAATGAACCAGTTAGACGGGATAGGAAAATGACACACTCTACAGTTTCTGTCGGTTCTTTTTTGCATAAAACAATTTTTAAACAAAGGAGCAGAACATGAGGCAGTAACATAAGAACAAAAATTAATAGAATTATATGATGCCAGGAAATGACACAGTTAGCTGGAATGAAGGTATGAACAGAGAGAGTTTACAAAACATGTAATGAACCAAAAGACAAAACACACTGATTGCAGTTAATATTGGAAAAGAATATCCTTAAAAAGAATAAAGGAAATGATAGAGGAATACGAAATTATCTAGTTACAAGGGGCAGTTTACATAATAGATTGAGCACAACTAACATATAACATGAAAAAAAGTAAGTAGATTAGGATCTAAACTAACAGGATTTACACTATACAGGCTTCAGTGACCATGCTACATAGAACATAGGAAATGAAACAGTGACCACGTCAGTACTAAAATTGAAAAAAAAAACTACAATGAAACTCTAAGATCCGTTTAGATTACAATGTGATTTCGGGTGCAATAGAAGGTCGTATGATTGAGTGTTTGATTTTCTGAATGTATTCCCTTATATTGTGATTGCTATTATATTCTGCTTATGATGAGACTTTGTTGATTTACTAAGTTTTTGAGTATGTGTTCATGATTATGAAGTGCCCTATTTAATATATCCAATTTTATGACTTGCAATCTATATTGGATTATGAATGATAAGTGTGTAATCTTAGAGGGTGCTCCTCACTGCGATAGCCATTGACGCTATCAAACCGTAATAGTTGATGCAGGTGTAGGGTGAGCTGATGTTGTTCACTAGGTTGCTGAGCAGATCAAGTAGCTAAGGAGCTAGGTGAGGTCCCTGCGGCCCATGTTGAGCTTCACCACTAGTTTATAGACTCATGTTTTTACTTACCTGAACTCTGTTATTTGAGATTGTATAAGTCCTGTATGGGTGCTACATTTAGAATTTTGTAATGATTAGAATTTTTTTATTTAATGCATGGTTTATTCTAGCTTCGTTTCTGTTAACTCTGATTAATGCCAAACAATTCAAATTTACACTGAATTTTATAGGCTAAAACTTGAGTTTTTGGGAAACGGGTTATATACTCACGTCCTGAAAACACGGGGCATTACATTACTAGATTTACAAGAATCTATGGGTTTTAACACATGTAGATTAAAAATAGAGAAAAGTTCATGATTTCCATGTAAGTAAAACATATTGGCTTCAGTGACCACATGCATGAAACCCACCCATATCACATTTGGAAGCTCATGATTTCAATACATGTATAAAACATAGTTCAGGAAATCATCCCATCAAAATTTACAAGAACATGTCAGTCCCGATAATTCAGTGAACTACCATGCACATTGTCTAAGCAGCCAACCCCCAATATTTCAGAAAAAATCCATAAAATCCCGAAAACCAAGTGAAGTACCATGCAAATCATCTAGGCAGCAAACCCCCAAATTCTAAGAAAAAATCCATACAGTCCTGCAAATCATGTGAAGTACCATGCGCATCGTTTAGACAAAAAACCCCCAAAATTTTAAGAAAAAAATCCATACAGTCTCGAAAATCAATTGAACTACCAATCACATCGTATAGGAAGGAAATCTCCAATTTTTAACAAAAATTCTAGAAAAACTGATTTTAGAAAAGCATCACACCAAGAATCAAAGGAAGATTTCAAATCCAAGGAAACCATATCTCAGATGATGTTGCTTCAATCAAAGAAGAAGGAGACGTACCTTGGCTGGATTAGGGTTTAGTGTTGTTCTTGCTCTACTCGTCTCCACCGAAGCACCTTCGAGGACCACCATAAAACTATTTACATCTCTATAAATATACCCTGATTTCACGCAAAGATTTCCACTCCCGCCATCTCGCCCGACCACCTCGACTTGAATCCTCCCATCTCATCAATTCATACAATGGATCGAGGAAGTCCTATGGGATGGGCTTGATGCTGGCAGCAGGATGGGCATCGTCTCCAATGAGGGATTTTGTAATCCCTCCATTATCACTGAAATCCCCAAATCGATCCGCTGGATAGACTAATATCTACCCACCCAAACATGTAGCGAAATAGGGTGGGAGGGATATTACGATACTATCCTTCCTAATCTTGTTTAATTTCACGGGCCAAACACGCCCTTAAGATCTCAACCCGAACTGTTAAACCTGTTTAGTGGATCCAAACCTATCCAGGTCCCATCAACGCATCGGCATGTGCTCATATTAAGCTCGGGATTAATCTAAATTTTTTTAAAAATTAAATTAATAATATAAAAGTAAGCTAATACAAAAAAAAAAAAAGTCATGAAACTTTATTAAGTATCAACTCCAATAAAATATCATGCATATTTTTTCTTTACCAAGTTGAAGAAACTAACATTGGCAAATCTAATTTATACTCATGCTCATACAAATGGTAGGAGAAGAAACACCTAATATATACAAAAAAAAATAGTAATTATAAATTTTTGTATAAAAAATATTAATTAAAAGTAAATATAATTAAATTTTACTTACTCTTTTTTGGATGTCGCAATCAATATTATCTACATATTAAAGCCTTTATAACTTCTAGAAGTAAGCAATTACATGTCTTATTAGGCACTCTACCACCTATACTAAATGTTGATTCTAATGCAATAATAGAGACTTTGATCATGAAAATGTCACAGGTCATTCTTGAAAGTGTTAGGAACTTTGTATTGTTAATTTTTCACCAACTTAATATATTAAACTCTTGTTTGGGAGGAAATGGGGGTCTAAAATATTTGTAAATTGTTGTTGTTGCTTTATATATGGTGAGAAATCGAAGGTGCAGTCCTCGTGTTTGAGAAAATGCCACACAAGCTCGAACTCAGCTCGAACTGGCCTGAGTTGTTGACCAAATTGAGCTGAGTCGGCCAATCGGGCTCGAGGACCGAGCCAATCCAAGTTCGAGGTGGGGTCAACTAGTGGCTAAGCCGAGTTGAGTCATGCTAAGCTCGACTTGGTTCAACTCGAGTAAAGCTCTAGTGGAAAGTAAAGGGATCTATATTTGTTTTTAAATGGGTTAAGTTGACATGATGGGTTGTCCTTAATCACATAACACATCGTCACAAATCTTAACTTGGATATAATGAAATGGGTTTGAATTCAAAATCTCACTTTCATTATAAAGTGAGCCTTTTCAAGGCTCACCCACCCAATTAGAATTTTAAATGAATTCAATATATACCAACCTAAAATGACCAAACTATATTGAATTGAATATAGACCAACCTAAAATAACCAAACTATATTGAATTCATTTCCTGACTAAGAGCCAACTCTTAAACTAGACGTGAACATCGAGTTAAGTCAGACTGGATTGGGTCCAACTCAACTCGATTCGAATTTTTCAACTAACTGACCTGAACTCGATCCGATCCAGGACCGAATCCAGGTCAGCTGACTTGATCCGATCCGATGCACTGCTAGCCTAAGCCGAATCGAGTTCGACTCAGTCAGGAAAACCGAGTCAGATCGGGTTGGGTATGGAAGGAGAATGGGCGGGATAGAAGACCTGAAGTGGGTGGAGACAAGGAGTACAAGTCAGAACCGGAAGCGAATTGACTGGTGGTGTATTGATGTCAACAAATTTTGTGGGTCAAACTATGAGTTATATGTTATATCCAAACTGTCCATCCATTTGGAGAGCTTGTCTTAAGGCTTGAGTTGAAAAATAAGACAGATCTAAAGATCAGTTAGACCACACTACAAAAAATAGTGGGGGATTGAACGTTTACCATTAAAACCCTTTTGGAGATCACAGAAGTCTTGGATCAATATGAAATTTTTTTTTCTTCTTCATCCATGTATTTTTAACCTTATTAATAGATTATATGAAAAATAAAGGTTATGGTGGGCCCTACGAATTATTTAACGGTGAAAATCATTATCCTCATTGCTATTTTTGGTGTGGTCTATTTGAGCTTTTAATAAGATTCTTTTTTTTTCAAACGCTCTAAAATGATCTCAAAAAATGGATAAATGATATAGAAATAATAAATACATCATTGTGGGGCCCATGTAACTTTGATCTCATTTGAGCCGTTCATACAACTCGGACCTTAGGCGCGTCTCCACTCGTCTTCACACTACACGTATCTACACCAGCTGGCTAGCTGCTATGTTGACGTGTTGTACATGAAATTGGATTGCGTACTGAGTTAACGCATGTCAATACTCATCAAGTACACATATCAGTACAGTTCCTCTCTGGGATATCACCGGGGTCTAGTACACTCCACACTAACTGCCACCTCCCTAGCTGTATAGCCCAGCGAGCAGAATAGACCTTACTATCCGCCTGACCAGTAGTCTGCCAATACCTACCCGACTCGTCAATAGTGAACTCATTTGTGAGCTGGTCAAACTCAGCCTAGCTTATAGCCCCTTCACTCGGGCGGATAAGGCTACACCCCCTTCCAACCGACCACGGCATAGTGGGAGACGCGGCCTATTGGTATTGTAACACCCTGAAAATCAGGGGTCATGTATAAACTCAACTCCCAAGTTCCAGACCGTCACTTATGCAACAAAAATGATTATGATTCAATGTTGTCTGATTTAAAGCATTCACATGAGTAAAAGTATACCAAAACTGCAATTCATACTTCAGATCCAGTGATAAAAGCAAGCGGAAGACTAAACAATATATATATCACTGTATGGAAAAACAAAGTAAATATCATCTGTCTCCAACATATGAATACATCTTTGAGTCTCATATACATATACATGAACAAAATAAATATCCAAAATGGTCCCACTGAAATCCCATCGATCCAGGTCGCCTACGCAAAGCCATCGTGATACTGCATGTACGAGAACTCGTCCTGGTCCTCATCGAAGTCTGGCTCTGCTTCCTGGATCTCAGTCTCACCTGCATCTACAATAGGGTCTGGTGGGTGTTGCAAACACCATCCCGTAACGTGGGAGTGAGTGATCAACTCAGTGGAATCATAGAGCAAAGATTAGCATGTTCACAATTCAATCATGCGATAATAGTAAAGCAGTAAATCAGACAATCCTAATACTGTTGTTAATGCAAGATGACATGACGTGATGTATGCCCTCACCGACGATCTCTCTCATACGGCAACATCTTACGACCGCGGCATGCCACACTCCCTAGAGTGCTCCACATCTTTCAGGCACATGCAATGCTATGATGATATGATTTCCAAGTTGTTATTAGTCCATTCAAACAGCAGGATTCGAAAACTAAGGTACTTTCCTTATATCAATCCTAACACATATCCTGTCTAGGGTCGTCACTCCTAGTAATCTCATACGATGTATATTTCGTAGGTCACTGCAAGGGCTGCCAGGGCTGTTGCTCGCACTCGTTGCACCGCTCCCCCATCACCTTATCAATACAGGCCTACCGTACTCTACTGCAACGGAAGGGTCGTCGTCTCCCGTGTACTCAGAATACGCTCGCGGTCACTACAAAGGACTCGTCGCCTGATCAGTGTAGGCCGACAGCTAAAATATAGTGTCCCATACCACCATAATCTGCTCACGAGTCTAGGTGCTCACTGGTCACTACGGGGAGGTTTGTGGCCCCAGTGTAGGCCGACAGCTCGACCACGGTGTCCCATACCACCATGCCCGGCTCATGAGTCTTCGTGGATCAAGGTACCATGGTTAACAGGGTTTACAATGGTAAGTTCAGTACCCTAGGTTCAAGCAGTTATGACTCATACAGGGTGAACATACATCGGCCAGTCGGGTTACTTGACGGGCTCGACTAGCGCGACCGCATCTCAAGTCGAACGACATGAAGTGCGTAAAACACTTCGCGTGGCCTAACCACTGCCGCCAACTTCAAACACGACTCGCGTTCATCGACGCGTCATTCATGGCTAAGACCAGTCAGCCACGAATTCACTTGGTTACCGACTGCCTGGACTAAGTCTAGTCCCAAACACTTATGGAATCACATCAGCAAATTATGTAAGAGTATTAGAATTGAAATACAATCATGTGAGCATGTTAACACATGTTATAACATTCAACTTAAGTAAATCTTCAAACACATATATTTCATGCATGTAATGAAATCTTGCATATAGTCAACATGTAGGAAATCATTTAGGTCAGCATATTAATCGAGAAAACCATCTCAAACTAATTCATAACATCATTTAATTCAATACATACTAATACAAACATTCATACAAACACATACAATACACACTTGAGTCTACATATAGTATGTCGACCCGAAGAGCGCAATTAGGCGAATCTCTTCGCCAAAGTAATTATGCACGTATTCCTAACTTCCTAATGCGACAACAAACCATGTCAATCACATCAGCAAAATATGAATGTAAACAGTACTTCCTACAAATGACTAAAATGCCCTAAATCTCATATTCTTCGTTAATTTACGAAACAGGAAACGGAGAGCATATTGTACATGTCAAACGGCGATGCCGTCAATAATCTACTATTAAACGACATTGAAAGCATTGGGAACCGTCAATCAAAGCGTCTAAAATCCTCACCTTATCTCTTACGGATGCGTGATTTTGAATGGAGCGTGTACGCTTCGTCTACGGCAGTAGGAGAACCTATTTTACAAGCTACGTTAGCTAACACGCTATGAATCTAAGTAACCCCTAAATCAGCAAGTTCTAGGGTTGTTTCATACCTGATAAAGCGGAGAAATCACCGGCCAGGTGATTGGGAAGAGTTGCTGTAGCACGTGGAAGTAGCGGCACGAAGGCGGGAAAAATCCTCCCATTTCCTCTCTCAAACTCTCTCCTTTTCTCTCTCCCAAATCTAGGCTTTTGCAATTTTCGGATGGGAGAGAGGAATGAGGGTTTCAACCCCTTTTATAAGCTTAAAAATGCCGAAAACAGGCTCCGGAACGAAGTTTACTTATTGCATATCCATTTCGGGGCTGTTTCGGTCCAAAAGATGCTTTCTGGTGGTCCCCTAGTCGAATGCGATCGGACTTAAGCTCATGCATACCAGATATAGCACGTATTAAGTTTTCAGTCTGGCAGGGTTCGCAGATCGCACGTGGCAGACCAGTTTCAATTCAGCGGTCACCGCACGTAGATCAGGGCTGAAAGTTTCATGATATAAAATAGAAATTTCTCCTGATCCGAGAGTGTAATCTGGATGAATTCTGACGGTCAGAACGCTTAATACTGACGCGTCAAGTCGTGTGCCAGATTTGAATTTAAAATTCCAATTTTGTCCCCATTCGCACTCTCTTCGGTCCGGGCTCAATGAAATAGCCTGTAATTATCGGTTTGACGTGATTTTCGGAATGAGTGTCAAGTCCAGCTAGGCGGTTCTAACGGTCTAAGATAGGAAGTATCGGACTTTCGACGTGCGGTCTAGGTCCAATACAAAAGTTCAAAGCGGTCCAGAGACCAAACCTGCTTAGAGTTCGATCCGAGGTTATAGAGTATTATAGCACCATTGGTTCCACTCGCTTTGAGCCTTGTAGAACGTATTTAAAGTGATCGGGGACCTTTTCCCAGCTATTCTAACATTGCGCTAGCTAACTTACGCTTAATTTCCATAGAAATTAATTCTACGCGATTTCGTTTCGAGGTGATACTCGAGTCCAAATACGGATTTTTTCACGGGCGTTACAATCTACCCCCCTTAACAAATAATTTTGTCCTCAAAATTTGTACCTTTTCGTACTCCTCGAGAAGCTGTGGGTAGTTCTTTCTGATCTCGGCTTCTGTCTCTCAGGTAGCCTCCTCCTCAAAGTGATGCGTCCATAATACCTTCACAAGGGGAATCACCTTGCTACGCAGTACCTGCTCCTTCCTGTCTAGGATACGTGTCGGTCGCAGGATATATGTAACATCCTCTCCTAACTGCACCTGCTCCCATCTGATGATATGGGAAGGATCAGTAACGTACTTCTTCAGCATAGAAACATGAAATACGTTGTGAACGCTCGCGAGAGGCGTGGGTAAAGCCAATCGGTAAGCCACTGCTCCCACACGATCGAGGATCTGGAATGGACCAATGAATCGTGGTGCCAGCTTCCCCTTCTTCTCGAACCGAAGGACTCCCTTCATAGGGAAAACTCGTAAAAACACATGATCCCCAACTGTGAACTCTAGTGGCCTCCGTCTCGTATCGGCGTAGCTCTTCTGTCTGCTCTGCGCTGTAAGGAGTCGACGTCGAATAATATCAATCTTCTCTGACGTCGCCTGCACTAACTCTGGGCCAATCAAGTTACGCTCACCGACCTCTAGCCAGCAATGCGGTGCGCGACAAGGTCGCCCATACAGCGCCTCATAAGGTGTCATACCGATACTCGCCTGAAAGCTGTTGTTGTACGCAAACTCCGCATAAGCAAGACAATCATCCCAACTGTCCTTGAAGTCCAATGCGCAAGCTCGCAACATGTCCTCCAAGATCTGGTTCACCCGCTCTGTCTGTCCGTCTGTCTGTGGGTGGAAGGCAGTACTGAACTTCAACTTCACACCCATAGCCTCCTAAATACGAGTCCAGAAAATAGAAGTGAACCGCGTGTCTCTGTCCGACACGATCTCCAACGGAACTCCATGCAGACGCACAATCTCCCTGATATACAATCTAGCCAGCTCGTCTGCAGAGTTCATAACTCTGATCGGTAGGAAGTGCGCCGACTTCGTCAATCGGTCGATGATCACCCAAATGGAATCATGTCCCTTCCTCGTCTTCGGCAATCCAGAAATGAAGTCCATGGAAATGAAATCCCACTTCCACTCTGCGATCGGCATGGGCTGCAAAAGTCCAGGTGGTCGGCGATGCTCTTCCTCCACCTGCTGACAAGTGAGACAACGGGACACGAACTCAGCTACGTGGATCTTCATACCTTCCCACCAATACGTCCTCTTCACGTCACGATACATCTTTGTGCTGCCTGGATGCATCGTCTAGTAGAATGCGTAGCCTCGAGAATCTCTCGTCTTAAGTCAGGGACATCTGGGACACATAGGCGGCCACGATAATGTAAGCCCCCATCCATACCAACTCGCCAGTCGGCGACAGCATCATCACTGGCCTGCTCTCGAAGCTCAGTAAGATGCGCATCGTCCCTCTGCGCCTCGATGAGTCGGTCATCGATCTGGGATCGCACCTGTACATGTGCGATGAACTCAAACGGCTCCTCTACGGTGAATTTCTGCTTAAAGTCTCGCAAAAACTCAACCATATCCCACTCGGCAACCATCAGCGGTGCCGCAAACTCTATCGCCTTCTTACGGCTCAACGCATCAGCCACAAAGTTCGCCTTCCCAGGATGGTAAGAGACTTCAAACTTGAAGTCCTTCAACGTCTCCATCCATCGCCGCTACCTCATATTCAATTCTCGCTGCGTGAATATGTACTTGAGGCTCTTGTGGTCGCAAAAGAGCTCGAACTCCTCTCTGTAGAGGTAATGTCTCCAGAGTCTCAGTGCGAATAGAACGGCTGCCAACTCTAGGTCGTGTGTAGGGTAATTCTCCTCGTGCTTCCTTAATTGTCTCGAGGCATACGAAATTACCCTGTCCCTCTGCATAAGGACACAACCCAAACCAACGCTAGACGCGTCAGTATATATAGTGTATCTAACCCCTTGCTCTGGCAATACTAGCACAGGGGCAGACGTAAGTCTGTCCTTCAGCTCCTGAAAAGTTGACTCTGCCTTGTCATTCCAGGCGAACTTCACGTCCTTCCGTGTCAACTGAGATAAGGGTCTCACGATCTTCGAGAAGTCCTGAATGAAGCGCCGATAGTAGCCAGCGAGACCGAAGAAACTCCTCACCTCAGTGACAGAACCAGGCTGCTCCCAGTCCTGCACCGCAGCTACCTTAGACAGGTCAACTGCCATGCCATCTTTGGACACCACGTGTCCCAGAAACTTCACCTCCTGCTTCCAGAAGTCGCACTTCTTGTACTGTGCGAACAACTGATGCTATCTGAGCGTATCCAGGACCAAACGCAAGTGCTCCTCATGCTCCTCTCGACTCCTGAAGTACACCAAAATGTCGTCAATGAATACAACGACGAATCGATAGAGGAAAGGTCGAAATACCCGGTTCATCAGATCCATGAACACGGCTGGTGCGTTCGTGAGACCGAACGACATCACGAGGAACTCATAGTGGCCAAAACTGGTCCTGAATGCTGTCTTCTGCACATCCTCATCCCTGACACGCAACTGATGATATCCTGACTAAAGATCAATCTTCGAGAAGTACTATGCTCCTCTCAATTGATCAAACAAGTCATCAATCCTGGGTAAAGGATACTTGTTCTTCACCGTAACCTGGTTCAGCCTGCGATAATCAATACACAATCGCATCGAACCGTCCTTCTTCCTCACGAACAAGACCGGTGCTCCCCAAGGAGACACACTAGGCCGTATAAGGTCAAACTCTAGCAGACCATCAATCTGCGTCCTCAACTCCTCCATCTCACATGGTGCCATGCGATACGTCGGCAGTGAGACGGGTGTAGAACCAGGAACCAGATCGATAGTGAAATCGATCTCACGTCGGGGCGGCAAACCAGGGATCTTCCTGAACAGATCCCCGAACTCGAAAACGACTGGCACATGCTCGAGTACCTGGGCACCCGCGTCGCGTAATAAAGTGGCGTAACTAAGTATGCGAAAAGGGAGATTTACCCGCACTGAAAATGTGAAAGGCGTGCCCTCAAGCTCGTACACCGTCACCATACGAGCGTCGCAGTCAATCTCGGCCCTCCCAGCAGTCAACCAGTCCATGCCAAGAATGACGTCGAGATAAACGAGCCAGGGGTCGACGACAAGATCAAGAGCCATCGTCTTGCCTCCCAGATCAACTAAACAACCCTCACACATCTGGGTAACATCTGAATAATCCCTATGAGCTGCAAAGACTCGCACGCTATCCATAGTGATAGTCTGTAACCCAAGACGCCTGACTACGGCACGCGATATCAAAGAAATCATGGAACCAGTGCCCACCATCACAAGAATGGGAGTACCTCCAATATGGGCCATGACCTCGAAGGCCGAATGCTGAAAAGTCGGTGTCGCAGCTGCCTCAGCTGTCAATGCATGAACCCAAGCCTGCTGTGGCCGGTTCGGCCACTGTGCCAAGGGCCGTGGAGGCTGTCTGATCTGCGATACCGTAGGTCTGAATGTAGGGTGCGCAGGAGCTGACCGTATAGGCGGTGCTGATAACACCTGTGGACGTGCACGGTCGATCTTCTGCGGCGGCGAGAACCCAATGTCCCGCATCCGAGAAAAACAGCTCTGCGCCAAGTGGCCTGTCCTCCCACAATATGTATAAGTCAAATCAGGGCACCAAAACGGTGGTACAGGCGCTGTAGTCCTAGCAGGGGGATCAATGCGAGGCCTCTTGCCCGCGAGGGGCCTGTCCTGCATGTCTGGTCGCGGCCTAGAAGCAACAGGGCCACGAGATCGCGCAAGTCGATCCACATCTTGCTCTGCCCGCATAGACATGTGAATCAACTCCGCATATGAGGGAATGCTCAAACAGCACATCTTCGACCGAATGTCCGGTCGCAAACCCTCCAAAAAGCGCCGTATGCGCATCTGCTCATCAGCCAAAATCATCGGGACGTATCTGCCCAACTCCGTGAACCGATGCTCATACTCTATAACTGTCATGGCTGCCTGTCTGAGGAGGAGAAACTCATTCTCCCTGTCATGCCTGTAAGTCTGAAGATAATACTTCTCATGGAAGCGGAACTCAAACGCGACCCACATCCATACAAAATCGGCGGCAACGGTCCACAGTACGCTATCCCACCACAGGCTGGCCTCTCTCTCAAACAGGAATGTAGCCAGCTCTACCTGCTCGGCCTCAGTGCAATGTAACATCCGCAAAATCTTCGACACACGATCGAGCCAGTACTCAGCCTCCTCGGGTCTGTGAGAACCCGTGAAAGTGGGAGGCCGCAAGCGCTGAAATCGCTCCAATAGGCCCCGTGTATCAGCGAGATTCCCCGTAGGGTAAGCAGGCGGCGCAGGATGAGCCATGCCCTCATCCTGGGCGTATGTATAAGCATCCTCAGCTGAATGCGCAGGTGGTGCAGGTGGTGTAGATGGAGCCGCACCCCCACCCTGGGCTAATGTCCCCACGATGGTAGTCAGAAGCTACTGCTGCTGCAGCATCATAGCCATCATCTGCTCGAATCTGTCAGGAGGTGGAGCAGGCTGTGGCGGATGCTGTGTGGAAGTAGATGCGCGATGAGGCTCTCGGACTGACGGTGTAAATGGCGGTGGTCCAACTGTAGGACCAGCAGTAGGCTGAGATGCACGAACTGTCTCAGGAATCGGGCCCACAGCAGGGTCCGCATGGGTGCCAGACTGCGAAAGAGTCTGATCCATATGCTCAGTCAGTGCAAGCCGAGCCGTGCTCCGCGTAGCCTTAGGCGGCATTCTCTATATTCAAAATAGGGCGCAACCTTGTCAGTCTCAATAGCACAAATTTATCGCAATCATTCACAAGGAGTCAAAGGCATTCCATGCATTTCATTTACTCAAAATTGTCACAATACAAGGGATATATCCTTACAAGCATCATGACGAGAAATACATGAGAACTAAGACAGTTAAAATTGCAACAGCAACATAAGCAAAGCACTAGCCTTAGCAGGCTTACACACATAAAGCAGGAAATGACTAACTACTGACAACTACATCAAAGGTCACATCGCTAGTCTAAGTCTGGGGACGGAGGAGGGGCACCCTTATCCTGTAAGCAACACAGGATTGCCTTCAAGGTGTGAGTCACCTTGCCTAATTTCTTCTTCGTAACGGCCTTGGCATCCGCGACTTCTGTTCGAAGTTCTTGAACTTCCCTTCACAAAGCGGTCTGACTCTCCTCCATCCGAGCAATGCGATCGTCGATAGTAGCCTGCACAGAAGGAGGAGGGCTCTCATCTGTATCCTGAGCCTCCTCTTCTGCCTCTTCCTAAACCTCTGCTCCAGGTTCTTCTTCGCTTTGATCTTCCTCACCATCAAAGTCATCTTCGTTGTCCTCCTCGAGCTGATTTTCACGGTACTGCGACCCAATCTTCATCTTGACCATAGTCGACTCATCAATGGTATGAATCGATACTGGTAATTCCGGCCCAAGTCTATAGGCAAACTCAAGCGCAATCTTGCAAATCAGTCGGCCAAAAGGAAGCGATTCGGATGTTCTTCTTGACTTGGCTATGAGGATTATCTGTCGTAAGATGAAAGTAGCCATGCATACGTTCTCTCCCTGGGCCACCAGATACAGGAAATCAACCATAAGGCGTGTACATTCAATGCGATTCGTCGACCTGGGATAAACATTGAACGTGCAGATATGGTGCAGCAGGCGCAAATCATCAGACATATACGTCGCCTTAAGGCTATTATTAGGCTGCCATGGAACCAACTTACAGCACAGAAACCTGGTGCGGCGATCTCGTTCACGCCTACTCCTCAGGTTCTTCTCACTAGGATGAACATCACCAAGAGGCACGTTCAGAAGTCACGCAATCAGTCGCACATCAATCGTAGCCATCCGATCTCTACCAAAAGGGATTTTGAATTGCAAAGGCTCTAAGGTAGGATTCTGGATACTAGCATAGAAGGCACGAACGGTGCTCACATTAGCACGAGCGCGAGCTTCAAAGATTGGACCCCAATGCGCAGCTTCAATGCGTTCGAACAACAGATATTCGCCTAATAGTCATCCATCTACGTCCGCCTCAAACAACACTTTTCGATCAGTGTATTGGCCGTGAGGCATCTCCGATAGAATTGCTCGCCCAAGGTGAGCATGGGGATCCAAATCCCGCTTTGTACGGCACTCTAGGGCTACAGCTGGACCTGCGGCGGCGCTTGAACTTGCGGCACCACCCCGCGGTCTCCTCGATTGAGCAGGGCGGCTTGGCCCAACCTCGTCTGTTGCGGTTTTCCTTTTACCCATCAAAGATATGATGGATGAGAGTGATAAAAGGCCTAAAATGGCTTCCACGAAGGCCATGGAAAACGGTGAAAATACGGAGAAGTGGCTGTCCAATTTGGAAAAAGGAGATCTAGGTGTCGTAGAGGGATGCTTCAAGCTTCCCAAGAGTGTATTTTCAAGGAGAAATGAAAATGAAAAAGTGGAATGAAGCACCTCACGATTTCAGCTCGATTTGGGGGTTTTTGGAGCTCCAAATGATGAAATCTTCAAGAGGAAGGGCTGCCGACTTCAAAGGATCGATGGAGGGTGGTCAGTTTTGGCCAAGGAGGGATCTAGAGGTGATTTGGAACCATGTAATTTGGGGATAGTTGCTGGAAAATGAAAATGGAGCTATGGGGAGGGTTGTTTGTGAAGGAGATACACGTTTTAGGGGTTTTCTACCCACGAACCACACATGTGGGGTGTGAAAAATCCAAAATACCCTCAGATCCCAGACCCCACATCCAACCGACCACATTGGCCGGCGATGGCATCGCCGACCAAAGTTCTGGTCGGGCTGTGGGACTACATGGGTTTGGTCCCCCATGGTCCAAGGACCCCAAATAACTATGGGCCCCACCTTGGTTCATTGTATTTTGACCTATATAGGCCCAAACATGTGTTCGGGGCTTTCCGGGACCATTTCGTAATCTCGAATACCAAACCCTATGATACAGCATATGAATTTGGGGTAGAAGGAGCTAGTACATCCATCTAGATCCTTAGTTGCTAAAGAAAGTAAATTTACAATGGCCTTATGGTAATTTTTCATGAAATTTTACTATTCACTGTACAATTTTAACAAAGTACTAATTTGTGTTATTTTCACATTAGGTTTGATGCCTAACATGAAATGGATAAGAAATAAATGAAGATCGGAGTGTTTAGAGGATGAATTTTGAAGATTTTTGGTGAAACGGGGTTTTTAAGCCCTGGCGATTGAATACAGGAGTCGTGGTCATCCCACGGCCCAACAATTTACCTTTGCGGGTTTAAAATCGTTCATAAGACGTCTCAACCCGACTTCCTACGGCTTAGAAGCTATTCAGGTTGCTTTACGCGACCCGAGATGCGTTACAGACTCGATCGTGCGATCGATCCGAATAGACTTCGCCTAATGGCGAATCTGCGGTCCTAGAAATGTTTCTAGACCCTTCTCGCACCCACCTAAGTCAAAGGAAGCGACAGCGTACGTCGCGAGACCATAACCCAGGCCCAGTATAATCTTATTCATGCTCTGATACTAACTTGTAACACCCTGAAAATCGGGGGTCGTGTATAAACTCAACTCCCGAGTTCCAGACCGTCACTTATGCAACAAAAATGATTATGATTCAATGTTGTCTGATTTAAAGAATTCACATGAGTAAAAGTATACCAAAACTGCAATTCATACTTCAGATCCAGTGATAAAAGCAAGCAGAAGACTAAACAATATATATATATATATATCACTATATGGAAAAACAAAGTAAATCTCATCTGTCTCCAACGTATGAATACATCTCTGAGTCTCATATACATATACATGAACAAAATAAATATCCAAAATGGTCCCACTGAAATCCCATCGATCCAGGTCGCCTACGCAAAGCCATCGTGATACTGCATGTACGAGAACTCGTCCTGGTCCTCGTCGAAGTCTGGCTCTGCCTCCTGTATCTCAGCCTCACCTGCATCAACAACAGGGTCTGGTGGATGTTGCAAATACCATCCCATAACGTGGGAGTGAGTGATCAATTCAGTGGAATCATAGAGCAAAGATTAGCATGTTCACAATTCAATCATGCGATAATAGTAAAGCAGTAAATCAGACAACCTAATACTGTTGTTAATGCAAGATGACATGACGTGATGTATGCCCTCACCGACGATCTCCCTCATACGGCAACATCTTACGACCACAGCATGCCACACTCCCTAGAGTGCTCCACATCTTTCAGGCACATGCAATGCTACGGTGATATGATTTCCAAGTTGTTATTAGTCCATTCAAACAGCAGGATTGGAAAACTAAGGTACTTCCCTTATATCAATCCCAACACAGATCCTGTCTAGGGTCGTCACTCCTAGTAATCTCATACGATGTATATTTCGTAGGTCACTGCAAGGGCTGTCAGGGCTGTTGCTCGCACTCGTTGCACCGCTCCCCCATCACCTTATCAATACAGGCCTACCGTACTCTACTGCAACGGAAGGGTCGTCGCCTCCCGTGGACTCAGAATACGCTCGCGGTCACTACAAAGGACTCGTCGCCTGATCAGTGTAGGCCGACAGCTAAAATATAGTGTCCCATACCACCATAATCTGCTCACGAGTCTAGGTGCTCACTGGTCACTACGGGGAGGTTTGTGGCCCCAGTGTAGGCCGACAGCTCGACCACGGTGTCCCATACCACCATGCCCGGCTCATGAGTCTTCGTGGATCAAGGTACCATGGTTAACAGGGTTTACAATGGTAAGTTCAGTACCCTAGGTTCAAGCAGTTATGACTCATACAGGGTGAACATACATCGGCCAGTCGGGTTACTTGACGGGCTCGACTAGCGCGACCGCATCTCAAGTCGAACGACATGAAGTGCGTAAAACACTTCGCGTGGCCTAACCACTGCCGCTAACTTCAAACACGACTCGCGTTCATCGACGCGTCATTCGTGGCTAAGACCAGTCAGCCACGAATTCGCTTGGTTACCGACTGCCTGGACTAAGTCTAGTCCCAAACACTTATGGAATCACATCAGCAAATTATGTAAGAGTATTGGAATTGAAATACAATCATGTGAGCATGTTAACACATGTTATAACATTCAACTTAAGTAAATCTTCAAACACATTATTTCATGCATGTAATGAAATCTTGCATATAGTCAACATGTAGGATATCATTTAGGTCAGCATATTAATCGAGAAAACCATCTCAAACTAATTCATAACATCATTTAATTCAATACATACTAATACAAACATTCATACAAACACATACACTACACACTTGAGTCTACATATAGTATGTCGACCCGAAGCGTGCAATTAGGCGAATCTCTTCGCCAAAGTAATTATGCACGTATTCCTAGCTTCCTAATGCGACAACAAACCATGTCAATCACATCAGCAAAATATGAATGTAAACAGTACTTCCTACAAATAACTAAAATGCCCTAAATCTCATAGTCTTCGTTAATTTACGAAACAGGAAACGGAGAGCATATTGTACATGTCAAACGGCGATGCCATCAATAATCTACTATTAAACGACATTGAAAGCATTGGGAACCGTCAATCAAAGCGTCTAAAATCCTCACCTTATCTCTTACGGATGCGTGATTTTGAACGGAGCGTGTACGCTTCGTCTACGGCAGTAGGAGAACCTATTTTACAAGTTACGTTAGCTAACACGCTATGAATCTAAGTAACCCCTAAATCAGCAAGTTCTAGGGTTGTTTCATACCTGATAAAGCAGAGAAATCACCGGCCAGGTGATTGGGAAGAGTTGCTGTAGCACGTGGAAGTAGCGGCACGAAGGCGGGAAAAATCCTCCCACTTCCTCTCTCAAACTCTCTCCTTTTCTCTCTCCCAAATCTAGGTTTTTGCAATTTTTGGATGGGAGAGAGGAATGAGGGTTTCAACCCCTTTTATAAGCTTAAAAATGCCGAAAACAGGCTCCGGAACGAAGTTTACTTATTGTATATCCATTTCGGGGCTGTTCGGTCCAAAAGATGCTTTCTGGTGGTCCCCTGGTCGAATGCGATCGGACTTAAGCTCATGCGTACCAGATATAGCACGTATTAAGTTTTCAGTCTGGCAGGGTTCGCAGATCACACGTGGCGGACCAGTTTCAGTTCAGCGGTCACCGCACGTAGATCAGGGCTGAAAGTTTCATGATATAAAATAGAAATTTCTCCTGATCTGAGGGTGTAATCTGGATGAATTCTGACGGTCAGAACGCTTAATACTGACGCGTCAAGTCGTGTGCCAGATTTAAATTTAAAATTCCAATTTTGTCCCCATTCGCACTCTCTTCGGTCCGGGCTCAATGAAATAGCCTGTGATTATCGGTTTGACTTGATTTTCGGAATGAGTGTCAAGTCCAGTTAGGCAGTTCTAACGGTCTAAGATAGGAAGTATCGGACTTTTGACGTGCGGTCTAGATCCAATACAAAAGTTCAAAGCGGTCCAGAGACCAAACCTGCTTAGAGTTCGATCCGAGGTTATAGAGTATTATAGCACTATTGGTTCCACTCGCTTTGAGCCTTGTAGAACGTATTTAAAGTGATCAGGGACCTTTTCCCAGCTATTCTAACGTTGCGCTAGCTAACTTACACTTAATTTCCATAGAAATTAATTCTACGCGATTTCGGGTCGAGGTGATACTCGAGTCCAAATACGGATTTTTTCACGGGCGTTACAGGTATTCTGCACTCGAGCGCTCGTGTATCCACTCGGTCTAGACGTTGGACACTTTCTCGTACCAAAAAGGTTCTGAGACTTTCACCCAAGGACATCTTAAGTGTCCACAGTGCTAGAACTAAGTATTTTTGGTATCCGATACAGCCATCCACGATGTGCCTATGGAGCCACAACCCTAATGTCGTTAGGGCATACAATGATCAAGTCACACATATGTGAGATGCATGAGTCACACCATACAATCATGCAGCAATCTCGCGCATACCACACGATCATGTGGGGCACTCCGTCTCATAAGGAGTCCTGTAAATGTCTCAGCCCAACGACTTATGCTATGATCAAACATTCCTCATATCAAGCATATATATGATGCGTATGGGCATGAATCATGGAATTGTACCAAGCATGTTATAAAGTAATGAAGTATCGTTACAACGCAGATGGGCCTAGACAGCCTACACACAAGAAGTATGGGCCTATTAATGGGCCCTAGGGAGAGTTATAATGCAGACATTTAACCAACATTATTCTTACAATGTGGACATCAAACCATCATTGTTCCCAAGGCATGGCCCGCCATAAACATCATTATATATACCACAATGAAATCACACATTGCAATGGACCTATATACATCTCTTTGGGCCTCGACCCATGGGCCTCAGATACATTAAATGGGCCGTTTCACATGGGTCTTATATAAATCAAGTGGGCAACATCAATGGGCCTTATGTACATTGCAATGGGCCATAACCCCTGGGCCTTTAAATACATCAAAATGGGCCCTCATACGTCAAGTGGGCCACATCACATGGGCCACATGTATATCAAATGGGCTACACCAATGGGCCCCATGTATATTAAATGGACCACACCCAAATATAAATGGTGATAATGACTTCCACCATTAAAATTCCCAAGGCCCACCATAGCATTTATTTCCCGTCTAATCTATTCATAAGGTCACAAGGACCTGGGTTTAGAGGAAAAGTAAATATCATATTTGTCCAATCTTGTAATCCAAAGGTTTTAATGGTGGACATTCAATCCAACACTATTTTTATAGTGTGGTCCACGTGACCCTAGATCTATCTTATTTTTTATCTCAAGCCTTAAAATTATCTGTTGAATTGGTTGGACGGTTTGGATACAACCCATGCATCATAGTGGGTCCCACCGTCCATTGATGTGGACTGTGTGGTATACATACATCATACGTGGGTCCCACAGACCTTGCTAATGTCAATAGCAATGGGACCCACCGTCTGTACAGAATGGGTGGACAGCACATATAAAACACATACACCATGGTGGGTCACCGCCCGTGGAAAGTGTGAGTAAAACACATACATCCTTGGGTCCCACGTGGGGCCCACCATAACGACTTATTTTTCATCCAAACCGTTGATAAGGTTACACAGACCCTGATGAAGAGGAAAAAAAAATTTCATGATGATCCGAAACTTCTGGGATACCAAAAAGGGTTGCAATGTCAGACGTTTAATCCCACTATTTCCTGTGATATGGACCACTTGAGTCCCATATGCAGCTGATTTTTGGAGGGGGCCCACCGCAAGAAGGGGCCTATGAAATGCACGGTGCTGATGTTCTACACCCATCATGGTGGGGCCCACAGCCCCCACGGCTGGGACAGTGGGTCCCTGCTGTCTGTCCGTAAAAATGCAGCAGCGTTCTGCTGTTGCATCGGCAGCAGTAGGCGCTGCCTGTTTATTTTTTTATTTTTTTTATAATTTTTCATACGTGAGGCCCATATCAGGTGGATCCACTCCAGCTATTGCATTTTATAGCTCAAGACTAACCAAACAGGCCCAACATGCGGTATGTTTTGGCTCAAGGTGGGTTCTAGTCGATTTTTAATGGTAAAAATCAATATTTTCTATGTTATGGCCCGCCAGAAAATCGGATTGGGTTCATTTTTCTGATCAACGCCTAAAATAATCTGAAAAATAGGATGAATAACATGGATTACATTCATGCATCAAGGTGGGGCCCACACAAGTGGCCCACCCAAATAGCTTTGAACCAAGGCTAATATTTGTGTTTTCAACTAACGTCCAGCGTCCAGGGAAACTGGATGGTTTGGGCATTCCAAATATGGGAGGTGGGCCCTGCTCATGTGGGCCACCAAATGATGAATGATATGGATACAACACATATATTTAAAGTAAGCCCCACCTACAAATGGCTTGGATAAAATACATGCTTCATGGTGGGGTCCATCCGGGTAGGCCACACAACTACATCATCACATAAAAAGAAAAGGAGAGAGAGAGAGAGAGAGAGAGAGAGAGAGAGAAATAGACACATGTGATGGAGGGCTCCGCCACTATGAGCCCTCCCTTACATTCAATCATACATCAAGTGGGTCCTAATACATGTGGGCCCACCAAATCAAAGATAAACGGTGGAGATTCCTTCTCCACCCAAAATGGATGGTCTATATGACCTCTTTTCATGTAAGGAAAATAAACATCATGACGGGGTCCATGGAGAATGGCCTCATCATAAAATGATCATGAGAATTAAGGTAGGTCATCGGCCACATCTAGGGTCCAAAGTGAGATCCATACCATCAATCGATAGGCCTCACTTGGCCCATCATCAAAACATGAAAAATCTAGCTTATAAAGCACCCACCATTCGATCTTCTTAGTTCGATGGAATGTGGTTCTCCTTGTGCTTCACTTTGATGGAAGGTGATGAGAGTTGAATGGCTATGATGAAGAATTTTGGGATGGGAAAGTGGGCCACACAAAACCACTTTTCTCTCTTGGAATTCCTTGGATGTGCACTTGTTTGCTTGGAAAATGTGTTGAGAAATGAGAGAGAGAGAGAGAGAGGGTTGTAAGGAGAGAGAGTAATGGGTGATGGATGTGAGGTGAGTGATGGGTGAGGTGAGAGACTTATTGACTTTTGGGGTAGGTTGCTTGATTTGTGGAGAAAAAAAGTATGGGTTGCTCTTGTTCTTGACATGAGGTGATTGATTGATTGATTTGAGCGATTGATTGATGGGACATGATGTAAAGATTCTCTTGGGATTGTAAACACGCAGTGTTTCTTCGAAATAAATGCGGGCCCACATCTTTTGACTTAGGTATTGGATCGGTATGCAAGATGCGGCGTTGAAATCGCAACGACAGTGCGGTTGCAATGATACAAGTGTCGGATTAAGCCGACTCAAATCTATGGAATATGATTTAGGATCATGCGCAAACATCGACTATAGGTCACGAGTTGCCGAAATTCGTTGGAAATGATTGCGGGAGTCGACGAAATAGTATGGACTAGGATACGGGTCTTACAAAAACCATACCACCATGTTTCAAAAGGAAGTAGATTGAATCCTAATATGGGGGCTCACCATGATGTATGTGTTTTATCCACACCATTAATTCATTCCAAAAGATCAATCTAAAGCATGGGCTCAAAAAGAGACAAATATGAGGCTCAAGTGAACCACATTATAGGAAATAGTAGTGATAATGAAGGTTGAAACCTTCCTAGAGCCCACTGAGATATTTATTTTCCCTCTAACCTATTCATAAGGTCACGTAAACTTGGATGAAGTGAAACACATATCCTCTCGATCAAAACTCATGCTGCTCTCATAATGTACTTTAACAGTGGACTCTAAACTCCCACTATGCCGTTCACAAGCTTATTTGATTTTCCAAAATCTATGTAAATACTCTGCAAATGAGTAATAATTATTTCTGTAAATATTTACAACATCCTTTTCCATGCATGATTTGATTGTTGTGATGTATGTCACCTATCCACACTGCCCATCTACTACGCCTACTAAATTTATGACATGATCTAAAAAATGAGGCAAATCCAAAGCTCAAGTGGACCACACCACAAGAAAAAGAAATGAACACTTACCATTAAAAAACTAATTAGAGCCACTGGCTCCTTTAGTGTGGGTCAATTTGAGTGTTGGATCTACCTCGTTTATTAAGATAAGTAGCTTTTGTTATTTAATTTACTTTTACCACCATGCTTATCAAATTAACTAGTAGGCTGAGTGGAGATACCTCATTTCAACACTTGAGGTCTTGGTATCGATCCCTAGTGGGGGTGGCTAACATGGAGTGTGTGTACTAACATGGGTGTGTACTAACAAGCTATCCCAAAAAATAAAATAAATAAATAAAAAATGCTTATCAAATTAACTTAATTGAAAAAAGTAACTTATTAGTGGTATCAAGTCCTTTGAATCATGTCCTATTTTGGTACTGAGAAACTAATGGATGGAGAGAATTTGTAACAAGCATCTTCATGCCCCCACCTACTTTTGGTAATTTGTGTCCATCTCAAACAAAAGTTTAAGATAATGAGCTTGCCACATGCAATGAATTTTACGTGTTGGAAATGTTGAATAAGTACGTACTTAACCAAATAAATTGTAATTGAGAGATGAGGTGTGTGTACCAAAAAAAAAAGCTCAACGTAGAGCTCGTCATAGAGCTTTTGTTACAAAATGTTGATTTTATATATATATATATATATATATATATATATATATATATATATATATATATATATATATATATATTCTAAATATATTAAATATTATATACAAAAAAACTGAGGACTATACACTAGAACAAATCTAGAAACATCTTCGAATTAAGGAAGAATCTCATAATCGTGACAAAAAGAATGACAACAGGAATACCTCATCCAAGATACATGCAGTAGAGAACACTAATAACAAGAATCCTAAGAAAGATGATTCCCTGAAACTCAATAAAAGAAAATTTAAGAAAAATGCCCAAAAGAAGAACGAAAAGTTCAAAGGCCAATGCCATGTCTGTGGGAAAATCGGGCACTATACTTGAGTATGCCGATATCGCAAATCTTAAAAAGAGGTAAGTGCAGTAGAAGAAGACGATATTGTGGTCATAATTACTGAGGTGAATACCACTAAGGAAAGATTTTCGGTTGGTGGTATGATAGTGCCGCTACCGTACATGTGTGATATGACTGATCAACCTTCAAAACCTATGAGGAATTGACCAATGGTCAAGAAGTCCAAATGGGTAATGAAGTCAATCAAAGGTTGTTGGCAAAAGAACCGTAAAACTAATATTCACCTCTGGAAAGAAAGTGAATCTGACAAATGTCATGCACATCCCAAACATGAGGCGAAACTTAGTTTATGGGGACCTTCTGGGTAAACTAGGAATAAGGGTGGTGTACGAGTCAAGAAAACTGATTCTGTCCAAGGATGAGAACTTTGTCAGAAAGGGATATGCTTGTAACGGGATGGTTTTCTCTGAATAAAGTAACACTTCTACATATATGGTTGAATCTGTTAGACCGTGGCATGATAGACTAGCTCATGTAGGGTATAATACAGTGAAGTTTATGGTTAAGAATGGTTTAATCTCATACACAAATAATGAAACTAATAAATGTGAAGTATACATATGATCCAAAATGATGAAAAAAACTTTTTCAAGTATTGAAAGATCGTCTCAAATATTGGATCTTATGCACAGTGATATATTTGAGTTAAATGACATTTTTACTCGTGGAGGTAAAAGGTATTTCATAACCTTTATTGATGATTACTCTAGATAGGTGTATGTGTACCTATTAAAGAGCAAAGATGTAAAAATGAATATGTTTAAAATATATAAAGTAGAAGTAGAGAATCAACTAAATAAGAAGATAAAAATTCTCTGTAGTGATAAGGGAGGATAATACTTTTCTAATGAATTCGATAACTTCTGTGAAGAACATGTACTAATACATCAATGTACTGCACCATACACACCTTAAAAAAACTAAATAGATGAAAGAAAGAATAGAACATCAGTAGAGATGATCAACTCAATGCTAATTAGAGCAAAGTTGCCACTAAGTCTATGAGGTGAGGCACTACTTACAGCGTGCCATATACTAAATAAAATTTCATCTAGAAAATATAAAATATCTCCATATGAAACATGAAGAGGTAGAAAACCTAACCTATGATATCTAAAAGTGTGGGGGTGTCTTGCATACTACAGAACTCCTGATATAAAAAGAACTAAGTTAGGACCAAGAGCTATTAAGTGCACCTTCGTAGGGTATGCACAAAATAGTAAAGCTTATATACTTCTAGACATAAAGTCTAATATCATAATAGAATCAAGAGATGATGAGTTCTTTGAGAACTTACTATCCTTGGAGTCAAAGGATAATGAAGTCCAAACTCCTTATAGAGAACCAGATAATACAGCTCCACAAGTAGTGGAAGCTCCTGTTGAACCTCGTAGTTGTCAAAGGACAAAAATAGAGAAGAATCTAGGAGATGACTACATAGACTCACAACGTGTTATTTTTCATCTTGTAAAAGGAGATAGAAAAAATGTTCTAAAAAAATATGTATAATAATGACTATAGAAGATGATTCTAAAACATATAAAGAGGTTGTATCCTCTATAGACTCAGCTTTTTAAAAAGAAGTTATAAATGATTAAATGAAATCTATAGTGTCAATTTAAACATGGGAACTAGTAAACTTACCTCCACGTTCTTGACCCATAGGTTGCAAGTGGGTATTTAAAAAGAAATACAACACTGATGAGACTATCCAAACCTTTAAAGCTCAACTAGTAACTAAGTGTTTTAAACAAAAAAAAAAGAGAGATTATTTTGACACATACTCTCCTATAACTAGGATAACATCTATAAGAATATTATTTCCGCTAGCTTCCATACATCATTTTCACATCCACCAAATGGATGTAAAGACCGCATTTCTGAATGGTAACCTCAATGAGGAGGTATACATAGAATAACCTGAAGGATTTTTTCTATCAAAAAATGAAAATAAAGTATGTAGATTAATCAAATCTATGTGTAGATTAAAACAAGCACCAAAATAATGACATGAGAGGTTTGATTTCAAAATACTATCTCATAGTTTCATGCATAATGTAGCTGATAAATGCACATATTCCAAAGTAGATGGTAGCTGCATAATTATTATTTGTCTGTATGTTGTTGACATGTTAATAATAAGTAATAAAATGGAAGGTGTGATTGAAACAAAGAGGTTTCTATATTCTGTATTTAAAATGAAGGATCTTCGACAAGTTGATATCATTCTAGGTATCAAAGTTAAAAAATATTGTGGGGGTTATGCTTTGTGTCAATCTCATTATATTGAGAAGGTGCTAAATAAGTTTAACCATTTAAATATAAAAGAAGTAAAAATCCTATTTGATCCAAGTATCAATGTAATACCCCGTACTTTTAGTACTCGGGTGTTAGGATGTAAACCTAATATACTATAAACACCAATTAAGCCATCCGTTTCTAAAATAAATTATCAAGTCATCAAAGAAGCTTAATTTAGCATTTTAATAATAAAGATGATAACAATAGTAATAATAAATAAATAAACTAAAAAAGGGGGTAAATAAATAACAATGTACAAGTAGTTATAATAATAATTAAACATTTAATAACAATAGAATCATGAGAAGGAAAACCCTAACCTATAGAGTGGGACCTATGTCATGGATTAAAATTTCATGCATGTGTGAAGAGAAAATAATAATAATAATGATAATAATAAATAATATTATTAAAAATGTTATAACATGATATTTAATAATATAAAAACATAATGGATCACATATTCATGATCTAGCCTTTGATTTGTAGCTTAATGGTGCCTTAGGCCCTTTTAACCATTGACGTTCAATTTTGAAATGATCAGACTAGTAGCTCAACAGAAATCCACCATTAGGGCTAGAAACTAGTTCGTATGGCCCACCAAAGCTTACTTTAACCTTAGCTCCAGTTAGATGGCCCAAATGGGCCCACAGAGGACCATAGACGGAGTGGATTTATCACAAACATCTTATGGAACACACACTATGCGGCATGTGTACCACAACAGGCATGCACCCGTAGTGCACCACAATGCAGTGTTGGTCAAACGTTGCTTGACCCATGCCTTACCGCAAATGGGAGGAAAACTCCCTCTCTCTGTTCTCGTCAGGGGGCGGATGGACGTCCGTTTCAGGGATAAATGGCCCACTTACAATGACCATCTGGACAATCCAAACCGTCCATCTAGCAAATTACATACGTGTAATCAAAACCCCACAATTTTGCGCTATTCCACACATGTGCATGCACACAACCCTCGCTGAAAATAGGCCCTACAAAATCGTATTTTCAAAAATAGCAACTGTCCTCATTGCCATGAGGGCAATCCGTGTGCTCTCTCCCCTCTCAAATCCTAACCATTCATTTATGGTTATCCTAATCACCCATTTCAAACCGCCCTAGGGTTTTCTACCCACGGTAAAGAGAAACCGCAGCTATTTGGTTATTCTGGCTGTATTGAAGAGTGTGGTAAAGCAGAGCAATCCAGACCGCCCATTTCAGATCCTACAGTTTATGATCGCTAGGAAAGATCTATATGAGCATTTGGAACCGAGTGTATTAGGGTGTGGATTGAGCAACAGGAGCTCACCCTTCATTATTACAGCCGCCTGAGAAAGACCATCCGCCTCCTTTGTTCTAGCGAACCCACCACCCAAATGTTCCCTAAGCTTTGAAAAAGCTTGTCTACGAGCTCCATGGGGTTCATCTAGACTGCCTGGAAGAGTCGGTTCGAGGAGATACATCCCCAACGTCAATCCACCATTAACGGCCAACCTTCTTCCTTGTCCTAGCTCCAAGCTTAACTGAGTCAGGTGATCTCTCTCTCTCTCTCTCTCTCTCTCTCTCTCTCTCTCTCTCTCTCTCTCTCTCTCTCTCTCTTTAATCGTGTGTGGCCCACCTGATGTGTAAAGCCGATTGGATGGAGTCTATATAGCAACTATGTTGCTGCTGTATTGACGTTATCACGTTCCGTGGGTCTGACTAAGGCATGTGTTATTTAGCACCATCCATCCATTTTGTTTGAAGTGGGACCCCGCCTAGATGTATGTTGTATCTCCACCGTCCATCCCATTTTCCAGCTCATTTTAGGCATTGACCCAAAAAAATGAAGCCAACCTAACTCCCTGGTAGGCCACACTCAAAATCTACTATGGGGCTATGACAGGAGGCAATAGGAATAGTGGGTCCAGCCCCTTTGAAGCCATGCACTGGACCTAGACTTTTTATAACAAACTGCTGGGCTTACACGCTTAGGGTAGCTGATGCTCTGATGGGCCAAGGGCTTATACAAAATGGATAGTTGTTGTTGGGCCAGAAAAATAGCCCAGCCTATTGGCTTTTCAAGTAACTACTGGGCGATGTAGGTCAGCCCAGCCCGGTCCTCCTGTGCCTAGTTTGCTGGGCCAACAACCGTCTAGCCCATCCACTATAACTATTACTGGGCCAGGAGGTGCCCAGCCAAGTCCTTGGGCTATCAGTTGGTGAAAACGACTGGGCCAAAACCAGTCCATCCAAGCCAGTTTCTGGGCCCCACCACGAAATTTGAAAAACCTCCAACCCGTCCAACATGTGGGTTTGGTCTTGAGCCTGACAGTAGGTCTGATCTGCCCTTACCTAAATAGCTTAGACATGCATGATCCCATCATTAGATAGATGGGCTTGGGGTAGCTGTACTTTGGAGAATGCATATGTGATCTAAAACAGTTTCATTTGAGAACTCTCCAAAACAAGACCCATAACCCTTATAACCACACTATCAGCTTTTGTATATAAGGTTATAATTGCCTTGGCCACAAGTGTAGAGCCTAACCCATTCAACTTAGGTAATATCCTCACCCTCCTCCCTGATCTAAAATATCTTGATGCAGTTATTATTGTTACCACTATTATCATTGGCTAGGATCATTAATAGCCATTAGCAGATTACCTATACTAATATCGGTTAATACATACAGATTTCAATGATTAAATAAAAAGAATCTATTCTTCATCCTTAAAGATCATCATTAATAGTAGAGCATACTATTTGTTTCCATTACAATGATTATTAGTGTCACATTAATTAATATTAACTATATCATTACCATAAAACTATTAATATTATTAGCAATGGTTAGCCATTAGTAAGTCATTATGCTAGAACTAGTTATTATAAACAAATTGTAATTATTAAATGGTAGTGTTATATTTATCATCCTAAGTAATCATTTTGGATAGTAAATTGTACTAATCATGAAGATTATCATTGGTACATTAGTTAACATTAGCCGCAACATTGATGATAATAAATATCTTATAACTACTAAATTAACATTTTGTAACACCCTGGATTTTCGCCTACCTAGAATTAGACGTCCTTAAGCAACGGGTCAACCAGCACATTGGTAACCGCTCAAAATTCAACTCCAAAGTCAAAGAAATCACTTAGGATTAATTCCTTTAGAAAATAAGCGTAAGTTAGCTAGCGTAACGCTAGAGTAGCTGTGAAATCCTCCTTGATCACTTTAAATACGTTCTACAAGACCCAAAACTTGTAGAATCCATGACGCTATAATACCTTGAAACCTATGATCAAACTCTAAGCCGGTTTGTTCTCAGGAACCCTTTGAAACTTTGTATTGGATCTAGACCGCCCGTCGAAAGTCCGATACCTACAATCTTAGACAGTTATGACTGCTTAGCTGGACTTGACAATCATTTCAAAAATCAAGCCCAACCGACATTCAGAGACTATTTCATTGAGCCTGGACTGAAGAGAGTGAGAATAGGGTTAAATTTGAAATTTTGAAATTTAAATCTGGCACGTGACTTGGCGCGTTATTATTAAGCATTCTGACCGTCAGAATTCAGTCAAATTACACCCTCGGATCAGGAAAAATTTCTCTTTCATATCATGAGACTTGTAGACCTGATATAGGTGCGACGACCGCTGAACTGAAAATGGACCGCCACGTGCGATCTACGAACTCTACTGGACTGAAAACTGGGTGTGAGCAATATCCAGTGACCATGAGCTTAAGTCCGATCGCGTTCGGCCAGGGGACCTCCCGAACTGCTCTTTTGGATCAGAACAGCCCCGCTTTGGTTATAACTTAAGTGTACTTTGTTCCCAAGCCTAATTTGGGAAGGTATTAGCTTATATAAGGGTTTGAAACCCTCACTTATCTCTCCCATCCGAATTTGCTAGAAACCCTAGCTAGAGTGGGAGAAAAAGTGAGAGATTGTGAGAGAGTGTGGGAGTGATCTTCCTACCACTTGCTGCACCTGCTACACGTGCCTAAGCGACGTATCTCAATCACTTTGCCGGTGATTTTGACACATTTCTAGGTAAGAAAAATCCTAAACACTTGCTGATTTAGCATTCCGTCGATTTCAATAGCGAAGTAGCTTATACATCTTGTGTATTAAGTTACCTGTTCGCCGTAGACGAAGCGTATGCGCTCCATTCGAAACGATACACATCTAGGGTAAAAGGTGCAGATTTTAGATGCTTTGATTGGCTGATTTCAATGCTTTCAATGTCGTTTAATAGTAGATTATCGACGGCAACGCCGTTTGACATGTACAATATGCTGTCCGTTTCCTATTTCGTAAACGTAGGAAAAATATGAGATTTAGGGCATTTTAGTCATTTGTAGAAAATACTGTATACGTCCATATTTTGCTGAAATATTTGTCATGGCTTTTTGGCGCATTGAGATATTAGGAATGCGTGCATAATCAGTTTGGCGAAGAGATTTTCCCAAATGCGCACTTTGAGTCGACATACGCTATGTAGACTTAAGTGTGTAGACTAAGTGTTTGTATTAGTATGTATTGAGTATATGGTGTTGTGAAATGGTTTTGAGATTGAATTCTCAAGTAATATGCTGATGTAAATGATTTTCATCATGTTGGCTAGATGTATTGATTTCATTATGTATAGGAAATGTATGTGTTGGATCAAGTGCTTAAGTGGTATGTCATAACATGTTTCGACATGCTTATTTTGTTGTATTTCATTTGCATTACTCTTATATGATTGCTGATGTGGAATCACAAATGTTTGGGGCTATACTTAGTCCAGGCAGTCGGTAACAGAATAGTTCGTGGTTTGCTGGTATTTGCCACGAAGGACGCATCGATGAACGCGAGTCGTGTTTTGAGTTGGCGACAGTGGTTAGGCCACACGAAGTGTTTTACGCACTTCATGTCATTCGACTTGCAATGCGCTCGTACTAGTCGAGCCCGTCAAGTAATCCGACTAACCGTTGATTGTTCACCCTGTATGAATCATGACTGCTTGAACCTAGGGTACTGAACTTACCATTGTAAACCCTGTTAACCATGGTACCTTAATCTATAAAGACTCATGAGCCAGGCATGGTGGTATGGGACACCGTGGTCGAGCTGTCGGCCTACGCTGGGGCCACAAACCTTCCCGTAGTGACCAGTGAGCACCTATGACTCGTGAGCAGATTATGGTGGTATGAGACACTATATTCTTGCTGTCGGCCTACACTGATAGGTGACGAGCCCTTTGTAGTGACCGCGAGCATATTCTGAGTCTACGGGAGGCGACGACCCTTCCGTAGCAATGAGAGTACAGTAGGCTTGTATTGATAAGGTGATGGGGGAGCGGTGCAACGAGTGCGAGCAACAGCCCTGGCAACTCTTGCAGCGACCTACAAAATATACATCGTATGAAATTACTAGGAGTGACGATCCTAGACAGGATCTGTGTTGGGATTGATATAAGGGAAGTACCATAGTTTCCCAATACTGCTGTATGAATGGACTAATAATAACTCGGTAATCATATCAACATCACATTACATGTGCCTGGAAGATGTGGAGCACTGTAGGAAGAAAGCATGCCGCGGGCGTAAAATGGTGTCATATGAGGGAGATCGTCGGTGAGGGCATCCATCATGTCATGTCATATTGCATTAACAACAGTATTTAGAAATGTTTGATTAATTGTTTTACTATTATCGCATGATTGATTTGAGAACATGTTAATCCTTACTCTATTATTCCACTGAGTTGATCACTCACTCCCACGTTACGGGATGATGTTTGCAACACCCACCAGTCCCTATTTTAATTGCAGATGATGATGCTGCTTGTGAAGCGGAGCCGGACTTGATGATGAGGAGGAGGATCCCTACTTTATGCATGTTCTGATAGACGGGATTACAGGGAGGTTGATTAAACACCATGACTCTTGTCATTTTATATTTTTAGAGCCCTCATGTATATTCTTTTTGTTTACTTTTGGAGTATACATGTATGTATTTAACCTGGTAACATGTTCACACTCTGGAGACATACAACAGTATATATATGTTATACATACTATCACAGTCTTCCGCTTGTTAATTTAACTGTCTCTGGAGTATGAAATGCTGTTTTGGCTTAGTCTCAATCTTGTTTAATGTCATTATACAGACAACATGCATTTATCATTATCTATGTTGTATAAGTGACGTTCTGGAACTCGGGAGTTGGGTTTCTACTCGACCCCCAATTTTTGGAGTGTTACACATTTCAATTAATTATACATTAGCTAGAGGTTCAAATCCCAAGGCTTAAGCCTAGACCTAAACTCTAGGATGAAACCTTAATTATATGTCAAATCCTAAGGATAACTAATTTAAACCCTAGGCCACGAGTGCATAGAAATTGGATCTAATTGTATAAGTTCATGATTTGTGGCAGGATACAATTTTAAGGGCGCAAGCACTAAAAGGTGATTCAAAATGTAAGGTGATGATTCTTCCCCTTAAGCTTTTCATTTTCTCATTAACTTAAGTTATAGTTTTTATTTAAATTTATAATTGATATCTCTCTCTTATGATCACATGTTCTAAATGGTGAAAATTGAATTTCTATATTACATGCTTAATGTTTATCCTGTATATTTGTTCATACTTGTGGATTATTGGTGTATTTCTTATGGACTTTAAACTGGTACATTAGTGGGAAACTCCCACCTATAAATGTACACCCATACTTGGGATGTAACTCAATTGCCGGTGATTGTAATGGACCTTTGATCTAGTGGTTATTGAGTGGTGGTCTAGATAGATCATTGATGTGGACCTACCATCCGGGGTTGTTGTGTCCAATGGTTTTTAAGGATGGTCTTCATCATATGGTTTTAATATTTGCCCTATGTGGCATATTTTGATACTCGCCTTACGTGGTTTTGTTTTGATATTTTTTCTATATGAATTCGATGTTTTATAATGTGCAACCATGTGATGGTAAGCCCCATATATATAACATGATTGTCCACTAGTCGATGGGTTTCCATTAAATATCTTAAGATGATAGTCTCATGAGCCGGGGATGGTGGTATGAGACGTATGCCCGAGCTGTTAGCCTACGCTGGGTCATGTGCTCCCCGTAGTGACCTTTGAGCTTATCTAAATTGGCTGGTTGTAAATGGACTAATAATGACTTGGTTAATCATGCATACATGATATATTTACGATGACTTGGATCATTATTCCCATGCGATTATACTGAATATTGCGCTAATGACCAGCTATTCAATTTATGATGATGACTTGGATCTTCATGCTCATACGATTACGCTGAGTGTTGCGCTAATGAACAGTCACATCCTTAGGTGACGACCCCATTGCCTGTCTGGATGTTTTTCTCGAGGCACAGACCGTCTGAATGTTTTACCCGAGTCGATGATTGCATTCATACATCGATGCATCTAATAAGGCTACATTTACTTTGTTTTGGTTATCTGAATGTTTTATATTATTTCTTACCTAATGCGGCAATATGTAATCTTGAGAGAAATTCATACTGAGTTGGCCACTCATCCATCAATATATATAATTGTATAAGTAGTACAAGTGGCTTAAGTAATATGCATGTTTAGACTTGATGAGGAGCAGGGCACTATCGCCAGGGATGCATGACTATATTTGCCTGAGAAGCTGCGTGATCCTGCGGCTTATAATTATATGCTTTCTGTTATTCTTCATATATTGAATCATGTAAATCTTGTACTTGTTTAAATTCTAAGACATTGGTTTATACAAGTCATTATGGGAAGCTTCTTGTATATTTGAATGATAATAAAATTTTCTTTTATATCGATTTTTCCACATTACGCTCATTTGCTTACTCTGATGAAAGAAAAAAAATTGTACACTTGAATTTGACCATCCTTTAAGGTTAACAGTTGGGTTTTTGGGACACGGGTCCTATACTCGGGTCCTGAAAAGTCGAGGCATTACAATCAAGCTAAAAGAAAATAATGGAAGAAAAGTTGCACAATTGGAATATGTGAGTGCTATAGGGAATCTTAGTATGTTATGTAATGCACTAGACCTGATATAACATATGTTGTGAGTAAACATAGTAGGTTTACTAGTAACTCCAGCACTGAACACTGGAATGCAATCACTAGAGTCTTTGATTACTTAAAAGCAACCAAAGACTTAGGACTATTTTATTCAGAGTTTCCTGCCACATTGGAAGGATATACCGATGCGAACTAGATATCGAGTGTAGGGGACAACAAGTCTACTACAGGTTGGGTATTCACTCTAGGAGGTGTAGCTATATCTTGGGGATCTAAGAAACAGACTTGTATAACGCACTCGACTATGGAGTCTGAATTCATAGCCCTGGCTGCAACAGCCAAAGATGCTGAGTAGTTAAAGAGATCTTCTATTAGAAATCTCTTTCTGTATAAAGCCTATATTAGTTGTGTCACTACATTGCGATAGTGACGCCACATTAGCTAGAGCCTATAGCAGCACATATAATGGTAAGTCAAGACATATCAGTCTTCGACATGATTATGTCAGACAATTGATTCGAAATGGAATCATTGCGATTTCTTATGTGAAATCAAGCAATAACCTGACAGACCCTTTTACTAAACCTCTACCGAGAGAGGTAGTAATTGCTACATCTAGGGGGATGGAGTTAAAACTCTTCAACCAAAGTTCCACCAGTGATGGTAACCCAACCTAAAGTCAGAAACTCTCTAAATTTGGGTTTAATGGGTAAAACAACTCACTGATATGTGGAAAGTTTTTAGCACTAAATAATAAAACATCATCCATAATAGATAAGTGTTGAGCGTTATAAAAGAGAGTTAAGTCTTATAACTCTTAATGAAATCCAGTTTAGAGGACAAGTGTCTTATAGTAATGAAGACACTGGAAGGATTTCACCTATATGAACATAGAGATAGTGTCATCTCTTATGAGAGTTAGGAGTTTTCTCTCAGGATTGTTCACAAAATATGATAAGCACATAGCTATTAATTGTGCTGAGCAATATTGTGAGAACTCTAACTAACACATAGCGAATATGTGTATGGTTTCTCTGACTTTGTTATCTATGAATAACCGATTCAACGCTACGGTTACCAGTTATTTCGATAGAGTTTTGAGATACTTACACTAAAGGAAGATTAAAATCGAAAGATATCTTTCTTTATGTATATAAGCTAATTATTCAAGCAGAAATGTTTAATCGAGAAAAATATATTTTAAAAATCAAGTGGAGGATTGTTGTAAAATGCTGATTTAAAAAAATATATATTCTAAATATATTAAGTATTATATGCAAAAAGTGTTTGAAAAATACTTTTTTCGTGGTTTTTGGAATAGTCCCACATTGGAAAAAGACAAGGAATTTTTATGGTTTATATGAGGAGTGTGGAGTATTATAATACCTATCCATATGATCCAAAGGATAATGAAACTTGCATGTTCCAATGCATAGTACTGGAACACCCGCGCTCGGGCTTGGACACGGACTTGGTCTCGGTCTCAGTCATGGGCTCAGTGCGAGGGTGTGGGCATGTGAGGCAGTGTGACTGTAGAGGCACTAGTGGCGCACTTTACACTTCACACGTTCGCATCATGTTGCTCCTTTGCGACCTTACACGAACCGGAGCGAGACATGTGCGAGTCATAATGCTCTAGGTGGCTAATGTGAGTGGCTCGTTGGAAGGGAGACTAGAGGACAGAGAGAGGTCCTCCAGTATATATAGAGAGATGCTGAATATGGATGTTGCAGCAGATGTGTAACAACTATGCCACTAGTGCATAAACTATGCTGTAACTGCTGCATGGCTAGTCCAACAGCTAGAAAACGGCTAGCCACTATCTCACAACAGTTAGCATGCAGCAGTGATTATGACTCATGCACAACAGTCAGAAAACGACCATAAATGGATATTTTTCTCCAACAGCTAGAAAACGATCAATGGAATTTATTTCCCTAGACCATAACTCCCAGCCACCATAACCTATATAAACCGGGCCTGGATGGGTTTTCAAACCATCGCTCAACCCACTCCAGCAGACTCATGCGAACTGAGCCATAGCCACTCCTCTTCTAAACTCCAGCAAGACAGCAAGGTTGAACTAGTGCTTGAAGAACAGACTAGCGGTGTGGTCTAGAACAGTTCAACTGAACCAATAGCTAAAGAACAAGAAAAACAGACCAGAGCAGTGTTCTTACTCACAGAAATCTTCTTCTCTCTTTTTTTCTTTCTAGGAATTTTCTTTTATTGTATTTTTGCCAGACTGTGTAATAGAGTTCTATTAGTGGGCCTTCGTATTTGCTGAATGCAGACCTACATCAGACTCGTTGTATCCTAGAAGCAATTTGCCTGTAACCTTTCAGCATACTCAATTCATTTGAGTAGGGGCAAATAACGCTTTAAGGACAACGTCTTAGACGTGCTTCAACTTGTCCTTATTTCAGATCATTTGCATGTTCAGTTTTCATATTTTATAAAAAATTATATTCTGTAAATATTTGTAATAGCTTTGTGGGGCAATCTCATATGTTTGTCGTATATCCATGCTCTCCATCAATTCCTCATATCATTTTAGAGAACTTGGCCAAAAATGAAACAAATCTAAACCTTAGGTAGACCACTATTAAAATCTTCCTAAAGCCCACATTAATGTTTATTTGCCATCCAACATGTTAATAAGGTCACACATACTTTGATGGAGCTAAAGGACAAATTTCATCTTGATCCAAAACTTTAGTGGCCCACTATGTTTTTAATGGTGGACATTCAATCACCACCGTTTCCTGTGGTGCAGTACATATGAAATCCGGATCTGCTTCATTTTTGGGCTCATTCAATAAAATGAGCTATAAAAACGGATGGATTGCGTGGATACAAAATGCATACATTAAGGTGGGCCCCACAATCGTGACCTGACCGAAGTGGGAAACGGATTGCGTGGTAACTCACTAGGCTTGGCGTACCGAGTAAACTATGTGAGTTCCACCATGATTTATTTATTTTATCAGCTCTATTCATCCATTTTACCAGATAATTTTAGGGCCTGAGCCAAATAACGAGGCATATCCAATGTTCAGATGGACCACACAATGTCTACCGTTGAAAAATTCTTAGGGTCACAGATCAAGTTTATATTTGTTTTTTCCCTCCATCCATATTTGTATGATCTTAGGAACAGGTTGGATGACAAATAAACATCACTGTAGGGCCTAAAAAGGTTTCAACGGTGGAAATCATTATCCCCACTGTTTCCAGTGGTATGATCCACTTGATATTTGGATATTTTGTAATCAAACCCATATATTACATTGAAAAACGGATGGGCGGGGACAGACCACATGCATTCAACTGAGTTTGCTCGATGGATTTCGCCGAAGTGGGTCGTGTTACCCCAGCCCCAACGAATCCGATAAAAAACGCCCACACGCGGCGCACTCTAGCGAAAGAAGCCCTAGTCGGGAAGACCGGGAGGAAGATGGCGCAGTTAACCATTCCGTTTTCCCGCTCTTCGCAACCTTTGCTGAAAAGATCAAAGAAGTATTTGGAAGAGCCGCTGCACAATACGCTCTTCAAAGAGGGGAGTACGGAGGAGATCGTTCGAAGGGAGCTGAATCGCTTCTTCAAAGGCTCCAAAAAAGCCCAGAAATGGGAGGTCGGAGTCTCTGTACGGAACCTTCGCAGCACAAGCGATTTTCTACAGCATTGAAGGTAATAGATACAAGATTCTGTACAAATGGGGCCATTGATCGGTAATCTAAACCGTTGATACGGTGGGACTCACCATGGATGGCTCATTCAAGAAAAGATCGCTTAGATTGGACGGTCCTGCTGCTATAGACTATTGAAAGGAATTCTAACCGTTATGATCGACGATTCGATTGCTGAATATGGCCCCACTTGTAAGATCTGAAAGCTTGAACGGAGTTGCACAAACATCCGGCTCCAGTTCTCTCAGATCACTGTAAGTTACAGTGCTCCTAGTTGCAATGGTGCCCCTCGACAGTCCAATCAATCGATCTGAACCGTCTGTTAAGTCCATGACACATTTCATGGGCTACCATAAAAATAAAATAAAATCGTATGGCTGGTCATTCTTGATATGGTCTTATTTTATATATCCGTCCCTTTTCCAAGCCATGAATCGGATGGCTATGATCGACTGGTAAAAATGATTCTTTGGAATATAAGCAATCCATCATTGGCACTAACAAATAGATGTATCAAATTGTTTATTGGACCTGTTTTTATGTAAACAATCTCGACCGTCTATATTGAAGTCCACTGATCAAATGGCTGATATTTGTCAGAATCGTGAGATGTTTACATGGTCGTCCATTAGACATAATGAGCCGTCTCGATCAAACCATGAAATAGAAGATAATAGAATGAGAAGCAGACACTAGATGTAAGGCCTGTATTCTACTCCGTACCGTTCCGTACACTCCCGCATTCCTCCCTGTTGAATTCCGGCAATCCGCAACCTGTAATTGGCATTTGCACGTAATCCTAAGTCACATCCTGTATATCTGAGTCGGCTCGACTCGAAACTTGTACCCTAGTGACCGCGCCGTCGCCGTAGTTCTGATGCTATGTCTCGCGCGTCGAAGCGATACCCAGGCTAAGAGATGTGGTCCGCGTTCAGTTCGAGGAAAACAACATGTGTTGCAATCCTGAGAGAATCCATCACATTAAATGTCAAGTACATATCACATCACTCCCATCACTTACACCCATCCTCAAGTATAACTATCCATCCCTAAAAGTCAACTTTCCATCACTTTACCCATCCCTCTCCCCATCAATCCACTCACATCATCTCTCTCTCTCATCTCTCTCTCTCTCTCTCTCTCTCTCTCATTTTTCTCCCAAGCTTCATGAGAGCAACCCACGTCCAAGCAAGCTCCATGAGAGAGCTTTGTGTGGCCCACTCCCTACCACTCAATCCAACTCTTCAAAGCTGATCTCAACCATTAAAATCCACCCCTTGGAGCTCTAAATCGCATCGGTGGAAGGAGTCCGAGAAGATAAAGGTGGGTGATTTTTAGTATTTGATTTTGTGATATGTGGGACTCATCTTGATGTATGTATTATAGAGGGAGGGCCCATAGTTTCAGGGTCCCTCCCTCCTCACCGTCTCTCTCTCTCTCTCTCTCTCTGATAGGCGTGGCCCACTAAATCCACACATGCGGACCCACTAGGTGAATGTGTTTCATTCATGCCATCCACCGTCCAGCTATCTGGACAGTGGAAACCTACTGTGGTATGTGTTAATTGCACACCGTGCACCCACAGGGAGCCCTACATTATGTATATTTTATTTATATGCACACCTTCCACACACATGGACCCCACTTTGGTGTATGTATTTGATCCACACTGTCCACCCTTTTTCTCAGCTCATTTTAAGCATTGAGCCGAAAAATAAACCCAATCCGAATCTCTGGCAGGCCATAATGTAGAAAATAATGATTTTGGGTGATTTAAACTTTTACGACCCACTGTAATGTTTCTATACACCAAAAAATATTATATATTGGGCTCATTAGATTTGTTACGAGTCGGTGAGACCAATAGTCGGCATGGATCCCCTTGATATGGGCCCCACGTATGAAGAACCTCACAAAAATACACACACACACATACATACATATGGGACGCTGTTGCTGTCAGTGTCCTCTGGACGCTGCAGCAAGCAGCGTCCTTGCTGCTTGTTTAAGGGTGTGACAGTGGGCCTCATCACAAGCCCCACCACAATGTATGTTGTGCATCTACACCGTGCATTTGATGGGTCCCCTTTGGGAACTGGAATTCCCCAAAAATCAGTCGTATATGGGGCTCAGGTAGTCCACACCACTACATATAGTAGTGGATTGAACATCTATCATTTAAACCTTTCTGAGTCACAGAAGCTTTGGATTGAAATGAAATTTGTTTTTTTCCTTCTTTATACAGGTCTCTATGACCTTATGAACAGATGAGATGGAAAATAAATGTTATGGTGGGCCCTACATGGGACCCACCTTGATGAAAGTATTCTGTATCACACCGTCCAGAGATCTGGACGGTGGGCATTTAATTATGATTATAATATATGTTATCATATATATATATATATATATATATATATATATATATATATGTATTATAATATATATTATTATATTATATAATATGTATTATAATATAAGATTATATTGGTGGGCCACTATGTGGACCGCACCATGATGTATGATTATATCTGCACCGTCCAGTTGTTGGATGATACAACAAGCATGACAGCCATGCTGTCCATCCATTTCACGGGTGGAGCCCACCGTGATTTAAGCTATGCCATCCATCCATTTTTATGGGTGGAGCCCACCATGATGTATCCCTACCGTCCGTCCATTCGGCGACCGGCCCCACCATGATGCATGTGCTATATCCCTAACGTCCATACATTTGGTGACTTCGTCCCTGGGCTTGAGACTAAAAATAAGGCAGATCCAATATCAAGTGGACCACACTGTAGAGAACAGTGGGATGAACACCCACTATTGAAAACCCTTAGGGATTAAAGGGTTCTGGGTCAATATAATATTTGTTTTTCCTCTATATCTAGGTCTTTGTGACCTTATGCATAGACTGTATGAGAAATAAATACCATGGTGGGCCCATTGGAATTTAATGGTGGAGATCATTATCACCACTGCCATTTGAGTTATGGTTCAGATGATCCTTTGGATATGATTCATTTTTTTTATGCTCTATAATGATCTCTAACAATGGATGAATGGTGCATTTAATTGTCCCATCTGACTCGGCCCATTTGATTCGGACCATTTGATTCGACCCATTTGATTGAACTATTTGATTCAGACCATTTGATTCAGCCCATGGGTGCGGCTCATATGATGCGGCCCATTTGATGTATATGAGGCCCGTGTGCAGGGCTCACCTGTTGCATATTTATGGCCCGTTGACATGGCCCACTTGATGTATATAAGGCCCACTGGTGCGGCTCATGTGATATGGCCAACTCAATATATATGGGGCCCATTGGTGCGGCTCATGGATGCGATCCACTTGATGTATTTGATGGCCCATGGGTGGAGGCCCAATGTGGTGTATATAAGGGCCACGAGTGAGGCCCAATGAGATGTGTGTGGGGCGTTTGTATGGGGCCGAATGTGATGTATATGAGGTCTATTGCGATGTGTGATTACTCTATGATACGTGTAATGATGATTATGGTGGGCCATGCCTTGGGAGCAATGATGGTTTAATGTCCACATTGATGGGCAATGATAGTTAAATGTCCACATCGCGACCTCCCCTTAGGCCCTTTTTTAGGCCGATTACAATTGTCAAGGCCGATCGTATAGGTCGATTATCGAGGCTGATTATCGTTGCCGATTATCAGTATCGGTTATTGATACCGATTATGAGTATGTGACAGCATAGCATCATGACACATGCACATACGCATCATCTGCATATTTGTTATGAGATGTGGTTGAGCATTGTATATCTCGTTGGGCAGGTTGTTATGAGATTGTCTCACATGAGTGCACAGTATGCGCAAGATTGATGCATGACTGAATTATATGACTCATGCATCTTGCATTGTATGTTATGATTACTGCACGTTCTAATGTTATTAGGGCCGTACCTTCCATAAGCATATCGTGGATGGCCAGATGGGACACCGAAAATATCTTATTAGCATTGGGCTGCCATAAATGGCCCTGGGTGAAAATTCCTAAACCCTCTTGGTACTAGAGGATGCCCCAATGTTGAGACCGAGTGGATGTATATGAGCGCATGATGGCTGGATACCAGTAGGCCGCGTCTCCCACTGTGTCGTGGTTGGTTGGGAGGGGGCGTGGCCTTACCCGCCTGAGGAAGTAGGCATAACTAGGCTAAGTTTGACCAGCTCGTGAATGAGTCCGCTATCGACGTGATGGGTAGATATTGGTTGATTACTGGTCAGGCGGATAGTGAGGTATCTTCCACTTACCCAGTTGTGTGTTTGATGGGGTGACGAGCTGGTGTAGAGTATACTAGACCTCGGTGATGATTCCAGAGATGAACAATATTGATATGTGGACTTATTGAGCAGGAGTTGTATATTCATTCATTCATTCATTCACTATCCACTCGAGCTGGTGGTGCGCAACTATTTGTTATGTGTACATTCGCAATGGTCAGGATTTTGGTTAGGGCGTGCGACTAACCTGAGATCAGGAGTTTACCACATTGAGTCTGACTATACAAATTAGGTATGTGACTAGTTTGGATAGAAGTCCCTTGTGATGGACCCCTTAACATGCGATACTACGTACTATCATCCCGACTTCATACTCTTGCATGGTCATTTCATTCGCACCGTATATCGCATTACATTCACGGCATACGGCATTTTGGGTCACTATATTTCTGCATTTATATGACCTAGATAAGGTTGATGGTATTTGTAGTTTTCTTGAATTGCATATTGCATTGCATCCTCGATATCTGATATTTGGTTCATTGTGTTTCCGCATTATATAGCCGACTTACATTACTTTCTTAGTATATGACATTGACTTGCTATGTCTTTTTATCGTATATCCTGGGTGAGGTTGATGATATTCTTATGGACTTGCAGTATTTCCGCTTACTCTGATATCGTATGATTCATGCCAGTAATTTCGATATTGTATGATTAAGGCATTGTATTGAATGCTTGACACTTATCTTGTGCACACACTTACATCACCCTCTAAGTTTTTTATAAACTTATGCACAATATATGCGTGTAGAAAACAATAGGACGCAGTCGAGTTGGGGCAGGAATGTGCCATAGAGCTTCTAGAGATTTTACTATATGCATGTATTTCCTTTTCAGTATTGTACTCAAAGGATTATATTAGTGGATATGTGGTGATGATGTTGTTCTTATGATTTGGATATACTTGTGATTATGCTTCTTATAAAACAAATTCATGTTGAAAATCCTCCTTGTAGGATCCCAGGATCGGAATCTGGCGTATGAACGCTGGGAGCCGAGAATGGGGTACTGCAGAGGCTGTTGGCACCAGAGTCGACAGTTGAGAATTTTATGAGCCCGGTTTCCGAGTTTGGGGCGTGACACCAGAGGATTAAATTTTCATTGGTGTCTGCCAAAATTTTGCTGTCCAAGAGTTTTAGCTGTGGTATGGGTTTTATTTGGAGGCATGTGGAGAATGATCAACCTGCACAGGCAGCCGGCTGCATCAATATATTGCTGGCCAGCTCGTGGTCCTGCTTTCTTGAATCTTCATCAGAACACTACAAGTCAATAAATCAAACACAACTGAACTGTTTTATTATTATTGTTTTTTATGACCACAGTGTGTCCCCGCCTCTTTAAGGCGAGACTATTCCCCGCAGATGAAACACAACTGAACTGTTAATATGCTGATGTGGTTTATTGCTATAATGCAGCATTTGGATGGACGAGTGATTTGAATTGCGAAAGTTTAGTTTAATTAAAGATGACATGATAAATTTTTTTGGCTGAGTTTTGAGTCAAGTGACCAAGTTTTAGAACTATCCTCTCATCTACTTTATTATGGGATGAATCACTAATGGAGGTTCCTCACAGGAACTGTCTTAACACGAACTTTCTTGCTGCATCTCTTGGAAACAATGGCCCGAAGGGGCATGAACCTGACGCCAAGCGACCGTGCAATCCACATCTCGATCTTGTTGCCAAAGCCAGGGGCGTCCCTGCGGCTGAAAAGTACTTCATGGAACTCCCTGAGCCACTGAAGAACCACCTACCTTACGGAGCGCTCCTCAACTGCTATTGCAAGGAGCTAATGACTGAAAAGGCAGAAGCCCTCATGGAGAAGATGAAGGAATTGAGGTTCTCTTCAACCTCCATGGCCTACAACAGCTTGATGACCCTCCACACCAAAACCAACCAGCCTGAGAAGATCCGGGCCGTCATACAGGAAATGAAGGCTGACAATGTCATACCGGATTGCTACACATACAATGTCTGGATGAGGGGCCTTGCTGCAGTCAACGACATTGCCGGGGTGGAGCGGGTCATCGATGAAATGAAGAGGGATGGGTGGGTTGTGGGAGATTGGATGACATACAGTAATCTAGCATCAATTTACGTCGATGCGGGCATGTTTGAGAAGGCAGAAGTGGCCCTTAAAGAGCTGGAGAAGAGGAACATCAGCTGTGATCTCATGGCGTACCAGTTTCTGATAATGTTGTATGGTCGGACAGGGAATCTTGTCGAAGTTTATAGAGTCTGGCGGTCTTTGAAGCTGGCATTTCTGAAGATGGCGAATGTGAGCTATTTGAATATGGTTCAGGTGTTGGTGAGTTTGAATGATTTACCGGGTGCAGAGAAATGTTTCCTAGAATGGGAAGCTATGTGCTTGAATTATGACATCCGGGTCGCAAATGTTTTGATCGGAGCGTTTGCGAAAGCAGGCCAGCTTGAAGAGGCAGAACTGATTAAGGAGGGTGCGCAGAGGCAAGGAGCAAAGCCCAACGTCAAAACATGGGAGGTTTTCTTGGATTATTATTTGAAGAAAGGGGAGGTGAAATTGGCAATAGAGTGCATCTCTAATGCAATATTGACAGGGAGAGGGGATGCGGGGAAGTGGGCCCCACCGACTGAGGTTGTTCAGGAGGTGATGGGCCATTTTGAGCAAGGGAAGGATGTTGATGGCGCCGAGGAGTTCCTTGCGATTCTTAATAAGGCTGAATGCTACGTTGGGGTAGAGGCATTTGAACCGTTGATTCGTACTTACGCATCTGCCGGTAGATCTAGTGCATCAATGCGCCACTGGTTGAAGATGGAGAATGTGGAGGTGAGTCAGGCAACTACAAATTTACTCGATGTGGTGTGTTTGGATTGATTTTTTTTCTCCTTTTCCGAAATCAAATGGGAAAACGTTTTTGTTCTATTTAGGATTTTGAATTTGATTACAAGCCAGATTTGTGAGATTTTGCTAGTGAGTAAATTCCTTGCAATTTTCAAGCTTGTATTTTTTGATAGTAAGTCTGTTTTCAAGATTTGGCGACCCAGACAGACCTGTTCGGTCCTGAGTGGAGTTGGACTCAGTTGAGTTGGGGTGATTTGGTTGAGTCAACCCCTATTCTCAATTCTTACTTGTGGTGTCCAACAGGACTGAGTCCAACTGAATCCAAGTTGACTCAGTCGAGCTGGGCTGGGCTGGTCTGAGTTGTAAAACCTTGATAACAAGTGCCATTGAATTCCCTACCTTATGATGAAATCTTTTTTTTTTTCTAAAATTATTATAATTAAAATTATTTAAATCCTTTGGGTGATTCATGCAAGGAGAGCTTGTAAGTGACTATTCAGATCCCACATGCTAGCATGCCATGCGTGTGAGGTCGGGTCCATTCATCAGGAGGAACTGAGGAGTAAAAATCAGGCTTCGTTGATTTCTCTGGTGGGATTAGGTGCATGAGAAAAATTGACAGTTAGAGATGAGATGACCAATGGTCAATATTCATCTCCTGAATGTGGCCTACCTGATGTGGACCTTGACTTTTGAACCAGGTAAATTCCACAGCGGTCTGCCATCTGATGAATGACATGAATCCTGCATATGTGCTGTGAATTGCCTCATCAATCTCTCCCCATGTGAATTGCTTCAGTACTTGAATAATAAGATGATATTCGCTTGTTAAAACCATCGGCGGGAACTTCCAACTGCCATTTCAGATCGATCTTGTTCAGACAGTTTGAACCGTTTGAATTGAGCCAAACCAGCGAGCTCTGGTTGCAGACAGACCAGTGGTCAGGTCTGGCTTCTAAAAGACTGGTGGCTGTAGGAGTTGTCCTAAAAGCTGGAAGATGTTTGCTCGAATATATCCCGACATTATGTCGGGCCTTTACCCTTTTAACTTGGTCCATCTTTCAATGATCCAAACCATTTATTTGATGAATCTCACATCGAATGATGGAGAAGCAACAAATAAAATCTTTGAAATGAATTATTTTAAAGATACGAAATTAGGCCCTTTGAAAATGGAAGGTCCCCATAACCTTTTGAAATCAAAGGGTTGAATTATTTAGACATGCAAACGGTTTTGAGTTATTGAAAAGAACCCAATTCCAGTAAAGCCCCAACATATCATATTGTAATACATCAGGATATATTCGAGCAAACCTCAAGCTATGATATTAGAGAAAAAAGATTTCTCATTTGGCATCTGAAGTGAATGAAGTTGAAAAACCATCGTATATTGGCTAATTGATGGTGCGTTTAGATGCGCTATCGAATTGAATTGCAATTTAGCAAAGTGTAGTTTCCTTAGCATTTGCAAAACTGAAACTCTGAATGCTTACTTCCTTTGAAACATCATTATCTTTTGTCATTTCCTCTTTTGGTTAAGCTGGCGTTGGTTGCACCAAAATATCACGATTAATAATCAGTGTCATTGGATGCAAAACATGATGAAATTTCATAGTCAATCAGTCTAATTTGGGGCAAGTCAGGGAGTGGATTAGGTGTGGCCCGGCCTCATCCAAGATGGTGAGGCCCTTACTGTGGGGCCCACCTTGATGTATGTATTCTATATCCATTCATTTTTTCAGATCCTTTTAAGGTAGCAGACCCAGTTTTCAGATGGACCATACCATATAAAACAGTGTTGATTTTCTATTAATGGGCCTCAAAAGTTTTGGATCAAGCTAATATTTGCTTGTTTATGTGACCTTATTAACAGGTTAGATGGCAAATAAACATTGCGGTGGGGCCTAGGAAGTTTTTATGGTAGGCCATTCAATCACCACTGTTTCCTATGGCATGGTCCACCTGAGTTTTTGATCTGCTTCCTTTTTAGGATAATGCCATAAAATGATGTGGAAAAACGGATGGATAGTGTGGATATAGAATACATGCATCAAGGTAGGCTACACGGCAAGGGCCACAAATAACAAGCTTTTACAAAATAGTAAATGTGTCTAAAATGACTCAAACTCTCTCACATGATCCAAAAATATGCCATCTCAAAACAAAAATGATTGAAAAGAGCAAATTCAAAACTTACTAAAGATAATATAATTCGACTTCAAACTAAAATTTAATCTCTAAAATAACTTTATTTTGTGAAATTGTTCATAAGTTGAGAAAATTTCAGCAACATCTTATAATATCGATTCCAATAATAGGTCGTGAAGTTATAGCTGTTGACAGTTACACATGTTAAGTAGTTTTTGCACTAGATCGTGGATTCTAACCCTACTTTGTTGATTCTCGCGCTTCATAATGTTGTCCGTGACTAATTCTATATCATTTTTGTTTAGTAAATAGATGCTTGATAAATTCAGACCATAAAATGTTTTTCATGGAACAATTTTTAAATGTTTGCCATTATAAGGTTAATTAAATCATGAAATCATTTTAATGTTTTGATCAACCATCTATCAAATCATGGTTTGCTAGATGGTTAAAGGTTTCTCTATCAAAAATATAGATACGCTTTGCGGAGAGCATGGACCCTCCTCCAAATTACCTAAACACCCTTAACATTTATTTAAATACTGCATAGTTTTAGCAATTTGTAAAGTGAATTATGGAAGGATTTTTGCCCCTCTAGTTTTATCTTCTCATCTATGGATGGATCATAAATGAAAAAAAGGCATGTTAAAGATGATATTGATCACCTGATTTTTTCCATCCCAATTTGGACTGCTATTTTACGTTACGACTATCCATTTGATTAGCCTTAATTGGATGGTGAGGTTCACTTGACTAGGACGATGTTAGAGATATGCCTTATCCAGATTCCATAATTTGGGTGTGCTAACCATGGTTTTAAGATGGTAAGTCTGATATGACTTGTCCGAGTCAACTCAGCTTGGTTGGACCTTGACTGATTTGATATCATAAATCATTTCCCGACTCAACCCCTAACTTGGGTGAGTTGGGCTGATTCAACTCCAACTTGGGTGGGTCACTACTCAACTCAGGGTCGAATAAGTCTATTGAATTGTAGAGTCTTTTAACAGGGTCCGCACCCCTCAGAAAGTGAGAGATGATACAGTACGAAGAACTCAAATATGATGGAGCCATCTTTCCACAGGACAAGTAATAAGGTCTGCTCATATGCAGGGCCTCAGCATGGATGGTTCGTTTCATAATCACTCCAATTTGACAATCCTATTCATCTGATCTGTGGTCATTTAAGTGACGATAGAAAGAAAGCAATTAAAAAAATCAAATATGCAGTAGAAAAACCAATATAAAATGTAACGGATATGGTTGTCTCATGGGTTTCATTTTCAAAATATAAGCCATCCATCATAGTGGCATTATGTGGGTGCCCTGATCAGTATACAATCCTGCCACATATCTTTTGGAGATATGGGTCTACCAAATTAGAGTTATTATCTACCAATTGCATATGGACACTTGATAAGTTATCCCAAAATAATTGTTGTGTTGCTATACCAGCAAATATTCAATGCTAGTAACACAAAACCATGAAAAGAAAGATTAAAAATAAAAATCTAAAAAACCAAAACCAAAATGCATGTAAGAGATGAGATTGATAATTATATGGTTTGACAATATGCTTTTGTCAATGGAATAGCAACAGGGAGCTCTCCCTTTGGCTTGGATGCCACCAAATAAGTTACCATTTTTTAAAAAACTTACTGTAGTAGATAAGTAATTTATTTTAGTTAAATTTTGGTTTAAGCTCAGTTTTATTTTTTACATGCATGCACTCGTACCCACATACACCCCACATGCTCACACCATAGTGGGATTTCACCACAATAGGTACTTGAACTCATGACTTCGTCTTGAAACCCTTGTGAGTCTATTGTCGACGGATGAGTAACTTTTTTACTTAAAAGTTACTTAATCATTTAGGGTCCATTTGGATACCACTAAATAAGTTAGTTTTTATACAACACTAGATAATTGACTTATTTCAGATAAGTTTTTAGTTTACAATTAACTATAAGTAACTTTTATTTTTACTTAAAAGTATATAATTACTTTAGTTAAATCTTTTAGCTTTTCTACTTTTTCATTAGCCGCAAAAAAGATGCATCAGGAGAGATGAAAGAGAGGAGAAGTTGATAAGTATGTTGTTTGTCAAACATACTTATCTTTTTTATAAGTAAAAATTAAGATATAGCTTATCTCAAGCAACTTAAGATCCAAATGCCACCTTAGTTCCAAATGCCACCTTAGTTTAATAAGCATAAATCAATAAAAGTTACTCGAGACATGAGTAGCTTATCTTAATTAACTTACGATTCAAGTACTCCTGTCGCTGAAATAAAATAAATCAGAAGAATATGAGGTTTATTTCAATTCCTACCCATATACTATAAGGAAATACGGAAGGTGAGCCCTCAAGATTTGACAGTCTACACGATGATTGGACCCTCACAAAGTTGAAGATTGATGTTCTAACGGCCCGCCTATCTACTACTAAAGCAGATGAAACTATTCACACTTCTGATCCTATGGTATATAACGGTCCCGGATTGCGATCTATGGATCAGATTGTCCTAAGGACAAGCCAAAATGGACAGACTATAATGCACTCTATTTCTCTCTGTATACTCTCGACGTTTCGTATGATTCAATGTGTTACATGAGAGAAGCGCATTCTTTTTTATAACAGAGGAAAGAGAGTTTGGGTGGGATTGGGATAATGCCACATAATCCGATCACATCCCTATCTTCAATTAAAAATCAAATTCATATTTGAATTTAAAATTTAATTGAAAGGAATAGACTGGAGAATACATGAGACGTACCCATTAGCGATTGCTCACAAGTGGGCCCCACTGGTCTACGTCCAATATCTCCCACTCAATCACAATGTGGGATAGACACAAAAAATTTGTTTATTTAACTCGCCTAATAACAATCAAATACTATACTTCGCGATCAAAAGAATCAGAGGCATGAGACCAGCTAGATCACCATAATCTTCTCACAGGTGCTTAAGTACTAAGTGATCACCTAACTAGTACTCAATAACCCAAGCTTTGCAATGCCTGTCGTAGTCTGCATGACCATACTAGATGGAGCTAACTCCTGATCTGGAGTACGTGGCCAACATACGCACTTATCCAACTTATCGAGTTATTCTGAAAACTTGATTTTTCACAAACTTCAACTAAAACCAATTCAAAGTAATACTAAGATATATATATATATATATATATATATATATATATATATATATATATATATATATATATATATATATATATATATATATATATATAAGAAAATATTGTTTGCAAAGGTCTAATAAAAACAACTCGATACTGCCGGCGGATAAGTCTTCAAGTGCATATTAATAGTTCTAGAAACTTGGTGTAGCTGTCACGGGATCTTCCCCACGCAGATGTGTAATTCGGAATTAATCAAGCTGCTTTCCTAGCGTAACTGAGTATGGCCAATCAAGGACCTTTCGTCATTGTACAATAAAGTAGCAATACTCAATCTCATCCTCATATACACAAGAGGAGAGTAGCTAAGGACACAAAGAGTCACCTACGAGACTGACTATTCACACGTTGTAATGATTAGATCGAATCAAAGTAGTCTGTAGGTAAAAGGTCCCAGCACATGGCTACAATCCACGTCGTAAAGTAGATAATACTAGATGAATGTCGGGTCTACAATACGCAGGTCATTCTACATGAGGTATGACTCATCTCATAACCTCATACCTGGCTTTAATTTCAGGTCATAACATTGATCGCATGTAACGGAATGATGCGATTATGTTATTCGACTTTATCAGTCTCATCTTCAATATTTATAAGATTAAAGATTGTAGGCGGATACGACTCACTCATATCCTTATCCTTTATTATTCACCATAAAAGGAAGTTCATACATCAATGTATAAATATAGCTTCAAATGTACCTCTTTTGTACATTCAAGGTTTGTCAACCCGTATGAGTGAGTGACCGGCCTGCCGACAAAAATAAAAATCCTACATGATTTCAAGGTAAATGCTGATAATCTTTATACCTAGTTATATTAGTGTTCAATACTGAATAAATGGAATGTATTATTCATTAATGAAAGATCAAAGGTACTACAAAAACAAGTACATCAGTCAAGCTTTCCTCAATCCCATCTGCCTGACGTGAAACTGAAATAGATCTCTAACTATAGGTTTCGTCATGTGATTAGCCATCATCTCCTTAGTAGGAATGTAGTTGAGGGTGACCTTCTTATCTCTTACTTGATTACAGACGTAATGATACTTGATCTCAATGTACTTAGATTTCTAGTGGTGTTTAGGATCTTTTGCTAAGTTAATGACAGAAGTATTGTCTATCTTTAGCGATATAGGCCGACAAACACTCGGTACAATACCCAGACTCAATAGAAATCTGTGAACCCATACACACTCCTAAACTGTAGCACAACATGCAATGTACTCAGCCTCCATAGATAAAAGAGTTGTAGATGTTTGTTTCTTACTCGACCATAAGATAACTCCTCATCCAAGTAAGAATATATATCCTGAAGTAGACTTTTCCTCATCCGCGTCATTACCCCTAGCAGCATCAGAATATCCTTTAAGCTCGAGGCTTGTGCCTTCATAACACAATATTAGGTCTTTTGTTCCTCTGAGATAGCAGAATATACGTTTGACGGCTTGCCAATGAGACTGTCCCGGATTACTCTGATAACGGCTGACTATGCCAACTGCATAGCTAATATCCAGTCTTGTGCAAAGCATAACATACATTAAGCTCCCTACTATGCTTGTATAAGGTACTGAGGACATAGCTGATTTCTCGGCTTCAGTCTGGGGACACGATTTCTTGTTTAGGTTAGTAGCTTTATCCATAGGGTTTTCAACAGCTTTTGAATTTTTCATCCTGAACCGCTCTAAGATCTTTTGTATATAGGTTGTTTGAGATAAGCTAAAAAATTTCTTAGGGAGATCCTTGATGATTTTTATCCCAAGAATAAAGTTGGCTTCACTGAGGTCTTTCATCTCAAAGTTCGAGAATAACCAATCTTTAGTCAATATCAACAATTGTATGTCATTACCAGCAACAGGATATCGTCTACATATAGAGATAGTATCAAAAAAGATCTTCCAGACCGTTTCATGTATACACAATGATCTTCTTCACTCATTGTGAATCCAAAAGTGGTGATGGCCAAGTGAAACCTTATGTACCACTGTCTTGAAGATTTCTTCAGCCCATAGATTGATTTCAACAACTTGCAGACTTTCTTTAAATGCTTTTTGTCCACATAACTCATGGGCTGTTGCATGTATATTTCTTCATCCAAGTCATCATTCAAGAATGCGGTCTTTACATCCATCTGATATAACTTTAAGTTTAAACTTGCGACAATGGATAAGATCATGTGAATTGAGGAGAACTTTGGAACAAGTGAAAAGGTCTCCTTGTAATCAATGCCTTCTTGCTGTGTAAAACCTTTAGCAACTAATTGTGCTTTATACTTGTCCACTGTACCATTTGTCTTTCTTTTGATCTTTAGTAACCATTTATTACCTATCGCTTTGCGATTGGAAGACAGATCAACAATTTCTCAGACTTTATTCTTCTCCATGGAAGTGATCTATTCGTTCATAACATTCACCCAATCGGCTAAATTGCAAGATAATAATGCATCCTGATACGAATCAGGTTCATCATCATCAACCGCAACATAAGAGAATGTTTGCCCCTCAATATCGAAGTATCTTCAGGGAATCAATCCTCTCTCGCTTTGACGTAACTCAGGAGCCTGCTGAGATGTACTCTCACTGTGTTGATGAACTATAGGAGCATCATCATCGTGAGAAGCAGAACTCCCACTCTCTTGAGATACATTGAGTATTTCAAAAAATTCTACAGGAAAAATATATCCCATAGATCCCTAAGGACGTAAGTTGGCTAAAGAAGGAATCCCACCAGACCACATCTCATATGGGGTCTTAGGAATGGATTTGGATGAGACTCTAGTAAGGATGTAGACGACTGTTAACAGTGCATCTCCCCTAAATGTGGTAGAGAAATTGGCTTGTGCCATCATCGATCTAACCATGTCCAATAGTGTCCTATTCCTTCTCTCTGCAACACCATTTTATTGTGGTGTGTAAGTCATTGTGTACTACCGAACAATTCCAATGTTTTTACAAAATGATTTAAAGGTTTTAGATGTATACTCGCCACTTTTATTAGATCGAAGGATTTTAATATTTTTCTCAAGCTGATTTTCTACTTCAGCTTTATATTTAAGAAAAAAATCAAAAGCCTCAGATTCGTGTGAGATGAGATGCACATATCCATAGCGCGAGTAATCGTCAATGAAAGTGACAAAGTATTGACATCCGTTTCTGGCATGTACATTAAAGGGTCCACAGATATCTGAATGGATTATCTTTAGCATGCCCTTAGACCTAGTTGCTTTAGGAAATGGTTTCTTCAAAGTCTTTTCGGACACACAATGTTCACAAAATGGCAAATCAATGTTCACAAAATGGCAAATCAACTTTGCATAAGGAGTCTAACAGACCAGAACGTATTAGTCTTGTCATACGATCTTTTCCGATATAACATAACCTCGCGTGCCATTTTTGAGATTCAGATTCTACATTTTTATTCGACATAGCAGATAAAGCAAGGGGGGCATTATCACAATCTACGTCTAGAATAAATAAATTTGAAATTAAATTTTTTCATGTAAAGATGAGATTATTCTATTTCAAAGAAACTCTGGTCCCCGAAAAATCGAATATCAAAACCATCAAATAATAATCTAGAAACAGAAATTAAATTCCAACGCATCCCTGGTGCATAAGAGTATCACGGAGGATTATTGTTCGCCCTCTGCGCGTACAGAGATGAAAAACGCCAATCTCTAGTACGTCTTCGACAGCGTTATTGCCCATGTTCAGCTTATAACTTCCCTTGGCTATAGGTCGGAATTCCTCGAGTCCTCGACGACTCTGTGTCACGTGCTTTGTTGTGCCTGAATTCAAAATCCACTTGTTAGATATAGTATCAACGGAAAAGATTTTAGAACAAACGCCTACATACAAAGTATCTAGTAACAGAAATTACTATCTTTTTCTGGGCACACTGCCGAGCATAATGGCTGAAATTTTCACAGACAACAGATTATATTTATCTTTTTCTACTTTTTCTTTCCATTCCCTTTCTTGAGATTTGGAGCACATGTTGTGGTATTCTATTCTTGGTTATTCTTCTTCGCCTTCTTACGAGCTTTGGACCATTTATTGTTAGTGTTCAGCTTATGGGTCTCTGCTACAATGGCCTTGGCTGAATCTGGCTGAATTGCATTCATTTCAACCTCAAATACCAAGTGGCCACAAAAGTCTCTGAACGTAGTGACAGAATCAGTATGGTTCAGAATTCTTTTAATTTGGGCTCAAGATTCAGGTAAGGAACGGTGCATGGCTATAATCTTCTGATTTTCAGTCAATTTACACCCAACATTCCTAAGGGCACCTATCATTTGCTCCATCTTACAAATATAATCTTTGATGGGGCAGCCGATAGGCATCTTGTACTCATAGAATCCTAACTCTATTGTCCTAACTCTCGCATATGACTTCTGCGCACAGGCATCTGTCAGTGCTTCCTAGATTCCCTTAGCGGTTTCATGCACTTTATATGTAGGTATGAGTTCTTTATACATAGTGTTAAGAAGGACATTACAGGCTGAACGATTTTGTTTTTGCCACTTATTGTAGCGAGTCATCGCAACCTTATATTTTTGTAAATTTTCATTTTTAGCCAAGATGGGTTCTTCTTGAACTACATCGAGTGTGTGAGATATGTCGTTGTAACGCCCCGTGTTTTCAGGACCCGAGTATATGACTCATTTCTCAAAAACCCGAGTGTTAACCTTAAAGGATGGTCAAATTCAAGTATATTTTTTTTTCCTTTATCAGAGTAGGCAGATGAGCGTAGAGTGAACAAATTAACATAAGAAAAATTTTATTATCTTTCAAATATACAAGCAGCCCATAATGACTTATACAAACCAATGTCTCAACATTAGCAATTACAAGATTTGTATATATAAGAAATAACAAAAAAAGTATAAATGTAAGCTGCATGACCACGCAGCTCCTCTTAGTAATACAGTCGTGCATCCATGGCACTAGCACAACTCCTCATCAAATCTGATCATATGCATCATTTGGGCCACCTGTTCTACCTGTACGGTTGTATATTTGATGGATGAGTGGCCAGCTCAGTGTGAATCCCCCTCAAGATTACACACCGCCGCATTAGGTAAGCATAGTTATAAAATGACAAAGCAATGAAAATAATACATGATGCAGTCTTTTTAAATGCGTGGATGCATGAATGCACATGGGCCTGGGGATGCACATCCAGCCGGACTTGGGCTCGTCGCTCATGCAATCATCGACTTGGAAAAATCATCCAGTCAGACAGGGGTCGATAGTCGGTGGTCTGGGAGCTAGCGAAATAATACCCCGAAAATCTAAAGGGCACATGCTACAGCATCCAGAATTAACCACCCGTCATTGCCAACATGCTATGAATGCATGATTAGCCAAACCGTTATTAGTCCAGTTACAATCAGCCAATTTAGGTAAGCTCAAGGTCACTAAGGGGGCTTGTCACCAGCATAGGCTGACGGCTCGGGTATAGTGTCCCATTACCACCATCCCCGGCCCATGAGACTACCATCTTAGGATGTTTAATGGAAACCCATCGACTAGTGGCCAATCATATTACAACATATGGGGTATACATCGCCTAGTTGCACAGTATAAAACATCGACCCCATGTAGGAAAAATATCAAAATAAAACCACATAAGGCGATATCAGACAAGCCACATAAGGCGATATCAGACAAGCCACATAGGCAATTGTCAAAACAAGCCACATAAAGAGAGTATAAAAACCATGCGATAAAAGACCATCCTTGAAAATCATTGGACACAACAACCCTGGATGGTAGGCCCACATTAATGTTCCATCTAAACCACTACTCGATAACCACTAGATCGAAGGTCCATTGTAATCACCATCAATTAAGTTACATCCCAAGAATGGGTGTACATTTATAGGTAAGAATTTTCCACTAATGTACCCATTTAGGTTTCATAAGCAATTCACAATGAGAATTCCTAAAGCATGAACAATTATACAGGATAATCATAAAGCATGTAATACAACAATTCAATTTTCACCAACTAACACATATGATTATAAAGGGAGATATCAAATATGAATTTAAATAAAAACTATAACTTAAGCTAATGAGAAGATGGAAAGCTCAAGGGAAAGAATCATCACCTTATATTTTAAACCACCTACCCGTGTTGCTAGAAAATGCATGTTTTCCTTAGAGTCAAACCCTATCATGAATTGTAAAGTTATATTGTTAGATTCAGGCTTTACACGTTATTCTTGGTCAAGGTCTTAACCTAGGGTTTCGATTACCTCGGTTTTAGAGTTTCTCCTAAGAGTTTAGGTTTAGACTTGGACCTTGGGGTTTGGACCCTAATTAGTTGTACGATTAATTAAAGGGTTAATTTAATATTTACGAGGTGCTTATTAAAATTGACGATTCAATTAATATTAGCCAATTATAATCGTCATGATAATGACAACTAGTATAGGCCATTACCAATGGTAATATTTAAGGATAGTAATTAAAATATTTCTATTTAATAATTGTAATTATGTTTATAGTATTTACCATAAATGTAAATAGTCTACCAATGGCCTATTATGTCTATATTAAAAATTATTATGATAATAGTAATAAGGGTGGTAGTTGTAAAGGCCTAGAGTTTGTCCATAGCTAAGGCCTGAATTAGGCCTCACACATGGGCCTATACTAACCACAATGGGCTTGACACAATATAATGGACCTTGAATGTACAACAAATGGGCTTCTCAAAGCAATGAGGCCCACATCCCAAAAATAAATGGGCAGTGTGTGTAACACACCTACATCATGGTGGACTTGAGACAAAAAAAATAGGTTAATATGTGACTTATGTGGCCGTACCATGCATAACAGTTAGGAGGTTTATCCATATTAGAGCATTCATAATCATTTGTTGGGCCCACCAAGTTGGGGTTCACAAATCCAACCCATCCATTATGTGTGTTCCACTAGGTTATGGGTCAAACCAAGCTTCAGGTGCATTCGGATCTCAGATGGACCCCAACAAGTGCTTTTATACAGTTTAGCATGTCTTCACAAGATTGCAGATGGTGTGGGCCAGTTGAGCTCTATGTATGGCTGATTTTTGGAGGCACCCCATATACAAAGGGAACCCATCAAATGGACGGTGCTGATGTTCAACACACATCATGGTACGGCCTGTGGTGGGGGCCATGGTCCTGGCCAAAAATTCCATGCGTCCTCTGGACGTTTACGTGAATGTTTCTTGTAATTTTTTTATTTTTGTTTTTGATAGGTGGGGCTTGCCTAAGGACGATCTAGTCCGTTGGTTGGGTTCCAGGCTCAGGACAGGTCCAATGGGTCCAATGTGGATTTGTCTTGACGCACCTAAATATCATAGCGGGCCCCAATGATTTACCACTACTAAGAGAGTCTTTCTGCTAGTGTGGCCTACCAGAGGGTTAGGTTGGCTTCATTTTTCAGGTCAACGCCTAAAATGAGGTGAAAAATGGGATGGACGTTGGAAACATAATATACATCTAGGTGGGATCCCACTTCAAGCAAAATTGATTGGCAGTGTTGAATAAAACATGCCACAGTCAGACTCACGTAACTTGGAAACGTCAATACAACAGCCGTCTTGCTGCTGGGGCCATGGATGGACGGCATGGATGGGATGCAACCATCAGTGGGGACCACCACGTAGCTCCACACTGTTGTAGGGTGAGGCCCACTTGCATTTTTGCAAGACCCACCTACATTTGGTGAAGCCCATATGCAGCCCTCCGTGGTTTTCAATGGGTACAACACTCTTCATGGCTGGCTGACGTTAAACAGCCTCGCCATACACTATTTTCGGATTGGATTGAGAGCTTATGAAGGCCTAAGGATAGAGAGTTACCTGACCGTGGCCTGACTCAAGCTGCAACGACGAGCGGGGTCATGCAGGTGCGGTGCAACAATTGCACATCGGCATCACCTTCTTCTCTTTCTTTTCGTTCTCGTTTCTTTCCTTCTCTAATCTCTACCCTTTACAGAGACTGGACCTGGCTCAGACTCACCCCGAACTCGGACGAGTCGGGCTATGTTGGCGTGGTGCAACATCTGCACCGCCTCCTCCTCTTCTCTCTCCTTTCTTCTTCCATTTCCTCTCTAGCTTTCACTTTCTTCTCCTTTTTCCTTCTTTAGGGACCTCCAGCCATGAATCTGAACATAATTGGAGTCAGAATGGACTCAAACTACGATGGTTGGTGCAGTAGAATGGCGGGGAAGAAGATGCCGGCGTTAATGGCAGATTACAAATGGGGGTTTATTTCTTCGAACCGATTGTTGTAGGTGGTGTGTATGATCTCAGAGAAGCTTGGACAATGGTTGGAGCGAAGCTCCAGGGAGGTTTTCATGGTGGGTTCATGGTTTGAAGGTGACAGTCCATTTTCCTCTCGAGCTGCTGCAAGAATGGAGAATGAGCTTCTGTTGCTCGATCCTCCCATGTTTATAACGAAACCTAGCCTTCTCCTGGTCCGTTGGATTGACATCAGACGCTCCAGATTGAATCTAGTAGAAAACGGTTTTGCACGGTTTTGCTTCTCTGTGGGCGAGAATCCTCTCCCACGCGGAGAGCTATTTGGCGGCTGGAATTAAGCCACGTGGATGGCTGAGATTGGAGGAGACAAAGGTCACGCGGATTGCCAGCGTGGCAGTTTCTATTTTTGTAAAGTGATGTGTTTATAGGGATTTCTTGCAGCAAGATTCGTGTGCTTGTGTGGATGCTCTAGCAGGTGGGAGTCACAAGGTTTTGGTCAGGACTGAAGGCTGCACCTGATGGACGGATCAGATCACTCGTCTGATCATTGACGGTGGGCCGTAGTGCGTCCCAAACGGACGTTGTCCGTCGGTCGACAAAAACAGTGAGAGAGAGAAAACTCTCTGTTTTGGGAAGGTGCGAGTCAGAGGAGTCTGACCGAGTAGCTCCATACAGTGCACAGCAAGTGCACATTCCTCCTGTGCACTCGCGACTCGAGGTGGGGTCCATCATGATGCTTACATGAAATCCACTCCGTTCATTCCATTCTGGTAGTTTTAATCAAGTCTTCTAACAAAACTTTAGGCATATCTAAAGTTTAGGTGGGCCATACAGGTCAATTCCTAGCTCTAGCGGTTGATTCTCGTTAATCTAATGGTCGGATTGTTCCGAGATCAAACGTTAATGGTTAAAAGAATCCAATGGACCATTTAGGCTAGAATTTAATTGTTAGATTGTGGGTTATGTGACCTATTACGCATTAACTATCATGCTACCATACTTGTAATATCATTATTTACTATTATTATTATTATTATTATTATTATTATTATTATATACATATATGTATCAAATTGTAAATTGGTTGATTGTGTGTGTGTTAGGTCTTAAATTTTTATATAAGTCATTAAATTGTTTGAAATATATTATTTATTATAAACTTTTCTAATATATTTTATTTTCATGTATTATAAATTCTATAGCTTGTAATTTATATTAATAATATTGTAAGTATATGTAAATAATATGAATTTTAGTTACATATCATTTTAATATGAAACTTGAATATTTATAAAATATATGAACAACATTTCATAACATATATATTTAGGTTATATTATTTCTCTTTTTTTTTGTATTATTATTAAATTAAATTAAATGGTAACACTCGAGTACTGAAAAGTACGGGGTGTTACAGTCGTCCTCGTCCAGAAGGCATCGCATCGCGCGGGACCAGTCTTCGTGGTTGTTGCCGTCGAAATGTTGTCCCTTCAGCTATTCAGCGATTAACGCTTTGGTGGCCATCTCTATATTGCATGAGTATCACTACTTAGCTAAGATCTAAGGTATTAACACTAATCATTAGCATTTCTACGTCTTATATAAATTTTCAGAATATAAAAGTAACCAATACATCTTAAAGAAATCTGAAAGTCCATATACACGAATGGGCGGTGTAGAATAATCAAGTTCTCAATTTAAGATGAAATTGATACTTTTATAAAATTATAATTGTATAACATGCAACCTTCCATTATATGGTTGCATGCATCATTTGGTGGAAGAGAATAAACTCTCACTCAGGTTATGCACAACCTTTATTTTAGGGAGCAGCTAAGCACTAAGTTTTGTAATTTCTAATGAAAAATGAGGAGGGCTTAGATGTAAACACATCAAGTCTAATTATATCACACATATTATCATTAGAAAAAAATAAAGAGATAAGATTTCAAGAGAGTACTATTTTCACCTGTGATCATGACCATTAATGATAGATCCGATCATTGCCATTAATGATCATTGTTGATGATGGATCCTTTCATCAACATTGATCATCGTGGGTGATGATCGTTTCGTTCACTAATGAACTCTAGATCAATAGTGAAGAAGATATAATTAAAGGAAACTACAATATTGATATGTGTCCATCATCCTTCGATAGATTAATACATGTAGAATTGACGGAACTAAAACATAGTTACTACATGTGTACATCATCTAACACGCGTACATTAAAGCCAAAAATTGGTAGGAATGCCAGCTCGTGATGTACACTATTACAACCCAAGATGAACACTAATGGTAATACGTGAGATGTACACATGATTTTTGGATTTAGAGTTATTTTTTCCAAACTATAGATGTACATGTAGGCTGACGTGTTGCTGTATGCAACATGTCGCGCTATTTACTAACGTTAATATGGATGCCTACATTAGCCCAGCCAACCCTATCACACGTGGCCTACATGCATTTGAGTTATAGTACAACACGTTAACACATCTAGCCAACTATAACTCAAATAACACGTTAACAAGTGGATATTAGGCAAACACGTCTCATATATGTACATCTCAGCTATGTTTTAACACGTGAACAAATCATGTATTGCATACATAGCTGTACAAGTTTCACACATCTCAGTTATATCTCAACACGTTTCATACACAACTGTATATCCTGATGTAAACGTGTACATGTATAAAACGTGCACATGCATGAAACATGCACATTTATGAAACGTGTATCAACAGATGATCTTGTATCATCAGATGTACATGCATGAAACATTTACATACATACCAGTTGTATCATATCACATGTATGAAATGTGTTGTACCATATTACATGTACAACGATATGAAACGTGAACTATATTTGCAATAACATAGCTATATAACAAAGCACGTGTACCATATTTGCAAATAACAAAGCACGTGTACAGTTATATTTAATATTACATAGCTATGAAATATGTATAACTATGAAACGTGTATTCAGCCATGTGTACAGTAAACACTCTATATCTAGTGAATTTGAGAGGCACTTTTTCACATGTTCCCTACATGCACAACATTGCCTATATCATGTCAGCCCTATCCACACGTTTATAGCCATATATAACATATGGGCCCACTTGTACATTAGCCAATTCAAGTGTACGTCAGGCAATACAACTACACCACATGTACATATGTTACTGATGACGTATCTCACTATACTTGAATAGCATTTGTCACGTGTTGTAGTTGAATACAACAACAATTGCTACATGTATTACAATACAACTATTTATGAACACCATCTAGTTATGTGTACAGAAGCCAATGCGTGTTGTGAAACCCGTATCCTAGCCCGTATTGTTCCATAGGCTCCCACGGTCTTCCCGGTCGAATTCCGACGACCTGCGACGCGTAGATAGTATTTGCACACACTCTTAAGTCACATCGTGTAAACTCGAGCCGACTCAACCTGAGACCCGTGTCATTTCGACCGCGTTGTCGACGTGATTCCGATGCCATGTCTCGTGCGTCAATGCGACGCTCAGATTATGAGATCCGGCCTGTGCATTTTCTCGGCCATTGATCACTTGATCACGGGACCTACCTATCCTTGTTGTTGTATTTTCTTAGGAAGCCATAATTATTATGATGTCACCTAAGGGGTGACATCACCCTACCCTACCCTATCCTAGCCATAACTCCTTACAAGCAACCACCCCTTCCCTTTTCCCCATTAGTCAAACTCATTAATTGCCTAGGAACCACCACCTCTCTCTCTCTCTCCTCTCTCTCTCTCTCTCTCTCTCTCTCCCTCTCTCTTTCTTTCTTATTTCCTAGTAAGAGAGAGAGAGCTCCCAATGTCCATGAGAGCTCTCCATTTCCAACCATTTGTAAGTTCTCCACCCCTAAATCCAACCCTCCAAAATCAATCCCAACCATTGAGTCTTGTTCCCTTGGAGCTCTAGAGGCTATAGGCGAAAGAAGAAGAAAAGATCCTAAGGTGGGTGCTTCTTCCTCTCTCTCTCTTTCCCTTTTTGTGTGATGATGTAGTTAAGTGGCCCACTCAGTGGACCCCACCTTGGTGTATGTATTATCCACACCATCCATGCATTTGGTGGCCCACCTGAGCAAGGCCCATCTTGAATGCATGTGTTATAGCCAAATCATCCAGGGTCTAGAAGGACGTTGGACGTGAAATGAAACCACAAATATTGGCTATGGTTTAAAGTTTTGGGAAGAGCTATTCATGTAAGCCCCACTTTGATGTATGGGACTAATCCACGCCGTCCATTCCTTTCCCCACTTCATTTTAGGCGTTTAGCCAAAAAATGAGGTTGATCCGAGTATCTAGTGGGTCATAGCATTGAAAACAGTGTCATTATAGTTGAAATACCCTCCTGATGTTTCTATACACCAAAATACCTCGGATATTGGACTTGTTTGGCTTGTCTTGAGCCATAGAAACCAGGGGGCGAGGTGGAATCTCCCGATGTGGGCCTCACCTATGAAATTCCTCAAGAAAACACCAAAAAAAAAATATATATTATGCAAGGCAGCAGGCGCTGCCACTGTCACTCGAGGACGCACAGCAGTGTCTTGTTGCGCTATTGACAGACGGACGGGCGGGACTATGGGTCCTAGCCGTGGGCTCCATCGTGATGTATTTAGAACATCAACACCATCCATCTGGTGGGTCGCCTTTGGGGCAGTGGATACACCAAAATTCAGCTTCATCCGGAACTTAGGTGACCCACACGGCAGGAAACAGTGTGATTTAACGTCTGCCATTGAAACCCTTCTTGGGTAACAAAAGTTTTGGATTACTATGAAATTTGTTTTCCACTTCATTCAGGGTTTGTGAGACTCATTCACGCCGTCCCTCTATTCTGATGGGCCACACCATCGTGTATATGTTGAGTCCACCGTCCTTGGAGGTGGGACCCACCCCATGCGTGGGGCCTCCCTTGATGTATGTGCGTGTCCAGGCTGTTCAGGGCCTGGACGTTGCATGTTTATTTAAATATGATATTAATTATTATATTATATTAATATATGATATATGATACTAATATATTATATTATAATAATATATGATATATTATATAATAAAATATATTAATTGAGAAGGGTGGGCCTAAGTGGGACCCACCTTTGCCTCCTTTTAATGCATAAAGCTGTAGCAACAGTAGCTATATTATATCTATTATATATACAGGAGGGTGGGCTCTACGTGGGACCCACCTCCGCTTTCCTTTAATGTAGTAATAGCTGCATGTACGGTAGCTATATAGCCGCTATTGACGTCTGCAACTTATGGTCTCGCCAAGTATGTGCTATATCTAACCGTCCATCCATTCATCTAGTGAGCTGCCTTAGGTGGGCCACGTGGGTAGACCCCACCCCTGACGTATTTTCCATCCACGCCATCTATTTATGGGACCCACCATGATGCATGGGTTGTATCCAAACCATCCAACCATTTGAGATATCATTTTATAGTGTAGGATCAAGAGTGAGTCAGATCTAAAGTTCAAATAGCCCCCACCATCATAGTGGACAGTGACCTCCACCGTACAAACTTCTAAGGGCCATAGTAGTTTCCACTCAAGCCTATATTTTTGGTTTTTACTTCATCTATCACTATGCTAACTTATGAATAGGTTGGATTTCAAATACATCACGGTGGGTCACACTGTAATATGACTAGCCTTTAATCAGGTGAACCACATCGCAAAGAAATAGGGGGATTTGGACGTCTACCATTGAAACCCTTTGGGGCCATGGAAGTTTTGGATCCATATGGGATTTGTTTTCACTCTTAATCCAGGTCTTTATGACCTTAAGATTGGATTGGTTGGAAAATAAACTTTATAGTGGGCCCTGTGATTTATTTAACCATGAAAATTATTATCTCCATTGTCATTGTGGTATGGTCCAAATGATCCTTCAGTATATCTCATTTTTCTTTGGGAATTTATACGGACCGTTGTTAAGGCCCACCTTGATGTGTATAGGCCTGTTGTCGAGGCCCATCTTGATATATATAAGGCCCATTATTGAGGCCCATCTTGATGTACTAGTGGCCCATCCGTTGAAGCCCACCTGATGTATGTAAGTCCCATGGGCAAGGCCCGTTGTTATGACCTACCTTGATATATGTATTTTATATACACGCCATCCATTTGGGCGCTGCTGCATGGGCCGACCATGATGTATGGGCTTTACAACAACGCTGTCCATCTATTTTGTGGAACAGTGGGCCGCTTGATGCATGCGTCCTATACCCAGTCGTCCATTTGTTTTGATGTAGGACGGGTAGGGCCCACCTTGAGACGTGTTGTATATTCACACCGTCCATCCACGTGGCCCCCACGTGATGTACACGTTTGATCCTAGTGGCTTATTGTGATGTATTCAAGGCCCAGGGGCAAGGCCTGATGTAATGTATACGAAGCTCATTAAGATTGTATGAGGCCCATGGGACGTAGCCCATTGTGATATATCCGAGGCCCATGGGCACGGCCCATCGAGATGTATATGAGGTCCATGAGCGTGGCCCATTGTGATACGTTTGAGGCCCTTGTAGGAAGCCCAATGCGATATATGAGAGGCCTATGAATGAGGCCCAATGTGATGTACGTGTGACCATTACGTTGTGTATGAATCCCTTATATAGGCCACTCCTTGGGAACAATGTTGGTTAGATGTCCACATTGATGGACAATGATGGTTGAATGTCCACACTGTGACCTTCCATTAGGCCTTAATAGTCTCGTTCCCATCCTTCTCTTGTGGGTTAACCCTAATCAATAGACCCCATTCGACATAGATGGATGGCTCCGTACTATCGGATTTAATATAACCACAGTCGAGAGTCGATCTTTATATTATGGTTGATTGGTTATCCATCTATAGACCCCACCTTGTTTGTATCTGCTGGTTGTCGGTGCTGATTATCGATGCTAATCGTCGGCGCTGATTATTGATGTTGATTATCGATTCCGATTATCGAGACCGATTCCAGTTTGTCAAGGTCGATTGTATAGGCCGATTCTGATTTGTCGAGGTCGATTGTATGGGCCGATTCTGATTATCGAGGCCAAGTATCGAGGCCGCGTATCGAGACTGATTCCGATTTGTTAAGGCCGCGTATCGAGGTTGATTCCGATTGTTGAGACCTATATGATGTATATGCGACCCGTAGTTGAGGCCCATTGTGATGTATTCGTGGCCTATGGGCAAAACCCATTGTGATATGTATTAGGCCCATGATGCATGACCCATTCGATGTATTCCAGACCGGTGTGTAGGGCTCACATGTCATGTATTTAAGGTCCATGAGTAGGGCCCACCTATCATGTATATGTGGTCCTTGGGCAAGGCCCACTGTGTTGTATAATAGGCCTTTCTGTGAGGCTGTCGGCCCATTATGTGTTTGGCTCTATGTGGGCCATTCCTTGAGGCAATGTTGGTTAGATGTCCACATTGTCGAAACTGATTGTTGATGCCGATTATTGATACTGATTACGAGTATGTGATGGCATAGTATCATAATACATACGCATCATCTGCATGTTTGTTATGAGATGTGATTGACTATTATATATGTCATAGGGTAGGTTATTCATGGGGCTCCCTGATAGGCGGAGTTACCCCACATGAGCGCACGGTATGCACAAGATTGATGCATGATTGCACTGTGTGACCCATGCATCTCGTATTTGTGTGACATGACCACCGTACGCCCTAGCGACATCAGGGCTGTGGCCTTCACAGGTATATCGTGGATGGCTAGATGGGACACCGAAAATCTGTTCTACATGGGGTACTATACATATCCTTGGGTGAAAGTCTTAGAACCCTCTTGGTTCCAAAGGTTGCTCCAAATCTAAACCGAGTGGATGCATGAGCGCATGAGGGCCGTATACCTTTAGGCCGCGTCTCCCACTATGTCATGGTTAGTTGGAAGGGGGTGTGGCCTTATCTGCCTGAGAGGAGGGGGTACTGCTAGGCTGAGTTTGACCGGCTCGAGGAATGGGTCCCCTATCGACGAGCCGGGCCCGATATTAGCAGGCGGATAGTGAGGTCTCTTCTACTCACCTTGTTGCACGTGATGAGGTGACAATATGGTTTGGAGTGTAATACACTCCGGTGATTTTCCAGAGAGGAACTGTATTGATATGTGGATTTATTGAGTAGGAGTTGCATGCTCATTCATTCATTCATTCACTATCCACTCGGGCTGATGGTGCACAATTAATTATTGTGTACCTTCGTTATGGTAAAGATTTCGGTTGGGTGCGCCACTAACCTGAGATCAGGAGTTTACCACATTGAGTCTGACTATCCAAATTTAGGTATGAGACTGGTTTGGATAAAAGTCCCTTATAGTGGACCCCGTAGCCTGTGATACTACGTACTATCATCCCGACTTCATACTCCAGCATGGTCATTCCATTTACACTGCATATTACATTACATCTGCGGCATATGACATTTTGAGTTACTGTGTTTCTGCATTTACATAGCCTAGATACGGCTGATGCTATTCTTGAACTCATTAGGAATTATATATTGCATCGCATTCTCGGCATCTAATATTTGGCTCTTTATGACTCCTCATTTGTATAGCTGTTCTATATTACGTATTCTGATATTGATTGACTCATGAAATTATTCGTATTTTTTCTTACTTTGTTACTATATGATTTATGATCTTGTCAGTATTTCTGTTTACTCTGATGATTTATGATCTTGTCTGTATTTCTGCTTATTTCGTTATTGTACGATTTATGGATTACCAGCATTTTCGGTATTGTATAATGATGGCATTGTATTGAATACTTGGCACTTACCTCGTACACACACTTACACCACCTTCTAAGCTTTCTACAAGCTTATGCATGATATATGCGTGCAGGTGATGTTAGGTTGCAGCGACGTTTAGCATGGAGCGTGCAGCTGTCTTATGGAACTTTGATTTTATTTTGACATATGTATTTTTCCTTCAGTATTGTATTCAAAGTCTATTTTAGTGGATATGTAATGATGATGTTACTTTTATGATTTAGGTATACTTGTGGTTATGCTTATTACGAGTTAAATGTACAAAAAAAAATAAATATATATATAAAAAATCCTCCTTGTTAGATCCCAGGATCGAAATCTGGCGTATGAACGCTAGGAGCCGAGAATGGGATACTACGGAGGCTGTTGGTGTCAGATTCGACGATCAAGAATTTTGTGAGCCCAGTTTCTGAGTTTGGGGTGATCGAGAATTTTGTGAACCCGGTTTTCGAGTTTGGGACTGTACACACATGTATAGTCAATGCGTATATAGCCAACATATGTCCAGATACATGTGTAAATATACATGTGTGTACAACCAACATATGTATAGATACATGTGTAAATATACATGTGTGTATAGATACACATGTGTACAAATATAAGGTTCATGTCAAAGGGCCTTTATATATATAATATATATTTTTATCAAAATACAGTGTGCAGTGTCTACATCATGCACATTTATGTACATAGTCACATGTGCACACATCTATGTACATAGTCACATGTGTATACATCTATGCACATTTATGAAGTCTCATTCGGTGCATATTTGCACATCAAGAGTCACGGTACACACTGATCTGATACAGTTCAAAAGCCAGAAGCATGAATCCAATAATTTAAAAAAATGGGCCACTTACCTTTTTAGATGAAAATTATAAATCGGAGATCCGCCGTTGAGTTCGCTCTGATACCACTGTAGGGAAATGCAGAAGGTGAGCCCTTAAGATCTAATGGTCTACACGATGATTGGGACCCTCACAAAGCTAAAGATTGATGTTCCAACGGCCCGCCTATCTACTACTGGAGTAGATGGAACTATTCACACCTCTGATCCTACGATATATAGGCGATCTATGGATCAGATTATCCCAAGGACAGGCCAAAATAGACAGACTATAATGCACTCTATTTCTCTATGTATACTCTCAGTGTTTCGTATGATTCAATGAGTTACATGAGAGAAGTGCATTCCTTTTTAAAACGGAGGAAGGAGAGTTTGGGTGAGATTAGGATAAGGTCACATAATCCGATCACATTCCTATCTTCAATTAAAAATCAAATTCATATTTGAATTTGAAATTTAATCGAAAGGAAGAGACCAGAGAATACATGAGACTTACTCACTAGTGATTGCTCACAAGCGGGCCCTTGTCATGCCCCAAACTCAGAAATTGGGCTCACAAAATTCTCAATCACCGAATCCGGCGACGACAGCCTCCGTAGTACCCCATTCTCGGCTCCCGGTACCCATATACCATATTCCGATCCTGGGATGCTATAGGGAGGATTTATAATATCCATTTGAATCGTAATGAACATAATATAAGCATAACCCACAAACAATAACCACAAGAACACCATCACAAAATCCATTATGATAAAAAAACTTTAAGTACAATGCATAGGAAAGGAAAATACAAGATAGTGACAATAACAAAAACTCCAGAAGCTCGGCTGCACACTCCAATGACGGCGGGACTAAGGCTGCGTCTTGGCGGCACCTGCACGCATCAATCGTGCATAAGCTTATAGAAAGCTTAGAGGGTAGTGTAAGTGTGTGCGCAATATAAGCGTGCTCAGAATGCAAGGTCAGAGAAATGCAGAATCATGCTGATGAATACATGAATGCAATCAGCCGTACCAAGGCTATGCGGTGCAAGATATGAATGCTATCGGCCATATCCAGACCATGTGATGCGAGATGCAACTCAAGCATGCCAATCCTCATCATATATTAGTATAGTTTTCATTCTAGATAATCACCGGGGTCTAGTACACTCTATACCAGCTTACCGTCCCTATCCAAATGCACAAGTGGGAGAGAGGAAGAGACCTCACTATCCACCTGCCAATATCGGGCCCGACTCGTCGATAGCTGACTGATTCCTCAAGCTGGTCAAACTCAACTTAGAAGTTGCCCCCTCACTCAGGCAGGTAAGGTCACACCCCTTTCCAACCGACCACAACACAGTGAGAGATGCGGCCTACTGGTATACGGCCCTCATGCACTCGTGCATCCACTCGGTCTCGACGTTGGAGTCATCCTCTGATATCATCGGGTTTAGGGATTTTCACCCAGGGACATCTATGGCGCCCGTATGCTAGAACTAAACATTTTCGGTATCCAATCCAGCCACCCACGATGCGTCAGTGGAGGCTTTGACCTTAATGTTGCTAGGGCATACAATAATTACAATCATACAAATGCAAGTGCATGAGTCACACTACCAGTCATGCAACAGTCCTACGTGTACCATGTGCTCATGTAGGGCAACTTCGCCTATCAGGGAGCCCATAAACAGTTCGCTTGAAGGCATATGCTATGATCAGTCACTCGTCATATCAGACATACATATGATGCGTATGATCAGGAATCATGGATCTATACTACATGACATAGGATGATGGGCTTTGCGCATAACGAATATGGGCCTAGACGGCCTGCTCACTACAAATATGGGCCTATCAGTGGGCCTTAGGTAGAGAGAGACAATGTGGACATTTAACCAACATTATCCTTACAATGTGGACGTCAAACCAACATTTCTCCAAAGGTATAGCCCGCTATAAAAATCAATACATATACCATGGTGGAATCACACTACAATGGGCCTTATGTTCGCCTTATTGGGCCTCGACCCATGAGCCTTGAATACATCATAATGGGCCTCATAACATGGTTTCATATATATCAAAGTAGGCCCCAACAACGGCCTATAAACACATCAAGATGGCCTACATACATGGGCCCATATATACCAAAGTGGGCCTCAACATTGGGCCTATACACTTACCAAAATAGGCCTAAATACATGAGCCCATATATATCAGAGTGGGCCTCAATAATGGGCCTAAAAATACATCAAGATGGGCCTAAACACATCAGCCCATATGCATCCAAGTGGGCCTCAATAATGGGCCTAAAAATACATCAAGATGGGCGTAAACACATCAGCCCCTATGCATCCAAGTGGGCCTCAATAATGGGCTTAAAAATGCATCAACATGGGCCTAAACACATCAGCCCATATGCATCCGAGTGGGCCTCAATATGGGCTTAAAATACATCAAGATGGGCCTAAATACATGGGCCCATATTTACCAAAGTGAGCCTCATGTGAGGCTCACCATAATGTTTATTTTCCTATCCAATCTGTTGATAAGGTCACATGAATAGGGGGCCCACCAAAATGTCTATTTTCCAGCCAACCTATTGATATGGTCACATGGACCAAGGGGCCTACTGTAATGTTTATTTTCCAGCCAACCTATTAATGAGGTCATACGGATAGGAGGGGGCCCACCATAATATTTATTTACATCCAATCTATTCAGAGGTCATAAGGACCAGGGACCCACCATAATGTTTATTTCCATCCAACCTGTTGAGAGGTCACATGGACCAAGGGGGCCCACGGTGATGTTCATTTGCCATGCAACTTATTCATAAGGTCACGTGGACCGGGGTGTGCCCACAGTGATGTTTATTTATCATCCAACCGGTTTATGAGGTCACGGTTAGGGGACCACCATAAGGTGGTTCATAAATCCAGCCCACTCATTATGTGTGTCCCACCTGGTTGAGGATTCAGACCAAGTTTCAGCCTGTAACATCCCGAAAATCGAGGGGTCGAGTAAAAACTCCACTCTCGAGTTCCAAAATGTTATTTATGCAACATAAATGTGTATGATTGAATGTTGTCTGTGTTAATACATTAAACATGAGTGGGATTAATCCAAAACATCATATCATACTCTAGAGACTGTTAAATTAGCAAGCGGAAGACTGTGATAGTATGTATAACATATATAAACTGTTGTATATCTCCAGAATGTGAACATGGTACCAGGTTATATACATACATGTATACCTCAAAAGAGAAAGAAAGAATATACATGAGTGCTCTAAAAACATAAAATGACAAGTGTCAAGGTATCTAATCAACCTCCCTGTAATCCCGTCAATCAGAACACGTATAAAGGAGGAATCCTCCTCATCATCATCAAATCCAGCTCCGCCTCGCAGGCCGTGCCATCATTTGCAATCACAAAAAAAGTCTGTTGGGTGTCCAGGAACACAGTCCCGTAACGTGGGAGTGAGTAGCTAACTCAGTGGAATAATAGAGCAAGGATTAATATGTTCTCAAATCAATCATGCGATAATATTAAAGTAGTAAATCAAACAATCCTAAAACTGTTGTTAATGCAATATGACATGACGTGATGTATGCCCTCACCGACGATCTCCCTCATACGGCACCATCTTATGACCGCGGCATGCCACACTCCCTAAAGTGCTCCACATCTTCCAGGCACATGAAATGTAATGTTGATATGATTTTCGAGTTGTTATTAGTCCATTCAAACAGTAGGATTGGAAAACTAAGGTACCTCCCTTATATCAATCCCAACACAGATCCTGTCTAGGGTCGTCACTCCTAGTAATCTCATACGATGTATATTTTGTAGGTCGCTGTAAGGGCTGCCAGGGCTGTTGCTCGCACTCGTTGCATCGCTCCCCCATCACCTTATCAATACAGGCTTATTGTACTCAACTGCTACGGAAGGGTCGTCGCCTCCCGTAGACTCAGAATACGCTCGCGGTCACTACAAAGGGCTGCCAGGGCTGTTTCTCGCACTCGTTGCACCGCTCCCCCATCACCTTATCAATGAAGGCCGACAGCAAGAATATAGTGTCCCATACCACCATAATCTGCTCACGAGTCATAGGTGCTCACTGGTCACTACGGGGAGGTTTGTGGCCCCAGCGTAGGCCGACAGCTCGACCACGGTGTCCCATACCACCATGCCCGGCTCATGAGTCTTCGTGGATCAAGGTACCATGGTTAACAGGGTTTACAATGGTAAGTTCAGTACCCTAGGTTCAAGCAGTTATGACTCATGCAGGGTGAACATACAATAGCCAGTCGGGTTACTTGACGGGCTCGACTAGCACGATCGCATCTCAAGTTGAACGACATGAAGTGCGTAAAACACTTCGTATGGCCTAACCACTGTCGCCAACTCCAAAACACGACTCGCGTTCATCGACACGTTGTTCGTGGCAAATACAAGCTAGCCGTGAATTTTCTCTGTTACCGACTGCCTGGAGTAAGTATAGTCCCAAACAATTATGAATCCAATCAGCAATTCATGTAAGAGTATTGGAATTGAAATACAACCATGTGAGCATGTTAATACATGTTATATCGTACAACTTAAGTAAATCATCTGACACATGCCTTTCATACATATAGTGAAATTATGCATATCGCCAACATATAGGAAATCATTTCCATTAGCATATTAATTGAGAATTCAATCTCATACTAAATCATAATGAAATCATCAAGCACATGTTATAACATACAACTTAAGCGAATCATCAAGCACATGCATTTCATTCATATAATGAAATCATGCATATGGCTAACATGTAGAAAACCATTTACACCAGCATATTAATTGAGAAATCAATCTCAAACTAATTCATAACACCATTCAATTCAATACATACTAATACAAGCATTTATACAAACACTTACACTACACACTTAAGTCTACGTATAGTATGTCGACCCGAAGTGCGTATTTAGGCGAATCTCTTCACCAAACTAATTATGCACGTATTCCTAACATTCTAATGCGACAAGAAGCCATGTCAATCACGTCAGCAAAATATGCATGAAAACAGTACTTCCTACAAATGACTAAAATGCCCTAAATCTCATATTCTTCGCCGGTTTATGAAACAGGAAACGGACAGCTTGTTGTACATGTCAAACGGCGTTGCCGTCGATAATCTACTATTAAACGACATTGAAAGCTTTGGAAACAGTCAATCAAAGCGTCTAAAATCCGCACCTTTCACTTTATAGGTGAAGTGATTCGAACGGAGCGTATATGCTTCGTCTACGGCGAATAGAGAACCTGTTTTACAACATACATCAGCTATCTAACTACGGAAATGAAGAAACACTAAATCAGCAACTTTCTAGGGTTATTTCTTACCTGAAAATGCAGAGAAATCACCGGCCAGGTGATCGGAGTGTGTTGCTTAGGCATTTGCAGCAGGTGGCACGAGCAGCAAGAAATTCTCTCCTACTCTCTCTCGCAAACTCTCACCTTTTCTCTCTCCCAATCTAGGGATTTTTACAAATTCGGATGGGAGAGAGGAGTGAGGGTTTCAACCCTTTTTATAAGCCCAAACTTGCCCGAAATAGGCTCGGGAACAAGTTTCACTTGAGGGGTAACCAAATCGGGGCTGTTTCAGTCCAAAAGGACATTTCTGGTGATCCCCTGGCTGAACGCGATCGGACTTAAGCTCATGCATACTGGATCTAGCATACATCAAGTTTTCAGTCCGGCAGGGTTCGCAGATCGCCCGTGGCGGTCCAGTTTCAGTTCAGCGGTCACCGCACGTAGATCAGGTCTGCAAATCTCATGGTATGAAATAAAAATTTTTCCTAATCCAAGGGTGTAATTTGGTTGAATTCTGATGGTCAGAATGCTTAATACTGACACGTCAAGTCGTGTGCTAGATTTGAATTTCAAATTCCAATTCTATCCCTATTCGCACTCTATTCAGTCCGGGCTTAATGAAATAGCCTGTGATTATCGGTTGGACTTGATTTTCGAAATGATTGCCAAGTCCAGCTAGGCGGTTCTAACGGTCTAAGATAGGAGGTATCAGACTTTCGATGCGCGGTCTAGATCCAATACAAAATTTCAAAGTGGTCCAGAGAACAAACCTGCTTAGAGTTTGATCCGAGGTTATAGAGTATTATAGAGTCATTGGTTCCACTCGATTTGGGTCTTGTAGAATGTATTTAAAGTGATCAGGGACTATTTCCCAGTTACTCTAGCGTTGCGCTAGCTAACTTACGCTTAATTTCCATAGGAATTGATCCTAAGTGGTTTCTTTGGCTATGGAATTGGGTTCTGAGCGATTTTTCAGGTGTTTTAGTTGACCTACTGCCTAAGGACGTCAAATCCCAGGTTGGCCAAAATTCGGGGTGTTACACAGCCACATCCAAATTTTAGGTAGGCCCCACCAGATGATTTTATGTGTTTTAGGCATGTCTTCCCATGATTTTAGATGGTATTGCCCACCTAAGTTCCATATACGGCTGATTTTTAGGGTAGGGTAATTTTAGAATGGGGGCCCCACAATGGACGGTGTTGATGTACGAAACGCATCACGGTGGGACCCACAGCTGGGCCGTGAGGGGTAGCTGTCCGCCTGTCCGCCCGCCCACTGGCAGCGGCAGCAACACTTCTTTCTTTTTTTTTTAAAAAAAAAAGGGGAAATCCCGTGGTTTTTGGTAGGTGGGGCCCGCCTTAGGAAAATTCAACCCATTCATTGTATGTGTCCCACCAATTTAATGGTCTAAACCGAGTTTCAGGTGGGTCCAAGCTGCATGTAGATCCTAACATTTGATTCCATGTGGTTTGGCATACCATCACATGAATGATGATGGTGGGGGCCATCCGAGAACTTTTTATGGTTGATTTTTGGAGCCAACGCATCATTAAAGGAGACCTATTAAATGAACGACATGGATATAGAACATACATCATGGTAGGGTCCACAACTAGAGCCAATGGGGCCACCTTTTTTTCTAACGTTGGACGTCCAGACTCCTCTGGACGTCAACGCAGCAAATTTATTTATTTTTCCTAGGTGAGACCCACATTAACTAGATCTACCCTGTCCATTGAATGTGTCCCACAAAATTAGGGGTCCAAAATAAGTTTTAGATGGGTCCAAGCTTCTTGTGGACCCCAACAATCATTTTTTCAAGTTTTAACGGAAAATACTAACATTCTTAATGCCACGGCCCGCTAGATAATTGGATCGGTCTCATTTTTTGACTCAACGCCTAAAATGATGCAAGGGTTGGGATGGACGGCTTGGATCATGCATAAATATCAAGGTGGGGCCTACTTGAACCCCCATTTCCAAACTCGTTATGGGTAGCTTGTTAGTACATCCACGTTAGTTCACACTTCACGTTAGCGTCCAGCGTCCAAAGACACTGGGCGGCGTGGATGTTCACAAACATCATGGTGGGTCCCACATGGACGTGGCCCACCATGTTATATATATAATATCATATAATATATAATATGTAATATATTATATATATATATATATATATATATATTTATATATATACATATATATATGTGTGTGTGTGTGTGTGTGTGTGTGTGTGTGTGTGTGTGTGGAATATAGGATCTCCTAAATGTGGTAGGCCACCCCATCTAATGGATGTAATAGGTAATTTGGTAGGGCCCACTATATTCTTGGATGAAAAAAAGAGAAAGAAAGAGAAATCCACGTAGCAATAGAGGGACCCGCCACTATGGGCCCTCAATGATACATCACAACGGGTCCCACTAACATGTGGGTCCTCAAATCATTAAATCAACGGTAAAAACTCAAAGATCACCCACCTCTTGGCCTTCACTTTGCTCCCTTAGGCTTGCATACTCCTATTGTAAGACCCGTATCCTAGTCCGTACTGTTTCGTCAACTCCCACGATCCTTCCGGCCGAATTTCGACGACCTGCGATCAGTTATCAGCGTTTGCGCGTGATCACGAGTCGTGTCTCATATATTAGAGTCGGCTCAACCCGAGACTTGTACTAGTGCGATCGCGACGTCGCTGTGGTTTCGATGCCGAGTCTCGCGCACCGAGGCGGTACCCAGGCCAGGAGATGTGGGCCCGCGTTCAGTTTGAAGAAAACACCACGCGTTGCGAGTATCTAGAGAATCTCTATGAAATGTCACATCAATCAATATCATCCATCACTTCACATGTCAAGTACAAGCCACCATACTCTCTTACAAAAGTACTCTAAAGTCAACTTTTCCATCACCTCACCCATCTCTCTTCCCATCACTCCATCACTCTCTTACCCATCCCTCCCTCTCTCTTCACATCACATCTCTCATTTCTCTCTCTTTCATTCTCTCTCTCATTTTCCTCCCAAGCCACCTACGTCCAAGCTCCTCATGAGAGAGCTAGTGTAGCCCACCTTCGTACCATCTAATCTCACCCTCTAAAATCGATCTCAACCATTGAAATTGTACCTTTGGAGCTCTATCATGCATTGGCGGAAGAAGGAAGGGGAGATCAAAGGTGGGTGCTTTTAATTGTTGATTTTATGATTTAAGGGCCCACATATGTGGGACCCATCTTAATGTATTCATGTATAGGGAGGGCTCATAGTGGCGGGGTCCCTCCCCTCTCATGATCGTCTCACTCTCTCTCTTTTGATGTGTGTGGCCCACCCCGATCCACTTCATCATGATGTATGTATTATATCCATGTCATCCATACGTGCGGCCACCTCGATGTGCGTGGCTGGTGGGCCACGTGTACATGGACCCCACATTGATGCAGGTGTTGCATTCACACCGTCCATTCATTTCACATCCAGGAGTAGTATGAAGGACAAACACAAATATCAGCTTTATGCCAAAGCTGGTGGGTCCCACACATGTGGACCCACCTTTTGTGTATACGTTGCATCCATGTGGGACTCATGTAATATATGGGCTTTATTCAGCCGTCCATCCAGCAGAACTGGGACGGTGGGTCCCACTGCATAGACGTCAGCAGCTGTGTGGGACCACATGAGGTATGGTTATATCCAAGCCATCCTGCCACATATGTGGGGCCCACCTGCCATGTGCATGAAATCCAGTCCGTTCATCTACTGGTGGGCCAACAACGCAACAATAGCTGCCGTATTTCATTGGCGTCAGTGAGTCTGATAGTGAGGTATGAGTTATATCCAAAGTCCTCCATCCTTCTTATTTTTATTTATTTATTATTATTATTGTTGTTGGTGGGATCCACCCACACGTGTCACATGTGTGGAGTGACCCACCTTAGTGCTTGTATTATATAACCCCACCGTCCAGATATCTCCGGACGGTGTTGTGGCATCTCACTGTGTTGGACTGGTAGTCCATACCGTCCACCTGTTTTGGACAGACCGTGGGGCCCACCGCACATGTGTGGGAGTGGGACCTACCTTGATATATGTATTTTGCACCCACACCATCTCGGACGGTGTGCTGCATGGATATCCCTCATGATGTATGTGCTTTACCTGCTGGACGGAGCAGTGTACTCCACTATGATGTATGTGGTGTATCCACATGTGTGGAGCCCACGTATGATGTAAGGGTTTTATCCAAGCCGTCCATCATCTGGACGGAGGGATACCTCCATGATGTATCTGTTCTATCTTCATGCACACTGTCCATCAGTTTGAGAAAGTGGACCCCAGCTGATGTATGGGTATATCCCCACCGTACTCCCATATGCTGGGCTGGGACCCGCCCCTCATGCGCTGCACGTGCAGGGGTGAGGCCCACCCTAATGTATGTGTTATATTAGCATTGCGTGGGGCCCACACATAATGTATATGTTTTATTCATGCTGTCCACCATCCAGCAATGGACGGTGGAGCCCTCGGATGTAAGTAGTATTTTACCCACCCTGTTCAGTCCACGGGATGTGGACCCCACCTTGATGCATGTGCTTCATTCAGTGCCATCCATCTCAAGGGTCCATTGTGATGCATGTATTTCTTCAAGCCGTCCATCTGTTTTGCCACGTAGGGCCTACTATTAATGCATGTATTGTATATTTATGCTGTTCATTTATGCGTTCCCACCATGTTATGTGTGTTGTATCCTTACCGTCCTTCCAATTTTGAGGGGCCACATGTGATGTTTGATGTATGGGTTTTACCTACACCGTCCATATGGTGGGATGGTGGGCCCCTTTTTATGTATGTATTCTATATTTAGCTGTCCATCAAATTGGACGTGGACCCACCATGCCGCATGTGTTTTATCCAAACTGTCCATACATTTTGTGAGCTCATCCTTAGGCCTGAGATTAAAAATAAAGTAGATCTAATGGTCAGAAGGACCACATTGCAGAAAACAGTGCTAGGTGAATGTCCACCAATGAAGCCCTTTTTGGGGTCATGGAATTTTGGATCAATATGAGATTTATTTCCCCTTAATCCAGGTATTCATGACATTATGATCAAGTTGGACGGAAAATAAAGTGGTGGGTCCTACAATTTAAACGGTGAAAATCATTACCCCCACTATTATTTGTGGTATGGTCCATATGATCCTTTGATCTGATTCATTGTTAGGATAATGCTCTAAAATGATCCCTATAGATGGATGAATGGTGCAGCCCCAAGTAGTGCGGCTTACTTGTTGTATTTGGGAGGCCTAATATCACGTATTCAGGGCCCATGGGTTGAGGCCCATTGTGATGTACTTGGAGCCCATGGGTAGAGGCCCATAGTGTTGTGTATTAGGCCCATTTGTATCGGACCATTTGATCGGTCCAATTGATTAAGCCCATGTGACTCGATCCATTTGATTAGGCTCGATGTGATATATGGGGCCCGTTGTTGAGGCCCACCTTAATGTGTATGAGGCCTGTTGTTGAGGCCCACCTTGACGTATATACGGTCCAGTGATGCAGCTCACTTGATGTGTCCGAGGCCCATGGGTTAAGGCCCATTGTGATGTATTTGGAGCCCGTGGGTAGAAGTCCATTATGATATATTTGAGATCATGGGATGTGGCCCTTTATGAGGTATAGTAGGCCCGTGCCAGAGGCCCATTGTGATGCGGCTCATATGATGTGACCCACCTAATGTATGAGGGGCCCATGGATGTGACCCATCGCGATGTGTGTTAGGCTCTTGTGTGAGGCCATAGTCCCATTATATGCTCAGCCCTATGTGGGCCACTCCTTGGGAGCAATGTTGGTTAAAGGTCCACGTTGTTGGACAATGATGGTTGAATGCACGCATTGTGACCTTCCCTTAGGCCTTGATAGTTTCATTCTCATTATCACTTATGGGTTAACCCTAATCAGTGGGCCCCATTCACCATACATGGATGGATCCATGCTATTGAATTTGATATAACCACGACCGAGGGCCGATCTTTATATTATGGTTAACCGTCTATTCATCCATGGATCTCACCTTGTTTATGTGCTGATTGTCGGTGCCGATGATTAAGGATAATTACCGGTTATGATTGCCATGGCCAATTACCAACTCTGCTTATCGTGACCGATTGACCGATTACCAATTGTCAAGGTTGATTATCGTGACCGATTACCCATTATGGTCGATTATCGATTGACGTGGCCGATTTCGATTTTGCTTGTCGTGGCCGATTGACCGATTATCGATCGAGGTCGATTATCGTGATCGATTACCGATCGTGGCCGATTGTCAATTGACGTGGCCGATTGCCGATTTTTCTTGTCGTGGCCAATTGACCGATTATCGATCGAGGTCGATTATCGTGACCGATTACCGATCGTGGTCGATTGTCGATTGACGTGGCCGATTGTCAATTCTGCTTGTCATGGCCGATTGACCGAATCTAATTATCGAGGCCGATTATCGATCGAGGCCAATTATCGTGGCCGATTGTCGATTCCGATTGTCATGGCTGATCGCCGATTTCTAAGTGTCGAGGCCCAATGTGAAGTATATGCGGCCCGTATTTGAGGCCCGTTGTGATGTGTATCCAGCCCGTGTTCAAGGCCCAATGTGATGTATATGAGGCTTATGTGATGAGGCCCACTGTGATGCATTTGAGGGCTAGGCGATGGAACTCATTATAATGTATGTTAGGCCCATGTGAAAGGCCCATCTGATGTGTATTAAACTCTTGAGTGAGACCCATGGTGTTGTATATTTGGCCCTTGTGTGAGGCCATGAGTCCACTATATGTTAAGCTTTATGTGGGCCGTTCCTTGGGGTACAATGTTGGTTAAATGTCCACGTTGTCGATGTCGATTGTCAATGCCTGTTATTGATACCGGTTATGAGTATGTGATTGCATAGTATCATAATACATGCCCATATGCATCATCTGCATGTCTGTTATGAGATATGATTGACCATTGCATATATCATAGTGTTGGTTGTTATGAGACTCCCTGATAGGTGAAAATTGTCTCACATGAGCACACAATATGCGCATGATTGATGTATGGCTAGATTACATGACTTATGCATCTTGTATTGCATTGTGTTGTACTGTACGCCCTAGCGACATCAAGGTCGTAGCCTCCATAGGCATTTCATGGATGGTCAGATGGGATACCGAAAATCTGTTCTACATGGGGTGCTATAGATATCCCTGGGTGAAAGTTCCTAAACCCTCTTGGTTCCAGAGGTTGCTCCAACGTCTAGACCGAGTGAGTAGATGAGCGTTGAGTGCCGATTACCAGATGGTTGCGCTCTCCACTGTGTCGTGGTCGGTATGAAGGGGGTGCGGCCTTACCTGGCCGAGAGGAGGTGGCAATGCTAGGCTGAGTCTGACTAGCTCGAGGAATGGGTCCGCTATTGACGAGCCAGGCCCGATATTGGCAGGCGGATAGTAAGGTCTCTTCCACTCACTTGTTGCACGCGATGGGGCGGTAATTTGGTTTGGAGTGTAATAGACCCCGGTGATTCCCCAGAAGGAACCGTACTGATATGTGGACTTATCGAGTAGGAGTTGCATGCTCATTCATTCATTCATTCACTATCCACTCGGGTTGGTGGTGCGTAATTAATTGTTGTGTACCTTTGTTATGAAATGACTAACCTGAGATCAGGAGCTTACCACGTTGAATCTGACTATCCAAATTTAGGTATGGGACTGATTTGGATAGAAGTCCCTTGTGGTGGACCCCGTAACCTGCGATACTACGTACTATCATCTCGACTTCACACTCCAGCATGGTCATTTCATTCGTATCGCATATTGCATTACATCCGCAGGCATATGACATTTTGGATTGCTATGTTTCTGCACTTATATGGCCTAGACAGACTTAGCAGGATTTGTATATTGCATTATATCCTCGGCATCTGATATTTGGCTCTTTATGACTCCTTAATGCATAGTCATTTTATATTGCGTGTTCTGATATTGATTGACTTATGAACTTATCCATACTTCCGCTTACTCTGTCATTGTATGATTATGATCTTGTCAGTATTTCTGCTTATTCCGATAATGTACGATTTATGAATTACCAGTAATTTCGGTATTGTATGATGATGGTATTGTATTGAATACTTGACACTTACTTTGTGCATACACTTACACCACCCTATAAGCTTTCTATAAGCTTATGTACGATAGATGCGTGCAGGTGATGTTAGGCTGCAGCAGTGTTGAGCTTGGAGCATGCGGTGGTCTTCTGGAGCTTGATTCTCTATTTATGTATTTTCATTTCAGTATTGTATTCAAATGATTATATTAGTGGATATGTGATGACGATGTTGCTGTTGTGAATTGGGTAATCTTGTGGTTATGCTTATTACTAGTTAAATGTACATTTCAAAAAAAAAAAAATCCTCCTGATAGGATCCCAGGATCGGAATCTGGCATATGAATACTAGGAGTCGAGAATGGGGTACTACGAAGGCTTTCGGCACTGGATTCGGCGATTGAGATTCCTATGAATCCGATTTTCGGGTTTGGAGCGTGACACCTATGCTCGACTTTTAACGGTGGATGATGGAGCTTTGATGGTGGGGATGAGAGATGAGAGAGTGGGTTGTGAGAGTTGGGAAGGCTTGGGAAGTGTGAAATTTTTGCTTGAGAGAGTGTTTTTAAAAAAATGAGAGAAAGAATAATAATATATTAAAGGTATGGGTGGAGTGGTAGTTGTAAGGATGGGAGATGGATGGGTATGAGTGAGTTTGAAAATTGTAAAAAAGAGGAATGGTGAGGGGAGGGAAGTGTTGACTTGAGGGAAAAGAGAGAGTGGGCACTTGTACTTGTTGTTGGGTGATGTGGCATTAAGGTAAGGTGATGTACTTAACTTTATATGATGAGACATTTCGTAGAGATTCCCTCGAAGTCTGCAACGTGCGACGCTTTTTTGAATTAAACGCGGGCTTATATCTTGTACCCTGGGTTTCGGTTCGGTGCGTGAATGACGGCGTTGGAACTGCAATGACGACGCGATCGGTAAGGTATAGGTTTCGGTTCGAGCCGACTTCAGTATGCAGGACTCGGCTTAGGATCGCACGCAAATGTCAGAAACAGGTCGAGGATTGCCGAATTTTGACCGAAAGGACCGTGAAGGCTAACAAAATGGTACGGACTAGGACACGGGTCTTACAGGCCCATTAGTTTACGTCCAATATACACTCCATGAGAAATTCAACTTCCAAAGAACCCAAGATGCACTCACTCTCTACGCGCACATACACGTGTAGTGAAAGAGTTGTTTGGAGAGATGGCGTCTCATAGTGCAAGATGTGATGTCACGGCACAACAATAATAGCACTGTCTGGATGACGATACATTAATGGTTCGGCATTTTTTCATAGCCATCCGTTTTCAGCGAGATATTGGATGGCTACTAGGATGGTTGGATGGACGTGTTTCTTTTAAGCACTTGGCCGTAATGAGGTCAGCGCTGAATCCGAGTCCATTTAAAAATCAAAGAGAAACTAGCTTCACAGCACATATAGGTGGTGAAATTCCACTACGGCGTGAGTGTGCGGTGGTGTGTATAAAAAAAAGAAAAAGAAAAATAAAAAAAAGAGAGGAGAGATGTATAAAGGGAGAGAGATGACGTATGATGGAAGAGATGTGACGTCACTCTACAACAATAATAGGAATGACATAATTCGGACTGGATTGCCTCGTCTCACTGCCACCAGGGAGGTGCTTGACAGTGCTCCGTGGGTTCTACCATTATGTATTTGTTTTATCCACATCGTTTCTTTCTAGATGATTTTATGGTCTAAGCCCAAAAATAAGCAGATCTAAATCTCAAATGGACCACACTATAAGAAAACAGTGCTACCCAACCATTAAAAACTTCCTAAGGCCCAATGCAATATTTATTTGCCATGTAACCTGTTGATTAGGTCATACAGGCATGGATGAATGGAAAAAAATAAATATCACCTTCGTCCCAAACTTTTGTGGCTCCTAAAAAGTTTTTAATGGTTTGTGTTCAGTCAACATGGTTTTCTGTGGTGTAGTCCATACGAGATTTAGATATTCCCCATTTTTAGACTCATGCCCTAAAATGATATTGAACAATGGATGGATGGAGTGGATTAAACACATACAACATGCTGAGGCCCATGGAGCACCGTCTACTAGCTATACCTTACCATGATGTATCCATGCCGTCCATCCATTCTTCCAGCTCATTATATGACAATAGCCCAAAAATAAAGGAGATTCATATTTCAGGTGGACTACACAATGGGGAAACAATATTGACTGAATTTCAATAATTAAAAACTTTTTAAGGCATCTTTTTAAGGCATCCAACCTATTGATAATGTCATACAAATCTGGATCTGGATCCGAAACTTACGTGATCCTAAAAGAATTTCAACGGCAAACGTTCAATCTTTATTGTTTTCTGTAGTGTGGTTTACTTGAGATTTGGCTGCTCTAAAATGAATCGGAAAAATGGATGGACAGCGTGGACAAAATAGACACATTATGATGGGGCCACTGAACTTTGACATCAGCTAGCCGGCTACTGTTGGGGTCAGCAGCCAAACCGCGTCTCTTTTATGTAGCCGTCCTCTTTGAACGACATATATTGGATGGTTAGGATTGTTGGATAGAAGTGTTTCTTTAGAACAATAAGCGATCGATGATAGTCGCCAGCAACCAGATGTCTCAAGTTATCAATAGGAATCATAGAAAAGTTTGAATTGCTTTGATGTTTCAATCTGGAAGAACTTCAGGACATTCCCCATCCATAGTTGGGCTCCCAGATCAGGAGTCTGGATAAAAGATTCATCAGGAATCATAGAAAAGGATCACATAATCCTCTTAATAAAATATAGAAAATGACACTTTAAGAGATGTCCCCATATGATGAAAGCTACAAATTCCACAAATCTGGTTCTGTTCGGTATACATGATAGGAAGCTTTGCTAAGCCCACAAGCATGTGGTGGATCCCTTGCCCATCCACACACAAGCACATTTGCCAATATGGCACAAGTGTATCAGATCAAAGCATCCCTTCAGGTGGGCCACTTTGTTTAGACATTCTGGCATCAAAATCTGGCAATTTCACTCAGTGGCCACCTGAGACAAATATATATATATATTTTTTCCAGCCATTCGTTTGTTTTGTATACTATGGCTCGGCCTGCACTTTGAATGGTACACGTGGCATATATTAATTCAGGTTAAAACTGGCTTAATTGTGGAACCGACATCGCTAAGTTACAGTCCAAAGATCAAATTGGTCGGACAATCCCAGCCACTGATTTTTGGACACTTGTTTCTTAAAGAAGATAGTTGGATACTTTTAGTTTCTAACCATCCAATGAGTGCTCACTAAACCGGCTAAATTGTGGAACCTCCAGTCACTAAGTTACAGTCCAAAAATCAAATTTGTTGAACAATCCTAGCCTCTGATTTTTGGACACTTGTTTCTGAAAATAAAATCATTGGATATTTTTCATTTCTAAACGTTCATTAGGTGCTTGCCAATTCAAAAGTCAGATAATCAAATAAGCATACATTTTGGTTCATAATAACATTGAAACTGGTACGCATAATTTGGACAGTTTAAAAGTATTTCTCGTATTTAAATGGTGGTAGATGTGCTCACGGACTCTCAGTTGTTCTTTCTGTCCATTGAAGTTGCGCACATTAGCGGAAGTTAAACCTATGGGAAATTTTGAGATATGTCTCCCTTTCTTTTGTTGGGTTATTTTGAGTTTCTTGTGAGATTATTTATGCTGTTTTCCTTCAATTTTCATATAGAAGTGGCTGAAATTCACTGGGGTTTTATTAAGGAGTGCTGGGTTTTCAGGGTACTTTGTGCGTTTCTTATTGAAATTAGGGAATAAATCTGAGAACCCATGTGGGGAAGTTGAAGATTTGCAGGTTTTGAGTCTCTTTTATAAGATGGATTGCGCTATTTTCTAAAAAACTAGAAACATTGGAAATTTCATTGAGTTTTGCTAAGAAATGTTGTTGGGTTTCCAGATATTTAATGTATGCCTTACTGAAATTCAGGACTTGGTTATCTGTTTGGGGAATTTGAAGGCTTTTCTTTCGGGTTATTATGGCTCTTTTATAAGATGAGTTATGCTAATCTTTTAACACAAAATGGTAGAGATTCATTTGAAATTTGTGAAGGAATGTTGGGTTTTGGGGGTATTTGGGTGTTGCTTCATTGGTTTCAGGAATGAATGAAAACTTGCCTGTATGGGGAAGTGGAAAATGTGCTTTAAAGAAAAAAAAATAAAATACTTTGGGTTAAAGTGGGTTTCCTTCAAGGTGAACTATGCTTCTTTCTTATACAGTAATGGTGGTAATCTGCTTGAATTTTTCTATGGATTGTCGTGTTTTAGGATATTGTGTGAATATTTTATTGAAATTTGGGAATTAATGTGAATTGCCCATATAGAAAAGTTGAAGATTTGCAGATCCTTTTTTTTTTTTTTTCCTCAAATTATTATGATTTGATAAGATGAGATTATGCTATTTCTTTCTGTAAACAGGGAGAACTTATGTCACTTTTACTATGGAACATGCGATCTTTTGAGGCCATGTTTCTGCGTGCAAGTGTGTGTCTTTGTTTTTTAAATGATGAATTAGTGCAAGTCATCTGAGGAAATTGAAGATATGACACTTTTCTTTAGGGTTATTATAGGTATTTTATAAGATGCTATGTTTTCTTTGCCTCTGAAAATGTTGGCTATTCAACTTTAGTCCTGTTATGTAATGTTGATTTTCCATTGAAGTGTATATATTCTTTATTGGAAATCAGTAACAATATGAGATGTTTTGTATATATTCTTTTTATTGGAAATCAGTAATCATTTGACATGTTTTGGAGTTCTTTGCATGACTTATTTGGAAAAATTAATCAATTTGCTTTGAAGTTCATTTTAGACACATCCGCTAGAATTGCATGTTGTTTGGGAAAACAAAGATATATGGTCCACTATGTTTTCTATCTGTTTGATAATTGAGGTTGCCAAAGTGCCCATGCTAATGAGCTGAAACACTGTTAACTTCCCCACCTTTCACATTGTTAATTATGCCCTAGCTGCCATGTGGCCAGTCATCTTCCTATTGTTGTTAATGTCCCTTTAATGTCATCTGTCTGTATGCTTCGTGTATTGATCTTTCCTTTTTTCTTTTTAATGTTCTTGATGCTTTTAGTGGAAGGTGTGAACAAGGTTAGGCTAATTGGTTTTGTGTTGTGCTACATGATGATGTGAGCTAGATATCTGTTGTTGTAGCCTGATTTGGGCATCTGACAGCTCTCAATATGGTTATTTCAATAACCTTTGTGATGAAGGGAACTTCTTCAATCCCATTTGATAAATGAAAGGAAATTTCTTCAGTCATGTTTTGAGGGCTGCACTCCATTCCGGTTTGTACCCTGAAATCGTTATTTAAGAAATACTTCATTTTGGCTGAAACTGATTCAAGTGGTTACACAGTTGGGAACTGAAGAGTTGGTTCATTGTTGTTCTGCTCTTCTGCGTGTTGAAAACATGACTTGTTTTGTTCCAGTTACTACCTGAAATGAAAAAAGTGTTGCTTTGGCATAAAAATGGCCCCACTGATTTGATAATTCAAGTAAAGACTGAAGATGAGATAGCCCTAGTTTTACCAATCACAGTCACATTATCACCTACAATTCATCATTGTACTAGTAATCACCATTCACATAATCATCATCACCACCACCACCACAATATCGACAGTCTTGATCACTGTGCAAGGGCCTCCACTTGTACAAACCGAAAACACAATTGTGTGCTGGATATTGTTGTGTCAAGCATTGCATAAACCACTGCAACCCTACTCCGTTGTCCTTTCTTTTCCAGCAAAATCTCAGCTCCTTTCAATTACACACACACACACACAAAACCACCTTAGCTCCTTTCTTTCATGGCCTTTAGAACAAAAGATGCCCAAAATCTCAATGATTAGGATTGTTAATCTGATGGACCTCATGTTGATATTGGAAGATCCTGTCCCAATCAGGTCACTTGTATTTTTAAGCATGGAGAGTCATATATGTTATGATCCCAAGGGTTTAATGGCCTAACTTGATGCGTTCTATCAATCTCAAGGCTTTTGACATATTTGTTAGATTCTTAACAATTAGTATCAAAGTCAATACCATGTCTAGTGTTCGAGTCACGAAAGGGGCGACCTGTGGATAGGGCAACATGGACCAGAGTAAAAGTTGCCACAACATGGAAAGGGCTACTTGGACAGAGTACAACTGCCATGAGTGGAGAGGACTACCTGAACAATCGAAGTGCAGCTGCCATGCTTGGAAAGGGCAACCTAGAAAAGAGGCTTGAGTGAGTGTTTCCACAGAGTGGGTTGCTATGTAATGTAGGGGCATTTTCACACCGAGCTCGAATGGGGTGACCTGTGTGAAGCGGGTGGCACACTTGGGATGGGTGGCCTGTCTGAGGTGGGACCCGTGTGAAGTGGGGCCCATGATGGGGTTCGGCCGAGGGCTTGACCTGGGCTATGAGATAAATGGATTGATTCGCCACACTTTATCAAGCTTTTAAAGTGGTTAGTTTTTTTTGCATCAAAAGTAGTATTAGAGCGGGAGATCTTGTGTTTGAGACTCCTCACTTGGGGTGATTAATGCAGGGGCATTTTCACACTGGGCCTGAGTGGGGTGACCTGTGTGAAGAGGGAGCACACTCGGGGTGGGCAGCCCGTGTGAGGCGGGACCCATGTGAAATGGGGCCCATGAGGGGGGGTCTGGCCTAGGATATGAGATAAAGTGATTGATTAGCCACACTCTATTAGTTTAAGTAGGATTTATTTGCCACACCCTATCAGTTTAAACTTTTAGAGCAAGTGGTTAGTTGTCCTGTGTCATTGTGGATCATGGTGGAATGTTATGATCCCAAGGGTTTAATTGCCTAACTTGACGCATTCCATCAATGAGCTTTTGGTGTATTGGTTAGGTTCTTAACATTATAGCTACCCTATAAAATTTCCTTTTAGTTTGAGTGGTACATGAAGGTCACATAAAACTCCAGAGGCGCATCGCCATTTCTTTCACCCATCTTCGATTCTATAGGCTACATCCTTTTCAATCTTTCCACTCTCATGAATTATTGACCCAAAGTGTCAAAAGTGGTCATTTTGGAAAGCTTTTCGGTGAGCAATCTTAACTAATTCCTCGTTTTTATTTCTATTGGTACTAAAATTGCCCTCCATATATTTTATTTTATTCCAATTAATTTTAAATCCTTTAGATTTAAAGCATCCCTCCATAATTAGCTTCATGTTTATGCCCTCCATTATCTTGCCAATCAAAACTACGTTTACAACATTTGTGTAACATCCCGAAAATCGGGGGGTCGAGTAAAAACTCCACTCCCGAGTTTCAGAACATCACTTATGCAATATAAATATGTATGATTGAATGTTATCAGTGTTAATGTATTAAACATGAGTGAGATTAAGCCAGAACAACATATCATACTCCAGAGACAGTTAAACTTACAAGCGGAAGACTATGATAGTATGTATATCATATATAAACTGTTGTATGTCTCCAGAGTGTGAACATGTTACCAAGTTATATACATACATGTATACTCCAAACGTAAATAAAAAAAAGAATATACATGAGTGCTCTAAAAATATAAAATGACAAGTGTCAAGGCATCTAATCAACCTCCCTGTAATCCCGTCAATCAGAACACGCATAAAGGAGTAATCCTCCTCCTCATCATCAAGTCCAGCTCCGTCTCGCAGGCTGCGCCATCATCTGCAATCACAATAGGGACTGGTGGGTGTCCGAAAATACCATCCCGTAACGTGGGAGTGAGTGATCAACTCAGTGGGATAAGAGATCAGAGATTAGCATGTTATCAAATCAATCATGCACTAATAGTAAAGCAGTAAATCAAACAATCTTAATACTGTTGTTAATGTAATATGACATGATGTGATGTATGCCCTCACCGACGATCTCCCTCATACGGCACCATCTTACGACCGCGGCATGCAATCGTCCCTCAAGTGCTCCACATCTTCCAAGCACATGCAATGTAATGGTGATATGATTTTCGAGTTGTTATTAGTCCATTCAAACAGCAGGATTGGGAAACTAAGGTACTTCCCATATATCAATCCCAACACAGATCCTGTCTAGGGTCATCACTCCTAGTAATCTCATATGATAATATTTTATAGGTCGCTGCAAGGGCTGTTGCACGCACTCGTTGATCCGCTCCCCCATCACCTTATCAATACAGGCCTACTGTACTCTACTGCTATGGAAGGGTCGTCGCCTCCCGTAGACCCAGAATACGCTCGCGGTCACTACAAAGGACTCGTCGCCTGATCAGTGTAGGCCGACAGCAAGAATATAGTGTCCCATACCACCATAATCTGCTCACGAGAATAGGTGCTCACTGGTCACTAGGGGGAGGTTTTGACCCCAGCGTAGGCCGACAGCTTGACCACGGTATCCCATACCACCATGCCCGACTCATGAGTCTTCGTGGATCAAGGTACCATGGTTAACAGGGTTTACAATGGTAAGTTCAGTACCCTAGGTTCAAGCAGTTATGACTCATGCAGGGTGAACATACAACGGCCAGTCGGGTTACTTGACGGGCTCGACTAGCACGATCGCATCTCAAGTCGAACGACATGAAGTGCGTAAAACACTTTGTGTGGCCTAACCACTGCCGCCAACTCCAGAACACGGCTCGCGTTCATCGACGCGTCGTTCGTGGCCAAGATAAGCCAACCACGAATTCGCTCGGTTACCGACTGCCTGAACTAAGTATAGTCCCAAATAATTATGAATCCATATCAGCAATTAGGTAAGAGTATTGGAAATGGAATACAAACATGTGAGGATGTTAACACATGTTATAACGTACAACTTAAGTAAATCATCTTACACATGTCTTTCACACATATAATGAAATTATGCATATCGCCAACATATAGGAAATCATCTCCATCAGCATATTAATTGGTTATTCAATCTCAAACTAAATCATAAGAAAATCATCAAGCACATGTTATAACATACCACTTAAGTGAAACATCAAGCATATGCATTTCATACATATAATGAAATCATACATATGACTAACATGTAGGAAACCATTTACACCAGCATATTAATTGAGAAATCAATCTCAAATTAATTCATAACACCGTTTAATTCAATACATACTAATACAAGTATTTATACAAACACTTAAACTACACACTTAAGTCTACATATAGTATGTCAACTCAAAGTGCACATTTAGGCGAATCTCTTCGCAAAACTAATTATGCACGCATTCCTAGTATCCTAATGCGACAAGAAGCCATGTTAATCACATCAGCAAATTATGGATGAAAACAGTATTTTCTACAAATGACTAAAATGCCCTAGATCTCATATTCTTCGTCTATTTACGAAACAGGAAACGGACAGCATGTTGTACATGTCAAACGGCGTTGCCGTCGATAATCTACTATTAAACGATATTGAAAGCGTTGAAAACAGTCAATCAAAGCGTGTAAAATCCGCACCTTTTCTCTTATAGGTGTGAGAATTCGAACGGAGCGTATACTCTTCGTCTACGGCGATCAAGCGACCTAATACACAAGCTACATAAGCTACATCGCTAATGGAATTGACGGAAGCTTAAATCAGCAAGTGGTTAGGGTTTTCCTTACCTAGAAGTGCGTTGGAATCGCTGGAAAAGTGATTGGAGTGCGTCGCCTAAGCACGTGCAGCAGCAGCAGCAGGTGGCAGGAAAATCCCTCCCACCTTCTCTCACAAACTCTCACCTTTTCTCTCTCCCAATCTAGGGTTTTTCTCAAATTCTGATGGGAGAGAGGAGTGAGGATTTCAACCCCTTTTATAAGCCCAAAAGTGCCTGGAATAGGCTCGGGAACAAAGTTTACTTGATGTATATCCATTTCGGGGCTGTTTCGGTCCAAAAGATCATTTCTGGTGGTCCCCTGGCCGAACGCAATCAGACTTAAGCTCATGCATACAGGATCTAGCACACATCAAGTTTTCAGTCCGGCAGGGTTCGTAGATTGCACGTGGCGGTCCAGTTTCAGTTCAGCGGTCACCGCATGTAGATCAGGTCTACAATTCTCATGATATGAAATAGAAATTTTTCCTGATCCGAGGGTGTAATTTGGCTGAATTCTGACGGTCAGAACGCTTAATACTGACACGTCAAGTCGTGTGCCAGATTTGAATTTCAAATTCCAAATCTAACCCTATTCTCACTCTCTTCGGTCCAGGCTCAACGAAATAGCCTGTGAATGTCGGTTGGACTTGATTTTTGAAATGATTGTCAAGTCCAACAAGGCGGTTCTAACGGTCTAAGATTGTAGGTATCGGACTTTCGACGCACGGTCTAGATCTAATACAAAGTTTCAAAAAGGTCCAGAGAACAAACCTGCTTAGAGTTTGATCCGAGATTTTAGAGTATTATAGCATCATTGGTTCTACTCGATTTGGGTCTTGTAGAACGCATTTAAAGTGATTAGGGACTATTTCCCAGCTACTCTAGCGTTGCGCTAGCTAACTTATGCTTAGTTTCTAAAGGAATTAATCTTAAGTGATTTCTTTGGCTATGGAATTGGGTTCTGAGCAATTTTCCAGGTGTTTTAGTTGACCCATAGCCTAAGGACATCTAATGCCAGGTTGGCCAAAATCCGGGGTGTTACAATTTGCTTTGGGATCTCTTCTTGTAAATGCTTTGTTAACTCTTCCATAACCAATGTGAAAAGGTATGGACTCAATATCGCCTGGTGTAAGCCTACGATAATTGGGAACTCACTTGTCACTTCGCTATTGGTCCTCACATTTGTTACCGCTCCCTGATACATATCCTTAACAGTATCAATATATCCTCTTAAGACTCGATTCTTTTCCAACACCTACTAGATTAACTCTTTCTCTACGGAGAACCTTCCTCCTCTCCCTATATTTTTCCATCAATTGTCTAAGTAGAAAAATAGCTTCAACGGTAGACATCCCAAGCATGAAAGCAAATTGATTTTCTTCCCATACATTAGTCTTTGCTCAATCACTCTCTCCCAAAGTTTCATAGTATGGCTCAAAAGTTTAGTCACACGATAGTTTTGACACTGGCTGTCAACATGATGCATCCCTGTTGAGGAGAAGCCTTCAATCTTCAAGTTTTCATGTTGCTCGACCCGTCGTGGGGGAGCCACGACTGGTCGTGGGAGGCACTCGACTGGTCGTAGGTTCGAGCCCTGGCACGACTTAAAGTCTAGCGAGTTGTGTTGTTTTTTTTTCGGGGCCTGGGACCAGTCGTAGGAGAGCTACGACCGGTCGTAGGGGTCTACGACCGGTCGTAGGAGGGCTACGACCGGTTGTAGGTTGCGCAGTTTGTTCCGCAACTTTGTGCAAAACTGTAGATTTGAGTCCTTTTGCAACTGGAATGCGGAAGGAAAGTTTCCTAAACTATAAATAGGTGTTCCTAGGGCTTTTTTAGAGGTATGGGAAAGTTTTCTAAAGGGGTTCCAGGAAAATTAAAGGGTGTAGCAAGGGTGAGATTCAAGGTTGTTCGAATCGGGTAAGTCCTTTCACTTTGTAATTTCTGTTTTCATAGTGGAGATCTGTCGCTTTGTACCGTGATTTTTTTCCCACAAGGGTTTTTCACGTTAAATTTGGGTGTTCTCTGTGTTCTCTTGTGTGCTTGGTGCCATTGAATTGCTATCCTAGATCTAGATCTGTGTGATTCCGCAGGGCAAAACCCCCCAACAAGTGGTATCAGAGCTATCGTTGGGGCACAGATCTGAATCTGAGGGATTAGTAATAATGGCGAGCACTAAGTATGAGATTGAGAAGTACTCAGGAAAAAATAATTTTGAGTTATGGAAGGTTAAGATGATTAGCCTGTTAACTAAGCAAGGCGAAGATGGTGCTCTTGAGGAGCGGAAGTCTACTATGAATGATGCTGGTTGGAATGCTCTTGATAAGAAGGCTTTATCATCGATCCGTTTATGTCTCACGGATGAGGTTCTCTGCAATGTCATGAGGAAGAAAACTGCAGCTGGTCTGTGGGCGAAGTTAGAGGATGTCTATGCGAAGAAATCCTCGAAAAATCACCTACACTTGAAGCTGCAGTGGTATAACTTCAAGATGACAGAGGGTGGAGATCTGGAGGCTCACATCAGCAACTTTAATAAATTGGTTTACAAATTGCTGGATATGGAGGAAGTGATGAAAGATGAAGAACAAGCATGTATGTTGCGGAATTCTCTCCCGGCGTCCTATGAGGCATTCAAGGACACTATGTGTAACATGAATAAAATCCTGAGTGTCGACACAGTTATCTCAGCCCTTAAAGGGAAGGCTATGAGACAACTGAACAGCGACATGGGGACATCTTCTGATGCACTGTTTACAGTGGGTAGGAATTCTGGACAAGGTACAGGTTCTTCTGGTTCTAAATATAAATCTATGGGCAAGGATAAAGGAAAGGTAAAGTGCTAGAGTTGTGGGAAGGAAGGACATGTGAAGAGGGATTACGAAAATCCTAAATCAAAGAGAAGATTCTGAGGCTTCATGTAGGGAGGCTAATGTTGCTATGTCAGAAGGATCGAGTGGATGTGATGGTGATGTTTTATCTGTGTTTTCGCTTAGATGGTCATACGATGATCGTAAGGATGAGTGGTGTTAGACATAGGGGCATCTTTTCACATGACTCCTCATCGGAGTTGGTTCATCAGCTATAGGGAGTGCGATAGTGGACAGGTATTTATGGGCAATGACATTGCCTGTAATGTTGTGGTTGTTGGTTCTGTGGGCATCAGGATGTTTGATGGGGTGGAGCATACCTTGACAGATGTGAGGCACGTTCCTGATTTGAAGCAGAATTTGATTTCTTTTGGTGTGCTTGAGGCAAAAAGATGCAAGTACACAGGTATTGATGGTGCTCTTAAAGTATCCAAGGGGGCACGGGTAATCATAAAAGCGCAACGACTCGATAACTTGTACAAGTTGATCGGGAGCACTTTTAAAGGTGGAGCTACGGTGGATGTAGCGGATTCCACCTCTGCACGTGTGTGGCATGTTGGGCATGGCTACATGAGTGGGCAGGGTAGGAAGGATGAGACGTGCGGACAGGGATACAGAGAAGGTGGAGCAGCCACCTGTGAGAAGAAACACATGGCATGATCGCGGAATATCGGCGAGGTACATGGACGGCTCCAATATTGCAGGAGTATTCATCTTTTATTCAGATGGCTCTAGGTGAGCCTGGTATTGAAAAGTGAAAGGTGACTATGGGCGATGTGATGGATTCGTTGTACCAAACCGACATATGGGAGCGGGTGGAGCTTCTAGTGGGTCGAAAAGTGGTTGGGTGTAGGTGGATCTTTAGGAAGATATAACATAGATACAGAGCGAGGTTAGTGGCAATGAGTTATGCTCAGGGAGAAGGGATCGGCTTCTCAGATATATTCGCGTCGACGATATAGTAGGTGTCTATTAGATCCGTGATTGGCGTTGGTTGGCCAATGTGATCTTGAACTGAAAGGAAGGATGTGCAGTCTGCACTTCTGCAAGGAAACGTGAAGAACAGATCTACATGAAGCAACTAGAGCGGTTCGAAGTGAAAGAGGCTGAGAAAAGACTTTACAGGAGGTCGTTGTTCGACCTATCGCCTAAGCAATGGTTTGATTCTTTCATTATGGGTCAGGTATTGTATGTTGATGACATGTTGATCACCAATTATGACATGTCTGAAATCAATGTACTGAAGACTCGGGACATCCAGGATGAAGGATCAGGGGGTCTGCAAAGATGGTTCTTGCCGTTGAGACTGAAGGAGGAGTAGGCTTTGATAATCATAGGAAGAATACCTTGTGTGTAGGTATTGATCCAGGATATGATGGGCCAGGTAAAGCCGGAGAGCGTTCCCTACACGTCTCTCCTCAAGTTTTCCTCAGAATTTGTCCCAAAACAGATGAGAAAAAATAGGATATCTCATGAGCCTTATTCGAATGCGCTGGGCAGTGTATGCCATGGTCTGTATTAGACCGGTTATTTCACAGGCTATCAATGTGTAACATCCTGAAAATCGGGGGGTCGAGTAAAAACCCAACTTCTGAGTTCCAAAATGTTATTTATGCAACATAGATATGTATGATTGAATGTTATCTGTATTAATGTATCAAACATGAGTGAGATTAATCCAAAACATCATATCATACTCTAGAGACCGTTAAATTAGCAAGCGGAAGACTGTGATAGTATGTATAACATATATAAACTGTTGTATGTCTCCAGAGTGTGATCATGTTACCAAGTTATATACATACATGTATACTCCAAAAGTAAACAAAAAGAATATACATGAGTGCTCTGAAAATATAAAATGACAAGTGTCAAGGTATCTAATCAACCTCCCTGTAATCCCGTCAATCAGAACACGCATAAAGGAGGGATCGTCCTCCTCATCATCAAGTCCAGCTCTGCTTCTCAAGCAGCGCCATCATCTGCAACCAAAATAGGGACTGGTGGGTGTCCGGAAGCACCATCCCGAAACGTGAAAATGAATAGCTAACTCAGTGGAATAATAGAGCAAGGATTTACATGTTCTCAAATCAATCATGTGATAATAGTAAAGCAGTAAATCAGACAATCCTAATACTGTTGTTAATACAATATGACATGGCGTGATGTATGCCCTCACGGACGATCTCCCTCATACGGTACCATCTTACGACCGCGGCATGCCACACTCCCTTAAGTGCTCCACATCTTCCAGGCACATGCAATGTAATGGTGATATGATTTTTGAGTTGTTATTAGTCCATTCAAACAGCAGGATTTGGAAACTAAGGTACTTCCCTTATATCAATCCCAACATAAATCCTGTCCAGGGTCATCACTCCTAGTAATCTCATACGAGGTATATTTTGTAGGTCACTGCAAGGGCTGTCAGGGTTATTGCACGCACTCGTTGCTCCGCTCCCCCATCACCTTATCAATACTGGCCTACTGTACTCTACTGCTACTGAAGGGTCGTTGCCTCCCGTAGACTCAAAATACGCTCGCGGTCACTACAAAGGACTCGTCGCCTGATCAGTGTAGGCCGACAGCAAGAATATAGTGTCCCATACCACCATAATCTGCTCACGAGACTAGGTGCTCACTGGTCACTACGGGGAGGTTTGTGGCCCCAGTGTAGGCCGACAGCTCGACCACGGTGTCCCATACCACCATGCCCCGCTCATGAGTCTTCGCGGATCAAGGTACCATGATTAACAGGGTTTACAATGGTAAGTTCAGTACCCTAGGTTCAAGCAGTTATGACTCATACAGGGTGAACATACAACGGCCAGTCGGGTTACTTGACCGGCTCGACTAGCACAATCGCATCTTAAGTCGAACGACATGAAGTGCGTAAAACACTTCGTGTGGCCTAACCACTGCCGCCAACTCCAGAACACGGCTCGCATTCATGGACGCGTCGTTCGTGGCCAAGAAAAGCCAACCACGAATTTGCTCAGTTACCGACTGCCTGGACTAGGTATAGTCCCAAACACATATGATTTCACATCAGCAATTCATATAAGAGTATTGAAAATGAAATACAACCATGTGAGCATGTTAACACATGTTATAACATACAACTTAAGTAAATCATCAAGCACATGCATTTCATACATACAATGAAATCATGCATATAGTCAACATGTAGGAAATCATTTAGGTCAGCATATTAATTGAGAAATCAATCTCAAACTAATTCATAACATCATTTAATTCAATACATACTAATACAAGCATTTATACAAACACTTACACTACACACTTAAGTCTACATATAGTATGTCGACCCGAAGTGCGCATTTAGGCGAATCTCTTCGTCAAACTAATTATGCACGTATTCCTAACATTCTAATGCGACAAAAAACCATGTCAATCACATCAGCAAAATATGAATGAAATCAGTACTTCCTACAAATGACTAAAATGCCCTAAATCTCATATTCTCCGTCGGTTTACGAACCAGGAAACGGACAGCATGTTGTACATGTCAAACGGCATTGCCGTCGATAATCTACTATTAAACGACATTGAAAGCTTTGGAAACAGTCAATCAAAGCGTCTAAAATCTGCACCTTATCTCTTATAGATGTGTGAATTCGAACGGAGCGTATACGCTTCGTCTACGGCGAATAGAGGACCTGTTTTACAAGATTTATCGGTTAACAAGCTATGGATCCTAGTGAACCTCAAATCAGAAACTTCTTAGGGTTATTTTTTACCTAAAAATGTGGAGGAATCATTGGCCAGGTGATTGAAGTGTGTTGCTTAGGCACTTGCAACAGGTGGTGCAACGGTAGAAAAATTCTCTCCTACTCTCTCTCACAAACTCTCACCTTTTCTCTCTCCCAATCTAGGGTTTCTCTCAAATTCGGATGGGAGAGAGGAGTGAGGGTTTCAACCCCTTTTATAAGCCCAAAAGTGCCCAGAATAGGCTCAAGAACAAAGTTCACTTAGGTTATATCCATTTTGGGGCTGTTTCGGTCAAAAAGTACATTTCTGGTGGTCCCCTGGCCGAACGCGGTCGGACTTAAGCTCACGCATACCGTGTAAGACCCGTATCTTGGTCTGTACCTTTCCGTACACTTCCGCGGTCGTACCGGTCGAATTCCGGCAACTTTCGACCCTTAGACGATATCGACGGACGACCCTGATTCATATGCCGACAACCCGAGTCGACTCAACCCGAGACCAATACCATAGCGACCGCGCCGTCGTTGCGGTTCCGATACTGTGACTCGCGTGCCGAGGCGATACCCTGATCAAGAGTTATGGGCTAACGTTCGGTGCGAGAAAACGCCGCGCGTTGTGAAAACTAAGGGAATCTCAACGATGTGTCACATCAATCATATCAATCCCATCAATCAATCACCCATCAAGCCATCACATGTCAAGTACACATCACTCTCACCTATTTTCCCAAGCAACCACAAAAGTCTCCCAAACCCATACCTCTCTTACACAAAAAGCCAACAAAGTCTTCTTAACCCATACCTTTCTTACACAAAAGGCCAAAAACTCAAGTTTTTCTTACAGCACCATCGCTCACCCATCCATCCATCACACTCTCTCTCCCTTTACATCACTCTCTCTCTTTCTCTTTTTCTCATTTCAAAATTTCCAAGCAACAAAGGATTTCCAAAACTCCATATGTATGGAATTTCTCCAAAGTCCCTAAGCTCTAAGTGGCCCACCTTCCTACCCCAAAATCTCCCATCTCAACCCTCCATTCTTCATCTTAGCCATTGAAGTTGAAGACAAGGTGCCAAGGAACCTCTAGGAGCAAGAAGATCGGACGGGGGTGCTTCTATAGGGTAGATTTTCTTATTTTTATGGTGGACCAAGTGAGGCCCACCGATCAATGGTGTGGATCTCACTTGGGACCCTTATTTGTGGCCGATGGACCACTTGGATCATCATGATCGTTCCATGATAGGGCCATTCTCCATGGACCCCATCATGATGTTTATTTCATTTCAAAAAGGTCATCCAGACCATCCATAACGGTGGAGAATGGATCTCCACCGTTGATTTACATTTTTATGGTCCTTTGTTCAAAGGGGTCCGTTGTTATATGATTTCATGTAAGGGAGGGCCCATAAGGACGGGGTCCCTCCATCACAAGTCGTGTCCCACTCTCCATGTCTCTCCCTCTCTCTTTTATTTTATTTTATTTTATTTTATTTTATTTTATTTTATGGCAATAGGATGGTGTGGCCCACTTGAATGGATCCCATCTTGATGTATTTATTTTATTCAAGTGGGGCCCACCTTAGATGTTATTTCCATGCCACCCATCATGTGGTGGCCCACTTCATCAGGCCCACCACAAATATTTCTTTTATGAAGGCCAGCCGTCCAGCGTCTGGGACGCTGGACGTTTCTAAGGAAATGAGAAAAAGAAGAAAAAGAAAGGAAAAAGGAAAGTAGAGGCTTTTGGGTGGTCCCCTTGCATAGGCCCCACCTTGATGTTTATGTCCGATCCAAGCCGTCCATCCTCTTACCCACGGTGTTTTAGCCGTTGGGTAGAAGTTTGGAGCTGATCCAATCACCTGGTGGGCCATAGCGCCAAATATTACGCCCTCACCATTCAAACTCTATTTTTTTATTTTATTTCTTTTCCAAGCATCAAAAAAATTCAAACTCTAGACTCATTTGGACGGCGTCGAGCCACTGAACGCAATGGTCGGGACGGATTTTGGTGCAGCGGGCCCTACGCACAAAAACCCCGGGAAAACAATTTTTTCCTAAAAACGTAAAGAGGCAGAGCCTCTGCTTCCTGTCAGCGGCCAGCTGCTGCACCCAACAGCGTGCTGGCGTGCAGGCGGGCGGGCGGGTTGCCGTGCAGCGACCCACGGCTGCCGCCGTGGGCCCCACATGATGTACATGTTTTATCTACCCCGTCCATTAGGTGGGTCCCCTTCTTAGGTGGGCCCCCTCCGAATTTCAGGTCGATCCAAAACTCAGGCGGCCCACATCGTAGGAAACAGTGTGAATAAGCATCTACCATTGAAACTCTTCCTGGGGCCCACAGAAGTTTCGAATCAAGCTGAAATTTTTGTTTTCCGTTCATACAGGTCTGAGTTACCTTATGAACGGGTTGGATTTCAAATAAACATCACGGTGGGCCCTACGTGGGACCCACCTTTGTACAGGCAAGGGCCACGTGCCCTCCTCTCTCTATATCTCTCTCTCCCTCTCTACCTCTCTCTGTCTCTCTCTCTCTAGCGATATTAGACTGTGGGCCCCATCTCATGTATGTGTTCCGGGCCATGCCGTCCATCTGTTTGGATGGTGGGGTCCACTGTCAGCTGACGCCAGCGAGTTCTGTGGGACCCACCATTTCATATATTCTATTATATATTATATATTATATATTTTATGTTATATATATTTATGTATGCTATATAGTTTAAATGTATATTTTATAATATGAAAATTGTAGTGGGCCCTAGACCATGTGTCCCTATGAATAGTTTGGATGGGAATAAATGTTTTGTAAGGCCCATAAGTCAGGACCCATTGAATTCAAAAAAAAGGGCTATGGGCTAGGCCCATTTGATTTATAAAATGCTTATAGGCTAGGCCCATTTGATTCATTTAAGGCCTAAGAACTTAGGCCCATTTGATGTGTTGCAAGTCCATGGGACTAGGCCCATTTGATGTACTTCAAGGCCCATGAAATTGGACCCATTTGATATATGTAAGCCCTAGGGGTTAGGCCCACTTTGATATGTATACAAGGCCTACGGATTTAGGTCATTTAATGTACCATAAGGCCTAGGGGTTTAGGCCCATTGAAAGCATTTTAGGTCTATGGGTTGAGGCCCACTTGATCTACATGTGGGACCCAATTGGTGTGGCCCATTGGTCATATATTAGACTCATGTGACTAGGTCCAATTGATGCAATCTAAGGCCCACGGGTTTTGACCCATTGCAATGCACATAAGACCCATTGGTGTGGCCCATTTATGTGGCCCATCTGATGAATAAAAGGCCCATAGAATATGACCCATTTGATATATATGTGAGGTCCAATGGGGACAACCTACGGTCCATTGCAATGTGTAAATCCATGACAGACTAAGTACTGATGTTTACAAAGATCGTGCCTGGGAAGCAATGTTGGTCTGACGTCCACATTGTGAGCGTAATGCTGGTTGGATGTCCACATTACGACTCTCCTTGGGGCCTATTGTTAGGCCTGTACTTATCGTATTTAGGCCGTCCAGGTCCATCTGCATTGTAAGATAGTTCATCTTATTATAACATGTTTAGTACAGTTCATGACTCATGATCATACGCATCATATGTATGCTTGACGTGAGAATTGTCTGATCGTAGCATTTGCCTTCGGACAGGTTGTTTTTGGGCTCCCGGTTAGGCGGTGTTGCCCTACATGAGCGCATGGTATGCGCAGGATTGGTTGCATGACTGGATAGCGTGATTCATGCATTCCGCATTTTTGTGACATGGTTATTGTACGCCCTAGCAACATCGGGGCCGTAGCCTCCACAGACGGATCGTGGTTGGCAAGATTGGATGCCGAAAATCTTGTTCTACATGGGGTACTATAGATATCCCTGGGTGAAAGTCCCTAAACCCTTATGGTACCAAGAGGTTGCTCTAACGTCTAGACCGAGTGGGTAGATGAGCACTGAGTGCTGAATACCAGTTGGCTATGCTCTCCACTGTGTCGTGGTCGGTTGGAAGGGGGTGTGGCCTTACCCGTCCGAGTGTAGGGGGCAATGCTAGGCTGAGTCTGACCAGCTCGAGGAATGAGTCCGCTATCGATGAGTCGCGCCAGATATTGGCAGACGGATAGTGAGGTCTCTTCCACTTACCTTATTGCGCGCGATGTGGCGGAAATCTGGTGTAGAGTGTACTAGACCCCGGTGATATTCCATATTTGAGCTGTACTGATATGTGGACATAGATGAGGACCTGTATGCTTGAGTTGCATTGCATATAGCATGGCCTTTGGTGGCCGATACCATTCATGTCTTGCATTGTATAGCCTTGGTACGGCTCATGATGTTATGGTTCATCTGTATATTCCGCATCACTCTGTCATTTGCATGTTCATATTACTACCTTGCGCACACACTTTCACCACCCTCTAAGCTTTCTGTAAGCTTATGCACGACCGTTGCGTGCAGGTGACGTCGGATCGCAGCAGCGTTGAGGCAGGAGCACGTTGCTGATCATTTTGGAGTTTTTCTGTTATTTACCATTATATTTCCCTTTATGCCCATTGTACTTGTAAAGTTTTTGATCATAGTGGAAATGTAATGGATTTCTTGGTTGTTGTTTGTGGGTTATGCCTTTGGTTATGCTTATTACGAATCAAACTGATGTTGAAAATCCTCCTCGTAGCATCCCAGGATCGGAACCTGGCGAATGGGAGCTAGGAGCCGAGAATGGGGTTCTACGGAGGCTGTCGGCGCCAGATTCGGCGATCGGGAATTTTGTGAGCCCGGTTTCTGAGTTTGGAGCATGACATACCGGATCTAGCATACATCAAGTTTTCAGTCCGGCAGGGTTCGCAGATCGCACGTGGTGGTCTAGTTTCAGTTCAGCGGTCACCGCACGTAGATCAGGCCTGCAAATCTCATGATATGAAATAGAAATTTTTCCTGATCTAAGGGTGTAATTTGGCTGAATTCTGATGGTCAGAACGCTTAATACTGACACGTCAAGTCATGTGCCAGATTTGAATTTCAAATTCCAAATCTGTCCCTATTCTCACTCTCTTCGGTCCAGGCTCAATGAAATAGCCTGCGAATGTCGGTTGGACTTGATTTTCGAAATGATGTCAAGTCCAGCTAGGCGGTTCTAACGGTCTAAGATTATAGGTATCGGACTCTCGACGCGCGGTCTAGATCAAATACAAAGTTTCAAAGAGGTATAGAGAACAAACCGGCTTAGAGTTTGATCCGATGTTTTAGAGTATTATAGCGTCATTGATTCTACAAGTTTTGGGTCTTGTAGAATGTATTTAAAGCGGTCAGGGACTATTTCACAGCTACTCCAGCGTAGCGCTAGCTAACTTATGCTTAGTTTCTAAAGGAATTAATCCCAAGTGGTTTCTTTGGCTATGGAATTAGGTTCTGAGCAATTTCTCAGGTGTTTTAGTTGACCCATTGCCTAAGGACGTCTAATCTCAGATTGGCCAAAATCCGGGGTGTTACAATCTACCCTCCTTAAAACACAATTTCATCCCCGAAATTAGCGAAGGGTAAGTAGCACCTAGTAAGACTTTAGTATTGACATTCTAAGAAAGGGTCAATCCTATTTAATGACCTAACTGCACGTATATCCTAACTCAAATGTTTCGATCTTGGGCCAGTGGGGAAGAGGCCAACCACACTTCCGCTGCGCCACTCTGATCGAACGATAGCGTTGACTGACCTAACTGGATTGGACTCAATACGTTCTACCCCCCTTAAAACTTGGTTCTACTTAAAGTTCAAGAGTCTTTGCATCGCTCCGTATATCGGAACGCGGTGCAACTTAGGGGCTATCCTTAACATGAATTGGGAAATAACCTCTCATTACAGTGGTTTTTTCCCCTTGCCAATGCTGCGTTCTATGACACTGGTATCTATGGTGATAGAGATGAGCCTAATCTCTATTGGCTACACGTCCTCAACATTTTTCAAGGGCAAAGCAATGACTTGTGGTTATATGTGGTCGGGCCAACACAGAAGAAAAGTTGTGTAGTGGGTCTGAGCCGGGTACATAAATCTTCTGCCCCGCGATGACAGAAAATTTGTTGTATCAGTCCTCAATCCTAGTCGATGCCGATCTTCTGCTTGATCAGAGCATTGGATTCATTAGTAACTACTAGGATTAAGAAGTTGATTCAAACCGCGAATACTTCGCTGATAATTGCATTTCCTTTATTCCGCGTTCCCGAATGCAGTAAGCCTTTGGGGAAGAAAATTCTAAGGGGCGTGCTAGTTCATTCTAAGTTCAATCGGAGGGATTTATAAATGTTCCCTGAGAGTGAATGGTTCCTTCCTATGGGCAACAACAGAAGTCTATAAGTCATAAGGGGACCTATCGAAGGAATGAGGTTCTACCTCAACCAAATCTAACCTACAATTCCTTAGCATATACAGGCTTTACACTACTTAAGGTAACTAGTAGGCTAGTCTGTAACTCAGTAGCTATAATCCAAAGCCTAAGTTTATACGTTAAATGGTTCCATACCATTTCTACTATAGGGAATTGTTCTATCACTTAGGGTCAAGATTATCTAAATAGAATTAAATTTCCTATATCGTCAGATCCTTCAAATCTAGAAGTGCTAATACTAGATCCAAAACGCCAAGGGCCTATAGTATGAAATGAAACTACATTCCTAATCCCATGTTGGGATAGGGAGTGGTATGCTTGTATAACGCCCGGGAAAAATCCATACTTGGACTTGAGTACCAACTCGACCCGAAATTGTGTAGAATTAATTCCTTTAGAAAATAAGTCTAAGTTAGCTAGCGCAACGCTAGAGTAGCTGGGAAATAGTCCCTGATCACTTTAAATACGTTCTACAAGACCCAAATCGAGTAGAACGAATGACTCTATAAAACTCTATAACCTCGGATCAAACTTTAAGCAGGTTTGTTCTCTGGACCACTTTGAAATTTTTTATTGGATCTAGACCACGCGTCGAAAGTCCGATGCCTACTATCTTAGACCGTTAGAACCGCCTTGTTGGACTTGACAATCATTTCGAAAATCAAGTCCAACCGATAATCACAGGCTATTTCATTGAGCCCGGAATGAAGAGAGTGCGAATAGGGACAGATTCAGAATTTGAAATTCAAATCTGGCACACGACTTGACGTGTCAGTATTAAGCATTCTGACCATCAGAATTCAGCCAGATTACACCCTCAGATCAGGAAAAATTTCTATTTCATATCATGAGACTTGCAGCCCTGATCTACGTGCGGTGACCGCTGAACTGAAACTGAACCGCCACGTGCGATCTACGAACCCTACCGGACTGAAAACTTGATGCGTGCTAGATCCTGTATGCATGAGCTTAAGTTCGATCGCGTTCGGCCAGAGGACCACCAGAAATGGTCTTTTGCACCGAAACAGCCCCGATTTGGATATGCCCTAAGTGAACTTTGTTCTTGAGCTTATTTTGGGCATTTTTGAGCTTATAAAAGGGGTTGAAACCCTCACTCCTCTCTCCCATCCGAATTTGAGAGAAACCCTAGATTGGGAGAGAGAAAAGGTGAGAGTTTGTGAGAGAGAGTAGGAGAGAATTTTCCTGCCTTTGTGCCGCCTGTTGCACGTACTTTAGCAACATACTTCAATCACCTGGCCGGTGATTCCTCCACGTCTTCAGGTAAGAAATAACCCTAGAAGTTGCTAATTTGAGGTTCGCTAGGATTCGTAGCATGTTAGCTGACGTATCTTGTAAATTAGGTTCTCTTATCGTTGTAGACGAAGCGTTTATGCTCCGTTCGAATTCACACGTTTATAAGAGATAAGGTGCGGATTTTAGACACTTTGATTGACTGTTTCCAACGCTTTCAATGTCGTTTAATAGTAGATTATCGACGGCATCGCCGTTTGACATGTACAACATGCTGTCCGTTTCCTGTTTCGTAAACCAACGAAGAATATGAGATTTAGGGCATTTTAGTCATTTGTAGGAAGTACTGATTTCATTCATATTTTGTTGATGTGATTGACATGGATTATTTCCACATTAGAATGTTAGGAATAAGTGCATAATTAGTTTGGCGAAGAGATTCGCCTAATTGCGCACTTCGGGTCGACATACTATATGTAGACTTAAGTGTGTAGTGTAAGTGTTTGTATAAATGCTTGTATTAGTATGTATTGAATTAAATGATGTTATGAATTAGTTTGAGACTGATTTCTCAATTAATATGCTAACATAAATGATTTCCTACATGTTGACTATATGCATGATTTCATTATATGCATGAAATGTATGTGCTTGAAGATTTGCTTAAGTTGTATGTTATAACATGTGTTAACATGCTCACATGGTTGTATTTCATTTCTAACACTCTCATATGAATGCTGATGTGATTCCATAATTGTTTGGGACTATACTTAGTCCAGGCCGTCGGTAACTGAGCGAATTCGTGGTTGGCTTATCTTGGCCACGAACGATGCGTCGATGAACGCGAGCCGTGTTTTGGAGTTGGCGGCAGTGGTTAGGCCACGCGAAGTATTTTACGCACTTCATGTCGTTCGACTTGCGATGCGATCGTGCTAGTCGAACCCGTCAAGTAACCGGACTGGCCGTTGTATGTTCACCCTGCATGAGTCATAACTGCTTGAACCTAGGGTACTGAACTTATCATTGTAAACCCTGTTAACCATGGTACCTTGATCCACGAAGACTCATGAGCCGGGCATGGTGGTATGGGACACCGTGGTCGAGCTGTCGGCCTACGCTGGGGCCACAAACCTCCTCGTAGTGACCAGTGAGCACCTAGTCTCGTGAGCAGATTATGGTGGTATGGGACACTATATTCTAGCTGTCGGCCTACACTGATCAGGCGACGAGTCCTTTGTAGTGACCGCAAGCGTATTCTAAGTCTATGGGAGGCGACGACCCTTCAGTAGCAGTAGAGTACAGTAGGCCTGTATTGATAAGGTGATGGGGGAGAGGTGCAACGAGTGCGTGCAACAGCCCTGGCAGCCCTTACAGCGACCTACAAAATATACATCGTATGAGATTACTAGGAGTGACGACCCTAGACAGGATCTGTGTTGGGATTGATATAAGGAAAGTACCTTAGTTTTCCAATCCTACTGTTTGAATGGACTAATAATAACTTGGCAATCATATCACCATTACATTGCATGTGCTTGGAATATGTGGAGCACTGAGCGGGATGCACGCATGCCGCAGACGAAGATGGTGCCGTATGAGGGAGAATGTCGGTGAGGGTATCCATCATATCATGTCATATTGCATTAACAACAGTATTAGGATTGTCTAATTTACTGCTTTACTATTATCGCATGATTGATTTGTGAACATGCTAATCTTTGCTCTATGATTCCACTGAGTTGATCACTCATTCCCACGTTACGGGATGGTGTTTGCAACACCCACCAGACCCTGTTTTAGATGCAGGTGATGCTGAGATCCAGGAGGCAGAGCCAGACTTTGATGAGGATCAAGATGAGTTCGCATACATGTAGTACCATGATGGCTTTGCTTAGGTGACCTGGGTTGACGGGACTTCATAGTGGGACTCTTTTGGACATTTATTTTTGTCATTTACATGTATATGAGACTCAGTGATGTATTCATACTTTAGTGACAGTCGAGATCTACTTTGTTTTTCCATAAGTGATATATATATTCTTTAGTCTTCCGCTTGCTTTTATCACTGGATCTGGAGTATGAATTGCTGTTTTGGTATACTTTTACTCATGTGAATGCTTTAACTCAGACAACATTGAATCATAATCATTTTTTTTGCATAAGTGACGGTCTAGAACTCGGGAGTTGAGTTTATACACGACCCCCGATTTTCAGGGTGTTACAAGTTGGTATCAGAGCATGAATAAGAGTATACTGGGCCTGGGTTATGGTCACGCGACATACGTGATCGCTTCCTTTGACTTAGGTGGGTGCGAGAAGGGTCTAGAAACACTTGTAGGATCGCAGATTCGCCAATAGGCGAAGTCTATTTAAATCGATCGCGCGATCGAGTTCGTGACGCATCTAGGGTCGCGTGAAGCAACCCGAATAGCTCCTAGGTTGTAGGTGAGTGGGTTGAGACATTCTTTGAATGATTCTAAACCCATAAATGTGAATCCTTGGGCCGTGGGACAACCACGACCCCTGTATTCAATCGTCAGGGCTTAAAAACCCCATTTCACCAAAAATCTTCAAAATTCTTCCTCTCACCACTCCAATCTTCAATTCCTTCTTATCATTTTCATATTATGCATCAATCCTAATATGAAAATAACATAAAATCATACTTTCATAAAATTTTATAGTGAATAGTAAAATTTTATGAAAAATGGCCATAAGGACATTCTAACTTCGCTTTCTTTAGCAAATAATGGGCTAGATGGATGTACTAGCTCCTTCTACCCCAAAATCATATGCTGCATGATAGGGTTTTGTATTTGGAATTACAGAATGGCCCCGGAAAGCTCTGAATTCATGTTTGGGCCAATATAGGTCAATATACAATGAACCAAGGTGGGGCCCATAGTTATTTGGGGTCCCTGGACCATGGGGGACCAAACCCATGTGGTCCCACTGACCATACAGAAGGACGGTCAGCGATACCATTGCCGATCCGGCGATGCATCGCCGGCCACTATGGTGTCCTCGATGTGTGATTTGGCACGTGTGGTCGGTTGGGGTAGTACACACCCCCCATGTGCGGTTCGTGTGTAGAAAACCCCAAAATGATGCAATTCCTTCACAAACAGCCCTTCCCCTAGCCCCATTTACGTTTTCTAGCTGCCCTACCTCCAAATCATGGTTCCAAACCACCCCCAAATCTATCCTTGGCCAAAAACGACCACACCCCTCCACTCCATTGAAGTTTGCAGCCTTCCCTCTTGAAGATTTCGTCGTTTGGAGCTCTAAAAATCCCCAAATCGAGCTGAAATCGTGAGGTGCTCCATTCCCCCTTTTTATTCTTTTTTCTTCCTGAAAATCCATCCTTAAGGAGCTTGAAGCATCCCTCTACAATGCCTAGATCCCCTTTTTCAGTTTGGATAGCCATCTCTTTGCATTTTCTCCATTTTCTATAGCTTTTGTTGAAGCCATTTTAGGTCTTTTGTCACTCTCCACCATCCTATCTTTGATGGGTAAAAGAAAGACCGCAACAGATGAGGCTGGGCCAAGTCGCCCTGCTCAATCAAGAAGACCGCGGGGTGGTGCTGCAAGTTCAAGTGCCACCGCAAGTCCAACCACATCCCGAGAGTTCCATACAAAGCGGGATTTGGATCCCCATACTCAACTTGGGCGAGTGATTTTAGCAGAGATGCCTCATGGCCAATACACTAATCGTAAAGTGTTGTTTGAGGCGGACGTGGAAGGACGACTATTCAGAGAATTTCTGTTGTTCGAGCGCATTGAAGCTGCGCATTAGGGTCCGATCTTTGAAGCTCGTGCTCGTGCTAATGTGAGCACCGTTCGTGCTTTCTACGCTCGTATCCAGAATCTTACACTGGAGCTATTACAATTCAAAATTCCTTTTGGAAGAGACCGGATGGCTACAATCGATGTGCGGTTGATTGCGCGACTTCTGAACGTGCCTCTTGGTGATGTTCATCCTAGTGAGAAGAATCTGAGGAGTAGGCGTGAGCGAGATCGCCGTACCAGGTTTCTATGCGGTAAACTGGTTCCATGACAGCCTAATAATAGCCTCAAAGTGACTTATATGTCTGATGATTTGCGCCTGCTGCACCACATTTGCACGTTCAATGTGTATCCCAGGTCGACAAATCGCATTGAGTGTACGCGCCTTATGGTTGATTTCCTGTATCTGGTGGCCCAGGGAGAGAATGTGTGTATGGCCACTTTCATCTTGTGACAGATAATCCTCATAGCGAAGTCAAGAAGAACGTCCGAATCGCTTCCTTTTGGCCAACTTATATGCAAGATCGCTCTTGAGCTTGCTTACAGACTTGGGCCGGAATTGCCAGTTCCAATTCACAGCATTGATGAGTTTACTATGGTCAAGATGAAGATCGGGTCTCAGTACCATGAGAATCAGCTTGAGGAGGATAGCGAGGATGACTTTGATGATGAGGAGGATCCAAGTGAGGGAGAACCTGGAGCAGAAGTTGAGGAAGAAGTCCAGGAAGAGGCAGAAGAGGAGGCTCAGGATACGGATGAGAGCCCTCCTCCTTCTGCTCAGGCTACTGGCGATGATCGCATTACCCGGATTGAGGAGAGCCAGATCACCTTGCGAAGTTCAGGAACTTCGCGCTGAAGTCGAGGATGCCAAGGCTGTGATGAAGAGGAAATTCGGCAAGGTGACTCGTACCTTTAAGGCGATCCTGTGCTGCTTGCAGGATAAGGCTGCTCCTCCTCTGTCACCCGACTCAGACTAGTGATGCGACCTTTGATGTTGTTGTTAGTAATTAGTTATTTCCTGCTTTAAGTTGTGTAAGCCTGTTAAGGCTAGTGCTTTGCTTATGTTGCTGTTGTAAATTTTAACTGTCTTAGTTCCCATGTATTTCTCGTCATGATGCTTGTAAGGACATATCCCTTGTATTGTGACAATTTTGATTAATGAAATGCATGGAATGCTTATGGCTCTTGTGTGAATGATTGCAGTGTGTTTGTACTATTGAGACTGATAAGGTTATGCCCTATTTTGAATATAGGGAATGCCGCCGAAGGCTACACGGAGCACGGCTCGGCTTGCATTGAGTGAGCCTATGGATCAGGCTCCTTCGCAGTCTGATATCCATGCGGACCCTGCTGTGGGCCCGATTCCTGAGACGGTGCGTGCGTCTCAGCCTACTGCTGGTCCTACAGTTGGACCACTGCCGTTCACATCGCCAGTCAGAGAGCCTTACCGTGCGTCTACTTCGACGCAGCACACGCCACAGCCTGCTCCACCTCCAGACAGATTTGAGTGGATGATGGCCATGATGCAGCAGCAACAGCAGCTTCTGACTACTATTGTGGGGACACTAGCCCAGGGTGGGGGTGTGACTCCACCTGCACCACCTGCGCATCCAGCTGAGGATGCTAATACTTATGCCCAGGATGAGGGCATGACTCATCCTGTACCACCTGCTTATCCTGCGGGGAATGCCGCAGATACATGGGGCTTGTTAGAGCGATTCCATCGCTTACGGCCTCCCACTTTTACGGGTTCTCATAGACCCTAGGAGGCCGAGTATTGGCTCGACCGTGTGTCGAAGATACTGCAGATGTTGCACTGTACAGAGGCTGAGCAGGTAGAGTTGGCTACGTTCCTGTTTGAGCGAGAGGCCAGCTTGTGGTGGGACAGCGTATTGCGGACCGTTGCAGCCGACTTTATATGGACCTGGGCAGCATTCGAGTTTCGCTTCCATGAGAAATACTACCCCCAGACGTACATGCATGACTGGGAGAATGAGTTTCTCCGCCTCAGACAGGGAGCCATGACAGTCACGGAGTATGAGCATCGGTTCACGGAGTTGGGCAGATACGTCCCGACTATTTTGGCTGATGAGCAGATGCGCATATGGCGCTTTTCAGAGGGTTTGCGACCGGATATTGGGTCGAAGATGTGCTGCGTGAGCATTCCCTCTTATGCAGAGTTGATTCACATGTCCATGAGGGCAGAGCAGGATGTGAATTTTCTTACCCGATCTCGTGGCCCTGTTGCTCCTAGGCCAGGACCAGAGTTGCCAGACAGGCCCTTCGCGGGCAAGAGGCCTCACGTCGACCCTCCTACTCGGGCTACAGCGCTAGCACCACCGTTTTGACGCCCCGAGTTATCATGTACATACTGTGGGAGGACGGGCCATTCGGCTCAGAGTTGTTTTGCTCGGATGCGGGACAATGGGTTCTTGCCACCGCAGAAGATTGACCGTGCACGTCCACAGGTGATATCAGCACCGCCTATATGGTTAGCTCCTGCGCACCCTTCTTTCAGACCTCCGGTATCGCAGATCAGGTAGCCTCTACGGCCAACGGCGCAGCGGTCGAACCAGCCACAGGAGGCACGGGTTCATGCATTGACAGCTAAGGCAGTTGCGACACCGACTTCTCAGCATTCGGCCTTCGAGGTCACTGCTCATATTGGAGGTATTCCTATTCTCATGATGGTGGACACTGGATCCACGATTTCTTTGACATCAAGTTCCATAGTCAGACACATTGGGTTACAGACTATTACTATGGATAGGGTGCGAGTCCTTGCAGCTCATGGGGATTATTCAGATGTCACCCAGATGTGCGACGGTTGTTTGGTGGATCTGGGAGGCAAGACGATGGCTATTGATCTTGTCGTCGACCCCTCTCTTGTTAATCTCGACGTCATTCTTGGCATGGATTGGTTGACTGCAGCGAGGGCCGAGATTAACTGCGAGACTCGTATAGTGACTGTGTACGAGCCAGAGGGTGCATCCTTCACATTTCCAATGCGGGTAAATCTCCCCTTCCGCATACTTAGTTACGCTACTTTGCTACGAGACGCTGGTGCCCAGATACTTGAGCATATGCCAGTCGTTTCTGATTTTGGGGATCTGTTCAGGAAAATCCCTGGTTTGCCGCCTAGACCAGAGATCGATTTCACTATCGATCTGGTTCCTGGTTCCACGCCCGTCTCACTGCAGACGTATCGCATGGCACCGTGTGAGATGGAGGAGTTGAGGACGCAGATTGATGGTCTGCTAGAGCTTGGCCTTATACGGCTTAGTGTGTCTCCTTGGGGAGCACCGGTCTTGTTCGTGAGGAAGAAGGATGGTTCGATGCGATTGTGTATTAATTATCGCAAGCTGAACCAGATCACGGTGAAGAACAAGTACCCTTTACCTAGGATCGATGACTTGTTTGATGAGTTGAGAGGAGCGCAGTACTTCTTGAAGATTGATCTTCAGTCAGGATATCATCAGTTGCGCGTCAGGGATGAGGACGTGCAGAAGACAGCATTCAGGACCAGTTTTGGCCACTACGAGTTCCTTGTGATGTCGTTTGGTCTCACGAACGCATCAGCCGTGTTCATGGATCTGATGAACCGGGTATTTCGGCCTTTCCTCTATCAATTCGTCGTTGTGTTCATTGATGACATTTTGGTGTACTCTAGGAGTCGAGAGGAGCATGTGGAGCATTTGCGTTTGGTCCTGGATACGCTCAGACAGCATTAGTTGTTCGCACAGTACAAGAAGTGCGACTTCTGGAAGCAGGAAGTGAAGTTCCTGGGACACGTGGTGTCCAAGGATGGCATAGCAGTTGACCTGTCTAAGGTAGCTGCGGTTCAGGACTGGGAGCAGCCTGGTTCTGTCACTGAGGTAAGGAGTTTCTTGGGTCTCGCTGGCTACTATCGGTGCTTTATTTAGGATTTCTCAAAGATTACGAGACCTCTATCTCAGTTGACACGAAAGGACGTGAAGTTCGCCTGGAATGACAAGGCGGAGTCAGCTTTTCAGGAGCTGAAGGACAGGCTTATGTCCGTCCCTGTGCTAGTATTGTCAGAGCAAGGGGTTCGATACACTATATACACCGACGCGTCTAGCGTTGGTCTGGGTTGTGTCCTTATGCAGAGGGACAGGGTAATTTTGTATGCCTCGAGACAATTAAGGAAGCACGAGGAGAATTACCCTACACACGACCTAGAGTTGGCAGCCGTCATATCCGCACTGAGACTCTGGAGACATTACCTCTACGGAGAGGAGTTCGAGCTCTTTCGCGACCACAAGAGCCTCAAGTACATATTCACGCAGCGAGACTTGAATATGAGGCAGCGGCGATGGATGGAGACGTTGAAGGACTTCAAGTTTGAAGTCTCTTACCATCCTGGGAAGGTAAACCTTGTGGCTGACGCGTTGAGCCGCAAGAAGGCGATAGAGTTTGCGGCTCCGCTGATGGTTGCTGAGTTGGATATGGTTGAGTTTTTGTGAGACTTTGAGCAGAAACTCACCGTAGAGGAGCCGTACGAGTTCATCGCACATGTACAGGTGCGATCTCAGATCGATGACTGGGTCATCGAGGCGTAGAGGGACGATGCGCATCTGACTGAGCTTCGAGAGCAGGCCAGTGATGATGTAGATGCCGAGTGGCGAGTTGGTATGGATGGGGGCTTACGCTATCGTGGCGGCCTATGCGTCCCAGCCTATGCGTCCCAGATGTCCCTTACTTGAGACGAGAGATTCTCGAGGCTGCGCATTGTACTAGACTCGCAATGCATCCAGGCAGTACGTAGATATATCGTGACGTGAAGAGGACATATTGGTGGGAAGGTATGAAGACCTATATAGCTGAGTTCGTGTCCAGTTGTCTCACTTGTCAGTAGGTGAAGGCAGAGTATCGCCAACCACCTGGACTCTTGCAGCCTATGCCGATCGCAAAGTGGAAGTGGGATTTCATTTCCATGGACTTCATTTCTGAGCTGCCGAAGACGAGGAAGGGACATGATTCCATATGGGTGATCGTCGACCGTCTGACGAAGTGGCGCACTTCCTACCGATTAGAGTTACGAACTCTGCAGACGAACTGGCTAGACTCTACATCAGAGAGATTGTGCATCTGCATGGAGTTTCGTTGGAGATCGTGTCAGACAGAGACACGCGGTTCACTTATATTTTCTGGACTCGCATTCAGGAGGCTATGGATGTGAAGTTGAAGTTCAGTACTGCCTTCCACCCACAGACAGACGGACAGACAGAGCGGGTGAACCAGATCTTATAGGACATGTTGCGAGCTTGCGCATTAGACTTCAAGGACAGTTGGAATGATTGTCTTGCATATGCAGAGTTTGCGTACAACAACAGCTTTCAGGCAAGTATCGGTATGGCACCTTACGAGGCGCTGTATGGGCGACCTTGTCGGGCACCGCATTGCTGGGTAGAGGTCGGTGGCGTAGCTTGATTGGCCCAGAGTTGGTGCAGACGACGTCAGAGAAGATTGATATCATTAGACGTCGGCTTCTCACAGAGCAGAGCAGATAGAAGAGTTATGCCGATACAAGACGGAGGCCGCTGGAGTTCACAGTTGGGGATCATGTGTTTTTGCGAGTTTTCCCTATGAAGGGAGTCCTTCGGTTCGGGAAGAAGGGGAAGCTAGCACCGCGATTCATTGGTTCATTCCAGATCCTCGATCGTGTGGGAGCAGTGGCTTACCGATTGGCTTTACCCACGCCTCTCGCGAGCGTTCACAACGTATTTCATGTTTCTATGCTGAAGAAGTACGTTTCTGATCCTTCCCATATCATCAGATGGGAGCAGGTGCAGTTAGGAGAGGATGTTATATATATCCTGCGACCGTCACGTATCCTAGACAGGAAGGAGCAGGTACTGCATAGCAAGGTGATTCCCCTTGTGAAGGTATTATGGACGCATCACTCTGAGGAAGAGGCTACCTGGGAGACAGAAGCTGAGATCAGAAAGAACTACCCACAGCTTCTCGAGGAGTACGAAAAGGTAAAAATTTTGAGGATGAAATTATTTGTTAAGGGGGGTAGATTGTAACGCCCGGGAAAAATCCATACTTGGACTCGAGTACCAACTCGACCCGAAATTGCGTAGAATTAATTCCTTTAGAAAATAAGTCTAAGTTAGCTAGCACAACGCTTGAGTAGCTGGGAAATAGTCCCTGATCACTTTAAATACGTTCTACAAGACCCAAATCGAGTAGAACGAATGACTCTATAAAACTCTATAACCTCGGATCAAACTCTAAGCAGGTTTGTTCTCTGGACCACTTTGAAATTTTGTATTGGATCTAGACCGCGCGTCGAAAGTTCGATGCTTACTATCTTAGACCGTTAGAACCGCCTTGTTGGACTTGACAATCATTTCGAAAATCAAGTCCAACCGATAATCACAGGCTATTTCATTGAGCCCGGACTGAAGAGAGTGCGAATAAGGACAGATTTGGAATTTGAAATTCAAATCTGGCACACGACCTGACGTGTCAGTATTAAGCGTTCTGACCGTCAGAATTTAGCCAGATTACACCCTCGGATCAAGAAAAATTTCTATTTCATATCATGAGACTTGCAGCCCTGATCTACGTGCGGTGACCGCTGAACTGAAACTGGACCGCCACTTTCGATCTACGAACCCTGCCGGACTGAAAACTTGATGCATGCTAGATCCTGTATGCATGAGCTTAAGTTCGATCGCGTTCGGCCAGGGGACCACCAGAAATAGTCTTTTGCAACGAAACAATCCCGATTTGGATATGCCCTAAGTGAACTTTGTTCCTGAGCCTATTTTGGGCATTTTTGAGCTTACAAAAGGGGTTGAAACCCTCACTCCTCTCTCCCATCCAAATTTGAGAGAAACCCTAGATTGAGAGAGAGAAAACGTGAGAGTTTGTGAGAGAGAGTAGGAGAGAATTTTCCTGCCTTTGTGCCGCCTGTTGCACGTACTTTAACAACATACTTCAATCACCTGGCCGACGATTCCTCCGCATCTTCAGGTAAGAAATAACCCTAGAAGTTGCTGATTTGAGGTTCGCTAGGATTCATAGCATGTTAGCTGATGTATCTTGTAAATTAGGTTCTCTTATCACTGTAGACGAAGCATATACGCTCCGTTCGAATTCACACGTTTATAAGAGATAAGGTGCGGATTTTAGACGCTTTGATTGACTGTTTCCAACGCTTTCAATGTCGTTTAATAGTAGATTATCGATGGCATCGCCGTTTGACATGTACAACATGCTGTCCGTTTCCTGTTTCGTAAACCAACGAAGAATATGAGATTTAGGGCATTTTAGTCATTTGTAGGAAGTACTGATTTCATTCATATTTTGTTGATGTGATTGACATGGATTATTGCCGCATTAGAATGTTAGGAATAAGTGCATAATTAGTTTGGCGAAGAGATTCGCCTAATTGCGCACTTCGGGTCGACATATTATATGTAGACTTAAGTGTGTAGTTTAAGTGTTTGTATAAATGCTTGTATTAGTATGTATTGAATTAAATGATGTTATGAATTAGTTTGAGACTGATTTCTCAATTAATATGCTAACATAAATGATTTCCTACATGTTGACTATATGCATGATTTCATTATATGCATGAAATGTATGTGCTTGAAGATTTGCTTAAGTTGTATGTTATAACATGTGTTAACATGCTCACATGGTTGTATTTCATTTCTAACACTCTCATATGAATGCTGATGTGATTCCATAATTGTTTGGGACTATACTTAGTCCAGGCCGTCGGTAACCGAGCGAATTCGTGGTTGGCTTATCTTGACCACGAACGACGCGTCGATGAACGCGAGCCGTGTTTTAGAGTTGGCGGCAGTGGTTAGGCCACGCGAAGTATTTTACGCACTTCATGTCGTTCGACTTGAGATGCGATCGTGCTAGTCGAGCCCGTCAAGTAACCTGACTGACCGTTGTATGTTCACCCTGCATGAGTCATAACTGCTTGAACCTAGGGTACTGAACTTACCATTGTAAACCCTGTTAACCATGGTACCTTGATCCACGAAGACTCATGAGCCGGACATGGTGGTATGGGACACCGTGGTCGAGCTGTCGGCCTACGCTGGGGCCACAAACCTCCCCGTAGTGACCAGTGAGCACCTAGTCTCGTGAGCAGATTATGGTGGTATGGGACACTATATTTAGCTGTCGGCCTACACTGATCAGGCGACGAGTCCTTTGTAGTGACCGCGAGCGTATTCTGAGTCTACGGGAGGCCACGACCCTTCAGTAGCAGTAGAGTACAGTAGGCCTGTATTGATAAGGTGATGGGGGAGCGGTGCAATGAGTGCGTGTAACAGCCCTGGCTGCCCTTGCATCGACCTACAAAATATACATCGTATGAGATTACCAGGAGTGACGACCCTAGACAGGATCTGTGTTGGGATTGATATAAGGAAAGTACCTTATTTTTCCAATCCTGCTGTTTGAATGGACTAATAATAACTTGGCAATCATATCACCATTACATTGCATGTGCTTGGAAGATGTGGAGCACTGAGCGGGATGCACGCATACCGCGGACGAAGATGGTGCCGTATGAGGGAGAATGTCGGTGAGGGCATCCATCATATCATGTCATATTGCATTAACAACAGTATTAGGATTGTCTGATTTACTGCTTTACTATTATCGCATGATTGATTTGTGAACATGTTAATCTTTGCTCTACGATTCCACTTAGTTGATCACTCATTCCCACGTTAAAGGATGGTGTTTGCAACACCCACCAGACCTTGTTTTAGATGCAGGTGGTGCTGAGATCCAGGAGGCAGAGCCAGACTTTGATGAGGACCAGGATGAGTTCTCATACATGCAGTACCATGATAGCTTTGCTTAGGTGACCTGGGTTGACGGGACTTCATAGTGGGACTCTTTTGGACATTTATTTTTTTCATTTACATGTATATGAGACTCAGTGATGTATTCATACTTTAGTGACAGTCGAGATCTACTTTGTTTTTCCATACAGTGATATATATATTCTTTAGTCTTCCGCTTGCTTTTATCACTGGATCTGGAGTATGAATTGCTGTTTTGGTATACTTTTACTCATGTGAATGCTTTAACTCAGACAACATTGAATCATAATCATTTTTGTTGCATAAGTGATGGTCTGGAACTCGGGAGTTGAGTTTATACACGACCCCCAATTTTCAGGGTATTACAGCTTGGTTGGAGGGTGGGTTTGGGATAAAAATTTAATTTGTAGACTGAATCCCGGGAATTATAATACTCCCAATCTAGGGACAATACCTTACAACAAACGAACGGCATGCACTCCATTCAACAAAAATCCGCTATGTTAAGCCCGAACCACTAACACAAACACATCTTCTACCTAACAACAACAAAACACAGAAATTTCAAAACGGTAATCAAACATCTACAAGACAACGTCACAGATGCCTAATTCTACCAAAGGACTCTACCACAGTCCCGACTTACCTTCTTCATCACTGTCGAGGCTAATACTGTCTGTTGCTCACTAGAGCTCTCTCGGCCATAACAGCTTAACAATAACCATGGAAAATGGAGGAAATACGGAGAAATTGTTGTCCAAATGGACTAAAACAAGTTTAGGCCCTGTAGAGGGATGCATCAAGCTCCCAAAGGTTGGATTTTCAAAAAGAAAAGAGAATGAAAAAGGAGAATGGAGCATCTCACGATTTCAGCTCATTTTGGGGGTTGTAGGATCTCCAACGGACGAGATTTTCAAGAGGAAGAGTTGAAAACTGCAAAGGAGTGATGGAGTGGGATCGTTTTCAGCAAATAGTGGGTTTGGGAGTGATATGGAATCACGGTTTTGGGAGAGGGCAGCTAGAAAATGAAAATGGGGCTAGGGAAGGGGCTGTTTGTGAAGGAAGTAGGGTATATAGGGGGTTTCAAGGTGCAAACCACATATGGGGGAGGTGCCCTAGCCGTATTAGGGCGTGCGCCCGAATTTCACTGCAAGTGGGCCCCACAGGATGGCGATGCATCGCCTAACCGGCGATGGCGTCGCCGGACATCTTATATGGTGGCTGGTGGGACCACATGGGTCTGGTCCCCCATGGTCGAGGGACTCCAAAAATGTATGGTCCCCACCTTGGTTCATTCTAGATTGCCCTATATAGGCCCAAACATGTGTTCGGAGCTTTCTGGGGCCAATCTACAATTTTGAATACAAACTACTATCATGCAGCATATGATTTTGGGGTAGAAGGAGCTAGTATATCAATCTAGACCATTAGTTGCTAAAGAAAGCAAACTTAGAATGTCCTTAAGGTTATTTTTCATAAAATTTTACTATTCACTATAAAATTTTATCAAAGTATGATTTTGTATCATTTTCATACTAGGATCAATGCCTAACATGAAAAGAAGATGAAAGAATTGAAGAATGGAGTGGTGAGAGGAAGAATTTCAAAGATTTTAGGTAAAATGGGGTTTTTAAGCGCTGACGATTGAATACAGGGGTTGTGGTTGTCCCACAGCCCAAGGATTTACATTTACGGGTTTAGAATCATCCAAAGAATGTCTCAACCCACTTACCTACAACCTAGGAGCTATTCAGGTCGCTACATGCGACCCTAGATGCGTTATGGACTCGATCGCGCGATCGATATGAATAAACTTCTCCTATTGGCGAATCTGCGATCCTATAAGTGTTTCTAGACCTTTCTTGCACCCTCCTAAGTCAAAGGAAGCGACAGCGTACGTCGCATGACCATAACCCAGGCCTGGTTTAATCCAAATCATGCTCTGATACCATTTGTAACATCCCGAAAATCGGGGGGTCGAGTAAAAACTCAACTCCCGAGTTCCAAAATGTTATTTATGCAACATAGATATGTATGATTGAATGTTGTCTGTATTAATGTATCAAACATGAGTGGGATTAATCCAAAACATCATATCATACTCTAGAGACCGTTAAATTAGCAAGCGGAAGACTGTGATAGTATGTATAATATATATAAACTGTTGTATGTCTACAGAGTGTGATCATGTTACCAAGTTATATACATACATATATACTCCAAAAGTAAACAAAAAGAATATACATGAGTGCTCTGAAAATATAAAATGATAAGTGTCAAGGTATCTAATCAACCTCCCTGTAATCCCGTCAATCAGAACACGCATAAAGGAGGGATCCTCCTCATCATCATCAAGTCCAGCTCCGCTTCTCAAGCAGTGCCATCATCTGCAACCAAAATAGGGACTGGTGGGTGTCCGGAAACACCATCCCGAAACGTGGAAATGAGTAGCTAACTCAGTGGAATAATAGAGCAAGGATTTACATGTTCTCAAATCAATCATGCGATAATAGTAAAGCAGTAAATCAGACAATCCTAATACTGTTGTTAATGCAATATGACATGGCGTGATGTATGCCCTCACCGATGATCTCCCTCATACGGCACCATCTTACGACCGCGGCATGCCACACTCCCTTAAGTGCTCCACATCTTCCAGGCACATGCAATGTAATGGTGATATGATTTCTGAGTTGTTATTAGTCCATTCAAACAGCAGGATTTGGAAACTAAGGTACTTCCCTTATATCAATCCCAACACAGATCCTTTCTAGGGTCGTCACTCCTAGTAATCTCATACGAGGTATATTTTGTAGGTTGCTGCAAGGGCTGCCAGGGTTATTGCACGCACTCGTTGCTTCGCTCCCCCATCACCTTATCAATACAGGCCTACTGTACTCTACTGCTACTGAAGGGTCGTCGCCTCCCGTATACTTAGAATACGCTTCAGGTCACTACAAAGGACTCGTCGCCTGATCAGTGTAGGCCGACAGCAAGAATATATTGTCCGATACCACCATAATCTGCTCACGAGACTAGATGCTCAGTGGTCACTACGGGGAGGTTTGTGGCCCCAGCGTAGGCCGACAGCTCGCCCACGGTTTCCCATACCACCATGCCCGGCTCATGAGTCTTCGCGGATCAAGGTACCATGGTTAACAGGGTTTACAATGGTAAGTTCAGTACCCTAGGTTCAAGCAGTTATGACTCATGCAGGGTGAACATACAACGGCCAGTCGGGTTACTTGACTGGCTCGACTAGCACGATCGCATCTCAAGTCGAACGACATGAAGTGCGTAAAACACTTCGTGTGGCCTAACCACTGCCGCCAACTCCAGAACACGGCTCGCGTTCATCGACGCGTCGTTCGTGGCCAAGAAAAGCCAACCACGAATTCGCTCAGTTACCGACTGCCTGGACTAGGTATAGTCCCAAACACATATGATTTCACATCAGCAATTCATATAAGAGTATTGAAAATGAAATACAACCATGTGAGCATGTCAACACATGTTATAACATACAACTTAAGTAAATTATCAAGCACATGCATTTCATACATACAATGAAATCATGCATATAACTAACATCTAGGAAATCATTTACATCAGCATATTAATTGAGAAATCAATCTCAAACTAATTCATAACATCATTTAATTCAATACATACTAATACAAGCATTTATACAAACACTTACACTACACACTTAAGTCTACATATAGTATGTCGACCCAAAGTGCGCATTTAGGCGAATCTCTTCGCCAAACTAATTATGCACGTATTCATAACATTCTAATGCGACAATAAACCATGTCAATCACATCAGAAAAATATGAATGAAATCAGTACTTCCTACAAATGACTAAAATGCCCTAAATCTCATATTCTCCGTCGGTTTACGAAACAGGAAACGGACAACATGTTGTACATGTCAAACGGCGTTGCCGTCGATAATCTACTATTAAACGACATTGAAAGCTTTGGAAACAGTCAATCAAAGCATCTAAAATCCGCACCTTATCTCTTATAGATGTGTGAATTCAAACGGAGCGTATACGCTTCGTCTACGGCGAATAGAGGACCTATTTTACAAGATCTATCGGTTAACAAGCTATGGATCCTAGTGAACCTCAAATCAGCAACTTCTTAGGATTATTTCTTACCTGAAAACGCGGAGAAATCACTGGCCAGGTGATTGAAGTGTGTTGCTTAGGCACTTGCAACAGGTGGTGCAACGGCGGGAAAATTCTCTTCTACTCTCTCTCACAAACTCTCACCTTTTCTCTCTCCCAATCTAGGGTTTCTCTCAAATTCGGATGGGAGAGAGGAGTAAGGGTTTCAACCCCTTTTATAAGCCTAAAAGTGCCCATAATAGGCTCAGGAACAAAGTTCACTTAGGTTATATCCATTTTGAGGCTGTTTCGGTCCATAAGTACATTTCTGGTGGTCCCCTGGCCGAACGCGGTCGGACTTAAGCTCACGCATACCGGATCTAGCATACGTCAAGTTTTCAGTCCGGCAGGGTTCGCAAATCGCACGTGGCGGTCCAGTTTCAGTTTAGCGGTCACCGCACGGAGATCAGGCCTGCAAATCTCATGATATGAAATAGAAATTTTTCCTGATCCGAGGATGTAATTTGGCTGAATTCTGACGGTCAGAACGCTTAACACTGACACGTCAAGTCATGTGCCAGATTTGAATTTCAAATTCCAAATCTGTCCCTATTCTCACTCTCTTCGGTCCAGGCTCAATGAAATAGCCCGCGAATGTCGGTTGGACTTGATTTTTGAAATGATTGTCAAGTCCAGCTAAGCGGTTCTAATGGTCTAAGATTGTAGGTATCAGACTCTCGACGCGCGGTCTAGATCCAATACAAAGTTTCAAAGAGGTCAAGAGAACAAACCGGCTTAGAGTTTGATCCGATGTTTTAGAGTATTATAGCGTCATTGATTCTACAAGTTTTGGGTCGTGTAGAACGTATTTAAAGCGGTCAGGGACTATTTCACAGCTACTCCAGCGTAGCGCTAGCTAACTTATGCTTAGTTTCTAAAGGAATTAATCCTAAGTGGTTTCTTTGACTATGGAATTGGGTTCTGAGCGATTTTTCAGGTGTTTTAGTTGACCCATTGCCTAAGGACGTCTAATCCCAGATTGGCCAAAATTCGGGATGTTACACAATGTTGAGAGTAAGTACTCCGGCAAGCAATATTGGGTAGCGGTGAGATGGTAAGAAGACTACGTCTTTTCTTTTGAGAAGACAGGAGCAAGGATGGTTGGGCACGTAGATTCTGATCTGATGGACATGCTCTCTTAGATTGTTCCTGTAGAGAAGTTCAAGTTCCGTGTAACTTCTCTGGACTTGGCGATGACGGAAAAGAAAGACGGAGTGTGCACAAGGAGCTATGATGAGATGCAGAAATAAGAGAAGAGGTTACGTAGCTACACGGTTGAAGAATGAAGACTTGGTGGAGATTGTTGAGGAGAAGCCTTCAATCTTCAAGTTTTAATGTTGCTCGACCGGTCGTGGGGGAGCCACGACTGGCCGTGGGAGGCGCTCGACCGGTCGTAGGTTCGAGCCCTGACACGACTCAAAGTCCAGCAAGTTGTGCTGTTTTTTTTTCCAGGGCCTACGACCAGTCATAGGAGATCTACGACCGGTTGTAGGGGTCTACGACCAGTCGTAAGAGGGCTACGACCGGTCGTAGGTTACGCAGTTTGTTCCGCGACTTTACGCGAAACTGTGGATTTGAGTCCTTTCGCAACTGGGATGAGGAAAGGAAGTTGCCTAAACTATAAATAGGTGTTCCTAGAGCTTTTTTAGAGGTATGAGAAATTTTTCTAAAGGGGTTCCAGGAAAATTAAAGAGTGTAGCAAGGGTGAGATTCGAGGTTGTTCGAATCGGGTAAGTCCTTTCTCTTTGTAATTTCTGTTTTCATAGTGGAGATCTGTCGCTTTGTGTCGTGGCTTTTTTTCCGCAAGGATTTTTCACGTTAAATTTAGGTGTTCTTTGTGTTCTCTTGTGTGCTTGGTGCCATTGAATTGCTATCCTAGATCTAGATCTGTGTGATTCCGCAGGGCAAACCCCCCCAACAATCCCTCCCTCTTTCTCCGGGCTCGTGACCTGCAATGAGAGCACAAAACCTCCACTGGTGCAATGTAATAAACTTCCATAGGTTGATTACAATCAAATGTTATCTAACAGTCTAGGTTGATTACAATCAACGAGTAATGCATTTAAAGAACCGAAGAGTATTGATTCCTTACAATGAAACATGCTTTTGCTTGTTATCATGTTCTTTTTCGTGTATGTCTAGCACTTTGGTTCTACATATTCATGCATCTATATTTCCTTACGCCCTGTTTGGTTGCCACTTCAACATGCATTTCTCTTGTTTTGTTTGATACCGGAGAATATGGTAAAAATAGTCTCGATAACCCATAATTTATATAAGGGGCACACTGGTGTTACTTGTACCACCGTAAGCTACGGTGTAACAGAGAAGTAGGGTCTGTGTGATGTATCCATGATATCCAATCTGTCAATCAGATGCGTGACCTCATCAAGTTATCCCCGGTACCCAAACATTAGCCCAATCCAAAACTCAGATGGGCCACAACACAGCGAATAAGTTGAGAGTGGACGCCCACTGCTGATTTGGACAGTGGGCGCATTGTTGAGTGTATCTGCAATGCAGGCTAGTCAGACCCAAAATCAGCCTGTTTTGCAATCAGGTGCCTCCCATCTTGTTTCCTTAGCCGTGGACCACTTGAGTGTTGGATTGGGCTGATTTTTTATACTTGAGGTTAACATGAGCTCACAAGCTCACACATCTAAGTAATGGATGGGTTGGATATCTTACACTCATCAGGCCCCACGTCTTACCAGTACCACTCGAGCCCACCACCTTATATTAACTATGGTCTCTGATATTATAATTACTGTTAACTAAAATGAGATGAAATCATTTTTAAATGGCAACCAAGCAGGGCCTTAGAACTTGCAAATATTTCATTTATAGTTCTGCACTCCCTTCTGAGACCCACTTTCAAAAAGACTCACTAATGGACTCTGAACTTGATCCATCCAATTCGGCTTGGCTGGCTCCAAGCACTGAGTTCAAACTCCTCCATTTTTACTCAAGAGGAATTCTAAGGTGGTTCCCCCTTCGGCCTCGCCACTTGATGTTCCACACCATTCATCTACGAGGTCACAACAGATGTTCCTCATGGGAAAGACCTTGCCGATCAGAGATCTCTACATCCTTATAAAGGCGAGTTAGAAACTGCTTTTCCTGACCGTTGTTTCTAACCCGACCTTTGTATGGACATGAGATCCCCCTGATGAATGAGATTCGTTTATGGTGGGACCTTCAAGATGAATGATCTGAATCATCGTGTGGTTGGGCCGAATGGGGCTGTTGATCGCATCTCTTTCATCAGCTTCATCATTTACTCTGATGCAGCAGACTCGGGAATGAATCTTTCCTGTTGTTGAATCCTCAGATTGTTTCAGTACATCCAAGGCGCCAATCTCAATTCTTCCCGGATTGCAATGACTGCTCCCGTGTTAACAAGCATCGTCCCAGGAGCGGGTCTGCTGAACTCATCGGCCTATGCCGTCCGGCTCTACTTGCCTGTGAAATTCCAAGCAGTGCCGCCGCTCCCCCTCCCTGAGCTGGACCTGCATCCCGACAAATGGGCGGGCCACTGTATTGCAGTCAGGAAGTTCTCCGGGTTTGATCGGGACAGCAATGTTGTCAAGGAGGCAGAGAAACTCGCCGTCAGCTTGAGCCGATCTCCGTGGGTAGGTTCGACCACACCCGAAGCTGAGAATGCTTACTCAATCGCTCAATATGATTCCCCTTTCCGCATTTTTGGGCCGCGAAAATGAAGTGTGGGTGGATGTTGATGGGTCTGAAACTGAGGGTTGCCGATCAAGCAGTTCAGAAGTGTACCGAAGATATTGGATTCAACGGTTGGATTGTACTTGTATGGATCTTCTATATGGGTATTGTCACGGGAAAAAATATGATAAGTCCAGAGACTCGGTTATGAAATGGACCAACTCTACTGACACTGTCCGTGGTATCACGTCAGACCGAGACAATGCAAAGCCTAAAGGAGAGACTTAGCTCGGATTTGTGAAAAATGGATCCTAACCGAGGTTTGAAGAGTCAAGAGCCACAGATAAGACATATTAGACACATAAAATTGACTCGGCTAACGAGGCAGCAATGTCTAGAGGGGCCGACTAAGGCCCAAAAGGTTAAAAGTCACCTGATTGACCATAAAACCAACCTATGTAAGGCCGGTTAGTGTCGGCTATCGGACTAAAGAAGGACATCGGATATAAACCGACTCTATTTCATTCGACAGTAGGCAAAAAACCCCCATCCTTATAGCTAGCTGAGACTGATTTGATATCAGGATCGGTCGAGGTCGAGCTAAACAAGGGAGAGACGGTGTAATCCTAAATACTGTCCCGAAGATCTCGCAGAAGGATTCCCGATCTCGACAATCTCGGGATCAGAAAGTATTCGTAAATAAATGGCAAGTAAATCAAATCTCCTAAAAATCAGGGAGAGAATCCCCACACGTCGGGACCTCTCACTCCTATAAAAGCAGGATTCCGCATGACTAAAAGGTACGCAGAAAAACACCTTCTTCATGGTCCTATTACTAACTTAAGCATTGGAGGTTCCCCGGCTCTAGCCGGGGTTCCCTTTGTGTTGAATCACTGTGCAGGTGAGAAGTACAAGGAGAGGCACGTGAATTTTTTTACATCAACAGTTTGACGCCGTCTGTGAGAAGTGATACAAAAAGTCATTTTCTACATTCTACCCAGGAGTTGTAAACGTGTTCTAATGGTGAGAACTAGAAGGATGGTCCAAGAAGAACCGAATGAGGCACCGGGTGTAAGCGTAGCCCAGGCGGCTCAGAATCAACTCGACAACTGCCAAGGTTCCGCGCCTCGCCCAGTGACCTCCGCTGCGACTGATGCCCAACGGAACCAAGGCAATGGATGGTTGGATGGGGAGGTCAAAGAGCTCAGAGCTGATATAAACCTTATGAAACAAATGTTGGAGTAGATGCACCATCAGCAAATGCAACAGCTTCATCAGGATCAAGTGACGAACGTTCTGTAACAAGTTGCTGACCCTCAGCCCACCGTTCCGCGATCCCTTCCACACCCGAGTCAGCCCCATGGCCAGTCCGAGCCAGCGCCCGCTCATTCCATGACTGTCGTGCTGCCTCCCACTTATCTTTGACATGAGATAGATCAGAGGAGGCGTAACCAGCCTCCGGTTCAGGGTGTAGCAAAAAGTGACGAGCCTTGGAAAGCTGACCTCCAGAACTTTAGAAAAGAAGTACGGGAAGAGATTATGGACATGAAGCAGGGTTGGGATGCACATTAAACAAGGCTCGAAACAAAGGCATCCCCGTTCATTGATGAAGCAATGCAGGCTCGATTACCAGAAAGGTTTTGTCTACCCCAGATTACACCTTTCATGGGTAAAACCGATCCAATTGAACACATTGAATGCTTTTGGACATACATGGAATTACATGATGCTTCAATGCCATAATGTGCTAAGCGTTCTCTCTCACCTTAGCCGACGTATCTCGACTTTAGTTTAAGCAGCTGAAACTGAAGTCTATCGGTCTATTTGTGGAACTTAGCGACGCCTTCCTCACCAATTTCATTGGTGGAAAGAAGAAGTTAAAGTCCCCTGTGCATTTAAACAGCATAGTTCAGAAAGAGGGAGAGCTACTGAAAGACTACATTAAGAGCTTCAAGTTTGAGTCGCTCCAAGTTCGGAAACATTCAGAGGAGACAACACTCAATCACTCATGTAAGGCATTAGAGATAAGCCATTTCTCGTATCCCTGGATAACAATCCCCCAATGACTCTAGCCGAGTTTATGACTCGATCGGATTAGTATGTGGATGCTGAAGAAATGATAATCATGCGGGAAGCTGCACAAAACGCGAAAGCCCTGGCCAAAGAGTCAGCCAAAAAGGAAGTTGACTCGACTGGAGGACAGAAGCGCAAGGACGACCGAACGTGCAATGAAAGGAAGTCGGGTAAGCGACCTGACCAAAAGTTCTCTACATATACTCCGATTAATAAATCCCAAGAGTAGGTGCTGATGGAGATTAAGGGTGAATGATTAGTTAACTGGCCAGATAGGCTTTGATGCAATCCCAATCGATGGAATAAGAATAAGTATTGCCACTATCATCGCGATCATGGGCATAATACGAGCGATTGTTATCACCTGAAGGAAGAGATTGAAAGGCTCATCCGAGAAGGCTGGCTCACAGAACACATCGAAAGGACTGGGACAGAGGAAGAACGCCCGAGTGACAACTGACCTACGAAGGAAATCCGGACGATTTTCGGTGGACCCTGAGGAGGAGGCGACTCCAACAATAATAAAAAAAACTATGCTAGGTTCTTCAGTCGACCCGAGTCCGAGATCCTTATCTTAGGTCGGCCCTCAAAGGAAAAGAAAAGAGAGAAGTATTTCATCTCATTCATTGACGAAGATGCCCGAGGCATCTACCACCCCCATGATGATGCGTTAGTTGTTACTCTCACTATCGCAAACAGAAAGGTGTTCCACATACTCGTTAACACTGAATCGTCCGCTGACGTACTGTTCGCTCAGGCATTCGACAAAATGGGAGTTGAACGATCGGCATTACGGCCTGTTCGTACTCCATTGATCAGATTTTTGGGAGGTCAAACACTCCTAGAAGGAATCATCTCATTGCCGTTCACAGCCGAAAACCCTCCAAACCAGGCGACAGTAATGGTCTACTTTCTGATAGTCGACCATTTTTCCATTTATAATGCGATATTTGGCCGACCCTCTCTAAGTCTCATCCAGGCCGTTGTATCTACATATCACCTCTCCATGAAATTTTGGACTGAGTCGGGAGTAGGAGTCATCAAAGGAGATCGGAAAGATGTGAGACGTTTCTACGCAACAGCCGTTAAAGCCCCAACCAAGGTATCTATGATCGAGTCACTAGATCCTTAGGTCGAGACTCACGAGTGAGGACAACTGGTAGAAGACCTTATCCCAATACCTTTGGTCGAGATAGATGAGCCCAAAACAGTGCAAATTGGCACGTCTTTTCGCTCGCCTCTAAAAGATAATTTGATAGCCCTACTCCGAAGATACGCTGATGTATTTGCATGAAACTATAAAGACATGCCAGGAATTGACCCATCAGTGATCACTCATCGGCTCAACAACGATCTGACCTATCGGCCGATCTGACATAAGCGATGTTCGCTCAGCCCTGAAAAGTATGCTATCATTGAGGAAGAGGTCAGCAAGCTTCTCATGGCCAAATTCATAGAAGAGATATACTACCCAAAGTGGGTAGCTAATGTTGTACTTTGAAGAAAGCCAATGGGAAGTGGCAAGTCTGTATTAATTATACTAACCTAAACAAAGCCTGACCAAATGACAGGTTTCCTCTTCTGAGGATTGATTAGTTGGTGGATAGTACTGCGGGGCATGAACTTCTTAATTTTATGGATGCTTATTATGGGTATAATTAAATTGTAATGCATCAAACTGATAAATCTAAGACTACCTTTATCACTGACAAAGGTCTTTATTGTTACTGTGTGATGCCGTTTGGTTTGAAAAATGCTGGAGTAACTTATCAAAGATTAGTGAACAAAATATTCGCTCGGTTAATCGGCCAAACCATGGAAGTGTACATTGAAGACATGCTTGTCAAAATTGTACACGCGGCCGACCTAGAAGAAATGTTCCTGATCTTACTCAAGTTTCAGATGAAGTCGAACCCAAACAAGTGTGCCTTTGGTGTAAGCTCGGAAAAGTTTCTCGAATTTTCGGTTAGCCAATGAGGGATCGAGGCAAATCTAGAGAAGATAAAGGCATTGCTCGACATGGAGTCTCTGAAAATAATTAGATATATACAAAGGCTGACCGGACGAGTAGCTGCACTTAATCGTTTCCTTTCCCGAGCTACCAAAAAATGTCTTCCATTCTTCAAACAATTGAAGGGACGACAAACGATGGACTAGACAGAAGAGTGCGAAGTAGTGTTCTAGCAATTGAAGTCATATCTCGGATCTCCACCTCTTTTATCTAAACCTAAGACAATGGAAGCTCTGCTTTTGTATCTCGCACTGTCCGAGGCAGCAGTTAGCTCGGCCCTGATATGGGAGCACAAAGGAAAGTAATTGTCAGTTTATTACGTCAATAAAGCACTCTAACTGCCAGAGATGAGATATCCACTCCTGAAAAAAGTGGCCTTAGTCTTAGTGGTTTCTTTTCGGCAACTTTGGCCATACTTCCAAGCTCATACCATTATCGTTATGACCAATCTCCCACTGCGTCAGATTCTACAGAAATCGAAAGCATCCGACCGACTTACAAAGTGGCGATTGAACTCAGTGAATTCGACATTCAGTACAAATTGAGAGTAACAATCAAAGGGTAAGCCATGGACGACTTCATTGCTGAAGTAACACCACAAGCCGACCTAATGATTGAGCATGCCACCAAGCCTATTGAAGAATCGACGATCTCTTCTCCCTTAAGACTTGGATTTGAAGCCTCGAACAATACATCAGAATATGAAGTGTTACTGCTCGGCCTCTAACTCGGGGCTAGTTTAGGTGTTACGCATCTTAATGTTTTCAGCGATTTACAGTTAGTCGTCAATTAAGTCACCAGCGTATATTAAACACGAAAAGAACAACTAAAAGCGTATATGGAGAAAGCCAAAGAATTGATCGGCAACTTTTAGCTTTGTGCTATCACTCGGATCCCTCAAACTGAAAATTTCAAAGCCGATCTATTGGTAAGACTAGCCTTTACCGACGAAGATGACATACCCAGGTCTATTCCAATCGAGTACGTCGCTAAGTCGAGTATCAGTGAACTAGTTAGCTCGACTGTACATATGATTGATTCGGAACCTACTTGGGTTGACCCGATCATCTGATATCTCGACAGTGGAGAATTACCTAGAGATCGTGTCGAAGCTTGACGATTGAAGTTCCGATCCTCCCGCTACACCATACTTAAAGGGACATTATATAAAAAGGGTTACTATGCTCCGTTGCTACGGTGCTTAAACCTAACGAAGTCGATTATGCATTACGAAAAATCCACGAAGGGATTGCGGGAATCACTTGAGAGGACGATCTCTCGCACACAAGGTCTTACGACAAGGATACTATTGGTCAACAATTCAGCACGACACTCATAAGCTCGTCCAGAGATGCAATAAGTGTCAAAGATTCACGGCTATCCCGATACAACCTCTTGAAGAACTAACTCCTATGACCGGTTCTTAGCCCTTTCTGCAATGGGGAATCGACATTATTGGGTTATTCCCTATGGGGAAAGGCCAGACCAAGTTTGCGGTTGTAGCAGTGGACTACTTCACAAAGTGGGCCAAGATAGAACCACTAGCAAAGATAACTGAACAGAAGATCACGGACTTTGTATGGAAAAATATTGTCTATCGGTTCGGGATGCCTCAGACTATTATAAATGACAATGTGAAGCAGTTTAACAATAGGAGCTATCGAGAGATGTGTGATAATCTCAGGATCAGAAACGTATATTCGTCGCCCCATCATCCTCAGATGAATGGACAAGTTGAAGTGGTGAATAAGATCATTAAATAGCATCTCCGAACCAAACTTGACTGAGCTAAAGGAGCATGAGTTGAGGAACTCCCGAAGATATTGTGGGCATACCGAACCACAGCTCGAACTATGACAGGGGAAGCTCCATTCTCCCTTACTTATGGCTCAGAAGCTGTTACCCCAGTCGAGATCAGGTTTCCTTTAGCTCGAGTCAATTCATTCAATGAAGAGGATAATGAAGAACTCCTAGCCCTCGGACTTGATCTTGTGGACAAAAAAAGGGAAAGAGCTCGGTTATGGATGATGGCTTGGCAGCAATAAGCAGCTCAGTTCTACAATGCCCGAGTCAGGGTCAGGTGTTTCTTAGTCGGGGATTTCGTCCTCTGAAAAACATTCCCCAATACTAAGGAGGTTGGTGTGGGCACATTGAGACCCAATTAGGAAGGTCCCTATGTCATCTCAAGTACCATTTGACCAGGAATGTACTGATTGGAAGACCTAACCGGGCGATTACTATCCCATTCGTGGAATGCTGAGCATCTAAAAATCTATTACCCTTACCTCGGCCCAAAGAAGTATTTGGAAAGACTCAAAAGTGACAAGTATGTAAACTGAGTCAAAATGAATAAAAGAAAGCAAATTCATTCATCAGTACGTTTGTTACATCGACTTATATCTTACTTCGGTATTACATTGATAGAGTGAAAAGGGTTAAAGGTAAAAGAAAGATCGGCAGTGATATGTGAACTTATCCCTCGGCTATAGATATTCTCGAGCTTGTCCAAGAGCTTAGTGTGCTTAAGGTGATGGTGTGAGTGCGAAAAGCCGAGTGCTGGTGTGAGTGCCAAAAAGTAAGTGCTGGTGTGAGTGCCAAAAATGTTAAGCCCTAAGGCTTAGCCACTACCACCACTTGGAGCAACCTCTGGAATCACCTTAAGCTTAACCTCGACACTAGGCGCACCGTCGACAGACCCAACAGCCTGAGCCTCTGGGCCCACAGGTTCGCCAACACTTCATCAAATACCAAGAGATCAAGATTGGAAAAAGCTTCTCGCATTAGTCGGATACATTCGGTGTACCCCGCCTGATATAAAATATCCCTTTCTTGCTTGAACCTCGGGACTCGAGGAAAGCCTTTACGACCTGGACCTTGGCCTACTCGACCTGATCTTTGGCCTGCTCAACAGCTACCTCAGCCTCAGCCTTGACCTGATTTAACCTATCTTCGCATGGATTATGAGCCACATGAAGCCACCTACTCTCTTCTTGAGCTTCTTTCAATAGAAAGGCCACACGGGCACTCTCAGCCTTAGCATCCTCGATAGCTTTCTTGGGTAGACTCAAGTCACTCGATGGCACACCGGCTCGAGTCAGGGTGCCTTCAAGCTGTGTCTCCAACTTCACAGCTCGTGTCTCCAACTCCACAGCTCATTCTTAGCATTAGAAAGATCCGAGCTACTTTTAAGCATACATGGGGTAAACTGCAACAAGAAGACTTGAGGTCAGAACTAAGTTGCTGAGACTAAAGACCGTAAAATGATAAAGACTTTACCTTAAGAAGCATCTTCACCGCATAAGCAAGAACCCTCCTCAAGGGGGGGGGGGGGGGGGGGGGGGGTGTTGTAGAGGCCAGCATAATCTTTCTCTCCTTCATGAGAGATGGCCCATGGGACGAGGGTCGACACATCTTGCAGAAGGAGAGAAGGTTCCTGCTGAGTCATCTCCCCTCCTGAGGTCTCCCCTCTCGACTCCTCTCTTTGCTCAGAGACTCGCTCTGCAACGGGTCCTGGCTCAAGAGCCACCTGAGACTCGGCAAGGCTTGTGTCCATCTCTTTCACCCTCTCTTATGGATCAGAGAGTACGATAACGGTCGAGACATTCGGGGCAGGGGCGATGAGGCGGATGGCTCCCTAGCCTTCAGAGCTGTCTTCGATTTCTTTGAAGGCTGAGCCTTCGACAGAAGCGCCAACCTTGGAGGCCTTGGAGGAGCCTTTACCTTGGAAGCTGGTTTTAGAAGGGGCCGAGCTTCAGCCATATCTGTGTTAGACAAAGCACAGAGTTAGAAAAATTCAGGAAAAATGCATCAAAGTAACTAGAGGATACCTGTCACGGATAAGTCTAAGCCCAAGAGAAGAAGACGTTCTGGTTGAAGAAGAATCTTCCAAGACCGATCTTCCAGACTTAACACCCACAGTTCTTTGATTCGATTTAGAGCGTTGGCCCCTAACTTCGGCCTTTTATTAGGAATCTCTGCAGAATGCATTCAGTTAGACTCAGAAATATCATGTCGAGAAAAGATAGGAAAAAGACACGCCGAGTCACCTACTTTGGAGAATGCCTGGGGAACGTGAGGTTCAAAGAGCTTAGGCTCAGCAGTCTCCTAGCGACCGCATGCCCAGAACCACCTTTCTCTCCAGTGCTTGTTGGAAGTAAGAGGGTCGGTTATCAAAGAGCCGCCCATATTATGCCAAACGCTCAAAAAATACCAGCCGGGTTGCTAAGTGTTTGGCCGTACTTGGTATAGATAAAGGAACTCATCAATGGTTAGTAGGGGCTGCTCCGCCTTAGCCCACAACACTGAACATCTGAACAAGTTCCTCTACCCATTTGAAACTAATTTTCCAGGAGTAATTTTAAGTCGGAAAAGAAAATCCTGAGTAATGGTTTAAAGGGGCAGACGTAAGCTGCATTGCATGACGACTTAGAAAATTGTGACCATCTTTAGAGGAGGATGGTCGGGCAATTCACTTAAGAGGGGGAGGCGAATCACAGAGTCGGGAGTATGATACCCGACTTGAATTCTGTCTAAGTCTGCCTCGGTTAAGATCGAAGGGACCGGACCTCTCTGCTCATCTCCGACATTCCCTCCCTCGGAAGCCTATCCTTCTTCATTAGCCGACTCAATGGTCCATACTAATTTCCTAAGAGGAACCGATTCAGTGGTTTCCTCAAATTCTTCCTCCTCTTCTTCCAGGTCATCCCTAGGAAAATGAGGGGTAGGTCTGCCAGGGGCATACATCAGGCTAGAAGGACCTACCAAAGCAGGGTGTTCTGTTGAAGTCCAGTCACTCTCTTAGAGAACTGAAAAGATTCATTGGCGCTAATCTCCATCTTCGTCAGCAATGAAGGCGATTTTGAGACATTCTAGAGATGTCTCATTTCGTCCTCATCATCGAAAATCCCCTCCCGAGGACTTGAAGAATGCATTGCCATTAAAAGTTGAAAAGAAAAGAGAGGGGGAGAAAACTCATCGGAGAGGCAAAAAGTGCACAGTTGGAGAAGTAAAGAGGAAAAGAAGGATGGAAACAATGAAGAAAATGGCGGGACATGAGGAGAGGCAGGAGAGAAGAAGAGAAAACAGAAATAGAAGGAGCAGATGCGCGGAAGTGGGAAATGAATCCCGTGATGAGGGTCAAATATTGCACATCAGACCCCAATTATTACCTGATTTTGTGTACATGACAATGCTTAATGTCATATTTTAATCGTGTTTTTGTTGTAGGGAGTAACTACGAGTGTGGACTGAAAAAGAGTACTAAAAGCTGGATTTGACACTCCAAAGTCATCAGAGCAGGGGACGGATTCCAGAGGACCAATATTGATGGATTTATATGCTAGGGATCTAAGAAAATCAAGCCGTTCACATTAAAGAGGCCTGAAAATGTTACAGAATGTAAGATCACAGGGTTCTTGCCATCTGATTGGCTCAAAACTTCATTCATGGCCTGAGGGCCATAAATTAACCGTATATATTAAATTTTAGCTATTGGATATCTCGGGAAGTGGCCCAACGGATGGATCAACCCCTTAACTCCCTAAGTGGGGCCCACCTGCTATTTGGATATGCCTCAACTTTGGATTCAACTCCTTAAATAGGGATACCAATTAAATGGATGGATTGAATTTCTCAGAATCATCACAGTGGACCCTCCTTTGCATGGTGTGTGTATGTGCACAAATGCACAAGCCGTGCATCGCACCTTCACCTTGGTCAAACCGACCTTTGACCCGACCATCTTCTAAAAACGGAAATTTCCGTTTCGCTGCCGTGTAACGGACGGACGTTGTCCATTTTACGGACGTCAGTGGGCCACCATAATGGTCCATACGGTTGATCCAAGCCGTCCATCTTGCACAGGGCCTTGAAAGGATCAAACCCAAGCTAATATTTTATGCCCATGCATACACACGTGCCGGCCACAACGACCAAAAACAGGCTGCTCTACGACATCCAAAAGGATTTTAGTGTGTTTTCTTCTCTGGACTGCGTCAATGGATGTTCAAAACCATCCATCTTTGAATGAAATTTCATCCTAAATCCAATGGATGGGGTGGATTTCCCCGAAACTACTTCTGTGGGGCCCACCGATCACATCAGCGAAGGACGTTCGTAGGCTTATGCACATTCATGAAAAGTGACTTTTCCAGGCAGTTGTGGCCCACCGTCTTTGATCAGATGGAAGATTTGATCCGTCCATCATGTAGAGCATTCAAAATTATCATAAGGGACGATGTTTCTTTGAAAACTGATCGAGGAAAGTGGTGTTGTTTTGCGTGTGAACTTTGCTGCGAAAAGGCGTTCGCTGCGCATGTGAACGTTGCTGCGACAGTCTCTCCACCGCCCCTAGCAGCTATAAAAGTTGGAGAGAGCAAGGGAGAGGGGATCCAAAGCCAAGGAAAGAGAAGAAAGAAGAAAGAAAAGAAAGAAAGAGGGGAAGAAAGATGTTTTTATTTTATTAATCTTATTTTTCTGTCTTCCTAATTGATTTTATGGATTGCTAATTTCTTAGCTAGGCCTGAGATGAAGCTCCTAATTTGAATGACTCTTGTCATATGTTGATTTTATCTGGGTTTGATTGATTTGGTTCTTTCTCTAGTGTGCTTAACTGAAATTTCTGTACTTCTCCATTTTATGAGCTTAACTAAAGTTTAGATGTGGATGTTGTTTGCAATCTTATTCTAGGTGCTTGTGTCTGACCATGAACATGTTTCCTATAGAGAAAGAAATAGGAATATAAATTTCTTCATGCCTGACCGTGGATGGAAAGATGTGATCCTTATGCTTTAAGGGATTACATATTCTGTGTGCCCGACCAAGGACATAAAGTGTGCTTTATTTATTTATATCAATCTGAATTAGGGTGAATTAACAAGTAAAACAAAGGTTAAGATAATTATGGATGGATTCAAAAGTCCTAGTATTCTCCTTGATTGAATTTTTCTTGTTGCTCTCAATTATTTTTCATAGATTTGTGTTAGTAGTTCGCTAAACTATTTGTTGGATTAGTTTAGAAGAATCGTAAATTTTGAATTGTGACAACCAGTCCTCGTGGGAACGATCTCATAATACATACCATATCTACATCTAATTTGTATACTTACGAGTTTAAAATTATTTAAATCAGATTAGTTTAAATAAAACATCATCCCGCTCCTCCCTTTTATAAGCCTGCCACGTGGCAGGGGCATTTAAGGAGAAGTCGAATCGATGCCTGCTTTGACTCCCCTAGTCGATGCATGGCACACGCCGACTAACGCAAGTAACGCCCTCACCATGTGTCCGATGCTTATAGGTAAATGAAACGTCTTGACGTCTGTCCACTCGTGTGACCTCGAGCAACAAACTGACACGCGTTAGAGATGATACACAAAGCATTAAATGCTCCATTATAACCTTGGTCCCCAGAGAAAACTGACCTAGAAACTCGTTACTCCTTATGTGTTAGCATAGCTGACATAAGGAGTAAGGGGGCTTACTGTTAGGGGAAAAATATGATAAGTCCGGAGACTCGGTTATGGAATGGACCAATTCTACTGACACTGCCCAAGGTAGCAGGTCAGACCGAGACAATAAAAAGCCTAAAGGAGAGACTTAGCTCGGATTTGTGAGAAATGGATCCCAACTGAGGTTTGAAGAGTCAAAAGCCATAAGTAAGACATATTAGACACTTAAAGTTGACTCGGCTAATGAGGCAGCAATGTCTAAAGGGGCCGATTAAGGCCCAAAAGGTTAAAAGCCACCTGATCGACCATAAAATCGACCCATGTAAGGCCGGTTAGTGTCAGCTATTGGACTAAAGAAGGACATTGGCTATAAACCGACTCTGTTTCGTTCGACAGTAGAAAAAAAGCCCCCATCCTTGTAGCCATCGAGACTGATTTGATATCAGGGTCGGTTGAGGCCGACCCAAACAAGGGAGAGATGATGTAATCCTAAATACCATCCCGAAGATCTCGTAGAAGGAGTCCTGATCTCGACAATCTCGGGATCAGGAAGTATCCATAAATAGATGGTAAGTAAATCAAATCTCCTAAAAATCAGGGAGAGAATCCCCTCACACTAGGACCTTTCACTCCTATAAAAGTAGGATTCCACAGGACTAAAAGGTACGCAGAAAAACACCTCCAAAACACCTTCTTCTTGGTCCCATTACTGACTTAAGCATTGGAGGTTCCCCAACTCTAGCCAGGGTTCCCTTTGTGTTGAATCACTATGTAGGTGGGAAGTACAAGGAGAGGCACGTGAAGTTTTTCGCATCAACAGGTACTATTTGTTGCAACTTCCTGTTCATAATGACATCCAGAGAATCATGAAATTTCATGATATTTTGTGCCGAATTAGACTGATTAATCTTGAAATTTCATGATATCTGGTGCAACCAAACGAATCTCAGATGTTTACGTGGTGGTGTGATTTCTACTATGTACAAAATAAGCTGTAAGTAGATTGTACATGTCACTGTTGTGTTTTAACTGTATGTTTCAGTGGATGGATGATCAGAGATATCCACCTGATAAGTTTTTTCTTTTTTTAAAACCATCACGCAGAATGGATGATCACGACCATTGATTTTATGTTATTAGATATGGGCTATTGCCTTTTCATTTTTAGCTGCTCGTTTGGATTCTAACAATTGGTGGTCAGGATAAACTGTTTGCTATGAGTTCCGGACCAGGCCGGTTTATGTTCATAGAGAAGATGCTCGGTTCTGGTCATCCATCTGGGGCTCCATCCAATGGTTCATGGTGAGATTTAATTGGTCTAGATCCACCATATTATTATTATTATTATTATTATTATTATTGATGCAAAAATCTTGTTCACCCTCACCGAACTGGTGGACCTTCCAACACCTGCATAGGAAGAAGAACAAAGGAGATCCTGGCTAGAGCAGGGGACCCTCCAATGCCGAAGTCAGGCTAAGAATTTGGGTTCGGTGGTGTTGAGGGTCCCCTCCAATGCCAAAGTCAGGCTACGCATCTGGGTTTTATGGCGTTGAGGGGTTCAGGATAAGATATTTTGCATACCTTTCCATGTTGATGGTGTGCTTTATTTGTAGTGTTCGTAAGATGATGTGGACCACAATCCTAAGCATGATTAAGCCGTTAGGTGAAATATACTCTGAGTGATGAATGTTGGCCGTTACCCTAAAATTTGTGGAGGATGGTTATCGTTCACTTAGCTGAGGAGGTAGGTTTGCATAGTATGATTCCCTCTTGGTTTAACTGAAAATGAGTTAAGCTGAGTCGATTTGGGCCGAATTAATCCAAGCCAAGCCAAGATGATCCGGGCTAAGTTAATCTGAGCCAAACTAATCTGAGCTAAGTTAGTCCAAGCCAAACTGATCCGACCATCCGAGCTGAGTTGATCCAGGCTAAGTTAGTCCGAGCCAAACTGATTGGAGCTGTGGGTCAAACTTGATTCCTCATTATCCCAAAATAATTTTTGTGTAGCTATACTAGCAAATATTCAATGCTAGTAAGTAGTAACACAAAACCAAGAAAAGAAAGATTAAAAATAAAAATCTAAAAAACCAAAACCAAAATGCATGTAAGAGATGAGATTGAAAATTATATGTTTTAACAATATGCTTGTGTCAATGGAATAGTAACAAGGAGCTCTCCCTTTGGCTTGGATGCCACCAAATAATTTACTCTTTTTTTTTTTTAAATAATAATAAATTTTAATACTTAATAGTAGTAGATTAGTAAGGAGAAGTCCCAATTTCTAGCTCGCCAAGCAGCTTCATACTGTAGAGGTACACAACTGCATTATTTACAAGAACTAATTGCCTATAGGTAACAACATGACACTTTTCCATGCAGGCTGCTGGCTTATCTCTGTAGCCAAGATGCCACTTGTGTAGGAGGTCCCATCATGAAGATCACTCTTCTCAAAAATCAAGCTAATCATTAGATGGGCCACACTAGCATGTTGAGTCAGACCATCAGTTGCCTAGTGATTCCAATAGTGTTGCCCAACTGTCAATTGATGAGCAGCCTGATCTGATTTTCATGCCATATTGCCGTGCCGTTGACTTGTGTGTGTGGGGTCATAGTAGCATGGTGTACAAGAGCAAAAACAAGCAAAATGCTGCTAATGTTTTTTTACTGGCCAGAGGGTAATTTTTATTATCATAAGTAGAAGAAAACCTGTAATTCTTTTTTTTTTTTTAAGGGTCATGTATATGTTCTAAGAAAAAACCAGGAGGGCAGCACAAAAGGAGGCCCCTCCCAGCCTGTACACATTTGGGATCTCCTGATAAAAGCGAGGAGGAACCTATTGTAAAACCAACAACCAAAAAACAGGAAAAGAAACTACGGAATTCGACACCATCACTGGGTGGACTTAGGAACACAACTCCCCTAAGCCTTCACCTCACCTAACCCCATCTTATCGAGGAAAATCTTCCCTCTAACCTCCCATGGGAGATCCGACCTGGCTAAGAAGGTAGCTGAAAGCTGTGAGGAGCTACCTAACCTAGCCCAGGCATCCGCTGGCCCATTTCCTTCCCTGAGCGTATGCTAAAATCTGACTTGGCCCAAAGCTATTAGACCCTTGATCCTCCTACACCAATTATGCCACTTCCATCCAATAGAGGACTTCCCAATGAGTGCGTTCACAACATGGAGGGAGTCTGATTCAATAATAATCTTAGCCAAACCCCTTTTGAGGCAATGTAATAACCCTTCATGGACAGCTCTGACTTCTGCCTCAGTGTTCGACAACACCCCATATCTCGCAGCGAACCCAAAAATAAAATCACCCCGATCATTTCTGTATATGCCTCCTCCTCTTGACTTGCCTAGATTTCCCATCGAAGACCCATTCGGGTTTTAACCACACCACAAGTTAGGCCCCCCTTGAAGGATATGTAGGAGCCGTGATCCCTAGGCTGGCAAGGACCCAACTTTGAGCCCATGAATGGACCGAGATGGGGCCCAAGAATTGACGATTGCATGGACCCACCCTTTGACACGTGAGGCTTGCGTCTGCTGAGAAGGATGCGAACCCTCAAATTTTACTTCATTTCTACCTCCCCAAATCTCCCAAAGAATGAAACATGGAATCAGTTTATTGAGGATCCCACCCCAGTCCCCAAGATTGGGCCCGTTCCACCAGTGCCTCAGCCTGTCTTCTATGGAGTTGGTTGTCAGTAAGTTTCTGCCGAAGATGCCTGCAAAATATGACCAAATCGCAGTGGCCCTATCATTGAGAAGGAAAAGATGGGGAGATGTTTCATAGCCTAGGACCCGACCCGCAGCCCTGTCACAACAGACACATTGCGGCCCCAATGAGACCCCTCGGGCCTGCGCAGTGCTTTCTACTGGGATCGCCCCTTGGATACACCTCCAAGTGAGAAGTGAGATTTTAGGAGGCAAGAGGGTATGCCACACTTCGCCCAAAAGACATAGGGCCTGGACCGACGACTGGAATCCCAAGCTATTTAAATAGAGAACTCGCCGTCAAAGGAGAAAGGCCAGATCGGTGATGCAGGATCTTCAGATGTGTAGAACCCTCTATGAAAAATGAATTTGATGGTTTCCTGTGAGAGGAAGGAGGGCACTGCCAAAGGCGGAAGAGGCCCAGCATTGCCCAGAAAATTGCATATCTGTAAGCCCTGTAATGTCGATGGGATGGGGACCGTGGCTCTGTCCTCCAGAGGGCCCAGCCTCGTCCAGTTGGTCTTCCAAAGGCACCGGTCTCCTCTCCCAACCTGCCAAATCACCTTAGATTCCATGTAAGGAAAAAGCTCCCGAATTTTTCTCAACATAGGGGAGGCCGCAGCCATCCCTCGACTTGCGCCACGACCATCCACTAAGTCTCTACCATAAGCTTCATAAAGCCAACCAATTTCCTTATACCCAAACCCCCTTCCGACTTGGGCGTTGTAATCTCAGACCAACTTCTCCAATGAAGCTTCCTCCATCCCTCATTCCAGCCCCAAAAGAAGTCTGCAAACCTACTTTTTAAGGCCATTAACAAAGCAGAAGGAACCGAAGCTGCCGCTAACATGTAGATCGAGATACTTCTCAAAACATTCTGTAGCAGAACAACTTTGCCTGCCTGAGTAAGGTAACGAGACTGCCACCCTTTGATCTTATAGTCCACCTTGTCGATCAACCGCTGATGTCACTCTCCAAACTTAGAAAACGGGCTCACAAAATTTTCAATCATCGAATCCAGTGCCGATAGCCTTCGTAGTGCCCCATTCTCGGATCCCAACACTCACATGCCAGATTTTGATCCTGGGATTCTACAAGGAGGATTTTCATTATGAGTTTTTTTTTTTTTTTTGTAATGGAGCATAACCGCAAGCATAATCAAGTCACAAAACAACATCACCACATATCCACTATATCAAATACTTTAAGTATAATGCGGGAAGGGAAATACAAGGTGATTAAAAACTCCAAAATAAGCTGACGTGCACTCTTGCCTCAACGCTGCTATAGTCCAATGTCACTTACACGCAACGGTCGTATATAAGCTTACAAAAGCTTAGAGGGTGGTGTAAGTGTGTGCGTAGGTGAGTGTCAAGTATATAATATTAGAGTAATGAAGAAACATGCGGTATGTCCATGAATGCTATCGGTCATACCAAGACCATTTGATGCGAAGCCTATTGTAACACCCTAAAATTCAAGGTTCGAGTATAACTCAACTCCCGAGTTTCAAAATGTCACTTATGCAACAAATATGCTTATGATTTAGATTTTGTCTAAGGTAATGCATTAACATGAGTGAGATTATACCAAAACTGTAATTCATACTCTAGATCCAGTGATAAAATGCAAGCGGAAGACTGAAGAATCTATATACGTCACTGTATGAAAAAATAAGACAATCTCGATCTGTCTTCAAAGTATGAATACATCTCTCAGTCACATATGCATATACAAACCAAAAATTAAAATGTCATATGGTCCAACTAACAAGTCCCGCCTATCCAGGCCACCTACACGAAGCCGTCAGCGAACTACATATACGAGAACTCGTCCTGATCCTCGTAGTAATCCGGCTCCACGTCCTGAATCGCCTCGCCACCTGCATCTAAGACAGAGTCTGGTAGGTATTGCGAACACCGTCCCATAACGTGGGAGTGAGTGATCAACTCAGTGGAATCATAGAACAAAGATTAGCATGTTATCAAATCAATCACGCGATAATAGTAAAGCAATCAAACAGACAATCCTAGATACTATTATTAATGCAAGCATGAAATGACATGATAGATGCCCTCACCGACATACTCCCTCATACGACACCATCTTACGTCCGCGGCATACTTTCTTCCCTCAGTGCTCCACATCTTCCAGGCACATGCAGTGCGATGTGGAAATGATTACCGAGTTGTTATTAGTCCTTTTCATACAGCAGGATTGGGAAACTAAGGTACTTCCCTTATATCAATCCTAATGCAGATCCTGTGTAGGGTCGTCACTCCTAGTAATCTCATACGATGGTATATTTATAGGTCACTGCAAGGGCTATTAGGGTTATTGCTTGCACTCATTGCACTGCTCCCCCATCACCTTATCAATACAGGCCTAGTGTACTCTCGTTGCTATGGAAGGGTCGTCGCCTCCCGTAGACTCAGAATACGCTCGAGGTCACTATAAAGGGCTCGTCACCAATCAGTGTAGGCCGACAGCTCGAATGTAGTGTCCCATACCACCACAATCGGCTCCCGAGTCTAAGGTGCTCACTGGTCACTACGGGGAGGTTTGTGGCCCCAGCGTAGGCCGACAGCTCGACCACAATGTCCCATACCACCATGCTAAGCTCATGAGTCTTTATGGATCAAGGTACCATGGTTATCAGGGGTTCCACTGTAAGTTCAGTACCCTAGGTTCAAGCAGTTATGACCAATACAAGGTGAACAATCAACGGTCAGTCGGGTTGCTTGACGAGCTCGACTAGTACGAGTGCATCTCAAGCTGAGCGACATGAAGTACATAAAATACCTCGTGTGGCCTAACCACTGCCGCCAACCCAAAACACGACTCGCGTTCATCGACGCATCCTTCATGCCAAATAGAAGTTAACCACGAATTTGAATCTATTACCGACTTCCTAGACTAGAACATAGCCCCAAGCATTTGTAATCAACATTAGTGATCATATGAGAGTAATAGAAATGAAATACAAACAGTATAAGCATGTTGACAGCATGTAATAACACACAACGTAAGAAAATCAACCAACACATGTATTCCATATATATAATGAAATCAATTCATATAGCCAACATGGTGGAAATCATATACATCATCATATTAATTGAGAATTTAATCTTAAAACTAATTTACAACACCATTTACACAATACATACTAATACAAACATTTATACAAACACTTTGTCCACACACATTGGTCTACATAGCGTATGTCGACCCAAAGTGTGCATTAGGGCGAATCTCTTCGCCAAACAGATCATACACGCATATCTAATATCATAACACGACAAATACCCATGACAATCATTTCGGTAAGATACGGACGTATATAGTATTTCCTACAAATGCCCAAAATATCCTAAATCTCATATTCTCCATGCTTATACAAAATAGAAAATGGACATCATCTTCTACATGTCAAACATCGTTCTTGTCGACAATCTACTATTAAACGACATTGAAAGCTTTGAAAAAAGTCAATCTAGGCATCTAAAATCCTCACCTTTCGCCGTAGACGCATATTAATTCGAATAGAAAGTCTACGCTTCGTCAACGGCGATATGACGACCTATATCACAAGATGAATCAGCTACTTCGCTACTTGTATCGAAGGAATCCCTAAAGCAGGTAGAGGTTAGGGTTTTCTTACCTATAATGGCGTTGGAATCACCGGAAGAGTGATTAGAATACGCCGATTAAACACGTGTAGAAGCTGAATCAAGTGGTAGGAGTTTCTCTCACAACTCTCTCACAATCTCTCTCTTTCTCTCTCTTCTCTTTCTAGGGTTTCTTATAAATTCGGATGGGAGAGATATGAGAGGGTTTAAAGCCCTTATATAGGCTAAAACCTCACCTACTTAGACTCTAAACCAAGGTATACTTGGGTTATAACCAAATCGGGTCTTTTCCAATCCAAAAGAGCATTTCTGGAGGTCCCCTGGCTAAATGCGGTTGGACTTAAGCTCATGGATACTGGATGTTGATCACATTAAGTTTTCAGTCCGGTAGTGTTCCCAGATCGCACGTGGCGGACCAGTTTCAGTTCAACGGTTATCGAACCTAAATCAGGTCCAGAAGTTTCATGACATGAAAGAGAAATTTTTTCTAATCCGAGGGTGAAATTTGGCTGAATTATGACGGTCAGAACGCTTAAAAATAATGCGTAACGACACGTGTCAGATTTTGAATTAAGTTTCTAAATCTTTACCTTTTCTCACTCTCTTCGCTCCAGGCTTAATGAAATAGCCTCAGAACATCAGTTGGGCTTGATTTTCGAAACGATTGTCAAGTCCAACAAAGCGGTCATAACGGTTTGAGATTATAGATATCAGACTTTTGACGCGTGGTCTAAATCCAATACAAAGTTTTAAAGGGTTCCTGAGAGCAAACGGGTTTAGAGTTTGATCCTAGATTTCAGGGTATTATAGCGTCATTGATTCTATAAGTTTTGGGTCTTGCAGAACATATTTAAAGCGATCAGGGATAATTTCACAGTTAATCTAGCATAGCGCTAGTTAACTTACGCTTATTTTCTAAAGGAATTAGTCCTACGTGATTTCTGATCAAGTTGGTACTCGAGTCTCTATACGGATTTTTCCGAGGCGTTACACTTATGTAGCCAAATGTCATATGCAAGATGCAAAGCAAGCATACTAGTACTCATCAAGTACAAATATCAATACAGTTCCTCTCTGGGATATCACCGAAGTTTAATACACTTTGCACTGACTACCTCCTCCCTAGCTGCACAGTCAAGCAAGCAGAATAGACCTCACTATGTGCCTGACTAGCAGTCTGCCAATACCTACCCGACAAGTCGATAGCGGACTCATTTACGAGCTGGTCAAACTTAGCCTAGCTTATAGCCCCCTCACTCAGGCGGATAAGGCCACACCCCCTCCCAACTAACCATGACATAGTGGGAGATGCGGCCTACTAGTATTAGATGCTCGGGCGCTCGTGTATCCACTCGGTCTAGACGTTGGAGCAACTCCTGATACTAAAAAGGTTCTGAGACTTTCACCCAAGGACATCCTAAGAGCCCATAGTACTAGAACCAAGTATTTTCGGTATCTGATATGGCCATCCACGATGTGCTTGTGGAGCCATGACCCTGATGTCACCAGGGTGTATAGTGATCAAGTCACACAAATGCGAGATGCATGAGTCACACCGTACAATCGTGTAGCAATCTTGCGTGTACCATGCGCTCATGTGGGACACTCCGTCTCATAAGGAGTCCCGTAAATGTCTCAGCCCGACGGCTTATGCTATGATCAAACATTCCTCATATCAAGCATACATATGATGCATATGGGCATGAATAATAGAATTATACTAAGCATATTATAAAGTAATGAACTATCCTTATAACGCAGATGGGCGTAGATGGCCTACACACAACAAGTACGGGCCTATCAATGGGCCTTAGGGAGAGTCGTAATGCGGACATTTAACCAACATTATACTTGCAATGTGGATGTTAAACCAACATTACTCCCAAGGCCTGACCCGTTATAAAACATCATTACATAAACCATGTTGGGATCACACATTGCAATGGACCTTAGGTACATTCCATTAGGCCTTAAATGCATTAAATGGGCTATATCACATGGGTCTTATATTCATCAAGTGGGTCACATCAATGGGCCGCACCAATGGGCCTTATGTACATTACAATGGGCCATAACCCGTGGGCCGTAGAATGCATCAAAATGGGCCTAATCACATGGGCCTTATGCATAGATCAAATGGGTCTCAACGGACGGCCACAAGTACATCCATATGTACATATAATAAATATATATACATATAAATGAATCATATCGAAAGATCAATTGGACTGCACTCTAATTAAAAGTGGTGAGAAGGATTTCCACCATTAAAATCCTCAAGGCCACCATAGCATTTATTTCCTGTCCAATCTGATCACAAGGTCACACTGACCTAAAAAGGGTTTTAATGGTGGACGGTTAAACCCACTGTTTATATAATGTGCTCCACTTGAGCCTAGGCCTGTCTTATTTTTTTCTTCTAGAAATTATCTATTAAAATGGTTGGACGGTTGGATGCAACACATGCATCATGGTGGGTCCCATAAGAATGGACAACGAGGGTGGAACAGGTGGAGCCCACATAACTTGGTGATGTCACATACCCCACTTGGGTCCCATCGTCCACCATTGGACAGTGTAGATAAAACACATACATCATTGGTGGGGTCCACTATCTGTCCTGGCAGCCAGCAAAGTGGCTAGATGGCATGATACAACACATACACTTTGGTGGGTTCCACCGTCCACCTGGACGGTGTGCATAAGACACATACATCACTATGGGTCCCATGTGGGGCCCCCCATAACCCCCATAATGCTTATTTGCAATCCAACCCGTTAGTAAGGTCACACGGACCTAGATGAAAAGGAAAAATAAATTTCATCTTGATCCAAAACTTCTGTGGCTAAGAAAAGTGTTTCAAGGGCAGACGCTCAATCCCACTGTTTCCTCTGATGTGGGCCACCTGAGTCGTGTATACGGATGATTTTTGGGGTGGGGCCCACTGCCCTAAGGGCCAAAAAGATGGATGGTGTGGATATTCCACATACATCACAGTGGGGCCACACATGGGACTGTGGTCCCTGTCTGCCCACCCATGGCGCAGCAGCGCCTAGTGCTCTGTTAGCGGCAATAGGTGCTGCTACCCTTTTCTTTTTTTTTTTGAAAAATTAGTTTTCCTGAGGTTTTTCTATGGTAAGGCCTGCATCAGGCAAATCCACCTGTCCATTGGCTCTCATGGCTCAAAACAAGCCAAACAAGCCCAATATTCGAGGTGTTTTGACGTATAAAATCATTAGGTAAGTTTTCAACGGTAAAAATCATAGTCTTCTATGCTATGGCCCACCAGAAATTCGGATCAACTTCATTTTTTGACTCAACACCTAAAATGATCTAAGGAATGAAATGGATGGCTTGGATTAAAAACATACATCAAGGTGGGGCTTGTAGGAGCGGTCCACCCCAAAACTAAAAGAAATCTCTCTCTCTCTCTCTCTCTCTCTCTCTCTCTCTCTCTCTCTCTCTCTCTCTCTCTCTCTTACAATTCACTTCCAACGTCTCTGGACGCTGGATGGCTTGACATGACACATATATGTAAGGTGGGCCCTGCTCAGGTGGGCCACCAAATGATGGATGGTGTGATACAACACATGTGAAGTGGGCCCCACCTATAGATGACTTGGATAAAATATATGCTTCATGGTGGGGTCCATCTGGGTGGGCCACACGGTCACATCTTCACATACAATAGAAAATGAAAGAGAGAGGGAGAGAGATAGAGAAAAAGAGCTGGACACGTGTGATGGAGGGCTCCGCCACTATGAGCCCTCCCTTGCATTCAATCATACATCAAGTGGGTCCCAAAACATGTGAGCCCACCAAATCAAAGATTAACGGTGGAGATTCCTTCTCCACCCAAAATGGACGGTCTACATGACCTCTTTTCATGCAACAAAAATAAACATCATGATGGGGTCCATGGAGAATGGCCCCATCATGGAATGATCATGAAGATCAAGCTGGGCCATCGGCCACATCTTAGGGTCTAAAGTAAGATCCATACCATCGATCAGTAGGCCTCACTTGGCCCATCATAAAACATGAAAACTAGCCTATAGAAGCACCCACTGTTCAATCTTCTTAGTCCATTGGTAAGCCGATCTCCTTGTGTCTCACTTTGATGGTGGGAGATGAGAGTTGAATGGCTAGGATGAGAGATCTTGGGATGGAAAAGTGGGCCACACACATGCACTTTTCTCTCACATAGGAGAGCTTGGACATCCCTTTTTTTTTTCTTAGCTTGGAATGTGTTGAGAAATGAGAGAGAAGGTTGTAAGGAGAGAGTGATGGGTGATGGATGTAAGGTGAGTGATGGATGTGAGGTGAGTGATAGGTGAGGTGAGAGGTTAGTTGACTTGGTGGTTGGTTGACTCGTGGCAAAAGAAAGCATGGGTGTGTGTACTTGACATGAGGTGATTGATGGGATTGATTTGACATGTTCTAGAGATTCTCTTGGGATTGTAAATGCATGGCGTTTTATTCAAAATAAACATCGGCTCACATCTCTTAGTTAGGGTATCGGATTGGTATACGAGTCGTGGCGTTGGAACCACGGCGATTGTGCGGTCACAATAGTACAAGTCTCGGATTAAGCCAATTCAAATCTACAGGATACGACTGCGGTTACAACTGCCTTGATCCAACCAATTTTTGACTGCCCTACTCAACACTTCTGCTCCCAAAATGAATAAACTGGGAGATAACGGGTCTCCTTGTTTGAGGCCTCTGGTGGATTTGAAGAAACCCACCGATTCACCATTAATGAGCACTGAGAACCAACAATTAGACCAACATCGCTCTACTAGCTTCATCCATTACCTCGTGAAACCAAACCTCTCCAGGATTTTCTTGAGGAAGACCCACTCCACCCTATCGTACGCCTTCTCCATGTCCAGCTTGACCGATATATTTCCCCTACACACTCTCTTGTTTAAATTTTGAAGAAGTTCCTGTGATATCGCAATATTCTCAGCCATAGACCACCCTTGGACAAAAGCTCCTTGCAAGAAAACCTGTAATTCAATGAACTTTGAATCGTTTTCAAACTGGCCTTTCAGAGTTGTCAGTCCTTGGCGATATACATCTAGAAGATGAGTACAACTTGTTTACTGCAAAAATATCATGAGGCCTTTGTAAGATTTCTGGTTCCCTCTCTCATTTTCTAAGTTGAAGGCTGGTTGATGGATTCCCTGAGAATAGTCACTTGACAAATGACCCGGCAAACTAGAACCAAGATCGAGCATTCAGGCAATGTCAGCAGTTCCAATCTCACAGTTTTCTTTTTTCGTTCCATCAAAACAGGATGGAACTTAGAACCAAGAGTAGTCACGAAAGATCTCGTGAATTTTGTTAAATTAGTAGGTCAAGATGATAGTCTTACATCCGGAGGTCTCCTATGAGGCTAAGGTATTCCATGACGCAAATAGTCACCACCATCACTGTTACCAGTGTTTTGAATATCGACGATATCAGCTGATATATCCCACGAAATGTCTCATATCTCACCTGTGCCATACGAAAGGCATAAGTAGTGTAATATATCCCACATGTTTGATTTAATGAGCATTTTCAATTTTCAATCATTTTTTCTGTAAATCATGTTAAATTAGCATTAAATTGTTATACATCCATGATTTTTTTTTTTTTCATATTTTGTATGAAAAATCATAGATTCGGAGCTTCGATTTTGAGATTTGGAGGAGATGGGCCAGAGTTATGGAAAATTGAAAAAAAAAAAACCAAAACAAAACAAAATTTCTCAATTTCTCACAAATCGGTTGTAATCTTTGTGTCCAAACATAAATTTAAACATGTAAATAACCTAATCTAGTGATTTTTTTTAAAAATGTATTTCTCGTGTTTTCGCACATTTTCTTTCATTTATAAATTAAATAAATATACTTTGAATATACGTACATCAATTCAGTTAGACAATGTATAGATTAGGACTCCATATAAAGAAAACCTATTATGTGCACTTATTTTTTTATTTTTTATTATTTTTTTTAAATTTTTAATATTTTGATTTATAAGTGTATTGATGTCTTTTTATAACAATCACTGAAGTTTCATTGAAAAAGTCGATCAATTTCCTAATGTTTCCAACAACATTGGTACATTATGTGATACAATCGATATATCCCATGCGATAACCGATATGTATTCGTATCCTAAGAATGTGATACGTAGCACGATACTGATATTTTAAAGACTAACTGTTATGATGTGGATTGTTGCGACTTTTTTTTTTTGAAAAAAAATGTTTCAACCTCGTAATGGACTGTTACAGGACATTTTTTCCATAACGGTTAATGGTTACCATTGTTACCATTTTGTAATGGCTACCACGGTCACCATTACGTAACGGTCGTTATGTAATAGTTTTGGAATACTTATGTATGAGGAGGATCTATGGGATTAATTTGGACTCTAAATGGATCAGGATCTATAGTACCTATCTAGGTCTTGCCGAATGTGGGTTCTTGAAGACCTGGATCTCAATTCAATCAGATTCGGGTACTCATCAAGCATACATGAGGTCTTTGGATCAAGATTTTGAGTTGGGTTTGGGACAAATAATGCATTTACATGCTTGGCCCGCCCAATGGATGCATTAGGTTGTGAAAGCTTAGATGGAGTAAGAGAGGAGAAAGAGGAGGAAGAGAGAAGGGTGTTACTTGTATCCCCTTTCCTTCCATGGTCCTTTATTAATAAACTTAATTTCACCCTAATTACAATTACATTCAATTAGGAGACTGAGGAGATAAAAACTAAACATAATTAGGAATCCTAAGCCTAATCTTCTTATAAGGTGCATTGCAGGTGCACACCACAGGTGTACACAAATCGGTGTGCACACTAACAGGTTACAAACACATTTGCCACTTTTCATGTCATGTTGTGTAAAAGATCTCTCTTACATATGTGTGTGGATTAGGAAACCTCATTTCTTTTGTCAGAATAAACAACATACACACACACATACATATATACACTATAAAAACTAATTGGACCCAACCTGGACCCGACTAAGCCCAACCCAACCCACTTTAACTGGGACCATGCATGGACCCGGCCCATAACTCACTGAACCCAGTTTTTAATAGGTCTAAAAGGTGAAACCTGAAATTGACCCGATTTCTTAATGGGTCCAATAAATGGGACATAGACGTGTAAAAATCAAGTCAGATCCAATGGATACCTGTGAGTCCAGGTACCCATTTACAACCTTAGGATTAATAGCTCCAATCCCTTGAGATTTTAGATTTTTTGACAATAGTAGTTTCTTCATGTGTCATTTCGAGAATATCCCATGCTTGTTTAGCTATATTGCAAGAAATGATTCTTTTGAACTCATCTGGCGATAGAGCACAAGTCATTCAAGGCTTTTGCATTTGCTTTGCTTTTACTTTTCTAAACTATAGTCTAAAAACTAAATGTGGTTTCTTTCATTGATATGGTTCCATCATCGACTACTACTTCCATCATAGGAGGGATCAATTTAGTTACAGTGGCTTGCCACACACTTTTATTTATGGATTTGGGGAAAATCCTTATCATGGCTTTCTAGTATGAATAATTAGAGCCATAAAAGGGAGGTGGCCGGGTAATGGATAGGCTTTTGAAATTTGACATATTGAAGCTCTGGATCTAACTCAAGGAGGTTTAAAAAAAAAAAAAAAAGAGCAACCCTATTTGATACCACTTGAAATAGAGAGATAGTGATGTCCTTGGGGGGGGGGGGGGGGGATAGGACAATGCTAAATAATTGAAACAAATGTGAAATATGTAAAGATTACAAAAATCCTAATTACTTGAGTATTAAAACCTTGATTCCAAATAATTCATAGGATAACCTTCACCTAAAATATTAGGCAGGATAAACTTATCTCAAGAATTCTTTAAAATCAGACTTTCAAACTAGTAAGAGTATATAAAAGGATTACAAAACCGATCTTGAGTTGATCTTCAGGTTCTACCTTGAAGTGCTTTTGTCTCACTAAATTTGATAACCTATGTGTACTCAACATCATAGCACTTTGTCAAATCATTGTGGTCTTTGAGCCCAAAAATGAAACTGATCCACATCTCAGGTTGGTCACATCACAAGCTGCAAAGGGGGTGGTGATCCCAAGCGTCAGTGACACTTGTTGGGGAGTGGTTCTCACTTGTGGGAGTCACCTTGATGTATATCTTAGATCGACACCATCCATCTATTTTCCAAGCTCATTTAGGGTGATGGGCTGAAAAATGAGGTATATTCAATTTTTGAATGGGCCCCAAGGAGGGAAACAAATCCTTGTTGTTGAAATCTTCCAAGGCTCGCTGTGGGGTCCTTGTTCATCCAAACTAGCCTAAGTTAAGGCCCACTGGACCCTGCTCGAGTTGTCTAACACGGTGAATGGACTAGATCATCCAACCAAGACTCGCCTTGATGATGGATAAAAAAAATAACTAATATATATATATATATATATATATATATATATATATATATATATATATATATATATATATATATATATATATATATGTATGTATGTATGTATAAAGAAAAACGGTGTTAGGTATTGTCAAAGCCCTGGGCAGGCGGAGTGGGGCCCACTCATGGACCCCCCCCCCCCCCCCCCCCCCCACACACACACACACCATGATGTATGTGATATATCCACTCCGTTCATCCGTCATGCTATATCATGTTAGGCCATGGGGCCAAATATCAAGTTAATCCGAATATCAGGCGGACCGCACTGAGGGAAACATGGGCAAGGGGTGGCTGTCCCTTTCTCAAGGACTAGGGTCCTACTCGTGGGACCCACCTTGATGTTTAGGTGCCATCCACGCCGTTTATCCTTTTCTTCAGATCTTATTGGGCCAGGGTCCACAATTTAAGATGATCTAGATCTTAAGTGGGGGTGGAAACCCCTTAGACTTGGAATCCCCTGTATATGGAATTCCTTGGACTTAGGATTTCCTTGGATTTGGGATTCCTTGGACTTGGGAATCCCTAATGTGGGATCCCTTAGATTTGGGGCTCTCTTGGACTTTAGATTCTTGGGTTTCTTGAATCCCTTAGTTATGTTTAGCACCCTGGATTCAGAATCCTTATAATCCTAAGTTAAAAGTGAGGTGTATTTATAGGATTTGGAAATCCCAAGTTTAGGAATTCTATGACACTGTTCACAAAGTTTGGGGCATGACACAACTTGGCTATGGAGTTGGAACAAATGATGAATTGGGCTATACAGAATTTTAACTTTAATCTTGACAAAGTTAGCTTGCTGTGTAAAGATAGGATGAAGGTGTTCCATGATATGTACATCATTCGATAAACTTTTAAACCACATCAGAAAGTTCTTTTGTATAACTCGAGAATTCATCTTTTTCTCGGTAAATTGAGATTTCATTAGACTGGCCCCTTTAAAGTCAAAACCATTTATCCTCATGGGGCTATTGAAATAGAAAATCTGGCGAATGATAACATTTTCAAAGTGAACGGTCACTCCCTCCAGTTATTGAGAACTTTTATTCAGAAGATATGTCCATCCCTTTGAAAGATCCCGTCTGTTGAGACTCAAATATAGCATATTTAACCATTTAATTACATTAGTTTTTTTGGTATTTAATTGATAATTTTATTTAATTATATACGTTTTTGTCACATGAGGTGATTCGAAAGCTTATGATAAATATGTGCCTAAAAGGATGAATTTAGAGCTTAAAAGAAGATAATAAAGAATCGAAGATTTGAAGTGAAGAAAAGGAATCTTGAAAATTATCCTAAAAAAAGATATTTTGAAATTCTGGGGTTAGAAAAACATAGTTATGAAAAAGTGCTAGAATAGACTTCGATTAATCGAAGATACTTTGATAGCATCAAAAGTGCAATTGAAGCCAGTTCGATGCTATCGAGAATTTTAGGATTTCTCAAGCCAATCTTGCTGAACAATTCTTGATGATTTTTTGATTAATCAAAAATTTTTTGATAGCATCGAAGGTGCAATCGAAGACTATTCGATGCATCAAAGGTGTTACGTGGAGTGCGTAAATTTGAGGTAGTTTGTGTACTTTTCCAACTTGATACGAAAGTTGGAGTTTCACGACTATAAATAAGAGTCCCTAAGATGTTCTAAAGCATCTTCTAGGATTTGGAAAGGGAGATGAGGCCTAGGTGGAGCGCCGATGGAGTTCTTCTACTCTGATTTATTCATGAGTTCTAATAAATCTTTTTATTTTTCTTATGTTTTTGAGTTAGTTATGATTAGCTAATCTCTTAGGTAGCGCTAAGAGGTGAAGCTTGTAGCATGTTGGGATGTTTATTTTAGTTTGATTCTTATTTATGTTGAACTTCATTGATTTCTAGTTTGACTTTAAGGAATATTTTCACTTTTCTATGATTTATTGTGACTCAAATTATAATAGATGTTATGATAGCTTTGAATATCTTCTTTTTCGTTATGAGATTATAGGATTGGTAAATCCTGTTGTTCACCATCGTCTCCTAGGCATGGTAGGATGATGGAATCCCTTCCAATCATCACAATACTTGTCATGCCCCAAACCTGGAAATCGGATTCACAGGAATCCTGATCGCTGAATTCAGTGCCAACAGCCACCTTAGTACCCCATTCTCGGCTCCCAGCACCCATATGCCAGGTTCCGATCTTAGGATCCTACAAGGAAGATTTACCAATGTGCATTTTACTTGTTAGAAGCATGACTACAAGTATACCCAAATCACAAATGCAACATCATCATCATATATCCACTAATATAAACATTTGAATACAATCCTGAATGGGAAATACATATATCAAAAATCAAAGCTTTAGAAGATGGTTGTATGCTCCAAGCTTGATGCTACTGTGACCTAACATTACTTGCACGCATCTATTGTGCTTCAGCTTATAGAAAGCTTAGAGGGCTGTGTAAGTGTGTGCACAAGGTAAGTGCTAAGAATTCAGTACAATACCATAATCATACAATATCTGAAATACTGGTAAGATCATGAATCGTATGATATTAGAGTAAGCGAAAATACTGATAAGTCCATGAGTTAATCGATATTAAAATACACAATACATATCAGCTATACAAATGAGGAATCATAAAGAGCCAAATATCAGATGCCAATGATGCCATGCAATATACAATTCCTAATAAGTTCACGAATAGTGTCAGTCGTACCTAGACTACATAAATGTAGAAACACAGTAATCCAAAATGCCATATGCTGCGGATGTAATGCAATATGCGGTGCGAATGGAATGACTATGTTGAAGTGTGAAGTCGGGATGATAGTATATAGTATCACAAGCTGTGGGGTCCATCACAAGGGACTTCTATCCAAACCAGTCCCATACCTAAATTTAGATAGTCAGACTCGATGTGGTAAATGCTTGATCTCAGGTTAGTCGCGTGCCCTAACCGAAATCTTGGCCATTGCGAAGGTACACATAACAAATAGTTGTGCACCACCAGCCCGAGTGGATAGTGAATGAATGAATAAATGAGTATGCAACTCCTGCTCAATAAGTCCACATATCAGTACAGTTCATCTTTGGGATCATCAAGTATATTGTACATGCAACCGTCGCACACTGACGCACGACCATACAAGTGGAAGAGACGTCATCATCTTCCTGACCAGTAGTCAGCCAATATCTACTCGGCACATCGATAGCGGACTCATTTACGAGCTGGTAAGACTCAGCCTAGTATGCCCCCCACCATCGGGCGGGTAAGGCCACACCCACTCCCAACCGACCATGACACTGTGGAAGATGCGGCCTCCTGGTATACGACACTCTGGTGCTCATGTATCCAGTAGACTTCGACGTTGGGGCATCCTCTGGTACTAAGAGGGTTTAGGAATTTTCACCTAAGGCCATCTATGGTAGCCCGATGCTAGTAATAGATTTTTGGTGTCTCATCTGGCCATCCACGATATGCCTGTGGAGGCTACGATCCTGGTGTCACTAGGGCATACAGTAATTGCAATGTAAGATGCATGAGTCATACAATCCAGTCATGCATCAATCTTATGTATACTGTGCACTTACGTGAGATAACCTCTGCCTATCTGGGAGTCTCATAACAATTTGCCCAATGTCATATGCAATGGTTAACCACATCTCATAACAAACATGCAGATGATGCTATGAGCATGTATCATGATGCTATCCTATCACATACTCATAATCGGTATCAGTAACCGGCATCAATAATCAACCTAAAAAATGTGGACATTTAACCAACATTGCCCCCAAAGAATAGTCCACATAGAGCCTAATATATAGTGGACCCATGACCTCATAAGATGGCCAAAAATATAACACCATGGGCCTCACTCAAGAGCTTAATACACATCACGATGGGCCTTTCACATGGGCTTAACATACATCACAATGGGCTCCATAGCCTGACCCTTAAATACACCATAATAGGCCTCATACAATCATAATGGGCCACGTCACATGGGCCTAATACACATTACATGGGTTGCATCACATGGGCCTATATACATCGGATGAGCCACGTCCCATGGGCCCCAAATACATCACAATGGGCCACAACCCACTGGCCCCAAGCACATCGCAATGGGCCTCTCACACAGGTCCGTTATGCATCACATCAAGGTGGGCCTCATTGGTTGGCCATAAATACATCACATTGGGCCTCATATACATCAAGTGGGTTGCATCACATGAGCCACATATACATCACAATAGGCCACTAACATGGGTCTAATATACATCACAATGGGCTCCATAGCCTTATATACATTACATTAGGCCTCGATAATCGGAATCGACTTTGATAATCAAAATTAACCTCGATGATTGGCCTCAACAATTAGAATTGACCTTGATAATCGGAATTGGCCTCGACAAACGGAATCAACCTCATCAAACGGAATCAGCCTCAACCATCAAAATCGGCCTCAATAATCAGAATTGGCCACGATACTCGGCCTTGATAGTCAGGATCAGCCTATACAATTGGCCTTGACAGATCATAATCGGCTAATATACTCGGCCTTGACAATCGGGAGCGGCCTATACAATCGGCCTTGACAAATTGGAATCGATTGATAATCAGCCCCGATAATTGGATGAACAAGGCCTAAGGAAAGGTCACAATGTGGACATTAAACCATAATTGCCCATCAATGTGGCCATTTAACCCACATTGCTCTCAAGGAGTGGCCCACATAGAGCCAAACGTATAGTGGGCCCATGGCCTCACACAAAGGCCTAATATACATCGCAATTGCCCTCACTCAAGGGCCACATATACACCACATCGGGCCTCACAAAATGGGCTACAAATTCATTACAATGGGCCACATACCTAGGCCTATATATGTCACAATGGGTTACATCTTATGGGCTGGGAATACATCACAATGGGCCCCATCATATGGGCCTTAAATACAAGGTAGGTGGGCCCCATCACATGAGCCTCAAATATACATCATGATGGGCCTCATGGATGAGCTGCACCAATGGGCCTCAAGTGGGCTACAAATATATCAAGGTGAGCCTCAGAGATGGGCTACGGAATACATCAAGGTGGGCCTCATTAATGTCAAATCGGGCCCACCATTCTAGTTGAGCAAACTACACCATACATCTATTTTTAGAGATCATTTTAGAGTGTTATCCAAATGAATCATAACGGGAGATCATCTGGGCCATACCACAAATAACTATGGAGATAATAGTTCTCACTGTTAAACTAATCACAGGCCCACCCTAAAGTTTATTCCCCATCCAATCTTATCATAAGGTCATAAAGACCTGGATTAAGGGGGCAAATAAATATCATATTGATCCAAAAACCTCTGTGACCAAAAAAGGGTTTCAATGGTGGATGTTCAATCTCCATTATTTTTTGTAGTGTGGTCTACCTGATCACTAGATCTGTCTTATTCTTCTTTCTAAGCCATAAAATTATCTCTCAAAATGGTTGGACGTTGTACATACAACACCTGCATCATGGTGGATCACAGCAAGGATGGTGTAGATGTAGAGCATTAGGGTGGGCTGTACATGGCAGATGGACGGTGTGGATACCATATCTAAGGTGGGCCCCACCAGCAAATGGATATGCAGTTGGGATATAACTGGGACCACATGATGGGGTCCACGAGGTTAGCATATGGTAATATAGAAGCTATATTGCTACTGTAGGTACATCGTCCAACAGTTTCCATCAAAGGTGGGTCCCACATGGGGCCCACCATAATATTATATATATATATATATATATATATATATATATATATATATATATATAATATCAATATATATATATATATATATATATATATATATATATATATATATATATATATATATATATATATATAAAATATAGAATCATATTATTATATTAATCCAAAACTTCTGCGAAAGGATTTCACTGGTTGACGTTCAATCCTCCATTGTCAGTGCAGTTTACCTGATAGATCTGCCTCATATGAGATGGATGGTGCAAATGAAAGGTGAGTCCACATTGGATGGACTGGATGTAAACATATACATCACAGTGTGGCCTACATACATCAGTGCCCACCGTCCCATACGCATGGACGGTGTGGATCAGATCCATGCATCCAGGTGGAGTCCATATGAGTGGACGGTCAGGTTTATAACACATACATCATGATTAGACCCTCAGGCCTGCTGACGTCAGCAACAATTTCTATTGCTGTAGCAAAACAGATCCACGGTGTGGCTGAAATCCACATCATAGTGGGCTCCACCGTGAATGGATGGTATGAATGATACACATGCACAACGGTTGGCCTCACCGTCCAAGTTGCTAGATGGTGTGGAATACAATATATACATCAGTGGGTCCCACGTGGGGCCCATCATAACGTTTATATGCCATCTAATCTGTGGATAAGGTCACATAGACCCAGATGAAGAGGGAAAATAGATTTCATAATGATCCAAAACTTCTGGTACACCCAAAAGGGTTGCAATGACAGACATTCAATCCCACTATTTCCTGTGATGTAGGCCACCTGCGTTATATACATGGTTGATTTTTGGGGTGACCTGTTGCCTGAAGGGGGTCCACCAAATGCAAGGTGTTGATGCCAAACACACATCACAGTGAGGCCCATGACTGGGACCCATGGTCCCTGCCCATTTTTACCCAGGCAGCAGGATGCTATCGGTGTCCTCTGACGGTCAGCAGCAGCAGCGGCTGCTGTTGCCTTAATTTTTTTTTGAAAAGTAGATTTTTTTGAGGTTTTTCTGTGGTAGGGTCCGCATCAGAAGAATCCACCCCACCCATTGAATTTTACAGTTCATAATAGATCCATCAAGCCCGATATTGAGCATGTTTCGGTGTGTAGAAACATCGGAGTGGGTTTCAACGGTACAAAACACTGTTTTCTAGGAAATGGCCCGCCAGATAATTGGATTGGCTCCATTTTTCGGCTCAACTCCTAAAATGAGATGAGGAATGGAATGGATGGCATGGATAAGGTTCATACATCAAGGTGGGGCCTGCATGAGTGGCTCAGCCCAAAGCTTTCAACCAAGCTGATATTTTTGTTTTGGTTCATAGAAAAGTCCAGACATTGCTTGACGGTCTGGACAACGGACGTCCAACAAGTTCTGGGCTGGCCCATCTGGCCATGTTAAGGTCCACCAAGTGGTTGCACTTCCCCATCATCTAGACTCTTCAAGTAAAAGGGTAGCAAGGTGGGTCGATCCCACTGGATGGACGGTAAGGAATTACATGCATCATCAGGTGGGCCACTCATCATAAAAGAAAGGGAAAGAGAGAGAGATGCACCCACATCAAGATCTTCCCCCTTCAACTTCTACCCTTATGCTCCAGTGCCCTCACGAAGCTTCCTTAACGGTCAAGATAATGATATAAAGGTTGGATTGATGATGAACTAAGGTGGAAGATGGTTGGATTTTTGGGATGGATTGGACGTCCATGGTTCTTGCCAAGGAGAATGAGGAAGAAAGAGGGAGGGAAAGAGAGATAAGAGAGAGAGAGAAGTTATGGCTTTTCATAATGATGTAAGGCCATCATAAATGCCTAGGTAAAGGGAGAAGTTGACTTAAGAAGAGGAACCATTATTACTTGTGTAAGGACATGACATTACCCACCTAGGGAATAATGCCATAGGGTTAGGTAGGTCCCTCAACGTGCAGTTCACAACTATTATAATATGTGGGCCACAACTTATGATCTAAGCGTCGCATTGCCGTATGAGATGCGGCATTAGAACAATGGTGACAATGTGGTCATGACAGTACAAGTTTTGAGTCGAGCTGACTTAGATATACTGGACACGACTCAAGATCACGTGCAAATGTCGATAACAGATCGTGGGTCACCGAATTTCGACTGGGAGGACCACAGAAGCCTACAAAATGATACAGTATAAGATACAGGTCTTACAATACTGTCCATGCGTGGACTAGTTGAATGAAAAGTTCAGAGATTTCATTGTCTCATCTTCCAATTGAATAATATAGGACTTTGATTCCAATTGTGTGTCTTGAATCAAGTAAGGTAGCATCTTCATAGCTACAAGTGGATCCTTGGCACCATAGTTCTCACCTTTAATTGATAGTTTAAACGTTATTCACAACTACTCTCTTTTATTCTAGAATTTAGATTAGTTTCTATTTCTAGTTCTGCTTCTAGTTACTTTTAGAATAAGTACAAGTTTAGTCCTTGTGAATTTGACCTCAGTCTCGTTGAGTTATTACTACATTATGACCTTGCACTTGGGGTTGTGAACAAGTTTTTGGCACCGTTGCTAGGGACTACGACTACGTTTTTTTAGAATTAATTGGTATTAGAATTAGGTTAATATTAGGGTTAAATTTTTATTTTATTTTTAGGTTAGGATTTTTTTTTTTGAAATTATTTTTAGAAACTAACATTGTTTTCTGTTTTGTATGATCTTAACATAATAACTCCAATCTGGTAACTTCTTTCCAATTCTCTCTTTCTTTTCTAGATCTCTTGTTCGCTTTAGTTTTCTTTCTTCTTAGGTTTAGTTTAGTTTAGTTACTAGAGGGCTAAAAGTGTTTCATGCCAAAGTGGGTCTGTGATAACACTCTACGTCTTTTGAATGAAGGATGATTAGTCCAAAGGTTGACTATCCATTACAGGATTAGACACCGCTTGAGACTCTTTGAGTCAATAGAAGTGATGACTGCAAATAAAACTCAACCTCCAGTTGAGAAAGTTCAAGATGAAAATGAGGTGCATAATGCACCCCTGCCTCGTATATTATGAAATTATTTACAACTGGTGGGGGTGAGTACAACTTGTTGCATGATATTTCCATTGAATGAAGGAACTGTGGATATTAAACCAGGGGTAATTCAACTCCTCCCTAATTTTTATAGATTAGAATCCGAAAGTTCGTACTTACATATGAAAGAGTTTGATGAGATAATATCTACATTACACTTCCCAAACATGTTTGAGGACACAATTAAACTGAAATTGTTTAATTACTCTTTGAAAGAAAAGTCTAAGTCATGGTTACATTCCTTAAGAGCACTGTCCATTAGCACATGGGTTGAGATGACAAGGGAGTTCCTTAAAAAGTTCTTCCTATTTCATAAAAAGAATACCTTAAGGAAAATAATCATGAATTTTGTATAAAAAGAGGATGAGACCTTCTTTTAATGTTGGGAGTGAATGAAGGATATCATAAATTCATGTCCACAACATGGCTACGAAACGTGACGTATAACAAGATTTTTCTATGAAGGATTGACCTCACCCATGCATCAATTTTTGGAAATGATGTGTAATGGGGAATTCAAGAATAAGGAAGCAGATGATGTGTGGGATTATTTTGATAAACTTGCTGAAAACGCACAATCATGGGATACCTCAAGAACCAACACTTCTAAGTCTACTCAATCAAAGGAAAGGTGAGAAATTTATGTTTTGAAAGAGGAAGATGATATAAATACAATAGTGGATAAACTCACAAGAAAAGTTGAGGCCATGAAACTTAATAAGGTTAAACTTGAGAAGGCTACGAAAGTTGTTTGTGATATTTGTGCTTGTAACATACATACAACTAAGAATTGCCCAACAATTCCTGCTTTTCAAGAGATATTGAATGAACAATTAAATATCGTAAACAACTACCAAAGATCTTTCAGTGGACCCACATCAAATACATATAACTCAAGCTGGAGGAACCATCTAAACTTCAGTTGGAGGAATGGACAAATGGCTACTTGTCAAGGGATCCTTTACCAATTTTTAAATCAAAGGAAACCTCAAGAGGATCTGGCCTTAAAACATGCAAAACTAAGAGATTTTTAATCATATATTGGAAGCCTTTTAAGACCTTACAAAGGCCATATAAGGTCTTGAGATAAAAAATTTGATTGGGGAGAAAGGGATCCTTCTGGCCCAGCCTCTCCCCAATCCAAAACTGTAATATGAAATAAGTGACCCAAGCTCTTCAAATCAGATGGAGTAGGCTAAGTCTATCACCCCTCTTAAGAGCGGGAAGATAATTGAAAAATCTATTCTAGTGTGGGCTGAAAAGCCTAAAGACCTGGAAGAAGATGAGAATGATAGACCTAGTATTGCTCCACATGGGTTAGAATTGGAACCTCAAAGTAAGTCGATTGTGCTATTCCTTCAACGATTGATTGCACCAAAACCTCTAGCTAACTTACATAATATTCTAGAGGTGTTGAAACAAGTCAAAATCAACATCTCTTTGTTAGACGTTGTGAAAGAAATCCCCTCTTATTCTAAAATTTTGAAAGATTTATGTAAAACCAAGAGACGAAAGAGCATTCAAAAGAAAATTTTTCTGACAGAAAAGGTGATTTTCATCCTCAAGTAAGATGTGCCACAAAAATATAAAGATCTTGGTAGCCCAACTGTCACCTGTATAATTGGGAATCACCAGATTGAGTATGCACTTCTTGACTTGGGAGCGAGAGTTAATTTGATCCCCTTCTCAGTATATGAACAATTGGGTCTACATGAATTAAAACTTACCCGGACCACATTACAACTTACCGATCGCTCAGTTCATGTACAGAGAGGGATGATTGAAGATGTGTTGGTCCAAGTTGATAAATTCTACTATCCAGTAGATTTTTTTGTCCTAGATACTCAACCCATCGTGGATATGAATATTCAAATTTTTGTCATTCTTGTCGTCCATTCCTTACTACATTAAATGAAATCATTAATTGTAGAAATGAAATTATGAATTTATCTTTCAAAAATATGACATTGGAGCGCAACATCTTTTTCAGTATGTGCAAATAAGTAGAGGATGATGACGATGCCCATGACATTAATATGATTAATTCTTTCGTGGAAGATAGAGCACTCCTGACTCTATATTTTGACCCTCTAGAGATGTGCTTGGCCCACTCCCCTGATTTAGATGATGAAATTATTCGGGAGATGGATGCCTTACTTGATGTAGCGTCGGTACTTGAAGTTAACCTGTGAAGGCCACAATTTGAAAAATTGCCCCCAACCAATGTAGTGCCTCTATCGTCTAAGCTCAAACTATTGCCAGCCGATCTTAATTATGTCTACTTAGGTCAAGATGAGACTTACCCAGTGGTGATTTTAGCCCACCTAAAGAAAGAACGGGAGAGTATGCTTATTTCTACTGTCATCGAGGGCAAAGGAACCCCTGAATGGTCAATTGTGGATCTCAAGAGAATTGATCCTTTGATTTGTACTCATTGCATTCATCTTAAAAATAATGCAAAAATGTCTTGACAACCACAACATCGATTAAATCCAAATATGAAGGAAGTGGTTAAAGGAGAGGTCTTAAAGTTGTTGGTTGTGGATATCATATACCCTATATCCGACAGTCAATGGATGAGTCCAACTTAGGTGGTTCCTAAGAAGTCTGAAATCACCATCATAGCCAATGCTGATAATGAACTCTTACCAACTAGAGTCACTACTGGTTAGAGAATGTGCATTGACTACATAAAGTTGAATACTATCAAAAGGATCACTTTCCTTTGCCCTTCATTGATCAAATTTTGGAAAGGCTATGTAACACCCCAAAAATCAGGGGTTGAGCAGAGCTCAACTCCAAGTTCCAACGCATCACTTATGCAACATAGATAATGATGTTTAAATGTTATCCATATTAGTGCATTAAACATGAGTGGGATTATATTAAAATAGCATATCATACTCCAGAGTTAATGTAATTAGGCAAGTAGAAAACTGAGATAGGTATATAAAGTATATATATGGGTTTCGTAACCCTTAGAGTATGATCATGTAGCTAGGCTGAATATATACATATTTTGTTTCAAAATACAAAAAATATCAAAATGTAAATGTTCAACTAATCAAATATCCCTATAATCCCAACGATGCAAATCTAGGTCTACACAAACCCGCTTAAGAGCTGTACGTAGGAGAACTCCTCCTCATCAATGAAATCTGGATCTGTCATGAAAGCCTCGTTGTAACTTGCATCTAAATCAGAGTTTGGTTGGTGTTTTAAAATACCGTCCCAGAGTAGGAGTGAGTGATCAACTCAGTGGTACTATAAGGTAAAGGTTAACATGTTATCAATTCAGTTAAATAGTAATGATAAAGCAGCACAAAAATCATCTCCTAAATATTCTTATTAATGCAAGGATGGTATGTTGTAATGATGCATGCCCTCTTCTACACTCACTCAGCAACTTCATCTCATGGTCGTACATGGCAAACTCCCTAGACGTGTGCTTCCTCGCCAAAGCACATGCAATGCGGTGCATGGTCGTGTTAGCTTAGTAATTTATTATGCTTATTCATACGGCAGATTCGGGAAGCTAAGGTACCTTCCTTTATATCATTTACCCAAATAAAGATCCATCTAGGGTCGTCAATCCTAATTAATCACATATGATAGGCAAGTTATAGGGCATCACCCCAGATGAAAGCAGTAGATAGGCAAGTTCAAGAGTTTACACGTAAGGTCACTACGGGGAGGCTCGTCACCTCAACGTAGGCCTACTTTATACTTGATGTCACTATGAGAGGCTTGTCACCTGTACGTAGGTCGACAACTCAAATACGGTGTCCCATACACCACCATATTCAACTCATGAGTTTGTGTTGCTCACTAGTCACTATGGGGAGGCTCGTCACCCTATCGTAGGCTGACAGCTTGACATGCCTGACTCATGAGTCTTAGCGGATCGTGATACCATGGTTGAGATGGGTTTTACATCCATAAGTGGTATCTTAGATTCAAGCAGTAACGTCCATACATGGTAAACATACAATAGGCCAATTGAGTCATTTGATAAGTGCGATTGGTAAGATCACACGTTGAATTAATCGACATGAAGTGCGTAAGCACTCTGCGTGGCCTAACCACTGTCGACAATCAACGTACGGCTCAGATTCATCGAACATATCTAATGTGGTGAAACTAGTTCGTCTACTCAATCAGGAATCGTTACCGATTGCTTGGACTGCGTAGTAGTCCCAATCATACTCAAATGCAAGAGGTAGTCACATACGTTAATCATAACAACATTTAATGAACAATTTAAACATAATTCTCATTTGATCATTTTATCAAACATATTGAACATGTTACTATACATATGCAGTTCATCCATGAATCACATAGTAACAATTTATATTACATGAAGAAAATCATAGATATGGAATAGGGTAGTTGAGAATCCTATCTCAACACCCTCATTAGAAGTGATTCAACAAACACTTTCTCATTCAGACATTTTATCAAACAATTAGATTACACATTACTACATATATGAACTAATTTAGTTATTGCATATATTATGACAAATTCTTTCATAAAGGAGTTGTCATCCTTATAAAAAAAATCTATTCTAAATTAATATTCATAGTAGGCATAAATCATAATTTCAATTTCATTCAAACGTTTCAATAAACACATGAAATGCATTATATATTCACATAGTTCACGCACATATATAATTTATTGAATATATCATAACTAAGATCATATAACAGTAATCAAGTTAGTCATAAATCGTCGCTGACATTGAAAGCCTTGAAAACCATAACCTAAACGTTTATATTCCGCACCTTTCATCGAATTCCTCATTTTGAATTCGGTTCGAATCCTACGCTCTCAAATATAGAACAACGGTTACCTAAACATTGAAATAGGTTAGCTATCATGTCGATTACTTTATTTGGATTCTAAAATCAAGATTAAGGTTAGGATTTCTTACCCAAATCGAAGTTGGAATAAACGTGTAGCGAAACGGGAGAGATGATTCAGCCCGTGGAGTGGTGGGAGTGAATCCCAGTAAGATCTCCCTTTCTCTCTCTCTCTTCTCCTCACTCTTTCCTCCTTTTTTCTCTCTTCTCTCTCCTAGGGTTAGAGAAATTCGTATGGAATGAGAGAGGGGTGGTTTAAGGGATTTAAATAGGCCCCAAAAGTGATGTCAATGGCCTCAGGGCCATGATATACTTAGGTTATAGCCAAAGGGTGCCTGTTTCTGATAAATGGGGCCCATCTGGAGGTCCATTACGTGTTTATGTCATAGAGTAAGTTCCATGATAATGGATCTAAGCCAGGACTAGGTTTTTAGCATGATTGGATGGAAAGATCAACCGTGCCGGACCTATATCAGATCCATGGTCGTTGTCACTCGATCAGGGTCACAAGTGTATGGATATGAGCAGTGAAATTTTCTTGACCCATAGCTGTATTTGGGTTAGAATCTGACGGTCTGAAGTTCTCAATTTTATCCGCAAGTGAATGCTCCAATTCACTTAAGTTTGAGTTCATTTTCTAAAGATATTCGTATTTCTCACACAATTCGCTCTAGGCTCAAGTTATACATTTCTAAATACTATTTGGGCTCGATTCCCGCAATGGTTTTCAAGCCCAATAAGACGACCGCAACCCTCTAGTTTTGCACTCATTGGACTTTCGACGTGCGGTACAGGTCCTGTCACGCCCCAAGCTCAAAAAATAAGCTCACAAAATTTTTGATCACCGAATCCGGCACCGACAGCCTCCATAGTGCCCCATTCTCGAATCCCGGCACTCATATACCAGATTCCAATCTTGGGATCCTACAAGGATGTAACACCGTGAAAATCGGGGGTCGTGTATAAACCCGACTCCCGAGTTCCAGACCGTCACTTATGCAACAAAAATGATTATGATTCAATGTTGTCTGAGTTAAAGCATTCACATGAGTAAAATTATACCAAAAATGCAATTCATACTCCAGATTCAGTGATAAAAGTAAGCGAAAGACTAAAGGATATACATATCACTGTATGGAAAACAAAATAGATCTCAACTGTCTCCAAAGTATGAATACATCTCTGAGTCTCATATACATGTAAATAAACAGAATCAAAATGTTAAAAATAGTCCCACTGAGAAGTCCCACCAATCCATGCCACCTAAGCAAAGCCGTCGTGGTACTGCATATATGAGAGCTCGTCCTGGTCCTCATCATAATCCGGCTCTACCTCCTGAATCGCTGCCTCACCTGCGTCTAAAACAGGGTCTGGTGGGTGTTGCAAACACCATCCCGTAACGTGGGAGTGAGTAGCTAACTCAGTGGAATAATAGAGCAAAGATTAACGTGTTCTCAAATTAATCATGTAATAATAGTAAAGCAATAAATCAAACATTCCTAATACTGTTGTTAATGCAATATGTCGTGACATGATGGATGCCCTCACCGCCGATCTCCCTCATACGACACCATCTTACGCCCGCGGCATGCTTTCTTCCCATAGTGCTCCACATCTTCCATGCACATCCAATGTGATAGTGATATGATTACCGAGTTATTATTAGTCCATTCATACAGCAGGATTGGAAAACTAAGGTACTTCCCTTATATCAATCCCAATAAAGATCCTGTCTAGGGTCGTCACTCCTAGTAATCTCATACGATGTATTATTTGTAGGTCGCTGCAAGGGCTACCAGGGCTGTTGCTCGCACTCGTTGCACCACTCCCCCATCACCTTATCAATACAGGCCTACTGTACTCTCATTGCTATGAAAGGGTCGTCACCTCCCGTAGACTAAGAATATGTTCGTGGTCACTGCAAAGGGCTCGTCGCCTGATCAGTGTAGGCCGACAGCAAGAATATAGTGTCCTATACCACCATAATCTGCTCACGAGTCATAGGTGCTCACTGGTCACTACGGGGAGGTTTGTGGCCCCAGTGTAGGTCGACAGCTCGACCACGGTGTCCATACCACCATGTCCGGCTCATGAGTCTTTATAGATCAAGGTACTATGGTTAATAGGGTTTACAATGGTAAGTTCAGTACCCTAGGTTCAAGCAGTTATGACTCATACAAGGTGAACATGCAATGGCCAGTCAGGTTACTTAACGGGCTCGACTAGTATGAGCACATCTCAAGCTGAGCGACATGAAGTGCATAAAACACTTCGCGTGGCCTAACCACTGCCGCCAACTCCAAAACACGACTCGCGTTCATCGACGCGTCGTTCATGGCAAAGATAAGCCAACCACGAATTTACTCGGTTACCGACTGCCTGGACTAAGTGTAGTCCCAAACATTTATAAATCCACATCAGCACTCATATAAGAGTAATGGAGATGAAATACAACAATGTGAGCATGTTAGCACATGTTATAACATACAACTTAAGTAAATCATCTAACACATGCATTTCATACATATAATGAAATCATGCACATAGCCAACATGTAGGAAATCATTTACATCAGTATATTATTTGAGAATTCAATCTCAAACTAATTCATAACACCATTTAATTCAATACATACTAATACAAATATTTATACAAACGCTTAGTCTACACACTTAAGTCTACATATAGTATGTCGACTCAAAATGCGCATTTAGGCGAATCTCTTCGCCAAACTGATTATGCACGCATTCCTAATATCCTAATGCGACAAAAAGCCATGTCAATCATATCAGCAAAATATGGATGAAAACAACATTTCCTACAAATGACTAAAATGCCCTAAATCTCATATTTTTCGTCTGCTTACGAAACAGGAAATGGACAGCATGTTGTACATGTCAAACGGCGTTGCCGTCGATAATCTACTGTTAAATGACATTGAAAGCGTTGAAATCATCCAATCAAAGTGTCTAGAATCCGCACCTTTTATCCTAGAAGTGTATTGATCCGAACGGAGCGTATACGCTTCGTTTACGGCGAATAGGCAACCTATTTCACAAGATGTATAAGCTACCATGCTAAGGAATCAACGGAACCTTAAATCAGCAAGTGTTTGGGGTCTTTTCTTACCTAGAGATGCGGCGAAATCACCGAAAAAGTGATTGAGGTGCGTTGCTTAAGCACGTGCAACAGGTAATGCAAGTAGCAGGAAGATCTCTCCCACTCTCTCTCACAATCTCTCACTTTTTCTCTCCCACCAGCTAGGGTTTCTAGCAAATTCGGATGGGTGAGAGAAGTGAGGGTTTAAGGTCCTTTTATAAGCTCATTTCTTCCCAAATTAGGCTTCGGAACAAAATTTACTTAAGGTTTAACCAAATCGGGGCTGTTCTGGTCCAAAAGAGTAGTTCGGGAGGTCCCCCGGCCAAACGTGATCGGACTTAAGTTCATGGTCTCTGGATGTTGCTCATACCCAGTTTTCAGTCTGGTAGAGTTCATATATCGCACGTGGCGGTTCAGTTTCAGTTCAGCAGTCATCGCACCTAGATCAGGTCTACAAGTCTCGTGATATGAAATAGAAATTTTTCCTGATCCAAGGGTATAATTTGGTTAAATTTTGACGGTCAGAACGCTTAATAATAACGGGCCAAGTCGTGTGCCAGATTTAAATTTAAAATTCCAAATCTAACCCTATTCTCACTCTCTTCACTCCAGGCTCAATGAAATAGCCTCTGAAAGTCGGTTGGACTTGATTTTCGAAATGATTGTCAAGTCCAGCTAGGCGGTTATAACGGTCTAAGATTGTAGGTATCGAAATTTCGACGCGCGGTCTAGATCTAATACAAAGTTTCAAAGAGGTCCTGAGAATAAACCGGTTTAGAGTTTGATTCGAGGTTTCAGAGTATTATAGTGTCATTGGTTCTACTCGTTTTGTGTCTTGTAGAACGTATTTAAAGCGATCAGGGATGATTTCACAGCTACTCTAGCGTTGCGCTAGCTAAATTACACTTATTTTCTAAAGGAATTAATCCTATGAGATTTCTGGTCGAGTTGGTACTCGAGTCCAAGTACGAATTTTTCCAGGGCGTTATAATCTACCCCGCTTAACAAAAAATTTTATCCTCGAAATTTGTACCTTTTTGTACTCCTCGAGAAACTGTGGGTAGTTCTTTCTGATCTCGGCTTCTGTCTCCCAAGTAGCCTCTTCCTCAGAGTGATGCGTCCACAATACCTTCACAAGGGGAATAACCTTGCTACGCAGTACCTGCTCCTTCCTGTCTAGGATACGCGTCTGTCACAGGATATATGTAACATCCTCTCCTAACTGCACCTGCTCCCATCTGATGATATGGGAAGGATCAGAAACGTATTTCTTCAGCATAGAAACATGAAATACGTTGTGAACACTCGCAAGAGGCATAGGTAAAGCCAAACGGTATGCCACTACTCCCACACGATCGAGGATCTGGAACAGACCAATGAATCGCGGTGCCAGCTTCCCCTTCTTCCCGAACCGAAGGACTCCCTTCATAGGGAAAACTCGTAAAAATACATGATCCCCAACCGTGAACTCTAGCGGCCGTCGTCTCGTATCGGCATAACTCTTCTGTCTGCTCTGCGCTGTGAGAAGCCGACGTCTAATAATATCAATTTTCTCCGACGTCGCCTGCACTAACTCTAGGCCAATCAATCTGCGCTCACCGACCTCTGCCCAGCAATGCGGTGCTCGACAAGGTCGCCCATACAACGCCTCGTAAGGTGCCATACCGATACTCGCCTGGAAACTGTTATTGTACGCGAACTCTGCATATGCAAGACAGTCATCCCAACTGTCCTTGATGTCCAATGCGCAAGCTCACAACATGTCCTCTAAGATCTGGTTCACCTGCTCTGTCTGTCCGTCTGTCTATGGGTGGAAGGTAGTACTGAACTTCAACTTCACACCCATAGCCTCCTGAATACTAGTCCAGAAAATAGAAGTGGACCGCGTGTCTTTGTCCGACACGATCTCCAACAGAACTCCATGCAAACGCACGATCTCTCTGATATATAGTCTAGCCAGCTCGTCTGCAGAGTTCGTGACTCTGACCGGTAGGAAGTGCGCCGACTTCGTCAGACGGTCGACGATCACCCATATGGAATCATGTCCCTCCTCATCTTCGGCAGCCCTGAAACGAAATCCATGGAAATGAAGTCCCACTTCCACTCTGCGATCGGCATAGGCTGTAAGAGTCCAGGTGGTCGGCGATGCTCTGCCTTCACCTGCTGGCAAGTAAGACAACGGGACATGAACTATTCTATATGGGTCTTCATACCTTCCCACCAATAGGTCCTCCTCACGTCGCGATACATCTTCGTACTGCCTGGATGCATCGCGAGTCTGGTACAATGCGCAGCCTCGAGAATCTCTCGTCTCAAGTCAGGGATATCTGGGATGCATAGGCGGCCACGATAACGTAAGCCCCCATCCGTGCCAACTCGCCACTCGGCATGTACATCATCACTGGCATGCTCTTGAAGCTCAGTAGACGGGCATCATCCCTCTACGCCTCGATGACCCGGTCATCGAACTGAGATCGCACCTGCACATGTGCGATGAACTTATACGGCTCCTCTATAGTGAGATTCTGCTCAAAGTCTCGCAAAAACTCAACCATATCCCACTCACCAACAATCAGCGGAGCCACAAACTCTATCGCCTTTTTGCGGCTCAACGCGTCAGCCACAAGGTTCCCCTTCCCAGGATGGTAAGAGACTTCGAACTTGAAGTCCTTCAAAGTCTCCATCCATCGCCGCTGCCTGTGGGCGTGTACAGTCGATCTTCTACGGCGGCGAGAACCCACTGTCCCGCATCCGAGCGAAACAACTCTGTACCAAATGGCCCGATCTCCCACAATAAATACATGATAAATCGGGGCACCGTATCGGGGGTACTGGTGCTGTAGTCCTAGGAGGAGGGTCGACGCGAGGCCTCTTACCCGCAAAGGGCCTGTCCTGCAACTCTGGTCGTGGCCTAGGAACAATAGGGCCACGAGATCGCGTAAGTCGATCCACATCCTGCTCTACCTCTATGGACATGTGAATCAGCTCTACGTAGGAGGGAATGCTCATGCAACACATCTTTGACCGAATATTTGGTCGCAAACCCTCAGAAAAGTGCCGTATGCGCATCTGTTCATTTGTCAGTATAGTCGGGACGTATCTGCCCAACTCAGTGAATCGATGCTCATACTCCGTGACAGTCATGCCTCCCTGTCTGAGGCGTAGAAGCTCATTCTCCCGCTCATGCCTGTATGTCTGGGGATAATATTTCTCGTGAAAGCGAAACTCGAACACTGCCCAGGTCCAGATGTAATCAGCGGCAAGAGTCCGCAACACACTGTCCCACCATAAGCTGGCCTCCCGCTCGAATAAGAACGTAGCCAGCTCAACCTGTTCAGACTCTGAGCAATGCAACATCCGTAATACCTTCGACATACGGTCGAGCCAATACTCAGCCTCTTCGGGTCTATGAGAACCTGTAAAAGTAGGAGGTTGCAAGCGCTGGAATCGCTCGATTAGCCCCCGTGTATCTGCAGCAGTCCCCATAGGATAAGAAGGTGGTGCAGGATGAGCAATGCCCTCATCCCGAGCATAAGTACCGGTATCCTCAGCTGGATGCACAGGTGGTGCAGGTGGAATCACACTCCTACCCTGGGCTAGAGCCCCTACTATAGTAGTCAGGAGCTGCTGCTGCTGCTGCATCATGGCCATCATCTGCTCAAATCTATCTAGAGGTGGAGTAGGCTGTGGCATGTACTGTGTTGAAGAAGACGCACGGTACTGCTCTCTGAATGGAGGTGTGAAAGGCAGTGGTCCAACTGCAGGACCAGTAGGAGGCTGAGACTCACATGCTGTCTCAGGAATCGGGCCCAGAACAGGGTTCGTATGAGCATCAGACCGGAGGGGAACCTGATCCATAGACTCACCCAGTGTAAGCCGAGCTGTGTTCCGTGTAGCCTTAGGCGGCATTCCCTATATTCAAAATAGGGCGCAACCTTATCAGTCTCAATAGCACAAACACACAGCAATCATTCACATAAAGAGTCAAAGGCATTCCAGGTATTTCATTTAATTAAAATTGTCACAATACAAGGGATATCTTCTTACAGGCATCATGACAAGAAGTACATGGAAACTAAGATAGTTAAAGCTACAACAGCAACATAAGTAAACTACTAGCCTTAACAGGCTTACACAACATGAAGCAGGAAACGACTAACTAATACCAACAACATCTAAAATCTCATCGCTAGTCTGAGTCGGGTGATGGAGGAGGAGCACCCTTATCCTGCAAGAAGCCCAGGATCGCTTTCAGGGTGCAAGTCACCTTGTCAAATTTTCACTTCATAACGGCCTTGGTATCCTCGACCTTAGCCCGAAATTCCTGAACTTCGCTTCGCAAGGTGACCTGGCTCTCCTCAATTTGGGAAATGTGAGCATCACTAGTAGCCTGAGTAGAAGGAGGAGGGCTCTCATTAGTATCTTGAGCCTCCTCTTCTTCCTCTTCCTGGGCTTCTTCCTCTACTTCCGCTCCAGGTTCTCCTTCACTTGGATACTCTTCGCCATCAAAATCGCCTTCGCTATCCTCATCAAGCTGAGTCTCATGGTACTGAGACCCGATCTTCATCTTGACCATGGTAGACTCATCAATGCAGTGAATCAGAACTGGCAACTCCGGCCCAAGTCTATAAGCAAACTCAAGCACGATCTTGCATATAAGCCGGCTAAAAGGAAGCGACTTAGACATTCTTCTTGATTTCGCTATGAGGATAATCTGTCGCAACACGAAAGTGGCCATACACATATTTTCTCCCTGGGCCACCTGATACAAGAAATCAACCATAAGGTGCGTACATTCAATGCGATTTGTCAACCTGTGATACGCGTTGAACGTGCAAATGTGGTGCAGTAGGCGCAAATCATCAGACATATGAGTCACCTTGAGGCTATTGTTAGGCTGCCATGGAAGCAGACTACCACATAGGAACCTGGTACGGCGATCTCGCTTACGCCTACTCCTCAAATTCTTTGCACTGAGATGAACATCACCAAGGGGTACGTTTAGAAGTCGCGCTATCAACCGAACATCGATCGTAGCCATCCGGTCTCTACCAAAGGGAATCTTGAACTGCAATGGCTCCAACGTAGGATTCTGGATACGAGCGTAGAAGGTACGAATGGTGCTCACATTAGCACGAGAGCGGGCTTCAAAGAGCGGACCCTAATGTGCAGTTTTAATGCACTCAAACAATAGGAATTCGCCGAAGAGTCGTGCTTCCACGTCCACCTCAAACAACACCTTACGGTCAGTATAATCACCGTGAGGCATCTCTGCTAATAGCACTCCCCCAATTTGAGCATGGGGATCCAAATCCCGCTTTGTATGAAACTCCCAGGCTGTGCTTGGACTTGCGGCGACGCTTGAGCTAGCGGCGCCACCCCTCGGTCTTCTTGATTGTGCCGGGAGACTAGGCCCAGCCTCATCCACTGCTGTCTTTCTCTTTCCCATCAAAGAGAGGATGGTGGAGATAGAGAAAAAACTCAAAATGGCTTCAACAAAAGCCATGAAAAATGTGAGAAATGGGGAGAAATGCCTACCCAAGTGGACAGAAGGAAATCTTGGTGTTGTTAAGGGATAAATCAAGCTTCCAAGGGCTGGAATTTTAAAGAAAAAAGAGAATGCTAGAGGGTTTTAGAACTCCACACAATTTCAGCCATATTTGGGGATTGTAGGAGCTCCAACGGATGAGTTTGAAAGAGGAGGAGTAGCAAACCGTAATGGAGGGATGGAATGGGTTCGATTTCAATAAGAAATGGGATTGGGAGGGATTTGGAGCAGCGATTTGAGATGGGCAGCAAGAAAAAAGTGAAAGGGAGCTTGGGAGGGGGCTGTTTGTGAAGGAGGTACCCCTTTTTGAGGTTTTTTATGGATGGACCGCACATGGGAGGGATGCCTTACCCAAAAAAGACTGTGCGCTCGAAATTCAGTGCAAGTGGGGCCCACCAGACGGCGATGCATCGCCGGATCGGCGATGACATCGCCGGACATCTCTGATCTGGCCGGTGGGACCCCATGGGTTGGGTTCCCCCTGCCCTAAGGACCTCAAATATGTATGGGCCCTACCTTAGTTCATTGTAGATTAGCCTACCTTAGTTCATTGTAGATTAGCCTAGAGAGGCCCAAACTTCCATTCAGGGCATTTCGCGGCCAATCTGTAAACCTGAATATATTTTCATATCATGTAGCATATGATTTTAGGGTAGGAGAAGCTAATACATCCATCTAGTCCATTAGTTACTAAATATTACAAACTTAAAATGGCCAAATGGCCAATTTTCATGAAATTTTACTATTCACTATAAAATTTTGTCAAAGTATGATTTTATATCATTTTAATATTAGGAACAATTTCTAACATGAAAATAATGATAAATAATTTAAGAATGGAGTGGTGAGAGGAAGAATTTTGAAGGAATTAGGTGAAACGGGGTTTTTAAGCCCTAGCGATTGAATATAAGGGTTGTGGTTGCCCCATAGCCCAAGGATTCACATTTCTGAGTTTGGAACCTTTTAAAGAACGTCCCAACCCACCTACTTACAACCTAGGAGCTACTTAGGCATCTTAGTAAAGAAGTAGGTGTCTGTATGGCCCATCCTCTTATAGTAGGTGCACCACAGATCTGATCGCCTTTGCTAGGTCGGTGGAGCCATAAACCTGAGAGGTGAATTTGTACTTGGCCTCTTACCAAGGAATGATCGGTTCTACAATTCTGGAAGAGGCCTCGGGCCCATTGGTAAACATGTGCGAGACAGTCTATCTCCATCCTGCTCAGCTCACAGGGACATGTTCACTAGCTCAACATAGTTGGGAATGCTAGCGCAACACATCTTCATGCGGATATCGGGCCATAGACCATCTGAGAAACGCCGCATCTTCATCGACTCATTTTCTAATTAAAGGAGCATATTTGGCTAGCTCCATAAATTTGTTCTCATATTCCGACACGGTCATCCCTCCCTATCGAAGGTGAAGAAACTCACCCTCCTTTTTATTATGGTAAGTGAGGGGGAAGTACTTCCCATGGAAGCGAGTCTCAAATGCATCTCATGTCCACACGTGCCCTGTGGGAACTGTTCATAGGATGCTTTCCCACTATAGACTAGCCTCTTTCTCGAACATATAAGTGACCAGCTCAACTTGTTCTACCTCAGTGCAGTGCAGCGGCTTTAACATCTTAGAGATGTGATCTAGTTAGTATTTGGCTTCCTTGGGCTTGTGAGTGAATGCAAAGGTGAGAGGTCAGAAACGCTAAAAGTGCTCAAAAAGGCCGTTAGTATTCATATTTCTAGCAGGCTTCATAGGTAGTGCAGGCGGGACCCTATTCATGTTCTGAGCAATGACCCCTTCAATAGTGGCCAAAAACTGTTGCTACTGCTACATAAAAAATATCATCTGCACCAACCTATCATAAGGAGGAGCTGACTGAGGTACGTGTGGCATTGATGAGGACATGTGGTTCTGTTTCAGAACTGGTGGTGCAAAGGGTGTTGGCTCATTCATGGGGCCAGTGGCCTGTTGTGAATCCGAAATTGTCTCATGATTCAGGCTCGGGCTAGGGTCTGCCTGGCTATCATTCAGGGGAGGTGCCCTATCAATCGATCCGCCAAGTGCAAGACGTGTCATATTCTGAGTAGTTTTCGGAGGCATTCCCTATATACAACATAGGGTGCAACATGTGTAAGATTTTGAATAACAACACTCAATTTTTCCAAGCATTCTATGCATTTTAAATCAAAAAAGCTTCATGCATTTCATTTAACCAAAATTGTCACAATACATGAGTTGTAGACATACATGGATCATGACAGAAGATGCTTATGAGACAATCTAACAAATGCTTTAAACACTAAGCACACTAACAACCAACCAAGCCTACCAAGGCTATTATAAAGGAAAACAAGAAACAAGGAAAACCCAAAGATGACTACAACATATGACTAGTTGTCCAACTCTGGTGATGGTGGAGGAGCACCCTTGTCCTGCATACAACACAGGAGGGTCTTCAGAGTGTGAGACATCCTCTTGAATTTCTGTTTCAGATAGACCTGATTCTCCTTGACCTCTTATCTTAGGGCAGCTTGGTTCTCTTAAATCTAAGCCATGCGGGCTTCTAAGGTAGCCCGATCATGGCGGTCATCATGTGTAGCAGCAAGAGGCTCCCTATCTGCATCCTGGGCCTCCTCTTCTTCCTCTCCCTACTCTTCCTCATCACTCCGCTCTTCATCACTGCCTTCCCCCACACTTCCTTCCTCTATTTCATCTTCCTCCTCTTCTTCACTACTTTCTTCCTCTTCCTCTATTTTATCCCCATACTGATCAAGCCTTGCTTGTCGTTGCTTGGGGCCTATGCCCATATTATTGAGTGTTGTGTCACTGATGATATGAATTGGGGTAATGTCACCCATATGGAGTCTGAAACTGAAGTGGTGGGCAATTTTACAAATAAGTCAGCCGAAGGGAAGTGAGGCATCTCCCCATATAGATCGTGTAGTGTCCACAATCTGAGACAGTACAAATGTAGGCAGACATAGCTGGTCTCCCTGACCAGCTCTGTATAAGAAATCCACCATAAGCCGAGTACATTCCGTGCGGTTACTCCACCTAGGGTATACATTATATGTGAATATGTGATGGAGCAGGCGAAAATCGTTTGTCAATTTGGTCAATGTAAGGCTATTTCATCGCCTCCATCGCTCAAGCTGGCCGTAGAGGAAACGGGTACCGCAATTCCTTTCTCACTCACTAGCAAGTTTTGTCTCGCTAGCATGTACAAGTCCATGCTCCATACCCATGATACAAGCTATCATGTCAACATTGATATGGCTTCCTCTCTTCTCAAAGGGATAGTAAACTGCAACAGCTCTAGTAGTGGGTCATGTATATGAGCATAGAAGGAACACACTACTCCTTCACTCATATGGGCTTTTCCATCAAATATGGACCCCATCCATTTTCCAGGAGCATGTCCATCACTGGGTACAATCCGAAAAGCCTTTCATCCACATGAGCATCAAATACAAATCTTTAGTTATGAAACCTACCTAATTCGACGCCCGCCGGTAGCGATCTTTCGATGGGGATCCGCGGGTCAAGATTCCATTTTGATCTCCTTTCTTGCTCGACACTCATGCTTGCTTCAGCACCCGTCTTCTTCCTTGTATGGGTCGGGCGGATAGGCAATCTTGAAAGGTGAGATGGGCTTGTGGATTTAGAGGGCTATGAGGCACAAAAGAGAGCCTTTGTGCTCAACTAGGTAGGAAATGGAAAGATGGAGGGTTGTAAGAAAGAGTTTTGAGGAAAATGGTGGAGGATGGGTGTGTAATGTAAAAGAAAAAGAAGCCTTGTGTATGGGAGAGAGATTTGAGAGAGGAAATGTGAATTTGGAGGGGTTTGGAGGGTTTAAAAGCTTGGAAGGGGGTGAAATGGACAAGGGGGAGAAAAGGGGACCCAAATAGGGTGGTCCCACATGAATGTAAGGCCCCACACATGTGGGTGAGGGCGGCGGGCCGCTGGATCCTCGGGCCCGCCACGGGTCGCTGGAGGAGGGCGCGGGGTGCCACCGTTGGGGTGGTGCCACTGCGTTCCTTTGGACTGGTGGTGGTGCTGCCACCTAGGGGGGTGGCCTCCCCCTCTCGGGGCTCTGAAATGGTGTGGGGGAACCCTTGGGTCCCACCAAATTTTACGGTATGGGCCCATACGTCCATAAAATGTGTTTCCTCGGTCCATTTCACACATATTCATGCCCTTTGACATGTTTTAAGTTTGAGATTAGCTGACTAATAGTATAAACCCATCGATTGACGGCCTAAGAAGGAATCAAGATCATTTCACAGGATCTTGGATGCGTACGGGTCACATTTCGACTGCCAATCTTTCCCATCGGTGAAACTTGGGATCCTACGATCATTTCTACATTTTTTGCCCCCACCTAAGTCAAAGTGCGTCAAAGAGCATTGTGTTACCATAACCCAGGTCTAGTTTAATCCAAATCATACTCTGATACTAACTTGTAACGCCCTGAAAATTGAGGGTTAAACAAAGCTCAACTCCCGAGTTCCAACGCATCACTTATGTAACATAGATAATGATGTTTAAATATTGTCAATATTAGTGCATTAAACATGAGTGGGATTACACTAAAATAGCATGTCATACTTGTAACACCCTGAAAATTGGGGGTCGAGTAACAACTCAACTCCCGAGTTCTAAAACGTCACTTATGCAACAAATATAATTATGATTTAGATGTTGTCTGAGTTAGTGCATTAACATGAGTGAGATTATACCAAAACTGCAATTCATACTCCAGATCCAGTGATAAAACGTAAGAGGAAGACTAGAAAAAATATATATATATATATCACTATCTGTAAAACAAAAAAATCTCAATCTGTCTCCAAAGTATGAATGTATCTCTGAGTCACATATACAAATATCAAACCAAAAATTAAATGTCATGCGATAGTCCAACTAGCAAAATCCCACTGATCGAGGCCACCTATGCGAAGCCGTCAGAAAACTACATGTACAAGAACTCGTCCTGGTCCTTGTAGTAGTCCGGCTCCAGCTCCTGAATCGCCTCGCTATATGCATCTAAGACAGAGTCTGGTAGGTGTTGCAAACACCATCCCGTAATGTGGGAGTGAGTGATCAACTCAATGGAATCATAGAGCAAAGATTAGCATGTTATCAAATCAATCACGCGATAATAGTAAAGTAAACAATCAGACATTCCTAGATACTGTTATTAATGTAAGGATGAGATGCAGTAATGATGCATGCCCTCACCGACAAACTCCCTCATGCGACACCATCTTACGTCCGCGACATGCTTTCTTCCCTCAGTGCTCTACATCTTCTAGGCACATGCAGTGCATATGGATATAATTATTGAGTTTTTATTAGTCCTTTCAAATAGCAGGATTGGGAAACTAAGGTACTTCCCTTATATCATTCCCAACAAGGATCTTGTCTAGGGTCGTCACTCCTAGTAGTCTCATACGATGATATATTTCTAGGGCACTGTAAGGGCTATCAGGGTTATTGTACGCACTCGTTGCTCCGCTCCCCCATCACCTTATCAATACAGGCCTAGTTGTACTCTTATTGCTACGGAAGGGTCGTCGCCTCACGTAGACTGAGAATATGCTCGAGGTCACTACAAAGGGCTCGTCACCAATCAGAGTAGGCCGACAGCTCGAATGTAGTGTCCCATACCACCACAATTGGCTCACGAGTCTGAGGTGCTCACTGGTCACTACAGGGAGGTTTGTGGCCCCAGTGTAGGCCGACAGCTCGACCACGGTATCCCATACTACCATGCCTGGCTCATGAGTCTTAGTGGATCAAGGTACCATGGTTATCAGGGTTTTCACTAGTAAGTTCAGTATCCTAGGTTCAAGCAATTATGACTAATACAAGGTGAACATACAATGGTCAGTCGGGTTACTTCACAAGTTCGACTAGTACGAGCACACCTCAAGCTGAACGATATGAAGTGCATAAGCACCTCGTGTGGCCTAACCACTGCCGTCAACCAAAGTATGACTCGGGTTCGTTGACGCGTCCTTCGTAGCGAATAGAATACAACCACGAATTTGAATCTGTTACCGACTGTCTGGACTAACGTATAGCCCCATACACTAATAATTTAATTCAACGATCATATGAGAGTGACAGAAATGAAATATAAATAATCCAAGCATGTTAGCAACATGTTATAACATACAACATAAGCAATTCAACCAAACACAAGTATTTCATATATATAAGGAAATCAATTCAATATAACAAATATGGAGGAAATCATGTACATCATCATATCGTTGAGAATCCAATCTCAAAACTAATCTACAACAACATTTACTCAATACTTATACAAAACTTTATACAAACAGTTAATCTACACACATTAGCCTACATAGCGTGTGTCGGCCAATAATGTGCATTAGGATGAATCTCTTCACCGAACAGATCATACACGCATAACTAGTATAGGTACACGATAAAAACACATGGCAATCATATTAGAAAAATACGTACATATACAATATTTCCTACAAATACCTAAAATACCCTAAATCTCATATTCTCTGTACGTATACGAAATGAAAAACAGACAGCATGTTCTACATGTTAAACAGCGTCCTTGTCACTAATTTACCATTAAATGGCATTGAAAGCTTTGAAAACAGGTAACCTAAGCATCTAAAATCCTCACCTTACGCCGCAGAAGCATAACGAATTGAATAGAAACTCTATACTTCATCACTTCATCAACGTCAATATGATGACCTATATCACAAGATAAGTCAGCTACTTCGCTACTTGTATTGATAAAAATCCTAAAAAAGGTCAAGGTTAGGGTTTTCTTACCTAGAATGAAGTCAGAATCACCGGAAGAGTATTTAGAACACGATGGCTAAGCACGTGTAGAAGCAGGATCGAGTGAAAGGAACTTTCCCTCATAACTCTCACACAATCTTTCTCTTTTCTCTCTTATCTTTCCTAGGGTTTCTTGCAAATTCGTATGAGAGGGATGTGAGAGGGTTTAAGGTCCTTAAATAGGTTAAAAACTCACCTATTTAGACTTTAAACCAAGGTATACTTGGGTTATAACTAAATCAGGTCCTTTTCGATCTAAAGAATATTTCTGGAGGTCCCCTGACTAAATGCGGTCGGACTTAAGCTTATGGATGTTGGATCCTTATCACATTAAGTTTTCAGTTCGATCGGGTTTCTAGATTGCATGTGGCGGACCAGTTTCAGTTCAGCGGTCACTGAAACTCGATCAGGGATTCCAAGTACACTGACATGAGTGGGAAATGTTCCTTGATCCGAGGGTGTATTTGGGTCAGATTCCAACGGTTTGAATGCTTATAATTAATCCGCAAGCGACACGTGCCAGATTTATTTAAATCACATTTAATTTAAAAAGAATTCTACTCTTTCTCACACTCTTTGCTCCATGCTCAATGAAATAGTCTCAGGACATCATTTGAACTTGATTTTCGGGGTGGTAGTCAAGTTCACCTATGCGGTCATAATGGTCTAAGTTCATTGCTACCGGACTCACGACGTGCGATCAGAATCCATTACGAAGTTTCAAAGGGTTCCTGAGAGCAAACGGGTTTAGAGTTTGATCTTAAGTTTCAGGATGTTATAACATCATTGATTCTATAAGTTTTAGGTCTTGCAGAACGTATTTAAAGCGAACAGTACTAATTTCACAGCCAGTCTAATGTAGCACTAGGTAACTTAGGTTCATTTCTAAGAGAATTAGTCCTAAGTGATTTCTGATCGAGGTGGTACTCAGGTCTTGGTACGGGTTTTTTCGGGACGTTACAATCTACCCTCCTTAATTATAAATTTTATCCTCAAAATTTGTACCTTTTCATACTCCTCGAGAAGCTGTGGGTAATTCTTTCTGATTTCGGCTTCTGTCTCCCATGTAGCCTCCTCTTTAGTGTGATGCGTCCACAACACCTTCACAAGGGGGATGACCTTGTTATGCAATACCTGCTCCTTCCTGTCTAATATACGTGCCAGTCGCAGTATATATGTAACATCCTCACCTAACTGCACCTGCTCCCATCTAATGATATGAGAAGGATCAAGAACGTACTTCTTCAGCATAGAAATATGAAATATGTTGTGTACGCTCGTGAGAGGCGTAGGCAAAGCCAGATGATATGCTACTGCACTCACATGGTCAAGAATCTGGAATGGACTAATAAATCACGGTAATATCTTCCCCTTCTTCTCCAACCGAAGAACTCCCTTCATAGGGAAAACTCTCAAAAATACGTGATCTCCAACCGCGAACTCTAGCGGGCGCCGTCTCGTATAGTCATAGCTCTTCTGCCTGCTCTGCGCTATAAGAAGTCGACGTCTGATGATGTCAATCTTCTCCGAGGTCACTTGCACTAACTCTGGGCCAATCAATCTGCGCTCGCCGACCTCTGCCTAGTAATGCGGTGCTCGACAAGGACACCCATACAAGGCCTCATAAGGTGTCATACCGATACTCGCCTGATAACTGTTATTGTATGCAAACTCCGCATATGAAAGACAATCATCTCAACTGTCTTTAAAATCCAACACGCAAGCCCACAATATATCTTTCAAAATCTGGTTTACCCGCTCTGTCCGTTAGTCCATCTGTAGGTGGAAAGCAGTACTGAACTTCAACTTCACACCCATAGCTTCCTGAATGCGAGTCCAGAAAATAGAAGTAAAGCGCATGTCTCTGACCGACACAATCTCTAAGGGAACTCCATGCAGACGCACTATCTCTCTGATATATAGCCTGTCCAACTCGTCTACAGAGTTCATGACTCTGATCGGTAGGAAGTGCGCCAACTTCATCAAACGGTCGACGATCACCCATATAGAGTCGTAGCCCTTCCTCGTCTTCGGCAGTCCCGAAATGAAATCCATAGAGATGAAGTCCCACTTCCACTCAGCTATAGGCATAGGCTAAAGGAGACCAGGAGGTCGGCGGTGCTCTGCCTTCACCTGCTGGCAAGTGAGACAACGGGACATGAAATCTGTGATGTGGGTCTTCATGCCATCCCACCAATAGTTCCTCTTCACGTCACGATACATCTTTGTGCTGCCCGGATGCATCGCAAGTTTGGAACTGTGCGCAGCCTCGAGAATCTCTCGTCTCAAGTCGGGGATATCTGGGATGCATAGGCGGCCACGATAACGTAAGCCCCCATCCGTTCCAACTCACCACTCGGCGTCTGCATCGTCACTGGCCTGCTCTCGAAGCTCAGTCAGACGCTCATCATCCCTCTGCACCGCGATGACCCTATCATCGATAAGAGGTCGCACCTGAACATGTGCGATAAACTTAAATGGCTCCTCCACAGTGAGTTTCTGCTCAAAGTCTCACAAAAACTCAACCATGTCTCACTCAACTACCATCAGTGGAGCCGCAAACTCTATCTCCTTCTTACGGTTCAATGCGTCAGCCATAAGGTTCGCCTTGCCATGATGGTAGGAAACCTCAAACTTAAAGTCTTTCAAGGTCTCCATCCATCGCCGCTGCCTCATATTCAGGTCCCGCTGCGTGAATATATATCTAAGGATCTTGTGGTCGCAAAAGAGCTCGAACTCCTCTCCATAGATGTAATGTCTCCAGAGCTTCTGTGTGAAAATGACAGCTGCCAACTCAAGGTCGTGTGTAGGGTAATTCTCCTCATGCTTCCTCAACTGTCTCGAGGCATATGAAATCACCCTGTCCTTCTGCATAAGTACACAACCCAAACCAACGCTAGACACGTCGGTGTATATCGTATATTTAACCCTTGCTCTAGTAATACTATCACAGGGGCGGACGTCAACTTGTCCTTGAGCTCCTGAAAAGCTGCCTCAGCCTTTTCATTCCAGGCGAACTTCAAATCCTTCCGTGTCAATTGAGATAGAGGTATGGCAATCTTCGAGAAATCTCGAATGAAACGTCGATAGCAGCCTGCCAATCCTAGAAAACTCCTCACCTTAGTGAATGAACCAGGCTGCTCCCAGTCCTGTACTGCAGCTACCTTAGCAAGGTCAACTATTATCCCATCCTTAGACACTACATGCCCCAAGAACTTGACTTCATCTTTCTAGAAGTCGCACTTCTTATACTGTGCAAACAACTGATGTTGTCTCAGTGTATCCAGGACCAATCACAAGTGCTCCTCATGCTCCTCTCGACTCCTGGAGTATATCAAAATGTCGTCTATAAACACGATAACGAACCGATAGAGGAACGGCCGAAATACGCTGTTCATCAGGTCCATGAACACGGCTGTTGCGTTCGTAAGACCGAACGACATCACGAGGAACTCATAATGGTCAAAGCTAGTCTTGAAAGTCGTCTTCTGCACGTCCTCACCCCTGACGCGTAGCTAGTGATACCCTAACTATAGATCAATCTTCGAGAAGTACTGCGCTCCTCTCAGTTGATCAAACAGGTCATCAATCCTGGGCAAAGGGTACTTATTCTTCACCATAATCTGATTTAGCTTGCGGTAATCAATACATAACCGCAATGAACTGTCTTTCTTCTTCACAAACAACACGAGTGCTCCCTAAGGAGACACACTCAGCTGTATGAAGCCAGCCTCCAATAGATCATTGATCTATTTCCTCAACTGAGGTACGGGAGGTCTGAAAGAAGGATGAGTAGGAGCTGACTGTAATGGTGGAACGGATAGAGCCTGTGGGTGAGGACGGTCGATCTTCTGTGGTGGTGAAAATCCACAATCTCTCATCCGAGCAAAACAGCTCTCTGCAGTGTGACCCGGTCTCCCGCAGTAAGTACAAGTCACACCTGGGCGCCTCATCGGAAGTACTGGCACTGTGATCCTAGGAGGAGAGTCGATGCGAGGCCTCTTGTCAAGGAATGGCCTGCTCTAGGTATCTGGTCATGGCCTAACAGCCATAGGGCCACGATAACGTGTCAAGCAATCTACATCCTGCTCTGCCCGCACAGACATGTGTATTAGCTTGGCATAAGAGGGTATGCTGACACAACACATCTTCGACTGAATATCAGGTCGCAAACCCTCACAAAAACGTCGTATCGGCATCGCTCATCCACAAGTATCGTAGGGACATATCTGCCCAACTCTGTAAATCGATGCTCGTACTCCGTAACTGACATGCCTCCCTGCCTGAGGCACAAAAACTCATTCTCCCTCTTATGTCGGTAGGTCTGCGGATAGTACTTCTCATGGAAATAAAACTCGAATGCTGCCCAAGTCCATATGTAGCCAACTGCAACCGTTCACAATACGCTATCCCACCATAAACTAGCCTCTCTCTCGAACATGAAAGTGGCCAACTCAACCTGCTCAAACTCCGAGCAGTGCAGCATCCTCAACATCTTCGAGATGCGGTCGAGCCAGTGCTCGGCCTCCTCGGGTCTGTGAGAACCCACAAAAGTAGGAGGCCGCAAGCGCTAAAATCGCTCAAGTAGGTCTCTGGTATCAGCATCATTACCATAGGGTAAGCGAAAGGTGCAGGATGAGCCATACCCTCATCCTGAGTCGAAGTCCCAGCATCCTCAGCTGGATGCACAGATGGCGCAGGTGGAGTCACACTCCCACCCTGGGCTAAGACCCCAATGATAGTAGTCAAAAGCTGCTGATGCTGCTGGTGCATCATGGTCATCAACTGCTTAAACTTATCAAGAGGTGGAGCAGGCTGAGGCACATTCTGCATCGAGGAAGACGCACGATACTACTTGCGAACAGATGGTGTGAAAGGTGGTGGTCCGACTGCAGGACCTACAGAAGGCTGAGACTCATGTGCAGTCTCACGAATCAGGCCCACAGCAAGATCCATATGATCATCACTCTAGGGAGGGACCCGATCCATCGGCTCTCGCAGTGTAAGACCTGTCGTGCTCCAAGTAACCTTAGGTGGCATTCCCTATATTCAAAATAGGGTGTAACTCAGTCAGTTTCAGCTATAGCACATATACACCACAACAATCACTCACATAGTAAGCCGAAACAACTCCATGTATTTCATTAAATTAAAATTTATCACAATACAAGAGATATATCTTTACATGCATCATGACAAGAAACACATGAAAAACTAAGTTAGCCAAAGCTACAATTGCAACATAATTCAACTACTGAGCCTTCTAAGGTTCATACACAGAAAACAGAAAATAACCTAAATATAACCAACTACATCTGTGATATGATCACTCACCCGAGTCTGGCGAGGGAGGAGGGGCACCCTTATCCTGGAGATAACACAGGATAGCCTTCAAGGTGCGAGTTACCTTGCCAAACTTCCACTTCATGACGGCCTTGGTATCCTCAAGCTCTTGTTTTACCTCAGCTCGGAGTTCTTGGACTTCCCGTCGTAAAGCAACCTGACTCTCCTCAAGTCAGGCTACGTGAGCATCCCTAGCAGCCCGAGTCGCAGGAGAAGGACTCTCATCAGTATCCTGAGCCTCCTCTTCTTCTTCTTCCTGGCCTTCTTTCTCTATTTCTACCTCACCTTCTTCACTTTCATCCTCTTCACTATCATATTCACCCTTGCTGTCATCATCAAGCTGAGCCTCACGTTGCCGAGGCCTATCTTCATCTGGTTCATAGTAGCCTCATTGATGAAATGAATCAGCACAGGCAACTCTGGCCTAAGTCTGTAAGCAAACTCAAGCGTAATCTTACATATAAGTCGACCAAAGGGAAGTGACTCAGACGTTCTTCTCGATTTCGTTATGAGGATGATCTGTCGTAGCACAAACGTGGGCATACACACGTTCTCTCCCTGACCCACTTGATACAAGAAATCTACTATGAGACGCGTGCATTCACTACGATTGCTCCACCTAGGATAAACATTAAACGTGCAGATGTGGTGAAGCAGATGAAAATTATCCGACATGTGGGTCGCTAAGAGGCTCTTATTACGCTGTCACTCAACTAAAACCTGGTGCGGCGATCTCGCTCACGAATACTCCTCAGATTCTTAGCACTTGGATATACCTCGCTAAGAGGCACATTTAGAAGTCCAGCTATCAACCAAACATCGATCGTGGCTTCCCAATCTCTATCAAAGGGAATCCTGAACTGCAGTGGCTCCAGCATAGGGTCCCGAATATGAGCGTAAAAAGCACGAACAGTGCTCACGTTCGTATGAGATTGGCCTTCAAATAACGGACCCCACCTGACAGCTTCAATACGCTCGAATAACAGATACTCACCAAAGAGCTGTCCATCCACATGCACTTCAAATAGAACCCTGCGGTCCTCATAAATTTCATGCGGTAGTTCCGCCAACCAAGCCCTTCCAGCAGGGGATCGGGGATCAAGATCCCACTTCGTCTGAAACTCTCGAGCGGCACTTGGACTAGCAGCGATGCTTGAACTAGCGGCGCCACCTCTTGGCTTCCTTGAACGTGAGGGGCGACTAGGCCCAGCTTCATCAGTGACACCCTTCCTCTTGCCCATGAGAGAGAGGATGGTGGAAATCGAGAATATGGCAGCCACAAACTCAAAGAATGCCATGGAAAGTGAATGAAAAGGGGAATAAGGCCAGAGGTTTCTAATTCTCCATGGGTTTAAGACCCAATAGGGGTTGTAAAGGGCCCCAAACGCTGAGTTAGAAGAAGGGGAAAGGAAAAGATGGGTTGGGTTGGAAGCTTACACTGTTTGAGCTTCAAATAGAGGATGTAAGAGCTCAAAACGTGAGAGAATGGAGAGAGAGGGGAGTGTGTAGCACTGCAAATGATGAAGGGGCGTGGATTGTGGCAGAAAACAGTGATGGGAGTGGTTGAAAATGAGATTTGAGAGGGAAAACAACAAATAGGAGAGAAAGAGAGAGCTTGGGGGTGTGTTTTGTGAAGGAGGTAGTAGTTTGGGGTGGTTTTGAGGGACGACCCATATACCAGGGGGTTACCCTAACCCCCAAATGCAGTCGGCCTGAAGGCCTGACCGAATTGGGCCTACTAATCGGCGAGGCCTAGCCGACCTCTGTGAAGTTCTGCGATGCCTTGCAATTTGGGTGAGGTCCTCCTGTCCTAAGGACCCCAAATGCATGTGGGTCCCACCTTGGATCATTCTGGATTAGCATGAGTAGGCCCACGACTCCGTTTCAAACCATTTCGGGTCGTTTCGGGTACTAACTGTTGCACATCCACATTTAGCAATTTTTAACTACTGGGATAGGGTCAACAGGGGTCTAGGCTCATCTACACATGAATTAGAAGTTGTCCGGGGTCGTTTCATGCGACCATGGATGCACACGGACTCGATCATTTTGATCGATTTGGGAAACTTCGCCAATTGGCGAAGCTAGGATCCTAATGGTGTTTCTATGTCTTTTTCGCACCCACCTAAGTCAAAAGGGTGACAGCGTACGTCGTTTGACCATAACCCAGGTCCAGTTTAATCCAAATCATACTCTGATACCAACTTGTAACACCCTGAAAATCGGGGGTGGAGTAACAACACAACTCCCGAGTTCAAAAATGTCACTTATGCAACAAATACGATTATGATTTAAATGTTGTCTGAGTTAGTGCATTAACATGAGTGAGATTATACCAAAACTGCAATTCATACTCTAGATCCAGTGATAAAATGCAAGTGGAAGACTAGAAGATATATATATCACTATCTGTAAAATAAAACAATCTCGATCTGTCTCCAAAGTATGATTGTATCTCTGAGTTACATATACATATATCAAATCAAAAATGAAATGTCATGCGATAGTCCAACTAGCAAAATCCCACTAATCCAGGCCACCTATGCGAAGTCGTCAGAAAACTACATGTACGAGAACTCGTCTTGGTCCTCGTAGTAGTCCAGCTCCAGCTCCTGAATCACCTCACTATCTACATCTAAGACAGAGTCTGGTAGGTATTGCAAACACCGTCCCGTAATGTGGGAGTGAGTGATCAACTCAGTGGAATCATAGAGGAAAGATTAGCATGTTATTAAATCAATCATGCGATAATAGTAAAGTAAACAATCAGACATTCCTAGATACTGTTATTAATGTAAGGATGAGATGCAGTAATGATGCATGCCCTCACCGACAAACTCCCTCATGCGACACCATCTTACGTCCACGGCATGCTTTCTTCCCTCAGTGCTCCACATCTTCCAGGCACATGCAGTGCGATATGGATATGATTACCGAGTTTTTATTAGTTCTTTCAAATAGCAGGATTAGGAAACTAAGGTACTTCCCTTATATCATTCCCAACAAGGATCTTATCTAGGGTCGTCACTCCTAGTAGTCTCATACGATGATATATTTCTAGGACGCTGCAAGGGCTGCCATGGCTGTTGCACGCACTCGTTGCTCCGCTCCCCCATCACCACAGGCCTAGTTATACTCTTGTTGCTATGGAAGGGTCGTCGCCTCGCTTAGACTCATAATACGCTCGAGGTCACTACAAAGGGCTCGTCACCAATCAGAGTAGGCCGACAGCTCGAATGTAGTGTCCCATATCACCACAATTGGCTCACGAGTCTGAGGTGCTCACTGGTCACTACAGGGAGGTTTGTGGCCCCAGCGTAGGCCGACAGCTCGACCACGGTGTCTCATACCACCATGCCCAGCTCATGAGTCTTAGTGGATCAAGGTACGATGGTTATCAGGGTTTTCACTAGTAAGTTCAGTACCCTAGGTTCAAGAAGTTATGACCAATACAAGGTGAACATACAATGGTCAGTCGGGTTACTTGACGATCTCGACTAGTACGAACGCACCTCAAGCTGAACGACATGAAGTACATAAGCACCTCGTGTGGCCTAACCACTGCCGTCAACCAAAGCACGACTCGAGTTTGTTGACGCATCATTCGTGGTGAATAGAATACAACCACGAATTCAAATCTTTTACCGACTGCCTGGACTAACGTATTGCCCCAAACACTTGTAATTTAATTCAACGATCATATGAGAGTGACAAAAATGAAATATAAATAATCCAAGCATGTTAGCAACATGTTATAACATACAACATAAGCAATTCAACCAAACACAAGTATTTCATATATATAAGGAAATCAATTCAATATAACAAACATGGAGGAAATCATGTACATCATCATATCAGTTGAGAATCCAATCTCAAAACTAATCTACAACAACATTTACTCAATACTTACTTATACAAAACTTTATACAAATAGTTAATCTACACACCTTACCCTACATAGCGTATGTCGGCCAATAATGTGCATTAGGATGAATCTCTTCGCTGAACAGATCATACATGCATAACTAGTATAGGTACACGACAAATACACATGGCAATCATATTAGAAAAATACATACGTATACTGTATTTCCTACAAATACCTAAAATATCCTAAATCTCATATTCTCCGTATGTATTCGAAATGAAAAATAGACAACATGTTTTACATGTCAAACAACGTCCTTGTCACTAATCTACCATTAAACGACATTGAAAGCTTTGAAAATATGTACCCTAAGCATCTAAAATCCTCACCTTACGCCGTAGAAGCGTAACGAATTGAATAGAAACTCTATACTTCGTCAACGTCAATATGACGACCTATATCACAAGATAAGTCAGCTACTTCGCTACTTGTATTGATAGAAATCCTAAAATAGGTCAAGGTTAGGGTTTTCTTACCTAGAATGAAGTCAGAATCACGAGAAGAGTGATTAGAACATGATGGCTAAGCACGTGTAGAAGCAGGATCAAGTGAAAGGAACTTTCCCTCACAACTCTCACACGATCTCTCTCTTTTCTCTCTTCTCTTTCCTAGGGTTTCTTGCAAATTCGTATGAGAGGGATGTGAGAGAGTTTAAGGTCCTTAAATAGGTTAGAAACTCACCTATTTAGACTTTAAACCAAGGTATACTTGGGTTATAACCAAATTGGGTCTTTTTCGATCCAAAAGAACATTTCTGGAGGTCCCCTGACTAAATGCGGTCGGACTTAAACTTATGGATGCTGGATCCTGATCACATTAAGTTTTTAGTTCGATCGAGTTTCCAGATCGCACGTGGCGGACCAGTTTCAGTTCAGCGGTCACTGAAACTCGATCAGGGATTCCAAGTACACTGACATGAGTGGGAAATGTTCCCTGATCCGAGGGTGTACTTGGGTCAGATTCCAATGGTCTAAATGCTTATAATTAACCAGCAAGTGACACGTGCCAAATTTATTTAAATCACATTTAATTTATAAAGAATTCTACTCTTTCTCACACTCCTTGCTCCAGGCTCAATGAAATAGTCTCAGGACATCATTTGAACTTGATTTCCGGGGTGGTATTCAAGTCCAACTATGCGGTCATAATGGTCTAAGTTCATTGCTACCGGACTCACGACGTGCAGTCAGAATCCATTACGAAGTTTCAAAGGGTTCCTAAGAGCAAACGGGTTTAGAGTTTGATCCTAGATTTCAGGATGTTATAGCATCATTGATTCTACAAGTTTTAGGTCTTACAGAACGTATTTAAAATGAACAGTACTAATTTCACAGCCAGTCTAATGTAGCACTAGGTAACTTAGGTTCATTTCTAAGAGAATTAGTCCTAAGTGATTTCTGATCGAGGTGGTACTCAGGTCTTGGTACGGGATTTTTCGGGTCGTTACAATACTACAGAGTTAATGTAATTAAGCAAGCGGAAGACTGAGATAAATATACAAAGTATATACATGTTTCATAACTTCCAGAGTATGAACATGCATAAAATTTTGTTTCAAAATAAATGAAATATCAAAATGTAAATGTTTAACTAATCCAATATCCCTGTATTCCCGACGACGCAGCTCTAGGTCTACATAGACCCACCTAAAAGCTGCACGTAGGAGAATTCCTCCTCCTTGTCTAAGAAGTCCAGCTCCGTCATGTAAGTCTCAGCACAACTTGCATCTAAATCAGCTCCATCACATAAGTCTCATCACTCACTCCCACACGTCCCCTAGTGGGAGTGAGTGATCAACTCAGTGATACTATAAGGCAAAGGTTAACATGTTATCAATTCAATCAAGTAGTAATGATAAAGAAGTACAACAATCACTTCCTAATTACTCTTATTAATGCAGGAATGATATGCAGTAATGATGCATGCCCTCGCTGCACTCCCTCAGTGACTTCATCTCACGATCATGCATGATAAACTCCCTAAATGTGCACTTCCTCACCAAAGCACATGCAATGCGGTGCATGGTCGTGTTAGCTAAGTAATTGATTCGGTTTATTTATACAATAGATTTAGAAAGCTAAGGTACCTCCCTTTTTATCATTTACCCAAACAAGGATCCATCTAGGATCATGAATCCTAGTAAATCACATACGGTAGGCAAGTTGTAGGGCATCACTCCTGATGAAATAGTGGATAGGCAAGTTCAAGAGTTTACACTCGAGGTCGCTATGGGGAGGCTCGTCACCTCAGCGTAGGCCTAGTTTATACTTGAGGTTAATATGGGAGTGTAACACCCTGAAAATCGGGGGTCGTGTATAAACTCAACTCCCGAGTTCCAGACCGTCACTTATGCAACAAAAATGATTATGATTCAATGTTGTCTGATTTAAAGCATTCACATGAGTAAAAGTATACCAAAACTACAATTCATACTTCAGATCCAGTGATAAAAGCAAGCAGAAGACTAAACAATATATATATCACGGTATGGAAAAATAAAGTAGATCTCATCTGTCTCTAAGGTATGAATACATCTCTGAATCTCATATACATATACATGAACAAATCAAAATGTTAAGAATAGTCCCACTGAAGTCCCATCAATCCAGGTCGCCTACGCAAAGCCATCATGATACTGCATGTACGAGAACTCGTCCTGGTCCTCGTCGAAGTCTGGCTCTGCCTCCTGGATCTCAGCCTCACCTGCATCTACAACAGGGTCTGGCGGGTGTTGCAAACACCATCCCGTAACGTGGGGATGAGTGATCAACTTAGTGGAATCATAGAGCAAAGATTAGCATGTTCACAATTCAATCATGCGATAATAGTAAAGCAGTAAATCAGACAATCCTAATACTGTTGTTAATGCAAGATGATATGACGTGATGTATGCCCTCACCGACGATCTCCCTCATACGGCAACATCTTACGACCGCGGCATGCCACACTCCCTAGAGTGCTCCACATCTTCCAGGCACATGCAATGTTATGGTGATATGATTTTCGAGTTGTTATTAGTCCATTCAAACAGCAGGATTGGGAAACTAAGGTACTTCCCTTGTATCAATCCCAACACAGATCCTGTCTAGGGTCGTCACTCCTAGTAATCTCATACGATGTATATTTTGTAGGTCGCTGCAAGGGCTGCCAGGGCTGTTGCTTGCACTCGTTGCACCTCTCCCCCATCACCTTATCAATACAGGCCTACCGTACTCTACTGCAACGGAAGGGTTGTCGCCTCCCGTGGACTCAGAATACGCTCGCAGTCACTACAAAGGACTCGTCGCCTGATCAGTGTAGGCCGACAGCTAGAATATAGTGTCCCATACCACCATAATCTGCTCACGAGACTAGGTGCTCACTGGTCACTACGGGGAGGTTTGTGGCCCCAGCGTAGGCCGACAGCTCGACCACGGTGTCCCATACCACCATGCCCGGCTCATGAGTCTTCGTGGATCAAGGTACCATGGTTAACAGGGTTTACAATGGTAAGTTCAGTACCCTAGGTTCAAGCAGTTATAACTTATACAGGGTGAACATACATCAGCCAGTCGGGTTACTTGACGGCCTCGAATAGCGCGTTCGTATGTCAAATCGAACAACATGAAGTGCGCAAAACACTTCGCGTGGCCTAACCACTGCCGCCAACTCCAAACACGACTCGCGTTCATCGGTGCGTCGTTCGTGGCCAAGACCAGCCAGCCATGAATTCGATCGGTTACCGACTGCCTTGACTAAGTCTAGTCCCAAAGAATTATGGAATCACATCAGCAACTTATATAGGGATATTGGAATTGAAATACAATCATGTGAGCATGTTAACACATGTTATAACATTCAACTTAAGTAAATCTTCAAGCACATATATTTCATGCATGTAATGAAATCATGCATATAATCAACATGTAGGAAATCATTTAGGTCAGCATATTAATTGAGAAATCAATCTCAAACTATCTCATAACATCATTTAATTCAATACATACTAATACAAGCATTTATACAAATGCATACACTACACACTTAAGTCTACATATAGTATGTCGACCCGAAGTGCGCAATTAGGCGAATCTCTTCGCCAAACTAATTATGCACGTATTCCTAACTTCCTAATGCGACAACAAACCATGTCAATCACATCAGCAAAATATGAGTGTAAACTGTACTTCCTACAAATGACTAAAATGTCCTAAATCTCATATTCTTCGTTGATTTACGAAACAGGAAACGGAAAGCATGTTGTACATGTCAAACGGCGATGCCGTCGATAACCTACTATTAAACGACATTGAAAGCGTTGTAAACCGTCAATCAAAGCGTCTAAAATCCCCACCTAGCCTCTTGTAGACTCGTGATTTCGAACGGAGCGTACACGCTTCGTCTACGGCAGTAAGAGAACCTGTTTTACGAAGTACGTTAGCTAACACGCTATGAATCCTAGTAAACCCTAAATCAGCAACTTCTAGGGTTGTTTCATACCTGAAAAAGCGGAGGAATCACCGGCCAGGTGATTGGGATGAGCTGCTGAAGCACGTGCAACAAGCGACACGAAGGCGGGAAAAATCCCTTCTACTCTCTCTCTCAAACTCTCACCTTTTCTCTCTCCCAAATCTAGGGTTTTTGCAATTTTGGATGGTAGAGAGGAATGAGGGTTTCAACCCCTTTTATAAGCTTAAAAACGCCGAAAACAGGCTCCGAAACGAAGTTTACTTAGTGCATATCCAATTCGGGGCTGTTTCGGTTCAAAAGATGTTTCCTGGTGGCCCCTGGTCGAATGCGATCGGACTTAAGCTCATGCGTACCAGATCTAGCACGTATTAAGTTTTCAGTCCGGCAGGGTTCGCAGATCGTAAGTGGCGGACCAGTTTCAGTTCAGCGGTCACCGCATGTAGATTAGGGCTGAAAGTCTCATGATATAAAATAGAAATTTCTCCTGATCCGAGGGTGTAATCTGGATGAATTCTGACGGTCAGAACGCTCAATACTGACGCGTCAAGTCGTGTGCCAGATTTGAATTTGAAATTCCAATTCTGTCCCTATTCGCACTCTCTTCGGTCCGGGCTCAATGAAATAGCCTGTGATTATCGGTTTGACTTGATTTTCGAAATGAGTGTCAAGTCCAGCTAGGCAGTTTTAACGATCTAAGATAGGAGGTATCAGACTTTCGACGTGCGGTCTAGATCCAATACAAAGATTTAAAGTGGTCCAGAGAACAAACCTGCTTAGAGTTTGGTCCGAGGCTATAGAGTATTATAGAGTCGTTTGTTCTACTCGATTTGGGTCTTGTACAACGTATTTAAAGTGATCAGGGACTATTTCCCAGCTACTCCAGCATTGCGCTAGCTAACTTAGTCATATTTTCTAAAAGAATTAATTCTACGCAATTTCGGGTCGAGTTGGTACTCGAGCCCAAGTTTGGATTTTTCACGGGCGTTACAATCTTCCCCCCTTAACAAATAATTTCGTCCTCAAAATTTGTACCTTTTCGTACTCCTCGAGAAGCTGTGGGTAGTTTTTTCTGATCTCGGCTTCTGTCTCCCAGGTAGCCTCCTCCTCAGAGTGATGCGTCCACAATACCTTCACAAAGGGAATCACCTTGCTACGCAGTACCTGCTCCTTCCTGTCTAAGATACGTGTCGGTCATAGGATATAAGTAACATCCTCTCATAACTGCACCTGCTCCCATCTGATGATATGGGAAGGATCAGCAACGTACTTCTTCAGCATAGAAACATGAAATACGTTGTGAACGCTCGCGAGAGGCGTGGGTAAAGCCAATCGGTAAGCCACTGCTCCCACACGATCGAGGATCTGGAATGGACCAATGAATCGCGGTGCCAGCTTCCCCTTCTTCCCGAACCGAAGGACTCCCTTCATAGGGAAAACTCGCAAAAACACATGATCCCCAACTGTGAACTCTAGTGGCCTCCGTCTCGTATCGGCATAACTCTTCTGTCTGCTCTGCGCTGTAAGAAGCCGACGTCGAATAATATCAATCTTCTCTGACGTCGCCTGCACTAACTCTGGGCCAATCAAGCTACGCTCACCGACCTCTATCCAGCAATGCGGTGCGCGACAAGGTCGCCCATACAGCACCTCATAAGGTGCCATACCAATATTCTCCTGAAAACTGTTGTTGTACGTAAACTCCGCATATGCAAGACAATCATCCCAACTGTCCTCGAAGTCTAATGCGCAAGCTCGCAACATGTCCTCTAAGATTTGGTTCACCCGCTCTGTCTGTCAGTCTATCTGTGGGTGGAAGGCAGTACTGAACTTCAACTTCACACCCATAGCCTCCTGAATGCGAGTCTAGAAAATAGAAGTGAACCGCGTGTCTCTGTCCGACACGATCTCCAACGGAACTCCATGCAGACGCACAATCTCTCTGATGTACAATCTAGCCAGCTCGTTTGCAGAGTTCGTAACTCTAATCGGTAGGAAGTGCGCCGACTTCATCAGACGGTCGACGATCACCCAAATGGAATCATGTCCCTTCCTCATCTTCGGTAACCCAGAAATGAAGTCCATGGAAATGAAATCCCACTTCCACTCTGCGATCAACATAGGCTGTAAAAGTCCAGGTGGTCGGTGATGCTCTGCCTTCACCTGCTGACAAGTGAGACAACGGGACACGAACTCTGCTATGTGGGTCTTCATACCTTCCCAGCAATACGTCCTCTTCACGTCACGATACATCTTCGTACTGCCTGGATGCATCGTGAGTCTAGTACAATGCGCAGCCTCGAGAATCTCTCGTCTCAAGTCAGGGACATCTGGGACGCATAGGCGGCCACGATAACGTAAGCCCCCATCCATACCAACTCGCCAGTCGACGTCTGCATCATCACTGGCCTGCTTTCGAAGCTCAGTCAGATGCGCATCGTCCCTTTGCGCCTCGATGACTCGGTCATCGATCTGGGATCGCACCTGTACATGTGCGATGAACTCAAACGGCTCCTCTACGGTGAGTTTTTGCTCAAAGTCTAGCAAAAACTCAATCATATCCCACTCAGCAACCATCAGCGGAGCTGCAAACTCTATCGCCTTCTTGCGGCTCAACGCATCAGCCACAAGGTTCGCCTTCCCAGGATGGTAAGAGACCTCAAACTTGAAGTCCTTCAACGTCTCCATCCATCGCCGCTGCCTCATATTCAAGTCTCGCTGCGTGAATATGTACTTGAGGCTCTTATGGTCGCAAAAGAGCTCGAACTCCTCTCTGTAGAGGTAATGTCTCCAGAGTCTCAGTGCGAATATAACGGCTGCCAACTCTAGGTCGTGTGTAGGGTAATTCTCCTCGTGCTTCCTTAATTATCTCGAGGCATACGAAATTACCCTGTCCCTCTGCATAAGGACACAACCCAAACCAACGCTAGACGCGTCAGTGTATATAGTGTATCTAATCCCTTGCTCTGGCAATACTAGCACAGGGGCGGACGTAAGTCTGTCCTTCAGCTCCTGAAAAGCTGACTCCGCCTTGTCATTCCAGGTAAACTTCACGTCCTTCCGTGTCAACTGAGATAAGGGTCTCGCGATCTTCGAGAAGTCCTGAATGAAGCGCCGATAGTAGCCAGCGAGACCCAAGAAGCTCCTCACCTCAGTGACAGAACCAGGCTGCTCCCAGTCCTGCACCGCAGCTACCTTAGACAGGTCAACTGCCATGCCATCCTTGGACACCACGTGTCCCAGGAACTTCACCTCCTGCTTCCAGAAGTTGCACTTCTTGTACTGTGCGAACAACTGATGCTGTCTGAGCGTATCCAGGACCAAACATAAGTGCTCATCATGCTCCTCTCGACTCCTAGAGTACACCAAAATGTCGTCAATGAAAACAACGACGAATCGATAGAGGAAAGGCCGAAATACTCGGTTCATCAGATCCATGAGCACGGCTGGTGGTTCGTGAGACCGAACGACATCACGAGGAACTCGTAGTGGCCAAAACTGGTCCTGAATGCTGTCTTCTGCACGTCCTCATCCCTGACGCGCAACTGATGATATCCCGACTAAAGATCAATCTTCGAGAAGTACTGCGCTCCTCTCAACTGATCAAATAAGTCATCGATCCTGGGTAAAGGGTACTTGTTCTTCACCGTGACCTTGTTCAGCCTGCGATAATCAATACACAATCGCATCGAACCGTCCTTCTTCCTCACAAATATGACCGGTGCTCCCCAAGGAGACACACTAGGCCGTATGAGGCCAAGTTCTAGCAGACCATCAATCTGCGTCCTCAACTCCTCCATCTCACATGGTGCCATGCGATACGTCGGCAGTGAGACGGGCGTAGAACCAGGAACCAGATCGATAGTGAAATCGATCTCTCGTCAGGGTGACAAACCAAGGATCTTCCTGAATAGATCCCCGAACTCGGAAACGACTGGCGTATGCTCAAGTATCTGGGCACCAGCGTCGCGCAATAAAGTGGCGTAACTAAGTATGCGAAAAGGAAGATTTACCCGCACTGAAAATGTGAAAGGCGTGCCCTCAGGCTCGTACACCGTCACCATACGAGCCTCGCAGTCAATCTCGGCCCTCCCAACAGTCAACCAGTCCATGCCAAGAATGACGTCGAGAAAAATGAGAGAGGGATCGACGACAAGATCAAGAGCCATCGTCCTACCTCCCAGATCAACTAAACAATCCTCACACATCTGTGTAACATCCGAATAATCCCCATGAGCTGCAAAGACTCGCACGCTATCCATAGTGATAGTCTGTAACCCAAGACGCCCGACTACCGCACGTGATATCAAAGAAATCGTGGAACCAGTGTCCACCATCACGAGAATAAGAGTACCTCCAATATGGGCTGTGACCTCGAAGGTCGAATGCTGAAAAGTCGGAGTCGCAGTAGCCTCAGCTGTCAATGCATGAACCCGTGCCTGCTGTGGCAGGTTCGGCCGCTGTGTCAAGGGCCGTGGAGGCTGTCTGATCTACGATACCGGAGGTCTGAAAGAAGGGTGCGCAGGAGCTAACCGTATAGGCGGTCCTGATATCGCATGTGAACGTGCACGGTTAATCTTCTGCGGCGACGAGAACCCACTGTCCCGCATCCGAGAAAAACAACTCTGCGCCAAGTGGCCCGTCCTCACACAGTATATACATGTCAAATCAGGGCACCGAAACGGTGGTACAGGCATTGTAGTCCTAGTAGGAGGGTCAACGCGAGGCCTCTTGCCCGCGAGGGGCCTGTCCTGCATGTCTAGTGGCGGCCTAGAAGCAACAGGGCCACGAGATCGCGCAAGTCGATCCACATTCTGCTCTGCCCACATAGACATGTGAATCAACTCCGCATATGAGGGAATGCTCACACAGCACATCTTCGACCGAATATCCGGTCGCAAACCCTCCAAAAAGTGCCGTATGCGCATCTGCTCATCAACCAAAATAGTCGGGACGTATCTGCCCAACTCCGTAAATCGATGCTCATACTCCGTAACTGTCATGGCTGCCTGTCTGAGGCGGAGAAACTCATTCTCTCTGTCATGCCTGTAAGTCTGGGGATAATACTTCTCATGGAAGCGGAACTCAAATGCTGCCCATGTCCACACAAAGTCGGCGGCAACGGTCGGCAATACGCTATCCCACCACAGGCTGGCCTCTCGCTCAAACAGGAATGTAGCCAGCTCTACCTGCTCAGCCTCTGTGCAATGAAGCATCCGCAATATCTTCGACACACGGTCGAGCCAGTACTCAGCCTCCTCGGGTCTGTGAGAACCCGTAAAAGTGGGAGGCCGTAATGGCTGAAATCACTCTAATAGGCCCCATGTATCTGCGGCATTCCCCGCAGGGTAAGCAGGCGGTACAGGATGAGCCGTGCCCTCATCCTGGGCGTATGTATAAGCATCCTCAGCTGGATGCGCAGGTGGTGCAGGTGGAGTCACACCCCCACCCTGGGCTAATGTCCCCACAATGGTAGTTAGAAGCTGCTGCTGCTGCTGCATCATAGCCAACATCTGCTCAAATCTGTCAGGAGGTGGAGCAGGCTGTGGCGGGTGCTGCGTCGAAGTAGATGCACGATGTGGCTCTCTGACTGACGGTGTGAACGGCGGTGGTCCAATTGTAGGACCAGCAGTAGGCTGAGACGCTCGAACTGTCTCAGGAATCGGGCCCACAGCAGGGTCTGCATGAGTGTCAGACTGCGAAGGAGTCTGATCCATATGCTCACTCAATGCAAGCCGAACCGTGCTCCGCGTAGCCTTAGGCGACATTCCCTATATTCAAAATAGGGCACAACCTTGTCAGTCTCAATAGCACAAATACACTGCAATCATTCACACAAGGAGTCAAAGGCATTCCATGCATTTCATTTAATCAAAATTGTCACAATACAAGGGATATATCCTTACAAGCATCATGACGAGAAATACATGGGAGCTAAGACAGTTAAAATTACAACAACAACATAAGCAAGGCACTAGCCCTAACAAGCTTACATAAGAAAAGCAGGAAATGACTAACTACTAACAACAACATCTAAGGTCGCATCGCTAGTCCAAGTCGGGTGACGGAGGAGGAGCACCCTTATCCTGCAAGAAACATAGGATCGCCTTCAAGGTGCGAGTCACCTTGCCGAATTTTCTCTTTGTAATGGCCTTGGCATCCTCGACTTCAGCGCGAAGTTCCTGAACTTCCCTTCGTAAGGCGATCTGACTCTCCTCAATCCGAGCAATGCGATCATCGCTAGTAGCCTGTGCAGAAGGAGGAGGGCTCTCATCTGTATCCTGAGCCTCCTCTTCTGCCTCTTCCTAAACTTCTTCCTGAACTTCTGCTCCAGGTTCTTCCTCACTTTGTTCTTCCTCATCATCAAAGTCATCCTCGCTATCCTCCTCAAGCTGATTTTCACGGTACTGAGACCCAATCTTCATCTTGACCATAGTCGACTCATCAATGCTATGAATCGAAACTGGCAATTCCGGCCCAAGTCTGTAAGCAAATTCAAGCGCGATCTTGCATATCAGTCGGCCAAAAGGAAGCGATTCAGATGTTCTTCTTGACTTGGCTATAAGGATTATCTGTCGCAAGATGAAAGTGGCCATACATACGTTCTCCCTGGGCCACCAGATACAGGAAATCAACCATAAGGCGTGTACATTCAATGCGATTCGTCGACCTGGGATAAACATTGTACGTGCAGATATGGTGTAGCAGGCGCAAATCATCAGACATATACGTTGCCTTGAGGCTATTATTAGACTGCCATGGAACCAACTTACCGCACAGAAACCTGGTGCGGCGATTTCGTTCACGCCTGCTCCTCAGATTCTTCTCACTAGGATGAACATCACCAAGAGGCACGTTCAGAAGTCGCGCAATCAGTCGCACATCAATCGTAGCCATCCGATCTCTACCAAAAGAGATTTTAAACTGCAATGGCTCCAAGGTAAGATTCTGGATACAAGCGTAGAAGGCACGAACGGTGCTCACATTAGCACGAGCGCGAGCTTCAAAGATCGGACCCCAATGCACAGCTTTAATGCGCTCGAATAACAAAAATTTGCCGAACAATCGCCCTTCCACATCTGCCTCAAACAACACTTTACGATCAGTGTATTGACCGTGAGGCATCTCTGATAGAATTACTCGCCCAAGGTGAGTATGGGGATCCAAATCCCGTTTTGTACGGCACTCTAGGGCTGTAGCTGGACCTGTGGCGGAGCTTGAACTTGCGGCACCACCCCGCGGTCTTCTCGATTGAGCAGGGTGACTTGGCCCAGCCTCGTCTACTGCAGTCTTCCTTTTACCTATCAAAGATAAGATGGTGGAGAGTGACAAAAGGCCTAAAATGGCTTCCACGAAAGCCATGGAAAATGAAGAAAATACGAAGAAGTGGCTGTCCAATCTGGAAAAGGGAGATCTAGGCGTCGTAGAGGGATGCTTCAAGCTTCCCAAGGATGTATTTTCAAGGAGAAATGAAAATGAAAAAGTGGAATGGAGCACCTCACGATTTCAGCTCAATTTGGGGGTTTTTGGAGCTCCAAGTGATGAAATCTTCAAGAGGGAGGGGTGCCAACTTCAAAGGATCGATGAAGGGTGGTCGTTTTTGGCCAAGGATGGATCTAGGGGTGGTTTGGAATCACAAAATTTGGAGATCGTTGCTGGAAAATGAAAATGAAGCTATGGGGAGGGCTGTTTGTGAAGGAGATGCACATTTTAGGGGTTTTCTTTGGACAGGACACATATAGGGAGTGTGTACATGGCATATAAGGGCGTGCGCTCAAATTTCACTTCAAGTGGGCCCACCTGTACGGCGATGCATCCCCGACTGGTGGTGCATCCGGCCGGTGGGACCAGATGGGTTTGGTCCCCCATGGTCCAAGGACCCCAGATATGTACGGTTCAACCCTTGGTTCATAGTATTTTGACCTACATAGGCCCAAACATGTGTTCGGGACTTTTCAGGACCAATCCACAATCCTGAATACAAAACCCTATCATGCAACATATGATTTTGGGGTAGAAGGATCTATTACATCCATCTAGACCCTTAGTTTCTAAAGAAAGTGAAGTTAGAATGGCCTTATGGCTATTTTTCATGAAATTTTACTATTCACTGTAAAATTTTGTAAAAGTATTATTTTATGTTATTTTTACATTAGTTTTAATGCCTAACATAAAATGGATAAGAAAGAAATGAAGATTGAAGTGGTGAGAGGAAGAATTTTGAAGATTTTTGGTGAAACGGGGTTTTTAAGCCCTGGCGATTGAATACAGGAGTCGTGGTCATCACATAGCCCAAGGATTTACTTTCACGGGTTTAAATCATTCAAAGGATGTCTCAACCCGACTTCCTACGACCTAGGAGTTATTTGGGTTGCTTCACGCGACCCGAGATGCATTACAGACTCGATCGTGCGATCGATCCGAATAGACTTCGCCTATTGGCGAATCTGTGATCCTAGAAATGTTTCTAGACCCTTCTCGCACCCACCTAAGTCAAAAGAAGTGATAGCGTATGTCGCGAGACCATAACCCAGGCCCAGTATACTCTTATTCATGCTCTGATACCAACTTGTAACACCTTGAAAATTGGGGGTCGTGTATAAACTCAACTCCCGAGTTTCAGACCGTCACTTATGCAACAAAAATGATTATAATTCAATGTTGTCTGATTTAAAGCATTCACATGAGTAAAAGTATACCAAAACTGCAATTCATACTTCAGATCCAGTGATAAAAGCAAGCGAAAGACTAAACAATATATCTATCACTGTATGGAAAAACAAAGTAGATCTCATCTGTCTCTAAGGTATGAATACATCTCTGAGTCTCATATACATATACATGAACAAATCAAAATGTTCAGAATAGTCCCAATGAAGTCCCATCAATCCAGGTCGCCTACGCAAAGCCATCATGATACTGCATGTATGAGAACTCATCCTGGTCCTCGTCGAAGTCTGGCTCTGCCTCCTGGATCTCAGCCTCACCTGCATCTACAATAGGGTCTGGTGGGTGTTGCAAACACCATCCCGTAACGTGGGGATGAGTGATCAACTCAGTGGAATCATAGAGCAAAGATTAGCATGTTCACAATTTAATCATGCGATAATAGTAAAGCAGTAAATCAGACAATCCTAATACTGTTGTTAATGCAAGATGATATGACGTGATGTATGCCCTCACCGACATCTCCCTCATACGGAAGCATCTTACGACCGCGGCATGCCACACTCCCTAGAGTGCTCCACATCTTCCAGGCACATGCAATGTTATGGTGATATGATTTTCGAGTTGTTATTAGTCCATTTAAACAGCAGGATTGGAAAACTAAGGTACTTCCCTTGTATCAATCCCAACACAGATCCTGTCTAGGGTCGTCACTCCTAGTAATCTCATACGATGCATATTTTGTAGGTCGCTGCAAGGGCTGCCAGGGCTGTTGCTCGCACTCGTTGCACCGCTTCCCCATCACCTTATCAATACAGGCCTACCGTACTCTACTGCAACGGAAGGGTCGTCGCCTCCCGTGGACTCAGAATACGCTCGCGGTCACTACAAAGGACTCGTCGCCTGATCAGTGTAGGCCGACAGCTAGAATATAGTGTCCCATACCACCATAATCTGCTCACGAGACTAGGTGCTCACTGGTCACACGGGGAGGTTTGTGGCCCCAGCGTAGGCCGACAGCTCGACCACGGTGTCCCATACCACCATGCCCGGCTCATGAGTCTTCATGGATCAAGATACCATGATTAACAGGGTTTACAATGGTAAGTTCAGTACCCTAGGTTCAAGCAGTTATGACTCATACAGGGTGAACATACATCGGCCAGTCGGGTTACTTGACGGGCTCGACTAGCGCGTTCGCATCTCAAATCGAACGACATGAAGTGCGTAAAACACATCGCGTGGCCTAACCACTGCCTCCAACTCCAAACACGACTCGCGTTCATCGGCGCGTCGTTCGTGGCCAAGACCAGCCAGCCACGAATTCGATCTGTTACCGACTGCCTAGACTAAGTCTAGTCCCAAACAATTATGGAATCACATCATCAACTTATATAGGGATATTGGAATTGAAATACAATCATGTGAGCATGTTAACACATGTTATAACATTCAACTTAAGTAAATCTTCAAGCACATATATTTCATGCATGTAATGAAATCATGCATATAATCAACATGTAGGAAATCATTTAGGTCAGTATATTAATTGAGAAATCAATCTCAAACTATCTCATAACATCATTTAATTCAATACATACTAATACAAGCATTTATACAAACACATACACTACACACTTAAGTCTACATATAGTATGTCGACCCGAAGTGCGCAATTAGGCGAATCTCTTCGCCAAACTAATTATGCACGTATTCCTAACTTCCTAATGCGACAACAAACCATGTCAATCACATCAGCAAAATATGAATGTAAACTGTACTTCCTACAAATGACTAAAATGCCCTAAATCTCATATTCTTCGTTGATTTACGAGACAGGAAATGGAAAGCATGTTGTACATGTCAAATGGTGATGCCGTCGATAATCTACTATTAAACGACATTGAAAGCGTTGTAAACCGTCAATCAAAGCGTCTAAAATCCCCACCTAGTCTCTTGTAGACTCGTGATTTCGAACGGAGCGTACATGCGTCGTCTACGGCAGTAAGAGAACCTGTTTTACGAAGTACGTTAGCTAACACGCTATGAATCCTAGTAAACCCTAAATCAGCAACTTCTAGGGTTGTTTCATACCTGAAAAAGTGGAGGAATCACCGGCCAGGTGATTGGGATGAGCTGCTGAAGCACGTGCAACAAGCGACACGAAGGCGGGAAAAATCCCTTCTACTCTCTCTCTCAAACTCTCACCTTTTCTCTCTCCCAAATCTAGGGTTTTTGCAATTTTGGATGGGAGAGAGGAATGAGGGTTTCAACCCCTTTTATAAGCTTAAAAACGCCGAAAACAGGCTCCGAAACGAAGTTTACTTAGTGCATATCCAATTCGGGGCTGTTTCGGTTCAAAAGATGTTTTCTGGTGGCCCCTGGTCGAATGCGATCAGACTTAAGCTCATGCGTACCAGATCTAGCACGTATTAAGTTTTCAGTCCGACAGGGTTTCTCAGATCGCACCTGGCGGACCAGTTTCAGTTCAGCGGTCACCGCACGTAGATCAGGGCTGAAAGTCTCATGATATAAAATAGAAATTTCTCCTGATCCGAGGGTGTAATCTGGATGAATTCTGACAGTCAGAACGTTCAATACTGACGCGTCAAGTCGTGTGCCAGATTTGAATTTGAAATTCCAATTCTGTCCCTATTCGCACTCTCTTCGGTCCGAGCTCAATGAAATAGCCTGTGATTATCGGTTTGACTTGATTTTCGAAATGAGTGTCAAGTCCAGCTAGGCGGTTCTAACGGTCTAAGATAGGAGGTATCAGACTTTCGACGCGCGGTCTAGATCCAATACAAAGATTCAAAGTGGTCCAGAGAACAAACCTGCTTAGAGTTTGGTCCGAGGTTATAGAGTATTACAGAGTCGTTTGTTTTACTCGATTTGGGTCTTGTAGAACGTATTTAAAGTGATCAGGGACTATTTCCCAGCTACTCTAGCGTTGCGCTAGCTAACTTAGTCATATTTTCTAAAAGAATTAATTCTACGCAATTTCGGGTCGAGTTGGTACTCGAGCCCAAGTATGGATTTTTCACGGCCGTTACAAGGAGGCTTGTCACCTGTACGTAGGCCGACAGCTCGAATACGATATCCTATACACCACCATATTTGGCTCACGAGTTTGGGTTGCTCACTGGTCACTACGGGGAGGCTCGTCACCCTAGCATAAGCTGACAGCTCGACCACAGTGTCCTATACACCCAGCTCATGAGTCTTAACAGATCTTGGTACCATAGTTGAAAGGGATTTTACATTGGTAAGTGGTACCTTAGATTTAAGTAGTAGTGTCCATACATGGTAAACACATAATAGGCCAATCAGGTTATTTGACAAGTTTGATTAGTACGAGCGCATACTGAATTAGTCGACATGGAGAGTGTAAGCACTCCATGTGTCCTAACCACTGTTGACAATCACCATATGGCTCGGATTCATCGAACGTTTCCAATGTGGCAAAATTGATTCGGCCACTCAATCAAGAACCGTTACTGAATGCCTGGACTACATTGTAGTCCCAATCATACTCAAATGCAGCATGTGGATGCATGTGATATTCATAACAACATTTAACAATCAATTTAAATATAAATATCATTTGAGCATTTTATCAAACACATTGAATATATTATTATACATAAGCATTTCACCCATAAATCACGTAGTAGCAATTTAGATTGCATGAAGGAAACTACAAATATGGATAAGGTAGTTGAGAATCCTATCTCAACACCCTTATTAAATACAATTCATCAAACAAATTCTCATTCAGACATTTTTTCAAACACTTAGACTACATGTTACTACATACATAAACTAATTTCATTATAGTATATATTATGACAAATCCTTTCATAAAGGAGTTGTCATGCATACAACAAACATGTATTCTAACTTACTTGTCATGGAAAACATAAATCATAATTGCACTTTCATTCAAAAATTTTAACAAACAAATGAAATGCATTATATATTCACATAGTTCACACACATGTATAGTTTATCGAATACATCGTAACTTAGATCATATGGCAGCAATCAAGTTTGACATAAATCATTGTTGACATTAAAAGCCTTAAAAACCATAACCTAAATGTTTATAGTCCACACCTTCCGTCAGATTCCTTGTTTCGAAATCAGTTCGAATCCTACGTGCCCGTATATAGAACAATGGTACCTAATACAGAGTTTCAATGTGCTCCCTAGAGCAACTGGGTTTTGGGAATTTCCCGAGGTTTTCAAGTAATATTGAGTTAACGATTTTAATGGTTTTGGGTCTTGCAGTTCATATAGATAGTAGCTCAAGCTAATCCATCAATTAATTTTAGTTTAGTACTTAATTAATTTTGGTCTAAATTCCATAAAATTTGATCCCCAGGGATTTCTGCGTGAGGTCGTACTCAGGTCTTAGTATGGATTTTTCTAAGACGTTACATTTGATGATAATGATGGAAGGTTTGATGACATAGAGACTTACACTGTGCGAAATAAGAAAAGGCACAACTTGTGGATTTAAACCCCTTCGATGACATTAAAGGTTGTTCAATGACATCAAACCAGTTACGCAGTATTTACGCGGACTGCATAAATTTGATCTAATGTTTTGATTTTGTGGAACTTGGCTTATAAATAGGGGTTTCCTAAGTCTTTCTAAGATATCTAAGGTTTGGAGAAATTGAACAAAAAGGGCAGAGCTTCTTCCTAAGAGTTCTTCGTCCCTTCTTAGTTTTTAATGCTTTCTTCTAGTTTTTTTAATCCAATCATGTATATGGTTGGCTAGATCCCTTAGCTAGGGCTAAGGGGTGAAGCTTGTAGCATAGTTGGGATGTTTTTCTTGTTTAATTTTATTATTGTTAAACTCCTTTGATTCTAGTTTAATATTTAAGGAATACTTTTAGTTTTTAATGGTTTGTTATGACTTAAATTACAATAGATTTGCAATAGCTTGAAGTATCTTCTTTTTCTGTTTGGAGTTTGTGAAAAAAAGGAAATCCTGTTGCTCTCCATCGTCCCTTAGGCATGGCTGAGTAATGGAATCCTTTCTATTCTTCATAATTCTCCCATGTTGGTTGTTGGATCTGTATATCCTGTTGTCTACCATAGTCTCCTCGACATGTTTAGGTGATGGAATCACTTCCAATCTTCACAACTTTTATCCGTTGAGAATTAGGTCAATGGAAGTTTAGATCTGAGTATATTAAATACCTTCAAATTGGATAGGATAGGACTCCAATTCCAATTGAGTGCCTTGAATCAAATAAGGAAATATCCTAATAGCTGCAAGTGGATCTCTGGAAACCCTAGTTCCCACTTTTGAATTTCTTAAGTTTTAGTTAAATAATTCACAATTTACTCTCTCTACACTTTAGATTTAGGTTTACATCTTCTTCTAGTTCTACTTCTAATTGCTCTTAGAAAACACATGAGATTAGTCCATGTGGATTCAACCTCGTTCTCACCGAGATTATTACTGCATCGCGACCCTACACTTGGGGTTATGAACAGAGATGAAGGGAAGGATATTCCCGTTGAGAGTCACCATTTTGGCGCTATATAACACCAAACCAGAATGAAATTATCTAAGCAATCTCCTAAATTGACATCAAGTAAGATAATACAAAATCCCCAGCAGTGTCGCCATTTTGTTTTGACAAGAAATAAAAAGTATTTGATTCGAAGAATTATCTCACTTAACATTGACAAAGGGATAAAGTGAAGAGAATAATCATCATTGCATTTTATTTATATTCTGAATTCGTTTACATCCTTTTTGTCCCTTGATTCTAAGATAAAGTCATTAAAATTGAAAGTGTAAGTATTGAACGGATTCAAATAAGAATTTCAGCAGTATTTCGGCTCAAATCATTCAAATCTCCATAGGAGATGAGTTGTGTGGATCTTCTTCCTCATATATAAATATATAATCTCGGATGAAGAATATAAGAGAGGATTTGTAATGCTCTGAAGGAGATCTTCCAAAATAATGAAAGAAATAACAAAGAATGCTCCCTTCTTTGAAATATCCGTGCAACTTAGAACTGAATTGGGCGAGCAGAGATGTTATGCAGTCCCACGCAACTGAGTGTGAGTTGTGCAGGTCAACCTTGTGCTCTCCCTCCCCCTATGCTCTCCATGATACCTATTAGAAGTAAGGGGTATTTGTCATGCCCCAAACTCAAAAACTGGGTTCACAAAATTTTTGAACACTGAATACGACGTCTACAGCCTCCGCAGTACCCCATTCTTGGCTCCCAGCACCTATATAATAGGTTCCGATCATGGGATCCTACAAGGAGGATTTTCAACATGAATTTGATTCGCACTAAGCATAATTATAAGCATAACCCATGAACAATAACGAGAACACCATCACAAAAATCTCCTATGATCAAAACTTAAATATAATGCGCATGAAGAGAAATACAATGATAATAATGACAAAACTCCATAAGCTCTGCGGCACGCTTCTGCTCCTACTCAACTACGACCTAGCGTTACCTGCACGTAATGGTCATGCATAAGCTTATAGAAAGCTTAGAGGGTTGTGAAAGTATGTGCACAGTTAGAAATGTATGCAATATCAGAGTAAAGTGAAAATGCTGGTATGTCCATGAATGCCATCAACCATACTAAGGCTATGCGATGCAACGCATGAATGTTATCGTCCATGCCAAAGCCATGTGATGCAAGGCATGAATGCTATCAGCCATACCAAGGCTATGCGATGCAAGGCCTACAGTGCTAATGTTATATGCGAGGTGTAACTCAAGCATACCAAATCTCATTTGAATCCTCATATCAATATAGTTTATCTTTAGAATGTATATATCTCTGGGGTCTAGTACACTATAAACCATATCGCCGCCCACTGGACATGCAACCATGCAAGTGGAAGAGACCTCACTATCCACCTACCAATATCGGCCCGACCCATTGTTAGTGGACCCATTTATGAGCTAGTTAGACTTAGCCTAGCATGACCCCTCCCTCGGGTGGATAAGGCCACACCCCCTTTCCAACTGATCATGACACAGTGGGAGACGTGGCCTACTGGTATACGACCCTCGTGAGCTCATGCATCCACTCAGTCTCCACGTTAGAGTCATCCTCTGGTACCATTGGGTTTAGAAATTTTCACACAGGGACATTTATTGTGCCTCAATGCTAGTAACAACATTTTTGGTGTCCAATCCTGCTATCCACGATATGCATGTGGAGGTTATGGCCCTAATGTAGCTAGGGCGTACAGAAATCACATTGTACAAACGTGAGATGCATGAATCAAACTATCCAGTCATGCAATAATCTCATATGCAACGCACTCTCATGTGGCCAACTCCTATCAGGGAGTCTCATAATAATCCGCCCATGGCATGTTTTATGATCAATCACTCATATTAAGCATACATATGATGCGTATACGCCTGGATCGTGAAGCTATACTAAGCATGTTATATGATGATGATGTACTCTCCTCATATCAAAGATGGACCTAGATGGCCTACTTATATCAAGAATGGGCCTAACGATCATGGGTGCCCAATAGTTTGGTTAAGCCCACTAAGGGGAGGTGAGAATGGGCCTAATAGTGAGCCCTAGGGAGAGTTACAATGTGGACATTTAACCATCATTGCTCTTACAATGTAGACATCAAACCATCATTGCTCCCAGGGCATGGCCCATCATAAACATCATTACATACATCATGGTGGAATCATACATTACATCGGTCCTCATATACATCGCTTTGGGCCTCACATAAGGGCCTTACATACATCGCATTCAACCTCACTCATGGGCCTCACAAGCATCACATTGGGCCTCATACAAGGGCCTCATATACATCGCATTGGGCCACATCCCATGGGCCTTAAATATATCATAATGGGCCACATCCCATGGGCCTCGAATACATCACAATGGGCCACATCCATGGGCCTCTCATAGATCACATCAGGCCTCATCATATGGCCTAAGTGGGGTCCACAGGCTGGACGACGATGATAAAACATGTACAACATGGTGGTCCACGTCTAGCCCATGGGGGACAAGGATAAAACATGTACAACTTAGTGGGCCTACGGCTGGACAACGTGGATAAAACAGATTCATTATGGTGCGACCCACATCATATCCATATGGACGATGCTAATTTATAGTGCATACATTAAGATGGGTCTCACCCCAGAAAATAGATGGATGACGTGAATATACAATGCATACATGAGGTGGGTCCTAACGCTTGGGGCAGATGGACAGATGGGCTGGATAAGGCCCATACTCTCTGTCAACCCACACAACAGGGATGAAACATATACATTGTTGGTGGGGTCCACGTCCCAGCTGGACTGGATATACAATATATACATAAGGTGGGTCCTACCATCCAGAGTACTGGATAGTGTGGATTAGGCCCAAACATCATGGTAGCCCGCTCAGCACCATCAGCATCGTCTAGATTTGGGTGGTGCATATAAAAAATATACAAATCAAGGTAGGGCCCCACCCCACATGTGCAACATGTGTGGGTGGGCCTAACCGTCCTAAAAAATAGATGGATGGCTTGGATCTAACACACATGCCTCGTGATAGGGCCTCAAAACTTGTTGTCATCATATAATAACTATGTAGCTTGGGCCCACCATCCAGTAGGCTAGATGCTGTAGATACAACACTACATCATGATGGGCCCCCCTGATGCCAGGTGGATGGTCAGTTTGAATATAATAGGTACCACATGGTTAGGCCACAAAACTTATAAACGTCAACACAACAACATTGTGCTGCATGAGACCCATAGTCCCTGGTTTGGACGGACGGTCTGGATGAGTCAAGGTGGGTCCCACGTGTGGGCCATACATGTTGGACCAGACTGATATCTGTGTTTTCTCTTTGTCCAGGTCTATCCCGCAGTGGACAACAAGGTGGGTTCTACCAATGAGATGTCCAAAAAATTTTGGATGTTTAGATTAGATCAATCAGGTGGACGACACACACATTTATCATCATCATCAAAAAAAAGGGAGAGAGAGAGAGAATGGTGCGATGGAGGGGCCTCATCACTTTGGGCAGCTCTAATACATACATTAATAAATACATCACGATGGGTCCTAAATGGAATCCATACCATCAATCGATAAGGCCCACTTAGTCCATCACAAGAACTGAAATCTAATCTTACAAAACACCCACCGATGGTCTTCTTCTTTAGCTGCTTGGACTCCTTAGCTCATAAGCTTCTCTCTTTAAGGGTGGATAATGAAGTTTGAAGGGTTGGATGGTGAGATGAGGGGGGTAGGAAGTGGTCCTTGATCATTTTTCTCCTTAGGATTTTCTCTAATGGAAGCTTAGGAAATGGTAGAGAAATAAGAGAGGGATGGAGTGAACTGGTGTTGTGTAAGGAGAGATGGGATGAGAGGTATGGGTGTCTAAGAAGAGAGATGACATGAGAGTTGACTTTGGGAATGGGAGAGGGATGGGCTAGGTATGGGTTGAGATGAGACGTGTACTTGATTGATTGGTGTGATGTTTGGATAGAGATTCTCTCAAAATTCATAACATGCGGCGTTTTCTCAAAAAATGCATCGGCCCACATCTCTTAGCCTAGGTATCACATCAGTGCACAAGTCACGGCGATGGCATGGTTGCTAGGGTACTTGTCTCGGGTCGAGTCGACTCATATATATGGTATGTGACTTAGGGTCGTGCGCAAACACTAATTACAGGTCGCGGGTTACTAGAATTCGATGAGGATGATCGTGGAAGTCTAAGGAATGGTACGGACTAGGATACGGGCCTTACAGCTCTCCCCTCCTAATAAAAATTTCATCCTTAAAATTTACATTAATAACACAATTAGAAAAGACTCATAAGGAAAATGGAAATATAACATCATCATATAAAATCAGAGACAACATACAAGATACAACATATAATCAATCATCAAAGAGATGGGGATATCGCTCTCGAATCTTAACCTCGTGCTCTCAAGATGTCTCATCAACAAAATGATGACCCCACTAGACCTTCACCAAGGAAATGGCCTTGGTCCGGAGGACCTACTCCTTTCGATCAAGATTACAAACTGACTGCTCAATGTAAGAAGCGTCCTCATGAACCTCTAACGACTACCAATCAATAACTAGAACGATGTCTGACCTACACTTTCTCAATATAGAGACATGAAAAATGTTGTAGATGTCAGACAACTGAGATAACAAGGCAAGTAGATAAGCCACGGTGCCAACGTGCCCAGTGATCTCGAAAGGTCCTATAAATCTCAAGGAAAGCTTGGCCTTCGCTCCGAATTAAACTATGCCCTTCATGCGTGAGACCTTGAGATACACTCTATCCCCTACTACAAACTCTAAGGGACAACACCGATGAACAGTAAAACTCTTCTGCTGGCTCTGAGCTCTACACATCCTCTGCCTGATGATATCGATGGCCTCTGATATCTGCTGCACAAGCTCGGGACTTAGGAGACACTACCCCCTAACCTCGGTCCAACAACTCAATGATCTGCATGGTCTGCCATATAATATACCTCAAAAGGAGCCATGCTAATGGTCTCCTGATAACTGTTGTTGTATGCGAACTCATCCAACCACATATGCTCATCCCAACTACCCCAGAAGTCAATCACGTAAGCCTGAAGCATATCCTCAAGGATCTGGTTGACCCTCTCGGTCTGCCCATTGGTCTGTGGATGATATGCTGTGCTGAGCTGCAAAACAGATCCCATCGCTCTTTAAAAGTTCCTCCAAAACTGAGACGTGAACCTCAGGTCTCGGTTAGAAACGATCGAAACTAGAACTCTGTGAAGTCTCACAATCTTCTCGATGAATAATCTGGTAAGCCAGTCTAAAGGCCAAGTCACACGAATCGTGAGAAAATGTGTCGACTTCGTCAGGCGATCCACGACAACCCAGATGGCGTCATGACCGCGCTGAGTCCTCGGTAAGTTCATAATGAAATCTATCGACACGTGCTCCCACTTCCACATTAGGACGCTAAACTGTTGCAATGGACCAGGGGGTCTCTAATGATCGGCCTTAACACGTTGGTATGTGTCACACTTGGCAACAAAACTAGCAATTTGGTCTTCATCCCCACCCAAAAATACCGTCACCTCATATTACGGTACATATTTGTAGAGCCAGGGTGGGTAGAAAATCACAATCGATGTGCCTCTGTCATAATATCTTTGTACAAATCTAGAATATCTGTGACACATAATCGGCCTCTAAAGCGAAGTCCACCATCAGAACCAATCTGCAAATCTGACTAACTCTCAGATGCTGCCTCTGCTCTATAACTCCATAATGACTCATCTGTCTGCTAAGACTCGATCACCCTTACGACAAGAGAGGCTTGCATCAACAGGCTCGATAATTGCATAATAGAAGATTATAGACCGATTTTGAAGTCTTATGCTACCACATCCTCAAGCATCTTTCACTCCTGAATCATCATGTGCACCATCAAGCCTCGTGGCTGACGGCTAAGGCCATCCACCACCACGTTTGCCTTACCTAGTTGGTACTAGAGATTAAAATCATAGTCCTTCAAGAGCTCCATCCAACATCTCTGCCTCATGTTCAGCTCAGACTGAGAAAGTAGATACTTCAAGCTTTTGTGGTTAGAGAAGAGCTCGAACCTAATCCCATAGAGATAATGCCTCCACACCTTCAGTATGAAGACGACTGTTACCAGTTCCAAATCATAAGTGGGATAGTTTAGCTCATGGACCTTGAGCTGGCGAGACACATAAGCCACTGGCCTCCCATGTTGCATCAGAACAACACCTAAACTCACATGCAAATCATCGGTAAATACAATAAATCCTTCATCCTAGAGGGAAGAGTGAGGACAGGAGCGAACGTGAAGTGATCTCTTAGCTCCATAAATATTCGCTCACATGTGTCACTCCACAAAAACTTTGCACCCTTCAGAGTCAACCTAGTCAGCGGTGTTGTGATACGAGAGAATCCCTTAATAAAGTGTTGATAATATCCCACCAAACCAAGAAAACTGTGGATCTCGGATGTGTTTGTGGGCTGACACACTGCATCTATCTTCGAGGGGTCCACTACGACACCCTTCCACGTCATCATGTGACTGAGGATCTTCACTCCTCCTACCAAAACTCACACTTCTCCAGCTTCACATATACCTGGTGGGCACAGAGGGTCTACAATGTAATCCCCAAATGCTGCTCATGGTCCTTGCAGGTCGTCGAATAGATTAAAATGTTGAAGATCACAACAAACTGATCAAGATACGGACGGAAGACCTCATTCATCAACTTCATGAATACCGAGGCATATTGGTGAGTACAAAGGACATGACCTGAACTCAAAATGACCATAGCGCGTCCTAAATGCTACCTTCGAGATGTCCTCCTCCGCAGGTCAATCTTCAAAAAGAATTGTGCACCCTGCGGCTGATCAAATAAATTAGTTGTCCTTGGGAGAGGATACTTATTCTTGATCGTGACCCAGTTGAGCTCACGGTAATCCATGTAGAGCCTCAACAAGCCATCCTTCTTCCTAACAAAGAGTACTGGCTCTCCCCATGGGGAACTGCTTAGATGAATGAATCTCAACTCACACAACTTGCCCAACTCCTATTGCAACTCTCGCAACTTCATCGATGTCATATGATACGGGGCCTTTGAGATAGGTGCGGTATCGGGCACAAGATTAATCTGAAACTTAATATGTCACCATGGCGGTAACCCCGGAATCTCCTGAAATATGTTGGGGAAATTACAAATAACTGAAAACTGATCAATGCTCACTATTACGGGCTCCTCTACTACACATGACATTAAACAAGACAACGGCTCTCCTCTGGGCTCGGCAATGAACTGAAATCGAGGCAAGCCGGGTATACAGAACGTGACTGTCCTCGCAGAGCAATCTAAGATGGCGTGGTACTCGGTAATCCAATCCATGCCCATGATAACGTCAAAATCTAACATCGGCAGCACAAATAAGTAGGCATGCAAGAAAATATCTCCCCACCAACACGGGGTAAGACGAACAGAAGAGGCCTAACATTATAGTCTTCCCTAAGGGTGTCGATACGGTTAACCCCTCACTAGCAGAATCTACCAGCAATCCAATCGAATAACAAAAATCCTTAGACATGAACGAGTGTGAAGCATGAAAATCAAACAAAACTCAGGAGATGCGTGTAGAGACTAGAAGTATACCCTCAACGATTCCTCTGGAGGACTGCGGGTCCTGCTGAGCCATATATAACTTAACTTGAGCTGGCTGGGGAGGTATCTGTCTCCTTTGAGGGTGCTACTGCTGTTGTTGCCACTGTGGGGGCCTGTAACGCTATCTCGGTTGGGGCTAGGGCCTCTGCGGTGGAGGTGACTGTGGATGTTGCTGATACTGTGAAGGCTGCTGAGGTGTTCTTTACTATTATTGTGGAGGGCAAGGCACTCATGCCTACGATGCCCTGTCCCACCACATCCAAAATAAGTCCTCGTAAATGGCCTCTGGGATGACACTAGAGGTGCCGCTGGTGCTGCTAGTGCTCTAACGGATGGGTGGCTCTTGTGCCTTTGTGGCCGCTAATGATGCTAGGAGTTACCGGAAGGGGCCTACCTCTTCCGGTTTTTCCTCTGATCACAGTCACTCTGCTTGTCGGCCCACTCAGCCTCATAAATCTGGGCCCTCTGTACTACCTCTTAGAAAGTCGGGAGCTCATGTCCAATGATGCGGCCTCGAAGACCGTAACGCAAGCCGTTCTCGAAATAGCAGGCCTTTTGCCCCTCATCATTTATCAAGTATGACATAAATCTGGCTAGTGCTACAAAACAAGCCGCATACTGAGCCACCGACAAATCCCCCTGCACCAGAGTCTCGAACTTTAGTGCATGCTGTCGTCGAATGTGGTCAGGAAAATATTACCAGTCAAATCGGTTTATGAAATCCTCTCATGTCTAGACGAAATCAGGCCCTACAGTATGCGTAAAGGAGGTTCACCAGTGCTCGGCCTCTCCCTGGAGAAGAAATACAGCTAATTGGACCCACTAATGGGTCAAATATCCCATCATATCAAAAATATTCTCCACCACAGAGCGGCATCTCTCAGCTACTGTCAGGTCTGGCTCACCCTGGAAATGCGGGGGATCGAGCTGATGGAAGTCTCAAAGAAGGGTGCTCGTGCGCTCCTGCTCTGCCTGGGTTGGCGTAATAGTAGGGTACCTGCTCTGCCCCTGGAGGGGGGCTGTCACAGCCCACAACATCTGCTATAGTTGGGCGGCACTCACAGGTACTATTAGATCTGCACCGGTCTTAGGTAGAGGAGCGACATCCTAAAACTGGGGAGTAGGAATCTCTGGTGGTGGAGTGGGAGTTGTACGTGGTAGAGCGGGAGTCACGGATGGTAGAACGGGAGTGGATCGCGTCGCTCTCCTGGGTGACATGTCCTATAGGAAAGAACAAAGGCACCTATTAACCTTGAGAACCCTCGAAGGCTCAGACATTAGGAAACTAAATCAGAAGGTTACACACTCGGGACCTAATTATTCTAAGCTCATAGTAGATAAGTGACGTTGTTCTAAGTTATTCCTAGGTTATGCTCTCATACCAACTTTTGTCACACCCCAAACTTGGAAACCAGGCTCACAAAATTCCCCATCATTGAATCCAGTGCCGACAGCCTCCGTAGTACCCCATTCTTGGCTCTTAGCACTCATATATTAGGTTCCGATCTTAGGATCCTATAAGGAGGATTTTCAACATAAATTTAATTCACAATAAGCATAACCCACGAACAATAACGATAACACCATAACAAAAATCCACTATGATCAAAACTTGAGTATAATGCGCATAAAGGGAAATACAATGATAATAATGATAAAACTCAAGAAGCTCCGCGGCATGCTTCTGCTTCTGCTCAACTATGGCCTAGTATCACCTGTATGCAACGATCGTGTATAAGCTTATAAAAAGCTTAGAGGGTGGTGAAAGTGTGTTCGCACAATAGAAATACAAGTATACAATATCATAGTAATGCAAAAAGCTGGTAAGTCCATGAATGCCATCAGCCATACCGAGGCTATGCGATGTAAGGCATGAATGCTATTGACCATGCCAAGACCATGCGATGCAAGGCATGAATGTTATCGGCTATACCAAGGCTATGTGATGCCAGGCTTACAAGGCCAATGTCATATGTGAGGTGCAACTGAAGTATACCAAATCTCATCTGAATCTTCATATCAATATAGTTTATCTCTGGAATATATATCACTAGGGTCTAATATACGATACACCATATCGTGCCCACTGGACGTGCAACCATGCAAGTGGAAGAGACCTCACTATCCGCCTACCAATATAGGCCCGACCTGTCGATAGCAGACCCATTTTTGAGTTGGTCAGACTCAACCTAGCATTGCTCCTACCTCTGGGCGGATAAGGCCACACCCCCTTCCAATCGACCATGAAACAATGGAAGATTCAGTCTACTGGTATACGGCCCTCATGCGCTCATGCCTGCACTTGGTCTCGACGTTGGAGTCATCCGCTAGTACCATCGAGTTTAAGAATTTTCACCCAGGGACATCTATAGCTCTCCGATACTAGTAACAGTATTTTCGATGTTCAATCCTGCCATCCATGATATGCCTGTGGAGGTTATGGCCCTAATGTCGTTAGGGTGTAAATAAATCATATCACATAAATGTGAGATGCTTGAATCATACTATCTAGTCATGCAGCAATCTTACACATACCGCGTGCTCATGTGGGAAACTCCTACTATCAGGGAGTCCCATAATAATCCACCCAATTGTATGTCCTATGATCAATCACTCCTCATATCAAACATACATATGATGCACATGGGCATGGATCGTGAAGCTATACTAAGCATGTTATATGATGATGATGTACTCTCCTCATATCAAGGATGGGCCTAGACTGCCTACTCATATCAAGAATGGGCCTAACGATCATGGGAGCCCAACGGCTTGGGTTAGCCCACTAAGGGAGGTGAGAATGGGCCTAATAATGGGCCCTAGGGAGAGTTACAATGTGAGACCTGTATCCTAGCCCGTAACATTCCGTAGGCTTCCGCGGTCATCCTAGTAGAATTTCAGCGACCCGCGATCTGTTATCGGTGTTTGTACACGATCTTGAGTCGTGTCCCGTATATCAAAGTCAGCTCGACTTGAAACTTGTACCTTTGCGACTGCGTCATCACCGTGTCTCTTGCGCCGATCCGATACTAGGGCCAAGAGATGTGGGCTAGCGTTTATTCTAAAGAAACGTCGCGTGTTGTGAATTTTGAGAGAATCTCTACAGCCTATCCCATCAATCAATCAATCAATTAGTCAATCATTATCAAGTAGAAGTTAAGTACACACCATATCACAAGTACAATCAACCTATCCCTTTCCCCTTCCTAAAGTCAACTCTCTCTCCCCACCCATCCTTTTCTTATAACTCCATCACTCCACCCATCACCCATCACCCATCACTCCATCTCTTTTCATCCCATCACTTCCCTATCTCTCTTATTTACTCTCTTCACTCCCAAGCAACAAAAAAATCTAACATCCAAGCTCCCCAAGTTTCCAAGAGCAATCCAAGTGTGGCCCATTTTCCTACCCTCTCATCTCCCATCTCTACCATTCATTCATCATCTACCTCCATCAAAATTGAAGGCAAGAAGCATAGGAGTCTAAGGGACCAAGAAGGAGGCCAATAGGTGGGTGATCCACCGTTGATTTTTAATTTAATGACCCACTTGTGATGGGACCCAATTTGATTTATGTGTTGTAATCATGTGAGGGGCCCATAGTGGTGGGTTCCCTCTACTACACCGATCTCTCTCCCTCTCTCTCTTTCTCCTTTTCTTTTGGTGATGTTGATGATGAGAGTGGCTCGCTTATGACGTATATATTATATCCATACCATCCATTTTGGGACGTATGGATCCCACCGTGATGAATGGATTAGATCCACACCGTCCATCTAAGGACCATGTATAAGTGGGGCCACCTCTATATATATGTGATTGGTGGGCCACGAGTACGTGCACCCCACCTTGATGAAGGTATTGCATCCATACCTTGGACGTCCAATGGTCTCTACTGCTGGACTGTGTAAGGGAAAACACTCTAATAGCAAAAAAAAGAGAGAGAAGTTAATATTTAAATAATATAATATATATATATATATATATATATATATATATATATATATATATATATATATATATATATCATAGTATGTTGAAGTGGGCCACACGTGTGGACCCACCATGATAAATGCCTTAGATCCCATCATCCAGAACATCCAGAGGGTCTGGACGGTGGGTATCATGAATGTTAATATATATATATATATATATATATATATATATATATATATATATATATATATATATATATATATATATATATTTTACATATATATAAGAGAGAGAGGGGGGGGAGTGAAGTGGGGTGGCCCATGTATGTGGGACCCCTGTGATGTATGGGTTTACCCACACCGTCCATCCATTCATCTAGCGAGCCATCTTAGGTGGGGCACGTGGGTGGACCCCACCCCTAATGTATTTTCACATCCATGTCGTCCATCCGTTTTGGATGAGGATGCCACCTTGATGTATGAATTTCATTCCATGTCATCCAACTATTTTCCATCTTAACCGTCCATCAACTGGTGTGTCATGCCAGGTACGGCCCCACCATGATGCATGTACTGTATCCCTACCGTCCATCCATTGACGACTGACCCCACCATGATGCATGTGATGTATCCCTACGGTCTATCCATTTGGCGAGCTTGTCTTTAGGATTGAGACTAAAAATAAAGCAGATCCAATATCAAGTGGACCACACTGTAGAGAACAGTGGGATGAATGCCCACCATTAAAAATCCTTTGGGATTTTAAGGTTCTGGACCTAAATGATATTTGTTTTTCCTCTATATCAAGGTCTTTGCAACCTTATGCATAGACTGGATGGAAAACAAAAACTATGGTGGGCCATTAGAATTTAATGGTGGAAATCATTATCACCATTGTCATTTATGGTATGGTCCAGATGATCCTTGGATATGATTCATTTTTTAAAATAATGCTCTAAAATGATCTTTAGTAGTAGGTGAATGGTGTGGTTGGTTTGGGCCCATTTGATACTTGATACGGCCCAATGTTATACATATATTGGCCTATGAGTGAGGCCCAATGTGATGCGTATATGCCCCATAAGCGAGGCCCATGATGATGTATATTATGCCCTTGTATGAGGCCATGGACCCATTATACAATTGGCCCTATGAGCGTCATTCCTTGGGAGCAATGTTGGATAAAGGTCCACATTGATGGGCAGTGATAGTTAAATGTTCACATTGTGACCTTCCCTTAGGCCTTATTAGGCCTATTCTCATCATTCTCTAATGGGTTAATACAAACACTTAGGCCCCATTAATTTTAATTGATCCATCATTGACCATCCATTTATGGACCCCACCTTGCGTCGAGGTTAATTATCGATGCCGATTATCGGTGCCAATTGTCGATACCGGCTACTGTTACCGATTATGAGTTTGTGACAACATAGTATTATGATACATGCCCATACGCATCATTTGTATGTTTGCTATGAGGTGTGATTGGCCATTGCATATGCCATAGTTTAGGTGGCTTATGGGACTCCTTGATAGGTAGAGTTACCCCACATGAGCGCACGGTATGTATAGGATTGATACATGATTGGACTGCGTGACTCATGCACTTTACATTTGTGTGATTGTGATTACTGTATGCGTTAGCGACATCGGGGTCATAGCCTCCGTAGGCATATTGTGGATGGCTAGATGGGACACTAAAAATTTATTACTAGCATCGGGCTACCATAAATGGCCCTGGGTGAAAATCCCTAAACCTCTGAGGCCAAGAGACGCCCCAACGTCAAGACCGAGTAGATACATGAGCGTCCGAGTGCCGAATACCAAGAGGCCACGTCTATCACTGTGTTGTGGTCTGTTGGGAGGTGGTGTGGCCTTACCCACTCAAGAGAAGGGGGCATAGCTAACCTGAATTTGACCAGCTCGTGAATGGGTCCACTATCGACGTGCTGGGTAGATATTGGTTAACTACTGGCCAGGCAGATAGTGAGGTCTCTTCCACTTGAATGGTCGCATGTTAGTGGGTGACGATTTGCATGTAGAGTGTACTAGACCTTAGTGATGATCACAGAGATGATCCGTACTGATATGTGGACTTATTGAGCAGGAGTTTCATATTCATTCATTCATCCATTCACTATACATTCGGGCTGGTGGTGCGTAACTTTTGTTACGTGTACCTTCGCAATGGTCAGGATTTCGGTTGGGGCACGCGACTAACTTAAGATCAGGAGTTTACCATATTGAGTCTGACTATCCAAATTTAGGTATGGATAGAAGTCCCTTGTGGTAGATTCTGTAGCCTGTGATACTACGTACTATCATCCCGACTTCACACTCCCACATGGTCATTCCATTCATATGGCATATTGCATTACATTCACGGCATATGACATTTTGGGTTACTATGTTTCTACATGGACTAGATACGGCTGACTGTATTCGTGAATTCATCAGGAACTATATATTGCATTATATCCTTGACATCTGATATTTGGCTCTTTATGACTCCTCATTTGTATAGCTGATTTGTATTACGTACTCTAATATTGTATGACTCATGGACTTGTCAGTATTTTCTCTTACTCTAATATCATATACTTCATGATCTTGCTAGTATTTTTGATATTGTATGATTATGTCATTGTATTGAATACTTAACACTTACCTTGTGCACACACTTACACCACACTCTAAGCTTTCTATAAGCTTATACATGATAAATGCATGTAGGTGATGTTAGGTTGCAGCAGCATTGAGCTTGGAGAATGCGGCGATCTTCTGGAGCTTTAATTTCGATATATATATTTCCCTTTTAGCACTGTATTCAAATATTTATGTTAGTGGATATGTGATGATGATGTTACCTTTGTGATTTGGGTAAACTTGTAGTTATGCTTCTTATGAGATAAATGTACGTTAGAAAATCCTCCTTATAGGATCCTAGGATCGAAATCTGGCGTATGCACGCTGGGATCTGAGACCGGGGTACTACAGAGGCTGTCAACACCACATTCAGCGATCAGGGATTTTGTGAGCCCAGCTTCCAAGTATGGGGCGTGACATACAATGTGGACATTTAACCATCATTGCTCTTACAATGTGGACCTCAAACCACCATTACTCCCAAGGCATGGCCATCATAAACATCATTACATACATCATGGTGGAATCATACATTACATCAGTCCTCATATACATCGCTTTGGGCCTCACACAAGGGCCTCACATACATTGCATGGGCCTCACTCATGGTCCTCACATGCATCACATTGGGCCTCATACAAGGGCCTCATATAAATCACATTGGGCCACATCCCATGGACCTTAAATATATCATAATGGGCCATGCCCCATGAGCCTCGAATACATCACAATGGGCCACATCCATGGGTCTCTCATAGATCACATCGGGCCTCATCACACGGGTTAATATACATCACAACGAAATGTGGGGTCCATGGGTTGGACGGCGCTGATAAAACATGTACAAGATGGTGGCCCACGTCCAGCCCATGGGTGACAAGAATAAAACACATACAGCTTGGTGGGCCTATGGCCGGACAATGTGGATAAAACAGATACATTATGGTATGACCCACAACACATCTAGATGGATGGTGCTGATATACAAGGCTTACATTAAGATGGGTCCCACCCCAGAAAATAGATGGATGACGTGAATATACAACGCATAAATGAGGTGGGTCCCACCGTCTTGGGGCAGATGGATGGATGGTGTGGATAAGGTCCATACATCTCAATCAGCCCATACAATAGGGATGAAACATATACATTGCTGGTGGGGTCCATGTCCCAGCTGGACGGATGGACTGTATATACATTATATACATAAGGTGGGCCCCACCGTCTAGAGTGTTGGACGATGTGGATCATGCCCACACATCATGGTAGCCTGCTCAGCACCGTCTAGATCTAGATGGTGCATATATAAAAAATATAAATCAAGGTAGGGCCCCACCCCACACGTGCAACACGTGTGGGTGGGCCCCTCCATCCTGAAAAATGGCTAGACGGATTAGATCTAACACAAATGCCTCAGAACTTGCTGTCGTCATACAACAACTATATAGCTTGGGCCAACCATCCAGTAGGCTAGATGGTGTGGTGTAACACCCTGAAAATCGGGGGTCGTGTATGAACCCGACTCCTGAGTTCTAGACCGTCACTTATGCAACAAAAATGTTTATGATTCAATGTTGTCCGAGTTAAAGCATTCACATGAGTAAAATTATACCAAAACTGCAATTCATACTCCAGATTCAGTGATGAAAGCAAGCGGAAGACTAAAGGATATACATATCACTGTATGGAAAATAAAATAGATCTCAACTGTCTCCAAAGTATGAATACATCTCTGAGTCTCATATACACGTAAATAAACAGAATCAAAATGTCAAAAATAGTCCCACTGAGAAGTCCCGTCAATCCAGGCCACCTAAGTAAAGCTGTCGTGGTACTGCATATATGAGAACTCGTCCTGGTTCTCATCATAATCCGGTTCTACCTCCTGAATCGCTGCCTCACCTGCATCTAAGACAGGGTCTAGTGGGTGTTGCAAACACCATCCCGTAACGTGGGAGTGAGTAGCTAACTCAGTGGAATAATAGAGCAAAGATTAGCATGTTCTCAAAACAATCACGCGATAATAGTAAAGCAATAAATCAAACATTCCTAATACTGTTGTTAATGCAATATGACGTGACATGATGGATGCCCTCACTGACGATCTCCCTCATACGGCACCATCTTACGCCCGCGGCATGCTTTCTTCCCACAGTATTCCACATCTTCCAGGCACATGCAATGTGATGGTGATATGATTACCGAGTTATTATTAGTCCATTCATACAGCAGGATTGGGAAACTAACGTACTTCCCTTATATCAATCCCAACACAGATCCTGTCTAGGGTCGTCACTCCTAGTAATCTCATACGATGTATATTTTGTAGGTCGCTGCAAGGGCTGCCAGGGCTGTTGCTCGCACTCATTGCACCGCTCCCCCATCACCTTATCAATACAGGCCTACTGAACTCTCATTGCTACGGAAGGGTCGTCACCTCCCGTAGACTCAGAATATGCTCGCGGTTACTACAAAGGGCTCGTCGCTTGATCAGCGTAGGCCGACAGTAAGAATATAGTGTCCCATACCAACATAATCTGATCACCAGTCATAGGTACTCACCGGTCACTACGGGGAGGTTTGTGGCTCCAGCGTAGGCCGACAGCTCGACCATGGTGTCCCATACCACCATGCCTGGCTCATGAGTCTTTATGGATCATGGTACCATGATTAATAGGGTTTACAACGGTAAGTTCGGTACCATAGGTTCAAGCAGTTATGACTCATATAAGGTGAACATACAATGGCCAGTCGGGTTACTTGATGGGCTCGACTAGTACGAGCGCATCTCAAGCTGAGTGACATGAAGTGCATAAAACACTTCGCGTGGCTTAACCACTACCGCCAACTCCAAAACATGACTCGCGTTCATCGATGCGTCATTCATGGCAAAGATAAGCCAACCACGAATTTATTCGGTTACCGACTGCCTGGACTAGGTAGAGTCCCAAACATTTATGAATCCACATCAGCAATCATATAAGAGTAATGGAAATGAAATACAACAATGTGAGCATGTTGACACATGTTATAACATACAACTTAAGTAAATCATCTAATACATGCATTTCATACGTATAATGAAATCATGCATATAGCCAACATGTAGAAAATCATTTACATCAACATATTATTTGAGAATTCAATTTCAAATTAATTCATAACACCATTTAATTCAATACATACTAATACAAACATTTATACAAACACTTAGTCTACACATTTAAGTCTACATATAGTATGTCGACTCAAAGTGCGCATTTAGGCAAATCCGTTCACGAAACTGATTATGCACGCATTCCTAATATCCTAATGCGACAAAGAGCCATGTCAATCATATCAGCAAAATATGGATGAAAACAGTATTTCCTACAAATGACTAAAATGCCCTAAATCTCATATTTTTCATCTTCTTACGAAACAGGAAACGGACAGCATGTTGTACATGTCAAACGGCGTTGCCGTCGATAATCTACTATTAAATAACATTGAAAGCATTGAAATCAGCCAATCAAAGCGTCTAGAATCCGCACCTTTTTCCTATAGGTGAACCGATTCGAACGGAGCGTATACACTTCGTCTACGGCGAACAGGCTACCTATTTCACAAGATGTATAAGTTACTTTGCTAAGAAATCAACGGAACCTCAAATCAGCAAGTATTTAGGGTGTTTCCTTACCTAGAAATGCAGCGGAATCACCGGAAAAGTGATTGAGGTGCGTTGCTTAAGCACGTGCAACAGGTAGTGCAAGCAGCAGGAAATTCTCTCCCACTCTCTCTCACAATCTCTCACCTTTTCTCTCACACCAGCTAGGGTTTCTAGCAAATTCGGATGGGTGAGAGTAGTGAGGGTTTAAGGCCCTTTTATAACCTAAAACATTCTCAAAACAGACTTGGAAACAATGTTTACTTGATGCCTAACCAAATCGGGGCTGTTTCAGTCCAAAAAAGACATTTCGGGAGCTCCCCTGGCCTAACGCGATCGGACTTAAGCTCATGCACGTCGGATGTCGCTCACATCCCATTTTCAGACCAGTAGTGTTCGTAGATAGCACGTGGCGGTTCAGTTTCAGTTCAGCGGTCACCGCACGTAGATCAGGTCTACAAGTGTCATGATATGAAAGAAAAATTTTTCCTAATCCGAGGGTATAATTTGGCTGAATTCTGACGGTTAGAACGCTTAATAATAATGCGCCAAGTCGTGTGCCAGATTTGAATTTTAAAATTCCAAATCTAACCCTATTCTCACTCTCTTCACTCCAGGCTCAATGAAATAGCCTCTGAATGTCGATTGGACTTGATTTTCGAAATGATTGTCAAGTCCAGCTAGGCGGTTATAACGGTCTAAGATTGTAGGTATCGGACTTTCGAGGCACGGTCTAGATCCAATACAAAGTTTCAAAGGGGTCCTGAGAACAAACTGGTTTAGAGTTTGATCTGAGGTTTCAGAGTATTATAGTGTCATTGGTTCTACTCGTTTTGGGTCTTGTAGAACGTATTTAAAGCGATCAGGGATGATTTCACAGCTACTCTAGCGTTGCGCTAGCTAACTTACGCATATTTTCTAAAGGAATTAATCCTATGCAATTTCTGGTCGAGTTGGTACTCGAGTCCAAGTACGGATTTTTTCGGGGCGTTACAATCTATCCCCCTTAACAAAAATTTCATCCTCAAAATTTGTACCTTTTCATACTCCTCAAGAAGCTGTGGGTAGTTCTTTCTGAACTCGGCTTCTGTCTCCCAGGTAGCCTCTTCCTCAGAGTGATGCGTCCACAATACCTTTACAAGGGGAATCACCTTGCTACGCAGTACCTGCTCCTTCCTTTCTAAGATACGCGTCGGTCGCAGGATATATGTAACATCCTCTCCTAACTGCACCTGATCCCATCTGATGATATGGGAAGGATCAGAAATATATTTCTTCAGCATAGAAACATGAAATACGTTGTGAACACTCGCGAGAGGCGTGGGTAAAGCCAAACGGTATGCCACTGCTCCCACACGATCGAGGATCTGGAAAGGACCAATGAATCGCGGTGCCAGCTTCCCCTTCTTCCCGATCTGAAGGACTCCCTTCATAGGAGAAACTCCCAAAAATACATGATCCCCAACCGTGAACTCTAGCGGCCGCCGTCTCGTATTGACATAACTCTTGTCTGCTCTGCGATGTGAGAAGCCGACGTCTAATAATATCAATCTTCTCTGACGTCGCCTGCACTAACTCCGGGCCAATCAATCTATGCTCACCGACCTCTGCCCAGCAATGCGGTGCTCGACAAGGTCGCCCATACAACGCCTCGTAAGGTGTCATACCGATACTCGCCTGAAAACTGCTGTTGTACGCGAACTCCGCATATGCAAGACAGTCATCCCAACTGTCCTTGAAGTCCAATGCGCAAGCTCGCAACATGTCCTCTAAGATCTGGTTCACCCACTCTGTCTGTCCGACTGTCTGTGGGTGGAAGGTAGTACTGAACTTCAGCTTCACACCCATAGCCTCCTGAATGTGAGTCCAGAAAATAGAAGTGAATCGCGTGTCTCTGTCTGACATGATCTCCAACGGAACTCCATGCAGACGCACGATCTCTCTGATATATAGTCTAGCCAGCTCGTCTGTAGAGTTCATGACTCTGATCGGTAGGAAGTGCGCCGACTTCGTCAGACGGTCGATGATCACCCATATGGAATCATGTCCCTTCCTCGTCTTCGGCAGCCCTGAAACGAAATCCATGGAAATGAAGTCCCACTTCCACTCTGCGATCGGCATAGGCTGAAGAAGTCCAGGTGGTCGGCGATGCTCTGCCTTCACCTACTGGCAAGTAAGACAACGAGACACGAACTCTGCTATGTGGGTCTTCATACCTTCCCAGCAATAGGTCCTCCTCATGTCGCGATACATCTTCGTACTGCCTGGATGCATTGCGAATCTGGTACAATGCGCAGCCTCGAGAATCTCTCGTCTCAAGTCAGGGATATCTGGGACGCATAGGCGACCACGATAACGTAAGCCCCCATCCGTGCCAACTCGCCACTCGGCGTCTACATCATCACTGGCCTGCTCTCGAAGATCAGTCAGAAGCCCATCATCCCTCTACGCCTCGATGACCCGGTCATCGATCTGAGATCGCACCTGCACATGTGCTATGAACTCATGCGGCTCCTCTACAGTGAGTTTCTGCTGAAAGTCTCGCAAAAACTCAACCATATCCCACTCATCAACCATCAGCGGAGCCGCAAACTCTATCGCCTTCTTGCGGCTCAACGCATCAGCCACAAGGTTCGCCTTCCCAGGATGGTAAGAGACTTTGAACTTGACGTCCTTCAAAGTCTCCATCCATCGCCGCTGCCTCATATTCAAGTCTCGCTGCGTGAATATGTACTTGAGGCTCTTGTGGTCGCAAAAGAGCTCGAACTCCTCTCCATAGAGGTAATGTCTCCAGAGCCTCAGTGCGAATATGACGGCTACCAACTCCAGGTCGTGTGTAGGGTAATTCTCCTCGTGCTTCCTTAATTGTCTCGAGGCATACGAAATTACCATATCCTTCTACATAAGGACACAACCCAGACCAATGTTAGACGCGTCAGTATATATAGTGTATCTAACCCCTTTCTCTGGCAATACTAGCACAGGGGCAGATGTAAGTCTGTCCTTCAGCTCTTGAAAAGCTGACTCCACCTTGTCATTCCAGGCGAACTTCACGTCCTTTCGTGTCAACTGAGATAAAGGTCTCGCGATCTTCGAGAAATCCCGAATGAAGCGTCGATAATAGCCAGCGAGACCCAAGAAACTCCTCACCTCAGTGACAAAACCAGGCTGCTCCCAGTCCTGAACTGCAGCTACCTTCGCCAGGTCAACTGCCATCCCATCCTTGGACACCACATGTCCCAGGAACTTCACTTCCTGCTTCTAGAAGTCGCACTTCTTGTACTGTACGAACAACTGATGCTGTTTGAGTGTATCCAGGACCAAGCGCAAGTGCTCCTCATGCTCCTCTCGACTCCTGGAGTATATCAAAATGTCGTCAATGAACACAACGATGAATCGATAGAGGAAAGGCTGAAATACCCGATTCATCAGATCCATGAACACGGCTGGTGCGTTCGTAAGACCGAACGACATCACAAGGAACTCGTAGTGGCCAAAGCTGGTCCTGAATGCTGTCTTCTGCACGTCTTCATTCCTGACGCGCAATTGATGATATCCTGACTGAAGATCAATCTTCAAGAAGTACTGCGCTCCTTTCAACTGATCAAACAAGTCATCGATCCTAAGTAAAGGGTACTTGTTCTTCACCGTGATCTGGTTCAGCTTGCGATAATCAATACACAATCGCATCGAACCATCCTTCTTCCTTACAAACAGGACTGGTGCTCCCCAAGGAGACACACTGGGTCAAATAAGGCCAAGCTCCAACAGGCCATCAATCTGCGTCCTCAACTCCTCCATCTCACACGGTGCCATACGATACGTCGGCAGTGAAACGGGCGCGGAACCAGGCACCAGATCGTTAGTGAAATTAATCTCTCATCGAGGCGGCAAACCAGGGATCTTCCTGAACAGATCCCTAAAATCACAAACGACTGGCGTATGCTCAAGCATCGGGGCATCAGCGTCCCGAAGTAAAGAAGTATAGCTAAGTATACGGAAGGGGAGATTTACCCGAACTGAAAATGTAAAAGGCGTGCCCTCCGGCTCGTACACCGTCACCATATGAGTCTCGCAGTCAATCTCGGCCCTCCCAGCAGTCAACCAGTCCATGCTAAGAATGACGTTGAGATAAACAAGAGAGGGGTCGATGATAAGATCAAGAGCCATTGTCCTGCCTCCTAGATCCACCAAGCAACCCTCACACATCAGGGTGGCATCAGAAAAATCTCCATGAGCTGAAAGGACTCGCACTCCATCCATACGAATGGTCGGTAGTCCAAGACGCCCGACTATGGAATGCGATATCAAAGAAAGTGTGGATTCAGTATTCACCATCACAAGTATAGGAGTACCTCCGATGTGGGCAGTGACCTCAAAGGCTGAATGCTGAGAAGTCTCTGTCTCGGCTACCTCAGCTATCAAGGCATGCACCCGGGCCTACTGTGGCCAGTTCGGCCGCTGTACCATAGGCCGTAGAGGCGGCCTGAACTGAGATACGGGAGGTCTAAAGGAAGGGTGCGCAGGAGCCAACTGTAAAGGCGGTGCTGATAAAGCCTGTGAGCATGTACGGTCGATCTTCTGCGGCGGCGAGAACCCACTGTACCGCATCCGAGCGAAACAACTCTGTGCTAAATGGCCCGATCTCCCACAATAAGTATATGATAAATTGGGGTGCCACATCGGGGGTACAGGCGCTATAGCCCTAGGAGGAGGGTCGACGTGAGGCCTCTTGCCCGAAAAGGGTATGTCCTGCAACTCTGGTCGTGGCCTAGGAACAATAGGGCCACGAGATCACCCAAGTCGATCCACATCCTGCTTTGCCCTCATGGACATGTGAATCAACTCAGCATAGGAGGGAATGCTCACGCAACACATCTTCGACTGAATATCCGGTCATAAACCCTCAGAAAAGCGCCGTATGCGCATCTACTCATCAGCAAGTATAGTTGGGACATATCTGCCCAACTCAGTGAATCGATGCCCATACTCCGTGACAGTCATGCCTCCCTTTCTGAGGCGTAGAAACTCATTCTCCCGCTCATGCTTGTACGTTTGGGGATAGTATTTCTCGTGAAAGCGGAACTCGAATGCTGCCCAAGTCCAGATGTAATCAGCGGCAACAGTCCGCAACACACTATCCCACCATAAGCTGGCCTCCCGCTCGAATAAGAACGTAGCCAACTCAACCTGCTCAGACTCTGAGCAATGCAGCATCCGTAATACCTTCGACACACGGTCGATCCAATACTCGGCCTCTTCGGGTCTATGAGAACCCATAAAAGTAGGAGGCCACAAGCACTGGAATCGTTCGAGTAGGCCCCGTGTATCTGCAGCAGTCCCCATAGGATAAGCAGGCGGTGTAGGATGAGCAATGCCCTCATCCTGAGCATAAGTATCGGCATCCTCAGCTGGATGCATAGGTGGTGCAGGTGGAGTCACACTCCCACCCTGGGCTAGAGCCCCCACTATAGTAGTCAGGAGCTGCAGCTGCTACTGCATCATGGCCATCATCTGCTCAAATCTATCTGGAGGTGGAGCAGGCTATGGCATGTACTGCGTCGAAAAAGACGCATGGTACTGCTCTTTGACGGGCGGTGTGAAAGGCGGTGGTCCAACCGCAGGACCAGTAGGAGGCTGAGACTCACGTGCTGTCTCAGGAATCGGGCCCACAGCAGGGTCCGTATGAGCATCAGACTGGAGGGGAACCTGATCCATAGGCCCACCCAATGTAAGCCGAGCTGTGCTCCGTGTAGCCTTAGGCAGCATTCCCTATATTCAAAATAGGGCGCAACCTTGTCAGTCTCAATAGCACAAACACACCGCAATCATTCACATAAAGAGTCAAAGGCATTCCATGCATTTCATTTAATCAAAATTGTCACAATACAAGGGATATCTTCTTAAAGGCATCATGACAAGAAATACATGGGAACTAAGACAGTTAAAGCTATAACAGCAACATAAGTAAACTACTAGCCTTAACAGGCTTACACAACATAAAGTAGGAAACGACTAACTACTACCAACAACATCTAAAATCTCATCGCTAGTCTGAGTCGGGTGATGGAGGAGGAGCACCCTTATCCTGCAAGCAGCACAGGATCGCCTTCAAGGTGCGAGTCACCTTACCGAATTTCCTCTTCATAACGGCCTTGGTATCCTCGACCTCAGCTCGAAGTTGCTGAACTTCCCTTCGTAAGGCGACCTGGCTCTCCTCAATTCAAGCAATGTGAGCATCACAAGTAGCCTGAGTAGAAGGAGGAGGGCTCTCATCAGTATCCTGAGCCTCCTCTTCTTCCTCTTCCTGGGCTTCTTCCTCTACTTTCGCCCCAGGTTCTCCTTCACTTGGATACTCTTCGCCATCAAAATCACCCTCGCTATCCTCATCAAGTTGAGTCTCACGGTATTGAGACCCAATCTTCATCTTGACCATGGTAGACTCATTAATGCAGTGAATCGGAACTGGTAACTCTGGCCCAAGTCTGTAAGTAAACTCAAGCGCGATCTTGTATATAAGCCGGCTAAAAGGAAGCGACTCAGACGTTCTTCTTGATTTTGCTATGAGGATAATCTGTCGCGACACGAAAATGGCCATACACACATTTTCTCCCTGGGCCACCTGATACAAGAAATCAACCATAAGGCGTGTACACTCAACGTGATTTATCGACCTAGGATACACGTTGAACGTGCAAATGTGGTGCAGCAGGCACAAATCATCAGACATATGAGATGCCTTGAGGCTATTGTTAGGCTGCCATGGAACCAGACTACTGCATAGGAACCTGGTACGGTGATCTCGCTCACGCCTACTCCTCAAATTCTTTGCACTGGGATGAACATCACCAAGGGGTACGTTCAGAAGTCGCGCTATCAACCGAACATCGATCGTAGTCATCCGGTCTCTATCAAAGGAAATCTTGAACTATAATGGCTCTAATGTAGGATTCTGGACACGAGCGTAAAAGGCACGAACGGTACTCACATTAGCACGAGAATAAGCTTCAAAGAGCGGACCCCAATGTGCAGCTTCAATGCGCTCAAATAATAGGAATTCGCAGAAGAGTCGCCCATCCACGTCTGCTTCAAACAACACCTTACGGTCAGTATATTCACCATGAGGCATCTCTGCTAACAGCACTCGCCCAATTTGAGCATGGGGATCTAAATCTCGCTTTGTATGAAACTCCCGGGCTATGCTTGGACTTGCGGCGGCGCTTGAGCTAGCGGCGCTACCCCTCGGTCTTCTTGATTGTGCCGGGTGACTAGGCCCAGCCTCATCCACTGCGGTCTTTCTCTTTTCCATCAAAGAGAGGATGGTGGAGAAAGAGAAAAAATCTAAAATGGCTTCAACAAAAGCCATGAAAAATGTGGGAAATGGGGAGAAATGGCTGCCCAAGTGGACAGAAGGAAATCTTAACGTTGTTGAGGGATAAATCAAGCTTTCAAGGGCTAGAATCTCAAAGGAAAAAGGGAAAGCTAAAAGGGTTTAGAACTCCACACGATTTCAGCTCATTTTGGGGGTTGTAGGAGCTCCAAACGATGAGTTTTGAAAGAGGAGGAGTTTCAAACAGTAATGGAGGGATGGAATGGGTTCGGTTTTAGTAGAAAATGGGATTGGGAGAGGTTTGGGCCAGCGATTTGAGAAGGGGCAGCAAGAAAAATGTGAAAGGAGCTTGGGAGGGGGATGTTTATGAAGGAGGTACCCTTTCTAAGGGGTTTTGAAGGACGGGCGCTATATGGGAGGGGTTCCCTACCCTAAAAATATCATGCGCCCAAATTTCAGCCCAAACAGGGCCCACCGTATGGCGATGCATCGCCAGATCGGCGATGGCATCGCCAGCCATCTCCAAATTTGGCCGGTCTGCCCTAGTGGGCTGGGTCCCCCCTTCCCTAAGGACTCCAAATAAGTATGGGCCCCAACCCAGATCATTGTATTTTGACCTAGGGAGCCCAAACTTCCATTCGGAGAATTTTGGGGCCAGTCTGTAAATCAGAATACATTTACCCTTCATATAGCATATGATTTTGGGGTAGAAGGAGCTAATACATCCATCTAGCCCATTAGTTGCTAAATATTATAAATTTAGAATGGCCAATTGACCAGTTTTCATGTATTTTTACTATTCATTGGAAAAATTTGCCTAAGTATGATTTTATATCATTTTCACATTAGTATCAATGCCTAACATGAAAATTCAGAGAAATAATTGAAGAGTAGAGTGGTGAGAGGAAGAATTTTGAAGGAATTAGGTGAAACGGGGTTTTAAAGCCCTAGCGATTGAAAATAAGGGTTGTGGTTGCCCCACAGCCCAAGGATTCACATTTATGGGTTTAGAACCTTTCATAAAATGTCTCAACCCATCTACTTACAACCTAGGAGCTACTTAGCTCGCTTCACGCGACCCTAGATGCGTTACAGACTCGATCAAACGATCGATACGAATAGACTTCGCCTATTGGCGAAACTACGATCCTATAAGTATTTCTAGACCTTCCTTGCACCCACCTAAGTTAAAGGAGTAACAGTGAATGTCGCGTGACCATAACCCAGGCCTGGTATAATCTCATTCATGCTCTGATACCAACTTCTAACACCCTGAAAATCAGGGGTCGTGTATAAACCCGACTCCCGAGTTCCAGACCGTCACTTATGCAACAAAAATATTTATGATTCAATGTTGTCTGAGTTAAAGCATTCACATGAGTAAAATTATATCAAAACTGCAATTCATACTCCAGATTCAATGATAAAAGCAAGCGAAAGACTAAAGGATATACATATCACTGTATGAAAAATAAAATAGATCTCAACTGTCTCCAAAGTATAAATACATCTCTGAGTCTCATATATATGTAAATAAAAAAAATCAAAATGTCAAAAATAGTCCCACTGAGAAGTCCCGCCAATCCAGGCCACCTAAGCAAAGCCGTCGTGGTACTGCATATATGAGAACTCGTCCTAGTCCTCATCATAATCCGGCTCTGCTTCCTGAATTGCTGCCTCACCTGCATCTAAGACAGGGTCTGGTGGGTGTTGCAAACACCATCCCGTAATGTGAAAGTGAGTAGCTAACTCAGTGGAATAATAGAGCAAAGATTAGCATGTTTTCAAAACAATCACGCAATAATAGTAAAGCAATAAATCAAACATTCCTAATACTGTTGTTAATGCAATATGACGTGACATGATGGATGCCCTCACCAACGATCTCCCTCATACGGCACCATCTTATGCCCACGGTATGCTTTCTTCCCACAGTGCTCCACATCTTCCATGCACATGCAATGTGATGGTGATATAATTACCGAGTTATTATTAGTCCATTCATACAGTAGGATTGGGAAACTAAGGTACTTCCCTTATATTAATCTTAACACAGATCCTGTCTAGGGTCGTCACTCCTAGTAATCTCATACGATGTATATTTTTTAGGTCGCTGCAAGGGCTGCCAGGGCTGTTGCTCGCACTCGTTGCACCACTCCCCCATCACCTTATCAATACAGGCCTACTGTACTCTCATTGCTACAGAAGGATCGTCGCCTCTCGTAGACTCAGATTACACTCGGGTCACTATAAAGGGCTCGTCACCTGATCAGTGTAGGCCGACAGCAAGAATATAGTGTCCCATACCACCATAATCTGCTCACAAGTCATAGGTGCTCACTGGTCACTACGGGAAGGTTTGTAGCCCCAGCGTAGGCTGACAGCTCAACCACGGTGTCCCATACCACCATGCCCGGCTCATGAGTCTTTATGGATCAAAGTACCATGGTTAATAGGGTTTACAATGGTAAGTTCAGTACCCTAGGTTCAAGCAGTTATGACTCATACAAGGTGAACATACAATGGCCAGTAGGGTTACTTGACGGGCTCGACTAGTACGAGCGCATCTCAAGCTGAGCGACATGAAGTGCATAAAATACTTCGTGTGGCCTAACCACTGCCGCCAACTCCAAAACACGACTCGCGTTCATCGACGCGTCCTTCATGGCAAAGATAAGCCAACCACAAATTTATTCGGTTACCGACTGCCTGGACTAGGTATAGTCCCAAACATTTATGAATCCACATCAGCAATCATATAAGAGTAAGGAAAATAAAATACAACAATGTGAGCATGTTGACACATGTTATAACATACAACTTAAGTAAATCATCTAACACATGCATTTCATACGTATAACGAAATCATGCATATAGCCAACATGTAGGAAATTATTTACATCAGCATATTATTTGAGAATTCAATCTTAAATTAATTCATAACACCATTTAATTTAATACATACTAATATAAACATTTATACAAACACTTAGTCTACACATTTAAGTCTACATATAGTATGTCGACTCAAAGTGCGCATTTGGGCGAATCTCTTCGCCAAACTGATTATGCACGCATTCCTAATATCCTAATACGACAAAGAGCCATGTCAATCATATCAGAAAATTATGGATAAAAATAGTATTTCCTACAAATGACTAAAATACCCTAAATCTCATATTTTTCGTCTACTTACAAAACAGGAAACGGACAGCATGTTGTACATGTCAAACGGCGTTGCTGTCGATAATCTACTATTAAATGATATTGAAAGCGTTGAAATTAGCCAATCAAAGCATCTAGAATCCGCACTTTTTCCCTAGAGGTGAACCGATTCGAACGGAGCATATACGCTTCGTCTACGGCGAACAGGCTACCTATTTCAGAAGATGTATAAGTTACTTTGCTAAGAAATTGACGAAACCTCAAATTAGCAAGTATTTAGGGTGTTTCCTTACCTAGAAATGCAGCGGAATCACTGAAAAAGTGATTGAGGTGCGTTGCTTAAGCATGTGCAACAGGTAGTGCGAGCAGCAGGAAGTTCTCTCCCACTCTCTCTCACAATCTCTCACCTTTTCTCTCACACCAGCTAGGGTTTCTAGCAAATTTGGATGGGTGAGAGAAGTGAGGGTTTAAGGCCCTTTTATAACCTAAAACATTCTCAAAACAGACTTGAGAACAATGTTTACTTGATGCCTAACCAAATCGGGGCTGTTTCGGTCCAAAAAGATATTTCGGGAGGTCCCCTGGCCGAACGCGATCAGACTTAAGCTCATGCACATCGGATGTTGCTCACATCCCATTTTCAGACCAGTAGCGTTCGTAGATCGCACGTGGCGGTCCAGTTTCAGTTCAGCGGTCACCGCACGTAGATCAGGTCTACAAGTCTCATGATATGAAAGAAAAATTTTTCCTGATCTGAGGGTGTAATTTGGCTGAATTCTGATGGTTAGAATGCTTAATAATAACGCGCCAAGTCGTGTGCCAGATTTTAATTTCAAAATTCCAAATCTAACCCTATTCTCACTCTCTTCACTCCAGGCTCAATGAAATAGCCTCTGAATGTCGGCTGGACTTGATTTTTGAAATGATTGTCAAGTCCAGCTAGGTGGTTATAATGGTCTAAGATTGTAGGTATCGGACTTTCGACGCGCGGTCTAGATCCAATACAAAGTTTCAAAGGGGTCCTGAGAACAAACCGGTTTAGAGTTTGATCTGAGGTTTCAGAGTATTATAGTGTCATTGGTTCTACTCATTTTGGGTCTTGTAGAACGTATTTAAAGCGATCAGGGATGATTTCACAGCTACTCTAGCGTTGCACTAGCTAACTTACGCTTATTTTCTAAAGGAATTAATCCTACGCGATTTCTGGTCGAGTTGGTACTCGAGTCCAAGTACGGATTTTTTCGGGGCATTACATGTGGATACAACACTACATCATGATGGGTCCCACCTGCTGCTAGGTGAACGATCAGTTTGAATATAATAGATACCTCATAGTTTGGCCATAGAACTTACAGATGTCAAAACAGTAACACTATGTTGCGTGAGACCCATCGTCCCTAGTTTGGAAGGACAGTCCGGATGAGTTAAGGTAGGTCCCACATGTGGGCCATACTTGTTGGACCAGACTGATATCTGTGTTTTCTCTTCTTCCAAGTCTGTCCTATGGTGAATAAGAAGGTGGGTTCTATAAATGAGACGCCCAAAAAATTCTGGATAGTCTGGATTAGATCAAATTAGGTGGGCCACTCACACACATATCATCATCATAAAAAATAAGGGAGAGGGAGAAAGAGAGAGAGAACGGTGTGATGGAGGGGCCCCGCCACTATGGCCCCTCTAATACATACATCAAGATTTATCTCAAATGGGATTCATACCATCAATCGGTAGGCCTCACTTGGTCCATCAAAAGAACTGAAATATAATCTTACAAAACACCCACCGATAGTCTTCTTCTTTAGATCCTTGGACTCCTTAGCTCCTAAGCTTCTTTCTTTAAGGGTGAATGATGAAGTTTGAAGGGTTGGGTGGTGAGATGAGGGGCTTAGGAAGTGGGCCTTGATCTTTTCTCTCCTTAGGATTTTCTCTAGTGGAAGCTTAGGAAATGGTAGGGAAATGAGAGAGGGATGGAGTGAAATGGTGTTGTGTAATGAGAGATGACATGAGAGGTATGGGTGTGTAAGGAGAGATGACATAAGAGTTGATTTTGGGAATGAGAGAGGGATGGGCTAGGTATGGGTTGAGATGGGATGTTTACTTGATTGATTGATGTGATGTTTGGTAGAGATTCTCTTAGAATTTGCAACGCGTAACATTTCCTTGAAATATGCCCAGGCACATATCTCCTGGCCTGGATATCGCATCGATGCGCAAGTCATAGCATTGGAACCTCGGCGACGGCGTGGTCGCTAAGGTACAAGTCTCAGGTCGAGTTAACTCAGATACACGGGATGCGACTTAGGGTCATGTGTAAATGTTAATTACAGGTTGCGTGTTGCTGGAATTTAACTGGAAGGATCGTGAAAGTCTAAGGAACGGTACAGACTAGGATATGGGCCTTACAGTATTTATAGGCCTCCGAACATGTGGGCTCTTGAATCCCGTGCCATGGACCCCACTTCGCACCACTTTGCAAGTCTCAATCCAATCGTCCCTTTGGAGAGTTGCACGGGTCGGCGCAACTATGATGAGTAGCCCGATTTAACACAACTCATGTTCCGGCGCAACTTGTGTTTCAACGCAACTTGATTCTTCTACATTTTACTTCAATCTTCTCTTGTTTCTTTCTTTTTTCTTCAATCTTCTTTCTTTGATTTCTTTCCTTCTTCACTTGTTTTCCTTCCTTAATTAAATTTTATGCTCTAACACCAACACATTGGACTGCGTAAGATAAGAAAAAATTCTTCGTCGAGGTACGCAAATTTTTCTGGAATGATCCGTATTTGTTTAAATATTTCCCATACCAAATCTTAAGGAGATGTGTGCCAGATAATGAACACCAAAGTGTCATCTCCTTTTGTCATTATCAGGCCTGTGGTGGTCACTTTTCTGCTAAAAAGACCATGACCAAGATTTTACAGTGTGACTTTTACTATCCCACTATGTTCAAGGACACTCATGAGTTTTGTAAAGCTTATGAGCGTTGTCAGAAATTAGGAGCTTTGTCCTCTAGAATATGATGCCTTTAAATCCCATTCTGATCATAGAGGCATTTGATTGCTGAGGCATCGATTTCATGGGACCATTCCTTCAATCCTTTAGAAATTTGTACATTTTGTTAGCAGTAGACTATGTCACTAAATGGTTTAAGGCGATCCTATGTCAGAACAATGACCATCAAACAGTCATTACATTCTTTTAAAAAACATCATTTCCTGATTCGGAACGCCTCAAGCCATCATTAGTGATGGAGGTTCACATTTCTTTAATAGGTCATTTGCGAACTTAATGAAGAAATATGGCATCTCTCACAAGGTGAGCACTCCATACTACCCACAAACGAGTGGGCAAGCTGAGATTTCTAATAGGGAAATTAAACATATTTTAGAAAAGACGGTTAATCTGATCAATGCTTTATGGGCTTACCATACTACATTCAAGACCCCTATTAGAATGTCTCCCTTTTGACTTGTCTATGGGAAGGCTTACCACTTACCTGTGGAGTTGAAACATAGAGCCTACTGGGCTATTAAAAATCTGAACTGTAATTTGGACAACGTTTTGGCTCACTGCACAAACTTCAGTTGAATGAGCTTGAAGAAATCCGAAATGATGCATAAGAGAATTTGAGAATTTGCAAGGACAGAATGAAGGTGTTTCATGACCAACACATTCTTTGAAAATTATTCACACCAAATAAAAAAGTGTTTTTGTACAATTTTTGGTTACATCTTTTTCTGGGTAAACTTTGATCTTGTTGGACTGTCCCTTTCACTGTTATTAATGTCTATCCTCATGGGACCATTGAGATTCGAAATCCAAACAATAACAATGCCTTCAAAGTGAATGGACATCGTTTAAAGCCATTTATTGAGAAATTTGATTCAGAGGACACGTCCATACATCTTTCTGATCCTGTTTACCAGGATTAACCTCCTAGTCTGACGGAGGTATAGTTAGGTTTACTGCTTTCCATTGTTAAGGATAGTTTGCTTTCTGCTATTTAGTATAGTTTGCTTTCCACTGTTTAGGATAGTTTTTTTTCCACTATTTAGGATATTTTTCTTACCATTTGTTGAAGTTTTTTTTTGTACTAACCCATCTTCACACTGAGATCATTGGAAAAACCTCAAAATTCCTTCTTCGAGTATTATCTTTCCAGCACTTCCATTTTCTTTTCATTGCCTCTTTTGCATTACATGCTTATTTATTTTACATTGAGGACAATGTAGATTTGAGGTTGGGGATGGGAGATTAGGTAAACTAATCAGTGTTTTCTTAGTTTTGATCAAAAATTTTGAAAAGTTTCAATGTTTCAAGTTGAAATCTGTTTGGGAAGCAATGAATTGTGTATTTAAGAATGCTTTGAGTATGATGATAAGGTAGAGATTGAATTTTGAATTGTTGGAGTTTGATCATCTAAATAATATATCAATTACAGTTCTTATGCTCAATTGATTAAGAGGAAGTTGAATGTCATGTTAATTTAAATCACGAGACACATTCAATTTATTTTCTTTGAATAATGCTAGAATTTCTGGCTATTAGTATGTGAATCATTAATAAATGGTGAGAATCAAGTCTGGAGAATTTTATCCACCTTAAAAGAAGAAAAGAACTAGTTAAAAATAGGAGATCGACAAAAAGGTCATGTATAGTAAAAAGATTGAAAAGACTAAATGAATACAAATGACCATCGATATAAAATCAAAAATTGAAAAATGAAGGAGAAGAAGATAAGTTCAGAATCAGTACTTGAGTTCAAATCAATCTTGAAGTGATGAGCATGGCTAGCAGGATGAGAAGATAGTATGTTTATGGCAAGTAAGTTGATTTTCACCGAGGCATTGAAGAACATGATATCTAGACTGATACTTTGATTCAATTGATAACGAATCTATTTGATAGATCGCTTATATGATTCAACTCTAGGTTTTCAAAATCTCATTTTCTCACCTTAATTCTACTCATTCATCCTTAAGTGCACAAAATATTGTTTTCCTAAAGAGGTTTTGGACATTGAGCATTGAGGTTTATTTCATGCATACTTTGCTCCGGACTAGCAAAATGCTAGTTGGGGATTGTGTTAAGGGTCAAATATTGCATGTTATCCCTCATTTATTTCTTGGTTTTATGAACATAATAATGCTTAATTTTATATTTTATGCATGTTTGTGTTGCAAGGTGAACCTAAGAGCTTAAATTGAAAAGAATGCTAAAAGTATGGATTTAATGTTTAAGAATCACCAAGGCAAAGGTGGGATCTTAGGAAACCAAGAATGGAGAATTTTCATGCCAAAGATCCAAGGAAACCAAGTGCAAAGGATGGAGAAAAGATTGGCAAAAGCACAAGTTAAACAACAGAAAAACAGCATATTTCGATGCCACATAAGCCAATTTCGGTGCCACCGAAAATGCACAAAATAGTCCAGCAAGAAAACAACTTAATTCGGTGTCACCTAAGCTTAATTCGGTGCCACTGAAACCAATTTTGGTAGCAAATTCAGTGGCATGTTTTGCCACATAAGTACCCTGCACATACAATTTCAGATGCAAATACAATTTCGGTGCCACCGAACCAACTTTGGTGCCATCGAAAACATGTAGAGTTGTTACAAGGGCCACCGCGGATTGCATAATTTGAGACGGTTTACCGAAATTCTAAGTTGATGCATAAGAGGGGTACTCACAACTATAAATAGGAGTCCCTAAGACATTCCTAGGCATCTTCTAGGGTTCAAGGAGTGGAGAAAAAGGGTGGAGCCGCCGTCCGAGTGCATTCTTTTTCTTCCTTAGTTGATTTTTATGCTTTGTTTGAGAGACTTTAGTTCAATCATGTCTATGGTTGGCTAAACCTCTTAGCTAAGGCTAAGAGATGAAGCTTTTAACATGATTGGGATGTTTGCTTCGCTTTGATTCATGTTTTTATTGAACTCATTATTCTAGTTCTTTATTAAGAAATATTTTTAGTCTTTAATTGTTTGTTGTGACAATTTACAATAGATCTATAATTGCTTTGAATATCTTCTTTTCCTGATTTGAGAATATGAAATTAGTAAGTCCTGTTGTTCACCATCGTCCCTTGGGTATGGTAGGGTGATGGAATCTTTCCTAATCTTCACAATTCTCCTATGATTGGTTATGGGGTTGGTATATCCTGTTGTTTGCCATCATCCCATGGGCATGGTTGGATGATGGAATCACTTCCAATCCTCACAACTCTCATCCATTGAGACTAGGTTCATGAGAAGTTCAGAAATTCAATTATCTCTCTTTTCTAATTGGATATGATAGGACTCCAATCCCCGTTGGATTTCCTGAATCAAGCAAGGTAGCATCTTGAGAAACTACAAGTGGATCCTTGGCACCCTAGTTCCTTTTAATTGATAATTTAAACCTTATTCATAATTACTCCTTTAAATTCAGATCTCTGCTGTAGTTCTTCATCTAGTTCTAGTTTTAGTTAAATTTAGAAGACGCACAAGTTCAGTCCCTGTGGAATCAACCTCGGTCTCACTGAGATTATTACTACATCGCGACCCTACACTTGGTGTAAGACCGCGGTTCCTGAAACCCGAGTACAATACTTGTGTTTCAAAAACCCAAACGTTAACCTTTGAAAACACCCAAATTTCACATGCATTTTTTTCACTTTATATCAGAGTAGTAATCTAGCAGAATATGAGCAATCAAGTATAAGAGGGAGTCCAAATATAGAAAATTAAATATTCGAGTGGTTACCCATAAACTTATACAAACTAATGTTTTAACGTTTTACAAAACATGATAGTATAATTTAATACAAACAAAGTCAGGAATAGAGAGTCACGAGATCATCTGGCTCCTCCTATTCCATATGAATGCCAGCATGCGTGTCATCTGTGTCTCTTGCACACTGAATATGGTTCGATAACGTCAATGACTATCCAGTGAGGTATAACCCTTAAGATTTATCATATCATCAAGATAATTAACCACGGTTATTAGAGAATGTATAATAAATATTACACAGTGATTATCATGGAATCAGATAAGGTTCATCAAATACACATTCATTAAATAAATTTCACAAAGATAATCTTGTTTATATGCATGGATGCATGCACGTGCTCACAGAGCTAGGGATGCACATCCAGCTAGTAAAAAGTCACCCAAGGAAAACTAGCAACCTAGAAAAAGTACTCAAAGGTATGCCCAAGGAGAAGCAGCTAACCGGAAAAGACTATAATATATAGATCGCCCAAGGAGGACTAGTCACCTGAAAAAGTATACAAAGGTACACCCAAGGAGGACTAACCACTCATAAAAGACCATAATAATATACAGATCACCCAAGGAGGACTAGTCACCCAGAAAAGTACACAAGGTACACCCAAGGAGAACTAACCACCCGAAAAAGACCATGATAATATATAAATCGCCCAAGGAGGACTAGTCACTCTAAAAAGTACACACAGGTACGCCCAAGGAGAACTAACCATATGAAAAAGACCATAATATATAGATCGCCTAAGGAGATGTAACCACCTGAAAAAGTACCCAAGGTACGCCCAAGGAGAACTAGTCACCCGGAAAAGACCGTATGCCATAAAAATGTATGATTAGCCCAACCATTATTATTCCAATTTCAAACAGTCAATTTAGGAAAGCTCAAAGGTCATTATAGGGGGTTTGTCACCTAGCACAGGCTGACAACTCAGGCATAGTGTCCTATTCCACCATCCATGGTTCCTGAGACTAATAAATAGGATGTTTAGAGGTAACCTACTCAACTACGGGCCTATTATACTTCTATAAGTGGAACTTATCATTGCAAGTTTATATGAAGATGGTTCCTTAAAGCCACATAGGGCAAATATCAAATCAAGATGCATAAGGTAAACAACCCATCCCAAGGATATAATGAAAATGGATTATCCTAATAGTCACTTAGACAACAAACATTCTGTAAGATGAGAAGCCCACATCAAATGTTCCATTCAATTTATTAGAAAAAATGGCCACTAGTTATACGACCTCCAATCATTCCATCAAGTGATCGTGAATGACAAATCATGTATAATATCGATATAGCACATGCATAACTAAAGCATTCATTGCAAATCAAAATAGAGGTAATTAGATCTTACGGCACATTTGAATATTAAATTTAAATCTAATATATCCGTCATCATAAGGAATCAAAATCAATAAGAGCGATGAACTGGATTAAGCAATTAATAAAGTAAATGAACAAAGGTAAGTGAGCAAGACTAATTATCAAGATATAGAAAAGCTTGAAGGGTGATCCTCACTTGTCAAGTTAGATTCATTCTGACTTGTGCAACTCAATTGTGTGAAGGTTCAAGAAAAGATTTACGAACAATGAATTTCCTATATTCAAATTAAAATTAATGAGAAATAAAATTTAGGTTAGTACTAATTCACATTCTGATGACAATCTAGGTGAATCTATGTACTTAAAAGGTTCGATTCACCCTACTTTGACTAGAAACGAATATAGATTAAGGAACACAAATTTAGGGACTTCCAATTCCTATGTATACTCAGGAAGTCAAGACATGTTTATTTAAGTTAATCTCTTATTGAACCCCATATGCTATTGGAGGGATAACATACCTTAATCACTCTGATTTTCAACTTGAACCAACTTGATTCAACCCTGAGGGACAACATAAGAATCACGGACCTACTGCTGCTGAAAAAAGACATTCTACAGATTAGATTTCAAAATAAGAGCAACCTTAGTTCAAACCCACTGAGTTAACTCAGAGGTGTCATGTGGTAGCCGATCTAATTTGGTTCCTAATTGAATTCGAGGAATGAACAAGAATTTATCGATAAAAATGACCCCAAGTTAGAACCTCACCTCTTGAGTCTATCAGCATGGAATGATTGAAAACAGGCCCGTTCAACCATTGACTCGATGGGAATCGATCGAGTCGACTTGGCAGAAATCTTCTCTTTCCCTTGCTTGTTCATTCCTCCTCTTCCTTCTTTCTCCATTCTTCTCCTTCTTCTTCCTTAGCTTCTCTTTTCCTTTTCTTCCCTCTTTACTTCCCTCCATGCAACTACGACCAACAGCTTGCTGGACCCAATCAACTCAAAAGGAGAATCAGCGAGTTGACGATTCATTCAACTCGGCGAAGTCTCAATCCGACCTCATGGAAACTCGGCGGACCTGAAGGGCAGCCCACTTCTTCTCTTCCTCACTTTCTTCTCTCATTCCTCTTTTATTTCTCTTCTCCTATCTCTCTCTATTGGAATTACAAGACTTGGGCTCGTGTTAGACCCAACTCAGTCCTATGACTCACTGAGTCAAGTTAATGCGGCAGCATCACGTCCGACTCTCTCTCTCTCTCTCTCTCTCTCTCTCTCTCTCTCTCTCTTTTCTTCACCTTTCTACTTCTCATTTCTTCCTTTACCTTTCTTCTTCTTCTTCATTCAGCTTGGCAACCCAACTAGTGCCAGAGATAATGAATCGACCCAGTTGGGGCAGTGACCTGACAGCGAGTCAGTGGATTTGGTTCGACTCGAGACAAAGCAGCAACATCACCTCTCTCTCTCTCTCTCTCTCTCTCTCTCTCTCTCTCTCTCTCTTCTGATCCTCTTTCTCTCTTTCTTTTCTATATTGGAATGACCAAGTGACTTCCTCGACTTAGCCCGATCTTGCAGCGACTCAGACCGAGTCCGCTCGACTCAGTGCGACAACAGGTTGATGGTGCTCTTATCTTTCTCTATTTTCTCTCATTTTCACTAGCTTTTAGGGTTTCTCTTTAGTTATTTCCCGAATTAGAAAGGGAGCTTTTATAGCTACCCTAAGTAGCTTCTAGAATTTTGAGTGTAACTAATCGCAAGGTTAGTTACAAGTGCTTGACTTAATCAAGAGTGTTACAAGCAACAGCTTAAGATCTGGCCTGCATGGCCAAGATTTGATGATATGGATGATCTTCTGACCATATGACCTACCAAAAGGATGTATCTGATCAATAGATACGGCCCACCCCGTGATGATGGGTTCTTCGGTGTAACACCCCGAATTTTGGCCAATCTGGGATTTGACGTCCTTAGGCAGTGGGTCAATTAAAACACCTGGAAAATCGCTTAGAACCCAATTCCATAGCCAAAGAAACCACTTAGGATTAATTCCTTTAGAAACTAAGCATAAGTTAGCTAGCGCAACGCTGGAGTAGCTGGGAAACAGTCCCTGATCACTTTAAATACATTCTACAAGACCCAAATCGAGTAGAACGTATGACTCCATAATACTCTATAACCTTGGATCAAACTCTAAACCGGTTTGTTCTCTGGACCACTTTGAAATTTTGTATTAGATCTAGACCGCGTGTCGAAAGTCCGATACCTCTTATCTTAGACCGTTAGAACCCCCTAGCTGGACTTGACAATCATTTCAAAAATCAAGTCAAACCGATAATCAAAGGCCATTTCATTGAGCCCGGACCGAAGAGAGTGCGAATAGGGACAGATTTGGAATTTGAAATTCAAATCTGGCACACGACTTGACGTGTCAGTATTAAGCTTTCTGACCTTCAGAATTCAGCCAAATTACACCCTCGGATCAGGAAAAATTTCTATTTCATATCATGAGACTTGCAGCCCTGATCTACGTGCGGTGACCGCTGAACTGAAACTGGTCCGCCACGTGCGATCTTCGAACCCTGCCGGACTGAAAACTTAATGCGTGCTAGATCTGGTACGCATGAGCTTAAGTCCGATCGCATTCGACCAGGGGACCACCAGAAAGCATCTTTTGGACCGAAACAGCCCCGAATTGGACATACCTCAAGTATACCTTGACCTGGAGCCTATTCTGGGCATTTTTGAGCTTATAAAAAGGGTTGAAACCCTCACTCCTCTCTCCCATCCGAAATTGCAAAAAGCCCTAGATTGGGAGAGAGAAAAGGTGAGAGTTTGTGAGAGAAGGTGGGAGAGATCTTCCTGCCACCTGCTGCTGCTGCTGTACGTGCTTAGGCGAAGCACTCCAATCACTTTCCCGGCGATTCCAACGCACTTCTAGGTGAGAAAAACCTTCTACACTTGCTGATTTGGCATTCCTTTCGTTCCATAGCTTGTTAACTCATAGATCTTGTAAATTAGGTTCTCTATTCGCCGTAGACGAAGCGTATACGCTCCGTTCGAATTTACACATCCATAAGAGAAAAGGTGCGGATTTTAGACGCTTTGATTGACTGTTTCTAAAGCTTTCAATGTCATTTAATAGTAGATTCTTGACGGCAACACCGTTTGACATGTACAACATGCTGTCTGTTTCCTGTTTCGTAAACTGGCGAAGAATATGAGATTTAGGGCATTTTAGTCATTTATAGGAAGTACTGTTTTCATGCATATTTTGCTGACGTGATTGACATGGCTTCTCGTCGCATTAGGATATTAGGAATGCGTGCATAATTAGTTTGGCGAAGAGATCCGCATAAATGCGCACTTCGGGTCGGCATACTATATGTAGACTTAAGTGTGTAGTGTAAGTGTTTGTATAAATGCTTGTATTAGTATGTATTGAATTAAATGGTGTCATGGATTAGTTTGAGATTGATATCTCAATTAAATTGCTGATGTAAATGATTTCCTACATGTTGGCCATATGTACGATTTCATTATATGTATGAAATGCATATGCTTGATGTTTCACTTAAGCGGTATGCTATAACATGTACTTGATGATTTCCTTATGATTTAGTTTGAGATTGAATTCTCAATTAATATGCTAATGGAGAGGATTTTCTATATGTTGGCTTCTATATGTTGGCGATATGCATAATTTCATTATATGCGTGAAAGACATGTGTAGGATGATTTACTTAAGTTGTACGTTATAACATGTGTTAACATGCTCACATGGTTGTATTTCATTTACATTCCTCTTACATGAATGCTGATGTGAATTCATAATTGTTTGGGACTATACTTAGTCCAGGCAGTCGGTAACCGAGTAAATCCGTGAATGGCTTACCTTTGCCACGAGCGACGCGTCGATGAACGCGAGTCGTGTTTTGAGTTGGCGGCAGTGGTTAGGCCACACGAAGTGTTTCATGCACTTCATGTCGTTCGACTTGAGATGCGATCGTGCTAATCGAGCCCGTCAAGTAACCCGACTGGCCATTGTATGTTCACCCTGTATGAGTCATAACTGCTTGAACCTAGGGTACTGAACTTACCATTGTAAACCCTGTTAACCATGGTACCTTGATCCACGAAGACTCATGAGCCGGACATGGTGGTATGGGACACCGTGGTCGAGCTGTCGGCCTACGCTGGGGCCACAAACCTCCCCGTAGTGACCAGTGAGCACCTAGTCTCGTGAGCAGATTATAGTGGTATGGGACACTATATTCTAGCTGTCGGGCTACATTGATCAGGCGACGAGTCCTTTGTAGTGACCACGAGGGTATTCTGAGTCTACGGGAGGCGACGACCCTTCAGTAGCAGTAGAGTACAGTAGGCCTGTATTGATAAGGTGATGGGGGAGCGGTGCAACGAGTGCGAGCAACAGCCCTGGCAGCCCTTGCAGCGACCTACAAAATATACATCGTATGAGATTACTAGGAGTGACGACCCTAGACAGGATCTGTGTTGGGATTGATATAAGGGAAGTACCTTAGTTTCCCAATCCTGCTGTTTGAATGGACTAATAACAACTCGAAAATCATATCACCATAGCATTGCATGTGCCTGGAAGATGTGGAGCACTCTAGGGAGTGTGGCATGCTGCGGTCGTAAGATGTTGTCGTATGAGGGAGATCGTCGGTGAGGGCATACATCACGTCATGTCATAATTGCATTAACAACAGTATTAGGAATGTTTGATTTATTGCTTTACTATTATCGTATGATTGATTTGAGAACATGTTAATCCTTGCTCTATTATTCCACTGAGTTAGCTACTCACTCCCACGTTACGGGACGGTATTCCTGGACACCCACCAGACCCTTTTGTGATTGCAGATGATGGCGTGGCCTGCGAGGCGGAGCCGGACTTGATGATGATGAGGAGGATCTCTCCTTTATGCGTGTTCTGATTGATGGGATTACAGGGAGGTTGATTATATGCTTTGACACTTGTCATTTTATATTTTTAGCGCACTCATGTATATTCGTTTTGTCTACTTTTTGGAGTATACATGTATGTATATAACCTGGTAACATATCCACACTCTGGAGACATACAACAGTTTATATATGTTATACATATTATCACAGTCTTCCGCTTGTTAATTTAACTGTCTTTGGAGTATGATATGCTATTCTGGATTAATCTCACTCATGTTTAATACATTATCACAGACAACATTCAATCATACATATCTATGTTGTATAAATAACATTTTGGAACTCGGGAGTTGGATTTTTACTCGACCCCCGATTTTCGGGATGTTACATTCGGTGGGTTGAAGAAGAAGGCGAGGTCGTTCATGACGAGATCTCCTTAGAGGGTTGATCCCAAGATTTGATGCATATAGAGGGTTTGGATGGGTCATAAGGACCTTGTGGGACCCACCAGCGAGAGATGGTTGTCCACCATTTCTCGGTGGGTTTGAGATCTTTCATTGTGGTGGCTTTTTCATTGTGATGGAAGACCTAAGAGATGTGAAGAGAATGGATGGCCAGGATTATCCTTCATGAAGGGCTAGGATTGCGAGATAATCCCACCCTCACGTTGCTAACTAAGGAGCAAAACGGATTTCCATTTTTGGAAATGCATTTGCACGCACATCTCCTCCTGAGCCCATGCTTGTGTGCATACATGAAGGTAACTACATGTGCGACCCATGGAATCTTAGTCAGAACTACATCGTGAACGGGATAGACGGTTCAGATCGGAGTGATGGTTCATGTTGGTGGGGCACAACAACTCAAACAATAGTCTCCCTTTCAAATCACAGTCGTGCGAGAGGAGAGAGGAGAATTTCTCCTCTTTGCAAGAATATCGGGTCAACACGTATTTGACCATGTTGATGGTCCAGTGCATCGTGGGTGCACTGACTGTGTTTCCCACCTACACTAATGTGGGGTCCACCGTGATGGATTTGTCAAATCCGCTCCATCCTTTCACCTTAAAGGACTTAGTAGGGCCCCTTGACTCAAGATCTTGTAGACCTAAAGCTAAGGTGGGCCATTCCAACCACGCTATGATCTACAAGTGTCGACTACAATGATCTGTTGGTCAGATAAATTCCTATCCGATCATCAACGGTTAAAAAGTCCTAATGGATCATTTATGTGCTCAAGACCTTCATAGTATGTTATTATCCATATTATAATATTAATATTAGTTTTATTATTATTACTTCATTATAAATCATCATTATTATTATTATTTTATTTTAGTTTATTTGTTGCATGTGTTTCAATCAGGTTGTGTACATACATAGTCATTATGGGGTGCACAATGATGCCTAATGAAATCCACTCCATCCACTTGTCTTGAATAGAGATTTTGGGCCATCCCACTAAAGATGAGGTGGATCAAATGTTCAGATGGGTCACTCCAAGTGAACATCAAATTCAAAACTCTCAATATCCTGATGATTTGATTAATTCAATGGTTGGATTGCTTGATTTAAGAATGTGGATTTCTTTTAAAGGTCTTAAAAGTACTAAGGTTTGTCTAGATGAAGATCCACAATTGAATTGGTGGTCGATCAGGTGGCAGACCTTCAAGCTGCAACCTAATGAATGGTGGATATATTAATCTATGACTCCAAATTTATACTTAAGGTTCAGTTTCAAAAGAATGTGATCTAAGAATCAATAGCTTGGAATGGGCGGATTTTGAATTATCAATTGTTGGTGAATATCGTAGGTTGGGTGTGTACCTTCACACAAGTTTGCTAATTTGAACTATAATGGTAACACCTGAGTACTGAAGGGTACAGGGTGTTACACTTGGGGTTGTGAAAAGGTTGACACATGCAGATGCTTCAAACTTTAAACCAAGCCAATATAAAGCTTACAATGATGAGTCTTCCTCGAGATGTTGATCTAGTCTTTACATAGTCTTCATGAGTGCTTGTGATCCATTCGGGACTACGAAATTTGAAAATTTTAATTGTGCCTTGAGTATAAGCACTTACACCTTTCTCGGATGGATCCTACTACTATAGGAGTTTTATATTGAAATATGTGATAAAAAAGGAGTAGAAAACGTAGTCGCTAATCATCTCTCTAGACTTGTCATATCTAATTCCCTTGAGCTAACACTAATTAACCACATGTTCCCTAACAAGCAATTACTTAAGCTCTTCCAACTAGATTGGTTTGCCGACATTGCAAATTATCTTTCCACAAGTTTCATGCCAATGCATTAAACCACACAAGATAAGAAGAAATTCTATATTGAGGTACGCAAGTTTTTCTAAGATGACCCATATCTGTTTAAATACTGCCTAGATTAAATCCTAAGGAGATGTACGCCAGATGGCGAATATCAAAGTGTAATCTCCTTCTATCACTCTTATGCCTATGGTGGTCACTTTTCTGCCAAAAAAGACGATGGACAAAATCCAGTAGTGCGGCTTTTATTAGCCCATTATGTTCAGAGACACCCATGATTTTTGCAAAGAATGTGAGTATTGTAAAAAATTGGGAGGATTGTCCCGTCGAAACATGATGCCACTAAACCTCATTCTGATCATTGAAGCATTCAATTGCTAGGGCATTAACTTCATGGGAACATTCCCCCAATCATTTACAAATATTTACATTTTTCTAGCAATTGCCTATGTTATCAAATAGATTGAGGCAATCTCGTGCTGATACTATGATCATCAAATGGTCATTCGATTCTTAAAAGAAAACATATTGTCCCTATTCGGAACACCTTGAGCCATCAAAAGTGATGGTAGGGCACACTTTTGCAATAGTTCATTTGAGACCTTAATGAAAAGATATGACATTTCACATAAAGTGAGCACCCCCTATCACCCACAGACTAGCGGTCAAGTTAAAATTTCCAACAAGGAAATCCAATAAATTCTAGAAAAACGGTGAGTCCTGACTGAAAGGATTGGTCAATCCAATTGATTAATGCTTTATGGGCTTATCGTACAGCTTATAAGACCCACATTGGAATGTCTCCCTTTAGACTTATCTATGGGAAGGCTTGCCACTTGCCCGTTGAGTTGGAACATAAGGCCCACTGGGCAATTAAAAATTTGAACTTCAATTTAAACAATGTCGGATCACTACAAAACTTCAACTGAATGAACTCGAAGAGATTCAGAATGATGCTTCGAGAATTCAAGAATTTACGAGGACATAATGAAGGTGTTACATAATTGGAACATTCTTCAGAAATCATTTATGCCAGATCATAAGGTCCTTTTGTATGATTCCCAATTACACATTTTTTTAGGTAAGCTTCGATCTCATTAAACTGGCCACTTCATCATTAAAATCAGTTATCCTTATGGGGGTGTTGAAATTGAAAATTCAATGAATGGTAACATTTTCAAAGTGAATGGTCATTTATTAAAGTCATTCGTTACGAAATTTGATTCAAAGGACATGTTCATCCCTCTTTTAATCCTGTGTTCTAGGATTGACCTCCTAGTCTTATGGAGGTGTAGTTAAGTTTACTGTTTTCCTCGGATTTAGTATTAGGACAATTTATTTTGCGACATCCAATCATGGAAGTAATGTAACATGCATTGTAAATTATTTACATCGATTTGTGCACCGCTACCCAAATTCCATGGAATTATGCGTCAACCAAGATGGTCACTCACTACCCAGAGTGCATTACGTCCATGATAAAATATATAAATCATTGGATGAGAGACCTCTAACACATCACTTGCACCAAAAGGAAAATCAATTGAACCATGAGAGTTTTGGAATGACAAGACACATGCCCAAGCCATAAAGGGAGGTAGCATAAGACTAACCTAATAAAGGAGAAAAGTAACATTAAGTTATCTCAATAAAAGAGAAGAGTAGCAATTAGGCTAACTCAACAAGAATAAGGGAAGATGAGCATAAGGCCAACTCAATATAGAGTGGAAGCATGTGTCAGTCTAAAAATTGACAAAGGGTAAGGATTGTATCCATCACCCTAAATAAATTCATAAAAATTATGCATAATTAAAATCATATATTAATCATTTTTTCCAAAAGGATAAACAATTGATAATGGTCCATCAATTAATTGCATGAAAAATCATAATAATATAAAAGTATACAAAAATAAGATAAATCATATCAACTCAAATTAGTGTAAGCTTAAAGGAATCCCTCACCTTATCCTTAGATCTAAACCATAGATAGATATCCATATAGGAAAGCTTCTACATAAATCACGATATCGCTTGAGCAAGAGGGAGACACCACACATGTGGAGAAGGAAGAGAATGACGAGCATCTAAGAGTCTCCTTCTCTCTCTCTCTCTCTCTCTCTCTCTCTCTCTCTCTCCTTGGACGCTGGGAGTGTTTGTGTGTGAGTGGAGAAGGGCATGCACTCCTTTTATAAAGGGCATGTGAGAGGAGATGTGTTTCACATCCCACTTGGATTGGGTTTCTCAAATTTAACATTTTTTTAGCGATATTTCTTTAAATCCAATTCATCCAGTGTGTTGGGATTGTCAAATAGGGCTAGGGTATATGATTTTCTTGGTAATCCAAAATTTAGATTCGCATAACTTAAAAATTCTCCTAACGGGTGTTAAAATAAACTTGATCTCAATTAATGGTTCATACTTAATGATTAGGTATCAATTATAGGAGAAATGTGTAGTTAGGATAGAAAAATGGTTGGACAAAATTTAGTGGTTAATTGATGGTAGAAAAAGTCTAAATATAAAATTTCACCTTTTGTACCAATAGGAAGGAACTGACTTCAAAATTTACGGTGTAGGATCATAGATCGGAGTCTAAATTTTGTATAAACTTGTAGTCATATAAGAATAAAGTGTGGGCCAAATTTAAGTTGCGATGGACAGCAGAAAATGGTTAAATTGAAAGATCCAGATTTATAAGGAGTCGGTAGCCTTAAAAGGATAACTTCACGCCTAAGCAAAAGCCTACCAAAGTGGGGTCTTCATATTTCACGCTTAGTCCATATTATGGGCAATCTAAGTCATTTATATGAAGGAAAATATCCTACTATGACTACCCACGAGGTTTCTTCACTCGATGGATACCAAAATCAATAGTTAAGGGGCTGATTTGCCAATTGGGTCATTTTGACAATGATCTAAGGGATAAAATTTGACATGTATTGTTAATTTATAATATATAGGCATGGTATAAAATTTCACATCAAACAGATGCGAGAACCATATGATCTAAAATTTAAGAGTCTAGGTTAATGACATTTTTGTAATTATTATTGATATTAGAGTTTTGAAAAATCTAATAGTTCTACATGGTTATAGACACATTTCTAAGTAATTCTTATAAAAAAACTTATAGGTAAATCATTATAAATAAAGAATTATTCACTAAATTAATTAAGGAAATGTACATATATCAACGAACATAATGAATGTTCTGATGACATGATAAAAATAAAAAAACCTGATGATTAGTACTCTGATGATGTATGTAAGTGGGTGTACAGTTAGTTTTGTAAACGAATGATCACAAGTGGGTTTTTAGAGTGATCAAGTTGCAGAACATGTATACAGTTAGATTCAAGTGACTTATTCACATGTGTAAGTTTCTCAAATTGTAGTTTTGATAGTGTGTTAAGCATATTCATAGGTGGCGAACATTATGAATGGATCAGAATCTTAATTTGATATGTGTACAAGTGGATGCAAATATCAAGTATTTAGTTTACTATAATCGGGTGGTCCAAACTCAAAGTGGACGGTCAGATATCTTTACCTATTGGTGGATAGTTGGCTGAATGATTGGTTATGATGGACAAGTGGAAATACTTGGACATATATTGGATGACTTGATATATCGATGAAGATCATTCTTAATGGTCATATTCATGTTGGAGAATATATGTTAAGCTAGGATAGGTAGATTGGTAATGTACACATGTACATATTAAGTTAAATTTCATAGTAACACTTGAGAACTTTTAATATTCGAGTATTGAAAAGTCTGGAGTATTACAATATATCTCCCTTAAACATTATTTCATCCCCAAATTTCATTACTTATACCATTTAAACCAATTCATTATGTTTAAGGTTTCAGTGTATTCTCTATAAGGTAGTTATATATGTTTAGGTATATGTATAATTGGCTACATGAACTCGGGATGCTATAATCTGGTGAAGGGTTACCTTCGTGATTGTAACTGGATGTGATTAAAAAAAAAGGTTCATGAGTATGTAACTTGGGACGCTATAAAGCGTTTAATTTTTAAACTATTAACACCTGAAATTCTCAGGCATGAGTATGTACTCGGGTAGCAAAAATTCAGGATGTTACATCTTTGATGTCATCGAACAACTCTTCGATGCAATAAAAAATGGTCCAAAATAGTCTAGCAAGTTGAGCTTGAAAATCAGAAATTCTTTATGTCATCAAACTGGCTTCGATGACATCGAACCTATCCCTTCAATGCAATCGAAGGATCTTCTATGGAATCAAAATTTGTACCCACTTGTCCAGCAACTAAACTCGATTTTCACTTAATTCTCGATGTGATCAATTTTCCTTTGATGGCATCGAACACTTACTTCGATGTCATCAATAGATGAGTTTAGTTTTTCTGAAATTCTGCACTTTGTAAATCCAATTTTCTTCCTTCTTCACTTAGTTTTCTTGGATCTTGGGCCCTTAAAATCTTCAATCTTAGTCTCTAAAGATCCATCCTTTGCCTTGGTAATCTTTAAGCTTCTATTTTAATGTTTTTAACATCCTTTTCAATCCAGGCTCTTAAAATCACCTTACAAAACAAACATGTGTAAATTTATCTATTAAACACCATCATGTCCATAAAACTAGGGAAATATGCAATATTTGGCACTCAACAAATTCTGGGTGATTTACAATGACATCGAAAATCCCTTCGATGACATCAAAGCCAGTTCGATAACATCAAAGGTTGGGAGATGACATAGAAGACTTACGACAAGTAGTTTTCGAATTCGAATCTAAGTGGACTTCACACCTTCGATGACATCGAAGACTTATCGAAGAAGTCATCGAAGGTATGCATAGTGTATAAATTTAAAGTGGTTTGCAAAGTTGGTAGAATAAAGCCTATTTAAATGGATATTTTGAAGCATTCCTAAAGCATTCCAAGCACAAGTTAGGGTTAGAAGAGTACAACATGGGGTGTAACAACTTCTAAGGTGTTCTTTCTTCTTTTCTAGTTAGTTTTTCATGTTTTTTCTTAAGAGTTTTTAGCTTAATCATATATTTGGTTGGCTAGTCTCTTATCTAGAGCTAAGAGGTGAAGTTTGTAGTTTATTTTGATACTTATTATACTTTGATTCAAGTTTATGTTGAAATTTTATTGATTATTAGTTTGAATGAAGGAATATTTTCAGTTTTCTATGATTTATTGTGACTACAATTACAATAGATTCTCAGAAAGCTTTTAATATCTTCTTACCTGTTTTGCAATTGTGTGATCTGTAAAATTTGTGATCTACTATTATCCATGGGCATGGTTGATGTATGAATTCCTTGCAATCATTACATTGGTGCTTCATGAGTGAACTAAACTAATGAAAGTTCAAATTTTGTCTTAACTACTCCATCATTCGACTGGATAGGATAGGACTCAAATTTCAGTTGTGTTCAATTGAATCTACTAAAATATCATCATAATAATACAAGTGGATCCTTAACGCTCTAGTTTTCATTACTTTGATATATTTAATTCACAACAAATTTTCTCTAAATTCCAATATTTTAGATTCTAGTTCCAATTCTAGTTACTTTAGAATACATACATGGTAAGTCCCTATGGATACGACCTTAGTCTCACTGAGATTATTACTACAGTGCAGCCCTAAAATTGGAGTTGTTAACACCAATTGCATTTATGGTATCAAATAATGAAATAACGTCATTTTTGTATCGGATAGCGAAAGCGACGTGGGGAGCAATGTTGTACACTAATTCTAACAATTCTTAGAAAACCAATGAGAGAATGGCATGTGACATTGCATGAGGGATAATAAGTGGATAAAAAAATCTTTAAAGATTTAGAGCATTTTTTTTAAGGATTACAGCTACCGTAAGTTTACTTTTACACATTAGAAGATGGTCAATGTACAAAAAGTGCAATTAAGCTGTTTAAGGATATGAAAGGTGTCACACCCCAAACTCGAGAACTGGGCTCACAAAATTTTTAACCACCGAATCCAGTGTCGACAGCTTTCGTAGTACCCCATTCTCAACTTCCAACTCCCATGCGCCAAGTTTTGATCCTGGGATCCTACAAGGAGAAATTTCAGGATGAATTATTTTTTTTTTGTAAAGGATTATAATCACAACTGTACCTAAGTTACCAAAATATCATCACCACATATCCACTAATACAATATTTGAGTAGTGATGAAAGGGAAATACATCATATAATAAAATTCTAAAAGATTGGGCACATGCTCCTGCCTCAATGCTGATGCGGTCTAGCATAACCTGCACGTAATGAACGTGCATAATCTTACTACGAAGCTTAGAGAGAGAGAGAGAGAGAGAGAGAGAGAGAGAGAGTGTGTGTGTGTGTGTGTGTGTGTGTGCACGCAATGCATGTGCCAAGCATACAAATGTTAGAGTAAGTGGAAATGATGAAAGGCTAAACTAGCAAGTCCATAAAGGATGTTAGCCATACTAAGACTATGCAATGCAAGGCCTACATGGCCGAATGCCATATGCTAGAGAAGCAACGCAAGCAAGCCAATCCTCAACTAGTACATGTATCAGTATGATTCATCACTGGAAACATCACCGAGGTCTAGTACACTCCAACACTAGTTGCTGCCCCATCGCGCGCATGACTAAGTGAGTGGAAGAGACCTCACTATCCGCCTTACCAATGGTATGCCAATGCCCACCCGACTCGTCGATAGCAGACTCATTTACGAGCTAGTCACACTCAACCTAGCTTACAACCCCCTACCCTCAGGAAGATAAGGTCACACCCCTTTTCAACCGATCATGACATAGTGGGAGACGCGGCCTACTGGTATTCAACACTCGGGTGCTCATGTTATCCACTCAGTCTTAATGTTGAAGCATCTAACTGGTACCACAAGGGTTTAGGGACTTTCAACCAAGGACATCCATAACACCCTAATGCTAGAACAATTATTTATGGCATCTAATCTGGCCATCCACAATATGCCTGTAGAGGCCATAACCCTAATGTTGCTAGGGCGTAAAGTGATTGTGACATATAAGATGCGAAATGCATGAGTCATACCATCTAAATCATGCATCAAACTTAGACATACCGCGCGATCATGTGGGGCAATCCTATCTCATATGGAGTCCCCTAAGTATCTCACCCCAATGACATATGCTATGATCAATCACCAACCACAACATGCATATAAATGATGCATATAGGCATATGTCTGGGCATGATGTCATTGTACTAAGCATGTTCTAGTGTATCCTACCAGGCCAAGTACACTAGCATGTTATCAAACATATCAGACAATAATCGGCCTTAATTGGCACATCATATATAGAGAGTGGGAACTGAATGAAATTTCAACCTAGAAATATAGAAGTTTATGTGGGATGACCCATGTTAGACTAACATCAGCTCCTCATGTAGCCTGCAAGTCATGAATAGAATTTATATAATAAGGCGGGGCCCACTGGGAGTGACCCAGATGGACACCCACATGTACAACATGTGTGTCGCTAGTCTACTAATCCATTTGGGCACATGGCCCACTAATGATGTCTCAAAATAATCAAATTATCAATGACATCACTATAATTACTTTAGTAAAATGATTTGCACTGTTTAATCATTGCTAATGTAAATTGACAGTTAAAGATCATTGGTTAGTCACTAGGATGTGATCATATGCTCATGGCCCATCCGAGTCTTGGGACTTCATCAGTTCAGGCAAAGTATATGCTTAAATGGATTTAATAAAACCATAGTTTCAACATTCACACACAAACTAATTTAAGGATTTGAATCCAAGATGCCAAAAATAACCAAATACTTAAGGGATCTTAATTCTAGGGATTCCCAAGTTCAAGGGATCCCAAAACTAAGAAATCCCAGGTCTAAGAGGTTTCTACCCCCACATTACCCTATAGTACGGCCCACCCGAGATCTCGATCAACTTGAATTTTGAGCCCATGACCTAACATGGTCTGATAAGATGGATGAATGAAGTGGATATGATACATACATCATGTAGGGTCCCATGTGTGGGGGCAGTAGTGTAACGCCCTGAAAATCGAAGGTCGAGCATAACTCAGCTCCCGAGTTCCAAAACATCACTTATGCAACATTTTCAATGATGGATGAATGTTAACTATATTAGTGCATAAGACATGAAGTAGATTAAGCCAAATTAGAAAATATAAATTAGGGACAGTTAGAATACGCAAGCGGAAGACTAGAAGAAATATATATACCAATATAAGTCCCCAAGATATGTATGCTCTACCAGGTCATAATTACATGTATTGTCTCAAAATACAAATATCTAAATGTGATAAATCACTATAAACATAATCCTGAATCCCCGTCACTCAGGACACAGCTCACATGAACCCACCTGAGAACTGCATGAAGGAGAATGCCTCCTCATCATCCTCTTACTCCTACTCTGCCTCATGGGTCGCATCATCATCTACAACTAAGACAGAGTCTGGTTGGTGTTTAACACCATCCCAGAACGTGGGAGTGAGTGATCAACTTAGTGGAACTATACCACAAAGGTTAACATGCTATCAATTCAATCAAGTAGTAATGATAAAATAATATAATCAAACATCCCTAATTGATCTGTTTAATGTAAGTATGTGTGAAGTAATGATGCATGCCCTCGCCTATACTCCCTCTGCGATCTTCATCTTATGGTTGCGCATGTCAGTCACTTCCTCTGTGCTCTGCTCATCATCAAACGACACTTGCAGTGCGGTACATGTACATGATTATCAAGTTCTTATTGATCCTTTTTCATACAACAGGATTAGAAAGCTAAGGTACCTCCCTTATATCAATACCCAAACAACGATCCATTATAAGGTCGTCAGTTCTAGACAATCTCATATGATATTATAGTTATAAATTGCTATAAAGGGCTCGTCACCAATCAATATAGGTCTAGTTATATCCTAGATACTACAATAAGGCTCGTCACCCCAATGTGGTTTCAAGATATACTCGAAGTCACTACAAATGGCTCATCACCAATCAGAGTAGGCTGACAGCTTGAATATAGTATCTCATACCGCCATAATCGGCTCACGAGTCTAAGTTGCTCATTGGTCATTACGGGGAGGCTCGTCGCCCCAGCGTAGGCCGACAACATACCACCATGTCCGGCTCATGAGTCTTAGTGATCGTGGTACCAAGGTTGACAGAGTTTCACTGGTGAGTTTGGTACCTTATATTCAAACAATAGCATCCAAACATGGTGAACATACATCGGTCAATCGGGTGAATTGATGAGCTTAACTAGGATGATCGCACATTGAGTTGATTGACATGAAATGCATAAGCACTTCGTGTGGCATAACCACTGTCAAACACCCCAAGTACGGCTTGGATTCGTCGAACACATCCTACATAAAAAAAATATTCTCAACCACCAGTTTAAGTATTATCGATTACATGGACTGTGATACAGTCCCAACAATGTACAATCACAATAATAAACTGTTTCAAATAGAAACAAATGCGTTTGATTTGGGAAGTTATCTTATTTAAACATAACAGAAAGAGTAATTGGAACAATCATCATATTTCATTGATATTGAGTTCATTTACATCCTCGTTACATCCCTTGATTCTAAAATAGATCATTTTGAGAAACTAAAGCGTTATAAATGAAGCTTTATATATCAAATCTGGAATTCGGCAGCCTTTTGGCAACTATTTTGATCATCTCCTAGGAGTTAGGAGGAATGTTGATTTGATCAACTTGGCTTCACTTTTGAGCTCATCCTTTAGGCAAAGGAGAGGGTCTGAAGTGATGAAGAGTGAACTTGAATGCTTTCAGGAGATCCGTGTAACACCTCAAATTTTTACCAACCTGGAGTTAGGCGTCCTTAGGAAATGGGTCAACCATAACACCTTGGTAACCTCTTAGAACTCAATTCCAAAGCTCGAGAAATCATTTAGAACTAAATTCTTTAGAAATTTAACGTGAATTAACTAGCGCTACACTAGATTTCCTACCAAATTAGCACCAACCACTTTAAATACGATCTGTAAGACCCAAAACCTCTAAAATTGTTAACGCTACGTTACCTTAAAATCTAGGATCCAACTCTAAATGTAATTGCTCCCGAGAATGCTTTGTAACTTTGTATTGGTTCTAGACTGCGCATCGAGAGTCTGATAGCTATGAACTTAGACCATTATAATCGCCTAGTTGGACTTTTCAATCACCTAGAAGATCAAGCTCAAACGATGTCCTGAGACCATTTTATTGAGCTCGAAGTAAAGAGGGTAGGAAAATGAAGATTTTTAGAAAATTAATTATATTTTTATGAAATCTGAAATGTTTCACTTGCGCATTATTTTTAAGCGTTCTGACCATTAGAATTTGACCCAAATTTACCCTCGGATTAGGATAGGTGGCCCTTACATGTCATAGTACTTGTAGCTCTGATCGAATTCCCGTAACCGTTGAACTGAAACTGGTCTGCCATGGTCGATCTGGAAACCTGACTGGACTGAAAACTTAGATTGACCTAGATCCAGTATTAGAGAGCTTAAGTCCGACCGTATTTATTAACAGGACCTCCAGAAGTGCTCCGTTGGATCAGAACAGACCTGATTTGGTTATAACCTAAGTATACCTTGGCCTTAAGTCTATTTTTATCAAGTTTAGGCTTATAAATAAGGCTTAAAACTCTCATTCCAAATAGCATACAAATTTCCGAACCCTAGCTTTCTAAGAGGGAGAAAAGAGAGAAAAAGTGAAGGAGAAGTTGGTGCTACTTCCTGGGATTCTTCCCAGTCTCTCTACTTGCCTCATCCACCCTTTTGTATCGTTATTCCGGTGATTCTAATTTCATTCTAGGTAAGAAAATCCTAACCCTAACCTGTTTTAAGGTTCTTATAGGTACAAGTAGCTAAGTAGTTGACTTACCTTGTGTTATAGGCCGTCATATCGACGTTGACGAAGACTTAGAGTCTCTATTGAATTCGTTACACTTCTATGGCATAAGGTGCAGATTTTAGATACTTAAGTTACCATTTTTCAAAGCTTTCAATGTTGTTTAATGGTAGATTGTTGACAAGAATATTATTTCATATGTAGAACATGTCAACCGATTTTTATTTTGAATACATACGAAGAATATGAGATTTTTGCTATTTTAGGTATTTGTAGGAAATACCGTATACATTTAAATTTTGCTGATATGATTGCCATGAGTATTTGTCGTGCATATATGCTAGTTATGGATGTATGATCTATTTGGCAAAAGGATTCGCCCTAATACATATTTCGGCCAATGTACGCTATGTATGTTATTAAGTGTAGTCTAAGTGTTTGTTGAAATGCCTAAATTAATATGATTATATGTATTGAATGTAAGAACATGATTGTTGTATATTAGACATCTCCTTGATATAAGGATCTGTCATATTATATGTTGAAATCAACATACGTCAAGTACGGTGGAGTTGTGTAGTCTAAGTGTTTGTATAAATGCTTGCGTGAATAAGTACTTAATAAATGGTGCTGTAGACTAGTGTTGAGATAGGATTCTTAACTACGTTGATGATGTGTATGATTTCCTCCATGTATGTTGTTGAATTGATTTCCTTATATATGAAATGCTTGTGTATGCTTAACTGCGTATGTTGTACCCTATAATATATTGATAACATGCTTGGATTACTTGATATTTCAATTCCGTCTCTCTCATATGCTTACTGATTCAGATTGCAAGTGTTTGGGGCTATGCTATAGTCCAGGCAGTCGGTAACAAACTTGAACTCATGGTTGAATTCTATTCACCACGTAGGACATGTTTGAAAAACCTGAGCCGTGCTTTGCTTGTCGACAGTGGTTAGGCCATACGAGGTGCTTATGCACTTCATGTCGATCAACTCAACGGGCACTCGTACTAGTCGAACTCGTCCAATAAGCCGATTAGCCCGATGTATGTTAACCATATATGGACGCTACTACTTGAATCTAAAGTACCAAACTTACCAGTGAAAATCCCTCTAACCATAGTACCTCGATCCGCTAAGACTCATAAGCCAGGCATGGTGGCATGGGACATCGTGGTCCAGCTGTCGGCCTACGCTGGGACCACGAGCCTCCCCGTAGTGACCACTGAGAAACCCAGACTCGTGAGCCAATTATGGTGGTATGGGACATTATATTCGAACTATCGGCCTACACTGATAAGGTGATGGGGGAGCGGTGCAACGAGTGCGTGTAACAGCCCTAACAGCCCTTTGTACTGACCTCGAGCTTACTCTGAGTCTATGTGGAGGCGACGACCCTTCCGTAGCAATAAAAGTACAAACTAGGCCTGTATTGATAAGGTGATGGGGGAGCGGTGCAATGAGTGTGTGCAACAGCCCTGATAGCGCTTGCAGCGACCTAGAACCATATCATCGTATGAGAATACTAGGAGTGATGACCCTAGACTGGATCATTATTAGGAATTGATATAAGGGAGGTACCATTGCTTCCCAATCCTACTGTATGAAAGGACTAATAACAACTTGGTAATCATATTCATATCGCACTGTATGTGCTTGGAAGATGTGGAGCACTGAGGGAAGAAAGCATGCAGCGAACGTAAGATGGTGTCGCATGAGGGAGTATGTTGGCAAAGGCATACATCATGTCATTTTATTCTTACATTAATTACAGTATTTAAGAATGTTTAATTTTCTTGCTTTATCATTATTGCTTGATTGATTTGATAACATGTTAACCTTTGCTCTATGATTCCACTGAGTTGACCACTCACTCCCATGTTACGGGACGGTGTTGTACACACCAACCAGTCCCTATTTTAGTTTCAGATGATGACGATGCTTGTAAAGTAGAGCCAGACTTGATGATGATGAGGAGGATTCCTCCTATATGCAGGTTCTGATCGACGGGGTTACAGGGTTACTAATTAGATGCCAATACACTTGGTATTTTTCCTTTTATTTAAACTCCCATGTATATTCTTTTCTTTCTATTTTTGGAGTATGCATGTATTTAGTTAACCTGGTAACATGTTCACACTCTGGAGACTTACAATCAATTATATATTTTATATATTTATCATAGTCTTCCGCTTGAGAAACTTAACTGTCTCTGGAGTGTGATATGTTGTTTTGGTCTAATCCCACTCATATTTTCTGCACTAACATGAACAACATTCATCCATCATTGAAAATATTACATAAGTGATGTTCTAGAACTCGGGAGTGGAGTTTATGCTCGACCCTCAATTTTCAGATGGTATTAGAGCATGATTTGAATTAAACAGGGCCTCGGTTATGGTAACGTGACGCACACTAACCCACTCTGACTTAGGAAGGGGGCGATGGAACTTAGAAACCACATTAGAATCTCAAGTTTTATCGACAGGCGAGACTGAATTTTGTAATTTAGTCCACAGTTCTTCTAATTTATTTTGTTGAGATTCATATACCCAGCTACACCCGAATCTCACCACCACCATAGACCGGATCTCTATTGTTACTAAGTAATTCAGTAGGCTACACAAAGGATCGCAACAATAATAAAATCTAGGACTATAAAGGAAAGAAAACGTTTAAGTTCATATGTTCCACCGTTCCACTCTATCTAGGACCATCCTCAATTAAACCATAGGTCATCAAATCATTTCTTTTTGCCTCCAAGCTCATCCTTTTGGGCCTCCTCTTTACACTTTTAGAACCTTCAACTTAAGGCCAACTCACCCCCAACCGGTGTTGTTCTTGGTCCCCATCTCACATGACAAAAGCATTAATGCCTACTTTACCTATGAATGATACCCCAAAGTTCCCTCAAATGCATTCATTTCTATATATGTCATTCCTCATCTTGACACCTATCCATCTCAACATCCCTCATCAATCTCACCACTCTCATGAAGTATCAACCAAGGGATTGAAAATAACTTCTTAGGACTCAATCCTAAAGTCTAACCCATTTCCTTTAAAATCTCTCCTTTCACCACCCCATTTTTCAACTTTTTCTAAGTCCTTTCATACTAGACATAAATCATAACGTATAAATGATGAAGAATAATGCTTAAACAAAAAGTTACTATAAATAGTAAATATATGTATAAATTAGACTTTTGACTATTCAAATTATGAAATCTCATGGAATAAATGGGTTAGTTGGATAGATTAGTGTCTCCTACCCTAAAATCATATGTTACAAGTCATATAAAATCATTTCAGTTTGCAAATTGACTGTGAAAATGCCTCAAATGGAGTCGGGGGCCAAACAGAGCACTTATAGGGGGACACAGGGTGGGACCCAAACTTTTTTGGGGCCTGGGGGGCAGGAGGTCCTCGCCTAAATGGCGAGCCCTCGCCAGTTTATCCAGTGGTCGACGAGGCCTCACCGGTCAATGGGCTCAGCCGAGCCAATCGTGTTTGGGGCTTAGTGGAATCCTATGGTACAGGGTTCGGCCACCCATTCATTCCAAATCTACTACTTTCTTCACAAATTAGCCCCATAAGCTCTCTTTTTCTTCTAAACTTGTTGTTTTCTCTCTCCGACCTCCCTTCCAATCGTTCCTCCTTTCATTTTTCATTATTTCTATCATTCCTCCACTGTTCTCAATCATATCCAGCAGCTACTTAATCCATTTTCCGCGATTGGAGCTCCCAAGCTCCCATTTCAAGTTCCAAAATCGTGCCAGCCCCCAACCCCTCCTATCTTGATCCATCCTATGTTCTATTTTCCCTTTCTTTGACCTATTACACTCCTCCTTTAAACCCAGATTCGTGGTGACCCATTAGGTCAATGTTTTCTTCCATTTCATCAATTTTTCATGGCTCCTTTTGAGTTAGTTTTAGCCATTTTATCAATCTCTCCGCTTTACCGTCGGGTGAGACCAAATACGGTAGCTTAGTCCACAAATAGTGACCATCTAGTGCTAGTACATCTAGAGTTTTGGACCTAGAGTTAGTACTCCTAGATTTTGAAAGATCTGACGATATAGGAAATCCAATTTCAATTAGACAATCTTGACTCTAAGTGATAAAACAATCCCCTGTAGTAGAAATGGTATGAAACCATCTAGCGTATAAGCTTAGACATTCGATTACAGCTAGTGAGTTACAGACTAGGCTACTAGTTATATTAAGTAGTGTAAAGCCTATATATGCTAAGGAATAGTAGGATTGATTTGGTTGGAGTAGGACTCCATTCCTTTGATAGATCCTCATAATATTCATAGGCTCCTTTAATAACTCTCAGGAAGCTTACTTCACTTAGAACTAGTCACGCGTAGGGAAGACTTATATATCACTCAGATGAAATGCTAGGATAAACCAGCACACCCCTTAGAATTGCCTTCCTAAGGACTTGTTATAATTGGGAACGCGGAGTAAAGGAATTGTATATTAGCGATGTATTTGTGGTTTGAATTGCATTCTTAATCCTAGTAGTTACCAATAGATCCAATGTTTTGATTAAGCAGAAGATCGACATCAACTAGGATTAAGAACCGATACGGTAAATTTTCTGTCTTATCTAGACAGAAAGTCTATGTATCTGGCTCAGACCCACTACACAACTTTTCTTCCATGTTGGCCTAACCACCTACAACCAAAAGTTATTACTTTGTCTTTGGGAAATGTCGAGGACTTATAGCCAATAGAGATTAGGCTCCTTTCTACAACTATAGGTACTAATGCCATAGAACGCATCATTAACAAAGGAAGACCAATGTAGTGAGAGGTTATTTCCCATTTCATGTCAAGGATAGGTCCTAAATTACACCTCGTTTTGACATACGGATCGACACATAGAATCTTGAGCTTTGAGAGTAGAAATAATTTTTAAGGGGGGTAGAACCTTATGAGCATAATCTAGTAAGGTCAGCTTAGGAAGCATGGTTGGCCCTTTCCCCACTGGCCCAGGATCGAAGAAAATTCAGAAAATAATTAAGGCGAAGGTCAGTGTATCCATAAAACTACTCGTTAAATTCACGACACAAAGTACAACCTCATAAATAGGACTTTTAAACCTTTTAGTGATTGGCTTTCCCTAAGCTTTTAGAGTGATTGGACTACGGAGTTACTGAAATGTACAAATGCAAAACATTCGCGGCTTGACCCAATTCTCAATCCTGGCAGACTACCAATGGACTCACTGCTTGACCAAGCAGAAGACTAGAATCCACTAGGATTAGGAAAGGGATACAACGTTGTCTACCCTGGCCAGGTGGACATTCGACGTATCGGGATCAAGCCCACTACAATCATCTTTCCGTATGGGTCGACCATTGAACATATTGTTAGGCAAAAGGAATAATAGAATCTTTACTCTTTACCCTTAGTAAATTTTGGGGATGAAACTATTTTTAAGGGGGTTAGATTGTAACACCCCAGATTTTTACCAACCTGGAGTTAGGCGTCCTTAGGCAATGGGTCAACCATAACACCTTTATAACCTCTTAGAACTCAATTTCAAAGCCTGAGAAATCATTTAGAACCAAATTCTTTAGAAATTTAACGTGAATTAACTAGCGCTACACTAGATTTCTTACCAAATTAGCACCAACTACTTTAAATACGATCTGTAAGACCCAAAACCTCTAGAATTGTTAACGCTACGTTACCCTAAAATTTAGGATCCAACTCTAAATATAGTTGCTCTCGGGAATGCTTTGTAAGTTTGTATTAGTTCTAGACTGTGCATCGAGATTCTGATAGCTATGAACTTAGACCATTATGACCGCCTAGTTGGACTTGTTAATCACGTAGAAGATCAAGCTCAAACGATGTCCTGAGACCATTTTATTGAGCTCGGAGTAAAGAGGGTAGGAAAATGAAGATTTTTAGAAAATTAATTATATTTTTATGAAATTTGGAACGTTTCACTTGCACATTATTTTTAAGCATTCTAACCGTTAGAATTCGACCCAAATTTACCCTCGGATCAGGATAGGTGGCCCTTACATGTCATAGTACTTGTAGCTCTGATCGAATTTCCATAACCATTGAACTGAAATTGGTCCGCCATGGTTGATCTGGAAACCCAACCGGACTGAAAAATTAGCTTGACCTAGATTCAGTATTAGAGATCTTAAGTCCGACAACATTTAGTAACAGGACCTCCAGAAGTGCTCCGTTGGATCGGAACAAACCCGATTTGGTTATAACCTAAGTATACCTTAGCCTTAAGTCTATTTTTGTCAAGTTTAGGCTTATAAATAGGGCTTAAAACCCTCATTCCAAATCCCATACAAATTTCTAAACCCTAGCTTTCTAAGAGGGAGAAAAGAGAGAGAAAGTGAAGGAGAAGTTTGTGCTACTTCTTCGGATTCTTCCCAGTCTCTCTACGTGCCTCATCCACCCTTCTGTATCGTTATTCTGGTGATTCTAATTTCGTTCTAGGTAAGAAAACCCTAACCCTAACCTATTTTAAGGTTCCTATAGGTACAAGTAGCTAAGTAGCTGACTTACCTTTTGTTATAGGTCGTCGTATCGACGTTGACGAAGACTTAGAGTCTCTATTAAATTCTTTACACTTCTATGGCGTAAGGTGCAGATTTTAGACGCTTAAGTTACCATTTTTCAAAGATTTCAATGTCGTTTAATAGTAGATTGTTGACAAGAACGTTGTTTCACATGTAGAACATGTTGACCGATTTCTATTTCGAATACATACGAAGAATATGAGATTTTTGGTATTTTAAGTATTTGTAGGAAATACCGTATACGTTTAAATTTTGCTGATATGATTGCCATGAGTATTTTCCATGCATATATGCTAGTTATGGATGTATGATCTATTTGGCGAAAGGATTTGCCCTAATACATGTTTTGGCCAACGTACGCTATTGTAACACCCCGGATTTTTGCCTACCTGGGATTAGACGTCCTTAGGCAATGGGTTATCCATAGCACCTTGGTAGCTTCTCAAAATTCAATTCCAAAGCCGGAGAAATCATTTAGAACTTAATTCTTTAGAAATTTAAGGTGAATTAGCCAGCGCTACACTAGATTTCTTGTAAAATTAGCACCAACCACTTTAAATACGATCTGTAAGACCCAAAACCTCTAGAATGGTTATCGTTACATTGCCCTAAAACCTAGGATCAAACTCTAAACCTGTTTGTTCTCAGGAACCCTTTGAAACTTTATATTGGATCTAGATCGCGCGTCGAAAGTCCGATATCTATAATCTTAGACCATTACGACCGCTTAGCTGGACTTGATAATCGCTTCGAAAATCAAGCCCAACTGATGTTCTGAGGCTATTTCATTGAGCCTGGAGTAAGGAGTGTCAGAAAGAGTGAAATTCATTCAAAATTAAATGTGATTTAAATAAATCTGGCACGTTTCGCTTGCGGGTTAAGTATAAGCATTCAGACCGTCGGAATCTAACCCAAATACACGCTCGGATCAGGGAACATGTCCCACTCAGGTCAGTATACTTGGAATCCTCGATCGAGTCTCAGTGACCGCTGAACTAAAACTGGTCCACCACGTGCGATCTGGGAACACTATCGGAATGAAAACTTAATGTGATCAGGATCCAATATCCATGAGCTTAAGTCCGACCGCATTTGGTCAAGGGACCTCCAAAAATGCTCTTTTAGATTGGGAAAGACCCGATTTGGCTATAACCCAAGTATACCTTGACTTAAAGTCTATTTTGGTTATGTTTGGGCTTATAAAAGGGCCTTAAACCCTTAGCTTTCTAACCCATATGAATTTGGGAAAAACCCTAGGAGAGAAGAGAGAAAAGAGAGAGAAGGTGAGGGAGAAGCTGGGACTTTCTCCCAGGGATTCTTCCCTGCTGCTCCATGTGCCAAGTCGTCCATCTGTGTTGTTCTTTCAGCGCTTCCAACGTCATTTTTAGGTAAAAAATTCTACCCCTAACCTGTTTAGGTAATCCATGTAGCTGTAGTGTTAATATAGCTAACCTATTTCATGGTGTAGGTTGTCAATCAGTCGTTGACGACGATGTAGAGTTCTTATTCAATTCATTATGCTTCTACGGCGTAAGGTGCAGATTTTAGATGCTTAGATTACCCATTTTCAAAGCTTTCAATGCCATTTAATGGTAGATTGTTGACAAGAATATTGTTTGACATGTACAACATGTTGTTTGTTTTTCATTTCGAATACATACGAAGAATATGGGATTTAGGGTATTTTAGGTATTTGTAGAAAATACTGTATACGTACGTATTTTGCCGATATGATTTCCATGAGTATTTGTCGTGTACCTATACTAGTTATACTTGTATGATCTGTTTGGTGAAGAGATTCGCCCTAATGCACATATTGGCCGACATATGCTAAGTAGACTAACGTGTGTAGACTAAGTGTCTGTTGAAATGCTTAAATCAATATGATTTATGCCTACCATATGTTTTGAATGTAAGAACATGATTGTTGTGTATTAGACATCTCCTTGATATAAGGATCTGTCATATTATATGTTGAAATCAACATACGTCAAGTACGTTGGAGTTATGTAGTCTGTGTTTGTATAAATGTATGTATTAGTAAGTATTGAGTAAATGGTGTTGTAGATTAGCGTTGAGACTAGATTCTCGACTAATTTGATGATGTACATGATTTCTTCCATGTTTGTTATATTCAAATTGATTACCTTAAATATATATATATGAAATGCTTGTATATAGTTAAATTGCTTATGTTGTATTTTGTAACATGTTGCTAACATGCTTGAATTACTTGTTATTTTAATTTTTATTTATCTCATATGATTACTGATTCACATTACAAGTGTTTGGGGCTATACTCTAGTCCAGGCAGTTGGTAACATATTAGAATTCATGGTTGAATTCTATTCACCACGAAGGATGTGTATGACGAACCCGAGTCGTACTAGAGTGTCGGCAGTGGTTAGGCCACACGAAGTGCTTGTGCACTTCATGTCGGTCGATTCAACGTGCGCTCGTGCTAGTCGGACTCATCAAGTAACCCGACCGACCATTGTATGTTCACCTTGTATTTGTCATAACTGCTTGAACCTAGGGTACTAAACTTACCAGTGATAACCTTGATAACCGTGGTACCTTGATCCATTAAGACTCATGAGCCGGGCATGGTGGTATGGGACACCGTGGTCGAGCTGTCGGCCTACGCTGTGGCCAGAAACCTCCCCGTAGTGACCAGTGAGCAACCTAGACTCGTGAGCAGATTATGGTGATATGGGACACTATATTCCTGTTGTCGGCCTACACTGATAAGGTGATGGGGGAGTGGTGCAACGAGTGCGAGCAACAGCCCTGACAGCCCTTTGTAGTGACCTCGAGCGTACTATGAGTCTACGTGAGGTGAACAACAAGACTACAAACTAGGCCTGTATTGATAAGGTGGTGGGGGAGTGGAGTAACGAGTGCGTGCAATAGCCCTGGTAGCCCTTGCAGTGACCTAGAAATATACCATCGTATGAGACTACTAGGAGTGACGACCGTAGACAGGATCCTTGTTGGGAATGATATAATGGAAGTACCCTAGTTTCCCAATCCTGTTGTATGAAAAGGACTAATAACAACTCGATAATCATATTCATATCGCACTGCATGTGCCTGGAAGATGTGGAGTACCGAGGGAAGAAAGCATGCCACAGACGTAAGATGGTGTCGCATGAGGGAGTATGTCGGTGAGGGCATCCATCATGTCATTTCATTCTTGCATTAATCACAGTATTTAGGAATGGTTGATATGCTTGCTTTATCATTATCGCTTGATTGATTTGATAACTTGTTAATCTTTGCTCTATGATTCCACTGAGTTAGCTACTCACTTCCACGTTATGGGATGGTGTTGCGCACACCAACCAGTCCCTATTTTAGTTGCAGATGATGGCGCTGCTTGCGAAGCGGAGCCGGACTTGATGATGATGAGGAGAATTTCTCCTATATGCGTGTTCTGATCGACGGGATTACAGGGAGGTTGATTAGACGCCATGACACTTGTCATTTTATATTTTTAGAGCACTCATGTATATTTTTTTTGTTCATTTTTGGAGTATACATGTATATATTTAACCTGGTAACATGTTCACACTCTGGAGACTTACAACAGTTTGTATATGTTATACATACTATCACAGTCTTCCGCTTGCATAATTTAATTGTCTCTGGAGTATATATGCTGTTTTGGCTTAATCCCACTCATGTTTAATACACCAACATAGACAACATTCAATCATAGGCATTTATGTTGCATAAGTGATGTTCTGAAACTCGGGAGTTGGGTTTCTACCCGACCCCCGATTTTTGGGATGTTACAGATGGTATCAAAGCATGATTTGGATTAAACCGGACCTGGGTTATAGTAACACGACGCACACTGGCGCACTCTGACTTAGGAAGGGGGTGATGAAAACTTAGAAACCACATTAGAATCCCAAGTTTTGCTGACAGGTGAGACTATATGGTAATTTAGGCCATAACGTATCTTTGGTTGCGTGAAGCGGCCTAAGTCGCCTCTAGGCTGTCAGTCGATGGATTCGAGTCATTCCCTGAAGAATTTCAAACCTAGAAATGAATGTCCTTAGGTTGTGGGTCAACCACAACCCTTACACTCAATCTCAAGGCCTAAAACCCCTTTTTTTATAATTTCTTCAAAATCTCTCCTTTCACCACCCCATTCTTTAACTTTTTCTAAGTCCTTTCACACTAGACATAAATCCTAATGTGTGAATGATAGTGAATCATACTTAAACAAAAATTTACTATAAATAGTAAATATATGTATAAATTAGACTTTTGACCATTCCAATTATGGAATCTCGTGGAATAAATGGATTATTTGGATAGATAAGTGTCTCCTACCCTAAAATCATATGCTACATGATGCATAAAGTCATTTTTGTTTGTAAATTAGCCCCAAAAATACCTCAAATGGAGGGGGGGACCAAACGATCAACTTTTAGGTTCCGAGGTGGGAACCTAACTTTTTTGGGGCCTAGGGGGCAGGAGGACCTCGCCCAAAGGGAGACCCCTTGCCAGTTTGACCAAAAGTCGGCAAGTCAACGGTCTCAGCTGGGTCCGGGCTTCGGGCGGATTGAGCTTGGGGCCTAGTGGAACCCCTCCATACAGGGTTCGACCCTCCGTTCATTCAAAATCACATACTTCCTTCACAAACTACCCCTCCAAGCTCTCTTTTTCTTCCAAAACTGCTGTTTTCTCTCTCCAACCTCCATTCCAATCATTCCTTCCTTCATTTTCTGTTATTTTTCTCATCCCTCTACTGTTCTCACCCCTACCCAGCACCTACACTCTCCATTTTCTGCGGTTGGAGCTCTCAAGCTCTCATTTGAGGCTCAAAATCGTGTGAGCTTCTAACCCAACCCATTTCACCCTTTTCCCTTTGTAATCCCAGCCTTTTGGGGCCTGTTTCCCTCCTCTATCAGACCTAGATTCGTGACAACCCATTAGGTCAGTCTTTTCTTTCATTTCACCACTTTTTCAAGGCTCTTTTTGAGTTTGTTTTAGCCATCTCCTCGATCTTTATGCTTTACCGTCGGGCGAGACCAAACATGGTAGATTAGTCCATAAATAGTGACATCTAGTGCTAGGACATCTATATTTTTGGACCTAGAGTTAGTACTCCTAGATTTGAAAGATCTGACGATATAGAAAATTCAATTTCAATTAGATAATCTTGACTCTAAGTAATAGAATAATCCCCTGTAGTAGAAATGGTATAAAACCATCTAACGTATAAGCTTAGGCTTTAGATTACATCTAGTGAGTTATAGACTAGTTTACTAGTTATATTAAGTAGTGTAAAGCCTATATATGCTAAGGAATAGTAGGTTAGATTTGGTTGGAGTAGAACCTCATTCCTTCGATAGATCCCCTTAATACTTATAGACTTCTGTTATAACCCTTAAGAAAGTTGTTTTAACTTACAACCATTCACTCTCAGGGAAAACTTATAAATCCCTTAGATTAAACTTAGAATAAACCAGCATGCCCCTTAGAATTCCCCTTAAATTTGCCTTCCCAAAGACTTCTTACAATCGGAAACGCGGAGTAAAGGAACTGTATATATAAGCGAAGTATTCGCGGTTTGAATCGAATTCTCAATCCTAGTGGTTACCAATAAATCCAATGCTCTGATCAAGCAGAAGATCGATATCGACTCGGATTAAGAACCGATACGGTAAATTTTTTGTCCTAGCTAGATAGAAAGTCTATGTATCCGGCTCAGACCCACTACACAATTTTTCTTCCGTGTTGGCCCGACCACCTACAACCAAAAGTTATTGCCTTGCCTTTGGAAAATGTTAAGGACATACAGCCAATAGAGATTAGACCTCTTACCACAAACTCACATCCGTCCTTGAAATCTATCACAACACCCATAATTTCAGCCCCTTTTTATAATCATAGGTACCAATGCCATAGAACGCATCATTAGTAAAGGAAGACCAATGTAGTGAGACGTTGTTTTTCATTTCATGTCAAGGATAGGCCCTAAGTTATATCTCGTTTCAATATACGGATCGGGACATAGATTCTTGAGCCTTAAGTAGAACTAAGTTTTAAGGAGGGTAGAACGTATTAAGCCCAATCTAGTTAGAATTAGCTGATACAACCATTGGACAGAGTAGTGCAGCGGAAGCGTGATTGGCCTCTTCCCCACTGGCCCAGGATCGAAGAAGTCGATTTAGGTGATACATAAGGTTAGGTCATTAAATAGGATTTGAACCTTCCTTAGAATGTCAATACGAAAGTCTCTCTAGGTACTCATTACCCTTAGCTAATTTTGGGGACAAAATTTTATTTTAAGGGGGGTAGATTATAACACCCTGGATTTTTACGTACATGGGATTAGACGTCCTTTGGCAATGGGTCAACCATAGCACCTTGGCAGCTTCTCAAAATTCGATTCCAAAGCCGGAGAAATCATTTAGAACCTAATTCTTTAGAAATTTAAGGTGAATTAGCCAGCGCTACACTAGATTTCCTACAAAATTAGCACCAACCACTTTAAATACGATCTGTAAGACCTAAAACCTCTAGAATGGTTACCGCTACTGTAACACCCTGAAAATCGGGGGTCGTGTATAAACCCAACTCCCGAGTTCCAGACCGTCACTTATGCAACAAAAATGATTATGATTCAATGTTGTCTGAGTTAAAGCATTCACATGAGTAAAAGTATACCAAAACTGCAATTCATACTCCAGATTCAGTGATAAAAGCAAGCGGAAGACTAAAGGATATACATATCACTATATGGAAAACAAAATAGATCTCAACTGTCTCCAAAGTATGAATACATCTCTGAGTCTCATATACATGTAAATAAACAGAAATCAAATGTCAAAATAGTCCCACTGAGAAGTCCCGTCAATCCAGGCCACTTAAGCAAAGCCGTAGTGGTACTGCATATATGAGAACTCATCCTGGTCCTCATCATAATCCGGCTCTGCCTCCTGAATCGCTGCCTCACCTACATCTAAGACAGGGTCTGGTGGGTGTTACAAACACCATCCCATAACGTAGGAATGAGTAGCTAACTCAGTGGAATAATAGAGCAAAGATTAGCATGTTCTCAAATCAATCATGCGATAATAGTAAAGCAGTAAATCAAACATTCCTAATACTGTTATTAATGCAATATGACATGACATGATGGATGCCCTCATCGACATTCTCCCTCATATGACACCATCTGCGTCCGCGGCATGCTTGCGTACCGCTCAATGCTCCACATCTTCCAGGCACATGTAATGTGATGGTGATATGATTACCGGGTTATTATTAGTCCATTCAAACAGCAGGATTGGGAAACTAAGGTACTTTCCTTATATCAATCCCAACACAGATCCTGTCTAGGGTCGTCACTCCTAGTAATCTCATACGATGTATATTTTGTACGTCGCTACAAGGGCTGCCAGGGCTGTTGCTCGCACTCGTTGCACCGCTCCCCCATCACCTTATCAATACAGGCCTACTTGTACTCTCGTCGCTACGGAAGGGTCGTCGCCTCCTGTAGACTCATAATACGCTCGCGGTCACTACAAAGGACTCGTCGCCTGATCAGTGTAGGCCGACAGCAAGAATATAGTTTCCCATACCACCATAATCTGCTCACGAGTCATAGGTGCTCACTGGTCACTACGGGGAGGTTTATGGCCCCAGCGTAGGCCGATAGCTCGACCACGGTGTCCCATACCACCATGCCTGGTTCATGAGTCTTTGTGGATCAAGGTACCATGGTTGACAGGGTTTATAATGGTAAGTTCAGTACCCTAGGTTCAAGCAGTTATGACTCATACAGGGTGAACATACAATGGCCAGTCGGGCTACTTGACGGGCTCGACTAGCACAAGCGCATCTCAAGTCGAACGACATGAAGTGCATAAAATACCTCGCGTGGCCTAACCACTGCCGCCAACTACAAAACACGACTCGGGTTCATCGACGCGTCGCTCGTGGTAAAGATAAGCTAACCATGGATTTACTCGGTTGCTGACTGCCTGGACTAGGTATAGTCCCAAACAATTATGAATCCACATCAGCAATCATATAAGAGTAATGGAAATGAAATATAAGAATGTGAGCATGTTAACATATGTTATAACATACAACTTAAGTAAATCATCTAACACATACATTTCATACATATAATGAAATCATGCATATAGCCACCATGTAGGAAATCATTTACATCAGCATATCATTTGAGAATTCAATCTCAAACTAGTTCATAACACCATTTAATTCAATACATACTAATACAAACATTTATACAAACACTTAAACTACACACTTAAGTCTACATATAGTATGTCGACTCAAAGTGCGCATTTAGGCAAATCTCTTCGCCAAACTAATTATGCACGCATTCCTAATATCCTAATGCGACAAGAAGCCATGTCAATCACATCAGCAAAATATGGATGAAAACAGTATTTCCTACAAATGACTAAAATGCCCTAAATCTCATATTTTTCGTCTGCTTACGAAACAGGAAACGGACAACATGTTGTACATGTCAAACGGCGTTGCCATCGATAATCTACTATTAAACGACATTGAAAGCATTGAAAACAGTCAATCAAAGCATGTAAAATCTGCACCTTTTATCCTAGAAGTGTATTAATTCTAACGGAGCGTGTACGCTTCATCTACGGCGAACCGGGAACCTAATACACAAGATCTGTAAGCTACTTCGCTATGGAAATGACGGAACCTCAAATCAGCAAGTATTTAGGGTCTTTTCTTACCTAAAAACGTGGTAAAATTGTCGAAAAAGTGATTGAGGCGCATTGCTTAAGCACGTGCAACACGTAGTGCAAGCAGCAGGAAATTCTCTCCCACTCTCTCTCACAATCTCTCACCTTTTCTCTCACACTAGCTAGGGTTTCTAGCAAATTCGGATGGGTGAGAGAAGTGAGGGTTTAAGCCCCTTTTATAACCTAAAATATGCCCAAAACAGGCTTGAAAACAATGTTTACTTGATGCCTAACCAAATCGGGGCTGTTTCGGTCCAAAAAGACATTTCTGGAGGTCTCCTGGCCGAACGCGGTCGGACTTAAGCTCATGCATACTGGATCTAGCACACATCAAGTTTTCAGTCCGGCAGAGTTCGCAGATCGCACGTGGCGGTCCAGTTTCAGTTCAGCGGTCATCGCACGTAGATCAGGTCTACAAGTCTCGTGATATGAAATAGAAAATTTTCCTGATCCAAGGGTGTAATTTGGCTGAATTCTGACGGTCAGAAAGCTTAATACTGACGCGTCAAGTCATGTGCCAGATTTAAATTTCAAATTCCAAATCTAACCCTATTCTCACCCTCTACACTCCAGGCTCAATGAAATAGCCTCTGAATGTCGGTTGGACTTGATTTTCGAAATGATTGTCAATTCTAGCTAGGCGGTTATAACGGTCTAAGATTGTAGGTATCGGACTTTCGATGCGTGGTCTAGATCCAATACAGAGTTTTAAAGAGGTCCCGAGAACAAACCGGTTTAGAGTTTGATCCGAGGTTTCAGAGTATTTTAGCTTCATTGGTTCTACTCGCTTTGGGTCTTGTAAAACGTATTTAAAGTGATCAGGGACTATTTCTTAGCTACTCTAGCGTTGCCCTAGCTAAATTATACATATTTTCCAAAGGAATTAATCCTATGCAATTTCTAGTCGAGTTGGTACTCAAGTCCAAGTATGAATTTTTTCAGGGCTTACAGCTACGTTACCTTAGAACCTATGATCAAACTCTAAACCTATTTGTTCTCAGGAACCCTTTGAAACTTTTTGTTGGATCTATACCGCGCGTCGAAAGTCCAATATCTACAATCTTAGACCATTACGACCGCTTCGCTGGACTTGACAATCACTTCGAAAATCAAGCCCAATTGATGTTCTGAGGCTATTTCATTGAGCCTGGAGCAAGGAGTGTGAGAAAGAGTGAAATTAATTCAAAATTAAATGTGATTTAAATAAATTTGGCACGTTTCGCTTGCGGGTTAAGTATAAGCATTTAGACCGTCGGAATCTGACCCAAATACACCCTCGGATCAGGGAACATTTCCCACTCAGGTCAGTATACTTGGAATCCTCGATCGAGTCTCAGTGACCGCTGAACTGAAACTGGTCTACCACATGCGATTTGGGAACACTATCGGAATGAAAACATAATGTGATCATGATCCAATATCCATGAGCTTAAGTCCGACCGCATTTAGTCAGGGGACCTCCAGAAATGCTCTTTTGGATCGGAAAAGACCCGATTTGGCTATAACCCAAGTATACCTTGACTTAAAGTCTGTTTTGGTTATGTTTGAGCTTATAAAAGGGCCTTAAACCCTTAGCTTTCTAACCCATACGAATTTGGAAAAAACCCTAGGAGAGAAGAGAGAAAAGAGAGTGAAAGTGAGGGAGAAGCTGGGGCTTTCTCCCAGGGATTCTTCCCTGCTGCTCCATGTGCCAAGCCGTCCATCTGTGTTGTTCTTTCAGTGCTTCCAACATCTTTTTTAGGTAAGAAATCCTACCCCTAACCTATTTAGGTAATCCATGTAGCTGTAGTGTTAATATAGTTAACCTATTTCATGGTGTAGGTTGCCAATCAGTCGTTGACGATGACATAGAGTTCCTATTCAATTCATTACGCTTCTACGGCGTAAGGTACAGATTTTAGACGCTTAGATTACCCATTTTCAAAGCTTTCAATGCCGTTTAATGATAGATTATTGACAAGAATGCTGTTTGACATGTACAACATGCTGTCTATTTTTCATTTCGAATACGTACGAAGAATATGAGATTTAGGATATTTTAAGTATTTGTCAAAAATACTATATACGTATGTATTTTTTTGATATGATTACCATGAGTATTTTTCGTGTACCTATACTAGTTATACGTGTATGATCTGTTTGGCGAAGAGATTCGCCCTAATGCACATATTAGCCGACATATGCTATGTAGACTAATGTGTGTAGATTAAGTGTCTGTTGAAATGCTTAAATCAATATGATTTATGCCTACCATATGTTTTGAATGTAAGAACATGATTGTTGTGTATTAGACATCTCCTTGATATAAGGATCTGTCATATTATATGTTGAAATCAACATACGTCAAGTACGTTGGAGTTATGTAGTCTGTGTTTGTATAAATGTATGTATTAGTAAGTATTGAGTAAATGGTGTTGTAGATTAGCGTTGAGACTAGATTCTCGACTAATTTGATGATGTACATGATTTCTTCCATGTTTGTTATATTCGAATTGATTTCCTTATATATATATATGAAATGCTTGTGTATGGTTAAATTGCTTATGTTGTATTTTGTAACAAGTTGCTAACATGCTGAATTGCTTGTTATTTCAATTTTTGTTTATCTCATATGATTACTGATTCACATTACAAGTGTTTGGGGCTATACTCTAGTCCAGACAGTCGGTAACATATTAGAATTCGTGGTTGGATTCTATTCACCACGAAGGATGTGTATGACGAACCCGAATCGTACTAGAGTCGTCAGCAGTGGTTAGGCCACACGAAGTGCTTGTGCACTTCATGTCGGTCGATTCAACGTGCGCTCGTGCTAGTCGGACTCATCAAGTAACCCGACCGACCATTGTATGTTCACCTTGTATTTATCATAACTGCTTGAACTTAGGGTACTGAACTTACCAGTGATAACCCTGATAACCGTGGTACCTTGATCCATTAAGACTCATGAGCCAGGCATTGTGGTATGGGACACCGTGGTCAAGCTGTCGGCCTACGCTGGGGCCAGAAACCTCCCCGTAGTGACCAGTGAACAACCCAGACTCGTGAGAAGATTATGGTGGTATGGGACACTATATTCTTGTTGTCGGCCTACACTGATAAGGTGATGGGGGAGCGGTGCAACAAGTGCGAGCAACAGCCCTGGCAGCCCTTTGTAGTGACCTCGAGAGTACTATGAGTCTACGTGAGGCGACGACCCTTCCGCAACAACAAGAGTATAAATTAGGCCTGTATTGATAAGGTGATGGGGGAGTGGAGCAACGAGTGCATGCAATAGCCCTTGCAGCGACCTAGAAATATACTATCGTATGAGACTACTAGGAGTGACGACCCTAGACAGGATCCTTGTTGGGAATGATATAATGAAAGTACCCGAGTTTCCCAATCCTGCTATATGAAAAGGACTAATAACAACTCGGTATTCATATTCATATCGCACTGCATGTGCATGGAAGATGTGGAGTACTGAGGGAAGAAAGCATGCTAGGGACGTAAGATGGTATCGCATGAGGGAGTATGTCGGTGAGGGCATCCATCATATCATTTTATTCTTGCATTAATCACAGTATTTAGGGATGTTTGATATGCTTGCTTTATCATTATCGCTTGATTGATTTGATAACATGTTAATCTTTGCTATATGATTCCACTGAGTTAGCTACTCACTTCCACGTTACGGGACGGTGTTGCGCACACCAACCAGTCCCTATTTTAGTTGCAGATGATGGCGCTGCTTGCAAAGCGGAGCCAGACTTGATGATGATGAGGAGGATTTCTCCTATATGCATGTTTTGATCGATGGGATTACAGGGAGGTTGATTAGGAGCCATGAAACTTGTCATTTTATATTTTTAAAGCACTCATGTATATTCTTTTTATTCATTTTTGGAGTATACATGTATATATTTAACCTGGTAACATGTTCACACTCTAGAGACTTACAACAGTTTATATATGCTATACATACTATCACAGTCTTCCGCTTGCATAATTTAACTGTCTCTGGAGTATGATATGCTGTTTTGGCTTAATCCCACTCATGTTTAATACACCAACATAGACAACATTCAATCATAAGCATTTATGTTGCATAAGTGATGTTCTGGAACTCGGGAGTTGGGTTTCTACCTGACCCCCGATTTTCGGGATGTTATAGCTATGTATATTATTAAGTGTAGTCTAAGTGTTTATTGAAATGCGTAAATCAATATGTATTAAATGTAAGAACATGATTGTTGTATATTAGACATCTCCTTAATATAAGGATCTGTCATATTATATGTTGAATTCAACATACGTCAAGTACGTTAGAGTTGTGTAGTCTAAGTTTTTGTATAAATGCTTGCGTGAGTAAGTACTTTGTAAATGGTGTTGTAGACTAGTGTTGAGATAGGATTCTCAACTACGTTGACGATGTGTATGATTTCCTCCATGTACGTTGTTGAATTGATTTCCTTATATATGAAATGCTTGTGTATGCTTAATTGCGTATGTTGTACCCTATAATATGTTGATAACATGCTTGGATTACTTGATATTTCAATTCCGTCTCTCTCATATGCTTATTGATTCAGATTGTAAGTGTTTGGGGCTATGTTATAGTCCAGGCAGTCGGTAACAGACTTGAACTCGTGGTTGAATTCTATTCGCCACGCAGGACACGTTTGACGAACCTGAGCCGTGCGTTGCTTGTCGACAGTAGTTAGGCCACACGAGGTGCTTATGCACTTCATGTCGATCAACTCAACGGGCGCTCGTACTAGTCCAACTCGTCCAGTAACCCGATTAGACCGATGTATGTTAACCATGTATGGACGCTACTGCTTGAATCTAAAGTACCAAACTTACCAGTGAAAATCCCGCTAACCATGGTACCTCGATCTGCTAAGTCTCATGAGTTAGGCATGGTGGTATGGGACACCGTGGTCTAGCTGTCGACCTACGCTGGGGCCACGAGCCTCCCCGTAGTGACCAGTGAGTTACCCAGACTCGTGAACCGATTATGGTGGTATGGGATACTATATTTGAGCTGTTGGCCTACACTGATAAGGTGATGGGGGAGCGGTGCAATGAGTGCGTACAACAGCCCTGATAGCCCTTTGTAGTGACCTCGAGCATACTCTGAGTCTATGTGGAGGCGACGACCCTTCCGTAGTAACAAGAGTACAAACTAGGCCTGTATTGATAAGGTGATGGGGGAGCGGTGCAATGAGTGCGTGCAACAGCCCTGACAGCCCTTGCAGCGACCTAGAACCATATCATCGTATGAGAATACTAGGATTGATGACCCTAGACTGGATCATTGTTGGGAATTGATATAAGGGAGGTACCTTAGCTTCCCAATCATGTTGTATGAAAGGACTAATAACAACTCAGTATTCATATTCATATCGCACTGCATGTGCCTGGAAGATGTAGAGCATTGAGGGAAGAAAGCATGCCGCGGACGTAAGATGGTGTCGCATGAGTGAGTATGTTGGTGAGGGTCGCATGAGTGAGTATGTTGGTGAGGGCATACATCATGTCATTTCATTCTTGTATTAACTACAATATTTAAGAATGTTTGATTTGCTTGCTTTATCATTATCGCTTGATTGATTTGATAACATGTTAACCTTTGCTGTATGATTCCACTGAGTTGGTCACTCACTCCCACGTTATGGGATGGTATTGTACACACCAACCAGTCCCTCTTTTAGTTTCAGATGATGGCGATTCTTGTGAAGCAGAGCCGGACTTGGTGATGATGAGGAGGATTCCTCTTATATGCAGGTTCTGATCGACGGGGTTACTGGGTTACTGATTAGATGCCAATACACTTGGTATTTTACCTCTTATTTAAACTCCCATGTATATTATTTTCTTTCTATTTTTGGAGTATACATGTATTTAGTTAACCTGGTGACATGTTCACACTTTGGAGACTTACAATCAATTATACATTTTATATATTTATCACACTCTTCCGCTTGAGAAACTTAACTGTCTCTGGAGTATGATATGCTGTTTTGGTCTAATCCCACTCATGTTTTCTGCACTAACATGAACAACATTCATCCATCATTGAAAATGTTGCATAAGTGATGTTCTGAAACTCGGGAGTGGAGTTTATACTCGACCCCTGATTTTCAGGGTGTTACAATCCGGCAGCATTCCGTCCTCCATTCAAGACAAATCATCTAGTGCTTCTGCGTACACGCGCAACCTGCAGACAGGTTACATGTCCCCGCGCAATGGAGCAGTGGGCAACACATCCCCACGTAACATTAATGTTACACGCACAATGGAGATTTGTGTTACGCATCCCAGCACAACGGGGACTTGTACTGCGCGTCCCTATGCAAAGGTGAAGTTACTATGCGCAACGGAGACCACGCACAACGGAGACCTTGCTCCTCTCCTTTCGATACTCTGCTCTTCCAAAAATCTTCGATCACTGCAAATGAAGGGAGTGAGGGGGTATTTATAGGACCCCCACACATGCCACACCTCGATCTTTGTGCCATGGCCCACTCTCGTATCTGATCTAAACCGTTCATTTTAACCACTTGCTCTTGATTGTGCATCCATGTGATATGGGAATTCGTTGCACCTGCACGCGCAATAGAAAATGTCATTACGCGTGGACGTACAATACATAACCTTGACTTGCCATCTCCGCACAATTAACATTGTCTGCGCGTCCTCGCGCAATCAGGAATTCATCAATTCCTTTGAACGTGTTGCGCTCCTACGCGCAATAAATAGTTGTTACGCATCCACGCGCAACTTGTAGTCATTGCGTGTCCACGCGTAACTAATCATCTTACTTCCGTTCTTTTCATCTGATGATAATTTTTATGCTCCAATAGATGCCCCCTTGATCCGTTCTTTGTTCTCTTAAATCAAAGAATCAGGATCAATCTTCACTAGAATATATATTTTTCCAATCATCGTCTTGCGCGACCATGCATAACAGGTTGCCTTGCGCGACCACGTGCAACAGGATACCTTATGCATCCATGCGCAACTCATGCTCGAGTACCATACTCGCCCCCCTTTTTCCCTATAAATACTCACAACTGCCTCATTTATCCACTTCTATCTGCTGCAGCGGAGCTCTGGTGATTTTTTTCGAACTATAGCTTGCGCGACCACGCAAAAACCACAAGGTGAAAATCCCTTGTGCGTCCTCGCGCAACTGATTCTATTTTTAAATAGTTAACTCGATTGCACGTGCACGCGTAATGAATACTTATCTTGATGCACGGTTACTATGTTATGCATACACGTGCAACGACCTTCTGTCCTACGTATTGCGCGCAACTAATACTTGTCTCTTTCTAGACTTGGCTTTGTTCACCCAATACTGACTTTCTCAACTTCTTTCTTCTTCAGGTTCTAATCTTCTCTAGTCATGGCTCGTACTAAGAGAACCTTCATCGCTGTCGATCCTCCTACCAATCAGCCTTCTCATCAAGACCTTCCCAATGCTGATCCTTTTATCACGCCCCAAGCCACGGAATCTCCATCGTCTCTTGCTCAACCCTTATGCAAACGTTTCAAGACAACTGTCAAGTGCCCTGCCTTCATAAAGGAGCCAGTGTTGCCAACATTTGACTTCTCCCCCCACATCGAGGCTTTACCATCTCCTATCCAAAGGGCCATCATTATGGGAGACCTCAAAAGGCCGCCAATGCACGGTCGAGATTATGATTGGGATAAATGGCTAAAAATGATGGGCCATTACCATATGAGCAGCGAAAGACCACCTGCCAAAGAAGATACTCCTCCCCCTTCCAGAATGAAGAAAGTTCGCAGAAACTAAGCGAAGGAATTCCAGGAAAAAATCAAAGAACATAACAGGAAGAAGCTCAACAATTCCTGGGAATCAGTCCTCTTAGTCCAAAACACCATAGAATATGACAACCCTTATAGACGAGGCATCGTCTCAATCCCCATCAAAATCCACCGTCATCATTCTATGTTAATCTGTGAGCCCAGGGACTTCCTAACCTCAGAGAGACTATCTTACTCAGAGTCTTGGTCATTCAAAGAATCCAAAATACTGGAAGGCATCCTGCAACCACCAAAACTAAGGCAGCGGATTGGCAGTGTGCACCCCATGATCTTCCTCGTGCCTTCTTATGACCTCCACAGCTTATGCCCCACTTTCTTTTACGAAACGCTTCAACAGCATTTCAGCTATCGTCAACTTATCTGGCTCCCAGAAGAGTTCAGAACGAGAGGCTCTCTGACTCCTAGAAATTACTATTCGGAGTGGGTTGTTGTAGTCATGAAAAAACACGCAGACACTCTATTGAAGATAGATGTTTTTACCGCCATTGAAGCAACGTCACAACATTTTTACAGGGAAACTTCTATTCTGAAGGCTTTCCTTAACTACTGGTGTCCTTCCACCAACTCTTTTCATCTTCCTGAAGGTGAAATGAGCATCACTCTTTAGGACATTCACAGAATCACCGGTTTACCGATAATAGGGAAAATTCTAGATGAATTTGTCCCTACTAATGAGGAATTTGCCTTCATCTCTTCACCTAACTGTATAGCTTCTATTTCAAAATCGACTACAGAACTTTTCAAGGAAATGTCTAAATTCCTAAACATTCACAAAATTCATCCCATGCAATGGCTGGCCCATTTCAGCCGAGGTTTCAAGTAATTCTCTATCTTCCCTTATCTCCCTTTTCATGTTGTGGTTTATTATATATATAATCTTGATTTCACCTACTCATTTTTCAGATTTGAGGGCAATCATTCACGAGAACTTGAACGTCTTTGAAAAGGTATCAAAGGTCGTGCCGAATATTCTATCTGTGGCGAACTCGCGGCACTTCTGGCTTATTTGTTGAGCATAGTAGTTCTCCCAAGTTCAAAGTCAGCAGATGCCATTCGCCCCTCCTTGTTTGTGATAGCAGGTGCCATGGCTGAGGCAGTCAGGTAATCTCTTACACCTCCCATCCTCTGCTTGATCTACAAAGGCTTTGGAGAAATTGCTTCTCATGTGAAGAGCCCTTCTATTAGTTCCACCTCAACCTTCATACCATGGCATTATTTCTTTGGCTGGCTCGGCATTTATTTCCCATGGACTTTCGATGTGCCAGAAAAGGCTTATGTTCATCCCTCAAAACTTCCCCTCTGCTTCTTCTAAAAGAGATCTATGGCGAAGAGATCTTACGATTGGGCAAAAGACGCTATTTCCTCGGACGACAAGATAGATTACTTTCATTTCGGCCTACCATGTTATATTGAAGACACAAAGAGGACAGGCGCATCTCCACTTACTGTAGTAGAAAGGGGATTCTTTGTCTCTATCAAATTGTGCAGTCTCCCATCGAGGGAAGGGACAGAATTCTGGCGAGAACCGTATTATCCGAGCTGTTTCCTCGTCAATTTAGTTTTGACCAAGCAGTGCCAGAAGACTGCGGGCGAGTTACCAAGAGAATACGAAGCTATGACACTGGTCCATTTAACAGGGTAATGGTTAGGAAGCAACTGCTATGCCGAGCAGATTCTTCCTTTATTATTCCAGGCTGTGATCATACTCCCAGAGCATCATGCAATCACATGAGGTGGTGGGTACACCAATCCCACTTGGCTAGAAAAAGCCTGCCGGTGGATAAACCTGTGTGGTTTCCTCCTCCCGAGCTTAAGGGTCGTGTCATCGAATCAGGAGTCAGTTTTATTCTAAAAACTAGCCATGCCCCCTATACTGGTCATCGCTATGTCAAGATATCTGTAGAAGAACCTATTCGTGAGATGAAATCTGACAACACCCTGGAAGGTTGGGTAGCGTATGGGGAGACTCACGAATTTGAACCAGTTTCTCTTCATCAAAGAGGACGGGTTACAACAGACATTCCCCTTCATCCAGAGGATACTACTAATTCCTAAGATGAACCGTCTCCACCTACTCATCTCCAGTAACAGCCGACCACCTCTCCTACTTCAGGGATTGCTCAATCTCCACAGTAGCCAATTTCTTCCCCCGCTTCTAAGACCATTCAACATCGACACCAACCAACTTCTTCTCTCATTACCAGATCTCGAGCACGTGCCCAAGCTTCCCCCTAGGAAAGGACTACCAGTATTACTTTTTCAGTGGTGACTATCGCAACTACTCAACTAGAAGGCCAGCAACCTCCTTCTAAAGGAAAATAAGTCATTGTTGAAGAATCGAGTGAAGAAGATCTGAGTAGTGAAGGCTCAACTTCCTCATCTAGTGATATTGTTTCTGATGAAGATAACACGAAGGGGGAAAGCCAAGATGGTGATTATGAAGAGGGGGAAGTTAACTGTAACACCCTGAAAATCGGGGGTCGTGTATAAACTCAACTCCCGAGTTCCAGACCGTCACTTATGCAACAAAATGATTATGATTCAATGTTGTCTGATTTAAAGCATTCACATGAGTAAAAGTATACCAAAACTGCAATTCATACTTCAGATCCAGTGATAAAAGCAAGCGGAAGACTAAACAGTATATATATCACTGTATGGAAAAACAAAGTAAATCTCATCTGTCTCCAAAGTATGACTACATTTCTGAGCCTCATATACATATACATAAACAAAAATAATGTTCAAAATAGTCCCACTGAAGTCCCCTCGATCCAGGTCGCCTACGGGAAGCCGTCGTGATACTGCATATACGAGAACTCGTCCTGGTCCTCGTCGATCTCTGGCTCCACCTCCTGGATCTCGGCCTCACCTGCATCTACAACAGGGTCTGGTGGGTGTTGCAAACACCATCCCGTAACGTGGGAGTGAGTGATCAACTCAGTGGAATCATAGAGCAAGGATTAGCATATTCACAATTCAATCATGCGATAATAGTAAAGCAGTAAATCAGACAATCCTAATACTGTTGTTAATGCAAGATGACATGACGTGATGTATGCCCTCACCGACGATCTCCCTCATACGGCAACATCTTACGACCGCGGCATGCCACACTCCCTAGAGTGCTCCACATCTTCCAGGCACATGCAAGCTATGGTGATATGATTTCCAAGTTGTTATTAGTCCATTCAAACAGCAGGATTGGGAAACTAAGGTACTTTCCTTGTATCGATCCCAACACAGATCCTGTCTAGGGTCGTCACTCCTAGTAATCTCATACGATGTATATTTCGTAGGTCACTGCAAGGGCTGCCAGGGCTGTTGCTCGCACTCGTTGCACCGCTCTCCCATCACCTTATCAATACAGGCCTACTGTACTCTACTACAACGGAAGGGTCGTCGCCTCCCGTGGACTCAGAATACGCTCGCGGTCACTACAAAGGACTCGTCGCCTGATCAGTGTAGGCCGACAGCTAGAATATAGTGTCCCATACCACCATAATCTGCTCACGAGTCTAGGTGCTCACTGGTCACTACGGGGAGGTTTGTGGCCCCAGTGTAGGCCGACAGCTCGACCACGGTGACCCATACCACCATGCCCGGCTCATGAGTCTTCGTGGATCAAGGTACCATGGTTAACAGGGTTTACAATGGTAGGTTCAGTACCCTAGGTTCAAGCAGTTATGACACATACAAGGTGAACATACATCGGCCAGTCGGGTTACTTGACGGGCTCGACTAGCGCGATCGCATCTCAAGTCGAACAACATGAAGTGCGTAAAACACTTCGCGTGGCCTAACCACTGCCGCCAACTCTAAACATGAATCACGTTCATCGACGCGTCGTTCGTGGCTATGACCAGTCAGCCACGAATTCGCTCGGTTACCGACTGCCTGGACTAAGTCTAGTCCCAAACATTTATGGAATCACATTAGCAATATATGTAAAGGTATTGGAATTGAAATATAATCATATGAGCATGTTAACACATGTTATAACATTCAACTTAAGAAAATCTTCAACACATACTTTCCATGCATGTAATGGAATCATGCATATGGTCAACATGTAGGAAATCATTTAGGTCAGCATATTAACTAAGAAATCAATCTCAAACTACCACATAACATCATTTAATTCAATACATACTAATACAAGCATTTATACAAACACATACACTACACACTTAAGTCTACATATAGTATGTCGACCCAAAGTGCGCAACTAGGCGAATCTCTTCGCCAAAATAATTATGCAAGCATTCCTAACTCCCTAATGCGACAACAAACCATGTCAATCACGTCAGCAAAATATGAATGTAGACCGTACTTCCTACAAATGACTAAAATGCCCTAAATCTCATATTCTTCGTTAATTTACGAAACAGGAAACAGAGAGCATGTTGTACATGTCAAACGGCGATGCCGTCGATAATCTACTATTAAACGACATTGAAAGCGTTGTAAACCGTCAATCAAAGCGTCTAAAATCCTCACCTAATCTCTTACGGATGCGGGATTTTGAACGGAGCGTGTACGCTTCGTCTACGGCAGTAGGAGAACCTGTTTTACAAAATACGTTAGCTAACACGCTACGAATCCAAGTAATCCCTAAATTAGCAACTTTTAGGGTCGTTTCATACCTGAAAAAGCGGAGAAATCACCGTCCAGGTGATTGGGAAGAGTTGCTGAAACAGTAGCAATCGGCGGCTCGAAAACGGGAAAAATCCCTTCTTCTCTTTCTCTCAAACTCTCTCTCCTTTATCCTAGGGTTTGCAATTTTCGGATGGGAGAGGGAAATGAGGGTTTCAACCCCTTTTATAAGCTTAAAAATGCCGGAAACAGGCTCCGGAACGAAGTTTACTAAGTGCCTATCCATTTCGGGGCTGTTTCGGTCCAAAAGTTGCTTTCTGGTGGTCCCCTGGTCGATTGCGATCGGACTTAAGCTCATGCGTACCAGATGTAGCACGTATTAAGTTTTCAGTCCGGCAAGGTTCGCAGATCGCACGTGGCGGACCAGTTTCAGTTCAGCGGTCACCGCACGTAGATCAGGGCTGAAAGTCTCATGATAATAAATAGAAATTTTTCCTGATCCGAGGGTGTAATCTGGATGAATTCTGACGGTCAGAATGCTTAATACTGACACGTCAAGTCGTGTGCCAGATTTGAATTTGAAATTCCAATTCTGTCCCTATTCGCGGTCTCTTCAGTCCGGGTTCAACGAAATAGTCTGTGATTATCGGTTTGACTTGATTTTCGAAATGATTGTCAAGTCCAGCTGGGCGGTTCTAACGGTCTAAGATAGGAAGTATCGGACCTTCGACGCGCGGTCTAAATCCAATACAAGAATTCAAAGTGGTCTAGAGGACAAACCCGCTTAGAGTTTGATCCGAGGTTATAGAGTATTGTAGAGTTGTTTGTTCTACTCGATTTGGGTCTTGTAGAACGTATTTAAAGTGATCAGGGACTATTTCCCAGCTACTCTAGCGTTGCGCTAGCTAACTTACGCTTAATTCCCATGGAATTTAATTCTACGCGATTTCGGGTCGAATTAGTGCTCGGACCCAAGTACGGATTTTTCACGGGCGTTACATTAACATTAGCAGTGGAGACGAGATAGCTGTAGAAGATATTCCTGCGGCTGAGGGAGACATACTCCCCTCTTCTGAGGCTATCCCCTTAAAAGTTTTGTCTGCAGCAGGGGAAAGGGAAGATCCCCTAGTCCACAGAGGATACAAATATTCACCTTGTAAGAAAATTTTGCTATCGTTATTTGCTCCTTTTCTTTTCCCTCTTCTACTCTTACACGTTCTACTTCAGTTGATCAAGCTTCCCCTCTGGATTTACCTCCTATTGCCCTAACAGCCTTGTCAAGATTTTTGATGCCCCCGAAGCTAGCAGCGCGTAAGATTCCTTTTCCAGCAGAACCAATTATTTTGCCCGCTCATAATATTGTTGTTTCGAGTACTGAACGCGAAATGGCTTCTCCAGTGGAGTCGATTGATTTGCCTACCCCCACCACCGTTGCCTCAGGTACTGAAAATAGGGCCCCACCGTTGCCTCAGGTACTGAAAATAGGGCCCCAATCTCTTGCAGAGATGGTGTAACCTACTCCTCTTGCCAGGGAGACACAACTGTTCACCGCTTTGGTGGCAGCGAGAGGTGGTTCCTTTCCTTTGTTCACACTTTTCATGTTACCTGTTCATAAAACTTTTATTATAACTTGATATTTCTTATTTCTTAACAGGGGATTTACCTCAAAATGGTGCAGTGAGTTCTGGCTCTATTGGTACTTCATTGAATGCACTATCGTTTGAGAAGGTTTTCACACACAGATTAGCCCTAATCAAGAATTCTATACTAGCTGTTGTTGAAATCTTCAAAGACCCCGATCAATGGTCTGATTTAACTATTGCTTTAATTGTCCTAGATGGTGCTTCTTAGATGACTAAAGTTGATGTTTCATCTGTGCGCAATGCTCTCTTAAGATTTCATAATTCGATAACTGCCGTGTCCTTAGCTAAAATTGTGACTGTTCCTCCTAAAATCCTGGAGTACAAGAAACAACTTGCGTATTCCAAGGAGAAAGTTTCTCAAATCTCTTCTATTATCTCTCGCCATGATCAAGAACAATCATCTTTGCAAGAATAATTGAAGACCTTTGTTAACGAGAAGAAATCTATCGAGGATCATATTGTCCTTCTGAAGCAAGAAATTACTCAGTTAGAGCGACAAAGTTCAGAAGCAAGTTTAAACATTGAAAGAGTCTAAGAAAAGATAGAGTGTAGCTGTCATTCTGTGGATCTCGAAAGATCTGAATTGGCAAAAAATGAGGAATTGATCACTTCCTTAGCGGAAAAACTAGCCGATACCCCAGATCCTGCTAAAATTATTTTAAATGCCAGACTGGAACATACTGCAGCTCAAGTTATCTTCAAGACAATTTGCAACAATATTTAGCAGCATTAGGTATTACAGGAGAGCTATGAAATGTATAATTTTGATGTATTTTGCTGCCATACATGCTTTCACAATTGCAAGTTGTACTAGTGACTTGTGATATTTTAAATGACATTTTGATTAGTGTATTATGGTGTAATAAACTTACTTTTACATCATTTTTATCATACTGTATCTTTTTATACACATATATGTTGTTAGTAAGGGCCTCCTAAATGATCTTTGTATTAATTGGCGGTACTATATTTCAGTTTAGTTAGTCACACACAGTTTAAGCTCTTGAGTAGTGGAGCATACTCAGTTTAAGCTCTTGAGTAGTGGAGTTGGGTCTCACGTGATGGCCTCTGTAACTCTTAGGAGTTCACTGGGCTTCTCACTGCCTAAGGAGTTCACAAACCGTGATCCATCAGAGGGGCCCAATGAATCTACCAGGGTAGTGAACTCGGTTGATTTTATGCACAGGGTTGGCCGCGGTAACTCTCTAGAGTTCATAGAGCTCGCAAGGCTACCTTTGGGGTACTAAACCTAAGGCCGCCAGTCCATCAATGAGTAGGTTTAAGCCCTTCCTTATGAGTTAGTACTGGAACCAAACCGTAGATCTGGAGGGGCTTACGCATGGTTGGCCTGTCTAAAGCTCGCACTGCGGCCCTTATTTTCTTCGTCTGCAAGGTCAGGCCCAATCACGGAAGGGCACTTTCCTCCGTTCCCCATGATGCTGCCGGAAAGCTGTATGGACGGTATGGGGGTTACGCATGACTGGTTGTTGGGGACTTTTAGTCACTAGCTCCATCAGCTGCCCTCATGGGTATGCATACGATGGCCTTCATGGGCTTTTTAGGGCCACTGCCTTCTCACTGCTGCCCGAATGGTGATCTTGATAGGTCTTATGCATGGCCAGCCCTTCTAGAGCTTGATCCCTTTAGGGTTTGTCCTTTCGAGCTTGATCCTTTTTAGAGCTCCTGGCTCTTTTAGAGCTTGATCCTTTTAGGGTTTAGCTCTTTCAAGCTTGATCCTTTTTAGAGCTCCTGGCTCTTTTAGAGCTTGATCCTTTTAGGGTTTAGCTCTTTTTTTAGGATTTTGCCCTTCTTTAGGATTTGGACTCTTTTTTAGGATTTTGCCCTTCTTTAGGATTTGGACCCTTGTAAGGATTTTGGCTAGATTTCCTTAAAATGTCTTGATAAGTAATAGTAGATGCGATCATTGTGGTCGCGAGAATAATAGCCATCTCTGACTGAAATTGATACGTCATCACCTTTGCTAATATCTTCAAGAATATCCATCTGTGCTTATTAGTAATGTATTAGCTTGGTGATAATATCGATTTCGACAGAGTTCTGCAGAGCTCGCTTGATGATAACGATTTTTCTTTTCTTTGAAATACCCATGGAATATAGTCTTGATATGCTCGTAAATTTCTTGTTTTATTCATTTGATGATACATAGACATGATTATCCATTCTTACCCCCTTTTGATGCAGAATCATTATGCCAATAATATTCTGGATTAAAATCAATTGTGTCACTAAGGACGATATCTTTTGATGAAGCGAGCATTGACCGATACACTGATACCTTGTCCATCTTGATTTACTACTCTGTATGCCCCATTGGAGTATATTTCCCTTATTATATATGACCCATCCCATTTGGGCTCAAACTTGCCCCCAGTTCTATGGGTGATCACTATCGGTCTTTTCAACATAAGCACCATGTCCCCCTTTTTGAAAGAGCGGTATTTAACCTGTTTATCGAAAGCAGTTAATATCCTTGCCTGATATGATTACAATCGCTGCTGTGCGGCTAGACATTTCTCATCGAGCAAATCTAACTCTTTCAACCTTATCTTCGCATTCTCATCCTCCGTTATGGACTGATGCACTGCAACCCTGAGCGATGTTACTTGTATTTCAATCAGGATGACTGCCTCAACGCCATATACCAATGAATACGGTGTTGCTCTTGTTGCTGTGCGAAGAGTAGTTCTATATGCCTATAATGCTTCTTGCAATTTGTCATCCCAATCACGTTTATTTCTTGTCACTGTCTTTTTCAGTATTTTGACTATCGTTTTATTAAATGCCTCTGGTAATCTGTTGGCCGGTGGATAGTAAGGAGTTGAAAACGAATGCCGAATATTGAATTTCTGACATAACTTTTCCATGCCTCTGTTTTTGAAGGGAGTGCCATTGTCCGTGATGATTTTCTTTAGAATACCATGTCGGTATATTATGGCATGGTGGATGAAATTAACCACATCATTTTTCTTAACATTACGCAAAGCAACTGCTTCAGTCCATTTGGAGAAATAATCAGTTTCTGCCAGAATATACTGCTTTTCTTTGGATGAACGGGTTTATAGGACCAATTACATCAAGTCCCTAAGCAGAGAAGGGCCAAGAGGTAACAGACTGGTGCAAGTCTTCCGAGGGAATGTGTATAACATCTCCATGAATTTAGCATTCATGGCATCACTTCGCATAATCTATTGCGTCTTTGAACATGGTGGGCCAATAATAACCCATTCGATATATTCTATAGAATAGATTTCTGCCCACTTGATGTGCTCCGCATTCACCAGAGTGCGCTTCCCGTAATATTTAATTTGCTTCTTGTTTATCTAAACAACGTAGCAACATCCCATTATACGATTTTCTATACAACACTTCACTGCATATGATGAACCTCTCCGACCGCTGCTTGATCTGTTGTTTCTGCACCTGATCTTCTGACAAGATATTGTACTTGAGGTAATCAATGAAAGGTTGACGCCAATCATCTGTCATTATTTCTAAACATGACACCGGAAGTGTCTCGATGAGTTCTTCGACGATCTCTGAAGATGGAAAAAATCTTCTTTCTTCTATAGTTACTTGAAGCGGACTTCGATTAGGGCAGGACAGAGTTGCTGCCAAACTAGCTAACGCATCTGCTTTTGCATTTTCAGACCGTGGGATGTGTTTGATTTCTACATGACCGAACTGTTCTAGCAGCTGTTGTGCTTTCTGACAATAGGGTAAGAGTTCCTGCTTTCTCACCTCAAATTTCATTATCAACTGATTTATAATCAATTTGGAATCCCCGAAGATATGCAAAATCTTTATCACCATCTATTGAGCCATTTCCATCCCAATATGAGGGCTCTGTATTCGGCCTCATTATTCGTGCACACAGTGCATATCGTGAAAGAGTATGGTAACAAGTCACCTTAAGGAGTAATGAATATCACCCCTACCCCCACTCCTGATGCACGTGTGGCACCATCGAAATATATTTGCCATGAGCTTTGCGACTTGGCCAACATAACCTGCTCATCCAGAAAATCGTCAATGATAGTCTCGCATTCCGTAACGGGGTGTGCTGCAAGGAAATCCGCCACTACTTGTCCCTTTACGGCCTTGGCTGGTTCATAAGTAATAGTGTATTCTTAAAGCAACAACATCCATTTAGCCAGTCTTCCCGATAACATCGGCCTTGTCATTAAAAAATTGATCAGATATGCTCTTGAGATCAAGGTTATATCATGGGAGAGACAATAATGTCTCAGCTTCTGGACTGTGAATACTAGCGCTAGACACTCTTTCTCAATTGGAGAATAATTGTATTCAGCCCCCATCAATGTTCGACTAAGGTAATAGAGAGCGGCCTCTTTCCCAGCTTCATTTACTTGAGCCAACAAAGCACCTAAGGAATTCTCAGCTGCAGATATGTATAAAATAAGCGGCTTCCCTTTTCTTGGAGCTGTGAGTACCGGCGGCCGCTTCAACAATTCCTTTATCGAGTCAAATGCATTCTGACAAGCTTGATCCCATACAAACTCTACATCTTTCTTCATCAAATGAGAGAACGGCTGGCATCTTCCTGCGGGTTTGAGATGAAACGGCGAATATACACTAATTTTCCTTATAAAATTTTCAATTCCTTTATCGTTGTTGGCGGCGGCATATTTTGAATGGCTTTGACTTTCTCAGGATAGATTTCGATACCCCTGTGTCGTATAACGAAACTAAGAAATTTGCCTGAGGATACTCCAAAAGCACATTTGGCTGGATTTATCTTCAACTGCTTCTTTCTTAATCAACGAAAAACTGATGCCAAATGTTTACAATGCTCCTAATGGTCCCCTGATCTGACCACCAAGTCGTCGACGTAGCACTCAATATGTTTGTGCATCATGTCTTGGAAGATATTCTGCATTGCTCTTTGATATGTCGCACCGGCATTTTTAAGACCAAACGGCATGACTTTATAGCAGTAGATTCCAAGTGGCGTTCTGAATGTCGTCGCTTCTTCATCTTCAGGTGCCATTCTAATCTGGTTGTAACCTGCATAGCCATCCATGAAGGACATAACAACATACTGAGTCATGCTATCAACTTGCAACTCTATTATAGGGAGAGAAAAATCATCTTTTAGACAAGCCTCATTCAAATCCCTGAAGTCAATGCACACTCTGAATTGTCCATTTTTCTTTTTTATGTGGACAATGTTCGATATCCACCTAGGATACTTGACTTCTCTGATAAACCCCACTTTAATCAGCTTGTTGACTTCTTCTTCGATCAATGGAATTAAGTCCGGGTGAAATCGCCTTTGTGCATGTTTAACCGACCGTTTCTCCTTGAAAATATTTAATCAGTGCATTGTTACAGAGGGTTCCAAACCTGGCATCTTTGCATACGTCCAGGCGAAGACATCTTTATTTTCTTTGAGCAGTTGGCAATATTTCTCAGATTCTTACTCAGAGAGACCGCCACTGACAAATGTATTCCGGGGTTCTTCTTCCATACCCAAGTTTATTTCTCACAAGCTGTCTATTATTGGCTGCCCCTCGTCTTCCATCTGCTTCAGAGCTGTTTCAGGATACTTGACTATTTTGGGATCTTCTTCCGATGCTTACGCGGCCGCAATCATATTTACCGACGACTCTGCCCCCAATCCTTGGAATTTTCTTCACTTTTCCTGATCAACCCCAAGAGGGATGTGAATTCTCCTCCCATGATTTAGTCTTATGGGTTCTTCACAGTCAAAACCCATGCTTCTCATGATTTTCTTGCTTACCAAGCTGTATCTTTCTAGATTTTTTAGAGTCAACTTACTGTAGTGTACGTTATTTTTTACTTCCTCTCTTACCCTTGTTTCTACTACGGTGTAAAATTCTATCGGCTCAGGGTATCTTGCACTAGCATTGACTTGAAACCTTCCTGGGGCTGCTGAGAACTGTTTACACCTTTTAATGTGGCGCAAGGATGAACGTGATGAGGTCGATCACCGTCTTCCTCAAGGATAACTACTCCGAATCCACGGAGCTTCTCTGGACTCCTCACAGAGACTTCTCGAATCCACGAGGAAAGAAAGCAGAAAAATAGAAATAATTCTAATAAATTTGAAATTGATTGATGAATCATTGATAATTGTCTAATGTGTCTCCTTACACCATTAAATAAAGAAAAAAAGATAAACTAAAATTCGTAATTACCAAAAATAGCAAAATTCTAACTCTAACTAGAATCCTAATTCTAGTAAAACTCTTCTAAGGTCTAATTTCTAAAAATAAAAATTACAAATAAACTTTCTCTAGAAGAGTCCTAGTATAACTAAAAGTTTCTTTCTAGAAAGAAAGAAAATCTAAAACTCTAAAAATATTAAAAAAATCAGAATTACTAAAAATAGTAAAATTTTCCTAAAAATTCATTTTTTAAGCTGAAAGCGCGCGTTTTCTGATAAAACGGACAGATGTGACCCACTTTATGGGTTAGTTCACCTCAGATGGCCCGTTTCAGTAAAGATTGATAGGTTGTACGCCCCGTAACGATACCCGGATCAAAAGTTATGGTCAATTCACGGTCCATCTCCTTGTGGCTCATCCATGCTGGGAATATCTCTGTGACACGTTCTACATCAGACCCCTCCACTTGAAAAAAAACTCGTCCTCGAGTTACGCAAGAGACTTGGCACATAAGTCTGAGATAACTTCTGACACTGATGGTCATTATCCCTTTTTTCGTACTTGACATTAAGCTCTTGAGCTGACACAATACATGTACTCATGCTTTCCTTGACTTGACTAATATTGATCAGTTCCTTCACATTTGACACAATACATGTACTCATACTTTCCTTGACTTGACTAATATTGGTCAGTTCCTTCACATCATTCTTTAAGATCTCATATTTTTTCTGATAATGTGGGCAATTAGGCGGACTTGCCCCTGAGACGGGATCAACGTGATTTTGTATATCTCGTATGAGAGGTAATTTACTAGAGGGTTCATCGAGCACAATCTCCTTAAACTCCTATAACATCGGCTTCAAATCTTTTGAGATATTCACAGGCTCCATATATTCTTTCTTTTTAACTAATGGATATATATTGCTTATTTCCTCAGATTGTTTAACAAAAGCCTGTTCAGTTGTGAGAGACTGTTCCTCAACTTTAGAAGTCTTGGGTTGGTTCTCCCTTCCCATAGGGGCGAGGATAATCTTTTTGCCATCTTTAATAAAGAAAATATATAAGTTATCCCGATCCCTATGTGTAGCATTAATATTATTTTGCCAGGGTTGACTAAGTAACAGGTGACAAGCTTCCATGTCGACCATGTCACACATTACTTCATCCTTATAATATTTACCAATGGAAAAAGATATACGACATCGTTCAGTTACCTCTATTTTGTTGATCTCTTTGATCCATTCAATCGTGTATGGAGATGAATGTCTTTCTATTTTCAGTTGTAGCTTCTCCACCATTATTTTTGACACGAAATTCTTATCGCTCCTTACATCGATGATCACATTGCAGACTTTTTTGTATGCAGTGCACCTTGTTCGAAAGATGTTGTCTCTCTCTAATTCTATCTCTACCTTTGGCATGTATAACGGCTTCCTCATAATCGAAGTGGTGGCCTGTGATGAACCATCATCTGATGGTGCCTTGCAAAAATTGGGATTGTGTCGTACAGCGGCCATAGGTGGTTGAGCATCACTTTGAGCTCGAGGCGGAATCAACGCATCCGCAATACGGTTGAGGGTTGCCTGCAGCCCTTGCATGGTCAACTGACTCTCCCAGTGGAAAGCTTCCATTCTTTCCAAAAGATAACGAATCCCTAGATCACCGTCCACAGGATTTTGATTCATACCTTCATTATTTGCCATCGGCCCGAGGGAAAACCTCGCTCTGATACCAAATTGACGCAGGGATGAACGTGATGAGGTCGATCACCGTCTTCCTTAAGGATAACTACTCCGAATCCACGGAGCTTCTCTGGACTCCTCATAGAGACTTCTCGAATCCACGAGGAAAGAAAGCGGAAAAATAGAAATAATTCTAATAAATTCGAAATTGATTGATGAATCATTGATAATTGTCTAATGTGTGTCCTTACACCATTAAATAAAGAAAAAAAGATAAACTAAAATTCGTAATTACCAAAAATAGCAAAATTCTAACTCTAACTAGAATCCTAATTCTAGTAAAACTCTTCTAAGGTCTAATTTCTAAAAATAAAAATTACAAATAAACTTTCTCTAGAAGAGTCCTAGTATAACTAAAAGTTTCTTTCTAGAAAGAAAGAAAATCTAAAACTCTAAAAATATTAAAAAAATCAGAATTACTAAAAATAGTAAAATTTTCCTAAAAATTCATTTTTTAAACTGAAAGCGCATGTTTTCTGATAAAACGGACACATGTGACCCACTTTGTGGGTCAGTTCACCTCAGATGGCCCGTTTCAGTAAAGATTGACAGGTTGTACGCCCCATAACGATACCCGGATCAAAAGTTATGGTCAATTCACGGTCCATCTCCTTGTGGCTCATCCATGCTGGGAATATCTCTGTGACACGTTCTACATCATAATGCTAGGCAGCGGCACTGTATAATTAGACTGCAAGATTTTTAATTGCTCTGGTGACAATAAGGTTAGTGGCGGCTGTCCTGGTTGCCTCAAACGCTTCGGTACAAAATAAAACTTCTTCTTCGTGTCCACAGTCTTAAAGGATTTAGCTATTTCTACCTTGACATCATTTGCTTGAATGTCCTTCAACACTCTATTCTCTTCATTATCTCCCACTTCTTTGGTGAACCCTTTATAATAACTAGCATCCGCAAAGAAAGACTCTGCTTTCGTATGTGGCCTCGCATCAGCGATCACTTTATACTGTCTCCCGTCCTTACAGTATTTGAAGTATTGATGCAAAGTGGAAGGTACAATGTTGTATTGATGTATCCATAGCCTTCCCAGGAGAAGGTTGTACGTTGTCACGACGTTTATAACATGGTATACGACATTGGTAATCAGTTCTCCTATTTCTAGTATCACCATAATCTTGCCGAGTGCTTGTTGCCCGTCTTGATTGAAGCCTTGTATCATCATTCCACTAGGGCATAGATTGGAGCGGTGATAGCCCAGCTTACATAACATTGAGAGCGGTAAGAGATTCACTGCAGATCCGTTATCTATCATAATCCGTTTAACCTTCTTCTCACCATTATGGCCTTCTATCATTAGTGGCCTGTTATGCTTCATCTCGCAGATCTAATCCTCATTAGAGAATGAGATGACTGGCAGGCTATTTGCTTATTTACCGTGCTCTTCGCGTCTCATTTCTGTCAGCAAAGTTTTTCTAACATCATGGTTAGATAGTGCTTGGACCAAACTCTGTCAAAATTCTTCCGATAACTTGAGCGCATCATAAATGCTTAACCGCGCCGGTATACCCATCAAATGATTGAACACATTGTAAGTCACTCTCGCTGTTTCACCCCTCTTTTCATTTCTATCACCACTGATTTTTCTTTCAACAGCTTCTTTTCTTATGGCCTTCACCTTCTGCTTCACAGGGCTTGTCGTCTTTTTTCCCGATCGTAACGTGATTACTGCTACTTTCTTTATCACCTTTCGGTCTTCTTCTTCTTTTACCTTTTGGGCCCCTTCCCGGGCAGTGAGCATGTTTACTGTGGCCCCCATGCTCTTTTCTTTCCCCTCGCCGGTCACTATCTCACCCTTGTCTATCAGTCGTTGTATTATACATTTTAGTGTATAGAAATTCTCCGTCGGATGTCCCACCAAGCGATGGTAATGGCAAAAATCTCTTTCTCTGGTCTTTGTCACATCTTCGGGACGCTTGGGTTCTGGTAATTCTATCGTGCCGACTTTTACCAACTACTTCATCATAGGAATGACATCTTCTTTATCGAAATCGAACCCTTCATGTGAATTAAGCATTCGACGTCTTTTCCCATTATTTCTAGTCCTTGACTGGCTCCATCCTTCTCTCCGTTCCGACCTCCTCTCCCTTGAATCCCTTGCATTTTTACTCTTACTATCATGATCAACAGTATTCACATTCATCCTGCCAGGCACTTTTCTGGCTGTCTCGTGGTGAAATGCTAGCATTTTACGAGTCATTAATTTCAAGGCATGGGCTTTAGTAGCTAGATCACGGAACGTTCTGATATCAGCACTGGTCAGTCCGAACGCGATTCCCATTTCTATAGAATTCAGACACATTCTGACTGGTTCCTTTTCCTCTGGTAGCTGTCTACATGAGGCTCCCAATATTTTCCATCTGTCTATGAACTTTGCTACTGGTTCTCCTTCTCTTTGCCGTATGGAGGCTAATTTTATAATACTAACATCACGTTCTGAAGAGAAGAAGTTCGACATAAAGGCATCCTGCATTTACTCCCAAGTTCTTATTGACCCCGGTGTCAGGCTGAAATACCACTGAAATGCTTTGTGTGTCAGCGATGATCCGAACAACCTCAAGCAATACTGCAGAATCGTAGAGAAATTTCCCATGCTGGTAACAAAGTGCATCAGATGTTCTTCCGGCGATCCTTCTCCATTAAACTTCTGAAAATCTGGATGTTTAAAGTTGGCAGGGAACGGGACATCCTCTACCTCCCTCGGGTATGGTGTTCGGTATCAGAAGCGGCCAATGCTTTCAAATTCTCTCTCTACTCTCACTGCTTCTTCGACGACTTGTCTTATATCATCCCGTGTTATGGTTCTCGTGGCTAGATAGACCCTCACGATCCTACCCCTAGCGGATGAGAGCCTTCAGGATGGTTTTCCTATCCATTCGTCGTGCCCATCATTGGTGAGGGCACCATCTGAGCTATGTTATGTGCAAGGGCTGCCAGGGTCTCCCTAAGGTGTCCGCATTCTTTCATCAGTGCTCTTTGGGCTTCTGCCATCTCGTTGATACGATCTTCCGTGGTTGGCATATTGTTCTGATTTGTCTCAGTCACGTGTACCGCGGCTTCCCCACTCTTAGACGAAACTGTAGCTGGACTGAGGCGAGAGTATAGCGGTGTAACAGGACTCATGAATAGAGGGGAATATGGAGTCCTATTCGACTTCTCCACGCTTTTGGTGCTATCGATCGATTGGGGCGATGCAGACGTCGGTGAATTTGTATACGGGGTGCGGACACCGGTGAACTTGCCATTACAGCTTTGCCTTTTTACTCTTTCATCCATCTTGTCCTTGGGGTGACTAAAGTCGAAAAGTCATGCGAGACCAATGGCGGAACCATCCGCTTGGGATATATCTCAAGAGGAGCAAGTTCGGGATACTTCTTAGCTACGTTGCGAGTAACTGACCCTCTGACCCTTGACGAAGTTATATTTACCCGAGAGTTTCTTGCATTTTGTACTCTCGTTTTGTGAGACACCACGATAGTCCAGCCGTTATCGCCGTCCATCGATTGGGGTGAAACAGACACAACCCCAGCTGTTGTTTGGGTCATGTTATTCTTGCTCGCGGGAAGTTGAGTCGTACACGCGGTGGCTTGGTTTGGCACATACTCTATCAGAAATCCAGTTGAAGTGAAACGAAAGCTCACTTCTCTTGCGGGAATCACCATTTGATTGTAACTTGCAGTTGAATCCAAATACCTTTTGTCATGAAATACATTTATGATTAGTATTTGAACAATAAGGTGATCTACCTTAGAGATGAAGGGGAGGATGTTCCCACTAAGAGTCGCCATTTTAGCGTCAGAAAGATGCCAAACTATGATGAAGGTTCGATAACTATCTCAATGTTAATATTAAATAAGATAATAATGTCCCCAACAGAGTTGCCATTTTATTTCGAACATAAACAAATGTGTTTGATTTGAGAAGTTATCTTATTTAAACATAACAGAAAGAGTATTTGGAACAATCATCATACTTCATTGATACTGAGTTCATTTACATCCTCATTACATCCCTTGATTCTAAATTAGATCATTTTGAGAAAGTAAAGCGTTATAAATGAAGCTTTATATATCAAATCTGAAATTTTGCAGCCTATCGGCAGCTATTTTGATCATCTCTAGGACTTAGAAGGAATGTTGATTTGATCAACTTGGCTTCACTTTTGAGCTCATCCTTTAGGCAGAGGATAGGGTCTGAAGTGATGAAGAGTGAACTTGAATGCTTTTAAGAGATCCGGTAGCATTCCGTCCTCCATTCAAGACAAATCATCTAGCGCTTTTGCATATACGCGCAACCTGCAAATAGGTTGTGCAACCCCGCGTAATGGAGCAGTGGGTAACACGTCCCCGCGCAACACTAATGTTACACGCGCAACGGAGATTTGTGTTACTAGTCCCCGCGCAACGAGGACTTATACTACACATCCCTGCACAAAGGTAAAGTTACTATGCGTAACGACGACCATGCGCAACTGAGACCTTGCTCCTCACCTTTCGATGCTCTGCTCTTCCAAAAATCTTCGATCACCACAAATGAAGGGAGTGAGGGGGTTATTTATAGGACCCCCACACGTGCCACACCTCGATCTTTATGCCATGGCCCACTCTCGCATCTGATCTGAACCGTTCATTTTAACCACTTGCTCTTGATTGTGCATCCATGTGATATGGAAATTCGTTGCGCCTACACGCGTAATAGAAAATGTCATTGTGCCTGGAGGTGCAATACATAACCTCGACTTACCATCTCCGCGTAATCAATATTGTCTGCGCATCCTCGCGCAATAAGGAATTCATCAATTCCTTTGAACGTGTTGCGCTCCTACGCCTAACAAATAGTTGTTATGCATCCACGCGTAACTTATAGTCATTGCGCATCCATGCACAACTAATCATCTTACTTCCGTTCTTTTCATCTGATAATATTTTTTATGCTCCAACATAAACATGTAAGGTAAATCCTACAGTCATATGAACATATTATGACATATAAGTTAAACATGAATACACCATACATGGAGGAAATCAAACACACGGTTAACATGAATAAGTAAGCTAAACAATTCATGGAGAAAATCATACACACAAGCAAGGTAGTTGGGATTTCACTTCTCAACTCCCTCATAAATCACACTTTACTAATTACTAACTCATTCTGACATTTTCACAAACACTTAGACTACACTTTTAAACATACATCACGTATATCGGCCATATTACATATTAGGGCAAATCCTTTTTCCAAGGAGTTGTCGCATACATAACAATCATGTTCCTACGAAAATTAATCATGGCAACCACTACATCAGATTTCAAATGCATATAAACATTTCAACAAAATCATGAAATAGTCTATACACAACATATATCATATATATCCATAAAACGAAACAGATATCACATTTTGCATGTGAAATGACACCTACATCAGTAATAAATCATTATCTGACATTCAAATCCTTGAAAACCATAACCTAAACATTTATAGTCCGCACCTTAAACCAGAAAATGTGAAACGGATATGATTTAGATCAATAAGTCTTCGTCAACGGCGAATAGGAAACCTAAGGCATGAATTAGGTTAGCTACATCAACACTTAGACTATTTTAAGTCCCAAAACAGGTTGGAGTTTGATCGTCTTATCCAAAAATGGAATTAGAATCACCGGAATAATGATTCAGATGCGATGGATTAGGCACATAGAGTAGCTGGGAAGAATCCTAAGATGAATCACCAACTTCTCACTCACTTTCTCTCTCTTTCTTAGTTAGGGTTTGAGAATTCATATGGAATTTATGAGAGAGGGTTTAAGGTCCTTATATAGGCCCAAAACTACGAAATTAGTCTCAGGGCCATGGTATACTTAGGTTATAACCAAATCGGGCTTATTCTGATCTAACGGAGCATTTTTGGAGGTCCCTTTACTGAATGCAGTCGGACTTAAACTCACAGATACTCGATCTTGATCAAGTTTTCAATCCGATCGAGTTTACAGATCGACCGTGGCGGACCAGTTTCAGTTTAACGGTCACCAGAACTTGATCAGGGCCACAAGTATATTGACATGTGTGGGCCATCTTCTCTAATCTGAGGGTGAATTTGGGTCAGAATCCAACGGTCAGAATGCTTATAATCAGCGCGCAAGCGACACGACTCAAATTACTTAAATTTATATTTAATTTCTAAATAGATTCACTTTTCTCACACTCTTCGCTCCGGACTTAAGCAAATCGTCTCAGAACATCATCTAGACTTGATTTTTGAGGTGATAGTCAAGTCCAACTAGGCGGTCATAATTGTATAAGTTCATCGCTATCGGACTTTCGACGTGCGGTCCAGGTCCGTTATGGAGTTTCTGAATGCTCCCGAGAGCAACTGGGTTTAGAGTTGGATCCTAGATTTTAGTGTAATGTAACGTTACTAATTCTATAGGTTTCAGATCTTGCAGACCGTATTTAAAGTGGTTAGTGCTAATTTCACAGGTAATCTAGTTTAGCGCTAGTTAAGTCTCGTTAAATTTCTAAAGGATTAGGTTCTAAAGGATTTCTGCTAGAGGTGGTACTCGGATCTTTGTACGGATTTTTTCAGGACGTTACAATTTATCCCCCTTAAATAAAAATATCATCCTCAAAATTTGTACCTTTTCATACTCCTCGAGGATCTGACGGTAGCTCTTTCTGACCTCAGCTTCAGTCTCCCAAATAGCCTCTTCTCACTGTGATGCGTTCATAGTACCTTCACAAGTGGGATGACCTTGCTACACAATACTTGCTCCTTCCTATCTAAGATACGTGTCGGTCGTAGTGCATAGGTGGCATCATCACTGAACTACACCTACTCCTAACTGATGATGTGCGAAGGATCAGGAACATATTTCTTTAACATGGACACATGAAATAAGTTATTCACGCTTACGAGCGATGTGGGCAAAGTAAGGCGATACACTACTCCCTCCACTCGATCAAATATCTGAAATGGACCAATGAATCTCGGCATGAGCTTCCCTTTCTTACCAAACCGAAGAACTCCCTTCATGGGGAAAACCTTGAGGAATACATGGTCCCCAATCTCAAACTCAAGCGGTCGCCGTCTATTATCGGTGTAACTCTTCTGCCTGCTCTGTGCTGATAGAAGTCAACGCCTAATAATGTCGATCTTCTCTGAAGTCGCCTGAACCAACTCTGGGCCAATCAGAGTCTTCTCGCCCACTTCTATCCAGTAATGCGGTGCTCTACACAGGCGACCATACAGTGCCTCATAGGAGGCCATGCCGATACTTTCCTGAAAACTGTTGTTATACGTGAACTTTGCATGAGGAAGACAGTCATCCAAACTGTCCTGAAAATCCAACACACAAGCCCACAACATATATTCTAGCACCTGATTCACACGTTCCGTCTACCTGTCTGTCTGCGGATGGAACACGGTACTGAACTTCAACTTCACACCCATCGCTTCCTGGATACGAGTCCAGAAGATAGATGTGAATCGCGTGTCTCGGTCAAACACGATCTCCAAGGGAACTTCATGTACACATACAATCTCCTTGATGTACAATTTGGCCAACTCGTTTGCAGAGTTAGTAACTCTGATCAGTAGGAAATGAGCTGACTTCGTCAATCGGTCGACGATCACCCAAATGGGTCATATCCCTTCCTCGTCTTCGGTAGCCCTGAAATAAAATCCATAGAGATAAAATCCCACTTCCATTCAGCTATGGGCATGGGCTGAAGTAGTCTAGGAGGTCGGCGATGCTCTGCCTTGACTTGCTGACATGTGAGACAATAGGATACGAACTCAGAAATGTGAACTTTCATATCATCCCACCAGTACGATCTCTTCATGTCTTGATACATCTTCGTGCTACCTGGATGCATCGTAAGCCTCGAACTGTGGACTGACTCAAGAACCTCCTGTCTTAAGTCAGGAATGTCTGGGACATATAGGTGGCCACGATAATGTTAACCCCCATCTGAACTAATACTCCACTCGGAGTCCTCACTGTACTAACCCGCTCTCTCACTTCGCCAATAGCTTATCACCTGCCTGAGCTGCAATAATCCTATCGTCAATGAGGGGCTGTACTCGAATATGTGCGATAACCTCATACGGCTCCTCTACCATGAGTTTCTGTTCAAAGTCTCGCATGAACTCTACCATGTCCCATTCTTCTATCATTAGCGGAGCTGTAAACTCTATAGTCTTCTTGCAGCTTAATGCGTCTGCCGCAAGGTTTACCTTGCCCGGATGGTAGGAGACCTCAAACTTAAAGTCCTTCAAGGTTTTCATCCATCGGCGCTGCCTCATTTTCAAGTCTCGTTGTGAGAATATGTATCTAAGGCTCATATGGTCGCAAAAGAGCTCGAACCTCTCTCCACAGAGGTAATGTCTCCAAAGCTTCAGTGTGAAAATGATAGCTGCCAACTCTAGGTTGTGTGTAGGGTAATTTTCCTCGTGCTTCCTCAACTATCTCGAGGCGTATGCAATCACCCTATCCTTTTTCATAAGGATACAACCCAGACCAACACGAGAGGCATTAGTATATATCGTATACTTAACCCCTTGCTCTGACAATACTAGCACAGGGGCGAACGTCAACTTGTCCTTCAACTCCTGAAAAGCTGCTTCGGCCTTCTCATTCCAGGCAAACTTCAAGTCCTTTCATGTCAACTGTGATAACGGTCTGACAATCTTGAAAAAGTTCCAAATGAATCGTCTATAGTACCCCACTAGACCAAGAAAACTCCTCACCTCAGTAACTGAACCTGGTTGCTTCTAATCCTAAACCATGGATACCTTAGCGAGGTCGACTGCTATACCTTCCATGGACACCACATGTCCAAGGAACTTGACTTCCTCCTTCCAGAATCGCATTTCTTGTACTGTGCGAACAACTGGTTCTTCCTGAGAGTGTTGAGGACAGCTCGCAGATGCTCTTCATGCTCCTCCCGAGTCTTAGAAAATATCAGAATATCGTCAATAAATAGGATGACGAATTGGAATAGAAACGGCCGAAACACTCTGTTCATCAGATCCATGAACACAGTCGGAGCGTTTGTGAGTCCAAATGACATCACAAGGAACTCATAATGACCGAAGCTAGTCCTGAAGGCTGTCTTCTGCACGTCCTTATCCTTGATGCGCAACTGATGATACCCAGACTGCAAATCTATCTTCAAAAAATACCGTGCCCCCTTCAACTGATCAAACCGATCATTTATCCTAGGCAAGGGATACTTGTTCTTCACTGTCACCTGGATTAACCTGCGATAGTCAATATATAATCGCAGGGAACCGTCCTTCTTCTTTACAAACAAAACAGGCGCTCCCTAAGGTGACACACTTGGTCATATGAAGCTCGCCTCTATCAATGCATCAATTTGTCTCATCAATTTCTCCATCTCACATGGAGGCATACGATACGTCGGCAAGGAAATGAGTGTCACACCGGGCACAAGATCGATAGTAAAGTCAATCTCGTGTTGAGGAGGTAGTCCTGGGATCTTCTCAAATACATCAGGGAAATCTCGAACCACTAGCATATCCCCCAACATTGAATCATCAAGACTCTCTAACAAAGAAGTATAGTTATCAACTCGATGAATCCAACTAACTTAAACTAGAAATGTAAAGACCGTGCCCTTAGGTCTGTAGGCTGTCACGACTTTGGCCTCACAATTAATCTCTGCTCTCATCTTAGTGAGCAAATCCATCCCGAGAATAACGTCATAGTGACACAGTGGAGCGACAATCAGGTCAACAACCACTGTCCTGCTACCCAAATCTACTGAGAAAGACTCACAGGTTCGTGAAATGTCTGAAAAGGTCCCCGTAGCTATAGTGAGTCTCACTCTCTTCGTAGGAGTAGTAACCAATCCTAGCTGCTTGACCACAATGCAAGAGACGATCAAAATAGTGGATCCGATGTCCACCAATAAGAAGACAGGTGTACCTTGGATATGAGCTGAAACTTCGAAAGATCTCGGTGCTGAATCTTCCTCAGGCACCTCATCTATAAGCGTATGAACCCGAGCCTACTGTGGACGGTTCAGTAGAGGTACCATTGGCCATTGTGGAGGCCTGAAGCGAGGTGCGGGTGGCCTGACGGATGGGTGAGCTGGTGCTGATCGAAGTGTAGGTGCTGATATGGCCTAAGGCATCGGACGATTGATCCTCTGAGGTGGTGAAAAACCACTGTCTCGCATCATAGTGAAACAATTTATCTCAGTGTGGCCTGGCTTCTTGCAATAAGCACACCACACATCTGGTCACCTCACAGGGGCAGGAGATGCCATGAACCTCGGCGGTGAGTGTACACGAGGCCTCTTACCGAGGAAAGGCCTACTCGAAAAGTCAGGTCGTGGCCTGGGAGCCATAGGTGCTCGCATATGGGACATCCTGTCCCCATCCTGCTCAACTTGCAGGGACATGCTCACCAACTCAGCATAAGAGGATATGCTAGCGTGGCACATCTTTGACCGGATCTCGGGCCACAGACCCTCAGAAAAATGTCACATCCGTAGCAGCTGATCACCCAAAAGTAAAGGAGCATACCTGCCCAGCTCCGTAAATTGGTTCTCATACTCCGTCACCGACATCCCTCCCTGACGGAGGCGAAGAACTCACTCTCCTTCTCGTGTCGGTGAGTGACCGAAAAATACTTCTCATGGAAGCGAGCCTCAAAAGCCTCCCATGTCCACACAAAACCCTCCACAACTGTGCGGAGAACACTATCCCACCATAAACTGGCCTCCTTCTCAAACATGAAGGTGATAAGCTCGACCTGCTCCACCTCGGAACAGTGTAGCAGCCTCAACATCGTAGAGATGCGGTCAATCCAGTACTCAGCCTCCTCGGTTCTGTGAGTACCCGTGAAAGTGGCAGGCCACAAGCACTGGAATCGTTCAAATGTGCCGCTGGCACTAGCCTTCCCAACTGGGTGCACAGGTGAAGCAGGTGGAGTCGCCCCCATCGACTAAGCAAAGATACCAACCATGAAGGTCAAGAACTGCTGCTGCTGCTGCTGCTAGATCTGATGTTGTTGCTACTGCTACTGTTGTATCTGCTACTGCTGCATCAACAGCATCATCTGCTCTAGCCTATCAGGAAGCAGAGTGGACTGTGATGCATGAGGCATCGACGCAGAAGTACAGTTTTGCTCAGGAACAGAGGGTGTGACAGGAGGAACCATAGATGGTGTCATAGGAGTTGGCCCAACAGTGGGGCCAGAATTTGACTGAGAATCAAGCATAGTATCTGAGTGAGACGGGCCCGAACGGGGGTCGGTATAGCTATCGCTCAGGGGAAGGGCCCCGTCAAGTGACTCACCCAAAGAGAAACGGGCAGAAGTCCTCGTGCCCTTAGGTGGCATACCCTACATACAACAGAGGGTGCAACCAATGAGATTAAGCATTCACACAATCCATCCACACAGCATTCACATCTCAACTCAAAGAAACAACATGCATTTCATTCAACAAAATTGTCACAATACACGAAGTGTAGCATCACATGAATCGCGACAGAGAAAGCATATGAGCTAATACAACTAAGCTTCAAACACCCAAAAAACTACCAAACTACTACGCCTATAAAGGCTACACACCAAAACAAGCAACAAAATAAATAAACAATGACTACATAAAGGACTATTCATCAGAATCAGGCGATGGAGGACGGGCACCCTTATCCTGCAAACAGCACAGGATAGACTTTAAAGTAAGGGTTACTTTCTTGAACGTGTGCTTCATGAAGCCCCGAAGGTCGATAATATCCTGCCGTAGAGTGGCTTGACCCTCCTCAATTCTAACTAAATGGGCTTCCCTATCGCCGGATCAGGATCATGCTCCTGAGTCGCAGGAGGAGGACTCTCATCCGTATCCTGGTCCTCCTCTTCTTCCTTGTCCTTCTCTTCTTCTTCTTCTATTTCGGCTCCACCTTCTTCATTACTCTCTTCCTCTTTGCTTTCTGTCTCATCCTCACTCTCTTTAAGTAGGGCTTGTCATTGTCGTGACCCGATATCCATCTGATTAAGAGTAGTCTCAGTGATGTAATGGATCGGCGCCAGCATTTTCGCCCCGAGTCTGTAGCCAAACTCAAGTACAATCCTGCATATGAGTCGGCCGAATGGGAGTGATTCAGTCCTTCTATTCGAACGTGCGATAAGGACTATCTGCCGTAAGACATATGTAGGCACACACAGCTTCTCTCCTTGTCCCACCCGATACAGGAAGTCTACCATCAGGAGCGTGCACTCACTGCGGTTGCTCCACCTACGATAAATGTTGAATGTGTAGATGTGGTGAAGAAGACGGAAGTCGTCCATCATATTGGTCACTAAAAGGCTTTTGTTAGGTTGTCATTCAACCAGACGACCACAAAGAAACCATGTTCGGTGATCCCTTTCACGTGCACTACTCAGATTCTTCTCGTTGGCATGAACCTCGCCAAGTGGTATGTTCAGAAGCTGAGATATCTAAGCAACGTTGATTGTGGCCTCCCGGTCTCTTCCAAATGGTATCTTAAACTGCAAGGGCTCCAATATTGGCTCTTGAATGTGGGTGTAGAAAGCTTGGACTGTACCCACATTTACACGATGCTCACCCTCAAATAGAAAACCCCACTTGGCTTCTACCAGGCGCTTGAATAACAAGAATTCTCTAAATAGTCGTGCATCTACATGAGCTTCAAAGAGGACCTTATGGCCCTCGTAAACTCCATGAGACAACTCCGCCAACAAAGCCCTTCCTATGGGAGCATGGGGATCTAGATCCCTCTTCATTTGAAACTCTCGAGTGGCGCTTGAATTGGTCGGCAGCACCTCTTGGCCTTCTTAAACGGGTGGGGAGACTAGGCCCGGCTTCATCTACGAGAGCTCTCTTCTTTCCCATGAAAGAGAGAATGGTAGAAATAGAAAATATGGCCGTAATAAGCTCGAATAGGGCCATGAAAAATGAAAGAAACGGGAAGAATGGGATGATATAGAGGGTTCCGACGAATTTGAGACTCAAAGTAGGGATTTGAGTGCTCAAATGGAAAGAAAAGAAAGAGAAATCAGTAATGGAGGTGGGTTTTGAAATGGGTATAGAGAGAGTGCACGAAAATGGAAGAAGAAAGGGTTTGGAGAGGGATTTTGTGGAGTTTTGAGAAAAATTTTAGAGAAATAAGATCTTGGAGGGGTGATTTGTGAAGAGGATGTGATTTGGGAGGGGTTTTAAGCGACCAACCGTGGAGGAATGGGCCACACTAGGCCCTAGGAGCATCAGCCCGAGCCGGCCTGCTGGGCGGCGAGCCTCGTTGGTCTTTGGACTAACTGGTGATGGTTCACCGGTGGGGAGAGGTCCTCCTGCCCCCAGGGTCCCAAAAAGGTATGGGTCCCACTCTGGGACCCCCTAAAGATATCCCATTAGGCCCCCTATTCCGTTTCGATTCGTTTTGGGTCATTTCGAATTGAACCTGATACATATTCACATTTACCATTTTTTAATAGCTGGAATGGGATGATACACAGTCCAAACTCATCAATTGACGGTCTAAATGTGGTTTAGGGTCGTTGTGTGTGATCAGGAGTGTGCAGGGACTCGATCTCAGTGATCATTTTCAGTAAACTTTCGCCAATTGGCGAAACTGGGAATCCTATACTTATTTCTAGATTTTTCTCACAGCCTCCTATGTTACATTGGCGTCAGCGTACGTCGTGTGACCATATCCCAGATCTAGTTTAATCCAAATCATGCTCTGATACCAACTTATAACGCCCTAAAAATCGGAGGTCGAGCATAACTCAGCTCCCGAGCTCCAAAACATCACTTATGCAACATTTTCAATGATGGATGAATGTTGACTGTATTAGTGCATAAGACATGAAGTAGATTAAGCCAAATCAGCAAATATAAACCAGGAACAGTTAGAATACACAAGCGGAAGACTAGAAGAAATATATATACCAATATAAGTCCCTAAGATATGTATACTCTACCAGGTCATAATTACATGTATTGTCTCAAAATACAAATATCCAAATGTGATAAACCACTACAAACATAACCCTGAATCCCCATCACTCAGGACACGACTCACATGAACCCACCTGAGAACTGCATGAAGAGAATGCCTCCTCATCATCCTCATACTCCTGCTCTACCTCGTGGGTCGCATCATCATTTGCAACTAAGATAGAGTCTAGTTGGTGTTTAACACCATCCCAGAATGTGGGAGTGAGTGATCAAATCAGTGGAACTATACCACAAAGGTTAACATGTTATCAATTCAATCAAGCAGTAATGATAAAGCAATACAATCAAACATCCCTAATTACTCTGATTAATACAAGTATGTATAAAGTAATGATGCATGCCCTCACCTACACTCCCTCTGCGATCTTCATCTTACTCAGTGCTTTACCCAACGCCAAATGGCACATGTGTAAGTGGTATTATTTCATATCCCTTTGGTTGTCAAATTTTATGGTGTCAAAACCTATATCTATGTATTGTATGTCTTATGTTTTATGTTTGAAGTCTATTCATTGCAATCAAGACATATCAAGACATCGCGTTTCAAGACAAGATTTTGTATGAAGACAGTTTTTAAGTCATGGATGAAGAATTCAAGAATTAAAGTCTTCAAGATTGCATGTTCAAGATTTGATCAAGCTCAAGTATACTAGAAGACTTTGTCAAGTCAAGATCAAGCTCAAGAAGGCCTACTACAAGTTTTGTATATTCACAAGCTTCTCTTAAGGGTCATCTGAGTGTACAGACTTTCAATGTTCATCTCACTTTTAAGGTTTGTTTGACCTTTGACCTTAGGATGGGCTTTACTGTAGGTCATTCTGGATACATAACTCATTGTAACGCCCGTGAAAAATCCATACTTGGGTTCGAGTACTAACTCGACCCGAAATTGCGTAGAATTCATTCCTTTAGAAAATGTGACTAGGTTAGCTAGTGCAACGTTGGAATGGCTGGGAAATGGTCCCTGATCACTTTAAATACGTTCTACGAGGCCCGAAGCGAGTGGAACCAAGGGTGCTATAATGCTCTAAAGCCTCGGATCAAACTCTAAGCCGGTTTGTTCTCGGGACCTCCTTGAAACTTTGTATTGGATCTAGACCGCGCGTCGTAAGTCAGATGCCTACCATCTTAGACCGTTATGACCACTTAGCTGGGCTTGGCAATCGTTTCGAATATCAAGTCCAACTGACGATCACAGGCTATTTCATTGAGCCCGGACCGAAGAGAGTGTGAATAGGGACATAGTTGGAATTTCAAATTCAAATCTGGCACACAAATTTGACGCATCAGTATTAAGCATTCTGACCGTCAGAATACAGCCAAATTACACCCTTGGATCAGGAAAAATATCTATTATATATCACGAGACTTATAGGCCTGATCTTGGTGCGGTGACCGTTAAACTGAAACTGGGCCGCCACGTGCGATCTGGGAACCCAACCGGTCTGAAAACTGGATGTGTGCTAGATCCAGTATGCATGAGCTTAAGTCCGACCGCATTTGGCCTGGGGACCTCCAGAAATGCCCTTTTGGACCGAAACGGCCCCGATTTGGTTAGGCACCAAGTAAACATTGTTCCCAAGCCTATTTTGGGAATGTTTTAGGCTATAAAAGGGGTTGAAACCCTCACTCCTCTCTCCCATCCGAATTTGAGAGAAGCCCTAGCTTGGGAGAGAGAAAAAGGTGGGAGATTGTGAGAGTGTGGGAGAGTTCTTCCTGCCACTTGTGCTACGTGTTGCACGTGCTTAAGCAACACTCCTCTACCGCTTTCCCGGCGATTCCACCGCAATCCTAGGTAAGTAAAAACCCTAAATAGTTGTTGATTTGGGTTTTCCTTGTTTCCATAGTGATGTAGCTTATGGATCTTATGTATTAGGCTCCTTACTCGCCGTAGACGAAGCATATACACTCCGCTTCAATTCCCGAGTCTACAAGACACTAGGTGAGGATTTTAGACGCTTTGATTGACGGTTCCCAACGCTTTCAATGTCGTTTAATAGTAGATTCTTGACGGCATCACCGTTTGACATGTACAAAATGCTCTCCGTTTCCCGTTTCGTAAGCTAACGAAGAATATGAGATTTAGGGCATTTTAGTCATTTGTAGGAAGTACTGTTTACATTCATATTTTGCTGATGTGATTGACATGGTTTGTTGTCGCATTAGGAAGTTAGGAATGCGTGCATAATTAGTTTGGCGAAGAGATTCGCCTAGTTGCACACTTTGGGTCGACATACTATATGTAGACTTAAGTGTGTAGTGTATGTGTTTGTATAAATGCTTGTATTAGTATGTATTGAATTAAATGATGTTATTTGATACTTTGTGATTGATTTTTCAATTATTATGCCGACCTAAATGATTTTTTACATGTTGACAAATTGCATGATTTCATTACGTGCATGGAATGTATGTGCTTGAGGATTTGCTTAAGTTGAATATGCATGGGAAGTATGCCTTGAAGATGTGCTTAAGTTGAATGTTATAACATGTGCTAACATGCTCACATGATGTATTTCAATTCCAATACCTTTTTATAGTGTTAATGTAATTCCATAGATGTGTGAGACTTGACTTAGTCCAGGCAGTCAGTAACCGAGCGAATTCGTGGCTGACTGGTCATAGCCACGAACGACGCGTCGATGAATGTGATTCGTGTTGAGAGTTGGCGGCAGTGGTTAGGCCACGCGAAGTGTTTTACGCACTTCATGTCGTTCAATTCGAGATACGATCGCGCTAGTCGAGCCCGTCAAGTAACCCGACTGGCCGATGTTTGTTCACCTTGTATGTATCATAACTGCTTGAACCTAGGGTACTGAACTTACCATTGTAAACCCTATTAACCGTGGTACCTTGATCCACGAAGACTCATGAGCCGGGCATGGTGGTATGGGACACCGTGGTCGAGCTGTCGGCCTACGCTGGGGCCACAAACCTCCCCGTAGTGACCAGTGAGCACCTTGACTCGTGAGCAGATTATGGTGGTATGGGACACTATATTCTAGCTGTCGGCCTACACTGATCAGGCGACGAGCCCTTTGTAGTGACCGCGAGCGTATTCTGAGTTCACGGGAGGCGACGACCCTTCCGTGCAGTAGAGTACAGTAGGCCTGTATTGATAAGGTGATGGGGGAGCGGTGCAACGAGTGCGAGCAACAGCCCTGGCAGCCCTTGCAGTGACCTACGAAATGTACATCGTATGAGATTACTAGGAGTGACGACCCTAGACAGGATCCGTGTTGGGATTGATACAAGGGAGGTACCTTAGTTTCCCAATCCTGCTGTTTGAATGGACTAATAACAACTTGGTAATCATATCACCATAGCATTGCATGTGCCTGGAAGATGTGGAGCACTCTAGGGAGTGTGGCATGCCGCGGTCGTAAGATGTTGCCGTATGAGGGTGATCGTCGGTGAGGGCATACATCACGTCATATCATCTTGCATTAACAACAGTATTAGGATTTGTCTGATTTACTGCTTTACTATTATCGCGTGATTGAATTGTGAACATGCTAATCTTTGCTCTATGATTCCACTGAGTTGATCACTCATTCCCACGTTACGGGATGGTGTTTGCAACACCCACCAGACCCTGTTGTAGTTGCAGGTGACGACGAGATCCAGGAGGTGGAGCCGGAGATTGACGAGGACCAGGATGAGTTCTCGTATATGCAGTATCACGACGGCTTCCCGTAGGTGACCTGGATCGAGAGGGACTTCAGTGGGACTATTTTGAACTTATTCTTTTGTCTATTTACATGTATATGAGACTCAGAGATGTAGTCATACTTTGGAGACAGTTGAGATTACTTTGTTTTTCCATACAGTGATATATATATTGTTTAGTCTTCCGCTTGCTTTTATCACTGGATCTGAAGTATGAATTGCAGTTTTGGTATACTTTTACTCATGTGAATGCTTTAAATCAGACAACATTGAATCATAACCATTTTTGTTGCATAAGTGACGGTCTGGAACTTGGGAGTTGAGTTTATACACGACCCCCGATTTTCAGGGTGTTACAAGTTGGTATCAGAGCATGAATGAGAGTATACTGGGCCTGGGTTATGGTCTTGCGACGTACGCTGTCGCTTCTTTTGACTTAGGTGGGTGCGAGAAGGGTCTAGAAACACTTCTAGGATCACAGATTCGCCGATAGGCGAAGTCTATAAGGATCGATCGCAAGATCGAGTCTGTAACGTATCTCGGGTCGCGTAAAGCGACCCGAATCACTTCTAAGCTGTAGGAAGTCGGGTGGAGACGTCCTATGAGCGGTTTTAAACCGCAAAAGTGAATCTTTGGGCCGTGGAATGACCACGACTCCAGTAATCAATCGCCGGGGCTTAAAAAACCCCGTTTTGCCAAAAATTCTCAAAATTCCTTCTCTAAACACTTCAACCTTCAGTTATTTCTTATCCATTTCATGTTAGGCATCAAACCTAATATGAAAATAACACAAATTAGTACATTCACCAAATTTTACAGTGAATAGTAAAATTTCATGAAAAATGGCCATAAGGCCATTCTAACTTCACTTTCTTTAGCAACTAAGGAGCTAGAAAGATGTACTGGCTCCTTCTACCCCAAATTCATATGCTGCATCATATGGTTTGGTATTCGGGATTGCGATGTAGACCCGAAAAGCCCCGAACACATGTTTGGGCTCATAGAGACCAAAATGCTATGAACCAAGGGGTGGGACCATGGGGGACCAGACCCATGGGGTCCCACTGGTCAACTTTCGAGTTGACCGGCGATGCCATCGCCGGCCGGCGACCTCCGTTGGTGCTGCCCTTTGGGCGCACCCACTTAAATGCCCTCCACATCACCCCTAGCTACCTCCCATCCCACGAAAACCCCCAAAAACCACCTCTCCTTCACAAACAGTCCCCTTGCATATCCTAGATTCGATTTTCAGCACTCCATTCCAAACCCCGGTGACCCAAACCCCTCCTAAACCCTTCCTTGGCCAAAACCGACCACCACCCATCAATTATTGGGTGTTGGCAGCCCCTTTCCTTGAAGATTTCCCCATTTGGAGCTCCAAAATCCTCCAAATAGTGCTGAAATCGTGAGCAGCTCCATTCCATCTTTTTGTTCTTATTTTTCCCTGAAAGTACAGCCTTGGGAAGCTTGAAGCATCCCTCTACGATGCCTAGATTTCCTTTTGTCAGATTGGGCAGCCATTTCTCCGCATTTTCGGCGTTTTCCATGGCCTTCGTGGAAGCCATTTTGGGTCTTTTGTCGCTCTCATCCATCATATCTTTGATGGGTAAGAGGAAAACTGCGTCAGACGAGGCTGGGCCGAGCCGCCCTGCTCGATCGAGAAGACCGCGGGGTGGTGCCGCAAGTTCAAGCACCGCCGCAGGTCCAGCTGCAGTCCTGGAGTGCCGTACAAAGCGGGATTTGGATCCCCATGCACATCTTGGACGAACCATCCTATCAGAGATGCCTCATGGTGAATACACTGATCGTAGAGTGTTATTTGAGGCGGACATAGATGGGCGATTATTCGACGAATATTTGTTGTTCGAACGCATTGAAGCTGCGCACTGGGGACCGATCTTTGAAGCTCGCGCTCGTGCTAATGTGAGCACTGTTCGTGCCTTCTATGCTAGCATCCAGAATCCCACCTTGGATCCTTTGCAGTTCAAAATCCCTTTTGGTAGAGATCGGATGGCTACGATCGACGTCCGGTTGATTGCGCGACTTCTCAATGTGCCTCTAGGTGATGTGCATCCAAGTGACAAGAGTTTGAGGACTAGACGTGAACGAGATCGCCGCACCAGGTTTCTGTGCGGTAAGTTGGTTCCATGGCAGCCTAATAATAGCCTCAAGGCGACGTACATGTCTGAGGATTTGCGTCTGCTGCATCACATCTGCACGTTCAATGTTTATCCTAGGTCGACGAGCCGCATTGAATGTACACGTCTTATGGTCAATTTCTTATTTCTGGTGGCCCAGGGAGAGAACGTATGTATGGCCACTTTCATCTTACGGCAGATAGTTCTCATAGCCAGGTCGAGGAGAACATCCGAATCCCTTCCCTTTGGCCGACTCATTTGCAAGATTGCGCTTGAGTTTGCCTATAGACTTGGACCCGAATTGCCGGTATTGATTCACATCATCGATGAGTCGACAATGGTTAAGATGAAGATTGGGTCGCAATATCGTGAAAATCAACTTGAAAGGGATAGTGGGGACGACTTTGATGAAGAGGAAGATCAAAGCGAAGAAGAACCTAGTGCAGAGGTTCAGGAAGAGACTCAGGAAGAAGCAGAAGAGGAGGCTCAGGATACTGATGAGAGCCCTCCTCCTTCTGTGCAGACTACTATCGACGACCGCATTGCTCGGATGGAGGAGAGTCAGACCGCGTTGCGAAGGGAAGTCCAAGAACTTCGAGCGGAAGTCGCTGATGCCAAGGCTGTTACAAAGAAGAAGTTTGGCAAGGTGACTCGCACCTTGAAGGCAATCCTGTGTTGCTTACAGGATAAGGGTGCTCCTCCTCCGTCGTCAGACTCCGACTAGCGACGCGATCTTTGATGTTGTTATGAGTAGTTAGCCATTTTCTGTTTTATGTGTGTAAAGCCTATTAGGGCTAGTGCTTTGCTTATGTTGCTGTTGCTTAACTGTCTGAATCTCCATGTCATTCTAGTTATGATGCTTGTAAGGATAAATCCCTTGTATTGTGACAATTTTGATTAATTGAAATGCATGGAATGCCTTTGACTATTTTAGTGAATGATTGTGGTGTATTTGAGCAATTGAGACTGACAAGGTTGCGCCCTATTTTGAATATAGGGAATGCCACCTAAGACTACGAGGAGCGCGGTTCGGCTTTCATTGTCAGAGCAGATGGATCAGGCTCCCTCTCAGTCTGGCACTCGTCCGGACCCTGCTGTGGGCCTGATTCCTGAGACGGTTCGGTCGTCTCAGCCTACTGTTGGTCCTACAGATGGACCACCGCCATTTACACCATCAGTTAGAGAGCCACAGCGTGCATCTACTTCCGCACCTCATCCGCCACAGCCTGCTCCACCACCTGATAGATTCGAGCAGATGATGGCTATGATGCTACAGCAGCAGCAGCTATTGACTACTATAGTCGGGACTTTAGCCCAGGGTGGGGGTGTGACGGCATCTACTCCGCCTGCACCACCTGCGCATCCAGCTGAGGATGCCTATGCTTACGCCCAGGATGAGGGCATAGCACATCCTGCGCAGCCTGTTTTCCCTGCGGGGAATCCTGCCGACACACGGGGTCTTCTGGAGCGATTTCAGCGCTTGCGGCCTCCTACTTTCACGGGTTCTCACAGACCCGAGGAGGCTGAGTTTTGGCTCGACCGAGTGTCGAAGATTCTGCGCATGTTGCACTGTACTGAGGCAGAGCAGGTAGAGCTGGCTACCTTCCAGTTTGAGAGAGAGGCCAGTATGTGGTGGGATAGTATATTGCGGACTGTTACCGCAGATTTCGTATGGACATGGGCAGCATTCGAGTTTCGCTTCCATGAGAAGTATTATCCTCAGACCTACAGGCACGAGAGGGAGAATGAGTTTCTCCGTCTCAGGCAGGCAGCGATGACGGTTACCGAGTATGAGCATCGGTTCACAGAGTTGGGCAGGTACGTCCCGACGATTCTAGCTGATGAGCAGATGCGCATACGGCGCTTTTTGGAGGGCTTGCGACCGGATATTCGGTCGAAGATGTGCTGTATCAGTTTCCCCTCCTATGCGGAGTTGGTTCACATGTCCATGCGGGCAGAGCAGGACGTGGATCGACTTGCGCGATCACGAGGCCCGACTACTTCCAGGCCGCGACCGGAGTTGCCAGATAGGCCCTTCGCGGGCAAGAGGCCTCGCATTGATCCTCCTACCAGGACCACGGCGCCAGTAGGACAGTTTCGGCGCCCTGATTTATCATGCACATACTGTGGGAGGACAGGCCACCTAGCGCAGAGTTGCTTTTCGCGGATGTGGGACAGTGGGTTCTCGCCGCCGCAGAAGATTGATCGTGTACGTCCACAGGCGATATCAGCACCGCCTATACGGTCAGCTCCTGTGCATTCCTCTTTTAGACCCACAGTATCGCAGATTCGACAGCCCCCACGGCCCTTGACACAGCGGCCGAACCGGCCACAGCAGGCTCGAGTTCATGCACTGACCGCTGAGGCAGCTATGACGCCGACTTTCCAGCATTCAGCCTTCGAGGTCACGGGCCATATCGGAGGTACTCCCGTTCTTGTCATGGTGGACACTGGTTCCACGATTTCTTTGATATCGCGTGCCGTAGTCAGACGTCTTAGGTTGCAGACTATCACTATAGATAGCGTGCGAGTCCTTGCAGCTCATGGAGATTATTCGGATGTCACCCAGATGTGTGAGGGTTGTTTAGTTGATCTGGGAGGCAGGACGATGACTCTTGATCTGGTCGTCGATCCCTCGCTCGTATATCTCGACGTCATTCTTGGCATGGACTGGTTGACTGCAGCGAGAGCCGAGATTGACTGCGAGGCTCGTGTGGTGACGGTGTACGAGCCTGAGGGCACGCTTTTCATATTTTCAGTGCGGGTAAATCTTCCTTTCCGCATTCTTAGCTACGCCACTCTATTGCGCGACGCTGGTGCCCAGGTACTTGAGCAGACGCCAGTTGTTTCTGAGTTCGGGGATCTGTTCAGGAAGATCCCTGATTTGTCGCCCCGACGTGAGATCGATTTCACTATCGATCTGATTCCTGGTTCTACACCCGTCTCACTGCCGACGTATCGCATGGCACCATGTGAGATGGAGGAGTTGAGGACGCAGATTGATGGACTGCTAGAGCTTGGCTTTATACGGCCTAGCGTGTCTCCTTGGGGAGCACCGGTCTTGTTCGTAAAGAAGAAGGATGGTTCGCTGCGATTGTTCGTAAAGAAGAAGGATGGTTTGCTGCGATTATCGCAGGCTGAACCAGCTCACGGTGAAGAACAAGTACCCTTTGCCCAGGATCGATGACTTGTTTGATCAGTTGAGAGGAGCGCAGTACTTCTCGAAGATTGATCTTCAGTCAGGATATCATCAGCTGCGCGTCAGAGATGAGGACGTGCAGAAGACAGCATTTAGGACCAGTTTTGGTCATTACGAGTTCCTTGTGATGTCGTTCGGTCTCACGAACGCACCGGCCGTGTTCATGGATCTGATGAACAGGGTATTGCGGCCCTTCCTCTATCGATTCGTCGTTGTCTTCATCGACGACATTTTGGTATACTCTAGGAGTCGAGAGGAGCATGAGGAGCACTTGCGTTTGGTCCTTGATACGCTCAGACAGCATCAGTTGTTCGCACAGTACAAGAAGTGCGACTTCTGGAAGCAGGAGGTGAAGTTTCTGGGACACGTGGTGTCCAAGGATGGCATGGCAGTTGACCTATCTAAGGTAGCTGCGGTGCAGGACTGGGAGCAGCCTGGTTCTGTCACTGAGGTGAGGAGTTTCTTGGGTCTCGCTGGCTACTATCGGCGCTTCATTCAGGATTTCTCGAAGATCGCGAGACCCTTATCTCAGTTGACACGGAAGGACGTGAAGTTTGCCTGGAATGATAAGGCGGAGTCAGCTTTTCAGGAGCTAAAGGACAGACTTACGTCCGCCCCTGTGCTAGTATTGCCAGAGCAAGGGGTTAAATACACTATATACACTGACGCGTCTAGCGTTGGTTTGGGTTGTGTCCTTATGCAGAGGGACAGGGTAATTTCGTATGCCTCGAGACAATTAAGGAAGCACGAGGAGAATTACCCTACACACGACCTGGAGTTGGCAGCCGTTATATTCGCACTGAGACTCTGGAGACATTACCTCTACGGAGAGGAGTTCGAGCTCTTTTGCGACCACAAGAGCCTCAAGTACATATTCACGCAGCGGGACTTGAATATGAGGCAGCGGCGATGGATGGAGACGCTGAAGGACTTCAAGTTTGAAGTCTCTTACCATCCTGGGAAGGCGAACCTTGTGGCTGATGCGTTGAGCCGCAAGAAGGCGATAGAGTTTGCGGCTCCGCTGATGGTTGCCGAGTGGGATATGGTTGAGTTTTTGCGAGACTTTGAGCAGAAACTCACCGTAGAGGAGCCATTTGAGTTCATCGCACACGTACAGGTGCGATCCCAGATCGATGACCGTGTCATCGAGGCGCAGAGGGATAACGCGCATCTTACTGAGCTTCGAGAGCAGGCCAGTGATGATGCTGACGCCGACTGGCGAGTCGGTATGGATGGGGGCTTACGTTACCGTGGCCGCCTATGCGTTCCTGATGTCCCTGACTTGAGACGAGAGATTCTCGAGGCTGCGCATTCTACTAGACTCGCGATGCATCCTGGCAGCACGAAGATGTATCGTGACGTGAAGAGGACGTATTGGTGGGAAGGTATGAAGACCCACATAGCTGAGTTCGTGTCCCGTTGTCTCACTTGTCAACAGGTGAAGGCAGAGCATCGCCGACCACCTGGACTTTTGCAGCCTATACCGATTGCAGAGTGGAAGTGGGATTTCATTTCCATGGACTTCATTTCTGGGTTGCCGAAGACGAGGAAGGGGCATGATTCCATTTGGGTGATAGTCGACCGATTGACGAAGTCGGCGCACTTCCTACCGATCAGAGTTACGAACTCTGCAGACGAGCTGGCTAGATTGTATATTAGAGAGATCGTGCGTCTGCATGGAGTTCCGATAGAGATCGTGTCGGACAGAGACACGCGGTTCACTTCTATTTTCTGGACTCGCATTCAGGAGGCTATGGGTGTGAAGTTGAAGTTCAGTACTGCCTTCCACCCACAGACGGACGGACAGACGGAGCGAGTGAACCAGATCCTGGAGGACATGTTGCGAGCTTGCGCATTGGACTTCAAGGACAGTTGGGATGACTGTCTTGCATATGCGGAGTTTGCATACAACAATAGCTTCCAGGCGAGTATCGGCATGGCACCTTATGAGGCGCTGTATGGGCGACCTTGTCGCGCACCGCATTGCTGGTTAGAGGTCGGTGAGCGCAGCTTGATTGGCCCAGAGTTGGTGCAGGCGACGTCAGAGAAGATTGATATTATTCGACGTCGGCTTCTTACAGCGCAGAGCAGACAGAAGAGCTACGCCGATACGAGACGGAGACCACTAGAGTTCACAGTCGAGGATCATGTGTTTTTGCGAGTTTCCCCTATGAAGGGAGTCCTTCGGTTCGGGAAGAAGGGGAAGCTGGCACCGCGATTCATTGGTCCGTTCCAGATCCTCGATCGTGTGGGAGCAGTGGCTTACCGATTGGCTTTACCCATGCCCCTCGCGAGCGTCCACAACGTATTTCATGTTTCTATGCTGAAGAAGTACGTTGCTGATCCTTCTCATATCATCAGATGGGAGCAGGTGCAGTTAGGAGAGGATGTTACTTATATCCTTCGACCGACACGCATCTTAGACCGGAAGGAGCAGGTACTGCGTAGCAAGGTGATCCCCCTTGTGAAGGTACTATGGACGCATCATACTGAGGAGGAGGCTACTTGGGAGACAGAAGCCGAGATCAGAAAGAACTACCCACAGCTTCTCGAGGAGTACGAAAAGGTACAAAATTTTGAGGACGAAATTATTTGTTAAGGGGGGTAGATTGTAACGCCCGTGAAAAATCCATACTTGGGTTCGAGTACTAACTCGACCCGAAATTGCGTAGAATTCATTCCTTTAGAAAATGTGACTAGGTTAGCTAGTGCAACGTTGGAATAGCTGGGAAATGGTCCCTGATCACTTTAAATACGTTCTACGAGGCCTGAAGCGAGTGGAACCAAGGGTGCTATAATGCTCTAAAGCCTCGGATCAAACTCTAAGCCGGTTTGTTCTCGGGACCTCCTTGAAACTTTGTATTGGATCTAGACCGCGCGTCGTAAGTCAGATGCCTACCATCTTAGACCGTTATGACCACTTAGCTGGGTTTGGCAATCGTTTCGAATATCAAGTCCAACTGACGATCACAGGCTATTTCATTGAGCCCGGACCGAAGAGAGTGTGAATAGGGACATAGTTGGAATTTCAAATTCAAATCTGGCACACAAATTTGACGCATCAGTATTAAGCATTCTGACTGTCAGAATACAGCCAAATTACACCCTTGGATCAGGAAAAATATCTATTATATATCACGAGACTTATAGGCCTGATCTTGGTGCGGTGACCGTTAAACTGAAACTGGGCCGCCACGTGCAATCTGGGAACCCAACCGGTCTGAAAACTGGATGTGTGCTAGATCCAGTATGCATGAGCTTAAGTCCGACCGCATTTGGCCTGGGGACCTCCAGAAATGCCCTTTTGGACCGAAACGGCCCTGATTTGGTTAGGCACCAAGTAAACATTGTTCCCAAGCCTATTTTGGGAATGTTTTAGGCTATAAAAGGAGTTGAAACCCTCACTCCTCTCCCCCATCCGAATTTGAGAGAAGCCCTAGCTTGGGAGAGAGAAAAAGGTGGGAGATTGTAAGAGTGTGGGAGAGTTCTTCCTGCCACTTGTGCTACGTGTTGCACGTGCTTAAGCAACACTCCTCTACCGCTTTCCCGGCGATTCCACCGCAATCCTAGGTAAGTAAAAATCCTAAATAGTTGTTGATTTGGGTTTTCCTTGTTTCCATAGCGATGTAGCTTATGGATCTTATGTATTAGGCTCCTTACTCGCCGTAGACGAAGCATATACACTCCGCTTCAATTCCCGAGTCTACAAGACACTAGGTGAGGATTTTAGACGCTTTGATTGACGGTTCCCAACGCTTTCAATGTCGTTTAATAGTAGATTCTTGACGGCATCGCCGTTTGACATGTACAAAATGCTCTCCGTTTCCCGTTTCGTAAGCTAACGAAGAATATGAGATTTAGGGCATTTTAGTCATTTGTAGGAAGTACTGTTTACATTCATATTTTGCTGATGTGATTGACATGGTTTGTTGTCGCATTAGGAAGTTAGGAATGCGTGCATAATTAGTTTGGCGAAGAGATTCGCCTAGTTGCACACTTTGGGTCGACATACTATATGTAGACTTAAGTGTGTAGTGTATGTGTTTGTATAAATGCTTGTATTAGTATGTATTGAATTAAATGATGTTATTTGATACTTTGTGATTGATTTTTCAATTATTATGCCGACCTAAATGATTTTCTACATGTTGACAAATTGCATGATTTCATTACGTGCATGGAATGTATGTGCTTGAGGATTTGCTTAAGTTGAATATGCATGGGAAGTATGCCTTGAAGATGTGCTTAAGTTGAATGTTATAACATGTGCTAACATGCTCACATGATGTATTTCAATTCCAATACCTTTTTATAGTGTTAATGTAATTCCATAGATGTGTGGGACTTGACTTAGTCCAGGCAGTCGGTAACCGAGCGAATTCGTGGCTGACTGGTCATAGCCACGAACGACGCGTCGATGAATGTGATTCGTGTTGAGAGTTGGCGGCAGTGGTTAGGCCACGCGAAGTGTTTTACGCACTTCATGTCGTTCAATTCGAGATGCGATCGCGCTAGTCGAGCCCGTCAAGTAACCCGACTGGCCGATGTTTGTTCACCTTGTATGTATCATAACTGCTTGAACCTAGGGTACTGAACTTACCATTGTAAACCCTATTAACCGTGGTACCTTGATCCACGAAGACTCATGAGCCGGGCATGGTGGTATGGGACACCGTGGTCGAGCTGTCGGCCTACGCTGGGGCCACAAACCTCCCCGTAGTGACCAGTGAGCACCTTGACTCGTGAGCAGATTATGGTGGTATGGGACACTATATTCTAGCTGTCGGCCTACACTGATCAGGCGACGAGCCCTTTGTAGTGACCGCGAGCGTATTCTGAGTTCACGGGAGGCGACGACCCTTCCGTGCAGTAGAGTACAGTAGGCCTGTATTGATAAGGTGATGGGGGAGCGGTGCAACGAGTGCGAGCAACAGCCCTGGCAGCCCTTGCAGTGACCTACGAAATGTACATCGTATGAGATTACTAGGAGTGACGACCCTAGACAGGATCCGTGTTGGGATTGATACAAGGGAGGTACCTTAGTTTCCCAATCCTGCTGTTTGAATGGACTAATAACAACTTGGTAATCATATCACCATAGCATTGCATGTGCCTGGAAGATGTGGAGCACTCTAGGGAGTGTGGCATGCCGCGGTCGTAAGATGTTGCCGTATGAGGGTGATCGTCGGTGAGGGCATACATCACGTCATATCATCTTGCATTAACAACAGTATTAGGATGTCTGATTTACTGCTTTACTATTATCGCGTGATTGAATTGTGAACATGCTAATCTTTGCTCTATGATTCCACTGAGTTGATCACTCATTCCCACGTTACGGGATGGTGTTTGCAACACCCACCAGACCCTGTTGTAGTTGCATGTGACGACGAGATCCAGGAGGTGGAGCCGGAGATTGACGAGGACCAGGATGAGTTCTCGTATATGCAGTATCACGACGGCTTCCCGTAGGTGACCTGGATCGAGGGGGACTTCAGTGGGACTATTTTGAACTTATTCTTTTGTCTATTTACATGTATATGAGACTCAGAGATGTAGTCATACTTTGGAGACAGTTGAGATTACTTTGTTTTTCCATACAGTGATATATATATTGTTTAGTCTTCCGCTTGCTTTTATCACTGGATCTGAAGTATGAATTGCAGTTTTGGTATACTTTTACTCATGTGAATGCTTTAAATCAGACAACATTGAATCATAACCATTTTTGTTGCATAAGTGACGGTCTGGAACTCGGGAGTTGAGTTTATACACGACCCCCGATTTTCAGGGTGTTACACTCATATATTTTAATATGCTTATTTGGAGTGTTCTAAGACCAGTCCTAAGGACTTCAAGACCAGTCCTAGCTTTGCTACGACCAGTCTTAAGTTTTTCAGGACCAGTCCTAGGTAGTTGAAGATTTTTGAATCTTTCTAGCTGTCCTACAACAAGTCCTGGACATCCTACGACCAGTCCTGTGAGTTCTACGACTCATCCTTCGACCGGTCGTAGCCCTACGACTCAAACTCCAGCAACCATTTTTGGGGTCCCACGACCGGTCGTAGGTGTCCCACGACTGGTCGTAGACCGCCCAGGACCGGTCGTGGAACTGAAAATCTTATCCCGTGAAAATCTTTCGAAAATCTTTGATGCTACGACCTGTCCTAGGATCCTAAGACCAGTCATAGACGGAATTTTTCAGGCTATAAATAGAGCACGAACTTCAGACTTTTAGCACTTCAATTCAATTCTATTCAAGCATTCTTTAGGCTATTCTCTGAGATAAGTTTGTGTTTATTTTAAGCTACTTTGTGCTTATTTAATATTCCTTTTACTAGCTTATTCTTATTTGATTTTGATCTACATTCCAATCCTATTAGAAAAGGGGAATTTCTGATATTCCTTCTTTTTGGATTCAAAATCAAATAGAACTAGCCCATTTGATTTAAAATTAATTAGACTTAGAACCATTCTTAAAGTGAGTATTGGACTTTGAACGTCGAATCAAACTTCTACTCCGATTGGTTCTACCGGTCTTCTTCAAAAGGTGTTTCAGGTATTTTATATGTTTTGTAATTTACTTTCTCTGGTTTTTGTTTGAGATTCGCCAGAAAAATCTCATTGTAGTGGTTATCTGAGGAGAGCTAGAAAACTCAGATTGTGGAGTTTTTTGATTGTGTAAGCCCGAGATCAAAGACATAATTGTGAAGGTTTTAGGTGAACCTGTGAAACCTATTTTGATAGTGCATGCTAATATCCCCTGTGTGAGGATATTAGGAGTGGAGTAGCAATCTGTGTGGCTGTTGGATAACAGTTGGTGTACACACAGGCGAACCACTATATATCGTTGTGTTATGGATGTGCTTTATTCTTTCATTCCTTTATTCATTCAGTTTTGTGGTTTGTGTTTGTGGATGAATGTTGTAATCACTTCAAGCAAGTGTGGATGAATGTTATAATAACTTAGGATTTATTTTCCGCAAGTTATTTTGATTTCATTACTTATTATTCCTCCTTGGTTTGTGATACAAAGGACGTTCTAGAAATAAGGTTGTCTTACCTTAAACCTCTGGTTTTTGGTGTAAGGTTGTCCTTAGAACTGATAATGTATCTATCTCTTTATTTTAGGCTATTGTGATTGTTTTATATTCAGCATTGTGCTTTATATCTTTTATTATTCCGCTGTTATTAGTTTTATTAGGCATTGCCTTATTCACCCCCCCTCTAGGGCATATAGCTAGGCCCCTTTCAAGTGGTATCAGAGCGTAATAGCTCATGCTTATTATTTATTTATTGGATTTATTTCCTGAGCTAACGATCTAAGCTATATTAAGATGTTAAATTTTGATAGCCTATCAGTCATTAGGCCACCACCTTTTAATGGCACAAACTATGCTTATTGGAAAGCCAGGATGAGGATCTTCCTTAAATCCTTGGATGAAAGTGTATGGCTGGCCAAAGTGAATGAATGGAACCCTCCTATCACTGAAGTAATTAATGTTGATGGTTCAAAAACTATGAAAGTAACAGCTTATTCACTTTGGACCACACTTCAGAAAAGTGAAAGTAGTGCAAATGCAAAAGCACTAAATGCAATTACTTGTGCATTATCACCAGATGAATTCAAAAGAATCATCTCTTGTGAAAATCTAAAACAAGCATGGGATATATTAGAAATGACACACGAGGGTACATCCATTGTCAAGAAATCTAAAGTCCAACTCCTCACAACTAAATTTGAAGAAATTCATATGGAGGAGAATGAGATGTTAATGGACTTGTACACTAGATTGAATGATATTGTGAACTCTATGTGGGGTCTTGGTGAGAGAATCCCAGAAAGTAAAGTGTGCGCAAAAATACTACATTTACTTCCTGAGTGGTTCAATTCTAAAGTGATCGCGATTCAGGAACTTCGTGATACGGATACCATGAGAGTTAAGGAACTAGTTGGTTCACTTCAAACTTATGAGTTATCCTTTAAGGATCCTAAAGGAAAATCAATAGCTCTAAAATCATCTAAAAATGTTTCATAAGAGAGCACTTCGGATATAGAAAATTTCGAAGATGATATGGCACTTTTAGCAAAAAATTTTTACAAAATCTTCAAAAATAAGAAAAAGGTTGATTTTCAAAAATCAAATGATAAGAGACGATCTAAACCTAGAACTTGTAAATCCTTGAAAGATAGTCAATGTTACAACTGTCAAGAGTATGGGCACTTAGCTAACAAATGTCCTAAAAATGACAAATCAAAAAAGAAAAGCATGATGGCTACTTGGGATGAATCGTCTAATTCTGAATCCTCTTCTAAATCAGAAGATTCTGAATCCGAGTCGGGCAAAGATGTTAAAGCCCTTATGACTCTAGCCATGATCACCCTTTCAGATAATGATGATATATCTAGTGAAGAAAATCTGAATAGTGATTGCGATAATGAAGATGATCTTCATGATGCTTATAATGCCCTTTATAAAGAGAGTTGTAAAATTGCTGTCAAGCTAAAATTACAAAAAGAAAAATTTTCTAAGCTTAAGGAAGATTATGAGTCTCTTTCTTTAGAAAAGTCTCATATTTCTGATTCTTTTAAAAAAACCAAAAGTGATTTAGATTTTAAAACCTCCAAAATTAAAGATTTGAGATCCTGAAATGAGAAACTCAAAAATGAGGTAGCTTCTCTTCAAAGTTTGAAAGACACATGGAGATATACCCATGGTGATCCTAAATTAGAAAAATTATTTTTTGGATCAAGAAAATATGGCGATCGATCCAAGTTGGTCTATGATAAGAATAAATCTCCTAAATAAAAGAACATTGCTCGTAAATTTGTAAAAGGAGAGTCTTCAAACTCAAAAGAAAAGAATACTTATCAAGGTTTTTCCAAAAATTCTAAGACTTTTCAAAAACCTAAAAGTAGCCATGTCAGCTTTAATTTTCAAAACCGAAATCCATTAGCTGAAAAAATAATTGATCTTCTCAAGGAGCTATTAAAGTCTAACTCTATAGGTCTCTCCTATAACAACAGACAGAAAAAGACGATCTATACTCCTAAACCCAAAACAGTTCTGAAATGGGTTCATAAAGTTACCAGCTTGGTTGCCCACACAGCTTTCAAAGCAACAAGTCATTCAAAGTGGTACCTAGATAGTAGTTGCTCCAGGCATATGACAGGTAACAAAGCTTTATTCACCAATCTTCAAGATATGACTGAAGGGTCAGTCACATTTGGTGATGGAAGAAATTGTAAAATCATTGGCCAAGGTACAATTCAACTCTATAACCTTCCTTTATTTAAGAATATTTTATATGTTGAGGGCTTAAAATACAACCTTCTAAGCATTTCTCAAATATGTGATAACAACCATAGTGTAAAGTTTTCTAATCAAGGTTGTGAGCTAGTTAATAAAAAGGGTTCTGTTATATTAACTGGTCGCAGAACTTCTGAAAACTGCTACATAGTTAGTGATGCAAGCTCATCTACTCAATCATGTTACATGGTCCATACCGATGAGACTGAATTATGGCATAAACGCCTTGGACATGTACACTATCGGAACTTATTTAGATTGAGCAAAGGAGAACTAATTAGAGCTCTACCTAAATTGCAAAAAATAGACAAAATATGTGGTGAATGCCAGTTGGGCAAACAAATTAGGAGCTCTCACAAGAAAGTGAACTCCAATACCACATCTAGACCACTCAAGCTTCTCCACATGGATCTTATTGGACCTACCAGATCGGAGAGTCGAGGAGGTAAAAAATACATCTTGGTTATCGTAGATGACTATACAAGATTCACTTGGGTATCATTCCTAAAAGACAAAACTGAAACCCTGAAAGAAGTGAAAAAGGTCATCAAATGAATCCAAAATGAGAAGGGTTCTCATGTTAGTAAGATCCGTAGTGATCATGGATCTGAATTCAAAAATAGTAGTTTTGAGAAATTCTGTAGTGATCAGGGAATATCACATGAATTCTCTGCTCCCAAAATACCGCAACATAATGGTATAGTTGAAAGAAAAAAATAGAGTGCTTCAGGATATGGCTAATATTATGTTGAATAGCATGAAGCTCTCTAGAAATCTTTGGGCTGAAGCAATTAATACCGCATGTTATATTATTAATCGGGTTTATACCAGTAAATCTGATAATAAGACTGCTTATGAATTATGATTTGAAAAGAAACCTACTGTCAAATACTTTCGGGTTTTTGGCAGCAAGTGTTATATTTTACGGGATCGTAAAATTTTGGGTAAGTTTGATATGAAGAGTGACGGAGGTATTTTTCTTGGTTATTCTTTGAACAGTCGAGCTTATAGGGTTCTAAATAAGAGAACTGGTGTGATTCAAGAGTCCATCAATGTGTTCATTGATGATCATTTGAATACTCCAGCTCCGAGTTTAGATGATGATGAAGCTCTTATTATTGACAATAAAGATACCTCATCAAGTCAAAAAGAATCTGAACCAAGGACTGTCAAAGATCATCCAACCAATCAAATACTTGGAAACCCTCTCACTGGAGTTCGTACTCACAAACAACTTGAGAACATATGTAATTATTTTTATTTTACATCCCAAATAGAACCAGTCAACGTAAAAGAAGCACTTTCTGACGAAAATTGGATAGTTGCTATGCAGGATGAACTTAATCAATTTGTTCGTAATGATGTCTAGTATCTTGTTCCTAGATCTAAAGATAAGCACATTATTGGAACAAAATGGATATTTAAAAATAAGTCTGATGAACTTGGAAATATTATACGAAACAAGGCTAGACTGGTTGTACAAGGGTATACTCAGATTGAAGGCATCGATTACGACGAAACCTTTGCTCCAGTCGCTTGCCTTGAGTCAATCAGACTTTTTATTTCCATCGCATGTTTTAGAAAATTTAAAATCTATTAGATGGATGTAAAGAGTGCTTTCTTGAATGGCGATTTACATGAAGAAGTGTATGTTGAACAACCTTCAGGGTTTGAAGACCCTAAGTTATTTGACCATGTATTTCATCTTAAAAAGGCTCTCTATGGTTTAAAATAAGCACCCAGGGCATGGTATGAAAAATTGACTAAATTCTTACTTAGTCATAGCTTTCAAGTAGGTAGTGTCAATAAGACGCTTTTTGTTAAGAAGAATAATAATGATATTTTGATGGTTCAAATATATGTCGATGATATTATTTATGGATCTACTTACTCTAACATGTCTATTGAGTTTGCAGAGTTAATGAAATTAAGGTTCGAAATGAGCATGGTTGGCGAACTTAACTATTTCCTAGGGTTGCAAGTAAAACAACAACCTGATGGAATTTTCATTTCCCAGACCAAATATGTTTCAAACTTGGTTAAAAGGTTTGGATTTGAGAATGGTAAAAACTTTGATACTCCTATGAGTACAACGTTAAAACTCTCAAAAGACTCTTCAGGTAAAGATATAGATCCTAAACTATATCGCAGTATGATTGGTAGTTTATTGTATCTAACTGCTAATAGACCTGATATCACATTTAGTGTTGGAATTTGTGCGAGATATCAGTCTAATCCTAAGGAATCTCATCTTACTGCTGTTAAACGAATTATTAGATATGTGGCAAGTTCTATAAATTTGGAACTTTGGTATCCTTTTGATACTAGTGTTCAATTAGCAGGGTACTCAGATGCTGATTGGGCTGGAAATATTGATGATAGAAAATCAACCAGTGGTGGTTCTTTTTACATGGAAAATTGCTTGGTTTCTTGGTTCAGCAAGAAGCAAAGCTCAATATCGCTCTCCACTGCTGAGGCTAAGGATATTGCAGCTGGATATGCATGTACTCAACTAGTTTGGATGAAACGCATGCTTAGCGATTATGGAATTAGTCAAGATTCAATGATCTTACATTGTGATAATTCCAGTTCTATAAACATTTTAAAAAATCCAATCCAGCATTCACGTACTAAGCACATTGACATTAGGTATCATTACATACGTGAGTTGGTTGAAGAAAAGTTATTTCTTTGAAATATATATCAACTAAAAATTAACTTGCTGATATATTTACTAAACCGCTCGACAAAAGTAGGTTTAATAAACTGAAATTTGATCTTGATATGTGCATTTTACATTGAATATTCTTGCTTACATGTATCATAGTGTATCATATTTTATTTTATATCTGTTTAAATTTCAAATTTTTACATTAAAAATTATTTTTTGGTCGATACTCGACCGGTCGTGGATGTACACGACCAGTCGTGGTACGACCGGTCGTGCACAGCACTCGACCGGTCGTGGAGCTCGTGAGCATGTTATAATTTGGGGAAAATCCCCTTCTTCATTTTCACTCCCACCTACGACGAGTCGTGGCTCGACCAGTCATAGGATTTCTTATTTTTATTCAAGGTAAGTCCTATTTCATCATTTTTCTTGAAGATTCATGCTCTTTATGTTTTGATTTGTTCATAGTATAGCTTGATTTCATCTCTTGTTGAGTTTTTCAAGGGTTTCCTATCTATTTGCTGATCTAGAGAAAACCCATCTTTCATTTGTGCATCTTGCTTGCTCGTTGTATATTTTTTTTAATATGGATGCTAGAGGGAAAAAGAAAACATCCCGTGGTCCATCTTCTTCCAGATCTGCACCGATAACTAAACGGTACCTTCGATCACCCGAAGATGATTCTCAAGATGTAAGAGATTTGCATGTCTGTAACATTATCGTTGAGCATACCTCTGATCTCAATCACATTGCTCCATATGGTATTGTCCTCCTTCTTGAATTTGTAGGTTGGTCTAACATTTTGCTTTGGGGTGGGCCTGCATACCAGTCCATTGCCCAATCAATGGTTGCTTGCATTTCATATTTTTCTCTTGCTAATTTAACTTTCTCAATTGATACTAGAGAAAGAAAATTTGAAGTAGACTGTCATTTGATATCAGGTATTATGGATATACCTGTTAATGATGAAGGTATACTGATTCATACTTTATACGACAAACCATCTGAATCGGAAAAATGGACGTTAACAAGAGATTTATGCAAAATTGATGTACAATGGACTCACAAAGAGAATGAGCTCCCTGCAAAGTCTCTGTTACCCAAATAAAGAATATTACATCATTTCTTCATTTCCAATGTATATTCTCGATCCGGTAATAAAACTGAGTTGTCTTCTTTCATGGTTCGTGTGTTGCATTCTATTGCTTCTGGTACGAAGGTCTGTCTTCCTTCTTTGATTTGTTATTTCATTATTCAGTTTTGTCTCCATCCGGGTCATAGTGATATTCCGTTCAGTTATCTTATGACTGTTTTAGCCACTCACATGCTTGTCGATAAACCTGTTAATGAGGCACCAATTCATCATCTTATTTTCAACAATTCCAATCTTAATAAGATGAAATTGGATCTGCTCCCTGGCCAAGTTGATGATGGTGATGATGGTGGTGAAGCTGGAAACGAAGGGGAAGCTAGCGATCTTCCGCAACAAGATGTTAATATGGATGAAATTTTTGATGAGATAGAATCTGATTCACCTAATGATCCAAATTATGATCCATCTGGTTTTGATGCACGCCTTCGTGTATTGGAGGAAAAAGTTGATAATATGAATATAGCCCATGATATGAGATTCACGTACATGTGAAAATATCTTCATTGCATCACTAAGGGCTTACACCAGATTGATCCGACTATACGTGCTCCCTCCTCTGGATCAGATTAGGTGAATTATCTTCTGAGTAGTATAATATTATCTTTTTATTTTGGATATGTATTATGGATTATGGTTTGATAACATTGACTTTTGGATATTGTATTTTGGATTATGGATTATGGCTTGATGCTTCAGGTTTATTTTATGTCTTTCATATCACCTTCTCATTATCTGCTCTCTATGTTCTCCTTCCTATTGTGCCTTTCCCTTGACATTTTTGTGACAAAAGGGGGAGTAGTAAGAGCTAAAAGCTAAAAAGGGGAGTAGTATGGAAAGGGGGAGTATTTGTTTAAATTGATTGATTGAGAAGGATGTGTGGATTGAAGTCTTGAAGTTTTCATGTTGTGTATTATTTTCATGAGCAGTACTCGTATTACTCAGGGGGAGTAGAGTATTTTGTGATTTCATGGCTTATCATTCCTTATGCTATGTGTTTTGTCACAAATTTGACAAAGGGGGAGATTGTAAGTGCTATGATTTCATATTCCTTTAGTTGTCAAATTTTGTGGTGTCAAAACCTATATCTATGTATTGTGTGTCTTGTGTTTTATGTTTGAAGTCTATTCATTGCAATCAAGACATATCAAGACATCGCATTTTAAGACAAGATCTTATATGAAGACAGTTTTCAAGTCATGGATGAAGAATTCAAGATTGCATGTTCAAGATTCGATCAAGCTCAAGTATACTAGAAGACTTTGTCAAGTCAAGATCAAGCTCAAGAAGTCCTACTACAAGTTTTGTATATTCACAAGCTTCTCTTAAGGGTCATCTGAGTGTACAGACTTTCAATGTCCATCTCACTTTTAAGGTTTGTTTGACCTTAGATTGACCTTAGGATGGGCTTTACAGTAGGTCATTCTAGATACATAACTCATATATTTTAATATGTTTGTTTAGAGTGTTCTAAGACCAGTCCTAAGGACTTCAAGACCAGTCCTAGCTTTGCTACGACCAGTCTTAAGTTTTTCAGGACCAGTCCTAGGTAGTTGAAGATTTTTAGATCTTTCTAGTTGTCCTACGACCAGTCCTGGACATCCTACGACCAGTCCTGTGAGTTATATGACTCATCCTTCGACCGGTCGTAGCCCTACGACTCAAACTCCAGCAACCGGTCGTAGGTGTCCCACGACCGGTCGTAAACCACCTAGGACCGGTCGTGGAACTGAAAATCTTATCCCGCGAAAATCTTTAAAAAATCTTTGATGCTACGACTAGTCCTAGGATCTTAAGACCAGTCATAGACGGGATTTTTTAGGCTATAAATAGAGCACGAACTTTAGAGTTTTAGCACTTCAATTCAATTCTATTCAAGCATTCTTTAAGCTATTCTCTAAGATAAGTTTGTGTTTATTTTAAGCTGCTTTGTGCTTATTTAATATTCCTTTTACTAGCTTATTCTTATTTGATTTTGATTTACATTCCAATCCTATTAGAAAAGGGGAATTTCTGATATTCCTTCTTCTTGGATTCAAAATCAAATAGAACTAGCCCGTTTGATTTAAAATCAATTAGACTTAAAACCATTCTTAAAGTGAGTATTGGACTTTGAACGTCGAATCGAACTTCTACTCCGATTGGTTCTACCGGGCTTCTTCAAAAGGTGATTCAGGTATTTTACATGTTTTGTAATTTACTTTCTCTGGTTTTTGTTCGAGATTCGCTAGAAAAATCTCATTGTAGTGGTTATCTGAGGAGAGTTAGAAAACTCAGATTGTGGGGTTTTTTATTGTATAAGCCCAAGATCAAAGACACAATTGTGAAGGTTTTAGGTGAACCTGTGAAACCTATTTTGATAGTGCATGCTAATATCCCCTGTGTAAGGATATTAGGAGTGGAGTAGCAATCTGTGTAGCTATTGGATAACAGTTGGTGTACACACAGGCGAACCACTATATATCGTTGTGTTGTGGATGTGCTTTATTCTTTCATTCCTTTATTCATTTAGTTTTGTGGTTTGTGTTTGTGGATGAATGTTGTAATCACTTCAAGCAAGTGTGGATGAATGTTGTAATAACTTAGGATTTATTTTTCGCAAGTTATTTTGATTTCATTGCTTATTATTCCTCCTTGGTTTGTGATATAAAGGACGTTCTAGAAATAAGGTTGTCCTACCTTAAACCTCTGGTTTTTGGTGTAAGGTTGTCCTTAGAACTGATAAAGTATTTATCTCTTTATTTTAGGCTATTGTGATTGTTTTATATTCAGCATTGTGCTTTATATCTTTTATTATTCCGCTGTTATTAGTTTTACCCCCCCTCTAGGGCATATAGCTAGGCCCCTTTCAACATGTAGTACGGTGCATGTACATAATTACCAAGTTCTTATTAGTCCTTTTTCATAGAGTAGGATTGGGAAGCTAAGGTACCTCCCTTATATCAATACCCAAACAATGATCCATTCTAGGGTCGTTAGTCCTAGATAATCTCATACGATATTATAGTTCGAGATCGCTGTAAAGGGCTCGTCACCAATCAATACAGGTCTATTTATATCCTAGATACTAAAATAAGGCTCGTCGTCCCAATGTGATTTCAAGATATACTCGACGTCACTACAAAGGGCTCGTCACCAATCAGAGTAGGCTGACAGCTCAAATATAGTGTCCCATACCACCATAATTAGCTCACGAGTTTAGGTTGCTCACTGGTCACTACGGGGAGGCTCGTCGCCCTAGCGTAGGCCGACAGCCCGACCACGGTGTCCCATACCACCATATCTGGCTCATGAGTCTTAGGGATCGTGGTACCAAGTTTGACAGGGTTTCACTAGTGAGTTTGGTACCTTAGATTCAAAAAGTAGCGTCCAAACATGGTGAACATACATCGGTCAATCGGGTTAATTGATGAGCTCAACTAGGACGATCGCACGTTGAGTTAATCGACATGAAATGCATAAGCACTCCATGTGGCCTAACCACTGTCGAACATCCCAAGTACGGCTCGGATTCGTCGAACACATCCTGTGTGGTGAAAACATTCTCAACCACCAGTTTAAGGTCTATTACTGATTACCTAGACTATGATATAGTCCCAACAATGTACAATCACAATAATAAACATGTAAGGTAAATCCTACATTCATATGAACATGTTATGACATATAACTTAAACATGAATACACCATATATGGAGAAAATCATACACACAATTAACATGAATAAGTAAGCTAAACAATTCATGGAGGAAATCATACACATAAGTAAGGTAGTTGGGATTTCATATCTTAACTCCCTCATAAATCACACTTTACTAATTACTAACTCATTCAGACATTTTCACAAACACTTAGACTACACTTTTCAACATACATCACGTATGTCGGCCATATTGCATATTAGGGCAAATCCTTTTGCCAAGGAGTTATCGCATACATAACAATCATGTTCCTACGACAATTAATCATGGCAACCACTACATCATATTTCAAACGCATATAAACATTTCAACAAAATCATGAAATAGTCTATACACAACATAGATCATATATATACGTAAAACGAAACAGATATCGCATTTGGCATGTGAAATGGCACCTATGTTAGTAATAAATCATTATTTGACATTGAAAGCCTTAATAACTATAACCTAAACATTTATAGTCTGCACCTTAAACTAGAAAATGCGAAACAGATATGATTTAGATGATAAGTCTTCGTCAACGGTGAATAGGTAACCTAAGGCATGAATTAGGTTAGCTACATCAACACTTAGACTATTTTAAGTTTCAAAATAGGTTAGGGTTTGATTGTCTTACCCAAAAATAGAATTAGAATCGCCGGAATAACGATTCAGATGCGATGGATTAGGCATGTAGAGTAGCTGGGAAGAATCCCAAGATGAATCACCAACTTCTCTCTCACTTTCTCTCTTTCTTAGCTAGGGTTTGAGAATTCGTATGAAATTTGTGAGAGAGGGTTTAAGGTCCTTATATCGGCCCAAAACTGACGAAATTAGTCTCATGGCCATAATATACTTAGGTTATAACTAAATCGGGCTTATTCCGATCCAATGGAGCATTTTCGGAGGTCTTTTTACTGAATGCGATTGGACTTAAGTTTACAGATACTGGATCTTGATCAAGTTTTCAGTCCGATTGGGTTTACAGATCGACTGTGGCGGACCAGTTTCAGTTCAGCGGTCACCGAAACTCAATCAGGGCCACAAGTATATTGACATGTGTGGGCCATCTTCCCTGATCTGAGGGTGAATTTGGGTTAGAATCCAACAGTCAGAATGCTTATAATCGGCATGCAAGTGACACGACTCAGATTACTTAAATTTATATTTAATTTCTAAATAGATTCACTTTTCTCACACTCTTCGCTCTGGACTCAAGCAAATTGTCTCAGGACATCATCTAGACTTGACTTTTGAGGTGATAGTCAAGTCCAACTAGGCGGTCATAATTGTCTAAGTTCATCACTATCGGACTTTCGACGTACGGTCCAGGTCCGTTACGGAGTTTCTGAATGCTCCCGAGATCAATTGGGTTTAGAATTGGATCCTAGATTTCAGGGTAATTTAGCATTACTAATTCTATAGGTTTTAGGTCTTGCAAACCGTATTTAAAGTGGTTGGTGCTAATTTCACAGGTAATCTAGTTTAATGCTAGTTAAGTCTCGTTAAATTTCTAAAGGATTAGGTTCTAAAGGATTTCTGCTAGAGGTGGTACTCGGATCTTTGTATGGATTTTTTTAGGACGTTACAAGCAGTCCAATGTGGCTTAAGCCCTCACGTCACTAGGCAAAACTGTCCAGTAACACATTTCTTTTTCTTTATTGTTTCTCTTTTTTTAATACATTAACAGTGCGGGCCCCACATGGATTTTTTACTATGTTCACTGTGTAGTCCGTCTCGAGTGAGTCTAATGGACTCTGATTTGGAGTGATTTGGTCGAATAGAGACTCCATAGTGGGCCTTAAAGATTTCAAAAACAATGGTTTCCCTCATTACGACCCACTTGAGACCCGAATCTATCTCATCTTTTGGCCCAAGGCCTAAAATGATCTTGCAAAGACAGTAGATGGTGTGGATTCAATATAAATATCAGAACAGGATCCCACTTGTGAGACCCAAAATTGGCCAAGAATGGGTTAACGCCCACGTGCATGACATTCATGTATTTTTCATGTTAATATTATATTCGTTGTATGTTTTGTATACACTATTAATGTGGGCCCCAAGTGGATAATCTAATCTGTTCACCATTTTAGCCACCTCAAATGAGGTCAAATAGACTCCGACTATGACTAATTTGGATGATCAGGAACTCCAAAGCGAGCCCTAGAGTGTTTCAATAGATGGTCATTAATACCCTTAGTATGGCCCACTCGAGACTCAGAGTTGCCTCAAAATTTAGCACATGACCTAAAATTATATAGAGAAGATGGTGGATGGCGTGGACTAAACAAATCCATCATGGTAGGGTCCACATGTGGGGGCATCTCAAAGGGTCTTCCGCCCCTCACGTCACTGGACAATAATGCCCAATGACATCTTTTGTTCCCTTTTTTTTTCTTTCTTCATTTTTTTTTTCTACTATGAGAGGTCCACTAGTGAATAATCCATTCCATCCATTATATCGACCACCTCTCTATGGACCAAAGAAGAACAATGATGGGTATGTCCACCACCTACACACACAACAATCGGCCTTAGAAAGTTCCAACTATGGGACATTGTTTCCCTCGGTACAGTCCACTAGGAACTCGGATTTGTCTCATTTTTTGTCTCATAGCCTAAAATGACATGGAGAAGATGGTGGACGGCATGGATTAAATAAAATACATCAAGGTGGGGTCCATGGTTGGGATGCCCCCACCCCACCTCTGCATGGTTGATGTGAGGGGGTGCTTCCACTCCCACCATCGGTTGTGGTGTCGTCCACCTGATGGTTGGATCGGCTAGATTTTTGGACTCTATGGCTAAAATGAGCTAGTAGATGGATGGTGTGGATCTAAGAAATACATCAATATGGGTCCCATGAGTGAAAACTCACTCCAAACTTCCCATACAAAAAGTAAGAAATGACATGGGTAACCCAACCCATTAGCATTTGTGGTATGGCCCACCTGGGCTTCGGATTAGCTTCATTTTTGAGCCCATCGCCTAAAATGAGAAGGGAAATTAGATGGATTGTGTGGATGATACACACACACACACACACATTATGATGGGACTCATGAGAGAAGCCCACATGGTGGTAGAGACATGTCTGTGGACATTGTTGTGTCCAGGGACATGGTGCCATTAACCCTCTCCCTTTTTTGTGTTTTAAGGGTGATGTAAGGCCTCCCTAGGAAATCCACTCCATCCATTTGAATGTCCAACTCATGGTGGGGCCAAGAAGCTTTGGGTCACATCCATTTTTTGTGTATTTTCACCATCCAAGTGTGATTACACAATTAATTATTTTAAATAGAAAATAAATATCACAATGGGCCACACAAGGTGGTCCATGCTATGATAGCGTGCGGGACATGCTCTCCAATATCATGGTCTACTTGTGGGTCTCAAAACACCATGAGAATAAGAAAATAAATTGAAAGGAAGGGAGACGGAATCCAGCCATCGGGGTACCCCCCCCCCCCCACCACTATGGGGTCCACCACATACTCAATACATGATCAAGGTGGGTCCCACCCTTATGGCCCACCAAAATAGAGAAATCATAAAGAACCCATGCACTCACTTAGAAGGATGGATGATTGGATCATCTCGGATCGACGATTGGATGACCCACCAAGCTTCTCTTCACCACTAATCTTCTTTAATCTCACTTTTCTCTATTCTCTTACTCTTACTCTCTTGATTTTTTCTAATACTCTCACAAGCTCTCTTTTTTTCTCTTAATCTCTCCCTAATCGTTCTTTTTTTTTCTCTCTTTCTCTCTTAATTTCTCACTAATCTTTCTAATATTTTTTTCTCTCTCTTAATCCCTCTCTACTCTTGCTAGGAAATAGTAAAAATGAGAGGGAGTTATTGTGGTAGAGATTTTAGGATAGGGATGGAATAAGGGAAAGATGGAGGGGTAAAATGGGGAGAAAAAGAATAAGAGAATGATGGCTAGAATAGGTAGGGGTATGGGTTGCATGAGAATGGCATGGGTTTGTTTGACTAATGGGGAGAGAGTGACATGAGTGATGGATGACTTGATTGATGGATTGATTGATTTGATAACATTGGGATTTGTGCAAGTGGGGCCCACATACATTATCAGCCCATCTCATATTGTACCAAAATTGTAACTTCTAATCTAAGGGTTGAAATGGGGCATGCCATGCAGCGTTGGAATTATAGCACCCGCGCGGTCGCTAAGGTACAAGTCTCGGGGTATCACGGTACAGAAGTAGGGTAATGATTAAAACTCATCGATCTTGTCCGTCGGGAACATGTCGTTATTTAAGTAGAAATGTATGGAAGGTCTCGCAAGGTTACGGGTCTTATAAAGGGTGACCGAGGACAACCAAAATAAAACCTTAGTCGACAAAAAGTGAAGTGGCCGAGAGTCATTTAGAAGAGCAAAGGTTGTAAGACATAAATGTAACAAGAGAATGGTCTAGAGAGAGGACTTTCGTGTAGGATCCCGATCCTTTGTCACATCATTCATGCACACATGTGTTCCAACCCACACCATTGATAGACCATGCACTGCACCCTAATGTACCTAGCAACCCCACTCAAGTGATTTTTCCCAAATGACCTTCGTATCTCTGTAATGTGGACCACATCGTTGTTGCATTCGCCACGATGAAAATTGTGTGTTAATCCGATGTTCCGTTAGTGAGATACAACCCATCGAATCCATGACCAAAATTGTGTATCATGTAACATGAGCAACCTTTACTGTACTAGGCCCATTAGACTTGAGCTCATATGGGCCTAAAGCCCATTTCTATAACATAGGAATTATCACAAGATAAGATAATCATTACATGATAAATAAGGAGCTAACACATATAAGACAATGCACTATAAGACAAAATTGAATTCTACCCCAAAATTCAGCATTAACCCTCTCCCTATGCCTTAAAAACTAATCATGCCTCATGTGCAACTCATCTTACACATGCATCCAATGCATGTCTTGTTTTGTGTCACATCACTTCAAATAACCTATTACAACACTCCACTTCATCATTCACCATGCATCACTTACAACCCACAACCCTTATCCATCCATTAGCCAATGCATGTTTAGATATCTTCCACCATGGCCAATGCATGCTTAGAATCATCCACCTTATTCATCCACCACCTATAACATACTGAAATGATGAACTATAAATGTCCTAGAGGGAGGTGAATATGAGAATAAAAAAATTTCGATATAATACAGAATAATAAAATAAATACTTTAAATTGCTTAGAGTATTGAAATCTTGATTCCAAATAGTTTGTAGGACAACCTTCACCTAAAAGATTTAGGTAGGATAACCTTATTTCACAACGTCTTTGAGATCAAATACCAAACTTAGTAAGAGAAAATCAATCACAAGGAAAGCATATAAAGAATTTAAATATTCACCACAATGCACAAAGGAGTTATAATGATTTAGTGCTTAAACCCCACACCTACTCCACTCCCAAAATTACTCCCAAAATGTTTTTACTATTCACCACAATGCATAAAAGAGTCACTTTAACAACCTTATATTTCTTCTGATTTTCAGGGGCTATCTCAACAAAACTCACTTTCTTGTGATTTTCATAGGCACACCACAAAATAACCTTTTTTGGGCTATCTCAGAAAACTTGAAATTAAATAAAAGTAAATACAGTATCATCTTCAATTGGCAAGTTGAAGATGTAACTGTAGCTTGATTGCAGTGATCTTCTTTCTTGGGATATTGATGAAGTCGTATATGTGTTCAACCCAAAAAGAATATGATGATCTAATGTATTTTCAATATACTAAGCAAAACCCTAAATGCTGTAAATTTTATTCTCTAAATCTCAAGTAGAGTTTAGATAACTCTATTAAATGCAATTGAAACTAGCTTGAGAAAGAGAATAAAATAAACTAAATAAGAATTAGAATTACCGCACAATTAGCTTGAAGGCATGACTTTCTCTTTGACTTTGAGGAGGTTAATCACTGATTTTTCATATTTGAATGAATGATAGAAAGCCTCTATTTATAACCAAAGGAAATGAAAATTCGGTTGGCCTGATTTTAGGTTCGACTGGCCAAATTCCAATGATTGCATTCCAATGGCTCTTAGATTTCGTAGGATAAGATCTTTAAAAAATTCAGTTCATTGAACCTCTAATTCGGCTAGTCGAACACAAGGTTTAGCTAGCCAAATGCAAGGTTCGACTGGCCAAATTTCCTTGAGATCCGAAGATTTAAAGTCACTGGAAACTTGACCGAACATACTCTGGCTAGTCGAACTAACGGGTTAGGTTGGACGAACTTAACACAAAATTTTTTTTGTCTTGATATATACTTGCTTGAAGTATGCTGGGTTAGCCAAAGGTAGTTAGGCTGACCAAACCAGAAGTCGGGCTGGCCTAACTTTAGTGTATTTTACTTAGAAAAATGTTCATTATTATACCATGTGAAATACACCTAACCTAAGGTCAATCTAAGGTTATACCGCCTGATGGTTGACATATATAGATGCTTCAAACTTTGAACCAAGCCAACTTAAAGCTTATGATGACGAGTTTCCTTGAGATGTCGATCCAGTCTTTACGTAATCTTAATGAGTTGTCAAAGAACATCTTCATGTGTGCTTGTGATCCATTCGGGACTACAAAATTTGACAATCTATACTGTGCTTTAAGTATAAGCACTAACAATCTCCCCCTTTATTAATTTCTTAACAAAATACAATCCTACACGACTCATCATGCAACATTACAACATCTCACAAACTCATCATACAAAATATGTTGTGGTTTAAAAGATCATCTACACACCACCTATAGTATCATATCTTGAAGTTCTTGCTTGATGCTCCCCTTTAGAATATGCATCAGTAGCTCTCACTGAGTACTTGATCAAGGAGATAAATATATATATATATATATATATATATATATATATATATATATATATATATATATATATATATATATATATATATCCAATTTTTGCCATATGCAATCTAATGTAAACAAATTTAAAAACAAAAATCATTTCCATATCTCATATTCATTTTATGATATATTATCATAATTCTCTCCCCCTTTTTGTCAGAAGTTGACAAAGGAAGAAAGAAATCAAATGATGCATAATATGATGCATAAATAACAAAGATAATGTTATAAATAAGTTCAGCCAAACGTATCAAGACATGTCAATACAATTATCCAAGAAATCTAGACAGAAATCTAGTTGAGTGTAGCAAATCTAAAGAGTAATAAAGAGTTATTACAGACCATAAGTGTTTAATCATTCGGATTCAGAGGAGGATGGTGTAGGCATCTCAGGATCATTAATCCTCAAACTCCTATTGAAGCGATGAAAGTACTTTTTAACGTACTTGTAAAGCGTCGACCTTCTTCTCTAACCTATCCAACCTATCACCAAATTGAGAAGGCTGGCAATTCGAACCATTCATGTCTCCTGACTCTTCCAAATCAGTAAAGATGTCATCCATGTTGACATTGTTGAGTGTCAAATATTGCATATTTTCTCCTATTTATATCTTGGTTTTATGAACATGATAAGGCTATATGGTATATTTTATACATGTTTGTGTTACAAGGTGAATCTGAGGGTTTGGATTGAAAAGAATGCTAAAAGTATGGATTTAATGCTCAAGAATCACTAAGGAAAAAGATGGATCTTAGGAGATTAAGAATGAAGAATTCACAGGTCAAGGATCCAAGGAAACTAAGTATAAAGGATAAAGAAGGGACTTGAAAGAATGCAGAATCCACAACAGAAAACAGGACAGTTCGGTTCGACTTGAGCTAACTTCGGTCTGACCTAAGCTTCGGTTGGAGATTTTGGTTGGAGTCGGTCCGACCTAAATTTAACAGATTTTTTAAACAAGATTTTTCATCATTAACTTCAGTCAGACCAAAATCGCCCAGAATTGTCCAGCGAGAAAGTGCGATTTTCAACCATAATTCGGTCTGACCAAACACAACTTCGGTCCGACTGAAGTGTAACGCGAGACTTATACGGAGTGCATAAATTCGAGATGGTTTTTAAAAATTCCAAGGAGTTGCATAAGATGAGGCTTCACAACTATAAATAGGAGTCCCTAAGACGTTCCTAGGTATCTTCTGGGGTTTAAGGAGTGATGCAAAAGGGAAGAGAGCCACCTCCAAGAGTTTTTCTTCTTCTTCCTTAGTTATTTTTATGCTTTATTTAAGAGATGTTATAATTGTTATATTGTAAAAAAAAATGCATACATGTGTCAAATTTCGTTTAGATAAAACAACTTATGGAGTGGTTTGTCTAATGTGGATCAAGATGGAAAGTTCAAGACCTTACTTCAAGTCAAGTTAGTTCAAAATCTAGGAAGTTTAAGACTTTACTGAAGTTCAAGTCATGAAGTAGATCAAGATGGAAAGTTCAAACTTTACTATGTTCAAGTTCTATTACACTTCAACTAGAAGATCAAGGTCTATCTTCAAGTACAAGTTCTATTGAAGAATAAAGTAAAAGAACAAATTCCATGAAGTTCGATCATTTCATCTACTTCAATGTTCAATCTTTTTAGGTATGACAGACCCTAGAAAGACCTTAGTCTTAGGTTCTTTCAAGATAAAAACTTATATGGCATTTTTATTATTTATTATTATTAGTTTTTATATATATATATATACTTATGTTAGGCTATAGTTCGACTAGTCAAGGCTTAGGTTCAACTAGTCTAAGTTGTGGCTTGACCAGTTTAAGAAATCTTCGACCAGTCTAAGTTCGAATTTAGAAAATTGGATTTTTCTATTACTTTCTCGACCAGTTGAGCAAGCTGCTCGACCAGTCGAGGGGTGCTCGACTCAAAGTCCAGCAACTAAATTTTGGCACCCTCGACTAATCAAAGCCCATGCTCAACCAGTCAAATAGGGCCCTCGACCAGTCAAGCAGGGCCTTCGACCATTTGAAGTTCTGTTTTATCCAATCGCGCTCAAAATTTAAAAATTTATTAGTCCTTAGATGAGTCGAAGAATACCTTAGATAAGTCGAAGCAACAACTTTTCAACCTATAAATAGAGGCCTTCTCTCAATCCAAAATTACCTAATTCAAGTTGATAAAAGCCTTCATCAAGAGAGAGAGAGAGAAGACCCCATTATTTTCAAGTTATTGCATGGTATTTATAATATTTCTTTAATAGTTTTTTTATTTCGATTCCTAAGCCTCATATTTTATGAATCTTATTTTATAAAGAGAGTAGATACTCTTCTTTGAGATCTTAAGGAATTCAAACAAGTAGCCTTTGGTTTGAATCTATTTAAAATCAATCTAGAACCTATAAATCTTGTTTATATGATTGGATATTGAACAATCTACTTCAAGAGAAGTGGTTCTACAAGCTACATCAAGAGATACTATAAGTGCTGTAGTCACATGCTCTATTGGTTGTCAAATTTTGTGGTGTCAAAACCTTTATCTCTGTCTTGTGTTTGTATGTTGATTTATATATGTTCAAGACACTGCTTCGCAAGGGCTTCAAGTCAAGTACGCTAATCGACTTCAAGTCAAGACAAGCCATGTACTTTGTCAAACGCCTATAAATATAAATGTTCAAAGCTACATTAATAAAGCGTACTAGACTCAGGTGCAAGTCGAAATGAAGTTTAAGTTCAAGCTTTTGAATATCTCAAGATCAAGCTACAACAAGTGTGAGAACTCAAGCTTGATAAGGTTCAAAGGTCTACCTTCGCTAAATGAATGAAGTTCAATGTTCATATTTCATGTTCCAGGTATGATAGACCTTAGATTGACCTTAGGGTAGGTCATTTTGAATACATAATTCAAACTATATGTTTATAGATGATTTTGGTATGTTCTAAGACTAGTCCTAGACCTTGTTTGACTACTCCTAGCATTGCCTCGACCAGTCCTATAAATTTCAAGACTACTTATAAGTTGTTGTAAAATTTCAAAAATTTCTAGGTAAGGTACGACCAGTCCTGGAGACTATTCGACCGGTCGTGTGAACAGTGTTGACCTGTCCTAGAACCAGTCCTAATTTTATGATTCAAACTCTAATGATGAAATTGGTGATCCTACGACCAGTCGTGAGTATCCTACGACCAGTCGTAGAGGGCTTACGACTAGTCATAGAGAACCTACGACCAGTCGAAGAACGGTTTTTATCAGATCGCGCCCAAATATTCAAAAATCCATTCTGCTAGGACTAGCCAAAGTGTCATCAAGACCAGTCATAGACGAGGTTTCTTCTACTATAAATTGAGTATGAATTTCAGAGTTTCATATAAAAATTCAAGTAAAATCAAGGATCCACTCTGAGATAAGTATGTGTTCATTTTAAGCTACTTTATGCATAATTAATATTCCTTTTGTTAGCTTATTGTTATTTGATTTTGATCTACATTCCAATCTGATTTGAAAAGGAGAAAATTCTGTAATTCCTTTTTCTTTGAATCAAAATCAAATACAGGTAGCCCATTTGGTTTAACTTAAAATCAATTAGAACTTATAACCATTTTAAAGTGAGTATTGGACTTTGAACTTCTACATTCAATCATCTACTTTGATTGGTTCTTCTGGGCTACTACGAAAGGAGAAATCCAGGTATTTTACATTTATTATAATTTACATTTCTTTTTGGTTTGTTTTGAGATTGAGCTAGAAAAATCTCATTGTGTGGTTATCTAAGGAGAGCCAAAAAACTCAGACTGAGGGGTTTTTGAATTGTGTAAGCCTAAGTCGAAAAGACACAATTATGAAGGTTTTAGGTGAACCAGTGAAACCTACTTTGATATTGAATGCTGATATCCCCTATGTGAGTATATTAGGAATGGAGTAGCAATCTGTGTGGCTGTTTTATAACAGTTGGTGTACACACAGGCGAACCACTATAACTCTTTGTGTTTTGTGGATGTGTGATTTATTCTTTCCATCTTTTATCATTCAAAACTGTGGAATGTACGTGTGGAAGTGAATGTTGTAATTTCTTTCATTTCAAGCACAGTGAGGAATGGTGTAATAATTTAGATTTAAATTTCTTCAATTTATTTTAATTCCTTGCTATTTATTTATTCCTCTTTGGTTTGAGTTTTTGATACAAAGGACATTCTACAAATAAGGTTGTCCTGCCATAAACCCTTTGTTTTTATGGTGTAAGGTTGTCCTTATAACTGAATTCGTATCAACCTCTCAATACTAGTTTATTGAGGTTGCTTTTATTTCAGCTTTAAGAATTGAATTATTTCTATTTGGCTATCTCTTGGTTTTATTCCGCTGTAATACTTTTAATTTGGCATAGTCCTATTCTCCCTCCCCCCCTCCCCCTCTAGCACATATAGCTAGGCCATTTCAAGTGGCATAGAGCCTAATAGATCACTCTTATTACTTTTTATTTGGATTTAATTCTTGAGCTAACGATCTAAGCTATATAAAGATGTCAAATTTTAATAGCCTATCAGTCACTAGGCCTCCACCCTTTAATGGCTCCAACTATGCCTATTGGAAAGCCAGGATGAGGATCTTCCTCAAATTAATGGATGAGAGTGTGTGGCAAGCCACAGTGACTGAATGGAATCCTCCTATCACTAAAGTAACTGGAATCGATGGTTCAAAATCAATGAGAGTAACTCCTTATTTCTCTTGGACCACCCTTCAGAAAAATGATAGTGCCAATGCAAAAGCACTAAATGCAATCACTTGTGCACTATCACCGGATGAGTTCAAAAGAATCATATCCTGTGATACTGCAAAGCAAGCCTGGGATATATTAGAAATGACACATGTGGGTACTACAATTGTCAAAAAATCTAAAGTCCAACTCCTCACAACCAAATTTGAAGAAATTCATATGGAGGAAAATGAAATGTTTATGGACTTTTACACAAGATTAAATGACATTGTAAACTCGATGTGGGATCTTGGCGATAAAATTCCAAAAAGTAAAGTGTGTGAAAAGATACTACGCTCTCTTCCTGAACGGTTCAACTCTAAAGTAACCGTAATTCAAAAACTTCATGATACGGATAGTATGAGGGTTGAAGAACTAGTTAGTTTTTTACAAACCTATGAGTTAAACTTTAAAGCTCCTAAAGGTAAATCTATCGCTCTAAAATCTTCTAAATGTATTTCTAAAGAAAATTCTGATTCTGAAGATGATATGGCTCTTTTAGCAAAGAAGTTTTATAAAATTTTCAAAAGCAAGAAAAGGGTAGATTTTCAAAAATCAAATGATAGGAAAAGATCTAAACCTAAATCTAAAACTTGGAAGTCTTTGAAAGATAGTCAATGTTACAACTGCCAAGAATATGGGCATTTAGCAAACAAATGTCGTAAAAAGGACAGACCCAAAAAGAAGGGTATGTTGGCTACCTGGGATGAATCATCTGATTCTGAAGCCTCTTTTGAATCAGGAGATTCTGAAATCGAGTCGGGCAATGAAGTAAAAGCCCTTATGACTCTAGCCAAGTTCACTTTTTCAGATCATGATGATTCAACTAGTGAGGAAAATCTGAATAGTGAATGTGAAAATGAAGATGATCTTCAAGATGCTTACAATGCCCTATACAAGGAAAGTTGTAAAATTGTTGTCAAACTTAAACTTCAAAAAGAAAAGTTTTCTAAACTCAAAGAATGTTTTGAATCACTTATTTAGAAAAATCCCAAATTTTAGATTGTTTTGAAAAATTAAAATGTGATTGAGAATTCAAAACCTCCCTGATTGAAAATCTGAAATTTGAAAATGAGAAACTTAAAAATGAAGTATCTTCTCTTTTGAGTTTAAAAGACACATGGAGATATGCCCAAGGTGATCCAAAGTTAGAGAAACTATTATCCGGATCAAGAAAATGTAGTGACAGATCTGGGTTGGGCTATGATATGAATATACCTCCTAAACTGGAGAATACTCCTCCTAAGTTTGTGAAAGGAGAGTCCTCAAACTTAAAAGAGAAAAGTACTTATCAAAGTTTTTCTAAAAATTCAAAATCTTTTCAAAAACCTAAAAGCAGCTATGTCAACTTCAAAAATTAAAATCGAAATCCACTAGCTGAAAAGATAGTTGATCTACTCAAGGAGCTCTTAAAATCTAATTCTATAGGTCATTCTTACAACAATAGACATAAGAAGACCAACTATGCTTCTAAACCCAAAACAATTCTGAAATGGGTTCCTAAGGTTGCCTGCTTGGTTGCCCACACTACTTTCAAACCAATAAATCATTCAAAGTGGTACCTGAATAGTGGATGTTCCAGACATATGACAGGTGACAAGGCTTTATTCACCGATCTTAAAGATATGACTGATGGATCAGTCACATTTGGTGATGGTAACAATTGCAAGATTATTGGCCAAGGTACGGTCCAACTCTATAACCTCCCTTTATTTAAGAATTTTTATATGTTGAGGGACTAAAACACAACCTGTTGAGCATATCTCAAATATGCGATAACAACCATAGTGTGAAATTTTCCAATCAAGGTTGTGAAATTATAAACAAAAAGGGTTTTATAATATTAACTGATCACAGAACTTCTGAAAACTGTTATATTGTAAGTAATTGTAGCTCATCTAGTCAATCGTGCTACATGATCTATACCAATGAAACAAAATTATGGTATAAACGCCTTGGACATGTGCACTACCGTAACTTGTACAGATTGAGAAAAGGAGAACTTATTAGAGGTCTACCTAAGTTTTAAAAAGTAAAAAAAATATGTGGTGAATACCAGTATGATAAAAAAAACTAGGAGCTCTCACAAAAAGGTGAACTCCAATGCTACATCAAGACCACTCGAGCTTCTCCACATGGATCTTGTTGGACCAACCAGAACGGAGAGTCATGGTGGTAAAAAATACATCTTGGTAATCGTGGATGATTATATCAGATTTACTCGGGTAGCATTCTTAAGGGACAAATTAGAAACCCTTGATGAAGTGAAAAAGATTATCAAATGAATCCAAACTGAGAAAGGTTCTCAAGTATGTAATATCCGTAGTGACCATGGATCTCAGTTCAAAAATAGCAGTTTTGAGAAATTTTGTAGCGATCAGGAAATATCGTATGAATTCTCTATGCCAAAAACATCGTAACAAAATGGAATTGTAGAAAGGAAAAATAAAGTGCTTCAAGAAATGAGAAATGTAATGTTAAATAGTATGAAGCTCCCTAGAAATCTTTGGGCTGAAGCAGTGAATACCGCCTGCTATATTATTAACCGTGTTTATACTTGTAAATCTAATAATAGAACGGCGTATGAATTATGGTTTGATAAGAAAATCACTGTCAAATACTTTCAAGTTTTTGGCAGCAAGTGTTATATTTTATGTGTTCAGAAAAATCTAGGAAAGTTTGACACTAAGAGTGATGAAGGTATCTTTTTAGGATACTCTTTAAATAGTCGTGCATATCGTGTATTGAACAAAATGACTAGTGTTATTCAAGAGTTTATAAATGTGGTCATAGACGATCATTTGAATACACATGCCCCAAGTTCAGATAATGATGAAGTTCTTTTGACTGATAAACAAGATACTTTATCAAATCAAAATGATTCTAAATTGAGGGTTGTTAAAGATCATCCAACTTCTCAAATTCTTGGAAACCCTCTCACTGGTGTATGCACTCGTAGTCAACTTGAAGACATATGTAATTACGTATGTTTCACATCCCAGATAGAACCGAGTAACGTAAAGGAAGCTCTTTTTGATGAAAATTGGATAGTTACTATGCAGGAAGAACTTAATCAATTTGTTCGAAATGATGTCTGGAATCTTGTTCCTAGATTTAAAGATAAACATATTATTGGAACAAAGTGAATTTTTAAAAATAAGTCTGATGAACTTGGTAATATTATTCGAAACAAGGCAAGACTGGTTGTACAAGGGTACACTCAAATTGAAGGAATTGATTACGATGAAACCTTTGCACCAGTTACTCATCTTGAATCAATTAGACTTTTTATATCCATTGCTTGCTATAGAAAGTATAAAATTTATTAAATGAATGTAAAGAGTGCCTTTTTGAATGGTGATTTAAAGGAAGAAGTATATGTTGAACAACCTTCAGGGTTTGAAGATCCTAAGTTTACTGATCATGTATACCGTCTTAAAAAAGCTCTTTATGGTCTAAAATAAGCTCCCAGGGCATGGTAAGAGAAATTGACTAAGTTCCTACTCTGTCATAACTTTCAAATAGGCAATGTCGATAAGACTCTCTTTGTTAAGAAACAGAACGATGATATCTTAATGGTTCAAATCTATGTTGATGATATTATTTATGGATGAATTTGTTCTAACATGACTATTGAGTTTGCAGATTTAATGAAATCTAAGTTCGAAATGAGCATGGTTGGGGAAATGAACTATTTCCTAGGGTTGTAAGTAAAACAACAACCTGATGGAATTTTTATTTCTCAGACCAAATATGCTCTGAACTTGATCAAAAAGTTCAGATTTGAGAAGGGTAAAACTTTTGATACTCCTATGAGTACAACCCTAAGACTCTCAAAGGACTCTACACGTAAAAATGTTGATCCTAAGTTATATCATAGTATGATTGATAGTTTTCTTTATTTAACTGCTAGTAGACTTGATATTGCTTTAAGTGTTGGTATTTGCGTTAGGTATCAGTCTAATCCTAAAGAATCACATTTAACTACTATTAAGCGGATTATGCGATATGTCGCAAGTTCAGTTTATATGGGTCTCTGGTATCTATATGATACTAGTATTCAGTTAGCAGGGTACACTGATGCTGATTGGGCTGGAAATATCAATGATAGAAATCAACCAGTGGTGGTTGTTTCTATATCAAAAATTGTTTAGTTTCTTGGTTTAGCAAGAAACAAATTTCTATATCACTTTTTACTACTGAGGCTGAATACATCACAGATGGAAATGCGTGTACTCAGCTTGTTTGGATGAAACGTATATTAAGTGATTATGGAATAGCACAGGATTCAATGGTGTTATATTGTAACAATACCAGTGCTATAAATATTTAAAAAAATCCAATCCAGCATTCACGTACCAAGAACATTGATATTATGTATCATTATATTCATGAATTAGTGAAGAAAAAATAATATCTTTAGAATACATTCCAACCGAGACTCAACTTGCTGACATTTTTACTAAACCGCTCGACAAAAGCAGGTTTAATAAATTAAGATTTGATCTTGGTATGTGCATATAAAATTGATTATTCATGTAGTTGTGTATCATAGTGTAAATATACTTGAGAATTTTATGTGTTTAAATTTCAATTTTTATGAATAAATGCATATTTTTGTTGATACTCGACCAGTCGTGGGTGTACACGACCGGTCGTGAAAAAGCCAAGACCGGTCGTGGAGCATGTTGATTGTTTTAAAATGGGAGAAAAATCTCATCTTCCTCATTTCTAACTTCCTCTCTAATGAGCCGACATTCGACCAGTCGAACCCACCGACCTGATCTTCAAGGTTAGTGCATTCTTTTGGTCAATATAGTAGATTCAAGTTCTATTCTCTTCTTTATTATCATTGGAGTACTTGATTTTAAGCTGTATTGAGATTTTGGGGGTTTTTCTTCTCCATTTGATGATATAGAAAAGCCCATCTCTATTTCTTGGTGATTTCTTTCTCCTTTGTATTCCTTTGTGGTAATGGATGCTAGAGGAAAAAGAAAATAGCTCATGGTCCATCGTCCTCTAGATCAGCTTCCATAACTCAGCGCCATCTTCATTCATCTGAAGATGATCCCACATTTGTATGGGATTTGCGTTTGCGCAAGCTTATTGTTGAAAAAGCTGTTGATCTTAACCACATTGCTCCATTTGGTATCTTTCCTCTCCTCCAAGTTGTAGGTTAGGACAACATCTTACATTGGGGTGGGCCTACATACCAATCTATTGTACAATTCATGTTTGCATGTATATTAGACTTCTTTACTAAAAATTTAACTTTCAAAATAGATGCTAAAGAAGAGCCTTTTCATGTAGACCGTCATTTAATATCTGGCCTTATGGATATTCCAGTTAATGATGAGGGTATCACCATTCATGTTCTATCTGAAAAACCCTCTGAGACTAAAAAACAGATGCTCACTAGAGCATTATGTAACATGAATGTGCAATGGACTCACAAGGGGAATGTGCTCCCCTCAAGGTACTTGTTACCCAGATAAAGAGTCCTCCACAGAATTTTTACTTCAAATCTGTATCCTCGCTCTGGTAACAAAACAGAGTTGACTACATTTATGGTTCGTGTTTTGCACTCTGTCATTACTGGTACTAAAGTCTTCCTTCCATCTTTAATATGTCATTTCATCATTCAGTTTCGTCTCCATCCAAGTCATAGTGATATACCTTTTTCCTACCTTATGACTATTTTAATTTCTCATACGTTGGTCGTTATGCCTGTTGGAGAGGCTCCTATCCATAATCTGATTTTAACGATACAAATATAAACAAAATGAAGTTAGAATTGGCTCCTGGCCAAGTGGATGGTGATGGTGAAGCTGAAGCTGGAAATGAAGAAGAAGCTGATGATCTTCCTCCAGACGACATAAACATGGATGATATTTTTGATGAAATTGAGTTTGATTCTGCTAATGACCCTGATTATGAACCATCTGGGTTTGATGCACGCTTGCATGCACTAGAGGAGAAGATAGAGCATATGGATGTTAAAGTTGATAACATGAATGTTGCCCATGATTTACAATTTAAATATATGCACAAGTATCTTAGGCGCTTAAACAAGGGCATGCATCAACTTAATCCTTCCATACCTGCTCCTTCTTCAAGTTCAGATTGATTGATTAACTCTTTGGTCTATAATAACTTTATATTTATTTTGGATTGTGAACTTTATATGGTTTGCTGACTATGGTTTATTGGCTGTAGATTGAACTATTTTAATAGTTATGATCTTTATTTTTATATATCTTACCTCCTTGATTACTCTTGTTAATTATCATGTTCCATTGATTTGTTCTTCCTTTGTCATATTGTGACAAAAAGGGAGAGAATTTCTATGATGGTTTTTGAGATGAATTGATTTGTGAGTAGTAGAAGCATTTTTTTTTTTTTGGATATATGTTCTAATCAGGGGAAGTAATTCAGGGGGAGTAAGAAGGTGAAGTGTTTTGCCTACTTCATCTGAGGTGTGCTAGTTGTTGTATGACAATTGGTGCATGATTCTTTAACCAGGTTATAACTGGTTCTTTTTGTTATAAACTGTGCTTAATTCTTTGTATTCATCTTGGTTATATTATTGATGAGTGTTTTGTCACAAATTTGACAAAGGGGGAGATTGTAAGTGCTATAGTCACATGCTCTATTGGTTGTCAAATTTTGTGGTGTCAAAACCTTTATCTCTGTCATATGTTTGTATGTTGATTTATATATGTTCAAGACACTGCTTCGCAAGTGCTTCAAGTCAAGTACGATGATCGACTTCAAGTCAAGACAAGCCATGTACTTTGTCAAACACCTATGTCAAACACCTATAAGTATAAATGTTCAAAGTTACATCGATAAAGAGTACTAGACTCAAGTGCAAGTCGAAATGAAGTTTAAGTTCAAGCTTTTGAATATCTCAAGATTAAGCTACATCAAGTGCGAGAACTCAAGCTTGATAAGGTTTAAAGGTCTACCTTCACTGAATGAATGAAGTTCAATGTTCATACTTCATGTTCCAGGTATAATAGACCTTAGATTGACCTTAGGGCAGGTCATTTTGAATACATAATTCAAACTATATGTTTATACATGATTTTGGTCTGTTCTAAGACTAGTCCTGGATGTTGTTCTACTAGTCCTAGCATTACCTCAACCATTCCTAGAAATTTCAAGACTAGTCGTAAGTTGTGGTAAATTTTTAAAAATTTCTAGGTAAGCTACGACCAGTCCTGGAGATTGTTCGACCGGTCGTGTGAACAGTGTCAACCTGTCCTATGACCAGTCCTAATTCTACAATTCAAACTCCAGCGATGAAATTGGTGATCCTACAACCAGTCGTGAGTAGCCTAGGACCAGTCGTAGAGGGCCTATGACCAATCGTAGACAACCAACAACTAGTCGAAGAACGATTTTTATCCGATCACGCCCAAATATTCAAAAATCTGTTCTGCTACGACCAGCTGAAGTGTCATCAAGACCAGTCATAGACGAGATTTCTGCTACTATAAATTAAGCACAAATTTCAGAGTTTCATATAGAAATTCAAGTAAAATCAAGGATCCACTCTTAGATAAGTTTTTGTTCATTTTAAACTACTTTGTGCATAATTAATATTCTTTTAGTTAGCTTATTGTTATTTGATTTTAATCTACATTCCAATCTGATTTGAAAAGGAGAAAATTCTGTAATTCTTTCTTTGAATCAAAATCAAATACAGCTAACCCATTTGGTTTAACTTAAAATCAATTAGAACTTAGAACCATTTTAAAGTGAGTATTGGACTTTGAACTTCTACATTCAATCATCTACTCCAATTGGTTCTTCCGGGCTGCTACGAAAAGAAAAATCTAGGTATTTTACATTTATTGTAATTTACATTTCTTTTTGGTTTGTTTTGAGATTAAGCTAGAAAAATCTCATTGTGTGGTTTGTTTTTGAATTGTATAAGCCCAAGTCAAAAAGACACAATTGTGAAGGTTTTAGGTGAACCTGTGAAACCTATTTTGATAGTGAACGCTGATATCCCCTGTGTGAGGATTTTAGGACTGGAATAGCAATCTGTGTGGCTGTTTTATAACAGTTGGTATACACATATGTGAACCACTATAACTCTTTGTGTTTTGTAGATGTGTGATTTATTCTTTCTATCTTTTATCATTCAAAACTGGGGAATGGTGTAATAATTTAGATTTAAATTTCTTTAATTTATTTCAATTCCTTGCTATTTATTTATTCCTCTTTCGTTTGAGTTTTTGATACAAAGGACGTTCTAAAAATAAGGTTGTCCTGCCATAAACCCTTGGTTTTTATGGTGTAAGGTTGTCCTTAAAACTGAATTCGTATCAACCTCTAAATAATAGTTTATTGAGGTTGCTTTTATTTCAGCTTTAAGATTGAATTATTTCTATTTGGCTATCTCTTGATTTTATTTCGCTGTAATACTTTTAATTTGGCCTAGTCCTATTCCCCCCCCCCCCCCTCTTGGACATATAGCTAGGCCATTTCAGATACATCTTCAAGGTGAAGATAAGTGAATTCTATTTTATTTTTATTGAGATAGCTAGAAAATCTCATTTGTTGGTTTTTTTGAGATAGCTAGAAAATCTTAGCGAGTGTTTCTTTATTTGTGATAGCCCTTTAAAATCACAACTGTATCAGGTTTTAAGGTGACCCTGTGAAAATCTTATTTTTAGTGAAAGCCAATATCACGTTGATAGTGATTAATGGGAGTGGAGTAGGTGTGACTGTTTGAGAACAATTGTTGTACACACCAAACCACTATAACTCTTGGTGTTGTGGTGAATGTTTACTTTTTTCATATGTGGAGAATGGTTGTAATTTTGTTTATGAAAAAGTGGTGAATGTTTGTAATAGATAACTTTATTTTCTCTTGGTTGGTTTGTGATTTTGATCCTTACGATTGTTCATGAAATAAGGTTGTCCTACCTAAACTTTTTTTTGGGTGTAGGTTGTCCTACAAACTAGTTTGAATCAAATTTTCAATACTAGTGCAATTGAGTTTTCTAATTTATTTATTATTTCAGCACTTTAATTTTTATTTGTAATAGTCCTATTTACCCACCCTCTAGGACTGTTAAGCTCACCTTTTTCAAGTGGTATCAGAGCTAAGTTGCTCATTTTTATTATTATTAATTTCTTGAGTTAAAAGATCTAGAGCTTTCATTATGTCAAATTTTGATAGCTTGTTTATTACCAGGCCACCACCTTTTGATGACTCTAACTATGCATACTGGAAAGCCAGAATGAGGATTTTCCTAAAATCCTTAGATGAAAGGGTGTGGCAAGTCACTATAACCAAATGGAAACCTCTTATGATTGAAGTATTAGGAAGTGATGAAACTAAATCTATGGGAGAAACTACATTCTTTTTATGGACTGCAGCTCAGAAAAGTGAAAGTAGTGTTAATGTTAAGGCCTTAAATGCTATAACTTGTGCTCTATCACTTGATGAATTCAAGAGAATTATTTTATTTGATACAACCAAACAAGCTTGAGATATTCTTGAAATGACACATAAAGGAACTACTTTAGTAAAAAAAACTAAAAGTTCAAATCCTCACTACTAGATTTGAGGAAATTCATGTAGAAGAAAATGAAACTTTCATGGACTTCTATACGAAACTAAATGATATAGTAAATTCCATGTGGGGTCTAGGAGATGGAATCCCAGATAACAAGGTTTGTGAAAAAATACTGTGATCTCTTCCTGAGAGATTCAATTCTAAAGTAATTGTCATTCAAGAATTAAGAGATACTAATTATATGAAAGTTAAAGAGTTAGTTGGCTCTCTCCAAACGTATGAGTTAAATTTTAAAGCTCCTAAAGGTAAGTCTATTGCTCTTAAATCATTTAAATTTATTTTGAAAGAAAATTGTGTTAATTCTGATGTTGAAGATACAGAAGATGATATGACTTTACTTGGTAAGAAATTTTACAGAATTTTCAAAAATAAGAAAAGATCAAAATTTTAAAATTCATCTGATAAAAGAAAATGAAAATTTAAATCTTGAAAATCTATAAAGGACAATCAATGTTTCAACTGTCACGAATATAGGCACTTAGCGAATAAATGTCTTAAAAGGGATAAGTTAAAAAGAAAGGGGATGATAACTACTTGGGATAAATCATCTGGCTCTGAAAGTTCTTCTGAATCTGATGAATCAGAACAAGAAAATACAAATGATGTAAAAGCCCTGATGATTATAGATAGAGTCACCTCCTCAGATAGCTGTAACTTATCTGATTAAGAAAATCTCAGGAGTAACTTGAAAATGAGAATAAAGATGATCTTTAAGATACCTACAATACCTTATACAGGGAAAGTTGTAAAATTTCTGTCAAACTAAAAATTCAAAGAGAAAAATATCTTAAATTAAAAGAAGAAATTAAAAACAATGTTTTAAAAAAATCTCATCTTTCAAATTACTTTGGAAAAATAAAACTAGACTTAAATTTTAAAACCTTAGAGTTAAAAAAACTTAGAATTGAAAATGAGAATCTAAAACTCGAAGTTTCTTCTCTTTTAAGTTCTAAGGATACTTAGAGATATGCCCACGAAGACCCAAAACTGGAAAAACTGTTAACCTCATCCAGAAAATGTGGTGACAAATTAGGTCTAGGTTATATCAAAGATAATTCTTGAAAAAATAAGAAGTCTCTCCTATATTTGTAAAAAGAGAATCCTCAAACTCAAAAGGTAAGAATTTGAGAAATTTTGGTCGAAATGATTTAAAAAATCCAAAACCTTTTCAAGTTTCTAAGATTAATTCTAATGCTATCAGCTAAAGAAATCAAAGATATAACAAACCTCCTCTAGCTGAAAAACTAGTGGACTTACTCAAAGAGCTTCTAAAATCCAACTCAGATGGAATCAGAGTTAATAGAAAGGGGAGAAATTCGAACTCCTAGAAATAGAGAAAATTTAATGGAACTCCTAAACCCAGAAGAGTAATGAAATGGGATCTAAAGGTTACATGTCTTGTTGCCCACACAACCTTCAAAGCCACTATCCATTCAGAATGGTACCTGAATAGTAGATATTCAAGACATATGATGGGTGATAAAGTAATATTCACCAACTTTAAAGAAGTAAATGACGGCTCAGTTACTTTCGGTGATGGAAACAACTGCAGAATCATAGGCTAAAGTACTATTCAACTCTCTAATCTCCCTCCCTTTGAGAATGTATTGTATGTTAAAGGTCTAAAACATAACCTCCTAAGTATATCTTAAATCTGTGATAACAAACACAGTGTAAAATTTACAAGTCACGGATGTGAGATTTCAAATGAGAAGGAAAGTGTGATATTAAATGGTCGTAGGACTTATGAGAATTGATACATTATTAATGACTCATGCACTTCTAACTTTTCATGTTACATGGTCCAAACAGATGAAATAGAACTATGGCATAAACATCTTGGATATGTTAAATTTAGATATCTTTATAGATTGAGCAAGAGAGATCATATTCATGGCTTACCCAAATTAAAAAAGGTAAAAAAGATTTGTGGCACATGTCAGATTGGCAAGCAAATTAGGAGTAGTTACAAGAAAGTAAACTCCTTAATCACAACCAAACCTCTTGAACTAGTCCATATGGGCTTGGTAAGACCAACGAGACTGGAGAGTAGATGGGGAAGAAGTATTTTTTGGTTATTGTTGATGATTTTACCATATATACTTGGGTAGCTTTCTTAAGAGAGAATTCAGAGACTCGCGATGAAGTCAAAAAAATTCTAAAAAGAATTTAGACTAAAAAAAAGAAGTACATGTGATCAAAATCAGAAGTAATCATGGTACTGAGTTTGAAAATAATAATTTTGCGAAGTATTGTACAAACTATGGTATATCACATGAGTTATCAGCTCCTAAAACACCTCAACATAATGGGGTTGTTGAAAGAAAGAACAATTCGTTATAGGAAATGACCGATGTAATGCTAAATAACATGAATTTATCGAAAAACTTATGGGCTGAAGTTATTAATACTGCTTGATACATTATAAATCGTGTATATGTTAGAAAAACCAAAAATAAAATAGCCTATGAGTTATGGTTCAATAAGAAGCTAACAATCAAATACTTTCAAACCTTTGAAAGTAAATGTTACATTTTAAGTGACCGAAAATTTTTGAAAAAGTTCAAAGCTAAGAGTGATGAGGGAATATTATTGGGTTATACTCAGAATAGTTGAGCATATCGTATTCTTAACAAAAGAACAAGAGTGATTTAGGAATCTATTAATGTTGTAATTAACGATCACCTGATCACACCCACACCGAGTCAAGATGATGATGAAGTCAACATTATTTCTAAACCTGACTCTTTATCTAAATTAGATAATACTGAATTAAGATCATTTAAAGACCATCCGACTGATCAGAAATTAGGTAACCCTCGTACAGTTGTTCAAACAAGAAAATAATTAGAAAACATATGTAATTACATTTGCTTCACTTCCCAAATTGAACTGGCAAATGTAAAAGAAGCACTTGTCGATAAAAGTTGGATATTGGCTATGCAAGAAGAGTTAAATCAATTCATCAGAAATGATGTTTGGTATTTGGTTCCTAGAACTTTTGATAAATATATAATTGAAACCAAATAGATTTTTAAGAACAAATCTGATGAAATGGGAAATATTATTAGAAACAAGGCACGACTGGTTGTACAAGGCTACACTCAAATAGAAGGAATTGACTACGATGAAACCTTTGCACCAATTGCACACCTTGAATCCATTAGATTATTTATTTCAATTACTTGCTATAAGAAATTCAAAATATATCAAATGGATGTTAAAAATACGTTTCTAAATGGTGATTTACATGAAGAAGTATATATTGAACAACTTAAGGGTTTTGAGGACCCTAAACTTTTAGATCATGTATACCGTCTTAAAAAGGCACTTTATGGTCTAAAACAAGCTCTCAGGGCATGGTATGAAAAGTTGACTAAATTTTTACTTCGTCACAACTTTATCATGGGAAGTGTTGATAAAACGTTATTTGTCAAAAAATATAATAAACATATATTGGTTGTACGGATCTATGTTGATGATATTATTTACCAATCTACAAGCACTAACTTGTCCGTTGAGTTTGCAGATCTGATGAAATCCAAGTTTGAAATGAATATAGTTGGAGAATTGAATAATTTTCTTGAATTACAAGTAAAACAACAGGAAGATGGTATATTCATCTCTCAGACCAAATATGCTTTGAATCTGGTAAAAAAAATTTGGATTTGAGAATGGGAAAAAGTTTGATACTCCAATGAATACAACTCTTAAAATTTCTAAGAATGAAACAGGTGAAAGTATAGACTCCTGCTTATATCGAAGTATGATTGGTAGTCTTCTATACTTAACTACTAATAGACTTGATATTGCTTTTAGCACTGGAATATGTTCTACATATCATCTGATCATAAGGAATCACATATAATCGCTATTAACGGATAATCATATATGTCGCGAGTACCGCTAATTTTAGTCTATGGTATCCGCATGATACAACTGTACAACTTGTGAGATATACCAATGCAGAATGGGCAGGAAACATCGACAATAGAAAATCTACCGGTGGTTGATGTTTCTACGTAGGGAATTGTTTAGTTCTTAGCTCAACAAGAAGTAAAATTTTGCATCTCTCTCAACAGCTGAAGCTGAATATATTGCAGCTAGTAATGCTAGCACCCAGCTGATTTAGATGAAAAGGGTGTTAGCTGATTACAAGATTGTCTAAGATATAATGATATTATATTGTGATAACTCAAGCGCAATTAATATTTCAAAGAATCCTATTCAACATTCTCGTATGAAACATATCGAATTCCATATCATTATATTCAAGAATTAGTTAAGGACAAGAGCATTTCATTAGAATATATTTGTAAGGCCCGTATCCTAGACCGTACTATTTTATAGGCTTTCGTGGTCCTCCCAGTCAAATTTCAGTGACCCGTGATTTATTACCATCATTTACACGTGATCATGAGTCGTGTCCCGTATATCAGAGTATAAGGACTTGTACCATTGCGACTGCGTTGTCGCCTCATCTTGTGTGTTGAGGCGATACTAGGGCCAGAAGATGTGGGCCTGCATTCAGTTCGAGAAAACACCGCGCGTTTGCAATCCTAAGGGAATCTTTACAACACATGTCTCATTAATCACATCAATCAATCAAGTACCATATCATATCTTGTCAAGTACAACACCATCCTCAAAGTCAACTCTCTCTCTTACAACCCATCCCTTACATGTCAAGTACACATCACCCATCACTCACCATCCCTCTCTCCCATCACTTCTCTTACATCACACTCTCTCTCATCTCTCCCATTCTCCCCACGTAACTCCAATGTCCAACATTTCCATGAGAGAGAGGAGAGCTAGTGTGGCCCATCTCCAACATCCAAGCTTCATCTCGGCCGTTGAAATGCATTTCATGGAGCTCTAGGATGCATCAGTGGTAGAATAAGTCCAAGAAGATGATTGGTGGGTGCTTTTATAGGCATAGATTTTATTTTTTTATGATGGGCCAAGTGAGGCCTACCGATTGATGGTATGGATCTCACTTTAGACCCTAAATGTGGCCGATGGCCCACCATGATTCACATGATCATTCCATGATGGGGCCATTCTCCATGGACCCCATCATAATGTTTACTTTCCATACATAAATAGGGTCATCTAGACCTTGTATTTTGGTAGAGAAAGGATCTCCATTGTTAATTTTTAATCGGTGGGTCCACATGTAATGGGACCCACTTGTAAGACCTGTATCCTAGTTCGTATTGTTCCTTAGGCTTCTACGGTCATCTCGATCAAATTTCAGAGACTCGCGATCTATAACCGGCGTCTACGTGTAATCCTGAGATGTATCTTGTCAGTCTGAGTTAGTTTAACCCGAGACTTGTACCAATGCGATCGCACCATCGCTGAGGTTCCGATGCTGCGTCTCGCGCGCCGAGGCGATACTCGGGCGAGGAGATGTAGGCCCGCATTCATTTTGAGAAAAACACTGCGTATTGCAAGTCCCAAGAGAATCCATCACATCAAATATCAAGTACACTCCCATCACTCACCATTACTCACACCCATCCCCAAGTACAACCACTATCCCCAAAAGTCAACCTTTTCTTACAACAAAGTACCTACTCACATCACTCACCATTACTTCTCTCCCATCACCTCTCTCTCTCTTCTCTCCCTCATTTTTCAAACTCCATCTCTCTCCAAGCAACCCACATTCATGGCTTCCAAGAGGAGAAGCTAGTGTGGCCCACCTTCTTTACTCCCATCTCCACCGTCCATGATCGATCTTAACTGTTGAAGTCCATCTATTGGAGTTCTAGAGGTTATAAGCGGAAGAAGAAGATAAGATCTTAAGGTGGGTGCTCCTCTCTTTCTCTCTCTCCTTTTCCTCTCCCTAGAATGTAGTGGGTCCCACCGAATTATGTAAAATCCACTCCATCCATCGCTTTGAAGCCCACCATGATCCACGTGATGTATATGTTATATCTAAGCTGTCCAGATGGTGGGACCCAGCGCTGGATTGACGTCAGCAAGCTCAGTGGGGTCCACTAGCTGGATATAGCTGATGTATTGGTATCAGCAAGTTCTGTGGATCCCCATACAATGGACACAGATTAGCTACTGGCAGGGTGTCACGTCACCAAGGCTGTGTGGGCCAACATGATGTACATGTATATCCACACCTTCCGTCCGTTTTCCATGGACGTGGTCACCTCACACATGTGGTTTGTGTGAGGGTGGGGCCTACCTATACGTGTGTAGTTTATTCCCACGCAGTACATTAGCATTTTCAGCATTTTCTCAAAACCGTCCATCCATTTGGCAAGCTCATCTTGAGGCTTGGGACAGAAAATGAAGTAGATCAGATGATCAGGTGGGACACACCGTAGAAAATAGTTTGGAGGGTGAATGTCCACCGTTGAAACTATGGGATCCACCTACTGCTCGGAGCAGACTGGCTGGAGTACCGCACCAGCTGTATAGCTGATGGTGGACGTCAGCAAGTTAAGGTGGGTCCACTAGTATGGTGTATATCAGCGCCGTCCATCACGTGGGACCCACCTGCTTAGCACGTGTGGTGCATCCACACCATCCATGAATGAAGCAGATCCAAATTCTGGTGGCCACACATATAATGTATGTGTTGTACCCACCGTCCAGCTATTGGACGGTGGTGCACACAATGAAGATCTTACCATCCACATGCAATCCATCTTTAGGCTGCCGTGGGATCCACTCCATACGTGCTGTACGTGTGGAGGTGGGGCCCACAGAGGTATGCATTGTGATGTATGTGGCTGGAAGGATGTATACTATACATCCCAGCCATCCGTCCACCACACCTGGACGTTGAGACTTGTAATATTTAAATAATATTATATATTATATATATTAACATATGGTGGGCCCTACGTGGGACCCACCTCTGTGGGAACTGATTGGCTGGGATGCATACTCAGCAGTTTTGAGGCCTGATCATGAGGCATGTGTTAATCTCAACCATCCATCCATCTTGCTGTCCACCGTCTAGCCTGCTGGATGGTGGAACCCACCATTATATATGTTTCTTTTGCATGCTGACCACCCATCTTTGGGCGTGGTTTGCTGATGCAAACTATCTATTTAGCTGCAGTGACGTCACCAGCCTTGTGGACCCCATGAAATGTTAGGTTTTTACCCACACCGTCCATTGAGACGATGGGTCCCAGCTGTTGTGTGCAGCGTATGGATTTAATCCACACCGCCTATCTGTGCAGCCCACCAGATGTATGTGTTTCTTAACCAGCCATCCATCCATTAGGGATGGGACGGTGGGCCCTAGGATGTACGTGTTTTGTCCAGTGTCTAGATGGACGGCCTGGACGTTGTACTTTACTATATGTTGTTAATATATTATATTATATTATTTTAATATATAATATCGTATGTTATATATTATAATATAATATAATATTATATGTACATTCATAAGGGTGGGCCCTATGTGGGACCCACTTCTGTTTCTGTAGAAAGGCAGCAGAGCTGCACGTTTCTCATAATATAATATTAATATATTTCTAAATGTATGGTGGGCCCTACGTGGAACCCACCTCCACAGCAGCTACTTCTCATGTATATTCTATGTATATGCATGTCTTTTAAAGGATATAGCTATTGTTGCAGTTTATATATATATATATATATATATATATATATATATATATATATATATATATATATGCAAAGAGTGGGCCCCACCACCAGGTGCTGTGTACTACAACAAGCTTAGTGGGTCCCACCTGTTCCATCCACGCCGTCTACCTATGGGACCCACCATAATGCATGTGTTATGCACAAACTGTCCGACCATTTGAAATATCATTTTATAGCGTGAACAAAAGAATGGATCAGATCTAAGGTTTAAGTGGACTCCACCATTCCAATAATGGATAGTGACATCCACCGTTCAACTTCTAAGGGCTATGGCAGTTTCCAATTAAGCCGATATTATTTCACTTCATTTATCTCTATGTCAACTTATGTATGGGTTGGATCTCAAGTGTACATAAGGTTAGGCCCAATTTGATATAAATAAGGCCCATCAGTGGGCCTATTTGATATACATGAAGCCCGTTGGTGCGGCCCATATGTGATATGGCCCCCTTGACATAAGGGGCCCACATGTTCCGTATTTGAGACCCAAGTCCAGGGCCCACCTGTTTGTATTTTTGGCCCTTGAGTAGGGCCCACCTATTATGTATATGAGGTCCATTGGTGTGACCCATTAATGCGGTCCACTTGTTATGTACACGGCCCTTGCATAGGGCTCACCTATTGTGTATTTGAAGTCGATGGGTTGTGGCCCATTGTGATGTACTCGAGGCCCATGGGTGAGGCCCATTTGATGAGTCCAAAACCCATGAGCAAGGGTTGATGTGATGTAATCATGGCCAATGTACCGAGGCCACTGTGAGGAGTATTTGGCCCATTAATGAGACTCATAGTGATGTGTATTAGGTCCTTGTATGAGGTCATGGGCCTACGATACATTTGCCTCTATACGGGCCACTCCTTGGGAGAAATGTTGGTTAGATGTCCACATTGATGGGCAATGATGGGTAGATGTCCTCATTGTGATCCTCCCTTAGGCCTTATTAGGCTCATTTTTACCGATTTCTCTTTTAACGTGACCGATTTGCCGATTTTGATTATGGATCGATCTCGATTGTTATGGCCGATTATTGTGACTGATTATCGACCTGATTGACGTGATCGATTTACCGATTCTGATTATCGATCGATCCCGATTGCCGATTATCGATAGAGGCCAATTACCGATTCTGATGGCCGATTGCCGTTTATCGATCGAGGCTGATTATCGATCGAGGCCGATTATCAATTCTGATTTGTCGTGGTCGATTTCTGATTATCGATCGAGACGATTACCGATTCCGATGTTCGATTACCGACTCTGATTTGTCGTGGCCGATTGCCGATTATCGATCGAGGCCAATTAGTGATTCTGATGGCCGATTGCCATTTATCGAGGCTGATTATCGATCAAGGCCGATTAATGATTCTGGTTTATTGACGTGGGCAATTATCGATTATTGATTAAGGCTGATTACCGAATTTGATTTGTCGTGGTCGATTGTTAATTTTGATTATCGAGGCCAATTATCGTAGTTGATTATCGTTTCCGATTGTCGTGGTCAATTGTCGATTATTGATCAAGGCCGATTACCGAATTTGATTCGTCGTGGTCGATTGCTAATTCCGATTATCGAGGCCAATTATCGTGGCCGATTGCTGATTGCCGAGTGTTGAGGCCCAATACGATGTATATGCAGTCCATATTTGAGGCCCATTGTGATGTAAATTCAGCCTGTGTTTAAGGCCCAATGTGATGTATATGAGGCCTATGTGATGAGGCCCATTGTGATGCATTGAGGGTCAGGCAATGAAGTCCATTATAATGTATGTTAGGCCCATGTGAGAGGCCCATTGTGATGTATATTAAACTCTTGAGTGAGGCCCATTGTGTTGTATATTAGGCCCTTGTGTGAGGCCGTGGGCCCATTATATGTTCGATTTTATATGGGTCATTCCTTGGGGGCAATGTTGGTTAAATGTCCACATTATCAAGGCTCATCGTTGATATCGATTATGAGTATGTGACAACATATCATCATGATACATGCCCATACGCATCATCTGCATGTTTATATGAGATGTGGTTGACCATTGCATACGTCATTGGACATGTTGTATGAGACTCCCTGATAGGTGGAGATTTTCTCACATGAGCACACGGTATGCGCTGGATAAATGCATGACTGGATTGCATAACTCATGCATCTTGCATTGCATTGTGTTGTAGTCTACGCCCTAGCGACATCAGGGTCGTAACCTCCACAGGCATTTCATGGATGACCAGATGTGATACTGAAAATCTGTTCTACATGGGATGCTATAGATATCCCTGGGTGAAAGTCCCTAAACCCTCTTGGTTTCAAAGGTTGCTCCAACGTCTAGATCGAGTGAATGCATGAGCGCATGAGGGCCGCATACCATTAGGCCGCGTCTCCCACTGTGTCGTGGTCGCTTGGAAGGGGGTACGACCTTACCTGCCCGAGAGGAGGGGGCAATGCTAGGCTGAGTCTGACCAGCTCGAGGAATGGGTCCGCTATCGACGAGCCGGGCCCAATATTGGCAGGTGGATAGTGGGGTCTCTTCCTCTCACCTTATTGCGCGCGATGGGGCGACAATCTAGTTTGGAGTGTAATAGACCCCAGTGATTTCCCAAAGAGGAACCGTACTGATATGTGGACTTCTTAATTAGGAGTTGCATGCTCATTCATTCATTCAATTATTCACTATCCACTCGGGCTGGTGATGCGCAACTAATTGTTATGTACCTTCGTTATGGTAAGGATTTCGGTTGGGCGTGCGACTAACTTGAGATCAGGAGTTTACCACGTTGAGTCTAACTATCCAAATTTAGGTATAGGACTACTTTGGATAGAAGTCCCTTGTGGTGGACCCCGTAGCCTACGATACTACGTATTATCATCCCGACTTCACACTCCAGCATGGTCATTTCATTCGCGTCGCTTATTGCATTACATCTGCAGGCATATGGCATTTTGGGTTGTTATGTTTCTACACTTATATAGCCTAGACAGACTTAGCAGGATTTATATATTGTATTGCATCTTCAGCATCTGATATTTGGCTCTTTATGACTCCTTATTGCATATCTATTCTATATTACGTATTTTGATATTGATTGACTTATGGACTTGTCCATACTTTCGCTTACTCTGTTATCGTATGATTTATGTCTTGTCAGTATTTCTTCTTATTTCGATAATGTACGATTTATGGATTATCAGTAATTTTGGTATTGTATGATGATGGCATTGTATTGAATACTTGACACTTACTTTGTGCACACACTTACACCACCCTCTAATCTTTCTAAAGCTCATGCACGATAGATGCGTGCAGGTGATGTTAGGTTGCAGTAGTATTGAGCTTGAAGCGTGTAGCGGTCTCCTGGAGCTTGATTTTTAATTTATGTATTTCCCTTTTAGCATTGTATTCGAATGATTATATTAGTAGATATGTGATGATGATGTTGCCTTTGTGAATTGGGTAATCTTGTAGTTATGCTAAATGTACATTAAAAAAAAAATCTTCCTTGTAGGATCCCAGGATCGAAATCTGGCGTATGGACGCTAGGAGCCGAGAATGGGGTACTACGGAGGCTGTCAGCACTGGATTCGGCGACCGAGATTCCTGTGAATCCAATTTTCAGGTTTGGAGCATGACACCACTTGATGTATGTTGTGATGTATGGAAGGGAGGGCCCATAGTGTCGAGGTCCCTCCATCACCCGCCTTCGTGGGACCCACTTGATGGACGTGTTGGATCTGCACCATCCAAGCCATGTGAGCCCTACCTTATGATGATGGAAAAACACAAGTATCAGATTAATCTAAATCAAGTGGGCCATGTCTATGTTGGACCCTATGTATTCACGCCATCCGTCCAACATCCAAGGACGCTGGACATGTTCTGTGAGTGTGAACGGACAGTGGGTTGTACTCGCAACAACAAACAAAAAATATATATATTTAAGCCTTTGGGTGGGCCGCTCATGCAGGCCTCACCTTGATGTATGGGTCAAATCCACACTGTCTATCCCATTCCCCAGTTCATTTTAAGCATTAACCAAAAAATGAATTTAATCCGATTATCTGGCGGGCCATTTCTTAGAAAACATTGGTTTTTACCGTTAAAATCCACTACGATGTTTCTGTACACCAAAATGAGCCATGGAATGCAATGGCTAGAGTGGATTCTCTTGATGCGGACCCCACCTAAGAAAAATTGTGAAAAAATAGTTTTTCAAAAAAATAACAAAACATGCAGTAGGTGCTGCTGCAGACCAGAGGACATGCAGCAACGTCCTGCTGCACTGTGGATGGGCGGGCAGGGACCACAGGTCCTAGACATGGGCCCCACCATGATGTGTGGGAACATCAACACCGTGCATTTTGATGGGGCCCCTTAGGGCAGTGGACCCTCCAAAAAAATCAGCCATCTATGAGCTTAGGTGGCCCACGTCAGAGGGAAACAGTGAGATTGAGTGTTTACCATTGAAACCCTTTTGTGGTTACAGAAGTTTTAGATCATTATGAAATTTATTTTTCCCCTTTATTCAGGTCCGTTATTCAGGTCCGTGTGACCTTATCAACAGATTGGATGGTAGGTAAACGTTATGGTGGGCCCCATGTGAGACCCACTGACATATGTATTATATTCACACTTTCCACACGTGTGGACCCATAGTATGCAGTAGATTGGCTGGAGTGCCACACACCAGCTATATAGTTGGTGTACATGACATCACCAAGTTCTGTGGGTCCCACCTGCTTCATCCACGCTGTCCATCTTTGCGACCCACCATAATGCATGTGTTGCATCCAAACCATCCAACCATTTGGCAAGCTTGTCTTACAGGCTTGAGACTAAAATGAGACAAATCTATAGTTCAAGTAGACCCCACCATTGAAAATAGTGGGGACAGTGACATTCACCATTCATAACTTCTTAAGGGCCACGGTAGTTTCGAACAAGCTGATATTTTTTCTTTCACTTCATCTACCTCTATGTTAACTTATGAATCGGTCAGATCTTAAAAATAAATAAAGGTGGGCCCGATTGATATACATGATGCTCATTTGATTCGGCCCATTTGAATCAGCCCATTTGATTCAGTCCATTGATACGACCCATTTGATGTATTTGGGGCCCATGGGTTGAGGTCCATTGTGATGTATTTAAGGCCCATGGTTGAGACCTAGTGCGATGTATATATGGCCCATTAAGTTGTGTATGAATTTCTTGTATGAGTCACTCCTTGGTAGTAATGTTGGTTAAATGACCACATTGTTGGGCAATGATGGTTTAATGTCCACATTTTGACCTTCCCTTAGGCCTTGTTCAACTGATTCTGATTGTCGAGGCCGATTATCAATGTCGGTTATCAATACCAATTATCGATACTGAATATGAGTATGTGACAGCATAACATCATGATGCCTACACCTTGGAGCCCACCTTGTGTATATATTGGGCCCCATAAGGAAGTCCAGTTTATTGTGTGATAGAGAAGGTAAGGAAGCCCACTTATTGCACTTAGACTCGGATATTCCTTCGGTGGAGGATATTGTGATCCTCCATCACTGTGATCATATGTGGGTGGGCGCACATGGGCGGATACTGAGTGGGCGGGGCATGAGGACATGAGCGATCTATCAGTGATTGACAGGCTACTATACTAGCAAGCTACTGTGCACACAGTGAAAACAGAACTTTATCCCACATCGGAAGCATCGTTCGATGTTACAGTGGCCATAGGTTGGATTCTTTCCTTAACTATCATGGCACATTTTAAATCAATGAGCCTAACTTAATTTTTAGACTTGATCCACCATCCTTTTGTGGACCCCCATCATTCGTATGAATGTTGTGATGGATGATTGATTAAAGGAGATGTCATTGGGCTAAGATGTTTATGGGACTCCTTACGAGATGGAGTTATCACCACATGATCGCGTAATACGCACAGGCTTGATGTATGGCCTAGATGGGGTTGATGATATTCATGACTCTTTAGGATTTGCATATTGCATTGCATCATTGGCATATAATATTTGGCTCTCCATGATTCCACATTTGTATAGCTAATTCGTATTACATACTTTGATATTGTATAACTCATGGATTTGTCAGTATTTCCACTTACTCTGATATCGTATGATTCATGATATTGTCAGTATTTACGATTATTTCGATGACGTATGATTTGTGGGTTTTATTGTATACTTGGCACTTACCTTACACACGTTCACCACCCTCTAAGCTTTCTATAAGCTTATGCACAATAGATGCGTGCAGGGGACGTTAAGTTGCAACAACATTGAGAATGGAGTGTGTAGCGTTCTTCTGGAGCTTTGATTTCGATATATGTATTTCCCTTTCAACACTGTATTTAAATGTTTATATTAGTGGATATGTGATAATGATGTTGCCTTTGTGATTTGGATAAACTTGTGGTTATGCTTATTACGAGATAAATGTATGTTGAAAAATCCTCCTTGTAGGATCTTAGGATTGGAATCTGGTGCGTGCATGTTGGGAGCCAAGAATGGGATACTACGGAGGTTGTCGACACCGGATTCGGCAAATTGGAAATTTTGTGAGCCCGGTTTTCGAGTTTGGGGCGTGACAATATTCTGACTGAAAATCAGCTTACAGACATTGTGATCAAACCACTTGACAGGAATAGATAATCTAGATTAAAAATGATATTGGTTTGTGTACTTTTAATTAATTAAATCATGTTTTTTATGTATTTTTTTATTTATTATATGTTTATAATTTTTAAAATGCAAAACATTTATATTTCAAATTTAAAAAATTAGATTTTTTTAGCTGTTTGATGAGTCGAGTACGTCCTCCACCAGTTGAGCTTCGATGGGTTGAGGACCATACTCGACTATCGAGATGCGCGGTCTTACTCATTAAAAGAGGGAAAAACACTTTTTTTTTCTTTATTTTTGCTTTCTTCCTCAACTAGTCGCGGCTTCACTCATCGAACCCATTTCCATTTCTTCATTGTAAGTGGTTTATTTCAAATTTCCTTCTATATTTAGGTTCCTCTTTGCTAGTTAATCTTTCATTTTTGGTTTATTTTGTGTTTTACATCCTTTCTATAGTGGGTTTTGTGCAAAAATCTGATTTAAGCCAAATCCATCTATTCTCTTTAATACTCTCTTTTACAATCTAAATGGAGCATCGCACCAAGAGGAAGGCTACTCATGACTCCTCCTCTAGGTCGACTCCAGTTAGGGTGAGAACCCTAAGATCTCCCAAAGAAGATTCGGAGCATGTTAGGGATTTCCGCTCTAGGAAAATTATCATTAAAAGGACTATGAATTTAGACCACATTGCTCAATTTCATCTCTTGCCTATCCTTACTACCATTGGTTGGGAAAACATTCTTGGTTGGGGTGGAACGACATACCACTCCATAGCGTAAGGCATGTATGCTTTAATAAGTGAGTTGTCCCTTGATAATCTAACATTCTCTATTAATTTTAAAGAAGGGACAATTCCCATTGATCGACACCTGATTTTAAGTTTACTTAATGTTAATGTTAATGATGAAGGCATACCCATTGTCACTCTTGCTGAAAAAATGATTGAATCTGAGCGACGGGATATTACTCAAAAATTATGTTGATTTAATATTGAATAGAGTTCCGGAAATGCCCTCTGTGCCAATAAAATGCTTCCTAAATACAAAATCGTTCATCGCATTTTCACATCTAATGTTTATTCATGGTTTAGGAATAAGTATGAACTTAATCCCTTCCTGAATCTTGTCCTTCACGTAATTGTGTCTGACATTCCTATCTGTCTTCCCTTATTGATGTGTTATTTGATTATCTAATTTTGTATCCATCTTGGCCATGGGTCGATCCCTTTTGCCCATCTCATGACAAGCCTTGTTATTTATTACAATGTTGTCATTCCATCGACCGAGGCACCAAAGTCAACCCTCCCATTTGATAATACAAATATCCATAAGATGAACCTGACATTGCTTCCTAGCCAGAGAGATGAAGACGAAGAAGAGGAAGAAGATGCACCTTTACCTGAGGACACATCCATGGATGACATCTTTGCAGAGCTGGATGAATCAGATAATGAAGCTGATCCTGATTATCAACCTTCCCAGGTTGATGATCGGCTCAAGTCATTGGAAGAGATAATTGTTGAGTTAAAGGTATCTCAGGATACTCTGGCTGAAAGTCACAAAGTGTCACACCCCAAACTCGAAAATCAGGCTCACAAAATTCCCAATTGTCAAATCTGGTGTTGATAGTCTCCATAGTACCCCATTCTCAGCTCCCAGTGCCCATACGCCAGATTCCGATCCTGGGATCCTACAAGGAGGATTTTTTAATGTACATTTATCTTGTAAGATGCATAACCACAAGTTTACCCAAATCACAAAGGTAACATCATCATCACATATCCACTAATATAGACAGTTGAATGCAGTGTTGAAAGAGAAATACATATATCAAAAATCAAAACTCCAGAAGATAGTTGCATGCTTCAAGCTCAACGTTGCTGCAACCTAACGCCACTTGCATGCATCTATCATGCATAAGCTTATAGAAAGCTTAGAGGGTGGTGTAAGTATGTGCGCAAGGTAAGTGTGCTTAGAATGCAATATCAGAGTAATGTGGAAACACGCTAGTAAGTCCATAAATACCATCAGCCTTATCCAGGCTATACGGTGAAAAAACATAATGAGCCAATATTATATACTGGGGAAACAATGTGGATCAACTATGTAATGCAGAGACATAGTAAGCCAAATACCATATACTGAAGATGTAATGTAATATACAAATCCTGACGAGTCCATGAATACCATTAGCCATATCTAGGCAAAGCATCAAACCTACACGTATCACATGATCATGTGGGGGAATCTCTGTTTCACAAGGAGTCCCATAAACATCTTAGCCCAATGACATATGCTTTAATCAATCATCCCTCATGACATGCATACGAATGTAGGGTCCATAGAAGGATGGCGGATCTAGTCCAAATATCAAGATAGGTTCTAAACAATGGATACACCAAACCTGATAGTACATATCCTTCCATCTATGGCAAGGGGTGATATAGACTGCATTGCCGAGGCTCACTGATTTAACATGCATCACGCCAGTTAAGAAAGGAATCCAACTTATAGCCACCACAACATCGAACGATACTTTCGATGTGGGACAAAGTTCTGCCTTCACTGTGTGCACAGTAGCCTGCCAACACAGTAGCATGCTAATCACTAGTACCTCACCCAGGCCCTTAGGCCATGCCCACATTAGTGTCTGCCCATGTGTGCAACAGTGACGGAGCGTCACAATATCCCCCACCGAGGGCAAAGCCGAGTTTAAGTACAATAAGTGGGCTTCCTTACCCTCTCTATCGCGTAATAAACTAGATTTCCCTATGGGGCCAAATATATACACAAGGTGAGCTCCAAGTTGTGGGTAGTTCTACAAGGCCTGGTGTAAGGCACCATCATCAATGGGGACCCCATGGTTTGGGTAGAACAATAAGAGAACATGGAAATGATCTTAATAATGGGCTCTAGGGAGGTTTGCAATGTGGGCATTTAACCACCATTGCACCTAGAGTACGACCCGCCATAGAATCTAACTTACAATGGGGAAAGGGCCTTATACAATCACAACGGGCCTTATACAATCACAACGGGCCACATACAATCTCAGTGGGCCTCATACAATCATAATGAGCCTTATACAATCACAATGGACCTTACATAAGGGTCTCATACATCACAATGGGCCTCATCACATAGGGCTCACATACATCACACCAGGCCTCCTCATATGGGTCTCACATACATCATATCGGGCCTCACCAAATGGGGCAAAAATACATCATATTGAGATGGGCTTTGTACATTCCAAATGGGCCCACCAGATGAACAACATGTGTGTACAACACCTACATCAAGTGGGCCGCATCAATGGGCTTCATATACATCAAGTGGGACCCATCGTCCTAGCTGGACCATCTCCACCATTCATCTATAGTTAGAGATCATTTTAGAGCATTACCAAAAAATGAATCATATCAAAAGATCATCTAGACCATACCACAAATAGCGATGAAGATAATGATTTTCACCGTTAACAATTCATAAGGGCCACCTTAACGTTTATTTTCCATCTAATGTGTTCATAAGGTCACAAAGATATGAATTAAGAGGAAAAATAGATTTAATATTAATCCAGAACTTCTATGACCTCAAATGGTTCTAATGGTAGACGTTCAATCCTCCACTGATTTGTAGTGTGGTCCTTTTGATAGACGGTTTGGATCTAACACACATCACAGTGGGTCCCATCTAGATGGACGACTAGGATTAAACAAATATATCAGGCAAGACCCACAGAACTTGCTGACATCAATCCAGCAGGTATGTAGCCGGGGTCCTCACCATCTAAATGGACAGTTGGGATATAACACATACCTCAAATCAAACCAACACACCTTGCTCACGTCAAACAACAGCTAAGATGCTACGTGGGACCCACCATCCAGATGGACAGTTTGGATAATACAATGCCATGGTGGGGGCCATGCTGTCGCAATATAGCAGCTATATAGCTAGTTTGAGGTACTCTAGCCAATCCGCTTCCATACTAAGGTGGGTCCACACGTGTGGCCCACTAGTCCAGCAAAATGGACAGACGGTGTGGATATTTACATATACATCATGATGGGTCCCACCTTCCAAGGTTTGGACGGTGCGGACACCACATCATCATGGTGGATCTCACACAAATGGACGGTGTGGGATAAAACTCATGTATCACGATGCATGCCACCGTCCATCTGCTTGGACGGTGCAAATATAACAAATACATTAAGGTGGGTCCCACCGTCCCAGTTGTTGGACGGTAGGGATACACCACATATCTCAAATGGATGGGGGTCCACGTGGATGGTCCACCATCTGGACCAAGCTGATGTTCGTGTTTTCCCTTTCATGCAGTCCAGCTGCCAACAAAGCATCTATGAAATATATGCGAAAATATTTTCATCGCATTACAAAAGGACTTTGAAAAGGCCGAGCTAAGAGTCCTAGAGGGGGGGGGGGGGGGGGGGGGAGTCAATAGGACCATGCCAAATTAAAAATTAAATGTGAAATTTAAACAAACATAAATAAAGAAAGCACTTAAATAATCTCACAATGTAGAAATGAAAAGTAATCTTAAATGTACAAGAGGTTGATACAGATGTTGTTCTAAGGACAACCTTACACCAAAAATCAATGGTTTATGGTAGGACAACCTGATTTCTAGAAAGGTTTGTGTATCAAAATCTCAAACTGATACAGAGGAATAAATAAATAAATAAATATCAAAGAATTAAACTAAGCTATTACAACATTCCCATACTTGCATAAAAAGAAAGTACAACATTCTTCCACAATTGCTTAAAAGAAAATTACAACATCCACACAATGCCACAATCAATCATCCACCATATAACCAGAAATTATAGTGGTTCGCTTGTGTGTACACCAACTGTTTAGAAAAACAGCCACACAGCTACTCCACTCCTAATATCCTCACACAGTGGATATTAGTGTTCACTATGAAATAGGTTTTTCAAGGTTCACCTAAAACCTTCACAATTGTGTCTTTCAAGTGGGCTTACACAATTTAAAAACTCCACACTTTGAGTTTTTTGAATCACCTCATACAAACCAAAATAAAGAAATTTTTCTATCATAAGCTCAAAGAAACCAAAAGAATATATTTACAAAACTGTAAAATACTCATCTGGATATTCTCCTTTGTTGCAGCCCGGTAGAACCAATTTAGAGTAGAAGTAAAATTGTAGATATTTAATGTTCACACTCACTTATGAAATGGTTCTAAGTTCTAAATGAATTTTAGATGAAATCAATTTGGGCTAGCATGATTTGATTTTGATTCTAAGAAATGGAAAAATTTTAATCCCTTCTTCAAATAAGATTGGAATGTAGAATACAAAATTAAATGCAAAAAGCTAATTAAAGAGAATATTAAATGAGCACTAAATAGCTAAAGAATATCACAAACTTATCTCTCAGATTGGCATGTTGATTTTACTTGAATTGCATGAAAAACTTTGAAAATCATGTTCTCTTTATAAGTGTAGAAACTGCTCACTCGACTGGCCCAGGGGTCAACTCGACTGGTCAAAGGACTAACAAACATTTGAAATTTTAAGCGTGATAAGATCAGGCCATTCTATGGCTGGTCGAATGACCTACTTAACCGGTCGAGTGGCCTCCACAACTGGTCGAGCCCTGTCCACGATTGGTCGTGTGGGATTCATTTTAGTTGCTAAACTTTGAGTCGAGCCTGCTGGACTGGTCGAGCACGGTTCACTCAACCGGTCGAGTAGTCTCCAGGACTGGTCGAGACTTTAACAAAAAATTTCAAAAATTAGTAACAAACCTTGGATTGGTCGAGGAATTTCTTGGACTGGTCGAGTTAGTGGTAGGACTAGTCGAGCATAATCTAAGGCTAGTTGAGAAATGGCCTATATAATCATAAAACGACTCAATTAAACTATGTAATCAATATGACCTAACCGATGGTCAATCTAGGGTCATTCATACCTTATAAACGATGTTTGAACATTGAAACATCTTTTGCTTCAGTTGATAGTTGATCTTGACATCATGAAGCATGTTATCTTGACATACATGAAGCTTGTTATCTTGACGAACATAAATCTTGAACTTGAGATATTTTGAAGCTTCAACTTGAAGTACTTTGAAACTTGAATTAGTACCCTTTTGAAGCTTGAACTTGAAATATCTTAAAACTTGAGCTTAAGGTACTTGAGTTGTATTTCACCTTGAGCTTTAAGTACCAAAGTAATGACTATTGTCTTAACTTCGATGAAGCTTTGAAAGCTTGAACTATCCGTTGATGTTGTACTTGAATTCTTATACTTGTGATGCTTGAATCTTAAAATGGAACAACTTGTAATGGATCATCATGAACTTGTACAAGAATTGTATTGAACATGAAGATAAGCTACACATGAATCTTAAAACAGAACAACTTATAATTGTATTGAACTTGCCAAGAGGTTTTGGCACTACAAAATTTAACAATCGTAGGAGCTAGAAAACCTAGGACTTACAATCTCCCCTTTTGTCAAATTAGTGACAAAACACGCTTCATAATAATAAGATAAGCATAACACATACAATAAAGAATCATGCACCAGTTATAAACAGGTTAAAGAAATATGTATCAATATTCTCCCAACAATACTCCCCTTTACTCCCCCTTACTACCAACTTCATATAATAAAAAGTTGTCTACCTATCCACATAATCGCACATTATCATAAACATTATCATTATATCATAAATTCTCCCCCTTTTTGTCACAATAGACAAAGGAAAGAGTGATAATGGAAGTAGATCACTAAAGAAGTAAATGGAAGAGAAAAAGAGAAAAATGATCAAGAGAAGTTCATAAGTAAGTTAACCAAGTTAACTAAATCCATAAGAAAGCATGTTCAAGCATGTCCAAGCCCATAAAAGAAGAGAAATTCAAGTATCTTAAAAGTTATTACAAATCACAAATTCAAATACTAATCAGAACCCAATGAAAGAGAAGTTATAGAAGGGTCAATTTGATGAAGTTTCTTATTAATGCGCCTAAGATATTTGTGCATATATCTAAATTGCATATCATGGGAGACATTCATGTTTTCAACCTTCTCCTTAAGTGAGCGCAAACGCGCATCAAAGTCAGATGGCTGAAAGTCAGATCAATAGCAGAATCGGATTCGATTTCATTAAAAAGGTCATCCATATTTAGATCATCTAGAGGCAAATCACCTTCCTCTTCATATGCATCCGCAGCTCCACTAGCACCCACATCAACTTGGCTTGGGGCCAACTTCAAATTCATCTTGTTAATGTTAAAATTATTGAAGGGTACTTCGTTAATGGGAGCCTCTCCAATAGGCATATCCACTAAGCTATGGGTGGTTAACACAATCATAAGATAAGCGAAGGGAATGTTAGTGTGACCTAGATGGAGACGGAACTAAATGATACTATGACAAATCAAAGAAGGAAGACATACAGAGACTCCATAAATGACAGAATGGAGAATACGAACCATGAAGGTAGTAAGTTCAGTTTTGTTACCAGATCAAGGATAAACATTTGAAATGAAAATCCTATGAAGGATTCTGTATTTGGGTAACAGAAACTTGGAGGTGAGCACATTATCAGTACTCCATTCTGCATCTATCTTACATAAATCCCTAGTAAGCATTTTTTTTTTCAGTTTCAGAGGGTTTTGTCACTAGAGAACTAATGGGAATACCTTCGTCATTAACTGGAAGGTCCATTAAACTAGAAATAAGATGACGGTCCACATCAATTGGACCTTCTCTGGTCATAATAGTAAATGTCAGATTTTCGATAGAAAAATTAGTAATGCATACATACATTGCTTATGTAATGGAGTGGTATGCCGGCCCACCCCAATATAGTATGTTATCCCAACCTACAAACTGAAGAAGAATAAGGATATCAAAAGGAGCCAAATGATCAACATTGACAGTTCGTTCTACTATCACATTACACAATTGAATATCCTTCACATAACTAAGATCTTCCTCAGGCAACCGAAGGTGGTGCACTGTGATAGGTTCCGAACGAGATGAAGATGGACCATGAGATCCTTTCTTCTTAGTTCTACCTTCCATTTACAATAAAGAAAGCAAGGAATAAAGAAATTACAAAAGAAGCAAAGTGGGTTTTTAGTAGATTAGATTATTGAGTAGAAAACCCCAAAACCCAACATAAAACAAGAAATAAACCACACAAACGATGAAATGGAAGTGTAAATGACTTGAAACTACAAGAAAAATGAAAACAATGCACTAACCATGGAGGAATCGAAGATGGGTTTGACTGGTCGACATAGGAGCCGTTGGAGAAGAAGATCTAAATGAAGAAAAAGTGATTTTTTCCCAAATAAAAAACCAAACCCATGATTCACAACTGGTCAAGAACATGCTCGACCGGTTGTGCCATGACTAGTCGAGTATGTACTTGACTGGTCGTGCAAAGCCCAAAATGTGCAATTTTTCATAAAATTTGAATTTTAAACATTTCAAAAGAACAAATATATATGTATATATTATGATACAGAAACACATGAATTATCAATTCACATTGCACACACCAAGATCAAATTTTAATTTTGCAAACTAGCTTTTGTCAAGCGGTTTTATGAATATGTCAACTAGTTGATTCTCGGTAGGAATATAATCCAAGGAAATTGTCTTGTTTTCTACTAATTCATGAATGTAGTGATATTTAATGTCAATACGCTTGGTTTATGAATGTTGGATTAGATGTTTGGAGATATTAATTGTGCTGTTGAGAGCGATAGGGAACTTTGTTTCTTACTTAGCCAAGAAACTAAACGGTTCCCTACATAAAAATAATCACCACTGGTTGATTTTCGATCATCAATGTTACCAACCCAATCAACATCTATGTAACCAGCTAATTGTACACTAGTATCGTGTGGGTACCAGAGATCAAGATTTGTTAAACTAGCGACATATCGCAAAATTTGCTTAACAACAATTAAATGTGACTCTTTAGGGTCAAATTGATATCGAGTGCAAATTCCAACACTAAATGCAATATCAAAACTACTCACGGTTAAATAAAGCAAACTATCTATCATATTGTAATACAATTTAGGATCCACATTCTTACCTGTAGAGTCCTTTGAGAATTTTAAAGTAGTACTCATTGGAGTATCAAAATTTTTCCTACTCTTAAATCTGAACTTTTTAACTAAGTTCAGAGCATATTTGGTTTGAGAGATAAAGAAACCATCAGGTTGTTGTTTAACTTACAACCCTAGAAAATAATTCAATTCTCCATCCGTACTCATTTTAAATTTAGACTTCATAAGATCTGCAAACTCAACAGTCATATTAGCACAGGTAGATCCATAAATAATATCATCAACATAAATTTGCACTAATAGTATATGATCATTATGTTTCTGTACAAATAATGTCTTATTAACACTTCTCATTATAAAGTTATGACTTAGTAGAAACTTAGTCAACTTTTCGTACCAAGCATTGGGAGCTTGTTTCAAACCACAAAGTGCCCTTGTTAGGTGATAGACATGATTAGCATGCTTAAGACCTTCAAAACTTGAAGGTTGTTCAACATACACTTCTTCATGTAAATCGTCATTCAAGAATGCGCTCTTTACATCCATTTAGTAAATCTTGAACTTTCTAAAGCACGCAATGGATATAAATAGTCTGATTGATTCAAGACGAGCTACTAGGGTAAAAGTTTCATCATAATCAATGCCTTCAATTTGAGTGTACCCTTGCACAACCAGCCTAGCCTTCTTTCTAATAATATTACCAAGTTCATCAGACTTATTTTTGAAATTCATTTTGTTCCGATAATGTGTTTATCTTTCGATCTTAAAACTAAGTACCAAACATCATTTCTAACAAACTAATTTAACTTTTCTTACATCACAACAATCCAGTTTTCATTAGTAAGAGCTTCTTTTATGTTAGTCGGTTCTATCTGAGATGTAAAGCACATGTAATTACATATATCTTCTAGTTGTTTATGAGTGTACACACCAGTGAGATGGTTTCTAAAAATCAGATTAGTTGGATGGTCTTTAACAGTTCTCAGTTTAGAGTTATTTTGACTTGATGAAGTATTTGGTTTATCAATTAGAAGAACTTCATCATTTCCTGAACTTGAGATAGGTGTATTTAAGTAATCGTCAATAACCACATTAATGGACTCTTGAATTACACCAATTCTCCTGTTAAGAACTCGATACCCTCGACTATTCAGACATACCCTAAAAATATCCCTTCATCACTTTTGGTGTCAAACTTACCCAGATTTTCTCGATCACATAAAATGTAGCACTTGCTGTCAAAATTTTGAAAGTATTTGACAGTAGGCCTCTTATCAAACCACATTTTATAAGCCATTTTACCATTTATTTTTCTAGTGTAAACATGGTTAATTATAGAACATGAAGTATTTACCGCTTCGGTCCAAAGATTTTTAGGGAGATTCTTACTATTTAACATTACATTTGCCATTTCTTGAAGTACTCTATTTTTTCTTTCTACTATGCTATTTCGTTATGGTGTTTTGGGCGTAGAAAATTCATGTGATATTCCCTGATCACAGCAAAATTTCTCAACACTGCTATTTTTAAATTCTGATCCATGATCACTACGTATCTTAGAGACTTGTGATTCTTTTTCCATTTGGATACATTTAAGTACCCTTTTTACTTTATCGAGATTTTCTAATTTGTCTCTTAAGAAGACTACCAAAGTGTACCTGGTAAAATCATCAACAATTACCAGAATGTACTTCTTACCACTTCGACTCTCCATTCTGGTTAGTCCAATAAGATCCATGTGAAGAAGTTCGAGCGGTTTAGATGTGGCATTAGAGTTCGCCTTTTTGTGAGTACTCCTGGTTTGTTCGCCAATCAGGCATTCAGAACATGTTTTGTCTACTTTTTGTATTTTGGGTAAACCTCTTACCAACTCTCTTTTACTCAATCTATACAAGTTGTAGTAGTGTACATGTCCGAGGCGCTTATGCCATAATATGGTCTCAACGGTATAAATCATGTAGCATGATAGATTAGATGAGCTTGAATTGCAAACTATATAGCAGTTTTTAGAAGTTCTGCGACCAGTTAATATTACAGAACCATTTTTATTTAGAATTTCACACCCTTGGTTAGTAAATTTTACACTATGATTATTATCACATATTTGAGAGATGTTTAATAGATTGTGTTTTAACCCTTCTATATATAAAACATTCTCAAATAGATGGAGATTAAGGAGCTGAACCGTACCTTGGCCAACAGTTCTGCAGTTACTTCCATCACCGAATGTGACTGAACCATTAGTCATGTCTTTAAGATGGGTGAACAGACCTTTATCACCAATCATGTGTCTGGAGCATCCACTGTCTAGATACCACTTTGAATGGCTCGAGGCTTTGAAAGCAGTGTGGGCAACTAAGCAAGTAACCTTAGGGACCTATTTCATTACAGTCTTAGCTTTAGGAGTATAGTTGATCTTTTATGTTTGTAGTTGTTATAAGACCGACCCATTGAGTTAGATTTTAAGAGCTCATTAAGTAAGTCAACAATTTTCTCAGCTAAAGGATTATAATTCTGATTTTTAAGATTGCTTTTAAGTTTTAAGCTTTGAAAAGTCGTAGCATTTTTAGAATAATTTTAATTTAGACCTTTTCCTTTTGAGTTAGAAGACTCTCCTTTCACAAATGTGAGTGGAGTATTCTTGTGTTTGGGAGGAATACTTTTATCGTAGCCCAATCTAGATCGATCGCCACATTTTCTGGATCCGGATAAGAGTTTTTCTAACTTAGGATCACCTTAGGCATACCTCCATGTGTCTTTTAAACTCAAAAGTGAAGAGACTTTTAATTTTAACTTTTCATTTTCAGATTTTAAATTTTCAACAAGGGAGGTTTTGAAATCTAAATCGCATTTAGTTTTTTCAAAACAATTTGAAATGTGTGATTTTTTTAAGACTAGATTATCAAAATTTTCTCTAAGTTTTGAAAACTTTTCTTTCTGAAGTTTTAGTTTTACAACAATTTTGCAACTTTCCCTGTATAGGGCATTATAAGTATCTTTAAGATATTCTTCATTTTCATGATCACTATTCAGATTTTATTTAATGGTTGAATTATCGTTATCTAAAAAAGTGAACTTGGCTAGAGTCATAAGGGCTTTAACTTCATTAGCCGACTCGGTTTCAGAATCTTTTGACTTAGAAGAAGCTTCAGAGCAGGAAGATTCATCCCATGTAGCCAACATACCTTACTTTTTTGGTTGTCCTTTTTAAAACATTTGTTCACTAGATGCTCATATTCATGACAGTTGCAACATTAACTATCTTTTAAAGATTTCTAAGTTTTAGATTAAAATCTTTTCTTTTCATTAGGTTTTTGTAAATCAACCCTCTTTTTACTTTTAAAAATCTTATAAAACTTTTTAGCTAAAAGGGTCATATCATCTTCAGAATTTTCTAAATCAGAATTGTTATTTTCTTGAGAAATAATTTTAGAAGATTTAAGGGCGATGGATTTACCTTTAGGAGCTTTAAAGTTTAACTCATAGGTTTGTAAGGAACCAACTAATTCTTCTTCTCTCATATTATCCGTATCACGAAGTTCCTGAATCGCAGTCACTTTTGAATTGAACCGTTCAGGGAGTGAGCATAGTATCTTTGCACAGATTTTACTTTTTAGGATTCTATCACCAAGACCCCATATAGAGTTGATAATGTCATTCAATCTTGTATAAAAGTCCATAAAAGTTTCACTTTCTTCCATATGTATCTCCTCAAATTTGGTTGTGAGGATTTGGACTTTAGATTTCTTGACAATTATTGTTCCCTCGTGTGTCATTTCCAAAACATCCCAGGCTTACTTTGCAGTACACAAGATACAATTCTCTTAAATTCATCTAGTGCTAGTGCGCAAGTAATTACATTTAGAGACTTTGCAATGACACTGCTTTCACTTTTCTGAAGGTTGGTCCAAGTAAAATAAGGTGTTACTTTTACAGTTACAGATCCATCGGTACCAGTCACTTCAGTGGTAGGAGGGGTCCAATTGGTCGCTGTGGCTTGGCACACGCTCTCATCCATGAATTTCAATAAAATCTTCATTCTGGCTTTCTAATAGGCATAATTGGAGCCATCAAATGGTGGAGGTATAACGCACTGAAAATCGAGGGTCGAGCATAAACTCCACTCCCGAGTTCCAACGTATCACTTATACAACATAGATAATGATGATTGAATGTTCTTCATAGTAGTACATTAAACATGAGTGGGATTAAACCAAAATAGTATATCATACTCCAGAGACAATTTAATTTCACAAGCGGAAGACTGTGATAGATATATAAAATATATAAATTGTTGTAGGTCTACAGAGTGTGAACATGTTACCAGGTTAAATATATACATGTATACTCAAAAATGAACAAAATTAATATACATGGATGTTCTCAACAGTGCAAAATAACAAGTGTAATGATATCTAATCAACATCCCTGTGACCCCGTCGATTAGAACATGGTCTACATAAACCCACCTAATAGCTACAGATAGGAGAAACCCTCATCATCATTAAAGTCCAGCTCCGCTTCGGAAACATCGCCATCATCTGAAACTAAAATAGGGACTGGTTGGTGTTTCAAACACTGTCCCGTAACGTGGTAGTGAGTGATCAACTTAGTGGGGCTATAAAGTAAAGGTTAACATGTCATCAATTCAGTCAAGTAGTAATGATAAAGTAATACAAACAAACATCCCTAAGTACTCTGATTAATGGAAGAATGGTATCTATAAATGATGCATACCCTTACCTGCACTCCCTCTACGATCTTCATCTCACGGTCGCGCATGTCAGTCACTTCCTCAGAGCACTACCCAACATCAAACGACATATGTAGTGAGATGCATGAACATGATTACCAAGTTCCTATTAATCCCTTTCATACAGTAGGATTAGGAAGCTACGGTACCTCCCTTATATCATTCCCAAATAATGATACATTCTAAGGTCGTAAGTCCTAATAAATCTCATACGATGTTGCGGTTCTAAGTCACTATAAAGGGCTCGTCACCTTATCAGTGTAGGCCTAGTTTATACTCTAGTTGCTATGGAAAGGCTCGTTGCCTCAACGTAGTCTCAGAGTATGTTCGAGGTCACTACAAAGGGCTCGTCACCTTATCAGTGTAGGCCGATAGATCGAATACAGTGTCTCATACCACTGTATTCAGATCACGAGTCTGGGTTGCTCACTGGTCACTACGGGAAGGCTCTTCACCCCAGCGTAGGCTGATAGCTCGACCATGGTGTCCCATGCCACCATGTTCAGCTCATGAGTCTTAGCAGATCGAGGTACCAAGGTTAAAGGGGCTTTTTCACTGGTAATTTTAGTACCTTAGGTTCAAGCAGTAACATTCATACATGGTGAACATACATTGGGCCAATCAGTTTATTAGACAAGTCCGACTAGTACGAGCGCACATTGAGTTGATCGACATGAAATGCATAAGCACTCCATGTGGCCTAACCACTGCCAACATCCCAAGTATTTCTTGGATTCATCGAACACATCATGTGTGGCGAAAAGAACCTCAGCCACCAGTTCGAGGCCTATTACCGATCGCCTGGACTATAATATAGTCCCAACCATGTGCAATTACAACAAGTAAGCATATGAGATTGTTAAAGTAGTAATGAATAAATAAGTCCATCCTACAATCATTTGAGCATACTATGGAAACATTAATATACAGTACATGGAGGAAATCATACATACAGCTAAACATGAATCATATACAGTACATGGATGAAATCATACACATAGCTAAGGTAGTTGGGATTCATATCTCAACTCCCTTATAAATGACAATTTACTAACTACTAACTCATTCAGACATTTTTACAATCATTTAGACTACACCTTCCAACATACATCACGTATATTGGTTATATTACGTATTAGGACAAATCCTCTTACCAAGGAGTTATCGCATATATAACAAGCATGTACCTATGACAGTTAATCATGGCAATCACAAATCCAGATTTCAAATGCATACAAACATTTCAACAAACACGTATTAAACATGTTATCATACTTAGGTAATTTGCCCATAAATCACATATTAGTAAGATAGGTTACATAGAGGAAACTGTAACTATGCATAAGGGGATTCAGGATCGCATCTCAACATCCTCATTAAATACATTACAACATGCATTTTCTCATTTAGGCATTTTGTTAAACATTTAAGCTACACATATTCACATACATGTAATAGCTTAGTTAAACACATATTACAGCAATTCCTTCCACATAGGAGTTGCCACACATACACTAATTATGTATTTCTAAGCATCAATCCTAATAAGTACGAAGACATTATATCTAGCATGTGTGTAACACCCCGAATTTTTGCCAACCTGAAATTAGACGTCCTTAGGCAATGGGTCAACCATATCACTCTTAGGAATTAATTTCAAAGCCAAAGGAATCATTTAGAACCTAATTCTTTAGAAATTTAATGTGAATTAGCCAGCACTACACTAGATTTCCTGCAAAATTAGCACCAACCACTTTAAATACAATCTCTAAGACCCAAAACCTCTAGAATTGTTACCGCTACGTTACCTTAAAATCTAGGATCAATCTCCAAATCTGGTTGCTCTTGGGAGTACTTTGAAACTTTGTATTGGATCTAGACCGCACGTCGAAAGTCTGATATCTATAATCTTAGACCATTATGACCGCCTAGTTGGACTTGACAATCATTTCAAAAATCAAGTCCAGATGATGTCCTGAGACTATTTCCTTGAGTCCGGAGTGAAGAGTGTGAGAAATGTTAGAAATTAAATAAAATTTATGAAATCTGGCACGTGTCGCTTGCGCTACATTTTTAACCGTTCTAGCCATTGGAATTCGACCAAATTTCACCCTTGGATCAGGATTGGTGGCCCTTACATGTCATAGCACTTGTGGCCCTGATCAAGTTTCGATGACCGCTGAACTGAAACTGGTCTGCCACGGTTGATTTGGAAACCCGACCAGACAGAAAACTTAGCTGAACCTAGATCTAATATTAGAGACCTTAAGTCCGACCGCATTTAGTAACAGGACCTCCGGAAGTGCCCCATTGGATTAGAACAGACCCGATTTGGTTATAACTTAAGTATACCTTGACTTCAAGTCTGTTTTCGTTATGTTTGGGCTTATAAAAGGGCCTTAATGGTAGATTGTTGACAAGAATGTTGTTTGACATGTAGAACATGCTGTCTATTTTTCATTTCGAATACGTACGAAGAATATGAGATTTAGGGTATTTTGGGTATTTGTAGGAAATACTGTATACGTACGTATTTTATTGATATGATTTCCATGAGTATTTACCGTGTACTTATACTAGTTATACGTGTATGATTTGTTTGGTGAAGAGATTCGCCCTAATGCACATATTGGCCGACATATGCTATGTAGACTAATGTGTGTAGACTGTGTTTGTTGAAATGCCTAAATCAGTATGATTTATGCCTGCCATATGTATTGAATGTAAGAACATGATTGTTGTGTATTAGACATCTCCTTGATATAAGGATTTGTCATATTATATGTTGAAATCAACATACATCAAGTACATTGGAGTTGTGTAGTCTAAGTGTTTGTATAAATATATGTATTAGTAAGTATTAAGTAAATGGTGTTGTAGATTAGCGTTGAGACTAGATTCTCAACTAATTTGATGATGTACATGATTTCCTCCTTGCTTGTTGTATTTCAATTGATTATCTTATGTGTGAAGTACTCGTGTATGGTTAACTGCTTATGATGTATGTTATAACATGCTGATAACATGCTGGAATTTCTTGTATTTCAATTGTCTCTCTCATATGATTATTGATTTAGATTATAAGTGTTTAGGACTATGAAATAGTCCAGGCAATCGGTAATAGACTCTGCTTGGTGGCTGAGATTGTCTCGCCACTTAGGACATGTCTCGACGAACCTGAGTCGTACATTGCTTGTCGACAGTGGTTAGGCCACGTCGAGTGCTTGCGCATTCATGTCGATCAACTCAACGTGTGCTCGTACTAGTCGAGCTTGTCAAGTAACCCGATTGGCCCGATGTTTGTTCACCATGTTTAGACGCTACTATTTGAACCTAAGGCACCAAACTTACCATTGAAAAGCCCCTCTAACCTTGATACCTTGATCCCTTAAGACTCATGAGCCGGGCATTGTGGTATGAGACACCGTGGTCGAGCTGTCGGCCTACGCTGGGGCCACAAACATCCCCGTAGTGACCAGTGAGCAACTCATACTCGTGAGCAGATTATGGTGGTATGGGATACTATATTCTTACTGTCAGCCTACACTGATAAGGTGATGGGGGAGCGGTGCAACGAGTGCGAGCAATAGCCCTGATAGCCCTTTGTAGTGATCTCGAGCATATTTTGAATCTGCAGAGAGGCGACGAGCCTTCCCACAGTAAACAGAGTATAAACTAGGCCTGTATTGATAAGGTGATGGGGGAGCGGTGCAACGAGCGCATGTAACAGCCCTGACAGGCCTTTCAGTGACCTAGAACCGTACTTCGTATGAGATATGCTAGTACTGACGACCCTAGAATGGATCATTATTTAGGTATTGATATAAGGGAGGTACCTTAGCTTCCCAATCCTGCTGTATGAAAAGGACTAATAACAACTCGGTAATCATATTCATATCGCACTGCATGTGCCTGGAAGATGTGGAGCATTGAGGGAAGAAAGCATGCCGCGGACGTAAGATGGTGTCACATGAGGGAGTATGTTGGTGAGGGCATCCATCATGTCATTTCATTCTTGCATTAATTATAGTATTTAGGAATGTTTGATTTGCTTGCTTTATCATTATTGCTTGATTAATTTGATAACATGTTAACCTTTGCTCTATGATTCCACTGAGTTAGCTACTCACTCCCACGTTACGGGATGGTGTTCTGAACACCAACCAGACCCTGTTGTAGTTTCAGATGATGGCGCGGCCTGCGAAGCAGAGACGAACTTGTATGATGATGAGGAGGATTTCTCCTATAGGCGGTTATCAGGCGGGTCTATGCAGACCATGTTCTGATTGATGGGATTATAGGGAGGTTGATTTGATGCCATGAAACTTATCACTTTATATTTTTAGAGCACTCATGTATATTCTTTTTTATCATTTTTGGAGTATACATGTATATGTTTAACCTGGTAACATGTTCACACTCTGGAGACCTACAACAGTTCATATATTCTATATATCTATCACATTCTTCCACTTACTAATTTAACTGTCTCTGGAGTATGATATGTTGTTTTGGCTTAATCCAATTCATGTTTTATGTACTATTATAGCCGACATTCATCCATCATTGAAAATGTTGCATAAGTGATGTTCTGAAACTCGGGAGTGGAGTTTATGCTCGACCCTTGATTTTTAGGATATTACAATGTGTGATAGCAATCAAGTCAGACATAAATCATTCTTGACAATGAAATTCTTGAAAACTATAACCTAAATGTTTATAGTCCGCACCTTTCGCAGGTAGACTCATAATGACTCGGTTCGAACACTATTCCTTCATCTACGACATAACAACTACATATAATAGGGAATAGGTTAGCTATTCCAGCACTTACACTATTTGAAACCCTAAAACAGATTAGGGTTAGGTTTTCTTACCCAATTTCAAAATCGAAATCGCCTGAATAGCGATGTAGAAGTGGTAATTTAGCCCGTGGAGCGATGAGATCGAATCCCAGGAACTCTCTCCCACTCTCTCTCTCACTTTCTCTCTCTTTCCTTTTCTTTTTTCTCTCTTCTCTCTCCTAGGGTTGCAAAATCATATGGAATAGAAATGGTGTGGGTTTAGGCCTTTATATAGGCCTAGGACTGATAGAAATGGCCCTAGGGCCAAGGTATACTTAGGTTATAACTAAAACTCATCTGTTTCAACTTAACAGAGCATTTCTAGAGGCCCCTTTACTGAATGCGGGTGAACTTAAGCTCCCTAACCATGGATCTAGGTCAGGCTAAGTTTTTAGTCTGATTGGATTTACTAATCAGACGCGGCGAACAAGTTTTCATTCAATGGTCATCGGAACTCGATCAGGGCCACAAGTGCACTGACATGTGTGGGACATTTCGCCTGATCCAAGGGTGTAATTGGGTTATATTTTGATGGTCTAAGTCATTATATTTGGCCCTCAAGCGACACGACTCAGATTACTTATTCGGATTTAATTTTAAAGAAATTCACGTCTCTCACTCACTTTACTTCGAGCTCAAAGAAATAGTTTTGGGATACCATCTGGACTTGATTTCTGAGGTGGTTGTCAAGTCCAACAAAACAGTCATAATCGTATAGTTTCGAGGTAATCGAACTTTCGACGTGCAGTCCAGGTCTGATACGCAGTTTCACGATGCTCTTAAGAGAAACTTGGTTTACAGATTGATCCTAGGTTTCTAGGTAATGTAGCATTAGTGGTCCTACTTATTTTGGGTCTTGTAGTTCATACTTAAAGTGGTTCAAGCTAATTCTACTGAGTATTCAGTTTAATACTTAACCAAATTCTACCCTAATTATGTAAGAATATTGTCTTAGGGCCATTTTATGCCCCATTATTTTAATTATTTTTATAGTAGTTCATCATCAAGTTTACCCCATCTCTACCAAATTTCATAAGATTTCATATTGTAGAAAAATTCTAAAAATTCCCGAAGCAGCAGCTGTCTAACAAATAATTTTCAGACAGTTGTCACAACGACCTACTTTAAATTATATTAAATATTGTATTATATTTTTTTACTTATTTTTATATATAACTAGACTCATTTATCTTTAATCTAGTTTTTAAACCACCTAAATTAGAGTTAAAACGAGGGAGATATGATTTTTCAAAGTTAGATGAAACGCATAAAAAAAATGTAGAAAACGGGCCGCCCGACCGCTGTACGGACGAGGCCTCGCCAAATCGGCAAGCCCCTTGCCGGTCACTGGTCATTTTGGTGAGGGCTCACCCTAGGGGCTATGTCCTTCCCCCCCCCCCCCCCAGGGGGGTGACGGAAACATGCCGGACCCATCCCGGGTTCTCCAGAATTGAGTTGTTTGGGCCTACGAGTCCGTCGAGGCATTATCGGGTCTCATTTGAAAACTGAAATGAGTTACGTGATGTACAATAATGACTTTGGGGTAGAAGAAGCTAATTTATCCAAATGTTCTATCTATATCATGAAATTCTAAAAATTCAATAGTCGAAATCCCATTTTATTCATGCATGTACCATTTATAGTAAGTTTTAGTTTAAGTATAGTTCTTCACCATTTAAACTTTAGGATTTGTGTCTAATATGAAAGTACTTGGAGAAATTTAAAGAATGCGGTGGTGAAAGGTGAGATTTTGAAGAAAATGGGTTGAAAAGTAATTTTTAGACTTTGGGATTGAGCTTTGAGAGTGTTATAGTTGACTCATTTCCTAAGGACGTATAACTCCAGGTTGGCGAAAAATCCAGAGTGTTACAATCAAACCCCCCTTAAAAATAATTTCATCCCCGAAATTGGCTAAGGATAATGAGTAAAGATTTTATTATTCCTTTCGCCTAAGCTTTACTGATTTCAAGTTTATATGCGTGGTGGGGTATATACATCTATACTAGTCTGGCACATTTTTGTCTATCCTCCTTAAAAATTTACTCTTTATCTCTTGCTTATACCTCGATGGTTTGTTACAATTTATTTCTTTATCTATTTGGAGTCTTAACGACGATTCCCGTCTACTTAGAGTAAGATATATGTTTTCAATGGTCGACCAATACGAAGAGGCGATTGTATTGGGCTTGATCCTGGATACTTTGATCACCTACTTACCAGGGTAGAAGGCTCATCGTATCCCTTCCTAGTCCTGGTAGATCTTGGTCTTCTGCTCAGTCAAAGCAGTGAGTCCATTAGTAGTCGCCCAGGATTGAGAATTGGGTCAAGCCACGAATGCTTCGCAATTATATATTTCAGTAACTCCATAGTCCAATCACTCTAAAATCTTAGGAAATGCCCATCACTGAAAGGTTCAAATTTTCTATTTATAAGGTTGCCCTTTGGGTCTTGGTCTAGGAGAGTCCTCGTCAGAATCAATGTCCAAGGTAGGGGTTAATAAGCACCTTAATAGATCATCTTAAAAGGATTTCTAATCGTATAGAGTTGGCCAAGGCTTCTATTATGTTCGTATTTAACGAGTAGATTTGTGGATACACTGACCTCCACTCGTTCCCATTGTTAGGCGTATGATTTAATATGAATGGGTTCAACACTTAAGCCCTAATTGTTTCCCTTTAAAGACTTCATTATTGACATTCTAAGGAAGATTCAGATCCTATTTAATGACCTAACCTTACGTATAACCAGAATCAATTTCCTTTGATCCTGGGCCAGTGGGGAAGGGGCCAACCACGCTTTTACTGCGCCACTTTGATCCAATGATTGTATTAGCTGACCTAAATAGATTGGGCTCATAATATTCTACCCCCCTTAAAAACTTATTTATACTCTCAAGGCTTAAGAATATATGTAGTGATCCGTATGTCGGAACAAGGTATAATTTAGGACCTATTCTTGACATGGAATGGGATACGATCTCCCAATACATTGGTCTTCCTTTCATTGATGATGTGTATTATGGCATTGGTACCTATGGTTATAGAAATGAACTTAATCTCTATTGTGGTTGATTCCAGGGATGGGTGTGAGTTGGTGGCAAGATGCCTAATTCTACCAAAGAAGGACTCTTACTACGGTCCTGACTTATCCTCTTTAATCATGTCTAGTTTAATACCGTAATATAATCTATACATTATTAGTACATAAGGAAGTTGGACAACAAAGGTTAATGGGCAAACTATCTCTCTAAGTTCATATGTACAATATGTATGCCAAAATAGTCTGTGATTTAGGATCTAATTCCTAACTGTCTATTGCCCATTTGAGACATTTCTTGGACCTAAAAAGAAAAATCTCTATTGGCTATAGGTTCTTAACACTTCTTAAAGATGAAGTACTAAAATTTTGGTTGTAAGTGGTCGGGCCAACACGGAAGAAAAGTTGTGTAGTGGGTCTGAGTTGGATACATTGACCTTCTGCCTAGATAGGATAGAAAATTTATTGTAACGCCCGTGAAAAATCCGTACTTGGGCTCGAGTACCAACTCGACCCGAAATCGCATAGAATTAATTTCCATAGAAATTAAGCGTAAGTTAGCTAGCGCAACGCTAGAGTAGCTGGGAAATAGTCCCTGATCACTTTAAATACGTTCTACAAGACCCAAATCGAGTAGAACAAACAACTTTACAATACTCTATAACCTCGGATCAAACTCTAAGCGGGTTTGTTCTCTGGACCACATTAAATTTTTGTATTGGATCTAAACCGCACGTCGTAAGTCCGATACTTCCTATCTTAGACCGTTAAAACCGCCCAGCTGGACTTGACAATCATTTCAAAAATCAAGTCAAACCGATAATCACAGACTGTTTCGTTGAGCTCGGACTGAAGAGACCGCGAATAGGGACAGAATTAGAATTTCAAATTCAAATCTGGCACACGACTTGACGCGTCAGTATTAAGCGTTCTGACCGTCAGAATTCATCTAGATTACACCCTCGGATCAGGAAAAATTTCTATTTATTATCATGAGACTTTCAGCCCTGATCTACGTGCAGTGACCGCTGAACTGAAACTGGTCCGCCACGTGCGATCTGCGAACCCTGCCAGACTGAAAACTTAATACGTGCTACATCTGGTACGCATGAGCTTATGTCCGATCGCAATCGACCAGGGGACCACCAGAAAGCAACTTTTGGACCGAAACAGCCCCGAAATGGATAGGCACTAAGTAAACTTCGTTCCGGAGCTTGTTTTCGGCATTTTTAAGCTTATAAAAGGGGTTGAAACCCTCATTTCTCTCTCCCATCTGAAAATTGCAAACCCTAGGAAAAAGGAGAGAGAGTTTGAGAGAGAGAGTGGAAGGGATTTTTCCCGCTTCCGAGCCACCGATTGCTACTGCTTCATCAGCTCTTCCCAATCATCTGGCTGATGATTTCTCCATTCTTTCAGATATAAAATAACCCTAGAACTTGCTGATTTAGGGTTTATCTAGATTTAGGGCGTGTTAGCTAACGTACTTCATAAATCAGGTTCTCCTACTGCCGTAGACGAAGCATACACGCTCCGTTCAAAATCACGCTTCCGTAAGAGACTAGGTGAGGATTTTAGATGCTTTGATTTACGGTTGACAATGCTTTCAATGTCGTTTAATAGTAGATTATCGACGGCATCGCCGTTTGACATGTACAACATGCTCTCCATTTCCTGTTTCGTAAATTAACGAAGAATATGAGATTTAGGGCATTTTAGTCATTTGTAGGAAGTACGGTCTACATTCATATTTTGCTGATGTGATTGACATGGTTTGTTGTTGCATTAGGGAGTTAGGAATGTGTGCATAATTAGTTTGGCGAAGAGATTCGCCTAGTTGCGCACTTTGGGTCAACATACTATATGTAGACTTAAGTGTGTAATGTATGTGTTTGTATAAATGTTTGTATTAGTATGTATTGAATTGAATGATGTTATGAGATAGTTTGAGATTGATTCCTCAATTAATATGCTGACCTAAATGATTTCCTACATGTTGACTATATGCATGATTTCATTACATGCATGGAATATGTGTGTTTGAAGATTTGCTTAAGTTGAATGTTATAACATGTGTTAACATGCTCACATGACTGTATTTCAATTTCAATGCTCTCACTTAGATTGCTGATGTGATTCTATAAATGTTTGGGACTAAACTTAGTCCAGGCAGTCGGTAACCGAGCGAATTCGTGGCTGACTGGTCATAGCCACGAACGACGCGTCGATGAACGCGATTCGTGTTTGGGGTTGACGGCAGTGGTTAGGCCACGCGAAGTGTTTTACGCACTTCATGTCGTTCGACTTGAGATACGATCGCGCTAGTCGAGCCCGTCAAGTAACCCGACTGGCCGATGTATGTTTACCTTGTATGAGTCATAACTGCTTGAACCTATGGTACTGAACTTACTATTGTAAACCCTGTTAACCATGGTACCTTGATCCACGAAGACTCATGAGCCGGGCATGGTGGTATGGGACACCGTGGTCGAGCTGTCGGCCTACGCTAGGGCTACAAACCTCCCCGTAGTGACCAGTGAGCACCTATACTCGTAAGCAGATTATGGTGGTATGGGACACTATATTCTAGCAGTCGGCCTACATTGATCAGGCGACGAGCCCTTTGTAGTGACCGCGAGCGTATTCTGAGTCCACGGGAGGCGACGACCCTTCCGTTGCAGTAGAGTACGGTAGGCCTGTATTGATAAGGTGATGGGGGAGCGGTGCAATGAGTGCGAGCAACAGCCCTGGCAGCCCTTGCAGCGACCTACATAAATATACCTCGTATGAGATTACTAGGAGTGACGACCCTAGACAGGATCTGTGTTGGGATTGATACAAGGGAAGTACCTTAGTTTCCCAATCCTGCTGTTTGAATGGACTAATAACAACTTGGAAATCATGTCACCATAGCATTGCATGTGCCTGGAAGATGTGGAGCACTCTAGGGAGTGTGGCATGCCGCGGTCGTAAGATGTTGCCATATGAGGCAGATCGTCAGTGAGGGCATACATCACGTCATGTCATCTTGCATTAACAACAGTATTAGGATTGTCTGATTTACTGCTTTACTATTATCACATGATTGAATTGTGAACATGCTAATCTTTGCTCTATGATTCCACTGAGTTGATCACTCACTCCCACGTTACGGGATGGTGTTTGCAACACCCACCAGCTGAGATCCAGGAGGTGGAGCCAGACATCGACGAGGACCAGGACGAGTTCTCGTACATGCAGTATCACGATGGCTTCCCGTAGGCGACCTGGATGGATGGGACTTCAGTGGGACTATTTTGAACATTACATTTTTATTTATGTATATGTATATGAGACTCAGATATGTAGTCATACTTTGGAGACAGATGAATCTACTTTGTTTTTCCATACAGTGATATATATATTGTTTAGTCTTCCGCTTGCTTTTATCACTGGATCTGAAGTATGAATTACAGTTTTGGTATACTTTTACGCATGTGAATGCTTTAAATCAGACAACATTGAATCATAACCATTTTTGTTGCATAAGTGACGGTCTGGAACTCGGGAGTTGAGTTTATACACGACCCCCGATTTTCAGGGTGTTACAAGTTGGTATCAGAGCATGAATGAAAGTATACTGGGCCTGGGTTATGGTCTCGCGACGTACGCTGTCGCTTCCTTTGACTTAGGTGGGTGCAAGAAGGGTTTAGGAACACTTCTAGGATCGCAGATTCGCCGATAGGCGAAGTCTATTAGAACCGATCGCAAGATCAAGTCGGTAACGCATCTCGGGTCGCGTAAAGCAACCCGAATAGCTTCTAAGCCGTAGGAAGTCGGGTTGAGACGTCTTATGAGCAGTGTTAAACCGAAAAAGTGAATCCTTGGGCCGTGGGATGACCACGACTCCTGTAATCAATCGCCAGGGCTTAAAAACCCCGTTTCACCAAAAATCTTCAAAATTCCTCCTCTAAACACTCTGTTCTTTATTTATTTCTTATCCATTTCATGTTAGGCATCAAACCTAATGTGAAAATAACACAAATTAGTACTTACATAAAATTGTATAGTGAATAGTAAAATTACATGAAAAATGGCCATAAGGCCATTCTAACTTCACTTTCTTTAGTAAATAAGGATCTAGATGGATGTACTAGCTCCTTCTACCCCAAATTCATATGCTGCATCATAGGGTTTGGTATTCGAGATTGCGGAGTGGTCCCGGAAAGCCCTGAACACATGTTTGGGCTCATATAGGTCAAAATACAATGAACCAGGGGGTGGACCATACCTTTTTGGGGTCCCTGGACCATGGGGAACTAGACCCATATGGTTTCACTGACCAACTGAGGAGTTGGCCGGCGATGCCATCGCCTGTCCGGCGATGCATCGCCGACTGGTGTGGCCCGTTGATGCTGATTTTTGGGCGCACGCCCTTAAATGGGGTGCACATCATCCCCATATACCTCCCGTCCCATGAAAACCCCTGAAACACCCCCCTCCTTCACAAACAGCCCTCCCCTTAGCCCTATTTTTGTTTTCCAGCAATTATCTCCAAAGTTTGTGGTCCCAAATCACTCCTAGATCCCTCCTTGGCCAAAACCGACCGTCATCCATCACTTCTTGGGAGTTGGCAGCCCTTCCTCTTGAAGATTTCGCCATTTGGAGCTCCAAAAACCCCCAAATAGAGCTGAAATCGTGAGGTGCTCCATTCCACTTTTTTATTTGCATTTCTCCTTAAAAATACACTCCTGGGAAGCTTGAAGCATCCCTCTACGACGTCTAGATTTCCTTTTTCCAGATTGGACAGCCACTTCTTCGCATTTTTACCGTTTTTCATGGCTTTCGTGGAAGCCATTTTAGGCCTCTTATCACTCTCATCCATCATATCTTTGATGGGTAAGAGGAAAACCGCAACAGAAGAGGCTGGGCCAAGCCATCCTGCTCAATCGAGAAGACCGCGGGGTGGTGCCGCAAGTTCAAGCGTCGCCGCAGGTCCAGCTGCAGTCCTGGAGTGCCGTACAAAGTGAGATTTGGATCCCCATGCACACCTTGGGCGAGCAATTCTATCGGAGATGCCTCATGGCCAATACACTGATCGCAAAGTGTTATTTGAGGCGGACGTAGATGGACGATTGTTCGGTGAGTATCTGTTGTTCGAGCGCATTGAAGCTGCGCATTGGGGTCCGATCTTTGAAGCTCGTGCTCGTGCTAATGTGAGCACCGTTCGTGCCTTCTACGCTAGTATCCAGAATCCTACCTTGGAGCCTTTGCAGTTCAAAATCCCTTTTGATAGAGATCGGATGGCTACGATCGATGTTCGGTTGGTTGCGCGACTTCTCAACGTGCCTCTAGGTGATGTGCATCCTAGTGAGAAGAGTCTGAGGACTAGACGTGAACGAGATCGCCGCACCAGGTTTCTGTGCGGTAAGTTGGTTCCATGGCAGCCTAATAATAGCCTCAAGGCGACGTACATGTCTGAGGATTTGCACCTGCTGCACCATATCTGCACGTTCAATGTTTATCCCAGGTCGACGAACCGCATTGAATGTACACGTCTTATGGTCGATTTCTTATATCTGGTGGCCAAGGGAGAGAACGTATGTATGGCCACTTTCATCTTACGGCAGATAGTTCTCATAGTCAGGTCAAGAAGAACATCCGAATCGCTTCCCTTTGGCCGACTTATTTGCAAGATTGCGCTTGAGTTTGCCTATAGACTTGGGCCGAAATTGCCGGTATCGATTCATACCATTGATGAGTCGACAATGGTCAAGATGAAGATTGGGTCACAATACCGTGAAAATCAACTTGAAAGGGATAGTGAGGATGACTTTGATGATGAGGAAGATCAAAGCGAAGAAGAACCTAGAGCAGAGGTTCAGGAAGAAGCTCAGAAAGAAGCAGAAGAGGAGGCTCAGGATACTGATGAGAGCCCTCCTCCTTCTGCGCAGGCTACTATCGACGATCGCATTGCTCGGATGGAGGAGAGTCAGACCGCTTTGCGAAGGGAAGTCCAAGAACTTCGAGCAGAAGTCGCTGATGCCAAGGCCATTACAAAGAAGAAATTTGGCAAGGTGACTCGCACCTTGAAGGCGATCCTATGTTGCTTACAGGATAAGGGTGCTCCTCCTCCGTCACCAGACTCCGACTAGCGATGCGATCTTTGATGTTATTATCAGTAGTTAGTCATTTCCTGCTTTATGTGTGTAAGCCTGTTAGGGCTAGTGCTTTGCTTATGTTGCTGTTGCTTAATTGTCTTAATACCCATGTATTTCTCGTCATGATGCTTGTAAGGATATATCCCTTGTATTGTGACAATTTTGATTAATTGAAATGCATGGAATACCTTTGACTCTTTATATGAATGATTGTGGTGTATTTGTGCAATTGAGACTGACAAGGTTGCGCCCTATTTTGAATATAGGGAATGCCACCTAAGACTACGCGGAGCACGGCTCGTCTTGCGCTAACCGAGCATATGGATCAGACTCCCTCTCAGTCTGGCACCCATTCGGACCCTGCTGTGGGCCCGATTCCTGAGGCGGTTCGATCGTCTCAGCCTGCCGCTGGTCCTACAGATGGACCACCACCATTTACGCCATCAGTCAGAGAGCCACATCGCGCATCTACTTCCACACAGCATCCGCCACAGCCTGCTCCACCTCCTGACAGATTCGAGCAGATGATGGCTATGATGCTGCAGCAGCAGCAGCTTCTGACCACTATAGTGGGGACATTAGCCCAGGGTGGGGGTGCGGCTACATCTACTCCACCTGTACCACCTGCGCATCCAGCTGAGGATGCCTATACATATGCCCAGGAAGAGGGCATGGCTCATCCTGCGCCACCTGCTTTCCCTGCGGGGAATCCTGTCGACACACGGGGCCTATTAGAGCGATTTCAGCGCTTGTGGCCTCCTACTTTCACGGGTTCTCACAGACCCGAGGAGGCTGAGTACTGGCTCGACCGGGTGTCAAAGATCTTACGGATGTTGCATTGCACCGAGACCGAGCAGGTAGAGCTGGCTACCTTCCTGTTTGAGAGAGAGGCCAGCATGTGGTGGGATAGCGTACTGCGGACCGTTGCCACAGATTTTGTATGGACATGGGCAGCATTTGAGTTCCGCTTCCATGAGAAGTATTATCCCCAGACTTACAGGCACGACAGGGAGAATGAGTTTCTCCGTCTCAAACAGGCAGCGATGACAGTTACCGAGTATGAGCATCGGTTCACGGAGTTGGGCAGGTACGTCCCGACGATCCTAGCTGATGAGCAGATGCGCATACGACGCTTTTTGGAGGGTTTGCGACCGGATATTCGGTCGAAGATGTGCTGTATTAGCATTCCCTCCTATGCGGAGTTGATTCACATGTCCATGCGGGCAGAGCAGGATGTGGATCGACTTGCGCGATTTCGTGGCCCGGCTGCTTCTAGGCCACGACCAGATTTGCCAGACAGGCCCTTCGTGGGCAAGAGGCCTCGCATTGATCCTCCTACTAGGACTACGGCGCCTGTACCACCGTTTCGGCGCCCTGATTTGACATGTACATACTGTGGGAGGATAGGCCACTTGGCGCAGAGCTGCTTTTCGAGGATGCGGGACAGTGGGTTCTCGCCGCCGCAGAAGATTGACCGTGTACTTCCACAGGCGATATCAGCACCGCCTATACGGTCAGCTCCTGCGCATCCTTCTTTCAGACCTACGGTATCGCAGATCCGACAACCTCCACGGCCCTTGACAGAGCGGCCGAACCGGCCACAGTAGGCTCGGGTTCATGCATTGACAGCTGGGGCAGCTGCGACGCCGACTTTCCAGCATTCAGCCTTCGAGGTCACTGCCCATATTGGAGGTACTCCCGTTCTTGTCATGGTGGACACTGGTTCCACGATTTCTTTAATATCGCGTGCCGTAGTCAGGCGTCTTGGGTTACAGACTATCACTATGGATAGCGTGCGAGTCTTTGCAGCTCATGGAGATTATTCGGATGTCACCCAGATGTGTGAGGGTTGTTTAGTTGATCTGGGAGGCAGGACGATGACTCTGGATCTTGTCGTCGATCCCTCGCTCGTTTATCTCGACGTCATTCTTGGCATGGACTGGTTGACTGCAGCGAGAGCCGAGATTGACTGCGAGGCTCGTATGGTGACGGTGTACGAGCTTGAGGGCACTCCTTTCACATTTTCAGTGCGGGTAAATCTTCCTTTCCGCATACTTAGCTACGCCACTCTATTGCGCGACGCTGTTGCCCAGGTACTTGAGCAGACGCCAGTAGTTTCCGAGTTCGGGGATCTGTTCAGGAAGATCCCTGGTTTGCCGCCCCGACGTGAGATCGATTTCACTATCGATCTGGTTCCTGGTTCCACACCCGTCTCACTGCCGATGTATCGCATGACACCATGTGAGATGGAGGAGTTGAGGACGCAGATTGATGGTCTGCTAGAGCTTGGCCTTATACGGCCTAGCGTGTCTCCTTGGGGAGCACCGGTCTTGTTCGTGAGGAAGAAGGATGGTTCGATGCAATTGTGTATTGATTATCGCAGGCTGAACCAGCTCACAGTGAAGAACAAGTACCCTTTGCCCAGGATCGATGACTTGTTCGATCAGCTGAGAGGAGCGCAGTACTTCTCGAAGATTGATCTTCAGTCAGGTTATCATCAGCTGCGTGTCAGGGATGAGGACGTGCAGAAGATAGCATTCAGGACCAGTTTTGGCCACTACGAGTTCCTCGTGATGTCGTTCGGTCTCACGAACGCACCGGCCGTGTTCATGGATCTGATGAACCGGATATTTCGGCCTTTCCTCTATCGATTCGTCGTTGTCTTCATTGACGACATTTTGGTGTACTCTAAAGTCGAGAGGAGCATGAGGAGCACTTGCGTTTGGTCCTTGATACGCTCAGACGGCATCAGTTGTTCGCACAGTACAAGAAGTGCGACTTCTGGAAGCAGGAGGTGAAGTTTCTGGGACACGTGGTGTCCAAGGATGGCATGGCAGTTGACCTGTCTAAGGTAGCTGCGGTGCAGGACTGGGAGTAGCCTGGTTCTGTCACTGAGGTGAGGAGCTTCTTGGGTCTCGCTGGCTACTATCGGCGCTTCATTCAGGACTTCTCGAAGATCGCGAGACCCTTATCTCAGTTGACACGGAAGGACGTGAAGTTCGCCTGGAATGATAAGACGGAGTCAGCTTTTCAGGAGCTGAAGGACAGACTTACGTCCGCCCCTGTGCTAGTATTGCCAGAGCAAGGGGTTAGATACACTATATACACTGACGCGTCTAGCGTTGGTTTGGGTTGTGTCCTTATGCATAAGGACAGGGTAATTTCGTATGCCTCGAGACAATTAAGGAAGCACGAAGAGAATTACCCTACACACGACCTAGAGTTGGCAGCCGTTATATTCGCACTGAGACTCTGGAGACATTACCTCTACGGAGAGGAGTTCGAGCTCTTTTGCGACCACAAGAGCCTCAAGTACATATTCACGCAGCGAGACTTGAATATGAGGCAGCGGCGATGGATGGAGACGTTGAAGGACTTCAAGTTTGAAGTCTCTTACCATCCTGGGAAGGCGAACCTTGTGGCTGATGCGTTGAGCCGCAAGAAGGCGATAGAGTTTGCGGCTCCGCTGATGGTTGCCGAGTGGGATATGGTTGAGTTTTTGCGAGACTTTGATCAGAAACTCACCGTAGAGGAGCCATTTGAGTTCATCGCACATGTACAGGTGCGATCTCAGATCGATGACCGAGTCATCGAGGTACAGGGGGACGATGTGCATCTTACTGAGCTTCGAGAGCAGGCCAGTGATGATGCTGACGCCGACTGGCGAGTTGGTATGGATGGGGGCTTATGTTACCGTGGCCGCCTATGCGTCCCAGATGTCCCTGACTTGAGACGAGAGATTCTCGAGGCTGCGCATTCTACTAGACTCGCGATGCATCCAGGCAGTACAAAGATGTATCGTGATGTGAAGAGGACATATTGGTGGGAAGGTATGAAGACCCACATAGCTGAGTTCGTGTCCCGTTGTCTCACTTGTCAGCAAGTGAAGGCAGAGCATCGCCGACCACCTGGACTTTTGCAGCCTATGCCGATTGCAGAGTGGAAGTAGGATTTCATTTCCATGGACTTCATTTCTGGGTTGCCGAAGACGAGGAAGGGACATGATTTCATTTGGATGATCGTCGACTGATTGACGAAGTCGGCGCACTTCCTACCGATCAGAGTTACGAACTCTGCAGACGAGCTGGCTAGATTGTACATCCGAGAGATTGTGCATCTGCATGGAGTTCCATTGGAGATCGTGTCGAACAGAGACACGCGGTTCACTTCTATTTTCTGGACTCGCATTCAGGAGGCTATGGGTGTGAAGTTGAAGTTCAGTACTGCCTTCCACCCACAGACGGACGGACAGACGGAGCGAGTGAACCTGATCCTGGAGGACATGTTGCGAGCTTGCGCATTGGACTTCAAGGACAGTTGGGATGACTGTCTTGCATATGCGGAGTTTGCGTACAACAATAGCTTCCAGGCGAGTATCGGTATGGCACCTTATGAGGCGCTGTATGGGCGACCTTGTCGTGCACCGCATTGCTGGTTAGAGGTCGGTGAGCGTAGCTTGATTGGCCCAGAGTTGGTGCAGGCGACGTCAGAGAAGATCGATACTATTCGACGTCGGCTTCTTACAGCGCAGAGCAGATAGAAGAGCTACGCCGATACGAGACGACGGCCACTAGAGTTCACAGTCGGGGATCACGTGTTTTTACGAGTTTCCCGCATGAAGGGAGTCCTTCGGTTCGGGAAGAAGGGGAAGCTGGCACCGCGATTCATTGGCCCATTCCAGATCCTCAATCGTGTGGGAGCAGTGGCTTACCGATTGGCTTTACCCACGCCCTTCGCGAGCGTCCACAACGTATTTCATGTTTCTATGCTGAAGAAGTACGTTGCTGATCCTTCCCATATCATCAGATGGGAGCAGGTGCAGTTAGGAGAGGATGTTACTTATATCCTGCGACCGACACGCATCTTAGACAGGAAGGAGCAGGTACTGCGCAGCAAGGTGATTCCCCTTGTGAAGGTACTATGGACGCATCACTCAGAGGAGGAGGCTACTTGGGAGACAGAAGCCGAGATCAGAAAGAACTACCCACAGCTTCTCGAGGAGTACGAAAAGGTACAAATTTCGAGGATGAAATTATTTGTTAAGGGGGGTAGATTGTAACGCCCGTGAAAAAATCCGTACTTGGGCTCGAGTACCAACTCGACCCGAAATTGCGTAAAATTAATTTCCATGGAAATTAAGCGTAAGTTAGCTAGCGCAACGCTAGAGTAACTGGGAAATAGTCCCTGATCACTTTAAATACGTTCTACAAGACCCAAATCGAGTAGAACAAACAACTCTACAATACTCCATAACCTCGGATCAAACTCTAAGCAGGTCTGTTCTCTAGACCACATTGAATTTTTGTATTGGATTTAGACCGTGCGTCGAAGGTCCGATACCTCCTATCTTAGACCGTTAGAACCGCCCAGCTGGACTTGACAATCATCTCGAAAATCAAGTCAAACCGATAATCACAGACTATTTCGTTGAACCCGGACTGAAGAGACCGCGAATAGGGACAGATTTGGAATTTCAAATTCAAATCTGGCACACGACTTGACGCGTCAGTATTAAGCGTTCTGACCGCCAGAATTCATCCAGATTACACCCTCGGATCAGGAAAAATTTCTATTTATTATCATGAGACTTTCAGCCCTGATCTACGTGCGGTGACCGCTGAACTGAAACTGGTCCGCCACGTGCGATCTGCGAACCCTGCCAGACTGAAAACTTAATACGAGCTACATCTGGTACACATGAGCTTAAGTCCGATCGCAATCGACCAGGGGACCACCAGAAAGCAGCTTTTGGACCGAAACAGCCCCGAAATGGATAGGCACCAAGTAAACTTCTTTCCGGAGCCTGTTTCCGGCGTTTTTAAGCTTATAAAAGGGGTTGAAACCCTCATTTCTCTCTCCCATCCGAAAATTCCAAACCCTAGAGAAAAGGAGAGAGAGTTTGAGAGAGAGATTGGAAGGGATTTTTCCCGCTTCCGAGCCACCGATTGCTGCTGCTTCAGCAACTCTTCCCAATCACCTGGCTGGTGATTTCTCCGTTCTTTCAGGTACAAAACAACCCTAGAACTTGCTGATTTAGGATTTATTCAGATTTAGGGCGTGTTAACTAATGTATTTCGTAAATCAGGTTCTCCTATTGCCGTAGACGAAGCGTACACGCTCCGTTCAAAATCCCGCATCCGTAAGAGACTAGGTGAGGATTTTAGACGCTTTGATTGACGGTTTACAACGCTTTCAATGTCGTTTAATAGTAGATTATCGAAGGTATCGCCGTTTGACATGTACAACATGCTCTCCATTTCCTGTTTCGTAAATTAACGAAGAATATGAGATTTAGGGCATTTTAGTCATTTGTAGGAAGTACAGTCTACATTCATATTTTGTTGACGTGATTGACATGGTTTGTTGTCGCATTAAGGAGTTAGGAATGCTTGCATAATTAGTTTGGCGAAGAGATTCGCCTAGTTGCGCACTTTGGGTCAACATACTATATGTAGACTTAAGTGTGTAGTGTATGTGATTGTATAAATGCTTGTATTAGTATGTATTGAATTAAATGATGTTATGTAATAGTTTGAGATTGATTTCTTAGTTAATATGCTGACCTAAATGATTTCCTACATGTTGACCTTATGCATGATTCCATTACATGCATGGAAAGTATGTCTTGAAGATTTGCTTAAGTTGAATGTTATAACATGTGTTAACATGCTCACATGATTGTATTTCAATTTCAATACTCTCACTTAGATTGCTGATGTGATTCCATAAATGTTTGGGACTAGACTTAGTCCAGGCAGTCGGTAACCGAGCGAATTCGTGGCTGACTGGTCATAGCCACGAACGACGCGTCGATGAACGTGATTCGTTTTTAGAGTTGGCGGCAGTGGTTAGGCCACGCGAAGTGTTTTACGCACTTCATGTCGTTCGACTTGAGATGCGATCGCGCTAGTCGAGCCCGTCAAGTAACCCGATTGGCCGATGTATGTTCACCTTGTATGTGTCATAACTGCTTGAACCTAGGGTATTGAACTTACCATTGTAAATCCTGTTAATCATGGTACCTTGATCCACGAAGACTCATGAGCCGGGCATGGTGGTATGGGACACCGTGATCGAGCTGTCGGCCTACGCTGGGGCCACAAACCTCCCCGTAGTGACCAGTGAGCACCTAGACTCGTGAGAAGATTATGGTGGTATGGGACACTATATTCTAGCTGTCGGCCTACATTGATCAGGCGACGAGCCCTTTGTAGTGACCGCGAGCGTATTCTGAGTCCACGGGAGGCGACGACCCTTCCGTTGCAGTAGAGTACGGTAGGCCTGTATTGATAAGGTGATGGGGAAGCGGTGCAACGAGTGCGAGCAACAGCCCTGGCAGCCCTTGCAGCGACCTACAAAATATGCATCGTATGAGATTACTAGGAGTGACGACCCTAGACAGGATCTGTGTTGGGATTGATACAAGGGAAGTACCTTAGTTTTCCAATCCTGCTGTTTAAATGGACTAATAACCACTCGAAAATCATATCACCATAACATTGCATGTGCCTGGAAGATGTGGAGCACTCTAGGGAGTGTGGCATGCCGCGGTCGTAAGATGCTTCCGTATGAGGGAGATGTCGGTGAGGGCATACATCACGTCATATCATCTTGCATTAACAACAGTATTAGGATTGTCTGATTTACTGCTTTACTATTATCACATGATTGAATTGTGAACATGCTAATCTTTGCTCTATGATTCCACTGAGTTGATCACTCACTCCCACGTTACGGGATGGTGTTTGCAACACCCACCAGACCCTGTTGTAGATGCAGGTGAGGCCGAGATCCAGGAGGTGGAGCCAGAGATCGACGACGACCAGGATGAGTTCTCGTATATGCAGTATCACGACGGCTTCCGGTAGGCGACCTGGATCGATGGGGTTTCAGTGGGACTATTTTGAACATTTTATTTTTGTTCATTTGTATGTATATGAAGCTCAGAGATGTAGTCATACTTTGGAGACAGATGAGATTTACTTTGTTTTCCATACAGTGGTATATATATTGTTTAGTCTTCCGCTTGCTTTTATCACTGGATCTGAAGTATGAATTGCAGTTTTGGTATACTTTTACTCATGTGAATGCTCTAAATCAGACAACATTGAATCATAACCATTTTTGTTGCATAAGTGACGGTCTGGAACTCGGGAGTTGAGTTTATACATGACCCCCGATTTTCAGGGTGTTACACTGGTGCCCAGGTACTTGAGCACATGCCAGTTGTTTCTGAGTTCAGGGATCTGTTCAGGAAGATCCCTGGTTTGCCGCCCCGACGTGAGATCGATTTCACTATCGATCTGGTTCCTGGTTCCACACCCGTCTCACTGCCGATGTATCGCATGGCACCATGTGAGATGGAGGAGTTGAGGACGCAGATTGATGGTCTGCTAGAGCTGGGCCTTATACGGCCTAGCGTATCTCCTTGGGGAGCACCGGTCTTGTTCGTGAGGAAGAAGGATGGTTCGATGCGATTGTGTATTGATTATCGCAGGCTGAACCAGCTCACGGTGAAGAACAAGTACCCTTTGCCCAGGATCGATGACTTGTTCGATCAGCTGAGAGGAGCGCAGTACTTCTCGAAGATTGATCTTCAGTCAGGTTATCATCAGCTGCGTGTCAGGGATGAGGACGTGCAGAAGACAGCATTCAGGACCAGTTTTGGCCACTACGAGTTCCTCGTGATGTCGTTCGGTCTCACGAATGCACCGGCCGTGTTCATGGATCTGATGAACCGGATATTTCGTCCTTTCCTCTATCGATTCGTCGTTGTCTTCATTGACGACATTTTGGTGTACTCTAGGAGTCGAGAGGAGCATGAGGAGCACTTGCGTTTGGTCCTTGATACGCTCAGACGGCATCAGTTGTTCGCACAGTACAAGAAGTGCGACTTCTGGAAGCAGGAGGTGAAGTTTCTGGGACACGTGGTGTCCAAGGATGGCATGGCAGTTGACCTGTCTAAGGTAGCTGCGGTGCAGGACTGGGAGCAGCCTGGTTCTGTCACTGAGGTGAGGAGCTTCTTGGGTCTCGCTGGCTACTATCGGCGCTTCATTCAGGACTTCTCGAAGATCGCGAGACCCTTATCTCAGTTGACACGGAAGGACGTGAAGTTCGCGTGGAATGATAAGGCGGAGTCAGCTTTTCAGGAGCTGAAGGACAGACTTACGTCCGTCCCTGTGCTAGTATTGCCAGAGCAAGGGGTTAGATACACTATATACACTGACGCGTCTAGCGTTGGTTTGGGTTGTGTCCTTATGTAGAGGGACAGGGTAATTTCGTATGCCTCGAGACAATTAAGGAAGCACGAGGAGAATTACCCTACACACGACCTAGGGTTGGCAGCCGTTATATTCGCACTGAGACTCTGGAGACATTACCTCTACGGAGAGGAGTTCGAGCTCTTTTGCGACCACAAGAGCCGCAAGTACATATTCACGCAGCGAGACTTGAATATGAGGCAGCGGCGATGGATGGAGACGTTGAAGGACTTCAAGTTTGAAGTCTCTTACCATCCTGGGAAGGCGAACCTTGTGGCTGATGCGTTGAACCGCAAGAAGGCGATAGAGTTTGTGGCTCCACTGATGGTTGCCGAGTGGGATATGGTTGAGTTTTTGCGAGACTTTGAGTAGAAACTCACTTTAGAGGAGCCGTTTGAGTTCATCGCACATGTACAGGTGCGATCTCAGATCGATGACCGAGTCATCGAGGCGCAGGGGGACGATGCGCATCTTACTGAGCTTCGAGAGCAGGCCAGTGATGATGCTGACGCCGATTGGCTAGTTGGTATGGATGGGGGCTTACGTTACCGTAGCCGCCTATGCGTCCCAGATGTCCCTGACTTGACACGAGAGATTCTCGAGGCTGCGCATTGTACTAGACTCGCGATGCATCCAAGTAGCACAAAGATGTATCATGACGTGAAGATGACGTATTGGTGGGAAGGTATGAAGACCCACATAGCTGAGTTCGTGTCCCGTTGTCTCACTTGTCAGCAGGTGAAGGCAAAGCATCGCCGACCACCTGGACTTTTGCAGCCTATGCCGATTGCAGAGTGGAAGTGGGATTCATTTCCATGGACTTCATTTCTGGGTTGCCGAAGACGAGGAAGGGACATGATTCCATTTGGGTGATCGTCGACCGTCTGATGAAGTCGGCGCACTTCCTACCGATCAGAGTTACGAACTTTGCAGACGAGCTGGCTAGATTGTACATCAGAGAGATTGTGCGTCTGCATGGAGTTCCGTTGGAGATCGTGTCAGACAGAGACACGCGGTTCACTTCTATTTTCTGGACTCGCATTCAGGAGGCTATGGGTGTGAAGTTGAAGTTCAGTACTGCCTTCCACCCACAGACGGACGGACAGACAGAGCGAGTGAACCAGATCTTGGAGGACATGTTGCGAGCTTGCGCATTGGACTACAAGGACAGTTGTGATGATTGTCTTGCATATGCGGAGTTTGCATACAACAACAGCTTCCAGGCGAGTATCGGTATGGCACCTTATGAGGCGCTGTATGGGCGACCTTGTCGCGCACCGCATTGCTGGTTAGAGGTCGGTGAGCGTAGCTTGATCGGCTCAGAGTTGGTGTAGGCGACGTCAGAGAAGATTGATACTATTCGACGTCGGCTTCTTACAGCGCAGAGCAGACAGAAATGCTACGCCGATACGAGACGGAGGCCACTAGAGTTCACAGTTGGGGATCATGTGTTTTTGCGAGTTTCCCCTATGAAGGGAGTCCTTCGGTTCGGGAAGAAGGGGAAGCTGGTACCGCGATTCATTGGTCCATTCCAGATCCTCGATCGTGTGGGAGCAGTGGCTTACCGATTGGCTTTACTCACGCCGCTCGCGAGCGTTCACAACGTATTTCATGTTTCTATGCTGAAGAAGTACGTTGCTGATCCTTCCCATATCATCAGATGGGAGCAGGTGCAGTTAGGAGAGGATGTTACTTATATCCTGCGACCGACACGCATCCTAGACAGTAAGGAGAAGGTACGGCGTAGCAAGGTGATTCCCCTTGTGAAGGTACTATGGACGCATCGCTCTGAGGAGGAGGCTACTTGGGAGACAAAAGCCGAGATCAGGAAGAACTACCCATAGCTTCTCGAGGAGTACGAAAAGGTATAAATTTCGAGGACGAAATTATTTGTTAAGGGGAGTAGATTGTAACGCCCGTGAAAAATCCGTACTTGGGCTCGAGTACCAACTCGACCCGAAATCGCGTAGAATTAATTTCCATGGAAATTAAGCGTAAGTTAGCTAGCGCAACGCTAGAGTAGCTGGGAAATAGTCCCTGATCACTTTAAATACGTTCTACAAGACTCAAATCGAGTAGAACAAACAACTCTACAATACTCTATAACCTCGGATCAAACTCTAAGCGGGTTTGTTCTCTGAACCACATTGAATTTTTGTATTAGATCTAGACCGCACGTCGTAAGTCCGATACCTCCTATCTTAAACCGTTAAAACCGCCCAGCTGGACTTGACAATCATTTCGAAAATCAAGTCAAACCGATAATCACAGACTGTTTCGTTGAGCTCGGACTGAAGAGACCGCGAATAGGGACAGAATTGGAATTTCAAATTCAAATCTGGCACACCACTTGACGCATCAGTATTAAGCTTTCTGACCGTCAGAATTCATCTAGATTACACCCTCGGATCAGGAAAAATTTCTATTTATTATCATGAGACTTTCAGCCCTGATCTACGTGCGGTGACCGCTGAACTAAAACTGGTCTGCCACGTGCGATCTGCGAACCCTGCCAGACTGAAAACTTAATACGTGCTACATCTGGTACGCATGAGCTTAAGTCCGATCGCAATCGACCAGGGGACCACCAGAAAGCAACTTTTGAACCGAAACAGCCCCGAAATGGATAGGCACTAAGTAAACTTCGTTCCGGAGCCTATTTCTGGCATTTTTAAGCTTATAAAAGGGGTTGAAACCCTCATTTCTCTCTCCCATCCGAAAATTGCAAACCCTAGGAAAAAGGAGAGAGAGTTTGAGAGAGAGAGTGGAAGGGATTTTTCCCGCTTCCGAGCCACCGATTGCTACTGCTTCATCAGCTCTTCCCAATCATCTGGCTGATGATTTCTCCATTCTTTCAGGTATAAAATAACCCTAGAACTTGCTGATTTAGGGTCTATCTAGATTTAGGGCGTGTTAGCTAACGTACTTCATAAATCAGGTTCTCCTACTGCCGTAGACGAAGCATACACGCTCCGTTCAAAATCACGCTTCCGTAAGAGACTAGGTGAGGATTTTAGACGCTTTGATTTACGGTTGACAACGCTTTCAATGTCGTTTAATAGTAGATTATCGATGGCATCGCCGTTTGACATGTACAACATGCTCTCCGTTTCCTGTTTCGTAAATTAACGAAGAATATGAGATTTAGGGCATTTTAGTCATTTGTAGGAAGTAGGGTCTACATTCATATTTTGCTGATGTGATTGACATGGTTTGTTGTCGCATTAGGGAGTTAGGAATGCGTGCATAATTAGTTTGGCGAAGAGATTCGCCTAGTTGCGCACTTTGGGTCGACATACTATATGTAGACTTAAGTGTGTAATGTATGTGTTTGTATAAATGTTTGTATTAGTATGTATTGAATTGAATGATGTTATGAGATAGTTTGAGATTGATTCCTCAATTAATATGCTGACCTAAATGATTTCCTACATGTTGACTATATGCATGATTTCATTACATGCATGGAATATGTGTGTTTGAAGATTTGCTTAAGTTGAATGTTATAACATGTGTTAACATGCTCATATGACTGTATTTCAATTTCAATGCTCTCACTTAGATTGCTGATGTGATTCCATAAATGTTTGGGACTAAACTTATTCCAGGCAGTCGGTAACCGAGCGAATTCGTGGCTGACTGATCATAGCCACGAACGATGCATCGATGAACGCGATTCGTGTTTGGGGTTGGCGGCAGTAGTTAGGCCACGCGAAGTGTTTTACGCACTTCATGTCGTTCGACTTGGGATGCGATCGCGCTAGTCGAGCCCGTCAAGAAACCCGACTGGCCGATGTATGTTTACCTTGTATGAGTCATAACTGCTTGAACCTAGGGCACTGAACTTACCATTGTAAACCCTGTTAACCATGGTACCTTGATCCACGAAGACTCATGAGCCGGGCATGGTGGTATGGGACACCGCGGTCGAGCTGTCGGCCTACGCTGGGGCCACAAACCTCCCCGTAGTGACCAGTGAGCACCTAGCCTCGTGAGCAGATTATGGTGGTATGAGACACTATATTCTAGCTGTCGGCCTACACTGATCAGGCGACGAGCCCTTTGTAGTGACCGCGAGTGTATTCTGAGTCCACGGGAGGCGACGACCCTTCCGTTGCAGTAGAGTACGGTAGGCCTGTATTGATAAGGTGATGGGGGAGCGGTGCAACGAGTGCGAGCAACAGCCTTGGCAGCCCTTGCAGCGATCTACATAAATATACCTCGTATGAGATTACTAGGAGTGACGACCCTAGACAGGATCTGTGTTGGGATTGATACAAGGGAAGTACCTTAGTTTCCCAATCCTACTGTTTGAATGGACTAATAACAACTTGAAAATCATGTCACCATAGCATTGCATGTGCCTGGAAGATGTGGAGCACTCTAGGGAGTGTGGCATGCCACGGTCGTAAGATGTTGCCGTATGAGGGAGATTGTCAATGAGGGCATACATCACGTCATGTCATCTTGCATTAACAACAGTATTAGGATTGTCTGATTTACTGCTTTACTATTATCGCATGATTGAATTGTGAACATGCTAATCTTTGCTCTATGATTCCACTGAGTTGATCACTCACTCCCACGTTACGGGATGGTGTTTGCAACACCCACCAGACCTTATTGTAGATGCAAGTGAGTCTGAGATCCAGGAGGTGGAGCCAGACATCGACGAGGACCAGGACGAGTTCTCGTACATGCAGTATCACAATGGCTTCTCGTAGGCGACCTGGATCGATGGGACTTCAGTGGGACTATTTTGAACATTACATTTTTGTTTATGTATATGTATATGAGACTCAGAGATGTAGTCATACTTTGGAGACAGATGAGATCTACTTTATTTTTCCATACAGTGATATATATATTGTTTAGTCTTCCGCTTGCTTTTATCACTGGATCTGAAGTATGAATTGCAGTTTTGGTATACTTTTACTCATGTGAATGCTTTAAATCAGACAACATTGAATCATAAGCATTTTTGTTGCATAAGTGACAGTCTGGTACTCGGGAGTTGAGTTTATACACGACCCCCGATTTTCAGGGTGTTACATTTATCGTATCAGTTCTTAATCCTAGTTGATCCCGATCTTCAGCTTGATCAGAGCATAGAGTTCATTGGTAACTAATAGGATTGAGAATTCGACTCAAACCGCGAATACTTCGCTTATATACAGTTCCTTCACTCCGCGTTCCCGATTATAATAAGTCCTTGGGAAGGCAATTCCAAGGGGTGTATTGATTTATCCTAACGTTCAATCCGAGGGATATATATAGTTTTCTTTAAGCGTAACTAGTTTCTAAGTCAAAACAGCTTTCCTAAGAGTTATTAAGGATGCTTATAAGTATCAAGGGAATCCAACAAAGGAACGAGGTCTCACTCTAACCAAATCAAGACAACTAACTAAGTCTATATTTTAATTATCTTAGCAAAATCAGTCTTTAAATTCTTTAGGATAATTAGTATCGTAGTCTTATCTTATGCGTAGCGGCAATTCACTAGTTGTAATCCAAAGTCTATGTTTATAAGGTAGATGATTTCATGCCATTTCTAATACAAGAAATTATTTTATCGCTTAGGGTTAAAAGTCGTCTGATTGGAATTGAATTGCCCGGATTTGAATTTAATTACGCTCGAGCACTTTACATATGCTCATACCAGCTAAGGAGGTTCTACGGTTCCCGTTATTAATTTATTAGATTTCTTATACTGTCAGATCTTTCGAAATATAGGAGTACCAACTCTAGGTCTAAAACTCTAAATGTCCTAGCACTTGCTGGTCATTGTTGTTTATATACTTTTCAATCCCAAGGTCCTAATTATCTCATCACTCCCCTCTAAATTTCTTGGTTTGGGTCCCTAGGCCTGTAGGGTTCATTTTTCCTAATTGTTTGAGCACCTATCCACGCCCTTTTTAGATTTGTCGACTAATGGTCTAAATGTGATTGAGATCCATTCGCATGATCTTGAACGCGTATGGGCTAAACTACTATAGTTAATCTCGCCTGTAGGCGAAACTTGGGATCCTAATGTCGTTCCTAAATTTCATTGCCCCGTTTCTAAATCAGAGTACGTCGTGTTACCATAACCCAAGTCCAGTTTAATCCAAATCATGCTCTAATACCATCTTGTAATGCCCTAAAAATCGGGGGTCAAGCATAAACTCCACTCCCGAGTTCCAACACACCACTTATGTAACATAGATAATGATGATTGAATGTTCTTCATATTAGTACATTAAACATGAGTGGGCTTAGACCAAAACAACATATCATACTCTAGAGACAGTTTAATTTCGCAAGCAGAAGACTGTGATAGATATATAAAATATATAAATTGTTGTAGGTCTCCAGAGTGTGAACATGTTACCAGGTTAAATATATACATGTATACTAAAAAATGAATAAAATTAATATACATGGGTGTTCTCAACAGTGTAAAATAACAAGTGTAATGACGCCTAATCAACATCCCTATGACCCCATCAATCAGAACATGGTCTACATAAACCCGCCTAAAAGCTACATATAGGAGAAAGCCTCATCATCATAAAAGTCCGGCTCTGCTTCGTAAGAATCGCCATCATCTAAAACTAAAACAGGGACTGGTTGGTGTTTCAAATACCATCCCGTAACGTGGTAGTGAGTGATCAACTTAGTGGGGCTATAAAGTAAAGGTTCACATGTCATCAATTCAGTCAAGCAGTAATGATACAGTAATACAAGCAAACATCCCTAAGTACTCTGATTAATGGAAGAATGGTATGCATAAATGATGCATGCCCTTGCCTGCACTCCCTCTGCTATCTTCATCTCATGGTAGCGCATATCAGTCACTTCCTCAGTGCACTACCCAACGCCAAATGGCATATGTAGTGAGATGCATGAACATGATTACCAAGTTCCTATTAATCCTTTTCATACAGTAGGATTGGGAAGCTAAGGTACCTCCCTTATATCATTCTCAAATAATAATACATTCTAGGGTAGTAAGTCCTAATAAATCTCATACGATGTTGCGGTTCTAGGTCACTGTAAAGGGCTCGTCACCTTATTAGTGTAGGCCTAGTTTATACTCTAGTTGCTACGGAAAGGCTCGTTGCCTCAACGTAGTCTCAGAGTATGCTCGAGGTCACTACAAAGGGATCGTCACCTTATCAGTGTAGGCCGACAGATCGAATACAGTGTCCTATACCACCGTATTCTGATCACGAGTCTGGGTTGCTCACTGGTCACTACGGGGAGGCTCGTCACCCCAGCGCAGGCTGACAGCTCGACCATGGTGTCCCATGCCACCATGTCCAACTCATGAGTCTTAGCGGATTGAGGTACCAAGGTTAAAGGGGCTTTTCCACTGGTAAGTTTAGTACCTTAGGTTCAAGCAGTAACATTCATACATGGTGAACATACATTGGGCCAATCAGTTTATTAGACGAGTCCGACTAGTACGAGCGCACGTTGAGTTGATCGACATGAAATGCATAAGCACTCCATGTGGCCTAACCACAACCAACATCCTAAGTACAGCTCGGATTCATCGAACACATCCTGTGTGGTGAAAAGAACCTTAGCCACCAGTTCGAGGCCTATTACCGATCGCTTGGACTATAATATAGTCACAACCACGTGCAATTACAACAAGTAAGCATATGAGATTGTTAAAGTAGTAATGAATAAATAAGTCCATCCTACAATCATTTAAGCATACTATGGAAACATAAATATATAGTACATGGAGGAAATCATACATACAACTAAACATGAATCATATATAGTACATGGATGAAATCATACACACAGCTAAGGTAGTTGGGATTTATATCTCAACTCTCTTATAAATCACAATTTACTAACTACTAACTCATTCAGACATTTTTACAATCATTTAGACTACACCTTCCAACATACATCACGTATATTGGTTATATTACGTATTAGGACAAATCCTCTTACCAAGGAGTTGTCGCATATATAACAAGCATGTACCTACGATAGTTAATCATGAAAATTATAAATCCAGATTCCAAATGCATACAAACATTTCAACAAACATGTAATAAACATGTTATCATACTTAGGTAATTCGCGCATAAATCACATAGTAGTAAGATAGGTTACATAGAGAAAACTATAACTATGCATGAGGGGATTCAGGATCGCATCTCAACATCCTCATTAAATACATTACAACATGCATTTTCTCATTTAGGCATTTTATCAAACACTTAGGCTACATATATTCACATACATGTAAAAGCTTAGTTAAACACATATTATGGCAATTCCTTCCACATAGGAGTTGCCACACATACACTAATCATGTATTTCTAAGCATCAATGCTAAGAAGTGCAAACCATAATTCCATATTCATTCAGGCAATTCAAAAAATACATGGAATGAATTTAAAAATCAACAAAGTATATATATTTATGTAATATATGGAAGACAACGTATCTATCTCATGTGATAGCAATCAAGTCAGACATAAATCATTCCTGACATTGAAAGCCTTGAAAACCATAACTTAAACATTTATAGTCCACACCTTCCGTCGGTAGACTCGTAATGACTTGGTTCAAACACTATTCCTTCATCTACGGCATAACAACCACCTATAATAGGGAATATGTTAGTTATTCCAATAATTACACTATTTGAAACCCTAAAACAGATTAGGGTTAGATTTTCTTATCCAATTTCAGAATCAAAATCGCCAGAATAGAGATGTAGAAGTGGTAATTTAGCCCGTGGAGCGATGGGATCGAATCCTAGGAACTCTCTCCTACTATCTCTCTCACTTTCTCTCTCTTTCCTTCTCTTTTTGCTCTCTTCTCTCTCTTAGGGTTGTAAAATCGTATGGAATAGAAATAGGGTAGGTTTAGGCCTTTATATAGGCCCAGGACTGATGGAAATGGCCCCAGGGCCAAGGTATACTTCGGTTATAGCCAAAACTCATCTGTTTCGACTCAACGGAGCATTTCTTGAGGCCCCTTTCCTGAATGCGGTCAGACTTAAGCTCTTTGACCTTGGATCTAGGTCAGGCTAAGTTTTTAGTCTGATCGGATTTATAGATCAGATGCGGCGAACCAGTTTAGTTCAACGGTCACTGAAACTTGATCAGGGCCACAAGTGCACTGACATGTGTGGGACATTTCCCCAGATCCAAGGGTGTAATTGGATCAGATTCTGACGGTCTGAATCATTATATTTGGCCTGTAAGTGACACGACTCAGATTACTTAAATTCAGATATTTAATTCTAAAGAAATTCATGTCTCTCACTCACTTTGCTCTGGGCTCAAGGAAATATTTTTGAGATACCATCTGGACTTGATTTCTGAGGTGGTCGTCAAGTCCAATAAGATGATCATAACCGTATAGTTTTGAAGTAATCGAACTTTCAACGTGCATTACAGGTTTGATACGAAGTTTCATGATGCTCCCAAGAGCAACTGGGTTTAGAGATTGATCCTAGGTTTCTAGGTAACATAGCATTAGTGATCCTACTCATTTTGGGTCTTTTAGTTCATATTTAAAGTGGTTCAAGCTAATTCTTCTGAGTATTCAGTTTAGTACTTAACCAAATTCTACCCTAATTATGGAAGAATACGGTTCTAAGGCCATTCTATGCCCCATTTTTTACACTTATTGTTAGTATATTAATTTAGTTATTTTTTTAGTAGTTCATCATTAAGTTTACCATGTCTCTACCAAATTTCATGAGATTTCGTGTTTAGAAAAATTCTACAAATTCCCGAAGCAGCAGCTGTCCAACGAATGATTTTCAGATAATTGTCACAACAACCTACTTTAAACTATATTAAATATTTTATTATATTTTTCACTAATTTTTATATATAACTAGACTCATTTATCTTCAATCTAGTTTTTGAATCACCTAAATCAGAATTATAACGAGGGAGATATAATTTTTCAAAGTTGGATGAAATGTGCAGAAAAAATGTAGAAAACGAGCCGCCCGACCGTTGTACGGACGAGGCCTCGCCAAACCGGCAAGCCCCTCATTGGTCACTAATCATTTTGATAAGGGCTTACTCCAGGGGCGATGTCCTCCCCCCCAAGGGGTGACGAAAACTTGCGGGACCCACCCTAGGTCACCCCGAATTGAGTCGTTTGGGCCCACGAGTCCGTCGAGGCATTATCGCGTCTCATTTGCAAACCGGAATGAGTTACGCGACGTACAATATATGATTTTGAGGTAGAAAAAGCTAATCTATCCAAATGTTCTATTTATATTATCAAATTCTAAAATTCAATAGTCAAAATCCTATTTTATTCATGTATGTACCATTTACAGTAAGTTTTAGTTTAAATATAGTTCTTCAACATTTAAACTTTAGGATTTATTTCTAATATCAAAGTACTTGGAGAAATTTCAAGAATGAGGTGGTGAAAGGTGAGATTTTGAAGGAAATGGGTTGAAAAGTGATTTTTAGACTTTGAGATTGAGCTTTGAGAGTGTTATGGTTGACCCATTGCCTAAAGATGTCTAACTCCAGGCTGGCAAAAAATCTGGGGTGTTACAGGAGGCCTAGTAACTAAAAGACTATCAAAATTTGACATCTTCAAAAGCTCAGATCGATTAACTTAGGAAATTAATCCAAAAAAAATTAAAGTGAGCTATTAGGCTCTGATACCACTTAAAAAGGCCAAGCTAAGAGTCTTAGAGGAGGGGAGGGGGGGGGGGGGGGTGAATAGGACTATGCCAAATTAAAAATTAAATGCAAATTTAAAAAATATATATATAAATAAAGATAACACTTAAACAATCTAACAATACATAAATGAAAAACAACCTCAAATGTACAAGTATTGAGAAGTTGATACAGATGTTGTTCTAAGGACAACCTTACACCAAAAACTAATGGTTTATGGTAGGACAACCTGATTCTTAGAAAAGTCTGTGCATCAAAATCTCAAACTGATACAAAAGAATAAATAAATAAATATTAAAGAATTAAACTAAGATATTACAACATTCCCATACTTGCATAAAAAAAAATTACAACATTCTTCCACAATTGCATAAAAGGAAATTACGACATCCACACAATGCCAAAATCAATCATCCACCACAAGACCAGAAATTATAGTCGTTCACTTATGTGTACACCAACTGTTTAGAAAAATAGCCACACAACTACTCCACTCCTAATATCCTCACATAGTGGATATTGGCGTTCACTATGAAATAGGTTTTTCAAGGTTCACCTAAAGCTTTCACAATTGTGTCTTTCAAGTGGGCTTACACATTTCAAAAACCCCATACTCTGAGTTTTATAGATCACCTCAGAAAAACCAAAACAAAGAGATTTTTCTAGCACAATCTCAAAGAAATCAAAAGAATATATTTTCAAAACTGTACAATACTTATCTGGATATTCTCCTTTGTTGCAGCCTAGTAGAATCAATTCGGAGTAGAAGTTCAATCATAGATGTTCAATGTTCACACTCACTTATGAAATGGTTCTAAGTTCTAACTAGATTTTAGATTACATCACTTTGGGCTAGCTTGATTTGATTTTGATTCCAAGAAATGGGAAAATTTCAATCCCTTCTTTAAATAAGATTGGAATGTAGAATATAAAATCAAATACAAAAAATTTAATTAAAGAGAATATTAAATTAGCACTAAATAGCTAAAGAATATCACAAACTTATCTCTCAGAGTGGTGTCTTGATTTTGCTTGAATTGCATGAAAAACTCTAAAAATTGTGCTCTATTTATAAGTGTAGAAACTGCTCACTCGATTGGCCTAGGGGTCAGCTCGACTGGTCGAAGGACCAACAAACATTTAAAATTTTGGACATGATAAGATTAGGTCGTTACACGATTGGTCGAAGGACTTGCTCGACCGATCGAGTGGCCTTCACGACCGGTCAAGTCCTGTCTACGACTGGTCGTGTGGGACTCATTTTAGTTATTATACTTTAAGTCAAGCCTGCTGGACTGGTCGAGCAATGTTCACTTGACCGGTCGAGCAGTCTCCAGGACTATTCGAGGCTTTAATAAAAAAAATTTAAAAATTAGTGACAAACCTTGGACTAGTCGAGGAATTTCTTGGACTAGTCGAGCCAGTGCTAGGACTAGTCAAATATAGTCTAAGACTAGTCGAGAAATAGCCTTTAAACTCATAAAGTGACTCTATTAAAGTATGTAATCAATATGACCTAACCTATGGTCAATCTAGGGTCATTCATACCTTATAAGCAATGTTTGAATATTGAAACATCTTTTGCTTCAGTTGATAGTTGATCATGACATACATGAAGTTTGTTATCTTGATGAACATAAAGCTTGAACTTGCGACATTTTGAAGCTTTAACTTTGAAGTACTTTGAAACATGAATTAGTAACCTTTTGAAGCTTGAACTTGAAATATCTTGAAGCTTGTGCTTGAGGTACTTGAGTTGTATTTCACCTTGAGCTTTGGGTACCAAATTAATGACTATCGCCTTGAGTTAGATGAAGCTTTGAAAGCTTGAACTATCAATTGATGTTGTACTTGAATTCTTATACTTGTGATGCTTAAATCTGAAAACAGAACACCTTGTAATGGGTCATCTTAAACTTGTACAAGAATTATATTGAACATGAAGATGAGCTACACAAGATACAAATTCTAAGAGGTTTTGACACTGTAAAATATGACAATTATAGGAGCTATAAAACATAGCACTTACAAACTTCACCAAATTGATCCTTCCATAACTCCTCCATCTTCCTATAGATCCAATTAGATTGCCTTTCATTTATCTTTGGCTTATATAAACTTTAACTTTGTGTGTGCTTGGTGATAACTCTCAAACTCTACTCTCTTAATGCTCCTTTATGACATTTTGATAACTTCTTTTAATTAACATGTTTCTATGCACTTTCTTCTTATTATTCTTCTGAATCTGCTATGGTTTATTGATTATAATCACATGTATGATCTTTCCTTTGTCATTTTATGATAAAAAGGGGGAGAGAATTGCTAATTTATAAGTAGAAAGATAGAATGAATGAAGATGCACATTACATGAATGACGATATATGGTTGGAATGGAAAATTTTGATATATGCTTGTTGGAGTTTTGCATGCAAAATGTATATGTCATAAACAGGAAAAGATCACATTGAGGGGGAGTAGTAAAATCTTTTCACATTCATCAAAGTTGCACCTTCTACGACATGGAATTTAAGATGTTATTCTAGTTGTTGTCATATTAAGTGTTTTGTCACGAATTTGACAAAGGGGGAGATTGTGAGTGTTATATTGTACAAAGCAAGCATTTTTTTGTCAAATTTCATTTAGACAAAACAGCTTACGGAGTGGTCCGCCTAATGTGGATCAAGATGGAAAGTTTAAGACCTTACTTCAAGTTAAGTTAGTTCAAAATCTACTAACTTTAAGACTCTACTAAAGTTCAAGGCACGAAGTAGAGCAAAATGGAAAGTTTAAGCTTTACTAAGTTCAAGTTCTACTACACTTCGACTAGAAGATCAAGCTCTATCTTCAACTACAAGTTCTATTAAAGAATCAAGTAGAAGAACAAATTCCATGAACTTCAATCATCTCATCTACTTTAATGTTCTGTCTTTTCAAGTATAATAGACCCTAAAAAGACCTTAGGCTTAGGTTCTTTCAAGATACAAACTTATATGGGTTTTATACTTATGTTAGGCTATAGTTCGACTAGTCTAGGCTTAAGTTTGACTAGTCTAAGCTATCGCTCGACCAATCTAAGAAATCTTTGACCAGGCCAAGTTTAAATTTAAAAAAATAGATTTTTTCGTTACTTTCTCGACCAGTTGAGTAGGTTGCTTGACCAGTTAAAGAGAGGCTTTTGACCAATCTAGGGGTGCTCGACTCGAAGTCCAACAACTAAATTTTGCACCCTCGACTAGTCGAAGTTTTGTTTTATCCGACTGCGCTCAAAATTTGAAAATTATTTAGTCCTTAGACGAGTCGAAGAATACCTTAGACAAGTCAAAGTAATAACTTTTCAACCTATAAATAGAGGCCTTTTCTCAATCCGACATTACCAATTCAAGCTGATAAAAGCCTTCATCAAGAGAGAGAGAAGTCTCCATTGTTATCAATCTATTGCATGGTATTATAATATTTCTTTAATGGCTTTTTGTTTCAATTCCTAGATCTCCTATTTTATGAATCTTATTCTATAAAGTGAGTAGATACACTTCTTTGAGATCTTAAGGAATTCAAACAAGTAGCCTTTTGTTTGAATTTATTTAAAATCAATGTAGAATCTAGAACCCTTGTTTATATGACTAGACAATGAACAATCTACTTCAAAAAAAGCGGTTCTATAAGTTACATTAAGAGATACATCTTCAAGGTGAAGATAAGTATATTCTATTTTGATTTTATTGAGATAGCTAGAAAATCTTATTTATTGGTTTTTGTAAGATAGCCAGAAAATCTTAGTGACAGTTTTTTTTTTTTTTTTTGTGATAGTGTCACACCCCAAACCCGAAAATTGGATCCATAGGAATCGCGATCAACGAGTCCAGTGCCGACAGCCTCCGTAGTATCCCATTCTCGGTTCCTAGCATCCATATACCAGATTCTGATCCTGGGATCCCACAAGGAGGATTTTTTTTCAATGTATATTTAACTCGTAATAAACATAACCACAAGTATACCCGAATCACAAAGACAACATCATTATCACATAGCCACTAATATAAACATTTGAATACAATGCTGAAAGAGAAATACATATGTAAAAATTAAAGCTCCAGAAGTCAGACACATGCTCCAAGCTCCATGCTACTACCACCTAACATCACCTGCACGCATCTATCGTGCATAAGCTTATAAAAAGCTTAGAGGGTGGTGTAAGTGTGTGCACAAGGCAAGCGCAAAGTATTCAATACAATGCTATAATCCTACAATACCGAAAATACTAGTAATCCATAAATCGTACAATAACGGAATAAACAGAAATACTGACAAGATCAGGAGTCATACAATATCAGAGTATGCAATACAGATCAGTTAGGCAAATGAGGACTCATAGAGAGTCAAATATCAGATGCCAAGAATGCAATGAAATGTGTAAATCCTTCTAAGTCCTTCTAGACCATATAAGGGCAGAAATATAGCAACTCAAAATGTCATATGCCGTGAATGTAATGTAATATACGGTGCGTATGGAATGACCATGCTAGAGTGTAAAGTCGGGATGATAGTACGTACTATCGTAGGATATGGGGTCCATCACAAGGGACTTCTATCCAAACCAATCTCATACCTAAAATTGGATAGTCAGACTCAATGTGGTAGACTCCTGATCTCAGGTTAGTCACGCGCCCAACCGAAATCCTGGCTATGCGAAAGTACACGTAACAAATAATTACGCACCACCAGCCCGAGTGGATAGTGAATAAATGAATGAATGAATATGAAATTCTTGCTCAATAAGTTCACATATCAGTATGATTACTCTTTCAAAAATCACCGGGGTCTATTACACTTCAAACTAAATTGCTGCCGCATCGCATGCAATAAGGTGAGTGGAAGAGACCTCACTATCCGCCTGCCAATATCGGGCCCAGCTCGTTCATAGCGGAGCCATTCCTCTAGCTAGTTAGACTCAGCCTAGCATTGCCCCTCCTCTCGAGCAGGTAATGCTGCACCCCCTTCCAATCAACCACGACACAGTGGGAGATGCGACCTAATGGTATACGACCCTCATGCACTCATACATCCACTCAGTCTAGAGGTTGGAGAAACCTGTAAAACCAAGAGGGTTTAAGGACTTTCACCCAGGGATATCTATAACACCCCATGTAGAATAGATTTTTGGTGTCCCATCTGGCATCCACGATATGCTTGTGAAGGCTACGACCCTGATGTCGCTAGGGCGTACAGTAGTCATATCATAAAATTGGAGATGCATGAGTCAAACCATGCAGTCATGCATCAAACTTGCATGTACCGCGTGCTCATGTAGGGCAACTCCGCCTATCAGGGAGTCCCATAAATAACTTGCACTATGACATATGCAATGGTCAATCATATCTCATAACAAACATGTAGATGATGCGTATGGGCATGTATCATGATGTTATGTTATCACATACTCATAATCGGTATCAATAACCGGAATCGACAATCTACCTCGATAATATAGACATTTAACCAACATTGCCCCCCAAGGAATGACCCATATAGAGCGTAACATATAGTGGACTCATGGCCTCATACAAGGGCTAAAAATACAGCACCATGGGCCTCACTCAAGAGCTTAATACACATCACAATGGGCCTTTCACATGAGCCTAACATACATCACAATGGGCTTCATAGCCTGGCCCTTGAATGCACCACAATGGGTGTAACGCCATGAAAATCGGGGGTCGTGTAGAAACCCAACACTCGACTTCCAGAACATCACTTATGTAACATTTTTAATGATGGATGAATTGTTATCAGCATAAGGCATAAAACATGAGGTAGATTAAGCCAAAACAACATATCATACTCCAGAGACAGTTAAATTATGCAAGCGAAAGACTGTGATAGTATGTATAACATATATAAACAGTTGTAAGTCTCCAAAGTGTGAACATGTTACCAGGTTAAATATATACATGTATACTCCAAAAATGAACAAAAAGAATATACATGAGTGCTCCAAATGTGCAAAAAAAGACAAGTGTCATGGCGTCTAATCAACCTCCCTATAATCCCATCGATCAGAACACGCATATAGGAGAAATCCTCCTCCTCATCATCAAGTCCGACTCTGCTTCGCAAGCATCACCATCATCTGCAACTAAAACAGAGACTGGTTAGTGTGTGCAACACCATCCCGTAACGTGGGAGTGAGTAGCTAACTCAGTGGAATCATTGATCAAAGATTAACATGTTATCAAATCAATCAAGCGATAATGATAAAGCAAGCATATCAAACATTCCTAAATACTGTGATTAATGAAAGAATAAAAAGACATCATGGATGCCCTCACCGACATACTCCCTCATGCGACACCATTTTACGTCCGTGGCACGCTTTCTTCCCTCAGTGCTTCACATCTTCCAAGCACATGCAGTGCGATATGAATATGATTACCGAGTTGTTATTAGTCCTTTTCATACAGCAGGATTGGGAAACTAGGGTACTTTCCTTATATCTTTCCCAACAAGGATCCTGTCTAGGGTTGTCACTCCTAGAAGTCTCATACGATGGTATATTTCTAGGTCGCTGCAAGGGCTAGCAGGGGTGTTGCACGCACTCGTTGCTCCACTCCCCCATCACCCTATCAATACAGGCCTAGGTTGTACTCTTGTTGCTACGGAAGGGTCGTCGCCTCACGTAGACTTAGAGTACACTCGAGGTCACTGCAAAAGGCTACCAGGGCTGTTGCTCGCATTCATTGCTCCGCTCCCCCATTACCTTATCAATGTAGGCCGACAACAAGAATATAGTGTCCCATACCACCATAATCTGCTCACGAGTCTGGGTTGCTCACTGGTCACTACGGGGAGGTTTGTGGCCCCAGCGTAGGCCGACAGCTCGACCACGGTGTCCCATACCACCATGTCCGGCTCATGAGTCTTAGTGGATCAAGGTACCACGGTTATCAGGGTTATCACTTGTAAGTTCAGTGCCCTAGGTTCAAGCAGTTATGACCAATACAAGGTGAATATACAATGGTCAATCGGGTTACTTGATGAGTCCGACTAGCACGAGCGCAAGTTGAATCGACCGACATGAAGTGTACAAGCACTTCGTGTGGCCTAACCACTGCCGAGGACTCTAGTACAACTCGGGTTCGTCATACACATCCTTCGTGGCAAATAGAATCCAACCACGAATTCTAATCTGTTACCGACTGCCTGGACTAGAGTATAGCCCCAAACACTTGTAATCTAAGTCAGTAATCATATGAGATAGAAAGAATTGAAATACAAGAAATTCCAGCATGTTATCAGCATGTTATAACATACATCATAAGCAGTTAACCATACACGAGTACTTCACACATAAGGTAATCAATTGAAATACAACAAGCGTGGAGGAAATCATGTGCATCATCAAATTAGTTGAGAATCCAGTCTCAACACTAATCTACAACACCATTTACTCAATACTTACTAATACATACATTTATACAAACTCTTAGACTACACAACTCCAACGTACTTGACGTATGTTGATTTAAACATATAATGTGACAAATCCTTATATCAAGGAGATGTCTAATACACAACAATCATGTTCTTACATTGAAAACATATGGCAGGCATAAATCATATTGATTTAGGTATTTCAACAAACACTTAGTCCACACACATTAGTCTACATAGCATATGTCGGCCAATATGTGCATTAGGGCGAATCTCTTCGCCAAACAGATCATACACGCACAACTAACATAGGTACATGACAAATACTTATGGCAATCATATCAGCAAAATACATACGTATATAGTATTTCCTACAAATACCCAAAATACCCTAAATCTCATATTCTTCATACGTATTCGAAATAAAAAATGGACAACATGTTCAACATGTCAAACAGCGTTCTTGTCAACAATCTACCATTTAACGGTATTAAAAGATTTGAAAACAGGTAATCTAAGCATCTAAAATCCGTACCTTACACCGTAGAAGCATAACGAATTGAATAGGAACTTTACGTCGTTGTCAACGACGATATGATGACCTAATTCATAAGATAAGTCAGCTACTTCGCTACTTGCATCGATAGAATTCCTAAAACAGGCTATGGTTAGGGTTTTCTTATCTAAAATGATGCCGGAGTCACCGAAAAAGCGATGCAGAAGGGTGGATTAGGCACGTAACAAGGCTGGAAAGAATTCCAGGAAGAATCACTCACTTCTCCCTCACTTTCTCTCTCTTCTCTCTCTTCTTTCTCCTAGGTTTTCTCCAAATTCGTATGGGTTAGAAAGCTAAGGGTTTAAAGCCCTTTTATAAGCCCAAACATGACTAAAACAGACTTTAAGTCAAGGTATACTTAAGTTATAACCAAATCGGGTCTGTTCCGATCCAACGAGGCACTTATGGAGGTCCTGTTACCAAATGCGATCGAACTTAAGCTCTCTAATATTGGATCTAGGTCAAGCTAAGTTTTCAGTCTAGTCGGGTTTTCAGATCGACCGTGGTGGACCAGTTTCAGTTCAGCGGTCACCGAAACTCGATCAGGGCCATAAGTGCTATGACATATAAGGGCTACCTATCCTTATCCGAGGGTGAAATTTGGTCGAATTCCAACGGCCAGAACACTTAAAAATGTCGCGCAAACGACACGTGCTAGATTTCATAAATTTTATTTAATTTCTAACATTTCTCACACTCTTCACTCTAGACTCAAGAAAATCGTCGTGGGACATCATCTGGACTTGATTTTTGAGGTGATTGTCAAGTCCAACTAGGCGGTCAGGATTGTTTAAGTTTGGGATAATCGGACTTTCAACGTGCGGTTTAGATCCAATACAAAGTTTCAAAGGGTTCTTGAGAACAAACAGGTTTAGAGTTTGATCCTAAGTTTTAGGGTAACGTAGCGTCAATGATTCTATAGGTTTTAGATCTTACAGATCGCATTTAAAGTTATTGGTGCTAATTTTGTAAGAAATCTAGTGTAGCGCTGGTTAATTCACGTTAAATTTCTAAAGAATTAGGTTCTAAATGATTTCTTGGCTTTGGAATTGGGTTCTGAGAGGTTACCAAGGTGTTATGGTTGACCCATTGCCTAAGGACGTCTAATTTCAGGTAGACAAAAATTTGGGGTGTTACAATCTACCCCCCTTAAAATAAAATTTTATCCCCAAAATTGGCTAAGGGTAATGAGGAAAGATTAATCATTTTCTTTACCTAAGTTTTGTTGATTTTATGTTTCTATACGTGGTAGGGTGTATACGATCTATATAAGTCTAGTTCCTTTTGGTCTACCCCCCTTAAAACTTACTTCTTTATGCATTACTTACACCCTAACGGTTTGCTACAATTTATTTCTTTACCTATTTGACGTCTTGACGACAATTCCTATCTACTTAGAGTAAGATATATATTTTCAGTGGTTGACCAGTACAGAGAGACGGTTGTAGTGGGCTTAATCCCGATACGTCGAATATCCGCCTGGCCAGGGTAGACAACATTGTATCCCTTCCTAATCCTTGTGGATCCTGGTCTTCTGCTCGGCTAAGCAGTGAGTCCATTGGTGGTCGTCCAGGATTGAGAATTTGTGTCAAGCTGCGAATGTTTCATATTTGTTCATTTCAGTAACTCCGTAGTCTGATCACTCTAAAAGCTTAGGGAATGTCATCAGTAAAAGGTTCAAAAGTTCTATTTATAAGGTTGTGCTTTGGATCTTGATCTAGGAGAGTTCTTGCCTGAATCTATGTCCAAGGTAGGAATTAATAAGTACTTTAATAGATCATCGTAAAGGATTCCTAATTGTACAGAATCAGCCAAGGCTTCTATTATGCTCGTATTTAACGTGTAGGTTTATGGATACACTGACCTTCGCCTGCTCACACTGCTAGGCCTATGATTTAATATGAATGGGTCCAACCCTTAAGCCTTATTTGTTTCCCTAAATTTCCTTCGATCCTGGGCCAGTGGGGAGAGGGCTAACTACGCTTCCGCTGCGCTACTCTGATCCATGGTTGTATTAGATAATCCTAACTAGATTGGGCTTAATACGTTCTACCCCCCTTAAAACTTGGTTCTACTTAAGGTTCAAGAATCTGTCTCGATCCATATATCGGAATGAGGTGTAACTTAGGGCCTATCCTTGACATGAAATGGGAAATAACCTCTCACTACATTGGTCTTCCTTTGTTAATGATGCGTTCTATGGCATTGGTACCTATGATTATAGAAAGGAGCTAAAATGATGAGTGTTGTGGTTGATTTCAAGGACGGATGTGAGTTTGTGGCAAGAGGTCTAATCTCTATTGGCTGTATGTCCTTAACATTTTCCAAAGGCAAAGCAATAACTTTTGGTTGTAGGTGGTTGGGCCAACACGGAAGAAAAGTTGTGCGGTGGGTCTGAGCCGGATACATAGACCTTTTGTCTAGCTAGGACAGAAAATTTGCCGTATCGGTTCTTAATCTGAGTCAATGCCGATCTTCTGCTTGATCAGAGCATTGAATTTATTGGTAACCACTAGGATTGAGAATTTGATTCAAACCGCGAATACTTCGCTTATATATACAGTTTCTTTACTCCGCGTTCCCGAATGTAAGAAGTCCTTAGGAAGGCAATTCTAAAGGGAATTCTAAGGGGTGTGCTGGTTTATTCTAAGTTCAATCTGAGAGATTTATAAGTTTTTTCTGAGAGTGAATGGTTCTAAGTTAAAACAACTTTCCTAAGGGTTATAACAGAAGTCTATAAGTATTAAGGGGATCTATCAGAGGAATGAGGTTCTACTCTAACTAATTCTATCCTACTATTCCTTAGCATGTACAGGCTTTACACTGCCTAATATAACTAGTAGCCTAGTTTGTAGCTCACTAGCTATAATCCAAAGTCTAGGCTTATACGCTAAATGGTTTCATACCATTTCTACTACAGGGAATCGTTCTATCGCTTAGAGTCAAGATCGTCCAATTGAAATTGGAATTCCTATATCGTTAGATCTTTCAAATCTAGGAGTACTAACACTAGGTCCAAAACTCTAGATGTCCTAGAACTAGATGGTCACTGTTTATGGACTAAGCTACTACGTTTGGTCTCGCCCGACGGTAAGGCATAAAGATCGAGAAGATGGCTAAAACTAGCTCAAAAGAGCCATGGAAAGTGAAGGAAAGTGGAGAAAGGGCTGAGATCTCTAAGTCTCCACGGGTTTGTGTCTGAAATAGGAGTGTAATGGGTGAAAGAAAGGGAAAAATAGAAGAGAGAAAAGATCAAGATAGGAGTGGTTGGGGATAGGAGTGGTTGGGGCTGACACGTTTTAGAGCTCAAATGGGAGCTATGGGAGCTCCAACCGCAAAAAAGGAAAGAAGTAGGTGCTGGTTATGGCAGAGAACGGTAGAGGGATGAAGGAAATAACAGAAAATGAAGGAAGAAATGATTGGAAGGGAGGTTAGAGAGAGAAAATAGCAGCTTTGAAATAAAAAGAGAGCTTGGGGGGTGATTTTGTGAAGGAAGTAGGTGATTTTGAATGAACGGAGGGTTGGACCCTGGACCATTAGGTCCCACTAGGCCCCAAACTCGGTCGACTAGAAGCCCGGACCCAGCTTGGCCCGTTGACTGGTGAGGCCTTGACGAACCGGCGAGGCCCTCGCTGACTTTTGTTCAAATTGGTGAGGGGTCTACCTTTGGGAGAGGTCCTCCTGCCTCCTAGGCCCCAAAAAATTTTGGGTCCCACCCTGAAAACCCCTGAAAGTTGATCATTTAGGCCCCCTCTCCATTTGAGGCATTTTTGGGGCCAGTTTATAAAACAGAATGAGTTTATGCATCATGTAGCATATGATTTTGGGTTAGAGACGCTAATCTATCCAACTAACCCATTTATTTCATGAGATTCTATAATTGGAATGGTAAAAAGTCCAATTTATGCATATATTTACTATTTATACTAAATTTTTGTTTAAGTATGATTCTCCATCATTTATATGTTAGGATTTATGTCTAGTATCAAAGGACTTAGAAAAAGTTAAAGAATGGGGTGGTGAAAGGAGAGATTTTGAAAGAATTGGATAGAAAGGGGTTTTAGGCCTTGAGATTGAGTGTAAAGGTTGTGGTTGACCCACAAGCTAAGGACATTCATTCCTAAGTTTAGAATTCTTCAGGGAACGACTCAAACCAGTCGACTAATGACCTAGAGGTGACTTAGGTCGCTTCACGAGACCGAAGATATGTTATGGCATAAATTACCGAATAGTCTCACCTGTCAGCGAAACTTGGGATTCTAATGTGGTTTCTAAGTTTTCATCACCCCCTTCCTAAGTCAGAGTACGTCAGTGTGCATTGTGTTACCATAACCCAGGTCCAGTTTAATCCAAATCATGCTCTGATACCATCTTTAACGCCCTAAAAATCGGGGGTCGTGTAGAAACCCAACACTCGAGTTTCAGAATATCACTTATGCAACATTTTCAATGATGGATAAATTTTTATCAGCATAAGGCATAAAACATGAGGTAGATTAAGCCATAACACCATATCATACTCCAGAGACAGTTAAATTATGCAAGCGAAAGACTGTGATAGTATGCATAACATATATAAACTGTTGTAAGTCTTCAAAGTGTGAACATGTTACTAGGTTAAATATATACATGTATACTCCAAAAATGAACAAAGAGAATATACATGAGTGCTCCAAAAGTGTAAAAAAAGACAAGTGTCATGGCGTCTAATCAACCTCTCTGTAATCCCGTCGATCAGAACACGCATATATGAGAAATCCTCCTCATCATCATCAAGCCTGACTCTGCTTCGCAAGCATCACCATCATCTGCAACTAAAACAGGGACTAGTTAGTGTGCGCAACACTGTCCCGTAACGTGGGAGTGAGTAGCTAACCCAGTGGAATCATAGAGCAAAGATTAACATGTTATCAAATCAATCAAGCGATAATGATAAAGCAAGCATATCAAACATTCCTAAATACTATGATTAATGCAAGAATGAAATGACATGATGGATGCCCTCACCGACATACTCCCTCATGCGACACCATCTTACGTCCGCGGCATGCTTTCTTCCCTCAGTGCTCCACATCTTCCAGGCACATGCAGTGCGATATGAATATGATTACTGAGTTGTTATTAGTCCTTTTCATACAGCAGGATTGAGAAACTAGGGTACTTCCCTTATATCATTCCCAACAAGGATCCTGTCTAGGGTCATCACTCTTAGTAGTCTCATACGATGGTATATTTCTAGGTCGCTGCAAGGGCTGTCAGGGCTGTTGCACACACTCGTTGATCCACTCCCCCATCAGCTTATCAATACAGGCCTAAGTTGTACGCTTGTTGCTACAGAAGGGTCGTCGCCTCACGTAGACTTAGAGTACTTTCGAGGTCACTACAAAGGGCTACCAGGGTTGTTGCTCGCATTCGTTGCTCCGCTCCCCCATCACCTTATCAATGTAGGCCGACAACAAGAATATAGTGTCCCATACCACCATAATCTGCTCACGAGTGTGGGTTGCTCACTGGTCACTACGGGGAGGTTTGTGGCCCCAGCGTAGGCCGACAGCTCGACCACGGTGTCCCATACCACCATGTCTGGCTCATGAGTCTTACTAGATCAAGGTACCATAGTTATCAGGGTTATCACTGGTAAGTTCAGTACCCTAGGTTCAAGCAGTTATGACCAATACAAGGTGAACATACAATGGTCAATCAGGTTACTTGATGAGTCCGACTAGCACGAGCACCCGTTGAATCGACCGACATGAAGTGCACAAGCACTTCGTGTGGCCTAACCACTGCCGAGGACTCTAGTACGACTCGGGTTCGTCATACACATCCTTCGTGGCAAATAGAATCTAACCACGAATTCTAATCTGTTACCGACTGCCTGGACTAGAGTATAGCCCCAAACACTTATAATCTAAGTCAGTAATCATATGAGACAGACAAAATTGAAATATAAGAAATTTCAGCATGTTATCAGCATGTTATAACATACATCATAAGCAGTTAACCATACACGAGTACTTCACATATAAGGTAATCAATTGAAATACAACAAGCGTGGAGGAAATCATGTGCATCATCAAATTAGTTGAGAATCCAGTCTCAACGCTAATCTACAACACCATTTACTCAATACTTACTAATACATACATTTATATAAACACTTAGACTACACAACTCCAACGTACTTGACGTATGTTGATTTAAACATATAACGTGACAAATCCTTATATCAAGGAGATGTCTAATACACAACAATCATGTTCTTACATTCAAAACATATGGCAGGCATAAATCATATTGATTTAGGCATTTCAACAAACACTTAGTCCACACACATTATTCTACATAGCATATGTCGGCCAATATGTGCATTAGGGCGAATCTCTTCGCCAAACAGATCATACACGCATAACTAACATAGGTACATGACAAATACTCATGGCAATCATATCAGCAAAATACATACATATACAGTATTTCCTACAAATACCCAAAATACCCTAAATCTCATATTTTTCGTACGTATTCGAAATGAAAAATGGACAACATGTTCTACATGTCAAACAGCGTTCTTGTCAACAATCTACCATTAAACGACATTGAAAGCTTTGAAAACAGGTAATCTAAGCATCTAAAATCCGCACCTTACACCGTAGAAGTATAACGAATTGAATAAGAACTCTACGTCATCGTCAACGACGATATGACAACCTAATTCACAAGATAAGTCAGAATCACCGGAAAAGCGATGTGGAAGGGTGGATTAGGCACGTAGCAAGGCTGGGAAGAATTCTAGGAAGAATCACCCACTTCTCCCTCACTTTCTCTCTTCTCTCTCCTAGGTTTTCTCCAAATTCGTATGGGTTAGAAAGCTAAGGGTTTAAAGCCCTTTTATAAGCCCAAACATGATCAAAACAGACTTTAAGTTAAGGTATACTTAAGTTATAACCGAATCGGGTCTGTTCCGATCCAACGGGGCACTTCTGGAGGTCCTGTTACCAAATGCGGTCAGACTTAAGCTCTCTAATATTGGATCTAGGTCAAGCTAAGTTTTCAGTCCGGTCGGGTTTCCAGATCGACCGTGGCGGACTAGTTTCAGTTCAGTGGTCACTGAAACTCGATCAGGGCCATAAGTACTATGACATGTAAGGGCCACCTATCTTGATCCGAGGGTGAAAAATGTCACGCAAGCGACACGTGCCAGATTTAATAAATTTTATTTAATTTCTAACATTTCTCACACTCTTCACTCTGGGCTCAAGAAAATCATCGTGGGACATCATCTGGACTTGATTTTTGGGGTTATTGTCAAGTCCAACTAGGCGGTTAGCATTGTCTAAGTTCGGGATAATCAGACTTTCGACGTGCGGTCTAGATCTAATATAAAGTTTCAAAGGGTTCCTGAGAACAAACAATTTTAGAGTTTGATCCTGGGTTTTAGGGTAACGTAGCGTCAACGATTCTATAGGTTTTGGATCTTACAGATCGCATTTAAAGTTATTGGTGCTAATTTTATGGGAAATCTAGTGTAGCGCTGGTTAATTCACATTAAATTTCTAAAGAATTAGGTTCTAAATGATTTCTTGGCTTTGGAATTGGGTTCTGAGAGGTTACCAAGGTGTTATGGTTGACCCATTGCCTAAGGATGTCTAATTTCAGATAGATAAAATCCGATGTGTTACAATGGGCCTCATACAATCATAATGGTCTGTGTCACGTGGGCCTAATACACATCACATGGGCCTATATACATCGGATGGGCCAAGTCCCATGGGCCTCAAATACATCACAATGGGTCACAACCCATCGACCCCAAACACATTGTAATGGGCCTCTCACACGAGTCCATTATGCATCACATCAAGATAGGCCCCAATGGATGGCCATAAATACACCACATTAGGCCTCGTATACATCATGTGGGCCGCATCACATGGGCCACATATACATCAAAATGGGCCTCTAACACCGGCCTAATATACATCACAAAGGGCCGCATCTTATGGGCCTTATATACATTACACTAGGCCTCGACAATCAGAATCGACCTCAACAATTGGAATCGGCCTCGACCAAACGGAATCGGCCTTGATAATTAGAATTGGCCTTGACATACGGAATCGGCCTCAAAAATCATTCTCGACAAATCGAAATCGATTGATAATCAGAATTGGCAAATCAGTCACAATAATCGGAATCAATCGATTATCAAAATCAGCAAATCGGTCACAACAATTGGAATTGATCGATATTCAAATCGACAAATCATTCACGTCAATTAGAATCGTCGATCGGTCACGACAATTGGTATCGATAGATAATCAGAATCGTCAATCGGTCGGACAATCAGAATCGATCGACAATCAGAATCAGCAAATTGGTCACGTCAATCAAAATCGATAATCGATCATGACAATCGGTAAATTGGTCACGTCAATCAGAATCAGCCTCGACCCCAATAATCAGAATCGGTAATCGGTAATCAGAGTTGACACCCGAAATCGGCCTCGATACTTGGCCTTGACAATCGAAATCGGCCTCGACAATTTGGAATCGGCCTTGATACTCGGCCTAACAAAGGACCTAAGGGATTGGTCATAATGTGGACGTTTAACTATCATCACACATCAATGTTGGACATCTAACCAACATTTCTCCCAAGGAGAGACCTACGTAGGGCCAAACATATAGTGGCCCATGGCCTCACATAAAGGCCTAATACACATCGCAATGGGCCACATGGCATGGGTTTAATACATCACATCGGCCTCGTGTACATCAAGTCCAACCTCATCATATGGGCCTCATTTACGCAAGTGGGTCGCATCAATGGATCGCACCAATGGACCTCATGAACATCAAGTGGGTCACACCAATGGGCCTCATAAACATTAAGTGGGCTACATCAACAGGTCGCACTAATGTACAATAGGTGGGCCCCACATATGTAGCAAATGGGCCCCACCAGATGGTCGGCGTGGATATAAAATGCATACATCAAGTGGGTCACACGTCCCGCGGACAGTGTAGATCAAACATACATCGAGGCAAGCCCTATATGATCTAGATGGTTAGGATATAACACATATCATGGTGGAGTCCTCACCGTCCCAACCTAATGGACGGTGTAGATTAAAACATACATCAAGGTGGACCACGAGTATGGGGTCCACGCCCAACACATAGAAAGGACGATGTGGATGAAACACTTACGTCATGGCCAGTCCCACATACAGATGGACGGTGTGGCTAGAATACATACACCAGGGCCCAGTTGGATAGACAACGTGAATATACAATGCATGCATTATGATGGGGCCCACTACCCACGCTGGACTGAATGGTGTGGATCAAGACATATATCATAGTGGTCCAATCTAATAAAACCGGTGGATGGCTTGGGGAAAAACACATATATCAGGGTGGATTTCCACGTAGTGAGCCATATCACTGTCACAAGTATCACATGTGTGGACAACACATAACTCAAGGTGGGGTCCCACGTCAGTTGGATGGACAGTGTATACAAAACATACTTCAAAGTGGGCCTCCAAGTATGGTGGCATTGATTAAATCCATTCAACATGGTGAACCCCACCGTTCAGCTCATCTGGACGGTGCAGGTATACCAGCCATTCTGTTTCCATGTCAGAGTAGGCCCCATGTGTGGGTTGGGTCCTCACCGTCCCAAATAATGGACGGTGTGGATGGCCCGTACAAACGCTAGAGGCGAGCCCCACACTTCGCGTATCAAAGTGGAGTCCACACATGTGTGTGGATCCTACACTGCTAGGCAGCAAGGACAAAACACATACAGCATGGTGGTCCCACATAGGGCCCACCACATTATATATATTATATCATATACTAACAACGTCCAGACCCTGATGGCCTGGACTAACGCATACATCCAGGTGAGCCCCACACCAGGGGTGGGTCCCACCGTTGGTTGGACGGTGGATGTGCCACATGTATCATGGCGTGATCCATCTAATGGATGGATGACGTGAATGGTCCCATGGACCCTGCTGAAGGTGATAGACGCCGCAACCCTGCTGAAGGTGATAGACGCCGCATGCTGCAGCCTGTAGAAAACCACAGAGGTGGTTCCCACGTGATGGGCTACCTCCTTTGTAATAATATAATATATTTTATTTTTAATTTGGCACAGCAGGTGAGTACACCCCACTGTCAGTTAACACTTCACTGTCAGCCCCCTCCACTGTCAGATATGTTCAGCGTCCCTGGACGGACGGTGTGGATATACACCTCATTAAGGTGGGTTCCACATTGCCCACCTGCTTTGGATCCAAAACTTCTCTAAGGATTTCAATGGCAGACGTTTAATCCCACTGTTTCCTGTGACGTAGGCCACCTGAGCTCTATCCATGACTGATTTATGAGGGAGCCCACTGTCCCAAAAGGGACCTATAAAATGCACGGTGTTGATGCCCAACACACATCACAGTGGGGCCCACGGCTGGGACTCACGGTCCCTGTCCTCTACCAGCCTAGGACGTTGTTGCATCCTGGTGTCAACGGCAGCAGTGCCTACTGCTGCCTAATGTTTTTTTTTTAAATCAGAATTTCTCTGGTTTTTCTCCTGTGGGGTCCGTATCTAAAAAATCTAACCTAGTCATCGGATTCTACGGCCCCTGATCGACCAAATGAGACCAATATGTGACATGTTTTTGACGAATTGAAGAATTAAGGTAGATTTTAACAGTAATACCACTATTTCTTATTGTATGGCCCACCTGAGAATCAGATTGGTCTTAAATTTTGGTTCAACACCTAAAATGAGTTGTAGAATGGGATGAACCATGTGGATAAGGTTCATACATCAAGGTGGGGCTTACATGTGCGGCCCACCCAAAGCTTCTAAATCAAGCAAATATTTTTGTTTTCATCCCAGCAACATCCAGACCTTGGTGGATGGTCTGCACGGCAAACACCCAACAAGTTCTGGTTTGGCCCAACTGGCCATGTTAGGGTCCACTGCATATTTGTATTTTTCCATCATCCAGACCCTTCAAACAAAAATGGTAATAAGGTGGGTTGGTCCCCATGATGGCCATGTGGTCCGTTGGATAGACAATTTAAATATCACATATACTCATAATGTGGATCATAAAATAAAGGAAGAAGAGAGAGAGGGAAGCACCCACCTATGATCTTCTCCTCCTTCTTTCATCAAGGTATCCTAGAGCTTCAAAGGAACTTCAACGGTTGAGATTGGATCATGGACGGTGGAGATAGGAGTAAGGAAGGTGGCCACACTAGCTTCTCCTCTTGGAAGCCATGGATGTGGGTTGCTTGTAGAGAGAGATGGAGTTTAAAAAAATGAGAGAGAGAGAGAGAGATGAGAGAGAGAAGTGTAAGAGAAGTGATGAGAGAGGATGGTGAGGTGATGAGAAAGTTAACTTTTGGGATTACTTTTGTACTTGGGAATGGGGAGAGTAATGGGTTGAGTGATGGGTGTACTTTTGACAAGTGAAGTGATTGATGTGATGGATTCTCTCAGGATTTGCAACACGTGGCAGTTTCCTCAAATGCGGGCCCACATCTCCTGGCCAGGGTACTGCATTGGCATGCAAGACGCGGCATCAGAACCGCGGTGACGGTGCGGTCGCATTGGTACAAGTCTTGGGTCGAACCAACTCAGATATATGGGACACATCTCAGGATAGCGCATAAACGCCGACAACCGATCGTGGGTCTCTGGAATTTAACTGGGATGACTGTGAAAACCTATGGAACAGTACGGGCTAGGATATGAGTCTTACAGATAGCCCTTTAAAATCACAACTGTATCAAATTTTAAGGTAACTCTATGAAAACCTTATTTTTAGTGAAAGCCAATATCACTTGGATATTGATTATTGGGAGTAGAGTAAGTGTGGCTGTTTAGGAACAATTATTGTAAACATCGAACCACTATAGCTCTTGGTGTTGTGGTGAGTGTTTACTTTTTACATATGTGGAGAATGGTAGTAATTTTATTTATGCAAAAGTGGTGAATGTTTGTAATAGATAGCTTTATTTTCTCTCGCTTGGTTTGAGATCTTTATCTTTACGATCATTTGTGAAATAAAGTTGTCCTACCTAAACTTTGTTTTGGGTGTAGGTTGTCCTACGAACTAGTTTGAATCAATTTTTCAATACTAGTGTAATTGAGTTTTCTAATTTGTTTATTATTTCAACACTTTAATTTTTATTTGGCACAGTCCTATTCACCCCCCCCCCCCCCCCCCCCTCTAGGACTGTTGAGCTCGCCTTTTTCAGATCTTAGTTCAATCATGTTTATAGTTGGCTAAACCGATTAGCTAGGGCTAAGAGTTGAAGCTTGTAGCATAATTGAGATATTTACTTTGCTTTGATTCATGTTTATGTTGAACTTCATTGATTTCTAGTTGATTTTAAGGAATATTTTTAGTTTTCTATAGTTTGTTGTGACTCAAATTACAATAGACACTGCAATAGCTTTGAAAATCTTCTTTTCCTATTAGATATTGTGAGATTGGTAAATCATGTTGTTTGCCATCGTCTCTTGGGCATGGTTAGATGACAGAATCCCTTCTAAATATTCACAAGTTTCTATCATTGAGACTGGATCAATGAGAAGTTTAGAGATTTGATAATCTCTTCGTCTAACTAGATAAGATAGGACTCTAATTCCAATTAGATCTCTTGAATCAAGTAAGGTAGCATCTTAATAGCTACAAATGGATCCTTGGCACCCTAGTTCCCAACTTTAAATTTAAAAGTTTCAATTATATCATCCACAATTACTCTCTCTAATATTTTAGATTTGGATTTAGAACTTCTTCTAGTTCTAGTTCTAGTTAAATTCAGAAACGTATAAGAATAGTCCTTGTGGATTCGAAGTCGGTCTTACTGAGATTATTACTACATCGCGACCCTACACGTAGGGTTGTGAACAAGTTTTTGGAGCCATTGCCAGGGACTATGGCTATGTTTTTCTGAATTTAATTAGTATTAGAATTAGGTTAAGATTAGGATTAACTTTCTATTTGTCTCTAGTTTAGGATTTTTCTGAACTTATTTTTAGAATCTAACTTGGTTTTTGTTTTGTAGGATTCTAACATAGCAATATCCAATCCGGTAACCTCTTTCTAATTCTCTCTCTTATTTTAAATATCTTATTTGTTTTAGTTTCTCTAGTTTTCTTTCTTAGGTTTAGGTTTAGTTACTTGAAGGCTTCAAGTGTTTCATACCCAAGTGGGTTCGTGACAACAGTTGACGTCTCTTAAGTGAAGGAGGATTGGTCGAAGGGTTGCCTATCCATCACCGGATTAGACACCACCAGAGATCCTTAGAGTCAATAGAAGTGATGGTTGCAAATCGACATCAACCTCCAGTTGAGGAAATTCAAGATGAGAATGAGGCGCATAAGGCACCCCCGCCTCGTACCTTACGAGATTTCTTACAACCAGCAGGGTTGAGTGCACCTTCCTGTATGAATTTTCTAGAAAATACAAGAAATATGGATATTAAGCCAGGGGTAATCCAACTCCTTCAAAAGTTCCATGGACTTGAATCTGAAAGTCCATATCTATAATTAAAAGTGTTTAACAAGATAATAACCACTTTATATTTTCCTAATGTATCTGAGGACATGATCAGGCTGAAACTCTTTCCCTTCTCCTAAAAAGAAAAGGCTAAGACGTGGTTGCATTCACTATGTCCATGATCCATTGGCAGATGGAATGACATGACAATGGAGTTCATAAAAAATTCTTCCCATACCATAAGACAAACACCATTAAAAAGTCGATCATGAACTTCACCCAAAAGGAAGATGAGACATTCTTCCAATATTGCGATATGCTCAAGGATCTTGTCATTTCATGCCCACAACATGGCTTCGAAACGTGGTGCATAAAAAATTTCTTCTGCGATGAACTGTCATCTTCCATGCACTAACTGGTTGAGACAATGTGCAATGGGAAATTCATGAACAAAGATTTCGATGATGTGTGGGATTACTTTGACAAACTTGCTAAAAATGCACAATCATAGGACATCTCCCAAAGAGCTAGCACCGCTTCTAAGCCTACTCAATCAAAGGATAGGGGCAAAATATATATTTTTAAAGAGAAAGATGACATAAATGCTAAAGTGGTTAACCTCACAAGGAAAATAGAGGCTTTAGAACTTAAGAAGGATAAGGCTAAGGAAGTTGTTTGTGGTATATGTGCTTGTAACATACATACAACTAAAAATTGTCCAACCATACCTGCTTTTCAAGAGGTATTAAATAAGTAATCGAATGTTGTGAAAAATTACCAAAGACCTTTCATTGGACCCACCTCAAATACATACAATCCCATCTGAAGGAACCATCCCAATTTCAGTTGGAGGAATGGACAAACTGCTAACCCCTAAGGGGCTCTATCTCAACTTTTAAATTAAAAGAAGCCTCAGGAGGATCTGGTTTTAAAACACATTCAAAATCAAGAGATTTTCAATCAAAACACATTACAGGCTTTCCAAAACCTTAACAAATACATTCAAAGGATTGAGGCACACTTAGCGGGTGGGGAGAAAGGGATGCTTCCAGCCCAACCTCTCTCCAATCCAAAACCACAATGCAAAATTAGTGACCTAAGGTCTTCAAATCTGATGGAGCACGTTAAGTTTGTCACTACTCTTAGGAATGAAAAGATAATTGACAAATCTATTCTGGTAAGGGCTGAAAAGTCTAAGAACCCAGAAGAAGACATAGATGATAGACCTAGCACTGCCTCACATGGGTTAGAACTGGAATCTCAAAGTAAGCCGATTGCTTTATTCCCCCAGCGGTTGATTGCACCTAAACCTCTAGCCAACTAACAAGATATTCTAGAGGTGTTGAAACAAGTCCTTCTTCTAGATGTTGTGAAATAAATTCCTTCATATGTCAAATTTCTAAAAGACTTATGCACAACCAAGAGGTGACAAAGTATCAAAAAGAAATTTTCCTGGTAGAAAAAGTGAGTGTCATTCTTAAGCAAAATGTTCCACAAAAATATAAAGATCCTGGTAGCCCAACTAACACTTATATAATTGGGAATCACTAAATTGAGAACACACTTCGTAACTTGGGGGCGAGCGTAAATCGGATCCCTTACTCGGTCTACGAACAACTGGGTCTAGGTGAATTAAAACTCACCCAGACCACATTACAACTTGTTGATCGCTCAGTTCATGTACCGGAGAGATGATTGAGGATGTGTTGGTCCAGGTTGACAAATTCTACTATCTAGTAGATTTTATTATCTTGGATACCCCATTGTAGATATGAGCAATCAAATCCTTGTCACACTTGGCCACCCGTTCCTTGCTACATCCAAAGCTGTCATCAATTACAGGAATAGGGTCATGAATTTATCTTTTAGAAATATGATGTTGGAGCTCAATATCTTTTTTGACATGAGTAGACAGGTAGAGGATGATGATGAGGCCCATGACATTAATAAGATATACTCTTTCGTGGAAGATAGAGCTCTGATGACCTTATTCTCTGACCCTCTAGAGACATGTTTGGCTCACTCTCCCAATTTGGATGATGAAATGATTAAGGAGATGGATGTCATGCTTGATACTGGACCGGTACTTGAAGTTAATCGGTGGAGGCCATAATTTATGAAATTATCCCAAACTGATGTAATGTCTCTATTGTCTAGTCTTAAAGCACCGAAGCTTGACGTAAAACCTTTCCCAATTGATCTTAAATATCTCTACTTAGGTCAAGATGAGACATACCTAGTGGTGATTTCTTCCTACCTTGAGCAAGAACAAGAGAGTATGTTTATTTCTATTCTTATTGAACATAAAGGAGCCCTTGGATGATCGATTGTGGACCTCAAGGGAATTGACCTTTTGATTTGTACTCATCGCATTCATCTTAAGGATAATGCAAAGACCTTCCAGCAACTACAACGTAGATTAAATCCAAACATGAAGTGATTAAGGCCGTGGTACTTAGGTTATTGGACGTGGGTATTATATACCCCATATTCGATAGCCAATGGGTGAGTCCAACTCAAGTGGTTCCTAAGAAGTCTGGAATCACTATCATATCCAATGACAATAATGAACTCATGCCAACTACAGTTACTACTGCTTGGAGAATGTGCATTGACTATAAGAAGTTGAATACTATCATAAGGATCACTTTCTTTTGTCCTTCATTGATCAAATCTAGAAAAGGCTAGTTAGTTATGAAATTGCGGTAATGACCACTCTAGTAGAAGTAGGAATAGATCAAAGGGTCCTAGAGGGGGGTGAATATGACTTTATAAAATTTTACAATAATTTAAAATCCTATTACGATTATCTTGATATAATATAACAATTTATCAAGATATCTTCAACTTAACTCTAATGACTTCCAAGCCAAATAGAGGATCCAATCACAAGACTATTCAATATCTAAACGGTATATAAATTTATTCTATGATGGATGCACTGAGTGACTGTGTGTGAGATGTGATACTTATCAGTTCAAAATATTCATGCATCATGTGATCATTCAAAGTATACATAATAAGGGAATATACAAATAACCATCTCAAACACAATCATTTTATAGTGGTTCAACTATATGCCTACTCCACTCCTGGCAGACGCACTCACCTTAGTGTAACAGATTTCACTAACAAAGATTTCAAATCAGGTTCACTTCAAATCAGTACAACCTACATAAGGCTGACTCTAGGACCTACACAAGGTACTTAACATGTTTCCATGAGATACAAGTTTATGCCCCCACACAGGAGCAAGGGTCAACACACAGTACCCAGGTTTTATGCCCCCACACAGGAGCAAGGGTCAACACACAGTACCCAGGTTTTATGCCCTACATAAGAGCAAAGGATCCACACAAGGAACCTAGGGTTTTAGACCATACAGGCCAAAGATCCATACAAAGACCCTAGAGTTTATGCCCTACACAAGAGCAAAGGTCAATACACAACACCTAAGTTTTATGCCCTACACAAGAGTAGAGGATCTACACAAGGAACCTAACTTTTAGGCCACATAGGCCAGTGACCTACACTAAGGACATAAGTTTATGCCTTACATAAGAGCAAGGGTCAACACATAACATCCACTCGTACTCTCCCATTGCAGGCCTCCTATGAGGACTTGAAAGGGGTGAGAAGCACCTGTGACCCAATCCTACATAAGGAATGATCAACAGGATCTCTGGACTCTATTGACTTATAGATAAGTAGATGAGCCCAATTTATCACGTTGATGAAGATCTTTTCCTTGTTGATGAAGATTCTTTAACTCCCTTGATCTGCAACACTTGAAGATGTACCAATAAAGGTGACGGGTTGGGTCAAGGTTATCTTGAAATCTACTCTAATAAATATTACCTATTAAAGTAATGGAGAGATTCCAAGGTCTTAGGCATTCAAAGGATCCCAGCTCAATAATTTGCCATTAAGGTGGTAGCTGGATGATCCTTGAATGTGGAAGTTCATTCCCCAATCCACACTATTGAATATCAATGATGAGGGTGGATTGATGGATGAACTCCCATGAGAAAAAGGGCTTAGGGTAGATGATATGCAGTTACTCTCTCAAAGCTCTCTCTCTTTTTCTCAATACAACAATTAAGAACAAGATTTCCTTAAATAGACAAAAAGTTCTAATGGTAATAAAGATGTTAGATTCTGACTGAGTTTGATATCATCGGGCCTACTTCGATGTCATCGAACATATACTTTTGATGCCATCGAAGCAAGGTTCAATTATACAAACTCCACTAAAGTATATACCTAAAACTTTTTGACTGAGGATCGATGCTATCGAGCAGACATCGATGTCATCGGAGTTTGAATTCTAATTTCATTGACAATTTATTCGATACATTGATCATTTTCACATGATTGTCAAAAAATCTTGCTGGACAATCTTTGATCCATTTCAATAATATCGAACGTATATCAATTTCATCGATATTTGAATCACGATTATATCGAGACATCATCGATTCCTCGATCATTTCTAAAGGATTTTCCTATCGAGCTTACTGGACAAGGACTAGTCTGAATTCAATTATATCGAACTATTCTCGACATCATCAAAGTTTGAATTCAGATAATATTGAAGGTGATTCGATTATATTGAGCAATGACAAGATATTTTCCAAAAGTTATTGGACGAAGCTCAAAGTTAATCGATATCATCAATTTTCCTTCAATGTGATCGATATTTAAATTTTGATATCATCAAAATGCGCATCAATTCATCGAACATATTGTCTAAAACACTTCGTGGTTCTGGACATAGAATGGCCTAATTCAATGATATCGAGTGGTTTTTGATATCATTGAATATGAGTGTTCAATGCCATTGATGTGTACTCGATACCATTGAATACTATCTGAAAAACTTGGAAGATTTTCCTATTTTAAACTCAAGTTTACAGACATACACTCCTATGTTGTTCTAATACTTTTAAGGCTTTTGTTTACTTGGATGTTTTGGGACATGGGATGTGAGGCTAAGTTTACCTTTGATGAGTTTGGAGCACACATCTAGTTGAGACAGACACTTGATGATCTTCATATGGGGCCCATTTGTCTTACCGACTCAACTCTCATGCTAATTGACAAACCAAGGCACTTTCAGGTCATTCTTACTATTGCTTCCTTGACAAATATTCAAGCTACAATCCGATAGAGATGGCCCTTGAAGATCAAGAGAAGACAGCATTCACATGTCCTTATGACACCTTTGCTTGCCTAAGGATGCTATTCGGACCGTGTAATGCTCCTGTCACTTTTCAGCGATGCATGTTGAGTATATTTTCTAACATGGTAGGGAAATATTTAGAGATCTTCATGGATGACTTCTCTATCTTTGGTCCATCCTTCAGCGAGTGTTTGAAAATTTTGAAAAATGTACTGAAGCTATGTGAGGAAAAGAATTTGGCACTAAATTGATATAAGTGTCATTTCATGGTTTCTAAGGGATAGTTCATGGACATATAATCTCGTCCAAGGGAATTGAGGTGGACATGGCTAAAATTGACCTTATCTCTAACCTAACTCCACCTAAGAACATTTGAGACGTGCGATCCTTTTTAGGACACATAGGATTTTACAAACAACTCATAAAGGACTTTAGTCACTTCTCTCATCCTTTATGCAATCCACTTCAAAAGGATATTATACCACACGAGTGGACTGAGCAATGCTAGGAAGCTTTACTAAGTTCAAGGGCATGTTGACTACTGCACCTATCATGTAGCCACCCAACTAGAGCATTCCTTTTGAGATTATGTGTGTGCATCCGACTATGCTATTGGGGTAGTGTTAGGCCAGAGAAAAGAAAAGAAGCCCTATGTTATTCATTATTTAAGTAGAACTTTAAATCCTGCCCAAATGAACTACTCTACCACAAAGAAGGAGCTTTTGGCCCTAGTATTTGCTTTAGAAAATTTTAAGTCCTACTTGATCGGATCTAAGATCATCATCTAAATTAATCATACGGTGCTAAAGTACCTTCTTTTCAAGAATGATGTTAAGCCTCGCTTGATAAGATGAATCCTCCTACTCCAGGAATTTGATTTAGAAATAAAAGACAAAAATGGAGTAGAGAACGTAGTGGCCGACTATTTTTCGCGGCTTGATCTCCCTGATCCCCCTTAAGACGACACCCATAAATGACATGTTTCCTGATAAACAATTGTTTAAACTCTCCCACTTACCTTGGTTTCCTGAAATTGCAAATTATCTTGTTACAGGTTTCATGCCGACACATTGGACTGCTCAAGATAAGAAAAAAAATTCTTCGCCGAGGTATGCAATTTTTTTTGGGATGACCAGTATTTATTTAAATATTGTCCAGACCAAATTCTAAGGAAACGTATATTGTTAAGTGTGAAATATTATATATTTTTCCCTATTCATACATTGGTTTTATAGACATGATAGTGCTTAATCGATTTAATTATTCATATTTTCATGTGCCTGATAATTTTGAGAGCTTAAGGTGAAATTGATGCCAAAAGGAAGATTTATACTCAAAAGATTACTAAATTAAGATTTAGAGATTTAAAAGTCATTAATAAAGAATTCACATGTCAAAGATTCAAGAAAATCAATTGAGGAATGAAGAGAATTAAATATTTGAAGTGAAGAAAATGAATTATGAAATTGTCCTGAAAACAAACATATTCTTGAAATTGTCCTTAAAAAGCATATTCTGAAACTCTAGTTTATTTGGAAAAGTGAACAGAGTGAAGTCTAGTTTGGAAAACTATGCAGAGTGCATAAATTTGAGGTGGTTTTTAGATTTTTCTAAATTTGTGTGAATGTTGAAGTTCCACAACTATAAATAGGACTCCCTAGGATGCTTTAAAGCATTTTCTAGGGTTTGGAAAGATCTTAAAGAGCATAGAACAAGGATGAAGTAGCAATCAGAGAGTTTTTCTTCTTCCCTAGTTTATTTTTCATGCTTTGTTTAAGAGATTTGGTTTCAATCATGTCTATGGTTAGCTAAACCTCTTAGCTAGGGCTAAGAGGTGAAGCATGTAGCATGTTGGGATGTTTATTTTACTTTGATTCTTATTTTTATTGAACTTCATTGATTTTTAGTTTGATATTAAGGAAATATTTTTAGTTTTCTATGATTTATTATAACTCAAATTACAATAGATGTTGTGGTAGCTTTGGATATCTTCTTTTCCTATTTTGAAATAGTGAGATTGGTAAATCCCATTGTTCATCATTATCTCCTGGGCATGGTAGGGTGATGGAATCCCTTCCAATCTTCACAATTCTCCTTCATTGAGAATTAGATCAATGAAAAGTTCACATTTTATATAAATTGCTTTATCTTCCAATTGGATAGGATAAGACTCCAATTCTAGTTGTGTTTATTAAATCAAGCATGGTAGCATCTTGATAGCTACAAGTGGATCCTTGGCACCCTAGTTCCCACCTTTAAATTCATAAGTTTTAATCAACATTATTCACCATTTCTCTCAATTATTCAGATTTCAATTTAAATATTTTTCTAGTTCTAGTTATTTTTAGAATACGTATAAGTTTACTCCCTATGGATTGGACCTTGGTCTTGAAGAGTTATTATTACATCGCGACCCTACACTTGGGGTTGTGAGCATGTGCGAGACAATGAACACTAAAGTTTTATCTCCTTCTGTCATTCTCAGGCCTGTGGTGGTAACTTTTCTACTAAAAAGACCAAGACCAAAATTCTGCAGTGCAGCTTAATGGACTGCTATGTGCAATGACACTCATGAGTTTTGCAAAGCTTATGAGAATTGTTAGAAATTGAGAGCATTGCTCCATCGAAATATGATGCCTTTGAATCCCATTTTAATGATTGAAGCATTTGATTATTGGGGCATCGATTTCATGGAGCCATTCCCCCAATCCTTTAGGAATTTGTACATTTTGCTAGCGGTAGACTATGCCACTAAGTGGGTCGAAGCGATCCCATGCTAAAACAATGACCATCAAACGGTCATGAAATTCATAAAAGAAAACATCCTTTCTTGATTCGGAACACCTCGAGCCATCATTTATAAGACCCTACCCTCTCTGTGTGTGTGCGTTTCGTTCCTCTAGGTCCCGCGGTCCTACTGATCGAATTTTGATAACACGCGACCTTTGGTTAGTGTTTGTATTCATCCTCAAGTTCGGTCACATGGACCCGACCCGGATCGACTCAAATTTAGTGCCATAGCGACCGCATTGTCATCGCGATTCCAATGTCGCGTCTCATGTGGCAATCCGAGTTGTAGATCTTGAGATGTGGGTCATTTGGGTCGTGCACATTCTAGGCCATTGATCATGATTGTGGAGCCCACATAGGATTTGGTGCAAGTTCCTAGCCTAAGTTTCATCTCCCTAGCCATCATAGGGTAGGTGGAGTAGACTAGGTCCCTAGCCCTACTTAGCTAGCAAGCAATCATATGTTCTCTATCCTAAGGAGCTCCTTTTTCACTCTTCCATGTAAAAGCCACTTTTTCCTCTTCCCTATATCTAAAATTTTTAGAATTTCTCTTCTCAAGGAAGAGAGAGAGAGAAGGACCCTTTTCTAGAAAATCAATCATTACTTTGGCTAAAACCCTCTCTTGCTAGCCTTTTCACTTCATTTCTCTCATTTCTTCTCTTCTCCTCGTCTCTCTCTCTCCTCTCTACCATTAGAATGTCCCACCCTTCTCCCCATCTCTAGCCACTTACACCCTCTAAAACCCTCTCATCTAACCCTCCATCTCCAATCTAAGACATTGATCCTTGGAGCTTGAAGCTTAGAGAACATATTGGAAGAAGTTTGGTGTAGAACTATTGAGGTTGGTGTTTTTAGTTAGAAATTTCTTTTCTACCATCTTAGACCTTTCAATGCACCTTAAGGAGCTTATGGGGCTCATCAAATGATAGTGGAGGTCCCCAAGTGTCCATAGATGAGGCTTATGGCCAACCATCTTGCATGCATGTTCCATTGATGGGGCCATTCTCCATGGACCCCATCATGGCATTTTTCTCCTTGATCCATGATCTTGAGGGTCATCTAGACCCTAGACCTTGGTGGGATGGCATCCCTACCTTAGATCTGAAATCTTATTGCATGCATGGCTATGATGTAACTTGTACATGAACATAGTGGAAGGTGTAATATTTGTGAAGAAAGGAGGGCCTCAGTGGTGGCAGAGACCCTCTCTTGTGACCGTATCTTTCTTTCTTTCTTCCTTTTCTTTATTTTCCCTTACCTCATTATCTGATCTTTGAGTGTGTGGCCCACTTAGAGGCCTTGCAATATCCAGCCCATCCAAACATTGTGGATGCCCCTTGCTGTCCATACTTGGGTCGTTGGTGCCCCATTTCCCCCATATGTGATGCACGTAATGTATTTTTGGGAGGAGATATGGCCTGGATATTTGTGGGGCCCACTAAGGTGGACCATAACACCAAGTTTGTAAGGTAATCTCTTTTTTATTTGACTCATATACTCAGATCATTCCATGTATATGTTGTTGTCCAGAAATTTTCTAAATAGTATCTAGTTGTTTTTGAACCAGATTTTGGGACTAATTGGGGGACCTTTCCTACCTATCGAATATACTATTCTAGAAGGTGGATAACTCACCTATATGTCCGCCAAATTTTAGTCCCATCTAACCTTGATTGAGGTCCCAAAGATGGCCCAAGTAGGGTGGACAGTCTAGATTTTTTGGACTATCTAACAACATTACACTCTGGAAAACTTAAATTATAAAATTGCTTTTGAATAGATGGGCCACTTTGGTGGACCCTACCTTGTACTATACATATATGGGGATGTTAAAATCAATTTTTCCTAATTTTCGGACACCTTGGGCCCACCCCATTGGGTGCTCCAACCAGTGTTAGCCATAATTTTACACTAATTAGATTTTTGGACAGCCTGTTTTCTTTTAATTCATAAAAATACTTTTCTAGCTCAGAAAAATCTAAAATTTTACCAGAAGGTGGCCCGCTCTTGATAGGAGCCACGTACAAATTTTTGAGCCCAACGGAGCTCCGTGTGATTTATGGCGTGGGCTGGACCGGCCCACCAAGCTAGAAGCCCAAGGCTGGGACGTCTAGCATGGGCTGGCCGTCCACCCCTTTTTGTGGCCCACCATGATGTGTGCCCCCCCGAGCCTTCCTTTGTGTGGCCCACTTGTGTATGGTTCATCTAAGTGTGGTGTATATGTGGTGGGGCCCGCCTCTGGCACATAGGCTGTGAGTCTAGCCCATTGGGACGCCCAGGCCCATGTGGGACACCCCTTGTAGACTACCTACTGGACTTTAGTCCAGCAGTGTGGCCCACCTAATTCCTGGTATAATGTAATGTAATCCTATGTGATGGGGCCCTCTGACTTGATGACTGGACTACTTGGATTAATGTCATAAGCAAATGGATCATCTTTTAGGCTTCAACAGGGCCATAAACCTGTTGGGTTAAAAATCCAGTAATATATTATTAAAATGCTTGGCCTTTGGGGTGATATTTTGAGGAATGGAGCCCACCACATTGTGGCTACTTAAAAGGAAAAAAAATCATACTTTAAACCACCTAATTATTGGGCTTAATTAATGCATTTCTCGGGCCCACCATAGTTGGATATTAATGGACCCATGTATGTAGCTAGTTGTTAGGCCCATAAAGGGTTGGAACTTTCTTGGTAAGCCCCTTAGACTCTTAGACCATTTTTACCATATCATTGTTATGGGTTTATGGACTAGATTACACAAGTGGTTGGACCCTTGGTTGCCCACCAAATCAACTCTATGCTTAGGCCGATTTGTAGGCCCAACTCACTTGACTTATATATGTGAATTGTCCATGTGGTTTGAGTAATGGGATACCCACTAGGCCCACCACAATATGTGGACTAATGTCCCTTATGATTGGGCCCGAACCTTACTTATGGACCCATGATATTACATATGGACTGGGCTATGTGTGTTGCCCACTAGGCCTGTGCATTGGTATAGGCCTTGGGCCTTGATCCATGATTGATTAGAGATAGGCTATCTCTTAGGGATCAGTTGTGGTTGGATGTCGACATTGGTAGTCCTAAGGTAGGCCCATGGGTTTCTATGGGTGGTTAAAGGCCCACCATGGACCCTTGTTAGGACCATTCATCTATTTAGGCCCACGTTATCATTCTCCTTAGCTTTGTGAGCTACCTCAAACTATTGGGTCCCCACTAGAGGATAACTCCTTAGAAGAATTGTCTAAATACCTAGATTTAGTCCCTCCTTGTAAAGGGAATGTATGCTATGACATCATCACTGTGTGGCACACTTAGTTCATCCTCATGACCCATATGCATCATTGTGTGATTGGATTTACATTATGTGTGGTCATTAGGCAAATTTGGTAGAGGGATGGAGTTTCCTCTCCTGTGCACGTTGAGGGCTTGGAGACGGTGCATGATTGGTGTGTGATTCATGCATCTGACATCGTATCTCATGGATATTATTACCTGTCATGCCCCAAACTCAGAAACCGGGCTCACAAAATTCCCAATCGCCGAATCCGGCGCCGACAGCCTCTTTAGAACCCCATTCTCGGCTCCTGGCTCTCATTCGCCAGGTTCCGATCCTTGGATGCTACGAGGAGGATTTTCAATGTCAGTTTGATTCGTAATAAGCATAACCAAAGGCATAACCCGCATACAACAACCAAAAACTCCATTACATTTTCACTATGATAAAAAACTTTACAAGTACAATGAGCATAAAGGGAAATACAATGGTAAAGAATAAAAACTCCAAAACGATCAGCAACGTGCTCCTGCCTCAGTGCTGCTACGATCGAACGTCACCTACACGAAACGGTCGTGCATAAGCTTACAGAAAGCTTAGAGGGTGGTGAAAGTGTGTGCGCAAAGTAGTAATATGAACATGCAATGTCGGAGTAAAGCGGAATATGCAGATGGATCTATAATATCATGAGCCGTACCAAGGCTTATGCGATGTAAGACATGAATGGTATCGGCCATCCCAAGGCCATGCGATGTGCAATGCAACTCAAGCATACAGATCCTCATCTATGTCCATACATCAATACAGCTCAAAATATGGGTGTAACATCCTGAAAATCGGGGGGTCAAGTAAAAACCCAACTCCCGAGTTCCAAAATGTTATTTATGCAACATAAATATGTATGATTGAATGTTGTCTGTATTAATGCATTAAACATGAGTGGGATTACGCTAGAACAACATATCATACTCCAGAGACAGTTAAATTAACAAGCGGAAGATTGTGATAGTAGGTATAACATATATAAACTGTTGTATGTCTCCAGAGTATGAATGTGTTACCAGGTTATATACATACATGTATACTTCAAAAGTAAACCAAAAGGATATACATGAGTGTTCTAAAAATATAAAATGACAAGTGTCAAGGTATCTAATCAACCTCCCTGTAATCCCGTCAATCAGAACACGCATAAAGGAGGAATCCTCCTCATCATCATCAAGTCCAGCTCCGCCTCGCAGGCCGCGCCATCATCTGCAATCACAATAGGGACTGGTGGGTGTCCGGAAACACCATCCCGTAACGTGGGAGTGAGTGATCAACTCAGTGGGATAAGAGAGCAGAGATTAGCATGTTATCAAATCAATCATGCGATAATAGTAAAGCAGTAACTCAAACATTCTTAATATTGTTGTTAATGCAATTATGACATGACATGATGTATGCCCTCACCAACGATCTCCCTCATACGGCACCATCTTACGACCACGGCATGCAATCGACCCTCAAGTGTTCCACATCTTCAAGGCACATGCAATGGTATGGTGATATGATTTCCTAGTTGTTATTAGTCCATTCAAACAGCAGGATTGGGAAACTAAGGTATCTCCCTTATATCAATCCCAACACAGATCCTGTAGGGTCGTCACTCCTAGTAATCTCATACGATGTATATTTTTGTAGGTCGCTACAAGGGCTGTCAGGGCTGTTGCACGCACTCGTTGCTCTGCTCCCCCATCACCTTATCAATACAGGCCTGCTATACTCTACTGCTACTGAAGGGTCGTCGCCTCCCGTAGACTCAGAATACACTCGCGGTCACTACAAAGGAGTCGTCGCCTGATCAGTGTAGGCCGACAGAAAGAATATAGTGTCCCATACCACCATAATCTGCTCACGAGACTAGGTGCTCACTGGTCACTATGGGGAGGTTTGTGGCCCTAACATAGGCCGACAGCTTGACCACGGTGTCCCATACCACCATGCCCGACTCATGAGTCTTCATGGATCAAGGTACCATGGTTAACAGGGTTTGCAATGGTAAGTTCAGTACCCTAGGTTCAAGTAGTTATAACTCATGCAGGGTGAACATACAACGGACAGTCGGGTTACTTGACGGTCTCGACTAGCACGAGCGCATCGCAAGTCGAACGACATGAAGTGCGTGAAACACTTCGCGTGGCCTAACCACTGCCGCCAACTCTAAACACAACTCGCATTCATCGACGCGTCCTTCGTGGCAAAGATAAGCCAACCACGATATTTCTCGGTTACCGACTGCCTGGACTAGGTATAGTCCCAAACATATGGAATCACATCAGCAAATCATGTGAGGTATTGGAAATGAAATACAACCATGTGAGCATGTTAACACATGTTATATCGTACAACTTAAGTAAATCATCTGACACATGCCTTTCATACATATAATGAAATTATGCATATCGCCAACATATAGGAAATCAGTTCCATCAGCATATTAATTGAGAATTCAATCTCAAACTAAATCATAATGAAATCATCAAGCACATGTTATAACATACAACTTAAGTGAATCATCAAGCACATGCATTTCATTCATATAATGAAATCATGCATATGGCTAACATGTAGGAAACCATTTACACCAGCATACTAATTGAGAAATCAATCTCAAACTAATTCATAACACCATTTAATTCAATACATACTAATACAAGTATTTATACAAGCACTTACACTACACACTTAAGTCTACATATAGTATGTCGACCCGAAGTGCGCATTTAGGCGAATCTCTTCGCCAAACTAATTATGCACGTATTCCTAACATTCTAATGAGACAATAAACTATGTCAATCACATCAGAAAAATATGCATGAAAACAGTAATTCCTACAAATGACTAAAATGCCCTAAATCTCATATTCTTCGTCGGTTTACGAAACAGGAAACGGACAGCATGTTGTACATGTCAAACGGTGTTGCCGTCAATAATCTACTATTAAACGACATTGAAAGTGTTGAAAACAGTCAATTAAAGTGTCTAATATCTGCACCTTATCTCTTATAAACATGTGAATTCGAACGGAGCGTATACGCTTCGTCTACGGCGAATAGAGAACCTGTTTTACAACATGCATCAGCTATCTAGCTATGGAAATGAAGAAACACTAAATCAGCAACTTCTAGGGTATTTTCTTACCTAAAAATGTGGAGGAATCATCGGCCAGGTGATTGAGGTGTGTCGCTTAGGCACTTGCAACAGGTGGTGCAACGGCAGATAAATTCTCTCCTACTCTCTCTCATAAACTCTCACCTTTTCTCTCTCCCAATCTAGGATTTTTCTCAAATTCAGATGGGAGAGAGGAATGAGGGTTTCAACCCCTTTTATAAGGCCAATCATGCCCAAAATAGGCTTAGAAATAAAGTTTACTTGATGTATATCCATTTCGGGGCTGTTTCGGTCCAAAAGTACATTTCTGGTGGTCCCCTGGCCGAACGCGATCGGACTTAAGCTCATGCATACTGGATCTAGCATACATCAAGTTTTCAGTCCGGCAGGGTTCGCAGATCGCACGTGGTGGTCCAGTTTCAGTTCAGCGGTCACCGCACGTAGATCAGGTCTACAATTCTCATGATATGAAATAGAAATTTTTTCTGATCTGAGGGTGTAATTTGGCTGAATTCTGACGGTCAGAATGCTTAATACTGACGCATCAAGTCGTGTGCCAGATTTGAATTTCAAATTTCAAATCTGTCCCTATTCGCACTCTCTTTAGTCCGGGCTCAATGAAATAGCCTGTGATTATCGGTTGGACTTGATTTTCGAAATGATTATCAAGTCCAACTAGGCGGTTCTAACGGTCTAACATAGTAGGTATCGGACTTTTGACGAGCGGTCTAAATCCAATACAAAGTTTCAAAGTGGTCCAGAGAATAAACCGGTTTAGAGTTTGATCCGAGGTTTTAGAGTATCATAGCACCATGGATTCTACAAGTTTTGGGTCTTGTAGAATGTATTTAAAGTGATCAGGGACTATTTCCCAACTACTCTAGCGTTGCGCTAGCTAACTTATGCTTAGTTTCTAAAGGAATTAATCCTAAGTGGTTTCTTTGGCTATGGAATTGGGTTCTGAGCGATTTTCCAGGTGTTTTAGTTGACCCATTGCCTAAGGACGTCAAATCCCAGATTGGCCAAAATCCGGGGTGTTACAATGGGATATCACCGGGGTCTAGTACACTCTAAACCAGATTGCCGCCACATCGCGTGCAATAAGGTAAGTGGAAGAGACCACACTATCCGTCTGCCAATATCGGGCACGACTCGTCGATAGCGGACCCATTCCTCGAACTGGTTAGATTCAGCCCAACATTGCCCCCTACTATCGGGCGGGTAAGGCCGCACCCCCTTCCAACCGACCACGACACAGTGGAGAGCATAACCGTCTGGTAATCGGCACTCAACGCTCATCTACCCACTCGGTGTAGACGTTAGAGCAACCTCTTGGTACCATAAGGGTTTATGGACTTTCACCTAGGGATATCTATAATACCCCATGTAGAACAAGATTTTCGGTATCCAATCCTGCCAACCACGATGCGTCTGTGGAGGCTACGACCTTGATGTCGCTAGGGCATACAATACTCATGTCACACAAATGCGAAATGCCCAGTCATGCAACAAATCCTGCGCATATCGTGCGCTCATGTAGGGCAACACTGCCTAACCAGAAGCCCATAAACAACCTGCCCGAAGGCATATACTATGATCAGTCAATCCTCATATCAAGCATACATATGATGCGTATGATCATGGGTCATGAAACTATACTAAACATGTAAATGAGTGATGAACCATTCTTACGACGCAGATGGGCCTAGACAGCCGAAACACAGTAAGTACGGCCCAGTAATGGGCCCTAAGGAGAGTCGTAATGTGGACATCCAACCAACATTACACTCGCAATGTGGACGTCAAACCAACATTGCTCCCAAGGCACAATCTTTGTAAACATCACTAGTTAGTCTGAATGGGAATTACTCATTGCATTGGACCGTAGGTTCATCCCATTGGGCCTTACATGTATGACAAATGGGCCATAACTTATGGGCCTTTTATTTATCAGATGGGCCACATAAATGGGTCACACCAATGGGTCTTATGTGCATTGCAATGGGTCAAAACCCGTGGGCCTTGGATTGCATCAAATGAGCTTAACTCATGGGTCGAATGGGTCACACCAATTGAACCCCATATGTATGCCAAATGGGCCTTAACCCTTAGGCCTTGTTTGCATATCGAAGTGAGCCTAAACCCCTAGGCCTTACATATATCAAATGGGCCTAAACTCGTAGGCCTTGTATAAACCAGATGGGTCTAAACCTCTAGGCCTTAAGCAAACCAAATGGGCCTAACCCATGAGCTTTCAATAAAGAAAATGGGTCTAACCCATAGGCCTTATACGAGTCAAATGGGCCTGGTCACATGGCCTTGGAACATATCAAATGGGCCCAATCCCATAGCCTAGAGGCCCACTGAAATATTTGTTTGCCATCAGAAATGGCAAGGGTCCACTGTAATGTTTATATGTCACCCAATGTGGGTATGGGCCAGGGGGAGACCCACTGTAGTGTTTATTTCCATCCAAAATGTGCAGCCAGGGGATGCGGTGGTGTGAACAACACACGTGTGAGGTGGGCTCCACCGTCTGCTGGACGGTGGAGGTGGAGCACAAACATCATGGTGAGAATCACCGTCCACGGCCTGTGGACGGTGTGAATAGAATACATACATTACTGTGGGCTCCACAGACGTGGCCCACCCAAATGCATAAATGGCATCTGAGCCGTTCATAAGGTCACTCGGACCTAGATGAAGGGAAAACATAAATTTTATCTTGATCCAAAACTTATGTGGGCCCAAAAATGGTTTTCAATGGTAGGGGTACTGTCCCACTGTTTCATGTGGTGTGGGCCACTTGAGTTTTGGATTTAGTTGAAATTTGGAGGGGGCCCACCTGAGAAGGGGACCCACCTAATGAACGGCGTAGATAAGACATATACATCGTGTGGGGCCTACGGCAGCAGCCGTGGGTGGCCGCTCGCTGCTTGCCCGCCAAGACGTGCAACGCCTACTGCACGTCAAAGAGAGGCAGGTGCCTCTGTTGCTATTTTCCAATTTAAATGGAAAAACTCATTTTCTGGGGTTTTTCACGTCTGGGGCCCACATCAAGCTGATCCACCCCGTCCATTGAGTTCAGGGGCTCAAAACAAGCCCAATGAGTCCAAGGTTCGGGCTTTTTGGATGCATAGACTCATCAGGAAGTGTCTTTAAGGGTAACCACCCAAGTTTCTGATATTATGGCCCACTGGATGATCACGTCGGCCTCATTCTTTGGCTCAACGGTTAAAATGTTGTGGGTAAGGGGATGGACGGCTTGGATCGAATATCTACATCAAGGTGGGGCCTACACAGGAGGACCACCCCATAAGCTTCTCTTTTTTCCCTTTTTTTTTTGTCCAGGCACGTCCAGCATCCCAGACGCTGGACGATGGGCCTCTTAAAAAAAAATATGCATTGTGGTGGGCCTTTTGAAGTGGGCCACCACTGATGGATGATGTGGGGGGGGGGGGGGGGGGGTTACAACATGCAAGGTGGGCCCCACTTGAAGGACTCTTGCACAAAATAAATACCTCGAGGTGAGGTCCATTCAAGTGGGCCACACAACCCTTTTGCATAAAAATAAAATAAAATAAAATAAAATAAAAGAAATAAAAGAGAGAGAGAGAGACATGGAGAGTGGGACACGCCTTGTGATGGAGGGCTCCGCCATTATGAGCCCTCCCTTGAATGAAATTATACAATAAATGGATCCCTTTGAACATGGGACCATCAAAAATGTAAATCAACGGTGGAGATCCATTCCCCACTGATATGGACGGTCTAGATGACCTTTCTAAATGAAATAAACATCATGATGGGGTCCATGGAGAATGGCCCCCATCATGGAATGATTATGATGATCCAAGTGGTCCATCGGCCACATCTTAGGGTCCCAAGTGAGATCCACACCATTGATCGGTGGGCCTCACTTGGCCCATCATAAAAATGAGAAAAACTAGTATGATCTAGCACCCACCATCCGATCTTCTTGCTCCAAGGGGTTCCTTGGCACCTTAGCTTCAACTTCAATGGATGAGATGAAGAATGGAGGGTTGAGATGGGAGATGATGGGGTAGGAAAGTGGGCCACTTGGAGCTTAGGAGAGTTTGGAAAACTCCATACGTATGGAGCTTGAAATTTTGCTTGGAGATTTGAAATAAGAAAGAGAGAAAGAGAGAGAGTTGTAAAGGGAGAGAGAGAGAGAGTGATGGATGGATGTGGTGAGTGATGGTTGTGTAAGAAAAGCTTGACTTTTGAGGCTTTTGTGTAAGAGAGGTATGGGTGGTGAAGACTTTTGTGTCTTTTTGTGTAAGAGAGGTATGGGTTTGGGAGACTTTTGTGGTTGCTTGGGAAAAGGAATGAAAGTGAAGTGTACTTGACATGTGATGGCTTGATGGGTTGATGATTGATGGGATTGATGTGATTGATGTGACACATCGTAGAGATTCCCTTGGGTTTCACAATGCGCGGCATTTTCTCGCACCGAATGTTGGCCCACATCTCTCAACCAGGGTATCGCCTTGGCGCTCGAGTCGCAGCATCGAAACCGCAACGACGGCGTGGTCGCTATGGTTGTGGTATTGGGTTGAGTCGACTCGGGTTATCGGCATATGAATCAGGGTCACGCGTCATATCGGTTAAGGGTCGAAGATTGCCAGAATTCGACCGGTAAGACCGCGGAAGTCTATGGAAAGGTACGGACCAAGATACGGGTCTTACATTACCCTTGCTTCATCCTCCAAAGGTATATCGTGGATGATCGTGTGTGGACACCGAATATGTTACTTAAGCATTGGGCTGCATAGGATATCTCTGGGTGAAAGCCCCTAAAATTCCACGGTACCGAGGGAATGCCCCAGCGTTGAGACCGAGTGAAAATAATGAGTGCATGAGGGACTTATACCATTAGGCCGCGACTCCCACTGCAACGTGGTTGGTTGGGATGAGATTTAGCCTTACCCACCTGAGTGAGAGGACAATAGCTAGGCTGAGTTGACCAGCTCGTAAATGGGTCCACTACCATCGAGTCTCACTGGTGATTAGCTATCCACAAGCAGGTAGTGAGGTCTCCTATGCTCGTTTGATTGTGCGGGTCTATAAAGCGGCAGTCACCTTCTAGTATACTTACCCCGGTGGATTCCTTATAATGGAATTATATTTGATATGTGGTTTGGATATGAGGACTGACATTACTTCGCATTGCATTTGTATTGGCTGTATAAGCCTTATATTGTATCGCCTTGGTAGGGTGCCCAGTACTTATGTATTACATTGCATAGCCTTGGTACGACTTACTGCATTAATAGCTTAGCCTTAGTACAACTAGTGGCATTGGTATCATTTATGTTTCCTTCTGCATTCTCTCTTATCTTCTTCTGAGCACCATTGTCACACAGCTTCACCGCCCTTTAAGCTTTCTATAAGCTTATGCACGATTGATGCGTGCGGGAGATCCTAGGTCAGCGCAATAGCGGATGATCTGTGAATTTGGATTGGCACAAGCTGAGGACCTGTTGCAGACATTTCCTTCCCTCTTTATATATTATGTATTTCCTTTTGAGCCTTGTACCTGAAAAGTTTTAATTCATAGTGGATTTTGTAGTGTGTTCCTTGGTTTATTTCTGAGATTTACTTGTTATGATCTTAGGTGTGCTCAGTTGGATTGGAATTGTGACATGGAAATCTTCTTTGTAAGATCTCAGGATCGGAACCTGTGCCAGGAGCCGAGAATGGAGTACTACGGGGGAGTCCGATCATCGAATCTAGGGCATGACATCATTAGTGATGGAGGTTCACATTTATGTAATAGGCCATTTGCAAACTTAATGAAGAAATATGGCATCTCTTATAAGGTGAGCATTCCATACCACCCGCAGACAAGTGGGCAAGCTGAGATTTCTAATAGGAAAATTAAACATATTCTAGAGAAAATGGTTAACCATGACCGTAAAGATTGGTCAATCCACTTGACCGATGCTTTATGGGCCTACCATACTGCCTTTTAGACACTTATTGGAATGTCTCCCTTTAGACTTGTCTATGGGAAAGCTTACCACTTTCCTGTGGAGTTGGAACATAGAGCCTATCAGGCTATTACAAATCTAAACTTTAACCTGGACAACGCTAACTCGCCGCACGAACTTCAGTTAAATAAACTCAATGAAATTCAGAATGACGCATATGAGAACTTGAGAATTTACAAGGACAGGATGGAGGTGTTCCATAACAAGAACATCCTTCAGAAATCATTATTGATTAGTCAAAAAGTCCTTTTATATAATTCTCAGTTATATATATTTTCGGGTAAACTCCAATCTCGTTAGACCGACCCTTTCACTGTTACTAATGTATATCCTTATAGGGCCGTCGAGAAAAAGAATCCGATGAATGACAATATTTTCAAAGTAAATGGACATCGACTAAAGTCATTAATTGAGAAGTTTGATTCAAAGGATATGTCCATACCTCTGATTGATCCTATTTACCATGATTGACCTCTTAGTTTGATGGAGGTGTAGTTAGATTTATTGCTTTCATAAAATTTATGATTAGGATAATTTGCTTTCTGTTTGTTTAGTCTTTATGCTAACCCATCTTCATGTTGAGATCCTTGGCAGAGCCTCAAAATTCCTTCTTCAGGTATTAACTTTCCATTACTACTCCTTTTTTTTGTTACTTCTTTTGCATTAAATGCTTATATCTTTTACATTTAGGACAATGTAGATTTTAGGATAGGGGTGTGGATTAGGTAAACTAATCAGTGTTATCATGTTTTCTTAGTTCTAAGCAAATTTTTTTGAAATTTTCAATGTTTCAAGTTGAAATCTAGTTGAAAAATGATAATTTATGCATGTAAAGAATGTTTTAAGAATGATGATTAGATAGAGATTGAATTTTCAATTGTTGGAGTTTGATCAACTAAGTAGCCTATCACTTACAGTACTTGCACTCAATTGATTAAAAGGAAGTTTAAATATCATGTTAATCTAAGTCACGAGACATGTTCAAGTTGCTTACTAAGAGTTATACTAGAATTTCTAATTGTTGGCATATGAATCATAGATAGATGTTGAGAATTGAGTCTGGAGAATTTTATCCACCTAAAAAGATGAAAAGAACCGGTTAAAAAACAGTGAGATCGACAAAAAGGTCATGAAAAGACTAAAAAATATGAAAAATATGAAAAGAATAAAGATGAGAAGATTGAATGAATAAACAGAGACCATCGATATAAAATTAAAAACTAGAAAAAGAAGAAGGGGATAAGTTCGGAATCAACACTTGGCTATTTAATTAATCTAAGGTGATGAGCATGGTTACTAAAATAATAATGCTTTTATGGAAAGTAAGTTGATTTTCACTGAGCACATTAAAAAACTTGATATATGAACTTATGCTCTGATTTAATCGACAAAGAACCTATTTGATGGATTACTTATATGATTCGACTCTATGTTTTAAAAATCCTACTTTCTCATCTTAATGCTACTCATCTATACTTGATTGTGCAAAGGATTGATTTCTAGAAAAGGGTTTGACAATGGAGAATTAAGAATTGCTCCATGCATGCTTTTGTTCGGGTTTAACAAAATGTTGGTTGGGGAGTATGTTGAGTGTCAAATATTGCATATTTTCTGCTATTTATAACTTGATTTTATGAACATGATAAGGTTTAATGGTATATTTTATAAATGTTTGTGTTGCAAGATGAATCTGAGAGCTTAGATTGAAAAGAATGTTAAAAGCATGGATTTAATGCTCAAGAATTACCAAGGCAAAAGATGGATCTTAGGAAACCAAGAATGAAAAATTCACAGGTCAAAGATCCAAGGAAACCAAGTACAAAGGATAAAGAAATGACTTGAAAGAATACATAATCTACAATAGAAAATAGGATAGTTCGGTCTGACTTGAGCCAACTTTAGTTCGACTAAGGCTTCGGTTGGAGTCGGTCTGACCTAAATTTGACAGATTTTTTGCACAAGATTTTTCAGCATCAACTTCGGTCCGACCAAAATCACACGTAATTATCTAGTGAGAAAGTGTGATTTTCAACCTTAATTCAGTCTAACCGAACCCAACTTCATTCCGACCGAAGCGTAACGCGGGACTTATGCGTAGTGCATAAATTCAAGACGGTTTCTGGAAATTCCAAGGAGTTGCGTAAGATGGGGCTTCAGAACTATAAATAGGACTCCCTAGGACATTCCTCAGTATCTTCTAGGATTTAAGGAGTGAAGCAAAAGGGTGGAGAGCCATGGCTAAGATTTTTTATTCTTCTTCTTTAGTTATTTTTATATTTTATTTAAGAGATCTTAGTTCAATCATGTCTATGGTTGGCTAAACCTCTTAGCTGGGGCTAAGAGGTGAAGCTTGTATCATAACTAGGATGTTTACTTTTCTTTGATTCATGTTTATGTTGGACTTCATTGATTTCTAGTTGATTTTAAGGAATATTTTCATTTTTCTATAGTTTATTGCGACTCAAATTACAATAGATGTTGCGATAAATTTGAATATCTTATTTTCCTATTTGAGATTGTGGGATTGGTAAATCCTATTCTTTGCCATCATCTCCTGGGCATGGTTAGGTGACGGAATCTCTTCCAAATCTTCACAATTCTCGTTCATTGAGACTGAATCAATGAGAAGTTTAAAGATTTGATCATCTCTTCCTCTAACTGGATAAGATAGGACTTTGATTCCAGTTAGATCTCTTGAATCAAGTAAGGTAGGATCTTGATAGCTATAAGTGGATCCTTGGCACCCTAGTTCCCACCCTTAAATTCACAAGTTTCAATTACATAATTCACAATTACTCACTCTAATATTTCAGATTTAGATTTAGATCTTCTTCTAGTTTTGGTTCTAGTTAAATTCAGAAACGTACAAGAATAGTCCCTGTGGATTCGACTACATCACGACCCTACACTTGGGGTTGTGAACAGACATCATCTACAGGATCTGCTTCTTGCTCGCCTTACTGCTTAGGTCTCAGATCTAACTTCATCATGTTTAAGTTTGTATTACCAAAGGGAAGTTCGAATTCTAGTGCTTTGATCGCAGGAATTTGAACATTAAAGTGCAAACCAAGGGAAGTCGTGAGTAATGCAAAAGGACTAAAACCATGATGAGGATGGATGCGACATTGAATAATCAGGAAGGAAATCAAAGATGGTAGACGAATACAAATATCGGATGCAACAGTATGCATAACATGCATCATGAAGGGAGTAAGATCTGTCTTATTCCCTGCCCTGTGATAAACATTAGATGTGAAGATGCGATGAAGAACACACTATTTTGAAAGTAAATTATAAGTGGGGAGAGAGTTACTAGGCCGCCATTGACCATTTAAACCACATGACACTTGGGTCAGAGAGTTTTTTTTCGTATTATTCATATCTCCAGAAAGAGTAGGAATTGGTACCCATCATCCGCTATCTCAATGTCCATAACAAAACGATATGATGGAGGGTGTTATGGTGATAGTTTCTTCCCTAAATTGAATAGAAAATGTTAAGTTATCGAAAGAAACTTCATTAATGGATTTGTACATCCCTTGTGCAACGAACCAGTAAGTCATCCCTCCCCATTTTAAAATTTTCTCCCATCCTACCTCGCAGAGAAGTTCAACTAGACCGTATTGAGCGATGTGATCAACATTAACTAATCTCTGAATAATGATACTTCAAGAGAGAAAATCATGTATATTCTCTGGATCATCCTCCAGTGAGCGAATGGTTTGCACAACCCGAGGAGCGGACTGAGAAGAGGAACCAAATGGGGTCTATGAACGATGTTCTTACTCCGATATTGTATGGAAGAAAATGAGTAAAAATAGACAAATGGGGGATGGGTTTGAGTAGATCATATTTTAGAGCAAACCCACCAAAAAGAAAGATCTTGATTAAAGTTGGATGAAAAATACTTGAATAAAATGCAATAAAGAACTTAAATTTAGAAAGAAAATGGAGATAAATCAATTACATGGAAGTTAGGATGATGGGTTGGCCGAAGGAAGCACCGACTAGCTGAGAAAGAAGAAGTGGAAATGAGGGATTTTGGAGTTTTCCCCTCTTTTAACCCATTCCACGCGTAATTCAGCTAGCTTAATCATGTGTTCAGATGGATGAATTGGTCGGTTAGCAGTGGGCTGGCCGAACAACCCAAAATATTTGCATTTTTTCAATATTTCTTTTATGAAAAAATAAGAAAAAAAATGTAATAAGGAAAAGATAACACGATTAATTAATGTTCACAACCCCAAGTGTAGCGTCGCACTGTAGTAATAATCTCGGTGAGACCGAGGTAGAATCCACAGGGACTAATCTCGTGTGTTTTCTGAAAGTAACTTGAACTAGAACTAGAAGAAGATGAAAACCTAAATTTGGAATATTTGAGAGTAATTATGAGAAATTTAATGAAAAACTTAAGAAATTCAAAGGTGAGAACTAGGGTTTCCAAGGATCCACTTGTAAAGATCAGGGAGATCTATGATTGATTCAAGGACACAACTAGAATCAGAACCCCATCTTATCTAATTAGAAGATATCTCAATAAAACTAAATCTGAACTTTCTTTGACCTAATTCTCAATGGATGAGTGGTGTGGCAACTGGAAGTGATTCCATCACAAAACCATGCCTAAGAGACAATGGCTCACAACAGGATTTACCAATCACACAATCAAACAGAGAGACTTATGAAAGTTAGGGAGGATTTCATCATCCAACCATGCCCAAGGGACGATAGTGAACAATAGGATTTCCTAAATTCACAATATCAAAACATGAAAAAAAAAAACATACTTAAAGCTATCGCAGATATATTCTAATTTGAGTCACAACAAACTATTAAAAATTAAAAGTATTCCTTATAATCAAACTAGAGTTAAAGAGAGTTCAATATAAATATGAATCAAGGCAATATAAACATCCCATCATGCTACAAGCTACACCTTTTAGCCCTACCTAACAGGTTTAGCTAACCATAGACATGATTGAACTAGAATCTCTTAATAAAAGCATAAAAATAACCAAGGAAAAGGGGAGAAAAACTCTTCACGATGGCTTCTCCATGCTTTTGCTCCACTCCTTAAACTCTAGATGATGCCTAGGAATGCTCTAGGGACTTCTATTTATAGTTTTGTAGCACCTCCTTTAGCACCGACTTGGAAAAATCTAGAAATCGCCTCAAATTTATGCAATTTTGATATTATCTAAGTGTCTTCGATATGTCCTCAATATGTCCTTTGATATTATCGAGCAGTCTTCGATATATCGAAGATCGGTCCAGAACTGTCCAGCGAGTTTGGCCTGAAAATTTGAATTTCTCGATAATATTGAAGGGTCTTCGATATGTCCTTTAATATTATCTACAGGTCTTTGCTATATCGAAGGTCATTTCAGCAGTTTTTCAAAACTAGACTTTTCTGGCTCCGGAATCTATTTTCAGGACAATTTTTAGGCTTTTCTTTTCTTCACTTCAAATATTCAATTCTCTTCCTTCATCACTTAATTTCCTTGGATCTTTAGCATGTGAATTCTTCGATCTTGTCCTCCTAAGATCCATCCCATGCCTTGGTGACTTTTGAGCATTAATTCCACGTTTGTAACACTTTTTTCGTCCAAGCTCCTAAATTCACCTTGCAACACAAACATGATTAAAATAGAACATTAAGCATTATCTTGTTCATAAAACCAAGTAATAAATGGGGTTTAATATGCAATATTTGACCCTCAACAAAATCCCTAACCAGCATTTTACTAGTCCCGAGCAAAGTATGCAAAAAATGAACTTTAATATACAATGTTTAAACCTTTTTGAAAAAATAATTTTTTATGTAATAAAGTATGTTGAGTAGACTCAAGATGAAAAAGTGAGATTTTGAAAACCTAGAGTTGAATCACATAAATAATCGATTAATCAAGTTCTTTATCCATTAGATTAGAGTATAGTTCGCATATCAAGTTTTTTAAGTGCTCAGTGAAAACACTATCTTTTCATAATGTTAGCCATGCTTATCACTTCCAGATTGGTTGAAAACATAAGTACTGATTCCAAACTTATCCCCCTTTCCTTCTTTTTCTAGTTTTTTATTGTATATCGATGGTCATTTGTCTTTATTCAATTTTCTTTAGACTTTACATCCATTTCAAAGACATTTTTCATTCCCCTCAAAGGTGTTATCCTTCTTCGTTCTTTTTTAGACTTTTCACCACACATGACATTTTTGTCGATCTCTTATTTTTTAACTAGTTCTTTTCTTCTTTTAAGGTGGATAAAATTCTCCAGACTCGGTTCTCAATATCCTTCAATGATTATCATACTAACAATCAGAAAATCTAGTACTATTTATCGAAAACAATTTGAGTAATCATAATATTCAAACTTACTCTTAAGTAATTGAATGTAAGAACCATAAGTGATACATTACTCAGTTGCTCCAACTCTAATCAATTAAAAATTCAATTTCTATCCTACCATCATACTCAAAACAGTCTTAAATGCACAACTTATAGCTTTCCAATAGATAAACATTGAATTGTTTTCAAAAAATCTCCCACCCCCAACTTAAAATCTACATTGTCCTCAATGTAAAAGAAATAAACATGATTTACAAAAGATACAACGTAATTGAACGAGAAGGAATGGAAAGATAGTACCTGATGAAGGAATTTTGAAGCTTTTTCCAAAGGATCTCAATGTGAAGATAGGTTAGTACAAGGATTAAACCAACAAAAAGTAAACTATCCTAAAACAAACGAAAAGCAAACTATCCTAAACAGGATAAAGCCGACTATCCTAAATATAATATGAAAATAATAAACCTAACTATACCTCCATCAGACTTGAAGAACAATCTTGGTATACAGGATTAATCAGAGGTATGGACATGTCCTCTGAATCAAATTTCTTAATAAATGGCTTTAATCGATGTCCATTTACTTTGAATTCTTTGCCATTGTTGGGATCTTGTATCTCGATGGCCCCATAAGGATAGGCATTAGTGACAATGAAAGGACCAGTCCAACGAGATCGGAGTTTGTCCGAAAAGAGATGTAATTGAGAATTATACAAGAGGACTTTCTGACCTGGTGTGAATGATTTTTGAAGAACGTGTTCACTACCAAAAAACAGAGCAAAATCAATGCATGCGTGGCTATTTTGGCTATGGCTTTTAGTAGTGAGCAATGCCGACGGCTAAAATCCGTAGCTAAAATGCCATAATCCATAGCCAAAGCCTAGATTTTTAAGGGTGGACATTCAATCGTAGCTGTTTTCATGTGGTGTTGTTCACTCGAGATTTATTTCGAGCCGATTTTTAGGTATCAACCTTTAAAGTTTGTTTACAAATGGATGTACGGTGTGGATTAAACTAAAAGGACATGGTGGGGCCCATAGAGCCTTACCAGATCCAAAGCTCAAGCTACCGTTTTCATTTGTATGGTGAAAACATGTTAGATTTGCATTTTATGTTAAATAGTGGTGAGTTGTCCATAAAAAATGTGGGTTTGATATATGGCTATCCAGACCATCCAAATAATGTGTCTTATTGTAGATGATTTTTATTTATAATTATATTATGGAATAGTATCTTAACCATCCACTAAATGGACCCTTAATTGTACGACTATGAATACAGTTTATTATATAAAATATGGAAAACTCGCATTTTACAGATTTCAACTCTTATCCCATTTCAGAAGAGGAATTTTCATTTTCCCTCTTTTGATCGCCCTTTTCTTCCTCTCCCTTCCCTCTTTCAAGCGCCATTTTCATCACCTTTGATCGCCCTTCTTCCTTGCAGTGGCGTTATGATTCAGATCGTTCATCCAAAAGCTCGTATATAGATTTCATGCTAAGGTGAGTCATGAAATGTAATCAGATTTTTTTTCTTGGTGATGTTCTTGAATTATTGTATTCACATTTATATTTTCTAGCCGAACTTGATCAAACTCATGAATATCATGTAGCTAGAGGAGTTATTAAAAAGAGCTTCTCATAATATCTGTTTTTTTTAGATCTTTGTGAAGGCATTCGATTGTATTTAGCTGATAACCCTTAGAATGTTAGATGGTAGTCGGTGCATCATTTGGGGATGAGCTGCATTGTTATAGGAAGTATTTTAGATGACCATTAACTTTGGGTTATTTACTTCTTTTTACTTGTGAGGAAATATCGGGATCCTCTTAACTACCCCCGTTTTCATATTGTATCATTGACCACACCTTTCAGTGTCGATATGATAGCTAATCATTCATCTTGTCATCTGTAAGTAAATTGTCAAGAAGATAGCATTGGACTACATTCTGTTGAACGAAGGCCATGATTGGTGGCTAGGATCTTCTAATTGCAATGAGTTTTATTGTATTGATCCATTACCGCAAGCCAGGATTTGATTGTTAAACCACAGGTCTTTCTTGTACAATCAGAAACCCTGAGTATGATATGTCCCATGCTGGGATCCTCTAATTTATTTTTGTATTTTACACAGACTAGTTGGTATGGCTCATCCATTGTACATGGAGAGATGCAGGGAAAGGTTTTGGGCTAGAGAGAGATGGATTCGGTGATGTTGTTTGGCCTTGTCTCTGATAGTAGCAACAGCAACACACAACCCCAATCAAATCTTGCCACTATAGGGCCTCACCAAAGCTGTTGTTTCCCCTGCATCAAATCCTGTTCCAAGAGAGATAGGGTGTGGGATGCATGCAAAGAAAGAAAAGGTGAGCATTGGTGCAGGCTACATGTACGGTGGGAATTGATTTTGGGTTTTGAGATGGATTTGATTCAATGGGGTCAATGTATAAGGCTATTAAATGGGAATGGATGGTAGAAGTTCATTATGGATGTTACAGGCTTCTTGATATCATTGTAGGCAGAGAATGGGTGGGATAGAGATTCGCAACTGAAAAGAAATATTTGGGAAAAGAAACCATGAAAGAAAATACTACCCCATCCACGCAAGTCACTAGTTTTGGCAAAAGCAGGCCCCATCCGATTGGTTATCTATTCATAATTGCTGAATGCATCCTTGATTCTATACTCTGATTTGACTAGTTAATTACATGGGTTAAAACAGATAAACAAATAAAGGAAAAATCCATGTCTAAATGAACAAGGTACTACTTATAAGGTTTTATGTAAATTCAGCAAATAAGGGTTGGGGCTTAGGAGTGGGTCTGTACTCATAGACTCAGGCCTGGGCTTGGTGTGACTAGGCTCGAGATTCACAACTAATGTTGGTCACTTGTATACTTATATATAATTTGCATGTCATGTATAAACGACACATATGGACAAACAACGTGGGGCATGGATTTAGTGGATTTCAAAAACCACCAAAATGCCTTTATGAGACAGAATGCAATTCCATCTCACCTAATTGCAATTTTTCCTCTTGTCTCGAAGCGTTCTATGTAATTTACATAAAATCAAATGCAATTCCTTCCTACCTAATCTCCCCTAAGCCCAAGTACCAAACAGGAACAACTAGAATACTTTACAGTCAGGTCTATGTGTAGGGTTCCTCGCAGGATGATGTATGTCAACCAGGTCTACCCATACAATGGCACTTAGATATATGACTTCCATTTAAAAATAAAAGCCATGACACAATCTTATCCGTTACTTTTTTTTCTCTTCCAGTTTATTCTACTACATATTTGACCACTAACTGTTGTGCACTTTTGTTTGCATTGATTTTCCTCTGCAAATATCTTAGTGAGGAAATAATTTTTCCTCTAAATTGTCCCTTTTGGTTTTACTATGTCAATAATGATGGTCTATTTTCCAAACACTAATTGGAGGTTATATCATCTGCCCGAAGTGATTTAAGAGGAATTATTGATCAAAGGTGGGCCCTACATAATGGATTGTCTACATCAATGCTTACTCTAATATAAGAAATATGGACTATCCATTTCCCAAACCACTAATTCGATGGTTAAGCTCACTCGATTAAAGTGATTACAAGCTAAGTAAATGTCATCAAGTGTCAACCATGGTTCAAGATAAGGTAAGTTCTACCAGCTGATGTATACAAGTATACACTACATGAGTGTTTTCATCATGAGCTCTCACCTTGTAGACAATAAAGGAGCGGACACATTGCTTTATTTGAATGTGGAATTCAGTTCTGGCATGTGAGAGTCATTACCTGCTTTGTCTGTTTACAAATAGCTTTTTGGGAGTCTTCCATATCATACTATTCTAGATGTTGCATTCACTTTTGAGACAATGTGTTAGTTTATGTCAACCCTTTAGAAACTCATTTGTTCAACTTGTTGATAGGATCATTTCAACCATGAAGGGAGCTTAGAAACTAATTTTAAACTAGATATAGGCCACTTTTATGGATCAAAACACAAACTTTGAGTGAAATTTGATGAACCAAACTGCAATGTACCATTTTTGGAGATATTATAAGAAAGGGGTAAACTTTAAAAAAAAAAATCCCTTCTTTTTATCATTTTCCATCTTGTTTTGTATTTGTAAGTAATGAGCCCTAGTGTATTAAAGCGTACTTTGATTTTTTTTTGTATGATGAACTTATTATTAAATGCCTGCAGTGTAGATGTCATAGCAACATATCATATCTTTATGACTTTTGGGAGTTATTTCCCATTATCTCATTCTTTTTCTTTATTCATTTTGATATTTGTTCTTTAAATGTTTATACTTATGATCCTTTGTTAAATGATGTTGTTAATTAGTATTTATGTCACCTAGTGGATTAGCAGTGTTACCCCCCCTCCCCTCCCCCCAGTTTGGAAATTTATATTAAACAAGTACATTCATTCGACTGAAAATTCTTGTTCTATATGGATTCCTAAATTGTCCCATTTTGGACAGTTCAGTACTATACCATGTACTTAGGTTGTTATCATTTTCAGTTTACATGTAGTTTGAAATTTGGTAGTTTTTCCTTATATTTTCTCTAGATTTGTGGTTCTTTACTAATTGGTTTCCTCTAACCATGTGTAATGGATTACATGTGGCAACTAGTTAGTATTGAATTTTACATATATCTAGAGAATATGGGGAGGTGTTGTCGAAATTTTGGGTCTCATGTAAACTGTATGGGGACAGTACATGGTATGTTACCGAATGGGATAGAGACAATTAACACTTCTAGATAGAGACAATTAACACATCTAGATATAGACAATTAGGACATCTAGATAGAGACAAGTATGAATAAAAATTTATTTATATGCACAAAAAGATAAGGAATAGAAACTTCTTGACTAGCATAAAAAGATAACATAAATATGTATTATTTTACTCAAGGCCCTTACGATTGGTATTTATTTCATGATTGTTGTTCCTTTAGCTCAAAAAAATAAATCATTCCTAATTTTCTTCTCTTTTTAGCAAAGCGGTCAACCTGATTCAAATATATAATATGGATTCTGACAATGCAATGGATTATGTGGTGCATTAAACGCTTCTATAGAATGCCAAATGCCTCTTTAATTCAAATGAACTATATATCTGTGATGTTTTGATATAACTTGAATTGAAAGATGATGCTTGTTTTGTTTCAAGAATATAATCTTATTTGTTAGAAGTCCACTTCTCCTGCTATAGTTAAGAACCTGCTGAATCAGGTAAAATTTATAGAAATCCAACTTTTAACTCCTCAGAACCTGCTCTGCCGTAAGATATTACGATGGATGATGGTTCCCAATAGGTTAAGTTGCAATTTGTTATATAAAATTGGTTGGATATCTTTTATTTTTATAAATGTTGTCAATAGTTAGTTGGATGATGAATTAGGCATAATTGTGCGCCTACCTACAAGTCATATCTAATGGACTCTAGGAATTGGATAACTCTACATTACCCAGACCCATAATTTATAGATGGTATGATGAGCTTTATGAAATTTGTAAAAGAACATCTTCCTAGTAGAGAAACCATTCATTGTCCATGTACCAGATGTAGATGTCTACGTTTACCCTACCCAATCGATGATGTGGTGATAGATCTAATTAAATATAGATTTAATCCAACATATAGGGTGTGGAACATGCACGGTGAGCATGCATTGCCTAAGTGTACTGAAAGTGCACCAACTTCTCACCAGTACCCTAGTGTTGCAGACTTAAATAACATTGTTAATGCGATTGTTAATGACCATGGTGGTAATAACCTGGACAAAGTTATTCAAGATGAACCCAATATAGCCCCCAAAGCTGAAGACGTTGCCGGAGATGCTTCAACCAATGAGTTTAAAGCAAATCTACGAGATGCGATGACTGAGCTCTATCTTAGTTGTCAAAAATTCACCATGCTGACTTTCATAGTAGAACTCTTTAAATTAAAGGTGAACCATGGATGGAGTGAACAAAGCTTTACGACACTTCTTCAACTACTCTAGAGTGTCTTGCCATTCAGTAATAAGACTCCAATTAATACCTACCAAGTGAAGAAGATCATTACAAAGTTGGGTCTTGATTACCAGAAGATCCATGCATGTCCAAATGGCTATATGTTATACTAGAGAGAGCATGAGACGAAGATGAGTTGTCTAAACTATGGTACTTCTAGGTACAAGACAGAAGTTGATTAAGGTTTTAAGATATTTTTCATTAATATTGTAACACCCTGAAATTCAGGGGTCGAGCATAACTCAGCTCCCGAGTTCTAAAACATCACTTATGCAACATAAACAATGATGGATGTATGTTGTCTGTATTAGTGCATAAAATATGAAGTAGATTAAGCCAGATCAGCAGACATAATTCAGGGATATTAAGAAAATCCAAGCGAAAGACTTAAATGCATATATAAACCAAAATAATCCCTAAAAGATACGTGTTCTGCCCAGGGCAATGAATACAACTGTCCCAAAATACACGTATCAAACTGTGCAAAATCAATATATATATATATATATATATATATATATATATATATATATATATATATATATATATATATATATATATATATATATATATATATATATATATATATATATATATATATATATATCCTAAAATCTGCGCTAGTCAGGACATGGCTCACATGAACCCGCCTGAGAATTGCATTAACGAGAAAGCCTCCTCGTCCTCGTCGAACTCTGGCTCCGCCTCACAAGCATTGCCGTCACCTGTAGCTAAGTCAGAGTCTGGTTGGTGTTTAAGCACCATCCTAGAACGTGGGAGTGAGTGATCAACTCAGTGGTACTATAAAGCAAAGGTTAACATGTTATCAATTCAATCAAGCAGTAATGATAAAGCAGTACAATCAAACATGTCCTAGATACTCTTGTTAATGCAAGAATGATATGAGGGAATGATGTATGCCCTCACCACAATCTCCCTCTGCGATCTTCATCTTATGGTCGCACATGTTACTCACTTCCCTAGTATTCTCACACCAACGCCAATAGCACATGCAGTGCGATGATATGAGTATGATTACCAAGTTCATATTAGTCCTTTTCATACAGCAGGATTGGGAAGCTAAGACACCTCCCTTATACCAATTTCCAAACATTGATCCATTCTAGGGTCGTCAGTCCTAGGAAATCTCATACGATGTACGGTTCTAGATTGTTGTAAAGGGCTCGTCACCATTCAATACAGGTCTAGTTATATCCCAAATACTGCAACAAGACTCGTCACCCTTATGCCGTATCAGGATATACTCGAGGTCACTACAGAGGGCTCGTCACCAATCAATGTAGGCTGACAGCACGTATATAGTGTCTCATACCACCGTAATCGGCTCACGAGAGTAGGATGCTCACTGGTCACTACGGGGAGGCTCGTTGCCCTAGCGTAGGCCAACAGCTCGACCACTGTGTCCCATACCACCATGTCCGGATCATGAGTCTTAGGGGATCACGGTACCAAGGTTAATGGGAGTTTTACTAGTAAGTTCAGTGTCTTAGATTCAAACAGTAGCAACCAAACACGGTGAATATACATCGGTCAATCGGGTTAGTTGATAAGCCCAACTAGGCCAAGCGCACATGGAGTTGAATGACATGGAATGCATAAGCACTCCGTGTTGCCTAACCACTGTCGAACATCCCAAGCACGACTCGGATTTGTTAAACTCATCCTGCATGGTGAAAATGACCTCAACCACCATTTGAAGTACGATTACTGATTACCTGGACTGTAGTACAGCCCCAATCAAGTATAAGCTCAATAATCGGCATGTGATTCATATCCTACTTTCATATGACCATTCATGAAATATAACTTAAACTTAAATATAGTACATGGAGGAAATCATACACTCAGTTAACATGAATAATCTAGATTACACAATCCATGGAGGAAATCATACACACAGTTAAGGTGATTGAGATTCATATCTCAACAACCTAAAAAGTCACTCTTTACTAACTACTAATTCATTCAAGCATTTATCTAAACACTTAGACTATATTATTCAACATACATCACGTATGTCGATTTCATTACATATTAGGGCAAGTCCTTTTGCCAAGGAGTTGCCGCATACATATCATGAATATGTCTACGACAAATAATCATGGCAATCAAAACCGTTTATTCCATACGTGTACAAGTCTTCTAACATATACATGTAATACTCTATTTAGAACATAACTTATACATATTCGTACATCGAAATAGACAGTGCATTTGTGTAACACCCCGGATTTTGGCCAACCTAGGATTAGACGTCCTTAGGCCATGGGTTAATTAAAATACCTGGAAAATTGCTTAGAACCCAATTCCATAGCCAAAGAGATCACTTAGGGTTAATTCCTTTAGAAACTAAGCATAAGTTAGTTAGCGCAACGCTAAAGTAGCTGGGAAACAGTCCCTAATCACTTTAAATACGTTCTACAAGACCCAAATCGAGTAGAACCAATGACTCTATAATACTCTATAACCTTGGATCAAACTCTAAGCCAGTTTGTTCTCTGGACCACTTTGAAAATCTGTATTGGATCTAGACCGCGCGTCGAAAGTCCGATACCTACTATCTTAGACCGTTAGAACCGCCTAGCTGGACTTGACAATCATTTCGAAAATCAAGTCCAACCGATAATCACAGGCTATTTCATTGAGCCCGGACTGAAGAGAGTGCGATTAGGGACAGATTTGGAATTTGAAATTCAAATCTGGCACACGACTTGACGCGTCAGTATTAAGCATTCTGACCGTCAGAATTCAGCCAAATTACACCCTCGGATCAGGAAAAATTTCTATTTCATATCATGAGACATGCAGCCCTGATCTACGTGCGGTGACCGCTGAACTGAAACTGGACCGCCACGGGCGATCTACGAACCCTGTCGGACTGAAAACTTGATGCGTGCTAGATCTTGTATGCATGAGCTTAAGTCCGATCGCGTTCGGCCAGGGGACCACCAGAAATGTACTTTTAGACCGAAACATCCTCGATTTGGATATGCCCTAAGTGAACTTTGTTCCCGAGCCTATTCCGGGCATTTTTGAGCTTATAAAAGGGGTTGAAACCCTCACTCCTCTCTCCCATCCGAATTTGAGAAAAACCCTAGATTGGGAGAGAGAAAAGGTGAGAGTTTGTGAGAGAAGGTGGGAGAGAATTCCCTGCTGCTTGTGCCACGTGCTGTATATGCTTTAGCAACGCGCTTCAATCACTTCGCCGGTGATTTCTCCTCATTTTCAGGTAAGAAAATACCCTAGAAGTTGCTCATTTGAGATTCCTTTCGTTCCATAGCTTGTTAGTTGATAAATCTTGTAAAACAGGTTCTTTATTCGCCGTAGACGAAGCGTATACGCTCCGTTCAAATTCACACCCCTAAAAGAGATAAGGTGCGGATTTTAGACTCTTTGATTGACTGTTTCCAACACTTTCAATGTCGGTTAATAGTATATTATCGACGGCATCACCGTTTGACATGTACAACATGCTGTCCGTTTCCTGTTTCGTAAACCGGCGAAGAATATGAGATTTAGGGCATTTTAGTCATTTGTAGGAAGTACTGTTTTCATGCATATTTTGCTGATGTGATTGACATGGTTTATTATCGCATTAGAATGTTAGGAATACGTGCGTAATTAGTTTGGCGAAGAGATTCGCCTAAATGCGCACTTCGGGTCGACATACTATATGTAGACTTAAGTGTGTAGTGTAAGTGTTTGTATAAATGCTTGTATTAGTATGTATTGAATTAAATGGTGTTATGAATTAGTTTGAGATTATTTTCTCAATTAATATGCTGATGTAAATGATTTCCTACATGTTAGCTAAATGCATGATTTCATTACATGTATGGAATGTATGTGCTTGAAGATTTGCTTAAGTTGTATGTTATAACATGTGTTAACATGCTCACATGGTTGTATTTTATTTCCAATACTCTCACATGATTTGCTAATGTGATTCCATATGTTTGGGACTATGCCTAGTCCAGGCAGTCGGTAACTGAGCGAATTCGTGGTTGGCTTATCTTTGCCACGAACGACGCGTCAATGAACGCGAGCCGTGTTCTGGAGTTGGCGGCAGTGGTTAGGCCACATGAAGTATTTTACGCACTTCATGTTGTTTGACTTGAGCCGCGATCGTGCTAGTCGAGCCCGTCAAGTAACCCCACTGGCCGTTGTATGTTCACCCTACATGAGTCATAACTTCTTGAACCTAGGGTACTGAACTTACCATTGTAAACCCTGTCAACCATGGTACCTTGATCCACGAAGACTCATGAGCCGGGTATGGTGGTATGGGACACCGTGGTCGAGCTGTCGGCCTACGCTGGGGCCACAAACCTCCCTGTAGTGACCAGCGAGCACCTATGACTCATGAACAGATTATGGTGGTATGGGACACTATATTTTTGCTGTCGGCCTACATTGATAAGGTGATGGGGGAGCGGAGCAACGAGTGCGTGCAACAGCCCTGGCAGCCCTTTGTAGTGACCGCGAGCGTATTCTGAGACTACGGGAGGCGACGGCCATTCAGTAGCAGTAGAGTACAGTAGGCCTGTATTGATAAGGTGATGGGAGAGCGGTGCAACGAGTGCGAGCAACAGCCCTGGCAGCCCTTGCAGCGACCTACAAAATATACATCCTATGAGATTTCTAGGAGTGACGACCCTAGACAGGATCTATGTTGGGATTGATATAAGGGAAGTACCTTAGTTTTCCAATATTGCTGTATGAAATGGACTAATAATAACTCGACAATCATATCACCATTACATTGCATGTGCCTGGAAGATGTGGAGCATTGAGCGGGATGCATGCATGCCGCGGATGAAGATGGTGTCGTATGAGGGAGAACGTCGGTGAGGGCATCCATCATGTCATGTCATATTGCATTAACAATAGTATTAGGATTGTTTGATTTACTGCTTCACTATTATCGCATGATTGATTTGAGAACATGTTAATCCTTGCTCTATTATTCCACTGAGTTAGCTACTCACTCCCACGTTACGGGATGGTATTTTCGGACACCCACTAGACCCTTTTGTGATTGCAGATGATGGCACGGCCTGTGAGGCGGTGCTGGACTTGATGATGATGAGGAGGATCCCTCCTTTATTCGTGTTCTGATTAAAGGGATTACAGGGAGGTTGATTAGATACCTTGACACTTGTCATTTTATATTTTTAGAGCACTCATGTATTCTTTTGTTTACTTTTGAAGTATACATGTATGTATATAACCTGGTAACATGTTCACACTCTGGAGACATACAACAGTTTATATATGTTATACATGTTATACATACTATCACAGTCTTCCGCTTGTAAATTTAACTGTCTCTGGAGTATGATATGCTGTTCTGGATTAATCTCACTCATGTTTAAAATATTAACACAGACAACATTCAATCATACATATGTATGTTGCATAAATAACATTTTGGAACTCAGGAGTTGGGTTTTTGCTCGACCCCCCGATTTTCGGGATGTTACAATTTGGCATGATAATAGCATTACATCATGAATAAATCATTATCTAACATTGAAAGTCTTGAAAACCATAACCTAAATGTATATAGTCCGCACCTTAAACCAAAAAATGCATATTAGATGTGATTCAGACGATAAGTCTTCATAAACGGCGGATACGCTACCTATGGCATGAAACAGGTTAGCTATAACTTCACTACAACTATTCTAAGCTTTAAAACAGGTTAAGGTTGGCTTAACTTATCCAAGAAAGGAATCAGAATCGCCGGAATAACAATTCAGATACGCAGGTTCAATGTGTAGATGAACTGGGAAGAATCCTATGGAGAATCAACCGGTTCTCTCTTGCTTTCTCTCTTTTCTCTCTCTTAAGTAGCTAGGGTTTAAGAAATTCGTATGGGATGTGGGAATGAGGGTTTAAAGCCTTTTTATAAGCCTAAAGTCGATGAAAATAGCCTTAGGGCCAAGGTATACTTAAGTTATAACCAAATCGGGTCCTTATTGTCCAACAGAGCACTTCGAGAGGTCCCTTATCAAATGTGGTCGGACTTAAGCTCACTAGTATTGGATCTTAAGAAAGTTAAGTTTTCAGTCCGATCGGATTTCTAGATCGTCCGTGGCGGACCAGCTTCAATTCAACGGTTACCGTAATTCGATCAAGGCCATAAGTACTTTGACATGTATGGACCACCCTTCCTGATCCGAGGGTGAATTTAGGTCGAAATCTAACAGTCAAAACGCTTAGAAATATTGCGCAAGCAAAACGATCCAGATTCTTAAAATTATATTTAATTTCTTTAAAAACTTTGCTTTCTCACTCTCTTCACTCCGGACTCAAGGAAATGTCTCAGGACATCGTTTGGGCTTGATTTTCGAGGTGATAGTCAAGTCCAACTAAGCGGTCATAATGATCTAAGTTCATAGCTATCAGACTTTCGACGTGCGGTCTTGGTCTAATACCAAGTTACAAAGTATTCCCGGGAGCAACTGGGTTTAGAGTTGGATCCTAGATTTTAGGGTAATCTAGCTTCAATGATTCTATAGGTTTTGGGTCTTACAGATCGTATTGAAAGTTATTGGTGCTAATTTCACATGTAATCTAGTTTAGCGCTTGCTAAAACACATTAAATTTCTAAGGGATTAAGGCTTAAATGATTTTTGCTAAAGGTGGTACTCGGGTCTAAGTACGGATTTTTCTAAGTACTTACAATCTACCCCCCTAAGAAAAAAATTTCATCCTCAAAATTCGTACCTTCTCATACTCCTCGAGGATCTGGGGATTATTCTTCCTGACCTCAGCTTCAGTCTCCCAAGTAGCTTCTTCTTCGCTATGATGCGTCCACAGTACCTTCACAAGTGGGATAACCTTGCTACGCAATTCCTGATCCTTCCTATCCAAAATATGCATCGGTCGCAGTTCATAAGTGACATCCTCGCTCAACTACACCTACTCCCATCTGATAATATGCGAAGGATTAGGTATGTACTTCTTTAACATGGACACATGAAAAACATTATGCACGCCTGCGAGTGGTGTGGGCAAAGCAAGGCGATACGCTACTGCCCCCACTCGATCAAGTATCTGGAATGGGCCAATAAATCTCGGCGTGAGCTTCCCTTTCTTACCAAACCTAAGAACTCCTCGCATAGGAGAAACCTTAAGGAATACATGGTCCCCAACATCGAACGCAAACTGTCGCTGTCTCGTATCGGCGTAGCTCTTCTGCCTGCTTTGTGCTGAGAGCAGTCGACGCTGAATAATGTCGATCTTCTCTGAAGTTGTCTGAACCAACTCTAGGCCAATTAGAGTCTTCTCGCCTACTTCTGCCCAACAATGCGGCACTTTACATGGGCGACCATACAGTGCCTCATAGGGAGCCATACCAATACTCGCCTGGAAGCTGTTGTTATATGCGAACTCTACATAAGGAAGACAGTCATCCCAACTGTCCTTGAAGTCCAACGCACAAGCTCGCAACATATCCTCCAAAATCTGATTCACATGCTCTGTCTGTGGATGGAACGCGGTACTGAACTTCAACTTCACACCCATTGCTTCCTGGATACTAGTCCAGAAGATAGATGTGAATCGGGTGTCTCGATCAGACACAATCTCCAAGGAAACTCCATGCAGGCGTACAATCTCCTTGATATACAATCTAGCCAACTCTTCTACAGAATTTATAACTCTGATCAGTAGGAAATGAGCTAACTTCGTCACCTATTAACGATCACCCAAATAGAGTCATGTCCCTTCCTTGTCTTCGGCAGTCTTGAAATAAAATCCATGAAAATAAAGTCCCACTTCCATTCAGCTATGGGAATGGGCTGAAGCAATACAGGAGGTCGGCGATGCTCTGCCTTAACCTGCTGACACGTGAGACAACGAGATACGAACTCAGCAATGCGAACCTTCATATTGTCCCACTAATACGATCTTTTCATATTCTGATGCATCTTCGTGCTACCTGGATGCATCGCAAGCCTCGATGTAACACCCTGGATTTTTGCCAACCTGGAATTAGACATCCTTAGGAAATGGGTCAACCATAACACTCTCAAAGCTCAATCCCAAGGCCAAAGAAATCACTTTTCAACCCATTTCCTTCAAATCTCATCTTTCACCACCTCTTTTTTCAAACTTCTCCAAGTACTTTTATATTAGACACGAATCCTCAAGTTTGAAAAGTGAAGAACTATACCTGAACTAGAACTACTGAAAATAGTCACCGAGATTGAGTCCGTGTACACTCCTGAACACACACAACGACCCCAAATCACTTCTAGACAGTCAATCGAAGGGTTTAGACTATGTTTCATTCCATTCCAAACCTAGAAATGAATGTCCTTAGGTGGTAGGTCAACCCCAACATCTTACACTCAATCTCAAAGCCTAAAACCTCTTTTTATCTAATTCCTTCAAAATCTCACCCTCCACCACTTTATTCTTCATTTGTTTTTAAGCACATTCATAATACATACCAATCTTAGGGTATAAATGAGGAAGAACAATACCGAAACTAAAACTTACCATACATAGTAAATAAATGGATAAAATGGGTTTTGACCCTTAACCTTTTGGAATCTCATGGGACAAATGGGTTAGTTGGATAAATTAGCATCTCCTACCCTAAAATCATATGCTACAAGTCATATAAACTCATTTCGGTTTACAAATTGGCCCCAAAAATACCTCAAATGGAGAGGGGGCCTGAATGATCAACTTCTAGGGGGTTCCAGGGTGGGCCCTACACCTTTTTGGGACTTAGGGAGCAAGAGGGCCTCGTCCAAATGGCGAGACCTCGCCAACCACTCCAGTGGTCGACGAGGCCTCGCTGGTAAACTGGCCAGGTCGGGCGGGCCGTTCAGGCCGATTGCATGTGGGGCCTAGTCCTATGGTATAGGGTTCGACCCCTATTTCTTTCCCATTTTGGTATTTCCTTCATAAATCACCCCTCCAAGCCTTCCATTTCTAGAAAAATCTTTCAAATCTCTCTCAAAATCCTTCTCCAAACACTTCCTTGTTCATTTTCATATACCACTCACTCCACCCTTCAAACCCCACCTCAAGCAGAAATCACTAGAGGTTACATCCTTTAGAAATCAGATGAAATTAACTAAGTGCTAGATTAGACTACCTGTGAAATTATCACCAAGCACTTTAAATATGATCTACTAGAGCCAAAACGTGTAGAATAGTTGACGCTACAATACCCTAAAACCTAGGATCAAACTCTAAACCCGGTTGTTCATGGGAGCATTCGGAAACTTTATATCGGACCTCGACCGCACATCGGAAGTCCGATTATCTCGAACTTAGACAATCCTGACCGCCTAGTTGGACTTGACAATCACCCCAAAAATTAAGTCCAGATGATGTCCCACGATGACTTTCTTGAGTCTAGAGTGAAGAGTGTGAGAAATGTTAGAAATTAAATAAAATTTATGAAATCTGGCACGTGTCGCTTGCGCGACATTTTTAAGCATTCTGGTCATTGAAATTCGACCAAATTTTACTCTCGGATCAGGATAGGTGGCCTTTACATGTCATAGCACTTGTGGCCCTGATCGAGTTTTGGTGACCGCTGAACTGAAATTGGTCTGCCATAGTCGATCTAGAAATCTGATTGGACCAAAAACTCAGCCTGACCTAGATCTAATATTAGAGAGCTTAAGTCCGACCGCATTTAGTAACAGGACCTCCAGAAGTGCTCCGTTGGATCGGAACAGACCCGATTTGGTTATAACTTAAGTATACCTTGACTTGAAGTCTGTTTTGGTTATGTTTGGGCTTATAAAAGGGCCTTAAAACCTTAGCTTTCTAACCCATACGATTTTCCCAAACCCTAGAGATTTGAGAGAAAGAAAAGAGAGAGAAAGTGAGGGAGAAGTTGGAGTTTTCTCCTGAGATTCTTCCCTGCTGCTCCATGTGCCAAAGCCATCCACCTGCATCGTTATTCCGGTGATTCTGGTTTCGTTCTAGGTAAGAAAACCCTAACCCTAACCTGTTTTAAGGTTCCTATGGGTACAAGTAGCTAAGTAGCTGACTCACCTTGTGTTATAGGTCGTCATATCGACGTTGACAGAAGCGTAGAGTACCTATTCAATTCATTATGCTTCTACGGCATAAGGTGAGGATTTTAGACGCTTAGTTTACCATTTTTCAAAGCTTTCAATGCCGTTTAATGATAGATTGTTGACAAGAATGCTGTTTGACATGTAGAACATACCGTCTGTTTTTCATTTCGAATACGTACGAAGAATATGAGATTTAGGGTATTTTAGGTATTTATAGGAAATACTGTATACGTATGTATTTTTCCGATACAATTGCCATGGGTATTTGTCGTGTACCTATGTTAGTTATGCGTGTATGATTTGTTTGGCAAAGAGATTCGCCTTAATGCACATATTGGCCGACATATGCTATGTAAACTAATGTGTGTAGACTAAGTGTTTGTTAAAATGCCTAAATCAAGATGATTTATGCCTGCCATATGTTTTGATTGTAAGAACATGTTTGTTGGGTATTAGACATCTCCTTGATATAAGGATCTGTCATATTATATGTCGAAATCAACATACGTTAAGTACGTTGGAGTTGTGTAGTCTAAGTGTTTGTATAAATGTATGTATTAGTAAGTATTGAGTAAATGGTGTTGTAGACTAGCGTTGAGATTGGATTCTTAACTAATTTGATGATGCACATGATCTCATCCATGCTTTTTGTATTTGAATTGATTACCTTATGTGTGAAATACTCGTGTATGGTTAAATTGCTTATGATGTACGTTATAACATGCTGATAACATGCTGGAATTACTTGTATTTCAATTCTGTCTCTCTCATATGATTAATGACTTAGATTATAAGTGTTTGGGGCTATACTCTAGTCCAGGCAGTCAGTAACAGATTAGAATTCGTGGTTGGATTCTATTTACCACGAAGGATGTGTATGATAAACCCGAGTCATACTAGAGTCGTCGGCAGTGGTTAGGCCACACGAAGTGCTTGTGCACTTCAAGTCGGTCGATTCAACGTGCGCTCGTGCTATTCGTACTCATCAAGTAACCCGATTGACCATTATATGTTCACCTTGTATTTATCATAACTTCTTGAACCTAGGGTACTGAACTTACCAGTGATAACCCTGATAACCGTGGTACCTTAATCCACTAAGACTCATGAGCCGGGCATAGTGGTATGGGACACCATGGTCGAGCTCTGGAGACTTACAACTGTTTATATACATGTACAAGTCTACGACAAATAATCATGGCAATCAAAACCGTCTATTCCATACGTGTACAAGTATTCTAACATATACAGGTAATACTCTATTTAGAACATAGCTTATACATATTCGTACATCGAAACAGATAGTGCATTTGGCATGCGTAATAGCATTCACATCATGAATAAATCATTATTTAACATTGAAAGCCTTGAAAACCATAAACTAAACATATATAGTCCACACCTTAAATCAGAAAATGCGTATTAGATGTGATTCAGACGATAAGTCTTCGTCAACGGTGGATACGCTACCTATTGCATGAAACAGGTTAGCTATAACTTCACTACAGCTATTCTAAGCTTCAAAACAGGTTAGGGTTGGCTTAACTTACCCAAGAACGGAATCAGAATTGCTGGAATAATGATTCAGATACGCAGGATCGATGTGTAGATGAACTTTAAAGAATCCCATGGAGAATCAACCGGTTCTCTCTTGCTTTCTCTCTCTTTTCTCTCTCTTAAGTAGCTATGGTTTAGGAAATTCATATGGGACGTGGGAATGAGGGTTTAAAGCCTTTTTATAAGCCTAAAGTCGACGAAAATAACCTTAAGGCCAAGGTATACTTAGGTTATAACCAAATCGGGTAGGTTATAACCAAATCGGGCTCTTTCTGATCCAACGGAGCACTTCTGGAGGTTCCCTTATCAAATGCGGTCGGACTTAAGCTCACTAGTATTGGATCTTAAGAAAGTTAAGTTTTCAATCTGATCGGGTTTCCAGATCGTCCGTGGTGGACTAGCTTTAATCAATGGTTACCTAAATTCGATCAGGGCTACAAGTACTTTAACATGTATGGGCCACCTTTCTTGGTCCGAGGGTAAATTTAGGTCGAAATCTAATGGTCAGAACTCTTAGAAATATCATGCAAGAGAAATGATCCAGATTACTTAAAATTATATTTAATTTCTTTAAAAACTTCACTTTCTCACTCTCTTCACTCTGGACTCAAGGAAATGGTCTCAGGACATCGTTTGGGCTTAATTTTCGAGGTGATAGTCAAGTCCAACTAAGCGGTCATAATGGTCTAAGTTCATAGCTATCAGACTTTCGACGTGCGGTCTAGGTCCAATATGAAGTTAAGTATTCCTGGGAGCAACTGGGTTTAGAGTTGGATCCTAGATTTCAGGGTAATCTAGCATGAATGACTCTATAGGTTTTAGGTCTTACAGATCGTATTAAAAGTTATTGGTGCTAATTTCACATGTAATCTAGTTTAGCGCTAGCTAAAACACATTAAATTTTTAAGGGATTAAGGCCTAAATGATTTCTGCCAAAGGTGGAACTCGGGTCTAAGTACGAATTTTTCTAAGTCATTACAAATATCAAGGCTACAAAGAATGTACAGTGTGCCATAGGTGGCAAAGGAAATGACCTAGCACTCAACTGGAAAAAATGAAGAGTGAAAAGATGGGGCATCCAGTGGACTCCAACACATGAAATTTTGTTGACAAAAAGTATAAGGATTTTTCAGTAGAATCTCGCAATGTTCGATTAGGTCTAGCCATAGATGGGTTTAACCCCTTTGGCACTTTTAGCGCGTCATACAATTCTTGGCCTGTTATGTGTGTGACGTATAACTTTCCACCACAATTATGTATGAAACCACAATTTACTATGCTCACTTTGCTCATTGAAGGACCACGACAGCCCAGGAAGGATATTGATGTGTATTTAGAGCCATTAATTGCTGAGTTACAAGACTTGTGGTGGAAGGGGATGACGATAGTCGACACATACCATAGAAACAGGTTCAACATGCGTGTCACTTGCTATGGACAATCCATGACTTTCCCGCATATGGTAATGTTTATGATTATAGGACTAAGGGTAAGTATGGTTGTCCTCCATGTGGTCCTCACACAGATTCCTTGTGACTATACATTGAAAAGAAACACATTTATATGGGTCACAAAAGGTGGTTGCCACTAAACGGCGAGGCGAGAAAGGACACAAGTGCGGGCACCTCTAATAAGAAGGTAGAGCCACGACCACAACCGATTCGTCTGACTGAGATTGAGGTCAAAAGCAGCACTGTAAAACTAAATGTGCAGCGGGAGGAGATCGACAAGAGGAAATAAATGGGTATAAAAGGAGGACGGGAACAAGCTGATGATGCTAAATTAGCATGCTTCTTGAAGCGGTCCATATTATTTGATCTAGAGTACTGGAAGGATATTCCCAAACTCCATAACCTTAATTTTATGTACATTAAGAAGAATGTATGTGAAATTCTTATTGCATTAATGTTGAACACAAATGGAAAACCAAGGATGAAGCCAACACATGCAGAGACTTGAAACGACTAGGAATAAAGAAGTGTTTATGGGTAGAAAATACTAATGGCAAGATGATCCAAAAATTAGGTCCTTTCTTGCTTCGAAAAGAAGAGAAATTTTTTTCATCCAGACTTTACGTGAGCTGCGTGTTCTGGTCGGTTTTAGTGGGAATTGGAAGAAAATCATCAATAAAGATAGTATGGATTTAAATGGAATGAAGTCCCATGATTACCACGTGTTGATGCAACATCTGATTCCAATTTTAATCCAACATGCATTTAGGGATAGTAAGATATGCACACTATAATTAGAAGTTCTGTACCTCTTTCAATGACCTATGCTCGCGAACCATAGATATTGAAATGTTAATGGCTCTCGAGAAGGGCATGGCAAGGACATTATGTGAACTTGAGATTACATGCCCTCCAATTTTTGTTGTGATGATGAATTTACCTATCCACTTGGCTTATGAGACTCGTGTATGTGGTCTTATCTACTATCGATGGTTGTATCCATTCGAAAGGTATGATATGATTTTAATGTAAATAAACCCACCCAACATCTACAATTACATTTTTCAATGTGTTGTTAACTCTTTTTGGTTCATGAAGACATTTAAGGCGTAAGTCCGCAATAAGACACGACCTGAAGGTTGTATAAAAGAACGATACATTTAAGAGGAGGCACTTATATACTGCAACTAATATAGAGTCAAAAATAATACAAGCCTCTTGGAGAAACTGAAAAAGCAGTTTGACGGATCAATTTCACTCTCACCGAAGTTGCAAGATATTATTGATGACTTCAATGTTGACAAGGTTAGCCCAGTTGGCCTTACTCAAAGTGTCATTTTAGAAGGTATTGAATACGAACAGGACCACACCTGGGTACTAAAGAGTCAAACCAACTATGATACATGGCAGGGGTATGCACTAGACTTAGCTTGTATGTATATGTCTTCTTCATTTATTTCAAATATAATTCAACATACTTGTAACAACATTCATGAGAATTTTTTTTTGTCAATTTTGTTACAACCTTCTTAACTTGTAGAAAATATGCTAATTTCTTGAAGTAACACACTATATTTTTCGGGAAGAGGACCAAGGTGGAGAGTGATGAAGAGTTCATACCTTGGTAGAAGAAACAACTAGACTTGGATGAATCAAGTAATGAAGTCTTCAGAGATATAGTTAGGGGACCAAGGGCTTTTGCAATGCAGTACAATGAGCATTGTATCAACGATTTACTCTTTGTCACCAAGGATTATGAAGAGAATAAAATGAACCAGAACAGTGGGGTTAGTACAGAGAGTATGACCACCTTCTGATTTAGTGCTAAGGACAAGAATACAGTGGATGAATTTGTACCTTATTATGGGGTCCTTTGCAAAATCATCCAACTGGAGTACCAAGAAGGGTACAAGCCAGTCCTACTAAAGTGTGATTGGGTGAAGGTGATGCATCAAGGTGTTTCTTTCGATGTTGAAGGGAATTTTAGATTGGTGAATTTGTCTAATCTTCTTAGTTCAGACCGAGTGGGTGATGAGTTGTTTATTCTTACAGAGCATGCCGTGAAGATTTTCTATTCTAAAGATCCAAAAAATCTTGATTGGCCTATGGTCTTGGAGGTTCCAAGAAAGATTTTCGTCGAAGATGAGACAAGCCTTTTATCAGATACATGGGTTGTAACTGATGCTGAAGTAGGACCTAATCTCATTGAAGTAGAGATGGGTGGTGAGTTGTTTTTCAATGACAACGAAGATATTTTTATTTTTGTCGAAAAGAAAAAGAAAAGAAAGCAAGTAGGGAGAAAAAGTTGATTTGTTGGTACTTTTATGTATGTAATGGAACGATTTTGATTTAGGACCTTTTTTATTTTCCCGTTATTATATTAATGTAATGGAAAATATTTACTACTTTTTTTACTCATCTATTTATTATACTTAAATTGGAAATCGATGCTGCTAATTTTACATTATTTTAAAGTAAAGTGATGTTTTTAACTATCGACATTGTGACAATTCACGTACCACATGTCATCATTCAACATTTGTTAGATGCTAGTTTTTTATGTTTGGTCATTTCCTTTAATTGAAGTAAGTTGTTCATAGTTTGGTAATTTTGTATCCAAACATCGCATAGACAATTTCATCATCATTCTCAAATCATGATCCAGAAAGATGGAATTGTTCTCGAATTGGACAAACGTTCCTTTCAAATTCGACTTAGGAACTTCCTAATTGTGATTTGGAGTCCAGTCCCTTTATTTGAATGATAAGGAACTTAACTACAATAATTTGTTTTCCTTATTTGGTTTGTAGCATTAAGCGATGTAGCCTTTGAAGATGTATTGGATAGTCTAGTCTCATATCTTCTTTTTATGCTTAGTTTTGATTTATAATGCCAATGAAATAGGCATATGGATCTAGAGGCAGAGTCATTCGACACAGAGCCGCTAGGGGATTCAGCCGTGAAGATGCCATAGGTAATAAGATAACTTTTATATTTTTCTTCTTTTTAACCTCAACATTTAATTTTCTTTTATATTAGCGGTGATGAAACATGTGTGTAGCTAATTTCCCATTTTATGTAGATAGGTTGTCATCTTCATCATCTAAGAAGAGAGGTCCTACGCGAGGCTAAGAATTAAATAAGAAGACTTCATTGAAGAGGGTCATTACGACTAATGAATTTATGCAACCGAATGCGGGGGATATAAACCAGGTCACATTCAATTCATGCATTGGTGTTCTCACCCACACCCACATCTCGATCACCTACACAGACTTTCTCCAGGTGACTCTTGAGCACCTTCAGAGGGTCATTGATAGCTTGAAGTGTAGTTATGATTTTCAAAATAACCAACATGCGATGACAAATTATGTTCGTGAACACGTGAATACCACTTGGAGAAATTACAAGAACTAGTTGCATTTAAAGTATATTAAGGACAAGATCCTGCAGTTGTGAAGTCATCTCCCGCCCTATTGGTGTGCCTATAGAGAATTGGATACTCTTTGTGGATTAACGTAAGACAAATGAATTCAAGGAATTAAGTGCAAGAAATGCATCCAATCGGGCCAACCAAGTTGGCCCTTCTAGACTTAGGTAGCGTAGCATGGCTATTGTTGAGGTATAAAAATGATGAGAAGAAAAGGGTTGAAGAAAAGAAGGTTGAAAAGATGGAAGGAAATAAAGAAAGAAGGAAAAACAAGTGTCTTTTGGGTGGTTTTCCTGGATCCGCACAAACAATATCTGTTGCGCGGGTTCGCGCAACCAAAATACCAGTTGTGCAGGTTCGCACAACTAATTTCAAAACATGTTGTCCATAGACGGTCAAAATTGAAGAAAGGTGGGTCCCATGACACCAAAATCAAGGTTTCACACATGTGGAGGCCTATAAATACCCCCCTCTCCCCCTCATTTGGGGGGATAGAAGATTTTGAGAAGAGTGCAGAAGCAGCAAAGAAGACTGAAGGTAGGTCTGGAGAGAAGTCTGTGGGTTGCGCCGACCTATGCAGACAATATCGGTTGCGTGAGTCCGCACAACCAGACTGCCCTGTAGTCTATGATATTAAGAAGCTAACATGCTGCTGAAATGACTAAGTCTCCAAATTTTCTTTTGTCCAAGCTTCAAGAAGAGAAATCAGTTGAAGAGATCTATATCATATTCCTCTTAAAGAGATGATCGAATCACGAGTCGAAGTGCTTCCGAATTTGACATCTGACTTGGACATTTGAACTTTATCAATTTCTACATTCTAAATAATCTATCTTAGAATCAAGGGATGTTTGAAGATGTAAATGAACTCAGTATTAATAATATGATAATTATTCTTGATGAACTCTTTCTCTATTACATTTGAATAAGATAATTTCCTAAATAAAATGCATTTGTTTCTTGTTCGAAACAAAAGGTGATTCCACTGGGGACTTTTATCTTATTTAATGTTAACATTGAGATAGTTTTATAACTTTCATTATAGTTTGGCGTCTTTTTGACGCCAAAATGGCGATTCTCAATGGAAACATCCTCCCCTTCATCTCTTAGATAGATTATATTGTTATCTTAATAATGATTACGATTATTGTGTCTCATTTCGAAGGTAAAATGTTAAGATTGCGAACTACGATCAAATGGCAAACTTAGCAACAAAGATAAACTTCTATTTCACTACGATTGGATTTATGGTGGAATATGCACTGAACTAGCCACCAAAGTGTAAGACTCGATCTTTAGTAGACAAAAATGACTTAGCTCGAACAATGGTTGGAGTCATATCTGCTTCACCTCAAGTACCAGAAGATGGCGAGAATTGGATTGTCGTAACATCTCGGAGAAGTAGGGCTCGAGATGCAAGAAGCTTTAGAGCGAGTCTTCCTTTGTCACAAACCAGGGGACCGATAACACGGAACACTACCAAAAAGAATCTTGAATTGGCCCCTCCTATCATATATCTTGGGCATATGGTTCCACAATCAGCATCACATGACTTCCCAGCTCTAATTGTTCTAAGAGCTTGATGGACGAAAGAACAAAAGGGAAAAGCATTACTCATGGGATCACCTACTACTGTATCCCCGTGATCAATCAGCTATAGCGGAAGTGTGAGAAAATCAAATGGGACTCCCCTCCTTATAAGCACCGTTAAATCAACACGTTATCATCCCACTCCGAATACAGCCTCATCAGGGAATGGGGAAGCAAAAATACATATGACCGAAATAAATCAGAGGACTACACTGACTATAGAGGACCGCAGGAATGAAATGGCATAAGCACAAAGAACGTTGATGGAAGAATGTAGGAATCTTAGGGAGGCTCTGACAACTCTTGTGCACAATGTGTAACGTCTCGAAAAAATCCGTACAGAGACTCGAGTACCAACTCGATCAGAAATCACTTAGGATTAATCCCTTTAGAAATTAAGCGTAAGTTAAGTAGCGCTATGCTAGATTAGCTGTGAAATTAGCACTGATCGCTTTAAATACGTTCTGCAAGACCCAAAACTTGTAGAATCAATGACGCTATAAGACCCTGAAACCTAAGATCAAACTCTAAACCCGTTTGCTCTCAGAAACCTTTTGAAACTTCATATTGGATTTAGACCGTGCGTCGGAAGTTCGATATCTACAATCTTAGACCATTATGACTACTTAGATGGACTTGACAATCATTTTGAAAATCAAACCCAACCGATAATCTGAGGCTATTCATTGAGCATGGAGCAGGGAGTGTGAGAAAGAGTGAAATTCATAAAAATTTAAATGGAATTTAAATAAATCTGGCACGTTTTGTTTGTGGGATCAGTATAAGCATTCAGACCATCAGAATCTGACCCAAATACACCCTTAGATCAGGGAACATTTCTCATTCAGGTCAGTGTACTTAGAATCCTCGATCGAGTCTCTGTGACCGCTGAACTGAAACTGGACCGCCACGTGCAATCTGGGAACTCTACCAGTCTGAAAACTTGATGTGTGCAGGATCCAATATGTATGAGCTTAAGTTCGACCGCATTCGGCCAGGGGACCTCCCGAAACACTCTTTTGGATCGAAAAAGACCCGATTTGGTTATAACCCAAGTATACCCTGGTCCCAAGTCTATTTAGGTGAGGTTTTAGCCTATATAAGGGCTTTAAACCCTCTCATATCTCTCCCATCCGAATTTGTATTAAACCCTAGAAAGAGAGAGAGAGAAAGTGAGAGATTGTGAGAGAGTTGTGGGAGATATTTCCTACCACTTGCTGCAGCTTCTACCCGTGCTTAACCATCGCATTTAAATCACCTTTCCGGTGATTCCAACTCATTTCTAGGTAAGGAAACCCTAACCTATAGCTGGTTTAAGGATTCTTTCGATTCAAATAGCGAAGTATCTTATGTATCTTGTGCATTAGGTCGCCATATCGCAGTTGACGAAGCGTAGACTTTCTGTTCGAATCGATACACGTCTACGACAAAAGGTGAGGATTTTAGACGCTTTGATTGACTGATTTCAAAGCTTTCAATGTTGTTTAAAAGTAGATTATTGATGAGAGCGCCGTTTGACATGTAGAACATGCTGTCCGTTTTCCATTTCGACTGCGTACGGTAAATATGAGATTTAGGGTAATTTAGGTATTTGTAGGAAATACTGTATATGTCCGTAATTTGAAAAAATGATTGTTATGTTTATTTGTCGTGTTATGATATTAGAAATGCATGTATGATCTGTTTGGCGAAGAGATTCACCCTTATGCGCAGTTTGAGTCGACATACGCTATGTAGGCTAAAGTGTGTAGACTAAGTGTTTGTATAAATGTTTGTATTAGTATGTATTGAGTAAATGGTGTTGTGAATTAGTTTTGAGATTAAATTCTCAATTAATATGCTGATGTATATGATTTTCACCATGTTGGCTATATGAATTGATTTCATTATATATATGGAATGCATGTGTTGGTTGATTTGCTTATGTAGTATGTTAAAACATGTGACAACATGCTTGTATTGTTTATATTCATTTCTGTTACTCTCATATGCTTACTGATATTGATATACAAATGCTTGGGGCTATGACCTAGTCCAGGCAGTCGGTAATGGATTGAATTCGTGGTTGGCTTCTATTTACCACGAAGGACGCGTCGATGAACGCGAGTTGTGTTTTGGGTTGCCAGCAGTGGTTAGGCCACACGAAGTGTTTCATGCACTTCATGTCGCTCAGCTTGAGATGCGCTCCTACTAGCCGAGCCCGTTAAGTACCCTACTGGCTATTGTTTGTTCACCCTGTATGAGTTATAACTGCTTGAACCTAGGGTACTGAACTTACCATTGGAAACCCTGTTAACCATGGTACCTTGATCCATAAAGACTCATGAGCTAGGCATGGTGGTATGGGACGCCGTGGTCGAGCTGTCAGCCTACGCTGGGGCCACAAACCTCCCCGTAGTGACCAGTGAGCACCTTTGACTCGTGAGCCGATTGTGGTGGTATGGGACACTACATTCGAGCTGTCGGCCTACTCTAATTGGTGACGAGCCCTTTGTAGTGACCTCAAGCATATTCTGACTCTACGGGAGCCGACGACCCTTCCGTATCGATAATAGTACAAATATGCCTATATTGATAAGGTGATGGGAGCGGTGCAACGAGTGCAAGCAACAGCCCTGCCAGCTCTTGCAGCGACCTATAAATATAACATCATATGAGATTACTAGGAGTGACGACCCTAGACAAGATCTGTGTTGGGATTGATATAAGGAAGGTACCTTAGTTTCCCAATACTGCTATATGAAAGGACTAATAATAACTTGGTAATAATTATCCATATCGTACTGCATGTGCCTGGAAGATGTGGAGCACTGAGGAAAGAAAGCATGCCGTGGGTATAAGATGGTGCCGTATGAGAGAGTATGTCGGTGAGGGCATCCATCATGTCATTTTCATGCTTGCATTAACAACAGTATCTAGGAATGTTTGATTGTTTACTTTACTATTAACGCGTGATTGATTTGATAACATGTTAATCTTTGCTCTATGATTTCACTGAGTTGATTACTAATTACCACGTTACGGGACGGTGTTTGCAACACCTACGAGACTCTGTCTTAGATGCAGGTGATGAGGCGATTCAGGACGTGGAGCCGGATTACTACGAGGATCAGGACAAGTTCTCGTATACGCAGTTTGATGACGGCTTTACATAGGTGGCCTGGATCGGCGGGACATGCTAGTTGGACAGTTATATGACATTTTATGTTTGGTTTATGACATAAATATGAGACTCAGAGATGTATTCATACTTTGGAGACAGTTCAAGATTATTTTGTTTTCATACTGTGATATATATATATCTTTCAGTCTTCCACTTGCGTTTTATCACTGGATCTGGAGTATGAATTGCAGTTTTGGTATAATCTTACTCATGTGAATGCTCTAACTCAGACAATATTGAATCATAATCATATTTGTTGCGTAAGTGATGGTCTGGAACTCGGGAGTCTGATTTCTACACGACCCCCGATTTTTAAGGTATTACAAGTTGGTATCAGAGCATGATTTGGATTAAACCAGACCTGGGTTATGGACACGCGATGTACGCTGTCGACCCTTTGACTTAGGTGCATGCGAGAAAAACCTATAAACACTCGTAGGACCCTAGTTTTGCCAATTGGCAAAGTTCACGCAAATCGATCATTTTGATTGAGTTCGTATGCGTCCGTGGTTGCATGAAACGACCCCGGACCACTTCTAGATCATGTGTGGTCGGGGCTAGACCTCTCTGGACTCAATCTCAGCTGTCAGAAATTGCTAAATGCGAATGTGTATCAGGTAGTACCCGAATGACCTGAAATGGGGTGAAATGGAGTCATGGGCCTGTCCAAGCTAATATACAATGATCCAGGGTGGGATCCACATATATTTAGGACCCCTAGGGCAGGGGACCCAGCCTAGATAGCCGGGCATCACCGGTTTGCAAGTTGACCGGCGAGGACCTCGCTAGTTCGGCGAGGCCTCACCGTACGGTGGGCCCCACTAGGGCTGGGCATCGGGCTGATGCTCCTTGGTGGGTAGGGTACCTCCCTTACATGTGGGTCATCCCTTTAAAGTCCCCCAAAACCCTACTTCCTTCACAAAAATGCCACCTAAGCTCTCCCTTCTCACATTTTTTGCTGCCCCCTCTTTCAAAACCCATTTTAAATCACCTCCAATCCCATTTTCTACCTCAACCGACGCCATTCCATTGTCCATAGCAGTAGGCACTCCCTTTCCTCTCCATTTTCATTGTTTGGAGCTCTCACATCCTCCATTGAAGGATGAAATTCGTGTGAGCCTTCATTCCTACCTATCTTGCTCTTTTCCCTTTAAAATCCTAGCCTTTGAGGGCCTGATTCACTCCTCTATAGGGCCTAGATTCATTTTATCCCTTTAGGACAGCCATTTTTCCCCATTTCCTCTACTTTTCATGGCTTTTGTAGAGGCTATTTTAGCCTTTTTCTCCCTTTTCACCATCCTCTCTCTCATGGAAAAGAGGAAGATCACGGCATATGAAGCTAGGCCTAGTCGTCCTTCACAATCAAGGAAGCCGAGAGGTGGCGCCGCTAGCTCAAGTGTTGCCGCTAGTCCTAGTGTTGGCAGAGAGCTACATACAAAGCGGGATTTGGATCCCCGTGCTCACATAGGGCGAGCACTGTTGGCAGACTTGGCTCATGGTGCATATACTGATCGTAAGGTTTTGTTTGAGGCACATGTGGATGAGCGGCTCTTCGGTGAATTTCTATTATTTGAGCGTATTGAAGCTGCCAGGTGGGGCCCGCTCTTTGAAGCCCAGTCTCGAGCGAACGTGAGCACTGTTCGTGCCTTCTATGCTCATATTCGGGATCCTATGTTGGAGCCATTTCAGTTTAGGATTCCCTTTGATAGAGACCGAGAAGCTACGATCAATGTTCGGTTGATAGCTCACCTTCTGAACGTGCCTCTTGGCGAGGTACATCCAAGTGCTAAGAACTTGAGGAGTGTTCATGAGCGAAATCGCCACACCAGGTTCCTATGTGGTGGTTTGGTTCCGTGGCAGCGTAACAAGAGCCTCTTAGCATCCCACATGTCGAATGATTTTTGCTTGCTGCACCACATTTGCACGTTCAATGTGTATCCTAAGTCAACCAACCGCAGTGAATGTACGCGTCTCATGGTTGATTTTCTGTATCAAGTGGGCTAGGGAGAGAATGTGTGCATGGCCACCTTTGTGTTGCGACAGATCATCCTCATAGCGAAGTCGAGAAGAACGTCTGAGTCACTTCCTTTTGGTCGGCTCATATGCAGAATCGCGCTTGAGTTTGCTTACAGACTTGGGCCGTAGTTGCCTGTGCCGATTCATTTCATTGATGAGGCTACCATGAATCAGATGAAGATAGGGCCTCGGCAGCGTGAGGCTCAGCTTGATGATGACAGTGAGGGCGAATATGATAGTGAAGAGGATGTTAGTGAAGAAGAAGCTGGGGCAGAAATAGAGGAAGAAGTCCAAGAAGAAGAAGAAGAGGAGGCTCAAGATACTGATGAGAGTCCTCCTCCTGCGACTCAGGCTGCTAGGGATGCTCACATAGCCCGACTTGAGGAGAGTCAGGTTGCTTTGCGACAGGAAGTCTAAGAACTCTGGGCCGAGGTGAAACAAGATCTTGAGGATACCAAGGCCGTCATGAAATGAAAATTTGGCAAGGTGACTCGTACTTTGAAGGCCATCCTGTGTTGTCTGCAGAATAAGGGTGCCCCTCCTCCATCGCCAGACTCGGATTAGCGATTAGATTCCAAATGTTTGTGGGTTGTAGTTAGTTCGTTTCCTGCTTTTTATGTGTAATCCTGAGAAGGCTAGTAGTTAGCTTATGTTGTAGTAGTAGCTCTGACTGGCTTAGTTTTCCATGTGTTTCTTGTCATGATGCATGTAAGGATATATCTCTTATATTGTGACGAATTTTGATTTAATGAAATGCATGGAATTTCTTCAGCTTGTTAAGTGAATGATTGTGTGGTGGTGTATTTGTGCTATTGCTGAAACTGACAAGGTTGCGCCCTATTTTGATTATAGGGAATGCCACCTAAGGTGACTCGGAGCATGGCACGACTTACACTGGGTGAGCCTATGGATTGGGTTCCTCCCCAGATTGATGAGCATATAAACCCTGCTGTGGGCCTGATTCGTGAGACTGCACCTGAGTCTCAGCCTTCTGCAGGTCCTACAGTTGGACCACCACCTTTCACACTGCATGTTAGAAAGCAGTATTGTGCGTCTTCCTCGACATAGCATGTGCCTCCGCCTACTCCACCTCCTGATAGGTTTGAGTAGTTGATGATCATGATGCACCAGCAGCATCAACAACTACTGACTACCATAGTATGGGCCTTAGCCCAAGGTGGGAATGCGACTCCACCTGCACCACCTGTGCATCCAGCTGAGGATGCTGGTACTTCGACTCAGGATGAGGGCATGGCTCATCCTGCACCTTTTGCTTACCCTATGAGGAATACTGCTGATTCACGGGGCCTACTTGAGCGATTCTAGCGCTTGCGGCCTTCTACTTTTACGGGTTCTCACAGACCCGAGGAGGCCGAGTATTCGCTCGACCGTGTGTCGAAGATTTTAAGGATGCTGCATGCTCGGAGTCTGATCAGGTTGAGTTGGCCATGTTCATGTTCGAGCGAGAGGCCAGTCTATAGTGGGATAGTGTGTTGTGGACAATTGCTACTGGCTACATCTGGACTTGGGCATCATTCGAGTTCCGTTTCCATGAGAAATACTATCCCCATACCTACAGGCACGAGAGGGAGAATGAGTTTTTACGCCTCAGGCAGGGAGGCATGATAGTCACAGAGTATGAGCATCGGTTTACAGAGTTGGGCAGATACATCCCAACGATACTTGCTGACGAGCAGATGCACATACGACGATTTTCTGAGGGCTTGCAACCGGACATTCGGTCAAAGATGTGTTGTGTCAACATACCTTCCTATGCAGAGCTGATACACATGTCTATGTGGGTAGAGAAGGATGTGGATCGTTTGGCACGATCTCGTGGCCCTGTGGTTGCTAGACCACGACCGGATATGCAGGATAGGCCATTTCTTGGCAAGAGGCCTCGCATCGACCCTCCTCCTAGGGCTGCAACTTCAGTACTTCTGATGAGGCACCCCGATGTGTCATGTACTTATTGTGGGAGATCGGGCCACACTGTGGAGAGTTATTTCGCTCGGATGAGAGACAGCGGGTTTTTACCGCCGCAGAAGATCGACCGTCCTCGTCCACAGGCATTGTCTGCTCTACCTTTACGGTTAGCTCCTACGCACCCTTCTTTCAGACCTCCCGCACTCGGTTCTGGCCGCCTCAACGGCCTATAGTACCACGGCCGAACCGTCCACAGCAGGCTCGGGTACATGCATTGATAGCAGAGGCATCCGAGGCACAAACTGTCTAGCCCTTGGCCTTTGAGGTCACCGCCCATATTGGAGGTACTATACTTGTGATGGTGGATACAGGATCCACAATTTCGTTGATATCGCATTCCATAGTCAGGCGCCTTTGGCTACCGACTATTCGGATGGATCAGGTGTGAGTTCTTACAGCACATGGGACTTTTTCTGATGCCATCCTGATGTGTGAGGGTTGTTTGGTGGATCTGAGGGGTAGAACTATGGCTCTTGACCTTGTTGTCGACCCCTCTCTTTATTATCTCGACGTCATTCTTGGCATGGATTGGCTGATGGTAGGAAGGTCCAAAATTGACTGCGAGACCCGTATGGTGACGGTCTACGAGCCGGAGGGCACGCCCTTTACATTTTCAGTGCAGGTTAATCTCCCTTTTCACATACTTAGCTACGCTTTCTTATTGCAAGACGTTGATGCCCCGACACTTGAGCACACGCCAGTAGTCCGTGATTTTGGGGATCTGTTTAGGAAGATTCTTGGTTTGCCACCTCAGCGTGAGATTGATTTTACTATCGATCTGGTACCTAGTTCTACGCCCGTCTCACTGCCGACGTATCGCATGGCTCCCTGTGAGATGGAGGAGTTGAGGAAACAGATTGATGATTGGTTGGAGGTTGGTTTCATTCGACCAAGTGTGTCTCCTTGGGGAGCACCAGTGCTGTTTGTGAAGAAGAAGATGGTTCAATGTGATTATGTATCGATTATCACAGGCTGAACCAGATTACGGTGAAGAATAGATATCCCTTGCCCAGGATAAATGACTTGTTTGATCAGTTAAGAGGGGCACAGTACTTCTCGAAGATTGATCTTCAGTCACGGTATCACCAGTTGCGCGTCAGGAATGAGGACGTGCAGAAGACAGCTTTCAGGACCAGCTTTGGCCACTACGAGTTCCTCGTGATGTCGTTCGATCTTACGAACGCACCAGCCGTGTTCATGGATCTGATGAACAGGGTATTTCGGCCATTCCTCTATCGATTAGTCATTGTGTTCATAGAAGACATTTTGGTATACTCCAGGAGTCAGAAGGAGCATGAGGAGCACTTGCGATTAGTCCTGGATACACTGAGGCAGCATCAGTTGTTTACACAGTATAAGAAGTGTGACTTCTGGAAGCAGGAAGTTAAGTTCCTAGGACATGTGGTGTCTAAGGATGGGATGGCAGTTGACCTGGCTAAGGTAGTTACAGTTCAGGACTGGGAGCAGCCTAGTTCAGTCACTGAGGTGAGGAGTTTCTTGGGTCTTTCTGGCTACTATCGACGTTTCATTCAGGATTTCTCGAAGATCGCCAGACCTCTATCTCAGTTGACATGGAAGGATGTGAAGTTCGCCTGGAATGAAAAGGCGGAGTCAGCTTTTCAGGAGCTGAAGGATAGGTTGACGTCCGCCCCTGTGCTAGTATTGTCAAAGCAAGGGGTTAGATACACAACGTATTTCATGTTTCTATGCTAAAGAAATACGTTCCTGATCCTTCCCAAATCATTAGATGGGAGTAGGTGCGGTTAGGTGAGGATGTTACATATATACTGCGACCGGCGCATAAACTAGACAGGAAGGAGCAGGTACTGTGTAGCAAGGTCATCCCCCTTGTGAAGGTGTTGTGGACGCATCACTCTAAGGAAGAGGCTACTTGGGAGATAGAAGCCGAGATAAGAAAGAACTACCCACAGCTTCTCGAGGAGTACGAAAAGGTACAAATTTTGAGGATGAAATTTATTGTTAAGAGGGGTAGATTGTAACATCTCGAAAAAATCCATACAGAGACTCGAGTACCAACTCGATTAGAAATCACTTAGGATTAATCCCTTTAGAAATTAAGTGTAAGTTAACTAGCACTATGCTAGATTAGCTGTGAAATTAGCACTGATTGCTTTAAATAAGTTCGGCAAGACCCAAAACTTATAGAATCAATGACGCTATAATACCCTGAAACCTAGGATCAAACTCAAAACCCGTTTGCTCTTAGAAATCTTTTAAAACTTCGTATTGGATTTAAACCGCGCGTTGGAAGTCCGATGTCTACAATCTTAGACCGTTATGACCGCTTAGCTGGACTTGACAATCGTTTCGAAAATCAAGCCCAACCGATGCTCTGAGGCTATTTCATTGAGCATGGAGCAGGGAGTGTGAGAAAGAGTGAAATTCATTAAAATTTAAATGGGATTTAAATAAATCTGGCACGTTTCGTTTGCGGGATTAGTATAAGCATTCAGACCGTTGGAATCTGACCCAAATACACCCTCGGATCAGGGAACATTTCTCATTCAGGTCAGTGTACTAGGAATCCTCGATCGAGTCTCCGTGACCGCTGAACTGAAACTGGACCACCACGTGCAATCTGGGAACTCTACCAGTCTGAAAACTTGATGTGTATAGGATCCAATATGCATGAGCTTAAGTCCGACCGCGTTCGGCCAAGGGACCTCCCGAAACACTCTTTTAGATCGGAAAAGACCCGATTTGGTTATAACCCAAGTATACCCTAGTCCCAAGTCTATTTAGGTGAGGTTTTAGCCTATATAAGGGCTTTAAACCCTCTCATATCTCTCCCATCCGAATTTGTATTAAACCCTAGAAAGAGAGAGAGAGAGAAAGTGAGAGATTGTAAGAGAATTGTGGGAGAGATTTCCTACCACTTGCTGCAGCTTCTACCCGTGCTTAACCACTACATTTAAATCACCTTCCTGGTGATTCCAACTCATTTCTAGGTAAGGAAACCCTAACCTATAGCTAGTTTAAGGATTCTTTCGATTCAAATAGTGAAGTAGCTTATGTATCTTGTGCATTAGGTCGCCATATCGCAGTTGACGAAGCGTAGACTTTCTGTTCGAATCGATACACGTCTACGGCAAAAGGTGAGGATTTTAGATGCTTTGATTGACTAATTTCAAAGCTTTCAATGTCGTTTAAAAGTAGATTATTGATGAGAGCACTGTTTGACATGTAGAACATGCTGTCCGTTTTTCATTTCGACTGCGTACGGTAAATATGAGATTTAGGATAATTTAGGTATTTGTAGCAAATACTGTATATGTTCATAATTTGAAAAAATGATTGTTATGTTTATTTTTCGTGTTATGATATTAGAAATGCATGTATGATCTGTTTAGCGAAGAGATTCACCCTTATGCGCAGTTTGAGTCGACATACGCTATGTAGGCTAAAGTGTGTAGACTAAGTGTTTGTATAAATGTTTGTATTAGTATGTATTGAGTAAATGGTGTTGTGAATTAGTTTTGAGATTAAATTCTCAATTAATATGCTGATGTATATGATTTCCACCATGTTGGCTATATGAATTGATTTCATTATATATATGGAATGCATGTGTTGGTTGATTTGCTTATGTAGTATGTTAAAACATGTGACAACATGCTTGTATTGTTTATATTCATTTCTGTTACTCTCATATGCTTACTGATATTGATATACAAATGCTTGGGGCTATGACCTAGTCCAGGCAGTCGGTAATGGATTGAATTCGTGGTTGGCTTCTATTTACCATGAAGGACCCGTCGATGAATGCGAGTCATGTTTTGGGTTGGCGGCAGTGGTTAGGCCACACGAAGTGTTTCATGCACTTCATGTCGCTCAGCTTGAGATGCGCTCCTACTAGCCGAGCCCGTCAAGTACCCGACTGGCTATTATATGTTCACCCTGTATGAGTCATAACTGCTTAAACCTAGGGTACTGAACTTACCATTGGAAACCCTGTTAACCATGGTACCTTGATCCATAAAGACTCATGAGCCGGGCATGGTGGTATGGGACACCGTGGTCGAGCTGTCGGCCTACGTTGAGGCCATAAACTTCCCCGTAGTGACCAGTGAGCACCTTTGACTCGTGAGCCGATTGTGGTGGTATGGGACACTACATTCGAGTTGTCGGCCTACTCTGATTGGTGACGAGCCCTTTGTAGTGACCTCGAGGGTATTTTGACTCTACGGGAGGCGACGGCCCTTCCGTATCGACTCTACGGGAGTGCGAGAAGCAGCCCTGGCAGCCCTTGTAGCGACCTATAAATATAACATCGTATGAGATTACTAGGAGTGACGACCCTAGACAGGATCTGTGTTGGGATTGATATAAGGAAGGTACCTTAGTTTCCTAATACTGCTGTATGAAAGGACTAATAACAACTTGGTAATCATTATCCATATCGTAATGCATGTGCCTGGAAGATGTGGAGCACTGTGGAAAGCAAGCATGCCACGGGTGTAAGATGGTGCCGTATGAGAGAGTATGTCGGTGAGGGCATCCATCATGTCATTTTCATGCTTGCATTAACAACAGTATCTAGAAATGTTTGATTGTTTGCTTTACTATTAACGCGTGATTGATTTGATAACATGATAATCTTTGATATATGATTCCACTGAGTTGATCACTCATTACCACGTTACGAAATGGTGTTTGCAACACCTATGAGACTCTGTCTTAGATGCAGGTGACGAGGCGATTCAGGACGCAGAGCCGAATTACTACGAGGATCAAGATGAGTTCTCATATATGCAGTTCGCTGACGGCTTTGCGTAGGTGGCCTGGATCGACGAGACATGCTAGTTGGACAGTTATATGACATTTTATGTTTGGTTTATGACATGTATATGAGACTCAGAGATGTATTCATACTTTGGAGACAGTTCGAGATTATTTTGTTTTCATGCAGTGATATATATATCTTTTAGCCTTTTATCACTGGATCTGGAGTATGAATTGCAGTTTTGGTATAATCTTACTCATGTGAATGCTCTAACTCAAACAACATTGAATCATAATTATATTTATTGCATAAGTGATGGTCTGAAACTCGGGAGTCGGGTTTCTACACGACCCCCAATTTTTAGGGTGTTACACAATGTAACCCAAATAGCCGCTTCTTTGATGATGGGCACAATAAACGAACAAGAACATTGACCTGAAAGTTTTCTGCCACAGGGGGTAGGATCACTCGGATCTGCTCAACAATAAGGGCTATAACTCAAGGGGAAGTGCGATAAGTTGTCAAGGAAGCTGTGAGGGTGGAAAGGGAACGCGAAAATCTTGGTCGGTTTAGATATCGAACACCAAATCCTTGAGAAGTAGAAGACATCCCGTTCCCAATCAACTTCAAGCATTTAAACTTTCAGAAGTTTAATGGAGAAGCATCACCAGAGGATCATTTGATGCACTTTATTTCTAGCCTGGAAAATTTCTCTACAGTACTGCAGTACTACTGCCTATGATTGTTTGGATCGTCTCCGACAAGCAAAGCGTTCTGACGGTATTCCAGTTTAGCTCCGAGATTGATACGCACTTAGGAGCAAATGCAGGATGCCTTCATGTCAAATTTCTTCTCTTTCGAACATGATGTCAGTATTACAGAGTTACCTTTGGTACGACAAAGAGAGGGAGAGCCAGTAGAGAAATTCATAGACAGGTGGAAGACATTGGGAGCTTCTTGTGGACAATTACTGGAAAAGAAGGAACAAGTGAAAATATGTTTAAATTCCATTGATACAGAAATTGCATTCAGACTCACAAGAACTAACATAAAAACTTTGCGAGAATTGGCAACAAAGGCACAAGCTTTGGAATTGATGACTAGGAAGATACCAATATTTCAAAACAGAGCGAACCAAAGATGATCGAGCAAGCTATGAGTAAATATTGTTTCTCATGAAAGAAAGAAAACTACTTTCTATTACAAGCGAGAGACTAGAAAAGAGAAGATTCAGATCAATATAAAGATCAAGTGAATGATAAGCGAACTCGATCGAATGATTATCATAAAGAGTATGATTTTGAAAAAGAAGATGTCATACCAATAATGGAACTATCGCTAGCTACCAAAATCATTCAATTACTTCAGCCCAGACGCCCAAAAGAAGTCGAAATGACTAAAGATAAGAGATATTGTCGTTATGTTGGGAATCTGACAGAAAATTGCTTTACGATAAAAGATAGGTTCAGAGAATGATAAAACAAGGTGAAATAGTAATGGGAAAGGATGAAAAACAAGATAAGAAGGAGACTATAAATACCACATTTGTAGGAAATCTATTGAAAATTAAGAGAGATAAAAGGAAAGCTGTTACAATAAGAGAATGGCCAGCACTGGTGAATCTGTAATGCCCTGAAAATCGAGGGTTGAGCAGAAGCTCAGCTCCCGAGTTCTAACATATCACTTATGCAACATAGATAATGATAATTGAATGTTGTCCATATTAGTGCATTAAACATGAATGGTAATGTTTTATTTAAACTAACTTGATTTGAATGATTTTAAACTCACCAGTATACGAATCAGATGTAGATATGGTGCGTATTATGAAATCATTCCCACGAGGACTGGTTGTCTCAATTTGAAATTTATGATTCTTCTTAACTAATCCAACAAATAGTTTAGTGAACTACAAATAAAAATCTATGAAAAATAACGGAGAGCAATAAAGAAAATTCAATCAAGGAGAATACTAGGACTTTTAAATTCACCCCTAATTATCTTGACCCTTGTTTTACCTGTTGTAAGCCCCGTATCGTAGATCGTACCATTCCGTAGACTTTTGCAGTCTTTCCGGTTGAATTTCGACAACCTTCGACCCTTAAATGGCATTTACGCACGACCCAGTGTCACACACCATTAACCTGAATCAACTCAAACCGAGACTTGTACTCTAGCGACCGCACCGTCGCAGCGGTTCTGATGCCATGACTCACGCGCTGAGGCGATACCTAGGCCAGGAGATGTGGGACCACGTTCGGTGCAAGAAAAATGTTATGCGTGCAAATTTTTAGAGAATCTCTACGACTTGTCACCTCAATCAATTAATCAATCAATCTCATTATGTCAAATACATGTCAAGTACACATCACCCTTCACCCAATCCCAAGCAACCCCAAAGTCAAAAGTTTCTTACACAAGCCCATACTTTTCTTACACCATTTGCCACAAAAGTTAAAAAGGCTCTTACACACCCATAACTCACCACATCAACACATCCATCACTCCATCACCCATCTCTCTCTCTCCCTTTACAAACCTCTCTTTCATTTTCAAACTCATTCCCAAGCAAGAGAAAGACTCACACGTCCAAGCCATTTCTACATTCCAAGGGATTTGTGTGTGGTCCACTTTCTACCCTTTCATCTCCCATCTCAACCATCAAAACCTCATCTCCTCTGTTGGAATCAAAGCTAAGGAGCTAAGGAAGCATAGGGTGCAAGAAGGGACCAGTGGGTGATCTTGGATCTCCATTTCTTTATCTTTTTATGATGTAAAGGCCCACTTATGATGGGACCCACCTTGATGTAGACTTTGTATCAAAGAGGGGCCCATAGTGGCGAGGCCCCTCCATCTTCGTCGATGTCTATCTCCTTTTTTCTCTCTCTCTTTCTATGATTATGGCCCACCTAATGTGTGCATTTCATCCATGCCATCTACTGGTGGACCCCATCTATGTGGGACACACCATGATATTTATATGCCATCCCAACCGTCCATAGGGGGGCCACCTTGAAGTGGCTAACAGTGTGGGGTGGCTGCCTATGAAGTGTGATCTGACGTGGCCCCACCCAGCTCCATAGCTCAAATGGCAGTCCGAGTGAAAGATGCCTCATTTTAAAACTGGAGGTCTTGGTATCGATCCCTGTGGTGGTGGCTAACATGAAGTGTATTCGCATGAGTGTACTGATGTGGGTGTGGACTGACCGTGGGGTCCATGGGACCCATCCACTCCCTCCATCCGTCCAGATGGGCCACACCATAGTGTATGGGTCTTATCCAAACCGTCCACTATTTCTGAACGGTGGGGCCCACATCCGTGTGGGGCCCTCCCTGACACATCTAGATCATAGCTCAACTGGCAAACTAAGTGAAGGATACCTCGTTGCAACACTAAGGCCTTGGCATCGATTTCCTATTGGGGGTGGTTAACTGTGCAGTGTACGGTGGAGTCCATGAGACCCACCTACACCGTCCACCCATTTTGATGGGCCACGCCATCGGGGTATTCATCCAAGCCGTCCACCATCTTTGGATGGTGGGACCCACTCCCATGTGTGGGGCCCTCCCTGATGTTTGTATGGTTATGACTATCTAGGCCCTGGACGGCTTGGATATTTGAAGGGTTCATATATATATTATATTATATATACTATGCATTATGTATTTATTATATATTATATATTATATTTAATATATATGTTGTGGTGGGCCCTACGTGAGACCCACCTTTGCCTTCTCACAGCAACAATAGTTACACGTGCATGTAAATATAATATTATATATTATATTTCCTATATATTAATGAAATACATAGGAACCCACCTCTTTTAGGGCCATACGTGGAAGCCAACTCTTTTAAGGACTGCACTCTCCCTATCTCTCTCTGAACGTCCATACATGATGAATGTGTTTTACACGATGTCGTACATCTGTGTTGATGGTGGGATCCACTGCCATATGATGACAGCAAGTTCTGTGGGTCCCACTCCTAAGGAGGTTTGTTATGTTATATATGAATATATATTATGTTATATATATATTATATTATATATACATAATGGTGGGCCCTACGAGGGACCCACCTTTGCCCTCCTAGTGCAACCAGCTGCCTATGCAGTAACTATCTAGTTGCCTCTTAGTTGGCAATAAGCCCGCAGGCCCCGCATTGATGTATATGTCTTATTAACACCGTCCACTGTTTAAACGGTGGGGCTCATCCCTGATGCATGTGTTGTATGCATGCCGTCCAATCATTGTGAGATCATTTTACAGCATGGGGAATATAATGGTGAGCCAAATCTAAAGTTCAAGTGGACCCCACCATTTAACTAGTGGATCGTGATATCCACCTTTCAACTTCTAAGGGCAATAGTAGTTTCCAACTTAGTTAATATTTGTTTTCATTTTATCTATCTCTATGTTAGCTTGTGAATAGGTCGGATCTCAAAAATATATGAGGGTGGGCCCAATTTGATATACTTGAGGCCCATTTGATTTATCCCATTCGACTCGGCCCATATGATTAGGCACATCTGGGTGTAGTTATGGCCCATCCATTGAGGCCCACCTTGATATATATGAAGCCCATGTTATGATGCCCATTTATTGTATTTAGGACCCATGGGTCGAGGCCCAATTGGATGTATACAAGTCCATTATAATGTGAGACTCTACCATGGTTTGTGTAATGATGTTTACAACAGTCGTGCCTTGGGTGTAATGTTGTTTTGATGTCCACATTATAAGAATAATGTTGAAAATGTCTGCATTATAATTCTCCTTAAGGCCCATTGTTAGGCCCATACCTGTAGGCCGTCTAGGCCCATCTTCGTTATGAACAACATCCGTCACCATGTATCATGTTTAGTATAGTTCCATGATCCATGATCATATAGATCATATGTATGCTTGATATGAGAAGTGATTGATCATAGCATATGCCTTCAGGCAGATTGTTTAGGGGCTCCCAGTTAGGCAGTGTTACCCTACATGAGCGTACGATAAGCACAAGATTGTTGCATGACTGAGTAGTGTGATTCATGCATTTCGCATTATGTGACATGATTACCGTATGCCCTAGCGACATCAGGGTCTTAGCCTCTACAAGCGTATTGTGGTTGAAAGGATTGGATACCAAAAATCTTATTCTACATGGGGTGCTATAGATATCCCTGAATGAAAGTCTCTAAACCCTTAGGGTACCAAGAGGTTGATCAAACGTCTAGACCGAGTGAGTGCATGAGTTCCAAGTGCCGATTACCAGAAGGCTGCGCTTTCCACTGTGTCATGGTCGGTTGGAAGAGGGTGAGGCCTTACCGCCCATGAGGAGGGGGCAAAGCTAGGTTGAGTTTGACCAGCTCGAGAAATGGGTCCGCTATCGATGAGCCGAGCCTGATATTGGTAGGCGGATAGTGAGGTCTCTTCCACTTACCTTATTGCGCGCGATGGGGCGACAATCTGGTTTAGAGTGTACTAGACCCTAGTGATATCCTAGATTTGAACTATATTGATATGTGGACTTAGATGAAGATTTGTATGCTTGATTTGCATCTCGCACGCATGGCCTTAGTATGACCAACATCATTCATGACTTGCATCGCATAGCCTTGGTACGGTCAATAGTATTCATGGATCTATCAGCATATTTCGTATTACTCTGATATTGTATGATCATATTACTACCTTGTGCACACACTTTTACCACCCTCTAAGCTTTCTATAAGCTTATGCACGACCGTTACGTGTATGTGACGTTTTATCGCAGCAGTGCTGAGGCAGGAGCGCATATCAGATCAGCTTAGTGCTCTTGTCTATCATCATTATATTTCCCTTTATGCTCATTGTACTTGTAAAATTTTTTATCATAGTGAACATGTAATGAAGTTTTTGGTTGTTGTTGGTAGGTTATGCCTTTAGTTATGCTTATTACGAATTAAACTGATGTTGAAAATCCTCCTCATAGCATCCTAAGATCGAAACCTGGCGAATGGGCGCTAGGAACCAAGAATGGGGTTCTACGGAGGCTGTCGGTGCCAGATTCGGTGATTGGGAATTTTGTGAGCTCATTTTTCATGTTTGGGGTGTGACAGAAGTTGGTATCAGAGCATAACTTGAAAATAACAGAGAACAACATTATATGTCTGCTATGAGTTTAGAATGAGTAAGTCCCGAGTTCAAATAGCTTAACGATCTTTTATTACGGACCCTTAACGTGCGTGCCTTCAAGAGTTTTCAAAGTTGATAGGCGCCTTCACTCTTTCCTGTAGGACAAGATGCCCAAGAGAGTGACCCAATTGACTCCTGCACCACCACCTGAGACTCGCGCTCCACCACCTGCGGCTCCATCGCTACCACCTATGATCCCCACTCCACCACCAGAGATTCCTACTACCCAGCCTATGGATGCAGCTCCTCCACCAGAGACCGGTGCCGATCCGACCGTATCCATGAGTGCCTCCCAGTTACAGTAAATGTTGCAGTCTGTGACGGCCGCACTTCAGGGGCAGGGCAGGCACCCCATTGTTTCACCCGCCCAGGTAGAGCAGGAGTGCGCGAGCACCCTCCTTCCTGAGTTTCAATGACTGGATCCCCCACGTTTATAGGGTGAGCCAGACCCAACGGCAGCTGAGAGATGGTGCTCCGACGTGGAGAAGATATTTGATAGGATGGGATGCACGACCGAGCGGCGAGTTCGATTAGCTGAATTTCTTCTCCATGGTGAGGGTGAGCATTGGTGGCATCAGTCTCCAGAGCAGCAAGCGCCGATTTTGTGTGGACATTGGAGGATTTTATAGATTGGTTTGACTGATAGTATTTTCCTGATCACATCTGACAACAGTGAGTATTGGAATTTGAGGCCTTGATGCAGGGTGATATGATAGTGGCTCAGTATACAGCTCATTTTGTAGCACTGCCCAGGTTTGCACCATACCTGGTAGATGAGGAGGAACGAAGAGCCCGTCGATTCTAGGATGGCACGCGTTACATTCTTGGAGGCCGTGTTATTCTGCATGAGCTCCCGACTTTCGAGGGAGTGGTACGGAAGGCCTAGATTTTTTAGGCTGAATGGGCTGGTTCTCTGTCTGATCACAGTCAGAGGAGAGATTGGAAGAGGCGGGTTCCTTCCGATGACTCCCAGCAGCGTCCACTGCAGTAGCAGAGGCGCACAGGTCACCCACCCTTCCGAGCACCATTAGCACCTCTAGCACCACTTCCGAGGCAGTTCACCGGCACCTGTTTTGGGTGTGGTGTGACGAGGCCCCATATGTGGGAGTGTTCTCACCCCTAGTAACAGCAACAACTGAGAGGTACACATCAGCCTCCACCACAGCAATAGCAGTGACCCCCACAGTAACAACGACAGTAGCCCCCACCACCGAGGCCACCTCAGCAGCAGCATCAACACCAACCTCAGAGGTCGCAACAGCAAAGGCAGTAATTTCGACCGCCTCAGTGACCCCAACAGTAGCAGTACGCTCAGAGGGGTCAGGCACCTCCCCAGCCGGCTCAGGCTATGTTCTACGCGGCTCAACAGGATCCGCAGTCATTTGGAAGGGTCGTCGAGGGTATATTTTTAGTCTCTACATGCATCGCACATGTGTTGTTTGATTCTAGTGCATTACATTCTTTTGTAGCTGAGAGTTTCTGCCAATCACTAGCTTACTGTTGGAGTTTGCTAGTGAAGGACTGTCAGTATCGACTCCCTTGGGGAAGACTACAATGTTGGGCTGATTTTGTTCATCTTGCCCTGTTCTAGTTGGGGATACATTTTTGCTTGCTGATTTGTTTGCTTTGCCGATGTCCGAGTTCGATTTCATCCTGGGCATTGATTGGCTCACCGAGTACTATGCCAAATTAGACTGCATCACGAGGACAGTCACATTTTGTATACCCGGCGTGCCGCAGTTCCAGTTCATTACAGAGCCCAAAGGAGAGCCGTTGTCTTGTGTGATGTCGTGTGCCATGGAGGAGCCCATAGTAGTGAGCATCGACCAGTTTCTTATGGTTTACGATTTTCCTGATGTATTTCAGGAGATTCAGGGATTACCGCCTCGTCAACTCACCGAGTTTCAGATTGATCTCGTGCCCAGTACCGCGCCTATTTCGAAGGCCCCGTATCGTATGACACCATTAGAGTTGTGAGAATTACAGAAGCAGTTGGACAAGTTACACGAGTTAGGCTTTATCCGTCCGAGTAGTTCATTGTGGGGAGCGTCGATACTCTTCATGAAGAAGAAGGATGGCTCGTTGAGGCTCTACGTGGATTATTGTGTGCTCAACAAAGTCATGATCAAGAATAAGTACCCACTCCCAAGGATTGATGATTTGTTTGATCAGCTGCAGGGTACATAGTTCTTTTCGAAGATTGACCTGCGTTTCGGTTATCATCAGATTCAGGTCGGAGAGGAGGACATTCTGAAGACAGCTTTCAGGACACGCTACAGTCATTTTGAGTTTCAGGTCATGTCCTTTGGACTGACCAATGCACCTACAGTATTCATGCAGTTAATGAACGAGGTCTTCCGCCCATATCTCGATCAGTTTGTTATAGTCTTCATCGACGACATTCTGATTTGTTTGAGGACTCATGAGGAGCACGAGCAGCATTTGGAGATTACCTTACAGACCCTCCATGCACACCAGTTGTATGCGAAGCTGGAGAAGTGCGAGTTCTGGCAGGAGGAGGTGAAGTTCCTCGGTCATGTGATGACGAGGGAGGGTGTCACAGTGGACCCCTCGAATGTTGAGGCAGTGCATCAGTGGGACCAGCCCACGACTGCGTCCAAGATTCACAGTTTCCTTAGTTTAACGGGCTACTACAGGCGTTTCTTTGAGGGCTTCTCCCGTATTGCAGCCCTACTGACCAGATTGACTCGGAAGGGCCAGAGTTTATTTGGAGTGACGCCTGTGAGCGAGCATTTATAGAGTTGAAGGATCACCTCACGTCCTCTCCTGTCATCACCCTTCCCTCTGGGAGTGATGAATTTATTGTATTCACCAATGCCTCAATATTGGTTTGGGTGTTGTCCTAATGCAGCACAGGAGACCGGTGGCCTTCGCGTGTCGACAGCTCAAGGTCCATGAGCTAAACTACCCCACGCATGATTTAGAGCTGGCTGAAGTTGTCTTTGCACTGAAAGTGTGGAGGTACTATCTCTATGGGGTTAGGTTTAAGCTCTTCTCCGATCACAAGAGCTTGAAGTACCTCTTCTCGCAATTTGAGTTGAACATGAGGCAGAGGCACTGGATGGAGCTCCTGAAGGACTATGATTTCGATCTTCAGTACCACCCAGGTAAGGCGAACATGGTGGCAGATGCCCTCAGCCGTCAGCCACGAGGCCTGGTGGCACATATGATGATTCAGGAGTGGTTGATGCTTGAGGATATAGCAGAGTATGATTTTGAGTTCTCCCTGCAGTCTTCTATCATGCAGTTATCGAGCCTATCGATTCAACCCTCTCTTGTCGCAACGGTGATCGAGGCTCAGCAGGTTGATGAGTCATTGCAGAGTTATATGTCTGAGGTAGCATCTGAAAGTCAGGTAGATTGGCAGATTGGTACAGATGGTGGACTTCACTTCAGAGGCCGATTATGTGTCCCAGATATTTTTGAGTTGCGCAGAGATCTTATGACCGAGGCACATTGATCGCAGTTTTCTATCCACCCTAACTCGATGAAAATGTATCGCGACATGAGGCGATAGTATTTTTGGGTGGGGATGAAGCACTAGATTGCCAGTTTTGTAGCCGAGAGTGACACGTGCCAGCATGTCAAGGCCGATCATCAGAGACCTCCTGGTCTATTGCAGCCATTGAGCATCCTGATGTGGAAGTGGGAGCACGTGTCAACAGATTTCATTATGGGCTTACCGAGGACTCAGCACGGTCATGACGCCATCTAGATTGTTGTGGATCGTCTCACAAAGTCGGAACATTTCATTGCGATGCGTGCGACTTGGTTTATGGATTGGCTTATGAAATTATTCATCAAGGAGATTGTGAGACTACATGGCGTTCCAGTCTCGATTGTTTCTGACCGAGACTCGAGGTTCACATCTTAGTTTTGGAAAAGCTTCTAAAGATCGATGGGGACTGATTTGCAGCTCAACACCGTGTACCATCCACAAACCGATGGCCAGACCGAGAAGGTCAACCAGATCCTTAAGGATATGCTTCGGGCCTACGCTATTGATTTCGTGGGTAGCTAGGATGAGCATCTACGATTAGATGAGTTCACGTACAACAATAATTATCAGTCGACCATTGGTATGGCTCCTTTCAAGGCACTACATGGCAGATCATGCAAATCACCGAGTTGTTAGACCGAGGTTGAAGAGCGTCATCTCCTAGGTCTCGAGCTTGTGCAGGAGATGTTAGAGGCTATTGATATCATTAGACAGAGGATGCGCATAGCTCAGAGTCGGCAGAAGAGTTTTGCTGATCATCGACGTCATCCCTTGGAGTTGGATGTAGGGGACCATGTGTATCTCAAGGTCTCGCCCATGAAGGGCATAGTTCGATTTGGAGCGAAGGGTAAGCTTGTCCTGAGATTCATAGAACCTTTTGAGATCACTAGGTGTGTTGGCACTGTTACCTATCATCTTGCCTTGCCATCTCGGTTGTCTGAAATCTACAACATTTTTCATGTCTCTATCTTGAGGAAGTGTGGGTCAGACATTGTTCCTGTTATTGATTGGCAGCCGTTAGAGGTTTGTGAGGATGCTTTCTATATTGAGCAACCAGTTTGTATCCTTGATCGGAAGGAGTAGGTCCTCCGGACTAAGGTCATTCCGTTAGTGAAGGTTCAATGGGGTCACCATTCTGTTGAGGAAGCCTCTTGGGAGCGTGATGTCAAGATTCAAGAGCGTTATCCCCACCTCTTTGATGATTGATCATGCATTGTATTTCATATGCTATCTCTGATTTTATATGATAATGTTATGTTCCTTCTTCCTCTCGAGTTATGCCTAGTTACAACGATTATGTGAATTTAGAGGATGAAATTTTTATTAGGAGGGGAGAGATATAAGCCCCGTATCCTAGACCGTACCATTCCGTAGACTTCAGCAATCTTCCCGGTCGAATTTTAGTGACCTTCGACCCTTAACTGGCATTTGAGCGTGACCCAGCGTCACATGCCGTCAACCTGAATCGACTTAATCCGAGACTTGTGCTCTAGCGACCGCGCCGTCGCCGGAGATCCAATGCCGTGACTCGAGCGCCGAGGCGATAACCAAGCCAGGAGATATGGGACCACGTTCAGTGTGAGAAAAATGTCATGCGTGTGAATTTCGAGAGAATCTCTATGACTTGTCACCTCAATCAATCAATCAATCCCATCATGTTAAGTACGCATCACCTTTCACCCATTCCCAAGTAACCCCAAAGTCAAAAGTTTCTTACACAACCCCATACTTTTCTTACACCATTTGCCACAAAAGTCAAAAAGGCTCTTACACACCCATCACTCACCACATCAACACATTCATCACTCCACCACCCATCTCTCTCTCTCCCTTTGCAAACCTCTCTCTCATTTTCAAACTCATTCCTAAGTAAGCGAAAGGCTCACACATTGTAAGACCCGTATCTTGGTCCGTACCTTTTCATAGACTTTCTCGGTCTTACCGGTCGAATTCCGGTGACCTTCGACCCTTAACCGATATCGACGCGCGACCCTGATTCATATGCCGACAACCCGAGTCGACTCAACCATAGACTAATACCATAGCGACGGCACCGTTACCTCGGTTCCGAGGCGATACCCTGGTCAAGAGTTGTAGACCGACGTTCGGTGCGAGAAAATGCCGCGCGTTGCGAAAACTAAGGGAATCTCTACGATGTGTCACATGAATCACATCAATCTCATCAATCAATCAATCCATCAAGCCATCACATGTCAAGTACACATCACTTTATTCCCTTTTCCCAAGCAACCACAAAAGTCTCCCAAACCCATACCTCTCTTACACAAAAAGCCACAAAAGTCAAGTTTTTCTTACACCTCCCATACCTCTCTTACACAAAAGCCTCAAAAGTCAAGCTTTTCTTACACAACCATCACTCACCACATCCATCCATCACTCTCTCTCTCTCCCTTTACAACTCTCTCTCTTTCTCTCTTTCTCATTTCAAAAATCTCCAAGCAAAAGAGCCCATACGTATGGAATTTTCCAAGAATCCCTAAACTCCAAGTGGCCCACCTCTTCATCCCAAGATCTCTCATCTCAACCCTCCATTCTTCATCTCATCCATTGAAGTTGAAGCTAAGGTGCCAAGGAACCCCTAGGAGCAAGAAGATAGGACGGTGGGTGCTAGATCATACTAATTTTTCTCATTTTTATGATGAGCCAAGTGAGGCCCACCGATCCATGGTGTGGATCTCACTTGGGACCCTAATATGTGGCCGATGGACCACTTGGATCATCATGATCATTCCATGATGGGGCCATTCTCCATGGACCCCATCATGATATTTATTTCATTTAGAAAGGTCATCTAGACCGTCCATATCGGTGGGGAATGGATCTCCACCGTTGATTTACATTTTTGATGATCTCATGCTCAAAGAGATCCATTTATTGTATGATTTCATTCAAGGGCAGTCTCATAGTGGCGGAGCCCTCCATCACAAGGCTTGTCCCACTCTCCATGTCTCTCTCTCTCTTTTATTTATTTTATTTTATTTTATTTTATTTTATTTTATTTTATTTTTATGCAATAGGATTATGTGGCCCACTTGAATGGATCCCACCTTGAGGTATTTATTTTTATTCAAGTGGAGCCCACCGTAGACGTTGTACCCATGTCACCCATCAGTGGTGGCCCACTTCATCGGGGCCCACCACTCTCTAAAAAAAAAAATAATAAAACCGTCCAGCGTCTGGGATGCTGGACGTTTCAAAAGAAAGAAGAAAGGGAATGAAGAAAAGTGAGGCATTTGGGTGGCCCACTTGCTTAGGCCCCACTGTGATGTATTTAAACAATCCAAGCCGTCCATCCTCTTACCTACGGTGTTTTAGCCGTTGGGTAGAAGTTTTGGCCTGATTGGAAGACCTGGTGGGCCATAGCATCAAAGAACGTATCATTACCATTTAAGGATCCTTTTCTGTTTTTATTTCAATTTCTAATCCCAAAAAAATTTAAACTTTGGACTCATTTCGACTGTTGCGGGCTGCTGAACGTAATGGATGGGGCGGATTTCCTTGATGCCGGCCCCACATAGGGAAATCCTTAAAAATTCGTGATTTAAAAAAAAAAATACTAACACAGCAGCCAACGCTACTGTGTCAGCGGTGCAGGCAGCGCCTGCTGCACTACGGCGGGCGGGAGGTCGAGCGCATCCCACGGCTGTTGCCGTGGGCCCCACCATGATGTAAGTTTTGTATTCACACAGTCCACGAGGTGGGCCACCCAGAGTAGTGGGCCCCCTCCAAGTTTCAGCCCTATCCAACACTCAGGTGGCCCACGGTGCAGAAAATAATGGAATGGAACCTCTGCCATTGAAAACCTCCCGTGGGCCACAATAGTTTTGGATCATGATGAAATTTGTGTTTTCCCTTCATCCAGGTCTGAGTGACCTTATGAACGGTTTGGATGGCTTAGAAACATTACAGTGGGCCCCACATGGGACCCACAATGATGTATGCGTTTTATCTCCACCGTCCGGCGGACGGTGGAGCCCAGGGTGATGTTTGTGGAGCCCTTTGGGCGTGCGTGCATGTGAGCGTGCATGCGTGTGTGCATACAACGTGAGTGTGTGTTTGTGTGCGCGTGCAGCGTGAGTGCATGCAGCGTGTGTGTGTATATATATATATATATATATATATATATATATATATATATATATATATATATATATATATATATATATTACTATATATAGCGTTAATATAATATATTATATTATTTATAATATTATAATATATTATATACAATATTGTATATATTATATATATATATATATATATATATATATAATATTTGTAGACTTCATGTTACATACATGATGGTGGGTCTTCATGTGGGCCCCCACCATTGATACAGGTGCTACATCTAATCTGGCCGTCCACTTTAAAGATCATTTTATGGAATGACTCAAAGTATGAGCCAGATCCACAGTCCAAGTGGACCCCATCTTAGCATGATTTGAGGCTCATCTTAATGTATTTGTGACATTTATTGGGGCCCACTTTGATGTGGACGTAAGGCCCATGGGATTGGACCATTTGATATATCCCAAGGCCCTTGGGTCCAGACCCATTTAATTTATAAAAGGGCCTATGGGTTAGGCCCATTTGACTTGTAAAAGGCCTATGAGTTTAGGCCCATTTAAATTGTATAAAGCCTATGAGTACAGGCCCATCTGATTTCTAGAAGCATACGGGTTTAGGCTCACTTGATGCATTCTAAGGATCAACGGGTTATGACCCATTGCAATGCGCATAAGGCCCATTGGAGCGGCCCATCGACGTGGCCCATTTGATAAATAAAAGGCCCATAAGATGTAGCCCATTTGATGTATTTAAGGCCCAATGGGATGTACCTAAAGTCCATTGCAATGTGTGAGCCCAACACGGTTTATGTAACGATGTTTGTGACGATCGTACCTTGGGAGTAATGTTGGTTTAACGTCCATATTGCGAGTGTAATGTTGGTTGGATGTCTACATTATGACTCTCCTTAGAGCCCATTACTGGGCCGTACTTATTGTGTATAGGCCGTCCAGGTCCATCTGCATTGTAAGATAGTTCATTTTATTATAACATGTTTAGTACAGTTCCATGACTCATGATCATACGCATCATATGTATGCTTGACGTGAGAATTGTCTGATCATATCATTTGCCTTCGGGCAAGTTGTTTATAGGCTCCCGGTTATGTGGTGTTGCCCTACATGAGCGCACGATATGCACAGGATTTGATGCATGACTAGATAGCGTGAATCATGCATATCGCATTGTATGACATGGATGTTGTACGCCCTAGCGACATCGGGGTCGTAACTTCCACAGATGTATCGTGGTTGGCAGGATTGAATATCGAAAATCTGGTTCTACATGGGGTACTATAGATATCCCTAGGTGAAAGTCCCTAAACCCTTATGGTACCAAGAGGTTGCTCCAACGTCTAGACCGAGTGGGTGGATGAGCGTTGAGTGCCGATTACCAGACGGTTACGCTCTCCACTGTGTCGTGGTCGGTTGGAAGGGGGTGCGACCTTACCCGCCCGAGTGTAGGGGGCAATGCTAGGCTGAGTTTGACCAGCTCGAGGAATGGGTCTGCTATCGACAAGTCGCGCTTGATATTGGCAGACGGATAGTGAGGTCTCTTCCACTTACCTTCTTGCGCGCGATGTGGCGGCAGTCTGGTTTAGAGTGTACTAGACCCTGGTGATATCCCATATTTGAGCTGTATTGATGTGTGGACATAGATGAGGATCTGTATGCTTGAGTTGCATTGCACATCGCATGGCCTTGGGATGGCCGATACCATTCATGTCTTGCATTGCATAGCCTTGGTATGGCTCATGATATTATGGTTCCATCTGTATATTTCGCCTTACTCTGACATTGCATGTTCATATTACTACCTTGTGCACACACTTTCACCACCCTCTAAGCTTTCTATAAGCTTATGCACGACCGTTGCGTGTAGGTGACGTTGGTTCGCAGCAGCGCTGAGGCAGGAGCACGTTGCAGAGCGTTTTGGAGTTTTTTGTTCTTTACCATTATATTTCCCTTTATGCTCATTGTACTTGTAAAGTTTTTGATCATAGTGAAAATGTAATGGAGTTCTTGGTTGTTGTTTGTGGGTTATGCCTTTGGTTATGCTTATTACGAATCAAACTGACATTGAAAATCCTCCTCGTAGCATCCCAGGATCGGAACCTGGCGAATGGGAGCTAGGAGCCGAGAATGGGGTTCTAAGGAGGCTGTCGGCGCCAGATTTGGTGATCAGAAATTTTGTGAGCCTGGTTTTCGAGTTTGGGACGTGATAGAAGTTGGTATCAGAGCATAACTTGGAAATAACCGAGAACAACATTACATGTCTGCTATGAGTATACAATGGCTAAGTCCCAAAGTTCGGATAGCTTCGCGACCTTCTAATATAGACCGTTAATATATGTACCTTCGAGAGTTTTGAAGTTGATAGGCGCCTTCGCTCTTTCTTGTAGGACATGGTGCCTGGGAGGGTTATCCGATCGACTCCCGCACCACCACCTGAGGATTCCGATTCACCATCGGATGCTCCATCTTTACCCCCTGCGTCTCCCGTTCCACCCTCAGAGATCCCTGCTTCCTTCCCTGAGGATGACATTCCTCCACCTGAGGCCGATGCAGAGCTGACCGTGACTGTGAGTGCCTCTCAGTTACAACAGATGTTACAGGCTGTGACAGCCGCACTCCAGGGACAGGGCAGGCGCCCAGTTGTTTCACCAGCTCAGGTAGAGCAGGAGCCCGCGAGCGCCTTACTTCGTGAGTTCAGACGGCTTGATCCCCCACGTTTCCAGGGCGATCCAGATCCGACCGCAGCAGAGAGATGGCGCTCCGATGTGGAGAAGATTTTCGATACCATGTCATGTACGACCGAGCAGCTCATCCGGCTAGCTGTATTTCTCTTCCAGGCTGAGGTTGAGCATTGGTGGACCTCTGTTACCCATGTTGCCGGACCTGATTATGTCTGGACATGGGAGGACTTTGTTGACCGATTCGAGGAGCAGTACTTAGCTGACCATATCCGTCGTCAGCGAGCCTTAGAGTTCAAGACTCTGGTGCAGGGAGACATGACTGTGGCGCAGTACGCAGCCCGTTTTGTGGCGCTATCGAGATTTACACCTTATATGGTTGATGACAAGGGGCGAAAGGCCCGCCGTTTTGAGTACGGCTTACGTTACGGCCTACAAGGTCGTGTTATTGGGCATGAGCTCCCTACTTTCCAGGCAGTAGTGTAGAGAGCTCAGATTTATGAGACTAAGTGAGCCGGTTCTCAGTCTGATCATGGTCAGAGGAGAGACCGGAAGAGGCAGGCTTCTTCCAGTGATTCCCAGCAGCGTCGACCACAGCAGCAAAGGCACATAGGTCGCCCAGCCTTCAAAGCACCATCAGCACCATCAGCACCTCCACTGCCACCTCAGAGGCAGTTCACCGGCACTTGCTTCAGGTGTGGTGCGACAGGACACCGTTCATGGGAGTGTCCCAACCCCCAGCAGCAGCAGAGACCCCCACAGCAGTAGAGACCTCCACTGCAGCAGCAGAGACCCCCACAGCAGCAGCGATAGCAGCCTCCACCACCGAGGCCACCTCAGCAACAGCATCAGCATCATTACCAGCCTCAGAGGCCACAGCAGCAGAGGCAGCAGTTTCGACCGCCTCAGCGACCCCATCAGCAGCAGCAGAACGCTCAGAGGGGACAGGCACCTCCCCAGCCAGCTCAGGCTAGATTCTATGCGGCTCAGCAGGATCCGCAGTCATCTGGAGGAGTCGTTGAGGGTATACTTCCAGTTTCTACATGCATTGCACGTGTGCTGTTTGATTCCGGTGCATCGCACTCTTTTGTGGCTGAGAGTTTCTATCGATCGGCTGGTTTACCGTTGGAGTCTGCTGGTGAGAGCCTATCAGTATCGACTCCCTTGGGGAGGACTGCAGTATTAGGATGATTTTGTTCGTCTTGCCCCGTTCTAGTTGGGGATACCTTTCTGCCTGCCTATCTGTTCATTTTGCCGATGTCTGAGTTCGACGTCATCCTAGGCATGGATTGGCTCGCTGAGTATTATGCCATTTTCGACTGCGCCGCGAGGACCGTCAGGTTCTGTATACCCGGCGTGCCACAGTTTCAGTTCGTTGCAGAGGCCAGAGGAGAGTGGTTGTCTTATTTGATGCCCTGCGTCATAGAGGAGCCTGTTGACGCTTGCATCGACCATTTGCCCATAGTATGCGATTTTCTCGATGTGTTCCAAGAGATTCCGGGATTACCGCCTCGTCGACTCACCGAGTTCCAGATTGATCTTGTGCCCGGTACCACGCCTATTTCAAAGGCCCCGTATCGTATGGCACCGTTGGAGTTACGGGAACTGCAGAAGCAGTTGGACGAGTTACGTGAGTTGGGCTTTATCCGTCCGAGCAGTTCTCCGTGGGGAGCGCCGATACTCTTTGTGAAGAAGAAGGATGGCTCGTTGAAGCTCTGCGTTAACTACCGCGAGCTCAATAAAGTCACGATCAAGAACAAGTACCCGCTCACTAGGATTGATGATTTGTTTGACCAGCTGCAGGGTACACAGTTCTTTTCGAAGATTGACCTGCGTTTCGGTTATCATCAGATTCGGGTCCGAAATGAGGACATTTTGAAGACAGCATTCAGGACGCGTTACGGTCATTTTGAGTTTCAGGTCATGTCCTTTGGACTGACCAATGCACCCGCGGTCTTCATGTAGCTGATGAACCAGGTCTTCCGCCCATATCTGGATCAGTTTGTTGTAGTCTTCATCGATGACATTCTGATCTATTCGAGGACCCGTGAGGAGCACGAGCAGCATTTAGAGATTACTTTGCAGACCCTCCGTGCACACCAGCTGTATGCGAAGCTGGATAAGTGCGAGTTTTGGCAGGAGGAGATGAAGTTCCTCGGTCACGTGGTGACGAGGGAGGGTGTCGCAGTGGACCCCTCGAAGGTCGAGGCAGTGCGTCAGTGGGGCCAGCCCACGACTGCGACAGAGATCCATAGTTTCCTTGGTTTGGCGGGCTATTACCGACGTTTCATCGAGGGTTTTTCTCGTATTGCAGCCTCGCTGACTAGGTTGACCCGGAAGGCCGCAGAGTTTATCTGGAGTGACGCCTGTAAGCGAGCATTTATGGAGTTGAAGGACCATCTGACGTCCGCTCCTGTCCTCACTCTTCCCTCTAGGAGTGACGGATTCATTGTGTTCACTGATGCCTCGCATATCGGTTTGGGTGCTGTCCTGATGCAGCACGGGAGACCAGTGGCCTTTGCGTCTCGTTAGCTCAAGGTCCATGAGCTGAACTATCCTACGCATGACTTAGAGCTGGCTGCAGTTGTCTTCGCACTGAAGGTGTGGAGGCACTATCTTTATGGGGTTAGGTTCGAGCTCTTCTCTGATCACAAGAGCTTGAAGTACCTCTTCTCGCAGTCTGAGTTGAATATGAGACAGAGGCGCTGGATGGAGCTCTTGGAAGACTATGATTTTGACCTCCAGTACCACCCGGGCAAGGTGAACGTGGTGGCAGATGCCCTCAGCCGTCAGCCACGAGGCCTAGTGGCACATATGATGATTCAGGAATGGCGGATGCTTGACTATATTGCAGCATATGACTTTGAGTTCGGCCTGCAGTCTTCCAATGTACAGTTATCGAGCTTGTCGATTCAACCGTCTCTTGTCGCTAGGGTGATCGAGGTTCAACAGGCTGATGAGTCGTTGCAGAGTTATATGGCTGAGGCGGCATCTGAGGGTCAGGCTGATTGGCAGATCGGTACAGACGGTGGACTTCGCTTCAGAGGCCGATTATGTGTCCCGGATATTCTAGAGTTGCGCAGAGATCTTATGACCGAGGCACATCGATCGCGATTTTCTATCCACCCGGGCTCGAAGAAGATGTACCGTGACATAAGGCGACAGTATTTTTGGGCAGGGATGAAGCGCCAGATCGTCAGTTTTGTGGCCGAGTAGGACACGTGCCAGCGTGTCAAGGCTGATCATCAGAGACCTCCTAGTCTATTGCAGTCGTTGAGCATCCCGATGTGAAAGTGGGAGCACGTGTCGACTGATTTCATTATGGGTTTGCCGATGACTCAGCGCGGTCATGACATCATCTGGGTTGTCGTGGATCGTCTGACGAAGTCGGTACATTTCCTTGAGATGTGTGCGACTTAGTCTATGGACCGGCTTGCGAGATTATTTATCGAGGAGATTGTGAGACTGCATGGCGTTCCAGTCTCAATCATTTCTGACCGAGACTCGAGGTTCATGTCTCAGTTTTGGGGGAGCTTTCAGCGAGCGATGGGGACTGATTTACTGCTCAGCACCGCGTACCATCCGCAGACCGATGGCCAGACCGAGAGGTTCAATCAGATACTTGAGGATATGCTTCGGGCCTACGCGATTGACTTCGGGGGTAGCTGGGATGAGTATCTACGATTGGCTGAGTTCGCGTACAATAAAAGCTATCAGGCGACCATCGGCATAGCTCCTTTTGAGGCACTATATGGCAGACCATGCAGATCACCGAGTTGTTGGACCGAGGTTGGAGAGCGCCGTCTCCTAGGTCCCGAGCTTGTGCAGGAGACTTCAGAGGCTATTGACATCATCAGGCAGAGGATGCGCACAACTCAGAGCTGACAGAAGAGTTCTGCTGATCGTCGGCGTCGTCCCTTGGAGTTTGATGTAGGGGACCATGTGTATCTCAAGGTCTCGCCCATGAAGGGCGTAGTTCGATTTGGAGCAAAGGGCAAGCTTGCCCCGAGATTCATAGGACCTTTTGAGATTACTGAGCGCGTTAGCGCCGTGGCCTATCGGCTTGCCTTGCCATCACAGTTGTCCGGCGTCCACGATATTTTCCACGTCTCCATGTTGAGGAAGTGTGGGTCAGACATAGTTCCCGTGATTGATTGGCAGTCGCTGGAGGTTCGTGAGGACGCTTCTTACATTGAGCAGCCAGTTCGTATCCTTGATCGGAAGGATCAGGTCCTCAGAACCAAGGTCATTCCATTGGTGAAGGTGTAGTGGGGTCACCATTCTGTAGAGGAGGCTTCTTGGGAGCGGGAGGCTGAGATTCGAGAGCGTTATCCTCATCTCTTTGATGGTTGATCATGTGATGTATTTTGTATGCTGTCTTCGATTCTATATGATGATGTTATGTCGCTTCTTCTTCATGAGTAATGCTTAGTTGCGATGCTTGTGTAAATTTTGAGGAAAATTTTTTTACGAGGGGAGAGCTGTAAGACCCGTATCTTGGTCCGTACCTTTCCGTAGACTTCCACGGTCTTACCGGTCGAATTTCGGCCACCTTCGACCCTTAACCGTTATCGACGCGCGACCCTGATTCATATGCCAACAACCCGAGTCGACTCAACCCGAGACCAATACCATAGCGACCGCACCGTCGTCGCGGTTCTGATGCCGCGACTCGCGCGCCAAGGCGATACCCTGGTCAAGAGTTGTAGACCGACGTTCGGTGCGAGAAAACACCGCGCGTTGCGAAAACTAAGGGAATCTCTACGATGTGTCACATCAATCACATCAATCCCATCAATCAATCAATCCATCAAGCCATCACATGTCAAGTGCACATCACTTTATTCCCTTTTCCCAAGCAACCACAAAAGTCTCCCAAACCCATACCTCTCTTACATAAAAAGCCACAAAAGTCAAGCTTTTCTTACACCTCCCATACCTCTCTTACACAAAAGCCTCAAAAGTCAAGCTTTTCTTACACAACCATCACTCACCACATCCATCCATCACTATCTCTCTCTCCCTTTACAACTCTCTCTCTTTCTCTCTTTCTCATTTCAAAAATCTCCAAGCAAAAGAGCCCATACGTATGGAATTTTCCAAGAATCCCTAAACTCCAAGTGGCCCACCTCTTCATCCCAAGATCTCTCATCTCAACCCTCCATTCTTCATCTCATCCATTGAAGTTGAAGCTAAGGTGCCAAGGAACCCCTAGGAGCAAGAAGATCAGACGGTGGGTGCTAGATCATACTAGTTTTTCTCGTTTTTATGATGAGCCAAGTGAGGCCCACCGATCCATGGTGTGGATCTCACTTGGGACCCTAATATGTGGCCGATGGACCACTTGGATCATCATGATCATTCCATGATGGGGCCATTCTCCATGGACCCCATCATGATATTTATTTCATTTAGAAAGGTCATCTAGACCGTCCATATCGGTGGGGAATGGATCTCCACCGTTGATTTACATTTTTGATGATCCCATGCTCAAAGGGATCCATTTATTGTATGATTTCATTCAAGGGCGGGCTCATAGTGGCGGAGCCCTCCATCACAAGGCGTGTCCCACTCTCCATGTCTCTCTCTCTCTTTTATTTCTTTTATTTTATTTTATTTTATTTTATTTTATTTTTATGTAATAGGATTGTGTGGCCCACTTGAATGGATCCCACCTTGAGATATTTATTTTTATTCAAGTGGAGCCCACCTTAGACGTTGTACCCATGTCACCCATCAGTGGTGGCCCACTTCATCCGGCCCACCACTCTCTAAAAAAAAAATAAAAAAAAATAATAAAATCGTCCAGTGTCTGGGACGCTGGACGTTTCAAAAGAAAGAAGAAAGGGAATGAAGAAAAGTGAGGCATTTGGGTGGCCCACTTGCTTAGGCCCCACCGTGATGTATTTAAACAATCCAAGCCGTTCATCCTCTTACCTACGGTGTTTTAGCCGTTGGGTAGAAGTTTTGGCCTGATTGGAAAACCTGGTGGGCCATAGCATCGAAGAACGTATCATTACCATTCAAGGATCCTGTTCTGTTTTTATTTCAATTTCTAATCCCAAAAAAATTCAAACTTCGGACTCATTTCGACTGTTGCGGGCCGCTGAATGTAATGGACGGGGCGGATTTCCTTGATGCCGGCCCCACATAGGGAAATCCTTGAAAATTCGTGATTTAAAAAAAAAAAAAAACACTAACAAAGCAGCCAACGCTACTGTGTCAGCGGTGCAGGCAGCGCCTGCTGCACTACGGCGGGCGGGCGGTCGAGCGCATCCCACGGCATCACCATGTTGTAAGTTTTGTATTCACACCGTCCACGAGGTGGGCCACCCTGAGTAGTGGGCCCCCTCCAAGTTTCAGCCCTATCCAACACTCAGGTGGCCCACGGTGCAGAAAACAGTGGAATGGAACCTCTGCAATTGAAAACCCCCCGTGGGCCACAACAGTTTTGGATCATGATGAAATTTTTATTTTCCCTTCATCCAGGTCTGAGTGACCTTATGAACGGTCTGGATGGCTTAGAAACATTACAGTGGGCCCCACATGGGACCCACAGTGATGTATGCATTTTATCTCCACCGTCTAGCGGACGGTGGAGCCCAGGGTGATGTTTATGGAGCCCTTTAGGCGTGCGTGCGTGCGTGCGTGTGAGCGTGTGTGCGTACAACGTGTGTGTGTGTGTGCGCGTGCAGCGTGTGTATATATATATATATATATATTATACTATATATAGCGTTAGTATAATATATTATATTATTTATAATATTATAATATATTATATACAATATTGTATATATTATATATATATATAACATTTGTAGACTTCATGTTACATACATGATGGTAGGTCTTCATGTGGGCCCCCACCATTGATACAGGTGCTACATCTAATCTGGCCGTCCACTTTAAAGATCATTTTATGGAATGACTCAAAGTATGAGCCAGATCTACAGTCCAAGTGGACCCCATCTTAGCATGATTTGAGGCTCATCTTAATGTATTTGTGACATTTATTGGGGCCCACTTTGATGTGGACGTAAGGCCCATGGGATTGGACCATTTGATATATCCCAAGGCCCTTAGGTCCAGACCCATTTGATTTATAAAAGGGCCTATGGGTTAGGCCCATTTGACTTGTAAAAGGCCTATGAGTTTAGGCCCATTTAAATTGTATAAAGCCTATGAGTACAGGCCCATCTGATTTCTAGAAGGCCTACGGGTTTAGGCTCACTTGATGCATTCTAAGGATCAACGGGTTATGACCCATTGCAATGCGCATAAGGCCCATTGGAGCGGCCCATCGACGTGGCCCATTTGATAAATAAAAGGCCCATAAGATGTAGCCCATTTGATGTATTTAAGGCCCAATGGGATGTACCTAAATTCCATTGCAATGTGTGAGCCCAACACGGTTTATGTAACGATGTTTGTGACGATCGTACCTTGGGAGCAATGTTGGTTTAACGTCCATATTGCGAGTGTAATGTTGGTTGGATGTCCACATTACGACTCTCCTTAGGGCCCATTACTAGGCCGTACTTATTGTGTATAGGCCGTCCAGGTCCATCTGCATTGTAAGATAGTTCATTTTATTATAACATGTTTAGTACAGTTCCATGACTCATGATCATACGCATCATATGTATGCTTGACGTGAGAATTGTCTGATCATAGCATTTGCCTTCGGGCAGGTTGTTTATGGGCTCCCGTTTATGTGGTGTTTCCCTACATGAGCGCACGATATGCGCAGGATTAGATGCATGACTGGATAGCGTGAATCATGCATATCGCATTGTATGACATGGATATTGTACGCCATAGCGACATCGGGGTCGTAACTTCTACAAATGTATCGTGGTTGGCAGGATTGGATACTGAAAATCTTGTTCTACATGGGGTACTATAGATATCCCTGGGTGAAAGTCCCTAAACCCTTATGGTACCAAGAGGTTGCTCGAACGTCTAGACCGAGTGAGTAGATGAGCGTTGAGTGCCGATTACCAGACGGTTACTGTAACACCCTGAAAATCGGGGGGCGTGTATAAACTCAACTCCCGAGTTCCAGACCGTCACTTATGCAACAAAAATGATTATGATTCAATGTTGTTTGATTTAAAGCATTCACATGAGTAAAAGTATACCAAAACTGCAATTCATACTTCAGATCCAGTAATAAAAGCAAGCGGAAGACTAAACAATATATATATCACTGTATGGAAAAACGAAGTAAATCTCATCTGTCTCCAAAGTATGACTACATCTCTGAGTCTCATATACATATACATGAATAAAAATGTAATGTTCAAAATAGTCCCACTGAAGTCCTATCGATCCAGGTCGCCTACGGAAAGCCATCGTGATACTGCATGTACGAGAACTCGTCCTGGTCCTCGTCGATGTCTGGCTCCACCTCTTGGATCTCAGCCTCACCTGCATCTACAACAGGGTCTGGTGGGTGTTGCAAACACCATCCCGTAACGTGGGAGTGAGTGATCAACTCAGTGGAATCATAGAGCAAAGATTAGCATGTTCACAATTCAATCATGCGATAATAGTAAAGCAGTAAATCAGACAATCCTAATACTGTTGTTAATGCAAGATGACATGACGTGATGTATGCCCTCACCGACGATCTCCCTCATACGGCAACATCTTACGACCGCGGCATGCCACACTCCCTAGAGTGCTCCACATCTTCCAGGCACATGCAATGCTATGGTGATATGATTTCCAAGTTATTATTAGTCCATTCAAACAGCAGGATTAGGAAACTAAGGTACTTCCCTTGTATCAATCCCAACACAGATCCTGTCTAGGGTCGTCACTCCTAGTAATCTCATACGATGTATATTTCGTAGGTCACTGCAAGGGCTGCCAGGGTTGTTGCTCGCACTCGTTGCACCGCTCCCCCATCACCTTATCAATACAAGCATATTGTACTCTACTGCAACGGAAGGGTCGTCGCCTCCCGTGGACTCAGAATACGCTCGCGGTCACTACAAAGGACTCGTCGCCTGATCAGTGTAGGCCGACAGCTAGAATATAGTGTCCCATACCACCATAATCTGCTCACGAGTCTAGGTGCTCACTGGTCACTACGGGGAGGTTTGTGGCCCCAGCGTAGGCCGACAGCTCGACCACGGTGTCCCATACCACCATGCCCGGCTCATGAGTCTTCGTGGATCAAGGTACCATGGTTAACAGGGTTTACAATGGTAAGTTCAGTACCCTAGGTTCAAGCAGTTATGACTCATACAAGGTGAATATACATCGGCCAGTCGGGTTGATTGACGGGCTCGACTAGCGCGATCGCATCTCAAGTCGAACGACATGAAGTGCGTAAAACACTTCGCGTGGCCTAACCACTGCCGCCAACTCCAAACATGAATCGCGTTCATCGACGCGTCGTTCGTGGCTATGACCAGTCAGCCACGAATTCGCTCGGTTACCGACTGCCTGGACTAAGTCTAGTCCCAAACATTTATGGAATCACATCAGCAATTTATGTAAGAGTATTGGAATTAAAATACAATCATGTGAGTATGTTAACACATGTTATAACATTCAACTTAAGCAAATCTTCAAACACATACATTCCATGCATTGTAATGAAATCGTGCATATAGTCAACATGTAGGAAACCATTTAGGTCAGCATATTAATTGAGAAATCAATCTCAAACTACCACATAACATCATTTAATTCAATACATACTAATACAAGCATTTATACAAATACATACACTACACACTTAAGTCTACATATAGTATGTCGACCCAAAGTGCGCAACTAGGCGAATCTCTTCGCCAAACTAATTATGCACGCATTCCTAACTTCCTAATGCGACAACAAGCCATGTCAATCATGTCAGCAAAATATGAATGTAAACCGTACTTCCTACAAATGACTAAAATGCCCTAAATCTCATATTCTTCGTTAATTTACGAAATAGGAAACGGAGAGCATGTTGTACATGTCAAACGGCGATGCCGTCGATAATCTACTATTAAACGACATTGAAAGCGTTGTAAACCGTCAATCAAAGCGTCTAAGATTCTCACTTAGTCTCTTACGGATGCGTGATTTCGAACGGAGCGTGTACGCTTCGTCTACGGTAGTAGGAGGACTTGATTTATGAAGTACATTAGCTAACATGCTATGAATCTAGGTAAACCCTAAATCAGCAAGTTCTAGGGTTATTTTATACCTGAAAAAGTGGAGAAATCACCAGCTAGATGATTGGGAAGAGTTGCTGAAGCACTAGCAGTCGGTGGCTCGGAGATGGGAAAAATCCCTTCCACTCTCTCTCTCAAACTCTCTCTCCTTTTCTCTCTCCCAAAGCTAGGGTTTGCAAGTTTCTGATGGGAGAGAGGAATGAGGGTTTCAACCCCTTTTATAAGCTTAAAAATGCCGAAAACAGGCTCTGGAACGAAGTTTACTTGGTGTCTATCCATTTCGGGGCTGTTTCGGTCCAAAAGTTGCTTTCTGGTGGTCCCCTGGTCGATTGCGATCGGACTTAAGCTCATACGTACCAGATATAGCACGTATTAAGTTTTCAGTCTGGCAGGGTTCACAGATCGCACGTGGCAGACCAGTTTCAGTTCAGCGGTCACCGCACGTAGATCAGGGCTGGAAGTCTCATAATAATAAATAGAAATTTTTTCTGATCCGAGGGTGTAATCTGGATGAATTCTGACGGTCAGAACGCTTAATACTGACGTGTCAAGTCGTGTGCCAGATTTGAATTTGAAATTCCAATTCTGTCCCTATTCGCGGTCTCTTCAGTCCGGGCTCAATGAAATAGCCTGTGATCATCAGTTTGACTTGATTTTCGAAATGAGCGTCAAGTCCAACCAGGCGGTTCTAACGGTCTAAGATGGGAAGTATCGGACTTTCGACGCGCGGTCTAAATCCAATACAAGAATTCAAAGTGGTCTAGAGAACAAACCCGCTTAGAGTTTGATCCGAGGTCATAGAGTATTGTAGAGTTGTTTGTTTTACTCGATTTGGGTCTTGTAGAACGTATTTAAAGGGATCAGGGACTATTTCCCAGCTACTCTAGCGTTGCGCTAGCTAACTTACGCTTAATTTCCATAGAAATTAATTCTACGCGATTTCGGGTCGAGTTGGTACTCGAGCCCAAGTATGAATTTTTCACGGGCGTTACAGTTACGCTCTCCACTATGTCGTGGTCAGTTGGAAGGGGGTACGGCCTTACACGCCCGAGTGTAGGGGGCAATGCTAGGCTGAGTTTGACCAGCTCGAGGAATGGGTTCGCTATCGACGAGTCGCGCCTGATATTGGCAGACGGATAGTGAGGTCTCTTTCACTTACCTTATTGCGCGCAATGTGGCGGCAATCTGGTTTAGAGTGTACTAGACCCCGGTGATATCCCATATTTGAGCTGTATTGATGTGTGGACATAGATGAGGATCTGTATACTTGAGTTGGATTGCACATCGCATGGCCTTGGGATGGCCGATACCATTCATGTCTTGCATTGCATAGCCTTGGTACGGCTCATGATATTATGGTTCCATCTGTATATTCCGCCTTACTCTGACATTGCATGTTCATATTACTACCTTGCACACACACTTTCACCACCCTCTAAGCTTTCTATAAGCTTATGCACGACCGTTGCATGCAGGTGACGTTGGTTCGCAGCAGCACTGAGGCAGGAGCACGTTGTAGAGCGTTTTGGAGTTTTTTGTTCTTTACCATTGTATTTCCCTTTATGCTCATTGTACTTGTAAAGTTTTTGATCATAGTGAAAATGTAATGGAGTTCTTGCTTGTTGTTTGTGGGTTATCCCTTTGGTTATGCTTATTACAAATCAAACTGACATTGAAAATCCTCCTCGTAGCATCCCAGGATTGGAACCTGGCGAATGGGAGCTAGGAGCTGAGAATGGGGTTCTACGGAGGCTGTTGGCGCCGGATTCGGCGATCGGGAATTTTGTGAGCCCGGTTTTCGAGTTTAGGGCGTGACACACGTCCAAGCCATTTTTACATTCTAAGGGATTTGTGTGTGGTCCACTTCCTACCCTTTCATCTCCCATCTTAACCATCCAAACCTCATCTCTTCCGTTGGAATCAAAGCTAAGGAGCTAAGGAAGCCCAGGGTGTAAGAAGAGACAGGTGGGTGATCTTGGATCTCCATTTCTTTCTCTTTTTATGATATAAAGGCCCACTTATGATGGGACCCACCTTGATGTAGGCTTTGTATCAAAGAGGGGCCCATAGTGGCGGGGCCCCTCCATCTTCGCCAATGTCTCTCTCTCTCTCTTCTCTCTCTCTCTCTCTCTCTCTCTCTCTCTCTCTCTCTCTCTCTCTCTCTCTCTTCTATGATTATAGCCCACCTAATCTGTGTATATCATCCATGCTATCTACCGGTGGACCCCTTCTATGTGGGAGACACCATGATGTTTATATGTCATCTCAACCGTCCATAGGGGGCCCACCTTGAAGTGGCTAATAATGGGGGATGGTTGCCTATGAAGTGTGATCTAATGTGGGCCCACCCAAATCCATAGCTCAAATGGCAGATCGAGTGAAAGATGCCTCGTTGCAACGCTAGAGGTCTTGGTATCGATCCCTGTGGTGGTGGCTAACATGGAGTATACTGGCATGAGTGTACTGACGTTGGTGTGGACTGACCGTGGGGTCCATGGGACCCATCCACTCCCTCCACCCGTCCAGATGGGCCACACCATGGTGTATGGGTCTTATCTAAACTATCCACTATTTCTGGATGGTGAGGCCCATGTCCATGTGGGGCCCTCCCCCACACGTCCAAATCCATAGCTCAACTAGCAGACTAAGTGAAGGATACCTCATTGCAACACTAAGGCCTTGGCATCGATTTCCTAATGGGGGTGGCTAACTGTGCAGTGTATGGTGGAGTCCATGGGACCCACCTACACCGTCCATGTAACATCCTGAAAATCGGGAGTCAGGTAGAAACCCAACTCCCAAGTTCCAGAACATCACTTATGCAACATTTTCATTGATGGATGAATGTTGGCCATAATGGTGCATAAAACATGAAGTGGATTAAGCCAAAACATCATATCATACTCCAGAGACAGTTAAATTAGCAAGCGAAAGAATGCGATAGATATATAAAATATATGAACTGTTGTAAGTCTCCACAGTGTGAACATGTTACCAGGTTAACTAAATACATGTATACTCCAAAAATAGAAAGAAGAGAATATATATGGGTGTGTAAATAAAAGGCAAAATACCAAGTGTACTGGCATCTAATCAGTAACCCTGTAACCCCGTCAATCAGAACCTGCATATATGTAACACCCTGAAAATCGGGGGTCGTGTATAAACTCAACTCCCGAGTTTCAGACCGTCACTTATGCAACAAAAATGGTTATGATTCAATGTTGTCTGATTTAAAGCATCCATATGAGTAAAAGTATACCAAAACTGCAATACATACTTCAGATCCAGTGATAAAAGCAAGCGGAAGACTAAACAATGTATATATCACTGTATGGAAAAACAAAGTAATCTCATCTGTCTCCAAAGTATGACTACATCTCTGAGTTTCATATACATGTAAATAAACAAAAGAATAAAGTTCAAAATAGTCCCACTGAAGTCCCCTCGATCCAGGTCACCTACGGGAAGCCGTCGTGATACTGCATATACGAGAACTCATCCTGGTCCTCGTCAATCTCCGGCTCCACCTCCTGGATCTCGTCCTCACCTGCAGCTACAACAGGGTCTGGTGGGTGTTGCAAACACCATCCCGTAACGTGGGAATGAGTGATCAACTCAGTGGAATCATAGAGCAAAGATTAGCATGTTCACAATTCAATCACGCGATAATAGTAAAGCAGTAAATCAGACAATCCTATTACTGTTATTAATGCAAGATGATATGACGTGATGTATGCCCTCACCGACGATCACCCTCATGCGGCAACATCTTACGACCGCGGCATGCCACACTCCCTAGAGTGCTCCACATCTTCCAGGCACATGCAATGCTATGGTGAAATGATTACCAAGTTGTTATTAGTCCATTCAAACAGCAGGATTGGGAAACTAAGGTACTTCCCTTGTATCAATCCCAACACGGATCCTGTCTAGGGTCGTCACTCCTAGAAATCTCATACGATGTATATTTCGTAGGTCACTGCAAGGGCTGCCAGGGCTGTTACTCGCACTCGTTGCACCGCTCCCCCATCACCTTATCAATACAGGCCTACCGTACTCTACTGCAACGGAAGGGTCGTCGCCTCCCGTGGACTCAGAATACGCTCGCGGTCACTACAAAGGGCTTGTCGCCTGATCAGTGTAGGCCGACAGCTAGAATATAGTGTCCCATACCACCATAATCTGCTCACGAGTCAAGGTACTCACTGGTCACTACGGGGAGGTTTGTGGCCCCAGCGTAGGCCGACAGCTCGACCACGGTGTCCCATACCACCATGCCCGGCTCATGAGTCTTCGTGGATCAAGGTACCACGGTTAATAGGGTTTACAATGGTAAGTTCAGTACCCTAGGTTCAAGCAGTTATGATACATACAAGGTGAACAAACATCGGCCAGTCGGGTTACTTGACGGGCTCGACTAGCGCGATCGCATCTCAAGCTGAACGACATGAAGTGCGTAAAACACTTCGCGTGGCCTAACCACTGCCGCCAACTCTCAACACGAATCACGTTCATCGACGCGTCGTTCGTGGCTATGACCAGTCAGCCACGAATTCGCTCGGTTACCGACTGCCTGGACTAAGTCAAGTCCCACACATCTATGGAATTACATTAACACTATATACCAGGGTATTGGAATTGAAATACATCATGTGAGCATGTTAACACATGTTATAACATTCAACTTAAACAAATCTTCAAGGCATACCTTCCATGCATATTCAACTTAAACAAATCTTCAAGGCATACTTCCTATGCATGTAATGCAATCATGCATAAGGTCAACATGTAGGAAATCATTTAGGTCAGCATTTTAATCATAAAATCAATCTCAAACTACTACATAACATCATTCAATACAATACATACTAGTACAAGCATTTATACAAACACATACACTACACACTTAAGTCCACATATAGTATGTCGACCCAAAGTGCGCAACTAGGCGAATCTCTTCGCCAAACTAATTATACACGCATTCCTAACTTCCTAATGCGACAACAAACCATGTCAATCACATCAGCAAAATATGAATGTAAACAGTACTTCCTACAAATGACTAAAATGCCCTAAATCTCATATTCTTCGTTAGCTTACGAAACGGGAAACGGAGAGCATTTTGTACATGTCAAACGGCGATGCCGTCAAGAATCTACTATTAAACGACATTGAAAGGTTGGGAACCGTCAATCAAAGCGTCTAAAATCCTCACCTTATGTCTTGTAGACTCGGAAATTGAAACGGAGCGTATACGCTTCGTTTACGGCGAATAAGGAGCCTAATACACAAGATCCATAAGCTACATCGCTATGGAAACAAGGAAAACTCAAATCAACAACTATTTAGGATTTTTACTTACCTAGGATCGCGGTGGAATCGCCGGGAAAGCGGTAAAGGTGTGTTGCTTAAGCACGTGCAACGTGTAGTACAAGTGGCAGGAAGAACTCTCCCACACTCTCACAAATCTCTCACCTTTTTCTCTCTCCCAAGCTAGGGCTTCTCTCAAATTCGGATGGGAGAGAGGAGTGAGGGTTTCAACCCCTTTTATAGCCAACAACATGCCCAAAATAGGCTTGGGAACAATGTTTACTTGGTGCCTAACCAAATCGGGGCCGTTTCGGTCCAAAAGAGCATTTCTGAAGGTCCCCAGGCCAAATGCGGTCGGACTTAAGCTCATGCATACTGGATCTAGCACACATCCAGTTTTCAGACCGGTTGGGTTCCCAGATCGCACGTGGCGGTCCAGTTTCAGTTTAACGGTCATCGCACCAAGATCAGGCCCATAAGTCTCGTGATATATAATAGATATTTTTCCTAATCCAAGGGTGTAATTTGGCTGTATTCTGACGGTCAGAACGCTCAATACTGATGCGTCAAATTGTGTGCCAGATTTGAATTTCAAATTCCAATTCTAACCCTAATCTCACTCTCTTCGGTCCGGGCTCAATGAAATAGCCTGTGATTATCGGTTTGACTTGATTTTTGGAATGAGTGTCAAGTCCAGCTAGACGGTTTTAACGGTCTAAGATAGGAGGTATCGGACTTTCGACGTGCGGTCTAGATCCAATACAAAGATTCAAAGGGGTCCAGAGAACAAACCGGTTTAGAGTTTGATCCGAGGCTTTAGAGCATTATAGCACCCTTGGTTCCACTCGCTTCGGGCCTTGTAGAACGTATTTAAAGTGATCAGGGACCATTTCCCAGCTATTCTAACGTTGCACTAGCTAACCTAGTCATATTTTCTAAAGGAATGAATTCTACGCAATTTCGGGTCGAGTTGGTACTCGAGCCCAAGTATGGATTTTTCACGGGCGTTACAATATAGGAGAGATCCTCCTCATCATCATCAAGTCCGGCTCTACTTCGCAAGCATCGCCATCATCTGAAACTAAAATGCGGACTGGTGGGTGTCCGGAACACCATCCCGTAACGTGGGAGTGAGTAGCTAACTCAGTGCAATCATAGAACAAAGATTAACATGTTATCAAGCTAATCAAGTGATAATGATAAAGCAAGCCAAACAAACATTCCTAAACACTGTGATTAATGCAAGGATGAAATGACATGATGGATGCCCTCACCGACATACTCTCTTATGTGATACCATCTTACGTCCGCGACATGCTTTCTTCCCTCAGTGCTCCACATCTACCAGGCACATGCAGTGTGATATGAATATGATTACCGAGTTGTTATTAGTCCTTTTCATACAGTAGGATTGGAAAACTATGGTATTTCCCTTATATCATTCCCAACAAGGATCCTGTCTAAGGTCGTCACTCCTAATAGTCTCATACGATGATATATTTCTAGGTTACTGCAAGGGCTGTCAGGGCTATTGCACGTACTCATTGCACCGCTTCCCCATCACCTTATCAATACAGGCCTATTTGTACTCTTGTTGCTACGAAAGGGTCATCGCCTCACATAGACTCAAAGTACCCTCGAGGTCACTACAAAGGGCTGTCAGGGCTGTTACTCGCACTCGTTGCACCGCTCCCCCATCACCTTATCAGTGTAGGCCGACAAAAAGAATATAGTGTCTTATACCACCATAATCTACTCACGAGTCTGGGTTACTCACTGGTCACTACGGGGAGGTTTATGGCCCCAGCGTAGGCCGACAGCTCGACCACGGTGTCCCATACTACTATGCCTGGCTCATGAGTCTTAGTGGATCAAGATACCACGGTTATCACTGGTAAGTTCAGTACCCTAGGTTCAAGAAGTTATGACGAATACAAGGTGAACATATAACGGTCAATCGGGTTACTAGATGAGTCCGACTAGCACGAGCGCACGTTGAATCGACCGACATGAAGTGCATAAGCGCTTCGTGTGGCCTAGTGTAACATCCCGAAAATCGGGGGGTCGAGCAAAAATCCAACTCCCGAGTTTCAAAATGTTATTTATGCAACATAGATATGTATGATTGAATGTTGTCTGTGATAATGTATTAAACATGAGTGAGATTAATCCAGAACAACATATCATACTCCAGAGACAGTTAAATTTACCAGCGGAAGTCTGTGATAGTATGTATAACATATATAAACTATTGTGTGTCTCTTGAGTGTGAACATGTTATCAGGTTAAACATATACATGTATACCTCAAAATAGAAAGAAAGTACATACATGAGTGCTCTGAAAATATAAAATGACAAGTGTCAAGATATCTAATCAACCTCCCTGTAATCCCGTCCATCAGAACACGCATAAAGGAGGGATCCTCCTCATCATCATCAAGTTCGGCTCCGCCTCGCAGGCCGCGCCATCATCTGCAATCACAAAAGGGTCTGGTGGGTGTCTAGGAACACAGTCCCGTAACGTGGGAGTGAGTAGCTAACTCAGTGGAATAATAGAGCAAGGATTAACATGTTCTCAAATCAATCATGCGATAATAGTAAAGCAGTAATTCAAACATTCCTAATACTGTTGTTAATGCAAGTATGACATGACGTGATGTATACCCTCACCGATGATCTCCCTCATATGGCAACATCTTACGACCGCGGCATGCCACACTCCCTAGAGTGCTCCACATCTTCCAGGCACATGCAATGTTATGGTGATATGATTTTCGAGTTGTTATTAGTCCATTCAAACAGCAGGATTGGAAAACTAAGGTACTTCCCTTATATCAATCCCAACACAGATCCTGTCTAGGGTCGTCACTCCTAGTAATCTCATATGATGTATATTTCGTAGGTCACTGCAAGGGCTGCCAGGGCTGTTGCACGCACTTGTTGCTCCGCTCCCCCATCACCTTATCAATACAGGGCTACTGTACTCTACTGCTACTGAAGAGTCGTCGCCTCCCGTAGACTCAGAATACGCTCGCGGTCACTACAAAGGGCTGTCAGGGCTATTGCTCGCACTCGTTACACCGCTCCCCCATCACCTTATCAATGTAGGCCGACAGCAAGAATATAGTGTCCCATACCACCATAATCTGCTCACAAGTCTAGGTGCTCACTGGTCACTACGGAGAGGTTTGTGGCCCCAGCGTAGGCCGACAGCTCAACCACGGTGTCTCATACCACCATGCCCGGCTCATGAGTCTTTATATATCAAGGTACCATGGTTAACAGGGTTTACAATGGTAAGTTCAGTACCCTAGGTTCAAGCAGTTATGACTCATGCAGGGTGAACATACAACGGCCAGTCGGGTTACTTGACGGGCTCGACTAGCACGATCGCATCGCAAGTCGAATGACATGAAGTGCGTAAAACACTTCGCGTGGCCTAACCACTGCATCCAACTCCAACACGACTCGCGTTCATCGACACGTCGTTCGTGGCAAATATAAGCCAACCACGAATTCGCTCGGTTACCGACTGCCTGGACTAAGTATAGTCCCAAACACATATGAATCCACGTCAGCGATCATGTGAGAGTATTGGAAATGAAACACAACCATGTGAGCATGTTAACACATGTTATATCGTACAACTTAAGTAAATCATCTAACACATGCCTTTCGTACATATAATGAACTTATGCATATCGCCAACATATAGGAAATCATTTCCATCAACATATTAATTGAGAATTCAATCTCAAACTAAATCAAAATGAAATCATCAAGCACATGTTATAACATACAGCTTAAGCGAATCGTCAAGCACATGCATTTCATTCATATCATGAAATCATGCATATGGTTAACATGTAGGAAACCATTTACACCAACATATTAATTGAGAAATTAATCTCAAACTAATTCATAACACCATTTAATTCAATACATACTAATACAAGCATTTATACAAACACTTACACTACACACTTAAGTCTACATATAGTATGTCGACCCGAAGTGCGCATTTAGGCGAATCTCTTCGCTAAACTAATTATGCACGTATTCCTAACATTCTAATGCGACAACAAATCATGTCAATCACATCAGCAAAATATGAATGAAATCTGTACTTCCTACAAATGACTAAAATGCCCTAAATCTCATATTCTTCGTTGGTTTACGAAACAGGAAACGGACAGCATGTTGTACATGTCAAACGGCGTTGCCGTCAAGAATCTACTATTAAACGACATTGAAAGCTTTGGAAACAGTCAATCAAAGCGTCTAAAATCCGCACCTTATCTCTTATGGATGTGTAAATTCGAACGGAGTGTATACACTTCGTCTACAGCGATCAGACAACCTGATACACATGTACATCAGCTACTATTCTATTTGAATCGAAGAAATCCCCAAATCAGCAAGTAGTTAGGATTTTTCTTACCTAAAAGTGCATTGGAATCACCGGGAAAGTGATCGGAGTGCGTCACCTAAGCACGTGCAGCAGCGTAGCAGGTGGTAGGAAAATCACTCCCACTCTCTCTCACAAACTCTCACCTTTTCTCTCTCCCAATCTAGGGCTTTTTGCAATTTCGGATGGGAGAGAGGAGTGAGGGTTTCAACCCTTTTTATAAGCCCAAACTTGCCCGAAATAGGCTCGGGAACAAGTTTCACTTGAGGGGTAACCAAATCGGGGCTGTTTCAGTACAAAAGGACATTTCTGGTGGTCCCCTAGCCGAACGCGATCGGACTTAAGCTCATGCATACTGGATCTAGCATACATCAAGTTTTCAGTCCGGCAGGGTTCGCAGATCGCACATGGCGGTCCAGTTTCAGTTCAGCGGCACGTAGATCAGGGCTGAAAGTCTCATGATAAAAAATAGAAATTTCTCCTGATCCGAGGGTGTAATCTGGCTGAAATCTGACGGTCAGAACGCTCAATACTGACGCGTCAAGTCGTGTGCCAGATTTGAATTTGAAATTCCAATTCTGTCCCTATTCGCACTCTCTTCAGTCCGGGCTCAATGAAATGGCCTGTGATTATCAGTTTGACTTGATTTTTGAAATGAGTGTCAAGTCCAGCTAGGCAGTTCTAACGGTCTAAGATAGGAGGTATCGACTTTTGACGCGCGGTCTAGATCTAATACAAAGATTCAAAGTGGTCCAGAGAACAAACCTGCTTAGAGTTTGGTCCGAGGTTATAGAGTTTTATAGAGTCATTGGTTCTACTCGATTTGGGTCTTGTAGAACGTATTTAAAGTGATCAGGGACTATTTCCCAGCTACTCCAGCGTTGCGCTAGCTAACTTACGCTTAATTTCCATAGGAATTGATCCTAAGTGGTTTCTTTGGCTATAGAATTGGGTTCTGAACGATTTTTCAGGTGTTTTAATTGACTCACTGCCTAAGGACGTCAAATCCCAGATTGGCCAAAATCCGGGGTGTTACAATCTACCCCCCTTAAAATAAAATTTTGTCCCCGAAATTGGCGAAGGGCAAGGAGTACTTTTTCTAAGGAAGGTTCAAATCCTATTTAATAACCTAACCGTACATATAACCTAAATCAAATGTTTCGATCCTGGGCAAGTGGGAAAGAGGCCAACCACTCTTCCGCTGCACCACTCTGATCGAACGGTACCGTTGACTAACCTAACTGGATTGGACTTAATTCGTTCTATCCCCCTTAAAACTTGGTTTTACTTAAGGTTGAAGAATCGTTGCATCGATCCGTATATCGGAACGAGGCGCAACTTAGGGGCTATCCTTAACCTAAAATGGAAACAGCCTTTCTCTATATGGTTTTCCTTGCTAATGATGCGTTCTATGGCATTGGTACCTATGATCATAGAAATGGGCCTAATCTCTATTATGATTGAATCCTGGGGCAGGTATGAGTTGGTGGCAAGATGTCTAATTCTCTACTGGCTTTAAGTCCTCGCCATTTCCCAAAGACAATGTGATCCTGTTTGGTTGTAGGTGGTTGGGCCATTACAGAAGAAAGGTTGTGTAGTGGGTCTGAACCGGATACGTTGAACCTTCTGTCTAATTAGGACAGAAAATGCGTTGTATCAGTTCTTAATCCGAGTCGATGCCGATCCTCTGCTTGATCAGAGCATTGGATTCATTGGTAACCACTAGGATTAAGAAGTCGATTCAAACCGCGAATACATCGCTTACGTGTAGTTCCTTTATTCCGCATTCCCGAATGCAATAAGTCCTTGGGGAAGGCAATTCTAAGGGGTGTGTTAGTTTATTCTAAGTTCAATCTGAGAGATTTATAAATGTTCCCTGAGAGTGAATGGTTCTTTCCTATGGGCAACAACAGGAGTCTATAAGTCATAAGGGGATCTATCGAAGGAAGGGAGTCCCATTCCAACCAAATCTAACCTACTATCCCTTAACATATATAGGCTTTACACTACTTAAGTCAACTAGTAGCCTAGTCTGTAACTCAGTACTTATAATCCAAAGCCTAAGTTTATACGTTAAATGGTTCCATACTATTTCTACTACAGGGAATTGTTCTGTTGCTTAGAGTCAAGATTATCTAAATAGAATTGAATTTCCTATATCGTCAGATCCTTCAAATCTAGGAGTGCTAACACTAGGTCCAAAACGCCAAGGGCCTATGAAATGAAACTACATTCCTAATCCCATGTTGGGATTGGGAGTGGCATGCTAGTCATAATACATGGAACAAAGTTCCACACTTTCTACCTCTGACGTCACTAAACCTAACAACAACAAACCACAGTGATCTCAAACAGTAATCAAACATCTACAAGACAACGTCACAGATGCCTAATGCTACCAAAGGACTCTACCACAGTCCCGACTTACCTTCTTTATCACTGTCGAGTCTAATACTGTCTATTGCTCACTAGAGCTCTCTCGGCCATATATTTTCAGTATCCCTTAAGCAAAGAAAATGGAGAAATAGGATTGAGAGGGAGGATGGTGGAAAGAGAGAAAAAGGCTAAAACAGCTTAACAATAGCCATGAAAAATGGGAGAAATGCAAGGAAATGGCTAACCAAAATAGAAAAGGGAGATCTAGGCATTGTAGAGGGATGCTTCAAGCTCCCCTAGGATGTATTTCCAGAAAGAAAAGAGAATGAAAAAGGGGAATGGAGCACCTCACGATTTCAGCTCGATTTGGGCGTTGTAAGAACTCCAAACGATGAAATCTTCAAGAGGAAGGGCTGCAAACCGAAATAGAATGGTGGAGAGTGGTCGGTTGTGACCGAAAATGAGATTGGGAAAGGTTTGACATCGAGATTTGAGGGGAAGGCAGCAAAAAGGTGAAGAAAGGAGAGCTTAGAGGGGAATTTTGTGAAGGAGGTACATTTTTTTGGGGGTTTCAAGGTACGGACCGCATACCATGGGGCTACCCTAGCCCCCAAACTCCTCCAGCCCAAAGGCCAGACCCATCTGACGAGTTTGTCCGGCGATGGAATCGCTGGTGAAGTTGCAAATTGGCCATTGAGGCCATATGGGATGGGTTCCCCTTGCCCTAGGGATTCCAAAAAGGTATGGTTCCCACTTTGGTTCATTGTAGATTGCCCTAGGGAGGCCTAAACATCCATCCGAGGCTTTTTGGGTCTAATCTGTAATCCCAAATACAAAACCCTATCATGCAGCATATGATTTTGGGGTAGAAGGAGCTAGTACATCCATCTAGACCATTAGTTGCTAAATAAAGTGAAGTTAGAATGGCCTTATGGCTATTTTTTATGAAATTTTACTATTCACTGTAAAATTTTATGAAAGTAGGATTTTATGTTATTTTTACATTAGGATTGATGCCTAACATGAAATGGATAAGAAATAATTGAAGATTAGAGTGGTGAGAGGAAGAATTTTAAAGATTTTGGATGAAACGGGATTTTTAAGCCCTGACGATTGAATACAGGAGTTGTAGTTGTCCCACGGCCCAAGGATTCACATTTACAAGTTTAGAATCGTTCAAAGAATGTCTCAACCCACTTACCTACAACCTAGGAGCTATTCGGGTTGCTTTACGCGACCCTAGATGCGCTACGGACTCGATCACGCGATCGAAATGAATAAACTTCGCCTATTGGCGAATCTGGGATCCTAGAAGTGTTTCTAGACCCTTCTCGCACCCACCTAAGTCAAAGGAAGTGACAGCATACGTCGCGTGACCATAACCCAGGCCCGATTTAATCCAAATCATGCTCTGATACCATCTGTCACATCCCAAAAATCGGGGGGTCGAGCAAAAACCCAACTCCTGAGTTCCAAAATGTTATTTATGCAACATAGATATGTATGATTGAATGTTGTCTGTGATAATGTATTAAACATGAGTGAGATTAATCCAGAACAGCATATCATAGTCCAGAGACAGTTAAATTTACCAGCGAAAGTCTGTGATAGTATGTATAACATATATAAACTATTGTGTGTCTCTTGAGTGTGAACATGTTATCAGGTTAAACATATACATGTATACCTCAAAATAGAAAGAAAGTATATACATGAGTGCTCTGAAAATATAAAATGACAAGTGTCAAGACATCTAATCAACCTCCCTGTAATCCCGTCCATCAGAACACGCATAAAGGAGGGATCCTCCTCATCATCATCAAGTTCGGCTTCGCCTCGCAGGCCGCGCCATCATCTGTAATCACAAAAGGGTCTGGTGGGTGTCCAGGAACACTGTCCCGTAACTTGAGAGTGAGTAGCTAACTCAGTGGAATAATAGAGCAAGGATTAACATGTTCTCAAATCAATCATGCGATAATAGTAAAGCAGTAATTCAAACATTCCTAATACTGTTGTTAATGTAAGTATGATATGACGTGATGTATGCCCTCACCGACGATCTCCCTCATACGGCAACATCTTACGACCGCGGCATGCCACACTCCCTAGAGTGCTCCACATCTTCCACGTACATGCAATGTTATGGTGATATGATTTTTGAGTTGTTATTAGTCCATTCAAACAGCAGGATTGGGAAACTAAGGTACTTCCTTTATATCAATCCCAACACAGATCCTGTCTAGGGTCGTCACTCCTAGTAATCTCATACGATGTATATTTCGTAGGTCGCTATAAGGGCTGCCAGGGTTGTTGCATGCACTCGTTGCTCTGCTCCCCCATCACCTTATCAATACAGGCCTACTGTACTCTACTGCTACTGAAGGGTCATCGCCTCCCGTGGACTCAGAATACGCTCGCGGTCACTACAAAGGGCTGCCAGGGCTGTTGCTCGCACTCGTTGCACCACTCCCCCATCACCTTATCAATGTAGGCCTACAGCAAGAATATAGTGTCCCATACCACCATAATCTACTCACGAGTCTAGGTGCTCACTGGTCACTACGGGGAGGTTTGTGGCCCCAGCGTAGGCCGACAGCTCGACCACGATGTCCCATACCACCATGCCTGGCTCATGAGTCTTTATGGATCAAGGTACCATGGTTAACAGGGTTTACAATGGTAAGTTCAGTACCGTAGGTTCAAACAGTTATGACTCATGCAGGGTGAACATACAATGGCCAGTCGGGTTACTTGACGGGCTCGACTAGCATGATCGCATCGCAAGTCGAACGACATGAAGTGCGTAAAACACTTCAGTGGCCTAACCACTGCCGCCAACTCCAACACGACTCGCGTTTATCGACACGTCATTCGTGGCAAATATAAGCCAACCACGAATTCGCTCGGTTACTGACTTCCTGGACTAAGTATAGTCCCAAACACATATGAATCCACGTCAGCGATCATGTAAGAGTATTGGAAATGAAACACAACCATGTGAGCATGTTAACACATGTTATATCGTACAACTTAAGTAAATCATCTAACACATGCCTTTCGTACATATAATGAACTTATGCATATCGCCAACATATAGGAAATCATTTCCATCAGCATATTAATTGAGAATTCAATCTCAAACTAAATCAAAATGAAATCATCAAGCAAATGTTATAACATACAGCTTAAGCGAATCGTCAAGCACATGCATTTCATTCATATCATGAAATCATGCATATGCCTAACATGTAGGAAACCATTTACACCAACATATTAATTGAGAAATTAATCTCAAACTAATTCATAACACCATTTAATTCAATACATACTAATACAAGCATTTATACAAACACTTACACTACACACTTAAGTCTACATATAGTATGTCGACCCGAAGTGCGCATTTAGGCGAATCTCTTCGCTAAACTAATTATGCACGTATTCCTAACATTCTAATGCGACAACAAATCATGTCAATCACATCAGCAAAATATGAATGAAATCTGTACTTCCTACAAATGACTAAAATGCCCCAAATCTCATATTCTTCGTTGGTTTACGAAACAGGAAACGGACAGCATGTTGTACATGTCAAACGGCGTTGCCGTCAAGAATCTACTATTAAACGACATTGAAAGCTTTGGAAACAGTCAATCAAAGCGTCTAAAATCCGCACCTTGTCTCTTATGGATGTGTAAATTCGAACGGAGCGTATACGCTTCGTCTACGGTGATCAGACAACCTGATACACATGTACATCAGCTACTATTCTATTTGAATCGAAGAAATCCCCAAATCAGCGAGTGGTTAGGGTTTTCCTTACCTAAAAGTGTGTTGGAATGGCCGGGAAAGTGATCGGAGTGCGTCGCCTAAGCACGTGCAGCAGCAGTAGCAGGTGGCAGGAAAATCACTCCCACTCTCTCTCACAAACTCTCACCTTTTCTCTCTCCCAATCTAGGGCTTTTTGCAATTTCGGATGGGAGAGAGGAGTGAGGGTTTCAACCCTTTTTATAAGCCCAAACTTGCCCGAAATAGGCTAGGGAACAAGTTTCACTTGAGGGGTAACCAAATCGGGGCTGTTTCAGTACAAAAGGACATTTCTGGTGGTCCCCTAGCCGAACGCGATCGGACTTAAGCTCATGCATACTGGATCTAGCATACATCAAGTTTTCAGTCCGGCAGGGTTCGCAGATCGCACGTGGCGGTCCAGTTTTAGTTCAGCGGCACGTAGATCAGGGCTGAAAGTCTCATGATAAAAAATAGAAATTTCTCCTGATCCGAGGGTGTAATCTGGCTGAATTCTGACGGTCAAAATGCTCAATACTGACGCGTCAAGTCGTGTGCCAAATTTGAATTTGAAATTCCAATTCTGTCCCTATTCGCACTCTCTTCGGTCGGGGCTCAATGAAATGGCCTGTGATTATCAGTTTGACTTGATTTTCAAAATGAGTGTCAAGTCCAGCTAGGCGGTTCTAACGGTCTAAGATAGGAGGTATCGGACTTTCGACGCGCGGTCTAGATCCATTACAAAGATTCAAAGTGGTCCAGAGAACAAACCTGCTTAGAGTTTGGTCCGAGGTTATAGAGTATTATAGAGTCATTGGTTCTACTCGATTTGTGTCTTGTAGAACGTATTTAAAGTGATCAGGGACTATTTTCCAGCTACTCCAGCGTTGCGCTAGCTAACTTATGCTTAATTTCCATAGGAATTGATCCTAAGTGGTTTCTTTGGCTATGGAATTGGGTTCCGAACGATTTTTCAGGTGTTTTAATTGACCCACTGCCTAAGGACGTCAAATCCCAGATTGGCCAAAATCCGGGGTGTTACACCTAGCCACTGCCGACGACTCTAGTACGACTCTAGTTCGTCATACACATCCTTCTTGGCGAATAGAATGCAACCACGAATTCTAATCTGTTACCGACTGCCTCGACTAGAGTGTAGCCCCAAACACTTGTAATCTAAATCAATAATCATATGAGAGAGACAATTGAAATACAAGAAATTGCAGCATTTTATCAACATGTTATAACATACATCATAAGCAGTTGACCATACACAAGTACTTCACACAAGGAAATCAATTGAAATACAATAAGCATGGAGGAAATCATATACATCATCAAATTAGTTGAGAATCCAGTCTCAACGCTAATCTACAACACCATTTACTCAATACTTACTAATACATACATTTATACAAACACTTAGACTACTCAACTCCAACGTACTTGACGTATGTTGATTTCAACATATAATATGACAAATCCTTATATCAAGGAGATATCTAATACACAACAATCGTGTTCTTACATTCAAAACATATGGCAGGCATAAATCATATTGATTTAGGCATTTCAACAAACACTTAGTCTACACACATTAGTCTACATAGCATATGTCGGCCAATATGTGCATTAGGGCGAATCTCTTCGCCAAACAGATCATACACGTATAACTAGTATAGGTACACAACAAATACAAATGGCAATCACATCATCAAAATACGTACGTATACAGTATTTCCTATAAATACCTAAAATACCTTAAATCTCATATTCTTCGTACGTATTCGAAATAAAAATCGAACAGCATGTTCTACATGTCAAACAACATTCTTGTCAACAATCTACCATTAAACGACATTGAAAGCTTTGAAAACAGGTAATCTGAGCGTATAAAATTCGTACCCTAAACCAGAAAATGCGTATTCGTTAGGATTCAGACGATGTGTCTTCGTCAACGGCAGATACACTACCTAAGCAAGAAACAGGTTAGCTAGAACTCTTCAACAGCTAGTATAAGTTTCAAATCAGGTTAGGATTGGGGTTTTCTTACTAGCACGAAGTTGGAATTGCTAGAATAGCGATGCAGGTGGATGGATTTGGCACGTGGAGCAGCAGGGAAGAATCCTAAGAGAAATCACCAGCCTCTCCCTCACTTTCTCTCTCTTTTCTCTCTCTCTTTCGTAGGGTTTCTAGAAAATTCATATGGGTTAGAAAGCTAAGGGTTTAAGGCCCTTTTATAAGCCCAAACATAACTAAAACAGACTTTAAGTCAAGGTATACTTGGGTTATAGCCAAATCGGGTCTTTTCTGATTCAAAAGAGCATTTCTGGAGGTCCCCTGATCAAATGCGGTCGGACTTAAGCTCATGGATATTTGATCCTAGTCACATTAAGTTTTCAGTCTGGTAGTGTTCCCAGATCACATGTGGTGGACCAGTTTCAGTTCAGCGGTCACGGAGATTCGATCGAGGATTTCAAGTACACTGACCTGAGTGAGAAATGTTCCCTGATCCGAGGGTGTATTTGGGTCAGATTCCAACAGTCTGAATGCTTATACTTAACCCGCAAGCGAAATGTGCCAGATTTATTTAAATGATATTTAATTTTTAAAGAATTTCACTCTTTCTCATACTCCTTGCTCCAGGGTCAATGAAATAGCCTCAGAACATCAGTTGGGCTTGATTTTCGAAACGATTGTTAAGTCCAACAAGGTGGTCGTAATTATCTAAGATTATCGCTATCAGACTTTCGACGCGCGGTGTAGATCCAATACAAAGTTTTAAAAGGTTTCTGAGAACAAAAAGGTTTAGAGTTTGATCCTAAATTTTAGGGTAAGATAGCGTCAATGATTCTATAGATTTTGAGTCTTACAGATCGTATTTAAAGTGGTTGGTGCTAATTTCACAGGTAATCTAGTGTAGCGCTGGCTAATTCACGTTAAATTCTAAAGAATTAGGTTCTAAATGATTTCTTTGGCTTTGAAATTGGCTTCTAAGAGGTTACCAAGGTGTTATGGTCGACCCATTGCCTAAGGATGCCTAATTCCAGGTTGGCAAAAATCTGGGGTGTTACAATCTACCCCCCTTAAAATAAAATTTTGTCCCCGAAATTGGCTAAGGGTAATGAGTCCCTAGAGAGACTTTCGTATTGACATTCTAAGGAAGGTTCAAATCCTATTTAATGACCTAACCTTACGTATAACCTAAACCAACTTCTTCAATCCTGGGCCAGTGGGGAAGAGGCCAACCACGCTTCCGTTGCGCTACTCTGATCCAATGGTTGTATTGGATAATCTTAAGTAGATTGGGCTCAATACGTTCAACCCCCTTAAAACTTAGTTCTACTTAAGGTTCAAGAATCTATGTCTTGATCCATATATCGGAACGAGGTGTAACTTAGGGCCTATCCTTGACATGAAATGGAAAACAACCTCTCACTACATTAGTTTTTCTTTGTTAATGATGCGTTTTATGGCATTGGTACCTATGGTTGTAGAAAGGAGCTGAAATGACGGGTGTTGTGGTTGATTTCAAGGACGGATGTGAGTTTGTGGTAAGAGGTCTAATCTCTATTGGCTGTATGTCCTCAACATTTCCCAAAGGCAAAGCAATAACTCTTAGTTGTAGGTGGTCGTGCCAACACAAAAGAATAGTTGTGTAGTGGGTCTGAGCCAGATACATTGACCTTCTGTCTAATCAGGACAGAAAATTCGTTGTATCAGTTCTTAGTCTGAGTCTATGCCGATCTTCTGCTTGATCAGAGCATTGGATTCATTGGTAACTACTAGGATTAAGAAATCTATTCAAACCACGAATACATCGCTTACATACAGTTCCTTTACTCTGTGTTCCCGAATGTATTAAGCCCTTGGGGAGGCAATTCTAAGGGGCATGTTGGTTTATCCTAGCGTTCAACCTGAGGGATATATAAGTTTTCCCTGAGAGTGAATGGTTCTAAGTTAAAACAACTTCCCTAAGGGTTATAACAGAAGTCTATAAGTATTAAGGTGATCTATCAAAGGAATGAGGTTATACTCCAACCAAATCTAACCTACTATTCCTTAGCATATACAGGCTTTACACTACTTAATATAACCAGTAGCCTAGTCTGTAACTCACTAGCTGCAATCTAAAGCCTAAGCTTATACGCTAAATGGTTTCATACCATTTCTATTACAGGAGATTGTTCTATGGCTTAGGGTCAAGATTGTCTAATTGGAATTGGATTTCCTATCAGATCTTTCGAAATCTAGGAGCACCACTCTAGGTCTAAACTCTAAGGGCATATGTGGCCAGTGGTCTCAAGTTGTATTAAATGGGACTTCTTTCCTACTCCAACCTGAGAATTGGTAGTGACATGTTTAGTAGGTGGGTGGGTTGGGATTCAAATCAATTTCATAGGCTTTGGAAAATGGATCTTGTGTTGGAAAGTGTGAGATCGGATTTCCAAATCCCATGATGATGAATTCCTAAGTATAAGTTGAAAGGAAGAAAAAAGTAAAAATCAAAAATACGGCCGTAATGAACTCAAATAGAGCCATAGGAAGTGGAAGAAAGGGATAAAAGGAATGGGGTTGTCACATTGTGAGGTAATGAGCCACAAATAGGGGTTTGTGATTTCAAGACAAGTGAAAAGAAGGAGATGGGAGATGCATGCAACAGTGGAGGCCAGTTGAAAGCATAAAATGATGAAGGAAATTGATTTCCTGAGAAGGAGAAAATGAAATTTGAGGTTTGCACGATTTTGAGACCAAAAAGTGAGTGTAGAGGCTCAAATAAAAGGGACATGAGAGAGAGGATGGTGGAAAGGGTGAAAAAGCTAAAATACCCTCTATAAAGGCCATGGAAAATGAAGGAAAGGGGGAGAAAGGGCTGACCCAATGGGCTGCCACGAATCTAGGTCTAATAGAGGAGGGAAACAGGCCCCAAAAGGCTGGGATTACAAAGGGAAAAGGGTGAGATGGGTTGGGTTAGAAGCTCACACGATTTCTAGCCTTAAATGGAGGATGAGAGAGCTCCAACGAATAAGAATGGAAAGGATAGGGAGTGTGTATAGCTGTAAACGATGGAGTGGCATGGGTTGAGGCAGAAAATGATGATGGGAGTGATTGAAAACGAGATTTGTAAGGGAAACAACAAAAATGAGAAAAAGGGAGAGCTAGGGGGTTTGTTTTGTGAAGGAGGTAGTGGTTTGGGATGGTTTTGAGGGACAACCCACATACCAGGCGGCTACCCTACCCCCAGAGGTGGTCGGCCCGAAGGCCCGCCCGAGTGGGGCCCATTGTAGGGCGAGGCCCTCGCCGGTCACTATTATGATTGGCGAGGCCTCGCCATTTGGGCGAGGTCCTCCTGCCCCAAGGGCCTCAAAGACATGTGGGTCCCACCTTGGATCATTTTGGAAGTTGATCGTTTGGCCCCCACTGCGTTTGAGGCATTTTTGGGGCCAATTTGCAAACCGGAACAAATTTATGTGACATGTAGTATATAATTTTGGGGTAGGAGATACTAATCTATCTAACTAACCTATTTATTTCATGAGATTCCATAATTGGAATGGTCAAAAGTGCAATCTACATATATATTTACTATTCATAGTAAATTTTTATTTAAGTATGATTTTCCATCATTTTTACTTTAGGATTTATGTGTAGTATGAAAGGACTTAGAAAAATTTGAAGAATGGGGTGGTGGAAGGAGAGATTTTGAAGGAATTGGATAAAAAAGGGGTTTTAGGCCTTGAAATTGAGTGTAAGGGTTGTGGTTGACCCACAACCCAAGGATATTCATTTCTAGGTTTGGTATTCTTCAGCGAATGATTCAAACCCGTCGACTGACGGCCTAGAGGTGACTTAGGTCGCTTCATGCGATTAAAGATACGTTATGGCCTAAATTATCGTATAGTCTCACCTGTCGATGAAACTTGGTATTCTAATATAGTTTCTAAGTTTTCATTACCCCCTTCCTAAGTCAAAGTGTGTCAGTGTGCGTTGTGTTACCATAATCCAGGTACAGTTTAATCCAAATCATGCTCTGATACCATCTGTAACATCCCAAAAATCAGGGGTCAGGTAGAAACCCAACTCCCGAGTTCCAGAACATCACTTATGTAACATTTTCAATGATGGATGAATGTTGGCCATAATGTTGCATAAAACATGAAGTGGATTAAGCTAAAATAGCATATCATACTCCAGAGATAGTTAAATTAGCAAGCGGAAGAATGTGATAGATATATAAAATATATGAACTATCATAAGTCTCTAGAGTGTGAACATGTTACCAGGTTAACTAAATACATGTATACTCCAAAAATAAAAAGAAGAGAATATACATGGGTGTGTAAATAAAAGGCAAAATACCAAGTGTACTGGCATCTAATCAGTAACCCTGTAACCCCGTCAATCAGAACCTGCATATAGGAGGGATCCTCCTCATCATCATCAAGTCCGGCTCTGCTTCGCAAGCATCGCCATCATCTGAAACTAAAATGGAGACTAGTGGGTGTCCGGAACATTGTCCCGTAATGTGGGAGTGAGTAGCTAACTCAGTGGAATCATAGAGCAAAGATTAACATGTTATCAAGTTAATCAAGCGATAATGATAAAGCAAGCCAAACAAACATTCCTAAACACTGTGATTAATGCAAGGATGAAATGACATGATGGATGCCCTCACTGACATACTCCCTCATGCGATACCATCTTATGTCCACAGCATGCTTTCTTCCCTCAGTGATCTACATCTTCCAGGCACTTCCAGTGCGATATGAATATGATTACCGAGTTTTTATTAGTCCTTTTCATACAGGAAGATTGGAAAACTAGGATACTTCCCTTATATCATTCCCAAAAAGGATCCTGTCTAGGGTCGTCACTCCTAGTAGTCTCATACGGTGATATATTTCTATATCATTGTAAGGGCTGCCAGGGCTATTGCACGCACTCGTTGCACCGCTCCCCCATCACCTTATCAATACAGGCCTAGTTGTACTCTTGTTGCTATGGAAGGGTCGTCGCATCACGTAGACTCAGAGTACGCTCGAGGTCACTACAAAGGGCTGGCAGGGCTGTTGCTCACACTCGTTGCACCGCTCCCCCATCACCTTATCAGTGTAGGCCAACAGTAAGAATATAGTGTCCTATACCACCATAATCTGCTCACGAGTCTGGGTTGCTCACTGGTCACTACGGGGAGGTTTATGGCCCCAGCGTAGGCCGACAACTCGACCACGGTGTCCCATACCACCATGCCCGGCTCATGAGTCTTAGTGGATCAAGGTACCAAGGTTATCAGGGTTATCACTAGTAAGTTCAGTACCCTAGATTCAAGCAGTTATGAAGAATACAAGGTAAACATACAACGGTCAATCAAGTTACTTGATGAGTCCGACTAGCACGAGCGCACGTTGAATCGACCGACATGAAGTGTACAAGCGGTTCGTGTGGCCTTACCACTGCCGACGACTCTAGTACGACTCGGGTTTGTCATACACATCTTTCATGGCGAATAGAATCCAACCACGAATTCTAATCTATTACCGACTGCCTCGACTAGAGTATAGCCCCAAACACTTGTAATCTAAATCAATAATCATATGAGAGAGACAGAATTGAAATACAAGAAATTACAGCATGTTATCAGCATGTTATAACATACATCATAAGCAGTTGACCATACACGAGTACTTCACACATAAGAAAATCAATTGAAATACAACAAGCATGGAGGAAATCATGTACATCAAATCCAGTCTCAACGCTAATCTACAACACCATTTACTCAATACTTACTAATACATACATTTATACAAACACTTAGACTACTCAACTCCAACGTACTTGACGTATGTTGATTTCAACATATAATATGACAAATCCTTATATCAAGGAGATGTCTAATACACAACAATCGTGTTCTTACATTCAAAACATATGGCAGGCATAAATCATATTGATTTAGGCATTTCAACAAACACTTAGTCTACACACATTAGTCTACATAGCATATGTCGGCCAATATGTGCATTAGGGCAAATCTCTTCGCCAAACAGATCATACACGTATAACTAGTATAGGTACACGACAAATACAAATGGCAATCACATCATCAAAATATGTACGTATACAGTATTTCCTACAAATACCTAAAATACCCTAAATCTCATATTCTTGGTACGTATTCGAAATAAAAATCGGACAGCATGTTCTACATGTCAAACAGCATTCTTATCAATAATCTACCATTAAACGATATTAAAATCTTTTAAAAGAGGTAATCTAAGCGTCTAAAATACGCACCTTAAACCAGAAAATGCGTATTCGTTAGGATTCAGATGATGTGTCTTCGTCAACGGTAGATACGCTACCTATGGCAAGAAACAGGTTAGCTCGAACTCTTCTACAGCTATTCTAAGCTTCAAATCAGGTTAGGATTAAGGTTTTCTTACCTAGAATGAAGTTGGAATCGCTAGAATAGCGATGCAGGTGGATGGATTTGGCACGTGGAGCAGCATGGAAGAATCCTAGGAGAAATCACTAGCTTCTCCCTCACTTTCTCTCTATTTTCTCTCTCTCTTTCCTAGGGTTTCTAGAAATTTTATATGGGTTAGAAAGCTAAGGGTTTAAGGCACTTTTATAAGCCTAGACATAACCAAAACAAACTTTAAGTCAATGTATACTTGGGTTATAACCAAATCGGGTCTTTCCCGATCCAAAAGAGCATTTATGGAGGTCTCCTGACCAAATGCGGTCGGACTTAAGCTCATGGATATTGGATCCTGGTCACATTAATTTTTTAGTCCGGTAGTGTTCCCAGATCGCACGTGGCGGACCAGTTTCAGTTCAGTGGTCACGGAGATTCGATTAAGGATTTCAAGTACACTGACCTGAGTGAGAAATGTTCCCTGATCCGAGGGTGTATTTGGGTCAGATTCCAATGGTCTGAATGCTTATACTTAACCCGCAAGCGAAACATGCCAGATTTATTTAAATGACATTTAATTTTTAATGAATTTCACTCTTTCTCATACTCCTTGCTCCAGGCTCAATGAAATAGCCTCAGAACATCAGTTGGGATTGATTTTCGAAACGATTGTCAACTCCAACAAGGCGGTCGTAATTGTCTAAGATTATCGCTATCGGACTTTCGACACGCGGTCTAGATCCAATACAAAGTTTTAAAGGGTTCTTGATAACAAACAAGTTTAGAGTTTGATCCTGGATTTTAGGGTAAGATAGTGTCAATGATTCTATAGGTTTTAGGTCTTACAGATCATATTTAAAGTGGTTGGTGCTAATTGCACAGGTAATCTAGTGTAGCGCTGGCTAATTCACGTTAAATTCTAAAGAATTAGGTTCTAAATGATTTCTTTGGCTTTAGAATTGGGTTCTGAGAGGTTATCAAGGTGTTATGGTCGACCCATTGCCTAAGGACACCTAACTCCAGGTTGGCAAAAATCTGGGGTGTTACAGTCCACCCATCACGCCATCGGGGTATTTAACCAAGCCGTCCACCATCTTTGGATAGTGGGACCCACTCCCACATGTGGGGCGCTCCCTGATGTTTGTATGGTTATGACCGTCCAGGCCCTAGATGGCCTGGATATTTGAAGGGTTCATATATATATATATATATTATGCATTATGTATTTATTATATAATATTATATATTATATTTAATATATATGTTGTGGCGGGCCCTACGTGGGACCCACCTTTGCCTCCTTACAGCAGCAATAGTTGCACGTGCATGTAAATATAGTATTATATATTATATTTCCTATATATTAATGAAATATATATATATATATAAGGGTGGGCCCTACGTGGAACCCACCTCTTTTATAGGTCCTGCATGGCGTGTGTGTTACACAAGCCTGCCCTCTTAGTGCAGCCAGCTGCCTATGTCGCAACTATCTAACTGCCCCTTTGTTGGCAACAAGCCCGCAGGCCCCGCATTGATGTATATGTCTTATTGACACCATCTAGTGTTTGAACGGTGGGGCTCACCCTGATGCATGTGTTGTATCCATGCCGTCCAACCATTATGTGATCATTTTACGGCATGGGGAATATGATGGTGAGCCAAATCTTAAGTTCAAGAGGACCCCACCATTTAACTAGTGGATCGTGACATCCACCATTCAACTTCTAAGGGCAATAGTAGTTTCCAACTTAGTTAATATTTGTTTTCATTTCATCTATCTCTATGTTATCTTGTGAATAGGTCGGATCTTAAAAATATATGAGGGTGGGCCCAATTTGATATACCTGAGGCTCATTTGATTTAGCCCATTCGACTTGGCCCATATGATTAGGCCCATCTGGGTGTAGTTATTGCTCATCCATTGAGGCCCACCTTGATATATATGAAGCCCATGTTATAAGGCCCATTTGTTGTATCTAGGGCCCATGGGTCAAGGCCCAATTGGATGTACACAAGTTCATTACCATGTGAGACTCTACCATAGTTTTTGTAATGATCTTTATAACAGTCGTGCCTTGGGAGTAAATGTTGGTTTGATGTCCACATTGTAAGAATAATGTTGGTTAAATGTCCGTATTATAATTCTCCTTAGGGCCTATTGTTAGGCCCATACCTGTAGGCCGTCTAGGCCCATCTTCATTATGAACAACATCCATCACCATATATCGTGTTTAGTATAGTTTCATGATCCATGATCATACGCATCATATGTATGCTTGATATGAGATGTGACTGATCATAGCATATGCCTTCGGGCATATTGTTTAGGGGCTCCCGGTTAAGCATTGTTGCCCTACATGAGCACACGATATGCGCAGGATTGCTGCATGACCGAGTAGTGTAATTCATGCATTTCGCATTGTGTGACATGGTTACTGTACGCCCTAGCGACATGAGGGTCTTAACCTCCACCGGCATATCGTGGTTGGAAGGATTGAATATCAAAAATCTTGTTCTACATGGGGTGTTATAGATATCCATGGGTGAAAGTCCCAAAACTTTTATGGTACCAGGAGGTTGCTCCAATGTCTAGACCGAGTGGGTGCATGAGTATCGAGTGTCGATTACCAGAAGGTCGCACTTTCCACTATGTCGTGGTCGGTTGAAAGGGGTGTGGCCTTACCCACCAGAGAGGACGGGGCAAAGCTAGGCTGAGTTTGACCAGCTCAAGGAATGGGTCCACTATCGACGAGCTGAGCCCGATATTAGCAGGCAAATAGTGAGGTCTCTTCCACTTACCTTATTGCGTGCGATGGGGTGGCAATCTGTTTAGAGTGTACTAGATCCTAGTGATATCTCAGATTTGAGCTGTATTAATATGTGGACTTAGATGAGGATTTGTATACTTGATTTACACCTCGTATCGCATGGCCTTGGTACGGCCAACATCATTCATTCCTTGCATCGCTTGGCCTTGGTACGGCCAATAGTATTCATGGATCCATCAGCATATTCCGCATTACTCTGATATTGCATGATCATATTACTACCTTGTGCACACACTTTCACCACCCTCTATGCTTTTCATAGGCTTATGTACGACCGTTGCGTGCAGGTGATGTTGTATCGTAGCAAGGCTGAGACAGGAGCACATATCAGATCATCTTAGAGCTTTTGTCTACTATCATTATATTTCCCTTTATACTCATTATACTTGTAAAGTTTTTGATTATAGTGGAAATGTAATGAAGTTTTTGATTGTTGTTTGTGGGTTATGCATATTACGAATCAAACTGATGTTAAAAATCCTCCTCGTAGCATCCCAAGTTTGGAACCTAGCGAATGGGCGCTGGGAGCCAAGAATGGGGTTCTACGGAGGCTGTCGGCGCTAGATCCGGCGATCGGGAATTTTATGAGCCCGATTTTTGAGTTTGGGGCGTGACACTTGTTGATTCACCTTGATTCAAATTGATATAAATTTAATATATAAAGCACACTCTATGTCCTTGGTCGGGCACACAAAATTTATAATCCCTTAAAATATAAGGATCACATCTTTCCATCCATGGTCAAGCATGAAGAGATGTAGATTCTTATTTCTTTCTCTGTAGGAAACCTGTTCATGGTCAGACACAAGCACTTAGAATAAGATTCCAAACAACATCCACATCTAGACTTTGGTTAAGTTCATAGAATGGAGAAGTACAAAGTATTCAGTTAAACACACTAGAGAAAGAAACAAATCAATCAAATCCAGATAAAATCAACACATAATAAGAGTTATTCAAATTAGGGGTTTCATCTCAGCCCAAGCTAAAAAATTAGCAATCCATTAATTCAAATAGAAAGAAGGAAAAATAAGATTGAGAAAAGAAAAACATAAGGATCTCCCTTCTTTCTTCCTCTCTCTCTCTCTCTCTCTCTCTCTCTCTCTCTCTCTCTCTCTCTCTCCTCTTTCTTCTCTTTCATCTCTTTCCAAACTTTCCTCCCTCCTCTTCTCAGCTCCACATCCAACCACAGATTGAATGCCCCCACTCTCTCTGTTTTCGTCCTCTTATAGGCAGGGAGGTCGGTGGAGAGGAGTCGGTACATGTTTTTACATAGCAAATCGCACCCGGTCTGCGTTTGAAATAAAGTTTCCGGCTAAAGGGCTCCCAGTGCAAAATCTGAGCCATTCAGTCTTCATATCTCTGGTTGGTTGGCCTAGAGGAGAATTTTGAACAATCAAGATCGTCGGACCCAACCTGGCCATATCTGCAAAACATCCTGCAATGTCCGGTTCTTGGACGTTCTGTAAACAGAGCCTGCATATCTGATTGCGCTACAACACTGGTGGGGCCCATATTCCCTATAGTTTGATGAATCCTCGACGTCCATTAGTCTCTTCTCTAAAAACCATTCCAAGATGGTTGGTTTTGGAGCACTGATAACGTGACCCACTTGATATCTCACTATGCCGTTTATTTTACACATGAATGTAATCCGTTTGTGTGTGCATGCATCAGACCATGAAGAGACCTTGGCAACGGTTTTGGTCACCTCCTGGATCGAATGGACGGTCCTGATTAACCATATGGACAATGAGTGGGGCCCACAACGGTCATCTATGGACTTTATTGTGAAACAGAGCCAACGCGTTGATGCTGTGGTGTTTGTTAGAACCCCTCAGTGATGTTTTTGATAAAATCCACGCCGTCCATTGAATTCCTGGATAAAAACTAGTCAGGAATGGGTGGTTTTAAATGTCCATTGAAGCAGCTGAGAGAAGCAATCACGCATCAACCGTTTTGAACGTTGCAGAACACCTGTTTATGGCCTTTGTAGTGAGCACGTGTGTATGCATGGGCACAAACTATCAGCATGATTTTGATGGGTTTTTCCCCCTCTGCATGATGGACGGCTTGGATCGCTCGTACGGATGATGTAGGTGGCCCACCAGCGTCCACAAGACGTACGCAGTCCATTCGTTACACTCTTGAAAAATGAAAACTTCCATTTTTGAGAAGATGGTCGGGTCAGCGCCTGCTGACCGACTTAGTTCATTCGGTGCACGCCGGGCACATGTGCACTGTGTATGCACACTCTGTTTGGGTGGGGTCCATTGCAATGCTTCTAAGAAATTCGATCCATCCATTTAATTGGTCCCCCCATTTAAGGCGTTGAATCTAAAGTTGAGGCATATACAGAGACTAGGTGGGCCCAGAATCAACGGTTTATGGGATGATTTGTCAGTTGGGACACTTCCATAGTGATCCAAGGGCTAAAATTTAATACGTACGGTTAATTTATGGCCCCCAGGTCATGTACGAAGTTTCGAGCCGAATGGATGGCTGGAACCATGTGATCTTGAATTCTGCACCAATTTCGGGCCTCTTTAATGTAAATGGCTTGATTTTCTCGGATCCCTAGCTTATAAATTCTTCAATGTTGGTCCTCTGAAGTCTGTCCCTTACTTTGGTTACTTCAGAGCATTAAGTCTTTGCTTGTAGTGCTCTTTTTCAGTCTACGCTCCTAATTACTCCCTACAACAAAAACACGATTAAAATAGTCCGTTAAACATTATCATGTACGCAAATTTAGGTAATAATCGGGGTCTAGTATGCAATATTCGACCCTCATCACAACTCCCAACCAGCATTTTTCTAGTCCCAAGAAAAACATGTGAAAAATAATTTCAAAAATAAAAGACAATTCTTGTAAACCTAAGTGACTCGTGAACAGATAGTTGAGATGTGAAAATTTTAAAATTCATGAATGGTAAGTAGAATTTTCTCGTGAAATCAAACTCATGGTAAACTTCATAATCAAGTTCAAATTACTAATCCATTAACTAGAACAATTCTAAACATTGAGTTCTATGAGTTTATAATGTAATCTCGGCTTACAATCATTAAGAGATACAATTGTCAATTTCATGACATCATTGGTAATTAACAACGGAATTCTTGAAAACCAAAATTGAAACCAACACTTGCCTTTGATTTTATTTATTTATTTATTTATTTTGAAAGTAACGCCAAGGAGGGGAATCAAATCCTCACCTACAAGGAGTAAACTTATGGTAAAGATTGTACACCCAACCTTTTTCACATATCATCCATGGTGAATCGAATCTTCATCTATAAGTAGAAAACCTATGGTGAAGATTATTTGACTAACCCTTTCAATTCTTCTTTATAAACTGATGCTAAAATAATTTTCAGGTTGGTTCCCTTCATGCTTAGTGATACCAAGTTAATCATTCAATTATCGAACCGGAACCTTAATGTGTAAGCAAGATGTGATATGCAAAATCATGACTCAATCAATGTTTACAACTTCTAATTATGGGTTAACAATTCAAACTTAACTGTGAAATCTAACAGACAATTGAATCCCAGAGTCATAAAGTACCAACATTTATATTTCATAATTTTAAAATCACAACTATCCTTCAAAATCACTTCAAATTCACAAGAAATTCAAGAAAAAGTTAACAATTTTCACAATTTTTACTCAAGACCAAGAAAATACTGATTAGGTAACCTAATCTCCCACCCCCAACCTAAAATCTACATTGTACTTAATGTAAAAGTGAAAGGGCCTAGCTATATGCCCTAGAGGGGGGGTGAATAGGGCTATGCCAAATAAAACTTATAATAGCGAAATAATTAAAGAAATAAAGCACAATGCTGAATTAAAAGCAATCTCAATAAACTAGAATTAAGAGAATGATACTATATCAGTTCTAAGGACAACCTTACACCAAAAATCAAAGGTTTAAGGTAGGACAACCTTATTTCTAGAACGTCCTTTGTATCTCAAACCTATGAGGAATAGAAAGAAAGGAAACCAAAATAACTTGCAGAAATAAATCCTAAGTTATTACAACATTCATCCACACTTGCTTGAAATAAAATGGTTACAACGTTCATCCAAAAATACAATCCACAAAACTGAATGAATAAATGAATGAAAGAATAAAGAACATCCACAACATAAAGATATACAGTGGTTCGCCTGTGTGTACACCAACTGTTATTCAACAACCACACAGAATGCTACTCCATTCCTAATATCCTCACACAGGGGATATTAGCATGTACTATCAAAATAGGTTTCACAGGTTCACCTAAAACCTTTACAATTGTGTCTTTTTACTATGGGCTTTACACAATCCAAAAAATCACATTGTAACGCCTCAGAAAAATCCGTACAGAGATCCGAGTACCAACTTGATCAGAAATCACGTAGGATTAATTCCTTTAGAAAATAAGTGTAAGTTAACTAGCGCTACGTTAGATTAGCTATGAAATTAGCACTGATCACTTTAAATATGTTCTACAAGACCCAAAACTTGTAGAATTAATGACGCTATAACGTCCTAAAACCTAGGATCAAACTCTAAACCAATTTACTCTCAGGAACCCTTTAGAACTTTGTATTGGATCTAGACCGTGCGTCGAGAGTTTGATATCTACAATCTTAGACCGTTATGGCCGCTTAGCTGGACTTGACAATCGTTTCAAAAATCAAGCCCAAGTGATGTTCTGAGGCTATTTCATTGAGCCCAGAGCAAGGAGTGTGAGAAAGAGTGAAACTCATTAAAAATTAAATGAGATTTAAATAAATCTGGCACGTTTCGCTTGCGGGTTAAGTATAAGAATTCAGACCGTCGGAATCTGACCCAAATACACCCTCGTATCAGGAAACATTTCTCACTCAGGTCAGTGTACTTGGAATCCTCGATCGAGTCTCCGTGACCGCTGAACTGAAATTGGAATCAGTGTACTTGGAATCCTGTACCATCTGCTTACCCTACGGGGAATGCTGCTGATACTCGGGGCCTACTTGAGCAATTCCAGCGCTTACGGCCTCCTACTTTTATGGGTTCTCACAGACCCGAGGAGGCCGAGTATTAGCTCGACCGTGTCTCAAAGATACTGAAGATGCTGCACTGCTCGGAGTCTGAGCAGGTTGAGTTGGCCACTTTCATGTTCGAGCGAGAGGCCAGCTTATGGTGGGATAGCGTATTACGGACGGTTGTTGCTGGCTACATCTGGACTTGGGCAGCATTCGAGTTCCGTTTCCACGAGAAATATTATCCCCAGACCTATAGGCACGAGAGGGAGAACGAGTTTTTACGCCTCAAGCAGGAAGGCATGACAGTTACAGAGTATGAGCATTGGTTTATAGAGTTGGGCAGATACGTCCTGACCATACTTGCTAACGAGCAGATGCGCATACGACGATTTTCTAAGGGCTTGCGACCTGACATTCGGTTGAAGATGTGTTGTGTCAGCATACCCTCCTATGCAGAGCTGATACATTTGTCTATGCGGGCAGAGAAGGATGTAGATCCCTTGGCATGATCTCATGACCCTGTGGTTGCTAGGCCACGACCAGATAAGCAGGATAGGCCATTTCTTGGCAAGAGGCCTCGCATCGACCCTCCTCCTGGGGCTACAGTGCCAGAACTTCCGATGAGGCTCCCCGATGTGACATGTGCTTACTGTGGGAGACCGGGCCACACTGCAGAGAGCTACTTTGCTCGGATGAGGGATAGCGGGTTTTTGCCACTGCAGAAGATCGACCATCCTTGCCCACAGGCATTATCTGCTCCACCCTTACGGTTAGCTCCTGCACATCCTTCTTTCAGGCCTCCAGTGCCTCAGTTCCGACCGCCTCAACGGCCCATGGTACCACGGCCGAACTGTCCACAGAAGGCTCAGGTACATGCATTGACAGCAGAGGCATCCGAGACAGAGGCTGTCCAGCCCTTGGCCTTTGAGGTCACCGCCCACATTGGAGGTACTCCTATATTTGTGATGGTGGATACAGGATCTACGATTTCATTGATATCGCATTCCATAATCAAGCGCCTTGGGCCACCGACTATTCGGATGGATGGGGTGCGAGTTCTTATAGCGCACGGGACCTTTTCTGATGCCACCATGATGTGTGAGGGTTGTTTGGTGAATCTGGGGAGCATGACGATAGCTATTGACCTTGTCGTCGACCCCTCTCTCTATTATGTCGATGTCATTCTTGGCTTGGATTGGCTGACTGTAGGGAGGGTCGAGATTGACTGTAAGACCCGTATAGTGACAGTCTACGAGCCGGAGGGCACACCCTTTTCATTTCCAGTGCAGGTTAATCTCCCCTTCCGAATACTTAGCTACGCTTCCTTATTGCGGGACGTTGATGCCCCGACACTTGAGCACACGCCAGTAGTCCATGATTATGGGGATCTGTTCAGGAAGATTTCTGGTTTGCCACCTCAGCAAGAGATCGATTTTACTATCGACCTAGTACCTGGTTCGATGCCCGTCTCACTGCCGACCTATCGCATGGCTCCGTGTGAGATGGAGGAGTTGAGGAAACAGATTGATGATCTAATGGAGGTTGGCTTTATATTACCGAGTGTCTCTCCTTGGGGAGCACAGGTGCTATTTGTGATGAAGAAGGATGGTTCACTGCGATTGTGTATTGATTATCGCAGGTTGAATCAGATTACGGTGAAGAATAGATATCCCTTGCCCAAGATAGATGACTTGTTTGATCAGTTGAGAGGGGCACAGTACTTCTCGAAGATTGATATTCAGTCAGGGTATCACCAGTTACGCGTCAGGGATGAGGACGTGCAGAAGACAGCCTTCAGGACCAGCTTTGGCCACTACGCGTTCCTCGTGATGTCGTTTGGTCTTACGAACGCACCAGCCGTGTTCATGGATCTGATGAATAGGATATTTTGGCCGTTCCTCTATCGATTCATCATCGTGTTTATAGACGACATTTTGGTATATTCCAGGAGTCGAGAGGAGCATGAGGAGCACTTGCGATTGGTCCTGGATACAATGAGACAGCACCAGTTGTTCGCACAGTATAAGAAGTGTGACTTCTAGAAGGAGGAAGTCAAGTTCCTGGGACATGTGGTGTCCAAGGATGGGATGGCGGTGGACTTTGCTAAGGTAACCGCGGTGCAGGACTGGGAGCAGCCTAGTTCAGTCACTGAGGTGAGGAGTTTCCTAGGTTTGGCAGGCTACTATCGACGTTTCATTCGAGATTTCTCGAAGATCGCCAGACCTCTATCTCAGTAGACATGGAAGGATGTGAAGTTCTCCTGGAATGAAAAGGCAGAGGCAGCTTTTCAAGAGCTGAAGGATAGGCTTACGTCAGCCCCTGTGCTAGTATTACCAGAGCAGGGGGTTAAATACACGATATACACTGACGCGTCTAGCATTGGTCTGGGTTGTCTTTATGCAGAAGGACAGGGTAATTTCGTATGCCTCGAGACAATTAAGGAAGCACGAGGAGAATTACCCTACACATGACCTTGAGTTGGCAGCCGTCAATTTTACATTGAAGCTCTGGAGACATTACCTCTACGGAGAGAGGTTCGAGCTCTTTTGCGACCACAAGAGCCTCAAGTACATATTCATGCAGCGGGACCTGAATATGAGGCAGCGGCGATGGATGGAGACTTTGAAGGACTTTAAGTTTGAAGTTTCCTAACATCCTGGCAAGGCAAGCCTTGTGGCTGATGCGTTGAGCCACAAGAAGGCGATAGAGTTTGCGGCTCCGCTGATAGTTGCCGAGTGGGACATGGTTGAGTTTTTGTGAGACTTTGAGCAGAAACTCACTGTGGAGGAACCATATGAGTTTATCGCACATGTTCAGGTGCGATCTCTTATCGATGACAGGGTCATCGCGGCTCAGAGGGATGATGCGCGTCTGACTGAGCTTCGGGAGCAGGCCAGTGATGATGCAGACACCGAGTGGCAAGTTGGAACGGATGCAGGCTTACCTTATCCTGGCCGCCTATGCGTCCCAGATATCCCTGACTTGAGACGAGAGATTCTCGAGGCTGCGCACAGTTCTAGACTTGCGATGCATCCGGACAGTATAAAGATGTATCGCGACGTGAAGATGACATATTGGTGGGCGGGCATGAAGACCCACATCACAGAGTTTGTGTCCCGTTGTCTCACTTGCCAGCAGGTGAAGGCAGAGAAACGCCGACCTCCTGGTCTCCTTCAACCTATGCCTATAGCTGAGTGGAAGTGAGACTTTATTTCCATGGATTTCATTTCAGGACTGCTGAAGACTAGGAAGGGACATGATTCTATATGGGTGATCGTCGACCTTTCGACGAAGTCGGTACACTTCCTACCGATCAGAGTCACGAACTCTGTAGACGAGTTGGCCAGGCTATACATCAGAGAGATAGTGCGTCTTCATGGAGTTCCCTTAGAGATCGTGTCGAACAGAGATATGCACTTTATTTCTATTTTTTGGACTCGCATCCAGGAAGCTATGGGTGTGAAGTTGAAATTCAGTACTGCATTCCACCCATAGACGGACGGACAGACAAAGCGGGTGAACCAGATTCTAGAGGACATGCTGCGGGCCTGTGTGTTGGACTTCAAAGACAGTTGGGATGATTATCTTCCATATGCAAAGTTCACGTACAACAACAGTTTTCAGACGAGTATCGGTATGGCACCTTACGAGGCCTTGTATGAGCGACCTTTCCGAGCACCGCATTGCTGGGTAGAGGTCGGTGAGCGCAGATTGATTGGGCCAGTGATAGTGCAGGAAACATCGGAGAAGATTGATATCATCAGACGCCGGCTTCTTACAACGCGGAGTAGACAGAAGAGTTATGCCGATACGAGACAGCGCCCGCTAGAGTTCGTGGTCGGGGATCACGTATTTTTACGAGTTTCTCCTATGAAGGGAGTCCTTCGGTTTAGGAAGAAGGGGAAGCTAGCACTGCGATTTATTAGTCCATTCCAAATTATTGATCGTGTGGGTGCAGTGGCTTATCGTCTGGCTTTGCCTATGCCTCTCGCGAGCGTCCACAACGCATTTCATGTTTCTATGCTGAAGAAATACGTTCCTGATCCTTCCCATATCATTAGATGGGAGCAGGTGCTGTTAGGTGAGGATGTTACATATATACTACGACCGGCGCATATATTGGACAGGAAGGAGGAGGTACTGCGTAGCAAGGTCATCCCCCTTGTGAAGGTGTTATGGACGCATCACTCTGAAGAAGAGGCTACATGGGAGACAGAAGCCGAGATCAGAAAGAACTACCCACAGCTTCTCGAAGAGTACGAAAAGGTACAAATTTTGAGGATGAAATTTATTGTTAAGGAGGGTAGATTGTAACGCCTCAAAAAAATTTGTACAGAGATCCGAGTACCAACTCGATCAGAAATCACGTAAGATTAATTCCTTTAGAAAATAAGCGTAAGTTAACTAGCGCTACGTTATATTAGTTGTGAAATTAGCACTGATCGCTTTAAATACGTTCTACAAGACCCAAAACTTATAGAATCAATGACGCTATAACGTCCTGAAACCTAGGATCAAACTCTAAACCAGTTTGCTCTCAAGAAACCTTTGAAACTTTGTATTGGATCTAGACCGAGAGTCTGATATCTGTAATCTTAGACAGTTATGACTGCTTAGATGGACTTGACAATCGTTTCGAAAATCAAGCCCAACTGATGTTCTGAGGCTATTTCATTGAGCCCAGAGCAAGGAGTGTGAGAAAGAGTGAAACTCATTAAAAATTAAATGAGATTTAAATAAATCTGGCACGTTTCACTTGCGGGTTAAGTATAAGCATTCAGACCGTCGGAATCTGATCCAAATACACCCTCGGATCAGGGAACATTTCTCACTCAGGTCAGTGTACTTGGAATCCTCGATCGAGTCTCCGTGACCACTGAACTGAAATTGGTCCACCACGTACGATCTGGGAACACTGTCAGACTGAAAACTTAATGTGATTAACATCCAATATCCATGAGCTTAAGTCCGACCGCATTCGGCCAGGGGACCTCCCGAAATGCTCTTTTAGATCGGGAAAGACCCGATTTGGTTATAACCCAAGTATACCTTGGTTTGGAGTCTAAGTAGGTGAGGTTTTAGCCTATATAAGGGCTTTAAACCCTCTCATATCTCTCCCATCCGAATTTGTAAGAAACCCTAGAAAGAGAAGAGAGAGAAAGAGAGATTGTGAGAGAGTTGTGAGAGAAACTTCCTGCCACTTGCTCCAGCTTCTACACGCGTTTAATCACCGCATTCAAATCACTTTCCTGGTGATTCCAACTCATTTCTAGGTAAGAAAACCCTAACCTCTACTTGTTTTAGGGATTCCTTCGATACAAGTAACGAAGTAGCTGATTCATCTTGTGATATAGGTCGTCATATCGCCGTTGACAAAGCGTAGACTTTCTATTCGAATCAATACGCGTCTACAGCTAAAGGTGAGGATTTTAGACGCTTAGATTGACAGATTTCAAAGCTTTCAATGTCATTTAATAGTAGATTATCGACGAGAGCGCCATTTGACATGTAGAACATGTTGTCTGTTTTCCATTTCGACTGCGTACGGTGAATATGAGATTTAAGGTATTTTAGGCATTTGTAGGAAATACAGTATATGTCCGTATTTTGCTGAAATGATTGCCATGGGTATTTGTCGTGTTATGATATTAGATATGTGTGTATGATCTGTTTGGCGAAGAGATTCGCCCTAATGCATTCTTTGGGTCGACATACGCTATGTGGACAAAAGTGTGTAGACTAAGTGTTTGTATAAATGATTGTATTAGTATGTATTAAGCTAATGTTGTTGTAGGTACCTTGATCTATAAAGACTCATGAGCCGAGCATGGTGGTATGGGACACCGTGGTCGAGCTGTTGGCCTACGCTGGGGCCACAAACCTCCCCGTAGTGACCAGTGAGCACCTTAGACTTGTAAGCCAATTATAGTGGTATGGGACACTACATTCGTGTTGTAGGCCTACACTGATTGGTGACGAGCCCTTTATAGTGACCTCGAGCGTATTCTGAGTCTACGGGAGGCGACGACCCTTCCGTAGCAACAAGAGTACACTAGGCTTGTATTGATAAGGTGATGGGAGAGCAGTGCAACGAGTGCGAGCAACAGCCCTGACAGCCCTTGCAGTGACCTATAAATATAACATCGTATGAGATTACTAGGAGTGACGACCCTAGATAGGATCCGTGTTGGGATTGACATAAAGAAAGTACCTTAGTTTCCCAATACTGTTGTATGAAAGGACTAATAACAACTCGGTAATCATTATCCATATCGCACTGCATGTGCCCGGAAGATGTGGAGCACTGAGGGAAGAAAGCATGCCGCGGACGTAAGATGGTGTCGTATGAGGGAGTATGTCGGTGAGGGCATCCATCATATCATTCATGCTTGCATTAACAACAGTATCTAGGAATGTCTGATTGCCTGCTTTACTATTATCGCGTGATTGATTTGATAACATGCTAATCTTTGCTCTATGATTCCACTGAGTTGATCACTCACTCCCACATTACGGGATGGTGTTTGTAACACCTACCAGACTCTGTCTTAGATGCAGGTGGCGAGGCGATTCAGGACGTGGAGCCGGATTACTACGAGGGTCAGGACGAGTTCTCGTATATGCAGTTCGCTGACAGCTTTGCGCAAGTGGCCTGGATCGGCGGGACTTGCTAGTTGGACCATCTGACATTTTATTTTTTGGTTTGATATATGTATATGTGACTCAGAAATGTATTATATATATTTTTCAGTCTTCCGCTTACGTTTTATCACTGGATCTGGAGTATGAATTACAGTTTTGGTATAATCTTACTCATGTTAATGCACTAACTCAGAAAACATTAAATTATCAGCATATTTGTTGCATAAGTGATGGTCTGGAACTAGGGATTTGAGTTTCTACATGAACCCCGATTTTCAGGCTGTTACACACACAATCTGAGTTTTCTGGCTCTCCTCAGATAATCAAAACAATGAGATTTTTTTGATAAATCTCAAATAAAACCAAAGTATGTAAATTAGACAAATGTAAAATACCTGAATCTCCTTTTGAAGTACCTCTGTAGAACCAATCGGAATAGAAGTTCGATTCAATGTTCAAAGTCCAATACTTACTTTAAGAATGGTTCTAAGTCTAATTGATTTTAAATTAAAAGGGCTAGTTCTATTTGATTTTGAATCTAAGAAGAAGGAATATCAAAAATTCCTCTTTTCTAATAAGATTGGAATGCAGATCAAAATCAAATACAAAACAAGCTAGCAAAAGGAATATTAAATGAGCACAAAGTAGCTTAAAAATAAACATGAACTTATCTCAGAGAATGGCCTTAAAATTGCTTGAATTGAATTGAAAAACTCTTAAATTCCATCTACGACTGGTCTTAGGATCCCTAGGACTGGTCGCAGCTTCAACATATTTTCAAAGATTTCTGCGGGATAAGGATTAGTTGTTCCACGACTGGTCCTGGGTAGCCTACGACTGGTCATGGGCCACCTACGACTGGTCGTAGGACCCCCAGATTAGTTGTTGGAGTTCGAGTCGTAGGGTTAAGACCGGTCGAAGGACGAGTCGTACAGCTCACAAGACTGGTCGTAGGATGTCCAGGACTGGTCGTAGGACAACCAGAAAAATCTAAAAATCTTCAACAACCTATGACTGGTCCTGAAAAATTTAAGACTGGTCGTAGCAGAGCTAGGACTGGTCTTGAAGTCCCTAGGACTGGTCTTAGAACAACCCAAATAAGCATATTTAAAATATACGAATTATGTACCAGAATGACCTACAATAAAGTCCAACCTAAGGTCAATCTAAGGTCAAACAAACCTTGAAAGTGAGATGAACATTGATAGTCTATACTCTCAGATGACCTTTAAGAGAAGCTTGAGAATTTACAAATCTTGTTGTAGGCCTTCTCGAGCTTGAACATTTCTTGACTTGATAAAGTCTTCTTCTATTCATGTACTTGTTAGAATCTTGAACATGCATACTTGAAGTCTTCTATTCTTATATTCTTCATCCATGACTAGACTTGAAACTTTCTTCATTTAAGTTCTTATCTTGAAATACAATGTCTTGAAGCAATGAATAGTCTCAAACATGAAACACAAGATATACAAGACATAGATATAGGTTTTGGCACCACAAAATTTGAGAACCAAAGGGATATGAAATCATAGCACTTACAATCTCCCCCTTTGTCAAATTTGTGATAAAACACATATCATAAAAGATAAGAGCAACATTTGCTCCATAAAGAATCATGAGCCATAAAAGCACAAATTACTCTACTCCCCCTGAGTAATACGACTGAATAATACGAGTACTGCTCATATAAATAATAAACAACATGTAAACATCAAGACTCCATATTATCAATCCACATATACTCCAATCAATAAAGCCGTACAAATTACTCCCCCTTTCCATATTACTCCCCTTTTACCATACTACTCCCCCTTTCCATATTACTCCCCTTTTACCATACTACTCCCCCTTTTTGTCACAAAATGACAAGGAAAAGTCACAATAGGAAAGAGATCAACAACATAGAGAGTAATAAAAAGAAGATAATGAGAAAGGAATGTAGAAGGAAAAATCATATCTCAAAATATAAATCTAGAATCATCAAGCCATAACCAAGTTAATACAATATCCAAAATAAAAGATAAGATAATATTATACAATCCAAAAGATAATCCGCCTAATTAGATATAGAGGAGGGAGCAATAGATGTAACACACGAACCATGAAACAATAGAAGCAATAGAATGCAATACACGAACCTTGAAAGAACTCAACTCGATTTTATTACCGAACCGAGGATACAGATTGAAAATGAAAAAAATGATGTAACACTCTGTATCTAGGTAATAGATACTTTGAAGGGAGCGCATTCCCTTTGTGTGTCCATTGCATATTAATTTTGCATAAGTCTCTTGTTAACATGCATTTTTCCAATTCAGATGGTTTGTCGTATAGACTATGAATCGGTATACCTTCATCATTAACGGGTATATCCATAATACCCGATATCAAATGACGATCTACTTCAAATTTCCCTTCTCTAGTATCAATTGAAAAAGTTAAATTGTCAAGGGAGAATTCTGAGATACATGCAACCATTGATTGTGCAATTGGCTGGTATGCAGGCTCACCCCAAAGTAAAATGTTAGCCCAGTCAACAGATTCAAGGAGAGGGACAACACCATAAGGACCAATGTGATTGAGATCAGCGAGATGCTCAACGATAATATTACGGACACGCAAATCCCGTACATCTTGAGGATCATCTTCGGGTGACCGAAGGTGCCGTTTAGTTATCGATGTAGATCTAGATGAGGATGGACCACGGGATGTTTTCTTCTTCCCTCTAGCATCCATCTTCAACAATTTGAGAAAAAACCCTTGAAAAATCCATCAAAAGATGAAATCTAGCTACACAATGATAAAATCAAAGCATAGAGAGCATGAAACTTCAAGAAAAATGAAGAAATAGGACTTACTTAGAAGAAGTACAAGAAATCATATGACTAGTCGAACCACGACTCGTCGTAGGTCGGAGTGAGAATGAAGAAGAATGAGATTTTTTTCAAATTATATCATGTTCACGAGCTCCACGACCAGTCGAGTGCTGTGTATGATCGGTCGTACCACCACTGGTCATGTATAGATACAACCGGTCGAGCATCGACCAAAAATACATATTTAATGTAAAAAAAATAAAATTTCAATACATATAATACCAAATATAATACACTATGATACATGCAAGCAAGAATACTCAATGTAAAATGTACATTCCAAGATCAAATTTCAATTTATTAAACTTGCTTCTGTCGAGCGGTTCAGTAAATATATTCCAAGCAGATAACTTTTTCTTCAACCAACTCACGAATGTAATGATACCTAATGTCAATGTGCTTAGTACGTGAATGCTGGATTGGATTTTTAGAAATATTTATAGCACTGGAATTATCACAATGTAAGATCATTGAATCTTGATTAATTCCATAATCGCTTAGCATGCGTTTCATCCAAACTAGTTGAGTACATGCATATCCAGCTGCAATATACTCAGCCTCAGCAGTGGAGAGCGATATTGAGCTTTGCTTCTTGCTGAACCAAGAAACTAAGCAATTTTCAATGTAAAAACAACCACCACTGGTTGATTTTATATCATCGATATTACCAGCCCAATCAACATCTGAGTACCCGGCTAATTGAACACTAGTATCAAAAGGATACCTAAAAGGGCCTAGCTATATGCCCTATAGGGGGGGTGAATAAGGCAATGGAAAATAAAACTTATAACAGCGAAATAATAAAAGAAATAAAGCACAATGCTGAATTTAAAATGAACTCAATAGCCTAAAATAAAGAGAATGATACTTTATCAGTTCTAAGGACAACCTTACACCAAAAATCAAAGGTTTAAGATAGGACAACCTTATTTCTAGAACGTCCTTTGTATCACAAACCAATAAGGAACAAAAAGTTAGGAAATCAAAATAACTTGCAGAAAATAAATCTTAAGTTATTACAACATTCATCCATACTTGCTTGAAATAAAATGATTACAACATTCATCCACAAACCCACTCCACAAAACTGAATGAATAAAAGAATGGAAAAATAAAACACATCTACAACAGAACGATATATAGTGGTTCGCTTGTGTGTACACCAACTGTTATCCAACAACCACACAGAATGTTACTCCACTCTTAATATCCTCACACAGGGGATATTAGCATGCACTATCAAAATAGGTTTCACAGGTTCACCTAAAACCTTCACAATTGTGTCTTTGATCTCGGGCTTACACAATCCAAAAACTCCCACAATCTGAGTTTTCTAACTCTCCTCAGATAACCAATAACAATGAGATTTTTCTGGCAAATTTTAAACAAAACCAAAGAAAGTAAATTACACAAATGTAAAATACCTGAATCACCTTTTGAAGTAGCCCGGTAGAACCAATCGGAGTAGAAGTTCGATTCAACGTTCAAAGTCCAATACTCGCTTTAAGAATGGTTCTAAGTCTAATTGATTTTAAATCAAAAGGGCTAGTTCTATTTGATTTTGAATCTAAGAAGGAATATCAGAAATTCCCCTTTTCTAATAAGATTCGAATGTAGATCAAAATCAAATAAAAATAAGCTAGCAAAAGGAATATTAAATAAGCACAAAGTAGCTTAAAATAAACAAACACTTATCTCAGAGAATAGCCTAAAGATTGTTTAAATAGAATAGAATTGAATTACTAAAACTCTGAAGTTCGTGCTCTATTTATAGCCTGAAAAATTCCATCTACAACTGGTCTTAGGATCCTAGGACTGGTCGTAGCTTCAAAGATTTTCAAAGATTTCAGCGGGATAAGGATATGGTGTTCCATGACCGGTCCTGGGTGGTCTACGACCGGTCGTGGGTCCCCTAAATTGGTTGCTGGAGTTTGAGTCGTAGGGCTATGACCGGTCGAAGGATGAGTCGTAGAACTCACAGGACTGGTCGTAGGATGTCCAGGATTGGTCGTAGGACAGCCAGAAAGATCCAAAAATCTTCAACAACCTAGGATTGGTCCTGAAAAACTTAAGACTGGTCGTAGAAAAGTTAGGACTGGTCTTGAAGTCCCTAGGACTGGTCTTAGAACACCCCAAACAAGCATATTAAAATATATGAATTATGTATCCAGAATGACATACAGTAAAGCCCATCCTAAGGTCAATCTAAGGTCAAACAAACCTTAAAAGTGAGATGGACATTAAAAGTCTGTACACTCAGATGACCCTTAAGAGAAGCTTGAGAATATACAAATCTTGTAGTAGGCCTTCTTGAGCTTGATCTTGACTTAACATAGTCTTCTACTATACGTGAACTTGATTGAATCTTGAACATGCAAACTTGAAGACTTCTATTCTTGAATACTTCATCCATGACTTAAAACGTTCTTTAATTAAGTTCTTGTCTTGCAATGCGAAGTCTTGAAGAAAAGAATAGTCTCAAACAAGAAACACAAGAAATATAAGACATAGATATAGGTTTTGGCACCACAAAATTTGACAACCAAAGGGATATGAAATCATAGCACTTACAATTTCCCCCTTTGTCAAATTTGTGATAAAACACATATCATAGAAGATAATAAGGAATGATGAGTCATAAAATCACAAATTAATCTACTCCCCCTGAGTAATACGAGTACTGCTCATATAAACAGTAAACAACATGAAAACCTCAAGACTCCATATTCTCAATCCACATATCCTTCTCAATCAATCAATTTAAACAAATTACTCCCCCTTTCCATACTACTCCCCTTTTAGCTTTAGCTCTTAACTACTCCCCCTTTTTGTCACAAAATGACAAGGGAAAGGCACAATAGGAAGGAGAACAACTACATAGAGAGTAATAATAAGCAGAAAATGAGAAAGAAATATGAAGGATCATAGCATATTTCAAAATGTAAACCAGAAGCATCAAGCCATTATCAATCCATAATACATGATCCAAAAGACAATACAAAATTCAAAATCAAAGACAGGTTAATGTTATACAATCCAAAAGATAAATCACCTTATCAGATCCAGAGGAGGGAGCAGGGATAGTCGGATCAATCTGATGTAATCCCCTATTGATGCGACGAAGATATTTTTACATGTACTTAAATTGTATATCGTGGGCTATACACATGTTATCGACCTTCTCCTCCAATGCACGAAGGCGTGCATCATGTCCAGATGGATCATAATCAGGATCATTAGGTGAATCAGATTCTATATCATCAAACATCTCATCCATATTAATATCTTGTTGAGGAAGATTGCCAGCTTCCCCTTCGTTTCCGGCTTCACCACCATCACCACCAACACCACCTTCATCAACTTGGCCAGGAAGCAAATCCAACTTCATCTTATTAAGATTGGTTGTTGAAAATAAGATGATGAATTGGTTCATCATTAACAGGTTTATCAACAAGCATGTGAGTGGTTAAAACAGTCATAAGATAATCGAACGGAATATCACTATGACCCGAATGGAGACGAAACTGTATAATAAAATGACAAATCAAAGAAGGAAGACAGACCATGGTACAAGAAGCAATAGAATACAACATACGAACCATGAAAGAAGTCAACTCAGTTTTATTACCGGACTGAGGATACACATTGAAAATGAAGAAACGATGTAACACTCTATATCTAGGTAACAGATACTTTGAAGGGAGCGCATTCCCTTTGTGTGTCCATTGCGCATCAATTTTTCTTAAGTCTCTTGTTAACATGCATTTTTTCGATTCAGATGGTTTATCATATAGAGTATGAATCGGTATTCCTTCATCATTAACGGGTATATCCATAATACTTAATATCAAATGACGGTCTACTTCAAATTTTTCTTCTCTAGTATTAATTGAAAAAGTTAAATTATCAAGAGAAAAATCTGAAATGCATGCAACCATTGATTGGGCAATGGACTGGTATGCAGCCCACCCCAAAGTAAAATGTTAGTCCAGCCAAGAGATTTAAGAAGGGGGACAATACCATATGGAGCAATGTGATTGAGATCAGCGGTATGCTGAACGATAATGTTACAGACATGTAAATCTCTTACATCTTGAGAATCATCTTCGGGTGACCGAAGGTGCCATTTAGTTATCGGTGTAGATCTAGATGAGAATAGACCACGAGATGTATTCTTTTTCCCTCTAGCATCCATATTTAAAAAGATATACAAAGAGCAAGAGAAATACACAAAAAGAGTGATGGGTTTTCTCTAGATCATCACATTGAGAAGAAACCCTTGAAAAAACCCAACAAGAGATGAAATCTAGCTACACAATGATCAAATCAAAGCATAGAGAGCATGAATCTTCAAGAAAAAAAATGATGAAATATGACTTACCTTGAAGAAAAATAAGAAATCCTATGACTGGTCGAGCCACGACTCGTCGTAAGTCGGAATGGAAATGAAGAAGAAGGGGATTTTCCTCAAATTATATCATGCTCACGAGCTCCACGACCGGTCAAGTGCGGTGCATAACAGGTTGTACCACGACTGGTCATGTACAGCCAGGACTGGTCGAGTATCAACCAAAAATACATTTTTAATGTAAAAAATTTAAAAATTTAAACAAATATAATATGAAATATAATACACTATGATACATGCAAGCAAGAATATTCAATGTAAAATGCACATACCAAGATCAAATTTCAATTTATTAAACCTGCTTTTGTCGAGCGGTTTAGTAAATATATCAGCAAGTTGATTTTCAGTTGATATAAATTCCAACGAAATAACTTTTTCTTCAATCAGCTCACGAATATAGTAATACCTAATGTCAATATGCTTAATACGTGAATGCTGGATTGAATTTTTGAAAATATTTATAACACTGAAATTATCACAATGTAAGATCATTGAATCTTGATTAATTCCATAATCGTTAAGCATGTGTTTCATCCAAACTAGTTGAGTACATGCATATCCAGCTGCAATATACTCAGCCTCAGTAGTGGAGAGCGATATTGAGCTTTGCTTCTTGCTGAACTAAGAAACTAAGCAATTTCCAATGTAAAAACAACCACCACTGGTTGATTTTCTATCATCGATATTTCTGCCCCAATCAGCATCTGAATACCCGACTAATTGAACACTAGTATCAAAAGGATACCAAAGTCCCAAATTTATAGAGCTTGTGACATATCTAATAATCCGTTTAACAGCAGTAAGATATGATTCCTTAGGATTAGACTGATATCTCGCACAAATACCAACACTAAATGCGATATCAGGTCTACTAGCAGTTAGATACAACAAACTACCAATCATACTGCGATATAGTTTAGGATCTATATCTTTACCTATAGTCTTTTAAGAGTCTTAACGTTGTACTCATAGGAGTATCAAATTTCTTACCATTCTCAAATCCAAACCTTTTAACCAAGTTTGAAGCATATTTGGTTTGAGAAATGAAAATTTCATCAGGTTGTTATTTTACTTGCAACCCTAGGAAATAGTTAAGTTCGCCAACCATGCTCATTTCGAACCTTGATTTCATTAACTCTACAAACTTAATAGACATATTAGAAAAAGTTGATCGATAAATAATATCATCAACATAAATTTGAACCATCAAAATATCATTGTTATGTTTTTTAACAAAGAGTGTTTTTCAACACTTTCAACTTGAAAGCTATGACTAAGTAAGAATTTAGTCAATTTCTCATACCATGCCCTGGGTGCTTGTTTTAGACCATAGAGAGCCTTTTTGAGACGAAATACATGATCAGATAACTTATGGTCTTCAAACCCTGAAAGTTGTTCAACATACACTTCTTCATGTAAATCACCATTCAAGAAAGCACACTTTACATCCATCTGATAAATCTTAAATTTTCTAAAGCATGCGATGAAAATAAAAAGTCTGATCGATTTAAGGCGAGTAATTGGAGCAAAGGTGTAACACCTCGGATTTTTGCCAACCTGGGGTTACACGTCCTTAGGCAACGGGTCAACCATAACACCTTGGTAACCTCTCAGAACCCAATTCCAAAGCCAAAGAAATCACTTAGGATTAATTTCTTTAGAAATTAAGTGTTAGTTAACTAGCACTATGTTGGATTAGCTACGAAATTGTCCCTAATCACTTTAAAGATGATCTGTAAGACCCAAAACCTGTAGAAGTAATGACGCTATAATACCCTGAAACCTAGGATCAAACTCTAAATCCGTTTTCTCTCAGGAACCCTTTGAAACTTCGTATTGGATTTAGACCGTGCATCGAAAGTCCGATATCTATAATCTTAGACCATTATAACCGCATAGCTGGACTTGACAATCGTTTTGAAAATCAAGCCCAACCGATGCTCTGAGGCTATTTCATTGAGCTTGGAGCGAGGAGTGTGAGAAAGAGTGAAATTCAATTAAAATTAAATTGGATTTAAATAAATCTGGCACGTTTTGTTTGCCGGATCAGTATAAGCATTCAGACCGTCGAAATCTGACCCAAATACACCCTCGGATCAGGAAACATTTCTCATTTAGGTCAGTGTACTTGGAATCCTCGAACGAGTTTTTGTGACTGCTAAACTGAAACTGGACCACCACGTGTGATCTGGGAACTCTACCGGTCTAAAAACTTGATGTGTGATAGATCCAGTAACCATGAGCTTAAGTCCGACCGCGTTCGGCCAGGGGACCTCCCAAAACACTCTTTTGGATCAGAAAAGTCCCGATTTGGTTATAACTCAAGTATACCTTATTCCCAAGTCTATTTTGGTGAGGTTTTAGCCTATATAAGGGCTTGAAATCCTCTCATATCTCTCCCATCCGAATTTTCTTAAAACCCTAGATTGAGAGAGAGAGAAAGTGAGAGATTGTGAGAGATTGTGGGAGAGAATTCTTGCCACCTGCACCAGCTTTTGCTCGTATCGAAGCACAGCATTCAAATCACTTTCCCAGTGATTCCAACGCACTCCTAGTTAAGAAAAACCCTAACCACTTTCCGTTTTTGGATTCCTTCGATTCAATAACAACGTAGCTTATGTATCTTGTGCATTAGGTCGCCTGTACGCCGTTGACGAAGCGTATGCATTCTATTCGAACCGATACGCTTCTACGACAAAAGGTGCAGATTTTAGACGCTTTAATTGACTGATTTCAAAGTTTTCAATGTTGTTTAATAGTAGATTCTCGATGAGAACGCCATTTGACATGTAGAACATGCTGTCCGTTTTCCAATTTGTATACGTACGGTGAATTTGAGATTTAAGGTATTTTAGTCATTTATAGGAAATACTGTATACGTCTATATTTTGCTGAAATGTTTGCCGTGAGAATTTGTCATGCTATGATATTAGAAACACGTGTATGATCTATTTGGCAAAGAGATTTGCCCTAATGCGCACTTTGGGTTGACATACACTATGTAAACTAAAGTGTGTAGACTAAGTGTTTGTATAAATGTTTGTATTAGTATGTATTGAGTAAATGGTGTTGTGAATTAGTTTTGAGATTGAATTCTCAATTAGTATGCTGATGTATATGATTTCCACCATGTTAGCTACATGAATTGATTTCATTATATATATGAAATATATGTGTTGGTTGATTTGCTTACATTGTATGTTATAACATGTTGTCAACATGCTTGTATTGTTGTATTTCATTTCTATTACTCTCATATGATCCTTAACGTTGTTTACAAATGTTTGGAGCTATGCACTAGTCCAGGCAGTCGGTAATGGATTAAATTCGTGGTCGGCTTCTATTTGCGACGAAGGACGCGTCGATGAACACGAGTCATGTTTTGGGTTGGCGGCAGTGGTTAGGCCACACGAAGTGTTTCATGCACTTCATGTCATCCAGGTTGAGATGCGCTTGTACAAGTCGAGCCCGTCAAGTAACCCGACTGGCCATTGTATGTTCACCCTGTATGAGTCATAACTGCTTGAACCTAGGGTACTGAATTTACCATTGGAAACCCTATTAACCATTGTACCTTGATCCATAAAGTCTCATGAGCCGGGCATGGTGGTATGGGACACCGTGGTTGAGTTGTCGACCTACGTTGGGGCCACAAACCTCCCCGTAGTGACCAGTGAGCACATTTGACTCGTGAACAGATTATGGTGGTATGGGACACTATATTCTTACTATCAACCTACACTGATCAGGTGACGAGCCCTTTGTAGTGACCGCGAGTGTATTCTAAGTCTACGGGAGGTGATGACCCTTCCGTAGCGACGAGAGTACAGTAGGCCTGTATTGATAAGGTGATGGGGGAGCGGTGCAACAAGTGTGAGCAACAGCCCTGGCAGCCCTTGCAGCGACCTACAAAATATAACATCATATGTGATTTCTAGGAGTGACGACCCTAGACAGGATCTGTGTTGGGATTGATATAATCAAGGTACCTTAGTTTCTCAATCTTGCTGTATGAAAAGGACTAATAACAACTTGGTAATCTTTATCCATATCATATTGCATGTGCTTAGAAGATGTGGAGCACTGAGGAATGCAAGCATGTCGTGGGAGTAAGATGGTGCCGTATGAGGGAGTATGTCGGTGAGGGTATCCATCATGTCATTTCATACATACATTAACAATAGTATCTAGGAATGTTTGATTGATTGCTTTACTATTATCGCGTGATTGATTTGATAACATGCTAATCTTTGATCTATGATTCCACTGAGTTGATCACTCACTCGCACGTTACGGGACGGTGTTTTCGGACACCCACCAGTCTCTATTTTAGTTGCAGATGATGCCGCTGCTTGAGAAGTGGAGCTGGACTTGTATGATGATGAGGAGGACTTCTCCTCCATGTTCTGATCGACGGGATTACAGGGAGGTTGATTAGATGCCTTGACACTTGTCATTTTATGTTTTTAGAGCACTCATGTATATTCTTTTTGTTTACTTTTGGAGTATACATGTATGTATTTAACCTGGTAACATGTTCACACTCTGGAGACATACAACAGTTTATATATGTTATACATACTATCACAGTCTTCCATTGGCTAATTTTACTGTCTCTGGAGTATAATATGTTATTTTGGCTTAGTCTCAATCTTATTTAATGCCATTCTACAGACAACATGTATTTATCATTATCTATGTTGCATAAGTGACGTTCTGAAACTCGGGAGTTAGGTTTCTACCCGATCCCCGATTTTTGAGATGTTACAAAAGGTTTCATCGTAAGCGATGCCTTCAATCTGAGTGTATCCTTGTACAACCAGTCTAGCCTTGTTTCTTATTATATTTCCAAATTCATCAGACTTATTTTTAAAGATCCATTTTGTTCCAATAATGTGTTTATCTTTAGGTCTAGGAACAAGATACCAGACATCATTACGAACAAATTGATTAAGTTCATCCTGCATAGCAACTATCCAATTTTCATCAGAAAGTGCTTCTTTTACGTTGACTGGTTCTATTTGGGATGTAAAATAAACATAATTACATATGTTCTCAAGTTGTTTACGAGTACGAACTCCAGTAAGAGGGTTTCCAAGTATTTGATTGGTTGGATGATTTTGAACAGTCCTTGGTGCAGATTCTTTTTGACTTGATGAGGTATCTTGATTGTTGATAATAAGAGCTTCATCATCATCTGAACTCAGAACTGGTGTATTCAAATGATCATCAATGATCACATTGATGGATTCTTGAATCACACCAGTTCTCTTATTTAGAACCCTATAAGCTCGACTGTTTAAAGAATAACAAAAAAAAATACCTTCATCACTCTTCGTATCAAACTTTCCTAAATTTTCACGATCACGTAAAATATAACACTTGATGCCAAAAACCTGAAAGTATTTGACAGTAGGTTTCTTTTTAAACCATAATTCATAAGCAGTCCTATTATCAAATTTACTTGTATAAACCTGATTAATAATATAACATGCGGTATTAACTGGTTCAGCCCAAAGATTTCTAGAGAGCTTCATGCTATTCAACATAACATTAGCCATATCCTGAAGCACTTTGTTTTTTCTTTCAACTATAACATTTTGTTGCGGTGTTTTAGGAGCAGAGAATTCATGCGATATTCCCTGATCGCTACGGAATTTCTCAAAACTACTGTTTTCGAATTCGGATCCATGATCACTACGGATCTTTACTAACATGAGAACTTTTCTCATTTTGGATTCGTTTGATGACCTTTTTCACTTCATCCAGGGTTTTAGTTTTGTCTTTTAAGAACGATACCCAAGTGAATTTGGTATAGTCATCTACGATAACCAAGATGTATTTTTTGCCTCCTCGACTTTCCGATCTGGTTGGTCCAATAAGATCCATGTGGAGAAGCTCGAGTGGTCTAGATGTGGTATTGGATTTCACTTTCTTATGAGAGCTCCTAATCTGTTTGCCCAACTGGCATTCACCATATATTTTGTCTACTCTTTACAATTTGGGTAGACCTCTAATTAGTTCTCTTTTGCTCAATCTAAATAAGTTCCGATAGTGTACATGTCCAAGGCGTTTATGCCATAATTCAGTTTCATCGGTATGGACCATGTAACATGATTGAGTAGATGAACTAGCATCACTAACGATGTAACAGTTTTCAGAAGTTCTATGACCAGTTAATATAACAGAATCCTTTTTATTAATTATTTCACAACCTTGACTAGAAAACTTTACACTATGGTTGTTATCACATATCTGAGAAATGCTTAGAAGGTTGTGTTTTAAGCCCTCAACATATAAAATATTCTTAAATAAGGGAAGGTTATAGAGCTGAACCGTATCTTGGCCAATGATTTTACAGTTGCTTCCATCACTAAATGTGACTGATCCTTCAGTCAAATCTTTTAGATCGGTGAATAAAGCTTTGTCACCGGTCATATGCCTGGAGCAACCACTATCTAGGTACCACTTTGAATGGCTTGTAGCTTTGAAAGCAGTGTGAGCAACTAAGCAGGCACCTTTAGGAACCCATTTCATAACTGTTTTAGGTTTAGGAGTATAGATGGTCTTTTTCTGTCATTGTTATAGGAGAGACCTATAGAGTTAGACTTTAATAGCTCCTTGAGAAGTTCAATTATTTTTTCAGCCAAAGGATTTCGGTTTTGAAAATTAAAGTTGACATGACTACCTTTTGGTTTTTGAAAAGTCCTTGAATTTTTGGAAAAACCTTGATAAGTATTCATTTCTTTTGAGATTGAAGACTCTCCTTTTACAAATTTAGGAGCAATGTTCTTTTATTTTGGAGATGTATTCTTATCATAGCCCAACCCGGATCAATCGCCACATTTTCTTGATTCGGAGAATAATTTTTCCAATTTAGGATCACCATGGGCATATCTCCATGTGTCTTTCAAACTTTGAAGAGAAGCTGCCTCATTTTTGAGTTTCTCATTTTCGAATCTCAAATCTTCAATTTTGGAGGTTTTGAAATCTAAATCACATTTGGTCTTTTCAAAAGAATCGAAAATATGAGACTTTGCTAAAACAAGAGACTCATAATCTTCCTTAAGCTTAGAAAATTTTTCTTTTTGTAATTTAAGCTTGACAGCAATTTTACAACTCTCCTTATAAAGGGCATTATAAGCATCCTGAAGATCATCTTCATTATCGCAATCACTATTCAGATTTTCTTCACTAGATATATCATCATTTTCTGAAAAAGTGATCTTGGCTAGAGTCATAAGGGCTTTAACATCTTCGCCCGACTCAGTTTCAGCATCTTCTGATTGAGAAGAGGATTCAGAATCAGACGATTCATCCCAAGTAGCCATCATGCTTTTCTTTTTTGATTTGTCCTTTTTAGGACATTTGTTAGCTAAGTGCCTATACTCTTGACAGTTGTAACATTGACTATCTTTCAAAGATTTTCGAGTTCTAGGTTTAGATCATCTCTTATCATTTGATTTTTGAAAATCAACTTTTTTCTTACTTTTGAAAATTTTGTAAAACTTTTTTGATAAAAGCGCCATATCATCTTCGGAATTTTCTAAATCCGAAGTGCTCTCTTGTGAAACATTTTTAGATGATTTGAGAGCAATTAATTTTCCTTTAGGAGCTTTAAAGGACAACTCATAGGTTTGAAGTGAACCAACTAGTTCCTCAACCCTCATGGTATCCGTATCACGAAGTTCCTGAATCGCGGTTACTTTAGAATTGAACCGTTCAGGAAGTGAGCGTAGTATCTTTGCGCACACTTTACTTTCTGGGATTCTATCACCAAGACCCCACATAGAGTTCACAATGTCATTCAATCTAGTGTAGAAGTCCATAAACATCTCATTCTCCTCCATATGAATTTCTTCAAATTTAGTTGTGAGGAGTTGGACTTTAGATTTCTTGACAATAGATGTAACCTCATGTGTCATTTCTAATACCTCCCATGCTTGTTTTGCATTTTCACAAGAGATGATTCTTTTGAATTCATCTAGTGATAATGCATAAGTAATTGTATTTAGTGCTTTTGCATTAGCACTACTTTCACTTTTTTGAAGTGTGGTCCAAAGTGAATAAGCCGTTACTTTCATTATTTTTGAACCATCATCATTAGTTACTTCAGTGATAGGACGGTTCCATTCATTCACTGAGGCCAGCCACACACTTTCATCTAAGGATTTAAGAAAGATCCTCATCCTGGCTTTCCAATAAGCATAGTTTGTGCTATTAAAGGGTGGTGGCCTAGTGACTGATAGGCTATCAAAATTTGACATCTTAATATAGCTTAGATCGTTAGCTCAGGAAATAAATCCAATAAATAAACAATAAGCACGAGCTATTAGGCTTTGATACCACTTGAAAGGGCCTAGCTATATGCCCTAAAGGGGGGGTGAATAGGGCAATGGCAAATAAAACTTATAACAGCGGAATAATAAAAGAAATAAAGCACAAAGCTGAATTTAAAATGAACTCAATAGCCTAAAATAAAGAGAATGATACTTTATCAGTTCTAAGGAAAACCTTACACCAAAAACAAAAGGTTTAAGGTAGGACAACCTTATTTCTAGAACGTCCTTTGTATCATAAACCAATAAGGAACAAAAAGCAAAGAAATCAAAATAACTTGCAGTAAATAAATCCTAAGTTATTACAACATTCATCCACACGGCTTGAAATAAAATGATTACAACATTCATCCACAAACACACTCCACAAAACTGAATGAATAAAAGAATGGAAAAATAAAACACATCCACAACAGAACGATATATAGTGGTTCACCTGTGTGTACACCAACTGTTATCCAACAGCCACACGGAATGCTACTCCACTCCTAATACCCTCACACAGGTGATATTAGCATGTACTATCAAAATAGGTTTCACAGGTTCACCTAAAACCTTTACAATTGTGTCTTTGATCTCGGGCTTACACAATCCAAAAACCCCCACAATCTGAGTTTTCTAACTCTCCTCAGATAACCAATAACAATGAGATTTTTCTGGCAAATCTCAAACAAAACCAAAGAAAGTAAATTACACAAATGTAAAATACCTGAGTCACCTTTTGAAGTAGCCCGGTAGAACCAATCGGAGTAGAAGTTTGATTCAACGTTCAAAGTCCAATACTCACTTTAAGAATGGTTCTAAGTCTAATTGATTTTAAATCAAAAGGGCTAGTTCTATTTGATTTTGAATCCAAGAAGAAGGAATATCAGAAATTCTCCTTTTCTAATAAGATTGGAGTGTAGATCAAAATCAAATAAAAATAAGCTAGCAAAAGGAATATTAAATAAGCACAAAGCAGCTTAAAATAAACATAAGCTTATCTGAGAGAATAGCCTAAAGATTGCTTGAATAGAATAGAATTGAATTACTAAAACTCTAAAGTTCGTGCTCTATTTATAGCCTGAAAAATCCCGTCTACGACTGGTCTTAGGATCCTAGGACTGGTCGTAACTTCAAAGATTTTCAAAGATTTCATCGGGATAAGGATTTGCTGTTCCATGACCAGTCCTGGGTGGTCTACGACCGGCGTGGGTCACCTACGACCGGTCATGGGTCCTCCAAATTGGTTGTTGGAGTCGTAGGGATACGACCGGTCGAAGGATGAGTCGTAGAACTCACAGGACTGGTCGTAGGATGTCCAGGACTGGTCGTAGGACAGCCAGAAAGATCCAAAAATCTTCAACAACCTATAATTGGTCCTGAAAAACTTAAGACTGGTCGTAGCAAAGCTAGGACTGGTCTTGAAGTCCCTAAGAATGGTCTTAGAACACCCCAAACAAGCATATTAAAATATATGAATTATGTATCCAGAATGACCTACAGTAAAGCCCATCCTAAGGTCAATCTAAGGTCAAACAAACCTTAAAAGTGAGATGGACATTGAAAGTCTATACACTCAGATGACCCTTAAGAGAAGCTTGAGAATATACAAATCTTGCAGTAGGCCTTCTTGAGCTTGATCTTGACTTAACATAGTCTTCTACTATACTTGAACTTGATTGAATCTTGAACATGCAAACTTGAAGACTTCTATTCTTGAATACTTCATCCATGACTTGAAACGTTCTTCAATTAAGTTCTTGTCTTGCAATGCGATGTCTTGAAGAAAAGAATAGTCTCAAACAAGAAACACAAGAAATATAAGACATAGATATAGGTTTTGCCACCATAAAATTTGACAACCAAAGGGCTATGAAATCATAGCACTTACAATACCAAAGACCCAGATTTATAGTACTTGCGACATATTTAATAATCCGTTTAACAACAGTAAGATGTGATTCCTTAGGATTAGACTGATATCTTGCACAAATACCAACACTAAAGGCGATATCAGGTCTACTTGCAGTTAGATACAATAAACTACCAATCATACTACGATACAGTTTAGGATCTATACTTTACTCGTAGAGTCTTTTGAGATTCTTAACGTTGTACTCATAGGAGTATCAAAGTTCTTACCATTCTCAAATTCAAACCTCTTAACAAAGTTCGTAGCATACTTGGTTTGGAAAATGAAAATTTCATCAGGTTGTTGTTTTACCTGCAACCCGAAGAAATAATTTAGTTCACCAACCATGCTCATTTCAAACTTTGATTTCATTAACTCTGTAAACTCAATAGACATGTTAGTGCAAGTTGATCCATAAATAATATCATAAACATAAATTTGAACCATTAAAATATCATTATTATGCTTCTTAACAAAGAGCGTCTTATCGACACTTCCTACTTGAAAGCTATGACTAAGTAAGAATTTAGTCAATTTCTCATACCATGCCCTAGGCGCTTGTTTTAGACCATAGAGAGCCTTTTTGAGACGAAATACATGTTCAGATAACTTGGGGTCTTTAAACCCTGAAGGTTGTTCAACATACACCTCTTCATGTAAATCGCCATTCAAGAAGGCACTCTTTACATCCATTTGATAAATCTTAAATTTTCTAAAGCATGCGATGGAAATAAAAAGTCTGATTGATTCAAGGCGAGCGACTGGAGAAAAGGTTTCATCGTAATCGATGCCTTCAATCTGAGTGTACCCTTGTACAACCAGTCTAGCCTTGTTTCGTAATAATTTTCAAGTTCATCAGACTTATTTTTAAAGATCCATTTTATTCCAATAATGTGTTTATCTTTAGGTCTAGGAATAAGATACCAGATATCATTATGAACAAATTGATTAAGTTCATCCTGCATAGCAACTATCCAATTTTCGTCAGAAAGTGCTTCTTTCATATTGACCGGTTATATTTGGGATGTAAAACAAACATAATTACATATGTTTTCAAGTTGTTTGTGAGTATGAACTCCAGTGAGAGGGTTTCCAAGAATTTGATTGGTTGGATGATCTTTGACAGTCCTTGGTTCAGATTCTTTTTGACTTGATGAGGTATCTTGATTGTCGATAATAAGAACTTCATCAACATCTGAACTCGGAGCTGGTGTATTCAAATTATCATAATTGACCACATTGATGGACTCTTGAATCACACCAGTTCTCTTATTTAGAACCCTATAAGCTCGACTGTTTATAGAATAACTAAGAAAAATACCTTCATCACTCTTCGTATCAAACTTTCCCAAATTTTCATGATCTCGTAAAATATAACACTTGCTGCCAAAAATCCAAAAGTATTTGACAGTAGGTTTCTTTTCAAACCATAATTCATAAGCAGTCTTATTATCAGATTTACTGGTATAAACCCGATTAATAATATAGCATGCGGTATTAACTACTTCAGCCCAAAGATTTCTAGAGAGCTTCATGCTATTCAATATAACATTAGCCATATCCTGAAGAACTCTGTTTTTTCTTTCAACAATACCATTTTTTTGTGGTGTTTTGGGTGCAGAGAATTCATGCGATATTCCTTGATCACTACAGAATTTCTCAAAACTACTGTTTTTGAATTCGGATCCATGATCACTATGGATCTTACTAACATGAGAACCTTTCTCATTTTGGATTCATTTAATGACTTGTTTCACTTCATCCAGGGTTTCAGTTTTGTCTTTTAAGAATGATACCCAAGTGAATCTGGTATAGTCATCTACGATAACCAAGATGTATTTTTTACCTCCTCAACTCTCCGTTCTGGTTAGTCTAATAAGATCCATGTGGAGAAGCTCGAGTGGTCAAGATGTGGTATTGGAGTTCACTTTCTTGTGAGAGCACCTAGTCTGTTTGCCTAGCTGGCATTCACCACATATTTTGTCTACTTTTTGTAATTTGGGTAGACCTCTAATTAGTTCTCTTTTGCTCAATCTAAATAAGTTCCGGTAGTGTACATGTCCAAGGCGTTTAAGTTATAGAGCTGAACCGTACCTTGGCCAATGATCTTGCAATTGCTTCCATCACCAAATGTGACTGACCCATCAGTCATATCTTTTAAATCGGTGAATAAAGCCTTGTCGCCTGTCATATGCCTGGAGCAACCATTATCTAGGTACCACTTTGAATGACTTATAGCTTTGAAAGCAGTGTGGGTAACTAAGCAGGCAACTTTAGGAACCCATTTAAGAACTGTTTTGGGTTTAGGAGTATAGATGGTTTTTTTCTGTCTGTTGTTATAGGAGAGACCTATAGAGTTAGACTTTAATAGCTCCTTGAGTAGATCAATTATTTTTTTAGCCAATTGATTTCGGCTTTGAAAATCAAAGTTGACATGGCTACCTTTAGGTTTTTGAAAACTCCTTGAAGTTTTAGAAAAACCTTGATAAGTACTCTTTTCTTTTGAGGTTGAAGACTCTCCTTTTACAAATTTAGGAGCAATATTCTTTTGTTTAAGAGATGTATTCTTATCATAGCCCAACCCGGATCGATCGCCACATTTTCTTGATCCGGATAATAATTTTTCCAATTTAGGATCACCTTGGGCATATCTCCATGTGTCTTTCAAACTCAGAAGAGAAGATACCTCATTTTTGAGTTTCTCATTTTCGGATCTCAAATCTTCAATTTTAGAGGTTTTGAAATCTAAATCACATTTGGCCTTTTCAAAAGAATCGAAATTATGAGACTTTTCAAAAAGGAGAGACTCATAATCTTCTTTATGCTTAGAAAATTTTTCTTTTTGTAACTTAAGCTTGAAAGTAATTTTACAACTCTCCTTATAAAGGCCATTATAAGCATCCTGAAGATCATCTTCAGTATCGCAATCACTATTCAGATTTTCTTCACTAGATATATCATCATTATCTGAAAAAGTGATCTTGGCTAGAGTCATAAGGGTTTTAACATCATCGCCTGACTCAGTTTTAAAATCTTCTGATTTAGAAGAGGATTCAGAATCAGACGATTCATCCCAAGTAGCCAACATGCTTTTCCTTTTTGATTTGCCCTTTTTAGGACATTTGTTAGCTAAGTACCCATATTCTTGACAGTTGTAACATTGACTATCTTTCAAAGATTTTCGAGTTCTAGGTTTAGAACATCTCTTACCATTTGACTTTTGAAAATTAACTTTTTTCTTGCTTTTGAAAATTTTGTAAATTTTTTTTGCTAAAAGCGCCATATCATCTTCGGAATTTTTTAAATCCGAAGTGCTCTCTTGTGAAACATTTTTAGATGATTTGAGAGCAATTGATTTTCCTTTAGGAGCTTTAAAGGACAACTCGTAGGTTTGAAGTGAACCAAGTAGTTCCTCAACCCTCATGGTATCTGTATCACGAAGTTCCTGAAACGCGGTTACTTTAGAATTGAATCGTTCAGGAAGTGAGCGTAGTATCTTTGCGCACACTTTACTTTCTAGAATTTTATCACCAAGACCACATATAGAGTTCACAATGTCATTCAATCTAGTGTAGAAGTCCATAAACATCTCATTCTCCTCCATATGAATTTGTTCAAATTTAGTTGTGAGGAGTTGTACTTTAGATTTCTTGACAATAGATGTACCCTTGTGTGTCATTTCTAATACATCCCATGCTTGTTTTACATTTTCACAAGAGAAGATTCTTTTGAATTCATCTAGTGATAATGCACAAGTAATTGCATTTAGTGCTTTTGCATTGGCACTACTCTCACTTTTCTGAAGTGTGTTCCAAAGAAAATAAGTCATTACTTTAATTGATTTTGAACCATCGTCATTAGTTACTTCAGTGATAGAACGGTTCCATTCATTCACTGTGGCTAGCCACACACTTTCATCCATGGATTTAAGGAAGATCCTCATCCTGGCTTTCCAATAAGCATAGTTTGTGCCATTAAAGGGTGATGGCCTAGTGACTGATAGGCTATCAAAATTTGACATCTTAATATAGCTTAGATTGTTAGCTTAGGAAATAAATCCAATAAATAAACAATAAGCACGAGCTATTAGGCTCTGATACCACTTGAAAGGGCCTAGCTATATGCCCTAGAGGGGGGGGGGGGGGGGCGGTGAATAGGGCTATGCCAAATAAAACTTATAACAGCTGAATAATAAAAGAAATAAAGCACAATGCTGAATTAAAAGAAATCTCAATAAACTGGAATTAAGAGAATGATACTATATCAGTTCTAAGGACAACCTTACACCAAAAACCAAAGGTTTAAGGTAGGACAACCTTATTTCTAGAACGTCCTTTATATCTCAAACTTATGAGGAATAAAAAGCAAGGAAACCAAAATAACTTGTAGAAATAAATCCTAAGTTATTACAACATTCCCCACACTTGCTTGAAATAAAATGATTACAACATTCATCCACAAATACAATCCACAAAACTGAATGAATAAAGGAATGAAAGAATAAAGAACATCCACAACACAAAGATATATAGTTGTTCGCCTGTGTATACACCAACTGTTATTCAACAGCCACACAGAATGCTACTCTCCTCCTAATATCCTCACACAGGGGATATTAGCATGTACTATCAAAATAGGTTTAACAGGTTCACCTAAAACCTTCATAATTGTGTCTTTTTACCTCAAGCTTTACACAATCAAAAAACCCACACAATCTAAGTTTTTTGGCTCTCCTCAGATAACCAAAACGATGAGATTTTTCTAGCAAATCTCAAACAAAGCTAAAGAATGTAAATTGCACAAATGTAAAATACCTGAATCTCCTTTTGAAGTAGCCTGGTAGAACCAATCGGAGTAGAAGTTCGATTCAACGTTCAAAGTCAAATACTCACTTTAAGAATGGTTCTAAGTCTAATTGATTTTAAATCAAAGGGGCAAGTTCTATTTGATTTTGAATCCAAGAAGAAGGAATATCAAAAATTCCTCTTTTCTAATAAGATTGGAATGTAGATCAAAATCAAATACAAAATAAGCTAGTAAAAGGAATATTAAATGAGCACACAGTAGCTTAAAAATAAACACGAACTTATCTCAGAGAATGGCCTTAAAATTGCTTGAATTGAATTGAAAAATTCTGAAATTCGTGCTCTATTTATATCCTGAAAAATCCCATCTATGACTGGTCTTAGGATCCCTAGGATTGGTCATAGCTTTAACAGATTTTCAAAGATTTTTGTGGGATAAGGATTAGCTGTTCCACGACTGGTCTTGGGTAGCCTACGACCGGTCGTGGGCCACCTACAACTGGTCGTGGATCACCTACGACTGGTCGTAGGACCCCCAGATTAGTTGCTGGAGTTCGAGTCGTAGGGCTAAGACCGGTCAAAGGACGAGTCGTACAGCTCACAAGACTAGTCGTACGATGTGCAGGACTGGTCGTAGGACAACCAGAAAAATCTAAAAATCTTCAACAACCTAGGACTGGTCCTGGAAAACTTAAGACCGGTCATAGCAGAGCTAGGACTGGTCTTGAAGTCCCTAGGACTGGTCTTAGAATAGCCCGAATAAGCATATTTAAAATATACGAATTATAAATCCAGAATGACCGACAATAAAGCCCAACCTAAAGTTAATTTAAGGTCAAACAAACCTTGAAAGTGAGATGAACATTGATAGTCTGTACTCTCAGATGACCCTTAATAGAAGCTTGAGAATTTATGAATCTTATTGTAGGCCTTATCGAGCTTGAACATTTCTTGACTTGATAAAGTCTTCTTCTATTCTTGTACTTGTTAGAATCTTGAACATGCATACTTGAAGTCTTCTATTCTTGTATTCTTCATCCATGACTAGACTTGAAACTTTCTTCATTTAAGTTCTTGTCTTGAAATACGATGTCTTGAAGCAGTGAATAGTCTCAAACATGAAACACAAGATATATAAGACATAGATATAGGTTTTGACACCACAACATTTGACAACCAAAGAGATATGAAATCATAGCACTTACAAAAAGAAATAAGCATGCAATACACATGGGACAACGAAAGTAAAAGAGGACTAATGGAAAGATAATTCCTAGACAGAGAATCAAGAGGCTTTCCAAAGATATCGGCATAAAAGCGAGTCAGCATAAGAGAGAAATCAATAAAAGCGAAATAACAAAATAAATTCTCAAAAAGAAGATCCTACCTATACCACTTTCGCAGGTGTTCTCAATTGCATTTAGCATATGCCACAAGCCTTTAAACCCCTACGTTGTGCCTAGTGGACGAGTTGTAGTCGCGTGAGGGTTTGCAGCAATGTTACTCACAAACATTGAACTAACTAACTAGGAAAATGCAATGGAATGAAAAGCTGGGTTGCCTCCCAGGAGCGCTAAGTTTAACGTCTTCAGCCAGACAAGAATGGACCATGAATTAATCAATCTTGATAACCTAGGTCCGCCAAATAAATTTCCTCAACACCTTGATTAACCTATCCTACACTTTTTGGGAACAACTTGAACCGTGCTATCTGAAATGGGGTAAATGATACCATCGTCTAATAATTTAAGTACTTCCGCTCGAACAACTTCTTCCATGTTAGGGTTAAGCCTCCTTTGCATTTCACGCGATGTTTTCATATTTTCTTCAGGATCATTATGATGCATACACACAGTGGGGCATACTCCATTTATGTTTGCTATCGTCCACACAATTGCTGCCTTATATTCTCGAAGAACATTAAGCAACCTGCTCTCCTGTTCCTTCTCAAGGTTAGAAGCTATATTGATAGGTAAAGTCTCAGAAGGACCTAAAAATGTAAACTGGAGGTTTTCAAGCAATTTTTTAAGGTCAAGTTCAAGTGGTTTCTCAATATATGGGACCAGTTTAGACTTAGAGGGTGGAAGAGGTTCCACTTTTGCTTTGCATTTTGCAGTCTCTATTATAGGAGTAGAGTCAAGCAATGCATTAACTTCTTGGATGGAACTCTCTATGTCGAAATCCATGCTAAAATCTGCTAAACAAGTCTCAAGTGCGTCTTCGGAAGAGTGAAGGAAAGATTCATGCACTAGACTCTCAATAATGTCCACTTCAAATATATCATCCAAATTTGTTGGTTATTGTGTAGCATTGAAAACATTGAGTTTAATCTTCATATTACCAAAAGACAACTTCATAACTCCATTCCTACAATTTATGATAGCATTGGATGTGGCTAAGAATGGATGTCCCAGAATAATCAGAATTTGACTAGTAGGATTTTGGACAGGCTGAGTATCTAGAACGATGAAATATACTGGAAAATAAAACTTATCAACCTGGATTAACACATCCTCAATAACACCACGGGGCACTTTGATAGACCTATTAGCTAGTTGTAGTGTTATTTTAGTTGGTTTTAGCTCACTAAGTCCTAGCTGCTCATATACAAAATATAGTAACAAATTAACTCTCACCCCTAAGTCAAGCAATGCCTTCTCAATCTTATGCTCTCCTATGACACAAGAAATGGTAGGAGCTCCTGAATCCCTAAATTTAGGAGGGGTGTTGTTTTGAATCATGGAGCTAAGTTGCTCTACAAGGAAGACCTTCTTTTGAATATTCATCTTACGCTTTTGAGTGCATAAATCTTTAAGAAACTAAGCGTAAGCAGGGACTTGCTTAATAGCATCAAGCAACGGTATGTTAATTTACACTTACTTAAACATCTCCAATATATCATTAAAATTGTTTTCTTTCTTAACTGGTGCCAGAAATTGAGGAAAAGGTGCTTTAGGCACATAAGATAACACATGAGTGGTTTCTGGAGGGTCAGAGTGCTTTTGGACTTTGGATGCACTGGTCTGTCTCTCCACTTCATTTTGGTCTTCCGATTTGGAATTTGATTCTTCCCTAGGCATCTCTACTTTGTTCTCAATCTGTTTACCAGACTTAAGGGTAATGATTGATTTGGCGTACTCATGATATTGTTCTTAGTTTGGATTAGAGCCAATCTCACACTGTCCTTTTGGATTTGCCACAGGTTGGCTAGGGAACTTGCCCTTCTCTCTCTCACTCAATGTGGCAGCAAGTTGACCCAATTGTACTTCCAGCTTGGCAATGGATTGTGCATTTCATGTAAGCTTTGCTGGTTGGCTAGAAAAGTTTGTTGGGTATCTTTTTTAAATTGAAGTCAACTCTGCATAAAAAGATTGAGTGTATCCTCAAGAGATGGTTTCTTAGATTGTGGAGGTACTTGTTGATACTGCGAAAACTGCTGAGGTTGTTGACTACCATCTTGGGGGTAAGGTTACATAGGAGGATTTCCAGCTGGTTCTACTTGTTGTGGTCCTTTTGCCCAAGAAAATTTTGGATATCTAGCCCACCTTGGGTTGTACGTGTCTGAGTAAGGATCATTCCCAGGTCTCTGAAAAGTGTTCATAGCATGTACTTGTTCAGATAGAAATTTTAAAATTGCTAAAACAAATGGACAAGATGTGTAGGATGGGCAGGACTGGAACATATGGCACATGACTCGATTTGAGTTATTTTTGGAGGTCCATTATGTAACATCAAAGCATTAACTTTTTGTGTCGGGCTATCAATTTTAGCATAAAGATCTTGTGTGACTCCTATCTCATATATACCACTTTTCGTCTGTAGTTGGGGACTTCTTTCACCTCTATTTGAATAGTCCCATTACTGAGAGTTTTTAGACAAGGTTTCAAAGAAATTTTAAGCTTCGACATTACTTTTGGTCATGAATGACCCTCCACTAGTGGCATCAACTATGCGACGATTTTGGGGTGTCAAATCGTTATAGAAGTATTGAACCTATTGCCACTTCTCAAAACCATGGTGTGGACATTTAAGAAATAAGTCCTTCCATCTTTCCTAACATTCATGAAACTGCTCACACTCTTTTTGTGTGAAATTAGTAATTTCTCTACAGAGAGCATTAGTTTTGTGAACGGGGAAGAACTTGTTTAAGAACTTCTTAGATAGTTGGTCCCATGTAGTGATAGCTTCGACTCCTAGAGAATTCAACCATGCTTTTGCCTTATCCATCAAAGAAAAAGGAAAGAGGCGTAAATAGATCGAATCATCTGAAAAGTTTTGGAACCTAAAGGCAAAAAAAATGTCTAATAATTCTTTCACGGGATGATATAGATCCTCCTTATCTAAACCATAGAAGGAGGGTAACAACTATATGACCCCTGGTTTAAGTTCAAAGTGTGTTGCCATGGTGGCTGGCAACACTATGCATGAAGGCGCATTAAATTTGACAAGAGCTAAATAATCTCTAAGCGCTTTATTTCCATTCTCGTCCGCCATTTCAAATAAGATGTTTTTAAATCTTCTATGAAAGGTTCTTTTTATTTCAGGATCAAAAGGTGCTAGTTCTATGTTCAGAGATCTACGTCCTAGCATAAACTATGTTATTTCAATGTAAGAAAGAAAACTAAACTAAGATGCAACCTAAGAGAAATAAAACTGGAACTAAAAAGTATGAATTCCTATAAAAAAAGATAGAACTATCTAAACAAGAATTGGAAGAAAGAACCCGGAAAAGGAGATGATCGATGATCAAAGATTTAGGAGCTCCTCCTTTTGAAGATAATTTTATTTTGCAGCTTCCTTCCTCAAATCCTGTAAATAAAATAAAAATAAAAATAAATTAAATTTCCTAAAATAATGCTAGAAAAATCCTAAGGCTATGAATTATGATAAGAAAGAATCCTAAATCCAATTTGGATTGAAACAGTCCTCGGCAACGGCACCAAAAACTTAATGTTTTATTTAAACCAATCTGATTTAAATGATTTTAAACTTGCAAGTATACAAATCAGATGTAGATGTGGTATGTATTATGAGATCGTTCCCACAAGGACTGGTTATCTCAATTTGAAATTTACGATTCTTCTTAACTAATCCAACAAATAGTTTAGCGAACTACTAACACAAATTATGAAAAATAACCGAGATTAATAAGAAAAATTCAATCAAGGAGAATACTAGGACTTTTGAATCCACCCCTAATTATCCTGACACTTGTTTTATCTGTTGATTCACCTTGATTCAGATTGATATAAATTTAATAAATAAAGCACACTCTATGTCCTTGGTCGGGCACAGAAAATGTATAATCCCTTAAAGCATAAGGATCACATCTTTCCATCCATGGTCAGGCATGAAGAGATGTAGATTACTATTTCTTTCTCTATAGGAAACCTGTTCATGGTCAGACACAGACACCTAGAATAAGATTCCAAACAAAATCCACATCTAGACTTTGGTTAAGCTCATAGAATGGAGAAGTACAAAGTATTCAGTTAAGCACACTCGAGAAAGAAATAAATCAATCAAATCCAGATAAAATCAACACACAACAAGAGTTATTCAAATTAGGGGTTTCATATCAGCCCTAGCTAAAAAATTAGCAATCCATTAATTCAAATAGAAAGAAGGAAAAATAAGATTGAGAAAAGAAAAACATAAGGATCTCCCTCTTTCTTCCTCTCTCTCTCTCTCTCTCTCTCTCTCTCTCTCCTCTTTCTTCTCTTTCTTCTCTTTCCAAACTTTCCTCCCTCCTCTTCTCAGCTCCACGTTCAGCCACAGATTGAATGCCCCCCTCTCTCTCTCTATTCTCATCCTTTTATAGGCAGGGAGGTCGATGGAGAGGAGTTGATACATATTTTTACGTAGGAAAACGTACCCTGTATGCATTTGAAATAGAGTTTCCGACTACAGGGCTCCCAGTGCAAAATCTGAGCCATTCAGTCTTCATATCTCTGGTCGGTTGGCCCAGAGGAGAATTTTAAATAGCCAGGATTTTTTGCAAAACATCCTGTAATGTCTGGTTCTTGGACGTTCTGTAAATAGAGCCTGCATATCTGATTGCGCTACAACGCTGGTGGGGCCCATATTCCCTATAGTTTGATGAATCCCCGACATCCATTAATCTCTTCTCCAAAAACCATTCCAAGATGGTTAGTTTTGGAGCACTGATAATGTGGCCCACTTGATATCTCAGTATGTCATTTATTTTACACTTGAATGTAATCCGCCTGTGTGTGCACACATCGGACCATGAAGAGACCTTAGCAACAATTTTGGTCACCTCCTGGATTGAATGGATGGTCCTGATTAACCATATGGATAATGAGTGGGGCCCACAACGATCATCTGTGGACTCTATTGTGAAATAGAGCCAACGCGTTGGCGCTGTGCTATTTGTTGGACCCCCTCAGTGATGTTTTTGATAAAATCCACGCCGTCTATTGAATTCTTGGATAAAAACCAGTCAGGAATGGATGGTTTTAAATGTCCATTGATTCGACCCAGAGAAGCAATCACGCTTCAATCATTTTGAACGTTGCAGGATAGCCTATTTATGGCCTCTATAACGAGCACGTGTGTATGCATGGGCACAAACTGTCAGCATGGTTTTGATGGGTTTTTCCCCCTCTACATGATGGACGGCTTAGATCACCTATACAGATGATGTAGGTGGCCCACCAGCGTCCGCAAGACGGACGTGGTCCATTTGTTATGCGCTTGAAAAATGAAAGCTTCCATTTTTGAGAAGATGGTCAGGTCAGTGCCTGCTGACCGACTTAGTTCATTCGGTGCATGCCGGGCACATGTGCACTGTGTACGCACACTCTATTCGAGTGGGGTCCACTACAATGCTTCTGAGAAATCCGATCCATCCATTTAATTGGTCCCCCCATTTAAGGCGTTGAATCCAAAGTTGAGACATATGCAAAGACTAGGTAGGCCCATAATCAATAGTTTATGGGCTGATCTATCAGTTGGGGCACTTCCATAGTGATCTAAGGGATGAAATTTTATATGTACGGTTAATTTATGGCCCTCATGTCATGTACGAAGTTTCGAGCCAAATGGATGGCTGGAACCATGTGATCTTGAATTCTGCACCAATTTCGAGCCTCTTTAACATAAACGGCTTGATTTCCTCGGATCCCTAGCGTATAAATTCATCAATGTTGTTCCTCTGAAGTCTGTCCCTTACTTTAGATACTTTAGAGCATTAAGTCAATACTTGCAGTGCTCTTTTTTAGTCTACACTCCTAATTACTCCCTACAACAAAAACACGATTAAAATAGTTTGTTAAACATTATCATGTACGCAAAATCAGGTAATAATCGGGGTCTAGTATGCAATATTCGACCCTCATCAAATGGGATTACACTAAATCGGCATATCGTACTCCAAAGATGATTAAATTAAGCAAGCGGAAGACTGTGATAGATATATAAAGTGTATAAGCGGATATAAACCCCAGAGTAGGATCATGTCATCAGGCTAAATAATTACATATATAATTCTAAAATATACAAAATGATAAAGTGTAATGTCATCTAATCCATATCCCTGTAGCTCCAATGACATAACTCCAGGTTTATATAGACCCGCCAGAGAGTTGTAGGTAGAAGAACTCCTCATCGTCATAGAAGATAGCCTCCATCTCATAAGCCTCACTGTCATCTATAACTATAATAGAGTCTGGTTGGTGTTTTAAAACACCGTCCTGGAGTAGGAGTGAGTGATCAACTCAGTGAAGCTATAAGGCAAAGGTTAACATGTTATCAATTCAATCAAGTAGTAATGATAAAGAAGTACAACAACTATGTCCTAAGTACTCTTATTAATGCAAGAATGATATGTATTAATGATGCATGCCCTCGCCTGCACTCTCTCTGCGACATCATCTCACAGTCGTGCATGCTAAACTCCCACTGTGCTTAACACCTACGCCAAAGGCACATGCAATGCGGTGCATGGTTGTATTAGCCAAGTTTTTACTTAGACTTATTCATATAGCAGGTTTGGGATGCTAAGGTACCTCTCTTTATATCATTTGACCCAAACAATGATCCATCTAGGGTCGTCGAACCTAGTTAATCACATAGGATAAGTAAGTTCGCGATTTTACACTTTAGGTCTCTACGGGAGGGTTGTCATCTCAGCACAGGCTTAATTCACACTCGAGGTCACTATGAGAGGCTCTTCGCTTGATCATAGGCCTATTTTATACTCGAGGTCACTACAGGAAGGCTCGTCACTATAGTGTAGGTTAATAGCTCAAATACAGTGTTCCATACACCACCATATTCGGCTCATGAGTTATTATTGCTCACTGGTCAGTATGGGGGGCTCGTCACCCCAGCATAGGTCGACAACTCAACCATGGTATCTCATATACTACCATGCCTGGCTCTTGAGTCTTAGCAAATCATTGTACCAAGGTTAAACGGCTTGTATTGGTAAGTGGTACCTTAGATTTAAGCAATACTGTCCATATATGGTAAACACACATTAGGCCAATTGAGTTACTTGAAAATCTCGATTGGTTTGAGCACACGCTAAATAAATTGACATGGAGCACATACGCACTCCTTGTGGCTTAACCACTGTCGATAATCACCGTATGACTCGAATTCATCGAACGTGTCCGCTGTAGCGAAACAAGTTCACCCACCAATCGTAAACCGTTACCGATTGCCTGGACTACATATTAGTCTCAATCATAATCAAACACAATACACAATCATATGTGATAGTCAAAACAACATGTGATAAGTAATTCAAATATAAATCTCATTTGGATATTTTAACAAACACATAGTGCACATGTTATCATACATGGGCATTTCATCCCTAAAACACATAGTAGCGATATAGGTTACATGAAGAAAACTGTAACTATAGATACAGTAATTGAGAATTCCATCTCAACAGCCTCATTAAAAGTAATCCAGTAAACAATTTTTCATTGAGACATTTTATCAAACACTTAGATTACACATATCAACATACACATGGTAAATTAGTTATAACCTATATCATCGAAAATCCTTTCATGAAGGAGTTGCCACACATACAAAAATTATGTATTCTCAATTTATAATCATAGCAAACACAAATCATAATTTTATATTCATTCAAATATTTCAACAAACACATGAAATGCATAGTTAACACACATAGTTCATACACATGTAATATATGGAAAGCATCGGGTCTAAGGGCATATGGTAGTAATCAAGTCAGTCATAAACCATTATTGACATTGAAAGCCTTGAAAATCATAACCTAAACATTTATACTCTTCACCTTTCATCTATACACTGATTACGAACTCGGTTCGTACACTATGCCTTTGCTTACGATACAACCACCACCTAAATCATGAAATAGGTTAGCTATTTCACTGATTCCTTTATTTGGATTCCTAAAATAGATTAGGGTTAGGATTTCTTATCCAAAAATGGATTCGGATTTAATGGTGCAGTGACATGAGAGAGATGATTCAGCTCGTGGAATGGTGGGAATGAATCCTAGGAACTATCTCACACACTCTCTCTCTTCTCCTCAATCTTTCCTTCTCTTTTGTATCTTCTTTCTTCTAGGGTTTGGAAATTCGTATGGAATGAGAGAGGGGTGGGTTAAAGCCCTTATATAGGCCCAGATGTGATGTAAATGGCCTCAGGGCCATGGTATACTTAGGTTATAGCCAAAAGTCAACTGTTTCGAACCAACGAAGCTCATTTGGAGGTCCATTGCCTATATATGGTATAAAGAAAGTTCCCTGACAATGGATCTATACTAGGTTAAAGTTTCGGTCCCATTGGATTTATGAATCGACCGTAACGGACCAGTTTTAGTTCAACGGCTATTGTCACTTGATCAAGGCTACAAGTGCACTGACATGTGTAGAGAAAGTTCCCTGATCCAAGGGTGTAGTTGGGTCAAAATCTGACGGTCTGAAACCTTAGATTTGGCTTGCAAGCGAATGGTCCAATTCTCTTAAATTTGATTTCATTTTCTGAAGATATTTGCATTTCTCACACACTTCGCTCCGAGCTCAAGTTATGTATTTCTGGATACTATTTGGACTCGATTCCTGCAATGCTTGCAAGCCTGATAAGGTGGTCATAATCACATGGTTTCACGGTAGTTGGACTTTCGACTCGCGGTCCAGGTCCGATACGAAGTTTCAAGATGCTCTAGAGAGCAACTAGGTTTTAAGATGATCATAGGTTTCTAGGTAATGTTGAGTTAGCGATTCTACTAGTTTTGGGTCTTACAATTCGTATAAAAAGTGATTCTAGATAATTCACCGATTAATTCAGTTTAGTACTTAATTAATTTTCATTTAATTTCTACATAATTTGATCCTTAGCGATTTCTGCCTAAGGTGGTACTCGGGTCTTTGTACAGATTTTTTCAAGACGTTAAAATTTACCCCCCTTAAAGAAAAATTTCATCCTTTAAATTCATAACTTTTCATACTCCTTGAGAATCTGAGGGTAGTTGTTGCAAACCTCAGCCTCTGTTTCCCAAGTTGCCTCTTCCTCAGTGTGATGCATCCACAGTACTTTCACAAGTGGAATTACTTTGTTGTGCAATGCCTGTTCATTCCTGTCTAATATACGTGTCGGTTGCAGTATATAAGTGGCATCTTCACTCAACTGTACCTGCCCTCATATGATATTGTGGGAAGGATCAGGAATGCATTTCTTCAGCATCGATACATGAAATACGTTGTGCACGCCCATGAGTGGTGTGGGTAAAGCAAGGTGATATGCTACCACACCCACTCGATCTAGTATCTAGAATGGGCCAATGAATCTTGGCATGAGTTTTCCCTTCTTGCCAAACCAAAAGACACCCTTCAGGGGGGAAACCTTGAGAAACACATAGTCTCCAACCTCAAACTTTAGTGGTCGTCGTCTCGTATCAGCGTAACTCTTCTGTTTGCTATGTGCTACCAGAAGTTGATGCCTGATAATGTCGATCTTCTTTGAGGCCGCCTGCACTAACTTTGGGCCAATCAAACTCTTCTCGCTAACCTCTGCCTATTAATGCATTGCTTCGTAGGGGGCATGCCAATACTCACCTGAACGCTGTTGTTATAGGCGAACTCAGCATAAGGAAGACAGTCCCCCCAACTGTCCTTGAAATCAAGCACACAAGCTCGCAGTATATCTTCCAACACCTGATTTACCCGTCCATCTACTCATTTGTCTATGGGTGGAATGTGGTATTGAACTTCAATTTCACACCCATTACTTCCTAGATACGTGTCCAGAAGATAGATGTGAATCGCATGTCTCAATCCAACACGATCTCCATAGGACGTACTATCTCCTTGATGTATAGCCTAGCCAACTCATCTGCTGAGTTTGAGACTCTAATCGGGAGAAAATAAGCTGATTTCATCAAACGGTCCACATTCACCCAAATGGAGTATGCGCCTTCCTCGTCTTCGGTAACCTTGAGATGAAATCCCATTTCCATTCTTCTATGGGCATAGGTTGAAGCAATTCAGGAGGTCAGTAATGCTCCACCTTGACCTACTGGCATGTGAGACAACGAGATACATAATCTGCTATGTGGGCCTTCATGTTGTCCCACTAATATGACCTCTTCATGTCTCGATACATCTTCGTACTACCAGGATGCATCGCCATCCTCGAATTGTGAGCAGCTTCGAGAACTTCCTTTCTCAAGTCATGAAGACTTGGGACGCATGGGCGGCCACAATAACGTAAACCCCCATTCAAACCAACTCTCTATTCAGAGTCTTCCTCATCACTAGCTCATTTACTCATCTTCACCAACCATTCATTCTCTCTCTGGGCCACTATGATCCGATCATCGATGAGTAGTTGTACCTGAATGTGTACGATGCTCTCGAACGGTTCCTCTACCGTAAGCTTCTGTTCGAAATCTCACATAAATTCTACCATGTTCCACTCCTCTATCATCAGCGGAGCCGCTAATGTTATTGTCTTCTTACGGCTCAACACGTCTACCATAAGGTTGGCCTTGCTAGGATGGTCGGAGACCTCAAACTTGAAGTCTTTTAAGGTTTCCATCCATTGCCGCTACCTCATATTCAAGTCCCTCAGTGTGAATATGTATCTAAAGCTCTTGTGGTTACAAAAGTGCTCGAACTCCTCTCCGTATAGGTAATGTCTCCAGAGCTTTAATGCAAAGATGACGGCCACTAACTCTAGGTTGTGTGTAGGGTAGTTTTTCTCATGTTTCCTCAACTGTCGCGATGCATAGGTGATCACCCTATCCTTTTGCATAAGGACACAACCCAAACCAATACGAGACGCATCGGTGCATATCGTATTTTTGACCCCTTGCTCTGGCAATACTAGCACAGGGGAGGATGTCAACTTGTCCTTCAGTTCCTGAAAATCTGTTTCTACCTTCTCATTCTTGGCAAACTTAAGATCCTTCTGAGTCAGCTGAAATAACGGTTTGGCTATCTTGGAAAAGTTCCCAATGAATCGACAGTAATAACTTGCCAGGTTAAGAAAGCTCCTCACTTCAATCATCGAACTGGGCTGCTCCTGGTCCTGAACCGCGATCACCTTAGCATGGTCTACCGCTATTCCTTCCTTAGACACCACGTCTCATGAACTTAACTTTTTCTTTCTAAAAGTTGCACTTCTTGTACTGTGCAAACAACTGGTTCTTTTTTAGAGTATTAAAGACTGCTCATAGGTGTTCCTAGTGTTCCTTTGACTCTTAGAATATATCAGGATGTCATCTATAAATACGATGACAAATCAGTACAGAGACAGTCGAAACACCCAGTTCATCAGATCTATGAACACAGCTGGTGTGTTTGTGAGTCCAAATAACATCATAAGGAACTCGTAGTGCCCAAAGCTAGTTTTGAACGCTGTCTTCAGCAAGTCTTCATCCCTGACATGCAATTGGTGATACCATGACTATAAGTCAATCTTAATGAAGTACTATGCCCCTTTCAACTGATCGAACAGATCATCTATCCTGGGCAAAGGATACTTGTTCTTCACAGTCACTTGGTTCAATCTGCAATAATCAATAAATAATCGCAGCAATCCATCCTTCTTCTTCACAACAACATGGGTGCTCCCCAAGGAGATACACTCGATCGTATGAAGCCTGTATCCAACAGATCATCGATCTGTTTCCTTAGTTCCTTCATCTCATAATGGGGCGTGCGATAAGTTGGAAGAGATATAGGTGTCGCACCCGGCACTAGATCAATGGTAAAATTGATCTCACGCTGAGGAGGTAATCCAGGTATCTTCCTGAACATGTCTGTAAAATCCTTAACTACTGTCGTGTTCCCAAGTGTCGGACCATCAACATTCTCTAGCAGGGTAACATAACAACTAATGCGGTAGTACCAACTGACCTGCACTGAAAATGTAAAGGTCATACCCTCAAGTCCATGGGCTGTCACCACCCTAGTATCACAATCAATCTCTACCTTCATCTCGGTGAGCCAATCCATATTGAGGATCACATCGTAATGACATAGCGGGGCAATAATCAGGTCGACGAGTACTATTCTGCTCCCTAAGTCTATTGAACAATCCTTACACATCTTGGTAGTATCTGAGATGGTCCTTGTGAGGGTAAGGAGTCTCAACCCAACCATAGGACTAGTTTCTAAGCCCAGTCGCTTGATTGCTGCCTATGAAATTGTAGAGATAGTGTACACGGTGTCCACCAATAAGAAGACTGGTATACCTTGAATATGTGTTGTGACTTTGAAAGTCATCGGTGCTGTAACTACTATCTCGGATGCCTCAGCTACAAGTGAGTGCTCATAAGCCTGTTTAGAATGGTTCGGTTATGGTGCCAAAAGTGTTGAGGTAGCCTAAATTGAGGTATAGGTGGCCTGTAAGAAGGTTGTGCAGGCGGTGCTGATCGTAGAGGTGGAGTTAAGATAGCCGGTGACATCTGACGCTTAATCTTCTAAGGGGACATCAAGCCGTTGTCCCTCATCCTAGTGAAGCAGTAAGTGTCAGAATGGCCTGACCTCTTACAGTAGGTGCACCATACATCAGGTCACTTCGGCTGTGTCGGTGGAGCCGTAAGCGAAGGAGTGGAATTTGTACATGGCATCTTGCTGAGGAACTATCTGCTCGAAAAATCTGGTCGAGTCCTTGGAGCCATGGGTACACATGTATGGGTTAGTCTGTCCTCATCCTTCTTAGCTGGCAAAGACATGTTCATTAGCTCAACATAGTTAGGTATGCGAGCGCAGCACATCTTCAAATGTATCTCGGGTCGCAGACCCTCAGAGAATCACCGCATTCGCATCATCTCATTCACTAGGATCAAAAGAACATACCTGGCTAGCTCTGTGAACCTATTCTTATACTCAGCCACAGACATCCCCCTAGCAGAGGTGAAGGAATTCACTCTCCTTCTCGTTACAGTAGGTGAGAGGGAAATACTTACCATGGAAGTGCGTCTCAAAAGCCTCTCATGTCCATATGTAACTAGGAGCAACAGTCCGAAGGATGTTGTCCCACCAGAGACTAGTTTCCTTCTCAAACGTGTAAGTGACCAGCTCAACCTGCTCTACCTCAGTGCAGTGCAGTGGCTTCAGCATCTTAGAGATGCAGTTAAGCCAATACTCAGCCTCATCGAGTCTGTAAGTACCCACAAAAGTAGGAGGTCGGAAGCACTGGAATCGCTCGAACAAGTTGCTGGCACCCATGTTTTCAGCAAGGTGCACAAGTGGTGCAAGCGGAACCACATTCATGTTCTGGGCAAGGGCGTCACGATGGTGCTCCAAATCTGCTGCTGCTGCTGCATGAGGAGCATCATTTTCTCCAACCTATTAGGAGGAAGAGACGCCTGATGCATGTGTGGCATCGACGAGGACGCACGGTTCTGCTTTGGAACCGGTGGTGCAAGAGGTGTTGGCCCATTAGTGGGGCTAGTGGTTGATTGTGAATCCGGCATCGTGTCACTATCAGGGCCCAAGCTAGGGTCCGTGTGGCTATCGATCAGGGGAAGTGCCCTGTCAAACAATCCCCCAAGTGCTAGATGTGTAGTGTTTCGAGTAACTTTCGGAGGCATTCCCTATACACAACATAGGGTACAACATGTGTAAGATTTAATATAGCAATACTCAACTTGTCAAGCATTCTACACATTTCATACCAAAAGGAAACTTCATACATTTCATTTACCCAAAATTATCATAATACATGAGATATAGTCTTACACGGATAATGACAGAAGATGCATGTGAGCTAATCTAAATAAGCTTTAAACACTAAAACATACTAACAAACAACCAAGCCTACAAAGGCTAGTACAAAAGAAGACTAACAACAATAAAAACTAAAAGATGACTACACATATGACTAATTGTCCAAATTTGGTGATGGAGGAGGGGCACCCTTGTCCTACATGCAGCACAAGAGAACCTTTATGGTGAGAGACACCTTCTTGAATTTTTATTTCATGCAGGCCCTATTCTCCTCGAGTTCGGCCCGGGTCTCTTTGACCTCTTGTCTCAGGGCGACTTGGCCCTCCTCAATCTAGGCCAAGTTGTCTTCTAAAGTAGCCTGATCAGTGTGGTCCTCAGCGGTAGCAGGAGGACAACCCTCATCAGAGTCTGAGGCCTCCTCTTCTTCCTCTTCCTAATCACTTCCTTCTTCATCACTTCCTTTCTCACCTTCCTCATCTTCGCTTCTCTCTTCCTCTTCACTTTCTTCCTCTATCTCATCACCATATTCATCACGACAGGCTTGGCGTGGTTGTGGCCCAATACCCATGTTATTGAGCATAGAGTCATTGATAAAGTGAATCGGCGCAAGCTCATTTATAAGCCTGTAGCTGAACTCATGAGCAATATTACATATCAATCAGCTGAAGGGGAGTGAAATATTTATCTTAACAGAGCGTACGTCCTAGACTATCTGAAGTAGGACAAATGTAGGCAGACACAGCTTATCTCCTTACCCAGCTCTGTATAGGAAATCCACCATCAACCATGTGCATTTGGTGCCATTGCTCCACCTGGGGTACACATTATATGTGAATATGTAGTGGAGTAGGCGGAAGTCATGAGTCATCTTTGTCACTAGGAGGCAGTTACCTCGAATCCAATGGATTAGTCGGCCGCAAAGAAATCACATGCAATGATCTCTTTCATGTGCACTCCTGAGGTTCTTCTCGCTAGCATGAACCTCAACTCGCTCTATCCCCATGATCTGAGCTATCACACCAACATCAACTGTGACTTCCTGCCTCCCAAAAGGAAAAATGAACTGTAGGGGCTCTAGCAATGGGTCTCGTATGTGGGTGTAGAAGGCTCAGATAGTGTTTTCACACGCACGTGACTCGCCTTCAAATATGAGACCCCATCCGGCTTCTAGTAGATAGTCCATCGCCGGATATAACCCAAATAGCTTCTCATCCACGTGAGCTTTAAAGAGAACTCTATGACCCTGGAACCGACCGTGTGCAATGCCCGGCTATAGGGCTCTCTTGAGTGGAACTTGGGGATCGAGATCCCGTTTCGTCCGCAGCTCTCGTATGGCGCTTGCACTTGCTTCGGCACCAGAATTCTTCTTTCTTGGGCAGGTAGGGTGGTTAGGCCCAGCTTCATTTGTGGAAGCCCACCTCTTTCCCATGAGGAAAAGAAGTATGGAGAGAGAGAGAGAGAGAGAGAGAGAGAGAGAGAAAATTATAGCCACAAGCTCAAAAAGAGCCATGAGAGAAATAAGATGGAGAGATAGGATGGATTGGTGAACTTTGAGATTTTTTAAGACACAAAAGAGGGTTTTTGTGCTCAAATGGGAGGAACTGCAAGTAAATGGGGAGTTGTAAGAGATAGATTTGAGGAGTATGATGGAGGGTGGGTATGTAGTGAAGATGGAGGGTGGGTATGTAGTGAAGAAGAAGAGAAGATATGAGAATGGAGGGGAGATTTAAGAGAGGAAGATGAGATTTTTTTTAAGGTTTGGAAAGCTTGGAGGGATGTAAAAGGAAGGAATAAAGCAAATGAGGGGAATATAGGGGCCCCCACAAATTTCGTGGGCCCCACATGTGCACACAACCATCGGCCCGACAGGCCAACCCAACCAGACTGCGATGCATTGTAATAGGGGAGATGCCATCGCGGTCTGCTGGACCTATGGGTGATGGATCGCCCCATAGGCAATGGCATCCCCCTCCTGGGGTGCTGTAAATGTGTGGGACCCACCTCAAGTCCCACTATTTTATATGGTTAAGCCCCCGAGTCCGTTTGGTGCGATTTCGGGATCCTTCTCACTTATATTCACACTTTTCAGATTATTTGAGTGTGGAATACATCGAATCATCATCTAAGCCCATTGATGGATGGTTTGGAAAAGAATTGAGACCATCTCACATGATCACAAATGCCTACGGGTCCGATTTCAATGGTTAGTTTCGCTCGTCAGTGAAACTTATAATCCTACAACTATTTATATGTTTCAATGCTCCCTCGTATGTCAAAGTACGTCAGTGTGTATCATGTTACCATAACTCAGGTCCAATTTAATCCAAATCATGCACTGATACTAACTTGTAATGCCCTGAAAATTGGGGGTCGAGCAGAAGCTCAGCTCCTGAGTCCCAACGCATCACTTATGCAACATAGATAATGGTGATTGAATATTATCTATATTAGTGCATTAAACATGAATGGGATTATACTAAATCGGCATATCATACTCTAAAGATGATTAAATTAAGTAAGCGGAAGACTGTGATAGATATATAAAGTGTATAAGTGGATATAAACCCCAAAGTATGATCATGTCATCAGGCTGAATAAATACATGTATAATTTCAAAATATACAAAATGATAGTGTAATGTCATCTAATCCATATCCCTGTAGCCCTGGTGATGCAACTCCAGGTCTACATAGATCCACCAGAGAGTTGCAGGAAGGAGAACTCCTCATCATCATCGTAGAAGACAGGCTCCATCTTGTAAGTCTCGTCATCATATGTAGCTACAACAGAGTCTAGTTGGTGTTTTAAAACATCATCCCAAAGTAGGAGTGAGTAATCAACTTAGTGGAGATATAAGGCAAAGGTTAACATGTTATCCATTTAATCAAGTAGAAATGATAAAGCAGTACAATAACCATGTCCTAAGTACCCTTGTTAATGCAAGAATGGTATGTATTAATGATGCATGCCCTTACCTGCACTCCCTCTATGACATCATCTCACGGTCGCGCATGCTAAACTCCCACTGTGTTCAACACCCACACCAAAGTCACATGCAATGCGGTGCATGATCGTGTTAATCAAGTTCTTACTTAGACTTATTCATACAGTAGGTTTGAAAAGCTAAGGTACCTCCCTTTATATCATTTGACCCAAATAATGATCCATCTAGGGTCGTCCATCCTAATTAATCACATACGATAGGCAAGTTTGCAAGTTTACACTTTAGGTTGCTATGGGAGGCTCATCACCTCAGCGCAGGCTTAATTCACACTCGAGGTCACTACAAGAGGCTCGTCACCTAATCATAGGCCTATTTTATACTCGAGATCACCATGGGAAGGCTCGTCACCTTAGCGTAGGATGACAGCTCGAATACGGTGTCCCATACACCACCATATTCGGCTCAGTTTATATTGCTCACTGGTCACTATAGGGAGGCTCGACACCCCAGCGTAGGCCAACAGCTTGACCACAGTGTCACATAAACTACCATACTTGGCTCGTGAGTCTTAGTGGATCGTGGTACCATGGTTATACGGGCTTGCATTGGTAAGTGGTACCTTAGATTCAAGCAATAGTGTCTATACATAGTAAACACAAATTAGGCTAATCGGGTTAGTTGACAAGCTTGATTGGTATAAGAACATGCTAAATAAATTGACATAGAGCACATACGTACTCTTTGTGGCCTAACCACTGTCGATAATCACCATACGACTCGAATTCATTGAACGTGTCCGCTGTAACGAAACTAGTTCGGCCACCAATCACAAACCATTACCGATTGCCTGGACTACGTAAAAATTTCAATCATAATCAAACACAATAGGCAAACATATGTGATAGTCCAAACAACATGTGACAAGAAATTCAAATATAAATCTCATTTGAGTATTTAAATAAACACATAGTGCACATGTTATCATATATAGGCATTTCATCCCTAAAACACACAGTAGCGATATAGGTTACATGAAGAAAACTGTAACTGTAGATACGGTAATTGAGAATTTTATCTCAACACCCTCATTAAAAGCAATCCAGCAAACAATTTTTTATTCAGACATTTTATCAAACACATAGACTACACATATCAGTATACACGTAGTAAATTAGTTATAACCAATATCATAGAAAATCCTTCCACAAAGGAGTTTCCATACATACAACAATCATGTACTCTCAATTAATAATCATAGCAAACACAAATCATAATTTCATATTCATTCGAACGTTTCAACAAACACATGGAATGCATAGTTAATACACATAGTTCATACACATGTAATATATGGAAAGCATTGGGTCTAAGGGCATATGGTAGTAATCAAGTCAGTCATAAACCATTATTTATATTGAAAGCCTTGAAAACCATTACCTAAATATTTATAGTCTGCACCTTTCATCTATACGCCGATTTTGAACTTGGTTCGTACACTATGCCTTTGTTTACGGTACAACGGCCACCTAAATCATGAAATAGGTTAGCTATTTCACTGATTCCTCTATTTGAATTCTTAAAACAGATTAGGGTTAGGATTTCTTATCCAAAAATAGATTCGAATTTGATGGTGTAGCGACATGGGAGAGATGATTCGGCCCAATGAATGGTGGGAATGAATCCTAGTAATTATCTCACACACAGTCTCTCTCTCTTCTCCTCACTCTTTCCTTCTTTTTTCTCTCTTCTCTCTCATTAGGTTTGGAAATTAGTATGGAATGAGAGAGGGGTAGGTTAAGGCCCTTATATAGGCCCAGATGTGATGTAAATGGCCCTAGGGCCATGGTATACTTAGGTTATAGCTAAAAGTCATCTGTTTCGAGCCAACGGAGCTCAAATGGAAGTCCATTGCTTACCTATGGTCTGAAGAAATTTCTCTGACAATGGATCTATTTCAGGTTAAATTTTCAGTCTGATCAGATTTATGGAACGACTGTGGTGGACCAGTTTTTGTTCAACGGCTATCGTCCCTCAATCAGGGCCACAAGTGCACTGACATGTGTAGAGAAATTTTCCTAATCCAAGGGTATAATTCGGTCAGAATCTGATGGTCTGAAACCTTAGATTTGTCTTGCAAGTGAAAAAACCAATTCACATAAATTTGAGTTCATTTCATGAAGATATTCGTATTTCTCACACACTTCCCTCTAGGCTCAAGTTGTGCATTTTTGGATAATATTTGGGCTTGATTCTTGTGATGCTTGTAAAACCCAGTAAGACGGTCATAACCGTATATTTTTGTGGTAGTCGGACTTTCGACGCATGGTCTAGGTCCGATACGGAGTTTCAAGATGCTTCCGAGAGCAACTGAGTTTTGAGATTGATCCTAGGTTTCTAGGTAATGTTGAGTTAGCGATTCTACTAGTTTTGGGTCTTGCAGTTCATATAGAAAGTGATTCTAGCTAATTCGCTGATTAATTTAGTTTAGTACTTAATTAATTTTTGTCTAATTTCTACATAATTTGATCCTTAGTGATTTTTGCTTGAGGTGGTACTCGGGTCTTTGTATAGATTTTTTTGAGACATTAAAGAATCCACTCAAGAATTCTCACTGCGATTCAGAATTTGTCAAATTATCTTCTAAAGAATTCACTCATGGTTTAGCTTCTATTCACCAAAGAGAGGATGAAGCGGTCAGAGAATTCATTAATTAATGGAGAATCCTGGTGCATCATGCATACGATTGGTGAAAGAAGCGAAGGATCAAATTAAGTTATGCTTGGAATGTATAAAGCCAAGTATTGCACTAAGTCTGAAGGGTTTGTATTTACAGACATTTCAAGACCTAATTGAAGAAGCTTGTAGTTCAGAAAGGATTATTACAAAGGTGGCTGACTTTTATATAAGTCAGTTGGTTCCGAACCATGGAAGAAATTCGATTGATATGATTAAAGAAGAAAGAAAAATGAAGAATCAACAAAAGGAGCAAGGAGGTTCAGGTACAAGAAATATGAATGAAAATACGACTAAGAAAATGAAGAAAGAATTTGTACGGCCTAAGGCTTATAAGAAATATTCATTTGAAGAAGATGATATGCTCCCTATGTTGAATAAATTGTTGGCGGCCGAAAAGATCAAATTGCCATGGCCGAAATGTCCAAAGGTAATGAAGAAAATAAATAAAAGTGATTATTGTAACTATCATCATTTCCTCATACATCGAACAGAGAATTGTTTCAGCTTGAAGAAAAAGTTACAAAAGATGATTGATGAAGGTGAAGTTACTATAAGGAGAGTGTATGACATAAAAGAAGAGATAATATTACACAGGCCTGATTAGTTCAAGACTGGGGGTAATGCTAATCTTGGACAAACAATGTGAAGAGATGTAGTGACAGTATATTTGTTAAAGGGTATAGCATCATGATTTTGATTACGAAGATTCCTAGAGTAATGATCAAAAGGGGGCAAAAGGGCTGTGTAAGACAAAAGTCATGTAGTCTCCCTCATATGAATAAAAGGCTCAAAATTTCAAGTAAAGCTTCTCAAACGTATCAGAAGCATTGATGATTTCCCTAAGCATTAATGATTTCTACCAAGCATTGACAATTGCTGCCGACATCGACGATTATCGTCAAAATTCATTCGCGAAACATCAATGAATATCGCCAAAATTAGCAACTATCCTTGTCATTATCAGTCACCCATTTTATCAAAATTGTTATCACCGCCAAACCGATACACTATTTGAAACATAATATGGATGTTCTCAGAACATTGTCAACAATGGCAAAATATCAATTATTGATTCACCAATTTTGGTAGCGGAACAAACTATATAGCTAACTACATATAAAGCTAATGACAGTGAAAGCAACTTACTTCTTGAGGCAACGTAGCCAAGCCCTATACGGCCAACTACGCACAAAGCCTATCTCCATAGCCATTCGGGTAGTGGTGATAAGCTAGTGGCCCTAAAAAGCCTGTGAAGGCCATCATATGTATACCAATGCAAGCAACGGATGAAGCCAGTGACTAAAAGTCCTGAAAGGCTAAAAAGTTCTCGATCGCTAGTCACACGTAACACCCATGTCATCTATATAGCTTTTCAGCAGCGTCATGGGGAACGGATGAAATTGCCCTCCCATAAATGGGCTTGACCTTGTAGACAAAAAAAACGTGGGCTACAGTGTGCCCTCTTTGGTCGTTAACCATAGATAGGCCAACCATATATAAGACCCCCCAGATCCTTGGCTTGATTTCAGTAGTAACTCATGAGGAAGGGCCTAAACCTACTCATTGATGGATTGATAGCCCTGGATTTGGTACCCTAAAAGTCACCTTGTGTGCCCTATGAACTGTAGAGAGTTACTATGGCCAACCCTTTACGTAAATCTAACCGAGTTCATGGCCACGGTATCTTCACTGGGCTCCTCTGATGGATCGTGGTTTATGAACTGACCAGGCTATGAGAAGTTCAGTGAACTCATAAAGTTGTAGAGACTATCACGTGAGACCCGACTTCATTACCCAAGAGTCTAAAAAATTGGGTTTCTCTACTACTCAAGAGCTTAAACTGTGTGTGATCATCTAACTTAATTGAAATCTAGTACCGCCTATCAAAACAAAAATCGTATAGGAAATCCCATACTAATAATTATAATATGCTGATGCTTTCTTTTATATATATATATATATATATATATATATATATATATATATATATATATATATATATATATATATATATCAATTCTTGATTTAATAGCATGTCAAGATTATCGCGTATGCTTGAAATGATATATGATGTAAAAATTAATGGAAGAACAAAATATCTCAAAATATCATCATGTCTTCAATCATATACGCTAAGAGTCAAAGGAAATTATATGTTCAAATTTTTTTTTAAAAAAAACATACGTAAGAAGAAATTACATGCTCAAAGTTCCTCTGTAATTCATAATATTCCCATATACTTTTGCAAATCCTCCTTTAATTGCATCTGGGCTGCAGCATGCTTTGATTTCTCTTCAAGGATAATTTTTGCCTGATTAGGAATCCCAGTAAGATTGTTTTCAAAGGATGCGATCATCTCTTTTTTGCGGAGAAGTTTAGATCTCTCAGCTTCAGTAAATTGGATACTGACCCGTATCTTTTCCTCGATTTCCTTCATAATTGATTCCTTCGCATGATCCTTCAACTCCAACTGTGAAATTTCCTCTTTTAGGGCAGCAATGCAGTCCTGAATAACCACTCTGTCATCAGAACAAGCCTTTAACTATTCTTGAAGGATTGATTACTCCTGATTAAATTCAGAAATAGCAAAAGTGATGAAACAAGCCTTTTCCTTGGAAAGAGTTAGCTGTTTCCCATATTCCAAAATCTCAGGAGCAATGGTGACATTTTTTGCTGATGTTAAAGAGATTATCGAATCACAGAATCTGAAAAGAGAGTCACATGAGCCAGAAATGTTGATCGTTGTCATCCTTGTAGTTCTTTCTAAGATTTTGATGGGGATATCTAAATCCAACCATTACTCAGGATCCTTGAAAATATGAATTACTACCGACATGGAATTCTTCATTAAAAGCATCTTGTGTGTGGGAATCTTCGTAAAGGACAATAGTTTAGAGGCAGTGGCTACGTATTCGGAGCTCGCTACTTCACTACAAGGAAGAGTTCCTCTTGTATAAAGAAGAAAAGAACTCAAAATCGTAATGATAGGACAAGAAGATGTGTAAATCTTGATAAAGTCAATGTATATATGTACCTACTACAGAGGTACAACAGATAAGAGATGGAACTTCCTAAACCATAGAAGGACTAGCTCCTACCATATCGGCAAAAGAAGGCACTCTAGCCCATGTGCTTGAATCTTTAGTTGTTGGGGTTGGCAGATCAGTGGTCTCTACTGGGAAGATAATTTCACAAGTCACCACTTTTGGTGCCACCAAAGGAATCAGAGGAGCTCTCGGCGAAATCACTGGTGCAGTTGTACGAAGATTCATAAGAGGAGTATCACCCATCCTATCATTAGCAACATGAGCACTTGAAATAAAGATATGACAATGATAATGAAATAATTATTACAAAATACACATAAATATATTTAGAATTAAAATTTCCTTACCTGGTGAATATCCATATTCTCCATAATCCAAAGGCTCATCTTCTTTCTCCTCTACTATTGTAGGAGATTTTATAGGAACATTCATGCTAGGAAGAGGCTCGGAATTAGGCGGGGGATGCTCTTTGTCAGCACTTTCTACAATAACATCCTCTTCGCCATCTATGTCGACTTCTCCTTCTTTGAAATCATCGTCATCATTTTCACCATTTTTTTCATCTTCATCATCTTCGTATTCAGTAGAAGCACTACCCTCCGATGAACAATCTGAACTCTTATCCCCTAAGTCTTCTTCATTGACTTCTTCAATCATGACTTGTTTCCCTTTAGAAGGAGGAGCTTGACTACCTTCTGGTTAAGGTTCTCTATTAACTGATATTAAAGGGGATGTAGAGGCTGGTCTACTTCCTTCTTGAGGAATGGACGATGATGCTTGCAAGCATGTTCAAGACCTAGTCATGGGAGAAGATGGGCCAGGAGGAATAGGCTGTGAAGGAGGAGCCTGTTCACCTTGAACTGCAGTAGTTTCTACCAGAATGGGAGAAGATGTTCCTTCAACATCATTTGTAACCAGGCCACCGAATTCATGAGGGACTTGTGCGAATTTTGTCAAGAGTCTGTGAGCAATCCAGCCTTCTAAAGTATTGATAGATTTCTTTTCACAGATTAGATCTTCTAAAGATATCTTTCTGCAAATCTCACCATGAAAAGGTGCACAACTCTTCTCTGGTATGTAACTAATTCTGTCTTCAAGCTTTCTACCTCTTAGCCTAGGTGGGTGAAGCCAGATGAGTGAATCTACTAGTGAACAATTGTTGACCAATAATGACTAGTGATCTCACTACCGCATCCAGCTATAAGAAGTACATACTATGCAGTTACAACTGGGGATTATGAAGAAAGAATCAACACGACCACCTAGTAGTTATTTCCATACCATGGACCAATTGATAGGACCAGTGCCATAGCAACGCATTCTCTTAGTGACCAATCCATAGTCTTCTGGAACTGCTTGGTCATAGCCAAGTTGATGAGCAAAGCGACTGGGATAGTATGGTTCTCGCCAAAACTCCGTTCCTTCTCACAGTCGCAGGCTGCAAGAGCATATAAAGAGGAAGAAAGCCCTTTCACCTATGGTAAGTGTAGCCTGGTCCACCATGTCAGTATCTTCAATATAGAGATGGAGGAAAAATTGAAAGAAACCACTTAATTAGTATCCCATATTTTGTTGGCTACCCAGTTGTATGACCTTTTTACCATAGCTCTTTGTTAAAAAAACCAGAGTGGAAGGTGTGCAGGATGAACATATGCCTTCTCTGGCACTTCAAAAGTCTAAGGAAAATAGACTCCCATCCAACCAGTGATATAATGCCATGGAGTGTGCGCTGAGGAAGCTCCAATGGTAGGGTTCTTGACATGATTAGCTATTTCTCTGAGGGCTCTATAAATAGAGCATAACACTGGAGGTGCGAGTGAATACTTGTGGCCTTCTGCTAAAGTGCCGGCAACGACAAAGACTGTAGAGTGAATAACATCTGCCCATTTTGAGCTTGAACGTACTACGATGCTTAGCCAATAGGCTAAGAAGGCTACGAGCTCCCCATATAAGCTATACTTTACTCTTTCCTTGATGTTGTCGTGAAGCTCCATTAGCTCTTTAGACTGACAATCGCGGAATCTATTAAAAAAAGAGAAAGAAGAAGAGAAGTTGATTCCTTGACTTAAAAATACTTGAGGGCCCTGGAATAATGAGCAAGCCATTGTAGAGGAGAAAGTTTGTGAATGTTTGGAAATTTTTCCATTTCTCTGAAGAGTTCGATGGTGGTTTCGGAGAAAGAAGGCTTACGATCAGGGGAAGAAATAAAGGCTAATTCCTTATTAGATGTAATGAATTCATCATAAAACTTTCCTGTCAGTGGAAGGCCCACCATCCAATGGATGTCCCAGAGTGTGATGCTCATTTCACCTACTGGCAGATGGAAGGATTTGGTGGTGGGAGACTAGTAATCGAGGAAGCCCTTTATCACAGTCAGCCCTTTGTAAAAATATTGGGATGTAAATTCTATAACATTATACAAGCCTATCTTAATAAGCATACCCACGTGTTTTTGCAAGATGGCTTCTGCCCAGTTTGAATAATAATTTCATGAAGTTAAGAGACCCCTTGTTCGGAACTCTTTGGGTCCCCAAAGTTGCTCATGATCTCAGAAGCGTTGCTTGACTGTTTTATAGAAATATGTGGGGAATAGGTTGTGAGGACTATTAAAAGGGGTAAGAAAAATCATAGGGTGGACTTCACCATTGCATTGTTGTGGCTAATGCACTAGCAATATCCCCTCAAGGATGTGCGGTTCTCTTGATGACCATGAAGAAGTGTACATTAGCTTCTCTCCATTTATGTGATCCCTCAGCTCGCAATCAAGCATGGATTGGTGGCGACGAAGGTTAATGAGAATCACCATCATACCCTTTGAGTGGGGATTATTAAATTTCATAATGCCCTTAATTACTCTGATTGATTCCCATGTGTTATGGAGCTTCTTCTTGTTGTGCTCCTTGATCTTCTCCTAGAACTCCTTGGCCTTGTTTCGGCAAGTCTTCTTTGACAAGAAGTAGGAGGAGTGTCTTCTTGAACAGGAGGTCTTTGGCTGTCTGTGTGAATATGGGCGGTTGATTTCAACCACTTGTCCCAATCATATTCTCAACCCTGCTTCAGAGATCGTTCTATGTCTCCCATCGCAATTGTCTGGTGAATAGGAGAGTATAAGGAAGAAATACGTTCGACAAAGTTAAAGGTTGGTAGTACGGGCTCCTTGAAATGTGAAGGATTTTGGGCAGTGGTTTTAGTACATTTTGCTGATGGTTGATCCGAAGAAGGGGAAGGATGGAAGGAAGACGGGTCTGGTAAGTCTTGATGAAAGGGTTGTTTGGTTGGAAGGTCTACAACACAATATGTTCAATTAATACGGGCCATTGTGAAAAGAAGTTTCAAGTCCTGAAGATATTTGGAAAAAGGAAAAGGTTAAAGTTAAAATTGGCTAAGTGTTGGTTGCGCGGACTCGCGTAATCAAAACCCTTTGCGCAGAATAGCACAGGAATCAAAAGACTTGCGGGAACAGGAAAACCTGTTACGCGGGGTCACGCAAGTAAAGTAGTTTGCATGGAAATTTGGCAAAGAGATGGAGGTTCGCTGTAGCAGAAGTAGGCATAAAATGAGTAAAAATTTAGGGTATTTATAGGGCGTGTGGCCAAGTACGATATGCGGGTCTCGGTTGCACGGGCCCGCACAAACCCTGTCAGGGTGAGAAATTGATCCATTTCTTTAATTTTCTAAAACAAACAAAGAAAGGATCAAGAGGATATCTATTGAGGTATAAAAATGATGAGAAGAAAAGGGTTGAAGAAAAGAAGGTTGAAAAGATGGAAGGAAATAAAGAAAGAAGGAACAACAAGTGTCTTTTGGGTGGTTTGTGTGGATCGGCACAAATGATATCTATTGCGCAGGTTCACGTAACCAAAATACCAGTTGCGTGGGTTCGCACAACTAATTTCAGGACATGTTGTCCATAAACGATCAGAAATGATGAAAGGTGAGTCCTATGACACCAAAATTGAGGTTTCACACGTGCGGAGGCCTATAAATACCCCTTCTCCCCCTTATTTGGGAGATCGAAGATTTTGAGAAGAGTGCATAAGCAGCAAAGACCGGAGGTAGGTCTAAAGAGAAGTCTGCGCATTGCACCGACCTGCGCAGACGATATTGGTTGCATGGGTCCACGTAACCAGACTACCCTAAAGTCTATGATATTAAGAAGCTAACATACTATTGAAATGACCAAGTCTCCAGATTTTCTTCTGTCCAAGCTTCAAGAAGAGAAATCAGTTGAAGAGAACTATATCATATTCCTCTTAAAGAGATGATCAAATCATGAGTCGAAGTTCTGCCGAATTTGACATTTGACTTGGACATTTAAACTTTATCAATTTCTACATTCTAAATAATCTATCTTAGAATCAAGGGATGTTTGAGGATGTAAATGAACTCAGTATTAATAACATGATGATTGTTCTTGATGAACTCTTTCTCTATTACATTTGAATAAGATAATTTTCCAAATAAAATGCTTTTGTTTCTTGTTCGAAATACCTATCATATGCCATCAGATGGTACATGTCTTAAAATATATATCTTACTACATTTATGATGATTATTTGAAATTATTAGTCATTTAATTCCATTATTAATGTGTTTTGGAATGTATGTAATGTGGAAAAGGCAATTGAGAGGAATCTTACTAGTGGTACTAAGGTTGGTAGGGCTGATGTGTACATCAGAGCCCATACAACAAAGGATGACAAATTACAGTTTCTCGAAACTTTTGTAAGTGAAATCCTCGTACATCCTGTCATTATCCATATGACACGTGCCAAACTCGAAAATCGGGCTTACAAAATTTCTGATCACCGAATCTGGTGCCGACAACCTCCATAGTACCCCATTCTCGGCTCCCAGTACCATACGCTAAATTCCGATCCTGGGATCCTACAAGGAGGATTTTCCAATGTACATTTAATTGTAATAAGCATAACCACAAGTTTACCCAAATCACAAAGGCAACATCATCATCATATATCCACTAATATAATCATTTGAGTATAATGCTGAAAGGGAATTACAAATATCAAATTCAAAGCTCCAGAAGACCACTTCACACTCCAAGCTCAACATGTTGCTGTGACTGAACGCCACTAGCACACATCTATCGTGTATAAGCTTATAGAAAGCTTGGAAGATAGTGAAAGTGTGTGCACAAGATAAGTGTCAAGTATTCAATATAATGCCTTAATCATACAATATTAGAATTACTAGCAAGATCATGAATCATATGATATCATAGTAAATAGAAATACTGCAAGTCTATAAATCATACAATCGTAGAGTACGCAACATAGATCGGCTATACAAATGAGGAGTCATAGAGAGTCAAATATCAGATGCCGAGGGTACAATGTAATATATAAATCCTGTTAAGTCCATCTAGGCCATATAAGTTCATAAACATAGCAACCCAAAATACCATATGCCTGCAGATGTAATGCAATATGCAATATGTGGTGCGAATGAAATGACCAAGCTATAGTGTGAAGTCAAGATGATAGTACGTAGTATCGCAGGCTACAGGGCCCACCATAAGGGACTTCTATCCAAACCAGTCCCATACCTAAATTTGGATAGTTAAACTCAATGTGGTAAACTCCTGATCTCAGGTTAGTCGGGCCCCCTAACCAAAATCCTGGCCATTGTGAAAGTACACTTAACAATTAGTTGTGCACCACCAGCCCGAGTGGATAGTAAATAAATGAATAAATGAATATAATATTGAGTATGCAACTCTTGCTCTATAAATCAGTATTGTACCTATCTGGGATCATCACCAAGGTCTACTACACTCCAAACTAGCCACTACCCCTACAGGCCGCGTAGCCCAACGAGTGGAAAAGACCTCACTACTCGCTTTTCAGCAGTATACCAATGCCTACCTAGCTCGTTAATAGAGGATCCATTTAGGAGCTGGTCAAACTCAGCCTAGCTATGCCTCCCTCAGGCGGGTAAGGCCACACCCCCTCCCAACTGACTATGACACAGTGGGAGATGTGACCTCTTGATATTTGACACTCAGGCGCTCATGTATCCACTCTGTCTCGACGTTAAGGCATCCTCTGGTACCAAGAGGGTTTATGAATTTTCACTTAGGGCCATTTATGGCAGCTCGATGCTAAAAACAGATTTTTGGTATCCCATTTGGTCATCCACGATATGCCTGTGGAGGTTACGGCCCTGATGTCGCTAGGGCATACAGTAATCACAACACACAATGCAAGATGCATGAGTCATACAATCCAGTCATGCATCAATCCTGCGCATACCGTGCGCTCATGTGAGATAACCTCCTCCTATTAAGGAGTCTCATAAACCATCGACACTATGGCATATGCAATGGTCAATCATATCTCATAATAGGCATGTAGATGATCGTATGGGCATATATCATATTTCTATGCTGTCATATACTCATAATAGGTATCAATAACCGGTATCGACAATCAACCTCAACAATGTGGATATTTAACCAACATTGCCCCCAAGGAATGACCCACATAGAGCTAAACATGTCGTGGGTCCATGGCCTCACACAAGGGCTACATACATCAGGTGGGTCGTATCACATGAGCTAGAAATACATCTCAATGGGCCTCATCATATGGGCCTCATATACATCAAGTGGGCCGCATCACATGGGCCACAACAATGGGCCTAATACACATCTAATGGGCCGCATTAATGGGCCATATACAATCTCAATCGGCCATATCCCATAGGCCTCAAATATATCATAATAGGCCCATTATACGGTCTGACATACATCAAAGTGGGCCTCATCATATGGGCCAATATACAACACCATGGGCCTCACTCAAGAGCTTTATACACATTACAATGGGCCTCTCACATGGGCTTAACATACATCACAATGGGCTCCATTGCCTGCCCTCAAATGTATCATAATGGGCCGTATCACATAGGCCTCATATATATCACATTGGGCCTTAAACACGAGCTAAATACACATCACAATGGGCCTCAAATACTGGTCGCATATACATCACATTAGATTTTAAATACACGTTAAATACACATCACGACGGGCCTCGGATACGGGCCACATATACATCACATTGGGCCTCGACAATCGACCTTGACAATCAGAAATCAACCTCGATAATTGGCCCCGACAAATTAGAATTGGCCTCGATAATCGGAATCAGTATCGACAATCGGAATCGGCCTCGATAATCAGCATTGATGTAAGGCGAGGATCTATAGTTGGATGACTGATGATAAAATCAATGGGGCCCAAGCATTTGGGTTAACCCACTAGAGAATGATGAGAATGGGCCTATCCAGGCCTAAGAGAAGATCACAATGTAGACGTTCAAACATTATTGCCCATCAATGTGGTCCTTTAACCAACATTGCTCCTAAGGAGTGGCCCACATAGGGCCAAACATATAGTGGGCCCATGGCCTCGCACAAGGGCCTAATATACATCATCATGGGCCTCAATTACATCAAATGGGCTGGATCAAATAGGCCGATCAAATGGGCTGAATCAAATGGGTCGATTAAGTCGACCGAATCAAGTAGGCCAATATAGATGGGCCGAAATGAATAGGCCAAGTTGAATAGGCTGAGTCAAATAGGCCGAGTCGAATACGTCGAGTCAAATAGGTCGAGTTGAATAAGCCGAGTTAAATAATCTGAGTCAAATAGGCTGAGTCAAATGGATCGAGTCGAATAGGCTGAGTTAAATAGGTCGATTCAAATAGGCCAAGTCGAATAGGTCGAGTCAAATAGGCCAAGTCAAATGGCCGAGTCGAATGGGCCGAGTCGAATAGGCCGAGTCAAATAGGCCGATTGAAATAGGCCGAGTCGAATGGCCAAGTTGAATGGGCCGAGTACAACACAATTAATCTACTTTTAGAAATTAGTATAAAAAAATGAATCATATCAAGAGATCAACTAGTTTGAAATGGCCTAGCTATATGTCCTAGAGGGGGAGTGAATAGGACTATGCCAAATTAAAAGTATTACAGAGGAATAAAATTAAGAGATAGATAAATAGAAATAATTCAATTCTTAAAGCTGAAATAAAAGCTACCTTAATAAACTAGTATTGAGAGGTTGATACGAATTCAATTCTAAGGATAACCTTACACCATAAAAACCAAGGGTTTATGGCAGGACAACCCTATTTCTAGAACGTCCTTTGTATCAAAAACTCAAACCAAAGAGGAATAAATAAATAGCAAGGAATTGAAATAAATTACAGAAATTTAAATCTAAATTATTACACCATTCCCCACTGTGCTTGAAATAAAAAAAAATTACAATATTCACATCCACACGTACATTCCACAGTTTTGAATGATAAAAGATAGAAGAATAAATCACACATCCACAAAACATAAAGAGTTATAGTGGTTCGCCTGTGTGTACACCAACTGTTATAAAATAGCCACACAGATTGCTACTCCACTCCTAATATCCTTACACAGGGGATATCAGTGTTCACTATCAAAATAGGTTTCCCAAGTTCACTTAAAACCTTCACAATTGTATCTTTTTGACTTCGGCTTACACAATTCAAAAACCCCTTTGTCTGAGTTTTCTGGCTCTCCTCAGACAACCACACAATGAGATTTTTCTAGCTCCATCTCAAAACAAACCAAAAAGAAATGTAAATTATAATAAATGTAAAATATCTAGATTTCTCCTTTTGTAGTAGCCCGAAAGAACCAATCGGAGTAGATGATTGAATGTGGAAGTTCAAAGTCCAATACTCACTTTAAAATGGTTCTAAGTTCTAATTGATTTTAAGTTAAACCAAATAGGCTAGCTATATTTGATTTTGATTTAAAGAAGAAGGAATTACAGAATTTTCTCCTTTTCAAGTTAGATTGGAATGCATATCAAAATCAAATAACAATAAGCTAACAAAAGGAATATTAATTATGTACAAAGTAGATTAAAATGAACACAAACTTATCTCAGAGTGGATCCTTGATTTTACTTGAATTTCTATATGAAACTCTGAAATTCGTACTTAATTTATAGTAGTAGAAACCTCGTCTACGACTGGTCTTAAGGACACTTTGGCTGGTCGTAGCAAAACGGATTTTTGAATATTTAGGCATGATCGGATAAAAACCGTTCTTCGACTGGTCATAGGTTGTCTACGACTGGTCGTAGGCCCTCTATAGGCTACTCACGACTGGTCATAGGATTACCAATTTCATCGCTGGAGTTTGAATCATAGAATTAGGACTGGTCGTAGGACAGGTCGACACTATTCACACGATCGGTCGAACAGTCTCCAGGACTGGTCGTAGCTTACCCAGAAATTTCTAAACTTTTGCAATAACTTACGACTAGTCTTGAAATTTCTAGGACTGGTCAAGGCAATGCTAAGACTAGTCGAACAAGGTCCAGGACTAGTCGTAGAACAGACCAAAATCATGTATAAACATATAGTTTGAATTATGTATTCAAAATGACCTACCCTAAGGTCAATCTAAGGTCTATCATACCTGGAACATGAACTATGAACATTGAACTTCATTCATTTATCGAAGGTAGACCTTTGAACCTTATCAAGCTTGAGTTCTCGCACTTGATGTAGCTTGATCTTGAGATGTTCAAAAGCTTGAACTTAAACTTCATTTTGACTTGCACTTGAGTCTAGTACTCTTTATCGATGTAGCTTTGAACATTTATACTTATATGCGTTTGACAAAGTACATGGCTTGTCTTGACTTGAAGTCGATCAACGTACTTGACTTGAAGCACTTTTGAAGCAATGTCTTGAACATATATAAATCAATATACAAATACAAGACAAAGATAAAGGTTTTAGCACCACAGAATTTGACAACCAATAGAGAATGTGACTACAGCACTTACAATCTCCCCCTTTGTCAAATTTGTGACAAAACACTCATCAATAATACAACCAAGATGAATACAAAGAATTAAGCACAGGTTATAACAAAAAGAACCAGTTACAGCCTGGTTAAAGAATCATGTACCAGTTGTCATACAACAACTAGCACACCTCAGATGAAGTAGGCAAAACACTTCACCTTCTTACTCCCCCTGAGTAGCACATATATCCAAAAAAATGCTTCTACTACTCACAAATCATTTCATCTCCAAAACCATCATAGAAATTCTCTCCCTTTTTTGTCACAATATGACAAAGGAATAACAAAACAATGGAACATGATAATAAACAGGAGTAATCAAGGAGACAAGATATATGAAAATAAAGATCATAACTATTAAAATAGTTTAATCCACAGCCAATAAACCATAGTCAGCAAACCATATAAAGTTCACAATCCAAAATAAATATAAAGTTATTACAGACCAAAGAGTTAATCAATCAATCAATCTGAACCTAAAGAAGGAGCAGGTATGGAAGGATCAAGTTGATGCATGCCCTTGTTTAAGCGCCTAAGATACTTGCACATATATTTAAATTGTAAATCATGGGCAACATTCATGTTATCAACTTTAACATCCATATGCTCTATCTTCTCCTCTAGTGCATGCAAACGTGCATCAAACCCAGATGGTTCATAATCAGGGTCATTAGCAGAATTAGACTCAATTTCATCAAAAATATCATCCATGTTTATGTCGTCTGGAGGAAGATCATCAGCTTCTTCTTCATTTCTAGCTTTAGCTCCACCATCACCATTCACTTGTCCAGGAGCCAATTCCAACTTCATTTTGTTTATATTTGTGTTGTTAAAAATCAGATTATGGATAGGAGCCTCTCCAACAGGCATAACGACCAACATATGAGAAGCCAAAACAGTCATAAGGTAGACAAAAGGTATATCACTATGACCTGGATGGAGACGAAACTGAATGATGAAATGACATATTAAAGATGGAAGGCAGACTTTAGTACTAGTAAGGACAGAGTGTAAAACACGAACCATAAATGCAGTCAACTCTGTTTTGTTACCAGAGCGAGGATACAGATTTAAAGTAAAAATTTTGTGGAGGACTCTATATCTGTGTAACAAGTACCTTGAGGGAAGCGCATTCCCCTTGTGAGTCCATTGCACATTCATGTTACATAATGCTCTAGATGTTGCTAATTTTTTTTATGTGAATTTTGATTGCTAATTTTTCTTTTAGACGTTGTCATAGGAAAAAATAAAGTCAATTCATAGTAGTAATCCAGCATCTCGGATGACCAATGTAGAAGATGCCCTTACACCGGTATATATGCTTGTCCTTCAAATACTTGAGTTTATTTATACTTATGCATTCTCTAATAAATTGACTTACAATTTTGATTACAGTCAATTAGGAGTGATAGTAGAGGCTGCATGCGAGGTATAGGTGCAAATGTAGCAAGATTGCATTGAGGAAGACAATCCATATTGTAGATAAGCTCAATATGGTGACACAGGATCGAGATAATTTGAAGGAGGAAGTAGGTGAAATGAAGAAAAGCCTACTAGACCTCCATATGAAGGTTAATTGTATGGTAGAAAAGTAAGGGGAACAGGGGGCTATGGATCCACCGACAATACCTCCATTTAAATCTTGTTGTGCCTCGTTAGTATGTATGTGTTTCTTTATTACTAATTTATGTTTATGATTATATTCACCTCCATTTTAAAATAATAATGACATGTCATACTTGTACATATAGCCTAATTTGATACATATTGGCAAGAGATGCGATCTTTGTGATTGGAAGAAGTGGGTAGTTGCTCGTGGTGAGGTGCATGATGTTGATCCGACTGCCCATGTCCAAGGAGCAGATCTAGGCAAAGGAAATTTTAGTTTTGTCCTGATCAAGATTAAAGGTTTGCACGTAGAGTTGTGGCGAAAGATGGTTATCATCATACACTTGGAGAGGTCAGAGTAGGAGGATTTGTTGTTTGGCCCAAGCTATTTCTAACCATCTAACCATGGTGTTTATGATTAGACATTACAAAAATTGAGACAATTTACTTTTGTTTTTGAACTATATGGTAATATAGACACTTATCTGAATATTATGGAATGGAATGGATGTAACTCTCACTTCAGATTACACCCACATATATCGAATGGATTTAACACTCACATTAGATTACACCCACATACATGGAATGGTAGAGAATGCATTTAACACTCACATCAGATTACACCCACATATATGGAATGGATTTAGCACCCACGATTATGCATTGATATATTTGGTTGGCATTTCAACCTCCCTTTGAGAAATTGAAAGATTTGTAATAATTTTTACTTCTTTTAGTGTTATTTGCACTTGAGAGAGAGAGAGAAGAGAGCGAGTGAGAGAGAGAGGGAGAGGGAGAGAGAGAAAGAGAGAGAGAGAGAGAGAGAGAGAGAGAGAGAGAGAGAGAGAGAGAGAGAGAGAGAATTGTAGGGAATTATCATAATCCGTGGCAACTATTGTAGAGACTGCAATCAACTCCGACGAGAAGTTCCTTCATCATTATTCCACGACTGTTGTTGGTTCTACATGTCTACAAAAATTACACTGAAAACATATATGTGTAAATATTTGTATTCATTAATATTTTGGAAGTTTAGATTTTAATTTAGGATTTCTCATAATTTGGATGTGTTTTTTGCAGGGTCTAAAACTCTCTCATGATTTATTGAACTATGAGTTTTGGCATCTTTGGCTTTTTCTTTGGATAAAGAGGTCAGTTTCACATTTGTGACCATCCTGACCTTGTGTGCGGTTAGTTGTTTCATCATACTTGGATAAGGAAAATCGGACGTGTTTTTTGTTCCTAATTGCATTATTTCAGTTAGACAGTTCAATCGAATGATCTGAACTATCCTTTAGACCTATAACAGATTTCTAAGGATACCATACATAGATTGAATGTGCAGATAATGCCGATTTCTAAGGCTATCAAATCCATCAAATTTGACCTTGAGAAGAAGAAAGTAAGTTTCAGATGCACACAACATGTTGTATAAAGATATACTGTTGAATAATTTCATAGGGAGATTGTCAGAATCTCTGGTATTACAAGCAACGGTGATGAAGCAAATGGAGATTGCTGAGTTGCTGGATAGGCTACAGGACTCAAATTGTTAGGTAATATGCTTTTATGATGGCTCTCATCTGAGCAAGTGAATGCAGGATGGCTGCATTTTATGCTGGTTTCCCTAGTATGCTTCCTTTTGCATGGTCTATTTGGGTACAATCAATTTTTTTTCTTGTTCTATCATTTGTATTTACAATCTATCTATGTCAAACAAAAACTGTGCCTATTAGAACTGTAAATCGACAATGCTCATCTAGACTCCAGGCAGTTGCTGATGTTGCCCTATTTTTTGGTTCTCTCTTCTCAAGTAAGTATGCTAATATGAGTGGTTTTCAACGTCAAGAGCCACATGCTTTTCTGATTAACCATTTTCTATTTCAAATGCTCTTGATTTATCAGATATACTCTAATTTGGATCTTGCTGCTAATCAGCAAGCTAGCATTCAGCTACTATGTTGAGGTGATTTCATTTCTTCACTATCTCTTACATGAATTTATCATCATCAAGGATTCAGATTAGTAATTGTTATGAATTAAAGATTATTAATGCATTAGGTTTTCATTATATGGATATTTAATTTGTTGTTGAGAGATGTCATTGCAAGCAATCACAACCATACTGGCCTCATTGACAGTGAAATAATCCCTACAGGTGGTGGTGTTATTTGTACATAAGATGTTTTAGTGGCAATTATCGAAGTATAGATATTCATAAAAAATAAAAAATAAAAAAAATAAAAAAAATCATCTTAAGGAGGGAGGGATGCCAAAAATCAGATCGATCCAACCATAAAAATGGGATGCCCCACCTGAATGTGGAGTTTTTGGGTGGTAGTTCATGGTTTTTTATGTGTGCCCCACCTGATACTTGAATCACCTTATTTTTTGGGCATCCCATTTTCATGGTGAGACAACCTCACTGAATGTGCAAGATGTCATGCAAACACCATTGTGGGCCCCATGTACACACTATTCTTCCTATCCACATTCTATTTAACCCATCTTAAATTTCTAATTTTCTAATAGTATTCTTCTTGTTAATAGATACCGCCTTTAATTGAGTCAACAAAGTTGATCGTGGGAATGAGAATCACCAACTATGAATTGCATGATTTTTTCCCTAATGGTATGATTTTTATCTTTTGAAAGGTTTCTATTTTTCTATTTTGCATTGACCTGTATTAAGTAGCATGATCTAAATGATGTAGTTTAGCACAATATTGGTGTTGTTATTTCCATATGGGCCCCAATTTTCCTGGTAAACAAACTTTAGGAGAACCTTTTATCTGGACTTTAAATCTCTTTTTGAAATTCTCAACTTTTCACATGGTTGCTTTGGCATGCATATAGGTGTATTTCAAGATGCACAGATATGGTATGATATTTTCTCCACTATCTTTAGAGGCATTAATGGAACCTGCAGCCACCTGGGTGAGGTTAGTGTCCATTTTTGTTCTAATCCCATTGGAAACTAGTTGCAAAGAGATTTTTAATGGAATTTAATGAGCCTAAGGAATTCCATCAGTGTCACACTTTTTGCAAAGAATCTGTTCAATAACTTCTTATGTTGTCCAATGAAGAAACCAGAAGGGTATATCAGTTTTATGTCCATTATGATCATCAGTTATGCCTCCTGATTTTACACAGATTCAGACACTTCCGATGCTACCCTCCAAATTTGAAGTTGTGCTAAATGCTTTTAGTGAGTGTCTACTACCATCCTCTAAAGAGCGATCCAGAAGGAATCATACAATAATGCTTCTTTTGTGGTTATTTTGAACTTGAAATGGTTGAACTTACTGATGGGAACATTTATTGAGAAGCATGATGGTCATGTTATCTTCTTTATGAACTTTTTGTTTGGGAACATGTATTATCCGCTTTCGAAATTCTTTGGGAAGATCCAACATTCTTGTGGATGTTGGCAAGTATGTATAAATACGTTCAAGTAAATTTTTATTTTCGTTTGTTTGTGTGGTGGAATGAATCATTCAGTCATATGTTTTTCTCATAAATGCTTTCTAGCTACATGTCTATTGCTAAGGTCAACCTAGACATAATCCTCTTGTCCTGTCTTTTACCAATGCCTTTTGTCATTACATGTTATAGTTCCTTATGACTAGCTTTTTAGCCATTGTTCTTGTCTATTAACTATTTCTTGTTTTATTAGGCGTGAACTTATATCTTTAATTGGCACCTGTGTAGGTTTTTCTACCATAGCCCTCTTCGATGGTTTCCTATGTTTGGGTAAGAGCTAATGTCATGCCCCAGACTCGGTAACTGGACTCACAAGGAACCCGATAGCCGATTCTGGCAGCAACAACCTCCGTAGTACCCCATTCTCCACTCCTAAAGCAGGTTCTGATCCTGGGATGCTACAAGGAGGATTTTCATAATCATATATCTATTCCAATACGAGCATACCCATGATTACAGCAAGTAAAATATCAAAAATAATGAAGGGGCACATTATAAAACCCACTCTAAATTTGAGCTTTAAATACAAGGCCGAAAGGAAATACATCTGATGACAAAAGAATAAGGAAAGAATATCTACAACATTGGGTCCTCGACTTAACTCCTATTCAAACTCCACTGCTACGATGCCAACCTAGGATCTCCTACATGCATCAACCATGCATATGCTTATAAAAGCTTAGAGGGTGGTGAAAGTGTGTGACAATGGTGCTCAGAAGAATAATAGGGGATGCAGAAAGGAAACATGATCAATGCCAATATCACTAGCCTTACCAAGGGTAAGACATAAATGTAAAAAGCCACACCAAGGCTATACATTGTAATGAGTACTGGATGCCATACCAAATCGATGCAATATAAGGCTTATACAGCTGATACAAATGCAATGCGAAGTGATGCAGTCCTCATTTCTAATCCACATATCAGTACAGTTTCATCATAAGGAATCTACCAGGGTTAAGTACATTGTAGGATGAATGCCGCTCTCCAGGCCCACAAAATCAAATGAGTGTAAGAGACCTCACTACCCACTCGAGGTCAGCCAATCACTAGCAAGGCTTGACGATAGAGGACTCATTCACGAGCTAGTTAAACTCAGCCTAACTATTCCCCCCTCTCATAGGCGGATAAGGCCATATCCCATCCCAACTGACTACACGATAGTAGGAGTCACGGCCTAACGGTGTAAGGCCCTCGTGCGCTCATGGTTTTCACTCGGTCACGGTGCTGGGGCAGATCCTTGGTATCATAAAAATTTTAGGGTTTTCACCCAATGGCATCCTATGCACCCCATATGCTCAAGTAGCATTTATGATGTCCAATCAAGGCCATCCATGATGTATCTGTGGAGGTAAGGCCTTGGTGAAGTAAGGGCGATAATGTCTATGAGATGCAATGCTAGATGCATGGTTCACACACACTATAATATGCATCATCTCTAAGCACTCAATGTGCACAAGAGGGGAACTTCATCCCTCTATCATACCATCTCAATGACCACACGTAATGCAATCCAATCACACCATGATGCCTATGGGTCATGAGGATGAATTAGATGCACCACACGGCGAAGATGATGTGGAACACACTCCTCCTTTCCAGGAAGGGACTAAGTCTAGGTATATAGACAGATACTTTAAGGAACAATCCTCTAGTGGGGGCCCAATACTTTGGGGTAGCCCACAAGGCTAAGGAGGGCAATATATAAGCCTAAGGGAATAAGCGGCCCTAACGAGGGCCTACGGTGGGCCTTAAACCACCCATAACAACCCGTGGGCCTACGTTAGGGCCACCAAGGAGGACATCCAACCTCAACTGGGTCCCAAAAGGTAGTCCGCCAAGACTCAAATATGAAACAAGGCCTAAGGCCTAAGGCCTAAGCAATCCATGGCCTAATGGGCTATACACCAAGCCCAACATATAGGCAATATAGTGGGCCCTCAAGAAAGGTTTGGGCCCAACCATAAGGGTCATAAACCCACATGTTGTGGTGGGCCTAATGGGCAGCCCGGTAATCCAATCATAAGGGCAATCCTTATACTTATTTCAAGTGAGTTGGGCCTCACAACTTGGCCCAAGTACAAGGTTATTTTTGGTGGGCAACCAAGGGCCCAACTGCTGGCATATTATATCCCACAAACCCATCATAATAAGTAGAAAAATATAGGCCCAAAGGTTAAGGGGCCTATCTAGAAAGTTCCTAGACAAATGGGCTCAGAAAATCCAACCAATAGTTATGAACATTAATCCAATAAAAACCCAACTAGGGTGGGCCTCAAGTGTGCACTAATTAAGCCCAAAGCATGATAGGAAATAGGGCAAGATATGTGAACAAACATCTTTAAATCTATTGGGCCATGCTGCCCCAAAATAAACACTTATGGGTAGTAAGTTTTGGCCTATTGCTGAAATTCCAGCCCACCCACTTTCTGGGCCTGCTGGAGTCCAGAAATAATTTATTTTATATAGTATTCTTGCTGCCTGGTGACCCATACATGTCATAATGGGTCCCACTAGAGGAAGGGAGTGGATACAACACATATATCAAGTGGGTCATGCTGCTGGACTGGAGGTCCAACAGCAACCCAATAGGCTGGGCGTCCTTGGGTGGACGGTCATGGGGGCCATGGACGGCTGCCCCAAAATGTATCAAAGTGGGCCCCACATGTGGACATCCCACAAGGAGGTGGGCCACGTCCAAGTGGGCCACTTAGAAGGAGGAACGACATGGATTAAACCACACATCAAGGTGGGCCATTTGGGGTGGACGGCCAGGCCATGGCTAGATGTCCCAGTCTTAGGCATCCATCCCTCGCCAAAGACCGCTCAAGGGTTCGTTGGCCCCAAAATTTGGTATGTAAGTCCTATTATGGATGGGCCACCCCTTGGAAAATTTTCAAATTTTATTGCATTAGAAAAGTATTTATTTGAATTAAAAGAAAATTGCCTACCCAAAAATCTGGTTAGAGCAAAATTTAGACTGGCCCTGATCTAAGCTTCCAATGGTTGGATTAAAGGCCTCTAGAAATTGGGGAAAATGGATTTTACATACCCTAATATGTATAACATAGGGTGGGGTCCACAAAAGTGGCCCACCAATGCAAAAGTTATTTTATAATCAAAGATTTTTAAAATGACATGTTGTTGGAACAGTTCAAAAAATCTAGACTGTCCACCTCACTTGGGCCACACCTTTAGGACCTCGATCAAGGTCAGATGGGGTTGAAATTTAGGGGACATCAAAATGATATCCCCACCTTTCAAAAAAGTATATTTGATGGGCAATAAAAGTCCCCTAAATAGTCTCAAAATCTGGTCCAAAATCAACTAGAAATTGTCTAGAAAATTCTGGATAGCAACATACATTTGTATTAAATTAAATGTATGAGTTAATTAAAAGGGAATTACCCCAAAAATTAAGTATTATGGTACACCCTAGTGGGCCCCACAAATGTCCAAATCAAATCCAAAAGTTACCACACTTGCATGTATCATTAATAGTAAGCAAATGGGACACACAAAACCATAAAGTAGGTGGGTATGGGCGTCCCAACCTAGCTGAACTTCTAGACTATCTAGACCCAACAAATGGGCCACACTCATCATCATCAGAAATAGAAGAAAAGAGAGAGGAGAGGAAGAACATCTCAGCCATAGGGAGAAGACTCCACCACTTTTGAGCCTTCCCCAATATAATCACACCCACACATTTCATTGATTCACAGATACAATCATAGATCCTCATCATGCATGATCTATATTTAAGATAAGTGGTTGGGATGCCATCCCAACCAAGATGTAAGGTTCTAGATGACCCAACATGCTATGGAATTAGGAGAAACCTCCATGATGGGGTCCATAGAGGAAAGCCCCACGCATGGGACATGCATGCATAAGATAGGCCCTTTGGTCACATCGAAGAGATTGTTTAGGATCTCCACAATTGATCGGTGGGTCCTACACTTTCCAAATGAGAGAAGAAGAAGATCTACACTATGAAAATGATATTTCATGATATAGGGGAGCACTCACCTTGGATCTCCACTAAAACTATGTCTTCTAGCTCCTAGTGCTCAAAGGAAGCTATATCAATGGGTGAGATAGGATATGGATGGATGGATTGAGAGAAAATGGAGGAGAATGGGGCTGGAGAATGGTGGAAATGGTGGGACATCTAAACCTATTACAATGGGAAAGAGAGGAATGAAAGGAGAGAAGGGAGAAATGAGAGGGAAAGAGAGAGAGAGAGAGAGAGAGAGAGAGAGAGAGAGAGAGAGAGAGAGAGAGAGAGGTTGTAAGAGTGCAATCATTACTCTCTCTCCTAAAAAAGAGAAAAGTCATCATAGCATGTGGTGATATAAACTATGTAGCTAGGCCAGGAGTACGGATGGGTAGTGTGTGGATAGTGGGTAGTGTAGGATATGGGAGTTTCGATGGTGTATGGGTAGTGCGTTGGAACTTGCACAAGAGGGAATGGGCCACCTTGAAAAACATGCTCTCCACACTAGGTGGGCCACATGATCATGATCAAAAGCTAGAAATGAGATGCACATAACTTATGATCTACACATCGGATGGATGCATAAGATGCTGTAAATGTTATCTTATCTAGCTCCTAGATTTGTCAAATTTTGTAGTGCTAAAACCTCTTGGAATCTGTATCTTGTGTAGCTCAACTTTATATCATCCTTGCCTACATTCAAGAAGTTTAAATTTAAGTTCAAGCATCTCAAATTCAAGTTTAAGAAGTTTAAGTAAAAGAATAAGAGATTCAAGTACAACATCAAGAACTAGATCAAGCTTCAACTATGTCAAGACAGTGTGCATTACTTAAGAATATATGCTCAACTTCAAAGTACTTCAAGATGACAAGCTTCAATGTACTTCAAGATGACAAGCTTCAAAGTACTACAAGATGACAAGCTTCAAAGTACGTCAAGATGACAAGCTTCATAGTACTTTAAGATAAACTACCAACTGAAGCAAACGATGTTTCAATGTTCAATTTTCACTGATATGGTATGAATGACCCTAAATTGACCATAGGTTAGGTCATATTGATTTCATACTTAAATTAGGTCATTATATAATTTTATAGGATTTTTCTCAACTGGTCTTAGCCTATGTTCGCCTAGTCCAAGCACTGGCTCAACCAGTCCAAGAATTCTCTCGACCAGTCTAAGATTTGTTACTAATTTTTGAGATTTTTTGTTGGACCATCGACCAGTCCTGGAGACTACTCGACCAGTCGAGCAAGCTCGACTAAAATTCCAGCAACCATTTTAGGTACCAATCAACCAATCGAGAAACAATCTTATCTTATCACACCCGAAATATTTCAAAAAATTTTAGTCTTTCAACTAGTCGAGTGAACAGTATTTGTGCCAATAAATTGAGCACAAATTTCAGAGTTTGGTAAGTCATTCAAGAAAAATCAAGACATCACTCTGAGCGATAAGTTTGTGATATTCTTAAGATATATTGTGTTCATTTAATATTCTCTTTAATTTAGCTTTTTGCATTTAATTTTGAATTCTCTATTCCAATCTTAATTGAAGAAGGAATTTAAGTTTTCCCCTTTCTTGAGATCAAAATCAAATCAAGCTAGCCCAAGGTGATTTAATCTAAAAATAATTTAGAACTTAGAACCTTTTCATAAGTGAGTGTGGACATTGAACATCTACTCTGAATTGGTTCTACCGGGCTTCATTAAAGGAGAATATCCAGATAAATATACTTACATTTTTGTAAATCTCTTTTTAGTTTTTGAGGTTGTACCAGAGAAATATCTTTTTCCTTTTTAGTTTGTCCAAAGTGATCCAGAAAATCTCAGAGTGTGGGGTTTTTAAATTGTGTAAGCCCACATGAAAGACACAATTGTGAAGGTTTTAGGTGAACCTTGAAAAACCTATTTTATAGTGTACGCCAATATCCCGTGGGTGAGGATATGGGGAGTGGAGTAGTTGTATGGTGGTTTTCTAACAGTTGGTGGACGCACAAGCGAACCACTATAATTTCAGGTGTTGTGGTGGATGGTTGTTTTTGGCTTTGTGTGAATGGTGTAATTTCTCTTTAAGCCTTTGTAGAGAATGATTGTAATTTATCTTTTGCACATGTGGTAAATGTTTTAATAGCAGTAGAAATTTATTTCTGTTTTATTCTTTATTCCTCTGTATTTGTTTGGGATTTTGATAGACAGACTGTTCTATAAATTAAGTTGTCCTACCATAAGCCATTAGTTTTTGGTGTAATGTTGTCCTTAGAGCAACATCTGTATCAACCCCTCAATACCTGTGCATTTGAGGTTACTATTCATTTATGCTACTTGAATTGATAAGTGCTATCTTTATTTATTTCTTTCTTATTCTGCATTTAAAATTTTAATTTGGTATAGTCCTATTCACGCCCCCTCCCCCCCCCTCCCCCTCCTCTTTAGGACTCTTAACTCGACCCTTTCAAGTGGTATAAGAGCTTAATAACTCGATTTATTTTTTGTTATTTGGATTAATTTTCGGAGCTAATCGATCTGAGCATTTTAAGATGTCAAATTTTGATAGACTTTCAGTCACTAGGCCTCCACCATTTAATGGCTCCAATTATGCCTCTTAGAAAGCCAGATTGAGGATTTTTTTTAATCCCTGGATGAGAGCGTGTGGCAAGCCACAGTGACAAATTGGATCCCTCATACCACTGAAGTGACTAGTACTAATGGATTTAAAACTATAAAAGTCACACCTTACTTTTCTTGGACTACTCTTTAAAAAAGTGAGAGTAGTGTTAATGTAAAGGCTTTAAATGTTATTACTTGTGCACTATCACCGGATGAATTCAAGAGAATTATATCCTGTGATACTGCAAAGCAAGCTTGGGATATCTTGGAAATGACATGTTAGGGTACAACAATTGTCAAGAAATCTAAAGTTCAAATCCTCACAGCCAAATTTGAGGAAATACATATGAAAGAAAGTGAAACTTTCATAGACTTCTATACAAGATTGAATAACATTGTCAACTCTGTGTGAGGTCTTGGTGATAGATTCCTAGAAAGTAAAGTCTGTGCAAAGATACTGTGCTCATTGCCTAAACAGTTTAATTCAGAAGTGACCGTGATCCAAGAACTTAGTGATACAAATAATATGAGGGTTGAAGAACTAGTTGGTTCTTTACAAACTTACGAGTTAAAATTTAAAGCTCCTAAACGTAAGTCCATCGCCCTTAAGTCTTCTAAAATTATTTCTCATGAAAATACTAATAATTCTTATTTAGAAACTTCTGAAGATGATATGGCCCTTTTAGCCAATTTTATAAGATTTCAAAAGTAAAAAGAGGGTTGATTTGCAAAAACAAGAAAAGACCTAGATTTAAAACTTGGAAATCTTATAAAGATAGCCAATGCTACAATTTCCATGAATATGGGCATCTAACAAACAAATTCCTAAGAAGGACAAGTCTAAAAAGAAATGTATGTTGGCTACATGGGATGAATCTTCCAGCTCTGAAGTCTCTTCTGAGTCAGAAGATTTTGAAACCGAGTCGGCTAATGATGTTAAATCCCTAATGACTCTAGCCAAGTTTACTTTCTCAGATAATGATAATTCAATCAGTAAAGAAAATTTGAATAGTGACCATGAAATTGAAGAAGACCTTCAAGATGCTTTTGATGCCCTATATAGGGAAAATTACAAAATTGTTGTAAAGCTAAAACTTTAGAAAGAAAAGTTTTCAAAACTAAAAGAAAATTTTGATAATTTAGTCTTAGAAAAATCACACATTTTAGATTGCTTTGAAAAAACTAAGTGCGACTTAGATTTCAAAACATCCCAAGTTGAAAACTTAAAATCTGATAATGAAAAGCTAAAACTAGAAGTCTCTTCACTTTTGAGTTTGAAGGACACATGGAGGTATGCCCAAGGTGATCCTAAATTAGAAAATCTTTTATCCGGATCCAGAAAATGTGTCGATCGATCTGGATCGGGCCATGATAAAAGTATTCCTCTCAAAAATAAGAATACTCTACCTAAATTTGTTAAAGGGGAGTCTTCTAACTCAAAAGCAAAAAGTCTAAATCAAAATAATTCTAAAAATACTAAAACTTTTCAGACCTTAAAACCTAAAAGCAACCATATCAATTATAAAAATTAAAATCGTTATCCTTTAGCTAAGAAAATTGTTGACTTACTTAAGGAGCTCTTAAAATCTAACTCAGTGGGTAGGACTTACAGTAACTATAAACATAAGAAGACCAACTATGCCCCTAAACTCAAAAATGTAATAAAATGGGTCCCTAAGGTAACTTTTTTGGTTTCCTACACCGCTTTCAAAGCTTTGAGCCATTCAAAGTGGCACCTAGATAGTGGTTGCTCCAGACATATGACAAGTGACAAAGGTCCATTCACCAGTCTTAAAGACATGACTGATGATTAAGTATATTTGGTGATGGTAGTAACTGTAGAATTATTGGCTAAGGTACGGTTTAGCTCTTAAACCTCCCTTTACTTGAGAATATTTTATTTGTGGAAGGCTTAAAACATAATTTATTAAGCATCTCTTAAATATGCGATAATAATCATTGTTTAAAATTTACCAACAAAGGGTGTGAAATTTTAAATAAGAATGGTTCTGTAATATTAACTGGTCACAGAACTTCTAAGAACTACTATATTGTTTGTGATTGAAGCTCATCCAAGCTATCGTGTTATATGGTCCAAACTGATGAGACTAAATTATGGCATAAGCACTTAGGACATGTACATTGCCATAACTTATATAAATTGAGCAAAAAAGAATTGGTAAGAGGTCTACCCAAAGTAAAAAAAGTGGATAAAATATATGGCGAGTGCCAGATTGGTAAACAAACTAGGAGTGGTCACAAAAAGGTGAACTCCAAAGCCACATCTAAACCACTTGAACTTCTTCACATAGATCTCATTGGACCAATTAGAACGGAGAGTTAAGGTGGTAAGAAGTATATTCTGGTGATTATAGATGACTTTACTAGGTATACTTGGGTCGTCTTCTTAAGAGAGAAATCAGAAACTCTCGATGAAGTAAAAATGGTACTTAAACGTATCCAAACTGAAAACGAATCACAAGTCACTAAGATCCATAGTGATCATGGTTTTGAGTTTGAAAATAGCAGTTTTGAGAAGTTTTATAATGATTAGGGAATATCACATGAATATTATGTGTCTAAAACGCCACAATAAAATGGTGTAGTGGAAAGAAAAAATAGAGTGCCTCAAGAAATGGCAAATGTTATTCTAAATAGTATGAAGCTTCCTAAGAATCTTTAGGTTGAAGCCTTAAATACTGCTTGTTATATAATTAACCGCATTTATACTAGAGAATCAAATAGTAAAATGGCTTATGAAATGTGGTTTAATAAGAAGCCTACTATCAAATACTTTTAAGTTTTCGGTAGCAAGTGCTACATCTTACGTGACCAAGAAAATCTTGGTAAATTTGACACCAAAAGTGATGAAGGGATATTTTTAGGATATGCTCTGAATAGTCGAGCGTATCGGGTTCTTAACAAGAGGACCAATGTAATTCAAGAGTCCATTAATGTGGTTATAGATGGTCACTTGAATACACCTGTCTCAAGTTCAGAAATGATGAAGTCCTTTTATTTGATAAACTAGACTCTTCATCTAGTCAAAATAACACTGAACTAAGGACAATTAAAGATCATCAATCTAATCAAATCCTTGAAAACCCTCTTACTGGTATGCGCACTCGTAAATAACTTGAAGATATCTACAACTACATATGCTTTACATCTCAGATAGAACCGACTAACGTAAATGAAGCTCTTACTGATGAAAACTAGATTGTTGCAATGCAAGAAGAGCGTAATCAGTTTGTTCGAAATGATGTTTAATACTTAGTACCTAGACCAAAAGATAAACACATTATCGAAACAAAATAAATTTTTAAATATAAGTCTGATGAACTTGGTAATATTATTAGAAACAAGGCTAGGCTAGTTGTACAAGGGTAAACTTAAATTGAAGGCATTGATTATGATGAGACCTTTACCCCAGTATCTCGTCTTAAATCCATTAGACTATTTATATCCATTGCATGCTTTAAAAAATTCAATATATACTAACTGAATGTAAAGAGTGCATTCTTAAACGGTGACTTACATAAAGAAGTGTACATTGAGCAACCAAAGTGTTTTGAAGACCCTATGCCTGCTAATCATGTCTATCACTTGAAATAGGCACTCTATGGTTTGAAACAAGCTCCCAGGGCATGGTACAAAAAGTTGACTAAGTTTCTACTAAGTCATAACTTTGTAATGGGGAGTGTTGATAAGACATTATTTGTAAAAAAAAAACATGATGATCACATTTTAATAGCGTAAATCTATGTTGATGACATTATCTATGGATCTACCTATGCTAACATGACTGTTGAGTTTGAAGATCTTTATGAAATCTAAATTTGAAATGAGCATGTTTGGAGAAGTAAACTATTTCCTAAGGTTATAAGTCAAATAGCTCCCTGATAGTTTCTTTATCCTTCAAACCAAATATGCTCTGAACTTAGTTAAAAAGTTTAGATTTGAGACTGAAAAAATTTTTGATACTCTAATGAGTACTACTCTAAAACTCTCAAAGGATTCAACAGGTAAGAGTGTGTATCTTAAGTTGTATCACAGTATGATAGGTAGTTTACTTTATTTAACGCGAGTCGGCCTAATATTTCTTTTAGCGTAGGAATTTGTGCTAGATATCAGTCAAACCCTAAAGAGTCACATCTAATTCTTATTAAGCGCATTTTGTGATATTTTGCTAGTTCAGCTAATTTTGGTCTCTGGTATCCATATGATACTGCTGTGCAATTAGCTGGTTACACAGATGTTGATTGGGTTGGTAACATTGATGATCGTAAATCGACTAGAAGTGGGTTTTTTATCTTGAAAACTATTTAGTTTCTTAGCTAAGTAAGAAACAGAGTTCGTTCCATATCGCTCTCCACAGATGAGGCTGAATATATTGTTGCTGGTAATGCATGCACTTAGCCTCTGTGGATGAAAAGAAAGCTAAGCGATTACAAAATTGTGTAAGAATCTATGGTTTTATATTGTGACAATTCAAGCACAATTAATATTTCTAAAAGTCCAATTCAACATTCACGAACCAAGCATATTGACATTAGATATCATTATATTTATGAACTGGTGGAAGACAAGATAATTTCTTTGAAATATATTTTGACCAAGAATCAACTTGCAAACATATTCACAAAATTGCTCAACAAAACAGGTTCACAAAATTGAAATTTAGTCATGATATGTGCAACATAAACTAATAATTTGTGCCTTTTTGTATCATAATGTATATATTTATTATCTTAAAATTTTTAAAATTCAAATAGATAAAAAATTATAAATTTTCAGTGCTGCATGACCAGTCGAGTATACACTTGACCAGACGTGGCTCGACCGGTTGAGTATGTACATGACCAGTCGTGAAACTTAGATTTTACTTTTTATTTTAGGAAAAACACATTTTTCTTTACTTGGTTCTTCTTCTCCAATAAGCCCTACCACGTCCGATCGAACCCATCTTCGATTCCTCCATAGTTTGTACATTATTTTCAATTTCCTTGTAAATTTGAGTTCTTTGATCTTCCATTTCCTTGTTTGTGGTGTTTATTTTAAGGTTTATGGTTGTTTGGTGGGTTTTTTAGCTAAAAATTTAATTTTCTTGAAATGCTTCTTACCTCTTTTGTAATCCTTATATTCCTTGATTTTCTTGTTGCAATGGAGAGTAGAAACAAGGAGAAAGGATCTCGTGGTCCCTCTTCCTCTCGTTCCGCTCCTATCACGGTGCACCATCTTCAGTCACCCGAAGAAGATCCCGAGTATGTGTAGGATATTCAATTACGCAATGTGATAGTTAAAGAGACAGTTAACATTAATCATTTGGCACCTTGTGGTATCCTTCCACTCCTTCAATTTGTAGTGTGAGAACCGTATCCTATCCCATACCGTTCCATAGGCTTCCACAATCCTCCTGATCAAATTTCGGTGACCTGTGACGCGTAAATATCAGTTGCGCACATTCCTGAGTTACATCCTATCGATTTGAGTCTGCTTGACTCGAGACTTGTACTAGTGCGACCACGCCATCACCGCAGTTCCGATGCTGCGTCTCACACGCCGATGCGATACCTGGGCTAGGAGATGCAGGCCTGCATTTAGTTCGAGGAAAATGCCGCGCTTTGTAAAATCTAAGAGAAATGTCCTATCAATCAATCTCATCAATCACCTTACATGTCAAGTACAACATCCAATCCTCAAGTACCAACACCCACCCTAAAGTCAACTCTCTCCCTTACATGTCAAGTACACATCACTCCATCACTCACTATCCCTCTCTCCCATCACCTCTCTCTCTTTCTCATTCTCTCTCCATTTTTTTCAAGAAACCCCCATGATAGTGGATGTCTAAGCTTCCATGAGAGAACCTAGGTGTGGCCCACTCCCTGCCACCTAATCTCACCCTCCAAAACCAATCTCAACCGTTGAAATTGTACCTTTGGAACTCTAACAGGCATTAGCGGAAGAAGGAAGAAGAGATCTAAGGTGGGTGATTTTATTTGTTGATTTTGATGAATTGAGGGCCCACGTATGGTGGGACCCATCTTGATATATGCATATTATAGGAAGGGCCCATAGTGGCGGAGTCCCTCCCCTTCTCACCAATCTCTTTCTCTCTCTATCTCTCTCTCTCTCTCTTCCTCTCCTTCATTTTATGGTGATGATGAGGCCTTGTGGCCCACTCGGATGGACCCCACCATGAAGTATGTATTTTATATCCATGCCGGCTACCCGTGGGGCCCACCTTGCTGATGTCTAATAGGTGGTTGGATGGTCCAGCGTTACTAGCACCGTCCAGCAGCCTTGGATGAAGGAAAAACACAAATATCAGTTTGAACCAAACTTTGGTGGACCACCACGTGTGGACCCACCTAATTTATATATTTTATCCAAGTATTTCATCCCTGGGATGGTGCGACCCACCCTACACATGTGGGATCTCCACCGTCCAGCCGAGAAATGGACATGGGAGCCATCTGGGATGGAAGCCAATTGGCTGGTGTACCCCACACAAGTATGTGTGATATGCACACTATCCATCCACCATCTAAACCTTGGACGATGGGAGTCCACCTTGACATATCTAATATCTAAGCTGTCCAACTGTCTGGATGTGGCTGTGGACCCTACCATGTTATATGCATTAAATCCACACCGTCCAGACCCTGGACGATGGGCCCCCATCAGCAAAGAGTTGTTGGCTGCTCTGTGGATCTGATCTTGTGATCTATATTATATCCCATTTGTCCCTCCTTAGGCACGCCTGTGAGATCCACATAAATGTATGTATTTTAAATCCTCTCCAACTGTCCATCCATCTAGAGGACATGGCCCACCCTTGCACGTGTGGGTAGGTGGGACCCATCTTAATGCATGTGATGTTCCTGCACCGTCCATCTCTGGACGGTGAGGCCTTTGATGTATGTGTTGTTCCTGCACCGTCCAACCTTAGACAGTGAGGCCCTTGATGTATTTGTCGTATCTATGCTGTCCGGATTGACGGTGGGCCCTGTATGATATGTATTTTATTCCACGTTATTCATCCATGTGGACTGGACCCCACCCTGATGTTGTATCTCATCCACACCATTCATCCATTTTTTGGGTCGCCTGGCTGATCCGTGGAATCCACCATGATGTATTTATTTCACTCACACCATCCAAATTGTGCTAGACGGTGCTGGACATGTTTGGGTGGTACTGATTTACATAAACAATGTTTGGATGGTGCCGACATACATGGGAAATGTTTGGATGGTGCTGATTTACTTGGAGAATGTTTGGACAGTGCTGATCATTGTTAGTGGGCCATGTGCCCCATGAAATGATAATGTACAATGATACACATGTTGCACCTGCCACTATTGAAATGATTTTAGATTTAATCCAAGCTCTCACCGCCCATTAAGACGTATGACCCATCGTGATATATATATATATATATATATATATATATATATGTGTGTGTGTGTGTGTGTGTGTGTGTGTGTGTGTGTGTGTGTGTGTGTGTGTGTGTGTGTGTGTTATATTCACACCGTCCATGTCGCCCTCATGTGATGTACGTGTTGATCCAAGGTGCCCATGGTTGTGGCCCATTATGATGTATTCGAGGCCTATGGGCAAGGCTCATTGTGATATATTTTCAGCCCAGATGGCAAGACCCGATGTTATGTATGAGAGGTCCATGATTGTGGCCCATTATGATGTATTTTCGGCGTAAATGGCAAGACCCGATATTATGTGTTTTTATGTATGAGAGGCCCATGGTTGTGGCCCATTGTGATGTATTCGAGGCCTATGGGCAAGGCCCATTGTGATGTATTTCCGACCTAGATGACAAGACCCAATGTTATGTATGAGAGGCCCATGGTTATGGCCCATTGCGATGTATTCGAGGCCTATGGCCAAGGCCCATTGTGATATATTTCCGACCCAGATGACAAGACCCAATGTTATGTATGAGAAGCCCATAGTTATGGCCCATTGTGATCTATTCGAGGCCTATGGGCAAGGCCCATTGTGATGTATTCGTGGCCTATGGGTAAGACCCATTATGATATGTATTAGGCCCATGTATTACAGCCCATTTGATGTATACGAGGCCCGTTGGCGTGACCCATAGAAGTCTCCAAGTATGCATTTTCAAGATTCAAGCAAGTGCAAGTATAGAAGAAGACTTTGTCAAGTCAAGAAAGGATCAAGCTCGAGAAGGCCTACAACAAGATTCGTAAATTCTCAAGTTTCTCTTAAGGGCCATCTGAGTGTACAGACTATCAATGTCCATCTCACTTTTAAGATTTGTTTGACCTTAGATTGACCTTAGGATGGGCTTTACTGTAGGTCATTCTGGATACATAATTTGTATATTTTAATATGCTTGTTCAGGCTGTTCTAAGACCAGTCCTAGGGACCTCAAGACTAGTCCTAGCTCTGATCTGACCAGTCTTAAATTTTTCAGGACCAGTCCTAGGTTGTTGAAGATTTTTAGATTTTTCTTATTGTCCTACGACCAGTCCTGAACATCTTACGACCAGTCGTATGAGTTGTACGACTCGTCCTTCGACTGGTCTTAGCCCTACGACTCAAACTCTAGCAATTAATCTAGGGGTCCTACAACCAGTCGTTGGTGACCCACAACCAGTCGTAGGTGGCCCACGACCAGTCGTGGAACAGCTAATCCTTATCCCATGGAAATCTTTAAAAATATTTGAAGCTACGACCAATCCTAGGATCCTAAGTCCAGTCGTAGATAGAATTTTTTAGGCTATAAATAGAGCACGAACTTCAGACTTTTTCAATTCAATTCAACTCAATTCAAGAAATCTTTAGGTTATACTCTGAGATAAGTTTGTGTTTAATTTTAAGTTACTTTGTGCTCATTTAATATTCCTTTTGCTAGCTTATTTTTTATTTAATTTTGATCTACATTCCAATCTTATTAGAAAAGGAGAATTTCTGATATTCCTTCTTCTTGGATTCAAAATCAAATAGAACTAGCCCTTTTGATATAAAATCAATTAGACTTAGAACCATTCTTAAAGTGAGTATTGGACTTTGAACGTTGAATCGAACTTCTACTCCGATTGGTTCTACCGGGCTACTTCAAAATGAGATTCAGGTAAATTACATTTGTGTAATTTACATTCTTTGGTTTTGTTTGAGATTTGCTAGAAAAATCTCATTGTTTTAGTTATCTGAGGAGAGACAGAAAACTCAGATTGTTGGGTTTTTGGATTGTGTAAGCCCGAGATAAAAAGACACAATTGCGAAGGTTTTAGGTAAACCTGTGAAACCTATGTTGATAATGCATGCTAATATCCCCTGTGTGAGGATATTAGGAGTGGAGTAGCATTCTGTGTGGCTGTTGGATAACAGTTGGTGTACACACAGGAAAACCACTATATATCATTGTGTTGTGGATGTGCTTTATTCTTTCATTCCTTTATTCATTCAGTTTTATGGATTGTATATATGGATGAATGTTGTAATCATTTTATTTCAAGCAAGTGTGGGAATGTTGTAATAACTTAGGAGTTATTTCTACAAGTTATTTTGGTTTCCTTGCTTTTTATTTCTCATTGGTTTGAGACACAAAGGACGTTCTAGAAATAAGGTTGTCCTACCTTAAACCTTTGGTTTTTGGTGTAAGGTTGTTCTTAGAACTGATATTGTATCATTCTCTTAATTCTACGTTATTGAGATTACTTTTAATTCAGCATTGTACTTTATTTCTTTTATTATTCCGTTGTTTTAAGTTTTATTTGGCATTGCCCTATTCACCCTGCCCTCTAGGGCATATAGCTAGGCCCTTTCAAGTGGTATCAGAGCCTAATAGATCGTGCTTATTATTTATTTATTGGATTTATTTCCTGAGCTAACGATCTAAGCTATATTAAGATGTCAAATTTTGATAGCCTATCAGTCATTAGGCCACCACCCTTTAATGGCACAAACTATGCCTATTGGAAAGCCAGGATGAGGATCTTCCTCAAATCCTTGGATGAAAGTGTGTGGCTGGCCACAGTGAATGAATGGAACCCTCCTATCACTGAAGTAACTAATGACGATGGTTCAAAATCAATGAAAGTAACTGCTTATTCTCTTTGGACCACACTGCAGAATAGTGAGAGTAATGCCAATGCAAAAGCACTAAATACAATTACTTGTGTATTATCACCAGATGAATTCAAAAGAATCATCTCTTATGAAAATGCAAAACAAGCATGTGATGTATTAGAAATGACACATGAAGGTACATCAATTGTCAAGAAATCTATAGTCCAACTCCTCACAACTAAATTTGAAGAAATTCATATGGAGGAGAATGAGATGTTTATGGACTTCTACACTAGATTGAATGACATTGTGAACTCTATATGGGTTCTTGGTGATAGAATCCTAGAAAGTAAAGTGTGCGCAAAGATACTAAGCTCATTCCTAAATGGTTCAATTCTAAAGTAACCACAATTCAGGAACTTCGTGATACGGATACCATGAGGGTTGAGGAACTAGTTGGTTCACTTCAAACCTACGAGTTGTCCTTTAAAGCTCCTAAAGGAAAATCAATTGCTCTTAAAACATCAAATGTTTCACAAGAAAGCACTTCGGACTTAGAAAATTTCGAAGATGATATGGCGCTTTTAGCAAAAAAGTTTTACAAAATTTTTAAAAGCAAGAAAAAATTTGATTTTCAAAAGTCAAATGATAAGAGACGATCTAAACCTAGAGCTCAAAAATCTTTGAACGATAGTCAATGTTACAACTGTCAAGAGTATGGGCACTTAGCTAACAAATGTCCTAAAAAGGACAAATCAAAAAGGAAAAGCATGATGGCTACTTGGGATGAATCGTCTGATTCTGAGTCCTCTTCTAAATCAGAAGATTCTGAAACTGAGTCGAAAGATGATGTTAAAGCCCTTATGACTCTAGCCAAGATCACTTTTTCAGATAATGATGATATATCTAGTGAAGAAAATCTGAATAGTGATTGCGATAATGAAGATGATCTTCAGGATACTTATAATGCCCTTTATAAGAAGAGTTGTAAAATTGTCGTCAAGCTTAAATTATAAAAAGAAAAATTTTCTAAGCTTAAGGAAGATTATGAGTCTCTCGTTTTAGAAAGTCTCATATTTTCGATTCTTTTGAAAAGACCAAATGTGATTTAGATTTCAAAACTTCCAAAATGGAAGATTTGAGATCCGAAAATGAGAAACTCAAAAATGAGGTAGTTTCTCTTCTGAGTTTGAAAGACATATGGAGATATGCCCAAGGTGATCCTAAATTGGAAAAATTATTGTTTAGATCAAGAAAATGTGGCGATCGATCTGGGTTGGGCTATGATAAGAATACATCTCCTATACAAAAGAACATTGCACCTAAATTTGTAAAAGGAGAGTCTTCAACCTTAAAAGAAAAGAATACTTATCAAGGTTTTTCTAAAAATTCAAGGACTTTTCAAAAACTTAAAGGTAGCCATGTCAACTTTTATTTTCAAAACCGAAATCCATTGGCTGAAAAAATAATTGATCTACTCAAGGAGCTATTAAAGTCTAACTCTATAGGCCTCTCCTATAACAATAGACAGAAAAAGACCATCTATACTCCTAAACTCAAAACAGTTCTGAAATGGGTTCTTAAAGTTGCCAGCTTGGTTGCCCACACTGCTTTCAAAGCTACAAGTCATTCAAAGTGGTACCTAGATAGTGGTTGCTCCAGGCATATGACAGGCTACAAGGCTTTATTCACCGATCTAAAAGATATGACTGACGGGTCAGTCACATTTGGTGATGGAAGAAATTGCAAGATCATTGGCCAATGTACGGTTCAGCTTTATAAACTTCCCTTATTTAAGAATGTTTTATATGTTGAGGGCTTGAAACACAACCTACTAAGCATTTCTCAGATATGCGATAACAACCATAGTGTGAAGTTTTCTAATCAAGGTTGTGAGATACTTAATAAAAAGGGTTCTGTTATATTAACTAGTCGCAGAACTTCTGAAAACTGCTACATCATTTGTGATGCAAGCTCATCTACTTAATCATGTTATATGGTCCATACCGATGAGACTGAATTATGGCATAAACACCTTGGACATGTACACTATCAAAATTTATTTAGATTGAGCAAAAGAGAACTAATTAGAGGTCTACCCAAATTGCAAAGAGTAGACAAAATATGTGGTGAATGCCAGTTGGGCAAACAGACTAGGAGCTCTCACAAGAAAGTGAACTCCAATACCACATCTAGACCACTCAAGCTTCTCCACATAGATCTTATTGGACCAACCAGATCGGTGAGTCGAGGAGGCAAAAAATACATTTTGGTTATCGTAGACGACTATACAAGATTCACTTGGGTATCTTTCTTAAAAGACAAAACTGAAACCCTAGATGAAGTGAAAAAGGTCATTAAACGAATCCAAAATGAGAAAGGTTCTCATGTTAGTAAGATCCGTAGTGATCATGGATCCGAATTCGAAAATAATAGTTTTGAGAAATTCTGTAGTGATCAGGGAATATCGCATGAATTCTCTATGCCCAAAACACCGCAACAAAATGGTATAGTTGAAAGAAAAAATAGAGTGCTTCAGGATATGGCTGATGTTATGTTGAATAGCATGAAGCTCTCTAGAAACTTTGGGCTGAAGAAGTTAATACCGCATGTTATATTATTAATTGGGTTTATACCAGAAAATTTAATAATAAGAATGCTTATGAATTATGGTTTGAAAAGAAACCTACTGTCAAATACTTTCAGGTTTTTGGCAGCAAGTGTTTTATTTTACGTGATCGTAAAAATTTGAGAAAGTTTGATACGAAGGGTGATGAAGGTATTTTTCTTGGTTATTCTTTAAATAGTCGAGCTTATAGAGTTCTAAATAAGAGAACTGGTGTGATTCAAGAGTCTATCAATGTGGTCATTGATGATCATTTGAATACACCAGCTCCGATTTCAGATGATGATGAAACTCTTATTATCAACAATCAAGATACCTCATCAAGTCAAAAAGAGTTTGAACCAAGGACTGCCAAAGATCATCCAACCAATCAAATTCTTGAAAACCCTCTCACTGGAGTTCGTACTCATAAATAACTTGAGAACATATGTAATTATGTATGTTTTACATCCCAAATAGAACCGCTCAATGTGAAAGAAGAACTTTCTGACGAAAATTGGATAATTGCTATGCAGGATGAACTTAAACAATTTATTCGTAATGATGTCTGGTATCTTCTTCCTAGACCTAAAGATAAACACATTATTGGAACAAAATGGATCTTTAAAAATAAGTCTGATGAACTTCGAAATATAATACGAAACAAGGCTAGACTGGTTGTACAAGGGTACACTCAGATTGAAGGCATCGATTACGATGAAACCTTTGCTCCAGTCGCTCGCCTTGAATCAATCAGACTTTTTATTTCCATCGCATGCTTTAGAAAATTTAAGATTTATCAGATAGATGTAAAGAGTGCCTTCTTGAATGGCGATTTACATGAAGAAGTGTATGTTGAACAACCTTCAAGGTTTGAAGATCCCAAGTTATATAACCATCTATTCATCTCAAAAAGGCTCTCTATGGTCTAAAACAAGCACCTAGGGCATGGTATGAGAAATTGACTAAATTCTTACTTAGTCATAGCTTTCAAGTAGGAAGTATTGATAAGACGCTCTTTGTTAAGAAACATAACAATGATATCTTAATGGTTTACATTTATGTTGATGATATTATTTATGGATCAACTTGCTCTAACATGTCTATTGAGTTTTCAGAGTTAATGAAATAAAGGTTCGAAATAAGCATGATTGGTGAACTAAACTATTTCCTAGGGTTGTAAGTAAAATAACAACCTAATGAAATTTTTATTTCCCAGACCAAATATACTTCAAACTTGGTTAAAAGGTTTGTATTTGATAATGGTAAGAACTTTGATACTCCTATGAGCACAACGTTAAGACTCTCAAAAGACTCTACAGGTAAAGATATAGATCCTAAACTATATCGTAGTATGATTGGTAGTTTGTTGTATCTAACTGCTAGTAGACCTGATATCGCGTTAAGTGTTGGTATTTGTGCAAGATATTAGTCTAATCCTAAGGAATCACATCTTACTGCTGTTAAATAGATTATTAGATATGTCGCAATTACTATAAATCTGGGTCTTTGGTATCCTTTTGATACTATTGTTCAATTAGCCAGGTACTCAGATGCTGATTGGGCCGGTAATATCGATGATAGAAAATCAACCAGTGGTGGTTGTTTTTACATTGAAAATTGCTTAGTTTCTTGGTTCAACAAGAAGCAAAGCTCAATATCACTCTCCACTACAAAGGCTAAGTATATTGCAGTTGGATATGCATGTACTCAACTAGTTTGGATGAAACGCATGTTAAGCGATTATGGAATTAATCAAAATTCAATGATCTTACATTGTGATAATTACAGTGCTATAAATATTTTTAAAAATCCAATCCAGAATTTACGTACTAAGCACATTGACATTAGGTATCATTACATTCGTGAGTTGGTTGAAGAAAAAGTTATTTTCTTGGAATATATACCAACCGAAACTCAACTTACTGATATGTTTACTAAACCGCTTAATAAAAGCAGGTTTAATAAATTGAAATTTGATCTTGGTATGTGCATTTTACATTGAGTATTCTTGCTTACATGTATCATAGTGTATTATACTTAGTATTATTTGTGTTTAAATTTTAATTTTTTACTTTAAATATATATTTTTGGTCAATGCTCGACCGGTCATATCTGTACACGACCAGTCGTGGTACGACCGGTCGTACACATCACTCGACCGGTCGTGGAGCTCATGAACATGATATAATTTGGACAAAACCTCCTTCTTCTTCATTTTCACTCCGACCTACGACGAGTCGTGGCTCGACCAGTCATAGGATTTCTTGTATTTCTTCAAGGTTAGTCCTATTTCTTTATTTTTCTTAAAGTTTGATGTTCTCTATGCTTTGATTTGATAATTGTGTAGCTTGGTTTCATCTTTTTATTAGGTTTTTCAAGGGTTTCTTTTCAAATTGCTGATCTAGAGAAAACTCATCCTTCTTTTTGTGCATTTCTCTTGCTCTTAGTATATCTTATTGAAGATGGATGCTAGAGGGAAGAAGAAAACATCCCATGGTCCATCCTCATCTAGATCTACATTGATAACAAAACGGCACCTTCGGTCACCCGAAGATAATCCTCAAGATATACAAGATTTGCGTGTCCGTAATGTTATCGTTGAGCATACCGCTGATCTCAATTACATTGCTCCATATGGTATTGTCCCTCTCCTTGAATCTGTTGGTTGTGATTACATTCTACTTTGGGGTGGGCCTGCATACCAGTCTATTGCACAATCAATGGCTGCATGTATCTTAGAATTCTCCCTTGACAACTTGACTTTTTCAATTGATACTAGAGAAGGGAAATTTGAAGTAGACCATCATTTGATATCGAGTATTATGGATATACCCGTTATTGATGAAGGTATTCCAATTCATACTCTATACGTCAAACCATCTGAATCAGAAAAATGCATGTTAACAAGAGACTTATGCAAAATTAATGCGCAATGGACATATAAAGGAAATGCGCTCCCTTCAAAGTATCTGTTACCTGGATAGAGAGTGTTACATCATTTTTTCATTTCAAATCTGTATCCTCGGTCTGGTAATAAAATTGAATTGACTTCTTTCATGGTTCGTGTGTTGCATTCTATTGCTTCTGGTACCAAGGTCTGCCTTCCTTCATTGATCTGTCATTTTATCATACAGTTTCGTCTCCATCCGGGTCATAGTGATTCCGTTTGGTTATCTTATGACTGTGTTAGCCACTCATATGCTTGTCGATACACCTATTAATGAGGCACCCATTCATCATCTTATTTTCAACACAATTTCAATCTTAATAAGATGAAGTTGGATTTGCTTCCTGGTCAAGTTGATGAAGGTGGTGTTGGTGGTGATGGTGGTGAAGCCAAAAATGAAGGGGAAGCTGGCGATCTTCCTCAACAGGATGTTATATGGATGAGTTATTTGATGAGATAGAAACTGATTCACCAAATGATCTTGATTTCGATCCATCTAATTATGATGCTCGCCTTCGTGCATTGGAGGAGAAGGTTGATAACATGAATGTCGCCCATGATATGCAGTTTAAATATATGTGAAAATATCTTCATCGCATTAATAAGGGCTTACACCAGATTGATCCTACTATCCCTTCTCCCTCCTCTGGGTCTGATTAGGTGAATTATCTTTTGGATTGTATAACATTATCTTATCTTTTATTTTGGATATTGTATTAACTTAGTTATGGCTTGATGATTCTGGTTTATATTTTAAAATATGCTATGTCCTTCCATATTTCTTTCTCATTATCTGCTTTTTATTATTCTCTATGTTGTTGTGACTTTCCTATTGTGACTTTCCCTTGTCATTTTGTGACAAAATGGGGGAGTAGTATGGTAAAGGGGAGTAGTATGGAAAGGGGGAGTAATTTATTTGGATTTTGATTGATTGAGAAGGATATGTGGATTGAGAATATGGAGTCTTGAGTTTACATGTTGTTTATTGTTTACATGAGCAGTACTTGTATCTCTCAGGGGGGAGTAGAGTAATTTGTATGATGTTGCTCTGATTTGTATGATATGTGCTTTATCACAAATTTGACAAAGGGAGAGATTGTAAGTGCTATGATTTCATATCCCTTTGGTTGTCAAATTTTGTGGTGCCAAAACCCATATCTATGTCTTGTATATCTTGTGTTTCATGTTTGAGACTATTCATTGCTTCAAGACCAGAACTTAAATGAAGAAAGTTTCAAGTTATGGATGAAGAATTCGAGAATAGAAGTCTCCAAGTATGCATGTTCAAGATTCAAACAAGTACAAGTATAGAAGAAGACTTTATCAAGTCAAGAAAGGATCAAGCTCGAGAAGGCCTACAACAAGATTCGTAAATTCTTAAGCTTCTCTTAAGGGTCATCTGAGTGTACAGACTATCAATGTCCATCTCACTTTTAAGGTTTGTTTGACCTTAGATTGACCTTAAGATAGGCTTTACTGTAGGTCATTCTAGATACATAATTTGTATATTTTAATATGCTTGTTCAGGCTGTTCTAAGACCAGTCCTAGGGACTTCAAGACCAGTCCTAGCTCTGCTACGACCAGTCTTAAGTTTTTCAGGACCAGTCCTAGGTTGTTAAAGATTTTTAAATTTTTCTGGTTGTCTTACAACCAGTCCTAGACATCCTACGACCAGTCCTGTGAGCTGTACGACTCGTCCTTCGACCGGTCTTAGCCCTACGACTCAAACTCCAGCAACTAATCTGGGGGTCCTACAACCAATCGTAGGTGACCCACGACCAGTCGTAGGTGGCCCACGACCAGTCGTAGGCTACCCAGGACCAGTCGTGGAACAGCTAATCCTTATCCCGCAGAAATCTTTGAAAACCTTTGAAGCTACAACCAGTCCTAGGATCTTAAGACCAGTCGTAGATGGGATTTTTTAAGCTATAAATAGATTACGAACTTCAGAGTTTTTCAATTCAATTCAACTCAATTCAAGCAATCTTTAGGCTATACTCAGATAAGTTTGTGTTTGTTTTTAAGCTACTTTGTGCTCATTTAATATTCCTTTTGCTAGCTTGTTTTTTATTTAATTTTCATCTACATTCCAATCTTATTAATGTAACACCCTGAAAATCGGGGGTCGTGTATAAACTCAACTCCCGAGTTCCAGACCGTCACTTATGCAACAAAAATGGTTGTGATTCAATGTTGTCTGATTTAAAGCATTCACATGAGTAAAAGTATACCAAAACTGCAATTCATACTTCAGATCCAGTGATAAAAGCAAGCGGAAGACTAAACAATGTATATATCACTATATGGAAAAAAAAAGTAATCTCATCTGTCTCCAAAGTATGATTACATCTCTGAGTCTCATATACATATACATAACAAAAGAATAATGTTCAAAAAAGAAAGTCCCACTGATGTCCCCTCGATCCAGGTCGCCTACAGGAAGCCGTCGTGATACTGCATATACGAGAACTCATCCTGGTCCTCGTCGATCTCTGGCTCCACCTCCTGGATCTCGACCTCACCTGCATCTACAACAGGGTCTGGTGGGTGTTGCAAACACCATCCCGTAACGTGGGAATGAGTGATCAACTCAGTGGAATCATAGAGCAAAGATTAGCATGTTCACAATTCAATCACGCGATAATAATAAAGCAGTAAATCAGACAATCCTAATACTGTTATTAATGCAAGATGATATGACGTGATGTATGCCCTCACCGACGATCACCCTCATGCGGCAACATCTTATGACCGCGGCATGCCACACTCCCTAGAGTGCTCCACATCTTCCAGGCACATGCAATGCTATGGTGATATGATTTCCAAGTTGTTATTAGTCCATTCAAACAGCAGGATTGGGAAACTAAGGTACTTCCCTTGTATCAATCCCAACACAGATCCTGTCTAGGGTCGTCACTCCTAGTAATTTCATACGATTTATATTTCGTAAGTCACTACAAGGGCTGTCAGGGATGTTACTCGCACTCGTTGCACCGCTCCCCCATCACCTTATCAATACAGGCCTACCGTACTCTACTGCAACGGAAGGGTCGTCGCCTCCCGTGGGCTCAGAATACGCTCACGGTCACTACAAAGGGCTCGTCGCCTGATCAGTGTAGGCCGACAGCTAGAATATAGTGTCCCATACCACCATAATCTGCTCACGAGTCTAGGTGCTCATTGGTCACTACGGGGAGGTTTGTGGCCCTAGCGTAGGCCGACAGCTCGACCACGGTGTCACATACCACCATGCCCGGCTCATGAGTCTTCGAGGATCAAGGTACCATGGTGAACAGGGTTTACAATGGTAAGTTCAGTACCCTAGGTTCAAGCAGTTATGACACATACAAGGTGAACATACATCGGCCAGTCGGGTTACTTGACGGGCTCGACTAGCGCGATCGTATCTCAAGTCGAACGACATGAAGTGCGTAAAACACTTCGCGTGGCCTAACCACTGCCGCCAACTCTAAACACGAATCACGTTCATCGATGCGTCGTTCGTGGCTATGACCAGTCAGCCACGAATTCGCTCGGTTACCGACTGCCTGGACTAAGTCTAGTCCCACACATCTATGGAATCACATTAACACTATATGCAAAGGTATTGGAATTGAAATACATCATGTGAGCATGTTAACACATGTTATAACATTCAACTTAAGCAAATCTTCAAGGCATACTTTCCATGCATGTAATGCAATCATGCATGAGGTCAACATGTAGGAAATCATTTAGGTCAGCATATTAATCAAGAAATCAATCTCAAACTACTACATAACATCATTTAATTCAATACATACTAATACAAGCATTTATACAAACACATACACTACACACTTAAGTCTACATATAGTATGTCGACCCAAAGTGCGCAACTAGGAGAATCTCTTCGCCAAACTGATTATGCAAGCATTCTTAACTCCCTAATGCGACAACAAACCATGTCAATCACGTCAGCAAAATATGCATGTAGACCGTACTTCCTACAAATGACTAAAATGCCCTAAATCTCATATTCTTCGTTAATTTACGAAACAGGAAACGGAGAGCATGTTGTACAGGTCAAACGGCGATGCCGTCGATAATCTACTATTAAACGACATTGAAAGCATTGTAAACCGTCAATCAAAGCGTCTAAAATCCTCACCTAGCCTCTTACGGATGCGGGATTTTGAACGGAGCGTGTACGCTTCGTCTACGGCAGTAGGAGAACCTGATTTATGAAATACGTTAGCTAACACGCCCTAAATCGGGATAAACCCTAAATCAGCAAGTTCTAGGGTTATTTTGTACCTGAAAGAACGGAGAAATCACTAGCCAGGTGATTGGGAAGAGGTGCTGAAGCAGCAGCAATCGGCGGCTCGGAAGCGGGAAAAATTCCTTCCAATCTCTCTCTCAAACTCTCTCTCCTTTTCCTAGGGTTTGCAATTTTCGGATGAGAGAGAGAAATGAGGGTTTCAACCCCTTTTATAAGCTTAAAAACGCCGAAAATAGGCTCCGGAACGAAGTTTACTTGGTGCCTATCCATTTCGGGGCTGTTTCGGTCCAAAAACTGCTTTCTGGTGGTCCCCTGGTCGATTGCGATCGGACTTAAGCTCATGTGTACCAGATGTAGCTCGTATTAAGTTTTCAGTCTGGCAGGGTTCGCAGATCGCACGTGGCGGACCAGTTTCAGTTCAGCGGTCACCGCACGTAGATCAGGGCTGAAAGTCTCTTGATAATAAATAGAAATTTTTCCTGATCCGAGGGTGTAATCTGGATGAATTCCGATGGTCAGAACGCTTAATACTGACGCGTCAAGTCATGTGCCAGATTTGAATTTGAAATGCCAAATCCGTCCCTATTCGCGGTCGCTTCAGTCCGGGTTCAACGAAATAGTCTGTGATTATCGGTTTGACTTGATTTTCGAGATGATTGTCAAGTCCAGCTGGGCGGTTCTAACGGTCTAAGATAGGAGGTATCGGACCTTCGACGCGCGGTCTAGATCCAATTCAAAAATTCAATGTGGTCCAGAGGACAAACCTGCTCAGAGTTTGATCCGAGGTTATGGAGTATTGTAGAGTTGTTTGTTCTACTCGATTTGGGTCTTGTAGAACGTATTTAAAGTGATCAGGGACTATTTCTCAGCTACTCTAGCGTCGCGCTAGCTAACTTGCACTTATTTTCCAAAGGAATTAGTCCTACGTGATTTCTTTGGCTATGGAATTGGGTTCTAAGCGATTTTTCAAGTGTTTTAGTTGACCCATTGCCTAAGGACGTCTAATCCCAGATTAGCCAAAATCTGGGATGTTACAATTAAAAAAGGAGAATTTATGATATTCCTTCTTCTTGGATTCAAAATCAAATAGAACTAGCCCTTTTGATATAAAATCAATTAGATTTAGAACCATTCTTAAAGTGAGTATTGGACTTTGAACGTTGAACCGAACTTCTAGTCCGATTGGTTCTACCAGGCTACTTCAAAGGGAGATTCAGGTATTTTACATTCTTTGGTTTTGTTTGAGATTTGCCAGAAAAATCTCATTATTTTGGTTATCTGAGGAGAGATAGAAAACTTAGATTGTGTGGGTTTTTGGATTGTGTAAGCCCGAGATAAAAAGACACAATTGCGAAGGTTTTAGGTAAACCTGTGAAAAATATTTTGATAGTGCATGCTAATATCCCCTGTGTGAGGATATTAGAAGTGGAGTAGCATTATGTGTGGCTGTTGGATAACAGTTAGTGTACAGACAGGCGAACCACTATATATCGTTGTGTTGTGGATGTGCTTTATTCTTTCATTCCTTTATTCATTCAGTTTTATGGATTGTATTTGTGGATGAATGTTTTAATTATTTTATTTCAAGCTAGTGTGGGAATGTTGTAATAACTTAGGATTTATTTCTGTAAGTTATTTTGGTTTCCTTACTTTTTATTTCTCATTGGTTTGAGATACAAAGGACGTTCTAAAAATAAGGTTGTCCTACCTTAAACCTTTGGTTTTTGGTATAAGGTTGTCCTTAGAACTGATATAGTATCATTCTCTTAATTCTATGTTATTAAGATTACTTTTAATTCAGCATTGTGCTTTATTTCTTTTATTATTCTACTGTTTTAAGTTTTATTTGGCATTGCCCTATTCACCCCCCCTCTAGGGCATATATCTAGGCCCTTTCAGATACCGACTCCAATTGTCAAAACCGATTTCGATCGAGGCCGATTCTGATTATCAGGCCGATTATCAATTTTGATTGTAGATGCCTACTCTGATTGTCGAGAATAATTCTAATCGAGGCCGATCCCAATTGTCGAGGCCGATTCCAATTATCGAGGTTGATTTTGATTGTCGATACCGATTCCTATTGTCGATATCAATTCTGATTAACGAGGCCGACTCTGATTGTTGAGACTGATTTCAATCGAGGCTGATTTTCATTATCGAGATTGATTGTCGAGATCGATTCCAATTGTCGAGTCTGATTCTGATTATCGAGGCCGATTCCAATTGTTAATACCGATTCCAATTGTTGAGGGCGATTCCGATTGTCGAGGTTGATTCCAATTGTCACGACCGAATATCGAGGACGATTGTCAAGGCTAATGTGATGTATATACGATTCGTATTTGAGGCCCATTGTGATGTGTATTCAGCTCGTGTTTAAGGCCCAATGTGAGGTATATGAGGCCTATGTGATGAGGCCCATTATGGTGCATTTGAGGGCCAGGCGATGGAGCCAATTGTGACGTATATTAGGTCCATGTGAGAGGCTCATCATGATATGTATTAAGCTCTTGAGTAAGCCCATGGTGTTGTATATTAAGCCCTTGTGTGAGGCCATGGGTCCACTATATGTTAGACTCTATTTAAAAATAAAACTGATATTTTTATTTCCATCCAGGTGACGTATGTATTCAATCTAGGCCGTCCATCCTCTTCCCCAACTCATTTTAGGCGTTGAGCCAAAAAATGAGGATGATCCGAGTATCTGCTGGGCCATAGTTTTAAAAACAGTATCATTACCATTGAAATCTATCCCGATTTTTCTTACACATTGAAAAAGGCCCAATATTGGTCTTAATAAACTTGTTATGGGCTGCGGAATCCAATGGTTGGAGTGGATTTCATGAATGCGGGCCCCACACTCAAAAAACTCAGGAAATCATGTTTTTTTTAAATAAAAAAAGGCAGCAGATGCTGTTGTTGCTAGAGAGGCGCAGGCAATGCCTACGCCAGGATGGGCGAACGGAGGAAAACCCACGGCTCCAGCTTGGGCCCCACCCTGATGTTTATTTTCAATCTAAACCATTCATCTAGTGGGTTCCCTTCTCAGGTGGGTCCCCTCCAAGTTTCAGACACATCTGAGACTCAGGTGGCCCACACCATTTGAAACAGTGTGATTGAATGTCTACCCTTGAAAACCTTTTTGAGGCCCACAGAAGTTTTGGATCAAGCTAAAATTTATTTTCCTCCTCACCCAGGTCTTTGTGACCCTATCAACAGCTTGGATGTAAAATAAATGTTATGGTGGGCCCCACGTGAGACCCACTGTCCACGTCCAGTCCAGCCGCTAGACTAGCGGACGGAGTGGAGATATCTCGTTTCAACACTTGAGGTCTTGGCATCGATCCCTGGTGGAGGTGGCTTGCTTGGAGCGTGTGTACTGATGAGGTGAGACCCACATCGATGTATGTGCTTTATTCACACCGTCCAGGTGGGCAGGCGGTGGGACCTCAATGATGTATGTGTTTTATCTATGCCGTCCAGCAGGGCTACTGGTCCCCTAGGGGACCCCCCACCCTTGATGTTTGTATTATATCCAAACCGCTCATTCAATTGGTGGGCCATATGTGTGGAACCCACCATGATGCATGGGTTTCATCCAAACCGTTCAACCACTTTGAAAGCTCATTTTATGGGTATGAGCTAAAGAATGAGCCGGATCCATAGTTCAGTTGTAACATCCCAAAAATTGGGGGGTCGAGCAAAAACCCAACTCCCGAGTTCCAAAATGTTATTTATGCAACATAGATATGTATGATTGAATGTTGTCTGTGATAATGTATTAAACATGAGTGAGATTAAGCTAGAACAGCATATCATACTCCAGAGACATTTAAATTAACAAGCGGAAGACTGTGATAGTAGGTATAGCATATATAAACTGTTGTATGTCTCCAGAGTGTGAATATGTTACCAGGTTATATACATACATGTATACTCCAAAAATAAACAAAACGAATATACATGAGTGCGCTAAAAATATAAAATGACAAGTGTCAAGGTATCTAATCAACCTCCCTATAATCCCGTCAATCAGAACACACATGAAGGAGGAATCCTCCTCATCATCATCAGGTCCAGCTCCGATTCTCGAGCAGCGCCATCATCTGCAATCACAAAAAGGGACAGGTGGGTGTCCGGAAACACCATCCCATAACGTGGAGTGAGTGATCAACTCAGTGGGATAAGAGAGCAAAGATTAGCATGTTATCAAATCAATCATGCGATAATAGTAAAGCAGTAAATCAAACAATCCTAATACTGTTGTTAATGCAATATGACATTACGTGATATATGCCCTCACCGACGATCTCCCTCATACGGCACCATCTTACGACTGCGGCGTGCAATCGTCCCTCAAGTGCTCCACATCTTTCAGGCACATGCAATGTTATGGTGATATAATTTCTGAGTTGTTATTAGTCCATTCAAACAGCAGGATTGGGAAACTAAGGTACTTCCCTTATATCAATCCCAACACAGATCCTGTCTAAGGTCGTCACTCCTAGTAATCTCATACGATGTATATTTTGTAGGTCACTGCAAGGGCTGCCAGGGCTGTTGCACGCACTCGTTGCTCTGCTCCCCCATCACCTTATCAATACAGGCCTACTGTACTCTACTGCTACTAAAGGGTCGTCGCCTCCCGTAGACTCAGAATACGCTCGCGGTCACTACAAAGGACTCGTCGCCTGATCAGTGTAGGCCGACAGCTAGAATATAGTGTCCCATACCACCATAATCTGCTCACGAGACTAGGTGCTCACTGGTCACTACGGAAAGGTTTGTGGCCCCAGCGTAGGCCGACAGCTCGACCACGGTGTCCCATACCACCATGCCCGGCTCATGAGTCTTTATGGATCAAGGTACCATGGTTAACAGGGTTTACAATGGTAAGTTCAGTACCCTAGGTTCAAGCAGTTATGACTTATGCAGGGTGAACATACATCGGCCAGTCGGGTTACTTGACGGGCTCGACTAGTACGATCGCATCTCAAGTCGAACGACATGAAGTGCGTAAAACACTTCGTGTGGCCTAACCACTGCCGCCAACTCCAAAACACGACTCGCGTTCATCGACGCGTCGTTCGTGGCCAAGATAAGCCAACCACGAATTCGCTCGGTTACCGACTGCCTGGACTAAGTATAGTCCCAAACATGTGGAATCACATCAGCAAAGCATGTGAAAGTATTGGAAATGAAATACAACCATATGAGCATGTTAACACATGTTGTAACATACAACTTAAGCAAATCACCTGATACATGCCTTTCATACATATAATGAAATTATGTATATCGCCAACATATAGGAAATCATTTCCATCAGCAAATTAATTGAGAATTCAATCTCAAACTAAATCATAATGAAATCATCAAGCACATGTCATAACATACAACTTAAGTGAATCATCAAGCACATGCATTTCATTCATATAATGAAATCATGCATATGGCTAACATGTAGGAAACCATTTACACCAGCATATTAATTGAGAAATCAATCTCAAACTAATTCATAACACCATTTAATCCAATACATACTAATACAAGCATTTATACAAACACTTACACTACACACTTAAGTCTACATATAGTATGTCGACCCGAAGTGCGCATTTAGGAGAATCTCCTCGCCAAACTAATTATGCACGTATTCCTAACATTCTAATGTGACAATAAACCATGTCAATTACATTAGCAAAATATACATGAAAACAGTACTTCCTACAAATGACTAAAATGCCCTAAATCTCATATTCTCCGTCGGTTTACGAAACAGGAAACGGACAGCATGTTGTACATGTCAAATGGCGATGCCGTCGATAATCTACTATTAAACGACATTGAAAGCTTTGGAAACAGTCAATCAAAGCGTCTAAAATCCGCACCTTTTCTCTTATAGGTGTGTGAATTCGAACGGAGCGTATACGCTTCGTCTACAGCGAATAGAGAACCTGTTTTACAAGATTTATCAACTAACAAGCTATGGAACAAAAGGAATCTCAAATCAGCAACTTCTAGGGTATTTTCTTACTTGAAAATGTGAAGAAATCACTGGCAAAGTGATTAGAGCGCGTGGCTTAACCACTTGCAGCATGTGGCACAAGCAGCAGGGAATTCTCTCCCACCTTCTCTCACAAACTCTCACCTTTTCTCTCCCAATCTAGGGCTTTTTACAAATTCGGATGGGAGAGGAGTGAGGGTTTCAACCCCTTTTATAAGCCCAAAAATGCCCAAAATAGGCTCAGGAACAAAGTTCACTTAGTGCATAACCAAATCGGGGCCGTTTCGGTCTAAAGGATGACTTCTGGTCGTCCCCTGGCCGAACGCGATAGAACTTAAGCTCAAGCATACAGGATCTAGCACGCATCAAGTTTTCAGTCCGGCAAGGTTCGCAGATTGCACGTGGCGGTCCAGTTTCAGTTCAGCGGTCACCCACGTAGATCAGGGCTGCAAGTCTCATAATATGAAATAGAAATTTTTCCTGATCCGAGGGTGTAATTTGACTGAATTCTAACGGTCAGAACGCTTAATACTAACACGTCAAGTCGTGTGCCAGATTTAAATTTTAAATTCCAAATCTGTCCCTATTCACACTCTCTTCAGTCCGGGCTCAATGAAATAGCCTGTGATTATCGGTTGGACTTGATTTTCGAAATGATTGTCAAGTCCAGCAAGGCGGTTCTAACGGTCTACGATAGGAGGTATCGGACTTTCGACGCGCGGTCTAGATCCAATACAAAATTTCAAAGTGGTCCAGAGAACAAACCTGCTTAGAGTTTGATCCGAGGTTTTAGAGTATTATAGCTTCATTGGTTCTACTCGATTTGGGTCTTGTAGAACGTATTTAAAGTGATCAAGGACTATTTTCCAGCTACTCTAGCGTTTCTCTAGCTAACTTATACTTAGTTTCTAAAGGAATTAATCCTAAGTGATTTCTTTGGCTATGGAATTGGGTTCTGAGTGATTTTTCAGGTGTTTTAGTTGACCCACTGCCTAAGGATGTCAAATCCCAGATTAGTCAAAATTCGAGGTGTTACAGCGGTAGACCCCACCCTTGATGCATGTGCTTCATCTAAACGGTCCAACCATTTGGAAAGCCTAAATTAATAGGCTTGAGACGAAGAATAAGATAGATCTATAGTTCAAATGGACCCCATCTTGATTGGTTTATGGCATCCATTGAGGCCCACCTTGGTATATATCTAAGGCCCAAATGATTAAGCCCATTTGACATATATATAAGGCCCATGGGATTAGGCCCATTTGACATATATAATGCTCATGGGATTAGGCCCATTTTGATGTATTCCAAGGCCATGGATTAAAGCCCATTGTGATGTACTCTAAGGCCCGCAGATTATAGCCCATTGCAATGTACATTAGGTCCATTAATGTGGCCCACTTACTTGTTAACCAGAAGGCCCATATGATATGGCCCATTTGATATATTTAAGGCCCAATGGGATGTACCTAAGGTCCATTGCAATGTATGATTCCTCCATGGTTTGTGTAATGATATTTATGGCGGGCCGAGCCTAGGGAACAATGATGGTTTGACGTTCACATTGTAAGTACAGAAGTACAGTGTTGGTTAAATGTCCGCATTGTAACTCTCTTTAGGGCCCATTGATAGGCCCATACTTGTTAATATTCATCACTTTATAACATGCTTAGTATAATCCCATGACTCATGCCCATACGCATCATATGTATGCTTGATATGAGTAGTGACTGATCATAGCATACGCCATTGGGCAGATCATTTATGGGACTCGTTATGAGACAGAGTGCCCCACATGATCACGTAGTACGCGCTGGATTACTGCATGATTTGACGGTGTGATTCATGCATCTCGCATATGTGTGACTTGATCACTGCATGCCCTAGCGACATCAGGGTCGTGGCTCCACGGGTACATCATGGATGGTCATATCGGATACTGAAAATACTTGGTTCTAGCACTGTGGGCACTTAGGATGTCCTTGGGTGAAAGTCCCAGAACCTTTTTGGTACTAGGAGATGCTCCAACATCTAGACCGAGTGGATACATGAGCACCCGAGTGCCCAATATCAGTAGGCCACATCTCCCACTGTGTCGTGGTTGATTGGAAGGGGGTGTGGCCCTATCTGCCTGAGTGAGGGGGCTATAAGCTAGGCTAAGTTTGACCAGCTCATAAATGAGTCTTCTATAGATGAGTCGGGTAGGTATTGGCAGACTACTGGTCAGGCGGATAGTGAGGTCTATTCCGCTTGCTTGACTGTGCAGCTAGGGAGGTGGAAGTCACTGCAAAGTGTATTAGACTCCGGTGATATCCAGAGAGGAACTGTACTGATATGTGTACTTGATGAGTACCCACTTGCTTGGATTGTATTGGCATATGACATTCGACTATGTAGGCCTTGCATTGCATCGGTGTGGCCGATGGCATTCATGTCTCGCATCGCATGGCCTTGGTATGGCCGATAGCATTCATGTCTTGTATTACATAGCCTTAGTATGGTTGATTGTATTCATAAACTTACCGCATACTTCTGCATTACTCTGATATTACATACATTGGCACTTGCCTTACGCACACACTTACACCACCCTCTAAGCTTTTGTAAGCTTATGCACGACCGTTGCATACAGGTGTCGTTGGACAGCAGCAGCGCTGAGGCAGGAGTGCGTATCAGGCCATTTTGGAGCTTTTGATCATCTTGTATTTCTCTTTCCGTATTGTATTTAAAGTTTTTGATATAGTGGATATGTGGTGATGTTATTTTGTGACTTGGTTATGCTTGTGGTTATGCTCTATTATTAAAAAAAAATCATTCTGAAAATCCTCCTTATATGGTCCCAGGATCAGAATCTGGCATATGATTACCAGGAGCTAAGAATGGGGCACTACGGAGGCTATCGGCATCAAATTCGATGATCGGGATTCCTGTGAATCTGATTTTCGAGTTTGGAGTGTGACAATGTGGGCCATTCCTTGGGGGCAATGTTGGTTAAATGTCCACATTATTGAGGCCGATTGTTGATGTCGGTTATTAATACCGATTATGAGTATGAGACAATATAGCATCATGACACATGCCCATATGCATCATCTGTATGTTTATTATGAGATGTGATTGACCATTGCATATGCCATAATACAGATAGTTTATGAGACTCCCTGATAGGTGGAGTTATCTCATACAAGCACACAGTATGCGCGAGATTGATGCATGATTAGACTACATGACTCATGCATCTTGCATTGCGTGATTGTGATTACTGTATGTCCTAGCGATATCAGGGTTGTGACCTCCACAGGTATGTCGTGAATGGCTTGATGGGACACTGAAAATGTTTGGTTCGAGCATCTGGGCACTTTGAATGTTCATGGGTGAAAGTCCCTAAACCTCTGAGGCCAGGAGATGCCCCAACGTCTAGACCAAGTGGATACATGAGCGCCCTAGTGCTGAATACCAGTAGGTCGCATCTCCTACTATGTCGTGGTCAGTTGGGAGGGTGTGTGGCCTTATCTGCCCAAGTGAGGGGGCTGTAACGTAGGCTAAGTTTGACCAACTCCCAAATCGGTCTGCTATCAACGAGCCAGGTAGGCATTAGTATACTACTAGCAGGCAGGTAGTGAGGTCTTTTTCACTTGCTGGGCTACGCGGCCGGCTAGGGTGGTAGTCAGCTTGGAGTGCACTAGACTCTGGTGATGATCCCAGAAATAAATAGTACTGATATGTGGACTTATTGGGCAGGAGTTGTATACTCATTCATTCATTCATTCACTATCCATTTAGGTTAGTGGTGTGCAACTATTTGTTACGTGTACCTTTGTAATAGCTAGAATTTTGGTTGGGGTGCATGACTAGCCTGAGATCAGGAGTTTACCACATTGAGTCTAACTATCCAAATCAGGTATGGGACTGGTTTGGATAGAAGTCCCTTGTGGTGGAGCCCATAGCTTGCGATACTACGTACTATCATCCTGGCTTCACACTCTAACTTGGGCATTTCATTCGCATTGCATTTGCATAGTTGATCCGCATTGCATAGCTGATCTACATTGTTTTCTCAGTATATGATATTTGACTCATTATGATCTGCCTTGCGTACTCTGATGTTATATGACTCATGAACTTATTAGTATTTTCACTTACTCTAATATTGTATGATTATGACATTATATTGTATACTTGTCACTTACCTTTTGCACACACTTTCACCACCCTCTAAGCTTTCTATAAGCTATGCACGATAGATGTATGCAAGTGACATTAGGTTTCAGCAGCATGGAGCTTGGAGCGTGCAGTGGACTTTTAGAGCTTTGGTTTTGGCATATGTATTTCTCTTTTAGCATTATATTCAAATATTTATATTAGTGGATATGTGATGATGATGTTGCCTTTGTGATTTGGGTATACTTGTGGTAATGCTTCTTATAAGACAAATGTACATTGAAAAATCCTCCTTGTAGGATCCCATGATCGAAATCTGGCATATGGACATTGAGAGCTGAGAATTGGGGTACTATAGAGGCTGTCAGCACCGGATTTGGTGATCGGGAATTTTGTGAACCTGGTTTCTGAGTTTGGGGCGTGACATGTATGATAGGATAACATTTAACATTTCGGCAGTCCAGCGCTCCGCTCTATTGTACAAGTCATGTATGCTTGTATTACAGACTTCTCTACTGAGAATCTTACGTTTACAATTTCTACTAGAGAAGATCAATTACCATCACCTCATTTCTGGATTAATGGATCTTCCAGTTAATAATGATGGTATTCCCATTAATACTCTTGTAGCAAAACCGTCTGAATCTGAGAAGTGAATGCTCACTAGAGTTTTATGTAATATGGATGCGGAATGGAGTACGGTGAATGTGCTCGCTTCCAAGTTTATGTTACCCAGATACAAGGTTCTTCATCGAATTTTCATTTCAAATGTCTACCCTAGATCTAGTAACAAAACCGAACTTATTACATTCATGGTTCGTATTCTTCATTCTATTATTACTAGAGTCTCTGTGTGTGTGTCTCTTCACTTATCTATTATATCATGATTCAGAACCGTCTCCATCCAGGTCACAGTGATATACCTTTTTGTTTATCTTATGATTGTATTAGACACCCATAGTGTAGTGGTTAAACCTATTGGATAAGCTCCCATTCATCATCTTCCTTTCAACAACTCAAATAAAAATAAGATGAATTTGAGGTTGGATCCAGGCTAGATTAATGAGTGTTGGTGGAGTAGCTGAAGCAAATGAAGAGGAGGGTGCTTAGCCTCCAAATGATGTCAATATGGATGACATCTTTGATGAGATTGAATCTGACTCTGCAGTGGATCCTGATTTTCAACTGTCTAATTTTGATGAATGTTTGCGTTCCCTTAAGGAAAAGGTAGAGGGTATGCATGTGTCCCAAGATACTGAATTTAAATATATGTGTGAATATCTGAGACGCATTAACATGGGACTACATCAAGTCGATCCTTCCATACCTGCTCCTTCCTCTGGTTCTGATTAGTTTTAAATTTTTGGTTTGTAATAACTCTTTTACTTGGATTTTCTTAACTTTATACACTTTGACATGTTTGAATAGTTTATGTTATTTTGAACTTACTTCTTTCTATCATTACTCATTGCTCCTTTGTTTCCATCATCATTTATAGGTTCTTTCCTTTGTCATATTGTGACAAAAAAGGAAAGAATTTGTGTTGATATGCCTATTTCATAATGATATTGGATTCTATAGTGTAAATATGTAGAAATGTGGAGAAGTGTAGTTAGGTACAAATTTTTAAATTTTTAATCTCCTCTTGGATTCTATGGAGTAATATATTTAGGGAAGTATTGGTTTCCATTTTTTTTTCCAATTTTTAATTGGTGCATGATTCTTTGCCCAGGTTATAACTGGTGTGTGATTCTTTATTATGCATATATGACTCTTTACTATGTGTATTATCATATTATTTATTTGTTTTTGTCACGAATTTGACAAAGGGGGAGATTGTAAATGTAATATTATCTAGCTCCTAGATTTGTCAAATTTTATAGTGTCGAAATCTCTTGGAATTTGTATCTTGTGTAGCTCAACTTTATATCATCCTTGCTTACATTCAAGAAGTTCAAATTCAAGTTCAAGCTTCTCAAATTCAAGTTCAAGAAGTTCAAGTACAAGAATAAGAGATTCAAGTACAACATCAAGTACTAGATCAAGTTTTCAAGCTTCAACTATGTCAAGACAGTGTGCATTACTTCAGAATATATGCTCAACTTCAAAGTACTTCAAGATGAAAAGATTCAAAGTACATCAAGATGACAAGCTTCAAAGTACTTCAAGATAAACTATCAACTGAAGCGAACGATGTTTCAATGTACAATTTTCACCGATAAGGTATGAATGACCCTAAATTGACCATGGGTTAGGTCATATTGATTGCATACTTAAATTAGGTCATTATATAATTTTATAGGCTTTTTCTCGACTAGTCCAAGCACTGGCTGGACCAATTCATGGTTTGTTACTAATTGTCAGAATTTTTTGTTGGACCCTCGACTAGTCCTAGAGACTACCCGACTAGTCAACTGAACAGTGCTTAACCAGTTGAGCAGGCTCGACTCAAAGTCCAATAACCATTTTAGGTCCCACTTGACCAGTCGAGTGTAGGGTTCGACCAGTCGAGTGGGCCACTTGACCAGTCAAGAAACAGTCTTATCTTATCGCACCCAAAATATTTGAAATTTTATTGGTCTTTCAACCAGTCAAGTGAACAATATTTGTGTCTATAAATTGAGCACGAATTTCAGAGTTTGGTAAGTCATTCAAGCAACATCAAGACACCACTCTAAGAGATAAGTTTTAGATATTCTTAAGCTATATTATCTTCATTTAATATTCTCTTTAATTTATCTTTTTGCATTTGATTTTGAATTCTCTATTCCAATCTTAATTGAAGAAGGGATTTAAGTTTTCCCCTTTCTTAAGATCAAAATCAAATCAAGCTAACTCAAGGTGATTTAATCTAAAAATCATTTTGAACTTAGAACCATTTCATAAGTGAATGTGGACATTAAACATCTACTCTGAATTGGTTCTACCAAGCTTCATCAAAGGAGAATATCCAGATAAGTATATTTATGTTTTTGTAAATCTCTTTTTAGTTTTTGAGGTTGTGCCAGAAAAATCTCTCTTTCCTTTTTGGTTTGTCTGAGGTGATCCAGAAAATCTCAGAGTGTGGGGTTTTTGAATTGTGTAAGCTCACTTGAAATTCCCTACGTGCCAAGACATGTCCAATATTGGGCTTGATGGACTTGTCATAGTCTGTAGAGACCAATGGCTAGGGTGGATCTACATGATGCGGGCTGCACACCTGAAAAATCGCACAAAAACCCATTTCAAAATATATATATATATATATATATATAAGAGGCAGCGCCTGCTGCCACTGACGCAGCAACAGGGTGCTGCCACGTCTCGGATGGGCGACAGCAGGGTCCCATGGCTCCATCCGTGGACCCCACCATGATGTATATTTGTCATCCGACCCATTCATATGGTTGGCCACCCCCTGAGGTGGGCCCCCTCCAAAAATGAGCTCCATCCAACACTCAGGTGGCCCACTCTGCAGGATACAGTGGGATTACACCTCTGCCATTGGAACCCTTTCATGGGCCATGGAAGTTTTGGATTAAGATGAAATTTGTGTTTTCCCTTCACTCGGGTCCGTGTGACCTTGTCCGCAAGTTAGACAGCAAATAAACATTTCGGTGGGCCCCGTGTGGGGCTACGTCTGATGTGGGTCTAGGTCGTCCAGGGCCTGGGCGATCTTGAGATTTATATATATATATATATATATATATATATATATATATATATATATATATATATATATATATATATATATATCATATACTATATGATATATTGTATTATATTATATATAGTATATATATTATAGCATTTGTCCAGGCCGTCCAGGGCCTGGACATAGTTATAGTATGTTATATTATATATAATATACATTATATTATATACATACATATATATATATATACATATATATATATATATATATATATATATATATATATATATATATATATATATATATATATATATATATATATATTACATTATATTATATTCAGTACACTCGAGTGTAGGCCTTCATGTGGACCCCTCACCATGATGCATGGGTTGCATCCAAGTCCAACCATTTTAGAAGCCCATTTTAGGGCTTGAGGCTAAAAATGAGCTAGATCCATAGTCTAAGTGGACCCCACCTTGGCATGTTATGAGACCCATGAGATAGGGCTCATATTGTGGTATTTGTGGCCATTGGAGTGGCCCATATGATATGAATATAATGCCCATGGGATTAGACCCATTTTGATGTATTCTAAGGCTCACGGGATTAGTCCCATTTGATGTATTCTAAGGCCCACGGGATTGGTCCCATTTCCATGACTCACGCTCATATGCATCATATGTATGCTTGATATGAGAAGTGACTGATCATAGCATATTCCTTCGGGTAGATTGTTTAGGGGCTCCCGGTTAGGTAGTGTTGCCCCACATGAGCGCACGATACATGCAGAATTGTTGCATGACTGGATAGTGTGGTTCATGCATTTGCATTTTGTGATATGGTATTGTATGCCCTAGCGACATCAGGGCTGTAGCTTCCACAGATGTATCGTGGTTGGCAGGATTGGATATCGAAAATCTTGTTGTACATGGGGTATTATAGATATCCCTGGGTGAAAGTTCCTAAACCCTTATGGTACCAAGAGGTTGCTCCAACATCTAGACTGAGTGGGAACGGGAGCGCAGAGTGCCGATTACCAGACGATCGCGCTTTTCACTGTGTCGTGGTCAGTTGGAAGGGGGTGCGGCCTTACCCGCCCAAGAGTAGGGGGCAAAGTTAGGCTAAGTTTGACCAAATCGAGGAATGGGTCCGCTATCGACGAGTCGAGCCCGATATTGGCAGATGGATAGTGAGGTCTCTTCCACTTACCTTATTGCGTGCGATGGGGTGGCGATTTGGTTTAGAGTGTACTAGACCTTGGTGATATCCCAGATTTGAGTTGTATTGATATGTGGACTTAGATGAGGACTCACATATTGAGTTGCACTTCACATCGCATGGCCTTGGTATGGCCGACATCATTCATGCTTTGCACTGCATGGCCTTGGTATGGCTAATGATATTCATGGATCCACCTGCATATTTTGTATTACTCTGATATTACATGATCATGTTACTACCTTGCGCACATACTTTCACCACTCTCTAAGCTTTCCATAAGCTTATGCATGACCATTGCGTGCAGGTGACGTTGGGATGCAGGAGCACTTTGCAGATCATCTTGGAGTTTTGTTCATCACCATTGTATTTCCCTTTTATGCTCATTGTACTTGTAAAGTTTTTTATCATAGTGGAAATGTAATGGAGTTTTTGGTTGTTTTTTGTGAGTTATGTCTTTGGTTATGCTTATTACGAATCAAACTATCATTAAAAATCATCCTCGTAGTATCCCAGGATCGGAACCTAGCGAATGGGCGCTGGGAGTCGGGAATAGATCTACGGAGGCTGTCGGCACTAGATTCGGCGATCGAAAATTTTGTGAGCCTAGTTTCTGAGTTTGGGGCGTGACATTCTATTACCTTGATTAATGTTTATATTAAACTCTCTTTGACTCTTGTTTAATTCTAAGGAATACTTTTAGTTTTTAATGGTTTGTTGTGACTCAAATTAGAATAGATCTACGATTACTTTAAGTATGCTCTTTTCATGTTTTGAGATTATGAATTTAGGAAATTCTATTGTTCACCATCGTCCCTTGGACATGGTTAAATGATGGAATCCTCCCTAACTTTCACAATTCTCTCAGATTGATTGTGGGATTGGTAAATCATGTTGTGAGCCATTGTCTCCTGGGCATGGTTTTGTAATGGAATCACTTCCAGTTCTCACACCTCTCATCCATTGAGAATTAGGTCAAAGGAAGTTCAGATTTGGTTTACTGAGATATCTTCTAATTGGATAAGATGGGGTTCTGATTCTAGTTGTGTCCTTGAATCAAGGATAGATCTCCCTGATCTCTACAAGTGGATCCTTAGAAACCATAGTTCCCACCTTTGAATTTCTTGAAATTTTCATTAAATTTCTCATAATTCCTCTCTTAAATATTCCAGATTTAGGTTTTCATCTTCTTCTAGTTCTAGTTCTAGTTCTAGTTGCTTTCAAAAAACACATGAGATTAGTCCCTGTGGATTCGACCTCGTTCTCACCGAGATTATTACTACATCGTGACCCTACACTTGGGCTTGTGAATAAGTTTTTGGCACCGTTACTGGGGATTAACGGTTGCATTTTTCTAAGATTAGCTAGTTTTAGAATTAGGTTAAGATAAAGGTTTTTCTATTTTCTATTTTTAGATTATTGTTTATTTTCTAATTTTAGAAACTTTCTAATTCTAGGATTTCTTTTATTTTTAGAAACTAACTTACTTTTTATTTCTAGGTTTAGAACTTTCCTAATCAGTTTTTAGAAACTCTTTAATTTCTGTTTTTAGAAACTTTCCTTTTTAGAAACTAGTTTATTTTCTATTTTTATTTTTAGGAACTTTCTAATTTTTGAATTTCTGTTTTTAGAAACTAACTTATTTTGTTTTGTTTTGCAGGATCTTAATTTAGAAACTTCTAATTTGGTAACTTCTTTCTAATGCTCTCTCTTTCTATTTCTATATTTTTATTTCTCTTCTTTCTTTTAGGTTTAGGTTAGAATCTGAAATTGAGGGCTGAGAGTATTTCATGCCCAAGTGGGTCCGTGACAATACTTAACATCTTTTGAGTGGAGGACGATTGGTTGAGGGGTTATCTATCCATCACGAGATTAGACACAACTCAAGATCCTCATAGTTAATTGAAGTAATGGTTGTAAATCAACTGGGAAGACAACCTCAACCTTAGGTTAAGGAAGTTCAGGATGAGAATGAGGTGCATCAAGCACCCCTGCCTCATACTTTGTGAGATTATTTACAACCAGCAGGGGTGAGCATGCCCTCATGCATGGCTTTTTCAGAAAATTCGAGACACATGGATATCAAGCCAGGGGTGATCCAACTCCTTCCAAAATTTCATGGACTTTAATCTGAAAGTCCATATCCACACTTGAAAGAGTTCGATGAGTCATAGCCACTTTATATTTTCCAAACGTGTTTGAGGACATGGTCAGACTGAAACTCTTTCCCTTTTCTTTGAAAGAAAAAGCTAAGACATGGTTACATTTACTACGTCCTTAATCTATTAGCACATGAAATGACATGATAAGGGAGTTCGTAAAGAAATTTTTCCACATCATAAAATGAACACCCTTAGAAAGTCAATCATGAACTTCATCTAAAAGTAGGATGAAATATTCTTCTAATGTTGAGAGTGGTTCAAGGATCTTATTAGTTCATGCCCACAACATGATTTTGAAATGTGGCGCATTACACATTTTTTCTATGATGGATTGACATCCTCCATGCACCAATTGGTCAAGACAATGTGCAATGGGGAATTCATGAATAAAAATGTTGATGATGTGTGGGACTACTTGGATAGACTTGCTAAAAATGCACAATCATGAGACACCTACCCAAAATCAAGCACCACTTCTAGGTCACTCAATTAAAGGAGAGGAGTGGATTGTACCTTCTAAAAGAGGATGGAGATATCAATACTAAAGTGGCTAATCTCATAAGGAAATTCGAGGCCATGAAACTAAAGAAGGATAAGGTTAAGGAAACTATTTGCAGTATTTGTACTTACAACATTCACACAATTGAAAATTATTCAACAATACCTACCTTTCAAGAGGTGTTGAATGAGGAATCTAATGTTGTGAACAATTACCAAAGACCTTTCAATGGACCTACCACCAATAAATACAATCATAGTTAGAGAAATCATCCAAATTTCAGTTGGAGGAATGGACAAACGGCTACTCCTCAAGGTTTCTTCAATCAAATTCCAAATCAAGGGAAACATCAAGAGGATCCAATTCTAAAATATATTCAAGACCAAGAGCTACTTAATCAGAATTCGGCTCAAGCGTTCCAGGATATCTAATCAGCAATAGGAACGCTTGCATCGTCTGTTCAAAGGAAAGAGTCACACTTAGCAATTGAGGGAAAGGGGATGCTTTCTGCTCAACCTCTCCCCAATCCCTAACCACAATATGAGATAAGTGATCTCAGCTCTTCAAATCAGATGAATCAATCTAAATCTATCACCACTCTTAGGAGTGGGAAGACCATTGACGAAACTATTCTAGTTAGAGATGAAAAGCCTAAGGACCCGAAAAAGGACAACGATGATAGAACTAACACTGCCCCACAAGAATTAGAACCGGAACTTCAAGGCAAGCCGATTGCCCCATTCCCCCAATGGTTGATTGCACCAAAATCTCTCTCTAACTTTCGGGACATTCTTGAGGTGTTGAAACAAGTAAAAGTAAACATCCCTCTATTGGATGCAGTTAAAGAAATACCTTCATCTGTCAAATTTTTGAAAGACTTGTGTACAACCAAAAGACGGCAGAATATAAAAAAGGAAATTTTTTAACTAAAAAAGTGAGTGTTATCATAAAGAAAGATGTGCCACAGAAATACACAGATCCCGATAGCCCAATAGTCATTTGTGTAATTGGGAATTACCGCATTGAGCACACACTTCTTAGAGCAAGTGTAAATTCGATTTTCTACTCGGTCTACAAACAGCTAGGTTTAGGTGAATTAAAACTCACCCTAACCACATTACAACTTGCTGATTACTCGGTTCATGTACTGAGAGAGGTAATTGAGGATTTGTTGGTCCAGGCTGACAGATTCTACTACCTAGTAGATTTTATCGTTCTGGATACATAACCCATCAGTAACATGAGCACTCAAATTCGCTCATTCCTTGCCACTTCAAAAGAAATCATTAATAGAAGGAATGGAGTCATGAGTATGTATTTTGGAATATGACATTGGAGTTAAACATCTTTTTTAATACGGGCAGACACTTAGAGGATGATGATGATTTCCACGACATTAACATGATTGACTCTTTCGTGGAAGATAGAACACTTTTGACCTTATCCTCTGACCCTCCAGAGATGTGCCTTACCCACTCCCATAATTTTGATAATGACATAATTAGGGAGATGAGGACCATGCTTGATGTCGTGCCGGTACTTGAAGTTAACTGGTGAAGGTAACAATTTGAAGAATTGCCCCAAACTAATGTAGTGCCTCTACCGTTTAACCTCAAGACACCAAATCTTGACCTAAAACCTTTACCTTTCGATTTGAAATATGTCTACTTAGGTCAAGATGAGACATACCTGGTGGTGATTTCTTCTCACCTTGAGCAAGAACAGGAGAATATTCTCATCTCTACTCTCATTGAGCACAAAGGAGACCTGGGATGGTCGGTTGCCGACCTCAAAAGAATCGACCCTTTGATTTGTACTCACCACATTCATCTTGAGGATAATGCGAAGACCTCATGTAACGCCTTGGAAAAATTCATACTGTGACTCGAATACCAACTCGACCAGAAATAGTTTAGGTTTAATCCCTTTAGAAAATAAATGTAAGTTAGCTAGTGCTATGCTAGAGTAGCTATGAAATTAGCACTGATTGCTTTAAATACGTTTTACAAGACCCAAAACTTGTAGAATCAATGACGCTACAATACCCTGAAACTTAGGATCAAACTCTAAACCCAGTTGTTCTGGAACATGTCTGGAAACTCCGTATTGGATTTAGACCGCGCGTCGAAAGTCCGATATCAACAATCTTAGACCGTTAGGACCGTTTAGCTGGACTTGACAATCATTTCGAAAATTAAGACCAACCGACGCTCTGAGGCTATTTCATTGAGCCTGGAGTGAAGAGGGTGAGAAATGGTAAAGATTTAGTTTAAATCCAAATCTGGCACGAGACTTTGCACGTTATTATTAAGCATTCTGACTGTCAGAATTCAGCTAAATTTCACCCTCGGATTAGGAAAAATTTCTCTTTCATATCATGAGACTTGTAGACATGATCTAGGTACGATGACCGCTGAACTAAAACTGGACAGCCACGTGCGATCTACGAACTCTACTAGACTGAAAACTTGATGTGAGCAACATCCAGTGATCATGAGCTTAAGTCTGATCGCGTTCGGCCAGGGGACCTCCCGAAATGCTCTTTTGGATTGAAACAGCCCCGATTTAGTTATAACCCAAGTATACTTTGCTCCTAAGTCTAAATAGGTTAGATTTTAGCCTATATAAGGGCCTTAAACCCTCACATATCTCTCCCATCCGAATTTGCTAGAAACCCTAGCTAGAGAGAGAGAGAAAGTGAGAGATTGTGGGAGACTTTTTGAGAGGACTTCTTGCCGATTGCTCCATCTATTGCACATACCAAAGCAACACGTTCAAATCATTTTTTCGGTGATTCCAACGCACTTCTAAGTAAGAAAAACCCTAGCTACTTGCTATTTTGAGTTTCTTTCGATTCGAATAGCGATGTAGCTTATGTAACTTGTGTATTAGGTCGCCTGTACGCCGTTGACGAAGCGTATACGTTCCGTTCGAAACAATACACATCTAGGGCAAAAGGTGTGGATTTTAAACGCTTTGATTGACTGATTTCAAATCTTTCAATGTCGTTTAATAGTAGATTCTCAATGAGAGCGCCATTTGACATGTAGAACATGTTTTCCGTTTTCTGTTTCGTAAATGTATGGAAATATGAGATTTAGGGCATTTTAGTCATTTGTAGGAAATACTGTTTACATCCATATTTTGCTGAAATGTTTGCCATGGCTATTTGTCGTAATAGGATATTAGGAATGCGTGCATGATCGGTTTGGCAAAGAGATTCGCCCTAATACGTACTTTGGGTCGGCATATGCTATGTAGACTAAAGTGTGTAGACTAAGTGTTTGTATAAATGTTTGTATTAGTATGTATTGAGTAAATGGAGTTGTGAATGAGTTTTGAGATTGAATTCTCAAGTAATATGCTGGTGTAAATGATTTCCATCATGTTGGCTATATGTTTTGATTTCATTATATGTATGAATTGCATATGTTGGATGATTTGCTTAAGTTGTAGATTATAACATGTGATAACATGCTTGTATTGTTTATATTAATTCTTGTTACTCTCATATGCTTACTGATGTATTCTTGGGGCTATGACCTAGTCCAGGCAGTCGGTAATAGAGTGAATTCGTGGTTGACTTCTATTTTTCATGAAGGACGCGTCAATGAACGCGAGTCGTGTTTTGAGTTGGCGACAGTGGTTAGGCCACACGAAGTGTTTCATGCACTTCATGCCGTTTAGCTTGAGATGCGCTCATACTAGTCGAGCTCTTCAAGTAGCCCGACTGGCCATTAATTGTTCACCTTGTATGACTCATAACTGCTTGAACCTAGGGTACTGAACTTACCATTGAAAACCCTGTTAACCATGGTACCTTAATCCATAAAGACTCATGAGCCGGGCATGGTGGTATGAGACACTGTGGTCGAGCTGTCGGCCTACGCTGGGGCCATAAACCTCCCCGTAGTGACCAGTGAGCACATTTGACTCGTGAGCCGATCGTAGTGGTATGGGACACTACATTCGAGCTATCGGCCTACACTGATTGGTGACGAGCCCTTTGTAGTGACCGCGAGCGTATTCTGAGTCTACAGGAGGCGACGACCCTTCCGTAGCAACTAGAGTACAGTAGGCCTGTATTGATAAGGTGATGGGGGAGAGGTGCAACGAGTGGGAGAAAGAACCCTGGCAGCCCTTGCAGCGACTTACAAATATAACATCGTATGAGATTTCTAGGAGTGACGACCTTAGACAGGATCTGTGTTGGGATTGATATAAGCAAAGTACCTTAGATTCCCAATCCTGATGTATGAAAAGGACTAATAATAACCCGGTAATCATTATCCATATCGCATTGCATGTGCCTGGAAGATGTGGAGCATTGTGGGAAGAAAGTATGCTGCGGGCGTAAGATGGTGCCGTATGAGGGAGTATGTAGGTGAGGGCATCCATCATGTCATTTTATATTGCATTAACAACAGGATCTAGGAATGTTTGATTGATTGCTTTACTATTATCGCATGATTGATTTGATAACATGCTAATCTTTGCTCTATTATTCCACTAGTTGATCACTCACTCCCACGTTACGGGATGGTGTTTGCAACACCCACCAGACCCTTTCTTAGATGCAGGATGCGAGACGATTCAGGATGCAGAGCCAGACTACGACAAGGACCAAGACGAGTTCTCGTACTTGCAGTTTTTCGACGGCTTTGCATAGGTGGCTTGGATCGACGGGACTTCATAGTTGGACCTTATGGCATTTTGATTTCTTTTATTTTATTTCATGTATATGAGACTCAGTGATGTATTCATACTTTGGAGACAGTCAGAGATTATTTTGTTTTCTTACAGTGATATATATATCTTTCAGTCTTCCGCTTGCATTTTATCACTGAATATGGAGTATGAATTACAGTTTTGGTACAATCTTACTCATGTGAATGCACTAACTCAAACAACATTGAATCATAATCATATTTGTTGCATAAGTGATGGTCTGGAACTCGGGAGTCAGGTTTCTACACGACCCCCGATTTTCAAGGTGTTACACCTCATGACTACCACAATGTAGACTAAATCCAAATATGAAGAAATTGATTAAAATCGACGTTCTTAAACTATTGGATGTAGGTATTATATACCCAATATCTAATAGTCAATGGGTGAGTCCAACTCAGGTGGTTCCCAAGAAGTCTAAAATCACCATCGTAGCCAATGCCAACAATGAACTCATGCCAACTAGAGTTACTACTGGTTGGAGAATGTGAATTGACTACAGGTAGCTGAATACCATCATGAGGAAGGACCATTTTCCTTTACCCTTCATTGATCAAATTTTGAAAAGGCTAGCTAGTCATTCCTATTATTATTTCCTTGATGGATATTCGGGCAATAATCAGATTGAGATAGCCCTTGAAGATCAAGAAAAGACCATGTTCACATGTCCTTTTGGCACCTTTGCTTACCAAAGGATGTCATTTGGACTGTGTAATGCTCTTGCCACCTTTCAGCGATGTATGATGAGTATTTTTTCTTATATGGTGGGACAATATTTAGAGGTCTTCATGGACGATTTCTCAATTTTTGGTCCATCCTTCAGCGAATGCTTGGAAATTTTAAAAAATGTGCTGAAGCGATGTGAGGAAAAGAACTTGGTATTGAATTGGGAGAAGTGTCATTTCATGGTTCGTAAGGGAATTATCCTTGGACACGTCATCTCGTCCAAGGGAATTGAGGTAGATAAGGCTAAAATTGAGTTTATCTCTAACCTGCCTCCACCTAAGAACATAGGAGATGTGAAATCCTTCATGGGACACACCAGGTTTTACAGGAGATTTATAAAAGACTTTAGTCACCTCTCTCGTCCTCCATGTAATCTACTTTAAAAGGATGAACCATACGAGTGGATTGAGCAATGCCAAGAAGCTTTTACAAAGCTTAAGGGAAACTAACCACTGCACCTATCATGCAGCCACCCGACTGGAGCCTTCATCTTGAACTTATGTGAGACACATCTGATTATGCTCTTATGGTGGTTTTAGGCCAGAGAAAAGAAAAGAAGCCATACATTATTCATTATGCAAGTAGAACTCTAAATCCTACCCAAGTGAACTACTCAACTAAAGAAAAGGAACTCTTAGCCATAGTGTTTTCTTTAGACAAATTTAGGTCCTACTTGAGTTTAAGGTGCTAAAATCATCAATAAACATTCGCAATTAAACACTTTCACAGGCATGCAATAAACAGTAGTTAGCATATCATCATGATATATGTAGCATTTATCCCATAAACACTCAATACTAAGAAAAAAAGCATCATTCATCCATAAGAGCATTCAAACGAACTACCCAAGCTTGGCAGAATTGATCTTTAACAGCATCCAAAATTGTAGCCCATCCATGGGCACAAAAAAAAAATATTCTCCTCATCTAGAGACAAAGTTCAGACAATCAAGCCAGAATATTCTTCCTAACCACAAGCTAGATAACCAAAACACAATCATCATTTGGCCCATTCAGTTTATATTAATAGTAAAAGGAAATTTTTAACCACATTGCGCATTCGTGGGCAATTCATATCGAGCACTAGTACAACAACTAAGGTGCTCGAATCGCTCCATCTATCAGCACGTCAATAACTTTCTGTTGAGAGTGCTAAAGTGCATCTATTTGTCCTCGATCCTAGTCAGGTGCTTCTCGCAGTTGTGAAGACGTTCGTCAATATCATCTTGTCCATTCAGCAAATGGCGTTTGAGTTTGTGATTCCGGTGATTGGTGACTGACTTTGGGCTGTGAAGCGGCATTCGATTAGAGCCTCATGGCGTTGGCAAATTTGGGCGCTGACTATTTTATGTGCCATTAGTTGGAGGAGGAGGACTATCCGATTGATAGGAGGTGGTTAGATATAACTACTGAAGTATATCATCATCGAACCATTACTCTGGATGTATTTCATCTGACATTGGTGGTAAGCCCACAAAATGTGCTAGCTTAGATATGAGAGATGGGAATGGAAGTGTATCAAGATGTTCCCTTTTGACTATACAAGTCAACTGCCCTAGAATAAGGGTTGATAGGCACACTGGGACCTCTTGATATATGTCATACAAGACATTGAGCACAAAAGGGGTGAGATTACTTCCCTTTATGTCACATGGATACACTTTGTACCAAATATACTGTGGAGAATCTTAAAGGTGGTCCCAAGATAGTTGACATGCAGAGTATTTTCCCCATTCCTAGAAATAGATGTACCTTAGCAAAATGCACGCGTTATTTCCCCCCATACTCCTAACCCATTTAGATTTCGCTCAGCGACAGGGATTCGTGTCACTTCGATGTTTAGGAGACGACCAAGTATCACTGGAGTAATGAGTTTTCTTTGATGCATGAACTCCAGGCGGATACATGGTGGATTATCACGAACAATGTGGTAGCTATTGAAGAATTGATGAATCAACTCATATTGGTAGGGACCACCAAGATTCTGTATATTCTGCCACCCTATTATCTCCAACACAAGATCCACTCCGTATGGATCAATAGCACTGTTGAGGACAATATGCTCTACTATCATGATTTGCTCCCAATCCGGAAGAGTGGGAGGAGAATTATCGGCTACCTGTTTGTTACTCCTATATTTCTTTGTTTTCAAAGATTTAGTGCAAGGAAGATCCTTACCTTTGCCTTTCACCATCTTTCCTTCCGTAGTTCAAAAGTATCTTCAAGGCAAAGGGATGGAAGAAGAGCAAAATTCGGAGAAACAAACACTAAAATTTTTCATTCTCTCGTTCTCCTTTTACAGCAGAGATCGTTGATGACATTGAAACAGACTCGATGACATCGAATTCAAACTCATAATGATGGTGAAGACTGTGTTAATGACCGTTGAAAAGGACAAGTGGTTATTTCTGATATTCAGACCTTATCTTCCCGAGAACCTCCGATGATATCGAAACTGACTCAATATCATCGAACATGTCAAAGTTTTGGGATAAACTTTATCTCCCTTAACATACAGAAAATGGTTAGTACATAGGAATATGCTTATATTGTATATGTACTTGTAACCCCCAAAAAAAAAATTGAGTACCTTAGTCCTCAAATGTGCCTATTCAATTTATTCTGACTGAGTTTTCTATCAATTTACACATAATCCAATTGATTTCTAAAGATCACTAAACCTATTTGCATCAAGGGGCTTTATTACGATATCAGTTAGTTGTTTTTCTGTAGACACATAGTCCAACACAATGATCTTCAATAAGTTCTCGGATAAAATGATGTTGAATGTCAATATATTTAGTCCTTGAATTGTTAAATAGGATTTTTTGAAATGTTGACGACACTAGTGTTGTCACAAAAGAGAGTCATCGTGGGTTTCTTTTTCACGCCCCAGATTTGGTGGCCAGAACTCACAAGAATCCCGATAGCCGATTCCGGCGCTGACAGCCTCCGTACTACCTCCTTCTCGGCTCCTGGCACCCATTGATCAGGTTCCAATCCTGGGATCCTACAAGGAGGATTTCTATAACATAAGTCTAAATCCATAAGAACATACCCAAGATCATAACATAGTAACTACAGATAATAACTATAGGAACAATATTACAAATCCACTAAGAATTTAAACTTTTTACAAGTATAAGGCGCAAAGGAAAATACAAAGTCTATATAAAGAAGACTCCAAAAGGATCAACTACATGCTCCAGCTCCTAGTCCGCTCTCTGGCCTCGAATCACCTACACGCATCGATCGTGCATAAGCTTATAGAAAGCTTAAAAGGTGGTGTAAGTGTGTGCAGGATAGGTGCCATGAATGTGGTACAGAATACGTAGAAGAATGCGGCATGAACCATGAATATCATCAATGCCAACAGCCATACCAAGGCTATGCTATACCAAGCATGAATGCAGTAAGCTATACCAAGGCTATGCAATGCAACATATGAATACTGGGCACCATACCAAGGTGATGCACAAGAGGCCTATATAGCAAATGTCATATGCAAAGTGCAAATGCGATCATGCCAGCCCTCATATCTAGTCCACATATGCATACAGTTCCACTCTAAGGAACCACCGGGGTCAAATACACTACTAGCCGACTACCGCTCTCCTAGCCACACAGTCTAACAAGCGTAAGAGACCTCACTACCCGCCTATAGACAGCCAATCACCAGCAAGGCTCAATAGTAGCGGACCCATTCATGAGCTGGTCAAACTCAGCCTAGCTATTGCCCTATAACTCAGGTGGGTAAGGCCACACCCTATCTCAACTGACCACGCTACAGTGGGAGTCATGGCCTAATGGTATAAGGCACTCAGGCGCTCATATTTTTCACTTGGTCTCGGTGCTGAGGTGTCTCCTGGTACATGAAGGTTTAGGGTCTTTCACCCAAGGACATCCTAAGTGCCATAAATGCTTAAGTAACATTTTCAGTGTCTAAATCCAACCATCCATAATGTGCCAGTGGAGGCTACAACCCTGATGAAGCAAGGCCGAATGTTAATCATGCTATGCAATACCAGATGCATGAATCACACATATCAACCATGCATCAGTCCCAAGCATCCAATGTGCTTAAGAGGGGTAACTCCATCCCTCACAATATCCTACCCAATGGCATAACCATGACCAATCACATCTCAACCAAGCATGCATATGATGCATGTGGGAGTGGGTTATGAAGATGAACAAAGATATCAATGCAGTGAAGATGTACTCTCCTCGTATCCAAGTAGGGTCTAGGACTTAGACAGTTTTTCATAAAGAATACGACCTCTAGTGGGGGCCCAATAGCTTGGGGTAGCCCACAAGTCTAAGATAGACAATGACATGGGCCTAAATGATGAGAACGAGCCTAACAAGAGTCTATGGTGGACCTTTAACCACTCATAGACGCAAGTGGGCCTACCATGGGGCCACAAACATGGACATTCAACCACCATTTGCCCCAAGAAGGTAGCCCAATAACATTCTACCAAGAATCAAGGCCCATGGCCCAAGTACAATCATACAAAGGAAATGGGCAACTATATACATACCACATATATCACATGTTGGGCCTCAAATAAATGGCCCAAGGCCTACATACATAACAAGGGTCTAAAGGGCATTACATGGCCCAATCCATACCTAATATCATGGGCCCAAAGGGAAGGTTATGGCCAAAGAATAAGGTCACCCAGTCCATACAATATGGTGGGCCTAGTGGGCAGCCCATTATCCCAATCTCATGGGCAAGAATCACATTCAGGTTAAGCAAATTGGGCCTTATAACCTTAGCCCAAGAATCTAGTTGATTTGGTGGGAAACCAAGGGCCCAATCACACCTATTTTTTCAGCCCAACATAATGATGGACATGGCCCATAAATTAACTAGGCCTAAGTAGGACATTCTAGCCCATTTGGGCCTACAAGATGTCCTAAAAATCTGGCCTACCATGGCCCTCAAAATTAATTTATATGTGGACCTCGAAAGGCACTAATTAAGCCAAAAAAATAGAGGTTAACATGAATAGTGTATACACAAAACAACCCTCAGCTTGGTGGGCCCCTCAATCCCCAAAATAATCATCTATATGCAGAAATTTCTGGGTACTTGCTGAAATTTCAACCCACTCACTTCCTGGGCCTGTTAGAGCCTAAAAACTGGTAAAAATGAAGGGATTATTAATCCCATGGTGGCCAGCAATATACACAGGGGGCCCCATTAGATGGAGAGTGTACACACAACACATAAATCAAGTGGGCCTACTGCTGGACTGCAAGTCCAGCAATAGCCCAAGCAATGGGCATCCCAACATGGTGGAAGGTCCAATGGCCTGGACAACCAGCCATATCAAAGATTAAGGTGGGCCCCACCATGGACCTCCCACCAGGGGTGGGTCACGTCCAAGTGGGCCACACCAAATAGGTGAATGGATGGATGAAACACTACACCATGGTGGCCTCAAAGAGGGTGGGACGGCCAGCCTATGTTGGACGTCAACCACCTTGGGACGTCCAGCATGGTTGCTGTCCAGCCATGCACACCCAAAAATCTAGTGGTCCGGGTGGCCCTTGATCGTATATGGTGGGTCCCAACAAGGTGGGCCACTATGGAGATAAATTTGGAAGCCAAACACATGCTTAAAACAATCACACAAAAATGAACAGCCAGGTATATCTAAAAAATGCAGTTGTCCCCAACTTTGGCACCTCATGGGGTGGGCCTAAGCCTACCAAATCACTGTGAAAATGGGTGGATTTGATGCACCCATATATACACTACATGTGGGGTCCACTGGGGTGGCCCACTTTCCCTAAAACGTAGTTGTTATAAGCCCATTTCCAACATGTAAAACTGCTAGATAATCCAAAAATTTCTGGACGTCCAGCCCTCTTTGGCCCATCCCATGGGTCTCAATCAAGGGTAGATGGTGTGGGCTCCATCCTACATCAATGTGGGGTCCACACCTCAAAAAAACCTAAAAGAAATCGGGGAGAAAAGCCTTATAAACAGGCCCTAAATAATGCCCAAACATCAAAATCCAATGGGCCTGAAATGTGGACAACAACATGTGTTGTCCATTTCTAGCCCATAGAAAAATATTCAAAGGGATAAATGCTCAGAAACACAAGTGGGGTCCACCTAGATGGGCCACAAAAATTTCAGACTCAATTTCATCCAAAACTCTCTAAGAGATCATGCCTTATGAGGCCATCCAACTGTAACGCCCCGAATTTTTACCAACCTGGAGTTAGGCATCCTTAGGCAATGGGTCAACCATAACACCTTGGTAACCTCTTAGAACTCAATTCCAAAGCCCGAGAAATCATTTAGAACCAAATTCTTTAGAAATTTAACGTGAATTAACTAGCGCTACACTAGATTTCCTGCAAATTAGCACCAACCACTTTAAATACGATCTGTAAGACCCAAAACCTCTAGAATTGTTAACGCTACATTTCACTGAAATCTAGGATCCAACTCTAGCGATTCTGATTTCGTTCTAGGTAAGAAAACCCTAACCCTAACCAGTTTTAAGGTTCCTATAGGTACAAGTAGCTAAATAGCTGACTTACCTTGTGTTATAGGTCATCGTATCGACGTTGATGAATACTTAGTCTCTATTGAATTCGTTACACTTCTATGGCGTAAGCTACAGATTTTAGACGCTTAGGTTACCATTTTTAAAAGCTTTAAATGTCATTTAATGGTAGATTCTTGACAAGAATTTATTTCACATGTAGAACATGCCGACCGATTTTTATTTCGAATACATACGAAGAATCTGAGATTTATGGTATTTTAGATATTTGTAGGAAATACCGTATACGTATAAATTTTACTGATATGATTGCCATGAGTACTTGCCGTGCATATATGCTAGTTATGGATGTATGATCTATTTGGAGAAAAGATTCGCCCAAATACATGTTTCGGCCAACGTACGCTATGTATGTTATTAAGTGTAGTCTAAGTGTTTGTTGAAATGCCTAAATCAATATGATTTATGCCTGCCATATGTATTGGATGTAAGAACATGATTGTTGTGTATTAGACATCTCCTTGATATAAGGATCTGTCGTATTATATGTTGAAATCAACATACGTCAAGTACGTTGGAGTTGTGTAGTCTAAGTGTTTGCATAGATGCTTGCATGAGTAAGTACTTAGTAAATGGTGTTGTAGACTAGGGTTGAGATAGGATTCTCATCTACGTCGATGATGTGTATGATTTCCTCCATGTACGTTGTTGAATTGAATTCCTTATATATGAAATGCTTGTGTATGCTTAACTGCGTATGTTGTACCCTATAATATGTTGATAACATGCTTGGATTACTTGATATTTCAATTTCGTCTCTCTCATATGCTTACTGATTCATATTGCAAGTGTTTAGGGCTATGATATAGTCTAGGCAGTCGGCAACAGACTTGAACTCGTGGTTAAATTCTATTCACCACGTAGGACATGTTTGACGAACCCGAACCGAGCGTTGCTTGTCGACAGTGGTTAGGCCACACGAGGTACTTATGCACTTCATGTCGATCACCTCAACGGGCACTCGTACTAGTCGAACTCATCCAGTAACCCGATTATCCTGATGTATGTTAACCATGTATGGACATTACTTCTTGAATCTAAAGTACCAAACTTACCAGTGAAAATTTCGCTAACCATGGTACCTCGATCCGCTAAGACTCATGAGCTGGGCATGGTGGTATGTGACACTGTGGTCGAGTTGTCAGCCTACGCTGGGGCCATGAGCCTCCCCGTAGTGACCAGTGAGCAACCCAAACTCATGAGCCGATTATGGTGGTATGGGACACTATATTCGAGCTATCGGCCTACACTGATAAGGTGATGGGAGAGCGGTGCAATGAGTGCGTGCAACAGCCCTGACAGCCCTTTGTAGTGACCTCGAGCATACTCTGAGTCTATGTGGAGGCGACGACCCTTCCGTAGCAATAAGAGTATAAACTAGGCCTGTATTGATAAGGTGATGGGGAAGCGGTACAATGAGTGCATGCAACAGCCCTGGCAGCCCTTGCAACGACCTAGAACCATATCATCGTATGAGAATACTAGGAGTGATGACCCTAGACTAGATCATTGTTGAGAATTGATATAAGGGAGGTACCTTAGCTTCCTAATCCTGCTGTATGAAAGGAATAATAACAACTCGGTAATCATATTGATATCACAATGCATGTGCCTGGAAGATGTGGAGCACTAAGGGAAGAAAGCATGTTGTGGACGTAAGATGGTGTCGCATGAAGGAGTATGTTGGCGAGGGTATACATCAAGTCATTTCATTCTTACATTAATTACAGTATTTAGGAATGTTTGATTTGCATGCTTTATCATTATCGCTTGATTGATTTGATAACATGTTAACCTTTGCTCTATGATTCCATTGAGTTGGCCACTCACTCCCACGTTATGGGATGGTGTTGTACACACCAACCAGTCTCTATTTTAGTTTCAGATGATGGCGCTGCTTGTGAAGAGGAGCCGGACTTGTATGATGATGAGGAGGATTTCTCCTATAGGCAATTATCAAGCGGGTCTATGTAGACCGTGTTCTGATCGATAGGATTACAGGGAGGTTGATTAGACGCCATGACACTTGCCATTTTATATTGTTAGAGCACTCATGTATATTCTTTTGTTCATTTTTTTGGAGTATACATGTAGATATTTAACCTGGTAACATGTTCACACTCTGGAGACTTACAACAGTTTATATATGTTATATATCTAACACAGTCTTCCATTTACATAATTTAACTATCTCTGGAGTATGATATGTTATTTTGGTATAATCTCACTCGTGTTTAATGCACTCATACAACTGACATTCATCCATCATTGAAAATGTTGCATAAGTGATGTTCGGGAACTCGGGAGTGGAGTTTATGCTCGACCCCCGATTTTCAGGGCGTTACAGATGGTATCAGAGCATGATTTGGATTAAACCGGACCTGGGTTATGGTAACACGACGCACACTGACGCACTCTGACTTAGGAAGGGGGTGATGGAATCTAGAAACCACATTAGAATCCCAAGTTTCACCGACAGGCGAGACTGAATATTGTAATTTAGTCCACAGTTCTTCTAATTTATTTTGTTGAGATTCATGTACCCAGCTACACCCCAAACTCACTACTAACACAGATCGGATCTCTATTGCTACTACGTAATTTAGTAGGCCACATAAAGGATCGCAACAATAATAAAATCTAGGACCACAAAGGAAAGAAAACGTTTAAGTTCATATGTTCCACCATTCCACTCTATCCTGGACCATCCTCAGTTAAACCATAGATCATCAAATCATTTCTTTTTGCCTCTAAGCGCATCCTTTTGGGCCTTCTCTTTACACTTTTAGAACCTTCAACTTAAAGCCAACTCACCCCTAACTAGTATTGTTCTTGGTCTCCATCTCACATGACCAAAGCATCAATGCCTACTTTACTTATGAATGATACCCCAAAGTTTCCTCAAATGCATTCATCTCTATATCTGTCATTCCTCATCTTGATACCCATCCATCTCAACATCCCTCATCAATCTCACCACTCTCATAAAGTATCAACTAAGGTATTGAAAACAACTTCTCAGGACTCAATCCTAAAGTCTAACCCATTTCCTTCAAAATCTCTCATTTCACCACCCCATTCTTCAACTTTTTTCTAAGTCCTTTCATACTAGACATAAATCCTAATGTATAAATGATGGATAATAATGCTTAAATAAACATTTACTATAAATAGTAAATATAATTATAAATTGGACTTTTGACCATTCAAATTATGGAATCTCATAGAATAAATGGGTTAGTTGGATAGATTAGCGTCTCCTACCCCAAAATCATATGTTACATGTCACATAAAATCATTTTAGTTTACAAATTGGCCCCATAAACACCTCAAATGGAGTCGGGGGCCAAACGGAGCACTTACAGGGGGACCCAGGGTGGGACCCAGACTTTTTGGGGCCTGGGAGGCAGAAGGTCTTCGCCCAAATGGCGAGCCCTTACCAGTTTGTCCATCGGTCTGCGAGGGCCTCGCCGGTTCGGTGAGGCCTCACCGGTCAACGGGCTCGGCCGGCCAGCCGTCCGGGCCGATCATGTTTGGGGCTTAGTGGAACCCTATGGAATAGGGTTCGGCCACCTATTCATTCCAAATCTACTACTTCCTTCATAAATTAGCCCCCCCAAGCTCTCTTTTTCTTATAAACTTGCTGTTTTCTCTCTCCAACCTCCCTTCCAATCGTTCCTCCCTTCATTTTTCATTATTTCTATCATCCCTCCACTGTTCTCAATCATATCCAGTAGCTACTTAATCCATTTTTCATGATTGGAGCTTCCAAGCTCCCATTTGAAACTCCAAAATCGTGCCAGCCCCCAACCCCTCCTATCTTCACTCTTCCTATCTTCTATTTTTCCTCTCTTTGAGCCAGTACACTCCTCCTTCAAACCCATATTCGTGGCAACCCATTAGGTTAGACTTTTCTTCCATTTCATCAATTTTTCATGGCTCTTTTTGAGTTAGTTTTAGCCATTTTCTCGATCTCTCCGCTTTACCGTCGGGCGAGACCAAATACGATAGCTTAGTCCACAAATAGTGACCATCTAGTGCTAGGACATCTAGAGTTTTAGACCTAAAGTTAGTACTCCTAGATTTTGAAAGATCTGACGATATAGAAAATCCAATTTCAATTAGACAATCTTGACTCTAAGCGATAGAACAATCCCCTATAGTAGAAATGGTATGAAACCATCTGGCGTATAAGCTTAGAATTTGGATTATAGCTAGTGAATTACAGACTAGGCTACTGGTTATATTAAGTAGTGTAAAGCCTATATATGCTAGGGAATAGTAGGATTGATTTGGTTGGAGTAGGACTCCATTCCATTGATAGATCCTCATAATATACATAGGCTCCTTTAGTAACTCTCAGGAAGCTTACTTCACTTAGAACTAATCACGCGTAGGGAAGACTTATATATCACTCAGATGAAACGCTAGGATAAACCAACACACCCCTTAGAATTGCCTTCCCAAGGACTTGTTATAATCAGGAACGCGGAGTAAAGGAATTGTATATTAGAGATGTATTCACGGTTTGAATTGCATTCTTAATCCTAATAGTTACCAATAGATCCAATGCTCTGATCAAGCAGAAGATCGGCATTGACTAGGATTAAGAACCGATACGGCAAATTTTCTGTCCTGGCTAGACAGAAAGTCTATTTATCCGGCTCAGACCCACTACACAACTTTTCTTCCGTGTTGGCTCAACCACCTACAACCAAAAGTTATTGCTTTGTCTTTGGAAAATGTTGAGGACATATAGCCAATAGAGATTAGACATCTTGCCGTAAGCTCACACCTGCCCCTAAACTCAACCACAATAGAGATTAGGCTCCTTTCTATAACCATAGGTACCAATGCCATAGAACGCATCATTAACAAAGGAAGACCAATGTAGTGACGGGTTGTTTCCCATTTCATATCAAGGATAGGTCCTAAATTATACCTCGTTCTGACATACGGATTGAGACATAGAATCTTGAGCTTTGAGAGTAGAAATAATTTTTAAGGGGGATAAAACCTTATGAGCCCAATCTAGTAAGGTCAGCTAATACAACACTTGAGTTAGAACTGCGCAGCGGAAGCATGTTGGCCCTTTCCCCACTAGCCCAGGATCGAAGAAAATTCAGGAAATAATTAGGGCGAAGGTCAGTGTATCCATAAAACTACTCGTTAAATTCAAGACCCAAAGTACAACCTCATAAATAGGACTTTTGAACCTTTTAGTGATTGGCTTTCCCTAAGATTTTAGAGTGATCGGACTACAGAGTTACTGAAATGTACAAATGCGAAACATTCGCAGCTTGACCCAATTCTCAATCCTGGCAGACTACCAATGAACTCACTGCTTGACCGGGCAGAAGACTAAGATCCACCAGGATTAGGAAAGGGATACAACGTTGTCTACCCTGGCCAGGCGGACATTCGACATATCCGAATCAAGCCCACTACAATCGTCTCTCCGTATGGGTCGAACATTGAACACATTGTTAGGCAAAAGGAATAATAGAATCTTTACCCTTTACTCTTAGCCAATTTCGGGATGAAATTATTTTTAAGGGGGGTAGATTCTAACGCCCTGGATTTTTACCAACCTGGAGTTAGGTGTCCTTAGGCAATGAGTCAACCATAACACCTTGGTAACCTCTTAGAACTCAATTTCAAAGCCTCAGAAATCATTTAGAACCAAATTCTTTAGAAATTTAACGTGAATTAACTAGCACTAAACTAGATTTCCTGCCAAATTAGCACCAACCACTTTAAATACAATCTGTAAGACCCAAAACCTCTAGAATTGTTAACACTACATTTCACTGAAATCTAGGATCCAACTCTAAACCCAGTTGCTCTCGGGAATGCTTTATAATTTTGTATTGGTTCTAGACCGCACATCGAGAGTCTGATAGCTATGAACTTAGACCATTACTACCGCCTAGTTAGACTTGTCAATCACCTAAAAGATCAAGCTCAAACGATGTCCTGAGACCATTTTATTGATCTCGGAGTAAAAAGGGTAGGAAAATGAAGATTTTTAGAAAAGTAATTATATTTTTATGAAATCTGGAACGTTTCACTTGTGTGTTATTTTTAAGCGTTCTGACCGTTAGAATTCGACCCCAATTTACCCTCGGATCAAGATAAGTGGCCCTTACATGTCATAGTACTTGTATTTCTGATCGAGTTCCCGTAACCGTTGAACTAAAACTGGTCCACCACGATCAATCTGAAAACCCAACCAGACTGAAAACTTTGCTTGACCTAGATCCAGTATTAGAGAGCTTAAGTCCGACCGCATTTAGTAATAGGACCTCCAGAAGTGCTCCGTTGGAACGGAACAGACCCGATTTGGTTATAACCTAAGTATACCTTGGCCCTAAGTCTATTATTGTCAAGTTTAGACTTATAAATAGGGCTTAAAACCCTCATTCCAAATCCCATACGAATTTCCAAACCCTAGCTTTCCAAGAGGGAGAAAAGAGAGAGAAAGTGAAGGAGAAGTTGGTGCTGCTTCCTAGGATTCTTCCCAGTCTCTCTACATGCCTCATCCACCCTTCTGTATCATTATTCCGGCGATTCTGATTTCGTTCTAGGTAAGAAAACCCTAACCCTAAACTGTTTTAAAGTTCCTATAGGTACAAGTAGCTAAGTACCTGACTTACCTTGTGTTATAGGTCGTCGTATCGACGTTGACGAAGACTTAGAGTCTCTATTGAATTCGTTATACTTCTATGTCGTAAAGTGCAAATTTTAGACGCTTAGGTTACCATTTTTCGAAGCTTTCAATGTCGTTTAATGGTAGATTGTTGACAAGAATGTTGTTTCACATGTAGAACATGCCGACCGATTTCTATTTCGAATACATACGAAGAATATGAGATTTATGGTATTTTAGGTATTTGTAGGAAATACCGTATACATATAAATTTTAATGATATGATTGTCATGAGTACTTGCCGTGCATATATGCTAGTTATGGATGTATGATCTATTTGGAGAAAGGATTCGCCCAAATACATGTTTCGGCCAACGTACGCTATGTATGTTATTAAGTGTAGTCTAAGTGTTTGTTGAAATGCCTAAATCAATATGATTTATTCCTGCCATATGTATTGGATGTAAGAACATGATTGTTGTGTATTAGACATCTCCTTGATATAAGGATCTGTCATATTATATGTTAAAATCAACATACGTCAAGTACGTTGGAATTGTGTAGTCTAAGTGCTTGTATAGATGCTTGCGTGAGTAAGTACTTAGTAAATGGTGTTGTAGACTAGTGTTGAGATAGGATTCTCAACTACGTCGACGATGTGTATGATTTCCTCCATGTACGTTGTTGAATTGAATTCCTTATATATGAAATGCTTGTGTATGCTTAACTGCGTATGTTATACCCTATAATATGTTGATAACATGCTTGGATTACTTGATATTTCAATTTCGTCTCTCTTATATGCTTACTGATTCAGATTGCAAGTGTTTGGGGCTATGATATAGTCCAGGCAGTCGGTAACAGACTTGAACTTATGGTTAAATTCTATTCACCATGTAGGACATGTTTGACGAACCCGAACCGAGCGTTGCTTGTCGACAGTGGTTAGGCCACACGAGGTGCTTATGCACTTCATGTCGATCACCTCAATGGGCGCTCATACCAGTCGAACTCGTCCAGTAACCCGATTAGCCCGATGTATGTTAACCATGTATGGACGTTACTTCCTGAATCTAAAGTACCAAACTTACCAGTGAAAATTCTGCTAACCATGGTACCTCGATCCGCTAAGACTCATGAGCTGGGTATGTTGGTATGAGACACTATGGTCGAGCTGTCGGCCTACGCTAGGGCCATGTGCCTCCCCGTAGTGACCAGTGAGCAATCCAGACTCGTGAGCCGAGTATGGTGGTATGGGACACTATATTCGAGCTATCGGCCTACACTGAAAGGTGATGGGGGAGCGGTGCAACGAGTGCGTGCAACAGCCCCCACAGCCCTTTGTAGTGACCTCGAGCATACTCTGAGTCTATGTGGAGGCGACGACCCTTCCGTAGCAACAAGAGTACAAACTAGGCTTGTATTGATAAGGTAATGGGGGAGCGGTGCAACGAGTGCGTGCAACAGCCCTGACAGCCCTTGTAGTGACCTAGAACCATATCATCGTATGAGAATACTAGGAGTGATGACCCTAGACTGGATCATTATTGGGAATTGATATAAGGGAGGTACCTTAGCTTCCTAATCCTATTGTATGAAAGGACTAATAACAACTCGGTAATCATATTCATATCGCATTGCATGTGCCTGGAAGATGTGGAGCACTGAGTGAAGAAAGTATGCCACCGACGTAAGATGGTGTCGCATGAGGGAGTATTTTGGCGAGGGCATATATTATGTCATTTCATTCTTGCATTAATTATAGTATTTAGGAATGTTTGATTTGCTTGCTTTATCATTATCGCTTGATTGATTTGATAACATGTTAACCTTTACTCTATGATTCCACTGAGTTGGCCACTCACTCCCATGTTACAGGATGGTGTTGTACACACCAACCAGTCCCTATTTTAGTTTTAGATGATGGCGCTGCTTGTGAAACGGAGCCAGACTTGTATGATGATGAGGAGGATTTCTCCCATTGGTGGTTATCAGACGGGTCTATGTAGACGTCATGACACTTGTCATTTTGTATTTTTAAAGAAGTCATGTCTATTCTTTTGTTCATTTTTTTGGAGTATACATGTAGATATTTAAACTGGTAACATGTTCACACTCTGGAGACTTACAACAGTTTATATATGTTATATATCTAACACAGTCTTTCGCTTGCATAATTTAACTATCTCCGGAGTAGGATATGTTATTTTGGTATAATCCCACTCATGTTTAATGCACTCATACAGCCGACATTCATCCATCATTGAAAATTTTGCATGAGTGATGTTCGGGAACTCGGGAGTGGAGTTTATGCTCGACCCCCGATTTTCAGGGCGTTACACCAACCCACACCATCCACTTGCACATGGACGTCCAGCCTAGTGGGCCTAGGCGTCCCAAAAATCTAATGGGTCTAGGATGCTTTTGGCCACATCAGTGGGCCACCATCATCAGAAACAAAAGAGGGAAGAAGAGAGAGGAAGAGAGAGAGAGAGAGAGGGATCAAGGACCATAGGGGAGGATCCCGACACTATGAATCCTCCACCAATGTAATCTACACCTTTCATATGACATGCATGCATGCATAAGATCTCTACAAATAAAGAAATTTCTTAGGTGGGGATGCCATCCCCACCATACATTTATGGTCTAGTTGACCCAACAAATCTAAGATCAAAATGAGTCCATCATGATGGGTGCATGGAAAATGGCCCACCATGGCAACATGCATGCATCGAGTGGGCTTCTAACCACACATCATGGAGCTATGTAGAACCTCCACCATTGATTGGTGGGTCCTACATACTCCCAAACATGAGGGAAGAAATATGCAAGAAGAAAGGAAGGAAGAAGCTCCAAATGCATCACCCACCTTCAAGATCACCCATCCTCTTCAAGCCATAGACTCCATAGCTCCAAAGGTGGAATTTTAATGGTGGAGATGGTGTTTAGAGGGTGGGAGAGGGAGAGAGAAGAGGGAGATATTGCTGGATTTTGGGAGAAATGGTGGATGTACCACCTAGCAAGGAAAGGAAGAAGAGAGAAATGAGTGAGAAGAGAAGAGAGAGGAGAGTTGTAGGAAAGTAAATATGAGTTTTGGGAGAAAGGGACTACTAGGGAAGAGAAATATATGGGGAAGTAAAAAGAAATCTCATGATTATTTTAGAAAAGAGAAACTCATAATTACTAGGCTAGGATAGGCATTGTAACGTCTCAGAAAAATCCGTATAGAAACCTGAGTACCACCTCAGGTAGAAATCACTTAGGATTAATTCCTTTAGAAATTAAGCCTAAGTTAACTAGCACTATGATAGATTAGCTGTGAAATTAGTACTGATCGCTTTAAATATATTTTGCAAGACCCAAAACTTGTGGAATCATTAACGCTATAACGTCCTGAAACCTAGGATCAAACTCTAAACCCGTTTGCTCTCAGGAACCCTTTGAAACTTTGTATTGGATCTAGACCGCGTGTCAAAAGTTCGATATCTACAATCTCAGACCATTATGACCGCTTAGTTGGACTTGACAATCGTTTCGAAAATTAAGCCCAACTGATGTCCTAGGACTATTTCATTGAGCCTAGAGTAAGGAGTGTGAGAAAGAGTAGAATTCTTTATAAATTAAATATGATTTAAATAAATCTAGCACGTGTCGCTTGCAGGTTAATTATAAGCATTCAGACCGTTAGAATTTGACCCAAATACACCCTCGGATCAGGGAACATTTTCCACTCATGTCAGTGTACTTGGAATCCCTGATCGAGTCTCAGTGACCGCTGAACTAAAACTGGTCCGCCACGTGCGATCTGGAAACCCGATCGAACTGAAAACTTAATGTGATCAGGATCCAACATCCATAAGCTTAAGTCCGATCGCATTTAGTCAGGGGACCTTCAGAAACGTTCTTTTGGATCGAAAAAGACCCGATTTGGCTATAACCCAAGTATACCTTGGTTTAAAGTCAAAATAGGTGAGTTTCTAACCTATTTAAAGACCTTAAACCCTCCCACATCCCTTTCATATGAATTTTCAAGAAACCCTAGGAAAGAGAAGAGAGAAAGGAGAGAGATTGTATAAGAGTTGTGAGGGAAAGTTCCTGTCACTCGATCCTGCTATTACACGTGCTTAGCCATCGTATTCTAATCACTCTTCCGGTGATTCTGACGTCATTCTAGGTAAGAAAACTCTAACCTTAACCTGTTTTAGGAATTCTATCAATACAAGTAGCAAAGTAGCTGACTTATCTTGTGATATAGGTCGTCATATTGACGTTGACAAAGCGTAAAGTTTCTATTCGATTCGTTACGCTTCTACGACATAAGGTGAGGATTTTAGATACTTAGGTTATCTATTTTCAAAGCTTTCAATGTTGTTTAATAGTAGATTATCGACAAGGATGTTGTTTGACATGTAGAACATGCTATCTGTTTTTCATTTCGATTACGTACGAAGAATATGAGATTTAGGGTATTTTAGGTATTTGTAGGAAATACCGTATACATCCGTATTTTGCTGATATGATTGCCATGAGTATTTGTCATGTTATTATACTAGTTAGGCATGTATGATCTGTTTGGCGAAGAGATTCGCCCTAATGCATACTTTGGGTCGACATACGCTATGTAGACAAATGTGTGTAGACTAAGTGTTGTATAAAAGTATGTATTAGTAAGTATTGAGTGAATGGTGTTGTAGATCAGTTTGGAGATTGGATTCTCAACTAATATGATGATGTACATGATTTCCTCTATGTTTGTTATATTGAACTGATTTCCTTATGTTCATATGAAATACTTGTGTTTGATGGAATTGGTTATGTTATATGTTATAACATGTGCTAACATGCTTGGATTACTTGTATTTCACTTCTGTCATTCTCATATGATCATTGATTTAGATTACAAGTGCTTGGGGCTATACTCTAGTCCAGGCAGTCAGTAACAGATTCAAATTTGTAGTTGTATTCTATTTGCCACGAAGGATGTGTCGACGAACTCGAGTCGTGCTCTGGTTGACGGCAGTGGTTAGGCCACACGAGATGCTTATGCACTTCATGTCGTTCAGCTTGAGGTACGCTCATACTAGTCGAGCTCGTTAAGTAACCCGACTGACCATTGTATGTTCACCTTATATTGGTCATAACTGCTTGAACCTAGGGTACTGAACTTACCAATGAAAACCCTGATAACCATGGTACCTTGATCCATTAAGACTCATGAGCTGGGCATGGTGGTATAGGACACCGTGGTCGAGCGGTCGGCCTACGCTGGGGCCATAAACCTCCCCATAGTGACCAGTGAGTACCTTACACTCGTGAGCCGATTGTGGTGGCATGGGATGCTACATTCTAGCTGTCAGCCTACTCTGATTGGTGACGAGCCCTTTGTAGTGACCTCAAGCGTATTCTGAGTCTACGTGAGGCGACGACCCTTCCGTAGCAATAAGAGTACAACTAGGCCTGTATTGATAAGGTGATGGGGGAGTGGTGCAACGAGTGCGAGCAACAGCCCTGGCAGCCCTTGCAGTGACCTAAAAATATATCATCGTATGAGACTACTAGGAGTGACGACCCTAGACAGGATCCTTATTGGGAATGATATAAGGGAAGTACCTTAGTTTTCTAATCCTGCTGTTTGAAAGGACTAATAACAATTCGGTAATCATATCCATATCGCACTGTATGTACCTGGAAGAAGTGGAGCACTGAGGGAAGAATGCATGCCGCGGACATAAGATGGTGTCGCATGAGGGAGTATGTCGATGAGGGCACGCATCATTACTGCATCTCATCCTTGCATTAATAACAGTATCTAGGAATGTCTGATTGTTTTCTTTACTATTATCGCGTGATTAATTTGATAACATGCTAATCTTTGCTCTATGATTCCACTGAGTTGATCACTCACTCCTACATTACGGGACGATGTTTGCAACACCTACCAGACTCTGTCTTAGATGCAAATAGCAAGGCGATTCAAGAGCTGGAGCTGGACTACTACGAGGATCAGGACGAGTTCTCGTACATGCAGTTTTCTGACGGCTTCGCATAGGTGGCCTGGATCAGCAGGATTTTGCTAGTTGGACTATCATATGACCTTTGATTTTGGTTTGTTATATGTATTTATGGCTCAGAGTTATATTCATACTTTGGAGACAGTTCGAGATTGTTTTGTTTTTACATACAGTGATATATATATATATATATATATATATATATATATATATATATATATATATATATATATATATATCTTTCAGTCTTTTGCTTGCATTTTATCACTAGATCTGGAGTATGAATTGTTGTTTGGTAAAATCTCACTCATGTTAATGCACTAACTTAGACAACATTGAATCATAAGCAAATTTGTTGCATAAGTGATGGTCTGGAACTCGGGAGTTGGGTTTCTATACGACTCCTGATTTTTAGGGTCTTACAGGCAATCATGGTAGCTTACATAGAAAAAGGTACATTTGGGTGGGGCCCACATGTGGAAATGTGTAAGGGTCTAGGCGGATCCCACATGCATGATCAATGGCCCATATAATACACGACCTATAACTTATGATATACACATCGGATGGACACACGAGATGCGGTGTTGGAACCGCAGCATCAATGCAGTCGCAATGGCATAGGTTTCAAGTCGATCCGGGTTGGGAAAGCAAGATGGAACTTAAGGATGACCTTAAATGAAATTTATAGATCGCAGGTCACCGGGATTCGACCGGAAGGACCGCAGGACCTAAAGGAACAAAATGGATACTTGGGTAGGGTCTTACATGCTCAATCCTATAATCTAACAACATTTGTTTCATCTAGAGGAGTTGTACACAGCAACTACCTATAGCGATGTATTCAACCTCGGTAGTTGTAACGCCCGTGAAAAATCCGTACTTGGGCTCGAGTACCAACTCGACCCGAAATCGCGTAGAATTAATTTCCATGAAAATTAAGCGTAAGTTAGCTAGCGCAACGCTAGAGTAGTTGGGAAATAGTCCCTGATCACTTTAAATATGTTCTACAAGACCCAAATCGAGTAGAACAAATAACTCTACAATACTCTATAACCTCGGATCAAACTCTAAGCAAGTTTGTTCTCTGGACCACATTGAATTTTTGTATTGGATCTAGACCGCACGTCGTAAGTCTGATACTTTCTATCTTAGACCGTTAGAACCACCCAGCTGGACTTGACAATCATTTCAAAAATCAAGTCAAACCGATAATCACAGACTGTTTCATTGAGCTCGGACTGAAGAGATCGCGAATAGGGACAGAATTGAAATTTCAAATTCAAATCTGGCACATGACTTGACGCGTCAGTATTAAGCGTTCTGACCGTCAGAATTCATCCAGATTACACCCTCAGATCAGGAAAAATTTCTATTTCATATCATGAGACTTTCAGCCCTGATCTACGTGCGGTGACCGCTGAACTGAAACTGGTCCGCCACGTACGATCTGCGAACCCTGCCGGACTGAAAACTTAATACGTGCTATATCTGGTACGCATGAGCTTAAGTCCGATCGCAATTGACCAGGGGACCACCAGAAAGCAACTTTTGGACCGAAACAGCCCCGAAATGGATAGACACCAAGTAAACTTCGTTCCGGAGCCTGTTTCCGGCATTTTTAAGGTTATAAAAGGGGTTGAAACCCTCATTTCTCTCTCCCATCCGAAAATTGTAAACCCTAGCAAAAGGAGAGAGAGTTTGAGAGAGAGAGTGGAAGGGATTTTTCCCGTCTCCGAGCCACCGACTGCTGGTGCTTCAGCAACTCTTCCCAATCACCTGGCTGGTGATTTCTCCGTTCTTTCAGGTATAAAACTACCCTAGAACTTGCTGATTTAGGGTTTACTTAGATTCATAGCGTGTTAGCTAACGTAACTTGTAAAATAGGTTCTCCTACTGCCGTAGACGAAGCATACACGCTCCGTTCAAAATCACGCATCCGTAAGACCTAAGGTGAGGATCTTAGACGCTTTGATTGACGGTTTACAATGCTTTCAATGTCGTTTAATAGTAGATTATCGACGGCATCGCCGTTTGACATGTACAACATGCTCTCCGTTTCCTGTTTCGTAAATTAACGAAGGATATGAGATTTAGGGCATTTTAGTCATTTGTAGGAAGTACGGGTTACATTCATATTTTTCTGACGTGATTGACATGGCTTGTTGTTGCATTAGGAAGTTAGAAATGCGTGCATAATTAGTTTGGCAAAGAGATTCGCCTAATTGCGCACTTTGGGTCGACATACTATATGTAGACTTAAGTGTGTAGTGTATGTGTTTGTATAAATGTTTGTATTAGTATGTATTGAATTGAATGATGTTATGAGATAGTTTGAGATTGATTTCTCAATTAATATGCAGACCTAAATGATTTCCTACATGTTGACTGTATGCATGATTTCATCACATGCATGGAATATATGTGTTAGAAGATTTTCTTAAGTTGAATGTTATAACATGTGTTAATATGCTCACATGATTGTATTTCAATTTCAATACTCTCACTTAAATTGCTGATGTGATTTCATAAATGTTTGGGACTAGACTTAGTCCAGGCAGTCGGTAACCGAGTGAATTCGTGGCTGACTGGTCATAGCCACGAACGACGCGTCGATGAACGCGATTCGTGTTTGGGGTTGGCGGCAGTGGTTAGGCCACGCGAGTGTTTTACGCACTTCATGTCGTTCGACTTGAGATGCGATCGAGCTAGTCGAGCCCGTCAAACAACCCGACTGGCCGATGTATGTTCACCTTGTATGAGTCATAACTGCTTGAACCTAGAATACTGAACTTACCATTGTAAACCCTGTTAACCATGGTACCTTGATCCACGAAGACTCATGAGCCGGGCATGGTGGTATGGGACACCGTGGTCAAGCTGTCGACCTACGCTGGGGCCACAAACCTCCCCGTAGTGACCAGTGAGCACCTAGACTCGTGAGCAGATTATGGTGGTATGGGACACTATATTCCAGCTGTCGGCCTACACTGATCAGGCGACGAGTCCTTTGTAGTGACCGCGAGCGTATTCTGAGTCCACGGGAGGCGACGACCCTTCCATTGCAGTAGAGTACGGTAGGCCTGTATTGATAAGGTGATGGGGGAGCCGTGCAACGAGTGCGAGCAACAGCCCTGGCAGCCCTTGCAGTGACCTACGAAATATACATCGTATGAGATTACTAGGAGTGACGACCCTAGACAGGATCTGTGTTGGGATTGATATAAGGGAAGTACCTTAGTTTCCCAATCCTGCTGTTTGAATGGACTAATAACAACTTGGAAATCATATCACCATAGCATTGCATGTGCCTGGAAGATGTGGAGCACTCTAGGCAGTGTGGCATGCCACGGTCGTAAGATGTTGCCATATGAGGGAGATCGTCGGTGAGGGCATACATCACGTCATGTCATCTTGCATTAACAATAGTATTATGATTGTCTGATTTACTGCTTTACTATTATTGCATGATTGAATTGTGAACATGCTAATCTTTGCTCTATGATTCCACTGAGTTGATCACTCACTCCCACGTTACGGGATGGTGTTTGCAACACCCACCAGACCCTGTTGTAGATGCAGGTGAGGCTGAGATCCAGGAGGTGGAGCCAGATATCGACGAGGACCAGGACGAGTTCTCGTACATGCAGTATCACGATGGCTTCCCGTAGGCGACCTGGATCGATGGGACTTTAGTGGGACTATTTTAAATATTACATTTTTGTTCATGTATATGTATATGAGACTCGGAGATGTAGTCATACTTTGGAGACAGATGAGATTTACTTTGTTTTTCTATACAGTGATATATATATTGTTTAGTCTTCCGCTTGCTTTTATCACTGGATCTGAAGTATGAATTGCAGTTTTGGTATACTTTTACTCATGTGAATGCTTTAAATCAGACAACATTAAATCATAATCATTTTTGTTGTATAAGTGACGGTCTGAAACTCGGGAGTTGAGTTTATACACGACCCCCGATTTTCAGGGTGTTACAGTAGTGGACAAGGATATCAAATTTTGTTTCTTACTCTGTCAAGATACCAAACAATTTTCGATATAGAAACAGCCGCCACTGGCTGATTTGCAATCATCTAAATTTCTAGCCCAATCGGTTTCTAAATATCTGACAATGATGGTAGATGTTTCAAATGGATACCATAGTCTGAAGGTGGTTGTTCCAATCACATATTTGATAATTCTTTCAACTGTTGTTAGGTGTGATTCCTTAGGATCAGCCTGATATCGCGCACATGCTCCCACACTAAATGATATATTTGGATGACGTGCTGTGAAATATACTAAGCTTCCTATCATGCTTCGGTATAGGTGTTGATCCACACTCTTGCCATTTATATCTTTGAAGAGTTTGAGTGTGGTGCTCATGGGAGTATGATAGATACGGCCAGATTCAAGTCCATATCTTTTTACTAAGTCCTTAGCATACTTGTTCTGACACACAAAAATCCCATTATGCAATTGCTTCACTTGTAGTCTTAAAAAGAAGTTTAACTCACTCACCATACTCATTTCAAATTCAGATTTCATGAGATCAACGAAGCTATGAGTAGTATCTTCACATGTAGAACCAAAGACTGTGTCATCCACATAGATCTGGGCAATGAGCAATGAATTCTATCTTTTGTATGAATAGTGTTTTATCTAAATTACCCCTACAGAATTTACGGTCCAAAAGAAATTGTGTTAAACGTTCATACCAAGCACGTGGTGCTTGTTTGAGGCCATAAAGTACTTTTCCCAACCGAAAGACATGTTAAGGATACTTGGGGTCTGAAAATTGCTTTGGTTGTTCTACATAAACTTCTTCATCAAGTACCCCATTGAGAAATGCACTTTTGACATCCATTTGAAATAGTTGAAAGTTTAATGCACATGCAATAGACATGAGAATCCTGTTTGATTTAAGGCGAGCTACAAGAGTAAATGTTTCATCAAAGTTAATGCCTTCTATCTGTGAATATCCTTGTGCTACCAATCTTACTTTATTTCTAATCACATTGCTAGATTCATCGGATTTATTCTTGAAGATCCATTTGGTTCTGATAATATTTGTATCAAGTGGTCTGGGAACTAGTTTTCATACCTCATTTCTCTGAAATTGTTGAAGTTCTTCGTGCATAGCATTTATCCAATATTCATCTTGAAGAGCTTCCACAATATTCTTAGGCTCAATCTTTGAGGTGAAGCAAAAGTGAATATAAATTCTTTCTATCTAATGTCGGGTTCTTACACCATCATTAGGATCTCTAATGATTTGATTTAGAGGGTGATCCCTAATGATGGGTATTACATGACGGTTGAGGTTCATTAGATGTGGAAGTTTTGTTATCTGATTTACCGAGAATGCATGAATACACATCATCTTCTAATTCATTCAAGGAACTTTCTTCTTCATGGGGTTGGTCATTAACCACCACATTAATAGATTTTTGAATGGTGAGGGTCCTCAGATTGTATTCTCTATAAGCATGACTATTCAAGGCATACCCTAGAAAGATGCCTTAGTCACTTTTAGACTCAAACTTTCCCTAGGTGTTCTCTGTCTTTCAGAATATAACATTTACTACCCAAGACACGGAAGTATTTCACACTAGGTTGTTTTTCGTACCATAGCTCGTATGGTGTTTTGTTTAAACCTGATCTTAGATATATTCTATTTATTATCTAGTAAGCGGTATTTACTGCTTCAGCCTAGAAGGTTTTGGCCATATCCTTTCCATTCAGCATAACTGAGCCCATTTCTTGTAGTACTCGATTCTTTCTTTCAATAACTCGATTTTTTTATGGAGTTTTTTGGCTAAGAATTCATGGTGAATTCCTTTCTCATCATAATATCTTTGAAACCGTTCATTTTCAAATTCACCACCATGATCACTCCTAATACGATTTATGTAGTATCCTTTTTCATTTTGAAGACGCTTTGCCATAATTACAAATTCAGCAAAAGCATTAGATTTTTCTTGAAGAAAGGAGACCCAAGTAAATCTAAAGTAGTCATCTACCACCACTAAGAAGTATCTTTTTCTACCATGGCTTTCAACTTTGGTAGGACCCACTAGTTCCATGTGTAGCAAATCCAATGGCTTTGATGTTGCTATGGTGGTTGTCTTTTTGGGTCCGACTTTTATCTGTTTACCCTTTAGACAGTCACCACATACAATCTTTTCTTCCTTTCTAATCTTGGGAAGTCCTCTTACCAAATTCCTCACTTTTTATAGCCATATGACATTTTTTGGACAATACATTCTCATTACTACTTTCAATAACGTAGTTGTCACGCCCCAAACTCAAAAAATGGGCTCATAAAATTCCTGATTGTCGAATCTGGTGCCTACAACCTCCGTAGTGTCCCATTCTCAGCTTTTGACACTCATATGCTAGATTCCGATCCTGGGATCCTATAAGGAGGATTTTCGATATGAATTTTTTTCGTAATGGAGCATAACCACAAGCATAACCAAGTCACAAAACAACATCACCACATATCCACTATATAAAAAACTTTAAGTACACTGCGGAAAGGGAAGTACATGGTGATCAAAAGGCTCCCAAATAATCTGATGCACACTCCTGCCTCGGCGCTGCTATGATCTAATGTCACCTGCACGTAATGATCGTGGATAAGCTTATAAAATCTTAGAGGGTGGTGTAAGTGTGTACGTAAGGCAAGTTCCAAGTATACAGTATTAGAATAATGCAAAAATATGCTGGTAAGTCCATGAATACTATCAGTCGTACCAAAGCTATGCGATGCAAGACATGAATGCTATTGGCCATACCAAGGCTATGCAATGCGAGGCCTACGTAGCCAAATGTCATATGCGAGATGCAATACAAGCATGCCAGTCCTCATTAAGTACATATATCAGTACAGTTCTCCTTTGGGATATCACCAGGGTCTAATACACTCCACACTGACTGTCGCCTCCCTAACCGCATAGCCCAGGAAGCGGAATAAACCAAACTATCCGCCTGACTAGTAGTCTGTCAATACCTACCCGTCTTGTCGATAGCGGACTCATTTATGACCCGGTCAAACTCAGCTAGCTTACAACCCCCTCACTCGAGCGCGAGATGAGGGGGTGTGGCGGATAAGGCCACACCCCCTTCCAACCAACCACGAGATAGTAGGAGACGTAGCCTACTGATATTCGACACTTGAGTGCTCGCATATCCACTCGGTCTAGACATTGGAACATCTCCCAGTACCAAAAATGTTCTAGAATTTTTACCCAAGTACATCCTATGTGCCCACGGTGCTAGAGTAAATATTTTCAGTATCTAATTTGGCCATCCACGATGTGCTTGTGGAGGCCAAGACCCTGATGTTACTAGGGCGTACAATGATCATGTCACACATGTGAGATGCATGAGTCACAACAATCTTGCGCGTACCACGCGCTCATGTGGGTAACTCCTATCAGTTAGTCCCATAAATAATCTGCCCAATGGCATATACTGTGATTAGTCACTACTCATATCAAGCATACATATGATGCATATGGCATGAGTCATGAATTATACTAAACATGTTATATGGTAATGAACTATCCTCACAACGAAGATGGGCCTATATGGTGTACACACAATAAGTATGGGCTTATCAATGGGCCCTAGGGAGAGTCATAATGTGGACATTTGACTAACATTATTCTTACAATGTGGACGTCAAACCATCATTGCTCCCAAGGCATGGCTCGTCATAAACATCATTACACAAACCATGGTGAAGTCACACATTACAGTGGACCTTATATACATCTCATTGGGCCTCGACCCAAGGGCCACAAATGCATCAAATGGGCCGCATCACATGGGCCTCATATCTATCAAGGTGGGCCTCAATAATGGGCCTCATATATCACATCGGGCCTTATCAAACGGGCCCCAAGTATGTCACATCGGGCCTAATCAAATGGGCCGAATCAATGGCCTAGATCAAATGAGCCAAGTCGAATTCATCTATTTTTAGAAATCAATATAGAGTATTGTATAAAAATTAACTATATTAAAAGATCAACTAGACCATACCATATTTAACCGTGTTGATAATGATTTTCATGGCACGATTAAATTCCAGTGGGCCCCATCATAAGGTTTACTTCCCATCCAGCCTATTCATAAGGTCACAAAGACCTGGATTTAGAGGGAAAACAATATCATATTGGTCCAAACTTTGAAGACCAAGGATTTAATGGTGGATGTTCAAACCCACTATTTCTCTATAATATGGTCCACCTGATAACTGGATCTGTCTCATTTTTCTTCCATCATAAGCCTTAAAATTATCTTTCAAAATGGTTAGACAGTTTGGTGCAACACGTGCATCATGGTGGGTCCCATAGGGATGGACGGTATAGATAAAGTACATACCTCATGGTGGAGCCCACACTGATGGAAGGTGTCAATTACAATACATACATCGGTGGGTCCCACGTAGGGCCCACCATAACGTTCCATCCAATCTGTTAATAAGGTCACACAGACCCAAATAAAGAGGAAAAATAAATTTCATAAAGATCTAAAACTTCTATGAAATCCTAAGGGATTTCAATGACTGACGATCAATCCCATTGTTCCCTGCCGTGTGGGCCACCTGAGTTGTGTATACGGTTGATTTGAGGGGGGACCGACTGCCCCTAAAGGGGCCCATAAAAGGCACAGTGTTGATGCCCAGCACACATCATGGTGGGGCCCACGGCTAGGACCCACATCCTAGCCCCTTTCTGTCCACGGCGCAATAGGACGCTACTGCGCAGTCCTTTGGACAACAACAGCAATAGTGCCTACTGCTTAATATTTTTTTATTGAAAAACTATTTTCTCGAGGTTTTTTGTAAGTGGGGCCTACATCAGGAGAATCCAACCTAACCATTGGATTCTAAGACTCAAGACGGACCAAACAATCCCAATATTTTGTATGTTTTGACGTGTAAAAACATCAAGGTGGGTCCTAACAATTTTGAATGGTAGAAATCTCAGTTTTTTATGCTATGGCCCACTAGAAAGTCGGATTAGCTTCATTTTTCGGTTCAACACCTAAAATGGGATCAGAAATATGATGGACAGCGTGGATTAGATTCATACATCAAGGTGGGGCCTACATGAGCGGCCCACCCAAAACCTTTCAACCAAGCTAATATATATATATATATATATATATATATATATATATATATATATATATATATATATATATATATATATATATATATATACACACACACACAAACATACATATATACCCTTTTTTTTCCTGTTATTACATCCCACTATCTGTTCACACTCCACTAACCCACGTCTAGTGTCCAGGGACGTTAGACGGATGGTCTGAATATATTATCAAGGTGGGTCCCACATGAACATGGCCCACGTAATTTGGATCAATCCAATATTTGTGTTTTTCCATCACCTCAAGGTAAGGTCCACATGGTTTGAACGGTGTAGATCCAACACGTCCATCAAGTGGGTCCCACGAAGGTGGACGACTTGGATAAATTACATACATCATGGGCCATCAACAAGGGAAGAAGAGAGAGAGAAAAAGAGAGAAAGATCGAGTGATGGAGGGACCCCGGAACTATGGGCCCTCCCTTCCATACATCACAACATATATCAAGCGAGTCCTATTACATGTGGGCCCACTAATCAAAATCAACGGCAGAGATCCTTTCTCCATCAAAATGCAAGGTCTAGATAACCCTATTCAAGCAAGAAAAATAAACATTATGATGGGGTCCATGGAGAATGGCCCCATCATGGAATGATCATAAGAATCAAGGTGGGCTATCGGCCACACCTAGGGTCCAAAGTAAGATCCATACCATCAATCAGTGGGCCCCACTTAGTCCATCATCAAACCATTAAATTTAGGCCTATAAAGCACCCACCGTTTGATCTTCTTAGTCCGATGTAACGCCAAACTTCTTATGTCTCACTTTGATGGAAGGTGATGAGAATTGAAGGGCTTGGATGATGGATCTTGAAATAGAAAGTGGGCCACACACAACACACTCTTTTCTCTCCTTGGAAATGCTTGGATGTCCACCACTTCCTTTGTTGCTTGGAAAATGTGAAGAGAAAGACAGAGAGAGAAAGGGTGGTTGTAAGAGAGGTGATGGGTGTGAGTGATGGATGTGAGTTGATAGATATACTTGACATGTATGGGTGTGTAAGAGAGAGAGAGAGAGAGTTGACTTTGGGGTTGCTCTTGTACTTAACATGAGGTGATTGATTGTTTAATTGATAGGATACGTTGTAGAGATTCTCTTAGGTTTTGCAACGCGCGGTGTTATCCTCGAACTAAACGTGGGCCCATATCTCCTGGCCAGGGTATCAAATTAGTATGCAAGACATGGCGTTGGAACCGCGGCAACGGTGCGATCATAATGGTACAAGTCTTGGATTAAGCTGACTCAAATTTATGGGATACAACTTAGGGTCATGCGTAAATATCAATTATAGGTCGCAAGTTGCCAGAATTCAACTGGAAGGATCGCGGGAGTCTACGAAATGGTACAGAATAGGATATAGGCCTTACAACTCTCCTCATCTAATAAAAGTTTTATCCTCAAAATTTGTACTACCATCATAACTAAACATAACTCATAAGGGAATAGAAAACATAACATCATATATGATCAAAACACAATACAACACATAATCAAACATCGAAAAGATGGGGATAATGCTCTCGAATCTCCGCCTCGCACTCCCAAGATGGCTCATCCATACTACATTGACCCTAGTGCACCTTCACCAAGGGAATGGCCTTGGTCCAGAGGACCTGCTCCTTCCGATCGAGGATACAACTGGTTGATCAACGTAAGAAGCATCCTCACAAACCTCCAATGGTTGTCAATCAATAAAAGGAACGATGTCTGACCCATACTTCCTCAACATAGAGACGTGAAAAATGTTGTGGATGCCAGACAACTGAGATGGCAAGGCAAGCCGATAGGCTATGGCTCTAACGCGCTCGTTAATCTCAAAAGGTCTTATAAATCTCGGGGTAAGCTTGCCCTTTGCTCCAACACGAACCACACCCTTCATGGGTGAGACCTTGAGATACACATGGTCCCTAATGGTAAACTCTAAGGGACGACACCGATGATCAGCAAAACTCTTCTGTCGGATCTGAGCTGCATGCATCCTCTGCCTGATGATGTCGATGACCTCTTATGTCTGCTACACAAGATTGGGACCTAGGAGATGTCACTTTTCAACCTCGGTCCAACAACTCAGAGATCTACACGGTCTATCATATAATGCCTCAAAAGGAGTCATGTCAATGGTCGCTTGATAGTTGTTGTTGTACATGAACTCAGCCAATCGCAGGTGCTCGTCCCAGCTACCCGAGAAATCAATGCACAGGCCTAAAGTATATCCTCTAGGATCTGGTTGACCCTCTTGGTCTGGCCATTATTTTGTGGATGATACATAGTGCTAGCTACAAATCAGTGCCCATCGCTCTCTAAAAGCTCCTCCAAAACTAAGGCGTGAACTTCGGGTCTCGGTCTGAAATGATCGAGACAAGAACATCGTGCATTCTCACAATCTCATCAACAAATAGCCTGGCAAGCCGATCCAAATGTCAAGTCTCACGAATTGTAAGAAAATATGCTGACTTCATCAAATGATCCATGACAACTCAGATGGCATCATGGCCGCACTAAGTCCTCGCCAAACCCATGATAAAATTGGTAGATACGTGCTCCCACTTCCATAATGAGATGTTCAACGACTGCAAGGGACCCAGGGGTCTCTGATGATCGGCCTTAACACGTTAGCATGTGTCACACTTGACTATAAAACTGGCTATCTGGTGCTTCATCCCCGCCCAAAAATACTCACGCCTCATATCACAATACATCTTTGTCAAGCCAGGGTAGATAGAGAACCACGATTAATGTGCCTCAGTCATAAGACCTCTGCGTAACTCAGCAATATCCGGGACACATAATCGGCCTCTGAAGTGAAGTCCACCATCAGAACCAATCTGCCAATTTGACTGACTCTCAGATGCTGCCTCTCCCTGATAACTCTGTATTAACTCGTTTGCCTACTGAGCCTCGATCACCCTTGTGACAAGAGAGGCTTGAATCGATAGGCTCGATAACTACAAAATAAAAGGCTGCAAGCCAATCTTGAAGTCAAATGCAGACACATACTCATGCATCTTCCACTCCTGAATCATCATGTGTGCCAATAAGCCTCGTGGATGATGGCTAAGGGCATCCACCACCATGTTCACCTTGCCTAGGTGGTACTGAAGATCAAAATCATTGTCCTTCAAGAGCTCCATCCAATGCCTCTACCTCATGTTCAACTTGGACTAAGAGAACAGATACTTCAAGCTCTCGTGGTCAGAGAAGATCTTGAACCTCACCCCATAGAGATAGTGCCTCCACACCTTCAGTGTGAAGACAATTACTACCAGCTCCAGATCATGCGTGGGGTAGTTCAACTCATGGACCTTGAGGTGGTAAGATGGGTAAGCCACTGGCTTCCCATGCTACATCAGGATAGCACCCAAGCCAACTCTCAAGGCATTGGTAAATACAACAAATCCATCACTCCTAGAGAAAAGAGTGAGGACAGGAGTGGACGTGAGGCGGCCGTTCAGCTCCATAAATCCTTGCTCATAAGTGTAGCTCCAAACGAACTCAGTGCCCATCCGGGTCAACCTGGTCAACGGGGCTGCAATACGAGAGAATCCCTCAATGAAATGTCGGTAATAGCCCGCCAAACCAAGGAAACTGCAGATCTCAGACGCGTTCATAGGCTAGCCCCACTCACGCTAGGCATCAATCTTTGAGGGGTCCACTACGATGCCCTGCCTCATCACCACATGACCGAGGAACTTCACCTCCTCCTGCCAGAATTCACGCTTCTCCAGCTTCACGTAAAGCTGGTGTGCACGGAGGGTCTACAAGGTAATCTCCATATGCCGCTCATGTTCCTCACGGGTCCTTAAATATATCAGAATGTCATTGATGAACACCATAAAAAATTGGTCGAGATACAGACGGAAGACCTGATTCATCAACTGTTGAATACTGCGAGCATATTGGTCAGCCCGAAGGACATGGCCTGAAACTCAAAATGGCCATAGCGTGTCCTGAAGGTTGTCTTAGGGATATCCTCATCTCGGACCCAAACTTGATGAAAACCGAACGGTAAGTCTATCTTCGAAAAGAACTGCACCTCCTGTAGCTAATGAAAAAAATCATCGTTCCTCAAGAGCGGGTACTTGTTCTTGATCGTGACCTTGTTGAGTTCGCGGTAGTTGACACAAAGCCTCAACGAGCCATCCTTCTTCTTCATGAAGAGTACCGATCCTACCCACGACAAACTACTAGGACGGATTAAGCCTAGATCATGCAACTCGTCCAACTACTTCTGTAGTTCACGCAACTCCAACGGTGTTATACGATACGGGGCCTTCGAAATAGGCGCAGTGCCGAGCACAAGATCAATCTAAAACTCGGGGTGCCCTGAGGTGGTAACCTTAGAATCTCCTAGAACACATCGGGAAAACCACAAATGACTGGCAGCTGGTCGATACTCAAAGAAACTGACTCCTTAATGGCACACAACAATAGGCAAGAAAGTTGCTCTCCTCTGGGCTCTGCAACAAACTGTAACTCTAGCACGTTGGGTATACAGAACATGACTGCCCTCACGGAGCAATCCAATATGGCATGGTACTTGGTGAGCTAATCCATGCTCAGGATAACATCAAACTCAAAAATCAACAATACAAACAGACCAATAGGTAAAAAGATATCCCCAATCAGAACGGGGCAAGATGCGCATAATCGGTCTATCACTGCAGTCTTCCCCCAGGCGTCGATACTGACAAACCCTCACGAGTAGACTTCAACGGTAAACTGGTCGATCAACAGAATCATCAGTCATAATGGAATGCGATGTGCAAGAATCAAACAATACACGTGAAATGCATGTAGAAACAGGGAGAGTACCCTCGACTACCCCTCCTGATGACTGAGGGTCTAGCTAGGTGTCATAAAATTTACCCTGGGCCTGCTGGGGAGGTGCATGTCCCCTCTGAGGTCTCTGATGCTACTATTTCTATTGTGGCGGCTGCCTCTGCTGTTGGGGGGAGGTCTAGGAGGATGATGTTGGTGCCCTCAACAGCAGAGGCAACCGCCACAACAGCAACAGTAGCTGGGAGGTCATGCACACTAAGCACCTAAGAACGGTCCCAGAGGTGGTGCTAGGGGTGCTATTGGTGCTCGGAATGTTGAGGGGTCATGCGTCACTGCTATGGACGAAGCTATTGCTGCTGGGAGCTATCGGAGGCTGGCTTCCACTTTGGGTCTCCTCTCTAGTCGCGGGCCCTCTGCAAACTGGCCCAATCTGCCTCGTAGACCTGAACCCTCTGTACAATCTACTCAAAGCTTGGAAGCATGTGTCAGATCACAAGGCTGCTGAGGATAGGATGCAAGTCATTCTCAAAATGGCGGGCCTTTAGCCCCTCATCATCGATAAGGTATTTAATGAACCTTGATAGCTTAATGAAACGTGCCTCATACTGCGACACGGATATGTCTCCCTAGACCAAAGTCTCGAACTCTAATGTGCACTGCTGTCAAACGTGCTCAAGAAAGAACTTCCAGTTGAATCAGTCTACAAAGTCCTCTCAGGTCCACTCAAAATCAGCCGCTACCACTTAGGTGACTGATGCCCACCAGTGTTAAGCCTCACCCTAGAGAAGAAATATAGCTAATGGGATCCACTGCTGGGTCATACATCTCATAGTGTCAAAAATCTTCTCCAACTCAGAGTGTCATATCTCTGCTGCAGTAGGGTCTGGCACACCCTAGAACCACAAGGGATCTGCCTTAGAAAGTCTCTGAGAAGGATGTCATGGGCTCATACTTTACCTGGGCTAGCGTAACAATGGGCCGCCCGCCCTGCCCGTGAAAGATATCGGCCATGGTCTGCAGCATCTGCTGAAGTTGCTCTACAGTCCTACAGTCACGGGTGCTATCGGGGCTACATAAGGCTCACACGAGGGAGCCGGAGTCACTCGGGTCGCTTTCCTAAGCGGCATGTCCTAAAAGAAGGAACAAGGGCCTATCAGCCTCTAAAATTCTTGAAGGCATAAACGTTAAGGGTTTATGTCAGAAAATTGTTAAGTTATTCGAACTTGGACCTATTTATTCTAAGTTCATAGTAGATATGTGATGTGATCGTCAGGTATTCCAAGGTTATGCTCTGATACCAACTTTTGTCACGCCTTAAACTCAAAAAATGGGCTCACAAAATTCTCGATCGCCGAATTCGGCCCCAATAGCCTCTATAGTGCCCCATTCTCGACTCCAGGCACTCATATGCCAAATTCTGAACCTGGGATCCTATAAGGAGAATTTTTTATATGAATTTTTTTGTAATGGAGCATAACCACAACCATAACCAAGTCACGAAATAACATCACCACATATCCACTATATCAAAAACTTTAAGTACAATGTGAAAAGTAAAATATAAGGTGATTAAAAGGCTCCAAAATAATATGATGCGCACTCCTGCCTTAGCGCTGCTACGATCCAACGTCACCTGCATACAATGGTCATGCATAAGTTTATAAAAGCTTAGAAGGTAGTGTAAGTGTGTGCAGAAGGCAAGTGCCAAGTATGTAGTATCAGAGTAATGTAAAAATATGCTGGTAAGTCCATGAATACTATCAGTCGTATCAAGGCTATGCGATGTAAGACATGAATGTTATCGGCCATACCAAGTGTAACGCCCTGAAAATCGGGGGTCAAGCATAACTCAGTTGCCTATTTCCAGAACATCACTTATGCAACATTTTTTTGATGATGGATGAATGTTATCTGTATTAGGGCATAAAACATGAGGTAGATTAAGCCAAAATAGCAAACATAATTCAGGGACAGTCTGAAAACATGAACGAAAGACTGAAATACATATATAAATCAATATAAGTTGTAACGCCCTGGAAAAATCCGTACTTGGACTCGAGTACCAACTCGACCCGAAATCGCGTAGGATTAATTCCTTTAGAAAATAAGTGTAAGTTAGCTAGCGCAACGCTAGAGTAGCTAGGAAATAGTCCCTGATCACTTTAAATATGTTCTACAAGACCCAAATTGAGTAGAACCAATGACTCTATAATACTCTATAACCTCGGATTAAACTCTAAGCAGGTTTATTCTCTGGACCACTTTAAAACTTTGTATTGGATGTAAACCGCACGTCGAAAGTCCGATACCTGCTATCTTAGACCGTTAGAACCACCTAGCTAGACTTGATAATCATTTCGAAAATTAAGTCCAACCGATAATCACAGGCTATTTCATTGAGCCCGGACTGAAGAGAGTGCGAATAGGGACAGATTTAAAATTTGAAATTCAAATCTAGCACACGACTTGACGTGTCAGTATTAAGCATTCTGACCATCATAATTCAGCCAAATTACACCCTCGAATCAGGAAAAATTTCTATTTCATATCATGAGATTTACAGGCCTGATCTACATGTGGTGACCGCTGAACTGAAACTGGACCGCCACGTGCGATCTATGAACCCTGCCGGACTGAAAACTTGATGTATGTTAGATCCTGTAAGCATGAATTTAAGTCCGATCGCGTTCGGCCAGGGGACCACCAGAAATCATCTTTTGGACCGAAACAGCCCCGCTTTGGATAAGCATCAAGTGAACTTTGTTCCTGAGCCTGTTTTAGGCATATTTAGGCTTATAAAAGGGGTTGAAACCCTCACTCCTCTCTCCCATCCAAATTTGAGAAAAATCCTAGATTGGGAGAGAGAAAAGGTGAGAGTTTGTGAGAGAGATTAGGAGAGAATTTTCCTGCCTTTGCACCGCCTGTTGCACGTACTTTAGCAACACGCTTCCATCACTCAGCCGGTAATTTCTCCACATTTTCAGGTAAGAAATAACCCTAATAAGTTGCTGATTTGGGATTCTTTCCGTTCCACATCATGTAGACTGATAGAACTCGTAAATTAGGTTCTCTATTCGCTGTAGACGAAGCATATACGCTCCGTTCGAATTCACACGTTTATAAGAGATAAGGTGCAGATTTTAGACGCTTTGATTGATTGTTTACAACGCTTTCAATGTCGTTTAATAGTATATTATCGACGACATCACCATTTGACATGTACAATATGCTATCTGTTTCCTGTTTCGTAAATCAACGAAGAATATGAGATTTAGGGCATTTTAGTCATTTGTAGGAAGTACTGATTTCATTCATATTTTACTGATGTGATTGACATGGTTTATTGTCGCATTAGAATGTTAGGAATAAGTGCATAATTAGTATGACGAAGAGATTCGCCTAATTGCGCACTTCGGGTCGACATACTATGTGTAGACTTAAGTGTGTAGTGTATGTGTTTGTATAAATGCTTGTATTAGTATGTATTGAATTAAATGGTGTTATGAATTAGTTTGAGACTGATTTCTCAATTAATATGCTGACGTAAATGATTTCTTACATGTTGACTATATGCATGATTTCATTATATGCATGAAATGTATGTGCTTGAAGATTTGCTTAAGTTGATGTTACAACATGTGTTAACATGCTCACATGGTTGTATTTCATTTCCAATACTCTCCTATGAATGCTGATGTGATTCCATAATTGTTTGGGACTATACTTAGTCCAGGCAGTCGGTAACCGAGCGAATTCGTGGTTGGCTTATCTTGGCCACGAACGACGCGTCGATGAACGCGAGCCGTGTTTTGGAGTTGGCGGCAGTGGTTAGGCCACACGAAGTGTTTTACGCACTTCATATCGTTCGACTTGAGATACGATCGTGCTAATCGAGCCCATCAAGTAACTCGACTGGCCATTGTATGTTCACCTTGCATGAGTCATAACTGCTTGAACCTAGGGTATTGAACTTGCCATTGTAAACCCTGTTAACCATGGTACCTTGATCCACAAAGACTCATGAGCCGGGCATGGTGGTATGGGACACCGTGGTCGAGCTGTCGGCCTACGCTGGGGCCACAAACCTCCCCGTAGTGACCAGTGAGCACCTAGTCTCGTGAGCAGATTATGGTGGTATGGGACACTATATTCCAGCTGTCGGCCTACACTGATCAGGCGACGAGTCCTTTGTAGTGACCGCGAGCGTATTCTGAGTCTACGGGAGGCGACGACCCTTTAGTAGCAGTAGAGTACAGTAGGCCTGTATTGATAAGGTGATGGGGGAGCAGAGCAACGAGTGCGTGCAACAGCCCTGGTAGCCCTTGCAGCGACTTACAAAATATACATCGTATGAGATTACTAGGAGTGACGACCCTAGACAGGATCTGTGTTGGGATTGATATAAGGGAAGTACCTTAGTTTTCCAATCCTGCTGTTTGAATAGACTAATAACAACTCAGAAATCATATCACCATACCATTGCATGTGCCTGGAAGAAGTGGAGCACTTGAGGGTCGATTGCATGCCGCGGTCGTAAGATGGTGCCATATGAGGGAGATCGTCGGTGAGGGCATACATCACATCATGTCATATTGCATTAACAACAGTATTAGGATTGTCTGATTTACTGCTTTACTATTATCGCATGATTGATTTGTGAACATGCTAATCTTTGCTCTATGATTCCACTGAGTTGATCACTCATTCCCACGTTACGGGATGGTGTTTGCAACACCCACTAGACCCTATTTTAGATGCAGGTGATGCTGATATTTAGGAGGTAGAGCCGGACTATGATGAAGATCAGGACGAGTTCTCATACATGCAGTACCATGATGGCTTTGCTTAGGTGACCTGGGTTGACGGGACTTCATAGTGGGACTCTTTTGGACATTTATTTCTGTCATTTACATGTATATGAGACTCAGTGATGTATTCATACTTTTGTGACAGTTGAGATCTACTTTATTTTTCCATACAGTGATATATATATTCTTTAGTCTTCCGCTTGCTTTTATCACTGGATCTGGAGTATGAATTGCAGTTTTGGTATACTTTTACTCATGTGAATGCTTTAACTCAGACAACATTGAATCATGATCACTTTTGTTGCATAAGTGACGGTCTGGAACTCAAGAGTTGAGTTTAGACACGACCCCCAATTTTCAGGGTGATACATAAGTCCCCAAGATATGTATGCTCTGCCAGGTCATAATTACAAGTCGTGTCTCAAAACACCAAGGCCATGTGATGCGAGGCCTACGTAGCCAAATGTCATATGCGAGATGCAATACAAGCATGTCAGTCCTCATCAAGTATATATATCAGTACAGTTCTCCTCTGGGATGTCACCAGGGTCTAATACACTTCGCATTGACTGCCACCTCCCTAACTGCACAGCCCAGTGAACAGAATAGACCACACTATCTTCCTGACTAGTAGTCTGCCAATACCTACTCGGGTCATTGATAATGGACTCATTTGTGAGCTGGTCAAACTCAGCCTAGCATACAATGCCCTCACTCTGGGGGATAAGACCACACCCCCTTCCAACCAACCACGACAGAGTGGGAGACACGGCCTACTGGTATTCGACACTCGAGTGCTCATGTATTTACTCGGTTTAGATGTTGGAGCATCTCCTGGTACCAAAAAGGTTATGAGATTTTCACCCAAGGGCATCTTATGTGCCCATAGTGCTAGAGACAATATTTCTAGTATCTAATCCGTCCATCCATGATGTGCCTATGGACACCACGGGCCTGATGTCGCTAAGGCGTACAATGATCATGTCACACATATGTGAGATGCATGAGTCACACCATCAGTCATGCAGCAATCTTGCACGTATCATGCGCTCATGTGGGTAACTCTTATCTGTGAGTCCCATAAATAATCTAGACTACAGTAGCAGTAGCGCCTGCTCCTTAATATTTCTTTAAAAAACTATTTTCTCAAGGTTTTTCATAGGTGGGGCCTGCATCAGGAGATCCAACCCAATCATTGGATTATAGGACTGAAGATGGACCAAACAAACCCAATATTCGGCATGTTTTGGCGTGTAGAAAAATTAATGCGGTTCCTAACAGTTTTAAATAGTAAAAATCCCTGTTTTCTATGCTATGGCCCGCCAGAAAATTAGATTAACTTCATTTTTTGGTCAATGCCTAAAATGGGGTGAGAAATAGGATGGACGGTGTGGATTAGATTCATACGTCTAGGTGGGGCCTACATGAGCGGCCCACCCAAAACCTTTTAACCAAGCTAATATATATGTACATATATACCCTTTTTTTATTATTATTACATCCCACTATTTGTTCACACTCCACTCACCCACATCCAGCGTATGGACGGTTTAAATATATTATCAAGGTGGGTCCTACATGAACGTGGCCCACGTGATTTAGATCAATCTGATATTTGTGTTTTCCCATCACCCCAAGGTAGGGCCCACATGGCTTGGAGGGTGTAGATCCAACATGTACATCAAGTGGGTCCCATGAAGGTGGACGACTTGGATAAATTACATACATCATGGGCCATCAACAAGGGAAGAAGAGAGAGAGAGAAATTGAGAAAGATCGAGTGATGGAGGGACCCCGACACTATTGGCCCTCCCTTCCATACATCATGATATACATCAAGTGGGTCTTGTTACATATGGGCCCACCGATCAAAATCAACGGTGAAGATCCTTTCTCCACTAAAATGTAAGGTCTAGATGACCCTATTCAAGTAAGAAAAATAAATATCATGATGGGGTCCATGGAGAATGGTCCCATCCTGAAATGATCATGAGAATCAAAGTGGGCCATTGGTCACACTTAGAGTTCAAAGTTTGATCCATACCATCAATCGGTAGGCTTCACTTGGTCCATCATCAAACCATTAAATCTAGGCCTATAAAGCACCCACCATTCAATCTTCTTGGTCCAATGGAATGCCAAACTTCTGTGTCTCACTTTGATGGAAGGTGATAAGAATTGAAGGGCTAGGATGATGGATCTTGGAATAGGAAGTGGGCCACACACAACACACTCTTTTTTCCCCTTGAAAATGCTTGGACGTCCACCACTTATTTAGTTGCTTGGAAAATATGAAGAGAAAGAGAAAGAGAAAGGGTGATTGTAAGAGAGGTGATGGGTGTGAGTGATGAATGGAGTTGATATATATACTTGACATGTATGGGTGTGTAAGAGAGAGAGAGAGAGAGTTGACTTTGGGATTGCTCTTGTACTTGACATGAGGTGATTGATTGATTAATTGATTGATGGGACACGTTGTAGAGATTCTCTTGGGTTTTACAATGCGCGGTATTTTTCTTGAACTGAACGTGGGCCCACATCTCCCAGCCGGTGTATCGGATCAGTATACAAGATGCGGTGATGGTGCGGTCGCAATGGTACAAGTCTCAAATTAATCTGACTCAAATCTACGAGATATGACTTAGGGTCGTACGCAAACGTCAATTATAGGTTACGGGCTGTTGAAATTCGATGGAAAGGATCGTAGGAATCTAAGGAATGGTACGGACTAGGATACGGACCTTACAGTAGCAGTTGTCACTCATGCATAAACCTTTCATGATAAATTTTCATGTATGATCTAAAATTTTACACACATCTTTTGATAAGGTGACTAAGTGTTCATTGTCTCACAGATTTGTGAGATACTAAGGGGATTATATTTTAGACCATCTACACAAAGAATATTTTTAATTTTGGGGAGTCCTGGTCCAACTATTGTTCCTTGCCCAATTATTTTGCAGAGCTCCCATCTCCAAACATGACCGACCCACCATCAAATTCTGAGTAGTCACAAAAGTGAGTTTGGTCACCAGTCATGTGTCTAGAGCACCCACTGTCAAGATACCACTTAGAGCTATTGCCACCCTTAAGGGCAGTATGAATTACTAGACATATGTTCTGACTATTTTTATTCTTGATAAGGCTCAGTAAATTGAGAGATTCAAAATATAGTTGATTTTGGTTATTTGCAGTGATATCAACTACTTCTTCTAGTCCTATATTTTTATCATGATTCCTAACTTCAGTCAAGATCACTCTCTAGGCAGTTAAGCCCTTAAGAGAGACCCGCTCTGATATCAATTGAGATTGTGGTGAGGACTGCTTTAGTTGAAGTGGAAATAGCTCAAGGTGTCCTAGAGGGTGGTGAATAGGACTTTATAAAATTTTATGCCTTATTTTAAATCCTATTACGTTAATCTTTATTTAATATGTAACTATCAAGATATCCTCAATTTAACTCCAATGGCTTCCAAGCCAAGTAAAGGATCCAATCACAAGACTATTCAATATTCAGCATGATACAATAAATAGTCTAAGATGGATGAGAAGAGTGAATGTGTGTGAGATGTGATTCAAATTAAAGCATTCATATTATCAAGCTTGCATATAAAAGATAAACATAATGAAAGATCAAGCAAGAATCAATCCCAAACATAGTCGTTTATAGTGGTTCGGCTATGTGCCTACTCCACTCTCGGCAAACACACTCATCTCATGAGTGTACCAGATTTCACTAACAAATGTTTTAAATCAGGTTCACCTCAAACCGTTACAACCTACATAAGGTTAACTTGAGGACCTACACAAGGTACCTAAGACGTGCTTACACAAGACATGAGTTTATGCCCTACATAAGAGCAAAGGTTAACATAGAGCACCTAAGTTTTATGCCCTACACAAGAGTAAAGGATCCACATAAGGAACCTCCGTTTTAGGCCACACAGGTTAAGGATCCACATAAGGAACCTAGGTTTAGGCCACACAGGTCAAGGACCCACACAAAGGACCTAAGTTTATGCCTTGTATAAGAGCAAGGGTCCACACACAGCACCCAAACATACTCTCCCGTCGGAGGCCTCCTATAAGGACCTATAAGGGGTGATATGTACCTGTGACCTAATCCTGCACAAGAAATGGTCAACAGGGTCTCTGGACTCTAATGACTTACAGATAAGTAGATGAGCCCCGTTAAGCAAGTTGATAAAGATCTCCTCCTTCATGATAAAGATTCTTCATCTCCCTTGATCTGCAACACTTGTTGATGTTTCAATAAAGGCAACGGGTTGGGTCAAGGTTATGTTGGAATTCTACTCTAATAAATGTTTTCCTATTTTAGAAAAGGAGTGATTCCAAGCATTCAAGGTATCTCAGCTCAATGATTTGCCATTATGATAGTAACTGGATGATCCTTGAATGGGGAAGTTTATTCCTCAATCCACTCTATTAAATATTAATGATGAGTGGTGGATTGAAGGATGAACTTCCATGAGAAAATGAGCTTGGGCTAGGTGATATGCAATTACTATCTCAAAGCTCTCTCTATTTTTCTCAATGGGAAACCAAGAACAAGTTCACTATATATAGGCAAAAATTTTCGACGGTAATAAAATAGTCAGTTTCTAACTGAGTTCAATGTCATCGAACAGGATTCGATGTCATCGAACGTATACTTTCGATGACGTTGAATGTCAGTACAATGATACGAAATCAACTGAAAAACACAGCTGAAACTTTTTGACAAAAGCTCGATAATATCAAACCTACTTCGATGGCATTGGGATTTGAACTCCGATGTAATCGAACCAAGGTTCGATTCCTCGACAATGTATTCAAAGGCGCTTGCTGGACATGAACAGTCTAGCATTGATGTCATCGAGCCTACTTCGATGTCATCGGATTTCAAATGGCGATGACATTGAAACCTAGTTCGATACATCAATCTTTTCAGAAGATTTTCCTTGAGAGTTTACTAGACATTCCTTTGTCATTGACCTAGTTTCGATATGATCAAGATTTGAATTTTCATGTCATCGAGGGTATCTCAATTCCTCGAACATATTTAGATGATATTCCTATCAAGATTACTGGACATGACTTGTCCGAATTCAATGACATCAAATCTCCCTTGATGTCATCGGGATTAGAATTCTGATGTCATCGAGGCTCATTTCGACTTATCAACGAACTTCTCGATTTATCTTTGAAGCTTGCTAGACATAGACTAGCCTATATTCGATGACATTGAACCTTGCTCGATGTCATCAAAATTTGAATTCCAATGTCATCGAAGCCCAGTCGACTCATCGAGAATATTGTCCAAATATCATGTTGGTTGCTGGACATAAAAGACCTCAATTCGATGTCATCAAGGTTATTTGATGTCATCGAAAACAAGTGTTCGATGTCATCGATGTAAGCTAAATATATAGAAGAAAGCTAAAAACTTAGAATTTTTCTGTTTGCAAAATCAGTTTTCATACTTATATTCCTATGTTGTTCTAAGCTTTATAGGGATTTATATACCTGGGTGTTTTGGGACATGGGATATGAGACTAACTTTACCTTTAATAAGTTTGAAGCACACATCCAGTTGAGACAGATGCTTGTATGATCTTCATATTGGGCTCACTTGTCTTATCGACTCAACTCTCACACTAATTGACAAATCAAGGTACTTTCAGTATTTTCTCAATTTTGAGCAAAATTTGCAAAAATTTTAAAAAAAAATTCAATGTTTATCTATTTGGAAAGTGATAAGTTATGTATTTTAGACTATTTTGAGTATGATGATAAGATAGAAATCAAATTTTGAATTGTTGGAGTTGGATCAACTAAGTAACCTATCACTTTTGGTTCTTACATTCAACTGAGTAAGAGTAAGTTTGAATATTATGTTAATCAAATTATTTTTTATGAATAGTACAAGATTTCCTGATTATTAGTATGATGATCATTGAAAGATACTGAGAACCAAGTCTGGAGAATTTTATCCACCTTAAAAGAGAAATAAGCAGTTAAAAAAATAGGAGATTAACAAAGAGGTCATAAAGAATGAAGAAGGACAACATCTTTGAGGGGAATGAAAAATGTCTTTGAAAAGGATGTAATGTCTCAAAAAAATAATAAAAAAAAAAAAAAGAAAAGATCAAAAGACTGAATAAATATAACTGTCAATATAAAATTAAAAACTAGAAAAAGAAGGAAAATGGGATAAGTTTGGAATCAGTACTTGTGTCTTCAACCAATCTTGAAGTGATGACTATGGCTAACATTATGAAAAGATGGTATTTTCACTGAGCATTTTGAAAATTTTGATATGAGAATTATGCTCTGACTTAATGAATAAGGGACCTATTGATTTAATTGTTTATGTGATTCAACTCTAGGTTTTTAAAATCTGAATTTCTCATCTTGAGTCTACTCATTCATACTTGATTACACAAAAGACTGTTTTCTAAAAAAGGTTTGAACATTATGCATTAAAGTTCATTTTTCGCATACTTTACTCGGGACTAGCAAAATGTTGGTTGGAGATTGTGTTGAGGGTCAAATATTGCATATTGGACCCCATCTATTACTTGGTTTTATGAACATGATAATGCTTAATGTTCTACTTTAATCATGTTTGTGTTGCAAGGTGAATTTAAGAGCTTGGATTGAAAAGGATGTTAAAAGCATGGAATTAACGCTCAAGAATCACCAAAGCCAAGATTGGATCTAATGAAACTAAGAATGAAGAATGCATATATTGAAGATTCAAGAAAATTAACTCAAGCATGAAGAAAATCAAAATTTTAAAGTGAAATTTGGCCATCTTTGACTAGTCCTGGCTACGGCTCAACCAGTCTTGCGTACGCTCGACCAGTCCTGGCCTCAGCTCAACCAGTCCTGGACTCTCCTCAACCGGTCGAAGGTGTCTTGACTTGAACTCTAGCGAGTAAAACCTCAAAATTCCTATCCTACTCAACCAGTCGAAGGAGACCCTCGACCGGTCAAGGACGTCCCACGACCAGTCGAGGATGGCCCACAACCAATCGAGGGTTACATAAAACTTGCGCAGACTGCATAAGTTTGAGATAGTTTTTGAAAATTTTCACTCGATGCGAAAATCTAAGACGTAAAACTATAAATAGGGATCCCTAGGGCATCCTCAGGCATCATTTAGGGTTTGAGGAGTGAAAAAAAAAAAAAGCATGGAGAAGCCATCACCAAGATTTTTTCTTCCTTTTTTGTAGTTATTTTTATGCTTTTTTTAAGATGTTCTAGGTCAATCATGTCTATAGTTGGCTAAACCTCTTAGCTAGGGCTAAGAGGTGAAGCTTGTAGCATGGTGGGATGTTTTTATTACTTTGATTAATTTTATATTGAACTCTCTTTGATTCTAGTTTGATTATAAGAAATACTTTTAATTTTTAATAGTTTGTTATAACTCAAATTACAATGGATCTATGATAGCTTTTAAGTATGTTATTTTCATGTATTAAGATTATGAATTTAGGAAATCCTGTTGTTCACCATTATCCCTTGGGCATGGTCGGATAAGGAAATCCTCCCTAACTTTCACAAATCTCTCAGATTGGTTTTGGGATTGGTAAATCCAGTTGTTTGCCTTGTCTCATGGGCATGGTTTTATGACGGAATCACTTCTAATTCTCACACCTCTCATCTATTGAGAACTAGGTCAAAGGAAGTTCAGATTTGATTTTATTGAGATATCTTCCAATTGGATAGGATGAGACTCCGATTCTAATCGTGTGACTTGAATCAAACATAGATCTCCCTAATCTCTATAAGTGGATCCTTAGAAATACTAGTTTCCCACCTTTGAAGTTATTAAGTTTTTTATTAATTCTCTCATAATTACTCTCAAATATTCTAGATTTAGATTTTTCATCTTCTTCTGGTTCTACTTCTAGTTAATTTAAAAATGCATAAGTTTCAGTCCCTGTGGATTTGACCTCAGTTTTACCAAGATTATTACTACATCGCGACCCTACACTTGGGGTTGTGAATGGATACCATTTGAAAAGATGAGCTATAAATGTCCTAAAAGGGGTGGTGAATAGGACAATATAAAATATTTCGATATAACGCAGAATAATAAAACAAATAATCTCAATTGTTTAAAGTATTGAAATCTTGATTTCAAATAGTTCATAAGACAACCTTCACATAAAAGATTTAGGTAGGACAACCTTATTTCACGATGTCTTTGAAATCAAAATATCAAACTTAACAAGAAAAATCAATCACAAAGAAAGCATATAAAGAATTTAAACATTCACCACAATGTACAAAGGAGTTATAATGGTTCGGTGCTTAAACCCCACACCTACTCCACTCCTAAAATTACTACACTCGTAATTTTGACTTTCACTATTTTTAGATTTTGAAAGGGTCATCTTAACAACCTTATACAGTTCTTGTGACTTTCATGGGCAATCATAAAAAACCCCACTTTGTGATTTTCACGAGTACACCACAAAACAACCCATTGAGATTTCTGGGCTATATCAGAAAAATACAAAATTAAATAAAAGTAAATACAGTACTTGTCTTCAATTGGTGAGTCAAAGGTGCAACTGTAGCTTGATTGCAGCGATCTTCTTTCTTGGAATATTGATGAAGTCATATATATGTTCAACCCAAAAAGAATATAAGGATCTAATGTATTTTCAATGTAATAAACAAAACCTTAAATGCTTCAAATTCTATTCTCTAAATCTCAAATAGAGTTTAGATAACTCTCTTAAATGTAATTGAAACTAGTTTGAGAAATATAATAAAATAAGCTAAACAAGAATTAGAATACCACGCAATTAGCTCAAGGAGTGCCTGACTTTCTCTCTGACTTTAAGGAGGTTAATCATTGATTTTTCATGTTTGAATGAATGAGAGAAAGACTCTATTTATAGCCAAAGGATACGAAAATTTGGCTAGCCTGATTTTAGGTTCAGCTGGCCAAATTCAAATGATTGCATTCCAACGACTCTCAAATTTCGCGGGATAAGATCTTTAAAAAATTCAGCTGGCCAAACCTCTAGTTTGACTAGCTGAATACAAGGTTCAGCTGGTCAAATCTCCCTAAGATCTGAAGATTTAAAGTCACTAGAAACTTGACCGAACACACTTGGGCTAGCCGAACTAACAGGTTGGGCTGATCGAACTTGACGCAAAATTTTTTTATCTTACTGTATACTTGCCCTAAGTATGTTGGGTTAGCCGAAGGTAGTTAGGAAAACCATACCAGAATTCGGACCGGCCTATCTTTAGTGTATTTTACTTAAAATAATGTTCATTATGATACCATGTGAAGTACACCTAACCTAAGGTCAATCTAAGATTATACCACCTGATGGTTGACACATACAGATGCTTCAAACTTTGAACCAAGATAACTTGAAGCTTGCAATGACGAGTTTCCTTGAGATGTCAATCTAATCTTTACGTAATCTTCATGAGTCGTTGAAGAACATGCTTGTGATCCATTATAACACCCTGGATTTTTACCAACCTGGAATTAGACGTCCTTAGGCAATGGGTCAACCATAACACTCTCAAAGCTCAATCTCAAAGCCAAAGAAATCGCTTTTCAACCCATTTCCTTCAAATCTCATCTTTCACCACCTCATTTTTTAAACTTCTCCAAGTACTTTTATATTAGACATGAATCCTTAAGTTTAAATAGTGAAGAATTATACTTAAACTAAAACTCACTGAAAACGGTCACCGAGATTGAGTCCGTGCACACTCCTGAACACACACAACGACCCCAAATCACTTCTAGACCATCAATCGAAGGGTTTAGACTATATTTCATTCCATTCCAAACCTAAAAATGAATGTCTTTAGGTGGTAGGTCAACCCCAACATCTTACACTCAATCTCAAAGCCTAAAACCTCTTTTTATCCAATTCCTTCAAAATCTCACCCTCCACCACTTTATTCTTCATTTTTTTTAATCACATTCATAATACACACCAATCCTAGGGTATAAATGAGGAAGAACAATACCAAAACTAAAACTTACCATAAATAGTAAATAAATGGATAAAATGGATTTTGACCCTTAATCTTTTGTAATCTAATGAAACAAATGGGTTAGTTGGATAGATTAGCGTCTCCTACCCCAAAATCATATGCTACAAGTCATATAAACTCATTCCTATTTACAAATTAGCCCTGAAAATACCTCAAATGGAGAGGAGGCGTGAATGATCAACTTCTAAGGGGTTCCAGGGTGGGCCCCACACTTTTCTGGGACTCAGGGGGCAGGAGGACCTCGCCCAAGTGGCGAGACCTCACCAACTAGTCCAATGGTCGGCGAGGACCTCGCCGGTAAATGGGCCAGGCCGGACGGGCCGTTCGGGCCGATTGCATGTGGGGCCTAGTGGAACCCTATGGTATAGGGTTCGACCCCTATTTCTTTCCCATTTTGGTACTTCCTTCACAAACCGCCCCTCCAAGCCTTTCATTTCTTGAAAAATCTTTCAAATCTCCCCTAAAATCCTTCTCCAAACATTTCCTGGTTCATTTTCATATACCACTCACTCCACCCTTCAAATCCCACCTCAAGCAGAAATCACTAGAGGCTACATCCTTTAGAAATTAGATGAAATTAACTAAGTGCTAGATTAGACTACCTATGAAATTATCATCAAGAACTTTAAATATGATCTGTTAGAGCCAAAACGTGTAGAATAGTTGACGCTACAATACCCTAAAACCTAGGATCAAACTCTAAACCCGGTTGCTCATGGGAGCATTCGAAAACTTTGTATCGGACCTAGACCACACATCAGAAGTCCAATTATCTCAAACTTAAACAATCCTAACCGCCTAGTTGGACTTGATAATCACCCTAAAAATCAAGTCCAGATGATGTCCCACGACAATTTTCTTGAGTCCAGAGTGAAGAGTGTGAGAAATGTTAGAAATTAAATAAAATTTATGAAATCTGGCACGTGTCGTTTGTGCGACATTTTTAAGCATTCTGGCCATTTGAATTCGACCAAATTTCACCCTCGGATCAGGATAGGTGGCCCTTACATATCATAGCACTTGTGGCCTTGATCGAGTTTCGGTGACCACTGAACTGAAACTAGTCTGCCACGGTCGATCTGGAAACCCGACCAGACTGAAAACTTAGCTGGACCTAGATCCAATATTAGAGAGCTTAAGTCCGACCGCATTTAGTAACAGGACCTCCATAAGTACTCTGTTGGATCGGAACAGACCCGATTTGGTTATAACTTAAGTATACCTTAACTTCGAGTCTGTTTTGGTTATGTTTGGGCTTATAAAAGGGCCTTAAACCCCTAGCTTTCTAACCCATACGAATTTGGGGAAAACCCTAGGAGAGAGAGGAGAGAAAAGAGAGAGAAAGTGAGAGAGAGTTGGAGCTTTCTCCTGGGATTCTTCCCTGCTGCTCCATGTGCCAATTCGTCCATCTGTGTTGCTCATTCAGCGCTTCCAACGTCATTTTTAGGTAAGAAATCCTACCCCTAACCTGTTTAGGTAATCCATGTAGCTATAGCATAAATATAACTAACCTATTTCATGGTATAGATTGCCGTTGAGCCGTTGACGAAGACTTACCGTCTGAATCAACTCTGTTTCAGAATTCTGGATTAAGGTGCAGATTTTAGATGCTTAGTTTATCATTTTTTTAAAGCTTCCAATGCCGTTTAATGGTAGATTGTTGACAAGAATGTTGTTTGACATGTAGAACATGCTGTCCGTTTTTCATTTCGAATACGTACGAAGAATATGAGATTTAGGGTATTTTTGGTATTTATAGAAAATACTGTATACGTACGTATTTTGCTGATATGATTGCCATAAGTATTTGCCGTGTACCTATACCTTTTATACGTGTATGATCTATTTGGCGAAGAGATTCACCCTAATGCACATATTGGCCGACATATGCTATGTAGACTAATGTGTGTAGACTAAGTGTTTGTTGAAATGCCTAAATCAATATGATTTATGCCTGCCATATGTATTGAATGTAAGAACATGATTGTTGTGTATTAGACATCTCCTTGATATAAGGATTTGTCATATTATATGTTGAAATCAACATACGTCAAGTACGTTGGAGTTGTGCAGTCTAAGTGTTTGTATAAATGTATGTATTAGTAAGTATTGAGTGAATGGTGTTGTAGATTAGTGTTGAGATTGGATTCTCAACTAATTTGATAATGTACATGAATTCCTCCATGCTTGTTGTATTGAATTGATTACCTTATGTGTGAAGTACTCGTGCATGGTTTACTGCTTATAGTGTATGTTATAACATGCTGATATCATGTTGGAATTACTTGTATTTCAATTGTCTCTCTCATACGATTATTGATTTAGATTACAAGTGTTTGGGGTTATACTCTAGTCCAGGCAGTCGGTAACAGATTAGGATTCGTGGTTGGATTTTATTCACCATAAAGGATGGGTATGACGAACCCGAGTCGTACTAGAGTTGTCGGGAGTGGTTAGGCTACACGAAGTGCTTGTGCACTTTATATCGGTCGATTCAACGTGCGCTCGTGCTAGTCGGACTCATCAAGTAACCCGACTGACCATTGTATGTTCACCTTGTATTTTTCATAACTGGTTGAACCTAGGGTACTAAACTTACCAGTGATAACCCTTATAACCGTGGTACCTTGATCCACTAAGACTCATGAGTCGGGCATGGTGGTATGGGACACCATGGTCGAGCTGTCGGCCTACGCTGGGGCCAAAAACCTCCCCGCAGTGACCAGTGAGCAACCCTAACTCGTGAGCAGATTATAGTGGTATGGGACACTATATTCTTACTGTCGGCCTACACTGATAAGGTGATGGGGAAGCGGTGCAACGAGTACGAGCAATAGCCTAGCAGCCCTTTGTAGTGACCTCGAGTGCACTCTGAGTCTACGTGAGGTGACGACCCTTCCGTAGTAACAAGAGTACAACTAGGCCTATATTGATAAGGTGATGGGGGAGCGGAGTAATGAGTGCATGCAACAGCCCTGGCAGCCCTTGCAGCGAACTAGAAATATATCATCGTATGAGACTACTAGGAGTGACGACCCTAGACAGGGTCCTTGTTGGGAATGATATAAGGGAAGTACCCTAGTTTTCCAATTCTGCTGTATGAAATGGACTAATAACAACTCGGTAATCATATTCATATCGCACTGCATGTGCCTGAAAGATGTGGAGCACTGAGGGAAGAAAACATGCCGCGGATGTAAGATGGTGTCGCATGAGGGAGTATGTCGGTGAGGACATCCATCATGTCATTTCATTCTTGCATTAATCACAGTATCTAGGAATGTTTGATATGCTTGCTTTATCATTATCGCTTGATTGATTTGATAACATGTTAATCTTTGCTATATGATTCCACTGAGTTAGCTACTCACTCCCACGTTACAGGACGATGTTGCGCACACCAACCAATCCCTGTTTTAGTTACAGATGATGACACTGCTTGTGAAGTGGAGCCGGACTTGTATGATGATGAGGAGGATTTCTCCTATATGCGTGTTCTGATCGACGGGACTACAGGGAGGTTGATTAGACACCATGACACTTGTCTTTTTGCATTTTTGGAGCACTCATGTATATTCTTTTTGTTCATTTTTGGAGTATACATGTATATATTTAACCCGGTAATATGTTCATACTTTGGAGACTTATAACAGTTTATATATGTTATACATACTATCACAGTCTTTCGCTTGCATAATTTAACTGTCTCTGGAGTATGATATGTTGATTTGTCTTAATCCCACTCATGTTTAATACACTAACATAGACAACATTCAATCATAAGCATTAATGTTGCATAAGTGATGTTCTGGAACTCGGGAGTGGAGTTTATGCTCAACCCCCGATTTTCGGGATGTTACATCCATTCAGGACTATGAAATTTAATAATCTATATTGTGCTTTAAGTATAAGCACTAACACATAAATCACCTTCCACCTCACTTTTAACACTAATAAGACGCCATAAACTTACCACATCATCTTGCCACCTCAACCCCCAATTCTCTATATTAGATTTGGAGATCCCTTACACTCATTCTTTTATTATACTTAGAAAATTCTGAGATTTTAAGAGAGAGTGAGAGAGTGGGGCAAAGTTATGTCCCATCATCAAACCTTGAGGGAGTGACCACACATCATCATTAAGTCATCCATCCATTTGAGGTGACTTTACACCCCTCCTTCCATCCTCCTCACCCTCCTCTTTCTTCATTTTTTTTTAAAATTTTCTTAATATATGTGGGGCCTACTGGTGTGGAGCCCCATGGGTCCATATATTACTGGCTATGGTAGTCAACAAGGTGTCCCATGTGGATACGGTCCACAATAATGAACATTATATCCACACCCTTCACATGTAATCCCATTTTTATATCTGGAAAGCAACTTGTAAAAATTGTATAAACTCAACCATGCTAAGATCTAAGTTGAAACTTGGGAATAATATGAAAAATAATATGAGCTAACTCTAGGCCAAATTTCATAGCCATCCAACGGTCCAATCATCCGTGGCATTAACTTTAGTTAGCTGTTGTCCAACAGCATGCAAAGGATTCCGATTTGCCAAAACAATGACCTATTTTTTGTCCCTTTATTAAACTCAACAAAAAGATATATTCCATTGGCTTCATAGAAAATTAAAGTATCTTTTCAATGGTATATAATATGCCTCCATCAGAGTTCAGATGGTTGAGATCTTAGACTTGTACAAAAATATATCTGAGAGCTTGTTGAAACTACGTATTGTGTGGGCCAAATGCATGATTCTAACAGTCAGATGTATTTGATATTTTTTCTTAACATACTTAAGATAGTTAATAATCATATGTACAGTCATATGGTCAGATACTTCCATGATAAAATTTAAAAAATTCTGGAGCAACAGATACTTCTGTAAGGATACACCTTGAATTGTTATGTGTGGTCCAGATGGATCCAAGGCTTTGTATGGTTGGAAACCTATATACAACCTAAATGATGTATTCTCAAACCATCCATTAGCTCGAATTTCCCAATAGAGAATCTGTTTCATATGCTACTTGTATGTTGTATGTATGTTGTCCACAACATTCATCCTCTTATTGTGGACCCACTTGGTAATGGGACCACTTTTGATTTATGTACTTTATTTGTTCATTCAATCTGGACAGCAATGTGTATTGATGTGTGTCTCTTATCTATGCGTTTCCAACATGTGGGCCCCACTTGCAATTCTATTTATTTCCTTTCTTTTGTGCTCTATCTATTTACTGAAATTTTTCTAAGTACTTAACTGTATTGCATGTAAGCCTCTTTGACACCTTGTGGTCGGCCCCACACTCTTTAGTTAAGGGTCCAACTTTGGAGGATGTTTAATCCTTATATAAGTGAGCTGGGATGTCCCACCTTTTTGTCAAGAATGATCTCCAAGTGTTTAGAAAGTGGGCCCTAAGTTGTGACAGACCCCATTACTGAAAATTGTCTAATTATTTTTGTATTTTGTACCGACTTTAAGCCTCTGTAATGGACCCCATGTAGAAGATATGAGTAGGTCACCACTTAGAACCTTTAACCTATACCAATGCATAGATAAATAATATTTTACATGGGCTAAGTCAGACCCCACATGATTGGGGAGTGGCTCCAAAAATGGGGCTAGGCATGGTTGTGTAAAAAATTAAAATACCTATGTTTGGCCCTACACCAAATATTATGTGTACATAATCAGTTGGTCCATATTATATTTTTTAAATTCCATATATAGGAATACCAAGGGCACCTGACGACATGTTGAAGGTGGTCCCTTGTGATCATGGGACGTACTCAAAGTTGGGCCAAAATTAATTCTACATTGTGTTTCCTGCACAGTTTCTCCAAGTACCCATGTTTGGGCCATCACCGTAAATTGTAGACACCCAACCAATGAGGCCCGCCTTATAATTCCTAAAGTCCATACATAGAGCTACTAGGTGTCTATTTTCTTTTACCAGATGCAGGCCCCACATGATCATGAATCTTACTTTAAATGGCCCAGAACCAACCTTGCACCAAAAGTCTATTTGATATATAATTCATGTGGGCCACATTAATGGGGTCCACTACCTTCCTAGGGCATTTAAAATAGCATCTAAACCATGGACAAGAACTCGTTGGTGCTGGTGAGTCCAAAACCTTAGGTGGACCATCTAGTGTGGGTTGTCTTATATGTGCCCTTCCCTTCATCTGATGAGGCCCATCTAGCATGTTTTGTAAATAGGTGTAATATAACTTGTAAACTATGTAGTGGACTGATCTTGTGCCCAATTGTTGTCTTAAGGTATGGATGGCCTTGGGCCCATCCAAATGAGGCAACCCTAAGGCCCAAGTGGGCCCAATACTTAGAGAAATCATTGGGGAGTGAGAAGCCCACTATGGTTACCTTCCTTGAGCCCGTTGGGAAGGCCTATTGCCTAGTGGTCAGTGTGCCTTGCACACCACCTCTAGTCAAGTAGACCACACTTAGCGATGCCTATTTTAGAATTCATAAGCTGGATAATTTGGCTTTTTCTTGGTTTGCTTGTATACGTGGCTAGTGGGCCCAATATGATGTATGACATGAAATATGTTAGCATGTTGTCCTTATGTTTAAGATTGTGCATTGTTTCTAGTTGATGGTAGAATGTGTGGGTTCCACTTAGTTGTGGAGTTGGATCTACAGCATTAAAGGCCTTTTGGTTGGAAGTTTAACCCTTAAAGTTGGCCTTGTAGTTGGAAGTTTATCCCTTGGAACTGGCCTAGTGGTGCACCAAGTGAGACTCACACTTGACCTATATGACCCCATGCCTTGCGTGTAGTTCAAGGTCAATATGGAAGTCACACTAGGTGGGACGCACCTAGTAATAGTCGAGATGATGATACATGTGTGATAACGTGATAATGATGATGGTGATTTTTTGGTTGAAATGATAGATATGATCTAATTGATGGTGAATAAGGCTTTATGAGGTTGATATTCTTGTTAATAATCATGCACGTGTTGATACCAATGACGATGATATGTGTATAATCACTATGCTTTGCTTGATATTGGTTACATTGGATATTATATTGATATCAAAGTGACAATAATGCACGCATTGATGGTCACAATGATCTCATGCATAAGATAATCATGTTTCACTTTATGCCTGAATGATAATAAATAAATGATGTTAGTGAACACAAGGATAACCTCATGCATGATAGAAGCCTAATGCCTAAGGCATATATGATGCTAGTATTGGATGGTGGTCATGATATTGATGATGTATGTGAATCCTTGTATGCCATGTATTCCATGCACAAGCTTGCATGACTTGGATAATTTGGCGTAAAAATATTGGTATGATACCTAATGATTTTCATGGCGTTACATTAGTGATTAGTGCGAGGGTTACACTGAATGTTTGCTAATAGCATTTTCTTTATGTTGACATGGTACTTTCTTTATATTGATGCGACACTTATATTATATTAGAGGTAGCATTGCTTTTGTATTTTAGTCAGCATTTCTTTATATTTATTTAACCATCTTTATATTTAATGAGGTATTACACATCTCATGCATAGTACGTATGATTGTACGTTATCATATCTCATACGCATCATTTGTATGCCTGTTGTGGATAATGATTGTTCATAGTATATGCCATTCAGCTTGAGACACATAGGGGACTCTATATGAGACAGGGTTGCCCCACATGATTTGTGCAATACGTGCAGGTTTGACGCATGCCTTGGATAGTGATGCACTGTGTAACATGTATATCTACTCCCCTAGAGTCACCAAGGAGGTGGTCATGTAGCCTTGTTGTGGCTGGCAGATGATGGACATCGGAAACTACTAAGGTTATAGGGCATCACAGGCGTCCCTAGGTGAAAGTCCCTAAACCTTGTTGTACTAGTAAGATGCTCCAACATCTAGACCGAGTGGATTCATAAGTATGTGATGGCTAGATACTGGTAGGCCATGTCTCCTACTATGTCGGGGTCGGTTGGAAAGTGGTTTGACTGTACCCGCCCGGGTGTAGAGGGTTGTATTTTGGTTGAGTTTGACCAGTTTGTGAAATGGGTTCACTATCAATAGACCGGGTAGGTATTGTGTACCACTGATGAGGAGAATAGTGAGGTCTTTTGAACTCTCTTGGTCATGCGTGTGATGAGCGGCAAATAGTGTCGGAAGTGTAGTAGACCCTAATGATGTTTCCAGTTATGAACTATACTAAAATGTGAACTTACTGAGTAGGACTTGCATATTCAACATTTAACTCATGCATTCATTCATCCACTATCTACTCGGGCTAGTGGTGCTTAACTAAATCATTATGTGCACATTCACAATGATCATGATTTTTGTTAGGTATGCGACTAACCTAAGATCAAGAGTACCACATTGAATCTAGCTATCCAAATAAGGTATGAGACTGGTTTGTATAAAAGTCCCTTTTGATGAACCACACAGCTTGTGATACCACGTACTATCATCCCGACTATACACCAGCTTTGTTATTTCTTTTCCATCATATGCTCTATAGTGAAATATGGAATTTGATTATCTTGTACATGATGATTGGCTATTCTCATGATTCATGATCATTCGTCTGAGTAGTATGCCTAAAATTGATAAGATGCTCACCTATGATAACATGCTTGGTTGATAATATGCATGTGGTTGTTTTGAATGTCTTTACGGGAGTGCCCTGATAAGCCATGTTTTACTCCTGGCATGCAGTAGAATCACGAGTTGTGGTTTGCTCATATAGATGATTTAACTTTTTCAAGTTATGTTTAGCAGCATGGTGCGTGCAGGAGCTATAGGGCATTTCTTATCTCTTCTCCCTCATTATTGAGCTGGTGCACCATCATATGTGTAACATGTTGAATAGGTTCATTTCTTAGATATGCATTGATACCCTGTATAAAATGTGTAACCACCTAATTAGATAAACCATTCAAAAAAAAAAACTCCCTCACCATGAGCTGGGTTTGGCGTTCAGGAAGTTCGCTTACCATTCACCAAGTCCGGTGAGTGGCGAGGAAGTTATCGCGACTCAAGTTCGGGACTTGGGAAGAAGTAGGGCCTGTGTTCCGGATTTAGAGCGTGACATTTTGACTACTATAAAAATTATAATAATGGAAGAATGATTTGAAGGAATAAGCTATAACATAAATTTGTAAATAGCAAAGGATGAAATTGCGGTAACGACCGCTTTAGTTGAAGTAGAAATATGTCAATATATCCTAGAGGGGGTGACTAGGACTTTTTAAATATTTTATTCTTATTAAAATCCTATTACACTAATCCTAACACCAAGCCTATATTAGGATTACTCAAGAATAAATCTACTAGCTTCCAAGCCCAATAGAGGATCTAATCACAAACTATTTGAGAGATGAACAATATGCAAAGTAGTTTATGATGGATATGACTGTGTATTCATGATCTCAGATATTCAGATATGAAAATATTGAAGTAAATCACACAAACAAAAGAATAGCAATCTTAAACATAGTCATTTTTATAGTGGTTCGACTACTTGTCCACACCACTCCCGGTAACCGCACTCAACCCTTGAGTGTACCATATTTCACTAAAGAGGTTTCACAATGGTTCACCTTAAACCTAAGGTTTTAAATCAGGTTCACCTTCAACCTTTACACCCTACACCTAAGATGAATATTTATGCTCCCTGAGCAAGGGTCAATACATAGCACCAGTTTTAGGCACACCGGCCAAGGATCCACATAAGAAACCTCACTGTTTATGCTCTCACGAGTAAGGATCAACACAATGTACCCACTTTTAGGCACAGTAGCCAAGGATCTTCTACAAGACCCTAACTGTTTATGCTTTCCACAGAGCAAGGGTCAACACAACGCACCCACTATGTACACTCCCACCGGAGGCCTCCTAGAGGACTTGTAAAGGGTCCGCTCGATGACACAAACTCAAATGTCATACGCTTTTGAAACATATTGCCAGCTGGTCAGGGAATCGAAACATGTGTCGATGTCATCGAATTTCGAACTCTGATTTCATTGATGTGAGGTCGATTCCTCGACATTTGAAAATGAGAGAGACTTGCCTTGAAATATTTCAGGTTTAGAAGAATGATCGAGGGACCTTCGATATCATTGGAATTTGAATGTCGATGATATCAATAGTTGTGTCGAGGCATCGATAAATCCAAGGGATTTTCGTTTAAGCTTGCTATAGAGTTTCTCTCCCTATTCGATGCCATCGAAATCGTACTGATATCATCGATATTTGAATATCAATTCTATCAAGTGACCCTCGATCATAGATAAACCATCCTAAAATATTTTGTTCAAAATCTTCGTGCCCATGACCAATATCATCGAGAGCCTTCCGATGTCATCGAGATTTGAACTTTAATGGTATCGAGGAGGGCTTTGATATATCAATGCACATATGATATTCTTAAGTGAGAATAGGGGCACCAAAGATCTGCCTGTCGATATTAACGAGTCACCTTCGATAGACTCGAGATTCAAATATCAATGATATCGATAGGTATATCGATACATCGATAAATCTGTCCAGAGATATATGTAGTTTCTTGACACTTTTGTCCTCATTCCAATGGAATCGATTTGTCATCGAGGACATCGACACCGCAGGTCGATCATATCGAGCTGTGTATCTACAAAGCAAGAAAACTTAGAGATTTTCTGTTTTTGAAAAAGTTTTCTTAACTTAAAAACCCTATGATGTTCTAATTTGTTTTAAGGGTTTTATTTACCTGGTGTTTTGGGACATGGGATGTGAGGCTTAGATTTACCTATGGTGAGCTTACATACATCCGGTTGAGGTAGATGCTTTGAATTGATCTTCCTATGAGGCTCTGCATTCTAGCTAACTCAACACTCATACTAATTGATAAACCAGGGCACTTTCAATCTCCCCCTTTGTCAATTACATGACAAAAAAACAAAACACCCTAGACCAGCTTCTATACTGACATCCTAAATTGTGTGTACATACACTTTAAACAATTTTATGATTTTACTCTAGTCAGCACACACATAATCATTTAGAAGGATTCAGAAGCTGTTCACCCTATCTACAAACTCCCCCTATCTTGGTGCAGTTGCTCCCCCTAACACCTGCAACACCATACACAAGCAAATACACATTTTCTGTCAGGGTGTTTGAACTGTTCTCCCCCTTTTTGTCAGTCATTGACAAAGATAAATATGGCAGTTGATATTGACTGAAGTTTGAAGTATTTGGGAGAACCAATCATCTAGAGAGCATACATATATAAAAGATAGATGCATAATGATGAAAACAGTGATTTAGACATCTCATGTTTGGATCCAATGTATGCAGAGCAGACCAAGTTAGGTAGAGAAATAGGTAAGTTGGATAAACACAACATTAAATGCAACACATGCCATCAGTAATATAAGAACAAACCACATATACTCAAAGAAAATAGGTGACCACTTATAGAAATATGGCAGAGAATAGGCAGGAATTATGATCACCCATATTCAAAATATCCAAAACATATATAATCACAAAAAAATGTCAGACTGTGCAGATTAGAGAGTTATCACATACACCCATGAGAGCATAGAACATCCAAAAAGATACCAATGTTCATACACAGAAATAAGAGTGAGGTGTATGTGATAACATTCAAAGACCATCACTATGGAGTGGATAGGATGGTGTCGTGTCATCTCGACAGCAAGTCATCAGATCAACCAATTGTTGTACAGTCTGCTGTACTCCATGGACTAGCCATTCCAAGATGGTAAATCACTCGTTCATCAATTCGCTAAACTGGGAGACATCCCGCTGAATTACTCCAATCTGGTCCTGATGGAGCTTAAATCGTTTAGCATGCCCGGGAGTGGATGTTGACGGTGCTTGATGGGGTTCAAGAGCTTCATCTTCAGCCATCTCAGTCCCATCCATGAGAGCATCACCTGCCCCACTTTCCCTCTCTACTTGAATGCCTTCCTGAGGTGGAACCTCAAGATATTTATGAAACTTCAAATCCATCCTTCGAATGTTACCTTTGTTCAAGGTTTGGAGAGGAAGTATAAGATCACTCGTAGTTGGAAAGGCTATGGCATTGCATATTATATGTATGATCCAGGGATATGGTAAGTGAACATCCCTAGCCGTATGAAAAGCATAAACCAACTGATGCACGATGAGGGTAGGGAGACAAATCTTAATCCCAGAGGTGACCGAATAAATTATCATAGTCATGAAGCCCGTGAGATCTGCTCTGTTGGAACCCCTAGAGCAAATCTATGAAGCAAGGATACCATGCAAGACCCGATAGCGTGGTTCCATGAATCTGGCTTTTAGGGCATTCCCTTGGTGCCACTAGACGTCATGATCATGACAGAGGAATTTGGTCACCTTGGACCGAACCTCAATATTTTTCATATCCATATCTGGGAGTCCTACAGGTGATAATGTAAGATTAAATATCCCTGCGACAGACTCAGGAGTGATCAGCACATTATCACCATCGACGGTTACGGTGACGGATAGTGGTTCAGATATTGGAGAATGACAGGCGGTGAAAAAATTATAGGTCCGTTCAAGGTGATACGGTCCCCCAAAATCAAGAACTGGTAACCAATCTATGGTGGCAAATAGTGGTTCCAAATTATATGGAATCAAAGAACTTCTGTCGACTTTTCTCTCAGGGATAACCTTTCTCCCAGTGAACTTAGCCAAGACCGGATTAACCTTCACCGGTGGAGGTGCCTAGGCCTCAGACTAGGGCCCACTATGTCTCGTGTGTTGCCTTGTGGGGGTCCCACGTTCCATGGCTCTTGCCTTTTCTTTTGAAGCAAGGGTCTTTCGTCAAGAGGCTCTGGATGACTCCCTAGGATCAAACACCGTCTCTTTGTCCTTACCCATAAAGAAAGATTTACGAAGAACGAAAAAAATCCCTCTTTAAAGAAACTGAAAATACCCGACCAAAAAGCAAGATATAATCTGGAATGGAAGGGTAATACCAGTTTTGGAGGCATCTTCAGGACCCACCGATGGACTTTTCGGCTGGTGGATGAGCAGAAAAAATTGGAATGCCCTTTTTCAAAAAATAAATTTTTTTCGCTCGACCGCCTTTTATAGGGCGACAGTCTTCGATATCATCGACCAGTATTTCGATGATATCAATGCAACTCCCCCGATGTTATTGAGACCGTTTTCGATACCATTCTCAAGCATATGGCTCTTCACATTCCAAAGGGGGCATCAATGACATCGACCCTTGATCGATTAATCGAGAATGACTTATCGGTAGACATATCAAAGATGAATATGTTCAATTTTCAGCATTCAGACAACCCATCATGTATACTTTTAGTATATCTATGAATCAACAGTATGCACAAAAAAATTATTCACAATCACTATACACATCAAAATTATAAACATTAGAATGTTTATATACAAAAGATTAAGGTGAGGAACCTCAGATATATCATTTAAAGCTCAGCAAAAATTACATCATTTCAGCAAATATCTAGATCTAGATGCATGACCTAGACTTGTCTTTTTATGCTTGATATTTCAGGGTATATGAATAGAGTTAGTTATCAGACAATTTAGTTTTTCTTTTACTATCCATTTTGAGACGGAATTCTTTACTGTGGTAGATTTAATTTTCATGTTTATCTCACCCACTTAGTCCAATGATTCCTTCATTCTGTCTTTCATTTTAGATGGTGATGGATGAGTGTTTCTCCTAGGTGGACTTTTGACATTCTGTATTTTTCTGGCCAGTTTGAATTTACCAATATGATTTTGATCAGAGTTATGTGAAGTCTGTCTAGGTGTCAAGCATTCAAACTTATAATGACCCATATCACCACATAAATGACAAACTAGAGTAGTTCTCATATAACTACCTGAAGCAACATATTTTTTAGTTGTTGGTGCTACATTTTCAGTTCTCCTTTTAGTTTTATCATACCCTAGCCCACTCTTGTCTTTTCCTCGTCTTCCCATCCCTAACAACTTTTCTAGCTTTTCACCACTCTGGGAAAATTTATAGTTTATTTCAACAAATTTTCTAGATTTCTCTAAGTCAAAACAAAGTGTGTGATTCTCGTTTTTGAGTTGCTCATTTTCATCTTTTAATAATTCAACTTGTTTATTAAGCTTTGATGATTCCCTTTTTATGGATAGATTGATTTTTTCCAACTTATCATTGTCTAAATGATATTACTGTAAATCATTGATTAATTGTGTATTAATTTCCAAGGTTTTGTCCAGATAATTTTGCAGCAATTGCTTTTTATTTTCAGACATTCCAAGTCTTTTAAGGATGTGGATGCTATGAATATAGAGTTGATTATAAGCATCTTGTAGTGTATCCTATTTTTCTTCTTCTTCCTTTTCGGATTCCTCATTGTCTGATGGAAACGATTTAGTGGCTTGCTGTTCTTCCTTATTTTTAGATTCCGTGGGAATGATTGGAACAGTGGAGACCATAAGAATTTTTAGGGATTTCTGGTCTTCATCGCTTTCTGAGTTACTATATTCTGAGTTTGACTCCTCTGTATCATCCCATGTGGCGGCCATTGATTTACCCTTTATTTTTCTATTTGGGCATTCAGTAGATAGGTGTTCATACTTCTGACAGGCATAGCATTGTGGTCCTTTGGTCTTTTTACCAAATTTGCCTGCAGAAGGTTTGTTGTCCACCTTTCTACCTTTGGAGGGACGACCACGATTCTTCTAAAAAAACTTCCTGAATCGTTGTGCCAGTAAAGCTACTTCCTCATCTTTATCATCTTTTTCACTTTCACTGTCCTCATTTTTTGTTTTCTTTGAAGTTTTTAGAACAGTAGTTTTGGATTTTTGGATTTGTTTGAAGTGTAGTTCAAAAGTTTGTAGGGAACCTACCAGTTCTTCTACCATCATTTTGTATATGTTCCTACACTCTTTAATAGTTGTAACTTTGGGATTGAACCGTTCCGGCAATGATCTTAGTATTTCCTATAGATTTTAGGAACCGAAACTTTTTCTCTCAATCCACCCATGGAGTTACAAATGATATTCAACTTTGTGAAGAACTCCATGAAAGTCTCATGCCCTTCCATTCTGAGATTTTCGAACTATGAGGTTAACAGTTGTAGTTTGGACCTCTTCATAGTGCTTGTGCCTTCATGGGTTGTTTCCAATAGATCCCATGCTTCTTTGGATATCCCACACATAATGTCTCACACATGCTTATTTGATTGAAGATGTCTTGGGACACAGCACAGTAAATGGTGTTCATAGCTTTCGCTTCAGCAGTCTGTTTTTCTTTATCGAACATCGTCCAGTTTTTTTTGGGTTTGGGTTTTATGATGGTTGTGCGACTATCAAGTATAATTTATTTAGATGGTGGCACATATCTACTTTCAACTATATCCTAAACATCATGATCCAAAGATCTTAGAAAGTAGTGCATCCTATCCTTCCAGTATGCGTAATTTGAGCCATCAAATACTGGAGGCCTAGTGATGGATGAGCCCTCTCCTTTGGCCATATTACCATCTTCAGTCAACATCACTCTCTAGGCGGTGAAGCCCTTAAAGAGAGACCCGCTCTGATAGCAATTGAAATTGCGGTAAAGACCGCTTTAGTTGAAGTAGGAATATGTCAATATGTCCTAGAGGAGGGTGAATAGCACTTTTTAAATATTTTATGCTTATTAAAATCCTATTACACTAATCCTAACACCAAGCCTATATTAGGATTACTCAAGAGTAACTCTACTAGCTTTCAAGCCCGGTGGAGGATCCAATCACGAACTATTTGAGAGATGAACAATATGAAAGCAGTTTATGATGGACATGACTATGTATGTGTGTAAGGTGTGATCTTAGATTTTCAGATATAAAAATATTAAAGTAAATCACACAAACAAAAGAATAGCAATCTCAAACATAGTCATTTTTATAGTGGTTCAACTATTTGTCTACTCCACTCCCGATAACCACACTCAACCCTTACCAAATTTCATTAAGGAGGTTTCATAGCGGTTCACCTCAAACCTAAGGTTTTAAATCAGGTTCACCTTCAACCTTTACAACCTACACCTAGGCTGACTGTTTATGCTCCCTAAGCAAGGGTCAATACATAGCACCCAATTTTAGGCACACTAGCCAAGGATCCACATAAGGAACCTCACTTTTTATGCTCTCACGAGCAAGGGTCAACACAACGCACCACTTTTAGGTACACTGGCCAAGGATCTTCCACAAGACCCTAACTGTTTATGCTCTCTACAGAGCAAGGGTCAACACAACGCACCTACTAATACACTTCGCCGGAAGCCTCCTAGAGGACTTGTAAAAGGTGAGAAACACCTTAGACCTAATCCTATAAAGGAATGATCACAAGGGTCCTCTGGACTCTAGTTACTTACAGATAAGTGGATGAGTCTCATTCAGCACGTTATTGAAGATCTCCTTCTTTGTTAATGAAGAATCTTCTGCTTCCTTGATTCGTAACACATATTATGTACTAATATATGGCGTCGGGTTGGGTCAAGGTTAAGATGGAATTCTACTCTTGTAAATGTTTTCCTATAAGGAAGATAGAGTGATTCCAATTATCTATGCATTCAAGGCATCCCAGCTTAATGATTTACCATTAAGGTAGTAGCTGGAGGATCCATAAATGTGAAAGTTTATTCTCCAATCCACTCTATTGAATATCAATGATGAGGGTAGATTGGAGGATGAACTCCCATGAGAGAAAGGGCTTTGGGTATATGATTTAAGATAAAAGACTCAAAAGCACTCTCTTCTTTCTCTGCCATTAATAATAGACAAGTCCTCTTTATAAAAGCAAAATGTTCCAACGGATATAAAATGGTCACATTTATGATAGAGTTCGATATCATCAAGCATATACTCTCGATAGCATCGATGGTTCGCTCAATGACACAAACTCAAATGTCATATGCTTTTAAAACCTATTACTAGCTGGTCGACGGAATTGAAACACGTGTCGATGTCATCGGATTTTGAACTCTGATTGCATTGATGTGAGGTTCGATTCCTCGATATTTAAAAATGAGAGAGACTTGCTTTAAAATATTTTAGGTTTGCAAGAATGATCGAGGGACCTTCGATATCATTAGAATTTAAATGTTGATGATATCGATAGCTGTGTCGAGTCATCGAAAAATCCAAGGGATTTTCATTTAAGCGGCTGGACAGTTTCTCTCCCTATTCGATGTCATCGAAACCATACCAATATCATCGATATTTAAATATCGATTCTATCGAGTGACCCTCAATCATAGATAAACTATCCTGAAATATTTTGTTGGAAATCTTCATTCCCATGACCGATATCATGGAGAGCCTTCTGATGTCATCGAGAATTGAACTTCAATGGTATCGAGGAGGGCTTCGATATATCGGTACACATATGATATTCTTAAGTGAGAACAGGGGCACCGGAGATCTGCCTATCGATATTAACGAGTCATCTTCGATGGACTCGAGATTCAAATATCGATGATATCGATAGGTATATAGATACATCGATAAATCCATCTAGAGATATATGTGGTTACTAGACACTTTTGTCCTCATTATGATGGAATCGATTTGTCATCAAGGACATTGACAGCGCACGTCGATCATATCGAACTGTGTATTGATAAAATCGACAAAGTAAGAAAACTTAGAGATTTTCTATTTTTGAAAAAATTTTCTCAACTTAAAAACCCCATGATGTTCTAATTTGTTTTAATGGTTTTATTTACCTAGTGTTTTGGGACATGGGATGTGAGGCTTAGATTTACCTGTGGCGAGCTTGCATACATCCGGTTGAGGCAAACACTTTGAATTGATCTTTCTATGAGGTTCTGCATTGTAGCTGACTCAACACTCAAGCTAATTGATAAACCAGGGCACTTTCAAAGGAATGTAAAAAAACAATAATCATCTCAAGAAACAATCCAATCCAATAAAACAAACAAATTTATCTTATCAACTTTCTTTATCTCAGCTTATTTTAGGAGTGGTGGTAATCCAGTAGCAGTAATTCTTAGCTTTAATCTTTAGGTGTAATATAAGTTTACACTTATATGCAGGATTTGTTCTTTATCTTATATCAAGTAAGTTCACTTAAGAGACACATTCATGCATTAGCTCTTGGTGATCAATTATGAGTTTTTCCTTTTGTTTGATTTGCAGTGGTATTCTGAAAGTCTATGAAAGGCACAAAGCAACCTATCTTTCGAGGAAGAATCCCGCCCTCCAATTATCATCTGATCATTATCAAATTATATAAGTGGCTGAGTAAGTGACCGATCTGATCAAAATTGAGTCATATATATTTATACTGGACGTATGTGTTTATTTTGGTGCTTGAGGGTTAAAGTTAATTAGTTTGGATCGAGCTGCAGTATTGATTTGAGCACACCCACATGATTAAAAAAAAAAATTAGCAGCTAACAGAATCGACACCTACCAATAAAAACCTTGTAATGCCCACTGTAATGTTTATTTACCATTGAAATTGTCATTCGGTGGGGAATCACATATATTAGGTTTTAGTGGTAGGCATTCAATCACCATTATTTTAGTGGGGTGGCTCACCTGAGATTTGAATTTTTATTTTTTTATTTTTTTGGGGTTAGCTTGTTAGTACACACCCATGTCACACACTCCATGTTAGCCACCCCCACTAGGGATCGATACTAAGACCTCAAGTGTTGAAACGAGATATCTCCACTCAGTCTGCTAGTGGAGCCATGGATCTGGGTGTACCTAAGATTTGAATATGCGCTCATGTTATAAAATGGTATTTTTTAAAAAATAAAAATGGATGGACTGTTGTAAAAAAGATGTTTTAAATCTGGTTTGACTACGCTTCTTGACCAATTAAGGGGCTAGCTCCCCTTCGACTGGTCGAAGCTCGCTCAACTCGAAATCGAGCGACGATGTTTCTGAAAATCCCGAGGTCTTCGACCAGTCGAGGGACAGGCTCGACCAGTCGAAGGTGCCCTTCGATCAGTCAAAGCCCTGGCTCAACCAGTCGAGGGCTACGTAGATGGTGCACGGATTCTGCGTGCACTGCATAGATTCAAGACAGTTTCAGAGAGGTGCGTAAGTGGAGTTTCCTAAACTATAAATAGGGATCCCTAAGGTCTTTCTAAGGAATGCTAAGGCTTTCTAAAGGGTTTCCAAGGCTTCCTAAAAGGTTTTTAGGGTTTCTAAAGGGTGCAGCAGGGGTGAGATTCGAGGTTTTTTGAATCGAGTAAGTCCTTTCTCTTTAAAATTTATGCTTTTATAGTGGAATTTTGTCGTTTTGTGTCATGGAGTTTTTCCGAAATGGTTTTCCACATTAAATCTTTGTATTCTCTTGTGTTTTCTTGGTGTCATTAGATTGCTATCCTAGATCCATATCTGTGTGATTCCGCAGCATAAATCCCAATAAGTGGTATCAAAGCAATCGTTGGGGCACAGATCTGAATCTGCAGGATTAGCAATAATGGGAAGTACTAGGTACGAGATTGAGAAGTACTCAGGAAAAAATAACTTTGAGTTATGGAAGATCAAGATGATCAGTTCCTTAATCAAGCAAGGTGAAGATGGTGCTCTTGAGGAGCAACAGTCTACTATGACTGATGATGATTGGAATACTCTTAATAAGAAAGCCTTATCATCGATCCGTTTATGTCTTACAGAAGAGGTTCTCTACAATGTCATGAGGAAAAAAAATGCGGCTAAGTTATGGGTGAAGTTAGAGGATGTCTATGTAAATAAACCTCTAAAAATTGCCTACACTTGAAGCGTCAATGGTATAACTTCAAGATGGCAGAGGGTGGAGATCTCGAGGCTCACATCAGCAACCTTAATAAATTGGTTTACAAATTACTAGATATAGAGGAAGTGATGAAAGATGAATGGCAAGCATGTATGTTGCTGAATTCTCTTCCGGCGTTATATGAGTCATTCAAGGAAATAATGTGCACCACGAATAAGACCCTGAGTGTCGATACTATTATCTTAGCCCTTTAAGGGAAGGACATGAGAAAACTTAACAACAACATGGGGACATCTTCTGATGCATTGTTTACGAGGGGTAGGAATTCTGAACAAGATACATGATCTTCAAGTTCTAGATCCAAATCCAAGGGCAAGGGAAAAGGAAAGGTAAAGTGCTGGAATTGTGTGATGGAAGGACATGTGAAGAAGGATTGTATAAATCTTAAATCTAAGAGAAAAGAATCTGAGGCTTCGTACAAGGAGGCCAATGTTGCCATGTCAGATGGATCGAGTGGATGTGATGGTGATGTCTTGTCTGTGTCAACGATCAGACACCCATACAATGATTGTAAGGGTGAATGGATTCTAGACATAGGGACATCTTTTCACATGACTCCTCATCGAAGTTAGTTCACCAGCTACAGGGAGTGCAATGGTGGATAGGTATTTATGGGCAATGACAGTGCCAGTAATGTTGTGGCTATTGGTACAGTGCGTTTCAAGATGTTTGATGGGACAGAGCATACCTTAACTGGGGTGAGGCACGTTCCTGACGTGAACAAGAGCCTGATTTTTCTCGGTGCACTCAAGGCTATAGGGAGCAGGTTTACAAGTATTGACGGTGTCCTTAAAGTATCTAAGGGGGCACAGGTAATCATGAAAGCATAACGGCTCAATAATGTTTACAAGTTAATCGAGAGCACTTGAAAAGGTGGAGCTGCAGTTGTCACGCCTCAAATCTAGGAACGGACAGTTTCTTTGATGCCTCAAATTCAGCACTTGACTTCCATACACCAAGTCCCGAGTTCGACGCACCACAAGGAAAATTTTTTACTGAAATTTTATATATATATATATATATATATATATATATATATATATATATATATATATATATATATATATATATATATATATATATAATACCTAAGCATGAACATCCATGATCAAAATACCAAGCAACACTCTCCATTATAAATCCTAATGGTTATAAGTACAATACTTTTCAAAAGGTACACAACGCCTACATTGCCAAATTAAAAAATAGATACCATGCATCAAGAAAGCTAAGTCTTCCAAGCTACTCCTGGCCTGAAAAAAAATAGAAAATATTAAGCTTAGGAAAAAAGCCTAGTGAGTACACATGTGTGTGCAGTGTGTCATACATGCAAGCAAGATAAATATGCCACGAAGAAATCATGTATGGTGAAAGGTGTGTAGTACGTAAGGTATGAGCCAATTCCAATGCAATGCATATGCATCATAGTAATACTCTGAGTCAATGCTATCAGCATCACCAAGACATATTTTCATTTCTCCTATACCACAGCCATAACCGTATTACACGCAACCGTAATCACATCATCATCATCGTATTGTCATGCCATATCATAACTGTATATCTTGGGAAAAAACCGTGGTCGACACCCATATACTAAACAACAACAATCAACCTCGCTACCCACCAATGGGGTTACAACCACCATTTTGTATACTAATAGCTGACCTCATTTGCGCTTCTCCTCGCCAGCGGGTCAGACCTATCCCTGTTTACACCTCAGCCCTTAAGCAAGTTGGACCCACCTCTTCTCAACCTGACCTCGTTAGTGGGAGTCAAATCCATGACCCATGTATCCACTCGGCCCAACAGTGAGGTATCCCTAGCTAGCATCGAGGTTTAGGGACTTTCAACCCAAGGGGTACATCATCCCCAACTATTTCCACACTTCCCGTGTCCCGTTTATTTTTTGGGATAACTCAATGTAAGGCCCGTAACCTTGACCATATCGTTCGGTAGACTTCCAAGGCCTTCCCGGTCGAATCCCAGTAACCTCGACCCTTAACCGACATTTGCGCATGATCTTGATTCACGCATTGTTAACCCGAGTCGACTTAACCCGAGACTTTTACCCTAGCGACCGCGTTGTCACCGCGGTTCCGATGGCGTGTCTCCCGCGCCGAGGCGATACCCAGGCTAGGAGATGTGGGCCCACATTCAGTTCGAGAAAACACCGCGCGTTGCAAGTATCAAGGGAATCTCTACGAAACATCCCATCAATCCTATCAATCAAAGTACACATCACCAATTAATGCCAAGTACAACCACCCCTCTGCAAAAGTCAACATTTCTTACAACAAAGTACATGCTTACATCACTCACCATTATTTCTCTCCCATCACTTCTCTCTCTCATTTCTCTCTCATTCTCCATGCAAGAATTGTCCAAGCCTCCATGAGAGGCTATGTATGGCCCACTTCCTAACTCCCATCTCCACCATCCATGATCCACCTCGACCGTTAAATCTCAACCATTGGAGCTTTAGAAAGGCATTCATGGAAGAAGAAATTCAAGAAGATCAAAGGTGGGTGCTTCTCTCTCTTTCTCTCTCTCTCTCCTTCCTTTATTTTGTGGCCCATTCGATGAGTGGTGTCCAAACCGTCCATCACATGGACCCTATGGCTGTCCAAACATGGGGACTGACCCACTTTGCTACCTCTCTTAGAGGATCTGGATGATGGGAATGGACAAACATTAAATTGATCCAAACCAAGTGGCCCACATTCATGTGAGACCCACCTTGATGTAGTGACCACATCCCGTGTGGGACCCGCCACGATGCATGCGTTTATCCACGCTGGACGGGCGTGGCTAACGTGGAGTGCGTGTAGTGAAATGGGCGTGTACTATCAGCTAAACAAAAAAAAAAAAGAAAGTTGGGGTGGGCAGCTCATGCGGGCCCTATCTTGATTCATGTACTTAATCCAATCCATCCGTCCACTTCCTCAGGTCATTTTACCCGTTAAATCAAAAAATGAGGCCGATCTGATAACCAAGCGGGCCATACCAAAGGAAATAGTATTATTACCCTTAAAACTCACCCTGTTTCTTCTATTTGCCAAAAATACATCATATATTAGTCTCATTAAGTAGATCATGGGCCGTAGAATCCAATGAATGGGTTAGATTTGTCAGATCAGGGCCCCACATGGGAAAAACCATCGAAATATTAATTTCAAAAAAAAAATGAAATTTAGGCAGCAGTTGCTACTGCTACCGCTGACACCACAAGACGCAACAGCGTCCTTGACGCTGGGCTGGCAGGGACTGTGGGTCCTAGTTGTGGGCCCCACTACATCATGTGCTCCACATCAACACTGTACATTTGTTGGGTCTCCTCTGACGAGTGGGCCACCCCAAAAACTAACCATTCAGGGCACTTAGGTGGCCCACATGGCATGAAACAGCGTGGATTGAATGTCTACCATTGAAACCCTTTTTGGTTTGAAGAAGTTTTAAATCAATATGAAATTTATTTTTACCGTTCATTCAGGTATGCGTGACCTCTTGAACGGATTGGATGGCTGATAAACATTACAGTGGGGCCATGTGGGACCCACAATGATGTCTGTGTTTTATTCGCACCGTCCCCAGTACGGGACGGTGGAACTCACCTGGTGTACGTGTCTCACGGTGAACCCCACCAAATATATGGGTCTGATCCAGACCGTCCAGCCATTTTGAGATGGCAAGTGGACCCACGTAATGTATATCCAAACCGTCTATCGGTGGGCCCCACCACCTACTTTGCTGCTGTTTGATGCAGCAGTTTTGTGGGTCCCACATGAGGTAGGTGTTATACCTACACCGTCCATTGGTGCTGAATGCACCCGCTATATGATGTATGTGTTGATCTACACCGTCCATCAACGTTTTATCCAAATCGTCCATCCAAACGTCCAATGTCTGGACGCTGGACACGCTGGACATGTATATTTTTATAATATATATGATATATGTTGAAGTAATATATATGGTATGAGGTGGGCCACACATGTGAACCCACCATGTAATTTGTGTGAGAACTGCACCGTCCAAAACATCCAGGAGTCTGGACGGGTGCTCTTTGCAGTTTATATATATTATATTATATTATAATAGGATAAATTATATTATATATATAAGGTGGGCCACGTGCGTGGGACCCACCACTGATGTATGTTTGTGTCCCCGCTGTCCAGCACTCTGGACAGGCGGAGCCCACCTGATGTATGTTTTGCATCCATCGTCCATCAAGAATGGTGGAACCCACCGTGATGCGTGCATCCCTCCAAAACCGTCCATCTGCTACGTGGGGGGTGCAGATGTGGGGCCAGCCATGACGTATATTTTGTTCCACGCCATCTGGAGTGTTTGGATAGTGCTGGATAATGTTTGGATGGTGTTGTCCAATGTTTAGATGGCGCCGATGTACATGGATAATATTTGGTTAGTGCTGATCGTCATTAGTGAGCCATGTGCTCCATAGGATGATAGTGTACATTGATATACATGATGCACCTACCACTATTGAAATGATTTTTGATGTAATCCAAGCTCTCACACACATCATAGTGAGACCATCATGATATATATGTTGTATATTCACACCGTCCATTCATGTGCTCCCCACATAATGTACGTGTTGTACCCACTCCGTCCATCCATTTTGTTGTGGGCCACACTGTCACGCCCCAAACCCGAAAATCGGATTCACGTGAATCCCGATTGTCGAATCCGGTGCCGACAGCCTCCGTAGTGCCCCATTCTCGGCTTCTGATAATCGAATGCCAGATTCCGATCCTGGGATCCTACAAGGAGGATTTTCAGAATGAATTTTTTTTTTGTAATGGAGCATAACCACAGACATAACCAAGTCACAAAACAACATCACCACATATCCACTATAACAAAAATTTTAAGTACAATGCAGAAAGGGAAATACAAGGTGGTCAAAAAGCTCCAAAAGGTCCTGATATGTACTCCTGTCTCAGCGCTGCTGCGGTCCAACGCTACCTGCACGCAACTATCGTGCATAAGCTTACAAAAGCTTAGAGGGTGGTGTAAGTGTGTGCGTAAGGCAAACGCCAAGTGTACAGTATCAGAACAATGCGGAAGTATGTGGTAAGTCCATAGAATCAACCATGCCAAAGCTATGCGATGAGATATGAATGTCATCGGCCACACCGATACAATGTAAGGCCTATATAGCCGAATGTCATATGTGAAATGCAATCCAAGCAAGTTGGTACTCCTCAAGTAAGTATATCGGTACAGTTCCTCTCTGGATATCACTGGGGTCTAATACACTTCGCAGAGACTGCCACCTCCCTAGCTGCACAGTCAAGCAAGCGGATAAGACCTCACTATCCGCCTGACCAGTAGTATGTCAATACCTACCCGGCTTGTCGATAGCGGACTCATTTGCGAGCTAGTCAAACTCAGCCTAGCTTATAGCCCTCTCACTCAGGCGAATAAGGCTACACCCCCTTCCAACTGACCACGACACAGTGGGAGACGCGGCCTACTGGTATTCGGCACTCGGGCGCTCATGTATCCACTCGGTCTAGACGTTGGAGCATCTCCTGGTACCAAAAAGGTTCTGGGACTTTCATCCAAGGACATCCTGAGTGCCTACAGTGCTAGAATAAGTATTTTCGGTATCCAATACGGCCATCCACGATGTACCTATGGAGCCATGGCCCTGATGTCGCTAGAGCGTGCAGTGATCAAGTCATACGTATGCGAGATGCATGAATCACGCTGTCAAAACATGCAGCAATCCAGCGCGTACTGCGCGATCATGTGGGGCACTCAGTCACATAACGAGCCTCGTAAATGGTCTGCCCAATGGCGTATGCTATGATCAGTCATTACTCATATCAAGCATACATATGATGCGTATGGGCATGAGTCATGAGATTATTCTAAGCATGTTATAAGGCAATGAATAGCAACGGGTATGGACCTATCAATGGGCCCTAAAGAGAGTTACAATGCGGACATTTAACCAACATTGTACATACAATGTGGACGTCAAACCAACATTGCTTCCCAGGCACGGTTTTTCATAAATATCATTTCACGAACCATGAGAAACGTACATTGCAATGGACCCTAAGGACATCCGTTAGGCCTCGATCCCTAGGCCTTAGATATATCAAATGGGTCGTATTACATGGGCCTCACATTCACCAAATGGGTTACATTGATGGGCCTCACCAATGAGCCTTATGTACATTGCAATGGTCCATGATCCATGGGCCTTGAAATACATCAAAGTGGCCTCACAACTTGAGCCTTAAATATGTCAGATGGGCCCATACACATGAGCTTTAAATATATCAACTAGGCCACTCCATTTGTGCCCCATGCACATCAAATGGCTTAATCTCATGGGCTTTAATATGTATCAAATGGGCTTGAATCCCGTGGGCCTTATATAAAATAAGTGGGCCGGATTCTATGGGCATTGCATATGCCAAATGGGCCAAAACCCATGGGCATTACATATGCCAAATGGGCTTAATCCCGTGGCCCTTATATGTATCAAATGGGCCTGATCATTTGGGCCTCAGATATATACCAAGGTAGGCCTCAATGAATGGCCAAAGTTAAATCAATAAAGGGCCCTATACACATACCATGGTGGCCCATTTGAACCATAGATCTGGCTCATTTTGGCTCAAGCCATAAAATAATTTTACAAAAAAAACAAATAAATGGATGGTTTAGGTGCAACACATGCATCATGGCAGGGGTCACAGGAAGGCCCACCATCATAATCATATTATGTTTAATATACTATATAATTTATATACAGTATGTATATATATATATATATATATATATATATATATATATATATATATATATATATATATATACATACAATATTATATTTAGTATAATATTATATATACATATTATATATATATATATATATATATATATATATCTACACACACGCACACACACATGTGCACTCACACATGCATACACACACACGCACTCACACATGCATACACACAAACGCACTCACACACGCACACACACATGGCAACAGTGGGCTCCACCGTCCGTGCGGACGATGGACTAGCCACATACATCATTGTGGGTCCCATGTGGGGCCCACCATAATATTTATTTTCCATCCAACACGTTGATAAGGTCATGCAGACCTGAATGAATAGGAAAAACAAATTTCAGCTTAATCCAAAACTTGTGTGGACCCCAAAAAGGGTTTTAATGGTATAATTTAATCACCACTGTTTCTTGTGGTGTGGGCCGCCTGAGTCTTGGATGGGCCTCATTTTTGGGGAGGGCCCACCTCTGCATGTGGGCCACCCATTGGACGGCGTGGATACAAAATATACATCATGTGGGGCCCACGGCAGGGGGCCGTGGGCTGCTGTCCGCCCGCCCGCTGCCAGGCCGCAGGCAGCGCCTGCACCGTCTGCAGCAGCAGACGCTCTCTCTTTCTCTATTTTTTTTTTTTTTTTGAAATCCCTATTTCCTGAGGATTTTTAGGTGTGCGGGCCACCCCAAGTAAATCCACTCCGTCCATCGCATTCCCAAGGCCAAAACAGACCTATCAAGACCAATAATGGACATCTTCCAGTGCGTAGCAAAAATCTAAGTAGATGGCAACAGTACTGATATTATTTTCAACACTATGGCCCACTAGATACCCTGATCAACCTCATTTTTCGGCTCAACGCCTAAAATGGGATGGGGAAAAGATAGACGGCTTGGATTGAATACATACCTCAAGGTGGGGCTTATATGGGTGGTCTCCCCAAAGGCTTAGAAATAAGCCATTTTGTGTTTTCATTCCAGTGACGTCCAGACGTCACTGGACTCTTTTGGACTAAATGTAAATTTTAAGTGGGCCTTGCCTAGGTGGGCCACCACATAATAGGTGGTGTGGGTACAATGCATATAAGGTGGGCCCACTCATGGATGACTTGGATAAAATACTTACTTCAAGGTGAGGTCCATCCAAGTGGGCCATACGGCCATTTCATCACATACAAGGAAGTAAATGGAAAGAGAGGGAGAGAGAAATAGAGTGAGACACGCGTGATGGAGGGACCCCGGCACTATGGGCCCTCCGTTTCAATCATCCAATCATACATCAAAGGTCCCCTTGCATATGGACCATCAACAAAAGATCAACGGTGGAGATCCCACTCCACTAGAAATGAACGGTCTAGATGACCTCCTCAATACAAGGAAAGTAAACATCATGACGGGGTCCATGGAGAATGGCCCCATCATGGAATGATCTTGATGATTAAGATGAGCCATTGGCCACATCTTAGGGTCCCAAGTGAGATCCAAACCATTGATCGGTTGGCCTCACTTGGCCCATCTTAAAAACATAAAAAAGTAGTCTAAAGAAACACCCACCACTTGATCTTCTTGGTCCGTTGAGATGCCGGTCTCCTAAAGCTTCACTTTGATGGTGGAGATGGGAAATGGATGGCTAAGATGATGGGATTTGGAGATGGGAAGTGGGCCACCAAAATGCACATTTTCTCTCCATGGAAGGCTTGTATGTGGGAGAGCTTTCTTGCTTGGGTTTGGAGTGTTGAGAAATGAGAGGCAGAGAGAGAGTTGTAAGAGTGATGGAGTGATGTGAGGTGAGTGATGGGTGAGGTGAGTGATGGGTGAAGTGAGTGATGGGTGAAGTGAGAGGTTAGTTGACTTAGGTGGTTGCTTAACTTATGGAGAAAGGAAGCATGGGTGCTTGTACTTGACATGAGAGGTGATTGATGGGATTGATTGATGAGATTGATGGGACATATTGTAGAGATTCCCTTGGGATTTGCAACGCGCGGTGTTTTTGCTCGAACTGAACGTGGGTCCGTATCTCATCGTCTGGGTATCGGATCGGTGCGTGAGTTGCGACGTTGGAACCGCGGTGACGATGCGGTTGCAACGATACAAGTCTCGGATTAAGCCGGCTCAAATGAATAAGATACGACTTATGGTCATGCGCAACGTCAACTATAAGTCGCGGATTGTCAGAATTTGACGAGAAGGATCGCGGGAAACAACGGAACAGTGCGGATTAGGATACGGGTCTTACACACACCTTAATGTATTTATTGTATCCACATCGTCCATCCTTGGACGTGGGGCCCACCTTGGCGATGTATCTACCGCACCGTCTAGCATGGGACAGTGGGCCTACCATGATGTACGTGTTTTATTGATACGGTCCACTTGTTGTATTTATGGCCCCTTTAGTAAGGCCCACTGGGATGTATTTTTAGCCCATGGGTCGTGACCCATTGTGATATATTTTCGACCCATTTATTGAGGCCCGACTTGATGTGAATAAGGCCCATTAGTGCGGCCCATTGATGCGGCCCACTTGTTGGATATGAGGCCCATTGGTGCGACCTAATGTATCGACCCATCGTGATGTGTAGGCCCACTTGTAACGACTATTTGAGGCCCACCTGTTGGATATTTGGGCCCACTTTATGTTTGACTCTATGTGGACCACTGCTTGGGAGCAGTGTTGGTTGAATGTCCACATTGTTGGGCAATGACGGTTTAATGTTCACATTGTGACCTTCCCTTAGGCCTTATTCGACCAATTCTGATTTGTCATGGCCGATTGCCGATTATCGATCGAGGCCAGTTACCGACTCTGATTTGTCGTGGCCGATTGTCGATTATCGATCGAGGCCGATTACCTATTTTGATGGCCGATTGTCGATTATCGATCGAGGCCGATTACCGATTTTGATTTATCGTGGCCGATTGTCGATTATCGATTGAGGTCGATTAACGATTCTGATTTGTCATGGCCGATTGCCGATTATCGATCGAGGCCGATTACCGACTCTGATTTGTCGTGGGCGATTGTCGATTATCGATCGAGGCCGATTACTGATTTTGATGGTCGATTGCCGATTATCGATCGAGGCTGATTATCGATTAAGGCCGATTACCGATTCTGATTGTCGTGGCCGATTGCCGATTATCGATCGAGGCCGATTACTGATTTTGATTTGTCGTGGCAGATTGCCAATTCTGATTGTCGGGGCCCAATGTGATGTACATGCAACCCGTATTTGAGGCCCACGTGATGTGTATTCAGCCCGTGTCTAGGGCCCAGTGTGATGTATATTGAGGCCTAGGTGATGAGGCCCATTGTGATACATTTGAGGGTCAAGCGAATGAGCCCATTGTGATGTATGTTAGGCCCATGAGCAGGGCCCACCTGTTGTGTACGTGTAACCCTTGAGTAAGGCCCATTGTGTTGTATATTAGGCCCTTGTGTGAGGTCGTGGGCCCATTATATGTTTAACTCTATGTGGGCCATTCCTTGGGGCAATGTTGATTAGATGTCCACATTGTCGAGGCCGATTGTTAATGCCGGTTATTGATACCAATTATGAGTATGTGACTGAATAGCATCATGATCCATGCCCATACGCATCATTTGCATGTCTGTTAAGAGATATGATTGACCATTGCATGTGTCATAGTGCTGGTTGTTATGAGACTCCCTGATAGGCGGAGATTGTCTCACATGAGCGCACGGTTTACGCAGGATTGATGCATGACTGGTTGTATGACTCGTGCATCTTGCATTGTGTGCTGTGATTACTACATGCCCTAGCGACATCAGGGTCATAGCCTCCACAGGCATATCGTGGATGGCCAGATGGGACACTAGAAATCTGTTCTACATGGGGTGCTATAAATATCCCTGGATGAAAGTCCCTAAACTCTCTTGGTTCCAGAGGTTGCTCCAACGTCTAGACCGAGTGGGTAGATGAGCGTTGAGTGCCGATTACCAGATGGTTGCGCTCTCCACTGTGTCGTGGTCGGTTGGAAGGGTGTGTGGCCTTACCTGCCCGAGAGGAGGGGGCAATGCTAGGCTGAGTCTGACCAGCTTGAGGAATGGGTCCGCTATTGACGAGCTGAGCCCGATATTGGCAGGCAGATAGTGAGGTCTCTTCCACTCACCTTGTTGCGCGCGATGGGGCGGCAATCTGGTTGGGAGTGCAATAGACCCCGGTGATTTTTCAGAGAGGAACCATACTGATATGTGGACTTATTGAGTAGGAGATGCATGCTCATTCATTCATCCATTCACTATCCACTCGGGCTGGTGGTGCGTAACTAATTGTTGTGTACCTTCATTACGGCAAGGATTTCGGTTGGGCGCGCGACCAACCTGAGATCTGGAGTTTACCACGTTGAGCCTAACTATCCAAATTTAGGTATGGGACTAGTTTGGATAGAAGTCCTTGTGGTGGACCCCGTAGCCTGCGATACTACGTACTATCATCCTGACTTCACACTCCAGCATGGTCATTTCATTCGCATCGCATATTGCATTACATCCGCAGGCATATGATATTTCGGGTTGCTATTTCTGCACTTATATGGCTTAGATAGATTTAGCAGGATTTGTATATTGCATTGTATCTTCGGCATTTGATTTTTGGCTCTTTATGACTCCTTATCGCATAGTTGTTCTGTATTGTGTATTTTTATATTGATTAACTTATAGAATTGTCCATACTTCCGCTTACTCTGTTATCGTATGATTTATATCTTGTCAACATTTCTGCTTACTCTAATAATTCCTGCTCTTGTTAGTGTTTCTGCTTATTTAGACATTATATGGTTTATGGATTACCAGTTTTTTTTGGTATCGTATGATTATGGCATTGTATTGAATACTTGATACTTACCTGGTGCACACACTACACCACCCTCTAAGCTTTCTATAAGCTTATGCACGATAGATGCGTGCAGGTGATGTTAGGTTGCAGCAGTGTTGAGCTTGGAGCGTGCAGTGGTCTTCTGGAGTTTGATTTTTATTTATGCATTTCCCTTTTAGTATTGTACTCAAACGATTATATTAGTGGATATGTGATGATGATGTTGCCTTTGTGAATTGGGTAATCTTGTGGCTATGCTTATTACTAGTTATATGTATAAAAAAAAATAAAATCCTCCTTGTAGGATCTCAGGATCGGAATCTGGTATATGAATGCTAGGAGCGAGAATGGGGTACTACGGAGGCTGTCGGCACCAGATTCAGTAATCGGGATTCTTATGAATCCGATTCTCTGGTTTGGGGCGTGACACTCAAGTCATCATCATAGATGCACATCTCGTCGTCAAGATCCAACTCATGTTATACGGCATGACTGTGATATTTCGATCATTATGTATGTCATGATTATGCATGAATTCAAGCAATTATGATAAGGCATACATTCAAGGGCATGTGGTATGCATATAATGGCATGAGTTTAAGGTTTGTTTAACCTTTAAGCCAAAAATGACATATAATCATCATTTGTCACTATCAACTATATCAATCCATGGTCATGTGACTAAACTGAAGAGAACAAATCTTACACATGAACAAATGTATTGAAGTACACTTGCACATACCATCATCCCATGGTGCATGAGTATGATCAATATCAACATAGTTAAGTACATATACTTCTATTAACCATAATCACTAACATCACTAATATCACTATAGTTATCATAATCACGAGCATTAATTGTATTTAGAATTACACCATATCCTTGGTAAGATAGATATTCCATTAGCGGCTTTGGCCCGACATGATTCTCTTCTATAGGGACCACATGGTTATACCCTAACCAGGCCTTATGGTTAGTGAGACGTGGTGACGCAAGGTACATGCACCAAGTAGTTATGAGATGAAAGGCATAAATATAACATATAGTAAATGAGCCACAGGATAAATGGTGCTGGTGAAACTCACATAATGTAGTGGGCTTCACCTTCAAGTGGGTTGTTAGTAGGTTGGATTTGTAAATAATTATCGTAGTAGTTTTACAATAGTTTGGAAGGCGGGGGTAAACCTCATAAGATACAGTGAGCCCTAAGTTGAACGACTTGGGTATATAATATACACATAAGAGTTAGTCACGGTTGGATGATGTGGGTTTGTCTCATACAACGTACTGGGTCCTACTTCCAAGTGGTCCTGCAAGCAGATGGGTCCACACACAAACATTATAGTGGCTCCCTTTGTCTCATACAATGTAGTGGGTCCTACTTCCAAGTGGTCATGTAAGCAGATGGGTCCACACACAAACATTACGGTGGGTCCCAACAAGTAGATAGTATAGGTAACTCACATACATTAAGGTAGTACAAGGAAGAATAGTTCAGATGCACAAGGCACACGTCAGCGGGCTCCATGATCTAACTGTTTGGTCGCAATATAATTGAACAGTGCGGATAAAATGAGCACATTGAGTGGGTTCATAGGTGTTCAAAAGTTTTAAGTTCAATTAACACTATTTCATATCATCTAACATATTTAGGAATTAGATCTAGGTCATTTTGGAATCATGTTCTAGAATTAGCTTGCCTAATGGATAAATGGTGAAATATCAATGCTTACATTAAGGTAAAGTCCATAATAAATCTGACATGCATCCTAAGTTCACATACCTAAGAGGTTACACCAACAGCATAGTCCACGAGTCTGAGTAATCACACAATTCTCATATGCCTACATGGTCTTATGGCCACTCCATTATCAGAAGTCCATATGATTGAGTGGTTACACAAATGTCACTCTACTTGCCATAATAAAGGATTTATGGTCACATGGTTACTTATTTTTACTACACCATAACTCATACATTTATGGGCAACCACTTTATTAAGTTCCCACATGATCAGGTTGTCGATGTCATAATTTCACTTGTTTGAGTGGACATATAATTAGTATCATGGTCTATTGACTACATCTCAAAGCATCCAAGCCACAATCACAATCATAACCACCATACCCGGTTACACTAACTCTTAAACTATGACTGTCCTATACTTCATACGGAGAATGACTCAGATTCGGTGTCACATGATCAATAGGCCAAGAACTAGCTTCCATCACATCAGATATAGTTTAGTGGTCCCTGCATCTGCCTCCCCTATGAGCATAATGTAAGTCTTGTATTTATGTCACATGACACTAAATTGAGGGCTACTCCATTATCAAGTTGTATAATCCAACCTATATCATAATTCTTATGACTAAGAAAATCTACACGTACAACCCAATTGTTCATGATTTAGGTGACCATAGTTATGCCCATAAGCACGTGGTCATATCATTAGGTGGTCACCAATGCCACCTGATTAAAAGTAGTTGTTGGCCTTGTGTGGATTTCGCAATCATACGGTTAGATGACCACAATACTCCACAATTGTATTTGATTAGGTGGCCATACATATGTCACATACCCACATGATTAAGGGGTCAAATACATATATCTCACCCTTATAATGGATTAAGCAGTCATTCACACATCTTACAAACATAAGATTAAAAGCTAAAAATCACCATTTTTGTATAGGCGAGTGAGCCATACAAGATCACAAGGTCGCATAGGTAAGTGGGCCACAAAAAATCATCAGTTCATTGGTTTAAGTGGGCCAGGGAATTTCAGCTCAAGCGATATCTTCATGTTTTTAGTTTATCTAATAGGGATGACTTTTGTATGGCTTGGATGGTATATAAATCTAAAAGTGGGGCATACAACAACCCCTAACAAACTTCGATGACAAATAAAATTTATAGTGGGTCCCACATGGTGGGCCCACTCAGTTTTGGGTGACAAATAAACATTAAAGTGACCCTAAGGAAGTTGGCCACGTTGGAGGGTAAATGGACAAATTGGATCTCTCCTAAACATCAAAGTGGACCCTCCAAGGTTTCAACAATGGGCAATTTAGGCTCATCGAAGTGGGTGGGTCCTTCTGATATGGCAGAGCCACATTTACAAGGTCTGCAAAACCCGATAGATGGGGTCGATCAAACACACAAATTATGGTGAAATTCTAAGAGGTTTTAATGGCAAACATTACAACAACACCATTTCTTGAGCCGCTAAAATAGACAGATGGTTTGTATGTAGCCCATACATCATAGTGGGCCCCATGGTCAAGTGGGCCCTACATGGGTATCAAAAGAAGCACCTACTTATCCCCCTTAAAACATTCATAATCATTTGTTGGGCCATTGAGGTGTGATTCACAAATCCAACGCATCCATTATGTGTGTCCCACTTGGTTAAGGGGTCATTCTAAGTTTCAGATACATCCAAATTTTAGGTGGACCCCAGCAAGTGATTCTATATACTGGAACTCCGAATTATACGAATGGTTTAAGGAGATCAAAGTTACATGGGTCCCAAAGCGATGTCTTTATTATATCTACACTGTTCATCTATATTTAGAGATCATTTTAGAGCATTATTCAAACAAAAATGAATCATATCCAAAGATTATCTAGACTGCACCACAAATAGTAGTGGAGACAATGATTTCACTATTAAACAATTTACAGGGCCCACCATAAAGTTTATTTTCCATCTGATCCGTTCATAAGGTCACAAGGACCTGAATTAAGAGAAAAAACAAATTTCATATTGGTCCAAAACTTCTATGACCCAAAAAGGGTTTCAATGGCAAACATTCAATCCCCAGTGTGGTCCACTTGATAGTTGGATCTGTCTTATTTTTCTTCTCAAGCCTTAAGACGAGCTTGCCAAATGGATGGACAGTTTGAATATAAGACATACCTCATGATCAGACCCACAAATCTTTTTGATTTCATAAGATTTTAGATGGTGTGGGCCACCTAAGTTCCGTGTACGATTGATTTTTGGGGTATCCCACTTTTTGTAAGACCCGTATCTTAGTTTGTACCGTTCCGTAGACTTCCGCGGTCCTACCAGTCAAATTTCGGCAACCTTCGACCCTTAACCGATATTGACGCGCTACCCTGATTCATATACCGATAACCTGTATCGACTCAACCTAAGACCATTACCATAGCGACCGCGCCATCGCTGCGGTTCTAATGCCGCGACTTGCGCCCCGAGGCGATACCCTAGTCAAGAGTTGTAGGCTGACGTTCGGTGCGAGGAAAACGCTGCTCGTTGGGAAACCCAAGAGAATCTCTATGATGTGTCACATCAATCACATCAATCCCATCAATCAATCATCCATCAATTCATCACATGTCCAGTGCATGTCAAGTACACATCACTTTCACCCCTTTTCCCAAGCAAGCTACAAAAGTCTTCCATGCCCATACCTTTCTTACACAAAAGGCCACCAAAGTCAACAAAAGGTCTTACACACCCATCACCACCACATCCATCACTCCATCACCCATCACTCTCTCTCCCTTTTCAACTCCTCTCTTTCTCATTTGTAAAAAAATCCAAGCAACACCTCCATACGTATGAGCATTCTCCAAGTCTCTCCCTCTCTTCCAAAAACTCCAAGGTGGCCCACTTTCCTACCCAATCATCTCCCATCCTAACCATCCATTCCCCATCTCCTCCATTGAAGTCCAAGCTAAGGTGTTAAGGAACCCCTAGGAGCAAGAAGATCGTACGGTGGGTGCTAGATTATGCTAGTTTTTCATGTTTTTGAGATGGGCCAAGTGAGGCCAACCGATCAATGGTTTGGATCTCACTTGGGACCCTAAGATGTGGCCGATGGCCCACTTGATCATCATGATCATTCCATGATGGGGCCATTCTCCATGGATGCCATCATGATGTTTATTTCATTGCAATAGCAAGGTCATCTAGACCGTTTATTTTCATGGAGAATGGATCTCCACCATCGATCCTTGATTAGGTGGGCCCATTTGCTATGATGTATGTTGTAGATCATGAAAGGGAGGGCCCATAGTGTCGGGGACCCTCCATCAAGCGTGTCCAACCCTCTATCTCTCTCTCTCTACTTCATTTTTTCTTTTTTTTTAGATCCTATTGTGTTTGTGTGGCCCACTTGAATGGACCCCACCTTGAAGCATTTATTTTGTCCAAGTTTCCTTTAAGTGGGGCCCACCTTATATGTTGTACCCACATCATCCATCAGTGGTGGCCCACTTCCATGTATTTTTGGACTGAACCGTCCAGCGTCTGGGACGCTGGACGTCCCTGTGCAAGGAAAAAAAAAACAAAAGAAAAAGAAGGAAGCTTTTGGGGTGGTCCCCTCATAGGCCCCACCTTTATGTTTTAGCACAATCCAAGCCATCCATCCTCTTTTCCTTATCATTTTAGATGTTGAGCCGAAGAATGAAGGTGGTTCGAGTTTTTGGTGGGCTGTATCATAGCAAACTTTGGTGGTTACTGTTGAAAGGTCGTCTAGTGTTTTTATGCGCCCAAAAATTTCAAACTTCGAACTCTTTTGGTTTGTTACGAGCTGAAGAATCCAATGGATGGATCGGATTAACTTGATGTAGGCCCCACCTATGGAAAACCACAGAAGAACTAAAAATAGGAGAGAGAGAGGGAGTGATGCAGCCATTGCTGCTGCTGTCAGACCAGCGTAGGCAGCGCCTGCGCTGTTGTAGGCGGCGGGCGGACAATGTGGACCACGGCCTCCAGCCATAGGCCCCACCTTGATTTTTATATGCCATTTAAACCGTTCATGAGGTGGGTCCCATCCTCAGGTGGGCCCCCTCCAAGTTTCAGCTGATTCCAAAACTCAGATAGCCCGCAACACAGGAAACAGTGGATTGAACCTCTACCATTGAAATTCTGTTTAGGGGCCACAGAGGTTTCAGATAAATTTGAAATTGGTGTTTTCCCTTCATCTAGGTCTGAGTGACCTTATGAACAACTTGGATGGCCTATAAACTTAATGGTGGGCCCCACATGGGAGCCACAGTGATGTATGTGTCCCTTGTCCACATCCAGCATGCAGTGGAGCCACAATGATGTTTGTGTTCTCCCTTGTCGTCCATCCGTTTTGATGGTGGGGTCCACTGTCCCTAGCAACAGCGAGTTTTTGTGGGTCCCACCATTATATATTTGTGTGTATATATATATATATATATATATATATATATATATATATATATATATATATATATATATATATATATATATATATTATGTTATGTTATATATACCATGTATTATACCTATTATATACTTTATAATATATATATATATATATATATATATATATATATATATATATATATATATATATATATATATATATATATGGCAGTGGGCCCTACGTGGGACCCACCTCTGTTCCCTTTTAAAATGCTTTAAAAGCTACAGCAACAACTATATATATAGATATTTTATATACATTCATGCCCATAATGTATAAGTTGCTGTTATAATTATAATGTTTGTATATTATTATACATATTATATTTGTGGGCCCAAGGTCTGTATGACCTTTTGAACATAATGGATTGTAAACAAACATTACAGTGGGCCCCTTGCCAACCAGTTTGAATGGCAAATAAACATTTCAGTGGGCCTCTAGGCCATGGGAGTGGACCCATTTGATGTGTTCCAAGGTCCATGGGATTGGACCCATTTAGTGTATTTTAAAGCCCATGAGATTAGGCCATTTGTTGTTTTAGGGGCCCATGGGTTAAGGCCCACTGAGATGTACTAGGGCCTATGGGTTAAGGTCCATTTGACGTACATTTGGGGCCCAATTGGTGTGGCTCATTTATTACATATAAGACCCATGAGATTAGGCCCATTTGATGCAATCTAAAGTCCACGGGTTATGACCCATTGCAATGCACATAAGGCCCATTGGAGCGGCCCATTGATGTGGCCCGCTTGACAAATGGAAGGCCCATATGATATGGCCCATTTGATATATTTAAGGCCCAATGGGATGTACTTAAGGTCCATTGCAGTATGTGACCCCGACACGGATTATGTAACGATGTTTACGATGATCGTGCCTTGGGAGCAATGATGGTTTGACGTCCACGTTGCGAGTGTAATGCTGGTTGGATGTCCACATTATGACTCTCCCTAGGACCTTTGATAGGCGGTACTTGCTGTGTATAGGCCGTCTAGGCCCATCTGCGTTGTAAGAATGGTTCATCACTTATTTACATGTTTAGTATAGTTTCATGACTCATGATCATATGCATCATATGTATGCTTGATATGAGAATTGCCTGATCATAACATATGCCTTCGGGACGGTTGTTTATAGGCTCTTGGTTAGGCGGTGTTTCCCTACATGAGCGCACGATATGCGCAGGATTTATTGCATGACTGGATAGCGTGATTCATGCATTTCGCATTTGTGTGATATGGTTATTGTACGCCCTAGCGTCGTCGGGGTCGTAGCCTCCACAGGCGTATCGTGGTTGGCAGGATTGGATACCGAAAATTTTATTCTACATGGGGTGCTATAGATATCCCTGGGTGAAAGTTCCTAAACTCTTATGGTACCAAGAGGTTGCTCCAATGTCTAAACTGAGTGGGTAGATGAGCGCTAAGTGCCGATTACCATTTGGCTGTGCTCTCTACTATGTCATGGTCAGTTAGAAGGGGGTGCGGCCTTACCCGCCCGAGAGTAGGGGGCAATGCTAGGCTGAGTTTGACCAGCTCGAGGAATGGGTCCACTATCGACAAGTCGCACCCGATATTGGCAGACGGATAGTGAGGTCTCTTCCACTTACCTTATTGCACGCGATGTGGCGGCAATCTGGTTTAGAGTGTACTAGACCCCGGTGATATCCCATATTTGAGCTGTATTGATGTGTGGACATAGATGAGGATCTGTATGCTTGAGTTGCATTGCACATCGCATGGCCTTGGGATGGCCGATACCATTCATGTCTTGCATCGCATAGCCTTGGTACGGCTCATGATATTATGGATCCATCTGCATATTCCGCATTACTCTAACATTGCATGTTCATATTACTACCTTGCGCACACACTTTCACCACCCTCTAAGCTTTTTATAAGCTTATGCACGACCGTTGCGTGCAGGTGACGTTGGCTCGCAGCAGCGTTGAGGCAGGAGTACGTTGCAAATTGTTTTGGAGTTTTTATTCTTTACCATTGTATTTCCCTTTATGCTCATTGTACTTTTAAAGTTTTTTATCATAGTGGAAATGTAATGGAGTTCTTGGTTGTTGTTTTTGGGTTATGCCTTTGGTTATGCTTATTACGAATCAAACTGACATTGAAAATCCTCCTCGTAGCATCCCAGGATCGGAACCTTCCGAATGGGCGCTAGGAGCCGAGAATGGGGTTCTACGGAGGCTGTCAGCGCTGGATTCGGGTATCGAGAATTTTGTGAGCCCGGTTTCCAAGTTTGGGGCGTGACACTTTTCAAAGGGGACCTATCAAATGCACGGTGTAGATGTCAGAGATACATCATGGTGAAACCAGTGGTGGGGCCCACTGTCCCTGCCTGTTCCAAGCAGCAAGAGCTACAACGTGCTCTAGATGCTGGACATCAGCAATCAGGGGCATCAGCCCATTAACTATATATATACTGTAGTTTTTCATAGGTGGGGCCCACATCAGGATGATCCACCCCATCTGTTAGATTCTATGACTAGTGACAAACTCAACGAGCCCAATATTCAGCATATTTTGGTGCACAAAAACATCACAGCGGGCCCTAACAATTTATTACCATTAATACGATCTTTTTGATGGTGTGGCCTACCAGAGATTTGGAATGGCTTCATTTTTCAGCTCAATGCCTAAAATGAGTTAGGAAATTGGATGGATGGCGTAGATTAAATATATACATCATGGGTGGGGCCTGTTGTGGTCCCACTGCCCCTCCCTTGCTTTAAAGCCGCTAGGATGAGGACGCTGGCACAGCATCCACTCTCTCTTCTCTTATTTATTTATTTATTTATTTATTATTTATCATTATTTTTTTAAAATCAATAGCTTGGTGGACCTTTTTGGAAGTTTTTTAATGATGAGGTTTTCAATCACACTGTTTCATACAATGTGGTCCACCGATCACTGAGCCTGTAACGTTTTTGAATATTTCCTTCATCCAAATAGGCATAGTTCTATGAATGGTTCAGATTGCATCCAAATGCAATAATGGGGGCCATGGTTAATGAGTCACTATTCCATCATCACTATCGTTATCATCACATCATCATCACAATTAATCATCCAAATAATCAAGAAATAACACAAACCATAAGAGTGAAGGGGGTGTACTCACCATGATGGATTAGATGGATGGTTGAGATGGATGGAAGGGATGGGATTAATAGAGTTGATGTCCCACCAAGATCATTCCTCTCTCTCTCTCTCTCTCTCTCTCTCTCTCTCTCTCTCTCTTTGTAGAAAATGTTGAAAATGCTAAGGGATGGAGAGGTATTTGTAGAGAAATGGATAAAAAAATTTGTTAAGTTAGGCTAATGTGATTAATGTTAACTTAGGATAGGATTATGGGAATTATGCATGATTAGGAGTTAATGGTGGATTAAAGGGGCATGGGATGGCATGGTGTGATGATGTCATGTATAGGGTATGGTATGGAGAGAAGTTGACTTTGGGGAGAATATGAGAGAGGGATGGCATGGGAGGGTGACATCACACACATGGGTAGAGTTTCTCTCACCCATGTGTGGCATGTACATGTGTGCATGGCATGTGTTGTGCACATATATGAAATGGAGTATATGGCGACTTGCACACATGATACACTAAGGATTCTTCGTGGCGTATCTTACTAACGGAGCGTCGTACAGACACACGGGTGGTACCTACGCGATCACGGCGATGGGGCGGTCGATATGAAATCAGTTTTAAAGCCTTGGGGTTCTGATCAATTGGGTGTGCACTATGCATGGCTGGTCTAGGTTTGGCTAAGGGCGTCTGTCAAGCCCCAAACTCAAAAACTAGGCTCACAAAATTCTCGATCGTCGAATCCAGCGCCAACAGCCTCCGTATACCCCGCTTTCGGCTTACAGCGCCCATACGCCAGGTTCCGATCCTGGGATGCTACGAGGAGGATTTTCAAAATCAGTTTGATTCATAATAAGCATAATCAAGGCATAACCCACAAACAACAATAAAAAACTCTATCACATTTCCACTATGATAAAAAATTTATAAGTATAATGCGCATGAAAGGAAATACAATGATGATAGACAAAAAGCTCTAAGATGATCTAATACGGGCTCCTGCCTCAACGTTGCTGCGATCCAACATCACCTACACGCAACGGTCGTGCATAAGCTTACGGAAAGCTTAGAGGGTGGTGAAAGTGTGTACGTAATGTAGTAATATAATTATGCAATATAAGAGTGATTCGAAATATGTTAATGAATCCATGAATACTATTGGTCATACCAAGGCCATGCATTGCAAGGCATGAATAATGTCAGTCATACCAAGGCCATGCGATGTAAGACATGAATGATGTCGGCCATACCAAGGCCATGCGATGCAAGATGCAACTCAAGCATAGCAATCCTCATCTGAGTCCACATATTAATACAACTCAACTCTGGAATATCACCGGGGTCTAGTACAGTCCAAACCAGATTGTCGCCCCATCGCGCGTAATAAGGTGAGTGGAAGAGACCTCACTATCCGCTTGTCAATAGCGAACCCAGCTCGTCGATAGCTGACCCATTCCTCGAGCTAGTCAAACATAACCTAGCATTGCCCCCTCCACTCGAACGGGTGAGGCCGCACCCCCTTCCAACCAACCACAACACAACGAAAAGCGTGGCCTCCTAGTATTCGACACTCGGCACTCATGCATCCACTCGGTCTAGACGTTGGAGCAACCTCTTGGTACCATAAGAGTTTAGAAAATTTCACCTAGGGACATCTATACCACCCCATGTAGCACAAGATTTATAATGCCCAACCCTACCAACCACGATATGCTTATGGAGGCTACGGCCCTGATGTCGCTAGAGCGTATAATATACATGTCACACAATGTGAGATGCATAAATCACACAATCCAGTCATACAATAAACATACGCGCACTGCGCACTCATGTGGGCATCTCCCCTTACCAAGGAGTCCCATAATAGTCTGCCCAATGGCATGTGCTATAATTAATCACTCATATCATCACAAGCATGCAGATGATGCGTATGGGCATGTATCATGATGCGATGATGTCATATAATCATAATCGGCATCGATAATCTGCACCGATAATCGGCATCGGCCTCGATAATCGACACTAATAGTCAGCATCGATAATCGGCATTAGCCTCGATAATCGGCACTAATAATCACCATCGATAATCAGCACCAATAATCGGCCTATATACAAGGCGAGGGTCGATATATGAACAGCCGATCCAAACCATAATATAAAGGTCGGCCCTTGGCCATGGTTATATCAAATTCGATAGCACGAAGCCATCTGTCTATGGCAAATGAGGCCCACTTATTTGGGTTAACCCACTAAGAGAATAATGAGAATGTGCCTGACAAGGCCTAAGGGAAGGTTACAATGTGGACGTCCAACCATCATTGCCCATTAATGTAGACATTGAACCAACATACTCCCAAGGAGTGGTCCACATAGAGCCATAAGTATAGTGGGCCCATGGCCTCACTTGTGGGTCACAAATGTATCACAATGGGCCACACTCATGGGCCTCAAATGTATCACAATGGGCCATGCCCATGGGCCTCGAATACATCATAATGGGCCTCGCCCATGGGCCTTGAATGCATCATAATGGGCCACGCCCATGGGCCTTAAATACATCACAATGGGCCTCTCCCATGGGCCTTGAATGCATCACAATGAGCCATGGCCCATGGGCCTTAAATATATCACAATGAGCCTCGCCCATGGGCCTCGTCACTGGGCTTCTTATCTCAAGTGGGCCACATCACATGGTCTGCATTATATAGGCCGCACCAATGGGCCTAATACACATCATAAAGGGAGATCACCTGGACCATACCACAAATAGCAATGGAGATAATGATTTTGCTGTTTAAATTTCTCAAGGACCCACCATAACATTTATTTTCCATCCAATCTGATCATAAGGTCACAAAGACCTAAATTTAGAGGAAAAACAATCTCATATGGAACCAAAACTTCTGTGACCCAAAAAGGGACTCAATGGTGGACGTTCAATCTCCTCTGATTTCTATAGTGTGGTCCACCTGATAACTCGGCCTCATTTTTATTCTCAAGCCTTAAGTCGAGCTCGCCAAATGGATGGACCATTTGGGTGTAATACATACATCAAGGTGGGCCCAGCAAATAGATGGCGTGGAGATACAATACATACAACAATGGTGGGTCTCACCGTCCAACCATCCGAACGGTGTGGATAAGACCCATACATCAGCAATGGGGCACATAGAGCTTTCTGACATCGACACGTCATCTGAATATCTAATGTGAGTTACCAAAGCCAATCCGTCTAGCAGGTGGGTCCCATATGGGCCCACCACGGTGTGTGTGTGTGTGTGTGTGTGTGTGTGTGTGTGTGTGTGTGTGTGTGTGTGTAATAGTAATAATAATATTATTTATTAATTTTGAAAGAGGTCCAGCGTCTAGGGTCTGGACGTTGGATGGTGTGTATAAAACACATACGTGGGTCCCATTGATCTAGACGGTGCACTCAATGGATGGGTGTCCACTGTCTAAACTATGGATGGTAAGGATACAACATGCTCATCATGGGTGGGTCCACGTGGTGGCCCACCAGTAATGGATGGACGGTTTAGATATAACACATACCTCGTGATTGGCCCACCATTCAGAGGCCTAGACGGTGTGGATTTGAGGCACATACATCAAATTGGAGCCCACTGCACCGTCTTGGACAGTGGGGATACATAGCACGTGTATCAAGGTGGGTCCCACCATCAGGACAGATGAATGGCTCAAATAAGGCACATACTTCATGTGAGATCCACACATGTGGACCACAAGCTTTGGAGAAAGCTGATATTTATGTTTTTTGCTAGACGGTGTGCATTCAACACATGCAAATGGAGGGGTCCACATCAATGGACGCCCGGGATACCACACACCACATGATGGGGCCCACCACACTGATGATGTCAATACAGTAGCTAGCGCTGCTGGCTGTCCAGCAAATGGACGGCCCACAGCCACTCAGATACAAAGGTGGGTCCTGCGTCAAGCTGATACTTATATTTCCCTTCATTCGGGCCTGTCCAGACGGACGGGCAACAATCCCATCCGCTGGACAGTCCAGCAAGGTGGACCTCAGATCGAACGGTCAAGATCATCTTTGAATCATGGTGGCCACAAGACATCACCACAAAGAGAGAGAGAGAGAGAGAGAGAGAGAGAGAGAGAGAGAAATTAGTATTTTAGAAGGACCCCGCCACTATGGGCCCCTCTTGTTATAACACAAACATCAAGGTGGGTCCCACCATATGTGGCCCTTAAATCACAAAAATAAAATAAAATATAGATCCAAGATCACCCACCATTTTCTTCTTGCTCCCTTGGCTTCCTTGGCTTCTCGGCTTCTTCTTTAATGAAAGATGATGAAGTTTTGATGGTTGAGATGGGAGATGAGAGGGTAGGAAGTGGTCCACACTAGTGCTTTTGCATGAGAGCTTGGGAGGTTCATACGTAGGAGCTTGGATTGTTGGAAGAGAAGGGAGAAATAAGAGAGAGAGGAGATGGGATGGAGTGATGGATGGGAGAGAGGGATGGGTTGTGTAAGAGATTGTTGACTTTTGGAGTTTCTTGTGTAGGAGGGGTATGGGTTATGATGGGTTGAGTGATGTGTTGGGTGATGTGTGTACTTGACATGGACTCGACCCTTGATGGGATTGATTGATTGATTGAGGTAACATTTGGGTAGAGATTCTCTTGAATTTTACAACGCGCAGCGTTTACCTCGAAATGAACGCGGGCACACATCTCCTAGCTTAGGTATCGCCTTGACGCGTGAGATGTAGCATCCGAACCGTGGCGACGACGCGGTCGCTAGAGTACAAGTCTCAGGTTAAGTCGACTCAGATTAATAGGGTGCGACTCAAGGTTATGCGCAAACATCGATTACAAAATGCAGGTTGTCAAAATTCAATAGGGAGGATCGTGGGAATCTACGAAACAGAACAGACTAAGATACAGGTCCTACAGAGTCGATCATAATGCACATAGGTAAAGAAAATGGTATGGAATGGATGGGGTCTTACATTAATGGGGGTAGCGGATTCCACCTCTACACGTGTGTAGCATGTTGGGCATGGCCACATGAGCGCGCTGTGCATGAAGGCTGAGACGCACAGATAGTGATACAGAATAGGTGAAGCAGCCACCTGTGAGAAAAATCACATCATATAATCACAGGATATCGACGAGGTACATGGATGACTCCAATATCGCAGGGGATCCATTTTCTATTCAGATGGCTTTAAGTGAGCCCAGTGCTGAGAAATGGAAGGTGACTACATGCGATGTGATGGACTCATTATACCAGATCGACACATGTAGCTAGTGAAACTTCCAGTAGGCTGAAAAGTAGTTGGATGTAGGTGGATCTTCAGGAAGATAAAGCATAGATACAAAGTGAGGTTGGTAGTAAAGGGTTATGCTAAGAGATATTCATGCCAACAGTATAACAGGCATATATTAGATTCGTGATTGGCGTTAGTTGGCCAATGTGATCTTAAACTGGAAGGATGGATGTGGAGTCTACACTTCTGCATGGAGAATTAGAAGAGTAAATCTACATGAAGCAACTAGAGTGGTTCGAAGTTTAAAGGGGCTGAGAAAAAAGTTTACAAGAGGTCGTGGTATGACCTATTACCTAGGCAGTGGTTTGACTCCTTCATGGTGAGTCAGGAATAGTATGCTGATGACATGTAGATCGCCAACTATGACATGTCTGAAATCAATGTACTGAAGACTCGGTTCAGTGAGACATTTAGGATGAAGGATGGGGGGCTGCAAAGATGGTTATCGGCATTGAGATTGAAAGAAGAGTAGGCTTTGGTTATCTTAGGCAAAATACCTAGGGTAGGTATTAATCAAGGATGTGATGGATCAAAAAAATCTGAAGAGTGCTCCCTACGCGTCTCTCCTCAAGTTTTCCTCGGGACATGTCCCAAAATAGATGAGAAAAAGAATGATATATCTCATGAACCTTATTCGAATGTGGTTGGCAGTGTATGTCATGATCGGTATTAGACTGGTTGTTTCACAGGCTATCGGTGTTGTGAGCAAATACCCCGGCTAGTAATATTGGGTCGCGGTGAGATGGTAAGAAGACTACTTCTTTACTTTTGGAAATATAGGAGAAAAGGTGGTTGGGAATGTTGATTTAGATCTGGCAGACATGATCACCAAGATCGTTCCTGCAAAGAAGTTCAAATTTTGTGCAACTTCTTTGGGCTTGGTGATGACGTAAAGGAGGACCGAGTGTACATGAGAAGCTATGATATGACGTAAAGATAAGAGAAGAGGTCAAAAAGTCACATGGTTAAAGATTGAAGACATGGTGGAGATCGTTGTAAAACAGATGTCTTTAATCTGGTTTCACCGCACTGCTTGACCAGTTGAGGGGCTAGCTCGACTAGTCGAAGGTGTCCTTCGGCTAGTCGAAGCCCGCTCGACTCGAAGTCCAGCAACAATGTTTCTGAAAATCCTTAGGTCTTCGACCAGTTGAGGGACAGGCTCGACCAGTAGAAGGTGCCTTTCGACCAATCGAAGCCCTGGCTCGACCAGTCGAGGGTTATGCAGATGATGCACAGATTCTGCGTGGACTGCATTATTTGAGACAGTTTCAAAGAGGTGCGTAAGTGGAGTTTCCTAAACTATAAATAGGGGTCCCTAGGATCTTTCTAGGGAATGCTAAGACCTTCCAAAGGGTTTCCATGAGTTTCTAAAAGAGTTTTAGTGTTTTTAAAAGGTGTAGCAAGGGTGAGATTCGAGGTTGTTCGAATCGGATAAGTCTTTTCTCTTTGTAATTTATGCTTTCATAGTGGAATTTTGTCACTTTGTGCAATGGTTTTTTTTCAAAAATGGTTTTTCACGTTAAATCTTTGTGTTCTCTTGTATTTGCTTGGTGTCATTGGATTGCTATCCTAGATCCATATCTGTGTGATTCCGTAGCACAAATCGCAACATGGATGACATGGTTAAAATGTATACATCATGGTGGGCCATATAGCACTGTTATGGGAAAATCTGAGCCGAACCGATAAAGGCCGACTCGAGCAAACCGACGAGTAGAGCCTCAGAAGAATTGTAACACCCCAAATTTTTGCCTACCTAGAGTTAGACATCCTTAGGCAATGGGTCAACCATAGCACCTTGGTAGCTTCTCAAAATCCGATTCCAAAGCCAGAGTAATCATTTAGAACCTAATTCTTCAGAATTTAACGTGAATTAGCCAGCGCTACATTGAATTTCCTACAAAATTAACACTAACCACTTTAAATACGTTCTGTAAGACCCAAAACCTCTAGAATTGTTACTGCTACGTTACCCTAAAATTTAGGATCAAACTCTAAACCCGTTTGTTCCCAGGAACCCTTTGAAACTTTGTATTGGATCTAGACCGTGCGTCGAAAGTCTGATATCCGCAATCTCAAACCATGATGACCGCTTAGTTGGACTTGACAATCATTTCAAAAATTAAGCCCAACTGATGTCCAGACGCTATTGTACTGAGTCTGGAGCAAGGAGAGTGAGAAAGGGGTAAAGATTTAGAGAAATAATTCAAAATCTGGCACGTGTCGTTGCGCGTTATTTTTAAGCGTTCTGACCGTCAGAATTCAGCCAAATTTCACCCTCGGATCAGGAAAAATTTCTCTTTCATGTCATGAAACTTGTAGTCCTGATTTAGGTTCAATGACCGCTGAACTGAAACTGGTCTGCCACGTGCGATCTGAAAATACTACCGGACTGAAAACTTAATGTAACCAAGATCCAATATCCATGAGCTTAAGTCCGACTGCATTTGGTCAAGGGACCTCCAGAAATGCTCTTTTGGATCGGGAAAAACCCGATTTGGCTATAATCCAAGTATACCTTGACTTAAAGTCTGTTTTGGTTATGTTTGGGCTTAAAAAAGGGCCTTAAACCCTTAGCTTTTTAACTCATACGAATTTGCTAGAAACCCTAGGAAGGAGAGAGAAAAGAGAGAGAAAGTGAGGGAGAAGTTGGTGATTATTCCTGGGATTCTTCCCAGCCTTGCTACGTGCCTAATCCACTCTTCTGCATCACTTTTTCAGCGACTCCAGCTTCGTTCTAGGTAAGAAAACCCTAACCTCTACCTGTTTTAGGGATTCCATAGATACAAGTAGCGAAGTAGCTGATTCATCTTGTGATATAGGTCGTCATATCGCCGTTGACGAAGCGTAGACTTTCTATTCGAATCAACACGCGTCTACGGCGAAAGGTGCGGATTTTAGACACTTAGATTACCTGTTTTCAAAGCTTTTAGTGACGTTTAATGGTAGATTGCTGATAAGGATGTTGTTTGACATGTAGAACTTTCTGTCCGATTTTCATTTCAAATACGTACGAAGAATATGAGAATTAGGGTATTTTAGGTATTTGTAGGAAATACTGTATACGTACGTATTTTGCTGATGTGATTGCCATGAGTATTTATCGTGTGCCTATACTAGTTATACGTGTATGATCTGTTTGGCGAAGAGATTCGCCCTAATGCACATATTAGCCGACATATGCTATATAGACTAATATGTGTGGACTAAGTGTTTGTTAAAATGCCTAAATCAATATGATTTATGCCTGCCATATGTATTGAATGTAAGAACATGATTGTTGTGTATTCGACATCTCCTTGATATAAGGATTTGTCATATTATATGTTGAAATCAACACACGTCAAGTACGTTGGAGTTGTGTAGTCTAAGTGTTTGTATAAATGTATGTATTAGTAAATATTGAGTAAATGGTGTTGTAGATTAGCGTTGAGATTGAATTCTCAACTAATTTATTGATGTACATGAATTCCTCCATGTTTGTTGTATTGAACTGATTACCTTATGTGTGAAATACTCATGTATGGTTAAGTGCTTTTGATGTATGTTATAACATGCTGGAATTACTCGTATTTCAATTCTGTCTCTCTCATATGATTATTGATTTAGATTGCAAGTGTTTGGGGCTATACTCTAGTCCAGGCAGTCGGTAACAGTTTAGAATTCGTGGTTAGATTCTATTCACCATGAAGGATGTGTATGACTAACCCGAGTCGTACTAGAGTCATCGACAGTGGTTAGGCCACACGAAGTGCTTGTGCACTTCATGTCGGTCGATTCAACGTGCGCTCGTGCTAGTCGGATGCATCAAGTAACCCGACTGACCATTGTATGTTCACCTTGTATTGGTCATAACTGCTTGAACCTAGGGTACTGAACTTACCAGCGATAACCCTAATAACCATGGTACCTTGATCCACTAAGACTCATGAGCCGGGCATGGTGGTATGGGACACCGTGGTCGAGCTGTCGGCCTACGCTGGGGCCACAAATCTCCCCGTAGTGACCAGTGAGCACCTTAGACTCGTGAGCAGATTATGGTGGTATGGGACACTATATTCTTGCTGTCGGCCTACACTGATAAGGTGATGGGGGAGCGGTGCAACGAGTGCGAGCAACAGCCTTGGCAACCCTTTGTAGTGACCTCGAGCGTACTCTGAGTCTACGTGAGGCGATGACCCTTCCGTAGCAACAAGAGTACAACTAGGCCTGTATTGATAAGGTGATAGGGGAGCGGTGCAACGAGTGCGACCAACAGCCCTTGCAGCGACCTAGAAATATATCATCGTATGAGACTACTAGGAGTGACCACCCTAGGTAGGATCTATGTTGGGATTGATATAAGGAAAGTACCTTAGTTTCCCAATACTGCTGTATGAAAGGATTAATAACAACTCGGTAATTATATCCATATCGCACTGCATGTACCTGGAAGATGTGGAGCACTGAGGGAAGAAAGCATGCCGCGGACGTAAGATGTTGTCGCATGAGGGAGTATGTCGGTGAGGGCATCCATCATGTCATTTCATTCTTACATTAATCACAGTTTTTAGGAATGTTTGATTGCTTGCTTTACCATTATCGCTTGATTGACTTGATAACATATTAACCTTTGCTCTATGATTCCACTGAGTTAGTTACTCGCTCCCATGTTACGGGATGATGTTTCGGACACCCACCAGTCCCTGTCTTAGTTTCAGATGATGGCGTTGCTCACAAAGCAGAGCTGGACTTGATGATGAGGAGGAGGATCCTTCCTTTATGCGTGTTCTGATCGACGGGATTACAAGGAGGTTGATTAGACACCATGACTCTTGTCATTTTTATATTTTTGGAGCACTCATGTATATTCTTTTGATCATTTTTGGAGTATACATGTATATGTTTAACCTCGTAACATGTTTACACTCTGGAGACTTACAACAGTTCATATATTCTATATATCTATCACATTCTTCCACTTGCTAATTTAACTGTCTCTGGAGTATGATATGTTGTTTTGGCTTAATCTCAATCTTGTTTAATGTCATTCTACAGACAACATGCATTTATCATTATCTATGTTGCATAAGTGACATTTTGAAACTTGAGAGTTGGGTTTCTACCCGACTCTCGATTTTCGGAATGTTACAAGAATAGTGCTACATCAAGGCCGATCGTGCTTTCGGACTACGGTTTCAAAACTAGGGTTATGGAAGAAAAGAGATAGAGTAGGCCACATGGACGACTAAAACTCTCATCCAAATAACTACGACCATGGATCGGACGGCTGAAGCTCTCATCCAAAGAACTGTAACGTCTCGGAAGAATTCGTACAGAGACCCGAGTACCACCTCAGACAAAAATCACTTAGGATTAATTCCTTTAGAAATTAAGCGTAAGTTAACTAACGCTATGTTAGATTAGTTGTAAAATTAGCACTGATCGCTTTAAATACGTTCTGTAAGACCCAAAACTTGTGGAATCGTTAACGCTATAATATCCTGAATTCTAGGATCAAACTCTAAACCTGTTTGCTCTCAGGAACCCTTTGAAACTTTGTATCGGATCTAGACCGCGCGTCGAAAGTTCGATATTTACAATCTCAGACCATTATGGCCGCTTAGTTGGACTTGACAATCATTTCGAAAATCAAGCCCAACTGATGTTCTGAGGCTATTTCATTAAGCCTGGAGCAAGGGGTGTGAGAAAGAGTGAAATTCTTTATAAATTAAATGTGATTTAAATAAATCTGGCACGTGTCGCTTGCGGGTTAAGTATAAGCATTCAGACCATTGGAATCTGACTCAAATACACCCTCGGATCAAGGAACATTTTTCACTCAGGTCAGTGTACTTGGAATCCTCGATCGAGTCTCAGTGACCGCTGAACTGAAACTAGTCCGCCACGTGCGATCTAGAAACCCGATCGAACTGAAAACTTAATGTGGTTAGGATCCAACATCCATGAGCTTAAGTCTGACCGCATTTAGTCAGAAGACCTCCAGAAATGTTCTTTTGGATCGAAAGAGACCCGATTTGGCTATAACCCAAGTATACCTTGGTTTAAAGTCTAAATAGGTGACTTTCTAACCTATTTAAGGATCTTAAACCCTCTCACATCCCTCCCATACGAATTTGTAAAAAACCCTAGAGAAGAGAAGAGAGAAAAGAGAGATTCCGTGAGAGTTGTGAGGAAAGGTTCCTGTCACTCGATCCTGCTAATACACGTGCTTAGCCATCGTGTTCTAATCACTCTTCAGGTGATTCCGACTTCATTCTAGGTAAGAAAACTCTAACCTCAACCTATTTTAGAAATTCCATCAATACAAGTAGCGAAGTAGCTGACTTATCTTGCGGTATAGGTCGTCATATCGACGTTAACGAAGTATAGAGTTCCTATTCGATTCGATATGCTTCTACGGCGTAAGGTGAGGATTCTAGATGCTTAAGTTACTTATTTTCAAAGCTTTCAATGTCGTTTGATAGTAGATTATCAACAAGAACGTTGTTTGACATGTAGAACATGCTGTCTGTTTTTCATTTCGATAACGTACGGAGAATATGAGATTTAGCGTATTTTAGGTATTTATAGAAAATACTATATACGGCCGTATTTTGCTGAAATGATTGCCATGAGTATTTATCGTGTTATTATATTAGTTAGGCGTGTATGATTTGTTTGGCAAAGAGATTCGCCCTAAGGCACACTTTGGGTCGACATATGTTATGTAGACAAATGTGTGTAGACTAAGTGTTTGTATAAGAGTATGTATTAGTAAGTATTGTGTGAATGGTATTGTAGATTAGTTTTGAGATTGGATTCTCAATTAATGTGATGATGTATATGATTTCCTCCATGTTTGTCATATGGAATTGATTTCCATATGTATATGAAATATTTGTGATTGGTTGAATTGCTTATGTTGTATGTTATAACATGTTGCTAACATGCTCGGATTGTTAGTATTTCATTCCTGTTACTCTCATATGATCATTGAATTAAATTACAAGTGTTTGGGGCTATACTCTAGTCCAGGAAGTCGGTAACAGATTCGAAATCGTGGTTGGTTTCTATTCGCCATGTAGGACGCGTCGACGAACCCGAGTCGTGCTTTGGTTGACGGTAGTGGTTAGGCCACACAAGGTGTTTTATGCACTTCATGTCGTTCAACTTGAGGTGCGCTCCTACTAGTCGAGCTCGTCAAGTAACCCGACTGACTATTGTATGTTCACCCTATATTGGTCATAACTGCTTGAACCTAGGATACTAAACTTACCAGTGAAAACCCTTATAAACATGGTACCTTGTTCCATTAAGACTCATGAGCCGGGCATGGTGGTATGGGACACCGTAGTCGAGCTGTTGGCCTACACTGGAGCCACAAACCTCCCGTAGTGACCAGTGAGTACCTCAGACTCGTGAGCCAATTGTGGTAGTATGGGACACTACATACAAGCTGTCAGCCTACTCTGATTGGTGACGAGCCCTTTGTAGTGACCTCGAGCGTATTCTAAGTCTACGTGAGGCGACAACCCTTCCGTATTAACAAGAGTACAACTAGGCCTGTATTGATAAGGTGATGGGGGAGCGGTGCAACGAGTGCGACCAACAGCCCTGGCAGCCCTTGCAGTGACCTAGAAATATATCATCGTATGAGACTACTAGGAGTGACCACCCTAGGCAAGATCTGTGTTGGGATTGATATAAGGAAAGTACCTTAGTTTCCCAATACTGCTGTATGAAAAGATTAATAACAACTCGATAATCATATCCATATCGCACTGCATGTACCTGGAAGATGTGGAGCACTGAGGGAAGAAAGCATGCCGCGGACGTAAGATAGTGTCGCATGAGGGAGTATGTCGGTGAGGGCACGCATCATTACTGCATCTCATCCTTGCATTAATAACAGTATATAGGAATGTCTGATTGTTTGCTTTACTATTATCGCGTGATTGATTTGATAACATGCTAATCTTTGTTCTATGATTCCACTGAGTTGATCACTCACTCCCACGTTACGGGACGGTGTTTGCAACACCTACCAGACCCTGTCTTACATGCAGATAGTGAGGTGATTCAGGAGCTGGAGCCGGACTACTACGAGGACTAGGACGAGTTCTCGTACATGCAGTTTTCTGACGGCTTCGCATAGGTGGCCTGGATCAGCGGGATTTTGCTAGTTGGACTATCATATGACATCTGATTTTAGTTTGTTATATGTATATGTGACTCAGAGTTACATTCATACTTTGGAGACAGTTCGAGATTTTTTTATTTTTCATACAATAATATATATATATATATATATATATATATATATATATATATATATATATATATATATATATATATATTCTTCAGTCTTCCGCTTGCGTTTTATCACTGGATCTGGAGTATGAATTGCAGTTTTGGTATAATCTTACTCATGTTAATGCACTAACTCAGACAATATATATATATATATATATATATATATATATATTCTTCAGTCTTCCGCTTGCGTTTTATCACTGGATCTGGAGTATGAATTGCAGTTTTGGTATAATCTTACTCATGTTAATGCACTAACTCAGACAACATTGAATCATAAGCGTATTTGTTACATAAGTGATGGTCTGGAACTCGGGAGTTGAGTTTCTACACGACCCCCGATTTTCAGGGCGTTACAAGAACTATGGCCCTGGATCGGAGTCTCGAACCCTATCTTCAGCCTGGATGCCAGTGACTGAGACAAGCATGCCTAGTGGGTTTTGACCATGGGCTCGGAGAGCCATACGTTGAGTCCAAGGTCCGAACGAGGTTAGCCCCGTCATGCTCTCAGAGAGCCATACATTAAGTCCAAGGTTCGAACGAGGTTAGTCTCGTCATGGGCTCGGAGAACCAAGTTCGAGGAATCAAGAGGTGAGACTGGCCCAGATAGGAATGTGGCCGAAGACTACGTTCAGAGATACAACCCAATAAGGCATATAGGAGAGTAATTCGATGCACGATCTAAGGGTAACGACCAACATCTATGCACGTGTAACGCCAGCTTGATGGAATAGATCGTGCCGAGATTAACGGCCGCGACTCCTTCGATCCATAGGTATAAATACCAGAGAAACTCATTGTAACAGGTACGTAATATTTGGCACTCTAAACCCCCAGCTATACTACATAGACCCAGTTTCGTAACCTAACTAAGGCATCAAATGGTCCCTTGCACTAGCCAGGGTCTCCTTTATCTTTCTCTTGTGCAGGTTCTCAGGATCGTAGTTAGCCATTTGGGCACGGCCAGAGTCACCGGATTTTTGCATCAACAAAGCACCATTCAGCAGCGACGTCCAGTAACGATGTCAGTGTGCAATACGCATCCCGAGCTGGCGGACAGCATGGATAAAACAAATAGATTATGGCATGGCCCACAGAGCCTTCGCAATGGCGCACAGCCCTGACGATTACGCAGCTTTAGCCAATCCATCAGCCATCATCGAAAAGAACACGTAAATATAAAATGCCAAAATGAGAAAACAGGAACATGCAGTGGGCATGCGCGCTCTGACCCGTGTTGGAGAACTGATCACATACAGGGCGATGGTACCACCGCGTATGGTGCTGTACCATCTTTCACACTATCGTGCCACTTGTTTCAGATATCAGTACAACCAAAACGGTAGACCTCACCACTAAGATCACAATTCTGTGAATTCAGTCTAATCATTTCACTAGATGGGCCACAATTTTACGTTTTGTCAGACCATCGTTTGTTTATTGAGTCCAACAGGTGGCCCAGTAAATGAGCAGAACGGCCTAATGTTTCTTCCAGGTAATCTTCATGGAGGGCCTAACTGCCTTCATGGTACCGATTACCTATGTAAGAAAGTAGCACGGTACCACACTTGCGGTACCTTGCCCGCATGAGATCATTTATCCTTGGTGGAGCATGTCTACGTCGCGAATATGGAGCATGTCTACGTCGCGAATATGGGACGCGGATTAGGCCCTGTTGCCTACATGCGGAGTAGGCTTTTATCGAGTAAACTCTGTTCGGCCCACCGTGAATGTATGTCGTTTATCCACACGGTTCATACGTTTTTACAGCTCATTCTACGGTTGAGCGGAAAATTCAAGCATATCAGATCTCAAGTGGATCCGCCACAGAAAACAGTGGCAATAATCAGTTCGACCGTAGAAATTACCATCCTCGGGCCCACAGTGATATTTATTTGTCATCTAACCTGTTCATACAATAAAGCATACATGAATGGAGGAAAACACAAAATGAAGTGAATCGGAAGCTCAAGTGGACAACACCCCACAGAACAGTAGGCCGGGGTAATGATACCCACTTCCAAAAGGGCTGCCCGCGGCAATGCTTATTTGATAACGTTATATAGACCTTGATGAATAGAAAACACAAATATCAGGTTGATAACTACTTTTGTAGCCCAGTAAGTTTATAATGCTGGGCATTCCATCACCACCATTTCGTGCCCTTGATTCACTTGAGCTTTGGATCAGCTTATTTTTCTGTGCACTAAAGTAAGTTGGCAAAAACTGATGGACAGCATGGAAACTCGTTAGTCACAGTGGCCCCACAGCGCAGAACGCATAACAACACCACTTGACAGAACCACCTGATCGGCGTCCGTGAATAAGTGCACAACTGTCTTCACGAATTCTTGTGAGCTGACGTGGCTCTGTTTGGCATGTGAGGCAGCGTAACAGCTTAGTGGGCGAGGCCCTCACATTGGGCTCATCTTGACATATGTGTTGTATATTTATGCCTACATCCGTTTCACTAGATCATTTAAGGGCAAGGTAACAAAATTGAGCCCATCCACATTTTGGATTGACCATAGGAAAACAGTGGTGATTGAAGGCTCACTGTTAAAAACTTCCTCAGGACATCGTAATATTTATTTGCCATCCAACCGGTTAATAAAGTCACACATACCTAAATGAAGAGAAAACAAAAATAGCAGATTAATCCAAGGAAGTTTTCAACTGTCAGCATTCAATTACCACTGTTTTCCCAGTGTGGTCCACCTGAAATTTTGATCTGCCTTATTTTTGGTGTGGTACTCTTAAATGATCCAGGAAAAACGATAGATGGCATGGATATATACAGACATACATGGAGGTGGGCCACGGTTCACCCACTGAGTTGTTACTCCTGCCTCACCCGATCCGCGCCCGTGTTACAGTGGCAGTGGGTCCCGCGTTGTACGGTGCTTGGACGCGGATTAGATACTGACATAGCTAAATCGCTATCGAAGTGACGTCACAAAGCCACGTAGACTCCGACATGATGCATGTGTTGTATCTCTACCATCCAAGCATTTGTAAAGATCGTTTCATGGCATGAGAAAAAGAATGAGATAGATAAAGTTCAAGTGAATCCAACACAGTTGAAACATTTACATGGCCCACTATGGTGTATTTTTCAGATCCAACATATTCATGAGTTAACACAGAAATAGGTGAATTGAAAACCAAAATATCAACTTGACCGGAAACTTGGTAGGCGCTTAAAAGGTTTTGAACGATGAATGCCACTGTCCCCACTTTTTTCTACGGTGGGTCCACTTGAATTTTAGATTTATCCTAATCTTTTTCTCATTCCATAAAACGATCTCTCGAAATGGGTTAACTGCATGGATACAACACACGCATCATAGTAGGGTCAGCAGAGCTTGGTGATGTCACTTCAATATCGATTTGGCTTACTAGCCTTGTCGGTATCTAATCCACGTCCACACCGATCTGCTCATCATTTGGAAGCCGAGTGGCCGGTGTACCACACGCCACAATATAGCTAGTGTATCATGTCAGCAAGTTTTGTATGTTCCATTATGAGATATGTGTTATATCTAAACCCTCTATACATTTGATGAGCTCATCTTAAAGCTTGAGCGGAAAATTAAAATAAATATAATTGTTGGGAATTTATATAAATTAAGATAATTTTTGTATAATATGGAAATCGAAAAAAAAAATAAAAAATTATCTGATTTAAGGATAGGCTAAAGTACGTCTGAAATGTTGTCCTTAAAGCGTTATTTTTCCCTACTCAAGTGAATTGAGTATGCCGATAGGTTACAAGCAAACCACTTCTAGAATACGACGAGCCTGATGTGGGTCTGCATTCAGTAAACACGAAGGCCCACTAATGGAACTCTGTTACACAGTCTGGTAGAAATATATAAAAAAGGAAAAAATTCAAAAATAAAAAAAAGGAAGAAAATTTGTTTTAGACCACTGCACTGGTCAAGTTTTCAACCACTGGTTTAGTTGAACCGTTTTAGACCACACCATTGGTCTATTCTTCTTGCAATGATTTAACCGTTGCTATCTTGCTGGAATTATTGGAGTATAGAGAAACGATTAGTGGGTTGTCTCAATTTCGTAAGGAAGTGCTGGATTAGGTTGTAAGATGGTTTGGAAACCTATCCAGGGCCTCCTTTTATAGGCTATGGTGGCTGGGGGTTATGGTCCAGGGAAATAAATCCCATGACCGTTTTCTAACTGTTGGAGAAAACTAGTCGTTTTATGGCCGTTTTCTGACTGTTGTGCATGGGTCATTAAGCAGCATGCTGACTGTTGTGAGACAGCAGCTAACCGTTTTCTAGCTGTTGGGCTAGGATGTAGCAGTTTTAGCTGGACCCTGCACTTATTGCACAGCTGTTACAGATTTTCTACAACAGCTCTTTTTTCAGCCCTCTATATATTCTGGAGGATTCACATTCAGTCTTCTAGTCTCTCCATCACCCAACCATCTGCCTTAGCCACTTAGTCGCACCGCGACTCGTACACGTCTCACTCCGGTTTGCGACTCGCACACGTCTCGCTCCAGTTTACGAAGGGAGCGACCATCTGCGACACGATGCGCACGTGCGAAGTGCAAAGTGCGTCACTAGCGCCTCTACAGCCACACTACCTCACATGCCCACTCCCTCGCACCGAGCCCGCGAGACCGAGACCGAGCCCGAGCCCGAGCCCGTGCCCGAGCGCGATCGCGTGCGCGTGCGCTGTGTCCATAATCCATGGACTAGGTAAGCAAATATTATAATACTCCACATCCTTCATATAAACTACAGATTTTTCTCTTCTCTTTCCCATGTGGGACTATTCCCAAAACCTCACAAAAAGCTTTTATTTTCAAATACTTTTTATATATGTTATATATTATTTATTATTAAAATATATTTTAAAATCAATATTTTTTGTAACAATAAAGATCAAGTGGACCATACTACAAAAAGCAATGGGGGGCTGAACCTTTTGGGGGTCACAAAAGTTTTGGATCAATATAAAATTTGTTTTTCCTCTTCATCCATGTAGTTGTGACTTTATTAAAAGATTGGATGGAAAAATAAACATTATGGTGGGCCCTACAAATTTTTTAACGGTGAAAATCATTATCCTCGCTGCTATTTTTGGTGTGGTCCATTTGAGCTTTGGATATGATTCATCTTTTGTCTAATGCTCTAAATGATCTAGAGAAATGGATGAACGGTGTGGATATAATAAATACATCATTGTGGGGCTCATGTAACTTTGATCTCCTTTAAACAATTCATACAACTTGGAGCTTAAGGAGCATTCACGCTCGTCTTCGCAGGACAGTATCTACACCAGCTAAAAGACAAGGGCTAACGCACCTCGAGCTCCGAGTTGTATGATAGTTCAAACGATATCAAAGTTACATGGGCCTCACAATGATATATTTATTATATCCATACTGTTCATCCATTTTTTGAGATTATTTTAGAGCATTAGACAAAAAATGAATCATATCCAAAGTTCAAATGGACCACACCAAAAATAGCAGCAAGGATAATGATTTTCACCGTTCAAAAATTCGTAGGGCCCACCATACCATTTATTTTCCTTTCTATCTGTTAATAAGGTTAAAAATACATGGATGAAGAGGAAAAATAAATTTAATAATGATTTGAAACTTTTGGGACCCCCAAAAGGGTTTCAATGGTAGACGTTCAATCCCCCACTTTTTTTTGGTAGTGTGGTCCACTTGATCTTTAGATTTGTCTTATTTTTCAGCTCAAGCCTTAAGACGAGCTTTCCAAATGGATGGACGGTTTGGATATAAGACATACCTCATGAATTGACCCACAAAACTTGCTGACGTCAATACACTAGCTATATAGTTGGTGTAGTACACCAACCAATCTACTTCCGACAAGGAAGCGGATTGGCCGGTGTACCACACACCACCAATATGGTTGGTGTGTTGATGTCACCAAGTTCTGTGGGTCTCATCATGAGGTATGTGTTATATCCACATCGTTCTTAGATTTGGCTAGCACGTCATAAGGCTTGAGCCTAAAAAAAAGATAGAACGAAACCACACTGCAAAATGTAATGGGGGATTGAACGTCTACCATTGAAACTATTTTGGGGTCACAGAAGTTTTAGATCAATATGATATTTGTTTTTCGTCTTCATCCGGTTATTTGTGACCTTATGAACAGATTAAATGAAAAGTAAATGTTATGGTGTGCCCTAAAAATGTTTTAACGGCGAGAATCATTGTCCACTACTATTTGTGGTGTGGCCCACTTGAGCTTTGGATATGACTCATTTTTAGGCTCATAATCTAAAATGATCTGGCCAAATGAATGAACGGGGTAGATATAATAAATACATCATTGTTTGTCCCATGTAATTTTTATCTCGTTTGAACTGTTATTACAACTCGGAGCTCGAGGAGTGTTAGCAATCGTCTTGCAACAACACATACCCACACCATCCATACACCATCCATATCGGTGGTGTGTGGTACACCAACCAATCTGATTCCACAAGACACAGACATGATTGAGTTAGTAATGCAGGAAGAGATCATAAGAATCACGTCGTTGCCTTAATATGGGACAAAAACGGTTGGTATAGTAAATATTATAACTTTCTACGACCATAAGTTTTTATCTAATTATGTACTTGGTATGTATAATATATCGTGGAAAACTACAGAGGAGCTTTGCTAAAAGTCATTTATCATCAATGATGTTATAGGTAAAAATGGACTGACCAATGAGACAAGATCAGGTCAGACACTTGTCTACAACGTGAGCTCAGACAACACCGGTTATGACCAAGGAACCCCTAAATGGCCAGAAAGCAACAACACCCTACCAAGGAAATGGTCTACCCCTCGAGCTCGATCACCAGAAGATGAAGTACCTCCACTTCCATCAAACATCAAGCTCTTCCACAGTCACATACATTTCCAAACTATTGCTCGGATCATTTCTTGAAAATAACTCTTATCCCATGCGATAGGATGGTCATCCCAGATTTTGCTTACATTCCGCTAAGGAAAAGATCTCGACCCCCATGCTCAGATGAAGGCAGGTCGGTAGGGCGACTCTGTGCTTGATACAGAGGGAAAGCCTGACCACAGTTCACAAGAGAATTCAAGTCGACAAGCTGCTCTCAGAAGCAACCATATAAGTCACCTCAGACTCTCCACCTCGGTCTCCTACCACGTGCTTCTACTAGTTTCGACTTGGTACCGATAGTCCAAATTTTACCAAACTTACTCATCCAAGATCCTATCCAAGAATTGTAACACTCCGGTTTTTGAAACTCGAGTATACTACTCATTTTCCAAAAATCTGAGTGTTTACCTTTAAAGATAGCTCAAATTTCATGTATATTTTCTTTATCAGAGTTAATAGTTTAACGGAATAGAAGCAAATCAAGCATAAAATAAAGCTCAAATATATATAACAAAATATTTGTGTGGCTACCTGAAAGTTTATACAAACCAATGTCCTAAGTCTTTACAATTACATGAAAATACAATTTCAACCATGAATGAAATCTATGTTCTAGAGCTACAAGATCATCTAGCTCTTCATACTCCACATGAGTACCAATATGTGCATCATCTATGTCTCCTGTACACTGAATGTGGTTTGATAACATCAATGGCTATCTTAGTGAGGTATGACCCCCAAGATTTATCAAAACATCCCAATAATTAAGCATAATTGCCAAAACAGTCTAAACTAAATATTTTACAATGACTCTCATAATAATAAAATAGAGTTCATTAGATGTGCAAACGTTAAATAAATTTCATAGTGATGCTCTTTGTTTAAATGCATCAATGCATGCACATGCTCATAGATGTGGGGATGCTCATCCTGCTGGTAAAAGGTCACTCAAGGGTAACTAGCCACTCAAAAAGTACTCAAGGTATGTCCAAGGGGCACTAATTATTTGAAAAAGACCATGCAATGAGGACACCCAAGGTGACCTAGCTTCCTAGAAGAGTGCTCTATGATACTCCCAAGGAAAACTAGACACCCAGAAAAGTCCATGCGAAAAGGATAACCTATAGTAGTCGAATGCATGCAATGATAACTTCGGATCACTCGGTAAAGTACCTTACGGTACAACCCATAGTGACCCAAAAAAACCCCGCATCTTGTATCGACCACTTGGTAAAGTCCGTATGTCATGAAATGTATGATTAGTCCAATCATTATTATTCCAATTGAAATCAGTCAATTTATGAAAACTTAAAGGCCAATGTAAGGGTTCGTCACCTAGCATAGGGCAACAAGTCAAGGGAATCTAATAAATATGATTTTTTAAAGGTGATCTCTTCAACTAGTGGCCAATCATAGTTCAATAAGTGAAATATACCATTACAAGGTTATACATAAATAGTCCATCAAAGCCACATGGGGGCTATTATTCCATCAAAGCCGCAATGGCCAAATATTTCATTCGATGATGCAAAAAAAAAAAAAAGGATTATTTCCTAAAAGCCACATAGGCCCTAATGGTCAATAAGATAGTAAATTCACATCAAATAATCCATCTAATTTGTCAGACAAAGTGGCCACTAGTTCGAGAACCTCCAAGCATTCCATTAATTAATCATGAATGACACAATAAACTACGTATAATATCGATAGCACATGCATATTTAAAGCGTTCATTTTAAAGACATAATAGAGATATTTGCAATACATAGCATGTTTAGACACTTGAATATAAATCCAACAATCAACCATTTATGAAGAATTCACTCAAATAGAAACTACCATTCATCATAATTTTTATTGAATATTAAATTAAGAAATTACTAAAATAAACGAACTAAGATAATCATCATGATGTAAAAAAGCTTGAAGGGTTATCCTCACCTTAGAGTTAAATTATCTCTCACTGTTGCTAGAGTTGCATGTTCACACTTCAAGATTGACATCTCTCTCTCTTCCTTTTTCTTCTCTTTCCTTTCCTTTCTCTTCTTTCTTCTTCTTCCTTCTCTCTTTTCTTTCTCTATGTCTCTCTTTTTCTTCCAGCTGTAATGTCTAGCAATGGGTGCCCAACCTGATCTTACTCAACTCGGCTTGACTTGGCAAGTTTCAGCCAAGTCAACTCGGTACTGCTCCTCACTTTTCTCTCTTTCTTCTTTCTTTCCTATTCTTCTTCTTCTCTCTCTCTTTCTCTATTGGGGTTTCTGCATCACACAGACCAGACCCAAGCTTAGATTCGAGCCCTGACTTAACAGCAACTTGAACCACTGAGTCACGAGCTTGCCTTCATAGCAACTCTAGCGAGTCAAGCTAGTGTGGGCCATGTTCTTGATTAGTTGACTTGTTCGAGTCGTAACCCACATTAAAGCCGAGTCCAGCCTCTATCAAGCCACTTAAGGAATGAGTAAGGATGGAGAGAAGAGAAAGAAGAGAAGGGAGACAGAAAAAGAGAGAAATAATTGCCAAGTTGACTAGGCTGTTCTCCACTGAGTTAAGCCAGGTTAAGTGAGGTATGGTCTGACATCCATTGTTGGACCAGCCAAAGAGAAAAAGAAAGAAGAAGAGGGTCAGTAAGTCGTGTCACACCGGGTCGACTCGAACTGAGCCTCTGGGCGAGTTAGCCGGACAATTGAGTCGTCCAGGTTGAGTGGAGCTTGTCCAAGTCCATCTAGACAAGGTCGAGTTCGGTTTTTCAGTTATGGATAAGGTAGAATTTCAGTAGAGAGAGAGAGAGAGAGAGAGAGAGAGAGAGAGAGAGAGAGAGAGAGAGAAGAAGAAGAAGAAGAAGAAGAAGAAGAAGAAGAATGGGAAAGAAAGAAGAAAGAAAGAAGAAAGAGAGAAGAGAGGGGAGCACTACTGAGTTGACTCGACTGAAACTCGCCGATTCTAGCTAGGTTGAGTGAGGTTAGGTTGGGCATCCATTGTTGGACATTCTAGCTAGAAGGAAAAAATAAAAGAGAAATAAAGAAAGGAAAGGGAGAAGGAAGAAGAAGAAGAAGAAGAAGGAGAAGGAAGAGAAAAGAAAGAGAAGAGAAAGGAAGGAGAGTGATGTCATTGCCAAGTCAAGCTACTGAGTCAACTAATGTGAGGCAACTTGTCTTTTCCAAATTAGATTTTTGATTTACCATTAATTGTCATTACTATAATTATTATGATTATTAAATGATTAACCATTAGTGGACTATTTATGATAATATTAGTTATTATGAATAAAATTTTAATTATTAAATATTAGTATTTTATTCATCATTATAAAATATTATCATTACCATCATAATGCACTCATATCATCTTCTTCTCTTAAAACATAAATCCCTCATTTCTTTCTTGATTGAGTTGGCTTGGAAGTGGTGGCCGTGAGGAGGTGTCCCATGATTATGCATTTTCAGCAAGTATATTGAGGGTCAAATATTGCATATTAGACCCCAGTTATTACCTGATTTTACGAACATGATAATTTTAACGTCCTATTTTAATCGTGTTTGTGTTGCAAGGTAAATTTAAGAGCTTGGACTAAAAAAGGGTGTTAAAAGTATAGATTTAATGCTCAAGAATCACTAAGGCAGGGGATAGATCTTAGAGGACTAAAATCGAAGACTTCACATGCCAAAGATTCGAGAAAATTAAGTGATTAAAGAAAAAGGGGCCTGAAAATCATCCTAAATGTAAGATCACAAGGTTCCCCCATCCGTTTGGCTCGAAACTTTATAAGAGGCCTGAAGACCCTAAATTAACCATACACGTCGAAATTCAACCCTTAAATCATTGTGGAAGTAGTTGAACGAATAAGATCAACCATAAATCGCTGATTTGGGGCCCACCTGATATCTGGATATGCTTCAATTTTGGTCTCAACCCCTTAAATTGGATAGAGGAGAGGATTAATGGAGTAGATTTATCAAAAACATCACTGTGGCTTCAATTATAAACAAGTGTACAGCCGAACCGCATCGGACCCAGTCCCCGGTCAAAGATTAGGTTTACCCGATCTCTTACATAGAGCAACGGACGAATGTCCGTTGGGACCTGTGATAGCCCACTACCGTGGACCATTTCATTGATCTGAATCATTCAATGTGTCCGGACAGTGTGTCCAACCATACCCATGATGACCTTTTGGTCCCATGCACGTGTACACACGTAAATCGCCGTCAAACGCATGATGAACAGTAGGGTGATTTAATACAGTGGGCCGCACCAAACTCTAGCAAAACTATCCATTCCTGACTGAAATTTCTTCAAAAATCTAATGACGAGGTGGATTTCTCCGAAAACATCACCGTGGGGCCCACCGAGCATCTCAGCACAATCTTGTTTGGATGTAATGCACGTTCGGGAAAAAAGGGACTTCCACGACATTGTACGTGCATGATCACGATCGGATCTGTGATCTGGACCATCCAAAAGAGAGCTAGGGTGGCCATGACCCTAGCTATGAAGCCAAATCACCAGATGGGTTGACCATCTGTCCCCAAAAGGGGATCAAATGCAAGACTCTCTTACGGTCTGCATTTTCTGGATGTGTAAAAGTTATGCATGCTGTTGTGCTACGTAAACAGCACTTACGCCTTCTCCACTGCCTCTAAACCAACTCCAGTGCCTATAAAAGGAGAAGAAAAAGAGAGAGAGAGAGAGAGAGAGAGAGAGAGAGAGAGAGAAGGGCCGACGATAAAAACTCGAGAAGGGCCGACGATAAAAACTCTTCTTCCCTTCCTTCTTCCAAGTTTTTTTTCTTTTTTGTTTATGTCTTTCCTTAAGAGCCTTTAATTTGATCATGTCTGACTAGACCTCTTAGCTAGGGCTAAGAGGTGAAGCTTGTAGTGTGATGGGATTGTTCTATGCCTTTGATTCATGTTTAATAAACTCTCTTTGATTATAGTTTGATTATAAAGAATATTTTTAGTTTTTAATGGTTTATTGTGACTTAGATTATAATGGATCTACGATAGCTCTGAGCATGTCCTTTTCAGTATTATGATTGTGAATTTAGGAAGCCCTGTTGTTCACCATCGTCTCATAGACATGGTTGGATGATAGAATCCTTTCTAACGTTCATAACTCTTTCAAATTGGTTGTGGATTGGTTAAATTCTGTTGTTTGCATTGTCTCATGGGCATGGTTTTGTGATGGAATCAATTCTAATTCTCACACTTCTCATCTCTTAAAAGCTAGCTCAAAGGAAGTTCGGGATTTGGTTTTTAATGATATATCTTCCAACTATATGAAGATATGACTCTGATTCCAGTTATGTTCTTGAATCAAGCGTAGATCTCTGTGATCTTTACAAGTGGATCCTTAAAAACCCTGATTTTTCACCTTTGAATTTTACAAGTTTTAGTTAGAGTTATTCATTATTGTTCTTTTAAGTTTCCTAATTTAGACTATATCTTCTTCTAGTTCTAGTTCTAGTTACTTTCAGATAATGTACAAGGTTCAGTCTCTGTGGATTCGACATCGGTCTTACCGAGATTATTACTACATTGCAACCCTATACTTGGGGCGGTGAACAAGTTTTTAGCACCGTTGTCAGGGACTGACGGTTATGTGTTTCTGAGATTAGCTAGTTTTACAATTAGGTTAAGATTAGTGTTTTTCTAGTTTTCTAATTTTAGGTTTAGGTTTTTCTGGTTGATTTTTAGAAACTAACCTAACTTTCATATTTTGTAGGATTGTGATATAGAATTTCTAAATTGGTAATCTTTTTCTAATTTTTCTATTTTTCTATTTTTAGGATTAGGGTTTTATTTTCAATTTTTAAAAACTTTCTAATTATAGGATTATTTATTTATTTATTTTTAATCTAACTTACTTTCTAATTATAGGTCTAGAACTTTCCTTTAGAAACTTCTACTCTCCATTTTTAGAAACTGACTTATTTTGTTTTGTTTTGCAGGTCTTTAACTTAGGAACTTCTAATCTAGTAACTTTTTTCCAACGCTTTTCTTTTTATTTATAGATTTCTATTTCCTTTCTTCCTTTTTAGGTTTAGGTTAGAATCTGAGACTGAGGGTTACGAGTGTTTCATGCCTAAGTGGGTCTGTGACAACACTCGACGTCTCTTGACTGAAGGAGGATTGGTTGAGGGGTTAACTATCCATTGCAAGACTAGACAACGCTCGAGATCCCTTAGAGTTAATTGAGGTTATGGCCGCAAATCAACTGGCCAATCAACTAGAAGGACTACCTCACCAAGGGTTGGGGAAGTTCAGGATGAGAATGAGGTGCATCAAGCACTCCCGCCTTGTACTTTACGAGATTATTTATAACCAGCGGGGGTGAGCACGCCCTCATGCATGGTTTTTCTAGAGAATACGAGACACATACATATCAAGCCTGGGATGATCTAACTCCTTCCTAACTTTTATGGGCTTGAGTAAAAAAATTCATATTTACAATTAAAAGAGTTTGATAAGATCATAGCCACTTTATATTTTCCAAACGTATCTGAGGATACAGTCAAACTGAAACTCTTTCCCTTTTCTTTGAAAGAGAAAGCTAAGACGTGGTTGTATTCACTACGTCCCAGATCTATTGGCACATGGAATGACATGATAAGGAAATTCATAAAGAAAATTTTTCCACATCATAAAACAAACATCCTTAGAAAGTCAATCATGAACTTCGCTCAAAGGGAAGATGAAACATTTTTCCAATGTTGGGAGCGATTCAAGGATCTTGTTAGTTCATGCCCACAATACAGTTTTGAAACATGGTGCATTACACACTTTTTCTATGATAGATTGACATCTTCCATACGCCAATTGGTTGAGACAATGTGCAATGAAAAATTCATGAATAAAAATGTCGATGATGTGCGGGATTACTTGGATAGACTTACTGAAAACGCACAATTATGGGACACTTACCCAAAATCAAGCACCACTTCTAAGCCCATTCAATCAAATGAGAGGAGTGGATTATACCTTCTAAAAGTGGATGATGATATCAATGCTAAAGTCTCTACTCTCATAAGAAAATTTGAGGCCATGAAATTAAAAAAGGATAAGGTTAAGGAAACTATTTGCAGCATTTGTGATTGCAACATTCACACAATTGAAAATTGTCCAAAAATACCTACCTTTTAAGAGGTGTTGAATGAGCAATTTAATGCCGTGAACAATTACTAAAGACCTTTCATTGGACCTACCACCAATACATAAAATCCTAGTTGTAGAAATCATCCAAACTTCAGTTGGAGAAATGGACAAATTGCTACTCCTTAAGGTTTCTTTAATCAAATTCCAAATCAAGTGAAACCTCAAGAATAACTGGTTCAAAATGTAAGACCCGTATCATAGCCTGTACAATTCTGTATGTTTCCGTGGTCCCTTTGGTCGAATTTTGGCAACCCGAGATTTATAACCAGCATTTATGTGTGATTCTGAGTCGTACCCCGTATTCTAGAGTCGGCTCGATCCGAGATTTGTACCCTTGTGACCGCACCGTTGCCGCAGTTCTGATGCCGCGTATTACGCGCCGAGGCGATACCCGAGCTATGATATGTGTGCCCTAGTTCAGTTCGAGAAAAACGCCGCGCGTTAAGAATTTTGAAAGAATCTCTACAACATGTCCCTTCAATCACATCAATCAATTAAGGTACAAGTCAAGTACCTATCCTATCAACACTCATCCCTCTCCTACACAAGCATTACCCTAAGTCAACTCTCTCTCTCTCTCTACCCATCCCTCTTTCATCCAAAATTCAATCAAGCCCATAGCATCCGTATCCTTTTCTTACAACACCCATTCCACCTATCCATTTTCATCCCATCACTCACTCTCTCTCTCTCTCTCTCTCTCTCTCTCTCTCTCTCTCTCTCTCCATCTCATTCCATCCTAAGCTTCCATGAGAGGAAATCTCTAAGGAGAGAAGCATGTAAGAGAGGACCCATTTTCCTAACCCCTCATCTCACCATCCAACCCTTCAAAATTCATCTCACTCCCTTAAAGAAGGAGCTTAGGAGCCAAGGAGTCTAAGGAGCTAAAGAAGGAGGCCATAGGTGGGTAATCTATCGTTGAATCATTTAGGTCCCACTTGTAATGGGATCCATGTTGATGTATGTGTTGTAAGCTAGAGGGACTCATAGTGGCGGGGTCCCACCAACTCACCGATATCTCTCTCTCTATCTTTTTCCACGAATGATGGCCCACCTTGATGGATGATCCATGCTGCCCATTTCATGGGCCACACCACTGTCCTCTAAGGTCCCGCCTTGTTGCCCGCTTTCTGATGGACCCAGACGGAAGGTAAAATACTAATAATGGCTTGATCGGGAGTGAGGCGGCCCACCCATCCGTGGACCACACCATGGTGTATGTACAGCGTCCACTGGTCTGGACGAAGGGAGAATACAAATATCAGCTTTGTCTCCAGCTGGTGGGTCCTACACATGGAACCCACTTGCGTGGAAACGGATTGGATAGTGTACCGCACACAGATGTAGCTGACTGTGTTGACGTCAGCTGGGTCTTTAGGCCTCTCCATGAGGTAGTGCTATATCCAAACCGTACCGTTCGTCCATGTGGCAACGTGGACCCACTTCACACGTGCTGCACGTGTGGCAGGTGAGGCCCACCTTAATATATGTATTTTATATCTGGGCCGTCCATCTACTGGATGGCTAGCAGTCACTACTGTTGCTTGACGCCAGCACGTCATGTGATATCTTCCCGTGGTATGTGTTATACCGTCCTTCATTGCAGCAGGTGGGGCCCACCCCACACGTGCTGCACGTGCGGGCAGTGGGACCCACCTTGATATATATATTTTGTATCCATACCGTCTGCTGTACGTACAGCAGAAGCACCTTGACTCCACCTTAATGTGTTGTATACATCCACACCGTACATGTGTATGGGACGGTGGGCCAACCTGCCATGGTGTATGTATTACATTCACGCCATTCAGTTGATGGACGTGGGGTCCACCATGATGTAACTGTTTTATCCGCCATGTACAGTCCGTGAACGTGGACCCCACCCATGATGTGTGTCACATCCAAACCATCTATTCATTTGGTGGGCCCATCCTTAGGCTTGGGACTAAAATGAGGCAGATCCATATATCAGGTGGACCACATTCTAGAAACCGTGAATGCCTACCATTGAAACCCTTTTTGAGAATACGGAAGTTTTAGATCAGCCTGGTATTTGTTTTCCTCTTAATCTATGTTTTCATGATCTCTTGAAATAGATCTATTTCAGATGGAAAATAGACGTTACGGTGGCCCTGAAAATTTTAAGTGGTGCAAATTATTATCTCCACTGTTATTTGTAATAAGGTCCAGACCATCTTTGGATATGATTCATTTTGGGTAATGCCCAATAATAATAATAATGATGATGTTGATGATAATAATAATAATAATAATAATAATATAGTGTGTGGGCCCACCTTGATATAATGTACACGAGGCCCAATGTGATGTGTTGAAGGCTTGTGACCCTTTGTGATGTATTTAGGGCCCATTTGATAAGGCCAAACGTGATATATATTGGCCATTTGATTGAGGCCCAACATGGTCTATTTGCGACGCATTGGGTAAGACCTAACATGACATATATGAGGTCATGAGTGAGGCCCATGGTGATGTGTATTTATGTTTGGCTCTATAAGAGCTACTATTCGGGAGCGATGTTGGTTAAACGACTACATTGGTGGACAATGATGGTTGAATGTTTACATTTACTATCAAAAAAAGAGATAAATGATACAAACCACGTTAATTTTTTGCTACGGATATAAAACATAGTTACAGTTATTGTAGTTTTAAGCCATAGCTAAAAAGTTACTACACCATTAATAATTAATAGTGGTGTAAGGGGCTCTATAGGGACTAAAAAAATACATATGTCATATCTATGCCGTTCATATATTTTGAAATATTAGTTTAGTGCATGAAATAAAAACTCAACTAGATCGAAGGCTCAAGTGAACCACATGATAGAAAACATGGAGATTAAATCACATTTGTTTCCTACGGTGTGGTCCACGTCGGTGTTCAATATATTTTAAAATTTGAATCGTGAACTAGAATAATATATTAAAATTAATTATTGGAATGAATAAACCAAATACATCATGGTGGCCCACGGAGCCCATGATAGGACCGTCCATGGTCGTCTAACGATGCCTAAAATTGGGCTCGCTCTAAAAAACAGAGCCGTGCTATATCCTTCTCTCTCTCTCTCTCTCTCTCTCTCTCTCTCTCCGTTCCCCAATCCTCTCCCTCCGTTCCAATCTCTGCTCTATCTTCTCACTCTCTTCCCTCTCTATCCAATGCATCTCCGCTGTCTCTATCTCTCTCCATTGTAGCAGTCGTGAAGCTCCTACCCGAAGAAACAAACACTTCTCATATCTTTGAGGTATTTTTTAAAACCAAAGGAATTTGACGCTCCTCTCCATAGGTTTGATATCTTCCTCTCTTTGTGTCTCTTTTTCTGTCTTGCCTGTTAACTGTTCGATGAAATGGCATGTTATCTGTTTGATGAAATGGCTAGATTTCATGCCTTCTATCTGTTTGATGAAATGGGCATAATCCATGCTCGAGATTATGGCTAGATTTCATGCATTCTCTTGTCATGCAATCCTCCCCTCGCACTCCCTCGGGATTAGAATGTAACAAGTGTCGGGATACCCCATCATGTTGTCACTTGACAGTTCCCAATGGGGATTGTTAATTTATCAATCCACACATGACAGTTCTCTTTCTGAAAAGTTCTGTTCTGTTTATGAAGTTCCTCACAGAGTACTGTTTCATATTAACTCAATCAGGTTGAGCAACCTTGTCAGTGGATTGCTAATTTAGTATATGCATCCGTAGATGATTTAGGTTTGCAACCTATTTCTGTTGTTCAAGAAACAAATGCAACATTTCATTTAGGACCAGGGCTTTCATTTTTCCCTTCTTTTGTTCATGGTAGGCATTATGATTTGGTTGATTCTGGTTGAAATGGTTCCGGTTGTCCTCTTGGTTTTTCCATCTAGTCCTAAATTCCAATGGAGAAACATTGAGATGCTTCTTTGAGAGCAATGGAAGTTTCTTTTCTTCATTTGGTTACCTTAGTTTTGTAGTGAAATGTTCACATAGAATGCTACATCAAAATAACTATGTTATCACTTTAAGCCATCTGTAATGAGCCTCTCAGACAACTACCCCATACCTTCTGCACAATTTAAAACACTGCATCGAGTATTAAGCATATTGCCACTTTGAGCTACCTTCACTTCGAGCTACCTTCATACGGCCATCAGAGGTGAGAATTGTTAGTTCCTTATCCTTGGCAAGTGTACTCTTTCTCAGGGCCTAAATTCCATGTGGGATCAACAATGTGGTATCCAGACCATTTGCATATTTGAAGGGCTGTTTGGATCCTAAACAAGTGTCAGTTTGCTCAGTCCCTCAAGGTGTCCAGATTAGTGCTGCAACTTGGGTTCGCATCAACCCAAACATGAGTCAGGTTGTCAGGGTCCTGGTATTGGGTTAGGGTTAGAAAACTCCAACCTTGTTTGAAATTCTGGTTAGGTTTGATCGGGTTAGGAATAATCACATTCCCAACTTTTTTTTAAAAAGGTTGGGAATGCATATAATCCATGCTCCTGTACCATTTCATCATGCTTCCATTTAAAAAATATATATGAACTGCATTGTATGAATGCATATAATCCATGCTCATGCAAGAGAGAGTAATCGAAGCGTACATTGTTCAACGATTCAGCTGCTGTTTCAATATGGTCTACATCAAACACGCTGAGTTGTTCCAAAACCTGGAGAGAAGGAATTATCAAAATAAGGATGTCCAAAATAATTTCAAACAATTACATTTTTGTCTATGTACGAAATTAAGAGGCATGGTTATTTCTCCAAAGGGCAGAATGTCAACGATTTGCTATTCTAAAAAGATAATCCCATTTCCCAGATGTGTGTGTTGTGTTCCAGCCTTCCAGGTAGAAGCAGGTATACTGGGATCATCAATTGATACATCCAGTAGTAGCAACCTATTTATTCAAGCGCCCAAACTCTTGGATCAAACTAAAATTTTCTGGCAAGAAAAAGAACACCTCTTGCCTCCACTAGACCACTTTGAGGTGAGATGAAAGTCATCTATTTGCAACACAGTCTTGTATTTCTGTCAGGTTATTGGATGACCGTTGACATATATACATGCACACACATACATATAAGAACACTCGAGCATTATCTCTGGAAATATACTATCTTAAGAATCAATTCACCCTCGAAAAGCAGGCTCTTGGGATGGTTTTAAGGCACAGATACTTCTGGCTTTTGGCTGAAAAGTGGTTATGATGTTGCCTACATCTAGCCTGCCAACCGAGCTGTAATTGTACAAAAAGGAAGCAAAAGAGGAATTGCGAGATACCAACACCAACCTGCTATCAACCATTTATAACACTAAAGCCCAGTAACCTAAGGCTGCAGGTTGGGTTTGGTTTAACCTGAACCCAATTGACCCAACCCAAGGTTGGGTCAGGTTATGTTCGGGTTGAACAAATTTGGGTCGGGTAGGGAATAATCAGGTGTATTAAGTCAGGTCAAGTCGGGTTCAGGTTGGGCACATCAGGTTGGAATTCAGGTTGGGTCAAGTACAAGGTAGGGTCTACTTGAGGTCAGGTTGAGCTCAGGTTGACCCTCAACCCAGTCCAACCCGCCGGAGCTGCACCCCTCCAATCACCCAACACAACATCAGGTTTACAAGAGTTCTCTAATTTAGATTTTTCTTTGTTTCATATTCAGAATCGTATTTGTTTTATATTGTGAATCACATCATATGGCTTTCTTGCAGCTCTGCCAATGAAACACTAAGCACTTTGAATTCTGATAATTTATGGTGAAACTTTCAGTTAAGGACTTCATCACCATTCATGGGGAGATGGTTCTTCTCAAAAACTATAGGTCCCTTAACTTTGCAGGTAAACCTTCAGTGTTGTCTTCTACATGTAATTGCAGTTGAATAATTAAATCGATACCTCTTGAAGCTTTCACTACAACCTTTTAAATGCTGGACTGGCCTTTGACCTATTTCTTTTAGTGGTTTGCATACCATGCAACTGATTTTGATTGTACCCAAAAGGAAAAAAATGAACTGGCCAGTTCATCTGGGAAAAATGCTTGACCTGGTTATTCTATAACCTAAATATAGTCGAAAAGTGTGAAGTTTTAATTGTCATTACACAAATTGTGCGCAACCTAGATGATACATCCCAGGTCAAAGTGTGGCAACAAAGCATTGCTCAAATGAGACTATTTTTCAAGCTACTGGAAGAATGCCTCATTCTTTTTGAGGTTCGGACGCTGCAAATTACTTGACATGCTTTTTGTTTTATGCTCTCACTGTCTTTTTGCACATCCTTGAGGTTCAGATTTTGCTGATGCCATGTTTTCTTTTATTTGCTATGAGTTGCAATAACAGCTTCCTTCTTTTTTGTTGATTTGAAAAGTTCACATGTGGCAGGTTCACATGTGTAACAACCTTACTAAGTTAGAACTTACTAAGTTACACCAAAAATTAGCATTTTTAGCAGCAGTAACCATTAGTTAGAACTTATTAAGTTCTGCTAATTGGAGTGGCAGGTTCACATGTGTAACAAGCTTGCCAGCCGACATGTACGAGTAGGACTTGCTGACCCCAGTGGTGTTTCCCGCTGTGAGATACATGAAAATGCACTGGGTATGCATTCATTTTATTTTTATTTTTATTTGCCATGAAGGTCCTTTTCCTTGAACTTAAGAAAGAATTGAACTTATTTTTATTCTTGGAAACTGGATTTAGCGTTCTTTTACTGCGATCTAGATGGGAGTTCCCTTTGCTTGCACTGTGACATGACTGTGCATGTTGGAGGTAAAAGAACCCAATGGTAGATATCTACTGTTGAGGTTGCGAAGCTAAAGTTAACCAATCTGCTAGTTACATGAAGTTTAATGTATTTTTGTCTTCATAAGGTGCAGGGGATGAATGCTTTAAGCGATAGCAATCATGAGTGTGCAAGCATAGTTCCAGTGGGATCTTGCAATCAAGATCTAGAGAAGTAAGCAAGGTAGATTCTATTCTTCTCATTTATGCTAGTTCACTGGCCTTTTTGTTTAACCATTTCTTGGAACGTGGAACTATTTTTGTCATGTGAAACTTGAAGTATTTATCTGATTAGCATTGATTTTCGGATGCTCCAGATATGGAGAATCTTTCCCTGTTTCAGTGGAAGTTCTTGATTCCAGTTTCTGCCTTCCAATAGGAATTTTTAGTGCTAAGTACATGTTTTGTCTTCTATCAGTATTTACTTATGATGTAGTGCATCTTGATTTTCCAAAATCAATTGAACTCCATTGCTCAGCACTTACTATCCGTTCTTTGAATGCTTGAGGATGTAATGATACTTGAAAATCTCAAGCGTTTACCATCCAACAACTGCTTTACATTCCATCACATGTGCCTAGATAGAAAACAACTACAAGAACCAAGCTGTCCATCAGTTGGGCCCTGTTCCTAGATGAATCTAGCAGTCGAATATCCATCAGATGGGGCAAAAGTCTAGAAAACAAATGGACAGCTAAAACATGCTTGCACAACCATCAATTTGTCCCGTATGTAGTGGCCTACACAATCATACAGATGGGCCATAGCCCAAAAATCAGGGGAATTGACTATGTTAGTCATCTGATCATCAGGTGGGCTGTTGTGTGTGCAACTGCTATTTAGATCCTCAGCCATCCACTTTTCACAGTCTATATTCCTGGATATGTATCATTTTGAACAGCTTGATTTTTTTTTTTGAATCATGCAAATTCACTACAAGGTTGGTGTGATTAGCGGCCTGGATCCTGCATGTGTTTGGGTGCTTGTTTTGCAGTTGCAGCTTGTACGTAGCATTCCACGAATTCCATACATTGTTATTTTGAAAATCTTGCAATAATATCACAAAGAATACACTTAAACGGTATTATCGCAAGAATGTGAAAATCTCAGCATGATTTTTAAATATTGCATTTTTTTCATGATATTATCAATCAAGATGTAAAATTGAAAAATAGTAATAACCTAATGATTTTATTATATTAATTCATATTTTAATTTTATATTTCTTTTTGAGTTACAATAAATATTTTTTTTCGGTGACATTTTCACAAATATGCTTTGAGAAAAACCTTAAAATTTGAAAATCTCTCAAGAAATTCCCAGGTTGAAATGTTTCTTCATGTTTCTTCATCCCACGTAAAAAATTCCAATTCTTATGCTCTTGAAATTTGAAGTATTGTCTCTATTTTTTTTTATTTTTTATTTTTTTGACTTCTCATCCTTGTCCTTTTCTATATTTTTAGTTCTTCAATTTTGGGGCACAACTTTTCTGTATGATGATATTCATTGTCGGATGAATCAATTCATACTGTAGATTTGAGTCCATACTCGTCTTTTGATTTTCAGGTTGCAAATGGATTATTGCCACTATAAAAGCTTTATTCAAGCAAAATCTACCAAAATCACTAGGAAATTGATTTGGGTTTGTTTTGGATTTTTGGGTTTTTAATTCCAATTGCATAATCCAATGCGATCATTCCATTTAGGTTTTTATTCTATTTTTTCAAGATGATTGATTACTTTTATTTAGTTGGACGTTGAAAAAGGGAACTGGTGACCAACTAGCTATAGTTTTGTAACACCTTGAAAATCGGGGGTCGTGTAGAAACTCAACTCCCGAGTTCCAAAACGTCACTTATGCAACAAATATGATTATGATTTAGATGTTGTCTGAGTTAGTGCATTAACATGAGTGAGATTTTACCAAAACTGCAATTCATACTCCAGATCCAGTGATAAAACGCAAGCGGAAGATTAGAAGATATATATATATATATATATATATATATATATATATATATATATATATATATATATATATATATATATTACTATTTGTAAAACAAAACAATCTCGATCTGTCTCCAAAGTATGAATGTATCTCTAAGTCACATATACATATACCAAACCCAAAATCAAATGTCATGCGATAGTCCAACTAGCAAAATCCCGCTGATCTACGCCACCTATGCGAAGCCGTCAGAAAACTGTATGTACGAGAACTCGTTCTGGTCCTCGTAGTAGTCCGGCTCCACATCCTGAATCGCCTCGCTATCTGCATCTAAGAAAGTCTGGTACGTGTTGCAAACACCGTCCCATAACGTGGGAGTAAGTGATCAACTCAGTGGAATCATAGAGTAAAGATTAACATGTTATCAAATCAATCACGCGATAATAGTAAAGCAAACAATCAGACATTCCTATATACTATTATTAATGCAAGGATGAGATGCAGTAATGATGCGTGCCCTCACCGACATACTCCCTCATGCGACACCATCTTACGTCCGGGGCATGCTTTCTTCCCTCAGTGCTCCACATCTTCCAGGCACATGCAGTCCGATATGAATATGATTATCGAGTTTTTTTTAATTAGTCCTTTCATACAGCGGTATTGGGAAACTAAGGTACTTCCTTTATATCATTCCCAACACAGATCCTGTCTAGGGTTGTCACTCCTAGTAGTCTCATACGATGATATATTTTTAGGTCATTGCAAGGGCTGCCAGGGCTGCTGCATTCACTCGTTGCACCGCTCCCCCATCACCTTATCAATACAGGCCTAGTCTGTACTCTTGTTGCTACGGAAGGGTCGTCGCCTCACGTAGACTCAGAATACACTCGAGGTCACTACAAAGGGCTCGTCACCAATCAGAGTAGGCCGACAGCTCGAATGTAGTGTCCCATACCACCACAATCGGCTCACGAGTCTGAGGTGCTCACTGGTCACTACGGGGATGCTCGTCGCCACAGCGTAGGCCGACAGCTCGACCACGGTGTCCCATACCACCATTCCCGGCTCATGAGTCTTAGTGGATCAAGGTACCACGGCTATCAGGGTTATCACTGGTAAGTTCAGTACCCTAGGTTCAAGCAGTTATGACCAATACAAGGTGAACATACAGCGGTCAGTCGGGTTGCTTGACGAGCTCGACTAGTACGAGCGCACCTTAAGCTGAACGACATGAGGTGCATAAATACCTCGTGTAGCCTAACCACTGCCGTCAACCCAAGCATGACTCGGGTTCGTCGATGCGTCCTTCATGGCGAATAGAATCCAACCACGATTTTGAATCTGTTACCGACTGCCTGGACTAGAGTATAGCCCTAAACACTTGTAATCTAAATCAATAATTATGTAGGAGGAACAGAATTAAAATACACGTAATTCTAGCATGATATTTGCATGTTATAACACACATCACAAGCAGTTAAACATACACGAGTATTTCATGCATAAGGTAATCAACTCAAATACAACAAACATGGAGGAAATCATGTGCATCATCAAACTAGTTGAGAATCCAATCTCAACGCTAAACTACAACAACATTTACTCAACACTTACTTATACAAAACTTTATACAAACACTTAATCTACACACATTAGCCTACATAGCGTATGTCGGCCAATAATGTGCATTAGAGCGAATCTCTTCACCGAACAGATCATACACGCATAACTAGCATAGGTACACGACAAATGCACATGGCAATCATATTAGCAAAATACGTACGTATACAGTATTTCATACAAATACTTAAAATACCCTAAATCTCATATTCTTCGTACATATTTGAAATGAAAAACAGACAGCATGTTCTACATGTCAAACAACATCCTTGTCACTATTCTACTATTAAACGGCATTGAAAGGTTTGAAAACAGATAACCTAAGCATCTAAAATCCGCACCTTACGCCGTAGGAGCGTAATGATTGAATAGGAACTCTACACCTTCGCCAACAACGATATGACCACCTATTACATAAGGTAAGTCAGCTACTTCGCTACTTGCCTTGATAGAATTCCTAAAACAAGTTAAGGTTAGTGTTTTCTTACCTAAAATAAAGTTAGAATCACCGGAAACACGATTCAGAAAGGCTGATGCAATGTCTAGATGGGTTAGGAAAACTTCGACGGAGTTTCACCTGATTCACCCATACTTTCTCTCTCTTTTCTCTCTCTCAACTCACTAGGGTTTGGAAAATTCGTATGGGTTAGAAAGCTAAGGGTTTAAGTCCCTTTTATAAGCCCAAACATAACGAAAACGGACTCCAAGTCAAGGTATACTTAGGTTATAACCAAATCGGGATCTTTCTGATCCAACGGAGCATTTCTGGAGGTCCTGTTATCAATTGCGGTCAGACTTAAGCTTACTAGCATCGGATCTTTAATTAGTTAAGTTTTCAGTCCGATCGGATTTCCAGATCGTCCGTGGCGGACCAGTTTCAATTCAACGGTTACCGAATCTAAATCAGGACTACAAGTTTCATGACATGAAAGGACCAATTTTCCTGATCCGAGGGTGAAATTTGGTTGAATTCTGACAGTCAAAACGCTTAAAAATAACGCGCAAACGACACGTGATAGATTTCATAAAAATGAAATTAATTTTTCTAAATCTTTTCCTTTTCTCACTCTCTTCACTCCGAACTCAGTAAAATAGTGTCAGGACATCAGTTGGGCATGATTTTCGAAACGATTGTCAAGTCCAACTAAGCGGTCATAATGGTCTGAGATTGTAGATATCGGACTTTCAATGCGCGGTCTAGATCCAATACAAAGTTACCAAACATGCCCTAGAACAACTGGGTTTAGAGTTGGGTCCTAGATTTCAGGGTATTATAGCGTTATTGATTCTACAAGTTTTAGGTCTTGCAGAACGTATTTAAAACGAACAGTACTAATTTCACAGCCAGTCTAACGTAGCGTTAGGTAACTTAGGTTCATTTTCTAAGAGAATTAGTCCAAAGAGATTTCTGATCGAGGTGGTACTCGAGTCTTGGTACGGGATTTTTCGGGTCGTTACAATCTATCCCCCTTAACAATAAATTTCGTCCTCAAAATTTGTACCTTTTCGTACTCCTCGAGAAGATGTGGGTAGTTCTTTTTGATTTCGACTTCTGTCTCCTATGTAGCCTCCTCTTCAGTGTGATGCGTCCACAAAACCTTCACAAGGGGGATGACCTTACTACGCAATACCTGATCCTTCTTGTCTAATATACGCGCCGGTCGCAGTATATAGGTAACATCTTCACCTAACTGCACTTGCTCCCATCTAATGATATGGAAAGGATCAGGAACGTACTTCTTCAGCATAGAAATACGAAATACGTTGTGTACGCTCGCGAGAGGCGTAGGCAAAGCCAGACGATATATCATTGCACCCACACAGTCAAGAATCTGGAACAGACCAATAAATCACAGTGCTAGCTTCCCCTTCTTCCCGAACTGAAGAACTCCCTTCATAGAGAAAACTCTCAAAAATACGTGATCTCCAACCGCGAACTCTAGTGGGCGCCGTCTCGTATCGACATAACTCTTCTGCCTGCTCTGCGCTGTAAGAAGTCGGCGTCTGATGATGTCAATCTTCTCTGAGGTCGCCTGCACTATCTCTCGGCCAATCAATCTGCGCTCACCGACCTCTGACCAGCAATGCGGTGCTCGGCAAGGACGCCCATACAAGGCCTCATAAGGTGCCATACCGATACTGGCCTGAAAACTGTTGTTGTACGCGAACTTCGCATATGAAAGACAGTCATCCCAACTGTCTTTGAAGTCCAACACACAAGCCCGCAACATGTCCTCTAGAATCTGGTTCACCCACTCTGTCTGCCCGTCTGTCTGTGGGTGGAATGCAGTAGTAAACTTCAACTTCACACCCATAGCTTCCTGGATGCGAGTCCAGAAAATAGAAGTAAAGCGCATGTCTTTGTCTGACACGATTTCTAAGGGAACTCCATGCAGACGCACTATCTCCATGATGTATAGTTTAGCCAACTCGTCTCCAGAGTTCGTAACTCTGATCGGTAGGAAGTGCGCCGACTTCGTCAAATAGTCGACGATCACCCAAATAGAATCATGTCCCTTCCTCGTCTTCGGCAGTCCCGAAATGAAATCCATATAAATAAAGTCCCACTTCCACTCAGCTATGGGCATAGGCTGAAGGAGACCAGGAGGTCGGCGGTGCTCTGCCTTCACCTGCTGGCAAGTGAGACAACGGGATACGAAATCTGCGATGTGGGTCTTCATGCTATCCCACCAATAGGTCCTCTTCACGTCACGATACATCTTTGTGCTACCCGGATGCATAACAAGTTTAGAACTGTGCGCAGCCTCGAGAATCTCTCGTCTCAAGTCGGGGATATCTGGGACGCATAGACGGCCACGATAACGTAAGCCCCCATCCGTTCCAACTCACCACTCGGCGTCTGCATCGTCACTGGCCTGCTCTCGAAGCTCAGTCAGACGCTCATCATCCCTTTGCGCCGCGATGACCCTATCATCGATAAGAGGTCGCACCTGAACATGTGCGATAAATTCAAATGGCTCCTCCACAGTGAGTTTCTGCTCAGTCTTGCAAAAACTCAACCATGTCCCACTTAGCTACCATCAGTGGAGCCGCAAACTCTATCGCCTTCTTGTGGCTCAAGGCGTTAGCCACCAGGTTGGCCTTGCCAGGATGGTAGGAAATCTCGAACTTAAAGTCTTTCAAGGTCTCCATCCATCGCCGCTGCCTCATATTCAGGTCCCGCTGTGTGAATATATATCTAAGGCTCTCGTGGTCGCAAAAGAGCTCGAACTCCTCTCCGTAGAGGTAATGTCTCCAGAGCTTCAATGCGAAAATGACAGCTGCCAACTCTAAGTCGTGTGTAGGGTAATTCTCCTCGTGCTTCCTCAACTGTTTCAAGGCATATGAAATCACCCTGTCCTTCTGCATAAGGACACAACCCAGACCAACGCTAGACGCGTCGGTATATATCATATATTTAACCCCTTGCTCTGGCAATACTAGCACAGGGGCGGACGTCAGCCTGTCCTTCAGCTCCTGAAAAGCTGCCTCCTCCTTTTCATTCCAGGCGAACTTCAAATCCTTCCGTGTCAACTGAGATAGAGGTCTGGCAATCTTCGAGAAATCTCGAATGAAACGTCGATAGTAACCTGCCAATCCCAGAAAACTCCTCACCTCAGTGACTGAACTAAGCTACTCCCAGTCCTGTACTGCAGCTACCTTAGCAAGGTCAACTGCTATCCCATCCTTAGACACTATGTGCCCCAAGAATTTGACTTCCTCTTTCCAGAAGTCACACTTCTTATACTGTGCAAACAACTGATGCTGTCTCAGTGTATCTAGGATCAATCGTAAGTGCTTCTCATGCTCCTCTCGACTCCTGGAGTATATCAAAATGTCGTCTATAAACACGATGACGAACCGATAGAGGAACGACCGAAATACCCTGTTCATCAGGTCCATGAACACGACTGGTGCGTTCGTAAGACCGAATGACATCACGAGGAACTCATAATGGCCAAAGCTGGTCTTGAAAGCCGTCTTCTGCACGTCCTCACCCTTGATGTGCAGCTGGTGATACCCTGACTGTAGATCAATCTTCGAGAAGTACTGCGCTCTTCTCAGTTGATCAAACAGGTCATCAATCCTGGGTAAAGGGTACTTATTCTTCACCGTAATCTGATTCAGCATGCGATAATCAATACATAATCGCAGTGAGCCATCTTTCTTTGTCACAAATAGTACCGGTGCTCCCTAAGGAGACACACTCGGCCGTATGAAGCCAGCCTCCAATAGATCATTGATCTGTCTCCTCAACTCTTCCATCTCACACTGGGCCATGCGATACGTCGGCAGTGAGATGGACGTCGAATCGGGTACCGGATCGATAGTAAAATCGATCTCACGCTGAGGTGGCAACCCAGGAATCTTCCTGAACACATTCTCATAATCATGGACTACTGGCGTGATCTTAAGTGTCGGGGCATCAACATCTCTCAATAAGGAAGCGTAGCAAAGTACTCGAAAGGGGCAACTGACCTGCACCGGAAATGTAAAGGACGTGCCCTCCGGCTCGTAAACTGTCACTATACGGGTCTCACAGTCAATCTCAGCCTTCCCTGTAATCAGCCAATCCATGCCAAGAATGACGTTGAAATGATAGAGGGAGGGTTCGACGACAAGGTCAATGGCCATTGTCCTGCTCCCTAGATCTAGCAAATAACCCTCGCACATCATAATGGCATCAGTAAAAGTCCTGTGTGCTGAAAGAACTTGTACCCCAACCATCCGAGTAGTCCATAGCCTAAGGCGCTTGACTACTGAATAAGATATCAATGAAATCGTGGATCCTGTATCCACCATCAGGAATATAGGAGTACCTCTAATGTGGGCTGTGACCTCGAAGGCCAAGGGTGGGGCAGTCTCTGTCCCGGATGCCTCTGCTGTCAATGCATGTACCCGAGCCTACTGTGGACGGTTCGGTTACGGTACTATGGGCCGCTGAGGTAGCCAGAACTGAGGTACAGAAGGTCTGAAGGAAGGATGCGCAGAGCTGACAGTAACGGTGGAGCGGATAATGCCTGTGGGTGAGGACGATGGATCTTCTGCGGTGGTGAAAATCCGCTATCTCTCATTCGAGCAAAGCAGCTCTCCGCAGTGTGACCCGGTCTCCCGCAGTAAGTACAGGTCGCACCTGGGCACCTCATCGGAAGTACTGGCGCTGTGGTCCTAGGAGGAGAGTCGATGCGAGGCCTCTTATTGAGGAATGGCCTGCTCTGGGTATCTGGTCGTGGCCTAGCAACCATGGGGCCACAAGAACGTGTCAAGCGATTTACATCCTGCTCTGCCCGCATAGACATGTGTATCAGCTCGGCATAAGAGGGTATGCTGACACAGCACATCTTCGACCGAATATCAGGTCGCAAACCCTCAGAAAAATGTCATATCCGCATCTGCTCATCCGCAAGTATCGTAGGAACATATCTGCCCAACTCTGTAAATCGATGCTCGTACTCTGTAACTGACATGCCTCCCTGCCTGAGGTATAAAAACTCATTCTTCCTCTCGTGTCGGTAGGTCTGCGGATAGTATTTCTCATGGAAACGGAACTTATGCTGCCCATGTCCATATGTAGCCAACTGCAACCGTCCGCAGTATACTATCCCACCATAGGCTGGCCTCTCTCTCAAACATGAAAGTGGCCAACTCAACCTACTCAGACTCCGAGTAGTGTAGCATCCTCAACATCTTCGAGATGCGGTTAAGTCAGTACTCAGCCTCCTCGAGTCTGTGAGAACCCACAAAAGTAGGAGGCCGTAAGCGCTGGAATCGCTTAAGTAGGCCTCTGGTATCAGTAGCATTCCCCGTAGGGTAGGCAGATGGTGCAGGATGAGCCATATCCTCATCCTGAGTCGAAGTCCCAGTATCCTCAGCTGGATGCACAGATGGCACAGGTAGAGTCACACTCCCAACCTGGGCTAAGGCCCTTACGATAGTAGTCAGAAGCTGTTGATGCTGCTGGTGCATCATAGTCATCAACTGCTCAAACCTATCAGGAGATGGAGTAGGCTGAGGCATATACTGCGTCGAGGAAGAGGCTCAGTACTGCTCACGAACTGGTGGTGTGAAAGGTGGTGGTCCGACTGCAGGACCTACAGAAGGCTGAGACTCAGGTGCAGTCTCACGAATCAGGCCCACAGCAGGGTCCATATGATCATCACTTTGGGGAGGGACCCGATCCATTGGCTCTCCCAGCGTAAGACATGTCATGCTCCGTGTAACCTTAGGTGGCATTCCCTATATTCAAAATAGGGTGCAACCCAGTCAGTTTCAGCTATAGCTCATATACACCACAACAATCACTCACATAGCAAGCCGAAGCAACTCCATGCATTTCATTAAATCAAAATTTGTCACAATACAAGAGATATATCTTTACATACATCATGACAAGAAACACATGGGAAACTAAGTTAGCCAAAGCTACAACTGCAACATAATTCAACTACTGAGCCTTCTAAGGCTTATATACAGAAAACAGAAAACAAACTAAATACAACCAACTACATCTGTGATATGATCACTCGCCCGAGTCTGGCGAGGGAGAAGGGGCACCCTTATCCTGCAGACAACACATGATAGATTTCAAGGTGCTAGTCACCTTCTTGAACTTGTACTTCACAAGGCCCCGCAGATCCGTAATGTCCTGTCACAAGGCAGCCTGGCCCTGTCGTAGGGCAGCATGATCCTCCTTCAGGTGAGCTATACGAGCATCCCAAGAAGCCTGACCAGAACCCTGCCCTGGTGCCGTAGGAGAAGAGTTCTCATCTGTACTCTGGGCCTCTGGTTCTTCCTCTTCTTGTTCCTCCTCTTGGATCTCGGTCCCAGTTTCTTCTTCACTCTCTTCTTCTTCGCTCTCAGTCTCATCTTCGCTCTCCTCAAGTCGAGCTTGGCAATGCCGTGGCCCCATCTCCATCTGATTGAGGGTAGCTTCATTGATCTGATGAATTGGCACCGACATCTCCCCACCAAGGCTATAACCAAACTCACGTGCAATCCTGCATATGAGTCGGCCGTATGGGAGCGACTCTGTCCTCCTTCTAGAACGCACAACCTGAACTATCTGTCGCAACATGAACGTAGGCACACACAGGTTCGACCTCTGTCCCACTTGATACAGGAAGTCCACCATGAGGCGCGTACACTCGCTGCGATTGCTCCACCTAGGGTAGACGTTGAATGTAAAAATGTGGTGAAGCAGCCGGAAGTCGCCTGTCATATGGGACACGAGAAGACTCCGGTTCGGCTGCCACTCAACCAGTCGGCCACAAAGGGAATGTGTGCGGCGATCCCTTTCATGTGCACTATTTAGATTCTTAGCACTTGCGTGTACCTCGCCAAGGGGCACATTCAGAAGGTGAGATATCAATCTGACGTCAACTGTGGCCCACAAATTCACTCCACATAAGACCCGAAACTGCAAGGGTTCTAGCGTAGCCTCGTGAATGTTGGCATAGAAAGCTCGGACCGTGCTTGCATTGGCGCGATGCCTGGCATCAAATAGCGGACCCCACTGGGCCTGTTCCAGGAGCTCGAGCAACTGATATTCTTCAAAGAGTCGCCCATCCACCTAAGCTTTAAAAAGGACCTGACGGCCCTCATAAATTTCATGGGGTAGTTTCGCCAACAAAGCCCTTCCAGCAGGAGTCCGGGGATCAACATCCCGCTTCGTCTGAAATTCTCGAGCGGCACTTGAACTAGTGGCGCCACCTCTCGGCTTCCTTGTACGTGAGGGGCGACTAGGACCAGCTTCATCAGTGGCACCCTTCCTCTTTCCCATGAGAGAGATGACGGTGGAAATCGAGAATATGGCCGCCACGATCTCAAAGAAGGCCATAGAAAATAAAAGAAAGGGGGGATTAAGGGCTGAGGTTTTTTATTCTCCACAAGTTTGAGACTCAACAGGGGTTGTAAAGGTCCCAAACATAGAGTTTGAAGAAAGGAAAATGAAGAGATGGTTTGGGTTGGAAGCTTACACGATTTGAGCTTCGTATAGAGGATGTAAGAGCTCAAAATGAAAGAGAATGGAGAAAGAAGGGGGTGTGTACCACTGCAAACAATGGAGGGGCGTGGGTTGTGGCAGAAAACGACGATGGGAGTGATTGGAAGTCGGGTTTGAGAGAGAAATCAGCAAACATGAGAGAAAGGGAGAGCTTGGGGGTGTGTTTTGTGAATGAGGTAATGGTTTGGGGCTATTTTAATGGATGACCCATGTACCAGGGGGTTACCCTAACCCCCAAATACCATCGGCCCAAAGGCCCGACCGAACCCAGCCCGTTTATCGGCGAGGCCTCTCCTAACCGGCGAGGTCCTCGCCGACCTCTGGTGTATTTGGTGAGGCCTCACCATTTGGGCAAGAGCCTCCTGCCCTAAGGGCCCCAAATGTATGTGGGTCCCACCCTGGGTCCTCCTAAATTAGCGTGGGTAGGCCCACGACTCCATTTCGAACAATTTTGGGTCGTTTTGGGTACTAACTGTTGCACATTCGTATTTAGTGATCTTTAACAGCTGGAATAGGGTTAATAAGGGTCTAGACTCATTAATAAATGAACTAGAAGTAGTCTGGGGTCGTTTCATGCGACCATGAATGCACACAGACTCGATTAAAATGATCGATTTGGGTGAACTTCGCCAATTGGCGAAACTGGGATCCTATGAGTGTTTCTATGGTTTTCTCACACCCACCTAAGTCAAAGGGCAACAACGTACGTCGTGTGACCATAACCCCAGTCCGGTTTAATCCAAATCATGCTCTGATACCAACTTGTAACACCCTGAAAATCGGGAGTCGTGTAGAAACTCAACTCCCGAGTTCTAAAACGTCACTTATGCAAAAAATATGATTATGATTTAGATGTTGTCTGAGTTAGTGCATTAACATGAGTGAGATTATACCAAAACTGCAATTCATACTCCAGATCTAGTGATAAAATGCAAGCGGAAGATTAGAAGATATATATATCACTATCTGTAAAACAAAACAATCTCGATCTGTCTCCAAAGTATGAATGTATCTCTAAGTCACATATACATATACCAAACTCAAAATCAAATGTCATGCGATAGTCCAACTAGCAAAATCCCGCTGATCCAGGCCACCTATGCGAAGCCGTCAGAAAACTGTAAGTACGAGAACTCGTCCTGGTCCTCGTAGTAGTCCGGCTCCACATCCTGAATCGCCTAGCTATCTGCATCTAAGACAGAGTCTGGTAGGTGTTGCAAACACCGTCCTGTAACGTGAGAGTGTGTGATCAACTCAGTGGAATCATAAAGCAAAGATTAACATGTTATCAAATCAATCACGCGATAATAGTAAAGCAAACAATCAGACATTCCTATATACTGTTATTAATGTAAGGATGAGATGCAGTAATGATGCGTGCCCTCACAGACATACTCCCTCATGCGACACCATCTTTCGTCCACGGCATGCTTTCTTCCCTCAGTGCTCCACATCTTTCAGGCACATGCAGTGCGATATGGATATGATTATCGATTTTTTTTTATTAGTCCTTTCATATAACGGTATTGGGAAACTAAGGTACTTCCCTTATATCATTCCCAACACAGATCCTGTCTAGGGTCGTCACTCCTAGTAGTATCATACGATGATATATTTTTAGGTCACTGCAAGGGCTGTTACACGTACTCGTTGCACCGCTCCCCCATCACCTTATCAATACAGGCCTAGTCTGTACTCTTGTTGCTACGGAAGGATTGTCGCCTCACGTAGACTCAGAATACACACGAGGTCACTACAAAGGGCTCGTCACCAATCAAAGTAGGTCGACAGCTCGAATGTAGTGTCCCATACCACCACAATCGGCTCACGAGTCTGAGGTGCTCACTGGTCACTACGGGGAGGCTCGTCACCACTGCGTAGGCCGACAACTCGACCACTGTGTCCCATACCACCATGCCCGACTCATGAGTCTTAGTGGATCAAGGTACCACGGTTATCAGGGTTATCACTGGTAAGTTCAGTACCCTAGGTTCAATCAGTTATGACCAATACAAGGTGAACATACAGCGGTCAGTCGGGTTGCTTGACGAGCTCGACTAGTACGAGCGCACCTTAAGCTGAATGACATGAGGTGCATAAAAACCTCGTGTAGCCTAACCACTGCTGTCAACCCAAGCACGACTCGGGTTTGTCGACGCGTCATTCATGGCGAATAGAATCCAACCACGATTTCGAATATGTTACCGACTGCCTGGACTAGAGTATAGCCCCAAACACTTGTAATCTAAATAAATAATCATGTAGGAGGAACAAAATTAAAATACACGTAATTCTAGCATGATATTAGCATGTTATAACACACATCACAAGCAGTTAAACATACACGAGTATTTCATGCATAAGGTAATCAACTCAAATACAACAAGCATGGAGAAAATCATGTGCATCATCAAACTAGTTGAGAATCCAATCTCAACGCTAAACTACAACAACATTTACTCAACACTTACTTCTATAAAACTTTAAACAAACACTTAATCTACACACATTAACCTACATAGTGTATGTCGGTCAATAATGTGCATTATGGCGAATCTCTTCGCCGAACAGATCATACACGCATAACTAGCATAGGTACACGACAAATGCACATGGCAATCATATTTGCAAAATACGTACGTTTACAGTATTTTCTACAAATACCTAAAATATCCTAAATCTCATATTCTTCGTACGTATTAGAAATGAAAAATAGACAGCATGTTCTACATGTCAAACAACATCCTTGTCACTAATCTACTATTAAACGGCATTGAAAGCTTTGAAAACAGATAACCTAAGTATCTAAAATCGGCACCTTACGCCGTAGGAGCGTAATGAATTGAATATGAACTCTACGCCTTCGCCAATGACGATATGACCACTTATTACACAAGGTAAGTCAGATACTTCGCTACTTGCATCGATAGAATTCCTAAAACAAGTTAAGGTTAGGGTTTTCTTACCTAAAATGAAGTCAGAATCACTGGAAACACGATTCAGAAAGGCTGGTGCAATGTCTAGATGGGTTAGAGAAACTCCGACGGAGTTTCACCTGATTCACCCACACTCTCTCTTTTCTCTCTCTCAAATCACTAGGGTTTGGGAAATTCATATGGGTTAGAAAGCTAAGGGTTTAAGGCCCTTTTATAAGCCCAAACATAACGAAAATGGACTCCTAGTCAAGTTATACTTAGGTTATAACCAAATCAGGATCTTTCTGATCCAACGGAGCATTTCTGGAGGTCCTGTTATTAATTGCGGTCGGACTTAAGCTTAATAGTATCGGATCTTTAATCAGTTAAGTTTTCAGTCCGATCGAATTTTCAGATCGTCTGTGGCGGACTAGTTTCAATTCAACGGTTACCGAACCTAAATCAGGACTACAAGTTTCATGACATGAAAGGGCCAATTTTCCTGATCCGAGGGCGAAATGTGGTTGAATTCTGACGGTCAGAACGCTTAAAAATAACGCGCAAACGACACGTGCCAGATTTCATAAAAATGGAATTAATTTTTCTAAATCTTTTCCTTTTCTCACTCTCTTCACTCCGAACTCAGTAAAATAGTGCCAGGACATCAGTTGGGCTTGATTTTTGAAACGATTGTCAAGTCCAACTAAGCGGTCATAATGGTCTGAGATTATAGATATTGGACTTTTGACACGCGGTCTAGATCCAATACAAAGTTACCAAACATGCCCTAGAACAACTGGGTTTAGAGTTGGGTCCTAGATTTTAGGGTATTATAGCGTCATTGATTTTACAAGTTTTAGGTCTTGCACGTATTTAAAGCGAACAGTACTAATTTCACAGCTAGTCTAACGTAGTGTTAGGTAACTTAGGTTCATTTTCTAAGAGAATTAGTCCTAAGAGATTTCTGATCGAGGTGGTACTCGGGTCTTGGTACGGGATTTTTCGGGTCGTTACAAGTTTACCTAACACACAATCCACTTTTACAAGCATTTTGTGCTAGGGTCCAATTGGAAACAAAATTCTCAAGGCACATCTTTTTTCATATGCAGGCTAGTGCATTCAAAGGGCCTGTTTTCACCCATGCAGATGTTAAGCTTGATATGGTGGTGAAGGCAAAGGTGCTTTTTTTTTTTTCTCCTGCATTCATTGTTGCTTCTGTTTTGCTGACAGTCTTCAAGCCACTCTTTGTTCTGTTTGTAATGGTATTAATACTTGATTTATGCATAGACTATGTACCTAGCTCCAATCAGGTGCAAGGATGGGCTTTTTTCATCATTTGAGTTGATGTTTAACATTGGAATTTGTTCGCTCCCTTTCCTGCTAATCTTTATAATCTGTTCCACTTAAATTAAGGTTGCTGCATCATTAGTTACTAGCATTTGCAGGCTGTGGATATGGATTTTTCATTTTTACATTAATGTGTTGTATTCGAATCTGTTTGTTGGAAGTCAGAACCCACTCGATGAATCGTAGTTCAAAAGCTTGACTTGACTTAAAGGAGTTGACTTAGTCAGGTTATATCTAGACTCAGAGAAAATCACATTTCAGTCACAAACCTTTTAAAAAAAAGTTGTAGTAGTTACTTTGACTAAGTTAGAAAATCATATTTCAGTCACAAACTTTTATTGTTATAAGTTTCTAATTAGTTTGTTTCTATATTTGCGTCGGAGCTATCCGGATGTTGAGTGAGTGTCCTTGAAAAGTGGAAACCGCTGTTATAACCATGACGAAGCTGTTCATTTCCTATGAACAACAATATAGGTGGCCTACCCATTTGGACAGGCCCACGTTTATGTATTATCTCGAAATTGATGAAGCAGATCCGGACGTGCGTTAGAGCTATCCGGATGTTGAGCGGGGGTCCCTGAAAGGTGGGAACTGCTAATATTTATTTTTTCCCTTCATCACTGTCGGTGTGATCTTGTGAACAGGTTAGATGATAAATAAACATCACTACAGGCCCTAGAAAGGTTTCGATGATGGAAATCATTATACCCACTATTTCTTGTGGTATGGTCCACCTAAGTTTTGGATATGATTCAATTTTGGTTTCAACCCCGTAAATGATCTGGAAAAGCAGATGGACGGTGTAGATAAACTACATATATTTATAGTGGGTATAATGATTTCCTAACTCTAAACCTAAACTTGAAAACCTAAATCTAAACCCGAACCCAAACCCAAATTCTTAAACCTAAACCTATAACCCATAACCTTTAATCCTAAACCCTAAACCCCAAACCCGAACCCGAACCCCAATTCCTAAACCTATAACCTATAACTTAAACCTATTTTGAGGCATAAAAAATATTTCATTGTAGTGGTTAGAGAATTTCATGGTGCAGATCTTTTCTAAAGTTGTACACTCTGTATTTTGGAAAAATTACATGTTCGGGGGTATTTTAGGTATTTTGAGAAAATTTCATGTCAGGGTTATTTTAGGTATTTTGGGAAAATTTCATGTCTGGGGGATTTTAGGTATTGGGAAAATTCCATGTTCATGGGTATTTTAGGTATTTTGGGAAAATTCCATGTTTGAGAGTATTTTAGGTATTTTGGAAAAATTTCATGTCCGGGAGTATTTTAGGTATTTTGGAAAAATTCAATGTTCGAGGGTATTTTAGAAAAATTTCATGTCCAAGGGTATTTAGGTATTTTAGAAAAAATCCATGTCCAGGGGTATTTTAAGTATTTTGATAAAATTTCATGTCCAGGTGTAGTTTAGGTATTTCAGTAAAAAAGCATTGAAAACGGTATTTTGGTAATAAAGGGTGCACATGTGTTATTTTAATTGAAAGAGGTTGTACACCACCATTTAAGGGAGAGCTTGGTAGACACCGTTGATTAAGGAAGGAAGATGATCATTATGTGAACAGAAAAGTGGTGGTGATCACCATTTTGTAAGAGTGGTGGGGCCTATAAATACCCCTCCCTCGCCTCATTTGATGGAGTGGATCGGATTGGATCAGTCGGTGGGCCAAGAAACAAGAGGGAGAAGAAAATAGAGAGAGAGAGCTTTGTGCGCTGGGGGTAGTGTGCGGCGCACAAAGCAGCTTCCGCACAAAGCTGTTCTTCAAAGCATCTCCGCACAAAGCAGCTTCCGCACAAACTCTTTCGGTCTTGCGTAAATAGAGGAAGAAGGTCATTTTCCTTTCAACTGTGCTGCTGATGGGGCCCAGTACAACATCCTTTTGAGAAATCTACACCTTCTGCCATCTTCCTCTTGGAATTTCGACCATGAATGATGAGCTTTGATCATCTGATAATGTGGCCCACTTGAATAATCAAGCCTCAAAAGCAGCCAAACGGTCTTCTTTCAATCGTTGTAGAGATCACGAGAATGCACATGGTTAATAAAGATCAACATGGTCCTGAATGGTTTTTCTCCATCTACCTGATGAATGGTTTAGATCCACCTGTCACTCCGTGATGGTGCCCACAACGAAGGAACGAAACCTCTGTTACGAATAGAGTCGCCGCACGTCGACTCTGTGAAGTTCGGTGGCCTATATATTGAAGTTGTATGAGAAATCCACTCTATTCATTGGTTCCATGGCGAAAAACCATCAAGAATAGAGTGCTTTTGGAGGAAAATCAGTGTGGCCCACTAGCTTATCTACTCTGCCGTCCATTTCATGTTCAACGGTCATAATTCTACAATAGCCTGCATGGTTTTAGAATGCCACATTGCCAAGGGTTAAATCTTCCTTTTGTACACAATGGATGGTACAGATCGACGATTTGAATGTGGAGTGGGCCACACTGAGAAAATTGCAAAGAGACAGGGAGGACGCTGTTGCATTTTCTTAAAATGAAGAAGAAGATGTCCGTCAGCATGCGCTGACTGACTTTGAGAAATTCCATGCACGTCTTGTGCATTTGTACACCATGTACATGCGATGTACATGTGGGTTCTAGCATGATGTTCATGGAAAATCTGCTCCGTCCATCTGCTTTGTCAGCTTATCTAATACATTGGGACTAAATCTGAAGCATATCCAAATGATAGGTGGGCCCCAAATCATGATTTCAGGGGCTAATTTGTTAGTTTGACCATTTCTACAAGGATCCAGGAGCTGAAATTTGTCGTGTACGGCTAATTTGTGGTTTTAAGGCTGCACATAGAGTTTCAAGTCAAACGGATGGTGACAACCCCGTGATGTTACATTTTAGGAGATTTTTTAGGCTCGTTTAACAAGATCCACCTGATTCCTTCGGGTCTTGGCCACCCTTCAATGGGCTGCTTCATATTTCAAGGAAGAATGACTGGAAGGATACTCTATATTTAAAGGAAAGATGACTAGAATGATGCTCAGAATTGATCTCGACGGTCAGATCAGAGGATTCAAGCTTGTACAAGCCCTATTTCCTGGAAGACTGGTTGATGAAATCAATATTCCTCCTAAGTACTAGGAGATGATTGAAACAAGCGTCAAAATGCTACCAAAATTTCCATCCAACTATCTTCTCTTTCATTCATTGCATTGCGTTAATTGTACTTTGTTTTCAGAATCAAGGGAATCCGAGGATGTAAATGAACTCAGAATAAATGTGATAAATGTTCTCTCATTGAATTCTTTGTTATCATTGAATAAATCCGTCGAATCAGATACATTTATTTCTTGTTCGAAATAAAATGGCAACTCTGCTGGGGAATTATTATTTGATGGTAACTTAGCAAACATTCAGAGAACATTTATCACTTTTTGGCGTCTATATAGACGCCAAAATGACGACTCTCAATGGGAACATCCTCTCCTTTATCTCTGAAAATAAAGTACGATTTTATTTAATAAATTAACTAACACTCTGTTCTGAATGAAAGATATAACGTAGCTATCTTTCTCCTGACTAATGTAGTTGTCCACTTCACATCCAATAGACTTTCACCAAAAAGTGTCGGAGAAGATCAAGTCAGTTTCGATTAAAGACAAATAATGCTAGAATGATGACAGTTTCCTGAGAGAGCTAGCTTCTTATACGAGAATGATTCAAACATCAGTTAGTCAACACATGTCTAAGGAAGAGGAGTAAGTCTTCTCTTTGCTTGTAGACAAGTTCTCATTTGAAGAACAGGCTGCCTTGGTCTGGCAGTTCTTTCGTAGCATCCCTGTGAATATGATGGTAGAGTTCCTTCCTTGGCTTTCTTCTTCTATTTCACTTGATGAGCATCAAGATATGTTGAAATACTTGTGAAAGATAGTCCTGGATGTAAATCTTCTTCAAAAGGTCATATTCACCTGGATGGAAAGGAAAAATACTGCCAATGTCATTAAAAATTCTGAAGATGATCCTTAACTGCAGTACTGTGTGAATCCCACACATGGCCAGTTACTAAATCGAACAGAGAATGGGTGGTGCGCTTATGAGTCTTCCAAGATTGGAAAAAGGAAACATTTGGAGTCAGCAGTTGATTCAATTATAGCACAGTCAATTGATGAAATATTATATTGGCATAATGCTATAAAAAGAGAGTTGAATGATATAGCTGACTAGGTAAGGAAGATACAACTTTCAGGAGATTTCTCTAATCTATCTACTTTTAATGAGAGGTAACAATTTATTGCCGAAGTATGCATCTTCCACAACATGGTTGAGGATACAGTTATATTCCCAGCAGTAGATGGGGAATTATCGTTTACTCAGGAGCATGCTGAAGAAGAAATTCAATTCGACAATTTTAGATGCTTGATAGAAAGCATTAAGAGTACTGAAGCTAATTCAAATTTAGCTGATGCTTATGCAAAGTTGTGCTTACATGTTGACCAAATAATGGGCATCATACAGAAGCACTTCTATGGCAAGGACGTTGAGGTTCTTCCTCTTGCTCGTGAGCATTTCGGTCCTATAAAACAGTGAGAGCTTCTGTATGAAAGCTTGTGTGTGATGCTATTGAAATTGGTAGAACGCGTCTTGCCATGGCTGGCAGAATCACTTAGTGAAGAAGAAGCGAGGTTTTTTCTTCAAAATATGAACTTAACAGCTCCACCGTTTGATGCCGCACTGGTTACACTTTTCTCTGGCTGGGCATGCATGGGTCGTGCCCGGGATGTTTCCAAATCAGGAAGGTTCATACATTTATCTTCAAGTGCAATCAGTGACTGTTCAGTAAAGAAACTGAATGAAATTGAAGTAGGTATCAATCGACCATTATGTGCATGTGCTTCTCGATTGTACACACATGAAGAGACATCATTTCTCGATTGTACAACAAAAGGCCAGTCAAACATGGAAATTTCTCAGGGTAATGTCCAAAGCAGTTTCTGTTTCACCAGTAGTGCAATAAGACAATGAAGAACAGATGATAGTGTGGTGGTGCACGAAAATATATGAAGTTTCCATCATACATTGCTTTTGAGAGATGAGAGTATATTGGAGATAAGAAAGAAAGAGGAAAGAAGATTAGAAAGAAAGGATATGTAAAGAAGAATGAGATCTGCGCAAAAGTTATAAGGTACTATGCATACAAGGACAATGGTGATTAGATCAAGTTGACAGAGACGGCTGAGGTTTGGTGAGAGATGGGCTCATGACATGTATATCAAGAGTCCGTATGTATGGAGGTCTAAAAAAAGGGGAACATAGTGATTTCTAAAAATGAAAGGTTCAATCTTCATTTACAAGGAATATCATCCTGTTGAATACGGATAACAGTACATTTAAAGTGTGCAGAAAATAGAAAATTCGCCCACAGATATTAATCAGCCTTCACCAAATGAACGTGTTGCTAAAGTTCCTAATTTTCCAATAACGACTACCGTGAACAACAATAAACTTTGAAGGAAAGATTTCAGATGAAAAGTTAATTTGACTAAATCAGACATTGCTCGCCAACAAGTAGACGGATCAATTAATGAATTCATCGGTCAATAGAGAACCCTGGGGGCATCGTCACAACTTACCAAAGTAGAAGAGCGAGTTAAAATTACCGTTTAAAAAGGGTCAAAGTGAAGTTGCTCAACTCTCATATGAATCATCTACTTGAAAGTCTTAAAAGAGTAGTAGCAGATACTGCCAAAGAAATAAACCAAAACAAAGGATTGCCAAAGGTAAAGAGTTGAAATTCCGTTAAAGAGAACATCGACAATTTTACAAATAAGAAAGTAGAGGAGTTTGGATAATTCAAGGACTAAAGGAAACATACAGTCAAAAAAGGACGGTATGCTACTTATGCGGAATCAATCGCTAGTTGCAGAAGCAATCAAATTGCCATGGTTAAAGTATTTAGAGGAAATGAAGCAAAGAAGAAAAGAATATTCCACAGGAAATGACCAACAATAGTAAAATTGTCATATATGAAATAAAAGAGAAAGTAATGACATATGATCCCGATTGAAAATATTTACTCTATAGAAGGACAGGCAGGAAGAAATCAAGACAAATATATTTATAATGAGGGTAAATTTTCATCAATATATTTGCCAGTTCAGCAAAATATATCATTCCTGAATACCGAGAAGAATCGCTACGTTTTGACCAAGAAGATTCGCGGCATTTTAACTTAGAAGATTTACAGCGTAATTATTTAGGGGGCAGACAAAAGCATACAAAATATGTTATCCTTGAAGATAAACTACAGTTTTGATGTTTCTAAATCAGGAGCAAGATAAGCAAAGTCTCAGAATGCCAGCCAAGTCTCAGAATCCTAAATGAGGTAATCGTTGATTCCTTGAGATGATAATTGTCTATATCAATTTTTGCAGGTCGAAGTTGGGGGCAAAAGTAAGCACTAATGCTAGCAAGCATTGATGCTAGCAAGGATTGCGAAAGACAAGGTCATGTACTCTCCCTTATGCGAATGAATAAAAGTGCAAATTTTCAATTGACTTTGAATTTCAGGAGAAATTCAAGAGATACAATTGAAGAAGAAAGAAAAGTGAATGGCTCGAAGACCAAGTTACAGAAGAAGATTGATAAAAGCGAGATTGTTAAGGTGTACAGTATAAAAGAAAAGAAAAGAAAAAAAGAAGAAGAAATAAGAATACGCAGGCTTGACTAGTTCGAGACTGGGGGCAAAGTTAATCCTGGGCAAAAAGTATGAGGGGATACCGAGTCAGGTTGCAACATTGTGATTTTGATTACGAAGATTCTCAGAGCAATGCTTCCTAATCAAAAGGGGGCAAGACAGGTGAGTAAAATCTATGAAATATGTTTCTCACCATAAAATGTATTTCTTTTGTGTATTTGAATGAAAGACAGGCTTTCAAGTATATCAAGTCATTGTTAAACACTAAGCGTTGATGATTGTCGCTAAGCATTGGTGATCGCTACCAAGTGTTGATGATCGTCGCTAAGCATTGATGATCGCTACCAAGCGTTGATAATCGTCAAGTGTTGATGATTGCTGTCAAGTGGCCAAACACTAACAATTACTGCCAAGCATTGATGATTGCTGTCAAGCATTGACGATTGTCAACAAAGCCAAAAGATTTTCGTCAGAATCGCCATGTACCGATGATTATTGCCCAAATTGGCAACTATTGTTGTCATCATCAATCACTTGTCAAAATTGCTATCATCGCCAAGCTGATCCACTATTTTAAATATAATATAAATATTTTCAGAACATTATCAGCAGCGGCGAAATATCGATTATTGATCCAAGATGTCAATTATTGATCTGAAATATCAATCATTGATCATCATTTGGCAGTGGAATAAACTATATAGCCAACCACACGTAAAGTTAATGATAGTAATGGTTGCTTATCATTCAAGGCAGCCTAGCCAAGCCTATACGACCAACTACGCATAAGACATATCAAGATCGCCCTTCGGGCAGTGGCGAGAAGCCAGTGGCTTTAAAATGCCCGTGAAGGCCATCGTACACATACCCATGTGGGTTGCGGATGAAGCCAGCGACCAAAAGCCTAAAAGGCTAAAAATTCATCAATAGCTAGTCACGCGTAACCCCCATGCCGTCTATATAGCTTTCAGGCAGCGTCACGGAGAATGGAGGAAAATGCCCTCTCGTGAATGGGTCCGACCTTGCAGGTGAAGAAAAAGCGGGCCGCAGTGTGAGCTCTTTGGACCATGTCCATAGATAGGTCAACCATGCGTAAGACACACGTAACCCCCATGCCGTCTGTATAGCTTTCAGGCAGCGTCACGGAGAATAGAGGAAAATGCCCTCCCGTGAATGGGCCCGACCTTACAGGTGAAGAAAAAGCGGGCCGCAGTGTGAGATCTTTGGACCATGTCCATAGATAGGTCAACCATGCGTAAGACCCCCGAGATCTACGGCTCGATTTTAGTACTAACTCATGAGGAAGGGTTTAAACCTACTCATTGATAGACTGGCGGCCCTGAATTTGGTACCCCAAAAGTAGCCTTGTGAGCCCCGTGAACTCTAGAGAGTTGCTGCTGCCAACCCTGTGCGTAAATCTCCGACAGTGAGAAGTCTAGTGAACTCCTAAGAGTTATGGAGACCATCACGTGAGACCCGACTCCTACATGAGTCTAAGAAACTGCTTGCTCTAACTACTCAAGAGCTTAAACTGTGTGTTGTTCCAACTACTCAAGAGCTTAAACTGTGTGTAGGTATCTATCCAGTAGTGTCAGTCTAGTTCAGTCGAGTCTAGTCGAGTCAAGTTTAGTTCAAGTCAAGTCATGTTCAGTCAAGTATGATCAGTCAACAGTATATTATCTCCATTGCTCAAAAGCATAAACTATACATAGCATTCAAAATGCTGCAGATACATATTTCACTTTAGAGATGCTTAAATATGCAAAGCATAAACTATGCATAGCATTCAAAATGCTGTAAATACCTATTTTACTCTGGATATACTCAAATGTGCAATTGCCTGATAAAATCTTAAACATTGATTAGACAACATGCAAAAAATGCGTTTCTTTTGAATCAGGTTCAAATTATAAAGATAGCGAATATTTTCAAGATATTGACAATTATCTACTCAAAGGTTCAAGTCTTCAAGGTCAATTAGTATATTGACAAAAGTTGTAAGGTCTTTTCATTTCTCACCTTCTTGATGAATAGAGAAATATTATCGCATAAGATTCTCAAAAGGGGGCAGAAAATAAACTAGTGAAGGATTATCATTCTCTCCCGGATAATATAAGGATTTGGATATATTCTTTGGATTCATTAAAGGAGCAGTAAAGATTATCCATTCTTCAGGAGTATCAGCAGGTTTTTCTTCAAAAATATTATCTTCTAAAAGAAATCTTTATGCGACATTGATCGGGAAAGGGGGCAGGATCTATGTATTCAAAGTAATGTATGCCTTAGTCTTGTTGATAATTTCTTATATACGACGAAGGAATTCATTTGATGAGAATTATGAGTAATAATATTGCGAGACTTCAAGTACTAGATTTGATGAAGATGAGGAACAAACAAGATCATCATTAGTAAATTTTATGACTTTCAGAAAGTTATTAAATGAAAATTGAAAGAGGTTTTATTTATTTTTCAAGATCAGCGAAGGTCAGTAAAGGTCTAAGGAAAAGCCTATGTCAAGGAGCACAAGCTACAAATAACTCAGTGAACAAAAAAAAAAAGATTTGATGATTGAACTTTAGGAGCTGAAGATGACATTCTCGAAAGTGCGATATAATGAGTAAAGAATACAATGTGAAGTATGATGATAGAACGAATATCTCAATCAGCCTAAAAGAGAGAAGAAGCTTTCAATATATTTTAAAATTATCAATGCTTCATGAAGCTAAATTGAAAAATTACGATGTATTTAGATACTAATTCTGATTAATTTGGCAGGAAAGACTATCATTCGAAAGCTTGGATTATGCAGATCATGAATAAAGAAAATAATTAAAAAACTTATTGCGGTAGGAGTAGCATTAAAGAACAACTCTCTAGACACAAAATTAAAGGAAAAAGTCACTGGAGTTGATCAAAGAAACCGTTGCAGCAACAACGGTGTTGAAAGACAGTTCTCTAATCAAATTGCTTAAAGACAAAGTCGCCAACACTATTATAGTGGCAAGTTTCGATGAAAAGAGAATTTCATCTTCTCTAGTAAAGCATCTGCTCAACAATGCTAGCAGGGGGCATTCAAATCTTTCGTTTGAACGCGATTGTTCAAATCTTCCATTTGAGCGCGTTCGTTCACGTCTTCTGTTCAAACGTGAGCATTTTAGTCTTCCGATCGAATACGATCATTCAATCTTCTGGTCAAATATGAGCATTCCAGTCTTCTGATCGAATGTGCATTCGATCTTTTGGTCAAATATGAACATTCCAGTCTTCTGATCGGACGCAATCATTCGATCTTCCGTTCAAGTATGATTCTCCAGTCTTCCATGCAAGCATGATATTTTCAATCATCCTTCAGCTGCAGTTCATTCAAAATTCTTCAGGCGGAGGAAGATTGATCCTCCATTTGATTTCATGTATCAATCAAAGAAGGATCGAGGGGGCATCTGTTGAGGCATAAAAACTATTCTATTGCAGTGGTCAGAGAATTCCATGGTGCGGATCTTTTTCAAAGTTGTACATTTCATATTTTAGGAAAATTTCATGTTTGGGGGTATTTTAGGTATTTTGAAAAAATTCCATGTCCGGGGGTATTTTAGGTATTTTGGAAAAATTCCATGTCCAGGGGTATTTTAGGTATTTTGAAAAAATTTCATGTCCAGGGGTATTTTAGGTATTTTGGGAAAATTCCATGTCCGGGGGTATTTTAGGTATTTTGAGAAAATTTTATGTCTGGGACTATTTTAGGTATTTTGAAAAAATTTCGTGTCCGGGGGTATTTTAGGTATTTTGGAAAAATTCTATGTTCGAGGATATTTTAGGTATTTTGGAAAAATTTCATGTCCAAGGGTATTTAGGTATTTTGGGAAAAATCCATATCTAGGGGTATTTTGGTAAAATTACATGTCCATGGGTAGTTTAGGTATTTCAGTAAAAAAGTATTGAAAAGGGTATTTTGGTAATAAAGGGTGAACATGTGTCATTTTAATGGAAAGAGGTTGTACACCATTTAAGGGAGAGCTTGGTGAACACCATTGATTAAGGAAGGAAGATGATCATTATGTGAATAGAAAAGTGTTGGTGATCACCACTTTGTAAGAGTCGTGGGGCCTATAAATACCCCTCCCTCACCTCATTTGATAGGGTGGATCGGATTGGATCAGTTGGTGGGCTAAGAAGCAAGAGGGAGAAGAAAATAAAGAGAGAGAGAGAGAGAGAGAGAGAGAGAGAGAGAGAGAGAGAGAGAGAGAGAGAGAGAGAGAGAGAGAGAGAGCTTTGTGCACTAGGGGTAGTGTGCGGCTCACAAAGTAGCTTTCGCACAAAGTTGTTCTTCAAAGCATCTTCGCACAAAGCAGCTTCCACACAAAGCTGATCTTTAAAGCATCTCCGCACAAAGATGATCTTTAAAACCTCTCCGCACAACAGCATCTTCGCACAAGGCATTCTGGAGAAACTCTTTCGGTCTTGCGGCAACAGAGGAAGAAGGTCGTTTTCCTTTCAACTGTGCTGTTGATGGGGCCCAGTATAGCATCCTTTTGAGAAATCTACACCGTTTACCTTCTTCCTCTTAGAATTTTGACCATGAATGATGAGCTTTGATCATTTGATGATGTGGCCCACCTGAATAATCAAGCCTCAAAAGCAGCCGAACGGTCTTCTTTCGATCGTTGTAGAGATCACGAGAATGTACATGGTTAAGAAAGATCAACATGGTCCTGAATGGTTTTTCTCCCTCTACCTGATGAATGGTTCAAATCCACCTGTCACTCCGTGATGGTGGCCCACAACGAATGAACGGAACCTCTGTTATGAACAGAGTTGACGCACGTCAACTCTGTGAAGTTCGGTGGCCTATTTATTGAAGTTGTATGAGAAATCCACTCTGTTCGTTGATTTCAGGGTGAAAAACCATCAGGAATAGAGTGCTTTTGGAGGAAAATCAGCGTGGCCCACTAGCTTATGTACTCTGCCGTCCATTTCATGTTTAACGGTCATAATTCTACAATAGCCTGCATGGTTTTAGAATGCCACATTGCCAAGGGTTAAATCTCTCTTCTGTACACAATGGACGGTACAGATCGATGATTTAAATGTGGAGTGGGCCACACTGAGAAAATTGTAAAGAGACAGGGAGGACGCTGTTGCATTGTCTTAAAATGAAGAAGAAGATGTCGGTCAACAGAAATTCCATGCACATCTCGTGCACTTGTACACCATATACATACGATGTACATGTGGGTTCTAGCATGATGTTCATTGAAAATCTGCTCCGTCCATCTGCTTTATCAGCTTATCTAATACATTGGGACTACATCTGAAGCATATCCAGATGATAGGTAGGCCCCAAATCATGATTTCAGGGGCTGAGTTGTCAGTTTGGCCATTTCTATAAGGATCCAGAAGCTGAAATTTGATGTGTACGGTTAATTTGTGGTTCTAAGTCTGCACATAAAGTTTCAAGTCAAACGGACAGTGGCAACCCTGTGATATTACATTTTGAGAGATTTTATAGGCCCATTTAACATGATCGGCCTGATTCCTTCAGGTTTTGGCCACACTTCAATGGGTTACTTCATATTTGAAGGAAGAATGACTAGAAGGATACTCTATATTTCAAGAAAAGATGACTGGAATAATGCTCAGAATTGATCTCGACGGTCAGATCAGAGGATTCAAGCTTGCACAAGCCCCGTTTCCTGAAAGATTAGTTGATGAAATCAACATTCCTCCTAAGTACTAGGAGATGATTGAAACAAGCGTCAGAATGCTGCATAAATTTTCATCCGATTATCTTCTCTTTTATTCATTACATTGCGTTAATTGTATTTTGTTTTCAGAATTAAGGGAATCCGAGGATGTAAATGAACTCAGAATAAATGTGATGAATGTTCTCTCATTGAATTCTTTATTATCATTGAATAAATCCCTCGAATCAGATGTATTTGTTTCTTTTTCAAAACAACCTAAACCTAAACCTATAACCTATAACCTCAGTCCAAACCTATAACCTAAACCTGTAACCTATAACCTAAACCTAAACCTATAACCTATAACCTACTTATAACCTATACCTAAACCTAAACCTATAACCTTAACCTAAACCTAAACCTAAACCTATTCTCAAATCCCTAAACCTAAACCTAAACCTAAACCTAAAACCTAAAACCTAAAACCTATAATCTAAACCTAAACCTATAACCTACAACCTCAATCTAAACCTATAACCTATAACCTAAACCTAAACCCAAACCTATAACCTATAACCTACCTATAACCTACACCTAAACCTAAACCTATAAATTTTAAATAAATAAATTTTAACACTCCCTAAATGTAGGGGACTGTAATAAAAGTTGTAATTTGAATTCCCTAAACGTCTCTTTGGTTAGAAATAACATTTCACATAAATTTCAACAATTAGAACTAATTAGAGATGAAGTTGGTATAGTTTTTGTTTGAACTAGTGAATATCTGATTCAAGTGTCATTTAATGTTTATTAAGCCACTAAAATTCGATTGTTGAATGTTGTTGTATTACTTTGTGTTTGTTTTGATTCCGTTTTTTTTATTTGAATTTCTGTTGTGATTTTGATTTTGATTTTGATTGTGATTATTCTGGTGATGTTCTTAGTTACTTGTATACAGAGTGATCAGTGCAATGAATTGTACATGTGGGTCCCACCATTTGGCAATCCGACAGACCTGTTCATGTGGCGGGCCATATTGTCGATGGGAAATGTGATAAAAGTTTTGCCCATTAGATTATTCTAACTGTTTGATTGGGCCACATTTGATGTGAACTATAGTTTGCCTCATGTGGGGAAATTTGGGCATGGCCCATCTCATAATGTGGCCTACCATTTCAACCATTGGCCCAATGAACGGTGGCGCACTCATAAGAATACTGGATTTAACAAAAATGATGCCATTACTTCCTAATATCATCTGTACTGAGTGAGGGGTTTGTATATTAATTTGCTTTTGTGTTGTTTTTGTTCTTTTGATCTTTGAATTTTGTTATTTGTTTCCTAAATTGGGTTCCTGTTTTTTAGTTTATTATTTTTGTAAATTACAATTGCTTGGAGATTTAGTTTCATTGCTCCTCTTGCTGCATTTTGATTTCTTCCTATATAATGTTACACAAACCAATAGTCCATCAAACTACATTACTCATGTTGGATTTTTCCATAGTTTAGAAGATTAGCAGGTACATTTTTTATTGCTTCCTATATAAGTGTTTTTTTTTGTCTTTCTTTCTTTCTTTTGAGACGTGTACAAAGACATGCTCGTTTGATTGTGTCTACAAATGCTGTTTTATACAGGCTGACAAGCTCAAGAAGTCACTAGAGGATGAAATTCATTTTCTTAAGGGAAGGGTTTTAGAACTTGAAAGTGATCTTGTGTCAAAGTCCACAAAAGTTACATCTGTAGTTTCAGGGAAAGAAGAAGCTCTATCTTCTGCATTTGATGAAATTGACCGTCTGAAGGAAGAAAATTGTGTAAAAACGTGAGCATTATTTCATTATATGGAGGGTGCTTACTGTGTTGGAGTGTATTTGTTTCTTGCACATGAGGGCACGCCTTAGTTGTAATTCTTATGATAGGTTGAGCAAAGTGAAGTATTGTTTATTTAGAAATGTGAATGTGGGATGCATTGTATGATTTGATTGCTATTTGTAATAAATGCATCAATTTTTTCTTGATTGGATTTTATGTACTATTCCTATTAGGATTAAGCTTAGATTAGTTATCAATCACAACAAGTTCTTGCAATGGAAACAGGCGTCTTTATTACAATTTTTTAAAAAATAGCTACAAATTTTGGCCATAGCTATTGTTCTAAAACCGTAGCTATTTCTAACTACAGTATATTGCTACTGATTTTATTCCACTTTTAGTTACTGATATTATCCGTAGTCGTAGGTACATTTCGCTACAGAAATTATAGCAACTGCTTTTTTCCGTAGCTAGTGATATCTATTGCGACAGATCTAATATGTAAGTATAGGTATATTTCGCTACAGAAAGTATAGCTACGGCCTTTATCTGTAGCTAGTGATATCTATTACTATGGATTTAATCTGTAGGTGTAGCTACATTTTGCTACAGAAATTATAGCTACGACTTTTGTTCATAGCTACTGATATCTATTGCTATCGATATAATCTGTAGCAATTGGTTTTTGACCTTTAGCTACCCCACCAATAGCGATGGACGTGCTTCAGACTAGATTCGTAGCAATAGGTCTTTAGCCATGGTTTTTGGCCGTAGCCTTTGCCTGTTTTTCTTTTAGTAATTGTGACCTTCCCTTAGGCTTTGTTAAGCCTATTCTTATCGATTTCGAATTGTCGAGTCGGACTATCAGGCTTGATTTCGATTATCAAGGTTGACTCCAATTGTTAAGACTAATTCCAATTGTTGATTCCGTTGGTCAAGGCCGATTCTAATTATCGAGTCCGATCGACGAAGCCGATTGTATATGTCGAGGTCGATTGTTAAGGATGATTTGGATTGACGATTCTGATTGTCGAGGCAGATTGTCAAGGCTAATTCGGATTGGCGATTCTGATTGTCAAGGCGGAGTCTGATTGATGAGGCCGATTTCGTTAATCGAGGTCGATTCCGATTGTCGAGGCCGAGTCCGATCGATGAGGCCGATTCCGTATGTCGAGGCTGATTCCGATTGTCGATTTCGATTGTCGAGGTCGAGTCTGATTGACGAGGCTGATTCTGTTAGTCAAGGCCAATTATCGAGGCCAATTTTGGTTATCGATTCCGATTGTCGAGGCCGAGTCTGATATATGAGGCCGATTCCAATTGTCGAAGATGATTCGAATTGGTGATTCTGATTGTCGAGGCCAAGTCTATTGACGATGCCGATTCCATTAGTTGAGGCCGATTCTGATTATCGATTCCGATCGTCGATTCTGATTGTCGAGGCCGATTCTGTATGTCGAGGCCGATTATCGAGGCTAATTCAGATTGATGATTTTGATTGTCAAGGCCGAGTCTGATTGACGAGGCCAATTCCGTTAGTCGAGGCCGATTATCGAGGCCAATTCTGATTGTCAATTTCAATCGTCGATTCTGATCATCGAGGGTGAGTTCGATCGAGGAGGCTAATTCCGTATGTCGAGGCCGATTGTTGAGGCTGATTCGGATTGACAATTTTGATTGTCGAGGCCTAGTCTGATTGACGAGGTCATTTCCATTAGTCGAGGTCGATTCTGAATATCAATTTCAATTGTCGAGGCTGAGTCCGATCAACGAGGCCGATTCCATATGTCGAGGCCAATTCTGATTGTCGATTCCGATCATCGATTCCAATTGTTGAGGCCGAGTCCGATCGACGAGGCCGATTCCGTATGTTGAGGCCTAATGTAATGTATATAAGACCCATAGGATGTGGCCCTTTGTGATGTATATTAGGCCCATGTTAAAGGCCCATTATGATGTATATGTGGCCCATGTGATGCAGCCCACTTGATGTATATGAGGCCTAATGTGACGCATTTATGGCCATCCATTGAAGCCCACCTTGATGTGATGCATAATGGACCCGTGTGAGAGGCCCATTGTGATGTGTTTAGAGCCCATAGGTTGTGGCCCATTGTGATGTATCCAGGGCCCATGGGACGTGGCCCATCCGATGTATATAAGCCCATGTGATACAGCCCATGTGATGTGTATTAGGCCCATGTGACGTAGCCCATTATGATAGTATGAGGCCCATTGTGGTGCATTTGAGGGCCAGGATATGGAGCCCATTGTGATGTATGTTAGGCCCATGTGAAAGGCCCATCATGATGTGTAATAAGATCTTGAGTGAGGCCCGTGGTGTTGTATATTTGACCTTTGTGTGAGACCATGGGTCCACTATATGTTAGGCTCTATATGGGCAATGTTGGTTAAATGACTATATTGTCGAGGTTGATTGCCAATGTCGGTTATTGATACCAATTATGAGTTTGTAACTGCATAGCATCACGATACGTGCCCATACGCATCATCTACATGTTTGATATAAGATGTGGTTGACCATTGCATATATCATTGGGCAGGTTGTTATGGACTCCCTGATAGGAGGAAGTTATCTCACTTGAGCGCACGGTATGCGAAGGATTGATGCATGACTAGATTGTATGACTCATGCATTTTACATTATGCATTGTAATTATTGTATGCCCTAGTGACATCAGGATCGTAGCCTCCACAGGCATATCGTGGATGGCTAAATGGGACACTAGAAATCTATTATTAGCATCAGGCTATCATAGATGGCCCTGGGTGAAAATTCCTAAACCCTCTTAGTACCAGAGGACGCCCCAACGTCGAGGCCAAGTGAATACATGAGCGCCCGAGTGTCGAATACCAGGAGGCCGCATCTCTCATTATGTCGTGGTCAGTAGGGAGGGGATGTGGCCTTATCCGCCTGAGTGAGGAGGCTATAAGCTAGGTTGAGTTTGAACAGCTCCTAAATGGGTCCGCTATCGACGAGCCAGGTAGGCATTGGTATACTGTTAGCGGGTGGGTAGTGAGGTCTTTTTCACTTGCTGGGCTGCGTAGCCTACAGAGGCGGTAGCTAGTTTAGAGTATACTAGACCCCAGTGATGATCCCAGAGATGAACTGTACTGATATATGGACTTATTAAGCAGAAGTTGCATACTCATTCATTCATTCACTATCCACTCGGGTTGGTGGTGCACAACTATTTATTACGTATACCTTCGCAATGGCCAGAATTTCAGTTGGGGCGCGTGACTAACCTGAGATCAGGAGTTTACCACATTGAGCCTGACTATCCAAATTTAGGTATGGGACTGGTTTGGATAGAATTCCCTTGTGATGGACCCTATAGCCTACGATACTACGTACTATAATCTCAACTTCACTCTAGCTTGGTCATTTCATTTGCACCGTATATTGCATTACATCCTTGGCATCTGATGTTTGACTCTTTATGGCATTGTATTGAATACTCGGCTTACTATGTCTTCACATTGCACAACTGATCTACACCACTTCCTCAGTATTTGCCTCATTATGATCTGCATTGCTCACTCTAGTATCGTATGATTCATGACCCTATCAGCATATTTCCGCTTACTCTGATTTCTCTGATATCGCTTACTTGGCACTTATCTTGTGCACACGCTTACATCACCCTTTAAGCTTTCTATAAGCTTATGCATGATAGATGCGTACAGGTGATGCTAGGTTACAGTAGCACGGAGCTTGGAGCATGTAGCTGGCTTTTGGAGCTTTAATTTTTAACATATGTATTTTCCTTTCAGCATTGTATTCAAATGTTTATATTAGTGGATATATGATGATGATGTTGCCTTTGTGATTTAGGTATACTTGTGGTTATGCTTATTATGAGTTAAATATACATTGACAAATCCTCCTTATAGGATCCTAAGATCAGAATCTGTCGTATAGATGCTAGGGGCTGAGAATGGGGTACTATGGAGGCTGTCGGTGCCGGATTCGGTGATTGAGATTCCTGTGAATCCGATTTTCAGATTTGGAGTGTGACATAAAATTCCACACAAACTCAAGAGCTTACTCAAGTAATACAAGAACTTACGAAATGTATGTAAAAGATTGATTCACGTGTTACGGTTATAGAAAGGGGGATGCTTCCTACTCAACCTCTCCTCAATCCTAAACCTCAATAAGAAATAAGTGATCCAAGCTCTTCAGATCAGATGGAGCAAGCTAAATCTATCACCACTTTTAAAAGTGGGAAGACCATTGACGAAACTATTCTGGTTAAGGCTGAAAAGCTTAAGGACCCGGAAAAGGACAACGATGATAGACCTAGCACTGCTCTATAAGAATTAGAATCGGAACTTCAAGACAAGCGAATTGCTCCATTCCCCTAATGGTTGGTTGCACCAAAAACTCTCAGTATATTCTAGAGGTGTTGAAACAAGTGAAGGTCAATATTCTTCTACTTGATACCGTAAAACAAACACCTTTATATGTCAAATTGTTGAAAGACTTGTGTACGACCAAAAGACGGCAGAATATTTAAAAGAAAATCCTCTTGATTGATAAAATGAGTGTAATCTTAAAGCAAGATGTGTCATATAAATTCAAAGATCTTGGTAGCTCAACCATACCTTGTTTAATCAGGAACTACTGAATTGAGCACGTACTTCTTGACTTAGGAGTGAGCGTAAATCTGATTCCCTACTCGGTGTACAAACAATTAGGTTTGAGTGAATTAAAATCCACCTTAACCACATTACAACTTTTTGATCACTCTGTTCATGTACTAAGAGGGATAATTGAGGATGTGTTGTTCTGGGTTGACAGATTCTACTACCCTGTAGATTTTATCGTCCTAGATACTGAACCCATCAGTAACATGAGCACTCAGATTCCCGTCATTCTTGGTCACTCATTCCTTGCCACTTCAAATGCAATCATCAATTGCAGGAATGGAGTCATGAGTATGTCTTTCGAAAATATGTCATTGGAGATAAATATCTTTTTTAATATAGGCAAACGGTTCGAGGATGATAACGATCTCCATGACATTAACATGATTGACTCTTTTGTGGAAGATATAACACCTTTGACCTTATTCGCTGACCCTCTAGAGATGTGCTTAGCCCACTCCCAATTTTGATGATAACATGATTAGGGAGATAGTTGTCATGCTTGATACTGCGCCGATACTTGAAGTTAACTAGTGGAGGTCATAATTTGAAGAGTTGTCCCAAACCAATATAGTGCCTCTACCGTCTAGCCTCAGGGCACTAAAGCTTGACCTAAAACCGTTACCCTCTAATTTGAAATATGTCTACTTAGGTCAAGATGAGATATACCCGATGGTGATTTCCTCCCACCTTGAGCAAGAACATAAGAATATGCTCATATCTACTCTCATTGAGCATAAGGGAGCCCTTAAATGGACGATTGTGGACCTCAAGGGAATTAACCCTTCTATTTGTACTCACCGTATTTATCTTGAGGATAATGCGAAGACCTCTCGACATCACAACATATACTAAATCCAAACATAAAGGAGGTGGTTAAGATCGAGGTCCTTAAACTATTGGATGTGGGAATCATATACCTTATATCTGATAGTCAATGGGTGAGTCGAACTCAGGTGGTTCTTAAGAAGTTTGAAATCACCATCGTAACCAAAGCCAATAATGAACTCATGCCAACTAGAGTTACTACTGGTTGGAGAATGTGCATTGACTACAGGAAGTTGAATACCGTCACCAGGAAGGACCACTTTCCTTTGCCCTTCATTTATCAGATCTTGGAAAGGCTAGCTGGTCATTCCTATTACTGTTTCCTTGACGGGTATTTAGGCTACAACTAGATAGAGATATCTCCTGAGTATCAAGAAAAGACCACATTTATATGTCCCTACGACACGTTTGCTTACTGAAGGATGTCATTTGGACTATATAATGCCCCCACCACTTTTCAACAATGCATGATGAATATTTTTTCTGACATGGTGGGGCAATATCTAGAGGTCTTCATGGACGACTTTGCTATCTTTGGTTCATCTTTCAGTGATTGCGTAAAGAATCTTAAATGTGTGCTGAGAAGATGTGAAGAAAAGAATTTGGTACTCAATTGGGGGAAGTGTCATTTTATAGTTCGTAAGGAAATTGTCCTTGGACATATCATCTCATCCAAAGGAATTGAGGTAGATAAGGTAAAAATTGATCTTATCTCAAACCTACCTCCACCCAAGAACATACGAGACATGCAATCCTTTTTAGGACATACCGACTTTTATAGAAGATTCATAAAGAACTTTAGTCATATCTCTCATCCTTTGGTTAATCTACTTTAAAAGGATGCACTATATGAGTGGACTAATATAACACCCTGCAAATCGGGGGTCGTGTATAAACCCGACTCCCGAGTTTCAGATCGTCACTTATGCAACAAAAATGATTATGATTCAATGTTGTCTGAGTTAAAGCATTCACATGAGTAAAAGTATACCAAAACTGTAATTCATACTCCAGATTCAATGATAAAAGAAAGCGGAAGACTAAAGGATATACATATCACTGTATGTAAAACAAAATAGATCTCAACTATCTCCAAAGTATAAATACATCTTTGAGTCTCATATACATGTAAATAAACAGAATCAAAATGTCAAAAATAGTCCCACTGAGAAGTCCCGTCAATCCAGGCCACCTAAGTAAAGCCGTCATGGTACCGCATATATGAGAACTCGTCCTGGTCATCATCATAATCAGGCTCTGCGTCCTGAATCGTTGCCTCACCTGCATCTAAGACAGGGTCTGGTGGGTGTTGCAAACACCATCCCGTAACGTGGGAGTGAGTAGCTAACTCAGTGGAATAATAAAGCAAAGATTAACATGTTCTCAAATCAATCATGCGATAATAGTAAAGCAGTAAATCAAACATTCCTAATACTGTTATTAATGCAATATGACGTGACATGATGGATGCCCTCACAGACGATCTCCCTCATACGGCACCATCTTACGCCCACGACATGCTTTCTTCCCACAGTGCTCCACATCTTCTAGGCACATGCAATGTGATGGTAGTATGATTATCGAGTTATTATTAGTCTATTCATACAGCAGGATTAGAAAACTAAGGTACTTCCCTTATATCAATCCCAACACAGATCCTGTCTAGGGTCGTCACTCCTAGTAATCTCATACGATGTATATTTTGTAGGTCGCTACAAGGGCTGTTAGGGCTGTTGCTAGCACTCGTTGCACCGCTCCCCCATCACCTTATCAATACAGGCCTACTATACTCACATTGCTACGGAAGGGTCGTCGCCTCCCGTAGGCTTAGAATACGCTCGCGGTCACTATAAAGGGCTTGTCGCCTGATCAGTGTAGGCCGACAGCAAGAATATAGTATCCCATACCACCATAATCTACTCACGAGTCATAGGTGCTCACTGCTTACTACGGGGAGGTTTGTGGCCCCAGCGTAGGCCGACAGCTCGACCACGGTGTCCCATACCACCATGCTCGGCTCATGAGTCTTTATGGATAAAGGTACCATGATTAATAGGGTTTACAATGGTAAGTTCAGTACCCTAGGTTCAAGCAGTTATGACTCATACAAGGTGAACATACAATGGCCAGTCGGGTTACTTGACGGGCTCGACTAGCACGAGCGCATCTCAAGTCGAACGGCATGAAGTACATAAAACACCTCGTGTGGCCTAACCACTGCTGCCAACTCTAAAACATGACTTGCGTTCATCGACGCGTCGTTCGTGGCAAAGATAAGCCAACCACGAATTTACTCGGTTGCCGACTGCCTGGACTAGGTATAGTCCCAAACATTTATGAATTCACATCAGCAATCACATAAGAGTAATGGGAATGAAATACAACAATGTGAGCATGTTAACACATGTTATAACATACAACTTAAGTAAATCATCTAACACATGCATTTCGTACGTATAATGAAGCCATGCATATATCCAACATGAAGGAAATCATTTACATCAGCATATTAGTTGAGAATTCAATCTCAAACTAATTCATAACACCATTTAATTCAATACTTACTAATACAAACATTTATACAAACACTTAGTTTACACACTTAAGTCTACATATAGTATGTCGACTCAAAGTGCACATTTGGGCGAATCTCTTTGCCAAACTGATTATGCACGCATTCCTAATATCTTAATGCGACAAAAAGTCATGTCAATCATATCAGCAAAATATGGATGAAAACAGTATTTCCTATAAATGACTAAAATGCCCGAAATCTCATATTTTTCGTCTGTTTACGAAACAGGAAACGGACAACATGTTGTACATGTCAAACGGCGTTGCCGTCGATAATCTACTATTAAACGACATTGAAAGCGTTGAAAACAGTCAATCAAAGCGTCTAGAATCCGCACCTTTTATCTTAGAAGTGTATGGATTCGAACGGAGCGTATACGCTTCGTCTACGGCGAACAGGTAACCTATTTCATAAGATGTATAAGCTACCATGCTAAGGAACCGACGGAACCTTAAATCAGCAAGTGTTTGGGGTCTTTTCTTACCTAGAAATGCAGCGGAATCACCGAAAAAGTGATTGAGGTGCATTGCTTAAGCACGTGCAACAGGTAGTGCAAGCAGCAGGAAGATCTTTCCCACTCTCTCTCACAATCTCTCACCTTTTCTCTCACACCAGCTAGGGTTTCTAGCAAATTCGGATGGGTGAGAGAAGTGAGGGTTTAAGGCCCTTTTATAACCTAAAACATGCCCAAAATAGGCTTGGGAACAATGTTTACTTGATGCCTAACCAAATCAGGGCTGTTTCGGTCCAAAAAGATATTTTTGGAGGTCCCCTGGCCGAACGCGATCGGACTTAAGCTCATGCACTTCGGATGTCGCTCACATCCCATTTTCAGACCAATAGCGTTCGTAGATCGCACGTGGCGGTCCAGTTTTAGTTCAGCGGTCACCGCACGTAAATCAGGTTTACAAGTCTCATGATATGAAATAGAAATTTTTCCTGATCCGAGGGTGTAATTTGGCTGAATTCTGACGGTCAGAACGCTTAATAATAATGTGCCAAGTCGTGTGCCAGATTTGAATTTCAAATTCCAAATCTAACCCTATTCTCACTCTCTTCACTCCAGGCTCAATAAAATAGCCTCTGAATGTCGGTTGGACTTGATTTTTGAAATGATTGTCAAGTCCAACTAGGCGGTTATAACGGTATAAGATTGTAGGTATCGGACTTTCGACGCGCGGTCTAGATCCAATACAAAGTTTCAAAGAGGTCCTGAGAACAAACCGGTTTAGAGTTTGATCCGAGGTTTTAGAGTATTATAACGTCACTGGTTCTACTCGCTTTGGGTCTTGTAGAATGTATTTAAAGTGATCAGGGATTATTTCCCAGCTACTCTAGCGTTGCGCTAGCTAACTTACGCTTATTTTCCAAAGGAATTAATCCTACGCGATTTCTGGTCGAGTTGGTACTCGAGTCCAAGTACGAATTTTTCCAGGGCGTTACAACTAAGTAATGCCAGGAAGCTTTCACTAAGCTCAAGGGTATGTTAACTACCGCACCTATCATGCAGCCACCCGATTGGAGCCTTCCTTTTAAACTTAAATGTGATGTGTTTGACTATGCTCTTGGGGCAGTTTTAGGCAGAGAAAAGAAAAAAAATCCCTACGTTATTAATTACGCAAGTTGAACTCTAAATCCTGCCCAAGTGAACTACTCGACTACGGAAAAGGAACTCTTAACCGTATTGTTCGCTTTGGATAAATTTAGGTCCTACTTGATCGGATCCAAGATCATCATTTGCACAGATCATGCTGCGCTCAAGTATCTTTTTTTTAAGAATGATGATAAGTCCCGCCTGATTAGATGGATCCTTCTACTCCAAGAATTTGATTTGGACATAAAGGATAAAAATGGAGTAGAGAACGTAGTGGCTGACCATCTTTCTTGACTTGATCTCCCTAATTACTCTAAGATGACACATATCAATGACATGTTCCCTGACGAACAACTATTCAAAGTCTCTCATTTACCTTGGTTTGCTGATATTGCTAATTATCTTGCCACAGATTTCACGCCGACACATTGGACTGCAAAATAAGAAGAAAATTTTCATCAAGGTGCACAAATTCTTCTAAGATGATCCATATTTGTTTAAATATTTTCCATAACAAATCTTAAGGAGATGTGTACCAGACGATGAACATCAAAGTGTCATCTCCTTCTGTCACTCTCAGGCCTGTGGTGGGCACTTTTCTGCTTAAAAGACCATGGCCAAGATCCTGCAGTGTGGCTTTTATTGGTCCACTATGTTCAAGGACACTCATGAGTTTTACAAAACTTGTGAACATTGTAAGAAATTGAGAGCATTGTCTCGTAGAAATATGATGCCCTTGAACCCCATTCTTATCGTAGAAGCATTTGATTGCTGGGTCATCAATTTCAATGGACCATTCCCCCAATCTTTTGGAAACTTATTTCTTTTGCTCATAGTAGTCTATGTCACTAAATGGGTTGAAGTGATTCCGTGCCGGAATAATGACCATCGCATGGTCATTAAATTCTTAAAATAGAACATCATTTCCTAGTTCGGAACGCCTTAAGCCATCATTAGTGATGGAAGCTCACATTTTTATAATAGGCCATTCGAGAATTTAATGAAGAAATATGGTATTTTTCATTAAATGAGCACTCCATACCACCCATAAACAAGTGGGCAAGCTAATATTTCCAATAGAAAAATTAAACATATTTTGGAAAAGACGGTTAACTCTAACCATAAGGATTGGCCAATCTGATTAACCGATGCCTTATGGGCCTACCGTACTGCATTTAAAACCTCCATTGGAACGTCTCCTTTTAAACTTGTTTATGGGAAGACCTGCCACTTACCTGTGGAGTTGGAACATAGAGCTTATTGGGCAATCAAAAATCTAAATTTCAATCTGGACAACGCTGACTCACTCTGTAAACTTCAGTTAAATGAATTTAAGGAAATCCGAAACGATGCGTATGAGAACTCGAGAATTTGCAAGGATATGATGAAGGCATTTCATGACCAACACATTCTACAGAAATCATTCACACTAGGTCAGAAAGTCCCTTTGTATAATTTTCAGTTACATTTCTTTCCGGGTAAGCTTCGATCTTGTTGGACCGGTCCTTTCACCATTATCACCGTTTATCCTCGTGGGGTTGTTGAGATTTGGAATAATCCAGAAAATGACAATGAGTTTAAAGTGAATGGACATCGATTAAAGCCATTCGTCGAGAAATTTGATTTAGAGGACATGTCTATACCTCTGACGGATCCTGTGTACCAGAATTGATCTCCTAGTTTGATGGAAGTATAGGTAGATTTACTGCTTTCATATGACTAGGGTAGTTTTCTTTTTATCATTATAGAATAGTCGGCTTTATGCCGTTAAGGTAGTTTGCTTTTTGTCATTCTAGGATAGTCGGCTTTATGCCATTAGGATATTTTGCTTTCTAGTTGTTCTAGGATAGTTTGTTTTTTGTTGGTTTCACTTTTGTGTTGACCCACTTTCACATTGAGATCTCTTTGGAAAAAGCCTCTTGATTCCTTCTTCAGGTACTATCTTTCCATCACTTCTCCTTCAATTTTGTTGTCTCACGTGCATTGCATGCGTATATCTTTTACATCGAGGACAATGTAGATTTTAGGTTAGAGATGGGAGATTAGGTTACCTAATCAGTATTTTCTTGGCCTTGAGTAAAAATTGTGAAAATTTTTAATTTTTTCTGGAAATTCTTGTAAATTCGAGTGATTTTGAAGGATAGTCTTAATTTAATAAGTATAAGATACGTAATGTTGGTGATTTACGACTCTTGAATTCAGGTGATTGTTAGATTTCACAGTTAAGTTCGAATTATTAATCCATGATTAGAAGTTTTAAACATTGATTGAGTCATGATTTCACATGTCACATCTAGCTTACACACTAAGGTTTCAATTCGATATTGAAGGGTTAACTTGGTAATCACTAAGCATGGAAGGAACTAGCCTGGGGAATTTGTCCATCATGTTCTTTAAAGAGAGAGAGAGAGAGAGAGAGAGAGAGAGAAGAATATCCAGCTAGAAAACAGTTATCATAAAAAACTGCTACCTGTTAAAGATCTTTTAAAAGGTTGACACAGCGTGAAGTCATCGATGGAAAAATTAAAAGCTGGAAGAATAAAAAGGCTGAATTGTATGGAAAATTTTGGTTTAGGTTGGGTTATCCGGAATACTCTTTTTGGTTACCAATGTTATCATGAAAATTGACGAATGGATCTTTAATTGTGAGAAGTCGAGGTTACAATATACACTTATGGAACTCAATGTTTAAAATTTTTCTAATTGATGGATTAATACTTTGAACTTAACTATGAAGTGCGCTTGAGTCTGGGAGAAAGTAATGCCTAACATTCATGAATCTTAGAATTCTAGTATCTAGATTGTTTTTCAAAAATCACTCGAGTTTATAGAAATTGACCCGTAATTCTCAAAATATTTTTTCCATACTTTTCTTGGGACTAGAAAAATGCTGGTTGGGGATTGTGTTGAGGGTCAAATATTGCATATTAAACCCCAGTTATTACCTGATTTTATGAACATGATAATGTTTAATGTCCTATTTTAATTGTGTTTGTGTTGCAAGGTGAATTTCAGAGCTTGAACTGAAAAAGGGTGTTAAAAGCACGGATTTGATGCTCAAGAATGATCACCAAGGCAGGGGATGGATCTTAGGGGACCAAGATCGAAGAATTCACATGCCAAAGATTCGAGAAAATCAAGTGATTAAAGAAAAAGGGGCCTGAAAATCGTCCTAAATATAAGATCACAGGGTTCCCACCATACGTTTGGCTCGAAACTTTATATGAGGTCTGAAGACCCTAAATTAATCGTACACGTCGAAATTTAGCCCTCAGATCATTGTGGAAGTGGTCCAACGGACAAGATCATCCATAAATCACTGATTTGGGGCCCGCCTGATATCTGGATATGCTTCAATTTTGGTCTCAGCCCCTTATATTGAATGGAGGAGAGGATGGATGAAGTGGATTTATCAAAAACATCACTATGGGACCTACCCATGTGATGCGTGTGCACCTCAGGTTCATAACCGAGCCGCACCAGACCCAGACCCCGGTCAAAGATCGGGTTGACCTGATCTCTTATGTAGAGTAGTGAACGGACGTCCGCTAGGACCTGTGATGGCTCACTACTGTGGACCATTTCATTGATTTGAACCGTCGAATGTGTCCGTATGGTGTGGTCAACCATACTCATGGTGACCTTTTGGTCCCATGCACACGTACACATGCAGATCACCATTAAACGCAGGATGAACGGTGAGGTGATTTGATACAATGGGCCGCACCAAACTCGAGCAAAACCGTCCACTCCTTACTGAAATTTTTCCATGAATCTAATGGATGGGGTGGATTTCTCTGAAAACATCACAGTGAAGCCCACCAAGCATCTCAACACAATCTCGTTCGCATGTAACGCATGTCCGGGAAAAATGGGACTTCCGGGGCGTTGTATGTACATGATCACGGTTGGATCTGTGATTTGGACAGTCCAGAAGAGAGCTAGGGTGGCCATGACCCTAGCTATGAAGCCAAATCATCAGATAGGCTGACCATCCATCCCAAAAAGGGGATCGAAAGCAAGACTCTCTTGCGGTCTACGTTTTCTGGATGCGTAAAAGTTACGCACACTGCTGTGCTACGTAAACAACACTTACGCCTTCTCCACCACCTCTAAATTGACTCCAGTGCCTATAAAGGGAGAAGAAAAAGAGAGAGAGTATATCTTTAGATGTGAGAAGCAAGCCATGGAGAGAGAGAGAGAGAGAGAGAGAGAGAGAGGGAGAAAAGGGTCGGCAACAACAACTCTTCTTCCCTTCCTTCTTCCTGGTCTTTTTTCTTCTTTATTTATGTTGTTCCTTGAGAGCCTTTAGCTTGATCATGTTTGGCTAAACCTCTTAGTTAGGGCTAAGAGGTGAAGCTTGTAGTGTGATGGGATTGTTCTATATGCCTTTGATTCATGTTTATTGAACTTTCTTTAATTATAGTTTGATTATGAGGAATGTTTTTAGTTTTTAATGATTTATTGTGACTTTAATTACACTAGATCTGCTATAACTCTGAGCATATCCTTTTCAGTATTATGATTGTAAAGTTTGGAAGCCCTGTTGTTCACCATCGTCTCATGGACATGGTTGGATGATGAAATCCTTCCTAACGTTCATAACTCTTTCAGATTGGTTGTGGATTGGTTAAATTCTATTATTTACTTTGTCTCATGGTTATGGTTTTGTGATGGAATCAATTCTAATTCTCATACCTCTCATCTCTTGAAAGCTAGATCAAAGGAAGTTCAGATTTGGTTTTTAATGATATATCTTCCAACTAGATGAAGATAGGACTCTGATTCTAGTTGTGTTCTTGAATTAAACATAGATCTCCCTGATCTCTATAAGTGGATCATTGGAAACTCTAGTTTTTCACCTTTAAATTTTACAAGTTTTAGTTAGAGTTATTCACCATTGTTCTTTTAATTTTCCTGACTTAAACTACATCTTCTTCTAGTTTTAGTTCTAGTTCTAGTTACTTTCACATTACGTACAAGGTTCAGTCCCTGTGGATTCGACCTTGGTCTTATCGAGATTATTACTACATCGTAACCCTATACTTGGGGTGGTGAACCGAGTACATCAAAATAATCCAACGCTTCATCAGTCTCCTTATTCATGAATTCATCATTACACATCATCTCTATAAATTGACGCATGGGTGAAGTCAATCCATTATAGAAAAATCTTATTACCTGTCATATTTCGTGGCCATGATGTGGACATAAATTTATGAGATCCTTGAATCTCTCCCAAGTTTGGAAGAATGTCACTTCCTCCTTTTGGGTGAAATTCATGATTGTCATCCTTAAAGTTTTTTTTTTTTTTTAAAATAAAAATAAAAAATAAAAAATTATGAATTGGGAAGAACTTTTTAAGGAACTCCCAGGTCATTTCATCCCATGTGCCAATAAATCACGATTTTAAGGAATGCAGCCATGACTTAGCCTTCTCTTTCAATAAGAAGGGAAATAACTTCAGTCTTATTGTGTCATCAGACATGTTTAGAAAGTGCAATGTGGTGATTATCTCATCGAATTCTTTTAAGTGTAAGTATGGATTTTCAGAGTCTATTCTATGAAATTTAAGAAGGATTTGTATCACTCTCAATTTGAAATCCATTTTTCCTACATTAAGTGGAAACACCATGGTGGAAGGTGTACTCACCCTTATCGGTTGTAAATAATCTCACAAAGTTCTAAGCGGGGAAGCATGATCCACCTCGTTCTCATCTTGAACTTCCTCAACTAGATGTTGAGGTCGATTTGCAACAATCACTTTAATTAACTCAAAGGATTTTAAGTGGTGTCTAATCCGGTGATGCATAAGCAGACCTTCGACTAATCCTCCTATGCTCAAGAGATGTAAAGTGTTGTCACAAACCCACTTGGACATTAAACACTTGCAACCTCAAATTTCTAAAAACTACACCTACAAATAGAAGTTCAGAAACTAGGAATTCTAAAAGGAAAAAAGTTAGAAGGATATTACTAAAGAGCGCTTGCTAAATTAGATGCTACAAAATAGAAGGCCAAGTTAGTGCGTAAAACATATCTAGAAAACCTAAGAAAATAAGTAAAAAGTTAGTCCTATTCCTAACTAATTCTAAAACTTCAATAATTCAAAAATACAACGCAATGTAGTCCCTGACAATGACACCAAAAACTTATTCGCTTGTACCCAAGTGCAAGGTTACATGTAGTAATAATCTCGGTTATATCAAGGTCGTACCCACAAGGACTGAAGATGTGTAAGTTTCTGAGCTAATTAAGAATTAGAACTAGAGACTAAACTTAAATCCGTACTTGGAAGGAAATAATAATTATGAAGGAAAACTATCAATAAAGGAAATACTAGAACATTAAGGATCCACTTGTACTTATTTTAATGGCGTCTTACTTGATCCAATCAATGCTTCAACTCAGAATCAAAGTCCTAATCTATCCAATTGGATGAAACAGTTATTTAAACATCATAAACAGGTCCAAAACAGATTTTGAATATTCATAGAATTGGTTCAACATATAACTGTTTTATTAAATTGATTGTAGAAAGTTTAAAGAATCTACCATGCCCGTAGTCAAGGGTAGATCAAAGAATTCTACAAATCAAAAAATCACAAATAGAGAAGAAAGCATTCAGAGAGTTCGTAAGCATCTAATGTGCCCAGAGTCAATGATAGATCAAAGTAATAACCAAAATACTCCTTAAATTCAAACCATAACTATGAAATATCTAGCATAGAGATCAAACAACTTGAATCAAAGTAAGGAAAGCATTAAAATAAACTGCAAGCTCCACCTCTTAGCCCTAGATAAGAGATTATCCAACCAAAGACATGATTACGCTAAAAGTCTTAAAGAAAAACATGAAAAACTAATTAGAGAAGAAGAAAGAACTCCTTGGAAGATGTTACACCCTTGGCTCTACTCCTCCAACCCTAATTCATTCTTAGAATCCCTTGGAGGACCCCAATATATGGGCTTTGTCCCGCAGACTTTGGAAACAACCTCAAATTTATGTAGTTTACGCACCTTTGATGTCACCTTTTTTGGCACCATGATGTCATCAAAGGTTCATGTCCGAGTTGAATTCAAATTGGAAATTACATGCCTTTTCACATTGTGTAGCCTTCAATGTCATAGCCCGACCTACAATGTTGATGATATCGAACAAGCTTTGATGACATCAAACAACTCCTCGATGGCATTGAAAATCGTCTAGAACAATCCAGCAAGTTGAGCTTGAAAAACCTGAAATTCTTTACATCATCGAACTGACTTCGATGACATTGAACCCTGTCTTTAATGGAATCAAGAATTGCACCCAATAGTCCAACAACCAAACTTGATTTTTCTCTAAAATCTTGATGGGATCAAACCTTTTTCGATGACATCGACAGTCAAGTTCAGCAACTTCTGAAATCTTCACTTTGTAAACTCGATTTTCCTCCCTCTTCACTTGGTTTTCTTAGATCTTGGACTCTTGAAATCTCCTTAAGCTCTCAAAATCGTCTCGCAAGACATACATGCATAAATATATCGATTAAGTGCTATCATGTTCATAAAACCAAGGTATAAACAATGGGAAATGGGCAATATTTCACACTCAACAACGGATGCCTGTTAGGTCGATATCCTTCCTTCGTGGGAAATCTATGTTCGACCAAGGACCTGTCGAATCCTGGCATATCGTGGTAATCCCTTGCAAAGTAGTCTGCGAACTCTAGAAGTAAATTTATTAACTCATCTCTCTCAGGTGGTCGTAACAAATCGCTTATAAATGTGGGTCTCGGATTCTGATCCATTCCCAAGTTAATTTTGACCAGGGGTTCCTGAACCTGCGATCGGCCATCTTCTATTTATCCTAAAATATCTTCCATTTTAAAGCTATCTTCCTCGGTGGATTCACCTAATTTAACAAAGTTGATGAAACTGCCTTCATCAGTTTCCTTCAGGCTTTCTTCAAGCCTCTTTATTCTATCCGCAAAGTCAGCCCCATGCGCCTTGTTCTTTCCCGTCGTGATCATGGTATCTCTTCGATGATGTAGTGGGCATTCGGCTAATAAAGGACGATGTCCTTCGGCCAAGGCTCGTTCGCGCGGGTCACATTTGTCATAGCCTGCACAATACTATCTGGTTTCTCATTCTAGTAGGGTGACCAAATTTATTCCTCCCAGTAAATCTAATGGGCCCCACCTCTTTTCTGTAATAACAAACCTCATAGGCATTTAATGTAGCTAAGAAGGTTTATTATCGGCAAGACCAACTTGACCTTCTCTTGGTTCCAGAAAATCATGAACTGATGGAGAGAAGATGGAATACATGCGAAAGAATGGATCCAATCCCTTCCTAACAGCGCGTTGTAGCTTGACGAAGTGTCTACCACAAAAATGGTGCTAGAACAGTCTTAGTGCCCATGATTAGATCGACGGGTGTTAGTGATGTGGCGGGTAAAGTTTCTAACGGTTACTTTTGATGGAATTAGGTCGGCCGTAGTTTTCCCAAGTTTAGCCATGATTCTTTTTAGTAACAGATTCACTGCAACCCCATTATATACTAAAATCATGGTGACGGGACATCCGTCCAAATGGGCCAATATATATAACATGTTAAGATGCTATGTGATGTTAATAGTACGCCTGTATATAATTACTCCTTCAAATACACCGTTGGTCGCGATAGTGACTATGTCAACCCGTGATGCTCTATCAATTTTAATTTCACTTTCTTTGCCTCCCTTAAATAGAAAAGTGACGTGTCGTATAATCATTGGAGGAGAGTGTTCTTCTGTATCCCCATGGATTGAGTTGGCCTTGCCTAAAAGCTGGATGATAACGTGAAAACCATATTACAATGGAAGGTCACCTACAATAATGAGCCAAACAAAAATTCTCTGCACAAACCCTGCGCCCCCTAGTGTCTCAGATTTAGTTTCTTGGACCTGACTAGGGCATTCATCGGTCATGGGATTGATTGAGATACTAACAGTTCGAGAACTTTTCAAAGTGTTTGCGGTCAATAAGAATTGGTTGGCTAGCCATTCTCCTAGCGGGAAACAATCTTCACTAAGGTAATCTGATAAATTTTCGACACTATCCTCTTCTTTGAGATCTCCCGACCTAGAAGTGTTATCAAGAGTATCCTGTTTCTCTTGCTCCGTAGCTAATATCATGGCTTCAAACACATTTACTGCCACTTGTTCATCAAGCACGGAGATTTTCCAAAACAGACGAGGCAATCTGAGTTTTAGTTGAGGAGGTATTTATTCCCTTTCCATTTCCTTTCTCCTCACTGCCCTCTGCCTCTTTCATCGGCATTTCTGAGTTTTCGTTCGTGCTTCTGGTGCCACCGAAAACTTTCGATGAGTGACTCGCTTCCAGACTCCTGCTCGCATAGAGGGAGGCTTAACCATCATTTACAAGGGTGGTCCCCATCGTGACCGATGCTTAGGATTCGAATGCTCTAGCTGATAACTAACTTGACTAAAGTTGCGATCATCATGCATCTTTCCAGGAGGGTCTCTCGACTGAGAAGGGATTTTCTGAGCACACCGGTCGCAAAACTGAGAACCTTGATGCCTCCTTCAAACATTGACCAAAAAACCAACTTAATAATGGCTTCAAGAACCATGGTCAATGTGGTCTTAGATGAGGTTCATGAAAACAACACACTTGTTAGTGGAATGAGATCAAGATCCATGCTATTTATAATACTCAACCTTCTGTAATTCATCGATCATTAGTACTTTTATAAACCTTCGAGTCAACATGATATTGAATATTTCTTCAGCCCAAGGGATATCAAAAGTATACACTTTTTTAGCTTTTTATGTGGTCAGGGCAACTGATTCTGTCTTAACCAATGCAAAGCACACCAATGGATTTTTAGCCACCACTTCAGCAATCACAAATTTCATAATTATGGTCGTTGTAATATGTCCCCAAGGATGAATTGGCTCAACTAGCCTCTTCCTGAAGTAGTTCCTCATAGGTCATATAGATCAGCAAACTCCATACCTATAAACTTTTTGCGGAGCTTATATTTTAGGCTGTCTTATGTGAGTTATATGAATTCAACCTCTATCATGACTACCTTACAGGGGCTCTTAGCTTGCTTGAATTGCATGATACAACTTTCGCACGGTTCCCCAGGCAATTGTCAGAATCGTGTGAGATTGGCCATGGTAATCTCCTTGTTTTTGGAGAAGAATTGGGCATGAAACCTCTCTTCCAACTCCTACTAATTATGTATTAAATCTGGCGGTAAGTTTGAATACCATGTAAAGGCCACGACAGTCAACGAGTGACCAAATGATTATAACTTATAATAATCGTTGTTGGCTAATTTGCCACATTGCATGGTGAATTAGCTGACACTTCAATGTTTGACTAACCGTGTTCACCTGAGAATAAGGTGAAATCTGATTAATAATTCATTGGCAATAGATGTTGTTGATTTACCCACTTAGGGTATGACTCGTGATATATGGGAATGGTGTTGAGGCCTAGCGCTTAGCCAACAACCTCCTACACGAGTTATATTATTTGATCACGGTCAACCTCTTGAGGCTCTATAGTTGGCGGTTGATCCGGAACGAATCAATTAAAATTATCCTAAAACCTAGAACCTTGTGGTGGGTTAAACCTGGCTAGCAGTCTAGGATTTTTGTTCTCGGGCATAAAATTCCTAACCTCTCGTTTCTTAACCTTTGGAGGAGGGGTTGGTGGTGGGTTGTGTTGCAATAGTGCATGGGCGGGAATGGGATTGCATTATCGAGCGTGCTTCCATTATGTTGCAACGATAGTTGGGTCCGCTTCGTTATCATGGCCAATAATCATTGCATAGCCTTTGTCTGGTTGGCCATGTAATGATTAGTGCTCTCGGCCTATTGGTGAAATTGTTCTGCTTGGGCTCTCCCACACTCCTATACCATGTGGATGCTCATATGAGCATCCTAGAGCACATCAAACAGCTCGTCCGAAAATACGGGATGGGACGTGGAGGGCCTAGCCTGATTTTCGGTTGGGTTAACATTCAAATTAAGACCCTTTAGGGGTGCTCGAACCTGCACACCATCCCCCGGGGGTGGTGCAGTTGGTGTCGCGGGTTCGGTCCCGGCAATTCGGCCACTTCTTCTCTACATTTTTGACAACAGTTAAACCGACAGTTAATAAAAAGGGTCCCACCAAGCATACCAGAAAATTGTTTGTCTGTTCTTTTCTCGCATGGTAGGTTACGGGCGTGCCAGAGTTGGGATTGCGGCTCCAATTCAAACCGAACAACAATGACCCCAAGCGCCAAAGTAGGCAGACACAGAGTATGACCAAATTTTGAGAAGATCAACCACCTATTCAACCACTCTCTCAATATGCAAATGAATCAGGCGATAGTCAGAGGGCAGGGTTCATCCTATTATCGTAGGTTACTCCTTTGCTTTCCACATGAAAGGATTTTTCAGTATACATTAAACGAAATGAGAAAGAAATCCTTATAGTTTGCCGTTATTAGCTACTGAAGGATACTCCTCTGATGATCGGAGAAAGTTCAGCATGTGAGTGTAAACTCCAATTACAGCTAAAATTACTAACTACTAGATTAATGCTATCGATTACGATACGAAATGTAAATGAGAAGTTTGGAAAATAAATGATTACACTAAGGAATGTAAATTGATAAGATAAAGATAAATGAAAGATAAATTTTGGTTTGATTGATTTGGCATGAGACGAATTTTTTTCTTCGCTTTGCTTTCCTATTTATAAGTGTTGATCCAGGCATTCTGGATTCTTCTAACGTTTCGACAATTATTGTGATTGTTTCTCCACCACGCTTCTCATGTTCTTGCTTCTCTTGATTCTTCCTTGGCCACTTGTCAAACAACCGTGCGGCCTCGATCATTATCGTGCAAACATTTTAGCTTAATCCCCTTCTCTCTTGACTGCTCTAGTGACACATAATAGCAATTGATACATCGTGACTCCGTTTTTCGAGGCATAATCGTATATATTAGCAGAAAATCATGCAGCCGTAGCATATGCATCCATACATATCACATGTATATGACCCTAAGGGCATGTTTGGTCGGACGCATTAGAGTAAAGTAGTTGGGATGGAATACAATTTAAGGTAATTGATGGACTATTAGTGGTTGTCCATTGATTCCTTCAGATTGCAATAGTTGGGGTTGGGGAAGGTAGCGTGTTTGGATGGGTCATGGGATTGGTTAATGCTCCAATGATAAATGGTGGTAGTGTTTGGAAAATGCACTGTTTATTGGTACTCCCATGCGGACAACAATAGCTTGCTTTGAAAGGAATCGATCCAGATAAAAGATGGAAAGAAAAGCAGTCTGGAAACTGAAACCGAAGAATGCTCTCGTCTGATTGGGAAAAAAAACCCAACAAATCCCCAATCTCGGTAAAATAAATAAATAAATAAATAAAACCTACTTCTAGAATCCATCGGACGACATCCAACCGAGCGCATTTGAGCCAGTTCTCAGGCGAAAAATCATAAGAAGATCCAAAACTTTCAGTCCCCAAACTCCTTTCTTTAAAAACCAAGATCGACTGGAATCCTTGGACATGGGAAACTGTCCAAACCGTGAGACCGACTTGGACAGGGGACTCGACTGGAATCCTCCACAGCACATGTTTTACGCACTGCTTAAGACACTTGGGGCCATCACGTTGTATACGAGAAATCCTCTACGTCTACCGCATTTGTTCTACCCCCTAAGTAAAACATACAATTTTGTGGGGCCCACCTGTTGTATATGTAAAATCCACTCCGTCTATCAGGTTTATCATGGATTTTAGGCTACATAATTAAAAATCATAAGAACCTGCCACTTAGATAAGCCACACGACGTGGAACAACGAGAATAATATGCTAACTGTACATTTGTGTGTGGGGCCATCGTGGTGTATATCGTTCATTGAACCCGTTAATCAGGTGTAAATCACCGGAATGAAAAAAAATATATATAAAATTCAGCCTCATATAAAACTCAGACGGGTCACGACGTGTGAGCATTTCTTTTGTATGTAGGATCAAAATAATACTTCTCACCTGATGAGCGGAGTGGATTCGACATATAGAGATGGTGAAACCCATAGATCTTGGGTCTTTTAACCAATAACCTATCTCGTATCTCACACTGTTTCGAGGGATACGGATGTCTGCAGCTGGGATTCGCCGAGTTCCTTGGGCAGCCGGTTGAGTTTACGCGGCCGGCTGCTACTGAGGTACCATTATCGTCCCAAACTCACCGCTGGATGGAATACGCCATCATAACGCACTTAGGGCCTGTTTGGCCGGACCGATCCCACGGTATTAGGAGGGATGGGATGGTGATATCCCAAGATATGCATGACGAGCCAAACAGATCCGGTGAACTTGCCCTAGGATATAAGCAATCCCATGGATCTTAAAACAATCCACATCATTACCTTAAAATAGATCCCATCCCTTGGTTATACGGATTGGAAAGTAAAATCTTGAGATAAGCCTGGCGTGCCAAATAGACCCAATGAACTTGTCCCAGAATATAGCCATCCCATGTATCTTAAACCAATCCACTGACACCACGTCATTACCCCAGGGCCTGTTTGGCCAGTTGCATTGGAAAGTATTAGGTTGGATGGGATTCAAAAAACATCATTATTAACCATGGCAAGGGTTGTTCCCTCTTTGCGTGGGGTACGCTTAATTCCCTACTTTGTTTGTACTTCGGTGGTACATTGAAAAGGATATACCCACCATCATTTAAAACTATTGAGACTAACATACATGCGTTATATCTAAACTGCTCATTTATTTTGTAACCTCATTTTATTGCATGGGCTTAAAAATGAGACAAATCCAAAACTTAGGTAGCCCCAAAAAAGTTTTTAATGGTAAGTATTCAATTCCCGTTGCTTTTTATGGTGGGGTCCACTTGAGCTTTAGATCTACCTGATTTTTTGGCTTATACTTTAAAATGATCTTGAAAAATGGGTAGACGGTGTGGATATAACCCACACATCATGGTGGAACCTACACAACTTGCTAACATTGAGAGAAATAAGGACAGGACGCAATACGATCGCATCTAACCTAATTCCAAGCTATTCCACTCTTCCCAGACATGGAATTGGCACAGTACCGGATGCAATTCTATCCCACCTAAGCCCGTCTAATCCAGCCAGCCAAACATGCCATTAAAATCCATCCCATCCCTCCTAATCCCTTGGGATTCGCCCAGCCAAACAGGCCCTTAATGTTGTACAATCCCATCCACTGCATTGGGCCCAACACGCCCTAATTGGCTAAACAGTATTCGGCAGGATAGGTACAAACAGGTTTTAAGTTGGGTTCAAACTAATAGCAGTTACGTGATCAAGCGGTGTCCTTACTCTTGCTCGGGTGATAGACTCTCGTGAGTTTCAACTCCCGATCAAGGGTTCGAGTACCCATAGGTTGTGAAATTCCACTAGCATGAGTATGTGGGGTGTTTGTGCGTGTGTATTTTTTTGTTTTTTTGTTTTTTTTTTTAAAAAAAAGAGTTACGTGATCAAGCCTACTTGATGGATGAATTGGATTGCACGTGCATATATGTGCCACTTTAGCCCATGTGTAAAGGGGTTGCCTTACATGAGTTTGGCTTAGAAAACCTAATTTCGCCGTTAGAGTAATTAATATGCATGTAATATACAGTAGCTTTGTTAGAACTAATTATGCTACCAAGCTCACTTGACCCGATTTTAACCGAGTCTAAACTGATGAACCCAACCCGAACTTGATAGGACTTTATTTGAAACGGGTCCAAAAGGTGATAATTGAAAAGGAGACCCCAAATCCTAATTTCATGAAGAATTTGGATATCCATTGACAACCCTAGTAAATACCCTTATTTAACCTGGATGTAACCCAAAACTGGTTGGATTGAAATTAATACTCAAATTTGATTCAACTGGGCAAGGATACTTTAGGACCCACCTAGACCCTAATAGTCAATGGTCCCAGCCTGGCTTTTAGGGGGTCATTTGCCAACGTGAATTTAAAATCTTGTATAATCCAGTAGATTTTGAGACATGGAATTGGGCCCTAAGATGGCTTTTAGGGGGTCGTTTTGCCAACGTGAATTTAAAATCTTGTGTAATCCAGTAGATTTTGAGACACAGAATTTTACAATTCAACTTTGAGGTTGGAGTGCAAAAAGAGTTCTTTTGAGATATTTTGGAGGAATCTCAAAATCTCAAAGTTGAATTGTAAAATCATAAGACACTCCATCATGGATTACACAAGATTTTAAATCAACTTTGAGATGTTGAACCCAGGCAAATGACCCCTTAGTGGCTTCGGCTCTCTCAAGCTAATAAAACAAGCTTGGCAATTCATTTGGGACATCTTGCACATTAGAATAGCTCGCAACATTAACCTATTGAATGTGGCAGGGCGGTTTATAAATGTCTTCCGGATGGACTTGGTTTTACAGAGGATGATGGAAACATGAACTTTTATCCATGCATCGGAGAGACTTGCTATTGTTAACCCAAAGCTATTTATAAAGTGTAGGGTCAAACAGGTGATATCAAATGGCATCAGCTGAATATTATTATTGAAGGTGCGTGCGGAGAAATGATCCAAAGGACCGTATTGGCCAGAGAAGTGAGAGTTCCTATCATAATAAAGCATGAGTACTTAACTAAGTGGATTCGCGGCAAATACTAGCTTGGCTCATTATTGTCCAGACAAGTCCTACGTTCTATCATGGATGGCCCACTCAGACACTCCATCGCCACACTTAGAGTGGACTAGCAGCCCGATACAAAATGGATTACTTGGACTAAAATAATTTGTCTAAACATTAATCAGGTGGGCCACACATGATATAAGTTATAACCCTAATCGCCCTTCCTACACAATTTCTTTTTCCACTAAAAAAAAGAAAGATACTTCTGCTCTATAATGGACAAACACTACCGTGTGTCCTTATCTTTCTTTCCTTCTAGATTTCAACCGATGTAAGTCGCGACTCAAGCTCATAATGCATGCATCAACCAGTGGGGTCCACTTGCAGGTGTTGTGAGCTCATCATAATGTTCCATTTTCGGCCATGGTAAAAAATCCACCAAATGGATGATTCTTGATAATGGATGCTTTATTTGGACATGAACTGTTGAAAAGTAAACCGTCAACAGTTAACATTCGACTCCATGAATTAGTAGTCAGAATCATCTTTTCTTCATGTTTTCTGTAAAGTGGCCCCTCTACAGTAGATCCTAAAACATGAACGGCTCCGATCATCAGAACATCTCTGCATGTGGGTTCAGTGTGGTGACGGAATCTAGTGGGCCTGATTGTCTGAAGTACATAAAACAAGCTGTATTTTATGGATTTTAAAAGAAGACTCCTTGCGTCGCGCCATATTTAGAGACTACTCAACCACGTCTTCCAATCAGACCCTCCATTAAATAATCGCAAGTGGCCAAAGAATCCGAGATTCCAAAATCCAGCCAATCAAAGCATTCCAAAAAGATCAATGAAACGACAATAATTGGTGGTCCCCATGATGATTAATACGTTGAAACCTTCGTATCAATCGCGATTGTGGCACATCGCACTGGTTGTGAGGCCCCCAGATGATGCAAAGTGTCCGTACGGTGGTGGAGCCCATGTGACAACTGATCAGTCCACCTCGACAACTTTAGCCGCCCCATCTAATAACTTTGAAAAAAGACTCTGCTGCTCTGGCAGCATGTCACTGGCGATAGAAATCCACACAGCTACTGCATTTTAGCACAATCTTCACTTGGAGCCTTAACTTTGTTTGGGGCATATAACTGAAATGAGACTAATTGGATGATTCTAACATCCGGGGAATGATTACATGCGTTCGATTTGTGGAGCCAACCCATGATGTATATGTGGAATCCAAACCGTGAGTTTGATGGGGTTCATCATGGCACCGTACATCTCAAGAATATACCTACCAAAAATTCTGATGGGCCTGCAGGACCGGCCACAGGGATATTCCCATGGGAGCCCACCATGATATATTTGTTTAATCTATGTCATCCATCTGTTTTGCCCACCCAATTTAAGACGTGCGATCCAAAGCTTAACCACCTAATTTAAGACGTGCGATCCAAAGCTTAAGTAAAACAGACCAAATATTTATATATATATATAATTGATAGCCCACTGGTGAAGCCTTTTTAGGGCTCACCATGAAACGTTTCATTAGCCATCCAACCTGTTCTTGGGTCACACATACCTGGACAAAGAGAAAACGTAGATATAAGCTTGATCCCAGACTTTTGTATCCCTTATAAGTTTTCAATGGTAGTCAATCAATCAATTGCCTATTGTTTAGGTGGTTTGGTCCACTTGAGCTTTCCCTCTTCATCATGTTTGGAGTCATTATCTCACAAAATGCATCGACAACACGATAAGACAGCCAACGTGGTGGGCTCAACAGATTATATGTAAGACCACGATAAGACAAGTGAGTCATTTTCACAAAATGCATACCTCGTGGTGAGGGTTGGCCATGTGATGCCACAGTGATACATGTAAGACCACGCCTAAAACATATAAATTCACTTGCTGTGGTCTACCTAAATTCAAAACATTTCCTTTCGTTCAGGTGGGGCATTACTGGCACGGATGACATGTCAACAACATTGCTCACATTTCATTGGGAAGTTTCTACGGTGGACATCCCTTGTGCTCTAAAGGTTCCTGTTAGTGTATTTTTATGGAACGACTTCTCCTATACGGATCTTCTTCCACCTGCACAATCGACAGTATCAAGGGGACCTTGGCTAGAGCCGGGGAGCCTCCGATGCTTGAGTCAGTCGTCTGATCAATGGTAAAGGGTTTCTTTAGTTCTGTAATGCGTACCTGCTTCTGTAAAAATCTTGGCTATTTATAAATCTTAGGAATCCTTATCATACGAGGATTCTTTTCCTGATTATTCGGAGATTTACTCCTCTTCGCTGATTGTTCTCGATCCCGAGGATCTCGGGATCGGATATTCGTATTCCTGGATTTCCGGAACAGTATTTACATTCATTCCGCCTTCTCTTGTCTCGGCTCGGTCGTTACCGACTCTAGAAGAGTCTCAGCTGATTCAGGAGGATAAGTTTTTTGTCTTCCCACGGACGAAATAGTCTCGATATTTGCCCGTCATCCTTCTTTACTCCTTGATCGACAGAACCAACTCGTTAAGTCGGTTTTCTTCTATCGGTTGGGTGACTTAGAATATACTCGGCCTTTTGTAGGCTTATGCAAACGAGGTTATCACTCCGACAGAGCAACTTTAATCGTCTTTTGCTTATGCCCCTTGGCCTATTCCTTATTCTCTCGGCTCTGACCGTTGTCTCGGACTCTTCGGGCAGTGCTAGCAGAGCCGATCTACTTTAAATCCGAGTCTCCGGACTTAACATATTTTTCCCCAATAGTAAGCCCCCCTTACTCCTTGTGTCGTTCATGGCACCAAGGGGTAACGAGTTTTTAGGTCGGTTCGTATCAGAGTTCGAGATAATGATGAGGCGTTTAATGCTCTTTGTGTCGTTCCTGACGTACGACGATGCGTCTCCCGAGGCCGCACGTGCGGCCAGCCGTCAAGTCGCTTCGTCCGCGTATGAGATTTGGACGCGTGGCGACGACGTTACCGCTGTCAGTCAGCGTGCGCCATGTGTCGAGCGGGGGAGTCGAGACGAGCACCGTTTTGCTTTTTCTTTAAATGCCCTGCCACGTGGCACGGCTATAAAACGGCCGGAGGGTTGGAACGTGCGAATTTTATTTTCGCGTTCCTTCCTCCCGCCCGTATCCTCTTCCGAGTTTTCCTTCATCTTCCTTCCTTCCCTTCGCTGTCACTTCTTCCTCCGTCAACTTCTTTTGCATCCGCTGTCATCTTCCTCGGTGAGTTCTCTCCCTCCACTCCTATAATAGTTAATGGCTGCGCGTGGCTCCCAAAGCCCCCGGGAGGGGATGTCCGGAGATGAGGGCTTGTCCCAACATCTCTGGAACGTTGCGGAACCACCTTCCCTACTGACAAAGTTTACCGTCGGCGCTGATGGCGCATTCCGGCTTGTAAGGGGAGCCGACGACTCATCGACTGAACGCCCCGCTCATGCCGGTCCGTCCAGTGGTGGAGTGTCTCTGGTGACCCGTCTAGGGAGACCTGCCTCGGGATGGACTAGTTGGAGGAGGAAGAAGGAGAAAACGAAATAGTTATAGGAGAAGGGGCGGCTGTTCCAGACCCTGCGAGTCAAACCGTGGAAGCCTCTGAATCCTCTTCGAAGGGGGGAGAAGGCGAAGACGAGCCGAGTGGTCTTGTCGCCTCAATTTTAACTGAATCCGACCTAAACCGAATCAGGGCTGGATATCATGTCCCTGACTCGGTCGTACTCCACCTCCCTCGTTCGAAAGATTTGCCCGACCATCCCCCTGCGAGGATGGTCACAATTTTTCAAGTCGCGATGCAATGTGGCTTGCGCTTGCCACTTCAGCCAATTGCTCGTGATTTTTTGTCCCGAGTCAAATTAGCTCCAGGTCAAATTGTTCCGAACGCGTGGAGGAATTTGTTTGGGTGTGCCGTACTGTGGGCCGAGTTAGAGCAGCCTTCACTAACAGTCGACGAGTTCCTCTACCTCTACCAAGTTAGACCAAATCCAAATTTCTCTGGCCTCTACTTCCTGAGTGCGTGGAGAGGCAAAGGAGGGTCTTTGATAACCGACCCACCCACTTATAATAAGTACTGGAAGGAGAGGTGGTTTTGGGCTTGCGGTCAATGGGAGTCGGCCGATACGTGGCCGTATGAGCCTCAAGTCTCTCACACGTTCCGGAGAGCAGGTGACTCGGTGACTTGCCCCGATAATCATTTTTCTTCCTCATTGTCTTGCGTTAATCCTGACCTCATAATGCCTTGTAGATATTTTGAAGAAGAGGGAGAAACTCGAGTCCGGGGCTCTAACTCGGATAAGAGAGCTGAGGAAGCTGAGCGCTGAGGACCGGTCTTGGAAGTTGCTGCTACAACCCGAGCGCCTCCATCTCGCGGGTCTAGACTTATTCGTCTCAGGTAACTCGTCCCACCCTGTTTCATTCTTTCGGTTTCCTGTCTAACTCGTCTTCGTTCTTCTTTTCAGACCTTCCCGAGGCTCGCCCCTATCTTAGGTCGGCTTCCGATAGCATGGCCGAGTCTCGCCCATCCCTGAAGCCAATATCGAAAGTGAAGGCCCCTCCGAGATCGGCTTTGTTGTCGGGATCTCGGCCTTCGAAGCAGCAGAAGACCGCTGCAAAGGCCAAGGAGCAGACTGCACCGTCTGCTCCTGTCCCGGCTGTCCCACAGGTCGTCGTACTTTCCGACCCTGATGAGAGGGCGGAAGAAGCGGAGTCGAGTCTCCCAATCTCTCAGTCGGCTCCCGAGCCAGGACCCATTATAGAAGAGGTCCCGATGCCGAGATAGGTCACAAGCGGGGAATCCTCCAGAGGGGAGACGACTCAACATGAGTCTCCCTTCACCAAGGTCATCTCGGGGATGATCCCTTGAGCCCTCGCTCACGGGGGTGAGAAGGACTTCGCCAGCTACTACAATGCCACGACTATGCAGACTCTCGGGCATACGACGAGGTTACTCTTTAAGGTAAAGTCCTTTCTTTTTACTTATCCGTTATTTCTGACTAAGTCCTCGGTCATGATCCATTATCTCCCGTTCGCAGCTGGCACCTTGCATTGTTAAATCTTGCTCGGAGCTGACTGCTGCTCAAAAACTCGCGGCCGAGACAGAGACTACGAGGAGGATTGCGGCCGAGGCTGAGGGTCGGAGAGAGATTGTCGAGGGTCGGATCGGCATCATGACTGGCGATTTGTCAATCGCCAGGAAATGGGCCGAGGATGCTCGGAAAGCGGCAGAAGACGCAAGGATGGTTCTTGACAGAGCCAAAGCCGACATCGCCCATTTGACCTCACTTCTAAAGGAGGCTCAGGAAAGGCATCAGCATCTTCTTCAAGTCCATAGCGAGTGCGAGAGTACTCTCGCTCGGGCGAAGGCCGACGCTGCAGCCCTTATCCAAGAAACTCAAGAGGAGGCGCACCGAGCCAAGGAGGCTGAAGAACGAGCCGTAGACGCCTTCCTTAAATCCTCGGAGTTCGAAGAGGAAAGGGACTGCCTTTATCAAGGTGGTTACAGGACCAGCGTCTTGGAGATGAAGGCGGCCTTCCCCGACCTCGACCTTTATGTATTTGATGCCGACAGCCTCGCGGCTGAGGCTACTGGTGGTGAAGCTGCTAACGGAGAGGCTCCTGCTACAGACATTACTGCCGAAGAGGCTGGTCCCTGGGGCACCGTATAGGGTGTCATGCCCCAAACTCAGAAACTGGGCTCACAAAATTTCCGATCACCGAATCCGGAGCCGACCGCCTCCGTAGTACCCCATTCTCGGCTCCCGGCACCCATATACCAGGTTTCGATCCTGGGATGCTACAAGGAGGATTTTTAATATCCATTTGATTTGTAATGAGTATAACATAAGCATAACCCACGGACAATAACCACAAGAACACCACCATAAAATCCGCTATGATCAAAAACTTTAAGTACAATGCGTAGGAAAGGAAAATATAAAATAGTGATAATAACAAAAACTCCAGAAGCTCGGCTGCACACTCCAAATGTGGCTAGACTAAGGCTGTGTCCTGGCGTCACCTGCACGCATCAATCGTGCATAAGCTTATAGAAAGCTTAGAGGGCGGTGTAAGTGTGTGCGCAATACGAGCGTGCTCAGAATGCAAGGTCAAAATAATGCTGTAATGTGCTGATGAGTACATGAATGCCATCAACTTTACCAAGGCTATGCGGTGAAAGATATGAATGCGATCTGCCACATCTAGGCCATGCGATGCAGAATGCAAGTCAAGCATGTCAATCCTCATCATATATCAGTACAGTTCTCATTCTGGATAATCACCGGGGTCTAGTACACTCTACGCCAACTTGCCGTCCCTATCCGAATGCACAAGTGGGAGAGCAGAAGAGACCTCACTATCCGCCTGCCAATATCAGGCCCGGCTCGTCGATAGTGGATCGATTCCTTAAGCTGGTCAAACTCAACCTAGAAGTTTTTCCCTCACTCAGGCGGGTAAGGTCACACCCCTTTCCAACCGACCACGACACAGTGGGAGACGTGGCCTGCTAGTATATGGCCCTCGCGTGCTCGTGTATCCACTCGGTCTTGACATTAGAGTCATCCTCTGGTACCATCGGGTTTAGAAATTTTCATCTAGGGACATCTATGGCGCCCGTATGCTAGAACCAAACATTTTCGATATCCAATCCAGCCACCCACGATGCATCTGTGGAGGCTATGGCCATGATGTCGCTAGGGCATACAATAATCACGATCATACAAATGCAAGTGTATGAGTCATACTACCAGTCATGCAACAGTCCTACGTGTACCATACACTCATGTAGGGCTACTCCGCCTATCAGGGAGCCCATAAACAGTTCTCCCGAAGGCATATGCTATTATCAGTCACTTCTCATATCAGTCATACATATGATGCGAATGATAATGAATCATGGATCTATACAAAACATGAATATAGAGATGGACTCTGTGTATAACTGAGATGGGCCTAGACGGCCTATTTACTACAAGTATGGGTCTATTAGTGGGCCTTAGGGAGTGTTACAATGCGGACATTTAACCAACATTGTACCTATAATGTGGACGTCGAACTAACATTGTTCCCAAGGCATTACGCGTTATAAACATTATTATATACACCACGGAGGAATCACGCATTGCAATGGACCTAATTGCACCCCATTGGCCTTTAATACATCAATTGGGCCGTATCATATGGGCCTTATATTCATCAAGTGGGCCGTATCATTGGTTCGCACCAACGGCCTTACGTACATTGCAATGGGCTATAACCCATGGGCCTTACATACATCGCATTAACCTCATAACATGGGTCTCAAAATGTAATAAGGTGGGCCTAATCACATGTCAAGATGGGCCTAAATACATCAGCCCATATATACCGAAGTGGGCCTCATGTGAGGCCCGCTAAAATGTTTATTTTCCTATCCAATCTGTTGATAAGGTCATATGAATAGGGGCCCACTATACTGTCTATTTACACCCAATCTGTCCAGGCCAATAGTGATGTTTATTTGCCATCTAAACAGTCCATAAAGTCGTGTGGACCTAGAGCCCATCGTGACGTTGGTTCGCCATCCAAACTATTCATGAGGCCACTTAGATTGGGCCCACTATGCTGTTTACGTCCAACCTGCTCACAAGGTTATGTGGACGGCCCACGGTAATGTTTATTTGTAATCCAATCTATTCATAAGGTCAGGGTAGGGCCCACTGTAATATTTATTTTTCCAAACTGTTGGTGAGGGCACGTGAGCCAGGGGCCCACCATAATATTCATTTTCCATCCAACCTATACATAAGATCACGTGGACCAGGGTAGGGCCCACTGTAATATTTATTTGTCATTCAAACCTGTTCATAGAGTCACATGATTTTGGGCCCAGCATGGGTATACAATCATACATCGTGGTGGGCCGTGCACACCCCACAGTGGGGCTGTACGATGGGGCCCACTGGAGATGTTTATTAGCCATCCAAACCTATTCGTGAGGTCACGTGGGACCAGGGCCCACCATAACATTTATTTACATCCAAACCGTCCATAAGGTCCCTGGACCAGGGGCCCGCCGTGTTGTGTATTCGTCAGCCAACCTATTTATAAGGTCACTTAGACCTAGGGTGGGTGTGGGCCCATCGAAATGTGTTTCGCAAATCCAGTCCACCCATTATGTATGTCCCACTTGGCTAGGGGTTCAGACCAAGTTTCAACCACGTTCAAAATTCGGGTAGGCCCCACCAAGCGCTTTACACGTCTTAGGCATATCTTCACATGATTTTAGATGGTATGGCCCACCTGAGTTCCGTATACGGCTAATTTTTGGCAGGGGTGTCACTGCCCTATGGGGCCACCTAATGAATGGGGAGGATGTTCGAAACGCATCACGTGGGACCCACAGCTGGGGCCGTGAGCCCCAGCCAGGCCGTCCGCCCGCCAGCGCTGGACGTTGGGCGTCTTGGCACAGCAGCAATAGCTGCTTCATTTTTATTTTATTTTATTTTAATTTTTTCTCTTAGGTAGGACCCACGTTACCTAGATCTACCTCGTCCATTGTATGTGTCCCACAAAAATGGGGGTCCAAAACAAGTTTCAGGTGGGTCCAAGCCTCTGGTGGACCCCAGCAATCATTTTTCCAAGTTCTAAAGGAAAATACTAGAATTTTTAATGCCACGGCCCGCCAGTTAATTGGATCGATTTCATTCTTCGGTTCAACGGCTAAAATGATGCAAGGGTTGGGATGGACGGCTTGGATCATGTATAAACATCAAGGTGGGGCTTGCATGAGTGGCCCACTCTAAAAGAGTACCTTTTCTTTTCTTTTTCTTTTTTTTAAAGAGTGTCGTGTGCTGCCAGTCCAGCGTCCAGAGACGCTGGACAGCTTGCTAAAACACATACAAAATGGTGGGTCCCACAAGGACATGGCCCACCTGATGTATGTATATGTGTATACATACGTATATGTATACAGGTATACACACACACACACACACAGATATATATATATATATATATATATATATATATATATATATATATATATATATATATATATATATATATATATATATATATATAAATATATGTGTAAATACAATATGCCATACAAATTAGGTTATCTCACCTACCACCCATTTGTTAGATGGAGTTGATTTAGCACAATTTGGTGGGGCCCACCACATTCAAGGGAGAGAAAAGAGGAAGGTAGAGAGAGATATATGGTGAGATAGAGGGACCCGACCACTATGGGCTCCTCTCTACATTGTATACATCAATTTGGGTCCCACAACAAGTGGCCCTAAAAACATGAATTAACGGTGGATCACCCACCTTTCTTCCTTCTTCTTGCTCCCCTAGCTTCCTTAGCTCCTTGCCTTCGGGTTTGACGGTGGTAGATGATGAATGAACGGTTGAGATGTGAGATGAGAGGGTAGGGAAGGTGGTCCACACAAGTTGTTGTTGTTTGGGAGAGAGCTTAGGAGGGGTTTAGACGTTGGAATGGTTGCTTGAGAGAGAGAATTTTTTTTAAGAAAAGAGAGAAGTGGAGCATTTAATGGGTGAATGGGATGGAGGGAATGGTGGTGTAAGGAAGGATGATGTGGAGGCATGGTTGAGTTTGAAATTTTGAAAAAGAAGAATGGTGAGGGGAGAGAGAGAGTTGACTTTTGAAAAAAGGGGGAATGGGTTGCATGTACACATGGTATGGTGTGTACTTGACATGAGTTGATGAGACATCTCGTAGTGATTCCCTCGTAATCCGCAACGCACAGTGTTTTCTTCGAATTGAATGCAGACTAACATCTTATAGCTTGGGTATCGGGTCGGTGCGCGAGTCGCGGCGACGGCGCGGTCGCCAAGGTATAAGTTTCGGGTCGAGTCGACTTTGATATGCTGGATTCGACTTAGGTTCGAGCGTAAACGTCGAATACATGTCGAAGATTGTCGAAATTCGACCGGAAATCACGGAAGTTAACATAACGGCATGGTCTAAGATACGGGTCTTACAACTCTCCCCTCCAAATAAAAATTTCGTCCTCAAAATTTACATAATTATCGCAAGAAAACATTACTCATAATAGAAGGGAAAAATAAGGCATCGTCATATAAAATCGAGAAAAATATACAAGATACAATATATGATAAATCTTCAAAGAGATGAGGATAGCGCTCTCGAATCTCAGCCTCACGCTCCCAAGACGCCTCATCAACGGAATGATGACCCCATTGAACCCTTACCAAGGGGATGACCTTGGTCCTGAGGACCTGCTCCTTCCGATTAAGGATACGAACTGGCTGCTCAATGTAAGAAGCGTCCTCACGAACCTCTAGCGGCTGCCAATCAATAACAGGAACTACGTCTGACCCACACTTCCTCAACATAGAGACGTGGAAAACGTTGTAGATGCCAGACAACTCAGATGGTAAGGCAAGCAGGTAGGCCACAGCGCCAACATGCCCAGTGATCTTAAAAGGTCCTATAAATCTCGGAGCAAGCTTGCCCTTCGCTCCAAATCGCACTACGCCCTTTATAGGCGAGACCTTGAGATACACTTTGTCCCCTACATCGAACTCCAAGGGACGACGCCGACGATCAGTAAAACTCTTCTGCCGGCTCTGAGTTGTGCGCATCCTCTGCCTGATGATATCAATAGCCTTTGATGTCTGCTGCACAAGCTCGGGACCTAGGAGACGTCGCTCTCCTACCTCGGTCCAACAACTCAGAGATCTGCACGGTCTGCCATTCAATGCCTCAAAAGGAGCCATGTCAATGGTCGCCTGGTAGCTGTTGTTTTATGCGAACTCAGCCAATCGCAGATGCTCATCCTAGCTACCCTCGAAATCAACCGCGCAAGCCCGAAGCATATCCTCAAGTATCTGATTGACCCTCTCAATCTGGCCATTGGTTTGCGGATGATACGCGGTACTGAGCTGCAAATCAGTACCCATAGCTCTCTGAATGCTCCTCCAAAACTGAGACGTAAACCTTGGGTCTCAGTCAGAAATGATCGAGACTAGAACACCGTGCAGTCTCACAATCTCCTCAACAAATAGCCTGGCGAGTTGGTCCGTATGCCAAGTCTCACAGATCGCAAGAAAATGTGCCGACTTCGTCAGACGGTCCACGACAACCCAGATAGCATTATGACCGCGCTGAGTCCTCGACAGACCCATAACAAAATCGGTAGATACGTGCTCCCACTTCCACATCGGGACACTCAACGGCTGCAACAAACCAGGTGGTCTCTGATGATCGGCCTTGACACACTGACATGTGTCACACTCGGCCACAAAAATGGCGATCTGACGCTTCATCCCCACCTAAAAATACTGTCTCCTCATGTCCTGATACATATTCGTCGAGCCAGGGTGGATAGAAAACCGCGATCGATGTGCCTCAGTCATAAGATCTCTACGCAACTCAGGAATATCTGGGACATAATCGGCCTCTGAAGCGAAGTCCACCATCAGAACTAATCTGCCAATCTGTCTGGCTCTCAGATGCTGCCTCTGCTCGATAATCTTGTAACGACTCATCTGTCTACTAAGCCTCGATCACCCTTGCGACAAAAGATGGTTGAATCGACAGGCTCGATAGCTGAACGATAGAAGACTGCAGACCAAAATCAAAGTCGTACTCTGCTATATCCTCGAGCATCCTCCACTCCTAAATCATCATATGTGCCACTAGGCCTCATGGCTGACGGCTGAGGGCATCCGTCACCACGTTAGTCTTACTTGGGTGGTACTGAAGGTCAAAATCATAGTCTTTCAGAAGCTCCATCCAGCGTCTTTGTCTCATGTTCAGCTTGGACTGAGAGAATAGATACTTTAGGCTCTTGTGGTCAGAGAAGAGCTCGAACCTAACCCCATAGAGGTAGTGCCTCCACACCTTCAGTGCGAAGACAATAGCTGCCAGCTCCAAATCATGCGTGGGGTGGTTCAGCTCATGGACCTTGAGCTGACAAGACGCAAAGGCTACAGACCTACCGTGCTACATCAGGACAACACCCAATTCAATACGTGAGGCATCGGTAAATACAACAAATCCATCACTCCCAGCGAGAAGAGTGAGGACAGGAGCGGACGTCAGACGGTCCTTCAGCTCCATGAATACCTGCTCACATGCGTCAGTCCAAATAAAGTCTACGCCCTTCTAAGTCAACCTGGTCATCGGGGCAGCAATACGGGAGAAACCCTCAATGAAACGCTGATAATAGCCCGCCAAGACAAGGAAACTACAGATCTCGGATGCAGTAGTAGGCTGGCTCCACTGACGCACTGCCTCAACCTTCGAGGGGTCCACTGCAACACCCTCCCTCGTCACCACGTGACCGAAGAACCTCACCTCCTCCTACCAAAACTCGCACTTCTCCATCTTCACATACAGCTAGTGGGCACGGAGGGTCTGCAAAGCGATCTCTAGATGCTGTATATGGTCCTCATGGGTCCTCGAATATATTAGAATGTCGTCGATGAAGACCACCACAAACTGATCGAGATATGGACGGAAGACCTCATTCATCAACTGCATGAAGACCGCGGGTGCATTGGTCACTCCGAAAGACATGACCTGAAACTCAAAATGACCATAACACATCCTGAAAGCCGTCTTCGGGATGTCCTCCTCTCGAACTTGAATCTGATGATAACTGGAATGCAGGTCAATCTTCGAAAAGAATTGTGCACCCTGCAGCTGGTCAAACAAATCATCTATCCTCAGGAGCAGGTACTTATTCTTAATTGTGACCCGGTTGAGCTCGCGGTAGTCTACGCAGAGCCTCAACGAGCCATCCTTCTTCCTGACGAAGAGTACTGGCGCTTCCCAAGGTGAACTGCTCTGACGAATGAATCCCAACTCACGTAACTTGTCCAACTGTCGCTGTAGCTCATGCAACTCCATCAGTGCCATACGTTACAGGGCCTTCGAGATAGGTGCGGTACCGGGTACAAGGTCTATCTGAAACTCTATATGACGGCGAGGCGGTAATCCCGAAATCTCCTGGAACACATCGGAGAAGTCATAGACAATCGGCAACTGATCAATACAAGCGACGACAGGCTCCTCAATGGCGCAGGACATCAAGCATGACAACGGCTCTCCTCTGGGCTCGGCGATGAACTGAAACTGCGGTAAGCCTGGTATGCAGAACGTGACTGTCCTCGCGGAACAATCTAAGATGGCATAGTACTCAGCAAGCCAATCTATGTCCAAAATAACATCGAAGTCTGACATCGGCAACACGTACAAGTCGGCGGGCAAGAAGATGTCACCGACCAGAATAGGGTAAGATGAACAGAAATGGCCCAATCTGTAGTCTTCCCTAAGGGCGTCGATACGATCATTCCCTCACTAGCAGACTCTGTTGGTAATCCAGTCGATCAGTAGAAATCCTCAGACATGAATGAGTGCGAAGCACCGAAATCAAACAGTACATGTGCGATGCATGAAGAGACTGGAAGCATACCCTCTACGACTCCTCCAGAAGTCTGCGGGTCCTGCTGTGCCGCATAAAATCTAGTCTGAGCTGGCTGTGGAGGTGCCTGTCCCCTGTGAGGTCCCTGCTGGTGCTGCTGCTGATGTCACTGAGGTGCTCAAAACTGCTGCCTTTGCTACTATGACCTCGGAGGCTGGTGCTGATGCTGCTGCTGAGGGGGCCTCGGTGGTGGGATCTGCTGTCGCTGCTGCTGTGGAGGCTGCTGTGGTACTCTAGGCTGCTGTGGTGCTCTTGGCTGCTGTTGACGAGGTCGGAGACACTCCCACCTACGGTGCCCTATCCCACCGCATCCATAACAGGTGTTAGAAAGCTGTCTCTGAGGTGGTGCCGCTGGGGGTGTTGACTGTGCTACTGGTGCTCTGGCGGATGGGTGGCTCCTGAATCTCTGTGGTCGTCGATGCTGCTGTGAGCTACTGGAGGGGGCATGCCTCTTCTGACCCCTCCTCTAATCTCGGTCGACCTGCGTGCCGGCCCACTCCGTCTCATAAATCTGAGCTCTCCGCATCATTGCCTGGAAAGTCGGGAGCTCGTGCCCAATAACACGGCCTCGGAGATCGTAACGTAAGCCGTTCTCAAAATGGCTGGCCTTCCGCCCCTCATCGTCAACCATATATGGCGCAAACCTCGATAGCACCACAAAACGGGCCACGTACTGTGCCACGGTCATGTCTCCCTGCACCAGAGTCTCGAACTCTTATGCTTTCTGACGACGGATATGATCAGGGAAGTACTGCTCCTCGAATTGGTCTATAAAATCATCCCATGTCCAGACGAAGTCGGGCCCTACAACACGGGTAACGGAAGTCCACCAATGCTCGACCTCGCCCTGGAAGAGAAATACTGCTAACCGGACTCGCTGCTCGGTCGTACATGACATGGTATCGAAAATCTTCTCCACATCGGAGCGCCATCTCTCTATTGCAGTCAGATCTGGCTCACCCTGAAAATGTGGGGGATCAAGCCGTCTGAACTCAAGAAGAAGGGCACTCGCGCGTTTCTGCTCTGCTTGAGCTGGAGAAACAACTGGGCGCCTGCCCTGTCCCTGGAGTGCAGCTGTCATAACCTGTAACATTTACTGTAACTGAGAAGCACTCACAGGTACAGTCGGCTCCGCATCGGTCTCAGGTGAAGGAATGTTATCCTCAGGCAAGGGAGCAGGGATCTCAGGCGGTGGAATGGGAGGCGCAGGTGGTAGCGTCGGAGCCTCAGGTGGTGGATCGGGGCGTGCTAGGGTCGCTCTCTTGGGCAGCATGTCCTATAGGAAATAACAATAACGCCAATCATCCTTAAGAATCGCATGTTGGGGAACTAAATCGTAAGGTTTTGCACTTGAAACCTAACCATCTTAAACTCATAGCAAACATGTGATGCCGTTCTCAGTTATTCCCAAGTTATGCTCTGATACCAACTTTTGTCACTCCCCAAACTCGAGAACTGGGCTTATAAAATTCTCGATCACCGAATCCGGCGCTGACAGCCTCCATAGTACCCCATTCTCGGCTCTCGGCACCCATATACCAGGTTCCGATCCTGGGATGCTACAAGGAGGATTTCTAATATCCATTTGATTTGTAATGAGCATAACATAAGCATAACCCACAGACAATAACCACAAGAACACCACCACAAAATTCACTATGATCAAAAACTTTAAGCACAATGCGTAGGAAAGGAAAATATAAAATAGTGATAATAACAAAAACTCCAGAAGCTCGGCTGCACGCTCCAACTGTGGCGAGACTAAGGCTACGTCCTCACGTCACCTGCACGCATCAATCGTGCATAAGCTTATAGAAAGCTTAGAGGGAGGTGTAAGTGTGTGCGCAATACGAGCGTGCTCAGAATGTAAGGTCAGAATAATGCTGTAATGTGCTGATGAGTATATGAATGCCATCAACTGTACCAAGGCTATGCGGTGTAAGATATGAATGCGATCGGCCACATCCAGGCCATGCGATGTAGAATGCAAGTCAAGCATGTCAATCCTCATCATATATCAGTATAGTTCTCATTCTGGATAATCATCGGGGTTTAGTACACTCTACGCCAGCTTGTCGTCCCTATCCGAACGCACAACTGGGAGAGCAGAAGAGACCTCACTATCCGCCTGCCAATATCGGGCCTGGGTCGTCGATAGTGCACCAATTTCTCAAGCTGGTCAAACTCAATATAGAAGTTGTCGCCTCACTCAGGCGGGTAAGGTCACACCCCTTTCCAACTGACCACGGCACAGTGGGAGACGCGGCCTGCTAGTATACGGCCCTCGCGCGCTCGTGTCTCCACTCGGTCTCGACGTTGGAGTCATCCTCTGGTACCATTGGGTTTAGTGATTTTCACTCTGGGACTTCTATGGCGTCCGTATGCTAGAACCAAACATTTTTGATATCCAATCCAGCTACCCACGATGCATCTGTGGAGGCTATGGCCCTGATGTCGGTGGGGCATACAATAATAACGATCATACAAATACAAGTGTGTGAGTCATACTACCAGTCATGCAACAGTCCTACGTGTACCGTGCACTCATGTAGGGCTACTCCGCCTATCAGGGAGCCCATAAACAGTTCTCCCGAAGGCATATGCTATGATCAGTCACTTCTCATATCAGTCATACATATGATGCGAATGATAATGAATCATGGATCTATACAAAACATGAATATAGAGATGGACTCTGTGTATAACTGAGATGGGCCTAGACGGCCTATTTACTACAAGTATGGGTCTATTAGTGGGCCTTAGGGAGTGTTACAATGCGGACATTTAACCAACATTGTACCTATAATGTGGACGTCGAACCAACATTGTTCCCAAGGCATTATGCGTTATAAACATTATTATATACACCACGGAGGAATCACGCATTGCAATGGACCTAATTGCACCCCATTGGCCTTTAATACATCAATTGGGCCGTATCATATGGGCCTTATATTCATCAAGTGGGCCGTATCATTGGTTCGCACCAACGGCCTTACGTACATTGCAATGGGCCATAACCCATGGGCCTTACATATATCGCATTAACCTCATAACATGGGTCTCAAAATGTAATAAGGTGGGCCTAATCACATGTCAAGATGGGCCTAAATACATCAGCCCATATATACCGAAGTGGGCCTCATGTGAGGCCCGCTAAAATGTTTATTTTCCTATCCAATCTGTTGATAAGGTCATATGAATAGGGGCCCACTATACTGTCTATTTACACCCAATCTGTCCAGGCCAATAGTGATGTTTATTTGCCATCTAAACAGTCCATAAAGTCGTGTGGACCTAGAGCCCATGGTGACGTTGGTTCGCCATCCAAACTATTCATGAGGCCACTCAGACTGGGCCCACCATGCTGTTTACATCCAACCTGCTCACAAGGTTATGTGGACGGCCCACGGTAATGTTTATTTGTAATCCAATCTATTCATAAGGTCAGGGTAGGGCCCACTGTAATATTTATTGTTCCAAACTGTTGGTGAGGGCACGTGAGCCAGGGGCCCACCATAATATTCATTTTCCATCCAACCTGTATATAAGGTCACGTGGACCAGGGTAGGACCCATTGTAATATTTATTTGTCATTCAAACCTGTTCATAGGGTCACATGATTTTGGGCCCACCATACTAGATGGCATGGGTATACAATCATACATCGTGGTGGGCCGTGGACACCCCACAGTGTGGCCGTCCGATGGGGCCCACTGGAGATGTTTATTAGCCATCCAAACCTGTTCGTGAGGTCACATGGGACTAGGGCCCACCATAACATTTATTTACATCCAAATCGTCCATAAGGTCCCTGGACCAGGGGCCCGCCGTGTTGTGTATTCGTCAGCCAACCTATTTATAAGGTCACTTAGACCTAGGGTGGGTGTGGGCCCATCGAAATGTGTTTTGCAAATCCAGTCCACCCATTATGTATGTCCCACTTGGCTAGGGGTTCAGACCAAGTTTCAACCATGTTCAAAATTCGGGTAGGCCGCACCAAACGCTTTACACGTCTTAGGCATATCTTCACATGATTTTAGATGGTATGGCCCACCTGAGTTCCGTATACGGCTGATTTTTGGCAAGGGTGTCACTGCCCTATGGGGCCACCTAATGAATGGGGAGGATGTTCGAAACACATCACGTGGGACCCATAGTTGGGGCCGTGAGCCCCAGCCAGGCCGTCCACCAGCCAGCGCTGGACGTTGGGCGTCTTGGCATAGCAGCAATAGCTGCTTCATTTTTATTTTATTTTATTTTATTTTTTTCTCTTAGGTAGGACCCACGTTACCTAGATCTACCCCGTCCATTGTATGTGTCCCATAAAAATGGGGGTCCAAAACAAGTTTCAGGTGGGTCCAAGCCTCTGGTGGACCCTAGCAATCATTTTTCCGAGTTCTAAAGGAAAATACTAGAATTTTTAATGCCACGGCCCGCCAGTTAATTGGATCGATTTCATTCTTCGGTTCAACGGCTAAAATGATGTAAGGGTTGGGATGGATGGCTTGAATCATGTATAAACATCAAGGTGGGGCTTACATGAGTGGCCCACTCTAAAAGAGTACCTTTTCTTTTCTTTTTCTTTTTTTTAAAGAGTGCCGTGTGCTGCCAGTCCAGCATCCAGAGACGCTGGACAGCTTGCTAAAACACACAAAATGGTGGGTCCCACAGGGACATGGCCCACCTAATGCATGTATACGTGTATACATACGTATATGTATACATGTATACACACACACACACACACACACACACACACACACACACACACATATATATATATATATATATATATATATATATATATATATATATATGTATATCTATATAAATATATATATGTATATCTATATAAATATATGTGTAAATACAATATGCCATACAAATTAGGTTATCTCACCTAAAATGTGATGGGCCACCCATTTGTTAGATGGAGTTGATTTCGCACAATTTGGTGGGGCCCACCACATTCAAGGGAGAGAAGAGGGAGGTAGAGAGAGATATACGGTGAGATAGAGGGACCCCGCCACTATGGGCCCCTCTCTACATTGTATACATCAATTTGGGTCCCACAACAAGTGGCCCTAAAAACATGAATTAACGGTGGATCACCCACCTTTCTTCCTTCTTCTTGCTCCCCTAGCTTCCTTAGCTCCTTGCCTTCGGGTTTGACGGTGGTAGATGATGAATGAACGGTTGAGATGTGAGATGAGAGGGTAGGGAAGGTGGGCCACACAAGTTGTTGTTGTTTGGGAGAGAGCTTAGGAGGGGTTTAGACGTTGGAATGGTTGCTTAAGAGAGAGAATTTTTTTTAAGAAAAGAGAGAAGTGGAGCATTTAATGGGTGAATGGGATGAAGGGAATGGTGGTGTAAGGAAGGATGATGTGGAGGCATGGTTGAGTTTGAAATTTTGGAAAAGAAGAATGGTGAGGGGAGAGAGAGAGTTGACTTTTGAAAAAAGGGGGAATGGGTTGCATGTACACATGGTATGGTGTGTACTTGACATGATTTGATGAGACATCTCATAGAGATTCCCTCGTTATCCGTAACGCGCGGTGTTTTCTTTCGAATTGAACGCAGACTGACATCTTCTAGCTTGGGTATCGGGTCGGTGCGCGAGTCGCGACGTTAGAACCGCGGACGGCACGGTCGCTAAGGTATAAGTTTCGGGTCGAGTCGACTCTGATATGCGGGACTCGGCTTAGATTCGAGCGTAAACGTCGAATACATGTCGAAGATTGTCGAAATTCGACCGGAAGGATCGCGTAAGTCAACGGAATGGTACGGTCTAAGATACGGGTCTTACATAGGGGTAGTCCCGATTGAGAGAGTTATTTACTCTATCGGAGATTGTGTTATCTTTTTTTTTTTGTAACTTCACCTTATGTTGTAATCCGACGTTAAATACTTAGAATAAAAAATGAAACTTTTTTATTGAGTTGACTTCAGTTATATCTCTCTTCCATTGTCCTTCAGCACTTTCTATTCTGTCTTACAGGTAATTGGTCTTGAGATGTTCAGCATTCTAAGGATGAGACAACAGTTGCCCATTTAAATCTTCTAACCATACGTTCTGGGGCGGATGGTGCTTGAGACGATATAGGGACCTTCCCATTTGGGTCCTAATGTACCTGCCCCAACTTCCTTCGTGTTTGGAAACATTTTTTGAAGGACCATATCCCCGGCTCAGAATCGTCTGACTTTGACTCGGCTGTTGTAAAACCGAGACACTTACTTCTGTCTAGCCATCATTGTCAATCGAGCTCTTTCTCTTTTCTCTTCCAGCAGATCGAGCCCGAGCGAGAGGAGTTCGCTATTTTCTTGTTCACTGAACGTGTTGACTCGGGCTGAACTAATACCGATCTCAATCGGGGCAACTGCTTCAGAGCCATAACAAAGGGAGAAGGGAGTTTCTCTCGTGGCATTCCGTGCTATAGTTCGATAGGCCCACAATATATTTGGAAGTTCCTCGACACATGCTCCCTTTGCTTCACCGAGCTTCATTCAGAGGTGCTGCTTTATAATCTTGTTAACAGCCTCGACCTGTCCATTCGTCTGAGGGTGATGAGGCGAGGCGTACACGTTTCGGATCCTGAGATTTCTGTACATCTCACGGAATTGTTTGCTATCGAACTGCCTTCCATTATCGGTAATAATAGTCCGAGGTGTTTCGAATCGACAGACGATATTTTTCTAGACAAAGCCTGTGATTCTTTGCTCGGTAATTTTCGCCAATGGCTCGGCCTCGGCCCACTTCGTGAAATAATCTACTGCAACCACAATGAATTTAGTCTGACCCTTCCTCAGAGAAAAGGGCCTGATGATGTCGATCTCCCACTGTGCGAAGGGCCACGGTCCCGACATCGGAGTTAGTTCCTCGGGAGGTTGTCTCGGGATAACTGCAAATCGTTGACACTTGTCACACCTTTGAACGAATTTCTTAGAATCATGTTGTATAGTCGGCCAGTAGTACCCCTGTCGCAAGACTCTATTGGCGAGCGAGAGTCCCTTTGAGTGGTTCCCACATATTCCTTCGTGTATCTCCTGTAAGACATAGTCGGCTTCGTGGGACTCGACACATCTTAGTAAGGAAGCATAAAACCCCCTTTTGTATAGTATCCCATTCAAGATGGTGTAGCGCGACGCTTGAACTTTTAACCGCCGCGCCTCGGTGTGGTCTTTCAGCAGTTCTCTATAATTGAGATAACGGATGATTGGGTCGAACTAAGTGGTTTTCGAGTCGATAGGAAGTATAGCCGAGCCTATCGGCTCATTTATACTTGGTTCAGCTACATATTCGACCGGGACCGACCGAGGTAGGTCGTCTTTGTCGGCTGAGGCGAGCTTTGCTAACAAGTCAGCTTTGGCATTATTGGTCTTAGGTATCCGATTTACTTCACATTTCTGGAAACCGCTGATTAATTCTTTAGCCTTTTCCATGTATGCCTTCAGTTGTTCTTTTCGAGTTTGAGAAACACCAGAAACTTGGTTAACGACCAGCTACGAGTCACTGAAAATATTGAGATGAGTTGCGCCTAAACTCCCAGCGAGTCTAAGGCCGAGTAATAAGGCCTCGTACTCTGCTGTATTGTTTGACGCTTGAAATCCAAATCGCAAGGTATATTGTATAAAAGTTTGATCAGGAGTTTCTAATACCACCCCGACCCCGCTTGCCTTGGAGGTAGATGAACCGTCGACGAATAGTTTCCAGGGAGCCAGGTCGGGCAATGGGCCGAGAGAGGAAGAAGCCACTGGTTCAGTAACCTTCTCAGAATTAGGTTTCGTGTTATAATTTGAGGCCACTTCAACAAGAAAATCGACGACAGCTTGCCCTTTTATGGCTATCCTCGACCTATACTGTATGTCAAATTCGCTCAACTCGACTGCCCACTTTGTAAGTCGGCCGGAAGCTTCTGGCTTTTGAAGAATCTGGCGTAACGGTAAGTGTAACACCCTGAAAATCGGGGGTCGTGTATAAACTCAACTCCCGAGTTCCAGACCGTCACTTATGCAACAAAGATGATTATGATTCAATGTTGTCTGATTTAAAGCATTCACATGAGTAAAAGTATACCAAAACTGCAATTCATGCTTCAGATCCAGTGATAAAAGCAAGGGGAAGACTAAACAATATATATATCACTGTATGGAAAAACAAAGTAAATCTCGTCTGTCTCTAAAGTATGAATACATCTCTGAGTCTCATATACATATACATGAACAAAAGTAAATGTTCAAAATGGTCCCACTGAAGTCCCATCAATCCAGGTCGCCTACGCAAAGCCATCATGATACTGCATGTACGATAACTCATCCTGGTCCTCGTCGAAGTCTGGCTCTGCCTCCTGGATCTCAGCCTCACCTGCATCTACAACAGGGTCTGGTGGGTGTTGCAAACACCATCCCATAACGTGGGAGTGAGTGATCAACTCAATGAAATCATAGAGCAAAGATTAGCATGTTCATAATTCAATCATGCGATAATAGTAAAGCAGTAAATCAGACAATCCTAATACTGTTGTTAACGTAAGATGACATGACGTGATGTATGTCCTCACCGACGATCTCCCTCATACGGCAACATCTTACGACCGCGGCATGCCATACTCCCTAGAGTGCTCTACATCTTCCAGGCACATGCAATGTTATGGTGATATGATTTTCAAGTTGTTATTAGTCCATTCAAACAGCAGGATTGGGAAACTAAGGTACTTCCCTTGTATCAATCCCAACACAGATCCTGTCTAGGGTCGTCACTCCTAGTAATCTCATACGATGTATATTTCGTAGGTCGCTGCAAGGGTTGCCAGGGCTGTTGCTCGCACTCGTTGCACCGCTCCCCCATCACCTTATCAATACAGGCCTACCGTACTCTATTGCAACGGAAGGGTCGTCGCCTCCCGTGGACTCAGAATACGCTCGTGGTCACTACAAAGGACTCGTCGCCTGATCAGTGTAGGCCGACAGCTAGAATATAGTGTCTCATACCACCATAATCTGCTCACGAGTCTAGGTGCTCACTGGTCACTACGGGGAGGTTTGTGGCCCCATCGTAGGCCGACAGCTCGACCACGGTGTCCCATACCACCATGCCCGGCTCATGAGTCTTCGTAGATCAAGGTACCATGGTTAACAGGGTTTACAATGGTAAGTTCAGTACTCTAGGTTCAAGCAGTTATGACTCATACAAGGTGAACATTTATCGGCCAGTCGGGTTACTTGACGGGCTCGACTAGCGCGATCGCATCTCAAGTCGAACGACATGAAGTGCGTAAAACACTTCGCGTGGCCTAACCACTGCCGCCAACTTCAAACACGACTCGCGTTCATCGACGCGTTGTCCGTGGCCAAGACCAGCCAACCACGAATTCGATCGGTTACCGACTGCCTGGACTAAGTATAGTCCCAAACAATTATGGAATCACATCAGCAATTCATATATGAATATTGGAATTGAAATACAATCATGTGAGCATGTTAACACATGTTATAACATTCAACTTAGGCAAATCTTCAAGCACATATATTTCATGCATGTAAGGAAATCATGCATATAGTCAACATGTAGGAAATCATTTAGGTCAGCATATTAATTGAGAAATCAATCTCAAACTAATTCATAATATTATTCATTTCAATACATACTAATACAAGCATTTATACAAACACATACACTACACACTTAAGTCTACATATAGTATGTTGACCCGAAGTGCGCAATTAGGCGAATCTCTTCTCCAAACTAATTATGCACGTATTCCTAACTTCCTAATGTGACAACAAACCATGTCAATCACATCAACAAAATATGAACGTAATCTGTACTTCATACAAAGGACTAAAATGCCCTAAATCTCATATTCTTCGTTAATTTACGAAACAGGAAACGGAGAGCATGTTGTACATGTCAAACGGTGATGCCGTCGATAATTTACTATTAAACGACATTGAAAGCGTTGTAAACCGTCAATCAAAGCGTCTAAAATTCTCACCTTATGTCTTGTAGACTCGTGAATTGAAACGGAGCGTATACGCTTCGTCTACGACAGTAGGAGAACCTGTTTTACGAAGTACGTTAGCTAACACGCTACGAATCCAAGTAATCCCTAAATCAGCAACTTTTAGGGTCGTTTCATACCTGAAAAAGCAGAGAAATCACCGGCCAGGTGATTGGAAAGAGTTGCTGAAGCACGTGCAATCAGCGACACGAAGGCGGAAAAAATCCTTCTACTCTCTCTCTCAAACTCTCTCCTTTTCTCTCTCTCAAAGCTAAGGTTTTGCAATTTTCGGATGGGAGAGAGGAATGAGGGTTTCAACCCCTTTTATAAGCTTAAAAATGCCAGAAACAGGCTCCAAAATGAAGTTTACTTAGTGCATATCCAATTCGGGGCTGTTTCGGTCCAAAAGATGCTTTCTGGTGGTCCCCTAGTCGAATGCGATCGGACTTAAGCTCATGCGTACTAGATATAACATGTATTAAGTTTTCAGTCTGGCAGGGTTAGCAGATCACACGTGGCGGACCAGTTTCAGTTCAGCGGTCACCGCACGTAGATCAGGGCTAAAAGTCTCATGATATAAAATAGAAATTTCTCCTGATCCGAGGGTGTAATCTGGATGAATTCTAACGGTCAGAACGCTTAATACTGACGCATCAAGTTGTGTGCTAGATTTGAATTTGAAATTCTAATTCTGTCCCTATTCATACTCTCTTCAGTCCGGGCTCAATGAAATGGCCTGCGATTGTCGGTTTGACTTGATTTTTGAAATGAGTGTCAAGTCCAACTAGGCGGTTCTAACGGTCTAAGATAGGAGGTATCGGACTTTCGACGTGCGGTCTAGATCCAATACAAAAATTTAAAGCGGTCCAGAGAACAAACCTGCTTAGAGTTTGATCCGAGGTTATAGAGTATTATAGAGTCCTTTGTTCTACTCGATTTGGGTCTTGTAGAACGTATTTAAAGTGATCAGGGACTATTTCCCAGCCACTCCAGCGTTGCGCTAGCTAACTTACGCTTAATTTTCATAGAAATTAATTCTACGTGATTTCGGGTCGAGTTGGTACTCGAGCCCAAGTATGGATTTTTTATGGGCATTACAGTAAGTCAGTCACAACGATGATGGTGTGAGCCTTAAAGTATGGCTGCAGTCACCACGAGGATACTACCAGAGTTAAGGCTACTTTCTCGAGCTGAGGATACCTTATTTTTGCTGGTAATAAGGCTTTGCTGACATAGTACACTAGTAGCTGCTTCCCTTCGTTCTCTCGTATTAGGGCCGAGCTGACTACTGCATCGGATACAGGCAGATATAATAATAAAGCTTCTCCTAGCTTGGGCTTAGACAGCAGTGGTGGGGACCCGAGATAAGTCTTCAGTTCTTGAAATATTTTTTCACTTTCTTCCGTCCACTCCATCGTCTGTCGTCCCTTCAATTGCTTGAAGAACGGGAGACATTTATCTGTGGCTCGGGACAGAAAGCGATTAAGCGCGGCTACTCTCCCTATCAATCTTTGAATGTCTTTGATTATTTTTGAAGACTCTATATCAAGTAAAGCTTTGATTTTCTCGGGATTCGCTTCGATTCCTCGCAGGCTAACGAGGAAACTAAAGAATTTTTTCAAGCTTACACCAAAAGCACACTTGCTAGGATTCAACTTCATTTTGTACTTATGTAAAGTCAGAAACAGTTCTTCTAGATCCGCCACATGGTCGGCTACTTGTACACTTTTGACGAGCATATCGTCGATATATACTTCCATCGTTCAGCCGATTTGCCGAGCGAACATTTTGTTCACTAACCTTTGATACGTTGCTCTGGCGTTCTTCAAACCAAATGGCATCACTCGGTAACAATAAAGGCATTTGTCAGTGACAAAGGTAGTTTTTGATTTATCAGTTTCGTGCATTATAATTTGATTGTATCCTGAATAGGCATCTATAAAATTAAGTATTTCATGAACTGTAGTACTGTCTACCAATTGATCAATACGGGGAAGAGGGAAACTATCCTTGGGGCAGGCTTTGTTTAAATCTGTATAATCTATACAGAATCGCCACTTCCTATTAGCTTTTCTCATGAGTACAACATTAGCTATCCAGTCTAGGTAGTATATCTCCTCAACGAATCTGGCTTTAAGGAGCTTGCCGACTTCCTCTTCAATGATAGCATACCTTTCTGGACCAAGAGGACGCCTCTTCTGTCGGATGGGCCTGTAAGTCGGGTCGATGTTGAGTCGGTGCGTTATGACTGAAGGATCGATCCCTGACATATCTTCGTGGCTCCAGGCGAATATATCGGCATACCGTCGAAGCAAAGCGATCAGTTTTTCTTTAAGAGGCGAACTCAGAGACGAGCCGATTTGCACTACTTTTGACGTGTTTGTCTCGGTTAAAGGTTCCGAGACGAGTTCTTCCATCAGTTGCCCCCGTTCATGAGATCCAATTCGAGGGTCCAGCGATTCAATCATCGATACTTCTGTCGGTGCCTTGACTGCGGTGGCATAGCATCATCAGAAATCTTGTTGATCTCCTTTCACAATTCCTACTCCCGACTCAGTCAGGAATTTCATAGAAAGATGGTACATAGATACCACGGCTTGAAGGAGACTTAGGGATGGTCAACCGAGAATAGCGTTATATACCGACGGTTGGTCCATGACCAGGAAGTCGACCATCGGGGTTGTCTGGTGAGGCGCAGTTCCGACAGTGAGTGGTAGTGAAACGACTCCCTCGGGAAGTACCTGTCCACCCGAGAATCCTATGAGTTGGGATTTGGACCGGTCGTAAGACCGACCGCCCTATACCCATCTTGTTGAATGCTTGGGTGAATAGCACATCCGCCGATGATCCCGTGTCCACTAATATTCGGAACACTTTCCTATTGGCGATGGTGAGGGCGACTACGAGCGCATCATCATGAGGATGATGAATGCCTCGAGCGTCTTCCTTAGTGAACGAGATACAATATTTCTCTCTTTTCTTTTCTTTGGGAGGCCGGGAAAACAGAAGAATCTCAGACTCCGGAAGATTGATGCTTCTGGCATGATTCTTTCGTGCATTGTTGAAATCCCCACCGCCTTGATGCCCTCCGATAATCGTATGGATCTCTTCTGTGGGCCGATCTTCACTCGGTCCTACTGGAGCACCGGATCCTTCTGTATGTTCTCTGAGTCGGCCTTCTTTAATTAGTCGCTCGATCTCATCTTTCAAGTGATAACGATCACTTGTGTTGTGACCATGGTCACGATGACAGTGGTAAAACTTGTTCTTATTTCGATGATTTAAATTTCGTCGAAGTTTTTCGGGCCAATCGACGTAACCTTCGTTCTTGATTTCCATCAATACTTATTCTGGGGATTTGTTCAGAGGGGTGTATGTAGAAAATCTCCTGTTGGGTCACTTACCCGACCTGCCGTCGTCTCGTACCCGGTCATCTTTTCGCTTCTTTCCTCCGGCTGAGTCGGCTTCTTTCTTGGCCGGCTCTTTAGCCGAGGGTTTTGCATTCTGGACCTTCTCCCGTAGGAGTCGGGTCTCCTCAGCATCGGTGTATTTGTCCGAACGAATCATGAATTCGCCCAGAGTCTCGGGCGGGTTCTTGTCCAGTAACGCCAAAAAGGGTTTGTCTCTCACCCCTTGCATGAGAGCGTTAAGAGCTGTCTCCTCAGAATGCTTTCGAACCTGCAGAGATTCGAAGTTGAAGCGCTTAATATAATCTTGCAACAGCTCTCCTTCTTTCTGGACTATGTTGTTTAGATGTGTGGACGGTTTTAGCTTCTTCTTTCCACCAATAAAATTGTTGAGGAAAGCGTCATTAAGTTCAGCGAATGACTTAATCGACTTCGGTTTTAATTGCTTAAACCAAAACCGGGCCATATCAGTCAGGGTAAGAGAGAAGGCCCCGTGTAACGCCCTAGAAAAATCCGTACCTGGGCTCGAGTACCAACTCGACCAGAAATCGCGTAAGATTAATTCCTTTGGAAAATAGGTGTAAGTTAGCTAGCGCAACGCTAGAGTAGCTGGGAAATAGTCCCTGATCACTTTAAATACGTTTTACAAGACCTAAAGCGAGTAGAACCAATGACGCTATAATACTCTAAAACCTCGGGTCAAACTCTAAGCCGGTTTGTTCTCAGGACCTCTTTGAAACTTTATATTGGATCTAGACCGCGCGTCGAAAGTCCGATACCTACAATCTTAAACCGTTATAACCGCCTAGCTAGACTTGACAATCATTTTGAAAATCAAGTCCAACCGACATTCAGAGGCTATTTCATTGAGCCTGGAGTGAAGAGAGTGAGAATAGGGTTAGATTTGGAATTTAAAATTCAAATCTGGCACACGGCTTGACGCGTCAGTATTAAGCGTTCTGACCGTCAGAATTCAGCCAAATTACACCCTTGGATCAGGAAAAATTTCTATTTCATATCATGAGACTTGTAGACCTGATCTACGGGCGATGACCGCTGAACTGAAACTGGACCGCCACGTGCGATCTACGAACACTACTGGTCTGAAAATGGGATGTGAGCGACATCCGACGTGCATGAACTTAAGTCCGATCGCGTTCGGCCAGGGGACCACCAGAAATATCTTTTTGGACTAAAACAGTCCCGATTTGGTTAGGCATCAAGTAAACATTGTTCCCAAGCCTGTTTTGGGCATGTTTGGGGTTATAAAAGGGGCTTAAACCCTCACTTCTCTCACCCATCCGAATTTGTTAGAAACCCTAGCTAGTGTGAGAGAAAAGGTGAGAGATTGTGAGAGAGAGTGGGAGAGAAGTTCCTGCTGCTTGCACTACGTGTTGCACGTGCTTAAGCAGCGCGCCTCAATCACTTTTTCGGCGATTTCGCTGCGATTCTAGGTAAGAAAATACCCCAAATACTTGCTGATTTAAGGTTCCTTTGGTTCCTTAGCATGGTAGCTGATACATCTTAAAAATAGGTTCCCGGTTCACCGTAGACGAAGCGTACACGCTCCGTTTGAATCAATACACGTATAGGAGAAAAGGTGCGGATTTTAGACGCTTTGATTGACTGTTTTCAACGCTTTCAATGTCGTTTAATGGTAGATTATCGACGGCAACGCCGTTTGACATGTACAACATGCTGCCCGTTTCCTTTTTCGTAAGCAGACGAAAAATATGAGATTTAGGGCATTTTAGTCATTTGTAGGAAATACTGTTTTCATCCATATTTTGCTGATGTGATTGACATGGCTTCTTGTCGCATTCGGATATTAGGAATGCATGCATAATTAGTTTGGCGAAGAGATTCGCCTAAATGCGCACTTTGAGTCGACATACTATATGTAGACTTAAGTGTGTAGTTTAAGTGTTTGTATAAATGTTTGTATTAGTATGTATTGACTTAAATGGTGTTATGAACTAGTTTGAGATTGAATTCTCAAATTATATGCTGATGTAAATGATTTCCTACAGGTTGGCTATATGCATGATTTCATTATATGTATGAAATGCATGTGTTAGATGATTTACTTAAGTTGTATGTTATAACATGTGTTAACATGTTCACATTATTGTATTTCATTTCCACTACTCTCATATGATTTCTGATGTGAATTCATATATGTTTGGGACTATACCTAGTCCAGGCAGTCGGCAACCGAGCAAGTTCGTGGTTGGCTTATCTTTGCCGCGAACGACGCGTCAATGAACACGAGTCGTGTTTTGGAGTTGGCGGCAGTGGTTAGGCCACACGAGGTGTCTTGTGCACTTCATGTCGTTCGACTTGAGATGCGCTCGTGCTAGTCGAGCCCGTCAAGTAACCCGACTGGCCATTGTATGTTCACCTTGTATGAGTCATAACTGCTTGAACATAGGGTACTGAACTTACCATTGTAAATCCTGTCAACCATGGTACCTTGATCCATAAAGACTCATGAGTCGAGCATGGTGATATGGGACACCGTGGTCGAGCTGTCGGCCTAGGCTGGGGCCACAAACCTCCCCGTAGTGACCAGTGAGCACCTATGACTTGTGAGCAGATTATGGTGGTATGGGACACTATATTCTTGCTATCGGCCTACACTCATCAGGCGACGAGTCCTTTGTAGTGACCGCGAGCGTATTCTGAATCTACGGGAGGCGACGACCCTTCCTTAGCAGTGAGAGTACAGTAGGCCTGTATTGATAAGGTGATGGGGGAGCGGTGCAACGAGTGCAAGCAACAGCCCTGACAGCCCTTGCAGCGACCTACAAAATATACATCGTATGAGATTACTAGGAGTGACGACCCTAGACAGGATCTGTGTTGGGATTGATATAAGGGAAGTACCTTAGTTTTCTAATCCTGCTGTTTGAATGGATTAATAATAACTCGGTAACCATATCACCATCACATTGCATGTGCCTGGAAGATGTGGAGCACTGAGAGTACGCAAGCATGCCGCGGACGCAGATGGTGCCGTATGAGGAAGAATGTCGGTGAGGGCATCCATCATGTCATGTCATATTGCATTAACAACAGTATTAGGAATGTTTGATTTACTGCCTTACATTATCGCATGATTGATTTGAGAACATGCTAATCTTTGCTCTATTATTCCACTGAGTTAGCTACTCACTCCCACGTTACGGGATGGTGTTTGCAACACCCACCAGACCCTGTCTTAGATGCAGGTGAGGCAGCAATTCAGGAGGCAGAGCCGGATTATGATGAGGACCAGGACGAGTTCTCATATATGCAGTACCACGACGGCTTTGCTTAGGTGGCCTGGATTGACGCGACTTCTCAGTGAGACTATTTTTGACATTTGATTTCTGTTTATTTACATGTATATGAGACTCAGAGATGTATTCATACTTTGGAGACAGTTGAGATCGATTTTGTTTTCCATACAGTGATATGTATATTCTTTAGTCTTTCACTTGCTTTTATCACTAGATCTGGAGTATGAATTGCAGTTTTGATATACTTTTACTCATGTGAATGCTTTAACTCAGACAACATTGAATCATAATCATTTTTGTTGCATAAGTGACGGTCTGGAACTCGGGAGTTGGGTTTATACACGACCCCTAATTTTCAGGGTGTTACACCCCAGGTCGATTTTTTTGGAGAAGGGAGTTATCTGAGGCAGGAGGAACCTCTCTGGTAACCGTGCTTGCATCACTTCGACTACAAATGGAGAAACTTTTTTCTCAGATCTGGTCGGGTTTTTGTTCCAATCGTGCTTCATGTCTGCCATCTCTTTTTTCATCTTTTTCGGACCTCATTCTTTAAGTCTTGCATATCGGTTTTTCAAGGTTCTGCACTCTCCGCCGTTTCTTCTACAGGAAGCTGACTTCGCCTCCTCTAATTTATTTTATGTCGCAGATCAGAGGGGGGTAAAACGGCTGTTACAGAACGAGCCGGCGCTGGCTGACTCGGTCCTTGATGTTGAGTCGGTTCTCGAGGCGACTGTGGAGTGGAAGACTGTGCCACAGACGCTAGCGGGAGAACCTATGCTAACTCATGACGCTGTTGCATCTGTTGATTACACAGTTGTTCCAGCATATGTTTCATAACAGCCATCTCGGAACGCATCTCTTGGACTTCTCGATCAAGTGTGCGTTCCCTCAGTTAAGCTGGCTGGCGGTCGCAGGCGGCGTTGTTGGAGGTATCGTTGGGGCAGCTCCATGAGCTGTGCTGGCAGCGGCCTCCCCCGCTTTATCTAGATCCGTCCTCCTAGTTCTTTCCATTCAATGAATCGCAGAAAACGGCTTTTTGTCTGAATTCCCACAGACGGCGCCAAACTATTGGTGTATTTTTATGGAACGATTTCTCCTAGACGGATCTTCTGCCACCTGCACAATCGACAGTATCAAGGGGACCCTGACTAGAGCCGGGGAGCCTCCGATGCTTAAGTCAGTTGTCTAATTAATGGCAAAGGGTTTCTTTAGTTTTGTGTTGCGTACCTGCTTCTGTAAAAAGCTTGGCTATTTATAAATCTTAGGAATCCTTATCATACGAGGATTCTTTTCCTAATTATCCGGAGATTTACTCCTCTTCGCTGATTGCTCTCGATCCCAAGGATCTCGGGATCGGATATTCGTATCCCTGTATTTTCGGAACAGTATTTACATTCATTCCGCCTTCTCTTGTCTCGGCTCGGTCGTTACCGACTCTAGAAGAGTCTCAGCCGACTTAGGAGGATAAGTTCTTTGCCTTCTCATGGATGAAATAGTCTCGGTGTTTGCTCGTCATCCTTCCTTACTCCTTGACCGACAGAACCAACTCGTTAAGTCGGTTTTCGTCTATCGGTTGGGTGGCTTAGAACACACTCGGCCTTCTGTAGGCTTATGCAAACGAGGTTATCACTCCGACAGAGCAACTTTAATCGTCTTTTGCTTATGCCCTTTGGTCTATTCCTTATTCTCTCGGTTCTAACCGTTGTCTCGGACTCTTCGAATAATGCCAGCAAAGCCGACCTACTTTAAATCCGAGTATCTGGATTTAACATACTTTTCTCCAACAGTTTTCATTGTTTCCATTGGTGTGATACACCCAAGTAATGAAATAGGCCTATAGCTAAGGCTAAAATTGGATGAGTTAGATTGCACTCACACATCACATCACGGTGGTCTCACATATATTAAATATATCTTAATTATTAAAATTTGACTTGCATGTGATCATTTCTCTCTAAATTTTAAGCTCTGACAGGATTTGAGATTCCTGCTAGAGTATGCGCTCATGTGGTAGGATTTGGTTGGGCCGTGAAATTGTCCTACCAAGCATGATGCATGTCTCTGTCAATGATCACGACCTTGTCCCACGCAGGTGTGTCCGGTGAGATGTAATTAGTCCGCCCGCTATTGTCAGAGATAATTGTACAGGGTTAATGTAACGAACAACTTTCCCACGTGATTTGCTTGGCTTTATCCTATAGCATCCAGTCAAATCATCCAACCTGGTGCTGGTACTAACGACAGTAAGGACGGGCGATGTCAATGGACCCTACTCAACAGCGATCCCTCCGGCGCTAATATCGTTGCTATGGCCCACCATGATGTGTGTTTTATCTACTCAGCCCGTACATTCTACCATTTCTGCATGAACTAAAAAAATGGAATAGTTAAAAACCTGAAGTAGACTAGAATAAGTAATAATAGTGATTGAACCGTTAAAAACGTCCAAAGGTCCATTGCAATGTTTATTTTCTACCTAACATGTTAATTAGACTATATCAGAATTAAGGGAGAACAAAAATTTCACCTTTCACTACTCGTTCCTGTGGTTCACCGGAATTTGGATTGCTTTATTTTTAGGCTCGTGCCATAAATGAACTTTTATGAACTGGAAAAATGGGAGGAGAGCATGAATAACACACTTACATGATGGTGGCTCACAAGCTTGTCCAGTACCGACCTGATAGTGGAGGTGTCACTACCGAATAAGTTCTATTGCAGTCTAATTGTTTGTTGAATTTTGACCATTTTCTATATTTCATTTTGACTGTCCATTCCATGGCTTATAAATTAGGTGGTTGATGTCATCTCTTTAGATCTATATTATCCGTTGTATGCCACTCACATTGGGTCCCATGATTTGAATGGTTTCGATTGATCTAAATGCATGCCAAAGTATACAGTAGGTGGGTGCATAATTGTTGATTGATTTAGCGCATGAACGACCTTCTATTTCCATGTGAACCGTTTGACCTTTCTTTTTTTTTTTTTGCGCCGAAGGTTCTGTTTGTAGTATTAATGAGACGAATTAAAATTATCCAATTAGTGGAACTTTAGAGAGTGGTCCACCAAGGTGGAAACCACCCAATAGATGGTTCGGATCATTCCACCACTGGACTACATGAGGGTAATCAGTGAGATCATCGGACTGCCAGGATTATCTGATCAGTGAGATTTTTACCATGCTCCATCTAGGACAGGGCCCACCTTATGGACGAATTTGGATCATCCATCCATTTGGCCCACATGGTTGAGATCCACAGATGGACCACGCTGAAACACTGATTACAAATAAAGATTTAAAAATAATAATAATAAATACAATAAAAAAATCCTCATTTACATACAACATGGTTCATAAATTCCTTACTCCCCTGATCAACGAGAACGAAATTTCGCCCCCGAATGGATGGAAACAACTTCATTGTTTTTCAAAATAGCGGACCGGCTGGGTGGAACTTTCGTGAGACCCACCCATCCATCAGGTAAGGTGTCGCATGTTCACCTTGGAACCTAAGAATCATGATGATCCGGAACTTATGCAGGCCACACCATAGGAAGCGGTTGAGATGGGCATGCCCATCATTAGTTTTATGTAGGGCCTACTATAGATTTGTATGCCATCCAATCCATTCATCTGATGTGCATCATCAGGATGAAAGAACTATCCAAAAATCACACTGTTCCAAAAATTAGATGGTCTATAGCAGTTGAATTTTGATGTTATACGTGTATTTTTGGTTTTTTAGAAGGTATGAAAAAGATCCTTGTTCCTTCCCATGCCACGTGTAAAGCAAAAAATAAAATAAAATAAAGCCTCCACCTTATCCGAGAAAGAAATACCATACACAAGGCCAGAGAGAGACGCTCATACTCAGGTAGAGAAGAGAAAACTAGCCCGCCGTTGCCTGAGGGTGGGCCACTGAGTATTGAATCATCCTGATTTTTGAGATCAAGGGCCCATTTATCTCGTTCATGTAAAGTCCTTTTTCTACGCTACCGATTTCCTAGTGCAATGGCTACATACACGTGTACACATCTCGCTTGTGCACGAGCTGGCTCTATCATCTGGGGATCCCACCGCGTATGTGCCATGTTCATAAAAACTTCAGGTGGACCACTAAATGCACACAAAGGAAGCACGGGCGATGCGGTCTACATTCAATCTACACATGCCAAGTGTCTCACTTCGGCAAATGGCCTGGATCTCCAACACAGGTGCCACGTTGCACGTGTGAGGTGAATAGATGCTGATGTGAGGCATGAAAACTCTGGTTAGTGGAAATTGACTAGGAGCCAACTCCATTCCCATCACTTTCTCACTCAACTCCACCCGCAAGAAGTGAAATAATGGGAGAAGGTGACATCCCACCTATTAAATAGACCGTGTGGACGATCTACACCCATCTGCTTCTAAGGCTGATGTATGCTGGATGTGTACTCTTACCTTTCTTTTAAGAAATTTACAACTGTACGACCCATTTATGGCTCATTTATATTTTAAAGCCCACTTATTTTTACCTCGCGAGAATAATTCCTATGTGGGACAACTTGCCAAAGGCAAGAAATGCCCCTACTTTTTCAGAAATGTGATTTCTAAAAGTTAGATTTTCCATGGCTACGAATCATAACCGTAGGCATAGCCATAGCTCCTGCTTTTTCGATGTCCTTTGATATGCATCAAAGGTCTTTTTATATGTACTTCGGTATGTATTAAAGGTACTTTGATATGTATTAAAGGTATTTCGATATAATCGAAAAGGTTCAGAACTGTCCAGCGAGTTTGCCTCAAAAATCTTACAATATTCGATACATATTGAAGAATATTTAATAGGTAGCGAAGGTATTTTCCCTATAACTACGGATTATAACCGTAGCCATAACTATAGTCCGTGGCGATCTGTGTAATTTTATTTTTATTATTTTTTTATACTTTTACATAGAGAACTTTATTTTGCCTACGATTTTCTATAATACATATTAATATAAATATGCATATATAAGTATATAATTTTTTTTTTCTTTCTTTTTTTCATTTCTTTCTTTATTCATTTAATAAAAATATCTCCTAAACCAAAATTAGTTACTTGACTTACCCTATATGATTTTGGGGTAGGAGAAGCTACTTTAGCTAACCAACCTAATTATTTTTCAGGATTTCATCAGGTCGATGGTTGAAAATCCATTTCATTCACTTCGTGGTCAATTTCAATCAGTTTGTGGTCAATTTCATTCATTTCATTTACTTCTTGATCAATTTCATGCATTTCACGATTAATCCCAGTGATTTTCCTTTACTTCACGGTCAATTCCATGCATTTCACGGTCAATTCCTGTCACGCCCCAAACTCGGAAATCAGATTCACAGGAATCCCGATCGCCGAATCCGGTGCCGACAACCTCCGTAGCATCCCATTCTCGGCTCCCAGCGCAGTATACGCCAGATTCCGATCTTGGGATCCTACAAGGAGGAATTTTTTAATGTATAATTTGTCTTGTAATAAGCATAACCACAAGTTTACCCAAATCATAAAGGCAACATCATCATCATATATCTACTAATATAATCATTTGAGTACAATGCTGAAGGGAAAATATATGAAAAAAAATTAAGCTCCAGAAGACCGCTGCACACTACAAGCTCAACACGGCTGCAACCTAACACCACCTGCACGCATCTATCGTGCATAAGCTTATAGAAAGCTTAGAGGGTGGTGTAAGTGTGTGCACAAAATAAGTGTCAAGTATTCAATACAATACCAAATTACTGAAAATTCATAAATCGTACATTATCGGAATAAGTAGAAATACTAACAAGATCATAAATCATACAATGACAGAGTAAGTGGAAGCATGGAAAAGTTCATAAGTCAATTAATATCAGAATACATAATATAGAACAGCTATGCACTAAGGAGTCATAAAGAGTCAAATATCAGATGCCGAGGATGTAATGCAATATACAAATCCTGCTAAATCTATGTAGGCCATATAAGTGCAGAAACATAGCAACCTAAAATGTCATATGCCTGTTGATGTAATGTAATATGCGATGCGAATGAAATGACCATGCTTGGAGTGTGAAGTCGGGATGATAGTACGTAGTATCGCAGGCTACGGGGTCCGCTACAATGGACTTCTATCCAAAGCAGTCCCATACCTAAATTTGGATAGTCAGACTCAACGTGGTAAATTCCTAATCTCGGTTAGTCACGCGCCCAACTGAAATTCTTTCCATAACGAAGGTACACAATAATTAGTTGCGCACCACCAGCCCGAGTGGATAGTGAATGAATGAATGAATGAATGAGTATGCAACTCCTATCCAATAAGTCCACATATCAGTATGGTTCCTCTCTGGAAAATCACCGGGGTCTATTACACTCCAAACCAGATTGTCGCCCCATTGCAACAAGGTGAATGGAAGAGACCTCACTATCCGCCTGCCAATATCGGGCTCGGCTCATCGATAGCGGACTCATTCCTCGAGCTGGTCAAACTCAGCCTAGCTTTGCCCCCTACTCTCGGGTGGGTAAGGCCGCACCCCCTTCCAACCGACCGCGACACAGTGGAGAGCGCAGCCATCTGGTAATCGGCACTCGACGCTCATCTACCCACTCGGTCTAGACGTTGGAGCAACCTCTAGAACTAAGAGGGTTTAGAAACTTTCACCCAGGGATATCTATAGCACTCCATGTAGAACAAATTTCTGGTGTCCTATCTGGCCATCCACGATATGCCTGTGGAGGCTACGACCCTGATATCGCTATGGCATGTAGTAATCATAGCACACAATGCAAGATGCATGAGTCATACATTCCAATCATGCATCAGTCCTATGCATACTGTGCGCTCATGCGAGACAATCTCTGCCTATCAGGGAGTCTCATAACAACCAGCATTATGACATATGCAATGGTCAATCATATCTCATAACAAACATGCAGATGATGCGTATGGGCATGTATCATGATGCTATGAAGTCACATACTCATAATCGGTATTAATAACCGGTATTGACAATTGACATCGACAATGTGGACATTTAACCAACATTGTCCCTCAAGGAATGACCCACATAAAGCCGAGCATACAGTGGGCCCATGGCCTCGTACAAGGGTCTAATATACATCACAATGGGCGGAATATGCCAGCCTAATATACATCCCCATGGGCCACGACCCATGGTCCTCGAATACATCATAATGGGCTACAACCCATGGGCTTTAATATACATCAAGTGGGCTGCATTAATTGGCCGCACCAATGGGCCTCATGTGCTTAAAGATGGGCCCTGCTCATGGGCCTCAAATACATAAAATGTGGGCCCTACACATGGGTCTCATATGCATCAAAAGGGCTACATCTCTGGGCCTTAAATACATAAAATGGGCCACGCGCCATGGGCCTAATACATATCACAATGGGCCTCACCCATAGGCCTCAGATTCAAGCAGGCGGGCTCCATCATATGGGCCTTAAATACAAGACAGGTGGGCCCCATACATGGGTCAAAAATAAATCATGATGGCCCCATGGATGGGTCGTACCAATGGGCCTCAAATGGGCTTGGACCACACCAAAAATCACTTCACTAGTTGCAAGTATAACATGTGTATCACTGTACAGAATCATTCTATGGGGCATATGGCACACTAACAATGATCAACACTGCCCAAATATTATCCATGTAAATCAGAACCGTCCAAACATTGGACAACACAATCTAGATGGTGTAGATAAAATGAATACATCAAGGTGGGCCCTGCAAATGAACAACGTGGATATACATGCATTAAGGAGAGTTCCCATTTATCAGGGATGGATGGTATGAATATATATCATATGGGACCCCACGTCCCAGCCCATGTTCAGCATGGGAAAGACACACACATCATGGAGTACCACGTGGGACCCAAGGTCTCGACAGACGGCCTGGTTATTCAATACGCATCTTGAGGTGGGCCACACGTCCAACCTGATGGACGGTGGATATAGGATACATGCATCAAAGGGGCCCACTGCCCCAGGCAGATGGACAGCGTGGATATAATAAATAGACTATGGTGGGTCCCACGTCCTTATGATGGATGGACATGATAAAATATATATACCATGATGGCCCCATGTCCCACATGGATGGCAGGGGTGAAACACGCACACCATGGTGGTTCCCATGCTGGATGCAGCATGACAGCAAGAGAATCTCACCATCCCAGCCTGCTGGACGGTGGGGATAAGACCCATATACATTAAGGTAGGTCCACGTCGGTGTGGCCCACCAGATATTTGAATTTACTCCATTTTTATTTATTTATTTATTTATTTTTTTATCTCAAGCCTGAGAACGAGCTCACCAATTGGATGAACGGCACAGATAAAAAACTTACATTATGGTGTAGCCCCATCGTCCAACAGTCTAGACGGTGGAGATAAAACACATATATCATGGTGTGGTCCACTGCACGGACGGTGCAGATGGAGCCCATGCATCATCGGCTAGCCCCACTAGCGTTGCTGGATTAAGACCAACAGCCTTGAGCTGCATGGGACCCCACCGTTTGGATTGACGGTCTGATACAACATCAAGGTGGGCCACACCCCTGACATACCTGTAGGGTGAGTCCCACACAAACATGATCACCCAAATGGCTGAACGGTATGGATTTAACGCATACCACATGACAGGGCCCACAAAATTTGATGAAGCCAGTACAGCAGCCATCTGCTGCTGTAAGATGGATGAACAGCATGGCTCCATACATCAGGTGGAGTCCCACCTTGGGATGGATGGTGCGGATCCAATACAGCAAGGTGGGTCCCACCTTTTGAAAATGTTGAACGGTGTGGATAAATCACATACGTCGGGTGGGTCCCACAGATGAACAGTGGGTAATACACATACATCATGAGAGTGCCACGTGGGACCCATACACGGACGTATGGCCTGGATATAAGGCACGTACATCACCTGGGCAGTGTAGTTGAAAGGCATGCATCTGAGGTGGGTCCACACGTGTGGCCCACCTCAGCTTTGAATAAAGCTGATATTCGTGTTCTGCCCTAATCCAGGGCCTGACTAGGATGGACGGTGTGGATGAGATCCACATGCATATGGGTTCCACGTGGTGGCCCACCACAGATGGGTCTAGTTGATATTTGTTCCTCTCTTCATCCAGGGCCTGTCCAAACGGACAGGCAGGTGAAACCCGCCCGTTGGACAGACAGCGTGAATAAAACATTGCATCATATGGGGCCCACGTCCATGGAAGACGTGGATATACAACAGATACGTCCAGGGGGTCCCACGTTCACGTGGCTGGACGGCATGGGTATACAGCACATGCGTTAGGTGGGCCACACATTCCAAACAAATGGACAGTGCGGGCAATGCATATCATCAAGGTGGGCCATCAAAAGAAGGAGAGAGAGAGAGAGAGAGAGAGAGAGAGAGAGAGAGAGAGAGAGAGAGAGAGAGAGAGAGAGAGAGAGAGAGAGAGAGAGAGAGAGATGAAGGAGAGGGACCCTGCCACTATGGGCCTCCCTAAATACAGAGCATACATCAAGATGGGTTCCACCACATGTGGGCCCTCAAATCATAAAATTGACGGTAAATCACCCACAAAACAAAAGAAAAAGAGCGGGAGAAAGAAAGAAATAAGCACCCACATTTGATCGCCTATTCCTTCTTTCGCCTAAGCACTCTAGAGCTCGAAGAGGACATCTTCAACGGTTGAGATGATGATCAAAGGGTTGGATTTGATGGTAGGAAGGTGGGTCACACCTAGCTTCTCCATGGAAGCCATGGATGGTTTCTTGCTTGGAGGATGAAAAAGAGAGAATGAAAGAGAGAGAATGAGAGAGAGAGATGGGTGTGAGTAATGGGTGATGTGTACTTGACATATAAGGGATGGGTTGCTTTGACTTTGGGGTTGCTTGGGGATGGGTTTTGTACTAGACATGAGAGGTGATTGATGGGATTGATTGATTGATTGAGGTGACAAATCGTAGAGATTCTCTTAGGTTTTGCAACGCGCGGTGTTTTCCTCGAACTAAACGCGGCCCACATATCCTTGCCAGGGTATCGCCTCGGCGTGCGAGACACGGCATCGGAACCGCGGCGACGACGCAGTCGCTAGGGTACAAGTCTCAGGTTGAGTCGACTTGGGTTAACGGCGTGTGAATCAGGGACGCGCACAAATGCTGGTTAAGGGTCGAGGTTGCTGGGATTCGACCGGGAAGACCGCGGAAGTCTACCGAACGATACAGTCTAGGATATGGGTCTTCCAATTCCCTTTACTTTATGGTCAATTCAATACATTTCACGGTCAATTCCCTTCATTTCTTGGTCAATTCCATGCATTTCACGGATAATTTCGACGATTCCCCTTCACTTCACGGTCAATTCCATGCATTTCATGGACAATTCCCTTTACTTCACGGTCAATTCAATGCATTTCACGGTCAATTCCCTTCATTTCACGGTCAATTCCATGCATTTCACGATCAATTCCCTTCATTTTACGGTCAATTCCATGCATTTCACAGTTAATTCTGCTGATTCCTCTTCACTTCATGGTCAATTCCATGCATTTCACAGTCAATTCCCTTTACTTCACGGTCATTTCAATGCATTTCACGGTCAATTCCATGCATTTCATGAAATGCATGGAATTGACCGTGAAATGCATTGAATTGACCGTGAAGTAAAGGGAATTGACCGTGAAATGCATTGAATTGACTGTAAAGTAAAGGGAATTGACCGTGAAATGCATTGAATTGACTGTAAAGTAAAGGGAATTGACCGTGAAATGCATGGAAATGACCGTGAAGTGAAGGGAATTGACCGTGAAATGCATTGAATTGATCGTGAAGTAAAGGAAATTAACTGTGAAATGCATGAAATTGACCGTGAAGTGAAGGGGAATCATCAGAATTGACTGTGAAATGCATGGAATTAACCGTGAAATGAAGGGAATTGACCGTGAAACGCATTAAATTGACCGTGAAGTAAAGGGAATTAACCGTGAAATGCATGGAATTGATTGTGAAGTTAAGGGGAATTGCCGGAATTGATTGTGAAATGCATGGAATTGACCATGAAATGAAGGGAATTGACCGTGAAATGCACGGAATTGACCATGACGTGAAGGGAATTGACTGTGAAATGCATGGAATTGACCATGAAGTGAAGGGGAATCGCCGGGATTGATGGTGAAATGTATGGAATTGATCGCGAAGTAAATGAAATGAATGAAATTGACCGCGAAGTGACTAAAATGAATTTTCAACCATTGACCTGATGGAATCTTGAAAAATAACTAGCATGATTGGCTAAAGTAACTTCTCATACCCCAAAATCATATATGGTACTTCAAATAACTAATTTTGGTTAAGAAGATATTCTTGTTAAATGAATAAAGAAAGAAATAAAAAAAAAGAGAGAAAATTTTTTATATGCCTATACATACATATTTATATAAATGTGTATTAGAGAAAAATGTAGGTAGAATAAAGTTCTCCATGTAAAAAAAAAATAAAAAATAAAAATGCACAGACTGTAATGGACTATAATTATGGTTATTGTTACCGTAGCCATAGGCAAAATACCTTCGATACATATTGAATACTCTTCGATATGTATCAAAAATTGTAGGATTTTTTAGGCAAATTCATTGGACAGTTCTTGACCTTTTTTAATCATATCGAAAGACCTTCAATACATATCAAAGAACATATCGAAAAAGCAGGGGCTACGACTATGGCTACGGTTATAATCCATAGCCATAGAAAGTCTCGTAGCCATAGGTGCTTGGGATATTATTATTATTATTATTATTATTATTTTACTGTTGTAATCCCCACCACTTTTTATGGGTCTTATTATAAGGTATGTGTTATATCCAAACTATCCATCTATTTGGCGAACTCGTATTAAGGCTTGAGATGAAAAATAAGACAAATCTAGCTATCAAGTAGACCACACTGTAAAAGGTAGTGGAGGATTGAACATCTTCCATTGAAACCCTTTTAGGGGTCACAAAAGTTTTGGATCATTATGAAATTTTTTCCCTCTTCATCGAGGTCTTTGTGACCTTATGAATAGATTGGATGGAAAATAAATGTTATGGTGAGCCCTACAAAATTTTTAACGGTGAAAATCAATTTTCTCGCTACTCTTTGTGGTGTGGTCTAGTTGATCTTTGGATATGATTCTTTTTTTTTTGATAATGCTTCGAAATGATCTCGAAATATGGATAAACGTTGTGGATATAATAAATACATAACGATGGGACCCATGTAACTTTGATCTCTTTTGAACTGTTCGTACTACTCGGAGTTCGAGGAGCGTTAGCGCTCGGCTTCGAGCACCACCGATCCGCTTGAAGGAAAAAGTAGGGGCATTTTCGACCTTTGGCAAGTCGTCCGTACATATGGGGCTTATTCTTGAGAGGTAAAAAGAAGTGGGCTTAAAAAGGTAAATGGGCCATAAATGGGTTGTACAATTGTAAATTTCTCCTTTCTTTAAGAGTATTTGGTAAGCTAGGAGAGTACGATTATCCATGCACATGCACATGGCCCATGTAGGCATGTCGTACATTTACCTCAATAAAAACCGTTCAAGTAAGCATGCCTCACACATAAAAGAGTCAACAATGTAAAATTCAAGAAATAAGTGCCCAATGCTTCAATGAATTGAAGGTTAGCACCCAGGCCATATGTGTCAGCAGGGGCGGGATTGATTTTTCGTGCAAGGGTAACATGTGTGGCGTGCCAGAATCAACTTGGCTCAAAGATTCTGATTGAATTGCTAGTATAGGTATATAGATATGGATAAATTGGAGACTATATAACCTGTTATCCTCTCAGCCACATGTTTACACTGCATTCAACTTATTTATGAAAGGGCAGGTATTAGGCTTTCTGAATGAGTTCTTTTTACCTCATGACAATAAACATAAGTATACGGATTTAAGGACTTTTTTTTCACGTAGGTTTAGTTTTGTATTTCTCTCAAATAAACAAGAATGTACGAATAAACAAAATAAAATTAAAAATGCCGATTTCATTGATATTGAATGTATATCCCATTACAATCAATAGAGTAACAATCAACCAAAGAAACAAACAAATAAATCAAGATAGCTACCTGATACGTCTATTGGAACAGACGATCAAGCCAGTTGGTTAGTAGGATGTAACCGGATTGGTATGATCATGTAATGCCCTAGAACCCGACACCCAAGTATTAGTTACTTAGGTCTCGAATTCAAGGGTATTAACCTAATAATAAACAATTGTTTCGACGCTAACTCTTGTTACACCTTGTTTTCGTTGCATGCGTACGATGCTCTTGTAATAAAACCTGAGAGTCACATTATGAAGTACCACATGTGAATCTGCCGCCCATGCTTCCACAAGAATCAGGTTAACATTCACTTAGAGTGGTGCTCAACTAAGCATCGGGTATCAAAGATAAGGAAGTAACCATGTAAGGAAAATATTAGGCTAAAATCCAAAATTACATGTCTAAAAGAATACCCTCAACAAGGGACTTTATGTTAAGAGTCAAATATTACATATTTAACCCATTAATTACCTTAGTTATCCTGACATTTAAGTGTTAATTCGATTTAATTATGTATGTTTTCATAATGCGGGGTGATTTTGGACCTAAAGATAAATATGCACTTAAAAGGATGGATTTAGAAATCAAAAGAAGATAATGAAGAATTAGAGATTTAGAAGTTATTAATGACAAATTCACATGCCACAGATCCAAGAAAATAAAGTGCAAAGGATGAAGAAAAGACTGGAAAGATCATAAGTCAAATAGAAAAAAAAAACAGACTATTCGATCTCACCTAAGGTCGGTTCGGTTCGACCAAAAGTGCACAAAATAGTCCAACAAGAAATCATGATTTTTAGACTTAATTCGATCCCATCGAAGCTAACTTTGGCCCCACTAAGACAGCTTAGGTGAGACCTATATTTGACAGATTTCTTAGATGCGACTTCGATGCGACCGAAGCATAACGAAAGTGTGGAAATTGAAGTCGGTGGTGAAAGTGTCTTGGTTTGTCAATTAGCATGAGAGTTGAGTCGATAAGACAAGTGAGCCCCAAATGAAGATCATACAAGCATTTGCCTCAACTAGATATGTGCTCCGAACTCATTAAAGGTAAACTTAGCCTCACATCCCATGTCCCAAAACACCCAGGTATATAAATATTTAAAAAGCTTAGAACAACATAGGAATATAAGTATGAAAATTGAGTTTGCAAACAGAAAAATTCTCTAAGTTTTCAGCTTTCTTTGATGAATCGAGATTACATTGACGACATCGAACACTTGTTTTCGATGACATTAATACAAATTCGATGACATCGAATTGAGGTCTTTTATGTCCAGCAACCAACATGATATTTGGACAATATTCTCGATGAATCGATCGAGCTTCAATGACATCATATTCAAATTCTGATGACATCAAGCAAGGTTCGATGTCATCGAATATAGGCTAGTCTATGTCCAGCAAGCATCAAAGGTAACATTGAGGGTGCTTCGATGTCATCGAATTCGGAGAAAGTCATGTCCAGCAAGCTTGATAGGAAAATCATTTGGATATGTTCAAGGAATCGAGCTACCCTCGATGACATCGAAATTCAAATATCAATCATATCAGATCTCGGTCGATGGCATCAATTTCGGACAAAGGAATGTCTAACAAACTTTTAAGGAAAATCTTCTGAAAAGATCAATGTATCAAAAGAGGTGTCGATGTCATTGACATTTGAAATTAGATGACATCGAAGACAGCTTGTCCATGTTTAGAAAGCTCTTGTGTTACAATGTCAAGGAATCAAAACATGAATCGATGACATCGAAATTCAAATATCGATGAAATCGAATCGGTTTCGATATCATCGATAGTCTATCAAAAATTTCCTAGAATAATTTTTAAAGAGAGTTCATATCATCGAACTATGATTTAATGGCATCGAAAGTATACATTTGATGACATCAAATCAGGATCGATGATATCGAACTTAGTCAAATTCTGACAATTTTATTTCCGTTGGAACTTTTTGGCTATATAGGGAGAGAACTTGTTGTTGATTATTTTAGTGAGAAAAAAAATAGAGAGAGATTTGAGAGAGTAATTGCATATCACCTACCTAAGCTCATTTTCTCATCGAAGTTCATCCTTCAATCCACCCTCATCATTGATATTCAATAGAGTGGATTGAGGAATGAACTTCCCCATTCAAGGATCATCTAGCTACTATCTTAATGGCAAATCAATGAGCTGAGATACTATGAATGCTTGAAATCACTCCTCCAAAAATAGGAAAATATTTATTAAAGTAGGATTCTAACATAACCTTGACCCAACCCGTCGCCTTTATTAGAACATCATCAAGTGTTGCGGGTCAAGGGAGCTGAAGAATCTTCATAATCAAGGAGGAGATCTTCATCAACATGATTAATGGGGCTCATCTACTTATCTGTAAGTCATTAGAGTCCAGAGACCTTATTGATCATTCCTTGTGTAGGATTGGGTCACAGGTACATCTCACCCCTCATAAGTCCTCATAGGAGGCCTCTGACGGGAGAGTACGTCTGGGTATTATGTGTTAACCCTTGCTCTTGTGTAGGGCATAAACTTAGGTCCTTTGTGTAGGTCCTTGGCCCATGTCGCCTAAACCTAGGTTCCTAGTGTGGATCCTTAGCCTGTGTGACCTAACACTTTTGGTTCCTTGTGTGGATCGTTGGCCTGTGTGGCCTAAAACGGACGTTCCTTGTGTGGATCCTTCACTCTTGTATAGGGCATAAAACTTAGGTGCTTCGTTTTGACCTTTGTTCTTGTGTAGGACATAAACTTATATCTTGTGTAGACACGTCTTAGGTACCTTGTGTAGGTCCTAGAGTCAACCTTTTGTAGGTTATAACGGTTTGAGGTGAACTTGATTTGAAACCTTCGTTAGTGAAATCCGATACACTCATGGGATGAGTGCATCCGCCGGGAGTGGAGTAGGCACATAGCCGAACCACTATAAACTACTGTGTTTGGGATTAATTCTTTCTTGATCTTTCATTATGATAACTTTTTACATGCAAGCCTGATAACATGAATGCTTTAATTAAAATCACATCTCACACACATTCACACTTCTCATCCATCTTAGACTATTTGTTGTATCATGCTTTATATTGAATAGTCTTGTGATTGGATCTTCTACTTGACTTGGAAGCCATTAGAGTTAAATTGGGGATATCTTGATAGTTGCACACTAGATCAAGAGTAAGGTAATAGGATTTCAAATAAAGCATAAAATTTTAAAGTCCTATTCACCAACCCTCCCCCCCCCCCCCCTCCACAAGGACACCTTGAGCTATTTCCACTTCAACTAAAGCGGTTCTCATTGCAATTTCAATTAGTATCAGAGAGAGTCTCTCTTAAGGGCTGAACTGCTTAGAGAGTGATCTTGACTGAAGTTGGAAATATGGCCAAAGGAGAGGGCTCATCTGCAATTAAATCTCCTGCATTTGATGGTTCAACTTTTGCATACTGGAATGCTAGGATGAACTACTTTCTGAGATCTTTGGATCATGGCGTTTGGGACATTGTTGAAAATGGATATGTGCTGCCAACCAAACAAATAGTACTTGAAAATGACACAACCATCTCCAAACCAAAATCTAAAGAAATGTGGACTGCATTTGATAAGGAAAAACAGACTGCTGAAGTAAAAGCAATGAATGCCATTTACTGTGTTGTGTCCCAAGAACTCTTTAATCAAATCAGCATGTGTGACACTTCTAAAGAAGCATGGGATTTGCTGGAAACAACCCATGAGGGAACTAACACAGTAAAAAGATGTAAGCTGTAGCTCCTAACATCATGATTTGAACATCTCATAATGGAGGAGCATGAGAACTTCATGAAATTCTTTACAAAGCTCTACTCCTAAAATCTAGCACATCACTTATGCAACATAGATAATAATGTTCAGATTTTGTCCATATTAATGAGTTAAACATGAGTGAGATTATACCAAAATAACATATCATACTCTAGATATAATTTAATTAAGTAAACGGAAGACAGAAACATATATATTTGAACGGTAAGTGTTTCACAACCTCCAAAGTATGATTATGTAACCTGGCTGAATATATACATGTATTGTTTCAAAATAGATAAAATATCAAAATGTGAAATGTCTCACTAATCCATATGTCTCTATAATCCTGACGAATCAACATGAGGTCTAGATAGACCCACCTGAGAGCTGAACGTAGGAGAATTCTCCCTCCTCATCTATGAAGTCCAATTTCACTGCATAGACTTCGTTATCACCTGTATCTAAACTAGAGTCTGGTTGATATTTTAAAACACTATCCCAGGGTGGGAGTGAGTGATCAACTCAGTGGTACTATAAGGTAAATGTTAACATGTTATCAAGTTAATCAAGCAGTAATGATAAAGCAATATAACGATCACTTCCTAGCTACTCTTATTAATGTAGGAATGGTGTGCAGTAATGATGCATGCCCTCGCACAAAGTTTCCTCATAAGTGACTCCAAAAATAAATTTCGGGCATGACAATCTCCCTAAAGTGCATGTAAGACTCGTATCCTAGAACATACAATTTTGTAGACTTCCACGGTCTTCCTGGTCGAATTTCGACAACCTTCGACCCTTAACCAGCATTTACGCGCAACCCTGCATCACATGTCGTCAACCTGAATCGACTCAAACTGAGACTAATACCCTTGCGACCATGCCGTCGTCGCAGTTCCGATGACGTGACTCGCCCGCCGATCCGATACCTTGCTCAGGAGATGTGGGCTAGCATTTGGTGCGAGGAAAACACTGCGCGTGTGAATTCTGAGAGAATCTCTATGACTTGTTACATCAATTAATCAATTAATCAATCCCATCATGTCAAGTACATGTTAAGTACACATCACCTTTCACCCATCCCCAAGTAACCCCAAAGTCAAAAAGTTTCTTACAAGCCCATACTTTTCTTACACCATCTACCACAAAAGTCAAAAAGACTCTCACACACCCATCACTCACCACATTCATCACCCATCACTCCTCTCTCTTTGTAACCCTCTCTCTCCTTCATTTTTAAATCTCATTCCAAGCAAATCCAAAAAAACCTCCATACGTCCAAGCTCTTCCACTCCAAGAAAGCTACAAGGGTGGCCCACCTTTCCTACCCTTTCATCTCCCATCTCAACCATTTAAACCTCATCTGCTCCGTTAGAATCAAAGCTAAGGAGCTAAGGAAGCCTAGGGTGAAAGAAGAAGCCGGTGGGTGATCTTGGATCTCCATTTCTTTATCTTTTTGTAAAGGGCCAACTTATGATGGGACCCACCTTGATGTAGGCTTTGTATCAGAGAGGGGCCCATAGTGGCGGGGCCCCTCCATCTTCGCCGATGTCTCTCTATCTCTTTCTCTCTCTCTCTCTCTCGCTTTTTAATGATTATGGCCCACCTATAATGTGTGTATATCATCCATGCCATCTATCGGTGGACCCCATCCATGTGGGACACACCATGATGTTTATATGTCATCCCAACTGTCCATAGGGTGCCCACCTTGATGTGGCTAGCAGTGGGGTGTGGCTGCCAGCGAAGGGTGATCTGACGTGGGCCCCAACTTCATAGCTCATGTGGTTGGCCGAGTGAAAGATGCCTCGTTTGAACACTGGAGGTCTTGGTTTTGATCCCTGTGGAGGTGGCTAACATGGAGTACGTGTACTAACATGGGTGTGGACTGACAGTGGGTGTACACTAACAGTGGAGTGTATGCTGACAGTGGGGTCTGTGGGACCTATCCACGCCATCCATCCTCTTAGATGGGCCACACCATGGTGTGTGCTTTATACAGACCGTCCACCACTCCTAGACGGTGGGACCCATGTCCGTGTGGGGCCCTCCTTGACACACCCAGATCCATAGCTCAACTGGAAAACTGAGAGAAAGATACCTCCTTTCAACGCTGATGTCTTGGTACTCATCCCCTACTGGGAGTGGCTGACGGTGAGGTGTGAACAGACTGTGGGGTCCGTGAGACCCATCCACGTCGTCCATTCGTTTAAGATGGCCCCACCGTGATGCATATATTGTGTTTGCCATCCCTCTGGCGGTGGGACACCCCATGTGTGGGGCCCTCCTTAACGTACGTAGCTGTCCAGGCAGTCGTCCAGAGGCCTAGACATCACTTTGTTATATAATATATATTATTTATATATTATATATGCTCCCAATTGGATGTACACAAGTCCACTACAATGTATAACCCAACCATGATTTAAGTAATGATGTTTATGGCGGTCATGCCTTGGGATCAATGTTGGTTTGACGTCCACATTTTAAGAATAATATTGGTTAAATGTCCGCATTATAATTCTACCTAGGGCCTATTGTTAGGCCCATACTTGTAGGCTGTCTAGGCCCATCTTCATTACGAACAACATCTATCACCCTGTAACATGTTTAGTATAGTTCCATGATTCATGATCATGCACATCATATGTATGCTTGATATGAGAAGTGACTGATCATAGCATATGCCTTCGGGCAGATTGTTTAGGGGCTCCTAGATAGGCGGTGTTGTCGCACATGAGCGCACGATACACACAAGAGTGCTGCATGACTGGATATTGTGATTCATGCATTTGCATTGTGTGACATGGTACTGTACACCCTAATGACATCAGGGCCGTAGCCTTCACAGGCATATTGTGGTTGGCAGGATTCGATACTAGAATTCTTATTCTACTTGGGGTGCTATAGATATCCCTGGGTAAAAGTCCCTTAACCCTTATGGTACTAGGAGGTTACTCTAACGTCTAGACTGAGTGGGTGCTATAGATCTCCCGCGTTTCTAGGGTGAGCCAGACTCGACAACAGCTGAGAGATGACACACCAATGTGGAGAAGATATTTGATACGATGGGATGTACGACCGAGTGGCGAGTCCGATTAATAGTATTTCTCCTCCATGGTGAGGCTGATCACTGGTGGACATCAGTCTCCCAAGCAGTAGGCGCCGATTTTGTATGGGCATGGGAGGATTTTGTGGATCGGTTTGACTGATAGTATTTTCCTGATCACATCTGACGACAACGAGCGTTGGAGTTCGAGGCCTTGGTGCAAGGCGATATGATAGTGGCTCAGTATGTGGCTTGTTTTGTAGTACTGTCCAGATTTACACCCTACCTGGTAGATGATGAGGAGTGGAGAGCACGCCACTTCGAAGACGGCTTGCGTTATGGTCTTCGAGGCCGTGTTATTAGGGATGAGCTCTTGAATTTTGAGGGGGTGGTACAGAAGGCCCAGATTTTTTAGGCTGAGTGGGCCAGTTCTCAGTCTGATCGCGGTCAGAGGAGAGACTGGAAGAGGCGCGTTCCTTCCGATGACTCCCAGTAGCATCGACCACAGCAGCAGAGGCGCACAGGTCTCCCAGCCTTCCAAGCACTAGCAGCACCTCCAGCACCATCTCCGAGGCAGTTGTCACGCCCTAAACTCAGAAATTGGATTCACAGGAATCCCGATAGCCGATTCCGGTGCCGACAGCCTCCGTAGTGCCCCATTCTCGACTCCTGGTAATCATATGCCAGATTCCGATCCTGGGATCCTAGAAGGAGGATTTTTAGAATGAATTTTTTTTTGTAATGGAGCATAACCACAAGCATAACCAAGTCACTATACAACATCACCACATATCCATTATATCAACAACTTTAAGTATAATGCAGAAAAAGAAAATGCAAGGTGATCAAAAACTCTAAAATAGCCAGATGGACACTCCTGCCTCAGCGCTGCTGCTATCTAATGCTACTTGCACGCAACTGTCATGTATAAGCTTACAAAAGCTTAGAGGGTGGTGTAAGTGTGTGCGCAAGGTAAACACCAAGTGTACAATATCAGAGTAATCCATGAATAAAATCAACCGTACTGAGGCTATGTGATGCAAGGCATGAATGCTATCGGCCATACCAAGGCCATGTGATGCGAGACATGAATGTCATCGGCCATACCGATGCAATGCGAGGCTTACATACCCGAATGTCATATGCAAAATGCAATCCAAGCAAGTCGGTACTCATCAAGTACACATATCAGTATAGTTCCTCTCTAGATATCACTGGGGTCTAATACACTTCATAGTGACTGTTTCCTCCTTAGCTGCACAGTCAAGTAAGCAGAATAGACCTCACTATCCACCTGATCAGTAGTCTGCCAATACCTACCCGGCTCGTCGATAGTGAACTCATTTATAAGTTGGTCAAACTCAGCCTAGCTTATAGTCCCCTCACTCGGGTGGATAAGGCCACACCCGTTTCCAACCGACCATGACACAGTGGGAGACGCGGCCTACTAGTATTTGGCACTCGGGCGCTCGTGTATCCACTCGGTCTAGATGTTGGAGCATCTCCTGGTACCAAAAAGGTTCTGAGACTTCCCAAGGACATCCTAAGTGCCCATAATGCTAGAACCAAGTATTTTCGGTATCTGACACGGCCATCCACGATGTATCTGTGCAGTCATGACCCTGATGTCACTAGGGCGTGCAGCGATCAAGTCACACATATGCGAGATACATGAGTCACACCGTACAGTCATGCAGTAATCCTGTGTGTACAGCACGATATTATGGGGCACTCCGTCTCATAAGGAGTCCCGTAAATGGTTTACCCAATGACATATGCTATGATCAGTCACCACTCATATCAAGCATACATATGATGCGTATGGTCATGACTCATGAAGTTATACTAGGCATGTTATAAAGTAATGAACTATCCTTACAATGCAGATGGACCTAGACAACCTACACACAATAAGTATGGGCCTATCAGTGGGCCCTAGGGAGAGTCGTAATGTGGACATTTAACCAACATTACCTCACAATGTGGACGTCAAACCAACATTGCTCCCAAGGCATAGCCCGTCGTAACCATTATTACATAAACTATGTGGGGATCACACATTGCAATGGACCTTAGGTACATCCCGTTGGGCCTTAAATACATTAAATGGGTCGTATCACATGGGCCTTTCATTCATCAAATGGGCCACATTAATGGGCCTCACCAATGGGCCTTATGTACATTGCAATGGGCCATAACCCATGGGCCTTTGAATACATCAAAATGGGCCTCATAATATGGGCCTTACATCTATCAAAGTGGACCTCAACAACGGGCCAAAAATATATCAAATGGGCCTCATAACATAGGCTTCTTGTATATCAGATGGGCCACACCAACAGGCCCCATATGTGCATTAAATGGGTCACACCCAAAAGCAAGTGGTGATAATGATTTCCACCGTTGAAATTCCTAAGGTCCATCACAATATATATTTCTCATCCAACCTGTTCATGAACTAACATAACGATAGATGAAATGGAAGCAAATATCAGTTTATTAGTACACTACTATGGCCCCTTAGAAATTTTGAATGGTGGAAATTATTGTCCACTACTTTAAATGGTGGGGTCCACTTGAACTATGGATGTAACCCATTCATTAGCCCAAGCCATAAAATGAGCTTTCAAGGTGGCTGGATGGTTTGGATGCAACACATACATCATGGTGGGTCCTACCATCCAGGTGTGGATGGTGAGTATAGAACACAAACATCAAGGGGGATCCCACCGTCCTGGTGTGGACGGTGTGGGTAAAATACAAAAAAATCAAGGGGGGTCCCACCGTCAGTGGATGGAGTGGGTAAAACACGTACAACATGGTGGGCTCCCACCGTCCGCCTGGACGGTGTGTATAAAACACACATACACTGTGGGTCCCACGTGGGGCCCACTATAACATTTATTTTACATCCAAACTATTGATATGGTCACACAGACTTGGGTGAGGAGGAAAAATAAATTTCATATTAATCTGAAACTTCTGTGACTCAGATTCAATGGTATATGTTCAGTCCCATTGTTTCTTATGATGTGGGCCACCTGAGTCTTGGATGTGGGTGAAATTTGTATGGGGCCCACCTCAGGGGGTGACCCACCTAATGAATGGAGTGGATTTCAGACATACATCATGGTGGGGCCCATGGTTGGGGCCATGGGTCCCTGCCCGTTTCACGCTGATGCTGGCAGCGTCTTGTTGCACAGCAGGCGCTGCACCCTCCCTTCTTCTTCTTATTTTTTTTTTTAAAAAGAAAACCATTTTCTATGATTTTTCGTACCTGGGGCCAGCATCAATAGGATCCGCCCCACCCAATGGATTTGACATCCCATAATAAGTCCATCAAGTCGAATATTGGGCCTGTTTCCATGTGTAAAAAAATTATGGGTAGATTTCAATGGTAATGACACTGTTTTCAACACTATGGCCCACCAGATACTCTGATTAATCTCATTTTTCGGCTCAATGCCTAAAATGAGTTGGTAAATAGGATAGATGGTGTGGATTGAATATATACATCAAGGTGGGGCATACACCAAGGGTCCACCTCAAATGCCTTTAACCAAGCTAATATTTGTGTTTTTACCTTCACGTCCAGAGACAGCGTCTCTGGACTCTCTTACTATTTTTTTTTTGCTTGGGTGTACGGAAATATTAAGGTGGGCCCTGCTTACATGGGCCACCTAATGATAGGTGGGGCGGATACGACCCCTATATAAAGTGGGCCCCACCTATAATAAGCTTGAATCCAAAACATACCCCATAGTGGGGTCCATTCGGGTGGGCCATATGGTCATTCCATCATACAAAACATGAAAAAGAGAGGGAGAGAGAGAGAGAGAGAGAGAGAGAGAGAGAGAGAGAGAGAGAGAGAGAGAGAGAGAGAGAGGGACACACGTGCATGAAGGGCTTCGACACTATGAGCCCTCCCTTCCATACATCTAATCATACATCAAGCGGGTCCCATTGCTTGTGGGCTCACCAAATCAAGATCAATGGTGGAGATCTCTTCTCTACTAAAACTAAAATTCTAGATGACCTCATTCAACTAAGAGAGTAAACATCATGATGAGGTCCATGGAGAATGGCCCCATCATGGAGTGACCATGTAACACCCTGGATTTTTGCCAACCTGGGTTTAGACGTCCTTAGGCAATGGGTCAACCATAACGCCTTGGTAAACCTCTTAGAACTCGATTCCAAAGCCAAGAAATCATCTAGAACGAAGTTCGTTAGAAATTTAACGTGAATTAGCCAGCGCTACACTAGACTTCCTGCAAAATTAGCACCAATCGCTTTAAATACGTTCTGCAAGACCCAAAACTTGTAGAAGCAATGACGCTATAATACCCTGAAACCTAGGATCAAACTCTAAACCTGTTTGTTCTCAAGAACCCTCTGAAACTTCGTATTGGATTTAGACCGCGCGTCGAAAGTCTGATATCTACAATCTTAGACCATTATGACCGCTTAGCTGGACTTGACAATCGTTTCGAAAATCAAACCCAACCGATGTTCTGAGGGTATTTCATTGAGCCTGGACGGAAGAGAGTGAGAAAAGGGTAAAGGATTGGGAAATAAATTCCAAATCTGGCACGTGTCGTTGCGCGTTATTATTAAGCGTTCTGACCGTCAGAATTTAGCCAAATTTCACCCTCGGATCAGGAAAAATTTCACTTTCATATCATGAGACTTATAGACCTGATTTAGGTACACTGATCGCTGAACTGAAACTGGATAGCCACGTGTGATCTGAGAACTCTTCCGGACTGAAAACTTTATGTGATCAACATCCAGTATACATGAGCTTAAGTCCGACTGCGTTCGGCCAGGGGACCTCCCAAAATGCTCTTTTAGATTGGAATTTTTTTGATTTGGTTATAACTCAAGTATACCTTGTTCCCAAGTCTATTTAGGTTAGGTTTTAGCCTATATAAGGGCTTTAAACCCTCTCATATCTCTCCCATCCGAATTTGCAACAAACCCTAGAAAGCAAAGAGAGAGAAAGAGAGAATTTGTGAGAGAATTGTGAGAGTCTTCCTGCCACTTGCTGCAACTTCTACCCGTGTTCATCCACCACTTTCAAATCACTTTCCCGGTGATTTCTAACGGACTTCTAGGTAAGAAAACCCTAACCTATGGCTGTTTTAGGGAATCCTTTGATGCAAGTAGCGGTGTAGCTTATGTAACTTGTGATATAGGTCACCTTAACGCCATTGACGAAGCGTAGACATTCTATTCGAATCGATACACTTCTAAGGAAAAAAGTGAGGATTTTAGATGCATTGATTAACTGTTTTCAAAGCTTTTAATGCCGTTTAATAGTAGATTATCGATGAGAACGCTGTTTGACATGTAGAACATGTTGTCCGTTTTCCATTTAGTATACGTACGGTAAATATGAGATTTAGGGTATTTTGGTCATTTATAGGAAATACTATATACGTCTGTATTTTGCTGAAATGATTTTCATGAGATTTTATCGTGTTGTGGTATTAGATATGTGTGTATACTCTGTTTGGCGAAGAGATTTGCCTTAATGCGCACTTTGGGTTGACATACGCTATGTAGACTAAAGTGTGTAGACTAAATGTTTGTATAAATGTTTGTAATAGTATGTATTGAGTAAATGGTGGTGTAGATTAGTTTTGAGATTGAATTCTCAATCAACATGATGATGTATATGATTTCCACTATGTTGCCTATATGTATTGATTTCATTATATATATGAATTGCATGTGTTACCTGATTCGTTTACGTTGTATGTTATAATATGTGTCAACATGCTGGTTTTGTTTATATTTATTCTTGTTACTGATGTGATTTACAACTGCTTGGGGCTATACATTAGCTAGGCAGTTGGTAATGGATTGAATTCGTGGTTGGCTTCTATGTACCACGAAGGACGCGTCGATGAACGCGAGTCGTGTTTTGGGTTGGCGGCAGTGCTTAGGCCACACGAAGTGTGTCATGCACTTCATGTCGCTCAGCTTGAGATTCGCTCGTACTAGTCGAGCCCATCAAGTAACCCGACTGGCCATTGTTTGTTCACCATGTATGAGTCATAACTGCTTGAACCTAGGGTACCGAACTTACCATTGAAAACTCTGTTAATCATGGTACCTTGATCCATAAAGACTCATGAGCCGGTGTAACATCTCGAAAATCAGGGATCGAGCAAAAACTCCATTCCCGAGTTCCAGAACATCACTTATGTAACATAGATAATGATAAATGCATGTTGTCTGTAAAATGGCATTAAACAAGATTGAGACTAAGCCAAAACAGCATATCATACTCCAGAGACAGTTAAATTAGCAAGCGGAAGATTGTGATAAATACATAAAATATATAATTGATTGTAAGCCTCCAGAGTGTGAACATGTTACCAAGTTAATTAAATACATGTATACACCAAAAAAATGATCAAAAGAACATACATGTGTGCTCCAAAAATATAAAAATGACAAGAGTCATGGTGTCTAATCAACCTCCCTGTAATCCCGTCGATCAGAACACGTATAAAGGAGGGATCCTCCTCATCATTATCAAGTCTAGCTCTGCTTCGCAAGTAGCGCCATTATCTGTAACTAAAATAGGGACTGGTGGGTGTCCGAAACACCATCCCGTAACGTGGGAGTGAGTTTTCAACTCAGTGGAATAATAGAGCAGAGATTAACATGTTATCAAATCAATCACGCAATAATAGTAAAGCAATCAATCAATCATTCCTAGATACTGTTGTTAATGTATGCATGAAATGACATGATGGATGCCCTCACCGACATACTCCCTCATACGGTACCATCTTATGCCTGCGGCATGCTTGCGTTCCTCTCAGTGCTCCTCATCTTCCATGCACATGCAATTCGATATGGATAATGATTACCGAGTTATTATTAGTCCTTTTCATACAGCAGGATTGGGAAACTAGGGTACCTTCCTTATATCAATCCCAACACAGATCCTGTATAGGGTCGTCACTCCTAGAAATCACATACGATGTTATATTTTGTAGGTCGCTGCAAGGGCTGCCAGGGCTGTTGCTCGCACTCGTTGCACCGCTCCCCCATCACCTTATCAATACATGCCTACTGTACTCTTGTTGCTACGGAAGGGTCGTCGCCTCCCGTAGACTCAGAATACACTCGAGGTCACTATAAAGGGCTCGTCACCTGATCAGTGTAGGTCAACAGCAAGAATATAGTGTCCCATACCACCATAATCTGCTCACGAGTCAAATGTGCTCATTGGTCACTACGGGGAGATTTGTGGCCCCAGCGTAGGCCGACAGCTCGACTAAGGTGTCCCATACCACCATGCCCGGCTCATGAGTCTTTATGGATCAAGGTACCATGGTTAATGGGGTTTTCAATGGTAAGTTCAGTACCCTAGGTTCAAGCAGTTATGACTCATATAAGGTGAATATACAAAGGATAGTCGGGTTACTTGATGAGCTCGACTAATACGAGCGCATCTTAAGCTGAACAACATGAAGTGCGTGAAACACTTCATGTGGCCTAACCACTACTACCAACCCAAAACACGACTCGCGTTCATCGACGCGTCTTTCGTGGCAAATAGAAGCCAACCACGAATTCAGTCTGTTACAGACTGCCTAGACTAAGTCATAGTCCCAAGCATTTGTGCACAACATCACTAATCCTATGTGAGTAACAAAAATGAAATATAACAATACGAACATGTTGACAACATATTATAACATACCATGTAAGTAAATCAACCAACACATGTATTCCATACATATAATGGAATCAATTCATATAGGCAACATGGTGAAAATCATATATATCAGCATATTGATTGAGAATTCAATCTCAAAACTAATTCACAACACCATTTACTCAATACATACTAATACACACATTTATACAAACACTTAGTCTACGCACTTTAGTCTACATAGCGTATGTCGACCCAAAGTGCGCATTTAGGCGAATCTCTTCGCCAAACCGATCATGCACGCATTCCTAATATCCTAACACGACAAATAGCCATGGCAAACATTTTGGCAAAATATGGGTGTAAAAAGTATTTCCTACAAATGACTAAAATGCCCTAAATCTCATATTTTTCATACGTTTACGAAACGAAAAATGGACAGCATGTTTTACATGTCAAACGGCGTTCTCTTCGATAATCTACTATTAAATGACATTAAAAGCTTTGAAATCAGTCAACCAAAGCAGCTAAAATAGGCACCTTTTGTCGTAGAAGCGTATCAGTTCGAATAGAATGCATACGCTTCGTCAACAGTGTTAAGGCGACTTATATCACAAGTTACATAAGCTACACCAATACTTGCATCAAAGGATTCCCTAAAACAGCTTGAAGCTAGGGTTTTCTTACCTAGAAGTGACTTGGAATCGCCAGAAGAGCGATGCAGGTGGAAGGATCTGGCACATGGAGCAGCAGGGAAGACTCCCAGGAGAAATCCCTAGCTTCTCCCTCACTTTCTCTCTCTTTTCTCTCCTCTCTCCTAGGGTTTTTCCCAAATTCGTATGGGTTAGAAAGCTAAGGATTTAAGGCCCTTTTATAAGCCCAAACATAACCAAAACAGACTCTAAGTCAACGTATACTTGGGTTATAGCCAAATTGGGATTTTTTCGATCCAAAAGAGCATTTCGGGAGGTCCTTTGGCCGAACGCGGTCGGACTTAAGCTCATGGTCACTGGATCTAGCGCACACCAAGTTTTCAGACCGGTAGAGTTCCCAGATCGCACGTGGCGGACCAGTTTCAGTTCAGCAGTCATCATACCAAAATCAGGTCTACAAGTCTCATGATATGAAAGAGAAATTTTTCCTGATCCGAGGGTGAAATTTGACTGAATTCTGACAGTCAGAATGCTTAATAATAACACGTAAAGACACGTGCCAGATTTTGAATTAAAATTTCAAATCTTTACCCATTTCTCACTCTCTTCACTCCAGGCTCAATGAAATAGCCTCAGAGCATCGGTTGGGCTTAATTTTTGAAACGATTTTCAAGTCCAGCTTAGCGGTCCTAACGGTCTGAGATTATAGATATCAGACTTTCGACGCGTGATCTAAATCCAATACGGAGTTTCAAAAGGTTCCTGAGAGCAAACGGGTTTAGAGTTTGATCCTAGGTTTTAGGGTAACGTAGCGGTAACAATTCTACTAATTTTGGGTCTTATAGTTTATATTTAAAGTGATCCAAGTTAATTCTACTGAGTATTCAGTTTGGTACTAAACCAAATTCTACCCTAATAGCGTAGAATACGGTCCTAGGGCCATTCTATGCCCCATTTTAGGCACTTCTAGTCATCATATTATTTTTATTATTTTTTAGGGGTTCATCATCAATTTTACCCTAACTCCACCAAATTTCATAAGATTTCGAGTTGCAGAAAAATTTTAAAAATTCCAGAAGCAGCAGCTGTCCAACAAGTGATTATCAGACAGTTGCTCACAATGACCTACTTTAAACTATATTAAATATTTTATTATATTTTTCACATATATTTATATAAAACTAGACTCATTTATCTTCAATTTGATTTTTAAATCACCTAAATCGGAGTTATACGAAGGAGATATGATTTTTCAAAGTTGGAAGAAACGTGTAAGAAAAAAGGTGCTGAATCCCGCTGTACGGACGAGTTCGACGATGCCTCGCCAAACCGGCGATCCCCTCACCGCTTGCTGACCTGTTTGGGGTGATTTCACCATCTGATATTTGAAATGGGTGTATTTTAGAACCTGAGATGAGTTATTTGACATGCAATATTTGATTTTGGGGTAGGAGAAGCTGATCTATCCAAATAGTCTACTCATTTAGTGAGATTCCAAAAGGTTAATGGTTAAAAACCCTTTTTATTTATTTATTTACTATTCATAGTACTTTTTAGCTTAAGTATTGATCAACACCACCTAAACTTTAAGATTTGTGTCTAATATGAAAGCTCCTAGAAACTTTTAAAGGATAAAGTAGTGAAAGGTGAGATTTTCGAAGGAAATACGAATTTGAGACTTTTGGATTGAGTTTTGAGAAGTTAATCAAGTGTTAGGATTGACCCATTGCCTAAGGACGTCTAATTCCAAGTTGGTAAAAATCTGGGGTGTTACAGCCAGGTATGGTGGTATGGGACACCGTGGTCGAGCTGTCAGCCTACACTGATTGGTGACGAGCCCTTTGTAGTGACCTCAAGCGTATTCTGAGTATACGGGAGGCGTCGACCCTTCCGTAGTGACAAGAGTACATTAGGCCTGTATTGATAAGGTGATGGGGGAGCAGTGCAACGAGTGCTAGCAACAGCCCTGACAGTCCTTGCAGCGACCTATAAATGTAACATCGTATGATATTACTAGGAGTGATGACCCTAGACAGGATCTGTATTGGGATTAATATAAGGAAGATACCTTAGTTTCCCAATACTGCTGTATGAACGGACTAATAACAACTTGGTAATCATTATCCATATCGCACTGCATGTGCCTGAAAGATGTGAAGCACTGTGGGAAGAAAGCATGCCGCGGGCGTAAGATGGTGCCGTATGAGGGAGTATGTCGGTGAGGGCATCCATCATATCATTTCATGCATGCATGCATTAACAACAGTATCTAGGAATGTTTGTTTTCTTACATTACTATTATCACGTGATTGATTTGATAACATGCTAATCTTTGCTCTATGATTCCACTGAGTTGATTACTCACTCTCACGTTATGGGATGGTGTTCCGGAAACCCACCAGTCCCTATTTTAGTTTTAGATGATGGCGCTGCTTGTGAAGTGGAGCCGGACTTGATGATGATGAGGAGGATCCCTCCTTTATGCGTGTTTTGATCGACGGGATTACAGGAAGTTTGATTAGACACCATGACTCTTGTCATTTTTATATTTTTAGAGCACTCATGTATATTCTTTTTGATCATTTTTGGAGTATACATGTATATGTTTAACCTGGTAACATGTTCATACTCTGGAGACTTACAACAGTTCATATATTCTATATATCTATCACATTCTTCCTCTTGCTAATTTAACTGTTTCTGGAGTATGATATGTTATTTTGGCTTAGTCTCAATCTTGCTTAATGCCATTCTTCAGACAACATGTATTTATCATTATCTATGTTGCATAAGTGACATTTTGGAACTCGAGAGTTGGGTTTCTACCCGACCCTCAATTTTTGGAATATTACAGATCATGATGATCAAGGTGGGCCATCGGCCACATCTTAGGGTCCACAGTGAGATCCATACCATTGATCGGTAGACCTCACTTGGTCCATCATAAAAGTATAAAAACTAACCTATAGAAGCACCCACCATTCGATCTTCTTAGTCCGTTGGAACGTCGGTCTCCTTGTGCTTCACTTTGATGGAGAGGATGAGAAATGGATGGCTAAGATGAAAGTTTTGGGGATGGAAAGTGGGTCACATAACTCACTTTTCTCTCATGGAGGAGCTTGGACGTGTGAGCTCTCTCCTTGCTTGAAAATGGTGTGAGAAAAGAGGGAGAGAGGTGGTTGTAAGGAGAAGTGATGGGAGATGGGTGATGGATATGAGTGATGGGTGAGGTGATGGATTGGTTGACTTTTGAGTTTGCTTAACTTGTGGAGAAAGGAAGTATGGGTGCTTTGTACTTAACATGAGAGGTGATTGATGGGATTGATTTGACATGTAGAGATTCTCTTAAGATTTAAAACGTGTAGTGTTTTTCCTCGAAATGAACGCGGGTCTTCATCTCCCTGCCAGGGTATCAGATCGGTGAGCGAGTCGCGGCATTGGAACCGCGGTAACGGTGCGGTCGTAATGGTACAAGTCTCGAATTAAGCCGATTCAAATCTACAGGACACGACTTAGGGTCATGTGCAAATATCGATTATAGATCGTGAATTACCAGACTTCGACGGAAGGATCGTGGTAGTCGACGAAATAGTACGGACTAGGATACGAGTCTTACAACAGTTCATTAATACCTGTTTTGGGTGCAGTGTGATGGGCCACCGTGTGTGAGAGTGTCCTCGACACCAGCAACAGCAGCAGCAGAGAGGTTCACAATAGCCTTCACCACCTCAGCAGCAGAGACCCCCACAACAGCCCCCACTACTGAGGCCACCTTAGTAGCAGCATCAGCACCAACCTCCGAGGCCGCAGCAGCAAAGGCAGCAGTTTTGATCGCCTCAGTGACCCTAGCAGTAGCAGCACGCTCAGAGGGGACAGGCACCTCCCCAACTGACTTAGGCTAGGTTCTATATGACTCAGCAGGACCCATAATTATCCGGAGGAGTCGTCGAGAGTATACGTTTAGTCTCTGCATGCACTGCACGTGTGTTGTTTGATTCTGGTGCATCGTATTTTTTTATTGCCGAGAGTTTCTGCCGATTGACTGGCTTACTATTGGAGTCTGCTCATGAGGGCTTGTCAGTATCAACTCCCTTGGGGAAGAATGTAGTGTTGGGCTGACTTTGCTCATCTTGCCCTGTTCTGGTTGGGGATACCTTTTTGCCTGCCGATATGTTTGCATTGCTGATGTCCGAGTTCGATGTCATCCTGGATATGGATTGGCTTGTCGAGTACTATGCCATATTGGACTGCGCCGCAAGGACAGCTACGTTTTGTATATCTGGCGTGCAGCAGTTCCAGTTCGTTGCAGAGCCTAGAGGAGAGCCATTATCTTGTATGATGTCATGTGCCATAGAGGAGCCCATAACAGTGAGCCTCGACTAGTTATCCGTGGTTTGTGATTTTCCTGATGTGTTCCAGGAGATTCCGGGATTATCGCCTCATCGACTCATCGAGTTTTAGATTGAACTCGTGCCCGGTACTACACATATTTTGAAGGCCCAGTATCGTATGGCACCGTTGGAGTTGCGGGAACTGCAGAAGCAGTTGGACGAGTTACGAGAGTTAGGCTTTATTCGTCTGAGCAGTTCACCATGGGGAGCGCTGGTACTCTTCATGAAGAAGAAGGATGGCTAGTTAAGGCTCTTAGTGGATTACCGCGAGCTCAATAAAGTCACGATTAAGAATAAGTATCTACTCTCTAGGATTGATGATTTGTTTGATCAGTTGCAGGGTGCATAGTTCTTTTCGAAGATCAACCTGCGTTCCGGTTATCATCAGATTCGGGTCTGAGAGGAGGACTGTAACATCCCGAAAATCGGGGGTCAGGTAGAAACCCAACTCCCGAGTTCCAGAACGTCACTTATGCAACATAGATAATGATAAATGCATGTAGTCTGTAGAATGACATTAAACAAGATTGAGACTAAGCCAAAACAACATATCATACTCCAGAGACAGTTAAATTAGCAAGCGGAAGACTGTGATAAATACATAAAATAGATAATTGATTGTAAGTCTCCAGATTGTGAACATGTTACTAGGTTAATTAGATACATGTATACTCCAAAAATGGAAAGAAAAGAATATATATGAGTGCTCCAAAAAATATAAAATGACAAGTGTTAAGGCGTCTAATCAACCTCCGTGCAATCCCGTCGATCAAACACGGAGGAGAACTCCTCATCATCATACAAGTCCAGCTCCGCTTCACAAGCTGCACCGTCATCTGAAACTAAAATAGGGACTGGTGGGTGTCCGGAACACCATCCCGTAACGTGGGAGTAAGTAATCAACTTAGTGGAATAATAGAGAAAAGATTAGTATGTTATCAAATCATTCACACGTTAATAGTAAAGCAACCAATCAAACATTCCTAGATACTGTTGTTAATGTATGCATGAAATGACATGATGGATGCCTCACCGACATACTCCCTCATACGGTACCATCTTACGCCCGCGGCATGCTTGCGTTCCTCAGTGCTTCACATCTTCCAGGCACATGTAATGCAATATGGATAATGATTACCAAGTTGTTATTAGTCCGTTCATACAACAGTATTGGGAAACTAAGGCACCTTCCTTATGCCAATCCCAAACACAGATCCTGTCTAGGGTCGTCACTCCTAGTAATCTCATACGATATTATATTTGTAGGTTGCTGCAAGGGCTGTCAGGGCTGTTGCTCGCACTCGTTACACCGCTCCCCCATCACCTTATCAATACAGGCCTACTTGTACTCTTGTCGCTACGGAAGGGTCGTCACCTCCCGTAGACTCAGAATACGCTCGAGGTCATTACAAAGGGCTCGTCACTAATCAGTGTAGGCCGACAGCTCGAATGTAGTGTCCCATACCACCACAATCGGCTCACGAGTCACAGGTGCTCACTGGTCATTATGGGGAGGTTTGTGGCCCTAGCGTAGGCCGACAGCTTGACCACGGTGTCCGATACCACCATGCCCGGCTCATGAGTCTTTATGGATCAAGGTACCATGGTTGACAGGGTTTTCAATGGTAAGTTCAATACCCTAGGTTCAAGCAGTTATGACTCATACATGGTGAACATATAATGGTCAGTCGGGTTACTTGACGGGCTCGACTAGTATGAGCGCATCTCAAGCTGAGCGACATGAAGTGTATGAAACACTTCGTGTGGCCTAACCACTGCCGCCAACCCAAAACACGACTTGCGTTCATCGACGTATCCTTCGTGGCAAATAGAAGCCAACCACGAATTCAATCCATTACCGATTGCTTGGACTAGGTCATAGCCCCAAACATTTGTAATCCATATCAGTAATCACATGAGGGTATTAGAATTGAAGTTCAAACATTACAAGCATGTTGTCACATGTTATAACATACAACGTAAGCAAATTAACCAACACATGTATTCCATACATATAAGGAAATCAACTCATATAGCAAACATATAGGAAATCATATACAACATCATGTGGATTGAGAATTCATTCTCAAAACTAATTTACAACACCATTTACTCAATACATACTAATACAAACATTTATACAAACACTTATTCTACACACTTTAGTCTACATAGTGTATGTCGACCCAAAGTGCGCATTAGGGTGAATCTCTTCGCTAAACAGATTATACGTGCATACATAATATCATAACATGATGAATTTACATGTCAAGCATTTCAGCAAAATACGGACGTATACAGTATTTTCTATAAATGCCTAAAATACCCTAAATCTCATATTTACCGTACATTTATGAAACGAAAAACAGACAGCATGTTCTACATGACAAACAAAGTTCTCATTGATAATCTACTATTAAACGACATTGAAAGCTTTGAAATCAGTCAATCTAAGCGTCTAAAATCTGCACCTTTGTCGTAGAAGCATAACGATTCGAATAGAACGTGTACGCTTTGTCAACGGCGTTAAGGCGACCTATATCACAAGTTACATAAGCTACACTGCTACTTGCATTAAAGGATTCCCTAAAACAGCCATAGGTTAGGGTTTTCTTACCTAGAAATGAGTTGAAAATCATCGAGAAAGTGATTTGAATGCGGTGCTTCGGTACGCACAATAGCTGGTGCAAGTGGCAGGAAATTCCTCCCACAACTCTCTCACAATCTCTCACTTTTTCTCTCTCTCTCTTTCTAGGGTTTAATCCAAATTCGGATGGGAGAGATATGAGAGGGTTTCAAGCCCTTATATAGGCTAAAACCTTTCCAAATTAGACTTAGGAACAAAGTTTACTTGAGTTATAACCAAATCGGGTCTTTTTTGATTCAAAAGAGTGTTTCGGGAGGTCCCCTGGCCGAACGCGGTCAGAGTTAAGCTCATGGTTACTGGATCTAGCACACATCAAGTTTTCAGACCGGTAGAGTTCCCAAATCGTACGTGGCAGGCCAGTTTCAGTTCAACAGTCACCGAGACTCGATCGAGGATTCTAAGTACATTGACCTAAGTGAGAAATGTTTCCTGATCCGAGGGTGTATTTGGGTCAGATTCCGATGGTTTGAATGCTTATACTGAACCCGCAAGTGAAACGTGCCAGATTTATCTAAATCTCATTTAATTTTAACTCTTTCTCACACTCCTTGCTCTAAGCTTAATGAAATAGCCTCAGAACATCGGTTGGGCTTGATTTTCGAAACGATTGTCAAGTCCAGCTAAGCGGTCCTAAGGGTCTGAGATTATAGATATTGGACTTTCGACGCACGGTCTAAATCCAATACGGAGTTTCAAAAGGTTCCTGAGAGAAAACAGGTTTAGAGTTTGATCCTAGATTTTAGGGTAACGTAGCGTCAACGATTCTAGAGGTTTTGGGTCTTACAGATCGTATTTAAAGTGGTTGGTGCTAGTTTTGCAGGAAGTCGAATGTAGCGCTAGATAATTCACATTAAATTTCTAAAGAATTAGGTTCTAAATGATTTCTTTGGCTTTGGAATTGAATTTTGAGAGGTTACTAATGTGCTATAGTTGACCCATTGCCTAAGGACGACTAACCCCAGGTTGGCAAAAATTCGGGGTGTTACAATCTACCCCCCTTAAAATAAAATTTCATCCCCAAAATTTTCCTAAGGGTAATGAGTCCCTATAGAAACTTTAGTATTGACATTATAAGGAAGGTTCGGATCTTATTTAATGACCTAAATTTACGTATAACATAAATCAACTTCTTTGATCCTAGGCCAATGGGGAAGAGGCCAACCTCGCTTCCGCTGTGCTACTCTGATCCAACGGTTGTATTAGCTAATCCTAAGTAGATTGGGCTCGATACATTCTACCCCCCTTAAAACTTGGTTCTACTTAAGGTTCAAGAATCTATGTCTCGATCCGTATTTCGGAACGAGGCATAACTTAGGACCTATCAGTGACATGAAATGGGAAACAACCTCTCACTTCATTGGTCTTCTTTTGTCAATGATGCGTTCTATGGCATTGGTACCTATGGATGTAGAGATGAGCCTAATCTCTATTGTGGTTGAGTTCAGGTTTAGGTGTGGGTTGGTGTCAAGATATCTAATTCTCTACTGGCTATAAGTCCTCGCCATTTTCCAAAGACAAAGCGATAACTTTTGGTTGTAAGTGGTTGGGCCAACAGGGAAGAAAGGTTGTGTAGTGGGTCTGAGCCGGATACATAGACTTTCTGCCTAGCTAGGATAGAAAATTTGCCATATCGGTTCTTAATTCGAGTTGATGCCGATCTTCTGCTTGATCAGAGCATTGGATTTATTGGTAACCACTAGGATTAAGAAGTCGATTCAAACCGCGAATACATCGCTTACATGCAGTTCCTTTACTCCGCGTTCCCGAATGCAATAAGCCCTTAGGGAAGACAATTCTAAGGGGTGTGTTGGTTTATTCTAAGTTCAACTTGAGGGATTTGATAAGTTTTCCCTGAGAGTGAATGGGTCTAAGTTAAAACAACTTTCCTAAGGGTTATAACAGAAGTTTATAAGTATTAAGGGGATCTATCGAAGAATGAGGTTCTACTCCAACCAAATTTAACCTACTATTCCTTAGCATGTACAGGCTTTACACTGCCTAATACAACTAGTAGTCTAGTGTGTAACTCACTAGCTGTAATCCAAAGCCTAAGCTTATATGCTAAATGGTTTTATACCATTTCTAATACAGGGAATTGTTCTATGGCTTAGGGTTAAGATTGTTTAATGGTTCCTATATCGTCAGATCTTTCAAATCTAGGGATACTAACTCTAGGTCCAACACTGTAGATGTCCTAACACTAGATGGTTGCTGTTTATGGACTAAGCTACTGCGTTTGGTCTCGCCCGTTGGTAGTAGATTGGAGGTCGAGAAGATGGTTAAAACTAGCTCTAATGAGCCATGGAAAATGAAGAAAATGAAGGGAAAGGCTGAGGTCTTTGGGTCTCCACGACTTTGGACCTGACATGGGAGTGTAAAGGGTTTAATAAAAGGGGCATGCGAGAGACCGCAGCTGTAGGAGGGAGTTTTTGAATGGGTGACAACGGTGGAAATTGAGAAGAGAGCTAAAATAGCCTCTTTAATGGCCATGAAAAATGGAGGAAAGGGGGAGAAATGGCTGCCCTAATGGGCTGAAACAAATCTAGGCCCTATAGAGGGGTGAATTAAGTTCCCAAAGTCTGGATTTTCAAAGAGAAAAGAGCAAGATAAGATGGAATGGAGGTCTACACGATTTTCAGCCTTCAAGGGAGGATGAGAGAGCTCCGACGGATAAAAATGGAGAGAGAGGGGAGTGTGTATTGCTGTAAATGGTGGAGTGGTGTGGGTTGAGACAGAAATGGACGGTGGAAGTGATTGGAACTGAGATTTAAGAGAGAAATCAGTAAAAATGTGAGAAAGGGAGAGCTTGGGGGGGTAGTTTGTGAAGGAGATACTAGATCGGAGGGGTTTTAATGGACAGCCCACATACCAGGGGGCTACCTAAGCCCCCAAACACCTCCGGCCCGAAGCCCGGACCCAACCGAGCATTTCGACCGGCGAGGCCTCGCCGAACCAGCGATGCCATCGTCTGCCAAACTCAAATCCGGCGATGGCCGGCCTATGGGGCGGTGTAACACCCTGGATTTTTACCAATCTGGGGTTAGACGTCCTTAGGCAATGGTTCAACCAAAATACATTGGTAACCGCTCAGAACCCAATTCCATAGCTAAAGAAATCACTTAGGATTAATTCCTTTAGAAACTGAGCATAAGTTAGCTAGCGCTACGCTGGAGTAGCTGTGAAATTATCCCTGATCGCTTTAAATACGTTCTACAAGACCCAAAACTTATAGAACCAATGACGCTATAATATCCTGAAACCTAGGATCAAACTCTAAATCCGTTTTCTCTCAGGAACCCTTTGAAACTTTGTATTGGATCTAGACCGCGCGTCAAAAGTCCGATACCTACAATCTTACACGTTATGACCGCTTAGCTAGACTTGACAACCGTTTCGAAAATCAAGGCCAACCGAAGTTCAGAGGCTATTTCATTGAGCCTGGAGTGAAGAGAGTGAGAATAGGGTTAGATTTGAAAATTTTAATTCAAATCTGGCACGGAACTTGGCGCGTCAGTATTAAGCGTTCTGACCATCAGAATTCAGCCAAATTACACCCTCGGATCAGGAAAAATTTCTATTTCATATCACGAGACTTGTAAACCTGATCTAGGTGCGATGACCGCTGAACTGAAATTGGACCACCACGTGCGATCTGCGAATTCTGCCGGACTGAAAACTTGATGTGTGCTAGATCCAGTATGCATGAGCTTAAGTCCGACCGTGTTCGGCCAGGGGACCTCCAGAAATGCTCTTTTGGACCAAAACAGCCCCGATTTGGTTACCCCTCAAGTAAACATTGTTCCCAAGCCTAATTTGGGAAGGTTTTAGGTTATAAAAGGAGTTTAAATCCTCACTTCTCTCACCCATCCGAATTTACTAGAAATCCTAGCTGGTGTGAGAGAAAAAGTGAGAGATTGTGAGAGAGAGTGGGAGAGCTTTTCCTGCTGCTGGCACTACCTGTTGCACGTGTTTAAGCCACGCAATCCAATCACCTTGCCGGTGATTTTGCTGTATTTCTAGGTAAGAAAATACCCTAATCACTTGCTAATTTGGAGTTCCATCGATTCCTTAGCGATGTAGCTTACGAATCTTGTGCATTAGGTTGTCTGTTAGCCGTAGACGAAGCGTATATGCTCCGTTCGAAACGATACACATCTAAAGTGAAAGGTGCGGATTTTAGACGCTTTGATTGACTGATTTCAAGGCTTTCAATGTCGTTTAATAGTAGATTATCGACGAAAATGCTGTTTGACATGTACAAAATGCTGTCCGTTTCCTTTTTCGTAAGCAGACAAAAAATATGAGATTTAGGGCATTTTAGTCATATGTAGGAAATACTGTTTGCATCCATATTTTGCTGATATGATTGACATGGATTTTTGTCGCATTAGGATATTAGGAATGCATGCATAATCAGTTTGGCGAAGAGATTCGCCTAAATGCACACTTTGAGTCGACATACTATATGTAGACTTAAACGTGTAGTCTAAGTGTTTGTATAAATGTTTGTATTAGTATGTATTGAATTAAATGGTGTTATGAATTAGTTTGAGATTGAATTCTCAAATAATATGCTGATGTAAATGATTTTCTACATGTTGGCTATACGCATGATTTCATTATATGTATGAAATGCATGTGTTAGATGATTTACTTAAGTTGTATGTTATAACATCTGTTAACATGCTCACATGGTTGTATTTCATTTCCATTACTATGATTGCTGATGTGAATTTATAAATGTTTGGGACTATACCTAGTCCAGGCAGTCGGAAACCGAGTAAATTCGTGGTTGGCTTATCTTTGCCACTAATGACGTGTCGATGAACGCGAGTCGTGTTTTGAAGTTGGCGGCAGTGGTTAGGCCACACGGGGTGTTTTATGCACTTCATGTCGTTCGACTTGAGATGCGCTCGTGCTAGTCGAGCCCGTCAAGTAACCCGACTGGCCATTATATGTTCACCTTGTATGAGTCATAACTGCTTGAACCTAGGGTACTGAACTTACCATTATAAACCCTATTAACCATGGTACCTTGATCCATAAAGACTCATGAGCTGGGCATGGTGGTATGGGACACCGTGGTCGAGCTGTCGGCCTACGTTGGGGCCACAAACCTCCCCGTAGTGACCAGTGAGGAACCCAGACTCGTGAGCAGATTATGGTGGTATGGGACACTATATTCTTGCTGTCGGCCTACATTGATAAGGTGATGGGGGAGCGGTGCAACGAGTGCGAGCAACAGCCCTGGCAGCCCTTTGTAGTGACCTCGAGCGTATTCTGAGTCTACGGGAGGCGACAACCCTTCCGTAGCGATAAGAGTACAAGTAGGCCTGTATTGATAAGGTGATGGGGGAGCGGTGCAACGAGTGCGAGCAACAGCCCTGACAGCCCTTGCAGCGACCTACAAAATATACATCGTATGAGATTACTAGGAGTGACGACCCTAGACAGGATCTGTGTTGGGATTGATATAAGGGAAGTACCTTAGTTTTCCAATCCTGCTGTTTGAATGGACTAATAATAACTCGATAATCATATCACCATCACATTGCATGTGCCTGAAAGATGTGAAGCACTGTGGGATGAAAACATGCCGCGGGCGTAAGATGGTGCCGTATGAGGGAGATCGTCGGTGAGGGCATCCATCGTGTCATGTCATATTGCATTAATAACAGTATTTAGGAATGTTTGAATTATTGCTTTACTATTATCGCATGATTGATTTGATAACATGCTAATCTCTGCTCTCTTATCCCACTGATTTGATCACTTATTCCCACGTTACGGGATAGTATTTTCGGACACCCACCAGTCCCTATTGTGATTGCAGATGATGGCGCGGCCTGCGAGGCGGAGCTGGACTTGATGATGCTGAGGAGGATCCCTCCTTTATGCGTGTTCTGATTGACGGGATTACAGGGAGGTTGATTAGATGCCTTGATACTTATCAGTTTATATTTTTAGAGCACTAATGTATATTCTTTTTGTTTACTTTTGGAGTATACATGTATGCATATAACCTGGTAACATGTTCACACTCTGGAGACATACAACAGTTTATATATGTTATACATATTATCACAGTCTTCCGCTTGTTAATTTAACTGTCTCTGGAGTATGATATTTTGTTTTGGCTTAATCTCACTCATGTTGAATACATTAACACAGACAACATTCAATCATACACATTTATGTTGCATAAGTGATGTTCTGGAACTCGGGAGTGGAGTTTTTACTCGACTCTCGAATTCAAAATGTTACAGGCTAGTTCCCTCTGTCCCCTAGGTCCCCAAAAGGTGTGGGGCCCACCTTAGATCATTCTGAAAGTTGATCGTTTGGCCCCCCGACTCCATTTGAGGCGTTTCAAGGCCAGTTTACAAACTCGAATGAGTTTATACATCATGTAGCATATGATTTTGGGGTAGGAGAGGCTAATCCATCTAACTAATCCATTTATTTCACTAGATTCCATAACTGAAATTTTCAAAAGTCTAATTTATACGTATATTTATTATTTATAGTAAATTTTTGTTTAAGAATGATTCTCCATCATTTACACCTTACGATTTATGTCTATTATGAAAGGACTTAGAAAAAGTTGAAGAATGGGGTGGTGGAAAGAGAGATTCTGATATATTCGAGGACCCGTAAGGAGCACGAGTAGCATCTGGAGGTTACGTTGCAGACCTTCAGCACACCAGCTGTATACGAAGATGAAAAAGTTTGAGTTCTGGCAGGAGGAGGTGAAGTTCCTCGGTCACGTGGTAACGAGAGAGGACGTTGTAGTGGACCCCTTGAAGGTTGAGGCAATGCTTCAGTGGGGCTAGCCCATGATTGCGTCCAAAATTCATAGTTTCCTTGGTTTAGTGGGCTACGACCGCAGTTTCATTGAGGGCTTCTCCCATATTGCAGCCCCGTTAACCAGGTTGACCCAGAAAGGCGCAGAGTTTATTTGGAGCAACGCCTGTGAGAGAGTATTTATGGAGTTAAAGGACCATCTGACGTCTGCTCCTGTCCTCACTCTTCCCTCTGGGATTGACGGATTTATTGTATTTATCAATGCCTCACATATTAGGTTGGGTGCTGTCTTGATGTAGCACGGGAGACCAGTGGCCTTCGCATCTTATCAGCTCAAGGTCCATGAGCTGAACTACCCCACACATGATTTAGAACTGGTTGCAGTTGTCTTCGCATTGAAAGTGTGGAGACACTATCTTTATAGGGTTAGGTTCGAGCTCTTCTCCGATCACAAGAGCTTGAAGTATCTCTTCTCGCGGTCTGAGTTGAACATGAGGCAGAGGCGCTAGATGGAGCTTCTGAAGGACTATGATTTTGATCTTCAGCACCACCCATGCAAGGCGAACATGGTGGCAGATGCCCTCAGCCGTCAGCCATGTGGCTTGGTGGCGTATATGATGGTTCAGGAGTGGCAGATGCTTGAGGATATAACAGAGTATGATTTTGAGTTCGGTCTGCAGTCTTCTATCATGCAGTTATCGAGCCTGTCGATTCAATCCTCTCTTATCGCAAGGGTGATCGAGGCTCAACAGGCTGATGAGTCGTTGCAGAGTTATATGGTTGAGGTGACATCTGAGAGTCAGACAGATTGACAGATTGGTACAGATGGTGGACTTTGCTTCAGAGGCCGATTATGTGTCTCGGATATTCCTGAGTTACGCAGAGATCTTATGACCGAGGCACATCGATCGCAGTTTTCTATCCACCCTGGCTCGATGAAGATGTATCACGATATGAGGAGACAGTATTTTTGGGTGGGGATAAAGTGCCAGATCTTCAGTTTTATGGCCGAGTGTGACACGTGCCAGCGTGTTAAGGCTGATCATCGGATAACCCTGGTCTATTGCATCCGTTGAGTGTCCCGATGTGGAAGTGGGAGCACATATCGACAGATTTTATTATGGGCTTGCCGAGGACTCAGCGCGGTCATGACGCCATCTGGGTTGTTGTGGATCGTCTGATGAAGTCGGCACATTTTCTTATGATGCGTACAATTTGGTCTGTGGACCAGCTTATGAAGTTATTCATCGAGGAGATTGTGAGACTGCATCGCATTCCAGTCTCGATCATTTCTGACCGAGACCCGAGGTTCACGTCTCAGTTTTGGGAGAGCTTCCAGAGAGCGATGGGGACTGATTTATAGCTCAGCACCCCATACCATCCGCAGACCGATGGCTAGACTGGGAGGGTCAACTAGATCCTTGAGGATATGCTTCGGGCCTGTGCGATTGATTTCGGGGGTAGCTGTGATGAGCATCTGTGATTAGCTGAGTTCGCGTACAATAACATCTATCAGGCAACCATCAGCATGGCTCCTTTCGAGGCAGTATATGGCAGACCATGTAGATCACCGAGTTGTTGGACCAAGGTTGGAGAGCTCTGTCTCCTAGGTCCCGAGCTTGTGCAGGAGACGTCAGAGGCTATTGATATCATCAGGTAGAGGATGCGCACAACTTAGAGCCGGTAGAAGATTTTTGCTGATCGTTGGCGTCGTCCCTTAGAGATTGATGTAGGGGACCATGTGTATCTCAAGGTCTCTCCTATGAAGGGCATAGTTCGATTTGGAGCGAAGGGAAAGCTTGCCTCGAGATTCATATGACCTTTTAAGATCACTGGGCGTGTTGGCGCCGTGGCCTATTGGCTTGCCTTGCCATCTCAGTTGTTTGGCATCCACAACGTTTTCCATGTCTATATGTTGAGGAAGTGTGGGTTAGACATCATTCCTGTTATTGATTGACAGCCGTTAGAAGTTCATGAGGACGCTTCTTACATCGAGCAGCCAGTCCGTATCCTTAATCGGAAGGAGCAAGTCCTTCGGACCAAGGTCATTCCATTGGTGAAGGTTTAGTGGGGTCACCATTCTGTTGAGGAGGCTTCTTGGGAGTGCGAGGCTGAGATTCGGGAGCATTATCCTCATCTCTTTGATGATTGATTATGTATTATATTTTGTATGCTGTATTTGATTCTATATGATGATGTTAAGTCTCTTCTTCCTCATGTGTTATGCCTAGTTGAGATGATTATGTAAATTTTGAAGATAAAATTTTTATTTAGAGGGGAGAGCTATAAGACCTATATCCTAGACCGTACCATTCCATAGACTTTTGTGGTCTTGCCGGTCAAATTTTGGCAACCTTCGACCCCTAACCGGCATTTGCGCGTAACACTACATCACATGTCGTCAACCTGAATCGACTCAAACCGAGACTTGTACCCTTGCGACCACGCCGTCCCCGCTGTTCCGATGCCGCGACTCACGTGCCGATCCGATACCCTGGTCAGGAGATGTGGGCCAGCTTCGGTGTGAGGAAAATTCCGCGCATGTGAATTTTGAGAGAATCTCAATGACTTGTCACATCAATCAATCAATCAATCAATCCCATCATGTCAAGTACACATCACCTTTCACCCATCCCCAAACAACCCCAAAGTCAAAAAGTTTCTTACAAGCCCATACGTTTCTTACACTATTTGCCACAAAAGTCAAAAAGACTCTTACACATCCATCACTCACCACATCCATCACCCATCACTCCTCTCTCTTTATAACCCTCTCTCTCCTTCATTTTTAAATCTCATTCCAAGCAAATTCGAAAAAACCTCCATACGTCCAAGCTCTTCCACTCCAAGAGAGCCACAAGTGTGGCCCACCTTTCCTACCCTTTCATCTCCCATCTCAACCATCCAAACCTCATCTCCTCCATTGCAATCAAAGCTAAGGATTTAAGGAAGCCTAGGGTGTAAGAAGAAGCTGGTGGGTGATCTTGAATCTCCATTTCTTTATCTTTTGTGATGTAAGGGCCCACTTATAATGGGACCCACCTTGACGTAGGCTTTGTATTAGAGAGGGGTCGATAATGGAAGGGTCCCTCCATCTTTGCCGATGTCTCTCTCTCTCTCTCTCTCTCTTTTCTCTCTCTCTTTCTCTCTTTTTTTAAAAAATGATTATGGCCCACCTATAATGTGTGTATATCATCCATGCCATCTATCGGTGGACCCCATCCATGTGGAACACACCATGATGTTTATATGCCATCCCAACTATCCATAGGGGGCCCACCTTGATGTGGCTAGCAGTTAGGTGTGGTTGCCAGCGAAGGGTGATCTGACGTGGGCCCCAACTTCATAGCTCATGTGGTTGGTCAAGTGAAAGATGCCTCGTTTGAACACTGGAGGTCTTGGTATTGATCCCTGTGAAGGTGGATAACATGGAGTATGTGTACTGACATGGGTGTGGACTGACAGTGGGTGTACACTAATAGTGGAGTGTGTGCTGACGGTGGGGTCCGTGGGACCCATCCACGCTGTCCATCCTCTTAGATGCGTGAAACCCGGTGTGTGCTTTATCTAGACCGTCCACCACTCCTAGACGGTGGGACCCATGTCCGTGTGGGGCCCTCCCTGACACACCCAGATCCATAGCTCAACTGGCAGATTGAGAGAAAGATACCTCCTTTCAACGCTAATGTCTTAGTACTAATCCCCTACTGGGAGTGGCTGACGGTGAGGTGTGAACAGACTGTGGGGTCCGTGGGACCCATCCACGTCGTCCATTCATTTAAGATGGCCCCACCATGATGCATGTATTGTGTCCGCCATCCCTCTGGCGGTGGGACACACCCCACGTGTGGGGCCCTCCTTGACATACGTGGCTATCCAGGCAGCCATTCAAAGGCCTCGATGTCACTTTGTTATATAATATATAATATATATTATATATATTAAATATTATATATTATATATGAGAGGCTGGCCTTATGTGTCCTATCCACCTCTGTCTGTTAATACATAAAGTTGCTATGCAGCTGTTTATATTATATATTATATATTATATACTATATATATATATATATATATATATATATATATATATATATATATGAGATGTGAGGGTGGGCCCTGCATGAGACCCACCTCTGCCCTCTCTTTAAGGCATAAGAGCTGCAGTGGAGCAGTATATATATATATATATATATATATATATATATATATATATATATATATATATATATATATATATATATATATATATATATATATATATATATATGTTATAAATTATATGGTATATATTATATACATATGATATGTGAGGGTGGGCCCTATATGGAACCCACCTTTGTCTTTTAATACTGCAGGGCTGTGCGTGTACATTCCAAACACTTTTGGCGGTGGGACCCACTCTAGGTGTATTTGTTTCATCCATGTGGTGTGGGCCCCAATGACGTATGTGCTTTGTCTACACCGTCTACTGTTTGGACGGTGGGGCCCACCATGATGCATGTGTTGTATCCAAAACATCCAACCATTTGTGAGATTATTTATGACATGAGGTAAATGGGTGAGTTAGATCTAAAGTTTAAGTGGACTCCACCATTTAAATAGTGGACAACAACATCCACCGTTCAAACTTCTAAGGGCAACGATAGTTCCCAATTAAGCTGATTTTTATTTTCATTTCATCTATCTCTATGTTAACTTGTGAATGGGGTGGATCTTAAAAATATATGAGGGTGGGCCCGATTTGATGTACCTGAGGCCCATTTGATTCAGCCCATTTGACTCGGCCCATATGATTAGGCCCATCTTGATGTAGTTATGGCCCATTCGTTGATGCCCACCTTGATATATATTTAGCCCATGTTATGAGGCCCATTTGATGTAACTAAGGCCCATGGGTTGAGGCCCAATAGGATGTACACAAGTCCATTACAATGTGTAACCCTACCATAGTTTGAGTAATGATGTTTATGGCGGTCGTGCCTTAGGTGCAATGTTGGTTTGACGTCCACATTTTAAGAATAATATTGGTTAAATGTCTGCATTATAATTCTCCCTAGGGCCCATTGTTAGGCCCATACTTGTAGGCTGTTTAGGCCCATCTTCGTTACGAACAACATCTATCACCCTATAACATGTTTAGTATAGTTCCATGATTCATGATCATGCACATCATATATATACTTGATATGAGAAGTGACTGATCATAGCATATGCCTACGGGTAGATTGTTTAGGGGCTCCTGGATAGGTGGTGTTACTCTACATGAGTACACGATACACGCAGAAGTGCTGCATGACTGGATAGTGTGATTCATGCATTCACATTGTGTGACATGATACTGTACACCCTAGCGACATTAGGGCCGTAGCCTCCACAGGCGTATCGTGGATGGCAGGATTGGATACCAGGAATCTTATTCTACAAGGGGTGCTATAGATATCCCTGGATAAAAGTCTCTAAACCCTTATGGTACCAGTAGGTTACTCCAACGTCTAGACATAGTGGGTGCAGGAGCACCGAGTGTCGATTATCAGATGGTTGCGCTTTTCACTGTGTTGTGGTCAGTTGGAAGGGCGTGTGGCCTTATCCGCCCGAGAGGAGGGGGCAAAGCTAGGTTAAGTTTGACTAGCTCGAGGAATGGGTCCGCTATCGAGGAGCCGAGCCCGATATTGGCAGGCAGACAGTGAGGTCTCTTCCACTCGCCTTATTGCCCACGATGGGGTGGCAATCTGGTTTGGAGTGTACTAGACCCCGGTGATATTCCAGAGTTGAGCTGTATTGATATATGAACTTAAATGACGATTTGTATGCTTGAGTTGCATTTCGCATCACATGGCCTTAGTATAGCTAACATCATTCATACCTTGCATCGCATGGCCTTGGTACAGCCAATAGTATTCATGGATCTATCAGCATATTCCGCATTACTTTGATATTGCATTACTACCTTGCGCACACACTTTCACCACCCTCTAAGCTTTCCATAAGCTTATGCACAACCGTTGCGTGCAGGTGACGTTAGGGCGTAGCAGCGTTGAGGCAGGATCGCTTTGCAGATCATCTTGGAGCTTTTGTTTATCATCATTGTATTTCCCTTTATGCTCATTGTACTTGTAAAGTTTTTGATCATAATGGAAATGTAATGGAGTTTTTGGTTGCTGTTTGTGGGTTATGCCTTTGGTTATGCTTATCACAAATCAAACTGATGTTGAAAATCCTCCTCGTAGCATCTCAGGATTGTCAATCCTAGTTATTCATATAGTATAGTGTATATTATAATATACACTATACTATATTATAATAATGGGCATTGAGAGCCGAGAATGGGGTTCTATGGAGGTTGTCTGCTCCAGATTTGGCGATTGAGAATTTTATGAGTCTGGTTTTCGAGTTTGGGGCGTAACAGTGCAACTTCCTGGCCAAAGCACATGCAATACGGTGCATATTCATTTTAGCCGAGTACTTAATTAAGCTTTTTCATACAGCAGATTTAGGAAGCCAAGGTACCTCCCTTTATATCATTGACCTGAACCGAAGGATCCATCTAGGGTTGTCAATCCTAGTTATTCATATACGATAGGTAAGTTATAGGGTATCGCTCCTAATGAAAAGCAGTCGATAAACAAGTTCAAAGTTTATATTCACGGTCACTATGGGGTGGCTAATCCCCTCGGTATAGGCCGATAGCTCGAACACGGTCTTCCATACCACCATTCCCAACTCACGAGTTTGGGTTGCTCATTGGTCACTACGGGGAGGCTCATTACCTCAACATAGGCCAACAACTCGACCATGGTGTCCCATACCACTATGCCCAACTCATGAGTCTTAACGGATCGTGGTATCATGATTAAAGTGGGCTTTCACATTGGAAGGGGTACCTTAGATTCAAGCAGTAACGTCCATATATGGTAAACACACAATAAGCCAATCGGTTTATTAGGAAGGTTTGATTGGTACGAGCACACGCTGACTTAACCGATATGGAGTGCATAAGCACTCCTTGTTGCCTAACCACTGTTGACAGTCATCATGCTACCCAGATTCGTTGAATTACCCAATATGTCGAAACTAATTCGGCCACTTAAACAGGGACTGTTTTCGATTGCCTAGGCTACGTTGTAGCCCCAATATTACTCAGGTGCAATAGATAAACACATGTGATAATCATGTCAGCATTTAACAAACAATCCAAATAAATTCCTCATTTGAGCATTTCATCAAACACATTGATCTTATTACTTAACGCTTGCATTTTATCCATAAATTGCGTAGATGAAATTAAGATTTTATGAAGGAAACTATTTATATGGATAAGGTAATTGAGAATCCTATCTCAATACCCTTATTAAATACAATTCATCAACAATATCTCATTCAAACAAGTTATCAAACACTTAGACTATACATTACCAAATACATAAACTAGATTAGTTATGACGTATATTTTGACAATTCCTTACCCAAAGAGGTCATCATGCATATGACTAACATGAACCCTAGATTAGTAATCATGACAAGCACATATCACGTTTACAAGTTCATTCAAACATTTCAACAAACACATAGGATGCATATTTCATTCTACATAGTTCATACATGTTAATTTCATCAAAAACAGCGTAACTAAGGTCATATGGCAGTAATCAAGTTAGACATAAATCTTTAGTTGATATTGAAAGCATTGAAAACCATAACCTAAACGTTTATAGTTCACACCTTTTGTTGGAATACTCGATTCGGACGCGGTTCGAATTCTACGTTCCTGAAAACAGCACATCGGGTGTCATGCCCCAAACCTGAAAATTGGATTCACAGGAATCCCGATCGCCGAACCTGGTGCCGACACCTCCGTAGTACCCCATTCTCGGCCCCTAGTTACATATGCCAGATTCCGATCCTGGGATCCTACAAGGAGAATTTTCAACATACATTTGTCTCATAAGAAGCATAACCACAAGTATACCAAAATCATAAAGGCAACATCATCATCACATATGCACTAATATAATCATTTGAATACAATGTTGAAAGGGAAACACATATATCAAAATTAAAGCTCCAGATGACAGCTGCATGCTCCAAGCTCAATGCTGCTGTAACCTAATGTCACTTGCATGCTTCTATTGTGCATAAGCTTACAAAAGCTTAGAGGGTGGTGTAAGTGTGTGCGCACGGCAAGTGTCAAGTGTATAATATCAGAGTAACGCGAAAATATGCATTAAGTCCATAAATGCTATCAGCTGTACCAAAGTTATGTGATGTAAGACATGAATGCTATCACCCATACCAAGACCATGTGATGCAAGACCTTTTTAGCCAAATGTCATATGCAAAATGCAAAGTAAACATGCTAGTACTCATCAAGTACATATATCAATACAGTTCCTCTCTAGGATATCACTAAGGTTTAATACACTTCACACTGACTACCTACTCCCTAGCTGTATAGCCAAGCAAGTGGAATAGACCTTACTATCCACCTGACCCGTAGTTTGCCAATACCTATTCAGCTCGTCGATAACGGACTCATTTACGAGCTGGTCAAACTTAGCCTAGCTTATAGCCCTCTCACTCGGTGGTTAAGGCCACGCCCCCTTCCAACCGACCGTGACACAGTGGGAGACGCGGCATACTGGTATTTAGCACTGCGCTGTGAGACTCGTATTCTAACCCATACCGTTTTGTATGCTTCTGCGGTCCTTTTGGTCGAATTCCAACGACCCTCAACCTGTATCCGATGTTTGCGCATAATCCTAAGCCGAGTCCTACATATTGGAGTCGACTCGACTCAAAAATTGTACCCTATTGATCGTGTCGTCGCCGTGGTTCCAACACCGTGACTCGCACATCGATCCGATACTTGGGTCAGGAGATGTGGGCCCACATATTTTCTGATGAAACGCCGCGCGTTGCGGATTCTAAGAAAATCTCTATGATAGGTCACATCAATCCATCAATAAATGTCAAGTACACAACCTTACCAAGCCCATCCACCTCCCATTCCCCAAGTCAACTCTCTCTTATATAACTCATACCCATCTCATTCATTTCCTACCTCAAGTCAACAAACACCATGCCATCTCATCCCATCATCCCACCTCACCACTCCTCTCTCTCTCATTTCTAAGTAAACCTCATGAGACTCCAACTTCCAAGCAAGCTCCATGGATAGAGCTTGTGTGGCCCACCTTCCTATCTCCCATCTCCACCATCCTAAGTCGATCTCAACCGTTGAAGTCCATCCATTGGATCTCTAGCATACATTGATGGAAGAAGCAGTCCAAGAAGATTTAAGGTGGGTGATCTACCGTTAATTTTCATTTGAGGGTCCACTTGTATGTGGGTCCCATTTTGATGTATGTATTTTAAACATGAGGGGCCCATAGTGGCGGGGCCCCTTCACTACTCCATTTCGTCTCTCCCATCTCTCTCTATCTCTCTCCTTCATTGATGATGGCCCACTTAATGATTTATGTATTTTATCCATGCTAACCATTTAATGGACCACACCACAATCCACTTATGGGGGCCCACCTTAATGCCTGTCCACAGGCCTTGATGAAGGAAAAACACAAATATAGGCTGATCTAAAGCTTTGGTGGGCCACCATGTGGACCCACCTTTGATGTATGTGGCGTACTTGCAACATCTAGCGAGTGACAGTGGGTCCCACGCAGCTATGCAGCTACTTTATTAAACATCAGCAAGTTATAAGGGTCTGATCAAGGGGTATGTATTATATCTATACCATCCAGCCATTTTTCTCTGGCTGGTGGACCCACCCACACGTGCTGCACATGTGGGATGGGTCCACCTCGATTTACGTATTCTATAGCCACACTGTCCACCTACTAAGAACGGTGGGCCCCTGATGCAGTGGCTCTAATCTAGGCCGTCCATCCATCTCTGGACGTTAGACGTGCGCTGGAGCACTTCTTGAGGTACACATATATTATAATATAGTATAGTGTTTATTATAATATTATATTATGGTGGGCCCTACATGGGACCCACCTCTGTAAAAGAGGGTTGGCTGGTGAATATCACACACTAGCTATATATGACTGCTGTATAAGACGTCAGCAGGTTATGGGTGTGTGAAATCCACACCGTCCGTTGTTCATGACGGTAGGGACCCACCCTGGCATGTGGCCTAGCTTGATGAAAGGAGTGGGTTGGCTGGTCTATCACACACCTACCCATCCGTGCATATGTGTAACATCCCAAAAATCGGGGGGTCGAGCAAAAACCCAACTCCCGAGTTCCAAAATGTTATTTATGCAACATATACAGGCTTTACACTACTTAAAGTAACTAGTAGGCTAGTCTGTAACTCGGTAGCTATAATCCAAAGCCTAAGATTATACAGTAAATGGCTTTCCTATACCATTTCTACTATCGAGAATTGTTCTATCGATTAGGGTCAAGATTGTCTAAATGGATTTCGATTTCTTATGTCGTCAGACCCTTCAAATCTAGAAGTGCTAACTCTAGGACCAAAACGCCAAGGGTTTATGTGGCCGGTAGCGTTTAGTTGTATCAAATGGAACTGCATTCCTAATCCCATATTGGGATCGAAAGTGGCATGTTTGGTAGGAGGGTAGGGTGGGATAAAAACTAATTTGTAGGCTGAATTCCGGGAGTTACAATACTCCCAATCTAGGGACAATACCTTACAGTGAACGAAACGACATGCATTCCATTCAACAAATTTCGGCTATATTAAGCCCAAAGTACAACACAAACACATTTTCTACCTAACAACAACAAAACACAGCAATTTCAAACGGTAAGCAAACAAGCGAAGAACGTGGAGAAATGGTCGCCCAAATGGATAGAATGAAATCTACGCGTTGTAGAGGGATGCTTCAAGCTCCCCTAGGATGTATTTTCAGGAAGAAAAGAGAATGAAAAAGGGGAATGGAGAACCTCACGATTTCAGCTCGATTTGGGGATTTTAAGAGCTCCAAATGACGAAATCTACTAGAGGGAGGGCTGCAAACTTCAATGGAACGATGGAGTGTGGTCGTTTTAGGCCAAGAATGGGTTTGGGAGTGATTTAGAATCACGGTTTTGGGTTAGGGCAGCAAGAAAATGAAAATGGAGCTAGGGAAGGGGACTTTTGTGAAGGAAGCACCCATTTTTGGGATTTTCTATGCACAAAAACTACATGGAGGGGGTGTACTACCCAAAATACCTCCAGATCCCAAAGATTACAGCAAGTGGGCCACATTGGACAGTGATGCATTGCCGAACCGGCGATGGCATCGCCGGCCATCTCCCTAGGCGGCCGGTGTGACCACATGGGTCTGGTCCCCCATGGTCCAGGGACCCCAAAAAGGTATGGTCCCAACCTTGGTTCATTGTATATTGACCTATAGAGGCCCAAACATGCGTTCGGGGCTTTCCAGGATCAATCTGCAATCCTGAATACAAGACCCTATCATGCAACATATGATTTTGGGGTATAAGGAGTTAGTACATCCATCTAGCCCATTAGTTGCTAAAGAAAGCGAAGTTAGAATGGCCTTATGGCCATTTTTCATGAAATTTTACTATTCACCATAAAACTTTATCAAAGTATGATTTTTTATCATTTTCACATTAGGATTGATGCCTAACATGAAAAGGATAAGAAAAAATTGAAGATTGGAGTGGTGAGAGGAAGAATTTTGAAGATTTTAGGTGAAACGGAATTTTTTAAGCCCTGACGATTGAATACAGGGGTTATGGTTGTCCCACAGCCCAAGGATTTACATTTATGGGTTTAGAATCATTCAAAGAACGTCTCAACCCAACTACCTACAACCTAGGTGCTATTCAGGTCGCTTCATGCGACCCAAGATGCGTTACGGATTCGATCGCGCGATCGACATGAATAGACTTCGCCTATTGGCAAATCTGTGATCCTATAAGAGTTTTTAGACCCTTCTCGCACCCACCTAAGTCAAAGGATGCGACAGCGTACGTCGCGTGACCATAACCCAGGCCCAGTTTAATCCAAATCATGCTCTGATACCATCTGTAACATCCCGAAAATCGGGAGGTCGAGTAAAAACCCAACTCCAGAGTTCCAAAATGTTATTTATGCAACATAAATATGTATTATTGAATGTTGTCTGTGATGATGTATTAAACATGAGTGAGATTAAGCTAAAACAGCATATCAAGCTCCAGAGAGTTAAATTTGCAAGCGGAAGACTGTGATAGTATGTATAACATATATAATCTGTTATATGTCTCTAGAGTGTGAACATGTTACAGGTTATATACATATATGTATACTTCAAAAGTAAACAAAAGAATATACATGAGTGCTCTAAAAATATAAAATGACAAGTGTCAAGGCATCTAATCAACCTCCCTGTAATCCCGCTGATCAGAACACACATAAAGGAGGGATCCTCCTCATCATCAACATCATCAAGTCCGGCTCCGCCTCACAGGTCGTGCCATCATCTGCAATCACAAAAAGGTCTGGTGGGTGTCCAGGAACACCGTCCCGTAACGTGGGAGTGAGTAGCTAACTCAGTGGAATAATAGAGCAAGGATTAACATGTTCTCAAATCAATCATACGATAATAGTAAAGCAGTAAATCAAACAATCCTAATACTGTTGTTAATGCAATATGACATGACGTGATGTATGCCCTCATCGACGATCTACCTCATACGGTACCATCTTACGACCGCGGCATGCCACACTCCCTAAAGTGCTCCACATCTTCCAGGCACATGTAATGTAATGGTGATATGATTTCTGAGTTGTTATTAGTCCATTCAAACAGCAGGATTGGGAAACTAGGGTACTTCCCTTGTATCAATCCCAACACAGATCCTGTCTAGGGTCGTCACTCCTAGTTATCTCATACGAGGTATATTTTGTAGGTCGCTGCAAGGGCTGCCAGGGCTGTTGCACGCACTCGTTGCTCCGCTCTCCCATCACCTTATCAATACAGGCCTACTGTACTCTACTGCTACTGAAGGGTCGTCGCCTCCCGTAGACTCAGAATACGCTCGCGGTCACTACAAAGGACTCGTCGCCTGATCAGTGTAGGCCGACAGCAAGAATATAGTGTCCCATACCACCATAATCTGCTCACGAGACTAGGTGCTCATTGGTCACTACGGGAAGGTTTGTGGCCCTAGCGTAGGCCGACAGCTCGACCATGGTGTCCCATACCACCATGCCCGGCTCATGAGTCTTCATGGATCAAGGTACCATGGTTAACAGGGTTTACAATGGTAAGTTCAGTACCCTAGGTTCAAGCAGTTATGACTCATGCAGGGTGAACATACAATGTCCAGTCGAGTTACTTGACGGGGTCGACTAGCATGATCGCATCTCAAGTTGACGACATGAAGTGCGTAAAACACTTCGTGTGGCCTAACCACTGCCGCCAACTCCAGAACACGGCTCGCGTTCATCGACGCGTCGTTCGTGGCGAAGATAAGCTAACCACGAATTCGCTTGGTTATCGACTGCCTGGACTAAGTATAGTCCCAAACATGTGGAATCACATCAGCAAATCATATGAGAGTATTGGAAATGAAATACAACCATGTGAGCATGTTAACACATGTTATAACATAGAACTTAAGTAAATCATCAAGTACATGCATTTCATACATACAATGAAATCATGCATATAACTAACATGTAGGAAATCATTCACATCAGCATATTAATTGAGAAACCAATCTCAAACTAATCCATAACATCATTTAATTCAATACATACTAATACAAGCATTTATACAAACACTTACACTACACACTTAAGTCTACATATAGTATATCGACCCGAAGTACGCATTTAGGCAAATCTCTTCGCCAAACTAATTATGCACGTATTTCTAACATTCAAATGCGTCGATAAATCATGTTAATCACATCAGAAAAATGTGAATGAAATCAGTACTTCCTACAAATGACTAAAATACCCTAAATCTCATATTCTTCGTTGGTTTACGAAACAGGAAACAGACAACATGTTGTACATGTCAAACGGCGTTGCCGTCAATAATCTACTATTAAACGACATTGAAAGCTTTGGAAACAGTCAATCAAAGCGTCTAAAATCCACACCTTGTCTCTTATAAACGTATCGCTTCGAACGGAGCGGATACGCTTCGTCTACGGCGACTAGACAACCTGGTTTACAACATACATCAGCTATCTAGCTACGAAAATGAAGAAACACTAAATCAGCAACTTCTAGGGTGTTTTCTTATCTAAAAACGCGGAGAAATCACCGGCCAAGAGATTAGAGCGCGTGGCTTAACCACTTGCAGCACGTGGCATAAGCAGCAGGGAATTCTCTCCCACCTTCTCTCACAAACTCTCACCTTTTCTCTCTCCTAATCTAGGGATTTTTATAAATTCGGATGGGAGAGAGGAGTGAGGGTTTCAACCCTTTTTATAAGCCCAAACTTGCCCAAAATAGGCTCGGGAACAAGTTTCACTTGAGGGGTAACCAAATTGGGGCTGTTTCAGTCCAAAAGGACATTTCTAGTGGTCCCCTGGCCGAACGCGATCGGACTTAAGCTTAAGCATACAGGATCTAGCACGCATCAAGTTTTCAGTCCAGCAGAGTTCGTAGATCGCACGTGGCGGTCCAGTTTCAGTTCAGCGGTCACCGCACGTAGATCAGGTCTGCAAGTCTCATGATATGAAATAGAAATTTTTCTTAATCCGAGGGTGTAATTTGGCTGAATTCTGATGGTCAGAATGCTTAATACTGACGCGTCAAGTCATGTGCCAGATTTGAATTTGAAATTCCAAATCTGTCCCTATTTGCACTCTCTTCAGTCCAGGCTCAATGAAATAGCCTGCGAATGTCGGTTGGACTTGATTTTTGAAATGATTGTCAAGTCCAGCTAGGCGGTTCTAACGGTCTAAGATAGCAGGTATCAGACTTTCGACGTGCGGTCTAGATCCAATACAGAGTTTCAAAGTGGTCCAGAGAACAAACCTGCTTAGAGTTTGATCCGAGGTTATAGAGTATTATAGAGTCATTGGTTCTACTCGATTTGGATCTTGTAGAACGTATTTAAAGTGATCAGGGACTATTTCCCAGCTACTCTAACGTTGCGCTAGCTAACTTACGCTTATTTTCTAAAGGAATTAATCCTAAGTGATTTCTTTGGCTATGGAATTGGGTTCTGAGTGATTTTTCAGGTGTTTTAGTTGACCCATTGCCTAAGGACGTCAAATCCCAGATTGGCCAAAATCTGGGGTATTACAATATGTGGAGCCCATCCTGCTCGTGTCATAGGTGCAGGTGGTGGGAACCACTTCTGATGTATAGGTTTTATCTACACCGTCCACCATGTGGACCCACCTGAGATATGTTTTTAATCCAAGCCATCCAGCAGCTTCCAACTGCTGCAGCATGTGCTGCGGACCCCACCCTAAAGCATGTGAATCCAATCCGTCCATTGGACAGGCGTCCAACCATCTGGACACTTGACGTCCACTAGATGCATGTGTTTATTTATTTATTTATTTTGAAATAATAATAATAATGTTATAAAAGTGTGTATATATATATATATATATATATATATATATATATTATATTCTGTTGGGCGCCACGTGGGACCAACCTGTTGAGATAGCAGATTGGCCAGTCTACCTCACACCAGTTATATAGCTGAGTGTGGATGTCAACATCGTCACTGTCCATTCAGTCGGTGGGCCGCATGTGGACCCTACCATTATGCATGCATTACATCCCACCGTCCATATGAGGACGTGGGATCCACCATGATCTCAGCATTTTATCCACACTGTTGGCCCCACGCGGGATCCCACCTTGATTCCATATGTTGCATTCTCACCGTCTAAATCTATGGACGGTGGATGCGGTTGGTTAGAGTACCTCACGTCCACGGTATAGCTACTAACTGGCGTCAGCAAGTACTGTGACACCATGATGTATGTGTTTCATCGTACCGTCCATCCGTGGCCCACCCCACACGTGTAGGTGGACCTACATTGATGTATTTATTATATTTGCACCGTCTAGATCTTCTAGACGGTGGCAACCCATGATGTATGTGAATATACACTGTCTAAGGGCAGAGACAGGACGTTTTCAAATAAATAAATAAATAAAATAATAAATGTAATATAATATTGTATATATGTATATACACGTGCGTGGTGGCTCCATGTGGGACCCACCTAGACGTGTTTATTATATCTAAACCATCTGTCCATGTGGACAGTGGGTCCTATGCTGCATGATGTCAGCAAGTTTTGTGGGTCCCATTTGATGTATGTGTTCTTCACGTCGTCCATCTATTCTGCTGGGACCCACCATAACGTATGTTTCATCCACACCATCTAAGGGGTCTGGACGGTGCTAGATGATGTTTGGACCATGCTGATTATTATGTTCAATGTTTGGATAGTGTTGATCATCATTATTGGGTCATGTGCTCCACGCAATGATAGTATACAGTGAGTGGTACACATGTTACACCTACAACTATTAAAATGATTTTTGACGTGGTCCAGGCCCATTTGAGGCCCATTGGTGTAGCCCATCCTTGAGGCCCATCATGATGTATTTTGGCCCAAATGTGGGGCCCACATGTTTGTACTTTTGGCCTATGTAATGGGGCTCATTTGTTTGTACTTTTGGCTTATGTAATGGGGCCCATCTGTTTGTGTTTGAAGCCCATATGATAAGGCTCATCATGATGTATATTTGAGGCCCATATAATGGGGTTGGGTTGCTCATCATGATGTATATTTGAGGCCCATATGATGAGTCCCACCTACTTGAATTTGAGGCCCATGGATAAGACCCATTGTGATGTATTTGAGGCCTATGGGCAAGGCCCATTGTGATATATATTAGGCCCATGATGCGTGGCCCTTTTGATGTATATGAGGCCCACTGGTGTGGCTCATGTGATATGGCCGACTCAATGTATATGAGGCCTAGTGGTGCGGCCCGTGGACACGGTCCACTTGATGTATATAAGGCCCACCGGTGCGGCCAATGTGCTATGGCTGACTCGATATATATGAGGTCCATTGCGATGTGTGATTACTTCACGATGTATGTAATGATGGTTATGGCGGGTCATGCCTTGGGAGTAATGATGGTTTAATGTCCACATCGTGACCTTCCCTTAGGCCCTTTGCGAGGCGGATTCTGTTTGTCGAGGTCATTTCGGATTTCGATTGTCAATTTCGATTATTAATCGATTCTGATTGTCTATTACCAATTCTGATTATCGGGGTCGAGGCCGATTCTGATTGTTGATTACCGATTTTGATTATTGGGGTCGAGGCTGATTCCGATTGTCGATTATCGATTCTGATTATTGAGACTGACTCCGATTGTCGAGGCCAGATATCGAGGCCAATTGTCATGGCCTATTGTGATATATATGCAGCCCATATTTTAGGCCCATTCTGATGAACATTCGGCCTCGGCTTGATGCATTTGAGGCCTATGTAAGGTATGTGAGACCAATGTGATGAGGCCCATTGTGGTGCATTTGAGGGCCAAGTGATGGAGCCCATTGTGATGTAGTTAGGCCCATGTGAGAGGTCCATCGTGATGTGTATTAAGCCCTTGAGTGAGGCCCGTGGCATTATATATTTGGCCCTTGTGTAAGGCCATAGGTCCACTGTATGTTAGGCTCTATATGGGTCATTCCTTGGGGGCAATGTTGGTTAAATGTCCACAATGTTAAGGTTGATTGTCGATGACGGTTATTGATGCCAATTATGAGTATGCGACAACATAACATCATGATACATACCGATACGCATCATCTACATGTTTGTTATGAGATATGATTGACCATTGCATATGCCATAGTGCCAGTTGTCATGAAACTCCCTGATAGGTGGAGATTGTCTCACATGAGTGCACGGTATACACAGGATTGATGCATGACTGGATTGTATGACTTATGCATCTTGCATTGTATTGTGATTACTGCACACCCTAGTGACATTAGGGCCATAGCCTCCACAGGCATATCGTGGATGGCCAGATGAGACACCAAAAATCTGTTACTAGCATCGGGTTGCCATAGATGGCCGTGGGTAAAAATCCCTAAACCCTCTTGGTGCCAGAGGATGCCCCAACGTCGAGACCAAGTGGATACATGAGCGCCCGATTGCCGAATATCAGGACGCCGTGTCTCTCATCGTGTTGTGGTTGGTTAGGAGAGGGTGTGGCCTTATCCGCCCAAGCGTAGGGGGCATTACTAGGCTTAGTTTTACCAGCTTGTGAATGGATTCGCTATTGATGTGCCGGATAGGTATTGACAGACTATTGGCCAGGCGGATAGTGAGGTTTCTTTCGCTCACTTGGACTGTGTGGGTGAGAGAGCGATGGTGCCATTTGGAGTGTACTAAACCCCGGTGATGATCTCAAAAGAGGAATTATAATGATATGTGGACTTATTGAGTAGGAGTTGCATACTCATTCATTCATTCATTCACTATCCACTCAGGCTGGTGGTGTGCAACTATTTATTACGTGTACCTTCGTAATGTCCAGGATTTCGGTTAGGGCGTGCGACTAACCTGAGATCAGGAGTTTATCACATTAAGTCTGACTATCCAAATTTAGGTATGAAACTGGTTTGGATAGATGTCTCTTGTGATGGACCCCATAGCCTGTGATACTACTTACTATCATCCTGACTTCACACTCCAGCACGGTCATTCCATTCGCACTTCATGTTGCATTACATCCAAGGCATATGGTACGGCTGACGCTGTTTGTGTTACTCATTAGGAATGTATATTTCATTGCATCCTCTTCACTGATATTTGACTTTCTATGACACCTCATTTGCATAGTTGATTTCTATTGCATTTTCTAATATTATATGATTCGTGCACTTGTTAGTATTTCCACTTACTTTGTTATCGCGTGATTTATGACTTTGTTAGTATTCCTGTTTACTCTAATAATTCCTGATCTTGTTAGTATTTCTATTTACTCTGATAATTCATAATCTTGTCAGTATTTCTGTTTATTCAGACATTATACGATTTATGGATTACTAGTATTTTCGGTGTTGTATGATTATGGTATTGTATTGAATACTTAGCACTTATCTTGTACACACACTTGCACCACCCTTTGAGCTTTCTATAAGCTTATGCACAATAGATGCGTGCAGGTGATGTTAGGTTGTGGTAGTGTTGAGCTTGGAGTGTGCAGCGGTCTTCCGGAGCTTGGTTTTTGATTTATGTATTTTCCTTTCAGTATTGTATTTAAATGATTTTATTAGTGGATATGTGATGATGATGTTGCCTTTGTGAATTGGGTAATCTTATGGTTATGCTTATTACTAGTTAAATGTACATTGAAAAAAAAATCCTCCTTATAGGATCCTAGGATTGGAATCTGGCATATGAATGCTAGGGGCCGAGAATGGGGTACTACAGAAGCTATCGGCATCGGATTCGACAATCGGAATTCCTGTGAATCCGATTTCTGGGTTTGGGGCATGACACGGGCGGTCGTATATCCACTCGGTATAGACGTTGGAGCAACTCCTGGTATCAAAAAAGTTATAGGACTTTCACCTAAGGGCATCCTAAGTGCAAACAGTGCTAGAACCAAGTATTTTTGGTATTCGATATGGCCATGCGTGATGTACCTGTGGAGCCATGACCCTAATGTCACTAGAGTGTACAATGATCAAGTCACACAAATGCGAGATGCATGAGTCACACCGTACAATCATGCAACAATCTCATGCATACCATGCGCTCATGTAGGACACTCCATCTCATAAGGAGTCCCGTAAATGTCTCAGTTTGACGGCTTATGCTATGACCAAACCTTCCTCATATCAAGCATACATATGATGCGTATGGTGTAACGCCCTGAAAATAGGGGGTCGAGCGTAAATTGCACTCCCGAGTTCCAGAACATCACTTATGCAAACATTTTCAATGATGGATGAATGTCGGCTGTAATAATGCAAAAAACATGAAGTGGATTAAGCCAAAACAGCATATCATACTCCAGAGACATTAAATTAGCAAGCGGAAGAATGTGATAGATATATGAAATATATGAACTGTTGTAGGTCTCCAGAGTATGAACATGTTACCAGGTTAAACATATACATGTATACTCTAAAAATGATAAAAAAGAATATACATGAGTGCTCCAAAAATATAAAATGACAAGTGGCATGGCAACAAATCAACCTCCCTGTAATCCCGTCGATCAGAACACGGTCTACATAGGCTCGCCTGATAACTGCCTATAGGAGAAATCCTCCTCATCATCATAGAAGTTCGGCTCCGCCTCGCAGGCCGTACCATCATCTGAAACTACAACAGAGTCTGGTGGGTGTCCGGAGCACCATCCCGTAACGTGGGAGTGAGTAGCTAACTCAATGGAATCATAGAGCAAAGATTAACATGTTATCAAATCAATCAAGCGATAATGGTAAAGCAAAAAAATCAAATATTCCTAAATACTATGATTAATGCAAGAATGAAATGACATGATGGATGCCCTCACCGACATATTCCCTCATGCGATACCATCTTACGTCCGTGGCATGCTTTCTTCCCTCAGTGCACCACATCTTCCAGGCACATGCAGTGCGATATGAATATGATTACCGAGTTGTTATTAGTCATTTTCATACAGCCAGATTGGGAAACTAAGGTACTTCCCTTATATAATTCCCAACAAGGATCCTGTCTAGGGTCGTCACTCCTAGTAGTCTCATACGATGATATATTTCTAGGTCACTGCAAGGGCTGTCAGGGCTGTTGCACGCACTCGTTGCTCCGCTCCCCCATCACCTTATCAATACAGGCCTAGTTGTACTCTTGTTACTACGGAAGGGTCGTCGCCTCACGTAGACTCAGAGTACGCTCGAGGTCACTACAAAGGGCTACCAGGGTTGTTGCTCGCACTCGTTGCACCGCTCCCCCATCACCTTATTAGTGTAGGCTGACAACAAGAATATAGTGTCCCATACCACCATAATCTGCTCACGAGTCTGGGTTGCTCACTGGTCACTACGGAGAGGTTTATGGCCCCAGCGTAAGCCGATAGCTCGACCACGGTGTCCCATACCACCATGCTCGGCTCATGAGTCTTAGTGGATCAAGGTATCACGGTTATCCGGGTTATCACTGGTAACTTCAGTACCCTAGGTTCAAGCAGTTATGACGAATACAAGGTGAACATACAACGGTTAATCGGGTTACTTGATGAGTCTGACTAGCACGAGCGCACGTTGAATCGACCGACATGAAGTGCACAAGCGCTTCGTGTGGCCTAACCACTGCCGACGACTCTAGTACGACTCGGGTTCGTCATACACATCCTTCGTGGTGAATAGAATCCAACCACGAATTCTAAACTGTTACCGACTGCCTGGACTAGAGTATAACCCCAAACACTTGTAATCTAAATCAATAATTATATGAGAGAGACAGAATTGAAATACAAAAAATTTCAGCATGTTATCAGCATGTTATAACATACATCATAAGCAGTTAACCATACACGAGTACTTCACACATAAGGAAATCAATTGAAATACAACAAGCATGGAGGAAATCATGTACATCATAAATTAGTTAAGAATCGAGTCTCAACGCTAATCTATAACACTATTTACTCAATACTTACTAATACATACATTTATACAAAAACTTAGACTACTCAACTCCAACGTACTTGATGTATGTTGATTTCAACATATAATATGACAAATCCTTATATCAAGGAGATGTCTAATACACAACAATCGTGTTCTTACATTCAATACATATGACAGGCATAAATCATATTGATTTAGGCATTTCAACAAACACTTAGTCTACACATTAGTCTACATAGAATATGTCGGCCAATATGTGCATTAGGGCGAATCTCTTCACCAAACAGATCATACACGTATAACTAGTATAGGTACGCGGTAAATACTCATGGCAATCATATCAGCAAAATACGTACGCATATAGTATTTCCTACAAATGCCTAAAATACCCTAAATCTCATATTCTTCGTACGTATTCGAAATGAAAAACAGACAGCATGTTCTACATGTCAAACAACATTCTTGTCAACAATCTACCATTAAATGACATTGAAAGCTTTGAAAACAGGTAATCTAAGCGTCTAAAATCTGCACCTTACGCCGTAGAAGCGTAATGAATTGAATAGGTACTCTACGTCGTCGTCAACGACTGATTGGAAACCTACAACACAAGGTGAGTCAGCTACTTAGCTACTTGTATCCATAGGTGCCTTAAAACAGGTTAGGGTTAGGGTTTTCTTTCCTAGAACGAAATCAGAATCGCCGGAATAACAATGCAGGTGGATGTCTTTGGCACGTGGAGCAGTAGGGAAGAATAGCAGGGAGGTTCTCCCTCTTCCCTCACACTTTCTCTCTCTTTTCTCTCTCTTGATTTGGTTAGGGTTTGAAATTCGTATGGGATTTGTTAGAGAGGGTTTAAGGCCCTTTAATAAGCCCAAACATAATGAAAACAGATTTGAAGTCAGGGTATACTTAAGTTATAACCAAATCGGGTCTGTTCCGATCCAACGGGGTACTTCTGGAGGTCGTGTTATCAAATGCAGTCGGACTTAAGCTCAGTAACATCGAATTTTTAGTCAGTTAGGTTTTTAGTCCAATCGGATTTCCAGATCGTCCGTGGTGGACCAGTTTCAGTTCAGCGGTTACCGAAACTCGATCAGGGCCACAAGTGCTATGACATGAAAGGGCCAATTTTTCCTAATCCGAGGGTGAAATTTGGTTGAATTCTGACGGTTAGAGCGCTTAAAAATAATGCGCAAGTGAACGTACCAGATTTAGAATTATTTTTCTAAATCTTTACCTTTTCTCACTCTCTTCACTCCGAACTCAATAAAATAGCATCGGGACATCAGTTGGGCTTGAATTTTAAAATAATTGTCAAGTCTAAGTAGGCAGTCATAATTGTCTAAGATTATAGATATCAGACTTTCGACGTGCGGTCTAGATCCAATACAAAGTTTCAAAGTGCTCCCGAGAGCAACCGGGTTTAGAGATTGATCCTGAATTTCAGGGTAAGGTAGCGTCAATGATTTTATAGGTTCTGGGTCTTACGGATCGTATTTAAAGTGGTTCAAGTCAATTCTACTGAGTATTCAGTTTGGTACTTAACCAAATTTTACCCTAATTATGACAGAATACGGTCCTAGGGCCATTCTATGCCCCATTTTGGGAAATTCTAGGTATCATATTATTTTAATTATTTTTATAGTGATTCATCATCAATTTTTCCCTATCTCCACAAAATTTCATAAGATTTTGAGTTGTAGAAAAATTCTAAAAATTCCAGAAGCAGCAGTTGTCCAACAAGTAATTTTTGGACAGTTGCTCACAACGACATACTTTAAACTAATTTAAATATTTTATTATATTTTTAACATATTTTTATATAAAACTAGACTCATTTGTCTTCAATATAGTTTTAAATCACCTAAATTGGAATTATAACAAAGGAGATATGATTTTTTAAATTTTGATAAAATGCGTGGAAAAAGCGCAGAAACCAGGCTCCCTGTCCGCTGTACGGACGAGGCCTCGCCGGTCACTGACCTATTTTGCTTGGGGTCACTCCAGAGGAGAGGTCCTCACCCCCCAGGGATGTCGAAAACATGTGGGGATCACCTTGGATCCCCCCGAATTGAGTCATTTGGGTCCACGAGTCCGTCGAGGCATTTATCGAGTCTCATTTACAAACTGGAATGAGTTACATGACGTACAATATATGTTTTTAGGGTAGAAGAAGCTAATCAATCCAAATAACCTATCTAAATCATGAGATTCTAAGAATTTCATAGTCAAAATCTTATTTTATGCATGTACGTACCATTTATGGTAAGTTTTAGTTTAAGTATAGTTCTTCACCTTTTAAACTTTAGGATTATGTCTAATATGAAGGTACTTGGAGAAATTTGAAGAATGAGGTGGTCAAAGGTAAGATTTTGAAGGAAATGGGTTGAAAAGCAATTTTTAGACTTTAGGATTGATCTCTAAGAGTAATATGGTTGACCCATTGCCTAAGGACGTCTAATTCCAGGTTGGTAAAAATCTGGGGTGTTACATATGGGCATGAATAATGGAATTATACTAAGCATGTTATAAAGTAATGAACTATCCTTACAATGCAGATGAGCCTAGATGGCCTACACACAACAAGTACAGGCCTATCAATGGGCCCTAGGGAGAGTCGTAATGTGGACATTTAACCAATATTATACTTACAATGTGGATGTCAAACCAACATTGCTCCCATAGCATGGCCCACCATAAAACATCATTACACAAACCATGGAAGAATCACACATTACAATGGACCCTAAGGAGATCCCATTGGGCCTCGACCCGTGGGCCTTAGATACATCAAATGGGTCGCATCAATGGGCCTTATGTACATTGCAATGGGCCGTAACCCATGGGCCTTATAATATATCAAAATGGGCCTAATCACATGGTCCTTACATTCATAGCAAGGTGGGCCTCAACAACGGCCTCATACACATCAAGGTGGGCCTCAACAATGAGCTATAAATATGATAAGTGAGCCACATCACATGGGCCATATGTATATACCAAGGTGGGGTTCACTTGAACTATAAATCTGTCTTATTTTTAGCCTCAAGCCCTAAAACAAGCTTTCAAAATGGTTAGACAGATTGGATGCAACACATGCATCATGATGGGGGTCCACATGAAGGACCACCATCATGTATATATTATATAATATATAATATATAATATATATAATATATATAATATATACATTATAATACACACACACACACATTGCAGTCCCACACGTGGGGTGGGTCCCATTGTCCAGTGTGGACGGTGTGGATAGAACACATAAATCATGGTGGTTCCACCATCCACGGTCAGTGGACAGTGTGAATGAAACACATACATCACTGTGGGTCCCACGTGGGGCCCACCATAATGCTTCTTTGCAATCTAACCCGTTGGTAAGGTCACACGGACCAGGGTGAAAAGGAAAAACAAATTTCTTCTTGATCCAAAGCTTTTGTGAACCTAAAAAGTGTTTTAATGGCAAACATTCATTCACCACTGTTTCCTATGATGTGGGCCACCTGAGCCGTGTATGTGGCTGATTTTTAGGATGGCCCACGGCCCTAAGGGGCCCACAAAATGGATGGTGTGGATCTTAAACACACATCATGGTGGGTCCCTGCTTGTCTGCCTGCCAGCCCAGCAGGCGCTGCCTGTGCCTCTGACAGCAGCAGCGTCTGCTGCAGATGCTTGGTTTATTTTTTTTTTTTAAAATCCATTTTTCTAGGGTTTTTCACTTCAGGAGAATCCATCGCACCCAATAGATTCTACAGTCCATAATCAATCCATAAAGCTCAATATTAGGCATTTTTTGGCGTGAAGAAAAATTTAAGTGAATTTGAATAGTGAAAATCACTGTTTTTAAAGGTGGCCCACTAGAAAGTATTATCAGCTTCATTTTTCAGCTCAACGCCTAAAATGAGTTGATAAATAGGATGGACGACGTGGATTGAATGCATACATCAACGTGGGGCCTATACAAGCAGCTCACCCCAAATGCCTTAAATGATGGCTAATAATTGTGTTTTCCATGAACTTCCAGTGTCCAGGGATGCTGGATGGCTTGTGCTTTTCAAGTGGTCTGCCTAAGTGGGCCACCAAATGATGATTGGTGTGGATATCACACTTATAAAGTGGGCCCCACCTACAAATGACTTGGATCTAATACATGCTTCATGGTGGGGTCCATCCAAGTGGGCCACACGGCCATGTCATCACACATAAAAATAAATACATAAAAAGAGAGGGAGAGAGAGAGAGAAAGAGGGACACGCATGATGGAGGGACCTCAGCACTATGGGCCCTCCATTTTAAACATTCAATCATACATCAAGTGGGTCCCATTGCATGTGGGCCCACCAAATCAAAGATCAATGGTGGAGATCCCTTTTCAACAAGTTGTAAGGTCTAGATGACTCTTTTTTAGACTAGAAAGTAAACATCATTTTGGGGTCCATGGAGAATGGCCCCATCATGAAATGATAATAAAATCAAGGTCGGCCATCGGCCATATCTAGGGTCCCAAGTGAGATCTATACCATCAATCTGTAGGCCTCACTTGGCCCCTCATCAAAATATGGAAAGATCTGGCCTAATAAGCACCCACCTTCGATCTTCTTGGTCCGTTGAAAAGCCAATCTCCTTGTGTCTCACTTTGATGGTGGAAGATGAGGTTTGAATGGCTAGGATGATGGATTTGGGATGAGAAAGTGGGCCACACACTCTCATTTTTCTCTCATGGAAGAGCTTGGACGTGAGCCTCTTCTCTTGCTTGGGAAAATGTGATGAGAAATGAAAGAGAAAGAGGGTTGTAAGGAGAGAGAGAGAGTGAGAGATGGGTGATGGATGTGAGTGATAGGTGAGGTGATGGTGTACTTGACATGAGAGTTGACTTGGTGGTTAGTTAACTTGTGGAGAAAGAAAACATGGGTGTGTGTACTTAACATGAGGTGATTGATTGATGGATTGATTGATTGATTGATGGGACATGTTGTAGAGATTCTCTTGGAATTGTAAACGCACAGTGTTTTCTTTGAAATAAACACCATCCTACATCTTCCTGCTAGGATATCGGATCGGTATGCAAGACGCGGCGTTGGAATTGTGGCAACGGTGTGGTCGTAATAGTACAAGTCTTGGATTAAGCCAACTCAAATCTACAGGATACAACTTAGGATCACGCTCAAACATCGATTATAGGTTGCGGATTGCCGGACTTTGACGGGAAGGATCGTGAGAGTTGACGGAACAGTATGAACTAGGATACGGGTCTTACATCGGGCACCTAAACAACGAAATAGGTTAGCTAGTCCATCAATTACGCTATCTAGATTTCTAAATCAAGATTAGGGTTAGGTTTTCTTACCCAAATCATAGCTGAAACGGATCGTGTAGCGAAATGGGGAGGTGATTCGGTGCGTGGAGTTGTGGGAAGGAATCCTAGCAATGATCTCCCAAAATCTCTCTCCTCTCTTTCCTCCTTTCTCTTCTTTTCTCTCTTCTCTCTCTTAGGATTCAGAGAAATTCGTATAGAATAGAAATGGGGTAAAATAAGGGCTATATATAGGCCCAGAAGTGATGCAAATGGCCGTAGGGCCCTAGTATACTTAGTTTATAACCAAAGGGCATATGTTTTCAACAAACAAGGCACATAGGGAAGCCCATTATTCACTTACGGCATAGGGTAAGTTCCCTGACAATTGATCTATGTTAGGATGTGATTTAGGCGTGATTGGATGGGTTGATTGACTGTGAAGGACCCGCGTCAGATCAACAGTTGAACTTACTTGATCGGGGCTACAAGTATACGGATTCTTGCTACGAAATTTTTCTTTTCCATGGTTAAAGTTTTGTCAGAAATTGACTATCAGAAATTTTTAATTTCACGCATAAGTGAATGACCCAATTTACTTAAGTTTCATTACGTTTTCTAATGATATTCACGTTTCTCACACACTTTACTCAAGACTCAAGTTAATTTCTAGATACTATCTGGGTTCGATCCCCTTGATGCTTGTCAAGCCCAGTAGGACGGACATAACCCTATAGTTTCGCGGTCATCGGACTCTCAATGTGTGGTCTAGGTCTAATACGGGGTTTCAATGTACTCCCAAGAGTGACAGGCTCTAGAAATTTTTCTTAGGTCTTTATGTAGTGTTGAGTCAGTGGTATTAATGGTTTTAAGCCTTTCTGTTTGTGGAAACGGTGGCCCGAGCTTAATCCATCAATTATTTAGTTACGACCATTTCATTTAGTTAGTGATAAGTAGGCTAGAATTGGACCTTATGTGAACAAATCCCAAGACTTATCTCGATGTTTAAGTGATCGAGCGGATTTGTGGTCTTCTACGGTCGATCAATCTTACTTGTACGGTTCTTTATCGGTACCAGCCATGTATAAGCCCATCTCGAGTGTCAAGGGTCAATAAGTGATGATGTGGCTAGTAAAAAAAGAAGAAGAAAATTTAAAGATTTTTGAAAATTTTAAAATAGCCAAAATTCGAGGTGCTACAATCTACCCCCATTAAAAATAATTTCATCCTCGAAATTGCTTAAGGGTAATAAGTAAAGATATTGTCATTTCATTTGTTTAATTTTGTTGGTTTCAAGTTTATATACGTGTTAGGGTATATAATAACTACATTAGCCTAGCTCATTGTGGTCTATCCCCTTAAAAGTTTTCACCTTTGAGGTTTAAAAATAATGTTAAAATCATTATTATCGTGCTAAGTGTTTGATGATAAAGTTTACTTAAGGGTTGTATATTCTACTCTTTATAATTGGGCTAATACGGAAAGACAGTTGTGATAGGCTTTGATCCGATACGTCGATTGTCCGCCTGATCAGGGTAGACAACTCATTGTATCCCTTTCTAATCCTAGTCTTCTGCTTGGCCAAAGTAGTGAGTCTATTGGTAGTCGCCCAAGATTGAGAATTGAGTCAAGCCGCAAATGCTTCGCAGTTGTATACTTCAGTAACTCCGTAGTCTGATCAATTTATAAGTTTAAGGAATGTCCGTTATTGAAAAGTTTAAATTTTCAATTTATAAGGTTGTCCTTTGGGTCTTGGTCTAAGAGAGTCCTTGTTTTAATTTATGTCCAAGGTAGGGGTTAATAAATACCTTAATATGCCCATGGTCGAAGATCAACCTAAAAAGGTTTCTAATAGTATAAAATTTTATATGTATATCACCATTTCGATCTTATGACTAGTGGATAATGTGTAGACTGCACTTCAGTTTCATTAACTTTGAGAGGGAAGGAAGAATCGAGAGTTCTAAAATATTTCAGAAGTTTGGAATGTTAGTAACATAAGGCTGCGGGAAAGGAAAGAAGAGAGACATCTCCTCGACACGGTATGAACCTTGAATTCACAAGAGAATAAGACACTTATAATATTTTACTGTAGTTTGCCTCTAACATGAGCTTACAGAGTATTTAACTATGAAACTCAATCCTCTCAAGGGTCCTAATTTAATTGCACAAAAATAACTTAATGTATGTATGTATGTATAATCAAATTTAACCACAGGATGATTCCTAGTATGATTATAAATAATTCGTAAATAGACACCTAATACTAAACTTTAAAATGAAAAGATATGACTAGTCTATTTGCAATTTGAAGTTGTAGAAAATTTTAGGTTCAACCCTTTTATTATTTATAACATATTTTTCACCTCTAGTTACCAAATTATTTTTATAATTTTTATAGTAATCCATTCTTAATCTTACTTTTATTTCACAAAATTTTATTTTGTTCGAAGTTTCATAAAAATTATAAAAATTCGGGAAGTACTAGTTTTTCAAGACTAACGATTTTCTATATGATTCCATAATGTCTTTATTTCTTATAGTACTTTCAGTTAGTGAAATATTTTTAAATTTTTTATGGTGGTTTATCATTAAGTTTAAAGTTATCTCACAAAATTTCTATTCATTTGGAATTGCAAAAAAATTATTAAAATTCTAGAAGTTGGACAATTATCAAAGTGTATTATATTTAAATATATTAAAATTTTTATTTTATTTTTCACTAATTTTTATGAAACTAGACTTATCAAGCTTTAATTTGGCTTTTGAATCACCTAAATCTGAGTTATATTGAGGGAGATATGACTTTTTGAAGTTTCACGAAAAATGTAGAAAACTATAAAAATCCGACGGTGCCACCGTGCTCTACTGGGGCTGGCGGCGATGCGCCACCGACTGGGCGGTGCCGCCGAGCTTGCCTGGGCTGCCCGATTGTGGTTCTGCCACTTGAGTTTTGAAATGGGTGTATCTTGCAAACTGGAATGAGTTATTCGATGTGTAATATATGATTTTGGGGTACGAGAAGCTATTATATCCAAATAACCACATTATTTCCCAAGATTACATGATATTAATGGTCAAAAACCTATTTTATTTATGTTTTTAGTATTTATAATAAATGTTTGTTTAATTATAGTCTTTCATCCTTTGGGCTGTAAGATTTCTGTCTAATATGAAAATACTTAGAAGGATTTGAAGAATAAGGTGGTGGAAGGTGAGATTTTTGAAGGAAATGGGTTGAGAGGGAGATTTGAGACTTTGGGATTGAGTTTTGAGAGCTTGGGAAGAGAATGGGGTGATGACTTGAGAGTGAAAAGGGTATAATGGACTAGAAATGAGGTATAAGTGAAGTAGAAATGGCCCTGGGTGAAACCCCTAGGGCTTCTATGTGATTTATGAGAGTAAAGAGGGGTCCCTTCTATAACTAAACCCTAATCTAAGACTTCAGTATTTAGATTAGCTGGATGGCTTGGTCCAAGGGTCCTTTAATGTCGCTAAGTTCGATCGCTCCCTCCTAAGTCGATAAGGTGTTATGATAGACTCATTGCCTAAGGACGTTCAACTCCAAGTTGACAAAAATTTGAGACGTTACAATTTACCCGCCTTAAAAAACAAATTTCTTCCCAAAATTTGCTAAGGTTTTGTAAGACCCGTATCTTGGTCCGTACCTTTTCATATACTTCCGCGGTCTTACCGGTCGAATTCCGGCAACTTTCGACCCTTAACCGATATCGACGTGCGACCCTGATTCATATGCCGACAACCCGAGTCGACTCAAACCGAGACCAATACCATAGCGACTGCGCCGTCGTTGCGGTTCTGATGCCGCGACTTGCGCGCCGAGGCGATACCCTGGTCAAGAGATGTGGGCCAACGTTCGGTGCAAGAAAACGCCGCGCGTTGCAAAACCCAAGGGAATCTCTACGATGTGTCACATCAATCATATCAATCCCATCAATCAATCAACCCATCAATCCATCACATGTCAAGTACACATCACTTTATTCCATTTTCCCAAGCAACCACAAAAGTCTTCACCACCCATACCTCTCTTACACAAAAAGCCATAAAATTCTTCACCACCCATACCTCTCTTACACAAAAGCCTCAAAAGTTAAGCTTTTCTTACACAACCATCACTCACCACATCCATCCATCACTCTCTCTCTCTCCCTTTACAACTCTCTCTCTCTTTCTCTCTTTCCCATTTTAAAAATCCCAAAGCCAAAGAGTCCATACGTATGGAATTTGCAAGAGCTCCTAAGCTCCAAGTGGCCCACCTTCCTACCCCATCATCTCCCATCTCAACCCTCCATTCTTCATCTTAACCATTGAAGTTGAAGCTAAGGTGTTAAGGAACCTCTAGGAGCAAGACGATTGGACGGTGGGTGCCTCTATAGGGTAGATTTACTTATTTTTATGGTGGATCAAGTGAGGCCCATCGATCAATGGTGTGGATCTCACTTGGGACCCTAATATGTGGGCAATGGACCACTTGGATCATCATGATCATTCCATGATGGGGCTATTCTCCATGGACCCCATCATGATGTTTATTTTCTTTAGAAAGGTCATCTAGACCATCCATATTGGTAGGGAAAGGATCCCCACCGTTGATCTTCAGTTTTGATGATCACATGTGCAAAATGACCCACTTGATGTATGATTTCATGTAAGGGAGGGCCCATAATGTCGGGGTCCCTCCATCACAAGCCGTGTCCCACTCTCCATGTCTCTCTCTCTCTCTCTCTTTTATTTTATTTTATTTTATTTTTATTGCAATAGGATGGTGTGGCCCACTTGAATGGATCCCACCTTGAGAATTATTTTATTCAAATTTTTATTCAAGTGGGACCCACCTTATATGTGTACCCACGTCAAATATCCGTGGTGGCCCACTTCATTAGGGCCCACCATTAAAAAATTTTTTTTTAGTAAAAACCGACGCTGGATGTTTCAGAGGAAATAAGAAAAAGGAAGAAAGAAAAAGAGGGCTTTTGGTGGCCTACTTGCATAGGCCCCACCCTGATGTATCACTCTAATCCAAGCCGTCCATCCCTTTCACCATCTCATTTTAGGCGTTGAGACAGAAAATGAGATTGAACGGAGCACCTGGTGGGCCATAGCATCTAAGATCGCACCCTCACCATTCAAACATCATTTTCGTATTTTATTTCACTTCCGTAGCATTTTAAAATTTGAACTCTGGACTCATTTCGACTGTTGCGGGCCACAGAACGAAATGGCCGGGGCAGATTTCAGTTTTGCGGGCCCCAAATACAAAAAACCCCAGGAAAACATATTTTTCCCAAAATTAATAAGAGGCAGAGCCTCTGCGCGTCAGAGGAGCAACGCTGCACGCTGCTGCGTGCAGGCGTGAAGGCAGGCGGGCGGGCGGCCGCTGGCCACCCACGGCCCTGCTCGTGGGCCCCACTGTGATGTTTATTTGAGATTCGATCTATTCATGTGGTGGGCCACCTCCTAAAGTGGGCCCCTGCCAAAATTCAGGCCCATCCAAGGCTCTGGTGGCCCACACCACAGAAAACAGTAGAATTGAGTGTTTGCCCTTGAAAATTTTCTTGGGGCCCATAGAAGTATTGGATCAAGCTGAAATTTATGTTTTCCCTTCGTCCAGGTCCAAGTGACCTCGTGAACGGGTTAGATTTCAAATGAACATTATGGGGTGGGCCCCACATGGGACCTACAATTGATGCATGTGTTGTAGTCCACCGTCCAGGCGGACGGTGGCACCCACCTGACGCGCGTGTTGCCTCCACCGTCCAGCGGACGGTGGGGCCCTGTGTGATGTATGTGATATATCCGCACTGTCCACTGGACAGTGGGACCCACCCTTGATGCATGTGATGCATCCATACAGTCCATCCATTGATTCGTAACAGGTATATGTGCTAGGCCCATTTGATTTATGAAATGCTTATGGGCTGGGCCCATTTGATTCATTTAAGGCCTAAGAATTTGGGCCCACTTGATATGTAAAGCCTATGGGCTTAGGCTCACTTGATATTTAAGGCCTATGGGCTAGGCCCATTTGAATTTCAAAAGGGCATGGGCTAGGCCCATTTGATTTATAAGTGCTTATGGGCTGGGCCCATTTGATTCATTTAAGGCCTAAGAACTTAGGCCCATTTGATGTGTTGCAAGTCCATGGGACTAGGCCCATTTGATGTACTTCAAGGCCCATGTAATTGGACCCTTTTGTTGAAATTTAAAGCTTATGGAGGTAGGCCAATTGATATATGTAAGGCCTAGGGGTTTAGGCCCACTTTGATATGTATACAAGGCCTATAGGTTTAGACCCATTTAATGTACCATAAGGCCTAGGGGTTTAGGCCCATTGAACTCATGTTAGGTCTATGGGTTGAGGCCCACTTGATCTACATGTGGGGCCCAATTGGTGTGGCCCATTGGTCATATTTTAGACTCATGAGACTAAGCTCATTTGATGCAATCCAAGGCCCATGGGTTTGACCCATTGCAATGCACATAAGGCCCATTGGTTTGGCCCATTTATGTGGCCCATCTGATGAATAAAAAGCCTATAGGATATGGCCCATTTGATATATATGTAAGGTCCAATGGGGACAACCTACGGTCCATTGCAATGTGTAAATCCATTACAGACTAAGTACTGAGGTTTACAAAGATCGTGCCCTGGGATGCAATGTTGCTTTGACGTCCACATTGCGAGTGTAATGTTGGTTGGATGTCCACATTACGACTCTCCTTAAAGCCCATTACTGGGCCGTACTTGCTGTGTATAGGTCGTCTAGGCCCATCCGCGTTGTATGAATGGTTCATCACTCATTTACATGTTTAGTATAATTTCATGACCCATGATCATACACATCATATGTATGCTTGATATGAGGATTGACTGATCATAGCATATGCCTTTGGGCAGGTTGTTTATGGGCTCCTGGTTAGGCAGTGTTGCCCTACATGAGCGCACGATATGCGCGGGATTTAATGCATGACTGGATAGCGTGAATCATGCATATCGCATTTGTATGACATGGATATGGTACGCCCTAGCGACATCGGGGTCGTAACTTCCACAGATGTATCATGGTTTGCAGGATTAGATACCGAAAATCTTGTTCTACATGGGGTACTATAGATATCCCTGGGTGAAAGTCCTTAAACCCTTATGGTACCAAGAGGTTGCTCCAATGTCTAGACCGAGTGGGTAGATGAGCGTTGAGTACCGATTACCAGACGGTTACGCTCTCCACTGTGTCGTGGTCGGTTGGAAGGGGGTGCGGCCTTACCCGCTCGAGAGTAGGGGGCAATGCTAGGCTGAGCTTGACCAGCTTGAGGAATGGGTCCGCTATCGATGAGTCACGCCCGATATTGGTAGACGGATAGTGTGGTCTTTTCCACTTACCTTATTGCGCGCGATGTGGCGGCAATCTGGTTTAGAGTGTACTAGACCCCGGTGATATTCCATATTTTGAGCTATGTTGAGGTGTGGACATAGATGAGGATCTGTATGCTTGAGTTGCATTGCACGTCGCATGGCCTTGGGATGGCCGATACCATTCATGTCTTGCATCGCATAAGCCTTAGTATGGCTCATGATATTATAGATCCATCTGCATATTCTGCTTTACTTTGACATTGCATGTTCATATTACTACCTTGCACACACACTTTCATCACCTTCTAAGCTTTCTGTAAGCTTATGCACGACCGTTGCATACAGGTGACGTTGGATCGCAGCAGCGCTGAGGCAGGAGCACGTTGCTGAGCGTTTTAGAGTTTTTATTCTTTACCTTTGTATTTCCCTTTATGATCATTGTACTTGTAAAGTTTTTGATCATAGTGGAAATATAATTGAGTGCTTGGTTGTTGTTTGTGTGTTATGCCTTTGGTTATGCTTATTACGAATCAAACTGACATTTAAAATCCTCCTCGTAGCATCCTAGGATTAGAACCTGGCGAATGAAAGCTAGGAGCCGAGAATGAGGTTCTACGGAGGCTGTCAGCGCCGGATTTGGCGATCGAAAATTTTATGAGCCCTGTTTCCGAGTTTGGGGCGTGACAGGTTTCTATTGGGTTCATATTCAACGAGCACATTTGTGGATACACTAACCTCAGTTATTATAATTTAGCTTATACCCATTGTTAGGCTTGTTCTTTAGTGATACGATTTTATTTTTTTTAAATATGAATTGGTTTAATACTTGAACCCTAATTGCTTTCTTACAATGACTTCATTATTGACATTCTAAGGAAGATTCAGATCCTATTTAATGACCTAACCTTACGTAGAACCTGGATCAAGTTCCTTTGATCCTGGGCCAATGGGTTATTAGCCCACCAAGCTTTTGTTGCGCCTATGAGCAGGTAGACGTGTATACCTACTTAACCCGACTGAGTTCATAACTTTTTCTACCCCCATTAAAATTGTTTCTACTCTCAAGGTTCAAGATTTTGTGTATCGATCTGTATGTTAGAATGAATTGAAATTTGAGACCTACCTTTGATATAAAATGAGAAGCGATCTCTCAATAGATTGATCTTCTTTTCATAGATGATGTGTATTATGGCATTGGTACCTATGGTTATAGAAAGGAGGTAAAAATGATAGGTATTGTGGTTGATTTTAAGGACGGGTGTGAGTTTGTGGCAAGATGTCTAATTCTACCAAAGAAGGACTTTTGCCACGGTCTTGACTTACCCTTTTTAATCATGTCCAATTTAATAATGTAAGATAATCTATACATTATTAGCACATAAATAATTTGGAAAAAATAGTTTAACGGGCAGACTATCTTTCTAAGTTCATATGCATAATATGTATGCCAGAATGGTCTATGATTCGGGACCTAATTCCTAATTGTCTATTGCCCATTTGAGAAATATCTTGGGCGAAAAAAATATCCCTATTGGCTATATATTCTTAACACTTCTCAAAGGCGAAGTAATAAACTTTTGATTGTAAGTATTCAGGCTAACACGGAAGGAAGGTTATGTAGTAGGTCTGAGCAGGATACATAGACCTTCTGCTTAGTTATGATAGAAAATTTTTTGTATCAGTTCTTAATCCTAGTTGATCCCGATCTTCTACTTGATCAGATCATTGAGTTCATTGGTAACTATCAAGATTGAGAATTCGCTTTAAAGCGCGAATACTTCGCTTATATATAGTTTCTCCACTCCGTGTTTTCGATTGTAATAAGTCCTTGGGAAGGCAATTCTAAGGGGTGTATTGATTTGACCTAATGTTCAATCTGAGGGATATATAAGTTTTCTGTGAGCGTGAATAGTTTCTATGTCAAAACAACCTTCCTAGGAGTAATCAAAGAAGCCTATAAGTATCGAGGGGATACAATGAAGGAATGGGGTCTCAATCCAACCTAATGAAGTTAACTAACTAATGTTATCTTTTAATTATCTTAGCATAATCAATCTTTTACATTCCTTAGTATAACCAGTAGTCTAGTCTTAATTTATGAATAGAGGTAATCCAATAGTTGTAATCTAAAGTCTACGCTCATACGCCAGCTGATTTCATACCATTTCTAATACAAGAAATTTTTTTATCGCTTAGGGTTAAAAGTTGCCTGATTAGAATTGAGTTGCCCGAACTTGAATTTAACTATGCTCGAGCACTCCACACATGACCATACCAGCTAAGGAGGTCCTCTAGTTCATGTTATTAATTTATCAGATTTCCTAAACTGCAAGATTTTTTTAAAAATCTAAGAGTACCAATTATAGGTCTAAAACTCTAAATGTCCCAACATTTGATAAGCATTGTAGTTTGTATAATCCTCATTCCTAAGGTCTTGGTTATCTCATTTCTTAGCTCTGAACTTCTTGGTTTGGGTCCTTAGGCTTGTAGGGTCCATTTTTGTGGTCCAACATGCACGTATTCGCACCATTTGGATCCATCTTAGGTTTAGAATTCGTTGACCAATGATTTAAACTTGTCGACTGATGGCCCAGAGGTGACTTGGGTCAATACACATGATCCATGTCCCTCAAGCATACGTTGAGAACTTCATTACAGCGTTTGATCTCGCCTATTGGCGAAACATCGGAGTACAAATGTGGTCTCTAAATTCTGTTTCCCCCTTCCTAAGTCAGAGTGCGTCGTGTTACTTATAACCCATGTCTAGTTTAATCCAAATCATACTCTGATATCAACTTGTAACGCCCTGGATTTCGAGGGTTTAGCAAAGCTTTACTCCTGAGATCCAGTACATCACTTATGCAACATGGATAATGATGTTCAGATTTTGTCCATATTAATGAGTTAAACATGAGTGGGATCATACCTAAACAACATATCATACTCTAGATATAATTTAATTAAGTAAGAGGAATACTGAAACATACATATTTGAACAGTAAGTGTTTCACAACCTCCAGAGTATGATTATATAACCGAGATAATTATATACATGTATTATTTCAAAATAGACAAAATATCAAAATGTGAAATGTCCCACTAATCCATATGTAACACCCTGAAAATCGGGGGTCGTGTATAAACTCAACTCCCGAGTTCCAGACCGTCACTTATGCAACAAAAATGATTATGATTCGATGTTGTCTGATTTAAAGCATTCACATGAGTAAAAGTATACCAAAACTACAATTCATACTTCAGATCCAGTGATAAAAGCAAGCGGAAGACTAAAAAATATATATATCACTGTAAGGAAAAACAAAGTAGATCTCATCTGTCTCTAAAGTATGAATACATCTCTGAGTCTCATATACATATACATGAACAAAATCAAATGTTCAAAATAGTCCCACTGAAGTCCCATCAACCCAGGTCGCCTACGCAAAGCCATCATGATACTGCATGTACGAGAACTCGTCCTGGTCCTCGTCGAAGTCTGGCTCTGCCTCCTGGATCTCAGCATCACCTACATCTACAACAGGGTCTGGTGGGTGTTGCAAACACCATCCCGTAACGTGGGAGTGAGTGATCAACTCAGTGGAATCATAGAGCAAAGATTAGCATGTTCACAAATCAATCATGCGATAATAGTAAAGCAGTAAATCAGACAATCCTAATACTGTTGTTAATGCAAGATGACATGACGTGATGTATGTCCTCACCGACAATCTCCCTCATACGGCAGCATCTTACGACCGTGGCATGCCATACTCCCTAGAGTGCTCCACATCTTCCAGGCACATGCAATGTTATGGTGATATGATTTTCAAGTTATTATTAGTCCATTCAAACAGCAGGATTGAGAAACTAAGGTACTTCCCTTGTATCAATCCCAACACAGATCCTGTCTAGGATCGTCACTCCTAGTAATCTCATATGATGTATATTTTGTAGGTTGCTACAAGGGCTGCCAGGGCTGTTGCTCGCACTCGTTGCACCGCTCCCCCATCACCTTATCAATACAGGCCTACTGTACTCTACTGCTACTGAAGGGTCGTCGCCTCCCGTAGACTCAGAATACGCTCGCGGTCACTACAAAGGACTCGTCGCCTGATCAGTGTAGGCCGACAGTAAGAATATAGTGTCCCATACCACCATAATCTGCTCACGAGACTAGGTGATCACTGGTCACTACGGGGAGGTTTGTGGCCCCAGCGTAGGCCGACAGCTCGACCACGGTGTCCCATACCACCATGCCTAGCTCATGAGTCTTCGTGGATCAAGGTACCATGGTTAACAGGGTTTACAATGGTAAGTTTAGTACCCTAGGTTCAAGCAGTTATGACTCATACAAGGTGAACATACATCGGCCAGTCGGGTTACTTGACGGGCTCGACTAGCGCGATCGCATCTCAAGTCGAACGACATGAAGTGCGTAAAACACTTCGCGTGGCCTAACCACTGCCGCCAACTCCAAACACGGCTCGCGTTCATCGACGCATCGTTCGTGGCTAAGACCAGCCAACGACAAATTCGATCAGTTACTGACTGCATGGACTAAGTATAGTCCCAAACAATTATGGAATCACATTAGAAATTTATGTAGGAATATTGGAATTGAAATACAATCATGTGAGCATGTTAACACATGTTATAACATTCAACTTAGGCAAATCTTCAAGCACATATATTTCATGTATGTAATGAAATCATGCATATAGTCAACATGTAGGAAATCATTTAGGTGAGCATATTAATTGAGAAATCAATCTCAAACTATTTCATAACATCATTTAATTCAATACATACTAATACAAGCATTTATACAAACACATACACTACACACTTAAGTCTACATATAGTATGTCGACCCGAAGTGCGCAATTAGGCGAATCTCTTCGCCAAACTAATTATGCACGTATTCCTAACTTCCTAATGCAACAACAAACCATGTCAATCACATCAGCAAAATATGAATGCAATCTGTACTTCCTACAAATGACTAAAATGCCCTAAATCTCATATTCTTCGTTGATTTACGAAACAGGAAACGGATAGCATGTTGTACATGTCAAACGGCGATGCCATCGATAATCTACTATTAAACGACATTGAAAGCGTTGAAACCGTCAATCAAAGCGTCTAAAATCCTCACCTAGTCTCTTATGGAGGCGTAAATTTGAACGGAGCGTATACGCTTTGTCTACGGCGATAAGAGAACCTGTTTTACAAGATCTATTGGTTAAAAAGCTATGGATCCTAGTGAACCTTAAATCAGCAACTTCTAGGGTTGTTTCATACCTGAAAACGCGGAAGAATCACCGGCTTGGTGATCAGGAGGTGTTGCTTAGGCACTAGCGACAGGTGGCACGAAGATGGGAAAAATTCCTTCTACACTCTCTCTCAAACTCTCACCTTTTCTCCCTCCAAATCTAGGGTTTCTCTCAAATTCGGATGAGAGAGAGGAGTGAGGGTTTCAACCCCTTTTATAGGCCCAAAAATGCCGAAAATAGGCTCCGGTACAAAGTTCACTTAGTGCATATCCAATTCGGGCTGTTTCGGTCCAAAAGATGCTTTCTGGTGGTCCCCTGGCCGAATGCGATCGGACTTAAGCTCATGCGTACCATATCTAGCACGTATTAAGTTTTCAGTCTGGCAGGGTTCGCAGATCGCACGTGGCGGACCAGTTTCAGTTCAACGGTCACCACACGTAGATCAGGGCTGAAAGTCACATGATATAGAATAGAAATTTTTCTTGATCCGAGGGTGTAATCTGGCTGAATTCTGACGGTCAAAATGCTTAATACTGACACGTCAAGTCGTGTGCCAGATTTGAATTTGAAATTCCAATTCTGTCCCTATTCGCACTCTCTACGGTCCGGGCTCAATAAAATAGCCTGTGATTATCGGTTTGACTTGATTTTTGAAATGATTATCAAGTCCAGCTAGGCGGTCCTAACGGTCTAAGATAGGAGGTATCAGACTTTCGACGCGCGGTCTAGATCCAATACAAAGATTCAAAGTAGTCCAGAGAACAAACCTGCTTAGAGTTTGATCCGAGGTTATAGAGTATGGTAGAGTCATTGGTTTTACTCGATTTGGGTCTTGTAGAACGTATTTAAAGTGATCAGGGACTATTTCCCAGCTACTCCAGCGTTACGCTAGCTAACTTAGTCATATTTTCTAAAAGAATTAATTCTACGCAATTTCGGGTCGAGTTGGTACTCGAGCCCAAGTATGGATTTTTCACGGGCGTTACACCATATGTACTTGTAATCCCAACGAATCAGCACAAGGTCTACATAGACCTGCCTGAGAGCCGAACGTAGGAGAATTCTTCCTCCTTATCTATGAAGTTTAACTCCACCATATAAGCTTCATCATCACCTGTATCTAAACCAAAGTCTGGTTGGTGTTTTAAAACACCGTCCCAGGGTGGGAGTGAGTGATCAACTCAGTGGTAATATACGGCAAAGGTTAACATGTTATCAAGTTAATCATGCAATAATAATAAAGCAATAAAACAATCACTTCCTAGCTACTCTTGTTAATGCAGGAATGGTGTGCAGTAATGATGCATGCCCTCGCATAAAGCTCCCTCATAAGCGACTCCGACAATCAATTTTGTGCATGACAAACTCTCTAAAGTGCAACTTCCTTGCTAAAGCACATGCAATATGGTGCAGGGTCATGTTAGCCGAGTACTTAATTAAGCTTTTTTATACAACAGATTTGGGAAGCTAAGGTACCCCCCTTTATATCATTGACTCGAACTGAAGGATTCATCTAGGGTTATTAATCATAGTTAATCACATATGATAGGCAAGTTGTAGGGCATCACTCCTAATGAAAAGTAGTCAATAGGCAAGTTTAAAGTTTATACTTGGTGTCACTACGGGGTGAGTAATCACCTCGGCGTAGGCCAACAACTCGAACACGGTGTCCCATACCACCATGCCCGGTTTATGAGTTTGGGTTAGTCACTTGTCACTACGGGGAGGCTCGTCACCTCAGTATAGGCCAATAGCTCGACCATGGTGTCCCATACCACTATGCCCAGCTCATGAGTCTTAACGGATCGTGGTACCATGGTTAAAGTGGGCTTTCACAATGGAAGGGGTACCTTAGATTCCAGCAGTAGTGTCCATACATAGCAAACACACAATAGGCCAATCAATTTATTAGGCAGGTTTGATTGGTACGATGTAACGCCCTAAAAATTGGGGGTCAAGCGTAACTCAGCTCCCGAGTTCTAGAACATCACTTATACAACATTATTTGATGATGGATGAATGTTGTCTGTGTTAGTGCATAAAACATGAAATAAATCAAGCCAGATCAACAGACATAATTAAGGGATATTGAGGAAATGCAAGCGGAAGACTTAAATACATATATAAATAAAAAATAATCCCTAAAATATGCATGCTCTGCCTAGGGTGACATATACAACTATGTCTCAAAATACATGTATCAATCTGCGCAAAAGCATCATATACATATCTCAAAAATCCCCGCTTGTCAGGACGAGGCTCACACGAACCCGCCTGAGAACTGCATAAATGAGAACACCTCCTCGTCCTCATTAAAGTCTGGTTCCATCTCGCCAGCATCACCGTCGCCTGCAACTAAATCAGAGTCTGGTTGGTGTTTAAGCACCATCCTAGAACGTGGGAGTGAGTGATCAACTTAGTCGCACTATACAACAAAGGTTAACATGTCATCAATTCAATCAAGCAGTACAATCAAACATGTACTAGATATTCTTGTTAATGCGAGAATGAATGAGATAATGATGCATGGCCTCACCACAAACTCCCTCATGCGACATCATCTAACGATCGCAGCATGAATCACTACCACTGTGCTCTCACACCAACGCTAATGGCACATGCAGTGCGATGTCATGAATATGATTACCCAGTTTATATTAGTCCTTTTCATACAGCAGTATTGGGAAGCTAAGACACCTCCCTTATATCAATCCCCAAACATTGATCCATTCTAAGGTCATCAGTCCTAAGAAATCTCATATGATGTTACATTTCTAGGTCACTGCAAGGGCTGCCAGGGCTATTGCGCGAAATCATTACACCACTCCCCCATCACCAAAACAATACAGGCCTAGTTATATCCTTGATACTGCAACAAGACTTGTCACCCTTATACAATATCAGGATATACTCGAGGTCACTATAGAGCGCTCGTCACCAATCAATGTAGGCCGACAGTAAGAATATACTGTCTCATACCACCATAATCTACTCACGAGAGTAGGGTGCTCACTGGTCACTACGGGGAGGTTTATCACCCCAGTGTAGGCTGACAGCTCGACCACGGTGTCCCATAACACCATGTCTCGCTCATGAGTATTAGGGGAATACGGTACCAAGGTTAAAAGGAGTTTCACTGGTAAGCTCGGTGTCTTAGATTCAAAGAGTAGCGACCAATTATGGTGAACAAACATCGGTCAAACGGGTTAGTTGATAAGCTCAACTAGGCTAAGTGCACGTTGAGTTGAACGACATGGAATGCATAAGCACTCCATGTGGCCAAACCACTGTCGAACATCCCAAGCACGACTTAGATTCGTTGAACTCATCCTATGTGGCGAAAATGACCTCAACCACTATTTATAGGATGGTTACTGATTACCTAGACTGTAGTGCAGCCCCAAGCATGTACAAACTCAATAACAGGTATATGATTCATATCCTACTTTCATATGAACATTCATGAAGTATAACTTAAATAGAAATACAATACATGGAGGAAATCATACACACATTTCATTCGCATAATCTAAATAACACAATTCATGGAGGAAATCATACACTTAAGTATTGTGATTAGATTTCATATCTCAACAACTTTAACAATCATACTTTACTAACTACTAACTCACTTAAGCATTTATAAGAATACTAAGATTACACTATTCAACATACATCACGTATGTCGACGCCATGGCATATTAGGGCAAGTCCTTTCACCAAGGAGTTGCCGCATACATATCAAGCATATAACAACGACAATAAATTATGGCAATCAAAACAACATATTCTATACGTATACAAGTATTCTAACACATACATGAAATACGCTATTTCTAACATAACTTATACATTTACGTACATGGAAACAGATAGTGCTTTTGGCATGTGAAATAGCATTCACGTCATGAATAAATCATTATCTATCATTGAAAGTCTTGAAAACCACAACCTAAGCGAATATAGTCCACACCTTAAACCAGAAAATGTGTATTCAAGACGATTCAGACAATATGTCTTTGTTAACAGCGGATACGCTACCTATGGCATAAAATAGGTTAGCTATAACTTCATTTAAGTTATTCTAGGTTTAAAAATAGGTTACGGTTAGCTTAACTTACCCAAAAATAGAATCAGAATCATCGGAAGAATGATTTAGATACACAGGTTCGATGTATAGATGAATTAGGAAGAATCCTATGGAGATTCAACAGATTCTCCCATACTTTCTCTCTTTTCTCTCTCTTAGAAACCTAGGGTTTAGGAAATTCGTGTGGAATTTGGGAATGAGGGTTTAAGGCTTTTTTATAAGCCTAAAATCGACAAATCGGGCTCTTTCTGATCCAACAGAGCACTTGTGGAGGTCCTCTTATCAAATGCGGTCGGACTTAAGCTCACTAGTATTAGATCTTTTGTAAGTTACGTTTTTAGTCCGATCGGGTTTCTATATCGTCTGTGGTAGACCAGCTTTAATTCAACAGTTACCGAAATTCAATCAGGGCTACAAGCACTATGACATGAAAGGGCCACCTTTCTTGATCCGAGGGTGAATTTGGGTCGAATTCTAATGGTCAGAACGCTTAAAAATAGCGTGCAAGTGATACATTCCAGATTACTTAAAAATATATTTAATTTTTTTAAAATCTTCATTTTCTTACTCTCTTCACTCTAGACTTAATAAAATAGTCTCAGGACATCGTTTGGGCTTGATTTTCGAGGTGATTGTCAAGTCCAACGAGGCGGTCCTAATGGTCGAAGTTCATAGCTATCAGGCTTTTGACGTGTGGTCTAAATCCAATACAAAATTACAAAGAATTCCCAAGAGCAACTGGGTTTAGAGTTGGATCCTAGATTTCAGGGTAATATAGCATCAATGATTCTCTAGGTTCTGGGTCTTACGGATCGCATTGAAAGTTATTGGTGCTAATTCCATAAGTAATCTAGTTTAGCGCAAACCAAAACACATTCAATTTCTAAAGGATTTAGTTCTAATTTATTTCTGCTAAAAATGGTACTTGGGTCTAAGTATGAATTTTTCTAAGTCGTTACAATCTACCCCCCTAAGAAAAAAAAATTTTATCCTCGAAATTCATACATTTTCATACTCCTCGAGGATCTGGGGGTAATTCTTCCTGACTTCAGCTTCAGTCTCCTAGGTATCTTCTTCTTCGCTATGATGCATCCATAATACCTTCACAAGTGGGATAACCTTGCTACGCAATACTTGGTCCTTTCTATCCAAAATACGCGTCGGGCGCAGTTCATAAGTGGCATCCTCGCTCAACTGCACCTGCTCTCATATGATAACATACGAAGGATTGGGAACATACTTCTTCAACATGAACACATGGAAAACATTATGCATGCCTGCGAGTGGTGTGGGCAAAGCAAGACGATACGCTACTGCCCCCATTCGATCAAGTATCTGGAATGGGCCAATAAATCTCGACGTGAGCTTCCCCTTCTTACCAAACCTAAGAACTCCTCGCATAGGGGAAACCTTTAGGAACACATGGTCCCTAACATTGAACTCAAATAGTCGCCGTCTCGTATCGGCATAGCTCTTCTGCCTGCTCTGTGCTGAGAGCAGTCGGCGACGAATAATGTCGATCTTCTCTGAAGTCGCCTGAACCAACTCTAGGCCAATTAAGGTCTTCTCTCTCACTTCTGCCCAACAATGCACGCTCTACACGGATGATCATACAGTGCTTCATAGGGAGCCATACCAATACTCGCCTAGAAGCTGTTGTTGTTCACGAACTCTGCATAAGGAAGACAGTCATCCCAACTATCCTTGAAGTCCAACGCACAAGCTCACAACATATCCTCCAAAATCTGATTCACACGCTCCGTCTGCCCGTCTGTCTCAAGATGGAATGCGGTGCTGAACTTCAACTTCACACCCATCGCTTCCTGGATACGAGTCCAGAAGATAGATGTGAATCGGGTGTCTCTATCTGACACAATCTCCAAGGGAAGTCCATGCAGACGTACAATCTCCCTGATATACAATCTAGCTAACTCGTCTGCAGAATTTATGACTCCGATCGGTAGGAAATGAGCTGCTTTCGTCAACCTATCAACGATCACCCAAATAGAGTCATGTCCCTTCCTCGTCTTCGGCAGTCAAGAAATAAAGTCCATGGAAATATAGTCCCACTTCCACTCAACTATAGGCATGGGCTGATGCAATCTAGGAGGTCGGCGTTGCTCTGCCTTAACCTGCTGTCACGTGAGATAACAGGATACGAACTCAGCAATGTGAACCTTCATATTATCCCACTAGTACGATCTTTTCATGTTCTGATACATCTTCGTGCTACCTGGATGCATCGCGAGCCTCGATCTGTGGGCTGACTTAAGAATCTCGTCTCAAGTCAGGTATGTATGGAACGCATAGGCGGCTTCGATATCGCAAGCCCCCATCCATACCAATAGTCCACTCAGAGTTCTTGTCGGTACCAACCCACTCCTTCATCTTCTTCAGAAGCTCATCGCCTGCCTGAGCCTCAATGATACGACCATCTACGAGCGGTTGTACACGAATATGTAAGACAACTTCATACGGTTCTTCCATGTGAGCTTCTGCTCAAAGTCTCGCATAAATTCCACCATAGCCCATTCTGTCACCATATGCGGAGCCATAAATTCTATAGCCTTCTTGTCGCTTAATGCATCTGCCACAAGGTTCTCCTTGCCTAGATGGTAGGAAACCTCGAACTTAAAGTCTTTCAAGGTCTCCATCCATCAGCGCTGTCTCATATTCAAATCTCGCTGTGAGAATTTATATCTAAGGCTCTTGTGGTCGTAAAAGAGCTCGAACTCTTCTCCATAGAGGTAATGTCTCCAGAGCTTTAATGCGAAGATGATTGCTGCCAACTCTACGTCGTGCGTAGCGTAATTCTCCTCGTGCTTCCTTAATTGTCTCGAGGCATACACAATTACCCTGTCCTTCTGCATAAGGACACAACCCAGACCAACACGTGATGTGTTAGTATATATCGTATACTTAACCCCTTGCTCTGGCAATACTAGCACAGGGGCGGACGTCAACTTGTCCTTCAGCTCCTGAAAAGTTGCCTCAGCCTTCTCATTCCAAGCAAACTTCAAGTCCTTCCTTGTCAACCGAGACAATGGTCCGACAATCTTAGAAAAATCTCGAATGAACCGTCGATAGTAACCTACCAGATCCAGAAAACTCCTCACCTCGATAACTGAACTGGGATGCTTCCAATCCTGAACCGCAGCTACCTTAGCAAGGTCAACCACAATGCATTGGACACCACATGTCATAGGAACTTCACTTCTTCATTCCAGAAGTCGCATTTCTTATACTGTGCGAACAACTGGTTCTCCCTGAGAGTATTCAATACCGTTCTCAGGTGCTCCTCGTGCTCTTCCTGACTCCGGGAGTATATCAAAATGTCATCGATAAAGACAATGACGAACCTGAACAGAAATGACCGAAACACTCTGTTCATCAGATCCATGAATATGGCTGGAGCATTCGTGAGTCCAAAAGACATCACGAGAAACTCATAATGACCAAAACTGATCCTGAACGCAATCTTCTGCACGTCCTCGTCCCTGACACGCAACTGATGATATCCAGACTGTAAATTTTATCTTCGAGAAATAACGTGCCCCCTTCAACTGATCAAACAAATCATCAATCTTGGGCAAAGGATACTTGTTCTTCACTGTCACTCGATTCAACCTACGATAATCAATACATAACTGCAGGGAACCGTCTTTCTTCTTCACAAACAAGATAGGCGCTCCCCAAGGTGACACACTCGGCCCAATAAAGCCTCCTTCAAGCAAACCATCAATCTGACTCCTCAACTCCTCCATCTCACATGGAGGCATACGATACATCAGTAGGAAAATCAGTGTCGCACCGGGCACAAGGTCAATAGTGACGTCAATCTTGCACCGAGGAGGAAGCCATGGAATCTTCTCAAACACATCAGAGAAATCGCTAACCACTGGCATATCTTCTAACATCAAAACATCAGAACTCTCTAACATAGAAGTGTAACTGCTAACACAATAGGACCAACTGACCTGAACTGGAAAAGAGAAGGCTGTGCCCTCAAGTTTGTCGGCTGTCACAACTCTGGCCTCACAATCAATCTCTGCTCTCATCTTCGCGAGCCAGTCCATCCTAAAAATAATATCATAATGACACAGTGGGGTAACAATTAGGTCGACAACCACTGTTCTGCTACCCAAATCTATCGAGCAAGACTCACAGGTCTGAGTAATATCTGACATAGTCTTGTAGCTGTCGTGAGTCTCACTCCCTTCGCAGGAGCCGTAACCAAACCTAGCCGCTTGACCGCAGCATAAGAAATGATCGAAACAGTGGACCCAGTGTCCACCAACAGGAAGATAGGCATACCTAGAATGTGCAAAGGAACCTCAAATGATGACGGTGCTGAATCTTCCTCGGGCGCCTCAACTGTGAGCGCATGAACCCGAGCCTGCTGTGGTCGATGAGGTGGAGGAATCATGGGCCATTGTGGCGGCCAAAAATGAGGTGCTGGAGGTCTGAAGGAAGGATGAACTGGTGTTGATCAAATAGGTGGTGCTAAAATGGCCTGAGGCATTGGACGAACGATCCTCAGAGGCGGCGAGAACCCACTGTCTCACATCCTGAAAAAGTAAGAAATCTCAATGTAGCCAGGCTTCTTGTAATAGCTACATCACACATCAGGACGCCTCAAATGGCCAGGAGATGCAGAAGACCCCTGTGGTGAATCAAACCGAGGCCTCTTACCAAGGAAAGGCCTACTCACGAACTCATGTCACGGCCTAGGAACCACAGGTGCTCGTGTGCGGGATAACTTCTCCTCATCTTGCTCTGCTCGCAAGGACATGCTCACCAGCTCCGTGTAAGAAGAAATGCTCGTACAGCACATCTTCGATCTAATCTCGGGCCGTAAACCCTTAGAAAAATGCCGCATCCTCAATGGCTGATCACCCAGAATCAACGGAGCATACCTGCCTAGCTTCGTAAACCTGTTCTCATATTCTATCATCGACATGCCTCCCTGGCGAAGGCGAAGGAACTCACTCTCCTTCTCATGCCGGTACATGACAGGAAAATACTTCTCGTGAAAGAGTGCCTCAAACGCTGCCCACATCCACTCAAATCCCACCACAACTGTACGGAGAATACTATCCCACCATAAGCTAGCCTCCTTCTAAAACATAAAAGTGGCAAGCTCAACCTGCTCCTCCTCGGAATAGTGCAGCGGTCTAATCATCTTCGAGATGTGGTCGATCCAATACTCAGCCTCATCGGGTCTGTGAGTATCCAAAAATATAAGAGGCCTCAAGCGCTGAAATCACTCGAACGTACTTCTCGCACTAGTATGCCCAACGGGGTGTAGAGGTGAGGTAGGTGGAGTCACCGCCATCGACTGAGCAAATATACCAGCCATGGAGGATAAGAACTGCTACTGCTGCTGTATCTACTGCTGCTGCATCAACAACATCATTTACTCTAGCCTATCAAAAGGCGGAGTGAACTGTGAGGTAGAAGGCATCGACGCAGACGCACGGTGCTGCTCGAGAACCGCAGGTGTGACAGGAAGCATCATAGAAGGTGTCACAGGAGGTGGCCCAGCAGCAGGAACAGAAGCCGGCTGAGAACTCGGCATGAGATCTGAACGAGATGGGCCCAAATGAGGGTCCATATGAGTATCGCACAGGACAAGGGCCCCGTCGAGCGAATCTCCTAGAGAAAGACGGGCCGAAGATCTCGAAACCTTAGGTGGCATACCCTACACACAACAGAGGATAATAACCAATGAGATTTGGCATTCACACAGTCCATTCACAACATTAACTTCACAAGCCAAGGAAACAACATGCATCTCAATAATAAAATTGTCACAATACATGATTTACAACATTACATGAATCACGACAAAGAAAGCATGTGAACAAAACATCTGAGCTTCAAACATTAAGCTTCAAACACTGAACAACTACCAACTGCCAAACAACTAACAAACCACACATAAACATAAAAATAAGTAACAAACAAATAAACAACGACTAAATAAAGCCTATTCATCAAAATCTGGCAATGGAGAAGGGGCCCCCTTATCCTTCTTGCAGCACAGGATGGTCTTCAGCGTGCGGGTTACTTTCTTGAACTTACTCTTTACGAGGTCCCACAAATCTCCAATATCCTGTCGAAGAGCAGCTTGACCCTCCTCGAGTCGCACTATACGGGCATCCCTATCAGCCTGTGTCACAGGAGGAGGACTCTCATCAGTATCCTGAGCCTCCTCTTCCTCTTCTTCCTAGACTTCTTCCTCTATCTTTGCCCCACTTTCTTCCTCACTTCCTACTTCTTCGCTATTGTACTCTTCCTCACTTTCATCAAGTTGGGCCTCATGTTGCCGAGGCCCTATCTTCATCTGGTCAAGAGTAGCCTCACTGATATAATGGACCGACATTGGCAACTCCGTCCCAAGTCTATAGGCAAACTCGAGCGTAATCTTACATATGAGTCAGCCGAAGGGAAGTGACTCAGTCCTTCTCTTTGATTGCGCGATAAGGATGATCTGTCACAGGATAAATGTAGGCACGCACACCTTCTCTCCCTGCCCCACTTGATACAGAAAATCTACCATGAGACGTGTACATTCACTGCGATTGCTCCACCGGGGATAAACATTGAAAGTGCAGATGTGGTGAAGCAGACGGAAATTGCCCGACATATGGGTCGCTAAGAGGCTCTTATTACACTGCCACACAACCAAACGACCACATAGAAACCTGGTGCGGCGATCTCTCTCACGAACATTATTCAGATTCCTTGCATTTGGATATACCTCATCAAGTGGCACGTTCAGGAGTCGAGCTATCAACCCAGCATTGATTGTGGCTTCCCGATCTCTGCCGAAGGGGATCTTGAACTGCAACGGGTCCAACGTAGGGTCCGAATATGAGCATAGAAGGCGCAAACAGTACTCACATTTGCATGAGACTCACCCTCAAATAGCGGACCCCACCCGGCAGCTTCCATACGCTCGAACAACAAATACTCTCCAAAGAGTCACCCATCCACATGCGCTTCAAAGAGAACCCTATGGTCCTTATAGATGCCATGAGCCAACTCTGCCAACAACGATCTTCCTATTGAAGCCTGGGGATCTAAATCCCGCTTCGAATGTAATTCTCTCCCAACACTTGGACTCACGGTAGCTCCTCTAGGCTGCCTCGAATGAGTGGGACGACTAGGCCGAGCCTCATCCGCAGGGACCCGCTTCTTGCCCATCAATGAAAGGATGGAGGAAATGGAGAAAAAGGCTACAATAACCTCCATAAAAGCCATGGAAAAGTGATGAAATGGAAGAAAAAGGGCTGACCTAATGGGTCAAAGAAAGGAAAAAGAGAAGAAAGGAAAGATCAAGATAGGAGGGGTTTGGGGCTGGCACATTTTGGAGTTTAAATGAGAGCTTTGGGAGCTCAAATCGAAGAAAGGTATGGCCTTCAACGATGAAAGGGTGAAGGAGTTAATGAAAAACGAAGGAAGGAGTGATTGGAAGGAAGGTTTGAGAGAGAGAATAGAAACTTAAAAGGAAAGGGAGAGCTTGGGGGGTCACTTTGTGAAGGAGGGGAGGGTTTGAAGGAGTTTTAATCGATGGACCACACATCAAGGGGTTACCCTAGCCCCCAAACATCATCGGCCCGGACGGCCCAGCCCGCTGACCGGCGAGGCGTCGCCGACCACTGGACCATCTGGCAAGGGCTCGCTGATTGGGCAAGGTCCTCACCATCCCCTGGGTCCAAAAAAGTTGGGGTCCCATCCTGGGACCCCCTAGAACTTGATCGTTTGGCCCCCTCTTTCGATTTGAGCCGTTTCGGGTCATTTCGGAACTAATCTGACCTCTATTCACCTTTACCAATTTCTAACAGCTGGAATGGGGTGGGATGCGGTCTATACCCATCAATTGACGATCTAAACTTGATTTGGGGTCGACATGTGTGATCAGGAGTGTGCGCAAACTAGATCTCGACGACCATTTTCAGTAAACCTTCGCCAAAAGACAAACTGGAAGTCCTAGTTTTATTCTAGATTGTTCTCGCACCATCCTACGCTATAGTAGCATCAACGTGCATTGTGTGACCCTAACCCAGGTCCAGGTTAATCCAGATCATGTTATGATACCAACTTGTAACGCCCTGAAAATTGGGGATCGAGCATAACTCAGCTCCTGAGTTTCAGAACATCACTTATGCAACATTATTTGATGATGGATGAATGTTGTCTATGTTAGTGCATAAAACATGAAATAGATCAAGCCAGATCAGCAGACATAATTTAGGGATATTGAGGAAATGTAAGAAGAAGACTTAAATACATATATAAATAAAAAATAATCCCCAAAATATGCGTGCTCTGCCCACGACAACATATACAACTGTGTCTCAAAATACATGTATCAATCTGTGCAAAATCGTCATATACATATCCCAAAAATCTCCGTTCGTCAGGACGAGGCTCACACGAACCCGCTTGAGAACTACATAAATGAGAACACCTCCTCATCCTCATCAAAGTCTGGCTCCGCCTCGCTAGCATTGCCGTCTCCTGCAACAAAATTAGAGTCTGGTTGGTGTTTAAGCACCGTCCCAGAACGTGGGAGTGAGTGATCAACTCAATGGTACTATACAACAAAGGTTAACATGTCATCAATTCAATCAAGCAGTAATGATAAAGCAGTACAATCAAACATGTCTTGGATATTCTTGTTAATGCGAGAATGAATGAGATAATGATGCATGCCCTCACCACAAACTCCCTCATGCGACATCATCTAACGATCACGGCATGAATCACTACCACTGTGCTCTCACACCAACGCCAATGGCACATACAGTGCGATGTCATGAATATGATTACCCAGTTCTTATTACTCCTTTTCATACAGCAGTATTGGGAAGCTAAGACACCTCCCTTATATCAATCTCTAAACATTGATCCATTCTAGGGTCATCAGTCATAGGAAATATCATACGTTGTTATGTTTCTAGGTCGCTGCAAGGGCTACCAGGGCTATTGTGCGAAATCATTACACCACTCCCTCATCACCAAAAAAATACAGGCCTAGTTATATCCTTGATACTTCAACAGGACTTGTCGCCCTTATACAATGTCAGGATATACTTGATGTCACTATAGAGGGCTCGTCACCAATCAATGTAGGCTGACAACAAGAATATAGTGTCAGATACCACCATAATCTGCTCATGAGAGTAGGGTGCTCACTGGTCACTACGGGGAGGTTTATCGCCCCAGCATAGCCTGACAGCTCGACCACGGTGTCCCATACCATCATGTCCAGCTCATGAATCTTAGGAGATCAGGTACCAAGGTTAACAGGAGTTTCACTGGTAAGCTCAGTGTCTTAGATTCAAACAGAAGCGACCAAACATGGTGAACAAACATCGGTCAATCGGGTTAGTTGATAATCTCAACTAGGCCAAGCGCACGTTGAGTTGAATGACATGGAATGCATAAGAAATCCGTGTGGCCAAACCACTGTCGAACATCCGAAGCACGACTTAGATTCGTTGAACTTATCCTACGTGGTGAAAACGACCGCAACCACTATTTATAGAACAGTTACCAATTACCTGGACTGTAGTGCAGCCCCAAGCACATACAAACTCAATAACAGGCATATGATTCATATCCGACTTTCATATGAGCATTCATGAAGTATAACTTAAATGGAAATACAATACATGGAGGAAATCATACACACATTTAATTCGCATAATCTAAATTACACAATTCATGGAGGAAATATACACTTAAGTATTGTGATTGGATTTCATATCTCAACAACTTTAACAATCACAATTTACTAACTATTAACTCACTTAAGCATTTATAAAAATACTAAGATTAAACTATTTAACATACATCATGTATGTCGACGCCATGGCATATTAGGGCAAGTCCATTCACCAAGGAGTTGCCGCACACATATCAAGCATATAACAACGATAATAAATCATGGCAATCAAAACAACGTATTTTATACGTATACAAGTATTCTAACACATACATGAAATACGCTATTTCTAACATAACTTATACATATACATACATGGAAACAGATAGCTCATTTGGCATGTGAAATAGCATTCACGTCATGAATAAATCATTATCTATCATTGAAATTCTTGAAAACCACAACCTAAGCGAATATAGTCCGCACCTTAAACCAGAAAATGCATATTTAAGATGATTCAGACGATATGTCTTTGTCAACGGCGGATACGCTACCTATGGCATAAAATAGGTTAGCTATAACTTCATTTAAGTTATTCTAGATTTAAAAATAGGTTAGATTTAGCTTAACTTACCCAAAAACAGAATCAGAATAGCCGGAAGAACGATTCAGATACATAGGTTCGATGTATAGATGAACTAGGAAGAATCCTACGGAGATTCGACAGATTCTCCCACACTTTCTCTCTCTTTTCTCTCTCTTGGAAACCTAGGGTTTAGGAAATTCATATGGAATTTGGGAATGAGGGTTTAATGCCTTTTTATAAGCTTAAACTCGACGGAAATAGACTTAGGGTTAAGGTATACTTAGGTTATAACCAAATCGGGCTCTTTCTGATCCAACGGAGCACTTCTGGAGGTCCTCTTATCAAATGCGGTCAGACTTAAGCTCACTAGTATCGGATCTTTAGTAAGTTAAGTTTTCAGTCCGATCGGGTTTCCAGATCGTCCATGGTGGTCCAACTTAAATTCAACGGTTACCGAAATTCAATCAGGGCTACAAGCACTATGACATGAAAGGGCCACCTTTCCTGATCCGAGGGTGAATTTTGGTCAAATTCTAATGGTTAGAATGCTTAAAAATATCGCGTAAGTGAAATGTTCCAGATTACTTAAAAATATATTTAATTTTTTTAAAATCTTCATTTTCTTACTCTCTTCACTCCAAACTCAATAAAATAGTCTCGGGACATCATTTGGGCTTGATTTTTGAGGTGATTGTCAAGTCCAACTAGGTAGTCGTAATGGTCTAAGCTCATAGCTATCAGGCTTTCGACGTGCGGTCTAAATCCAATTCAAAATTATAAAGCATTCCCGGGAGCAACTGGGTTTAGAGTTGGAACTTAGATTTCAGGGTATTATAGCATCAATGATTCTCTAGGTTCTAGGTCTTACAGATCGCATTGAAAGTTATTAGTGCTAATTCCATAAGTAATCTAGTTTATCGCTAACCAAAACACATTCAATTTCTAACGGATTTAGTTTTAATTAATTTTTGCTAAAAATGGTACTCGGGTTTAAGTACGAATTTTTCTAAGTCGTTACATACAAGCACGCTGACTTAACCGACATGGAGCGCATAAGCACTCCTTGTGGCCTAACCATTGTCGACAGTCATCGTGCGACTCGAATTTGTCGAATTATCCAATGTGGTGAGACTAATTCAGCCACTCAAACGGGGACTGTTTTCGATTACCCAGGCTATGTTGTAGCCCCAATCTTACTCAGATATATTAGATAGACACATGTGATATTGATGTCAACATTTAACAAATAATCCAAATAATTTTCTCATTCGAGCATTTCATCAAACACATTGATCATATTACGTAACACTTGCATTTTATCCACAAATCGCTTAGACAGAATTAAGATTTCATGAAGGAAACTATACATATGGATAAGGTAATTGAGAATCCTATCTCAATACCCTTATTTAATACAATTCATCGACAATATCTCATTCAAACAAGTTTTAAACAACTAAACATCACCAAATACATAAACTAGATTAGTTACGACATATATTATGGCAATTCCTTACATAAAGAGTTCATCATACATATGACTAACATGAACCCTAGATTAGTAATCATGGCAAGCACATATCACATTTACAAGTTCATTCAAACATTTCAACAAACACATAGGATGCATATTTCAATCTATATAGTTCATACATGTTAATTTCATCAAACACGACGAGTAAGGTCATATGGCAGCAATCAAGTCAGACGTAAATCATTAGCTGACATTGAAAGTATTGAAAACCATAACCTAAACGTTTATAGTCCGCACCTTTCATTGGAATACTTGATTAGGACGCAGTTCGAATTCTATGTTCTTGAAAACAACACGTCGGCCACCTAAATAACAAAATAGGTTAGCTGGTCTGTCGATTATACTATTTGGATTTTTAAATCAATATTAGGGTTAGGTTTTCTTACCCAAATTGTAGTTAAAATGGATCGTGTAGTGAAATGGGAAGGTCATTCGATGCGTGGAGTTGTGGGAAGGAAACCCAGCAGCGATCTCCCAAAATCTCTCTCCTCTCTTTCCTCATTTCTCTTCTTTTCTCTCTTCTCTCTCCTAGGGTTTAGAGAAATTCGTATGAAATAGAAATGGGATGAAATAAGGGCTATATATAGGCCCATATGTGATGTAAATGGCCCCAGGGCCCTGGTATACTTAGTTTATAACCAAAGGGCGTATGTTTTTGACAAACAAGGCACATAGGGAGGCCCATTATTCACTTACGGTGTAGGGTTAGTTCCCTAACAATGGATCTATTTCAAGATGTGATTTCAACACGATTAGATAGGCTGATCGACCGTGAAGGACCCGTGTTAGATTAACGGTCGAACTTACTCGATCAGGGCCATAATTATACAGATTTATGTAGTAAAATTTCTCTTTTTCATGGGTGAAGTTTGGTCAGAAACTGACGGTTCAAAATCTTCAATTTCGCACGTAAGCGAATGACCCAATTTACTTAAGTTTTATTACGTTTTCTAAAGATATTCGCGTTTCTCACACACTTTACTCAAGACTCAAGTTATGCATTTATGGATACTATCTAGGCTCTATCCTATGATGGTTATCAAGCCCAGTAGGATGAACATAACCCTATAGTTTTGCGGTCATCGAACTCTCAACGTGCGGTCTAGGTCCGATACGGGATTTCAACGTACTCCCGAGAGCGAAAGGCTTTAGGGATTTTTCCTAGTTCTTTATGTAGTGTTGAGTTAGTGGTATTAATGGTTTTAGGCCTTCCTATTCGTGGAATCGGTGGCCCGAGCTTAATCCATCAATTATTTAGTTACGGTTATCTCAATTAGTCAGTGATAAGTAGGCTAGAATTGGACCCTACGTGAACAGATCCCAAGACTTATCTCGATGTTTAAGTGATTAGGCGGATTCGTGGTCTTCTACGATCGATCAATCCTATTTGTACAGTTCTTTATCAGTACCAGCCACGTATAAGCCCATCTCGAGTGTCAAGGGTCAGTAAGTGATGACGTGACTAGTAATAAAAAGAAAATTTAAGGATTTTTGGAAATTTCAAAATAGCAAAAATTCGGGGTGCTACACATTTGTAATTATTTGGGTGGATTGGGAGAGAAACTTTCGGTCCCAAAAATCTGTAGGAAGATTTTATGATCCCTACCGAACTCAAAAGTAACTACCATTAAAGAATGTAGGAACATGAGAAAAATGAAAGTAGAAGAACTAGTAGGTTCCCTACAAACATTCAAACTTCACTTCAAACCAACTCCTAAATCCAAATGCAATGCCCTCAAAGCTGCAAAACATACCAATAGTAATGAGGAGGAGGAAAGGGAAAGGGAAAATGAAGATGAGGAAGTGGCTTGTTTGGCTTAACGGTTCAAAAAATTCTTCCACAAAAATCGTGGGGTACCATTTAAAGGGAAACAGTTGGACAACAAGTGTTATACAGGTAAACCTATTAAAAACTCCAAAGAGCCACAGTGTTACACGTGCTGAAAATTTGGGCACCTGTCCACTGAATGCCCCAAATGGAAAGGCTATGGCAGCCACATGGGATGACACTGAAGAATCAAACTCAGACTTCAGTGATTCAGAGAGTGATGGAGACCAGAAATCCCTAAAAATACTCATGGCCTCCACACCTACAAACATTCCATTGATAATCAAGGAAATTGATGAACCACAAGTCGAAGGGACACTTCCATTAGATGAGGAGAAAGAAGAGAAGAGGAAGAAAGTGATAATTTATAGGATGCCTATAATCAACTTTACATACATAACATCAATATCCTTAAAAGGCTTGAGATGAATGAAAATAAAAATAAATTGTTGCAAATGGATCTAGATAAAACTTGGAAATCAATGCACACTTGATTAACGATCTTCAACAATACCACTCAGAGAATGATAGGTTGGAAAGAATCATCTCCTCTTTGAAATCTGAGTCGATGAAACTAAACAAACAGATTGAGTCATTGAAAGATGAAAACATGCATCTTAAGAATGAAAATCACACACTTATCTTTGATGCAGAAAAATCCAAAAAATCTTTTGAGCTTAGTTACAAATTCTCCCAAGGTAGTGAAAAATTAGAAACACTTTTAGGGATGGGGAGACCTCAAAAAGACAAGAGAGGATTGGGATATGAAAAAGTCAAGACAAGTCCCAATAAGGCAATACCATTAATTGAGATAGTTGCTAGATCAGGAAGCAATACAAGAGCTACTCCTAATTGTCATTCATGTGATGACTCAGGTCATTATAAATACAAATGCCTTGCTACTGGGAAAAATCAATCCAATTCCGGTTTGAACCTTACAAGAAAATACAAATCAACCGAAAAAATGATACAAACTGTCAAGAGTTCACCAAAGTACATGGCAAGAGGTTAGCCTTTTCCATCCCCACCTAGAATGACTAAGAATATGGAGGAGCTACTAAGTCAGGTGGCATAACTGAATCTGAAAACAAATGAATTAATGAAACAAGGAAAAGTGATTCAGTCACCTAACATACCCAGACAAGCTCATAGTAAAGCAAAAATAATATCAAGGAAACTTGTCACAAAATGGGCAGTGAATGAAAAGAAAAATTGCTTAATAACTCATTCAAGCCAAAACAGGCAATAATGCTATGTGGTACCTAAATAGCGGGTGCTCAAGACATGTCACGGGTGACAAAATCCTTCTCTCCAACTATTCAAATCTTGATGATGGGAAGGTCACCTTTGGTGATGGAAGCACCGCTAAGGTACTAGGGCATGAGACTATCATTGGATTAGAGGTGCTCAAAAGTGAGAATGCATTTTGTGTAGAAGGACTGACACACAACCTTCTAAGCATCTCTCAAAATGTGACAATAAGCATGTGGTGACATTCTCCAAACAAGAGTGTAAGATCTTGGACCTATCAAGAAAATTAATTATGAAGGGTCTTCGCAATAATGATCATTGCTATGTTGTCAAAGGCAAGAGCAAGGATGATCCTTCTGCATGATATTACTAGAGCACAGATAATAAGTTCAGGCCATGGTATCTAGGCTCGGACATGTGTGTGAAATGATGTATTTTTGTGATTACTATGTTGTATCCGAGGTTTCAATACCTCAAAATTTCTTTTTGATAATGAACATAACAAATGTTCATAATTTTGAGTTTCACAACTTTTGTACAAAATTTTGCTGTGTTTATATGTTGATGAGAAAATATTTTATGATATGCATATATGAAAGATTATCGAAGTACTCAGATCAATGTCATATTTTTCATTTCGATGAGTCCATCGATGCATCGAATGACTCTTCGATGACATCAAATGTACTTTAGAATGATCAAAGTACATAAGGGAGCTGAACCGTCAAACACGACTTCATTGCCATCGAGACATTCTCTCGATGAAATTGAAATTTGAACTTCGATGTCATCGAATCAGACTTGATGACTCATCAAATCAGACTCGATATCATGGAAGGCTTCCGGCTTGTATTAATCGAACGGTCGTGAAAAAGTCAAATCGGGTTGTCGCTTCATCTTCCTTGCCATCTTCCTTGAATACCTTCGTAATGCTCGCTCCAATGCTATTGAAAGTCATGTACTTATGCTTAAATACATAAGAGGATCCATTCCACAAATTTATCCTCTTCTATTTGTGGTTCTTGTGCTCATTTTTCTTCTTCCTTCTTCTCTAGCACAAATGGCTAAAGATAAGGATCCAGTCTCCCCACAAGATGAGTCATCTAAACGCAAGAAAAGTAAGAAACACTCAATTGTCTCATCTTCATCTTCAGACATAGAACCCATGATAGAACAGGCTGTCCAAAGTAAGTGTATCAAACAGTTTGGGATTGTCACTCTCCTAGGAATGATTGGGTGGAGAAATATCATAAATTTGGGTGGGGAGTTTCAATATGATCTTATATATTAGTTTTTAAACTCGATTTACAATGTTAAGAATAACCCCCACTCATTTCGGTCACCGTCATGAACTAAACCAAACACATCATCCCTGTATTGATCAGTTGTCTGGTAGGTGTGGATTCACTCACATACGAGTAACTGAATGAAATATGAATGTGCTCGGAGTATGGGGAGAAGTTACTCGAGCCTTATGTAATGGTGCAACAATTTTCAGAAATGTAAGAAATTTTACTCCATGTTAGGCATCTCGATCCTACCTACAAAATACTTCACAACATCTTTAGCATAAATGTTTACCCCTGTGAAGTTTCTAACAATAAGCTCTCTTCCTCCATTCTTAACGTCCTATATGATGTTCATCAAGGGATTCAAGTGTGTCTACCCATTCTTCTCCTACAACAGTTGATTCGTGTTGTTAAAGGAGAACATCTATCTACACTTCCATTCCTGTGTCTTATGTCTAAGCTCTCCTGACTTGTTGGATTGCCACTGGAAAATGATTCCCTGCACCCTTATGCCTGGTTCAATTATGAAACCATTTGAAAACTGAATATAACTGACAATGTTTTTCATGGTTGTTCGACTGGTCAGATCTCAAGCGAGGGAATTCCGGTGCACAACCCCGACTTTGCCAATATAAATAAGACGTTAACAGAAAATGATCTCATTCGACATCTCCTCAATGGGCAATCACACATGAAGGAGCGTCTTGACACTTGTAAATCCTGTCTCTCAGACATAGAGCAGATGCTAACGCTTCTGCAACATACGACACAACAGGTTCTGGATTCACTTCCCTATTGCCGTGCAGACGCAAGCTTTCATGATTCGTAGGAGCTTCTTTTTTATTCCTCATCACGTACACTGGATTATCTATGGAGATCTTAGGGCATGAATATCTTTTTAGATACCTTAAGTGTATATATATATATATATATATATATATATATATATATATATATATATATATATATATGTATGTGATGACCTACTGACCTAGATTGATTAAAATTTTGTGTGTTGTGCCATTGGAAGCACTAAATATTGAATATCTCTAGCTATGCCCCTGAATAGGTAAACTACTTTGGGAATTTTGATGTGCTCATGGATGGGATAAATGTTCCATTCTGATGTTTTAAATAGCTTATAACTGTTAAGCTTGGACAGTTCTTTTGAATGCTCATATGGATGAATGATATCTTTTTTTGAGCTTAGTATTGAGTGTTTATAGGCTAAATGCTACATATAACATGATGATAGGCTGACTGCTATTTGTTGCACGCACGATGAAAGTGTTTAATTGTGAATGTTCATTATTAATTCAAATGCAAATATGCTCTTAGAAATGTTGAATACTTTGCTATCTCCCTATGCATTTTTGGAAATATGGTTACTTTGATTCTCCCATGTTCCTTAAGATTCAAGCATCAATCAAATCTGCTATAGATATATACTAATCTTTGCCAATGGCTGACAAAAATGGGAAGAATAAATCCCACCATGAGAATTATTGTTTGTATGGATTCTATGCATTGTGATGCAGGTGATAGCGGGAGCAACTGCAAGCAGATACGGGGAGCAACTACTTGAATCAAGATTGTGTGTGAACTCCATAGTATCTTTGTAAAATTGTGTAAAGTTCATGTACACACAATTTAGGATGTTGTTCTAGGTGTGTTTTATGTGTTTTGTCACATAATTGACAAAGGGGGAGATTGAAAGTGCCCTGGTTTGTCAATTAGCATGAGAGTTGAGTCGCTAAGACAAGTGAGCCCCATATGAAGACCATACAAGCATCTGCCTCAACTGGATGTGTGCTCCAAACTCATCAAAGGTAAACATAGCCTCACATCCCGTGTCCCAAAACACCCACGTATATAAATCCTTAAAAAGCTTAGGAAAACATAGGAATATAAGTATGAAAACTGAGTTTGCAAACAGGAAAATTCTCTAAGTTTTCAGCTTTCTTTGATGAATCGAGATTACATTGACGACATCGAACACTTGTTTTCGATGACATTAATACAAATTCGATGACATCGAATTGAGGTCTTTTATGTCCAGCAACCAACATGATATTTGGACAATATTCTTGATGAATTGACCGAGCTTCGATGACATCAGAATTCAAATTCTGATGACATCGAGCAAGGTTCGATGTCATCGAATATAGGCTAGTCTATGTCCAGTAAGCATCAAAGGTAACATCGAGGGTGCTTCGATGTCATCGAATTCAGACAAAGTCATGTCCAGCAAGCTTGATAGGAAAATTATCTGGATATGTTCAAGGAATCGAGCTACCCTTGATGACATCGAAATTTAAATATCGATTATATTAGATCTCGGTCGATGACATTGATTTTGGACAAAGGAATGTCCAACAAACTCTCAAGGAAAATCTTCTGAAATGATCAATGTATCGAACTAGGTGTTGTTGTCATTGACATTTGAAATGAGATGACATCGAAGATAGCCTGTTCATGTCCAGCAAGCTCTTGTGTTACAATGTCGAGGAATCAAAACATGAATCGATGACATCAAAATTCAAATATCGATGAAATCAAATTGGTTTCGATATCATTGATAGTCTATCAAAAAGTTTCCGAAATAATTTTTTAAAGAGAGTTCATATAATCGAACTATGATTCAATGGAATCGAAAGTATACATTCGATGACATCGAATCAGGATAGATGATATCGAACTCAGTCAAATTCTGACAATTTTATTTTCATTGAAACTTTTTGGCTATATAAGGAGAACTTGTTCTTAGTTGCTTTAGTGAGAAAAAAATAGAGATCTTTAGGAGAGTAATTGCATAGCACCTATCCTAAGCTCATTTCCTTATGAAAGTTCATCTTTCAATCCACCCTCATCATTGATATTTAATAGAGTGGATTGAGGAATAAACTTTCCCATTCAAGGATCATCCAACTACTATGTTAATGAGAAATCATTGAGATGAGATATCTTGAATGCTTGAATGCTTGAAATCAGTCCTCCAAAAATAGGAAAACATTTATTAGAGTAGGATTCCAGCATAACTTTGACCCAACCCATTGCCTTTATTGGAACATCATCAAGTGTTATGGATTAAGGGAGCTGAAAAATCTTCATCATTAAGGAGGAGATCTTCATCAACGTGGTTAATGGGGGTCATCTACTTATTTGTAAGTCATTAGAGTTCAGAGACCCTGTTGATCATTCCTTGTGTAGGATTAGGTCACAGGTACATCTCATCCCTTATAAGTTCTCATAGGAGGCCTCTGATGGGAGAGTACTTCTGGGTGCTTTGTGTTGACCCTTTCTCTTGTGTAGGGCATAAACTTAGGTCCTTTGTGTAGGCCCTTGGCCTGTGTGGCCTAAGCTTAGGTTCCTTGTGTGGATCATTGGGTGTGGCCTAAAACCTCAATTCCTTGTGTGAATCATTGGCCTGTGTGGCCTAAAATGGACATTCCTTGTATGGATCCTTTGATCTTGTGTAGGGCATAAATTTGTGTCTTGTGTAGGTACGCCTTAGGTACCTTGTGTAAGTCCTAGCGTCAAGCTTGTGTAGGTTGTAACGGTTTGAGGTGAACCTGATTTGAAACATCCATTAGTGAAATCTGGTACACTCATGGGATGAGTGCGTCCACCGGGAGTGGAGTAGGCACATAGCCAAACCACTATAAATGACTGTGTTTGGGATGGATTCTTGCTTGATCTTTCATTATGATAATCTTTTACATGCAAGCCTGATGCATGAAGGCTTTGATTTGAATCACATCTCACGCACATTCACACTTCTCATCCATCTTAGACTATTTGTTGTATCATGCTTAATATTGAATAGACTTGTGATTAGATCCTCTACTTGGCTTGGAAGCCATTAGAGTTTAATTGGGGATATCTTGATAGTTGCACACTAGATCAAGAGTAAGGTAATAGGATTTAAAATAAGGCATAAAATTTTATAAAGTCCTATTCACCCGTCCTCTAGGACACCTTGAGCTGTTTCCACTTCAACTAAAGTGGTCCTCATCACAATTTCAGGCGAGTACTTTTACTATTTAAAGCAATTTTTTTAGTTGTTTTAAACACGAGTTAAAGCTTGGAAAAGAGACTAAGGGGTGGAGGAGTCTCTATAAAACCATTTTTCTTCTTCGACTTTTCAATTTTAGTTTGTCTTTCTTTTGTTTTACTTCTAGTATGTTAGTCTTTAAAGGCTAATCTCTTAGATAAGGCTAAGGGATGAAGCTTGCAGTTGATTTTAGTATTTAGTTTGTTAAATTCAATGACATTAAATTGAATTATGATAGTAGTTTGATTTTATTTGAATTTACTTTAAGTCTTGGAATTGTTTATTTCTGGATTTGTTGTGCACTTTGGGTACGACGAATACTTGGATTTAACAATTGTTTAGACTGAGCTAGAGAAGGAATCATTCTATATAATTGATTGATTAAATGATGCTTTAAGGTTTTTTTGGATGCTTTTAATTCCCTGTGATTGATGTCTGAGTGCTTCATGAGAGAACCTATCCAATGAAATCACATCCATTTTGATGTTATGAATGATTTAACCACTCTATCATCTAACTGGATAGATTAGGACTTCAATTCCAGTCGAGTTATCTTATATTGAATCAGCAATTTGATGTTAAAATTTCTATAAGTGGATTCTTGGATCCTTAGGCTTTTATTTAATTGTTTTTAACCTTTTGTAAATTGCTGGATTAAAAACCCAAAAAATTATTTAGACTTAGATTAGTTCAATACCATGTTCCCCATTCCCCGTGGATTTGACCTCGGTCTCACCGACTTATTACTACACTGTAGCTATGTACTTAGGGTTGTGAATAAATTTTTGATGCCGTTGCTAGGAAGTGGCATTGAACATGATTAGGTTTAGGTTTTCTAGGTTTGATTTTTTTTTTTTCAAGTTATATTTTTCTAGTTTTTTTGAATTTTTTTAACATAGGGTTGTTTGAATTTCTTAATTTTTAGAATTTTATTTTCAAGATTCATCTTATATTTTTCTAACAACACTAACATTATTCACTTGTTTGGTTTTGTGGGATTCTAGTTCTAGTTCTTCCATATGGGTAATATCCTTCCTCTCTCTATCTTACTTTTCATTCATAATTGTTATAGGAGTTAGAAATTAGAATTAGAATTTGGTGTGGTTCATGCCCAAGTGGGTAAGAGACTATACACTGAGACTTTTAAGTGAATGAGGTTTAGTTTACGGGTTCACAGTCCATCGACGAGTTGGACAACATATAAATACTCATAAAACATCATCTGAAACCATAAGTAACGAAAAATATTTTTATGAGAATCTTGTGAATCACACGCCACCGATTACGATAATGTGCGATGAAAATGAGGTGAACCATGTTCCATCGGTTCGAACCTTGTGAGACTATTTACAACTGGCGAGAACAAGTACACCTTCATATTGTAAGTGCACCTAACTTCACACACTTGTTTGTCAATCACGTGACTAGTTGTGTCTAGTCGTTGGATGAGTTCCTGACAAAGGAAGAACAATGACACAATTAGATTAGAAGCATCAAAGCCACATTGAAGATAAAGAACCACTTCTACGATCTTGACCTTGTAAATAGATGATCCCAACTCAAATAGGAAAACCTACTTAGGTCATCTATTCAAAGCCAATTCCGAGTTCATATTTTCTATCCTTTAGTCTTAGCTTTAGCAAGTCCCAAGTTGATGAATGATTAATGGACAAACAGGAAAATCTGTTCGCTTTTGGTAAGAAGAAAGTGCCACCGAATAGTACCTCTGGTGTCACTGAAGATACCTCTAGTGTTACCGAAGGGACTCAAAACAATCTAGAAACATTACAAAGATAATTCGATGTCACCAAGTGGATATTTCAGTGACACCATCTGCCATCGACGAACAAATTTCGGTGCCACCGAAAGAGACCTTTTTCATTCAGTAACTTGAGGAATTAATTCGGCACTACTGAATGATATTTCGGTACCACCGAAGCAAGTTCGGTGATACCGAAGTTGGCTTCGGTAGCACCGTAAACTAGTTATTTTCTATCCATTGGAACTTTTTATCTATAAAAACGGCTTGTAGAAACTTACAAAATTAGTGGAAATAGGCATTATCAAGTCTCTAGTATATCCCAAGCTTATTCAACCCTATCTAGACTCTATCCATATGAGTTTCATGCTCTCTTCATTGTGATCTCTCACTTCTATGAGCATTTAAAGCTCCTATTAATGAAGAACATGAACTCGTGCCTTCTCTAGAGTACAAAGACCAAACTAATAGGAAAACCCTTTGTCTTTTTGATACTCTAGAGCATCCATAGGTTGAATCCCTTAGGAAATCCACTTATTATCATAGATAGGAGATTTAACCAACTCCTATTACCTTAGTCACCTTTATAGGTACATCTTATGCAGGGTTCTTGATCGTGATGCTGAATCAACAGGAAAATCCAATCTATGTGATCGGGGGAGCACTGGGAAGTTGATTCAAGCACGAGAGCACGAAGATCAAGTAACTCAAAATGTGCTATAAAAGAGAACTTAATCCAACAAGTAAGTGTCATTCTTAAGAGTTCACAGTTTAGTCTCTTTCCTCGTGTAGGATTGAGACTAAGAGTTTTCTATTCACGAACTCGATTAGGTTCCTAGTGTGGGGCCTTTACTGGTGGGCTTAAATGTAGGTGCCTTGTGTGGGACCTTGGCAGGTGAGCCTAAACGTAGGTGCCTTATGTGGAACCTTGGCCGGTTGGCTTAAACGGAGGTGCCTAGTTTGGGACCTTGGCCAGTGGGCTAAATGTGGATTCTTAGTTATGACCTTTGCTCTTGGGGAGAGCATAAATTTGTGTCCTTAGTGTAGGACTGTAAAGGTTATTAGTAAAACTGTTTTAAAACCATTAATAGTGAAATCTGGTGCACTCTGGGATTGAGTGTGGATATCAGGAGTGGAGTAGGTACATAGTCAAACCACTATACATGTTTGTGTTTGGAATTGTCATTTGCACATTTGTTTAATCATGCTTATATATGCTTGAATGTTTTAAATTCTCATACATGATTGAATGAATGTTATTAATTGATAGGGATTACATTCCACATACAAGCTCACAACACAAGGCTAGTTGTTATATCTGTATATCTTTAATAACCTTTGTGATTGGAACCTTTAACTGGCTTGGAAGCTGTTAGAGTTATATTCCTTACTTTAAACTGAATGATTGTTTAAGTTAAATAGGTAAAAATATTTAAAAAGTCCTATTCACCCCCCTCTGGGACCTTCTCTCATATTCTTTCTTCAGTATCAACAGCATAAACTGCAATTTCAATTGGTATCAGAGCAAGGTCCCTCTGAAAAAAGGTCTAATAACCTAGAGGAAGATCTTGATTGAAGAAAGAATTATGGGCAAAAGAGAGGTACTATCTATCTCACGACCACCCATCTTTAATGGAATAAACTATGCATACTGGAAGACTAGAATGATATATTTTCCCCAGGCATTTAATGATGATGTTGGGAGATTGTCGAAAATGGATATGTTGCACCAACCAAACAAATTGTTCTTGAGGATGGCACAACAATCACCAAATGAAAACCAAAGGCCAAATGGACCTAGTATGATAAAGGGATGAGGATGTGTGAAGCTAAAGTCATGAATGCAATTTGTTGTGGAGTTTCATAAGAAGTATTTCATCAGATAAGTATGTGTACAAACTCTAAGGTAGCATGAGGGTTATTAGAAACAACCCATGAAGGAACTAATACAGTAAAAATGTCAAGGCTTCAACTCCTAACATCTCAGTTTAAATATATAATGATGGAAGAAGATGCGACATTCATGGATTTTTTCACAAGATTAAATGACATATGCAACTCCATGGGAGGACTTGGAGAAAGAATTTTGGTACCCAAAATATATAGGAAAATTCTGAGATCCCTACCGGAATGTTTTAACTCCAAGGTCACTATAATTGAAGAATGTAGAAATATAGAAGAGATGAAGGTAGAAGAACTAGTAGGTTCTTTATAAACCTTTGAATTACACTTCAAACCTTCTACAAAAATTAAGAACAATGCCCTCAAAATTACCAAAGATATAAATATAATAGAAGAAGAAGAAAACTAAGATGAAGATGTTGATAAGGAGGTAGCTCTATTGGCCCAACGGATCAAAAAATTCTTCAAAAATAACCGTGGGAGACCATACAATAACAAATGAGCTCAACTAGATCACAAATGCCAAATAGGCAAAACCTTTAGAAAGTTTAAAGAACTCCAATGCTATAGTTACCAAAAGTATGGACATATATTCACTAAGTGTCCAGCTAAGAAATCAAACGAAAATGATATGGCAGCCGCATGGCGTGATGCGGATGAATCCAATTCTAAAAACAGTGAGTCCAAAAGTGAAGATGATCAAAAGTCACTAAAAATACTTATGGCATCTACAACCATAGTCATTCCCAAACTGAAGAACAAAATAAAAGGAAAAATGAATGATGAGAGCCAAATGTGTTATTTATTAGCTCACATCATATCATCCCCTCAAGAATGTTGACAAGCGACCCCAGAGGTCCACTTGAGCTGAATTTTTACATCTAAGGATCATGTCTCCCATATAAACATTAGAGTTAAATTAAAGGACTAAGCATAATGATTGGCCAAATTGATAAATCTAAGGATTCCTAGTTGAATGGTAAATAAACATCACTACAGGCCCTAGAAAGGTTTCAATGATAGAAATCATTATACCCACTGTTTCTTGTGGTATGGTTCACCTAACTTTTGGATGTGATTCAATTTTAGTTTCAACCCCTTCAATGATCCAGAAAAGCAGATGGACGGTGTAGATAAACTACATATATTTATAGTCGGTACAATGATTTCCTAACCCTAAACCTAAACTTGAAAACTTAAATCTAAACCTGAACCTGAACCTGAATTCCTAAACCCTAAACCCCAAACCTAAACCCAAACCTGAACTCGAACCCCAATTCCTAAACCTATAACTTATAACCTAAACCTAAACCTATAACCTATAACCTCAATCTAAACTTATAACCTAAACCTAAACCTATAAACTTAACCTAAACCTAAACCTAAACCTATAACCTGATCTATATATATATATAACTTAACCTAACCTATAACCTAAACCCAAACCTATAACCAAAACCTAAACCTAAACCTAAAACCTGATATATATATATGAGAAACATTTTGGCCAGATTTTTCTCTCATCTTTTTCTTACTCATGTCTTTCTCTCTTACCATGTAATGTTTCTACAGGTTTGTTCCAATTTTGTTAGTTATATATGTAATAGCTTATTGAGGGCATGCAGAAAGCAAAGGAAGAGATGGAAAAACTGAATGGGGAGGCACAAGACAACAAGGATCACATGCTACAGGTGGTTTGAAATTTTTTACATGTATTTATTATTTGATACTCTCAAGGATTTAAATATTTTATGATATTTTTTTGACAGTATAAAGAAATAGCACAAGTGAATGAAGTTGCATTAAAGAAAATTGAATTTGCTCATGAAAAATTCAAGGCTAGTACATCCCTATATCCTGAACCTCATTTGTTTGAAAGTTACAATCCCTGTTTTCAGTGTTTTTTATTTTTTTTTATTTTTGTCTTTCTTTCTTTTGAGATGTGTACAATGGCATGCTTGTTTGATTGTGTCTACAAATGCTGTTTTATATAGGCTGACAAGTTAAAGAAGTCACTGGAGGATGAAATTCATTTTCTCAAGGGAAGGGTTTCAGAACTTGAAAGTGATCTTGTGTCAAAGTCCACAGAAGTTACATCTGTAGTTTCAAGGAAAGAAGAAGCTCTACCTTCTGCATTTGCTAAAATTGACCATTTGAAGGAAGAAAATTCTGTAAAAACGTGAGCATTATTGCATTATATGGAGGGTGTTTACTGTGTTGGAGTGTATTTGTTTCTTGCACATGAGGGCACGCCTTAGTTGTATGCAACCACTCTTCTTGTTGCAGGTCTCAGATAGTGGAATTGGAAATTCAAATCTCTTCTTCGAAGGAAGATCTTAAAAAGGAGTATCTACACTGGCGTACTAGCCAGAGCAATTATGAAAGACAAATTTACTCTTAATTTCTTATCATTCTTATTTCCCATCTCATTCATGTGTAGTGGGATATGGAAGAACTTCGTAGGAAGTAATTGGAGTTGGAGTCGAAGCTAAAGTTCGAACAGGTTCCTTTTTTGTAATTATTATGATAGGCTGAGCAAAGTGAAGTATTATTTATTTTAAAATGTGAATGTGGGATGCATTGTATTATTTGATTGCTATTTGTAATAAATGCATCATTTTTTTTCCTGATTGCATTAAGCTTAGATGAGTTATCAATCACAGTAGGTTCTTGCAATGGAAACAGGCACCATTATTATAAATTTTTAATTTGTTTTAAAAATAGCTACGGATTTTAGTTGTAGCTCTTGTTCTGAAAAATCGTAGCTATTGCTAACTTCAGCATATTGCTATGGATTTCATTCCACTTTTAGCTACTGATATTATCCGTAGCTGTAGGTAAATTTTGCTATAGAAATTATATCTACTACTTTTTTTCTGTATCTAGTGATATCTATTATTATGGTGTAATCTGTAGCCATAGGTATATTTCGCTACAAAAATTATAGTTATGGCTTTTATCCATAGCTAGTGATACCTATTGTTACGGATTTAATCTATAAGCGTAGGTACATTTCGCTACAGAAATTATAGCCACGGTATTTATTCATAGCTACTAATCTCTATTGCTATGGATTTAATCCATAGCCATTGGTTTTTTGACCTTTAGCTATACCACCAATAGTTACGGACGTGCTACAGATGACATGCTATGGACTATATCCATAGCAAAAGGCCTTTAGCTATGACTTTTATCCGTGCTCATGGCTCCTTTTTCTGGTAGTTTTATCAAATTTCATAATACCCTTGACACCCGAATCGATTCCTAGGAGTTCTGGAGTTTCTTTTTATTATGATCTCTAATTTTCAACTGGAATTCTTCAGCTTTGTTGTGACGGGTTTTCTTCGACCTAGATGGTGGGGGAGTGTATTCTCTCATCGATGGCTTTTGACTCATCGTTGGCAAATGAATCGTCATTTTTAGCCACTCATCCCAGTCAAAATCTCGACCGTGTCTCGGTGGTTGTTCAATCTCACCAATGGAGATTGCCTTGTGTATAGGAGAAGGCAGTGTAGCGATCCGATCGATGAAATCGAAGGTAGGAAGCATGGGTTCCTTTATATAGTCGGGACGTTTACTAGTAGTTTTGAAACGTTTGCGTCATGGTTGGGGAGGTGATGGTGATGGTTCAGTAGCTTGGGAAGATGGAGGATTTTGTAGTTCTTGGTGAGAAGGTTGAGCAGTTGAAGGTTCAATAAGATGAAAGTATTTCTAGTGCGGGCCATGATGAAAAAGTTCAAGTCTCAGGAAAAAGTCTGAAAAAAATGCTAAGTCTGGAAGTTCTGCAAAACAGGGAACGATATTTGTTGCATGAAGCAGCACAACATTTGAAGAACTTGTGCAAATAGAAAAGTCTATTGCGCGGCTCGCGTAGACGAAATTGAGTGCGCAGGGAGACAATGAAAAAGCAGAGCTTCGTTAGAGAAGAAATGGGAAATGAGAAATGAGTGAAGGCAACTGGTATTTATAGGGGATGAAGCTTGAGTACAGTATTCGAGTGTCCATTGCGCAGGTCGCGCAAACAATTGCAAGAGGTAAGAATTGGTAATTGATCATAATTCTTTGATTCTAAAGAACAAAGAAAGGTTCAAGGGGTCATTTGTTAGGGCATAAAAAAGAAGAAGAAAGAAATTAGAAGAAAAGTGTAATAGAACAAGAAATAGAAGAAGATTAAGTCTTATGTTAAATGTTTTGCGTAGATCGCGCAATCAAAAATTGGTTGCACGGATTGCGCAAAAGATTGAAGTTGTTGGGTAGATCGCGCAAAAGACTGGAGCTGTTGTGCGAGTCGCACAAAATGGTTCAGAGGTAACTTAGTATAAATAATTGAATCAGATGTATGGTGGGCCTCATGGCACAAAGATCGAGGGTTCGCACGTGTAAAGGCTTATAAATACCCCACTCCCCCTCGCATTTAGGTGGTTGGAAGATTTTAGAAGAAGATCAGAGCTCCAGAAGATTTTGAAGGTAGGAGAAGAAGAGGGCAAGGGTTTGTGCAAACCATATTGGTTGTGCGGCCCATGCAACTGAGCTGTTATATGGCCAGTAAAAGTCAAGAGCTGTTGTGCTGCCGAAACTGTTGATTTTAGCTTTCAGCATCTCCAGTTCTCCTTTTTCACTAGAACATAAGCTCGAGAGAGGGAGATCAGATGATTAAACCTGCACAAATATTCCTCTTAAAGAGATGATCAAACTACGAGTCAAAATGTTGCTGAATTTGATATTTAGATTTGACATTCGAACCTTGTCGATTTCTATATTTTAAATAATCTATCTCAGAATTGAATATTTAAGGATGTAAATGAACTCAATATTAATAATACAATGACTGTTCTTCATACACTCTCTGTGTTATATTTAAATAAGATAATCTCCTAAATTAAATGCATTTGTTTCTTGTTTCAAATAATTCTTTTATTATCTTACAAAAAATCCTCCTCAAAGCGGTATGGCCAGTTCTAGTTTTGTAGCCACCGTTTCTGATCTACTATCTTTTGAGAATGTCCCTGCGTATAAGTTGACTTTGATGAGGAACTCTATGTCAGTAGCTGTTCAGATGTTCAAAGATCCTGATCAATGGTTGGATGTAGACATTGCCATAAAGGTCTTGGACTACGCCGTGAAGATGGCTAGAATCAATATTTCTCTCATGTCGTTATTTTTCTTCTCATGCTCAACCACGTTTGCGTTCAACCTATTGGAACTTCTTCTGGTTGTTTCATAGTTAAATGCTGGCATCTTTCTTGTCATCAATTCCAAGGCATGGGCTTTCGTAGCCAAATCACGGAAAGTTTTTATAACGGCACTAGTGGGACCAAATGCGATTCCCATTTCCATGGAGCTCAAACACACTTTTACCTGTTCCTTTTGTTCTGGCAATTGTCTGCAGGATGCTCCCAATGTTTTCCACCCATCTATGAATTTCTCTATAGGCTCTCCTTTTCTTTGTCGTACTGAAGCCAATTCTGTTATACTGACATCGCGTTTTGATGATAAGAAGTTCAACACGAAGGCGTCTTGCATATGCTCCCAAGTTTACATCGATCTTGCTACTAAACTGGAATACCATCGAAGTGCCTTTCCTGTCAAAGAAGAACTGAACAACCGAAGACAGTACTACACCACTGTAGATAAATTTATCATGCTGGTGATGAAGTGCATGAGATGCTCCTCTGGTGATCCGTCTCCATTGAAATTTTGAAAGTTAGGATGCTTAAAATTAGCCGGGAAGGGAACATCCTCTACCTCTCTCGGGTATGACGTTCGATATCTAAATCTCCCTATGTTTTTGCTTTCTCTCTCTATTCTGACGGCTTCTTCAACTACCTGTTGTACCTCCTCCTGAGTTATTGCTCTTGCTATGGGAGCAAACCAGAGTGATCCTGCTCTTAGTGGCATGAAACCTTTAGGTTGTTGTTCTTGCTCGTTCATTGCAGCCATCATTAGAGGGGCTGTCATTCTAGTCATATTGTGTGCTAGAGTAGCCAGGGCTTCTCGGAGACTTTTACATTCTTCCATCAGTGTCCTTTGTGCTTCATCAATGTCGGTGATGCGGTCTTTAGTAGTCGGTTGTTGATGCTGATTGGTTCCTTCCATGCATACAGCAGCTTCTACACTGTCCGAAGATGTCGTTGCTCAAGTAGAATATCCAAGAGTGATGGGGCTTATAGAAAGAGAGGCTTCACTTGGACCTTTTGTACTTCTGCAAAATTTAACTGACTGAGACATTTTTAGTGAGCTTTCTGTTGTGGTGTAGTTTGAGGTGAAACAGAGACTGTGTTGCTTATTAGTGATTTACCCTTCTCTTTTCTAGTCCATCGAACCTTTGCGATGGGTAATGCTAGGAAGTCTTGCACTGTCATAGATGGAAAAGATCTCTCTAGGTATAGAGTTGGAGGGGCAAGTTGAGGATTGTTTCTGGCTGTATTTCGCGTCACTGGTCCCCTAACTCTCCTTGGTGATGCATTTACCATGGCGATTGTTGCATTTCAGGCCCTCGTTATTCGAGATGATATGACAACCCAATCGTTGTCATTTTCTTGTGCTACTGGTGAAGCAGATATGACCCCAGTCATAACTCATGGTTTACCATTTTTACTTGTGGGCGATTAGGGTTTGTGACCCATAAGCTCAGTCGTTGCATATTCCACCATAAATCCGGTTACAGTGAAGTAGAAATTCACCTTCTTTGTTAGGTTTGCCATTGATCTTAACTTGCAGTTTTATCTTCTAACCTTCAGACAAATTATAAAAATGAAATTAGCATCCAGATGATAAAACATTCTATCTTAGAGAGGAAGGGGAGGACGTTCCTATTAAGGGTCACCATTTTGGCATCTTTCGACGCCAAACTATGACAAAAGTTCCCATAACCTTCTTAGTTTTAATATTAAATAAGATAATTTTCCTAGCAGAGTTGCCATTTTGTTTCGACAAGAAACAAAAGCATTAGATTTGGGAGACTATCTTATTAAATCATAACAGAGAGAGTGTATAGAGAACAATCATCATATTTATTCATAATGAGTTCATTTACATTCTTTGAATTCCTGATTTTCCTTGATTCTGAGATAGACTATTTGAAATACAGAAATTAAAAGAGTTTGAATATCAAATCCGGCAGCATTTCGGCCTATGATTTGATCATCTTATTGAGAGGAATGTCGTGCAGATCTAATCTCTCTTTCTTGAGCTCATGTTCCTACGTGAAAGGAAGATCGAAGATTGCATTTCACTGGACATTTCGGCAGCATTTTGGCTCCTTAAGCATTGATGGCCACGCAACAGCATGGTGTTGTGTGGCCTGGCACAAATCCTCTTTCCTCTTCTTCCTTCCTTCTTCCCCAGGTACCTCTAGTCTTCTCTTCTTCTCTAGAGCTCTAATCTTCTTCGAAATCTTCAACGTGTACAAATGAGAGGCGGAGTGGGGTATTTATTAGCCTCCACACGTGAAAACCCTTTATATTCATGTTATGGGCCCACCCTTCATCAAATCTCAGCCATCCACGTCAACTAGCCCAAATCGCCGTTGAGCCTGTGTGCGCAACATCCCATACCCTTTGCGCGGGCCCGTGCAAACACATGAGTTCCCACTTTTTTCTTCATTTCTTCACAACTTTCCACGTCAACTTTCTTTTATCTTTCTCTTCTGATTTATTCCTGATCTTTAATTTATATGCCTCAACATGAGCCAAAGGGTGGTGAGGCCTCTCAAGTGTTTTTCTTCTTCCTTAATTTATTTTTAATGCTTTCTTCTAGGGTTTTGATTCCAATCATGTCTATGGTTGGCTAAATCCTTTAGCTACGGCTAAAGGGTGAAGCTTGTAGCGTGATTGGGATATTTTCTTTGCTTTGATTCATTTTTTTATTGAACCTCATGGATTCTAGTTCTCTAATAAGGAATACTTTTAGTTTTTAATGGTTTGTTGTGACTTAAATTACAATAGATCTGCAATATCTTTGAGAATCTTCTTTTCACGTATTGAGAATGTGAAATTAAGAAATCCTTTTGTCCACCATCGTCCCATGGGCATGGTCAAGTGATGAAATCCTTCCTAGTCTTCCAAATTCTCTTATGTTTGGTTGGGAGATTGGAATATCCCATTGTTTATCATTGTCTCCTGGGCATGGTTATGTAAGACCTGTATCTTAGTCCGTACTGTTCCGTCGACTGCCGCGATCTTTACTGTCGAATTTTGGCAACTTGTGACCAATAATCGATGTTTACGCGTGAACCTAAGCCGTATCCTATAGAATTGAGTCGGCTTAATCCGAGACTTGTATCATTGCGATTGCACAGTCGCCGCGGTTCCAACGCCGCGACTCATGTACCGATCCGATACCTTAACTAAGAGATGTGAGCTGGCGTTTATTTGGAGAAAATGCCGCACGTTTGCAATTCCAAAAGAATCTCTACAACATGTCCCATCAATCCCATCAATCACCTCCAATGTCAAGTACAAAGCACCCATGCTTCCTTTCTCTACAAGTCAAGCAACCACCAAGTCAACTCTCATGTCAAGTACACCATCACCTCACCCATCACTCACATCCATCACCCATCTCTCATATCTCCTTACATCCCATCTCCCTCTCTCTTTTCTCACACCATTTCTAAGCAAGGAGAGAGCACTCCCACATCCAAGCTCTCTTCCATGTGAGAGAGTGCATGTTGGTCCCACTTCCCATCCCAAATCTCTCATCCTAGCCATCCATTCTTCATCTTCCACCATCAAAGTGAAGTGTAAGGAGATAGGCTATCCAACGGACTGAGAAGATCAATAGGTAGGTGCTTCTATAGGCTAGTTTTCATGCTTTTAAGATGGGTCAAGTGAGGCCTGCCGATCAATGGTATGGATCTCACTTTGAACCCTAAGATGTGGCCGATGGCCCATGTTGATCATCAATATCATTCCATGATGGGGCCATTCTCCATGGACCCATCATGATGTTTACTTTCCTTGCATTAAAGAGGTAATCCAGACCGTCCATTTTTAGTGGAGAAAAATCTCCACTGTTGATCTTTGAATTGGTGGGCCCACTTATATTAGGGCCCACTCGATGTACGATTGAATCCAAGGGAGGGCTCATAGTGGCGGAGCCCTCCATCACGCGTGTCCCACTCTATCTCTCTTCCTCTCTTTTCATTTATTTTTTTATTTGTGTGTGATGTAATTGCCATGTGGCCCACTTGAATGGACCCACCATGACGTGAGTATTTTATCCAAGCCGTCCATGAGTGGGGCCCATCTTAGATGTATTGTACCTACACCATCCATCTTGTGGTGGCCCACCTAAACAAAAAAAAAAAGAAACGTCCAGCGTCTGGACGCTCGATGTGGAAGGAAAACACAAATATTGGCTTGATTCTACAAGCCATTGGGTGAATCGCTTATGTAGGCCCCACCTTGATGTATGTATTCAATCCACGCCGTCTATTCCGTTCCCAAGCCCATTTTAGGCGTTGAACCAAAATATGGGGTTGATCCAATTTTTTGGCGGGCCATACTTCAGGAAACAGTGATTTTCACCATTGAAACCTTCCCTGATATTTCTATACACCAAACAAAATACTCAATATTGGATTCGTTGGATTTCTTATGAGCTGTGGAATCCAATGACTGGGATGGATCTGTCTGATGTGGGCCCTATACGTGAAAAATCACAAAATCACAATTTTTCAAAAATAAAAATAAAAAATACATGAGGCATGCTGTAGGCCTGCTGCTGCCAGAGGCGCAGGCAGCGCCTGCACATGCGGGCGAGTGTCCCAGCAGGGACCCACGACTCCAGCCATGGGCCCCACCATGATGTATATTTTGTATCCACTCCGTCCATTCTATGGGCCTCTTAGGTCTGTGGGCCCTCACCCAAAAATTATCTCCATATATGGCTCAGGTGGCCCATATCACAGGAAACAGGGTGATTGAATGGCTACCATTGGAGCCCTTTTGGACATCACGAAAGTTTTGAATCAACTTAAAATTTGTTTTTCCTCTTCATTCCAGGTCCGTACGACCTTACCAATGCGTTGGATGGAAAGCAAACGTTATATGGGCCCCACATGGGACCCACAATGATTTCAATGATGTTTATGCTTCATTCACGCCGTCCAGATGGACGGTGGAGCCCACCTTAAATGTATGTGTTCCATCCCGTCTACTGTCTGGACGGTGGGGCCCCTAGTGATGTATTTGTTTTATATCCAAGCTGCCAATCAGGTGGACCACAAAGCTGGAACAATGGGGATTTAATGTCTAGCGTTGAAACCTCCTGGTTTAGAGGTTTTGGGTCATTATGAAACTTATTTTTCCTCTTCATCCGGTCTATGTGACCCTATCAACCGTTGGATGTCAAATAAATATTATGGTGGCCCCACGTGGGACCCACCAAGGATGTATGTGTCTTATCCTCACCGTCCACTGTTTGGACAGTGGGACCCACCATGATACATATGTTGCATCCAAACCATCAATCCATTTTGCAAGTTCATTTTGGGCATGAGCTAAAGAATTAATCAGATCCATGGTTCATGTGGACCCCCCCACCATGATGCATGTGTTGCATCCAAGCCGTTCAACCATTTGATGCTCATCTTGAGGCATGAGAGTAAAAATAAGTCATGCCTTAAGTTTAAGTGGACCCCACTATTATGAGTAGTGGTCAATGACGCCTACCGTTCAAAAATCTCTAAGGGCCATAGTAACTTTCCATTAAATTGATAAATATTTCTCACTTCATCTATCGCAATATTAATTTAAAAATAGGTTGGATGGGAAATATATGCTATGGTGGGCCTTAGGAATTTTAATGGTGGAGATCATTATCACCACTCTTATTTGGTTGAGGGCCCATTTGATGTATACATGGGGCCCATTGGTATGGCTCATTCGAAGTATACGTAGGGCCCAATTAGTGTGGCCCATTCAATATGCATAAGGCCCATGTGATTAGGCCCATCTTGATGTAATTGTGGCCCATATTATGAGGCCCATTGTGATGTATTCAAAGGCCAGGGGCTATGGTCCATTGCAATGTACATAAGGCCCATTGATGTGGCCCACTGGATTTATATAAGGCCCATATGACGTGGCCCATTTGATGTATCTAAGGCCCATGGGTCGAGGCCCAACGGGATGACCTTAGAGTCCATTGCAATGTGTGATTTCTCATGGTTCATGTAATGATATTTATGGCGGACCGAGCCTAGGGAACAATGATGGTTTAGTGTCCACATTGTAAGTACAATGTTGGTTAAATTTCTGCATTGTAACTCTCCTTAGGGCCCATTGATAGGCCCATACTCGTTAATATTCATCACTTTATAACATGCTTAGTATAATCCCATAACTCATGCCCATACGCATCATATGTATGCCTGATATGAGTAGTGACTGATCATAGCATATGCCATTGGGCAGACCATTTAAGGGACTCGCTATGAGACAGAGTGCCCCACATGATCGTGCACTATGCGCTGGATTGCTGCATGATTTGACGGTGTGATTCATGCATCTCGCATATGTGTGACTTGATCACTGCACGCCCTAGTGACATCAGGGCCGAGGCTCCACAGGTACACCGTGGATGGCCGTATCAGATACTGAAAGTACTTGGTTCTAGCACTGTGGGCACTTAGGATGTCCTTGGGTGAAAGTCTCAGAACTTTTTTAGTACTAGAAGATGCTCCAACGTCTAGACCGAGTGGATACATGAGCACCCAAGTACCGAATACCGCTAGGTCGCGTCTCCCGCTGTGTCGTAGTCGGTTAGAAGGGGGCGTGGCCTTATCCGCCTGAGTGAGGGGGCTATAAGCTAGGCTGAGTTTGACCACCTCACAAATGAGTCCGCTATCGATGAGTCAGGTAGGTATTGGCAGACTACTGGTCAGGCGGATAGTGAGGTCTATTCCGCTTGCTTGGCTGTGCAGCTAGGGAGGAGGCAGTCAGTGTGAGTGTATTAAATCTCAGTGATATCCAGAGAGGAACTGTACTGATATGTGTACTTGAAGAGTACCAACTTGCTTGGATTACATTTCACATATGACATTCAGCTATGTAGGCCTCGCATTGCATCGGTGTGGCCGATAGCATTCATGTCTCGCATCGCATGGCCTTGGTATGGCCGATAGTATTCATGCCTTGCATTACATAGCCTTAGTATGGTTGATTGTATTCATGGACTTACCGTATACTTCCGCACTACTCTGATATTGTACACTTGGCGATTGCCTTGTGCACACACTTACACCACCCTCTAAGCTTTTGTAAGCTTATGCACGACCGTTGCGTACAGGTGTCGTTAGACAGCAGCAGCGCTGAGGCAGGAGCACGTATCAGACTATTTTGGAGCTTTTTGATCACCTTGTATTTTCCTTTCTGCATTGTACTTAAAGTTTTTGCTATAGTGGATATGTGGTAATGATGTTTTGTGACTTGGTTATGCTTGTAGTTATGCTCCATTACAAAAAAAAATCATTCTGAAAATCCTCCTTGTAGGATCCCAAGATCAAAATCTGGCATATGATTGTTAGGAGCCGAGAATGGGGCACTACGGAGGCTGTTGACACCGGATTCGGTGATCGGGATTCATGTGAATCTGGTTTCCTGGTCTGGGGCGTGACAGGTTGGGTGATGGAATCACTTCTAAACCTCACAACTCTCATCCGTTGAGACTAGATTCATGAGATGTTAAGAGATTTGATTATCTCTCTTTTCCAATTGGATAAGATAAGACTCCAATTCCAATTGTAATCCTTGAATCAAGCAAGGTAGCATCCTGAGAACCTACAAGTGGATCCTTGGCACCATAATTCTCACTTTGAATTGATTGTTTTCACAATCACTCACAATTACTCCTTTATTCCAGATTTAGGTTTAGATCTAAGTCTACTTCTAATTCTAGTTGCTTCCAGAATACACACAAGTATAGTCCTTGTGGATATGAGCTCGGTCTCACTGAGTTATTACTACATCGCGACCTTATACTTGGGGTTGTGAACATAACTCAAGCACAACTAATATTTCAAAGAATCCTATTTAACATTCTCATACTAAAATACCGACATTAGATATCATTATATTCGAGAATTAGTTGAGGACAAGAGTATTTCATTAGAATATATTCAGACTGAAAAGCAGCTTACAAACATAATGACTAAACTGCTTGACAGGAATAGATATTCTAAATTAAAGCATGATATTGGTTTATGATCTTTTAATTAATTTATCATATTTTTTATGCATTTTTTTTATTATATATGTTTATAATGTTTAAATGCAAAACATGTAAATATATATATATATATATATATATATATATATATATATATATATATATATATATTTAGGCTGCTGAATAGATCGAGTACATCCTCGACCAATTGACCTTCTACGGGTCGAGGACCATACTCAATTAGTCAAGGTGTGTAAGTTTGCACATTAAAAGGGGAAAAACAGTTTTCTATTTCATTTTTCACCTTTTTCTTTGACTAGTTGGTGTTTCTCTCCACAAACCCATCTCAAAATATTCATTGTAACTGGTTTATTTTCATTTTCCTTCTAGATTTGGGTTCCTCTTTGCTAGTTTATCTTCTATTGTGGTGTATTTGTGACTTACAACCTTTCTTTGTTGGGTTTTGAGCAAAAATCTGATATAATCTCAACCCATTTATCTTCTTTAATATTCTCTTATGCAATCTCTAAATGGAGCATCGTACTAAGAGGAAGGCTACACATAAGGGCCCTAGCGGCTCCTCCTCTAGGTTAACTCCCATTAGGGTGAGAATCGAAAAATCTCTCGAAGAAGTTTTGAAGCATGTTGGGATTTTTGTACTAAGGAAATTATTATTGAAATGACTGTAAATGTAGAACACATTGCACCATTTCAACTTTTGCCTATCCTTACTGCTATAAGTTGGAAAAATATTCTCGGTTGGGGGAGAACGGCTTACCGCTCCATAACGCAAGGCATGTACGCATCCATAAGTGACATGTTCCTTGAAAATCTGACATTCACAATTAATTTTCAAGAAGGGACTGTAACGTCCTAGAAAAATTCATACAAAGACCCGAGTACCACCTCAGGAAAAAATCACTAAGGACTAAACCCTTTAGAAATTAAACGAGAATTAACTAGTGCTCAACTAGATTACCTGTGAAATTAGTACCAATCACTTTAAATATGATCTGCAAGACCCAATACTTGTAGAATTATTAACGTTATATTACCCTAAGATCTAGGATCAATCTCTAAACCCAGTTGCTCTCGAGAGCACATTGAAACTCCTTTTTGGACATGGACCACACGTCGAAAGTCTGATAATGATGAAACTATACAATTATGATCGCCTAGTTGGACTTGACAACCACCTCAGAAATTAAGTCCATATAGTATTGCATGATGATTTATTTGAGTCTGGAGCGAAGTGTGTGAGAAACGTAAATTTCTTTAGAAATAAAATCTGAAATTAAGTAATTTGAGTCATGTCGCTTGCGGGCCAAATTTAAGAATTTAGACCGTCAGAATTTGACCTAATTACATCCTCAGATCAGGAAAAATGTCTCACATATGTCAGTACACTTGTAGCCCTGATCGAACACCGATGACTGTTGAACTGAAACTGGTCCGCCACGGTCTATTTGTAAACCCGATCGGACTGAAAACTTAGTTTGACCAAGATCCAATGTTAGGGAGCTTAAGTCCGACCGCATTTAGCAAATGGACCTCCAGAAATGCTCCGTTGGATCAGAACAAACCCGATTTGGCTATAACCTAATTATACCATGGCCCTGGGTCTGTTTTCATCAGTTCTGGGCCTATATAGGGTCTTAAAACTGTCACTCTCTCACCCCATACGAATTTCCTAAAACCCTAGGAGAAAGAAGAGAGTAAAGAGAGAGAAAGTGAGAGAGAAGTTGGTGAAGATTCCTAAAATTCTTCCCTGCTAATCCACCTATTGAAATACCAATCCCGTGTAGTTCTACCGGTGATACCAACAACATTCTTAGGTAAGAAAACCTAACCCTAATCTGTTTTAAGGTTTCAAATGTTATAAGTTATGAAATAGCTAACCTAGTTCATGTTATAGGTTGTCAATCCACCGTTGATAAAGACTAAGCGTCTAAAATGAATCCATTATGCATTTACCGGCATAAGGTGCAGACTATATACGTATAGGTTATGGTTTTCAAGGATTTCAATGTCAGTTAATGATTTATTACTGACGTGGGTGCCATTACACATGCCAAATGCGACGTCTTTTTCGCTTTACGTATACATATAAACTATGTTGTGAATAGTATAATTCATATGTTTGTTGAAATGTTTGTATGTGCTTGGAATCTGAATTTGTGATTGTCATGATTAACTGTCGTAGGTACATGGTTGTTATATATGCGACAACCCATTAGCAAGAGGATTTTCCCTAATACGTATTATGACCAACATAAGTGATGCATGTTGAAACGTGTAGTCTAAGTGTTTGTAAAAAGTGTCTGAATGGGTTAGTAGTTAGTAAAGTGTGATTTATAAGGGAATTGGGATATGGATCCCAACTACCTTAACTATGTGTATGATTTCCTCCATGTACTGTATATTTATGTGTAAGTTATATTCCATAGCATGCTTACATGATTGTAGGATTTGATTTAAGCATTCATTTCTGCTTGCCTATTTCATATGCTTATTTGTTGTGATTACACGTGGTTGGGGCTATATCATAGTCCAGGCAATCGATAATAGGCCTTGTTCTGGTGGTTGAGGTTGTTTTCGACACACAAGATGTGTTCAATGAATCTGAGCCATACTTGGGATGTTGACAGTGGTTAAGCCACACGGAGTGCTTATGCACTTCATGTCGATTGACTCAACATGCTCTCATCCTAGTCGAGCTCATCAATTAACCCGATTGACCTGATGTATGTTCATCATGTTTGGACGCTACTGCTTGAATCTAGGGTACTAAACTTACCAGTGAGATCCTATTAACCTTAGTACAGCGATCCCCTAAGACTCATGAGTCGAATACGGTGGTATGGGACACTATATTTGAGCTGTCGACCTACAATGATTAGGTGACGAGCCTTTCGTAGTGACCGCTAGAGTACTCTGAGTCTACATGAGGCGACGAGCCTTTTCGTAGCAACTAGAGTATAAACTAAGCCTGCACTGATAAGGTGACGAGCCCTTTGTAGTGACCTAGAACCACAACATCGTATGAGATTGTCTAGGACTGATGACCCTAGAATGGATCATTGTTTGAGAAATGATACAAGGGCGGTACCTTAGCTTCCCAGTTTCACTGTATGAAAGGGACTAATAAAAAATTGGTAATTATGCTCATAAAATCGCACTACATTTGGTGTTGGCATTAGTGTAGAGCACAGTGGTAGTGATTCATGCCACGATCGTTAGATGTTGTCATAAGAGGGAGTGCAGCGAGGGCATGCATCATTACTTCATATCATTCTTGCATTAACAAGAGTAACTAGGACATGTCTGCTGAATTGCTTTATCATTAATGCTTTATTGAATTGATAACATGTTAACCTTTGCTGTATAGCTCCATTGAGTTGATCACTCCCACGTTCTGGGACGGTGTTTAAACACCAACCAGACTCTGTCTTAGTTGCAGATGACGATGCAACCCACGAAGCAGAGCTGGAGTTCGAGGATGAGGAGGAGGTGTTCTCCTACATGTAGTATTCTGGCAGGTTCATGTGAGCCATGTCCTAATTGACGGGGATCTAGAGTTATGTTTGTAGTAGGCTAACACATTCTTTTTTTGACCTTTGATATTTTGATACAACACTTGTAATTACTGACCTGGTAACGCATATATACTTTAGGGACTTATACTAGTTTATTCATTTCAGTCTTCCGCTTGCATATTACAATTGTCCCTCGATTATGTTTTGTTGATTTGACTTAATCTAATTCATGTTTTATGCACTAATACAAACAACATTCATCCATCCTTAAAAATGTTGCATAAGTGATGTTTTGAAACTCGGGAGCTGAGCTATGCTCAACCCTCGATTTTCAAGGCATTACAAGTTACTATCAGATCATGATTTGGATTAAAATGGACTAGGGGTTATGGTCATACAACATACGCTGATGCAAATTTGATGTATGAGGGAGCGAGAAATATCTAGAATCAGGTTAGGTTTCCCAGTTTCACCAATTGGTGAAAGTTATCGAAAACGATCGCCGAGATCGGGTCTGTGCACATCCGTGATTGCTTGAGACGACTCTGGATCATCCTTAGACCGTCAATCGATGGGTTTAGACCATGTCGACGAGTTTAGACCATGTTTTATCCCATCCCAACCGCTTAAAAATTGATAAACGTGAATGTACATTAGCAAAGGACTCAGAATGACCCGAAATGACTCGAAATGGAGTCGGGGCCAAATCGGTGCAATTTGGGGGGACCCACAGTGGACCCTTTATACCAACGGCACCTCAGGAGAGAGGTGGCCACCGCGCTACCGCGGCGACACCATGCCCACCACGGTCAACTGCGGTTGGGTTCGACCGGGCCTGTAGGGCCACCACGGGTCGGCGTCGGGCCGACGCCTAGACCCCTGTGGGGCCCACCAAATCATGTGAGGTTGTTTTTAACTTTGATTGGGGGGCAAGTCGAGAAATCGATATTCATATGTCGATCATATCGAGGCCTGATCGATTGGATCGAGTCCAGACACAAACCGTCCAGCAAGCTTATAGGTAAATCTATACGATTTATCGATCCCATCGACACAGACTTCGATATCATCGACATATAAATTTCGATGACATCGGCTGTTCCCTGATCATATCTTATAAACCTGAAATATTTCTAAGCTAGTCTCTCTTATGCTTCAAATGTCGATAGCTCGATCCTAGTATCGATGGAATCGAAGTTCGAAATCCGATAACATTGACACCTTATCGATCCACTCGATAAGCCGGCAAAAGGTTTTAAAAGTGAATGACAAGAAGATTCTACCATCGAGCGGAACATCGATACAATCGAGAGTATACGCTTGATCATATCGACTCTTGCTCGATGATATCGAACTCTGTCATAAATATGACCATTTTATATCCGTTGGAACCTTTTTTCTATTTAAAGAGAGGCTTGTCTTTATTGCTGGTAGGGAAAGAAGAGAGTGCTTCTTAGTGTTTTAAACTTCACATCATTTATCTTAAGCCCTTTCTCTCAGGGAGTTTATCCTCCAATTCATCCTCATCATTGATATTCAATAGAGTGGATTGGGGAATGAACTTCTGCATTCAAGGATCCTCCAGCTACTACCTTAATGGAAAATCATTAAGCTGGGATGGCTTGAATGCATAGATGATTGGAATCACTCTATCTTCCTAATAGGAAAATCTTTAGAGAGTAGAATTCCATCATAACCTTGACCTGACCTGAAGCTTAGTACTGGTATATCTTTTATGTTACGGATCAAGGGAGCAGAAGACTCTTCATCAACAAGAAGGAGATCTTCATCACTGCGCTAAAAGGAACTCATCAACTTATCTGTAAGTACCTAGAGTTCAGAGGACACTTGTGATCATTCCTTTCTAGGATTGGGTCTTAAGTGTTGCTGACTCTTTGAAGTCCTTAAAGGAGGCCTCCGACGGGAGTGTACGTGTGAGTCGTTGTAGGGACGCTTGCTCTGTATGGGCATAAACATTTAGGTGCATTGTGTGGACCCTTGCTCAGTGTGGGCATAAACATCAGGTTAGGAGTGCGTCAGCAAAACTCTAGGGTTAGAGGTGAACTGAGTAGAAACCTCCGCGTAAAGGTTGAAGGTGAACCTGATTTAAAACCTTAGGTTTGAGGTGAACCATGAGAAACCTCCTTAGTGAAATCTAGTACACTCAAGGGTTGAGTGTGGCAGCCGGGAGTGGAGTAGATAAGTAGTCGAACCACTATAAAAATGAATGTGTCTGTGATTGATTCTTGTGCTTGATCATCTATGTGATTATGTTAATTGCATTCATATCTGCTCACACTTCACACACACAGTCACATCCATCATAGACTATAACTGCTTCATGCTTATTAATTAAATAGTTTCATGATTGGATCCTCTACTGGGCTTGGAAGTAAGTAGAGTTATATTTGAGTAATCCTAAAATTGCATACCTGTTAGGATTAGAGTGATAGGTTTTTAATATAACTCATAAATCTTTAAAAAGTCTGATTCACCCCCCTTTAGGACATATTGGCATATTCCTAATTCAACTCAAGCGGTCTTCACCGCTATTTCAATTGGTATCAGTGCGGGACTCTCTTTAAGGGCTTCACCACCTAGAGAGTGATCTTGACTGAAGTTGAGAAATATGACCAAAGGAGAGGGCTCATCAGTAACTAGACCTCTAGTATTTGATGGATCAAATTATGCATACTGGAAGGCTAGAGCGCACTACTTCCTGAGATCTTTGGATCATGATGTTTGGAATGCTGTTAAATGTGGATATGTGTTACCATCTGAACAAATTGTACTCGAAGATAGCACAACCATCACAAAACCCAAACCCGAAGAAAAGTGGACGGCGTCCGACAAAGATAAACAGATTATTGAAGCAAAAGCTATGAACGCCATCTACTGTGCCGTGTCCCAGGATATATTCAATCGAATAAGTATGTGTGGGACATCCAAGGAAGAATGGGATTTACTGGAAATAACTCATGAAGGCACAAGCACTGTGAAGAGGTCTAAACTACAACTTCTGACTTCACAGTTCAAAAATCTCAGGATAGAAGAGCATGAGACATTTATGGAGTTTTTCACCAAATTGAATATCATTTATTACTCCATGGGTGGATTGGGAGAGAAGGTTCGGGTATTAAAAATATGTAGGAAAATTCTTAGGTCTCTATCGGAACGGTTCAATCCAAAGGTAACAACAATTGAGGAGTGTAGGAATATTGATGAGATGAAAGTAGAAGAACTAGTAGGTTTCCTAAAAACTTTTGAACTAGACTTCACACAACCTTAAAAATCCAAAAACACTGTCCTAAAAACTTCTACGAAATCAAAACATGAGGACAGTGAGAGTGAAAAGAAGATGAAGATGAGGAAGTGGCTTTGCTGGCATAGAAATTCAGAAGATTCTTTAAGAAGAATCACGACCGTCCTTTCAGAGGAAGAAAGGTGAACTACAAATCTCCTGCAGGCAAATTTGGTAAGCAGACAAAAGAACTAAAATGTTATGCCTGTCTGAGTATGGACACCCATCTATCGAATGCTCAAATAGAAAAATCAAGGGCAAGGCGATGGCCGCCACATGGGATGATACAAAAGAGTCAAACTCAAAAAATAGTGACTCAGAAAGTGATGGAGATAAAAAATCCTTGAAAATACTCATGGTCTCCATTGCTTCGATCATTCCAACTGAACCTGAGAAAGAACAACAGGCCACTGAATCATGTTCATCTGATAATAATGAGTCTGAAGAAGAAGAGGAAGAAGTCGAAAAGGATAAACTGCAAGATGCTTATAATCAACTCTATATCCATAGCATTAAAGTGTTGAAATGACTTGGTATATCTGAAAATAAAAAGGAATTGCTGAAATTAGATCTGGATAAAGCTTCAAATATTAATACTCATCTAATTACTAATTTGCAGCAATGTCACTCAGATAATGATAGACTTGAAAGAACTAACATTTCTTTGAAATCTGAGTCAGAAAAATTAAAGAAACAAGTCAAAGCACTAAATGAGAAAAACTTGATTCTTCAGAATAAAAATTATACACTTCAAAATAAATTAGAAGAATCTTGGAAAATATCCCAACTAAACTGTAAATTTTCCCAGAGTAGTGAGAGGGTAGAAAAACTTTTGGGTATGAGAAAATCTAAAAACAACAAATATGGCTTGGGGTATGAAAAAGTTAGAACAAAAACTGAATATGATACACGACCATTTGGAAAATCTGTTGCATCTAGTAGTAACACCAAATCTATCCCAGCTTGTTACGAAAATGAGGAGTCAGTTTATGAGTTAGACAAAAGAAGTATACAATCATCACCACTCGAGCTAGTTGATAGGATGAAGGAGCAATTAAGTCATGTGGATAAATCAGATAAGAAGAACAAATCTACCACAAGTAAAACTCCTGTCACAAAGTGGGTGATTAAGGAAAAGACAGATTGCCTTGTTACTCATTCAGATCATTTATCAGGCAATGGGGCTAAATGGTACCTAGACAGTGGTTGCTCAAGACATGTCATAGGTGACAAGTCCCTCCTTTCAAACTATAAGGATCTTCATAAAGGGATAGTCACCTACGGAGATGGAACCACTGCCAAAGTAATTGGACAGGGAATCATAGAAGGAATTAATTTGTTTAAAAATAAGAATGCTTTTTGCATAAAAGGCTTGGCACATAACTTTGGCAGTGATAATGGGCATTTGATCAAATTCAACAAAGAAGAATGTGAGATTCTAGATCAATCAGAAAAATCAATTATGAAGGGTCTTCGCACAAACAACCACTGCTACATTATTATAGGAAAAGAAAGGAGCAATATTGAGAAACACTGAGAGAGAAGAAACTAGTCCAGGACACGCATTGAAATCTGGATACTTGCTAAAATGCGCTGATTTTACGGAGCGTTCTTAGAAACAATCTGAGGTCTCTCACCTCACTTTTTGCACATAAACATTCAAATGTTTATACTTTTGATGTACAAATGTTATATGAAATCCTGCTATTATTTTTATTTTGCTAAAAACCTTACTAGATATACTATTCTATTCATGAACGATGGATAGTCTAAAAAAAATTAAAATAAAATAAAAAATACATATATATATATATATATATATATATATATATATATATATATATATATATATATATATATATATATATATATATATATATATGTATGTATGTATATATATATATTCCATTCGATATGAGCTTTGATTGAGAACTTGTGAATGTCGATCACATTGACTCATAATTGATATCATCGACGACTCTTCGGGTAACTGAATCGTCAGGACGATTGGGCTTCCCAGAACTCTTAAAATTGAAAAATCAGAGATCTCAGTGTGGAACTGTATCTCTCAGCATTGTTCTTGATCAAAATGTCAGAAACTAAAGGATCACTTCATCCACAAAGTACATCAATAGGAAAGAAGAAAGGTAAGCAGGATGCAATCGCCTCTTCTTCCTTGTTCAACTTAAAGCTTGTGGCAGAAAGAAACGTTGATATAAAGAGTATTGAACCTTTTAAAATCATCGATCTTCTGAAACAGAGTGGATGAGAAGATATTGTAAATCTTGGGGGAACATTTCAACATAATCTAGTACATCAGTTCTTGAGCATGATCTTCAATGTTGATAACAACCCTCCAGTAGTCTCGGTTGTGGTAGTAAATCGAGTTGAACACATCACACTTAGACTAATAAGTAGGGTGGTCGACATAGGAATGACTGGAATACCTGTATCAAATCAAAATATGAATGGACTCGGTGTATGGGGAGAAGTTACTCGAGCACTGTGTAATGGTACTATAATTTCCAAGAATTCAAAGAATATCCTCCATGTTAAGCATCTTGATCCTACCTACAAGATCCTTCACATATATTGAGCACAAATGTCTATCCTTATGAAGTCTCAAGCAATTATCTCTCTCCATACATACTCAACATTCTGTATGATATTCATCTCAGAATTCCTCTATGCCTACCAACTCTTCTCCCACGTCAGTTAATCCGAGTGTCCACAGAAGAGTCCATCAATACAATTCCATTTCCATGCCTTCTGTCTAAGCTTTCATGACAATTCGGTCTGCCACCAACTCATGATCTTCCACTTCCATGTAGATGGTTCAATTATAAAGACACGGTTCAATTATAAAGACATCCAGAGTCTGAATCTCTATGACAAAGTATCATGTGTTGGAAAAACCAATCAGAGCTTAGGCCTTGGGAATTCTTAAGCCATGGAAATTCAGGGTGTCCAGGTGCCAAATAATTTACAAAGACTTCTAGATGGTCAATCCTACATGATGAAGAAACTTGATGACTGTGAAGCCTATCTTTCAGACATCCGACAAAGATTGGGGTCTCTGCAATATGCTACGGAACAGATTCTGAATAGTCTACCTTCTCCATAAAGCTTGTCCAGGGACTCCTTCCATTTATCATGCATTGACAATTCTTCTGGAATACTTTGGCATATGGTTCTTTTTGAATGCCCTGTGATCATATTTATGTGTGTGATAACTTGCTGACTTACAGACTGCGACAAAGTGGCTTCTTGGTTGTCCATACCCCGTATGGGTCGCTAATGTCATAAACTCTTATAACTTGAATGTGTCTTGGTTTGTCTGGTTTGAACATGGGTTGCATTGCTAACTGCTTCATAGTTTCACCCCTGTTTATGTGATCTCTGTTTTCAAATGGTTTATGGATATATTGATTATGGCAGGATATCACAATCTATCTTTTCTGCCCTATCTGATATGAAATGCATGTGTTTCTATTGAATATTCTACCTGATCTATAACTATGATACTTGTCTTTGTATGCATTCATATCCTATGAATAGTGCTGTATGTTTTAAAATGAGTTCACCCTTGTTCATCTATATCTACTGGTTCTCCCATGTGCTTATTTAATCTTCAGTCAATATCACTTATTATGCCTTTGCCAATGACTGAAAAAATGGGGAAGAAAAATTACAAACACCCCTGTGAAAAATTGGATATTTGTGCTCTTCTATGTTGCAGGTGTAAGGGGGAGCAACTGCACCAAGAAAGGGGTCTTTACAGTTAGGGGGAGTAAATTATGGGTATGTACATGAATGGATTAAAATTTGTAAAATTGTGTTAATGCATGTACGCACAATTTAGGATGTTTCTGTCTTAGATATTATCCTTAGGTATTTTGGATATTTTGTCATGTAATTGACAAAGGAGGAGATTGAAAGTGCACCTACAAGTGCCCTGGTTTGTCAATTACGGTGTAAGTTGAGTTAGTCGGACAACAGCTCCTAACAGGAAGATCAATTCAAGTGTCTGCCTCAACAGGATGTGTGGAAGCTCGCCATAGGTAAATCATAGCCTCACATCCCATATTCCAAAACACCAAGTCATTGAAACCCTTAAAACTAAGTAGAACACCTTAGGGTTTTATTATAAGAAAACTTTTTACCAAACAGGAAAATCTTCAAGTTTTCTTACCTTGTCGATTGTATCGATTCACATTTCGATATGATCGACCTGCTCTGTTAATGTCCTCGGCATCTCAATCGATACAATCGAGTGAGGACAAAAAACATCCAGCAATCAAACATTTATCAGGATGATTTATCGATATCTCGAAGTTACAATCGATATCATCGATATTCAAATATCGATCCCATCGAAAGTGGATCGATAATATCGACAGGCAGTTTTTTCGGCGCCCCTATTCTTTATAAGAAATTCATAAGGTGTTTTGATATATCGACACCATTCTGATATGATCTGAAATCAAATATCGATTCGATCGGAAGTCATTCGATGATATCGACCTTGGGCGCGCATTTCTTCCTGTAAATATTTTAGGTTGTTTTTAACTTTGATCGGGGGGCCAGTGGAGAAATCGATATTCATATGTTGATCATATCGAGACCTGATCGATTGGATCGAGTCTAGACACAAACCGTCCTGCAAGCTTATAGGTAAATCTATACGATTTATAGATCCCATCGACACAGACTCTGATATCATCGACATAAAAATTTTGATGACATCGGCTGTTCCCCGATCATATCTTAGAAACCTGAAATATTTCTAACCTAGTCTCTCTCATGCTTCAAATGTCGATAGCTCGATCCCAGTATTGATGGAATCGGAGTTCGAAATCCGATAACATCGACACCTGTATCGATCCACTCGATAAGCTGGTAAAAGGTTTCAAAAGTGAATGACATGAAGATTGTGCCATCGAGCGGATCATCGATACAATCAAGAGTATACGCTCGATCATATCGAGTCTTACTCGATGAAATCGAACTCTGTCATAAATATCACCATTTTATATCCGTTGGAATCTTTTGTCTATTTAAAGAGAGGCTTGTCTTTATTGCTGGTAGAGAAAGAAGAGAGTGCTTCTGAGTGTTTTAAACTTCATATCATTTATCTTAAGCCCTTTCTCTCAGGGAGTTCATCCTCCAATCCACCCTCATCATTGATATTCAATAGAGTGGATTGGGGAATAAACTTCCGGATTCAAGGATCCTCCAGCTACTACTTTAATGGTAAATCATTAAGCTGGGATGCCTTGAATGCATAGATGATTGGAATCACTCTATCTTCCTAATAGGAAAATCTTTAGAGAGTAGAATTCCATCATGACCTTGACCCGACCTGAAGCCTAGTACTGGTACATCTTTTATAATGTGGAACAAGGGAATAGAAGACTCTTCATCAATAAGAAGGAGATCTTCATCACTACGGTAAAAGGGACTCATCAACTTATTTATAAGTACCTAGAGTCTAGAGGACACTTGTGATCAGTCCTTTCTATGATTGGGTCTTAAGTGTTGCTCACCCTTTGAAGTCCTCAAAGGAGGCCTCCGGTGGGAGTGTACGTGTGGGTGCGTTGTGTGGATCCTTGCTCAGTGTGGGCATAAACATCTGGTTAGGAGTGCGCCAGTAAAACTCTAGGGTTAGAGGTGAACCGACTAGAAACCTCCATATAAAGGTTCAAGGTGAACCTAATTTAAAACCTTAGGTTTTAGGTGAACCATGAGAAACCTCCTTAGTAAAATCTGGTACACTCAAGGGTTGAGTGTGGCAGCCGGGAGTGCAGTAGACAAGTAGTCGAACCACTATAAAAAAGACTGTGTCTGTGATTGATTCTTATGCTTGATCATCTGTGTGATTATGTTAATTGCATTCATATCTGCTCACACTTCACACACACAGTCACATCCATCATAGACTATAACTGCTTCATGCTTATTAATTGAATAGTTCTATGATTAGATCCTCTACTGGGCTTGGAAGCAAGTAGAGTTATATTTGAGTAATCGTGAAAATTGCATACCCGTTAGGATTAGAGTGATAGGATTTTTAATATAACGCATAATTCTTTAAAAAGTCCTATTCACCCCCCTCTAGGACATATTGGCATATTCCTAATTCAACTCAAGCGGTCTTTACCGCTATTTCATCTACTACAGATAATCCGACCATGCGCTCTATCAGGAACGACGTCTCACTCCCGTTTGAGTGACTGATATGAAAGATTGCTCGAGAAGTCAGCTATAGACTTAACATGGATGATGTTGCACTGATCAAGTTCATAAATGAGCCTACGCTTAGTAACATGGGGATCGGCCCTCGACAACGGCAAGCCCAACTCGATGAATATGGGGAGGAATCTGAGAGTGAGGAGGAGGAAAGTATTGATTTAGAGGAAGAAAGCGAAGATGGAAGTGGTAATGGGATAGAGAAAGTAGAGGCCCAGGACACTGATGACGGCTCTCCTCCCGCTGCTACGTGAGAGCACGACAGTGATCAGGTTGCTAGAGAAGCCCGCTTGGCTCAGCTAGAAGAGGGTCAAGCTGCCCTGCGATAGGAAATCTTGCAAGTTCGCACCAAAGTTGAGGAGACTGAGGCCTTCATGAAACAAAAATTCAAGAAGGTGTCTCACACTTTGAGGGTCATCCTATGTTGTGTACAGGACAAGAGTGCACCTCCACCATCGCCAAATTCCATGACAAGACATACCTGTAGTTGTCCTTTCTGCTTTTATGTTTCTTCCTTTTTACTTTGTATGACCTGGGCTTAGTTGTGTGGTAGTTGGTAGTATATTTTGAGGTTTGGAGTGTTGGTTGTATTAGCTCACATGCATTCTCTGTTGTAATCCATGTAATACTGCACTTCATGTATTATGATAATTTTGTTAAATGAAATGCATGATGTTTCTTTGAGTTGAGATTTGAATGCTGTATGGATGGGTTATGTGTATGCTAAATCTCACAGGTTACTCCCTATGTCATATGTAGGGCATGCCACCTAAGGGCACGAGGACTTCAGCACGTCTCTCTTTGGGCGAGTCGCTTGACGGGGCCTCTCCCCTAAGCGATAGCCATACGGACCCCAGTTCAGGCCCGTCTCGCTTTGACTGTATGCCGGATTCTCAGCCGGCTACTGGCCCTGCTGCTGGGCTGACACCTGTGACACCGCTTGTGGCACCACCGGTGCTACCACCTATCACACCTTCGGTTCCTGAGCAGAATCGTGCATCTACATTGACACCACATGCAGCTCAGTCCACTTTGCCTCCGAATAGGCTAGAGAAGATGATGCTGTTAATGCAGCAGCAGCAGCAGATACAGTAATAGCAGCAGCATCAACATTTTTTGACCTTCATGGCTAGTATCTTTGCTCAGATGATGGGGGTGACTCCACCTGCCTCACCTATGCACCCAGCTGGGAATGCCAGTGCTAGCGGCACATTTGAGCGATTCCAGCGCTTACGGCCTCCCACTATCGCAGGTACTCATAGACCCAAGGAGGTCGAGTACTGGATTAACCGCATCTCTAAGATGGTGAGGCCGCTACACTGTTTTGAGGCGGAGCAGGTCGAGCTTGCCACCTTCATGTTTGAGAAGGAGACCAGTTTATGGTGGGATAGTATTCTCTGCTCTGTTGCGGAAGGATATGTGTGGATATGGCAGGCATCTGAGACCCACTTCCACGAGAAGTACTATCCCCTCCCTTAACGACATGAGAAGGAGAGCGAGTTCCTTCGCCTCTATTAGGGAGGGATGTTGGTGACGGAATACGAGAACCGATTCATGGAGCTGGGTAGGTATGCTCCATTGTTATTGGGTGACCAGCCGATGTGGATGTGACAATTTTTTGAGGGACTACGACCCGAGATCTGGTCGAAGATGTGCTATGCTAGCATATCTACGTATGCCGAGTTAGTGGGCATGTCCCTACGAGCTGAGCAGGATGAGGACAGGTTGTCCCTTATGCGAGCACCTATGGCTCTCAGGCCGTGACCTGATCTTTCAAGCAGATCGTTCCTTGGTAAGAGGCCCTGGGCAGGCTTACGGCTCCACCGACTCACCTGACATGACCAGATGTGTGGTGTAACTACTGTAAGAAACCAAGCCACACAGAGATGACTTGTTACACCAGGATGAGGGATCGCAGTTTCTCGCCACCTCAGAGGATCGACCGTTCGATGCCTCAGGCCATTTTCGCTCCACCCCTACGGACAGTACTAGCACATCCATCCTTCAGACCACCTGCTCCTTGATTTAGGCTGCCTCAACAACTTATGGCACCTCAGCCCAACCAATCTTAGCAAGCGCGAGTTCATGCGCTCACAGTGGAAGCACCTGCCTCTACAGCTATAGTACCTTTGGCCTTCGAGCTCACCGCCCGCGTCGAAGGTATCCATATATTTCTGTTGATGGATATGGGATCCACTGTCTCAATGATTTCATGTTCTGCAGTCAAGCACTTAGGGCTGAATACGACCCCGATGATTGGGGTGTGAGTTATCGCAGCACTAGGAACTTTTACATATGCCACCAAAATGTGTGAGGGCTGCTTGATAGATCTAGGGAGCAGAATGATATGCATCGACCTGATTGTCACCATGATATACCATTTCGATGTCATCCTTGGCATAGATTGGCTAATAGAAGTGAGGGTCGAGATTGACTGTGAGACCTGTCTAATGACGGCTTATGGGCCTAAGGGTTCGACCTTTACGTTTCCCGTGCAGGTCAGTTGCCCTTTTCGGGTTCTTTGTTACGCTTCCTTACTGAAGAATGTTGATGGCCTGACAGTTGAAAACAAGCCTATAGGTCAGGATTATGACGAGGTGTTCACGATGATTCCTGGTTTGCCTCTGCGGTGCGAGATCGATTTTACCATTGATCTTACGCCTGACGTGACACCTATTTTTTTGCTGCTTATCATATGCCTTCATGTGAGATGGAGGAGTTGAGGAAGTAGATCGATGGCATGTTAGAGGACGGTTTCATACAACCTAGTGTGTCTCCCTGGGGAGCGCCTGTGTTGTTCGTGAAGAAGAAAGACGGTTCACTACATTTATGTATTGATTATCACAGGCTGAACCAGGTGACAATGAAAAACAAGTATCCCTTGCCCAGGATTGATGATCTGTTATCAGTTGAAAGGGGCATAATACTTTTCAAAGATAGACTTACAGTCAAGGTATTATCAGTTACGCATCAGGAATGAAGACCTGCAAAAGATAGTATTCCGGACTAGCTTTGGGCATTACGAGTTCCTCGTGATGTCGTTCAGCCTTACATATGCACCAGCCATGTTCATGGACCTGATGAACAAGGTGTTTCGGTCATTTTTTTTTTTGATTCATCATCGTATTTATTGATGACTTCCTGATACACTCCGAGAGTCGGGAAGAGCACGAGGAGCACCTACGAGCAATCTTGGATACTCTGAAGAAGAATCAGTTGTTCGCGCAGTACAAGAAGTGCTATTTCTGGAAGGAGGAAGCCAAGTTCCTGGGACATGTGGTATTCAAGGAAGGTATAGTGGTTGATCTTATTAAGGTAGCCGCGATTTAGGACTGGTAGCAGCTCGGTTCGGTTACTAAAGTCAGGAGTTTTTTGGGACTTGTTGGCTACGACGATTCATTCAAGACTTCTCCAAGATACTCAGACCGCTATCTCAGTTGACACGAAAAGATTTGAAGTTTGCCTGGAATGAGAAGTCGAAAGTAGCTTTTTAGGAGCTGAAGGACAAGCTAACGCCACCCTTGTGCTAATATTTCCAGAGAAAGAGGTCAAGTATAAGATATATACTGATGCGTCTCGCGTTGGCCTAGGTTGTGTCCTTATGTAGAAGGACAGGGTGATTGCTTACACCTCAAGACAGTTGAAGAAAGACGAGGAGAATTATCCTACACACGACCTAGAGTTGGCAGTTGTTATCTTTGCATTGAAGCTCTAGAGACATTACCTCTACGGAGAGGAGTTCGAGCTCTTTTACGGCTACAAGAGCCTTAGGTACATATTCACTCAGCGGGACCTGAATATGAGGTAGTGGTAGTGGATGAAAACCTTGAAGGACTTTAAGTTCAAGGTTTCCTATCATCTGGGCAAGGAAAACCTTATGGCAGACGCGTTAAAACGCAAGAAGATCATAGAGTTTATGGCTCCACTCATGATAGAAGAATGAGACATGGTAGAGTTTGTGTGAGACTTAGAGCAGAAACTCACGGTGGAGGAGCCGTATGAGGTCATCGCACATATTCGAGTACAGCCCCTCATTAACGACAGGATTATCGCGGCTCAAGTAGATGATGAGCTATTGGCGAAGATGAGGGAGCAGGTTAGTGCAGATGAGGACTCAAAGTAGGTACGGATAGGGGTTTACATTATCGTTGCTGCTTATGCGTCCCAGATGCTCATGATTTGAGATGGGAAGTTCTTAAGGTAGCTCATAGTTCGAAGCTTGCAATGCGTCCTGGTAGCACGAAGATGTATCACGACATGAAGAGATCATACTGATAGGACAACATGAAGGTTCACATTACAGAGTTTGTGTCCCATTGTCTCACGTGCCAACAAGTCAAGGCAAAGCGTCGCCGACCTCCTGGACTACTTCAGACCATGCCTATAGCTGAATGGAAGTGGGACTTTATCTTTATAGATTTCATCTCTGGGCTACCCAAGACGAGGAAGGGACATCATTCCATTTGGGTGATCGTGGACCGGTTGAAAAAATCAACTCATTTTCTCCCTATCAGAGTTACGAACTTTACAGACGAGTTGGCTAGATTGTACATGTACGTCTGCATGGAGTTCCCTTGGAGATCGTGTCAGACCGAGACACGCGATTCACATCTATCTTCTGGACTCGTATCAGGAAGCGATGAGTGTGAAGTTGAAATTCAGCACCGCATTCCATCCACATATAGACAAGCAGACGGAACGTGTGAATCAGGTGCTAGAAGATATGTTGCGGGCTTGTGTGTTGGATTTGAAGGACAGTTGGGATGACTATCTTCCTTATGTAGAGTTCGCGTATAACAAAAGCTTCCAGGCGAGTATTGGGATGGCTCCCTATGAGGTACTGTATGGTTGTCTGTGTAGAGCACCATATTATTGGGCAAAAGTGGGCGAACAGAGTCTGATTGGCCCAGAGTTAGTGCAGGCGACCTCAGAGAAGATCTACATTATTAGGCGTCGACTTCTGGTAGCAAAGAGCAGACAGAAGAGCTACTCCGATACGAGATAGCGACCACTTGATTTTGAGGTTGGGGACCGTGTATTCCTTAGAGTTTTCCCCATGAAGGGAGTCCCATGGTTTGGTAAGAAAGGGAAGCTCATGCCGAGATTCAATGGCCCATTCCAGATACTGGATTGAGTGAGGGAAGTAGCATATCGCCTTGCTTTGCCTACACCACTCGTAGGCGTGCACAATGTATTTCATGTATCTATGCTGAAGAAATACGTTCTTGATCCTTTACACATTATCAGATGGGAGCAAGTGCAGCTGAGCAAGGATGCTACATATGTACTGCGACCGACGCTTATCCTGGATAGGAAGGAGAAGGTCATACGTAGCAAGGTCATCCCGCTTGTAAAAGTAGTGTGGACGCATCACAGTGAGGAGGAGGCTACTTAGGAGACAAAAGCTAAGGTCAGAAAGAACTACCCGCAGATTCTTGAGGAGTACGATAAGGTACTAATTTCTATGATTAAATTTTTCTTTAAGTGTAATATCCCAGATTTTTGTCAACCTGGAATTAAACGTCCTTAGGCAATGGGTCAACTATAACACCTTGATAACCTCTTAAGAATCAATTCCAAAGCCAAAGGAATCATTTAGAACCTAATTCTTTAAAAATTTAATGTGTATTAACTAGCGCTACACTAGATTTCCTGTCAAATTTGCACCAATCACTTTAAATACGATCTGTAAGACCCAAAACCTACAAAACCATTGACGCTACCTTACCCTAAAATCTAGGATCAAACTCTAAACCTGTTTGTTCTTAGGAACCCTTTGAAACTTTGTATTGGATCTAGACCGCACGTTGAAAGTCCGATATCTAGAATCTTAGACCATTATGACCGCCAAGTTGGACTTCACAATTATTTCAAAAATCAAGCCCAACCGATATCCTGAGCCCGAAGTGAAGAGAGTGAGAAAAGGAAAATATTTAGAAAATTAATTCATTTTTTAATAAATATGGCACGTGTCGCTTGCGCGACATTTTTAAGCATTCTGACCGTTAGATTTTGACCCAAAATTACCCTCGGATCAGGATAGGTGGCCCTTACATGTCATAGCACTTGTGGCCCTGATCGAGTTTCGGTGACCGCTAAACTGAAACCGGTCCGTCACGGTCGATCTGGAAACCCGACCGAACTGAAAACTTAGCTTGACCTAGATCCAATATTAGAGAGCTTAAGTCCGACCGCATTTAGTAACAGGACCTCCAGAAGTGCTTCGTTGGATCGGAACAGACCCGATTTGGTTATAACTTAAGCATACCTTGCCTTCAAGTCTGTTTTCATCATGTTTGGGCTTATAAAAAGGCCTTAAACCCTCTCTCATAAATCACATACGAATCTCAAACCCTACACAAATCAAGAGAGAGAAGAGAGAAAGTGGGAGGGAAGTTAGTGATTCTTCCTGGGATTCTTCCCAGCTTTGCTACGTGCCTAATCCACCCCTCCGTATCACTTTTTCGGTGACTCCAGCTTCATTCTTAAGTAAGAAAGCCTAATCCTAACCTGTTCTAGGGTTTCAATTGGTGCAAGTGGTGAAGTAGCTAACCTAAATCATACTGTAGGTTGCCAATCAGTCGTTCACAAAGACTTAGAGTTTCTATTGAATTAGTTAGACTTCTACAGCGTAAGGTGTGGATTTTTTACGCTTAAGTTATCATTTTTCAAAGCTTTCAATGCCATTTAATGGTAGATTGTTGATAAGAATGTTGTTTGACATGTAGAACATGTTGTCCGTTTTTCATTTTGAATATGTACGAAGAATATGAGATTTAGGATATTTTAGGTATTTGTAAGAAATACTGTATACGTATGAATTTTACTGATATGATTGCCATGAGTATTTGCCATGTACCTATGTTAGATATGCGTGTATGATCTATTTGGCGAAGGGATTCGCCCTAATACACGTTTTCGCCAACATATGCTATGTAGGCTAATGTGTGTAGACTAAGTGTTTGTATAAATGTTTATATAAGTACTGAGTAAATGGAATTGTAGATTAGCGTTGAGATGGGATTCTCAATTGTTTTGATGATGTATATGATTTCCTCCATGTTTGTTATATTTGAATTGATTACCTTATATATATCTGAAATGCTTGTGTATGGTTAAATTGCTTATGTTATATTTTATAACATGTTGCTAACATGCTTGGATTACTTTTTCTTTCAATTCTGTCTATCTCATATGAGTACTGATTCAGATTACATGTGCTTGAGGCTATATTCTAGTCCAGGCAGTCGGTAACAGATTTGAATTCACGGTTGGATTCTATTCGCCACGAAGGACGCGTCGATGAACCCGAGTCGTGCTTTGGTTGACGGTAGTGGTTAGGCCACACGAGGTGTTTATACACTTCATGTCGTTCAGCTTGAGGTGCGCTCGTACTAGTCGAGCTCGTCAAGTAACCCGACTGACCATTGTATGTTCACCTTGTATTGGTCATAACTGCTTGAACCTAGGGTACTGAACTTACCAGTGATAACCCTGATAACCGCGGTACCTTGATCCACTAAGACTCATGAGCCGGGCATGGTGGTATGGGACACAGTGGTCAAGCTGTCGGCCTACGCTGGGGCCACGAGCCTCCCCGTAGTGATCAGTGAGCAACCCAGACTCGTGAGCCTATTATGGTGGTATGGGACACTATATTCGAGCTGTCAGCCCAAACTGATAAGGTGATGGGGAAGCGGTGCAACGAGTGCATGCAACAGCCCTGACAGCCCTTTGTAGTGACCTCGAGCATACTCTGAGTCTACGTGAGGCGACGATCCTTCCGTAGCAACAAGAGTACAACTAGGCCTGTATTAATAAGGTGATGGGGGAGCGGTGCAACGAGTGCTTGCAACAGCCCTGATAGCCGTTGTAGTGACCTAGAACCATATAATCGTATGAGACTATTAGGAGTGACGACCCTAGACAGGATCCTTGTTGGGAATGATATAAGGGAAGTACATGAGTTTTCCAATCCTGCTGTATGAAAAGGACTAATAACAACCCGGTAATCATACTCATATTGCACTGCATGTGCCTGGAAGATGTGGAGCACTGAGGGAAGAAAGCATGCCGCGGACGTAAGATGGTGTCACATGAGGGAGTATGTTGGCGAGGGCATCCATCATGTCATTTCATTCTTGCATTAATTACAGTATTTAGGAATGTTTGATTTGCTTGTTTTATCATTATCGCTTGATTGATTTGATAACATGTTAACCTCTACTCTATGATTTCACTGAGTTGGCCACTCACTCCCACATTACGGGACGGTGTTGTGCACACCAACTAGTCCCTGTTTTAGTTTCAGGTGATGGCGCTGCTTGTGAAGCGGAGCCGGACTAGTTTGATGATGAGGAGGATTTCTCCTATAGGCGGTTATCAGGCGGGTCTAGGTAGACTGTGTTTTGATCAACGAGATTACAGGGAGGTTGATTAGACGCCATGACACTTGTCATTTTATATTTTTAGAGCACTCATGTATATTCTTTTTGATCATTTTTGGAGTATACATGCATATGTTTAACTTGGTAACATGTTCGCACTCTGGAGACTTACAACAGTTCATATATTTTATATATCTATCACATTCTTTCGCTTGCTAATTTAACTGTCTCTAGAGTATGATATGCTATTTTGGCTTAATCCACTTTATGTTTTATGCATTAATACAGCCGACATTCATTCATCATTGAAAATGTTGCATAAGTGATGTTCTGGAACTCGGGAGTGGAGTTTATCCTCGACCCCCGATTTTTAAGGCGATACAAATGGTATCAGAGCATGATTTGGATTAAACTGGATCTGGGTTTTTGTCACACACTGCACGTTGATGCCAATTTAATGTAGGAGGGTGCGAGAACAATCTAGAAACAGGTTTAAGACCCCTAGTTTGTGTGTTGGCCAAAGTTTATTGAAAATGATCACCGAGATTGAGTCCGTGCACTCCCCTGATCATACACGAAGACCCCAAATAACTTTTAGACCATCAATTAATGGGTATAGACCGCGTTTCATCCCATTCCAGCCGTTAGAAATCGGTAAGAGTGAATAGAGATCAGATTAGTTCCGAAATGACCTGAAACGACTCAAATAGGAAGAGGGGGGCCAAACGATCAGGTTCTAGGGGGTTCCAGGATGGGACCCCAACTTTTTCTGGACCCAAGGGGTGAGAGGACCTCGCCCAAATGGCGAGCCCTCACCAGTTTGGCCAGTGGTCGGCGAGGGCCTCGCTGGTCAACTGGCTGGTCGGGTCGGGCCGGGCCACCGGGGCCGATGCAGTTTAGGGTCAAATGGGACCCCTACATACAGGGTTCGACCCTTCATTCATTCAAAATCCACTACTTCCTTCACAAAATCACCCCCCAAGCTCTCTTTTTCTTCTCAACTTGCTATTTTCTCTCTCCAACCTCCCTTCCAATAGTTCTTTCCTTCATTTTCTGTTATTTCTCTCATCCCTCTACTCTTCTCACCCCTACCCAGCACCTACACTCTCTATTTTCTACAGTTGGAGCTCCCAAGCTCTCCTTTGAGGCTCAAAATCGTGTGAGCTTTCAACTCATCACATTTCTTCCTTTCCCCTTCTTTGATCCCTGCCTTTTGGACCTATTTCCCTCCTCTCTTAGACCTAGATCTGTGGGAAGCCATTAGGTTAGCCTTTGTAACCTCCCGAAAATCGGGGGGTCGAGTAAAAACCCAACTCCCGAGTTTCAAAATGTTATTTATGCAACATAGATGTGTATGATTAAATGTTGTCTACATTAATGTATTAAACATGAGTGGGATTATGCCAGAACAACATATCTTACTCCAAAGACAGTTAAATTAACAAACGGAAGACTGTGATAGTATGTATAACATATATAAACTTTTGTGTGTCTTCAGAGTGTGAACATGTTACCAGGTTAAACATATACATGTATACCTCAAAAAAGAAAGAAAGAATATACATGAGTGCTCTAAAAACATAAAATGACAAGTGTCAAGGCATCTAATCAACCTCCATGTAATCCCGTCAATCAGAACACGCATAAAGGAGAGATCCTCCTCATCATCATCAAGTCCAGCTCCGCCTCGCAGGCCGTGCTATCATCTGCAATCACAATAGGGACTGGTGGGTGTCCAAAAACACCATCCCGTAATGTGGGAGTGAGTGATCAACTCAGTGGGATAAGAGAGCAGAGATTAACATATTATCAAATCAATCATGCGATAATAGTAAAGCAGTAAATCAAACAATCCTAATACTGTTGTTAATGCAATATGACATGACATGATGGATGCCCTCACCGACGTTCTCCCTCATACAGCACCATCTAACGCTCACGGCATGCGTGCATCCCGCTCAGTGCTCCACATCTTCCAGGCACATGCAATGTAATGGTGATATGATTGCCAAGTTGTTATTAGTCCATTCAAACAGCAGGATTGGAAAACTAAGGTACTTCCCTTATATCAATCCCAACACAGATCCTGTCTAGGGTCGTCACTCCTAATAATCTCATACGATGTATATTTTATAGGTCACTGCAAGGGCTGCCAGGGCTGTTGCTCGCACTCGTTGCACAGCTCCCCCATCACCTTATCAATACAGGCCTACTGTACTCTCACTGCTACGGAAGGGTCGTCGCCTCCCGTAGACTCAGAATACGCTCGCGGTCACTACAAAGGACTCGTCGCCTGATCAGTGTAGGCAGACAGCAAGAATATAGTGTCCCATACCACCATAATCTGCTTACGAGACATAAGTGATCACTGGTCACTACGGAGAGGTTTGTGGCCCCAGCGTAGGCCGACAGCTCGACCACGGTGTCCCATACCACCATGCCCGGCTCATGAGTCTTTGTGGATCAAGGTACCATGGTTAACAGGGTTTATAATGGTAAGTTCAGTACCCTAGGTTCAAGCAGTTATGACTCATGTAGGGTGAACATACAACGGCCAGTCGGGTTACTTGACGGGCTCGACTAGCACGAGCGCATCTCAAGTCGGATGACATGAAGTGCGTAAAATACTTCGTGTGGCCTAACCACTGCCGCCAACTCCAGAACACGGCTCGCATTCATCGACGCGTCGTTCGTGGCAAAGATAAGCCAACCATGAAATTTCTCGGTTATCGTCTGCCTGGACTAAGTATAGTCCCAAACAATTATGGAATCACATCAGCAATCATATTAGAGTATTGGAAATGAAATACAACCATGTGAGCATGTTATCACATGTTATAGCATACAACTTAAGTAAATCTCCAAGCATATGCATTTCATGCATAAAATGAAATCATGCATTTAGCTAACATGTAGGAAATCATTTACATCAGCATATTAATTGAGAAAACAATCTCAAACTAATTCATAACACCATTTAATTCAATACATATTAATACAAGCATTTATACAAACATTTACACTACACACTTAAGTCTACATATAGTATGTCGACTCAAAGTGCGCATTTAGGCGTATCTCTTCGCCAAACTAATTATGCACGTATTCCTGGTATTCTAATGCGACAATAAGCCATGTCAATCACATCAGTAAAATATGAATGAAAAAAGTACTTCCTACAAATGACTAAAATGCCCTAAATCTCATATTCTTCGCCGGTTTACGAAACAGGAAACGGACAGCATGTTGTACATGTCAAACGGCGTTGCCGTCGATAATCTACTATTAAACGACATTGAAAGCGTTGAAAACAGTCAATCAAAGCGTCTAATATCTGCAGCTTTTTCCTTATAGGTGAAGTGATTCGAACGGAGCGTATACGTTTGGGCTAATAAAAAGGGCTTAAAACCTCTCTCACAAATCACATACGAATCTCAAACCCTACCCAAATCAAGAGAGAGAAAAGAGAGAGAAAATGGGAGAGAAGTTGGTGATTCTTCTTGGGATTCTTCCTAGCTTTGCTACGTGCCTAATCCATCCCTCCGTATCGCTTTTCCGGTGACTCCAGCTTCATTCTTAGGTAAGAAAGACTAACCCTAACCTGTTCTAGGGTTTCAATTGGTGCAAGTGGTGAAGTAGCTAACCTAAATCATACTGTAGGTTGCCAATCAGTCGTTGACAAAGACTTAGAGTCTCTATTGAATTCGTTACACTTCTATGGCGTAAGGTACGGATTTTAGACGCATAGTTTACCATTTTTCAAAGCTTTCAATGCCGTTTAATGGTAGATTGTTGATAAGGATGTTGTTTGACATGTAGAACATGCTGTCCATTTTTTATTTCAAATACATATGAAGAATATGAGATTTAGGGTATTTTAGGTATTTGTAAGAAATACTATACACGTATGAATTTTGCTGATATGATTGTCATGAGTATTTTCCATGTACCTATGTTAGATATGTGTGTATGATCTGTTTGGCGAAGAGATTTGCCCTAATACACGTTTTCGCCAACATATGCTATGTAGGCTAACGTGTGTAGACTAAGTGTTTGTATAACTGTAGATTAGCATTGAGATGTGATTCTCAACTGTTTTGATGATGTATATGATTTCCTCCATTTTGTTATATTTGAATTAATTACCTTATATATATATATGAAATGCTTGTGTATGGTTAAATTGCTTATATTGTATCTTATAACATATTGCTAACATGCTTGAATTACTTGTTATTTCAATTCTGTCTATCTCATATGAGTACTGATTCAGATTACATGTGCTTGGGGCTATATTCTAGTCCAGGCAGTCGGTAACAGATTTGAATTCGCGGTTGGATTCTATTCGCCACGAAGGACGCGTCGACGAAACCGAGTCGTGCTTTGGTTGACGATAGTGGTTAGGACACACGAGGTGTTTATACACTTCATGTCGTTCAGCTTGAGGTGCGCTCGTACTAGTCGAGCTCGTCAAGTAACCCGACTGACCATTGTATGTTCACCTTATATTGGTCATAACTGCTTGAACCTAGGGTACTGAACTTACCAGTGATAACCCTGATAACCGCGGTACCTTGATCCACTAAAACTCATGAGCCGGGCATGGTGGTATGGGACACAGTGGTCAAGCTGTCGGCCTATGCTGGGGCCACGAGCCTCCCCGTAGTGATCAGTGAGCAACCCAGACTCGTGAGCCGATTATGGTGGTATGGGACACTATATTCGAGCTGTCGGCCCAAACTGATAAGGTGATGGGGGAGCGGTGCAACGAGTGCATGCAACAGCCCTGACAGCCCTTTGTAGTGACCTCGAGCATACTCTGAGTCTACGTGAGGCGACGATCCTTCCGTAGCAACAAGAGTACAACTAGGCTTGTATTAATAAGGTGATGGGGGAGCGGTGCAACGAGTGCTTGCAACAGCCCTGATAGCCGTTGTAGTGACCTAGAACCATATAATCGTATGAGACTATTAGGAGTGACGACCCTAGACAGGATCCTTGTTGGGAATGATATAAGGGAAGTACATGAGTTTTCCAATCCTGCTGTATGAAAAGGACTAATAACAACTCGGTAATCATACTCATATTGCACTGCATGTGCCTGGAAGATGTGGAGCACTGAGGGAAGAAAGCATGCCGCGGACGTAAGATGGTGTCACATGAGGGAGTATGTTGGCGAGGGCATCCATCATGTCATTTCATTCTTGCATTAATTATAGTATTTAGGAATGTTTGATTTGCTTGTTTTATCATTATCGCTTGATTGATTTGATAACATGTTAACCTCTACTATATGATTCCACTAAGTTGGCCACTCACTCCCACGTTACGGGACGGTGTTGTGCACACCAACCAGTCCCTATTTTAGTTTCAGGTGATGGCGCTGCTTGTGAAGCGGAGCCGGACTAGTTTGATGATGAGGAGGATTTCTCCTATAGGCGGTTATCAGGCGGGTTTAGGTAGACTGTGTTTTGATCGATGAGATTATAGGGAGGTTGATTAGACGCCATGACACTTGTCATTTTATATTTTTAGAGCACTCATGTATATTCTTTTTGATCATTTTTAGAGTATACATGTATATGTTTAACCTGGCAACATGTTCGCACTCTGGAAACTTACAACAGTTCATATATTTTATATATCTATCACATTCTTCCGCTTGCTAATTTAACTGTCTCTGGAGTATGATATGCTATTTTGGCTTAATCCACTTTATGTTTTATGCATTAATACAGCCGACATTCATTCATCATTGAAAATGTTGCATAAGTGATGTTCTGGAACTCGGGAGTGGAGTTTATCCTCGACCCCCAATTTTCAAGGCGTTACAGATGGTATCAGAGCATGATTTGGATTAAACTGGATCTGGGTTATTGTCACACACCGCACGTTGATGCCAATTTAATGTAGGAGGGTGCGAGAACAATCTAGAAACAGGTTTAAGACCCCTAGTTTGTGTGTTGGCGAAAGTTTATTGAAAATGATCACCGAGATTGAATCCGTGCACTCCCCTGATCACACACGAAGACCCCAAATCACTTTTAGACCATCAATTAATGGGTATAGACCGCGTTTCATCCCATTCCAGCCGTTAGAAATCGGTAAGAGTGAATAGAGATCAGATTAGTTCCGAAATGACCTGAAACAACTCAAATCGGAAGAGGGAGGCCAAACGATCAGGTTCCAGGGGGTTCCAAGGTGGGACCCCAACTTTTTCTGGACCCAAGGGGTGAGAGGACCTCACCCAAATGGCGAGCCCTCACCAGTTTGGCCAGTGGTCGGCGAGGGCCTCGCCGGTCAGCTGAGTGGTAGGGCCGGGCCGGGCCACCTGGGCCGATGCAGTTTAGGGTCAAATGGGACCCCTCCATACAGGGTTCGACACTTCGTTCATTCAAAATCCACTACTTCCTTCACAAAATCACCCCCCAAGCTCTCTTTTTCTTCTCAACTAGCTATTTTCTCTCTCCAACATCCCTTCCAATAGTTCTTTCCTTCATTTTCTGTTATTTCTCTCATCCCTCTACTGTTCTCATCCCTACCCAGCACCTACACTCTCTATTTTCTACAGTTGGAGCTCCCAAGCTCTCCTTTGAGGCTCAAAATCGTGTGAGCTTTCAACTCATCACATTTCTTCCTTTCCCCTTCTTTGATCCCTGCCTTTTGGACCTATTTCCCTCCTCTCTTAGACCTAGATCTGTGGGAAGCCATTAGGTTAGCCTTTTCTTCCATTTAATCAATTTTTCATGGCTCGTTTTGAGTTCATTTTAGCAATTTTCTCGATTTCTCCGCTTTTACCCACGGATGAGACCGAATGCAGTAGCTTAGTCCATAAACAGTGACCATCTAGTGCTAGGACATCTAGAGTTAGTACTCCTAGATTTTGAAAGATCTGATAATATAGGAAATCCAATTTCAAGTAGACAATCTTAACTCTAAGCGATAGAACAATCCCCTATAGTATAAATGGTATGAAACCATCTAGCGTATAAGCTTAGACTTAGTATTACAGCTAGTGAGTTACAAACTAGGCTACTATTTATATTAAGTAGTGTAAAGCCTATATATGCTAAGGAATAGTAGGATTGATTTGGTTAGAGTAGGACTCCATTCCTTTGATAGATCCTCATAATATTCATAGGCTCCTTTAGTAACTCTCAGGAAGCTTACTTCACTTAGAACTAATCACGTGTAGGGAAGACTTATATATCACTCAGATGAAACGCTAGGATAAACCAACACACCCCTTAGAATTACCTTCCCAAGGACTTGTTATAATCAGGAACGTGGAGTAAAGAAATTGTATATTAGCGATGTATTCGCTGTTTAAATTGCATTCTTAATCCTAGTAGTTACCAATGAATCCAATGCTCTGATCAAGCAGAAGATCGGCATCGACTCGGATTAAGAATTAATACAACAAATTTTTTGTCCTAGCTAGACAGAAAGTCTATGTATCCGGCTCAGACCCACTACACAACTTTTCTTCCATGTTGGTCCAACCACCTACAACCAAAAGTTATCGTTTTGTCTTTGAAAAATGGCGAGGACTTATAGCCAGTAGAGAATTAGACATCTTGCCATCAACGCACACCCGTCCCTAGAATCACAATAGAGATTATGCTCCATAGGTACCTATGCCATAGAATGCATCATTAGCAAAGGAAGACTAATGTAGCGAGAGGTTGTTTCCCATTTCATGTCAAGGATAGGCCCTAAGTTACACCTCTTTCCGATATACGGATCGAGACATAGATTCTTGAGTCTTAAGAAGAACTAAATTTTTAAGGGGGGTAGAACCTTATGAGCCTAATCTAGTAAGGTCAGCTAATACAATAGTTGAGTTAGAACTACACAGTGAAAGCGTGGTTGGCCCTTTCCCCACTGGCCCAGGATCAAAGAAGTTGATTTAGGTTATATGTAAGGTTAGGTCATTAAATAGGATTTGAACCTTCCTTAGAATGTTAATAATAAAGTCTTTCTAGGGACTCATTACCCTTAACCAATTTCGGAGACAAAATTATATTTTAAGGGGGGTAGATTGTAATACTCCAGATTTTTGCCAACCTGAAATTACGTCCTTAGGCAATGGGTCAACCATAACACCTTGGTAACCTCTTAGGAATCAATTTCAAAGCCAAAGGAATGATTTAGAACCTAATTCTTTAGAAATTTAACATGTATTAACTAGCACTACACTAGATTTCCTGCCAAATTTGCACCAATCACTTTAAATACGATCTGTAAGACCCAAAACCTACAAAATCATTGACGCTACCTTACCCTAAAATCTAGGATCAAAATCTAAACCTGTTTATTCTCAGGAACCCTTTGAAACTTTATATTAGATCTAGACTGCACGTCGAAAGTTTGATATCTATAATCTTAGACCGTTATGACCGCCTAGTTGGACTTGACAATCATTTCAAAAATTAAGCCCAACCGATATCCTGAGACCATTTTACTGAGCCCGGAGTGAAGAGAGTGAGAAAAGGAAAATATTTAGAAAATTAATTCAATTTTTAAAAAATCTAGCACGTGTAGCTTGCGCGATATTTTTAAACATTCTGACCATTAGATTTCAACCCAAATTTACCTTCGGATCAGTATAGGTGGCCCTTACATGTCATAGCACTTGTGGCCCTGACCGAGTTTTGGTGACCGCTGAACTGAAACTAATCCACCACGGTTGATCTGAAAACCCGACCGGACTGAAAACTTGGCTTGACCTAGATCCAATATTACAGAGCTTAAATCCGACCACATTTAGTAACAGGACCTCCAAAGGTGCTCCGTTGGATCGGAACAGACCCGATTTGGTTATAATTTAAGCATAACTTGACTTCAAGTCTGTTTTCATCATGTTTGGGCTTATAAAAAGGGCTTAAAACCTCTCTCACAAATCACATACGAATCTCAAACCCTACCCAAATCAAGAGAGAGAAAAGAGAGAGAAAGTGGGAGAGAAGTTGGTGATTCTTCCTGGGATTCTTCCCAGCTTTGCTACGTGCCTAATCCACCCCTCCGTATCGCTTTTTCGGTGACTCTAGCTTCGTTCTTAGGTAAGAAAGCCTAACCCTAACATGTTCTAGGGTTTCAATTGGTGCAAGTGGTGAAGTAGCTAACCTAAATCATACTGTAGGTTGCCAATCAGTCGTTCAGAAAGACTTAGAGTCTCTATTGAATTCGTTACACTTCTATGGCGTAAGGTACGGATTTTAGACGCTTAGGTTACCAAAACTTGTAAGAATTATTAATGCTACATTACCTAAAATCTAAGATTAATCTCTAAACACAGTTGCTTTTGGGAGCACATTGAAACTCCATTTTGGACCTGGACTGCACGTCAAAAGTCTGATAACGACGAAAATATACAATTATGACCACTTAGTAGGACTTGACAACCACCTAGAAAATCAAGTCCAGATAGTATTCCATGACAATTTATTTGAGTCCGGAGTGAAGTGGTGAGAAACGCAAATTTCTTTAGAAATAAAATCCAAAATTAAGTAATTTGAGTCATGTCTCTTGCGGGCCAAATGTAAGAATTCAGACCGCCAGAATTTGACCCAATTACACCTTGAATCAGGGAAAATGTCCCACATATGTCAGTACACTTGTTGCCCTGATCGAATTCCTGTGACCGTTGAACTGAAACTGGTCCATCACGGTCGATCTGTAAACCCGATCGGACCAAAAACTTTGTTTGACCAAGATCCAATGTCAGGGAGCTTAAGTCCAACCGCATTTAGCAAAGGGACCTCCATAAATGCTCCGTTGGATTGGAACGGACCCGATTTGGCTATAACCTAAGTATACCATGGCCCTGGGGCTGTTTTCATCAGTTATGGGGCTATATAATGTCTTAAAACCCTCACTCTCTCACCCCGTACGAATTTTCTAAAACCCTAGGAGAAAGAAGAGAGTAAAGAGAGAAAGTGAGAGAGAAGTTGGTGAAGATTCTTGAGATTTTTCCCTGCTAATCCACCTGCTGAAATACCAATCCCGTGTAGTTCTACCGGCTATACCAACAACGTTCTTAGGTAAGAAAACCTAACCCTAATCTGTTTTAGGGTTTCAGATGTTGTAAGTTATGAAATAACTAGCCTAGTTCATGCTATAGGTTGCTAATCTGCCGTTGATAAAAACTAAGTGTCTAAAATGAATCCATTACATGTTTACCAATGTAAGGTGCGGACTATATACATATAGGTTATGGTTTTTAAGACTTTCAATGTTAGTTAATGATTTATTACTGACGTGGGTGCCATTACACATGCCAAACGCGATGTCTATTTCACTTTACATATACATATAAACTATGTTGTGAATAGTATAATTCATGTGTTTGTTGAAATGCTTGTATGCACTTGGAATCTGAATTTATGATTGTCATGATTAATTGTCGTAGGTACATGGTTGTTATATATGCGACAACTCCTTGGCAAGAGGATTTGCCCTAATACATATTATGACCAACATACATGATGTATGTTGAAAAGTGTAGTCTAAGTGTTTGTAAAAAGTGTCTGAATGAGTTAGTAGTTAGTAAAGTGTGATTTATAAGGGAATTGGGATATGGATCCCAACTACCTTAACTGTGTGTATGATTTCTTCCATGTACTGTATATTCATGTGTAAGTTATATTCAATAGCATGCTCACATGATTGTAGGATTTGATTTAAGCATTCATTACTGCTTCCTTATTTCATATGCTTATTTATTGTGATTGCACATGGTTAGGGCTATATCATCTTCTAGACAATCGGTAATAGGCCTTGTTCTGGTGGCTGAGATTGTTTTCACCACACAAGATGTATTTGATGAATTTGAGTCATACTTGGGATGTCGACAGTAGTTAGGCCACATGGAGTGCTTATGCACTTCATGTTGATTGACTCAACGTGCGCTCATCCTAGTCGAGCTCGTCAATTAACCCGATTGACCTGATGTATGTTCACCATGTTTGGATGTTACTGCTTAAATCTCCGGTACCAAACTTACCAGTGAGATCCCGTTAACCTTGGTACTGCGATCCCCTAAGGCTCATGAGCCGGACATGGTGGTATGAGACACTGTGGTCGAGCTATCGGCCTATGCTGGGGTGACAAGCCTCCCCGTAGTGACCAGTCGGCAACCCAGACTCGTGAGTTGAATACAATGGTATGGGACACTGTATTCGAGCTGTCGGCCTACAATGATTAGGTGACGAGCCTTTTGTAGTGACTGCGAGTGTACTCTGAGTCTACATGAGGCGACGAGCCTTTCCATAGCAATTAGAGTATAAACTAGGCCTACACTAATAAGGTGACGAGCCCTTTGTAGTGACCTAGAACCACAACATCGTATGAGATTGTCTAGGACTGATGACCCTAGAATGGATCATTATTTGGAAAATGATACAAGGGTGGTACCTTAGCTTTTCAATCCTATTGTATGAAAGGGACTAATAAAAACTTGGTAATCATGCTCATAACATCGCATTGCATGTGCCGTTGGCGTTGGTGTTGAGCACAGTGGTAGTGATTCATGCCACGATTATTAGATGTAGGGAGTGTAGGCGAGGGCATGCATCATTACTTCATATCATTCTTACATTAACAAGAGTAACTAGGACATGTCTGCTGAATTGCTTTATCATTACTGCTTGATTGAATTGATAACATATTAACCTTTGTTGTATAGCTCCACTGAGGTGGTGTTTAAACACCAATCAAACTTTGTCTTAGTTGCAGATGACGATGCGACCCACGAGGCAGAGCCGGAGTTCGAGGATGATGAGGTGGCATTCTCCTACATGCACTATTTAGGCAAGTTCATGTGAGCCATGTCCTGATTGACGGGGATATAGGGTTATGTTTGTAGTGGGCTAGAACATTCTTTTTTTGACCTTTGGTATTGACCTGATAACGCATACATACTTTGGGGACTTATACTAGTTTATATATTCATTTCAGTCTTCCGCTTGCATATTACAATTGTCCTTGGAATATGTTTTATTGATTTGGCTTAATCTAATTCATGTTTTATGTACTAATACAAACAACATTCATCTATCCTAAAAAATGTTACATAAGTGATGTTTTGGAACTTACGAGCTGAGCTATGCTCGACCCCCAATTTTTAAGGCATTACAGGGACAGTCCCTACTGATTTCCACCTGATTTCATGTTTGCTTGATGTAAACGTTAATGATGACAACATTCCTAATGCCACTCTATGGAAAAGATGACTCATATTAAGCAGCGGGCGATCACTCATAAATTATGTTGCTTTGATGCTGAATGGAAGTTTGACAATGCCCTCTGTGATAATCAGATGCTTCCCAAATATAGAGTCTTACATTGCATTTTTATGTCCAATCTATATCCACAATTTAGAAATAAGTCTGAACTTACTCCTTACATGACTCGTGTCCTTCACTCTGTTATATCTAGTATTCTTATTTGTCTTATTTCTTTGATGTGTTATTTGATTATTCAATTCCATATTCATCTTGGTCATGGGTCGATTCCTTTCACATATCTCATGACTTGCATTATTGTTTATTGTAATGTTCTCATTCCTTCAATCGAGGCACTAGAGTCGGAATTACCCTTTGGTAATACAAATCTACACAAAATGAACATGACATTCCTTCTCGGTCAGCAAGATGAAGGAGGAGAAGAAGAACATGCACCCTTAGCAGAGGACACATCGGTGGACGACATACTTGCTGAGCTTGATGAGTCAAATCATGAAGTTGATCCAGACTATCAACCTTCCCAGGTTGATGATCGACTCAAATCCTTAGAGAAAAAGTGACTGAGTTGAAGGTATCTCAAGACAATTTGGCAGAAAGTCACAAATCCTTAATGAAATACATGTGAAAATACTTTCATCGCATCACCAAGGGACTGCACCAGATTGATCCTTGCATACCTCCTCCCTCTTCCTCTAGATCCAACTAGGCTACTTTTAGTATTTTTAAAATACATTTGGCTTGTAAAACTATACCTTTGTGTGTGTGGTTGATGATCACTCTCATACTCTACTCACCATTACTGCTACTTGATAACTTTTTTGATGACCTCCATATCTTAACATTCTTCTATGCTTATATCTCGATAGTTTCATCTTTTTATTCTACTGATTTTGATCTAGTTATTTGAATGATTATTCTTTCCTTTGTCATAATGTGACAAAAAGGGGGAAAGGATTAATTATTACTAGTAGAATGAATGATAGATGTTGAATGTTGAGATGATATGAATGGCATACTATGAGCTGATATGAATGTTACATTATTATATATGCTTAGAGTATGCATTGACATTGGAATGGAAAATGTATATGTCATAATACAGGGAAAGCTCACATTGAGGGGTAGTAAGTAAATTTTTCACACATTCATTAAAGCTGCAACAAATCTTCTACAACATGGGATCAAGAATACAAGATGTCATTCTAGTTTTTGTAATAATAAGTGTTTTGTCACAATTTTGACAAAGGGGGAGATTGTAAGTGCTATATTTTATAAAATACACCTTTGTTTGTCAATTTTCATTTAGATAAAACAGCTTATGAAGTAAGCCCTCTAATGTGAATCAAGATGGAAAGTTCAAGACTCTACGAAAGTTCAAGTCAAGTTCAAAGATCAAGATGGAAAGTTCAAGTTCTACTAAGTTCAAGATGTTTACGTTCAAGTTTTACTAAAGTTCCAGTAGAAGATCAAGTTCCATCTTCAACTTCCGGCTCTATTGAAGATTCAAGTAAAAGAACAAGTTTCATGAAGTTTAAGCTACTTCAAAAGTTCAGTCATATCAGGTATAACAAACCTAGAAAGACCTTAGGTTTAGGTACTTTTAAAACATAACTTAAATGGGTTTCTATGCTAAATTTCGACTAGTTTAAGCTATGGTTTTACTAGTCTAAGGATTTTTCAACTTGTCCTAGTTTAAACTTAAAAAAAATGGACTTTTCCGTTACTTCTTCGACCAGTCGAGCAGACTGCTCAACTAGTCGAAGATGGGCCCTTGGCTAGTCGACGGTAGCTCGACTCAAAGTCCATTAACTAAATTAGTTCGATTTTAGGCACCCTCGACCAATCGAAGACCTTGATCAACCAGTCGAACAGGGCCCTCGACTAGTCGAGCAGGGTCTTTGGCCAGTCGAAGTTTTGTTTTATCTTATCGTGCTCAAATTTGAAATTTTGTTAGAACGAAATCCAGTTCTTAGACGAGTCGAAGACTGTCTTAGATGAGTTGAAGCAAAACTTTTTTTACCTATAAATAGAGGCTTTCTCTGTATTCGAAATTAACAATTCAAGTACATTAAATCCATCATCAAGAGAGATAGAAGCCCTTATTATACTCAAGCTAGTGCATGGTATTTGCAAATTTTTAATAACTTATTTGTTTTAATTTCTTAATCTCTTATGCTTTGAATTTTATTTTATAAAGAGAGTAAATACTCTACTTTGAGATCTTAAGAAATTCAAACAAGTAGACTTTGCTTTGAATTTATTTAAAATCAATCTAGAACCTTGAACCCTTGTCTATATGACTGAACATTGAACAATCTACTACAAGAGAAGCAGTTCTACGGCTACATCGACTGCTACATCTTCAAAGGAGAAGATAAGTTATTTTTCTTTTATATTTTGGTTTTATTGAGATAGCCAAAAAAATCTGATTTGTTGGTTTTCCTGAATGGCTAGAAAATCTCAGTGAGGGTTTTTTTTTTATAGACTTTTAAAATCACAATTGTATATAACAACTGTTCTCAAACAACCACATCTACTCCACTCCCAATAATCACTATCCACATGATATTGGCTTTCACTATAAATAAGGTTTCAAAATACTATAACTCTTGGTGTTGTGGTGACTATTTATTTTTTGCATTTGTGGAGAATGTTTGTAATTTCATTTATGAAAAAGTAGTAAATGTTTGTAATAGATAGCTTTATTTTCTCTTGCTTGGTTTGAGATCTTGATTCTTACAAACGTTCGTGAAATAAATTTATCCTACCTAAACTTGGTTTAGGTGTAGGTTGTCCTATGAATTAATTCGAATCAATTTTTCAATACTAGTGCGATTGAGATTTCTGATTTATTTGCTATTTTAGTACTTTAATTTCTTATTTGCATAGTCCTATTCACCCCCCTATAGGTCTTCTTAAGCTCGCCTTTTCATATACTCTATACGCATGACTGTTTAGGGAATATCCTAGAAAATACCATCGTCACCATTAGAGTCAAACTTGCCTAGTTGTTCTCTATTTCTTAGAATATAACATTTTCTACCAAAGACACGAAAGTATTTTATGCTAGGCTATTTTCCACACCATAATTCATATGTACTTTTATTCAATTCTACCCTAAGATATACTCTATTGATAATGTAGAAAGCGGTGTTGACAGCTTTGGCTAAAAAGCTTTTGGCCATGTTTTTATTGTTAAGTATTACGAAGCCCATTTCTTGCAACACCCGATTTTACCTTTCAACTACTCCATTCTGTTCAGTGTTTTAGGGGCTGAGAATTCATGCCAAATTCCATTTGCATCACTAAATTTTTAGAATTAGTCATTCTCAAATTCCCCACCATGATCACTCCGAATACGTTTTGTACAATATCCCTTCTTGTTTTGGAGTCGCTTAGCCATTTTCTGAACTTCGTCGAATGCCTCAAATTTTTCCGTGGAAAGGCAACCCAAGTGAATCTGGAGTAATCATCTACCACTACCAGGAAGAATATCATTTTACCATGGCTCTCGACTTTGGTGGGACCTATCAAATCCATATGTAATAAGTGGTTTGGAAGTTGCTACGGTGGTTATCTTTTTATGTCCAACTTTTATTTATTTGCTTTTGAGGTAATCACCACACACAATCTTCTCTTTCTTTACAATCTTAGGAAGTCCTCTCACCAAATTTTTTGAGCTTAGTTTAGCTAAGTTCCAGTAGTGGACATGCCCGAGTCTTTAATGTTGTAGATTAGACTCGTTGTCTAGAGCCATGTGACATTTTGTGGAGGGGATATCTTCTCCTTTGCTTTCAATTAAATAACAATTATCACTTGTGTGAAGACCCTTCATGGTTAGCTTTCCTACAAGGTCTAAGATCTTGCACATATCTTTAGAGAAGGTGACTAAGTGTTCTTTGTCACAAATCTAAAAAATGCTTAGGAGATTGTGTTTTAATCCCTCTACGCCAATAACATTCTCAATCTCAGGAAAACCAAGCCCAACTATTGTTCCCTGTCCAACTATCTTGGCGGAGCTCCCATCACCAAATGTAACTGTCCCATCATCAAATTCTGAGTAATCACGAAAATGGGTCCGGTCACCTGTCATATGTCTGGAGCATTCGCTATCAAGATACCATTTAGAACAATTTCCTGCTTTTAGAGCGGTATGAATTACAAGGCAATTTCTCTTTTTCTTTATCACCCATTTAGTTACTATCCTCTTTGGAGATGAATTTTTCTTATTCTCCCCTTGAATCTAACAATTGATGGATGGCTTTGATTTTTTGGGTGACTGAACTAGATTTCCTTGTATCATCAATTCTTTGGTTTTCTAATTTAGTTAAGCTACCTGTTTTAGCAGCTCTTCCATCCTTTTATTCATTTTAGGTGGAGTGGGATGTTTCCTTCATTTTAGACATCTACATAATTTTTCCGATTGGTTTGAATTTTCCTGTACAGTTCAACCTGGAAGTGGAGTGGGATTTACCAAAAGCAAGACATTCATATTTGTAATATCCCAAATTTCCACATGCATGGCAGATAGGAGTGTTTTGAGTTTTGCTTCTAGAAGCAACAAATTTATTAGTCACAGGAGTTGCAAGAGAGGGGCTTGATTTGCATGGTTCATAACCCAGTCCTCTCTTATCCCTAGGATTTCTTCCCATTCTTAGAAGTTTTTCAAGTTTTTCATTAGTTTGGGAAAATCTATGACTAAGGTCAACTGAGTTTTTTGATATCTCCACATCTATTTTCAGTTTATGGTTCTCAGAGATTAGATGTGAGTTTTCTGATTTCAGTTTGTCCTTTTCAAATTTTAATCAATTAATTTATTTGTTCAACTCTTTTATTTCTGAAATATTACATGATGTTGTCCTTTCAAGTTTGTCATTGTTGACATGATATTGTTGATCATTGATAAAATGTGTGTTTATGGCTAAGCTTTTGGAGGACATTGATGTTGTGAGTGTATAGTTGATTATATGCACCATGTATGCTTTCTTCTTCTTCTTCCCATGAGGGGAATGTATGGTTAGTTTCTTGCTCATCTATCTTGTCATGCTCCAAACTCGGAAACCGGGCTCACCGAATTCGGTGCCGACAGCCTCCGTAGTACCCCATTCTCGCCTCCCGGCACCTATACACCAGATTCCGATCCTGGGATCCTATAAGGAGGATTTTCCAACATACATTTATCTCACAAGAAGCATAACCACCATTTTATCCAAATCATAAAGGCAACATCATCATCATATATCCACTAATATAAACAGATGAATACAGTGTTGAAAGGGAAATACTTATATCAAAAATCAAAGCTCCATAAGACAACTGTACACTCCAAGCTCAACGCTGCTGCGACCTAATGCTACATGCATGCATCTATTGTGAATAAGCTTATAGAAAGCTTAGAGGGTGATGTAAGTGTGTGCACAAGGTAAGTGACAAGTATGTAATATCAGAGCAATGTAGAACATGTTAATAAGTCCATAAATAACATCAGCCTTATTCAGGTTATACGATGTAAAAACATAATAAGCCAATATCATATAATGAGGAAGCAATGTAAATCAGCTATGCAATGCAGAGACATAATAAGCCTAATATTAGATACCAAGGATACAATGCAATATGCAAACCTGACGAGTCCATAATATCATCAACCTTATTCAAGCTATATAATACAAAAGCATAGTAAACCAAATGCTATGTGCTGAGGATGCAATGCAATATGTGATGCGAATGAAATGACCAAGCTAGAGTGTGAAGTCGGGATGACAGTACGTAGTATCACATGCTATGGGGTCCATTGTAAAGGACTTCTATACAAACCAGTCACATACCTAAATTTGGATAGCCAGACTCAATGTGGTAAACTCCTAACTTCAGGTTAGTTGGGCGCCCCAACTGAAATTCTGCCATTGCGAAGGTACACAAAAATTAGTTGTACACCACTAGCTCGAGTGGATAGTAAATGAATGAATGAATCAATAAAATGTTGAGTATGCAACTCCTGCTCAATAAGTCCACATATCAATACCATACATCTCGGGGATATCACCAGGGTCTAATACACTCCACACTGGTTACCGCCTCCCTAGCTGCATAGCCATGCTAGTGGAAAATACCTCACTACCTTCCTGCCAACAACGTACCAATGCCTACCCCGCTCATCGATAGTGGACCCATTTGCAAGTTGGTCAAACTCATCCTAGCTTACAGCCCTTTCACTTGGGTGGATAAGGCCACACCCCCTTTCAACCGACCAGACATAGTGAGAGACACGGCCGACTAGTATTCGGCTCTTGGGCGCTCATGTATCCACTTGGTCTAGATGTTGGAGTGTCTCCTGGCTATGGAGGTTTAGTGACTTTCACCCAGGGATATCTATATCACCCCATGTAATAAAATATTTTCAATGTCCCATCTGGCCATCCACGACATGCCTGTGAAGGCCACTACCCTGATGTACGGTGGTCATATCACAAAATGATTGGATGGTATGATTCATATATCTCGCATTTTATGATATGGCCACTACCCTGCTAGGGCGTACGATGGTCATATCACAAAATATGAGATGCATGAGTCATACCATCCAATCATGCATCAAACATGCACATACTGTGCCCTCATGTGTGGCAACTCCGTCTCTCAAGGAGTCTCAAAATAAAATGCCTAATGACATATGCTATGATCAACCACTCCTCATAACAAGCATACATATGATGCAAATGGGCATGGATCATGGGATTATACTAAGCAAGTTATATGATGATGATGTACTCTTCTCATATCAAGGATAGGCTTAACGAGGCCTAAGGGAAGATCACAATGTGGACATTTAACCCTCATTGCCCATCGACGTAGACATTTAACCAACATTGCTCCCAAGGAGTGGCCCTCATAGGGCCAAACATATAGTGGGGCCTATGGCCTTATAAGAGCCTCATATACAACATAATGAGACTCACACAAGAGCTCAATATAGATCACAATGTGCCTCACTCAAGGACCACATATACATCATATCGGGCCTCATTCATGGCCCACATATATATCACATTGGGCATCATTATATGGGCCTCATTTACATCACATTGGGCCTCATCAAATGGGCCATAAATATATCGATTTAGGACTCATTAAGGGCCATAAATACATCACATTGGGTTACATCCATGGGCCTTAAATACATCACAATGAGCCTCTCACACGGGTCTAATATACATCACAATGGGCTGCATCTCATGGGATTCATGTCCATCACAATGGGCCACAACAATGGGCCTCATGAACATCAAAATGGGTCGCATCACTTGGACACCATATACATCAAGTAGGCTGCATCATTCGGGCCTAATACACATCACAATGGGCCACATCATATGGACCTCAAATACTACACATTAGGCCTCATATACATCGCATTGAGCCCCATACCTGAGCCTTAATTATATCATAATGGGCCTCATACCTAGGCCGCAAATACATCATAATGGGCCTCATACAATAGATGGGCCTGTCCACTAAACGGTGTGAAAAATAACGTATACCAAGGTGGGTCCCACCATCCACGCTAGACGATGGATAAAATGCATATAACAGATGGGTCCCACTGTCCCGATCTGCTGGACCATGTGGATTACAACACATATCTTGGCAGGGCCCACTGTCCCTGCCCTTGGACGGTGGGGATACATCATATACACCAAGGTGGGTCCACGTGCGTGGCCCACTAGAGATCTGAATCAACCTCATTCCCGGGCCCATGGCCTGGGATTTGGGATGTACAGTGCAGATAAAACCCACACGTCACAGTGGGGTCCACGTGGTGGATGGTGTCCCACCTGAGATTAGAATTTGCCTCATTCTCCACGCTTGGAAGGCCTGGATGGACGGTGGATACCACACCTGCATCACAGCAGGTCCACTGCTTTGGATGACAGGGATAAAATAGGTACATCGTGTGGGGCCCTTGGATGGTAGGGATAAAACACATATATCATGGGGGCCCATTGGATGGACGGTGTGGATACAACATGCACGTCTTGGTAGGCCCCACAAAGCTTGGCGTTAACAGTAGCTACATAGCTGGTGAAAGTACTCTAGCAAATCCCTATTCCACCACATGAGGCCCACCATAATATAATATTATATTTTTATATTTTAAAGAAATGTACCAGTGTCCAGCTCCTTGACAGACACCCTGGATGCATAATGTGCATTTAACACATATCCAGTGGGTTTCTATGGATGGTGTGGATTTACACATACATCATGGAGGGGCCCACCGTCAGATGGGCGGTTGGTATATAACACGTACCTCATGATGGCCCACATAACTTGCTGACGTGATACAGTAGGAAAGCTGCTAGGACCCATTGTCCCTACCAATGGATGGTGTGAATATAAGGTGGGTCCACACGTGTGGGACCCACCAGCTTATATGAATCAAGCAGATACCCATGTTTTTCTTCATCCAGGTGTCCAGACGTCTAATGAACAGACAACCTAGATGAAACTCATCATCAAGGTGGGTCCACACAGATGGACGGTGTGGAGAGAATACATGCGTCCAGGTGGTGCCATGTGGGTGGGCCACCGGGGTCCAAATCAAGCTGATATTTATTTCCTCTCTTCATCCAGGCCTGCTAGACGATCTGGACAGCAGCCGTCCAGTATCCCCTAACCCATTTGGCTGTCGAGTCTAGACGGTGAGGATGCACCTCATACACATCAGATCAAGGTGGAGTCCACGAAAAATGGGAAGGAGAGAGAGAGGGAGAGAGAGTGTAACACCCTGAAAATCGGGGGTCGTGTATAAACTCAACTCCCGAGTTCCAGACCGTCACTTATGCAACAAAAATGATTATGATTCGATGTTGTCTGATTTAAAGCATTCACATGAGTAAAAGTATACCAAAACTGCAATTCATACTTCAGATCCAGTGATAAAAGCAAGTGGAAGACTAAACAATATATATATCACTGTAAGGAAAAACAAAGTAGATCTCATCTGTCTCTAAAGTATGAATACATCTCTGAGTCTCATATACATATACATGAACAAAATCAAATGTTCAAAATAGTCCCACTGAAGTCCCATCAACCCAGGTCGCCTACGCAAAGCCATCATGATACTGCATATACGAGAACTCGTCCTGGTCCTCGTCGAAGTTTGGCTCTGCCTCCTGGATCTCAGCATCACCTGCATCTATAACAGGGTCTGGTGGGTGTTGCAAACACCATCCCGTAACGTGGGAGTGAGTGATCAACTCAGTGGAATCATAGAGCAAAGATTAGCATGTTCACAAATCAATCATGCGATAATAGTAAAGCAGTAAATCAGACAATCCTAATACTGTTGTTAATGCAAGATGACATGACGTGATGTATGCCCTCACCGACGATCTTCCTCATACGGCAACATCTTACGACCGCGGCATGCCACACTCCCTAGAGTGCTCCACATCTTCCAGGCACATGCAATGTTATGGTGATATGATTTATCACCTTATCAATACAGGCCTACTGTACTCTACTGCTACTGAAGGGTCGTCGCCTCCCGTAGACTCAGAATACGCTCGCGGTCACTACAAAGGACTCGTCGCCTGATCAGTGTAGGCCGACAGCTAGAATATAGTGTCTCATACCACCATAATCTGCTCACGAGACTAGGTGCTCACTGGTCACTACGGGGAGGTTTGTGGCCCCAGCGTAGGCCGACAGCTCGACCACGGTGTCCCATACCACCATGTCCCTCTCATGAGTCTTCGTGGATCAAGGTACCATGGTTTACAGGGTTTACAGTGGTAAGTTCAGTACCCTAGGTTCAAGCAGTTATGACTCATACAAGGTGAACATACATCGGCCAGTCGGGTTACTTGACGGGCTCGACTAGCGCGATCGCATCTCAAGTCGAATGACTTGAAGTGCGTAAAACACTTCGCGTGGCCTAACCACTGTTGCCAACTCCAAACACGACTCGCGTTCATCGACGCGTCGTTCGTGGCCAAGACCAGCCAGCCACGAATTCGCTCGGTTACCGACTGCCTGGACTAAGTCTAGTCCCAAACAATTATGGAATCACATCAGCAATTTATGTAGGAGTATTGGAATTGAAATACAATCATGTGAGCATGTTAACATATGTTATAACATACAACTTACGTAATTCTTCAAGCACATATATTTCATGCATGTAATGAAATCATGCATATAGTCAACATGTAGGAAATCATTTAGGTGAGCATATTAATTGAGAAATCAATCTCAAACTATTTCATAACATCATTTAATTCAATACATACTAATACAAGCATTTATACAAACACATACACTACACACTTAAGTCTACATATAGTATGTCGACCCGAAGTGCGCAATTAGGTGAATCTCTTCGCCAAACTAATTATGCACGTATTCCTAACTTTCTAATGCAGCAACAAACCATGTCAATCACATCAGCAAAATATGAATGTAATCGTACTTCCTACAAATGACTAAAATGCCCTAAATCTCATATTCTTCGTTGATTTACGAAACAGGAAACGGATAGCATGTTGTACATGTCAAATGGCGATGCTGTCGATAATCTACTATTAAATGACATTGAAAGCGTTGGAAACCGTCAATCAAAGCGTCTAAAATCCTCACCTAGTCTCTTATGGATGCGTAAATTTGAATGGAGCGTATACGCTTCGTCTACGGCGATAAGAGAACCTGTTTTACAAGATCTATTGGTTAAAAAGCTATGGATCCTAGTGAACCTTAAATCAGCAACTTCTAGGGTTGTTTCATACCTGAAAACATGGAAGAATCACCGGCTTGGTGATCAGGAGGTGTTGCTTAGGCACTAGCAACAGGTGGCACGAAGACGGGAAAAATCCCTTCTACACTCTCTCTCAAACTCTTACCTTTTCTCCCTCCAAATCTAGGGTTTCTCTCAAATTCGGATGAGAGAGAGGAGTGAGGGTTTCAACCCCTTTTATAAGCCCAAAAATGCCGAAAATAGGCTCCGGTACAAAGTTCACTTAGTGCATATCCAATTCGGGGCTGTTTCAGTCCAAAAGATGCTTTCTGGTGGTCCCCTGGCCGAATGCGATCGGACTTAAGCTCATGCGTACCAGATCTAGCACGTATTAAGTTTTCAGTCCGGCAGGGTTCGCAGATCGCATGTGGCGGACCAGTTTCAGTTCAGCGGTCACCGCACGTAGATCAGGGCTGAAAGTCACATGATATAGAATAGAAATTTTTCCTGATCCGAGGGTGTAATCTGGCTGAATTCTGACGGTCAGAATGCTTAATACTGACACGTCAAGTCGTGTGCCAGATTTGAATTTAAAATTTCAATTCTGTCCCTATTCGCACTCTCTTCGGTCCGGGCTCAATGAAATAGCCTGTGATTATCGGTTTGACTTGATTTTCGAAATGATTGTCAAGTCCAGCTAGGCAGTTCTAACGGTCTAAGATAGGAGGTATCGGACTTTCGACGCGCGCGGTCTAGATCCAATACAAAGATTCAAAGTGGTCCAGAGAACAAACCTGCTTAGAGTTTGGTCTGAGGTTATAGAGTATTATAGAGTCGTTGGTTCTACTCGATTTGGGTCTTGTAGAATGTATTTAAAGTGATCAGGGACTATTTCCCAGCTACTCCAACGTTGCGCTAGCTAACTTAGTCATATTTTTTAAAAGAATTAATTCTACGCAATTTCGGGTCGAGTTGGTACTCGAGCCCAAGTATGGATTTTTCACGGCGTTACAGAGAGATAGAGAGAGAGAGAGAAACGACATGCAATGGAGCGCTCCACCAGTATGAGCGCTCCCTTATAAAACATACATCAAGTGGGTTTTAATACACATGGGCCCTAAGTAAAAATAAATAAATTAAAATCTAGTACTATGAACACCCATTGATTTCGCTCCTTCTTGGCTCCTTGGACTCCTAAACTCCTTGGCTTTCCCTATGATGGAAGTTGATGAAGGTTGGATGACTAGGATAGGAGATTGGGTGGTAGGAAGTGGGCCACACTTAGCTTCTTCTATCCTTAGGAATTGCTTGGACGTTTCCCCTCTTTGGTAGCTTGGAATGGAGTGAGAAATGAGAGAGAGAGAGAGGAGTGGTGGTTGTAAGGAGAGATGAGATGGGGGGTATTGTGCTTATTGACTTTTGGGATGAGAGGAATGGGCTAAGCATGGGTTGCTTTGACTTGGTGAAGAGAGAGGTATGGGTGAGTGATGGGTTGTACTTGATTGATTTATGTGATGTTTGGTTAAGATTCTGTCACGCCCCAAAATCTGGCACCTGGATATATCCAACCTCAAGTCCATACCCGAAGGCATGACTTATATTTTGTATGTTTACATTTCACAATCCACATATATATTGACAAAATGATCTCATTCATAAAATATAATAATTCAAATATTTAATAATCAAATATTTATTTAAAGGAGAATAAAATGTCCATGTTCCGACTATTCAAGATTATCATCAAACACATGTCATCGTCATGCTATCATACTATACTTAATATTTATTACGCTTATTTAGAAATTGGCAAGGAAATAAAATATAAATAAAAGAAAATCTCTTTAAGCTCCTCCATGAGATCCCGATCCTGAAATTTTAAAATCCTAATAGGGTAAGCCGCGAAACCTAGTGAGTAATCTCAACACAGGTTTCAAAATAACCTCAAATAACATGAATAAAAATGTATTAAAAGATAAAATACCTATTCAGGTAAAACAACAAATGAGGAGATTTAATAAACATAAATTTTCAATATAAATTCAAAGAAATATGAATGAATAAGATCAACATATGATATACTCCATGATGACATGTGCGGTTTATTCTTTTTAACACCAGGGCCAGTTTACACCGGTTAGCCAACACCCGCACCAATACTGCACCTAGCCTAGCAATGGGAACCTCTTGCATGACATGCTCACTCATCCAAAGGGCACTTAGTTAGGGACCCATTTGTACATTAGCTGGTTAGACTACTACCCTACCGAACCTGGTAGTGGGAGCCTTTTGCAATCCTGACATGCTCACCTACTCAAAGGGTACGGTAGAGGTTTCAAAAGGTACCAGTGAGGTTTCTGCGACTTTCAACCCAAGGGTCTTGATCGCCCCACCTGTTTACGCTTTAGGGATTTTCAACCCAGAGGACTTGATCGCCCCACCTATTTTCTGGCGTTCCAAAAACTATTCGAAGTATATATAATTTTAATATTTCATGAGCAAAATATTTCTAAGGGCAAATTATTTCTATTCATTATAGATTGTTTGTACATGATTTAAAGTTCTTATGTGAAAATATATTTATGCAATGCAATCCGTCAAATCCGATCTGATAGTCTGGAAAAGTATATTAAACTTGAAGTTTTTAAAAAGATGCTCTAAATTTTGATTTTCTTAAAATTACAAAAATAAAAATAATAATAAAAGAATTATTAATGCATGGGTAAACAATAATATAATTTTAAAGTTAATTCACAGCTTGCTAATTAAAATAAAAAAAAACTACAAAAATCATGTTGAATAAACACATCAAACTATAAATCAAATAAATAAATTAATAAGAGAAAAATGCACAATTATTGAATTATTTGCATAATAATAAAAATAAAGGAAACCAAGTGGAGTATAAGAAAAATAAAAAAATAAAGAAAAAATATCAAGTGAGAGAAACTCACTTTTTCTTAAAAAAATATTTTCTTTTTCTTTTCTTTTCTTTTTCTTCCTCTCCCTTCCTTTTTCTCTCTTCTTTTCTTTCTTCCTTTTTCTCTCTCTTCTCTCTCTCTCACCCTCTCTTTACAACGTGAATGTCTAGCAGCACTTCTCTCTCTCTCTCTCTCTCTCTCTCTCTCTCTCTCTCTCTCTCTCTCTCTCTCTCTCTCTCCCTCCTCACCCTTCCCACATCACATCACCTCACCTCACCTCATGTCTCACCACCTACCGCCCTACTCCTATTTATAGTGATTCATTTCACTGGCTATTAAACACGTGGGGAGAAGGCAATTGTTGTTGCTTTGGTTTTCTTCTCATTTGGTCATTTTTTTTCTTTTCTTTCTTTCTTTTGATTTACACCACGTGGACAAGTCTACACATACTTCCATTTTGCAATTCTTTTCATCACATTTTTCTTCTTCTTCTTCTTTTACTTTTATTTATTTTATTATTTATTTATTTCAGGTTGGTTAAATGCACACATGCACCATGCATCTCATGTGCACCGCATGCATGCGCCACATGTATGTGCATGCCGCACATGTGATAGGTGTGTGTAGGCGATTGTTGTGCATGTGTTACATGTAAGCTATGATGTAGATGGATGATGCAGATGGAAGGATGAATCAATGTATAATAGATGGACGGATGGATGTATGGATAGATGGATGGATGTGCGTGATGTGTTTGGTGCATGTGTGTGGTTGTGATGTATTTGATGATGGTACATGGATGATATATATGGATGGATAAATGTATGGCGGGATGAGATCGGGGAGTGGACTTCATGATGTACCTGTGGATTAGTGGTGAGATGGATGTTCATTTGAAATGGATGGACGGTTTGATGGTTGTATCATTGGATGGGTTTATTAGTTAATGAACAGTTGGATCGGATGTCCAAATCAATGGTTGAGATTGAACCAGCTGATCTTGTAGATCAATGGTCACATCAGACTAATTAGGTACGTCGATCAATGGTTAAAATTCGACAGTCAAGATTTATTTGGGTTATTACATTCTACCCTCCTTCAAAGAAATTTCATCCTCAAAATTTACGTACCTATAATGCGAACAAGTGAGGGTATTTCTTTTAGATTTCGGCCTCTCGTTCCCAAGAAGCCTCTTCCTCGGTATGGTTACTCCACTGAACCTTGACTAATGGTATAACTCTTGATTGAAGCACTTGGTCTTTCCGGTCAAGAATACGTACTGGGAGTTCGATATATAAAGTGTCTTCCCGGATCTCTAATGGTTGCCAGTCTATAACATGAGAAACGTCTCGCTCATATTTCCTTAACATTGACACACGGAAAACATCATGAATTCTAGACAACTAAAGTGGTAAAGCAAGTCTATATGCTACAACACCAACCCACTTTAAAACCTCAAATAGACTTATATATCTTGGAGCTAACTTTCCCTTTTTACCGAACCTCATGATGCGTTTCATAAGGGAAATCTTTAAGAAAACGTGATCTCCAACTGCAAACTCTAGATCTCTTCTGTGATTGTCTACATAACTCTTCTGACGAATTTGGGCTACACGTAAACGGTTTCTAATGATAAAAATCTTCTTTGTTGTCTCTTGCACAATCTCTAGTCCAAGCAAACTACCTTCTCCAACTTTTGTCCAATAATTTGGAGATCTACAAGGTCTCCCATACAAAGCTTCATATGGAGCCATGCTAATACTTGTCTGGTAGCTATAATTATAAGCGAACGCGATCAATGGTAAATGATCATCCCAACTCCCTTTGAAATCAAGTATGCAAGATCAGAGCATGTCTTCAAGGATTTGATTCACTCGTTCAATCTGCCCGTCAGTTTGAGGATGAAAAGCGGTGCTAAAAATCAAGAGTGGTTCCCAATGCCTTCTGTAAACTTCTTTAAAAATAAGATGTAAACCTGGAATCCCAATCGGATACAATAGATACAGGCACTCCGTGCAGTCTAACTATTTCTTTAATATAAAGTTTACATAATTCCTCTACAGGATAGGTAGCACATATAGGAAGAAAATGTACGGACTTAGTTAACCAGTCGACGATGACCCAAACTGCATCATGATTATTACGTGTTCGTGGAAATCCCATAATAAAATCCATGGATATGTGCTCCCACTTCCACTCAGAAATCGGTAGTGGTTGTAATATCCCCAACGGCTTCTAATGCTCTGCTTTCACCTGTTGACACGTGAGACATTTGGCCACAAAATCAGCGATCTCCCTCTTCATATTATTCCACCAATATTGTCTTCATACCTCTAGGGTGGATTGTGAACTTAGTGCGGTGTGCCTCGTCCATAATTGCTTTCTTTAATTTAGCCACATTTGATATACATAAACTTCCTTGGGACCTTAATCCACCATCAGTACCAACTTTCCATTCTAACTTACCACCTTTTTCAGCTTCCATTACCTTAGCTTGCAGCCATGAATCTTGTAGTTGAGCTTCTATAACCTTACTAGTTAAGGAAGGTTGAACGGCTAGGTTAAAGAGACGAGCTATAGACGTTTGCAAATTTAATTGGATGTCAAAATCCTTCACTGTATTTAACATTTTCCATCGCTGAATCATGAGGTGAGCAATTACTCCGTGCGGCTTACGACTTAAAGCATCTGCTACTACATTGGCCTTACCTAGATAATATTGGAGGGCAAAGTCATAATCCTTCAAGAATTCCATCCATTGATGCTACCTCATATTCAATTCTTTCTATGAGAAAAGATACTTCAAGCTCTTATGGTTTGAAAATGGCTCGAACTTCTCCCCATATAGATAATGTCTCCATACTTTGAGAGTGAAAACTACAGCTACCAAATCCAAGTCATGAGTAGGGTAATTCTGCTCATGCACTTTCAGCTACTTAGAGGTGTAAGCTACAACCTTACCTTGCTGGATAAGGACACAACCTAAACCTCTATATGAAGTGTCACTGAAGATTAAAAACTTTTCACCACTCGAAGGAATGGTGAGGACAGGTGTTGTCGTCAGCCTAATCTTTAACTCTAAAAATGTTTAATAACAAGTACCATCCCAAATGAACTTTACACCCTTCCTGGTCAATCGAGTTAACAGTGCCGCAATTCGAGAGAAGTATTTGATAAATCTTTGATAATACCCTGCTAAACCAAGAAAACTACGTATTTCGGTCATACTCGTGGGCTGTTCCCACTATAATACTACTTCTACCTTTGAAGGATCTACTGACACGCCCTTCTTTGAAACTACATGGCCTAAAAATTTCACTTCCTCTTTCCAAAATTCATACTTTTCAAATGTAGCATATAATCGATGCTCCTGCAAAGTTTGAAGAGTAACTCTAAGATGTTGCTCATGTTCTTCCTGGGTTTTAGAATATATAAGAATATCATCTATGAATACTATGACAAACTGATCTAGGTGTGGCTTAAATACCCTATTCATCAGGTCCATAAATACTGCTGGTGCATTGGTTAGCCCAAACGGCATTACGAGAAACTCGTAGTGGCCATAACGAGTCCTAAAGGCCATCTTTGGTATGTCCACTTCTTTAATTCTAAGGTGGTGGTATCCTGATTGCAAATCTATTTTGGAGAAAAACTTGGCTTCTTTTAACTGGTCGAAAAGGTCATCTATCATAGGAAGTGGGTATTTATTTTTAATGGTGACCTTGTTCAGCTGGTGATAATCAATAATAATCTCATCAAGCCATCCTTCTTCTTTACAAATAAGACTGGCGTAGCCCACGACAACGTACTCGGCCGAATGAAACCTTGCTCCAATAACTTTTGAATATGCTCCTTTAGTTCCTTCAACTCTACTGGTGCCATACGGTACGGTGCCCTGGAGATTGGTGAGACTCTGGGTATAAAATCTATACTAAATTTGATCTCTCTTCTTGGAGGTAACCCCAGTATGTCTTGAAATATGTCAAAAAACTCACATACGATTGGATTTTGATTGATACTTACTTCATGTGATTCTTTCTCCAAAAGTGCTAAGAAATCGTATAATGATCCATTCTTTTACTTTCCAAGAAACTAGAGTCTCGGTCGCCCAGGAATAGAGAGTGCCACAGTCTTCTCAAAGCAATCCAACTTTACATGGAACAAAGCTAACCAATCCATTCCCAGAATAACATCGAACTCTTACATGTTTAATACGATAAGGTCGGCTAACAATACAGAATCTCCAGCCATGATAGGGCAAGATTTACATATCAGATTTAACACTAAGGAGCTTCCTATTGGTGTAGCAATTACTAAATTCTTATCTAGAAGTTCAAGAGATAGACCCAATGTATGCACAAAAAGAGTCGAATTAAAAGAATGTGTAGCTCCTGAATCAAATAAAACTTGAGCGGGCGAGGAATAAATAATTATGGTACCTTCCACCACTACTCCATTAGCATTTGTATCTGATGGTACTATAGAAAACACATGACCCTAGGCCGGTTGTCGAGAAGCTTGACCTTCATGCCTCTGCTGGTAGTGTTGTTGTTGTGGGCATTGTTGTTACTGAAGGGGTCTTTGTTGCGGATGTCTCTGATACTGTTCCGGTACTTGATGATATGGAGGTCTCTCGTACTATAGCTGAGGTGCTTGATACTATGGCTGAGGTCTTAGATGCATCTTCAGGGGTTCCTGATAATGTGGTTGTTGAGGCGGTTATTTATAAAAATGAGTGGAGTGACCCTCCATTCTGTAGTTATAACATTTACCTATAAATCAGTTCATTGGCTAAGCAGGAGTTGAGGTGTTTGTTACTGTCATCTTCAGCTTCTTAGAAGCATCGTGCTCTGCTTGAGATGTATTCGGTGCAGCCTTAGCATTACTCTTCACTTCTATCTTCTAGTTACGACTTTTCCAAAATTCTTTGTTGTCTTGCTCTATCATTAGAGCCCGTTCTACTACATCAGCATACAATTTAAGCTTAAGTGGAGTCATCTTGTTAAGAATTGACCCTCTCAGACCTCGTTCAAACTTCTTAGCTTTGCGAGCTTCATCCTGAATCAAATATGGGGCAAAATGGGATAATTCAATAAATTTAGACTCATATTGGCTTACAATCATCTCCCCCTGTTCTAAGCTTATGAATTCCTCTACTTTCTACTCCCTTACACACTCAGGAAAGTATTTCTCACTGAACATATCCCATGTCCATGCAGAATCTTCTTTAATTGTTCTACCAATTGTCTCCCACCAGTGGTTGGCCTCTCCCTCTAACATAAAAAACATAAGTGTAATCTTCTGCTCCTCATCACATCCTAAACAGTAAATATCCTCTCTATTTGCTTTTTCCACTTTTCTACCTCCATAGGGTCCAACAAACCTTCAAAAGTAGGTGGCTTCAATCTATTAAATTTCTCTATTAAGCCCCTAATGCCATCCTGCACAACTTGGGTGGCTCCTCTATTATCGCAGCGAATGTGTTGTCTAAGAATGGCTGCCATGTCATCTAAAGCACGAAAAACCCCATCAAGTGACTGACCACTTTCGATGGACCCGGGTGTGGCCGCCACAGGACTGGCTCTACCTCTACCTCTATCTCCACATCGGCTCCCAGACATGTTCTAAAGCAAATAATAAGTTTTAGATAACATATAAGGGTGGATCACTAAAAGAAAATACTACAAGTTAAGTTTTGATCATAACATACCAACACTCGTAAGGGATATATCCTAATTTCTAAAGTGACTAAATTTTCAAGTAACACCCTAGGTCCTCAATGATTCTAAACCTAGGCTCTGATACCAATCTGTCATGCCCCAAAATTTGGCACCTGGATATATCCAACCTCGAGTCCATACCCGAAGGCATGACTTATATTTTGTATGTTTACATTTCACAATCCACATATATATTGACAAAATGATCTCATTCATAAAATATAATAATTTAAAATTTTAATAATCAAACATTTATTTAAAGGAGAATAAAATGTCCATGTTCCGACTATTCAAGATTATCATCAAACACATGTCATCGTCATGCTATCATACTATACTGAATATTTATTACACTTATTTAGAAATTGGCAAGGAAACAAAATATAAATAAAAGAAAATCTCTTTAAGCTCCTCCATGAGATCCTAATCCTAAAATTTTAAAATCCCAACAGGGTAAACTGCGAAGCCTAGTGAGTAATCTCAACATAGATTTCAAAATAACCTCATATAATATGAATAAAAATGTATTAAAAGATATAATACCTATTTAGGTAAAACAACAAATGAGGAGATTTAATAAACACAAATTTTCAATGTAAATTCAAAGAAATATGAATTAATAAGATCAACATATGCTATACTCAATGATAACATGTGCGGTTTATTCTTTTTAACACCAGGGCTAGTTTACACTGGTTGGCCAACACCTGCGCCAATACAACACCTAGACTGGCAATGGGAATCTCTTGCATGACATGCTCACCCATCCAAAGGGCACTTGGTGAGAGACCCATTTGTACATTAGCTAGTCAGACTACTACCTTATCGAACCTGGCAGTGGGAACCTTTTGCAATCCTAACATGCTCACCTACTCAAAGGGTACAATAGAGGTTCCTAAAGGTACCAGTGAGGTTTCTGTGACTTTTAACCCAAGGGTCTTAATCGCCCCACCTGTTTACGCTTTAGGGATTTTCAACCCGGAGGACTTGATCGCCCCACCTATTTTCTGGTGTTCCAAAAACTGTTCGAAGTATATATAATTTTAATATTTTATGAGCAAAATATTTCTAAGGACAAATTATTTCTAATCATTGTAGATTGTTTGTACAAGATTTAAAGTTCTTACGTGAAAATATATTTATGCAATGCAATCCGTCAAATCTGATCCGATAGTCTAGAAAAGTATTTTGAACTTGAAGTTTTTAAAAAGATGCTCTAAATTTTAATTTTCTTAAATTTATAAAAATAATAATAATAATAAAAGAATTATTAATGCATGGGTAAACAATAATATAAACTTAAAGTTGATTCACAGCTTGCTAATTAAAATAAAGAGAACTACAAAAATCATGTTGAATAAATACAACAAACTATGAATCAAATAAATAAATCAATAAGAGAAAAATGCACAATTATTGAATTATTTACATAATAATAAAAATAAAGGAAACCAAGTGGAGTATAAGAAAAATAAATAAATAAAGAAAAAATATCAAGTGAGAGAAACTCACTTTTTCTTTAAAAAAAATTTTCTTTTTCTTTTTTTTCTTCCTCTCTCTTCCTTTTTCTCTCTCCTCTTTTCTTTCTTCCTTTTTCTCTCTCTTCCCTCTCTCTCTCCCTCTCTATCCAACGTGAATGTCTAGCAACACTTTTTTTCTCCCTCTCCTCAATCTTCTCATGTCACAGCATGTAACACCCTGAAAATCGGGGGTCGAGTAACAACTCAACTCCCGAGTTCCAAAACGTCACTTATGCAACAAATATGATTATGATTTAGTTGTTGTCTGAGTTAGTGCATTAACATGAGTGAGATTATACCAAAAATGCAATTCATACTCCAGATCCAGTGATAAAATGCAAGCGGAAGACTAGAAGATATATATATCACTATCTGTGGAACAAAACAATCTCGATCTGTCTCCAAAGTATGAATGTATCTCTGAGTCACATATACATATATCAAACTAAAAATCAAATGTCATGCGAGAGTCCAACTAGAAAAATTCCGCTGAACTAGGCCACCTATGAGAAGCTGTCAGAAAACTACATGTACGAGAACTCGTCCTGGTCCTCGTAGTAGTCCAGCTCCAGCTCCTGAATCGCCTCGCTATCTGCATCTAAGATAGAGTCTAGCAGGTGTTGCAAACACCGTCCTATAACGTGGGAGTGAGTGATCAACTCAGTGGAATCATAGAGCAAAGATTAACATGTTATCAAATCAATCACGTGATAATAGTAAAGCAAACAATCAGACATTCCTAGATACTAGTATTAATGCAAGGATGAGATGCAGTAATGATGCGGGCCCTCACCGACATACTCCCTCATGCGACGCCATCTTACGTCTGTGGCATGCTTTCTTCCCTCAATGCTCACACATCCAGGAACATACAATGCGATATGGATATGATTACCGAGTTTTTATTAGTCCTTGTAAACAGTAGGATTGGGAAACTAAGGTACTTCCCTTATATCATTCCCAACAAGGATCCTATCTAGGGTCGTCACTCCTATTAGTCTCATACGATGATATATTTCTAGGTCACTGCAAGGGCTGCCAGGGCTGTTGCAAGCACTCGTTGCTCCGCTCCCCCATCACCTTATCAATATAGGCTTAGTTGTACTCTTATTGCTACGGAAGGGTCATCACCTCACGTAGACTCAGAATACACTCGAGGTCACTACAAAGGGCTCGTCACCAATCAGAGTAGGCCGACAGCTTGAATGTAGTGTCCCATACCACCACAATCGGCTCACAAGTCTGAGGTGCTCACTGGTCACTACGGGGAGATTTGTGGCCCTAGCGTAGGCCAACAGCTCGACCATGGTGTCCCATACCACCATGCCCGGCTCATGAGTCTTAGTGGATCAAGGTACTATGGTTATCAGGGTTTTCACTAGTAAGTTCAGTACCCTAGGTTCAAGCAGTTATGACCAATACAATGTGAACATACAATGGTCAGTCGGGTTACTTAACGAGCTCGACTAGTACGAGCGCACCTCAAGCTGAATGACATGAAGTGCATAAGCACCTCGTATGGCCTAACCACTGCCGTCAACCAAAGCACGACTCGGGTTCGTTGATGCGTCCTTCGTGGCGAATAGAATGCAACCACGAATTCGAATCTGTTATTGACTGCCTGGACTAACGTATAGCCCCAAACACTTGTAATTTAATTCACCGATCATATGAGAGTGACAGAAATGAAATACAAATAATCTAAGCATGTTAGCAACATGTTATAACATACAACATAAGCAATTCAACCAAACACAAGTATTTCATATATATAAGGAAATCAATTCAATATAACAAACATGGAGGAAATCATGCACATCATCATATCAGTTGAGAATCCAATCTCAAAACTAATCTACAACAACATTTACTCAATACTTACTTATACAAAACTTTATACAAACAGTTAATCTACACACCTTAGCCTACATAGCGTATGTCGGCCAATAATGTGCATTAGGGCGAATCTCTTCACCGAACAGATCATACACGGATAACTAGTATAGGTACACGACAAATACACATGGCAATCATATTAGAAAAATACGTACGTATACAGTAATTCCTAAAAATACCTAAAATACCCTAAATCTCATATTCTCCATACGTATTCAAAATGAAAAAAGACAGCATGTTCTACATGTTAAACAGCATCCTTGTCACTAATCTACCATTAAACGGCATTAAAAGCTTTGAAAACAGGTAACCTAAGCATCTAAAATCCTCACCTTACGCCGTAGAAGCATAACGAATTAAATAGAAACTCTATACTTCGTCAACGTCAATATGACGACATATATCACAAGATAAGTCAGCTACTTCGCTACTTGTATTGATAGAAATCCTAAAACAAATCAAGGTTAGGGTTTTCTTACCTAGAATGAAGTCAGAATCACCGGAAGAGTGATTAGAACACGATGGCTAAGTACGTGTAGAAGCAGGATCGAGTGACAGGAGCTTTCCCTCACAACTCTCACATAATCTCTCTCTTTTCTCTCTTCTCTTTCGTAGGGTTTCTTGCAAATTCGTATGAGAGGGATGTGAGAGGGTTTAAGGTCCTTAAATTGGTTAGAAACTCACCTATTTAGACTTTAAACTAAGGTATACTTGGGTTATAACTAAATTGGGTCTTTTTCGATCCAAAAGAACATTTCTGGAGGTCCCCTAACTAAATGCGGTCGGACTTAAGCTTATGGATACTGGATCCTGATCACATTAAGTTTTCAGTTCGATCGGGTTTCCAGATCGCACGTGGCAGACCAGTTTCAGTTCAGCAGTCATCGAAACTCGATCAGGGATTCCAAGTACACTGACATGAGTGGGAAATATTCCCTGATCCGAGGGTGTATTTGTGTTAGATTCCAACGGTCTGAATGCTTATAATTAACCCGCAAGTGACACGTGCCAGATTTATTTAAATCACGTTTAATTTATAAAGAATTCTACTCTTTCTCACACTCCTTGCTCCAGGCTCAATGAAATAGTCTCAGGACATCATTTGAACTTAATTTTCGGGGTGGTAGTCAAGTCCAACTACGCGGTCATAATGGTCTAAGTTCATTGCTACCAGACTCACGACGTGCGGTCAGAAAGCATTATGAAGTTTCAAAGGGTTCCTGGGAGCAAACGGGTTTAGAGTTTGATCCTAGGTTTCAGGATGTTATAGCATCATTAATTCTACAAGTTTTAGGTATTGCAGAATGTATTTAAAGCGAACAGTACTAATTTCACAGCCAGTCTAATGTAACGCTAGGTAACTTAGGTTCATTTCTAAGAGAATTAGTCCTAAGTGATTTCTGATCGAGGTGGTACTCGGGTCTTGGTATGGGATTTTTCGGGATGTTATAATTTACCCCCCTTAACAATAAATTTCATCCTCAAAATTTGTACCTTTTCGTACTCCTCGAGAAGCTGTGGGTAATTCTTTTTTATTTCGACTTCTGTCTCCCATGTAGCCTCCTCTTTAGTGTGAAGCGTTCTCAACACCTTCACATGGGGGATGACCTTGCTACGTAATACCTGCTCCTTCCTGTCTAATATACGTGTCGGTCGCAGTATATATGTAACATCCTCACCTAACTGCACCTGCTCCCATCTAATGATATGGGAAGGATTAGGAACGTACTTCTTCATCATAGAAATATGAAATACGTTGTGTACGCTCGAGAGAGGCGTACGCAAAGCCAGACGATATGCCACTGAACCCACACGGTCAAGAATCTGGAATAGACCAATAAATCACGGTGCTAGCTTCCCCTTCTTCCTGAACTGAAGAATTCCCTTCATAAGGGAAACTCTCAAAAATACGTGATCTCCAACTGCAAACTCTAGCGGGCGCCGTCTCGTATTGGCATAGCTCTTCTGCCTGCTATGCGCTGTAATAAGTCGGCATCTGATGATGTCAATCTTCTCTAAGGTCGCCTGCACTAACTCTGGGCCAATCAATCTGCGCTCGCCGCCCTCTGCCTAGTAATGCGGTGCTCGACAAGGACGCCCATACAAGGCCTCATAAGGTGTCATACCGATACTCTCCTGAAAACTGTTATTGTACGCAAACTCCACATATGGAAGATAATCATCCCAACTGTCTTTAAAATCCAACACGCAAGCATGCAGCATATCTTCCAAAATTTGGTTTACCTGTTCTGTCCGTCCGTCTGTCTGTGGGTGGAAAGCAGTACTGAACTTCTACTTCACACCTATAGCTTCTTGGATGTGAGTCCAAAAAATAGAAGTAAAGCGTGTGTCTCTATCCTACACAATCTCTAAGGGAACTCCATGCAGACGCACTATCTCTCTGATATATAGCCTGACCAACTCGTCTACAGAGTTCGTGACTCTGATCGGTAGGAAGTGCACCGACTTCGTCAAACGATTGACGATCACCCATATAGAGTCATAGCCCTTCCTCTTCTCCGGCAGTCCCGAAATGAAATCCATAGAGATAAAGTCCCACTTCCACTCAGGTATAAGCATAGGCTGAAGGAGACCAGGAGGTCGGTGGTGCTCTGCCTTCACCTGCTGGCAAGTGAGACAACGGGACACGAAATCTGCGATGTGGGTCTTCATGCCATCCCACCAATAGGTCCTCTTCACATCACGATACATCTTTGTGTTGTCCGGATGCATCGAAAGTCTGGAACTGTGCGCAGGCTTGAGAATCTCTCGTCTTAAGTCAGGGATATCTGGGACGCATAGGCGGCCACGATAACGTAAGCACCCATCCATTCCAACTTACCACTTGGGGTCTGCATCGTCACTGGCCTGCTCTTGAAGCTCAGTCAGACGCTCATCATCTCTCTGTGCCGTGATGACCCTGTCATCGATAAGAGGTCGCACCTGAACATGTGCGATAAACTCAAATGGCTCCTCCACATTGAGTTTCTACTCAAAGTCTCGTAAAAACTCAACCATGTCCCACTCAGCTACCATCAGTGGAGCCGCAAACTCTATCACCTTCTTGCGGCTCAATGCGTCAGCCACAAGGTTCGCCTTGCCAGGATGGTAGGAAACCTCGAACTTAAAGTCTTTAAAGGTCTCCATCCATCGCCGCTACCTCATATTCAGTTCCCACTGCGTGAATATATATCTAAGGCTCTTGTGGTCGCAAAAGAGCTCGAACTCCTCTCCGTAGAGGTAATGTCTCCAGAACTTCAGTGCAAAAATGACAGCTGCCAACTCAAGGTCGTGTGTAGGGTAATTCTCCTCATGCTTCCTCAGCTATCTCGAGGCATATGAAATCACCCTGTCCTTCTGCATAAGGACACAACCCAGACCAACGCTAGACGCATCGGTGTATATCGTATATTTAACCCCTTGCTCTGATAATACTAGCACAGGAGCCGACGTTAGCCTGTCCTTCAGCTCCTGAAAAGTTGCCTCCACCTTTTCATTCCAGGCGAACTTCAAATCCTTCCGTGTCAACTGAGATAGAGGTCTGGTAATCTTTAAGAAATATCGAATGAAACGTCGATAGTAGCCTGCCAATCCCAGAAAACTCCTCACCTCAGTGACTGAACCAGGCTGCTCCCAATCCTGTACCTCAGCTACCTTAGCAAGGTCTGGAAAGAGAAAGTCAAGTTGTTGGGGTACATAGTGTATCTAGGACCAATCGTAAGAGGTCCTCATGCTCCTCTCGACTCTTGGAGTATATCAAAATGTCGTCTACAAACACGATAACGAACCAATAGAGGAACGGTCGAAATACCCTGTTCATCAGTCCATGAACACGGCTGGTGCGTTCGTAAGACCAAACGACATCACGAGGAACTCATAATGTCCAAAGCTAGTCCTGAAAGCCATCTTCTGCACGTCCTCACCCCTGATGCACAGCTGGTGATACCCTGACTGTAGATCAATCTTCGAGAAGTACTATGCTCCTCTCAGTTGATCAAACAGGTCATCAATCCTGGGCAAAGGGTACTTATTCTTCACCGTAATTTGATTTAGCTTGCGATAATCAATACATAACCACAATGAACCGTCTTTCTTCTTCACAAACAACACGGGTGCTCCCCAAGGAGACACACTCGGCCGTATGAAGACAGCCTCCAACAAATCATTGATCTGTTTCCTCAACTCCTCCATCTCACACAGGGCCATGCGATACGTCGGCAGTGAGATGGGTGTCGAACCGGGTACCAGGTCGATAGTAAAATCGATCTCACGCTGAGGTGGCAACCCAGGAATCTTCATGAACACGTCCTCATAATCACGGACTATTGGCGTGCTCTCAAGTGTCGGAGTGTCGGGGCATCAACATCCCTCAATAAGGAAGCGTAGAAAAGTACTCGAAAGGGACAACTGACTTACACCGGAAACGTAAAGGACGTGCCCTCTGGCTCGTAAACTGTCACTGTACGGGTCTCGCAGTCAATCTCGGCCCTCCCTACAGTCAGCCAATCCATGCTAAGAATGACGTCTAAATAATAGAGGGAGGGGTCGACGACAAGGTCAATAGCCATCGTCCTATTCCTTAGATCTAGTAAACAACCCTCACACATCATAGTGGCATCAGAAAAGGTCCCGTGTGCTGAAAGAACTCGCACCCCAACCATCCGAGTAGTTCGTAGCCCAAGGCGCTTGACTACTGAATAAGATATCAATGAAATCATGGATCCTGTATCCACCATCAGGAATATAGGAGTACCTCCAATGTGGGCTGTGACATCAAAATCCAAGGGTGAGGTAGTCTCTTTCCCGGATGCCTCTGCTGTCAATGCATGTATCAGAGCCTGCTGTGGACAGTTCGGCCGCGGTACCATGGGCCATTGAGGTGGCCAGAACTGAGGTACGGGAGGTCTGAAAGAAGGATGTGCAGGAGCCGACCGTAACGGTGGAGCGGATGATCCTGTGGGCGAGGACGGTCGATCTTCTGAGGTGGTGAAAATTTACTATCTCTCATCCGAGCAAAACAGCTCTCTGCAGTGTGACCCGGTCTCCCGCAGTAAGTACAGGTCACACCTGGACGCCTCATCGAAAGTACTGGCACTGTGGTCCTAGGAGGAGAGTCGATGCGAGGCCTCTTGCTGAGGAATGGCCTGCTCTGGGTATCTGGTCGTGGCCTAGCGACCATAGGGCCATAAGAACGTGTCAAGCGATCTACATCCTACTCTGCCCACATAGACATGTGTATCAGCTCGGCATAAGAGGGTATGCTGACACAACATATCTTTGACTGAATATCAGGTCGCATACCCTCAGAGAAACGTCGTATCCGCATCTGCTCATCCGCAAGTATCATAGGGACATATCTGCCCAACTCTGTAAATCGATGCTCGTACTCCGTAACTGACATGCCTCCCTGCCTGAGGTGCAAAAACTCATTCTCCCTCTTGTGTCGGTAGGTCCGCAGATAGTACTTCTCATGGAAACAGAACTCGAATGCTGCCCAAGTCCATATGTAGCCAACTGCAACTATCCGCAATACGCTATCCCACCATAAACTGGCCTCTCTCTCGAACATGAAAGTGACCAACTCAACCTGCTCAGACTCCGAGCAGTGCAGCATCCTCGACATCTTCGAGATGCGGTCGAGCCAGTACTCAGCCTCTTCAGGTCTGTGAGAACCCGCAAAAGTAAGAAGCCGCAAGCACTGAAATCGCTCAAGTAGGCCTCTAGTATCAGCAGCATTCCCCGTAGGGTAAGAAGAAGGTGCAGGATGAGCCATACCCTCATCTTGAGTCAAAGTCCCAGCATCCTTAGCTGGATGCACAGATGACGCAGGTGGAGTCGCACTCCCACCCTGGATTAAGGCCCCAGTGATAGTAGTCAAAAGCTGCTGATGCTGCTGGTGCATCATGGTCATCAACTGTTCAAACTTATTAGGAGGTGGAGCAGGCTGAGGCACATATTGCGTCAAGGAAGACGCACGATACTGCTCGTGAACAGGTGGTGTGAAAGGTGGTGGTCCGACTGTTGGACCTGCAGAAGGTTGAGACTCAGGTGTAGTCTCACGAATCAGGCCCATAACAGGATCCATATGATCATCACTCTGGGGAGGGACCTGATCCATCAACTCTCCCAGGGTAAGACGTGCCGTGAGTAACCTTAGGTGGCATTCCCTATATTCAAAATAGGGTGCAACCCAGTCAGTTTCAGCTATAGCACATACACCACAACAATCACTCACATAGCAAGCCGAAGCAACTCCATGCATTTCATTAAATCAAAATTTATCACAATACAAGAGATATATCTTTACATGCATCATGACAAGAAACACATGGGAAACTAAGTTAGTTAAAGCTACAACTGTAACATAATTCAACTACTGAGCCTTCTAAGGCTCATACGCAGAAAACAGAAAATAACCTAAATACAACCAACTACATCTGTGATATAATCACTCGCCCGAGTCTAGCGAGGGAGGAGGGGCACCCTTATCCTGCAGACAACACAGGATAGCCTTCAAGGTGTGAGTCACCTTGCCAAACTTCCTCTTCATGACGGCCTTGGTATCCTCAAGCTCTTATTTTACCTCGACCCAGAGTTCTTGGACTTTCCGTCGCAAAGCAACCTGACTCTCCTCAAGTCGGGCTACGTGACCATCCCTAGCAGCCCGAGTCACGGGAGGACTCTCATCAGTATCCTGAGCCTCTTCTTCTTCTTCTTCCTGGCCTTCTTCCTCTATTTCTGCCCCACCTTCTTCTTCACTTTCATCCTCTTCACTATAATATTCACCCTCGCTGTCATCATCAAGCCGAGCCTCACGCTGTCGAGGCCCTATCTTCATCTGGTTCATAGTAGCCTCATTGATGAAATGAATCGGCATAGGCAACTCCAGCCCAAGTCTGTAAGCAAACTCAAGCGCAATCTTGCATATAAGCCCGCCAAAGGGAAGTGACTCAGACGTTCTTCTCGATTTCTCTATGAGGATGATCTGTCGTAGCACAAACGTGGGCATACACACGTTCTCTCCCTGGCCCACTTGATACAAGAAATCTACCATGAGACGCGTGTATTCACTGCGATTGCTCCACCTGGGATAAACATTAAATGTGCAGATGTGGTGAAGTAGACGAAAATCATCCGACATATGGGTCACTAAGAGGCTCTTATTACGCTGCCACTCAACTAAACCACCACATAGAAACCTGGTGCGGCTATCTCGCTCATGAACACTCCTCAGATTCTTAACACTTGGATATACCTCGCTAAGAGGCACGTTCAGAAGTCGAGCTATCAACCGAACATCGATCGTGGCTTCCCGATCTCTATCAAAGGGAATCCTGAACTGCAGTGGCTCTAGCGTAGGGTCCCGAATATGAGTGTGAAAGGCACGAATAGTGCTCACGTTCACACGAGACTGGCCTTCAAATAACGGACCCCAGCTGGCAGCTTTAATACGCTCGAATAATAGATACTCACTAAAGAGCCGCCCATCCACATGCGCTTCAAATAGAACCCTGTGGTCCTCATAAATTCCATGGGGTAGTTCTGCCAACCAAGCCCTTCCAGTAGGGGATCGGGGATCAAGATCCCGCTTCATCTGAAACTCTTGAGCGACACTTGAACTAGCGGTGCCACCTCTTGGCTTCCTTGAACATGAGGGGCGACTAAGCCCAGCTTCATCAGTGGCACCCTTCCTCTTACCCATGAGAGAGAGGACGGTGGAAATCGAGAATATAGCTGCCACAAACTCAAAGAATGCCATGGAAAGTGAATGAAAAGGGGAATAAGGGTTGAGGTTTCTGATTCTCCATGGGTTTGAGACCCAACAGGGGTTGTAAAGGGCCCCAAATGCTTAGTTAGAAGAAGGAGAAAGGAAAATATGGGTTGGGTTGGAAGCTTACACAGTTTGAGCTTCAAATAGAGGATGTAAGAGCTCAAAACGTGAGATAACGGAGAGAGAGGGGAGTGTGTACCACTGCAAATGATGAAGGGGTGTGGATTGTGGCAGAAAACAGTGATGGGAGTGGTTGGAAATGAGATTTGAGAGGGAAAACAACAAATAGGAGAGAAAGGGAGAGCTTGAGGGTGTGTTTTATGAAGGAGGTAGTAGTTTGGGGTGGTTTTGAGGGACGGCCCATGTACCAGGGGGTTACCCTAACCCTCAAATGCCATCGGCCCGAAGGCCAGACCAAACTAGGCCCTCTAACCGGTGATGCCTCGCCGAACCGGCAAGGTCCTCGCCGACCTCTGTGATGTTCGAAGATGCCTCGCCATTTGGGCGAGGTCCTCCTGCCCTAAGGACCCCAAATGTATGTGGGTCCCACCTTGGATCATTCTGGATTAGCGTGGGTAAGCCCACGACTCCGTTTCGAACCATTTCAGGTTATTTCGGGTACGGACTATTGCACATCCACATTTAGTAATTTTTAACTGCTGGGATAGGGTCAGCAAGGGTCTAGGATCATCCACACACGAACTAGAAGTGGTCCGGGGTCATTTCATGCGACCATGGATGCACACAAACTCGATCATTTTGATCGATTTGGGTGAACTTCGCCAATTGGCGAAGCTAGGATCCTAATGGTGTTTCTATGTCTTTATCGCACCCACCTAAGTCAAAAGGGCAACAACGTATGTCGTGTGACCATAACCTAGGTCTAGTTTAATCCAAATCATGCTCTGATACTAACTTGTAACATCCTGAAAATCGAGGGTCGAGTAACAACTCAACTCTTAAGTTCCAAAACGTCACTTATGCAAAAAATATGATTATGATTTAGATGTTGTCTGAGTTAGTACATTAACATGAGTGAGATTATACCAAAACTGCAATTCATACTCCAGATCCAGTGATAAAATGCAAGCGGAAGACTAGAAGATATATATATTACTATCTGTAAAACAAAACAATCTCGATTTGTCTCTAAAGTATGAATGTATCTCTGAGTCACATATACATATATCAAACCAAAAATCAAATGTCATGTGATAGTCCAACTAGCAAAATCTCCCTGATCCAGGCCACCTATACGAAGCCGTCAGAAAACTACATGTACGAGAACTCATCCTGGTCCTCGTAGTAGTCCGGCTCCAGCTCCTGAATCGCCTCCCTATCTGCATCTAAGACAGAGTCTGGTAGGTGTTGCAAACACCGTCCCGTAACATGGGAGTGAGTGATCAACTTAGTGGAATCATAGAGTAAAGATTAGCATATTATCAAATCAATCATGCGATAATAGTAAAGCAAACAATCAGACATTCCTAGATATTATTATTAATGCAAGGATGAGATACAGTAATGATGCGTGCCCTCACCGACATACTCCCTCATGTGACGCCATCTTACGTCTGCTGCATGCTTTCTTCCCTCAGTGCTCTACATCTTCCAGGCACATGCAGTGCGATATAGATATGATTACCAAGTTTTTATTAGTCCTTTCAAACAACAGGATTGGGAAACTAAGGTACTTCCCTTATATCATTCCCAACAAGGATCCTATCTAGGGTCGTCACTCCTAGTAGTCTCATACGATGATATATTTCTAGGTTGCTGTAAGGGCTGTCAGGGCTGTTGCACGCACTCGTTGCTCCGCTTCCCCATCACCTTATCAATACAGGCCTAGTTGTACTCTTGTTGCTATGGAAGGGTCATCGCCTCACGTAGACTCAGAATACGCTCGAGGTCAATACAAAGGGCTCGTCACCAATCAGAATAGGCCGACAGCTCGAATGTAGTGTCCTATACCCCCACAATCGGCTCACGAGTCTGAGGTGCTCACTGGTCACTACGGGGAGGTTTGTGGCCCCAACGTAGGCCGACAGCTCGACTACGGTGTCCCATACCACCATGCCCGGCTCATGAGTCTTAGTGGATTAAGGTACCATGGTTATCAAGGTTTTCATTGGTAAGTTCAGTACCCTAGGTTCAAGCAGTTATGACCAAACAAGGTGAACATACAATGGTCAGTCTGGTTACTTGACGAGCTCGACTAGTATGAGCGCACCTCAAGATGAACGAAATGAAGTGCATAAGCACCTCGTGTGGCCTTACCACTGTCGTTAACCAAAGCACGACTCGGGTTCGTTGACACATCCTTCGTGGTGAATAGAATACAACCCCGAATTCGAATCTGTTACCGACTGCCTGGACTATCGTAAAGCTCCAAATACTTGTAATTTAAGTCAATGATCATATGAGAGTGACAGAAATGAAATATAAATAATCCAAGCATGTTAGCAATATGTTATAACATACAACATAAGCAATTCAACCAAACACAAGTATTTCCTATAAATACCTAAAATATCCTAAATCTCATATTCTCCATATGTATTCGAAATGAAAAATAGACAGCATGTTCTACATATTAAACAGCATCCTTGTCACTAATCTACCATTAAACGGCATTGAAAGCTTTGAAAACAGGTAACCTAAGCATCTAAAATCCTCACCTTACGCCGTAGAAGCGTAACGAATTGAATAGAAACTCTATACTTCGTCAACGTCAATATGACGACCTATATCACAAGATAAGTCAGCTACTTCGCTACTTGTATTGATAGAAATCCTAAAACAGGTCAAGGTTAGGGTTTTCTTACCTAGAATGAAGTCAGAATCACCGAAAGAGTGATTAGAATACAATGGCTAAGCACGTGTAGAAGCAAGATCGAGTGATAGGAACTTTCCCTCACAACTCTCACACAATCTCTCTCTTTTCTCTCTTCTCTTTCCTAGGGTTTCTTACAAATTCGTATGAGAGGGATGTGAGAGGGTTTAAGGTTCTTAAATAGGTTAGAAACTCACCTATTTAGACTTTAAACCAAGTTATACTTGGGTTATAACCAAATCGGGTCTTTTTTGATCCAAAAGAATATTTCTGGAGGTCCCCTGACTAAATGCGGTCAGACTTAAGCTTATGGATGTTGGATCCTGATCACATTAAGTTTTCAGTTCGATCGGGTTTCCAGATCGCACGTGGCGGACCAGTTTCAGTTCAGCGGTCACTGAAACTCGATCAGGGATTCCAAGTACACTGACATGAGTGGAAAATGTTTCCTAATCTGAGGGTGTATTTAGGTCAGATTCCAACGGTCTGAATGCTTATAATTAACCCGTAAGTGACACGTGCCAGATTTATTTAAATCACATTTAATTTATAAAGAACTCTACTCTTTCTCACACTCCTTGCTCTAGGCTCAATGAAATAGTCTCAGGACATCATTTGAACTTAATTTTTGGCGTGGTAGTCAAGTCCAACTACGCGGTCATAATGGTCTAATTTCATTGCTATTGGACTCACGATGTGCGGTTAGAATCCATTACGAAGTTTCAAAGGATTTCTGAGAGCAAATGGGTTTAGAGTTTGATCCTAGGCTTCAGGATGTTATAGCATCATTGATTCTACAAGTTTTAGGTCTTACAGAATGTATTTAAAGTAAACAGTACTAATTTCATAGCCAGTCTAATGTAGCGCTAGGTAACTTAGGTTCATTTCTAAGAGAATTAGTCCTAAGTGATTTCTGATCAAGGTGGTTCTCAGGTCTTGGTACGGGATTTTTTGGGACGTTACATAGCACCTCACCTCACATCTCACCACCTACCACCCTACTCCTATTTATAGTGATTCATTTCACTGGGTATTAAACACGTGGGGTGAAGGCAATGATTGTTGCTTTGGTTTTCATCTCATTTGGTCATTTTTTTTCTTTTCTTTCTTTCTTTTGGTTTACACCATGTGGAAAAGTCTACACATACTTCCATTTGCAATTCTTTTCATCACGTTTTTCTTCTTTTTCTTCTTTTACTTTTATTTATTTATTTATTTATTTATTTTAGGTTAGTTAAATGCACACATGCACCATGCATCTCATGTGCACCGCATGCATGCACCACATGTATGTGCATGCCGCACATGTAATAGGTGTGTGTAGGTGATTGTTGTGCATGTGTCACATGTAAGCTATGATGTAGATGGTTGATGCAGATGGATGGATGGATCAATGTATAATAGATGGATGGATGGATGTATGGATAGATGGATGGATGTGCATGATGTGTTTGGTGCATGTGTGTGACGTATTTGATGGTACATGGATGATATAGATGGATGGATGGATCAATGTATAATAGATAGACGGATGGATGTATGGACAGATGGATGGATGTGTGTGATGTGTTTAGTGCATGTGTGTGGTTGTGATATATTTGATGATGGTATATGGATGAAATAGATGGATGGATAAATGTACAGCGGGATGAGATCGGAGAGTAGACTTCGTGATGTACCTGTGGATTAGTGGTGAGATGGATGTTTAGTTTAGATGGATGGACAGTTTGATGGTTGTATCATTGTACGGATTTATTCGTTAATGAACAATTGGATCGGATATATCCAAATCAATGGTTGAGATTGAACCAGTTGATCTTATAGATCGATGGTCACATCGGACTAATTGGGTACGTCGATCAATGGTTAAATTTTAATGGTTAAGATTTATTTGGGTTATTACAGATTCTCTCGGGTTTTGCAAATGCACGACGTCTTTCTCGAAATAAATGCGAGCCTGAAACTCCTGGCCTGGGTATTGCATTGGTGCATAAAACGCAGCGTTGGAACCGCGACAATAGTACTGTCACAATAGTACAAATCTCGGATCGAGATAACTCAGATCTACGGTATACGACTTAGGGTCACGTGCAAAGGTCGGTTACAGGTCAGGGGTTGCTGAAATTCGACAAGGAGGACCGTAGAAGTCTAAGGAATGGTATGGACTAGGATACAAGCCTTACATATCTCCTCAATGTCTTTTGGATCTTGAATGGTAGGTGTGGTGGAGTTCATAAATCTAACTTCAGTTTGGATCTCCCTCTAGGTTGTTAAAGCCTTCAGGAGGAACCCGCTTTGATACCAATTGAAATTGTTGTAGAACCACTGTTTATCGAAGTATTGATATATGGCTAAACGTCCTAAAGGGGAGAGGGGTGAATAGGCTTTTAAAATTTTAATCCTTCTTAACTAAAATTCTACCAAATTTGACATAAGTTAAGAAGACAACATGAATAATGAAAATCTAACTGCTGCATTATATCAAAACATGTATTGTGCATAATTTAAACATTCAATCCACTACGCCAAAACAGTGAAAAAAGGATGGTAGAAAACTGTCTCAAAAGGCCAAAAAGGACCGTCCTGGACCGTCGCAGCGGCGGTCAAATTTTGACGTGTCGTATTTTTTAAAGGACGGCCATAAATCATCTCTAAAAAAGGACGGTCATGGACCATCTCTAAAGAAGGACGGTCAAAGACCGTCTATAATGATACGTAATCAGTGGACTTGTATGAAGCTGAAAAGGACGGTTTATGACCGTCCGTAAAAAGGATGGCCCATGATAGCCAATAAAAAGGATGGTTATAGACCGTCTCGTATGACTTACAAAAAGACGGCCATAGACCGTCTCTTATGAACTGAAAAAGGACGGTCATGAACCGTCTCTTAGGAGTCTGAAAAGGACGGTCATAGACCGTCTCTTATAAACCTGAAAAGGACGGTTATGAACCATCTCTTATGAGTCTAAAAAGGACGGTCATGGACCGTCTCTTATGAACCTAAAAGGGACGGTCATAAACCGTCTTTTAAAAGGATGGTCTTCAACCGTCTCGTATTTCCATATACACTTGTTCATATCATATTCTTCCTAATATACACCTGTCATATACACCTGTTACAACATCATATTCTTCCTGATATACACCTGTTATATAATATATTTCATCATATTCACATTCACATTCACATCCATATGAACCCAAACTACATAAATCCATCTAAACATAAACTACATCCATCCAAACACAAACAATCTTATCCACATTACATTCATCTAAGCATAAATACGCTCACACCAACTCTGCAAAACTCCAAATCATGAGCCAAAATACCAAACAGTTTCTCATCCAACAAAAACCAAAACTAAATCATAATATTCATACTCTATAGAGACTCCCAAGGTGAAGATTTACCTATAGAATATGATGCGATGAGGCGTCTATTCTGTTGCTTTCCTGAATGCAATCAATTGTTCTCTTCTTTGCCAAATACCATAGATATATTTTAAACACTGAATTTAAACACTTACACCAAAGATCATACAAAAACAGAAGAGAAAGACTTACCGGATCATCCCTTTGTTTATAGAACCTCTCTGAGGATCCTGCACAACTTGAAAAATAACTCTTATCAGCACTTGCCGATGCGTTAAAGTTAAGGTTAAGGTTATAGGTTATAGTATATAGGTTTAGGTTAAGGATTAGGTTTAGGTTATACGTTATAGTGTATATGTTATAGCTTTAGGGAATTGAGAATAGGATTAAGGTTTAGGTTTAGGAAATCGGGTTTGGGTTTGGGATGGGGTTTAGGTTTGGGTTTTCAAGTTTAAGTTTAAGTTTAGGTTGGGGAATTGAGATTAGGATTAGGTGTAGGTATAGATTTAGGGATTTGAGAATACATTTCAATTTTAGGTATAAGTTTAGATTTTAGGCTTCAGTTTAGGTTATAGGTTTACGTTATAAGTGTAGGTTATAGGTTTAGGTTTAGGAAATTGAGTTTGGGTTCGGGATCGGGTTTAGGTTTGGGTTTTCAAGTTTAGGTTTAGGTTTAGGTTAGGGAGTTGAGATTAGGATTAGGTGTAGGTCTAGGTTTAGAGATTTAAGAATACATTTAAGTTTTAGGTTTAAGAAATTGGGTTCGGGTTCGGGATCGGGTTTTAGGTTTGGGTTTTCAAGTTTATGTTTAGGTTTAGGTTAGGGAGTTGAGATTAGGATTAGGTGTAGGTTTAGGTTTAGAGATTTAAGAATACATTTAGGTTTTAGGTCATAGGTTTTGGTTTAGGTTAAGGTTATAGGTTTAGGTTTAGGTTAGAAGTTATAGGTTTAGGGAATTGAGAATAGGTTAAGGTTTAGATTTAGAAATTCGGGTTCAGGTTTGGGATCGGGTTTAGTTTTGGGTTTTCAAGTTTAGGTTTAGGTTTAGGTTAGGGAGTTGAGATTAGGATTAGGTGTAGGTTTAGGTTTAGGGAGTTGAGAATACATTTAGGTTTTAGGTTTAGGTTTAGGTTTTAAGTTATAGGTTAAGGTTTAGGTTTTAGGTTTAGGTTTAGGGAGTTGAGAATACATTTAGGTTATAGGTTATAGGTTATAGGTTAAGGTTTTAGATCATAAGTTTTGGTTTAGGTTAAGTTTATAGGTTTAGGTTTAAGTTTAGGTTAAGGTTTATGTTTAGGTTATAAGATATAGGTTTAGGGAATTGAGAATAGGTTAAGGTTAAGGTTTAGATTTAGGAAATCGGGTTCGGGTTCAGGATCGGGTTTAGGTTTTGGGTTTTCAAGTTTAGGTTTAGGTTTAGGTTTGGGAGTTGAGATTAGGATTAGGTGTAGGTTTAGGTTTAGGGATTTAAGAATACATTTAGGTTTTAGGTTTAGGTTACAGGCTAAGGTTTAGGTTTTAGTTATAAGCTATAGGTTTAGGGAATTGAGAATAGGTTAAGGTTTAGGTTTAGAAGATCAAGATCGGGTTCGAGATCGGGTTTAGGTTTAGGTTTTCAAGTTTAGGTTTAGGTTTAGGTCAGGGAGTTGAGATTAAGATTAGGTGTAGGTTTAGGTTTAGGAATTTGAGAATACATTTAGGTTTTAGTTTTAGTTATAGGTTATAGGTTAAGGTTTAGGTTTAGGTTTAGCTTTCGGTTATAAGCTATAGGTTTAGGGAATTGAGAATAGGTTAAGGTTTAGGTTTAGGAAATCGGGTTTAGGTTCTGGATCAGGTTTAGGTTTGGGTTTTCAAGTTTAGGTTTAGGTTTAGGTTAGGGAGTTGAGATTAGGATTAGTTGTAGGTTTAGGTTTAGGGATTTAAGAATACATTTAGGTTTTAGGTCATAGTTTTAGGTCTAGGAAATCGGGTTCGGGTTCGAGATTGGGTTTTAGGTTTGGGTTTTCAAGTTTAGGATTAGGTTTAGGTTAGGGAGTTGAGATTAGGATTAGGTGTAGGTTTAGGTTTAGAGATTTGAGAATAAATTTAGGTTTTAAGTCATAGGTTTTGGTTTAGGTTAAGGTTATAGGTTTAGGTTAAGGTTACAAGCTATAGGTTTAGGGAATTGAGAATAGGTTATGGTTTAGATTTAGAAAATCGGGTTCGGGTTCGAGATCGGGTTTAGTTTTGAGTTTTCAAGTTTAGGTTTATGTTTAGGTTAGGGAGTTGAGATTAGGATTAGGTGTAGGTTTAGGTTCAGGGAGTTGAGAATACATTTAGGTTTCTGGTTTAGGTTTAGGTTTTAGGTTATAGGTTAAGGTTTAAGTTTTAGGTTTAGGTTAAAGTTAGGTTATAGGTTATAGGTCATAGGTTTTGGTTTAGGTTAAGTTTATAGGTTTAGGTTTAGGTTTAGGTTGTGGTTAATGTAACGCCCGTGAAAAATCCGTACTTGGGCTCGAGTACCAACTCGACCCGAAATCGCGTAGAATTAATTTTCATGAAAATTAAGCGTAAGTTAGCTAGCGCAACGCTAGAGTAGCTGGAAAATAGTCCCTGATCACTTTAAATACGTTCTACAAGACCCAAATCGAGTAGAACAAACAACTCTACAACACTCTATAACCTCGGATCAAACTCTAAGCAGGTTTGTTCTCTGGACCACATTGAATTCTTGAATTGGATCTAGACCGCGTGTCGAAGGTCCGATACCTCCTATCTTAGACCGTTAGAACCGCCCAGCTGGACTTGACAATCATCTCAAAAATCAAGTCAAACCGATAATCACAGACTATTTCGTTGAACCCGGACTGAAGCGACCGCGAATAGGGACAGATTTGGAATTTCAAATTCAAATCTGGCACACGACTTGACGCGTCAGTATTAAGCGTTCTGACCGTCGGAATTCATCCAGATTACACCCTCGGATCAGGAAAAATTTCTATTTATTATCATAAGACTTTCAGCCCTGATCTACGTACGGTGACCGCTGAACTGAAACTGGTCCGCCACGTGCGATCTGCGAACCCTGCCAGACTGAAAACTTAATACGAGCTACATCTGGTACACATGAGCTTAAGTCCGATCACACCTGGCTGGTGATTTCTCCGTTCTTTCAAGTACAAAATAACCCTAGAACTTGCTGATTTAGGGTTTATCCAGATTTAGGGCGTGTTAGCTAATGTATTTCATAAATCAGGTTCTCCTACTGCCGTAGACGAAGCGTACACGCTCCGTTCAAAATCACGCTTCCGTAAGAGACTAGGTGAGAATTTTAGACGCTTTGATTGACGGTTTACAACGCTTTCAATGTCGTTTAATAGTAGATTATCGACGGCATCGCCGTTTTACATGTACAACATGCTCTCCATTTCCTGTTTCGTAAATTAACGAAGAATATGAGATTTAGGGCATTTTAGTCATTTGTAGGAAGTACGGTCTACGTGCATATTTTGCTGACGTGATTGACATGGTTTGTTACCGCATTAGGGAGTTAGGAATGTTTGCATAATCAGTTTGGCGAAGAGATTCGTCTAGTTGCGCACTTTGGGTCGACATACTATATGTAGACTTAAGTGTGTAGTGTATGTGTTTGTATAAATGCTTCTATTAGTATGTATTGAATTAAATGATGTTATGTAGTAGTTTGAGATTGATTTCTTGATTAATATGCTGACCTAAATGATTTCCTACATGTTGACCTTATGCATGATTGCATTACATGCATGGAAAGTATGCCTTGAAGATTTGCTTAAGTTGAATGTTATAACATGTGTTAACATGCTCACATGATGTATTTCAATTCCAATACCTTTGCATATAGTGCTAATGTGATTTCATAGGTGTGTATGACTAGACTTAGTCCAGGCAGTCGGTAACAGAGCGAATTCGTGGCTGACTGGTCATAGCCACGAACGACGCGTCGATGAACGTGATTCGTGTTTAGAGTTGGCGGCAGTAGTTAGACCACGCGAAGTGTTTTACGCACTTCATGTCGTTCGACTTGAGATGCGATCGCGCTAGTCGAGCCCGTCAAGTAACCCGACTGGCCGATGTATGTTCACCTTGTATGTGTCATAACTGCTTGAACCTAGGGTACTGAACTTACCATTGTAAACTCTGTTAACCATGGTACCTTGATCCATGAAGACTCATGAGCCGGGCATGGTGGTATGGGACACCGTGGTCGAGCTGTCGGCCTACGCTGGGGCCACAAACCTCCCCGTAGTGACCAGTGAGCACCTAGACTCGTGAGCAGATTATGGTGGTATGGGACACTATATTCTAGCTGTCGGCCTACACTGATCAGGCGACGAGCCCTTTGTAGTGACCGCGAGCGTATTCTGAGTCCACGGGAGGCGACGACCCTTCCGTTGCAGTAGAGTACGGTAGGCCTGTATTGATAAGGTGATGGGGGAGCGGTGCAACGAGTGCAAGCAACAGCCCTGGCAGCCCTTGCAGTGACCTACGAAATATACATCGTATGAAATTACTAGGAGTGACGACCTGTGTTGGGATTGATACAAGGGAAGTACCTTAGTTTCCCAATCCTGCTGTTTGAATGGACTAATAACAACTTGGAAATCATATCACCATAGCATTGCATGTGCCTGGAAGATGTGGAGCACTCTAGGGAGTGTGGCATGCCGCGGTCGTAAGATGTTGCCGCATGAGGGTGATCGTAGGTGAGGGCATACATCACGTCATATCATCTTGCATTAACAACAGTATTAGGATTGTCTGATTTACTGCTTTACTATTATCGCATGATTGAATTGTGAACATACTAATCTTTGCTCTATGATTCCACTGAGTTGATCACTCATTCCCACGTTACGGGATGGTGTTTGCAACACCCACCAGACCCTGTTGTAGATGCAGGTGAGGCTGAGATCCAGGAGGTGGAGCCAGAGATCGACGAGGACCAGGATGAGTTCTCGTATATGCAGTATCACGACAGCTTCCCATAGGCGACCTGGATCGAGGGGACATCGGTGGGACTTTTTTTTTGAACATTATTCTTTTGTTTATGTATATGTATATGAGACTCAGAGATGTAGTCATACTTTGGAGACAGATGAGATTACTTTATTTTTCCATACAGTGATATATACATTGTTTAGTCTTCCGCTTGCTTTTATCACTGGATCTGAAGTATGAATTGCAGTTTTGGTATACTTTTACTCATGTGAATGCTTTAAATCAGACAACATTGAATCATAACCATTTTTGTTGCATAAGCGATGGTCTGGAACTCGGGAGTTGAGTTTATACACGACCCCCGATTTTTAGGGTGTTACAAGTTGGTATCAGAGCGTGAATAAGAGTATACTGGGCCTGGGTTATGGTCTTGCGACGTACGCTGTCACTTTCTTTGACTTAGGAGGGTGAGAGAAGGGTCTCGAAACACTTCTAGGATCGCAGATTCGCCGATAGGCGAAGTCTATTAGAATCGATCGCAAGATCGAGTCTGTAATGCATCTCGGGTCGCGTAAGGCAACCCGAATCGCTTCTAAGCTGTAGGAAGTCAGGTTGAGACGACCTATGAGCGGTTTTAAACCGAAAAAGTGAATCCTTGGGCCGTGGGATGACCACGACTCCCGTAATCAATCGTCAGGGCTTAAAAACCCCGTTTCGCCAAAAATCTTCAAAATTCCTCCTCTAAACACTCTGACCTTCATTTCTTTCTTATCCATTTCATATTAGGCATCAAACCTAATGTGAAAATAACACAAATTAGTACTTTCACAAAATTTTACAGTGAATAGTAAAATTTCATGAAAAATGGCCATAAGGCCATTCTAAATTCACTTTATTTAGAAACTAAGGATCTTGATAGATGTACTGGCTCCTTCTACCCCAAATTCATATGCTGCATCATATGGTTTGGTATCCGGGATTGTGATGTGATTCTGGAAAGCCACGAACACATATTTGGGCTCATACAGACCAAAATACGATGAACTAGGGGGTGGGACATACATTTTTGGAACCCCTGGACCATGGGGGACCAGACCCATGTGGTCCCACCGGCCAACTTGGAAGTTGGCCGGCGATGCCATCGCCGGTCGGGCGATGCATCGCCGACCGGTGGGGTCCGTTGGACCTAAATCTTGGGCGCACGCCCTTAAATAAGGTGTACACCCTCCCTAGGTAGCTCCCATCTCATGAAAACCCCTAAATCATACCCCTCCTTCATAAACAGCCCTCCCCATAGCCCTAAATTTGATTTTCAGCAACCATCTCCAAACTCCGGCCTCCCAAATCACTCCTAGGTCCCTCCTTTGCCAAAACCGACCACCACCCATCACTTATTGGGTGTTGGCAGCCCCTCTTCTTGAAGATCTCACCATTTGGAGCTCCAAAAATCCTCAAATAGAGCTGAAATCGTGAGGTGCTCCATTCTACCTTTTTGTTTGTATTTCTCCTTGAAATTACAGCCTTGGGAAGCTTGAAGCATCCCTCTACGATGCCTAGATTTTCTTTTTCCAGATTGGGCAACCACTTCTTCGCATTTTCATCGTTTTTCATGGCTTTCGTGGAAGCCATTTTGGGCCTTTTATCACTCTCATCATCATATCTTTGATGGGTAAGAGGAAAATCGTAACAGACGAGGCTAGGCCGAGCCGCCCTGCTCGATCGAGAAGACCGCGGGGTGGTGTCGCAAGTTCAAGCGCCGCCGCAGGTCCAGCTGCAGTCCTGGAGTGCCGTACAAAGCGGGATTTGGATCCCCATGCACACCTTGGGCGAACAATTCTGTCAGAGATGCCTCATGGCCAATACACTAATCGCAAAGTGTTATTTGAGGCGGACGTAGATGGACGATTGTTCGGCGAGTATCTGTTGTTTGAACGCATTGAAGCTGCGCATTGGGGTCCGATCTTTGAAGCTCGCGCTCGTGCTAATGTGAGCACCATTCGTGCCTTCTATGCTAGTATCCAGAATCCTACCTTGGAGCTTTTGCAGTTCAAAATCCCTTTTGGTAGAGATCGGATGGCTACGATCGACGTTCGGTTGATTGCGCGACTTCTCAACGTGCCTCTAGGTGATGTGCATCCTAGCGAGAAGAACCTGAGGACTAGACGTGAACGAGATCGCCGTACTAGGTTTCTGTGTGGTAAGTTGGTTCCATGGCAGCCTAATAATAGCCTCAAGGCGACGTACATGTCTGAGGATTTGCGCCTGCTGCATCATATCTGCACGTTCAATGTTTATCCCAGGTCGATGAACCGCATTGAATGTACACGTCTTATGGTCGATTTCTTATTTCTGGTGGCCCAGGGAGAGAACGTATGTATGGCCACTTTCATCTTACGACAGATAGTTCTCATAGCCAGGTCAAGGAGAACATCTGAATCGCTTCCCTTTGGCCGACTTATTTGTAAGATTGCGCTTGAGTTTGCCTATAGACTTGGGCCGAAATTGCCCGTATCGATTCACACCATCGATGAGTCGACAATGGTCAAGATGAAGATTGGGTCGCAATACCGTGAAAATCAACTTGAAAGGGATAGTGGGGATGACTTTGATGATGAGGAAGATCAAAGCGAAGAAGAACCTAGAGCAGAGGTTCAGGAAGAAGTAGAAGAGGAGGCTCAGGATACTGATGAGAGCCCTCCTCCTTCTGCGCAAGCTACTATCGACGACCGCATTGCTCGGATGGAGGAGAGTCAGACCGCTTTACGAAGGGAAGTCCAAGAACTTCGCGCAGAGGTCGCTGATGCCAAGGCCATTACAAAGAAGAAATTTGGCAAGGTGACTCGCACCTTGAAGGCGATCCTGTGTTGCTTACAGGATAAGGGTGCTCCTCCTCCGTCACCAAACTCTGACTAGCGATGCGATCTTTGATGTTATTATCAGTAGTTAGTCATTTCCTGCTTTATGTGTGTAAGCCTGTTAGGGCTAGTGCTTTGTTCATGTTGCTGTTGTTTAACTGTCTTAATTTCCATGTAATTCTCGTCATGATGCTTGTAAGGATATATCTCTTGTATTGTGACAATTTTGATTAATTGAAATGCATGGAATGCCTTTGACTCTTTATGTGGATGATTGTGGTGTATTTGTGCAATTGAGACTGACAAGGTTGCGCCCTATTTTGAATATAGGGAATGCCACCTAAGACTACGCGGAGCACGGTTCGGCTTGCATTGTCAGAGCATATGGATCAGACTCCTTCGCAGTCTGGCACCCATGCGGACCCTGCTGTGGGCCCGATTCCTGAGGCGGTTCGATCGTCTCAGCCTGCCGCTGGTCCTACAGATGGACCACCGCCATTTACGCCATCATTCAGAGAGCCGCATCGCGCATCTACTTCCTCACCGCATCCGCCACAGCCTGCTCCACCCCCTGACAGATTCGAGCAGATGATGGCTATGATGCTGCAGCAACAGCAGCTTCTGACCACCATAGTGGGGACATTAGCCCAGGGTGGGGGTGCGACTATATCTACTCCACCTGCACCACCTGCGCATCCAGCTGAGGATGCCTATACATACGCCCAGGATGAGGGCATGGCTCATCCTGCGCGGCCTGCTTTCCCTGCGGGGAATCCTGCCGACACACGGGGCCTTTTGGAGCGATTTCAGCGCTTGTGGCCTTCTACTTTCACGGGTTCTCACAGACCCGAGGAGGCTGAGTACTGGCTCGACCGGGTGTCGAAGATCTTGCGGATGTTGCACTGCACCGAGGCTGAGCAGGTAGAGCTGGCTACCTTCCTGTTTGAGAGAGAGGCCAGCATGTGGTGGGATAGCGTACTGCGGACCGTTGCCGCAGACTTTGTATGGACGTGGGCAGCATTTGAGTTCCGCTTCCATGAGAAGTATTATCCCCAGACCTACAGGCATGACAGGGAGAATGAGTTTCTCCGTCTCAGACAGGCAGCGATGACAGTTACCGAGTATGAGCATCGGTTCACAGAGTTGGGCAGGTACGTCCCGATGATCCTAGCTGATGAGCAGATGCGCATACGGCGCTTTTTGGAGGGCTTGCGACCGGATATTCGGTCGAAGATGTGTTATGTTAGTTTTCCCTCCTATGCGGAGTTGATTCACATGTCCATGCGGGCAGAGCAGGACGTGGATCGACTTGCGCGATCTCGAGGCCCGGCTGCTTCTAGGCTAGACCGGATTTGCCAGACAGGCCCTTCGCGGGCAAGAGCCTCGCATTAATCCTCCTACTAGGACTACGGCGCCTGTACCACCGTTTCGGCGCCCTGATTTGACATGTACATACTGTGGGAGGACAGGCCACTTGGCGCAAAGCTGCTTTTCGAGGATGCGGGACAGTGGGTTCTCGCCGCCGCAGAAGATTGACCGTGTACATCCACAGACGATATCAGCACCGCCTATACGGTCAGCTCCTGCGCATCCTTCTTTCAGACCTACGGTATCGCAGATCCGACAGCCTCCACGGCCCTTGACACAGAGGTCGAACCGGCCACAGCAGGCTCGGGTTCATGCATTGACAGCTGAGGCAGCTGCGACGCCGACTTTTCAGCATTCAGCTTTCGAGGTCACGGCCCATATTGGAGGTACTCCCGTTCTTGTCATGGTGGACACTGGTTCCACGATTTCTTTGATATCGCGTGCCGTAGTCAGACGTTTTGGGTTACAGACTATCACTATGGATAGCGTGCGAGTCTTTGCAGCTCATGGAGATTATTCGGATGTCACCCAGATGTGTGAGGGTTGTTTGGTTGATCTGGGAGGCAGGACGATGACTCTTGATCTGGTCGTCGATCCCTCGCTCGTTTATCTCGACGTCATTCTTGGCATGGACTGGTTGACTGCAGCGAGAGCCGAGATTGACTGCGAGACTCGTATAGTCACAGCGTACGAGCCTGAGGGTGCATCCTTCACATTTCCAGTGCGGGTAAATCTTCCTTTCCGCATACTTAGCTACGCCACTCTATTGCGCGACGCTGGTGCCCAGGTACTTGAGCAGACGCCAGTTGTTTCTGAGTTCGGGGATCTGTTCAGGAAGATCCCTAGCTTGCCGCCCCGACGTGAGATCGATTTCACTATCGATCTGGTTCCTGGTTCTACACCCATCTCACTGCCGACGTATCGCATGGCACCATGTGAGATGGAGGAGTTGAGGACGCAGATTGATGGTCTGCTAGAGCTTGGCCTTATACGGCCTAGCGTGTCACCTTGGGGAGCACCAATCTTGTTTGTGAAGAAGAAGGATGGTTCGATGCGATTGTGTATTGATTATCGCAGGCTGAACCAGCTCACGGTGAAGAACAAGTACCCTTTGCCCAGGATCGATGACTTGTTTGATCAGTTGAGAGGAGCGCAGTACTTCTCGAAGATTGATCTTCAGTTAGGTTATCATCAGCTGCGCGTCAGGGATGAGGACGTGCAGAAGACAGCATTCAGGACCAGTTTTGGCCACTACGAGTTCCTCATGATGTCGTTCGGTCTCACGAACGCACTGGCCGTGTTCATGGATCTGATGAACCGGGTATTTCGGCCTTTCCTTTATCGATTCGTCGTTGTCTTCATTGACGACATTTTGGTGTACTCTAGGAGTCTAGAGGAGCATGAGGAGCACTTGCGTTTGGTCCTTGATACGCTCAGACGGCATCAGTTGTTCGCACAGTACAAGAAGTGCGACTTCTGGAAGCAGGAGGTGAAGTTTCTGGGACACGTGGTGTCCAAGGATGGCATGGCAGTTGACCTGTCTAAGGTAGCTGCGGTGCAGGACTGGGAGCAGCCTGGTTCTGTCACTGAGGTGAGGAGCTTCTTGGGTCTCGCTGGCTACTATCGGCGATTCATTCAGGACTTCTCGAAGATCGCGAGACCCTTATCTCAGTTGACACGGAAGGACGTGAAGTTTTCCTGGAATGATAAGGCGGAGTCAGCTTTTCAGGAGCTGAAGGACAGACTTACGTCCGCCCCTGTGCTAGTATTGCCAGAGCAAGGGGTTAGATACACTATATACACTGACGCGTCTAGCGTTGGTTTGGGTTGTGTCCTTATGCAAAGGGACAGGGTAATTTCGTATGCCTCGAGACAATTAAGGAAGCACGAGGAGAATTACCCTACACACGACCTAGAGTTTGCAGCCGTTATATTCACACTGAGACTCTGGAGACATTACCTCTACGGAGAGGAGTTCGAGCTCTTTTGCGACCACAAGAGCCTCAAGTACATATTCACGCAGCGAGACTTGAATATGAGGCAGCGACGATGGATGGAGACATTGAAGGACTTCAAGTTTGAAGTCTCTTACCATCCTGGGAAGGCGAACCTTGTGGCTGATGCGTTGAGCCGCAAGAAGGCGATAGAGTTTGCGGCTCCGCTGATGGTTGCCGAGTGGGATATGGTTGAGTTTTTGCGAGACTTTGAGCAGAAACTCACCGTAGAGGAACCATTTGAGTTCATCGCACACGTGCAGGTGCGATCTCAGATCGATGACCGAGTCATCGAGGCGCAGAGGGACGATGCGCATCTTACTGAGCTTCGAGAGCAGGCCAGTGATGATGCTGACGTAGACTGGCGAGTTGGTATGGATGGCGGCTTACGTTACCGTGGCCGCCTATGCGTCCCAGAGATTCTCGAGGCTGCGCATTCTACTAGACTCGCGATGCATCCAGGCAGTACAAAGATGTATCGTGACGTGAAGAGGACGTATTGGTGGGAAGGTATGAAGACCCATATAGCTGAGTTCGTGTCCCGTTGTCTCACTTGTCAGCAGGTGAAGGCAGAGCATCGCCGACCACCTGGACTTTTACAGCCTATGTCGATTGCAGAGTGAAAGTGGGATTTCATTTCCATGGACTTCATTTCTGGGTTGCCGAAGATGAGGAAGGGGCATGATTCCATTTGGGTGATCGTCGACCGATTGACGAAGTCGGCGCACTTCCTACCGATCAGAGTTACAAACTCTGCAGACGAGCTGGCTAGATTGTACATCAGAGAGATCGTGCGTCTGCATGGAGTTCCGTTGGAGATCGTGTCGGACAGAGACACGCGGTTCACTTCTATTTTCTGAACTCGCATTCAGGAGGCTATGGGTGTGAAGTTGAAGTTCAGTACTGCCTTCCACCCACAGACGGACGGACAGACGGAGCGAGTGAACCAGATCCTGGAGGACATGTTGCGAGCTTGCGCATTGGACTTCAAGGACAGTTGGGATGACTGTCTTGCATATGCAGAGTTTGCGTACAACAATAGCTTCCAAGCGAGTATCGGCATGGCACCTTATGAGGCGCTGTATGGGTGACCTTGTCGCGCACCGCATTGCTGGTTAGAGGTCGGTGAGCGTAGCTTGATTGGCCCAGAGTTGGTGCAGGCGACGTCAGAGAAGATTGATATTATTCGACGTCGGCTTCTTACAGCGCAGAGCAGACAGAAGAGCTACGCCGATATGAGACGACGGCCACTAGAGTTCACAGTCGGGGATCACGTGTTTTTGCGAGTTTCCCCTATGAAGGGAGTCCTTCGGTTCGGGAAGAAGGGGAAGCTGGCACCGAGATTCATTGGTCCATTCCAGATCCTCGATCGTGTGGGAGCGGTGGCTTACCGATTGGCTTTACCCATGCCCCTCGCGAGCGTCCACAACGTATTTCATGTTTCTATGCTGAAGAAGTACGTTGCTGATCCTTCCCATATCATCAGATGGGAGCAGGTGCAGTTAGGAGAGGATGTTACTTATATCCTACGACCGACACGCATCTTAGACAGGAAGGAGCAGGTACTGCGTAGCAAGGTGATTCCCCTTGTGAAGGTACTATGGACGCATCACTCTGAGGAGGAGGCTACTTGGGAGACAGAAGCCGAGATCAGAAAGAACTACCCACAGCTTCTCGAGGAGTACGAAAAGGTACAAATTTTGAGGACGAAATTATTTGTTAAGGGGGGTAGATTGTAACGCCCGTGAAAAATCCGTACTTGGGCTCGAGTACCAACTCGACCCGAAATCGCGTAGAATTAATTTCCATGGAAATTAAGCGTAAGTTAGCTAGCGCAACACTAGAGTAGCTGGGAAATAGTCCCTGATCACTTTAAATACGTTCTACAAGACCCAAATCGAGTAGAACAAACAACTCTACAACACTCTATAACCTCGGATCAAACTCTAAGCAGGTTTGTTCTCTGGACCACATTGAATTCTTGAATTAGATCTAGACCGCGCGTCGAAGGTCCGATACCTCCTATCTTAGACCGTTAGAACCGCCCAGCTGGACTTGACAATCATCTCGAAAATCAAGTCAAACCGATAATCACAGACTATTTCGTTGAACCCGGACTGAAGCGACCGCGAATAGGGACAGATTTGGAATTTCAAATTCAAATCTGGCACACGACTTGACGCGTCAGTATTAAGCGTTCTGACCGTCGGAATTCATCCAGATTACACCCTCGGATCAGGAAAAATTTCTATTTATTATCATAAGACTTTCAGCCCTGATCTACGTGCGGTGACCGCTGAACTGAAACTGGTCCGCCACGTGCGATCTGCGAACCCTGCCAGACTGAAAACTTAATACGAGCTACATCTGGTACACATGAGCTTAAGTCCGATCGCAATCGACCAGGGGACCACCAGAAAGCAGCTTTTGAATCGAAACAGCCCTGAAATGGATAGGCACCAAGTAAACTTCGTTCCGGAGCCTATTTCTGGCGTTTTTAAGCTTATAAAAGGGGTTGAAACCCTCATTTCTCTCTCCCATCTGAAAATTGCAAACCCTAGGAAAAGGAGAGAGAGTTTGAGAGAGATTGGAAGGGATTTTTCCCGCTTCCGAGCCGCCGATTGCTGCTGCTTCAGCACCTCTTCCCAATCACCTGGCTGGTGATTTCTCCGTTCTTTCAGGTACAAAACAACCCTAGAACTTGCTGATTTAGGGTTTATCCAGATTTAGGGCGTGTTAGCTAACGTATTTCATAAATCAGGTTCTCCTACTGCCGTAGACGAAGCGTACACGCTCCGTTCAAAATCACGCTTCCGTAAGAGACTAGGTGAGAATTTTAGACGCTTTGATTGACGGTTTACAACGCTTTCAATGTCGTTTAATAGTAGATTATCGACGGCATCGCCGTTTGACATGTACAACATGCTCTCCATTTCCTGTTTCGTAAATTAACGAAGAATATGAGATTTAGGGCATTTTAGTCATTTGTAGGAAGTACGGTCTACGTGCATATTTTGCTGACGTGATTGACATGGTTTGTTGCCGCATTAGGGAGTTAGGAATGTTTGCATAATCAGTTTGGCGAAGAGATTCGTCTAGTTGCTCACTTTGGGTCGACATACTATATGTAGACTTAAGTGTGTAGTGTATGTGTTTGTATAAATGCTTGTATTAGTATGTATTGAATTAAATGATGTTATGTAGTAGTTTGAGATTGATTTCTTGATTAATATGCTGACCTAAATGATTTCCTACATGTTGACCTTATGCATGATTGCATTACATGCATGGAAAGTATGCCTTGAAGATTTGCTTAAGTTGAATGTTATAACATGTGTTAACATGCTCACATGATGTATTTCAATTCCAATACCTTTGCATATAGTGCTAATGTGATTTCATAGGTGTGTATGACTAGACTTAGTCCAGGCAGTCGGTAACCGAGCGAATTCGTGGCTGACTGGTCATAGCCACGAACGACGCATCGATGAACGTGATTCGTGTTTAGAGTTGGCGGCAGTGGTTAGACCACGCGAAGTGTTTTACGCACTTCATGTCGTTCGACTTGAGATGCGATCGCGCTAGTCGAGCCCGTCAAGTAACCCGACTGGCCGATGTATGTTCACCTTGTATGTGTCATAACTGCTTGAACCTAGGGTACTGAACTTACCATTGTAAACTCTGTTAACCATGGTACCTTGATCCATGAAGACTCATGAGCCGGGCATGGTGGTATGGGACACCGTGGTCGAGCTGTCGGCCTACGCTGGGGCCACAAACCTCCCCGTAGTGACCAGTGAGCACCTAGACTCGTGAGCAGATTATGGTGGTATGGGACACTATATTCTAGCTGTCGGCCTACACTGATCAGGCGACGAGCCCTTTGTAGTGACCGCGAGCGTATTCTGAGTCCACGGGAGGCGACGACCCTTCCGTTGCAGTAGAGTACGGTAGGCCTGTATTGATAAGGTGATGGGGGAGCGGTGCAACGAGTGCAAGCAACAGCCCTGGCAGCCCTTGCAGTGACCTACGAAATATACATCGTATGAAATTACTAGGAGTGACGACCCTAGACAGGATCTGTGTTGGGATTGATACAAGGGAAGTACCTTAGTTTCCCAATCCTGCTGTTTGAATGGACTAATAACAACTTGGAAATCATATCACCATAGCATTGCATGTGCCTGGAAGATGTGGAGCACTCTAGGGAGTGTGGCATGCCGCGGTCGTAAGATGTTGCCGCATGAGGGTGATCGTAGGTGAGGGCATACATCACGTCATATCATCTTGCATTAACAACAGTATTAGGATTGTCTGATTTACTGCTTTACTATTATCGCATGATTGAATTGTGAACATGCTAATCTTTGCTCTATGATTCCACTGAGTTGATCACTCATTCCCACGTTACGGGATGGTATTTGCAACACCCACCAGACCCTGTTGTAGATGCAGGTGAGGCTGAGATCCAGGAGGTGGAGCCAGAGATCGACGAGGACCAGGATGAGTTCTCGTATATGCAGTATCACGACGGCTTCCCATAGGCGACCTGGATCGAGGGGACATCAGTGGAACTTTTTTTTTTGAACATTATTCTTTTGTTTATGTATATGTATATGAGACTCAGAGATGTAGTCATACTTTGGAGACAGATGAGATTACTTTATTTTTCCATACAGTGATATATACATTGTTTAGTCTTCCGCTTGCTTTTATCACTGGATCTGAAGTATGAATTACAGTTTTGGTATACTTTTACTCATGTGAATGCTTTAAATCAGACAACATTGAATCATAACCATTTTTGTTGCATAAGTGACGGTCTGGAACTCGAGAGTTGAGTTTATACACGACCCCCGATTTTCAGGGTGTTACAGTTAAGGTTTAGCTTTAGATTATAGGCTATAGGTTTAGGGAATTGAGAATAGGTTAAGGTTTAGGTTTAGGAAATCGGGTTGAGGTTCGAGATCGGGTTTAAGTTTGAGTTTTCAAGTTTAGGTTAGGAAGTTGAGATTAGGATTAGGTGTAGGTTTAGGTTTAGGGATTTGAGAATACATATAGGTTTTAGGTTTAAGTTTAGGTTATAGGTTAAGGTTTAGGTTTAAGTTTAGGTTTCAGCTATACGCTATAGGTTTAGGGAATTTAGAATAGACTAAGGTTTAAGTTTAGGTAATCGAGTTCGGGTTTGGGATCAAGTTTAGGTTCTGGTTTTCAAGTTTAGGTTTAGGTATAGGTTAGGAAGTTGAGATTAGGATTAGGTATAGGCTTAGGTTTAGGGATTTGAGAATACATTTAGGTTTTAGGTTTAGGTTTAGGTTTCTGTTATAAGCTATAGGTTTAGGGAATTGAGAATAAGTTAAGTTTTAGGTTTAGGAAATCGGGTTTGGGTTCGGGATTGGGTTTAAGTTTGGGTTTTCAAGTTTAGGTTTAGGTTTAGGTTAGGGATTTGAGATTATGATTAGGTGTAGGTTTACGTTTAGGAATTTGAGAATAGGTTTTAGGTTTAGGTTTAGGTTATAGGTTATAGGTTAAGGTTTAGGTTTTATGTTTAGGTCAAGGTTAGGTTATAGGTTATAGGTCAAGGTTTTAGGTCATATTTTGGTTTAGGTTTAGGTTAAGGTTTAGGTTTAGGTTATAAGCTATAGGTTTAGCGAATTGAAAATATGTAAAGGTTTAGGTTTAGGAAATCGGGTTCGGGTTCGGGATCGGGTTTGGGTATGGGTTTTCAAGTTTAGGTTTAGGTTTAGGTTAGGGAGTTGAGATTAGGATTAGGTGTAGGTTTAGGTTTAGGGATTTAAGAATACATTTAGGTTTTAGGTCATAGGTTTAGGTTTTAAGCTTAGGTTTAGGTTTACGTTATAAGTAATGGTTCTACGTTTAGGTTTAGGTTAGGTTATAGGTTAATATTTAGGGTGTTGAGAATACATTTAGGTTTTAGGTTTAGGTTTAGGTTTTAGGTTATAGGTTAAGCTTTAGGTTTTATGTTTACGTTAAGGTTAGGTTATTGGTTATAAGTTAAGGTTTTAGGTCATAAGTTTTGGTTTAGGTTAAGTTTATAGGTTTAGGTTTAGGTTTAGGTTAAAGTTTAGGTTTAGGAAATTGGGTTTGGGTTTGGGATCAGGTTTAGGTTTGGGTTTTCAAGTTTAGGTTTAGGTTTAGGTTAGAGAGTTGAGATTAGGATTAAGTGTAGGTTTAGGTTTAGAGATTTGAGAATACATTTAGGTTTTAGGTCATAGGTTTTGGTTTAGGTTAAGGTTATAGGTTTAGGTTAAGATTTAGGTTTAGGTTATAAGATATAGGTTTAGGGAATTGAGAATAGGTTAAGGTTTAGGTTTAGAAAATCAGGTTCGCGTTCAGGATCGGGCTTAGCTTTGGGTTTTCAAGTTTAGGTTTAGGTTTAGGTTAGGAGTTGAGATTAGGATTAGGTGTAGGTTTAGGTTTAGGGATTTGAGAATGGTTTTAGGTTTAGGTTTAGGTTAAGGTTAGGTTATAGGTTATAAGTTAAGGTTTTAGGTCATAGGTTTTTGTTTAGGTTAAGTTTATAAGTTTAGGTTTAGGTTAAGGTTTATGTTTAGGTTTAGGTTATAAGCTATAGGTTTAGGGAATTGAAAATAGGTTAAGGTTTAGGTTTAGGAAATCAGATTCGGGATCGGGTTTAGGTTTGGATTTTCAAGTTTATGTTTAGGTTTAGATTAGGGAGTTGAGATTACGAATATTTGTAGGTTTAGGTTTAGGGATTTGAAAATACATTTAGGTTTTAGGTCATAGGTTTAGGTTTTAAGCTTAGATTTAGGTTATAGGTTAAGGTTAGGTTATAAGTGTAGGTTCTAGGTTTAGGTTTAGGTTAGGTTATAGGTTTATGTTTAGGGAGTTGAGAATACATTTAGGTTTTAGGTTTAGGTTCAGGTTTTAGGTTATGGGTTAAGGTTTAGGTTTTATGTTTAGGTTATAGGTTATAGGTTAAGGTTTTTGGTCATAAGTTTTGGTTTAGGATAAGTTTATAGTTTTAGGTTTAGGTTTAGGTTAAGGTTTAGGTTTAGGAAATTGAAAATAGGTTAAGGTTTAGGTTTAGGAAAAGGGTTCGGTTTCGGGATTGGGTTTAGGTTTAGGTTTAGGTTAGGGAGTTGAGATTAGGATTAGGTGTAGGTTTAGGTTTAGAGATTTGAGAATACATTTAGGTTTTAGGTCATAGGTTTTGGTTTAGGTTAAGGTTAAGGTTTAGGTTAAGGTTTAGGTTTAGCTTATAAGCTATAGGTTTAGGTAATTGAGAATAGGTTAAGGTTTAGGTTTAAAAAATCAGGTTCGCGTTCGGGATCGGGTTTAGGTTTGGGTTTTCAAGTTTAGGTTTAGGTTTAGGTTAGGAAGTTGAGATTAGGATTAGGTGTAGGTATAGGTTTAGAGATATGAGAATACATTTAGGTTTTAGGTCATAGATTTTGGTTTAGGTTGAGGTTAAGGTTTTGGTTTAGGTTATAAGCTATAGGTTTAGGGAATTGAGAATAGGTTAAGGTTTAGGTTTAGAAAATCGGGTTCGTGTTTGGGATCGGGTTTAGGTTTGGGTTTTCAAGTTTAGGTTTAGGTTTAGGTTAGGGAGTTGAGATTAGGATTAGGTGTAGGTTTAGGTTTAGGGATTTGAGAATAGGTTTTAGGTTTAGGTTTAGGTTTAGGTTTTAGGTTATAGGTTAAGGTTTAGGTTTTATGTTTAGGTTAAGGTTAGGTTATAGGTTAAGGTTTTAGGTCATAGGTTTTGGTTTAGGTTAAGTTTATTGGTTTAGGTTTAGGTTAAGGTTTAGGTTTTGGTTATAAGCTATAGGTTTAGGGAAATGAAAATAGGTTAGGGATTTGAGAATACATTTAGGTTTTAGGTCATAGGTTTAGGTTTTAGGCTTAGGTTTAGGTTATAGGTTTACGTTTAGGTTACAAGTGTAGGTTCTAGGTTTAGGTTTAGTTTGGGTTATAGGTTAAGGTTTAGGGAATTGAGAATAGGTTAAGGATTAGGTTTAGGAAATCGGGTTCGGGTTCGGGATCGGGTTTAGCTTTGGGTTTTCAAGTTTAGGTTTAGGTTTAGGTTAGGGAGTTGAGATTAGGATTGGGTGTAGGTTTAGGTTTAGAGATATGAGAATACATTTAGGTTTTAGGTCATAGGTTTTGGTTTAGGTTAAGGTTAAGGTTTAGGTTTAGGTTATAAGCTATAGGTTTAGGGAATTAAGAATAGGTTAAGGTTTAGGTTTAGAAAATTGGGTTCACGTTTGGGATCGGGTTTAGGTTTGGGTTTTCAAGTTTAATTTTAGGTTTAGGTTAGGGAGTTGAGATTAGGTTTAGGTGTAGGTTTAGGTTTAGGGATTTGAGAATAGGTTTTAGGTTTAGGTTTAGGGTTTATGTTATAGGTTAAGGTTTATGTTTTATGTTTAGGTTAAGGTTAAGTTATAGGTTATAAGTTAAGGTTTTATGTCATAGGTTTTGGTTTAGGTTAAGTTTATAGGTTTAGGTTTAGGTTAAGGTTATAAGCTATAGGTTTAGGGAATTGAAAATAGGTTAGGGATTTGAGAATACATTTAGGTTTTAGGTCATAGGTTTAGGTTTTAGGCTTAGGTTTAGGTTATAGGTTTTGGTTTAGGTTACAAGTGTAGGTTCTAGGTTTAGGTTTAGGTTAGGTTATAGGTTAAGGTTTAGGGAATTGAGAATAGGTTAAGGATTGAGTTTAGGAAATTGGGTTCAGGTTCGGGATCGGATTTAGGTTTGGGTTTTCAAGTTTGGTTTAGGTTTAGGTTAGGGAGTTGAGATTAGGATTACGTGTAGGTTTAGGTTTAGGGATTTGAGAATACATTTAGGTTTTAGGTTTAGGAAATCAGGTTTAGGTTCGGGATCAAGATCGGCCTTTAGGTTTGGGTTTGCAGGTTTAGGTTTTGGTTTACGTTAGGGAGTTGAGATTAAGATTAGGTGTAGGTTTAGGTTTAGATATTTGAGAATACATTTAGGTTTTAGGTCATAGGTTTTGGTTTAGGTTAAGGTTATAGGTTTAGGTTATAAGCTATAGGTTTAGGTAATTGAGAATAGGTTAAGGTTTAGGTTTAAAAAATCGAGTTTGCATTCGGGATCGGGTTTAGGTTTGGGTTTTGAAGTTTAGGTTTAGGTTTAGGTTAGGAAGTTGAGATTAGGATTAGGTGTAGGTATAGGTTTAGAGATATGAGAATACATTTAGGTTTTAGGTCATAGATTTTGGTTTAGGTTGAGGTTAACGTTTTGGTTTAGGTTATAAGCTATAGGTTTAGGGAATTGAGAATAGGTTAAGGTTTAGGTTTAGAAAATTGGGTTCGCGTTTGGGATCGGGTTTAGGTTTGGGTTTTCAAGTTTAGGTTTAGGTTTAGGTTAGGGAGTTGAGATTAGGATTAGGTGTAGGTTTAGGTTTAGGGATTTGAGAATAGGTTTTAGGTTTACGTTTAGGTTTAGGTTTTAGGTTATAGGTTAAGGTTTAGGTTTTATGTTTAGGTTAAGGTTAGGTTATAGGTTAAGGTTTTAGGTCATAGGTTTTGGTTTAGGTTAAGTTTGTAGGTTTATGTTTAGGTTAAGGTTAAGGTTTAGGTTTAGGTTATAAGCTATAGGTTTAGGGAAATGAAAATTGGTTAGGGATCTGAGAATACATTTAGGTTTTAGGTCATAGGTTTAGGTTTTAGGCTTAGGTTTAGGTTATAGGTTTACGTTTAGGTTACAAGTGTAGGTTCTAGGTTTAGGTTTAGGTTAGGTTATAGGTTAAGGTTTAGGGAATTGAGAATAGGTTAAAGATTAGGTTTAGGAAATCGGGTTCGGGTTCGGGATCGGGTTTAGGTTTGGGTTTTCAAGTTTAGGTTTAGGTTTAGGTTAGGGAGTTGAGATTAGGATTGGGTGTAGGTTTAGGTTTAGAGATATGAGAATACATTCAGGTTTTAGGTCATAGGTTTTGGTTTAGGTTAAGGTTAAGGTTTAGGTTTAGGTTATAAGCTATAGGTTTAGGGAATTAAGAATAGGTTAAGGTTTAGGTTTAGAAAATTGGGTTCACGTTTTAGGATCGGGTTTTGGTTTGGGTTTTCAAGTTTAATTTTAGGTTTAGGTTAGGGAGTTGAGATTAGGATTAGGTGTAGGTTTAGGTTTAGGGATTTGAGAATAGGTTTTAGGTTTAGGTTTAAGTTTTATGTTATAGGTTAAGGTTTACGTTTTATGTTTAGGTTAAGGTTAGGTTATAGGTTATAGGCTAAGGTTTTATGTCATAGGTTTTGGTTTAGGTTAAGTTTATAGGTTTAGGTTTAGGTTAAGGTTATAAGCTATAGGTTTAGGGAATTGAAAATAGGTTAGGGATTTGAGAATACATTTAGGTTTTAGGTCATAGGTTTAGGTTTTAGGCTTAGGTTTAGGTTATAGGTTTTGGTTTAGGTTACAAGTGTAGGTTCTAGGTTTAGGTTTAGGTTAGTTTATAGGTTAAGGTTTAGGGAATTGAGAATAGGTTAAGGATTAAGTTTAGGAAATTGGGTTCGGGTTCGGGATCGGGTTTAGGTTTGGGTTTTCGAGTTAGGTTTAGGTTTAGGTTAGGGAGTTGAGATTAGGATTACATGTAGGTTTAGGTTTAGGGATTTGAGAATACATTTAGGTTTTAGGTTTAGGAAATCAGGTTTAGGTTCGGGATCGAGATCGGCTTTTAGGTTTAGGTTTTGGTTTAGGTTAGGGTGTTGAGATTAGGATTAGGTGTAGGTTTAGGTTTAGATATTTGAGAATACATTTAGGTTTTAGGTCATAGGTTTTGGTTTAGGTTAAGGTTATAGGTTTAGGTTATAAGCTATAGGTTTAGGTAATTGAGAATAGGTTAAGGTTTAGGTTTAAAAAATCGGGTTCGCGTTCGGGATCGGGTTTAGGTTTGGGTTTTCAAGTTTAGGTTTAGGTTTAGGTTAGGAAGTTGAGATTAGGATTAGGTGTAGGTATAGGTTTAGAGATATGAGAATACATTTAGGTTTTAGGTCATAGATTTTAGTTTAGGTTGAGGTTAAGGTTTTGGTTTAGGTTATAAGCTATAGGTTTAGGGAATTGAGAATAGGTTAAGGTTTAGGTTTAGAAAATTGGGTTCGCGTTTGGGATCGGGTTTAGGTTTGGGTTTTCAAGTTTAGGTTTTGGTTTAGGTTAGGGAGTTGAGATTAGGATTAGGTGTAGGTTTAAGTTTAGGGATTTGAGAATAGGTTTTAGGTTTAGGTTTAGGTTTAGGTTTTAGGTTATAGGTTAAGGTTTAGGTTTTATGTTTAGGTTAAGGTTAGGTTATAGGTTAAGGTTTTAGGTCATAGGTTTTGGTTTAGGTTAAGTTTATTGGTTTAGGTTTAGGTTAAGGTTATAAGCTATAGGTTTAGGGAAATGAAAATAGGTTAGGGATTTGAGAATACATTTAGGTTTTAGGTCATAGGTTTAGGTTTTAGGCTTAGGTTTAGGTTATAGGTTTACGTTTAGGTTACAAGTGTCGGTTCTAGGTTTAGGTTTAGGTTAGGTTATAGGTTAAGGTTTAGGGAATTGAGAATAGGTTAAGGATTAGGTTTAGGAAATCGGGTTCGGGTTCGGGATCGGGTTTAGGTTTGGGTTTTCAAGTTTAGGTTTAGGTTTAGGTTAGGGAGTTGAGATTAGGATTGGGTGTAGGTTTAGGTTTAGAGATATGAGAATACATTTAGGTTTTAGGTCATAGGTTTTGGTTTAGGTTAGGGTTAAGGTTTAGGTTTAGGTTATAAGCTATAGGTTTAGGGAATTAAGAATAGGTTTAGGTTTAGGTTTAGAAAATTGGGTTCACGTTTGGGATCGGGTTTAGGTTTGGGTTTTCAAGTTTAATTTTAGGTTTAGGTTAGGGAGTTGAGATTAGGATTAGGTGTAGGTTTAGGTTTAGGGATTTGAGAATAGGTTGTAGGTTTAGGTTTAAGTTTTATGTTATAGGTTAAGGTTTAGGTTTTATGTTTAGGTTAAGGTTAGGTTATAGGTTATAGGTTAAGGTTTTATGTCATAGGTTTTGGTTTAGGTTAAGTTTATAGGTTTAGGTTTAGGTTAAGGTTATAAGCTATAGGTTTAGGGAATTGAAAATAGGTTAGGGATTTGAGAATACATTTAGGTTTTAGGTCATAGGTTTAGGTTTTAGGCTTAGGTTTAGGTTATAGGTTTTGGTTTAGGTTACAAGTGTAGGTTCTAGGTTTAGGTTTAGGTTAGTTTATAGGTTAAGGTTTAGGGAATTGAGAATAGGTTAAGGATTAAGTTTAGGAAATTGGGTTCGGGTTCGGGATCGGGGTTAGGTTTGGGTTTTCGAGTTAGGTTTAGGTTTAGGTTAGGGAGTTGAGATTAGGATTACGTGTAGGTTTAGGTTTAGGGATTTGAGAATACATTTAGGTTTTAGGTTTAGGAAATCAGGTTTAGGTTCGGGATCGAGATCGGCCTTTAGGTTTGGGTTTTCAGGTTTAGGTTTTGGTTTACGTTAGGGAGTTGAGATTAGGATTAGGTGTAGGTTTAGGTTTAGATATTTGAGAATACATTTAGGTTTTAGGTCATAAGTTTTGGTTTAGGTTAAGGTTATAGGTTTAGGTTATAAGCTATAGGTTTAGGTAATTGAGAATAGGTTAAGATTTAGGTTTAAAAAATCGGGTTCGCATTCGGGATCGGGTTTAGGTTTGGGTTTTGAAGTTTAGGTTTAGGTTTAGGTTAGGAAGTTGAGATTAGGATTAGGTGTAGGTATAGGTTTAGAGATATGAGAATACATTTAGGTTTTAGGTCATAGATTTTGGTTTAGGTTGAGGTTAACGTTTTGGTTTAGGTTATAAGCTATAGGTTTAGGGAATTGAGAATAAGTTAAGGTTTAGGTTTAGAAAATTGGGTTCGTGTTTGGGATCGGGTTTAGGTTTGGGTTTTCAAGTTTAGGTTTAGTTTTAGGTTAGGGAGTTGAGATTAGGATTAGGTGTAGGTTTAGGTTTAGGGATTTGAGAATAGGTTTTAGGTTTAGGTTTAGGTTTAGGTTTTATGTTATAGGTTAAGGTTTAGGTTTTATGTTTAGGTTAAGGTTAGGTTATAGGTTAAGGTTTTAGGTCATAGGTTTTGGTTTAGGTTAAGTTTGTAGGTTTATGTTTAGGTTAAGGTTTAGGTTTAGGTTATAAGGTATAGGTTTAGGGAAATGAAAATAGGTTAGGGATCTGAGAATACATTTAGGGTTTAGGTCATAGGTTTAGGTTTTAGGCTTAGGTTTAGGTTATACGTTTACGTTTAGGTTACAAGTGTAGGTTCTAGGTTTAGGTTTAGGTTAGGTTATAGGTTAAGGTTTAGGGAATTAAGAATAGGTTAAGGATTAGGTTTAGGAAATCGGGTTCGGGTTCGGGATCGGGTTTAGGTTTGGGTTTTCAAGTTTAGGTTTAGGTTTAGGTTAGGGAGTTGTGATTAGGATTGGGTGTAGGTTTAGGTTTAGAGATATGAGAATACATTTAGGTTTTAGGTCATAGGTTTTGGTTTAGGTTAAGGTTAAGGTTTAGGTTTAGGTTATAAGCTATAGGTTTAGGGAATTAAGAATATGTTAAGGTTTTGGTTTAGAAAATTGGGTTCACGTTTTGGGATCGGGTTTAGGTTTGGGTTTTCAAGTTTAATTTTAGGTTTAGGTTAGGGAGTTGAGATTAGGATTAGGTGTAGGTTTAGGTTTAGGGATTTGAGAATAGGTTTTAGGTTTAAGTTTAAGTTTTATGTTATAGGTTAAGGTTTACGTTTTATGTTTATGTTAAGGTTAGGTTATAGGTTATTGGTTAAGGTTTTATGTCATAGGTTTTGGTTTAGGTTAAGTTTATAGGTTTAGGTTTAGGTTAAGGTTATAAGCTATAGGTTTAGGGAATTGGAAATAGGTTAGGGATTTGAGAAAACATTTAGGTTTTAGGTCATAGGTTTAGGTTTTAGGCTTAGGTTTAGGTTATAGGTTTTGGTTTAGGTTACAAGTGTAGGTTCTAGGTTTAGGTTTAGGTTAGGTTATAGGTTAAGGTTTAGGGAATTGAGAATAGGTTAAGGATTAAGTTTAGGAAATTGGGTTCGGGTTCGGGATCGGGTTTAGGTTTGGGTTTTCAAGTTAGGTTTAGGTTTAGGTTAGGGAGTTGAGATTAGGATTACGTGTAGGTTTAGGTTTAGGGATTTGAGAATACATTTAGGTTTTAGGTTTAGGAAATCAGGTTTAGGTTCGGGATCGAGATCGGCTTTTAGGTTTGGGTTTTAAGGTTTAGGTTTTGGTTTAGGTTAGGGAGTTGAGATTAGGATTAGGTGTAGGTTTAGGTTTAGATATTTGAGAATACATTTAGGTTTTAGGTCATAGGTTTTGGTTTAGGTTAAGGTTATAGGTTTAGGTTATAAGCTATAGGTTTACGTAATTGAGAATAGGTTAAGGTTTAGGTTTAAAAAATCGAGTTCGCGTTCGGGATCGGGTTTAGGTTTGGATTTTCAAGTTTAGGTTTAGGTTTAGGTTAGGAAGTTGAGATTAGGATTAGGTGTAGGTATAGGTTTAGAGATATGAGAATACATTTAGGTTTTAGGTCATAGATTTTGGTTTAGGTTGAGGTTAACGTTTTGGTTTAGGTTATAAGCTATAGGTTTAGGAAATTGAGAATAGGTTAAGGTTTAGGTTTAGAAAATTGGGTTCACGTTTGGGATCGGGTTTAGGTTTGGGTTTTCAAGTTTAGGTTTAGGTTTAGGTTAGGGAGTTGAGATTAGGATTAGGTGTAGGTTTAGGTTTAGGGATTTGAGAATAGGTTTTAGGTTTAGGTTTAGGTTTAGGTTTTAGGTTATAGGTTAAGGTTTAGGTTTTATGTTTAGGTTAAGGTTAGGTTATAGGTTAAGGTTTTAGGTCATAGGTTTTGGTTTAGGTTAAGTTTATAGGTTTAGGTTTAGGTTAAGGTTTAGGTTTAGGTTATAAGCTATAGGTTTAGGGAAATGAAAATAGGTTAGGGATTTGAGAATACATTTAGGTTTTAGGTCATAGGTTTAGGTTTTAGGCTTAGGTTTAGGTTATAGGTTTACGTTTAGGTTACAAGTGTAGGTTCTAGGTTTAGGTTTAGGTTAGGTTATAGGTTAAGGTTTAGGGAATTGAGAATAGGTTAAGGATTAGGTTTAGGAAATCAGGTTCGGGTTCGGGATCGGGTTTAGGTTTGGGTTTTCAAGTTTGGGTTTAGGTTTAGGTTAGGGAGTTGAGATTAGGATTGGGTGTAGGTTTAGGTTTAGAGATATGAGAGTACATTTAGGTTTTAGGTCATAGGTTTTGGTTTAGGTTAAGGTTAAGGTTTAGGTTTAGGTTATAAGCTATAGGTTTAGGGAATTAAGAATAGGTTAAGGTTTAGGTTTAGAAAATTGGGTTCACGTTTGGGATCGGGTTTAGGCTTGGGTTTTCAAGTTTAATTTTAGGTTTAGGTTAGGGAGTTGAGATTAGGATTAGGTGTAGGTTTAGGTTTAGGGATTTGAGAATAGGTTTTAGGTTTAGGTTTAAGTTTTATGTTAAAGGTTAAGGTTTAGGTTTTATGTTTAGGTTAAGGTTAGGTTATAGGTTATAGGTTAAGGTTTTATGTCATAGGTTTTGGTTTAGGTTAAGTTTATAGGTTTAGGTTTAGGTTAAGGTTATAAGCTATAGGTTTAGGGAATTGAAAATAGGTTAGGGATTTGAGAAAACATTTAGGTTTTAGGTCATAGGTTTAGGTTTTAGGCTTAGGTTTAGGTTATAGGTTTTGGTTTAGGTTACAAGTGTAGGTTCTAGGTTTAGGTTTAGGTTAGGTTATAGGTTAAGGTTTAGGGAATTGAGAATAGGTTAAGGATTAAGTTTAGGAAATTGGGTTCGGGTTCGGGATCGGGTTTAGGTTTGGGTTTTCAAGTTAGGTTTAGGTTTAGGTTAGGGAGTTGAGATTAGGATTACGTGTAGGTTTAGGTTTAGGGATTTGAGAATACATTTAGGTTTTAGGTTTAGGAAATCAGGTTTAGGTTCGGGATCGAGATCGGCTTTTAAGTTTGGGTTTTCAGGTTTAGGTTTTGGTTTAGGTTAGGGAGTTGAGATTAGGATTAGGTGTAGGTTTAGGTTTAGATATTTGAGAATACATTTAGGTTTTAGGTCATAGGTTTTGGTTTAGGTTAAGGTTATAGGTTTAGGTTAAGGTTTAGGTTTAGGTTATAAGCTATAGGTTTAGGAAATTGAGAATAGGTTAAGTTTTAGGTTTAAAAAATTGTGTTCGGGTTCAGGATCAGGTTTAGTTTTGGGTTTTCAAGTTTAGGTTTAGGTTAAAGGTGTGGTACCTGCAAATACAGATATAAACATGGCCTGTCCAAATGGCCAGGACCTTCCAATGCTGTCCATAGGAAATGGATAGCTTCATCATGGTCATAACAGCGGTTCTCACCTTGCAGGGACCCCCACTCATCCGGATAGCTCCGACGCACATTCGGGTATGCTCCATCAATTTTGAGCTAATACATTTAAAAATAAGGTAAATATATCTAAAAGCATCTGACAGATTACCCTTTCGATTTTATCCCATACGTGTTTGGCCCTAGATGTATGTTTGGTACTTCTTACAAATTCCAAATCATAGCAATTAATTATATGTATAACAATGTTTTTTACCATAAGCCATTTAAAAATATAAAAAAGAATAATATAACAGGTTTAGGTTCTATGTTTAGGTTAAGGTTATAGGTTTAGGTTTAGGTTAAGGTTTAGGGAATTAAGTTTAGGTCATAGGTTTAGGTTTGGTATAGGTTAGAGGTTAAGGTTTAGGTTATAGGTTTTGGGATTTGAGAATAGGTTTAGGTTAAGGTTATAAGTTTAGGTTTAGCTTTAGCTTTAGGTTTCAAGTTTAGGTATAGGCTTAGGTTATAGGTTATAGGTTATATGTTTAAGTTAAGGTTTAGGAATTCGGGTTCGGGTTTGGGTTTAGATTTGGGTTTAGGTTATAGGTTTTGGGATTTGAGAATAGTTTTAGGTTATAAGTATAGGTTTAGATTAGGTTATAGGTTAAGGTTTAAGGATTTGAGAATAGTTTTAGGTTATAAGTAAGGTTTAGTGTAACATCCTAAATTTTTTGCCAACCTGGGGTTAAACGTCCTTAGGCAATGGGTCAACCAAAACACCTTGGTAGTTTCTCAAAATTCGATTCTATAGCCAAAGAAATCACTTAGGATTAATTCCTTTAGAAACTAAGCATAAGTTAGCTAGCGCTGCGCTGGAGTAGCTGTGAAATTGTCCCTGATCGCTTTAAATATGTCCTACAAGACCCAAAACTTGTAGAACCAATGATGCTATATTATCCTAAAACCTTGGATCAAACTCTAAACCCGTTTGCTCTCAGGAACTCTTTGAAACTTTGTATTGGATCTAGACCGCGCGTCGAAAGTCCGATACCTACTATCTTAGACCGTTATGACCGCTTAGCTGGACTTGACAACCTTTTCGAAAATCAAGGCCAACCGACGTTCAGAGGCTATTTCATTGAGCATGGAGTGAAGAGAGTGAGAATAGGGTTAGATTTGAAAATTTTAATTCAAATCTGGCACGTGACTTGGTGTGTTATTATTAAGCGTTCTGACCGTCAGAATTCAACCAAATTACACCCTTGGATCAGGAAAAATTTCTCTTTCATATCATGAGACTTGTAGACCTGATCTAGGTGTGATGACCGCTGAACTGAAATTAGACCGCCACGTGCGATCTGCGAACTCTTTTGGTCTGAAAACTTGATGTGTGCTAGATCTAGTATGCATGAGCTTAAGTCCGACCGCGTTTGGCCAGGGGACTTTCAGAAATGTTCTTTTGGACCAGAACAGCCCCGATTTGGTTAGGCATCAATTAAACATTGTTCCCAAGTCTGTTTTGGGAATGTTTTAGGTTATAAAAGGGCCTTAAACCCTCACTTCTCTCACCCATCCGAATTTGCTAGAAACCCTAGCTGGTGTGAGAGAAAAGGTGAGAGATTGTGAGAGAGAGTGGGAGAGAACTTCCTGCTGCTTGCACTGCCTGCTACACGTGCTTAAGCCATGTACCTCAATCACTTTCCCGGTGATTCCACCACATTTCTAGGTAAGGAAACCCTAACCTTTTGCTGATTTAAGGTTCCGTTGAATCCCTTAGAGAAGTAGCTTACAGATCTTATGTATTAGGTTCCCGGTTCGCCGTATACGAAGCGTATACGCTCCGTTCGAATCGATTCACTTCTAGGGAAAAGGTGCAGATTTTAGGCGCTTTGATTGGCTGTTTTCAACACTTTCAATGTCGTTTAATAGTAGATTATCGACGGCAATGCCGTTTCACATGTACAACATGCTGTCCGTTTTCTGTTTCGTAAACGTAGGAAAAATATAAGCTTTAGGGCATTTTAGTCATTTGTAGGAATTACTGTATACATCTATATTTTGCTAAAATGGTTGACATGACTTTTTGTCGCATTAGGATATTAGGAATGCGTGCATAATCAGTTTGGCGAAGAGATTCGCCCAAATGCGCACTTTGAGTCGACATACACTATGTAGACTTAAGTGTGTAGACTAAGTGTTTGTATAAATGTTTGTATTAGTATGTATTGAGTATGTGGTATTGTGAAATAGTTTTGAGATTAAATTCTCAAGTAATATGCTGATGTAAATGATTTTCATCATGTTGGCTAAGTTATGGATTTCATTGTATGTATGAAATGCATGTGTTGAATGAATTGCTTAAGTGGTATGTTATAACATGCGATGACATGCTTATATTGTTGTATTTCATTTTCATTACTCTTATGTGATTGATGATGTGGATTCACAAATGTTTGAGGCTATACTCTAGTCCAGGTAGTCGGTAATATTTGAGAATTTGTGGTTAGTTTCTATTTACCACGAAGGACGCGTTGATGAACGCGAGTCGTGTTTGAAGTTGGCGGCAGTGGTTAGGCCATGCGAAGTGTTTTATGCACTTCATGTCGCTCAACTTGAGATGCGATCGTACTAGTCGAGCCCGTCAAGTAACCCGACTGGCCATTGTATGTTCACCATGTATGAGTCATAACTGCTTGAACCTAGGGTACTGAACTTACCATTAGAAATCCTGTTAACCATGGTACCTTGATCCATAAAGACTCATGAGCCGGGCATGGTGGTATGGGACACCGTGGTCGAGCTGTCGGCCTACGCTGGGGCCACAAACCTCCTCGTAGTGACCAGTGAGCACCCTACTCTGATCAGATTATAGTGGTATGGGACACTATATTCTTGCTATCGGCCTACACTGATCAAGTGACGAGCCCTTTGTAGTGACCTTGAGTTTATCCTGACACCGCATGGGGGCGACGAGTCCTGATGTAGTCTTAAGGATATAATAGGCCTATATTGATAAGGTGATGGAGGAAAGGAGCAACGAGTGCGTGCAACAGCCCTGGCAGCCCTTGCAGCGACCTATAAATATAACATCGTATGAGATTACTAGGAGTGACGACCCTAGACAGGATCTGTGTTGGGATTGATATAAGGAAAGTACCTTAGTTTCTCAATATTTCTGTATGAAAATGACTAATAATAACTTGATAATCATATCACCATCACATTGCATGTGCCTGGAAGATGTGGAGCACTGTGAGAAGAAAGCATGCCGCGGGCGTAAGATGGTGCCATATGAGGGAGATCGTCGGTGAGGGCATTCATCATGTCATGTCATATTGCATTAACAACAGTATTTAGGAATGTTTGAGTTATTATTTTACTATTATCATATGATTGATTCGAGAACATGCTAATGTTTGCTCTCTTATCCCACTGAGTTGATCACTCACTCTCATGTTACGGGACGGTGTTTCCAGACACCCACCAATCCCTATTGTGATTGCAAATGATGGCGCGGCCTGCGAGGTGGAGCCGGACTTGATGATGATGAGGAGGATCCCTCCTTTATGCTTGTTCTGATCGACGGAATTACAGGGAGGTTAATTAGATGCCATGACACTTTTCATTTTATATTTTCAGAGCACTCATGTATATTCTTTCTTTCTATTTTGAGGTATACATGTATATGTTTAACCTGGTAACATGTTCACACTCTGGAGACTTCCCATCAATATCAATTATATATTATATGTATGTATCACAGTCTTCCGCTTGCTAATTTAACTATCTCTGGAGTATGATATGCTGTTCTGGCGTAATCTCACTCATGTTTAATACATTAACATAAACAATATTCAATCATACATTTAGGTTTAGGTATAGGCTCAAGTTATAGGTTATAGGTTATATGTTTAGGTTAAGGTTTATGAATTCGGGTTTGGGTTTGGGTTCATTTTTAGGTTATAGATTTTGGTTTTGGTTTTGGTTTTGGTTATAGGTTTAGGTTTAGGGAATTGAGAATAGGTTAAGGTTAAGGTTTAGGTTTATTAAATCGGATTCGGGTTCGGGTTTGTGTATGGATTTAGGTTTGGGTTTTCAAGTTTAGGTTTAGGTTGAGTATATTAGGATTAGGTGTAGGTTTAGGTTTAGGGATTCTCTAGTATTATGTACTATTGAACCTAGTATTATCTACTACATACTAGTAACATACAACCAATATTGGGGTACCATACCATAAGCTACAAGAATTTCATGTCATCCTAAACAAGATATCCTCCATTGATAACATATATATATTATAAGTTTTTTATTTTCATTTACATTCCCAAATACATTCATCATCCATCTAAGAAAATTGAAACAAGTACTATCAATCTATGACTAACAGTTGAAAAGAAAAATCATGCATCTTATCTTACCAACTGCCTTATGCTTCTTTTCACCTTTGTAATTCTCATATTTATTGCAGCTGCTAGTTCACCATCAGTAGTCTCCCTAACCAAATCTTTATGCAGTCCCTCCATTTGAAGCAGTGGCTGATGTTACAAAAAGTAGGACTGATTAGCCTTTCCATGTTTTGAAAAAAATTAAATTCTTTATTTTTGGCTGCAAGTCTACTTATAATTATCATTGGCTCTTTATCTATTTATAATGAAAATCTTAAATATCACCTGATAGTGCTCCTTTCATAAATGTCCTATTTGGAACAAATAATTTATTTTATCATAAATGTCCTGTTTGGAACAAATAATTTGTTTTATACATGTGTTTTATCATAAAACCATGCATGATGCATCCATACAAAAAAAAATCAAATGGAAATTTTTTCATTAATCTACTCTGACCATTGTAAATTTTTTTCATTTTAATGCCCATTGGATTGCGCACCATAAGTTGTGTTACTGCTGGTTCAAGAGCAATCTTAGGTGAGGCCTATGATTTTGATGGTTTCCATGCTACTTATAATCTCTGGCTCTTACAAGGTATCCATGTTTCTCAAGTAGGCAAATGTTGACGGAATCTCTCTACTTAGACCGTAGCTATCAATGTATCTGTGAGAAGCAAGTATAGATCATAAATCCAGTTGTACAGTTTGTTGTGTTATTATCAGCTAGAGGAATGCTCATACCATTTCAATGGACTGGAAGTAGCTGGCCATTGAGTTACATTCTTCAAATGATTGAAGCAGTTAACATGGCTGAAAGAGTGCTTTGAACAGCCATGTAAATGTAAAAAATAATAATAATAATAAATAAAAAATAAAAAAGCATCCAGGAAGGGAATTTAACTCATTCCAGCAACCACTCAAGACTAATATTTTTCTATCACCATACCACAGTAAAACAATTCACCATTCAATCTTAGCTGCATCAAGGCTTCCTAACTCCTCTTTTATGAGGAAAGGTTAAAAAGAAAGAGTCTAACTGATTGCACAATAATTTACAGTCCACTTAGCAAATAAATTCCAATCTTTGATATGCATGTGACATCCATCCTTGTCTAATATGTTGGCCCAATTATTGGGATTACATTATGCAAAGATCACCACATCCTCCCACCAAGTGGACTACACTTGTATTTTGTTATTTATTAATGGCAAATATTGTTGTTATGGTGTGGTCCACCTAATGAGTGGATGGGTTTGATTTTTGTACAAGGCTATTTTCATGCTGGAGCCAACCTAAGGATTAGACGTCGCAAAAACATAATAGGCTGGAAATAATTCAATGGGTAGACAGTAACTTATAGTTTGACTTGAAAGCTTATGGAATGAAAAGTGAATGAAAAGAAACTAAACAAATATATGACATATTAATCATTATGATGGATGACAAATTTGAAATTCTAAACATACTATATATTATTTCTGAAGAAGAATGATTAAATAGAATAATAATAATAAAGAACTTACAGATATTTTAGACTTGTCAAATTCCCCAGTTCGGGTGAGAGTGAACCAGAGAAGTTATTTATGCATATATTCCTAAAAAAAAAATAAAAAATTAATTGTTTCATATTCCAGAGTACCCTGTTTTTGCCTGAAATCACTTACAATAACCTTCAATAATTTTCTGTTATTTGAGAATTGAACACGCACATGGAAGTACGCTAACTTGTGGTGTAGCCAAACCTGAACACGCACATGATTGTCAACAATCTTCTGTTATTTGAGAACTGAACATGCACATGATTGTCATTTGCATAAAAGTGAGGGGAATGTCAGTAGAAAAACAAAATGCTTAACACATATAAATTATAGATAATTTAATGTGCACAATAGAAAATGACAAAAGCACCTTCAGCTCTTGTAAAACCTTTCACACTGTTTGCCCTGTCATTTGAAGAGGTGGCTGCAAATCAGCCACACATCAACAACACATGAGATCATCAACTAAAGAAAATGAGATGAGAGAGAACCTGAGGCTGAAACTAGGATCACTATTATTCCAAATCATAAGCCACATGGCTTCCTCTACCCCAAGATATTTTATCCACCATCTAACCATCCACTGGATGACAGAAAATTGACCATGAGCACTTCTATAATCTATAATAATTAATTGGCATGACAATTCATCACCACAACCAGTTTCATGTGATCATCACATGGAAACTCGTTAAAATTCCATTGCAACAAACATGTAGGAATTAGGAAATCTGGGACATGTTTAAGGCGGCACAACCATGATCACCCAGGACAGTAATCAGGGACTCTTATTTAAATCATGTGTTGTTTTCATATAGGCCATTCCCCTGATGAGCAATAGACTTGATTTGCATGCCAGGATATCTTCATGATGGAGCATACGTAACACACGGCTCGAATGTCCTATATACATGCAACATAAGCATTGGAGAAGGTTGCAAGAAACATTTCAGTTGCAGATGATGAGTCCTCACCTAACATGATTCTGTCTTGTTATATGTACAACTATAATAAAAAGTGAAAGTTCTTCAGTTTACACAAAGAGATCAGGCTTTAATATTACAGATAGAATGCTACATAGAGTCAACGATACACTTGTGGTGAAGCATGATTCAGAGCATTTTTTATGATATAAAGACAGCTTTGCCATAGAAACACACACGTCACTACACGTGGCAAACATACCAATGATTTGGTTGGCCACAATATGGGTAATCTATGGGCATAAACATTTTTCAACAATTTTGACCACCAAATTATTGCAAGTTTTTCCCATTGAACATGTATGTACAGTTTCTCTTTTTGGGCTGAATTTATTTGCGGGCTTGGGAGTTGGATTAGAGTGAATATACCTTTCAAAAAGAGGATTCAAAGGTTTATGCTGACTCAAATTGATGTTGGCCATGAGATGGTTGAGGAATTAGTTACTTGCATATTGCTAAGGAGAATTGAAAATAAAACCAAGCCATGGATGGAAATGAGAATTACTGCTAACCTGCATATTATCAATGAGAAGTGAAAATAAAACCAAGCCACAGATGCTATTGCTGCAATTGTTGGTGCCTACATATATAAAATACATTTTACAGCATTATATTGGCAATTATCAAATAAAATTGGACCATAAAATTCTGGCAGCTGTGCTTTATTCATGATGGAATTATTCAGCTATTTGCCAAAGAGAAAGTGCACCAGCATTGCATGAGAATCAAGATCCCTATGCACCAAATGTTCATAAAGATTTAATATTTTTCAATGAGAAGAACATGTCAAACATACCTTTCCAACTAAAATAAACCAAACACATGTTAGATTTCCCAAAACAGAATGAAATCCTCTCCTCAAATCATCACAAACAGATATCGAAGAAATTAGGGCCGAAAAAGATAAAATAATGAAAGAGAAAGTGAAAATTACCTTTATCCAAGTATCCTATCGGCAGTCCCACAAGAACATTTTTTTTTTTCCAAATCCACGCAACTGGCCTAGTGTTCCCAAGAATATAAATAAAAAAATCCTAATCCCCCAAGATTATATGGGGTAAAATCCAACATCTTCTAAACTCTTTGTAATCTTACAATTTTAGTGCAACCAAAAACAAGAGGTAAAATCCAATATCTTCTAAACGAGTCAATGTGCAAGTTACACCCTAAAATGATACTGAGTCAGGGCGAGCTGTATGATTTCCTATTTTTGTGAGAGTCACTCTCCAAACCGCAATCTAAAACCATGTTGCCTACACATCCATGGTACACAGGACATCAATCCATGAAGAATCATATACCACATTGGCCGGATGCTTGCATAGCATACACGCGGTTTCAATCCCCGGTTCGGGGTCCACATTGAAATCTATAAGCCCTAAAATCCCCAAATCCTTAAACGAGGGTCCACATCGAATCAGGAATCCACAAATTGCTAAGTCCCCAAATCCCTAAATGAGGGTCCACATCGAATCAGGAATCCACAAATTGCTAAATCCCCAAATCCCTAAATCGGTATTAAGATTGACAGAGATTGAGAGAAAAAGAGAGAGATAGAGAGAGATACCTCACTGTGATGAATGAGCTAGCCTTCAACCAAGCTTCAGAGAGAGAGAGAGAGGGGACGTGCGTGGGTAGGGAGTTCGGCAACAGTAGACCTATGGTGGAGAGAGAAAGAGAGAGGAAGAGAGAGACAAAGAGAGAGAGAGAGGAGGGACAGGGTGCGACAGAGAGAGAGAGAGAGGAGGCCGTGAGAGATAACCCGCGGGAGACAGCCAACGGATTAGGGCGTCTCTAGAAGCGGATTAGAGAGAGAGAGAGAGAGAGAGAGAGAGAGAGAGAGAGAAAGAGAGAGAGGGGGAGAGATTTTTTGGGGTGGGCGCGTGTGGGAGGGCTTTTAGGGTGGAACGGATTGGCTACTCCCCCTCAAACCAGCCCCGTCCCTAGCGTTCAGTGGTCTGTGGGCCCCACCATGATGTATGTGTTTCATCTAATCCATTCATCCATTTTTAAAAATAATTTTAGGCCCTCATCCTAAAAATAATAGGGATATAAATCTTAGGTGGACCACACCACAGGAAAACAATAGTGATTGGATATCCATCATTTAAATCCTCTTAAGGTCCACTGTACTATTTATCTGACATCCAATTTGTTGATTTGGTCATAAAGGCCCAGATGAAGGGAAAAAACAAAGATCAGCTTGATCCAATACTTTTATGGCTCTCAAAAAGTTTTTAATAGTCGACATTCATTCAACACTTTTTCCTGTAATTGAAAGGGCCTAGCTATATGCCCTAGAGGGGGGTGAATAGGGCAATGCCAAATAAAAATAATAATAGCAGAATAATAAAAGAAATAAAGCACAATGCTGAATATAAAATAATCTCAATAGCCTAAAATAAAGAGAATGATACTTTATCAGTTCTAAGGACAACCTTACACCAAAAACTAAAGGTTTAAGGTAGGACAACCTTATTTCTAGAATGTCCTTTGTATCACAAACCAATGAGGAATAAAAAGCAAGGAAATCAAAATAACTTGCAGAAAATAAATCCTAAGTGATTACAACATTCATCCACACTTGCTAGAAGTGATTACAACATTCATCCACAAACACTCTCCACAAAACAGAATGAATAAAAGAATGAAAGAGTAAAACACATCCACAACACAACGATATATAGTGGTTCACCTGTGTGTACACCAACTGTTATCCAACAGCCACACAGAATGCTACTCCACTCCTAATATCCTCACACAAGGGATATTAGCATGCACTATCAATAATAGATTTTACAGGTTTACCAAAAACCTTCACAATTGTGTCTTTGATCTCGGGTTTACACAATCCAAAAACCCCACAATCTGAGTTTTCTGGCTCTCCTCAGATAACCAATATAATGAGATTTTTCTGGAAAATCTCAAACAAAACCAAAGAAAGTAAATTACAAAAATGTAAAATACCTGAATCACCTTTTGAAGAAGCCCGGTAGAACCAATCGGAGTAGAAGTTCGATTCAACGTTCAAAGTCCAATACTCACTTTAAGAATGGTTCTAAGTCTAATTGATTTTAAATCAAAAGGACTAGTTCTATTTGATTTTGAATCAAAGAAGAAAGAATATCAGAAATTCCCCTTTTCTAATAGGATTGGAATGTAGATCAAAATCAAATAAGAATAAGCTAGCAAAAGGAATATTAAATAAGCACAAAGCAGCTTAAAATAAACACAAACTTATCTCAGAGAATAGCCTAAAAAATGCTTGAATAGAATTGAATTGAAGTGCTAAAACTCTGAAGTTCGTGCTCTATTTATAGCTTGAAAAATCTCGTATACAACTGGTCTTAGGATCCTAGGACTGATCGTAGCTTCAAAGATTTTTAAAGATTTCTACGGGATAAGATTTTGCTGTTCCGCGACCGGTCCTGGGTGGTCTATGACCGGTTGTGGGCCACGTACGACCGGTCGTGGGTCCCTCAAAATAGTTGCTGGAGTTTGAGTCATAGGCTACGACTGTTCGAAGGATGAGTCGTAGAACTCACAGGACTGGTCGTAAGATGTCCAAGACTGGTCGTAAGACAGCTAGAAAGATCTGAAAATCTTCAACAACCTATGACTGGTCCTGAAAAACTTAAGACTGGTCATAGCAGAGCTAGAACTGGTCTTGATAAATTGGTGACTCATTAACAAACCTTAAAAGTCCATCCTAAGGTCAATCTAAGGTCAAACAAACCTTAAAAGTGAGATGGACATTGAAAGTCTGTACACTCAGATGACCCTTAAGAGAAGCTTGAGAATATACAAAACTTGTAGTAGGCCTTCTTGAGCTTAATCTTGACTTGACAAAATCTTCTACTAAACTTGAACTTGATTGTATCTTGAGTATGCATACTTGAAAACTTCTATTCTTGAATTCTTTATCCATGACTTGAAACGTTCTTCACTTAAGTTCTTGTCTTGCAATGCGATGTCTTGATTGCAATGAATAGTCTTCAAATATAAAACACAAGATATACAAGACATAGATATAGGTTTTGACACCATAAAATTTGACAACTAAAGGGATATGAAATCATAGCACTTACAATCTCCTCCTTTGTCAAATTTGTGACAAAACACATAGCATAGAAGATAATAAGGAATGATGAACCATAAAATCATAAATTACTCTACTCCCCCTGAGTAATACGAGTACTGCTCATATAAACAGTAAACAACATGAAAACCTCAAGACTCCATATTCTCAATCCACATATCCACATATCATTCTCAATCAATCAATCCAAACAAATTACTCCCCCTTTCCATACTACTCCCCCTTTTAGCTTTAGCTCTACTACTCCCCCTTTTTGTCATAAAATGACAAGGGAAAATCACAATAGGAATGAGAACATAGAGAGTAAAAAGCAGATAATGAGAAGGAGATATGAAAGAACATAATATAAACCTGAAGCATCAAGCCATAATCCATAATCCAAAATACAATATCCAAAAGAGAATATTATCAAACCATAATCCATAATACATATTCAAAATAAAAAATAATGTTATACTATCCAAAAGATAATTCACCTAATCTGATCCAGATGAGGGAGAAGGGATAGTCGGATCAATCTAGTGTAAGCCCCTATTAATGTGATGAAGATATTTTCACATGTACTTAAATTGCATATCATGGGCTATACTCATGTTATTAACCTTTTCCTCCAATGCACGAAGGCATGCATCATGACCAGATGGATCATAATCTGGATCATTAGGTGAATCAGTTTCTATATCATCAAATATGTCTTCCATATTAACATCTTGTTGAGGAAGATCGCCAGCTTCCCCTTCGTTTCTGGCTTCACCATCATCACCACCAACACCACCTTCATCAACTTGGCTAGGGAGCAGATCCAATTTCATCTTATTAAGATTGAAATTGTTGAAAATAAGATCATAAATTGGTGACTCATTAACAGGTTTATCGACAAGCATGTGAGTGGCTAAAACAGTCATAAGATAACCGAACGGAATATCACTATGACCCGGATGGAGATGAAACTGAATAATGAAATAACAGATTAAAGAAGGAAGACAGACCATGGTACCAGAAGCAATAGAATGCAACACACGAACCATAAAAGAAGTCAACTCGATTTTATTACCGAACCGAGGATACACATTGGAAATGAAGAAACGATGTAACACTCTGTATCTAGGTAACAGATACTTTGAAGGGAGCGCATTCCCTTTATGTGTCCATTGTGCATCAATTTTGCATAAATTTCTTGTTAACATGTGTTTTTCCGATTCAGATGGTTTGTCGTATAAAGTATGAATCGGTATACCTTCATCATTAACAGTTAGATCCATAATACCAGATATCAAATGATGGTCTACTTCAAATTTTCCTTCTCTAGTATCAATTGAAAATGTTAAATTATCAAGAGAAAATTGTGAGATGCATGCAACCATTGATTGGGCAATGGACTGGTATGCAGGCCCACCCAAAGTAAAATGTTAGACCAGCCAACAGATTCAAGGAGAGGGATAATACCATATGGAGCAATGTGATTGAGATCAACAGTATGCTCAACGATAATGTTACGGACTCGTAAATCTCTTACATCTTGAGAATCATCTTCGGGTGACCGAAGGTGTCGTTTAGTTATCCGTGTAGATCTAGATGAAAATGGACCATGGGATGTTTTCTTTTTTCCTCTAGCATCTATATTCAAGAAGATATATAAAGAGTAAAAGAAATACACAAAAAGAAAGATGGGTTTTCTCTAGATCAAAAAATTAAGAAGAAACCCTTGAAAAACCCAACAAGAGATGAAATATAGCTACAAAATGATCAAATTAAAGCATAGAGAGCATGAATCTACAAGAAAAATGATGAAATAGGACTTACCTTGAAGAAAAACAAGAAATCCAATAACTGGTCGAGCCACGACTCGTCGTACGTCGGAATGGAAATGAAGAAGAAGGGGATTTTTCCCAAATTATATCATGCTCACGAGTTCCACGACCGGTCGAGTGCGGTGCATGATCGGTCGTACCACGACTGGTCGTGTACATCCACGACCGGTCGAGTATCGACCAAAAAATAATTTTTAATGTAAAAATTTAAAATTTAAACAAATATAATATGAAATATAATTCTATGATACATGCAAGCAAGAATATTCAATGTAAAATGCACATACCAAGATCAAATCTTAATTTATTAAACCTGCTTTTTTCGAGCGGTTTAGTAAATATATCAGCAAGTTGATTTCCAGTTGATATATATTCCAAGGAAATAACTTTTTCTTCAACCAACTCACGAATGTAGTGATACCTAATGTCAATATGCTTAGTACGTGAATGCTGGATTGGATTTTTGGAAATATTTATAGCACTGGAATTATCACAATGTAAGATCATTGAATCTTGATTAATTCCATAATCGCTAAGCATGCGTTTCATCTAAACTAGTTGAGTACATGCATATCCAGCTGCAATATACTTAGCCTCAGCAGTGGAGAGCGATATTGAGCTTTGCTTCTTTCTGAACTAAGAAACTAAGCAATTTTCAATGTAAAAACAACCACCACTGGTTAATTTTCTATCATCGATTTTTTCGGCCCAATCAGCATCTGAGTACCCGGCTAATTGAACACTAGTATCAAAAGGATACCAAAGACCCAAATTTATAGTACTTGTAACATATCTAATATTCCGTTTAACAGCAGTAAGATGTGATTCCTTAGGATTAGACTGATATCTCGCACAAATACCAACACTAAATGCAATATCAGGTCTACTAGCAGTTAGATACGACAAACTACCAATCATACTACGATATAGTTTAGGATCTATATCTTTACCTGTACAGTCTTTTGAGAGTCTTAACGTTGTACTCATAGGAGTATCAAAGTTCTTACCATTCTTATATCCAAACCTTTTAACCAAGTTTGAAACATATTTGGTCTGAGAAATGAAAATTCCATCAGATTGTTGTTTTACTTGCAACCCTAGGAAATAGTTAAGTTCGCCAACCATGCTCATTTCGAACCTTGATTTCATTAACTCTGCAAACTCAATAGACATGTTAGAACAAGTAGATCCATAAATAATATCATCAACATAAATTTGAACCATCAAAATATCATTGTTATGTTTTTTAACAAAGAGTGTTTTATCAACACTTCCAACTTGAAAGCTATGACTAAGTAAGAATTTAGTCAATTTCTCATACCATGACGTGGGTGCTTGTTTTAGACCATAGAGAGCCTTTTTGAGACGAAATACATGGTCAGATAACTTAGGGTCTCCAAACCCTGAAGGTTGTTCAACATACACTTCTTCATGTAAATCGCCATTCAAGAAAGCACTCTTTACATCCATCTGATAAATCTTAAATTTTTTAAAACATGCGATGGAAATAAAAAGTCTGATTGATTCAAGGCGAGCGACTTGAGCAAAGGTTTCATGATAATCGATGCCTTCAATCTGAGTGTACCCTTGTACAACCAGTCTAGCCTTATTTCGTATTATATTTCCAAGCTCATCAGACTTATTTTTAAAGATCCATTTTGTTCCAATAATGTGTTTATCTTTAGGTCTAGGAACAAGATACCAGACATCATTACGAACAAATTGATTAAGTTCATCCTGCATAGCAACTATCCAATTTTCATTAGAAAGTGCCTCTTTCACATTGACCGGTTCTATTTGGGATGTAAAACAAACATAATTACATATGTTCTCAAGTTGTTTGTGAGTACGAACTCCAGTGAGAGGGTTTCTAAGTATTTGATTGGTTGGATGATCTTTAACAGTCCTTGGTTCAGATTCTTTTTGACTTGATGAGGTATCTTAATTGTTGATAATAAGAGCTTCATCATCATCTGAACTCGGAGCTGGTGTATTCAAATGATCATCAATGACCACATTGATGGACTCTTGAATCACACCAGTTCTCTTATTTAGAACCCTATACGCTCGACTGTTTAAAGAATAACCAAGAAAAATACCTTCATCACTCTTCGTATCAAACTTTCTCAAATTTTCACGATCACGTAAAATATAACACTTGCGGTCGAAAACTCGAAAGTATTCGACAGTAGGTTTCTTTTCAAACCATAATTCATAAGCAGTTTTTTTATCAGATTTACTGGTATAAACCCGATTAATAATATAACATGCAGTATTAACTGCTTCAGCCCAAAGATTTCTAGAAAGCTTCATGCTATTCAACATCACATTAGCCATATCCTGAAGCACTCTGTTTTTTCTTTCAACTATACCATTTTGTTACGGTGTTTTGGGCGCAGAAAATTCATGTGATATTCCCTGATCACAACAGAATTTCTCAAAGCTATTGTTTTTGAATTTGGATCCATGATCACTACGGATCTTATTAACATGAGAACCTTTCTCATTTTGGATTCGTTTGATGACCTTTTTCACTTCATCCAGGGTTTCAGTTTTGTCTTTTAAGAACAATACCCAAGTGAATCTGGTATAGTCATCTACGATAACCAAGATGTATTTTTTGCCTCCTCGACTCTCCGATCTGGTTGGTCCAATAAGTTCCATGTGGAGAAGCTCGAGTGGTCTAGATGTGGTATTGGAGTTCACTTTCTTGTGAGAGCTCCTAATCTGTTTGCCCAACTGGCATTCACCACATATTTTGTCTATTCTTTGCAATTTAGGTAGACCTCTAATTAGTTCTCTTTTGGTCAATCTAAATAAGTTCCGATAGTATACATGTCCAAGGCGTTTATGTCATAATTCAGACTCATCGGTATGGACCATGTAACATGATTGAGTAGATGAGCTTGCATCACTAACGATGCAGAAGTTTTCAGAAGCTCTGCGACTAGTTAATATAACAGAACCCCTTTTATAAAGAATCTCACAACCTTGATTAGAAAACTTCACACTATGGTTGTTATCGCATATCTGAGAAATGCTTAATGGGTTATGTTTTAAGCCCTCAACATATAAAACATTCTTAAATAAGGGAAGATTATAAAGTTGAACCGTAACTTGGCCAATGATTTTACAATTGCTTCCATCACCAAATATGACTGACCCATCAGTCATATCTTTTAGATCAGTGAATAAATCTTTATCACCTGTCATATGCCTGAAGCAACCACTATCTAGGTACCACTTTGAATGGCTTGTAGCTTTGAAAGTAGTGTGGGCAACCAAGCTGGCAACTTTAGGAACCCATTTCATAAATGTTTTGGGTTTAGGAGTATAGATGGTCTTTTTCTGTCTGTTGTTATAGGAGAGACCTATAGAGTTAGACTTTAATAGCTCCTTGAGAAGATCAATTATTTTTTCAGCTAAAGGATTTCAGTTTTGAAAATTAAAGTTGATATGGCTACCTTTTGGTTTCTAAAAAGTCCTTAAATTTTTGAAAAAACCTTGATAAGTATACTTTTCTTTTGAGATTGAAGACTCTCCTTTTACAAATTTAGGAGCAATGTTCTTTTGTTTAGGAGATGTATCCTTATCATAGCCCAACTCGAATCGATCGCCACATTTTCTTGATCCGGACAATAATTTTTCCAATTTAGGATCACCATGGGCATATCTCCATGTGTCTTTCAAACTCTGAAGAGAAGCTACCTCATTTTTGAGTTTCTCATTTTCGGATCTCAAATCTTCAATTTTAGAAGTTTTGAAATCTAAATCACATTTGGTCTTTTCAAAAGAATAAAAAATATGAGACTTTTTTAAAACAAGAGACTCATAATCTTCCTTAAGCTTAGAAAATTTTTCTTTTTGTAATTTAAGCTTGACAGCAATTTTACAACTCTCCTTATAATGGGCATTATAAGCATCCTGAAGATCATCTTCATTATTACAATCACTATTCAGGTTTTCTTCACTAGATATATCATCATTATCTGAAAAAGTGATCTTGCCTAGAGTCATAAGGGCTTTAACACCATCGCCCGACTCGGTTTCAGAATCTTCTGATTTAGAAGAGAATTCAGAATCAGATGATTCATCCTAAGTAGCCATCATGCTTTTCTTTTTTAATTTTTCCTTTTTAGGACATTTGTTAGCTAAGTGCCCATACTCTTGACAGTTGTAACATTGACTATCTTTCAAAGATTTTCGAGTTCTAGGTTTAGATCGTCTCTTATCATTTGATTTTTGAAAATTAACTTTTTTCTTGCTTTTGAAAATTTTGTAAAACTTTTTTGATAAAAGCGCCATATCATCTTCGGAATTTTCTAAATCCGAAGTACTCTCTTGTGAAACATTTTTAGATGATTTGAGAGAAATTGATTTTCCTTTAAGAGCTTTAAACAGCAACTCATAGGTTTGAAGTGAACCAACTAGTTCCTCAACCCTCATGGTATCCGTATCATGAAGTTCCTGAATCGCGGTCACTTTAGAGTTGAACCGTTCAAGAAGTGAACGTAGTATCTTTGCGCACACTTTACTTTCTAGGATTCTATCACCAAGACCTCACATAGAGTTCACAATGTCATTCAATCTAGTGTAGAAGTCCATAAACATCTCATTCTCCTCCATATGAATTTCTTCAAATTTAGTTGTGAGGAGTTGGACTTTAGATTTCTTGACAATAGGTGTACCCTCGTGTGTCATTTCAAATACATCCCATGCTTATTTTGCATTTTCACAAGAGATGATTCTTTTGAATTCATCTGGTGATAATGCACAAGTAATTGCATTTAGTGCTTTTGCATTTGCACTACTTTCACTTTTTTGAAGTGTGGTCCAAAGAGAATTAGCCGTTACTTTCATTATTTTTGAACCATCGTCATTAGTTACTTCAGTGATAGGAGGGTTCCATTCATTCACTGTGTCTAGCCACACACTTTCATCCAAGGATTTAAGGAAGATCCTCATCCTGGCTTTCCAATAAGCATAGTTTATGCCACTAAAGGGTGGTGGCCTAGTGACTGATAGGCTATCAAAATTTGACATCTTAATATAGCTTAGATCATTAGCTCAGGAAATAAATCTAATAAATAAACAATAAGCACAAGCTATTAGGCTCTGATACCACTTGAAAGGGCCTAGCTATATGCCCTAGAGGGGGGGTGAATAGGGCAATGCCAAATAAAACTAATAACAGTGGAATAATAAAAGAAATAAAGCACAATGCTGAATATAAAATAATCTCAATAGCCTAAAATAAAGAGAATGATATTTTATCAGTTCTAAGGACAAACTTACACCAAAAACCAAAGGTTTAAGGTAGGACAACCTTATTTCTAGAACTTCCTTTGTATCACAAACCAATGAGGAATGAAAAGCAAGGAAATCAAAATAACTTGTAGAAAATAAATCCTAAGTTATTACAACATTCATCCACACTTGCTAGAAGTGATTACAACATTCATCCACAAACACTCTCCACAAAACAGAATGAATAAAAGAATGAAAGAGTAAAACACCTCCACAACACAATGATATATAGTGGTTTGCCTGTGTGTACACCAACTGTTATCCAACAGCCATACAGATTGCTACTCCACTCCTAATATCCTCACACAGGGGATATTAGCATGCACTATCAAAATAGGTTTCACAGGTTCACCTAAAACCTTCACAATTGTGTCTTTGATCTCGGGCTTACACAATCCAAAAACCCCCCACAATCTGAGTTTTCTGGCTCTCCTCAGATAACCAATACAATGAGATTTTTCTGGCGAATCTCAAAAAAAAATCAGAGAAAGTAAATTATAAAAATGTAAAATACCTGAATCACCTTTTGAAGAAGCCCAGTAGAACCAATCGGAGTAGAAGTTCGATTCAACGTTTAAAGTCTAATACTCACTTTAAGAATGGTTCTAAGTCTAATTGATTTTAAATCAAAAGGGCTAGTTCTATTTGATTTTGAATCCAAGAAGAAGGAATATAAGAAATTCCCCTTTTCTAATAGGATTGGAATGTAGATTAAAATCAAATAAGAATAAGCTAGCAAAAGGAATATTAAATAAGCACAAAGCAGCTTAAAATAAACATAAACTTATCTCAGAGAATAGCCTAAAAAATGCTTGAATAGAATTGAATTGAAGTGCTAAAACTCTGAAGTTCATGCTCTATTTATAGCCTAAAAAATCCCGTCTACGATTGGTCCTGAAAATCTTCAACAACCTATGACTGGTCCTGAAAAACTTAAGACTGATCATAGTAGAGCTAGGACTGGTCTTGAAGTCCCTAGGACTGGTCTTAGAACAACCCAAACAAGCATATTAAAATATATGAGTTATGTATTCAAAATGACCTACTGTAAAGCCCATCCTAAGGTCAATCTAAGGTCAAACAAACCTTAAAAGTGAGATGGACATTGAAAGTCTGTACACTCAGATGACCCTTAAGAGAAGCTTGAGAATATACAAAACTTGTAGTAGGCCTTCTGTAACATCCCGAAATTCGGGGGGTCGAGCAAAAACCCAACTCCCGAGTTCCAAAATGTTATTTATGCAACATGGATATGTATGATTGAATGTTGTCTGTGATAATGTATTAAACATGAGTGAGATTAAGCCAGAACAGCATATCATACTCCAGAGACAGTTAAATTTGCAAGCGGAAGACTGTAATAGTATGTATAACGTATATAAACTGTTGTATGTCTCCAGAGTGTGAATATATTACCAGGTTATACACATACATGTATACTTCAAAAGTAAACAAAGTGAATATACATGAGGGCACTAAAAATACAAAATGACAATGTCAGAGTATCTAATCAACCTCCCTGCAATCCCGTCAATCAGAACACGCATAAAGGAGGAATCCTCCTCCTCATCATCAAGTCCAGCTCCGCCTCACAGGCCGCGCCATCATCTGCAATCACAGAAGGGACTGGTGGGTGTCCGGAAACACCATCCCGTAACGTGGGAGTGAGTGATCAACTCAGTGGGATAAGAGAGCAGAGATTAGCATGTTCACAATTCAATCACGCGATAATAGTAAAGCAGTAAATCAGACAATCCTAATACTATTGTTAATGCAAGATGATATGACGTGATGTATGCCCTCACCGACGATCACCCTCATACGGCAACATCTTACGACCGTGGCATGCCACACTCCCTAGAGTGCTTCACATCTTCCAGGCACATGCAATGCTATGGTGATATGATTACCAAGTTGTTATTAATCCATTCAAACAGCAGGATTGGGAAACTAAGGTACTTCCCTTGTATCAATCCCAACACGGATCCTGTCTAGGGTCGTCACTCCTAGTAATCTCATACGATGTACATTTCGTAGGTCACTGCAAGGGCTGTCAGGGCTGTTGCTCGCACTCGTTGCACCACTCCCCCATCACCTTATCAATACAGGCCTACTATACTCTACTGCACGGAAGGGTCGTCGCCTCCCGTGGACTCAGAATACGCTCGCGGTCACTACAAAGGGCTCGTCGCCTGATCAGTGTAGGCCGACAGCTAGAATATAGTGTCCCATACCACCATAATCTGCTCACGAGTCAAGGTGTTCACTGGTCACTACGGGGAGGTTTGTGGCCCCAGCGTAGGCCGACAGCTCGACCACGGTGTCCCATACCACCATGCCCGGCTCATGAGTCTTCGTGGATCAAGGTACCATGGTTAATAGGGTTTACAATGGTAAGTTCAGTACCCTAGGTTCAAGCAGTTATGATGCATACAAGGTGAACAAACATCGGCCAGTCGGGTTACTTGACGGGCTCGACTAGCGCGATCGCATCTCAAGTTGAACGACATGAAGTGCGTAAAACACTTCGCGTGGCCTAACCACTGCCGCCAACTCTCAAAACGAATCACATTCATCGACGCGTCGTTCGTGGCTATGACCAGTCAGCCACGAATTCGCTCGGTTACCGACTGCCTGGACTAAGTCAAGTCCCACACATCCATTGAATTACATTAACGCTATATACCAGGGTATTGGAATTGAAACACATCATGTGAGCATGTTAGCACATGTTATAACATTCAACTTAGGCAAATCTTCAAGGCATACTTTCCATGTATATTTAACTTAGGCAAATCTTCAAGGCATCATTTCTATGCATGTGATGCAATCATGCATAAGGTCAACATATAGGAAATCATTTAGGTCAGCATATTAATCATGAAATCAATCTCAAACTACTACATAACATCATTCAATACAATACATACTAAGACAAGCATTTATACAAACACATACACTACACACTTAAGTCCACATATAGTATGTCGACCCAAAGTGCGCAACTTGGCGAATCTCTTCGCCAAACTGATTATGCAAGCATTCCTAACTCACTAATACGGCGACAAACCATGTCAATCACGTCAGCAAAATATGCATGTAGACCGTACTTCCTACAAATGACTAAAATGCCCTAAATCTCATATTCTTCGTTAATTTACGAAACAGGAAACGGAGAGCATGTTGTACATGTCAAACGGCGATGCCGTCGATAATCTACTATTAAACGACATTGAAAGCGTTGTAAACCGTCAATCAAAGCGTCTAAAATCCTCACCTTGTCTCTTACGGTCGCGGGATTTTGAACGGAGCGTGTACGCTTCGTCTACGACAGTAGGAGAACCTGATTCATGGATTACGTTAGCTACCATGTTCAGAATCTACATAAACCCTAAATCAGTAAGTTTTGGGGATTATTTCATACCTGAAAAAGTGTAGAAATCACCAGCCAGGTGATTGGAAGGAAGTGCTGATGCAGCAACCGTTGGTGGCTCGGAAGCGGGAAAAATCTCCTCTTCCCTTTCTCTCAAACTCTCTCTCTCTTTTCTAGGGTTTAGTGAAATTCGGATGTGAAGGAGAAATGAGGGTTTCAACCCCTTTTATAAGCTTGAAAACGCCGAAAATAGGCTCCGGGACGAAGTTTACTTAATGCCTATCCATTTCGGGGCTATTTCGGTCCAAAAATGGCTTTCTGGTGGTCCCCTGGTCGATTGCGATCAGACTTAAGCTCATGGGTACCAGATGTACCTCGTATTAAGTTTTCAGTCTGGCAGGGTTCGCAGATCGCACGTAGCGGACCAGTTTCAGTTCAGCGGTCACCGCACATAGATCAGGGCTGAAAGTCTCATGATAATAAATAGAAATTTTTCCTGATCCGAGGGTGTAATCTGGATGAATTCTGACGGTCAAAACGCTTAATACTGACGCGTCAAGTCGTGTGCCAGATACGAATTTGAAATTCCAAATTCGTCCCTATTCGCGGTCGCTTCAGTCCGGGTTCAACGAAATACTCTGTGATTATCGGTTTGACTTGATTTTCGAAATGATTGTCAAGTCCAGCGGGGCGGTTCTAACGGTCTAAGATAGGAGGTATCGGACCTTCGACGCGCTGTCTAAATCCAATATAAAAATTCAATGTGGTCCAGAGGACAAACCCGCTTAGAGTTTGATCCGAGGTTATAGAGTATTCTAGAGTCATTGGTTCTACTCGATTTGGGTCTTGTAGAACGTATTTAAAGTGATCAGGGACTATTTCCCAGCTACTCCAGCGTTGCGCTAGCTAACTTATGCTTAGTTTCTAAAGAAATTTATCCTAAGTGGTTTCTTTGGCTAGGGAATTGGGTTCTGAACGATTTTTCAGGTGTTTTAATTGACCCACTGCCTAAGGACGTCAAATCCCAGGTTAGCCAAAATCCGGGGTGTTACACCTTCTTGATCTTGATCTTGACTTGCTAAAATCTTCTACTATACTTGAACTTGATTGTATCTTGAGCATGCATACTTGAAAACTTCTATTCTTGAATTCTTTATCCATGACTTGAAACGTTCTTCACTTAAGTTCTTGTCTTGCAATGTGATGTCTTGATTGCAATGAATAGTCTTCAAACATAAAACATAAGATATACAAGACATAGATATAGGTTTTGGCACCACAAAATTTGACAACTAAAGGGATATGAAATCATAGCACTTACAGTAATGTGGTCCACTCGAGATTGGGATATAACTCATTTTTTTTGTAATATCATAAAATGATCTATAAAAATATATGGACGGCATGAATGAAACACATACATCATGGTGGGGTCCACAGACCATCGAACACAAAAGTTGAAAGGGGTGACCCTCTATTAAAATATTCATAATTATTTTTTGGGCCCACAGAGATATGGTTCACAAATCTAGCCCATTCATCATGTGTGTGCCACTTGGATGAGGGGTCATACCAAGTTTCAGATGCATCCAAATTTCAGGTGATGCCCCACCAAATGCTTTTATCTGTTTTAAGCATGTCTTCACATGATTTTAGATGGCATGGCTTACCAGAGTTCTGTATACAGCTGATTTTTGGGTTATCCCATAATTTAAAGGGGACCCATCAAATGCACGGTGTTGATTTATGACACATGTCATGGTGGGGCCCACATAGCTCGACCTCATGGGGAGTTCCCATGAGCTCAACGTATGGAACCTTTTCCATATATATATATATATATATATATATATATATATATATATATATATATATATATATATAATATTTTAAAAATATAAAAACTTATGATGTATTTGTTATATCCACACCACCCATTCATTATGTCAAATGAATTTAAGGCGTAAGCCCAAAAATTAGGCAAATTCAAAGCTCAAGTGGACCACACCACACGAAATCGTGAGAATCGAATGCCTACCATTAAAAACATGTTGAGGCCCTTAGAAGTTTTACATCAGGATTATATTTATATTTTTCCCTTATCCATGTCTATGTGACCCTATGAATGGGTTAAATGGTGCATAAACCTCAATGTGGGCCCAGTAAAAGAATCAACTTTCAATGGTGAACAAATTAAGTCTATTGTTTCCTTTCATGTGGGCTAATTGAGCATTAGATCTTCCTAATTTTTTCGGATCATGTCCTAAAATATTCTAATAAAACATATGGACGACATAGATATATTATATACATTATGGTGGGGACCACGGATTTTAGTCAACATTTTTGGACCAATTTTCTAGGTGGAATTACAACCTCATTTTCTAACAAGTGAAAAAATAATAATTACTTCTTTACCAGGGATTTACTAGGATCATAGAAAATCAAATAGGCCTTAAAACTTTCATAATCAAATATTGGGCATGCCTAAATGTGATTCACATATCCAACCCACTCATTATGTGTGTCCCACTTGGATGAGGGGTCAAACCAAGTTTCAATCACATCCAAAACTCATGTAGGCCCCACTAAGTGCTTTTATATATTTTAGGATGTCTTCACATAGTTTTAGATGGTATGGCCCACTTGAGTTTTGTATACAGATGATTTTTGAGATATCTCATAACCTAAATGGGACACATCAAATCCATGATGTTGATGTTCGACACACATTATGATGAGGCCCACAAAACTTACTAACATCAATTCTTAGGTTCTCACGAGGTCAGTAAGTTGGGTCACAATTTTGACCAAAATATTTGGCTCCTTTTACATGTCTGGTCCATTCACTCTTAATACCCTCAATTTAACTAATTACTCACCTCAATCAGGCTACATATGAGAAACGATATTGGACAAACAAAATTGATCAACAATTTGAGTGAATTTTGATTTAAACATCTGAAGTTAATTACTCTTCAATCTAGACTGTAGAGATTGTCTAAAAATAATTAAAGGTCCAATTAGTGGATGTGCATAATAATTTAATAATTTTATTTTTCATAGATAAATTTCAGTTTCCTTTTAAAAATAACATTTTTTTTTTCAAAATGCATATATTTTCTCTTTTAACAAAATATCATTTTTATTAAGAAATATTTCAAAAAATATTTAAAATACAAATTCTGATTTTATTTTTTTTTCAAAATCTCAAAATTTTTCTCATATTTTAATTTTTTTCTCAAAAATTTCAAATTGCCAATTTTTTTCTTCAAAAGAATCATTTCGTTCTCAAAACTTTTCTCAAACATTGTTAAAATTTTTAACTTATCAATATTCTTTTTCATGTGATATTGAAAATTTTGGTCCACTTAAGATTTAAATCTACACAATTTTTTATACCCGGCCCAAAAATGGGTTGGAGAAATGTAGGGGCGGCAAGGACATACAAACATCATCAAAATTTTACTTTTGTTATCTAACTTTTCAGTTTTTCTTGTCAAAATATAAAATCTAGTTTTCTTTATATATATATATATATATATATATATATATATATATATATATATATATATATATATATATATATATATATATATACACTACAATTTGTCAATTTTTTCACAATTTTGTTTAATTTTTTAAATTTTCTTTTTCGAAATATCATTTTTTTATCGAAATCTTTTTTTTTTTTTTCAAAATTATCAACATTATTCAAAGTTCTTAATTTTTAAAATCTAATATTTGGCCCATTTTACATGTCTAGTCCATTCACTCTATTTTACTAATCAATACTCTCAATTTGACTAGTTACTCGCCTCAATCAGGCTACATATGAGAAAGATATTGGGCATACAAGATTGATCAACAATTTTAGTGAAATTTGATTTAAACATCTAAAGTTATTTACTCTTCAATTTGAACTGATTAGATTGTCCAAAAACGATTAAAGGTTCAATTACTGGATGTGCCTAATAATTTAGTAATTTTATTTTTCACAAATAAATTTAACATTTTTTTTTTCAAAATGCATATTTTTTTTTTACTCTTTTAATTAAATATCATTTTTACTATAAATAAATTTAACATTGTTTTTTACAAAATTTAGTTTTCTTTTTTCAAAAATATTATTATTTTTTTTTTACAATTTATCAATTTTTTCACAATTTTGTTTAATTTTTAAAATTTTCATTTTCAAAATATCATTTTTTTTAATCTCACTTTTGTTATATAACTTTTTAATTTTTCTTGTCAAAATACAAAATCTAGTTTTCTTTTTTTAAAAAAATATTTTTTTACAATTTGTCAATTTTTTCACAAATTTGTTTGATTTTTTAAATTTTCTTTTTCAAAATATCATTTTTTTAAATCTCACTTTTGTTATATAAATTTTTAATTTTTCTTGTCAAAATACAAAATGTTGTTTTCTTTTTTAAAAAAAAAATATATTTTTTTAATTTGTCAATTTTTTCACAATTTTGTTTAATTTTTTAAATTTTCTTTTTCAAAATATCATTTTTTAAATCTCACTTTTGTTAGATAAATTTTTAATTTTTCTTGTCAAAATACAAAATGTTGTTTTCTTTTTTAAAAAAAAATATATTTTTTTTTAATTTGTCAATTTTTTCACAATTTTGTTTAATTTTTTAAATTTTCTTTTTCAAAATATCATTTTTTAAATCTCACTTTTGTTATATAAATTTTTAATTTTTCTTGTCAAAATACAAAATGTTGTTTTCTTTTTTAAAAAATATATATATTTTTTTAATTTGTCAATTTTTTCACAATTTTGTTTAATTTTTTAAATTTTCTTTTTCAAAATATCATTTTTTGATCGAAATCTTTTTTTTTTTTCAAAATTATCAACATTATTCAAAGTTCTTAATTTTTAAAATCTAATATTTGGCCCATTTTACATGTCTAGTCCATTCACTCTATTTTACTAATCAATACTCTCAATTTGACTAGTTACTCGCCTCAATCAGGCTACATATGAGAAAGATTTTGGGCATACAAGATTGATCAACAATTTTAGTGAAATTTGATTTAAACATCTAAAGTTATTCACTCTTCAATTTGAACTGATTAGATTGTCCAAAAACGATTAAAGGTTCAATTACTAGATGTGCCTAATAATTTAGTAATTTTATTTTTCACAAATAAATTTAACATTTTTTTTTTCAAAATGCATATTTTTTTTTACTCTTTTAACTAAATATCATTTTTACTATAAATTTAGTTTTCTTTTTTAATATATATATATATATATATATATATATATATATATATATATATATATATATATATATATATATATATATTTACAATTTATCAATTTTTTCACAATTTTGTTTAATTTTTTAAATTTTCATTTTCAACATATCATTTTTTTTAATCTCACTTTTGTTATATAACTTTTTAATTTTTCTTGTCAAAATACAAAATCTAGTTTTCTTTTTTTAAAAAAATATTTTTTTACAATTTGTCAATTTTTACACAAATTTGTTTAATTTTTTAAATTTTCTTTTTCAAAATATCATTTTTTAAATCTCACTTTTGTTATATAAATTTTTAATTTTTCTTGTCAAAATACAAAATGTTGTTTTCTTTTTAAAAAAATATATATTTTCTTTTAATTTGTCAATTTTTTCACAATTTTTTTTATTTTTTTTAAATTTTCTTTTTCGAAATATCATTTTTTTATCGAAATCTTTTTTTTTTTTTTTCAAAATTATCAACATTATTCAAAGTTCTTAATTTTTAAAATCTAATACTTGGACCATTTTACATGTCTAGTCCATTCACTCTATTTTACTAATCAGTACTCTCAATTTGACTAGTTACTCGCCTCAATCGGGCTACATATGAGAAAGATTTTGGGCATACAAGATTGATCAACAATTTTAGTAAAATTTGATTTAAACATCTAAAGTTATTTACTCTTCAATTTGAACTGATTAGATTGTCCAAAAACGATTAAAGGTTCAATTACTGGATGTGCCTAATAATTTTGTAATTTTATTTTTCACAAATAAATGTAACATTTTTTTTTTCAAAATGCATATTTTTTTTACTCTTTTAACTAAATATTATTTTTACTATAAATAAATTTAACATTTTTTTTACAAAATTTAGTTTTCTTTTTTCAATAATATTATTATTTTTTTTTTTACAATTTATCAATTTTTTCACAATTTTGTTTAATTTTTAAAATTTTCATTTTCAAAATATCATTTTTTTTAATCTCACTTTTGTTATATAACTTTTTACTTTTTCTTGTCAAAATACAAAATCTAGTTTTCTTTTTTTAAAAAAATATTTTTTTACAATTTGTCAATTTTTTCACAAATTTGTTTAATTTTTTAAATTTTTTTTTCAAAATATCATTTTTTAAATCTCACTTTTGTTATATAAAATTTTAATTTTTCTTGTCAAAATACAAAATGTTGTTTTCTTTTTTAAAAAAAATATATATTTTTTTAATTTGTCAATTTTTTCACAATTTTGTTTAATTTTTTAAATTTTCTTTTTCAAAATATCATTTTTTTATCGAAATCTTTTTTTTTTTCAAAATTATCAACATTGTTCAAAGTTCTTAATTTTTAAAATCTAATATTTGGCCCATTTTACATGTCTAGTCCATTCACTCTATTTTACTAATCAATACTCTCAATTTGACTAGTTACTCGCCTCAATCAGGCTACATATGAGAAAGATTTTGGGCATACAAGATTGATCAACAATTTTAGTGAAATTTGATTTAAACATCTAAAGTTATTCACTCTTCAATTTGAACTGATTATATTGTCCAAAAACGATTAAAGGTTCAATTACTGGATGTGCCTAATAATTTAGTAATTTTATTTTTCACAAATAAATTTAACATTTTTTTTTTTCAAAATGCATATTTTTTTTACTCTTTTAACTAAATATCATTTTTACTATAAATAAATTTAACATTTTTTTTACAAAATTTAGTTTTCTTTTTTAAAATATATATATATATATATTTTTTTTTTACAATTTATCAATTTTTTCACAATTTTGTTTAATTTTTTAAATTTTTATTTTCAACATATCATTTTTTTAAATCTCACTTTTGTTATATAACTTTTTAATTTTTCTTGTTAAAATACAAAATCTAGTTTTCTTTTTTTTAAAAAATATTTTTTTACAATTTGTCAATTTTTTCACAAATTTGTTTAATTTTTTAAATTTTCTTTTTCAAAATATCATTTTTTAAATCTCACTTTTGTTATATAAATTTTTAATTTTTCTTGTTAAAATACAAAATGTTGTTTTCTTTTTTAAAAAAAAATATATTTTTTTTTAATTTGTCAATTTTTTCACAATTTTGTTTAATTTTTTAAATTTTCTTTTTCAAAATATCATTTTTTTTATCGAAATCTTTTTTTTTTTTCAAAATTATCAACATTTTTTGAAGTTCTTAATTTTTAAAATCTAATATTTGGCTCATTTTACATGTATAGTTCATTCACTCTATTTTACTAATCAATACTCTCAATTTGACTAGTTACTCGCCTCAATCAGGCTACATATGAGAAAGATATTCGGCATACAAGATTGATCAACAATTTTAGTGAAATTTGCTTTAAACATCTAAAGTTATTTACTCTTCAATTTGAACTGATTAGATTGTCCAAAAAAGATTAAAGGTTCAACTACTGGATGTGCCTAATAATTTAGTAATTTTATTTTTCACAAATAAATTTAACATTTTTTTTTTCGAAATGCATATTTTTTTTACTCTTTTAACTAAATATCATTTTTACTATAAATAAATTTAACATTTTTTTTACAAAATTTAGTTTTCTTTTTAAAAAATATTTTTATTTTTTTTTACAATTTATCAATTTTTTCACAATTTTGTTTAATTTTTTAAATTTTTATTTTCAAAATATCATTTTTTAATCTCACTTTTGTTGTATAACTTTTTAATTTTTCTTGTCAAAATACAAAATCTAGTTTTCTTTTTTTAAAAAAATATTTTTTTACAATTTGTCAATTTTTTCACAAATTTGTTTAATTTTTTAAAATTTCTTTTTCAAAATATCATTTTTTAAATCTCACCTTTGTTATATAATTTTTTAATTTTTCTTGTCAAAATATAAAATGTTGTTTTCTTTTTTTTAAAAAAAAATATATTTTTTTAATTTGTCAATTTTTTCACAATTTTGTTTAATTTTTTAAATTTTCTTTTTCAAAATATCATTTTTTTTATCGAAATCTTTTTTTTTTTTTCAAAATTATCAACATTTTTTGAAGTTCTTAATTTTTAAAATCTAATATTTGGCTCATTTTACATGTATAGTTCATTCACTCTATTTTACTAATCAATACTCTCAATTTGACTAGTTACTCGCCTCAATCAGGCTACATATGAGAAAGATATTCAGCATACAAGATTGATCAACAATTTTAGTGAAATTTGCTTTAAACATGTAAAGTTATTTACTCTTCAATTTGAACTGATTAGATTGTCCAAAAAAGATTAAAGGTTCAACTACTGGATGTGCCTAATAATTTAGTAATTTTATTTTTCACAAATAAATTTAACATTTTTTTTTTCGAAATGCATATTTTTTTTACTCTTTTAACTAAATATCATTTTTACTATAAATAAATTTAACATTTTTTTTACAAAATTTAGTTTTCTTTTTAAAAAATATTTTTATTTTTTTTTTACAATTTATCAATTTTTTCACAATTTTGTTTAATTTTTTAAATTTTTATTTTCAAAATATCATTTTTTTAATCTCACTTTTGTTGTATAAATTTTTAATTTTTCTTGTCAAAATACAAAATCTAGTTTTCTTTTTTAAAAAAAATATTTTTTTACAATTTGTCAATTTTTTCACAAATTTGTTTAATTTTTTAAAATTTCTTTTTCAAAATATCAATTTTTAAATCTCACTTTTGTTATATAATTTTTTAATTTTTCTTGTCAAAATATAAAATGTTGTTTTCTTTTTTAAAAAAAAAATATATTTTTTTAATTTGTCAATTTTTTTCACAATTTTGTTTAATTTTTTAAATTTTCTTTTTCAAAATATCATTTCTTTTATCGAAATCTTTTTTTTTTTTCAAAATTAACAACATTTTTTGAAGTTCTTAATTTTTAAAATCTAATATTTGGCTCATTTTACATGTATAGTTCATTCACTCTATTTTACTAATCAATATTCTCAATTTGACTAGTTACTCGCCTCAATCAGGCTACATATGAGAAAGATATTCGGCATACAAGATTGATCAACAATTTTAGTGAAATTTGCTTTAAACATCTAAAGTTATTTGCTCTTCAATTTGAACTGATTAGATTGTCCAAAAAAGATTAAAGGTTCAACTACTGGATGTGCCTAATAATTTAGTAATTTTATTTTTCACAAATAAATTTAACATTTTTTTTTTTCGAAATGCATATTTTTTTTACTCTTTTAACTAAATATCATTTTTACTATAAATAAATTTAACATTTTTTTTACAAAATTTAGTTTTCTTTTTAAAAAATATTTTTATTTTTTTTTTACAATTTATCAATTTTTTCACAATTTTGTTTAATTTTTTAAATTTTTATTTTCAAAATATCATTTTTTTAATCTCACTTTTGTTGTATAACTTTTTAATTTTTCTTGTCAAAATACAAAATCTAGTTTTTTTTTAAAAAAAAATATTTTTTTACAATTTGTCAATTTTTTCACAAATTTGTTTAATTTTTTAAAATTTCTTTTTCAAAATATCATTTTTTAAATCTCAATTTTGTTATATAATTTTTTAATTTTTCTTGTCAAAATATAAAATGTTGTTTTCTTTTTTAAAAAAAAAATATATTTTTTTAATTTGTCAATTTTTTCACAATTTTGTTTAATTTTTTAAATTTTCTTTTTCAAAATATCATTTTTTTTATCGAAATCTTTTTTTTTTTCCAAAATTATCAACATTATTCAAAGTTCTTAGTTTTTAAAATCTAATATTTGGCCCATTTTACATGTATAGTTCATTCACTCTATTTTACTAATCAATACTCTCAATTTGACTAGTTACTCGCCTCAATCAGGTTACATATGAGAAAGATATTGGGCATATAAGATTGATCAACAATTTTAGTGAAATTTGATTTAAACATCTAAAGTTATTTACTCTTCAATTTGAACTGATTAGATTGTCCAAAAACGATTAAAGGTTCAATTACTAGATGTGCCTAATAATTTTGTAATTTTATTTTTCACAAATAAATTTAACATTTTTTTTTTTTCAAAATGCATATTTTTTTTACTCTTTTAACTAAATATCATTTTTACTATAAATAAATTTAACATTTTTTTTTACAAAATTTAGTTTTCTTTTTTAAAAAATATTATTTTTTTTTTTTTTTACAATTTATCAATTTTTTCACAATTTTGTTTAATTTTTTAAATTTTCTTTTTCAAAATATCATTTTTTTTAATCTCACTTTTGTTATATAACTTTTTAATTTTTCTTGTCAAAATACAAAATCTATTTTTCTTTTTTTTAAAAAATATTTTTTTACAATTTGTCAATTTTTTCACAAATTTGTTTAATTTTTTAAATTTTCTTTTTCAAAATATCATTTTTTAAATCTCACTTTTGTTATATAATTTTTTAATTTTTCTTGTCAAAATACGAAATGTTGTTTTCTTTTTTAAAAAAACTATATATTTTTTTAATTTGTCAATTTTTTCACAATTTTGTTTAATTTTTTAAATTTTCTTTTTCCGAATATCATTTTTTTATCGAAATCTTTTTTTTTTTTTAAAATTATCAACATTATTCAAAGTTCTTAATATTCAAAATCTAATATGTGGCCCATTTTACATGTATAGTCCATTCACTCTATTTTACTAATCAATACTCTCTATTTGACTAGTTACTCGCCTCAATCAAGCTACATATGAGAAAGATATTGAGCATACAAGATTGATCAACAATTTTAGTGAAATTTGATTTAAACATCTAAAGTTATTTACTCTTTAATTTGAACTGATTAGATTGTCCAAAAACGATTAAAGGTTCAATTACTGGATTTGCCTAATAATTTAGGAATTTTATTTTTCACAAATAAATTTAACATTTTTTTTTTCAAAATGTATATATTTTTTTTTACTCTTTTAACTAAATATCATTTTTAATATAAATAAATTTAACATTTTTTTTATGAAATTTAGTTTTCTTTTTTAAAAAAATATATTTTTTTACAATTTGTCATTTTTTTTAATTTTTCTTGTCAAAATACAAAATGTTATTTCCTTTTTTAAAAAATATATTTTTTTACAATTTGTCAATTTTTTCAAAATTTTGTTTAATTTTTTAATTTTTTTTCAAAATTATCAACATTATTTAAAGTTCTTAGTTTTTTTTTCAAAATCTAGATTTTTATAAAATTACAGTTTTTTTTCAAAATTTAAATTTTTCTTAAACATTGTTAATTATTTTTTCTAAGCTTCTCAACTATATTTTTTTTAAAATTTATAATTTTTTTGAGCTTCTTAATTTTTGACCTGAGCATTAGAGACGGCCTTTGACAGTCTCTAATAGAGACGATCTTTAACGGGGCTATACGACGGTTTAGGACCATCTCTAATAGAAACGGTCATTGACAGTCTCTAATAGAGACGGTTTAGGACCGTCTTTAATAGAGATGGTCTTTGACAGTCTCTAATAGAGACGGTCTTTAACAGTCTCTAATACAGATGGTCTTTGGCAAGGATATAAGATGGCTAAGGACCGTCTCTAATAGAGACGATCTTTGACAGTCTCAGATTTCAAGTAAAAGACGGCCAATGACTGTCTCTAATGCAGACGACCAATGACCGTCTCAGATGACCACAAATAAGACGATCAAAGACCATCTCTAATGCGGACGACCAATGACCGTCTCAGATGGTCCCATATAAGACGGTCAACGACCGTCTTAAATGATTTGTAGACATTCAAGTTTTTAAGACAATATTAAGGATGGTTAGGGGCCGTCTAAAATTTTAGAGACGGTTTATGGCCATCTCTAAAGTGTCATTAAACCAAGCAATTTTAGAGACGGTCTAGAACCGTCTCGAAATCTGTCCTTTTTTTTTTCCATATTTCACGTAGTGATCAATCAATACATATAAGTACAAATAATCATCACAAACACAATGATATATAGTGGTTTGGCTGTACCTACTCCACTCTCGACTGACACACTCCCCCATAGAGTGCCAAATTTCACTATCAAATGGTTTTAAATTAGGTTAACCATCAACCTATTTCGACAAGAAACAAATACATTCGATTTGGCGAATTCATTTGCTTAATAATTAACAAAAGAAATATAAAGAGAATAATTAAAATATTCATTCATTTTGAATTCATTTACATCATTTATCTCCTTTGATTCCAATGTAGAACATTTACATAAACATAGTACAAATATTAAATGTTGAATATTAATTTTATTTATTTCTGCAGATTGTATCATGATCTTCAGTGTAGACGTATTGATGTGCTAGAATAGTATTTTGATCTCCAAATAGTCATCGCATGCCCACAGAGGAAAATGGTGCATCAGCAGGAGGGTTGTGCGCCCACAACTATTGTGCGCTAGATGTAGTTGTGCACCAGCAGTGGTTGTGCACCCACAACTATTGTGCGCCAGATAGGTTGTGCCCCAGGGGCCATGTTTTGCACAATAGGTGCAGTCAGTACCTCGTCTCTTTTGAAGTCTGGGTCTCTCTCCTCTGCTTGAATTTTTCTCTAATGAATGAATTATAGAGGGATGGTGGGGTATATATAGCCTTTTGCATATGTAAACATCTTAACATGTCCATTGTGTGCCTAGCCCTATTGTGTGGTCACACCTTTGTGCACTGACCACCCTTGTGCGGTCACACCTTTGTGCACTGACCACCCTTATGCAGTCACACCTTTGTGCACTGACCAGCCTGGTGCGACGCATAACCCTTCTTTCTCTGTGCTCTTCATTGTGTTTTGCATAACCTTTCCTTGTGTCCTTCTGTTGTGCGCCGCACAGCCCTCTTTCAGGAAGAATTTCTTCTTTATCTTTTTGTATTTCTCTCTTAATTTTTTTCTGCCTCAACAGATGCCCCATTGATCTTACATTTTCAATTTTTAATTTATAAAATAAGAAAACGTGGGATCAACCTTTATTAATTTAATAATTTGCATTTTTTCTCATTGTGCACAATTACAAGTCCTCGCACAATGCATTTTATGCACAATGTGTGTTTGCGAACAAGTGTTCTTGCGCACAACTCGGCCTAGAAAACTCTTTATAAACCTGCCTAGGCCCTCGTTTTATCCATTCCTACTTTGCAGTTGTCTTCCTTTGTGCGTTATTCTCTCTTGCGCATAACGTCTTCTTGCACACGACGTCCACTTGCGCATAACACTTATTTGCGCACAATAGAACCTTGCGTACAACCAATTTTTGCTCACAACCAACCTTGTGCATGATGGAACTTTTTCCCACAACATAGGTGTAAGTGCTATGTTTTCTAGCTCCTATGATTGTCGAATTTTGTAGTGCTAAAACCTCTTGGAATCTGTATCTTGTGTAGCTCATCTACATATTCATGATCATGCAATTCATGTACAAGAACAAAGGTCTTTACCTCAAGAACTTCAAATGCAAGATCAAGAGATATAAAAGTTCAAGTGATAGTTCAAGGTTTTTAAAGCTTCATCTATGTCAAGACAAAGTGTTTTACTTTGGAACTCAAAGCTCAATGTGAAATACAAGTAAAGTACTTCAAGTTCAAACTTCAAAGTACTTTTAAGTTCAAGATTCAAAGTAAGTCAAGATATCAAGTTTCGTGTACTTCAAGATCAACTATCAACCGAAGCAAATGATAATTCAATGTTCAAAATTCACTTATAAGGTATGAATGACCATAGATTGACCATAGGTTGGGTCATACTGATTGCATACTTAAATTGGGTCACTATATAAGTGTATAGGCTATTTCTCGACTAGTCTTAGCCTATGTTCGACTAGTCCTAGTACTGGCTCAACCAGTCCAAGGTTTATTATTAATTTTTGAGATTTTTTGTTAGACCCTCGATCAGTCCTGGAACTGCTCAACTAGTTGAGTGAACAGTGCTCGACCAGTTGAGTATGCTTGACTTAAAGTCTAGCATCCAATTTGGGTCCCACATGACCAGTCGAGAGTAGGGCTCAACCGGTCGTACCGGCCACTCGACCAGTCGTGGAACAGTCTTATCTTATCATGCCCGAAATTTTAAAATTTTGTTGGTCCTTCGACCTGTCGAGCTGACCTCTGGGCCAGTCGAGTGAAGAGTTTTTTCACTTATAAATAGAGCACGATTTTCAGAGTTTTTCATTCAATTCAAACAAACTCAAGACACTACTCTGAGAGATAAGTTTGTGATATTCTTAAGCTCTTTAGTGCTCATTTAATATTCTCTTTAATTTAGCTTTTTATATTTAATTTTGAGATTCTACATTCTAATCTTATTTGAAGAACGGATTGATGTAAGACCCGTATCCTAATCTGTACTATTCCGTCAACTCCCACGATCCTTCTCGTCGAATTCCGGCAATTCGCGACTTATAATCAATGTTTACGCGTGACCCTAGGTTGTATCCTATAGATTTGAGTCGACTTAATCTGAGACTTGTACCATTGCGACTGCACCGTCACCGCGGTTCCGACACTGCGTCTTGCATACCAACCGATACCCTGGCAGGGAGATGTGGGCCACGCATTTGTAATCCCAAGAGAATCGCTATATCATGTGTAACACTCCGGATTTTCGCTAACCTGGAGTTAGACGTCCTTAGGCAATGGGTCAACCATAACATCTTGGTAACCTCGCAGAACCCGATCCCAAAGCCAGAGAAATCATTAGAACCGAATTCTTTAGAAATTTAATGTGTTTTATCTAGCGCTACGCTAGATTACTTGTGAAATTGTCACCAATCACTTTAAATACGATTTGTAAGACCCAAAACCTCTAGAATTGATACCGCTACGTTACCCTAAAACCTAGGATCAAACTCTAAACCCAGTTTTTTTGGAACATGTTTGGAAACTCCGTATTAGATTTAGACCGTGCGTCGAAAGTCCAATATCTACAATCTTAGACCGTTAGGACCACTTAGCTGGACTTGACAATCATATCGAAAATCAAGGCCAACCGACGCTCAGAGGCTATTTCATTGAGCCTGGAGTGGAGAGGGTGAGAAATGGGTAAAGATTTGGAAATTTATATCCAAATCTGGCACAAGACTTTGTGCCTTATTATTAAGCGTTCTGACCATCAGAATTCAGCCAAATTTCACCCTCGGATCAGAAAAAATTTCTCTTTCATCTCACGAGACTTGTAGACCTGATTTAGGTACGGTGACCGCTAAACTGAAACTGGACCACCACGTGCGATCTGCGAACTCTACTGGTCTGAAAACTTCGTGTGAGCAAGATCTAGTATCCATGAGCTTAAGTTCGACCGCGTTCGGCCAGGGGACCTCCCGAAATGGTCTTTTGGATCAGAACAGGCCCGATTTGGTTATAACTTAAGTATACTTTGTTTCCAAGTCTACTTTGGTTAGGTTTTAGCCTATATAAGGGCTTTAAACCCTCTCACACCCCTCCCATCCGAATTTGCAACAAACCCTAGATAGAGAGAGAGAGAAAGTGAGAGATTTTGAGAGAGTATTGGGAGAGAATTCCCGCCACTTGCTTCAGCTTTTGCACGTGCCAAAGCACCGCACTCCAATCACTTTCCCGGTGATTTCAATGCACTCCTAGGTAAGAAAAACCCTAACTACTTGATGTTTTAGGATTCTTTCGATTCCAATATCGAAGTAGCTTATATAACTTGTGTATTAGGTCGCATGTACGTTGTTGAGGAAGCGTATACGTTCTAATCGAAACGATACACATCTAAGGCGAAAGGTGCGGATTTTAGACACTTTGATTGACTGATTTCAAAGCTTTCAATGTCGTTTAATAGTAGATTATCGATGAGAGCGCAGTTTGACATGTAGAACATGCTGTCCGTTTTTTGTTTTGTAAACGTATGGAAAATATGAGATTTAGGGCATTTTAGTCATTTGTAGGAAATACTGTTTACATCCATATTTTGCTAAAATGTTTTCCATGGATATTTGTCGTGTTAGGATATTAGGAATGCATGCATGATCGGTTTGGCGAAGAGATTCATCCAAATGCGTACTTTAGGTCGACATATGCTATGTAGACTAAAGTGTGTAGTCTAAGTGTTTGTATAAATGTTTGTATTAGTATGTATTGAGTAAATGGTGTTGCGAAATAGTTTTGAGATTAAATTCCCAAGTTTTATGCTGATGTATATGATTTCCACATGATGGCTATATGAACTGAGTTCATTATACATATGGAATGCATGTGTTGGTGGATTTGTTTATGTTGTATGTTTTAACATGTGTCAACATGCTTGTATTGCTTATATGCATTTTTGTTACTCTCATATGCTTACTGATGTGTTGTACAAATGCTTGGGGCCATGACCTAGTCCAGGCAGTCGATAACGGACTGAATTCGTGGTTGGCTTCTATTTTCCACGAAGGACGAGTCGATGAACGCGAGTCGTGTTTTGAGTTGGCGGCAGTGGTTAGGCCACACGAAGTGTTTCATGCACTTTATGTCGTTCAGCTTGAGATGCGCTCGTACTAGTCGAGCCCATCAAGTAACCCGACTGGCCGTTGATTGTTCACCTTATATGAGTCATAACTGCTTGAACCTAAACTTACCATTGAAAACCCTGTTAACCATGGTACCTTGATCTATAAAGACTCATGAGCCGGGCATGGTGGTATGGGACACCATGGTCGAGCTGTCGACCTACGGTGAGACCACAAATCTCCCCGTAGTGACCAGTGAACACATTTGACTCGTAAGCAGATTATGGTGGTATGGGACACTATTTTCTTGCTGTCGGCCTACACTGATCAGGTGACGAGCCCTTTGTAGTGACCGCGAGCGTATTCTGAGTATACGGGAGGCGACGACCCTTCCGTAGCGACGAGAGTACAGTAGGCCTGTATTGATAAGGTGATGGGGGAGCGGTGCAACAAGCATCATATGAGATTACTAGGAGTGACGACCCTAGACAGGATCTGTGTTGGGCTTGATATAAGAAAAGTACCTTAGATTCCCAATCCTTCTGTATGAAAAGGACTAATAACAACCCGGTAATTATAATCCATATCGCATTGCATGTGCCTGGAAGATGTGGAGCACTGTAGGAAGAAAGCATGCAGCGGGCTGTAACACCCTGAAAATCGGGGGTCGTGTATAAACTCAACTCCCGAGTTCCAGACCGTCACTTATGCAACAAAAATGGTTATGATTCAATGTTGTCTGATTTAAAGCATTCACATGAGTAAAAGTATACCAAAACTGCAATTCATACTTCAGATCCAGTGATAAAAGCAAGCGGAAGACTAAACAATATATATATCACTGTATGAAAAAATAAAGTAAATCTCATCTGTCTCCAAAGTATGACTACATCTCTGAGTCTCATATACATATACATAAATAAAAAATAATGTTCAAAATAGTCCCACTGATGTCCCCTCGATCCAGGTCGCCTACGGGAAGCCGTCGTGATACTGCATATACGAGAACTCGTCCTGGTCCTCGTCGATCTCTGGCTCCACATCCTGGATCTCGGCCTCACCTGCATCTACAACAGGGTCTGGTGGGTGTTGCAAACACCATCCCATAACGTGGGAGTGAGTGATCAACTCAGTGGAATCATAGAGCAAAGATTAGCATGTTCACAATTCAATCACGCGATAATAGTAAAGCAGTAAATCAGGCAATCCTAATACTGTTGTTAATGCAAGATGACATGACGTGATGTATGCCCTCACCGACGATCACCCTCATGCGGCAACATCTTACGACCGCGGCATGCCACACTCCCTAGAGTGCTCCACATCTTCCAGGCACATGCAATGCTATGGAGATATGATTTCCAAGTTGTTATTAGTCCATTCAAACAGCAGGATTGGGAAACTAAGGTACTTCCCTTGTATCAATCCCAACACAGATCCTGTCTAGGGTCGTCACTCCTAGTAATCTCATACGATGTATATTTCGTAGGTCACTGCAAGGGCTGCCAGGGCTGTTGCTCGCACTCGTTGCACCGCTCCCCCATCACCTTATCAATACAGGCCTACTGTACTCTGCTGCAACGGAAGGGTCACCGCCTCCCGTGGACTCAGAATACGCTCGCGGTCACTACAAAGGGCTCGTCGCCTGATCAGTGTAGGCCGACAGCTAGAATATAGTGTCCCATACCACCATAATCTGCTCACGAGTCTAGGTGCTCACTGGTCACTACGGGGAGGTTTGTGGCCCCAGCGTAGGCCGACAGCTCGACCACGGTGTCCCATACCACCATGCCCGGCTCATGAGTCTTCGTGGATCAAGGTACCATGGTTAACAGGGTTTACAATGGTAAGTTCAGTACCCTAGGTTCAAGTAGTTATGACTCATACAAGGTGAACATACATCGGCCAGTCGGGTTACTTGACGGGCTCGACTAGCGCGATCGCATCTCAAGTCGAACGACATGAAGTGCGTAAAACACTTCGCGTGGCCTAACCACTGCCGCCAACTCTAAACACGAATCACGTTCATCGACGCGTCGTTCGTGGCTATGGCCAGTCAGCCACGAATTCGCTCGGTTACCGACTGCCTGGACTAAGTCTAGTCCCACACATCTATGGAATCACATTAGAAATATATGTAAAGGTATTGGAATTGAAATATAATCATATGAGCATGTTAACACATGTTATAACATTCAACTTAAGCAAATCTTCAAGACATACTTTCCATGCATGTAATGGAATCATGCATAAGGTCAACATGTAGGAAATCATTTAGGTCAGCATATTAACTAAGAAATCAATCTCAAACTACTACATAACATCATTTAATTCAATACATACTAATACAAGCATTTATACAAACACATACACTACACACTTAAGTCTACATATAGTATGTCGACCCAAAGTGCGCAACTAGGCGAATCTCTTCGCCAAACTAATTATGCAAGCATTCCTAACTCCCTAATGCGACAACAAATCATGTCAATCACGTCAGCAAAATATGAATGTAGACCGCACTTCCTACAAATGACTAAAATGCCCTAAATCTCATATTCTTCGTTAATTTACGAAACAGGAAACGGAAAGCATGTCGTACATGTCAAACGGCGGTGCTGTCGATAATCTACTATTAAACGACATTGAAAGCGTTGTAAACCGTCAATCAAAGCGTCTAAAATCCTCACCTAGTCTCTTACGGATGCGGGATTTTGAACGGAGCGTGTACGCTTCGTCTACGGCAGTAGGAGAACCTGTTTTACGAAATACGTTAGCTAACATGCTACGAATCCTAGTAATCCCTAAATCAGCAACTTTTAGGGTCGTTTCATACCTGAAAAAGCGGAGAAATCACCGTCCAGGTGATTGGGAAGAGTTGCTGAAACAGCAGCTATCGGTGGCTAGGAAGCGGGAAAAATCCCTTCTTCTCTTTCTCTCAAACTCTCTCTCCTTTATCCTAGGGTTTGCAATTTTCGGATGGGAGAGAGAAATGAGGGTTTCAACCCCTTTTATAAGCTCAAAAATGCTGGAAACAGGCTCCGGAACGAAGTTTACTTGGTGCCTATCCATTTCGGGGCTGTTTCGGTCCAAAAGCTGCTTTCTGATGGTCCCCTGGTCGATTGCGATCGGACTTAAGCTCATGCATACCAGATGTAGCACGTATTAAGTTTTCAGTCTGGCAGGGTTCGCAGATCGCACGTGGCAGACCAGTTTCAGTTCAGCGGTCACCGCACGTAGATCAGGGCTGAAAGTCTCATGATAATAAATAAAAATTTTTCCTGATCCGAGGGTGTAATCTGGATGAATTCTGACGGTCAGAACGCTTAATACTGACGCGTCAAGTCGTGTGCCAGATTTGAATTTGAAATTCCAATTCTGTCCCTATTCGCGGTCGCTTCAGTCCGGGTTCAACGAAATAGTCTGTGATTATCGGTTTGACTTGATTTTCGAGATGATTGTCAAGTCCAGCTGGGCGGTTCTAACGGTCTAAGATAGGAGGTATCGGACCTTCGACGCACGGTCTAAATCCAATACAAAAGTTCAATGTGGTCCAGAGAACAAACCTGCTTAGAGTTTGATCCGAGGTTATAGAGTATTGTAGAGTTGTTTGTTCTACTCGATTTGGGTCTTGTAGAACGTATTTAAAGTGATCAGGGACTATTTCCCAGCTACTCTAGCGTTGCGCTAGCTAACTTACACTTAATTTCCATGGAAATTAATTCTACGCGATTTCGGGTCGAGTTGGTACTCGAGCCCAAGTACGGATTTTTCACGGGCGTTACACGGGCGTAAGATGGTGCCGTATGAGGGAGTATGTCGGTGAGGGCATCCATCATGTCATTTCATGCATATATTAACAACAGTATCTAGGAATGTTTGGTTGATTGCTTTACTATTATCGCGTGATTGATTTGAAAACATGCTAATCTTTGCTCTATTATTCCACTGAGTTGATCACTCACTCCCATGTTACGGGACGGTGTCGCGCACACCAACCAGTCCCTATTTTAGTTTCAAGTGATGGCGCTGCTTGCGAAGCGAAGCCGGACTTGATGATGATGAGGAGGATTTCTCCTATATGTGTGTTCTGATCGACGGGATTACAGGGAGGTTGATTAGACGCCATGACATTTTTCATTTTATAATTTTTTGAGCACTCATGTATATTCGTTTTGTTCATCTTTGGAGTATACATGTATAAATTTAACCTGGTAACATGTTCACACTCTGGAGACTTACAACAGTTTATATATATTATACATACTATCACAGTCTTCCGCTTGCATAATTTAACTGTCTCTGGAGTATGATATGCTGTTTTGGCTTAATCCCACTCATGTTTATTACACCAACATAGACAACATTCAATCATAAGCATTTATGTTGCACAAGTGATGTTCTGGAACTCGGGAGTTGAGTTTCTACCTGACCCCCGATTTCGGGATGTTACATCATGTCCCATCAATCAATAGCTCAAATCAATCAATCAATCACATCATGTCAAGTACAAGAGCAACCCATGCTTTCTTTCTTCACAAGTCAAGCAAACACCAAAAGTCAACAAGTCTCTCACCTCACTTATAACTCACCTTACATCCATCACTTACCTCACATCCATCACCCATCACTCTCTCTCTCCCTTACAACCTTCTCTCTCTCTCTCTCTCTCTCTCTCTCTCTCTCTCTCTCTCTCTCTCTCCCTCCCTCCCTCCCTCCCTTCACATTTTTCAAGTAACAATTCCAAGCAAGTGGTGGAGTCCATGGTTTTCTAAGAGAGAAAGTGAGATGTGTGTGGCCCACTTTCTCTCCCAAAAACCCTCATCCTAATTATTCATTTCTCATCTTCCACCATCAAAGTGAGACACAAGGAGATCATCTTTCCAATAGACCAAGAAGATCAAATGGTGGGTGCTTATATAGTCTACATTTCATGTTTTTATGATGGGCCAAGTGAGGCCTACCGATTGATGGTATGGATCTCACTTTGGACCCTAGATGTGGCCGATGGCCCATCTTGATCCTCATGATCATTCCATGATGGGGTCATTCTCCATGGACCCTATTATGATGTTTATTTTCCTTATATGGATAGGGTCATCTAGACCTTATATTTCGGTGGAGAAAGGATCTCCACCGTTGATTTTGATCCGTGGTTCCATATGTAATAGGACCAACTTGATGTATGTTGTAAATCATGGAAGGGAGGGCCCATAGTGCGGGGGTCCCTCCATCACTCGATCTCTCTCGTTCTCCCTCTCTCTCCCTCTTTTTAAATTTTTGTGTGATAATATGGTCGTGTGGCCCACCTGGATGGACCCCGCCTTAATGTATGTCTTATCCACACTATCAAGGCATTTGGTGGTCCACCTAATCAGGGCCTACCTCAAATAGGTGTTGAGCCCAAACCATCCAGCGTCCAGGGACGCTGGACTTGAAATAAAAATAAAAATATTCGCTTCATTCCAAACTTTTGGGGTGGACCGTTCATATAGGCCCTTCCTTGATGTTTTGATTAAATCCACGCTGTCCATCCCATTCCCTAGATCATCTTAGGTGTTGAGCCAAAAAATGAGGTTAATCCGAGTATCTGGTGCACTATAGCATAACAAATAGTATTTTTACCATTGAAATACCCGCTGACATTTCTATACATCGAAATATATCGAATATTGGGCTTGTTTGACTTGTCTTGAGCCATAGGAGCCATTGGGCGGGGTGGATCCTCACAATGCGGGCCGTACCACGGAAAAACCTCAGAAAAAATCCTCTTTAAAAAAAAATAGTAAACAACAGCAAGGACGGCACAACGTCCTCTGCGCGGGACGGTCCCTGGTCGACCATGGGTCCCAGTTGTGGGCCCCACTGTGATGTGTGTAGAACATCAAAGTCATGCATTTGGTGGGCCTCCCTTTGACCACTAACCACCCCAAAAATTGGTCGTATGCACAGCTTAGGTGGCCCAAACAGCAGGAAACAGTGTGATTAAATATCTGCCATTAAAACCCTTTTGGGTATCACAGGAGTTTTGGATTAATATGAAATTTATTTTTCCTTTTCATCTAGGTCCGTGTGACCTTATCAACAGATTAGATGGAAAACAAATGTTATGGTGGGCCCCACGTGGGACCCATAATGATGTATGTGTTTTACTCACACCGTCCACGGCATGGATAGTGGAACTAGCATGGTGTATGTGTTTTATCACCACCGTCCACACCACTGGACAGTGGGACCTCTCATGTGATGTATGTGTTTTATAAATGTCATCCATTTGTTTGATGGTGGGACCCACTGCCATATGACGACAGCAAGCGTTGTGGGCCCCACTACTAAATAATATATTATATTATATACTATATAATATATGCATGGTGGTGGGCCCTACGTGGTACCCACCTTTGCCTTCCTAAGTGCAGCCAACTGCCTATGTAGCAGCCATCTAGCTTCTCCTTTATTGGTAGAAAGCCCCACATTGATGTATATCAACACCGTCCACTATTTGAACATGTGGGTAGATTGTTCACCTTTATCTATTTTTCTAGTCCATCTGTGAGGCCCACTTTGATGTATTTTGTGGCCCATCTGTAAGGTCCACCTTGATGTACTTTGTGGCCCATCCATTGGGCCCACTTTGATGTATTTTATGGCCCATCTGTAAGGTCCACCTTAATGTACTTTGTGGCCCATCCGTCAAGCCCACTTTGATGTATCTTGTGGCCCACTATAAGGTCCACCTTGATGTACTTTATAGCCCATCCATCGGGCCCACTTTGATGTATTTTGTGGCCCAATCGAGAGGCCCACTTTGATATACATGTGACTCATCATGATGCATCTTTGACCCATGAACGGGGCCCACCTGTTGCGTGTTTTGAGGCCCAGGTGCAGGGCTCACCTTTTATGTATATGAGGTCCGTGTGATTAGGCCCATTGTGATGTATTAGGGCCCATGGGTTGAGGCCCATTGTGAAATATTTCCATCCCATTTGGCAAAGCCCATCATGATGCATTGGAGCCCATGGGTTAAGGCCCATTGTGATGTATTAGGGCCCATGGATTGAGGCTCATTGTGATGTATTAGGGCCCATGGGTTGAAGCCCATTGTGATGTATTTGGAGCATATAGATTAATGCCCATTGTGATGTATTAGGGCCCGTGGGTTGAGGCCCATTGCGATGCATTTGGGGCCCATTGTGATGTATTAGGGCCCATAGGTTGAGGCCCATTGTGATGTATTTCTGACCCATTTGGCAAGGCCCATTATGATGTGTTTCTGGCTCATACGTTGTGGTCCATTGTGATATATTTTCAGCCCATGTGATGAGGCCCATCTTGATGTATTTGTGGCTGCCATGGCTAGGCTTGATGTGGTGCACATGTGGCTCAATGCGACGAATGTGCACCCGATATAATGTGTGATTTCATTATAATGCAGGCAATGATGTTTATGGCGGGCTGTGCCTTGGGAGCAATGTTGGTTTGACATCCATATTGTAAGAATAATGTTGGTTAAATGTCCGCATTATGACTCTCCCTAGGGCCCATTGGTAGGCCCATACTTGTTGTCTGTAGGCAGTCTAGGCCTACCTTCGTTGTGAGAGTAGTTCATCACCTTATAACATGCTTAGTGTAACTCCATGATTCATGCCCATACACATCATATGTATGCTTGGTATGAGGAGTGACCGATCATAACATATGCCATTAAGCAGATTATTTATGAGACTCAGTGATAAGAGTTACCCACATGAACGCATAATATGCACGAGATTGCTATATGTCTGGATAGTGTGACTTATGCATCTCGCATATGTGTGACTTGATCATTGTACGCCCTAGCAACATCAGGGTCGTGGCCTCCACAGGCACATCGTAGATGACTAAATGGGACAACGAAAATACTTTGTTCGAGCACCATGGGCACTTAGGATGTCCTTGGGTGAAAATTCCAGAATATCCGAGGCCAGGAGGTGCCCCAATGTTTAGACCGAGTGGAACATGAGCGCCGGAGTGCCGAATACCAGTATGTCGCGTCTCCCATTGTGTCGTGGTCGGTTGGGATGGGGTGTATCCTTATCCACCCGAGTGAAGGGGTTATAAGCTAGGCTGAGTATGACTAGCTTGTAAATGGGTCTGCTATCGACGAGCTGAGTAGGTATTGACAGGTTGCTAGCTAGGCAGATAGTGAGGTCTCTGCCACTCGTTGGGCTGTGTGACTAGGGAGGCAGCAGTTGATGTGGAGTGTAATAGACCTCGGTGATTTCCTCACAGACAACCGTACTGATATGTAGACTTATTGAGCAGGAATTGCATATCCATTCCTTCATTCATTCACTATCCACTTGGGTTGGTGGTGTGTAACTATTTATTATGTATACCATCGCATGGCCAGGATTTCGATTGGGCGCTCGAGTAACTTGAGATCAAGAGTTTACCACATTGAGTCTGACTATCCAAATTTAGGTATGAGACTGGTTTGGATAGAAGTCCCTTGTGGTGGACCCCATAGCCTGTAATACTACGTACTATTATCCTGACTTCAAATTCCAGCATGGTCATTTCATTCACACTGCATATTACAATGCATCTGCAGTACTTAACATTTTAGGTTACTATGATTTTGCACTTAAATGGCCTAGATAGACGTAACAGGATTTTCATATTGCATTGCATTATTGGCATCCGATATTTGGCTTCCACATTTGTATAGCCGATGTAGATTGCGTATTCTATTATTGAATGATTTATGGACTTACCAGTATATTTCTGCTTACTCTGATATCGTATGATTTCTGATCTTGTTAGTATTTCTGCTTATCCCGATGATGTATGATTTATGAGCTTTATTGTATACTTAGCACTTACCTTACACACACTTTCACCACCCTCTAAGCTTTCTATAAGCTTATGCACGATAGATGCATGTAGGTGGCATTAGGTTGCAGCAACAGTGAGCTTGGAGCATGCAACTGTCTTCTGGAGCTTTGATATATGTATTTTCCTTTCAACATTGTATTCAATTGATTATATTAGTGGATATGTGATGATGATGTTGCCATTCTGAATTGGGTATACTTGTGGTTATGCTCCATTACAAAAAAAAAAAAAAAAAAAAAAATTCATTCTGAAAATCCTCCTTGTAAGATCCCAGGATCAGAATCTAGCCTGTGAACACTGGGAGCCGAGAATGGGGTACTGCGGAGGCTATCGGTACCAAACTTAGTGATCGAGAATTTTGTGAGCCCATTTTCCGAGTTTGGGACGTGACAATTGAAGTTTTCCCTTTTCTTGGAATCAAAATCATATCAAGCAAGCCCAATGTGATCTAATCTAAAAATCATTTAGAACTTAGAACCTTTTCATAAGCAAGTGTGGACATTGAACATCTATGTTGAACATCTACTCCGAGTTGGTTCTACCTTACTTCATCAAAGGAGAATATCTAGATAAGTAGTTTACATTTCTGTAAATCTATTTTTGATTTTTTGAGATTGTGCCAGGAAAAATCTTTCTTTTTGGTTTGTCTGGGGTGATCCAAAAAACTCAGAGTGCAGGGTTTTTGAATTGTGTAAGCCCACTTGAAAGACACAATTGTGAAGGTTTTAGGTGAACCTTGAAAAACCTATTGCATAGTGAACACTAATATCCACTGTATGAGGATATTGGGAGTGGAGTAGTTATGTGGTTGTTTTTCTAAACAATTAGTGTATACATAAGCGAACCACTATAATTTCTCATCTTGTGGTGAGTGATCGATTGTGGCATTGTGTGAATGTTGTAATTTTTTTAAGCATTTGTGGAGAATGTTGTAATCTTTTTTGTGCAAGTGTGGGAATGCTGTAATAACTTAGTTTATTTTCTTTACTATTTATTTCTTTGTTCCTCTGTATCGGTTTGAGATTTTAATATACAGAACATTCTAGGAATTAAGTTTTCCTACCATAAGACATTGGTTTTTGGTGTAAGGTTGTCCTTAGAACAACATTTGTATCAACCTCTCAATACTTATACATTTGAGGTTCTTATTCATTTCTTCTTTATGGGATTGTTTAATTGTTATCTTTATTTACATCTGTTTATTTTCGCATTTAATTTTTTAATTTGGCATAGTCCTATTCGCCCCCTCCTCTAGGACTCTTAGCTCAGCCTTTTCAAGTGGTATCAAAGCCTAATAGCTTACTTTAAATTTTTTTTTGAATTAATTTCTTGAGCTAATCGATCTGAGCTTTTTAAGATGTCAAATTTTGATAGCCTTTCAGTCACTAGGCCTTCACCATTTGATAGTTTCCATTATGCTTATTGGAAAGTTAAAATGAGGATTTTCTTAAAACCCATGGATGAGAGTGTGTGGCAAACCACAGTGACCAATTGGACACCTCCTACCATTGAAGTGACTGGTACTGATGGGTCTAAAACTGTAAAAGTCACACCTTAATTTTTCTTGGAGCGCTCTTCAAAAAAGTGAGAGTAGTGCCAATGCAAATGATTTAAATGTTATAATTTGCGCACTATTACTGGATGAATTCAAGAGAATCATATCCTATGATGCTACAAAGTAAGCCTGGGATATTTTAGAAATGACACACAAGGGAACAACAACTGTCAAGAAATCTAAAGTCCAAATCTTCATAACCAAATTTGAGAAAATACGTATGGAAGAAAGTGAAACTTTCATGGACTTCTATACAAGATTGAATGACATTGTTAACTCTATGTGGGGTCTTGGTGATAGAATCCCAGAAAGTAAAGTCTCTGCAAAGATACTGCGTTCATTGCCTGAACGATTCAATTCAAAGGTGACCATGATCTAGGAACCTCGTGATACGAATAATATGGGGGTAGAAGAATTGGTTGGTTCCTTACAAACCCATGAGTTAAACTTTAAAGCTCCTAAAGGAAAATCCATTGCCTTTAAATCTTCTAAAAATATTTCTTAAGAAAATAACAATTTTGATTTAGAAAATTCTAAAAATGATATGGCCCTTTTAGCTAAAAAGTTTTATAAGATTTTTAAAAGTAAAAAGAGGGTTGATTTGCAAAACCTAATGAAAAGAAAAGATCTAGATTTAAAACTTAGAAATCCTTAAAAGACAGTCAATGTTACAACTTCCATGAATATGGGCATCTAGCAAACAAATGTCTTAAAAAGGACAAACTTAAAAAGAAAGGTATGTTGGCTACATGGGATGAATATTCCTGCTCTGAAGCTTCTTCTAAGTTAGAAGATTCTGAAACTGAGTCAGGTAATGTTGTTAAAGCCCTAATGACTCTAGCCAACTTCACTTTTTTAGATAATGATGATTTAACCAGTGAAGAAAATCTGAATAGTGATCATGAAAATGCAGAAGATCTTCAGGATGCTTATAATGCCCTATACAAGGAAAATTACAAAATTGTTGTAAAGAAAAACTTCAAAAAGAAGAGTTTTCAAAACTAAAAGAAAAATTTTCAAAAGTAAAATAAAATTTTAATAATCTAGTCTTAGAAAAATCACACATTTCAGATTGCTTTAAAAAACTAAGTGCGACTTAGATTTCAAAACCTCCCTTGTTGAAAACCTAGAATCTGAAAATGAAAAGCTAAAACTACAAGTCTCTTCACTTTTGAGTTTAAAAGACACATGGAGGTATACCCAAGGTGATCCTAAGTTAGAAAAACTCTTATCCAGATCTAGAAAATATGGCAATTGATCTGGATTGGGCTATGAAAAAAATATTCCTCACAAACATAAGAATACTCCACCCAAATTTGTGAAAGGGGAGTCTTCTAACTCAAAAGGAAAAAGTCTAAATCAAACTTATTCTAAAAATACTAAGACTTTTCAAACCTTAAAACCTAAAAGCAATCATATCAACTATAAAAATCAGAATTGTAATCCTTTAGCTAAGAAAATTGTTGATTTACTTAAGGAGCTCTTAAAATCTAACTCAGTGGGTCAGTCTTATAACAACTACAAACATAAGAAGACCAACTATACTCCTAAACCCAAAACTGTAATGAAATGGGTTCCTAAGGTAACATGTTTGGTTGCCCACACTGCTTTCAAAGCTTCAAGCCATTCAAAGTGGTACCTAGATAGTGGATGCTCCAGACATATATCAGGTAAAAAAGGACTGTTCACCAATCTTAGAGACATGACTAATGGTTCAGCCATATTCAGTGATAGTAACAACTACAGAGTAATTGACCAAGGTACGGCTCAACTCTTTAACCTCCCTCTATTTGAGAATGTCTTATATGTGGAAGGGTTAAAACATAATTTATTAAGCATCTCTCAAATATGCGATAAAAATCATAGTGTAAAATTTAGTAACCAAGGATGTGAAATTTTAAATACAAATAGTTTTGTAATATTAACTAGTCGCAGAACTTCTGAAAACTACTAAATTATTTATGATTCAAGCTCATCTAATCTAACGTGTTACATGGTCCAAACCAATGAAATCGAATTATGGCATAAACGCCTCAGACATGTACACTACCGCAACTTGTATAGATTGAGTAAAAGAGAGTTGGTAAGAGGTTTACCTAAAATACAGAAAGTAGACAAAATATGTGGCGAATACTAGATTGGCCAACAAACCAGGAGTACTCACAAAAAGGTGAACTCCAATGCCACATCTAAATCACTCGAACTTCTCCATATGGATCTCATTTGACCAACTAGAACGGAGAGTCGAGGTGGTAAGAAGTATATTCTGGTGATAGTAGATGACTTTACTAGATATACTTGGGTAGTCTTCTTGAAAGAGAAATCTGAAACTCTCGGTGAAGTAAAGAGGGTACTTAAATATATCCAAACTGAAAAGAATCATAAGTCTCTAAGATTCGTAGTGATCATGGTTCAGAATTTAAAAATAGCAGTTTTGAGAAATTTTGTAGTGATCAGGGAATATTACATGAATATTCTGTGCCTAAAACACCACAATAAAATGGTGTAGTAGAAAGAAAAAATAGAGTGCTTCAAGAAATGGCAAATCTAATGCTAAATAACATGAAACTTCCTAAAAATCTTTGGATGAAAGCCGTAAATATTGCTTATTATATAATCAACGCATTTATACTAGAAAATTAAATAGTAAAACGGCTTATGAAATGTGGTTTGATAAGAAGCCTACTGTCAAATACTTTCTAATTTTTGGCAGCAAGTGCTACATGTTTCGTGACCGAGAAAATCTGGTTAAGTTTGACACTAAAAGTGATGAAGGGATATTTTTAGGGTATGCTCTGAATAGTCAAGCGTATCGGGTTCTGAGCAAGAGGACTGGTGTAATTCAATAATCCATTAATGTGGTTATAAATGATCGCCTAAATACATTAGCCTCAAGTTCAGAAAATGATGAAGTTTTTTTGATTAATAAACTTGATTATTCATCAGTCAAAATAACACTGAACTGAGGACAGTTAAAGATCATCCTTCTAATCAAATCCTTAAAAACCCTCTCACTAGTGTGCGCACTCATAAATAACTTGAAGATATGTATAACTATGTATGTTTTACATCTCAGATAGAACCAACTAACGTAAAAGAAGCTCTTACTGACGAAAACTGGATTGTAGAAATGCAAGAAGAGCTCAATCAATTTGTTAGAAATGATATTTAGTACTTAGTTAAAAGACCAAAAGATAAATACATTATCAAAACAAAACGGATTTTCAAAAATAAGTCTGATGAACTTGGTAATATTATTAGAAACAAGGCTAGGCTGGTTGTATAAGTGTACACTCAAAATGAGGGCATCGATTATAATGAGATCTTTGCCCCAGTAGCTTGTCTTGATCTAATTAGACTATTTTTATCTATTGCGTGATTTAGAAAATTCAAAAAATATTAAATGGATATAAAGAATGCATTCTTAAATGACGATTTACATGAAGAAGTGTATGTTGAACAACCAACGGGATTTGAAGGCCCTAAGCATGCTAATCATGTCTACCACTTGAAATAGGCACTCTATGATTTGAAATAAGCTCTCAGGGTATGGTATAAAAAGTTGACTAAGTTTCTACTAAGTCAAAACTTTATAATGGGAAGTGTTGATAAGAAATTGTTTGTAAATAAATATAATGATCACATACTAATAGTGCAAATCTATGTTAATGATATTATCTATGGATCTACCTATGCTAACATGACTGTTGAGTTTGCAAATCTTATAAAGTCTAAATTGAAATTAGCATGCTTAGAGAACTAAACTATTTCCTAGGGTTGCAAGTCAAACAATTACCTGATGGTTTCTTTATCTCTCAAACCAAATATACTTTAAACTTAGTTAAAAAGTTTGGATTTAAGAGAGAAAATTTTTGATACTACAATGAGTACTACTATAAAACTCTCTAAGGATTCAATAGGTAAAAGTATGGATCTTAAGTTGTATCGTAGTATGATAGGTAGTTTACTTTACTTAACTGCAAGATGACCTGATATTGCATTTAGCGTAGGAATTTGTGCTAGATATCAATCTGACCCTAAAGTGTTACATTTAATTATTGTTAAGCGCATTTTGTGATATGTCGTTAGTTCAGCTAATCTTGGTCTCTGGTATCCACATGATACTAATGTGCAATTAGTTGGTTACACGGATGCTGATTGGGCTGGTAACATTGATGATCGTAAATCAACCAGCGGTGGTTGTTTCTATGTAGGAAATTGTTTAGTTTCTTAGATAAGTAAGAAATAAAGTTTCGTATCACTCTCAACAGTTGAGGCTGACTATATTGTTGCTGGTAATGCATGCACTCAGCTTGTGTGGATGAAAAGAATGCTAAGCGATTACGGAATTGCACAAGATTCCATGATTTTATATTGTAATAGCTCAAGCATAATTAATGTCTCTAAAAATCTAATTCAGCATTCACGAACTAAACATATTAACATTAGATATCACTATATTCATGAATTAGTGGAAGATAAGACAATTTCTTTAGATTATATTCCTACCGAGACTCAACTTGAAGACATATTCACAAAACCACTCAGCAAAAGCAGGTTTGTAAAATTAAAATTTGATCTTGGTATGTGCAATATGAACTGATCATTTATGCCTTTCTGTATCATAATATTTATAGTTATTATGTTAAAAATTTTAAAATTCAAATTTTATTAAAAATTATAAATTTTGTGAGGTGCACGACCAATCGAGTACATACTCGACTAGTCATGCAACGACTGGTCGAGCCTGTACTCGACCCATCGTGAAACACGGCTTTAACCTTTTATTTGGAGAAAAAATCATTTTTTTATTCATTTGGGTCTTCTTCTCCAACGAGCCCTACCTCGACCGGTCGAACCCATCTTCGATTCCTCCGTGGTTAGTGTGTTATTTTCGATTTCCTTGTAGATTCAAGTCCTTTGCACTTCCTTTTCTTCATTTGTGTAGTTTATTTCATGCTTTATGAGTGTTTTGGGGGTTTTCTTTCAAAAAATCTAGTCTAGTAGAAACCCTTCTTGCCACTTTTGTAATCTCTTTATTCATTGATTTTTTTATTGCAAATAGAGGATAGAACTAAGAAGAAAGGATCTCATGATCCGTCTTCATCTCGTTCGGCTCCTATCATGGTGCACCACCTTTGACCGCCCAAGGATGATCCCGATTATGTGTAAGATATTCGTTTACACATGTGATAGTAGAATGACTAGTTAACATTGATCATTTGGCTCCTTTTGATATCTATCCTCTCCTTTAGTCTGTAGGATGGGATAACATATTACATTGGGGTGAACCTCCATACCGCTTCATTGCATAGGCTATGTATGCTTGCATTTCTGACTTTTCTACTGAAAATCTGACATTTCTATTACGTCCAGAGAAGGTCCAATTGATGTAGACTGTCATCTTATTTCTAGATTAATGGGCTTTCCAGTTATTGACGAAGGTATTCCCATTAGTTCTCTTGTGGCTAAACCTTCTGAAACTAAGAAGTGAATGCTTACTAGAGATTTATATAATATGGATGCGGAATGGAGTACTGAAAATGTGCTTGCATCCAAGTTTATATTACCCAGACACAGAATCCTTCATAGGATTTTCATTTCAAATGTCTATCCTAGATCTAGTAACAAAACAGAACTTATTACATTCATGGTTCATATTTTTCATTCCATCATTTCTGGAATATCTGTATGTCTTCCTTCTCTGATTTGTCATAGCATAATTTAGTTTCATCTCCACCTAGGTCACAATGACATACCCTTTACTTATCTTATGACTGTGTTAGCCACCCATAGTTTAGTGGCTAAACCTGTTGGAGAGCTCCCATTCACCATTTACCCTTCAACAAGTCTAACATTGAATTTAAAGTTAGCCATAGGCCCAGTTGATGTGGGTGCTAGTGGAGCTGCTGAAGCAAATGAAGAGGATGGTGATTTACCTCCTGATGATGTCAATATGGATGACCTCTTTAATGAAATTAAATCTGATTCTGCTGCTGATCCTGATTATCAGCCATTTGACTTTGATGCACGTTTACGCTCTCTTGAGGAGAAGGTTGAAACTATGAATTTGTCCCATAAAATGCAATTCAAATATATGTGCAAATATCATGGCTCATTAACAGGGGACTTCATCAAATTAATCCTTCTATACTTGATCCTTCTTCGGGTTTGGATTAGCATTTGAATATCCGTTATGTAATAACTTTTAACATACTTGAATTTCTCTTGTTTTATGTGCTTGTACATGCTTACTTATTATTATGGACTTAGTTATTTGGTTATCTTGTTCATATCATCTCTTATTACTCATTACTCTTCTATTTCCTTCCTTTCTCATTCATCGGTACTTTCCTTTGTCATTTTGTGACAAAAATGGGGAGAATTTTACCGTGCCTATATTATTATGACAAATGTGGCACTGTGAAGAAGGTGGATAAGCAGCAACTTTTTTTTTTTTTTTTTTGCAATATGGTATTAAGGGGGAGTATTGATAAGTATTTATGAAAGTATTGTTAAGTATTGATGAGAGTATTGGTGCGTATTGATTTAACCAGTTTGTAACTGGTGCATGATTCTTTAACCAGGTTGTAATTGGTGCATGATTCTTTATTGTGCGTATTATGTTTATCTTATTTTAATGAAGTATGTTTTGCCATAAATTTGACAAAGGGGGAGATTGTAAGTGCTATGTTTTCTAGCTCCTATGATTGTCAAATTTTGTAGTGCCAAAACCTCTTGGAATCTGCATCTTGTGTAGCTCATCTACATATTCAAGATCATGCAATTCATGTACAAGAACAAAGGTCTTTACCTCAAGAACTTCAAATGTAAGATAAAGAGATATACAAGTTTAAGTTACAACATCAAGTGATAGTCCAAGGTTTTTAAAGCTTCATCTATGTTAAGAAAAGTACTTTGCTTTAGAACTCAAAACTCAAGGTGAAATATAAGTAAAATATTTCAAGTTCAAGCTTCAAAGTACTTCAAGTTCAAGATTCAGAGTAAGTCAAGATATTAAGCTTTGTGTACTTCAAGATCAACTATCAATTAAAGTAAATGATAATTCAATGTTCAAAATTCACTTATAAGGTATGAATGACCCTAGATTGACCATAGGTTAGGTCATATTGATTGCATACTTAAATTGGGTCACTATCTAAGTGTATAGGTTATTTCTCAGCTAGTCTTAGCATATGTTCGACTAGTCTAAGAAATTTCTCGACTAGTCCAAGGTTTGTTCCTAATTGTCAGGATTTTTTATTGAAACCTCGACCAGTCCTAGAGACTGCTCGACTAGTCGAGTGAACAGTGCTCGACTAGTCGAGTAGGCTTGACTCAAAGTCTAGCAACCAATTTGGGGTCCACATGACCAGTCGAAAGTAGGGCTCGACTAGTCTTACCAGCCACTCAACCAGTCATGGAACGGTCTATCTTATCATGCCTGAAATTTTAAAATTTTGTTGGTCCTTCGACTAGTTGAGCAAACCTCTGGGCCAGTTGTAAGACCCGTATCTTGGTCTGTACCTTTCCGTAGACTTCCGCGGTCTTATCGGTCGAATTTCGGCAACCTTCGACCCTTAACCGATATCGACGCGTGACCCTGATTCATATGCCGACAACCCGAGTCGACTCAACCCAAGACCACTACCATAGCGACCGTACCGTCGCTGCAGTTCCAATGCCGCGACTCGCGTGCCCAGGCGATACCCTGGTCAAGAGATGTGGGCCAACATTTTATGCGAGGAAACGCCGTGCGTTGCGAAACCCAAGAGAATCTCTACGATGTGTCACATCAATCACATCAATCCCATCAATCAATCACATGTCAAGTACATGTCAAGTACACATCACTTTCACCCCTTTTCCCAAGCAACCACAAAAGTCTTCACCTCCCATACCTCTCTTACATAAAAGGTCTCAAAAGTCAAGCTTTTCTTACACCTCCCATACCTTTCTTACACAAAAGGCCACAAAAGTCAAGACCTTCTTACACAACCATCATTCATCCATCCATCCATCTCTCTTTACAACACTCTCTCTCTTTCTCATTTTCTCATAACAATTCCAAGCAACAAAGCCGCATATGTATGAGCATTCTCCAAGCCTCTCCCTCCATTTCCAAAACTCCAAGGTGGCCCACTTTCCTACCCCACCATCTCCCATCTCAACCCTCCATTCCTCATCTCATCCATTGAAGTTGAAGCTAAGGTTCCAAGGAACCCCTAGGAGCAAGAAGATTGGATGGTGGGTGCCTCTATAGGGTAGTTTCTCTTTTATTTTTATGATGGGCCAAGTGAGACCCACCGATCAATGGTGTGGATCTCGCTTAGGACCCTAAGATGAGGCCGATGGCCCACTTGGATCATCATGATCATTCCATGATGGGGCCATTTTCCATGGACCCCATCATGATGTTTATTTCATTACAAAAGGTCATTTAGACCGTCCATTTTGGTGAAGAGAGGATCTCCACCGTTGATTCTCGATCTTGGTGGTCCCATGTGTTGAGGGACCCTTTTTGATTGTATGATTTACTTTTAAGGGATGGCCCATAATGTCGGGGTCCCTCCATCACAAGCGTGTCCCACTCTCCATGTCTCTCTCCCTTTTTATTTCTTTTTATTTTATTTTTATTCTATTCTACGTAATAGGTTTGTGTGGCCCACTTGAATGGACCCCACCTTGAGGTATTGTGTCCAAGTGTCCTTCAAGTGGGGCCCACCTTAAATGTTGTAACTACATCATCCAACAGTGGTGGCCCACCTAATCAGGGCCCACCACAAATGCCTTTTCCCTTTTTTCTTTTTTTTTTTTCTTTAAAAGACCTACCCGTCCATCGTCTGGGACGCTGGACGTTCCTGTGTAAATAAAAAAAAAAGGGGCTTTTGGGGTGAGCCCCCTGCATAGGCCCTGCGCTGATGAATGTATCCAATCCATGCCACCTATTCCGTTTTCAAGGCCATTTTAGGCGTTGAGCCAAATAATGAAGTCAATCCGATGATCAGGCGGGCCATACTTTTTGAAACGGTAGCTTTTGCCGTTTATATAACATTTTAAATTTTCTTTAGGCCAAAAACATGCAACATTGGACTCATTGGACTTGTTATAGCCTATAGAAACTAAGGGACGGGGTGGATCTGCTAGATGTGAGCCCCAAATATGAAAAACCCCAAAATAAGGGTTTTAATAAATTTTCTTAAAATATTGAAAGAGGCAGAGCCTCTGACGTACTGCACCAACAGCACGCTGCCTTGTGCAGCAACCGGGCAGCGGGCAAGCGACCGTCCCACAGCCTCCAGCCGTGGGCCCCACCTGATGTTTATATGCGATCCAATCCGTCCATGAGGTGGGTCCCCTCCTCAAGTAGGCCCCCTCCAAGTTTCAACCATTTCCAAAGCTTAGGTGGCCCACAACGTAGGAAACAGTGGAGATCTAGTGGCTGCCCTCGAAATACTTTTTGGGCCCACAGAAGTTTCGGATCAGGTTAAAATTTGTATTTACCCTTCATCCAGGTCTGAGTGACCTTACGAACGGTTTGGATGGCATTAGACTATTAGTGTGGGCCCCACATGGGACCTCAATGATTTATGTATTTCGTTCACACCGTCCACGGTCTGTGGACGGTGACGGCCACCGTGATTTATGTATTCTTTACCACCATCCTCACTGGACGGTGGGGCCCACCCCCCCTGTGGCACGCAGCGCGCATGTGTGTGTGTGTGTATATATATATATATATATATATATATATATATATATATCATATTATATACAATATTTTATATATATACTATATGTAATATAGGTATATATTATACTATTTGTAATATATATGATGGTAGGCCTTCATGTGAGCCCCACCCTTGATGCATGTGATGCATCCAGACCGTCCATCCCTTTGATTTAGCTAAGGCCTATGGGTTAGACCCATTTAACTTATTTAAAGCCTATGGGTTAGGCCCATTTGATTTGTTTAAGGCCTATGGGTTTAGGCCCATCTGATTTATACAAGGCCTACGGGTTTAGGCCCATTTGACTCATATAAGACCTAGGGGTTTAGGCCCATTTGACTCATATAACGCCTATGGGTTGAGTCCCATTTGATGTACATATGGGGGCCCAATTGGTGTGGCCCATTTGATACATATTAGACTCATGAGACTAGGCCTAATTGATGCAATCCAAGGCCCACGGGTTTTGACCCATTGCAATGCACTTAAGGCCCATTAGTGTGGCCCATTGATGTGACCCATTGATGAATAAAAGGCCCATAAGATATGGCCCATTTGATATATATGTAAGGCCCAATGGAAAGAACCTACGGTCCATTGCAATGTGTAATTCCAATACAGACTAAGTAGCGATATTTACAAAGATCGTGCCTTGAGAGCAATGTTGGTTTGACGTCCACATTGCGAGTGTAATGTTGGTTGGATGTCCACATTACGACTCTCTTTAGGGCCCATTACTGGGCCATACTGTGTATAGGCCGTCTAGGCCCATCTGCATTGTAAGAATGGTTCATCACTCATTTACATGTTTAGTATAGTTTCATGACTCATGATCATACGCATCATATGTATGCTTGAGATGAGGATTGACTGATCACAGCATATGCCTTCGGGCAGGTTGTTTATGGGCTCCTGGTTAGGCGGTGTTGCCCTACATGAGCGCATGATATGCGCAGGATTTGTTGCATGACTGGATAGCGTGATTCATGCATTTCACATTTGTATGACATGGTTATTGTATGCCCCAGTGACATCGGGGCCGTAGCCTCTACAAACAGATTGTGGTTGGCAGGATTGGATACCGAAAATCTCGTTCTACATGGGGTGCTATAGATATCCCTGGGTGAAAGTCCCTAAACCCTTATGGTACCAAGAGGTTTCTCCAACGTTAGACCGAGTGGGTAGATGAGCGTTGAGTGCCGACTACCAGACGGTCGTGCTCTCCATTGTGTCGTGGTCGGTTGGAAGGGGGTGCGGCCTTACCCGCCCGAGAGTAGGGGGCAATGCTAGGCTGAGTTTGACCAGCTCGAGGAATGGGTCCGCTATCGACGAGTCACGCCCGATATTGGTAGACGGATAGTGTGGTCTCTTCCACTTACCTTATTGCGCGTGATGTGGTGGCAATCTGGTTTAGAGTGTACTAGACCCCAATGATATCCCATATTTGAGCTGTATTGATGTGTGGACATAGATGAGGATCTGTATGCTTGAGTTACATTGTACATCGCATGGCCTTGGTGTGGCCGATACCATTCATGTCTTGCATCGCATAAGCCTTGGTACGGCTCATGATATTATGGATTCATCTGTATATTCCGTATTACTCTGATATTGCATGTTCATATTACTACCTTGCGCACACACTTTCACCACCCTCTAAGCTTTCTATAAGCTTATGCACAACTGTTGCGTGCAGGTGACGTTGGTTCGCAGCAGCGCTGAGGCAGGAGCACGTTGCAGATCGTTTTGGAGTTTTTATTCTTTACCATTGTATTTCCCTTTATGCTCATTGTACTTGTAAAGTTTTTTATCATAGTGGAAATGTTATGGAGTTCTTGGTTGTTGTTTGTGGGTTATGCCTTTGGTTATGCTTATTACGAATCAAATTGATGTTGAAAATCCTCCTCGTAGCATCCCAGGATCGGAACCTGAAGAATGGGAGCTAGGAGCCGAGAATGGGGTTCTACGGAGGCTGTCGGCGCCGGATTCGACGATCGGGAATTTTGTGAGCCCGATTTTCGAGTTTGGGGCGTGACACCAGTCGAGTGAACAATTTTTTTACTTATAAATAGGGCATGATTTTCAGAGTTTTTCATTCAATTCAAGCAAAATCAAGATACAACTCTGAGAGATAAGTTTACGATATTCTTAAGCTATTTAGTGCTCATTTAATATTCTCTTTAATTTAGTCTTTTGTATTTGATTTTGAGATTCTACATTCCAATCTTATTTGAAGAAGGGATTGAAGTTTTCTCTTTTCTTGGAATCAAAATCAAATCAAGCAAGCTCAAAGTGATTTAATCTAAAAAATCATTTAGAACTTAAAACCTTTTTATAAGTGAGTGTGGACATTGAACATCTACGTTGAACATTTACTCCGAATTGGTTCTATCGGGCTTCATCAAATGAGAATATCCAGATAAGTATATAACATTTCTTTAAATTGATTTTTGGTTTTTTGAGATTGTGCCAGAAAAAATATCTTTCTTTTTGGTTTGTCTGAGGTGATCCAGACACAATTGTGAAGGTTTTAGTTGAATCTTGAAAAACCTATTGCATAGTGAACGCTAATATCCACTATGTGAGGATATTGGGAGTCGAGTAGTCATGTGGCTATTTTTCTAAATAGTTGGTATACACACAAGGGAACCACTATAATTTCTTGTCTTATGGTGAATGATTGATTGTGGCATTGTGTGAATGTTGTAATTTTTTTAAGTATTTGTGGAGAATGTTGTAATCTTTTTTATGCAAGTGTGGGAATGTCGTAATAGCTTAGTTTATTTTATTTGCTATTTATTTCTTTATTCCTCTGTATCGTTTGAGATTTTGATACACAGACAGTTCTAGGAATCAGGTTGTCCTACCATAAGTCATTGGTTTTTGGTGTAAGGCTATCCCTAGAACAACATTTGTATCAAGCTCTCAATACTTATATAGCTGAGGTTGTTATTCATTTCTGCTTTGTGGGATTGTTTAAGTGCTATCTTTATTTACATTTTTTTATTTTCGCATTTAATTTTTTAATTTGGCATAGTCTATTCACCTCCCCCTCCCCCCGCCCTTTCTAAGACTCTTAGCTTGGTCTTTTTCGTAGCTCTTGTGCACAACAGAACCCATTTGTGCACAACTGAACTCTTACACACAATAGAGCCCTTGGACACAACTTTGAACTTTACAAATTTTGGACTCCTCCAAGTTTTTGATTTGTCTACTAAATTCTCCTTTCCTTTTGCAATGTCCCATTCCAAGAGGCTTCATACTTCCCCTGACCGTTATGATGTTGAATCTTCAGACACTTAGCCACTTGAAACTCATCTCCAAAAGAAAGCCAAATCTTCTGAAGGTTATTCCTCTTTTTTCAAAGCACCCATCCTATCGATAATTAATTTTTCCAATTGAATTTAGCACCCATCTGATCCCATCCACACTGTTGTTCTAATGAGAGAGCTAGAAGGACCACTCACGGAGGGTCAAGAGTCTGACTGGGAGAATTGGATGAAATCTACTACCAACTTTTGAACAGACAATTCCCGCCCTGCCCCGTTGAATCTTCCCCTCCTCCCTTGATTCCAAAGAAGAAGAAGCAAAAGAGTAAAGATGAAATCTTCCAAGAGAAAATTTAAGAACATAACAAGAGATTCTATCAAAATTTTTGGGATATAATCAAGTCTCAAGTAGATGCAATCAAGTTCAGAAGTCCTTATAAAGATGAGATCATCATCATCCCTCTACACCTTCAGCGTCACTTGTCTATGATCCAGAGCGAACCATCCAATCATATGACACAGAATCAGTTTTATATGTGGTAAAGTAGTTTATAAAAGAGCCGAGAATTCTTGAACGCTATCTTACAGAAAAGTTTCGAGTACAAAAGACTGGGCAAATATCATATATGTGCTTCCTCAAGCCGTGCTATAATCGTCACTCTTTGTACCCCACCCATTATTTTGAAACAATCCAACAACATTTTCGTGACCATGATTCCTTATGGGGAAAAGATGAATTCAGGACACGTGGCCTCTTGGTTCAATGTCAGTTCTATAGTTCATGGACCAAGGCAATTCTGCAAAAATACAAAGGAGTCCTCATTGCGGTGAATATTTATGCAGCCATAGAAGCCACCTCTGATTCCTTTCAAAAGGATACTTTAATTTACAAAGTCTTCTTAAAGTATTGGTCTTCTGCCATAAATTCCTTTCATCTCCCAGTTGGCGAAGTGAGCATTACTTTGTGGGATTTGCATAGGATGGAGGGCCCTCCCATCATTGGCTCTTTTCTTGATGAATATATTCCTACCAACAAAGAGTTCGCATATGTCGCTCTTGGAAGAACACCTTAGTTCTCTTCTTCCACTATCGAACTCTTTCGTGAAATGTCTCATTTCCTCGATGTTCAAAAAATATCCCCACTCTAATGGCTTGTGCATTTCTCGTAATATTTGCGGTAAATGTTTTCAATATTTCTTCCCTTCTCCTTTTAAGTACATTTTTCATGCATTTTTCTTTCTCTCATATCTCTTCCATTTTCAGGTTTTCTAGAAGCCACTCACTGGAACTGGAAGCTACCTGTAGGAGGATAAGAGGTCCAGCCAATTTCACCGCCGAAACTGAATTAACTACTTTCCTGGCATACTGGCTGAGTCTAGTCGTCTTACTCAGTTTGAAATGGTCAAACTCCATTCAACCAACTCGATTCGTAGTGGCAGGAGCCATAGTAGAACGAAAAAAGAAGTATTCTTTGGCCCCTCCAGTCTTATGTTCTTTGTATAGAGCTTTCGACAATGCTGTGGCGCATTGTTTGGAGCTACATCTTCTTTTTACTCCATGGCACTATTTCTTGGGTTAGCTTGGAGTATACTTTCCCTGGACTTACAGCGACCTTGAGAAGGCTTACGTCCACCCTGAACGCCTTCCCTTGTGGTATTACATTAGACGAAAGTTAGTGAAGAAGACATACGAATGGATCATTGATAAGATCAAGAATACAAAATCCATTGATTTCTTCCCCTTCTACTTGACTCATCAAGTTGAGGACTGAGAGGTTGAAGACAACGACAGTTTGGAGTCTATTAAGAAAACTTTCTTGCTTTGTATTCGTTCTTGTAGCTTGCCCATGCAAGGAGTGGAATATTAGAGAGAACCCTACTATCCAAGTAGGATTTCCAGGCAACTTGGCTACAATCAATCTGTGCCCCAAGCGGGAGAAGAGGTTACGCGAATGATGAGAAGTTTTGGGGTCGACCCATATAATTGGGGTTTAATATGGAAGCAACTCTTAGCTAGGAACTTCGGCTCCCTCTTCCATCTTCCAGGAATGAATCACCGAGTGCAGGCTTCATAATCCTAGATGTGGTGGTGGGCACACCATTATTATGTAGTGCATAATTGTTTTCCTGTTGACCCTCCCATTTGGATTACCCCTCCAAGGCTAAGAAAGTACAGATTAGAATAAGGGATCAGGTATTTCATTGAAAAAGATCATGTAACTACTTTAGGTAGCTTTGCCCAAAAATTTCTGTTGAAGAACCCATCAGAGAGCTGAAGCCGCCAAACACTTTGGAGGGGTGGATTGCTTTTAGATCTCCCCTCAATCTTATAAAGTGAAGTGTAACACCGTGAAATTCAGGGGTCGAGCATAACTCAGCTCTTGAGTTCCAAAACATCACTTACGTAACATTTTTGATGATAGATGAATGTCGTCTGTATTAGTGCATAAAACATGAAATAGATTAAAGCCAAAACAACAAATCATAATCCAGGGACAATTAGAAAATGTAAGCAGAAGTCTGAAATACATATATACACTAGTAGAAGTCCCCAAAATATGAGTTCTCTTCCAGGTCAATAAGTACAGGTCTTGTTTCAAAATACATATGACAAAATGTAATAATCCTGTATAAAGTGTAAACCCCAAAGCCCCGGTAATTCAGAACAGTCTAAGTGAACCCGCCTAAATACTGCATAAACAAGAATGCCTCCTCGTCATCCTCGAACTCTGGCTCTGCCTCGCAGGAATCACCATCACCTGTAGCTAAGATAGAGTTTGGTTGGTGTTTAAGAACCGTCCCAGAATGTAGGAGTGAGTGATTAACTCAGTGGAACTATACAGTAAAGGTTAATATGTTATCAATTCAATCAAGAAGAAATGATAGAGCAGTACAGTCAAACAAGTCCTAAATATTCTGATTAATGCAAAGATGAGATGTTGTAATGATGCATGCCCTCGCCTGCACTCCCTTAGCGTCTTTATCTTATGGCGTACATGGAAACCACCCAAAAGTGCTCTTCCATGCCAAAGCACATGCAATGCGGTGCATGGACGTGATTACCAAGTTCTTATTAATCCTTTTCATACAACAGGATTGGGAGGCTAAGGTACCTCCCTTATATCAATTCTCAATCAATGATCCATTCTAGGGTCGTCAGTCCTAGTAAATCTCATACGATGTTATGGTTCTAGGTTGCTGTAAAGGGCTTGTCACCAATCAATACAGGCCTAATCATACCCTGGATACTACGTTAAGGCTCGTCGCCTCAATGCAGTCTCAAGATAAACTCGAGGTCACTACGGAGTGATCGTCACCAATCAGTGTAGGACGACAGCACGAATACCGTGTCCCATACCACCGTATTCAGCTCACGAGTCTGAGTTGCTCACTGGTCAGTGCGGAGAGGCTCGTCGCCCCAGCGTAGGCCGACAACATGACCATGGTGTCCCATACCACCATGTTCGACTCATGAGTCTTAGCGGATCGAGGTACCAAAGTTAATAGGGTTTCACTAGTGAGTTTGGTACCTTATATTCAAACAGTAGCATCCAAACATGGTGAACATACATTGAGTCAATCGGGTTAATTGACTAGCTTGACTAGGGTGATCGCACGTTGAGTTAATCAACATGAAATGCATAAGCACTCTGTGTGGCCTAACCACTGCTGACATCTTAAGTACGACTCGGATTCATCGAACACATCCTTCTTGGTGAAAACAACCTTAGCCATCAGTTTGAGGACTGTTACTGATTACCTAGACTGCGATACATTCCCAACTACGTAAAATCATAAGAGTGAATATTTAACTTAAATTCTACCATCGTATGAACATGTTGAGGAATATAACTAAAACATGGATACACAGTACATGGAGGAAATCATACAGATAGTTAACATGAATAAGTAGGCTAAACAGTTCATGGAGGAAATCATACACACAAGCAAGTTAGTTGGGATTTCATATCTCAACTCCCTCATAAATCACACTTTACTAACTACAAACTTATTCAGACATTTTTATAAACACTTAGACTACACTTTTCAACATACATCACATATGTCGGCCGTATTACGTATTAGGGAAAATCCTTTTGCCAAGTAGTTATCGCATACATAATAATCATATACCTACGACAATTAATCATGGCAATCACAACATCAAATTGTAAATGCATACAAACATTTCAACAAACATATGAAATACTCTATTTACAACATAGGTTATACATATACGTAAAGCAAAACAGTTAGCGCATTTAGAATGTATAATGGCACCCACGTTAGTAATAAATCATTAACTGACATTGAAAGTCTTGAAAACCATAACCTATACATATATAGTCTCCACCTTAAACTGAAAAATGCATAATGGATATGATTTAGACGATAAGTCTTTATTAACGGTGGATTAGCAACCTAAGACATGAATTAGGTTAGCTACATCAACACTTAGACTATTCTAAGCTCTAAAACAGGCTAGGGTTTGATTTTATTATCCAAATATGGAATTAGAATCACCGAAATAACGATTCAAATAGGTGGATTAGGCACGTAGTGAAGTTGGGAAGAATCCCAGGATAAATCACTAACTTCTCTCTCACTTTCTCTCACTTTTCTTCTCTTTCTTAGCTAAGGTTTGAAAATTCATATGGAATATGTGAGAGAGGGTTTAAGACCCTTATATAGGCCCAAAACTTACGAAAATAGCCCCATGGCCAAGGTATACTTAGGTTATAGCCAAATCGGTCTTATTCTGATCCAACGGAGCATTTCTGGAGGTCCCTTTACTGAATGCGGTCGGACTTAAGCTCACAGATACTGGATCTAGGTCAAGCTAGGTTTTCAGTCCGATCGGGTTTACAGATCGAACGTGGCAGATTAGTTTCAGTTCAACAGTCACCGATGCTCGATCAGGGCCACAAGTACATTGGCATGTATGGGACATTTACCTTGATCCGAGGGTAAATTTGGGTTAGATTCTGACGGTTAGAATGCTTATAATCGGTCTGCAAGTGACATGACTCAGATTACTTAAATTTATATTTAATTTCATAAAAACCTTCATGTTCTCACACACTTCACTCCGAACTCAATAAAATAGTCTCAGGACATCATCTGGACTTGAATTTAGAGGTGATTGTCAAGTCCAACAAAGCGATCATAATTGTCTAAGTTTATCGCTTTCAAACTTTCAACGTGCAGTCCAGGTCTGATACGGAGTTTCCGAATGCTCCCGAGAGCAACTGGGTTTAGAGATTACTCCTAGATTTTAGGGTAATGTAGCGTTGATAATTTTACGAGTTTTGGGTCTTATAGATCGTATTTAAAGTGATTGATGCTAATTTCACAGGTAATCTAGTTTAACGCTAGTTAATTCTCGTTAAATTTTTAAAGGATTTAGTTTTAAAGGATTTCTGCTTGAGGTAGTACTCGGGTCTTCGTATGAATTTTTTCAGGACGTTATAATCTTACCCCCTTAAAGAAAAATTTTATCCTCAAAATTTGGACCTTCTCGTACTCCTCTAGGATTAGAGGGTAGTTCTTTCTGACCTCAGCTTCAGTCTCCCAAGTAGCCTCTTCTTCACTGTGATGCTTCCACAGTACCTTCACAAGTGGGATGACCTTGCTACGCAATACCTGCTCCTTCCTATCCAGGATACGCGTTGGGCGCAATACATATGTGGCATCCTCGCTCAACTACACCTGCTCCCAACTGATAATGTGCGAAGGATCAGGAATGTACTTCTTCAACATAGACACATGGAATATATTATGCACGCTTACGAGTGGCATGGCCAAAGCAAGGCGATATGCTATCGCCCCCACTCGATCAAGTATCTGAAATGGGCCAATGAATCTCAGTGTGAGCTTTCCTTTCTTACCAAATCGAAGGAATCCCTTCATGGGGGAAACCTTAAGGAATACATGGTCCCCAACTTCAAACTCAAGCGGTCGCCATCTCGTATCGGCATAGCTCTTCTGCCTACTCTGTGCTGATAGAAGTCGACACCTAATAATGTCAATTTTCTCTGAGGTTGCCTGAACTAACTCTGGGCTAATCAGAGTCTTCTTGCCCACTTCTGACCAGCAATGCGGTGCTCTACACAGACGGTCATAGGGAGCCATGCCAATACTCCCCTGAAAGTTGTTGTTATACGTGAACTCTACATAAGGAAGACAGTCATTCCAATTGTCCTTGAAATCCAATACATAAGCTCGCAATATATCTTCTAGTACCTGATTCACACATTCCGTCTACCCGTCTGTCTACAGATGGAACACGGTACTGAACTTCAACTTCACACCCATCGCTTCCTAGATCGAGTCCAGAAGATAAATGTGAATCGCGTGTCTCAGTCCGACATGATCTCCAGGGGAACTCCATGCAGACGTACAATCTCTTTGATGTACAACCTAGCTAACTCATCTGCAGAGTTCGTAACTCTGATCGGTAAGAAATGAGCCAATTTCGTTAATCGGTCGACGATCACCCAAATGGAGTCATGTCCCTTCCTCGTCTTCTGTAGCCCAAAAATAAAATCCATAGAGATAAAATCCCACTTCCATTTAGCTATGGGCATGGGCTGAAGCAGTCTAGGAGGTCGGCGATGCTCTGCCTTGACCTGCTAGCATGTGAGGCAATGGGATACAAAATCTACAGTGTGAACCTTCATATTGTCCCACCAGTATGATCTTTTCATGTTTTGATACATCTTTGTGCTACCAGGATACATCATAAGCCTTGAATTGTGGGCTGCCTCGAGAACCTCCCTTCTCAAGTCAAGAACATCTGGGACGCATAGGCGGCCACGATAACGTAAGCCCCCGTCCATACCAACACTCCACTTGGAGTCCTTATCTCTACAAACCTGCTCTCTCATCTTCACCAATAGCTCATCATCTGCCTGAGTTGCAATAATCCTATCATCAATGAGGGGTTATACTCGAATATGTACGATAACCTTATACGGCTCCTCCAGTGTGAGTTTCTTCTTAAAGTCTCGCACAAACTCCATCATGTCCCATTCTGTTATCATCAGTGGAGCCGCAAAATCAATGGTCTTCTTGTGGCTCAATGCATCTGCCACAAGGTTTGCCTTGCCCAGATGGTAGAAGAGCTCAAACTTAAAGTCCTTCAAGGTTTTCATCCATCGATGTTGCCTCATATTCAAGTCTCGCTGAGAGAATATGTATCTAAAGCTCTTGTGGTCGCAAAAGAGCTAAAACTCCTCTCCGTAGAGGTAATGTCTCTAGAGCTTTAATGTGAAATGACGGCTGCCAACTCTATGTCGTGTGTAGGGTAATTCTCCTCGTGTTTCCTCAACTGTCTCGAGGCATAAGTAATCACCCTGTCCTTCTACATAGGGGCACAACCTAGACCAATGCGAGAGGTATCGATATATATCGTATACTTGACCCCTTGCTCTGACAATACTAGCACAGGGACGGACGTCAACTTGTCCTTCAGCTCCTAAAAAGCTGCTTCTGCCTTCTCATTCCAGGCGAATTTTAAATCCTTCCGTGTCAACTGAGATAATGGTCTGGCAATCTTAGAAAAGTCTGAAATGAATCATCGATTGTACCCTGCTAGACCAAGAAAACTCCTCACCTCAGTAACTGAACTGGGCTGCTTCCAATCCTGAACCGCAGCTACTTTAGCGAGGTCGACTACTATACCTTCCTTGGACACCACATGTCCCAGGAACTTGACTTCCTCCTTCCAGAAGTCGTATTTCTTGTACTGTGCAAACAACTGGTTCTTCCTGAGAGTGTCAAAGATAGCTCATAGATGCTCTTCATGCTCTTCCCGACTCTTGGAATATATCAGAATATTGTCAATGAACACTACGACGAATCGAAACAGAAACGGCCGAAATACTTTGTTCATCAAATCCATGAACTTGGCCAGGGCATTTATGAGTCCAAACGACATCACGAAGAACTCGTAATTACCAAAACTAGTCCTGAAGGCTGTCTTCTGTACGTCCTCAGCCCTGATACGCAACTGATGATACCCTGGCTGCAAATCTATCTTTAAAAAATACCGTGCCCCCTTCAACTGTTCAAACAGATCATCAATCTTGGGCAAGGGATACTTATTCTTCACTGTCACCTGGTTCAACCTGCGATAATCAATACATAATCGCAGAGAACCATCCTTCTTCTTCACAAAAAATACAAGCGCTCCCCAAGGTGACACACTCGGTCGAATGAAGCCTGCCTCTAACAATACATCAATCTATCTCCTCAGTTCCTCCATCTCACATGGAGGCATACGATATGTCGGAAAGGAAATAGATGTTTCACCGGGCACAAGATCGATGGTAAAGTCAATCTCGCGTAGAGGAGGGAGTCCCAGGATCTTCTCAAATACGTCCAGGAAGTTCTGAACCATAGGCATATCTCCCAACATCGGATCATCAATACTCTCTAATAAAGAAACGTAGCTACTAGCTCGACATGACCAACTGACCTGAACTGAAAATGTAAAGACTGTGCCCTCAAGTTTGTAGGCTGTCACAACTCTGGCCTCGTAATCAATCTCTGCTATCATCTTGGTGAGTCAATCCATCCTGAGAATAACGTCGTAGTGACTCAGTGGAGCAACAATCAGGTCAACAACCACTGTCCTGCTACCCAAATCTACTGAGCAAGACTCACAGGTCCGTGTAATGTTTGAAAAGGTCCCTGTAGCTGTAGTGAGTCTCACTCCCTTCGTAGGAGTAGTAACCAATCCTAGTTGCTTGACCACAGCGCAAGAGATGATCGAAATAGTGGACCCGATGTCCACCAATAAAAAGACAGGCGTACCTTGGATATGAGCCGAAACCTCAAAAGATCTCGATGCTGAATCTGCCTCGGACGCTTCAGCTGTAAGCGCATGAACCTGAGCTTACTGTAGATTGTTTGGTGGTGGTACCATGGGTAGTTGAGGTGGCCTAAAGCCAGGTGCGGGTGGCCTGAAAGATGGATGAGCTGGTGTTGATCGAAGGAGTGGAGTAGAAATAGCCTGAGGCATCGGACGGTTGATCCTCTGAGGCGGCAAAAAACCATTGTCCCGCATCCTAGTAAAGCACTACCAATCCGAATGTCTGATCTTCCTGCAATATGAGCAACGTAAGTCAGAACGCCCCAACTGAACCAACGATGCTGCAAGCCTCGGAGGAGAATCTACCCGTGGCCTCTTGCCAAGAAATGGTTTGCTCGGAAGATCAGGTCCCGGTCTAGGAGCCATAGGTTCTCGCATAGGGGACAACCTGTCCCCATCCTGCTTAGCTTGCAGGGATATGCCCACCAACTTGGCATAAGAAGAGATGCTCGCACAGCATATCTTCGACCGGATCTCAGGTCGCAAACCCTCAGAAAAATACTGCATCCGTATCGACTGATCACCCAAAAGTAAAGAAGCATACCTGCCCAGCTCCGTAAACCGGTTCTCATATTCCGTCACCGACATCGCTTCCTGACGGAGGTGAAGGAACTCACTCTCCTTCTCGTATTGGTAGGTGACCGGGAAATACTTCTCATGGAAGCGAGTCTCAAACGCCTCCAACGTCCACAGAAATTCCTCCACTGCAGTGCGGAGAACACTATCCCACCACAAACTAGCCTCCTTCTCAAACATGAAGGAGGTAAGCTCGACCTGCTCTGCCTTAAAACAGTGTAGTGGCCTCAGCATCTTAGAGATGCGGTCAATCTAATGCTCAGCCTCTGCGGGTCTATGAGTACCCACCAATGTGGGAGGCCGTAAGCGTTGAAATTGCTCAAATGTGCTGCTGACACTAGCGTTTCCAGATGGGTGCATAGGTGAAGTAGGTGAAGTTGCCCCCATCATCTAAGCAAAGATGCCAGCCATGGTGGTAAAAAACTACTGATACTACTGCTGCTGCTAGATCTGCTGATGTTGCATTAACAACATCATTTTGCTCTAGCCTATCAAGAGGCGGAGCGGGCTGAGATGCATGAGGCGTCGACACAGACGCACGGTTCTGCTCGGGAATCGACGGTGTGACAGTTGGGACCATAGATGGTGTCACAGGCATCGGCCAAGCAGTGGGGCCAGAAGCCGGCTATGAATCCGGCATAGCATCAAAATGAGATGGGCCCGAATGGGGGTCCATATGGCTATCGCCTAGGGAGTGACCTCGTCAAGCGATTCGCCCAAAGAGAGACAGGCCGAAGTCCTCGAGCCCTTAGGTGGCATACCCTACATACAACAGAGGGTGCAACCAGTAAGATTAAGTATACACACAATCCATCCACACAACATTCACATCTCAACTCAAAGAAACAACATGCATTTCATTTAATAAAATTGTAACAATACATGAAGTGCAGCATTACATGGATTGCAATAGAGAATGCATGTGAGCTAATACAACTAAGCTTCAGATACTAAAACAACTACCACACTACTACGCCTATAAGGCTACACAGAAGAATAAGTAACAAACAAATAAACGACGACTACGTATAGGACTATTCGTCAGAATCTGGCGATGGAGGAGGGGCACCCTTATCCTGCAGGCAGCACAAGATAGACTTCAAAGTGCTAGTTACTTTCTTGAACTTGTGCTTCACGAGGCCCCATAGATCGATAATATCCTGCCGTAGGGTGGCCTGACCCTCCTCAAGTCTAACTAAATGGGATTCCTTATTAGCGTGATCAGCGTCATGCTCTCGAGTCGCTGAAGGAGGGCTCTCATCCGTATCTTGGGCCTCCTCTTCTTCTTCGCTCTACTCTTCTTCTATTGCAGCTCCACCTTCTTCATAACTCTCTTCCTCTTCGCTTTTTATCTCATCCTCACTCTCCTCGAGTAGGGCTTGTCATTACCGTGGCCCGATATCCATCTGATTGAGAGTAGTCTCGGTGATGTAATGGATCAGCGCCGGTAATTTCACCCCAAGTCTGTAGCAAAACTCACGTGCAATCCTGCATATAAGTCAGCCGAACGGGAGGGATTCAGTCCTTCTATTAGAATGTGCAGTAAGGACTATTTGTCGCAAGACATACGTAGGCACACATAACTTCTCTCCCTGCCCCACCTGATTCAGAAAATCCACACGTTGAACGTGTAGATATGGTGAAGCAGGAAGAAGTCGTCCGTCATATTGGTCACTAAAAGGCTTTTGTTAGGCTGCCATTCAACCCAACGACCACAAAGGAAATGTGTGCGGCTATCCCTTTCACATGCACTACTCAAATTCTTCTCACTAGCATGCACCTCACCAAGTGGCACATTCAGAAGCCAAGATATGAAAGAAACGTTGATTGTGGCCTCCCGATCTCTTTCAAATGAAATTTTAAACTACAAGGGCTCCAAGGTTAGCTCTCGAATGTGGGCAAAGAAAGCTCGGACAGTGCTCACATTTACACGATGCCAACCCTTAAATAACGGACCCCACTTGGCTTTTAACAGGCGCTCAAACAACAAGTATTCTCTAAATAACTGCACATCTACATGAGCTTCAAAAAGGACCCTACGGCCCTCATAAACTTCATGAGACAACTCCGCCAACAAAGCCCTTCTTATGGGAGCATGGGGATCTAGATTCCGCTTCGTCTGTAACTCTCGACTGGTGCTTGAACTCGCAGTAGCACCTCTCAGCCTCCTTGAATGGGTGGGACGACTAGTCCCGACTTCATCTACAGAGGCTCTCTTCTTTCCCATGAAAGAGAGAATGGTAGAAATGGAAAATATGGTTGTAACAAGCTCGAATAGGGCCATGAAAAAGGAAAGAAATAAGAAGAATGGATGAGATAGAGGGTTCCCACGAATTTGAGACTCAAAGTAGGGATTTGAGTGCCTAAATGAAAAGAAAATAAAGGAAAATCAGCAATGCAGGTGGGTTTTGAAATGGGTAAAGTGAGGGTGCATGAAAATGGAAGAAAGAAGGGTTTGAAAGGTGATTTTTGTAGAGTTTTGAGAAATATTTTGGAGAAAGGAAATCTTGGAGGGGTGATTTGTGAAGGAAAGACAATTTGGGAGGGCTTTTATTTGACCAACCGTGGATCAGTCGGCCACATTAGGCCCTAAGGGCATTGGCCTGAGCAAGCCCGTTGGGTGACGAGGCCTCACCAAACTGGTGAGGCCCTCGCCGGTCACTGGACTATCTGGCGATGGCTCGTTTCGACTCGTTTCGGGTCATTTCGAATAAAATCTAATGTATATTCACATTTATCAATTTTTAAACAATTGGGATGGGATGAAACACAATCTAAATCCATCAATTGATGGTCTAGAAGTGGATTAGGGTCGTTGTGTATGATCAGAAGTGTAAACGGACTCAATCTCGGTGATCATTTTCAATAATCTTTTACCAATTAGTGAAACTGGGAAACCTAGATTTGTTTTTAGATTTTTTCTTACACCCTCCTACGTTAAAGTGATGTCAGCGTACATCGTGTGACCATAAACTAGGCCCAGTTTAATCTAAATCATGCTTTGATACAAACTTGTAATGCCCTGAAATTCGAGGGTCGAGCATAACTCAGCTCCCAAGTTCCAAAACATCACTTACATAACATTTTTTATGATGGATGAATGTTGTCTGTATTAGTGCATAAAACATGAAATAGATTAAGCCAAAATAATAAATCATAATCTAGGGACAATTAAAAAATACAAGCGAAAGTCTGAAATACATATATACACCAGTACAAGTCCTCAAAATATGAGTGCTCTTCCAGGTCAATAAGTACAGGTCTTGTTATAAAATATATATGACAATGTAATAGTCCTCTATAAAGTGTAAACCCTAAAGCCCTGGTAATTCAGAATGGTCTAAGTGAACTCGCCTGAATACTCGCTTCCTCGTCATCCTTGAACTCTGGCTCTACCTCACAGGCATCACCATCACCTACAGCTAAGACAGAGTCTGTTTTGTGTTTATGCACCGTCCCAAAATGTGGGAGCGAGTGATCAACTCAATGGAACTATACAGCAAAGGTTAACATGTTATCAATTCAATTAAGCAAAAATGATAAAGCAGTATAGTCAAATAAGTCCTAAATATTCTTATTAATACAAGGATGAGATGTAGTAATGATGCATGCCTTCGCTTGCACTCCCTCAGCGACTTCATCTTACGGGGCACATGACACCCACCCGAAAGTGCTCTTTCACCCCAAAGCACATGCAATGCGGTGCATGGACGTGATTACCAAGTTCTTATTAGTCCTTTTCATATAGCAGGATTGGGAAGCTAAGGTACCTCCCTTATATTAATTCCCAATCAATGATCCATTCTAGGGTCATCAGTCGCAGTAAATCTCATATGATGTTATGGTTTTAGGTCACTATACAGGGCTCATCACCAATCAATACAGGCCGAATCATACCCTAGATACTACGTTAAGGCTTGTTGCCTCAATGTAGTCTCAGGATATACTTGAGGTCACTACAGTGGGCTTGTCACCAATCTGTGTAGGCCGACAGCATGAATACCATGTCCCATACCACCGTATTAGGCTCACGAGTTTGAGTTACTCACTGGTCACTACGAGGAGGCTCATCACCCCAGTGTATGCCGACAGCACGACCACAGTGTCTCATACCACCATGTTCGGCTCATGAGTCATAGCATATCGAGGTACCAAGGTTAATAGGGTTTCATTAGTGAGTTTGGTACCTTAGATTCAAACAGTAGCGTCCAAACATGGTGAACATACATCGGGTCAATCAGGTTAATTACGAGCTCGACTAGGGCAAGCGCATGTTGAGTTGATCGATATGAAATGCATAAGCACTCCGTGTGGCCTAACCACTGTCGACATCCCAAGTACGACTCGAATTTGTCGAACACATCCTTTGTGGTGAAAACAACCTCAGCCACCAGTTTGAGGACTGTTACTGATTACCTGGATTGTGATACAATCCCAACTACGTACAATCATAAGAGTGAATATTTAACTCAAATTCTACCATCATATGAACATGTTGAGGAATATAACTCAAACATGGATACACAGTACATGGAGGAAATCATACACATAGTTAACATGAATAAGTAGGCTAAACAGTTCATGGAGGAAATCATACACATAAGCAAGGTAGTTAGGATTTCATATCTCAACTCCCTCATAAATCACACTTTACTAGCTACAAACTTATTCAGACATTTTTACAAACACTTAGACTACACTTTTCAACATACATCACGTATGTCGGCCGTATTACGTATTAGGGCAAATCCTTTTGCTAAGGAGTTGTCGCATATAAAACAATCATATACCTATGACAAATAATCATGGCAATCACAACATCAAATTGTAAATGCATACAAACATTTCAACAAACACATGAAATACTCTATTTACAACATAGGTTATACATATACGTAAAGCAAAATAGTTAGCGCATTTAGCATGTGTAATGGCAACCGCGTTAGTAATAAATCATTTACTGACATTGAAAGTCTTGAAAACCATAACCTATATGTATATAGTATGCACCTTAAACCAAAAAATGTGTAACGGATATGATTTAGATGATAAGTCTTTGTCAATGGCGGATTGGCAACCTAAAGCATGAATTAGGTTAGCTAAATCAACACTTAGACTATTTTAAGCTCTAAAACCAGTTAGGATTTGATTTTCTTACCCAAATATGGAATTAGAATCGTTGGAATATCGATTTGAATAGGTGGATTAGGCACAGAGTGAAGCTGGGAAGAATCCCAGGATAAATCACCAACTTCTCTCTCACTTTCTCTCTCTTTTCTTCTCTTTCTTAGCTAGGGTTTGAAAATTCGTATGAAATATGTGAGAGAGGGTTTAAGGCCCTTATATAGTCCCAGAACTAAGTAAAATAGCCCCATGGCCAAGGTATACTTAGGTTATATCCAAATCGGGCTTATTCCGATACAACTTAGCATTTCTGGACGTCCCTTTACTGAATGCGATCAGACTTAAGCTCACAGATACTGGATCTATGTCAAGTTAGGTTTTCAGTCCGATCAGGTTTACAGATCGACCATAGCGGATCAGTTTCAGCTCAACGGTCACTGATACTCGATCAGGGCCACAAGTACATTGGCATGTGTGGGACATTTTCCCTGATCTGAGGGTAAATTTGGGTCAAATTCTGAAGGTTAGAATGTTTATAATCGGTCCGCAAGCGACACGACTTAGATTATTGAAATTTATATTTAATTTCATAAAAACCTTCATGTTCTCACACACTTCACTCTGAACTCAAAAAAAATAGTCTCAAGACATCATCTGGACTTAAATTTCGAGGTGATTGTCAAGTCCAACTAGGTGATCGTAATTGTCTAAGTTCATCGCTTTCAAACTTTTGACGTGCGGTCCAGGTTCGATATGGAGTTTCCGAATGCTCTCAAGAGCAACTGGATTTAGAGTTTACTCCTAGATTTTAGGGTAATGTAGTGTTAATAATTCTACGAGTTTTGAGGCTTGCAGATTGTATTTAAAGTGATTGGTGCTAATTTCACAGGTAATCTAGTTTAACGCTAGTTAATTCTTGTTAAATTTCTAAAGGATTTGGTTCTAAAGGATTTCTGTTCGAGGTGGTACTCGGGTCTTCGTACAAATTTTTCCAAGAGGTTACATGAAGAGAAAGACAAGCCACTCCTATAGATGAATTCGAAACCCTCGGTGCTATTTTCTCTTCTCCTACTCGCAAAAGTGAAGATTAACCTATCATTGTGGTTTCTCTCATTGTAGATCATGTTGTGATGTGGAGCCACATCTGGGGCTGCTCGACTAGTTGAGTGCCCTGCTCGACTAGTTGAGTGCCCTGCTCGACCGGTCGTGGACTGGCTCAACTTAAAGTCCTGCGAGCATCAGTTTTTAGGTTCAGAGGTGCTCGACTGGTCGTGGCCCATGCTCGACCAGTTGAGGGGTCTGCTCAACCAGTCGAGGTTACGCAAATCTATTTCTGGATTTGATGCGGATTGTGGATTTTTGAGTTAGTTTTCGTAGAGGTGTGAAAGAAAAGTTTCTTAAACTATAAATATCTGTCCCTAGGGCTTTTCTAGGGTATGAGAAATAATTCTAAGGTGTTGGTAAAGAGTTTTCTTTGTACTTTCAAGGGAGAGGTTAGTATATTGCCTTGTAATCTTCATTTTTCTTCATAGTGGAAGTTTGTATCCATGGTTTTTTACCCTTGTTGGGGTTTTTTCACATATATCTTGTCTTGTGGTTTATTTGGTATGCTTTGATTCTTCTTCTAGTTTATATTTCTTCCTATTTATCATTTGTAGGTGAGACCAGAGATTAGATCTCGGTTCACTGCGTTGTTGGCATGTTCCGCAACAACTGGTATCAAAGCTATTGGTTTTACTTCTATTGGAAGCGACAAAGGAAGAAGAGAAGACTAGAATTAAGAAGTTTGATAGTTTAAACTTTACCTTCTGAAAGATGCAGATGGAGGATTATCTATATTAGAAGGACCTCTATATTCCTCTAGGAGGAAAAGGGAAGAAACTAGAAAAGATGACAGATGATGAATGGTTTTTATTGGATCGAAAGGCTTTAGGGACGATCCGACTCTCCTTGTCTAAGAGCATCGCCTTCAATAAATCCAAGGTAAAAATCACAAAAGAATTAATAGAAGCCCTAACCACCATGTATGAAAAATCCTTAACATCCAACAAGGTTCATCTTATGAAACAACTATTCAACATTAAGATGTTAGATAGTGGGAGTGTGACTGAACATCTAAATGAGTTCAATGCAGTCACGAGCCAGTTGGAATCCGTTGGCATTATTTTTGAGGATGAGGTCAGGGCGTTATTGACCTTATCCAATTTTTCAGACAATTAGGATCGTTTGGTGATTGTTGTGAGAAATTCTTCAGAGTCGACAAAGTTAAATTTTGATGATGTGGTTGGTCTAATTCTCAGCGAAGAATTTAGAAGAAAGGCATCAGGAGTTTCAGTGGATTCAGGGAATGCTTTAAACATTGAAGGAAGAGGAAGATCGCTGAACAAAGGAGGTAATAAACACGGACATTCTAAGTCGAGGAAGAAGTTCAATGGATCGAAAGACAAAGATAGGTGTTGGCATTGCGGCAAGAAGGGGCACGTGAAACGTAATTGCCGGGTACTCAAGAAATAAGGAAGATCTCAAGGTGGGAAGGATTCAGTAAATCTATCTGAGAAGAGTGACACAGAGGCGTTGATCTTATCTCTTGATGTGAGGAAAGAGTCTTAGATTATAGACTCGGGTGCTTCATTTCATGCCACTTCATGTAAGGAAGTTCTACATGATTATATATCAAGTGACTTCGTGAGAGTCTACCTAGGTGATAATGAGTCGTGCAGTATTGTTGGAAAGGGAGACGTTTATATAAATTAGAAAGATGGAACAACTTTGAAATTGAAGAATATCAGACATGTACCGAGTTTGAAACAAATTTGATCTGAGTGGGGCAGTTGGCCGATATCGGTTATGTGACGACATTAACTAGTGATTCCTTGAAAATTACAAAAGGTGCCTTGGTGATATCTCGAGGTAAGAAGGAAGGTATCTTGTACGTGACTTCAGGATTGTATAGTTCACTCGCAGTCGCATCAACTAGAGTGAATGGGCAGTTATGGCATCAGAAGTTGGGACACGTGACGTCTATTATCAAAAGGGAAGCTACCAGGGCTAAAGTCTATTAACTTAGAATTTTATGAGGACTGCATGTATGGCAAGCGGAAGAGGGTAAGCTTCAAGAAGACAGGATGCGTTCCAAAGATGCATCTGTTGGAGCTTGTACACACTGATGTATGGGGACTAGCACAGGTATTATCTCTTGGTGGCTCACGTTATTTTATTTCTTTTATTGATGATGCCAGTAGAAAACTGTGGGTTTATTTCTTAAAGCACAAATTTGATGTATTTAAGAAGTGAAAAGTAATGATAGAAAATGAGACAGTTAAAACAGTAAAATATCTCAGATCAGATAATGGGGGAGAGTACTGTGATAAGAGATTTGATGAGTAATATGCACCAAATGGAATCAAACATCTGAATGTGATTCCAGGGACACTACAGCAGAATGGTGTGGCTGAGTGCATTAAAAGGGTCATCCTTAAGCGTGCCAGGAGCATAAGGTTACATGTAGGGTTACCCAAGAGCTTTTAGACAGATGCGTGAATACTGCCACGTATCTCATCAATAAAAGTCCCTCAGCACCATTGGATGGTGAGCTACCGGAAGAAGAGTGGTCTGGAAAAGAAGTGAACCTTGCACATCTCAGAGTGTTCGATTATACTTCATATGTTCACATTGATGCAGAGCACAGAAACAAGCTAGATGCGAAGTCCAAGAAGTGCACGTTTATAGGCTACGAGCAGTATGATTTTGACTACAGGTTTTGGGATATAGAAAATTAAAAAATTATTGAAAACAATGATGTAGTTTTTAATGAAAAAGTGATGCATAAGGAAGTGTGCAAGAAAATAAGGCTGAGGAGGAAGAATTCATAGAGTTGAAAGAGTTACCGGACACGGGTGTTACAATGCCATAGGATGATTATGCACAGGAACATTAGGAGGCAGATCTGCATACATAGGTTGTGAGGAGGTCTACTTAGGAGAGGAGACCCATGGTTCGATACTCACCCTCCTTATATTATCTATTGCTGATAGATAATGGTGAACCAGAGTGTTTTGAAGAGGTATTAAAGTTGGATACATGGGTTAAGTGCGAGCAGGCCATGGAGGATGAGATGGACTCTCTTGAGTCTAATTGTACATGGGAGCTAGTCACTTTACCCAAGGGTAAGAAAGCTCTTCATATTGAGTGGGTTTACATACTGAAGGAGGAGCATGATTGTTCAAAATGATACAAAACTAGATTGGTTGTGAAAGGGTTTCAACAAAAGGCAGGTATTGATTTCACTGAATATTTTCACTTATGGTGAAAATGTCTACGATTTGCATGGTCTTGAGTATAATGGCGATAGAGGACTTACATCTAGAGCAGCTAGATGTTAAGACAGTCTTTCTTCATGGGGATCTTAAAGAAGAGATGTATATGCATCAGCCGACATGAAACGTGGCATCAGGAAAGGAGAATAAGGTGTGCGGATTGAAGAAAAGTCTATATGGCCTAAGGCAGGCCCCGAGGCAGTGGTATAAGAAGTTCGACAGTTTCATGTAGGGAAATTGTTACAAAAGATATTATGCTAACCACTGTTGCTTTTGAAGAAGTTCGATACGTCATATATTATCCTTCTTCTATACGTTGATGATATACTTGTGGACGGCTCAAGCATGAAGGACATTGTCACGCCCCAAACTCAAAAACTGGGCTCACAAAATTTCCGATTACCGAATCCGGCCCCGACAGCCTCCGTAGAATCCCATTCTCGGCTCCTAGTTCCCATTCGCCAGGTTCCGATCCTGGGATGCTACGAGGAGGATTTTCAATGTCAGTTTAATTCGTAATAACCATAACCAAAGGCATAACCCACAAACAACAACCAAGAACTCCATTACATTTCCACTATGATCAAAAACTTTACAAGTACAATGAGCATAAAGGGAAATACAATGGTAAAGAACAAAAACTCCAAAACGATCTGCAACGTGCTCCTGCCTCAGCGCTTCTACGAACCAACGTTACCTGCACGCAACAGTCGTCTATAAGCTTATAGAAAGCTTAGAGGGTGGTGAAAGTATGTGCGCAAGGTAGTAATATGAACATGCAATATTAGAGTAATGCGGAATATGCAGATGGATCCATAATATCATGAGCCGTACCAAGGCTATGCGATACAAGACATGAATGGTATCGGCCATCCCAAGGCCATGCGATGTGTAATGCAACTCAAGCATACAGATCCTCATCTATGTCCACACATCAATACAGTTCAAATATGAGATATCATCGGGGTCTAGTACACTCTAAACCAGATTGCCGCCACATCACGCACAATAAGGTAAGTGGAAGAGACCTAACTATCCGTCTGCCAATATCGGGCACGACTTGTCGATAGCGGACTCATTCCTCGAGCTGGTCAAACTCAGCCTAGCATTGCCCCCTACTCTCGGGCGGGTAAGGCCGCACCCCCTTCCAACCGACCATGACACAGTGGAGAGCGCAACTGTCTGGTAATCGGCACTCAACGCTCATCTACCCACTTAGTCTAGATGTTGGAGCAACCTCTTGGTACCATAAGGGTTTAAGGACTTTCACCTAGGGATATCTATAGCACCCCATGTAGAACAAGATTTTTGGTATCCAATCCTGCCAACCACGATGCGTCTGTGGAGGCTACGGCCCTGATGTCGCTAGGGCGTACAATAACCATGTCACACAAATACGAAATGCATGAATCACGCTATCCAGTCATGCAACAAATCCTGCACATATCGTACGCTCATGTAGGGCAACACTGCCTAACCGGGAGCCCATAAACAACCTGTTCGAAGGCATATGCTATGATCAGTCAATTCTCATGTCAAGCATACATATGATGCATATGATCATGAGTCATGAAGCTATATTAAACATGATATAATGAAATGGACTATCCTTACAATGCTGATGGGCCTGGACGGCCTATACACAATAAGTACGGGCCTAATAATGGGCCCTAAGGAGAGTCGTAATGTGGACATCCAACTAGCATTACACTCGCAATGTGGACGTCAAACCAACATTGCTCCCAAGGCACGATCTTCTTTAACATCGCTACTTAATCTGTGTTGGGCTCACACATTGCAATGGACCTTAGGTACATCCCATTGAGCCTTAAATACATCAAATGGGCACTATCATATGGACCTTTTATTCATCAATAGGTCACATCAATGGGCCACACCAATGGGCCTTAAGTGCATTGCAATGGGTCAAAACCTGTGGGCCTTGGATTGCATCAAATGAGCTTAAACTCATGGGTCTTAAAGGTAACAAATAGGCCACACCAATTGGGCCCCATATGTACATCCAATGGACCTCAATCCATAAGCCCTAGTATATCTCAATGGGCCTTGATCCATGGGCCCCCCAAAATGTCAAATGAACCTAATCCCATAGCCTTGGAATACATCGATCTGGTCCAATCCCATGTGCCTTAAATACTTCAAATGGGTCTAATTTCCATGGACTTTATACACATCAAAATGGGCCTAAACCCATAGGCCTTATTCAAATCAAATGGGCCTAACCCATACATAGGTGGCCCACCCAATCAGCAACTCATGCCTTAAAATGATCTCACCAAGTGGATGGACGGTCTGGATGCATCACATGCATCATGGCGGGGTCCACTGAGGTTGGACGGTGCACGCACATCACCGTAGGCCCCAGCACCTCCGTCCGCTGGATGGATAAAAATATAAACACCAAGGTTGGTCACATACATCATTGTGGGTCCCATGTGGGGCCCATTGTAATGTTTAGATGCCATCCAACCCGTTCATAAGGTCACTTAGACCTGAATGGAGTGAAAACACAAATTTCAGATTGATCTGAAACTTCTGTGGGCCCCAAAAATATTTCAATGGTAGAGTTCAATTCACACTAATTCGTGTGGTGTGGGCCACCTGAGATCTGGATCAGGCCCGTTTTTGGGGTGGGTCTACTTCAGAGGATGGCCCACCATATGAACGGTTTAGGTGGCACGTAAACATCAAGGTGGGGCCCATGGCTGGAGCCGTGGGTGGTTGTCCGCCCGCCCGTCCGTCAGAGCCGCAAGCACACTACCTGCGCTGGCAGTAGCAGCAGCTGCTGCTGCAACATCCTCCTTCCTTTCTTCATTTTATTTTATTTTTTTAATTTTTTTTCTTTTACATGTGAGGCCCACTCCTAAGAGATCCGTTCCGCCCACCAGATTCTAGGGTCCAAACATGCCGTAAAAATCCAAGGGTTGACATTTATTTGGCGTGTAGAAACGACCAGATGGGCCCTAAAAGCCTGAGAAGGGTAAAAGTACCATTTTCTCTGGTATGGCCCGCCTGATCATCGGATTGAACCCATTCTTTGGCTCAATGCCTAAAATGATATGGCAAAGAGGACGGACAGCTTAGATTGTACCAATACATCAAGGTGGGACCTACTTTTACACCCCTTTCAAAATTTTTTTTTTTTTCTTTTTCTTACCTGCTGTGATAGTACTCCCACTGGCAGCGCACACCTCATGTATTTGCAACGTCCAGCATCCCTGGACGCTGGACGGTTGTAAATGGCACATATTTAAGGTGGGCCCCACCCTCATACATGTTATCAAGGTGAGCCACCAAACGATTGGATGGTATAGATATAACACACATACAAGGTGGGGTCCAACCAAGTGACCACACAACCATATCATCAATCAAAAGAGAGAGAGAGAGAGAGAGAGAGAGAGAGAGAGAGAGAGAGAGAGAGAGAGAGAAAGAGAGAGAGATGGAGGGTGGGACACGCTTGTGATGGAGGGACCCCGATACTATGGGCCCTCCCTTGCAATGAATCATACATCAAGTGGGCCCTAAAGTATGAGGGACCACCGAAATCTAAAAGCAACGGTGGAGATCCTTTCCCCATCAACATGGACAGTCTAGATGACCTTCCTATTGCAATAAAATAAACATCATGATGGGGTCCATGGAGAATGGCCCCATCATGGATGATCATGATGATCGAAGTGGTCCATCGGCCACAACTTAGGGTCCCAAGTGAGATCCAAACCATTGATCGGTTGGCCTCACTTGGCCCATCTCAAAAATATAAAAAAAACTAGCAAAATCTAACACCCACCGTCCGATCTTCTTGCTCCTAGGGGTTCCTTGGCACCTTAGCTTGGATTTCAATGGAGGAGATGGGGAATGGATGGTTAGGATGGGAGATGATGGGGTAGGAAAGTGGGCCGCTTGGAGCTTTAGAAGGAGAGGGAGAATTCCATAACGTGGGATCTCTTTTGCTTGGAGATTTTTTGCAAATGAGAAAGAGAGGAGTTGTAAAGGGAGAGAGAGTGATGGATGGATGTGGTGAGTGATGGTTGTGTAAGAAATCCTTGACTTTTGAGGCCTTTTGTGTAAGAGAGGTATGGGCTTTGTAAGAAAAACTTGACTTTTGTGGCTTTTTGTGTAAGAGAGGTATGGGATTGGAAGACTTTTGTAGTTGCTTGGGAAAATGGGTGAGAGTGATGTGTACTTGACATGTACTTGACATGTGATGGATTGATGGATGATTGATTGATGGGATTGATGTGATTGATGTGACACATCGTAGAGATTCTCTTGGGTTTCGCAACGCGCGATGTTTTCCTCACACCGAACGTTGGCCCACATCTCTTGACCAGGGTATCGCCTCGGCGCGCGAGTCGCGGCATCGGAACCGCAGCGATGGCGCGGTCGCTATGGTACAGAACTCAGGTCGAGTCGAAACAGGTTGACGTCATATGAATCAGGGTCGCGCGTCGATTATGGTTAAGGGTCGAAGATTGTCGAAATTCGACCGGTAAGACCGCGGAAGTCTACGGAACGGTACGGACTAAGATATGGGTCTTACAGACATCTCAGATCTCAAAAGACAATTGTCTAGAGAATTTGTAATGAAGAATTTAGGAGCTGCAAAATAAATCCTAAGCATGAGGATAAAGTGTGACAAGGAAAAAAAGAAACTAGTTTTGTCACAGGTAGAGTACATAGCCATGGTACTTGATCAATTCATTATGGGAGGTGGGAAGTTAGTTAGCACTCCATTAGTCAACCACTTCAAGCTATTTAAGGAGAAAGGTGCAAAGACGCAAGAGGAACGAGACTACATGGCTAAATTCCCATGCGCATCAGTTATTGGGAGTCTCATGTATGCTATGGTGAGCACGAGGCCAGACAATGCTCAAGCAGTGGGAGTTGTTAGTAGGTTCATGAACAACCCCGAGAAAGAATATTGAGAATCTATGAAGTGGATTCTTAGATACTTTGTAGGTACTAAGGATATAAGGCTGTGCTATGGCGGATCAAAAATTAAGCTACAAGCTACGTGGATTTAGATTTGGCAGGAGATATCGATAGTAGAAGAAGCACTGCAGTTTATGTCTTTACTCTAGGAAGTGGGACAATTAGTTGGGTCTCTCAGTTACAGAAGATAGTATCAATTAGTACAACGGAAGTGAAATATGTTGCGGCTACAAAAACGTACAAGGAGATGGTGTGGATGCAAGGTTTTATGGAATAGTTGGGTAAGAAGCAGGCAGATTGTAAGTTGTACAGTGATAGTTAAAGTGCAATACACTTGGCTAAGAATTCAGCCTTTCATTCAAGGACCAAGCATATTGACACCATATATCACGTCATACATTTCTTACTAGAAGATGGATCGATTGCTCTAGAGAAGATTCATACAAGTGAGAATTCGGCAGATATGCTGACCAAAGTGGTCACACGAGAGAAGTTAAAGCTCTGCTTAGCTTTGATTGGTCTTCAGGATTGAAGATGGGGAGGTGGTGCACTCCAGATGTAGAAGATGAAGGTTTATGGCGATGTGTCTCCAAGTGGCAGATTGTTGAGATGTGAAGTCACATCTAGGGGATGCTCGACCAGTCGAGTGCCCCACTCGACTAGTCGTGGACTGGCTTGAATTAAAGTCCAACGAGCATCAGTTTTTGGGTTTCGAGGTGCTTGACCGGTCGTGGCCCATGTTCGACTAGTCGAGGGGTTCACTCGACCAGTCGAGGTTATGCAGATTCGTGTCCGGATTTGATGCAGACTACGGATTTTAAAGTCAGTTTTCGTAGAGGTGTGAAAGGGAAGTTGCTTAAACTATAAATAGGTGTCCCTAAGGCTTTCCTAGGGTATGAGAAATCATTCTAAGGTGTTGGCAAAAGGTTTTTTCTATACTTCCAAGGGAGAGGTTAGTATATTGCCTTGTAATCTTCATTTTTATTCATAATAGAAGTTTCCATCCGTGGTTTTTTACCCTTGTTAGGGTTTTTCCACATATATCTTGTCTTGTGGTTTATTTGGAATGCTTTAATTCTTCTTTTAGTTTATATTTCTTCCTACTTATCGTTCGTGGGTGAGACCGGTGATTGGATCTCAGTTCATTACGTTGTTAGATTTCTGCGCAACAGATCATACAACAACTGCAGTTTCTCCTGTCGTGGATCATACAACAACTAGAATTTCTTTTGTTACAAGGCAGATCGCTTCTACCACTTCCCTGATAACTTTTTCATGAGCCAAGTCGTTATCCCCAGAAGTTCTAGCACAACAATTTCCTTCTCCTACTTGAGATGCTCGTCTTCTCCATGTGAAGACTATTTATAAAGGAAAACAAGCCATCTCTAAAGTGGATAGCTCGTCGGACTATTCAGTAGAAACTCTAGTCAGCGAAACATCCTCTTCCGCGAGTTTAACTGATTAAGGGGATGTTTTGTTAGATGAAAACCAAGAAGCGGATGCCGAAGCGAACATTGAAGAAGAAGGCGAAGTCGAGACTGAACTTTTGTCACACCCCAGAATCAGTAACTAGACTCACAAGGAACCCAGTGGACGGTTCCGGCCACAACAGCCTCCACAGTGCCCCATTCTTGGCTCCTTAAGCAGATTCCAATCCTAGGTTCCTACAAGAAGGATTTTCATAATCATATATCCATTCCAATCCGAGCATACCCAAGATCACAATAGGTACATCTAATAAATAACAAGGGCACACATCACAAAATCCACTATAAATTTGAAATTTTCAAGTACAAGGTTGAAAGGAAATACATAAGGTAACTTAAGAAAGAAGGAAAGACCTGCAACACTGGGTCCTCAGCTCAACTCCTATCTAAGCTCTGCTATTATAATGCTGACCTAGGAACTCCTGCATGTATCAATCATGTATAAGCTTATAGAAAGCTTAGAGGGTGGTGAAAGTGTGTGACAATGGTGCTCAGAAGAAGATAGAAAATATAAAAGGTAGTCATAATCAATACCAATACCACTAGCCTTTCCAAGGCTACCATGAATGAAAGAAGCTATACCATGGTAGTACAATAAATGCAGGAAGCTATACCAAGGCTAAATAATGCAATGAGTGTTGGGAGCCATGCCAAGGTGATGCAATGTAAGCTTATACAACCAATGAAAATGCAATGCGAAGTGGTGTCAGTACTCATATCTAATCCATATATTAGTACAGTTCCTTCATAAGGAATCTACCGGAGTCCAGTTCACTATAGGATAATTGCTGCTCTATAAATCCACATAGTCAAACAAGCATAAGAGACCTCATTACTCATTTGTGGACAACCAATCACCAGCAAGGCCTGACGGTAGAAGACTCATTCATGAACTGGTCAGACTTAGCTTAGCTATTGCCCTCTTTCCCTCAAACAGGTAAGTTCACACCCCATTCCAACCGACTACACAATAGTGAGAGTCGCCACCTAAAGGTGTAAGGCCCTTTTGCGCTCATGTTTTCACTCGGTCATGGTGCTGGAGCAGATCCTTTGTGTCATGGAAGTTTTAAAATTATCACCGAAGGGCATCCTATGCACCCCATATGCTCAAGTAACATTTTCGGTGTCCAGTCATGGCCATCTATGATGTATCTATGGAGGCTACAACCCTGATGAAGTAAGGGTGATAATGTTCATAAGTTATGCAATGACAGATGCATGAATCGCACAATGAACCATGCATCAATTTCAAGCACCCAACGTGCTCAAGAGGGGATACTACGTCCCTTGGGGAAGGTATCATGCAATGTCCAATGGCACAATCATAACCACACATACACAGTGTCATTCAAGTATACAATGATGCACATGGGCCATAAAGATGGATCTAGACACACTATGTGGAGATACACAAAGTAGTACACTCCTATCTAAGAAGGAACCAAGACTAGGTACTTAGAAAATATCCATATAGAAATCCAACCTCTACTGGGGGCCCATTTACCTGGGGTAGCCCACGAGACTGAGCATATAAGCTACAGGTCTAAGTAATGCAGAAATGACCCTAACAAGAGTCTTAGATGAGCATCCAATCACACTTAGATACAATCGGGCCTAAAGGGGTCCATAATGGGGACATTTAATAATCATTCCCCAAAAAGCATAAGAACCATGAACCATATGGATAGAAGGCCCAAGGCCTACATTCAAGATAAAATAGGTTGTCACATACGTGTATACTCTTCATAATGGGCCATATAAAAAAAGGGATAATATTATCTTTAACAATATGGGCCCAAGAGGGGAATTAAGGCCCAAGGCTCACTTCCCAATGGTCATAGAATCCATGCATTAAGTTAGACTTTGTGAGCACCCTGCATACACAATATACGATCCAAAAATAAGTTTAAGTTTGGATGAAATGGGCCCCACTACATCAGCCCAACACTATCAATTTAAGTGGGCAACCAAGGGCCCAATACCATCCTTATCTTAGCCCATAAGTCCATCTAAATGGTGGAAGTAGGCCCAATATATGGCTAGGCCAAGCTAGGACGTCCCAACCCACTATGGGCCCATGGTATGTCCCAAAAATCTTATCTAAGATGGGGTCCTCATGTGATCACTAGAGGTGATCCAAAAGAATGCACTGATTAACCCAAAGATTATAAGAAAATATAAGTATGCAATGCGTACACAAGTTCTCAATATGGTTGACCCCACAGCTAAATAAAGTTTTAACTATAAAAATGTACATTTAAGGCCCTTTGATAAACTTTTGACCCGTTTGACTTCCTGAACCTACTAAAGTCCAAAAATTAATTAACTATGTGGAAACATTCTCAACAATATTCACAGGGGGCCACACCAGATGAAGGGTGTGTATACATCATGAAAAGATCAAGTGGGCCTACTACTGAATTGTGAGTCCAGCAGTAACCCAAGGCAGAGAGTGCTTCCATCATCTAGCGATCCAAGGCTTAAACAGCCTGTACTAACATACGTTGAGGTAGGATCCACATACATCCATATTGAGCCTCAAATAAACGGCCTAGGGCCTATGGTGGGCCTTTAACCATCCATAGAAAGACTTGTGGGCCTACCTTAAGATCACCCCAGAGGACATTCAACCTCAATCAGTTCCCAAGAGCTAGCCCGCTACTATACGAGCATGAAATATGGCCCAAGGCCTAAAACAATCCATGGCCAAATGGGCTATACTTAAAGCCCAACACATAGGCAATATGGTGGGCCCTTAAGTAAGGTTTGGGCCCAACCATAAGGTCACAAAACCCATATATTTTGGTGGGCCTAATGGGCAGCCCAGTAATCCAACCATAAGGGCAATATCTTAACTTTATCCAAATGAGTTGGGCCTCACGAATTGGCCCATATGTAAGATCATTTTAGTGGGCAACCAAGGGCCCAACCACTTTGCATTTTATGGCCCATGACCCAACACAATAGGTGGTGAAATTTAGGCCCAAATGGTCAAGGGGCCTAACTTAGTAGATCCAAGATGATGGGCCTACCAAGGCCAATCAAAACTATGAGCATAAATCCAAAATAAAATCCAATAGAGGTGGGCCTCCAAGCAGACATACATGAAGCCCAAATACATCTCAAAAAATGATAATCTTATGTGCATAATCTACCCTTAATATGGTGGACCATACTGCCCTAAAACATGACATTAGGGGCAGCCAATTTGGGCCCATTGCTAAATTTCTAGCTCGCTTATATTTTGGGCCTGTTGGGGCCCAACAATAAATGGTAAGGATTAAATATGAGTTCCTTGGTGGCCCACATATATCTGTGTGGGTCCCACTAGATGGGAGGACTGAATTACACACATAAAATAAGTGGACCATGCTGCTAGATTAAAGGTCCAGTAGCGTTCCAATGGGTCTGGGCGTCCCAAGGGTGAAAAGTGCTATGGGCCTGGGCAATTGGCCCAAAACACATCCAAATGGGTCCCAAAAATGGGTTCCAATGAGGGAGATGGTTGTGTCCTACATGGACCACAATTATATGGACAGTGGTGAAACAAATGCATCAAGGTGGGCCCATAAGGTGGGGTGGACGGCCAACCAAGGCTGGATGTCCTAGCCTTGTGGCTGGTCCAGCCCGTACGATGATTGGTACAGGGGTCCATTGACCCTGAAACTCGGAAGGTAGATCCTATCATGGGTGGCCCACACCTCTACAAAATTTTAGGATTTTTGGATAATAAAAAATATTTTAATTAAATTAAGGAATACAAGCTGTCCAGAGAATTTGTTAAGTGCAAAATTCTGGACAGACCCTGATTGAGCACCGAAAAGAGGTGGGCCCAGGGTCTCCAAAAATTGGGAAAAAATGATTTTAACATCCCCACATATGTATAGTATAAGGCAGGGTCCACCAAAGGGCCCTCATATTCAAAAATAATTTTATATTTTCAAGCTTCCAAACTACAATGTTGTTGGAATTACAATAGAAAATCTAGCAAGGTACCCATATTGGCCCAGTCCTTTAGGGACCCAAATGAGGTCAGTTGAGGCTGAAATTTGGCATGATCAAAGGTGGGACATAAGCTTCAAATTATGGCCTCAAGTTGGCTCTAAAATCTATTCAGACAGTTCTGGACAGTAACATGTAATTGAAAGGAATTAAATATAGACATCATTTACAATAGGATTTAACCCCATAAAATCATATTGTGGACCACCCCATTGGGCCCCATAAATGTCCAGACCTTCCCTATTATCAATAACCCCTTACATGTGCCCCATTTAGGTAGATTTTGTGGCCACATGTCTATGGATGGACTACCATGGGCGTCCAACCTCCTTGGATGGTCTGGATTTTTTGTTGGTCCACAAGGTAGTCCACACACACATGATCAGAATGCTAATATCAAAGAAAAATAAAGGATCGGCCATAAGAGGAGGGCCTCTGCCACATTGAGTCCCTCCTCTTCATCAATCACACCACACATTTCATTGATTCACATGTCACAACATAGATCAACCACATGCATATCCTAGAATCAACCACATGTATGTCCTAGAATCAAGATCAATGGTTGGGATGCCATCTCAACCATGATTCTAAGGTCTAGATGACCTATCATGCAATGAAATCCAAGGAGTCCTCCATGATGGGGCCCATAAGGGAAAACCCCATGCATGGGTTATGCATGAAGGAAATAGGCCATTTGGCCACATCTAAGGGGTGGTGTAGGATCTCCACCATGAATTAGTGGTCCTACACTTGACATATGAAAGAAATAATAGATCTAGAACATGGAATTGAAAATCCTACATCCTAGAAGTACACCCATCTTAGATCTCTTCCAAACTTGTATCTCATAGCTTCTAGTGCTCTAAGAATGATGTATTAATGGGTGAGATGGGGTATGGATGGTTGGATTGAGAAGAATTTGAGGTGAAAGGGGCTGGAATGGGATGGCTTGGTGGGGACGTCCCACCCTCTCTTGCTAAGGAGGAAATGGGAATGAGAAAGGGAGGAAATGAGAGGGAGAGAAGAGAGAGAGAGAGGGGGAGGTTTTAAGCCTAGCAGTCATTTCTTTCTTACCTTGGGTAGAGAAAGGTCATGATTGAAGTAGGGAGTTAGAAATATTGTTATAGGGTTAGTAGGCTTTCTAGGTCTTTGGGTGGTGTTTTAGAGATAGGTGGTGTAGGAATAGGGTTTTAGGTAGTGTGTGTGTATAGTGTGTGTTGAAAATTGGTGCCAAGAGATGGGACCAACCTAGAAACCCATGAACACCATCCCTAGGTGGGCTACATGACCATGACAAGGGCTAGAAAATGAAATGCTTACAACTTATGATCTACTCATTAGATGGATGCATAAGATGCGTCATCGGAACCGCAACGATGATGTGAACAAGATGGCATATGTTTCGGCTCGATCCGAGTTGGGTCTACTTGACCAGACTTAAGGATGACTGTAAACACTATCTGAGGGTTGCATGTCACCGATATTTGACCGGTAGGACTGTGGGACTAAGAGAAATAAAATGCATACTTACACACACATGAACTCGGGTCTGGTCTTACAACTTCAGCCTCTCGAAATCCAATCAAATCATCCAGATGTTTCTTCCCCTATTAGGGAAACTTCATTTGAAGAAGAACAACTTGATTATAGAGGGACCGGTTGTTCTCCTGGGGTGAATATTTTCATCTCTTTCGATGCTTCATATTCTCCTTACATCATAGAGACCACCGATGCAATCGCACATAGTACCATTCCGACGATAGTAGAAGTGTCTCCATGGAGAGAAGCAGAAGTTCCACCATCAAACATTCAAGTAGAAGCGAAAAATATATTTTCTCCTCAGAGTGTGGAGGTGGTTCAAGACATTGCACAGGTTCTGCCAGTAATTACTGCAATCTCTGATGTTCCTACTAGTATCGATAAGTCTCCAACTGTGCATCCTTCCCCTATCCAACTGATAGCTCGAAGTGTGGAATTCTTTTTTGATCCAGTTGATGTCCCAACTCTAACGACCTTAGATTCAAGTACCAGGGCTCATGAGCTTTCTCTTAATGTCGCTGTTGTAGCTACAGACGTGCCTGCATCTTTTGAACCAGAAACTTTTTTTGTTCGGGCCACTTCTCCAATTTCCCATTGAGAAGGTATACTCTTTTTTTCTTATTTTATATTATCAAATATTTACATACCCAGGTCTAACATTTCGGATTACGTTTCTTCTTTTCAGCCACAATCATACCGACCCCAAGTGGCTTTGAGGGTTCCAACTCTGTAGGTACAATCTTTGACAAGATTTCCTTGGAGAGGTTGTTACCCCTTATGCTCATATTCTTCAAAAATTCCATCTCTGTTATTGTGAATGCTTTCAGAGATCCTGCTCAGTGGCCTTTCTTGGATAGCGCTTTAGCTGTCCTTGAACATTCAGGAAGACTGACTCATATTAATGTTCGTCCTTTGTAAGATTCCTTGCTTTAATTCTACAATTCCATAGATGCTTTGGAGTCAGCGTGAAATACGGTTATCCCTCTAAAATTTTTGGATCGCCAAAGAGAGCTTATGTCTCTTAAGGAGATGATTTCCCAAGCCGATGCCTCAATATCCAATTATAATGCAGAGAATCAGTCTCTTCACGAAAAGCTTAAATATTCTAATAAGAACTAAGTGGTTCTTGACAACCATATAGCTTTCTTGCAAAAGGAGATAGCTATATTTGAAGTGCAGAAGCAATAAGAAGAATCAAATATTTGAAAAAGTAAAGAAGAAATTGAAGCAATTACTCGCATCGCTGAACTTGAGAGGACTGAGCAAATGAAAATTGAAGAAATGGCTGCTTCCATGGAGCAAGAACTAGTAAGTGTTCCTAATTAAGCAAGCATTATCCTTGACATCGAACAATCTCAAGTTGTAGCACAGGCTCATTTGAAGGATGAAATTGCAGTAAAGACCACTTTAGCTGAAGTAGGAATATGCCAATATGTACTAGTGGGGGGTGAATAGGACTTTTTAATAATTTTATCATAATTTTAAAATCCTATCACACTAATCCTAACAATAATCATATATAGGATTACTCAAGAGTAACTCTACTGGCTTCCAAGCCCGGTAGAGGATCCAATCACAAACTATTTGAGTGATGAACAATATGCCAACTAGTTTATGATGACTATGACTATGTGTGTGAGGTGTGATCTAAAATAATCAAATATAAAAATATTAAAGGAAATCACATAAATAAATGAATAGCAATCTCAAACACAATAATTTTTATAATGGTTCATCTACTTGTCTACTCCACTCCCGGTAACCGCACTCAACCCTTGAGTGTACCAAATTTCACTAAGGAGGTTTCCCATAGTTCACCCCAAACCCAAGGTTTTAAATCAGGTTCACCTTTAACCTTTATAACCAACACTTAGGTTGACTGTTTATGCTCTCACGAGAAAGGGTCAACACATCGTACCCACTTTTAGGCACATTGGCCAAGGATCTTCCATAAGACCCTAACTGTTTATGCTCTCCATAGAGCAAGGGTCAACACAATGCACCCATCACGTACACTCCCATTGGAGGCCTCCTAGAGGACTTGCAAGGATGAAAATACCTTAGACCCAATCCTACAAAGGAATGATCACAAGGGTCCTCTGGACTCTGATAACTTAGTGATAAGCAGATGAGTCCATTTAAGCTCGTTGTTGAAGATCTCCTCCTTTGTTGATGAAGAGTCTTCTGCTTCCTTAAACCGTAACTCAGAAGATATGTCGGTGCGTGGCGACGGGTTGGGTCAAGGTTATGATTGAATCCTACTCTCAAATATTTTTCTATAAAGGAGATAGAGTGATTCCAATCATTTATGCATTCATGGTATCCCAGCTTAATGATTTGTCATTAAGGTGGTAGCTGGAGGATCCTTGAATGCAAAACTTCATTTCCCAATCCACTCTATTGAATATCAATGATGAGGGTGGATTGGAGGATGAACTCCATTGAGAGAAAGGGTTTTGGGTAAATGATCTAAGGTTAAACACTCAAAAGTACTCTCTTCTTTCTCTCTCAGCAACTAAAGAGAAGCTCTCTATATATAGGCAAAAAGGTCCAATGGATATAAAACGGTTACATTTATGATAGAGTTCGATATCATCGAGCAGGGTTGATATCATCGAGCATATACTCTCGATTACATCGACTGGCCGCTCGATGACACAAACTCAAATGTTATATGCTTTTGAAACTTTTTGTCAGCTGGTAGAGGGCATCTAAACACGCATTGATGTCATCGAATTTTGAACACCTATATTATCGATACGAAGATCGATTCCTCGACATTTGATAAATGAGAGAGACTTGCTTTGAAATTTTTCAGGTTAAAAGGTATGATCGAGGTACACTCGATATCATCAGAATTTGAATGTCGATGATATCGAAGGTCGTGTCGATGCATCGATTAATCCATAAATTTTATCAGTGATCTTGCTGGACAGTTTATGTCTTTTCTCGATGCAATCAATCCGGCCGTAATATCATTGATATTTGAATATCGATTCTATCTAGTGACCATCGACCTGAAATAAAAACTACCTGTAAAATGTTGCTGAAAAACCTGTGTCCAAGACCGATATCATCGAAGGCCTGCTGATATCATTAATTTTTGAATTCCGAGGATATCAAAGAGTACTTTGATATATCGAAGGTCTATATGATTTTCTTATAAAAAATAGGGACACAAATACTCTGTTATCGATTATATCAAGTCTACTTCGATAAACTCGAGTTTCAAATATTGATGATATCGATAGGGGTATCGATACATCGATAATTCCGTCCAGATGGATATGTGGTTGCTAGATATCTTTAGTCTTTATTTCGATGGTATTGATTGATCATCGAGGACATCGACAGGACTAGTCAATTTTATCGAACCTGATATTGATAAATCGACAAATGTAGAAAACTTAGAGATTTTTTGATTTTGTAAAAAAAGTTTTCTAACCCAAAAACCCTATAATATTTTAACCAATTTTAAGGGTTTTATTTACCTGATGTTTTGGGACATGGGATGTGAAGCTTAGATTTACCTGTGGTGAGTTCAAGCGCACATCCGGTTGAGGCAGACAACTGATTAATCTTCCTATGGAGCTTCTCTGTCTAGTTGACTCAACACTCACGCTAATTGACAAACCAGGGCACTTTCAATCACCCCCTTTGTCAATTCCGTGACAAAATACTAAAACACCCAAGAACAACATCTAGACAAACACATCTTAAATTGTGTATAGATGTAATTTACACAAATTTACAATGTCTAGTGAAACCATACTCATAAATCAGTAGCTGCTCCCCTAATAATATTCTCCCCCTATCTTGATGCAGCTACTCCCCCTAACACCTGTATCACAATTTAAGTAGATATACAATTTTCCTAGTGGGGTGTTTGAATTTTTCTCCCCCTTTTTGTCAGTCATTAGCAAAGGTATAATAGTTGATATTGACTAAAGTTAAAGTAACTTGGGAGAACCACCATTCAGAGAGCATACATATATAAAGGATAGATGTATAATGATCAGCACAGTTTATTCAGACATCATGTTCAGGGATTATGTATGCATAGCAAACCAAATAGAGCAGTGATATACGTAGATAGCATAATCGTCAAAAAACATCACATGCATTCCATATCAGAAACTAGATAAAACCGGGGGATCTTAAGACATTATTATGGAAGTAAATAGAAGTGAATTATAACCAGCCATATTGAAAATATCCAAAAACACAAACTACCCCAGATTGGTAGTAGTATTATAGTCATCCAAACAAAGATACCAAGCCCATTCATGGGCATCCAAACTCAACCATCAATTTTTAGCCCATCCATGGGCAACACACACAAAAATAATTGTTTAAAATTTACAGATTAGTGAGTTATAACATACACTCATGAGAGCGCAGAACATCCAAAAAGATACTAATGTTCATACGCGGAGATAAGAGTGAGGTGCATGTGACAACATTTAGAGACTAGCATTATAGAGACGATGATGATGGTGCCGTGTTGTCGCGTCGGCAAGTGAGTAGATCAACCAACTTTGCACAGTCTGCTGCACTCCATTGGCCATGCATTCTAAGACAGTGAGTCATGTATCCACAGACTCTTTTAGTTGAGCGACATCGCACTGTATCGCCCTAATTCTATCTTGATGCAGCTTGAACCTCTTTGCATGTGGATGGTACTTGATTGGGTACAGGCGGCTCTTCCCTAGCCATTTTAGTCTCTGCAATGGGAGCATCTCCTTCACCTGCTGCTGCTTCTTCTTGAATGCCTTCCTCTGGATCCTCGGGATACTTATGGAATTTCAAGTCCATTCTTTGAATGTTAATTTTGTTGAAGACTTGGAAGGGATGTTTTAGATCACTGGTCATTGGGAAGCCGATGGCATTGCACACCATGTTTATGATCCAGGGATATGGCAGGTGAAGATCCCAGGACATGGAAACGGCATAGACCAAGTGGTGGACAAGCAGAGTTAGAAGGAAGATTTTTATCCCACTGGCAATTGAATACACTATCATGGTCATGAAACCTATAAGATCGGACCGGTTAGTACTTCTAAGATAGATGTTTGTGGCGAAGATACCATGCAAGACCTGAAATTGATGTTCCATGAACTTAGATTTCAATACATTTCCTTGGTACCAAGGAATGTCCCTACCATTACAGAGATACTTAGTAACCATGGACCGGGTTTCAACATTTTCGAGGTCCATTTCAGGGAGATCGATGGGTAACATCGTTAGTCCAAGGATGTTTGCCATTGTAGTAGGAGTGATCAGTACATCATCACCATCTAGTGAGACAATGATAGAAGGATCAGACACGGGTGAGTGACAAGTGTTAAGGAAGTTGCATGTTCGTTCAAGATGACATGGCCCACCGAAATCAAGAACAAGCAACCAATCGATTGCAGATTGTATGGTATTAAATAGCCCCTATCTACCTTCCTCTCATGAATGAGCTTCCTACACGTGTATTTAGCTGAAAGTGGATTTACTCTAGTCGGAGGAGGTGCTAGTGTTTCGGACTGGCACCCGCCACGTGAGCTTTGTCGTGACCTTTGACAAGTGGGGGTCCCCCGTTTAGGAGCTCTTGCTCTCTCTTTTAAAGTAAGGGTTTTTTGTCGAGAGGCTCTAGAGGACTCCCCAGGACCCAACACCGTTTCTTTATCCTTACCCATAAAGACAAATTTGGAAAGAACGGACAAAATTCCTCTTTTGAAGAATCTGAAAATACCCGACTAAAAAGTAAGATAGAATCTGGAATTGAAGGAATGGAAGGGTAATACCATTTTTGAGGTGCTTCCGAGACCCACCAATGTACTTTCGGCTAGGGGGATGAGCGAAATGAAAATACCTTTTTGAAAAGAAAAGAAAATTTCTTTTTTTTTTGCTCGACCGCCTTTTATCGGGCGGCAATCTTCGATGTCATCGACCAGTGTTTCGATGACATCAATGTAACTCCCTTGTGTTATCGAGACCGTCTTTGATATCATTCTCAATCATATATGGCTCTTGTAAGACCCGTATCCTAGTCCGTACTGTTCCGTCGACTCTCACGATCCTTCCTGTCAAATTCCGACAACCTGCGACCGATAATTGATGTTTACGCATGACCCTAAGTCGTACCCCATAGATTTGAGTTAACTTAATCTGAGACTTGTACCATTGTGACTGCACAGTCACCGTTGTTCCAATGCCGTGACTCGCGGACCGATCCGATACCCAGGTAAGAAGATGTGATCCGGCATTTATTTCGAGAAAACACTGCACATTTGTAATCTCAAGAGAATCTCTACAACATGTCCCATCAATCCCATCAATTACCTCTCATGTCGAGTACAAAGCACCCATGCTTTCTTTCTCCACAAGTCAAGCAAACCCAAAGTCAACCAATCCATCACCTCACCCATCACTCACCTCACATCCATCACTCACATCTCTCTTACAACCACCACACCTCTCTCTTTTCCTTCACATTTTCCAAACAATAATCCCAAGCAAGAGAGTGCACGTCCATGCATTTCTAAGAGAGAAAAATGACCTTGTGTGGCCCACCTTTCCCATCCCTTTAACTCTCATCCTAGCCATCCATTTCTCATCTCCATCATCAAAGTGAAGCATAAGGAGAGTGGCTTTCCAACGAACCGAAAAGACCAAGTGGTGGGTGCTTCCATAGCCTAGTTTTTCATATTTTTAAGATGGGCCAAGTGAGGCCTACCAATCAATGGTATGGATCTCACTTTGGACCCTAAGTGTGGCTGATGACCCACCTTGATCCTCATGATTATTCCATGATGGAGCCATTCTCCATGGACCCCATCATGATGTTTATATTTTCTTGCATAAAGAGGTCATATAGATCGTTCATTTTGGGTGGAGAGGGATCTTCACCGTTGATCTTTTATTTGGAGGGCCCATATACAATACGACCCATTGATGTATGATTTGATGCTTGAAACGGAGGGGCCATAGTGTCGGGGTCCCTCCATCATGCGTGTCCCTCTATCTTTCTCTCTTTCTCCCTCTCTTTTTAGTTTTTTTTTTGTGTGTGGTGAGGTGGTCATGTGGCGCACTTTGATGGACCCCACCAAGAAGAATGTATTCGATCCAAGCCATTTGTAGATGGGGCCCACTTCATACATGTGTTGTATCCACACTATATAACCATGAGGTGGCCCACCTGAGTAGGGCCCACCTTAATAGGTGTTATATTAAAAACCGTCCAGCATCCCTGGACGCTGGACGCTACTGGTATGAAAGCAAAAATATAAGTTTGGTTTGAAATTGGGGTGGGTCACTTATGTAGGCCCCACCTTCATGCATAAATGTAATCCATGCTGTTCATCTTATTCTTCAGATTATTTGAGGTGTTGAGTCAAAATTTGAGGTCAATCTGGATATTTGGTGGACCTTATCTTAGAAAATAGTATGTTGACCATTAAAATTCACTATGGCCTACTTTAATTTTTTTTCTACACATCGAAATATACTGAATATTGGGATTGATATGTTGGTTATGGACTATGGGAACCAATGGCTGGGGTGAATCCGTCCGACGCGGGCCCCACACATGAAAAACTATGGAATTTCAGGTTTTCAAAAAAAATAAAAGTAAAATAAAAGAGGTAGTGCCTGCTGCTCTGACGCAGCAGTAGAACGCTGCTGCGTGTATAGGCGGGCGAACAGGGATCCACGGTCCCAGTCGTGGGCCCCACCATGATGTATGTTTGATATCCACGCCATTCATTAGGTGGGTCACCTCCTAAGGTGGGTCCCCTCCAAATTTCAGCCACATCTGAGTCTCAAGTGGCTCACATCATAGGAAACAATGGTGATTGTGGGGCTACCATTGAAACCCCATTTTGGGTCCACAGAAGTTTTGGAATCAATATGAAATTTGTTTTTACTCTTCATCTAGCTCTGTGGACCTTATCAACGGGTTGGATGACGTATAAACATTATGGTGGGCTCAACGTGGAGCCCACAATGATATATGAGTTTTATTCCCACCGTCCACCCGGACGGTGAAGCCCACAGTGGTGTATGTGTTTCATCCGCACCGTCCACGCTGGACGGTGGGACCCGAGTGCAGTGTGTGTGTGTGTGTGTGTGTATATTATGATATATAAATATATATATATATTATATATTATATTATATATATAATATATACATGATGGTGGGCTTTCATGTGGATCCCCACCATGATGCATGAGTTGCCAAACCGTCCATCCATTTTGAGAGCTCATTTTTGGGCATGAGCTAAAGAATGAGTCAGATCCATCCATCTTTGGGACCCACCATGATGCATGTGTTTCATACAAGCCGTTCAACCATTTGAAGCTCACCTTAAGGCTTGAGAGTAAAAATAAGTCAGGTATGAAGTTCAAGTGGACCTCACCATTAAAAATAGTGGGGGCAGTACATTCACCGTTCAAAACTTCTTATGGGCTACAGTAGTTCTGATCAAACTTATATTTTATTTCATTTCATCTATCAATGTGTTAACTTATGAATGGGTTGGATTTGTGAACCACAGCTTGGTGGGCTTAACTAATGCTTGTGAGTGCTTTAATGGAGGCTAAACCTCTTAACTGTGTACCCGTGTGGCCCACATAGGTCAAGGATTGACTTAAATTTAAGTCTTAGGTCCCACCATGATATGTGTTTCATTCATGTTGTCCATCAGGAGGTGGAACCCACCATGATATATGTGTTTTATCCATTCATCCATTTATGCGGCCCACCATGATGTATGTATTGAATATCTATGTCGTTCACTTGATGAGGCACATTGAGGTGTATTTGGGACCTATGGGTTGAGGCCCATTGTGATGTATTAGGGCCTATGGATTGAGGCCCCATTGTGATGTATTAGGGCCCTTGGGTTGAGGCCCATTGTGATTTATTTGGGGAACATGGGTTGAGGCCCACTGTGATGTATTAGGGTCCATGGGTTGAGACCCATTGTGATATATTAGGGCCCGTGGGTTGAGGCCCATTATGATGTATTTGCGGCCCATGGGTAGAGGCCCATTGTGACATATTTTTGACCCATTGTGAAGTATTCCCGGCCTATATGATGAGGCCCATTGTGATGTATTTTTGACCCATTTGGCAAGGCTCATTATGATGTATGCAAGGCCCGTTATTGAGGCCCACCTTGGTGTGTATGAGGCCCGTTGTTGAGGCCCACCTTGACATATATGAGGACCATGTGATGCGACCCATTTGATGTATCTAAGGCCCATGGGTCGAGGCCCAATGGGATGTACATAAGGCCCATTACAATGTGATTCCACCGTGGTTTATGTGTTGACATTTATGGTGGGCCATGCCTTGGGAGCAATGTTGGTTTGACGTCCACATTGTAAGAATAATGTTGGTTAAATGTCTGCATTATAACTTTCCCTAGGGCTCATTGATAGGCATGTACTTGTTGTGTGCAGGCCATTTAGGCCCATCTTCGTTGTGAGGATAGTTCATCACTTTGTAACATGCTCAGTATAACTTCATGCCTCATGCCATGCGCATCATATGCATGCTTGATATGAGGAATGTTTGATCATAAAATAAGCCGTTGGGCTGAGACATTTACAGGACTCCCCATGAGACGGAATACCCACATTATAGAGTCGTACATATAGGATTGCTGCATGATTGGATAGCGTGACTCATGCATCTCGCATATATGTGACTTGATCATTGTAAGCCCTAGTGACATTAGGGCCGTAGCCTCCACAAACACATTATGGATGGCTAGATGGGACACAAGAAATACTTGGTTCTAGCACTATGGGCACTTAGGATGTCCTTGGGTGAAAATCCCAGAACCCTCGAGGCCAGGAGAAGCCCCAATGCTTAGACCGAGTGGATCATGAGCGCCCGAGTGTTGAATACCAGTAGGCTGCATCTCTCACTGTGTTGTGGTCGATTGGGAGGGGGTGTGGCCTTATCCGCTCGAGTGAGGGAGCTATAATCTAGGCTGAGTTTAACCAACTCATAAATGAGTCCGCTATCGACGAGCAAGGTAGGTATTGAAAGACTACTGGTCAGGTAGATAGTGAGGTCTATTCCGCTTACTTGGCTATGCAGCTAGGGAGGAGGCAGTCAGTGTGAAGTGTATTAGATCCGATGATTTTCCAGAGAGGAACCGTAGTGATATATGGACTTGATATGAGGACTGACATAATATTATGACACCTCATCATTATTGTACATGTGGGAGGGCGCACGTGGGCGGACGCTGATGTGAGCGGGTGTGATGTGGGTGGGGCTGAGACCTGGGCGAGCTACCACACTGGGTGAGCTACCAGCGATTATCAGACTACTGTGCTTACAGGCTACTGAGTAGGAGTTGCATACTCATTCATTCATCCATTCACTATCCACTCGGGCTGGCATTGCGCAACTATTTATTGGGGCGCGCGACTAACCTGAGATCAGGAGTTTACCACATTGTGTTTGACTATCCAAATTTAGGTATGGGACTGGTTTGGATAGAATTCCCTTGTGATGAACCATGTAGCCTGCGATACTACGTACTATCACTCAACTTCACTTCAGCTTGGTCATTTCATTCGCATCGCATATTGCATTTCATCCACGACATATGACATTTTGGATTACTACGTTTCTGCACAAGGACTTCACAGGATTTGCATATTGCATCGCATCTACAGTATATAATACTTTGCTCATTATGATCTGCATTACGTAATCTGATATTATGTGACTCATGGACTTACCAGTATATTTCTGCTTACTCTGATATCGTATGATTCATGATCTTGTCAGTATTTCTACTTATCTCGATGATGTATGATTTATGGGCTTTATCGTATACTTGTCACTTACCTTACACATACTTTCACCAACCTCTAAGCCTTCTATAAGCTTATGCACGATTGATGCGTGCAGGTGGCATTTGGTTGCAGTAGCGTTGAGCTTGGAGTATGTAGCTGTCCTCTGGAGCTTTGATTTTGATATATGTATTTTTTCCTTTCTACATTGTATTCCAATGATTATATTACTGGATATGTGATAATGATGTTGCCTTTATGATTTGGGTATACTTGTGGTTATTCTTCTTATGAGACAAAAATTCATTCTGAAAATCCTCCTTGTAGGTCCCAGGATCGAAATCTAGCATATGATTAGCAGGAGCCGAGAATGGGGCACTACGGAGGCTGTCGGCACTGGATTCGACGATTAGGATTCCTGTAAATCCAATTTTTGAGTTTTAGGCATGACAGAAGTTGGTATTAAGCATAACTTGGGAATACCTAAAGATAACATCACATATCTGCTGATAGTTACCCTGCACTCTATGATTGTTGAAAACATAGAATGGTTAGATCCCCGAGTTCGGATAACTTAAAGAGTTTCTGATCTAGCTCCCTACCGTTGAGATTAGGAGGCATTATAGAATTCTAATTTTGATCGTTTCTGATCTAAGATTTGAGATCCAGTTGGATCATCGTAGTGTTGATGAGGAGTTTTGGGAGCAGGAGGCTGATATTTGTGAGCGTTATCTCCATCTCTAAGGTGTTTTAATAATGCTGACATGTTTTGTTCAGATAGGATTTCTCTCCCTTTGTGAACTCTGTATTGGTTGTGTCGTATTTTAAATTTCGAGGATGAAATTTTTATTAGAAGGGGAGAGCTGTAAGACCCGTATCCTAGTCCATACTGTTTCTTCGACTCTCGCGATCCTTCTGTCGAATTTTGCCAACCTGCAACCGATAATCGATGTTTACGCATGACCCTAAGTCGTACCCCATAGATTTGAGTCGGCTTAATCCAAGACTTGTACCATTACGACTGCACAGTCTCCGTGGTTCCAATGCCACGACTCGTGCTCCGATCCGATACCCAGGTTAGAAGATGTGAGCCTGCATTTATTTCAAGAAAATGCCACACGTTTACAATCTCAAGAGAATCTCTACAACATGTCCCATCAATCCCATCAATCACCTCTCATGTCAAGTACAAAGCATTCATGCTTTCTTTCTCCACAAGTCAATCAAACCCAAAGTCAACTAATCCATCAACTCACCCATCACTCACCTCACATCCATCACTCACATCTCTCTTACAACCACCACACCTCTCTCTTTTCCTTCATATTTTTCAAACAACAATCCCAAGCAAGAGAGTGCACGTCCATGCATTTCTAAGAGAGAAAAATGACCTTGTGTGGCCCACCTTTCCCATCCCTTTAACTCTCATTCTAGCCATTCATTTCTCATCTCCATCATCAAAGTGCAGCATAACGAGAGTGGCTTTCCAACGGACAAGAAGATCAAGTGGTAGGTGCTTCCATAGCCTAGTTTTTCATATTTTTAAGATGGGCCAAGTGAGGCCTACCGATCAATGGTATGGATCTCACTTTAGACCCTAAGTGTGGCCGATGGCCCACCTTGATCCTCATGATCATTCCATGATGGGGCCATTCTCCATGGACCCCATCATGATGTTTATATTTTCTTGCATAAAGAGGTCATATAGACTGTTCATTTTAGGTGGAGAGGGATCTCCACCATTAATCTTTTGTTTGGAGGGCCCATATGTAATGGGACCCATTGATGTATGATTTGATGCTTGAAACGGAGGGCCTATAGTGCCGGAGTCCCTCCATCATGCGTGTCCCTCTATCTTTCTCACTTTCTCCCTGTCTTTTTAGTTTTTTTTTTTTGTGTGTGTGATGAGGTGCTCATGTGGCCCACTTGGATGGAACCCACCAAGAAGAATGTATTTCATCCAAGCCATTTGTAGATGGGGCCCACTTCATATATGTGTTGTATTCGGACTATATATCCATGAGGTGGCCCACCTTAATAGGTGTTATATTAAAAACCGTCCAGCGTCCCTGGATGCTGGACGTTACTGGTATGAAAGAAAAAATATAAGTTCAGTTTGAAATTGGGGTGGGTCACTTGTGTAGGCCCCACCTTCATGCATGAATTTAATCCATGCCGTTCATCTTATTCTTCAGATTATTTGAGGCGTTGAGTCAAAATTTGAGGTTAATCCGGATGTTTGGTGGACCTTATCTTAGAAAATAGTATGTTGACCATTAAAATTCACTATGGCCTACTTTGATTTTTTTTCTACATATCGAAATATACTAAATATTAGGCTTGATATGTTGGTTATGGACTATGGGAACCAATGGCTCCGGTGGATCCATCCGATGCGGGCCCCACACATGAAAAACTATGAAATTTTAGGTTTTTTTTTAAAAAAAAATAAATAAATAAAAGAGGCAGCTGCTGCTGCGTGTATAGGCGGGTGGACAGGGACCCATGGTCCCAGCTGTGGGCCCCACCATGATGTATGTTTGATATCCACACCATTCATTAGGTGGGTCACCTCTTGAGGTGGGTCCCCTCTAAATTTCAGCCACATCTGAGTCTCAGGTGGCCCACATCATAGGAAATAATGGTGATTGTGGGCTTGCCATTGAAACCCCATTTTGGGTCCACAGAAGTTTTGGAATCAATATGAAATTTGTTTTTACTCTTCATCCAGGTCTGTGGACCTTATCAACGGGTTGGATGACGTATAAACATTATGGTGGGCCCTACGTGGAGCCCAAAATGATATATGAGTTTTATTCCCACCATCCGGGCGGACGGTGGAGCCCTCGGTGGTGTATGTGTTTCATCCACACTGTCTACGCTGGACAGTGGGACCCGAGTGCAGTGTGTGTGTGTGTGTGTGTGTGTATATATATTATATTATATTGTATATATCAGATATATAATATATAGATTATATATTATATTATATATATAATATATACATGATGGTGAGCTTTCATGTGGACCCCCACCATGATGCATGAGCTGCCAAACCGTCCATCCATTTTGAGAGCTCATTTTTGGGCATGAGCAAAAGAATGAGTTAGATCCATCCATCTTTAGGACCCACCATGATGCATGTGTTGCATCCAAGCTGTTCAACCATATGAAGCTCACCTTGAGGCTTGAGAGTAAAAATAAGTCAGGTATGAAGTTCAAGTGGACCCCACCATTGAAAATAGTAGGGGCAGTAGCATTCACCGTTCAAAACTTCTTAAGGGCTACGGTAGTTCTGATCAAACTTATATTTTGTTTCACTTCATCTATCAATGTGTTAACTTATGAATGGGTTGGATTTGTGAACCACAGCTTAGTGGGCCCAACTAATGCTTGTGAGTGTTTTAATGGAGGCTAAACCTCTTAACTATGTACTGGTGTGGCCCACACAAGTCAAGGATTGACTTGAATTTAAGTCTTAGGCCCCACCATGATATGTGTTTCATTCATGTTGTCCATTAGGAGGTGGAACCCACCATGATATATGTGTTTTATCCATCAATCCATTTATGCAGCCCACCATGATGTATGTACTGAATATCTATGCCGTTCATTTGATGAGGCACATTGAGGTGTATTTGTGGCCGTTGGGTTGAGGCCCATTGTGATGTATTAGGGCCCATAGATTGTGGCCCATTGTGATATATTAGGGCTCATGGGTTGAGGCCCATTGTGATATATTTGGGGCCCATGGGTTGAGGCCCACTGTGATGTATTAGGGTCCATGGGTTGAGACCCATTATGATATATTAGGGCCCGTGGGTTGAGGCCCATTATGATGTATTTGAGGCCCATTGGTAGAGGCCCATTGTGACATATTTCCGACCCATTGTGAAGTATTCCCGGCCCATTTGATGAGGCCCATTGTGATGTATTTCTGACCCATTTGGCAAGCTCATTATGATGCATGCAAGACCCGTTATTGAGGCTCACCTTGGTGTGTATGAGGCCCGTTGTTGAGGCCCACCTTAACATATATGAGGACCATGTGATGCGACCCATTTGATGTATCTAAGGCCCATGGGTCGAGGCCCAATGGGATGAATTTAAGGCCCATTGCAATGTGATTCCAACGTGGTTTATGTGTTGACATTTATGGCGGGCCATGCCTTGGGAGAAATATTGGTTTGACGTCCACATTGTAAGAATAATGTTGGTTAAATGTCTGCATTATAACTCTCTCTAGGGCCCATTGATAGGCCTGTACTTGTTGTGTGTAGGCCATTTAGGCCGATGTTCGTTGTGAGGATAGTTCATCACTTTGTAACATGCTTAGTATAACTTCATTCCTCATGTCATGCGCATCATATGCATGCTTGATATGAGGAATGTTTGATCATAGCATAAGCTGTTGGATTGAGACATTTACGGGATTCCCCATGAGATGGAATACCCACATTATAGCGTCGTACGCATAGGATTGTTGTATGATTAGATAGTGTGACTCATGCATCTCGCATATATGTGACTTGATCATTGTAAGCCCTAGCAACATCAGGGCCGTAGCCCCCACAGACACATCATGGATGGCTAGATGGGACACTGAAAATACTTTGTTCTAGCACTATGGGCACTTAAGTTGTCCTTGGGTGAAAATCCCAGAACCTCTGAGGCCAGGAGAAGCCCCAACGTCTAGACCGAGTGGAACATGAGTGCCCGAGTGCCGAATACCAGTAGGCCACGTCTCCCATTATATCGTGGTCGGTTGGGAGGGGGTGAGGCCTTATCCGCCCGAGTGAGGGGGCTATAAGTTAGACTGAGTTTGACCAGGTCGTAAATTTATCCGCTATCGACGAGCCGGGTTGGTATTGAAAGACTACTGGTCAGGCGGATAGTGAGGTGTACTCCGCTTACTTGGTTGTGCAGTTAGGGAGGAGGCAGTCAGTGTGAAGTATATTAGACCCCGGTGATTTTTCAGAGAGGAACCGTACTAATATGTAGACTTGATATGAGGACTAACATGATATTATGACACCCCGTCATTATTGTACATGTGGGCGGGCGCACGTGGGCGGATGCTGATGTGGGCGGGTGTGATGTGGGCGGGGCTGAGGCCTGGGCGAGCTACCAGTGATTGGCAGGCTACTGTGCTGACAGGCTATTGAGTAGGAGTTGCATACTCATTCATTCATCCATTCACTATCCACTCGGGCTGGCGGTACGTAACTATTTGTTACGTGTACATTCTCAATGGCTAGGATTTTGGTTGGGACACGTGACTAACCTGAGATCAGGAGTTTATCACATTATGTTTGACTATCCAAATTTAGGTATGAGACTGGTTTGGATAGAATTCCCTTGTGATGTACCCCGTAGCTTGCGATACTACGTGGTATCATCCCGACTTCACTCCAGCTTGGTCATTTCATTCGCATTGTATATTGTATTTCATCCACGACATATGACATTTTGGATTACTACATTTCTGCACTAATATGGCTTAGAAGGACTTCACAGGATCTGCATATTACATCGCATCTGCAGTATATAATATTTGGCTCATTATGATCTGCATTGTATACACTGATATTATGTGACTCATGGACTTACCAGTATATTTCTGCTTACTCTGATATCGTATGATTCATGATCTTGTCAGTATTTTTACTTATCTCGATGATGTATGATTTATGGGCTTTATTGTATACTTAACACTTACCTTACACACACTTTCACCACCCTCTAAGCTTTCTATAAGCTTATGTACAATAGATGTGTACAAGTAGCGTTAGGTTGCAGCAGTGTTGAGCTTGGAGTATGCAGCTGTCCTCTAGAGCTTTGATTTCAATATATGTATTTTTTCCTTTCAACATTGTATTCCAATGGTTATATTACTGGATATGTAATAATGATGTTGCCTTTATGATTTGGGTATACTTGTGGTTAAGCTTCTTATGAGATAAAAATTCATTCTGAAAATCCTCCATGTAGGATCCCAGGATCGGAATCTAGCATATGATTGCCAGGAACTGAGAATGGGGCACTACGGAGGCTGTCGACATCGAATTCGGTGTTCGAGATTCTTGTAAATCTGATTTCTGGGTTTGGGGCATGATAGCTCTTCACATTCCAAAGAGGTGTCGATGATATCGACCCTTGATCGATTAATCGAGAATGACTTATCGAGGATGAATAATTTTCATTTTTCCACACTTCCACAAACTCATGTATAGAATAAAATATCTTTATATCAGTATACACAACAAAATTTTATAAAAGCATTATACAAATTAAAATTATAAACATTAGGATGTTTATATATAAAAAGATTGAGGTAAGGAACCACAAAAATATCATTAAGAGCTCACCAAAATTGCATCATTTAGCAAATATCCAGATCTTGATGCATGACCTGGTCTTATCTTTTCATGCTTAATATTTCAGACTATATGAATAGAGTGAGTTATCAGACAATTAATCTTTTCTTGTACTATCCATTTTGAGACAAAGTTCTTTACTATGGTAGATTTAGTTTTCATGTTTTTCTTACCCACTTGATCCATTGACTCCTTCATTCTATCGTTCATTCTAGGTGGTGATGGATGAGTATTTCTTTTAACCAATCTCCTAGGTGGACTTTTGACATTCTGTATTTCTCTAGTCGGTTTGAATTTACCAATATGATTTTGACCAGAGTTATGTGTGTAAGTGCTATGATTTCATATCCCTTTAGTTGTCAAATTTTGCGGTGCCAAAACCTATATTTATGTCTTGTATATCTTGTGTCTTATGTTTGAAGACTATTCATTACAATCAAGACATCGCATTTCAAGACAAGATCTTAAATGAAGAAAGTTTTCAAGATATGGATGAAGAATTCAAGAATTGAAGTCTTCAGGTTTGCATGTTTAAGATTCAATCAAGCTCAAGTATATTAGAAGACTTTGTCAAGTCAAGATCAAGCTCAAGAAGGCCTACTACAAGATTTGTATATTCTCAAGCTTCTCTTAAGGGTCATCTGAGTGTACAGACTTTCAATATCCATCTCACTTTTAAGGTTTGTTTGACCTTAGATTGACCTTAGGATGGGCTTTACTAAAGGTCATTCTAGATACATAACTCATATATTTTAATATGCTTGTTTGGGCTGTTCTAAGACCAGTCCTAAGGACTTTAAGACCAGTCCTAGCTCCGCTATGACCAGTCTTAAGTTTTTCAGGACCAGTCCTAGGTTGTTGAAGATTTTTGGATCTTTCTGGCTGTCCTACGACCAGTCCTGGACATCCTACGACCAGTCCTGTGAGTTCTACGACTCATCCTTCGACCGGTCATAGCCCTGCGACTCAAACTCCAGCAAGCATTTTAGGGGTCTTACGACTGGTCGTAGGTAACCCACGACCAGTCGTAGGTGGCCCACGACCGGTCGTAGACCGCCCAAGACCGGTCGTGGAACAGAAAATCCAATCCCGCAAAAATATTTAAAAATCTTTGAAGCTACGACCAGTCCTAAGATCCTAAGACCATTCGTAGACGGGATTTTTCAGGTTATAAATAGAGCACAAACTTTAGAGTTTTAGTAATTCAATTCAATTCTATTGTATTCAAGCATTCTTTAGGCTTATTTAATATTCCTTTTGCTAGCTTATTTTTATTTGACTTTGATCTACATTCCAATCTTATTAGAAAAGGGGAATTTCTGATATTCCTTCTTCTTGGATTCAAAATCAAATAGAACTATCCCTTTTTGATTTAAAATCAATTAGACTTAGAACCATTCTTAAAGTGAGTATTGGACTTTGAACGTTGAATCGAACTTCTACTTTGATTGGTTCTACCGGGCTTCTTCAAAAGGTGATTAATGTATTTTACACTTTTGTAATTTACTTTCTCTGATTTTTGTTTGAGATTCGCCAGAAAAATCTCATTGTATTGGTTATCTGAGGAGAGCCAGAAAACTTAGATTGTGGGGGTTTTTGGATTGTGTAAGCCTGAGATCAAAGACACAATTGTGAAGGTTTTAGGTGAACCTGTGAAACCTATTTTGATAGTGCATGCTAATATCCCCTGTATGAGGATATTAGGAGTGGAGTAGCAATCTGTGTGACTGTTGGATAACAGTTGGTGTACACACTGGCGAACCACTATATATCGTTGTGTTGTGGATGTGTTTTACTCTTTCATTCTTTTATTCATTCTGTTTTGTGGAGAGTGTTTGTGGATGAATGTTGTAATCACTTCAAGCAAGTGTGGATGAATGTTGTAATAACTTAGGATTTATTTTCTACAAGTTATTTTGATTTCCTTGCTTATTATTCCTCATTGGTTTGTGATACAAAGGACGTTCTAGAAATAAGGTTGTCCTATCTTAAACCTTTGGTTTTTGGTGTAAGGTTGTCCTTAGAACTGATAAAGTATCATTCTCTTTATTTTAGGCTATTGAGATTATTTTATATTCAGCATTGTGCTTTATTTCTTTTATTATTCTGCTGTTATAAGTTTTATTTGGCATTGCCCTATTCACCCCCCCTCTAGGGCATATAGCTAGGCCCTTTCAAGTGGTATCAAAGTCTAATAACTCGTGCTTATTGTTTATTTATTGGATTTATTTCCTGAGCTAACGATCTAAGCTATATTAAGATGTTAAATTTTGATAGCCTTTCAGTCACTCGGCCACCACCCTTAATGGCACAAACTATGCTTATTGGAAAGCCAGGATGAGGATCTTCCTTAAATCCTTGGATGAAAGTGTGTGGCTGGCCACAGTGAATGAATGGAACCCTCCTATCACTGAAGTAACTAATGACGATGGTTCAAAAATAATGAAAGTAACGGCTTATTCTCTTTGGACCACACTTTAGAAAAGTGAAAGTAGTGCAAATGCAAAAGCACTAAATGTAATTACTTGTGCATTATCACCAGATGAATTCAAAAGAATCATCTCTTATGAAAATGCAAAACAAGCATGGGATGTATTAGAAATGACACATGAGGGTACATCTATTGTCAAGAAATCTAAAGTCCAACTCCTCACAACTAAATTTGAAAAAATTCATATGGAGGAGAATGAGATGTTTATGGACTTCTACACTAGATTGAATGACATTGTGAACTCTATGTGGGGTCTTGGTGATAGAATCCCAGAAAATAAAGTGTGCACAAAGATACTATGTTCACTTCCTGAACGGTTCAATTCTAAAGTAACCGCGATTCAGGAACTTCGTGATACGGATACCATGTGGGTTGAGGAACTAGTTAGTTCGCTTCAAACCTATGAGTTATCCTTTAAGGCTCCTAAAGGAAAATCAATTGCTCTCAAATCATTTAAAAATACTTCACAAGAGAGCACTTCGGATTTAGAAAATTCCAAAGATGATATGGCACTTTTAGCAAAAAAGTTTTACAAAATTTTCAAAAACAAGAAAAAAGTTAATTTTCAAAAATCAAATGATAAGAGACGATCTAAACCTAGAACTCGAAAATCCTTGAAAGATAGTTAATGTTACAACGGTCAAAGATATGGGCACTTAGCTAGCAAATGTCCTAAAAAGGACAAATCAAAAAGGAAAAGCATGATGGCTACTTGGGATGAATCGTCTGATTCTGAATCCTCTTCTAAATCAGAAGATTCTGAATCCGAATCAGGCAAAGATGTTAAAGCCCTTATGACTCTAGCCAAGATCACCCTTTCAGATAATGATGATATATCTAGTGAAGAAAATCTGAATAGTGATTGCGATAATGAAGATGAACTTCAGGATGTAATGCCCTTTATAAAGAGAGTTGTAAAATTGCTGTCAAGCTTAAATTACAAAAAGAAAAATTTTCTAAGCTTAAGGAAGATCATGAGTCTCTTGTCTTAGAAAAGTCTCATATTTTCGATTCTTTTGAAAAAATCAAAAGTGATTTAGATTTCAAAACCTCCAAAATTGAAGATTTGAGATCCGAAAATGAGAAACTCAAAAATGAGGTAGCTTCTCTCCAGAGTTTGAAAGACACATGGAGATATGCCCATGGTAATCCTAAATTAAAAAAATTATTGTCCAGATCAAGAAAACGTGGCGATCGATCCGGGTTGGGCTATGATAAGAATACATCTCCTAAACAAAAGAACATTTCTCCTAAATTTGTAAAATGAGAGTCTTCAATCTCAAAAGAAAAAATACTTATCAGGGTTTTTTAAAAAATTCAAGGACTTTTCAAAAACCTAAAAGTAGTCAAGTCAACTTTAATTTTCAAAACTGAAATACTTTGGCTGAAAAAATAATTGATCTTCTCTAGGAGCTATTAAAATCTAACTCTATAGGTCTCTCTTATAACAATAGATAGAAAAAGACCATCTATACTCCTAAACCCAAAACAGTTATGAAATGGGTTCCTAAAGTTGCCAGCTTGGTTGCCCACACTACTTTCAAAGCAACAAGCCATTCAAAGTGGTACCTAGATAGTGGTTGCTTCAGGTATATGACGGGTGACAAAGCTTTATTCACCAATCTAAAAGATATGACTGACGGGTCAGTCATATTTGATGATAGAAGCAATTATAAAATCATTGGCCAAGTTACGGTTCAACTTTATAATCTTCCCTTATTTAAGAATGTTTTATATGTTGAGGGCTTAAAACACAACCCATTAAGCATTTCTCAGATATGCGATAACAACCATAGTGTGAAGTTTTCTAATCAAGGGTGTGAGATTCTTAATAAAAGGGGTTCTGTTATATTAACTGGTCGCAAAACTTCTGAAAACTTCTGCATCGTTAGTGATGCAAGCTCATCTACTCAATCATGTTACATGGTCCATACCGATGAGTCTGAAAACATAAACGCCTTGGACATGTACACTATCGAAACTTATTTAGATTGAGCAAAAGAGAACTAATTAGAGGTCTACCCAAATTGTAAAGAACAGACAAAATATGTGGTGAATGCCAGTTGGGCAAATAGATTAGGAGCTCTCACAAGAAAGTGAACTCCAATACCACATCTAGACCACTCGAGCTTCTCCACATGGAACTTATTGGACTAACCAGATCGGAGAGTCGAGGAGGTAAAAAATACATCTTGGTTATCGTAGATGACTATACCAGATTCACTTTGGTATCGTTCTTAAAAGACAAAACTGAAACCCTGGATGAAGTGAAAAAGGTCATCAAACGAATCCAAAATGAGAAAGGTTCTCATATTAATAAGATCCGTAGTGATCATGGATCCGAATTTGAAAACAGTAGCTTTGAGAAATTCTGTTGGGATCAGGGAATATCACATGAATTTTCTGTGCCCAAAACACCGCAACAAAATGGTATAGTTGAAAGAAAAAACAGAGTGCTTCAGGATATGGCTAATGTGATGTTGAATAGCATGAAGCTCTCTAGAAATCTTTGGGCTGAAGCAGTTAATACTGCATGTTACATTATTAATCGGGTTTATACCAGTAAATCTGATAAAAAAAAAACTGCTTATGAATTATGGTTTGAAAAGAAACCTACTGTCAAATACTTTCGGGTTTTCGGCAGCAAGTGTTATTTTTACGTGATCGTGAAAATTTGGAAAAGTTTGATACGAAGAGTGATGAAGGTATTTTTCTTGGTTATTCTTTAAACAGTCGAGCTTATAGGGTTCTAAATAAGAGAACTGGTATGATTCAAGAGTCCATCAATGTGGTCATTGATGATCATTTGAATACACCAGCCCCGAGTTCAGATGATGATGAAGCTCTTATTATTGACAATCAAGATATCTCATCAAGTCAAAAAGAATCTGAACCAAGGACTGTTAAAGATCATCCAACCAATCAAATACTTGGAAACCCTCTCACTAGAGTTCGTACTCACAAACAACTTGAGAACATATGTAATTATGTTTGTTTTACATCCCAAATAGAACCGGTCAATGCGAAAGAGGTACTTTCTAATGAAAATTGGATAGTTGCTATGCAGGATGAACTTAATCAATTTATTCGTAATGATGTCTGGTATCTTGTTCCTAGACCTAAAGATAAACACATTATTGGAACAAAATGGATCTTTAAAAATAAGTCTGATGAGCTTGGAAATATTATACGAAACAAGGCTAGACTGGTTGTACAAGGGTACACTCAGATTGAAGGTATCGATTACGATGAAACCTTTGCTCCAATCACTCGCCTTGAATCAATCAGACTTTTTATTTCCATCGCATGCTTTAGAAAATTTAAAATTTATCAGATGGATGTAAAGAGTGTTTTCTTGAATGGCGATTTACATGAAGAAGTGTATGTTGAACAACCTTCAGGGTTTGAAGACCCTAAGTTATCTGACCATGTATTTCATCTTAAAAAGGCTCTCTATGGTCTAAAATAAGCACCCAGGGCATGGTATGAGAAATTGACTAAATTCTTACTTAGTCATAGCTTTCAAGTAGAAAGTGTCGATAAGACGCTTTTTGTTAAGAAGAATAACAATGATATTGTGATGGTTCAAATATATGTTGATGATATTATTTATGGATCTACTTATTCTAACATGTCTATTGAGTTTGCAGAGTTAATGAAATCAAGGTTCGAAATGAGCATGGTTAGCGAACTAAACTATTTTCTAGGGTTGTAAGTAAAACAACAACCTGATGGAATTTTCATTTCTCAGACCAAATATGCTTCAAACTTGGTTAAAAGGTTTGGATTTGAGAATGGTAGGAACTTTGATACTCCTATGAGTACAACGTTAAGACTCTCAAAAGACTCTACAGGTAAAGATATAGATCCTAAACTATATCGCAGTATGATTGGTAGTTTGTTGTATCTAACTGCTAGTAGACCTGATATAGCATTTAGTGTTGGTATTTGTACGAGATATCAGTCTAATCCTAAGGAATCACATCTTACTGCTATTAAACAGATTATTAGATATGTATCAAGTTCTATAAATTTAGGACTTTGGTATCCTTTTGATACTAGTGTTCAATTCGCTGGATACTCAGATGCCGATTGGGCCGAAAATATTGATGATAGAAAATCAACCAGTGGTGGTTGTTTTTACATTGGAAATTGCTTATTTTCTTGGTTCAGCAAGAAGCAATGCTCAATATCGCTCTCCATGGCTGAGGCTGAGTATATTGCAGCTAGATATGCATGTACTCAACTAGTTTGGATGAAACGCATGCTCAGCGATTATGGAATTAATGAAGATTCAATGATCTTATATTGTGATAATTCCAGTGCTATAAAAATTTCTAAAAATCCAATCCAGCATTCACGTACTAAGCATATTGACATTAGGTATCACTACATTTGTGAATTGGTTGAAAAAAAAGTTATCTCCTTGGAATATATTTCAACCGAAAATCAACTTGCTGATATATTTACTAAACCGCTCGACAAAAGTAGGTTTAATAAATTGAAATTTGATCTTGGTATGTGCATTTTACATTGAATATTCTTACTTGCATGTATCATAGTATATTATATTTCATATTATATTTGTTTAAATTTTAAATTTTTGCATTAAATATGTTATTTTTGGTCGATACTCGTGAACAAGATATAATTTGGGAAAAATCCCCTTCTTCTTCATTTTCACTCCCACCTACAACGAGTCATGGCTCGACCAGTCATAAGATTTCTTATTTTTCTTCAAGATAAGTCCTATTTCATCATTTTTCTTGAAGATTCATGCTCTCTATGCTTTGATTTGTTCATAGTATAGCTAGATTTCGTCTCTTGTTGGGTTTTTCAAGAGTTTCCTCTCAATTTGCTAATCTAGAGAAAACCCATCTTTCTTTTATGGATCTTGCTTACTCTTTGTATATCTTTTTGAATATGAATGCTAGAGGGAAAAAGAAAACATCCCCTGGTCCATCTTCTTCTAGATCTGCACCGATAACTAAACGACACCTTTGGTCACCCGAAGATGATTCTCAAGATGTAAGAGATTTACGTGTCTGTAACATTATTGTTGAGCATACCGCTGATCTCAATCACGTTGCTCCATATGGTATTGTCCCCCTCCTTGAATCTGTTGGCTGGACTAACATTTTGCTTTGGGGTGGGCCTGCATACCAGTCCATTGCCCAATTAATGGTTGCATGCATCTCAGAATTTTCTCTTGATAATTTAACGTTTTCAATTGATACTAGAGAAGGAAAATTTGAAGTAGACCGTCATTTGATATCAGGTATTATGGATATACCTGTTAATGATGAACGAATACCGATTCATACTTTATACGACAAACCATCTAAATCAGAAAAATGCATGTTAACAAGAGATTTATGCAAAATTGATGCACAATGGACTCACAAAGGGAATGCGCTCCCTACAAAGTATCTGTTACCTAGTTACAGAGTATTACATCGTTTCTTCATTTCCAATGTGTATCCTCGGTTCGGTAATAAAATTGAGTTGACTTCTTTCATGGTTCGTGTGTTGCATTCTATTGCTTCTGGTATCATGGTCTGTCTTCCTTCTTTGATCTGTTATTTCATTATTCAGTTTCGTCTCCATCCAGGTCATAGTGATATTCCGTTCGGTTATCTTATGACTGTTTTAGCCACTCACATGCTTGTCGTTAAACCTGTTAATGAGGCACCACTTCATTATCTTTTTTTCAACAATTCCAATCTTAATAAGATGAAATTGGATCTACTCCTTGGCCAAGTTGATGAAGGTGGTGTTGGTGGTGATGTTGGTGAAGCAGGAAATGAAGGGAAAGCTGGCGATCTTCCTCAACAAGATGTTAATATGGATGACATATTTGATGATATAGAAACTGATTCACCTAATGATCCAGATTATGATCCATCTGGTTTTGATGCACGCCTTCGTGCATTGGAGGAGAAAGTTGATAATATGAATATAGCCCACGATATGCGATTTAAGTACATGTAAAAATATCTTCATCGCATTAATAGGGGGTTACACCAGATTAATCCGTCTATCCTTATTCCCTCCTCTGGATCAGATTAGGTGAATTATCTTCTGAATAGTATAACATTTCTTTTTATTTTGGATATGTATTATGGATTATGGTTTGATAACATTATCTTTTGAATATTGTATTATGAATTATGGCTTGATGCTTCAGGTTTATATTATGTTCTTTCATATCTCTTTCTCATTATCTGCTTTTTACTCCCTATGTTCTCCTTCCTATTGTGCCTTTCCCTTGTCATTTTGTGACAAAAAGGGGGAGTAGTAAGCGCCTAAAGCTAAAAGGGGAGTAGTATGGAAAGGGAGAGTAAATTTATTTAAATTGATTGATTGAGAAGGATATGTGGATTAAAGTCTTGAAGTTTTCATGTTGTCTTTTGTTTATATGAGCAATACTCGTATTACTCAGGGGGAGTAGAGTATTTTGTGATTTCATGGCTCATCATTCCTTATTATCTTCTATGCTATGTGTTTTGTCACAAATTTGACAAATGGAGAGATTGTAAGTGCTATGATTTCATATCCCTTTAGTTGTCAAATTTTGTGGTGCCAAAACCTATATCTATGTCTTGTATATCTTGTGTCTTATGTTTGAAGACTATTTATTGCAATCAAGACATCGCATTTCAAGACAAGATCTTAAATGAAGAAAGTTTTCAAGATATGGATGAAGAATTCAAGAATTGAAGTCTTCAAGTTTTCATGTTCAAGATTCAATTAAGCTCAAGTATATTAGAAGACTTTGTCAAGTCAAGATCAAGCTCAAGAAGGCCTACTACAAGATTTGTATATTCTCAAGCTTCTCTTAAGGGTCATCTGGGTGTACAGACTTTCAATGTCCATCTCACTTTTAAGGTTTGTTTGACCTTAGATTGACCTTAGGATGGGCTTTACTGTAGGTCATTCTGGATACATAACTCATATATTTTAATATGCTTGTTTGGGCTGTTCTAAGACCAGTCCTAGGGACTTCAAGACCAGTCCTAGCTCTGATACGACCAGTCTTAAATTTTTCAGGACCAGTCCTAGGTTGTTGAAGATTTTTGAATCTTTCTGGCTGTCCTACGACCAGTCCTAGACATCCTACGACCAGTCCTATGAGTTCTATGACTCATCCTTCGACCGGTCATAGCCCTACGACTCAAACTCCAGTAAGCATTTTAGGGGTCCTACGACCAGTCGTAGGTGACCCACGACCGGTCATAGGTGGCCCACGACCGGTCGTAGACTGCCTTGGACCGGTCATGGAATAGAAAATCCAATCCCGCAGAAATCTTTGAAAATCTTTGAAGCTACGACCAGTCCTAAGATCCTAAGACCAGTCGTAGACGAGATTTTTGAGGCTATAAATAGAGCACGAACTTCAGAGTTTTAGTAATTCAATTCTATTCTATTCTATTCAAGCATTCTTTAGGCTATACTCTGAGATAAGTTTATGTTTATTTGAAGTTGCTTTGTGCTTATTTAATATTCCTTTTGCTAGCTTACTTTTATTTGATTTTGATCTTCATTCCGATCTTACTAGAAAAGGAGAATTTCTGATATTCCTTCTTCTTGGATTCAAAATCAAATAGAACTAGCCCTTTTTGATTTAAAATCAATTAGACTTAAAACCATTCTTAAAGTGAGTATTGGACTTTGAACGTTGAATCGAACTTTTACTCCGATTGGTTCTACCGGGCTTCTTCAAAAGGTGATTCAGGTAGTTTACATTTTTATAATTTACTTTCTCTGGTTTTTTTTTGAGATTCGCCAGAAAAATCTCATTGTATTGGTTATATGAGGAGAGCCAGAAAACTCAGATTGTGGGGGTTTTTGGATTCTGTAAGCCTGTGATCAAAGACACAATTGTGAAGGTTTTAGGTGAACCTGTGAAACCTATTTTGATAGTGCATGCTAATATCCCCTGTGTGAGGATATTAGGAGTGGAGTAGCATTCTGTGTGGCTGTTGGATAACAGTTGGTGTACACACAGGCAAACCACTATATATCGTTGTGTTGTGGATGTGTTTTACTCTTTCATTCTTTTATTCATTCTGTTTTGTGGAGAGTGTTTGTGGATGAATGTTGTAATCACTTCAAGCAAGTGTGGATGAATGTTGTAATAACTTAAGATTTATTTTCTGCAAGTTATTTTGATTTCCTTGCTTATTATTCCTCATTGGTTTGTGATACAAAGGACGTTCTAGAAATAAGGTTGTCCTACTTTAAACCTTTGGTTTTTGGTGTAAGGTTGTCCTTAGAACTGATAAAGTATCATTCTCTTTATTTTAGGCTATTGAGATTATTTTATATTCAGCATTGTGCTTTATTTCATTTATTATTCCGCTGTTATAAGTTTTATTTGGCATTGCCCTATTCACCCCCCCTCTAGGGCATATAGCTAGGCCCTTTCAATGTGGAGTCCTTCTAGGTATCAAGCATTCAAACTTATAATGACCTAACTCACCACATAAATGATAAACCGGAGTAGTTCTTGTATTATAACCTGAAGCAGCAGATTTTTCAGATATTGGTGCTGCATTTCCAGTTCTCATTTTAGTTTTATCATACCCTAGGCCACTCTTGTCTTTTCCTTATCTTTCCATCCCTAATAATTTTTCTAGCTTTTCACCACTCTGGGAAAATTTATAGTTTATTTCAGCAAATTTTCTAGATTTCTCTAAGTCAAAACGGAGTGTGTGATTCTCATTCTGGAGGTGCTCATTTTCATCTTTTAATAATTCAATTTGTTTTGTAAGCTTTGATGATTCAGTTTTTAGGGATAGATTGACTCTTTCCAACTTATCATTGTCTGAATGATATTGCTTTAAATCATTGATTAGATGTGTATTAATTTTTAAGGTTTTGTCTAGATCTCTATGCAGTAATTCATTTTTATTTTCAGACATTTCAATCCTTTTAAGGATGTGGATGCTATGAATATAGAGTTAATTGTAAGCATCTTATAGTTTATCTTATTTTTCTTCTTCCTCCTCTATTTCCTCATTATCAGATGGAAATGATTCAATGGCTTGTGGTTCTTTCTCGTTCTCATCTTTACTAGGAATGATTTGAGTAGTGAAGACCATAAGGATTTTTAAGGATTTCTGGTCTCCATCACTCTCTGAGTTGCTAGATTCCTAGTTTAACTCTTCTATATCATCCCATGTGGATGCCATTGCCTTACCCTTGGTTTTTCTGTTTGGGCATTCAGTAGACAGGTGTACAAACTACTGACAGGCATAACATTGTGGTTCTTTGGTCTTTTTATCAAATTTACCTTTAAAAGGTCTGTTGTCCATCTTTCTTCCTTTAAGTGGACGACCACGATTTTTCTGAAAGAACTTTCTGAACCATTAAGCTAATAGAGCCACTTCCTCATCTTCATCTTTTCTTTCACTTTCAATGTCCTCATTAGTTGTTTTCTTTGAGGTTTTGAGGATAATATTTTTAGATTTTTGGGATTGTTTGAAGTGTAATTCAAAGGTTTGTAGTGAACCTACCAGTTCTTCTACTTTCATTTCGTCTATGTTCCTACATTCTTCAATGGTTGTTACTTTAGGATTGAACCGTTCCGGTCGAGATCTTAGAATTTTTCTACAAATTTTAGGTACCGGAACTTTCTCTCCTAATCCACCCATGGAGTTGCAAATGATATTCAACTTTGTGAAAAAATCCATAAAGGTCTCATGCTCTTCCATTCTGAGACTTTCGAACTGTGAAGTTAGGAGTTGCAGTTTAGATCTCTTCACAGTGCTTATTCCTTCATGGGTTGTTTCTAACATATCCCATGCTTCCTTGGATGTCCCACACATACTGATTTAATTGAAAATATCTTGGGACACAGCACAGTAGATATCATTCATGGCTTTAGCCTCTGCAGTTTGATTTTAATTATCGAACGTTGTCCACTTCTCTTTAGGTTTCAGTTTGGTGATAATTATGCCATTACCAAGTAATATTTGTTCAGATGGTGCACATATCCTCTTTCAACTATATCCCAAACATCATGATCCAAGGATCTCAGAAAGTAGTGCATTCTAGACATCCAGTATGCATAATTTGATCCATTAAATACTGGAGGTCTAGAGACCGATGAGCCCTATCCTTTGGCCATATTCCCAACTTCAGTGAAGATCACTCTCTAGGCGGTGAAGCCCTTAAAGAGAGACCCTCTCTGATACCAATTGAAATTACGGTAAGGACTTCTTTAGTTGAAGTAGGAATATACCAATATGTCTTAGAGGGGTGTGAATAGGACTTTTTAATAATTTTGTCATAATTTTAAAATCCTATCACACTAATACTAACAATAAGCATATATTAGGATTACTCAAGAGTAACTCTACTGTCTTCCAAGCTTGGTAGAGGATCCAATCATAAACTATTTGAGAGATGAACAATATGCCAACTAGTTTATGATGGATATGACTATGTGTATGTGAGGTGTGATCTCAGATAATTGGATATAAAAATATTAAAGAAAATGACACAAACAAATGAATAAAAATCTCAAACACAGTCATTTTTATAGTGGTTTGACTACTTGTCTACTCCACTCTCGGTAACCGCACTCAACCCTTGAGTGTACCGGATTTCACTAAGGAGGTTTCCCACGGTTCACCCCAAACCCAAGGTTTTAAATCAAGTTCATCTTTAACCTTTACAACCTACACATAGGCTGACTGTTTATGCTCTCACGAGCAGGGTCAACACATCACACCCACTTCTAGGCACACTAGCCAAGGATCTTCCAAAAGACCCTAATTGTTTATGTTATCCACAAAGTAAGGGTCAACATAACGCACCCACCACATACACTCCCGCCAGAGGCCTCCTAGAGGACTTGTAAGGGTGAGAACACCTTAGACCCAATCCTATAAAGGAATGATCGCAAGGGTCCTATGGACTCTGATAGCTTACAGATAAGCAAACGAACCCCTTTTAGCTCATGTTGCAGATCTCCTCCTTTGTTGATGAAGAGTATTTTACTTCCTTGAAACGTAACTCAAAAGATATATCGATGCATGGCGACGGGTTGGGTCAAGGTTATGATGGAATCCTACTCTCAAATATTTTCCTATAAAGGAGATAGAGTGATTCCAATCATCTATGCATTTAAGGCATCCCAGCTTAATGATTAGCCATTAAGGTGGTAGCTGGAGAATCCTTGAATGTGGAAGTTCATTCTCCAATCCACTCTATTGAATAACAATGATGAGGGTAGATTGGAGGATGAACTCCCATGAGAGAAAGGACTTTGGGTAAATCATCTAAGGTTAAAAACTCAAAAGAACTCTCTTCTTTCTCTCTTAGCAACTAAAGATAAGCTCTCTATATATAGGCAAAAAGTTCCAATGGATATAAAATAGTCACATTTATGACAGAGTTCGATATCATTGAGCAGGGTCAATATCATTGAGTGTATACTCTTGATTGCATCGACTGACCACTCGATGACACAAACTCAAATGTCATATGCTTTTGAAACTTTTAACCAGCTGGTCGAGAGCATCGAAACATGCGTCGATGTTATTGAATTTTGAACTCCGATATTATTGATACGAGGATCGATTCCTCGACATTTGAAAAATGAGAGAGACTTGCTTTAAAATTTTTCAGGTCAAAAGATATGATCGAGATACACTCAATATCATCGAAATTTAAATGTCGATGATATCGAAGGTCATGTCGATGCATCGATAAATCCATTGATTTTATCAGTGAGCTTACTGGACAGTTTATGTCCTTTCTCGATGCAATTGATTCGGCCTCGATATCATCGTTATTTGAATATCGATTCTATCGAGTGACCCTCGATCTGAAATAAAAACCACTTGAAAAATGTTGTTGAAAAAATTGTATCCAAGATCGATATCATCGAAGGCCTTCCGATATCATTGATTTTTGAATTCTAAGGATATCGAGGAGTACTTTGATATATCGAAGGTCTATATGATTTTCTTATAAAAAATAGGGACATAAATACTCTGTTGTCGATTATATCGAGTCTACTACGATAAGCTCAAGTTTCAAATATTGATGATATCGATAGGGGTAGTGATACATCGATAATTCCATCCAGATGGATAGGTGGTTGTTGGACATCATTGGTCTTCATTTTGATAGTATCGATTGATCATCGAGGACATCGACAATACTAATTAATTTTATCGAACCTGATATCGATAAATCGACAAAGGTAGAAAACTTAGAGATTTTCTGATTTGTAAAAAAAAAAATTCTAACCCAAAAACCCTATAATATTCTAACAAATTTTAAGGGTTTTATTTAGCTGGTGTTTTGGGACATGGGATGTGAGGCTTAGATTTAGCTGTGGCGAGTTTGGGCACACATCCTGTTGAGGCAGACAACTGATTGATCTTCTTTTGGAGCTTCTCTATTTAGTTGACTCAACACTCACACTAATCGACAAACCAGGGTATTTTTAAAGGAGAATTTACAAAGATACGTGACAACGCTAGGCATGCAAGAAGAATAATAGAATCATTGCCTTTTCGTGTAAATTTCTTTGTTTCTTTTGTGTTATAATATTCAGATGAATTTCAATACTTTGTTTAAAACAGACATATTCTTGGCAACACTATCACTGATTTTGGATACATATTGATGCAATATTCATATGATCATCATGCTTTATTATATCTATAATCTATCATAATTACGAATCACAAAGCATCCCTATATGATATTTATTTTAGGGGGTGAGGCTAGTTCTGTTTTAAAGTTAGTAGAGTTAGTTTTTAACACAGTTTAAGCTATTGAGTAGTGGAGCAACCACAGTATTTTAGATTCATAAGTAGTTGGAGTCAAGTCTTATTTGAATGGCCTTTATAACTCTCTGGAGTTCACGGGGCTTATCACTGCCGGAGAGTTCACAAACCGTTATCCATCAGAGGGGCCCAGTGAAGCTACCGGGGTGGTGAACTCAATGGGATTTACGTATAAGGTTGGCCATAGTAACTTTCTAGAGTTCACGGAATGCGCAAGTCTACCTTTAGTACCAAATCCAAGGTTGTCAGTCCATCAATGAGGGGGTATTTTTTTGAGAGACCCTATCCACATGAGTTACTACTTAAAATCAAGTCAGGGGTTTGGGGGGTCTTATTCTGCTCCCCGTTTTCCTTTGTCTACAAGGTCAGACCCATTCACAGGAGAATATTTTCATCCTTCTCCGTGACGCTGTCCGAAGTTGTACGGACGACATTGGTCTCACGCGTGACTGGTCGTTGAGGACTTTTTGGCATTTTAAGGCTTTTAGTCGCTGGCTTCATCCACTGCTCGCATAGGTATGCATGTGATGGCCTATACGGGCTTCTCACTGCTGCCCGAATAATATATATATATATATATATATATATATATATATATATATATATATATATATATATATATATAGGTCTTATGCATAGTTAGCCGTATAGGGCTTGGTTAGGCTGCCTTAAATGATGAACTGCCATTTTTGTCATAAGATTTGTATGTACTTGGCTGTGTAGGCTTATCCCACTCTCATGAATCATGAATCAGTGATTGATAGATTGTCATTGCTCACCATTGTCGATAATATTCTGACAATATCCGTATTCATATTGAATTAGCTTGGCGATGATAACAATTTTGATAAGGCAAATTTTATATAGGCAGTCAGTGACGACATCGATAGCTGCTGATTTCAGTAATAATCGTTGATGCTTAATCTATATATGCTTGAGAATTTGCCTTTATTCATATATGGAAGAAAGAATACAGGGCTTCTCCTTTTAAGGAAATTTCATCATTTCACTTATAATTTCTCCCTTTTAATATAGAAGCATTATTCTGATAATCTTTTGGAATAAAATCAATTTCACGATCAGGGATGATATTTCTTGATAAAGCGGCCATTGAGTGGTATACTGATGCTTTGTCCATCCAAATCCCTAACTCTGTATGCCCCATTAGAATATACTTCGGTTATGATGTATGGCCCATCCTATTTAGGGTCAAACTTGCCCCCTGTTCTGCGAGTGACCACTATCGTCCTCTTCAACATGAAAATCAGATCGCCTTTCTGAAATGGCCAAGCTATATGTCCTAGAGGGGGGGTGAATAGGACTATGCCAAAAAAAAAAAAAAACAATGGAATTAAAGAAAGAGAGATAGTCAAATAAAGAAATTAATTCACAATGCAGAATTAAAATGTAACCTCAAAATTCAAGTCTTGAGAGGTTGATACAAATGTTGTTCTAAGGACAACCTTACACCAAAAGCCAGAGTTTATGGTAGGACAACCTTATTTCTAGAAAGGTCTATGTATCAAAAACTCAAATTGAAGAGGAATAAATAAATAGAAAGGAACTGAAATAAATTGCAGGAATTTAAATCTAAATTATTGTAACATTCCCCACTGTGCTTGAAATGTAAATATTACAACATTCACATCCACACATACATCCCACAATTCTGAATGATGAAGATAAGAAATATAAAACACACATCCACAAAACACAAAGAATTATAGTGGTTCGCCTATGTGGACACCAACTATTAAAAAACAGCCACACAGATTGCTACTCCACTCATAATATTCTCATATAAGGAATATTAGCATTCACTATCAAAATAGGTTTTCACAGGTTCACCCAAAACCTTCACAATTGTGTCTTTTAGAAAAGGACTCACACAATTCAAAAACCCCAGTTTTGAGTTTTCTAGCTCTCCTCAGATAACTAACACAATGAGATTTTTCTGGCTTAATCTCAAAAGAAACTAAAAAGAATGAAATTTACAATAAATATAAAATACTTGAATTTCTCCTTTTGTTAAAGCCTAGAAGAACCAATCGGAGTAGATGATCGAATGTAGAAGTTCAAAGTTCAATACTCACTTTATAATGGTTTTATGTTCTAATTGATTTTAAATTAAACCAGTTAGGCTAGCTATATTTGATTTTTATTCCAAGAATAAGTAATATCACAATTCCACTTTTTAGTAAAGATTAGAATGTATAAACAAAATTAAATTAAATAAAGGTAACAAAAGAGAATTTAAATTATGCACAAAGTAGCTTAAAATGAACACAAACTTATCTCAGAGTGATCCCTTGATTTTACTTGAATTTTTCTATGAAACTCTAAAATTTGTGCTCAATTTATAGTTGCAAAAATCGTATCTTCGACTGGTCTTGTGGACACTACGACTGGTCGTAGGAGAATAAATTTTTAAATTTTTTAGCGCGAACGAATAAAACCGTTCCACGACTGATTGTAGGGTATTTATGACTGGTCATAAGTTGCTCATGACTAGTCAAAGCCAAGCGAATTTCAACGCTGTAGTTTGAGTCGTAGGTGCATGAATGGTCGAAGGAGCAGTCGACACTGTTCATACAACTGGTTGAACAAACACCAGGACTGGTCAAAGCTTAACAAAAAATTTTAAAATTTTGTAACAAACTTATGATTGGTCCAGGAAAATCTTAGACAAGCCGAAGCAGTGCTAGGACTAGTCAAGCAAGGTTCAGGACTAGTCTTAGAACAAGCCAAATTCCCAAATATGAAACATTTACATTATATATTCGAAATAACCTACTCTAAAGGTCAACCTCGGGTCAAACATACCTTATGTAACACCCTGAAAATCGGGGGTCGTGTATAAACTCAACTCCCGAGTTCCAGACCGTCACTTATGCAACAAAAATGGTTATGATTCATTGTTGTCTGATTTAAAGCATTCACATGAGTAAAAGTATACCAAAACTGCAATTCATACTTCAGATCCAGTGATAAAAGCAAGCGGAAGACTAAACAATATATATATCACTGTATGGAAAAACAAAGTAAATCTCATTTGTCTCCAAAGTATGACTACATCTCTGAGTCTCATATACATATGCATAAATAAAAAAATAATGTTCAAAATAGTCCCACTGATGTCCCCTCGATCCAGGTCGCCTACGGGAAGCCGTCGTGATACTGCATATACGAGAACTCGTCCTGGTCCTCTTCGATCTCTGGCTCAACCTCCTGGATCTCGACCTCACCTGCATCTACAACAGGGTCTGGTGGGTGTTGCAAACACCATCCCGTAACGTGAGAATGAGTGATCAACTCAGTGGAATCATAGATCAAAGATTAGCATGTTCACAATTCAATCACGCGATAATAGTAAAGCAGTAAATCAGACAATCCTAATACTGTTGTTAATGCAAGATGACATGACGTGATGTATGCCCTCACCGACGATCACCCTCATGCGGCAACATCTTATGACCGCGGCATGCCACACTCCCTAGAGTGCTCCACATCTTCCAGGCACATGCAATGCTATGGTGATATGATTTCCAAGTTTTTATTAGTCCATTCAAACAGCAGGATTGGGAAACTAAGGTACTTCCCTTGTATCAATCCCAACACAGATCATGTCTAGGGTCGTCACTCCTAGTAATCTCATACGAGGTATATTTCGTAGGTCACTGCAAGGGCTGTCAGGGCTGTTGCTCGCACTCGTTGCACCGCTCCCCCATCACCTTATCAATACAGGCCTACCGTACTCTACTGCAACGGAAGGGTCGTCGCCTCCCGTGGACTCAGAATACGCTCGCGGTCACTACAAAGGGCTCGTCGCCTGATCAGTTTAGGCCGACAGCTAGAATATAGTGTCCCATACCACCATAATCTGCTCACGAGTCTAGGTGCTCACTGGTCACTACGGGGAGGTTTGTGGCCCCAGCGTAGGCCGACAGCTCGACCACGGTGTCCCATACCACCATGCCCGGCTCATGAGTCTTCGTGGATCAAGGTACCATGGTTAACAGGGTTTACAATGGTAAGTTCAGTACTCTAGGTTTAAGCAGTTATGACACATACAAGGTGAACATACATCGGCCAGTCGGGTTACTTGACGGGCTCGACTAATGCGATCGCATCTCAAGTCGAACGACATGAAGTGCGTAAAACACTTCGCGTGGCCTAACCACTGCCGCCAACTCTAAACACGAATCACATTCATCGACGCGTCGTTCGTGGCTATGACCAGTCAGCCACGAATTCGCTCGGTTACCGACTGCCTGGACTAAGTCTAGTCCCACACATCTATGGAATTACATTAACAATATATGTAAAGGTATTAGAATTTAAATACAATCGTGTGAGCATGTTAACACATGTTATAACATTCAACTTAAGCAAATCTTCAAGGCATACTTTCCATGCATGTAATGTAATCATGCATAAGGTCAACATGTAGGAAATCATTTAGGTCAGCATGTTAATCAAGAAATCAATCTCAAACTACTACATAACATCATTTAATTCAATACATACTAATACAAGCATTTATACAAACACATACACTACACACTTAAGTCTACATATAGTATGTCGACCCAAAGTGCGCAACTAGGCGAATCTCTTCACCAAACTGATTATGCAAGCATTCCTAACTCCCTAATACGACAACAAACCATGTCAATCACGTCAGCAAAATATGCATGTAGACCGTACTTCCTACAAATGACTAAAATGCCCTAAATCTCATATTCTTCGTTAATTTACGAAACAGGAAACAGAGAGCATGTTGTACATGTCAAATGGCGATGCCGTCGATAATCTACTATTAAATGTCATTGAAAGCGTTGTAAACCGTCAATCAAAGCGTCTAAAATTCTCACCTAGTCTCTTATGGTTGCGTGATTTTGAACGGAGCGTGTACGCTTCGTCTACGGCAGTAGGAGAACCTGATTTATGAAATACGTTAGCTAACACGCCCTAAATCTGGATAAACCCTAAATCAGCAAGTTCTAGGGTTATTTTGTACCTGAAAGAACGGAGAAATCACCAACCAGGTGATTGGGAAGAGGTGCTGAAGCAACAGCAATCGGCGGCTCGGAAGCGGGAAAAATCCCTTCCAATCTCTCTCTCAAACTCTCTCTCCTTTTCCTAGGGTTTGCAATTTTCGGATGGGAGAGAGAAATGAGGGTTTCAACCCCTTTTATAAGCTTAAAAACGTCGGAAATAGGCTCCGGAACGAAGTTTACTTGGTGCCTATCCATTTCGGGGCTGTTTCGGTCCAAAAACTGCTTTCTAGTGGTCCCCTGGTCGATTGCGATCAGACTTAAGCTCATGTGTACCAGATGTAGCTCGTATTAAGTTTTCAGTCTGGCAGGGTTCGCAGATCGCACGTGGCGGACCAGTTTCAGTTCAGCGGTCACCGCACGTAGATCAGGGCTGAAAGTCTTATGATAATAAATAGAAATTTTTCCTGATCCGAGGGTGTAATCTGGATGAATTCTGACGGTCAGAACGCTTAATACTGACGCGTCAAGTCGTGTGCCAGATTTGAATTTGAAATTTCAAATCTGTCCCTATTCGCGGTCGCTTCAGTCCGGGTTCAACGAAATAGTCTGTGATTATCGGTTTGACTTGATTTTCGAGATGATTGTCAAGTCCAGCTGGGCGGTTCTAACGGTCTAAGATAGGAGGTATCGGACCTTCGACGTGCGGTCTAAATCCATTACAAAAATTCAATGTGGTCTAGAGGACAAACCTGCTTAGAGTTTGATCCGAGGTTATAGAGTATTGTAGAGTTGTTTGTTCTACTCGATTTGGGTCTTGCAGAACGTATTTAAAGTGATTAGGGACTATTTCCCAGCTACTCTAGCGTTGCGCTAGCTAACTTACGCTTAATTTCCATGGAAATTAATTCTACGCGATTTCGGGTCGAGTTGGTATTCGAGCCCAAGTACGGATTTTTTCACGGGCGTTACACCTTAATAGTGAAGTAAGGACATTGAACTCTTAAGATATGTACCTTTTAAAGAAAGTGAAGCTTGAAGTCTTAATGTAGCTTGTCCTTAGAAGCTTTAATTACACATTCTCGAATCTTGACTTGTAAACTTGTCTTGTCTTTCGAAGTCGATCTTGCAAGACAATGTCGTGGCTTAACATATCCTGACTTAAGCATTGTGCATCACTGATATAGTCAACATCCATACAAACTGTGCCTCGCTTCATCCATACTGTGTCTCGAACATGTATATAATTTCACAAGTACAAGCAGTGTTTTTGGCATCACAAATTTGACAACATAAAGGGGCTTTCAACCATAGCACATACAATCTCCCCCTTTGTCAAATTAGTGACAAAACACACTTACAAGAAATATTACATAAAGCAAAATATTTGTTTTAAGAGTCATGCACCAGTTATTATCAACCGGCACACATTTATAATATCATGAACCAAATCAATTCAACATATATTCACCTGCAAATCAATTCAATATATATTCACATACTCTGCACATACTCCTCCTGAGTAACATACATTATGCAACTCCCTCCACATAACTTAGACATCTAGTAGACATCCATTTTCCCCCTTTTTGTCACAATGGGACAAAGGAAGCAATGAACATATGGCAGATGAGTTATGCGATTGAAAAAGATAGGATAATAGGATGAACAATGCATATAATCCTTAAATAGAGATAAGTTAAAAGTAGTAACGATCTCACAAACAGTGAGAGCAGAAGAGTAATAATGTTATTACAGTCCAGTAAAATAAAAAAAACTAATCTGAGCCAGATGAAGGAGCTGGGATAGAAGGATCGAGTTGATGCATGCCCATGTTCTAGTGCTTGAGATATTTGCACATATATTTGAACTGTAAATCATGGGCAACATTCATATTTTCTACTTAACATACATATTTTCTACCTTCTCCTTAACTGCACGTAGATGCGCATCAAACTCAGATGGTTCATAATCAGGATCATTAGTAGAATCAAACTTAATTTCTTCAAAAATATCATCTATGTTAATGTTATCAAGAGGAAGATCACGAGCCTCTTCCTCATTTTCAGCTTCAGCACCACTACCATTACCATCACCTTGGTTAGGAAAAACATTCAGCTTCATCTTATTAAGGCTAGAATAGTTAAATATCAGATGATGGATAGGGGCTTCTCCAATAGGCATGTTGAGTAACATATGTGTAGCCAATACAGTCATCAAATAAGCACAAGGAATGTCACTGTGACTTGGATAGAGTCGAAACTGAATAATGGAGTGACAAATCAAGGATGGTAACAAACATGAACACCTCTGGTAAAAGAATGAAGAACATGAACCATAAAGAATGTCAATTCAGATTTATTACCCGATCGAGGATACAAGTTGGACACAAAAATCTTGTGAAGAACTCTATACTTGGGTAACAAAAACTTTGAGGGCAACGCATACCCTTTATGTATCCATTGTATGCCCAAATTGCATAAGTCTCTATTAAGCATAATTTTTCAGTTTCTGAGGGGTTTTCAGATAAGGTATAGATAGGAATGCCCTCATCATTCATAGGAATTTCCATAAGAGATGAAATCAAATGACGATCAACGTCAAATGGCCCTTCTTTTGTGGCTATTTTAAAAGTTAAATTTCTCGTTGAAAAATCACTTATGCAAGCGAACGTGGACTGGGCAATGGACCGGTATACTGGCCCACCCAAATGCAATAAGTTATCCTAACCTACAGTTTGAAGAATAGGAAGGATATCATACGGAGCAACATGATTTACATCAACTAACATTCCTCAATCTAGTGTCCCATACAAAAGATGGATCATCTTAGGATGATCGAAGATGACGCTTAGTAATAGAAGTAGATCTGGAAGAAGATGGACCACGGGATGTTGTCTTTCTTCCTTTAAATGTCATATGCAATAAAGATTTGAATGAAATAAAGTGTTGCAATGGATTGAGAAATGGGTTTCTGAAATCAAATTTGGGAGAAGACAAAACCCCAAATCTTAATAAAAATAGAAATAGACAACTTCAAGAAGGAGATAGAAGAAAACTTGACACAAATCCACAAGGAATAAGCAAATGGAGCACTAACCTTGATGGATTTGGAAGGTGGGTTCGACTGGTTGGGCGTCGGCTTATCAGAGAGGGAAGTTGAAATAAGGAAGTAATGAAAATTTCCCCAATTTAAGTTAATCACAATGATTTACGACTGGTCGTGGGCTTTCTGTAAGTGCTATGATTTCATATCCCTTTAGTTGTCAAATTTTGTGGTGCCAAAACCAATATATATGTCTTGTATATCTTGTGTTTTATGTTTGAAGACTATTCATTGCAATCAAGACATCACATTGCAAGATAAGAACTTAAGTGAAGAACGTTTCAAGTTATGGATAAAGAATTCAATAATAGAAGTTTTCAAGTATGCATGCTCAAGATAAAATCAAGTGCAAGTATAGTAGAAGATTTTGTCAAGTCAAGATCAAGCTCAAGAAGGCCTACTGCAAGTTTTGTATATTCTCAAGCTTCTCTTAAGGGTCATCTGGGTGTACAGACTTTCAATGTCCATCTCACTTTTAAGGTTTGTTTGACCTTAAATTGACCTTAGGATGGGCTTTATAGGAGGTCATTTTAGATACATAACTCATATATTTTTAATATGCTTGTTTGGGGTGTTCTAAGACCAGTCCTAGGGACTTCAAGACCAGTCCTAGCTCTGCTACGACCAGTCTTAAGTTTTTTAGGACCAGTCCTAGGTTGTTGAAGATTTTTGGATCTTTCTAGCTGTCCTACGACCAGTCCTGGACATCCTACGACCAGTCCTGTGAGTTCTACGACTCATCCTTCGACCAGTCATAGCCCTACGACTCAAACTCCAGCAACCATTTTGAGGGTCCTACGATCGGTCATAGGTGACCCACGACCAGTCGTATGTGGCTCACGACCGGTCGTAGACCACCCAGGACCGGTCGTGGAACAACAAAATCTTATCCCACGGAAATCTTTGGAAATCTTTGAAGCTACAACCAGTCCTAGGATCCTAAGACCAGTCGTAGACAGGATTTTTCAGGCTTTAAATAGAGCACGAACTTCAGAGTTTTAGTAATTCAATTCAATTCTATTCAAGCAATCTTTAGACTATTCTTTGAGATAAGTTTGTGTTTATTTTAAGCTACTTTGTGCTTATTTAATATTCCTTTTGCTAGCTTATTTTTATTTGATTTTGATCTTCATTTCAATCTTATTAGAAAAGGAGAATTTCTGATATTCCTTCTTCTTGGATTCAAAATCAAATAGAACTAGCCCTTTTGATTTAAAATCAATTAGACTTAGAACCATTCTTAAAGTGAGTATTGGACTCTGAAAATTGAATCGAACTTCTACTCTGATTGGTTCTACCGGGCTTCTTCAAAAGGTGATTCAGGTATTTTACATTTTTGTAATTTACTTTCTTTGGTTTTGTTTGAGATTTGTCAGAAAAATCTCATTGTATTGGTTATCTGAGGAGAGCTAAAAAACTCAGATTGTGGAGTTTTTGGATTGTGTAAGTCCGAGATCAAAGACACAATTGTGAAGGTTTTAGGTGAACCTGTGAAACCTATTATTGATAGTGCATGCTAATATCCCCTGTGTGAGAATATTAGGAGTGGAGTAGCATTCTGTGTGGCTATTGGATAACAGTTGGTGTACACACAGGCAAACCACTATATATCATTGTGTTGTGGATGTGTTTTACTCTTTCATTCTTTTATTCATTCTGTTTTGTGGAGAGTGTTTGTGGATGAATGTTGTGATCACTTCAAGCAAGTGTGGATGAATGTTGTAATAACTTAGGATTTATTTTCTGCAAGTTATTTTGATTTCCTTGCTTATTATTCCTCATTAGTTTGTGATACAAAGGACATTATAGAAATAAGGTTGTCCTACTTTAAACCTTTGGTTTTTGGTGTAAGGTTGTCCTTAGAACTGATAAAGTATCATTCTCTTTATTTTACGCTATTGAGATTATTTTATATTCAGCATTGTACTTTATTTATTTTATTATTCCGCTGTAATTAGTTTTATTTGGCATTGCCCTATTCACCCCCCCTCTAGGGCATATAGCTAGGCCCTTTCAAGTGGTATCAGAGCCTAATAGCTTGTGCTTATTGTTTATTTATTAGATTTATTTCCTGAGCTAATGATCTAAGCTATATTAAGATGTCAAATTTTGATAGCCTATCAGTCACTAGGCCACCACCCTTTAGTGGCATAAACTATGCTTATTGGAAAGCCAGGATGAGGATCTTCCTTAAATCCTTGGATGAAAGTGTGTGGCTAGACACAGTGAATGAATGAAACCCTCCTATCACTGAAGTAACTAATGACGATGGTTCAAAAATAATGAAAGTAACGGCTAATTCTCTTTGGACCACACTTCAAAAAAGTGAAAGCAGTGCAAATGCAAAAGCACTAAATGCAATTACTTGTGCATTATCACCAGATGAATTCAAAAGAATCATCTCTTGTGAAAATGCAAAATAAGCATGGGATGTATTTGAAATGACACACGAGGGTACATCTATTGTCAAGAAATCTAAAGTCCAACTCCTCACAACTAAATTTGAAGAAATTCATATGGAGGAGAATGAGATGTTTATGGACTTCTACACTAGATTGAATGACATTGTGAACTCTATGTGAGGTCTTGGTGATAGAATCCTAGAAAGTAAAGTGTGCGCAAAGATACTACGTTCACTTCTTGAACGGTTCAACTCTAAAGTGACCGCGATTCAGGAACTTCATGATACGGATACCATGAGGGTTGAGGAACTAGTTGGTTCACTTCAAACCTATGAGTTGCTGTTTAAAGCTCTTAAAGGAAAATCAATTTCTCTCAAATCATCTAAAAATGTTTCACAAGAGAGTACTTCGGATTTAGAAAATTCCGAAGATGATATGGCGCTTTTATCAAAAAAGTTTTACAAAATTTTCAAAAGCAAGAAAAAAGTTAATTTTCAAAAATCAAATGATAAGAGACGATCTAAACCTAGAACTCGAAAATCTTTGAAAGATAGTCAATGTTACAACTGTCAAGAGTATGGGCACTTAGCTAACAAATGTCCTAAAAAGGAAAAATTAAAAAAGAAAAGCATGATGGCTACTTAGGATGAATCATCTGATTCTGAATTCTCTTCTAAATCAGAAGATTCTGAAACCGAGTCGGGCGATGGTGTTAAAGCCCTTATGACTCTAGGCAAGATCACTTTTTCAGATAATGATGATATATCTAGTGAAGAAAACCTGAATAGTGATTGTAATAATGAAGATGATCTTCAGGATGCTTATAATGCCCATTATAAGGAGAGTTGTAAAATTGCTGTCAAGCTTAAATTACAAAAAGAAAAATTTTCTAAGCTTAAGGAAGATTATGAGTCTCTTGTTTTAAAAAAGTCTCATATTTTTTATTCTTTTGAAAAGACCAAATGTGATTTAGATTTCAAAACTTCTAAAATTGAAGATTTGAGATCCGAAAATGAGAAACTCAAAAATGAGGTAGCTTCTCTTCAGAGTTTGAAAGACACATGGAGATATGCCCATGGTGATCCTAAATTGGAAAAATTATTGTCCGGATCAAGAAAATGTGGCGATCGATTCGAGTTGGGCTATGATAAGGATACATCTCCTAAACAAAAGAACATTGCTCCTAAATTTGTAAAAGGAGAGTCTTCAATCTCAAAAGAAAAGTATACTTATCAAGGTTTTTTCAAAAATTTAAGGACTTTTTAGAAACCAAAAGGTAGCCATATCAACTTTAATTTTCAAAACTGAAATCCTTTAGCTGAAAAAATAATTGATCTTCTCAAGGAGCTATTAAAGTCTAACTCTATAGGTCTCTCCTATAACAACAGACAGAAAAAGACCATCTATACTCCTAAACCCAAAACATTTATGAAATGGGTTCCTAAAGTTGCCAGCTTGGTTGCCCACACTACTTTCAAAGCTACAAGCCATTCAAAGTGGTACCTAGATAGTGGTTGCTTCAGGCATATGACAGGTGATAAAGATTTATTCACTGATCTAAAAGATATGACTGATGGGTCAGTCATATTTGGTGATGGAAGCAATTGTAAAATCATTGGCCAAGTTACGGTTCAACTTTATAATCTTCCCTTATTAAAGAATGTTTTATATGTTGAGGGCTTAAAACATAACCCATTAAGCATTTCTCAGATATGCGATAACAACCATAGTGTGAAGTTTTCTAATCAAGGTTGTGAGATTCTTTATAAAAGGGGTTCTGTTATATTAACTAGTCGCAGAGCTTCTGAAAACTTCTGCATCGTTAGTGATGCAAGCTCATCTACTCAATCATGTTACATGGTCCGTACCGATGAGTCTGAATTATGACATAAACGCCTTGGACATGTATACTATCGGAACTTATTTAGATTGACCAAAAGAGAACTAATTAGAGGTCTACCTAAATTGCAAAGAATAGACAAAATATGTGGTGAATGCCAGTTGGGCAAACAGATTAGGAGCTCTCACAAGAAAGTGAACTCCAATACCACATCTAGACCACTCGAGCTTCTCCACATGGAACTTATTGGACCAACCAGATCGGAGAGTCGAGGAGGCAAAAAATACATCTTGGTTATCGTAGATGACTATACCAGATTCACTTGGGTATTGTTCTTAAAAGACAAAACTGAAACCCTGGATGAAGTGAAAAAGGTCATCAAACGAATCCAAAATGAGAAAGGTTCTCATGTTAATAAGATCCGTAGTGATCATGGATCCAAATTCAAAAACAATAGCTTTGAGAAATTCTGTTGTGATCAGGGAATATCACATGAATTTTCTGCGCCCAAAACACCGTAACAAAATGGTATAGTTGAAAGAAAAAACAGAGTGCTTCAGGATATGGCTAATGTGATGTTGAATAGCATGAAGCTTTCTAGAAATCTTTGGGCTGAAGCAGTTAATACTGCATGTTATATTATTAATCGGGTTTATACCAGTAAATCTGATAAAAAAACTGCTTATGAATTATGGTTTGAAAAGAAACCTACTGTCGAATACTTTCGAGTTTTCGACCGCAAGTGTTATATTTTACGTGATCGTGAAAATTTGAGAAAGTTTGATACGAAGAGTGATGAAGGTATTTTTCTTGGTTATTCTTTAAACAGTCGAGCGTATAGGGTTCTAAATAAGAGAACTGGTGTGATTCAAGAGTCCATCAATGTGGTCATTGATGATCATTTGAATACACCAGCTCCGAGTTCAGATGATGATGAAGCTCTTATTATCAACAATTAAGATACCTCATCAAGTCAAAAAGAATCTGAACCAAGGACTGTTAAAGATCATCCAACCAATCAAATACTTAGAAACCCTCTCACTGGAGTTCGTACTCACAAACAACTTGAGAACATATGTAATTATGTTTGTTTTACATCCCAAATAGAACCGGTCAATGTGAAAGAGGCACTTTCTAATGAAAATTGGATAGTTGCTATGCAGGATGAACTTAATCAATTTGTTCGTAATGATGTCTGGTATCTTGTTCCTAGACCTAAAGATAAACACATTATTGGAACAAAATGGATCTTTAAAAATAAGTCTGATGAGCTTGGAAATATAATACGAAATAAGGCTAGACTGGTTGTACAAGGGTACACTCAGATTGAAGGCATCGATTATCATGAAACCTTTGCTCAAGTCGCTCGCCTTGAATCAATCAGACTTTTTATTTCCATCGCCTGTTTTAAAAAATTTAAGATTTATCAGATGGATGTAAAGAGTGCTTTCTTGAATGGCGATTTACATGAAGAAGTGTATGTTGAACAACCTTCAGGGTTTGGAGACCCTAAGTTATCTGACCATGTATTTCGTCTCAAAAAGGCTCTCTATGGTCTAAAACAAGCACCCACGTCATGGTATGAGAAATTGACTAAATTCTTACTTAGTCATAGCTTTCAAGTTGGAAGTGTTGATAAAACACTCTTTGTTAAAAAACATAACAATGATATTTTGATGGTTCAAATTTATGTTGATGATATTATTTATGGATCTACTTGTTCTAACTTGTCTATTGAGTTTGCAGAGTTAATGAAATCAAGGTTCGAAATGAGCATGATTGGCGAACTTAACTATTTCCTAGGGTTGCAAGTAAAACAACAATCTGATGGAATTTTCATTTCTCAGACCAAATATGTTTCAAACTTGGTTAAAAGGTTTGGATATAAGAATGGTAAGAACTTTGATACTCCTATGAGTACAACGTTAAGACTCTCAAAAGACTGTACAGGTAAAGATATAGATCCTAAACTATATCGTAGTATGATTGGTAGTTTGTCGTATCTAACTGCTAGTAGACCTGATATCGCAGTTAGTGTTGGTATTTGTTCGAGATATCAATCTAATCCTAAGGAATCACATCTTACTGCTGTTAAATGGATTATTAGATATGTTGCAAGTACTATAAATTTGGATCTTTGGTATCCTTTTAATACTAGTGTTCAATTAGCCAGGGTACTCAGATGCTGATTGGGCTGGAAATATCGATGATAGAAAATCAACCAGTGGTGGTTGTTTTTAAATTGGAAATTACTTAGTTTCTTGATTCAGTAAGAAGCAAAGCTCAATATTGCTCTCCACTGCTGAGGCTGAGTATATTGCAGCTGGATATGCATGTACTCAACTAGTTTGGATGAAACGCATGCTTAGCGATTATGGAATTAATCAAGATTCAATGATCTTACATTGTGATAACTCCAGTGCTATAAATATTTCCAAAAATCCAATCCAGCATTCACGTACTAAGCATATTGACATTAGGTATCACTACATTCGTGAGTTGGTTGAAGAAAAAGTTATTTCCTTGGAATATATATCAACTGAAAATTAACTTGCTGATATATTTATTAAACCGCTCGACAAAAGCAGGTTTAATAAATTTAAATTTGATCTCGGTATGTGCATTTTACATTGAATATTCTTTCTTGCATGTATCATAGTATTATATTTCATATTATATTTGTTTAAATTTTAAATTTTTGCATTAAAAATTATTTTTTGGTCGATACTCGACCGGTCGTGGATGTACACGACCAGTCGTGCACTGCACTCGACTGGTCGTGGAACTCTTGAACATGATATAATTTGGAAAAAATCCCCTTCTTCTTCATTTCCATTCCGACCTACGACGAGTCGTGGCTCGACCAGTCATAGGATTTCTTATTTTTCTTCAAGGTAAGTCCTATTTCTTCATTTTTTCTTGAGGATTCATGCTCTCTATACTTTGATTTGATCATTGTGTAGTTAGATTTCATCTCTTATTGGATTTTTCAAGGGTTTCTTCTCAATTTGCTAATCTAGAGAAAACCCATCTTTGTTTTTGTGTATTTCTCTTACTCTATATATCTTCTTGAATATGGATGCTAGAGGAAAAAAGAAAACATCCCATGGTCCATCTTCATCTAGATCTACACCGATAACTGACTGAAGGTGATTCTCAAGATGTAAGAGATTTACGAGTCCGTAACATTATCGTTGAGCATACTGCTGATCTCAATCACATTGCTCCATATGTTATTATCCCTCTCCTTGAATCTGTTGGCTGGTCTAACATTTTGTTTTGGGGTGGCCCTGCATACCAGTCCATTGCTCAATCAATGGTTGCATGCATCTCAGAATTTTCTCTTGATAATTTAACATTTTCAATTGATACTAGAGAAGGAAAATTTGAAGTAGACCGTCATTTGATATCAGGTATTATGGATATACCTGTTAATGAGGAAGGTATACCGATTCATACTTTATACGACAAACCATCTGAATTGGAAAAACGCATGTTAACAAGAGATTTATGCAAAATTGATGCACAATCGACACACAAAGAGAATGCGCTCCCTTCAAAGTATTTGTTACCTAGATACAGAGTGTTACATCGTTTCTTCATTTCCAATGTGTATCCTCGGTCCGGTAATAAAACTGAGTTGATTTCTTTCATGGTTCGTGTGTTGCATTCTATTGCTTCTGGTACCATGGTCTGTCTTCCTTCTTTGATTTGTTATTTCATTATTCAGTTTCGTCTCCATCCGGGTCATAGTGATATTCCGTTCGGTTATCTTATGACTGTTTTAGCCACTCATATGCTTGTCGTTAAACCTATTAATGAGGCACTAATTCATCATCTTATTTTCAACAATTCCAATCTTAATAAGATGAAATTGGATCTGCTCCCTTGCCAAGTTGATGAAGGTGGTGTTGGTGGTGATGGTGGTGAAGCTGAAAATGAAGGGAAAGCTGGCGATCTTCCTCAAAGAGATGTTAATATGGATGACATATTTGATGATATAGAAACTGATTCACCTAATGATCTAGATTATGATCCATTTGGTCATGATGCACGCCTTCGTGCATTGGAGGAAAAGGTTGATAACATGAGTATAGCCCATGATATACAATTTAAGTACATGCGAAAATATCTTCGTTACATTAATAGGGGCTTACACCAGATTGATCCGACTATCCCTGCTCCCTCCTCTGGATCAGATTAGGTGAATTATCTTCTGAATAGTATAACATTATTTTTTATTTTGGATATGTATTATGGATTATGGTTTGATAACATTGTCTTTTGGATATTGTATTTTAGATTATGGATTATGGCTTGACGCTTCAGGTTATATGATGTTCTTTCATATCTCTTTCTCATTATCTGCTTTTTACTCTCTATGTTCTCATTCCTATTGTGACTTTCCCTTGTCATTTTGTGACAAAAAGGGGGAGTAGTATGGAAAGGGAGAGTTATTTGTTTGGATTGATTGATTGAGAAGGATATGTGGATATGTGGATTGAGAATATGGAGTCTTGAGGTTTTCATGTTGTTTACTGTTTATATGAGCAGTACTCGTATTACTCAGGGGGAGTAGAGTAATTTGTGATTTTATGGTTCATCATTCCTTATTATTTTCTATGATATGTGTTTTGTTACAAATTTGACAAAGGGGGAGATTGTAAGTGCTATGATTTCATATCCCTTTAGTTGTCAAATTTTGTGGTGCTAAAACCTATATCTATGTCTTGTATATCTTGTATTTTATGTTTGAAGACTATTCATTCAATCAAGATATCGCATTGCAAGACAAGAACTTAAGTGAAGAACGTTTCAAGTCATGGATAAAAAATTCAAGAATAGAAGTTTTCAAGTATGCATGCTCAAGATACAATCAAGTTCAAGTATAGTAGAAGATTTTGTCATGTCAAGATCAAGCTCAAGAAGGCCTACTACAAGTTTTGTATATTCTAAAGCTTCTCTTAAGGGTCATCTGAGTGTACAGACTTTCAATGTTCATCTCACTTTTAAGGTTTGTTTAACCTTAGATTGACCTTAGGATGGGCTTTATAGTAGGTCATTTTTGATACATAACTTATATATTTTTAATATGCTTGTTTGGGGTGTTCTAAGACCAGTCCTAGCTCTGTTACGACCAGTCTTAAATTTTTCAGGACCAGTCCTATGTTGTTGAAGATTTTTGGATCTTTCTGGCTGTCCTATGACCAGTCCTGGACATCCTACGACCAGTCCTGCGAGTTCTACAACTCATCCTTCAACCAGTCGTAGCCCTATGACTCAAACTCCAACAACCATTTTGAGGGTCCTACGACCGGTCGTAGGTGACCCATGACCAGTCGTAGGTGGCTCATGACTGGTCGTAGACCACCCAGGACCGGTCGTGGAAAAGTAAAATCTTATCCCGCGAAAATCTTTGAAAATCTTTGAAACTACGACCAGTCGTAGGAACCTAAGACCAGTCGTAGACGGGATTTTTCAGGCTTTAAATAGAGCACGAACTTTAGAGTTTTAGTAATTCAATTCAATTCTATTCAAGCAACTTTAGGCTATTCTCTAAGATAAGTTTGTGTTTATTTTAAGCTACTTTGTGCTTATTTAATATTCCTTTTGCTAGCTTATTTTTATTTGATTTTGATCTTCATTCCAATCTTATTAGAAAAGGGAAATTTCTGATATTCCTTCTTCTTGGATTCAAAATCAAATACCCTTTTGATTTAAAATCAATTAGACTTAGAACCATTCTTAAAATGAGTATTGGACTTTGAATGTTGAATCGAACTTCTACTCTGATTGGTTCTACCGGGCTTCTTCAAAAGGTGATTCAGGTATTTTACATTTTTGTAATTTACTTTCTTTAGTTTTGTTTGAGATTTGCCAGAAAAATCTCATTATATTGGTTATCTGAGGAGAGCCAGAAAACTTAGATTATGGGGTTTTTGGATTGTGTAAGCCCGAGATCAGAGACACAATTGTGAAGGTTTTAGGTGAACCTATGAAACCTATTATTGATAGTGCATGCTAATATCGCATGTGTGAGGATATTAGGAGTGGAGTAGCATTCTGTGTGGCTGTTGGATAACAGTTGGTGTACACACAGGCGAACCACTGTATATCGTTGTGTTGTGGATGTGTTTTACTTTTTTATTCTTTTATTCATTGTGTTTTGTAGAGAGTGTTTGTGGATGAATGTTGTAATCACTTCTAGCAAGTGTGGATGAATGTTGTAATAACTTAGGATTTATTTTCTGTAAGTTATTTTGATTTCCTTGCTTTTTATTCCTCATTGGTTTGTGATATAAAGGACGTTCTAGAAATAAGGTTGTCCTACCTTAAACCTTTAGTTTTTGGTGTAAGGTTGTCCTTAAAACTGATAAAGTATCATTCTCTTTATTTTAGGCTATTGAGATTATTTTATATTCAGCATTGTGCTTTATTTCTTTTATTATTCTGCTGTTATTAGTTTTATTTGTCATTGCCCTGTTCACCCCGCCTCTAGGGCATATAGCTAGGCCCTTTCACTTTCTTCGACCAGTCATGCTACTACAGGTCGAGGAAATCCTCGACTGGTTGAGTACCACTAAAAATCTGATTTCCTGCATATTTCATAAAAATTGAAATCTTACCTAGTAAATATATACAGTACGATACAAATAGGCATAAATAATCATTTTATAATGCACATGCCAAGATCAAATTTCAATTTGTTAAACCTTCTATTATCGAGTGGTTTAGTGAAAATGTCAGCACATTGATTCTTGGTAGAGAATATTCTAAAGATATAACCTTTTCTTCTACTAATTCACGAATATAATGAAATCTAATGTCAATGTGCTTAGTACGAGAATGCTGAATTGGATTTTTTGAAATATTCTGTAACACCCCGGATTTTGGCCAATCTGGGATTTGACGTCCTTAGACAGTGGGTCAATTAAAACACCTGAAAAATCGCTTAGAACCCAATTCCATAGCCAAAGAAATCACTTAGGGTTAATTCTTTTAGAAACTAAGCATAAGTTAGCTAGCGCAACGCTGGAGTAGCTGGGAAACAGTCCCTGATCACTTTAAATACGTTCTACAAGACCCAAATCGAGTAGAACGTATGACTCCATAATACTCTATAACCTTGGATCAAACTCTAAACAGGTTTGTTCTCTGGACCACTTTGAAATTTTGTATTGGATCTAGACCGCGCGTCGAAAGTCCGATACCTCCTATCTTAGACCGTTAGAACCGCCTAGCTGGACTTGACAATCATTTCAAAAATCAAGTCAAACCGATAATCACAGACTATTTCATTGAGCCCGGACCGAAGAGAGTGCGAATAGGGACAGATTTGGAATTTCAAATTCAAATCTGGCACACGACTTGACGCGTCAGTATTAAGCGTTCTGACCGTCAGAATTCATCCAGATTACACCCTCGGATTAGGAAAAATTTCTATTTTATATCATGAGACTTTCAGCCCTGATCTACGTGCGGTGACCGCTGAATTGAAACTGGACCGCCACGTGCGATCTGCGAACCCTGCCGGACTGAAAACTTAATACGTGCTATATCTGGTATGCATGAGCTTAAGTTCGATCGCATTCGACCAGGGGACCACCAGAAATCATCTTTTGGACCGAAACAGCCCTGCTTTGGTTAAGCATCAAGTGAACTTTGTTCCCGAGCCTATTCCGGGCATTTTTAAGCTTATAAAAGGGGTTGAAAGCCTCTCATATCTCTCCCATCCGAATTTGAGAAAAGTCCTAGATTGAGGGAGAGAAAAGGTGAGAGATCGTGAGAGAGGTGGGAGAGAATTTCCTGCTGCTGGTGCTACCTGCTACACGTGTTTAAGCCACGCGATCCAAGCACTTTCCCGGCGATTCCTCCACGTTTTCAGGTAAGAAATAGCCCTAGAAGTTGCTGATTTGGCATTCGATTCGTTCCGTTCCATAGCATGTAAACTGATATAACTCGTAAATTAGGTTCTCTATTCGCCGTAGACGAAGTGTATACGCTCCGTTCGAACTCTCACCCCTAAAAGGGAAAAGGTGCGGATTTTAGACGCTTTGATTGACTGTTTCCAAAGCTTTCAATGTCGTTTAATAGTAGATTATCGACGGCAATGCCGTTTGATATGTACAACATGCTGTCCGTTTCCTGTTTCGTAAACCGGCGAAGATTATGAGATTTAGGGCATTTTAGTCATTTGTAGGAAGTACTGATTTCATTCATATTTTGCTGATGTGATTGACATGATATGTTGTCACATTAGAATGTTAGGAATGCATGCATAATTAGTTTATCGAAGAGATTCGCCTAAATGCGCACTTCGGGTCGACATACTATATGTAGACTTAAGTGTGTAGTGTAAGTGTTTGTATAAATGCTTGTATTAGTATTTATTGAATTAAATGATGTTATGGATTAGTTTGAGATTGGTTTCTCAATTAATATGCTGATGTGAATGATTTCCTACATGTCAGTTATATGCATGGTTTCATTGTATGTATGAAATGCATGTACTTGATGATTTACTTAAGTTCTATGTTATAACATGTGTTAACATGCTCACATGGTTGTATTTCATTTCCATTACTCTTACATGAATGCTGATGTGATTCCATGATTGTTTGGGACTATACTTAGTCCAGGCAGTCGGTAACCGAGCGAATTCGTGGTTAGCTTATCTTCGCCACGAACGATGCGTCGATGAACGCGAGCCGTGTTCTGGAGTTGGCGGCAGTGGTTAGGCCACACGAAGTGTTTTACGCACTTCATGTCGTTCGACTTGAGATGCGATCGCGCTAGTCGAGCCCGTCAAGTAACCCGACTGGCCATTGTATGTTCACCCTGCATGAGTCATAACTGCTTGAACCTAGGGTACTGAACTTACAATTGTAAACCCTGTTAACCATGGTACCTTGATCCACGAAGACTCATGAGCCGGGCATGGTGGTATGGGACACCGTGGTCGAGCTATCGGCCTACGCTAGGGCCACAAACCTCCCCGTAGTGACCAGTGAGCACCTAGTCTCGTGAGCAGATTATGGTGGTATGGGACACTCTATTCTAGCTGTCGGCCTACACTGATCAGGCGACGAGTCCTTTGTAGTGACCGCGAGCGTATTCTGAGTCTACGGGAGGCGACGACCCTTCCGTAGCAGTAGAGTACAGTAGGCCCGTATTGATAAGGTGATGGGGGAGCGGTGCAACGAGTGAAAGCAACAGCCCTGGCAGCACTTGCAGCGACCTACAAAATATACATCGTATGAGATTACTAGGAGTGACGACCCTAGACAGGATCTGTGTTGGGATTGATACAAGGGAAGTACCTTAGTTTCCCAATCTTGCTATTTGAATGGACTAATAACAACTCGGAAATCATATCACCATAGCATTGCATGTGCCTGGAAGATGTGGAGCACTCTAGGGAGTGTGGTATGCTGCAGTCGTAAGATGTTGCCGTATGAGGGAGATCATCGCTGAGGGCATACATCACGTCATGTCATAATTGCATTAACAACAGTATTAGGAATGTTTGAATTACTCCTTTACTATTATCGTATGATTGATTTGGTAACATGTTAATCTTTGCTCTATTATTCCACTGAGTTAGCTACTCACTCCCACGTTACGGGACGGTATTCCTGGACACCCACCAGACCTTTTTGTGATTGCAGATGATGGCGCGGCCTGTGAGGCGGAGCCGAACTTGATGATGATGAGGAGGATCCCTCCTTTATGCGTGTTCTGATCGACGGGATTACAGGGAGGTTGATTAGATACTTTGACATTTGTCATTTTATATTTTTAGCGCACTCATGTATATTCGTTTCATCTACTTTTGGAGTATACATGTATGTATATAACCTGGTAACATGTTCACACTCTGGAGACATACAACAGTTTATATATGTTATACATACTATTACAGACTTCCGCTGGTTAATTTAACTGTCTCTGGAGTATGATATGCTGTTCTGGCTTAATTTCACTCATGTTTAATACATTATCACAGACAACATTCAATCATACATATCTATGTTGCATAAATAACATTTTGGAACTCGGGAGTTGAGTTTTTGATCGACCCCCCGATTTTCGGGATGTTACATATTCATAGGACTAAAATTATCACAATATAATAATATAGAATCCTATTTAATTTTATAATCACTTGTCATATGTTTCATCCAAACAAGCTATGTACATGCATTAACAACTGCGATATATTCAGCTTCAGCAGTTAAAAGTGTTATAGAACTTTGTTTCTTACTAAACCAAGAAAATAAACAGTTTCCGATATAAAAGCAACCATCACTAGTTGATTTTTTATCATCAAGATTACCGTCCCAGTCAACATCCGAGTACCCAACTAATTGAACACTAGTCTCATGTGGATACCAGAGACCGAGATTAATAGTACTTGCGACATATTGCATAATCCGTTTAACAGCAGTCAAGTGTGATTCTTTAGGATGAGACTGATATCTAGCACAAATACCAACACTTAGAGCGAAATCGGGTCTACTAGCAGTTAAATATAGTAAACTACTAACCATACTCTGATATAATTTCGGATCCACATTTTTACCTGCAGAATCTTTTGAGAGTTTCAAAGTTATACTCATAGGAGTATCAAAATTCCTATCATTCTCAAATCCAAATTTCTTAATCAAATTTATAGCATATTTAGATTGAGAAATGAACATTCCATCACGTTGTTGTTTTACCTGTGATCCAAGGAAATAATTCAATTCCCCAACCATGCACATTTCAAACTGAGATTTTATCAAATCTGCAAACTCAATAGTCACGTCAGTATATGTAGATCCATAAATGATATCATCAACATAAATTTGTACTATTAAAATGTGATCATTATGTTTTTTAATAAACAGAGTTTATCAACACATCCCATTTGAAAATTATGTTTTAATAGAAACTTTGTTAGTCTCTCGTACCATGCCCTAGGAGCTCATTTTAAGCAGTAAAGTGTCTTTTTAATGTGATACACATGATTATCATTTTTGGGGTCTTCAAAACCCATTAGTTGTTTAACATAGACTTTCTCATGCACATCGCCATTTAAAAATACAATTTTCACATCCATTTGACAAATCTTAAACTTTTTAAAATACGCAATGGATATAAAAAGTCTAATTAATTCAAGACATGCTACTGGTGCGAAGGTTTCATCATAATCAATACCTTCAATTAGGGTGTAACCTTGAACCATTAGCCTATCCTTGTTTCTAATTATATTGCCAAACCCGTCAGACTTAGTTTTGAAAATCCATTTGGTTCCAATGATGTGCTAATCTTTAGGTCTAGGTACGAGATACCAATCATCATTTCTCGCAAATTAGTTAAGTTCTTCTTGCATCGCAACAATCTAATTTTCATCAGCAAGAGCTTCTTTTACGTTAGATGGTTCTAACTGGGATGTAAAACATACGTATTTACATATATCCTCAAGTTGCTTATGGGTACGAACACCAGTGAGAATCTGTGTAGTTGGATGATCTTTAACAGTACTCAGTTCAAAATTAGTTTGATTAGATGAAGTATCAGGTTTATCAATTAAAAGAACTTCATCATTATTAGGACTTGAGACTGTTATATTTAAGTGATCATCAATGACCACATTGATGGACTCTTGAATCACACTGGTCCTTTTGTTCAGAACCCTATAAGCTCGACTGTTTAAAGAATATCCTAGAAAGATCCCTTCATCACTCTTTGTATCAAACTTTTTCAGATTTTCACGATCTCGTAACATATAGCACTTGCTACTAAAAACTTGAAAGAATTTGACAGTAGGCTTTTTATCAAACCATATTTTGTAAGCCATTTTATTATTAAGTTTACTAGTGTAAACCTGGTTAATGATATAGTAAGCTATATTGACTGCTTCAGCCCAAAGATTCTTAGAGAGCTTCATGTTATTCGACATGAGATTAGCCATTTCTTGAAGCACTCTATTTTTCCTTTCAACTATATCATTTTGTTGTCGAGTTTTGGGTGCTGAAAATTCATGTAATATTCCCTGGTCGCAACAGAACTTCTCAAAACTGTTATTCTCACATTCGGATCCATGATCACTGCGAATCTTACTGATTTGAGAACCTTTTTCAGTTTAAATCCTTTTGAGAACTTTTCTAACTTCTTCAAAGGTTTCAGATTTGTCCCTTAAGATGACTTCCCAAGTATATTTAGTAAAATTATCTACAATTACCAGGATATATCTTTTACCACCTCGACTCTCCGTTCTAGTAGGTCCTATAAGACCCATATGGAGAATCTCGAGTGGTCTTGATGTGGCATTGGAATTCACCTTTTTGTGTGAGTTACTTGCTTGTTTTCTAATCTAGCATTCATAATATATTTTATCTATTTCTTGTAGTTTGGGTAGATCTCTTATAAGTTCCCGTTTGCTCAATCTATATAGATTTCGGTAGTGTACATGTCCAAGACGTTTGTGCCACAAATCAGTCTCATCTGTCTGGACCATGTAACATGATTGAGTAGATGAGCTACATTTGCTAACAATATAGCAGTTTTCAGACGTTCTATGTCCAATTAGTATTACTGAACCCTTGTTGTTTAGAATCCCATAGCTTTGATTGAAAAACTTTACACTGTTGCCATTGTCACATATTTGAGATATGCTTCGAAAGTTTTGTTTTAGTCCTTCAACATATAAGACATTCTTGAACAGATGAAGGTTATAAAGTTGAATCGTACCTTGGCCCATAATCTTATAGTTGCTACCATCACCAAAAGTGACTGACCCATCAGTCATTTCTTTAAGATCAGTGAATAAACCTTTATCACCCGTCATAGGTCTTGAGCATCCACTGTCTAGATACCACTTTGAATGGATTGTAGCTTTGAAAGATGAGTGGGCAACCAAGCAAGTACCTTTTGGAACCCATTTCATAACCATTTTGGGTTTAGGTGGATAGTTGGTCCTCTTTCAATTGTAAGAGTTATAAGTATGACCTAGTGAGTTAGACTTTAGAAGCTCCTTAAGTAAATCAAATATCTTTTTAGCCAAAGGACTATGGTTTCACTTTTTATAGTTGATATGGTTTTTAAGTTTTTAAAAAGATTTAGAGATTTTAGAAAACATTTGATCTTTCCCTTTTGAGTTTAAAGTCTCTCCCTTTACGAACTTGGGAGGAATACTATTCAGTTTAGGAAGAACACTCTTACCATAGCCTAGACCGGATAGATCGCCACATTTTCTCGATCCTGATAAAAGTTTTTCTAATTTAGGATCACCTTGAGCATATTTTCAGGTTTCCATTAAACTCAAGAGAGAAGAGACTTCATGTTTTAGTTGTTCATTTTTAGATTTAAGATTTTCAATCTGGGAGGTTTTAAAATCCAAATCGCATTTTGTCTTTTTAAAGTAGTCTGAAATATGAGACTTTTCTAAAACAAGAGATTCATAAATATCATTGAGTTTAGAAAATTTCTCTTTTTGAAGTTTCAATTTCACAGTAATTTTACAGCTTTCCTTGTATAGGGCATTTTAAGAATCTTGAAGATCATCTTCATTTTCATATTCACTATTCAGATTTTTTTCACTTGTTGAATCATTATCTGAAAATATGAATTTAGCTAGAGTCATAAGGGCTTTAACATCACTGCTCGACTCGATTTTAGAATCTTTTGATTCAAAGGAGGCTTCAAAATTAGAGGACTCCTCCTAAGTAGCCAATATACCCTTCTTCTTTTCGGTTTTGTCCTTTTTATGACACTTGTTTGCTAAATGCCCATATTCTTAGCAGTTGTAACATTGACTATCTTTTAAAGATTTTTAAGTTTTAGATTTAGATTTAGATCTCTTCTTATCATTAGCATTTTGAAAATCAACCCTCTTTTTGCTTTTGAAAATTTTATAAAACTTTTTCGCTAAAAGGGACATGTCGTCATCAGAATTTTCTAAATCAGAATTTAAATCATTTTCTTGAAAACCATTTTTAGAAGTTTTTAAAGTAATAGATTTACCTTTTGGAGCTTTAAAGGTTAACTCATAAGTCTGTAATGAGCCAACTAATTCCTCAACCCTCATAGTATCCGTATCACGAAGCTCCTAGATCGCAGTTACTTTAAAATTGAACCGTTCAGGAAGTGAGCGAAATATTTTTGCACACACTTTACTTTCTAAAATTTTATCTCTAAGACCCCACATAGAGTTCACTATGTCATTTAATCTAGTGTAGAAGTCCATAAACATTTCATTTTCTTCCATATATATTTCCTCAAATTTGGTTGTGAGGATTTGGACTTTAGATTTCTTGACAATTGATGTACCCTCGTGTGTCATTTCTAAAATATCCCAAGCTTCCTTTGCAGTATCATAGGATATAATTCTTTTGAATTCATTCGGTGATAGTGCGCAAGTGATTGTATTTAGTGCTTTAGCATTTGCACTGCTCTCACTTTTCTAAAGTGTGGTCCATAAGAAATAAGGTGTTACTCTCATTGATTTTGAACCATCGATCCCAGTTACTTCAGTGGTAGGAGGGGTCTATTCATTCACTGTGGCTAGCCACACATTTTCATCCATGGATTTGAGGAAGATCCTCATCCTGGCTTTCCAATAGGCATAATTGGTGTCATCGAAAGGTGGAGGCCTAGTGACTGAAAGGCTATCAAAATTTAACATCATAAATATAGCTTAGATCGATTAGCTCAGGAAATAAATCCAAATAAATAAAAACTAAAAAGAGCTTTAAGGCTCTGATACCAATTGAAATGGCCAAGCTATATGTCCTAGAGCGGGGGGGGGGGGGGGGGGGGGGGGGGGTGAATAGGACTATGCCCAAAAAAAAATAACAGCGGAATTAAAGAAAGAGAGATAACAAAATAAAGAAATCAATTCACAATACTAAATTAAAATGCAACCTCAAAATTCAAGTCTTAAGAGGTTGATACAAATGTTGTTCTAAGGACAACCTCACACCAAAAACCAGAGTTTATGGTAGGACAATCTTATTTCTAGAAATGTCTTTATATCAAAAACTCAAACTGAAGAGGAATAAATAAATAGCAAGGAACTGGAATAAATTGTAAGAATTTAAATCTAAATTATTACAACATTCCCCACTGAGCTTGAAATGTAAATATTACAACATTCATATCCATACATACATCCTACAATTTTAAATGATGAAAGATAGGACACACATACACAAAACATAAAGAATTATAGTTGTTCACCTGTGTGTATACCAACTGTTAAAAAACAGCCACACAGATTGCTACTCCACTCACAATATCTTCACACAGGGGATATTAGCGTTCACTATCAAAATAGGTTTTCACAGGTTCACCCAAAACCTTCACAATTGTGTCTTTTAGAAAGGGCTTACACAATTCAAAAACTCCACTTCTAATTTTTTTGACTCTCTTCAGATAACCAGCACAATGAGATTTTTCTGGCTTAATCTCAAAAGAAACTAAAAAAGAATGGAATTTACAATAAATGTAAAATACCTAAATTTTTCCTTTTATTGCAGCTCGGAAGAACCAATCGGAGTAGATGATCGAATGTGGAAGTTCAAAGTCTAATACTCACTTTATAATGGTTATAGGTTCTAATTGATTTTAAATTAAACCAATTGGGCTAGCTATATTTGATTTTGATTCCAAGAATAAGGAATATCACAATTCCACTATTCAATTAAGATTGAAATGTAGAAACAAAATTAAATTAAATAAAGTTAACAAAAGAGAATTTAAATTATGCACAAAGTAGCTTAAAATGAATACAAACTTATCTCAAAGTGATCCCTTAATTTTACTTGAATTTCTATATGAAACTCTGAAATTCGTGCTCAATTTATAGTTGCAGAAATCGCATCTTCGACTAGCCCTGTGGACGCTACGACTGGTCATAGGAAAAGAAAATTTTGAATTTTTTAGCACGATTGGATAAAACTGTTCCACGATTGATCGTAGGGTGTCTATGATTGGTCATAGGTTGCTCACGACTAGTCGAAGCCAAGAAAATTTTAACGCTGTAGTTTGAGTCGTAGGTGCACGACTGGTCGAAGGAGCAATCGACACTGTTCATATGACTGGTCGAATAGACCCCAGGACTGGTCAAAGCTTAATAAAAAATTCTAAGTTTTTACAAAAAACTTACGACTGATCCAGGAAAATTTTAGATAGGTCGAAGCAGTACTAGGACTAGTCGAGCAAGGTCCAGGACTAGTCTTAGAATAGACTAAATTCATAAATTTGAAACATTTGCATTATGTATCCAAAATGACCTACTCTAAAGGTCAACCTAAGGTCAACCTAAGGTCAAACATACTTTAATAGTGAAATAAGGACATTGAACTCTTAAGATATGTACCCTTTAAAGAAAGTGAAGCTTGAAGTCTTGACGTAGCTTGTCCTTAGAAGCTTCAATTACACAATCTTGAATCTTGTCACGCCCCAAACTCAGAAATCGGGCTCACAAAATTCTCGATCACCGAATCCGGCGCCGACAGCCTCCATAGAACCCCATTCTCGGCTTCTAGCGCCCATTCACCAGGTTCCGATCCTGGGATGCTATGAGGAGGATTTTCAATGTCAGTATGATTCGTAATAAGCATAACCAAAGGCATAACTCACAAACAACAACCAAGAACTTCATTACATTTCCACTATGATCAAAAACTTTATAAGTACAATGGGCATAAAGGGAAATACAATGGTAAAGAACAAAAACTCCAAAACGATCTGCAATGTGCTCCTGCTTCAGCGCAGCTGCGAGCCAACATCACCTGCACGCAACGATCGTGCATAAGCTTATAGAAAGCTTAGAGGGTGGTGAAAGTGTGTGTGTAAGGTAGTAATATGAACATGCAATGTCAGATTAATGCGGAATATGCAGATGGATCCATAATATCATGAGCCGTACCAAGGCTATGCGATGCAAGACATGAATGGTATCGACCATCCCAAGGCCATACGATGTGCAATGTAACTCAAGCATACAGATCCTCATCTATGTCCACACATCAATACAGCTCAAATATGGGATATCATCGGGGTCTAGTACACTCTAAACCAGATTGCCGCCACATCGCGCGCAATAAGGTAAGTGGAAGAGACCTCACTATCCGTCTGCCAATATCAGGCGCGACTCGTCGATAGTGGACCCATTCCTCGAGCTGGTCAAACACAGCCTAGCATTGTCCCCTACACTCGGGTGGGTAAGGCCGTACCCCCTTCCAACCGACCACGACACAGTGGAGAGTACAACCGTCTGGTAATCGGCACTCAACGCTCATCTACCCACTCGGTCTAGACGTTGGAGCAACCTCTTGGTACCATAAGGGTTTAGGGACTTTCACCCAGGGATATCTTAGTACCCCATGTAGAATAAAATTTTCAGTATCCAATCCTGCCAACCACGATGCGTCTGTGGAGGCTACGACCCCGATGTCGCAAGGGGGTACAATAACCATATCACACAATGTGAAATGCATGAATCACACTATCCAATCATGCAGTAAATCCTACGCGTATCATGCGCTCATGTCGGGCAACACCGCCTAATCGGGAGCCCATAAATAACCTGCCCGAAGGCATATGCTATGATCAGTCACCTCTCAAATCAAGCATACATATGATGCGTATGATCATGAGTCATGGAATTGTACTAAACATGTATAATGAGATGAACTATTCTTACAATGCAGATGGGCCTGGACGGCCTTTACATAATAAGTACGGGCCTAATAATGGGCCCTAAGGAGAGTCGTAATGTGGACATCCAACCAGCATTGCACTCATAATGTGGACGTCAAACCATCATTGCTCCCAAGGCATGATCGTTGCAAATATCGTTACATAAACCGTGTTGGGCTCACACATTGCAATGGACCTTAGGTACATCCCATTGGGCCTAAAATACATCAAATGGGCTCTATCATATGGGCCTTCTATTCATCAATGGGTCACATCAATGGGCCACACCAATGGGCCTTAAGTGCATTGCAATGGGTCAAAACCCATGGGCCTTATTCAAATCAAATGGGCCTAACCCATAGGCCATATTCAAATCAAATGGGCCTAACCCATAGGCCTTCTTATAAGTCAAATGGGCCTAACTCATGGGTCTTAAATAAATCAAATGAGCCTAATCCCATGGGCCCTTTTTATAATCAAATGGGCCTAACCCATAGGCCTTTTGTAAATCAAATGGGCCTAATCCCATGGGCCCTAAATTACATTAAATTGAGCCTAATAAAATGTTTATTTTCCATCTAAACTGAGGCCCAATCCTAGTGTTTATTTGCAATCCAAACTATTCATAGGGCCCACTGCAATGTTTATTTGTAATCCAAAAAATTCATAAAGTCACGGTCAGGGGTAGATCCCACCGTTCAGAATGAATGGTGTGGATAAAATACATAAAACATGGTGGGGCCCACCGTCCAGGGATGGACGACGCGGATAGAACACAGCACGGTGGGCTCCAGCTCCACCGTGCAACGCTGGACGGTGAAGGAAAACACAAATATCAAGGTGGGCTCCAACCGTCTAGGCGGACGGTGGATAAAACACGTGCATCACTGTGGGTCACATGTGGGGCCCACCATTAAGTTTGTAGGCCATCCAGGCCATTCATAAGGTCACTCAGACCTGGGTGAAAGGGAAAAATAAATTTTAACTTATCCAAAACTTCTGTAGACCCCAGAATGAGTTTCAATGGTAGATGTTCATTCACACTGTTTCCTATGATGTGGGCCACCAGAGCGTTGGATCAGGCTGATCTTTGGAGGGGCCCCACCTAAGGAGGGGACCCACCTCATGAATGGCATGGATCAAACATATACATCATGGTGGGGCCCACGGCAGCAGCCGGGGGTGGCTGGTTGACCGCTCGCCCGCCCCAATCGCTGCACGCAGCAGCGTGCAGCTGCTGCTCGTGTCAGAGGCAGAGGCAGCGCCTCTTGCAAAAATTGGGAAAACTCGATTTTTCTAGAGTTTTTCGCACGTGGGGCCCGCTTTATAAAAATTCACCATGGCCATTGGCTTCCTTGGCCTGGAACGAATCTAACGAGTCTAATGTATAGTAGTTTTTATATTTAGAAAATAAAATAAAATAAAATAAAGGGTATTTGAATGGTAGGGGAGCTCTCCAATGCTATGGCCCACCCGACCTTCCGACCAGCCCCATCACTTGGCTCAATGCCTAAAACGAGAAGGATAAGGGGATGGACGGCTTGGATTTCATACTTACATCAAGGTGGGGCCTACATAAGGGGACCACCCCAAAAGCTTCTTTCTTTCAATATTTTTTTTTTCTTTCTTACAGGGACGTCCAGCGTCCCAGACGCGGGACAGTTTAGCTTTTAAAAAAATTATTACATTATGGTGGGCCCTGATGAAGTGGGCCACCACTGATGAATGTTGTGGGTACAACATGTAAGGTGGGCCCCACTTGGAGGACAAAATAAGTACCTCAAGGTGGGGTCCATTCAAGTGGGCCACACTACCCTATTATATAAAATAAAATAAAATAAAATAAAAAGAAATAAAAAGAGAGAGAGAGAGAGATGGAGGGTGGGACACGCTTGTGATGGAGGGACCCCGATACTATGGGCCCTCCCTTGCAATGAATCATACAATCAAGTGGGTCCTTTAACACATGGGACCATCAAAATTTAGAATCAACGGTGGGGATCCTTTCCCCACCAATATTGTAACACCCTGAAAATCGAGGGTCGTGTATAAACTCAACTCCCGAGTTCCAGACCGTCACTTATGCAACAAAAATGATTATGATTCAATGTTGTCTGAGTTAAAGCATTCACATGAGTAAAAGTATACCAAAACTGCAATTCATGCTCCAGATCCAGTGATAAAAGCAAGCGGAAGACTAAAGAATATATATATCACTGTATGGAAAAACAAAGTAGATCTCGACTGTCACTAAAGTATGAATACATCACTGAGTCTCATAGACATGTAAAGAAACAAAATCAAATGTCCAAAATAGTCCCACTGAGGAGTCCCGTCAACCCAGGTCACCTAAGTAAAGCCGTCGTGGTACTGCATGTATGAGAACTCGTCCTGGTCCTCATCATAGTCCGGCTCTACCTCTTGTATCTCTGCAACACCTGCATCTAAGACAGGGTCTGGTGGGTGTTGCAAACACCATCCCGTAACGTGGGAGTGAGTGATCAACTCAGTGGAATCATAGAGCAAAGATTAGCATGTTCTCAAATCAATCATGCGATAATAGTAACGTAGTAAATCAAACAATCCTAATACTGTTGTTAATGCAATATGACATGACATGATGGATGCCCTCACCGACGTTCTCCCTCATACGGCACCATCTAACGCCCGCGGCATGCGTGCATCCCGCTCAGTGCTCCACATCTTCCAGGCACATGCAATGTAATGGTGATATGATTGCCAAGTTGTTATTAGTCCATTCAAATAGCAGGATTGGGAAACTAAGGTACTTCCCTTATATCAATCCCAACACAGATCCTGTCTAGGGTCGTCACTCCTAGTAATCTCATACGATGTATATTTTGTAGGTCGCTGCAAGGGCTGCCAGGGCTGTTGCTCGCACTCGTTGCACCGCTCACCCATCACCTTATCAGTACAGGCCTACTGTACTCTCACTGCTACGGAAGGGTCGTCGCCTCCCTTTGACTCAGAATACGCTCGCGGTCACTACAAAGGACTCGTCGCCTGATCAGTGTAGGCCGACAGCAAGAATATAGTGTCTCATACCACCATAATCTGCTCAAGAGACATAGGTGCTCACTGGTCACTACGGGGAGGTTTGTGGCCCCAGCGTAGGCCGACAGCTCGACCACGGTATCCCATACCACCATGCCCGGCTCATGAGTCTTTGTGGATCAAGGTACCATGGTTAACAGGGTTTACAATGGTAAGTTCAGTACCCTAGGTTCAATCTGTTATGACTCATGCAGGGTGAACTTACAATGGCCAGTCGGGTTACTTGATGGGCTCGACTAGCACGATCGCATCTCAAGTCGAACGACATGAAGTGCGTAAAACACTTCGTGTGGCCTAACCACTGCCGCCAACTCCAGAATACAGCTCGCATTCATCGATGCGTCGTTCGTGGCAAAGATAGGCCAACCACGAAATTTCTCGGTTACCGACTGCCTGGACTAAGTATAGTCCCAAACAATTATGGAATCACATCAGCAATCATATTAGAGTATTAGAAATGAAATACAACCATTTGAGCATGTTAACACATGTTATAGCATACAACTTAAGTAAATCTTGAAGCACATGCATTTCATGCATATAATGAAATCGTGCAATTAGCTAACATGTAGGAAATCATTTACATCAGCATATTAATTGAAAAAATAATCTCAAACTAATTCATAACACCATTTAATTCAATGCATACTAATACAAGCATTTATACAAACACTTACACTACACACTTAAGTCTACATATAGTATGTCGACTCAAAGTGTGCATTTAGGCGAATCTCTTCGCCAAACTAATTATGCACACAATCCTAACATTTTAATGCGACAATAAACCATGTCAATCACATCAGCAAAATATGAATGAAAACAGTACTTCCTACAAATGACTAAAATGCCCTAAATCTCATATTCTTCGCCGGTTTACGAAACAGGAAACGGACAGCATGTTGTACATGTCAAACGGCGTTGCCGTCGATAATCTACTATTAAACGACATTGAAAGCGTTGGAAACAGTCAATCAAAGCGTTTAAAATTTGCACCTTTTTCCTTATAGGTGAAGTGATTCGAACGAAGCGTATACGCTTCGTCTACGGCGAATAGAGAACCTAATACACAAGTTCTATCAACTACTTCGCTATGAAACCAAGGGAACACTAAATCAACAACTAAATAGGGTATTTTCTTACCTAAAAACGTGGAGAAATTACCGGGCAAGTGATCGGAGCGTGTTGCTAAAGCACGTGCAACAGGTAGGGCAACGACAGGAAAATCCTCTCCTACTCTCTCTCACAAACTCTCACCTTTTCTCTCTCCCATTCTAGAGTTTTTCTCAAATTCGGATGGGAGAGAGGAGTGAGGGTTTCAACCCCTTTTATAAGCACAAAAATGCCCGGAATAGGCTCGAGAACAAAGTTTACTTGATGTATATCCAATTCGAGGCTGTTTCGGTCCAAAAGGACATTTCTGGTGGTCCCTTGGCCGAACCCGATCGGACTTAAGTTCATGCTCGTCGGATGTTGCTCTCATTTCGTTTTTAGACCATCAGTGTTCATAGATCGCACATGGTGGTCAAGTTTCAGTTCAGCGGTCACCGCACGTATATCAGGCCTGCAAGTCTCATGATATGAAATAGAAATTTTTCCTGATCCGAGGGTGTAATTTGGCTGAATTCTGACGGTCAGAACGCTTAATACTGACGCGTCAAGTCGTGTGCCAGATTTGAATTTTAAATTTCAAATCTAGCCCTATTCTCACTCTATTCGGTCCAGGCTCAATGAAATAGCCCGTGAATGTCGGTTGGACTTGATTTTCGAAATGATTGTCAGGTCCAGCTAGGCGGTTCTAACGGTCTAAGATAGTAGGTATCAGAATTTCGACGTGTGGTCTAGATCCAATACAAAGTTTCAAAGAGGTCCAGAGAACAAACCGGCTTAGAGTTTGATCCGAGGTTATAGAGTATTAAAGAGTCATTGGTTCTGCTCGATTTAGGTCTTGTAGAACGTATTTAAAGTGATCAGGGACTATTTCCCAGCTACTCTAGCATTGCGCTAGCTAACTTACGCTTATTTTCTAAAGGAATTAATCCTACACGATTTCTGGTCGAGTTGGTACTCGAGTCGAAGTATGGATTTTTTCAGGGCGTTACAATCTACCCCCCTTAACAAATAATTTCGTCCTCGAAATTTGTACCTTTTCGTACTCCTCGAGAAGCTGTGGGTAATTCTTTCTGATCTCGGCTTCTGTCTCCCAGGTAGCCTCTTCCTCAGAGTGATGCGTCCACAATACCTTCACAAGGGGAATCACTTTGCTACGCAGTACCTTCTCCTTTCTATCTAGGATAGCGTCGGTCGCAGGATATATGTAACATGCTCTCCTAACTGCACCTGCTCCCATCTGATGATATGGGAAGGATCAGAAAAGTTCTTCTTCAGCATAGAAACATTAAATACGTTGTGAACGCTCGCGAGAGGCGTGGGTAAAGCCAAACGGTAAGCCACTGCTTCCACACGATCGAGGATCTGGAATGGACCAATGAATCGCGGTGCCAACTTCCCCTTCTTCCCGAACCGAAGGACTCCCTTCATAGGGGAAACTCGTAAAAATACATGATCCCCAACTATGAACTCCAGCAGCCGTCGTCTCGTATCGGCATAACTCTTCTGTCTGCTCTGCGCTGTGAGAAGCCGACGTCTAATAATATCAATTTTCTCTGACGTCGCCTGCACTAACTCTGGGCTAATTAAGCTACGCTCACCGACCTCTGCCCAGCAATGCGATGCGCGACAAGGTCGCCCATACAGCGCCTCAAAGGTGCCATACCGATACTCGCCTGAAAACTGTTATTATACGCAAACTCCGCATAGGCAAGACAATCATCCCAACTGTCCTTGAAGTCCAATGCGCAAGCTCGCAACATATCCTCTACGGTCTGGTTCACCCGCTCTGTCTATCCATATGTCTGTGGGTGGAAGGCAGTACTGAACTTCAACTTCACACCCATAGCCTCCTGAATGCGAGTCCAGAAAATAGAAGTGAACCGCGTGTTTCTGTCCGACACGATCTTCAACGGAACTCCATGCAGATGCACAATCTCTCTAATATATAGTCTAGCCAGTTCGTTTGCAGAGTTCATAACTTTGATCGGTAGGAAGTACGCCGACTTCGTCAGACGGTCGACGATCACCCAAATGGAATCATGTCCCTTCCTCGTCTTCGGCAGCCAGAAATGAAGTCTATGGAAATGAAATCCCACTTCCACTCTGCGATCGGCATAGGCTGCAAGAGTCCAAGTGGTCGGCGATGCTCTGCCTTCACCTGCTGACAAGTGAGACAATGGGACACGAACTCTGCTATGTGGGTCTTCATACCTTCCCACCAATAAGTCCTCTTCAGGTCGCGATACATCTTCGTACTGCCTGGATGCATCGGTGTCTGGTACAATGTGTAGCCTCGAGAATCTCTCGTCTCAAGTCAGGGACATTTGGGACACAAAGGCGGCCACGATATCGTAAGCCCCCATCCATGCTAACTCGCTACTCGGCATTTGTATCATCACTGGCCTGCTCTCAAAGCTCAGTCAAATGCGCATCGTCCCTCTGAGCCTCGATGACCCGGTCATCGATCTGAGATCGCACCTGCACATGTGCGATGAACTCATACGGCTCCTCTACAGTGAGTTTCTGCTCAAAGTCTCGCAAAAACTTAACCATATCCCACTCAGCAACCATCAGCAGAGCCGCAAACTCTATCACCTTCTTGCGGCTCAATGCGTCAGCCACAAGGTTCGCCTTCCCAGGATGGTAGGAGACTTCGAACTTAAAGTCCTTCAATGTCTCCATCCATCGCCGCTGCCTCATGTTCAAGTCTCGCTGCGTGAATATGTACTTGAGGCTCTTGTGGTCGCAAAAGAGCTCGAACTCCTCTCCATAGAGGTAATGTCTCTAGAGTCTCAGTGCGAATATGACGGCTGCCAACTCTAGGTCGTGTGTAGGGTAATTCTCCTCGTGCTTCCTTAATTGTCTCGAGGCATACGAAATTACCCTGTCCCTCTGCACAAGGACACAACCCAGACCAACGCTAGACGCGTCAGTGTATATAGTGTATCTAACCCCTTACTCTGGCAAACTAGCACAGGGGCGGACGTAAGTCTGTCCTTCAGCTCCTGAAAAGCTGACTCCGCCTTGTCATTCCAGGCGAACTTCACGTTCTTCCGTGTCAACTGAGATAAGGGTCTCGCGATTTTTGAGAAATCCTGAATGAAGCGCCGATAATAGCCAGCGAGACCCAAGAAACTCCTCACCTCAGTGACAGAACCAGGCTGCGCCGAGTCCTGAACCGCAGCTACCTTAGACAGGTCAATTGCCATGCCATCCTTGGACACCATGTGTCCCAGGAACTTCACTTCCTGCTTCCAAAAGTCACACTTCTTGTAATGTGTGAACAACTGATGCTGTCTGAGCGTATCCAGGACCAAGCGCAAGTGCTCCTCATGCTCCTCTCGACTCCTAGAGTATACCAAAATGTCATCAATGAACACAACGATGAATCGATAGAGGAAAGGCTGGAATACCTGCTTCATCAGATCCATGAACACGGCTGGTGCGTTCGTAAGACCGAACAACATCACAAGGAACTCGTAGTGGCCAAAGCTAGTCCTGAATGCTGTCTTCTGCACGTCCTCATCCCTGACGCGCAACTGATGATATCCAGACTGAAGATCAATCTTCGAGAAGTACTGCGCTCCTCTCAACTGATCAAACAAGTCATTGATCCTGGGTAAAGGATACTTTTTCTTCACCGTAATCTGGTTCAGCCTGCGATAATCAATACACAATCGCATCGAACCATCCTTCTTCCTCACGAACAGATCCGGTGCTTCCCAAGGAGACACACTAGGCCGTATAAGGCCAAGCTCCAGCAAACCATCAATCTGCGTCCTCAACTCGTCCATCTCACATGGTGCCATGCGATACGTCGGCAGTGAGACGGGCGTGAAACCAGGAACCAGATCGATAGTGAAATCAATCTCTCGTCGGGGCGGCAAACTGGGGATCTTCCTGAACAGATCCCCAAACTCAGAAACGACTGGCGTATGCTTAAGCATCTGGGCACCAGCGTCACGTAGAAAAGTAGCGTAACTAAGTATGCGGAAGGAGAGATTTACCCGCACTGGAAATGTAAAGGATGCGCCCTCTGGCTCGTACGCAGTCACTATACGAGTCTCGCAGTCAATCTCGGCCCTCGCTGTAGTCAACCAGTCCATGCCAAGAATGACGTCGAGATAAACAAGAGAGGGGTCGACGACGAGATCTAGAGCCATCGTCTTGCCCCCTAAATCCACCAAACACCCTCACACATCTGGGTGGCATCTGTAAAGGACCCGTGAGCTGTATAAACTTGCACCCCATCCATAGTAATAATCTTTAGCCCAATGCGTCTGACTATGGCACGTGATATCAAAGAAATCGTGGATCCTGTGTCCACCATCACGAGAATATGAATACCTCCAATGTGGGCAGTGACCTCAAAGGCCGAATGCTGAGAAGTCTCCGTCGCAGCTGCCTCAGCTGTCAATACATGCACCCGTGCTTGCTGTGGCCGGTTCGACCGCTGTGCCGTGGGCCGTAGAGGCTGCCTGATCTGAGATACCGGAGGTCTGAAGGAAGGGTGCACAGGAGCCAACCGTATAAGCGATGCTGATATCGCATGGGGGCGTGTACGGTCGATCTTCTATGGCGGCGAGAACCCACTGTCCGCATCCGAGCAAAATAATTCTGCGCCGAATGGCCCTACCTCCCACAGTATGTACAAGATAACTCGGGGTGCCGAAACGGTGGTACTAGCGCTGTAGCCCAAGTAAGAGGGTCGGCGCGAGGCTTCTTGCCCGCAAAGGGCCTGTCCTGCATCTTTAGTCGTGGCCTAGGAGCAACAAGGCCACGAGATCATGTAAGTCGATCCACATCTTACTCTACCCACATGGACATGTGAATCAGCTTTGCATACGAGGGAATGCTCACGCAACACATCTTCTACCGAATATCCGGTCGCAGACCCTCTGAAAAGCACCGTATGCGCATCTGATCATCTGCCAAAATAGTCAGGACGTATCTGCCCAACTCGGTGAACCGATGCTTATACTCAGTCACCGTCATGCCTCCCTGTCTGAGGCGTAGAAACTCATTCTCCCGATCATGCCTGTACGTCTGGGGATAGTATTTCTCATGGAAGCGGAACTCAAACGCTGTCCAAGTCCATATATAATCGGCGGCAACGGTCCGCAATACACTGTCCCACAATAAGCTGGCCTCTCGCTCGAACAGGAACGTAGCTAACTCTACCTGCTCAGCCTTTGAACAATGTAGCATCCGCAATATCTTCGACACACGGTCGAGCTAATACTTAGCCTCCTCGGGTCTATGAGAACCCGTAAAAGTGGGAGGCCGTAAGCGCTGGAATCTCTCTAATAAGCTCTGTGTGTCTGCGGCATTCCCCGCAGGGTAAGCAGGTGGTACAGGATGAACCATGCCCTCGTCCTGAGCATATGTATTAGCATCCTCAGCTGGATGCGCAGGTGGTGCAGGAGGAGCCGCACTCCCACCCTGGGCTAGTGTCCCCACAATAGTAGTCAGGAGCTGCTGCTATTGCTGCATCATGGCTATCATCTGCTCAAATCTATCTGGAGGTGGAGCAAGCTGTGGCATGTACTGCGTCGAAGAAGAAGCACAATACGGCTATCTGACAGGCAGTGTGAACGGCGGTGGTCCAACTGTAGGATCAGCAGTAGGCTGAGACGCACGCACCGTCTCAGGAATCGGGCCCACAGCAGGGTCCGCATGTGCATCAGACTACAAAGGAGCCTGATCCATAGGCTCACTCAATGTAAGCCGAGCTGTGCTCCGTGTAGCCTTCGGCGGCATTCCCTATATTCAAAATAGGGCGCAACCTTGTCAGTCTCAATAGCACAAACACACCACAATCATTCACATAAGAGTCAAAGGCATTCCATGTATTTCATTTAATCAAAATTGTCACAATACAAGGGATATCTCCTTACAAGCATCATGACAGAAAGTACATGGAAACTAAGACAGTTAAAGTTACAACAGCAACATAAGCAAACTACTAGCCTTAACAGGCTTACACAACAAAAGCAGGAAACGACTAACTACTAACAACAATATCAAAGATCTCATCGCTAGTCTGAGTCGGGAGACGGAGGAGGAGCACCCTTATCCTGCAAGCAGCACAGGATCGCCTTCAAGGTGCGAGTCACCTTGCCGAATTTCCTCTTTGTAACGGCCTTGGTATCCTCGATCTCAGCTTGAAGTTCCTGAACTTCCTTTCGCAAGGCGACCTGGCTCTCCTCAATTCGGGCAATGCGATCATCGCCAGTAGCCTGAGCAGAAGGAGGAGGGCTCTCATCTGTATCCTGAGCCTCCTCTTCTACCTCTTCCTGGACTTCTTCCTCAACTTCTGCTCCAGGTTCTCCTTCACTTGGATCCTCTTCATCATCAAAGTCGTCCTCGCTATCCTCCTCAAGCTGAGTCTCACGGTATTGAGACCCGATCTTCATCTTGACCATGGTAGACTCATCAATGCTGTGAATCGGAACTGGCAATTTCGGCCCAAGTCTGTAAGTAAACTCAAGCGCGATCTTGCATATAAGTCGGCCAAAAGGAAGCGACTCGGACGTTCTTCTTGATTTCGCTATGAGGATAATCTGTCGCAAGATGAAAGTGGCCATACACACATTCTCTCCCTGGGCCACCAGATATAAGAAATCAACCATAAGTCGCGTACACTCAATGCGATTTGTCGACCTGGGATACACGTTGAACGTGTAAATGTGGTGCAGCAGGTGCAAATCATCAGACATATGAGACGCCTTGAGGCTATTGTTAGGCTGCCATGGAACCAGTTTACCACATAGAAATCTGGTATGGCGATCTCGTTCACGCCTACTCTTCAAATTCTTCGCACTAGGATGAACATCACCAAGAGGCACGTTCAGAAGTCGCGTAATCAACCGAACATCGATCGTAGCCATCCGGTATCTACCAAAAGGAATCTTGAACTGCAATGGCTCCAGTGTAGGATTCTGGATACGAGCGTAAAAGGCACGAACGGTGCTCATATTAGCAAGAGCACGAGCTTCAAAGATCGGACCCCAATGCGCAGCTTCAATGCGTTCGAACAACAGAAATTTGTCGAATAGTCGTCCTTCCACATCTACCTCAAACAACACCTTACGGTCAGTATATTGGCCGTGAGACATCTCTGCTAAAATCACTCACCCAAGTTGAGTATGGGGATCCAAATTCTGCTTTGTATGGAACTCTTGGGCTGTGCTTGGACTTACGGCGACGCTTGAGCTAGCGGCGCCACCCCGTGGTCTTCTTGATTGAACAGGGCGACTAGGCCCAGCCTCATCCATTGCGGTCTTTCTCTTTCCCATCAAAGAGAGGATGGTGGAGAGTGACAAAAGACCCAAAATGGCTTCAACAAAAGCCATGAAAATGGGGAAAATGTGAAGAAATGGCTGTCCAAACTGGGAAAGGGAGATCTAGGCGTTGTAGAGGGATGCTTCAAGCTCCCTTAGGATGTATTTTCAGAGAGAAAAGAGAATGAAAAAGGGGAATAGAGCACCTCACGATTTTAGCTCGTTTTGGGGGTTGTAAGAGCTCCAAACAACGAGATTTGTAAGAGGGAGGGCTGCAAACAGCTATGGAATGATGGAGTGGGATCATTTTCAATAGAGAATGGGTTTGGGAGTAATTTAGAATCACAGTTTTGGGTTAGGGCAGCAAGAAAATGAAAATGGGGCTAGAGGAGGGGCTGTTTGTGAAGGAAGTACCCCTTTTTGGGGTTTTCTATGGTCGAACACTACATGGGGGGTGTACACTACCCAAAATAGGGCGTGCGCCCAAAAATCACATCAAGTGGGCCCCACCGGATGGTGATGCATCATCGAACCGGGGATGGCACCGCCGACAACCTCCCTATTTGGTCGGTGGGACCATATGGGTCTGGTCCCCCATGGTCTAGGGACCCCAAAAAACTATGGGCCCCACCTTGGTTCATTGTAGATTGCCCTATGGAGGCCCAAACATGCGTTTGGGGCTTTCTGGAGTCAATCTGCAATCCCGAATACAATTTCCTATCATGCAGCATATGATTTTAGGGTAGGAGCTAATACATCCATATAGACAACTAATTGCTAAAGAAAGCAAACTTAGAATGGCCTAATATTTAGTTTTCATGAAATTTTACTATTCACTGTAAAATTTTGTCAAAGTGTGATTTTGTATCATTTTCACACTAGGATCAATGCCTAACATGAAAAGAATATGAAATAATTAAATAATGGAGTGGTGAGAGGAATAATTTTGAAGATTTTAGGTAAAACGGGGTTTTTAAGCCCTAGCGATTGAATGCAAGGGTTGTGGTTGTCCCACAGCCCAATGATTCACATTTACGGGTTTAAAATCATTCGAAGAATATCTCAACCCACTTACCTACAACCTGAGTTGTGACTGTCACTAAAGTATAAATACATCACTGAGTCTCATAGACATGTAAAAAAATAAAATCAAATGTCCAAAATAGTCCCACTGAGGAGTCCCGTCAACCTAGGTCACCTAAGCAAAGCCGTCGTGGTACTGCATGTATGAGAACTCGTCCTGGTCCTCATCATACTCCGGCTCTACCTCCTGGATCTCTGCATCACCTGCATCTAAGACTGGTTCTGGTGGGTGTTGCAAACACCATCCCGTAACGTGGGAGTGAGTGATCAACTCAGTAGAATCATAGAGCAAAGATTAGCATGTTCTCAAATCAATCATGCGATAATAGTAAAGCAGTAAATCAAACAATCCTAATACTGTTGTTAATGCAATATGACATGACATGATGGATGCCCTCACCGACGTTCTCCCTCATACGACACCATCTAACGCTCGCGGCATGCGTGCATCCCGCTCAGTGCTCCACATCTTCCATGCACATGCAATGAAATGGTGATATGATTGCCAAGTTGTTATTAGTCCATTCAAACAGCAAGATTGGGAAACTAAGGTACTTCCCTTATATCAATCCCAACACAGATCCTGTCTAGGGTCGTCACTCCTAGTAATCTCATACGATGTATATTTTGTAGGTCGCTGCAAGGGCTGTCAGGGCTGTTGCTCGCACTCGTTGCACCGCTCCCCCATCACCTTATCAATACAGGCCTACTGTACTCTCACTTCTACGGAAGGGTCATCGCCTCCCGTAGACTCAGAATACGCTCGCGGTCACTACAAAGGACTCGTCGCCTGATCAGTGTAGGCCGACAGTAAGAATATAGTGTCCCATACCAGCATAATCTGCTCACGAGACATAGGTGCTCACTGGTCACTATGGGAAGGTTTGTGGCCCCAGCGTAGGCCGACAGCTCGACCACGGTGTCCCATACCACCATGCCCGGCTCATGAGTCTTTGTGGATCAAGGTACCATGGTTAACAGGGTTTACAATGGTAAGTTCAGTACCCTAGGTTCAAGCAGTTACGACTCATGCAGGGTGAACATACAATGGCCAGTCGGGTTACTTTACGGGCTCGACTAGCACGATCGCATCTCAAGTCGAACGACATGAAGTGCGTAAAACACTTCGTGTGGCCTAACCACTGCTGCCAACTCCAGAACACGGCTCGCGTTCATAAACGATTCGTTCGTGTCAAAGATAGGCCAACCATAAAATTTCTTGGTTACCGACTGCCTGGATTAAGTATAGTCCCAAACAATTATGGAATCACATCAGCAATAATATTAGAGTATTGGAAATGAAATACAACCATATGAGCATGTTAACACATGTTATAGCATACAACTTAAGTAAATCTTGAAGCACATGCATTTCATGCATATAATGAAATCGTGCAATTAGCTAACATGTAGGAAATCTTTTACATCAGCATATTAATTGAGAAAACAATCTCAAACTAATTCATAACACCATTTAATTCAATACATACTAATACAAGCATTTATACAAACACTTACACTACACACTTAAGTCTACATATAGTATGTCGACTCAAACTGTGCATTTAGGCGAATCTCTTCGCCAAACTAATTATGCACGCATTCCTCATATTCTAATGCGACAATAAACCATGTCAATCACATCAGCAAAATATGAATGAAAACAGTACTTCCTACAAATGACTAAAATGCCCTAAATCTCATATTCTTCGCCCGTTTACGAAACAGGCAACGGACAGCATGTTGTACATGTCAAACGGTGTTGCTATCGATAATCTACTATTAAACGACATTGAAAGCGTTGGAAACAGTCAATCAAAGCGTCTAAAATCCGTACCTTTTTCCTTATAGGTGAAGTGATTCGAACGGAGCGTATACGCTTCGTCTACGGCGAATAGAGAACCTAATACACAAGTTCTATCAGCTACTTCGCTATGAAACCAAGGGAACACTAAATCAGCAACTAAATAGGGTATTTTCTTACCTAAAAATGTGGAGAAATCACCGGCCAAGTGATCGGAGTGTGTTGCTAAAGCACGTGCAACAGGTAGGGCAACGACAGGAAAATCCTCTCCTACTCTCTCTCACAAACTCTCACCTTTTCTCTCTGCTAATCTAGGGTTTTTCTCAAATTCGGATGGGAGAGAAGAGTGAGGGTTTCAACCCCTTTTATAAGCACAAAAATGCTCGGAATAAGCTCGGGAACAAAGTTTACTTGATGTATATCTAATTCGGGGCTGTTTCGGTCCAAAAGGACATTTCTGGTGGTCCCCTGGCCGAACGCGATCGGACTTAAGTTCATGCTCATCGGATGTTGCTCTCATTCCGTTTTAAGACCATCAGTGTTCGTAGATCGCACCTGGCAGTCAAGTTTCAGTTCAGCGGTCACCGTACGTAGATCAGGCCTGCAAGTCTCATGATATGAAATAGAAATTTTTCCTGATCCGAGGGTGTAATTTGGCTGAATTCTGACGGTCAGAACGCTTAATACTGACGCGTCAAGTCGTGTGCCAGATTTAAATTTTAAATTCCAAATTAGCCCTATTCTCACTCTTTTCGGTCCAGGCTCAATGAAATAGCCTGTGAATGTCGGTTGGACTTGATTTTTGAAATGATTGTTAGGTCCAACTAGGTGGTTCTAACGGTCTAAGATAGTAAGTATCAGACTTTCGACGTGCGGTCTAGATTCAATACAAAGTTTCAAAGAGGTCCAGAGAACAAACTGGCTTAGAGTTTGATCCGAGGTTATAGAGTATTATAGAGTCATTGGTTCTACTCGATTTGGGTCTTGTAGAACGTATTTAAAGTGATCAGGGACTATTTCCCAGCTACTCTAGCGTTGCGCTAGCTAACTTATGCTTATTTTCTAAAGGAATTAATCCTACGCGATTTCTGGTCGAGTTGGTATTCGAATCCAAGTATGGATTTTTCCAGGGCATTACAAATATGGGCGGTCTAAATGACCTTTCTAAGAAATAAACATCATGGTGGGGTCCATGGAGAATGGCCCCATCACGGAATGATCGTGATGATCCTAGTGGGCCATCGGCCACATCTTAGGGTCCCAAGTGAGATCCAAACCATCGATCGGTTGGCCTCACTTGGCCCATCTCAAAAATATGAAAAACTAGCATAATTTAGCACCCACCATCCGATCTTCTTGCTCATAGGAGTTCCTTAGCACCTTACCTTCAACTTCAATAGATGAGATGAGGAATGGAGGGTTGAGATGGGGTAGGAAAGTGGGCCACCTTGGAGTTTTGGAGAGAGAGGGAGAGGCTTGGAGAGCTCTCATACGTATGAAGGTTTTTGCTTGAGAGAATGAGATGAGAAAATGAGAAAGAGAGAGAGTGTTGTAGAGAGAGATGGAATGATGGGTGATGGAGTGATGGATGTGGTGGTGATGGGTGTAAGAACTTTTGTTGACTTTGGTGGCCTTTTGTATAAGAAAGGTATGGGCATGGAAGACTTTTGTGGCTTGCTTGGGAAAAGGGGTGAAAGTGATGTGTACTTGACATGTACTTGACATGTGATGGATTGATGGATGATTGATTGATGGGATTGATGTGATTAATGTGACACATCATAGAGATTCTCTTGGGTTTCGTAACACGCGGTATTTTCTTCGCACCGAACGTCGGCCTGCAACTCTTGACCAGGGTATCGCCTCGGCGCGCAAGTCGCGGCATTGGAACCGCAGCGATGGCGTGGTCGCTATTGTAATGGTTTGGGTTGAGTCGATACAGGTTATCGGTATATGAATCAGGGTCGCGCGTCGATATCGGTTAAGGGTCGAAGGTTACCTGAATTCGACCGGTAGGACCGCGGAAGTCTACGGAATGGTACGGACTAAGATACGGGTCTTACAGCTCTCCCCTCCTAATAAAAATTTCATTCTTGAAATTTACACAATCATCACAACTAGGCATAACTCAGGAGGAAGAAGAGACATAACATCATCATATAATATCAAAGGTAACATACAAAATACAACACATGGTCAACCATCAAAGAGATGAGGATAATGCTCTCGAATCTCAGCCTCACGCTCCCAAGAAGCCTCCTCCACGGAATGGTGACCCCACTGCACCTTGACCAAAGGAATGACCTTGGTTCTGAGGACCTGCTCCTTCCGATCATGGATACGGACTGGCTGCTTGATGTAAGAAGCGTCCTCACGAACCTCCAGCGGCTGCCAATTAATAACGGAAACAATGTCTGACCCACACTTCCTCAACATGGAGACGTGGAAAACATCATGGACGCCAGACAACTGTGATGGCAAGGCAAGCCGATAGGCCACGACGCCAACACACCTAGTGATCTCAAAAGGTCCTATGAATCTCGGGGCAAGCTTTCCCTTTGCTCCAAATCGAACTACGCCCTTCATGGGCGAGACCTTGAGATACACATGGTCCCCTACATCAAACTCCAAGGGACGACGCCGACGATCAGTAAAACTCTTCTGTCGGCTTTGAGCTGTGCGCATCCTCTGCCTGATGATGTCAATAGCCTCTGATGTCTCCTGCACAAGCTCGGGACCTAGGAGACGACGCTCTCCAACCTCGGTCCAACAACTCGGTGATCTGCATGGTCTACCATATAGTGCCTCAAAAGGACCCATACCGAAGGTCGCCTGATAGCTGTTATTGTACGTGAACTCAGCCAATCGCAGATGCTCATCCCAGCTACCCCCGAAATCAATTGCGCAAGCCCGATGCATATCTTCAAGGATCTGGTTGACCCTCTCGGTCTGGCCATCGGTCTGCGGATGGTACGCGGTGCTGAGATGCAAATCAGTCCCCATCGCTCGCTGAAACCTTTCCTAAAACTGAGACGTGAACCTCGAGTTTCGGTCAGAAACGATCGAGACTGGAATGCCATACAGTCTCATGATCTCCTCGATGAATAATCTCGCAAGCCGGTCCATAGACTAAGTCACACGCATTGTAAGGAAATGTGCCGACTTCGTCAGGTGATCCATAACAACCCAAACAGTGTCATGACCGCGCTGAGTCCTCGGTAAACCCATAATGAAATCAGTCGACACGTGCTCCCACTTCCACATCGGGACGCTCAACGGCTGCAATAGACCAGGAGGTCTCTGATGATCGGCCTTGACACGCTGGCACGTGTCACACTAGGCCACAAACCTGGCAATCTGGCGCTTCATCCACGCCCAAAAATACTGTCATCTCATGTCACGGTACATCTTCATCGAGCCTGGGTGGATAGAAAACCGTGATCGATATGCCTCGGTCATAAGATCTTTGCGCAACTCTGGAATATCCGGGACACATAATCGGCCTCTGAAGCAAAGTCCACCGTATGCACCAATCTGCCAATTTTCCTGACTCTCAGATGTAGCCTCAGCCATATAACTCTGTAATGACTCATCAGCCTGCTGAGCCTCGATCACCCTAGCGATAAGAGAGGGTTGAATCGACAAGCTCGATAACTGTACGATGGAAGACTGCAGGCCGAACTCAAAATTATACGCTCCGATATCCTCAAGCATCCACCACTCCTGAATCATCATATGCGCCTCTAGGCCTCATGGCTGACGGCTGAGGGCATCTGCCACCACGTTCGCCTTACCTGGGTGGTACTGGAGATCAAAATCATAGTCCTTCAGAAGCTCCATCCAGCGCCTCTGTCTCATATTCAACTCAAACTGCGAGAAGAGGTACTTCAAGCTCTTATGATCAGAGAAGAGCTCGAACCTGACCCCATAAAGATAGTGCCTCCACACCTTCAGTGCAAAAACAACTGCAGCCAGCTCTAAGTTATGCGTAGGACAGTTCATCTCATGAACCTTGAGCTGACGAGACGCAAAGGCCACTGGTCTCCCGTGCTGCATCAGGACAGCACCCAAACCGATATGCGAGGTATCAGTGAATACAATAAATCCGTCACTCCCAGAGGGAAAAGTGAGGACAGGAGCGGACGTCAGACGGTCCTTCAACTCTGTAAATGCTCGCTGGCAGGCGTCACTCCAAACAAACTCTGCACCCTTCCGGGTCAACCTGGTCAGCGGGGCTGCGATACGAGAGAAGCCCTCAATGAAACGTCAATAATAGCCCGCCAAACCAAGAAAACTACGGATGTCTGTCGCAGTCGTGCGCTGGCCCCACTGATGCACTACCTCGACCTTCGAGGGGTCTACTACGACACCCTCCCTCGTCACCACGTGACCGAGGAACTTCACCTCCTCCTGCCAGAACTCGCACTTCTCCAGCTTCGCATACAGCTGGTGTGCATGGAGGGTCTGCAAAGTAATCTCCAAGTGCTGCTCGTGCTCCTCACAGGTCCTCGAATAGATCAGAATGTTGTCGATGAAGACTACAACAAACTGATCCAAATAAGGGCGGAAGACCTCGTTCATCAGCTGCATGAAGATCGCGGGTGCATTGGTCAGTCCGAAGGACATGACCTGAAACTCAAAATGACCGTAACGCGTCCTGAATGCTGTCTTCGGAATGTCCTCATCTCGGACCCGAATCTGATGATAACCGGAACGTAGGTCAATCTTTGAAAAGAACTGTGCACCCTGCAGCTGATCGAACAAATCATCAATCGTAGGGAGCGGGTACTTATTCTTGATCGTGACTTTGTTGAGCTCGTGGTAGTCAAAGCAGAGCCTCAACGAACCATCCTTCTTCTTCACGAAGAGTACCGACGCTCCACACGGTGAACTGCTCGGATGGATAAAACCCAACTCTCACAACTTGTCCAACTGCTTCTGCAGTTCCTGTAACTCCAACGGTGCTATACGATACGGGGCCTTCGAAATACGCGCAGTACCGGGCACGAGGTCAATCTGGAACTCAATAAGTCGACGAGGCGGTAATCCCGAAATCTCCTGAAACACATCAGGAAAATCGTATACTATGGGCAAATGGTCGATGCAAGCAGCAACAGGCTCCTCAACAGCGCAGGACATCAAACAAGACAAAGGCTCTCCTCTGGGCTCTACAATGAACTGAAACTGTGGCACGCCGGGTATATAGAACGTGACGGTCCTCACGACGCAGTCCAATATAGCATAGTACTCGGTGAGCCAATCCATGCCCAGGATGACGTCGAACTCAGATATCGATAATACAAACAAATCGACAGGTAGAAAGGTATCATCAACCAGAACGGGGCAAGACAAACAAAATCAGCCCAACGCTGTAGTCCTCCCCAAGGGAGTCGATACTGATAGGCTCTCACCAGCAGACTCCAACGGTAAGCCAGTCGATCGACAGAAGCTCTCGGCCACAAAAGAGTGCGATGCACTGGAATCAAACAGCACACGTGCAATGCACGCAGAAACTGGAAGTATATCCTCAACAACTCCTCCAGAAGACTGCGGGTCCTGCTGAGCCACATAGAATCTAGCCTGAGATGGCTGGGGAGGTGCCTGTCCCCTCTGAGCATGCTGTTGTTACTGCTGAGGTCGCTGAGGTGGTCGAAATTGATGCCTCTGCTGCTGCGGCCTCGGAGGCTGATGCTAATGCTGAGGTGGCCTCGGTGGTGGGGGATGCTGTCACTGCTACTGTGGGGGTCTCTGCTGCTGTGGTGGAGGCTGTTGTGGAGCCCTCTGCTGCTGTGGACCTCTCTGCTGATGATGGGGGCTGAGACACTCCCATAAATGGTGTCCTGTCGCACAGCACCTAAAACAAGTGCTGGTGAACTGTCTTAGAGGTGGTGGTGGAGGTGCTGCTGGTGCACCGAAGGCTGAGAGACCTGTACGCCTCTGCTGCTGTGGTCGACGTTGTTGGGAATCACTGGAAGGATCCTGCCTCTTTCGGTCTCTCCTCTGACCTCGATCAGACTGAGAACCGGCCCACTCTGTCTCAAAAATCTGAGCCTTCCGCACCACCTCCTCAAAGGTCGGAAGATCATGCCCAATCACACGGTTACGAAGACCGTAACGTAAGCCGTCCTCGAAGCGGCGGGCTCTCCCCCCCTCATCATCGACTAGATATGGTGCAAATCTAGATAGTGCAACAAAACGAGCCGCGTACTGGGCCACGGTCATATCGCCCTGCACCAAGGCCTCGAATTCCAACGCTCGCTGTCGTCGGACGTGATCAGGGAAGTACTGTCGGTCAAACTGATCCACAAAATCCTCCCACGTCCATATAAAGTCGGCGCCCGCTGCTCGGGAAACTGATGCCTACCAGTGCTCAGCCTCACCATGGAGAAGAAATACAGCTAATCGAACTCGCCGCTTGGTCGTACATCCTATAGTCTCAAATACCTTCTCCACATCGGCGCGCCATCTCTCAGCTACCGTCGGTTCTGGCTCACCCTGAAAACGCGGGGGATCAAGCGGTCGAAACTCACGAAGGAGGGCACTCGCACGATCCTGCTCTACCTGTGCCGGTGAAATAACTGGCTGCCTGCCCAGCCCATGGAGTGCAGCTGTCACATCCTGTAACATCTGCTACAACTTTGAGGCACTCAGGGATATGGTCGGCTCCGCACCGATCTCTGGTGGAGGAGTGGGATCCTCAGGTGGTGGTGCGGGAGTCGATCGGGTAACTCTCCTGGGCGGCATGTCCTATAGGAAAGAGCGAAGGTGCCTATCAACTTTAAAATTCTCGAAGGCATGCACGTTAAAGGTCTGTAACGAAAAATCACGAAGCTATCCGAACTTCGGGACTTAGTCATTCTATACTCATAGTAAATATGCAATGTTTTTCTCGGTTATTCCCAAGTAATGCTCTGATACCAACTTTTGTCACGCCTCAAACTCAAAAATCGGGCTCACAAAATTCTCGATCACCGAATCCGGCTCCTACAGCCTCCGTAGAACCCCATTCTCGGCTCCTAGCGCCCATTCGCCAGGTTCCGATCCTGGGATGCTACGAGGAGGATTTTCAACGTCAGTTTGATTCGTAATAAGCATAACTAAAAGCATAACCCACAAACAACAATCAAGAACTCCATTACATTTCCACTATGATCAAAAACTTTACAAGTACAATGAGCATAAAGGAAAATACAATGATAAAGAATAAAAACTCCAAAATGATCTGCAACGTGCTCCTGCCTCAGTGCTGCTGCGAGCCAACGTCACCTGTATGCAACGGTCGTGCATAAGCTTATAGAAAGCTTAGAGGGTAGTGAAAGTGTGTGCGCAAGTTAGTAATATGAACATGCAATGTCAGAGTAATGCGGAATATGCAGATGGATCCATGATATCATGAGCCGTACCAAGGCTATGCGATGCAAGACATGAATGGTATCGGCCATCCCAAGGCCATGCAATGTGCAATGCAACTCAAGCATACAGATCCTCATCTATGTCCACACATCAATACAGCTCAAATATTGGATATCACTGGGGTCTAGTACACTCTAAACCAGATTGCCGCCACATCGCGCGTAATAAGGTAAGTGGAAGAGACCTCACTATCCATCTGCCAATATCGGGCGCGACTCGTCAATAGCAGACCCATTCCTAGAGCTGGTCAAACTCAGCTTAGCAATTTCCCCTACACTCGGGTGGGTAAGGCTGCACCCCCTTCCAACCGACCACGACACAGTGGAGAGCGCAACCATCTAGTAATCGGCACTCAACGCTCATCTACCCACTCGGTCTAGACGTTGGAGCAACCTCTTGGTACCATAAGGGTTTAGGGACTTTCACCCAGGGATATCTTAACACCCCATGTAGAATCAAAATTTTGGTATCCAATCCTGCCAACCACGATGCGTCTGTGGAGGCTACGACCCCGATGTCGCTAGGGCGTACAATAACCATATCACACAATGTGAAATGCATGAATTACACTATCCAATCATGTAGTAAATCCTACGCGTATCGTGCGCTCAGGTCGGGCAACACCGCCTAATCGGGAGCCCATAAATAACCTGCCCAAAGGCATATGCTATGATCAGTTACCTCTCAAATCAAGCATACATATGATGCGTATGATCATGAGTCATGGAATTATACTAAACATGTATAATGAGATGAACTATTCTTACAATGCAGATGGGCCTGGACGGCCTTTACATAATAAGTACGGGCCTAATAATGGGCCTTAAGGAGAGTCGTAATGTGGACATCCAACCAACATTACACTCGCAATGTGGACGTCAAACCATCATTGCTCCCAAGGCACGATCGTCGCAAATATCGTTACATAAACCGTGTTGGGCTCACACATTGCAATGGACCTTAGGTACATCCCATTGGGCCTTAAATACATCAAATGAGTTCTATCATATGGGCCTTTTATTCATCAATGGGTCACATCAATGGGTCACATCAATGGGCCACACCAATGGGCCTTAAGTGCAATGCAATGGGTCAAAACCCGTGGGCCTTATTCAAATCAAATGGGCCTAACCCATAGGCCTTCTTATAAGTCAAATGGACCTAACTCATGGGTCTTAAATAAATTAAATGAGCCTAATCCCATGGGCCCTTTTTATAATCAAATAGGCCTAACCCATAGGCCTTTTTAAAATCAAATGAGCCTAATCCCATGGGCCCTAAATTACATTAAATTGGGCCTAATAAAATGTTTACTTTCCATCTAAACTGAGGCCCAATCCTAGTGTTTATTTACAATCCAAACTGTTCATAGGGCCCACTACAATGTTTATTTGTAATCCAAACCATTCATAAAGTCATGGTCAGGGGTAGATCCCACCGTTCAGAATGAATGGTGTGGATAAAATACATAAAACATGGTGGGGCTCACCGTCCAGGGATGGACGGCACGGATAAAACACAGCACGGTGGGCTCCAGCTCCACGGTGCAGCGCTGGACAGTAAAGGAAAACACAAATATCAAGGTGGGCTCCCACCGTCCAGCCGGACGATGGATAAAACACGTGCATCACTGTGGGTCCCATGTGGGTCCCACCATTAAGTTTGTAGGTCATCCAGGCCGTTCATAAGGTCACTCAGACCTGGGGGAAAGGGAAAAACAAATTTCAACTTGATCCAAAACTTCTATGGACCCCAAAATGAGTTTCAATGGTAGATGTTCATTCACACTATTTACTATGATGTGGGCCACCAGAGCATTGGATCAGGCTGATCTTTAGAGGGGGCCCACCTGAGGAGGGGACCCACCTCATGAACGGCGTGGATCAAACATATACATCATGGTGGGGCCCACGGCACCAGCCATGGGTGGCTGGATGACCGCCCGCCCGCCCCAATCGCTACACGCAGCAGCGTGCAGCTACTGCTTGTGTCAGAGGCAGAGGCATCGCCTCTTGTAAAAATTGGGAAAACCCAATTTTTCTGGTGTTTTTCGCACGTGGGGTTCGGTTTACAAAAATCCACCCTGGCCATTGGCTTCCTTGGCTCGGAATGAATCTAACGAGTCTAATGTAGAGTAGTTTTTGTATTTAGAAAATAAAATAAAATAAAATAAAGGGTATTTGAATGGTAGGGGAGCAAATCTCCAATGCTATGGGCCACCCGACCTTCCGACCAGCCCCATCACTTGGCTCAACGCCTAAAACGAGATGGATAAGGGGATGGACAGCTTGGATTTCATACTTACATCAAGGTGGGGCCTAAATAAGGGGACCACCCCAAAAGCTTCTTTCTTTCTCTTTTTTTTTTTTCTTTCTTACAGGGACGTCTAGCGTCCCAGACGCTGGACGGTTTAGCTTTTAAAAAAATTATTACATTATGGTGGGCCCTGATGAAGTGGGCCACCACTGATGAATGTTGTGGGTACAACATGTAAGGTGGGCCCCACTTGGAGGACAAAATAGGTACCTTAAGGTGGGGTCCATTCAAGTGGGCCACCTACCCTATTATATAAAATAAAATAAAATAAAATAAAAAGAAATGAAAAGAGAAAGAGAGAGATGGAGGGTGGGACACGCTTGTGATGGAGGGACCCCGATACTATGGGCCCTCCCTTGCAATGAATCATACAATCAAGTGGGTCCTTTAATACATGGGACCATCAAAATTTAGAATCAACGGTGGGGATCCTTTCCCCACTAATATGGAAGGTCTAGATGACCTTTTCTAAGAAATAAACATCATGGTGGGGTCCGTGGAGATAACCCCATCATGGAATGATCGTGATGATCCTAGTGGGCCATCGGCCACATCTTAGGGTCCTATGTGAGATCCAAACCATTGATCGGTTAGCCTCACTTGGCCCATCTCAAAAACATGAAAAACTAGCATAATCTAGCACCCACCGTCCGATCTTCTTGCTCCTATGAGTTCCTTAGCACCTTAGCTTCAACTTCAATGGATGAGATGAGGAATAGAGGGTTGAGATGGGGTAGGAAAGTGGGCCACCTTGGAGTTTTGGAGAGAGAGGGAGAGACTTGGAGAGCTCTCATACGTATGAGGGTTTTTGCTTGAGAGAATGAGATGAGAAAATGAGAAAGAGAGAGAGTGTTGTAGAGAGAGATGGAATGATGGGTGATGGAGTGATGGATGTGGTGGTGATGGGTGTAAGAACTTTTGTTGACTTTGGTGGCCTTTTGTGTAATAAAGGTATGGGCATGGAAGACTTTTGTGGCTTGCTTGGGAAAAGGGGTGAAAGTGACATGTACTTGACATGTGATGGATTGATGGATGATTAATTGATGGGATTGATGTGATTGATGTGACACATCGTAGAGATTCTCTTGGGTTTCGCAACGCGCGGTGTTTTCCTTGCACCGAACGTCGGCCTACAACTCTTGACCAGGGTATCGCATCGGCGCACAAGTCGCGACATTAGACCTGCAGCGATGGCACGGTCGCTATGGTAATGATCTTGGGTTGAGTCGATACAGGTTATCGACATATGAATCAGGGTCGTGCGTTGATATCGGTTAAGGGTCGAAGGTTGCCGGAATTTGACCGGTAGGACCGCGGAAGTCTACGGAATGGTACGAACTAAGATACGGGTCTTATAAATCTTGACTTGTAAACTTGTGAATTCAATTGAACATTCTTGAATCTTGACTTGTAAACTTGTCTTGTCTTTCGAAGTCGATCTTGCGAGACAATGTCATGGCTTAACATATCTTGACTTGAGCATTGTGCATCACTGATGTAGTCAACATCCATACAAACTGTGCCTTGCTTCATCCATACTGTGTCTTAAACATGTATACAATTTCACAAGTACAAGCAGTGTTTTTGGCACCAAAAATTTGACAACATAAAGGGGCTTCCAACCATAGCACTTACAATCTCCCCCTTTGTCAAATTAGTCACAAAACACACTTACAAGATATATTACATAAAGCAGAATATTTTGTTAAAGAGTCATGCACCAGTTATTATCAACTGGCACATATTTATAATATCATGAACCTGCAAATCAATTCAACATATATTCACATACTCTGCACATACTCCCCCTAAGTAACATACATTGTGCTACTCCCTCCACATAACTTAGACATCTAGTAGACATCCATTCTCCCCCTTTTTGTCACAATAGGACAAAGGAAGTAATGAACAAATGGCAGATGAGTTATGAGAGTGAAAATGATTGGATAATTGGATAAACATTGCATATAATCCTTAAATAGAGATAAGTTAAAAGTAGTAACAATCTCACAAACAGAGAGAGCAGAAGAGTAATAATGTTATTACAGTCCAGTAAAATAAAAAGAACTAATCTGAGCCAAATGAAGGAGTAAGGATAGAAGGATCGAATTGATGCATGCCCATGTTCAAGCGCCTTAGATATTTGTGCATATATTTAAACTGTAAATCATGGGCAACATTCATATTATCTACCTTAACATTCTTATTTTCTACCTTCTCCTTAAGTGCATGTAGACATGCATCAAACTCAGATGGTTCATAATTAGAATCATTAGTAGAATCAGACTTAATTTCTTCAAAAATATCATCCATGTTAATGTCATCAGGAGGAAGATCACCAGCCTCTTCCTCATTTCCAACTTCAGCACTACCATTATCATCACCTTGGCCAGGAAGCACATTTAGCATCATCTTATTAAGGTTACAATAGTTAAATATCAGATGATGGATAGGGGCTTCTCCAATAGGCATGTTGACTAACATATGTGTAGCCAACACAATCATCAAATAAGCAAAAGGGATGTCACTGTGACCTGGATAGAGTCGAAACTGAATAATGGAGTGACAAATCAAGGATGGTAAACAAACATGAACACCTCTTCTAACAGAATGAAGAACACGAAACATGAAGGACGTCAATTCAGATTTATTACCCGATCGAGGATACAAGTTGGACACAGAAATCTTGTGAAGAAGTCTGTATTTGGGTTAAAAAAGCTTTGAGGGGAGCGTATTCCCTTTATGCGTCCATTATAAGTCCAAATTGCATAAGTCTCTAGTGAGCATACATTTTTCAATTTCTCAGGGTTTTTTAGATAAGGTGTGGATAGGAATACCCTCATCATTCATAGGAATTTTCATAAGAGCTGAAATCAAATGACGATCAACGTCAAATGGTCCTTCTCTTGTGGCTATTTTAAAAGTTAAATTTTTTGTTGAAATATTACTTATGCAAGTGAACATGGACTGGGCAATGGACCGGTATGTAAGCCCACCCCAATGCAATAAGTTATCCCAACCTACAGTTTGAAGAATGAGAAGGATATCATACGGAGCAACATGATTTACATCAACAGGACATTCTATAATAACATTCCTCAATCTAATGTCCCATAGAAAAGGTGGATCATCTTCGGAGGATCGAAGATGACGCTTGGTAATAGAAGTAGATCTGGAAGAATATTGACTATGGGATGTTGTCTTTCTTCCTTTAGATGCCATATGCAACAAAGATTTGAAGGAAACAAAGTGTTGCGATGGATTGAGAAATGAGTTTTCTCAAATCAGATTTGGGTGAAGAAAAACTCCAAATCTCAATAAAAATAGAAATAAATAACTTCAAGAAGGAGATAGAAGCAAACTTGACACAAATTCATAAGAAATAAGCAAATGGAACACTAACCTTTATGGATTTGGTAGGTGGATTCGACTGATCAGGCGTCGGCTTGTCAGAGAGGGAAGTTGAAATAAGGAAGAAATGAAAATTTCTCCAATTTAAGTCAATCACAGCGATTTATGACTGGTTGTAGGTTTGCTTCGACCGGTCGTGCTATGACAGGTCAAGGAAATCCTCAACTGGTTGAGTACCACCAAAAATCTGATTTCCTATATATTTCACAAAAATTGAAATCTAACCTAGCAAATATATATAGTATGATACAAATAGGCATAAATAATCATTTTATAATGCACATGCAAAATCAAATTTCAATTTGTTAAACCTGCTTTTGTCAAGTGGTTTAGTGAAAATGTCAGCACGTTGATTCTTGGTAGGGATATATTCTAAAGATATAACCTTTTCTTCTGCTAATTCACGAATATAATGAAATCTAATGTCAATGTACTTAGTACGAGAATGCTGAATTGGATTTTTTGAAATATTTATGGGAATGAAATTATCACAATATAATAATATAGAATCCTATTTAATTCCATAATCACTTAGCATACATTTCATCCAAACAAGCTACGTACATGCATTAACAGCTGCGATATATTCAGCTTCGGCAGTTGAAAGTGATATAGAACTTTGTTTCTTACTAAACCAAGAAACTAAACAGTTTCTGATTTAAAAGCAACCACGACTGGTTGATTTTCTATCATCAAGATTACCATCCCAGTCAGCATCCGAGTACCCAGCTAATTGAACACTAGTCTCATGTGGATACCAGATATCGAGATTAACAGTACTCGCGACATATTACGTAATCCGCTTGACAGTAGTCAAGTGCGATTCTTTAGGATGAGACTGATATCTAGCACAAATACCAGCACTTAGAGCGATATTGGGTCCACTAGTAGTTAAATATAGTAAACTACTAACCATACTCCGATATAATTTTGGATCCACATTTTTACCTGAAGAATCTTTTGAGAGTTTCAAAGTTGTACTCATAAGAGTATCAAAATTCCAACCATTCTCAAATACAAATCTCTTAATTAAATTCATTGAATATTTAGATTGAGAAATGAACATTCCATCAGGTTATTGTTTTACCTGCAACCCAAGGAAGTAATTCAATTCCCCAACCATGCTCATTTCAAACTGAGATTTCATCAAATCTGCAAACTCAATAGTCATGTCAGTACAGGTAGATCCATAAATGATATCATCAATATAAATTTGTACTATTAAAATGTGATCGTTATGTTTTTTAATAAATAGATTTTTATCAATTCATCCCATTTAAAATTATGCTTTAATAGAAATTTTGTTAGTTTCTCGTACTATGCCCTAGGAGCTTGTTTTAAGCCGTAAAGTGCCTTTTTAAGGCGACACACATGATCAACATTTTTGGGGTCTTCAAAACCCATCGGTTGTTCAACATAGACTTCCTCATACAGATCGCCATTTAAAAATGCACTTTTCACATCCATTTGGTAAATCTTAAACTTTCTAAAACACACAATGGATATAAAAGGTCTAATTGATTTAAGACATGCTACTGGTGTGAAGGTTTCATCATAATCAATACCTTCAATTTGGGTGTAACCTTGAATCACTAACTTAGCCTTATTTCTAATTATATTGCCAAGCTTATCAGACTTATTTTTTAAAATTCATTTGGTTCCAATGATGTGTTAATCTTTAGGTCTAGGGACGAGATACCAAACCTCATTTCTTGCAAATTGGTTAAGTTCTTCTTGCATTGCAAAAATCCATTTTTTATCAGTAAGAGCTTCTCTTACATTTGAGGGTTCTGTCTGTGATATAAAACATATGTAATTACATATATCCTTAAGTTGTTTACGGGTACGAACACCAGTGAGAGGGTTTTCAAGAATCTGTGTGGTTGGATGAACTTTAACAGTAATCAGTTCAGAATTAGTCTGATTAGATAAAGTATCAGGTTTATCAATTACAAGAACTTCATCATTATCAGAACTTGAGACTGGTGTGTTTAAGTGATCATCAATGACCATATTGTTGGACTCTTGAATCACACCAGTCCTTTTGTTTAGAACACTATAAGCTCAACTGTTTAAAGAATATCCTAGAAAGATCCCTTCATCACTCTTCGTAACTTTCCCAGATTTTCACAATCTCATAAAATATAGCACTTACTGTCAAAAACTCGAAAGTATTTGACAGTAGGCTTTTTATCGAACCAGATTTTGTAAGCAGTTTTTTTATTACCTTTACTAGTGTAAACCCGGTTAATGATATAGCAAGCTGTATTGACTGCTTCAGCCCAAAGATTCTTAGAGAGCTTCATGTTATTTAACATGACATTAGCCATTTCTTGAAGCATTCTATTTTTCCTTTCAACTATACCATTTTGTTGTGGATTTTTGGGCGCTGAGAATTCATGTAATATTTCCTTGTCGCTACAGAACTTCTCAAAACTTCTATTCTCAAATTTGGATTCATGATCACTGCGAATCTTACTGATTTGAGAACCTTTTTCTGTTTGAATCCTTTTGAGAACTTTTCTTACTTCTTCAAGGGTTTCAAATTTGTCCCTTAAGAAGACTACCTAAGTTTATCTGGTAAAATCATCTATAATTACCAGGATATATCTTTACCACCTCGACTCTCCGTCCTGGTAGGTCCTATAAGATCCATATGGAGAAGCTTGATTGGCATTGGAATTCACCTTTTTATGTGAGTTCCTTGCTTGTTTGTCAATCTAGCATTCACCACATATTTTATCTATTTTTTTACAGTTTGGGTAGACCTCTTATAAGTTCTCATTTGCTCAATCTATATAGATTTCGATGGTATACAAGTCCAAGACGTTTGTGCCACGAATCAATCTCATCTGTATGGACCATGCAACATGATTGATTAGATGAGCTGGATTCACTAACAATATAGAAGTTTTTAGACATTCTACGTCCAGTTAGTATTACTGAACCCTTGTTGTTTAGAATCTCACAGCTTTGATTGGAAACCTTTACACTTTGGTTATTGTCGCATATTTGAAATATGCTTTACAAGTTATGTTTTAGTCCTTCAACATATAAGACATTCTTGAACAAAGGAAGGTTATAAAGTTGAATCGTACCTTGGCCCATAATCTTACAGTTGCTGCCATCACCAAAAGTGACTAACCCATCAGTCATATCTTTAAGATCGGTGAATAAACTTTTATCACCAATCATATGTCTTGAACATCCACTATCTAGATACTACTTTGAATGGCCTGTAGCTTTGAAAGCTATGTGGGAAACCAAGCAGGTACCCTTTGGAACACATTTCATAACCATTTTGGGTTTAGGTGGATAGTTGGTCTTCTTTCGATTGTAAGAGTTATAAGTATGACCTAGTGAGTTAAACATTATAAGCTCCTTAAGTAAATCAACTATCTTTTTAGCCAAAGGACTATGGTTTCTCTTTTTATAGTTGATATGGTTTTTAGGTTTTTGAAAACATTGAGAGTTTTTAGAAAACATTTAATCTTTCTCTTTTGAGTTTAAAGTCTCTCCCTTTACGAACTTGGGAGGAATGCTATTCGGTTTAGGAGGAACACTCTTATCATAGCCGAGGCCGGATAAATCGCCACATTTTCTCAATCCTGATAAAAGTTTTTCTAATTTAGGATCACCTTGGGCATATTTCCAGATTTCCTTTAAACTCAAGAGAGAAGAGACTTCATGTTTTAGTTGTTCATTTTCAGATTAAAGATTTTCAATCTGGGAGGTTTTAAAATCCAAATCGCATTTTGTCTTTTGAAAACAGACTGAAATATGGGACTTTTCTAAAACAAGAGATTCATAAATATCATTAAGTTTTAAAAATTTCTCTTTTTGAAGTTTCTATTTCACTGCAATTTTACAACTTTCCTTGTATAGGGCATTATAAGCATCTTGAAGATCATCTTCATTTTCACATTCACTATTCAGATTTACTTCACTTGTTGAATCATTATCTGAAAATGTGAATTTAGCTAGAGTCATAAGGACTTTAACATCACTACCCGACTCGGTTTCAGAATCTTCTGATTCAGAGGAGGCTTCAGAATCAGACAACTCATCCCAAGTAGCCAACATACCCTTCTTCTTTTTGGGTTGGTCCTTTTTAGGACACTTGTTTGCTAAATGCCCATATTCTTGGCAGTTGTAACATGGACTATCTTTTAAAGATTTTCAAGTCTTAGATTTTGATTTAGATCTCTTCTTATCATTAGCTTTTTGAAAATCAACCCTCTTTTTGCTTTTGAAAATTTTGTAAAACTTTTTCACTAAAAGGGCCATATTGTCTTCAGAATTTTCTAAATTAGAATTTAAATCATTTTCTTGAAAACCATTTTTAGAAGTTTTTAAGGCTATAGATTTACCTTTTGGAGCTTTAAAGGTTAATTCATAAGTCTGTAATGAGCCAACTAATTCCTCAACTCTCATAGTATCCGTATCACGAAGTTCTTAGATCGCAGTTACTTTAGAATTGAACCATTCAAGAAGTGAGCGTAATATTTTTGCACACACTTTACTTTCTGGGATTTTATCTCTAAGACCCCATATAGAGTTCACTATGTCATTTAATCTAGTGTAGAAGTCCATAAACATTTCATTTTCTTCCATATGTAATTCCTCAAATTTGGTTGTGGGGATTTGGACTTTAGATTTCTTGACAATTAATGTACCCTTGTGTGTCATTTCAAAAATATCCCAAGCTTCCTTTGCAGTATCACAGGATATAATTCTTTTAAATTCATTCAGTGATAGTGCGGAAGTGATTGTATTTAGTGCTTTAGTATTTGCACTACTCTCAGTTTTCTAAAGTGTGGTCCATGAGAAATAAGGTGTTACTCTCATTGATTTTGAACCATCGATCCCAGTTACTTTAGTGGTAGGAGGGGTCCATTCATTCATTGTGCCTAGCCACACACTTTCATACATGGATTTGAGGAAGATCCTCATCCTGGCTTTCCAATAGGTATAATTGGTGCCATTGAAAGGTGGAGGCCTAGTGATTGAAAGGCTATTAAAATTTGACATCTTAATTATAGCTTAGATCGATTAGCTCAGGAAATAAATACAAATAAATAAAAATTAAAAAGGGCTTTTAGGCTCTGATACCACTTAGGCTCTGATACCACTTGAAATGGTTAGGCTATATGTCCTTGAGGGGGGGGGGGGGGGGGGGGGGGTGGGGGTTGAGTAGGATTATGCCAAAAAAAATAATTTAACATCGGAATTAAAGAAAGACCGATAGCAAAATAAAGAAATTAATTCACAATGTTGAATTAAAATGCAACCTCAAAATTCAAGTCGTGAGAGGTTGATACAAATGTTGTTCTAAGGATAACCTTACACCAAAAACCTGAGTTTATGGTAGGACAACCTTATTTCTAGAAAGGTCTTTGTATCAAAAACTCAAACTGAAGAGGAGTAAATAAATAACAAGGAACCGAAATAAATTGCAGGAATTTAAATCTAAATTATTACAACAGTCCCAACTGTGCTTGAAATATAAATATTACAACATTCACATCCACACATACATCCCACAATTCCGAATGATGAAAGATAGGAAATATAAAACACACATCAACAAAACACAAAGAATTATAGTGGTTTGCATGTGTACACCAACTGTTAAAAAATAGCTACAAAGATTGCTACTCCACTCCTAATATTCTCACACAGGGGATATTAGCGATCACTATCAAAATAGGTTTTCACAGGTTCACCCAAAACCTTCACAATTGTGTCTTTTAGAAAAGCACTTACATAATTCAAAAACCCTACTTCTAAGTTTTCTGGTTCTCCTCAGATAACCAGCATAATGAGATTTTTCTGGCTTAATCTCAAAAGAAACTAAAAGGAATGAAATTTACAATTAATCTAAAATACTTGAATTTCTCCTTTTGTTGTAGCCCGAAAGATCCAATCGGAGTAGATGATTGAATGTAGAAGGTCAAAGTCCAATACTCACTTTATAATGGTTCTAGTTTCTAATTGATTTTAAATTAAACCAGTTGGGCTAACTATATTTGATTTTGATTCCAAGAAAAAGGAATATCACAATTCCTCTTTTCAATTAAGATTGGAATGTAGAAACAAAATCAAATTAAATAAAGGTAACAAAAGAGAATTTAAATTATGCACAAAGTAGCTTAAAATGAACACAAACTTATCTTAGAGTGATCCCTTAATTTTACTTGAATTTCTATATGAAACTCTGAAATTCGTGCTCAATTTATAGTTGCAGAAATTGCATATTCGACTGGTCCTGTGGACACTACAACGGGTCGTAGGAGAACAGATTTTTAATTTTTTTAGCACAATCGGTTAAAACCGTTCCATGACTGATCGTAGGGTGTTTACAACTGGTCGTAGGTTGCTCACAACTAGTCAAAACCAAGTAAATTTCAACGTCGTAGTTTGAGTCATAAGTGCATGATTGGTTGAAGGAGTAGTCGACATTGTTCATATGATTGGTCGAATAGAACCCAGGACCGGTTGACACTTTACAAAAAATTCTGAATTTTTGCAACAAACTTATGACTGGTCCAGGAAAATCTTAGACAGGTCGAAGCAGTGCAAGGACTAGTCAAGCAAGGTCCAGGACTAGTCTTAGAACCGACTAAATTGCCAAATATGAAACATTTGGATTACGTATCCAAAATAACCTACTCTAAAGGTCAACCTAAGGTCAAACATACCTTAATAGTGAAGTAAGGACATTGAACTCTTAAGATATGTACCCTTTAAAGAAAGTGAAGCTTGAAGTCTTGATGTAGCTTTTCCTTAGAAGCTTTAATTACACAATCTTAAATCTTGACTTGTAAACTTGTGAATTCAATTAACCATTCTTGAATCTTGACTTGTAAACTTGTCTTGTCTCTCAAAGTCAATCTTGTGAGACAATGTCGTGGCTTGATGTATCTTGACTTGAGCATTGTGCATCACTGACGTAGTGAACATCCATACACACTGTGCCTTGCTTCATCCATACACGCTTCATCCATATTGTTTCTTGAACATGTATACAATTTCATAAGTACAAGCAGTGTTTTTAGCACCACATATTTAACAACATAAAGGGGCTTTCAATAATAGCACTTACACTTTCTTAAAAGATTGATGCTTGACTTTCTTATCAAAGGCAGAGGAAATCCTTGCTTGATATAATTGCAATCACTGATGAGGTGCCAACCATTTTTCATCAAGCAAGTCTAATTCTGCCAACCTTATTCTTACACTCTCATCATCTGTAATCGACTGGTACACTGCCACTTTAAGTGAGGTGACTTGTGTTTCAATCAGAATGACAGCCACTACGCCACAAACTAGCCAATATGGTGTACCATTCATTGCTGTCTAATGAGTAGTCTTGTAGGCCCATATAGCCTCTTGCTTATTCCCAGTCACTATCTTTTTTAGTATTTTCACAATCGTCTTGTTAAATGCATCTGCTAGCTCATTAGCTGGTGGATAGTTGTAAGTGTTATGGCTGATAGCTCCTTTATTTTGTCAAATTTTGTGGTGCCAAAAACACTATCTATGTCTTGTGTAGTATGCGGATATATATGTTCAAGGCACTGCATCACAATGCTTCAAGTTGAGAATGAAGCTCTACTTCAAGACCTGCAAGGTCAAGTACATTGTCCACTCCCGTAAACTTCAAAGATCAGAGTCTTTCAAGAGCTACATCTAAAGACAAGTTCTTGCTCACGACTTAAGTACAGTTCAAGACTCAAGATAGTGTACACCTCAAGATGGAGTTTTCAAGTTCTAGAAGATCTTAAGTTCAAGTTAGATCAAGTGTAGAGATCTCAAGCTTCATAATCTTCAAAGGTTAACCATCTTCTGAAGAATTAAAGTCTCAATGTTCATACATCACTTTCAAGGTATGATTGACCTTAGATTGACCTTATGGTATGTCATTTTGTATACATAAGTCAAATTGAATCACTTAGTAAGTGTTTAGACTATTTTAAGACTAGTCTTAGACCCTGTTCAATTAGTCGTAGCACTGGCTCGACCAGTCTAAGAAATTCCAGGACCAGTCCTAAGTTTATTGCAAATTTTTAAAACTTTTTAGTTCAACTACGACCAGTCCTAGACTGTGCTCGACCGGTCATGTGAACGGTGTATAACTCGTTCACGACTAGTCCTGTAACTATGACTTAAACTACAATAATTAAATCAGACTGTCTTCATCTAGAAATGAGCATGTCACGACCGGTCACGGATAGCCTTCGACCGGTCGTGGACATTCTTCAACCAATCATGGAACGGTTTCATTTGATCACGCTCAAAAATTTAAAAATCCGTTTCTCTTACGACCGGTCGTAATATCCATAGGACCAGTCATAGACGAGTTTTTATAACTATAAATAGACAATGAATTTTAGAGCTTGATAATTAAATAAAAGTAAAATCAAGGCATCACTCTGAGATAAGTTTGTATTCTTTTTAAGCTACATTGTGCATATTTAATTTTCTCTTTTGTTAGCTTTGTCGTATTGATTTTGTTTCTATATTCCAATCTGATTTGAAAGAGGAATTTTTGTAATTATTCTTCTTGGAATCAAAATCAAATAGAGCTAGCCTAACTTGATTTAATTTAAAATCAATTGGAACTTAGAACTATATTAAAGTGAGTATTGGACATTGAACTTTTATATTTGAACTTCTACTCCGACTTGGTGCTTCCGGGCTATAACAAAAGGAGAAATGTAGGTATTTTATATTTATGTAAATTTCCTTCTTTTTATTTTATTTGAGATTAAGACAAAAAAATCTTAATCTATTGGTTATCTGAGGAAAGCCAGAAAACTCAGAAGTGGGGTTTTTTTTTAAAAAAAATTGTGTAAGCCCACTGAAAGACACAATTGTGAGGGTTTTAGGTGAACCTATGAAAAACCTATTTTCGTGGTGAACGTTAAAATCCATTGTGTGAGGATATTAGGAGTAAAGTAGCAAGCTGTGTGGCTGTTGTTTAACAGTTGGTGAACACACAGGCGAACCACTATAACTCTTTATGTTTTTTGGATGTGTGATGTATTTTTCCTATCTTTTATCATTCAAAATTGTAGGATATATGTATGGATGTGATGTTGTAAAATTTACATTTCAAGCATTGTGGGAATGTTGTAATAATTTAGATTTAAATTCTTTCAATTCATTTTTTTTTATTCCTCTTCGGTTTGAGTTTTTAATACTCAAGTTCTAGTAAGGTTGTCCTACCTCAAAATATTTTATTTTCTGGTGTCATCTTGTCCTTAGAACCAAGTCTGCATCAACCTCTCAATACTTGATTATTGAGGCTGCATTTCATTTCAGCATTGTGAATTGCTTTTCTTTATTTGGCTATCATATTCTTTAATTCCACTATATTTTTTAAAAATTTGGCATAGTCCTATTCACCCCCCCCCCCCCCCGCTAGGACATATAGCTTAGCCTTTTCAAGTGGTATTAGAGCCTAATAGCTCGTATTAATTGTTATATTTTTGGATTTATTTCCTGAGCTAACTGATCTAAGCTATATATAAGATGTCAAATTTTGATAACCTTTTATTCACTAGGCCTCCATCTTTTGATGGCACCATTTATGTCTATTGGAAAGCCAGGATGAAGATTTTCCTAAAATCCATGGATGAGAGTGTGTGGCTAGCCACAGTGAATGAATGGAACCCTCCTACCACTGAAGTAACTGGAATCGATGGATCCAAATATATGAGAATTGCACCTTATTTCTCTTGAACCACACTTTAAAAAAGTGAGAGTAGTGCAAATGCAAAAGCACTAAATGCAATCACTTGTGCACTATCACTGAATGAATTCAAAAGAATTATATCCTATAATTCTGCAAAGCAAGCCTGAGATATTTTAGAAATGACACACGAGGGAACATCAATTGCCAAGAAATCTAAAATTCAAATCCTCATAACTAAATTTGAGAAAATACGTATGGAAGAAAATGAAATGTTCATGGACTTCTATACAAGATTAAATGACATTGTGAACTCTTTGTGGGGTCTTGGTGATAAAATCTCAGATAGTAAAATTTGTGCAAAAATACTACGCTTACTTCCTGAATGGTTCAATTTTAAGGTAACTGCGATTCAGGAACTTCATGATACTAACAATATGAGGGTAGAGGAATTAGTTGGCTCTTTACAAACTTATTAGTTAACTTTTAAATCTCTAAAAGGTAAATCTATTGCCCTTAAATCTTCTAAAAATAGTTTTCAGGAAAATAATAACAATTCTGATTTAGAAAACTCTGAAGATTGACATGGCCCTTTTAGCGAAAAAGTTTTATAAAATTTTTAAAAATAAAAAGAGGGTTGATTTTCAAAAATCGAATGATAAGAAGAAATCTAAACCTAAAACACGAAAATCATTAAAAGACAGTCAGTGTTACAACTGCTATGAATATGGGCATTTAGTAAAGAAGTGTCCTAAAAAGGAAAAACCCAAAAAGAAGAGTATGATGGCTACTTCGTATGAATCCTTTGATTCTGAAGCCTCTTCTGAATCAGAGGATTCTCAAATTGAGTCGGGCACTGAAGTTAAATCCCTTATGACTCTAGCCAAGTTCACTTTTTCATATGATGATAATTCAACTAGTGAAGAAAATCTGAATACCCTGATTGAAAATCTTAAATATGGAAATGAAAAACTTAAACTTGAAGTCTCTTTACTTTTGAGTTTAAAGGATACATAGAAGTATGCCCAAGGAGATCCAAAGTTAGAAAACATTTTAACCGGATCAAGAAAATGTGATGACCGATCTGGGTTAGGCTACCAAAAAAATATTCCTCCTAAATAGAAGAATACTCCTCCCAAGTTTATAAAAGGAGAGACCTTAAACCCAAAAGGAAAAAGTACAAATCAAAATTTTTCTAAAAATATCAAAACTTTTCAAAAACCTAAAAGCAACTATATCGACTATATAAATTAGATTTGAAACCCTTTAGCTAAAAAAATAGTTGATTTACTTAAGGAGCTTTTAAAATCTAACTCAGTAGGTCACTCTTACAACAACTATAAACAAAAGAAGAGACCAACTATACTTCTAAACCCAAAACAGTTATGAAATGGGTTCCTAAGGTTACCTGCTTGGTTTCCCACATGACTTTCAAAACTATAAGTCATTCAAAGTGGTACCTAGATAGTGGATGCTTAAGGCATATGACCGGTGATAAAGGTCTATTCACCGATCTCAAAGACATGACTGATGGTTTAGTCACATTCGATGATGGCAGCAACTGCAGGATTATGGGCCAAGGTATGGTTCAACTCTTTAACCTCTCCTTATTTAAAAATGTTTTATACGTTGAAAGGTTAAAACACAATTTGTTAAGCATATCTCAAATATGCGATAACAATCATAGTGTAAAATTTTCTAATCAAGGTTGTGATTTTCTAAATAATAAGGGTTCAGTAATTTTAAGTGGCCGTAGAACTTTTAAAAACTGCTATATTGTTAGTGAATCCAGCTCATCCAGTCAATCGTGTTACATGGTCCACATTAATGAGATTGATTTGTGGCATAAATGCCTTGGACATGTACACTACTGAAATTTGTATAGATTGAGCAAAAGAGAACTGATAAGAGGCCTACCAAAATTATAGAAAGTAGACAAAATATGTGGCGAATGCCAGATTGGCAAGCAAACAAGGAGCTCTCACAAAAAGGTAAACTCCAATGCCACATCAAGACCACTCGAGCTTCTTCATATGGATCTTATAGGACCCACCAGGACAGAGAGTCGAGGTGGCAAAAAATACATTTTGATAATCGTGGATAATTTTGCTGGATTTACATGGGTAGCCTTCTTAAGGGATAAATCAGAAACCATTGAAGAAATAAAAAGGGTTCTCAAATGGATTCAAACAGAAAAAGGTTCTTAAGTCTGTAAGATTCATAGTGATCATGAATCTGAATTTGAGAATAAAAGTTTTGAGAAATTCTATAGCTATCAGGGGATATTACATGAATTCTTTGCAGCCAAAACACCACAATAAAATGAAATTGTTGAAAGAAAAAATAGAATGCTTCAAGAAATGGCTAATGTAATGTTGAATAGTATGAAGTTATCTAAAAATCTTTGGGCTAAAGCCGTAAATACTGGCTGCTATATAATTAACTGGATTTATACAAGTAAATCTAATAATAAAATAGCTTATGAAATGTGGTTCAATAAGAAGCCTACTGTCAAATACTTTCAAGTTTTTGGCAGCAAGTGCTATATTTTCTGTGACTGTGAAAATCTGGACAAGTTCGACACTAAAAATGATGAAGGGATCTTTTTAGGATACTATTTAAACAGTTGCGCATATCGAGTATTGAACAAGATGACCAGTGTGATTCAAGAGTCCATCAATGTGGTCATTGACAATCACTTAAATACACCTGTCTCAAGTCCAGATAATGATGTTCTCTTAATTAACAAACCAGATGTTTCATCAATTTAAACTAACTCATAATTGATGACTGTTAAAGATCATCCAACCACTCAGATTCTTGAAAACCCTCTCACTGGTGTTCGCACTTGTAAACAACTTGAAGACATGTAATTATGTATGTTAAAACATCCCAGATAGAACCAACAAGCGTAAAAGAAGCTCTTACTGACGAAAACTGGATAGTTGTGATGCAAGAAGAGCTTAACCAATTTGTGAGAAATGATGTTTGGTATCTTGTTCCTAGACCTAAAGATAAACATATTATTGGCACTAAGTGGATTTTTAAAAATAAGTCTGATGAACTTGATAATATAATTCGAAACAATGCTAGACTGGTTGTATAAGGGTACACTCAAATTGAAGGAATTGATTATGATCAAACCTTTGCCCCAGTGGCTTGTCTTGAATCAATTGGACTATTTATATTCATTACTTGCTTTAGAAAGTTTAAAATTTATCAAATGGATGTAAAAAATATGTTTTTAAATGGTGATCTGCATGAAGATGTTTATGTTGAACAACTAATGGGTTTTAAAGACCTTAAGAATGCTGATCATCTCTATTGCCTAAAAAAGGCTCTCTACGGTTTAAAATAAACTCCCAGGTCATGGTACGAGAAATTGACTGGGTTTTTACTAAGTCATAATTTTTAAATGGGAAGTGTTGATAAAACTCTTTTTGTTAAGAAACATAACGATCATATCTTAATAGTGCAGATCTATGTTGATGATATTATTTATGGATCTACCTGTACTAACATGACTGTTGTGTTTGCATATTTAATGAAATCCAAGTTTGAAATGAGCATGGTTGGGGAATTGAACTATTTCCTTGGGTTACAAGTAAAATAACAACCTGACGGTATATTTATTTCTCAGACGAAATATGCTTTGAACTTGATTAAAAAGTTCAGATTTGAGAATGGTAAGAATTTTGATACTCATATGAGTACAAACTTAAGACTCTCAAAGGACTCTATAGGTAAAAGTGTGGATCCTAAATTATATCATAATATGATTGACAGTTTACTTTATTTAACTGCTAGTGGACCTGATATTGCTTTGAGTGTTGGTATTTGCGCTAGATATCTGTCTGATCCTAAAGAGTCACATTTAACTGCTGTTAAGCGGATTATGTGATATGCATGTTTTGTGATTGTGGAGTAGTAGCAATTTTTTTTTTGGATATATGTGTTTAACTCAGGGTGAGTATGTGAGGAGATGTTTTGCCTAGTTCATGATGTTATGTGCTAGTTGATGACAACTGGTGCATGATTCTTTAACCAGGCTGTAACTAGTTTTCTTTTATAACTGGTGCATAAATCTTGTGTACCTATTAATCATATTATTGTTAAGTGTGTTTTGTCACAAATTTGACAAAGGGGTAGATTGTAAGTGCTATGGCTGATAGCTCCTTTATTTTGTCAAATTTTGTGGTGCCAAAAATACTATCTATGACTTGTGTAGTATGAGGATATATATGTTCAAGGCGCTGCATCACAATGCTTCAAGTTGAGAATGAAGCTCTACTTCAAGACATGTAAGGTCAAGTACATTGCCACTCCTGTAAAATTCAAAGATCAGAGTCTTTCAAGAGCTACATCAAAAGACAAGTTCTTGCTCAAGACTCAAGTACAGTTCAAGACTCAAGATAGTGTACAACTCAAGATGGAGTCTTCAAGTTCTAGAAGATCTCAAGTTCAAGCCATATCAAGTGTAGAGATCTCAAGCTTCATAATCTTCAAAGGTCAACCATCTTCTGAAGAATTGAAGTTTCAATGTTCATACATCAATTTCGAGGTATGATTGACCTTAGATTGACCTTAGGGTAGATCATTTTGTATACATAAGTCAAATTGAATCACTTTGTAAGTGTTTGGACTATTATAAGACTAGTCTTTGACCCTGTTCAACTAGTCCTAGCACTGGCTCAACCAGTCCAAGAAATTTCAGGACCAGGCCTAAATTTGTGGTAAAATTTTAAAATTTTTTGGTTCAGCTATGACCAGTCCTGGACTCTACTCGATCCATTGTGTGAAAAATGCACGACTTGTTCACGACCAATCATGCAGCTACGACTCAAACTACAGTGAATAAATCAGACTGTCTTCGACCAGTCGTGAGCATGTCATGACCGATCATGGACAACCTTTGACCGGTCATGGACATTCTTCGACTAGTCGTGGAACAGTTTTATCCGATCTCATTCAAAAATTAAAAAATCCATTCCTCCTACAACAAGTCATAGTGTCCACAGGACCAGTCATACATGAGTTTCTGTAACTATAAATAGACGACGAATTTCAGAGTTTGATAATTAAATACAAGTAAAATCAAGGCATCACTCTGAGATAAGTTTGTGTTCTTTTTAAGCTACATTGTGCATATTTAATATTCTCTTTTGTTAGCTTTGTCGATTTGATTTTATTTCTATATTCCAATCTGATTTGAAAGAGGAATTTCTGTATTCCTTCTTCTTGAAATCAAAATAAAATAGAGCTAGCCCAACTTGATTTAATTTAAAATCAATTAGAACCTAGAACCATATTAAAGTGACTATTGGATATTGAACTTCTATATTCGAACTTCTACTCAGATTTGGTTCTTCTAGGCTGCAACAAAAGGAGAAATTCAGGTATTTTACATTTGTGTAAATTTCCTTCTTTTAGTTTTATTTGAGATTAAGCCAGAAAAATCTCAATCTATTGGTTATCTAAGGAAAGCCAGAAAACTCAGAAGTGGGGTTTTTTTAAAAAAAATTGTGTAAGCCCACTGAAAGACACAATTGTGAGGGTTTTAGGTGAACCTATGAAAAACCTATTTTCGTAGTGAATGCTTAAATCCATTGTGTGAGGATATTAGGAGTGGAGTAGTAAGCTGTGTGGCTGTTGTTTAATAGTTGGTGAACACACAGGTGAACCACTATAACTCTTTATGTTTTGTAGATGTGTGATGTATTTTTCCTATCTTTTATCATTTAAAATTGTGAGATATATGTGTGGATGTGATGTTGTGAAATTTACATTTCAAGCATTGTGGGAATGTTGTAATAATTTAGATTTAAATTCTTGCAATTCATTTATTTTTATTCCTCTTCGGTTTGAGTTTTTGATACTCACTCAAGTTCTAGTAAGGTTGCCCTACCTCAAAACATTTTTCTTTATAGTGTAAGCTTGTCCTTAGAACCAAGTTTGTATCAACCTCTCAATACTTGATTATTGAGGCTGCATTTTATTTCAGTATTGTGAATTACTTTCCTTTATTTGGCTATCATCTTCTTTAATTGCACTATTTTTTAAAAAAAATTTGGCATAGTCCTACGAGTGATGATTACAAAATTTTAGACATAGCTTTTTCATGCCCCTATTCTTAAAAAGAGTACTATTATCGGTTATGATTTTGTTCGAGATACTATGACGATAAATTATTGCATAACCGGTGAAATTGACAACGTCCTTTTTTTTTACATTTCGTAATGTAATTTCCTTTGTCCATTTAGAGAAATAATCCATTGTTGCTACTATATACTGCTTTCATTTAGATGATGGTGGATTTGTAGACCAATAACATCAAGTCCCCAGGTGGCAAAGGGCCAAGAAGCGGCTGTCTGATGAAGGTCCTTGGGAGGCATATGTATGATATCCCCATCAATTTGACATTCATGGCATCGCTTCGCATAATCTATAGCATCTTTAAACATTGTGGGATAATAATATCTCATCCGATGCACTCGATGAAATAAATTTTGGCTAGCTTGATGCGCTCCACATTCCCCGAAATAGGCCTCTTACAACACTTGCATTGGTTCTGGTTTATCCAGACATTGTAGCAAAATTTCATTATAAGATCTTTTGTATAACACTTCATTACTCATAATGAATCTTTTCGATCTCTTCCTAACTCGTTATCTCTGCATTGGGTCTTCTGGTAGGATATCATATTTGAGGTAATCAACAAAAGGTTGACGCCAATTATCTGTTGTCACCTCCAAACATGATATGGGGAGTGCTTCAGTGACTTCATTAATTATTTCTAATGAGGGCAAGAATCTTCTTTCTTCTATTGTCACCCGTAGGGGGCTTTGATCTGGATAAGATAAAGCCACTACTAAGCTAACTAAAGCATCCACCTTTACATTCTCACATCACAACACATGCTTAATTTTGACACGATGGAACTGTTCTAACAATTGTTATGCTTTCCGACAATATGGTAGAAGCTATTGCTTTCTTATTTCAAACTTGGTCGTTAGTTGATTTATGATCAACATGGAATCCCCAAAAATCTGCAGTGTTTTTATTTTAATTTCCCAAGTTATCTCCATTCCAATAATGAGAACATTACACTTAACTTCATTGTTTGTGCATGCGATACCCAATGTGAAAGAATAAGGTAAGAAATCACCTTGGGGGTGATAAATATCACTCCAGCACCTGCTCCTACCGCTCGGGATGCACCATTGAAAAACATTTGTCATGAGCCTGACAATTCAATCATCATAACTTGTTCATCAGGAAATTCATCAGAAACAATTTCATTGTCTATTACTGGATGAGTTGCCAAGAAGTTGGCCACTACTTACCCCTTAACTACTTTCGGCGACTCGTAAGTGATCGTATATTTTGAAAGTAATAACATCCATTTCACCACTCTTCCTGATAACATCATCCTTGTCATTAAGAACTTTATGGGGTCTACTTAAGAGATCAAGATTATGTCGTGGGAAAGGTAATAATGTCCTAGTTTCTGGACAGCGAATATCAATGCCAAGCATACTTTTTCAATCGGAGAGCAATTGCATTTTGTGCCTATTAGAGTTCAACTCAAATAATAAAGCGCTCTTTCTTTCTTGTGTTCATTCATTTGTGCCAACAAGGCTCCTAATGAATTTTCAGCTGTAGATATGTATAGAATAAGAGGTTTACCCTTCACAGGAGATGCTAGCACTGGGGACTATTTCAACAATTCCTTTATCAAATCAAATGCATTCTGACAAGACATGTCCCATACAAACTCCGTTCCTTTCTTCATCATATGAGAAAATGGCTGACATCTTCCTACCAAATTTGAAATAAAATGGTGAATGTATGCCAATTTCCCCTGCAGGCTTTTTAATTCTTTCAATGTTTTTGGGGGCTATATGTCTTAGATTGCCTTGACTTTTCCTAGATCGATCTCGATTCCCCTATGCCTTAAGACGAAGCAGAGAAATTTTCCAGATTAGCTAGATTCATCTTCAGTTATTTCTTTCTTAGTCGACGGAAGACTGAAGCCAGATGCTCGTGGTGTTCTTCGTAGTCATTTAATCTAACTACCAAATCATCCACGTAACACTTAACATGTTTATGTATCTTGTCTTGAAATATATTTTACATTGCCCTTTTATAGGTTATGCCCACATTCTTAAGACCGAATGGCATGAATTGATAGCAATAGATTCCTAAAGAAGTTCTGAATGTTGTTACTTCTTCATCTTTAGGAGCCACTCTTATTTGGTTATAACTGGCATCACCATCCATGAAGGACATGAAAACATATTCCGGTTTGCTAACGATTAACAACTCGGTTATCGGCAAAGGAAAATCATCTTTCAAACAAGCTTCATTTCGGTCTCTGAAGTCAACACATACCTCTGACCCTCTACAGACGTGCCTGACCCACTCTCATGATTTTGATAATGACATGATTAAGGAGATGAGGGGCCATTGTTGATACCATTCTTGTACTTGAAATTAACCGGTGGAGGCCACAATTTAAAGAACTACCCCAAACTGATGTGGTGCCTATATTGTCTAACCTTAAGGAATTGAAGCTTAACCTAAAACCTTTGTCCATTCATTTGAAATATGTCTACTTATCTCAAGATGAGACAAACCCGATAGTGATTTCTTCCCACCTTGAGCAAGAATAAGAGAGAATGCTTATTTCTACTCTTATTGAGCATAAGGGAGCCCTTGGATGGTAGATTACGGATCTTAAGGGAATTGACCCTTCGATTTGTACTCACCACGTTTATCTAGAGGATAATGTGAAGACCCCTCAGAAACTACAATGTTAATTAAATCCAAACATGAAATGTAACATCTTGAAAAAATTCGTACATAGACCTAAGTACCACCTCTGGCAAAAATCCCTAAGGACCATATTTTGTAGAAATTAAGTGAAAATTAATAAAGTACTAAAATAAATTAATCAGTGGATTTAGCTTAAACCACTATTTATATAAACGACAAGACCCAAAACCATCAAAATCACTGACTCGGCATGATATAAAGACCTAGGGAAAATCCCAAAAGCCCATTGCTCTTGGGAGCACATTGAAACCCCATATTAGACCTGGACCACACGTCAAAAGTCCGATGACCGCAAAACTAAAGAGTTACATCCGCATTACTGGGGTTGACAACATTACGGGAATCAAGCCCCAATGGTGTTCGAAAATGTTCAATTTGAATGCTGAGTGGAGTGTGTGAGAAACGTGAATACCTTTGGAAAATGTAATGAAACTTAAGTAAATTGGGCCATTGGCTTGTGGGTGAATTTGAAGATTTCAGACCATCAGTTTCTAACCGAACTTCACCCATGGATCAGGAAAATTTTTCTACACCTATCCGTATACTTGTGGCCCTGATCGAGTGATATGACCATTGATTTGATATAGGTCCTTCACGGTCGATCGGCCTATCCAATCGTATTGAAATCACATCTTGGCATAGATCCATCGTCAAGGAACTTACCCTACACTATGAGTAGTGGACCTCCAAATGAACCCCATTCATTAGAAACAGTCACCATTTGGATTTAAATCAGGTATACCATGGCCCTTGGGCCATTTACACCATTTATGGGCCTATATAAAGCCCTTAAACCACCGCATTTCCATTCCATATGTAATTCTCTAACCCTAGGAGAGAGAAGAGAGAGAAGAAGAGAAAAGAGTAAGGAGAGGAGAGAAATAGGGAGATCATTGCTGAGATTCTTTTCCACGACTATATGTGTTGTTTCACCGCCCCACCATCGCTATACGAACCATTCTAACTATAATTTGTGTAAGAAATCCTAACCCTAATCTTGATTTAGGAATACAAATATAGTAATCAATGAAATAGCTAACCTATTTCATTTCTTAGGTGCCCGTTGTTCTATTTTTGGGAACGTAGGATTCAAATCGAGTCTGAATCGAGTATTCTGATAAAAGGTACAGACTATAAATGTTTAGGTTATGGTTTTCAATGCTTTCAATGCCAGCAATGATTTATGTATGACTTGATTGCTGTCATAGGATCTTAGTTATGTCATTTTCGATACAATATACATGTGTGAACTATATTGAATAAAATATGCATCTCATGTGTTTGTTGAAATGCCTGAATGAACATGAAAATATGATTTATGTTTGCTATGTCTATTGATATAAGATTCATCGTTATTATATGCATGCTGACCTCTTTGTATAAAGATTTGCTAGAACACATGGTGTAACTAACCTAGTCTATGTATTTGGTGAAGTGTAACCTAAGTGTTTGATAAAATGTCTAAATGAGAAAATGTTGATGATTTGTACTTATTAAGTGTATTAAGATAGAAATCTCTATTTGCTTAGTCATATGCATAGTTTCCTTCATGTAATCATAATAGTTGCTACAGAATTCATAGATAAAATGCAAGTGCTTGGTGACATGTTCAATGTGTTTGATGAAATGTTTAAATGAGAGTTTTATTTAGGTTATTTGTTAAGTGCAGATATGATTGTCACATGTGTCTATCTAATGCATCTGAGTAAGATTGAAGCTACAACATGGCCCAGGCGATTGGTAATAATCCTTGTACATGTGGCTGAATTAGTCTTGCCACATTGGGTAACTCGACGAATTCGTGCTGCACGACGATTGTCGACAGTGGTTAGGCCACAAGGGGTGCTTATGTGCTCCATGTTGATTAAGTCAACGTGTACTCATACCAATCGAACTTACCAAGAAAACTGATTGGTCTGTTGTGTGTTTACCATGTATGGACATCACTGCTTGAATCTAAGGTACCACTTACCAATGTAAAGTCCTGTTTCAACCATGGCACCATGATCTTCTAAGACAAATGAGTCGAGTATGGTAGTATGGGACACTGTGGTCGAGTTGTCAACCTACGCTGAGGTGACGAGCCTCCCCATAGTGACCAGTGAGTATCCCAAACTCCTGAGCTGAATATGGTGGTATGGGATACCATATTCGAGCTGTTGGCCTACGTTGAGGTGACGAGCCTCCCCATAGTGACCTCGAGTATAAACTCTTGAATTTACCTATCCATTGCTTTTCATTAAGGGTGATGCCTTACAACTTACCTATCATATGTTATTAGTTAGGATGATGGATCTTCGTTGGAGTTAATAATATAAAGGAAGGTACCTTAGCCTCCCAAATTTGCTCTATGAATAAGCCTAATTAAGTACTCGGCTAACACGACCATGCACCACATTGCATGTGCTTTGACGAGGAAGTTGCACCTTTAGGGAGTTTTTCATGCGCGAACTTGTTTGTTGGAGTCACTTTTAAGGGAGCTTTTTGTGAGAGCATACATCATTACTGCACACCATCCCTACATTAACAAGAGTAGCTAGGAAGTGATTATTGTATTGCTTTATCATTATTGCTTGATTAAATTGATAACATGTTAACCTTTGCCTTATAATACCATTGAGTTGATCACTCACTCCCACTCTGGGACGGTGTTTTAAAACACCAACCAGACTCTGGTTTAGATATAGGTATCGATGGAGTCTATGCGGCTAAGTTGGACTTCATAGATGAGGAGGAGGAATTCTCCTATGTTTAGCTATCAGATGGGTCTATGTAGACCTCATATTGATTTAACGGGATTGCCGGGTTACATGGATTAGTTGGACATTCACATTTTGATATTTCGTATATTTTGAAACAAATCTTGTATATATTAAACCCTGCTACATCATCATACTTTGTAGTTTGTGAAACCCCTTTTATATTTAAATTCATATACTTCAATCTTCTGCTTACTCAATTTTAATTATATTAGGAGTATGATAAGCTGTTTAGTATAATCTCACTCATGTCTAATGCATTGATATGAACAACATTTAAACATCATTATCTATGTTTCATAAGTGATGCGTTGGATCTCGGGAGTTAATCTTTGCTTGACCCTCGGAATTCGGGGCATTACATGGAGGAAGTGGTTAAAGTCAAGGTACTTAAACTATTGGATGTGGGTATCATATACCCGATATCCGATAGTCAATGGGTGAGTCCAACTTAGGTGGTTCCTATGAATTCTGGAATCACCATCGTAGACAATGCCAATAATGAACTCGTGCCAACTAGTATCACTACTGGTTGGAGAATGTGCATTGACTATAGGAAGTTGAATACCATCACAAGGAAGGACCCTTTATCGATTAAATTTTGAAAAGGCTAGCTAGTCACTCTTACTATTGCTTCCTTGATGGTTATTCGGGCTACAATCAGATCGAGATAGCCCTTGAAGATCCAGAAAAGACCACATTTACGTGTCCTTACAGCACCTTTGCTTATTAAACGATGTCATTCGGGCTATGTAATGCCCCTGCCACTTTTCAGCGATGCATGTTGAATATTTTTCTAACATGGTAGGGCAATATTTAGAGGTTTTCATGAATGACTTCTCGGTCTTTGGTCCATCCCTCAGCGAATGTTTGAAAATTTTAAAAAATGTGTTGAAGAGATGTGAGGAAAAGAACTTGGTACTAAATTGGAAAAAGTGTCACTTCATGGTTCATAAGGAATTTTCCTTAGACACATTATCTTGTCTAAGGGAATTGAGGTAGATAAGGCTAAAATTGATCTTATCTCTAACCTACCTCCACCCAAGAACATACGAGACGTACGATCCTTCGTCGGACACGCTGGGTTTTACAAAAGATCCATAAAGGACTTTAGTTACCTCTCTCATCCTTTATGTAATCTACTTCAAAATGATGCACCATACAGTAGACTGAGTAATGTCAGGAAGCTTTTATTATATTTAAGGGCATGTTAACGACTGCACCTATCATGCAACCACCCGACTGGAGCTTTCATTTTGAACTTATGTGCGACGCGTCTAACTATGCTCTTGGGACAGTTTTAGGCCAGAGAAAAGAAAAGAAGCCCTATGTTATTCATTAGATAAGTAGAACTCTAAATCCTGCCCAAGTGAGATACTCTACTACGAAAAAAGGAACTCTTAGTTATAGTGTTCACTTTAGACAAATTTAGGTCTTACTTGTTCGGATCTAAGTTGTCATTTACACAGATCATGCAGTGATCAAGTATCTTCTTTCTAAGAATGATTCTAAGTTTCGCCTGATAAAATGGATCCTCCTACTCCAAGAATTTGATCTGGAAATAAAAGATAAAAACAGAGTAGAGAACGTAGTGGCTGACCATCTTTCCCACATTAATCTCTTTAATTCCCTTAAGACGACACTTATAAATGACATGTTCCTTGATGAGTAATTATTTAAAGTCTCCTATTCACCTTGGTTTGCTGATATTACTAATTATCTTGACATAGGCTTCATGCCAACACATTGGACTATGCTAGATAAGAAAAAAATTCTTCACCGAGGTTCGTAAGTTCTTCTGGGATGATTTGTATTTGTTTAAATATTACTTAAACCAAATATGAAAGAGATGTGTGATAGGCAATGAACACAAAAATGTTATCTCCTTCTGTCACTCTCAGGCCTGTGGTGCTCACTTTTCTGCTAAAAGACCACGATCAAGATTCTGCAGTGTGGCTTTTATTGGCCCATTATGTTCAAGGACACTCATGAGTTTTTACAAGGAATGTGAGCATTGTCAGAAATTGAGAGCATTGTCCTGTCAGAATATGATGCCCTTGAACTCCATTCTGATTATTGAAGCATTTGATTGTTGGGGCATCTATTTCATGGGACCATTCTCCTAATCCTTTGGAAATTTATACATTTTGCTAGCCATAGACTATGTCACTAATTGGGTTGAAGCGAAGCCGGAACAATGACCATCAAACGGTCATTAAATTCTTAAAAGAGAACATCCTTTCCTAGTTCAGAATGCCTCGAGCCATCATTAGTGATGGGGGATCACATTTGTTTAATAGGCCATCTGTGAACTTAATGAAGAAATTTGACATGTCCCATAAAGTGAGCACTCCATACCATCTACAAACAAGTGGGCAAGCTGAGATTTTCAATAGGTAAATTAAACACATCTTGAAAACGATGGTTAACCCTGACCGTAAGGATTGGTCAATCTGATTGACCGATGCCTTATGGGCTTACCATATGCATTCAAAACCCTATTGGAATGTCATCCTTTAGACTTGTCTATGGGAAGGTTTACCACTTGCCTGTGGATTTGGAACATAGAGCCTACTGGGCTATTAAAAATCTAAACTTCAATTTAGACAATAATGGCTCCCTCCGCAAACTTCAATTAAATGAACTTGAAGAGATCTGGAATGATGCATAAGAGAAGTTGAGAATTTATAAGGACAAGATGAAGGTGTTTCATGACCAACACATTCTTCGAAAATCATTCATACTAGGTCAAAAGGTCCTCTTGTACAATTCTTGGTTACATCTTTTTCTGGGTAAACTCGGATCTCGTTGGACTGACCCATTCATTGTTACTAATGTCTATCCTCATGGGGCCATCGAGATTTGAAATCCAAACAATGACAATAATTTTAAAGTGAATGGACATCCGTTGAAGCCATTTGTTGAGAAATTCAATTTAGAGGACATGGCCATACCTTTGAATGATCCTGTTTATCAGGATTGACCTCCTAGTCTGACGAAGGTATAGTTAGGTTTATTGCATTCATAGAATTTAGGACTAGGATAGATTGCTTCTGTTGTTTTAAGATAATTTACTTTCTTTTTGTTTAGGATAGTTTACTTTTTGGTTGTTTAATTCTTGTGCTAACCCACCTTCACGCTGAGATCCTTTAGAAAAAGCCTCAAATTTTCTTCATCAGGTACTATCTCTCCATCACTTCTCCTTCAATTACATTGTATCTTTTGCAAATCATGCTTATTTCTTTTACATTGAGGAAAATGTAGATTTTAGGTTAGGGATGGGGGATTAGGTAAACTAATCAATGTTTTCTCCGTTTTACATAAAATTTACAAATTTTTTAACAAATTTTCAATGTTTATCTATTTAGAAAGTGATAATTTGTGTATTTAAGACTGTTATGAGTATGAAGATAAGATAGGAAGTGAATTTTGAATTATTGGAGTTTGATTAACTAAGTAGCCTTTCCATTACGGTCCTTGCACAATAGAAGACATTCAAATTATTTTTTGTGAATAGTACTAGATTTTCTAATTGTTAGTCATTGAAATATCTTGAGAACCAAGACTGGAGAATTTTATCCACCATAAAAAAAGAAAAGAACCAGTTAAAAAATAGGAGATCGACAAAAAGGGTCATGTATGGTGAAAAGATTGAAATAGTCTAAAAAAGAATGAAAAATCTTAAAGAAAAGATAAAAGATGAAAAGACTAAGTGAATACAAATGACCATTAATATAAAATCAAAAACTGAAAAAATAAAGAAAAGGGGATAAGTTCAGAATCAGTACTTGAGTTTTTAACCAATCTCGAAGTGGTGAGCATGGCTAACATTATGAAAAGATAGTATTTTCATTGAGCAAGTTGAAAAACTTGATATGCGAACTATTCTCTGACCTAATAGATAAAGAACTTATTTTATTGATTGCTTATGTGATTCAGATCTAGGTTTTTAAATCTCACTTTCTCATCTTGAGTCTGCTTATTCACATTTGATTACATAAAAGATTATTTTCTGAAAAAGGTTTGAACATTGCACATTAAAGTTCATTTTTCACATACTTTGCTCAAGACTAGAAAAATGCTGGTTGGAGATTGTGTTGAGAGTAAAATATTGCATATTGAATCCTATTTATTACTTGATTTTACGAACATGATAATGCTTAATGTTTTATTTTAATCATGTTTGTGTTATAAGGTAAATTTAAGGGCTTGGATTGAAAAGGATGCTAAAAACATGGATTTAACGCTTAAGAATCACTAAGGTCAAGGATGGATCTTATGAGACCAAGAATGAAGAATGTACATGTCAAAGATCTAAGAAAACCAAGTAAGAAATGAGGAGCATTAAAGACTTGAAAAGAAGAAAAGGAACCCTAAAAATCTTCCTCCTTTGACTAGCCCCTCAACTAGTCGAAGATTCCTCAACTCAAAATCTAGCAATAAAAACCTTTAAATTTTAGTCATCTTCGACCAATCGAAGGAAACCCTCAACTAGTTGAAGGATTTGCTCGACTCGTCCAAGGTTATGAAAATAGCACACGGACTGCGTAAATTTGAGGCGGTTTCTTAATTTCTCAAACTTGGTGCAAAAGTTGAAGTTGCAAAAGTATAAATAGGAGTCCCCAGGGCATCCCTAGGCATCATTTAGGGTTTGAGGAGTGGAGAAAAAGCATGGATAAGCCATTGCCAAGAGTTTTTCTTCCTTTTCCTTAGTTGTTTTTATGCTTTTCTTAAGAGATTTTAGTTCAATCATGTTTATGGTTGGCTAAACCTCTTAGCTAGGGCTAAGAGAAGCGTGTAGCATTATGGGATATTTTCTATTACATTGATTCATTTTTAAGTTGAACTATCTTTGATTCTAGTTTGATATTTAAGAAATACTTTCAGTTTTTAATGTTTTGTTGTGACTCAAATTACAATGGATCTGCGATAACTTTGAGTATGTTCTTTTCATGCATTGAGATTGTGAAATTAGAGAATCTTGTTGTTCACCATCATCCCTTGGGCATGGTTGGATGATGGAATCCTCCCTAACTTTCATAATTCTCTTAGGTTAGTTGTGGGATTGGTAAATCCTGTTGTTTGCCTTGTCTCCTGAGCATGGTTTTGTGATGGAATTACTTCCAGTTCTCACACCTCTCATCCATTGAGAATTAGGTCAAAGGAAGTTAAGATTTGGTTTTATTAAGATATCTTACATTTGGATAAGATGGGACTCTGATTCCAATTGTGTCCTCGAATCAAGAATAGATCTCCCTAATCTCTACAAGTGCATCCTTGGAAACCCTAGTTCTCACTTTTCAATTCTTAAGTTTCTAAATTCCTCATCTCATAATTACTCCCTACTTTCCTAATTTAAGTTAGATATTCTCCTAGTTTTGATTCTAATTACTTTTAGAATAGACACACAAGATTAGTCCCTGTGGCTTCGACCTCTGTCTCATTGAGATTATTACTGCATCGCGACCCTACACTTGGGGTTGTGAACAATACTCTCTAATCGGAGGCCTATGAAGGTCTTAATATATTAACCACTGAATATTAGTCCTATACATGGAAAGATCTTCAGGGTCACTCGACTCTAGTGACTTACTTGTAAATAGATGAGCCTCGTTGTTAGCACATATTGAAGATGATCTTCCTTGTTGATGGAGGGTCTTCAACTTTCTTGATTCGCAACAATTGTAGATTCTTCCCATGCAAGTCGCTGGTGTATGGTCAAGGTATTTTATGGAATCTTCTCTATTAAATGTTGATCTTATGTTGTTGGAGATATTCCATAATATTTTCCATTCAAAGGAGTTTAGTTTAATAATTTTCCATTAAAATGTTGCTGAAAGATCCTTAAATGGTCAAGTTCATTTTTTAATCCGATCTATTAATTCAATAATGACTGCATTTAAGAGGGGATTGAAAGATGAACTCCCATGAGAAAGAAAAATTTAAGATGGAGGGTGGATTAACAATAGTAATAACTCTCTTAAATCTTTCCTTTTTTCTAACTATGAAACATGGGAAGAAAGCCTCTTTAAATAAGCAATAAAGTTCAAATGGTAAAAAAAGGGCAAAAATCTATCTATGTTCGATGTTATCAAAGTTTCCTTCAATGACTCGAACAGACTCCGATGTCATCGAGTTTTTCTTACCGAGAGAACTTGAGGTTTTCTTAGAAAGTTATGGAATTCAAACATTTGAATAATTCCTATTTTTTCTTCACAAACTCTCTAGAAAGATTGGTCCCAATTTTGATGTGATCGAAGTTTGAAATTCGATGTCATCAAATAAATCATGATTTTCCTTTACAGCTCGCTGGACACTTTATGCCTGTATTTTGATGTCATCGAGCCTTCCTTGATGTTATCAAAGTTTGAATTTTGATGACATCGAATGGGACTCAATTACATTGAATAATTCTAGAGATATATTGAATGGTTACTGGACATATTTAGGAACATAATCCATGTCATCGTATAAAGTTCGATGTCATCGAATAACTTTTGATAGTTGAAGAAAAACCTAGTAAGTTTTCATCTGTTCTTGCAACTTATGTTTTCATTTTCTAATCTTCCAAAGTTATTTTCCTAGATGATTTAATGATAGATTCAAGAACTTTTTAAGGGGATTATTACCTGCGGTGTTTTAGACATGGGATGGGAGGTTTCATTTACCTTTAGAGACTTTTGCACACATCCACTTGTTGAGTCCTCATCCTGTAGTCTTCATATGGGGCTCACTGGACTCTATGATTCACATGTCACATTAATTAATGAACCAGGACACTTTCAAATATAAGTTGAAAGTCACTGAGTACACTAGAAATCTGATGTTTGAATACATTCTATTAACTGATTGAAGAAGAAAAACTTGCTTTAAAAGATTATTGTAAACATTGAACTTTAGATTGATGAAATTTCAACCATATATCTTTGAATTCTACTCACATGCATAAGATTGCACGAGATTCTATTTATTGATAAAGATTTGAAAATTGAGGGCTTGAAACATTCATTTTTCACATGTTTTGCTCGGGACTAGCAAAATGTGGGTTGGGGTGTGTTGAGACTCAAATATTGCATAGTTAACCCTTCAATTATATTAGTTATCATGGCATTTAAGTGTTATTTCCATTTAATTACGTATGTTTTCATCATGCGAGGTGATTTTGGACCTAAAGATGAATATGCACTCAAAAGGATGGATATAGAGATCAAAAGAAGATAATGAAGACTTGGAGATTTGGAAGTCATTAATAAATAATTCATATACTAAAGATCTAAGAAAACGAAGTGCAAAGGATGGAGAAAAGACTGGAAAAATCACAAGTCAAATAGAAGGAAAAACAGACTGTTCTGTCCCTCTTAAGGTTGGTTCAATCCAACCAAACAACAAGAAATCGTGATTTTCAAACTTAATTTTGTTTCTAATGAAGCCAACTTCGGTCCCACCTAAGATAGCTTAGGTGGGACTTAAATTTGACAAATGCTACACAAATTTTTCAAATACGACTTCGGTGCGACTGAATTGTAACAAATGTATGGAAATTGAAGTCAGTTGAAAGTTGGTGCAAACTTTTACTATTTAAAGGACTTTTCTTAGTTATTTTAGGCATGAATTAGAGCTTGGGAAAGAGACCATGGGGTGGTGGAGTCACTACAAAGCCATTCTTCTTCTTTGACTTATCAATTCTAGTTTGTCTTTCTTTTGTTTTTCTTCTAAGATGTCAGTTTTTGAAGGCTAATCTCTTAGCTAATGCTAAGGGATGAAGCTTGTAGTTGATTATAGTATTTAGTTTGTTGAATTCAATGACATTAAATTGAATTATGATAGTAGTTTGATTTTATTTGAATTTACTTCAAGTTTTTGAGTTGTTTATTTATGGATTTGTTGTGCACTTTGGGTACAACGAATACTTTGATTTAACAATTGTTTAGACTAAGTTAGAGAAAGAATCAATCTATACAATTGATTGATCAAATGATGCCTAAGGGTATTTTGGATGCTTTTAATTCCTTGTGATTAATGTCTGAGTGCTTCATGAGAGAACCTATCAATTGAAATCACATGCCTTTTTATTTTCTGAATAATTTAACCGCTTTATCATCTAACTGGATAGATTTGGACTTTGATTTCAGTTGAGTCATCTTATATTGAATTAACAATTTGATGTTAAAATTTCTACAAGTGGATTTCTAGATCCTTAGGCTTTTATTTAATTGTTTCTACCATTTTCTAAATCACTGGATTAAAAACACAGATAATTCTTTAGAGTTAGATTAGTTCTATATAGTGATCCCATTCCCTTTGGATTCGGCCTCGGTCTTACCAAATTATTACTACAACAGAACCTTGCATTGGGGTTGCGAACACTGTACAATCCACGATCAACAAAATGTATAGGAATACTAAGAGCTGTCCAAAAGAAAGAAGCTAGTGGCCTAGCAGTTAAACTCAAAATCTTTTGCCACACCAACAAACTGCTCTTGAACAGTGAACTCACGACTTCCTAATGAGGCATCCTCATGAAGATCCCTACTCCCACATACACCTACCTTTGCATCATTTGTATAGTTAGAATATTGAAGTAAAAGTGGCCAACTCAGTGAGAAATCCCCACAAGATTACATGCACAACATATCATAATTTACAATGCAACTTATGTAAATGCATGAATCCATTAAAATGCTCGTCGCAATGGGGGTGTACATTCACCTAGACAAAATGCAAGAGACTAGGTCTTTCAAATAGTTGATCCATCTCACAATTAATGGGTCATTCGAACAATGGTCCAGGAGCTAGTGAAAATATCCAATGAAACCATACGTGCTACCACACTATCTGAATTAGCCACCCGATAATGTCTACATACCATGAATACATGATTAATCTAACATTTATTAATCCGATTCATAAACAACCCATTTAATAAGCCTTTAGAACTAGTGGAAAACCTTGATCTAACAAGTAGACCTTACCATAATAATATATTTATAAATCCACAAAACGAGTTCCCTCCAACGAAAGCTAACAATGCAGTTAAGTCCATTAAAGAATACAATAATGGGATTCCACCCAAAAAAAGCTAATAAGGCATGATAATTCTCCATAATGGTAAGTCTACAACTGATTCCACTTAATCTAAAAACGCAAGGTGGCCAATAGTTCAAGGCGCAATTCCGTATATGTGGTTCAACCATACAAGTCACCATCCCAACACTATCATGCCACATATTGTATTAGAAATGAGGCAGTCCAAATCGTGCAAGCCTATCCGCAATTGCATATTATACCCATGGATCTCACAAGTAGATTCCGATCGTCATGTCTCACTAATCTAAACCGTTTATGTGATTCACACTACATGTTATAATTATATGCTCATGTAAATTCTGTTATACCCTATCCGACCGAGTATTTCTTTTGGTAATTCAAAATCAGATACGTATGAGTTATGCATGCATATGATTAGCGGTCACAAGGTTACGTTAAGTATATATGAACGAATTTCGAAAGAAGATCATAAGACATCGAGAGCATTGTAAGAAATTGGTAATGGTTCGGCCGAGTTTAAGCAACTAAGAAAACAACTAGTTTATCGGTAAGTTCGTATGAAAACTGACAAATGTCAAGAATTTAGAAAATGCAAGATCGTGGGAAGAATCTAGAAGCAGAGAGAGGTAGGAAGTAGTTATAGTAACCGCTGAATCGTGGGAAGTGTTTGGAATAACAAGAATCAATATAAATGGAAGGTTGAACAAGTTTAAAAATCATCTCACACCAAATCAAACAAATCAACAAATCAATTATCTTCAATTATCTTTCAGTTATCTTGTGAAATTTACATTCCTTAGTGTAATCACTACTTTTGTCAAGTAAATCCTTTCCCTTTGCATAACTATTTACTTTTCGCGTTTACTACTTGCTTTCTTTAGCTTAATTCATAACATAAACGCAGTAGTTAATAATTGTAGCTGTAATTGAAGCACCTCTTAGCGGTCGATTCTAATTTTCCTATCATGTTCACTCTTCCTGCATTAAGAAAGTATTTTCATATGAAAGGCAAAAAGAAACCCATCATCAGAGGACAAACCCCACCATTTAACTATCACCTGATCCATTTACACTTTGAGTGAGTGGCTGAATAAGTGACCGATCTCCTTAGATCTTGGTCATACTCAGTGTCTTCCTACTTTGACGCTTAGGGTCATTGTTGTTTAGTTTGAATTGGAAACGTATGCCAATTCTGGCACGCCTATGCACTCATCACTCGTGGTAGCGAAAGGATCATCAAAATAGTGGCGAACAATTTTCTGACATGCCCAGTGGGAATCTGTTGTAGATTAACGATTTATTTGTTGCCAAAATGCAATGAAGGAGTGGTAGGATTGCCGGGAACAAACCCACAATGCCATCCACACCGCACCTAGGGGATGAAGTGCAGGTTTAGGCACCTCCAAGTGAAATTAAAATGAATATCAAGCCGACCAAAAACTAAGTAGGGTCGTCAATGGTTCTCCCTATTCGTTCGAAAGAGGTATCAATGATATTAAGGGATGTCCATACGAGCATCCATACGGTACAAGAGCATGGGAGAATTCAAGCAAAATAGCTCCGTCAACATGCAAAAGCACTAACCGTTATATAGTCAGTCTAACCGAGGCCATGCAATGATTATTAGTTGTGGTGACGGAATGAATACAGCCTATGCAACAAAATAATGGAAGTTGGGTTGGTGATGCTATCCCTTTCCCATGAACACCACAATTATAGCATAATATATCACCTACTCGTCCAGAAGTTAGGAATATGCCTCCTCCTATAGAGGTCAGGTAACTAGAGTAGGAAGTTAGGAATTATGATAATTGAAATCAAGGATCACTTATGGGATTTTACCCTCTGCAAGGTCCTAGGTTTCAAGAAAATTTTAATAAATTTGGTCTAGATCATACACCAACCATTTAACATTGATAGATCGATCATGACCAGATACTACAAGTCGTGCAGGAGGTTGCGGGCTAGGTGTTGGGCTGTAATTCTATCCCTACATATCATAAACCATACCTAGAATTAGTGGATCGACAACACCCGCTACCAAGAAATTACTAAATAGATTTTTCCTTATTCTAAGGAGAACACAGTCAATCAACTATCGAACATGTTGGCCGGTTCACCATGCAATGTGGTAAATTAGCCAATAATGATTATTATAAATTGCAGTTATTTAGTCACTCGTTAACCACCGCGGCCTTAACATGGTATTCCAATTTTTTGCCCGATGCAATACAAAACTGGCAAGAATTGAAAGAAAGGTTTCATGCTCAATTCTTTTCCAAAAATAGGGACATAACCATGGCTGATCTCGGATGATTTTGACAGTTATGAGGCGAATCTTGCGAAAGCTACATTATGCAATTTAAGCGAGAAAAGAGCCATTGTAAGGTGGTCATGATCGAAGCCATTCATGCAACTCGCATAAGATGGTTTGGAATACAAACTCCGCAAAAAGTTCGTAAGCATGGAGTTTGTCGATTTATACAACCTCACCAAGAAGGTCTCTCGATATGAAGAATTGCTTTAAGAAGGGACTAGGAAAGAAAATTCAGTAATTGGAACGTACTACAATGATCATAATTATAAAATTTCAATCATCGAAGTAGTGGCTAAGAAACCATTAGTCTACTTGGCATTGGTCAAAGTAGAGTCAGCCACCCAAACAACCCAGAAGACCCAAAAACTATACACCTTTGATATTACTCGGGTTGAGAAATTTTTTTACTACATGTTAGAAACAAACTTCATTAAAGATACCCTCAGTTGAGGAACTCAAGAAGGTTGACTATTGTAAATGGCATGGATTCGCTCTCATTCCACTAACAAATGCATTATTTTTAGGAATCTCATTCAAGAATACATTGACTGTGGATTATAGAAATTTCTAAAAAAGGAAAAAGTAGCCATGTTGATTGATGTTGATCCATTCCTATCCAGCATGGAAATAAACACGATCACAGCCGACTTGAGGGATCGACCTTGACCGAAAATAAAACTCATTTCAGGAAGTTTGTGCAGAACGAACTGTGGATACGTCCCCAAACAACTGTGGGTATCTCAATATTAGGACACATGTAGATAGAAAAATCATCGTTTATGTGACTGTTGTGCTCGAGAGATCCATTAGTGACTTAAAGACTGTCCCAAACCAGAAAATCACAATCATGGCAATAGTCGAGATCACTAGCGGCCAAGGAAGATATCATCTAATCACTAGTCATGTTGGGAATCGCCCTCAACTAGGATGGTCAAACCCCTCTCTACATGAGAAAGGGTATGGAAACAATTTATGCATCCAAAGTTCCCAATGGTACTGAAAAATCTGACCAAAACTCAGAAATGTCGTTGGCAGAGAAATATGGCCGTAATGAGAAGAGAGAGAAAAGAGAACGAAGATCTTCTTCGACCAGAACCCAACCTACCACATCCATTCTAGAAAGTTCCTTTGCCAGAGGAACAGATAGTAGTGAACATGGTCAAAGATATTACTTTGCCTACTGATCAAGGGAGCAAAGGTAGTATTAAAAGTATCGAGATGTCGGTTGTGTCTAAAGAAGAAGAAGGTGTTGGCAACTTGTTAGATTATTTTAACTAGGATTGCCTCTCCACAAAAGAGTGGTTCCCTGGTGAATTCACGCCTACCATGAATAGGCCAAGGGATATAATGGCCAATTCGCCAATTGACCCCACAAGGAACGAAACCCCTAGTTAGACTGATGGGATCAAGTCTGATACACTATGGAGATAAGGTTTTGATAGTAGCATTTTGTGTGGTTCACTACCACCGATGGTATTTCATTGTAATATGGTACTCACTTTGCCATCTGACTTTCAAGTAAGAGCTACTTAACCAAACACAATGCCCGGAGATGTAGAAGAAAATGTTTCCCAAGTTGTTATTCAGCACTCTTCTTTCCCTTACGATGAAGGGAAATAAGATAAGGCGTTGCATGCTGACATAGTCACTATAGCGACCAATAGGACTATCGATAGAGCCACCACTGACAGGACACAACACCTTAAGCAATTATATATTTCATCCCACTTAGATGGATGTCCTGTTACTAGAATTTTAGTGGATAATGGGGCCGCAATAAATTTACTACCAAAGAGAATGATGACCAAACTAGGAAAAATGATAGCCAATTTGATCCTTTCTGATGTAACTGATAGGAATTTTGCTGGCCATGTTACTAATACACATGGTGTTCTACCGTTCGACCTTACGGTAGGCATGAAGTATGTTTTAGAACTATTCTTTGTAGTTGACACTTCGTCAAGTTACAATGCCCTATTAGGGAGAGATTGGATTCATTCCTTCACAAGCATCCCCTCTTCTCTTCACCAGCTTGTCATCTTTTGTAACTAGAATAGGGTCAAGCTCGTTTTGGCTGATAACAATCCCTTTTTTAGCCACACCAAATGCTAACGAAGCTTATTACTATCACGAGGAGATAGGGCCCATCAGGTTCACTAGAATAAATAAGTATGGACAGCCGATGTGTATCTCAGTAAAGAAGAACCTAGATAGCATGATTCGGGTTATGTTGGTCCAGGAGAACGAAACCCAACTGAGGGGCTTAGCCCTTTATCGATTGGCTGCAAGGTATGTTATCAAAGAGATATCATGATCATGACAAGTGAAGGCATAATGTGTCTGGCTAATTTCGCGGTAAGAATAAAGAGGCTCGAAGGAAGCCTAAAAGGAAATGATGAAGGTGTCTTTATGAACTTGGCCGAGTCGGATGGATTGACCGAAGAAGATAGTTTTGAAATAAAGGATTTACTAGAGGAAGTGGAGGAATGTTGACTATAGGTTCAAAACTCGTTGGATGAAATAAATCTAGGGCCAGATCAGGAAATGAGGTCGGCATTCATAATCAACATGTTACTACAGCCCGAGCGGGACAAGATAATAAAGTTATTGCAAGAATTTGTCGACAAAGTATATCATGTGATTCAAGCGGGTTAAAAGCCCTTGTAAGGTGGTCATGATCGAGGCCAAATTTATGCAACTCACACAAGACATCCTAGAATATAAACTCTATAAAAAGTTTATATGCATGAAGTTTGCTGATTTATATGACCTACACAAAAGGTGTCTCATATGAGGAGTCGCTTCAGGAAGGTTCTAAGCATGCCAATTCATCCTTAGGGACATATTACAATGACCTTAATAATGATATTGTGATTGATGAAGTTATGGCTAAGAAACCACTAGTGTGCGTGGCATTGATCAAGGTGTAATCGACCGTCATGACCACATAAAAGGCTCAAAAGTGTATACGTTTGATATCACTAGAGCTGAAGAAATATTCGATATCATGTTAGCTACAAAGTTTATTAAAGTTTTTATAAATCATAAAATACCTTCACCCGATGAATTATAAAAGGTCGAGTATTGCAAATGGCATGGATCTCGGTCTCATTCCACTAACAAGTGTATTATTTTAAAACACCTCAACTAGGACCACATCGACCGTGGGTTGTTGAAGTTCTTAGAAAAAGAAAAAGAAGGGATGCGAATCGACACCAATCTGATCCCGTCCAGCATGAGGTGAACAAAGTTACCGCCAACCTGTTGAGGGTCAAATATTGCATATTGGACCTCATCTATTACTTAGTTTTATGCAGATGATAATGCTTAATGTTCTATTTTAATCATGTTTGTGTTGCAAGGTGAATTTAAGAGATTAGATTGAAAAGGATATTAAAAGCATAGATTTAATGTTCAAGAATCACCAAAGCCAAGAGTGGATCTAATAAAACCAAGAATGAAGAATGCATATACCAAAGATCCAAGGAAATGAAGTCAAGAATGAAGAAAAATGGAGTTTTGAAGTGAAATTCGCTGATTAGAGACTAGTCCTGGCTCTGGCTCGACCAGTCCTGGCTACCCACAACCCATCTTGGACTCTACTCGATCGGTCAAAGGTGTCTCGACTCGAACTCCAGTGAGTAAAACTTCTAAATCTTCGTCTTGCTCGACCACTCGAAGGAGACCCTCGACCGGCCAAGGATGTCCCATGACTGATTGAGGACGACCCATGACCAGTCGAGGGTTACATAAAACTTGCACGGACTACATAAGTTTGAGACGGTTTCTAAAAATTTTCACTCGGTGCTTAAGTTTAAGACCTAAAACTATAAATAGGGGTCCCAAGGGCACCCCTATGCATCATTTAGGGTTTGGGGAGTGGAGTAAAAGCGTGGAGAAGTCGTCGTCAAGAGTTTTTCTTCCTTCCCTTAGTTTTTTTTATATTTTTTTAAAGAGATTCTAGTAAAATCATGTCTAGGGTTGGCTGAACCTCTTAGCTAGGGCTAAGAGGTGAAGCCTGTAACATGATTGGGATGTTTGCTTTATTTCGATTCATGTTTTGTTGAACTCTCTTAGATTCTAGTTTGATTACGAAGGAATATTTCTAGTTTTTAATGATTTGTTGTGACAAATTACAATGGATCTGCGATAGCATGAGATATCTTATTTTCCTGAATTGAGCTTGTGAAATTAGGGTAGGGTGACGGAATCCTTCCTAACCTTCACAATTCTCTTATGATTGGTTGTGGGATTAGTAAATCCTGTTGTTTGCCTTGTATCCTGAGCATGGTTTGGTGATGGAATCACTTCCAAATCTTAACCACTCTCATTTATTGATAATGAGATCCATGAGAAGTTCAGAGATCTGACAAATCTCATCTTACCAATTGGATAGGATAGGACTCTGATTCCAGTTGTGTCCTTGAATTATGCAAGGTAGCTTCCCAATTACTACAAGTGGATCCTTGGTACCCTAGTTCCTACCTTTAAATTCACTAGTTTTAATTACTTTAATCACAAGTACTCCCTCAAATATTCCAGATTTAGGTTTTCATCTTTTTCTAGTTCAAATTCTAGTTGCTCTCAGAATACTCACGAGATTAATCCCCATGGATTCAAATTCAGTCTCATCAAGATTATTACTACATCGCAATCCTACACTTGGGGTTGTGAACAAGTTTTTTGTGCCGTTGTTGGGGATTAACGGTTGTGTTTTTCTAAAATTAACTAGTTTTAGAATTGGTTTAAGATTTGGGTGTTTCTATTTTCTATTTTTAGGATTAGAGTTTCTCTAGATTGTTTATTTTTTTAGAAACTAACCAAACTTTCCTATTTTGTAGGATCTTAGTTTAGAAACTTCTAATTTGGTAATCTCTTTTTAATTTTTCTTTCTTTTTATCTCTAGATTAGGGTTTGTTTTTTATTTTTAGAAAATAACTTACTTTCTAATTTATAACACCCCAGATTTTTGCCAGCCTGGGGTTAGATGTCCTTAGGCAATGGGTCGACCATAACACCTTGGTAACCTCTCAGAACCCAATTCCAAAGCCAAAGAAATCATTTAGAACCTAATTCTTTAGAATTTAACGTGAATTAGCCAGCGCTACAGTGAATTTCCTGCAAAATTAGCACCAACCACTTTAAATACGATCTATAAGACCCAAAACCTCTAGAATCATTAACGCTACATTACCCTAAAATCCAGGATCAAACTCTAAACTGGTTTATTCTCAGGAACCCTTTGAAACTTTGTATTAGATCTAGACAGCGCGTCGAAAGTCCGATATCCGCAATCTCAGACCATGATGACCGCTTAGTTGGACTTGACAATCGTTTCGAAAATCAAGCCTAACTGATGTCCTGACGCTATTTTACTGAGGTCGGAGTGAAGAGAGTGAGGTAAAGATTTAGAGAAATAATTCAAAATCTGGCACATGTCGTTGTGCATTATTTTTAAGCGTTCTGACCGTCAGAATTCAGTCAGATTTCACCCTCGGATCAGGAAAAATTTCTCTTTCATGTCATGAAACTTGTAGTCCTGATTTAGGTTTGATAACCGTTGAACTGAAACTGGACCACCACGTGCGATCTAGGAACACTACCGGACTGAAAACTTAAGGTGACCAGGATCCAATATCCATGAGCTTAAGTCCGACCGCATTTGGTCAGGGGACCTCCAGAAATGCTCTTTTAGATCGGGAAAGACCCGATTTGGCTATAACTCAATTATACATTGACATAAAGTCTATTTTGGTTATGTTTGGGCTTATAAAAGGGCCTTAAACCCTTAGCTTTCTAACCCATACGAATATCCCAAAACCTAGAGAGAGAGAGAGAGAAAAGAGAGAGAAAGTGAGGGAGAAGTTGGTGATTCATCCTAGGATTCTTCCCAGCCTTGCTACGTGCCTAATCCACCCTTCTGCATCACTTTTTCGGTGACTCCGACTTCGTTCTAGATAAGAAAACTCTAACCCTAACCTGTTCTAGGGTTCCAATTGGTGCAAGTGGCTAAGTAGCTGACTCACCTTGTGTTGTAGGTTGTCAATCAGTCGTTGACGACGACGTAGAGTTCCTATTCAATTCATTATGCTTCTACGGCGTAAGGTGTGGATTTTAGACACTTAGATTACATATTTTCAAAGCTTTCAATGCCGTTTAATGGTAAATTGATGATAAGGATGTTGTTTGACATGTAGAACTTGATGTCCAATTTTCATTTCGAATACGTACGAAGAATATGAGATTTAAGGTATTTTAGGTATTTGTAGGAAATACTGTATACGTACGTATTTTGCTGGTGTGGTTGCCATGAGTATTTATCGTGTACCTATACTAGTTATGCGTGTATGATCTGTTTGGTGAAGAGATTCGCCCTAATGCACATATTGGCCGACATGTGCTATGTAGACTAATGTGTGTAGACTAAGTGTTTGTTGAAATGCCTAAATCAATATGATTTATGCTTGCCATATGTTTTGAATGTAAGAACATGATTGTTATGTATTAGACATCTCCTCAATATAAGGATTTGTCATATTATATGTTGAAATCAACATACGTCAAGTACGTTGGAGTTGTGTAGTCTAAGTGTTTGTATAAATGTATGTATTAGTAAGTATTGAGTAAATGGTGTTGTAAATTAGCGTTGAGATTGGATTCTCAACTAATTTGATGATGTACATGAATTTCTCCATGCTTGTTGTATTGAATTGATTACCTTATGTTTGAAATACTCATGTATGGTTAACTGCTTATGATGTACGTTATAACATGCTGATAGCATGCTGGTATTACTTATATTTCAATTTTGTCTCTCTCATATGATTATTGATTTAGATTGCAAGTGTTTGGGGCTATAATCTAGTCCAGGCAGTCGGTAACAGTTTAGAATTCGTTGTTGGATTTTATTCACCATGAAGGATGTGTATGACGAACCCGAGTCACACTAGAGTTGTCGGCAATGGTTAGGCCACACGAAGTGCTTGTGCACTTCATGTCGGTCGATTCAACGTGCGCTCGTGCTAGTCGGACTCATCAAGTTACCCGACTGACCATTATATGTTCACCTTGTATTCGTCATTACTGCTTGAACCTAGGGTACTGAACTTACCAGTGATAACCCTGATAATCGTGGTACCTTGATCCACTAAGACTCATGAGCCGGGCATGGTGGTATGGGACACCATGATCGAGCTGTCGGCCTACGCTGAGGCCACAAACCTCCCCGTAGTGACCAGTAAGCAACCCAGACTCGTGAACCGATTATGGTGGTATGAGATACTATATTCGAGCTGTCGGCCTACACTGATAAGGTGATGGGGGAGCGGTGCAACAGTGGGAGCAACAGCCCTGACAGCCCTTTGTAGTGACCTCGAGCATACTCTAAGTCTATGTGAGGCGACGACCCTTCCGTAGCAACAAGAGTACAACTAGGCCTGTATTGATAAGGTGATGGGGGAGTGGATCAACGAGTGCGTGCAACTGCCCTGACAGGCCTTGCAGTGACCTAGAAATATACCATCGTATGAGATTACTAGGAGTGATGACCCTAGACAGGATCCTTGTTAGGAATGATATAAGGGAAGTACCCTAGTTTTCCAATCCTGTTGTATGAAAAGGATTAATAACAACTCGGTAATCATATTCATATCGCACTGCATGTGCCTGGAAGATGTAGAACACTGAGGAAAGAAAGCATACCGCGTACGTAAGATGGTGTCGCATGAGGGAGAATGTCGGTGAGGGCATCCATCATGTCATTTCATCCATGCATTAATCACAATATTTAGGAATGTTTGTTTTTCTTGCTTTATCATTACGCGTGATTATTTTGATAACATGTTAATCTTTTCTCTATGATTCCACTGAGTTACCTACTCACTCCCACGTTACCGGACGGTGTTCCGGAGACACACCAGACCCTGTTGTAATTGCAGATGACGGCGTTGCTCGTGAAGCTGAACCGGACTTGATGATGAGGAGGAGGATCCCTCCTTTATGCGTGTTCTAATCGATGGGATTATAGGGAGGTTGATTAGACACCATGACTCTTGTCATTTTTATATTTTTGGAGTACTCATGTATATTCTTTTTTATCATTTTTGAAGCATACATGTATGTAGTTAACCTGGTAACATGTTCCTACTCTGGAGACTTATAATCAATTATATATTTTATGTATTTATCACAGTCTTCCGCTTGCAAAATTTAACTCTCTGGAGTGTGATATGCTGTTTTGTCTTAATCTCACTCATGTTTACGGTACTAACAGACAACATTCAATCATCATCACCATATATGTTGCATAAGTGATGTTCTGGAACTCGGGAGTTGGGTTTTTACCCGACCCCCAATTTTTGGGATGTTATATAATTCTAGGTTTAGAACTTTCCTAATTTATTTTAGAAACTTTCTATTGTCTATTTTTAGAAACTTTCCTTTTTAAAACCTAGTTTACTTTCTATTTTTATTTTTAAGAACTTTCTAATTTTAGAATTTCTGTTTTTAGAAACTGACTTGTTTTGTTTTGCAGGATTTTAATTAGAAAACTCTAATTTGGTAACTTCTTCCCATTTCCCTCTCTTACTATTTCTAGATTTTTATTTCCTTTCTCTCTTTTAGGTTTAGGTTAGAATTTGAAATTGAGGGTTGAGAGTGTTTCATGGCCAAGTGGGTTCATGACAACACAACGTCTTTTGAGTAAAGGAGGATTGGTTGACGGGTTATTTATCCATCACAAGATTATACACCACTCGAGATCCTCGGAGTTAATTGAAGCAATGGCTGCAAATCAACCGATCAATCAACCAAGAAGACAACCTCAACCTAGGGTTGAGGAAGTTCAAGATGAGAATGACATACATCAAGCACCCCCACCTCGCACATTGTGAGATTATTTACAACCGGTGGAGGTGAGCACGCCCGCATGCATGGTTTGTCCAGAAAATATGAGACATATGGATATTAATCCAGGAGTAATCTAAGTCCTTCCAAAATTCCATGAACTTGAATCTGAAAGTCCATATCTGCACTTAAAAGAGTTTGATGAGATTATAACCACTTTATATTTTTCAAACATTCTTGAGGACACGATCAGACCGAAACTCTTTCCCTTTTTTTTTTTAAAGAAAAGGATAAGACGTGGTTGCATTCACTATGTCTCAGATTTATTGGCACATGGAATGACATGATAAGGGAGTTCATAAAGAAAATTTTTCCAGATCATAAAACGAACACCCCTTGAAAGTCAATCATGAACTTCACTCAGAAGGAGGATGAAATGTTCTTCCAATGTTGGGAAAGGTTCAAGGATCTTGTTAGTTCACGCCCACAACATGATTTTGAAACGTGGTGCATTACACACTTTTTCTATGATGGACTAACATCTTCCATGTGTCAATTGGTTGAGACAATGTGAAATGGGGAATTCATGAATAAAAATGTCGATGATATGTGGGAATACTTGGATAGACTTGCTGAAAACACACAATCATGGGACATCCAAAATCAAGCACCACTTCTAGGCCCACTCAATCAAAGGAAAGGGGCGGATTATACCTTCTGAAAGAGGATGATGATACTATGATGGACTAACATCCTCCATGCACCAATTGGTTGAGACAATGTGCAATGGGGAATTCATGAATAAAAATGTCGATGATGTGTGGGAATACTTGGATAGACTTGTTGAAAACACACAATCATGGGACATCCAAAATCAAGCACCACTTCTTGGCCCACTCAATCAAAGGAGAGGGGAGGATTATACCTTCTGAAAGAGGATGATGATATCAATGCTAAAGTATCTAATCTCATAAGGAAATTCGAGGCCATGGAATTAAAGAAGGATAAGGTTAAGGAAACTATTTGTGGTATTTGTGCTTGCAACGTTCACACAACTGAAATTGTCCAACAATACCTGCCTTTAAAGAGGTGCTGAATGAGCAATCTAATGCCATGACCAATTATCAAAGACCTTTCAATAGACCTACCTCCAATACATACAATCCTAGTTGGAGACTAACTTCAGTTGGAGGAATGGAAAAATTGCTACCCCTTAAGGTTTCTTCAATCAAATTCCAAATCAAGGGAAACCTCAAGAGGATCCAATTCTAAAACATATTCAAGACCAAGAGCTACTAAATCAAAATTTGGCATAAGCATTCCATGATATCAGATTAACATTTAGAACGCTTGCGTCATCTATTCAAAGGATAGAGTCACACTTAACAATTAGGGGAAAGGGGATGCTTCCTACTTAACCTCTCCCCAATCCAAAACCACAATATGAAGTTAGCGACCTGAGCTCTTCAAATCAGATGGAGCAAGTTAAATCTATCACCACTCTTAAGTGTGGGAAGACCATTGACAAAATTATTCTGGTTAGGGCTGAAAAGCCCAAGGACCCGGAAGAGGATAACGATGATAGACGTAGCATTACTCCACAAGAATTAGAACCGAAACTTTAAGGAAAACCAATTGCACCATTTCCCCAATGATTGGTTGCACAAAAATCTCTTTTTAACTCTCAAGACAATCTAGAGGTGTTGAAACAAGTGAAAGTCAATATTCCTCTACTTGATGTCGTTAAATAAATACCTTCATATGCCAAATTTCTAAAAGACCTATGCACGACTAAGATGCGACAAAGAATAAAAAAGAAGATCTTTTTAACTAAAAAGGTGAGTGTCATCCCAAAGCAAGATATGTCACAGAAATACAAAGATCCCGGTATCCCAACCGGATTGAGCACGTACTTCTTGACTTAGGACCGAGCGTAAATATAATCCCATACTCAGTCTATGAGCAGTTGGGTCTAGGTGAATTAAAACCCACATGGATCACATTAGAACTTGTCAATCGCTCAATTCATGTACTAAGAGGGATAATTGAGGATGTGTTGGTCCAGGTTGACAGATTCTACTACCCGATAGATTTTATCATCTTAGATACTCAGCCCATCGTGGACATAAGCACTCAAATTCCTGTCATTCTTGGTCGCCCATTCCTTCCCACATCAAATGTAATTATTAATTGTAAGAATGGAGTTATGAGTTTGTCTTTTGAAAATATGACATTAGAGTTAAATATTTTTTCAATACGAGCAAATAGGTAGAGGTGATGATGATGCCCACAATCTTAACTTGATTAATTCTTTCATGGAGGATAGAACTTTGATGACCTTATCTTCTGACCCTTTAGAGACGTGCTTGACCCACTCCCATGATTTAGATGATGATATGATTAGGGAGATGGAGACCATTCTGGATACCATGTCGGTACTTGAAGCCAACCGGTGGAGGCCACAATTCAAAGAATTGCCCCAAACTAATGTAGTTCCTCTAGTGTCTAACCTCAAGGAACCGAAGCTTGACCTAAAACCTTTGCCCTCTTATTTGAAATATGTTTATTTAGGTCAAGATGAGACATACCTAGTGGTGATTTCTTCCCACCTTGAGCGAGAACAGGAGAGTATGCTCTTCTCTACTCTCATTAAGCATAAGGGAGCCCTTGGATGGTCGATTGCGTACCTCAAGGGAATTGACCATTCGATTTGTACTCACAGCATTTATCTTGAGGATAATGCGATGAACTCTTCGTAATCACAATGTAGAATAAATCCAAACATGAAGGAAGTGGTTAAAGTCAAGGTAATTAAGCTATTGGATGTAGGTATCATATACCCTATATCCAATGACCAATGGGCGAGTCCAACTCAGGTGGTTCCTAAGAAGTCTAGAATCACCATCGTAGCCAATGCCAACAATGAAATTGTGCCAACTAGAGTTACTACTTTTTAGAGAATGTGCATTGACTACAGAAAATTGAATACCGTCACAAGGAACGACCACTTTCCTTTGCCCTTCATTGATCAAATCTTAGAAAGGTTAGTTGGTCACTCTTATTGTTGTTTCTTCGATGGGTACTCAGGCTACAACCAGATAGAGATAGCCCCTGAAGATCAGGAAAAGACAACATTTACATGTCCTTTTGGCACCTTTGCTTATCGAAGGATGTCATTCAGACTGTGTGATGCCCCGCCACTTTTCAGCTATGTATGATGAGCATTTTTCTGACATTGTGAGGCAATATTTAGATGTCTTCATGAATGACTTCTCTATCTTTGGTCCATCTTTTAGCGATTGCTTAGAAAATTTTAAACGTGTGCTGAAAAGATGTGAAGAAAAGAACTTGGTACTGAATTGGGAGAAGTGTCATTTCATAGTTCGTAAGGGAATTGTCATTGGACATATCGTATCATCCAAGGGAATTGAGGTAGATAAGGCTATGATTGATCTTATCTCTAACCTACCTCCACCTAAGAATATACGAGACGTGCCATCCTTCTTAAGACACGCTGGTTTTTACACGAGATTCATAAAGGACTTTAGTCACCTCTCTCATCCTCTTTGTAATCTACTTCAAAAAGATGCACCATACAAGTGGACTAAGCAATGTCAGGAGGCTTTTACTAAGCTTAAGAGCATGTTAACCACTGCACCTATCATGCGGGCACCCGATTGGAGCCTTCCTTCTGAACTTATGTGCGATGCATCTAATAATGCTCTTGGGGTGATTTTAGGTAAGATAAAAGAAAAGAAGCCCTACGTTATTCATTATACAAGTAGAACTCTAAATCCTACCCAAGTGAACTACTCTACTATGGAAAAGGAACTCTTAGCCGTAGAGTTTTCTTTAAATAAATTCAAGTCCTACTTGATCAGATCCAAGATCATCATTTACACAGATCATGCGGTGTTCAAGTATCTTCTTTCTAAAAATGATGCTAAGCCCCACCTAATAAGATGGATCCTCTTACTCCAAGAATTTAATTTGGAAATAAAAGATAAAAAGAGAGTAGAGAATGTAGTGGCTAACAACCTTTCTCACCTTGATCTCTTTGATTCCCTTAAGACAACACATATAAATGACATGTTCCCTGACGAACAATTGTTCAAAGTCTCCCATTCACCTTGGTTTGTTGATATTGATAATTATCTTTCCACTGATTTTATGCCAACACATTGGACTGCGCAAGATAAGAAAAAATTCTTCGTCGAGGTTCGTAAGTGCTTTTAAGATGATCCATATTTGTTTAAATATTGCCCAGACCAAATCTTAAGGAGATGTGTGCTAGACAATGAACAAAAAAGTGTCATCTCCTTCTATCACTCTCGGGCTTGTGATGGTCAGTTTTTTACTAAAAATACCACGGTGAGGATTCTATAGTGTGACTTTTACCGGTCCATGATGTTCAGGGACACTCATGCATTTTGCAAATCTTATGAGCATTGTCAAAAGTTAGGACCATTATCCCATCAAAATATGATGCCATTGAACCCCATTTTGATCAATGAAGCATTTGATTGCTGGAGCATTGATTTTATGAGACCATTCCTTCAATCCTTTATGAATTTATACATTCTGTTAGCTGTATACTATGTCACTAAATGGGTCGAAATGATTCCAAGCTGAAACAGTAATCATCAAATGGTCATTAAGTTTTTAAAAGAGAACATCCTTTCCCGGTTCGAAATGCCTCGAGCCATCATTAGTGATGGGGACTCACATTTATGTAATAGGACATTCACAAAATTAATGAAGAAATATGGCATCTCTCATAAAGTGAACACTTCATACCACCCACAAATAAGTGGGTAAGCTGAGATTTTTAATAGGGAAATTAAACAAATCTTGGTAAAAACGGCTAACCCTGATCGAAAGAATTGGTCAATCTAATTGACCGGTACTTTATGGGCTTACTGTACAACATTTAAGACCCCTATTGTAATGTCTCTCTTTATACTTATTTATGGGAAGGCTTGCCACTTGCCTGTGGTATTGAAACATAGAGCCTACTGGGTGATCAAAAATTTAAATTTTAATCTGGACAACGCTGGCTCGCTACGCAAACTTCAATTGAATGAACTTGAAGAAATTCAGAATGATGCGTACGAGAACTCAAGAATTTATAAGGATAGAAATATAGTGTTTCATGACCAACACATTTTACAGAAATCATTCACACAAGGTCAGAAAGTCCTCTTGTATAATTCTCGGTTACATCTCTTTCCAGGTAAGCTCCGATCTCGTTGGACAGGCTCTTTCACTATTACCAATGTTTATCCTCGTGGGGCCGTCGAGATTCGGTATCCAAACAATTACAATGATTTTAAAGTAAATGGACATTGATTAAAGCCATTTGTTGAGAAATTTGAATCAGAAGACATGTCCATACCTTTACATGATCCTATTTATTAGGATTGATCTCCTAGTCAGATGGAGGTGTAGTTAGGTTTACTGCTTTCCGATGTTTAGGATACTTTGCTTCCTTCCATTTTAGGATAGTTTGCTTCTGTCAATTTAGGATAGTTTTTTTTTTTTTGGGGTTGATTAACTCTTGTGCTAACCACCTTCACAATGAGATCCTTTGGAAAAAGCCTCAAAATCTCTTCATCAGGTACTATCTTTCTATAACTTCCCTTTCAATTACATTGTTCTTTTGCACATCATGCTTATTCCTTTTACGTTGGGGACAATGCAGATTTTAGGTTGGGGATGGGAGATTAGGTAACCTAATAAGGTTTTCTTAGTTTTGAGCAAAATTTATAAAAATTTTGAAAGCATTTCAATGTTTATCTGTTTAAAAAGTGATAATTTGTGTAATTAAGACTGTTTTGAGTATAATGATAAGATAGAAATTGAATTTTGAATTATTGGAGTTGGAGCAACTAAGTAGCCTATCACTTATGGTTCTTACATTTAATTGATTAAGAGGAAGTTTGAATATTATGTTAGTCAAATTATTTTCTATGCATAGTACCAGATTTTCTGATTGTTAGTATAATGATCATTGAAAGAAGTTAAGAACTGAGTTTGGAGAATTTATCCACCTTAAAAGAAGAAAGAACCAGTTAAAAAGCTGGAGATCGAAAAAAAGGTCATGTGGTGAAAAGACTGGAAAAGATAGCAAAAATAATGCAAAGTCTATCAAAGAATGAGAAATCTAAAATAAAAAGGGAGGTGGGGGGGGGGGGGGGAAGATCAAAAGATTAAATGAATACAAATGATTATCGATATAAAATTAAAAACTAGAAAAAAAAGGAAAAGGAGATTATAACATCCCAAAAATCGGGGTCGAGCATAAACTCCACTCCCGAGTTCCAGAACATCACTTATGCAAACATTTTCAATGATGGATGAATGTCGGTTGTAATAGTGCATAAAACATGAAGTGTATTAAGCCAAAACTGCATATCATACTCCAGAGATAGTTAAATTAGCAAGCGGAAGAATGTGATAGATATATAAAATATATGAACTGTTGTAATCTCTAGAGTGTGAACATGTTACCAGGTTAACTAAACACATGTATACTCCAAAATAGAAAGAAAAGAATATACATGGGTGTGTAAAAAAAAAGGTAAAATACCAAGTGTACTGACATATAATCAGTAACCCTGTCAATCAGAACCTGCATAACCCTGTAACCCTGTCAATCAGAACCTGCATATAGGAGGGATCCTCCTCATCGTCATCAAGTTCGGCTCTACTTCGCAAGCATCACCATCATCTGAAATTAAAATAGGAACTATTTGGTGTGTACAACACCGTCCCGTAACATGGGAGTGAGTAGCTAACTCAGTGGAATAATAGAGCAAAGGTTAACATGTTATCAAATCAATCAAGCGATAATGATAAAGCAAGCAAAACAAGCATTCCTAAACACTGTGATTAATGTAAGGATGAGATGACATGATGGATGCCCTCACCGACATACTCCTTCATGCGACACCATCTTATGTCCACGGTATGCTTTCTTCCCTCAGTGCTCCACATCTTCCAGCCATATGCAGTACGATATGAATATGATTACCGAGTTGTTATTAGTCCTTTTCATACAGCAGGATTGAGAAACTAAGGTACTTCCCTTATATCATTCCCAACAAGGATCTTGTCTAGGGTTGTCACTCCTAGTAGTCTCATACGATGATATATTTCTAGGTCGTTGCAAGGGCAGTCAGGGCTGTTGCACGCACTCGTTGCTCCGCTCCCCCATCACCTTATCAATACAGGCCTAGTTGTACTCTTATTGCTACGGAAGGGTCGTCGCCTCACGTAGACTCAGAGTATGCTCGAGGTCACTACAAAGGGCTGTCAGGGCTGTTGCACGCACTCATTGTACCTCTCCCCCATCACCTTATCAGTGTAGGCCAACAGCTCGAATATAGTGTCTCATACCACCATAATCGGCTCACGAGTCTGGATTGCTCACTGGTCACTACGGGGAGGCTTGTGGCCCCAGCGTAGGCCGATAGCTCGACCACGGTGTCTCATACCACCATGCTCGGCTCATGAGTCTTAGTGGATCAAGGTACCACAATTATCAGGGTTATCACTGGTAAGTTTAATACCCTAGGTTCAAGCAGTTATGACCAATACAAGGTGAACATACAACGGTCAATCGGATTACTTGATGAGTCCGACTAGCACGAGCACACGTTGAATCGACCGACATGATGTGCACAAGCACTTCATGTGGCCTAACAACTGTCGACAACTCTAGTATGACTCGGGTTCGTCATACACATCCTTCGTGGTGAATAGAATCCAACCACGAACTCTAATCTGTTACCGACTGCCTGGACTAGAGTATAGCCCCAAGCACATGTAATATGAATTAGTAATCATATGAGATAAACAAAATTAAAATAACAAATAATTCAAGCATGTTAGCAACATGTTATAACATACATCATAAGAAATTAACCATGCACGGGTATTTCAAACATAAGGTAATCAATTCAAATACAACAAGCATGGAGGAATTCATGTACATCATCAAATTAGTTGAGAATCCAATCTCAACGCTAATCTACAACACCATTTACTCAATACTTACTAATACATGCATTTATACAAACACTTAGTCTACACAACTCTAACGTACTTGACGTATATTGATTTTAACCTATAATATGACAAATCCTTACATCAAGGATCTGTCTAATACACAACAATCATATTCTTACATTCAATACATATGGCAGACATAAATCATATTGAGTTAGGCATTTCAACAAACACTTAGTCTACACACATTAGTCTATATAGCATATGTAGGCCAAAATGTGCATTAGGGCGAATCTCTTTGACAAATAGATCATACACGCATAACTAGTATAGGTACACGACAAATACTTATGGAAATCATATCGGCAAAATACGTATGTATACGGTATTTCCTATAAATACCTAAAATATCCTAAATCTCATATTCTTCGTACGTACTTGAAATAAAAAACAGACAGCATGTTGTACATATCAAATAACATTCTTATCAACAATCTACCATTAAACGACATTGAAAGCTTTGAAAAATGGTAACCTAAGTATCTAAAATCCGCACCTTACGCCATAGAAGCGTAAAGGAGTCGATGAAATCTCTAAGTCTTCGTATACGTGGAATATTAACCTGTAATACAAGCTAGGTTAGCTATCTAGCTACTAGCATCAATGGAAACCCTAAAACAAGTTAGGGCTAGGCTTTTCTTACCTAAGAACGAAACTGGAGTCACCGGAAAAGCGATGCAGAAGGGTGGATGAGGCACGTAGAGAGACTAGGAAGAATCCCAGGAAGCATCACCATCTTCTCCCTCACTCTCTCTCATTTCTCTCTCACTCTCTAGGGTTTGGGAAATTCGTGTGGAATTTGTGAGAGAGGGTTTAAGGCCCTTTTATAAGCCCAAACATAATGAAAACAGACTTGAAGTCAAGGTATACTTAAGTTATAACAAAATCGGGTCTGTTCCGATCCAACGGGGTACTTCTGGTGGTCCTATTACTAAATGCGGTCGGACTTAAGATCTCTAATATTGGATCTAGGTCAAGCTAAGTTTTCAGTCCGGTCAGATTTCTAGATCGACCGTGGCAGACCAGTTTCAGTTCAGCAGTCACCGAAACTCAATCAGGGCCACAAGTGTTATGACATGCAAGGGCCACCTATCCTAATCCGAGGGTAAATTTGGGTCAAAATCTAACGGTCAGAATGCTTAAAAATATCGCGCAAGCGACACGTGCTAGATTTCATAAATTTTATTTAATTTCTAACATTTCTCACACTCTTCACTCTGGACTCAGTAAAATGGTCTCAGGATATCGGTTGGGCTTGATTTTTGGAATGATTGTCAAGTCCAACTAGGAGGTCATAATGGTTTAAGATTATAGATATCGGACTTTCGACGTGTGGTTTAGATCCAATACAAAGTTTCCAAATGATCTCAAGGGCAACTGGGCTTAGAGTTGGATCCTAGATTTTAGGGTAAGGTAGCGTCAATGATTCTATAGGTTTTGGATCTTATAGATCGTATTTAAAGTTATTGGTGCTAATTTTGTAGAAAATCTAGTGTAACGCTGGCTAATTCACGTTAAATTTCTAAAGAATTAGGTTCTAAATGATTCCTTTGGCTTTGGAATTGATTCCTAAGAGGTTACCAAGGTGTTATGGTTGACCCATTGCCTAAGGACGTCTAATTCCATGTAGGCAAAAATTCAGGGTGTTACAGAGATAAATTCGGAATCAGTACTTGAGTTTTAACCAATTTTGAAATGGTAAGCATGACTAACATTATGAAAAGATAGTATTTTCACCAAGCACTTTGAAAAAATTGATATGTGAACTATACTCTGACCTAATTGATAAAGGACTTATTTGATTGATTTCTTATGTGGTTTAACTTTAGGTTTTCAAAATTTCAATTTCACATCTTGAGTTTACTCATTCATACTTGATTACTAAAATATCATTTTCTCAAAAAGGTTTAAACATTGCGCATTAAGGCTCATTTTTCACATAATATGTTCGGGACTAGTAAAATGTTGGTTGGGGATTTTGTTGAGGGTCAAATATTGCATATTGGACCCCATCTATTACTTGGTTTATGCACATGATAATGCGTAATGTTCAATTTTAATCATGTTTGTGTTACAAGGTGATATTAAGAGCTTGGATTGAAAAGGATATTAAAAGCATGGATTTAACGCTCAAGAATCACCAAAGTCAAGAGTAAATTTGATAAATCCAAGAATGAAGAATGTACACACTTAAGATCCAAGAAAACCAAGTTAAGAATGAAGAAAATTAGAGTTTTGAAGTGAAATTCAGTGATTCTCGACTAGTCCTGGCTCCGGCACGACTAGTCCTGGATACGTACGACCCGCCTTGAAATCTGCTCGACCTATTGAAGGTGTCTCGACTCAAACTCCAGTAAGTAAAACTTCTAAATCTTCATCCTGCTCGACCAGTCGAAAGAGACCTTCGACTAGTCGAGGACGGCCCATGACCAGTCGAGGGTTATGCAAAACTTGTGCAGATTGCGTAAGTTTGAGATAGTTTCTGAAAATTTCCACTCGGTGCGAAATTTTAAGACCTAAGACTATAAATAAGGGTCCCATGGGTACCCTTAGGCATCATCAAGGGTTTAGGGAGTGGAGCAAAAGCGTGGAGAAGCCGTCGCCAAGATTTTTCTTTCTTCCCTTAGTTGTTTTTATACTTTTCTTAAGAGACTCTAGTTCAATTATGTCAATGGTTTGTTAAACCTCTTATCTAGGGCTAAGGGGTGAAGCTTGTTGCATGATTGATTTTTTATTTTTATTTTGATTCATGTTTTGTTGAACTCTCTTGGATTCTAGTTTGATTATGAAGGAATATTTCTAATTTTTAATGGTTTGTTGTGAAAAATTATAATGAATTTGTGATAGCTTGAGATATCTTCTTTTCCTGAATTGAGATTATGAAATTAGTAAGTACTGTTGTTCACCATCATCCCTTAGGCATGGTAGGGTGATGAAATCCTTCTTAACATTCACAATTCTCTTATGATTGGTTATGGGGTTAGTATATCTTATTATTTACCTTGTCTCCTAGGCATAGTTTGGTGACGGAATCACTTCCTAATCTTCATCACTCTCATCCATTGATGATTAGATCCATGAGAAGTTTAGAGATCTGACAAATATCTTCTTACCAATTGGATAGGATAGGACTCTGATTCCAGTTGTGTCCTTGAATCATGTAAGGTAGCTTCCTAATTACTACAAGTGGATCCTTAGCACCCTAGTTCCTACCTTTAAATTCACTAGTTTTAATTACTTTAATCACAAGTACTCTCTCAAATATTCCAGATTTGGGTTTTCACCTTTTTCTAGTTCTAGTTCTAGTTACTCTCAGAATACTCGCGGGACTAGTCCCCATGGATTCGACCTCGGTCTCACCGCAATTATTACTACATTGCGACCCTACACTTGGGGCTGGGAACACAACCTAAGGGATTGTCCGAAACCTGGGGTTAATGTTAACTTAGGTAATCAGTGAGAAATAGCAAGCTAAGCCACGCGATGACATCGTTGAATTCCCCACTATCACGTTAGTTGTTTGACTAACGTTCAAAGGTGGCATCAAGGTTCTAGTTCTGTGACCGATGTGCAAGGAAAATCCCTTCCCAGTTGATAGTTTGTTCATAACCCCAAGTGTAGGGTCGCGATGTAGTAATAATCTTAGTAAGATCGAGGTCGAATCCACAAGGACTGAGCTTGTGTGTCTTTTGAAAGTAACTAGAAGCAGAACTAGAAGAAGATGAAAATATAAATCTAGAAATAATGGGAGTAATTGTAATGTATGGAATCAGAAAATTAAGAAATTAAATGTGGGAACTAGGATTTCAAAGGATCCACTTGTAGAGATCGGGGAGATTTATACTTGATTCAAGGACACAACTAGAATCAGAGTCCCAGCTTATGCAATTAGAAGATATCTCAGTAAAATCAAATCTGAATGTCCTTTGACCTAATTCTCAATTGATGAGAGGTGTGAGAACTGGAAGTAATTCCATCATAAAACCATGCCCAAGAGATAAGGCAAACAACATGATTTACCAATCCCACAGCCAACTTGAGAGAATTATGAAAGTTAGGGCGGATTCCATCATCCAACCATGCTTAAGGGACGATGGTGAACAACAGGATTTCCTAATTTCATAATCTCAATACATGAAAAGAACATAATCAAAGCTATCGTGGATCTATTATAATTTGAGTCACAACAAACCATTAAAAATAAAAAGTATTTCTTAAATATCAAACTAGAATCAAAGATAGTTTAACTCAAACATGAATCAAAGAAATAAAGAACATCCCATCACGATACAAGGTTCACCTCTTAGCCCTATCTAAGAGGTTTAGCTAACGAAAAACATGATTGAACTAAAATCTATTAAGAAAAGCATAAAAACAGTTAAGGAAAAGGAAGAAAAACTCATGGTGACGGCTTCTCAACGCTTTTGTTCCACTCCTCAAAATTCTAGATGATGCTTGGGAACATCCTAAGGACCCTTATTTATAGTTTTGTAACTTAAACTTTCGCACCGAGTTGGAAAAATCCAGAAACTACCTCAAATTTACACAGTTCATGTGTTATCTGCCTAATCTTAGACTGGTCGAGGACAACCTTTAATTGGTCAAGGGTCACCTTCGACTGGTCGAGGATGACGAGAATTTAAAGAATTTTATCACTAGAGTTCGAGTCGAAGAATCTTCGACTAGTCGAGCAGGAGCCTTCAACTGGTTGAAGGATGGCTTAGACTAGTCGAAGGAGGCAGATTTATAGGGTTCCCTTTCTTCACTTCAAGTCTTCAATGCTCTTCATTCATCATTTAGTTTTCTTAGATCTTTGGCATGTGAATTCCTCATTCTTGGTATCATAAGATCCATCCTTGACCTTGGTAATTCTTGAATGTTAAATCTATGCTTTTAGCATCCTTTTCAATACAGGCTCTTAAATTCACCTTGCAACATAAACATGATTAAAATAGAACATTAAGCATTATCATGTTCATAAAACTAAGTAAAAAATGGGGTCTAATATCTAATACTTGGCCCTCAACACAATCCCTAACTAGCATTTTGCTAGTCCCAAGAAAAGTATGCAAAAAATAAACTTCAATGTGGAATGTTCAAACCTTTTTCAAAAAATAATATTTTGTGTAATCAAGTATGAATGAGTAGACTCAAGATGAGAAAATGAGATTTTGAAAACCTAGAGCCGAATCACATAAGTAATCAATTAAATAAGTTCTTTATCCATTAGGTCAGAGCATACTTTGCATATTAAGTTTTACAACGTGCTAGTAAAAATACTATCTTTTCATAATGTTAAACATACTCACCACTTCAAGATTGGTTGAAAACTCAAGTACTGATTCCGAACTTATCCCCTTTTCCTTCTTTTTCTAGTTTTTGATTTTATATCGACGGTCATTTGTATTCATTCAGTCTTTTCATCTTTTCTCTTTTTCTTTCAGATTTTTCATTCTTTTTCAGACTTTTTCAATCTTTTCACCTTACATGACCCTTTTTGTCGATCTCCTTGAACTGCTACCAACATTGGAAGAATGTTCATCCTCCTTTTGGGAAAAGTTTATGATTGACTTTCTAAGGGTGTTCGTTTTATGCTGTGAAAAATTTTTTTTTATGAACTCCCTTATCATGTCATTCCATGTGCCAATATATCAGGGACGTAGTGAATGCAACCACATCTTAACTTTCTCTTTCAAAAAAAAGGAAAGAGTTTCAACCTAACCATGTCCTCCGACACGTTAGAAAAATATGAAATGGTTATAATCTCGTCAAACTCTTTTAAGTGCAGATATGGACTTTCAGATTCAAGTCTATGGAATTTTGAAAGGAGTTGGATCACCCCTGGCTTAATATCCATGTCCTATATTTTTTGAAAAAACCATGCATGAGAGCGTGCTCACCTTTTTTGGTTGTAACTAATCTCGTAAAGTACAAGGTGCGACTTCTTGATGCACCTAATTCTCATCCTCGACTTCCTCAACATGAGGTTGAGGTTTTCTTCCTAATTGATTGGCAGCCATCACTTCAATTGACTCTGAGGATCTTAAGTGGTGTCTAATCCTATGATGAATAGATAACCCCTCAACCAATCCTCCTTCACTCAAAAGACATCGAGTGTTGTCACGAACCCACTTGGGCATGAAATACTCTCAGCCCTCAATTTTAGACTCTAACTTAAACCTAAAAGAAAGAAGGGAAATAGAAATCTAGAAATAGAAAGAGAGAGGAAATTGAAAAGATGTTACCAAATTAGAAGTTCTTAAATTAAGATCCTACAGAACGAAATAAAACAAGTCAGTTTCTAAAAATAAAAATTCTAAAATTAGAAAGTTTCTAAAGATAGAAAATGGAAAGTTTCTAAACTAAAATTAGAAAGTAAAATTAATTTCTAAAAAACCTTAATCCTAAAAATAGAAAGTAAATAAATTTTAATCTTAACCTACTTCTAAAACTAATCAATTTCAGAAAAACACAAGCAATAGCCCCCGGCAACGGTGCTAAAAACATGTTCACAACCTAGGGTTACGATGTAGTAATAATCTCGGCAAGACCGAGATCGAATCAATAAGGACTGAGTTTGTGTGTCTTCTGAAAGTAACTAGAAGTGGAACTAGAAGAACTTATAACTCTAAATATGGAAATAAAGGGAGTAATTATGATGTATGGAATTAGAACTTGAAAATTAAACGTGGGAACTAGTGTTTCTAAGGATCCACTAGTAGAGATCAGGGAGATGTATGCTTGATTCAAGGATACAACTGGAATCAGAGTACAATCTTATCCAATCTGAAGATATCTAAAGATAGAAAATGGAAATTTTCTTAAATATTAAACTATAATTAAAGATAGTTTAACTCAAACATGAATTAAAGTAATAGAGAACATCCCATCACACTAAAAGCTTCACCTCTTAGCCCTAGCTAAGATGTTTTGCAACCATAGACATGATTGAACTAAAATCTCTTAAGAAAAGCATAAAAACAACTACGAAAAAGGAAGAAAATCTCTTGGTGATGGCTTCTCCATGCTTTTGCTCTACTCCTCAAACCCTCGATGATGCCTAGTAACATCTTAAGGACCCTTATTTATAGTTTTACAACTCAAACTTTCGCAACGAGTTGGAAAAATTCAGAAACCACCTCAAATTTATGCAGTCCGTGTAACCCTAGCTTGGCTGAGGATAACCTTCTACTAGTCGAGGGTTTCTTTTGACTGGTCGAGGATGAAGAAAATTTAGAGGATTTCGTCGTTGGAGTTCAAGTCAAGGAATCTTTGACTAGTCAAGCAAGAGCCTTTCACTAGTCGAAGGAGGGCTTAAACTACTTGAAGGAGTAAGATTTTTAGGGTTCCCTTCTTCACTTCAAGTCTTCAATACTCTTCATTCCTAACTTGGTTTTTTTGGATCTTTGGCATATGAATTCTTCATTCTTGGTGTAAGGCCTGTATTCGAGACCGTACCATTCCTTAGACTTCCGCGTTCCTCCCCATCGAATTTCAACAACCCATAATTTGTAGTAGGCATTTGTGCGTGACCGTAAGTCGCATCCCATAGATCTAAGTTGACTCGACTTAAAACCTATACCTTAGTGACCGCACCATCACCATGGTTCCAACGCCGCAACTTACACACCAATGCGATACCCAGGCTAGGAGTAGTGGGCCCGTGTATATTTTGAAGAACCGCCACACATTGCGAATCCCGAGAGAAGAATCTCTACCCAACCTATCACATTAATCAATTAAGTACAAGCCATCAAAACCCATACCTAGCCCATCTACCGCTCACACAAGTCATCCTCAAAGTTAACTCTCTCTTACACACACCCATACCTCTCATGTCACTCCTCTTACACACCCATTCCTCTCATCCCATCCTTTTTACACAACACAACTTCTATCTCATTTCACTCCATCCCATGTCATTTCTCTACCCAAAATCCCAAGTAACCAAGATAGAAAATCCTAAGGAGAGAAAAGAACCCAAGTGTGTGGCCCATGGAACCAAGAAGAAGTGTAATCGGTGGGTGATCTTAGGTTTAGTTGTGGATTCTTGTTCATGGTACAAGTGGGGCCTCCTGATTGATGGTAAGGATCTCACTTTGGGCCCTATGTGTGGCTAATGGCCCACCATGATGCATATATAAATTCCATGATGGGGTCATTCTCCATAGACCTCATCATGATGTTTATTTTAATTTCCATTGAAGAAGGTCTTCTAGACCTTGCATTGGTTGGTGGGAAAAGGATTTCCACCATGGATTTTATGTTTTGAGGGCCCACATTTGAGGGGACCCATTTGATGTATGTGTTGTAAGATAGAGAAGAGCTCATAGTGGTGGAGCTCCTCTCCACCTCTTGTCCTATCTTTCTCTTTCTCCCTCTTTCTTTCTCTCTCTCTCTCTCTCTCTCTCTCTCTCTCTCTCTCTCTCTCTTTATCTCTCTCCCTTTTCTTTGATTATGGACCATCGTGATGTATGTATTCTGTATCCACATCGTAAACGTGTTGGGCCCACTTTGCTGGCTGTCTAGTGGGTAGGCTTGTTGCTGTCCATTGGGACAGGTCTGAATGAAGGAAAAATATAAATATCAGTTTGATCCAAGCTCTGGTGGGCCACGTACACGTGGGACCCACCAGATGCAAGTGTTTTATCTAGGCCATCCGTCCAGACCCTGGATGTGAGGACACCTTGATGATGTGTTCCATCCAGGCCGTCCATCCACAAGACGTCCAACACACCGGGATGGATGAGAGAAAACATAAATATCTACCTTTTTCAAAGCAGCTGGTGGGCCACATGTGTGGACCCGCTTGATATATATGTTGTATCCACACTGTCCAGATAGGTTAGATGGTGGGGCCTGCTGTGATGTATGTACCATCCACCGTCTAGCAAAGGATGGTGGGACCCACGTGATGTAAGTGTTTTTTCCACGCCGTCTGTTGCCTAGAAGTGGACCCCATGTGATGTATGTGTTGCACTCACGCCATTTAGCGATTGTGGGGCCCACGTGATATATGTGTTGTGCATCCACACTATCCAGTTGTTTGGGACGGTGCTGGATGCACCATGATGTAAGTGTTTTATCCATGCCATCTAGCCCTTGGATGTGGGACCCACCTACTGTACGTGTGGGAACCACCATGATGTATGTTAATCTAAACCGTCCATTTACTAGATGCCCGAATAGGGCCAGTAATTGCAGGGCCCATTTGACTCGTGTAGGGTCCACCTGCTGTACATGCAGGGCCCACCTGCTATATGTGTAGGGCTCACCCTGCAGCATGTATTTTATCCACACTCTCCGTTTGGTGGTGCCCATCTACACTGTACAGGCCCACCATGTTGTATGTGTTCCATATGCATGTTGTCCATCTATTTTGCTGGGCCAGAGGGGCTGACCCAAGGGACCCACCATGATGTATGTGAGGCCCATGTGGTGTGGCCCTTGTGTGAGGTCCAATATGATGTATATGAGGCCCTTAAGATGAGGCCCATTGTGATGTATAAGAGGCCCTTATGATGAGGCCCATTATGATGTATATGAGGCCTATGTGGTGAGGACCAATATGATGTATATGAGGCCCTTGTGTGAGGCCCATTGTGATGTATGTGAGGGCCTTGTGTGAGGCCCATCATGATGTATATGAGGCCCAATTGTGATGTATGATTCCACCATGATGTATGTGATAATATTTATGTAGCCCATCCATTCTCTAACTAGTATAAGGGTCGTGGGCCCCATTATAATTAGATTCTAAGTTCTAAATGGGCCACACCTTGGGAGCAATGGTGGTTAAATGTCCACGTTATAAACAGTGTTGCACATCTCCCTAGGGCCTATTGTTAAGCCCATCACCATCTTACCTTATTGGGCTATCCCAATTGATTGGGCCCTCATAAGTGTTACCCATCTTACCCTAGAGGCCTAACCCAAACCATTGGGCCCCCATTCATGTTAGTTCTCTCCACCACCCTTGTAGGAATCACCATAACTTGTAGACTGTTTGTATCGAGCCTCATAAGAAAGTCCAACTTACCATATGATAGAGTGGGTGAGGAAGCCCACTTAATATCCTTAGGTTCATCTTCTTGACTCCCGCTATTGTATGATTCACCTAATGAGGTCCATCCTAAATATATTATGTCATTTATGCTGCCACTATATATATATATATATATATATATATATATATATATATATATATATATATATATATATATATATATATATATGAGAATACATCATTACTATAGATCATGCTCAGTATAACTTCATAATTCATGCCCATGTGCATCATATGTATGCTTAATATAAGGATTGATTGATCATAGAATGTGTCATTTGGTGGATTATTTTCGGGACTCCTTGATAGACAGAGTTGCCACATATGAGCGCACGATACGCATAGGATTGATGCATGACTGGATTGTGTGACTCATGCACCTTGCATTTGTCTAATATGATCACTTACACCCTAGCAACATCAAGGCCACAAACTTTACGGGCATGTCATGGATGGCTAGATTAGACACCCAAAATATTGGTTAATAGTATCGGGGCGCCATAGATGTCTCATAGTGAAAGTCCCTAAACCCTTATTGTACTAGGAGGATGGTCTAACGTCGAGACTGAGTAGATACATGAGCGCATGAGTGTCGAATACCAGGAGGTCATGTCTCCCACTATGTCGTGGTCGGTTGGAAGGGGGTGTGGCCTTACCCGCCCGAGTGAGGGGGAAATAACTAGCTGAGTTTGGCCCAACTTGAGGAATGGGTCCGTTATCGATAAGCCGGGCTGATATTAGCAGGCAGATAGTGAGATCTCTCCCACTCACCCAGTTGTGCTCTTAGATGGGGTGGCAAGCTGACGTGGAGTGTATTAGACCCCAGTGATATTTCAGAGATTAGATGTATTATTACGTGGATTCAAATGAGGACTGGTATGCTTAAGTTGCATCTCGTATATGTCATTTGGCCATGTAGGCCCTGCATTTCATAACCTTGGTATGACTGATAATATTCATGGACTTACCAGCATGATTCTGCATTGTTGGCATATACCTTGTACACACACTTACACCACCCTCTAAGCTTTTTATAAGCTTATGCAAGGTCATTGCATGTAGGTGTCGCTAGGATGCCACACTATCACTGAGCTTGGAGTGTGTAGTTATCGTCTGAAACTTTTGAGTATTGATATTGTATTTCCCTTATGTATTGTATTTAAAGTTTTTTATCATAGTAGATTTTGTGATGGTGTTTGATGTTTATGTCTGGGTTATGCTATTGTTATGCTGCTTACAAGATAAATGTACATTAAAAATCCTCCTTGTAGCATCCTATGATCGAAACCTGGTATATGGGTGCCACAAGCCGAGAATGGAGTACTATGGAGGCTGTCAACGCCGGATTCGGTGGTCAAAAATTTTATGAGCTCGACCCTCGAGTTCGGGCATGACACTTGGTCTCATAAGATCCATCCTTGAGCTTGGTGATTCTTGAGCGTTTAATCTATGCTTTTTTGCATCCTTTTCAATTCAAGCTCTTAAATTCACCTTGCGACATAAACATGATTAAAATAGAACATTAAACATTATTATGTTCATAAAACTAAGTAATAAATGGGGTCCAATATGTAACAGGAAGAAGTAATAAGATTGACTAGCTAGCCTTTACAAAATTTGATTAATGAAGGGCAAAGGAAAGTGGTCCTTCCTTGTGACGATATTCAATTTTTCATAATCAATGCACATTCTTCAACCAGTAATGACTCTTCTTCAACCAGTAATGACTCTAGTTGGTATGAGTTCATTATCAGCATTGGGTACGATGGTGATTCTGGACTTCTTAGGAACCACCTGAGTTAGACTCACCTATTGACTATCGGATATAGGGCATATGGTACCCACATCCAACAATTTAAGAACCTCTCCTTTAACCACTTCCTTCATATTCAGATTTAATTGATGTTGTGGTTGTCGAGAGGTCTTCATATTATCCTCAAGATGAATGTTGTGAGTACAAATCAAAGGATCAATTCTTTTATGGTCTGTAATTGACCATCTAAGAGCTCCTTTATGCTTAACAGGAGTATAAATGAGCACACTCACATGTTCTTTCTCAAGGTGGTTAGATATTACCACCGGATATATCTCATCTTAACCTAAATAGACATATTTAAGATCAACAGGCAATGGTTTTAGGTCAAGCTTTGGTGATTTGAGGTTAGATGGTAAAGGCACTACATCGGTTTGGGGAAGGTTCTCAAATTGTGGCCTCCACAGGTTAACTTCAAGTACCAGCGCTGCATTAAGCATGACATCCATCTCCCTAACCATGTCATCATCCAAATCAGGAGAGTAAGCCAAACACGTCTCTAGAGTATCAGAGTATAGAGTCAGGAGTGTTCCATCTTCCATGAAAGAATCAATCATATTAATGTCATGGGTATCATCATCATTCTCTAGTTGTTTGCTCATGTTTAAAAAGATATTGAGCTCTGATGTCATATTTCTGAAAGATAAGTTCATAATTTCATTCCTACAATTAATGATGGCATTTGATGTAGCAAGAAATGGGTGACCAAGGATGACCAGTATTTGAGTGATCATATCTACGATGGGTTGAGTATCCGGTATAATGAAATCTACAAGATAGTAGATTATGTCAACCTGGACCAATTCATCCTCAATCATTCCTCTTGGTACACGAATTAAGTGATCAGTAAGTTGTAATGTAGTTTGGGTGGGTTTCACGAAAACCCAATTGTTTGTATACCGAGAAAGAAATCAAATTAACGCTCCCTCCTAAGTAGTCCATGCTCAATCTATTGATTCCTAATTATACAAGTGATAGTTGGTATATGAGGATCTTTGTATTTCTTTGGTACATTTTGCTTGAGGATAGCATTCACCTTTTTAGTTAGAATTTTTTTTGAATACTCTATCGTCCATTGGTTGTACATAAGTCTTTTAGAAATTTTGGTGTAGGAGAGGACTTATTTCATAGCATCCAGCAGAGGGATGTTGATCGTCACTTGTTTCAATGCCTCTAGAATATCCTGAGAATTAGAGAGAGGTTCTTGTCTAATTAACCATTGGGGGAATGATGCAATTGGCTTACTTTGAGGTTCTGATTCTTTCTCATGTGGGATGTTGCTAGGTCCACCATCCTTAACCTTTTCTGAGTCGTTAGGTTTTTTAGCCCTCGACATAATAGTTTTGTCAATTGTCTTCCCACTCCTACGAGTGGTGATAGACTTAGCTTGTTTCACATGTTAATTGAGAGAGCTTGGTTCACTGATTTCACATTGAGGCTTAGGATTGGGAGAGGTTGGGCTGGAAGCATCCCTTTCTCCCCACTCATTAAGTGTGACTCAATTCGTTGTATGCCCTTGGAAAGGTCTTGCAAAGTTGTAATGTGTCTTGATTAAAAAGCTCTTGGTTTTGGATGTGTTTTAAAACCGGATCCTTCCGAGGCTTCTTTTAATTTAAAAGTTAAGACAGAGCCCCTTGAGGGTTAGCCATTTTTCCATTCCTCCAACTGAAATTTAGATGGTTACTCCAATTGGAGTTGTATGTATTTGAGGTGGGTCCACTAAAAGGTCTTTGGTAATTGTTCATGACATTTGATTTCTCATTCAATACCTCTTGAAATGCAAGTATTGTTAGACAATTTTTAGTTGTATGTATGTTGCAAGCACAAATACTGCAAATAACTTCCTTAGCTTTATCCTTCTTAAGTTTTATAGCCTCGATTTTTCGTGTGAGGTTAGCCACTTTAACATTTATATCATCTTCCTCTTTATATATATATATATATATATATATATATATATATATATATATATATATATATATATATATATATATATATATATATATATATATATATATTTAGCCCCTCTCCTTTGATTGAGTAGGCTTAGAAGTGGTGTTAGGTCTTTGGGACATGTCCCATGATTGAGCGTTTTCAGCAAGTTTGTCAAAGTAATCCAATACATCATCAACATCTTTGTTCATGAATTCCCCATTGCACATTATCTCGACCAATTGGTGCTTCAAAGATGGCAGTCCCTTGTAGAAGAAATTTATTATGCACCATGTTTCAAAGCCATGTTGTGGGCATAAACTAACAATATCCTTGAACCAATCCCAACACTGGAAGAATGTCTCATCTTCCTTTTGGGTGAAGTTCACGATCGACTTTCAGATGGTGTTCGTCTTATGTTATTAGAAGATTTTCTTTATGAACTCCTTATCATGTCATTCCATCTACCAATGGATCATGGACGTAGTGAATGTAACCATGTCTTATCTTTTTCTTTTAAGGAGAAGGGAAAGAGTTTCAGCCTGGTCGTGTCCTTAGACACATTACGAAAGTATAAAGTGGTTATTATCTCATCAAACTCTTTCATGTATAGATATGGACTTTCATATTGAAGTCCACAGAACTTTGGAGGAAGTTGAATCACTCCTAGCTTAACATCCATATTCCCTGAACTCTCTAGAGAAATCATGCAGGAAGGTGTACTAACCTCCGCAGGTTATAAATAATCTCTTAAGGTACGAGGCGGGGGTGCATTGTGCACCTCATTTTCATCTTGAGCTTCCTTAACTGGAGGTTGAGGTTGAATTGCAGGTTGATTTGCAGCCATCACTTCAATTGACTCTGAGAAACTCAAGTGGTGTCTAATATGGTGACGGATAGGCAACCCTTCCACTAATCCTCCTTTACTTAAGAGACGTTGAGTGTTGTCACAGACCCTCTTGGACATGAAACACTCGCAGCCCTCAAGTAACTAAAAACTAAACTAAACCTAAGAAAGAAGGAAAATTCAAGCAATCAAGAGATCCAAAAATAAATTAAGAAAAAGTAGTAGAAAGAGGTTACTGGACTGGATATTGCTATGTTAGAATCCTATAGAATAGAAAAGCAAGTTAGATTCTAAAAATAACTTCAGAAAAATCCTAAGCTATAACCAAAATAGAAAGTTAAACATAATCTTAATCTAATTCTAATACTAATTAAATTCAAAAAAACATAGCCATAGTCCTCGACAACGGTGCCAAAAACTTATTCACAACCCCAAGTGTTGGGTCGCGTTGTAGTAATAATCTATGTGAGACAGAGGTTGAATTCACAAGGACTAATCTTGTACATTTCTAAAAATAATTAGAACTATTGTTAGAAGAATATCTAAATTAGAAAGATGGAATAAAGGGAGTACTTATGAATATTGTAGATTGAAACTTGTGAATTCAAAGGTGGGAACTAGGGTGCTAAGGATCCACTTGTAGCTATCAAGATGCTACATTACTTGATTCAAGAGACGTGACTAGAATCAGAGTCATATCGTATCCCATTGGAAGAAGAGATGATCAAACCTCTAAACTTTCATTTAATCAGTCTCAAGATATGAGAATTGTGAAGATTTGGAAGGGATTCTATCACTCTACCATGCCTATGAGACAATGCAAACAACAGGATTTACCAATCCCACAATCTTAAATAAGAAAAGAAGATATTTAAAGTTATCGCAGCGTTTATTGTAATTTGAGTCACAATAAACCATAGAAAATTAAAAATATTCCTTAAAATCAATATAAAATCAATGAAATTCAATATACACATGAATCAACACAAACTGAACATCACAATCATGCTACAAGCATCACCTCTTAGCCCTAGCCAAGAGGTTTAGTTAACCACAGACATGATTAACCAAAACTCTTAACAAAACATGAAAACAACTAAGGAAGAAGAAAAACTCTTGGCGGTGGCTCTCCACCCCTTTGATGTGCTCCTTGAAATCTTTTCAAACCATAAAAGATGCTTTGGACCATCCAAGGGACTTCAATTTATGTTATGGAGCTACAACTTTTTCACCGAGTTGGAAAAATCAGCAAACAGCCTCAAATTTACACAGTCCGCGTAAAATCTGTGTAAAACTTCGATTCTATCGAAGTTTGGTCCAAAAATGTCCAGTGACTTTAGCTTGAAAAATCTTGAAATTCTTGATTAATCGAACTAGCTTCGATTACACATTCGATTCTATCGAAGTGTCTTCGATTGAATCGAAGTTTGGTCCAGAACTATCCAATGACTATAGCTTAAAAAATCCTAAAATTCTCGATTGAATAGAATAGTCTTTGATTGCACTTTTAATACTATCTAAGTATCTTCAATAGAATTGAAGTCTATTCAATCAGTTTTTTAGAACAATGTTTTTCTGGCCAAAACTTTTAAAATATCTTTTTTCAGGACAATTTTCAGGGTTCCTTTTCTTCACTTTGAATCTTCGATTCTTTTCATTTCTCACTTGGTTAGATCTTTGACATGCAAATTCTTCAATCTTAGTCTCCTAAGTTCCATCCCTTGCCTTAGTGATTCTTGAGCATCAAATCCATGCTTTTAACATTGTTTTCATTCCAAGTTCTCAAATTCACGTCACAATACAAACATGTATAAAATATACCCATTAAAGATGATTATGTTCATAAAACTAAGATAAAAATAAGGGAAATATGCAATACTTGATGCTTAACACTTGTTAAAGGAATGGGCCAGTGTAACCTGTGCCTATGGTCAAATTACATCACATCATAAAGTCGTGGCCATTTCGGGGATGGGCAATCAACCTAATTGCGTAGTTCCACCAACCTTTGACCCTGTTGAACACTTTTATCATAGTAATGACTAATTAGTTCACTAAATGGGTTGAGGCAAAACCTATGAGGAATGTCAGACATTAAGCGATCATCCCCAACCTAAAATTTACATTGTCCTCAATGTAAAAAAATAAGCATGATTTGTAAAAGTGACAATGTAATTGAAAGAGAAGTGATGGAAAGATAGTACCTGATGAAAACTTTTTGAGGCTTTTTCCAAAGGATCTCATCGTGAAGGTGGGCTAGCACAAGAATTAAACAACCAAAAAGTAAACTATCCTAAACAGCGAAAGTAAACTATCCTAGAACAGCGGAAAGTAAACTACCCTAAACAGCGGAAGGTAGTGACCCTAACTACATGTCGAGACTTAAATATTGCATATTTTCACCCATTTATTACTTAGTATTATGAACATGATAATTCTTAATATACTATTTTAATCATGTTTGTGTTGCAAGGTGAATTTAAGTGATTGGATTGAAAAGGATGCTAAAAATATGGTTTAATGCTCAAGAATCACCAAAGCCAAGAATGAATTTGATGAGACCAAGAATGAAGAATTCACATACTAAAGATCCAAGAAAACCAAGTCAAGAATGAAGAGAATTGAAGTTTTGAAGTGAATTTGCATAATCCTTGACTAGTCCTGTCCTAGCTCGACCAGTTGAGGATTCCTCGACTCAAACTTCAACAGCAAAATCCTCTAAAATCAGGTTATCCTCGACCAGTCGAAAGTGACCCTCGACTAGTTGAGGGTTGTCCTTGACCAGTCTAAGGTTACGCAGACAACACACAAATTACAAAAATTTGAGGCGATTTTCAGATTTTTTCAACTCGGTGCGAAAGTTAGAGTTGCAAACTTATAAATAGGGGTCCTTAGGGCATTCCTAAGCTTCTTCTAGGGTATGAGGAGTGGAGCAAAAGGGTGGAGCCACAGTATGGGAGTTCTTCTTTCTTAGTTAATCTTTTTTGTTTTGTTTAATAGTTCTTAGTTCAATCATGTGTATGGTTGGCTAAACCTCTTAATTGGAATGTTTTCTGCATTTTGATTCATATTTTGTTGAACTCTCTTAGATTCTAGTTTGATTATGAAGGAATACCTTCAGTTTTTAATGGTTTGTTGTGACTCAATTTATAATAGATTTGTGATAGCTTTAAGTGTGTTCTTTTCATATATTGAGATTGTGAAATTAAGAAATCCTGTTGTTCACCATTGTCCCATGGGCATGATAGCATGATGGAATCCTCCCTAACCTTCACAATTCTCTTATGATTGGTTGTGAGATTGGTAAATCCTGTTGTTTACCTTGTCTCCTGGCATGGTTAGGTAACAGAATCACTTTCAGATCTTCACCACTCATCCTTAATGATTAGATCCACGAGAAGTTCAGAGATCTGACAAATCTCTTCTGAACAATTGGATAGGATAGGACTCTGAATCTAGTTATGTCCTTGAATCATGTGAGGTAGCTTCCCAATTGTTATAAGTGGATCCTTGGCACCCTAGTTACCACATTTAAATTCATTAGTTTTAATTACATTAATCACAATTAATCTCTTAAATATTCCAGATTTAGGTTTTCATTTTTTCTAGTTTCTTTCAAAATACTTGCGAGATTAGTCCTTGGGAATTCGACCTCGGTCTCACCGTGATTATTACTGCATCGCGACCCTACACTTGGGGTTGTGAGAAAGTTTTTGACGCCTTTGCTAGGGATTGATGGTTACATTTTTCTGAGATTAGCTAGTTTTGGAATTAGTTTAAGATTAGAGTTTTTTTAGTTTCTATTTTTAAGATTAGGGTTTTCTGAATTATTTTAGAAACTAAATTAGCTTTCTATTTCTAGGTTTAGAAACTTTCCTAATTTGTTTTTAGAAAGTAACTTTTTTAGAAACTTTCCTTTTTTTCTTGGATCTACTTTCTAATTCTAGGTTTAGAAACTTTCCTAATTGATTTTAGAAACTAACTCTCTCTTTTTAGAAACTTTTTATTTTTTATTTTTAGAAATATTTTTTTTTAGAAAGTAGGTTGCTTTTTTTTTAGCAACTTTCCTTTTTAGAAACTAACTCCTCTTTCTATTTTTATTTTTAGAAACTTTCTAATTTTAGAATTTCTGTTTTTAGAAACTGACTTATTTTGTTTTGTTTTGCAGGATTTTAATTTAGGAACTTCTAATTTGGTAACTCCCTTCTAATTCTCTTTCTATTTCTACATTTCTTATTAATGTAAGATTTTTCTTTTATGCTTTTTTTAAAGGATTAAATTTAGAGTTAGGGTTTCACCATGCAAGAGTGGGTGTGTCAGTATGCTAAGATGGATAAGAGATATTAGGAAGGGATGTATGATGATTATGATAGAAATCAACCTATGTCTCAAATTTTTTATGAAACCATCATCGAGAACTGACCGAAATATAATGCTCCACTGGTTAAGAAGTCCTTACGCGATCATATGCAAGAGAATAATTACACCCCATGGATTAAGAAGATAGTACGTGAGTGTTGGGGTTATCATAAATACGGGAGTGAGAATTATTATTACTAATCAGACAAGAAGAAAATAATGAGAGACTATATTATGGGTGATAATATGTATCAACATCCATAAGATTCTCTCACCTATGATCCATATGACTATGATCAGTTGAAACATCAAAATTGGAAAGATGAACCAACAACATGTTATAATGATTATTCTCTTGGATCCCCTACCTTTAAGATCCAACCAAAAACGATCAAAGAGGATTCACTTCAGAGTTACATGGATTATCTTGAAGATATTAGAAAAACACTAGAAGCGCTTGATTTGCGCAATGATAAGATAGTGGAAACTCGTTCATCCCAGCCATAACTCAATCCAACAATACAGTGTAAGGAAAGTAATCCTAACTCATTTGTGGAGAACTTTAGAATTTGGAATGGAGAATTGGATTGTGTTAATGAGCATATGGTTCAATTTTCTGAAGAATCGATTTCGATAACGGTCCAAAGGAATGGTCAAGAGACGTGGGCGTCTTTCAAATATAATGATATAGACAAACTTCACTCACATGATACACTCAGTTTCAATGGTGAGGGAGAGGTTAGTTTATTGAAACCTTCACCCAAGTTAAGAATACAATGTGAGGAAAGTGATCCCATCCCAAGTATGTGCTCCACTGAATTGGAAAATTATGAGTATTGGGATAATGATCATGATGTACAACCTAAATTCCCTTGGAATCAATCTCAAGTTTAGGCTAGGTCAGTGATCAAGAAGTACACGAAGTGATCGGTCATAAGGATATACTCCACTCATTTGACATGTTTGATTTAAATGTGGAGGATGAGCCCGTTTCAACCGACCCTTCTAACTGTTGTGGACATGTTTAGACCACTCCCCTAAATTGAATGATGATATGATTCAGGATATGGATGAGTTATTTTATATGACTCCAAAATTTAAAACCATCCAGCTAAGGTCACCATCTAAGTTGTTAACCCTTGACAATATAATGCCTTTACTGAGTAGTACTGATAAACAGAGTCTTCCCATTAATTCTTTGCCTGTTGATTTTCAATATACTTATGTAAGGCAAAACAAGATACATCTGGTGGTGATTTATTCTCATTGTGATGAATAGCAAGAGATCATGTTTCCATCCACTTTCAAAGACGATGGAATCCTTGGGCAGATCATCACAAACTTCAATGTGAAAAATGAGTCACTCTCAACTGAATTTTCCAACTCCTTGGATGATTGCTTGGTGACTTTGTAGATTCAAATGACCCAATAATATAAGAAATAGTCGATGCCTTGCAAGATAATACCTTAATAGTTGTTACTAACCAGGAGAACCTTTATTCTAAAGCTCTTCCTTCCTCAGACCCCGAATGTTTACCATTAAAGGGGGAGGAGCTAAAAATTGAACCGAAGTCTGAAACTTTGGAATGTGTTGAGACTACATCACCTGCTAAGAATTTTTTTGAATTCTATCTACTTGTAATCTCTGATTCACCACGGAGTACTAACATTGAAACTTTTTCTATCACAGGTGAATCATATATACTTTGGATACCTCAAGCGATTCAACGATAAATTTTTTATGAGGTCCTTAAATTTCTTTAAAAATTCATGCTCCAGGGCATCCAGGCCTATTGCAAAAAGGGCTTTTGGATGATCTTGTTGAGAAACCTACTAAGAAATTTATTAAGATATTGGCCGAAGGAGGAACCTTGCGGCATGACTGAGTAACTTTTACCTTGTTTTCCTAGTTTGGGATTAGTTTATTGCTTTCAAATAATTTAAGACTATGATAGTTACTTTCCACTATTTTAGGATAGTTTGCTTATCATCAATTTGAGTCTTTTATGTTAACCCACCTTCACTTTGAGACCTTGGGAAATGCCTTTAGATTCCTTCATGTACTACCTTTTCATCACTTCTCCTTTACTTTCATTCTCTCATGTGCATTATATGCTTATATCTTTTACATTGAGGACAATATAGATTTTAGGTTCGGGGGTGTGGATTAGGAAAGCTAATCAGGTTTTCTTACTCTTTGAGTAAAAATTGTGAAAAAATTTCTAAAATTTTAATAAATTCGAGTGATTTTGAAGATCATCCATGATTTAGAAATATAAGTTACTTAATGTTGGTGATTTATGATTCTTGAATTTAGTTGCTTATTAGATTTCACTGTTAAGTTTGAATTATTAATCCATGATTAAAAATTTTAAACATTGATTGAGTCATGATTTCACAGGTCACATCTAGCTTACACATTAAGGTATCAGTTTGATATTAAATTATTAACTTAGTGATTATTAAGCATGGAACGAACCAACCTGGGGAATTTTTCCATCATGTTTAATGAGAAGAATTGAAAATAAAGGAAAAAAAATACCCAGCTAAAAAAAATAGTTGTCATTGAAAATGACTACTTGTTAAAGATCTTTAAAAAGATTGACATAGTGTGAAAGCCATCAATGAAAAAATCAAAAGTTGGAAAAATAAAAACACTGAACTGTAAGGCAAGTTTTGGTTATCCTGAATGCTTCTTTAATTATCAATGTTATCTTGGAAATCAAGAATTGAACCTTTAATTGTGATAAGTCTAGGCTTCACTCTGCACCCATGGAACTCAATGTTTAGGATTGTTCTAATTGGAGGATTAATGTTTTGAACTTGACTATGAGATTTACTGTGTTCTAGAGTTTAGGAGGAAATATTGCACAATATTAATGTATCTAAGATATCTGTGAGATGGATTGTCTTTAGAATTTTTTGAGTTTATGGAAATTATACAATGGTTTTTTGAAATATCTTTCCCATGTTTTTCTCGAGAGTAGCAAAATGATGGTTGGGGGGGTGTGTTAAGACTCAAATGTTACATATTTTCCCCCATTTATTACTTGGTTTTATGAACATGACAATGCTTAATGTTCTATTTTAATCATATTTGTGTTAAGGTGAATTTAAGAGCTTAGATTGAAAAAGATGCTAAAAGCATGGATTTAACGCTCAAGAATCACCGAAGCCAAGAATGGATCTAACGAGACTACGAATGAAGAATGCACATACTAAAGATCCAAGAAAACCAAGTCAAAAATGAAAAGAATCAAAGTTTTGAAGTGAATTTGCATAATCCTCGACTAGTCCTACCTCCTGCTTGACTTGTCCTGTCCTAGATCGACCAGTCGAGGATTCCTCGACTCGAACTCTAGTGGAAAAATCCTCTAAAATTAGGTCATCCTCGACTAGTCGAAGGAAACCCTTGACCAACCGAAGGTGATCCTCAACCAGTCGAGGGTTGTCCTTGACCAATCTAAGGTTACGTAGATAGCACACAAATTACAAAAATTTGAGGCAGTTTTCAGATTTTTCCAGTTGGAGTTGCAAAAATATAAATAGGGGTCCATAGGGCATTCTTAGGTATTTTTTAGGGTTTGAGGATTGGAACAAAAGGGTGGAGCCACTGTCTGGGAGTTTTTCTTCTTCTTCTTTAGTTGATCTTTTTTGTTTTGTTTAAGAGTTCTTAGTTCAATCATGTCAATGGCTGGCTAAACTTCTTAGTTAAGGCTAAGAGGTGAAGCTTGTAGCGTGATTTGGATGTTTTCTTTATTTTGATTCATGTTTCTTTGAACTCTCTTGGATTCTAATTTGATTATAAAGGAATACATTTAGTTTTTAATGGTTTGTTATGACTCAATTTACAATAGATCTGCGATAGCTTTGAGTATGTTCTTTTCCTGAATTGAGATTGTGAAATTAGGAAATCCTGTTGTTCACCATTATCCTATGGGCATAGTAGGGTGATGAAATCCTTCCTAACCTTCACAATTCTCTTATGATTGGTTGTGGGATTGGTAAATCATGTTGTTTGCCTTGTCTCCTGGGTATGGTTGGGTGACAGAATCACTTCCAAATCTTCACCACTTTCATCCTTTGATGATTAGATCCATGAGAAGTTTAGTGATCTAACAAATCTCTTCTTACCAATTGTATATGATAGGATTCTGATTCTAGTTTTGATGCTACCTTACTTGATTCAAGAAATGTGATTAGAATTAGAGCCTATCTTATCCCGTCAGAAGAAGAGATGATCAAATCTCTGAACTTTCATTAAATCATTCTCAAGATATCAGAATTGTGAAGATTTGAAAGGGATTTTATCACCCAACCATGCCCAGGGGATTATGAAAAACAACAGGATTTACCAATCCCACAATCTCAAATAAGAAAAGAAGATATTCAAAGCTATCGCAATGTTTATTGTAATTTGAGTCACAACAAACCATAGAAATTTGAAAATATTCCTTAAAATCAATTGAAAATAAATGAAATTCAATATAAACATGAATCAACGCAAACTAAACATCACAATCTCGCTACAAGCATCACCTCTTAGTCCAAGCCAAGAGTTTTAGTTAATCATAGACATGATTAACCAAAAACTCTTAACAAAACATGAAAACAACTAAGGAAGAAGAAAAAAAACTCTCGACAGCGGCTCTCCACCCCTTTGATGTGCTCCTTGAAACATTTTCAAACCCTAAATGATGCTTTAGAGCATCCTAGAGACTCCGATTTATGTTGGGGAACTCCAACTTTTGCACTGAGTTGGAAAAATCCACAAACTGCCTCAAATTTATGCAATCCGCGTAAAATCTACGTAAAAGTTCAATTCTATCAAAATTCTTAAAATTTTGGTCAAAAATGTCGAATGAGTTTATCTTGAAAAATCTTAAAATTCTTGATTAATCGAACTGGCTTCGATTGCATATTCGATGCTATCGAAGTGTCTTCGATTGAATCGAAGTTTGGTCCAGAACTATCCAATGACTATAGCTTAAAAAATCCTAAAATTCTCGATTGAATAGAATAGTCTTTGATTGCACTTTTAATACTATCTAAGTATCTTCAATAGAATTGAAGTCTATTCAATCAGTTTTTTAGAACAATGTTTTTCTGGCCAAAACTTTTAAAATATCTTTTTTCAGGACAATTTTCAGGGTTCCTTTTCTTCACTTTGAATCTTCGATTCTTTTCATTTCTCACTTGGTTAGATCTTTGACATGCAAATTCTTCAATCTTAGTCTCCTAAGTTCCATCCCTTGCCTTAGTGATTCTTGAGCATCAAATCCATGCTTTTAACATTGTTTTCATTCCAAGTTCTCAAATTCACGTCACAATACAAACATGTATAAAATATACCCATTAAAGATGATTATGTTCATAAAACTAAGATAAACATAAGGGAAATATGAAATACTTGACACTTAACACTTGTTAAAGGAATGGGCCAATGTAACCTGTGCCTATGGTCAAATTACATCACATCATAAAGTCATGGCCATTTCAGGGATGAGCGATCAACCTAATTGGGCAGATCCACCCACCTTCGACCCTGTTGGAGACTTTTATCATAGTAATGACTGATTAGTTCACTAGATGGGTTGAGGCAAAACCTATGAGGAAAGTCAGACTTTAAGAGATCGTTGGCTTCATTGACGCCAACATCATTTTAGGGTGCTAGAATCCATCACTAGGGACTGAGGTGTTTCCTTTTTGGCCAAGGAAATGTGTTCCATGGTCGACTGATGTGGCATAAAAGCTTACATTCGACTTCAGATTATGCCTAGGCCAATGGTTAGGTCGAGGCTAGCAATAAGGTGATAAAAAATATTTTAAGAAAAATGAAATGAGGGAATCCATGAGAATGGGATCTCAAGCTATCTTAAGCTTTGTGGGCCTACATAGTATCGCATCACACAAGCACATGTGTTAGTCTATTTACTTTAACTTATGGGCATGAGGGAGTATTGCCTTTAAAAATTATGATCCTGTCGTTATGAGTCATGCATCTATCCCAACTGACTCCCCTAGTGTCGAGGCACAAAAAATATCTTAATTTCATTACATGCCTATTGCACTAGCAGAGGAATTTCTTTGAACAGATCCCTCCTAAGGATGTGCACTCATGATAGTATAGAAGCCTTGTGAAGTGTTGCTTCATGATAGAAGAGATAATGTGCTCCATATTTTGATGTAGAGGAATGGATGGACGTCATTTGATGAAGAGGAATAGACGGACGTCATATGATGAAGAGGAATAGACGGACGTCATCTGATGAAGAGGAATGGATGGAAATTATTTGATCAAGAGGAGTGCATGGGCATCATTTGATATGAAGGGGCATATGGGCATCATTTGGTAAGAAGAAAGGATGAATACTAAAAGGATGAATACTACCTTGTATGAAGGAAGAAGTGGTTGCACATCACTATTTAAGGAAGAGCTTGGTGATTACCATGATTTCAGGAAGGGTTTGGATTTTGTGTGAAGGAAGAAGTAGTGGTGATCACCACTGCTTAAGAGTTAAGGAGGCCTATAAATAGCCCCTCCCATTACTCATTTAGGGGGTTGGAGGTTGGAAGTTAGAGTGAGGAGAACGTGGAGAGAGTTGTGCTAGAGAGGAGTTGCACGCTCGGGAGAGTTGCGCACTTCCACACAACTCAAGGAAAGAAGGTCCTGCACCACTTTTTGTTGAGGATTGGCTTCCTGAGCCACTATTTGTGGAAAGCAAAGGGAGTTATACTCTCCTGTGCAACTCCAAGAGAGAGTTGCACCAATTTTAGGTGGGCGCCACTTTTTATGGAGTAAAGGGGAGTTGCGTGCTCCCGCGCAACTCAAGGAGAAAGGACTCCATGTGCCACTGTATATGGTATTATGGTCTTGATAAAAAGCTTTTGCATGCACTTGTCTTAAGGAAAAACCCCATGCGCCACTTTTGATGGAGATATGCGCTGACACATGGCTCATGCACCACTTTTAGTTGAAAGGAATGGAGTAGCGCCACTTCTTTCTCTCCCTTGTCGTAATGCAAGTTCCTTTGTGCCATATTTTGTGGAGAAATGGAAAGGAGTAGTGCCACTTCTCCCTCTCCTCTGTCTTAAAGCCAGGGAGTAGCGCCACCTCTTATGGAACATTGTCTTAACACAGGCCTTCCAATGCCACTTCTCAACGAAACATGTCTCAATGCCTTCCTCTTGTGCTATTTTGAAAGGAAACATGTCTTAATGCCTTCCTGTTGTGCCACTTTGAAAGGAAACATGTCTTAATGCCTTCCTCTTATGCCACATCATGTAGGATGTTGTCCTAAAGCAAGGCTTTTGTTTTGAAGTAAGCCCTATACACTCCACATTCCCTACCTAAGCCTGTGCAGTTCCACCTTCAAACAGATGGCCTCCACACCTGTTGGATGTCCATAAGTACCTCTCCATTATCTCCATGTAGAGAAGGCAGTGAGAGAGAGAAGCAATAAGGAGAAATGAGAGAAGATAGAAGTAGAGCTTCAAGGATCTAGAAGAAATAGACCCACAGAACTCAGTGTGGACCAAATCAAGGGATCCTAGCATGGGAAACCCGCAAAACTTGTCTCCCCTGGAGATATGATGAAAATGCATCGAAATGCTTCCAAATTTTCCATTAGATTGTCTTCTTCTCTTTCATTCGTTGCGATGATATGCATTACTTTTTTTTTCATAATTAAGGGAATATGAGGATGTAAAAGAACTTAGACTGAATAAAATACTCTGTGATATCTGTTCTCTCATGCTTTCTTTGTTACCATTGAATAAATTCCCACAAGTCAAATACATTTCCTTTCTGGTCGAAAGAAAATGGCGACTTTGCTGGGGATTTCTCAATGTTGACTTAGAAAATATTCAGAGAACATTTATCACTTTTTAGCATCATATAGACGTCAAAATAACGACTCTCAATGAGAACATCCTCCCTTTCATCTCTAAAAATAAAGTACAACTTTTATTTGATCACAATAATTAACACTATTTCGAATGACAGGTGTACCGCAGTGACTTTATTTTAACTAACATGGTTGTCTTTGCACCTAACGGATTTCCCATAGGTTACATCGACAACATGAGATCGCTACTACAAAAAGTACTAGAAAAGGTTAAATCAGTTGTGATCAAGGATAGACAATGCCAGACAATATCCGAAGTAGTTTTTGCTTCACCAGTAGTGTAGCAAGATGATGAAGGATGGATGATAGTGTGTTGATACAAAAAAATGTACAAAGTTTCCATCATGTGTTGATTTTGAGAGATGAGAAGATATCAGAGACAAGGAACAAAGATTAAAGAAAGAATACGTAAAAAAGAACGAAGTAAAGAGTAGGAATTCATGTGTTTGCACTAATCCGCGTAAATTACGATCAGTTGTGCAGGGCTACACAAATGGTATAGGAAGTCACGTGTACTTGAGCAGCATCAGACTGACTAAGTATGCTGAGACCTTTGTGTTGGACCACGTAAGACCATGTTGACCCATGCGAAGAGTATAGGGTGTTGTGCGTGTAGGCATATTGGCGATTCGAGCAGGCTGACACAAACGATTGAGATTTGATGAAAGATATAAGAACAACACATCAATAACAAGTGAAAAACCATTGATAAAAAGTGGAGCAAATTGATAAGAGGATGGGTGACAATTTTTCTTTTAGACGAACCGGTAAAGCTGCGGTGGTCACATTACGTTCCAGGAAAAGGATAAAGAGTCCCTGTAGACAAAATAATGAGGTTAAAAGGAGAGAGACACATGAAGAATGCCATGACAGTATCAGAGAAAAGTGGAAAGATAAGGTGAAAGGGGTAACATATGATGTAGTGAGTCATCTGAAAGGCATGCCAACTCGACTAAGTGTATATGATAACAATATATAATATCCTTTTGGGATGACCCTGGATGCCCCAATATGACGTCGTACCGTCAACTCTCCACCAATGCTTCGAGTATTATAAAGATGGAATTCAGCGCAAGGTGATGACTAATGCAAAACTGTATACAAAAGTAGAATCTTTCTTCGCTGATGTCAGCTATTATGATGAATTCGCCGTAGAGAAATAATAAAGGAAACAATAACAATGAAACAACGATGGATGAAACTAATGCAATACAAAATGGGATCACAAAGATAGAGATATGTGAGAAAGAGAAGGTGAAACAGAAATTGTATTTTGTACAAAAACATCTGAGACAGCCGGGACAATCTCCAGTAACATTATTATTGCCCAAGAAGTTAAAATTTTACAGATAAATTATACGATGCCGCTACCGTAAGCCGAAAGGAAGAAACCATTCCCGGTCATGCCTAAGGGGTTCCATGTTGAGGCCAATGGGAAGAACCCTGAACCTATTGAATGCTATGTAGCATCATAGGTAGAGATAGAGGTCGATCATGTGCAATACTACAAGGCACAGTTTTACTTCACTCATTCAGTTCGCCCTCCTCGACGACTTCAGCAATGCATTTTTTACTTTCTCCTTCAATATCAATACATTTGGAGTGTATAGTAAACAGAAAACTTGCCAACAGATATTAATCAGCCTTCGTCAAATGAACATGTTGTTGAAGAAGTCCCTAATTTTCTAGCAATGACTGCCGTGAAGCAACATTAAATCCTAAGAAAGGCCTTCAGATGAGAAGTTAGTTCAACTAAATTAAGCATTACTCGCCAATGAGAAGACAAATCAATTGACAAATTTATCAATCAATAGAGAAATATGGGGGCATCACAACTTGCCAGAGAAGAAGAGCAAGTCAAATTATGTATAGAATGCATAAAACCGGACATTGCATTAAGATTCATTGATCTGAATGTACAGGTCTTTCAAGAGTCAATTATGAATGATTACAATTTGAAAAGAGTTAAAGTGAAGCTGTTCAGTTCTCATATGAATCGACTATTTCAAAGTCTTAAGAGAGTAACGGATAATTCACAAGAGTGACTGTATTCAGCAGGTGCTTGTAATATTCTTGCAGATGGTTCTGAGATCATGATGCTTGTAGCCTGCAAAACTCCCAAGGTAAAATACTATGGTTATTCTAGAGAAGGGATCAAGATTTGAAGAGAAAAGAATTAGAGAAGAAGAGCATACCATAATTTGTAATAGAAATGAGTTAACCATTTGAGAGAAGTTGATCAGTTCACTGAAACGTTCCAGAGTAGTCTTTGAAATCCCTGATTTACCATCTTCTGCAGAGGCACAGGACAATTCCTCATTTGAAGGAATATAAATATCAAGGATGTTACTCATGATGGGAAAACCTGCTATACAGAAAAGACCCCATAGGGTAATGCTCATCTCACCTAGAGGAAGATAGAAAGAGTTAGTAATGGGGAACTAAAAGTTAAGAAAGCCCCTGAAGATTGCCAAAGTAAAGAATCGATCTGATAAAGAGAACATGAGTTATTCTATAATTAAGAAAGTAAAAGAGGAGTTTGGATGATTCGAAGACCACGGGAAACATACAGTTGAAAAAGACAATAGACTTCCTATGATGAATCAATGGCTAGCCGTAAAGAGAACTAAGTTGGCATCCAAAGGAAATAAAGTGATGAAGCAAAGGGTATTGTACAGAAGGTGGCCGATGATAGTAGAAATTGTCATAAAGAAGACTTATAAGATAAGAGTAAAAGTGATGGTATATGGTCTCAACTGAAAATAGTCACTCGATAGAAGAATATTAACAAAGAGATAATTCTTCATATATTTGATATCGGAGTAGAAGAAAGCAAGATAAGTATATTCACCTTGGGGGCAAGTTCCACCCTAAATAGGGTGACTCATATATAATATCAGAAGAATAATATCAGAAGTATACATAGTATCAGATGAGAGATCAAGATGGGAGAGGCACACCGGTCAATGCCTGTTTAATAAAATATATATCATCCTTGATTGTACATGAAGTTTTGATTCAGAAGATTTATGGCATAATTCTTCTTAATTAAAAGGGGGCAGACATAAGCATACAAAGGTAAGAACTCTATATTTCTTTTTAATAATATATTTATCTTTGAATACTAATGAAATGCAAGCCTTCGAAGTACATCAAATCCAAGCAAGTCAAGATAAAGTGCCAATGATTATTACCATATCACCAAATGCAAATCGCCAAAACACGTCAATATGTCAATGATTATCATCAAATCGCTAAAGGTGTTAAAGGCCATTTAAAGTCATCAAAATCAATAGTACCGCCAAGATGATATAATATCTTAACTGTGGCAGAAGAATCACGATAACAATGACAAATTATCATGTATGACGGCGTGAAAGATGCCACTATGAAGCTAAACACGCATAAGGCTTATCATTATGGGCGATGGCGATATGGCAGAACTATGCAGACATATAAAGATCAAACATGGATAAGTGCTACTAAGCATGGATGGCTGTTGTAAAATGTCAATGATATTGCCAAAATCACCAAGCGTCAATGATTATTGCCAAATTTAGCAACTACAGTTGTCGTCATCTATCGCTCATACAAGCTTATCTTATCGAAATTGCTATCATCGCCAAGCTAATATACTATCTTAATATAACATGAATATTGACAGAACATTATCAACAATAGCAAAATATCATTTTTCAATTCACTATTTTTGGCAGTAGAATAAAAGTATATGGCCAACCACATATGAAGTTGATGACAGCGATGACAGCTTATCATTTAAGGTAGCCTAGCCAAGCCTTATACAGCCTACTACGCATAAGACCTACCATCGTTGGTGACATATATATTATTCTAGTAGTAGTGAAGTCTGTGGCCCTAAAAAGCCCGTAGAGAGCTTCATGTGCACCCATGCGGGTAATTGACGAAGCTGTCACATAAGACCTATGCATTTTGTACAACTTCAGGCAGCGTCACGAGGATGGCTAAAGAGCCCCCCTCGTGAATGGGTCTGACTTTGCAGGTGAAGGAAATGTGAGTTTCCGAAGCAGGATGACTCACTAGATCCCCGATTTGATTACAGTAGTTACTCATGGGGGTGGGTCTCTGAAGTAAGATGACAAGTTCTGAAGTAGGATGCCCCCATTGCTAGATGGTGGCCTTGGATTTGGTACCCTGACGGTAGCCTTGCATGCCCCGTGATCTCTAGAGATTTACTATGACCAACCCTGTGTGTAAGTCCTATCGAGTTCACTGCCCCGGTAGCTTCACTGGGCCCCTCTGATGGATCGCAGTTTGTGAACTCTCTGGCCGCGATAAGCCCTGTGAACTCTACAAAGTTACAGCGGTCATTCATGTAAGACCCAACTCCAACTACTTACTGGGCTTAAACTATGATTGGTCCAACTACTTACGAGCCTAAACTATGTGTAAGAGTGTCTAGACTAGTCTAGATTGAGTCCAATCTAGTCTAGTTTAGTCTAGTTAAGTTTAGTCATGACAAGTCATGTCCAACCAATTTGTGCAGGCAAAAGTATATTTATCCTTCCGACAAGAGCCATGGGATCTTTCTATCTTTTACCTTCTTGATGATGGAAAAATATTATCTTGCAAAATATTCATAAGTGGCATAGAATATAACAATGAATTATCATTTTCTTTCGGGCGGCTTGATGACTGAAATATATATATTCTTTAAATCCAAACGTTGAGTGCTATCCATCTTTCAAGAATAGTAGCATGCTTTACTTCGTAAATATTATCTTCCAAAGAAATCTTATATTTTGGTCTTTTTGATAATTTCTTACATGCGGGGGAAGAGTATGTACCTGGACAGGAGGCATAATCTGTCTTTTCAAAGTAACCTATACTTTGGTCTTTCTGATAATTTCTTACGATCTACAGAAGAATATGAATGGCATAGTCTACTGGGTACACCAACACATCCAACAATAAGAAACATAAGCTAGATAGTTATAGCTGGGAATTATGAAGCGAGATCCAGTATTGATATTCAAAAGTTTCCATTATATCGAAGTCCAATTATATGAGAAGTGGACCTGATGGAAACAAAGAACGAATATTTGTCAAAAAAGAGATGGAATCATTGTCGGTAACTTCTTCTATATCCTCTGAAAACCTAGTAAATGAAAAGAAGTGTTCTTTATTTTTCTCTATCAGCAAAAGGTCCAAGGGAAATACACTCCTAACCCGCCTATGAAGAGAGATGCTAAGGAGTACAAATTAGAGAAAACTCAGTGGTTGAATTGCTAGAGCCTGAAATGACATCTCTGAAAGCATGATATAATCAGCAAAGAATGTGACAAGTTCAATGCAATGCATGCTGATAAGCAAAAAGAAAGGGATAATTAAATCATCGTCATATTGCAAATATTAAAATCATTCTAAAAGCCTTCAATTTATTTCACAATTATCAATACTTCATGAAATTAAATTAGAAAATTATGATATCCTGAGATATTGATTTCGATTAGCTTAGTAGGAAAGATTATCATTTGAAATCATGGATCATGCAGACTGTGAATAAAGGAGACAATCGAAGAGATCGTTGCAGTAGGAGTAATATTAAAGAATAATTCCTTAGCCACAAAGTTCAAAGAAAGAGTTGTCAGATTTGATCAAAGAGATCATTGCAGCAGTAGCATCGAAAGATAGTTCTCTGGCCAAGATATTCGAAGATGAAGTCACCATAACTGCCACAATGGTAAGTTTCAATGAAGAGAAAGTTATGCGAATAAGGGAGTTGAAGTAGTGGAAAATGCAATTGTAGCTGTATTTGTGTAAAGGCATTCAATGAAGACAGAGTGCTTTTGTTGCAGCATTATCCTCCCTATTGAATCATTCGCTCGATGCTTTTGATTGGCGATCATTCAGTCTTTCGATCGAGCGTGATCATTCAGTCTTCCATTTGAGTGCGATCATTTAGTCTTCCAATCGAGCGCGATCATTCAGGTTTCCATTCGAGCGCGATCATTCAATCTTCCAATCGAGCACAATCATTCAGTCTTCCATTTGAGCACGATCATTCAGCCTTCTGTTCAAGTGTGATTATTCAATCCTTTAGTCTAGCATGATCATCCAGTTAACCTTGGTTGTAAATTTGTTCAGTTCTTTGGTCAAGCGATCCTTCTCCGTTATAAGGCTACATTTCATGAAGAATCCTTTTCTGAAGTGAAGGGATTTTTGTAAAGAAGAAGGTAGTTCCTCCATTTGATCTCATAAATCAATTAAAGAAGGATTGAGGGGGCATCTATTAAGACACAAAAAATATCTTAATTTCATTACATGCCTATTACACTAGCAGAGGAATTCCATTGAACAGATCCCTCCCAAGGATGTACTCTCATGACAGTATAGAAGCCTTGTGAAGTGTTGCTCCATGATAAAAAGAGATCGTGTGCTCCATATTTTGATGTAGAGGAATGGATGGACATCATCTGATGAAGAGGACTAGACAGATGTCATCTGATGAAGCGGAATAGATGGACGTCATCTGATGAAGAGGAATGGATGGACGTTATTTGATCAAGAGGAGTGTCTGGACATTGTTTGATATGGAGGGGCATATGGGCGTCATTTGGAAAGAAGAAAGGATGAATATTACCTTGTATGAAGGAAGAAGTGGTTGCACACCACAATTTAAGGAATAACTTGGTGATCACCAAGATTTAAGGAAGGAGGTTAGATTTATGGTGAAGGAAGAAGTGGTGGTGATCAACACTGTTTCAGAGTCAAGGAGGCCTATAAATACCCCCTCCCATTCCACATTTGGGGGGTTGGAGGTTGGAAGTTGGAGTGAGGAGATCATGGAGAGAGTTGCGCGCCAGGGAGAGTTTCCTACACCACTTTTTGTGGGGGATTGGCTTCCTGTACCACTATTTGTGGAAAGCAAAGGGAGTTGTTTGCTCCCATGCAACTCTAGGAGAGAGTTGAGCCAGTTTTAGGTGGGCGCCACTTTTTGTGGAGTAAAGGGGAGTTGCACGATCCCTTGCAACTCAAGGAGAAAGGACTCCATGTGCCACTTTATATGGAATTATGGTCTTGATACAAAGCTATTGCATGCACTTGTCTTAAGGATAACCCCATGCACCACTTTTGATGAAGATATGTCCTGGAACATGGCTCTTGCGCCACTTTTAGTGGAAAGGAATGGAGTAGTGCCACTTCTTTCTCTCCCTTGTCTTAATGCAAGGTCCTTTGCGCCATATTTTGTGGAGAAATGGAAAGGATTAGCGCCACTTCTCCCTCTCCTCTTTCCTAAAGCCAGGAGTTATTGCCACCTCTTATGGAACATTGTCTTAACACAGGCCTTCCAACGCCACTTCTTAAGGAAACATGTCTTAATGCCATCCTCTTATGCCACTTTAAAAGGAAACATGTATTAATCCCTTCCTCTTGCACCACTTCATGTGGGTTGTTGTCCTGAAGCAAGGCTTTTGTTCTGAAATAAGCCCTATACACTCCACATTCCCTACCTAAGCCTGTGCAGTTCCACCTTCAAACAGATGACCTCCACACCTATTGGATGTCCATAAGTACCTCTCCATTATCTCCATTTGGAGAAGGGAGTGAGAGAGAGAAGCAATAAGGAGAAATGAGAGAAGATAGAAGTAGTGCTTCAAGGATCATAGAAGAAATATAAGAGTAGTGGATGAATGGAAGACCCGCACAACTCAGTGTAGACCAAATCAAGGGATCCTAACATGGGAAACCTACACAACTTGCCTCCGTTGGAGATATGATGAAAATGAATTGAAATGATGCTGAAATTTCCATTAGATTGCCTTCTTCTCTTTCATTCGTTGTGATGATATGCAGTACTTTATTTTCAAAATCAAGGGAATATGAGGATGTAAAAGAACTCAGACTGAATAAAATACTCTATGATACCTATTCTCTCATGCTTTCTTTGTTATCATTGAATAAATTCCCCCAAGTCAAATGCATTTCATTTCTCGTCGAAACACCTATAATTCACGGAAGCAATCCCCGCCAAGCTCGAAGAATTGGATGAGGCTTGTATCAAGGTTTTGAACTCGATCATGACTAATAAAGTGGTCGTGGCTCAGGCATATAACAAAAGAGTTCAAGGAAAGTCTTTTGGAGAAGGGACATGGTCTGAAAGATGGTTTTGCCCATTGACCAAATAGACCGAGCATTAGGCAAGTGGTCTCCTACATGGGATGGGCCATATTTTGTTGAGTAAGTTCTTAAGGGAGGGGCTTTCATTCTAAATGATCTGAATGGGAATACCGCACAAGCCCTTATAAATGACCTTTTAAAAAAAAAATGCTTTCCTTCACTATGGGAGTTATGAAAAATTGGGTCGAACTGATTCAGTAGAATAAAATGAGTTTGCATTTAAATAAAGCCTGAATAAAGGTCCATCAACTCCAATAGATATATGTTTAAATATGGCCTAAAGGCCATTAGCTTCAAAATGTCTTAGGCAAGATAGAAGATGAGGAAGAAACTGAAATAGCGGTGAAGACTGCTTTAGTTGAAGTAGGAATATGCCAATATGTCCTAGAGGGGTGTGAATAGGACTTTTTAAAGTTTTTCCATTTATTTAAAAATTCTATTTCCCTAATCCTATAAATATGCAATTATCAAGATTACTCAAAAGTAACTCTACCAGCTCTAAGCCCGGTAGAGGATCCAATCACAAACTATTCAAGAAATAACAATGTATAGCCTAGTGTATGATGTATGTGACTATGTATGAGTGTGAGGTGTGATATTAGATATACAAATATGAAGGCATTACAATAAATCACACACACAAAAGAATAGCAATCGCAAACACAGTCATTTTTATAGTGATTCGACTACTTGTCTACTCCACTCCTGGTAACTGCACTCAAACCTTGAGTGTACCGGATTTCACTAAGGAGGTTTCACGGCAGTTCACCTCTAACCTAAGGTTTTAAATCAAGTTCACCTTCAACCTTTACAACCTACACTGAGGCTGACTGTTTATGCTCTCATGAACAAGGGTCAATACATCACACCCACTTTTAGGCACACTGGCCAAGGATCTTCAATAAGACCCTAACAGAGGTTTTAACCCAAGGTTTCACGGCAGTTCACCTCAAACCTAAGGTTTAAATTGGTTCACCTTCAACCAAATGTTTATATTCTCCACAGAGCAATGGTTCACATAATGCACCCATCACGTACACTCTTACCGGAGGCCTCCCTAAGGACTTCAAAGGGTGAGAAACACCTTAGATCCAATCCTACAAAGGAATATTCAAAGGGTCCTCTGGACTCTAGATACTTACAGATGAGTTGATGAGTCTCATTCAGCATGATGACGAAGATCTCCTCCTTATTGATGAAGAATCTTTTGCTCCCTTTATCCACAACATAAATGATGTACCAATATATGGCAACGGATTGGGTTAAGGTTTATGATGGAATCCAACTCTCTAAATGTTTTTTTATTAGGAAGATAGAGTGATTCCAATCATCTATGCATTTAAGGCATCCTATCTTAATGATTTACCATTAAGGTAGTAGCTAGAGGATCCTTGAATGTGGATGTTCATTACCCAGTCCACTCTCTTGAATATCAATGATGAAGGTGGATTGGAGGATGAATTCGAGAGAAAGGGCTTTGGGTATATGATTTATGGTTAAACACTCAAAAGCACTCTCTTCTTTCTCTATCAGCAACTAAAGCCAAGCTCCCTTTATATAGGCAAAAGGTTCCAACGGATATAAAATGGTCACATTTATGACAGAGTTCGATATCATTGAGCTAGGTTGATATCATCAAGCGTATACTCTCGATTGTATCGATGGTCCACTCGTTGACACAAACTCAATGTCATATGCTTTTGAAAAACCTTCTGCCAGCTGGTTGAGGGGATCGAGACTCGTGTCGATGCCATCAGATTTCGAACTCCAATATTGTCTATGCGAGTGTTGATTCCTCGACATTTGAAAATGAGAGAGACTTGCTGAAAAATTTTCAGGTCATCAGATATGATCAAGGGATACTCGATATCATCGGAATTTGAATACCAATGATATTGAAGGTTGTGTCAATGCATCGATAAATCCAAGAATTTTATCAGTGAGCTTACTGGACAGTTTATGTCCATTCTCGATGTAATCGATCCAGTCTCGATACCATTGATATTTGAATATCGATTCTATCGAGTGACACCCGATTTGAATTGAAAACCACCTGAAAAATGTTGTTAAACAACTTCGCGACTATGACCGATATCGTCGAGAGACTGCCGATATGATCGAGATTTAAACTCCGATGGTATCGATGATGGCTTCGATATATCGAAGCATATATGATATTCTTAAAAAAAAATAGGGGTGACGGATCTTCCTGTCAATATTATCGAGTCTCCTTCGATCAACTCGAGATTCAATTTTCGATGATATCGATATGTATATCGATATATCAGTAATTTCGTCCAGATGAATATGCGGTTGTTAGACACTTTAAGTCCTCATTCGATTTTATCGATTGAGCTTTTGAGGACATTAACAACACAGGTCGATCATATCGAGACATGTATCGATACAATCAATAAAATAAGAAAACTTAGAGATTTTTTTATTTTTGAAAATGTTTTCTTACTAAAAACCCTATATTGTCTAACTTGTTTTTAAGAGTTTTATTCACTTGGTGTTTAGGGACAATGAATGTGAGGCTTATATTTACCTATGGCCAGCTTCCACACATCTGATTGAGGTAGACGCTTGAATCGATCTTCCTGTAAGGCTCTGCAGTCTGACTAACTCCACACACAAGCTAATTGAAAAACCAGGGCACTAGCAAGGGTACTTTCAATCTCCCCCTTTGTCAATTACATGACACAATACCCAAAATACCCTTGGACAATATCTAGACAGACACATCCTAAATTGTGTGTACATGTATTTAACACAATTTTACAATTTCTAGTGAACCATGTACATAACCCAGTATTTGCTCCCCCTAACTTAAAAACTCCCCCTTTCTTGGTGCAGCTGCTCCCCCTAACACTTGCAACACCATTCTAGAAAATATATAATTTTCCATATGGGGTGTCTTAACTTTTCTCCCCCTTTTTGTCAGTCATTGACAAAGATATAATAGTTGATATTGACTGAAGTTTAAAGACATGTGGGAGAACACCCAGATATAGATGTAGAAAGATTTAAACCAGTGTTAAGCAAACATCATTTTCAGAAGATATGGACGCATATTAAATAAAGCATTGACATAATCAGATAAGATAATCATGAAAGACACATGCATATCATTCCAGATAGTAGATAAACCAGGGGATATACAAACCAGGGAATCACATATCATAATCATGGCAATAAAATGGGAATATAACAGCCATATCCACATATTCAAAACACATACTGCCATAGACACCAATAGTCTTTCAATCAGTCAAAAAGAATTACTAAACTAATCCATGGGTACCAAAAATTCTCAACAAAAAACGGAAAGCACCAGGATGCCAGGTGAGGATTTTTCAAAAAGTGATTACAATATCCTCACATTCTTTGCTAACACTGCCACCTTCTAAAGTATACTAGATCTACCAATCGTTAGTAATTCCAGAATCTATTGCACAGAGGGTTGGAGAGCTTCTAGCTTGTCCTCTATCCCTGACAGTCGTCGTTCATAGTTATTGAGCCACTCGTCAATTCCAGCTAAGCTGTTTAGCAGGTGACTCTCAAGTACATTATGCCTACTATTTGTGACTGATGCAGGACTACAGAGGGGTGTCCAATTTGATCCCCAAGGGGTTTCTTCATTTCTCTACTGACAACTCATACCAACTGATGGAGGACTTTTTGCATGAGAAGAGACGGAGACATACACCTGTTGAACTGCATCATGGTCAAACCACACTTCAAGATATACTTTGTTTGATGTTGCCGGCAGTCCTACATAGTGTGCTAGTTTGCAGATGAGGGATGAAAATGGAAGACTTTCAAGATGGTCTACCCTAACTACCCTAATCAGTTGTTCTAGGATAAGAGTTGGCAAACATACAAGAACCTCTTAATATACATCATACAGGACATTGAGTGCAAAGGGGCTCGGACCGATGTCATTGGCGTCATATGTGTAGACATTCGTACTAAAAATACTGTGGAGGATTCTGAACGAGGTTCCTAGATGTTTTTCAGGAAGTACATTGTTATTATATCTATGAATTGTGGCACCTTGGCACAGTGCTCAAGTGATCTCCCCCCACCTGCCTAATTCATCAAAACTTCTTCCAGTGATTGGGATCCGAGTTATGCAAATGTCCAGAAGACGACCAAGAACCATTGGTGTAATCATTTTGGAATGTTGCATAAATTCTAGACAAATACATGGTGGATAATCCCGAACCACATGGAAATAATTGAAAAATTATTGAATCATGTCAAATTGGTAAGGTCTACCCAAATTAAGCACATTCTTCCATCCGATAGTTTCTAACAGGAGATTTACCCCATATGGCTTAATCGCACTGTTGAGAACAATACGATCAACAATCGTAATTTGTTCCCAATCGAATTGGTTCTGAGGTGATATAACATCTTCCTCTTTCTTTGCTTTTGAGGATAAGGAGTCCTTACCTTTCCCTTTAACCATCTTCCATGCTCTACTTGATGTTTATGAGTTAGCAGGGTAATGAGGAAAATCAAAGGGAAGGAAGCTGAGTGAATCTCTTCCTTGTTGACGGTCGACTTTTATAACCAGTTTCTCGATGTCATCATATGGTGTGAACATCCACTCATAAATGCATTAAAGACTATGTAGATGACTATTGGGAAGAGCTCGCAGTAACTAGAGAATTCCAACAGACATGACCTTACCTTTTCGAGAGCCTCCGATCAGATCGATAGTTCATATTGATATTATCGAGGTTTGAATACCGATGATATCGATAAGGTCTAGATTTCATCGAGCATGTCATCAATATCATTCTCAATCATATGGCTTTTCACATTCCAAAGAGTCATCGATTATATCGACCCTTGATCAATTAATCAAAAATGACATATCAAGATGTATCGAAGGTGAACGATTTTACGTTTTCAACATCTAGATGACCGTTTAAGTATACTTTTAGTATTTCTATGAATCAATAGTATACTTAGCAAAAATTATGTACAATTACTCTACACAACAAACGTATAAACATTTGAATGTTTATATACAAAAGTTAGAGGCAAGGAACCTTAATATATCATTTGAAGATCAGCAAAATTTGCATCATTTCAAAAAATATCTAGATCTAGGTGTATGACCCGGACTTGTCATTCTATGATTGATATTTCAGGGTATGTGAAAATTAGTTACTAGACAATTCAGTTTTTCTTTTACTACCCATTTTGAGACAGATTTCTTTACAGTGATAGGTTTAGTATTTGTATTTCTTTCACCCACTTGTTCTAGTGATTCCTTCATTCTGTCTTTCATTTTAGGTGGTGATGGATGAGTGTTTCTCTTAGATGGACTTTTGACATTCTGTATTTCTCTGGCTGGGTTGAATTTACCAATATGATTTTGATAAGAGTTATATAAAGTCCTTCTAGGAGTCAAGCATTCAAACTTATAATGTCCCATATCACCACATAAATGACAAACTGGAGAAGTTCTCATATTGGTTCCTGAGGTAGCAGATGTATCAGTTGTCGGGGCTGCATTTCCATTTTTCTTTTTAGTTTTCTCATACCCTAGGCCACTCTTATCTCTTCCTTGTCTTCCCATCCCTAACATCTTTTCTAGCTTTTCACCACTCTCAGAAAATTTGTAATTTATTTCAACAAATTTTCTGAATTTTTCTAATTCACGATGGAGTGTGTGATTCTCATTCCTGAGCTGCTCATTTTCATCTTTTAGTAATTTAACTTGTTTCGGAAGCTTTGATGATTCAATTTTTAGGGATAGATTGACTCTTTCTAACTTATCATTGTTTGAGTGATATTGCTGCAAATCATTGATTAAATGTATATTAATTTCTAAGTTTTTGTTCAATTCTTTCTGCAGCAATTCCTTCTTATTTTTAGACATTCCAAGCCTTTTAAGTATGTGGATGCTATAAATATAGAGTTGATTATAAGCATCTTGCAGTTTATCTTTTTCTATTTCTTCTTTTCTAGTTTCTTCATTATCACATGGAAATGATTCAGTGGCTTGTTGTTCTTCCTTGTCTTTAGATTCACTAGGAATGATTGGAGTAGTGGAGACCATGACGATTTTCAACAATTTCTGGTCTCCATTATTCTTTGAGTCACTGGATTCTGACTTAACTCTTTTGTATCATCCCAAGTGGCGGCCATTGTCTTTCCCTTAGTTTTTTTGTTTGGGCATTTAGTTGACAGGTGTCCATACTCCTGACAGGCATAGCATTCTGGTTCTTTGGTCCTCTTACCAAATTTGCCTGTAGGAGGTTTGTTGTTCACCTTTCTTCCCTTGGAAGGACGACCACGATTCTTTTGAAAGAATCTTTTGAATCTCTGTGCCAGGAAAGCCACTTCCTCATCTTCATCTTCCTTTTCACTTCCACTGTTCTCATGTATTGTTTTCTTAGAAGTTTTTAGGACATTTTTCTGGGATTTATGGGTTTGTTTAATGTGTAGTTCAAAAGTTTGTAGGGAACTTACCAGGTCTTCTACTTTCATCTCGTCAATATTCCTACACTTCTTAATTGTTGTAACCTTGGGATTAAATTGTTCCAGTAGGGATCTTAGAATTTTCTTACAAATTTTTGATACTGAAACTTTCTCTCCCAATCCACCTATGGACTTACAAATTATATTCAACTTTGTGAAAAAGTCCATAAACATCTCATGCTCTTCTATTCTGAGACTTTCAAACTGTGAAGTCAAGAGTTAGAGTTTGGACCTCTTCACAGTGCTTGTGCCTTCATGGGTTATTTTCAATAGATTCCATGCTTCCTTGGATGTCTCACATATACCTATTTGACTGAATATATCCTGGGACACAACACAGTAGATGGCGTTCATAACTTTTTCTTTAGCAGTTTGTTTTTCTTTGTCGAACGTCATCCACTTTTCTTTGGATTTGGGTTTTGTGATGGTTGTGGCACTCTCAAGTATAATTTGTTCAGATGGTGACACATATCCACTTTCAACTATATCCCAGACGTTATGATCCAAAGATCTCAGAAAGTAGTGCATTTTAGCCTTCCAGTATGCATAATTTGAACCATCAAATACTAGAGGCCTAGTGACTGATGAGCCCTTTACTTTGGCCATATTCCAAACATCAGTCAAGATCACTCTCTAGGCGGTGAAGCCCTTAAAGAGAGACCGGCTCTGATACCAATTGAAATACCGGTGAAGGCCGCCTTAGTTGAAGTAGGAATATGCCAATATGTCCTAGAGGAGGGTGAATATGACTTTTAAAGTTTTTACCATTTATTTAAAAATCTTATTTCACTAATCCTATAAATATGCAATTATCAAGATTACTTAAAAGTAACTCTACTGGCTTCCAAGCCTGGTAGAGGATCCAATCACAAACTATTCAAGCAATAACAATGAAGAGCCTAGTGTATGATGGATGTGACTGTGTATGTGTGTGAGGTGTGATATCCGATAAACAAATATGAAGGCATTGCAATAAATCACACACACAAAAGAATAACAATCGCAAACACAGTCATTTTTATAGTGGTTCGACTACTTGTCTACTCCACTCCCGATAACCGCACACAACCCTTAAGTGTAGCGAATTTCACTAAGGAAGTTTCATAGTGGTTCACCTCTAACCTAAGGTTTTAAATTGGGTTCACGTTTAACCTTTACAACCTACATTGAGGCTGACTGTTTATACTCTCACGAGCAAGGTTCAACACATCGCACCCACTTTTAGGCACACTGGCCAAAGATCTTCCATAAGACCCTAACGAAGGTTTTACGCAGTTTACCTATAACCTAAGGTTTTACAAAGGTTCTCCTCAAATCTAAGGTTTTGACTGGTTCACTTTCAACTAGATGTTTATGCTCTCCACAGAGCAAGGGTCGACACAACGCACCCACCATGTATACTCCTCCCGGAAGCCTCTTTGAGGACTTCAAATGGTGAGAAACACCTTAGACCCAATCCTACAAAGGAAGATCAAAGGGTCCTCTGGACTTTAGATACTTACAAATAAGTTGATGAGTCCCATTCAGTACGATGACAAAGATCTTCTCCTTGTTGATGAAGAATATTCTTCTCCCTTGATCCACAACATAAATGATGTACGAAAATATGGACACGGGCTGGGTCAAGGTTTATGATGGAATCTTACTCTCTAAATGTTTTCTTATTATGAAGATAGAGTGATTCCAATCATCTATGCATTCAAGGCATCCCACCTTAATGATTTTCGATTAAGGTAGTAGCTGGAGGATCCTTGAATGTGGAAGTTCATTCCTCAATCCACTCTATTGAAATCAATGATGAGGGTGGATTGGAGGATGAACTCCCTTGAGAGAAAGGGCTTTAGGTATATGATCTAAGGTTAAACACTCAAAAGCACTCTCTTCTTTCTCTATCAGCAACTAAAGCTAAGCTCCCTTTTTATAGGTAAAAGGTTCCAATGGATATAAAACTATCACATTTATGACAGAGTTCGATATCACCGAGCGGGGTCGATATCATCGAGTGTATACTCTCAATTGTATCGATGGTCCGCTAGATGACACAAACTCAATGTCATACGCTTTTGAAAAACCTTTTGCTAGCTGGTCGAGGGGATCGAGACTCATGTCGATGCTATTGGATTTTGAACTCCAATATTATCAATGCGAGTATCAATTCCTCGACATTTGAAAATGAGAGAGACTTGCTGAAAATTTTTTAGGTCATCAAATATGATCAGGGGATACTCGATATCATCAGAATTTGAATATCGATGATATCGAAGGTCGTGTCGATGCATCAATAAATCCAAGGATTTTATCAGTGAACTTGCTGGACAGTTTATGTCCATTCTCAATGCAATCGATTCAGCCTTGATACCATCGATATTTGAATATCGATTCTAACGAGTGACCCCTGATCTGAATTGAAAACTACCTGATAAATGTTGTTAAACAACTTTACGCCCATGACTTATATCATCGAGAGACTGTCGATATGATCGATATTTGAACTCTGACGGTATCAATGATAGCTTTGATATATCGAAGCATATATGATATTCTTAAGAAAAAATAGGGGTGTCGAATCTACTTATCGATATTATCGAGTTTCCTTCGATCGACTCGAGATTCAATTTTTGATGATATCGATATGTATATCGATATATCGGTAATTCCGTCTAGATGAATATGTGGTTGCTGGACACTTTAAGTCCTCATTTGATTTTATCGATTGAGCTTCCGAGGACATCAACAGCGCAGGTCGATCATATTGAGACATGTATCGATACAATCGACAAAGTAAGAAAACTTAGAGATTTTCTGATTTTTGAAAACATTTTCTTACTAAAAACCCTATAATGTCTAACTTATTTTTAAGGGTTTTATTCACCTGGTATTTTGGGACATGGGATGTGAGGCTTAGATTTATTTATGGCGAGATTCCACACATCTGATTGAGGCAGACACTTGAATTGATCTCCAGTGAGGTTCTGCAATCCGACTGACTCCACACACACGCTAATTGACAAACTAGGGCACTAGTAAGGACACTTTCAGAAATTGTGGAAGAAGAAGAAGAAGGGCAGAATGGGAACTATAAATGGGCCAAATTGATGTCTTTAATGTGCTTGGAAACCTCAACCATCACTTCTCTTGCCACATTGCGACTCTCAGTCCACGAAGCTTGCAGACTCACAAGATTGGTCAAAGTGCACTCGATGTAGGCGAGGCGTTAGTCAATGGCTACTTGCTCCAAGCCACTCTCTTTCTTCCCAACTTCCCTAGTCTTCGCGCAGTCCCGATATAATGATATCTGGGACTCAATGAACACGACCATCTTAGGGCTTTCTAGCCAATCGTGTCCTATGTTCATAACCCCAAGTATAGGGTCACGATGCAGTTATACTCTCAGTGAGACCGAGGTTGAATCCACAGGAACTAATATTGTATATTGTTGAAAGTAATTAGAACTAGAGCCAGAAGATGATCTAAATTAGAAATCTAGAATAAAGGGAGTAATTGTGAATATTGTAGATTGAAACTTATGAATTTAAAGGTGGGAACTAGGGTGCCAAGGATCCACTTGTAGGTATCAAGATATTACCTTACTTGATTTAAGAGATACAACTAGAATCAGAATATTATCTTAACCAATTGGAAGAAGAGATGATCAAATCTCTGAACTTTCATTGAATTAGTCTCAAGAGATGAGAATTGTGAAGATTTTGAAGGGATTCTGTCACCCAAACATGCTCAGGAGGCTATGGAAAACAACCAAATTTACCAATCCCACAATCTCAAATAAGAAAAGAAGATATTTAATGTTATCACACTGTCTATTGTAATTTGAGTCACAACAAATCATATAAAACTGAAAATATTCCTTAAAATCAACTAAAAATCAATAAAATTCAATATAGAATGAATCAAAGCAAAGTAAGCATTCCAATCTTGCAACAAGCTCCACCTCTTAGCCCTAGCTTAGAGGTTTAATTAACCATATACATGATTGAACAAAAATCTCTTAAGGAAAACATAAAAATAAACTAAGGAAGAAGAAGAAAACTCTTGACGGCAGCTCTCCACCCTTTTTTCTCCACTCCTTAAACCCTAGAAGATGATTTGGAGCATCTTAGAAACTCTTATTTATAGTTGAGGAACTCTAACTTTTGCACCGAGTTGAAAAAGTCTCGACAACGTCTTAAATTTAAGTAGTCTGCGCAAAATCTCTATAATCTCCAACTAGTCAAACCAGAGTCGGGCTAGTCAAAGGACAATTTTGACTAGTCGAGCATAATCTTTGAGTAGTTGGATTTTGCGTGAATTTAAAAGATAATGTTGCTGGAGTTTGACACAAATTTTATCGAGTCAGTCGAATTTCACTTGAATTTTTAGGATTCCTTTTCTTCGCTTCAAGTCTTCAATTCTCTTCATTCCTCACTTAGTTTTCTTAGATCATTAACATCTGAATTCTTAAATCTTGTTCTTATAAGATTCATCCCTTGCCTTGGTGATTATTGAGCATCAAATCGATGTTTTGAATGTTCTTTTCAATCTAAACTCTCAGATTCACATTGCAACACAAACATGTATAAAACATACCATTAAGCATTATCATGTTCATAAAAGAAAGATATAAATGGGAAAAAATATGTAATATTTGACAGTCAACACACTCCCTAACTAGCATTTTGCTAGTCCCAAGCAAAACATGTGTGGAGTAATCGTCAATTCTCAAAGTTCAAACCTTCTTTTAGAAAACAATCTTTTCGCAGATGAGTATGAATGAGTATAATCAAAAGATGCGAGAGTGAAAATTTGAAAACCTAGCGCTGAACCAAGTGAGCTATCAATCAAATAGGTTCTTCATTAATCATTCAAGAGTATAAGTTCATATATCAAGTTTTTCTAACATGCTTAGTGAATTTCAACTTACTTTCCACAAAAATATACTATCATTACATAATATTAGTCATGCTCATCACCTCAAGATTAATTGAATAATCAAGTACTGCTTCCTAACTTATCCCCTTTTCCTTCTTTTTCCAGTTTTTAATTTTATATTGACAGTCTCTTTTTATTTATTCATTCGTTTCAGACTTTCTATTATTTTTCATTCCTTTATAGTCTTTTCATCATACATGACATTTTTGTTAATCTCACTGGCTTTTAACTGGTTCTTTTCCTCTCTTAAGGTGGATAAAATTCTTCAGACTTAATTCTCTACATCTATCAATGATTCACATGCTAACAATCAGTAATTCATGTACAACTCTTAGAAAGCGAATTGAATGTGTCATGTGATTTAAATCAACATCATATTCAAACTTCCTCTTAATCAATTGAGTGCAAGAACTTTAAGTGATAGGTTACTCAGTTGATCAAACTCCAATAATTCAGAATTCAATCTTCATCTTATCATACTCAAAATTCTAAAAGAATGCACAAAATATGGCTTTTCAAATAGGTTTTTACTTTGAAAAAATGAAAATTTCCACAATTTTTACTTAAAAACTAAGAAAAACACTGATTACACTGATTAGTTTACCTAATCCACACCCCCAACCTAAAATCTACATTGTCCTCATCGTAAAAGATATACACATTCAACGCACATGAGGCAACAAAAAGAAAGGAGAAGTGATGGAAAGGTACTACCTGAAGAAGGCGAATTGAAGCTATTCCAAAGATCTCAACGTGAAGATGGGTTAACAAGAATACTAAACAAACTAAAAGAAAACTATCCCAGTCTGAAATCCTATGAAAGTAATAAATTCTAATCCTAAAATAGAAAAACACGGGAAGACTACTCAATCATGCAGCGAGGTTCCTCCTCCGGCCAATATCTAGATAAAACTCTCAGTAAATTTCTCAATAAGATCATCTAAAAGCCCTTTTTACAATAGGCTTGGATGCCCCAGAGCATTAATTTTCAGGGAAATTTATTGACCTTAAAAAATAATCGTTGTATCACCTGAGGTATCCAAGATATATATGACTCACCTATGATAGAAAAAATTTCAAAGTTAGTACAATATGGTGAATTAGAGACTACAAGTAGGTGAAATTCAAAGAAATTATCAGTAGGTGGTGTAGTCTCAACACATTCTAAAGTTTCAGACTTCAGTTCAATTATAAGTTCCTCCTCCTTTAATGGTAAACATTCAGGATATGTGGAAGGAGTGGCTTCAAAATAATGATTCCCTCGGTTAGTATCCACTACTGAGGTATTGACTGGCAAGGCATTCACTATGTCTTGTATCGTGGGATCGTTTGAATCTGCAAAGTGCACCAAGCATTCTTCCAAAGAGTTGAGAGATTCAGTTGAGAGGGGCACATTTTCCACATTGAAGTCCGTAATGATATGCCCAAGGACTTCTTCCTCTTCTTTTTGAATAATGGGAAACATGTTCTCTTGCTCTTCATCTTAGTAGTCGTCACCAAATGCATCTTGCCTTGCCCTGCTTAGATAGATTGAGAATCAATAGCAAAGATCTAAGGAGAAGACTCAGTTCCTTATTACTAATTAGTATAGGTTTTGTATTGTCAAGGGATGACTATTCAAATGGTGGCCTCCACTGGGTAGTTTCGAATACTGGAGTCATATCAAGTGAGTCGTTCCTCTCCCTAATCAAATCATCATTTAAATTAGGGGAGTGGGTCGAGCATGCTTCAAAAGAATCTTGCGGTTCAATTGGAAGGAAATCATCCTCCACATTTAAATCAAGCGTGTCAGATGAGTGGAGTAGATCATTATGGTTGATAACTTCCTGTACCTTGTGATCATTTACCTGGACCATACCTGAAATCGATTCCAGGGAATTTTGGGCTGTAAATTCATGATTGTCATCCCACTCCTCATCATTATCTAATTCAGTATAGTTCACAAGTAAGCTGAAATTACATTCCTCACACTGTGTTTCTAGGTTGGGTTGAGGCTCGAATAAACTAACCTCTTCCTCCTTATTGAGGTTAAGGGTGTCATATGGGCATAGTGTGTTAGCATTATTATCTTTGAAAAATATCAGTGTCTCTTGATCATTCCTTTGGACAATAATCGAGATCGAATCTTTGAAAAATTAAACCATATGCTCATTAATAAAATCCAGCTCTTCATTCTCAATTTTAGTATTATCCACATGCGAGTTAAGATCACGTTCCTCACATTATATTTCTAGATTGGGTTGAGGTTGGGATAACCTACCCTCTTCCTCCTCATTGAGATGTGACTGATGTTCTTGAATGGAGGATCCAATCTCCTCAAATGATTTTGTAATACATGCGAATGATTGTATGAGATATTAATTGAATTGTTCTTGTGCATTCATGTATGTTTGAAATGAATCCTCTGGGATTATTTTTGGTTAAATCTCAAATATAGGGGATCTAAGAGAATAATCATTATAATTGATTGTTGGTTCATCTCTCCAATGTTGATGTTTCCACTGATCATAGTCATACCGGTCATAAGTTGGAAGGTTGGATGGTTATTGATACGCATTATCACTCATAATATAATCATGCATTGTTTTCTTCTTGTCTGATGGTGATAATCGTTCTCACTCCAATGATTAGGTAATGAATTCTCAATACGTAGAGTGTAATTATATTCTCTCCTACATATGATCGCGTGTAGACTTCTTAATCAGTGGAGCATTATATTCCGGTTGATTTGAGATAATATTTTCAGAAAAATTTCAAGACATAGGTTGTTTCCTAACATAAACATCTAACACTTCTTCATGAAACCTCTCATTTTCTAGAAACAAATTACCATACTTACGTGCTCACTCTAGCCACTCTTGTTTGTTCATGGTGAAACCTTAATTCTGAATATATTCCTAAAAAAATATTTTTATAGCAATATGGAAAGTAGGTCTAGGGAAGAAATTACCAAAAGAAAAAAACTAGAATTGAAGATCCTACAAAATTAAAAAAATCAAACTATGTCAGCAAAGTTAGAGAAAGAAAGAAGAATAAGATGAATCCTAAAAATAAAATTGAAAAACTAAAAAATCCTAAAAACCCTAATCTTAACCTAATTCTAATACTAATTAATTTTAAAAAAATGCAACTGTAGTCAACGGCAATGGTGCTAAAAACTTGTTCACAACCCCGAGTGTAGGGTCGTGATGTAGTAATAATCTTAGTGAGACTAAGATCGAATCCATAGGGACTAATCTTGTCGATTTCTGAAAGTAATTAGAACTAAAGTTAGAAGAAGATCTAAATTACAAATCTGGAATAAGGGGAGTAAATTATGAATATTGTAAATTGAGACTTGTGAATTTAAAGGTGGGAACTAGGGTGCCAAGGATCCAATTGTAGCTATTAAGATGTTACCTTACTTGATTCAAGAGATACAATTGGAATCAGAGTCTTATCTTATCCAGTTGGAAGAAGAGATGATCAAATCTTTGAACTTTCATTGACTTAGTCTCAAGAGATGAGAATTGGGAAGATTTGAAAGGGATTCCTTCACCCAGCCATGCCCAAGAGACTATGGCAAACAATAGGATTTACCAATCCCATAATTTTAAATAAGAAGAGAAGATATTCAAAGCTATCGCAACATTTATTGTAATTTGAGTCACAACAAACCATAGAAAACTGAAAATATTCCTTAAAATCAACTAGAAATAAATGAATTTCAATATAAACATGAATCAAAGAAAATTAAACATCCTAATCATGCTACAAGATTCGCCTCTTAGCCCTAGCTAAGAGGTTGAATTAACCATAGACATGATTGGACAAAAATCTCTTAAGAAAGTATATTTTTAAAAAAAAACAAAGGAAGAAGAAGAAAAATTTTGGTGGCAACTCTCCACCCTTTTTGCTCCACTCCATAAACCCCGAAAGATGATTTAGAGCACCATAGGAACTCATATTTATTGTTGGGAAACTCTAACTTTTGCACCGAGTTGGAAAAGTCTGGAAACCGCCTCAAATTTACGCAGTTCGCACAAAATCTGCCTAATCTCCAACTAGTCGAACCAGAGCTCGGGCTAGTCGAAGAACAAGTTCGACTTGTCGAGCGTAATCTTCGACCAGTGGAATTTTGTGTGAATTTAAAAGATAATTTTGTTGGTGTTCGAACCAAATTTTCTCGGGCTGGTCGAATTTCACTTGAATTTTTACGATTCCTTTACTTCACTTCAAGTCTTCAATTCTCTTCATTCCTTACTTGGTTTTCATGGATCTTTGTCATATGAATTCTTTAATCTTGGTCTTGTAAAATCCATCCCTTTCCTTGGTTATTCTTAAGCATCAAATCCATGTTTTGAACATTCTTTTCAATCCCAACTCTCATATTCACCTTGCAACACAAACATGTATAAAATATACCATTAAACATTATCATGTTTAAAAACCCATGATATAAATGGGGGAAAATATGCAATATTTGACACTCAACATCCTAGGTAAAGTAGATGCATCTGAGCCAAATTTACATCCAATTGGTCTCGTCCGAGTCTGAGTGAGCGTAACATCTTCTTGTTGAACCTGTTCTCGTAAGTCCAATGTAATATGTTCTTCCAAGTAGTCTCAGAATGGGCTAGCAAAGCCCTGAATTTGGCAACTAGGGCCCACAATCGATTCAAGGTGGCAGTACAACATTTAATCTATACGTCCTCCTCAGCATACTCATGCCCAAGATATTAAAATTCAGAGATAACGTTTATAATCTCTTGAGAAGGCCGTTGATTTTTAGTTAGGTTGTTTACATCCCTAATGAAAGAGAAGGGATTGTCTGTCAAAGGAGAACGTGAGAAGGACTATACGCATTCCTCAAAGATTTTCTCCATTACCTTAACGGATAGAGTAATGAAGTCCATGGATGCTAAAGGTTCTACAACTGGAATCCTAGTTTGAATTAGTTCATGGGGGGATTTTGGAGCTTAAGCACCGATTTTATAAATTAAAATGTGGTGATTAATGCGTGTGGCGAGGAGTGCGACAGTTGGGTATCCAAGGTTGAATGAACCATTCCTAAGATTATGAGACTGCAGGGAATTAAATGGAGCTTTCTCAGGAAGCAAGGTGTCATCTACATGGCTAAAGTATTGCGTATACTTAAAGAATATCTAAGTATCAAACATGCCAAACTAGTTATTAAAGATTATCATACAAAAGTACCCTCGACCATTCGAATTTTATTCATGATTGAAATATATTCATCACTTTTCTAGTCATCGACCGCATTATTACATGAAGTAAAATAAAAAATAACAAGTACAAGAGCAGTCAACTGAACAGGTAAGGTTATTAGTTACAAGATGATGTAAATGAAGAAGAAGAAGAACGGGACGAGGAAGAAGATGAAGTAGAACCGACAGCGAATGAAGAAGGTCAAGATTGGTTATAGGTAAGCCTACTTGAGTTCTTAAATCTTCTCACAGCCGCAACTTTAACCTCCCTCGCTGCATGTTGCTTCTCTATCCATGAAGTATGTTGATCCATGAACGCGACGGAAGAGCGTTCGACATAGGCAAGATGCTGGCTGAGATCCTCATGCTCTTACTCGACATATCTCTTTTCAACTTCACTGCATTCGATGTGGCCCCGATAGAACGTTATCTAAGATTTGCTGAATGTGACTAGCTCCGCCTAGGGTAAAGTTGACAAGTCTAAGCCAAATTAGTGTCCAAATTACTGCACACAAATTTCATCAACCGCATTATCTGTTAAAATCATACTCGCGGGTCTAACGCAGTATATTCTACCAAGCCGTTTCCTATCAGGTTGGTAGAGCTCTATGTTCAACACTTAGGAACGACAAACATGATAGAAAAGCAACACAATGATTGATCCCTCAAACGGCCATTACGTATTCCGCCCCAAGTCGTTTGAGTTCTACAATATTTTTCAGAACCTCCCAGTGAGGCCAACAACCTGTAGGAAGTTCAATGTCTCAGAGGAAAGGAGAAGGGTCAAGTAGGGTAGAGTGAGAGGAGTCTATCCCTTATGAAAGTATCTCCTCCAAGACTTTAACTGACTAAGAAATGGAGTTCATTGAGGATTCAAATGATAAGGGCATTATTTTCAAGTTGGTTTGTGGTTCAGCTTGAGATTCAAGTTCTGCTTTTATAGACATGGTGCGATAGTTAATTTGTATAGTGGATGGTGTGACAGTTGTGTTCTCGAGACCGATTAAGTTGTTCCCAAAGTTGTTGGGATATATCGAAATTAATGGGACTTTTCTCAAGAAATGAGGTACGTACGTCCATCTATTCACAACCCCAAGTGTAGGGTCATAATGTAGTAATAATCTCAGTAAGTGTTTATTTTCCTCCAAACGCAAAGGTTCATAAGTAGTACCTTGTGAATACAGAGTCAATCCCATAGAGAGATGGTTAAGGAGAATGAAAAAAATTGAATGTAAAACTAACTAAATAATGGAAACTAAATGAATGTAATGATTTTAAATGTTTTGAAGGTATGACTTTTAAATGGAATTCAATTAAATTAAAAACAACACCCAAGCTTCAAAGTTTCACACATAGGTTAATAATCCATAAATCATGATGACTTTGATAACTCAATTAGGATTTAAACACTATGGTAGGCCTAATCAAAAAATAAAACAGTTCAAATATTTTTAGAAAATAATATAAGATATTAGAGAATCTTGGATTAACACTATTAACATATATTCTCAAGCGTCAGTGATTTTAAGCATTCAATATCCATGAGATAATGAATCAAATAATGTATCAAGTTGAGAATATCTCCCATCTAAGAAATTGATAATATGCGTGCATCATTGATAATATACGTACATTATTCATCTCATCATAAAAAATGAATCAATCATCACAACTTTAAGAATCATTAAACCCAGGTATTTCCCTTCTAGCTTGGGCTAGAGGGAATTTAAAAAAAAAAAAAACAGAACTAAATGGCAAATAGAAAGCAATAAGAAAGCGAGAAAAAAATAATAAAGATCCAAAAACTTGTAAAGAAAAATAATTTTTAAAACTGTGAAAATTGAGAACTCTCCCAAAAAACCCTAGATATTTTCAAAAGTCTTTAGAAAACCTCTATTTATAGCCTAACTTGGATAGATTTGCAAATCCAACTCTATTTACGCAATCCGCGTAGACACCGAGTAACGCTTCAATGTCATCAAAACTAATTCGATATCATCTAAAAATGCATCTAGTTTGTCCAGCAATCAAATTCAATTTTTCTATAATTCTTTGATGTCATTGAAACTCCTTTGTTGTCATTAAAACTAGCTTGATGTCATCTAAGTTTAGATCCTACGAATTTCTACACTAATTTCTTCACTTCCTTCCTTTTTCACTTATTTTTCTTAACTCTTGGGGTCTTAAAATCTTCACTATTGGTCTCCAAAGGTCCATTCTTTGCCTTGGTGATTCTTGAGCATCAAATCAATGCTTTTAACATTCTTTTCAATCTAAGCTCTTAAACTCACCTTATAACACAAACATGTATAAAATACACTATTAAGCATTATCATGTTCATAAAACTAAGATATAAATGGCAAAAAATATATAATATTTGAGTCTCAACACACACAGAAACTAAAATTTTACTAGTCCTAAGCAAAATAAGTGAAGAAAATTTTTAAATAAAAATAAGAATAAAAACTAATTTTAGAAATAAAATAAAAATAAAAATAAAAATTCTAACTACACCACTTTTCGCAGGTAATCATGATTGCATTTAGCATATGCAATAAGTCTTTAAACTCCTACGTTTCCCCTAGTAGATAATTTATAGTCATGTGAGGGTTTCTAGAAATGTTACCCCCAAACATTAAAAACATGAAAAATAGTTCAAAACTCAAAAATTTATACTATCATGCCTTTATTCATCATTTGAATTCCAAAACAAAGCAACACTTATCCTAAGTCTGAAGTTGGTTAGAATCTCAATTTTCTAATCCATTACATCCTTGAGTTTAGAGACCTAATCAAGATTTAAAATAGTTATCATCCAATATACTTAGGTGCTCGATGATACTAATCTAACCTTGAGAAATATACATGTTCCTGATCCTAACTCCTTTCAATCATCCCAAGAATATGAAATCTCTAGTTATCTCATTTCCTTCATGTCATTTCTTCTTTTATCATCATATCCTCATTATTATAGACCACCCTTAAATGAAAATTCCCACCGGGTTTGCTTTATAACTTAAGGTATCGTAATTGTAACACTAACAACACTGGATACTTAGGTACTCTTACTCTGGATTATTGACATGATTGTTATGGTCATTACATTCATGCACTATAATAAAAATTTCTTTTTCCATCACTTTTTTCCTTTTTTCTTCAATATTCTCTATTTTAAGCATATGTCAATAGTACTAGTTCATTCAACCTTGTTTGAATCAAAATTTATTATTCTAGTTGACATATCATATTCATTACTTATTTAGCTAGGGTGTATTGTGAATTTAGTACATCAAATTACAACTTTCTCTAAACTAGTGATTAGATAATCCAACTCAAGTCTATAATTTTCAGTTATCAAAATTCTGACTACTATCAACCTAAACTAAGTATTAACTTTGCCTATGGAATTCGCATAATATCATGTTCTCATTCTTGTATAAAAAATAAATTATTTTAAAAAATTTTAAAAAATTTCCCATAAACCAAAAGAATTTGAAAAAGTAGACTCTACTATTCCTAAAATATAAACTCATATGGATGACTATCCACACCCCCAACCTAAAATCTACATTATCCCCAATGTAATGATACATGTAATGAAGAAAATATGAGAATAATAAAAATAAAAGAAAGGATGGATAATACCTTCCATGTGTTCACAACCCCAAGTGTAGGGTCACAATGTAATAATAATCTCGGTGAGGTCGAGGTTGAATCCACAGGGACTGAACTTGTGTGTCTTCTGAATTTAAGTGGAACTAGAACTAGATGAAGAACTAAAGTAGAAATCTAAATTTAAAGGAGTAATTATGAATAAGGTTTAAATTATCAATTAAAAAGAACTAGAGTGCCAAGGATCCACTTGTAGCTTCTCAGGAAGCTACCTTGCTTAATTCAAGAGATCCAAGTAGAATTATAGTCTGATCCTATCTCGTTGAAAGAAAATACAGTCAAATCTCTTAACCTCTCATTGACTTGCCTTAATGAAGGAGCATTATGGTGAATTGGAAGGAATTCCATCACCAACCATGCACATGGGACGATGGCAAACAAAAGGATTTACCAAATCCACAATCTCAAATAGAAAAGAAGATATTTAAAGCTATTGCAAATCTATTGTAATTTGAGTCACAACAAACTATTAAAAATTGAAAGTATTCCTTAAAATCAACTAGAATTTACGTTCAAACATAAATATGAATCAAAGAAAAGTAAACATCCTAATCATGCTACAAGCTTCACACTTAGCCCTAGGCAAGAGGTTTAGCCAACCATAGACATGATTAAACTAAAGTCTCTCAAATAAAGCATAAAACAAACTAAAGAACGAAGAAAAAATCTCTTGGGGGATGGCCCCATTGGACGTGCAATCATGCAAGTGGAAGAGACCTCATTATCTGCCAGACCAGTAGTTTACCAATATCTACCCGACACGTCGATAGCGGACCCATTCACGAGCTGGTCAAACTCCGCCTAGATATGCCCACTACCCTCGGGTAGGTAAGGCCATACCCCCTCCAAAATGACTTAGACACAGTGGGAGATGCGGCCTCCAAGTATTCGGCACTCAGGTGCTCATGTATCCACTCAGTCTAGACGTTGGGGTATCTCCTGGTCTCAAAGGTTTAGAGACTTTCACCCACGGATATTCAAAGTACCCAGATGCTCGAACCAAATTTTTTTGGTGTCCAATCGAGTCATCCATGACATTCCTGTGGAGGCTATGGCCCGGATGTCGCTAGGGAGTATAGTATTCACAACACATAATCCAGTCATGCATCAATCCTGCGCATATCATGCGCTCATGTGAGACAATCTCCACCTATAAGGGAGTCTCATAACAATCTGTCTAATGACATATGCAATGGTCAACCACATCTCGTAATAAACATGCAGGTGATGTGTATGGGTATGTACATGATGCTATGTTATCACATACTTGTAATTGGTATCGACAATTGGCCTCGATAATCTGCATTGACCTCGATAATTGGAATCGGCCTCGATAATCATAATTGACCTAACAAAGGGCCTAAGGGAAGGTCACAATATGGACATTTAACCATCATTACCCATCAAGGTGGACATTCAACCAATATTGCACCCAAGCAGTGCCCCACATAGAGCCAAACATAAAGTTGGCCCATGACCTCACATAAGGGCCTAATATTTATTAAGTTGGGCCTCATCATATGGGTCAGAAATATATCAAAATGGGTCACGTCATATGGGCCTCGAATACATCACAATGGGCCATAACAATGAGCCTTAGATGAATTATAGTGGGCCTCGATACATTTGTCATAAATACATCACATCAAACCTCACTCAGGGGCCTTATATACACTATAGGTGGGCCCTACACATGGGCCTCAAATACATCACACGGGCCACAACCCATGGGCCTAATGCACATCATAATGGGCCTCATTAAATGGGCTACAAAAACATCACAATGGCCACACCATATGGGTTGGAAAATACATCTCATTAGGCCACAACCCATATGCCTTAGTACATCATAATGGGCCGCAACCCATGGGCCTTAAATACAACAAGTGGGTCGCATCATTGGGCCACACCAATGGGCCTCATATATATCAAGTCGACCGTATCAATGGTTCCCATATACATAACATGTGGGCCTTACACATGGGCCCAATATACATAATAGGTGGGCCCCATATACACAGTAAATGGGCCTCATATACATCAAGTGGACCACATAAGTCTCATATATATATATATATATATTAAGTGGTTGCACAAATGGACAGCGTGAACATAAATAACACGGTGGGTCCCACTATGATGTGGGTCATGGAGGTTTTGGATTTCACGATGAGAGCTTGGATTACATCTAAAATTATTTCAATAGTCGCAGGTGCAACATGTGTATCACTGTACACAATCATTCTATGGGGCACAGGCACTCTAATGATGATCAGCACTATCCAGACATTATCCAGCACCGTTCAGCATAATCTGGATAGTGTGAATGAAATAAATACATCACGGTGGTCCCATGTTTGCAAAACAGATGGACGGTTTGTATAGAACACATACATTCAAGGTGGGTCCCACCGTCCCAATCCAGTGGACGGTGTGGATCTAAAATGAATACATCAAGGTGTCACAACACCATCTAAGAGGTCCAACACCTTAGATAGTGTAGATAAAACATTTACATTAAGGTGTGTCCCACCACCAGCACGTGGGACATGTGCAGGGTTGGCCTCACATGGATGGGCGGTGAGATATAACACATACATCATGGTAAGGGGTCCCATGGACCTGCTGACGTTAATACACTACTAAATAGTTGGTGTGTGCGTACACTAGCCAATCCCCTTCTACTGCAGGTTGGTCCCACATGGGGCCCACCATAACGTTGATTTTTCATCCAATCTTTTTATGAGGTCACAGAGCCCTGAATAAAGAGGAAAAATAAATTTCATATTAATCCAAAACTTCCATGAACCAAGAAGGGGTTTCAATGATAAACGTTCAATCCCTTGCTACTTTGGTGGTGTCGATCACCTGAGACCCATGTATGACTAATTTTTGGGGTGACCTGCTTGTTAAAGGGGACCCATCTAATGCACGATGCTGATGATCAACACGCATCATGGTGGGGCCTGTGGTGGGGCCCACTGACCCTGCCCATTATTACAAAGAGCAAGACGCTGGCAGCACCAGCGTCAACTTCTTTGTCTCTCTTTTTAAAAATTTTCTCGCAATTTTTCATAGGTGGGGCCCACATCAGGATAATCAACTCCATTAGTTGGATTCCTGGACTCGGGACATGTCTAACAAGCCCCATGTCAAATATGTTTTAGTGCATAGAAACATCATAGCGCGCCCAAATAATTAATATCACTCAAAACCACTAGTTTCCACAATATAGCCCGCCAGAGATTCGGATTAGCTTCATTTTTTGGCTTAACGCCTAAAATGAGTGGGGAAATTGAATGGACGATGGGGATTAGATCCATACATCAAGGTGGAGTCCACATGAGTGGCCCATTAGATTTTTTTGTTCAAACTGATATTTGTGTATTCACTTCGTCCAAGGGTACTGGACTCCCAGTGGATGGAAGGTCTGGATGGGGCACGCCACCAAAGTGGCCCCGTGTCCAGCAAAGGACAGATGGCCTGGATGACGCAAGGACATCTGGTGGGTCCCATGTGGTGCCCAGCACGGTTTAGATCAAGCAGATATTTGTGGTTTCTCATCACTTGGGCCTGTCCAGACGGACAGGCCAGCGGGCCTACCGCTGGACAGTCCAGCAAGGTGGGCCAACATATGGATGGCATGGATATAATAAATACTTCATGGTGGGGGTGCATTAGGGTGGGCCACACACATCAAGAGAGAGAGAGAGAGAGGGAGGGAGAGAGAGAGTGAGAGAGAGAGAGAGGAAGATCGGAGTAGCGGAGGGACCCCGCCACTATGGGCCCCTCATATGATCACAACACATACATCAAGATGGGTCCCACCATATGTGTGCCCTAAATTAAAAGAAGAGGCACTACAAACACCCACCTTTGATCTCCTCTTTCTTCTTCCACCAATGCGATCTAGAGCTCTAAGGGGTACGATTCAATGGTCGAGATGGAATTTGGATGATGAGGATAAGAGATAGGAATGTGGGCCACACTAGCTTCTCTCATGGAAGCTTAGACGTCCACTTCTCATGGGGTTGCTTAAAAAATGGAAAGAGAGAATGAGAGAGATATATAAAGAGAGAGATAATGGAAGAGAAGTGATGGGAGAGAGGGAAGGTGAGTGATGGATGGGTGTACTTTGTTATATGAGAAAGTTGACTTTGGGGAGGGTGGTTGTACTTGGGGATGGGTGTGAGTGATAGGAGTAATGTGTACTTGATTGATGTAATGTTCTATAGGGATTGCAACGTGCAACGTTTTTTTTCTCAAACTGAACGTGGACCCACATCTCCTAGCCCGAGTATCACTTCAGCGTGCGAGATGCTGTGTCAGAACCACGGCGATGGCACAGTCGCAAGGATATAAGTTTCAAGTCGAGCCAACTCTGATATACGGGACACAAGAAAGGATCACAAATAAATATCGATACAGATCATGGGTCACCAAAATTCGATCGGGAGGACTGTGGAAGCCTATAAAACGGTATGGATTAGGATACGAGTCTCACATAGAACTTACATTTAGGCCCACCGGCCAAGGTCCCACACTAGGCACCTACCTTTTAGGCCAATTGTCTAAGGTCCCTTATAAGGCATCTATGTTTAAGCCCATCAGCCAAGGTCCCACAGAAGGTACCTATGTTTAGGCCCACCAGCCAAGGTCTCACATAAGGCACCTATGTTTAGGACCACCAGCCAAGGTCCCACATAAGGAACCTAAACAAGTTTGTTGATATCAAACTCTTAGCCTCAATCCTATATGAGGAAAGAGACTAAACTTTTAACTCTTGACTATGACACTTACTTGTCAAATATAGTTCTCTTTTGTGTCTTGTCTTGGGATGCTTGATCATCATGATCTCGTGATTGAATCAGCTTCTCGGTACTCCTTCGATCGTGTCGCTTGGATTTACCTGTTAGGTTCATCTTCACAATAAAAATCCTTGCATAAGATATATATATATATATATATATATATATATATATATATATATATATATATATATATATAAGGTGATCAAGGTTATGTGAGTTGATTGAATCTCCTATCTAGGATAATAAGTGAATTTCCTAAGGGATTCAACCTATGGACGCTATAGAGTATCAAAGAAATAAATATTTTTCTATTGGTTTAGTCTTTGTACTTTAGAGAAGGCCCGAGTTCATGTTCTTCATTAATCAGAGCTTTGAATACTCATAGTGTAACATCCCGAAAATCGGGGGTCAAGCAAAAACCCAACTCCCGAGTTTCAAAATGTTATTTATGCAACATAGATATGTATGATTGAATGTTGTCTGTGATAATGTATTAAACATGTGTGAGATTAAGCTAGAACAGCATATAATACTCCAGAGACAGTTAAATTAACAAGCGGAAGACTGTGATAGTATGTATAACATATATAAACTGTTGTATGTCTCCCGAGTGTGAACATGTTGCCAGGTTATATGCATACATGTATACTCCAAAAGTAGATAAAAAGAATATACATGAGTGCGCTAAAAATATAAAATGACAAGTGTCAAAGTATCTAATCAACCTCCCTGTAATCCCGTCAATCAGAACACGCATATAGGAGGAATCCTCATCATCATCAAATCCAGCTCCGCCTCGCAGGCTGCGCCATCATCTGCAATCATAATAGGGACTGGTGGGTGTCCGGAAACACCATCCCGTAACGTGGGAGTGAGTAGCTAACTCAGTGGAATAATAGAGCAAGGATTAGCATATTCTCAAATCAATCATGCGATAATAGTAAAGCAGTAAATCAAACAATCCCAATACTGTTGTTAATGCAATATGACATGACGTGATGTATGCCCTCACCGACAATCTCCCTCATACGGCACCATCTTACGACCGCGGCATGCAATCGACTCTCAAGTGCTCCACATCTTCCAGGCACATGCAATGGTATGGTGATATGATTTTCAAGTTGTTATTAGTCCATTCAAACAGCAGGATTGGAAAACTAAGGTACCTCCCTTATATCAATCCCAACACAGATCCTGTCTAGGGTCGTCACTCCTAGTAATCTCATACGATGTATATTTTGTAGGTCGCTGCAAGGGCTGTCAGGGCTGTTGCTCGCACTCGTTGCACTGCTCCCCCATCACCTTATCAATACAGGCCTACTGTACTCTACTGCTACGGAAGGGTCGTCGCCTCCCGTAGACTCAGAATACGCTCGCGGTCACTACAAAGGGCTGTCAGGGCTGTTGCTTGCACTCGTTGCACCGCTCCCCCATCACCTTATCAATGTAGGCTGACGGCAAGAATATAGTGTCCCATACCACCATAAAATGCTCACGAGTCATAGGTGCTCACTGGTAACTACGGGGAGGTTTGTGGCCCCAGCGTAGGCCGACAGCTCGACTACGGTGTCCCATACCACCATGCCCGGCTCATGAGTCTTCGTGGATCAAGGTACCATGGTTAACAGGGTTTAGAGTGGTAAGTTCAGTACCCTAGGTTCAAGCAGTTATGACTCATGCAGGGTGAACATACAACGGCCAGTCGGGTTACTTGACGGGCTCGACTAGCACGATCGCATCTCAAGTTGAACGACATGAAGTGCGTAAAACACTTCGTGTGGCCTAACCACTGCCGCCAACTCCAAAACACGACTCGCGTTCATCGACGCGTCGTTCGTGGCAAAGATAAGCCAACCACGAATTCGCTCGGTTACCGACTGCCTGGACTAAGTATAGTCCCAAACAATTATGGAATCACATCAGCATTCATATGAGAGTATTGGAAATGAAACACAACCATGTGAGCATGTTAACACATATTATATCGTACAACTTAAGTAAATCATCTGACACATGCCTTTCATACATATAATGAAATTATGCATATCGCCAACATATAGGAAATCATTTCCATCAACATATTAATTGAGAATTCAATCTCGAACTAAATCATAATGAAATCATCAAGCACATGTTATAACATACAGCTTAAGCGAATCGTCAAGCACATGCATTTCATTCATATAATGAAATCATGCATATGGCTAACATGTAGGAAACCATTTACACCAGCATATTAATTGAGAAATCAATCTCAAATTAATTCATAACACCATTTAATTCAATACATACTAATACAAGCATTTATACAAACACTTACACTACACACTTAAGTCTACATATAGTATATCGACCCGAAGTACGCATTTTGACGAATCTCTTCGCCAAACTAATTATGCACGCATTCCTAACATTCTAATGCGACAACAAATCATGTCAATCACATCAGCAAAATATGAATGAAATCAGTACTTCCTACAAATGACTAAAATGCCCTAAATCTCATATTCTTCGTTGATTTACGAAACAGGAAACGGAGAGCATGTTGTACATGTCAAACGGCGTTGCCGTCGATAATCTACTATTAATTGACATTGAAAGCTTTGGAAACAGTCAATCAAAGCGTCTAAAATCCGCACCTTTTCCCTTATAGGTGAAACGATTCGAACGGAGCGTATACGCTTCGTCTACAGCGATAAGAGAACCTATTTTACAAGATCTATTGGTTAACAAGCTATGAATCCAAGGTAACCTCAAATCAGCAACTTCTAGGGTATTTTCTTACCTAAAAATGTGGAGAAATCACCGGCCAGGTGATCGGAGTGTGTTGCTTAGGCACTTGCAACAGGTAGCACGAGCAGCAAGAAATTCTCTCCTACTCTCTCTCACAAACTCTCACCTTTTCTCTCCCAATCTAGAGATTTTTGCAAATTCAGATGGGAGAGAGGAGTGAGGGTTTCAACCCCTTTTATAAGCCCAAACTTGCCCGAAATAGGCTCGAAAACAAGGTTCACTTGAGGGGTAACCAAATCGGGGCTGTTTCGGTCCAAAAGGACATTTCTGGAGGTCCCCTGGCCAAATGCGGTCGGACTTAAGCTCATGCATACTGGATCTAGCATACATCAAGTTTTCAGTCCGGCAGGGTTCGCAGATCGCACGTGGTGGTCCAGTTTCAGTTCAGTGGTCACCGCACGTAGATCAGGCCTGCAAATCTCATGATATGAAATAGAAATTTTTCCTGATCCGATGGTGTAATTTGGCTGAATTCTGACGGTCAGAATGCTTAATACTGACATGTCAAGTCGTGTGCCAGATTTGAATTTGAAATTCCAAATCTGTCCCTATTCGTACTCTCTTCAGTCCGGGCTCAATGAAATAGCCTGTGATTATCGGTTGGACTTGATTTTCGAAATGATAGTCAAGTCCAGCTAGGCGGTCCTAACGGCCTAAGATAGTAGGCATCGGACTTTCGACGCACAGTCTAGATCCAATACAAAATTTCAAAGTGGTCCAGAGAACAAACCGACTTAGAGTTTGATCCAAGGTTATAGAGTATTATAGAGTCATACGTTCTACTCAATTTGGGTCTTGTAGAACGTATTTAAAGTGATCAGGGAATGTTTCCCAGCTACTCCAACATTGCGCTAGCTAACTTATGTTTAGTTTCTAAAGGAATTAATCCTAAGTGGTTTCTTTGGCTATGGAATTGGGTTCTGAGCGATTTTTCAGGTGTTTTAGTTGACCCACTGCCTAAGGACGTCAAATCCCAGATTGGCCAAAATCTGGGGTATTACACATAGGAGTGAAAGATCACAATGAAGAGAACATGAAACTCATATGGATAGAGTCTAAATAGGCTAGGATAAGCTTGAGATACACTAAAGACTCTATGGTGCCACCGAAGCTAGCTTCAGTATCACCGAACTTGCTTCGGTGGTCTCAAAAAATCTTTCGATAGTACCTAATAAATTCCCTAAGTTGTTATCTGAAACAGTCCCTTTTAGTGGAACCAAACATTGTTCATCAGTTGTAGTCGGTGTCAATGAAATATCCAGTCAGTGGCACTGAATTAATGTTGTAAGCTTGCTGGACTGTTTTGAGCCCCTTTGATAACACCAAAGGTATCTTCAGTGGTATTGTAGGTACCTTCATCCTACGGTTGTAGATGGATTTTTCTATTTTTTCGATTTTGTTCAATAAATCTTTCACTAACTTGGGACTTTCTTAAGCTAAGGCTAAGTGATAAAAACTATGATTTTGAACTTGGCTTTGAATAGATGACCTAAGTATGTTTTCCTATTTGGGTCGAGATCGTCTATTTGTAAGGTTTAAGGCCGTAAAAGCAGTCGTTTTTCTTCAGTATGGCTTCGATTCTTCCAATCCAATTGCGTCGTCAGTCTTCATTTACCAAGAACTCATCCGACTACAAGACACGACTGGTCACATGATTGACAAATAAGGGTGCAACATTGGGTGCACTTACAGTTAGTACTTGAAAGACCCAACTGAATTTAATTTTAAAGTAAAACAAATATTCTATAAAGCAATTAGAACAAAATTTCTATAAAATTTTTGGAGGTTTTAGAAAAGAACTTACCTTAGCTATCTTGCACAGATCCAATTTCCCGCCGTCTCGTCGACAACAGCGTTAAAAACTTGTTTGTTTACCTCCAAGTGCAGAGGTTCATAAGTAGTATCCTGTGAATACAGGGTTGATCCCACAGAGATATGGTTTAGGAGAATGATAAAAAAAAAAAATTCAAATGCAAAGCTAACTAAATAATTGAAACTAAATGGATGCAATGATTTTGAAAGTTTTAAAGGTATGACTTTTAAATGGAATTCAATTAAATTAAAAACAACACTTAAGCTTCAAAGTTCCACACATAGGTTAATAATCCATAAATTATGATGACTTTGATAACTCAATTAGGAACCGAACACTATGGTCGGCCTAATCGGAAAATAAAATAGTTAAAATATTTTTAGTAAATGATATAAGAGATTAGAGAATCATGGATTAACACTATTAACATATATTCTCAAGCGTCAATTATTTTAAGCATTCAATATCCATGAGATAATGAATCAAGCAATGTACCAAGTTGAGAATATCTCCCATTTAAGAAATCTAATTGATCTAGGTTAAGCCTAAGCATCCACCATATGGATCTTACATGACGGATCAAAAACCTAAACCTAGATAATTAATAATATGTGTACACCATTCATCTCATCATAAAAAAAGAATCAATCATCATAACTTAAAGAATCATTAAACCCAAGTGCTTCCCTTCTAGCTTGGGCGAGAGGGAACTAGAAAAACATAACTAAATGGTAAATAGAAAGCAATAAGAAAGTAAGAAAAAATTAATAAAGATCTAAAAACTTATAATGAAAAATAATTTTTAAAACTGTGAAACTTACGAGCTCTCTAAAAAACCCTAGATATGCCCTCTAAAAACCCTAGATATCTCCCAAAAGTCTATAGGAAAGCTCTATTTATATCCTAGCTTGGATAGATTCGCAAAAGCAATTCTATTTACACAATCTGTGTGGACTCCGCATAACGATTCGATGTCATCGAACAACCTTCGATGTCATTGAAGATTGTCTTCAATGTCATCGAAACTCGTTCGTTGTCATCTAAGAATGCATCTAGTTTGTCCAGCAACTAAAATCAATTTTTCTGTAATTCTTTGATGTCATTAAAAATCTCTCGATGTCATCGAAGACTGGCTTCGATGTCATCGAAACTAGTTTGATGTCGTCTAAGCTCAGATCCTACTAATTTATGAACTTCCTACCTTTTTTCACTCGATTTTCTTGACTCTTGGGGTATTGAAATATTCACTCTTGGTCTCTAAAGGTCCATTCTTTGTCTTGGTGATTCTTAAGCATCAAATCCATGATTTTAATATTCTTTTCAATTTAATCTCTTAAACTCATCTTGCAACACAAACATGTATAAAATATACTATTAACCATTATCATGTTCATAAAACTAAGATATAAATGAGGGAAAATATGCAATATTTGAGTCTCAATAGTAAGACGAAGGTCGAATCCACAGGGACTAAACTCATACGTATTCTGAAAAGAACTAGAACCAGAACTAGAAGAAGATCTATATCTAAATTTAAAATAATAGAGAGACTAATTGTGAGTTTTATAATTAAAACTTGTAAATTTAAAGGTGGGAACTAGGGTGCCAAGGATCAACTTGTAGCAATTCAGATGCTACCTTACTTTATTCAAGAGATCTAACTGGAATCAGAGTCCTATCTTATCTAGTTGGAGAAGTAATGGTCAAATCTCTGAACTCTTCATTGATCTAGTGTCAATGGAAGAAAACTATAGAAATTTAGAAGGGATTCTGTCACCCAACCATGCCCAGGAGACAATGAATAATAACAAGATTTATCAATCCCACAATCTTGAATAAGAAAAGAAGACATTCAAAGCTATCGCAGTGCCTATTGTAATTTGAGTCACAACAAACCATTAAAAACTGAAAATATTCGTCAAAATCAACTAGAAATCAATGAAGTTCAACATAAACATGAATCAAAACAAAGTAAACATCCCAATAATGCTACAAGTTTCTCCTCTTAGTAAGGAGTCGAAGCCTGATGATATCAATCTTTTCAGAGGTTGCCTAAACCAGATCTGGGCCAACCAAGCTCTTTTCCCCAACTTTTTTCTAACAATGTGGAGCTCGACATGGGCGCCCATACAAAGCTTCATAGGGAACCATGTCAATGCTTGCTTTGAAGCTGTTGTTATAAGAAAACTTGACATAAGGGAGACAGTCATCCCAGTTATCCTTGAAGTCAAGTACGCATGCTCGCAACATGTCCTCAAGTATTTGATTTACCCACTCCTTTTACCCATCGGTCTGTGGGTGGAACGCGGTACTGAACTTTAGTTTCACTCTCATTGCTTCTTAGATTCGAGTTTAGAAAATAGATGTGAATCGTATATCTTGGTCCGACACAATCTCTATAGGAACCCCATGCAGTCGTACTATCTCCTTGATGTATAGCTTGGTTGGATCATCTACTGAATTAGAAACTCTAATCGAGAGGAAATGGGCTGATTTTGTCAATTGGTCCACAATCACCCAAATGGAGTCATGCCCCTTTCTCATCTTTGGTAACCTAAAAATGAAATCCATAGATATGAAATCTCACTTTCGCTTGGCTATGGGTATGGGCTGAAGTAAACTAGGGGGTTAGTGATGCTCAGCCTTGACTTGCTGGCACATGAGACATCGGGACACAAAATCTATTATTTGGGCCTTCATTTTATCTCACCAATATGAATACTTCATGTCTCGATACATCTTTATACTACCTGGATGCATCACCAGCTTTGAATTGTGGGCGGCATCTAGAACTTCTCTTCTCAAGTCATGAAGGTTAGGGACGTATAGGTGGGCGCGATACCGCAAACCTCTATTGTAACATCCCGAAAATCGGGGGGTCAAGTAAAAACTCCACTCTCGAGTTCCAAAATATTATTTATGCAACATAAATGTGTATGATTGAATGTTTTCTATGTTAATACATTAAACATGAGTGGGATTAATCCAAAACACCATATCATACTCTAGAGACCGTTAAATTAGCAAGCAGAAGACTGTGATAGTATGTATAACATATAAAAACCGTTGTATGTCTCCAGAGTGTGAACATGTTACCAGGTTAAACATACATGTATACTCCAAAAGTAAACAAAATGAATATACATGAGTGCGCTAAAAATATAAAATGACAAGTGTCAAGGAATCCAATCAACCTCCCTGTAATCCTGTCAATCAGAACACGCATAAAGGAGAGATCCTCCTCCTCATCATCAAGTCCAGCTCTGCCTCGCAGGCCGCGCCATCATCTGCAATCACAATAGGGACTGGTGGGTGTCTGGAAACACCATCCCGTAACGTGGGAGTGAGTGATCAACTCAGTGGAATCATAGAGCAGAGATTAGCATGTTCTCAAATCAATCATGCGATAATAGTAAAGCAGTAAATCAAACAATCCTAATACTGTTGTTAATGCAATATGATATGACGTGATGTATGCCCTCACCGACGAACTCCCTCATACGGCACCATTTTATGACCGCGGCATGCAATCGTCCCTCAAGTGCTCCACATCTTCCATGCACATGCAATGTAATGGTGATATGATTTTCGAGTTGTTATTAGTCCATTCGAACAGCAGGATTGGAAAACTAAGGTACTTCCCTTATATCAATCCCAACACAGATCCTGTCTAGGGTCGTCACTCCTAGTAATCTCATACGATGTATATTTTATAGGTTACTACAAGGGCTGCCAGGGCTGTTGCTCCGCTCCCCCATCACCTTATCAATACAGGCCTACTGTACTCTACTACTACGGAAGGGTCGTCGCCTCCCGTAGACTCAGAATACATTCGCGGTCACTACAAAGGACTCGTCGCCTGATCAGTATAGGCCGACAGCAAGAATATAGTGTCCCATACCACCATAATCTCCTCACGAGACTAGGTGCTCACTGGTCACTTCGGGGAGGTTTGTGGCCCCAGCGTAGGCCGACAGCCCGACCACAGTGTCCCATACCACCATGCCCGGCTCATGAGTCTTCGTGGATCAAGGTACCATGGTTAACAGGGTTTACAATAGTAAGTTCAGTACCCTAGGTTCAAGCAGTTATGACTCATACAGGGTGAACATACAACGGCCAGTCGGGTTACTTGACGGGCTCGACTAGCACGAGCGCATCGCAAGTCGAACGACATGAAGTGCGTGAAACACTTCGTGTGGCCTAACCACTACCGCCAACTCCAAACACGACTCGCGTTCATTGACGTGTCCTTCGTGGCAAATACCAGCTAGCCACGAATTTTCTCTATTACCGACTGCCTGGACTAAGTATAGTCCCAAACAATTATGAATCCACATCAGCAATCAGGTAAGAGTATTGGAAATGGAATACAAATATGTGAGCATGTTAACACATGTTATAACGTACAACTTAAGTAAATCATCTTACACATGTCTTTCACACATATAATGAAATTATGCATATCGCCAACATATAGGAAATCCTCTCCATCAGCATATTAATTGAGAATTCAATCTCAAACTAAATCATAAGGAAATCATCAAGCACATGTTATAACATACCACTTAAGTGAAACATCAAGCATATGCATTTCATACATATAATGAAATCGTACATATGGCTAACATGTAGGAAACCATTTATACCAGCATATTAATTGAGAAATCAATCTCAAACTAATTCATAACACCATTCAATTCAATACATACTAATACAAGCCTTTATACAAACACTTAAACTACACACTTAAGCCTACATATAGTATGTCGACTCAAAGTGCGCATTTTGGCGAATCTCTTCGCCAAACTAACTTTGCATGTATTCCTAACATTCTAATGCGACAATAAACCATGTCAATCACATCAGTAAAATATGAATGAAAACAGTACTTCCTACAAATGACTAAAATGCCCTAAATCTCATATTCTTCGTCAGTTTACGAAACAGGAAATGGACAGCATATTGTATATGTCAAACAGCGTTGCCGTCGATAATCTACTATTAAACGACATTGAAAGCGTTGAAAACAGTCAATCAAAGCGTCTAGAATCCACACCTTTTCTCTTATAGGTGTGAGAATTCGAACAGAGCGTATACGCTTCGTCTACGGCGACTAGGTAACCTGATTTACAAGATCCATAAGCTAACATGCTATGAAAACAAAGGAACACTAAATCAACAACTATCTAGGGTATTTTCTTACCTAGAAATGCGGAGAAATCATCGGCCAAGTGATTGGAGCGTGTTGCTAAAGCACGTGCAACAGGTAGCACAAGCGGCAAGGAATTCTCTCCCACTCTCTCTCACAAACTCTCACCTTTTCTCTCTCCCAATCTAGGATTTTTCTCAAATTCGGATGGGAGAGAGGAATGAGGGTTTCAACCCCTTTTATAAGCCCAAACATGCCCGAAATAGGCTCGGGAACAATGTTTACTTGAGTTATATCCAAATCAGGGCTGTTTCGGTCCAAAAATACATTTCTGGTGGTCCCCTGGCCGAACGCGGTCAGACTTAAGCTCATGCATACTGGATCTAGCACACATCAAGTTTTCAGTCCTGCAGGGTTCGCAGATCACACGTGGCGGTTCAGTTTCAGTTCAGCGGTCACCGCACGTAGATCAGGTCTACAATTCTCATGATATGAAATAGAAATTTTTCCTGATCCGAGGGTGTAATTTGGCTGAATTCTGACGGTCAAAATGCTTAATACTGACGCATCGAGTCATGTGCCAGATTTGAATTTCAAATTCCAAATCTGTCCCTATTCGCACTCTCTTCAGTCCGGGCTCAATGAAATAACCTGTGGTTATCGGTTGGACTTGATTTTTGAAATGATTGTCAGGTCCAGCTAGGCGGTTATAACGGTCTAAGATTGTAGGTATCGGACTTTCGACGCGCGGTCTAGATCCAATACAAAGTTTCAAAGAGGTCCAGAGAACAAACTGGCTTAGAGTTTGATCCGAGGTTTTAGAGTATCATAGCACCATGGATTCTACAAGTTTTGGGTCTTGTAGAACGTATTTAAAGTGATCAGGGACTATTTCACAGCTACTCTAGCGTAGCGCTAGCTAACTTATGCTTAGTTTCTAAAGGAATTAATCCTAAGTGATTTCTTTGGCTATGGAATTGGGTTCTGAGCGATTTCCCAGGTGTTTTAGTTGACCCATTGCCTAAGGACGTTTAATCCCAGGTTGGCCAAAATTCGGGGTGTTACATCTATTTAAGCTAATCATCTATTCAGATTCTTCACTGTCACTTGCACGCTCTCTCATCTTCACCAATAGCTCATATTCTTTCTGGCCACAATGATTCAGTCATTAATAAATGGCTGTACATGGAAGTGTGTGACGGTCTCCAATGGTTCCTCCACTGTCAGCTTCTATTCAAAATCTCGCACGAATTCCATCATATTTCACTCTTCTATCATCAGTGGGGCTATAAATTCTATAGTTTTCTTGTGGCTCAATGCATCAACCACAAGGTTAGCCTTGTCAGGATGGTAGGAGACTTCAAACTTGAAGTCTTTTAAAGTCTCCATCGAACGTCGTTGCCTCATATTTAGGTCTCTCTGTGTAAAGATGTATTTGAGGCTCTTGTGGTTGTAAAAGAGTTCGAACTCCTCTCCATATTGGCAATGTCTCCAGAGCTTCAATGCTAAAATGAATTCGGGCAACTCCAGGTCTTGAGTGGGGTAGTTTTCTTCGTGTTTCCTTAACTATCGTGAGGTATAGGCAATCACCCTATCTTTCTGCATAAGTACACAATCCAAACCGACTCGAGAGGCATCGGTGTAAATAGTGTATTTGACCCCTTGCTCTAGTAGTACTAATACAGGTGCAGACGTTAACTTATCCTTTAATTCTTAAAAGGCTTCCCCTACTTTCTCATTCCAAGCAAACTTAAGATCTTTCCAAGTTGAGACAATGGTGGGGCTATCTTGGAGAAATCTTTAATGAATCGGCGATAATAGCCAGCAAGTCTGAGGAAACTCCTCATTTCTATAACTAAGCCAGGCTGCTCCTAGTCTTGTACCATGGTCACCTTGGTAAGTTTCATGTTGTTTCCTTTCTTGGAAACCACGTGTCCCAAGAACTTGACTTCTTCCTTCTAGAAGTTGCATTTTCGGTAGTGTGTAAACAATTGGTTTTGCCTAAGTGTATCAAGGACTGCCACGAGTGTTTTTTGTGATCTTTTTGACTCATTGAGTATATCAAAATGTCATATATGAATATGATAACGAATCAGTAAAGATACGGCCAAAATACCGGGTTCATGAGGTCCATGAGCACGACCGATGCATTTGTAAGTCCAAACAGCATCACGAGGAATTTGTAGTGCCTGAAGCTGGTCCTGAAATCTATTTTCTACACATCTTCATTCCGGACACACAACTAATGATACTCAAACTGTAAGTCTATCTTAGAAAAATACTGCGCCCCCTTCAACTGGTCAAATAGGTCATCTATCCTGGGTAAAGGATACTTGTTCTTTACCATGACGTGATTTAGCCTGTGATAATCTATACACAACCACAGTGATCCATCCTTCTTTTTTACAAACAACACGAGTGCTACCCAAGGAAATACGCTCTGTCGTATAAAACCCGAGTCTAATAAATCATCAATCTGCTTCCTTAATTCCTCCATTTCACATGAAGGCATACAGTTGTCAGTAAAGAGATAGGTGTTGCGCCTGGTATAAGGTCAATGGTAAAGTCGATCTTGTGCTGAGGAGGTAGTCTAGGGATGATTTTGAACACGTCCGTGAAAACTTGGACTACAAATGTGTCCCCATGTGACTGACCATCATAACTTTCTAATAAAATAGTGTAACAACGAATGCGGTAGGGACAACTGACCTGAACTGAGAAGGTGAAGGTCGTTCCCTCGGGCCCATGGGATGACACCAATCTAGTTTCACAGTCAATCTCTGCCTTCATAACGGTGAGCCAACCATGTCGAGGATGACGTTGTAATGACTATCTTGGTTACAATTAGGTCAATGTACACCACTCTGCTCCTTAGGTCTATCGGGCAATTCTTACAAAGCTTAGTGATATCCGTGAAGGTTCTTGCTACTGCGATGACTCTCACCCCAACCATAGGGGTAGTGTTCAGCTCTAATCACTTGACTATAGGGCATGCTATCATTGAAATAGTGGACCAGGTGTCTACTAACAAAAATATTAGTGTACCTTTGATGTGGGCAGTGACTTCAAAGGTTAGCGATATGTAACCACTGATTCAGATGCTTCAGCGGTAAGTGCATGTATGCGAGCGTGTTGTGGATGATTAGGTTGCATTACCATAGGTTGTTGAGGCGGCCTATTTCAAGATATAGGAGGTCGGTAGAATGGTTGTGCCGGTGGTACGGATCGTAGAGGTGGGACTAAAATAACATATGGTGGCTAGCGGTTGACCTTCTGAGGCGGCGTGAAGCTGTTGTCCTTCATATTGGTAAAATAAAAAGGAGTCAGTATGGCCCACTTTGCTACAATAAGTACACAAAATATCAGTTAGTCTCTACTGAGCTGGAGAAGCCATTGGTTTAAGAGGCGAGTTCACATGTGGCCTTGTGCTGAGAAACATCTGGTTCGATAATTCAGGCCTAGGCCTCGAGCCCATCGACATGCTTGTTCGAGACACTCGTTCACTATCCTGCTCAGCTCACAGGGACATATTCAATAGCTTAGAATAGTTGGGAATGCTAGCACAACATGTCTTGGTGCATATAACAGCCTACAACCCTTCTGAAAATCACCGCATTCTCATCGGCACATTTGTCAAAATCAAAGGAGCATATCTAGCTAACTCCATGAAGCGGTTCTCGTATTCTGCCACTGTCATTCCCCATGTCGAGGATGGAGGAATTCTCCTTCCTTTTCATTATGGTAAGTGAGGGGGAAATACTTCTCATGGAAGTGTACTTCGAATTCATCCCATGTCCATGTAAATCCTACTGGAATGGTTTGAAGGAAACTATCTCACCACATACTAGCTTCCTTTTCAAACATATATGTGCCTAGCTCAACCTGTTCTGCCTCGATACAGTGTAATGGCTTTAACATCTTATAAATGTAATCCAACCAGTACTCAACCTCCTCGGGTCTATAAGTATCCGTAAAAGTGGGAGGACGGAGGCGCTAAAAGCGCTCGAACAAGAAACTTGTAGTCATGGTCCTTGTAGGCAGTACGGGTGGCATTGGCGTGGCACATTCATGTTCTATGCGATGACCCCCACTATAGCGGCCAGAACTTGTTGTTGTTAGATTAGGAGCATCATTTGCTCCAACCTATCAAGAGGAGAGGCCACCTGAGGCATGTGTGGCATCGATGAAGATGCACGGTTCTGACCCAGAACTCATGGTGCACTCAGTGTTGGCCCATTTGTGGGGCCAATGGCCGGTTGTGAATCTGGCATCATATTTCTACTCGGACCCAAACTAGGGTCTATTTGGCTACCACTCGGGTGAGGGGCCCTATCAATCATTCCACCAAGTGGGAGACGTGTCATGTTTTGAGTAGTTTTAGGAGGCATTCCCTATATACAATATAGGGTAGAACATTTATAGGATTAGGATAACATCATCCACTTTTTCCAAACATCCTACACATTTCTAAACAAAAGAAGCTTCATGCATTTCATTTAAGAAAATTTGTCACAGTTACATATGATGTGGTATTACATGCACTATGACAGAGGATACATGCAAGCTAATTAACAAAAGGCTTTAACACTTACTAACCTAGCATCCAAACTAAGCCTATTCAAGGCTATTATAAAAAGAAAGGAAAACAACTACAAATAAACTACTAGTCCTCTGATTCTGGAGAAGGTAGAGGTGCTCCCTTATCTTGCATATAGCACAGGAGGGCCTTTAGGGTGCGAGACATTCTCTTAAACTTTTATTTAGGTAGGCCTAGTTCTCCTCGAACTTCTGCTTTAAGTAGGCCTAATTTTCCTCAATCTTAGCCATGTGGGCTTCTAAGGCGGCCCGTTCATGGCGGTCCTCACGATCAGTAAGAGGTCCCCCGGCTAAGTCCTGGACTTCCTCTTCTTCATCTTGCTCCTCTTGTTCACTACCTTCCTCTTCTTCATTTCTTTCCTCTTCATCGGTCTCTTCTTCTATCTCATCCTCGAACTCATCAATTCTGGCTTTGGCATTACCTGAAGTCTATTTTCATATTGTTGAGTGTAGTCTCATTGATGAAATAGACAGGCGTGAGGTTGTCCATGTGAAGCCTGAATCCGAAGTTACGGGCGATCTTACAAATGAGTCGATCGAATGGGAGTGATGCGTCCCCCCGAGTAGATTGTGCAGTATTGATTATCTGAGTCAAGGTGAGAGTAGGTAGGCACACTTTTTCTCCCTGTCCAACTCAGTACAGGAAGTCCACCATAAATCTAGTGCATTTTGTGTGGTTGCTCTATCTAGGATACAGGTTTACATGCATATATGGTGGAGTAGACAAAAATCTTTCCTCATGTGTCGATGCGAGGATGTTCCCTCACCTCCAATTAACAAGTTGGCTGCAAAGGAAGCAAGTGCGGCAATCTCTCCCGTCCACTTGTAAGATTTGTATCATTGGCATGTATGACTCCATGCTCTATTCCCATAATACGTGTCATGATATTTACATCGACCCTAACTTCTGTTCTCCCCACGGAATGGTAAACTATAGAGGCTTAAGAGTTGGGTCCCTTATGTGTGCATAGAATGCCCGTACGGTGCCCTCACTAGCATGTGTTTTTACCTCAAATATGGGACCCCACTCATTCTCCAGGAAGTGGTTGATCACAAGATATATCCCAAATAACTTCTCATCCACTTGTGCTTAGAAAATAACTTTGTGATTACGGAACTTACTGAGTCCGGTACCCGCCGGTAGGGACCTCTCTATCGGGATTCGAGGGTCGAGGTCTTGTTTCGACCTTCGATCGGCACTTGCACTTATTTCAACACTTGTCTTCTTCTTAGAGCGACTTGGACAGCTTAGCTCGACCTCATCTGGGGCCGCTCTCTTCTTTCCCATAAGGGAAAGGAGCGTTGAAATGGAGAAGATGGCGGTCAGAATCTCAAAGAGAGCCATTGAGATGGAAAAACTTTGAGGATGAAATGGATTTGAGAGTATGAAGGTTATGAGACACAAAAAGTAGGGTTTGTGCTCAAATGAGTGAGAATAAGGGAGATGGGAAGATGTAAAGGGTAGTTTTTGAGGAATAGTGGTGGAGGTGTAGGATGTAGAGAAAATGGGGGATTTGAGCACATGGAAATGAGGATTTGAGAGAGAAAGAGAGTTTTAGGAGAGTTTGGAGGGTTAAAGGGGGGTAGGAAAAGGGTGAAATGAGGGAAAGAGGGGTGTTTTGAGTGTTAAAAGGGGCCCCCACATGTGGGAGGGACCCACCATGGTTAGCCGGACAGCAGTGCGCCACCGATCCCGCAATGCCACCGCGCCTGGTTGGGAAGGTCGGCGCTGTCGTTGTCCCCGCATGGGCTACCCGGCAGTGCCGCCGGACTAGCTTGGGTTTCACGACGGTTCCTCCACCATGGGGTAGTGGCCACCCCCTCGGTGTCATGTTTTCGTTTGTGGGACCCCGTGGGCCCCACCGATCTTCATGTTTTGGGGTCTTAGGCCCGTACGGTCCATTTTTGTGGTCTAACGCGGATATATTCATGCTACTTGGATCTGTTTCAGGTTTGGAATTTGTCAACTAACGACTCAAACCTGTCAATAGATAGCCTTAAGGCGACTTGGGTCAATTCACGTGGCCTAAGATGCATTGTGGACTAAACTACAGTATTCAATCTTACCTGTCAGTGAAACTTTGGGATCCTAAGATTGTCTCTAAATTTCATCACCCCCTTCCTAAGTCAGAGTGCGTCAGAGTGCACCGTGTTACCTATTACCTAGGTCCATTTTAATCAAAATCATACTTTGATACCAACTTGTAACGCCCTGAATTATGAGGGTCAAGCAAAGCTGTACTCTCGATATGTAGCACATTTGATGTTCAGATTTCGCCCATATTAATGAATTAAACATGAGTGAGATTATACTAAAATAGCATTTTATATCTAGATATAGTTAAATTAAGCAAGAGGAAGTCTGAAACATATATACATTTAAGCATGTAAGTGTTTCACAATCTCTAGAGTATGAGTATAGAACCGAGCTCAATATATACATATACTATTTCAAAATAAACAAAATGCAAAAAGGTAGATGTGTCTAACTAAGACAAATATTTGTTTAGTCCATGCGTATCGGTACGAGGTCTACATAGACAGCCCGAGAGCTGAAAGTAGGAGAACTCTTCCTCATTCATAAAGTCTTGTTTCATCGCAAAGACTTCATTAGCACCTACATCTAAACCAGGGTCTGGTTGGTGTTTTAAAACATCGTCCCAAATTGGGAATGAGTGGCCAACTCAGTGGTACTATAAGGTAGAAGTTAACATATTATCAAATCAATCAAGCTGTAATGATAATGTAACATAACAATCACTTCGTAACTACTCTTGTTAATGCAAGAATGGAGTGCAAGTAATGACGTATGCCCTTGCATCAAAGCTCCCTCAAAGTGACTCTGACAACCCATTTCGCATATGACATCACTGCCTCCGGTGCGACTTCATCGCCTTTAAAGCACATCCTAACTAATGCAGTGCAATGCATGGTCATGTTAGCCAAGTAATTTAATTAATCTTATTCATACAATAGATTTGGGAAGCTAGGGTATCTCTCTTCTATCAATGACCTGAACCGAAGGATCCTTCTAAGTTCGTCACTCCTAATTAAGCATATATGATAGGCAAGTTATAGGGTCATCACCCCTAATGGAAAGCAATTAATAGGCAAATTCAAAAGTTTATACTCGTGATCACTACAAGGAGACTTATCAGCTTAGCATAGGCCCATAGCTCAAACATGGTGTCTCATACCACCATACTTGACTCATGAGTCTTAACGAATCATAGTACCATGGTTAAAGTGGGGCTTTACATTGGTGAGGGTTACCTTAGATTCAAGCAGTAGTGTCCATTCATGGTAAACACTCAATAGGCCAATTAGTTTGTTGGGAAAGTTTGATTGGCACGAGCACACACTGACTTGATCGACATGGATCACATAAGCACCCCTCGTGGCCTAACCACTGTCAAAAATTGCAATACGACCCAAATTCATCGAGTTTATCCAATGTGGCGAGACTAATTCATCCACCCGAATAGGGACTGTTACCGATTTCCTGGGCTATGTTGTAACCCCAATCTTACTTAGATGCAGTAAGTAAACACACGTGATAATTATTTCAATATTTAACAAACAATTCAAGTAAATTTCTCATTTGAGCATTTCATCAAACACATTGAACATGTTACCAAACACTTGCATTTTATCCATAAATTGCGTAGCGGCAAATACGATTACATGAATGAAACTATACATATGGATAAGGTAATTAAGAATCCTATTTTAATACTCTTAATAAATACAAAACATCAATAATTTCTCATTCAGAAAATTCATCACACACTTAGACTACACTTCACCAAATATCTAGAATAGGTTAGTTACAACATATAATTAAGTAATTCCTTATATAGAGAGATCATCATGCAAATGATAAGGATGAATCCTAGATCAGTAATGATGGCATGTACAAATCACTTTCAAATGTTCATTCAAACATTTCAACAAACACATGGGATGCATCTTTCAGTCATCACAATTCATATATGTCATACAGAAATCAGCGTATCTAAGACAATATGGTAGCAATCAAGTCAGACATAAATCATTAGCTGAAATTAAAAGCATTGATAACTATAACCTAAGCATTTATAGTCTGCACCTTTCATCGGAATACTCGATTCGTACTTGGTTCAAACTCTACATTACCAAATATGGAACGTTGGGCACCTAAATGACGTAATAGGTTAGTTTAACGAATAATCAACTTAGATCTCTGTAAAGACATTAGGGTTAGGTTTTCTTACCTAAAATCATGGCCAAAAGAGATTCAATAACGTGACGGGGAGGTGATTTGGTGCATGGAATCATAGGAGAAGATTCCTGCAATGATCTCCCAAGATCTGCCTTCTCTCTTTCCTCTTTTCTAGTCTTTTCTCTCCCCTCTCCCTTAGGGATTGATGAAATTCGTATATAAGAGAGTGTCACGCCCCAAACTTGGAAACTGGGCTCACGAAATTTTCGATCGCCGAATCCGGCACCGACAGCCTCCGTAGAACCCCATTTTTGGCTCCTAGCGCCCATTCGCCAGGTTTCGATCCTGGGATGCTATGAGGAGAATATTCAACATTAGTTTGATTTGTAATAAGCATAACCAAAGGCATAACCCACAAACAACAACCAAGAACTCCATTACATTTCTACTATGATCAAAAATTTTACAAGTACAATGAGCATAAAGGGAAATACAATGGTAAAGAATAAAAACTCTAAAACGATCTGCAACGTGCTCCTGCCTCAGCGCTACTGCAAACCAACGTCACCTGCACGCAACGGTCGTGCATAAGCTTATAGAAAGCTTAGAGGGTGGTGAAAGTGTATGCGCAAGGTAGTAATATGATCATGCAATATCAGAGTGATACGGAATATGCAGATGAAACCATAATATCATGAGTCGTACCAAGACTATGCGATGCAAGACATGAATGGTATCGGCCATCCCAAGGCCATACGATGTGCAATGCAACTCAAGCATACAGATCCTCATTTATGTCCACACATCAATACAGCTCAAATATGGGATATCACCGGGGTCTAGTACACTCTAAACCAGATTGCCGTCACATCGCGCGCAATAAGGTAAGTGAAAGAGACCTCACTATCTGTCTGCCAATATCGGGCGTGACTCATCGATAGTGGACCCATTCCTCGAGCTGGTCAAACTCATCCTAGCATTGCCCCCTACACTCAGGTGGGTAAGGCCGCACCCCCTTCCAACAGACCACGACACAGTGGAGAGCGCAACCGTCTGGTAATCGGCACTCAACGCTCATCTACCCACTCGGTCTAGACGTTGGAGCAACCTCTTGGTACCATAAGGGTTTAAGAACTTTCACCCAGGGATATCTATAGCACCCCATATAAAATAAGATTTTCGGTATCCAATCCTACCAACCACGATACGCCTATGGAGGCTACGGCCCCGATGTTGCTAGGGCGTACATTAACCATATCACACAATGCGAGATACATGAATCACACTATCCAATCATGCAACATATCCTGCGCGTATAGTGCACTCATACAGGGCAACACTGCCTAATCGGGAGCCCATATATAACCTGCCTGAAGGAATATGCTATGATCAGTCAATTCTCATGTCAAGCATACATATGATGCGTATGATCATGAGTCATGGAACTGTACTAAACATGTTATAATGAGATGGATTGTCCTTACAATGCAGATGGGCCTGGATGACCTATACACAATAAGTATGGGCCTAACACTGGGCCCTAAGGAGAGTCGTAATGTGGACATCCAACCGGCATTACACTCGCAATGTGGACGTCAAACCAACATTGCTCCCAAGGCACGATTGTCGTAAACATCGCTACATAATCGGTGTTGGGGTCACACATTGCAATGGACCTTAGGTACTTCCCATTGGGTCTTAAATACATCAAATGGGACACGTCAAATGGGTCTTTTATTCATCGAATGGGCCATATAAATGGACCACACCAATGGGCCTTAGGTATATTGCAATGGGTCATAACCCATGGGCCTCGGAGTACATAATGGGTCAAATCACATGGGCCTTGTGTGTCTTAAATGGGCCTAATCCCATGGGTTTCATACATATCAAGTGGGCCTAATCTTGTAGACTTTATATAAATCAAATGGGCCTAAAGCCCTAGGCCTTATATCAATCAAATGGGGCTAAGCCCCTTGGCCTTATATAAATCAAATGAGCCTCATAATATGTTAAGGTGGGGTCCATTCGGACTATGGATCTGGCCCATTCTTTAGCTCAAACCATAAAATGAGCTTTTAAAATGGATGAACAGGTTGGATGCAGCACCTGCATCAAGAGTGGGGGCCCACATGAAGGCCCACCATCGAATATGATGTATTATGTAATATAAAAAAAAAAATAGATAATATATATAATATATATAATATATACAATATTATATATGCAATACAATATAATATATATATATATATATATATATGTATGTATATATTTTTATACACCCACACGCACGCACGCACACACACAGCGGGCCCCACCGTCCGCTGGACGGTGGGGGTGAAACACACACACATCACGGCTGGTACCACCGTCCACCTGGACGGTGGGTACAAACACACATCACTGTGGGTCCCATGTGGGGCCCACTGAAATGTTTATTTGAAATCCAAACCATCCATAGGGTCACTCAGACTTGGGTGAAGTGAAAACACAAATTTCAGATTGATCTGAAACTTCTGTGGGCCCAAAAATGTATTTCAATGGTAGAGGTTCAATCCCACTATTTCCTTCAGTGTGGGCCACTAGAGTCTTGGATCGAGCTGAAACTTGGAGGGGACCTGCCTGAGAAGGGGGTCTACCTCATGAACGGCATGGATTTCCACATACATCAAGGTGAGGCCTATGCAGGTGGGCCACTCTAAAAGCTCCATTTCTTCTTCTCTTTTTTTGGTCTAAAAGAAAAAAAAATAAACATTGTGCTGGGCCTTGTTTAGGTGGGCCACCACTGATGGATGGTGTGGGTGCAACATATAAGGTGGACCCTACTTGAAGATGGCATGGATAGAGTACATGCCTCATGGTGAGGTCTATTCAAGTGGGCCACACAACTATATAAAGAAAAAAAAGACATGAAAGAGAGAGAGAGATAGAGAGTGGGACCCGCTTGTGATGGAGGGACCCCGATACTATGGGCCCTCCCTTGCAATGAATCATATAATCAAATGGGTCCTAAAGCATGTGGGACCACCAAAATCTACAATCAACGGTGGAGATCCTTTCTCCACCAAAATGACGGTCTAGATGACCTTTCTAAGAAATAAACATCATGATGGGGTCCATGAAGAATGGCCCCATCATGGAATGATCATGATGATCCTAGTGGGCCATCGACCACACCTTAGGGTCCCAAGTGACATCCAAACCATTGATCTGTTGGCCTCACTTGGCCCATCTCGAAAACATGAAAATCTAATAGTATTAAGCACCCACTGTCCGATCTCTTGTTCCTACGGGCTCCTTAGCACCTTAGCTTCAACTTCAATGGGCGAGATGAGGAATAGATGGCTAGGATGAGAGATCAAGGGGTGGAAAGGTGGGCCACACTTGTGGTTTGGAAGACTTGGAGAATTCTCATACGTGGGATATTTTTGTTGCTTGGAGAAGTAATTTGAGAAATGAGAAAGAGAAACTTATAAAGGGAGAGAGAGTGTGATGGGTGATGGAGTGATGGATGGGAGAGGGATGGGTGTGTAAGATTTTGTTGACTTTGGTGACATTTGTGTAAGAAAGGCATGGCATTGGAAGACTTTTGTGGCTTGCTTGGGAATGGGTGAAAGGGATGTGTACTTGACATGTGATGGATTGATGGATTGATTGATTGATGGGATTGATGTGATTGATGTGACACATCATAGAGATTCTCTTGGGTTTCGCAACGCTCGGCGTTTTCCTCGCACCGAACGTTGGCCCACATCTCTTGACTAGGGTATCGCCTCGGCGCGCAAGTCGCGACATCGGAACTGCAGCGATGACGCGGTCGCTATGGTACGGGTCTCGGGTTGAGTCGACTCGGGTTAACGGCGTATGAATCAGGGTCGCGCGTGACTATCGATTAAGGGTCGAAGGCTGTCAAAATTCAACCGGTAAGACCGCGAAGGTCTATGGAATGGTACGGTCTAGGATACGGGTCAATAAAGGCTATTTATAAGCCTAAAAGTGATGTAAATGACCCCAAGGCCATTATACACAGTTTATACCCTTTGGGTGACTGTTTTTTACGAACTGGGCTCATAGGGAGGCCCACAGCCCACCTACATCATAGGGTATGCTCCCTGACAATGGATCTATGCCAGGACATGATTTTGGTGTGATTGAATAAGCCTATCGGCCGTGGAGAGCCTGTGTCAGATCGACGGTCATACTTACTCAATTGGGGCCACAGTTATACGGATATGTGCAAGAAAATTTCCTTTTCCTATGGTGAAGTTTGGTTTGAAACTAACGGTCCAAAATCCATAATTTTGTATGAGAGAGAATGGCCCAAATCACTTAAGTTTCATTTCATTTTATAAAGGTATTCGTGTTTCTCACGCACTTCACTTAGGGCTCAAGTTGTACGTTTCTAAACACTATCTGGGCTTGATTCCCTCGATGGTTGTCAAGCCTAGTAGAACGGACATAATCCTATAGTTTTGCGGTCATCGGACTCTTGATGTGTAGTCCACGTCCGATACGGGGTTTCAGTGTACTCTTGAGAGCAACAGGCTCTTGGGATTTCTCTTAGGTCTTTAAGTGACGTTGAGTCAGTGGTATTAATGGTTTTAGGCCTTCTCATTTATGAAAATGGTGGCCTGAGCTTAATTTACCGATTATTTAGTTTAATACTTAACTAATTTCCACCTAAATTACGACAGGATATAGTCCTTAGGTGGTTCTACCTGAGGTGGTACTCGAGTCCTTGTAAGAATTTCGCTAAGATATTACACACATCTATCATGCATAAGCTTATATAAGCTTAGAGGGTGGTGTACGTGTGTGCGCAAGATAAGTGCCAAGCATACAAATATCACTGTAAGTGGAATATTGGCAAGGCTATAAGTCCTTCAGTATCAGAGTATGCAATGCAGATCGGCTATGCAAAGTGGAGTCATAATGAGACAAATATCAGATACCGAGGATGTAATACAATATGCAATTCTGAAGAGCCACGAATACCATCAACCTTATCTAAGCCATATAAATGGAGAAACATAACAACTCGAATGCCATAAGTCACGAATGTAATGCAATATGTAAATCCCAGCAAGTCCATAATACCATCAACCTCATTCAGGCTTTGAATACATAAGCATAGAAAACTAAATGCTACGTGCTAAGGATGCAATTAATATGCGGTGCAAAAGAAATGACCAAACTGGAGTGTGAAGTCGGGATGATAGTACATAGTGTTGCAAGCTATGGGGTCCATCATAAGGGACTTCTATCCAAACTAGTCTCATACCTAAATTTGGATAGCTATACTTAATGTGGTAAACTCCTGATCTTATGTTAGCCGTGCGCCCTAACCAAAATCTTGACCATTGCGAAGGTACACATAACAAATTAGTTGTGCACCACTAGCCCGAGTGGATATTGAATGAATGAATAAATGAGAAAAATACTGAGTATACAACTCCTGGTCAATAAGTCCACATATTAGTACCGTACATCTTTGGGATCATCACGAGGGTCTAGTACACTTTATGCCAGCTTGTCACCCCATCAAGCTCACAACTAGGTAAGTGAAAGAGACCTCACTATCCGCCTACCAATATCGACTCAGCTCATCGATAGCAGACCCATTTATTAGCTAGTCAGACTCAGCCTAACATTGCCTTCTCCCTCAGGAAGGTAAGGTCACACCCTCTCCCAACTGACCACGACACAGTGAGAGACGCTGCCTACTGGTATACGACCTTCATCCGCTTATATATATTCACTCGGTCTAGATGTTGGAGCATACCCCGACCTCGGGAGTTTAGGAATTTTCACCCAGGGATATCTATCGTGCCTGAATGCTTAAACTAAACATTTTCAGTGTCTCATCTGACCATCCATGACATGCCTGTGGAGGCCACAGCCCTGATGTCGCTAGGGCGTATAGTGGTCATATCAAAAAATGCAAGATGCATGAGTCATATCATCCAGTCATGCATCAAACCTGCACGTACCATGCACTCAAGTCGGGCAACTCCGTCTCTCAGGGAGTCCCATAAACAATCAGCCCAATGACACATGCTATGCTCAACACTTCTCATAACAAGCATGTGGATGATGCATATAGGCATGTATCATAAAGTATACTAAGCATGATTATAATCAAATACATCATAGTGGGCTAGCATAAGATGGCAAATGGCTCGTATAGGTGAATAATCACCTACACACATTGGGCCTCACACATACAATGGGCCTCACACATATAATGGTCCTCACACATATGATGGGCCTCTTATATTACAATTGGGCCTCATGCAATCATAATGAGCCTTATACAATCACAATGAGCCTCATACAATCACAACGGGCCTCATACCATCACAATGGATCTCATACAATCATACTGAGTCTTATACAATCACAATGGGTCTCATACAATCATAATAGGCTTTATACAATCATAACAAGCCTCACATGGTCACAATGGGCCTCATATAACAAATAACCTTATAATGACCTTATACAATCATAATGTTATACTAACACATACACAGTGCGTATACTAACATAGTCATAATAAATAATCAACCTATATATGGAAATGCCCATAAAAGGACAATAGATCTAATCTTTAACATAAGGATTAGTCCTCAACAATAGATACGCAAAATCTAATAACACAGATTCTCTACCTATGGCTAGAGGTGATGATGCATCCACCTCGTAAAAGGATGGGTCTAGATGGCCTACTCATGGGCCTAAGAGTGGGCTTCCATGTTTGGGTACTTCCACCTAGCATTAATGGGGACCCAAAGAATTGGGATAACTCAATAAGGCAAGATGGATCATACTAATAATAATAGGGTCCCATCAATTTGGGTTAGCCCACTAAGGGAAAATGAGAATGAGTCTGATACAATCACAATGGGCCTCAAACCATCTCAATGGTTTGTATCATGATGTTATACTAGTACGTACTCATAGTCGACATTGATAATCAGCCTATACACAAGGCGGAGTCCATAGATGAATAGCATATCTATAATATGAGGATCAATCCTCAACTGTGGATATACCAAATCTGATAGCATGGATCCTTTCATCTACGGTGATGATGAACTCTCCTCATATCAAGGTTGGGCCTAGGTGGCCTACCTATAATCCTAAGGATCTGGAACGAGCTTCCTTCACTATACTATCATATGGCCCGCTAGACGCCCTAGGGAGCCTAAATAAGTCCTAGATGGACTCCAAGAATAAAATAACCTCACTAGTAACCAATGGGGGCCCCAACAGCTTGGTTTAGCCCAATAAGGATAGATGGATCATGCAATATCAATGGGACCTAGTGATTAGGGTCAACCCACTTAAAGAATAATAAGAATGGGCCTAACAAGGCCCAAGAGAAGGTCACAATGTGGACATTTAACCATCATTGTCCATCAATGTGGACATTTTGTAATAACCCAAATAAATTTTAACCATCTAATTTTTATCATTGATCAAAGTATCCAATTAGTTCGATATGGCCGTCGATCTACAAGATCAACTAGTTCAATCTCAACCATTAACTTAGACATATCCAATCCAACTGTCCATTAACTAATGAATCCAACCATACATTTAACCATCCATCCAATAATACAACCATCTAGCCGTCCATATGTTGAAAATCATCGGAACACTTGCCTTTGCATCTGAATGCTACCCGTCCATCCACAGGTACACCTTAGAGTTTAGCCATCGATCGTACAACAACTTATCTGCACATTCTATCCGTCCATCTATGCATACATTAATCCGTCCATCCATATACATCATACACTTATGCACCATTGAATACATCACAACCACACACACACACCAAACACATCACGTACATACCTTTCACGCACACACAAGTAGCCCATGCATGCATCATAACTTACACATACATGTGGCACATGCATGCGGTGCACGTAAGATGCATGGTGCATGTATGCATTTAACTAGCCCACGTTGTAAATTTTAAAAAAAAAAAACAAAAGAAAAATGTGATGCATGTGAAGTGTTTTTCTTATGTAACGTGTGTAAAAAGGCACTATAAAGAGGGAGGGGTGACTATTCACTAGGTGTGAATGTGGGAAGTTAGGTTTCTACATGTGAGATGAAGAGAAAAAGTGAGAAGTGAGGAGAGAGATATAACAAAAAAATTTTAAGAAGGGAGTGTCGCTGGTCATTCACGTGAGAAAGAGAGTGAGGAGAGAGAGAGAGAGAGAAGAGAAAAAAAAAAGGGTCTTGCTGGTTATTTACTTTGGAAAGATGGAGAGAAAGAATAGAGAGAAAAAGGAAGAAAGAAAAGGAGGAGAGAGAAAAAGGAAGAAAGAGGAAGAAAAGAAAAGAAAAAGAAAAGAAAAGAAAATATTTTTTAAGAAAAAGGTGAGTTTCTCTCTCACTTGATATTTATGAAAACTTTATATAATTTAATTTCATTCATTTTATTAGTTAGTTCATTTGTACTTATAATACAAAATTGCCATCTTAGATGTTCTTTTTAATTTGATGTAATTACTTACCCTGCTTCCTAAAATGTTGTTTAAATTATTTCTTTAGTTGTCATTGCTTTAATATTCTTTAATTGAAGTTTTATAGTCTTATTGTTAATCCTATCTTTAAAAAAAATAATCATTTATTTGCATTTAGATTTTGTTTTGTTAAAATTTATTGCAAAATCTTGAGTTTTATATATATATATATATATATATATATATATATATATATATATATATATATATATATATATATATATATATATATTTATATATTCTTAAATCGTATAAATCATGTTGCATGTTTATCTTTTTAATTAAGATTTAATAAATCATGTTACATGTTTATTTTTATCTTATATTTTAACCAAGATCTAATAGATTACGTTGACTGTTTATTCTATTTTTTTATGTAAAATTTTAATTATCTACGTATAATTTGCATTGATTGAAAATTTTATTTCTAGTTTAATAAATCATGTACATCAAGTATTATGGATTGATCGAAGAATAGTGGTCATTGAAGATATTTAGAAATATTTGATTTATGCAATATTAAAATTTTGCATCATTAAAATAGTTATGAAACACTAGAAAATAGGTAAGGCGATAAAGTCCTCTGGGTTGAAAATCCCTAAAGCGTAAATAAGTGGTGCAATCAAGACCCTTGGATTGAAAGTCCCAGAAACCCAACTGGTACCTTTTGGAACCTCTACTGTACCCTTTGAGTGGTGAGCATGTGAGGATTGCAAAAGGTTCCCACTGCCAAATTCGGTAGGGTAGTAGTCTAATCAGCTAACGTACAAATGGGTCCCTCACCAAGTACCCTTTGGATGGGTGAGCATGTCATGCAAGATGTTCCCATTGCTAGGCTAGGTGTTGTATTGGTGCGGGTGTTGGCCAACTGGTGTAAACTGGCCCTGGTGTTAAAAGGAATAAACCACACATGTTATCATGGAGTTAGCATATGTTGATTTCATTCATTCATATTTCTTTGAATTTACATTAAAAAATTATGTTTATTAAATCTCCTCATTTATTGTTTTACCTAAATAGGTATTGTATCTTTTAATACATTTTTATTCATGTTATATGAGGTTATTTTGAAACCTGTGTTGAGATTATTCACTAGGCTTCGCAACTTACCCTGTTGGGATTTTAAAATTTCAGTATCGGGATCTCATGGAGGAGCTTAAAGAGATTTTCTTTTATTTATTTTTTATTTCCTTATCATTTTTTAAATAAGTGTAATGAACATTAAGTATAGTATGATAGCATGACAATGACATGTGTTTGATGGTAATCTTGAATAATCAGAACATAGACATTTTATTCTTCTTTAAATAAATGTTTGATTATTAAATTTTTGGATTGTTATATTTTATGAATAAGATTATTTTGTCAATATATGTGTGGATTATGAAATGTAAAGATACAAAACATAGGTCATGCCTGTGGGTACGAAATCAGGGTCGGATATACCCAGGTGCCGGATTTCAGGGCGTGACACATTTAACCAACATTGCTTCCAGGGAGTTACTCAAATAGAGCTAAACATATAGTAGGGCCAATGGCCTCACATTAAGGCCTCATATACAACATAATGCGCCTCACATAAGAGCCCAATATACATCATAATGGGCCTCACATAAGGGCCTAATATACTTCTCGATGGGCCTCATTATATGAGCCAAATATTCATCACAATGGGCCATAAATACATCACATTAAGGTGGGCCCTACACATTACAGTGGGCTTCATACATCATAGTTGGCCTCATAGGGCAACCCATATAACCTAGAAAAATAGATGGGCAGCATGTATATCATATACATCAAGATGGGCGTCACAGGCCAACCCTATTGCCCAAAAAGACAGATAGACAGTGTGCTTACAACACACACATTAAGATGGGCCTCATGTACATCAGGTGGAGTTCGACGGTGTAATGCCTCGAAAATCGGCACCCGAGTACGTAGACTCTGATCGTGAGTTTTCAGGTGTTAACTAAATGAAATGTGTACATGTGGCCTCGTTCAGATTCACATCAATTCCACACACGAGTAATCAGAGTAGTGCAATTTAAATTTGTGGATCCAAAGCGAGGTAGAGATAATAAAAATAAATAAATATGGGCTTGATGGTAAATATACAATTAAATTATGGTATTCACCGAATGAGAATTATACAAACCACAATAATTACATATAGGAACAAAAGAACAACTACCAAGCGGGAAGAAGCTAGAGATCTATTGGGCACCCCGAGCGCACCACCGAATGGTCCTGTTGTTGAGTTATCTGCATATGTCAAATAGAATGCGTTAAACGCCAACATAGTAAAGAAATATCTCCAAGATTGTTACTTGGGACAGTTTAAGGATCAACAGGTTCATAACAATACATATTCATACATGTAATATACTTAAGTATGTTGTATTTAACGGATAGATACTAAGAAATTACACAAGTTATCAACCCAATCAACACAGGTAATGATAAAATAAGAAATCAAACATTTTCTAAATACTTATATTAAATGTGCATATGAAAATATGACATGATGCATGCTCTCACCATTTGACACTCCCTCAACACATGAATTTGACCACTTGGTTCGCAAATGACAACACTTCCTCAACACACGACTTCAATACCTGTTTCGTCATATTCTAAACTAATGTGATGTGGTAAATGATCATGTTAGCCGAGTAATTATTAAGTTCAATTCATCCAACATATTGACGAAGCTAGGATACTGACGTTATATTACGAGTCCTTATTTGGATCACGTGGTTCGTTTCCGCATGAAGCGACTGCTTACCAGTATCCCTTGATCCAAATTTAGGTACCACTCGTTTATATCACAAATCAATAATTTTAAAGATATGATATGGTACTTAAACGTATGAGGATTAACCCGGTATGAATTGTCACCCAATACTAGATATGATCACTCAGTTTTGAGGGTGGGCTTGTCACATAAAACCAAAACACATAAAGAAAAAGGGCACATCACCCATTTCCATTCATGCCTGGGTCGTTCAAACGGTACTTAAGTACGTAACCATCGGCCGAGTAATTTGACGGGTGACGTTCGAACAATGGTTTATTACCTCCATCAATGCTCAGGTCACTATGGGGAGGCTCATCACCCCAGCATAGGTGGACAGTTCGGACACGGTGACCCATAGCTCCATGCCCGGCTCATGAATCTTAGTTTCTTATTGGTCACTACGGGAAAGTTCGTCACCCTAGTGTAAGCTGACAGCTCGGACACGGTGTCCCATGCCACCATGCCCGGCTCATGAGTCTTGGTGGAATCATAATAGTAACGATTCTGAGTAGGCTAAATCAATGGTAAAAGTGGTATCATAGATTCTATTGAATGTTATACAATCACCAAGCACAAGAATGATCAAGCTTGCATTAGACTGATGCGAATGACTATGGAGGACCTCAGGCAAACTGACATTGGGTGCAAAGCATCCCGTGTAGCTCTAACTACTGTCGATCATCCGTATTCAACTCCGGTCGGCCGTATAAGCTTGTGATAGCCTCCCTAAAATTAGCTATCCATGTATTTGGAAAATTTGCAAAGCTCGGTCCACCACCACAATACAATTCAATAATCCTAGTATTTATAAGCATTCAACATCTAAGAATTTTATAATATTAAGAGTTTAATATTATTCAAGCATTTCATTGAGCATGTTATCAATAAATTAGTAAATAAATGTATTTGATTATTCTAAAATGTCGAGTAGAAGCTTAGGGGTAGATCTTCACCTTTAAGTTAAACTCCAGTACTCAAATGTGGCCCTAGCGTCGGGAATTTGGGAAAATGCTCCAAACCTAAATTAAAGTATAAGACTATCATTAATGACGTGGATTTATTCATAATTAAATATTAAACAATGAATTATGGCTTAACTAACTCAATTTTATTGATTCATCAACTCGGTATGATGAATCAGGACTTGAAATTGGCGCACAACCTAAACCGTAATGGAATGGGGCCTGATTATGGCTCCCGCAAGAGTATGGATCGCTCCAATTGATAGTTGTGATATAAAGCCCTAACATACTCAATCCTACTATTAGGGGTCGTTTGGCACCATGGATTGGAAGGGGTTTCCAAACCACAGTGAGAGCTTGGATTACACTAAAAATCATTTTAATAGTTGCATGTGTAACATGTATGTCACTGTACACTATCATTCTATTGGGTACATGGCCCACTAATGATAATCAGCACCGTCCAAACATTGTCCACGTAAATCAATGATTAAAAATCATTAGTTAGTCACTCAAACATGATCTTGTGCTTAAGGTCCATCCGAGACTTAGAATTTCATCATTTTCAAGCAAAACATATAATTCAGCGGGCTTATCACAACCATAGTGCCAAAAATTTTATATATCACTAATTAGGAATATTAAAGTTGATTTAGTAATTAAATTCAAACTCCTGTAAATATACCATGCATTAGTGTTTTTGAATTAAAGTTTACTGACACTCCATGGTGCCAAACACACCATGAGGATTGCCAATCTAGGGGGTTTCCAATCCTGGGGGTTCTGAATCCACGCTCTCAAACAAGTCATTAGGTTTTGCAAAAATCGACGGAAACAAAAAAAGGGGGGGGGGGGGGGGGGGGGGTGTTTCTAACCCTAATGGCTCAAATGAAAGAAAGGAAAGTAAAAGATGGAAAGACATGTAGGGAAACCTCTTACTAGCAAGTGAGTGGAGAATCCAACCTAAAATCTTCAGATTTCATTCGTGGAAGACATGAGATCGGGAATAGAGACGAGGTCTTGCACGAATCCAGTAACCACTGGAATTGGATGGCATGATCCGGCCATCGGGGGTGCATGCAAAGTGGTGGCTCCCACTTTCTCTCTCCTTTATCTCTCACTCTCTCTCTCTCTCTCAGCTACTAGAAACGGGTGAGTGAGAGAAGGGTTGGAGCTTATATGGGTGAAATTATTTTAGTTGGCCCCAAGGTTTGAAAAATCTAAAAAATGGTCAAATGGGGCTTGATTTGGATTATAGGGGTTGCTCTAATGCACCCTTGGCCCATCTAATTTATGGGATAGGTGACCCAAGGCCTGATGAAGGGTTGGGTGAAGTATGATTGAAAACGGATGGGGGATTTTACCGCAGCGGCCTGGTTCACCATCAACAGTCACGGTTCTACGATCAATAGCCAGATTTTATAGGCGTGGTCCCGAATTTATTTTCAGCCTTTGATGTAAATTTTGAAAATATCCGACGGACGGAAAGCCCGTAATTGCAACATCAGTTACGGGGCTAAATAGGTAAATTTTAGACTTTCCCCAAATTAGGCCAGGCGACTCACAATTTGTAAGTGTCGGCTGGGTAACATGATTTGACTGTTTCTAGGCATTTCTAGGGTTTGTTGTTTGCGTGGGACATCAAGCCCAGTGAGATGGACATTACTCTACAATTTCGGAACAAGTGGCCCACTAACGAGTGGTCTAGAGCTTGTACGGGTAATCGAGGTATTTTCGGAGTGAAATGGGTATTGAGATTTTTTGTGTGAAATGATTTAGATTTAAATTAGCTAATTTCATAGTATAGACTATTCACAACTAGTGAGAATGGTGATTCAATCATAATCACCCTAATTAAGAACCCTAATTCAACTATACTTGAAACTACCTGATTTAGTAAAATATACCACAATAAAAATTTTAATTTAATCATATAAGATAATTTCTAATATGATTAGAAGTAATTTCTAAGAAGTCATGAAGTATAAAAATTTTAAGATGAAAATGATATGCATGGCTCATTGACAATGTGTAGTTATAGAAAATTTTCAGTGTCAATAACTCTATTTCATATAATGTTTTTGGTATTGTTAGTTAGTATATTATTTTAATTATTTTTTTTAATAGTTCATCATCAAATCTACTTTATCTCCACCAAATTTCATTAAATTTCATACTCTAAAAAAATTCTAAAAATTCTGAAAGTACCAGTTGTCCGAAACTAATAATTTTTGAATAGTTATCACATCATCCTAGATTTAACTATATTAAAATTTTTATTTTATTTTTCACTTATGTTTATATAAAACTAGACTTATCACACTTCAATCTGGCTTTTGAATCACCCGAATCGGATTCTATTAAGGGAGATATGACTTTTTGAAGTCGACATAAAAATGCAGAGAATTTTGACGGTGGTTCACCAAATTATGGTGCACCGGCAGTGCTCTGCCGATCTGGTGGCACCGCCGCAGTCCTTTGGTAGTTCTAGCAGCAGTGACAGTGGTGCGCTACCGGTTTGGTATTAGCTCTGCCACTTGATATTTGAAACCAATGTATCTTGCAAATCAGAATGAGTTATTAGATTTGCAATATATGATTTTAGGGTAGGAGAAGCTACTCTATCCAAATAACCTAGTTATTTCCCAAGATTCCAACAGGTTAATGGTATAAAGTTTATTTTATTTATATTTTTCCTATTTATAGTAAATTTTAGTTTAATTATAGTTCTTCATCGTTTGAGCTTTAGGATTTGTGTCTAATATGAAAGTACTTAGAAAGATTTGAAGAATAAGGTGGTGAAAGGTAAGATTTTTGAAGGAGATGGGTTGAAAGGGGGATTTGAGACCTAAAGATTGAATTTTGAGAGCTTAGGAAGAGAATGGGGTGATGACTTGAGAGTGAAAATGATATAACGGACTAGAAATGGGGTGTAAATGAAGTAGAAATGGCCCTAGGTGAAACCCTTGGGGCTTCGATGTGATTCATGAGAGCAAAGAGGGGTCCCTTCTATAGCTAAACCCTAGACTAAAACTTCAGTGTTTATATTAGCTGGATGGCTTGGTCGTAGGCTCCTTTAACAACGTTAAGTTCGATCGCTCCCTCTTAAGACAATAAGGCGTCATGGTAGACCCATTACCTAAGGACATCCAACTCCAAGTTGGCAAAAATCCAAGATGTTACAATCTACCCCCCTTAAAAAAAATTTTATCCCCAAGATTAGCTAAGGATTCTATTGGGTTCGTAGTCAACCAGCACATCTGTGGATACACTGACCTCGATTATTGTAATTCAGCTTGTACCCATTGTTTGGCTTATTCTTTAGCGATACAATTTTATTTATTTATATGAAATGGTCTAATACTTAAACCCTAATTCCTTTCTTTCAATGACTTCATTATTGACATTCTAAGGAAGATTCAAATCTTATTTTGTGACATAACCTTACGTATAACATGGATCAATTTCCTTCGATCCTGGGCCAGTGGGCTATTAGCCTACCAGGCTTCCGCTGCGTCTATGAGCAGGTAGACGTGTATACCTACTTAACCCGACTGGGTTCATAACTTTTCTAAGCCCCTTAAAATTGTTTCTACTCTCAAGGCTCGAGAATTTGTGTTTCGATTTGTATGTCAGAACGAGTTGAAATTTAAAACCTATCTTTGACATGAAATGGGAAGCGATCTCTCAATACATTGGTCTTCTTTTCATCGATGATGTGTATTATGGCATTGGTACCTATGGTTATAGAAATGAGCTAAAAATGATGGGTATTGTGGTTAATTTCAAGGATGGGTGTGAGTTTGTAGCAAGATGCCTAATTCTACAAAAGAAGGACTTTTGACACAGTCCTAACTTGCCCTCTTTAATCATGTCTAGTTTAATACTGTAAGATAATCTACACATTATTAGTACATAAGGAATTTGGAGAAAATAGGTTAATGGGCAAACTACCTTTCTAAGTTCATATGCAAAATATGTATGCCAGAATGGTCTGTGATTTGAGACCTAATTCCTAACTGTCTGTTGCCCATTTGAGAAATTTCTTGGGCTCAAAAAAAAAAATCCATATTAGCTATCCTTAACACTTCTCAAGGGCGAAGTAATAAACTTTTGGTTGTAAGTGGTCAGGCCAACACGGAAGGAATGTTGTGTAGTGGGTCTAAGTCGGATACATAGACCTTCTGCCTAGCTATGACAGAAAATTTGTCGTATCAGTTCTTAGTCTTAGTTGATCCCGATCTTCTACTTGATCAGATCATTGAGTTCGTTTGTAACTACTAGGATTGAGAATTCGATTCAAACCTCGAATACTTTTCTTATATATAGTTTCTCTACTCCGTGTTCTCGATTGTAATAAGTCCTTGGGAAGGCAATTCTAAGGGGTGTGTTGATTTGACCTAACATTAAATTAGAGGGATATATAAGTTTTCTCTGAGCATAAATAGTTTATAAGTCAAAATAACCTTCCTAAGAGTTATTAAAGAAGCCTATAAGCATTAAAGGGATCCAATGAAGGAATGGGGTCTCACTCCAACCTAATCAAGCCAACTAACTAAGTCTATCATTCAATTATCTTAGCATAATCAGCCTTTTACATTCCTTAGTATAACCAGTAGCCTAGTTTTTACTTAGGAGTATCGGTAATCGAATAGTTGTAATCTAAAGTCTACACTCATATGCTAGATGATTTCATATCATTTCTAATATAAGAAATTATTCTATCGTTTAAAGTCAAAAGTTGGCTGATTAGAATTGAGTTGCCCGAACTTGAATTTAATTGTGCTCGAACGCTTCACACATGACCATACTAGCTAAGGAGGTCCTCTAGTTCATGTTATTAATTTATTGGATTTCTTAAACTGGCAAATTTTTTTTAAAAAGCTACGAGTACCAATTCTAGGTCAAAAACTCTAAATTTCCTAACATTTGATGATCATTGTGGTTTGTATAATCCCCATTCCCAAGGTCTTGGTTATCTCATTACTCCACTCCGATACCACCTGTAACGCCCTGAAAATCAGCACCCGAGTACATAGACTCCGATCCCAAGTTTTCAGGTATTAACCAAATGAAATGTGTATGTGTGGACTCGTTTAGATTCACACCAGTTCCACACACGAGTAATATGAGTAGCACAATTTAAAATTGTGGATCCAAAGCAAGGTAGAGATAACAAAAATAAATAAATATAGGGCCAATAGTATAGATATAATTAAAATATGATGTTCATGCAAATGAGAATAATACAAATCACAATAATTACAATAGGAATAGAAGAACAACTACCAAGTGGGAAGAAGCTAGATATCTACTAGGCACCCCGAGCGGACCACCAAATGGTCCTATTTTTGAGTTATCTGCATATGTCGAATAGAAGGCGTCAAATGCCAACATAGTGAAGAAATATCGCTAAGATTGTTACTTGGGACATTTTTGGGATTAAGGGGTTCACAACAAATAAATATTTATACATGTAATATACTTAAACATGTTGTATTTAATGCACAGATACTACGTAGTTTCACATGTTATCAATCCAGTCAACACAGGTAAAGATAAAATAAGAAATCAAACATTTCTTAAATAATCTTATTAAATGTGTATATGAAAATATGACATAATACATGATCTCACCATTTGACACATCCTTAACACACGACTTTGACCACCTAGTTCACAAATGACAACACTTCCTCAACACATGACTTTAATGCTTGTTTCGCCACATTCTAAACTAATGTGATGTAGTGAATGGTCATGTTAGCCGAGTAATTATTAAGTTTAATTCATCCAGCATATTGGCGAAGCTAAGATATCTACGTTACATCATGAGTCCTTATTCGAATCACATGGTTCATTGCCGCACGTAGCAACTCCTTACAGTGTCCCTTGATCCAAATTTAGGTACCACTCGTTTATATCACAAATCAATAATTTTAAAGATATGATATGATACCTAAACGTATGAGGATCAACCTGGTATGAATCGTCTCCCAACACCGGGTATGATCACTCAGTTCCGAGGTGCAGGCTTGTCACATAAAACCAAAACACATAAAGGAAAAGGGCTCGTCACCAACCATCGGTGAGGTAATTTGACGGGGGTAGTTCGAACAATGGTCTATCACTTCCATCAATGCTTACTGGTCTCTATGAAGAGGCTCGTCACCCCAGCATAGGCCGACAGCTCAGACGTGGTGTCACATACCATCATACCTAGCTCATTAGTCTTAGTTGCTCATTGGTCACTACGAGGAGGCTCGTACCCCAGCGTAGGCCGACAGCTCGGACACGGTGTCCCATACCATTATGCCCGACTCATGAGTCTTAGTGGAATCATAAAAGTAACGATTTTGAGTAGAATAAGTCAATGGTAACGGTGATATCCTAGATTTTATTGAATGTTTTACAATCACCAAGCATAAGAATGATCAATCTTGCATTAGACTGATGCGAACGACTATGGAGGACCTCGGGCAAACCGACATTGAGTGCAAAGCATCCCGTGTAGCTCCAACTATTGTCGATCGTCTATATTAAACTCCAATCATCCGTATAAGTCTGTGATAGCCTTCCTAAAGATGGCTATCCACGTATTTAGATAATTTGTAGAGCTCGATCCACCACCACAATACAATTCAATAATCCTAGTATTTATAAGCATTCAACATTCAAGAATTTTATAATATTAAGAGTTTCATGTTATTCAAGCATTTCATTGAGCATGTTATCAATCAATTAGAAAATAAATGCATTTGATTATTCTAAAATGCCGAGTAGAAGCTTGTGGGTAGATCTTCACCTTTGAGTTAAAATCTAGTACTCGAATGCGGCCCTAGCATTGGGAGTTTGGAAAAACACTCTAAACCTAAATTAAAATATAAGACTATCATTAATAACATGGATTTATTCATAATTAAATATTAAACAATGAATTATGGCTTAACTAACTCAATTTGATTGATCCATCAACTCGTATGACGAATCGGGGCTCGAAATCGGTGCACAAAATAAACTGTAATGGAATGGGGTTAGATTATGGCTACCGCAAGAGTATGGATTGCTCCAATTAATAGTTGTGACTTAAATCCCTAACATACTCAATCCTAATATTAAGGGTCATTGGCACCATGGATTGAAGGGGATTGGAGGAGTTTCCAATCCACGGTGAAAGCTTGGATTACACCAAAAATAATGTAACACCCTGGATTTTGGCTAATCTGGGATTAGACGTCCTTAGGCAATGGGTTAACTAAAACACCTGGAAAATCGCTCAGAACCCAATTCCATAGCTAAAGAAATCACTTAGGGTTAATTCCTTTAGAAACTAAGCATAAGTTAGCTAGCGCGACACTAAAGTAGCTAGGAAATAGTCCCTGATCACTTTAAATACGTTCTATAAGACCCAAATCGAGTAGAACCAACGACTCTATAATACTCTATAACCTCAGACCAAACTCTAAGCAGGTTTGTTCTCTGGACCACTTTGAATTCTTGTATTGGATTTAGACCGCGCGTCGAAAGTCCGATACTTCCTATCTTAGACTGTTAGAACCGCCTAGCTGGACTTGACAATCAATTCGAAAATTAAGTCAAACCGATAATCACAGACTATTTCATTGAGCCCGGACTGAAGAGACCGCGAATAGGGACAGAATTGGAATTTCAAATTCAAATCTGGCACACGACTTGACACGTCAGTATTAGGCGTTCTGACTGTCAGAATTCAACCAGATTACACCCTCGGATTAGGAAAAATTTTTATTTATTATCATGAGACTTCCAGCCCTGTTCTACATGCGGTGACCGCTGAACTGAAACTGGTCCGCCACGTGCGATCTGCGAACCCTGCCGGACTGAAAACTTAATACGTGCTAGATCTGGTACGCATGAGCTTAAGTCCGATCGCGATCGACCAGGGGACCACCAGAAAGCAACTTTTGGACCGAAACAGCCCCGAAATGGATAGGCACCAAGTAAACTTCGTTTCGGAGCCTGTTTCCGGCATTTTTAACCTTATAAAAGGGGTTGAAACCCTCACTTCTCTCACCCATCCGAATTTGCTAGAAACCCTAGCAGGAGTGAGAGAGAAAGTGAGAGTTTGTGAGAGAAGGTGGGAGAGCTTTTCCTGTTGCTGCTGCACGTGCTTAAGCGGCGTATTTCAATCACTTTGCCGGTGATTTCTCCGCATTTGCAGGTAAGAAAATGCCCTAGAAAGTTGCTGATTTGATGCTTCTTTAGTTCCATAGCTTGTTAGTTGATAAATCTCGTAAATCAGGTTCCTTAGTCGCCATAGACGAAGCGTATACGCTCCGTTCGAATCACTTCACCTATAAAGGAAAAGGTGCGGATTTTAGACGCTTTGATTGACTGTTTCCAAAGCTTTCAATGTCGTTTAATAGTAGATTATTGACGGCATCGCCGTTTGACATGTACAACATGCTCTCCGTTTCCTGTTTCGTAAATTAACGAAGAATATGAGATTTAGGGCATTTTAGTCATTTGTAGGAAGTACAGTTTACATTCATATTTTGCTGATGTGATTGACATAGTTTGTTGTCGCATTAGGAAGTTAGGAATGCGTGCATAATTAGTTTGGCGAAGAGATTCGCCTAAATGCGCACGTCGGATCGACATACTATATGTAGACTTAAGTGTGTAGTGTAAGTGTTTGTATAAATGCTTGTATTAGTATGTATTGGCTTAAATGGTGTTATGGATTAGTTTGAGATTGATTTCTCAATTAATATGTTGATGTGAATGATTTCCTACATGTTAGCCATATGTACGATTTCATTATATGTATGAAATGCATGTGCTTAATGATTCATTTAAGTGGTATGTTATAACATGTGCTTGATGATTTTCTTATGACTTAGTTGGAGATTGAATTCTCAATTAATATGCTGATGGTGATGATTTCCTATATGTTGGCGATATGTATAATTTCATTATATGTATGAAAGGCATGTGTTTGAAGACTTGCTTAAGTTGTATGTAATAACATGTGTTAACATGCTCAATGGTTGCATTTCATTTCCATTACCCTTACACAACTGCTGATGTGATTCTATGATTGTTTGGGACTATGCCTAGTCCAGGCAGTCGGTAACCGAAAGAATTCGTGGTTAGCTTATCTTGGCCACGAAGGACGTGTCGATGAACGCGAGTCGTGTTGGAGTTGGCGGCAGTGGTTAGGCCACACGAAGTGTTTTACGCACTTCATGTCGTTCGAGTTGCGATGCGCTCGTGCTAGTCGAGCCCGTCAAGTAACCCGACTGGGCGTTGTATGTTCACCCTGCATGAGTCATAACTGCTTGAACCTAGGGTACTGAACTTACCATTGTAAACCCTGTTAACCATGGTACCTTGATGCACGAAGACTCATGAGCCGGGCATGGTGGTATGGGACACCGTGGTCGAGCTGTCGGCCTATGCTGGGGCCACAAACCTCCCCGTAGTGACCAGTGAGCACCTAGTCTCGTGAGCAGATTATGGTGGTATGGGACACTATATTCTAGCTGTCGCCCTACACTGATCACGCGACAAGTCTTTTGTAGTGACCGCGAGCGTATTCTGAGTCGACGGGAGGCGACGACCCTTCAGTAGCAGTAGAGTATAGTAGGCCTGTATTGATAAGGTGATGGGGGAGCGGTGCAATGAGTGCGTGCAATAGCCCTGGCAGCCCTTGCAGTGACCTACAAAATATACATCGTATGAGATTACTAGGAGTGACGACCCTAGACAGGATCTGTGTTGGGATTGATACAAGGGAAGTACCTTAGTTTCCCAATCCTGCTGTTTGAATGGACTAATAACAACTCAAAAATCATATCACCATAGCATTGCATGTGCCTGGAAGATGTGGAGCACTCTAGGGAGTGTAGCATGCCGCGGTCGTAAGATGTTGCCGCATGAGGGAGATCGTCGGTGAGAGCATACATCACGTCATGTCATATTGCATTAACAACAGTATTAGAATTGTTTGATTTACTGCTTTACTATTATCGCATGATTGATTTGATAACATGCTAATCTCTGCTCTCTTATCCCACTGAGTTGATCACTCACTCCCATGTTACAGGATGGTGTTTTCGGACACCCACCAGTCCCTATTGTGATTACAGATGATGGCGCAGCCTGCGAGGCGGAGCTGGACTTGATGATGAGGAGGAGGATCCCTCCTTTATGCGTGATCTGATTGACGGGATTACAGGGAGGTTGATTAGATACTTTGATACTTGTCATTTTATATTTTTAGCACACTCATGTATATTCGTTTTGTCTACTTTTGGAGTATACATGTATGTATATAACCTGGTAACATGTTCACACTCTGGAGACATACAACAGTTTATATATGTTATACATACTATCACAGTCTTCCGTTTGTTAATTTAACTGTATCTGGAGTATGATATGTTGTTCTAGCTTAATCTCACTCATGTTCAATACATTATCACAGACAACATTCAATCATACATATCTATGTTGCATAAATAACATTTTGAAACTCGGGAGTTGGGTTTTTGCTCGACCCCCCGATTTTCGGGATGTTACAAATAATTTTAATAGTTGCATGTGTAACATGTATGTCACTGTACACTGTCATTCTATTGGGTACATGGCCCACTAATGATGATCAGCACCGTCCTAACATTGTTCATATAAATCAGCATCATCCAAACATTGTACATGCAAATCAGCACCGTCCAAACATTTTCCATATAAATCAGCACCATCTAAACACTGTCCATGTAAATCAATGATTAAAAATCATTGGTTAGTCACTTAGACATGATCTTGTTCTTGCGGTCCATCCAAGACTCATAATTTCATCATTTTCAGGCAAAACATATATTTCAGTGGGCTTATCACAACTATAGTGTCAAAAATTATATATCTCACTAATTAGGGATATTAAAGTTGATTTCGTAATTAAATTCAAACCCTAGTAAATATGTCATGCATTGATATTTTTGAATTAAAGTTCACTCACACTTTAGGGTGCCAAACACACTGGGAGGATTGCCAATTCAGGGGGTTTCCAATCCTGAGGGTTCCGAATCCATGCTCCTAAATATGCCATTAAGGTTTGCAAGAATTGACGAATTTTTTTTTAAAAAGGGGGGGTTTTCAACCCTAATGGCTCAAATGAAAGAAAGGAAAGAAAAAGATGGAAATACATGAAGGGAAACCTCTTACTTAGCAAGTGAGTGGAGAATCTAACCCAAAATCTTTAGATTTCATTCATGGAAGACATGAGATCAGGAATAGAGACGAGGTCTTGCACAAATCTAGCAAGCACGGGGATTGGATGGCATGATTCGGCTATCGGGGGTGCATGTAAGGTGGTGACTCCCACTTTCTCTCTCCTCTCTCTCTCTCACTCTCTCTCTCTCTCAGCTGCTAGAAATGGCTAAGAGAGAGAAGGGTTGGAGCTTATATGGGTGGAATTATTTTAGTTGGCCCCAACGTTTGAAAATTCCTAAAAATGGCCAAATGGGGCCTGATTTGGATTATAGGGGTTGTTTTGATACCCCTTTGGCCCATCTAATTTATGGGATAGGTTCCCCAAGGCCTAATGAAGGGTTTGTTGAAGTTTGATTGAAAACGGACGCAAGATTTTACTGTAGCAGCACAGTTTGTAATCAATGGTCACCATTCTATGATCAACGGCCAGATTTTATATGCGTGGTCCTGAATTTATTTCCAGCCTTTGATGTAAATTTGGCAAAGATCCGACGGACAAAAAGCTCGCAATTGCAACATTAGTTACAGGGCTAAATAAGTAAATTTCAAACTTTCTCAAAATTAGGCCAGCGACTTGTAGTTTGCAAGTGCCAGCTTGGTAACATGATTTGACTATTTCTAGCCATTTCCAGGGTCTAGCGTCTTCATGGGACATCAAGCCTAGTTAGATGGACATTACTCTACAATTTCAGAACTAATGGCCCACTAACGAGTGGTCTAGAGCTTGTTCGGGTAATCGAGACATTTTTAGAATGAATCAGGTATCGAGATTTCTTGTGAGAAATGATTAGGATTTGGATTAACTAATTTCATAGTGTAGACTATTCACAACTAGTGAGAATGATGATTCAATCATAATCACCCTAATCAAGAACCCAAATTCAATTATACTTGAAACTACATGATTTAGTAAAAATAAAAATACTAAAATATAAAATTTAAATTTAATCATTTAAAATGATTCCTAGTATGATTAAAATAAATTTCTAAGAAGATGTCAAGTATAAAAATTTTAAGATGAAAAAGATACGCGCGGTCCATTGACAATGTATAGTTGTAGAAAATTTTCAGTTTCAATAACTCTATTTCATGTAATGTTTTTAGCACTTTTAGTTAATATATTATTTTAATTATTTTTTTTAATATTTCATCATCAATTATACTTTATTTCCACTAGATTTCATTAAATTTTGTATTCTATAAAAATTCTAAAAATTCTGAAAGTACCAGCTGTCCGAAACTAATAATTTTTAGATAATTTTCACATCATCCTAGGTTTAACTATATTAAAATTTTTAAGCTTTGATATGGATAGATGGATGTTTATTTTTATATAAAACTATACTTATCAAGCTTCAATCTGGCTTTTGAATCACATGAATCAGAGTTATATTAAAGGAGATATGACTTTTTGAAGTCGGCCTAAAAATGTAGAGAATTTCGGTGGTGGTCCACCGAATTCTGGTGCACTGGTGGTACGCTGTCAATCTGGCAATGCTGCCATGGTCCTCTGGTGGTTCTAGTAGTAGCGATGGCTGTGGACCACCGGCTTGGCAATGGCTTGACCATTTGATATTTGAAACCAGTGTATCTTGCAAACCGGAATGAGTTATTCGACGTGCAATATATAATTCTGGGGTAGTATCCGAATAACCTGGCTATTTCACAAGAATCCATCAGTTTAATGGTCTAAAGTATATTTTATTTGTATTTTTACTATTTATAATAAATTTTAGTTTCATTATAGTTTTTCATCCTTTGATCTTTAGGATTTGTGTCTAATATGAAAGTACTTGGAAAGATTTGAAGAATAAGGTGGTGGAAGGTGAGATTTTTGAAGATGGGTTGAAAGGGGGATTTGAGACTTAGGGATTGAATTTTGAGATCTTGTGAAGAGAATGGGGTGATGACTTGAGAGTGAAAAGGGTATAACGGACTAGAAATGGGGTGTAAAGGAAGTAGAAATGGCCCTATGTGAAGCCCATGGGGCTTTTATGTGATTCATGAGAGCAAAGAGGGGCCCCTTCTATAGCTAAACCTTAGGCTAAAACTTCAGTGTATAGATTAGCCGGATGGCTTGGTCCTAGGGTCCTTTAACGTAGTTTGATCTCTCCCTCTTAAGATGATAAGGCATTATGGTAGACTCATTGCCTAAGGACGTCCAACTGCAAGTTTGCAAATATCCAAGACGTTACACACGGTTGCTGGACATGCAACACATAGATATGGTGGGCCTGCATGTGCAACACATACATCATAATAGGCCCTCATGGGACAACCCATGGTCTAGAAAATGGATGGACAACCTGAATATACAACGCATATACCACAGTGGATCCCACCGTCCCGTGTATTGGACGGTGAGGATATAACACATATCATGGTGGAACCACCATCCCATCTGGACGGTGGAGCCGAAACACATACATCAGCAGGCCCCAATTCTTTGGATGGACGGACGGTGAGAATAAAACACATCTATCATGGTGGGTTTCCCACACATGTATAGCTAGTGGGTCTCACCACCCACACAGATGGATGGTGAAGATAAAACACATATATCATGGTGGGTCCCACCGTCCCAGCTGGATGGTGTGGACACCACATGTGCCGCATGTAGGTCACAGGTCCAGATTGACACTTAGGATGAAACACATACCTCATGATCAGACCCACAAAACTCACTGTTGTCAATACAACTATATAGTTGGTGAAGGTACTCCATCCAATCTGCTTCCACAGAGGTGGGTCCCACGTGGGGCCCACCATATAATATTATATATTATTATATTATATATTCATATATATATATTATTATATTCTTAATCATCCCCCCTTGGATAGTGTATATGCACACATACAAGGTGGGTCCACATGCTGGATGGTGGGATGCAACCCATCAGGTGGGCCCCACCGTCCCAGCAGCCGCTAGACGGGTAGCGGTAAAACACATACATTACAATGAAGTCTCGCCATCCAGTCAATGGATGGTATGAATGGTGTGGATCAAAGCATACATCATGGTGCACCATCATACACGAAATGGAGAGAGAGAGAGAGAGAGAGAGAGAGAGAGAGAGAACACGCAGTGAAGGGGACAGGCTTCGGCATTATTTGCCCTCCCCAGGTGGGCCATGTAAATACAATGCATACATTAAAATGAGTCTCAAATCATGTGGGCCCCAACTCATAAAAATAATGGTAGAGATCCCTATCCGCCAAAAGATACAAGCTCTAGATGACCTTTTCACAATAGGAAAATAAACATCATAATGGGGTCCATGGAGAATGGCCCCATCATGAGATGAACATACCTAGGGTGCAAAGTGAGATTCATACCATGAATCGGTAGGCCCCACTTGGTCCATCATCAAAAAATAAATCTACTCCTACAAATCAACCACCGATTGCTAATCGTATAGGCTCCTTGGAATGCTAGGCTCCCCGGCTACAATTTTGATGGAGGATGACGAAAATTGAAGGGCTAAGATGAGAGATGAGGGGGTAGGAAGTGGGCCACACTTGTTCTCCTTGGGGAAATGCTTAGATGATCCTCTCTTTGGGTTGTTTGGAAATGGTAGAGAGAAATGAGAGAGGAGAGGGTGTTGTAAGAGGAGGTGACATGGAGGATATGGGCTTTGTTGACTTATGGGGGCATGAGGTGACATGGGGTATGGGTTGCCTTGACTTGTTGGTAAGAAGGGGATGGGATAGGCATGGGTTCATTTGACTTGGTGAAAAGAGAGGTATGGGTGAGGGATGGGTTGTACTTGATTGATTGATGTGATGTTTGCATAGAGATTCTCTTGGGATTCACAATACGCGGCATTTTTCTCAAAATTGTAAGGCCCACCCCCACAGCACATGATATTGTCCGCTTTGCCCGGTGGGCTCACGACTTTAAAACGCATCATGTTTGTTAAGAGAGGAACCCCACATATAACCACCACAACTCTAGACAACTCTTCCGATGTGGGACAAGTTACGCTATAGTCAACTGCAATAGTAGCTCGCCCAACACAGTAGCATGCCAGCCAGACAGTAGCCTGTCAGCCTTCCTTGGGGCCCGCCCATATGTGCGCCCGCCCACATGAAGCAGTGACCGGGGCATCACAAAAATAAATGCGGGCCCACAACTCTTGGCCCAAGTATCGCATCGAGGCGTAAGATGAGACGTTAGAACCACGGTGACGGCACGGTCACAAGGGTACAAGTCATAGTTTAAGTTGACTCAGGTTGGTAGGGTGCAACTCAAGGTCACACGTAAATACCGATTACATGTCACGGAGTACCGGAGTTCGATAGGGAGGATCGCGAAAGTCTAAGGAACGGTGCAGACAAGGATATAGGCCTTACAGCTCTCCCCTTGTAATAAAAATTTTAACCTCAAAATTTGCACTATTACACAACTAGACATAACTCATAAGGGAAGGGAGGAGAAATCATAACATTATATATATATATATATATATCAAAAATAAGATACAATTGAATAGCCCTTGCAAATATTAGGCTTTTGTGTAAGGCCCGTATCCTAGTCCGTATTGTTCTTTAGACTTCCATGAACATCCCGGTCGAATTCTGACGACCTGTGAACTGTAATTGGCATTTGCGCATGACCGTAAGCACCACCCCATATATTTGAGTCAATTTGACTCGAAACTTGTACCATTACGATCGCACCGTCGCCGTGGTTTAAACGTCGCGTCTCGTGCTCCAATGAAATACCCAGGTAAGGAGTTGTGGGACCGCATTTATTTCAAGAAAATGCCACGCGTTGCAAATCCCATGAAGAGAATCTCTACAATCTATATAATCAATCTCATCAATCAATCAAGTACAACACCCATCCCTCTCTTACAAATAAGGCATGTCAAGCTATACCTCTCACATCGAAAGTCAACTCTCTCTCTCTCCACACACCCCTTACACCCATCACCATCCCTCTCTACCATCCATCACTCTCTCTCTCTCTCTCTCATTTCTCTCTTCACTCCTAAGCAACCTAAGAGTGTGGATTGAATGTGCCCTGGTTTGTCAATTAGCATAGCTGTTGAGTCAACTAGGCGACAGAGCCTCATAGTGAAATGGCCTAGCTATATGTCCTAGAGGGGGGGTGAATAGGACTATGCCAAATTAAAATTATTACAGTAAAATAAAACTAAGAGATAGCCAAATAGAAATAATTCAATTCTTAAAGCTGAAATAAAAGCAACCTCAATAAACAAGTATTGAGAGGTTGATACGAATTCAGTTCTAAGGATAACCTTACACCATAAAAACCAAGGGTTTATGGCAGGACAACCTTATTTCTAGAACGACCTTTGCATCAAAAACTCAAACCAAAGAGGAATAAATAAATAGCAAGGAATTGAAATAAATTAAAAAATTTTAAATCTAAATTATTACACCATTCCCCACTGTGCTTGAAATGAAAAAAATTACAACATTCACATCCACACGTACATTCCAAGTTTTAAATGATAAAAGATAGAAAGAATAAATCACACATCCACAAAACACAAAGAGTTATAGTGGTTCGCCTGTGTGTACACCAACTATTATAAAACAGCCACACAGATTGTTACTCCACTCCTAATATCCTCACACAGGGGATATCAGCGTTCACTATCAAAATAGGTTTCACAGGTTCACCTAAAACCTTCACAATTATGTCTTTTTAACTTGGGCTTATACAATTCAAAAACCCCTCTGTCTGAGTTTTCTGGCTCTCCTTAGATAACCACACAATGAGATTTTTCTAGATTAATCTCAAAACAAGCCAAAAAGAAATATAAATTACAATAAATGTAAAATACCTGAATTTCTCCTTTCGTAGTAGCTCGGAAGAACCAATTAGAGTAGATGATTAAATGTAGAAGTTCAAAGTCCAATACTCACTTTAAAATGGTTCTAAGTTCTAATTGATTTTAAGTTAAACCAAATGGGCTAGCTGTATTTGATTTTGATTCAAAGAAGGAGGAATTATAGAATTTTCTCCTTTTCAAATCAGATTGGAATGCAAATCAAAATCAAATAACAATAAGCTATCAAAAGGAATATTAATTATGAACAAAGTAGATTAAAATGAACACAAACTTATCTCTGAGTGGATCTTTGATTTTACTTGAATTTCTATATGAAACTCTAAAATTCATGCTCAATTTATAGTAGCAGAAACCTCGTCTATGATTGGTCTTGAGGACACTTCGGCTGGTCATAGCAGAACGAATTTTTGAATATTTGGGTGCGATTAGATAAAAACTGTTCTTCGACTGGTCGTAAGTTGTCTACGATTGGTCGTAGGCCCTTTACGACTGGTCATAGGCTACTCACGACTGGTTAAAGAATCATGCACCAGTTGTCATACAACAACTAGCACACCTCAAATGAAGTAGGCAAAACACTTCACTGTCTTACTCCCCCTGAGTAGCACATATATCCAAAAAAAAAAAGCTTTTACTACTCACAAATCAATTCATCTCCAAAACCATCATAGAAATTCTCCCCCCTTTTGTCACAATATGACAAAGGAAGAATAAAACAATGAAACATGATAATAAACAGGAGTAATCAAGGAGACAAGATATATGAAAATAAAGATCATAACTATTAAAATAGTTCAATCCACAGCCAATAAACCATAGGCAGCAATCCATATAAAGTTCACAATCCAAAATAAATATAAAGTTATTACAGACGAAAGAATTAATCAATCAATCTGAACCTGAAGAAGGAGCAGGTATGGAAGGATCAAGTTGATGCATGCCCTTGTTTAAGCGCCTAAAATACTTGTGCATATATTTAAATTGTAAATCATGGGCAACATTCATGTTATCAACTTTAACATCCATTTACTCTATCTTCTCCTCTAGTGCACGAAAACGTGCATCAAACCCAAATGGTTCATAATCAGGGTCATTAGCAGAATCAGACTCAATTTCATCAAAAATCTCATCCATGTTTATGTCGTTTGGAGGAAGATCATCAGCTTCTTCTTCATTTCCAGCTTCAGCTCTACCATCACCATCCACTTGGCTAGGAGTCAATTCTAACTTCATTTTGTTTATATTTGTGTTGTTAAAAATCAGATTATGGATAGGAGCCTCTCCAACAGGCATAGTGACCAATATATGAGAAGCCAAAACAGTCATAAGTTAGGCAAAAGGTATATCACTATGACCTGCATGGAGACGAAAATGAATGATGAAATGACATATTAAAGATAGAAGGCAGACTTTAGTACCAGTAACGACAGAGTGCAAAACACGAACCATAAATGCAGTCGACTCTGTTTTATTACCAGAGCATGGATATAGATTTGAAATAAAAATTTTGTGGAGGACTCTGTATCTGGGTAACAAGTACCTTGAGGGCAGCGCATTCCCCTTGTGAGTCCATTGCACATTCATGTTACATAATGCTCTAGTGAGCATCCGTTTTTCAGTCTTAGAGAGTTTTTCAGATAGAACATGAATGGGGATACCCTCATCATTAACTGGAATATCCATAGGGCCAGATATTAAATGACGGTCTACATTAAAAGGCCCTTCTCTAGCATCTATTTTGAAAGTTAAATTTTCAGTAGAGAAGTCTAATATACATGCAAACATGGATTGTGAAATAGATTGGTATGCAGGCCCACCCCAATGTAAGATGTTGTCCCAACCTACAATTTGGAGGAGAGGAAAGATACCAAATGGAGGAATGTGGTTAAGATCAACAACTTTTTCAATAATAACCTTGTACAAATGCAAATCCCATACAAATGCAAGATCATCTTCAGATGAACAAAGATGGCGCTGAGTTATGAAAGCTGATCTAAAGGATGATGGACCAAGAGCTGTTTTCTTTTTTCCTCTAGCATCCATTACCACAAACGAATACAAAGGAGCAAGAAATCACAAGGAAATAGAGATGGATTTTTCTAGATCAGCAAATGGAGAAGAAAAACCCCCAAAATCTCAATAAAGCTTGAAATCAAGTACTCTAATGATAATAAAGAAGAGAATAGAACTTGAATCTACTATATTGACCAAAAGAATGCACTAACCTTGAAGATCAAGTCGGTGGGTTCGACTGGTCGAATGTCGACTCATTGGAGAGGAATTTAGAAATGAGGAAGATGAGATTTTCTATAAGACCCGTATCTTAGTCCGTACCGTTCCGTAAACTTCCGCGGTCTTACCGGTCGAATTCTGGCAACTTTTGACCCTTAACCGATATCGACGCGCGACCCTGATTCATATGCCGTCAACCTATATCGACTCAACCCAAGACCAATACCATAGCGACCGCGCCATTGCTGCGGTTCCGATGCCGCGACTTGTGCGCCGAGGTGATACCATGGTCAAGAGATGTGGGCCAACGTTCGGTGCGAGGAAAACGCCGCGCGTTGCAAAACTCAGGAGAATCTCTACGATCTGTCACATCAATCACATCAATCCCATCAATCAATCATCCATCAATCCATCACATATCAAGTACATGTCAAGTACACATCACTTTCACCCCTTTTTCCAAGCAAGCCACAAAAGTCTTCCATGCCCATACCTCTCTTACACAAAAGGCCTCAAAAGTCAAAAAGGTCTTACACACCCATCACCACCACATCCATCACTCCATCCATCCATCACTCTCTTTCTCTCTCTCCCTTTACAACTCTCTCTTTCTCTTTCTCATTTCAAACTCAAAAAAAACCTAAGCTCCATGCGTATGAGAGCTCTCCCAAGCACTCCCAAAATTCTAAGTGTGGCCCACCTTCCCTACCCATGATCTCCCCATCCTAACCTTCCATTCCCCATCTCCTCCATTGAAATCCAAGCTAAGGAGCTAAGGAGCCCATAGGAGTAAGAAGATCGGACGGTGGGTGCTTGATCATACTAGATTTTCATGTTTTTGAGATGGGCCAAGTGAGGCCAACCGATCAATGGTTTGGATCTCACTTGGGACCCTAAAATGTGGCCGATGGCCCACTAGGATCATCATGATCATTCCATGATGGGGCCATTCTCCATGGACCCCATCATGATGTTTATTTCTTAGAAAAGGTCATCTAGACCGTCCATATTGGTGGGGAAAGGATCCCCACCGTTGATTCTAAATTTTGAAGGTCCCATGTGTTAAAGGATCCACTTGATTGTATGATTCATTGTAAGGGAGGGCCCATAGTATCGGGGTCCCTCCATCACAAGCGTGTCCCACCCTCCATCTCTCTCTTTCTCTCCATCTCTCTCTCCTTTTTTTAATTTCTTTTTATTTTATTTTATTTTATTTGTAATAGGGTGGTGTGGCCCACTTGAATGGACCCCACCTTGAAGCATTTATTTGGTCCAAGTTTTCTTCAAGTGGGGCTCACCTTAAATGTTGTACTACATCATCCATTTGTGGTGGTCCACTTCAACAGGGTCTACCATAATGTATTTTTAATTGGACCGAACGGTCCAGCGTCTGGGATGCTGGACGTCCCTGTACAAACAAAAAAAAAGAAGAAAAGAATGAAGCTTTTTGGGAGGTCCTCTCATAGGCCCCACCTTGATGTTAGGGTACAATCCAAGCCGTCCATCCCCTTACCAGCCTCATTTTAGCCATTGAGTAGAAAGATGGTCTTGATCTAAGCATCTGGTGGACCATGGCATCAAAGATTGCATCATCACCATTCAAATATCATTTTCTTATTTTATTTTGTTTCCTAAACATATAAAAATTCAAACTTTAGACTTATTTGGTCGGTCTCGAGTAACTGAACGTAATGGTCGGGGTGGATCTTTGTAAAGCGGGCCCCACGTGTAAAAAAATCCTAAAAAATGGGTTTTCCCTTTTTTCAAAAACATCATGGCAGAGGCTTTGCCTCTGCCTCTGTCAGCGGCAGCTGCTGCACGCTGCTGCGTACAGCGTTGGGCGGGCGGGCGGACAGCCAAACACGGCCCTGCATGTGGGCCCCACAGTGATGTTTATTTGCAATCCAATCTGCTCATGAGGTGGGCCACCTCCTGAAGTGGGCCCCTGCCAAAATTCAGGCCCATCCAAGGCTCAGGTGGTCCACACTAGAGGAAACAGTGGTGGCTAAAAGCCTACCATTGAAACCATTTTTTTTAGCCCATGGAAGTTTTGAATCAAGCTGAAATTTATGTTTTCACTTTCATCCAGGTCTACGTGACCCCATGAACGGATTGGATGGTATATGAACATTGGGGTGGGCGCCATGTGGAGCCCACAGTGATGTTTGTATTGCTCCCACCGTCCACTGGACGGTGGAGCCCACTCAATTCATGTGTTTTGTTCTCGCCACCCGTCCTCTGTTGGCAAATAAATAATACAGTGGGCCATCCCCTGGCCCACACGTTGGATGACAAATGAGCATTGTAGTGGGCCCCTCGCCAATTTGGGTGGCAAATAAACAATACAGTGGGCCTTTAGGCCCATGGGATTAGGCCCACTTGATATGTTCCAAGGCCCATGGGACTAAGCCCATTTGATGTATCTTCAAGCTCATGGGACTAAACCCGTTTGATGTACTATAAGGCCTATGGGTTTGGGCCCATTTGATTTATACAAGGCCTACGGGTTTAGGCCCATTTGATGTACTATAAGGCTTATGGGTTTAGGCCCATTTGGTTCATATAAGGCCTAGGGGTTTAGGCCCATTTGACTCATATAAGGCCTATGGGTTGAGGCCCATTTGATGTACATGTGGGGCCCAATTGGTGTGGCCCATTTGTTACATATTAGACTCATGAGACTAGGCCTAATTGATGCAATCCAAGGCCCATGGGTTTTGACCCATTGCAATGCACTTAAGGCCCATTAGTGTGGCCCATTGATGTGGCCCATTGATGAATAAAAGGCCCATATGATAGAGCCTATTTGATGTATTTAAGGCCCAATGGGATGTACCTAAGGTCCATTGCAATGTGTGAGCCCAACACGGATTATGTAACGATATTTGCGACAATCGTGCCTTGGGAGCAATGTTGGTTTGACGTCCACATTGCGAGTATAATGTTGGTTGGATGTCCACATTACGACTCTCCTTAGGGCCCATTGCTAGGCCCGTACTTATTGTGTATAGGCCGTCCAGGCCCATCTCCATTGTAAGGATAGTTCATCTCATTATAACATGTTTAGTATAGTTCCATGACTCATGATCATACGCATCATATGTATGCTTGATATGAGAAGTGACTGATCATAGCATATGCCTTCGGGCAGATTGTTTATGAGATCCCGATTAGGCGGTGTTGCCCTGCATGAGCGCACGATACGCGCAGGATTTGCTGTATGATTGGATAGTGTGACTCATGCATTTCACATTGTGTGACATGGTTGTTGTACGCCCTAGCTACATCGGGGCCGTAGCCTCCACAGGCAAATCATGGTTGGAAGGATTGGATACCGAAAATCTCGTTCTACATGGGGTGCTATAGATATCCCTGGGTAAAAGTCCCTAAACCTTTATGGTACCAAGAGGTTGCTCCAACGTCTAGACCGAGTGGGTAGATGAGCGCTGAGTGCCGATTACCAGTTGGCTGTGCTCTCCATTGTGTCGTGGTTGGTTGGAAGGGGGTGCAGCCTTACCCGTCCGAGAGTAGGGGGCAATGCTAGGCTGAGTTTGACCAGCTCGAGGAATGGGTCCGCTATCGACGAGTCACACCCGATATTGGCAGACGGATAGTAAGGTCTCTTCCACTTACCTTATTGCACGTGATGTGGCGGCAATCTGGTTTAGAGTGTACTAGACCCCGGTGATATCCCATATTTGAGCTGTATTAATGTCTGGACATAGATGATGATCTGTATGCTTAAGTTACATTGCACATCGCATGGCCTTGGGATGACCGATACCATTCATGTCTTGCACTGCATAGCCTTGGTACGGCTCATGATATTATGGATCCATCTGCATATTCCGCATTACTCTGACATTGCATGTTCATATTACTACCTTGCGCACATACTTTCACCACCCTCTAAGCTTTCTATAAGCTTATGCACGACCGTTGCATGCAGGTCACGTTGGTTCGCACAGTGCTGAGGCAGGAGCACGTTGCAGATCGTTTTGGAGTTTTTGTTCTTTACCATTGTATTTCCCTTTATGCTCATTGTACTTGTAAAGTTTTTGATTATAGTGGAAATGTAATGGAGTTCTTGGTTGTTGTTTGTGGGTTATGCCTTTGGTTATGCTTATTACGAATCAAACTGACGTTGAAAATTCTCCTCGTAGCATCCCAGGATCGGAACCTGGCGAATGGGCGCTAGGAGCCGAGAATGGGGTTCTACGGAGCTGTCGGCGCCGGATTTGGCGATCGAGAATTTTGTGAGCCCGGTTTTCGAGTTTAGGGCGTGATATTTTCCCCCAATTTTAAAACAATTAACGCACTCCATGACCGGTCTTGGCCTGTCCACGACTGATCGTACCAGGACCGGTCGTGTACACTCACGACTAGTCGAGTATCGACAAAAATATGCATTTATTCATAAAAATTAAAATTTAAACACATAAATTCTCAAATATATTTACACTATGATACACAACTGCATGAATAATCAATTTTGTATGCACATACCAAGATCAAATCTTAATTTATTAAAATTACTTTTGTCGACCGGTTTAGTGAAAATGTCAGCAAGTTGAGTCTCGGTCGAAATTTATTCTAAAGATATTATTTTTACTTCCACTAATTCATGAATATAATGATACCTAATATTAATGTGCTTGGTACGTGAATGCTGGATTAGATTTTTTGAAATATTTATAGCACTAGTATTATCACAATATAACACCATTGAATCCTATGCTATTCCATAATCACTTAACATACGTTTCATCCAAACAAGCTGAGTATACGCATTTCTAGATGCGATGTATTCAGCCTCAGTAGTAGAAAGTGATATAGAACTTTGTTTCTTTCTAAACCAAGAAACTAAACAATTTTTGAGATAGAAACAACCACCACCGGTTGATTTCCTATCATCAATATTTCTAGGCCATTCAGTATCAGTGTACGCTGTTATGGGAAATCTGAGTTCACAATACAACGCTGCTCCGAGGGCAAGTCTGAGCCGAGTCGTGACCCTCTAGACCTGTTTCAAGACGCGACCCATCCGAGCAGCCGACTTGGTTGAGGTCAGACCCATCCGAGCAGTCGTGACCCTCCCGATCTACGCTGTAACCGTTCTGCTCTAGCCTACATTCCGAGACGAATGACGTTCCGAGCCGAGCATACAGTCCGAACAGAGCGAACGTTCCAAGCCGAATGAATGTTCAGATACACATATCCCACTCGCTGAACATGGAAACTGCCATAACCAAATGTGGCCGATAACCTCGCTCGTAAATACGCATAATCCGCCAGGTACGCTACATGATCGATAGATTGCGGAGGGTATTTCCATGATCCGAGAATCCCCCTGATCGTGCCGAGATTATCGGATCCAGACCACTCGACAGCCAAGTATAAATAGTACATCACGCCATATCTACAGGTATGCAAAAAGATGAGCTCTCCTCTACTCTCTACTAGACTCAGATTCCCTTGTCCTGACCTTGGCATCGGAGGGTCCTCCGGCTTAGCCAAGGTCACCTTTGCTTGTTTTTCTGGTGCAGGTTCCAGGGGTTACCCGTGGTGGACGACGTAGGGGAAGGGTTGACCAATTTTTGGCATCAACATACACTGCCAACTGAATACTAGTATCATATGGATACCAGAGGCCCATATAAACTAAACTTGCGACATATCGCATAATCCGCTTAACAGCAGTTAAATGTGATTATTTAGGATTAGACTGATATCTAGTGCAAATACCAACACTTAAAGTAATATTAGGTCTACTAGCAGTTAAATAAAGAAAACTGCCAATCATACTAGGATATAACTTAGGATCAACATTTTTACCTGTAGAGTCCTTTGAGAGTCTTAGGGTTGTACTCATAAGAGTATCAAAAGTTTTACCATTCTCAAATCTGAACTTTTTGATCAAGTTCAGAGCATATTTGATCTGAGAAATAAAAATTTCATCAGGTTGTTATTTTACTTGCAACCCTAGGAAATAGTTCATTTCTCCAACCATGCTCATTTCGAACTTAGATTTCATTAAATCTACAAACTCAACAGTCATGTTAGTACAAGTTGATCCATAAATAATATCATCAACATAGATTTGAACCATTAAGATATCATCATTATGTTTCTTAACAAAGAGCGTCTTATCGACACTACCCATTTAAAAGTTATGACAGAATAGGAACTTAGTCAATTTCCCGTACCATGCCATGGGAGCTTGTTTTAGACCATAGAGAGCTTTTTTATGACGGTATACATGATCAGTAAACTTAGGGTCTTCAAACCCTATAGGTTGTTCAACATGTACTTCTTCATGTAAATCACCATTCAAAAAGGTACTCTTTACATCCATTTGATAAATTTTATACTTTCTATAGCAAGCAATAAATATAAAAAGTCTTATTGATTCAGGACGAGCAATTGGTGCAAAGGTTTCATCGTAATCAATTCCTTCAATTTGAGTGTACCCTTGTACAACCAGTCTTGCTTTGTTTCGAATAATATTACCAAGTTCATCAGACTTATTTTTAAAAATTCACTTTGTTCCTGTTGGAGCATGAAAAATCATGAATCATGAAGAAGGATTCAGAAGTTGGAAAGAACTAAAAGATGAGTGAATAATGAAAAAGAGAAAGAAAGGATTCTGTTGCGTGGATCGCGCACCTAGTTGCGCTGGAAAAACAGCAGTTAATTAGATGATCTGAGTAGCGTAGAGGGATGCGCGGGTAGCATGTTGACTCCGACTAGGGTAGAGTGTTGCACGGTTACCGAAGACTATTTTGGTGAACGCGGGCCGCGTAATTGGGTGCGCAGATTGGAGAGGTAAGACTACCATTGCGTGGGCAGCGCAAGCAAAGGCAGAGACAAATTAAAATGAACGGTTGAGATTGATGTAAAGTGGGGCCCATGGCACAAAAATTGAGGTGAAACACATGCGAAGGCCTATAAATACCCCACTCCCCTCTTCATTTGGGACAAAAGGTTTTCTAAAGGAAGGAGGAGCTCTGAAGATAGATTGAAGGTGAGAAGACAAGTTGGTTACACGAGTCACGCAACCTTGGTACTTAGTTATGCCGACCTTGCAACAGGTTGCACGGTCCCGCAACCAAGGTTCTTGGTTACGCCGACCTCATAACAGGTTATGCGGTTCTTACCATCAAGCATTGCATTGCACCGACCGCGCAACATGTGTTCCAGTCACGCGGGTCGCGCAACCAGGTCATCATGTGACCAAGGCAAAAAGGGGCTGAAATGCTGTCGGAATCAAGGAAGTGCAATCTTTACTGCTTCAAAACTCTCTCCTTTGCACAATGGACGAGTTCAAAAGAGAGATGGGTTGAATAGCTTCAACATTTCTCCTAAGTCTTGGGAGATGACCAAAGCTGCCGTCGAAATGCTGCCAAATTCAAGATTTGACATACAAGCTTCATTGATTACAGTATTTGTTCATTTCAAAGTATTTTATCTTGGAATCTAGGGATTCGAAAGGGATGTATATAAACTCAGAATTAATAAGTGTCATGATTATTGTATGAAATCTCTTTGTTATATTTGAATAAAGTAATTCCCCCGAATCGAGATGCATTTTATTTCTTATTCGAAACAAAATGACGACTCTACAAGGGACTTTATTTTATTTCAATAATAGCATTACGTATATCATAGAATTCTAATGGCATTTTTGGCATCTTCTGACACCAAAATGGCGACTCTCAGCAGGAACATCCCCCCCTTCATCTCTAAGATAGAATATTTACTCTATAAGTACTAATTACAAACATGCTTTGTTATTGAAGCTTTCGAATCCTACTACCAATCACGATCTATGGTGACTCCTGTGAGAAAAGTGAAGTTCTGTTTTACTCCTACAGGGTTGTAATACCCCAGATTTTGGCTAATCTGGGATTAGACGTCCTTAGGCAATGGGTTAACTAAAACACCTGAGAAATCGCTCAGAACCCAATTCCATAGCCAAAGAAATCACGTAGGATTAATTCCTTTGGAAAATAAGTGTAAGTTAGCTAGCGCGACGCTAAAGTAGCTGGAAAATAGTCTCTGATCACTTTAAATACGTTCTATAAGGCCTAAAGCGAGTGGAACCAATGGTGCTATAATGCTCTAAAGCCTCCGATCAAACTCTAAACCGGTTTGTTCTCGGGACCTCTTTGAAACTTTGTATTGGATCTAGACTGCGTGTCGAAAGTCCGATACCTACCATCTTAGACCGTTATGACCACTTAGCTGGACTTGGCAATCGTTTCGAAAATCAAGTCCAATTGACATTCAGAGGCTATTTCATTGAGCTTGGAGTGAAGAGAGTGAGAATAGGGTTAGAATTGGAATTTGAAATTCAAATCTGGCACACGATTTGATGCATCAGTATTGAGCGTTCTGACCGTCAGAATTCAGCCAAATTACACCCTTGGATCAGGAAAAATTTCTATTTCATATCACGAGACTTAAAGGCCTGATCTTGGTGCGATGACCGTTAAACTAAAACTAGACCGCCACGTGCGATCTGGGAACCCTACAGGTCTGAAAACTGGATGAGTGCTAGATCCAGTATGCATGAGCTTAAGTCCGACCGCATTTGGTCAGGGGACCTTCAGAAATGCTCTTTTGGACCGAAACATCCCCGATTTGGTTAGGCACCAAGTAAACATTGTTTCCAAGCCTATTTTGGGCATGTTTTGGGTTATAAAAGGGGTTGAAACCCTCACTTCTCTCACACATCCAAATTTTCTAGAAACCCTAGCTTGTGTGAGAGAAAAGGTGAGAGATTGTGAGAGAGAGTGGGAGAGTTCTTCCTGCTACTTGTGCTACGTGTTGCACGTGCTTAAGCAACGCACCTCTATCGCTTTCCCGGCGATTACACCGCGATTCTAGGTAAGCAAATACCCTAAATAGTTGTTGAATTGAGGTTCCTTTGTTTCCATAGCGAAGTAGCTTATGGATCTTGTGTATTAGGTTCCCTCTTCGTCGTAGACGAAGCGTATACGCTCCGTTCGAATTGATACGCTTTTAGGAGAAAAAGGTGCGGGTTTTAGACGCTTTGATTGACTGTTTCCAAAGCTTTCAATGTCGTTTAATAGTGTATTATCGACGGCAACGCCGTTTGACATGTACAACATGCTGTCCGTTTCCTGTTTCGTAAACCGACGGAGAATATGAGATTTAGGGCATTTTAGTCATTTGTAGGAAGTACTGTTTTCATTCATATTTTGCTGATGCGATTGACATGGTTTATTGTCGCATTAGAATGTTAGGAATACGTGCATAATTAGTTCGGCGAAGAGATTCGCCTAAATGCGTACTTCGGGTCGACATACTATATGTAGACTTAAGAGTGTAGTGTAAGTGTTTGTATAAATGTTTGTAATAGTATGTATTGAATTAAATGGTGTTATGAATTAGTTTGAGATTGATTTCTCAATTAAAATGCTGATGTAAATGATTTCCTACATGATAGCTATATGCATGATTTCATTATATGTATGAAATGCATATGCTTGATGTTTCACTTAAGTGGTATGTTATAACATGTGCTTGATGATTTCTTTATGATATAGTTTGAGATTGAATTCTCAATTAATATGCTGATGGTGATGATTTCCTATATGTGGCGATATGCATAATTTCATTATATGTGTGAAAGACATGTGTAAGATGATTTACTTAAGTTGTACGTTATAACATATGTTATCATGCTCACATGTTTATATTCCATTTCCAATACTCTCATATGATTTGTTGATGTGATTCCATAATTGTTGGGACTATACTTAGTCCAGGCAGTCGGTAACTGAGCGAATTCGTGGTTGGCTTATCTTGGCGATGAACGACTCGTCGATAAACGCAAGTCGTGTTTTGGAGTTGGCGGCAGTGGTTCGGCCACACGAAGTGTTTCACGCACTTCATGTCGTTCAACTTGAGATGCGCTCGTGCTAGTCGAGCCCGTCAAGTAACCCGACTGGCCATTTATGTTCACCCTGCATGAGTCATAACTGCTTGAACCTAGGGTACTGAACTTACCATTGTAAACCCTGTTAACCATGGTAACTTGATCCACGAAGACTCATGAGACGGGCATGGTGGTATGGGACACCGTGGTCGAGCTGTCGGCCTACGCTGGGGCCACAAACCTCCCCGTAGTGACCAGTGAGCACCTATGACTCGTGAGCAGATTATGGTGGTATGGGACACTATATTCTTGCTGTCGGCCTACATTGATAAGGTGATGGGGGAGCGGTGCAACGAGTACGAGCAACAGCCCTGGCAGCCCTCTGTAGTGACCGCGAGCGTATTCTGAGTCTACGGGAGGCGACGACCCTTCAGTAGCTGTAGAGTACAGTAGGCTTGTATTGATAAGGTGATGGGGGAGCGGAGTAACGAGTACATGCAACAGCCCTGGCAGCCCTTGTAGCGACCTACAAAATATACATCGTATGAGATTACTAGGAGTGACGACCCTAGATAGGATCTGTGTTGGGTTTGATATAAGCAAAGTATCTTAGTTTCCCAATCCTGCTGTTTGAATGGACTAATAACAACTCAGAAATCATATCACCATACCATTGCATGTGCATGGAAGATGTGGAGCACTTGAGGGTCGATTGCATGCCCCGGTCGTAAGATGGTGCCGTATGAGGAAGATCATCGGTGAGGGCATACATCATGTCATGTCATATTAAATTAACAACAGTATTAGGATTGTTTGATTTACTGCTTTACTATTATCGCATGATTGATTTGATAACATGCTAATCTCTACTCTCTTATCCTACTGAGTTGATCACTCACTCCCACGTTACGCGATGGAGTTTTCGGACACCCACCAGTCCCTTTTTGTGATTGCAGATGATGGCGCTGCTTGAGAAGCGGAGCTGGACTTGATGATGAGGAGGAGGATTCCTCCTTTATACGTGTTCTGATTGATGGGATTACAGGGAGGTTTATTAGATACCTTGACACTTGTCATTTTATATTTTTAGCGCAATCATGTATATTCGTTTTGTTTATTTTTGGAGTATACATGTATGTATATAACCTGGTAACATATTCACACTCTGGAGACATACACAGTTTATATATGCTATACCTACTATCACAGTCTTTCGCTTGTTAATTTAACTGTCTCTGGAGTATGATATGCTGTTCTAGCTTAATCTCACTCATGTTTAATACATTATCACAGACAACATTCAATCATACATATCTATGTTGCATAAATAACATTTTGGAACTCGGGAGTTGGGTTTTTGCTCGACCCCCCGATTTTTGAGATGTTACAGATGGTATCAGAGCATGATTTAGATTAAACCGGGCCTGGGTTATGGTCACACGACGTATGCTGTCACTTCTTTGATATAGGTGGGTGCGGGAAGGGTCTAGAAACACTTATAGGATCGCAGATTCGCCAATAGGCGAAGTCTATTCATTTCGATCGCGTGATCGAGTCCGTAACGCATCTAGGGTCGCGTAAAGCAACCCGAATAGCTCCTAGGTTGTAGGTAAGTAGGTTGAGACATTCTTGGATGATTCTAAACCCATAAATGTGAATCATTGGGCTGTGGGGCAACCACAACTCCTGTATTCAATCGCCAGGGCTTAAAAACTCCGTTTCACCTAAAATCTTCAAAATTCTTCCTCTCATCATTCCAATCTTCAATTATTTATTATCCTTTTCATGTTAGGCATCAATCCTAATGTGAAAATAACATAAAATCATACTTCGATAAAATTTTACAGTAAATAGTAAAATTTCATGAAAAATGGTCATAAGGACATTCTAACTTAGCTTTCTTTAGCAACTAATGAGCTAGATAGATGTACTAGCTCCTTCTACCCCAAAATCATATTCTGCATGATAGGGGATTGTATTCGAGTTTGCAGACTGGCCCCGAAAAGCCCTGAACGCATGTTTGGGCCTCTATAGGTCAATATACAATGAACTAAGGTTGGGACCGTACATTTTTGGGGTCCTTGGACCATGGGGGACCAGACCCATGTGGTCCCACCGACCACTTAGAGAGATGGCCGGCGATGCCATCGTCGGTTCGGCGATGCATCGCCGACCGGTGGGCCCCACTCTGGCCGGCCTTCGGTCCGGTGATGTTTGAGGTGTTGTATGGCCCCCTGGTATGTGGGTCATCCCTCATAATCCCCCAAAAACCTAACTTCCTTCACAAATAGCCCCTCCCCTAGCCCCATTTACGTTTTCTAGCTGCCCTAACCCAAAACCGTGGTCCCAAATCACTCCCACATCCATCCTTGGCTACAAACGACCACCCTCCATCACTCCATTGAAGTTTGCAGCCTTCCATTTTGCAAATCTCATCGTTTGGAGCTCTTACAACCTCCAAATCGAGCTGAAATCATGAGGTGCTCCATTTCCTTTTTTTTATTCTCATTTCTCTCCAAAAATACATCCTAGGGGAGCTTGAAGCATCCCTCTACAACGCCTAGATTTCATTCTGTCCATTTGGGCAACCATTTCTTCGCAATTCCTCCATTTTTCATGGCTATTGTTAAGGCTGTTTCAGCCTTTTCCTCCCTTTCCATCGTCCTCTCTCTCATGTCCCTTTTAGTTGAGCCTTTACCCTCTTTTTGGGTCTCAAAATCGTGCTAACCTCAAATCCCATTTCTTAACTTTCTCCGTTTGAGAAGTATTGAAAATACCTGGCCGATAGAGCTCTAGTGGGCAACTGACAGTACTGAACTAGATAGTATTCAAGAAGGTTAGTTGGGACCATGGTAGAAGTTCTTTGGTAGAATTAGGCATCTATGCCGTTGCCCTGTAGATTGTTTGATTTTTGTTTTAAGGATTTCTGTGTTTTATTGTTATTGGGTCTAGTGATGTCACCGGTAGAAAATGTGTTTGTGTTGTGGTTTGGGCTTAATGTAGCCAAAATTTGTTAAATGGAATGCATGCCGTTTCATTTCGCTGTAAGGTATGGTCCCTAGATTGGGAGTATTGTAACTCCCGGGATTCAGCCTGCAAATTAATTTTATCCCAACCCACCCTCCTACCAAGCATGCCACTTCCGATCCCGCTATGGGACTAGGAATGCGGTTCCATTTAATACAACTAAGCGCTACCGGCCACATAGGCCCTAGGCATTTTGGATCTAGTGTTAGCACTCCTAGATTTGAAGGGTCTGACGACATAAGAAATTCAATTCTATTTAGACAATCTTGACCCTAAGCGATAGAACAACTCCCTGTAGTAGAAATGGTATGGAACCATTTAACGTATAAACTTAGGCTTTGAATTATAGCTACTGAGTTACAGACTAGCCTACTAGTTACCTTAAGTAGTGTAAAGCCTGTATATGCTAAGGAATTGTAGGTTAGATTTGGTTGAAGTAGAACCTTATTTCTTCGATAGATCCCCTTATGACTTATAGACTGCTGTTGTTGCCCATAGGAAGGAACCATTCACTCTCAGGGAACATTTATAAATCCCTCAGATTGAACTTAGAATGTACTAGCACGCCCCTTAGAATTGCCTTCCCCAAGGGCTTATTGCATTCGAGAATGCGGAATAAAGGAACTACATGTAAGCGATGTATTCACGGTTTGAATCGACTTCTTAATCCTAGTGGTTACTAATAAATTCAATGCTCTGATCAAGCAGAGGGTCGGCATTGGCTAGGATTAAGAACTGATACGAAGAATTTTCTGTTAGAGTCTCGGCAGAAGGTCAATGTATCCGGCTCAGACCCACTACACAACCTTTCTTCCGTGATGGCCCAACCACCTACAACCAAACGGGATCACATTGCCTTTGGGAAATGGCGAGGACTTAAAGCCAGTAGAGAATTTGACATCTTGCCACCAACTCATACCTGCCCCTGACCTTAACCACAATAGAGATTAGGCTCATCTCTATGATCATAGATACTAATGCCATAGAACGCATCATTAGCGAAGGGAAAACCACTGTAATGAGAGGTTGTTTCCATTTTAGGTTAAGGATAGCCCCTAAGTTGCGCCTCGTTCCGATATACGGAGCGATGCATAGATTCTTGAACTTAAGTAAAACAAAGTTTTAAAGGGGGTAGAACGTATGGAGTCCAATCCGGTTAGGTTAGTCAAAGCTCCCGTTCGATCAGAGTGGCACAGCGGAAGCGTGGTCGGCCTCTTCTCCACTGGCCCAAGATCGAAACTTTGAGTTAGGATATACGTACGATTAGGTTATTAAGTAGGATTGAACCTCCCTTAGAAAAGTATTCCTTGCCCTTCGCCAATGTCGGGGACGACATTGTGTTTTAAGGGGGGTAGATTGTAACACCCCAAATTTTGGCTAATCTGGGATTAGACGTCCTTAGGCAATGGGTTAACTAAAACACCTGAGAAATCGCTCAGAACCCAATTCCATAGCCAAAGAAATCACGTAGGATTAATTCCTTTGGAAAATAAGTGTAAGTTAGCTAGCGCGACGCTAAAGTAGCTGGGAAATAGTCCCTGATCACTTTAAATACGTTCTACAAGGCCCAAAGCGAGTGGAACCAATGGTGCTATAATGCTCTAAAGCCTCCGATCAAACTCTAAACCGGTTTGTTCTCGGGACCTCTTTGAAACTTTGTATTGGATCTAGACCGCGCGTCGAAAGTCCGATACCTACCATCTTAGACCGTTATGACCACTTAGCTGGGCTTGGCAATCGTTTCGAAAATCAAGTCCAACTGACATTCAGAGGGTATTTCATTGAGCCTGAAGTGAAGAGAGTGAGAATAGGGTTAGAATTGGAATTTGAAATTCAAATCTGGCACACGATTTGACGCATCAGTATTGAGCGTTCTGACCATCAGAATTCAGCCAAATTACACCCTTGGATCAGGAAAAATTTCTATTTTATATCACGAGACTTATAGGCCTGATCTTGGTGCGATGACCGTTAAACTGAAACTGGACCGCCACGTGCGATCTGGAAACCCTACCGGTCTGAAAACTGGATGAGTACTAGATCCAGTATGCATGAGCTTAAGTCCGATCGCATTTGGTAAGGGGACCTTCAGAAATTCTCTTTTGGACCGAAACATCCCCGATTTGGTTAGGCACCAAGTAAACATTGTTCCCAAGCCTATTTTGGGCATGTTTTGGGTTATAAAAGGGGTTGAAACCCTCACTTCTCTCACACATCCGAATTTGCTAGAAACCCTAGCTTGTGTGAGAGAAAAGGTGAGAGATTGTAAGAGAGAGTGGGAGAGTTCTTCCTGCTACTTGTGCTACGTGTTGCACGTGCTTAAGCAACGCACCTCTATCGATTTCTCGACGATTACACCGCGATTCTAGGTAAGCAAATACCCTAAATAGTTGCTGAATTGAGGTTCCTTTGTTTGCATAGCGAAGTAGCTTATGGATCTTGTGTATTAGGTTCCCTATGCGCCGTAGACGAAGCGTATACGCTCCGTTCGAATTGATACTCTTTTAGGAGAAAAAGGTGGGGATTTTAGACGCTTTGATTGACTGTTTCCAAAGCTTTTAATGTTGTTTAATAGTAGATTATCGACGACAATGCCGTTTGACATGTACAACATGTTGTCCATTTCCTGTTTCGTAAACCGACGGAGAATATGAGATTTAGGGCATTTTAGTCATTTGTAGGAAGTACTGTTTTCATTCATATTTTGCTGATGCGATTGACATGGTTTATTGTCGCATTAGAATGTTAGGAATACGTGCATAATTAGTTTGGCGAAGAGATTCGCCTAAATGCGTACTTCGGGTGACATACTATATGTAGACTTAAGAGTGTAGTGTAAGTGTTTATATAAATGTTTGTAATAGTATGTATTGAATTAAATGGTGTTATGAATTAGTTTGAGATTGATTTCTCAATTAAAATGCTGATGTAAATGATTTCCTACATGATAGCTATATGCATGATTTCATTATATGTATGAAATGCATATGCTTGATGTTTCACTTAAGTGGTATGTTATAACATGTGCTTGATGATTTCTTTATGATTTAGTTTGAGATTGAATTCTCAATTAATACGCTGATGGTGATGATTTCCTATATGTGGCGATATGCATAATTTCATTATATATGTGAAAGACATGTGTAAGATGATTTACTTAAGTTGTACGTTATAACATGTGTTATCATGCTCACATGTTTATATTCCATTTCCAATACTCTCATATGATTTGCTGATGTGATTCCATAATTGTTGGGAGTATACTTAATCCAGGCAGTCGGTAACTGAGCGAATTCGTGGTTGGCTTATCTTGGCCACGAACGACGCGTCGATGAACGCGAGTCGTGTTTTGGAGTTGGCGGCAGTGGTTAGGCCACACGAAGTGTTTCACGCACTTCATGTCGTTCAACTTGAGATGCGCTCGTGCTAGTCGAGCCCGTCAAGTAACCCGACTGGCCATTTATGTTCACCCTGCATGAGTCATAACTGCTTGAACCTAGGGTACTGAACTTACCATTGTAAACCCTGTTAACCATGGTAACTTGATCTACGAAGACTCATGAGACGGGCATGGTGGTATGGGACACCGTGGTCGAGCTGTCGGCCTACGCTGGGGCCACAAACCTCCCCGTAGTGACCAGTGAGCACCTATGACTCGTGAGCAGATTATGGTGGTATGGGACACTATATTCTTGCTGTCGGCCTACATTGATAAGGTGATGGGGGAGCGGTGCAACGAGTGTGAGCAACAGCCCTGACAGCCCTTTGTAGTGACCGCGAGCGTATTCTGAGTCTACGGGAGACGACGACCCTTCAGTAGCAGTAGAGTACAGTAGGCCTGTATTGATAAGGTGATGGGGGAGCGGAGCAACGAGTGCGTGCAACAGCCCTGACAGCCCTTGCAGCGACCTACAAAATATACATCGTATGAGATTACTAGGAGTGACGACCCTAGACAGGATCTGTGTTGGGATTGATATAAGCAAAGTATCTTAGTTTTTCAATCTTGCTGTTTGAATGGACTAATAATAACTTAGAAATCATATCACCATACCATTGCATGTGCCTGGAAGATGTGGAGCACTTGAGGGTCGATTGCATGCCGCGGTCGTAAGATGGTGCCGTATGAGGGAGATCGTTGGTGAGGGCATACATCACGTCATGTCATATTGCATTAACAACAGTATTAGGATTGTTTGATTTACTGCTTTACTATTATCACATGATTGATTTGATAACATGCTAATCTCTGCTCTCTTATCCCACTGCGTTGATCACTCACTCCCACGTTACGGGATGGTGTTTCCGAACACCCACCAGTCCCTTTTTGTGATTACAGATGATGGCGCTGCTTGAGAAGCGGAGCTGGACTTGATGATGATGAGGAGGATTCCTCCTTTATATTGTTCTAATTGACGGGATTACAGGGAGGTTTATTAGATACCTTGACACTTGTCATTTTATATTTTTAGCGCACTCATGTATATTCGTTTTGTTTATTTTTGGAGTATACATGTATGTATATAACCTGGTAACATATTCACACTCTGGAGACATACAACAGTTTATATATGCTATACCTGCTATCACAATCTTCCGCTTGTTAATTTAACTGTCTCTGGAGTATGATATGTTGTTCTAGCTTAATCTCACTCATGTTTAATACATTATCACAGACAACATTCAATCATACATATCTATGTTGCATAAATAACATTTTGGAACTCGGGAGTTGGGTTTTTGCTCGACCCCCCGATTTTCGGGATGTTACAAGGGTTCACAATAGAATGCATGCCGGATCCACCTCAGGGATATGTGACTCAACATCCTACAAACAAGAACTGTCTGACTCAAGTTACAGCGGGGGTTGTATCTACTTCACCTCTGCTATCGGAAGGAGATAAGGAATGGACCCTAGTGATGACTCATTGGATGAGAGCATGAAGTGCGAGGAACCCCCAAACGAACTTACCTTTACCAAGAGTTATAGGTCCTGTGACACACAACGCCGCTAGAAGAAATCCTAAACTTGCTCCCCCTGTGATTTACCCTAAGCAAACAGTTCCACAATTAACAGTGCATGACTTTTCAGCTTTAATCACTCCGAGGCTCGATGGATGAAGGAGTAGAAAGGTAAAGCAATAGTGAGGGGCTCACCAATGTTTGTGTGTCCGCAGGCAAGGTCGTTGATCACCGTATTGCCTCAATCGACCGATCGCACAGGGACTGCACAAGAATTGAAGGATACCCCACCTTCTCCTCTCTTTGCGAGCCCTGTGATGTCAACGTACTCATGCTCTATTCCAGCTATGACTTCATCGAAAGGCACGTCTTCGTTAAAAAGTAGAGAAGTCATAGTACATATGGCCGAAACGAACCAGGAAAATGTGCCATCCGCTGAAGATCGTATTAATGAAATGACAGAAGCACAAAGGGTGCTGTTGGATGAATATAGAAGCCTCAGGGAAGCACTAAGGACTCTCACGCATAATGTGGTCTTGATTACGGCTCCACCAATGACAGGTGCAGCAAACGGACATGAAAGCCATCCTGAACACTCCCATCAACAAAGGGCAGGATCGAGAGCATCCGTCGCAATTTCGAGAACTATAACACAAGACGATGTAAGACAAGTTGTCAAAGAAGCTGTTAGAATAGAAAGAGAGCGTGCAAGTACTGGCCGTTTCAGGTACCGGACGCCATATTCAAGGGAAGTAGAAGACATCCCCTTTCCGGCCAACTTCAAGCATCTGGAATTTCAGAAGTTTAATAGAGAGGGGTCACCGGAAGAACACTTAATGCACTTCATCATCAGCATGGGAAATTTCTCTACAATACCTTAGTATAGCTTGCAGTTATTCGGGTCATCACTGACAAGCAAGGCATTCCGATGGTATTCTAATTTAGCTCCAGGGTCTATACGTACATGGGAAGAGATGCAAGTGTAACACCCCAGATTTTTTCCCACCTGGAGTTAGACGTCCTTAGGCAATGGGTCAACCATATCCCTCTCAAAGATCAATCCCAAGGTCTAAAAATCACTTTTCAATCCATTTCCTTCAAAATCTCACCTTCATCACCTCATTTTTCAAATTTCTCCAAGTACTTTCATATTAGACATAAATCCTAAAGTTTAAATGGTGAAGAACTATACTTAAACTAAAACTTACTATAAATGGTAAATACATGCGTAAAATGGGTCTTTGACTATTTAATATTTAGAATTTTATGATATAGATAGGTTATTTGTATGGATTAGCTTCTTCTACCCCAAAATGATATATTGTATATCACGTAAATCATTCCGGTTTGCAAATAAGACTCGATAAATGCCTTGACAGACTCATGGGCCCAAACGGCTCAATTAGGGGGGACCTGAGGTGGGGCCCACATGTTTTCGGCATCCCGGGGGGGGGGGGGGGGGGGCGGGGCGAGCCCTCACCAAATTGGTCAGTGACTGGCGAGGTCCTCAACTTTGGAAAATCATATCTTCTTCGTTATAACTCCAATTTAGGTGATTCAAAAATTAGATTGAATATAACTGAGTCTAATTTTATATAAAAATATGGAAAAAAATATAATAAAATATTTAATAGAGTTTAAAGTAGGATGTTGTGATAACTATCTGAAAATCACTTGTTGGACAGCTGCTGCTTCTGGAATTTTTATAATTTTTTACAACTCAAAATATTATTAAATTTTGTGGAGATAGGGTCAAATTGATGATGAACTACTAAAAAAATAATTAAATTAATATGATAACTAGAAGTGCCCAAAATGGGGCATAGAATGGCCCTAGGACCGTATTCTGCCATAATTAGGGTAAATTTTGGTTAAGTACCAAACTGAATACTCAGTAGAATTAACTTGAACCACTTTAAATATGAATTACAAGTCCCAAAATGAGTAGGATTGCTAATGCTATGTTACCTAGAAATCTAGGATTAATCTTTAAACCCAGTTGCGCATGGGAGCATCGTAAAACTTCATATCGGACCTGGACCGCACGTTGAAAGTCTGATAGTGATGAACTTAAACCATTATGACTGTCTAGTTGGACTTGAGTATCACCTCAAAAATCAAGGCCATACGATGTCCTGGAACTGTTTCCATGAGTCCGGAGTGAAGAGAGTGAGAAAGCGAAGATTTTTAGAAAATTAAATATAATTTTAAGTAATTGGGATCATTTTGCTTGCGCGTTATTTCTAATCATTCTGACCTTAATTTTGACCTAAATTCACCCTCGGATCAAAATAGGTGGCCCATACTGTCATAACACTTGTGGCTCTAATCGACTTTTGGTGACCGCTGAACTGAAACTGGTCCGCCACGGTCGATCTAAAAACCCGACCGGACTGAAAACTTAGCTTGACCTAGATCCAATATTAGAGAGCTTAAGTTCGACCGCATTTAGTAACAGGACCTCCACAAGTGCTTTGTTGGATTGGAACAAGTCTGATTTGGTTATAACCTAAGTATACCATGGCCCTGGGGCCATTTTCATCAATTTAGAGCCTATATAAGAGGCTTAAACCCCCTCTCTCATATCTCATATGAATTTCCTAAACCTAAGGGAGAGAGAAGAAAGAAAGAGAAGGAAAGAGAGAGCGAAGGTGAATGAAGGTGTGAGAGTTATTCTTGAGAATCGCTTCGGCTATTCTATGTGTTTATTCATCACATCCGTGTCGCTACTACGGCGATTATGACTTCGTTCTTAGGTAAGAAGACCTAACCCTAATCTATTCTAGGGTTTTAAATGTTTCAAGTAGTAAAATAGCTAACTCGACACATGATATAGGTTGACATTTCATCGTTGACGAAGACTTAGAGTCTCTGTTGAGTTCGTTACGATTCTACGGCATAAGGTGCAGACTATAGATGTTTAGGTTATCATTTCTCAAAGCTTTCAATGTTAGCTAATGGTAAATTACTGACGTGGATGCTATTTCGCATGTAGAATATGCTATCCGTTTTCTGTTTTGGTTAAATACGAAGAATATGAAATTTTGTGTATTCTATGTATTCATAAAAAATACCGTATGCGTATGAAATTTGAAAGTATATTTGCCATGATTTATTTCTGTGTGTTTATGTTAGTTATGAATGTAATAACGTCTCGGTGAAAGGATTCACCCTAATACATGTTTCGGCCAACATACGCTATGTATGTTATTAAGTATAGTCTAAGTGTTTGTTGAAATGACTAAATAAATATGGATTTATGAATTATGCCTACCATATGTATTGAATGTAGGAATATGATTGTTTTGTATTAGACATTTCCTTGATATAAGGATTTGTCATATTATATGTTGAAATCAACATACGTCATGTATGTTGGAGTTGTGTAGTCTAAGTGTTAGATAAAAAAAATGCCTATGTGAGAAATTGGGTGACGGACTAAATTTAATAAGGTTGTTGAGATAAGATTCTCGACTACCTTAGCCATATACACGAATTCCTTCAAAGTAACTGTAACTTGTATGGCGTGGTTTGTGTAGAATACATATGTGTTGGATGGCATGCTATATGTGTTTCATTGTACTTTCAAATGTTACCCATATTTATATTGGTTATCAAATGCTGTAGGATTATCTTATCACATGTACATACTGTTTACTTCAAATTGTGTTTGGGGCTATTGTATAGTTCAGGCAATCGGTAACCAGACTTGATTTCGTGGCTGAGTTGTATTCACCACGCAGAACGTGTTTGACGAACTCGAGCTGTGTATTGCTTGTCGACAGTGGTTAGGCCACACAAGGTGCTTATACACTTCATGTCAATCAACTCAACGGGCGCTCATACTAGTCGAACTCGTCAAGTAACCCGATTAGCCCGATGTATCTTAACCATGTATGGACGCTACTGCTTGAACCTAAGGTACCAAACTCACCATTGGAAAGCCCCTCTAACCTTGGTACCTCGATCTGCTAAGACTCATGAGTCGATTATGGTGGTATGAGACACTATATTCGAGCTGTCGACCTACTCTGATTGATGACGAGCCCTTTTTAGTGACCAGTGAGCACCTATACTCGTGAACCGATTATGGTGGTATGGGACACTATATTCGAGCTGTTGGCCTACTCTGATTGGTGACGAGCCCTTTGTAGTGACCTCGAGTATATCCTGAAACTGCATTGGGCGATGAGCCTTGTTGTAGTCTATAGGATATAACTATACCTGTATTGATTTGGGTGATGGGGGAGTGGTGTAACGATTCCGTGTAACAGCCCTGGCAGCCCTTTACAATGATTTAGAACTATATTATCGTATGAGATTGTCTCGGACTGACGACCCGAGAATGGATCATTGTTTGGGTAATGATACAAGGGAGGTACTTTTACCTTCCCAATCCTGCTGTATAAAAAAGACTAATAATAACTCGGTAATCATGTTCATATCGCACTACATGTGCCTAGAAGATGTGGAGCACTAAGAGATGAAAGCATGCCGCGAACGTAAGATGATGTCGCATGAGGGAGTACGTAGGCAAGGGCATGCATCATGTTTGTATCTCATCCTTGCATTAACAAGAGTATCTAGGAATGTTTGATTGTACTGCTTTATCATTACTGCTTGACTGATTCGATAACATGTTAATCTTTACTCTATTGTTCCATTGAGTTAGCTACTCACTCTCACGTTACGGGACGGTGTTGTACACACCAACCAGACCTTGTCTTAGTTTCAGGTGAGGGCGATGCTTGTGAAGCGGATCCGGACTTTACTTTTTGATGATGAGTTCTCCTACATGTAACTCTCTGGCTGGTCTATTTGACTTGGAGTTACACCGACGGGGCTTCAGTATTTGGGATAGAAGACATTACATTTTTCTCATTTCGTGCATTTTGTAATCAAACTTGTAATTGTTAACCTAGTGACATTCATACTCTGAGGGCTTACTATCACTCTTATCTAGTTTATATACTTATCACAGTCTTCCTCTTGCATAATTTAAACACCTGTGGAGTATGATATGTTATTTTTGGTGTAATCCCAATCATGGTCAATGCCCTTCTACAGACAATATTCAATCATCATTATTTATGTTGCATAAGTAATGTTTTGGAACTCGGGAGTTAGGTTTCTGCTCGACTCCCGATTTTCAGGGCATTATAACAAGACGCCTTCATGTCAAACTTCTTTTCTTCAGAACGTGACATTGGCATCATAGAATTGGCTTCCATTCGTCAGAGAGAAGGAGAACCAGTGGAAAAGTTTATAGACAGGTGGAAGACACTAGGGGCTTCATGCAGGCAATTGCCAGAAGAAAAGGAACAAGTTAAGATGTGCTTGAATTCTATGGAAATGGGCATCGCATTTAGAGTCACCAGTGCTGACATCCAAACTTTCCATGACCTGGCCACCAAAGCTCACGCTTTGGAATTGATGACCCGTAAGATGCCAGCCTTTGACCATGAAGCAAGTAAAAGAATGCCCAGCAGGATGGCTGCAAATACCGTTGAGCATGATAAAAGAAGGAAAGATGCAAGGGATTCGAGAGAAAAGAGGCAAGAACGTAAATAAGAATGGCAACAGCCAAGAAATAGAAACGACAGAAAAAGAGTTAAGATGCTTAACTCTCACAAAGGGTTCCATTTTGACAAAGAAGATGTCATTCTTATGATGAATCAGTTGCTGAAAGCCGGCAAAACATCATTACCAGAACCCAAACGTCCCGGAGACGTGATAAGAATCAGAGAAAGGGATTTCTGCTGTTATCATCGTTTGGTAGGCCACCCGACGAAAAATTGTTACACACTAAAGTGTATAATACAGCAAATGATAAACAAGGGCGAAATAGTGATCGGTGAAAGAAAAGAAAAGGATATCATGACAACTATGAATATGCTCATAATTCGGGAAAAGTCCTAAGATGAAAAGGAGAAAAGAGTTCACAAGGCCATAAAGAAGGTAGCAACGATCACACTGAGATTAGGAAAGAAGATAACGAGTCCTGCAAAACAGAAAGCAGGGGGCATAAGAAAAGAAACCACTGAAAGACAACACAATGACGACCAGAATGAAAAGAAGAATGAGATTATGAGTGTGACTTACAATGTGGTGAGTCATTTGAAAGGCATTCCGGCCCGATTAAATGTCTATGATGCACTTAAGTTATCAGAAGAATTTCGACAAAGCTTGGTCCAAGCATTGTCTGACTATAATGCCAGAGAGACTCTGCTGGCAGAGCTGGAACATGCCGAGGACAATAAGTGAGAAGATTGTTTACCAGTCATTTCCTTCTCTTATAATGATTTGATTTGTACGGCAGAGCATAACAGACCGCTGATGATAGAAGGTCATATCCGTGGGAGGAAAGTTAAACGGATTATGATAGATAATAGATCCGCAGTGAATCTCTTACCACTGTCAATGTTGAGTAAGTCAGGTTACCGCCTGACAGATCTGTGCCCTAGTGGAATGATGATACAAGGTTTCAATCAAGATGGGCAACGCGCACTTGGAAAATTACAGTGACGCTAGAAGTAGGAGAGCTGACTACTGACGTCATATGCCATGTTATAAATGCCACAACGATGTATAATCTTCTCCTGGGGAGGCCATGGATACATCAGTATAGCATCATACCCTCCACGCTACATCAGTGTTTCAAATACTGTAAAGGCAAAATACAGTACAAAGTAATGGCTGACGCTAAGCCGTATACAGAAGTCGAATCCTTCTTCGCAGACGTCAGCTATTATAAAGGGTTCGTTAAAGAAGAAAGAGAGAACAATGAAAGCGGAGCCCTAGACAATACCCAGATAAGTGCAATAAATGAAGCAAGACTAGCCAGAACTGCTGAAATAAGGAAGAAATTTTATTTCGTGTCAAAGCATTTAAGACAACCGGGATAATTGTCGCTGACCCTGATGTCACCTGAGTAGTTAAAAATATTACAATCTAATTACACGATGTCATTGCTGCATGTTGAGAAGAATAAGCCATTCCCAACTACTTCAGGGAAATTTCAGGTCAAAGCCAGCGCAAAGCATCAAGAACCGATAAAATTTTACACTGCAGCAGAATTAAGGGCCGAAGAAGAGAAAGAAGAAAATGTGTATCATGGAAAGTTAACACCGCAAGATCTCAAAAAATATAGTCCGGAGAGCAGAGAAATGATGAGAAACATGGGCTTTGATTGTGAAGAGCCCACTGACTTGTATCATGGGAAAGGGATCTAAATTCCTATCGGCGTTGGTCAAGAAAAGTAAAGAAAGTTCCAAGGATTGGGAGTAGTAAATACGGTTACAGTGGGACGATCATCAAAAGAGTCTCAAGATGATAGAACATCTTGAAATGGCACCGAAACAAATAGAAGACGGGGGGCAGCCGACAATAGATAGCTTGTAGGAAGTAAATCTGGGTACGGAAGAGGAGCCAAGAAATACATTCATCAGTGTCAGCCTTTCCAAACAGGAGTCAGAGGAATGTGTTCGACTTCTCAAGGAAAATAAAGATATTTTCGCATGGACATAGGCAGAGATGCCAGGCTTGGAACCCTCTGTAGTAATGCACTGATTAAATATATCCAAAGAGAAGAAGCCAGTTAAACAAGCACAGAGGCGATTTCATCCGGACTTGGTTCCCTTGATAGAAGAAGAAGTGAACAAGTTGATAAAAGTCGGGTTTATCAGGGAAGTCAAATATCCTAAATGGATATCAAACATTGTCCTGGTGAAAAAGAAAAATGGGCAAGTCAGAGTTTGTGTAGACTTTAGAGACCTAAACGAGGCCTATTCAAAAGATGATTTTCCCCTTCCAATAATGGAGCTACTGATTGATAGCACCACTCAATATGCTATCATGTCCTTCATGGACGGTTACGCAGGGTATAATCATATTAGAATGACGCCTGAAGATGAAGAAGCGACAACTTTCAGAACCTTATTGGGAATCTATTGTTACAAAGTTATGTCGTTCGGTCTCAAGAATGTTGGAGCAACATATCTGAGAGCAATGCAGAATATCTTTCAAGACATGATGCACAAGCATGTTGAATGTTATGTCGATGACTTGGTGGTCAGGTCAAGAGATCATTAGGAGCATCATAAACATTTGACATCTGTTTTTCATCGGCTTAGAAGAAAGCAGTTAAAAATGAACCCAGCCAAATGTGCATTTGGAGTATCTTCAGGAAAGTTCCTCGGTTTTGTTATCTAGCATAGAGGCATGAGATCGATCCAGGGAAGATCTAAGCTATTCAAAATATGCCGCCATCGAAGACATTAAAGAATTGAAAAGTTTACAAGGAAAATTAGCTTATACCCGCCGTTTCATTTCAAATCTAGCAGGGAGATGTCAACCGTTTTCCCACCTGATGAAGAAAGGTACCGAATTTGTGTGGGACCAAGCCTGCCAAAATGTGTTTGACTCAATCAAAGATTTTCTAAAATGACCGCCAGTACTGATTGCTTCAATAAAAGGGAAACCACTAATTTTGTACATATCCGCGGCTGAAAGTTCTTTAGGAGCCTTGCTGGCTCAAGTGAATGAAGCCGAAAAAGAAATCTCTCTTTATCATTTAAGCAGAACTCTGATGGGTACGGAACGTAAGTATACACCAATCGAGAAGGAGTGTCTAGCATTGATATTAACAATTCAGAAGTTAAGACACTATTGTCTCTCTCACGACATAACTTTGAACTCGAGGGCAGATCCCATAAAATTTTTGATGACAAGGCTGATGCTAAGTGAAAGATTTGCTAAATGGATGTTGTTGCTTTCAGAATATACTATTACTTATGAACCGTCAAAGGCAGTAAAAGGTCAAACAATGGTAGATTTTCTCGCAGCACATCCCACAGCAGAACATGAAGCTATCAATGAGGACTTCCCAAATGAACAAATAATGTTGGCTGAGTCGCAAAGCCCATGGCAGATATATTTTGATGGCACTGCTCAAGCATTAGGAGTGGGGGCAGGAGTGATATTCATTACTCCTCAAGGTGACTTGTTACCTTACTCCTTTACGTTGGGTACTATATGCACGAATAATGAAGCGGAGTATATAGCTCTCATCATTGGAATGGAAATGGTTCGAGAAATGAAGATAAAAATGTTGCATATCTTCAGATATTCTAAGTTGAATATAAATCAATTAACAACTGAATTCGAAGTGAGGAAACAAGAGCTTTTGTAGTACTATTGAAAGGCGCTACAGTTACTAGATTAGTTCTATCATGTTGAGATTACACGTGTAGCGGTCTAAAAATGCGAAGGCAAACGCTTTAGCAAGCCTAGCTGCAGCCCTGGCCTGCTCATATCGAAATCCTCTTCAAGTAACAATAGAAGAAAGAAGGTTTTTTCCATCTGCAGAGATCATCGGAGAGGCCGCTGAGACGCTTCCTGTATCATGTTTGGAGATAACGACAAATGATTGGCCCCAACCTTTCATCGATTATCTCAAATATGACATCTTGCTAGAAGAATTAGCAAAGAAACAACAAATCAAGTAATGTTCAAAAAGGTTCATTATATGTGGTGAAGTATTATACAGAAGATCGTACAATGGGATGATGTTGCGTTGCTTAGCTGAGCAGGAGGCAAATCAAATATTACGAGAAGCACATTTTGGAGAATGTGGGGCACATCAAGCTAGTCGAAATCTGTTCCATAGATTACATCGAATGGGATATTATTGGCCCTCCATGTTCAAAGACGCGATTGATTATGTAAAGAAATGTCATGAATGCCGATTCATGGGGATGTCATACACGTTTCTCCAAAAGATATGCATCAGTCGGTCACCTCTTGGCCCTTCTCGGCTTGGGTACTAGACATTATTGGTCCTATAAATCCGCCCTCGTCCAAAGGAAAGCAATACATATTGGGAGCAACGGATTATTTCTCCAAATTGACAGAAGCCATTGCTTTACGCAATGTTAAAGAAGGGGATGCTGTTAATTTCATCCATCACGTGTTCATATACCACCATGGTGTCCCAAAGAAGATTATTACAGATAATGGCACCCCTTTTACGAACAGGGGTATGGAAAAACTCTGTTAAAAATACAACATTCATCATTCATTTTCAACACCTTACTATCCACCGGCTAATGGTTAGTAGAGGCATTTAATAAGATGATAGTCAAGATACTGAAGAAAAAAATGATCAGGAATAAACATGACTAGGACGATAAATTACAGGAAGCTTTGTGGGCATATCGAACTACTCACCGGACATCAACGAATGCAACGCTGTATTCCCTGGTATATGGCGTGGAAGAGGTAGTCTCAATTGAAATACAAGTAGCATCACTTAGAGTGGCGGTACATCAGTTCATAACAGATGATGCCAATGCAAAGATGAGGCTAAAAGAATTGGATTTGCTTAATGAAAAACGGTTGGCAGCCCAACAGTGATTGCAATCATATCAAGCCAGAATATCAGCCGCCTTCGATAAACATGTTAAATATCGTTCCTTCAAGAAAGGGGATATGATACTGATGCTTAAAAGGCCTATAGTGGTTACTCGTCGAATAGGGGGCAAGTTCGAGCCTAAATGGGATGGGCCCTATATAATAAAAGAAGTATACTCCAATGACACGTAAAGAGTTGTAGATCAAAATGGATGGGGTATCAGTATACCGGTCAACGTTTGCTTCATAAAGAGATACCATCCCTGAAGATGTTACTAGTTTTGATTTAGAACATCACCAGCATAATGATTCTGAATCAAAAGGGGGCAAGAATGAGTAAGGCTATGTCTATATGTCATCCAGAGAATGAATAAAGAAGAAGTTTGCAAGCATATCAAGACTATATATCAAACAAACAGTATGAAAAGAAAATGACCAGAGAAGAAAGTTACCATCGTTATTATCAAGCGAGCTCTGAAAAATCCTGTCAGATTTGGTATTGTCACCATGCTGATATATTATAAGCAGCACAGACGGGTTCTCCTGAAAATATTAGTGAGAGTGGTGACATATCAACCTCAGTCAGGGAAGTTTATCATTCTCGCAGCACAATAATGATGATCACTCTCAATCAGAGAACAACGATGATCACCCTTAGTTAGGGAAGTTTATCATCCTCGCAGTGCAACGATGAGGATCATACCCGTTGTTGTCTTTATAAGGCATTTTAAGGCAGCCTAGCTAAGCCTATTTGGCCAGCTACGTATAAGACCTATAATCATTCATGGCAGTTTAGCCAAGTCCCAAGAAGGCTAAGTCCTAAAAGGACCAAATCTTAAAAGGGACCAGCTACACATAAGACCTATCATTTTCGCCATTCGAGTAGTGACGAGAAGCCAGTGGCCCTAAAAAGCCCGTGAAGGCCATCATACGCATACCCATGCGGGCAGCTGATGAAGCCAAGGACGCCAAAAGTCCGTGAAGGCTAGTTATGCGTGTAAGTCCAATGTCATTTGTATAGTTTTTCGGTAGCATCACGGTGAACGGAGGTTAATGCCCTCCCGTGAATGGGCCCGACCTTACAGATGAAGAAAAAGTGGGCTGCAATGTGCACTCTTTGGACCATGTCCATAGATAGGCCAACCATGCGTAAGACCCCCCAGATTTAGGGAATCGATTCCAGTAGTAACTCATGAGGAAGGGCTTAAACCTACTCATTAATAGACTGGCAGCCCTGAATTTGGTACCCCAAAGGTCACCTTGTGAGCTCTGTGAACTTTAGAGAGTTACCGCGGCCAACCCTGTGCATAAATCCAACCTGAGTTCACGACCCTGGTAGCTTCACTGGGCCCCTCTGATGGATCACGGTTTATGAACTCACTAGGCAGTGAGGAGTTCGGCGAACTCATGAGAGTTACAGAGACCATCACGTAAGGCCCGACTCTCGCAAGAGTCTAATAAGCTTGCTCCAACTACTCAAGAGCTTAAACTGTGTGTGATTGATTAAATTGAAATTTAGTACCGCCAACTAGGACAAGGATCATCTAGGAAATCCCTTGCTAACAAAGCATAAAAGGATATAAAAGTATATATGATGCATCAATAATATAGAAAATAATCAAAGCATGCATTACATAAATAAAGCAAGAGCATCATTACATCATTATCAAAATAGCATGAGAAAACTTGTATCATTTATAGTTCTGAAAACAGTTACAGTGGCAAATCAAAATAAAACCATTTTACAATTCTCCGGTGAAGCCTAATGCTGTCAAGTACTGTTGTAAATTTTCTTAGAAATTAACTTGGGCAGTAGCGTGCTCCAAACGAGCAGTTGAGATCATTCAGGCAGGATCAGGGAGGCCGGCCAATTTCTCTTCTAATAAGACTATGAGTTCTTCAGTCTTTATCAATTCGGACCTTTCAGAATCTATGGAATGAAAACTGCAGTCTATCTTTTCTTATACCCTCTCGATATTTAGCCTCTCCTCTGAACTTTGCTTTTCCAGCTACGCAATCTCTTACTTCAAAAGAGAAATACGATTCTGGAAGATTGCTTCGTTATCAGTGAAGGTCTTCAGTTGCTCTTGCAAAGATGATTGTTCTTGATCGTGGTGAGACACGATCGGAGCAAGTTGAGAAACCTTTTCCTTGGAGTATGCCAGCTGCTTCTTGTATTCTGAGATTTCAAGTGGAATAGTCAGAGTGTCAGCTAAAGACAAAGCAGTTATTGAATTATGAAACCTTAAGAGGGCATTACGCATAATAGAAACATCGACTTTGACCATTCCTGCGGTGCTATCCAGTACTTCCAAAGTAGCAATTAGATTAGGCCATTGATCAGGATCTTTAAACATTTCAACGATCGCTAACACGAAATTCTTGATCAATGCCGATTTATGTGAGAAAACTTTCTCAAAAGACAATGCGTTTACTGAAGTTCCTATGGAGCCAGAGATTATTGCACCACTTTGAGATATATTCCCTGTCAAGACGTAAAAAATACAAAATTATAATTTTTGTGCAGGCAATATAAAGGAATGAAGATAGGAGAAAGAAGTACCTTTTGTTGATGTGGGAATAGCAAGTGGTTCAGTCTCTCTAGTCAAAGGAGACCTAGGAGCCACCATTTCAGCAAAAGAAGGGGCCATAGCTTTGGTGCTTGAAACAACAACGGTAGAAATAAGCTGCACAGTTGGCTCCACTAGAGAAGCCATTTCACGTTCGGTGCTTGAAGCAACCGTGATCGGAGTGGGTAGATCAGTGGGCTCCATTGGAAAAGCAATATTGTGTACCATTAAGAGTGGAGGAATTAAAAACCTTGGCGAAGCTCTTGGCATGACGGATGGCAAGTTCGAAGGAGAGGCGTTATTTACTCCTGTATTTGCCGCTTGATTGCCTAAGACAAAATGTGTGAGATAAGGAAGAAAGAAAGAAAGGACGAAGGCAAATAATGATAATAAAACTTCCTTACATGGTGAGTTCTCGTATTCCCCGTAATCAAGGAGTTCACCTTCTTCCTCCTCTGTGATAGGCGAAATTCTCGCAGGTGCGGCTTCAAAAGTTGAGGGTATATACCCCTCGTCAGTTGGAGCCTCCTCCACAGCTGTATCATTATTATCACTGATATCAATATCTCCTTCTTCATAATCATCATCTTGATCCTCTTCTTTCGTTACACTTTCATCTGAAGCAGTACGTTCGGATGAAGAAGATGAACTCTCATCGCTGGAATCTTCTTCACTTGATTCTTCAATAATAACTTATTTTCCTTTAGAGGGAAGAGATTACTAGCCTTCTGGTACGATCTCTGTAACGGTTACAACTGGAGAAACTTGGGCTGCAGTCCCTGCTTGGGGAGAAGATTGGGCACGGGTCTTAGACCTAGTCATTGGGAAAGAAGTCAGCTACTAAGAGACAAACGAGTCCTAGAAATAGGCGAAGGCATTGACTGTTGTTGAGGGTGAGCAGAAGAAGAGGGCTAGTCTGGAGGATTGTCGACATTCTCTAGCTCAAGGGAAGCCTCTTCTACAACTCCCCTTCATGGGCACTGAAGAGGGATTTGTTCAAATTCACGGGTGTCACCATACGCTGTCTAGCCCTTAAGAGTGTTGTTGGGTTTTATTTCATGGATAGGCTCGTCTATGGAGATGTATACGCACCGATGTCCAGCCGAGGGCGCATGACTTGTCTCAGTAATGAAACCGATCCCTGCTTCATTATCACGACCCTTGAGTGAAGGAGGAGGAAGCCATACAAGCTTATTTATCGGTTGACTCTTCTTAACTAAATAGGATTGGTGTACCCACCATCTCATATGATTATATGATGCCTTGGGTGTACGATTGCAACGTGGAGTGATGAAAGAAGAATTGGCTTGACCCAGTAGTTATTTCTAGATCATTTCCCAGTTGAAAGGGCCAGTGCCATAGCTCCGCATCCTTCTGGTTGCAAGTCCACAATCTTTCGACACTCCTTGATCAAAACCAAACTGCGGGCGAAGCGGCTTGGATAGTATGGCTCGCGCCAGAATTCAGTCCCCTCTCTCAACAGGAGGCTGCATGATTTAATTGATATAAAGAAAATTCTTTTCTCCACTGAGAGTGAGTCTGTATCTGTTTTCTCCGTATCCATGGCGCAGTGAGGCAGGATGAAATGAAAATAGTTGATTTTATCATCTAAGGCAATGACATCCTTCGCCCAGTCATAGGATCTTTTCTCCATGAGCCTTTTTTAGAAGAAATAGAGAGGAACCCGGGAAGGGTGGACATAGCCCTTCTCAGGCGCTTCAAAGGTCCAAGGGAAGTAAATGCTAAGCCAACTGAGAAAATAGTGTCATGGCATATATGTTGAGGCAGAACCGACGAATGGGCTTTTTATGTGCATGCGATTTCTCCAAAGCCTTTGTAGATCAAACAGAGTACTGGAGGAGCGAGAGAAAATTTGGTTCCTTCAGCCATAGCGCTTGCAATGACAAACAGAGATGGGCAGATGGCATCTATGGACTTAGAACTGGGGAAGACTACCACACTCAACCAATAAGCGATGAACGCCGCAAGTTCTCCATAATTTGAATAGTCGGCGCGACCTTTTATGTTCTGGCGAAAGCGTTCAATCTCCCGCATATGGTCACCGTTAAACCTGAAAGACGAATAAATAAACGGTGGGTTATATACATATCAAGATGTGAAAAGAAGAGATGTAGGAAAAGGATTCCCACTTGAAAGCCCGACTAAAATGAGTTACCCATAACATGGGATGGATTTTGTGAATGTTTGGGAACTTAGACATTTCCCTAAACAACTCTGTGGTTGACTCAGAAATGGAGGGGACTCGATCGGGCGAGGACACGAAGGCAAAATCCTCATTGGTAGGAACGAATTCATCAAAATATTTGCCTGTTATTGGCAATCCAGTGATCCTATAGATATCCTAGAGGGTAATGCTCATTTCCCCTTCTGGGAGATGGAAGGAATTGGTGGATGGACACCAGTAGTTGAGGAACGACTTCAGGATAGAAGCTTCTTTGTAGAATGGGAATGATGTAGCTTCAATGGCATGGAAGATGTGGACCTTTGACAAAGCTCCAGCATACTTTGCCAGTATTGCGGTGGCCCACTCGGAGTAATAGTTGCGTGGAGCAAGGAGGCCTCTCGTTCTGAACTCTTCTGGACTCCATATAAGCGTACGGTGGCTGAAACGTTGTTTAAGCATCTCGTAGAAATAGGTGGGGTACAAGTTGAGGACATCGCAGGTAGGAACGAGGAAGATCATAGGGTGGATGTCTCCTACTTTCTACCTCGGCTTAGGTGGCTGCAAAATGCCCTCCAGTAATCTTGGCTCTTTGAAAGACCAGGATTCTAAATACGCTAGCCTTTCTACGATAAAGTGGTCTCTAGGCTCGCAGACTAGCATAGAATGGTGGCGATGAATGTCGACTGGGATTGAGACAATGCCCTGTCTATAGGGATTGTCGAATCTGATGGTACCCTAAATCTTGTGGATAGATTCCCAGGAGCTGTTAAGTTTCTTTCTGTTGTGCTCCTTTATTTTCTCCTGGAATTCTTGGGCCTTGTCGCGGCGGTGCTTCTTAGGTCTGGAAGGAGGAGGAGTGTTGATGTTTTAATTTAAACCAATTTGATTTAAATGATTTTAACTCACAAGTATACGAATTAAATGTAGATATGGTATGTATTACGAGATCGTTTCCACGAGGGCTGGTTGTCACAATTTGAAATTTATGACTCTTCTTAACTAATCTAACAAATATTTTAGCAAACTAATAACAAAAATTTATGAAAAATAATTGAGAGCAATGAGGAAAATTCAATCGAGGAGAAGACTAGGACTTTCGAATCCACCCCTAATTATCCTAACCCTTGTTTTACCTGTTGATTCACCCAAATTCAGGTTGATATAAATTTAATAAACAAAGCACATCATATGTCCTTGGTCGGGCACACAATGTATAATCCTTTAAAGCATATGGATCACATCTTTCCATCCATGGTCAGGCATGGAGAGATGTAGATTCCTGTTTCTTCCTTTATAGGAAACCTGTTCATGGTCAGACAAAAGCACCTAGTTAAGATTCCAAACAACATCCATATCTAGACTTTGGTTGAGCTCATAGAATGGAGAAGCATGGAAATTATAGTTAAGCGCACTAGAAAAAGAAACAAATTAATCAGATTAAAATAAATTCAACATAGACAAGAGTTATTCAAATTAGGGGTTTCATCTCAGCCCTAACTGAGAAGTATAGCAATCCATAAAATTAAATAGAAAGAAGAACAAATAAGATAGAGAAAAGAAAAGTATAAAGATCTCCCTTCTTTATTCCTCTCTCTCTCTCTCCTCTTTCTTCTCTCTCTCTATCCTTGGCTCTGACTCTCCTCAAGCTCTGGATCCTGCTCTCCCCACTATTCAAACCGAGACCCTTTGCTTTTATAGCTATGAAGGGCGGTGACAAGGCTGGAGTTGGCTGAAAAAGCTTTCGCAGCAACAACAATGCAACTCCCTTACGTAGCTGAATTCGGGGCTTCCAAAAACTCATTTTCCTTGCATGTTGTCCGTGAAATCAATGCCCCTGGGACAGTTTTGAGTGGCCTACATGATGGACGGTTTGGATCTTGAATCCGATCAACATCGAGACCATACCACAGCCTGCAAATCAGGCTGCGGTCAGTCGCGGAATAGGGAGTGCAGGTCTCATCTGTTGTGACACTGGCGGAGCCCATTCCTTCTTTATTTTAGAAAATCCACTCCGTCCATTGGATGGAGGAGGAAAATTTAGTTAGGAATATGTAGTTTTCACCTTCCGTTGATGAGGCCCACATGATATTATATTCTGTCGTTCGTCCAACATTTAAACGGCCAGGATTCCATTATCTTTGTTTCTTCGAATATCGTCACCTAGGCCTTGGTAACATGGGCCTTAGAGAGCCAATGGACAGTCCGGATTGTCGATATGGACAATAGGTGGGGCCTACAACTCTAGCGTCCAATCGGACAGCGTTAACGCTGTTGAAAATGGAATTTTCCATTTTTTTAAGGGATGTAGTCGGTCAAACCGACTTTGACCGCCTAATATTATCCAGTGCACATCGAATGCACTTGTGCATTGTGCACTCTCAACTCTGGTAAAGTCCATGATGATGGATATGAAAGATCCGTTCCGTCCATCTCTTCTCTCATATCTTTTAAACAGTTGAGACTAAAATTAAGTCATATCCAGATTGCAGGTGGGCCCCAAATCAAGAATTTAGGGGCTAATCTGTCCATTAGGCCACTTCCCGATATATCCAATGGCTAAAATTTAATATGTATGGTTTATTTATGGGCTCCAGTAGATGTATGAAGTTTCGAGCGAATTGGATAGCGGGAACCCTGTGATCTTGCATTCTGGACCAATTTCAGGCCTCTTTAACGTGAACGGCTTGATTTCCTTGGACCCTGGCATGTAAATCCTTCAATATTGGTCTTTTGGAGTCTGTCCCTTGCTCTGGTGACTTCGGAGCATTAAATCCATGCTTTTAATATGCTTTTTGAATCAACACTCTTTATTTCATCCTGCAACAAAACACAATTAAACTATGGCATTAAGCATTATATGTTGGTAAAATCTAGTAATAATCGGGGTGTAATATGCAATATTTGACCCTCATCAAGTATCCTCTCAAGCAGGTGGCCTCTGGCTGCTCGTCTAATAGTGGGCTGTTGTTTTCAACCAGTTCTCCCAATCATATTCACGACCATGCTTGGGAGGCCTCTCGAGATCGCCCATGATTATAGCTTGACGAATGGGAGATGGAAGCGATTCGATATGGGAAGAGAAATTAAAAGTAGGAAGAATGGGCTCTTTTATATAGGCAGGATGCCTAGGTGTGGTCTTGAACCGTTTACGAGAGGGTCACGCAGGAGAAGACGGTGATTCGGCTGTTTGAGGGGTTGCCGAATGATAGGCTTCGGTATTTGGGAGTTCTTGATAGGAAGGTTGCTCAGAAGGAGGGTCTATGACAACAAAGGTTCTTTTTGTATGAGCCATGGTTCAGTGAAGCTGGAAAAGTTAGAAAAAAGCTAAGTCAGAAAGATATTGATTGCCCGGATTGCCCAACGAAAGGTGCTTGAGGGGGCAACACAACAACTCAAGGCCTTGCGCGATGAAAAATTGTTGCGCGGGTTACACAACTAAGCACGGTTACACGGGTGTAAAAAAATTCAAAAAAAATGAAGTCTAGCTCTGGAAGTGGAGAATGAGGAAAATCACAAATGCTGGGCTATTTATAGAGGCAGGGCTCGAGTACCATACACGGATTTCTGTTGTGCGGGTTGCGCAACTGCCATGAGTCATGACAGATTTTAGTTGAAGATTGATCCATATTCTTTGATTCAGGGAAACAAAGCAACGAATCAAGGGGGCATCTGTTGGAGCATGAAAAATCATGAATCATGAAGAAGGATTCAGAATTTGGAAAGAACTAAAAGATGAGTGAATAATGAAAAAGAGGAAGAAAGGATTCTGTTGCGTGGATTGCGCACCCGATTGCACAAGAAAACTAGCAGTCAATTAGATGATCTGAGTAGTGCAGAGGGGTGCGCGGGTAGCATGGTTAACTCTGACTTGCGTAGAGTGTTGCGCGGTTAACAAAGAGTATTTCGGTGAACGCGGACCGCGTAACTGGGTGCGCTGGTTAGAGAGGTAAGACTACCGTTGTGCGAGCAACGCAAGTAAAGGCAGAGATAGATTAAAATGAACGGTTGAGATTGAAGTAAAGTGGGGCCCATGGCACAGAAATTGAAGTGTCACACCTGTGAAGTCCTATAAATACCTCACTCCCCTCTTCAATTGGGATGAAAGGTTTTCTAAAGGAAGGCGAAGCTCTAAAGATAGATTGAAGGTGAGAAGACAAGTCGGTTGCGTGGGTCGAGCGACCTAGGTACTTAGTTGCACTGACCTCGCAACAAGTTGTGCGGTCCCACAACCAAGGTACTTGGTTACGTCGACCTCGTAACAAGTTACGCGGTTCTTAACATCAAGCATTGTGTTGCGCCGACCACGCAACATGTGTTCCAGTCGAGTGGGTAGTGCAACCAGGTCATCATGTGACCAAGGTAAAATGGGGCTGAAATGCTGCCAGAATCACGGAAGTATAATCTTCACTGCTTCAAAACTCTCTCCTTTGTACAATGGACGAGTTCAAAAGAGAGATGGGTTGAATAGCTTCAACATTCCTCCTAAGTCTTGGGAGATGACCAAAGCAACTGTCGAAATACTGACGAATTCAAGATTTGACATACAAGCTTCATTGTTACAATATTTGTTCATTTCAAAGTATTCTATCTTGGAATCAAGGGATTTGAAAGGGATGTATATAAACTAAGAATTAATAAGCGTCATGATTATTGTATGAAATCTCTTTGTTATATTTGAATAAAGTAATTCTCCCGAATCGAGATGCATTTTTTTTTGTTCAAAACAGTTCTAATAATATGTTTATCTTTAGGTCTAGGAACAAGATACCAGACATTATTTTGAACAAATTGATTAAGTTCTTCCTGCATAGCAACTATCCAATTTTCATCAGAAAGAGCTTCCTTTACGTTACTCGGTTCTATCTGCGAAGTGAAACATACGTAATTACATATGTCTTCAAGTTGACTATGAGTGCGTACACTAGTGAGAGGGTTTATAAGAATTTGAGAAGTTGGATGATCTTTAACACTCCTCAATTCAGAATCAGTTTGATTTGATGAAGTATCTTTTTTGTCAGTCAAAAGAACTTCATCATTATCTGAACTTGGGGCAGGTGTATTCAAGTGATCGTCTATGATCACATTTATAGACTCTTGAATAACACCAGTCCTCTTGTTCAATACATGATATGCACGACTATTTAAAGAGTATCCTAAAAAGATACCTTCGTCACTCTTAGTGTCAAACTTTTTCAGATTTTCCCGATCACGTAGAATATAGCACTTGCTACCAAAAACTCAAAAGTATTTGACAATGGACTTCTTATCAAACCATAATTCATACGTCATTCTATTATTAGATTTACAAGTATAAACACGATTAATAATATAGCAGGCGGTATTCACTGCTTCAGCCCAAAGATTTCTAGGGAGCTTCATACTATTTAACATTACATTTTCTATTTCTTGAAGCACTCTATTTTTCCTTTCCACAATTTCATTTTATTGTGGTGTTTTGGGCGCAGGGAATTCATGCGATATTCCCTGATCGCTACAAAATTTTTCAAAACTGCTATTTTCGAACTCAAATCCATGGTCACTACGGATCTTACATACTTGAGAACCTTTTTCAGTTTGGATTCGTTTGATAATCTTTTTCACTTCATCAAGTATTTCTGATTTGTCCCTTAAGAATGTTATCCAAGTAAATCTGGTATAATCATCCACAATTACCAAGATGTATTTTTTGCCACCACGACTCTCCATTCTGGTTGGTCCAACAAGATCCATGTGGAGAAGCTCGAGTGGTCTTGATGTGGCATTGGAGTTCACTTTTTTATGAGAGCTCATAGTTTGTTTACCATACTAGCATTCACCACATTTAATCTACTTTTTACAACTTAGGAAGACCTCTAATAAGTTCTCCTTTCTCAATTTGTATAAGTTACGGTAGTGCACATGTCCAAGGCATTTATGCCATAATTCTATCTCATTGGTATGGACCATGTAGCACGATTGACTACATGAGCTACCATCACTTACAATATAACAGTTTTCAGAAGTTCTGCGACCAATTAATATTACAGAACCCTTTTTATTTATAATTTTACAACCTTGATTGAAAATTTTCACACTATGGTTATTATCACATATTTGAGATATGCTCAACAGGTTTTGTTTTAGTCCCTCAACATATAAAACATTCTTAAATAAAGGGAGGTTATAAAGTTAGATCGTACCTTGGCCAATAATCTTGTAGTTGCTACCATCACCAAATGCGACTGATCCATCAGTCATATCTTTAAGATCGGTGAATAAAGTCTTGTCACCTGTCATATGTTTGGAACATCCACTATCCAGGTACCACTTTGAATGATTTGTTGCTTTGAAAGCAATGTGGGCAACCAAGCAGGCAACCTTAGGAACCCATTTCAAAACTGTTTTGGGTTTAGGAGTATAGTTGGTCTTCTTATGTCTGTCGTTGTAAGAATGACCTATAGAGTTAGATTTTAAGAGCTCCTTGAGTAGATCAAATATCTTTTCAACTAGTGGGTTTCGATTCTGATTTTTGAAGTTGACATGGCTACTTTTAGGTTTTTGAAAAGATTTTAAATTTTTAGAAAAACTTTGATAAGTACTTTTCTCTTTTGAGTTTGAGGACTCTCTTTTATCAAACTTAGGAGTATTCTCCTGTTTAGGAGGTATATTCTTATCATAGCCCAACCCAGATCTGTCACCACATTTTCTTAATCCGGATAATAGTTTCTCTAACTTTGGATCACCTTGGGCATATCTCCATGTGTCTTTTAAACTCAAAAGAGAAGATACTTCATCTTTAATTTTCTCATTTTTAGATTTTAGATTTTCAATCAGGGAGGTTTTGAATTCTAAATTGCATTTTGATTTTTTAAAACAATCTAAAATTTGAGATTTTTCTAAAACAAGTGATTCAAAACATTCTTTGAGTTTAGAAAACTTTTCTTTTTGAAGTTTAAGTTTGACAGCAATTTTACAACTTTCCTTGTATAGGGCATTGTAAGCATCTTGAAGATCATCTTCATTTTCACATTCACTATTCAGATTTTTCTCACTATTTGAATCATCATGATCTGAAAAAGTGAACTTGGCTAGAGTCATAAGGGCTTTTACTTCATTGCCCAACTCAGTTTCAGAATCTTCTGATTCAGAAGAGGCATCAAAATCAGATGATTCATCCCAGGTAGCCAACATACCCTTCTTTTTTGGTTTATCCTTTTTAGGACATTTGTTTGCTAAATGCACATATTCCTAACATTGACTATCTTTCAAAGACTTCTAAGTTTTAGATTTAAGTTTAGATCTTTTCCTATCATTTGATTTTTTAAAATATACCCTTTTCTTGCTTTTGAAAATTTTATAAAACTTCTTTGCTAAAAGAGCCATATCATCTTTAAAATCAGAATTTTCTTCAGAAATACATTTAGAAGATTTTAGAGCGATAGATTTACCTTTAGGAGCTTTAAATTTTAACTCATAGGTTTGTAAAGAACCAACTAGTTCTTCTACCCTCATATTATCCGTATCATGAAGTTCCTGAATCGCGGTTACTTTAGAGTTGAACCGTTCAGAAAGAGAGCGTAGTATCTTTATACAAACTTTACTTTCTGGGATTTTATCGCCAAGATCCCACATCGAGTTTACAATGTCATTTAATCTTGTGTAAAATTCCATAAACATTTCATTTTCCTCCATATGAATTTCTACAAATTTGGTTGTGAGAGTTGGACTTTAGATTTTTTGACAATTGTAGTACCCTCGTGTGTCATTTCTAATATATCCCAGGCTTGCTTTGCAGTATCACAGCATATGATTCTTTTGAACTCATCCGGTGATAGTGCACGAGTGATTTCATTTAGTGCTTTTGCATTGGCACTACTCTCATTGTTTTAAAGGGTGGTCCAAGAGAAATAAGGAGTTACTCTCATTGATTTTGAACCATCGATTCCAGTTACTTCAGTGGTAGGAGGATTCCATTCAGTCACTATGGGTTGCCACACACTCTCATCCATTGATTTGAGGAAGATCCTCATCCTGGCTTTCTAATAGGCATAGTTGGAGCCATCAAAGGGTGGAGGCCTAGTGACTGATAGGCTATCAAAATTTAACATCTTTATATAGTTTAGATCGTTAGCTCAGGAATTAAATCCAAATAAAAAGTAATAAGAGCAAGCTATTAGGCTCTGATACCACTTGAAATGTCCTAGTTATATGTCCTAGAGGGGGGGTGAATAGGACTATGCCAAATTAAAAGTATTACAGCGGAATAAAATCAAGAGATAGCTAAATAGAAATAATTCAATTCTTAAAGCTAAAATAAAAGTAACCTCAATAAACTAGTATTGAGAGGTTGATACAAATTCAGTTCTAAGGACAACTTTATACTATAAAAACCAAGATTTTATGGCAGGACAACCTTATTTCTAGAATGTTCTTTGTATCAAAAACTCAAACCAAAGAGGAATAAATAAATAGCAAAGAATTGAAATAAATTGCAGAAATTTAAATCTAAATTATTACACCATTCCCCACTGTGCTTGAAATGAAAAAATTATAACATTCATATCCACACGTACATTCTACAATTTTGAATGATAAAAGATAGAAAGTATAAATCACACATCAACAAAATACAAAGACTTATAGTGGTTCGCCTGTGTGTATACCAACTATTATAAAATAGCCACACAGATTGCTACTCCACTCTTAATATCCTCACACAGGGGATATCAGTGTTCACTATCAAAATAGGTTTCACAGGTTCACCTAAAACCTTCACAATTGTGTCTTTTTGACTTGGGCTTACACAATTCAAAAACCCTCTGTCTGAGTTTTTTGGCTCTCCTCAAATAACCACACAATGAGATTTTTCTGGCTCAATCTCAAAACAAACCAACAAGAAATGTAAATTATAATAAATGTAAAATACCTGGATTTCACCTTTCGTAGTAGCTCGGAAGAACCAATCAGAGTAGATGATTGAATGTAGAAGTTCAAAGTCCAATACTCACTTTAAAATGGTTCTAAGTTCTAATTGATTTTAAGTTAAACCAAATAGGTTAGTTGTATTTGATTTTGATTCAAAGAAGAAGGAATTATAGAATTTTCTCCTTTTCAAATCAGATTGGAATGCAGATCAAAATCAAATAACAATAAGCTAACAAAAGGAATATAAATTATGCACAAAGTAGCTTAAAATGAACACAAACTTATCTTAGAGTGGATCCTTGATTTTACTTGAATTTCTATATGAAACTCTGAAATTCATGGTCAATTTATAGTAGCAGAAATCTCGTCTATGAGTGGTCTTAAGGACACTTTGGCTGGTCATAGCAGAACGGATTTTTGAATATTTAGGCACGATCGGATAAAAACTGTTCTTCGACTGGTCGTAGGTTGTCTACGACTGGTCGTAGGCCCTCTACAATTGGTCGTAAGCTACTCAAAATTGGTCGTAGGATCACCAATTTCATCGCTAGAGTTTGAATCATAGAATTAGGACTGATCATAAGACAAGTCGACACTGTTCACACGACCGGTTGAATAGTCTCTAGGACTAGTCGTAGCTTACCCAGAAATTTTTAAAAATTTGTAACAACTTACGACTAGTCTTGAAATTTTTAAGTCTGGTCGAGGCAATGCTAGGACTAGTCGAACAAGGTCCAGGACTAGTCTTAGAATAGACCAAAATTATGTATAAGCATATAGTTTGAATTATGTATTCAAAATGACCTACCCTAAGGTCAATCTAAGGTCTATCATACCTGGAACATGAAGTATGAACATTAAACTTCATTCATTCAATGAAGGTATACCTTTAAACCTTATCAAGCTTGAGTTCTCGCACTGGATGTAGGTTGATCTTAAGATATTCAAAAGCTTGAACTTAAACTTCATTTCGACTTGCACTTGAGTCTAGTACTCTTTATCGATGTAGTTTTGAACATTTATACTTATAGGCATTTGACAAAGTACATGGCTTGTCTTGACTTGAAGTCAATCAACGTACTTGACTAGAAGCACTTGCGAAGTAGTGTCTTGAACATATATAAATCAACATATAAACACAAGACAGAGATAAAGGTTATGGCACCACAGAATTTGACAACCAATAGAGCATATGACTACAACAATTACACATAGGAAGATCAATTCAAAGCGTCTGCCTCAACCAGATGTGTACACAAGCTCGCCATAGGTAAATCTAAGCTTCACATCCCATGTCCCAAAACACCAGGTATTTAAACCCTTAAAACAAGTTAGAAGATTATAGGGTTTTCAAGTTAAGAAAACTTTTTCAAAACTAGAAAATCTCTAAGTTTTCTTGCTTTGTCAATTTTATCGATACATATCTCGATATGATCGACCTATGATGTCGATGTCCTTGATGAAAAATCGATTCCATTGGAATGAGGAAAAAAGTGTCCAGCAACTACACATATCTCTGAATGGATTTATCGATGTATCGATATAGCTATCGATACTATTGTGTAACGCCCGTGAAAAACCCGTACTTGGGTTCGAGTACCAATTCGACCCGAAATCGCGTAGAATTAATTTCCATGGGAATTAAGCGTAAGTTAGCTAGCGCAACGCTAGAGTAGCTGGGAAATAGTCCCTGATCACTTTAAATACGTTCTGCAAGACCCAAATCGAGTAGAACAAACAACTCTACAATACTCTATAACCTCGGATCAAACTCTAAGCGGGTTTGTTCTCTGGACCATATTGAAATTTCATATTGGATTTAGACCACGCGTCGAAGGTCCGATACCTCCTATCTTAGACCGTTAGAACCGCCCAGCTGGACTTGACAATCATCTCGAAAATCAAGTCAAACCGATAATCACAGACTATTTTGTTGAACCCGGACTGAAGCGACCGCGAATAGGGACGAATTTGGAATTTCAAATTCAAATCTGGCACACGACTTGACGCGTCAGTATTAAGCGTTCTGACCGTCAGAATTCATCCAGATTACACCCTCGGATCAGGAAAAATTTCTATTTATTATCAAGAGACTTTCAGCCCTGATCTACGTGCGGTGACCGCTGAACTGAAACTGGTCCGCCACGTGCGATCTGTGAACCCTGCCAGATTGAAAACTTAATACGAGGTACATCTGGTACACATGAGCTTAAGTCCGATCACAATCGACCAGGGGACCACCAGAAAGCAGTTTTTGGACCGAAACAGCCCCGAAATGGATAGGCACCAAGTAAACTTCGTCCCGGAGCCTATTTTCGACGATTTTAAGCTTATAAAAGGGGTTGAAACCCTCATTTCTCCCTTCCATCCGAAAATTGCAACCCTAGGAGAAAAAGAGAGAGAGTTTGAGAGAAAGAGAAGAAGAGAATTTTCCCGCTTCTGAGCCCCTGACAGTTGCTGCTTCAGCACTTCTTTCCAATCACCTGGCTGGTGATTTCTCCACTTTTTCAGGTATAAAATAACCCCAAAAACTTGCTGATTTAGGGTTTACTTAGATGCATAACATGTTAGCTAACGTATTCCATAAATCAGGCTCTCCTACTGCCGTAGACGAAGCGTACACGCTCCGTTCAAAATCCCGCAACCGTAAGAGACTAGGTGAGGATTTTAGACGCTTTGATTGACGGTTTACAACGCTTTCAATGTCGTTTAATAGTAGATTATCGACGGCATCGCCGTTTGACATGTACAACATGCTCTCCGTTTCCTGTTTCGTAAATTAACGAAGAATATGAGATTTAGGGCATTTTAGTCATTTGTAGGAAGTACGGTCTACATGCATATTTTGCTGACGTGATTGACATGGTTTGTCGCCGCATTAGGGAGTTAGGAATGCTTGCATAATCAGTTTGGCGAAGAGATTCGCCAAGTTGCGCATTTTGGGTCGACATACTATATATGGACTTAAGTGTGTAGTGTATGTGTTTGTATAAATGCTTGTATTAGTATGTATTGAATTAAATGATGTTATGTAGTAGTTTGAGATTGATTTCTTGATTAATATGCTGACCTAAATGATTTCCTACAAGTTGACCTTATGCATGATTGCATTACATGCATAGAAAGCATGCCTTGAAGATTTGCTTAAGTTGAATGTTATAACATATGTTAACATGCTCACATGATGTATTTCAATTCCAATACATTTGCATATTGTGTTAATATGATTCCATAGATGTGTGGGACTAGACTTAGTCCAGGCAGTCGGTAACCGAGCGAATTCGTGGCTGACTGGTCATAGCCACGAACGACGCGTCGATGAACGTGATTCGTGTTGAGAGTTGGCGGCAGTGGTTAGGCCACGCGAAGTGTTTTACGCACTTCATGTCGTTCAACTTGAGATGCGATCGCGCTAGTCGAGCCCGTCAAGTAACCCGACTGGCCGATGTATGTTCACCTTGTATGTGTCATAACTGCTTGAACCTAGGGTACTGAACTTACCATTGTAAACCCTATTAACCGTGGTACCTTGATCCACGAAGACTCATGAGCCGGGCATGGTGGTATGGGACACCGTGGTCGAGCTGTCGGCCTATGCTGGGGCCACAAACCTCCCCGTAGTGACCAGTGAGCACCTTGACTCGTGAGCAGATTATGGTGGTATGGGACACTATATTCTAGCTGTCGGCCTACACTGATCAGGCGACGAGCCCTTTGTAGTGACCGTGAGCGTATTCTGAGTCCACGGGAGGCGACGACTCTTCCGTTGCAGTAGAGTACGGTAGGCCTGTATTGATAAGGTGATGGGGGAGCGGTGCAACGAGTGCGAGCAACAGCCCTGGCAGCCCTTGCAGTGACCTACGAAATATACATCGTATGAGATTACTAGGAGTGACGACCCTAGACAGGATCTGTGTTGGGATTGATACAAGGGAAGTACCATAGTTTCCCAATCCTGCTGTTTGAATGGACTAATAATAACTTGGAAATCATATCACCATAGCATTGCATGTGCCTGGAAGATGTGGAGCACTCTAGGGAGTGTGGCATGCCGCGGTCGTAAGATGTTGCCGCATGAGGGTGACCGTCGGTGAGGGCATACATCACGTCATATCATCTTGCATTAACAACAGTATTAGGATTGTCTGATTTACTGCTTTACTATTATCGCGTGATTGAATTGTGAACATGCTAATCTTTGCTCTATGATTCCACTGAGTTGATCACTCATTCCCACGTTACGGGATGGTGTTTGCAACACCCACCAGACCCTGTTGTAGTTGTAGGTGAGGACGAGATCCAGGAGGTGGAGCTAGATATTGACGAGGACCAGGATGAGTTCTCGTATATGCAGTACCACGACGGCTTCCCGTAGGCGACCTGGATCGAGGGGACATTAGTGGGACTTTCTTTTGAACATTATTCTTTTGTTATGTATATGTAAATGAGACTCAGAGATGTTGTCATACTTTGGAGACAGATGAGATTACTTTGTTTTTCCATACAGTGATATATACATTGTTTAGTCTTCCGCTTGCTTTTATCACTGGATCTGAAGTATGAATTGCAGTTTTGGTATACTTTTACTCATGTGAATGCTTTAAATCAGACAACATTGAATCATAACCATTTTTGTTGCATAAGTGACGGTCTGGAACTCGGGAGTTGAGTTTATACACGACCCTCGATTTTCAGGGTGTTACAAGTTGGTATCAGAGCATGAATAAGAGTATACTGGGCCTGGGTTATGGTCTTGCGACATACGCTGTCATTTTCTTTGACTTAGGTGGGTGCAAGAAGGGTCTAGAAACACTTCTAGGATCGCAGATTCGCCGATAGGCGAAGTCTATTAGGATCGATCGCAAGATCGAGTCTGTAACGTATCTTGGGTCGCGTAAAGCAACCCGAATTACTTCTAAGCTGTAGGAAGTCTGGTGGGGACTTCCTATGGGCGGTTTTAAACCGCAAAAGTAAATCCTTGGGCCGTGGGATGACCACGACTCCTGTAATCAATCGCCAGGGCTTAAAAAAACCCCGTTTCGCCAAAAATTCGTAAAATTCCTCCTCTAAACACTCTGACCTTCAGTTCCTTCTTATCCATTTCATGTTAGGCATCACACCTAATGTGAAATTAACACAAATTAGTACTTTCACAAAGTTTTACAGTGAATAGTAAAATTTCATGAAAAATGGACATAAGGCCATTCTAACTTCACTTTCTTTAGTAACTAAGGATAGATGTACTGGCTCCTTCTACCCCAAATTCATATGCTGCATCATATGGTTTGGTATTCGGGATTGCGATGTGGACCCGGAAATCCCCGAACGCATATTTGGGCTCATACAGACCAAATTACTATGAACTAGGGGGTGGGACATGACTTTTTGGGACCCTGGGACCATGGGGGACCAGACCCATGGGGTCCCACCAGCCAACGTGAAAGTTGGCCGGCGGTGCCATCGCCGGTCGGGCGATGCATTGACGATCGGCGGTGTCCAAATGAGCTGCTTTTCGGGCGCACGCCCTTAAATGGGATGCACATCATCCTTAGGTACCTCCCATCTCACAAAAACTCCCAAATCTTATCCCTCCTTCACAAACAGCCCTCTACATAGCCCTATTTTCGATTTTCAGCAACCCACTCCAAACCTCAGCATCCCAAAACACTTCTAGAACCCTCCTTGGCCAAAACCGACCACCACCCATCACTTATTGGGTGTTGGCAGCCTCTTTCCTTGAAGATCTCACCATTTGGAGCTCCAAAATCCCCCAAATAGAGCTGAAATCGTGAGGTGCTCCATTCTATCTTTTTGTTCGTATTTCCCTTTGAAACTATAGCCTTGGGAAGCTTGAAGCATCCCTCTACGACGCCTAGATTTCCTTTTCTCAGATTGGGCAGCCATTTCTCTGCATTTTCGGCGTTTTTCATGGCTTTTATGGAAGCCATTTTGAGTCTTTTGTCACTCTCATCCATCCTGTCTTTGATGGGTAAGAGGAAAATCGTGACAGACGAGGCTGGGCCGAGCCACCCTGCTCAATCGAGAAGACCGCGGGGTGGTGCCGCGAGTTCAAGCACCGCCGTAAGTCCAGCTGTAGTCCTGGAGTGCCGTACAAAGCGAGATTTGGATCCCCATGCACACCTTGGACGAACAATTCTTTCGGAGATGCCTCATGGCCAATACACTGATCGTAAAGTGTTATTTGAGGCAGACGTAGATGGACGATTGTTCGGTGAGTATCTGTTGTTCGAACGCATTGAAGCTGCGCACTGGGGTCCGATCTTTGAAGCTCGCGCTCGTGCTAATGTGAGCACCGTTCGTGCCTTCTATGCTAGCATCCAGAATCCTACCTTGGAGCCTTTGCAGTTCAAAATCCCTTTTGGTAGAGATTGGATGGCTACGATCGACGTTCGGTTGATTGCGCGACTTCTCAACGTGCCTCTAGGTGATGTGCATCCTAGTGAGAAGAATTTGAGGACTAGACGTGAACGAGATCGCCGCACCAGGTTTCTGTGGGGTAAATTGGTTCCATGGCAGCCTAATAATAGCCTCAAGGCGACGTACATGTCTGAGGATTTGCGCCTGCTGCACCATATCTGCACGTTCAATGTTTATCCTAGGTCGATGAACCGCATTGAATGTACACGTCTTATGGTCGATTTCTTATTTCTAGTGGCCCAGGGAGAGAACGTATGTATGGCCACTTTCATCTTATGGCAGATAGTTCTCATAGCCAGGTCGAGGAGAACATCCGAATCGCTTCCCTTTGGCCGACTTATTTACAAGATTGCGCTTGAGTTTGCCTATAGACTTGGGCCCGAATTGCCGGTATCGATTCACACCATTGATGAGTCGACAATGGTCAAGATGAAGATTGGGTCCCAATACCGTGAAAATCAACTTGAAAGGGATAGTGGGGATGACTTTGATGAAGAGGAAGATCAAAGCGAAGAAGAACCTATAGCAGAGGTTCAGGAAGAGGCTCAGGAAGAAGCAGAAGAGGAGGCTCAGGATACTGATGAGAGCCCTCCTCCTTCTGCTCAGACTACTATCGATGATCGCATTGCTCGGATGGAGGAGAGTCAGACCGCTTTGCCAAGGGAAGTCCAAGAACTTCGAGCAGAGGTCGCTGATGTCAAGGCCGTTACAAAAAAGAAATTTGGCAAGGTGACTCGCACCTTGAAGGCAATCCTGTGTTGCTTACAGGATAAGGGTGCTCCTCCTCCGTCACCAGACTCCGACTAGCGATGCGATCTTTGATGTTATTATCAGTAGTTAGTCATTTCCTGTTTTATGTGTGTAAAGCCTATTAGGGCTAGTGCTTTGCTTATGTTGCTGTTGCTTAACTGTCTTAATTTCCATGTAATTCTAGTCATGATGCTTGTAAGGATATATCCCTTGTATTGTGACAATTTTGATTAATTGAAATGCATGGAATGCCTTGACTCTTTAAGTGAATGACTGTGGTGTATTTGTGCAATTGAGACTGACAAGGTTGCACCCTATTTTGACTATAGGGAATGCCACCTAAGACTACGAGGAGCGCGGTTCGGCTTGCATTGTCAGAGCATATGGATCAGACTCCCTCTCAGTCTGGCACTCGTTCGGACCCTGCTGTGGGCCCGATTCCTGAGGCGGTTCGATCGTCTCAGCCTGCTGTTGGTCCTACAGATGGACCACCGCCATTTACACCATCAGTTAGAGAGCCACAGCGCGCATCTACTTCCACACCGCATCCGCCACAGCCTGCTCCACCCCCTGACAGATTCGAGCAGATGATAGCTATGATACTACAGCAGCAGCAGCTTCTGACCACCATAGTGGGGACTTTAGCCCAGGGTGGGGGTGCGGCTACATCTACTCCACCTGCACCACCTGCGCATCCAGTTGAGGATGCCTATACATACGCCCAGGATGAGGGCATGGCTCATCCTGCGCCGCCTGCTTTCCCTGCGGGGAATCCTGCCGACACACGGGGCCTTTTGGAGCGATTTCAGCGCTTGCGGCCTCCTACTTTCTCGGGTTCTCACAGACCCGAGGAGGCCGAGTACTGGCTCGACCGGGTGTCGAAGATTCTGCGGATGTTGCACTGCACCGAGGCTGAGCAGGTAGAGCTGGCTACCTTCCTGTTTGAGAGAGAGGCCAGTATGTGGTGGGATAGCGTATTACGGACTGTTGCCGCAGATTTCGTATGGACGTGGGCAGCATTTGAGTTCCGCTTCCATGAGAAGTATTATCCTCAGACCTACAGGCACGAGAGGGAGAATGAGTTTCTCCGTCTCAGGCAGGCAGCGATGACAGTTACCGAGTATGAGCATCGGTTCACAGAGTTGGGCAGGTACGTCCCGACGATTCTAGCTGATGAGCAGATGCGCATACGGCGCTTTTTGGAGGGCTTGCGACCGGATATTCGGTCGAAGATGTGCTGTGTCAGTTTTCCTTCCTATGCGGAGTTGGTTCACATGTCCATGCGGGCAGAGCAGGACGTGGATCGACTTGCGCGATCTCGAGGCCCGGGTACTTCTAGGCCGCGACCGGATTTGCCAGACAGGCCCTTCGCGGGCAAGAGGCCTCGCTTTGATCCTCCTACCAGGACCACGGCGCCTGTACCACCATTTCGGCGCCCTGATTTGTCATGTACATACTGTGGGAGGACGGGCCACTTGGCGCAGAGTTGCTTTTCGAGGATGCGGGACAGTGGGTTCTCGCCGCCGCAGAAGATTGATCGTGTACGTCCACAGGCGATATCAGCACCGCCTATACGGTCAGCTCCTGCGCATCCTTCTTTCAGACTTACAGTATCGCAGATTCGACAGCCTCCACGGCCCTTGACACAGCGGCCGAACTGGCCACAGCAGGCTCGAGTTCATGCATTGACCACTGAGGCAGCTACGACGCCGACTTTCCAGCATTCAGCCTTCGAGGTCACGGCCCATATCGGAGGTACTCCCGTTCTTGTCATGGTGGACACTGGTTCCACTATTTCTTTGATATCGCGTACCGTAGTCAGACGTCTTGGGTTACAGACTATCACTATGGATAGCATGCGAGTCCTTGCAGCTCATGGAGATTATTCGGATGTCACCCAGATGTGTGAGGGTTGTTTAGTTGATCTGGGAGGTAGGACGATGAGTCTTGATCTGGTCATCGATCCCTCGCTCGTTTATCTCGACGTCATTCTTGGCATGGACTGGTTGACTGCAGCGAGAGCCGAGATTGACTGCGAGGCTCGTGTGGTGACGATGTACGAGCCTGAGGGCACGCCTTTCACGTTTTCAGTGCGGGTAAATCTTCCTTTCCGCATACTTAGCTACGCCACTCTATTGCGCGACGCTGGTGCCCAGGTACTTGAGCAGACACCAGTTGTTTCTGAGTTCGGGGATCTGTTCAGGAAGATCCCTGGTTTGCCGCCCCGACGTGAGATCGATTTCACTATCGATCTGATTCCTAGTTCTACACCCGTCTCACTGCCGATGTATCGCATGACACCATGTGAGATGGAGGAGTTGAGGACGCAGATTGATGGTCTGCTAGAGCTTGGCTTTATACGGCCTAGCGTGTCTCCTTGGGGAGCACCGGTCTTGTTCGTGAAGAAGAAGGATGGTTCGCTGCGATTGTGTATTGATTATCGCAGGCTGAACCAGCTCACGGTGAAGAACAAGTACCCTTTGCCCAGGATCGATGACTTGTTTGATCAGTTGAGAGGAGCGCAGTACTTATCGAAGATTGATCTTCAGTCAGGTTATCATCAGCTGCGCGTCAGGGATGAGGACGTGCAGAAGACAGCATTCAGGACCAGTTTTGGCCACTACGAGTTCCTCGTGATGTCGTTCGGTCTCACGAACGCACTGGCCGTGTTCATGGATCTGATGAACCGGATATTTCGGCCTTTCCTCTATCGATTCGTCGTTGTCTTCATTGACGACATTTTGGTGTACTCTAGGAGTCGAGAGGAGCATGAGGAGCACTTGCGTTTGGTCCTTGATACGCTCAGACGGCATCAGTTGTTCGCACAGTACAAGAAGTACGACTTCTGGAAGCAGGAGGTGAAATTTCTGGGACACGTGGTGTCCAAGGATGGCATGGCAGTTGACCTGTCTAAGGTAGCTGCGGTGCAGGACTGGGAGCGGCCTGGTTCTGTCACTGAGGTGAGGAGTTTCTTGGGTCTCGCTGGCTACTATCGGTGCTTCATTCAGGATTTCTCGAAGATCGCGAGACCCTTATCTCAGTTGACACGGAAGGACGTGAAGTTCGCCTGGAATGATAAGGCGGAGTCAGCTTTTCAGGAGCTGAAGGACAGGCTTACGTCCGCCCCTGTGCTAGTATTGCCAGAGCAAGGGGTTAGATACACTATATACACTGACGCGTCTAGCGTTGGTTTGGGTTGTGTCCTTATGCAGAGGGACAGGGTAATTTCGTATGCCTCGAGACAATTAAGGAAGCACGAGGAGAATTACCCTACACACGACCTAGAGTTGGCAGCCGTTATATTCGCACTGAGACTCTGGAGACATTACCTCTACGGAGAGGAGTTCGAGCTCTTTTGCGACCACAAGAGCCTCAAGTACATATTCACGCAGCGAGACTTGAATATGAGGCAGCGGCGATGGATGGAGACATTGAAGGACTTCAAGTTTGAAGTCTCTTACCATCCCGGGAAGGCGAACCTTGTGGCTGATGCGTTGAGCCGCAAGAAGGCGATAGAGTTTGCGGCTCCGCTGATGGTTGACAAGTGGGATATGGTTGAGTTTTTGCTAGACTTTGAGTAGAAACTCACCGTAGATGAGCCGTTTGAGTTCATCGCACATGTACAGGTGCGATCTCAGATCGATGACCGAGTCATCGAGGCGCAGAAGGACGACGCGCATCTTACTGAGCTTCGAGAGCAGGCCAGTGATGATGCTGACGCCGACTGGCGAGTTGGTATGGATGGGGGCTTACGTTACCGTGGCCGCCTATGCGTCCCAGATGTCCCTGACTTGAGACGAGAGATTCTTGAGGCTGCGCATTCTACTAGACTCGCGATGCATCCAGGCAGTACGAAGATGTATCGTGACGTGAAGAGAACGTATTGGTGGGAAGGTATGAAGACCCACATAGCTGAGTTCGTGTCCCGTTGTCTCACTTGTCAGCAGGTGAAGGCAGAGCATCGCCGACCACCTGGACTTTTGCAGCCTATGCCGATTGCAGAGTGGAAGTGGGATTTCATTTCCATGGACTTCATTTCTGGGTTGCCGAAGACGAGGAAGGGACATGATTCCATTTGGGTGATCGTCGACCGATTGACGAAGTCGGCGTACTTCCTACCGATCAGAGTTACGAACTCTGTAGACGAGCTGGCTAGATTGTATATCAGAGAGATCGTGCGTCTACATGGAGTTCCGTTGGAGATCGTGTCGGACAGAGACACGCGATTCACTTCTATTTTCTGGACTCGCATTCAGGAGGCTATGGGTGTGAAGTTGAAATTCAGTACTGCCTTCCACCCACAGACGGACGGACAGACGGAGCGAGTGAACCAGATCCTGGAGGACATGTTGCGAGCTTGCGCATTGGACTTCAAGGACAGTTGGGATGACTGTCTTGCATATGCGGAGTTTGCGTATAATAATAGCTTCCAGGTGAGTATCGGCATGGCACCTTATGAGGCGCTGTATGGGCGACCTTGTCGCGCACCTCATTGCTGGTTAGAGGTCGGTGAGCGTAGCTTGATCGGCCCAGAGTTGGTGCAGGCGACGTCAGAGAAGATCGATATTATTCGACGTCGGCTTCTTACAGCGCAGAGTAGACAGAAGAGCTACGCCGATACGAGACGACGACCACTTGAGTTCACAGTCGGGGATCACGTGTATTTGCGAGTTTCCCCAATGAAGGGAGTCCTTCGGTTCGGGAAGAAGGGGAAGCTGGCACCGCGATTTATTGGTCCATTCCAGATCCTCGATCGTATGGGAGCGGTGGCTTACCGATTGGCTTTACCCACGCCCCTCGCGAGCGTCCACAACGTATTTCATGTTTCTATGCTGAAGAAGTACGTTGCTGATCCTTCCCATATCATCAGATGGGAGCAGGTGCAGTTAGGAGAGGATGTTACTTATATCCTGCGACCGACACGCATCTTAGACATGAAGGAGCAGGTACTGCGTAGCAAGGTGATTCCCCTTGTGAAGGTACTATGGACGCATCACTCTGAGGAGGAGGCTACTTGGGAGATAGAAGCCGAGATCAGAAAGAACTACCCACAGCTTCTCGAGGAGTACGAAAAGGTACAAATTTCGAGGACGAAATTATTTGTTAAGGGGGGTAGATTGTAATGCCCGTGAAAAACCCGTACTTGGGTTCGAGTACCAATTCGACCCGAAATCGCGTAGAATTAATTTCCATGGGAATTAAGCGTAAGTTAGCTAGCGCAATGCTAGAGTAGCTGGGAAATAGTCCCTGATCACTTTAAATACGTTCTGCAAGACCCAAATCGAGTAGAACAAACAACTCTACAATACTCTATAACCTCGGATCAAACTCTAAGCGGGTTTGTTCTCTGGACCATATTGAAATTTCGTATTGGATTTAGACCACGCGTCGAAGGTCCGATACCTCCTATCTTAGACCATTAGAACCGCCCAGTTGGACTTGACAATCATCTCGAAAATCAAGTCAAACCGATAATCACAGACTATTTTGTTGAACCCGGACTGAAGCGACCGCGAATAGGGACGAATTTGGAATTTCAAATTCAAATCTGGCACACGACTTGACGCGTCAGTATTAAGCGTTCTGACCGTCAGAATTCATCCAGATTACACCCTCGGATCAGGAAAAATTTCTATTTATTATCATGAGACTTTCAGCCCTGATCTACGTGCGGTGACCGCTGAACTGAAACTGGTCCGCCACGTGCGATCTGCGAACCCTGCCAGACTGAAAACTTAATACGAGGTACATCTGGTACACATGAGCTTAAGTCCGATCGCAATCGACCAGGGGACCACCAGAAAGCAGTTTTTGGACCGAAACAGCCCCGAAATGGATAGGCACCAAGTAAACTTCGTCCCGGAGCCTATTTTCGACGATTTTAAGCTTATAAAAGGGGTTGAAACCCTCATTTCTCCCTTCCATCCAAAAATTGCAACCCTAGGAGAAAAAGAGAGAGAGTTTGAGAGAAAGAGAAGAAGAGAATTTTCCCGCTTCCGAGCCCCTGACAGTTGCTGCTTCAGCACTTCTTTCCAATCACCTGGCTAGTGATTTCTCCACTTTTTCAGGTATAAAATAACCCCAAAAACTTGCTGATTTAGGGTTTACTTAGATGCATAACATGTTAGCTAACGTATTCCATAAATCAGGCTCTCCTACTGCCGTAGACGAAGCGTACACGCTCCGTTCAAAATCCCGCAACCGTAAGAGACTAGGTGAGGATTTTAGACGCTTTGATTGACGGTTTACAACGCTTTCAATGTCGTTTAATAGTAGATTATCGACGGCATCGCCGTTTGACATGTACAACATGCTCTCCGTTTCCTGTTTCGTAAATTAACGAAGAATATGAGATTTAGGGCATTTTAGTCATTTGTAGGAAGTACGGTCTATATGCATATTTTGCTGACGTGATTTACATGGTTTGTCGCCGCATTAGGGAGTTAGGAATGCTTGCATAATCAGTTTGGCGAAGAGATTCGCCAAGTTGCGCATTTTGGGTCGACATACTATATGTGGACTTAAGTGTGTAGTGTATGTGTTTGTATAAATGCTTGTATTAGTATGTATTGAATTAAATGATGTTATGTAGTAGTTTGAGATTGATTTCTTGATTAATATGCTGACCTAAATGATTTCCTACAAGTTGACCTTATGCATGATTGCATTACATGCATAGAAAGCATGCCTTGAAGATTTGCTTAAGTTGAATGTTATAACATGTGTTAACATGCTCACATGATGTATTTCAATTCCAATACATTTGCATATTGTGTTAATATGATTCCATAGATGTGTGGGACTAGACTTAGTCCAGGCAGTCGGTAACCGAGCGAATTCGTGGCTGACTGGTCATAGCCACGAACGACGCGTCGATGAACGTGATTCGTGTTGAGAGTTGGCGGCAGTGGTTAGGCCACGCGAAGTGTTTTACGCACTTCATGTCGTTCAACTTGAGATGCGATCGCGCTAGTCGAGCCCGTCAAGTAACCCGACTGGCCGATGTATGTTCACCTTGTATGTGTCATAACTGCTTGAACCTAGGGTACTGAACTTACCATTGTAAACCCTATTAACCGTGGTACCTTGATCCACGAAGACTCATGAGCTGGGCATGGTGGTATGGGACACCGTGGTCGAGCTGTCGGCCTACGCTGGGGCCACAAACCTCCCCGTAGTGACCAGTGAGCACCTTGACTCGTGAGCAGATTATGGTGGTATGGGACACTATATTCTAGCTGTCGGCCTACACTGATTAGGCGACGAGCCCTTTGTAGTGACCGCGAGCGTATTCTGAGTCCACGGGAGGCGACGACCCTTCCGTTGCAGTAGAGTACGGTAGGCCTGTATTGATAAGGTGATGGGGGAGCGGTGCAACGAGTGCGAGCAACAGCCCTGGCAGCCCTTGCAGTGACTTACGAAATATACATCGTATGAGATTACTAGGAGTGACGACCCTAGACAGGATCTGTGTTGGGATTGATACAAGGGAAGTACCTTAGTTTCCCAATCCTGCTGTTTGAATGGACTAATAACAACTTGGAAATCATATCACCATAGCATTGCATGTGCCTGGAAGATGTGGAGCACTCTAGGGAGTGTGGCATGCCGCGGTCGTAAGATGTTGCCGCATGAGGGTGACCGTCGGTGAGGGCATACATCACGTCATATCATCTTGCATTAACAACAGTATTAGGATTGTCTGATTTACTGCTTTACTATTATCGCGTGATTGAATTGTGAACATGCTAATCTTTGCTCTATGATTCCACTGAGTTGATCACTCATTCCCACGTTACGGGATGGTGTTTGCAATACCCACTAGACCCTGTTGTAGTTGCAGGTGAGGACAAGATCCAGGAGGTGGAGCTAGATATTGACGAGGACCAGGATGAGTTCTCGTATATGCAGTACCACGACGGCTTCTCGTAGGCGACCTGGATCGAGGGGACATTAGTGGGACTTTCTTTTGAACATTATTCTTTTGTTATGTATATGTAAATGAGACTCAGAGATGTAGTCATACTTTGGAGACAGATGAGATTACTTTGTTTTTCCATACAGTGATATATACATTGTTTAGTCTTCCGCTTGCTTTTATCACTGGATCTGAAGTATGAAATGCAGTTTTGGTATACTTTTACTCATGTGAATGCTTTAAATCAGACAACATTGAATCATAACCATTTTTGTTGCATAAGTGACGGTCTGGAACTTGGGAGTTGAGTTTATACACGACCCCCGATTTTCAGGGTGTTACATATTGATATTTGAATCTCAAGTCCATCGAAGGTGACTCGATAATATTGACAGGAAGATCTCTGGTGCCCCTGTTTTAACTAAAGAATATTATATGTGCATCGATATATCGAAGCCCTCCCATCGAAGTTCAAATCTTGATGACATCGGAAGGCTCTCGATGATATCGGTCATGTGCATGAAGATTTTCAACAAAATATTTCAGGATAGTTTATCTATGATCAAGGGTCACTCAATAGAATCGATATTCAAATATTGATGATATCGGTATGGTCATGATGGCATCGAATAGGGACAAAAACTATCCAACAAGTTTAAATGAAAATCCTTTGGATTTATCGATGCTTTGACGTAACTATCGATATCATCAACACTTAAATTTCGATGATATCGAAGGTCCCTCGATCATTCTTATAAACCTGAAATATTTTAAAGTAAGTCTCTCTCATTTTCAAATGTTGAGGAATTGAACCTCACATCGATGAAATTGGAGTTCAAAATTCGATGACATCGACAGATGTTTCAATTCCCTCGACCAACTGGCAATAGGTTTTAAAGGTGTGTGACATTTGAGTTTGTGTCATAGAGTGGATTGTCGATGCGATCGAGAGTATATGCTCGATGATATCGAACCCACTCGATGATTCGAACTCTATCATAAATGTGACCATTTTATATCTGTTGGAACCTTTTGCCTATATAAAGAGGACTTGCCTATTATTGTTGGTAGAGAAAGAAGAGAGTTCTTTTGAGTGTTTTACCTTAGATCATATACCCAAAGCCCTTTCTCTCATGGGAGTTCATCCTCCAATCCACCCTCATCATTGATATTCAATAGAGTGGATTGGGGATTGAACTTTCTCTTTCAAGGATCCTCCATCTACTATCTTAATGGTAAATCATTAAGCTGGGATGCCTTGAATGCATAAATGATTGGAATCACTCTATCTCCTTTATAGAAAAATATTTGAGAGTAGGATTCTATCATAACCTTGACCCAACCTGATGTCATATATTTATACATAATCTGTGTTGCAGATCAAGGAAGCAGAAGATTATTCATCAACACAAAAGGAGATCTTCGACAACGTGCTGAATGAGACTCATCCACTTATCTGCAAGTATCTAGTATCTAGGGAACCCTTGTAATAATTCCTTTGTAGGATTAAGTTTAAGGTATTTCTCACCTCTTTCAAGTCCTCTAGGAGGCCTCCGGTGGGAGTATACGTAATGGGTTCATTATTTTGACCCTTGCTCTATGGAGAGCATAAATAGTTAGGGTCTTGTGAAAGATCCTTGGCTAGTGTGCCTAACAGTGGGTGTGTTGTGTTGACCCTTGCTCGTGAGATCATAAACAGTGAGGTTCCTTGTGTGGATCCTTGGCCATTGTGCCTAAAATCGGGTGCTATGTGTTGACCCTTGCTCACGGAGCATAAACAGTTAGCCTAGTTGTAGGTTGTAAAGGTTGAAGGTGAACCTGATTTAAAACCTTAAGTTTGAGGTGAACCACTGTGAAACCTCCTTAGTGAAATTTGGCACACTCAAGGGTTGAGTGCGTCTGCCAGGAGTGGAGTAGACAAGTAGTCAAACCACTACAAAAATGACTGTGTTTGTGATTGATATTTTATCTTGATTATTTGTGTGATTTCATTAACTTCCCTCATATCTGCTCACTCTTCAAACACAGTCACATCCATCATAAACTATCAACTATTTCATTTTTATCATTCAATAGTTTTGTGATTGAATCCTCAATTTGGCTTGGAAGCCATTTGAGTTACTCTGATGATATCTTGATGCTTTTCACACCTATTTACTCATTATTAGATTAATAGGATTTTTAAAAAGCATAAAATATTTAAAAAGTCTAATTCACCCCCCTCTAGGACATATTGGCATATTCCTACTTCAAGTAAAGTGGTCTTCACCGCTATTTGAATTGGTATCAAAGCGGGTTTCTCTTTAAGGGCTTCACCGCCTAGAGAGTAATCTTGACTGAAGTTAGAAATATAGCCAAAGGAGAGGGCTTATCAGTTAGTAGGCCTCTAGTATTTGATGGATCAAATTATGCATGCTGGAAGGCTAGAATGCACTACTTTCTGAGATCATTGGATCATAATGTTTGGGATATAGTTGAAACTGGATATGTGCCACCATCTTAACAAATTGTACTTGATAGTGGCACAACCATCACAAAACCCAAAAACAAAGAAAAGTGGATGACGTTAGATAAAGAAAAGTAGATTGCTGAAGTGAAAGCTATGAACACCATTTACTATGTCGTGTCCCAAGACATCTTCAATCAAATAAGTATGTGTGGGACATCCAAAGAAGCATGAGATCTATTGGAAATAACCCATGAAGGCACAAGCACTATGAAGAGGTCCAAACTACAACTGCTAACCTCACAGTTCAAAAATCTCAGAATGGAAGAGCATAAGACTTTCATGGAGTTCTTCACAAAGTTGAATATCATTTGTAACTCCATGGGTGGATTGGGAGAAAAAGTTCCCATTCCTAAAATCTGTAGTAAAATATTGAGATCACTGCCAAAATGGTTTAATCCCAAAGTTACAACTATTGAAGAGTGTAGGAACATAAACAATGAAAGTAGAAGAACTGGCAAGTTCCCTACAAACTTTTGAACTACACTTCAAACAAACCCAAAAATTCAAAAATACTGTCCTAAAAACTTCAAAGAAAATAATAAATGAGGATAATGGAAGTGAAAAAGAAGATGAAGAAGAGGAAGTGGCTTTGCTGGCATAACGATTCGGGAAATTCTTTCAGAAGAATCATGGTCGTCCCTCCAGAGGAAGAAAGGTGGACAACAGACCTTCTGCGGGTAAATTCGGTAAAAAGACCAAAGAACCACAATGTTATGCTTATTAGAAGTATGGACACATATCTACTGAATGCCCAAACAGAAAAACAAAGGGTAAAACAATGGCTGCCACATGGGATGATATAAAAGAGTCAAACTCAGAATCCAGTGACTCAAAGAGCGATGGTGACCAAAAATCCTTGAAAATTCTTATGGTCTCCATTGCTCCAATCATTCCCACGGAATCTGAAAACAAAGAAGAACAGTAAGTCACTAAATCATTTCCATCTGATAATGAGGAAACTAAAGAAGAAGAAGAGGTAGAAAAGGATAAACTGCAAGATGCTTATAATCAACTCTATATTCATAGCATCCACATCCTTAAAAGACTTGGAATGTCTGAAAATAAAAAGGAATTGCTGCAAAAATATCTAGACAAAACCTTAAAAATTAATACATAGTTAATTAATGATTTAAAGCAATATCATTCAGACAATGATAAGTTAGAAAGAATCAATCTATCCTTAAAAACGGAATCATTAAAGCTTAATAAACAAGTTGAATTATTAAAAGATGAAAATGAGCAACTCAAAAATGAGAATCACACACTGCTTTTTGACTTAAAGAAATCTAAAAAATTTACTAAAATAAACTATAAATTTTCCCAGAGTAGTGAAAATCTAGAAAAGTTGCCAGGGATGGGAAGACGAGGAAAAGACAAGAGTGGGCTAGGGTATGATAAAACTAAAAGGAGAACTGGAAATGCACCACCAATAACTGAAAAAATATACTACTTTAGGTAGTATATGAGAACTACTCCAGTTTATCATTTATGTGGTGATATGGGTCATTATAAGTTTGAATCCTTGACACCTAGAAGGACTTCACGTAACTCCGGTCAAAATCATATTGGTAAATTCAAACCGGCCAGAGAAATATAGAATGTCAAAAGTCTACCTAGGAGAAACACTCATTCATCACCACCTAAAATGAAAGACAGAATGAAGGAATCATTGGACCAAGTGAGTGAGATAAACATGAAAACTAAATTTACCACAGTAAAGAATTCTGTCTCAAAATGGATAGTAAAAGAAAAACCGAGTTGTCTGATAACTAATTCTATCCATATACCCTGAAATATCAAACATAAAAAAGACAAGTCCAGGTCATGCATCTAGATCTGAATATTTGCTGAAATGATGCAATTTTTGCTAAGCTTTAAATGATATACCTGAGGTTCCTCACCTCAATCTTTTATATATAAACATTTTAATGTTTATAATTTTGATGTGTACAATAAGTATACAAAATTTTGATGTATATACTATTGATTCATAGATATACTAAAAGTATACATGATGGGTTGTTTGAATGATGAAAATTGAAAATATTCATCTTCAATATGTCTATTGATAAGTCATTCCCGATTAATCGATCAAGGGTCGATATCATCGACGCCTCTTTAGAAAGTGAAAAGCCATATGATCGAGAATGATATTGTAGACGGTCTCGATAACATCGGGGGAGGTACATCGATATCATTGAAACACTGGTTAATGATATCGAAGACTGCTGCTCGATAAAAGGCGGTGGAGTGTGAAAAAGGAATTTTTCCAGGGTTTTCCTTTCCTCTTCCCTGCTCGCTCCTCTCAACCGAACCGCTTAGACCTTCTTTGGACAGCCCTAAACGTTCCACAAATCCGGTAATACCTTTCTACACATCAAGAGTTATTTTTTTGGTATTTTCGTTTCTGTTGGGTTTTGTCCTATTTCACAAATCTTTCAAATCCTCTTTTTGTCCGCATGGGAAAAGACAAAGGAAAAGTATTCGGTCCGGGTGAGTCTTCAAGATCCGATCGACAAAAAGTGATTGCTCTAAAAGAAAGGGCAAGGGCCTCAGAACATGGGACCCCCACAAGGCAACACACGAGACATAGTGGGTCCCAGTTTGAGGCTCAGGAACCTCCACCAATGCAGGTTAATTCAGTCTTGGTTAAGTTCACTGGGAGAAACGTCATTCCCGAGTGAAAATTTGATAGAAGTTGTCTGATTCCATATAATCTGGAACCACTATTTGCCACCATAGATTGGTTACCAGTTCTCGACTTTGGAGGACCGTATCAACTTGAATAGAACTATAAATTTTTTTCGTGCCTGTCATTCTCTAATATCTGAACCACCATCCATCACCGTAATCGTCGATGGTGATGATGTGCTGATCACTCCTAAGTCTGTCACAAGGATATTCAATCTTACCTTATCACCTGTAAGACTCCCAGATATGGACATGGAAAACATTGAGGTTCGGTCCAAGGTCACCAAATTCCTCTGTCATGATCATGACGTCCAGTGGCACCAAGGGAATGCCCTAAAAGTTAGATTCATGGAACCACGCTATGGGGTCTAGCATGGTATCCTTGCTTCAAACATCTACTCTAGGGGTTCCAACAGGGCAGATCTCATGGGCTTCATGACTATGATAATTTATTCAGTCACCTCTGGGATCAAGATTTGTCTGCCTACCCTCATCGTGCATCAGTTGGTTTATGCTTTTCATATGGCGAGGGATATTCACTTTCCATATCCTCAGTTCATACATACAATTTGCAATGCAATAGCCTTTCCAATACAAGTGATCCTGTATTTCCTCTCCAAAACTTCAAAAAAAAGTAATATTCAAAGGATGGATTTGAAGTTTCATAAATGTCCTGAGGATCCACCTAAGGAAGGCATTCAAGTAGAGAGAGAAAGTGGGGCAGGTGATGCTCCCATGGAAGGGGCTGAGACGGGTGAAGATGAAGCTCCTGGACCCCATCAAGCACCATCGACATTAACTCCAGGGCATGCTAAATGATTTAAGCTCTATCAGGTTTGGATTGGAGCGATTTAACGGGATGTCTCCCAGTTCAAGGAATCAATGAACGAGCGACTTACCATCTTGGAATGGCTGGTCCACGGAGTGCAGCAGACTGTACGACAATTGGTTGATCTAATGACTTATCGTCGAGATGACACGACGCCATCCTACTCTGCTCCATGAGCACTAGTCTTTAGATACTATCACATACACTTCACTCTTATTTCCGCATGTGAACATTAATATCTTTTTCTATTTTCTGTGCTCTCATAAGTGTATGTGATACTTCACTAACCTACACAATCTGATGTTTTTTTTTTTGTGTATGTGTTTCCCATGGATGGGCTAAAAACTGATTTCTGATTTTAGTTGCCCATGAATGGAGTAGGTAGTTTTGTTGGGATGACTATAAATCTACTGCCAAACTTGAGCAGTATATATATGTTTTTGGATATTATTGAATGTGGCTGGATATAATTCCCATTTTTACTGCCATGATAATATTTTACCATCCCCTGACTTATCTAGTATCTGATATGGAGTGCATGTGATAGTCATTATTATTCTATCTGCTTTTATCAATACTTTATTTGGTCTAATATGCATCCACACTTTCTGAAAATGATGTATGCTTAAACTGTTTTAATCATTATCCATCTATATATGTATGCTCACTTACTATTGGTTCTCCCACATGTCTTTAAACTTTAATCAATATCTACTATATTGCATTCTTTGTTAATGACTGACAAAAAGGGGGAGAACGACTCAAACACCCCATCAGGAAATGTATATCTACTTGAGTATGGTGTTGCAGGTGTTAGGGGGAGCAGCTGGATCAAGAAAGGGGGAGAATGTTGTTAGGGGGAGAAGCTACTAACTTGTGTGTATGGTTTCACTAGACAATGTACAATTGTGTAAATTAAATGTATACACAATTTAGGATGTGTTTGTCTAAATGTTGTTCTAGGGTGTTTTGGTATTTTGTCACGTAATTGACAAAGGGGGAGATTGAAAGTGCCCTGCTTTGTCAATTAGCATGAGTGTTCAGTAAAATAGACTACAGAGACTCATAGAAAGATCAATTCAAAGCATCTGCCTCAACCGAATGTGTACATAAGCTCACCACAGGTAAATCTAAACTTCACATCCCATATCCCAAAACACCAGGTATTTAAACCCTTAAAATAAGTTAGAACATCATGGGGTTTTTAAGTTAAGAAAACTTTTTTAAAATAAAAAAATCTCTAAGTTTTCTTACTTTGTCAATTTTATCGTACATAGCTCGATATGATCGACCTGCACTGTCGATGTGCTCGATGACAAATCGATTCCATCGGAATGAGGACACAAGTGTCTAGTAACCACACATATCTCTAGACGAATTTATCGATGTATTTAAATCTCGAGTCCATCGAAGGTGACTCGATAATATCGACAGACAGATCTCCGGTGCCCCTGTTTTCACTTAAGAATATCATATGTGCATCGATATATCGAAGCCCTCATCGATGCCATCAAAGTTCAAATCTCGATGACATCGAAAGGCTCTCGATGATATCGGTCATGGGCACGAAGATTTCTTGCAAAATATTTCAGGATATTTTATTTATGATAGAGGGTCACTCGATAGAATTGATATTCAAATATCGATGATATCGGTATGGTCTTGATAACATCGAACAGGGACAGAAAATGTCCATCAAGCTTAAATGAAAATCGTTTGAATTTATCGATGCCTCGACACAGCTATTAATATCATCGACATTCAAATTCTGATGATATCGAAGGTCCCTCGATCATTCTTGTAAACCTGAAATATTTCAAAGCAAGTCTCTCTCATTTTCAAATGTCGAGGAATCGAACCTCACATTGATGAAAACGGAGTTCGAAATCCGATGACATCGACAAGTGTTTCAATTCCCTCGACCAGCTGGTAATAGGTTTCAAAAGCGTATGACATTTGAGTTTATGTCATAGAGTGAACCGTCGATGCGATTGAGAGTATACACTCGATGATATTGAACCTGCTTGATGATATCGAACTCTATCATACACGTGACCGTTTTATATCCGTTGGAACCTTTTACCTATATAAAGAGGACTTGTCTATTATTGCTGGTAGAGAAAGAAGAGAGTGCTTTTGAGTGTTTTACCTTAAATCATATACTCCCTTTCTCTCATGGGAGTTCATCCTCCAATCCACCCTCATCATTAATATTCAATAAAGTGGATTGGGGAATGAACTTTCGCATTCAAGGATCCTTCAGCTACTAACGTAATGAAAAATCATTAAGCTGGGATGCCTTGAATTCATAGAATCACTTTATCTCCTTTATAGGAAATTATTTGAGAGTAGGATTCCATTGTAACCTTAACCCAACCCGACGCCGTATATTTGTACATCATCTGTGCTGCGGATCAAGGAAGCAGAAGATTCTTCATCAACAAAGAAGGAGATCTTTGACAACATGCTGAATGGGACTCATGCACTTATCTGTAAGTATTTAGAGTACAGAGGACCCTTATGATTATTCCTTTGTAGGATTGGGTCTAAGGAGTTTCTCACCCCTTGCAAGTCCTCTAGGAGGCCTTTGGTGGGAGTGTACGTATCGGGTCCATTGTGTTGACCCTTGCTCTGTGGAGAGCATAAATAGTTAGGGTCTTGTGGAAGATCCTTGGCCAGTGTGCTTAAAAGTTCTTGTGTTGTGTTGACCCTTACTCATGAGAACATAAAAAGTGAGGTTCCTTATGTGGATTTTTGGCCAGTGTGCCTAAGATTGGGTGTTCTATTAACCCTTGTTCAGGGATCATAAATAGTCAGCCTAGGTGTAGGTTGTAAAGGTTGAAGGTCAACCTGATTTAAAACCTTAGGTCTGAGGTGATCCGCTGTGAAACCTCCTTAGTGAAATTCGGCACACTCAAGGGTTGATTGTGTCTGCCGGGAGTGGAGTAGACAAGTAATCGAACCACTATAAAAATGACTGTGTTTGTGATTGATAATTTTCTTAATTATTTATGTGATTTCATTATCTGCCCTCATATCTACTCAAACTTCACACACAGTCACATCCATCATAAACTATCAACTATTTCATGTTTATCATTCAATAGTTTTGTGATTGGATCCTTTATTTGGCTTGAAAGCCATTTGAGTTACTTTGATGATATCCTGATGCTTTTCATGCCTATATACTCAGGATTAGATTAATAGGATTTTTAATAAGCATAATATATTTAAAAAGTCCTATTCACCCCCCTCTAGGACATATTGGTATATTCCTACTTCAAGTAAAATGGTCTTCATCGCTATTTCATGGATGTCCAAGCTAAGGAGAGAAAAAAGAGGAGCATAGTGTGGCCCACTTCTTACCACCCAATCTCCCATCCTAGCCATCCAATCTTCATCACCTTCCATCAAAGGGAAAGCTAAGGAGTTTAGGAGTCCAAGGAGACAAGAAGGAGGGAAATCGGTGGGTATTTTAATAGGCTTATATTTTATGTTTTGATGATGAGCCAAGTGGGACCTACCAATTAATGGTATGGATCTCACTTTGGACCCTAGGTGTGGCCGATGGCACACCATGATTCATATATTCATCCCATGATGTGGCCATTCTCCATGAACCCCATCACGATATTTAATATCCTTGCATGAAAACGGTCATCTAGACCTTGTAGTTTGGTGGAGAAAAGATCTCCACCATTGATTTTGATTGGTGGGCCCACATGTAATGGGACCTACTTGATGTTTGTTGTAATACATGAAAGGGAGGGCCCACAATGTCGGGGTCCCTCCATCACATGCATTTCTCTCCCTCTCTCTCTCTCTCTCTCTTTCTTGTTAGATGGCCCACCTTGATGAATGGATTATTCATCGTCGTCCGATTGTGAGGCCCACCTTGCTACTACTTTTTGGTAGGCCCTAGATGGGGGAAATCACAAATATTAGGTTAATCTAATGTGTGGCCCAACCACGTGGGATGCACACGTGACGTATGTGACTTGCATCCACAGCGTCTAGTCCACTGGATGGTGGTTGCTGGATGCTGGTAGCTTTGCTTAAAATAATAATAATAATAATAATTAATAATACATTATATAATATATATATATATATATATATGTGTGATGGGCCCCACGAGGGACCCACTGTGATGTATTTACCTTACGTCCATACCGTCCAGTTGTCTGAATGGTGGATGCCACCGTGATATATATGTTTGGTCTCCACTGCCCATCTGTAGGGCCCATACATTATGTATGTGTTATATCTCAACCGTCCATTGGACATTAGCAGGTCCTGTGGACCGATCATGGGGTATATATTATATGGATGGTGGGACCCCAAAAATATAACTGTTATATTTACGGCAGCAAGTTCTGTGGGCCACGCCATGATGTATGTTTTATAACCACATCATCCATCTATTTTATATCCAGACCATCCGTCTGATGAACGGTGGGCCAACATCCTCAACAAACAGTTGTTGTAGACGTCATCATGTTCCATGGGACCCATGCAATTGGTAGCTTCTATATACGTCAGCAAGTTTTGTGGGTCCCACGCATGAGGTATGTGCTATATCTACACCGTCCATCCTAACTCCCTGGCCATGGGCCAGAGAATGGGACAGATTCAAATATCAAGTGGAGCACACCACCGTCCAAAAAAAATGTGGCAGATTCAAATCTTTGGTGTGCCACGCTCATGGACCCACTCATGATGTATATGTTGTATTCACACCATCCACTACTCTGAACGGTGGAATCCTACCTGCCACGTGTGTGTGGGGCCTGCCCTGATGAATGCAGACCCCACATGATTTATGTATTTTATTCACAACGTCCAGTAGTCTGGACAGTGGAAACCACCGTGATGTATGTGTTAGATCCAAACCGTCCATCCACTTGTGAGCCCGATTTTTGAGTTTGTTGTGTGACATCTTGCTCCCAAGATGTCTCATCTACACTACGATGACCCCACTAATCCTCGAATCCCGGTCAAAAATGATCGAGATTGGAATATATGCAGCCTCATAATCGCAACGGTAGGGAGCTATATTAGAAAGTTTCCAAGTTATTCGAACTCAGGGACCTTATCGTTCTAAGTTCTCAACAATCATAGAGTGTAGGGTAGCTATCAACAAATATGTGATGTTATCCTCAAATATTCCCAAGTTACACTCTGATACCAACTTCTGTCATAACCGAAACTCAAAAAACAGGCTCACAGAATTTTCAATCGCTGAATTCGGTGCCGGCAGCCTCCATGGAACCCCATTGTCAGCTTCTAGCGCCCATATGCCAGGTTCAATCCTGGGATCCTACAAGGAGGATTTTCACTGTGATTTTTTAAAAAAAAAATAAAGGAGCATAACCACAAGTGTACCCAAATCACAAAGGCAACATCATCATCACATATCACTAATATCAAAAAGTTGAGTACAATACATGAAGGGGAAATACAAGATAAATGCCAAATGCTCAAGAAGTTCTACCGCACACTCTTGCCTCAGCTCGACTGTGTCCTATCATCACTTGTATGCATTATCATGCATAAGCTTATATAAAGCTTAGAGGGTGGTGTACATGTGTGCGCAAGATAAGTGTCAAGCACACAAATATCAGCGTAAGCGGAACACTGGTAAGGTTACAAGTCATTCAATATCAGATTATGCAATGCAGAGTCACAATGAGCCAAATATTAGACATCGAGGATGTAATACAATATGCAATTCTAAAGTGCCATGAATACCATTAGCCTTATCTATGCCATATAAATGCAGAAACATAGCAACTCAAATGCCATAAGCCACGGATGTAATGTAATATGCAGATCTTAATGAGTCCATAATACCATCAACCTCATTCAGGCTATGCAATACAGAAGCATAGTAAACCAAGTGTTATGTAATGAGGATGCAATGAAATATGCGGTGTAAAAAAAATGACCAAACTAGAGTGTGAAGTTGGGTTGATAGTACATAGTATCACAAGCTGTGGGGTCTATCATAAGGGACTTCTATCCAAACTAGTCCCATACCTAAAATTGGATATCTAGACTTAATGTGGCAAACTCCTAATCTCAGGTTGGTAGCGCGCCCCCACCGAAATCCTGACCATTGCGAAGGTACACATAACAAATTAGTTGTGCACTACCATCCCGTGTGGATAGTGAATGAATGAATGAATGAGTAAAATGCTGAGTATATAACTACTACTCAATAAGTTCACATATACGTACCGTACATCTTTGGGATCATCACCGGGATCTAGTACACTCTACGCCAGCTTGCCGCCCCATCAAGCGCACAATTGGGTAAGTGGAAGAGACCTCACTATCCACCTATCAATATTGGCCCGGCTCATCAATAGCAGACCCATTTATGAGCTGCTCAAACTCAGCCTAACATTGCCTACTCCCTCAGGCGGGTAAGGTCACACCCCCTCCTAACCGACCACGACATAGTGGGAGATGCAGCCTACTGGTATACGACCCTCATGGGCTCATATATATCCACTCGGTCTTGACATTGGAGTGTCCCCTAGCCTTGGAGGTTTAAGGATTTTTACTTAGGGACATCTATTGTGCCCGTATGCTAAAATTAAACATTTCTCGTATCCCACTAGCCATCTACGACATGCCTGTGGAGGTCACGACCCTGATGTCACTAGAGCGAATGGTGGTCATATCACAAAATGCGAGATGCATAAGTCATACCATCTAGTCATGCATCAAACCTGCGGGTACTGCCCGTTCATGTGGGGCAACTCCGTCTCTCAGTGTGTCTCATAAACAATTAGCCCAATGACACATGCTATGCTTAATCAATCCTCATAACAAGCATGCAGATGATGTGTATGGGTATGTATTATGAAGTGTACCAAGTAAGATTATAATCACATATATCATAGTGGGCCGGTATAAGATGGCTAATGGCCTGTATAGGTGAATAGGTGGTGTGCAATCATAATTAGCCTCATACCATCTCAGTGGTTTCTATCATGATGTTATACTAGATCGTACTCATAGTCGGCATTGATAATTGGCCTATACACAAGGTAGGGTCCATAGATGAATAGCAGATCCATAACATGAGGGTCAATCCTCAACTGTGGATATAGCAAATTTAATGGCACTGATCCTTGCGTCTATGGTGACGATGAACTCTCCTCTATTAAGGTTGGGCATAGGTGACCTACATATAATCCTAAGGATCCAGAATGAACTTCCTTCACCATACTATCTATGGCTCGCTAGATGCCCTAGGGGGCCCAAATAAGTCCTAGATGGACTTTAAGATTAAAATAACCTCACTAGCAACCAATGGGGGCCCAATAGCTTGGGATAGTCCAATAAGGATAGATGGATCATGCAAATATCAATGGGGCCCAATGATTAGGGTCAACCCACTTAAAAAAGGATGAGAATGGACCTAACAAGGCCTAAGGGAAGGTCACAATGTGGACATTTAACTAACATTCCTCCCAAGGAGTGACCCACATAGAGCTAAACATATAGTGGGGCCCATGGCCTCACATAAGGGCCTCACATACAATATAATGGGCCTCACACAAGAGCCCAATATACATCATAATGAGACTCACACAAGGGCCTAATATACTTCTCTATGAGCCTCATTATATGGGCCAAATATTTATTATAATGGGCCATAAATACATCACATTAAGGTGGGCCCTAAACATTACAGTGGGCTTCACACATCATAGTTGGCCTCATAGGGCAGCCCATATAACCTAATAAAATAGATGGGCAGCATGTATATCATATACATCAAGATGGGCTTCACAGGCTAACCCTATTGTCCAAAAAGACAGATGGACAGCGTGCTTACAACACACAAATTAAGGTGGGCCTCATATACATCAGGTGGAGTCCCATGGTTGCTGGACGTGCAACACATACATATGTTGGGCTTGCATGTGCAACACGTACATCATAACAGGCCCTCATGGGGCAACCCATGGTCTGGATAGCCCAACTATAGAATGCATATACCACGGTTGATCCCACCGTCCCGTGCATTAGACGATGAGGATATAACACATATCATGGTGGACCCATCGTCCCATCTGGATGGTGGGGTTGAAACACATAGATCAGTAGGCCCCACACGTCAAGATGGATGGACGGGGAGAATAAAACACATCTATCATGGTTGGTTTCCCACTCATGTCTAGCTGGTGGGTCTCACCGCCCACACATATGGACGGTGAAGATAAAACACATATATCACGGTGGGTCCCACTGTCACTGCTGGCTATGTGGACACCACACGTGTCGCATGTGGGTACCACGTCTAGATGGACGCTTAGGATGAAACACATACCTCATGATCGGACCCATAGAACTCGCTAACGTGAATACTGCTGTATAGGTGGTGAAGGTACTCCAACCAATCTGCTTCCACAGAGGTGGGTCCCAAGTGGGGCCCACTATATAGTATTATATATATATATATATATATATATATATATATATATATATATATATATATATATATATATATATATATATATATATATATATATATTCTTAATCGCCCAACCCCTAAACAGTGTGTATGCACACATACAAGATGAGTCCACGTGCTGGACGGTGGGATGCAACCCATCAAGTGGGCCGCACCCTCCCAGCAACTGCTGGATGGGCAACGGTAAAACACATACATTACAGTAAAGTCCCACCATCTAGTCAGTGGATGGTGCAGACGGTGTGGTGTAAGTACTATATTTTTTAGTTCCTATGATTATCAAATTTTATAGTGACAAAACCTCTTGGAATCTGTGTCTTGTGTAGTGCATCTGCATATTCAAGATTGTGCATCTCATGTACAAGAACTAAGGTCTTTACCTCAAGAACTTCAAATACAGGATCAAGAGATATACATACTCAAGTACAACACCATGTGATAGTTCACTCCTTCAAGCTTCAAAGTTCAAGGTTTCAAAGCTACATCTAAAGGCAAGATAATAGTTTTTACTTTGGTAATCAAGGCTCAAGGTGAAGTACAACTCAAGTACCTCAAGCACAAGCTTCAATGTATTATAAATTAAAGCTTCAAAAAATCTCAAGTTCAAGCTTCATCATATGTCAAGATCTCAAGGATCGTGATCTTTAAAGAACAACTATTAACTGAATTAAAAGAAGATTCAATGTTCATATATCGCTTATAAGGTATGAATGACCCTAGATTGACCATAGGATAGGTCATTTTGAATACATAATTTAATTGGGTCATTTTATAAGTGCATAGTCTATTTTTCGACTAGTCTTAGACTAAGTTCGACTAGTCCTAGTATTGGCTCAACCAGTCCAAGAAATCCTCGACCAGTCCTAAGTCTGTTACTAATTTTCAAGTTTTTTTATTATTGCCTTGACCAATCCTGGAGACTGCTCGACTAGTCGAGTGAACAGTTCTTGACCAGTTTTGTAGGCTAGACTCAAAGTCCAGCAAGTAATTTGAGTCCCACACGACTAGCCGTGGACAGGACTCGACCGGTCATGTAGGCCACTCGACCTGTCGAGCAAGTCCTTCGACCAGTCGTGGAACAACCTGATTTTATCATGCCCAAATTTTTATAAGTTTGTTGGTCCTTCGACTAGTCGAGCTGACCTCTGGACCAGTCGAATGTTCTATTTCTACACTTACAAATAGAGCACGATTTTCAAAGTTTGATATCCAATTCAATCAAAATCAATACGCCACTCTGAGAGATAAGTTAGTGATATCTTTAAGCTATTTAGTGCTCATTTTATTTTATTTTTTAATTAGCTTTCGTTGGATTTGATTTTGAGTTTCTACGTTCCAATTTCATTTGAAAGAGGGATTGAAGTTTTCCCATTTATTAGAATCAAAATCAAATTAAGCTATCCCAAGGTGATTTAATCTAAAATTAATTTAAAACTTAGAACCATTTCATAAGTGAGTGTGAACATTAAACATCCGCGTTGAACTTCTACTCTAAATTGGTTCTTCCAGGCTGTATTAAAAGGAGAATATCCAAATAAGTATTTTACAGTTTTGTAAATTTATTCTTTTGGTTTCTTTAAGATTGTGTTAGAAAAATCTCTTTCTTTTGGTGTGTATGAGGTGATCCAGAAAAACTCAGAGTGTGAGGTTTTCAAATTGTGTAAGCCCACTTGAAAGACACAATTGTGAGGGTTTTAGGTGAACCTTAAAAACTTATTTCATAGTGAACGTTAATATCCATTGTTGTGGATATTAAAGTGGAGTAGTTGTGTGGCTGTTTTTCTAAACAGTTGGTGTACACACTAGTGAACCACTATAATTTCTGGTCTTGTGGTGGTTGATTATTTATTTTGCTTTATGGATGTTGTAATTTTCCTTTATGCATTTGTGGATAATATTGAAATTTCTTTTATGAAAGTGTGGGAATGTTGTAATAGCTTAGTTATTTCCTTTGCTATTTATTTATTTATTCCTCTGTATCAGTCTAAGATTTTAATTGACAGACCGTTGTCGGAATCAGGTTGTCCTACCATAAGCCAATGGTTTTTGGTGTAAGGTTGTCCTTAGAACAACATTTGTATCAACCTCTCGATATTTGTACACTGGAGGTTGTTATTCATTTCTGCATTGTGGGATTGTTTAATTGCTATCTTTATTTATATATATTTTTAAAATTTCACATTTAATTTTTAATTTAGCATAGTCCTATTCATGCCCCCGCCCCCCCCCCCCCCCCCCCCCTCCCCTCTAGGACTATTAGCTCGACCTTTTCAAGTGGTATAAGAGCCTAATAGCTCATTTTAATTATTATTTCTTTTGGATTAATTTCCTAAGCTAATAGATCTGAGCTTTTTAAGATGTCAAATTTTGATAGCCTCTCACTCCCTTGGCCTCCACCATTTAATGGCTCCAATTACGCCTATTGGAAAATCAGGATGAAATTTTTCTTAAAATTCATGGATGAGAGCATGTGGCAAGCCATAATGACTAATTGGGCCCCTCCTACCACTGAAGTAATTGGTACTGATAGATCCAATGAAAGTCACACCTTATTTCTCTTGGACCACTCTTTAGAAAAGTGAGAGTAGTGCCAATGCAAAGGCTTTAAATGTAATTACTTGCGCACTATCATCAGATGAATTCAAAAGAATTATATCTTGTGATACTGTGAAGCAAGCTTAGAATATTTTAGAAATGACACACGAGGGAACAACAATTGTCAAGAAATCTAAAGTCCAAATCCTCGCAACTAAATTTAAGGAAATATGTATGGAAAAAAGTGAAATTTTGATGGACTTCTATACAAGATTAAATGACATTGTCAATTCTATGTGGGGTCTCGGTGATAGAATCCCAAAATCTCAGAAAGTAAAGTCTTTGCAAAGATACTATACTCACTACCGAAACGGTTAAATTCAAAGGTGACTGCGATCCAAGAACTTCGTGATATGGATAATATGAGGGTAGAAGAATTAGTTGACTCATTACAAACCTATGTGTTAAACTTTAAAGCTCCTAAAGGTAAATCTATCGCTCTTAAATCTTCTAAAAGTATTTCTCAAGAAAATAGTAATAATTCTGATTTAGAAAAATCTGAAGATGATATAACCCTTTTAGCTAAAAAGTTTTATAAGATTTTCAAAAGTAAATAGAGGGTTGATTTACAAAAACCTACTGATAAGAAATGATTTAGATCTAAAACTTGAAAATCTTTAAAAGACAGTCAATGTTACAACTGACATGAATATGGAAATCTAGCAAACAAATGTCCTAAAAATGACAAACCTATAAAGAATGGTATGCTGGCTACTTGGGATGAATCTTCCTGCTCTGAAGCCTCTTCTGAGTTAGAAGATTCTAAAACCGAGTCAGGTAATGAAGTTAAAGCCCTTATGACTCTATCCAAGTTCACTTTTTTCAATAATGATGATTCAACTAGTGAAGAAAATCTGAATAGTGATCATGAAAATGAAGAAGATCTTCAAGATGCTTATAATGCCCTAATAAGGAAAGTTGTAAAATTGTTGTAAAACTAAAACTTCAAAAAGAAAAGTTTTCATAATTTTAAAAAAAAATTGATAATCTTGTTTTAGAAAAATCTCACATTTCAGATTATTTAAAAAAAAAAATAAGTGCGACTTAGATTTCAAAACCTCCCAAGTTGAAAACATAAAATCTGAAAATGAAAAGCTAAAACTTGAAGTCTCTTTACTTTTGAGTTTAAAAGATACATGGAGGTATGTCCAAGGTGATCCAAAGTTAGAAAAACTCTTATCTGGATCCAGAAAATGTGGCGATCAATCTAGATTGGGCTACAACAAAAGTATTCCTCCTAAACATAAGAATACTCCACCCAAATTTGTGAAAGGAGAGTTTTCAAACTCAAAAGGAAAAAGTTTGAATCAAAACTATTCAAAAAAGGTTAAGACTTTTCAAACCTTAAAACCTAAAAGTACCATGTCAACTATAAAAATCAAAATCGTAATCCTTTAGCTGAGAAAATTGTTGATTTACTTAAGGAGCTCTTAAAATCTAACTGAGTAGGTTGGTCTTATAACAACTACAAACATAAGAAGACCAACTATACTCCTAAATGCAAGACTATAATGAAATGGGTTCCTAAGGTTACTTCCTTGGTTGCCCACACTGCTTTCAAAGCTATAAGCCATTCAAAGTGGTACCTAGACAGTAGATGCTCCAGACACATAATAGACGACAAAGGTCTGTTTACTAATCTTAAAGATATGACTGATGGTTCAGTCACATTCGGTGATGGTAGCAACTGCAGGATTGTTGGCCAAGGTACGGTTCAACTCTTTAACCTCCCTCTATTTGAGAATGTTTTATGTGTAGAAGGGTTAAAACACAACTTATTAAACATCTCTCAAATATGCGATAATAATCATAATGTAAAATTTACTAACCTAGGATGCAAAATTTTAAATAAAAATAGTTATGTAATATTAACTGGTCGTAGAAATTCTGAAAACTATTACATTGTAAGTGATTCAAGCTCATCTTATCTATCGTGCTACATGGTCCATACCAAGGAGATCGAGTTATGACATAAACGCCTTGAACATATTCACTACTGCAACTTGTATAGATTGAGCAAAAGAGAGTTTGTAAGAGGCTTACCCAAAATACAGAAAATAGATAAGATATGCGGCGAATGCCAGATTGGCAAAAAAACCATAAGTACTCACAAAAAGGTGAACTCCAATGCCACATCTAAACTGCTCGAACTTCTCCACATGGATCTTATTGGACCAACCAGAACGAAGAGTCAAGGTGGCAAGAAGTACAAACTGCTAATCGTTAATGACTTTACCAAATATACTTGGGTAGTCTTCTTAAGGAACAAATCAGAAACTCTTGATAAAGTAAAAAGGGTCCTTAAACGTATTCAAAAGGAAAAATGATCTCAAGTCTGTAAGATCCGTAGTGATCATGAATCAGAATTTGAGAATAGCAGTTTTGAGAAACTTTATAGTGATTAAGGAATATCACATGAATTCTTTGCGCCCAAAACACCACAATAAAGTAGTATAGTTGAAATAAAAAATAAAGTTCTTTAATAAATGGAAATGTAATGCTAAATAGTATGAAGCTTCCTAAAAATCTTTGGCCTGAAGCCGTAAATACTGCTTATTATATAAGTAACCATGTTTAGACTAGAAAAATTAAATGGTAAAATGGCTTATGAAATATAGTTCAATAAGAAGCCTATTATCAAATACTTTCGAGTTTTTAGCAGCAAGTGCTACATTTTACATTTTACGTGATCGAGAAAATTTGGGTAAGTTTGACACCAAAAGTGATGATGGGATATTTTTAGGGTATGCTCTGAAAGTTGAGCATATCGGGTTCTTAACAAGAGGACTGATGTAATTCAAGAGTCCATTAATGTGGTTATTGACGATCACTTAAATACACCTGTCTTAAATTTAGAATATGATGAAGTTCTTCTAATTGATAAACCAGACTCTTAATTAAGTCAACATAACACTGAACTGAAGACTGTTACTGACCATCCAACTAATCAGATTCCTGAAAACCCTTTCACTGGTGTGTACACTCATAAATAGCTAGAAGATATGTGTAATTACATGTGCTTTACATCTCAGATAGAATCAGCTAACGTAAAAGAAGCTCTTACGAATGAAAACTGGATACGTGTGATGCAAGAAGAGCTCAACGAATTTGTTAGAAATGATGTTTGGTACTTAGTTCCTAGACCGAAAGATAAACATATTATTGAAACAAAATGGATTTTTTAAAATAAGTTTGATGAATTTGGTATTATTAAAAACAAGGTTAGGTTGGTTGTACAAGGATACACTCAAATTGAAGGCATCGATTATAATGAAACCTTTGCTCCGGTAGCTATTCTTGAACTAATCAGACTATTTATATCCATTGCTTACTTTAGAAAGTTCAAAATATACCAAATGGATGTAAAGAGTGCATTTTTAAATGACGATTTGTATGAAGAAGTGTATGTTGAACAACCAATAGGTTTTGAAGACCCTAAGAATGATGATTATGTATATCACTTAAAAAAGGTCCTTTACGGTTTGAAATAAGCTCCCAGGGCATGGTATGAAAAGTTGACTAAGTTTCTACTAAGTCATAACTTTATAATGGGAAGTGTTGATAAGACTTTATTTGTAAAGAAACATAATGATCACATTTTAATAGTGTGAAATTATGTTGATGATATTATCTATGGGTCTACCTGTGCTAACATAACTGTTGAATTTGCAAATCGTATGAAGTCTAAATTTGAAATGAACATGGTTGGAGAATTGAATTATTTTCTACAGTTGCAAGTTAAACAGCAACCTGATGGTTTCTTTATCTCTTAAATCAAATATGCTCTGAACTTAGCTAAAAAGTTCATATTTGAGAGTGGAAAAAATTTTGATACTCATATGAGTACTACTTTAAAACTCTCAAAAGACTCTACACGCAAGAGTGTGGATCCTAAGCTATATCGTAGTATGTTAGGAAGTTTACTTTATTTAACTATGAGCGACCTGATATTGCATTTAGTTTAGGAATTTGTGCTAAATATCAATCTGACCCTAAAGAGTCACATTTAATTATTGTTAAGCGGATTATACGATGTGTTGCTAGTTTAGCAAATCTTGGTCTCTGGTATCCACATGATACTAGTGTGCGATTAGTTGATTTCATGGATGTTGATTAGGCTAGTAACATTGATGGTTGAAAATCAACCAGTGGTGGTTATTTTTATGTAGGGAACTATTTAGTTTCTTTGGAAAAGTAAGAAATAAAGTTTTGTATCGTTCTCAATTGCTGAGACTGAATACATTGTGACGGGTAATGCATGTACTCAGGTTGTATGGATGAAAAGAATGCTAAGAGATTACGAAATTGCATAAGCTTCTATGGTTTTATATTTTGATAATTCCAATGTAATTAATATATTTAAAAATCCAATCCAGTATTCACGAACTAAGCATATTGACATTAGATATTACTACATTCATGAATTAGTGGAAGAAAAGACAATTTCTTTGGAATATATTCTGACCGAGACTCAACTTGCTGACATATTCACAAAACTGCTAGATAAAAGTAGGTTTGCTAAATTGAATTTGATCTTGGTATATGCAATATGAATTGTTGATTCATGTATTTTTGTATCATAATATATTTATATTTGTTATTTTAAATGTTTAAAATTTCAAATTTTATGAAAATTGCACATTTTGGGCTATACACGACTAGCCGAGTAGATACTTGACCAGTCGTGGCATGACCGATCAAGCATGTACTTGACCAGCCGTGAATCACGAGTTTAGTTCTTTATTTGGGGGAGAAATCACTTTTTTCTCATTTTGGTTGTCTTCTCCAGCGGCTCCTAGGTCAACCAGTCGAACCCATCTTGTACTTCTTCAAGTTTAGTGCATTGTTTTCATTTTTCTTGTAGATTTAATTTCTTTGCACTCCCTTTTCATTATTTGTGTGGTTTATTTCTTAATTAATAGTTATTTTTGAGGTTTTCTTCTAAAAAATCTGATCTATTGGAAACCCACTCTACCTTTCTTACAAGTTCTTTGTTTCTTGATATCTTTGGTGCAAATGGAAGGTAGAACTAAGAAGAACGGATCTCATGGTCCTTTTACTTCTCGGTCAACGCCTATAATAGTGCACCACCTTCGGCCTCCCTAAGATGATCCCTCTTATGTGCGAGATATTAGGTTGCACAATGTTATAGTAGAACAACTCGTTAATGTTGATCATTTAGCTTTGTTATCCTTCCTCTCCTTCAGTCTGTAGGATGGGATAACATACTACGTTAGGGTGGGCTAGCATACCGCTCCATTGCGTAGGCTATATATGTTTGCATTACTGATTTTTCTACTGAAAATCTGACATTCACTATCTCAACCAGAGAAGGTCTAGTTGATGTAGATCGTCATATTATCTCTTGATTAAAGGATTTACCTGTCAATGATGTAGGTATTCCCATTAGCACTCTAGTGGCTAAACTAACTGAAACTGAGAAGCGTATGCTCACTAGAGATTTATGCAATATAGATGCGGAATGGAATAATACTGAAAATACGCTTGCCTTAAAGTATTTATTACCCAGATACAGAGTCCTTCATGGGATATTCATTTCGAATGTTTATCCTTGTTCTTGTAATAAAATCGAACTCACTACATTCATGTTTCATATTTTTCATTCTATCATTTCTGGTACCTTTGTATGTCTTCCTTCCTTGATTTGTTATTGCATCATTCGGTTCCGTCTCCATCCAGGACATAGTGACATTCTCTTTACTTACCTTATGACTGTGTTGGCCACCTATAGTTTAGTGGCTATGCCTGTAGGAGAAGCTCCCATTCACCACCTACCATTCAACAACTCCAATATTAACAAGATGAATTTGAATTTGGCCCCAGGCTAGGTCAATGTGGGTGCTGGTGGAGCTGATGCCGCAAATGAAGTGGAAGGTGATTTACCTCCAAATGACATCAATATGGATGATATTTTTTAAAGAAATCACATCTGACACAGCAGATGATCCTGATTTTCTGCCATCTGACTTTGATGTGTGGTTGTGCTCACTTAAGGAGAAGGTAGAAAATATGAATGTGTCCCATGACTTGCAGTTCAAATATATGTGTAAATATCTTAGGCGCTTTAAAAAGGGACTTCATCAAATTGATCCTACCATACCTGCTCCTTCATCGGTTTCAGATTAGTATTTAAATATCTATTTTGTAAAAAATTTTAAGATTATTGAATTTCTTTTGTTTTATGGGGTTGAACATGCTTGCTAGTGAGTTTGGTTAACTTAATTATCTAGATCATATGCTTTCTTCTTCCTCATTACTCTTCTTATTTTTCCTTATTTATCTACTTTCATTTATTAGTTCCTTCATTTGTCATATTGTAATAAAAAGGGGGAGAATTTTATCATGCTTGTGATATGTGGCATGTGAATTATGGATTGTGGATTATGGATTGTGGATAGGTAGCCATTCATTATTTTTTTTTTGTAAGGGGGAGTATTGTTGGGGCAGTAGATGCGAATTATTTTTACCTATTTATAACTAGTGCATGATTCTTTAACCAGGTTGTAAATGGTTTATAATGATAACTAGTGCATGATTCATTATTGTTCATATTATGCTTATTTTTAAAGAAGTGTGTTTTGTGACTAAATTGACAACGGGGGATATTGTAAGTGCTATGTTTTCTAACTTCTATGATTGTCAAATTTTATAATGCCAAAACCTCTTGGAATCTGTGTCTTGTGTAGCACATCTACATATTCAAGACTGTGCATCTCATGTACAAGAACTAAGGTCTTTACCTCAAGAACTTCAAATGAAAGATCAAGAGATATACATACTCTAGTACAACACCATGTGATAGTTCACTTCTTCAAGCTTCAAAGTTCAAGGTTTCAAAGCTACATCTAAAGGCAAGACAATAGTTTTTTACTTTGGTACTCAAGACTCAAGGTGAAGTATAACTCAAGTACCTCAAGCTCAAGCTTCAATGTATTACAAATTCAAGCTTTAAAAAGTCTCAAGTTCAAGCTTCATCATATGTCAAGATCTCAAGCTTTGTGAACTTCAAAGAATAACTATCAACTGAAGCAAAAGAAGATTCAATATTCATACATCACTTATAAGGTATGAATGACCCTAGATTGACCATAGGATAGGTCATTTTTAATACATAATTTAATTATGTCATTTTATAAGTGCATATTCTGTTTTTCGACCAGTCTTATACTAAGTTCGACTAGTCCTAGTACTAGCTTAACCAGTCCAAGAAATCCTCCACCAGTCTTAAGTCTGTTACTAATTTTTAAGATTTTTTGTTATTGCCTCGGCCAGTCCTGGAGACTGCTCTACCAGTCGAGTGAACAGTGCTCGACCAGTCCTGCAGGCTCGACTCAAAGTCTAGCAAGTAATTTGTGTCCCACACGACTAGTCGTGGACAAGACTCGATCGGTCGTGGAGGCCACTCAACCGATCGAGAAGGTCCTTCGACCAGTCATGGAATGGCCTGATCTTATCGTGCCCAAATTTTAAAAAGTTTGTTGGTCCTTTGACCAATCAAGTCGACCTTTGGACCAGTCGAAGGTACGATTTCTACACTTATAATAGAGCACAATTTTCAGAGTTTGATATCCAATTCAAGCAAAATCAATACGCCGCTCTAAGAAATAAGTTATTGATATTGTTAAGCTATTTATTGCTCATTTTATATTCTCTTTAATTAGCTTTCTTTGCATTTGATTTTGAGTTTCTACATTCCAACCTTATTTGAGAGAGGGATTGAAGTTTTCCCATTTCTTGGAATCGAAATCAAATTAAGCTAGCCCAAGGTGATTAAATCTAAAATCAATTTAGAACTTAGAACCGTTTCATAAGTGAGTGTGAACATTGAGCATCTATGGTGAACTTCTACTCTGAATTGGTTCTTCCGGGCTGCATCAAAAGGAGAATATCCAAATAAGTATTTTACAGTTGTGTAAATTCATTCTTTTGGTTTCTTTAAGATTGTGCCAAAAAATATCTTTCTTTTAGTTTGTCTGAGGTGATGCAGAAAAACTCAGAGTGTGGGGTTTTTGAATTGTGTAAGCCCACTTGAAAGACACAATTTTAAGGGTTTTAGGTGAACCTTAAAAAACCTATTTCATAGTGAACACTAATATCCACTATGTGAGGATATTAGGAGTGGAGTAGTTGTGTGGCTGCTTTTCTAAACAGTTGGTGTACACACAAGCAAACCACTATAATTTCTGCTTTTTTGGTGATTGATTGTTTATTTCATTTTGTGGATGTTGCAATTTCCCTTTATACATTTATGGAGAATGTTGTAATTTCTTTTATGCAAGTGTGGGAATGTTGTAACAGCTTAGTTATTTCCTTTGCTGTTTATTTCTTTATTCCTCTGTATCAGTTTGAGATTTTGATATATAAACCCTTCTAGGAATTAAGTTGTCCTACCATAAGCCATCAGTTTTGGGTGTAAGGTTGTCCTTAGAGCAACATCTGTATCAACCTCTCATTACTTGCACACTTGAGGTTATTCATTTCTACATTGTGGGATTATTTAATTGCTTTCTTTATTTATATTTGTTTAAATTTCACATTTAATTTTTAATTTGACATAGTCCCATTCAACCCCCCCCCCCCCCCCCCCCCCCCCCCCCCCCCTCCTCTAGGACTCTTAGCTCGGGCTTTTCATGTGGATCAAAGCATACATCAAGGTGGGCCATCATACATGAATAGGAGAGAGAGAGAGAGAGAGAGAGAGAGAGAGAGAGAGAGAGAGAGAAATGTGCAGTGGAGAGGATGGGCTCCGCCACTATGAGCCCTTCTAAGGTGGGCCATGTAAATACAATGCTTACATCAAAATGGGTGCCAAGTCATGTGGGTCCTAACTCATAAAAATCAACGGTGGAGATCTCTTTTCACCAAAAGATGTAAGGTCTAGACAACCTTTTCACAATAGGAAAATAAACATCATGATGGGGTCCATGGAGAATGGCCCCATCATGGGATGAACATATGAATTAGGGTGTGCCATCGACCACACCCAGGGTCAAAAGTGAGATCCATACCATCAATCAGTAGGCCCCACTTGGCCCATCATCAAAACATAAATCTACTCCTACAAATCACCCACTGATTGTTAATCTTTTAGGGTCTTTGGAATGCTAGGCTCCTCGGCTACAATTTTGATGGAGTGATAAAAATTGAAGAGCTAGGATGAGACATGATGGGGTAGGAAGTGGACCACACTTATTCTACTTGGGGAAATGCTTGGATGATCCTCTCTTTGAGTTGCTTGGAAATGGTAAGGAGAATGAGGGGGAGAGGGTATTGTAAGAGGAAATGACATGGAGGGTATTGGCTTTATTGACTTATGCAGGCATGAGGTGACATGGGGTATGGGTTTCCTGGACTTGTTTATAAGAAGAGCATGAGATAAGTATGGGTTCATTTGACTTGGTGAAGAGAGAAGTATGGGTGAGGGATGGGTTGTGCTTGATTGATTGATGTGATGTTTAGGTAGAAATTCTCTTAGGATTCACAATACACGACATTTTCCTTGAAATAAACACGGGCTCATAACTCCTGCCTGGGTATCGCATCGGTGCACAAGATGCGGCGTTGGAACTGTGATGATGGTGTGGTCACAATGGTACAAGTCTCGGGTCAAGTTGACTCGGGTTGACAGGGTGTAACTTAGCCCCCCCCCCCCCCCCCCCCCCCCCCCCCCCCCGCAAATAATGATTACAGGTCGTAGGGTACCAGAATTTGACAGGGAGGATCGCGAAAGTTTAAGGAATGGTATGAAATATGATATGGGCCTTATAAATCTCCCTGATCTCTACAGGTGGATCCTTGGAAACCCTACTCTTCCACCTTTGAATTTCTTAAGTTTTTCATTAAATCTCTCACAATTACTCTATATACTTTTAAATTTAGGTTTTTATCATTTTCTAGTTTTTCTTCTACTTGCTTTTAGAATACTCACGAGATTAGTCCCTGTGGATTTGACCTCAGTCTCACCAAGATTATTACTACATCGCGACCCTACACTTGGGGTTATGAATAGAACTCTTATCCGTAGTATTTTCTTTGGACAAATTTACGTCTGACTTGATCGGATCCAAGATCATCATTTACACAGATCATGTAGTGCTCAAGTATCTTCTTTCTAAGATTGATGTTAAGCCCCCTGATAAGATGGATCCTCCTGTTATAAGAATTTGATTTGAAACTAAAAGATAAAAAAGGAGTAGAGAACGTAGTGGCTGACCATCTTTCCCACCTTAATCTCTCTGATTCCCTTGAGATGACACATATAAATGACATATTTCTAGATGAACAATTGTTCAAAGTCTCTCATTCACCTTAGTTTACTGATATTGCTAATATCTTACCACAGTTTTCATGCCGACACATTAGACTGCGCAAGATAAGAAAACATTCTTTGCTGAGGTTTGTAAGTTCTTCTAGGATGATCTGTATTGATTTAAATATTACCCAGACCAAATCTTAAGGAGATGTGTGCCAGACATTGAACACCAAAGTGTCATCTCCTTTTATCACTCTCAGGCCTATGATGGTCACTTTTTTTGCTAAAAAGACCATGACCAAGATTCTACAGTGTGAATTTTACTGGCTCATTATGTTCAAGGATACTCATGAGTTTTGCAATGCTTGTGAGCATTGTCAGAAGTTGGGAGCATTGTCCCGTTGAAATATGATGCCTTTGAACTCTATTCTGATCACTGAAGCATTTGATTGTTGGGGCATCGATTTCATGGGACCATTCCCTCAATCATTTGAAAATTTATACATTATGCTAGTAGTAGACTATGTCACTAAATGGGTCGAAGCAATTCCATGCTAAAAAAATGATCGTCAAATTGTCATTAAATTCTTAAAAGAGAATATCATTTCCTGGTTCAGAATGCCTTGAGCCATCATTAGTGATGGGGGTTGACATTTTTATAATAGGTCATTCACGAACTTAATGAAGAAATATGACATCTCCCATAAAGTAAGCACTCCATATCACCCACAAACAAGTGGGCAAGGTGAGATTTTCAATAGGAAAATTAAACACATCTTGGAAAAGTCAGTTAACCTTGACTGTAAGGACTGGTCAATCCGATTGACCAATGCCTTATGGGCTTACCGTATTACATTTAAGACCCCTATTAGAATGTCTCCCTTTAGACTTATCTATGGGAAGGCTTGTCAATTACCCATGGAGTTGGAACATAGGGCCTACTGGGCGATTAAAAATCTTAACTTCAATTTAGACAACACTGGCTCATTACACAAACTTAAGTTAAATGAACTCAAAGAAATCCAGAATGATGTGTACGAGAACTTAAGAATTTATAAGGACAAGATGGAAGTGTTTCATAACCAACACATTCTTCAAAAATCATTCATGCCAGGTCAGAAAGTCCTCTTGTATAATTCTTGGTTACATCTCTTTCTGGGCAAGCTCCAATCTCGTTGGACCAGCCCCTTCACTATTACCAATGTTTATCCTCATGGGGTTGTTAAGATAAATAATTTGAACAATGACAATGAATTCAAAGTAAATGGACATTGTTTAAAGCCATTTATTAAAAATTTTGATTCAGAGGACATGTCCATACCTCTAAATGATCCTGTTTATCAGGATTGATCTCCTAGTCTGATGAAGGTGTAGTTAAGTTTACTGCTTTTCGCTATTTAGGATAGTTTACTTTCCACCATTCTAGGATAGTTTATTTTCTGCGGTTCTAAGATAGTTTGCTTCTGCTGTTTAGGATAGTTTTCTTTTTGGTTGTTTAATTCTTGTGCTAACCCACTTTCACGCTGAGATCCTTTAGAAAAAGCCTCAAAATCTCTTCATCAGGTACTATCTTTCCATCACTTCTCTTTCAATTACGTTGTCTCTTTTGTAAATCATGTTTATTTCTTTTACATTGAGGACAATGTAGATTTTACGTTAGGGATGGGAGATTAGGTAAACTAATTAGTGTTTTCTTAGTTTTGAGCAAAATTTGTAAAATTTTTGAAAAATTTTCAATGTTTATCTATTTGGAAAGTGATAAGTTGTTCATTTAAGACTATTTTGAGTATGATGATAAGCATCGAATTTTGAATTGTTGGAGTTGGAGAAACTAAGTAACATATCACTTGTGGTTCTTACGTTGAATTGATTAAGAGGAGGTTCGAATATTATGACATATTCAAATTGTTTTATGTGAATAGTACTAGATTTTCTAATTGTTAGTATGATGATCATTGAAAGATATTATAAATGATATTGTGTAAATCAAGCACCCGTTGTATTGTCAAATTTTATTGTGCTAAACCATTTAGTATTTGTATCATGCTTTGAGTTGAAGTAATCAAGTTTGTACATTTCAATGTTCTCCGAATTTTCATCGAACTTGCCTACATCTTCAAGTTAAAATGAAGAGTGTTAAGGGTCATGATTTCAAGATCAAATTCAAGAACTTAAAGTTCAAGTTTGAAGTTCAACTGATATACGCTAAAGATTCAAGAACTTAAGCATAACTCAAGCTTAAGTTCAAGAGATCAAACTCAAGCTTCAAGTATCACATGTATTCAAGAATTTGAAACGAATGATGTTTCAAGAGTTCCTACTAACAAACAGGCTTGGATGACCATATATTGTGTCATATTCATTACATATTTTATGTGGGTCATTTCATATGTTTATAGGTCATTTTCTCGACTAGTCTTACTCCTTGTTCGACTAGCCCAAGTACTGGATCAACCAATCTCAGAGTTTTCTCGATCAATCCAAGGTTTGTTGCAATTTTTTAAAATTTTCTATTGGACTCTCAACCAGGCCTAAAGACTGATTGACCAGCCGAGTGACCAGTGCTCGACCGGTTGTGTATGCTCGACTCAAAGTCCAACAAGCATTTTTGGTCTCACTCGACCAATCGAGTACAGGGCTCAACCAGTCGAGCAGGCCACTCGACCAATTGAGCAAGCCACTCGACCAGTCGAGTAACAATCTTCTCTTATCGTGCTAGAAAATTTAAAATTTTGTTGGTCCTTCGACTAGTCGAACTGACCCTTAGACCAGTCGAGTGAACAATATTTTCACCTATAAATAGAGCATGAATTTCAGAGTTTATTCATTCATAAAAGTAAAATCAAGACACCACCCTGAGAGATAAGTTTGTGATATTTTTAAGCTATAGTGTGCTCATTTAATATTCTCTTTAATTAGCTTTTCTTATTTGATTTTGAGATCTTTACTCCAATCTTACTTTAAGAAGGCATTTGTGATTTCCCCTTTCTTGAGATCAAAATCAAATCAAGCTAGCCCAGGTTAGATTAATTAAGAATCATTTAGAACTAGAACCTTTTCATCTGTGGGACTGGACATTGAACATCTTCATCGGATCAGTTCTACTGGGATTCTTCAAAGGAGAATTTCCTGATATGTACATTTACATTCTGTATATCTTTTTGGTTTTTAAGTTTGTGTCAAAAAAAATCTCTTTTAGTTTGTCTGAAGTGATCCAAGAAATTTCAGAGTGTGGGGTTTTTGGAATTGTATAAGCCCAATCAATGACACAATTGTGAAGGTTTTGAGGTGAACCTTTGAAAACCTTTTTCATAGTGAATGCAAATATCTCGAGGGAGTGGATATTAAGAGTGGAGTAATTGTGTGGCTGCTTTCTAATAGTTGGTGTACACACAAGCAAACCACTATAATTTCTGGTATTGTGGTGGATGATTGAATGTGCCTATGTGTGTGAATATTGTGATTTATTTTCAGCACTTGTGGTGAATGGTGTAATTTATTTTATGCACTTGTGGGAATGTTGTAATAACTTAGTTTATTTTATTTTCTATTTTATTTACCTCTTTATTGGTTTGGGTTTTTGATACTTGCAAATGTTGTAGTAAGGTTGTCCTGCCATAAGCCTTTTGTTTTTAGTGTTAGGTTGTCCTTGGAACTAAGTTTGTATCAACCTCTCAATACTAGTACATTTAAGGTTGCTATTTACTTGTGCTTCTTTATTATTTATTTGTGCTAGCATTCTTTAAATTTTACATTTATTTTTTAATTTGACATAGTCCTATTCACCCCCCCTCTAGGATGAGTGGTATCAAAGCATAACAGCTTCTTTTTATTTGGATTCAATTCCTAAGTTAATCGATCCGCGCTTATAAGATATCAAATTTTCATAGCCTCTCAATCACCAGACCTCCACCTTTTGATGGCTCCAATTATGCCTATTGGAAAGCCAGAATGAGGATCTTTTTAAGGTCCACAGATGAGAGCATGTGGCAAGCCATAATGAATAGATGGACCCCTCTTACCACTGAAGTTCTAGACACTAATGGAATCAAATCTATGAAAGTTACACCTTATTTTTCTTGGACCACACTTCAGAAAAATGAGAGTAGTGCCAATACAAAAGCTCTAAATGAAATTACTTACGCACTATCACCGGATGAATTCAAAAGAATTATATCTTGTGATTGTGCAAAACATGCCTAGGACATTTTATAAATAACACACGAGGATACTACTATTTTTAAGAAATCTAAACTTCAAATCCCTACCACTCAATTTGAGGAGATACATATGGAAGAAAGTCAAAATTTCATGGACTTCTATACTAAATTAAATAACATAGTTAACTCTATATAGGGTCTTGGTGATAGTATCCCAGAAAGCAAAGTTTTTGAAAAGATACTACGCTCATTGCCTGAAAGATTCAATTCAAAGGTTACTGCCATTCAAGAACTTCGTGATGCAGATAATATGAGGATTGAAGAGCTGGTTGGTTCTTAACAAACCTACGAGTTAAACTTTAAAGATCCTAAAGGTAAGTCCATCACCTTTAAATCTTCTAAAAATATTTCTCAAAATAATGCTAAAATTTCTGAAGACGAGATGACATTATTAGCCAAGAAGTTTTGTAAGATTTTCAAAAGTAAAAGAGGGTAGATTTTCAAAAACCTTCAGAAAAGAAAAGAACTAGATCTAAAAATTGAAAATCTATTAAAGAAAGCAAATGTTTCAACTACCATGAATACGAGCATCTGACAAACAAATGTCTAAAGAGGGACAAATCTAAAAAGAAAGTCATGTTAGCCACATGGGATGAATTGTCTTGCTCTGAAGCTTCTTTCGAGTTAGATGATTCTGAACCTGAGTCTACTAACAAGGTTAAAGCCTTAATGACTCTAGCCAAAATCATTTTCTCAAACAGTTGTGATTCAACTAGTGAAGAAAATCTGAGAAGTGATCCTAAAAATGATAAAGATTTACAAGATGCCTATGATGCCCTATATAGGAAAATTTGTAAGTTAGCTGTAAAATTAAAACTTCAAAAGGAAAAGTTTTTAAATTTTAAAGAAAATTTAGATAATCTAATCTTAGAAAAATCACATTTTTTAGATTGTTTTGAAAAAGCTAAGTGTGATTTAGATTTCAAAACTTCCCATATTGAAAACTTAAAATCTGAAAATGAAAAACTAAAACTAGAAGTCTCTTCTCTCTTGAGTATGAAGGATACTTGGAGGTATGCCCAGGGTGATCCTAAACTAGAAAGACTACTATCCGGATCAAGCAAATGTGGCGATCGATCTGGTCAGGGCTACGATAAAAATACCCCTCCTAAATATAAGACTGCTCCTCCTAAATTTGTCAAAGGAGAGTCCTCTAACTCAAAAGGGAAAAGTCTAAATCAAAATACTTTTAAAAATTCTACTTTTCAGGCTATGAAATCTAAAAGTAATTATATCAACTATAAAAATCAGAATCATAACCCCTTAGCTGAGAAAATTATGGATCTACTTAAGGAGCTTCTAAAATCTAAGAAGAATGGTAGAATATACAACAACTACAAGCATAGAAAGACCAACTATAATCCAAAACCCAAAACATTAATGAAATGGGTTCCTATGATTGCTTGTTTGGTTTCCCACATCGCTTTCAAGGCTTCGAGTCAATCAAAGTGTTACCTAGATAGTGGTTGTTTTAGACACTTGAAAGGTGATAAGACTTGTTCACCAATCTAAAACATATGACTGATGGCTTAGTCACATTTGGTGATGCTAGCAACTACAGGATTATTGACCAAGGTACAGTTCAACTCTTTAATCTTCCTCCATTTAAGAATGTGTTGTTTGTAGAAGGCCTTAAGCATAATCTCTTAAGCATTTATCAAATTTGTGATAATAAACATAGTGTAAAATTCACCAATCAAGGGTGTGAGATTTCTAATGAGAAAGGTTCTGTGATATTAACTGGTCGCAAAACATCTGAAAACTGCTATATAGTCAGTGATTCAAGCTCATCTAAATTATCGTGTTACATGGTCCAAACCGATGAGACTGAATTATGACATAAATGCCTATGACATGCACACTATCTTAATCTTTATAGACTAAGCAAAAGTGAAGCATTTAGAGGTCTACCCAAGTTAAAGAAATTGGATAAATTTTATGGCGAATGTCAGATTGGAAAATAAATTAGGAGTACTCACAAGAAAGTGAACTCCAATGCTACATCCAAACCTCTTGAACTCCTCCACATAGATCTCGTTGGACCAACTAGAATAGAGAATCAAGGTAGTAAGAACTATATTCTAGTAATAGTAGATGACTTTCCACATATACATAGGTAGTTTTCATGCGATAGAAATCTGAGACTCTCGATGAAGTGAAAAGGGTACTCAAGCATATCCAAACTAAAAAGGAATCACATGTAACCAAAATCCGTAGTGATCATGGTTTTGAATTCAATAATAGCAGTTTTAAGAAGTTCTGTAGCGATCATTGAATATCGCATGAGTATTTTGCACCCAAGACACCTCAACAGAATGGAGTTATTGAAAGGAAAAGTAAAGTACTTTAAGAAATAAAAAATGTGATATTAAATAGTATGAAAATTCCTAAAAATCTTTGGGCTGAAGCTGTGAACACAACATGTTATATCACTAACTGTGTTTATACTAGAAAGTTTAATAATAAGACTTCATATGAACTATGGTTCAATAAAAAAACCTACTGTTAAATACTTTCAAGTTTTTGACAGTAAGTGCTACATTTTATGTGATCAGGAAAATCTGAAAAAATTCGACACTAAAAGTGACGTGGGTATTTTTCTAGGATATGTGCTAAATAGTCAAGCATATTGTGTTCTCAACAAGAGGACCAATGTAATTCAAGAATCCCTTAATGTGGTTATAGATGATAACTTGAATATACTTGTCTCAAGTTCAGAAGATGATGAAATCCCTTTATTTGATAAACCCGACTCCTCATCTAGTCAAAATGACACTGAACTATGGTTAATTAAAGATCATCCAACCGATCAAATTCTTAGGAATCCTCTCACTAGTGTACACACTCATAGACAATTAGGAAACATTTGTAATTACATATGCTTCACATTCCAAATTGAGCCGACCAATGTGAAAGAAGCTCTTGTTGATGAAAACTATATAGCAGTTATGTAAGTTGAACTTAATCAATTCGTAAGGAATGATGTATGATACTTAGTTCTTAGACTTAATGATAAACACATTATTGGAACTAAATGGATCTTTAAAAATAAGTCTGATGACCTCTATAATATTATAAGAAACAAGGCTAGAATGGTTGTAGAAGGGTACACTCAGATAGAAGACATCGATTATGATGAAACCTTTGCGCCGGTAGCTCATCTTGAATCTATCAGACTGTTTATATTCATTGCTTGTTACAAAAAATTTAAAATTTATCAAATGGATGTTAAGAGTGCGTTCTTGAATGGTTGTTTACATGAGGAAGTATATGTTGAACAACATAAGGGTTTTGAAGACCTTAAACATATTTATCATGTTTATCGCCTGAAAAAGGCACTCCATGGATTGAAATAAGCTCCCAGGGCATGATATGAGAAATTAACTAAGTTTTTACTAAGTCATAACTTTATAATGGGAACTGTTGATAAGACACTTTTTGTTAAGAAACACAATGATCACATACTGATAGTACAAATTTATGTTAATGACATTATCTATGGATCTACCTGTTCTGACATGATTGTTGAGTTTGCAAATTTAATAAAGTCCAAAGTTGAAATGAACATCACTGGAGAACTGAACTATTTCTTAGGTTTATAAGTAAAACAGCTTCCTAATGGGTTCTTTATCTTGCAAACCAAATACGCTCGAAATTTGGTTAAAAATTTTTTCTTTGAGAGTGGTAAAAATTTTGATACTCCTATAAGTAAGACACTTAAACTCTCTAAGGATTTGATAGGTAAGAGTGTAGAACTTAAGTTATATCGTAGCATGATAGGTAGTTTATTTTATTTAACTGTGAGTTGACCTAATATTGCATTCAGCATAAGAATCTGTGCTAGATATCAATCGGACCCTAAAGATGTCACGCCCAAAATTCAGGGACAGACATCTTCCGTGATGCCCTGAATCTGGCACTCGACTTTCATACACCAAGTCTAGAGTTTGGTGCACTACAAGGAAGATTTTTAGCTGATTCTTTTTATATACACATATATAATAACACTTGAGCATGAAGATTCATGATCAAAATACCAAGCAACACTCTATTATAAATCTTGATGATTATAAGTATAATGCTTTACAAAAGGTTCATAAATTCAACATTGCTAAATCAAAAAATAGATGCAATGCATCGAGAAAGCTACTCTTGCCCTGAAAAAAAATGAGAAATCAAAAGCTTAGGCAAAAAGCCTAGTGAGTATACACGTGTGTGCAGTGTCCTACATGCAAGAAAGATAAATATGCCATGAAGAAATCATATATGGTGAAAGGCATGTAGTACGTAATGTATGATATTAATGCCAATGCAATGCATATGCATCATAGTAATACTCCGAGTCGATGTTATCAGCATCACCAAGTCATATTTTTATTTCTCATATACCACAACCATAACCATATTACACGCATCCATAATCACATCATCATCATCATATTGTCATACAATATGATAACTGTATATCTCGGGAAGCACCATGGTCGACACCTATGCACCAGACACTAGTAATCAACCTCGCATACCTGCCCTGTGGTGGACTTCCACCAACTGTATAACATGGGAACACTGTGATCGATACTCATGCACCATACACCAGTAATCGACCTTGCATACCCGTCCCATAGTGGACTTCTACCCAGCAAGGCAGTTGCGGACTTCATTTGCGCTTCTCCTCGCCAGTGAGTCAAACCGGTCCCTATTTGTACTCAACGCTTAAGTAAGTTGGACCCACCTCTTCTCAATCCGACCTCATTAGTGGGAGTCAAATCCATGACCAATGTATCCATTCGGCCAAACAGTGAGGCAACCCTATCTGACATCGGGGTTTAGGGACTTTCAACCTAAGGGGCACATCATCCCCTACTATTTCTACACTTCCGGTGTCTCATTCATTTTCAAGGATAACCCAAGTCATCATCATAGATGCACATTTCATAATAAAGATCCAACTCATGTTATACGGCATGACTGTGGCATTTCAAACATCATGTATGACATGATTATACATGAATTCAAGAAATTATGATAAGGCATATGTTCAAGTGCATGTGGTATGCATATAATGCCTTGAGTTTAGGGTCTGCTTAACCTTTAAGCCCAAAAATGATGTATGATCATCATGTGTCACCATCAACTATATTAATCCATGGTCATGTCACTAGACTGAAGAGGACATATCTTACACATAAGCAATGTATTGAAGTACACTTGTACATACCATCATTCTATGGCGCATGAGTATGATTAATATCATCATTATAAAGTAGATGAATTTAGTATACTAGGAAGTGGAACAACATTAATCAAGATATTAAATCACATACTTCTATTAGCTATAATCACTAACATCACTAATATCATCCATAGCTATCACAATTAGGAGCATTAATTGTATTCAGAGTTACACCATATCCTTTGCAAGATAGATATTCCATTAGAGGCTTTGGCTCACATGATTTTCTTCTATTGAGACTAGATGGTTATACCCTAACTGGGCCTTATGGTTAATGAGTGGTGGTGACACAAAGTACTTGCACCAAGTGGTTATGAGATGAAAGGCATGGATATAACATATAGTAAATGAGCCACGGGATGAATGGTACTGGTGAAACTCATATAATGTAGAGGGCTTCACCTTCAAGTGGGGTGTTAGTAGATTGGATTTGCGAATAATTATAAGAGTAGTTCTATAATGGTTTGGAAGCCACGGGTAAACCTCATAAGATACAGTGAGCCCTAAGTTGAATGACATGGGTATATACACATAAGAGTTAGTCACGATTGGATAACATGGATTTGTCTCATACAACGTAGTGAGTCCTACTTCCAAGTGCTAATGAAAGCAGATGGGTCCACACACAAACATTACGGTGGGTCCCAACAAGTAGATAGTATAGGTAACTGACATAAATTAAGGTCATACAAGGAAGAACAATTCAGATGCAAGAGACATACGTCAGCGGGCTACATCATCAATCTATTTGGTTGGCAAAACAATTGAACAGTGTGGTAAAATAATACATAGAGTGGGTTCACAAGTGTTCGGAAGTTATACATTCAATTAATACTATTTCATATCATCTAACTTATTTAGGAATTGAATATAGATCATTTTGTTTTAAAATTAGCTAGCCTAATGGATAAATGGTGAAATATGCGATACTTATATCAAGGTAGAGTTCATAATCAATTTTACACACGTCTTAAGTTCACATACCGAAGAGGTTACTCCATCACCATAGTCCACGAGTCCAAGTAATGACACAATTCTCATATGCCCACATGGTCTTACGACCATTGTATTATCAGAAGTCCATTTGTTTGAGTGACCACACAAATGTCACTCTACTTGTCATAATAAGGGACTTAAGGTGAGATGATTACTTATTATTAGGTGAGATGGTTACTTATTATTATTATTATACCATATTTCGCAAAAGGGGGCAACTGTTTTACTAAACTTTCACGTAGTCAGGAGGCCAGTACCACAATTCCACATGGCTTAGTAGTCACCTAAGGACCACTTAATCATATGGTTGGGCCACACATTCCCCACATACCCACATGATTTACGGCTATCCACTTCACGCACGATCACAAAATTTATGAGCTACATATTCAACACCATTTTGCCAAATCTAGCTGTCATTCATCCCATTAGTGATCATATGGTTAAGGGCTACAATAATTATAAATCAACTTAAACAAGTAGCCACACAATTGCCCCAATTTCATACAGTTAAGTGGGCTATAAAAATCATGCACTGACATGGTGGTGGCCCACACAACTTCCACCAATTCACACGACTAGTTGGGCCACCGAAAATCCCGAATTCCTATAGTGTAGTGATCCACATGATTCCTATCAACTGACGGTCTAAATGAGGACTAACCATTATAATAGGTGCCATGAAAATGACTTAGATTGCAGTAAATATAATGGCAGCCTTACACTCTAAAATGATCTAATTAAAATAGATGAATGGCTGGTAAAACATGTATATTAGGTGGTCCATGATCGATGAAAAAAGAATAGATGGATAGATTTCTCCCAACATTTATGCAGTTGTTGAAAATATTTAACGATGGACAAGTGATCAATATTGTTCCCGTGGCATGCGGTTTGGATTTGACTAGTTTATAGGACCATACCCTAAAATGATAAGGATAAACTGATGAATGACATGAATCTACATCATACTACAAGGTGAAGTCCATGGTCAAGGAAGCATCCTAGCATATAGGGGGCACACTAGATGTAACACCCTGAAAATTGGGGGTGTGCATAAACCCGACTCCCGAGTTCCAGACCATCACTTATGCAATAAATATGATCATGATTCAATATTAACTGATTTAGAGCATTCACATGAGTAAGATTATACCAAAACTGCAATTCATACTCCAGATTCAGTGACAAAACGCAAGCGGAAGACTAAAGAATATATATATCACTCTATGGAAAGCAAAATAAATCTCAACTGTCTCCAAAGTATAAATACATCTCTGAGTCTCATATACATGTAATAAAACAGAAATCAAAATGTCATAAGGTCCAACTAGTCTGTCCCACCGATCCAGGCCACCTATGCAAAGCTGTCGTAAAACTGCATATACGAGAACTCATCCTGGTCCTCGTCGTAATCTGGCTCTGCATCCTGAATCGTCGCATCACGTGCATCTAAGATAAGGTCTGGTGGGTGTTGTAAATACCATCCCGTAACGTGGGAGTGAGTGATTAACTCAGTGGAATAATAGAGCAAAGATTAGCATGTTCTCAAATCAATCATGCGATAATAGTAAAGCAATCAATCAAACATTCCTAGATACTGTTGTTAATGTATGCATGAGATGACATGATGGATGCCCTCACCGACATACTCCCTCATACGGCACCATCTTACGCCCGCGGCATGCTTGCGTTCCTCTCATTGCTCCACATCTTCCAGGCACATGCAATGCGATATGGATAATGATTACCGAGTTATTATTAGTCCTTTCATACAGCAGTATTGAGAATCTAAGGTACTTTACTTATATCAATCCCAACACAGATCCTGTCTAGGGTCGTCACTCCTAGAAATCACATACGATGTTATATTTGTAGGTCGCTGCAAGGGCATCCAGGGCTGTTGCTCGCACTCGTTGCAACGCTCCCCATCACCTTATCAATACAGGCCTACTGTACTCTCATCGCTACGGAAGGGTCGTTGCCTCCCGTAAACTCAGAATACGCTCGTGGTCACTACAAAGGGCTTGTTACCTGATCAGCGTAGGCCGACAATAAGAATATAGTGTCCCATACCACCATAATCTGCTCACGAGTCAAATGTGGTCACTGGTCACTACGGGGAGGTTTGTGGCCCCAGCGTAGGCCGACAGCTCGACCACGGTATCCCATACCACCATTCCTAGCTCATGAGTCTTCATGGATCAAGTTACCATGGTTAACAGGGTTTCCAATGGTAAGTTCAGTACCCTAGGTTCAAGCAGTTATGACTCATACAAGGTAAACAATCAAAGGCCAGTCGGGTTACTTGATGGGCTCGACTAGTACGAGCGCATCGCAAGTCGAATGACATGAAGTGCATAAAACACTTTGTGTGGCCTAACCACTGCCGCCAACTCAAAACACGACTCGCGTTCATCGACGCGTCCTTCGTGGCAAATATAAGTCAACCATGAATTTACTCTTTTACCGACTTCCTGGACTAAGCATAGCCCCAAACATTTGTAAGTCAACATCAGTAATCATATGTGAGTAATGGAAATGAAATACAACATTGTAAGCATGTTGAAACATGTTATAACATACCACTTAAACAAATCATCCAACACATGCATTACATATATATGATGAATTCAATACATATAGCCAACCTGATGGAAATCACTCACATCAGCATATTACTTGAGAATTCAATTCAACACTATTTCACAACTCCATTTACTCAATACATACTAGTACAAACATTTATACAAACATTTAGTCTACACACTTTAGTCTACATAGCGTATGTCGACCCAAAGTGCACATTTGGGCGAATCTCTTCGCCAAACCAATCATGCATGCATTCCTAATATCCTAACATGACAATTAGCCATGGAAAACAATTCAGCAAAATATGGATGTAAACAGTATTTCCTACAAATGACTAAAATGCCCGAAATCTCATATTTTCCATACGTTTACGAAACGGGAAATGGACAGCATGTTGTACATGTCAAACGGCGTTGCCATCGATAATCTACTATTAAACGATATTGAAAGCTTTGAAATTAGTCAATCAAAGCGTCTAAAATCCGCATCTTTCGCTTTAGATGTGTATCGTTTCGAAGGGAACGAATACGCTTCGTCAACAGTGTCAATACGACCTAATGCACAAGTACATAAGCTACTTTGCTATTTGAATCGAAGAAATCCCAAATCAGTAAGTGGTTAGGGTTTTCCTTACCTAAAAATGCGTTGGAATCACCGGCAAAGTGATTGGGATGCGTTGCTTTAGCACGAGCAAGAACTAGTGCAAGTGGCAGGAAGATCTCTCACAAGGTCTCCCATAATCTCTCTCTTTCTCTCTCTCTCTAGCTAGGGTTTCTAGAAAATTCGGATGGGTGAGATAAGTGAGGGTTTAAAGCCCTTCTATATGCTAAAACCTTCCCAAATTAGGCTTGGGAACAAGGTACACTTAAGTTATAACCAAAACGGGACTGTTCCAATCCAAAAGAGCAGTTCGGGAGGTCCCCTGGTCGAACGCAATCGGACTTAAGCTCATGGTCACTGGATGTTGCTCACACCTAGTTTTCAGTCCGGTAGAGTTCGTAGATTGCACATGGAGGTCCAATTTCAGTTCAGCGGTCATCACACCTAAATCAAGTCTACAAGTCTCATGATATGAAAGAGAAATTTTTCCTGATCCGAGGGTGAAATTTGGCTGAATTCTGACGGTCAGAACGCTTCACGTGCCAGATTTGAATTAAAATATCTAAATCTTAACCCTTTCTCACTCTCTTTACTCCAGGCTCAATGAAATAGCCCCAGAGCGTCGGTTGGCTTTAATTTTCGAAATGATTGTCAAGTCCAGCTAAGTGGTCCTAACGGTCTAAGATTGTAGATATCGGACTTTCGACACGCGGTCTAAATCCAATACGGATTTTCCAGACATGTTTCAGAACAACTGGGTTTAGATTTTGATCCTAGGTTTCAGGGTATTACAGCGTCATTGATTCTACAAGTTTTGGATCTTGTAGAACATATTTAAAGTGGTCAGGGACAATTTCACAGCTACTCTAACGTAGTACTAGCTAACTTATGCTTATTTTCTAAAGGAATTAATCTTAAGCGATTTCTGATCGAGTTGGTACTCGAGTCTCAGTACGAATTTTTCCAAGGCGTTAAAATCTACCCCCCTTAATAAAAAATTTCATCCTCGAAATTTGTACCTTTTCGTACTCGAGAAGCTGTGGATAGTTTTTTCTGATCTCGGTTTCTGTCTCTCAGGTAGCTTCTTCCTCAGAGTGATGCGTCCACAACACCTTCACAAAGGGGATCACCTTGCTACGCAGTACCTGCTCCTTCCTATCTAGTATACGCGTCGGTCGCAGTATATATGTAACATCCTCACCTAACTGCACCTGCTCCCATCTGATGATATGGGAAGGATTAGAAACGTATTTCTTTAGCATAAAAACATGAAATACGTTGTGAACGCTCGCAAGAGGCGTAGGTAAAGCCATACGGTAAGCCACTGCACCCACACGATCGAGGATCTGAAATGGACCAATGAATCGCGGTGCCAGCTTCCCCTTCTTCCCGAACCAAAGGACTCCCTTCATAGGGGAAACTCGTAAAAATATATGATCCCCAACCACGAACTCCAGTGGGCGCCGTCTCGTATCAGCATAACTCTTCTGTCTGCTCTGCGCTGTAAGAAGCCGGCGTCTAATGATGTCAATGTTCTCCAACGTCGCCTGCACTAACTCTGGGCCAATCAATTTACACTCACCGACCTCTGCCCAGCAATGCGGTGCTCGACAAGGTCGCCCATACAACGCCTCATAAGGTGCCATACCGATACTCGCCTGGAAACTGTTGTTGTACGCGAACTCCGCATATGCAAGACAATCATCCCAACTGTCCTTGAAATCCAATGCGCAAGCCCACAACATGTCCTCTAGAATCTGGTTCACCCGCTCTGTTTGTCCGTCTGTCTGTGGGTGAAAGGCAGTACTGAACTTCAACTTCACACCCATAGCCTCCTGAATGCGAGTCTAGAAAATAGAAGTGAAACACGTGTCTCTGTCCGACACGATCTCCAATGGAACTTCATGCAGACACACGATCTCTCTGATATACAGTCTAGCCGGCTCGTCTGCAGAGTTCGTAACTATGATCGGTAGGAAGTGCGTCGACTTCTTCAGACGGTCGACGATCACCCAAATTGAATCATGTCCCTTCCTCGTCTTCGGCAGCCCTGAGATAAAATCCATGGAAATGAAGTCCCATTTCCACTCCGCGATCGGCATAGGATGCAGGAGTCCAGGTGGTCGGCGATGATCTGCCTTCACTTGCTGGCAAGTAAGATAACGGGATACGAACTCTGCAATGTGGGTCTTCATACCATCCCACCAATAAGTCCTCCTCAAGTCACGATACATCTTCGTACTGTCCGGATGCATCGCAAGTCGAGAACTATGCGTAGCCTCGAGAATCTCTCGTCTCAAGTCAGGGATATCTGGGACGCATAGGCGGCCACGGTAACGTAAGCCCCCATCCGTGCCAACTCGTCACTCGGCGTCTACATCATCACTGGCCTGCTCTCAAAGCTCAATCAGACGTGCATCATCCCTCTGTGCCTCGATGACCCGGTCATCAATCTAAGATCGCACCTGCACATGTGCGATAAACTCATACGACTCCTCCACAGTGAGTTTCTGATCAAAGTCTCGTAAAAACTCAACCATGTCCCACTCAGCAACTATTAGTGGAGCCGCAAACTCTATCGTCTTCTTGCGGTTCAACGCTTCAGCTACAAGGTTCGTTTGTCCAGGATGGTAGGAGACTTCGAACTTGAAATCCTTCAAAGTCTCCATCCATCGTCGCTTCCTCATATTCAAGTCTCGCTGCGTGAATATGTACTTGAGGCTCTTGTGGATGCAAAAGAGCTCGAACTCCTCTCCATAGAGGTAATGTCTCCAGAGCTTCAATGCGAATATGACGGCTGCCAACTCCAGGTCTTGTGTAGGGTAATTTTCCTCGTGCTTCCTTAATTGTCTCGAGGCATACAAAATTACCCTGTCCTTCTGCATAAGTACACAATCCAGACCAACGCTAGACGCGTCAGTATATATCGTGTATCTAACCCCTTGCTCTGGCAATACTAGCACAGGGGTGAATGTGAGCCTATCCTTCAGCTCCTGAAAAGCTGACTCCGCCTTATTATTCTATGCAAACTTCACATCCTTCCATGTCAACTGAGATAGAGGTCTGGCGATCTTCGAGAAATCCTTAATGAAGCGTCGATAGTAGCCAGCAAGACCCAAGAAACTCCTCACCTTAGTGACAGGACCAGGCTACTCCCAGTCTTGAACTACAGCTACCTTAGACAGGTCAAATTCCATCCCATCCTTGGACACCACGTGTCTCAGGAACTTCACTTCCTGCTTCCAGAAGTCGCACTTCTTGTACTATGCGAATAACTGATGCTGCCTGAGTAAATCCAGGACTAAGAACAAGTGCTCCTCATGCTCCTCTCGACTCCTGGAGTATACCAAAATATCGTCAATGAACATAATGACGAATCGATAGAGGAAAGGCCGAAATACCCGGTTCATCAGATCCATGAACACGGCTAGTGCGTTCGTGAGACCGAACTACATCATAAGAAACTTGTAGTGGCCAAAGCTGGTCCTAAATGCTGTCTTCTGCACGTCCTCATCCCTGACGCGCAACTGATGATATCATAACTGAATATCAATCTTCGAGAAGTACTGCGCCCCTCTCAACTGATCAAACAAGTCATCGATCCTGGGTAAAGGGTATCGGTTCTTCACCGTAATCTGGTTCAGCCTGCGATAATCGATACAAAATCGCATAGAACCATCCTTCTTCTTCCCAAACAGAACTGGTGCTCCCTAAGGAGACACACTAGGTCAAATAAAACTAAGCTCCAACAGATCATCAATCTGCATCCTCAACTCATCCATCTCACATGCACTCCATCCATACGAATAGTCGGTAGCCCAAGACGCCTGACTATGGAATGTGATATCAAAGAAAGTGTGGATCCTGTATCCACCATCACGAGTATACGAGTACCTCCAATATGGGCGGTGACCTCAAAGGCCAAAGGCTAAGTAGTGTTTGTCTCGGCTGCCTCTGTTGTCAAGGCGTGTACCCGAGCCTGCTGTGGCCAGTTCGGCCGCAGTATCATAGGCCGTAGAGGCGGCCTAAACTGAGATACGGGAGGTCTGAAGGAAGGGTGCGCAGGAGCCAACCGTAGAGGCGGTGCTAATATAGCCTGTGGGCTTGGACGGTCAATCTTCTGCAGCTGTGAGAACCCGCTGTCTCTCATCCGAGTGAAACAGCTCTGCACTGCGTAACCCGATCTCCCACAATAAGTACATGATAGATCAGGGCGCCTCATCGGAAGCACTGGTACCGTAGCCCTAGGAAGAAGATCGATGCAAGGCCTCTTGCCCACAAAGGCCTGTCCTGCAAATCTGGTCATGGCATAGGAACAATAGGGCCACGAGATCGTGTAAATCGATCCACATCCTGCTCTGCTTGCATAGACATGTGAATCAACTCAACGTAGGAGAAAATGCTAACGCAACACATCTTCAACCGAATATCCGGTCACAAGCCCTCAAAAAATTGACATATGCGCATCTGCTCTTCTGCAAGTATAGTCGGGACGTATCTGCCCAACTCGGTAAACCGATGCTCATACTCAGTCACAGACATGCCTCCCTGTCTGAGGCGTAGAAATTCATTCTCCCGCTCATGCCTGTAAGTCTGGGGATAGTATTTCTCGTGAAAACGGAACTCGAACACTGCCCAAGTCCAGATACAGTCGACAGCAACAGTCCCTAAAATACTATCCCACCACAGATTGGCCTCCCGCTCAAACATGAATGTAGTCAACTCTACCTGCTCAGGCTCTGAGCAATGTAGTATCCGTAGTATCTTCGACACACAGTCGAGCCAATACTCAGCCTCCTCGGGTCTGTGAGAACTCGTAAAAGTAGGAGGCCGTAAGCGCTGGAATCGCTCGAGTAGGCCCCGTGTATCAGCGGCATTCCCTGTAGGGTAAGCAGGTGGTGCAGGATGAGCCATGCCCTCATCTTGAGTAGAAGTACTGGCATCCTCGGCTGGATGCACAGATGGTGCAGGTGGAGTCGCACTCCCACCCTGGGCTAGAGCCCCTGCTATCGTAGTCAAGAGCTGCTGGCGCTGCTGATGCATCATGACCATCAACTGCTCAAATCTATCTAGAGGTGGAGCAGGCTGTGGCACATACTGCGTCGAGGAAGACGCACGGTACTGCTCTCTGACAGGTGGTGTGAAAGGCGGTGGTCTAGCGGCAGGACCTGTGGAAGGCTGAGACTCACTCACAGTCTCAGGAATCGGGCTCACAGCAGGGTCCGTATGAACATCAGTCTGGAGAGGAACCCGATCCATAGGCTCTCCCAATGTAAGTCGTGTTGTGCTCCGCGTAGCCTTAGGCGGCATTCCCTATATTCAAAATAGGGCGTAACTTTTGTCAGTCACAGCAATAGCACAAATACACCACCACACAATCATTCACATAACAAGCTAAAAACATTCCATGTATTTCATTTAATCAAAATTGTCACAATACAAGAGATATATCCTTACATGCATCATGACCAGAAACACATGGGAACTAAGCCAGTCAAGCTACAACAGCAACATAAGAAAACTACTAGCTTTATCAGGCTTACACACAAAAAGCAGGAAACAACTAACTACAACCAACAACATCTAGATCTAGATCACTAGTCTGAGTCTGGGGATGGAGGAGGAGCACCCTTATCCTGCAAACAACACATGATCGCCTTCAAAGTGCGAGTCACCTTGTAAAATTTTCTCTTCATGACAGCCTTGGTATCCTCGACCTCGGTCTGAAGTTCTTGGACTTCCTGTCGCAAGGTAACCTGATTCTCCTTAAGTCGGGCAATGTGAGCATCTCTAGTAGCCCGAGTCACAGGGGGAGGGTTCTCGTCAGTATCTTGAGCCTCTTCTTCCTCTTCTTCCTAAACTTCCTCCTCGTACTCTGCCCTAACTTCTTCTTCACCAACATCTGCTTCACTATCATAATCACCCTCGCTATCATCATCAAGCTGAGCCTAACGCTGCTGAGGCTCGATCTTCATCTTGTCCATGGTAGACTCGTCAATGTAGTGAATCGATATTGGCAACTCCGGCCTATGTCTGTACGCAAACTCAAGAGCGATCTTGCATATGAGTGGGCCAAAAGGAAGTGACTTAGACGTTCTTCTTGATTTCACTATGAGGATGATCTGTCGCAACACAAAGGTGGCCATACACACATTCTATCCCTGGCCCACCTGATACAGGAAATCAACCATGAGACGCGTACACTCATTGCGGTTGGTCGACCTGGGATACACATTAAACGTGCAAATGTGGTGTAGCAGGCGAAAATCATTCGACATGTGGGACGCTAAGAGGCTCCTGTTAGGGTGCCACGGAACCAGAGTACCTCATAAGAACCTGGTACGGCAATCTCGCTCATGCACACTCTTCAGATTCTCAGCACTTGGATGAACTTTACTAAGAGGCACCTTCAGAATGCGAGCTATCAGCCGAACATCGATCGTAGCTTCCCTATCTCTGTCAAAGGGAATCTTGAATTGTAATGGCTCCAACATAGGATCCCGGATACGAGCATAGAAGGCACAAACAGTGCTCACATTTGTTCGAGACGGTGCTTCAAAGAACGGACCCCAGTGTGCAGCCTCAATGTGCTTAATTAACAGAAATTCACCGAAGAGCCGCTCATCCACATGTGCTTCAAATAGGACCTTACGATCTGTATAAGTGCCATGAGGCAACTCTGCTAACAGTACGCGCCCTATGTGAGCATGGGGATTCAAATCTCGCTTTGTATGAAACTCATGAGTTGTGCTTGGACTTGAGGCGGCGCTTGAGCTAGTGGCGCCACCCCTCGGTCTTCTTGATCGTGAAGGGTGACTAGGCCCAGCTTCGCCTGTGGCAGTCTTCCTCTTTTCCATCAGAGAGAGGATGGTGGAGAAAGAGAAAAAAGTCAAAATGGCTTCAACAAAAGCCATAAAAAATGAGGGAAATAAGGAGAAACGGCTGTCCAAATGGATTGAAGCAAATCTAGGCATTGTAGAGGGATGAATCAAGCTCCTAAATGCTGGATTCTCGAAGGAAAAAGAGAAAACTAAGTGGCAATGGAGCTCCACACGATTTTAGCCTTGAATGGAGGTTGTGGGAGCCTCCACGGACGAGATTGGAGAGAGAGAGAGAGCTATGAACAGCAGTGAAGGGGTGGGTAGGCGTCGATTTTAGCAGAAGAAGGGATTGAGAGTGGTTTGGCACCGAGTTTTGAGAGGGTGACAGCAAGGACTCAAAAATGGAAGGCTTGGGAGGGGCTGTTGTGAAGGGGATATGGGTTTCAGGGGGTTTAAAGGGATGAACCATATGTGGGAGGGGTGCCCTACCCCTTTTAGGGCGTCCACCCGACACACAGCTCAAGTGGGGCCAATTGGTCGGCGATGCATCGCGGCGCCGACCGACCATCAATCTGGCCAGTTCGGCCATATGGGTCAGGTCCCCCCTGCCCTAGGGACCCCAAATATGTGTGGGACCCACCTTAGTTCATTGTACTTTGGCCTAGATAGGCTCAAAACTCTATTTGGGGCGTTCTGGGGCCAGTCTGTGAACTAAAATGAACTTATATATCATGTAGAATATGATTTTGGGGTAGGAGAAGCTACTCCATCCAATTAACCCATTTTTTACAAGAGTTTCCATAATTGGAATGACCAAAAGTACAATTCTTACCTATATTTACTATCTATAGTAAATTTTTATCTAAGTATGATTTTATATCATTTACACATTAGGATTTATGCCTAGTGTGAAAAGACTTAGAAAAAATTGAAGAATGGGGTGGTAAGAGGAAGTATTCTGAAGAAATTAGGTGAAACGGGGTTTTTAAGCCCTGAGATTGAGTATAAGGGTTGTGGTTGCCCCACGACCCAAGGACATGCACTTTAGGGTTTGGAAATGCTTTTGAGAACATCTCAAACCTTCCTACTAACAACCTACTGGCTACTTAGGTCGCCTCATGCGACCAAAGATACTTTATGGACTCAATTGAAACGATCGACTTAAGTAAACTTCGCCTATTGGCGAAACTGGAGTCCTACGAGTGTTTCTAGATTTTTCTCGCACCCACCTAAGTTAAAGGAGTGATAGCGTATGTCGCGTGACCATAACCCAGGCCCGGTATAATCCAAATCATGCTCTGATACCAACTTGTAACACCCTAAAAATTGGGGGTGTGCAAAAACCTGACTCCCGAGTTTCAGACCATCACTTATGCAATAAATATGATCATGATTCAATATTAACTGATTTAGAGCATTCACATGAGTAAGATTATACCAAAACTGCAATTCATACTCCAGATTCAGTGACAAAACGCAAGCGGAAGACTAAAGAATATATATATCACTCTATGGAAAGCAAAATAAATCTCAACTGTCTCCAAAGTATAAATACATCTCTGAGTCTCATATACATGTAATAAAATAGAAATCAAAATGTCATAAGGTCCAACTAGTCTGTCCCACCGATCCAGGCCACCTATGCAAAGTCGTCGTAAAACTGCATATACGAGAACTCGTCCTGGTCCTCGTCGTAATCTGACTCTGCATCTTGAATCGTCGCATCACGTGCATCTAAGACAGGGTCTGGTGGGTGTTGCAAATATCATCCCATAACGTGGGAGTGAGTGATCAACTCAGTGGAATAATAGAGCAAAGATTGACATGTTCTCAAATCAATCATGCAATAATAGTAAAGCAATCAATCAAACATTCCTAGATACTGTTGTTAATGTATGCATGAGATGACATGATGGATGCCCTCACCGACATACTCCCTCATACGGCACCATCTTACGCCCTCGGCATGCTTGCGTTCCTCTTATTGCTCCACATCTTCCAGGCACATGCAATACGATATAGATAATGATTACCGAGTTATTATTAGTCCTTTCATACAACAGTATTGGGAATCTAAGGTACTTTGCTTATATCAATCCCAACACAGATCCTGTCTAGGGTCGTCACTCCTAGAAATCACATACGATGTTATATTTGTAGGTCGCTGCAAGGGCTGACAGAGCTGTTGCTCGCACTCGTTGCACCGCTCTCCCATCACCTTATCAATACAGGCCTACTGTACTCTCGTCACTACGGAAGGGTCGTCGCCTCTCGTACACTCAGAATACGCTCGTGGTCACTACAAAGGGCTCGTCACCTGATCAGCGTAGGCCGACAATAAGAATATAGTGTCCCATACCACCATAATCTGCTCACGAGTCAAATGCGGTCACTGGTCACTACGGGGAGGTTTGTGGCCCCAGCGTAGGCCGACAGCTCGACCACGGTATCCCATACCACCATTCCCGTCTCATGAGTCTTCATGGATCAAGTTACCATGGTTAACAGGGTTTCTAATGGTAAGTTCAGTACCCTAGGTTCAAGCAGTTATGACTCATACAAAGTAAACAATCAAAGGCCAGTCGGGTTACTTGATGGGCTCGACTAGTACGAGCGCATCGCAAGTCGAATGACATGAAGTGCGTAAAACACTTCGTGTGGCCTAACCACTGCCGCCAACTCAAAACACGACTCGCGTTCATCAACGTGTCCTTTGTGGCAAATATAAGTCAACCACAAATTTACTCTTTTACCGACTACCTGGACTAAGCATTGCCCCAAACATTGTAAGTCAACATCAGTAATCATATGTGAGTAATGGAAATGAAATACAACAATGCAAGCATGTTGAAACATGTTATAACATACCACTTAAACAAATCATCCAACACATGCATTACATATATATGATGAATTCAATACATATAGCCAACATGATGGAAATCACTCACATCAGCATATTACTTGAGAATTCAATCTCAACACTATTTTACAACTCCATTTACTCAATACATACTAGTACAAACATTTATACAAACACTTAGTCTACACACTTTAGTCTACATAGCGTATGTTGACCCAAAGTGCGCATTTGGGCGAATCTCTTCACCAAACCAATCATACACGCATTCCTAATATCATAACATGACAATTATCTATGGCAAACATTTTAGAAAAATATGGATGTAAACAGTATTTCCTACAAATGACTAAAATGCTCTAAATCTCATATTTTCCATACGTTTACGAAACGGGAAATGGACAGCATGTTGTACATGTCAAACAGCGTTGCCATCGATAATCTACTATTAAACGACATTGAAATCTTTGAAATCAGTCAATCAAAGCATCTAAAATCCGCACCTTTCGCTTTAGATGTGTATTGTTTCGAAGGGAACGAATACGCTTCGTCAACAGCGTCAATACGACCTAATGCACAAGTACATAAGATACTTTTCTATTTAAATCGAAGAAATCCCAAATCAGTAAGCGGTTAGGGTTTTCCTTACCTAAAAATGCGTTGGAATCACCGGTAAAGTGATTGGGATGCGTTGCTTTAGCACGTGCAAGAACTAGTACAAGTGGTAGGAAGATCTCTCACAAGGTCTCCCGCAATCTCTCTCTTTCTCTCTCTCTCTAGCTAGGGTTTCTAGAAAATTCGGATGGGTGAGATAAGTGAGGGCTTAAAGTCCTTATATAGGCTAAAATCTTTCCAAATTAGGCTTGGGAACAAGGTACACTTAAGTTATAACCAAAACGGGGCTGTTTCGATCCAAAAGAGCAGTTTGGGAGGTCCCCTGGTCGAACGCGATCGAACTTAAGCTCATGGTCACTGGATGTTGCTCACACCCAATTTTCAGTCCGGTAGAGTTTGTAGATTGCACATGGCGGTCCAGTTTCAGTTTAGCGGTCATCGCACCTAAATTAGGTCTACAAGTTTCATGATATAAAAGAGAAATTTTTCCTGATCCGAGGGTGAAATTTGGCTGAATTCTGACGGTCAGAACGCTTAATAATAACGCGCCAAGCCACGTGCCAGATTTGAATTAAAATATCCAAATCTTAACCCTTTCTCACTCTCTTTACTCCAGGCTCAATGAAATAGCCCCAGAGCGTCGGTTGGCCTTGATTTTCGAAATGATTGTCAAGTCCAGCTAAGCGGTCCTAACGGTCTAAGATTGTAGATATCGGACTTTCGACGCGCGGTCTAAATCCAATACGGAGTTTCCAGACATGTTTCAGAACAACTGGGTTTAAAGTTTGATCCTAGGTTTTAGGGTATTACAGCGTCATTGATTCTACAAGTTTTGGATCTTGTAGAACGTATTTAAAGTGATCAGGGATAATTTCATAGCTACTCTAACGTAGCGCTAGCTAACTTACACTTATTTTCTAAAGGAATTATTCTTAAGCGATTTCTAGTCGAGTTGGTACTCGAGTCTCAGTACGGATTTTTCCAAGGCGTTAAACTATAGCCTAAGAATTTCCAATGGTTATTACTATTGTTTCTACTTATAGCATGGCCCACCTAAAATTGAGTTCTACTTCATCTTGAGTCCATGGGCAGGAGGTGAGCCCACTTCCCAAGTGATTGGAAAATATAGGCAGGGTGGGTATGTTATGTCCAGGGATGTTTTCATTGGTAAGCATTCAATTCCCTTTCCTTATTATTATTATTATTATTATATTTTAAATAATTATGGGTCCCATTGACATGGTGTGGTCCACCCTTGTAAGTGCTATAGTTTATAGCTCCTTGTTATTGTCAAATTTGTAGTGACAAAGACACTTCTTTGAAGCTTGTATATGTGATGAACAACAAAAATGTTCAAGTTTAAGAAGCTTTCAAGATCTCAGAAGTGTTCAAGTTCAAGATGCTTTTAAGATCTCAGAAGTTTTCAAGATCAAGAAGCTTTCAAGCTCAAAGATCTCAAGATTTGGTTATACTCAAAGGTTACTTGTCTTCAAGTTTTAATGTCCTTGGTTCACTATTGAGGTAAGACTGACCTTAGGTTAACTTTTAATGCAGGCCATTTTGGATACATAATCCATATATGTTTTATACGGAAATTTGGTCTGTTCTAAGACTAGTCCTAGACCTTGTTCGACTAGTCCTAGCACTAGTTCGACCAATCCAAGAAATTCCACGACCAGTCCTAAGTTGTTGAGGATATTCAGAATTTTTTGGTTACTCTACGACCAGTCCTGGTGACTGTTCGACCAGTCGTAAGAATAGTGTCGACTGGTTCTTCGACCAGTCGTAGACCTTCGACTCAAAGTCCAGTAATGAAATTCATTGGTCTACGACCAGTCGTGTGGAACCTACGACCGGTCCAGTAATGAAATTTTAAATTTTTATTGGTTCTAAGACCAGTCGTAGAGGTCCTAAGATAAGTCGAAGATGTGTTTTGCTCAGCTATAAATAGAGCACGAATCTCAGAATAAAACATAGAATTCAAGCTAATTAATCCGGCCTTCTGAGAGATAAGACTGTGCTCCATTCTAAGATAAGTGTGCGTATTTAATATTCTCTTTCATTAGATTTTTTAATTGATTTTATTTCTTGTATTCCAATCTAATCTGAAAAGAGGAATTGTTATTTTCTTTTCTTTGAAATCAAAATCAATTAAAGTTAGCCCATTTGATTTAATTTAAAATCAATTAGAACTAGACCCATTGTAATGTGAGTTTGGACATTGAACTTGGACATTCAATCATCTACTCTGACTTGGTTCTTCTGGGCTGGTACAACGAAGGAGATATTCAGGTATTTTACATTTAATTGTAAATTCCTTTTTATTTTTGGTTTTGTTTGGGATTTGCTAGAAAAATCTCATTGTATTGTTATCTGAGGAGAGCCAGGAAAACTCAGAAGTGGGGTTTTCTTAATTGTGTAAGCCTATATAGAAAGACACAATTGTAAGGTTTTAGGTGAACCTGTAAAAACTTAACTTGATACTGAACGCTATATCCCCTCTGTGAGGATATTAGGAGTGGAGTAGCATTCTGTGTGGCTGTTATTAAACAGTTGGTGAACACACAGGGGAACCACTATAATCCCTTGTGTCTTGTGGTTGAATGGTTTATATTTCATATCTTTTATTATTCATTTGTGGGATGTATATGTGGATGTGAATGCTGTAATCATTTATTTCAAGCATTGTGGGAATGTTGTAATAATTTAGAATTTACTTCTTGCAATTCCTTTTTTAGCATTCTTATTTGTCTAGTAAGATTGCCCTGCCATTTCTATGGTGCATGGTTGTCCTTAGAACAGTATATAATTGATTGCAGTTTATTCTTAAGTACAGTTTGTATTTAATTTTCTTTTCCTCTTCGATTTGAGATTTGATACAAAGACCTTTCTAGAAATAAGGTTGTCCTACCATAAACTCTGGTTTTTGGTGTAAGGTTGTCCTTAGAATAACATTTGTATTAACCTCTCAAGATCTGAATTTTGAGGTTGCTTTACATTCTTTACATTCCTAGATTGGGATTGGTTTACTTTAATTGTTGGCTATTATATTTATTTAATCTTCGCTGTTATGAGTTTTATTTGACATTATCCTATTCATCCCCCCCTCCCCCCCTCTAGGACATATAGCTAGGCCTTTTCAAGTGGTATCAAAGCCTAATAGCTATTTTTAATTCTTAATTCTTGGATTTATTTCTTGAGCTAACGATTTAAGCTATTTAAGATATCAAATTTTGATAGCCTATCAATCACTAGGCCACCACTCTTTGATGGCTCCAACTATGCTTATTGGATAGCCAGGATGAGAATATTCTTAAAATCCATGGATGAAAGTGTGTGGCTGGCCACTGTGAATGGTTGGAACCCTTCTACCACTAAAGTAACTGGAGTTGTTGGTTCAAAATCTATGAGAATAACACCTTATTTCTCGTGGACCACGCTTTAGAAAAGTGAGAGTAGTGCATATGCTAAAGCACTAAATGCAATCACTTGCGCACTATCACCGGATGAATTTAAAAGAATTATATCCTTTGATTCTGCAAAGAAAGCTTGGGATATATTAGAAATGACACTCAAGGGTACCTCAATTGTCAAGAAATCGAAAGTCCAACTCCTTACAACCAAATTTGAAGAAATTCATGTGAAGGAAAATGAAACATTTATGGACTTTTATACATGATTAAATGACATTGTAAAATTTATGTGGGGTCTTGGTGAAAGCATCCCAGAAAGTAAAGTGTGTGAAAAAATACTACGCTCACTTCCTGAACGGTTCAACTCTAAAGTAACTGTGATCCAAGAACTTTGTGATACGGATAATATGAGGGTTGAGGAGTTAGTTGGTTCTTTATAAACCTACGAGTTAACTTTTAAAGCTCCAAAAGGAAAATCAATTTCTCTTAAAACTTCTAAAAATAATTTTTAAGAAAATTTTGATGTAGATAACTCTGAAGATGATATGGCTCTTTTGGCAAAAAAGTTTTATAAAATCTTCAAAAGTAAAAAGAGAGTTGATTTTCAAAAAGGAAATGATAAGAAAAAATCTAAATCTAAATCTAAAACTAGAAAATCTTTATAAGATAGTCAATGTTACAACTGCCAAGAATATGGGCATTTGGCTAACAGGTGTCCTAAAAAGGACAAACCCAAGAAGAAGGGTATGTTGGCTACTTGGGATGAATCCTCTGATTTTGAAGCTTCTTCTGAATCTGAAGATTCTGAAACTGAGTCAGGCAATGAAGTGAAAGCCCTTATGACTCTAGCCAAATTCACATTTTTGGATAATGATTCAACAAGTGAAGAAAATCTGAATAGTGAATGTGAAAATGAAGATGATCTTCAAGATGTCTATAATGCCCTATACAAGGAGAGTTGTAAAATTGTGATAAAACTGAAACTTCAAAAAGAGAAATTTTCTAAACTTAAAGAAATTTATGAATCTCTTGTTTTAGAAAAGTCCTATATCTCAGACTATTTTGAAAAGACAAAATGCATTTTGGATTTTAAGACTGCCCAAGTTGAAACTCTTAAATCTGAAAATGACCAATTAAAGCATGAAGTCTCTTCTCTCTTGAGTTTAAAGGAAACTTGGAAATATGCCCAAGGTGATTCTAAATTAGAAAAACTTTTATCAGGATCGAAAAAATGTGGTAATCGATCCAGTATAGGTTATGATAAGAATGTTTCTTTTAAACTGAAGAATGCACCTCCTAAGTTTGTGAAAGGAGAGACCTTAAACTCAAAAGGGAAAGAACAAGTATTTTTTAAGGACCCTAAGTCTGTTCAAAAACCTAAAGGAAATTATTTCAACTATAGGAAGCATAACCAAAATCCTTTGGCTGAAAAGATAGTTGATTTACTTAAGGAGCTTCTAAAGTCTAACTCAATATGTCATACTTATAATTTTAACAATCGGAAGAAGACCAACTATCCACCCAAACCCGAAATGGTTATGAAATGGATTCCAAAGGTCACTTTCTTGGTTGCCCACACTGCTTTCAAAGCTACAAGCCATTCAAATTGGTACCTAGATAGTGGATGCTCCAGGTATATGACAGGCGACAAGGCTCTATTCACCGATTTAAAAGATATGACTGATAGTTCAGTCACATTTGGTTATGGCAGTAACTGTAAAATTATGGGCCAAGGTACGGTTCAACTCTATAACCTTCCGTTATTTAAGAATGTCTTATATGTTGAAGGACTAAAATATAATTCGCTAAACATCTATTAAATATGCGATAATAACTATAGCGTTTAGTTTTTTAATCAAAGCTGTGAGATTCTAAACAATAAGGGTTCAGTAATATTAACTGGATGTAGAACGTTTGAAAACTTCTATATTGTTAGTGAATCCAGCTCATCTAATTAAATATGTTACATGGTCCATGCAGATGAGACTGAATTATGGCACAAACATTTTGGACATGTACACTATCGAAACTTATTTAGATTGAGCAAAAAGGAACTTATAAGAGGTCTACCCAAACTTCAAAAGTTAGATAAGATATGTGGTGAATGCCAGTTTGGCAAATAAACAAGGAACTTACATAAAAAGGTAAATTCTAATGCCACATCAAGACCACTCGAACTTCTCCACATGGATCTGATAGGACCTACCAGAACGGAGAGTTGAGGTGGCAAAAGGTATATCTTGGTAATAGTAGATAACTTTACTAAATATACATGGGTAGTCTTCTTAAGGGACAAATCAAAGACCCTTGAAGAAGTAAGAAAAGTTCTTAAAAGGATTCAAATTGAAAAAGGTTTTCAAATCAGTAACATTCGTAGTGATCATGGATCTGAATTTGAGAATAGCGATTTTGAGAAGTTTTGTAGCGACCAAGGAATATTACATTTTCAAGGCCCAAAACTTCACAACAAAATGGGATAGTGAAAAGAAAAAGTAGAGTGCTACAAGAAATGGCTAATGTCTTGTTGAATTGCATGAAGCTCTCTAAGAATCTTTGGGCTGAAGTAGTCAATACAGCTTGCTATATTATTAACCAAGTTTACACTACTAAAGGCAATAATAAAATGGCTTACGAAATGTGGTTCGACAAAAAGCCTATTGTCAAATAGTTTTGAGTTTTTGGCAGCAAGTGCTATATTTTACGAGATCGTGAAAGTCTGAAAAATTTTGATACAAAAAGTGATGAAGGGATCTTTCTAGGGTATTCTCTAAATAGTCATGCTTATAGGGTTCTGAACAAAAGGACCGGTGTGATTCAAGAGTCTATTAATGTAGTCATTGATGATCACTTAAACACACTAGTCTCAAGTTCAGATAATGATGAAGTTTTTGTAGTTAATAAACCTGATGCTTCATCTAATCAGACTAATTATGAACTAAGGACTGTTAAAGATCATTCAACTACTTAAATTCTTAAAAACCCTCTCACTGGTGTGCGTACTCATAGACAACTTGAGGATATATGTAATTACGTATATTTTACATCCCAGATTGAACCATCTAGCGTAAAAGATGCCCTTGCTGATGAAAATTGGATTGTTGTGATGCAAGAAGAACTTAACCAATTCGTAAGAAATGATGTTTGGTCTCTCGTACCTAGACCCAAAGATAAACACATCATTGGAACAAAATGGATTTTCAAAAATAAGTTTGATGAGCTTGAAAATATAATTAGGAACAAGGCTAGGCTAGTGGTACAAGGTTACACTCAAATTGAAGGTATTGATTTTGATGAAACCTTTGCACCAGTAACACGTCTTGAATTAATCAGACTATTTATATCCATTGCATGTTTTAGAAGAATCAAGATTTATCAAATGGATGTGAAAAGTGCTTTCTTAAATGGTGATTTGCATGATGAAGTTTATGTTGAACAACCAATGAGTTTTGAAGATCCTAAAAATGCTGATCATGTGTATCACCTTAAAAAGGCACTTTACGGATTAAAACAAGCTCCCAGGGCATGGTATGAGAAACTAACAAAGTTTCTATTAAGCCATAATTTTCAAATGGGATTTGTTGATAAAACTCTGTTTGTTAAAAAACATAATGATCATATTTTAATGGTACAGATTTATGTTGATGATATCATTTGTTGATCTTCCTGTACTAACATGACTACTGAGTTTGTAGATTTGACGAAGTCATAGTTTGAAATGAGCATGGTTGGGGAATTGAATTATTTCTTAAGGTTGCAAGTAAAGCAACAACTTGATGGATATTTATTTCTCAATCTAAATATGCCTTAAATTTAATTAAAAGATTTGGATTTGAGAATGGTAAGAACTTTAATACTTCTATGAGTACTACATTGAAACTCTCAAAGATTTTAAAAGTAAAAATGTTGATTCGAAATTATATTGGAGTGTGATTGGTAACTTATTATATTTAACTGCTAGTAGACCTGATATCGCACTAAGTGTTAGTATTTGTGCCAGATATCAATCTGATCCTAAAGAATCGTATTTGATCGCTGTCAAGCGGATTATTCGATATGTCGCAAGTACTGTGAATCTCGGTCTCTGGTATCCACATGAGACTAGTGTTCAGCTAGCTGGGTACTCGGATGCTGATTAAGCTGGTAATCTAGATGATAGAAAATTAACCAGTGGTGGTTGTTTTTATATCGAAAACTGTTTAGTTTCTTGGTTTAGCAAGAAATAAAGTTCTATATCACTTTCAACAGCTGAAGCTGAATACATCGCAGCTGGTAATGCGTGTACGTAGCTTGTTTGGATGAATTGAATGTTAAGTGATTATGGAATTAAACAAGATTCTATGTTATTATATTGTGATAATTCCAGTGCCATAAATATTTTTAAAAATCCTATTCAACATTCTCGTACTAAGCACATTGACATTAGATTTCATTATATCCGACAATTAGTAGAAGAAAAGGCTATAACTTTGGAATATATACCTATCGAGGATCAACGTGCTGATATTTTCACTAAACCTCTCGATAAAAGCAGGTTTAACCAAATGAAATTTGATCTTGGCATGTGCATTTTAAGATGATAATTTATGCCTTTTTATATTATATTGTGCATTCTTGCTAGTTTAGACTTTAATTTTTGTAATTTATATTGAAAAATTGTGTAAAACTTAATGGAATACTGCATTTTTGGCTGGTATTCGACCGATCGTGAATATACATGACTAGTCATGGTACGACTGGTCGTGTACATCCACGACTAGTCGTGAATCGTGTGGATATCTTTTATTTAGGGAAAAACTATCATCTTCCTCATTTCTATTTCATGCTCCAAGGGGCTGAACCTTGACTAGTCGAAGCCAACTTCCAAAATCTTCATGGTTAGTGCTCCATTTTTATTTCTTCTTATAGTTTTGTGTTTATATTACTTCCATTTCTCTCTTGAAGTTATTTATTTTAAATTTTATTGTCATTTGGGATTTTTCTTTTGAAAAATCTGATTTGAGAAAACCCACTTCTCAATCATTTGTAACTCTTTATTTCTTTGAAATCCTTGTTACAAATGGCTTCCAGGGGAAGAAAAATAACTTCTCGTGGTCCATCTTCTTCCAGATTGGCCACTATCTCTAAGCGTCATCTTAGGGCTCTCGAGAATCATCCATCCTTTGTTCGGGACATCCGATTGCATAATGTTATTTTAGAACATCCTGTTAATGTTAATCATACTGCTCCTTTTGATATCCTTCCTATGCTTCAAGCTGTAGGTTAGGATAACTTAGTGCATTGGGGTGGGCCAGCATACCCGTCCATTGCCCAATCCATGTTTGCTTATTTATGTGATTTCTCACTGGAAAATCTAACGTTTAGAATTGCCACAAGAGAAGGACCATTTGACATTGATTGTCACTTGATTTCAGCTCTTATGGAAATTCCTATGAATGATGAGGAAGTTCCCATTCATATACTATTTAAAAAATCCTCACAAGCTAAAAAAATGTATGCTAACGAAGTATTTATGCAATTTGGATGTTCAATGGACATAAAAAGGAAAGGCGCTCCCCTCATGATTTTTATTACCCAAATACAGAGTTCTTCATAGGATCTTTGTGTCGAATTTGTATCTTCAATCGGATAATAAAACTGAGTTAATAGCGTTCATAGTTCATGTTCTTCATAATATTGCTAGAGGTGATAATATTTTCTTACCATCCTTGATTTGTTACTCTATCATTCAGTTTAGACTCCATTCTGGTCATAGTGATATCCCTTTTGGTTATTTAATGACTGTATTGGCTTCGCATATGTTAGTCGATATGCCGATTGATGAAGCCCTTATCCATTATCTGATATTTAACAACTCTAATATCAATAAGATGAAGCTAGAATTTCTTCCTAGCTAAAGAGATGTTGATACGACTAAAGCTGAACATGAGGAAGAAGCTGGTGATCTTCCTCCTGATGATATTAATATAGATGATATTTTTTAAGAAATTGAATTTGACTCTACAAATGATCTAGATTATGAGCCTTTTGTCTTTGATGCTCGACTGAGTGCATTGGAGGAGAAAGTTGAGAATATAAATGTTAGGATGGAAAACATGTCTATTGCCCATGATTTACAATTCAAGTATATGCACAAGTATCTTATGCGCTTGAATAAGGGCATGCATAAACTTGATCTTTCTATCCCTACTCCTTCATTTGGTTTAGATTAGTTCATTTTCTATTTTCTAGTCTGTAATAACTATATTTCTATTATGTTCACTTGACTAGATTTGCTACTTTAGCTATTATTGATTTAGCTCAGTTCATACATTATATATGTTGCTTATGCTATGCTCTTAATTCTTATCTGTTATCCTCTTCTTTATCTCCTTGATTATTTGTAATGCCCGTGAAAAATCCATACTTGGTCTCGAGTACCAACTCGACCCGAAATTGCGTAGAATTAATTTTTTTAGAAAATATGACTAAGTTAGCTAGCGCAACGCTGGAGTAGCTGGGAAATAGTCCCTGATCACTTTAAATATGTTCTACAAGACCCAAATCGAGTAGAACCAATGATTCTATAATACTCTATAACCTCGGACCAAACTCTAAGCAGGTTTATTCTCTGGACCACTTTGAATCTTTATATTGGATCTAGACCGCGCGTCGAAATTCTGATACCTCCTATCTTAGACCGTTAGAACCGCCTAGCTGGACTCGACACTCATTTTGAAAATCAAGTCAAACCGATAATCACAGGCTATTTCATTGAGCCCAGACCGAAGAGAGTGCGAATAGGGACAGAATTGGAATTTTAAATTCAAATCTAGCACACGACTTGACGCGTCAGTATTGAGTGTTCTGACCGTCAAAATTCATCCAGATTACACCCTCGGATCAGGAGAAATTTCTATTTTATATCATGAGACTTTCAGCCCTGATCTACGTGCGGTGACCGCTGAATTGAAACTGGTTCGCCACGTGCGATCTGCGAACCCTGCCGGACTGAAAACTTAATACGTGCTAGATCTAGTACGCATGAGCTTAAGTCCGATCGCATTCGACCAGGGGACCACCAGAAAGCATCTTTTGGACCGAAACAGCTCCAAATTGGACATGCACTAAGTAAACTTTGTACCGGAGCCTATTTTTGCCATTTTTAAGCTTATAAAAGGGGTTGAAACCCTCACTCCTCTCTCCCATCCGAAATTGCAAGAAACCCTAGATTGGGAGAGAGAAAAGGTGAGAGTTTGTGAGAGAGAGTGGGATAGATTTTTCCAGCCTTCGAGCCGCCTGTTGCTAGTGCCTAAGCAGCACCTCCTGATCACCAAGCCGGTAATTCTTCCGTGTTTTTAGGTAATAACTAACCCTAGAAGTTGCTGATTTGGGGATCACTAAGATCCATAGCTTTTTAACCAATAGATCTTGTAAAACAGGTTCTCTTATCGCCGTTGACGAAGCGTATACGCTCCGTTCGAAACAACACGTCTATAAGAGACTAGGTGAGGATTTTAGACGCTTTGATTGACGGTATCCAACGCTTTCAATGTCGTTTAATAGTAGATTATCGACGGCATCACCGTTTGACATGTACAACATGCTATCCGTTTCCTGTTTCGTAAATCAACGAAGAATATGAGATTTAGGGCATTTTAGTCATTTGTAGGAAGTACAGTTTACATTCATATTTTTCTGATGCGATTGACATGGTTTGTTATCGCATTAGGAAGTTAGGAATACGTGTATAATTAGTTTGGCGAAGAGATTTGCCTAATTGCGCACTTCGGGTCGACATACTATATGTAGACTTAAGTGTGTAGTGTATGTGTTTGTACAAATGCTTGTATTAGTATGTATTGAATTAAATGATGTTATGAAATAGTTTGACATTGATTTCTCAATTAATAAGCTCACCTAAATAATTTCCTATATGTTGACTATATGCATGATTTCATTTCATGCATGAAATATATGTGCTTGAAGATTTGCCTAAGTTGAATTTTATAACATGTGTTAACATGCTTACATGATTGTATTTCAATTCCAATACTCCTACATAAATTGCTGATGTGATTCTATAATTGTTTGGGACTAGACTTAGTCCAGGCAATCGGTAACCGAGCGAATTCGTGGCTGGCTGGTCTTGGCCATGAACGACGGGTCGATGAACGCGAGTTGTGTTTGGAGTTGGCGGCAGTGGTTAGGCCACGCGAAGTGTTTTACGCACTTCATGTCGTTCGACTTGAGATGTGATCGCACTAGTCCAGCCCGTCAAGTAACCCGACTGGCCGATGTATGTTCACCTTGTATGAGTCATAACTGCTTGAACCTAGGGTACTGAACTTACCATTGTAAACCCTGTTAACCATGGTACCTTGATCCACGAAGACTCATGAGCCAGGCATGGTGGTATGGGACACCGTGGTCGAGTTGTCGACCTACGCTGGGGCCACAAACCTCCCCGCAGTGACCAGTGAGCACATAGTCTCGTGAGCAGATTATGGTGGTATGGGACACTATATTCTAGCTGTCGGCCTACACTGATCAGGCGACGAGTCCTTTGTAGTGACCGCGAGCGTATTCTGAGTCTACGGGAGGCGATGACCCTTCAGTAGCAGTAGAGTACAGTAGGCCTGTATTGATAAGGTGATGGGGGAGCGGTGCAACGAGTGCGAGCAACAACCCTGGCAGCCCTTGCAGCGACCTACAAAATATACATCGTATGAGATTACTAGGAGTGACGACCCTAGATAGGATCTGTGTTGGGATTGATACAAGGGAAGTACCTTAGTTTCCCAATCCTGCTATTTGAATGGACTAATAACAACTCGAAAATCATATCACCATACCATTGCATGTGCTTGGAAGACGTGGAGCACTTGAGGGTCGATTGCATGCCGCGGTCGTAAGATGGTGCCGTATGAGGGAGATCATTGGTGAGGGCATACATCACGTCATGTCATCTTTCATTAACAACAGTATTAGGATTGTCTGATTTATTGCTTTACTATTATCGTATGATTGATTTGTGAACATGCTAATCTTTACTCTATGATTCCACTGAGTTGATCACTCACTCCCACGTTACGGGATGGTGTTTGCAACACCCACCAGACCCTGTTGTAGATGCAGGTGAGGCTGAGATCCAGGAGGCAGAGCCAGACTTCGACGAGGACCTGGACGAGTTCTCATACATGCAGTATCATGATGGCTTTGTGTAGGCGACCTGGGTTGATGGGACTTTAGTGGGACTATTTTGAACATTTTGATTTGTTCATGTATATGTTTATGAGACTCAGAGATGTATTCATACTTTAGAGACAGATGAGATCTACTTTATTTTTCCATACAGTGATTTATATATTTTTTAGTCTTCCGCTTGCTTTTATCACTGGATCTGAAGTATGAATTGCAGTTTTGGTATACTTTTACTCATGTGAATGCTTTAAATTAGACAACATTGAATCATAATCATTTTTGTTGAATAAGTGACGGTCTGGAACTCGGGAGTTGAGTTTATACACGACCCCCGATTTTCAAGGTGTTACAAGTTGGTATCAGAGCATGAATAAGAGTATACTGGGCCTGGATTATGGTCTCGCAACGTACACTGTCTCTTCTTTTGACTTAGGTAGGTGCGAGAAGGGTCTAGAAACATTTCTAGGATCGCAGATTCGCCAATAGGCGAAGTCTATTCGGATCGATCGCATGATCGAATCTGTAACGCAACTCGGGTCGCGTAAAGCAACCCGAATAGCTCCTAGGTCGTAGGAATTCAGTTTGAGACATTATTTGAATGATTTTAAACCCGTAAAAGTAAATCTTTGGGCCGTGGGATGACCACGACTCCTGTGTTCAATTGCTAGGGCTTAAAAACCCCGTTTCACTAAAAATCTTCAAAATTCTTCCTCTCACCACTCCAATCTTCATTTCTTTCTTATCCATTTTATGTTAGGCATCAAACCTAATATAAAAATAACATAAAATAATACTTTCACAAAATTTTACAGTGAATAGTAAAATTTCATGAAAAATGGCCATAAGGCCATTCTAAATTCACTTTCTTTAGTAACTAAGGGTCTAGATGGAAGTACTAGATCCTTCTACCCCAAAATCATATGTTGCATGATAGGGTTTTGTATTCAGGATTACGGATTGGTCCCGGAAAGCTTCAAACACATATTTGGGCCTATGTAGGTCAAAATACTATGAACCAAGGGTTGGACCATACATATCTGGGGTCCTTGGACCATGGGGGACCAAACCCATCTAGTCCCACCGGCTGGATGCATCACCGGTCGGTGATGCCATCACCGATCCGGCGATGCATCGCCATACAGGTGGGCCCACTTGAAGCAATTTTTAGGCGCACGCCCTTATATACCATGTACACACCCCCCATACGTGTCCCGTACAAAGAAAATCCCTAAAACTTGCCTCTCCTTAACAAACAGCCCTCCCCATAGCCCTATTTACATTTTCCAGCAACTATCTCCAAATTCTGTGATTCCAAACCACCCCTAGATCCATCCTTGGCCAAAAATGACCACCCTCCATCGATCCTTTGAAGTTGACAGCCCTCCTTCTTGAAGATTTCATCATTTGGAGCTCCAAAAACCCCCAAATCGAGCTGAAATCGTGAGGTACTCCATTCCACTTTTTCATTTTCATTTCTCCTTGAAAATACATCCTTGGAAAGCTTGAAGCATCCCTCTACGACGCCTAGATCTCCCTTTTCCAGATTGGACAGCCACTTCTCCATATTTTCTTTATTTTCCATGGCTTTCGTGGAAGCCATTTTAGGCCTTTTGTCACTCTCCACCATCTTATCTTTGATGGGTAAAAGGAAGACTGCAGTAGACGACGCTGGGCCAAGTCACCCTGCTCAATCGAGAAGACCGCGGGGTGGTGTCGCAAGTTCAAGCGCCACCACAGGTCCAGCTACATCCCTAGAGTGCCGTACAAAGTGGGATTTGGATCCCCATACTCACCTTGGGCGAGTAATTCTATCAGAGATGCCTCACGGTCAATACACTGATCGCAAAGTGTTGTTTGAGGCAGATGTTGAAGGACGATTGTTCGGTGAATTTTTGTTGTTCGAGCGCATTGAAGCTGCGCATTGGGGTCCGATCTTTGAAGCTCGTGCTCGTACTAATGTGAGCACCGTTCGTGCCTTCTACGCTTGTATCCAGAATCCTACCTTGGAGCCATTGCAATTTAAAATCCCTTTTGGTAGAGATCGGATGGCTACGATTGATGTGCGACTGATTGCACAACTTCTGAACGTGCCTCTTGGTGATGTTCATCCTAGTGAGAAGAATCTGAGGAGCAGGCGTGAACGAGATCGCCGCACCAGATTTCTATGCGGTAAGTTGGTTCCATGGCAGTCTAATAATAGCCTCAAGACGACGTATATGTCTAATGATTTACGCCTGCTACACCATATCTACACGTACAATGTTTATCCCAGGTCGACGAATCCCATTGAATATACACGCCTTATGGTTGATTTTCTGTATCTGGTGGCCCAAGGAGAAAACGTATGTATGGCCACTTTCATCTTGCAACAGATAATCCTTATAGCCAAGTCAAGAAGAACGTCCGAATCGCTTCCTTTTGGCCGACTGATATGCAAGATCGCGCTTGAGTTTGCTTACAGACTTGGGCCGAAATTGCCAGTTTCGATTCATAGCATTGATGAGTCGACTATGGTCAAGATGAAGATTGGGTCTCAGTACCGTGAAAATTACCTTGAGGAGGATAGCGAGGATGACTTTGATGATGAGGAAGATCAAAGCGAAGAAGAACCTGGAGCAGAAGTTCAGGAAGAAGTTCAGGAAGAGGCAGAAGAGGAGGCTCAAGATACAGATGAGAGCCCTCCTCCTTCTGCACAAGCTACTAGCGATGATCGCATTGCTCGGATTGAGGAGAGTCAGATCGCCTTGCGAAGGGAAGTTCAGGAACTTCGCGCTGAAGTCGAGGATGCCAAGGCCGTTACAAAGAGGAAATTCGGCAAGGTGACTCGTACCTTGAAGGCGATCCTGTGTTGCTTGCAGGATAAGGGTTCTCCTCCTCCGTCACCCGACTCGGACTAGCGATGCGACCTTAGATGTTGCTGTTAGTAGTTAGTCATTTCCTGCTTTTGTTGTGTTTGCTTGTTAGGGCTAGTACTTTGCTTATGTTGCTGTTGTAATTTTAACTGTTTAGTTCCCATGTATTTCTCATCATGATTCTTGTAAGGATATATCCCTTGTATTGTGATAATTTTGATTAAATGAAATGCATGGAATGCCTTTGACTCCTTGTGTGAATGATTGCTGTGTATTTGTGCTATTGGGACTGACAAGGTTATGCCCTATTTTGAATATAGGGAATGTCGCCTAAGGCTACGCGGAGCACGGTTCGGCTTGCATTGAGTGAGCATATGGATCAGACTCCTTCGCAGTCTGACACTCATGCAGACCCTGCTGTGGGCCCGATTCCTGAGACAGTTCGAGCGTCTCAGCCTACTGCTGGTCCTACAGTTGGACCACCGCAGTTCACACCGTCAGTCAGAGAGCCACATCGTGCATTTACTTCGACGCAGCACCCGTCACAGCCTACTCCACCTCCTGACAGATTTGATCAGATGTTGACTATGATGCAGCAGCAGCAGCAGCTTCTGACTACCATTGTGGGGACATTAGCCCAGGGTGGGGGTGTGGCTCCACCTGCACCACCTGCGCATCCAGCTGAGGATGCTTATACATACGCCCAGGATGAGGGCACGACTCATCCTGTACCACCTGCTTACCCTGCGGGGAATGCCGCAGATACACGGGGCCTATTAGAGCGATTTCAGCGCTTACGACCTCCCACTTTTACGGGTTCTCACAAACCCGAGGAGGTCGAGTACTGGCTCGACCGTGTGTCGAAGATATTGTGGATGCTTCATTGCACAGAGGCCGAGAAGGTAGAGCTGGCTACATCCTGTTTGAGCGAGAGGCCAGCCTGTGGTGAGATAGCGTATTGCGGACCGTTGCCGCCGACTATATATGGACATGGGCAGCGTTTGAGTTCCTCTTTTACGAGACGTATTACCCCCAAACTTACAGGCATGACAGGGAGAATGAGTTTCTCCGCTTCAGACAGGCAGCCATGACAGTCACGGAGTATGAGCATCAGTTTACGAAGTTGGACAGATACGTCCCGACTATTTTGGCTGATGAGTAGATGCGCATACGGTGCTTTTTGGAGGGTTTGTGATCGGATATTCGGTCGAAGATGTGCTGTGTGACCATTCCCTCATATGCGGAGTTGATTCACTTGTCTATACTGGCAGAGCAGGATGTGGATCGACTTGCGCGATCTCGTGGCCCTGTTGCTTTTAGGCCACGACCAGACATGCAGGACAGGCCCTTAGCGGGCAAGAGGCCTCGCGTCGACCTTCCTACTCGGGCCATAGCGCCAGCACCATCGTTTCTGTGCCCCGAGTTATCGTGCACATATTGTGGGAGGACGGGCCACTTGGCGCAGAGCTGTTTTTCTCGGATGCGGGACAGTGGGTTCTCGCCGCCGCAGAAGATTGATCGTGCATGTTCACAGGCGATATCAGCACCACCTATACGGTTAGCTCCTGCGCACCCTTTTTTCAGACCTCCGGTATCGCAGATCGGACAGCCTCCACTGGCCTCGACACAGCGGCCGAACCGGCCATAGCAGGTTCGGGTTCATGCATTGACAGCTGAGGCAGCTCCGACACTGACTTTTCAGCATTCAGCCTTCGAGGTCACAGCCCATATTGGCGGTACTCCTATTCTTGTGATGGTGGACACTGGTTCCACGATTTCTTTGATATCATGTGTTGTAGTCAGGCGTCTTGGGTTACAGACTATTACCATGGATAGGGTGCGAGTACTTGTAGCTCATGGAGATTATTCAGATGTGACCCAGATGTGTGAGGGTTGTTTGGTTGATCTGGGAGGCAGGACGATGGCTATTGATCTTGTCGTCGACCCCTCTCTTGTTTATCTCGACGTCATTCTTGGCATGGATTGGTTGACTGCAGCGAGGGTCGAGATTGACTGCGAGACTCGTATAGTGACTGTGTACGAGCCAGAGGGTTCATCCTTCACATTTCCAGTGCGGATAAATCTCCCTTTCCGCATACTTAGTTACGCCACTTTATTGCGCGACGCTGGTGCCCAGATACTTGAGCATACACCAGTCGTTTCAGAGTTCGGAGATCTGTTCAGGAAGATCCCTGGTTTGCTGCTCCGACGAGAGATCGATATCACTATTGATCTGGTTCCTGGTTCTACGCTCGTCTCACTGCCGACGTATTGCATGGCACCGTGTGAGATGGAGGAGTTGAGGACGTAGATTGATGGTCTGCTAGAGCTTGGCCTTATACGGCCTAGTGTGTCTCCTTGGGGAGCACCGGTCTTATTCGTGAGGAAGAAGGATGGTTCGATGCGATTGTGTATTGATTATCGCAGGCTGAACCAGGTCACGGTGAAGAACAAGTACCCTTTACCCAGGACCGATGACTTGTTTGATCAGCTGAGAGGAGCGCAGTACTTCTCGAAGATTGATCTTCAGTCAGGATATCATCAGTTGCGCATCAGGGATGAGGACGTGCAGAAGACAGCATTCAGGACTAGTTTTGCCACTACGAGTTCCTCGTGATGTCGTTCGGTCTCACGAACGCACCATCCGTGTTCATGGATCTGATGAACCGGGTATTTCAGCCTTTCCTCTATCGATTCGTCGTTGTTTTCATTGACGATATTTTGGTGTACTCTAGGAGTCGAGAGGAGCATGAGGAGCACTTGCGTTTGGTCCTGGATACGCTCAGACAGCATCAGTTGTTCGCACAGTACAAGAAGTGCGACTTCTGGAAGCAGGAGGTGAAGTTCCTAGGACACGTGGTGTCCAAGGATGGCATGGCAGTTGACCTGTCTAAGGTAGCTGTGGTGCAGGACTGGGAGCAGCCTGGTTCTGTCACTGAGGTGAGGAGTTTCTTGGGTCTCGCTGGCTACTATCGGCGCTTCATATAGGACTTCTCGAAGATCGCGAGACCCTTATCTCAGTTGACACGGAAGGACGTGAAGTTCTCCTGAAATGACAAGGCGGAGTTAGCTTTTCAGGAGCTGAAGGACAGACTTACGTCCGCCCCTGTGCTAGTATTGCCAGAGCAAGGGGTTAGATACACTATATACACTGACGCGTCTAGCGTTGGTCTGGGTTGTGTCCTTATGCAGAGGGACAGGGTAATTTCGTATGCCTAGAGACAATTAAGGAAGCACGAGGAGAATTACCCTACACATGACCTAGAGTTAGCAACCATTATATTCGCACTGAGACTCTGGAGACATTACCTCTACGGAGAGGAGTTCGAGCTCTTTTGCGAACACAAGAGCCTCAAGTACATATTCACGCAGCGAGACTTGAATATGAGGCAGCGGCGATGGATGGAGACGTTGAAGGACTTCAAGTTTGAAGTCTCCTACCATCCTGGGAAGGCGAACCTTATGGCTGATGCGTTGAGCCGCAAGAAGGCGATAGAGTTTGCGGCTCCGCTGATGGTTGCTGAGTGGGATATGGTTGAGTTTTTACGAGACTTTGAGCAGAAACTCACTGTAGAGGAGCCGTTTGAGTTCATTGCACATGTACAGGTGCGATCTTAGATCGATGACTGAGTCATCGAGGCGGAGAGGGACGATGCGCATCTGACTGAGCTTCGAGAGCAGGCCAGTGATGATGCAGACGCCGACTGGCGAGTTGGTATGGATGGGGGCTTACGTTATCGTGGCCGCCTATGCATCCCAGATATCCCTGACTTGAGACGAGAGATTCTCGAGGCTGCGCATTGTACTAGACTCGCGATGCATACAGGTAGTACGAAGATATATCGTGACGTGAAAAGGACGTATTGGTGGGAAGGTATGAAGACCCACATAGCAGAGTTCGTGTCCCGTTGTCTCACTTGTCAGCAGGTGAAGGCAGAGCATCGCCGACCACCTGGACTTTTGCAGCCTATGCCGATCGCAGAGTGGAAGTGGGATTTCATTTCCATGGACTTCATTTCTGGGTTGTCGAATACTAGGAAGGGACATGATTCCATTTGGGTGATCGTCGACCGTCTGACGAAGTCGGCGCACTTCCTACCGATTAGAGTTACGAACTCTGCAGATGAGCTGGCTAGATTGTACATCAGAGAGATTGTGCGTCTGCATGGAGTTCCGCTGGAGATTGTGTTGGACAGAGACACGCGGTTCACTTCTATTTTTTGGACTCGCATTCAGGAGGCTATGGGTATGAAGTTGAAGTTCAGTATTGCCTTCCACCCATAGACGGACGGACAGACAGTGCGGGTGAACCAGATTTTAGAGGACATGCTGCGAGCTTGCGCATTGGACTTTAAGGACAGTTGGGATGATTGTCTTGCATATGCGGAGTTTGCATACAACAACAGATTTCAGACGAGTATCGGTATGGCACCTTATGAGGCGTTGTATGGACGACCTTGTCGTGCACCGCATTGCTGGATAGAGGTCAGTGAGCGTAGCTTGATTGGCCCAGAGTTAGTGCAGGCAACGTCAGAGAAGATTGATATTATTCGACATCGGCTTCTTACAGCGCAGAGCAGACAGAAGAGTTATGCCGATACGAGACGGAGGCCACTAGAGTTCACAGTTGGGGATCATGTGTTTTTACGAGTTTTGCCTATGAAGGGAGTCCTTCGGTTCGGGAAGAAGGGGAAGCTAGCACCGCGATTCATTGGTCCATTCCAGATCCTCGATCGTGTGGGAGCAGTGGCTTACCGATTGGCTTTACCCATGCCTCTCGTGAGCGTTCACAACGTATTTCATGTTTCTATGCTGAAGAAGTACGTTGCTGATCCTTCCCATATCATCAGATGGGAGCAGGTGCAGTTAAGAGAGGATGTTACTTATTTCCTACGACCGACACGTATCCTAGCCAGGAAGAAGCAGGTACTGCGTAGCAAGGTGATTCCCCTTGTGAAGGTATTGTGAACGCATCACTCTGAGGAGGAGGCTACCTGGGAGACAGAAGCCGAGATCAGAAAGAACTATCCACAGCTTCTCGAGGAGTACGAAAAGGTACAAATTTCAAGGACGAAATAATTTGTTAAGGGGGGTAGATTGTAACGCGCGTGAAAAATCCATACTTGGGCTCGAGTACCAACTCGACCCGAAATTGCGTAGAATTAATTCTTTTAAAAAATATGACTAAGTTAGCTAGCGCAACGCTGGAGTAGCTGGGAAATAGTCCCTGATCACTTTAAATACGTTCTACAAGACCCAAATCAAGTAGAACCAATGACTCTATAATACTCTATAACCTCGGACCAAACTCTAAGCAGGTTTGTTCTCTGGACCACTTTGAATATTTGTATTGGATCTAGACCGTGCGTCGAAAGTCCGATACCTCCTATCTTAGACCGTTAGAACCACCTAGCTGGACTTGACACTCATTTCGAAAATCAAGTCAAACCGATAATCACAGGCTATTTCATTGAGCCCGGACCGAAGAGAGTAGGAATAGGGACAGAATTGGAATTTCAAATTCAAATCTGGCACATGACTTGACGCGTCAGTATTGAGCGTTCTGACCATCAGAATTCATCCAGATTACACCCTCGGATCAGGAGAAATTTCTATTTTATATCATGAGACTTTCAGCCCTGATCTATGTGCGGTGACCGCTGAACTGAAACTGGTCCGCCACGTGCGACCTGCGAACCCTGCCGGACTAAAAACTTAATACGTGCTAGATCTAGTACACATGAGCTTAAGTCCGATCGCATTCAACCAGGGGACCACCAGAAAGCATCTTTTAGACCGAAACAGCCCCGAATTGGACATGCACTAAGTAAACTTTGTACCGGAGCCTATTTTCAGCGTTTTTAATCTTATAAAAGGGGTTGAAACCCTCACTCCTCTCTCCCATCCGAAATTGCAAGAAACCCTAGATTGGGAGAGAGAAAAGGTGAGAGTTTGTGAGAGAGAGTGGGATAGATTTTTCCAGCCTTCGAGCCGCCTGTTGCTAGTGCCTAAGCAACACCTCCTGATCACCAAGTCGTGATTCTTCCGCGTTTTTAGGTAATAACTAACCCTAGAAGTTGCTGATTTGGGGATCTCTAAGATTCATAGCTTTTTAACCAATAGATCTTGTAAAACAGGTTCTCTTATCGCCGTTGACGAAGCGTATACGCTCCGTTCGAAACAACACGTCTATAAGAGACTAGGTGAGGATTTTAGATGCTTTGATTGACGGTTTCCAACGCTTTCAATATCGTTTAATTGTAGATTATCGACGGCATCACCGTTTGACATGTACAACATGCTATCCGTTTCCTGTTTCGTAAATCAACGAAGAATATGAGATTTAGGGCATTTTAGTCATTTGTAGGAAGTACAGTTTACATTCATATTTTGCTGATGTGATTGACATGGTTTGTTTTCGCATTAGGAAGTTAGGAATACGTGCATAATTAGTTTGGCGAAGAGATTCGCCTAATTGCGCACTTCGGGTCGACATACTATATGTAGACTTAAGTGTGTAGTGTATGTGTTTGTATAAATGCTTGTATTAGTATGTATTGAATAAAATGATGTTATGAAATAGTTTGAGATTGATTTCTCAATTAATATGCTCACCTAAATGATTTCCTATATGTTGACTATATGCATGATTTCATTTCATGCATGAAATATATGTGCTTGAAGATTTGCCTAAGTTGAATGTTATAACATGTGTTAACATGCTTACATGATTGTATTTCAATTCCAATACTCCTACATAAATTGCTGATGTGATTCCATAATTGTTTGGGACTAGACTTAGTCCAGGCAGTCGGTAACCGAGCGAATTCGTGGCTGGCTGGTCTTGGCCACGAACGACGCGTCGATGAACGCGAGTCATGTTTGGAGTTGGCGGCAGTGGTTAGGCCATGCGAAGTGTTTCACGTACTTCATGTCATTCGACTTGAGATGCGATCCCACTAGTCGAGCCCGTCAAGTAACCCGACTGGCCGATGTATGTTCACCTTGTATGAGTCATAACTGCTTGAACCTAGGGTACTGAACTTACCATTGTAAACCCTGTTAACCATGGTACCTTGATCCACGAAGACTCATGAGCCGGGCATGGTGGTATGGGACACCGTGGTCGAGCTGTCGGCCTACGCTGGGGCCACAAACCTCCCCATAGTGACCAGTGAGCACATAGTCTCGTGACCAGATTATGGTGGTATGGGACACTATATTCTAGATGTCAGCCTACACTGATCAGGAGACGAGTCCTTTGTAGTGACTGCGAGCGTATTCTGAGTCTACGGGAGGCGACAACCCTTCAGTAGCAGTAGAGTACAGTAGGCCTGTATTATAAGGTGATGGGGGAGTGGTGCAACGAGTGAGAGCAACAGCCCTGGAAGCCCTTGCAGCGACCTACAAAATATACATCGTATGAGATTACTAGGAGTGAGTGACGACCCTAGACAGGATCTGTGTTGGGATTGATACAAGGAAGTACCTTAGTTTCCCAATCCTGCTGTTTGAATGGACTAATAACAACTCGGAAATCATATCACCATACCATTGCATGTGCCTGGAAGATGTGGAGCACTTGAGGGTTGATTGCATGCCGCAGTCATAAGATGGTGCCGTATAAGGGAGATCGTCGGTGAGGGCATACATCACGTCATGTCATCTTGCATTAACAACAGTATTAGGATTGTCTGATTTACTGCTTTACTATTATCGCATGATTGATTTGTGAACATGCTAATCTTTGCTCTATGATTCCACTGAGTTGATCACTCACTCCCACGTTACGGGATGGTGTTTGCAACACCCACCAGACCCTGTTGTAGATGCAGGTGAGGCTGAGATCCAGGAGGCAGAGCCAGACTTCGACGAGGACCAGGACGAGTTCTCGTATATGCAGTATCATGATGGCTTTGTGTAGGCGACCTGGGTTGATGGGACTTCAGTGGGACTATTTTGAACCTTTTGATTTGTTCATGTATATGTTTATGAGACTCAGAGATGTATTCCTACTTTAGGGACAGATGAGATCTACTTTGTTTTTCCATACAGTGATTTATATATTGTTTAGTCTTCCGCTTGCTTTTATCACTGGATCTGAAGTATGAATTGCAGTTTTGGTATACGTTTACTCATGTGAATGCTTTAAATCAGACAACATTGAATCATAATCATTTTTATTGCATAAGTGACGGTCTGGAACTCGGGAGTTGAGTTTATACACGACCCCCGATTTTCAGGGTGTTACATTATTACTCCTTACCAATTTATTTTCGTGCTTCCTTTGTCATATTGTAACAAAAAGGGGGAGTATGGATATCCATATACTGATTTTCTGATGATATTATGTTGGATTGGTGCTATAAGGAGGGAGTAGCAATGCATTTCATTATGCTAGTATTATGCTAGTGTCATATTTGTCATAATTTTTGAGATATATGTTACTTAGGGGAAGTATATGCAGATATAGACTGTATGAGCATGAGTGTATGCGTATGGACTGTATGTTGGTTAAATATTAGTTTGCAGGTACATGAATGTGTGCTAGTTGATATCAACTGGTGCATAATTCTTTAATCAGATATTTGGTGTTATGTATCATATCTTGGATATGTGTTTTGTCACGATTTTGACAAAGGGAGAGATTGTAAGTGCTATAGTTTATAGCCCCTTATTATTGTCAAACTTGTGGTGACAAAGACACTACTTTGAAGCTTGTATATGTGACGAACAAAAGAAGTTTTCAAGTTCAAAAAGCTTTGTAGATCTCAGAAGTGTTCAAGTTCAAGAAGATTTCAAGATCTCAGAAGCTTTCAAGATCAAGAAGCTTTCAAGCTCAAAGATCTCAAGCTTTGGTTATACTCAAAGGTCACTTGTCTTCGAGTTTCAATATCCTTGCTTCATTATTGAGGTAAGATTGACTGTAACACCCTGAATTTTTTTTCCAACCTAGAGTTAGGCGTCCTTAGGCAATGGGTCAACCATAACACCTTGGTAACCTCTCAAAACCCAATTCCAAAGCCAAAGAAATCATGTAGAACCTAATTCTTTAGAATTTAACGTGAATTAGCCAGCGCTACACTAGATTACCTATGAAATTAGCACGAACCACTTTAACTATAATCTATAAGACCCAAAACCTCTAGAATTGTTAATGCTATCCTACCCTGAAACCTAGGATCAAACTCTAAAGCAGGTTGCTCACGGGAGCATTCGAAAACTCCGTATCGGATCTGAACCGCACATCAAAAGTTCAATTATCCCGAACTTAGATAATCCTGACCGCCTAGTTGGACTTGACAATCACCCCAAAAATTAAGTCCAGATGATGTCTCACGACGATTTTCTTGAGTCCAGAGTGAAGAATGTGAGAAATGTTAGAGATTAAATAAAATTTATGAAATCTGGCACGTGTCGCTTGCCCGACATTTTTAAACATTCTAGCCATTGCAATTCGACTAAATTTCACCCTCGGATCAGGATAGTTGGCCCTTACATGTCATAGCACTTGTGACCCTGATCGAGTTTCGGTCACCGCTGAACTGAAACTGGCCCACCAAGGTCGATCTAGGAACCCGACTAGACTAAAAACTTAGCTAGACCTAGATCCAATATTAGAGATCTTAAGTTCGACCGCATTTAGTAACAGGAGCTCCAGAAGTGCTCCGTTGGATCGGAACAGACCCGATTTGGTTATAACTTAAGTACACCTTGACTTCGAGTCTATTTTGGTTATGTTTGGGCTTATAAAAGGGCCCTAAACCCTTAGCTTTCTAACTCATACGAATTTGGGGAAAACCTTAGGAGAGAGAGGAGAGAAAAGAGAGAGAAAGTGAAAGAGAGTTGGAGTTTTCTCCTAGGACCCTTCCCTGCTGCTCCACGTGCCAAAGCCATCCACCTGCATCGCTATTCTGACGATTCCAATGTCATTTTTAGGTAAGAAATCCTACCCCTAACCTGTTTAGGCAATCCATGTAGCTGTAGTGTTAATGTTACTAACCTATTTCATGGTATAGATTGCCGTTGAGGCCTTGACGAAGACTTACCGTCTGAATCAACTCCGTTTCGCAATTTCTGGTTTAAGGTGCGGATTTTAGACGCTTAGTTTACCATTTTTCAAAGCTTTCAATACCGTTTAATGATAGATTGTTGACAAGAATGTTGTTTGACATGTAGAACATGTTGTCTGTTTTTCATTTCGAATACGAACGAAGAATATGAGATTTAGGATATTTTAGGTATTTGTAGGAAATACTGTATATGTACGTATTTTGTAGATATGATTTCCATGGGTATTTGTCATGTACCTATGTTAGTTATGCGTGTATGATCTGTTTGGTGAAGAGATTCGCCCTAATGCACATATTGGCCGACATATGCTATGTAGACTAATGTGTGTAGACTAAGTGTTTGTTGAAATGCCTAAATCAATATGATTTATGACTGTCATATGTTTTGAATGTAAGAACATGATTGTTGTGTATTAGACATCTCCTTGATATAAGGGTCTGTCATATTATATGTCGAAATCAACATACGTTAAGTACGTTGGAGTTGTGTAGTCTAAGTGTTTGTATAAATGTATGTATTAGTAAGTATTGAGTAAATGGTGTTGTAGATTAGTGTTGAGACTGGATTCTCAACTAATTTGATGATGCACATGATTTCCTCCATACTGGTTGTATTTGAATTAATTACCTTATGTATGAATTACTCGTGTATGGTTAACTGCTTATGATGTATGTTATAACATGATGATATCATGTTGGATTACTTGTATTTCAATTTTGTCTCTCTCATACGATTATTGAGTTAGATTACAAGTGTTTGGGGCTATTCTCTAGTCCAAGTAGTCGGTAATAGATTAGGATTCGGGGTTGGATTTTATTTGCCACGAAGGATGAGTATGACGAACCTGAGTCGTACTAGAGTTGTTGGCAGTGGTTAGGCCACATGAAGTGCTTGTGCACTTCATGTCGGTCGATTCAACGTGCGCTCGGGCTTGTTGGACTCATCAAGTAACCCGACTGACCATTGTATGTTCACCTTGTATTTGTCATAACTGCTTGAACCTAGGGTACTAAACTTACTAATGATAACCCTGATATCCGTGGTACCTTGATCCACTAAGACTCATGAGTCGGGCATGGTGGTATGGGACACCGTGGTCGAGCTATCGGCCTACGATGGGGCCACATACTTCCCCATAGTGACCAGTGAGCAACCCAGACTCGTAAGCAGATTATGGTGGTATGGGACATTATATTCTTGCTGTCGGCCTACACTGATAAGGTGATGGGGGAGCGGTGCAACGAGTACGAGGAACAGCCCTAGCAGCCCTTTGTAGTGACCTCGAGCATACTCTGAGTCTACATGAGGCGACGACCCTTCCGTAGTAACAAGAGTACAACTAGGCCTGTATTGATAAGGTGATGGGGGAGTGGAGCAACGAGTGCGTGCAATAGCCCTGACAGCCCTTACAGTGACCTAGAAATATATCATCGTATGAAACTACTAGGAGTGACGACTCTAGACAGGATCCTTGTTGGGAATGATATAAGGGAAGTACCCTAGGTTTCCAATCCTGCTGTATGAAAAGGACTAATAACAACTCGGTAATCATATTCATATCGCACTACATGTGCCTGAAAGATGTGGAGCACTCAGGGAAGAAAGCATGCCGTGGACGTAAGATGGTGTCGCATGAGGGAGTATGTTGTTGAGGGCATCCATCATGTCATTTCATTTTTGCATTAATTAAAGTATTTAGGAATGTTTGATATGCTTGCTTTATCATTATCGCTTGATTGATTTGATAACATGTTAACCTTTGATCTATGATTCCACTGAGTTAACTACTCACTCCCACGTTACGGGACAGTGTTGCGCACACCAACCAGTCCTTATTTTAGTTACAGATGATGGCGTTGCTTATGATGTAGAGCCAGACTTGTATGATGATGAGGAGGATTTCTCCTATATGCGTGTTCTGATCAACGGGACTACAGGGAGGTTGATTAGACGTCATGACACTTGTATTTTTACACTTTTGGAGCACTCATGTATATTTTTTTTGTTTATTTTTTGAGTATACATGTATATATTTAACCTGGTAACATGTTCACACTCTGGAGACTTACAACAGTTTATATATGTTATACATACTATCACAGTCTTTCGCTTGCTAATTTAACTGTCTCTGGAGTATGATATGCTGTTTTGGCTTAATTCACTTCATGTTTTATATACTATTACAGCTGATATTCATCCATCATTAAAAATGTTGCATAAGTGATGTTCTAGAACTCGAGAGTTGGGTTTCTACCCAACAGCCGATTTTTAGGGCGTTACAGATGGTATCAGAGCATGATTTGGATTAAACCGGACCTGGGTTATGGTAACACAATACACACTGATGCACTCGAACTTAGGAAGGGGCCGATGAAACTTTGAAACCACATTAGAATCCCAAGTTTTCGCAACAGGTGAGAATATACGGTAATTTAGGCCATAATGTATCTTCGGTCGCGTGAAGCGACCTAAGTTGCCTCTAGGCCATCAGTCGACAGGTTTGAGTCATTCCTTGAAGAATTCCAAACCTAGAAATAAATGCCCTTAGGTTGTGGGTCAACCACAACCCTTACACTCAATCTCAAGGCCTAAAATCCCTTTTTATCTGATTCCTTCAAATTCTCTCCTTCCACCACCCCATTCTTCAACTTTTTCTAAGTCCTTTCATACTAGACATAAATCCTAATGTATAAATGATGGAGAATTATGCTTAAATAAAAATTTACTATAAATAGTAAATATATGTGTAAATTGGACTTTTGACCATTCCAATTAAGGAATCTCATGGAATAAATAGGTTAATTGGATAGATTAGCATCTCCTACCCCAAATTCATATGCTACATGTCACATAAAATCATTCTAGTTTACAAACTATCCCTGTAAATGACTCAGACGGAGGTAGGGCCCAATCGGGGCAGTTTTAGGGGGGGCCAGGGGGACCCACATCATTTTGGACCTAAGGGGGGGAAGGACCTCACCGGAATGGCGAGCCCTCGATGAACAGGTCAGAGATCGGCGAGGCCTGGTCGACCAGCGGGCTCAGCCGGGCAGCCTGACCGGGTTTGGGGACTTGTGGACCCCACTGGTCCACGGTTCCTTGGTTAAAACACCCCCAATCAACCACTTCCTTCACAAACTACCCCTCCAAGCTCTCCTTTTTCTCTCAAACGTCTAATTTTTTGGTAAAAACTGCCTGTAACGCCCGTGAAAAATCCATACTTGGGCTCGAGTACCAACTCGACCCGAAATCGCATAGAATTAATTTCTATGGAAATTAAGCGTAAGTTAGCTAGTGCAACGCTAGAGTAGCTAGGAAATAGTCCCTGATCACTTTAAATACATTCTACAAGACCCAAATTGAGTAGAACAAACAACTCTACAATACTCTATAACCTCGGATCAAACTCTAAGCGGGTTTGTTCTCTAGACCACTTTGAATTCTTGTATTGGATTTAGACCGCGCGTCGAAAGTCCGATACTTCCTATCTTAGACCGTTAGAACCGCCCAGCTGGACTTGACAATCATTTCGAAAATTAAGTCAAACCGATAATCACAGACTATTTCATTGAGCCCGGACTGAAGAGGCCGCGAATAGGGACAGAATTGGAATTTCAAATTCAAATCTGGCACACGACTTGACACGTCAGTATTAAGCGTTCTGACCGTCAGAATTCATCCAGATTACACCCTCGGATCAGGAAAAATTTCTATTTATTATTATGAGACTTCCAGCCCTGATCTACGTGCGGTGACCGCTGAACTGAAACTGGTCCGCCACGTGGGATCTGCGAACCCTGCCAGACTAAAAACTTAATATGTGCTAGATCTGGTACGCATGAGCTTAAGTCCGATCGCAATTGACCAGGGGACCACCAGAAAGCAACTTTTGGACTGAAACAGCCCCGAAATGGATAGGCACCAAGTAAACTTCGTTCCGGAGCCTGTTTCTGGCATTTTTAAGCTTATAAAAGGGGTTGAAAGCCTCATTCCTCTCTCCCATCCGAAAATTGCAAACCCTAGCTTTGGGAGAGAGAAAAGGAGAGAGAGTTTGAGAGAGAGAGTGGAAGGGATTTTTCCCGTCTCCGAGCCACCGACTGCTAGTGCTTCAGCAACTCTTCCCAATCATCTGGCTGGTGATTTCTCCACTCTTTCAGGTATAAAACAACCCTAGAACTTTCTGATTTAGGGTTTACTTAGATTCATAGCGTGTTAGCTAACGTAACTTGTAAAATAGGTTCTCCTACTGCCGTAGACGAAGCGTACGCTCCGTTCAAAATTACGCATCCGTAAGACATAAGGTGAGGATTTTAGATGCTTTGATTGACGGTTTACAACGCTTTCAATGTCGTTTAATAGTAGATTATCGACGGCATCGCCATTTGACATGTACAACATGCTCTCTGTTTCCTGTTTCGTAAATTAACGAAGAATATGAGATTTAGGGCATTTTAGTCATTTGTAGGAAGTACGGTTTACATTCATATTTTACTGACGTGATTGACATGGTTTGTTGTCGCATTAGGAAGTTAGGAATGCATGCATAATTAGTTTGGCGAAGAGATCCACCTAATTGCGCACTTTGGGTCGACATACTATATATATACTTAAGTGTGTAGTGTATGTGTTTGTATAAATGTTTGTATTAGTATGTATTGAATTAAATGATGTTATGAGATAGTTTGAGATTGATTTCTCAATTAATATGCTGACCTAAATGATTTCCTACATGTTGACTATATGCACAATTTCATTACATGCATGGAATATATGTGTTTGAAGATTTGCTTAAGCTGAATGTTATAACATGTGTTAACATGCTCACATGATTGTATTTCAATTCCTATACTCTTACATAAATTGCTGATTTGATTCCATAAGTGTTTGGGACTAGACCTAGTCCAGGCAGTGGGTAACCGACCGAATTTGTGGCTGACTGGTCATAGCCACGAACGACGCGTCGATGAACGCGATTCGTGTTTGGAGTTGGTGGCAGTTGTTAGGCCACGCGAAGTGTTTTACGCACTTCATGTCATTCGACTTGAGATGCGATCGCGCTAGTCGAGCCCGTCAAGCAACCCGACTGGCCGTTGTATGTCCACCTTGTATGAGTCATAACTGCTTGAACCTAGGGTACTGAACTTACCATTGTAAACTCTGTTAACCATGGTACCTTGATCCACGAAGACTCATGAGCCGGGCATGGTGGTATGGGACACCGTGGTCGAGCTGTCGGCCTACGCTGGGGCCACAAACCTCCCCGTAGTGACCAGTGAGCACCTAGACTTGTGAGCAGATTATAGTGGTATGGGACACTATATTCTAGCTATCGGCCTACACTGATCAGGCGACTAGTCCTTTGTACTGACCGCGAGCGTATTCTGAGTCCACGGGAGGTGACGACCCTTCTGTTGCAGTAGAGTACGGTAGGCCTGTATTGATAAGGTGATGGGGGAGCGGTGCAACAAGTGCGAGCAACAGCCCTGTCAGCCCTTGCAGTGACCTACGAAATATACATCGTATGAGATTACTAGGAGTGACAACCCTAGACAGGATCTGTGTTGGGATTGACACAAGGGAAGTACCTTAGTTTCCCAATCCTGTTGTTTGAATGGACTAATAACAACTTGAAAATCATATCACCATAGCATTGCATGTGCCTAGAAGATGTGGAGCACTCTAAGGAGTGTGGCATGCCGCGGTCGTAAGATGTTGCCGTATGAGGGAGATCGTCGGTGAGGGCATACATCACGTCATGTCATCTTGCATTAACAACAGTATTAGGATTGTCTGATTTATTGCTTTACTATTATCGCATGATTGAATTGTGAACATGCTAATCTTTGCTCTATGATTCCACTGAGTTGATCACTCACTCCCACGTTACGGGATGGTGTTTGCAACACCCACCAGACCCTGTTGTAGATGCAGGTGAGGCTGAGATCCAGGAGGTGGAGGCAGACATCGACGAGGACCAGGACGAGTTCTCGTACATGCAGTATCACGATGGCTTTCCGTAGGTGATCTGGATCGATGGGACTTCAGTGGAACTATTTTGAACATTTCATTTTTGTTCGTGTATATGTATATGAGACTCAGAGATGTATTCATACTTTAGAAACAGATGAGATTTACTTTGTTTTCCATACAGTGATATATATATTGTCTAGTCTTCCGCTTACTTTTATCACTGGATCTGAAGTATGAATTACAGTTTTCAGTATGCTATTACTCATGTGAATGCTTTAAATCAGACAACATTGAATCATAATCATTTTTGTTGCATAAGTGACGGTCTGAAACTCGGGAGTTGAGATTATATATGACCCCCAATTTTCAGGGTGTTACACTGCCCCTCCAATCACTCCTTCTTCCGTTTAGTGCACCACCGTCGTCACCTATTCGAAAACTCCCTCCTACAGCTGCGGTCTCTCTTATGTCCCTTTTATTTAAGCCTTTACACTCTCTTTTTGGTCTCAAAATCATGCAAACCTCAAATCCCATTTTCTCCTTCCTAGGAAATCGATTTCCTTCATCATTTTATGCTTCCAACTGGCCTCCACTGTTGCATACATCTCCCATCTCCTTCTTTTCACTTGTCTTGAGTTCACAAACCCTTCTTTGTGGCTCATTCCTCACAACTCAACAACCCATCAAACCCCATTCCTTTTATCCCTTTCTTCCACTTCCTATGGCTCTATTTGAGTTCATTACGGCCGTATTTTCAATTATTACTTTTTTTTCTTCCTTTCAACTTATACTTAGGAATTCATCATCATGGGATTTGGAAATCCCATCTCACACTTTCCAACACAAGATCCAATTTCCAAAGACTATGAAATTGATTTGAATCCCAACCCACCCACCTACTAAACATGTCACTCCCAATTCTTAAGCGGGAGTAGGAAAGTAGTCCCTTTTAACATAACTTGAGACCACTGGCCACATAGGCCCTTGGAGTTTTGGACCTAGAGTGGTGCTCCTAGATTTTGAAAGATCTGGTAGGAAATTCAATTCCAATTAGACAATCTTGACCCTAAACGATAGAATAATCCCCTATAGTAGAAATGGTATGAAACCATCTAGCGTATAAGCTTAGACTTTGGATTACAACTAGTAAGTTACAGACTAGGCTACTAGTTATATTAAGTAGTCTAAAGTCTGTATATGCTAAGGAATAGTAGGTTAGATTTGGTTGGAGTAGAACCTCATTCCTTCGATAGGTCCCCTTAATACTTATAGACTTCTGTTATAACCCTTAGAAAAGTTGTTTTAACTTAGAACCATTCACTCTTAGGGAAAACTTATAAATCCCTCAGATTGAACTTAGAATAAACCAATATGCCCCTTAGAATTTCCCTTAGAATTGCCTTCCCAAGGACTTCTTACAATCGGGAATGCGGAGTAAGGGAACTGTATGTACGCTATGTATTCGTGGTTTGAATCGACTTCTTAATCCTAGTAGTTACCAATAAGTCCAATGCTCTGATCAAGCAGAAGATCGGCATCGACTCGGATTAAGAACCGATATGGCAAATTTTCTGTCCTAGCTAGGCAGAAAGTCTATGTATCCAGCTCAGACCCACTACATAACTTTTCTTCCGTGTTGGCCCGACCACCTACAACCAAAAGTTATTGCTTTGCACTTGGTAAATGTTAAGGACATATAGCCAGTAGAGTAGCCAGTAGAGGGTTAGATATCTTGCCACAAACTCACATCCGTCCTTGAAATCAACCACAACACCCATTGTTTTAGCTCCTTTCTATAATCATAGGTACCAATGTCATAGAACGCATCATTAGCAAAAGAAGACCAATATAGTGAGCGGTTGTTTCATATTTCATGTCAAGGATAGGCCCTAAGTTACACCTCGTTCCGATGTACGGATCGAGACACAGATTCTTGAGCCTTAAGTAGAACTATGTTTTAAGGGGGGTAGAACCTTATGAGCCCAATCTAGTTAGGATTAGCTAACACAACCGTTGGATCAGAGTAGTGCAGCAAAAGCGTAGTTAGCCCTCTCCCCACTGGCCTAGGATCGAAGGAAATTCAGGGAAACAATTAAGGCTTAAGTGTTGGACCCATTCATATTAAATCATAGGCCTAGCAGTGTGAGCAGGCGAAGGTCTGTGTATCCATAAACCTACTCGTTAAATACAAGCATAATAGAAGCCTTGGTTGATTTTGTACTATTAGGAATCCTTTAGGATGATCTATTAAAGTGTTTATAAATTCCTACCTTGGACATGGATTCAGGCGAGAACTCTCCTAGATTAAGATCCAAAGTACAACCTTATAAATAGAACTTTTGAACTTTTTAGTGATTGACATTCCCTAAGCTTTTAGAGTGATCGGACTACGGAGTTACTGAAATGAACAAATGCGAAACATTCGCAGCTTGACACAAATTCTCAATCCAAGACGACTACCAATGGATTCACTGCTTAGCCGAGTAGAAGACCAGGATCCACCAGGGTTAGGAAGGGATACAACGTTGTCTACCCTTTCCAGGCGGACATTCGACGTATCGGGATCAAGCCCACTACAACCGTCTCTCTGTAATGGTCAACCACTAAAAATATATATCTTACTCTAAGTAGATGGGAATTATCGTCAAGACGTCAAATAGGTAAAGGAATAAATTATAGCAAACCATTAGGGTATAAGTAATGCATAAAGAAGTAAGTTTTAAGGAGGGTAGACCAAAAAGAACCAGACTTATATAGATCGTATACACCTTACCACGTATAGAAACATGAAATTAACAAAACTTAGGTAAAGGAAATGATTAATCTTTCCTCATTACCTTAGCCAATTTCGGGGGTGAAATTTTATTTTAAGGGGGGTAGATTGTAACACTTCGGATTTTTTTTCCAACCTGGAGTTAGGCGTCCTTAGGCAATGGGTCAACCATAACACCTTGGTAACTTCTCAGAACCTAATTCCAAAGCCAAAGAAATCATGTAGAACCTAATTCTTTAGAATTTAACGTGAATTAGCCAGCGCTACACTAGATTACCAATGAAATTAGCACGAACCACTTTAAATATGATCTGTAAGACCCAAAACCTCTAGAATTGTTAACGCTATCCTACCCTAAAACCTAAGATCAAATTCTAAACCCGGTTGCTCACGGGAGCATTCAAAAACTCCGTATCGGATCTGGACAGCACATCGGAAGTTCGATTATCCCGAACTTAGACAATCCTGATCGCCTAGTTGGACTTGACAACCACCCCAAAAATTAAGTCCAAATGATGTCCTACGACGATTTTCTTGAGTCCAGAGTGAAGAGTGTGAGAAATCTTAGAGATTAAATAAAATTTATGAAATCTGGCACGTGTCGCTTGCCCGATATTTTTAAGCGTTCTAGCTGTTGTAATTCGACCAAATTTCACCATTGGATCAGGATAGGTGGCCCTTACATGTCATAGCACTTATGGCCCTGATCGAGTTTCGGTGACCGCTGAACTGAAACTGGTCCACCACGGTCGATCTGGGAACCCGACCGGACTGAAAACTTAGCTGGACCTAGATCCAATATTAGAGAGCTGAAGTTCGACCGCATATAGTAGCAAGACCTCCAGAAGTGCTCCGTTGGATCGGAACAGACCCGATTTGGTTATAACATAAGTACACCTTGACTTCGAGTCTGTTTTGGTTATGTTTGGGCTTATAAAAGGGCCCTAAACCCTTAACTTTCTAACCCATACGAATTTCAGAAAAACCTTAGGAGAGAGAGGAGAGAAAGGAGAGAAAAAGTGAGAGAGAGTTGGAGTTTTCTCCTAGGACCCTTCCCTGCTGCTCCACGTGCCAAAGCCATCCACCTGCATCGCTATTCTGACGATTCCAATGTTATTTTTAGGTAAGAAATCCTACCCCTAACCTGTTTAGGTAATCCATGTAGCTATAGTGTTAATATAACTAACCTATTTCATGGTATAGATTGTCGTTGAGGCGTTGACGAAGACTTACCGTCTGAATTAACTCCGTTTCGCAATTACTGGTTTAAGGTGTGGATTTTAGACGCTTAGTTTACCATTTTTCAAAGCTTTCAATGCCGTTTCATGATAGATTGTTGACAAGAATGCTGTTTGACATGCAGAACATGTTGTCTGTTTTTCATTTTGAATACGTACGAAGAATATGAGATTTAGGGTATTTTAGGTATTTGTAGGAAATACTGTATACATATGTATTTTGCCGATATGATTGCCATGGGTATTTGTCGTGTACCTATGTTAGTTATGCGTGTATGATCTGATTGGCAAAGAGATTCACCCTAATGCACATATGGGCCGACATATGCTATGTAGACTAATATGTGTAGACTAAGTGTTTGTTGAAATGCCTAAATCAATATGATTTATGCCTGCCATATGTTTTGAATGTGAGAACATGATTGTTGTGTATTAGACATCTCATATTATATGTCGAAATCAACATACGTCAAGTACGTTGGAGTTGTGTAGTCTAAGTGTTTGTATAAATGTATGTATTAGTAAGTATTGAGTAAATGGTGTTGTAGATTAGCGTTGAGACTGGATTCTCAACTAATTTGATGATGCACATGATTTCCTCCATGCTGGTTATATTTGAATTGATTACCTTATGTGTGAATTACTTGTGTATGGTTAACTGCTTATGATGTATGTTATAACATACTGAGATCATGTTGGAATTACTTGTATTTCAATTCTGTCTCTCTCATACGATTATTGAGTTAGATTACAAGTGTTTGGCGCTATACTCTAGTCCAGGCAGTCGGTAACAGATTAGGATTCGGGGTTGGATTTTATTCACCACGAAGGATGAGTATGACGAACCCGAGTCATGCTAGAGTTGTCGGCAGTGGTTAAGCCACACGAAGTGCTTGTGTACTTCATGTCGGTCGATTCAACGTGCGCTCGTGCTAGTCGGACTCATCAAGTAACCCGAATGACCATTGTATGTTCACCTTGTATTTGTCATAACTGCTTGAACCTAGGGTACTGAACTTACCGGTGATAACCCTGATAACCGTGGTACCTTGATCCACTAAAACTTATGAGCCGGGCATGATGGTATGGGACACCGTGGTCGAGCTGTCGGCCTACGCTGGGGCCACAAACCTCCCCGTAGTGACTAGTTGTAACCACCCAAAAATTTGAGGTCGAGTAGAAACCCAACTCCCGAGTTCCAAAATGTCACTTATACAATATAGATAATGATGAATGCATGTTGTCTGTATAATGGCATTAAGCAAGATTGAGACTAAGCAAAACAATATATCATACTCCAGAGACAGTTAAATTTCGTAAGCGAAAGAGTGTGATCGATATATAAAATATATGAACTGTTATAAGTCTCCAGAGTGTGAACATGTTACCAGGTTAAACATATACATGTATACTCCAAAGCTAAGCAAAAAGAATATACATGGGTGTTTAAATAAAAGGCAAAATACCAAGTGTATTGGCATCTAATCAGTAACCCTGTAACCCCATCAATCCGAACCTGCATATAGGAGGGATCCTCCTCCTCATCATCAAGTCCGACTCTGCTTCGCAAGCATCGCCACCATCTAAAACTAAAATAAAGACTGGTTGGTGTGCGCAACACCGTCCCGTAACGTGGGAGTAAGTAGCTAACTCAGTGGAATCATAGAGCAAAGATTAACATGTTATCAAATCAATCAAGCGATAATGATAAAGCAAGGATATCAAACATTCTTAAATACTGTGATTAATGCAAGAATGAAATGACATGATGGATGCCCTCGCCGACATACTCCCTCATGTTACACCATCTTACGTCCGCGACATGCTTTCTTCCCTCAGTGCTCCACATCTTCCAGGCACATGCAGTGCAAAATGAATATGATTACCGAGTTGTTATTAGTCCTTTTCATACAGCAGGATTGGGAAACTAGGGTACTTCCCTTATATCATTCCCAACAAGGATCCTGTCTAGGGTCGTCACTCCTAGTAGTCTCATACAATGATATATTTCTAGGTCGCTGCAAGGGCTACCAGGGCTGTTGCACGCACTCGTTGCTCCACTCCCCCATCACCTTATCAATACAGGCCTAGTTCCTGAGAACAAACAGGTTTAGAGTTTGATCCTAGATTTTAGGGTAACGTAGCGGTAACAATTCTAGAAGCTTTGGGTCTTAAAGATCATATTTAAAGTGGCTGGTGCTTATTTTACAGGTAATCTAGTGTAGCGCTAGCTAACTCACGTTAAATTTCTAAAAAATTAGGTTCTACATGATTTCTCTGGCTTTGAAATTGAATTTTGAGAAGCTACCAAGGTGTCATGGTTGACTCATTGCCTAAGGATGTCTGTAACGCCCGTGAAAAATCCATACTTGGGCTCGAGTACCAACTCGACCCGAATTTGCGTAGAATTCATTCCTTTGGAAAATTTGACTAGGTTAGCTAGTGCAACGTTAGAATAGCTGGGAAATGGACCCTGATCACTTTAAATACGTTCTACAAGGTCCGAAGCGAGTGGAACTAAGGGTGCTATAATGCTCTAAAGCCTCGGATCAAACTCTAAGCCGGTTTGTTCTCTGGACCACTTTGAATCTTTGTATTGGATCTAGACCGCGCATCGAAAGTCCGATACCTCCTATCTTAGACCGTTAGGACCGTCTAGCTGGGCTTGACACTCATTCCAAAAATCAAGTCAAACCGATTATCACAGGCTATTTCATTGAGCCCGGACCGAAGAGAGTGTGAATAGGGACATAGTTGGAATTTCAAATTCAAATCTGGCACACAAATTTGACGCATCAGTATTAAGCATTCTGACCGTCAGAATACAGCCAAATTACACCCTTGGATCAGGAAAAATATCTATTATATATCACGAGACTTATAGGCCTGATCTAGGTGCGGTGACCGTTAAACTGAAACTGGGCCGCCACGTGCGATCTGGGAACCCAACCGGTCTGAAAACTGGATGTATGCTAGATCTAGTATGCATGAGCTTAAGTCCGACCGCATTTGGCCAGGGGACCTCCGGAAATGCCCTTTTGGACCGAAACGGCCCCGATTTGGTTAGGCACCAAGTAAACATTGTTCCCAAGCCTATTTTGGGAATGTTTTAGGCTATAAAAGGGGTTGAAACCCTCACTCCTCTCTCCCATCCGAATTTGAGAGAAGCCCTAGCTTGGGAGAGAGAAAAAGAGTGAGAGATTGTGAGAGAGTGGGAGAGTTCTTCCCGCCACTTGTGCTACGTGTTGCACATGCTTAAGCGACACTCCTCTACCGCTTTCCCGGCGATTCCACCGCAATCCTAGGTAAGTAAAAACCCTAAATAGTTGGTGATTTGAGTTTTTCTTGTTTCCATGGCGATGTAGCTTATGGATCTTATGTATTAGGCTCCTTACTCGCCGTAGACGAAGCATATACACTCCGCTTCAATTCCCGAGTCTACAAGACACTAGGTGAGGATTTTAAACGCTTGGATTGACGGTTCCCAATGCTTTCAATGTCGTTTAATAGTAGATTCTTGACGGCATCGCCGTTTGACATGTACAAAATGCTCTCCGTTTCCCGTTTCGTAAGCTAACGAAGAATATGAGATTTAGGGCATTTTAGTCATTTGTAGGAAGTACTGTTTGCATTCATATTTTGTTGATGTGATTGACATGGTTTGTTGTCGCATTAGGAAGTTAGGAATGCGTGCATAATTAGTTTGGCGAAGAGATTCGCCTAGTTGCACACTTTGGGTCGACATGCTATATGTAGACCTAAGTGTGTAGTGCATGTGTTTGTATAAATGCTTGTATTAGTATGTATTGAATTAAATGATGTTATTTGATACTTTGTGATTGATTTTTCAATTATTATACCGACCTAAATGATTTTCTACATGTTGACAAAATGCATGATTTCATTACATGCATGGAATGTATGTGCTTGAGGATTTGCTTAAGTTGAATATGCATGGGAAGTATGCCTTGAAGATTTGCTTAAGTTGAATGTCATAACATGTGCTAACATGCTCACATGATGTATTTCAATTCCAATACCATTTTATAGTGTTAATGTAATTCCATAGATGTGTGGGACTTGACTTAGTCCAGGCAGTCGGTAACCGAGCGAATTCGTGGCTGACTGGTCATAGCCACGAACGACGCGTCGATGAATGTGATTCGTGTTGAGAGTTGGCGGCAGTGGTTAGGCCACGCGAAGTGTTTTACGCACTTCATGTCGTTCAATTCGAGATGCGATCGCGCTAGTCGAGCCCGTCAAGTAACCCGACTGGCCGATGTTTGTTCACCTTGTATGAATCATAACTGCTTGAACCTAGGGTACTGAACTTACCATTGTAAACCCTATTAACCGTGGTACCTTGATCCACGAAGACTCATGAGCCGGGCATGGTGGTATGGGACACCGTGGTCGAGCTGTCGGCCTACGCTGGGGCCACAAACCTCCCCGTAGTGACCAGTGAGCACCTAGACTCGTGAGCAGATTATGGTGGTATGGGACACTATATTCTAGCTGTCGGCCTACACTGATCAGGCGACGAGCCCTTTGTAGTGACCGCGAGCGTATTCTGAGTTCACGGGAGGCGACGACCCTTCCGTGCAGTAGAGTACAGTAGGCCTGTATTGATAAGGTGATGGGGGAGCGGTGCAACGAGTGCGAGCAACAGCCCTGGCAGCCCTTGCAGTGACCTACGAAATGTACATCGTATGAGATTACTAGGAGTGACGACCCTAGACAGGATCCGTGTTGGGATTGATACAAGGGAGGTACCTTAGTTTCCCAATCCTGCTGTTTGAATGGACTAATAACAACTTGGTAATCATATCACCATAGCATTGCATGTGCCTGGAAGATGTGGAGCACTCTAGGGAGTGTGGCATGCCGCGGTCGTAAGATGTTGCCGTATGAGGGTGATCGTCGGTGAGGGCATACATCACGTCATATCATCTTGCATTAACAACAGTATTAGGACTTGTCTGATTTACTGCTTTACTATTATCGCGTGACTGAATTGTGAACATGCTAATCTTTGCTCTATGATTCCACTGAGTTGATCACTCACTCCCACGTTACGGGATGGTGTTTGCAACACCCACCAGACCCTGTTGTAGTTGCAGGTGACGATGAGATCCAGGAGGCGGAGCTAGATGATGACGAGGACCAGGATGAGTTCTCGTATATGCAGTATCATGACGGCTTCCCGTAGGTGACCTGGATCGAGGGGACATCAGTGGGACTTTCTTTTTGAACATTATTCTTTTGTTATGTACATGTATATGAGACTCAGAGATGTAGTCATACTTTGGAGACAGTTGAGATTACTTTGTTTTTCCATACAGTGATATATATCTTGTTTAGTCTTCCGCTTGCTTTTATCACTGGATCTGAAGTATGAATTGCAGTTTTGGTATACTTTTACTCATGTGAATGCTTTAAATCAGACAACAACGAATCATAACCATTTTTGTTGCATAAGTGACGGTCTGGAACTCGGGAGTTGAGTTTATACACGACCCCCGATTTTCAGGGTGTTACAATGTCTAACCCCAGGTTGGAAAAAATACAGGGTGTTACAATCTATCCCCCTTAAAATAAAATTTTATCCCCGAAATTGGCTAAGGGTAATGAGTACCTAGAAAGGCTTAGTATTGACATTCTAAGGAAGGTTTAAATCCTATTTAATGACCTAACCTTACGTATAACTTAAAAAAACTTCTTCGATCCTAGGCCAGTGGGGAAGAGGCCAACCACACTTCCGCTGCCCTACTCTGATCCAACGGTTGTATTAGCTAATCCTAACTAGATTGGGCTCAATACGTTCTACCCCCCTTAAAACTTAGTTCTACTTAAGGTTCAAGAATCTATGTCTCGATCCGTATATTGGAACGAGGTGTAACTTAGGACCTATCCTTGACATGAAATGGGAAACGACCTCTCACTACATTAGTCTTCCTTTGTTAATGATGCGTTCTATGGCATTGGTACCTATGGTTGTAGAAAGAAGCCTAATCTCTATTGTGATTGAGTTCAGGGACAGGTGTGAGCTTGCGGCAAGATGTCTAATCTCTATTGGTATATGTCCTCCACATTTCCCAAGGGTAAAGCAATAACTTTTGGTTGTAGGTGGTCGGGCCAACACGGAAGAAAAGTGGTGTAGTGGGTCTGAGCCGGATACATAGACTTTCTGCCTAGACTCTGATAGAAAATTTGTCGTATCAGTTCTTAATCTTAGTCGATGTCAATCTTCTGCTTGATCAGAGCATTGGATTTATTGGTAACTACTAGGATTAAGAATTCAATTCAAACCGTGAATACATCGCTTATATACAGTTCCTTTACTCTGCATTCCCGATTGCAATAAGTCCTTGGGAAGGCACTTCTAAGGGGAATTCTAAGGGGTGTGCTGGTTTATTCTAAGTTCAATCTGAGGGATTTATAAGTTTTCCCTGAGAGTGAATGGTTTTAAGTTAAAAAAACTTTTCTAAGGGTTATAACAGAAGTCTATAAGTATTAAGGAGATCTATCGAAGGAATGAGGTTTTACTCCAGCCAAATCTAACCTACTATTCCTTAGCATATATAGGCTTTACACTACTTAATATAACTAGTAGACTAGTCTGTACTCACTAGCTGTAATCCAAAGCCTAAGCTTATACGCTAAATGGTTTCATACTGTTTCTACTACAAGGGATTGTTCTATTGCTTAGAGTCAAGATTGTCTAATTGAGATTGGGTTTCCTATATCATCAGATCTTTCAAAATCTAGGAGTACCACCTAAGTCCAAAATGCCAAGGGCCTATATGGCCAGTGGTCTCAAGTTGTGTTAAATGGGGCTGCTTTCCTACTCCCACCTAATAATTGGGAGTGACATGTTTAGTAGGTGAGCGGGTTGGGATTCAAATCAATTTCATAGGCTTTGGAAAATGGATCTTGTGTTGGAAAGTGTGAGATGGAATTTCTAAATCTCATGATGATGAATTCCTAAGTGTAAGTTGAAAGAAAACCCGAACCTGAATCTAAATGTGCTCGAGCACTTCACACAGTCCATCCACCTGAGCTTCAAAAAGGACCCGACGGCCCTCATAAATTCCAGGGGGTTGTTCCGCCAACCAAGCCCTTCTAGCAGGAGATCAGGGATCGAGATCCCGCTTCGTCTGAAACTCATGGGCGGCACTTGGACTTGCGATGGCGCTTGAATTAGCGGCGCCACCTCTTGGCTTCCTTAAACGCGAAGGGCGACTAGGCCCAGCTTCATCAGCGGCGGTCTTCCTCTTTTCCATGAGAGAGAGAATGGTGGAAAGGGAGAAAAAAGCTAAAATATCCTCTATAAAGGCCATGGAAAATGAAGGAAAGGGGGAAAAAGGGCTGACCTAATGGGCTGCCACTAATCTAGGTTTGATAGAGGAGGGAAACATGCCCCAAAAGGCTGAGATTGCAAAGGAAAAAGGGTGAAATGGGTTGAGTTTGAAGCTCACACGATTTCTAGCCTCAAATGGAGGATGGGAGAGCTCCAATGAACGAGAATGGAGAGAGAGGGGAGTGTGTATTGCTGTAAATGGTGGAGTGGCATGGGTTGAGATAGAAATGGACGATGGGAGTGATTGAAAACGAGTTTTGCAAAGGAAAACAGCAAATGAGAGAGGAAAGGAGAGCTTGGGGGTGTGTTTTGTGAAGGAGGTAGGGCTTTGGGGTGTTTTTAACTGACGGCCCACATACCAGGGGCCTACCCTAGTGCCCAAAGTCCATCGGCCCAAAGGCCCGGCCCATCCTGGTCCACTGACCGCTGAGGTCCTCGCCGACCTCTGTGCTGATCAGCGATACCTCACCATTTGGGCGAGGTCCTCCTGCCCTAAGGACCCTAAATATATGTGGGTCCCACCCTGGATCATTGTAGATAAGCGTGGGTAGGCCCACGACTCTGTTTGATACGTTTTAGGACCAATTTGTAAATCGGAATGAGTTTATGCATGATGTAGCATATGATTTTGGGGTAGGAGACGCTAATCTATCCAACTAACCCATTTATTACACGAGATTCCATAATTAGAATGGTAAAAAGTATAATTTATACCTATACTTACTATTAATAGTAAATTTTTGTTTAAGTATGATTCTCCATCATTTACACATTAGGATTTATGTATATATGAAAGGAATTAGAAAAATTTGAAGAATGGGGTGATGAAAGGAGAGATTTTGAAGGAATTGGATAAAAAGGAGTTTTAGGCCTTGAGATTGAGTGTAAGGGTTGTGGTTGACCCACAACCTAAGGAAATTCATTTTATTTTTATATTTTTTTAGGTTTGGAATTCTTCAAGGAATGACTCAAACCCGTCGACTGACAGCCTAGAGGCGACTTAGGTCGCTTCACGCGACCGAAGATACGATATGGCCTAAATTACCGTATAGTCTCACCTGTCGACGAAACTTGGGATTCTAATGTGGTTTTTAAGTTTCATCGGCCCCTTCCTAAGTCAGAGTGCATCAGTGTGCATTGTGTTACCATAACTCAGGTCTGGTTTAATCCAAATCATGCTCTGATATCATCTGTAACGCCCCAAAAATCACGGATCGGGTAGAAACCCAACTCCCGAGTTCCATAACGTCACTTATGAAACATAGATAATGATGAATGCATATTGTCTGTAGAAAGACATTAAATAAGATTGAGACTAAGCCAAAACAGCATATCATACTCCAGAGACAGTTAAATTTCATAAGCGGAAGAGTGTGATAGATATATAAAATATATGAACTGTTGTAAGTCTCCAGAGTGTGAACATGTTACCAGGTTAAACATATATATATATACTCCAAAGATGAGCAAAAAGAATATACATGGGTGTTTAAATAAAAGGCAAAATACCAAGTGTGTTGGCATCTAATAAGTAACCCTATAACCCCGTCAATCAGAATCTACATATAGGAGAGATCCTCCTCCTCATCATCAAGTCCGACTCTGCTTCGCAAGCATCGCTACCATCTGAAACTAAAATAGTGACTGGTTGGTGTGCGCAACACTGTCCCGTAACGTGGGAGTGATTAGCTAACTCAGTGGAATCATAGAGCAAAATTAACATGTCATCAAATCAATCAAGCGATAATGATAAAGTAAGGATATCAAAAATTCCTAAATACTATGATTAATGCAAGAATGAAATGATATGATGGATGCCCTCGCCGACATACTCCCTCATGCGACATCATCTTACGTCCACAACATGCTTTCTTCCCTCAGTGCTCCACATCTTCTAGGCACATGAAGTGCAAAATGAATATGATTACAGAGTTGTTATTAGTCCTTTTCATGCAGCAGGATTGGGAAACTAGGGTACTTCCCTTATATCATTCCCAACAAGGATCTTGTCTAGGGTCGTCACTCCTAGTAGTCTCATACGATGATATATTTCTAGGTCGCTGCAAGGGCTACCAGGGCTGTTGCACGCACTCGTTGCTCCACTCCCCCATCACCTTATCAATACAGGCCTAGTTGTACTCTTGTTGCTACGGAAGGGTCGTCGGCTCACGTACACTCAGAGTACGCTCGAGGTCACTACAAAGGGCTGGCAGGGCTGTTGCTTCCACTCGTTGCACCGCTCCCCCATCACCTTATCAGTGTAGGCCGATAGTAAGAATATAGTGTCCCATACCACCATAATCTGCTCACGAGTCTGGGTTGCTCACTGGTCACTACGAAGAGGTTTGTGGCCCCAGCGTAGGCCGACAGCTCGACCACGATGTTCCATACCACCATGCCCGGCTCATGAGTCTTAGTGGATCAAGGTACCACGGTTATCAGGGTTATCACTGATAAGTTCAGTACCCTAGGTTCAAGCAGTTATGACCAATACAAGGTGAACATACAATGGTCAGTCGGGTTACTTGATGCGTCCGACTAGCACGATCGCACGTTGAATCGACCGTCATGAAGTGCACAAGCACTTCGTGTGGCCTAACCACTGCCGACGACTCTAGTACGACTCGGGTTCGTCATACACATCCTTCATGGCGAATAGAATCCAACCATGAATTCTAAACTGTTACCGACTGTCGGCCAATATGTGCATTAGGGTGAATCTCTTCGCCAAACAGATCATACACGCATAACTAGTATAAATACACGGCAAATACCCATGGCAATCATATCGACAAAATACGTATGCATACTGTATTTCCTATAAATACACAAAATATCCTAAATCTCATATTCTCCGTATGTATTCGAAATGAAAAATAGGCAGCATGTTTTACATGTCAACAACATTCTTGTCAACAATCTACCATTAAACGGCATTAAAAACTTTAAAAACAGGTAACTAAGCGTCTAAGATTTGCACCTTTCGCCGTAGAAGCGTATCGAATTGAATAGGAACTCTACACTTCGTCAATGTCGATATGACGACCTATAACACAAGGTGAGTCAGCTACTTAGCTACTTGTACCCTTAGGAACCTTAAAACAGGTTAGGGTTAGGGTTTTCTTGCCTAGAACGAAGTTGAAATCGCTAGAATAGCGATGCAGATGGATGACTTTAGCACGTGGAGCAGCAGAAAAGAATCCTAGGAGAAAGCCCCAACTTCTCCCTCACTTTCTCTCTCTTTTCTCTCTTCTCTCTCCTAGGGTTTTCTTCAAATTCGTATGGGTTAGAAAGCTAAGGGTTTAATGCCCTTTTATAAGCCCAAACATAACCAAAACAGACTCCAAGTCAAGGTATACTTAAGTTATAACCAAATCGGGTCTGTTCCGATCCAACGGGGCACTTCTGGAGGTCCTGTTACTAAATGCGGTCGGACTTAAGCTCACTAACATCGGATCTTTAGTCATTTAAGTTTTCAGTCTGATCGAATTTCTAGATCGTCTGTGGTAGACCAGTTTCAGTTCAGTGGTTACCGAAACTCGATCAGGGCCACAAGTGCTATGACATGAAAGGGCCAATTTTTCCTGATCCGAGGGTAAAATTTGGTTGAATTCCGTCGGTCAGAACGCTTAAAAATAACGCGCAAGCGAACGTGCCAGATTTAGAATTATTTTTCTAAATCTTTTCCTTTTCTCACTCTCTTCACTCCGAACTCAGCAAAATATCGTCAGGACATCAGTTGGGCTTGATTTTCGAAACGATTTTCAAGTCCAACCAAGCGATCATAATGGTCTGAGATTGTAGATATTAGACTTTCGATGTGTGGTCTAGATCTAATACAAAGTTTCAAAGGGTTCCTGAGAACAAACAGGTTTAGAGTTTGATCCTAGATTTTAAAGTAACGTAGCGGTAATAATTCTAGAGGTTTTGGGTCTTACAGATCATATTTAAAGTGGTTGGTACTTATTTTACAGGTAATCTAGTGTAGCGCTAGCTAACTCACGTTAAATTTCTAAAGAATTAGCTTCTACATGATTTCTCTGGCTTTAGAATCAAATTTTGAGAAGCTACCAAGGTGCCATGGTTGACTCATTGCCTAAGGACGTCTAACCCCAGGTTGGAAAAAATTAAGGGTGTTACACCAATGAGCAACCCAAACTCGTGAGCAGATTATGGTGGTATGGGATACTATATTCTTGCTGTCAGCCTACACTGATAAGGTGATGGGAGAGCGGTGCAATGAGTGCGAGCAACAACCCTGGCAGCCCTTTGTAGTGACCTCGAGCGTACTCTGAGTCTACGTGAGGCGACGACCCTTTCATAGCAACAAGAGTACAACTAGGCCTGTATTGATAAGGTGATGGGGGAGTGGAGCAACGAGTGCGTGTAACAGCCCTGGCAGCCCTTGCAGCGACCTAGAAATATATCATCGTATGAGACTACTAGGAGTGACGACCCTAGACAGGATCCTTGTTGGGAATGATATAAGGAAAGTACCCTAGTTTCTCAATCCTGCTATATGAAAAGGACTAATAACAACTCGGTAATCATATTCATATCGCACTGCATGTGCCTGAAAGATGTGGAGCACTGAGGGAAGAAAGCATGCCGCAGATGTAAGATAGTGTCATATGCGGGAGTATGTTGTTGAGGACATCCATCATGTCATTTCATTCTTGCATTAATCATAGTATTTAGGAATGTTTGATATGCTTGCTTTATCATTATCGCTTGATTGATTTGATAACATGTTAACCTTTGCTCTATGATTCTACTGAGTTAGCTACTCACTCCCACGTTACGGGACGGTATTGTGCACACCAACCAGTCCCTGTTTTAGTTGCAGATGATGGCACTGCTTATGATGTGGAGCCGGACTTGTATGATGATGAGGAGGATTTCTCCTATATGCGTGTTCTGATCGACGGGACTACAGGGAGGTTGATTAGACGTCATGACACTTGTCTTTTTACACTTTTGGAGCACTTATGTATATTTTTTTTGTTCATTTTTGGAGTATATATGTATATATTTAACCTGGTAACATGTTATAACAGTTTATATATGTTATACATACTATCACAATCTTCCGCTTGCTAATTTAACTGTCTCTGGAGTATGATATACTGTTTTGGCTTAATCCACTTCATGTTTTATATACTATTTTAGCTGACATTCATCCATCATTGAAAATGTTGCATAAGTGATGTTCTAGAACTCGGGAGTTGGGTTTCTACCCAACTCTCGATTTTCGGGGCGTTACACTGACCTTAAGTTAACCTTTAATGTAGGCTATTTTGGACACATAATCCATATATCTTTTATACATAAATTTGGTCTGTTATAAGACTAGTCTTTGACCTTGTTCGACTAGTCCTAGCACTGGTTCGACCAGTCCAAGAAATTTCATGACCAGTCCTAAGTTGTTGAGGATTTTCAAAATTTGTTGGTTACTTTACAACCAGTCCTGGTGACTGTTCGACAAGTCGTAGGAATAGTGTCGACTGGTTCTTTGACCAGTCGTAGACCTTCGACTCAAAGTCTAGCAATGAAATTCATTGGTCTACGACCAGTCATGTGGAACCTACGACCAGTTGAAGGTGACCTACGACCAGTCGTAGGGTACCCACGACTAGTCGTGAAACCGTCTTATTTTATCCCTCTCAAAATTTTAAATTTCTGTTGGTTCTAAGCCCAATCGAAGATGTGTTTTGCTCAGTTATAAATAGAGCATGAATCTCAGAATAAAACATATAATTCAAGCTAATTAATCCGACCTTCTCAGAGAAAAGACTATGATCTATTCTAAGTGTGCATATTTAATATTCTCTTTCATTAGCTTTTTTAATTGATTTTGTTTCATGTATTCCAATCTAATCTGAACAGAGGAATTGCTGTTTTCCTTTCTTTGGAAGCAAAATCAATTAAAGCTAGCCCATTTGATTTAATTTAAAATCAATTAGAACTAGAACCATTGTAATGTGAGTTTGGACATTGAACTTGGACATTCAATCATCTACTCTGACTTGGTTCTTCTGGGCTGGTACAACAAAGGAGATATTCAGGTATTTTACATTTAATTGTAAACTCCTTTTTGTTTTTGGTTTTGTTTAGGATTTTCTAGGAAAATCTCATTGTATTAGTTATCTGAGAAGAGCCAAGAAAACTCAGAAGTGGGGTTTTTTTAATTGTGTAAGCCCACATAGAAAGACACAATTGTAAGGTTTTGGGTGAACCTGTAAAAACCTCACTTGATAGTGAACGCTAATATCCCATGTGTGAGGATATTAGGAGTGGAGTAGCATTCTGTGCGGCTATTATTAAATAGTTGGTGAACACACAGGTGAACCACTATAATCCCTTGTGTCTTGTGGTTGAATGGTTTATATTTCATATATTTCATTATTCATTTGTGGGATATATAGGTGGATGTGAATGCTGTAATTATTTATTTCAAGCATTATGGGAATGTTATAATAATTTAAAATTTACTTCTTACAATTCCTTTTTCAGCATTCTTATTTGTTTTAGTAAGGTTTCCCTGCCATTTCTATGGTGCATGGTTGTCCCTAGAACAGTATATAATTGATTGCAGTTTATTCTTAAGTACAGTTTCCATTTAATTTTCTTTTCCTCTTCGATTTGAGATTTGATACAAAGACCTTTCTAGAAATAAGGTTGTCCTAACATAAACTCTAGTTTTTGGTGTAAGGTTGTCCTTAGAATAACATTTGTATCAACCTCTTAAGATCTAAATTTTGAGGTTTCTTTACATTCCTGCATTGGGATTGGTTTACTTTAATTGTTAGCTATCGTATTGTTTAATTTTCGCTGTTACAAGTTTTATTTGGCATTGTCCTATTCAACCCCCCCCCCCCCCCCCCCCCCCCCCCCCCCCCCCCCGTGCAAGGACATATAGCTAGGCCTTTTCAACCCCATGAATAGTTTGTACAACAAATAACATCATAGTTGATACCGCCCATTAGATGAACGTCATGGATATAAGGTACATATGTTGGGTGAGGCCCTCAACACATGCATGGTCTAAATGATGGATGACCTCGATATAAAATACATGTAGTGAGTTGGCTCCACTGTCCAATGACTGACCCAACTTTGGTGGCAGTTACACATCACCTTAGAACTCAAGGGATTTAATGGTAGGGATTTTTATTGCCACTGTTTCTTATACTGTGGTCCACCTAAGGCGTGCATCTACCTCATTCTTTTACTCATGACTTAAAATGGTATGAAGGAGTGGATGAATGGCCCAGGTATACTTTTCATCACCAAGGTGGGTCCTAGAAAAATCTGAGCATATTGAGTACAATTTCCACTATACAAGTGGCATGGCTAGCATGAGCTTCTAATGGTTAAGATTTTTTATACTGTGTAATGGATGGGGCTGGTAAGATGGATGAATGGTGTAGATTTAGCACATACATCATGGTGTGGCCATGATCAGCCCCACAAAACTTTACCCCCTCCCTCTATGGACGTCCAGGGATGATGTCACCTCCTCCACACCCTTTCTTTTTATTTAATTTTTTTATTTTATAATTTTATTTTTATATTTCTCATCAAGGTGGGTCACTTTAGAGATCCAGTCCACCATTGTATGTGTCCCCTTGGTGGAGGGGTCAGTCTAAGTTTCAAATGCATCCAAATTTCAGGTGGGCCAAAGCAATTGCCCTCATATGCTTTAGGCATGTCTTCACATCATTTTTGATGGTGTGGGCCACCTGAGTTCCGTGTATGGTTGATTTTTGGGTGATCCTATCATTTAAAGGGGAGCCATCAAATGCACGATGCTGATGTCCGGCATACATCATGGTGGGGCCTATGGCTCGGTCCCACGGTCCTTGCCAACACAAGCAGAAAGACGCTACTTACTGCAGCATCATCTGGAGGCTGATAGCAACAGTGTCAAATGTTGTATTTTTTTTATTATCTTATGGTTTTTTATAAGTGGGGCTGACATTAAGATGATCTAGTCCATCTTTGCTTTTCATGGTTCAGGACAGACCTATCAAGCCCAATATTCATTATATTTTGACGAAGAGAAACATCACAGTGGGCCCTAACAGTTTATCACTATTAAAATAATATTTTTAATGGTGTGGCCTACCAGAGATTTGGATTGATTTCATTTTTTGGCTTAACGCCTAAATCGAGTTGGGGAATCGGATGGATGGCATGGATTAAATATATACACCATGGGTGAGGCCCATTGTGGACCCACACCATAGCCCCTTTTATTCAAAAACAACTAGACGATGCTTGCTCGGAGCGTCCATTCTCCTTTTTTTAATTAATTAATTTATTTTAATGTGGTGTGTGTCATGTGTGTGTATGTGTGAGTATGTGGCCAGCCAAATGGGCCACACTTTAAACAATTTGGATGGCCTACAAAATTTTGATGGGTCCCACATAAAGTCTATAATAAATTATTTTTATTATTAATCTTTTTATATCTATTTCCCATGAATCCACACTAGTAAATATATCATTATCATCATATCATCACCATTTTTTATCATCTTTTTATATGTACTCTCCTATGCATCCACACCATTAATCACATCATTATCGTGAACATCATCGCCACCATACATAAACGTAATGAAAAAAAAATAGGAATGAGTGGGGTGGGTGTACTCACCTTGATAGTTTAGATGGATGGTTGAGATGGATGAAAGGGATGGGATTGATGGAGTTGATGGCCCACTAAGATCACTCCTCTCTCTCTCTCTCACTCTTTGTGTAGAGAAATTGTGAAATGTTAAGGAATGAAGGGAAATATGTCGAGAAATTTTTAAAATGTAGTTAGATTTAATTAATGTGATCTTGGTTAGCTTAGACTAGGATTATGATAATTAATTCATGATTTGTAATTAATAGTGGATTAAAGGGACATGGGATGGCATGGTGTGATGATGTCATACATAGGATATGGAATGGAGAGAAGTTGACTTTGGGCAGCACATGAGAGAGGAGAGGTATGGGTGTGTGACATCACACTCATGGGTAGAAATTCTCTCACCCATGTGTGGCATGTGCATGTGTGCATGGCATGTGTTGTGCACATGTGTGGAATGGAGTACATGACACCTTGCTCATATGATACACTAATGACTCTTCATGGCATATCTCACTAATAGAGTGTCATACAGATGCATGAGTGGTACCTCCACGATCGTAGTGATGGGCCAGTCAATATGAGATAGGTTTCAAAGCCTTGGGGTCAATTGGGTGTGTACTATGAATGGTCAATCCAGGTCTAGCTAAGGGTGTCAATCATTGTGCATATATAACACCTGATCCATCCTATAAGTACAATTGATTGGTTAGTAGGTGAGACTCACCTTCTGAAATAAAACTCGATAATACCTACATGTACAATTTAAATACTCAAAAGAACCCCTTATAGTGCACCCCTCATAATGCGACCATAAATAACTAAAATCGATACCATGATGACCTCCCTGACCATTCCATACCATTTTCTATGCCTATGTGTACGATGATCGACGCTTTTGACCAGACCTAGATTGGTCGTGCATAGTACACACCCGACTAACCAGAACCCCAAGACTTCGTAACCTATTCCATATCGACCGCCACATTGTTGCGATCGTGGAGGTAACACTTGTGCATCTATGTGACGCTCCATTAGTGAGATATGCCGCGAAGAATCATCAGTGTCTTATGTGCACAAGGCACCATATAACATGTGCACAACTCATGCTCCCACACATGTACCATACCACACATGGGTGAGAGAATCTCTACCCATGTGTGTGATGTCACACACCCATACCCCTCCCTCTCTCAGTACACCCCAAAGTCAACTCTTGTCCATACCATCTCTTATGCATGACATCATCACACCATCCCATCCCATGCCCCTATAATCTACATTAATTCTTAATCATGTACAAATTCTCATAATCTTAGCCTAAGCTAAGATTAATCACATTAGCTTAACCTAACCATAACCTTATCCATTTCTCTACATAAACCCCTCCACCCCATAGCATTTCCACCATTTTTTTCTACAACAAGAGAGAGAGAGAGAGGAGTAATGCCGTCCCTTCCATCCATCTCAACCATCCATTCCATCAATCATAACCTTTACATCCATCTCAACCATCAATTCCATCAATCATAACCTTTACATCCATCTCAACCATCCATTCCATCAATCCCATTCCTTCCATCCATCTCAACCATCCATTTAATCCATCGAGGTAAGTACACCCTCCTCACTTAGTCTTATTTTATTTTTGTGTTTATGTATAGTGGAGATGAGGATGATGATCTAAATAATTGTAATGATGTTGATGATGTGATTAATGGTGTGGATGCATAGAAAAAAATAATACAAAATTAAATTGTTAAGGGTTTCATGTGGGACCCACTGACCGTGGGCCCCACCAGAATGTTTCTATGCCATCCAAACTGTCCATGTATGGGGCCAAACTCACACACATCTCTCACACACCACACAGAAATTTAGAATTAAAAATAAATAAATAAATAAATAGATAAATCAATAAACAAATAAGGTATATATAAATATATATATATATATATATATATATATATATATATATATATATATATATATATATATTTGTGGAGAGAGAGAGAGAATATATGGAAGTCGAGGCGCTGCAGGAAGCAGAGACGCTATAGCATCCAAGCAGCTTTGATAGGGAAGGGGGCTGTGGGCCCAAACACTCCCAATATGACTTATGTACCTGATCCACACTGTTCGTCCTATTTTCTAGATCATTTTAGGTGTTGAGCTGAAAAATGAAGCCAATCCGAATCGCTGGCAGGCCACATTATAGAAGATAGTGATTATTATGGTTAAAGTCTGTTAGGGCCCACTGTAATGTTTCTGTACTTCAAACATACTGAATATTGGTCTCATTTGACCTGTCTCGAGCTAGAGGACCCAGTAGATGGATTAGATCGTCCTGATGTAGGCCCCACCACTGAAAAATTTTAAAAAAAAACAAATAAAAAAATTACAGTAGACGTTGTTGCTGTGAGCGTCCTCTGGACGCTGCAGCCAGCAGCGTCCTGCTGCTGGACACTGAAGAAAGGATGGGTCCCACCACTTGTTCCACCTTGATGTATGTCAATTATCTACACTGTCCATTTGATGAATCCCCTTTAAAAATTATGTCATCCCAAAAAAATCAGCCGCAAATGGAACTCAGGTGGCCCACACCATCTAAAATCAGGTGAAGACATGTTAAAACATATAAAGCACTTGCTGGGCCCCACCTGAAATTTGGATGCATCTGAAACTTAGACTAACCTCTTAATCAAGTGGGACACACATAATGGATGGACTAGATTTGTAAACCACACCTTGGTGGGCCCAACAAAAGATTAAGAATGTTTTAATGAAGGGTGACCACCTCGTCCTTTGCATATGGTGTGCCTTACACAAGTCACTGGTGGACTTGATTTTTAAACCCTAGGCCCACCATGTAACAGTGCATCTAACTGATGGGACAGATATTCGACACGCATCATGCTAGATCCACACAGTTGTCTTAACTGTTGGGGGAGGCGTTCAACACAGCATCATGATGGGTCCACACAGCTCAATCATGTTGGGCCCACACAGCTCGACCTCATGGGAAGTCCCCATGTGTTGGACCACTTAGAACCTTTTCCTATATATATATATATATATATATATATATATATTTGTTAGTTGGTTAGTCCACCCCACTATTAGTCCATACTTCACTGTTAACCAGCCTCACTAGGGATCCATACTAAGACCTTAGTGTTGAAATGAGGTATCTTTCACTCAGTTTACCACATGAGCTATGGATCAGGGTGTATAAACATAATACATATATGGTGAAACTAAATTTTAGGCCTCTTAATAACTATATGTTCTCCTCATCAAAGCCCAATCCAAAGCCCATATAAGCCCACTATGAATACTTCGTTATGTATTGGACTTAAGGTTACCCTATATGACAGGAATTTGTGGCCCAATTTCATAATTATCTTAAATAGTCATACTAGGCATGTAAATCACTCAATATAATGCAATGATCAAATCGTGGAGTATGCAATTCGATTGTTAGTAGGATATTCATACATAAGAAGGGATGTTAATTTATAAAAATAAGTCATAATTAAAATTACAATCAAGTTCCATAGTTTAGAAGTTACAAGGACTACAATTCGATTAGTCATGATTAAAACAAGAAGAGAAAATTTTTCTGTAGTCGAAAGTACCAAGCTACGAGGCCACAAGTTGAAAGCATCATGTATGAATTGGTTACCCAGGGACGTGGCTTTTTAATAATCTTGCACCCTGCATATTGGTATACATTGAGTTCTAGTCATCCTTGAGTCACTTGTTGTTATCATCACTATGCATTTCATGGCATGATATATGATGAGAAATAATAACTAAATTCTTTACAACATCACGGATTGACCGTATTATGATAAGGATGATGATATTGAATCACGGACACCGAAAATATGAAAATGGTAGGGGATGATGTGCCCCTTGGGTTGAGAGACCCTAAACCTCAATGGTACCTTGGGATGCCTCACCGTTGGGCCAAGTGGATACGTGAGTAATGGATTTTACTCCCACTGATGAGGCCAAGTTGAGAAGGGGTATGTCCAACCCGCCTTAGGTCTGAGGTGGCAAATGGGGACGGGTTTGATCCACCGACAAGGAGAAGTGCAAATGGAGTCCGCTACTAGTGTACACAATGTTGCTTATAACCCCATTGGTGGGTAGTGAGGTCGATTGCTGATGTCTGGCACATGGGCATTAACCCCGGTGGATCCTAAGTTCCAATTATATATTGATCATAGTCAATATGATGATGTTCATGAGTAGTGTGGTCAAGTCCGTGGTGAGAGGACTATTGGCAGGTGTTTCTACAGTTAGCATACAATTATGTTATGCATTTCACAGATGATCATGCTCCATTCATTAAGACATAGCTTTTCACAGTTTATTACTTTTGGCAGTTCTTTCATTATATTTTTTATGTTAACTTATCTTGCGTACTTATCATGTGGACTTTGCATTTGTCAATTATATCTTCTATGTTAACCTATCTTGTGTACTTACCATGATGACTTTGCACTTGTTAAGTTATAAGACTTGTCTTTTAATCACTCAGGTAAAGGATCTAAAGAAGAAAAATAAGTAGCGACTACGAGTTAGGTGCCACGTCAAGGGAACTGATTTAAATTTTAAAATTTTTGAACTATACATGATGACTATATGTGTCGCGTGGACAGATGTTGTACTTTGGAAATTTTGTAGTACCCAGTTTACTTGTATACAGATGTTACTTATCTCTGATGTTTCTTTTGTGAAGAATGAATGGTGAGATTTATCCTTTACATTACCTTGCTGGACGTCGAGATTGGGCTTTAGTGTGTGAGCATTGGGTACCAATCCCAGAGTTTGGCTTGTAGCGCGCCAGATCCGATAGATATAGCAGTAATCTAAGACTATTGGGTCTGGGCTGTGACAACACATATGCATAGAAACTGGTACGGAATGGACAGGGTGTTACAATTTACCCTCCTAACAAAAATTTCATCCTCGAAATTTCTAGTCACAATACATTAATAAACTCATAACATGGAAAGCCAAACATACGTATCATCAAACATATACAATACAATCATCCATCCCTCAAGTGAGGGTATTACTCGCAGCTATCTCCCTCATGCTTGGGTGCTAAGTATAATTTATATGATCTCAACTAGGGAATCCTGTTTTGACTAGGCTCTCAAACTGGAAATCCTAGATTTATGTCTCTGGATTTATACAAATCAAGGGTACTAATAGCATCTAAGTTTTTAATCAATCGTTGTGGAAGACCTAGTTTAAGTTCTATGTTTTCCAACAGCTGACTTTGCTCATAACTGATCTCAAATCTTATGCACTGATAACATCTTCTGTCATGCCCCAAATCCGGGGATGGACAGCTTCCATGATGCCCCGAATCCGGCACTCGACTTCCATACACCAAGTCCTGAGTTCGGTGCACCACAAGTTTTTTGGCTGAATATATATATATATATATATATATATATATATATATATATATATATATATATATATATATATATATATATATATATATATATATATACACATATATATATATACACATATATACATATATAATAATACCTAAGCATGAAGATCCATGATCAAAATACCAAGCAACACTCTCCATTATAAATCCTGATGATTACGAGTATAATGCTTTATAAAAGGTTCATAATGTTAACATTGTTAAATCAAAAAATAGATGCAATGCATCGAGAAAGTTAAGTCTTCTAAGCAACTCCTGCCTTAAAAAAATGAGAAACAGGAAGCTTGGGCAAAAATTCTAGTGAATACACACATGTGTGCAGTGTGTCCTACATGCAAGAAAGATAAAAATGCCGTGAAGAAATCATGTATGGTGAAAGGCATGTAGTACGTAAGGTATGATGTTATTGCCATTGCAATGCATATGCATCATAGTAATACTCCGAGTCAATGTTATCAACATCACCAAGTCATATTTTTATTTCTCATATACCACAACCATAACTGTATTACATGCATCCATAATCAAATCATCATCATCATATTGTCATACCATATCATAACTGTATATCTTGTGAAGCGCCATGATCGACACCCATGCACCAGACATTAGTAATCGACCTCACATACCTGCCCAGTGGTGGACTTCCACCAACTGTATATCATGAAAAATAATGTGGTCAATACTCATACACCAGACACCAGTAATCAACCTCGCATACCCACCCTGTGGTGGAATTCCATCCGGCATGCTAGTAGCGAACTTCATTCATGCTTCTCCTCATCGGCGAGTCAGACAGGTCCCTGTTTACACCTCAGCACTTAAGTAGGTTGGACCCACCTCTTCTCAACCCGACCTCGTCTGTGGGAGTTAAATCCATTACACATGAATCCACTTGGCCCGATGGTGAGGCAACCCTATCTAGCATCAGGGTTTAGGTACTTTCAACCCAAGGGGCACATCATTCCCTAATATTTCCACACTTCCGGTGTCCCATTCATTTTTAGGGATAACCCAAGTCATCATCATAGATGCACATTTCATAGTCAAGATCCAACTCATGTTATACGGCATGACTGTAGTATTTCAATCATCATGTATGCCATGATTATGAATGAATTCAAGCAATTATGATAAGGCATACGTTCAAGTGCATGTGGTATGCATATAATGCCATGAGTTTAGGGTCTTCTTGACTTTTAAGCCCAAAAATGACATATAATTATCATGTGTCACCATCAACTATATCAATCCATGGTCATGTGACTAGACTGAAGAGGATGTTTCTTACACATAAACAATGTATTGAAGTACAATTGCACATAACATCATTCCATGGCGCATGAGTATGATCAATATCAACATGATTAAGTAGATGAATTTAGTATACTAGGAAGTGGAACAACATTAATCAAGATATTAAATCACATACTTTTATTAACCATAATCACTAACATCACTAATATCATCCATAGTTATCACAATCAAGAGCATTAATTGTATTCAGAGTTACACCATATCCTTCGCAAGATAGATATTCCATTACCGGCTTTAGCCCGACATGATTTTCTTCTATTAGGACTACATGGTTATACCCTAACTAGGCCTTATGATTAATGAATGGTGGGGACGCAAAGTACATACACCAAGTGGTTATGAGATGAAAGGCATAGATATAACATATAGAAAATGAGCCATAGGATGGATGGTACTGGTGAAACTCATATAATGTAGAGGGATTCACCTTCAAGTGGAGTGTTAGTAGATTGGATTTGCAAATAATTATAATAGTAGTTCTACATTGGTTTGGAAGGCACAGGTAAACCTCATAAGATATAGTGAGCCCTAAGTTGAACGACTTGGGTATATACACATAAGAGTTAGTCACAGTTGGATGATGTGGATTTGTCTCATACAACGTAGTGGGTCCTACTTTCAAGTGGTAATGCAAGCAGATGGGTCCACACACAAACATTACGGTGGGTCCCAACAAGTAGATAGTGTAGGTAAGTCACATAAATTAAGGTAGTACAGGGAAGAACAATTCAGATGCACAAGGCATACGTCAGCGGGCTCCATCATGAAACTGTTTAGTTGGAAAAATAATTGAACAGTGTGGATAAAATACGGACATAGAGTGGGTTCACAAGTGTTCGGTAGTTATACATTCAATTAACACTATTTCAAATCGTTCGACTAATTTAGGAATTAGATGTAGGCCATTTTATTTTAAAATTAGCTAGCCTAATGGATAAATGGTGAAATATGCAATACTTATATCAATATAGAGTTCATAATCAATTTGACACATGTCCAAAGTTCACATACCGAAGAGGTTACACCATCAGCATAGTCCACGAGTCTGAGTAATGACACAATTCTCATATTCCCACATGGCCTTATGGCCATTCAATTATTCGAAGTCCGTATGTTTGAGTGGCCACACAAATGTCACTCTACTTGTCATAATAAGGGATTTAAGGTGAGATGGTTACTTCTTCTTCTTCTTCTTCTTATTATTATTATTATTATTATACCATATTTGGCATAATGGGGTAACCGCTATACTAAACTTTCATGTAGTCAGGCGACCAGTACCATAATTTCACATAGCTTAGCAGTCACCTAAGCACCACTTAATCATATGGTTGGGCCACACATTCCCCACGTACCCACATGATTTACGGCTATCCACATCACGCATGATCACAAAAATTATGAACTATGTATTCAACACCAGTTTGCCAAATCTAGCTACCATTCATCCTGTTAGTGATCATATGGTTAAGGGCTACAACAATTATATAAATCCACTTAAACAAGTAGTCACACAATTGCCCCAATTTCATACAGTTAAGTGGGCTATAAAAATCATACACTCACATGGTGTGGTGGCCCACACAACTTCCACCAATTCACACAACTAGTTGGGCCCCCCAAAGTCCCAAATTCCTATTGTGTAGTGACCGACATGATTCCTACCAACTGACAGTCTAAACGAGGACTAACCATTATAATGGGTACCATGAAAATGACTTAGATTGCAGTAAATATTTAGGCAGCCTCATACTAAAAAATGGTCTAATCAAAATAGATGAATGGCAGATAAAACAGGTATATTAGGTGGTCTATGATCGGTTAAAAAAGAATAGATGGATTGACTTCTCACAACATTACTGTAGCTCTTGGAAATACTTAACGGTGGAGAAGTGATCAATATTGCTCCCGTGGCATGAGGTTTGGATCTGACTAGTCTATGGGACCATATGTAACACCCCAGATTTTTACCAACCTGGAGTTAGACATCCTTAGGCAATGGGTCAACCATAACACCTTGGTAACTTCTCATAACTCAATTCCAAAGCCAAAGAAACCATTTAGGACTAAATTCTTTAGAAATTTAATGTGAATTAACTATCGCTACACTAGATTTCCTGCAAAATTAGCACCAACCACTTTAAATATGATATGTAAGACCCAAAACCTATAAAATTGTTCACGTTATGTTATCCTAAAATCTAGGATCAATCTCTAAACCTAGTTGCTCTCGGGAGCATTCTGAAACTTCGTATCAGACCTGGACCTCACGTCGAAAGTCTGATAGCGATGAACTTAGACAATTATGACTGCTTAGTTGGACTTGACCATCACCTCAAAAATTAAGGCCAAACGATGTCCTGAGACCTTTTCCTTGAGTCCGGAGTGAAGAGTGTGAGAAAGCGAAGTTTTTAAAGAAATTAAATATGATTTTAAGTAATCTGAGTCGTGTCGCTTGTGCTTTATTTATAAGCATTCTAACCATTAGATTTTGACCCAAATTCACCCTCAGATCAAGATAGGTGGCCCATACATGTCATAGCACTTGTGGCTCTGATCGAATTTCGGTGACCGTTGAATTGAAACTGGTCCGCCATGGACGATCTGAAAACCCGATCAAACTGAAAACTTAACTTGCTTAAGATCCTATACTAGTGAGCTTAAGTCCAACCGCATTTGATAAGAGGACCTCCAGAAGTGTTCTGTTGGACCAGAAAGAGCTCAATTTGGTTATAACCTAAGCATACCTTGGCCCTAGGGCTATTTCCATCACTTTTAGTCTTATAAAAAGGCCTTAAACCCTCATTCTTAAATCCCATATGAATTTTCAACCCTAGCTAAATCAAGAGAGAAAAAAGAGAGAGAAATTAGGAGAGAACCTTTTATTCCTTCTTGGGATTCTTTCCAGTTCTTCTACACATCAAATCCATCGTCTCTGAATCATTTTTTCGATGATTCTAATTCCGTACTTAGGTAAGTTAATCAAACCCTAACCTGTTTTGAAGCTTAGGATAGTTGAAGTGATGTTGTAACTAACGTATTTCATGCCTTAGGTTGCCTATCCGCCGTTGACGAAAACGTATCGTCTGAATCATATCTAGTACACATTTTCTGGTTTAAGGTACGGACTATATACGTTTAGGTTATGGTTTTCAAGACTGTCAATGTCGATTAATGATATATTATTGATGTAGATGATATTTAACATGTATAAAGTATTGTTCGTTTCATTTTTCAGTTATACGTTAACTTTGTTGAATATATTGTATGCCTTGTATTTGTAGAAAATACCATATACGTATGAAATTTGGATTTGTGCTTGCCATGATTAATCGTTGTCTATGTATGCTAGATGCATGTGTATCAACTTCTGGGAGAACGGATTAGCCTAATACATGTTTTATCAACATACGTTGCGTATATTATATTGTGTAGTCTAAGTGATTGTGAAGATGACTGAATGAGTATAAAATTCACTTTCGTGCTCTTCATGACTAACTGTCATGGATATATGATTGTTGTATAGGCGATAACCCTTTGACGAAAGGATTTTTCCTAATACGTATGCTAATTAATTCAAAATATATATGATGTAATGCATAGACTAATTGTTTGTAAAAGTGTCTAAATGAGTTAGTAGTTAGTAAGATGTACCCGTATGTGGGTTGAGATATGATTCTCAACTACATCAATGATGTGTATGATTTCTTCCATGTATTTTATATTGCGTATGGGTGGGTTCATGTTTAAGTTATATTCCATAACATGCAGAAACAAAGTCGTGAAGGGTGATGGGGGAGTGGTGTAACGATTCCGTGCAACAGCCCTAGTAGCCCTAAAGTGGACAATATCGGACCTTTGATTGTATAATTTAAAATATGATCCATTTACTGCTTTGACTATATCATCGGATAACATGTCATAATTGAATGTGATTAGGGTTATTGTATAGTCCAGGTAATCGGTAACCGTGCTTCAAATGGTGGTTGAGGTTGTTTTCACCACACGGGATGTGTTCGACGAACCCGAGTCGTACTTGGGATGGTTGACAGTGGTTAGGCCACATAGAGTGCTTATGCATTCCATGTCATTCAACTCAACGTGTGCTTGGCCTAGTTGAACTTATCAACTAACCCGGTTGATCGATGTATGTTCACCATGTTTGATCGCTACTGTTTGAATCTAAGGCACTGAACTCACTAGTGAAAATCTCGTGAACCTTAGTACCGGGATCCCTAAGACTCATGAGCCAGACATGGTGGTATAGGACACCGTGATCGAGCTGTCGGCCTATGCTGGGGCGACGAGCCTCCCCGTAGTGACCAGTGAGCACCCTACTCTCATGAGTCGATTATGATGGTATAGGACAATATATTCGTGATGTCGGCCTACACTGATTGATGACGAGACCTCTGTAGTGACCTCGAGTATATCCTAACACTGCATATGGGCAACGAAACTTATTGTAGTATTTAGGATATAACTAGACCTATATTGATTGGTGACGAGCCCTTTACAGCGATATAGAACTGTAACATCGTATGAGATTTTCTAGGACTAACGACCCTAGAATGTATCAATGTTTGGGAGTTGATATAAGGGAGGTGTCTTAGCTTCCCAATCCTGTTGTATGAAAAAGACTAATAAGAACTTGGTAATCATACTCATGACTATGCACTACATGTGCCATTGACGCTGGTGTGAGAGCAAAGTGGTAGTGATTCATGCCGTGATCGTTACACGTTGTCGCAAGAAGGAGTTTGTGGTGAGGGCATGCATCATTTGTAAGACCCGTATCTTGGTCCGTACCTTTCCGTAGACTTCCGCGGTCTTACCGATCGAATTCCAGAAACCTTCGACCCTTAACCGATATCGACGCGCGACCCTGATTCATATACCGACAACCTGAGTCGACTCAACCCGAGACCAATACCATAGCGACCGCGCCGTCATTGCGATTCCGATGCCGCGACTCACGCGCCAAGGCAATACCCTGGTCGAGAGTTGTAGGCCAATGTTCGGTGTGAGGAAACGCCGCGAGTTGCGAAACCTAAGGGAATCTGTACGATGTGTCACATCAATCACATCAATCCCATCAATCAATCATCCATCAATCCATCACTTATCAAGTACATGTAAAGTACACATCACTTTCACCCCTTTTCCCAAGCAACCACAAAAGTCTTCACCTCCCATACCTCTCTTACACAAAAGGCCACAAAAGTCTTCACCTCCCATACCTCTCTTACACAAAAGGCCACAAAAGTCAAAGATTTCTTACACAACCATTACTCACCACATCCATCCATCACTCTCTCTATCCCTTTATAACTCCTCTCTTTCTCATTTGCAAAAACTCTAAGCAAAAGAAAATCCAACGTATGAAATTCTCCAAACTCTCCTAAGCTCCAAGTGGCCCACCTTCCTACCCCATCATCTCCCATCTCAACCCTCTATTCCTCATCTCATCCATTGAAGTTGAAGCTAAGGTGCCAAGGAACCCCTAGGAGCAAGAAGATCGGACGGTGGATGCCTCTATAGGGTAGTTTATCTTTGTTTTTATGATGGGCCAAGTGAGGCCCACCGATCAATGGTGTGGATCTCACTTGGGACCCTAAGATAAGGCCGATGGCCCACTTGGATCATCATGATCATTCCATGGTGGGGCCATTCTCCATGGACCCCATCATGATGTTTATTTCATTGCAAAAGGTCATTTAGACCGTCCATTTTGGTGGAGAGAGGATCTCCACCGTTGATTCTCGATCTTGGTGGTCCCATGTGTTGAGGGACCCTTTTGATTGTATGATTTGTTTTTAAGGGAGGGCCCATAATGTCGGGGTCCCTCCATCACAAGCGTGTCCCACTCTCCATGTCTCTCTCTCTCTCTTTTATTTCTTTTTATTTTATTTTATTTTATTTTATGTGATAGGGTTGTGTGGCCCACTTGAATGGACCCCACCTTGAGATTTATTGTGTTCAAATTTTTATTCAAGTGGGGCCCACCTTATATGTTGTACCCACGTCAAATATCAGTGGTGGCCCACTTCATCAGGGCCCACCACAATATATTTTAAGAGGACCACACCGTCCAGCGTCTGGGACGCTGGACGTCCCTGTACCAAAAAAAAAAGAAAAGAAAAGAAAAGAGAAGCTTTTGGGGTGGTCCCCTTGTGTAGGCCCCACCTTGATGTATATATTCGATCCAAGCCGTCCATCCCCTTACCCACATCGTTTTAACCATCGAGTAAAAGAATGGGGCTGATCTGAATATCTTGTGGGCCATAGTATGGGGAACATTGGCGGTTACCATTGAAAAATTTTCTGGTGTTTCTATGCACCTAAAAAAATTCAAACTTCGGACTCTTTTTGTCTGTTGCGAGCTATAGAACACTATTGTTGGAGTGGATTTCCAGGTAGCGGGCCCCACGCATGATTTTTGATAAAAAAATGAAATTAAAGGAGAGAGAGAGAGAGAGAGAGGATGAGGTAGCAAGATGCTGCTGCTGTCAGGCCAGCGCAGGCAGCGCCTGCGCTGTTGCAGGCGGCGGGTGGACGGCGTGGACCCACGGCCACCAGCTGTGGTCCTCACCTTGATTCCTATATGCCATCTAAACTATCCATGAGGTGGGTCCCATCCTCAGGTGGGCCCCCTCCAAGTTTCAGCTGATTCCGAAACTCAGGTGGCCCGCACCACAGGAAACAGTGAATTGAACATCTACCATTGAAAGCTCCTTCTGGGCCCACAGAAGTTTCAGATCAATCTGAAATTTGGATTTTCACTCCATTCAGGTCTAAGTGACCTTATGAATGGGTTGGATGTCATCTAAACATTACAGTGGGCCCGACATGGGACCCACAATGATGTATATATTTTAAGTCCAGCGTCCAGTAGATGGTAGCACCCACCTTGATGTTGTACTGCCTCCACCATCCAGCGGACAGTGGAGCCCTCCGTGATGCATGTGTCATCCCCCCCATGGGACCCGCTATGATGCATGTGATGCATCCAGACCGTCCATCCGCTTGGTGAAATCATTTTAAGGCATGAGTGGCTGATTGGGTGTGCCACTCATGTAAGGGTTAGGCCCATTTGTTTTATAACAGGCCTATGGGCTAGGCCCATTTGAATTACAAAAGGTCTATGGGTTAGGCCCATTTGATTTATGAAAGGCCTATGGGTTAGGCCCATTTGATTCATATAAGGCCCATGGGACTAAACCCATTTGATTATAAAAAGGGCCCATGGGATTAGGCCCATTGGATTTATTTGAGACCCATGAGTTAGGCCCATTTTATTTGATTAAGGCCTAGGGGTTTAGGCCCATTTGACTCATGTTAGGTCTATGGGTTGAGGCCCACTTGATCTACATGTGGGGCCCAATTAGTGTGGCCCATTGGTCACATTTAGACTCATGAGACTAAGCTCATTTGATGCAATCCAAGGCCCACGGGTTTTGACCCATTACAATGCACATAAGACCCATTGGTGTGGCCCATTTATGTGGCCCATCTGATGAATAAAAGGCCCATAGGGTATGGCCCATTTGATATATATATATATATATGTAAAGCCCAATGGGATGAACCTAAGGTCCATTGCAATGTGTAATCCCAATACCGATTATGTAGTGATGTTTAAGAAGATCGTGCCTGGAGAACAATGTTGGTTTGACGTCCACATTGTGAGTGTAATATTGGTTGGATGTCCACACTACGACTCTTCTTAGGGCCCATTGTTAAGCCGTACTTATTATGTATAGGCCGTCCAGGCCCATCTGCATTGTAAGAATGGTTCATCACTCATTTACATGTTTAGTATAGTTCCATGACTCATGATCATACACATCATATGTATGCTTGATATGAGGATTGACTAATCATAACATATGCCTTCGGACAGGTTGTTTATGGGCTCCTGGTTAGGAGGTGTTGCCCTACTTGAGCGCACGATATACGCAGGATTTGTTGCATGACTGGATAGTGTGAATCATACATTTCGCATTTGTGTGACATGGTTATTGTACGCCTTAGCGACATCAGGGCCGTAGCCTCCACAGACGCATCGTGGTTAGCAGGATTGGATACTGAAAATCTTATTCTACATGGAGTGTTATTGATATCCCTGGGTGAAAGTCTCTAAACCCTTATGGTACTAAGAGGTTGCTCCAACGTTTAGACCGAGTGGGTAGATGAGCATTGAGTGCCGATTACCAGACGGTTACGCTCTCCACTGTGTCGTGGTAGGTTGGAAGGGGGTGCGGCCTTACCCGCCCGAGTGTAGGGGGCAATCCTAGGCTGAGTCTGACCAACTCGAGGAATGGGTCCGCTATCGATGAGTCGCGCCCGATATTGACAGACGGATAGTGAGGTCTCTTCCACTTACCTTATTGCGCGCGATGTGTCGGCAGTCTGGTTTAGAGTGTAGTAGACCCCGATGATATCCCATATTTGAGTTGTATTGATGTGTGGACATATATAAGGATCTATATGCTTGAGTTGCATTACACATCGCATAGCCTTGGGTGGCCCATACCATTCATGTCTTGCATCGCATAGCCTTGGTACGGCTCATGATATTATGGATCCATCTGCATATTCTGCATTACTCTGACATTGCATGTTCATATTACTACCTTGCGCACACACTTTCACCACCCCCTAAGCTTTCTATAAGCTTATGCATGACCGTTGCCTACAGGTGACGTTGGTTCACAACAGCGCTGAGGCAGGAGCACGTTGCAGATCGTTTTGGAGTTTTTGTTCTTTACCATTGTATTTCCCTTTATGCTCATTGTACTTGTAAACTTTTTGATCATAGTGAAAATGTTATGGAGTTCTTGGTTGTTGTTTGTGGGTTATGCCATTAGTTATGCTTATTACGAATCAACTGACGTTAAAAATCCTCCTCGTAGCATCCCAGGATCAGAACCTGGCGAATGGGAGCTAGGAGCCGAGAATGGGGTTCTACGGAGGCTGTCGGTGCCGGATTCGGCTATCTGGAATTTTGTGAGCCCGATTTCTGAGTTTAGGGTGTGACAGGAGTTGGTATCAGAGCATAACTTGGGAATAACCGAGAACAACATTACATGTCTGCTATGAGTATAGAATGACTAAGTTCCGAAGTTCGGATAGCTTAGCAACCTTCCGTTACAGACAGTTAACGTGTGTACCTTCGAGAGTTTTGAAGTTGATAGGCGCCTTCGCTCTTTCCTGTAGGACATGGCGCATGGGAGGGTTACCCGATCGACTCTCGCACCACCACCTGAGGATCCTGCTCCACCACCTGAGGCTCCAGCTTTACCACTTGCGTCTCTCATTCCACCCTCAGAGATCCCTGCTCCCTTCCCTGAGGATGTCATTCCTCCACTTGAGACCGATGCGGAGCCGACTGTGACTGTGAGTGCCTCTCAGTTACAGCAGATGTTACAGGCTGTGACAGCCGCACTCCAGGGACAGGGTAGGTGCCCAGTTGTTTCACCAGCTCAGGCAGAGCAGGAACGCGTGAGCGCCTTACTTCGTGAGTTCAGACGGCTTGATCCCCCACATTTCCAGGGCGAGCCAGATCCGACTGCAGCAGAGAGATGGCACTCCGATGTGGTGAAGATTTTCGATATCATGTCATGTACGACCGAGCAGCGAGTCCAGTTAGTAGTATTTCTCTTCCAGGGTGAGGCCGAGCATTGGTGGACCTCTGTTACCCATGTTGCCGGACCTAATTATGTCTGGACATGGGAGGACTTTGTTGATCGATTCGAGAAGCAGTACTTCCCCGACCATATTCGTCGTCAGCGAGCCTTAGAGTTCGAGACTCTGGTGCAGGGAGACATGACTGTGGCACAGTACGCGGCCTGTTTTATGGCACTATCGAGATTCACACCGTATATGGTTGATGACGAGGGGTGAAAGGTCCGCCGTTACGAGCACGGCTTACGTTATGGCCTTCGAGGTCGTGTTATTGGGCATGAGCTCCCTACTTTTCATGTAGTGGTGCGGAGAGCTCAAATTTATGAGACTGAGTGGGCCGGTTCTCAGTCTAATCGTGGTCAGAGGAGAGACCAGAAGAGGCAGGCTTCTTCCAGTGATTCCCAGCAGCGTCGACCACAGCAGCAGAGGCGTATAGGTTGCCCAGCCTTCCGTGCACCATCAGCACCAGCAGCACCTCCACCACCACCTCAGAGGCAGTTCACCGGCACTTTCTTTAGGTGAGGTGTGACGGGACACCGTTTATGGGAGTGTTTCAGCCCCCAGCAGCAGCAGAGAGGTCCACAACAGCAGAGGGCTCCCCAGCAGCTTCCACCGCAGCAGCAGAGACGCCCACAGCAGCAACGACAGCAGTCTCCACCATCGAGGCCACCTCAGCAGCAGCATCAGCATCAGCACCAGCCTCAGAGGCCACAGCAGCAGAGGCAGTAGTTTCGACCGCCTCAGCGACCCCATCAGCAGCAACAACACGCTCAGAGGTAACAGGCACCTCCCCAGCAGGCTCAGGCTAGATTCTATGCTGCTCAGCAGAATTCGCAGTCATCTGGAGGAGTCGTTGAGGGTATACTTCCAGTTTCTGCATGCATTGCACGTGTGCTGTTTGATTCCGGTGCATCGCACTCTTTTGTGGCCAAGATCTTCTGTCGATCTGCTGGCTTACCGTTGGAGTCTGCTGGTGAGAGCCTATCAGTATCGACTCCCTTGGGGAGGACTGCAGTGTTGGGACGATTTTGTTCATCTTGCCCCGTTCTAGTTGAGGATACCTTTCTGCCTGTCGATCTATTCATTTTGTCGATGTCTGAGTTCGACATCATCCTAAACATGGATTGGGTCGCTGAGTATTATGCCATTTTGGACTGTGCTGCGAGGACCTTCACGTTTTGTATACCCGGTGTGCCGCAGTTCGAGTTCATTGCAGAGGCCAGAGGAGAGCGATTGTCTTGCTTGATGTCCTACTCCATAGAGGAGCTGGTTGCTGCTTGCATCGACTATTTGCCCATAGTATGCAATTTTTTCGATGTGTTCCAGGAGATTCCAGGATTACCGCCTCGTCGACTCACCGAGTTCCAGATTGATCTCGTGCCCGGTACCGTGCCTATTTCGAAGGCCCTGTATTGTATGGCACCGTTAGAGTTACGAGAACTGCAGAAGCAGTTGGACGAGTTGCGAGAGTTGGGTTTTATCCGTCCGAGCAGTTCGCCATGGGGAGTGCCGGTACTCTTCGTGAAGAAGAAGGATGGCTCGTTGAGGCTCTTCATTGACTACCGCGAGCTCAACAAAGTCATGATCAAGAACAAGTACCCGCTCCCTAGGATTGATGATTTGTTTGACCAGCTGCAGGGTGCACAGTTCTTTTTGAAGATTAACCTGCGTTCCAGTTATCATCAGATTCGGGTCCGAGATGAGGACATTCCGAAGACGGCATTCAGGACGCGTTACGGTCATTTTGAGCTTCAGGTCATGTCCTTCGGACTGACCAATGCACCCGCGGTCTTCATGAAGCTGATGAAAGAGGTCTTCCGCCCATATTTGGATCAGTTTGTTGTAGTCTTCATCGACGACATTCTGATCTACTCGAGGACCCGTGAGGAGCATGAGCAGCACTTGGAGATTACCTTACAGACCCTCCGCGCACACTAGCTTTATGCGAAGCTGGAGAAGTGCAAGTTTTGGCAGGAGGAGGTGAAGTTCCTCGGTCACGTGGTGACGAGGGAGGGTGTCGCAGTGGACCCCTTGAAGGTCGAGGCAGTGCGTCAGTGGGGCCAGCCCACGACTTCGAAAGAGATCCGTAGTTTCCTTGGTTTGGCGGGCTATTACCGACGTTTCATCGAGAGTTTTTCTCGTATTGCAGCCTCGCTGACCAGGTTGACTCGGAAGGGCGCTGAGTTTATTTGGAGTGACGCATGCGAGCGAGCATTTATGGAGTTGAAGGACCATCTGAAGTCCGCTCATGTCCTCACTCTTCCCTCTGGGAGTGACAGATTTATTGTATTCATCGATGCCTCGCATATCGGTTTGGGTGTTGTCCTGATGCAGCACGGGAGACCAGTAGCCTTTGCGTCTCGTCAGCTCAAGGTCCATAAGCTGAACTATCCTACGCATGACTTAGAGCTGGCTGCAGTTGTCTTTGCACTGAAGGTGTGGAGGCACTATCTTTATGCGGTCAGGTTCGAGCTCTTCTCTGATCACAAGAGCTTGAAGTACCTCTTCTCGCAGTCTGAGTTGAATATGAGACAGAGGCGCTGGATGGAGCTCCTGAAAGACTATGATTTTGATCTCCAGTACCACCCGGGCAAGGCGAACGTGGTGGCAGATGCCCTCAGCCATCAGCCACGAGGCCTAGTGGCGCATATGATGATTCAGGAGTGGCGGATGCTTGAGGATATTACAGCATATGACTTTGAGTTTGGCCTGCAGTCTTCTATCATACAGTTATCGAGCCTGTCGATTCAACCCTCTCTTGTCGCTAGGGTGAACGAGGCTCAGTAGGCTGATGAGTCGTTGCAGAGTTACATGGTTGAGGCTACATCTGAGAGTCAGGCTGATTGGCAGATTGGTACAGACGGTGGACTTCGTTACAGAGGCCGATTATGTGTCCCGGATATTCCAGAGTTACGCAGAGATCTTATGACCGAGGCACATCGATCGCGGTTTTCTATCCACCTGGGCTCGACGAAGATATACCGTGACATGAGGCGACAGTATTTTTGGGCAGGGATGAAGCGCCAGATCGCTAGTTTTGTGGCCGAGTGTGACACGTGCCAGCGTGTCAAGGCCGAACATCAGAGACCTCCTGGTCTATTGCAGCCGTTGAGCATCCTGATGTGGAAATGGGAGCACGTGTCGATCGATTTCATTATGGGTTTGTCGAGGACTCAGCGCGGTCATGACACCATTTGGGTTGTTGTGGATCATCTGACGAAGTCGGCACATTTCCTTATGATGCGTGCGACTTGGTCTATGGACCGGCTTGCGAGATTATTCATCGAGGAGATTGTGAGACTGCATGGCGTTCCAGTCTCGATCGTTTCTGACCGAGATTCGAGGTTCACGTCTCAGTTTTGGGAGAGCTTCCAGCGAGCGATGGGGACTGATTTGCAGCTCAGCACCGCGTACCATCCGCAGACCGATGGCCAGACCGAGAGGGTCAATCAGATACTTGAGGATATGCTTCGAGCCTGCGCGATTGACTTCTGGGGTAGCTGGGATGAGCATCTGCGATTGGCTGAGTTCATGTATAATAACAGCTATCAGGCGACCATCGGCATGGCTCTTGTTGAGGCACTATATGGCAGACCATGCAGATCACTGAGTTGTTGGACCCAGGTTGGAGAGCGTCGTCTCCTAGGTCCCGAGCTTGTGCAGGAGATGTCAGAGGCTATTAACATCATCAGGCAGAGGATGCACACAGCTCAGAGCCGACAGAAGAGTTTTACTGATCGTCGGCGTCGACCCTTGGAGTTTGATGTAGGGGACCATGTGTATCTCAAGGTCTCGCCTATGAAGGGCGTAGTTCGATTTGGAGCGAAGGGCAAGCTTGCCCCGAGATTCATAGGACCTTTTGAGATCACTGGGCATGTTGGCACCGTGGCCTATCGGCTTGCCTTGTCATGACAGTTGTCTGGCGTCCACAACATTTTCCACATCTCCATGTTGAGGAAGTGTGGGTCAGACATAGTTCCCATTATTGATTGGCAGCCGTTGGAGGTTCGTAAGGACGCTTCTTACGTTGAGCAGCCAGTCCATATCCTTAATCGGAAGGAGCAGGTCCTCAAAACAAAGGTCATTCCATTGGTGAAGGTGCAGTGGGGTCACCATACTATAGAGGAGGCTTCTTGGGAGCGCGAGGCTGAGATTCGAGAGCGTTACCCTCATCTCTTTGATGATTGATCATGTATTGTATTTTGTATGCTGCCCCTGATTCTATATGATGACGTTATGTTTCTTATTCCTCGCGAGTAATGCTTAGTTGCGATGCTTGTGTAAATTTTGAGGATGAAATTTTTATGAGGGGAGAGCTGTAAGACCCGTATCTTGGTCCGTAGACTTCCGCGTTCTTACCGGTCGAATTCCGACAACCTTCGACTCTTAACCGATATCGACGCGCGACCTTGATTCATATACCGACAACCCGAGTCGACTCAACCCGAGACCAATACCATAGCGACCACGCCGTCGTTGCGGTTCCGATGCCGTGACTCGCGCGCCAAGGCGATACCCTAGTCGAGAGTTGTAGGCCAACGTTCGGTGCGAGGAAATGCCGCGCGTTACGAAACTAAAGGAAATCTCTACGATGTGTCACATCAATCACATCAATCCCATCAATCAATCATCCATCAATTCATCACTTGTCAAGTACATGTCAAGTACACATCACTTTCACCCCTTTTCCCAAGCAACCACAAAAGTCTTCACCTCCTATACCTCTTACACAAAAGGCCACAAAAGTCTTCACCTCCCATACCTCTCTTACACAAAAGGCCACAAACGTCAAAGATTTCTTACACAACCATCACTCACCACATCCATCCATCACTCTCTCTCTCCCTTTATAACTCCTCTCTTTCTCATTTGCAAAAACTCTAAGCAAAAGAAAATCCCACGTATGGAATTCTCCAAACTCTCCTAAGCTCCAAGTGGCCCACCTTCCTACCCCATCATCTCCCATCTCAACCCTCTATTCCTCATCTCATCCATTGAAGTTGAAGCTAAGGTGCTAAGGAACCCCTAGGAGCAGGAAGATCGGACGGTGGGTGCCTCTATAGGGTAGTTTATCTTTATTTTTATGATGGGCCAAGTGAGACCCATCGATCAATGGTGTGGATCTCCCTTGGGACCCTAAGATAAGGCCGATGGCCCACTTGGATCATCATGATTATTCCATGGTGGGGCCATTCTCCATGGATCCCATCATGATGTTTATTTCATTGCAAAAGGTCATTTAGACCGTCCATTTTGGTGGAGAGAGGATCTCCACCGTTGATTCTCGATCTTGGTGGTCCCATGTGTTGAGGGACCCTTTTGATTGTATGATTTGCTTTTAAGGGAGGGCCCATAATGTCGGGGTCCCTCCATCACAAGCGTGTCCCACTATCCATGTCTCTCTCTCTCTCTCTTTTATTTCTTTTTATTTTATTTTATTTTATTTTATGTGATCGGGTTGTGTGGCCCACTTGAATGGACCCACCTTGAGGTTTATTTTGTTCAAATTTTTATTCAAGTGGGGCCCACCTTATATGTTGTACCCACGTCAAATATCAGTGGTGGCCCACTTCATCAGGGCCCACCACAATATATTTTAAGAGGACCACACCGTCCAGCGTCTGGGACGCTGGACGTCCCTGTACCAAAAAAAAAAAGAAAAGAAAAGAAAAGAGAAGCTTTTGGGGTGGTCTCCTTGTGTAGGCCCCACCTTGATGTATATATTCGATCCAAGCCGTCCATCCCCTTACCCACATCGTTTTAACCGTCGAGTAAAAGAATGGGGCTGATCTGAATATCTTGTGGGCCATAGTATGGGGAACATTGGCGGTTACCATTGAGAAATTTTCTGGTGTTTTTATGCACCCAAAAAATTCAAACTTCAGACTCTTTTTGTCTGTTGCAAGCTGTAGAACACTATGGCTGGAGTGGATTTCCAGGTAGCGGGCCCCACGCATGATTTTTGACAAAAAAATGAAATTAAAGGAGAGAGAGAGAGGATGAGGCAGCAAGATGCTGCTGCTGTCAAGCCAGCATAGGCAGCGCCTGCGCTGTTGCAGGCGGCGGGCGGACGGAGTGGACCCACGGCCACCAGTCGTGGGCCTCACCTTGATTCCTATATGCCATCTAAACCGTCCATGAGGTGGGTCCCATCCTCAGGTGGGCCCCCTCCAAGTTTCAGCTGATTCCGAAACTCAGGTGGCCCGCACCACAGGAAACAATGAATTGAACGTCTACCATTGAAAGCTCCTTCTAGGCCCACAGAAGTTTTAGATCAATCTGAAATTTGGGTTTTCACTCCATTCAGGTCTAAGTGACCTTATGAACGGGCTGGATGTCATCTAAACATTACAGTGGGCCCCACATGGGACCCACAATGATGTATATGTTTTAAGTCCACCGTCTAGTGGACGGTGGCACCCACCTTGATGTTGTACTGCCTCCACCGTCCAGCGGACGGTGGAGCCCTCCGTGATGCATGTGTCATCCCCCTGTGGGACCCGCCATGATGAATGTGATGCATCTAGACCGTCCATCCGCTTGGTGAAATCATTTTAAGGCATGAGTGGCTAATTGGGTGTGCCACTCATGTATGGGTTAGGCCCATTTGTTTTATAGCAGGCATATAGGCTAGGCCCATTTGAATTACAAAAGGTCGATGGGTTAGGCCCATTTAATTTATGAAAGGCCTATGGATTAGGCCCATTTGATTCATATAAGGCCCATGGGACTAAACCTATTTGATTATAAAAAGGGCCCATGGGATTAGGCCCATTGGATTTATTTGAGACCCATGAGTTAGGCGCATTTTATTTGATTAAGGCCTAGGGGTTTAGGCCCATTTGACTCATGTTAGGTCTATGGGTTGAGGCCCACTTGATCTATATGTGGGGCCCAATTAGTGTGGCCCATTGGTCACATATTAGACTCATGAGACTATGCTCATTTGATGCAATCCAAGGCCCATGGGTTTTGACCCATTACAATGCACATAAGACCCATTGGTGTGGCCCATTTATGTGGCCCATCTGATGAATAAAAGGCCCATAGGGTATGGCCCATTTGATATATATATGTAAAGCCCAATGGGATGAACCTAAGGTCCATTGCAATGTGTAATCCCAATATCGATTATGTAAAGATGTTTAAGAAGATCGTGCATGGGAAACAATGTTGGTTTGACGTCCACATTGCGAGTATAATGTTGGTTGGATGTCCATATTACGACTCTCCTTAGGGCCCATTGCTAAGCCGTACTTATTATATATAGGCCATCCAGGCCCATATGTGTTGTAAGAATGGTTCATCACTCATTTACATGTTTAGTATAGTTCCATGACTCATGATCATACGCATCATATGTATGCTTGATATGAGGATTGACTGATCATAACATATGCCTTCAGGCAGGTTGTTTATGGGCTCCTGGTTAGGCGGTGTTTCCCTACATGAGCGCACGATATGCGCAGGATTTGTTGCATGACTGGATAGTATGAATCATGCATTTCGCATTTGTGTGACATGGTTATTGTACGCCTTAGCGACATCAGGGCCGTAGCCTCCAAAGACGCATCGTGGTTGGCAGGATTGGATACCAAAAATCTTATTCTACTATTGATATCCCTAGGTGAAAGTTCCTAAACCCTTATGGTACCAAGACGTTGCTCCAACGTCTAGACCGAGTGGGTAGATGAGCGTTGAGTGTTGATTACCAGACGGTTTTGCTCTCCACTGTGTCGTGGTCGGTTGGAAGTGGGTGCGGCCTTACCCGCCCGAGTGTAGGGGGCAATCCTAGGCTGAGTCTGACCAGCTCGAGGAATGGGTCCGCTATCGAGGAGTCGCGCCCGATATTGGCAGACGGATAATGAGGTCTCTTCCACTTACCTTATTGCGCGCGATGTGTCGGCAGTCTGGTTTAGAGTGTACTAGACCCCGGTGATATCCCATATGTGTGGACATAGATGAGGATCTGTATGCTTGAGTTGTATTGCACATCGCATGGCCTTGGGTGGCCCATACCATTCATGTCTTGCATCGCATAGCCTTGGTACGGCTCATGATATTATGGATCCATCTGCATATTCCGCATTACTCTGACATTGCATGTTCATATTATTACCTTGCGCACACACTTTCACCACCCTCTAAGCTTTCTATAAGCTTATGCACGACTGTTGCGTGCAGGTGACGTTGGTTCGCAGCAGCGCTGAGGCAGGAGCACGTTGCAGATCGTTTTGGAGTTTTTATTCTTTACCATTGTATTTCCCTTTATGCTCATTGTACTTGTAAAGTTTTTGATCATAGTGAAAATGTTATGGAGTTCTTGGTTGTTGTTTGTGGGTTATGCCATTAGTTATGCTTATTACGAATCAAACTGACGTTGAAAATCCTCCTCGTAGCATCCCAGGATCGAAACCCGGCGAATGGGAGCTAGGAGCCAAAAATGGGGTTCTACGGAGGCTGTCGGCGCCGGATTCAGCGATCGAAAATTTTGTGAGCCCAGTTTTCGAGTTTGGGGTGTGACATCATTATTTCATATCATTCTTGCATTAATAAGAGTATCTAGGACATGTTTAATTGTACTGCTTTATCATTACTGGTTGATTAAATTGATAACATGTTAACCTTTGTTGTATAGTTCCACTGAGTTGATCACTCACTCCCACGTTATGGGACGATGTTTGCAATACCAACTAGTCCCTATTTTAGTTTCAAATGGTGGCGATGCTTGCAAGGTAGATCCGATCATTTTTTACGATGAGGAGGGTTTCTCTTATATACAGTTCTCAGGCGGGTTCATGTGAACAATGCCCTGATTGATGGGGAGTCAGGGCTATGTTGGTAGTGATTTATCACTTTTGATATATGTATTTTGAGTCACGACTTGTAATTATGACCTGGCTGAGTATACATATCTTGGGGACTTATGTTGATTTCTATACGTATTTCAGTCTTTCACTTATTTTTTTGGACTGTCCCTGAACTATGTGTGCTGTTTTGACTTAATCTACCTCATGTTTTATGCCCTAATACCGATAACATTCATCTACATCAAAAATGTTGCATAAGTGATGCGTTGGAACTTAGGAGTGGAGTTTATGCTCGACCCCCAAATTTCAGGGCATTACAAGATGGTATCAGATCATGATTTGGATTAAACTAGACCTGGGTTAGGGTCATACGATGCATGTTGATGCCACTATAGTGTAGGGGTGTGTAAGAACAATCTAGAAACAAGTTTAGGATTGCCAGTTTCGCTTGTTGGTGAAAGTTTACTAAAAATGATCACTGAGATCGAGTCTGTGCACACTCCTGATCACACACGACGACCCCAAATCACTTTGAGACCATCAATTGACGGGTTTAGATCGTGTTTCAATCCATTTCAGCCGTTAGAAATCAGTAACTTTGCATATGTATCATCTTTGTTCCGAATCGACCCGAATCGAGTCAAACCAAAGTAAGGGCCTAATTGGGGCTGTTTTAGAGGGACCTAGGGTGAGACCCACATCTTTTTGGACCCAACGGGGGGGGGAGGACCTCACTGGGAGGTCCAGTGGCCGGTGAGGCCCTCTCTGGTTTGACGAGGCCTCACCGATGGTCGGGCTGGGTTGTCGGGCCGATCGAGTTTGGGGTCTTGTGGACCCCACTGATGCATTGTTCATTGATTATATCATCCCCAATCGCATACTTCCTTTACAAACTCCACCCCCAAGCTCTCCCTTTTCTTCAAAACAGCTCCCTTCTCTCTCAAATTGCCCTTCTAATCCCTCTTTCTTTCATTTTTCGTTAAGCCATACACCCTTCCACCGTTCTCAGCAATACCTAGCTTCCAATCCCCTCATTTCTTTTGATTTGAGCTCCTAAACCCACCATTTAAGTCTCAAATTTGTGGAAACCCCAATACCCATCCCGTTTCCTTCATTTCTTTCATTTGTCATGGCCCTATTTAAGCTAGCTACAGCCATCTTCTTGATCCCTATGCTTCTACCGACGGGCTAGAACAAACACTGTAGCTTAGTCCATAAACAGTGACCATCTAGTGCTAGGACATCTAGAGTTTTGGACTTAGAGATGGTACTCCTAGATTTCGAAAGATTTGACAATATAGGAGATCCAATTCCAATTAGACAATCTTGACCCTAAGCGATAGAACAATTCCCTGTAGTAGAAATGGTATGAAACCATCTAGCGTATAAGCTTAGACTTTGGATTACAGCTAGTGAGTTACAGACTAGGCTATTAGTTATATTAAGCAGTGTAAAGACTGAATATACTAAGGAATAGTAGGTTTGATTTGGTTGGAGTAGGACTTCATTCCTTCGATAGATCCCCATAATACTCAAAGGCTCCTTTAGTAACTCTCAAGAAACTTGCTTGACTTAGAACTGGTCACATTTAGGGAAGACTTATATACCCCTTAGATGAAATGTTAGGATAAACCTGCATGCCCCTTAAAATTGCTCTCCCAAGGACTTATTACAATTGAGAATGCGAAGTAAAGGAACTGTATATAAGCAAAGTATTCGCAGTTTAAATCAAATTCTCAATCCTAGTAGTTACCAATAAATCTAATGCTCTGATCAAGCAGAAGAGCGGGGTCGACTAGGATTAAGGACTGATACGACAAATTTTCTACCCTTGCTAGGCAGAAAGTCTATGTGTCGAGCTCAGACCCACTACATAACTTTTTTTTCCGTGTTGGCCGGACCACCTACAACCAAAACTTATTGCTTTGACTTTGGGAAGTGTTAAGGACATATAGCCAATAGATATTAGGCTCATTTCTACAACCATAAGTACCAACGCTATAATACACATCATCGACGAAAGGAAGACCAATGTATTGGGAGATCGTATCCCATTCCATGTTAAGGATAGGTCCTAAATTACACCTTATTTCGACATACGGATCAGGACATAGATTCTTAAGCCTTAAGAGTGGAAATAATTTTTAAGGGAGGTAGAACATTATAAGCCCAATCTAGTTCGGTCAGCTAATACAACCGTTAGATCAGAGGGGCACAGTGGAAGCGTGGTTGGCCCCTTCCACACTGGCCCAGGATCGAAGAAAATTGATTTAGGTTATACGTAAGACTAGGTCATTAATTAGGATCTAAACCTTCCTCAGAATGTCAATAATGTGGCAAGTGTTGAACCCATTCATATTACATCATAGGCCTAACAGTGGGAACGAGCAAAGGTCAGTATATCCATAAACCTACTCGTTAAATATGAACATAATAAAAGCCTTGACCAACTCTATATGATTAGAAATCCTTTTAGGATGATCTATTAAAGTGTTTATTAACCCCTACCGTGGGCATAAATTAAGGTGAGGACCTTCTTAGACCAAGTCCCAAAGGGCAACCTTATAATTAGAAAATTTGAACCTTTTAATGTTGGGCATTTTCTAAGCTTTTAGAGTGATCGAACTACGGAGTTACTGAAATGTACAAATGTGAAACATTCGCGGTTTGACCCAATTCTCAATCCTAGCCGACTACTAGTGGATTACTGCTTGATTAGGCAAAAGACCAGGATCCACCAGGATTAAGAAGGGATATAACGTTGTCTATCCTGGTCAGGCAGACATTCGAAGTATCGAGATCAAGCCCACTACAACCGTCTCTCCATATTCGTCGACCATTGAAAATATATACCTACTCTAAGTAGTTGGGAATCATCGTCAAAACTCCAAATAGATAAAGAAATAAAATGCAGCAAACCATCAGGGTATAAGCAAGACATAAAAGGTAAGTTTTTAAGAATGATAGATAAAAATGCGCCAGACTAGTATAGATGTATATATCCCACCACGCATATAAACTTGAAATCCGTAAAGCTTAGGTGAAAGGAATAATAGAATCTTTACTCATTACACTTAGCCAATTTCGGGGATGAAATTATTTTTTTAAGGGGAGTAGATTGTAACACCCCAAATTTTTGCCAACCTGGAGTTAGATATCCTTAGGCAATGGGTCAACCATAACACCTTGGTAACTTCTCATAACTCAATTTCAAAGCCAAAGAAACGATTTAGGACTAAATTCTTTAGAAATTTAACATGAATTAACTAGCGCTACATTAGATTTCCTGCAAAATTAGCACCAACCACTTTAAATACGATCCGTAAGACCCAAAACCTATAGAATTGTTAACGCTATGTTACCCTAAAATCTAGGATCAATCTCTAAACCTAGTTGCTCTAGGGAGCATTCTGAAACTTCGTATTGGACCTGGACCGCACGTCGAAAGTCTGATAGCAATGAACTTAGACAATTATGACCGCTTAGTTGGACTTGACCATCACCTCGAAAATCAAGGCCAAACGATGTCCTGAGAACTTTTCCTTGAGTCCAGAGTGAAGAGTGTGAGAAAGCAAAGTTTTTAAAGAAATTAAATAAGATTTTTAGTAATCTGAGTCATGTCGCTTGTGTGTTATTTCTAAGCATTCTGATAATTAGATTTCGACCCAAATTCACCCTTGGATCAGGATAGGTGGCCCATACATGTCATAGCACTTGTGGCTCTGATCGAATTTCGGTGACCTTTGAATTGAAACTGGACCGCCATGGATGATTTGAAAACTCGATCGGACTGAAAACTTAACTTGCTTAAGATCCTATACTAGTGATCTTAAGTCCGACCGCATTTGATAAGAGGACCTCCAGAAGTGTTTCGTTGGATCAGAAAGAGCCCGATTTGGTTATAACCTAAGTATACCTTGGCCCTAGGGTTATTTTCATCGCTTTTGAGCTTATAAAAAGGCCTTAAACCCTCATTCTCAAATCCCATACGAATTTCCAACCCTAGTCAAATCAAGAGAGAGAAAAGAGAGAGAAAGTAAGAGAGAACCTGTTGTTCATTCTTGGGATTCTTCCTAGTTCTTCTACACATCAAATCCATCGTCTCTTAATCATTTTTCTAGTGATTCTAATTCCGTCCTTAGGTAAGTTAATCAAACCCTAACCTGTTTTGGAGATTCAGATAGTTAAAGTGATATTGTAACTAATGTATTTCATGCCTTAGGTTGCCTATCCGCCGTTGACGAATACGTGTCGTCTGAATCATATCTAGTATGCATTTTCTGGTGTAAGGTGCAGAAGATATACGTTTAGGTTATGGTTTTCAAGACTGTCAATGTCGGTTAATGATATATTACTGACAAGGATGCTATTTCATATGTATAAAGTGTTGTCCGTTTCATTTTTCAGTTATACGTTAACTATGTTGAATATACTGTATTCCTCGTATTTGTAGAAAATACCGTATACATATGAAATTTGGATTTATGCTTACTATGATTAATTGCTGTCTATGTATGCTAGATGCATGTGTATCAACTTCTGGGTGAACAGATTAGCCTAATACATGTTTTATCAATATACATTGCATATATTATATTATGTAGTCTAAGTGATTGTGAAGATGACTGAATGAGTATAGAATTTGCTTTTGTGCTCACCACGACTAACTGTCACGGATATATGATTGTTGTATAGGTGATAACCCTTTGACGAAAGGATTTTCCCCAATACGTATGCTAATTAATTCACAATATATATGATGTAATGCATAGACTAACTGTTTGTAAAAGTGTCTAAATGAGTTAGTAGTTGGTAAGATGTACCTGTATGTGGGTTGAGATATGATTCTCAACTACATCAATGATGTGTATGATTTCCTCCATGATTTCCTCCACAAGATGCAAAAATAAAGCCGTGAAGGGTGATGGGGGAGTGGTGTAACGATTTCGTGCAACAGCCCTGACAGCCCTAAAGCAGACAATATCGGACCTTTAATTGTATAATTTAAAATATGATCCATTTACTGCTTTGACTATATCATCGAATAACATGTCATAATTGAATGTGATTGGGGCTATTATATAGTTCTGGTAATCGGTAACCGTACTTCAAATGGTGTTTGAGGTTGTTTTCATCACACAGGATGTGTTCGATGAACCCGAGTCATACTTGGGATGTTTGGCAGTGGTTAGGCCACACGGAGTGGTTATGCATTCCATGTCGTTCAACTCAACGTAAGCTTGGCTTAGTTAAGCTTATCAACTAACCCGGTTGACCGATGTATGTTCACCATGTTTGGTCGCTACTGTTTGAATCTAAGTCATTGAACTCACTAGTGAAAATTCCATTAACCTTAGTACAGTGATCCCTAAGACTCATGAGCCGGACATGGTGGTATGGAACACCGTGGTTGAGCTGTTGGCCTACGCTGGGGCGACGAGCCTCCTCGTAGTGACCAATGAGCACCCTACTCTCGTGAGCCAATTATGGTGGTATGGGACACTATATTTGTGCTGTCAGCCTACACTGATTGGTGACGAGCTCTCTGTAGTGATCTCGAGTATATCCTGACACTGTATATGGGCGGCGAGCCTTATAGTAGTATATAGGATATAACTAGACCTGTATTGATTGGTGACGAGCCCTTTACAGCGATCTAGAACCATAACATCGTATGAGATTTCCTAGGACTGACGACCCTAGAATGGATCAGTGTTTGGGAGTTGATATAAGGGAGGTGTCTTAGCTTCCTAATCCTGTTGTATGAAAAGGACTAATAAGAACTTGGTAATCAAACTCATGACCACGCACTGCATGTGCCATTGGCGTTGGAGTGAGAGCACAGTGGTAGTGATTCATGCAGCGATCGTTAAACGTTGTCGCAAGAGGGAGTTTGTGGTGAGGGCATGCTTCATTATTTCATATCATTCTTGCATTAACAAGAGTCTCTAGGACATGTTTGATTATATTACTTTATCATTATTACTTGATTGAATTGATAACATGTTAACCTTTGTTGTATAGTACCACTGAGTTGATCACTCACTCCCACGTTACGGGACGGTGTTTGCAACACCAACCAGTCCCTTTTTTAATTTTAGATGGTGGCGATGCTTGCGAGGCAAAGCTGATCATTTTTTACGATGAGGAGGGTTTCTCCTATATGCAGTTCTCAGGTGGGTTCATGTGAAAATGCCCGGATTGATGGAGATTCAGGGCTATGTTGGTAATGATTTATCACTTTTTGATATATGTATTTTGAGTCACGACTTGTAATTATGACCTGGCAGAGCATACATATCTTGGGGACTTATGTTGATTTCTATATGTATTTCAGTCTTCCGCTCGTGTTTTTAGACTGTCCCTGAATTATGTGTGCTATTTTGGCTTAATCTACCTCATGTTTTATGCCCGAATGCTGATAACATTAATCCATCATAAAAAATGCTGCATAAGTGACGTGTTGGAAGTCGGGAGTGGAGTTTATGCTCAACCCTCGAATTTCAGGGCGTTACACCATAACCTAAAATGATAAGGATAAACTGATGAATGGTATGGATCTACATCATACTACAAGGTGAAGTCCATGGTCAAGGAAGCATCCCAGCATATAGGGGGCACACTAGAGCCTAAGAATTTTTAATGATTATTACTGCTGTTTATACTTATAGCGTTGTCACGCCCCAAACTCAAAAACTGGGCTCATAAATTCCCGATCGCCGAATCCGGCGCTGACAGCCTCCGTAGTACCCCATTCTCGGCTCCTGGCACCCATATACCATGTTCCAATCCTGGGATGCTACAAGGAGGATTTCTAATATCCATTTGATTTGTAATGAGCATAACATAAGCATAACCCACGAACAATAACCACAAGAACACCATCACAAAATTCACTATGATAAAAAACTTTAGGTACAATGCGTAGGAAAGGGAAATACAAGATAGTGACAATAACGAAAACTCCAGAAGCTTAGCTGCATGCTCCAATAGTGGCGAGACTAAGGCTGCATCCTGGCATCACTTGCACGCATCAATCGTGCATAAGCTTATAGAAAGCTTAGAGGGTAGTGTAAGTGTGTGCGCAATATAAGCATGCTCAGTATTCAAGGTTAGAGTAATGCAAAATTATGCTGATGAATACATGAATGCAATCAGCCGTACCAAGGCTATGCAGTGCAAAATACAAGTCAAGCATGTCAATCCTCATCCATATATCAATACAGCTCCGGGGTCACCGGGGTGTAGTACACTCTACGTCAGCTTACCGTTCCTATCCGAACACACAACTGGGAGAGCGAAAGAGACCTCACTATCCGCTTGCCAATATCTGGCCCGACTCGTCGATAGCGGACCGATTCCACAAGCTAGTCAAACTCAACCTAGAAGTTTCCCCCTCACTCAGGCGGGTAAGGTCACACCCCTTTCCAACCGACCACGACATAGTGGGAGACGAGGCCTACTGGTATACGGCCCTCATGCACTCGTGTATCCACTCGATCTCGACGTTGGAGTCATCCTCTGGTACCATCGGGTTTAGGGATTTTCACCCAGGGACATCTATGGCACCCGTATGCTAGAACCAAACATTTTCAGTTTCCAATCCAATCATCCACGATGTATCTGTGGAGGCTATTACCCTGATGTCGCTAGGGTACACATTAACTACAATCACACAATGAAAGTGTATGAGTCACACTACCAGTCACGCAAGTCCTGAGTGTACCATGCGCTCATGTAGGGCAACTCCGCCTATCAGGGAGCCCATAAACAGTTCGCCCAAGGCATATGTTATGATCAGTCACTTCTCATATCAGTCATACATATGATGCGTATGATAATGACTCATGGATCTATACTAAACATGTATATAGAGATGGGCTCCGTGTATAATGGAGATGGGCCTAGACGGCCTACTTACTACAAGTACGGGCCTACCAATGGGCCTCAAGGAGAGTGATAATGTGAACATTTAACCAATATTATCCCTACAATGTGGGCGTCAAATCATCATTGTTCCCAAGGCTCGGCTTGCCTTAAATATCATTAAATAAATCATGGCGAAAATCACACATTGCAATGTGCCTTAGGTACATCCCGTTGGGCCTCAAATACAACAAATGGGCCATATCTCATGGGCCTTATATTCATCAAGTCGGCCACCTCAATGAGCCTCACCAATGGGCCTTAGGAACTCTGCAATGGGCCATCACCCATGGGCCTTATAATGCATTAAAATGAGCCCAATCACATAAGCTTTATGTGTATCAAATGGGATTATCACATAGGCCTTATATATATCAAGGTGGGCCTCAACAATGGGCCACAATACATCAAATGGGCCTACACACATGGGCCCATATATAACAAAGACGGCCTCAATATTGGGCCTATATACATGCCAAGATGGGCATAAATACATGGGTCCATATGCATCCAAGCGGGCCTCAATAAGGGGCCTAAAAATACATCAAGATGGGCCTAAACAATCAGCCTTATACAAATCAAGGTGGGCCTCAACAATGGGCCATAAATATGGTAATTGGGCCATACCACATAGGCCACATGTATATCAAATGGGCCACACTAATGGAAGGAATGGATATAAAACATACCTCGGGGGGGGGGGGGGGGGGGGGGGGTCCCACATGAGGCCCGCCATACATTTATTTTTCAGCCAACCCGTTGATATGGTCATATAGACCTAGGCCCATTGGAATGTTTATTTTCCCTCCAACCTGTGGATAAGGTCGCACAGACCTATGGAGCCCATGAAAATGTTTATTTCCATCCAACCTGTTGAAAAGGCCACATAGGCATGGGGCCCTTGGAAATGTTTATTTGCACCCAACTTGTCTAAGAGGTCACACGGACCAGGGGCCCACCGTCTGGGCAGTGTGAGTAAAACACAAACATCAGGGTGGTTTCCACTGTCCACAGTCGTGGACGGTGTGAATGAACACATACATTCTTGTGGGTCCCATGTGGGGCCCACCATACTATTTATTTTCCATCCAGACCGTTGAAAGGGTGCACACGCACCAGGGAAAGAGTAAAAAAAAAATTCATATATGATCCAAAACTTCTGACCCCAAAAAGGGGTTTCAATGGAGGACGTTCAATCCAACTATTTCCTGTGGCGTGGGCCACCTGACTTCTAGATATAGCTGATTTTTGGGGTGGCCCACCTGTCCGAGGGGACCCAACAAATGCACGGTGTTGATGATCGAAACGCATCATCGTGGGGCCCACAGCTGGGACCATGCGCCCAGCTAAACCGTTTGCCCGCGCCAGCGCTGGACGTTGTGGCGTCCTTAGCAGCAACAACAACTGCTTCTTCGTTTTTTTTTAAAAAAATAGGGATTTTGTGGTTTTTCCCTGGTGGGGCACACATCAGATGGATCCACACTGTCCATTGGATTCCATGCCTCAAGACCAACCATTTGAGTCTAATATGCAGCGTGTTTGGCTAGTAAAGAAAAATATCCAACGGTTTTAACGGTAAGCACGACTATTTACTATGGTATGGCCCGCTTGATTATCGGATTGGCCTCATGTTTTGGCTCAATGTCTAAAATGATCCGAGAAAGAGGATGGATGGCTTGGATTAAGTTCTTACATCAATGTGGGGCCTGCATGAGCAGCCCACCTCAAAAGCTCAAATAAAGGTATTTCTGTTACCTTGTCAGTGCACATCCGTGTCTGTACACACACTCCATGTTAGCTACGCCCGTCCAACATCCAGAGACGCTGGACGGCAAGGATATAAAACAAGCATCATGGTGGGTCCCACATGGACGTGGCCCACCTGCATGTATATACATAATATATATATATATATATATATATATATATATATATATATATATATTATTATTATATATATATATATATTATTATATATATATATATGACTTATAAGGAGGAGGGTATTGGATCCATCTAAATAGTGAAAGGTGTGGATCATCACCTGCAATAGGGCAGGCCACACCGTCTGATATTGATGGACGGGGTAAATATAACACATATTGGTGGGATCCACACCATCACAATAGAAAGAGAGAAAGAAAGAACCGGTGAAATCGAGGGACCCCGCTACTATGGGCCCCTCACTACATTACATACATCATTTTGGGTCCCACATCAAGTGGCCCTAAAGTTAAAATCACAGTAGATCACCCACCTTATTGGCCTTCTCCTTGATCCCTTATCCTCCTTAGCTCCTTTGCTAGACTTTTAACGGTGGATGATGGACTTTTGATGGTGGGGATGAGAGATGAGAGGGTGGACCACACTTGGTGCTTGGGAGAGGGAGAGAGCTTGGACGTATGGATTTTTGCTTGGGAAAGATTTTTTTGAGAATTGAGAGAGAGAGAGAGAAGTGATGGGTTGATAAGAGGTGATGGGGTGATGTGGTGGTTGTAATTAAAGAGGTATGGTGAGAGGAGAGAGAAGTGATGGGTTGATAAGAGGTGATGGGGTGATGTGGTGGTTGTAATTAAAGAGGTATGGTGAGAGGAGAGAGAGTTGACTTTGGTAACTTGTGTAAGAGAGAGGTAAGGATAGGGTATGGGTTGTTGTACTTGGGGTATGGAGTGACTTGACTTGACTTGACATGAGTGATTGATTGATTGATGGGACATTTTGTAGAGATTTCCTCGAAGTTTGCAATGCACGGCATTTTCTTCGGAATGAACGTGGGCCTACATCTTCTAGCCTGGGTACCGGTTCCGTGCGTGAGTCACCACGTTCGCCGCGTTAGAACCGCGGCGATGGAGTGGTCGCTAAGGTATAGGTTTTGGTTTGAGCTGACTTTGGCATACAGGTCTCAGCTTAGGATTAAGCGCAAATGTCGGATACGGGTCGAGGATTGTCGATTTTCGATCGGAAGGACCGCGGAGGCCAACGGAACGGTACAGACTAGGACACATGTAACACCCTGGATTTTTGCCTACCTGGAATTAGATGTCCTTAGGCAATAGGTCAACCATAACCCCTTGGTAACCTCTTAGAACCCAATTCCAAAGCCAAGAAATCATTTAGAATCAAATTCTTTAGAAATTTAACGTGAATTAGCTAGCGCTGCACTAGATTACCTGTGAAATTAGCACCAACCACTTTAAATACGATCTGTAAGACCCAAAACCTATAGAATCATTGATGCTATCTTACGCTAAAATTCAGGATCAAACTCTAAACCTGTTTATTCTCAGGAACCCTTTGAAACTTTGTATTGGATCTAGACCGCACGTCGAAAGTCCAATAGTGATAATCTTAGACAATTACGACCGCTTAGTTGAACTTGACAATCATTTCGAAAATCAAGCCCAATTGATGTTCTGAGGTTATTTCATTGAGCGTGGAGCAAGGAGAGTGAGAAATAGTGAAATTCTTTATAAATTAAATGTGATTTAAATAAATCTGGCACGTTTCGCTTGCAGGTTAAGTATAAGCATTTAGACCGTCGGAATCTGACCCAAATACCCCCTCGGATCAGGGAACATTTCCCACTCAAGTCAGTATACTTGGAATCCTCGATCGAGTCTCAGTGACCGCTGAACTGAAACTGGTCCACCACGTGCGATCTGGGAACACTACCGGACTGAAAACTTAATGTGATCAGGATCCAATATCCATGAGCTTAAGTCCGACCGCATTTGGTCAGGGGACCTCCAAAAATGGTCTTTTGGATCGGGAAAGACCCGATTTGGCTATAACCCAAGTATACCTTGACTTAAAGTCTGTTTTGGTTATGTTTGGGCTTATGAAAGGACCTTAAACCCTTAGCTTTCTAACCCATACAAATTTTCTAGAAATCCTAGGAAGGAGAGAGAAAAGAGAGAGAAAGTGAGGGAGAAGCTGGTGATTTCTCCTGGGATTCTTCCCTGCTGCTCCACTTGCCGAAGCCATCCACCTGCATCGTTATTCTGGCAATTCTGGCTTCATTCTAGGTAAGAAAACCCTAACCTCAACCTGTTTTAGAGATTCCTTTGATACAAGTAGCGAAGTAGCTAATGTATCTTGTGTTATAGGTCGTCATACAGACATTAACGAAGCGTAGAGTTTCTGTTCGATTCGTTACGCTTTTACGGCGAAAGGTGTGGATTTTAGACACTTAGATTACCTGTTTTCAAAGCTTTCAATGTCGTTTAATGGTAGATTGCTGATAAGGATGCTATTTGACATGTAGAACATGCTGTCCGTTTTTTATTTCGAATACGTACGAAGAATATGAGATTTAGGGTATTTAGGTATTTGTAGGAAATACTGTATACGTCCGTATTTTGCCGATATGATTGCCATGGGTATTCACCATGTACTTATACTAGTTATGCGTGTATGATCTGTTTGGCGAAGAGATTCGCCATAATGCACATATTGGCCGACATATGCTATGTAGACTAATGTGTGTAGACTAAGTGTTTGTTGAAATGCCTAAATCAATATGATTTAGGCCTGCCATATGTATCGAATGTAAGAACATGATTGTTGTGTATTAGACATCTCTTTGATGTAAGGATTTGTCATATTATATGTTGAAATCAACATACGTCAAGTACGTTGGAGTTGTGTAGTCTAAGTGTTTGTATAAATGTATGTATTAATAAGTATTGAGTAAATGGTGTTGTAGATTAGCATTGAGATTGGATTCTCAACTAATTTGATGATGTACATGAATTCCTCCATGCTTGTGTATTGAATTGATTACCTTAAGTGTGAAATACTCGTGTATGGTTAACTTCTTATGATGTATGTTATAACATGCTGATAATATGCCAGAATTACTTGTATTTCAATTCTGTCTCTCTCATATGATTATTGATTTAGATTACATGTGCTTGGGGCTATATTTTAGTCTAGGCAGTCGGTAACAGATTTGAATTCATGGTTGGATTGTATTCGCCACGAAGGATGTGTATGACGAACCCGAGTCGTACTAGAGTTGTCGGCAGTGGTTAGGCCACACGAAGTGCTTGTGCACTTCATGTCAGTCGATTCAACGTACGCTCGTGCTAGTCGGACTCATCACGTAACCCGACTGACCATTGTATGTTCACCTTGTATTTGTCATAACTACTTGAACCTAGGGTACTAAACTTACCAGTGATAACCCTGATAACCATGGTACCTTGATCCACTAAGACTCATGAGCCGAACATGGTGGTATGGGACACCGTGGTCGAGCTATCGGCCTACGCTGGGGCCACAAACCTCCCCGTAGTGACCAGTGAGAAACCCAGACTCGTGAGCAGATTATGGTGGTATGGGACACTATATTCTTACTGTCGGCCTACACTGATAAGGTGATGGGGGAGCAGTGCAACAAGTGCAAGCAACAGCCCTGACAGCCCTTTGTAGTGACCTCGAGTGTACTCTGAGTCTACGTGAGGCGATGACCCTTCTGTAGCAACAAGAGTACAATAGGCCTGTATTGATAAGGTGATGGGGGATCGGAGCAATGAGTGCATGCAACAGCCCTGGAGTCCTTGCAGCGACCTAAAAATATACCATCCTATGAGACTACTAGGAGTGACGACCCTAAATAGGATCCTTGTTGGGAATGATATAAGGGAAGTACCCTAGTTTCCCAATCCTGCTATATGAAAAGGACTAATAACAACTCGGTAATCATATTCATATCGCACTGCATGTGCTTGGAAGATGTGGAGCACTGAGGGAAGAAAGCATGCCGCGGACGTAAGATGGTGTCGCATGAGGGAGTATGTCGGTGAGGGCATCCATCATGTCATTTCATTCTTGCATTAATCATATTATTTAGAGATGTTTGATATGCTTGTTTTATCATTATCGCTTGATTGATTTGATAACATGTTAATCTTTGCTCTATGATTCCACTGAGTTAGCTACTCACTCCCACGTTACGGGATGGTGTTCCGAACACCCACTAGTCCCTATTTTAGTTGTAGATGATGACGATGCTTGCAAAGTAGAGTCGGACTTGATAATGATGAGGAGGATTCCTCCTATATGCAGGTTCTGATTGACGGGATTACAGGGTTACTGATTAGATGCCAGTACATTTGGTATTTTACCTTTTATTTTCACACCCATGTATATTCTCTTCTTTCTATTTTGGAGTATACATGTATTTAGTTAACCTGGTAACATGTTCACACTCTGGAGACTTACAACAGTTCATATATTTTATATATCTATCACATTCTTTCGCTTGCTAATTTAACTGTCTCTGGAGTATGATATGCTGTTTTGGCTTAATCCACTTCATGTTTTATACACTATTATGGCCAACATTCATCCATCATTGAAAATGTTGCATAAGTGATGTTCTGGAACTCGGGAGTTGGGTTTCTACCCAACCCCCGATTTTCGGGATGTTACAACACGAGTCTTACAAGCGTGGCCCATCTAAAATTGATTTCTACTTCATCTTGAGTTCATGGACAGGAGGTGGGCCCACTTCCCCAGTGACTAGAAAATATTGGCGGTGTAGGTATACAACACATGCACCTAGGTGGGCTCTACATGTATCACATTATGTCAAGGGAAGTTTTCATTAGTAAGCATGTAATTCCCTTTCCTTATTATTATTATTATTATTATTATTATTATATTTTAAATAATTGTGAGTCTCATTGACATGTAGTCTACCCCATGAACAGTTTGTAAATCAAACAACATCATAGTTGATACCACCCACTAGATGAGCGGCATCGCTATAAGGTACATACATCGAGTGAGGCCCTCAACACATGCATGGTCTAAATGATGGATGACCTAGATATAAAATACATGTAATGAGTTGGCTCCGTTGTCCAAAGACAGACCCAACTTTGGTGGCAGTTACACATCTCGGTAGAACTCTAAGGGATTTAATGGTATGGATTTTTATTCCCACTGTTTCTTATAGTATGGACCACCCAAGGCGTGCATCTACCTCATTCTTTTACTCATGATTTAAAATGGTATGAAGGAATGGATGAATGGCCTAGGTATACTTTTCATCACCAAGGTGGGCCCCAGAAAAATCTGAGCATATTGAGTACAATTTCCACTATCCAAATGGCATGGAGAGCATGAGCTTCTAATGGGCCAGATTTTTGATACTATGCAATGGATGGGGCTGGTAAGATGGATGAATGGTGTGGATTTAACACATACATCATGGTGTGGCCATGATCAGTCCCACAAAACTTTACCCCAAAGGTGGGCCCGCCCTCTTTAGACGTTCAGGGAGGATGTGACCTCCTCCACGCCCTTTCTTGTTATTTTTTTTATTTTTTTTATAATTTTATTTTTATATTTCTCATCAAGGTGGGTCACTTGAGAGATCCAGTCCATCCATTATGCGTGTCCCACTTGGTGGAGGGGTCAATCCAAGTTTCAAATGCATCCAAATTTCAAGTGGGCCCTAGCAAGTGCCCTTATATGTTTTAGGCATGTCATCACATCATTTTTGATGGTGTGGACCACCTGAGTTCCGTGTACAGCTAATTTTTGGGGTATCCCATCATTTAAAGGGGAACCATCAAATGCACGGTGCTAATGTTTGATATACATCATGGTTGTGCCTATGGCTGGGACCCACGGTCCCTGCCAACACAAGCAGAAAGACGCTGCTTGTTGCAACGTCATCTGGACGCTGACAGCAACAACATCAGATGTTGTATTTGTTTTTTTTTTAAAACTTTTTTGTTTTGTTTTGTTTTCTTGTGGTTTTTTATAGGTGGGGCCCACATTAAGATGATCTAGTCCATCTGTTGCATTTTATAGCCCGGGACAGACCTATCAAGCCCAATATTCAATATATTTTGATGAATAGAAACATCACATTGGGCCCTAATAGTTTATCACTATTAAATTAATATTTTTGATGGTGTGTCCTACCAAAGATTTGGATTGACTTTGTTTTTCAGCTCAACCCCTAAATTGAGCTTGGGAATCGGATGGAAGACATAGATTAAATATATACATCATGGGTGAGGCCCATTGTGGACCCACACCCTAGCCCTTTTTATTCGAAAGCAGCTGGACGCTGCTTTCTAGGAGCATCCATTCTCCTTTTTTATTAATTAATTTATTTTAATGTGGTGTGTGTCATGTGTGTGTATGTGTGAGTATGTGGCCAGCCCAATGGGCCACACTTTGAACAGTTTGGATGGCCTACAAAATTCTGGTGGGGCCCACTATGAATGACTCTCACATAAATTCTATACTAAATTATTTTTATTATTAATCTTTTTATGTCTATTTTCCCATGAATCCACACCATTAACACATCATTATCATCATATCATCACCATTTTTAATCATCTTTTTATATGTACCCTCATATTCATCCACACCATTAATCACATCATTATCATCAGCATCATCTCCACCATACATAAATTCAATGAAAACAAAATAGGAATGAGTGGGGTGGGTGTACTCACCTTGATGGATTAGATGGATGGTTGAGATGGATGGAAGGGATAGGATTGATGGAGTTAATGACCCACCAAGATCACTCTTCTCTCTCTCTCTTTGTGTAGGAAAATGGTGAATGTTAGGGAATGAAGGGATATATGTAGAGAAATTGTTAAAATGTGGTTAGATTTAATTAATGTGATCTTGGTTAGCAAAGCTAGGTTTATGAAAATTAATTCATGATTTACAATTAATGGTGGATTAAAGGGACATGGGATGACATGGTGTGATGATGTCATACATAGGATATGGAATGGAGAAAAGTTGACTTTGGGGAGCACATGAGAGAGAGGAGGTATGGGTGTGTGACATCACATACATGGGTAGAGATTCTCTCACCCATGTGTGGCATGTGCATGTGTTGTACACATGTGTGGAATGGAGTACATGGCGCCTTACGCACATGACACACTAACGACTCTTCACGGTGTATCTCACTGATAGAGTATTGTACAGACGCACAAGTAGTACCTCCATGATCGCCGTGACGCGGTGGTCGATATGAGATAGGTTTCAAAGCCTTTGGGTCCCAATCAGTTGGGTGTGTACTATGAACGGTCAATCCAAGTCTAGCTAAAGGTGTCGATCATCGTTCACATATGCATAAAAACTGGTACGGAATGGATAGGGTGTTACAATCTACCCTCCTAACAAAAATTTCATCCTCTAGTCACAATATATTAAAAAACTCGTAACATGGAAAGCCAAACATATCATCATACATATACAGTACAATCATTCATCCCATAAGTGAGTGTATTACTCACGGCTATCTCCCTCATGCCTGGGTGCTAGTATAATCTGTACTTTCTCAACTAGGGAATCTTATTTTGACAAGGTTCTCAAACTAGGAATCCTAGATTTATGTCTCTAGATTCATACAAATTAGGGGTACTAATGGCATCTAGGTTATCAATCAATCACTGTGGAAGACCTAGTTTATCTTCTTCTATGTTTTTTAACTGCTGACTTTGCTCGTAACTGATACCAAATCTTATGCTCTGATACCATCTTCTGTCATGACCCAAATCCAGGGACAAACAGCTTCGGTTATGCCCCAAATCTGGCACTCGACTTCCATACACTAAGTCCTGAGTTCAAAGCACCACAAGGAATATTTTTGGCTGAATTTATATATATATATATATACACATATATAATAATCCCTTAGCATGAAGATCCATGATCAAAATACCAAGCAATACTCTCCATTATAAACCTAATGATTACAAGTATAATGCTTTATAAAGGTTCATAATGTTAACATTGCCAAATCGAAAACTAGATGCAATTCATCGAGAAAGTTAAGTCTTCCAAGCTACTCCTACCCTAAAAAAATGGAAAATAGGAAGCTTAGGCAAATAACCTAGTGAATACACATGTGCGTATAGTGTGTCCTACATGTAACCAAGATAAATATTCCACGAAGAAATCATGTATGGTGAAAGGCTTGTAGTACGTACAGTATGATGCTAATATCAATGCAACGCATATGTATCATAGTAATACTCCGAGTCAATGTTATAGGCATCACCAATTCATATTTTCATTTCTCATATACCACAGCCATAACCGTATTACACGCATCTATAATCACGTCATCATCATCATATTGTCATACCATATCATAACTGTATATCTCAGGAAGCACCATGGTCGACACCCATGCACCAGACACTAATAATCAACCTCGCATACCCACCCTGTAGTGGACGTCCACCAACTGTATATCATGGGAAACACCATGGTCGATACTCATGCACTAGACACCAGTAATCAACCTCGCATACCTGCCCCGCGGTGGACTTCCACCCGACATGCGAGTAGCGAACTTCATTCACGCTTCTCCTCGCCTGCTAGTCAGACCGGTCCTTGTTTTTAACTCAGCCCTTAAGCAGGTTGGACCCACATCTTTTCAACCTGACCTCATCAGTAGGAGTCAAATCCATGACCCATGTATCCACTCGGCCTGACGGTGAGGTAACCCTAGCTAGCATCGGGGTTTAGGGACTTTCAACCTAAGGGGCACATCATCCCCTAATATTTCCACACTTTCAGTGTCCCATTCATTTTCAGGGATAATCCAAGTCATCATCATAGATGCACATTTCATAATCAAGATCCAACTCATGTTATACGGCATGACTGTAGTATTTTGATCATCACATATGCCATGATTATGCATAAATTCAAGCAATTATGATAAGGCATATGTTCAAGTGCATGTGGTATGCATATAATGACATGAGTTTAGGGTCTAGTTAACCTTTAAGCCTAAAAATGACGTATAATCATCATGTGCCACTATCAACTATATCAATCCATGGTGATGTGATTAGACTGAAGAGGACATAACTTACACATAAATAATGTATTGAAGTAGACTTGCACATACCATCATTCCATGACAAATGAGTATGATCAATATCAACATGTTAAGTAGATGAATTTAGTATACTAGGAAGTGGAAATACATTAATTAAGATATTAAATCACATACTTCTATTAACCATAACCACTAACATCACTAATATCATCCATAACTATCACAATCATGAGCATTAATTGTATTCAGAGTTACACATATCCTTCGCAAGATAGATATTCCATTAGCGGCTTTGGCCCGACATGATTTTCTTGTATTGGTACTGCATGTTTATACCCTAACTGGGCCGTATGGTAAATGAGTGATGGTGACGCAAAGTACATGCCCCAAGTGGTTATACGATGAAAGGCATAGATATAACATATAATAAATGAGCAACAGGATGGATGGTACTGGTGAAACTCATATAATGCAGAGGGCTTCACCTTCAAGTGGGGTGTTAGTAGATTGGATTTATAAATAATGATAATAGTAGTTCTACAATGGTTTGGAAGGCACGGGTAAACCTCATAAGATACAGTGAGCCCTAAGTTGAACGACTTGGGTATATACACAAGAGTTAGTCACGGGTGGATGATGTAGATTTGTCTCATATAACGTAGTGGGTCCTACTTTCAAGTGATAATGCAACCAGATGGGTCCACACACAAACATTACGGTGGGTCCCAACAAGTAGATAGTTGTAACACCCAGGATTTTTACCAACCTGGGGTTAGACGTCCTTAGGCGATGGGTCAACCATAACACCTTGGTAACCTCTCAGAACCCAATTCCAAAGCCAAAGAAATCACTTAGGATTAATTCCTTTAGAAATTAAGTGTAAGTTAACTAGCGCTACAATAGAATAGCTGTGAAATTGTCCCAGTTCGCTTTAAATACGTTCCGCAAGACCCAAAACTTGTAAAATCAATGACACTATAATACCCTGAAACTTAAAACCAAACTCTAATCCGGTTTGCTCCCATGAACCCTTTGAAACTCCGTATTGGTTTTAGACCACACGTCAAAAGTCTGATATCTACAATCTTAGACCGTTATGATCGTTTAGCTGGACTTGACAATTGTTTCGAAAATCAAGCCCAACTGATCTTCAGAGGCTATTTCATTGAGCCTGGAGTGAAGAGAGTGAGAAATGGGAAAAGATTTGAAATTTAAATCAAAATCTGGTACGAGTCTTTGCGCGTTATTATTAAGCGTTCTGGCCATCAGAATTCAGCCAAATTTCACCCTCGGATCAGGAAACATTTCTCACTCAGGTCAGTGTACTTCAAATCCTCGATCGAGTCTCCGTGACCGCTGAACTGAAACTGGTCTGCCACGTGCGATCTGCGAACTCTACCGGTCTAAAAACTTCGTGTGAGCAAGATCCAGTAACCATAAGCTTAAGTCCGACAGCGTTCGGCCAGGGGACCTCCTGAAATGGTCTTTTGGATCGGAACAGTCCCGATTTGGTTATAACTTAAGTAAACTTTGTTCCCAAGTCTATTTAGGTTAGTTTTTAGCCTATATAAGGGCTTGAAATCCTCTCATATCTCTCCCATCCGAATTTGGATTAAGCCCTAGAAAGAGAGAGAAAAAGTGAGAGATTGTGAGAGAATTGTGGGAGAGATTTCCCGCCACTTGCACTAGCTTTTGCACGTGCCAAAGCAATGCATTCAAATCAATTTTTCGGTGATTCCAACGCACTCCTAGGTAAGAAAAATCCTAACCACTTGCTGTTTTTAGATTCCTTCGATTCAATAGTAAAGTAGCTTATGTATCTTGTCAATTAGGTCACATTTACGCCGTTGACGAAGCGTATGCGTTCTATTCGAGTCGATACACGTCTAAGGTAAAAGGTGCGGATTTTAGATGCTTAGATTGACTGATTTCAAAGCTTTCAATGTTGTTTAATAGTAGATTATCGATGAGAACGCCATTTGACATGTAGAACATGCTGTCCATTTTCTGTTTCGTAAACGTACGATAAATATGAGATTTAGGGTATTTTAGGCATTTATAGAAAATACTGTATACATCCTTATTTTGTTGAAATACTTGACATGTAAATTCATCGTATTATGATATTATGTATGCGTGTATAATCTGTTTGGCGAAGAGATTCTCCTTAATGCGCACTTTGGGTCGACATACGCTATGTAGACTAAAGTGTGTGGACTAAGTGTTTGTATAAATGTTTGTATTAGTATGTATTGAGTAAATGGTGTTATAAATTAGTTTTGAGAATGAATTCTCAATCCACCTGATGTTGTATACGATTTCCTACATGTTTGCTATATGAATTGATTTTCTTATATGTATGGAATACATGTGTTGGTTGATTTGCTTACTTTGAATGCTATAACATGTGTTAACATGCTTGTATTGTTGAACTCAAATTCTATTACTCTAATATGATCATTGGTATTGAATTACACATGTTTGGGGCTATGCTTTAGTCCAGACAGTCAATAATGGATTGAATTAGTGGTGGGCTTCTATTTGCCACAGAGGACGCGTCGATGAACGCGAGTCGTGTTTTGAGTTGGCGGCAGTGGTTAGGCCACACGAAGTGTTTCATGCACTTCATGTCGTTCAGATTGAGATACGCTCGTACTAGTCGAGCCCGTCAAGTAACTTGACTGGCCATTGTATGTTCACCCTGTATGAGTCATAACTGCTTGAACCTAGGGTACTGAACTTACCATTGGAAACCCTGTTAACCATGGTACCTTGATCCATAAAGACTTATGAGCCGGGCATGGTGGTATAGGACACCGTGGTCAAGCTGTCGGCCTACGCTGGGGCCACAAACCTCCCCGTAGTGACCAGTGAGCACCCAGACCCGTGAGCAGATTATGGTGGTATGGGACACTATATTCTTGCTGTCGGCCTACATTGATAAGGTGATGGGGGAGAGGTGCAACGAGTGCGAGCAACAGCCCTGACGGCCCTTTGTAGTGACCTCGAGCATATTCTGAGTCTACGGGAGGCGACAACCCTTCCATAGCGACAAGAGTACAAGTAGGCCTGTATTGATAAGGTGATGGGGGAGCGGTGCAACGAGTGTGAGCAACAGCCCCGATAGCCCTTGCAGCGACCTACAAATACACCATCGTATGAGATTACTAGGAGTGAAGACCCTAGATAGGATCTGTGTTGAGATTGATACAAGGGAAGTACCTTAGTTTTCCAATCCTACTGTATGAAAAGGACTAATAACAACCCGGTAATCATTATCCATATTGCATTGCATGTGCTTGGAAGATGTGGAGCACTGCGGTAAGAAAGCATGCCGCGGACGCAGATGGTGCCGTATGAGGGAGTATGTCGGTGAGGGCATCCATCATGTCATTTCATGCATACATTAACAACAGTATCTAAGAATGTTTGATTATTTGCTTTACTATTAATACGAGATTGATTTGATAACATGCTAATCTTTGCTCTATTATTCCACTGAGTTAGCTACTCACACCCACATTACGCTATTTTAGTTACAGATGATGGCGCTGCTTGTGAAGCAGAGCCGGACTTGATGATGAGGAGGAGGATCCCTCCTTTATGCGTGTTCTAATCGACGGGATTACAGGGAGGTTGATTAGATGCCTTGACACTTGTCATTTTATATTATTGGAGCACTCATGTATATTCTTTTCTTTCCATTTTTGGAGTATACATGTATTTAATTAACCTGGTAGCATGTTCACACTCTGGAGACTTACAATCAATTATATATTTTATGTATTTATCACAGTCTTTTGCTTACTAAATTTAACTATCTCTGGAGTATGATATGTTGTTTTGGCTTAATCCCAATCTTTTTTAATTCCTTTTTATAGACAACATGCATTTAACATTATCTATGTTGCATAAATAATATTTTGGAACTCGGGAGTTGGGTTTTTACCCGACCCCCGATTTTCTGGATGTTACAGATGGTATCGGAGCATGATTTGTATTAAACCGGGCCTGAGTTATGGTAACACGATACACACTAACGCACTCTAACTTAGGAAGGGGGTGATGGAAATTTAGAAACCACATTAGAATCCCAAGTTTCTCCAACAGGTGAGACTATACGGTGATTGAGTCCATAACATATTTTCGATCGCGTGAAGCGACCTAAGTCGCTTCTAGGTCAATAGTTGACGGGTTTAGGACATTCTACAAAAGGTTCCAAACCTAGAAATGCGTGTCCCTGGGGTTGTGGGACAACTACAACACCTTTACACTCAATTCCAAGGCCTAAAACCCCGTTTCACCCAATCCCGTCAGAATCTTTCCTCTCACCACCCTATGCTTCAACTTTTTCTAAGTCCTTTCACACTAGACATAAATCATAATGTGTGAATGATACTGAATCATACTTAGACAAAACTTTACTATAAATAGTAAATATAGGTAAAAATTAGACTTTTGGTCATTCTAATTAGGGAATCTCTTATGATAAGTGGGTTAGTTGGGTGGATTAGCTTCTCCTACCCCAAAATCATATGCTACATGATATATAAACTTATTCTGGTTTAAAAACTGGCCCTGAAATTCCCCAAATAGAGTTTTGGGCCTATTCAAGCCCAAATACAATGAACTAGGGTGGGTCCCACACATATTTGGGGTCCCTAGGGCAGGGGGAACCCAGCCCTTGAGGCCAAACCAGCCGGATTGAAAGTTGACTAGCGCTGACATCGCCGACCAGTGGGCCCCACTTGAGCCGTGCGTCGGGCGGACGCCCTAAAAGGGGTAGGGCACCCCTCCTATGTATGGGTCGCACCTTAAAACCTCCTATATACCCTACCTCCTTCACAAAAAACGTCCTCAAACTGTCCCTTCTTCACTTTCTTGCTGCCACCCTCTCAAATCTCGGTGCCAAACCCCTCCTAATCCTATCTTCTGCCAAAACCGACGCCTACCCACCCATTTGTGGCTGTTCATAGCTCTCTCTCTCTCCAATCTCGTCCATGGAAGCTCTTACAACCTCCATTCAAGGTTGAAAGTCGGGTGAGCTCCATTCCTACTTATTGTTCTCCTTTTCCTTTGGAAATCTAACCTTTGGGAGCTTATTCCACCCCTCTATAGAGCCTAGATTCATTTTAGTCCATTAGGGCAGCTGTTTCTTCCCATTTCTCTCATTTTTCATGGCTATTGTTAAGGCTATTTTAGCCTTTTTCTCCTTTTCCACCATCCTCCTTCTCATGTCCCTTTTATTTGAGCCTTTACACTCTTTTCTAGGTCTCAAAATCGTGCAAACCTCAAATCTCATTTCTCCATTTTCTTTGCTTGAGGAGTAGTGAGAATGCATGGCCGATAGAGCTCTAATGGGCAACAGACAGTATTAAACTAGACATTATTAAGGAAGGTAAGTCAGGACCGTGGTAGAAGTTCTTTGGTAGAATTAGGCATCTATGTCGTTGTCCTGTAGATTGTTTGATTACCATTTTAAATATTTTTATGTTTTGTTGATGTTGGGTCTAGTGAAGTCATAGGTAAAAAATGTGTTTGTGTTAGTGGTTTAGGCTTAGCATAGCCGAATGCGTTCCTGTCATAATCCATGTGGAACTTTATTCCATGTATTGTGACAAATTTGGTGAATGAAGTGCATGCCGTTTCGTTCGCTGTAAGGAATTGTCCCTATATTGGGTGTATCCTATGGTTTCCACTATCATGCTGTAAATCCCGTGATTAAGCCTACAAAATTAATTTTATCCCAACCCACCCTCCTACCAAGCATGTCATTCTCAATCCCGACGTGGGATTAGGAAAGCAGTTCCATTTAATACAAATTAATGCTACTGGCCATATAGGCCCTTGGCATTTTGGACCCAGAGTTAGTATTCCTTGTTTTAAAAGATCTGACGATATAGGAAATCCAATTCCATTTAGACAATCTTGACCCTAAGCGATAGAACAATTTCCTGTATTAGAAATGGTATGAAACCATTTAGCGCATAAGCTTAGACTTTGGATTACAGCTAGTGAGTTACAGACTAGTCTACTAGTTACCTTAAGTGGTGTAAAGCCTATATATGCTAAGGAATAGTAGGTTAGAATTGGTTGGAGTAGGACCTCATTCCTTCGATAGACCCCCTTAATACTTACAGACTTCTATTATAACCCTTAGGAAAGTTGTTTTAACTTAGAACCATTCACTCTCAGGGAAAACTTATAACTCCCTCAGATTGAACTTAGAATAAACCAACACACCCTTTAGAATTGCCTTCCCCAAGGGCTTATTACATTCGGGAACGCGGAGTAAAGGAACTGTATGTAAGCGACGTATTCACGGTTTGAATCGATTTCTTAATCCTAGTAGTTACCAATGAATCCAATGCTCTGATCAAGCAGAAGATTGGCATCGACTCGGATTAAGAACTGATACAACGCATTTTCTGTCTTAATTAGACAGAAGGTCAATGTATCCGGCTCAGACCCACTATACAACATTTCTTCCGTGTTGGCCCAACCACCTACAACCAAACGTGATCACATTGTCTTTGAAAAATGGCGAGGACTTAGAGCCAGTAGAGAATTAGACATCTTGCCATCAACTCACATCCGTCCTTGAAATTAACTACAACACCCATCATTTCAGCTCCTTCCTATAATCATAGATACCAATGACATAGAACGCATCATTAGCAAAGGAAGACCAATGTAGCGAGAGGTTATTTCCCATTTCATGTCAAGGATAGGTCTTAAGTTCCACCTTGTTCTGATGTACGGATCGAGACATAAAATCTTGAACCTTAAGTAGAACCAAGTTTTTAGGGGGGTAGAACGTATTGAGCCCGATCTACTTTGGATCATCTAATACAACCGTTAGATCAGTGTAGCGCAGCGGAAGTATGGTTGGCCTTATTTGATTTAGGTTATACATAAGGGTAGGTCATTAAATAGAATTTGAACATTCCTTAGAATGTTAATACGAAAGTCTCTCTAAGGACTCATTACCCTTAGACAATTTCGGGGATGAAATTTTATTTAAAGGGGGGTAGATTGTAACACCCCGAATTTTTGCCAACCTGGGGTTAGACGTCCTTAGGCAATGGGTCAACCATAATACCTTGGTAACCTCTCATAACCTAATTCCAAAGCCAAAGAAATCACTTAGGATTAATTCCTTTAGAAATTAAGTGTAAGTTAACTAACGCTACACTAGAATAGCTGTGAAATTGTCCCTGTTCACTTTAAATACGTTCCGCAAGACCCAAAACTTGTAGAATCAATGACGCTATAATACCCTGAAAACTAGAATCAAACTCTAAGCCGGTTTGCTCTCAGGAACCCTTTGAAACTCTGTATTGGATTTAGACCATACGTCGAAAGTCCGGTATCTACAATCTTAAACCGTTATGACCGTTTCGCTCGACTTGACAATAGTTTCGAAAATTAAGCCCAACTGATCTTCAGAGGCTATTTCATTGAGCCTAGAGTGAAGAGAGTGAGAAATCGAAAAAGATTTGAAATTTAAATCAAAATCTGGCACTATTCTTTGCGCGTTATTATTAAGCATTCTAGCCGTCAGAATTCAACTAAATTTCACCCTCGGATCAGGAAACATTTCTCACTCAGGTCAGTGTACTTGAAATCCTCGATCGAGTCTCCATGAACGCTGAACTGAAACTGGTCTGCCACGTGCGATCTGCAAACTCTACCGGTTTAAAAACTTCATGTGAGCAAGATCCAGTAACCATAAGCTTAAGTCCGACCGCGTTCGGCTAGGGGACCTCCCGAAATGGTCTTTTGGATCGGAACAGTCCCGATTTGGTTATAACTTAAGTAAACTTTGTTCCCAAGTCTATTTAGGTTAGTTTTTAGCCTATATAAGGGCTTGAAACCCTCTCATATCTCTCCATCCGAATTTGGATTAAGCCCTAGAAAGAGAGAGAGAGAAAAAGTGAGAGATTGTGAGAGAATTGTGGGAGAGATTTCCCACCACTTGCACCGGCTTTTGCACGTGCCAAAGTAACGTATTCAAATCACTTTCCCGGTGATTTCAACACACTCCTAGGTAAGAAAAACCCTAACCACTTGCTATTTTGGGATTCCTTCGATTCAATAGCAAAGTAGCTTATGTATCTTTTGCATTAGGTCGCATTTACGCCGTTGACAAAGCGTATGCATTCTATTCGAGTCGATACACATCTAAGGCAAAAGGTGCAGATTTTAGACGCTTAGATTGACTGATTTCAAAGCTTTCAATGTCGTTTAATAGTAGATTATCGATGAGAATGTCGTTTGACATGTAGAACATGCTGTCCGTTTTCCGTTTCGTAAACGTACGATAAATATGAGATTTAGGGTATTTTAGGCATTTATAGAAAATACTGTATATGTCCGTATTTTGCTGAAATGCTTGACATGTAAATTCATCGTATTATGATATTATGTATGCGTGTATAATCTGTTTGGCGAAGAGATTCACCCTAATGCGCACTTTGGGTCGACATACGCTATGTAGACTAAAGTGTGTGGACTAAGTGTTTGTATAAATGTTTGTATTAGTATGTATTGAGTAAATGGTGTTATAAATTAGTTTTGAGAATGAATTCTCAATCCACCTGATGTTGTATACGAATTCCTACATGTTTGCTATATGAATTGATTTCCTTATATATATGGAATACATGTGTTGGTTGATTTGATTACTTTGAATGTTATAACATGTGTTAACATGCTTGTATTGTTGAACTCAAATTCTATTACTCTAATATGATCACTGGTATTGGATTACACATGTTTGGGGCTATGCTTTAGTCCAGGCAGTCGGTAATACATTGAATTAGTGGTGGGCTTCTATTTACCACAGAGGACGCATCGATGAACACGAGTCGTGTTTTGAGTTGGCGGCAGTGGTTAGGCCACACCAAGTGTTTCATGCACTTCATGTCGTTTAGCTTGAGATGCGCTCGTTCTAGTCGAACCCGTCAAGTAACCCAACTGGCCATTATATGGTCACCCTGTATGAGTCATAACTGCTTGAACCTAGGGTACTGAACTTACCATTAGAAACCCTGTTAACCATGGTACCTTGATCCATAAAGACTCATGAGCCAGGCATGGTGGTATGGGACACCGTGGTCGAGCTGTCGGCCCACGCTGGGGCCACAAACCTCCCCGTAGTGACCAGTGAGCACCCAGACTCATGAGAAGATTATGGTGGTATGAGATACTATATTATTGTTGTCGGCCTACATTGATAAGGTGATGGGGGAGCGGTGCAACGAGTGCGAACAACAGCCCTGACAGCCCTTTGTAGTGACCTTGAGCGTATTCTGAGTCTATGGGAGGCGACGACCCTTCCATAGCGACAAGAGTACAAGTAAGCCTGTATTGATAAAGTGATGGGGGAGCGATGCAACGAGTGCGAGCAACAGCCCTGACAGCCCTTGCAGCGACCTACAAATACACCATCGTATGAAATTACTAGGAGTGACGATCCTAGACAGGATCTGTGTTGGGATTGATATAAGGGAAGTAACTTAGTTTTCCAATCCTGCTATATGAAAAGGACTAATAACAACCCCGTAATCATTATCCATATTGCATTGCATGTGCCTGGAAGATGTGGAGCACTGCGGTAAGAAAGAATGCCGCAGATGCAGATGGTGTCGTATGAGGGAGTATGTCGGTGAGGGCATCCATCATGTCATTTCATGCATACATTAACAACAGTATCTAGGAATGTTTGATTATTTTCTTTACTATTAACGTGTGATTGATTTGATAACATGCTAATCTTTGCTCTATTATTCCACTGAGTTAGCTACTCACTCCCACGTTACGGGATGGTGTTCCGAACACCCACTAGTCCCTATTTTAGTTGCAGATGATGGCACTGCTTGTGAAGCGGAACCAGACTTGATGATGATGAGGAGGATCCCTCCTTTATGCGTGTTCTGATCGACGGGATTACAGGGAGGTTGATTAGATGCCTTGACACTTGCCATTTTATATTATTGGAGCACTCATGTATATTCTTTTCTTTCCATTTTTTGAGTATACATGTATTTAATTAACCTGGTAGCATGTTCACACTTTGGAGACTTACAATCAATTATATATTTTATATATTTATCACAGTCTTCTGCTTGATAAATTTAACTGTCTCTGGAGTATGATATGCTGTTTTGGCTTAATCCCAATCTTGTTTAATGCCTTTTTACAGACAACATGCATTTAACATTATCTATGTTGCATAAATAACATTTTGGAACTCGGGAGTTGGGTTTTTACCCGATCCCCAATTTTCGGGATGTTACAATAGTATAGGTAACTCACATAATTTAAGGTAGTACAAGGAAGAACAGTTCAGATGCACAAAGCATACGTCAGCTGGCTCCATCATCAAACTGTTCAGTTAGAAAAATAATTTAATAGTGTGTATAAAATACGTACATAGAGTGGGTTCACAAGTCTTCAAAAGTTATAGATTCAATTAACACTATTTCATATCGTCTGACTTATTTAGGAATTTAATGTAGGTCATTTTGTTTTAAAATTAGCTAGCCTAATCGATAAATGGTGAAATATGCAATACTTATATTAAGGTAGAGTCTATAATTAATCTGACACATGTCTTAAGTTCACATACTGAAGAGGTTATACCATCACTATAGTCCATGAGTCTGAGTAATGGCACAATTCTCATATGCCCACATGGTCTTATGGCCATTCCATTATCAGAAGTCCATATGTTTGAGTGGCCACACAAATGTCACTCTACTTGTCATAATAAGGGACTTAAGGTGAGATGGTTACTTCTTCTTATTATTAGTATACCATATTTCACATAATAGGGCACCCGCTTTACTAAACTTTCATATAGTTAGGCAGGTAGTACCACAATTTCACATAGCTTAGCAGTCACCTAAGCACCACTTAATCATATGGTTGGGCCACACATTCCCCACATACCCACATAATTTATGGCTATCCACGTCATGCACGATCACAATATTTATGAGCTACACATTCAACACCATTTTGCCAAATCTAGCTGCCATTCATCCCGTCAGCGATCATATGGTTAAGGGCTACAACAATTATAAATCCACTTAAACAAGTAGTCACACAATTACCCCAATTTCATATAGTAAAGTGGGCTATAAAAATCATGCACTCACATGGTGTCGTGGCCCACACAACTTCCACCAATTCACATGACTAGTTGGGCCACCCAAAATCCCGAATTCCTATAGTGTAGTGATCCACATGATTCCTACCAACTGACGGTCTAAATGAGGACTAACCATTATAATGGGTGCTATAAAAATGACTTGCATTGCAGTAAATATATAGGCAGCCCCACACTCTAAAATGGTCTAATCAAAATAGATGAATGGCTGGTAAAACATGTATATTAGGTGGTCCATGATCGGTTAAAAAAGAATAGATGGATAGATTTCTCACAACATTACTGTAGCTTTAAGAAATATTTAACGGTGGACAAGTGATCAATATTGCTCCTGTGGCATGTGGTTTCGATTTGACTAGTCTATGGGACCATACCCTAAAATGATAAGGATAAACCAATCAATGGCACGGATCTACATCATACTACAAGGTGAAGTCCATGGTCAAGGAAGCATCCCAGCATATAGGGGGCACACTAGAGCCTAAGAATTTCCAATGGTTATTACTATTGTTTCTACTTGTAGCGTGGCTCACCTAAAATTGAGTTATACTTCATCTTGGGTCTATGGGTAGGAGGTGAGCCCACTTCCCAAGTGACTGGAAAATATAGGCAGTGTGGGTATATAACACATGTACGTAGGTGGGCTCCACATGTATCATGTTATGTCCAGGGAAGTTTTCATTGGTAAGCCTGCAATTCCCCTTATTATTATATTTTAAATAATTGTGGGTCCCATTGACATGGTGTGGTCCACCCCATGAACAGTTTGTAAAACAAACAACATCATAGCTGATACCACCCACTAGATGAACGGCATGGCTTCAAGGTACATACGTCGGGTGGGGCCCTCAACACATGCATGGTGTAAATGATGGATGATCTGGATATAAAATACATGTAATGAGTTGGCTCCACTGTCCAATGACTGACCCAACTTTGGTGACAGTTACACATCACGGTAGAACTCAAGGGATTTAATGGTGGGGATTTTATTTTCCACTGTTTCTTATACTGTGGTCCACCTAAGGTGTGCATCTACCTCATTCTTTTAATCATGATTTAAAATAGTATGAAGGAGTGGATGAATGGCCTAGGTATACTTTTCATCACCAAGGTGGGCCCCAGAAAAATCTTAGATTATTGAGACAATTTCCATTATCCAAGTGGCATGGTCAGCATGAGCTTCTAATGGGCCAGATTTTTGATACTGTGCAATGGATGGGGCTATTAAGATGGATGAATGGTGTGGCCATGATCAACCCCACAAAACTTGACCCTAAAGGCGGGCCCGCCCTCTCTAGACGTCCAGGGAGGACATCACCTCTCCACGCCCTTTATTTTTATTTTATTTTATTTTATTATTTTTATATTTCTCATCAAGATGGGTCATTTGAGAGATCCAGTCCAACATTGTGTGTGTCCCAGTTGGTGGAGGGGTCAGTCCAAGTTTCTAACGCATCTAAATTTCAGGTGGGCCCCAACAAGTGCCCTTATATGTTTTAGGCATGTCTTCACATGATTTTTGATGGTGTGGGCCACCTGAGTTCCGTGTACGACTGATTTTTATTAGATCCCATCATTTAAAGGGGAAACATCAAATGCACAGTGTTAATGTCCGACATATATCATGGTGGGGCCTATGGCTGGGACCCATGGTCTCTGCCAATATATGCAGAAAGACAGTGCTTGGTGTAGTGTCATCTGGACGCTGACAGCAACAGCGTCAGATGTTGTATTTTTTTTTAATTTTTTTTTTAATTTTGTTTTCTTATGGTTTTTTATAGGTAGGGCCCTCATTAAGATGATCTAGTCCATCTGTTGCATTCTATGGCCCGGGATAGACCTATCAAGCCCAATATTCAATATATTTTGATGAAAAATAACATCACAGTGGGCCCTAACAGTTTATCACTATTAAAATAATATTTTTGATGGTGTGGCCTACCAGAGATTTGGATTGACTTCATTTTTCGGCTCAACACCTAAATTGAGCTGGGGAATTAGATGGTCGATATGGATTAAATATATACAACATGGGTGAGGCCCATTATAGACCCACACCATAGCCCCTTTTATTCAAAAGCAATTAGACGCTGCATGCTGGGAGCATCCATTCTCCTTTTTTTATTAATTTATTTATTTTAATGTGGTTTTTGTCACATGTGTGCATGTTTGAGTATGTGGCCAGCCCAATGGACCACACTTTGAATAGTTTGGATGGCCTACAAAATTCTGGTGGGACCCACTATCAATGGTTCCCACACAAAGTCTATAATAAATTATTTTTATTATTAAACTTCTTATATGTATTTTCCCATGAATCCACACCATTAAACATATCATTATCATCATATCATCCCCATTTTTATCATCTTTTTATATGTACTCTCCTATGCATCCATACCATTAATCACATTATTATCATCAACATCATCTCCACCATACATAAACACAATGAAAACAAAATAGGAATGAGTGGGGTAGGTGTACTCACCTTGATGGATTAGATGGATGGTTGAGATGGATGGAAGGGATGGGATTGATGGAGTTGATGGCCAACCAAGATCACTCCTCTCTCTCTCTCTCTCTTTATGTAGAAAAATGGTGAAATGTTAAGGAAGGGATATGTGTAGACAAATTGTTAAAATATGGTTAGATTCAATTGATGTGATCTTGGTTAGCTTAGACTAGGATTATGATAATTAATTCATGATTTGTAATTAATTGTGGATTAAAGGGACATGGGATTGCATGGTGTGATGATGTCATACATGGGATATTGAATGAAGAGAAGTTGACTATGGGGAGCACATGAGAGATGGGAGGTATGGGTGTGTGACATCACATACATGGGTAGAGATTCTCTCACCCATGTGTGGCATGTGCATGTGTGCATGGCATGTGTTGTGCACATGTTTGGAATTGAATACATGGTGTCTTGCACACATGATACACTAACGACTCTTCACGGCATATCTCACTAACAGAGTGTCGAATAGAGGCACGAGTGGTGCCTCTACGATCGCGGTGATGCAGCGGTCGATATGTGTTAGGTTTCGAAGCCTTGGGGTCCCGGTCATTTAGGTGTGTACTATGAATGGTCAATCCTAGTTAAGGGTGTCAATTATCATGCACATATGCATAGAAACTGGTACAGAGTGGACAAGGTGTTACAAAAGAGTCTCACCTGATTGTTGTAAAGCGCATTTTACGATATGTCGCAAAATTTACCAAACTTGGCCTTTGGTATCCTCATGATGCTAATATTCAATTAGCTGGTTATTTGGATGTTGATTGGGTTGGTAATATTGATGACCGTAAATTAACTAGCAGTGGATGTTTTTATGTTAGGAACTGTCTAGTTTCATGGCATAGTAAGAAACAGAGTTCCGTATCTCTTTCCACAGCTGAGGCTGAGTATACTGCAGCCGGTAATGCTTGCACCCAGCTTGTGTGGATGAATATGATGTTAAGTAATTATGGATTTGTGCAAGATACTATCGTTTTGTATTGTGATAATTCTAGCGCAAGTAACATTTCTAAAAATCCAATTCGACATTCACGAACTAAGCATATTGACATTAGATATCATTATATTCGTGAATTGGTAGAAGAGAAGATTATGTTTGTGCATTATATTCAGACTAAAAATCAACTTGCAAACATATTTACAAAACCGCTTGACAGAAACAGGTTTTCTAAGTTGAAATTGGATATGGGTATGTGCAATATGATCTAAATTGTATGTGTTTATTTGTAATATATTGCATATTTTTTTAATTTTATTTTCATAAAATTTTTAATTTTTAAAAATATGAAAAATGTAGAATTTTTAAGGTGCATGACTAGTCAAGTACACACTCGACCAATCGTGGCTCAACCGGTTGAGTATGTACTCGACCAGTCGACCCGCTCAAGTTTGGGGGTTTTTATTGCCTACAAAGAATTCTTTTTTCGCCTGCTTCATCTTCCCCAACCAACCCTACCACGACCGATTGAACCCACCTTCAATTCCTTCATGATTAGTGTATCTTTTTCAATTTCCTTGTAGATTTGAGTTCTTCGCAGTTCCATTTTTATTTCAAGGTTTATGGTGTTTGTTGGGTTTTCTAGCTAAAAATCTGATTTACTTGAAACCCTTCTTTCTTCTTTTACATTGCTTTCATTCCATATCTTTCTTATTGGAATGGAGAGTAGAAATAAGAAGAAAGGTTCTCGTGGTCCTTCTTCTTCTCGTTCCGCTCCAATTACGGTGTAACATCTTCGATCGCCTAAAGAAGATCCCAAGTATGTGCGAGATATTCGATTACATAATGTGATTATTGAAAGGATGGTCAACTTTGATCATTTGGCACCTTTTGGTATTATTCCACTCCTTCAATCTGTAGGATGGGATAACATTTTAAATTGGGGTGGTCCCGCATACCATTCCATTGTGCATGCCATGTTTGCTTGCATTAGTGACTTGTCTACTGAGAATCTGACGTTTACTATTACAACTAGAGAAGGTCCGATTGATGTGGACCATCACTTAATTTCTGGATTGATGGATCTTCCGGTTAATGATGACGGTATTCCTATTTCTACTCTTGTAGCGATACCGTCTGAGTCTGAGAAAAGAATGCTCACTAGAGTATTATGCAACATGAAAGCAGAATGGAGTTCCAGGAATGCACTCAGTTCCAAATTTATGTTACCCAGATACAGGATTCTCTATTGTATTTTTATTTTTAATGTCTATCCTAAGTCCGGTAACAAGACTGAGCTCACTACTTCCATGGCTCGCATCCTTCACTCTATTATTACTGGTGTCTCTGTATGTCTTTCATCTCTTATCTGTTACATCATTATTCAATTTCATCTCCATCTGGGTCATAGTGATATACATTTGCCTATCTTATGACTGTCTTAGCCACCCATAGTCTAATGGTTATGCCTTATAACATCCCGAAAATCGGGGGTCGAGTAAAAACTCCACTCCCGAGTTCTAGAACATCACTTATGAAACATAAATGTGTATGATTGAATGTTGTCTATGTTAATGTATTAAACATGAGTGAGATTAGGCCAAAACAACATATCATACTCCAGAGACAGTTAAATTTACAAGCGGAAGACTGTGATAGTATGTATAACATATATAAACTGTTGTATGTCTCCAGAGTGTGAACATGTTACCAGGTTATATACATACATGTATGCTCCAAAAGTAAACAAAAAGAATACACATGAGTGCTCTAAAATATAAAAGGACAAGTGTCAAGGCATCTAATCAACCTCCCTGTAATCCCTTCAATCAGAACACGCACAAAGGAGGGATCCTCCTCATCATCATCAAGTCCAGCTCCGCTTCTCAAGTAGCGCCATCATCTGCAACCAAAATAGAGACTGGTGGGTGTCCGGAAACACCATCCCGTAATGTGGGAGTGACTAGCTAACTCAGTGAAATAATAGAGCAAAGATTAGCATGTTCTCAAATCAATCATGCGATAATAGTAAAGCAGTAAATCAAACATTCCTAATACTATTATTAATGCAATATGACATGACATGATGGATGCCCTCACTGACGTTCTCCCTCATACGGCACCATCTTACGCCCGCGGCATGCTTGCGTATCGCTCAGTGCTCCACATCTTTCAGGCACATGCAATGTGATGGTGATATGATTGCCAAGTTATTATTAGTCCATTCAAACAGCAGGATTGGGAAACTAAGGTACTTCCCTTATATCAATCCTAACACAGATTCTCTCTAGGGTCGTCACTCCTAATAATCTCATACGATGTATATTTTTGTAGGTCGCTGCAAGGGCTGCCAGGGCTGTTGCTCGCACTCGTTACGCTGCTCCCCCATCATCTTATCAATATAGGCCTACTGTACTCTCACTGCTATGGAAGGGTCATCGCCTCCCGTAGACCCAGAATACGCTCGCGGTCACTTCAAAGGACTTGTCGCCTGATCAGTGTAGGCCGACAGCAAGAATATAGTGTCACATACCACCATAATCTACTCACGAGTCATAGGTGCTCACTGGTCACTACGGGGAGGTTTGTGGCCCCAGCGTAGGCCGACAGCTTGACCACGGTGTCCCATACCACCATGCCCGGCTCATGAGTCTTTGTGGATCAAGGTACCATGGTTGACAGGGTTTACAGTGGTAAGTTCAGTACCCTAGGTTCAAGCAGTTATGACTCATACAAGGTAAACATACAATGGCCAGTCGGGTTACTTGACGGGCTTGACTAGCACGAGCGCATCTCAAGTCGAACGACATGAAGTGCATAAAACACCTCGTGTGGCCTAACCACTGCCGCCAACTCCAAAACACGGCTCGTGTTCATCGACACGTCATTCGTGGTAAAGATAAGCCAACCACGACTTCACTCGGTTGTCGACTGCCTAGACTAGGTATAGTCCCAAACAATTATGAATCCACATCAGCAATCATATAAGAGTATTGGAAATGAAATACAACAATGTGAGCATGTTAGCACATGTTATAACATACAACTTAAGTGGATCATCAAGCACATGCATTTCATACATATAATGAAATCATGCATATAGCTAACATGTAGGAAATCATTTACATCAGCATATTAATTGAGAATTCAATCTCAAACTAATTCATAACACCATTTAATTCAATACATACTAATACAAGCATTTACACAAACACTTAAACTACACACTTAAGTCTACATATAGTATGTCGACTCAGAGTGCGCATTTAGGCGAATCTCTTCGCCAAACTAATTATGCACGCATTCCTAATATCTTAATGTGACAAGAAGCCATGTTAATCATCTCAGCAAAATATGGATGGAAACTGTATTTCCTATAAATGACTAAAATGCCCTAAATCTCATATTTTTCGTCTGTTTACGAAATAGGAAGCGGACAACATTTTGTACATGTCAAACGGCGTTGCCGTCGATAATCTACTATTAAACGACATTGAAAGCATTGGAAACAGTCAATCAAAGCATCTAAAATCCGTACCTTTCACTTTAGATGTGTATCGTTCCGAACGGAGCGTATACGCTTCGTCTACGGCGAACAGACAACCTAATACACAAGATTTGTAAGCTACATCGCTAAGGAATCGATGGAACTCCAAATCAGCAAGTGGTTAGGGTATTTTCTTACCTAGAAATGCGGTGAAATTGCCGGGAAAGTGATTGACGCGCGTTGCTTAAGCACGTGCAACACGTAGTGCAAGCAGCAGGAAAAGCTCTCCCACACTCTCTCAAAATCTCTCACTTTCTCTCTCACTCCAGCTAAGGTTTCTAGCAAATTCGGATGGGTGAGAGAAGTGAGGGTTTAAGCCCCTTTTATAACCTAAAAACTTCCCAGATTAGGCTTGGGAACAATGTTTACTTGAGGGGTAACCAAATCGGGGTTGTTTTGGTCCAAAAGAGCATTTCTGGAGGTCCCCTGGCCGAACGCGATCAGACTTAAGTTCATGCACGTCGGATGTCGTTCACATCCCATTTTCAGACCAGTAGTGTTCGTAGATCACACGTGGCGGTCCAGTTTCAGTTCAGCGGTCACCGTGCGTAGATCAGGTCTACAAATCTCATGATATGAAATAGAAATTTTTCCTAATCCAAGGGTGTAATTTGGCTGAATTCTGATGGTCAGAATACTTAATACTGATGCGTCAAGTCGTGTGCCAGATTTGAATTTCAAATTCCAATTCTAACCCTATTCTCACTCTCTTCACTCCAGGCTCAATGAAATAGCCTCTGAACGTCGGTTGGACTTGATTTTTGAAATGATTGTCGGGTCCAGCTAGGCAGTTATAACGGTCTAAGATTGTAGGTATCGGACTTTCGACGTGCGGTCTAGATCCAATTCAAAGTTTCAAAGAGGTCTTGAGAACAAACCGGTTTAGAGTTTGATCCGAGGTTTTAAAGTATTATAGCACCATTGATTCTACAAGTTTTGGGTCTTGTAGAGCATATTTAAAGTGGTCAGGGACTATTTCACAGCTACTCCAGGGTAGCGCTAGCTAACTTATGCTTAGTTTCTAAAGGAATTAATCCTAAGTGATTTCTTTGGCTATGGAATTGGGTTCTGAGCGATTTTCCAGGCGTTTTAGTTGACCCATTGCCTAAGGACGTCTAATCCCAGGTTGGCAAAAATCTGGGGTGTTACATGCTTGTTGGAGAAGTTCCCATCAACCATCTTCCATTCAACAACTCGAACATAAATAAGATGAATCTGAGGTTGGCTCCTAGCCAAGTTGATGTGGGTGTTGGTGGAGCTGCTGAAGTAACTGAAGAGGAGGATGCTTTACCTCCAGATGATGTCAATATGGATGATTTATTTGATAGGATTGAGTCAGACTTTGTGGCTGATCCTGAATTTCAGCCTTCCAACTTTGATGAATGTTTGCGATCTCTTGAGGAAAAGGTAAAGGGTCTGCATATGTCACAAGAAACTCAATTTAAATACATGCGCAAATATCTTAGGCGCATTAACAAGGGACTACATCGATAGATCCTTCTATTCCTGCTCCTTCATCTGGATCTGATTATATGTTTATTTCATTCTAGACATGTATTAATATTTTCTACTCTTGGATTTGTGTTAGGTTCATGTGTGTTGAGACATTTCTTGGACATGATTTTATTTTTTAGTATGTAGACATGATATTGTGCATTCCATTATTATTTTGATTATCATGATAATACTATTTCCTATCTCATATCATTTACTTCTCTTATATTTCTCTTTCTTTCCTTTGTCCTTTTGTGAGAAAAAAGGGGGAGAATTTGTTGAGATGTATGATTGTGGAAGTGTTGTATGTATGGAAATTTTTTTCAGGTTCTGTAAATCACCTCTCCTAAATTGAGGGGGACTAATGGAATGTGGGGAGATGTGCCGGTTGATGATTTGTTACTCAAATGATGCATGATTCTTTATTGTGCCTGTATGGTGCATGATTCTTTACAATGCGTATAACTAGTGCATGATTCTTTATTATGCATGATTCTCTTTATTTGGAAGTGTTGTATGTATGAAATCTTTTTTTCAAGTTCTTTAGATCACCTCTCTTGAATTGAGGGGGAGTAATGGAATGTGGGGAGATGTGTCGGTCGATCATTTGTTACTCAAATGGTGCATGATTCTTTATTGTGCATGTATGGTGCATGATTCTTACTATGCGTATAACTGGTGCATGATTCTTTATTATGCATGATTCTCTTTATATGGTTTTGTCACAAATTTTACAAAGGGGGAGATTGTAAATGCTATTATGTAAATCGAGCACCCGTTGTATTGTCAAATTTTGTTGTGCCAAACCATTTAGTATTTGTATCATGCTTGAAGTTGAAGTAATCAGGTTCGTACATTTAAAAGTTCTCTGGATCTTCATCGAACTTGCCTACATCTTCAAGTTGAAATGAAGAGTGTTGGATGACCCTAGATTGACCCTAGATTGTGTCATATTCATTACATATTTTATGTGGGTGTTACGACCAGAAACAAAATGCATTTGATTAGGGAGAATTTCTTATTTAACATTGATCAAGATAGAACAAAGAGAATATTCATCAATTTCATTTATTTTTGAGTTCATTACATCCTCTTAATCCTCTGATTCCAAGATAGAATCTCTTTTAAAAACAAAAGAATACATGAAGTGAAATATAATCAAAATGTAAATTTTAGCAGCATTCCAGTGCATTTTTATCAAATCTCTAGGGGAGATGAGTTGTGCGGGTTTCCCCTGCTAGGATCCCTTAGAAATATCCGAAATGGCTTGATAATCTATCAGAAATTTCATCATAATAACTGCCCTCAAAGATAACCAGTGCAACTCATACAAGAGTTGCATGGCTAGCGAGTTGCGTGGACCCGCGTAACTCACTATGAGCTGCGCGGTCTTCCTTCTCCTTCTCTCTGCCCTTAGTACCTATCAGAGAGACTGATCTCCTGAACATCCAATCCCCCCAAATGAAGGGGTGAGGGGGTATTTATAGGCATTTGCATGTGCGAGCCTTCGATTCGTGCGCCATGGACCCCACCTCGCATCCCTAAGTCCTCTTTCTTCTGTGGAACCTACGTACGGCAGCGCAACTCGAGCGTGTTGCACTGACATGGGCAACTCAGAACTCGCGCAGCTCAGAACTCGTGCAACTCCTCCTCTCATTTCATACCTTTCCCTCCTTAATCACTTTGATGCCCCAACAGATGCCCCCTTGATCCGAAATTTAATTTTTTTCTGAATCAATTTGAAGGATCAAACTTTATCATGGAAAATCTAACTTGTGCGGCTCTACGCAACTCTCGCACCCACGTAACTTTTTGGACCACACAACCTTTTGATGGTGCCTTGAGCCTATAAATATTGGCCCATTCAACTGTTCCTCACTTCAAAATTCAATCTTCCAACCAAACCCATCTTATGCGCAAACTATCCGCGCTACTGTCACTCACAACTCATTTTCCCATGGTGCGATAAATCTGTCTCGAAACTCTGCCAAAATTTCTTTAAATTTTCTCTTCCTTATCAGCATGAATCCTTTAAAGGCTTCCTACTCAAGAAAAGGGAATCCTTTAATTTCTTCGACACGCGAACAATTCCCTTGCCATATTTGACCATGCATGGAGATTAATGAAAAACTACTGGAATTCCACCACCCCTACTCGGATAAAATTATCTTTTATCCCCTGAATCTTCAACAACATTGGTCGATCCCTCATAGTGAACCTTTTACCTACCAAATCCACCTTGTCTTCATAGATAATTGGATCATGAGAGAACCTTGAATCCTAGAAGGCCAGATAGAAGGAAAGGATTCACATCAGAAAGCTGGCATGATATACAAAATACAATTTCTACAATCTTGCCATGATTCTCATCAACCTATTCCAACTCATTTCTTCGAGACTGCTCGTTAATATTTCTTTAAAAATCATGCCCCCTGGAGAACAGATGACTTCATGATCGAGGGTCTCCTATCTCTTTAAGATTTCTATAATGCCTGGGCCCGTGTTGTTGCTCAAAAACATGTGCTCATTTTGGAACAAGTTAATCTTTATAATACTATCATAGCCACATCAGAGCATTTTTATGGAAATATAGCTATCTTCAGAGGCTTTCTTAACTTTTAGTCCCCCATATCAGAAAGGGCCAAGCTATATGCCCTAGAGGGGGGGTGAATAGGGCAATGCCAAATAAAACTAAAAACAACGGAATAATAAAAGAAATAAAGCACAATGCTGAATTAAAAAACAATCTCAACAAACTAGATATAAGAGAATGATACTATATCAGTTCTAAGGACAACCTTACACCAAAAACCAAAGGTTGAAGGTAGGACAACCTTATTTCCAGAACGTCCTTTATATCATAAACCAATGAGGAATAAAAAGCAAAGCAACCAAAATAACTTGCAGAAATAAATCCTAAGTTATTACAACATTCCCTGCACTTGCTTGAAATAAAATGATTACAACATTCATCCACAAACACAATCTACAAATCTGAATGAATAAAGCAATGAAAGAATAAAGCACATCCACAACACAACGATATATAGTGGTTCGCCTGTGTGTACACTAACTGTTATCCAACTGCCACACAGAATGCTACTCCACTCCTAATATCCTCACACAGGGGATATTAGCATGCACTATCAAAATAGGTTTCACAGGTTCACCTAAAACATTCACAATTGTGTCTTTTTATCTTGGGCTTACACAATCCAAAAACCCACACAATCTAACTTTTCTGGCTCTCCTCAGATAACTAAAATAATGAGATTTTTCTGGCAAATCTCAAACAAAACCAAAGAAGGTAAATTACACAAATGTAAAATACCTGAATCTCCTTTTGAAGTAGCCCGGTAGAACCAATCGGAGTAGAAGTTCGATTTAACGTTCAAAGTCCAATACTCACTTTAAGAATGGTTCTAAGTCTAATTGATTTTAAATCAAAAGGGCTAGTTCTATTTGATTTTGAATCCAAGAAGAAGGAATATCAGAAATTCCCCTTTTCTAATAAGAGTGGAATGTAGATCAAAATTAAATAATAAATAAGTTAGCAAAAGAAATATTAAATAAGCACAAAGTAGCTTAAAAACAAACACAAACTTATCTCAGAGTATAGCCTAAAGATTGCTTGAATTGAGTTGAATTGAATTAAAAAACTCTGAAGCTTGTGCTCTATTTATAGCCTGAAAAATCCCATCTACGACGGTCTTAGGATCCTAGGACTGGTCGTAGCTTCAAAGATTTTCAAAGATTTCCACAGGATAAGGATTCGCTGTTCCACGACTGGTCCTTGGTAGCCTACGACGGGTCGTGGGCCACCTGCGACTGGTCATGGGTCACCTATGACTGGTTGTAGGACCCCCAGTTTAGTTAATGGAGTTTGAGTCGTAGGACTAGGACTGGTCGAAGGACGAGTCGTACAACTCACAGGATTGGTCGAAGGATGTCCAGGACTGGTTGTAAGACAACTAAAAAAATTCAAAAATCTTCAACAACTTAGGACTAGTCCTAAAAAAATTAAGACTGGTCGTAGCAGAGATAGGACTGGTCTTGAAGTCCCTAGGACTGGTCTTAGAACAGCCCAAACAACCATATTAAAATATACAAATTATGTATCCAGAATGACCTACAGTAAATCCCATCCTAAGGTCAATCTAAAGTCAAACAAACCTTAAAAGTGAGATGGACATTGATAGTCTGTACACTCAGATGACCCTTAAGAGAAGCTTGAGAATTTACGAATCTTGTTGTAGCCCTTCTCGAGCTTGATCCTTTCTTGAGTTGACAAAGTCTTCTTCTATACTTGTACCTGATAGAATCTTGAACATGCACTCTTGAAGACTTCTATTCTTGAATTCTTCATCCATGACTTGAAACTTTCTTCATTTAAGTTGTTGTCTTGAAATACGATGTCTTGAAGCAATGAATAGTCTCAAACATGAAATATAAGATATACAAGACATAGATATAGGTTTTGGCACCACAAAATTTGACAACGAAAGGGATATGAAATCATAGTACTTACAATCTCTCCCTTTGTCAAATTTGTAACAAAACACATATCATACAGATAAGAGCAACATCATACAAATGACTCTACTCCCCTAAGAGATACGAGTACTGCTCATGTAATAATAAACAACATGTAAACATCAAGACTCCATATTCTCAATCCACATATCCTTCTCAATCAATCAATCCAAACAAATTACTCCCCCTTTCCATACTACTCTCCCTTTTTGTCACAAAATGACAAGGGAAAGGTACAATAGAAAAGAGAACAACAACATAGAGAGTAATAAAAAGCAGATAATGAGAAAGAAATATGGAAGGATATAGCATATTTCAAAATATAAACTAGAATCATCAAGCCATAGCCAAGTTAATACAATATCCAAAATAAAAGATAAGTTAATGTTATACAATCCAAAAGATAATTCGCCTAATCAGATCTAGAGTAGGGAGCAGGGATAGTAGGATCAATCTGGTGTAAGCCCCTATTGATGCGACGAAGATATTCTCGCATATATTTAAACTACATATCGTGGGCTACACTCATGTTATCAACCTTCTCCTCCAATGCACGAAGGCGTGCATCATAACTAGATGGATCGTAATCAGGATCATTTGGCGAATCAGTTTCTATCTCATCAAATATCTCATCCATATTAACATCCTGTTGAGGAAGATCGCCAGCTTCCCCTTCATTTTCGGCTTCACCACCAACACCACCTTCATCAACTTGACCAAGAAGCAAATCCAACTTCATCTTATTAAGATTGGAATTGTTGAAAATAAGATGATGAATGGGTGCCTCATTAATAGGTTTATTGACAAGCATGTGAGTGGCTAACACAGTCATAAGATAACCAAACGGAATATCACTATGACCTGGATGGAGACGAAACTGTATGATAAAATGACAGATCAAAGAAGGAAGGCAAACCATGGTACCCGAAGCAATAGAATGCAACACACGAACCATGAAAGAAGTCAACTCGATTTTATTACCGAACCGAAGATACAGATTTGAAATAAAAAAATGATGTAACACTCTGTATCTAGGTAACAGATACTTTGAAGGGAGCGCATTCCCTTTGTGTGTCCATTGTGCATCAATTTTGCATAAGTCTCTTGTTAACATGCATTTTTCCGATTCAAATGGTTTTTCGTATAGAGTATGAATTGGTATACCTTCATCATTAACGGGTATATCCATAATACTCGATATCAAATGACAGTCTACTTTAAATTTCCCTTCTCTAGTATTAATTGAAAAAGTTAAATTGTCAAGGAAGAATTCTGAGATACATGCAACCATTGATCGTGCAATTGACTGGTATGCAAGCCCACCCCAAAGAAAAATGTTAGCCCAACCAACAGATTCAAGGAGAGGGACAATACCAAATGGAGCAATGTGATTAAGATCAATGGTATGTTCAACGATAACATTATGGATACGCAAATCCCTTACATCTTAAGGATCATCTTCGATTGACTGAAGGTGCCGTTTTGTTATCGGTGTAGATCTAGATGAGGATGGACCTCGGGATGTTTTCTTCTTTCCTCAAGCATCCATCTTCAACAAGATATACTAAGAACAAGAGAAATACAAAAAAAGAAGGATGAGTTTTCTTTAGATCAGCAAATTGAGAAGAAACCCTTGAAAAACCCAACAAGATGAAATCTAACTACACAATGATCAAATCAAAGCATAAAGAGCATGAAACTTCAAGAAAAAGTAAGAAATAGGACTTACTTAGAAGAAGTACAAGAAATCCTATGATTGGTCGAGCCACGACTCGTCGTAGGTCGAAGTGAAAATGAAGAAGAAGGAGATTTTTTCCAAAATATATCATGTTCACGAGCTCCACGACCGGTCTAGTGCGGTGCACGATCGATCGTACCACGACTGGTCATGTACAGCTACCACCGGTCGAGTATCGACCAAAAATACATTTTTAATGAAAAAATTAAAATTAAAATACAAATAATACTAAATATAATATACTATGATACATGCAAGCAAGAATATTCAATGTAAAATGCACATATGAAGATCAAATTTTAATTTATTAAAACAACTTTTGTCGAGCGGTTTAGTAAATATATCAGCAAGTTGAGTTTCGGTTGGTATATATTCTAAGGAGATAACGTTTTCTTCAACCAACTCACAAATGTAATGATACCTAATGTCAATGTGCTTAGTACGTGAATGCTGGATTGGATTTTTGAAAATATTTATAACACTCGAATTATCACAATGTAAGATCATTAAATCTTGATTAATTTCATAATCGCTTAGCATGCGTTTCATCCAAACTAGTTGAGTACATGCATATCCAGCTGCAATATACTCAGCCTCAGCAGTGAAGAGCGATATTGAGCTTTGCTTCTTACTGAACCAAGAAACTAAGAAATTTTCAATGTAAAAACAACCACCACTGGTTGATTTTCTATCATCGATATTACCGGTCCAATCAGCATCTGAGTACCCAGCTAATTGAACACTAGTATCAAAAGGATACCAAAGACCCAGATTTATAGTACTTACGACATATCTAATAATCCGTTTAATAGCAGTAAGATGTGATTCCTTAGGATTAGACTGATATCTTGCACAAATACCAACACTTAATGCAATAACAGGTCTACTAGCAGTTAGATACAACAAACTACCAATCATACTCCGATATAGTTTAGGAGATCTTTACCTGTAGAGTCTTTTGAGAGTCTTAACGTTGTACTCATAGGAGTATCAAAGTTCTTACCATTCTCAAATCCAAACCTTTTAACCAAGTTTGAAGCATATTTGGTCTGCGAAATGAAAATTCCATCAGGTTGTTGTTTTACTTGCAACCCTAGGAAATAGTTTAGTTCTTCAACCATGCTCATTTCAAACCTTGATTTCATTAACTCTGCAAACTCAATAGACATGTTAGAGCAAGTTGATCCATAAATAATATCAGCAACATAAATTTGAACCATCAAAATATCATTGTTATGCTTTTTAACAAAGAGCATCTTATCAACACTTCCTACTTGAAATCTATGACTAAGTAAGAATTTAGTCAATTTTTCATACCATGCCCTGGGTGCTTGTTTTAGACCATAGAGAGCCTTTTTGAGACGAAATACATGGTCAGATAACTTGGGGTCTTCAAACCCTGAAGGTTGTTCAACATACACCTCTTCATGTAAATCGCCATTCAAGAAGGCACTCTTTACATCCATCTGATAAATCTTAAATTTTTTAAAGCATGCAATGCAAATAAAAAGTTTGATTGATTCAAGGCGAGCGACTGGAGCAAAGGTTTCATCGTAATTGATGCCTTCAATCTGAGTGTACCCTTGTACAACCAGTTTAGCCTTGTTTCGTATTATATTTCCAAGATCATCAAACTTATTTTTAAAGATCCATTTTATTCTGATAATGTGTTTATCTTTAGGTCTAGGAACAAGATACTAGACATCATTATGAACAAATTGGTTAAAGTTCATCTTGCATAGCAACTATCTAATTTTCGTCAGAAAGTTCTTCTTTCACATTGGCCGGTTCTATTTGGGATGTAAAACAAACATAATTACATATGTTCTCAAGTTGTTTGCGAGTACGAACTCTAGTGAGAGGGTTTTCAAGAATTTGATTAGTTGGATGATCTTTGATAGTCCTTGGTTCAGATTCTTTTTGACTTGATGAGGTATCTTGATTGTCGAGAATAAGAGCTTCATCATCATCTGAACTCGGAGTTGGTGTATTCAAATGATCATCAATGACCACATTAATGGACTCTTGAATCATACCAGTTCTCTTATTTAGAACCCTATAAGCTCGACTGTTCAAAGAATAACCAAGAAAAATACCTTCATCACTCTTCGTATTAAACTTTTCCAAATTTTCACGATCACGTAAAATATAACACTTGCTGCCAAAAATCCGAAAGTATTTGACAGTAGGTTTCTTTTCAAACCATAATTCATAAGCAGTCTTATTATCAAATTTACTTGTATAAACCCGATTAATAATATAACATGCGGTATCAACTGCTTCAGCTCAAAGATTTCTAGAGAGCTTCATGCTATTCAACATAACATTAGCCATATCCTGAAGCACTTTATTTTTTCTTTCAACTATACCATTTTGTTGTTGTGTTTTGGGCGCAGAGAATTCATGTGATATTCCTTGATCGCTACAGAATTTGTCAAAACTACTGTTTTCGAATTTGGATCCATGATCACTATGGATTTTACTAACATGAGAACATTTCTCATTTTAGATTCGTTTAATGACCTTTTTCACTTCATCCAGGGTTTCAGTTTTATCTTTTAAGAATGATACCCAAGTGAATCTGTTATAGTCATCTATGATAACTAAGATGTATTTTTTTCTTCCTCGACTCTCCGTTCTAGTTGGTCCAATAAGATCCATGTGGAGAAGCTCGAGTGGTCTAGATGTGGTATTGAAGTTCACTTTCTTGTGAGAGCTCCTAATCTGTTTGCCCAACTGGCATTCACCACATATTTTTTCTACTCTTTGGAATTTGGAAAGACCTCTAATTAGTTCTCTTTTGCTCAATCTAAATAAGTTCCGGTAGTGTTGTAACGCCCTGAAAATCGGGGGTCGAGGATAAACTCCACTCCCGAGTTCCAGAACATCACTTATGCAATATTTTCAATGACGAATGAATATCGGCTATAATAGTGCATAAAACATGAAGAGGATTATGCCAAAACAACATATCATACTCCAGAGGCAGTTAAATTATGCAAGCGGAAGACTTTGATAGTATGTATAACATATATAAACTGTTGTAAGTCTCCAAAGTGTGAACATGTTACCAGGTTAAATATATACATGTATACCCCAAAAATAATCAAAAAGAATATACATGAGTTCTTTAAAAATATAAAATGACAAGTGTCGTGACGTCTAATCAACCTCCCTGTAATCCCGTCGATTAGAACACGCATATAGGAGAAATTCTCCTCATCATCATACGAGTATGGTTCCACTTCACAAGCAGCATCATTATCTGCAACTAAAACAGGGACTGGTTGGTGTGCACAACACCGTCCCGTAACGTGGGAGTGAGTAGCTAACTCAGTAGAATCATAGAGTAAAGATTAACATGTTATCAAATCAATCAAGCGATAATGATAAAGCAAGCATATCAAACATTTCTAAATACTATGATTAATGCAAGAATGAAATGACATGATAGATGCCCTCACCGACATACTCCCTCATATGACACCATCTTACGTACGCGGCATGCTTTCTTCCCTCAGTCCTCCACATCTTCCAGGCACATGTAGTGCAATATGAATATGATTACCGAGTTGTTATTAGTCCTTTTCATATAGCAGGATTGGGAAATTAGGGTACCTCCCTTATATCATTCCCAACAAGAATCCTGTCTAGGGTCGTCACTCCTAGTAGTCTCATACGATGATATATTTCTAGGTCACTGCAAGGGCTGTCAGGGCTGTTGCACACACTCGTTGCTCTGCTCCCTAATCACCTTATCAATACAGGCCTAGTTGTACTCTTGTTGCTACGGAAGGGTCGTCGCCTCAAGTAGACTCAGAGTACGCTCGAGGTCATTACAAAGGGCTGTCAGGGCTGTTGCTCACACTCGTTGCATCACCCCCCATCACCTTATCAGTGTAGGCCGACAGCAAGAATATAGCGTCCTATACCACCATAATCTGCTCACGAGTCTGGGTTGCTTACTAGTCACTACGGGGAGGTTTGTGGCCTAGCGTAGGCCGACAGCTCGACCACAACGTCTCATACCACTATGCCCGGCTCATGAGTCTTAGTGGATCAAGGTACCACGGTTATCAGGGTTATCACTAGTAAGTTCAGTACCCTAGGTTCAAGCAGTTATGACGACTACAAGGTGAACATACAATGGTCAGTCGGGTTACATGATGAGTCCGACTAGCACGAGCGCATGTTGAATCGACCGACATGAAGTGCACAAGCACTTTGTGTGGCCTAACCACTGCCGACAACTTTAGTACGACTCGAGTTTGTCATACACATCTTTTGTGGCGAATAGAAGCCAACCACGAATACCAATCTGTTACTGACTGCCTGGACTAGAGTATAGCCCCAAACACTTGTAGTCTAAATCAATAATCATATGAGGGAAACATAATTGAAATATAAGAAATTCCAGCATGCTATCAGCATGTTATAACGTACATCATAAGCAGTTAACCATACACGAATACTTCACACATAAGGTAATCAATTCAAATACAACAAGCATGGAGGAAATCATGTGCATCATCAAATTAGTTGAGAATCCAGTCTCAACGCTAATCTACAACACCATTTACTCAATACTTACTAATACATACATTTATACAAACACTTAAACTACAAAACTCCAACGTACTTGACGTATGTTGATTTCGACATATAATATGACAGATCTTTATATCAAGGAGATGTCTAATACACAACAATCATGTTCTTATATTCAATATATATGGCAGGCATAAATCATATTGATTTAGGCATTTCAACAAACACTTAGTCTACACACATTAGTCTACATAGCATATGTCGGCCAATATGTGCATTAGGGCGAATCTCTTCGCCAAACAGATCATACACGCATAACAGGTAGAGGTACACGGCAAATACTCATGGTAATCATATCAGCAAAATACGTACGTATACAATATTTTCTACAAATACCAAAAATACCCTAAATCTCATATTCTTTATACGTATTCGAAATGAAAAATGGACAGCATGTTCTACATGTCAAACAGCATTCTTGTCAACAATCTACCATTAAATGACATTGAAAGCTTTGAAAATAGGTAATCTAAGCATCTAAAATCTGCACCTTAAACCGGAAATTGTGAAACAGAGTTGATTCAGACGGTAAGTCTTTGTTAATGGCTCAATGGTAATCTATACCATGAAATAGGTTAGTTATATTAGCACTACAACTACATGGATTACCTAAACAGGTTAAGGATAGGATTTCTTACTTAAAAATGACATTGGAAGCGCTGAAAGAGCAACACAGATGGACGGCTTGGCACATGGAGCAGCAGGGAAGAATCTCAAGAGAAAGCTCCAACTCTTTCTCACTTTCTCTCTCTTTTCTCTCCTCTCTCTCCTAGGGTTTTTCCCGAATTCATATGGGTTAGAAAACTAAGGGTTTAAGGCCCTTTTATAAGCCCAAACATAACCGAAACAGACATAAAGTCAAGGTATACTTAAGTTATAACCAAATCGGGTCGGTTCCGATCTAATAGAGCACTTCTGGAGGTCCTGTTACTAAATGTGGTCGGACTTAAGCTCTCTAATATTGGATCTAGGTCAAGCTGAGTTTTTGGTCCGATCAGATTTCCAGATCGACCATGGCGGACCAGTTTTAGTTCAGGGGTCACCGAAACTTGATCAGGGCCACAAGTGTTATGATATGTAAGGGCCACCTATCCTGATCCGAGGGTGAAATTTGGTCAAATTCCAACGGCTAGAACGCTTAAAAATGTCATGCAAGCGACACCTGACAGATTTCATAAATTTTATTTAATTTCTAACATTTCTCACACTCTTCACTCTGGACTCAAGAAAATCGTCGTGGGACATATCTGGACTTGATTTCTGGGGTGATTGTCAAGTCCAACTAGGCGGTCAGGATTGTCTAAGTTCGGGATAATCGGACTTTCGATGTGCGGTCCAGGTTCGAGAAAAAGTTTCTGAATGCTCTTGTGAGCAATCGGGTTTAGAGTTTGATCCTAGTTTTTAGGGTATTGTAGCGTCAACTATTCTACACGTTTTGGCTCTAGCAGATCGTATTTAAAGTGCTTGGTGATAATTTCATAGGTAGTCTAATCTAGCACTTAGTTAATTTCATCTGATTTCTAAAGGATGTAGCCTCTAGTGATTTCTGCTTGAGGTGGGATTTGAAGGGTGGAGTGAGTGGTATATGAAAATGAACCAAGAAGTGTTTGGAGAAGGATTTTGGGGGAGATTTAAAAGATTTTTCAAGAAACGGAAGGCTTGAAGGGGTGATTTGTGAAGGAAGTACAAAAATGGGAAAGAAATAGGGGTCGAACCTTATACCATAGGGTCTCACTAGGCCCCACATGCAATCCGCCCGAACAGCCTGCCCGGCCTGGCCCGTTTACCAGCGAGGCCTCGCCGAACCGGCGAGGTCCTCGCCGACCACTGGACTGGTTGGTGAGGTCTTTACATTTGGGCGAGGTCCTCCTGCCCCATGGGTCCCAGAAAAGTGTGGGGCCCACCCTGAAACCCCTTGGAAGTTGATCATTCAGGCCCCCTCTCCATTTGAGGTATTTTTGGGGCCAATTTGTAAACCGAAATGATTTTATATGACTTGTAGCATATGATTTTGGGGTAGGAGATGCTAATCTATCCAACTAACCCATTTTTTTTGTTAGATTCTAAAATGTTAAGGGTCAGAACCCATTTTATCCATTTATTTACTATTTATGGTAATTTTTAATTTCAGTATTGTTCTTCCTCATTTATACCCTAGGATTGGCATGTATTATGAATTTTCTTAAAAATAAATAAAGAATAAAGTGGTGGAGGGTGAGATTTTGAAAGAATTGGATAAAAAGAGGTTTTAGGCTTTAAGATTGAGTGTAAGATGTTGGGGTTGACCTACCACCTAAGGACATTCATTTTTAGGTTTAGAATGGAATGAAACATAGTCTAAGCCCTTCGATTGACGGTCTAGACATGATTTGGGGTCATTGTGTGTGATCAGGAGTGTGCATGGACTCAATCTCGGCGACCATTTTCAGTGAGTTCTAGTTTAAGTATAGTTCTTCACTATTTAAACTTGAGGATTCGTGTTTAATATAAAAGTACTTGGAAAAGTTTGAAAAATGAGGTGGTGAAAGATGAGATTTGAAGGAAATGATTTAAAAAGAAATTTCTTTGGCTTTGGAATTGAGCTTTGAGAGTGTTATGGTTGACCCATTGCCTAAGGACGTCTAATTCTAGGTTGGCAAAAATCCAGGGTGTTACAAGTGTACATGTCCAAGGCTTTTATGCCATAATTCAGTCTCATCGGTATGGACCATGTAACACAATTGAGTAGATGAGCTTGCATCACTAACGATGTAGCAGTTTTCAGAAGTTCTGCGACCGGTTAATATAACAGAACCCTTTTTATTAAGTATCTCACAACCTTGATTAGAAAACTTCACACTATGGTTGTTATCGCATATCTAAGAAATGCTTAATAGGTTGTTTTTCAAGCCCTCAACATATAAAACATTCTTAAATAGGGCAAGGTTATAAAGCTAAACCATACCTTGGCTAATGATCTTGCAATTGCATCTATTACCAAATGTGACTGACCCGTCAGTCATATCTTTTAGATCAGTGAATAAAGCCTTGTCTCCTATCATATGCCTAGAGCAACCACTATCTAGGCACCACTTTGAATGGCTTGTAGCTTTGAAAGCAATGTGGGCAACCAAGCAGGCAACTTTAGGAACCCATTTCAGAACTGTTTTGGATTTAGGAGTATAGATGGTCTTTTTCTGTCTATTGTTATAGGAGAGACCTATAGAGTTAGACTTTAATAGCTCCTTGAGTAGATCAATTATTTTTTCAGCCAATGGATTTCGGTTTTAAAAATCGAAGTTGACATGGTTACCTTTAGGTTTTTAAAAAATCCTTAGATTTTTGGAAAAACTTTGATAAGTATTCTTTTCTTTTGAGATTGAAGACTCCTTTTACAAATTTAGGAGCAATGTTCTTTGTTTAGGAGATGTATTCTTATCATAACCCAACCCGGATCGATCTCCACATTTTCTTGATCTGGACAATAATTTTTCCAATTTAGGATTACCTTGGGCATATCTACATGTGTCTTTCAAACTCAGAAGAGAAGCTACCTCATTTTTGAGTTTCTCATTTTTGGATCTCAAATCTTCAATTTTGGAGGTTTTGAAATCTAAATCACAGTTGGTCTTTTCAAAAGAATCGGAAATATGAGACTTTTCTAAAACGAGAGACTCATAATCTTCCTTAAGGTTAGAAAATTTTTCTTTTTGTAATTTAAGCTTGACGGCAATTTTATAACTCTCCTTATAAAGGGCATTATAAGCATCCTAAAGATCATCTTCATTATTGCAATCACTATTCAGATTTTCTTCACTAGATATATTATCATTATCTGAAAAAGTGATCTTGGCTAGAGTCATAAGGGCTTTAACATCTTCGCCCGACTCAGTTTCAGAATCTTCTGATTTAGAAGAGGATTCAGAATCAGACGATTCACCCCAAGTAGCCATCATGCTTTTCCTTTTTGATTTGTCCTTTTTAGGACATTTGTTAGCTAAGTCCCCATACTCTTGATAGTTGTAACATTGACTATCTTTCAAAGATTTTCGAGCTCTAGGTTTAATCGTCTCTTATTATTTGACTTTTGAAAATCAACTTTTTTCTTGCTTTTGAAAATTTTATAAAACTTTTTTGCTAAAAGCGCCATATCATCTTTGGAATTTTCTAAGTAGGAAGTGCTTTCTTGTGAAACATTTTTAGATGATTTGAGAGCAATTGATTTTCCTTTAGGAGCTTTAAAGGACAACTCATAAGTTTGTAGTGAACCAACTAGTTCCTCAACCCTCATGGTATCCGTATCACGAAGTTCCTGAATCGCGGTCACTTTAGAATTGAACCATTCAGGAAGTGAGCATAGTATCTTTGCGCACACTTTACTTTTTGGGATTCTATCACCAAGACCCCACATAGAGTTCACAATGTCATTCAATCTAGTGTAGAAGTCCATAAACATCTCATTCTCCTCCATATGAATTTCTTCAAATTTAGTTGTGAGGAGTTGGACTTTAGATTTCTTGACAATAGATGTACCCTCGTGTGTCATTTCTAATACATCCCATGCTTGTTTTGCATTTCACAAGAGATGATTCTTTTGAATTCATCTGGTGATAATGACAAGTAAATGCATTTAGTGCTTTTGCATTGGCACTACTCTTACTTTTCTGAAGTGTGGTCCAAAGAGAATAAGTTGTTGCTTTCATTGATTTTGAACCATCGTCATTAGTTACTTCAGTGATAGGAGGGTTTCATTCATTCACTTTGGCCAGCCACACACTTTTATCCAAGGATTTGAGGAAGATCCTCATCCTGGCATTCTAATAGGCATAGTTTGTGCCATTAAAGGGTGGTGGCCGAGTGACTGATAGGCTATCAAAATTTGACATCTTAATATAGCTTAGATCGTTAGCTCAGGAAATAAATCCAATAAATAAACAAGAAGCACGATCTATTAGGCTCTGATACCACTTGAAAGGGCCAAGCTATATGCCCTAGAGGGGGGGTGAATAGGGCAATGCTAAATTAAACTAAAAACAGCGGAATAATAAAAGAAATAAAGAACAATGCTGAATTAAAAATCAATCTCAACAAACTAGATATAAGAGAATGATATTATATTAGTTCTAAGGACGTCCTTACACCAAAAACCAAAGGTTTAAGGTAGGACAACCTTATTTCTAGAACGTCCTTTATATCACAAACCAATGAGGAATAAAAAGCAAAGAACCAAAATAACTTACAAAAATAAATCCTAAGTTATTACAACATTCCCCACACTTGCTTGAAATAAAATGATTACAACATTCATCCACAAACACAATCCACAAAACTGAATGAATAAAGTAATGAAAGAATAAAGCATATCCACAACACAACGATATATAGTGGTTCGCCTGTGTGTACACTAACTGTTATCCAACTGCCATACAGAATGCTACTCCACTCCTAATATCCTCACACAGGGGATATTAGCATGCACTATCAAAATAGGTTTCACAGGTTCACTTAAAACCTTCACAATTGTGTCTTTTTATCTCGGGCTTACACAATCCAAAAACCCACACAATTTAAGTTTTATGGCTCTCCTCAGATAACCAAAACAATGAGATTTTTCTGTCAAATCTCAAACAAAACCAAAGAAAGTAAATTACACAAATGTAAAATACCTGAATCTCCTTTTGAAGTAGCCCGGTAGAACCAATCGGAGTAGAAGTTCGATTCAACGTTTAAAGTCCAATACTCACTTTAAGAATGGTTCTAAGTCTAATTGATTTTAAATCAAAAGGGCTAGTTCTATTTGATTTTGAATCCAAGAAGAAGGAATATCAAAAATTCCCCTTTTCTAATAAGATTGGAATGTAGATCAAAATCAAATAGTAAACAAGGTAGCAAAAGGAATATTAAATAAGCACAAAGTATCTTAAAAACAAGTACAAACTTATCTTAGAGTATAGCCTAAAGATTGCTTGAATTGAGTTGAATTGAATTGAAAAACTCTGAAGTTCGTACTCTATTTATAGCCTGAAAAATCCCATCTATGACTGGTCTTAGGATCCTAGGACTGGTCGTAGCTTCAAAGATTTTCAAAGACTTTTGCAGGATAAGGATTCGCTGTTCCACGACTAGTCCTGGGTAGCCTACGACCAGTCATGGGCCACCTACGACTAGTCGTGGGTCACCTACGACTGGTCGTAGGACCCCCAGTTTAGTTACTGGAGTTTGAGTCGTAGGACTAGGACTGGTCGAAGGACGAGTCGTACAACTCACAGGACTGGTCGAAGGATATCCAGGACTGGTCGTAGGACAACCAGAAAAATTTAAAAATCTTCAACAACTTAGGACTGGTCCTGAAAAACTTAAGACTAGTCGTAGTAGATCTAGGACTGGTCTTGAAGTCCCTACGACTGGTCTTAGAACAGCCCGAACAAGCATATTAAAATATACAAATTATGTATCCAGAATGACCTAAAGTAAAGCCCATCCTAAGGTCAATCTAAGGTCAAAGAAACCTTAAAAGTGAGATGGACATTGATAGTCTGTACACTCAGATGACCCTTAAGAGAAGCTTGAGAATTTACGAATCTTGTTGTAGGCCTTCTCGAGCTTGATCCTTTCTTGAGTTGACAAAGTCTTCTTCTATACTTGTACTTGATAGAATCTTGAACATGCACCCTTGAAGACTTCTATTCTTGAATTCTTCATCCATGATTTGAAACTTTCTTCATTTAAGTTCTTGTCTTGAAATACGATGTCTTGAAGCAATGAATAGTCTCAAACATGAAACACAAGATATACAAGACATAGATATAGGTTTTAGCACCACAAAATTTGACAACCAAAGGGATATGAAATCATAGCACTTACAATAACCAACTTATTCCATCTTCCTCTGGGTGTGATGAGTATTACTTTATGTGACCTTTGTTGTATAGCAGGTCTTCCTATCATGGGTGACATCCTTGATATTTGTATTCCTTCGAATGAAGAATTGTCTCGTGCTTCTGCAGAAAACAGTAAATCCAAGATTTTGAAAACTACTCTGGAACTTTTCAGTGAATTGCTTAATTTTCCCCATCCCGAACATATCACTCCTCTCGAATGGTTGGATCATTTCTCTCGTAAAGTACAGTATACTTCTCCTCTCTTAATTCTTTTCTCTTCGAATCTTCATCTTTCTTCTAAAATAACCTTGTTATTTTACCTTGACAGCTTTGCAGGTTATAACCATCAAAATCTTAAAACCATTCTTGAGAATATTGCAAGCACTGCCGAGTACAATCAATCTTGTGAATTAGCTGCCTTCCTAGCTTATTGGTTAAGTTTGGTAATATTCCCTGGCTCATAACTAGTCATTGTACCATCCCTTTTCGTAACTGCCAGTGTTATGGCTGAGGGTCAAATGCATTCATTAGCTCCTTCAGTTTTATGTTCCTTATATCGTGCTTTTGGTGATATAATTTTAGGGCCTATTAATTCATCACTCGAACCTTTCCCAATCTTCTCTCCTTTGCATTTCTTTACAGGTTTACTGGGAATATACTTCCCTTGGACTTTTAATGACCCACCAAAAGCATATTCAGTTCCTCATTGGCTCCCTCTCCAACACTACCAATTGAGGTAGATGGATAGAAAATTAAATGGTTGGGTTACTCGTAAAATAGAAGACGGTGATCCTGTTGACTTTCATCATTTTATTTTCACTATTCATCCAGAAGGCATAAAAGCTATTGATAATGTCTCCATCTCTCACAGTGAGCACTCATTCCTTGTTTCCATCAGATCTAGTACTCTTCCCTTAAGAGAAGGTAACATGTTTTAGCGTGAACCCTATTATCCAAGCAAATTTCCTCGTCAGTTCGAGTTTGATGAAATTATGTCAGCGATTTGTGATATTGTGACCAGATCTATAAGTAACTATGACATCAAACTGTATAATTAGGCTTCAATATTGTAACATCCCGAAAATCGGGGGTCGAGTAAAAACTCAACTCCCGAGTTCCAAAATTTTATTTATGCAATATAGATAATATTAGATGTATGTTGTCAGTAAACAGGCATTAAACAAGATTGGGATTAAGCCAAAACAACATATCATACTCCAGAGACAGTTAAATTAACAAGCGGAAGACTGTGATAGTATGTATAACATATATAAACTGTTGTATGTCTCCAGAGTGTGAACATATTACCAGGTTATATACATACATGTATACTCCAAAAGTAAACAAAAAGAATATACATGAGTGCTCTAAAAATATAAAATGACAAGTGTCAAGGCATCTAATCAACCTCCCTGTAATCCCGTCAATCAGAACACGTATAAAGGAGGGATCCTCCTCATCATCATCAAGTCCAGCTCCGCTTCTCAAGCAGCGCCATCATCTGCAACCAAAATAGGGACTGGTGGGTGTCCGGAAACACCATCCCGTAACGTGGGAGTGAGTGATCAACTCAATGGAATAATAGAGCAGAGATTAGCATGTTATCAAATCAATCATGCGATAATAGTAAAGCAATAAATCAAACATTCCTAAATACTGTTGTTAATGCAATATGACATGACATGATGGATGCCCTCAGCGACGATCTCCCTCATACGGCACCATCTTACGCCCGCGGCATGCTTTCTTCCTATAGTGCTCCACATCTTCCAGGCACATGCAATGTGATGTAGATATGATTACCAAGTAGTTATTAGTCCTTTTCATACAGCAGGATTGAGAAACTAAGGTACCTTCCTTATATCAATCCCAACACAGATCCTGTCTAGGGTCGTCACGCCTAGTAATCTCATACGATGTTATATTTGTAGGTCGCTGCAAGGGCTGCCAGGGCTGTTGCTCGCACTCGTTACACCGTTCTCCCATCACCTTATCAATACAGGCCTAATTATCCTTAAGACTACATCAGGACTCATCGTCCCCATGCGGTGTCAGGATAAACTCAAGGTCACTACAAAGGGCTCGTCACCTATCAGTGAAGGCCGACAGCAAGAATATAGTGTCCCATACCACCATAATCTGCTCAGAGTAGGGTGCTCACTGGTCACTACGGGGAGGTTTGTGGCCCCAGCGTAGGCCGACAGCTCGACCATGGTGTCCCATACCACCATGCCCGGCTCATGAGTCTTTGTGGATCAAGGTACCATGGTTAACAGGGTTTCCAATGGTAAGTTCAGTACCCTAGGTTCAAGCAGTTATGACTCATACATGGTTAACATACAATGGCCAGTCGGGTTACTTGACGGGCTCGACTAGTATGAGCGCATCGTAAGTCGAACGACATGAAGTGCATAAAACACTTCGTGTGGCCTAACCACTGCCGCCAACTCAAAACACGACTCGTGTTCATCGACGCATCCTTCGTGGCAAATGGAAGCTAGCCACGAATTTTCTCTGTTACCGACTGCCTGGACTAAGTATAATTCCAAACATTTATGAATCCACATCAACAATCATATAAAGGTAATGGAAATGCATTACAACAATGTGAGCATGTTAACACATGTTATAACATACAACTTAAGTAAATCATCTAGCACATGCATTTCTTACATATGATGAAATCATAGATATAGCCAACATGAAGGAAATCATTTACATCAGCATATTATTTGAGAATTCAATCTCAAAACTATTTCACAACACCATTTAATTCAATAAATACTAATACAAACATTTATACAAACACTTAGTCTACACACTTAAGTCTACATATTGTATGTCGACTCAAAGTGTCCATTTGGGCGAATCTCTTCGCCAAACTGATTATGCACGCATTCCTAATATCCTAAGGCGACAAAAAGCCATGTCAATCATATCAACAAAATATGGATGCAAACAGTATTTCCTACAAATAACTAAAATGCCCTAAATCTCATATTTTTTGTCTGCTTACGAAACAGGAAACGGACAGCTTGTGGTACATGTCAAACAGTGTTGCTGTCGATAATCTACTATTGAACGACATTGAAAGCGTTGAAATCAGCTAATCAAAGCGTCTAAAATCCGCACCTTGCACTTTAGATGTGTATCGTTCCGAACGGAGCGTATACGCTTCGTCTACGGCGATCAGACAACCTGATACACACGTACATCAGCTACTTTTCTATTTGAATCGAAGAAATCCCCAAATCAGCAAGTGGTTAGGGTTTTCCTTACCTAGAAGTGCATTGGAATCACCGCGAAAGTGATTGGAGTGGGTTGCTTAAGCACGTGTAGCAGCAGCAGCTGGTGGCAGGAAAATCTCTCCTAGCTTCTCTCACAAACTCTCACTTTTTCTCTCACTCTTGCTAGGGTTTCTAGTAAATTCGGATGGGAGAGAGAAGTGAAGCCCCTTTTATAAGCTTAAAACTTTCCAAATTAGGCTTGGGAACAATGTTTACTTGAGGTCTAACCAAATCAGGGCTGTTCTGGTCCAAAAGAGCATTTCTGGAGGTCCCCTGGCCGAACACGGTCGGACTTAAGCTCATGCATACTGGATCTAGCACACATCAAGTTTTCAGACCGAAAGAGTTCGCAGATCACACGTGGCAGTCCAATTTCAGTTCAGCGGTCATCGCACCTAGATCAGGTCTACAAGTCTCATGATATGAAAGAGAAATTTTTCCTAATCCGAGGGTGTAATTTGGCTGAATTCTGATGGTCAGAACGCTTAATAATAACGCGCCAAGTCACGTGCCAGATTTGAATTAAAATTTTCAAATCTAACCCTATTCTCACTCTCTTCACTCCAGACTCAATGAAATAGCCTCTTAACGTCGGTTGGCCTTGATTTTCGAAACGGTTGTCAAGTCCAGCTAAACGGTCATAACGGTCTAAGATTGTAGGTATCGGACTTCGACGCGTGGTCTAGATCCAATACAAAGTTTCAAAGAGTTCCTGAGAGCAAACGGGTTTAGAGTTTGTTCCAAGGTTTTAGGATATTATAGCATCATTGGTTCTACAAGTTTTAGGTCTTGTACAACGTATTTAAAGCGATCAGGGAGAATTTCACAGCTACTCCAGCGTAGCGCTAGCTAACTTATGCTTAGTTTCTAAAGGAATTAATCCTAAGTGATTTCTTTGGCTATGGAATTGGGTTCTGAGCGGTTACCAAGGTGTTTTGGTTGACCCATTGCCTAAGGACGTCTAATCCCAGGTTGGCAAAAATCTGGGATGTTACAATCTACCCCCCTTAAAACACAATTTCGTCCCCGAAATTGGCGAAGGGTAAGGAGTATCTAGCAAGACTTTAGTATTGACATTCTAAGGAAGGATCAATCCTATTTAATGACCTAACCGTACGTATAACCTAATCAAATGTTTCGATCCTGGGCCAGTGGGGAAGAGGCTAACCACGCTTCCGCTGCGCCACTCTGATCGAACGGTTGCATTAACTGACCTAACTGGATTGGACTCAATACGTTTTATCCCCTTTAAAACTTGGTTCTACTTAAAGTTCAAGAATCTATGCATCGCTCTATATATCGGAACGAGGTGCAACTTAGGGGCTATCCTTGACATGAATTGGGAAATAACTTCTCATTACAGTGGTTTTCCTTTGCTAATGATGCGTTCTATGGCATTGGTATCTATGGTGATAGAGATGAGCCTAATCGCTATTGTGGTTGAGTTCAGGGGTAGGTATGAGTTGGTGGCAAGATGTCTAATTCTCTACTGGCTTTAAGTCCTCGCCATTTCCCAAAGACAATGTGATCACGTTTGGTTGTAGGTGGTTGGGCCATCACAGAAGAAAGGTTATGTAGTGGGTCTGAGCCAGATACATTGACCTTTTGCCGAGACTCTGACAGAAAATTCTTCGTATCAGTTCTTAATCCTAGCCGATGCTGACCCTCTGCTTGATCAGAGCATTGGATTTATTGTTAACTACCAGGATTAAGAGGTCAAGTCAAACCGCGAATACATCGCTTACATATACCGTTCCTTTACTCCGTGTTCCCGAATGCAATAAGCCCTTGGGAAAGGCAATACTAAGGGGCGTGCTAATTCATCCTAAGTTCAATCTAAGGGATTTATACATTTTTCCTGAGAGTGAATGGTTCTAAGTTAAAACAACCTTCCTAAGGGTTATAATAGAAGTCTATAAGCATTACGGGGAGCTATCGAAGGAATAAGGTCCTACTCCAACCAATTCTAACCTATTATTCCTTAGCATATACTGGCTTTACACTACTTAAGGTAACCAGTAGACTAGTCTGCAACTCACTGGCTATAAACCAAAGTCTAGGCTCATACGCTAGATGGTTTCATACCATTTCCACTATAGGGGATTGATCTATCGCTTAGGATCAAGATTATCTAAATGGAATTGGATTTCCTATGTCGTCAGATCCTTCAAATCTAGGAGTGCTAACACTAGGTCCAAAACGCCAAGGGCCTATGTGGCCAGTAGCATTAAGTTGTGTTAAATGGAACTGCATTCCTACTCCCATGTCAGGATTGGAAGTGGCATGCTTGGTAGGAGAGTGGGTTGGGATAAAAATTAATTTCATAGGTTTAATACCGAAATTTACAACATGGTCGTGGAAGCCACAGGATACACCCGATCTACGGACAATACCTTACAGCAAACGAAACGGCATGCACTCCATTCAACAAAATTTGTCACAATACATGGAATAAAGTTCCACATGGATTATGACAGGAACGCATTCGGCTATATTAAGCCCAAAATATTACACAAACACATTTCTACCTATGACATCACTAGACCCAACAACAACAAAACATAGAAATCCTTAAAATGGTAATCAAACAAGTGAAGAACGTGGAGAAATGGGATGGGTAAGCAGGTTTTCACAAGTCTGAGGATCAAATAAAAGGGACATGAGATAGAGGACGATGGAAAGGGAGAAAAAAGGCTAAAACAGCCTTAACAATAACCATGGAAAGCGGAGGAAATACGAAGAAATGGTTATCCAAATGGATTGAAATGAATCTAGGCCCTGTAGAGGGATCCATCAAGCTCCCAAAGGCTAGATTTTTAAAGGGAAAAGAGAACTACAAAGGGGAATGGAGCTCCACACGATTTCAGCCTTGATTGGAGGTTATAGGAGCTCCAACGGATGAGATCAGAGAGGGAGAGGGTTGCTAATCACCATAGAAGGATGGACAGGCGTCATTTTTAGCAATGGGAGGGATTGAAAGGGATTTGGAGCTGCGATTTAAGAGAGGACAACAAGAAAATTGAAAACGGAGGCTTGGAGGGGCATTTTTGTGAAGGGGGTACCCTTTCTAAGGGGTTTCGACGGACGGGCACTGTATGGGAGGGGTGCCCTACCCTAAAAACACCACGCACCCGAAATTTACAGCAAGTGGGGCCCATCGGTCAGCGATCGATCGTCGGATCGGTGATGGCATCGCCGACCATCTTCAGATCCAGCTGGTGGGACCACATGGGTTGGGTCCCCCCTGCCCTAGGGACCCCAAATATATATGGGCCCCACCCCAGATCATTGTAGATTGGCCTAGGGAGGCCTAAAACTCCATTCGAGGTGTTTCGGGGCCAGTCTGTAGACCAGAATGAATTTATATACCATGTAACATATGATTTTGGGGTAGGATGAGCTAATCTATCCAACTAACCCCTTTTTATAAAATATTTCAAATTTGGAATGGCCAAAAGGCCAATTTTCACGTATTTGTACTATTCATTATAAAATTTTTTCTAAGTATGATTTTATATCATTTTCACATTAGGATCAATGGCTAACATGAAAATATTGAGAAAGAATTGAAGAATGGAGTGGTGAGGAAGAATTTTAAAGGAATTAGGTGAAACGGGGTTTTTAAGCCCTATCAATTGAAAGTAAGGGTTGTGGTTGCCCCACAGCCCAAGGATTCACATTTCTGAGTTTAGAACCTTCTAGAGAATGTCTTAACCCACCTACTTACAACCTATAAGCTACTTAGGTCGCTTCACGCGACCCTAGACGCGTTATGGACTCGATCGAATGATCGACTTGAGTAGACTTCGCCTATTGGCGAAACTGCGATCCTATAAGTATTTCTAGGTTCCTTTCGCACCTACCTAAGTTGAAGGAGTGACAGCGTACGTCGTGTGACCATAATCCAGGCCCGGTTTAATCCAAATCATGCTCTGATACCATCTGTAACATCCCGAAAATTGGGGGTCGAGTAAAAACACATCTCCCGAGTTCCAAAATGTTATTTATGCAATATATATAATATTAGATGCATGTTGTCAGTAAACAGGCATTAAACAAGATTGGGATTAAGCCAAAACAACATATCATACTCCAGAGACAGCTAAATTAACAAGCAGAAGACTGTGATAGTATGTATAACATATATAAACTGTTGTATGTCTCCAGAGTCTGACATGTTACCAGGTTATATACATACATGTATACTCCAAAAGTAAACAAAAAGAATATACATGAGTGCTCTAAAAATATAAAATGACAAGTGTCAAGGCATCTAATCAACCTCCCTATAATCCCGTTAATCAGAACACGTATAAAGGAGGGATCCTCCTCCTCATCATCAAGTCCAGCTCCGCTTCTCAAGCAGCGCCATCATCTGCAACCAAAATAGGGATTGGTGGGTGTCTGAAAACACCATCCCGTAATGTGGGAGTGAGTGATCAACTCAGTGGAATAATAGAGCAGAGATTAGCATGTTATCAAATCAATCATGCGATAATAGTAAAGCAATAAATCAAACATTCCTAAATACTGTTGTTAATGCAATATGACATGACATGATGGATGCCCTCACCGACGATCTCTCTCATACGGCACCATCTTACGCCCACGGCATGCTTTCTTCCCCCAGTGCTCCACATCTTCCAGGCACATGCAATGTGATGTAGATATGATTACCAAGTAGTTATTAGTCCTTTTCATACAGCAGGATTGGGAAACTAAGGTACCTTCCTTATATCAATCCCAACACAGATCCTGTCTAGGGTCGTCACTCCTAGTAATCTCATACGATGTTGTATTTGTAGGTCGCTGTAAGTGCTGCCAGGGCTGTTGCTCGTACTCTTTGCACCGCTCCCCCATCACCTTATCAATACAGGCCTAATTATCCTTAAGACTATATCAGGACTCGTCATCCCCATGCCGTGTCAGGATAAACTCAAGGTCACTACAAAGGGCTCGTCACCTGATCAGTGAAGGCCGACAGCAAGAATATAGTGTCCCATACCACCATAATCTGCTCAAAGTAGGGTGCTCACTGGTCATACGGGGAGGTTTGTGGCCCCAGCGTAGGCCGACAGCTCGACCACGATGTCCCATACCACCATGCCTAACTCATGAGTCTTTGTGGATCAAGGTACCATGGTTAACAGGGTTTTCAATGGTAAGTTCAGTACCCTAGGTTCAAGCAGTTATGACTCATACATGGTTAACATACAATGGCCAGTCGGGTTACTTGACGGGCTCGACTGGTACGAGCGCATCGTAAGTCGAACGACATGAAGTACATAAAACACTTCGTGTAGCCTAACCACTGTCGCTAACTCAAAACACGACTCACGTTCATCGACGCGTCCTTCGTGGCAAATGGAAGCTAGCCACGAATTTTCTCTGTTACCGACTACCTGGACTAAGTATTGTCCCAAACATTTATGAATCCACATTAACAATATATAAAGGTAATGAAAATGCATTACAACAATGTGAGCATGTTAACACATGTTATAACATACAACTTAAGTAAATCATCTAGCACATGCATTTCTTACATATGATGAAATCATAGATATAGCCAACATGAAGGAAATCATTTACATCAGCATATTATTTGAGAATTCAATCTCAAAACTATTTCACAACACCATTTAATTCAATAAATACTAATACAAACATTTATACAAACACTTAGTCTACACACTTAAGTCTATATATTGTATGTCGACTCAAAGTGCGCATTTGGGTGAATCTCTTCGCCAAAATGATTATGCACGCATTCCTAATATTCTAAGGCGACAAAAGGCCATGTCAATCATATCAGCAAAATATGGATGCAAACAGTATTTCCTACAAATAACTAAAATGCCCTAAATCTCATATTTTTTGTCTGCTTACGAAACAGGAAATGGACAGCTTGTGGTACATGTCAAACAGTGTTGCTGTCGATAATCTACTATTGAACGACATTGAAAGCGTTGAAATCAGCTAATCAAAGCGTCTAAAATCCGCACCTTGCACTTTAGATGTGTATCGTTCCGAACGGAGCGTATACGCTTCGTCTACGGCGATCAGACAACCTAATACACACGTACATCAGCTACTTTGCTATTTGAATCGAAGAAATCCCCAAATCAGCAAGTGGTTAGGGTTTTTCTTACCTAGAAGTGCGTTGGAATCTCCGCGAAAGTGATTGGAGTGCGTCGCTTAAACACGTGCAGCAGCAGCAGCAGGTGGCAGGAAAATCTCTCCCAGCTTCTCTCACAAACTCTCACTTTTTCTCTCACTCTTGCTAGGGTTTCTAGTAAATTCGGATGGGAGAGAGAAGTGAAGCCCCTTTTATAAGCTTAAAACTTCCCAAATTAGGCTTGGGAACAATGTTTACTTGAGGTCTAACCAAATCAGGGCTGTTCTGGTCCAAAAGAGCATTTCTGGAGGTCCCCTGGCCGAACGCGGTTGGACTTAAGCTCATGCATACTGGATCTAGCACACATCAAGTTTTCAGACCGAAAGAGTTCGCAGATCGCACGTGGCGGTCCAATTTCAGTTCAGCGGTCATCGCACCTAGATCAGGTCTACAAGTCTTATGATATGAAAGAGAAATTTTCTTGATCCAAGAGTGTAATTTGGCTGAATTCTGACGGTCAGAACGCTTAATACTAACACGCCAAGTCACGTGCCAGATTTGAATTAAAATTTTCAAATCTAACCCTATTCTCACTCTCTTCACTCCAGGCTCAATGAAATAGCCTCTGAACGTCGGTTGGCCTTGATTTTTGAAACGGTGTCAAGTCCAGCTAAACGGTCACAATGGTCTAAGATTGTAGGTATCGGACTTCGACGCGCGGTCTAGATCTAATACAAAGTTTCAAAGAGTTCCTGAGAGCAAACGGGTTTAGAGTTTGATCCAAGGTTTTTGGATATTATAACATCATTGGTTTTACAAGTTTTGGGTCTTGTACAACGTATTTAAAGCGATCAGGGACAATTTCACAGCTACTCCAGCGTAGCGTTAGCTAACTTATGCTTAGTTTCTAAAGGAATTAATCCTAAGTGATTTCTTTGGCTATGGAATTGGGTTCTGAGCGGTTACCAAGGTGTTTTAGTTGACCCATTGCCTAAGGACGTCTAATCCTAGGTTGGAAAAAATTCAGGGTGTTACAAATATGGAGACAACTCTTGAGTGTTAGCACTGGATCTCACTTTATACTCTCGGGCCAAGGGTACCTAGTTCACTCTTCTTATCCCTGGATGTGTTGGTGGGTCCACCAATATTATTTGGTGCACAGATATCATTCAGCTGACCATGTCATATTCATTAAGGAGTTATGAAGAAGACCAAGGCATCGGTTATTACACGGAGACTAACCATTCCCCCTGTTCTGGTCAATTCTGTGCAACGATATCCTCCGAACACACTTCTCATGAAGCACCATTGGTCGATACTCTTAATGGTTGGATGGATTTCAGAGTATCTTTGCAAAGTACCTGTGAGTCTCTAAAATTTTTAGAAGAAGATGATAATTCTATGCAATTTCATCATCATCCTCCTTTGTAAGTTGTGAAAGACATTATTCCTTAGGCGTCTAGAAGACAAGAGACAAACAGGCACCATTGTTCTCTTCAGAAGAACAAGCATATCATTGTTGAAAGCTTATCCTCTTCGGAATAGAACAATAGTAAATACATTCAGTTAAGTTTAACAGAAGTACATTTTGATTAGGAAATATGACTCTCTGTCTCTCTATTTTTTTCATACCTTATATAAAACTTATCTATCGTAATGTCATATCTTCATGTGGCATATATTTATCTTATCATTACATCATTTTAAACTTGAGAAATTCTTATAAGTATATTTACTAAATATGTTGTGCGACCCGTATCCTAGCCCGTACTATTTTGTAGGCTCTGACGGTCATCCCAGTTAAATTACGGTGACCTGTGATTTGTTACCAGTGTTTGCGCGACCTTAAGTCATATCTCATATTCCAGAGTTGGCTCGACCCGAGACCTATACTATAGCGATCGTGCCGCCGCCGCGGTTTTGATGCCTTGTCTCACCTGCTGAGGTGATACCCAGACCAAGAGTTGTGGGCCTGAGAATAAATCGAGGAAACACCGAGTGAAATGTGTGCGTTCTTTTCAGGAAGATTCCTAGTTAAGAGAATGGAATCTCTACCCATACCCCCTCTTTCCATCAAGTCAACCAATACCGTGCCTCTCCTATACCTTACATGTTAACAAGGCAATGCTACCCATACCCCATCTCATCTCATTCTCAAAAAGTCAATTAGCCCCATCCCTCATCCATACACACCATGCCATCTCATCCCATCACCCCATCTCACCACTCCTGTCTCTCTCATTTTCTAAGCAAACCTCATGAGACTCCAACGTCCAAGCAAGCTCCATGGATAAAGCATGTGTGGTCCACCTTCCTATCTATCATCTCCACCATCCTAAGTCAATCTCAACCATTGAAGTCCATCCATTAGATCTTTAGCATGCATTGATGGAAGAAGAAGTCCAAGAAGATCTAAGGTGGGTGAGTTTATTTGTTGATTTTAATGATTTGAGGGCCCACATATGGTGGGACCCATCTTGATGTATGCATTGTATAGGAAGGGCCCATAGTGGCGGGGTCCCTCCCCTCCATCACAGTTTCTCTCTCTCTCTCTCTCTCTCTCTCTCTCTCTCTCTCTCTCTCTCTCTCTCTCTCTCTCTCTCTCTCGTGATGGGTGTGACCCACTTGGTCCACCCATGCAAAGCCATATGTACTCCACCTTAGTATATGTGTAATACACCCACACCGTCCATCCAGATGGTGGGCTCCACGCAGCAGCTGCTGTTGCTGCATCAAAGTTAGCAAGTTATGTGGGCCTCAAGATCGTATGTGTTATATCCAAAACCGTCCATCTGAGTGGCCCACATGATATAAGTATTGTGAGCCACACCGTCCTTCCATGTGGGACCCATCAGTCGTAGGCCCCACATGTGGGACCCACCTTTAATGCATGTGTTGTATCCATACTGTCTAGCGTCCAAGGACGCTGGACGTTGTTACAATGAAGGTGAACTGACTGGGGGGTGTCCTAACCAGCACTAGCAAATAAAAGAAAAATAATATTAATATAATAATATGATATTATATATATAATGTAAGATATGTTGTGGTGGCTCCATGTGGGACCTACCACATGTATCTCATATGTTCTTCCACACGTCCAGAACATGGACGGTGGGTCCCACCATGATGTACGTGTGGTGGGCCAGATTTGATGTACGTGTTGTACATCTATACCATCCGTCCTGAGGACATGGACCCCACCAAAGATGTATGTGTCCTCCACTGACCATCCATATGGAGGCATGGGCCCACCCACACGTGTTGCATGTGTGAGATGGGACCCACCTAATGTACGTGCATTACAACCCTGCCATTCATCACATGGACCCTATGTGGGTAATCCTCACTATCCGTCCAGATTGAGAAGGCCATAGGCCTGGGAGTTGGTTTATATATATATATATTATATATAATATTATATTATATATATGATGGGCCACATGTGTGGACCCACCTTACATGTGCAGGATCCACACCATCCAGTGGTCTGGACGGTGAGACCCAAGTGATGTATGTGCCTTATAACCTTGTCGTCCATCCAGGGCTGATGTGAAGACAGCCACATGTGTGGCCTTCCATATGGGATGTGGATTCCCTATGATGTATGTGTTGCATGATCCATACCGTCTATTGATAGGGACGGTGGGTCTCACCTAGTGACTGACGTCAGCAAGTACTGTGGGTACAGCATGATGACCATCCATTCATTTGCTGGGGACCCACCAAACATATGTATTTCATATCGTCACACGTGTGGGTGAGGATAGGCTTGGATACTTCACACATGTTGGGTGAGGATGAGCTAGTATACTTCACACGTGTGAGGTGTGGGTTGGCTAGATACCTCACGCCCATCGATGTTACAAGTTCTGTGGGTTTCATCCCCACCGTCTGATAGCTGGACATGTGGGACCCACCTCTTATGCATGTATTTATCTGCGCAGTCCATTTTGAACGGTGCCACGTGGGGCCCAGCATTCATATATATGTATTATAACCCAGCCGTCCATCCAATCTACTGGACGTGGACCCTGCCATAATGCAAGTGTTCCATCCGTGCTGGCCTGATATCCACCATGAATCCATGATGCAAGTGTTTTATCCCTAATGCCTAATAGTGTGGCCCCACACGTGGAAACCACTTTGATGTATGTGTTTTATATGCACCATCCATTTCTGGACAGGTGTAGGGTGGGGCCACATGATGTAAGTATTTTACTTCCACTACCCATGCCGAGGTGCACCCCATTTGCTGTGTGCATTGTAACTGCACCACCACCCATGCGGCCTACTATGATGTATGTGTTTTACAACCACGTCGTTCATCTGTTTCACATCCACTCCGTTCATCCATTTTCTGGACCATGGGTTGCTTCTAGGCCCATATGATATGGCCCCTTTGATGCATGTTTGGCCCATTGGAGCGGACCACATGATGCGGCCCACTTGATGTATTTAAGGCCCGTGTGCAGGGTCCACCTATTGTGTATTTATGGCCCGACCCATTGTAATGTAATTCTGGCACATATGTCATGGCCCATTGTGACATGTTTTCGGCCCATACGATTAGGCCCATTGTGATGTACTGAGGCCCATCCGTCATGGCCCATTGAGATGTGTTAATGGCCCATGTGTAGGGCCCACCTGTTATGTACTTAAGCCCGTGCAATAAGGCCCATAGTGATGTATTCCTGACCCATAAGATGTAGCCCAATGTGATGTATATAGGCCCAGGTATGTGGCCCGTTGTAATGTATTTGTGACCCATTTGGTGAGGCCCGATGTAGTGTATATGTGGCCTTTGAGTGATGCCCATTTCAATGTTTATTAGGCTTTTGTGTGAGGCCATGGGCCCACTATATGTTCGGCCCTATGTGGACCACTTCTTAGGAGCAATGTTGGTTAAATGTCCACATTGATGGGCAGTGATGGTTAAATGTCCACATTGTGACCTTCCCTTAAGCCTGGATAGGTCCATTCTCATCATTCTCTGGTGGGTTAACCCAAACGTTTGGGCCACATTGATATTGCTTGATCCATCCTTGGCCATCCATCTGTTGACCCCACCTTACGTCGAGGTCGATTACTAATTCCATTTATCTAAGCTGACTCATTTGTCGATTCTGATTGTCATGACCAATTGCCGATTCTGATTGACATGAGTAATTTACTGATTCTGATTATCGATCGATACCGATTGTCATGACCAATTGCCGATTCTGATTGACGGATCAATTTTTCTGATTCCAATGGTCATGACCGATTTACCGATTCTGATTATCAATCGATATCGATTATCATGACCGATTGCCAATTCTGATTGACGGATCAATTTTTTCAATTTCGATAGTCATGACCAATTTACCGATTCTGATTATCAATCAATACTGATTGTCATGACCGATTGCTGATACCAATTGATAGACTAATTTGTCGATTCCGATTGGCGTGTCTGATTTACCGATTTCGATTGTCGATCAATACCGATTGTCATGACCGATTGCCGATTCTGATTGACATGACCGATTTACCGATTCTGATTATCGATCGATACCAATTGTCTTGACCGATTGTTGATTTCGATTGATGGATCGATTTTTCCAATTCCGATGATCGTGATTGATTTGTCGATTCCGATTGACGGACTGATTTTTCCAATTCCAATGGTCATGACCGATTTGTCGATTCCGATTATCGATCGATTTTGATTGTCGAAGTCGGATACCGAGGTTGATTGACGAGGCTCAAGGCATATGTGACCCGTATTTGAAGCTCGTTGTGATGTGTATTCAGTTCATGTTTAAGGCCCAATGTGATGTATATGAGGCCTATGTGATGAGGCCCATTGTGATGCATTTGAGGGCCAAGCGATGTAGCCCATTATGATGTATGTTAGGCTCATTTGAAAGGTCCATCGTGAAGTGTTAAGTTCTTAAGTGAGGCCCATGGTGTTGTATATTTAGCCCTTGTGTGGGGCCATGGGTCCACTGTATGTTAGGCTCTATAAGGGTCATGCCATGTAGGCAATGTTGGTTAAATGTCTACATTATCGAGGTCGATTGTCGATGCCGGTTATTGATACCGATTATGAATACGTGACTGCATAGCATCATGATACATGCCCATACGCATCATCTACATATTTATTATGAGATGCGGTTGACCATTGCATATGTCATTGGGCAGATTGTTATGAGGCTCCCTGATAGGTGGATGTTATCTCACATGAGCGCACGGTTTGCGCAGGATTGATGTATGACTGGATTGTATGACTCATGCATCTTGCTTTGTGTGCCCTAGCGACATCAGGGCCATAGCCTCCACAAGCATATCGTGGATGGCCAGACGGGACACCAAAAATTTATTCTAGTATCAGGCTACCATAGATGGCCCTGGGTGAAAATCCCTAAACCTTCTTAGTACCAGAGGATGCCCCAATGTTGAGACCGAGTGGATACATGAGCACCCGAGTGCCAAATACCAGGAGGCCGCGTCTCCCACTATGTCGTGGTTTGTTGGGACGGGGTGTGGTCTTACCCACCCAAGGGTAGGGGGCATTACTAGGCTGAGTTTGACTAGCTTGTGAATGGGTCTGCTATTAACATACTGAATAGATATTAGCAGACTATTGGTTAGGTGAATAGTGGGGTTTCTTATGCTCACTTAGACTGTGTTGTTGGGAGAGGAGCAGTGCCATTTGGAGTGTACTAGACCCCGGTGATGATCCCAGAGAGGAGTTGTACTGATATGTGGACTTATTGAGCAGGAGTTACATACTCATTGATTCATTCATTCACTATCCACTCAGGCTGGTAATGCGTAACTATTTATTACGTGTACCTTCACAATGGCCAGAATTTCAGTTGGGGTGCACGACTAACCTGAGATTAGGAGTTTACCACATTGTGTCTGATTATCTAAATTTAGGTATTGGACTCGTTTGGATAGAAGTCCCTTGTGGTGGACCCCGTAGCATGCGATACTACGTACTATCATCCCTACTTCACACTCTAGCATAGTCATTCCATTCGCACCATATTGCATTACATCCACAACACATGACATTTTGGGTTACTATGTTTCTACATTTATATGGTTTAGATATAGCTGACGCTATTCGTGAACCCATCAGGAATTGCATATTGCATCGCATCCTCGGCATCTAATATTTGACTCGTTGTGACTCCTTATTTACATAGTTGTTCCATATTGCGTATTTTGATATTGATTGACTCATGGACTTATTCGTATTTCCATTTACTCTGTTATTGTATAATTATGATCTTGTCAATATTTCGGCTTACTCTGATAATTCATGATATTGACAGTATTTCTGCTTATTCTGATAATGTATGATTTATGGATTACCAGTATTTTCGGTATTGTATGATGATGGCATTGTATTGAATACTTGACACTTACCTTGTGCACACACTTACACCACCCTCTAAGCTTTCTATACGCTTATGCACAATAGATGCGTGCAGGTGATGTTAAGTTGCAGCGGTGTTGAGCTTGGAGCGTGCAGTGGTCTTCTGGAGCTTGATTTTTTATTTATGTATTTCCCTTTTAGTATTCTACTCAATGATTATATTAGTGGATATGTGATGATGATGTTGCCTTTGTGAATTGGGTAATCTTGTGGTTATGCTTATTACGAGTTAAATGTTAAAAATTAAAATAAAATTCCTCCTTGTAGGATCACAGGATCGGATCTGGCGTATGGACGCTAAGAGTTAAGAATGGGGTGTTACGGAGGCTGTCGGCATTGGATTCGGTGATAAAAATTCTTGTGAATCCAATTTTCGGGTTTGGGATGTGACATATGTGGAACTTGAGTGATAAGTTATAATAATAGTTAGAATAACATTGCCTAAATGATATTCAGAATGGGCAGGACTAAGTTTCAATTCCAGTTAGTTATACACATAGTTTATTCTCATAAGTAGTTAGAGTAACCATAATTTAAACTCATAAGTAGTTGGAGTTGGTCTTATACGAATGGCTGCTGTAACTCTTTAGAGTTCACAGGGCTTATCGTGGCCGGGGAGTTCATAAGTCGTGATCCATCAGAGGGGCCCAGTGAAGCTATCAGGGTTGTGAACTCGATAGGAGTTACACACAAAGTTCGCCGCAGTAACTCTCTAGAGTTCATAGGGGGTGCAAGGCTACCGTTGGCATACCAAATTTAAGGTCACCAGTTGATCAGTGGAAGGTCTCCTCCTTCAGAGACTTGCCCCCATGTGTTACTACTGAAATCAAACCAGAGATACTTCGGAAGCTCAGTTTTCCTTCGTCTGCAAGGTCAAACCCATTCACGAGGGACACTCTCCGGCCATCCTCATGACGCTACCTAAAACTATATAGACGACATGGGTCTTACATGACTGCTTTGTCAATTGCCCACATGGGTGCATATGAAGCTCTTTATGGGCTTTTTATGGCCACAGACTCCACTACTGCCCGAATGACACATATATGTTGCTGATAATGATAGGTCTTCTGCATGGTTAGCTGCATAAGGCTTGTTGACAATGATAGGTCTTCTACATGGTTAGTTGTATAAGGCTTTGCTAAACTGACTTAAATGATAAGCTGCCATCTCTGTCATTGACTTTACATTTGGTTAGCTATATAAATCAATAATTAATATTTCATCATTGCTAGTAGTTTTTTGCCAATATTCAAATTATATTTAAGATAATATTAGCTTAATGATGATAGTAATTTTGATAAGATAGGCTCATACTTGTACAAGCGATTATTGCTAATTTTGGTAATTATGGCGTTAATTGCTAATTTTGGCAATTATGGCGATATCCATTGACTTTTTCATCTGACTATCTATTCTCATGATTATCATTGGCACTAACCATTGGCGATAACCATCGGCATTATCATTGGTCATAATCATCGATGTTATCATTGACATTTTGGCGATTAGCAACATATATGTATTTGGCACTCTTCTCCTGATAGAATGACTGATGCTTTTGATATTCTTTTGATACACCTTAAAAATCTGAATTTCATTAATACTCAAAGAAAGAGAATATAACACTGAAAAGGAATATAGAGATCCATCTTTATTGTACTCTCGTCTGCCCCCTTTTGATTGAGAAGAATTACGGAGTTAAGCCACAAGTCTTCTGAATCAAAATTATACGCATATTCATGGTCAGTATATTTTTAAGAAACGGGCATTCACTGGTATACTTATACCCTGTCCATCTTGATCCACTACCCGATATGCTCCATTAGAATACACTTCCGATATTATATACGGGCAATCCCATTTAGGGTCAAATTTGCCTCCTGTCTTATGAGTGACGACTATCGGTCTTTTCAGCATTAATACCATATCACCCTTTTTGAAAGAACGATGCTTAACCCTTTTGTCAAAAGTGGCAAAAATTCTTACTTGATACAACTATAATCGCTGATGAGCTGCTAACCGCTTTTCATCCATCAGATTTGATTCAGCCAATCTGATCTTAGTGTTCTCATCTTCTGTCATTGACTGATGTACTGCCACTCTAAGTGAGGCAACTTGCATCTCCATAGCGATAACAGCTTCAACTCTGTAGAATAGAGAGTATGGCGTTGCTTTCGTGGCAGTACGGTGAGTAGTTCGATAAGCCCACAAAGCTTCTTGCAACTTCTTGTCCCAATCACGTTTGTTCCCTACAATAGTTTTCTTCAATATTTTCACAATTATTTTGTTAAAAACTTCGGCTAATCCATTAGCTGGTGGATAATAGGGTGTCAAGAACAAATGCTAAATATCGTATTTTCAGCATAATTTCTCCATTCTCTTATTTTTAAATGGCGTCCCATTATCAGTCACAATATTTTTTGGAATACCGTAACAATATATTATTGCATGTCATATGAAATTCACGACATCCCTCTCTTTAACACTTCTCAACGCTATAGCTTCAGTTCACTTGGAAAAGTAATCTGTGTGCACCAAGATATACTGTTTCCCTTTGGATGACAATGGATTTATGGGAACTGATAACATCGAGTCCCCAGGCTGCAAAGGGCCAAGAAGCCACTGATCGATGCAAATCTTCAGGAGCTACATGTATTATATCACCATGTATTTGGCATTCATGACATCGTCGCACATAATTAATTTCATCATGGAACATCGTAGGCTAGTAATATCTCATTCGATGTATTCAATAAAACAAATTCCTACTAGGCTAATGAGCTCCACATTCTCCTGAATGTGCTTCACCCAATATTTGATTCACCTCCGTCGTATCCAAAGGTCGCAATATTACCTCGTTGTAGGATTTCTTATAAAGTTCCTCATTACACATAATGAATTTCTTTACTCTTTTCCTTATTTGCATCTTTCGGGCAGGATCGTCCAGTAGGATATCATATTTGTGATAATCCACAAAAGGCTGGCACCAATCATCAATCGTGACCTATAAACATGATACGGGAAGTATCTTAACAATCTTGGCATCATCAGTAAGTGGTATAAACCTTCTTTCTTCACTTTTTACTTGTAGAGGGCTCTGATTAGAACAAGCTAAGGCTGCAGCCAGACTAGCCAAAGCATCTGCCCTTGCATTTTCTGACTTGGGTATGTGTTTGACTTCAACATCTTGAAATTGCTCCATAAGCTGTTGTGCACGGCGATACTACTGGAGGAGTTATTGCTTCCTTACTTCAAATTCTGTCGTGAGCTGGTTTATTACTAGCTTAGAATCGTTAAAAATCTGCAATGCCCTTATCTTCGTTTCCTAGGCTATTTCCATCCATATAATGAGGGCCTGATACTCAACCTCATTATTGGTGCATGTTACACCTAATGTAAAATAATATGGCAATAGATCGCCTTGTGGACTAATAAATATTACCCTAGCACCAGTTCATGAAGTTCTGGAAGCACCATCAAAATACATCTGTCATAGGTCGCATAGTTCTGTCATCATCACCTGTTCATCTTGAAAATCATCGTTGTAAGTGCTACGATTTCATATCCCTTTAGTTGTCAAATTTTATGGTGCTAAAACCTATATCCATGTCTTGTATATCTTGTGTTTTATGTTTGAAGACTATTCATTACAATCAAGACATTGCATTGCATGACAAGAACTTAAGTGAAGAACGTTTCAAGTCATGGATAAAGAATTCAAGAAAAGAAGTTTTCAAGTATGCATGCTCAAGATACAATCAAGTTCAAGTATAGTAGAAGATTTTGTCAAGTCAAGATCAAGCTCAAGAAGGCCGACTACAAGTTTTGTATATTCTCAAGATTCTCTTAAGGGTCATCTGAGTGTACAGACTTTCAATGTCCATCTCACTTTTAAGGTTTTTTTGACCTTAGATTGACCTTAGGATGGGCTTTACATTAGGTCATTTTGGATACATAACTCATATATTTTTAATATGCTTGTTTGGGGTGTTCTAAGACCAGTCCTAGGGACTTCAAGACTAGTCCTAGCTCTGCTACGACCAGTCTTAAGTTTTTTAGGACCATTCCTAAGTTGTTGAAGATTTTCGGATCTTTCTGGCTGTCATACGACTAGTCCTGGACATCTTACGACCAGTCCTGTGCATTCTACGACTCATCTTTCGACCAGTCGTAGCCCTACGACACAAACTCCAGCAACCATTTTGAGGGTCCTATGACCGGTCGTAGGTGACCCATGACCGGTCGTAGGTGGCCCACGACCGGTCGTAGACCACCCAGAATCGGTCGTGGAACAGTAAAATCTTATCCTGCGGAAATCTTTAAAAATCTTTGAAGCTACGACCAGTCCTACGATCCTAAGACCAGTCGTAGACGGGATTTTTCAGGCTATAAATAGAGCACGAACTTCAGAGTTTTAGCAATTCAATTCAATTCAATTCAAGCAATCTTTATGCTATTCTCTGAGATAAGTTTGTGTTTATTTTAAGCTACTTTGGGCTTATTTAATATTCCTTTTGCTAGCTTATTTTTATTTGATTTCAATCTTCATTCCAATCTTATTAGAAAAGGGGAATTTCTGATATTCCTTCTTCTTGGATTCAAAATCAAATAGAACTAGCCCTTTTGATTTAAAATCAATTAGACTTATAACCATTCTTAAAGTGAGTATTGGACTTTGAACGTTGAATCGAACTTCTACTCCGATTGGTTCTACCGGGCTTCTTCAAAAGGTGATTCAGGTATTTTATATTTTTGTAATTTACTTTCTTTGGTTTTGTTTGAGATTTTTCAGAAAAATCTCATTGTATTAGTTATCTGAGGAGAGCCAGAAAACTCAGATTGTAGGGTTTTTGGATTGTGTAAGCCCGAGATCAAAGACACAATTGTGAAGGTTTTAAGTGAACCTGTGAAACCTATTATTGATAATGCATGCTAATATCCCCTGTGTGAGGATATTAGGAGTGGAGTATCATTCTGTGTGGCTGTTGGATAACAGTTGGTGTACACATAGGCGAACCACTATATATCGTTGTGTTGTGGATGTGTTTTACTCTTTCATTCTTTTATTCATTCTGTTTTGTGGAGAGTGTTTGTGGATGAATGTTGTAATCACTTCTAGCAAGTGTGGATGAATGTTGTAATAACTTAGGATTTATTTTCTGCAAGTTATTTTGATTTTCTTGCTTTTTATTCCTCATTAGTTTGTGATACAAAGGGCGTTATAGAAATAAGGTTGTCCTACCTTAAACCTTTGGTTTTTGGTGTAAGGTTGTCCTTAGAACTGATAAAGTATCATTCTCTTTATTTTAGGCTATTGAGATTATTTTATATTCAGCATTGTGCTTTATTTCTTTTATTATTCCACTGTTATTAGTTTTATTTGGCATTGCCCTATTCACCCCCCCTTTAGGGCATATAGCTAGGCCCTTTCAAGTGGTATCAGAGCCTAATAGCTCGTGCTTATTGTTTATTTATTGGATTTATTTCCTGAGCTAACGATCTAAGCTATATTAAGATGTCAAATTGTGATAGCCTATCAATCACTAGGCCACCACCCTTTAATTGCACAAACTATGCTTATTGGAAAGCCAGGATGAGGATCTTCCTTAAATCCTTGGATGAAAGTGTGTGGCTGGCCACAGTGAATGAATGGAACCCTCCTTTCACTAAAGTAACTAATGACGATGGTTTAAAAATAATGAAAGTAACAGCTTATTCTCTTTGGACCACACTTCAGAAAAGTGAAAGTAGTGCTAATGCAAAAGCACTAAATGCAATTACTTGTGCATTATCACCAGATGAATTTAAAAGAATCATCTCTTATGAAAACACAAAACAAGCATGGGATGTATTAGAAATGACACACGAGGGTACATCTATTGTCAAGAAATCTAAAGTCCAACTCCTCACAACTAAATTTGAAGAAATTCATATGGAGGAGAATGAGATGTTTATGGACTTTTACACTAGATTGAATGACATTGTGAACTCTATGTGGGGTCTTGGTGATAGAATCCCAGAAAGTAAAGTGTGCATAAAGATACTGCGTTCACTTCTTGAACGGTTCAACTCTAAAGTGACTGCGATTTAGGAACTTCATGATGCAGATAGCATGAGGGTTGAGGAACTAGTTGGTTCACTTCAAACCTATGAGTTGTCCTTTAAAGCTCCTAAAGGAAAATCAATTGCTCTCAAATCATCTAAAAATATTTCACAAGAGAGCACTTCGGATTTAGAAAATTTCGAAGATGATATGGCACTTTTAGCAAAAAAGTTTTACAAAATTTTCAAAAGTTAATTTTCAAAAATCAAATGATAAGAGACGATCTAAACCTATAACTCGAAAATCTTTGAAAGATAGTCAATGTTACAACTGTCAAGAGTATGGGCACTTAGCTAACAAATGTCCTAAAAAGGAAAAATCAAAAAAGAAAAGCATGATGGCTACTTGGGATGAATCATCTGATTCTGAATCCTCTTCTAAATCAGAAGATTCTGAAACCGAGTCGGGCGATGATGTTAAAGCCCTTATGACTCTAGCAAAGATCACTTTTTCAGATAATGATGATATATCTAGTGAAGAAAACCTGAATAGTGATTGTGATAATGAAGATGATCTTCAGGATGCTTATAATCCCTTTATAAGGAGAGTTGTAAAATTGTTGTCAAGCTTAAATTACAAAAAGAAAAATTTTCTAAGCTTAAGAAAGATTATGAGTCTCTTGTTTTAGAAAAGTATCATATTTTCGATTCTTTTGAAAAGACCAAATGTGATTTAGATTTCAAAACCTCCAAAATTGAAGATTTGAGATCCAAAAATGAGAAACTCAAAAATGTGGTAGCTTCTCTTCAGAGTTTGAAAGACACATGGAGATATGCCCATGGTGATCCTAAATTGGAAAAAATATTGTCTGGATCAAGAAAATGTGGCGATCGATCTGGGTTGGGCTATGATAAGGATACATCTCCTAAACAAAAGAACATTGCTCCTAAATTTGTAAAAGGAGAGTCTTCAATCTCAAAAGAAAAGTATACTTATCAAGGTTTTTCCAAAAATTCAAGGACTTTTCAAAAACCAAAAGGTAGCTATATCAACTTTAATTTTCAAAACTGAAATCCTTTGGCTGAGAAAATAATTGATCTTCTTAAGGAGCTATTAAAGTCTAACTCTATAGGTCTCTCCTATAACATCAGATAGAAAAAGACCATCTATACTCCTAAACCCAAAACAGTTATGAAATGGGTTCCTAAAGTTGCCAGCTTGGTTTCCCACACTGCTTTCAAAGCTACAAGCCATTCAAAGTGGTACTTAGATAGTGGTTGCTCCAGGCATATGACAGGTGACAAAGCTTTATTCACCGATCTAAAAGATATGAATGACGGGTCAGTCACATTTGGTGATGGAAGCAATTGTAACATCATTGGCCAAGGTACAGTTCAACTTTATAATCTTCCCTTATTTAAGAATGTTTTATATGTTGAGGGCTTAAAACAAACCTATTAAGCATTTCTCAAATATACGATAACAACCATAGTATGAAGTTTTCTAATCAAGGTTGTGAGATTCTTAATAAAAGGGGTTCTGTTATATTAATTGGTCACAGAACTTCTGAAAACTGCTACATCGTTAGTGATGCAAGCTCATCTACTCAATCATGTTACACGGTCCATACCGATGAGTCAGAATTATGGCATAAACGCCTTGGACATGTACACTATCGGAACTTATTTAGATTGAGCAAAAGAGAACTAATTAGAAGTCTACCCAAATTGCAAAGAATAGACAAAATATGTGGTGAATGCCAGTTGCGCAAACAGATTAGGAGCTCTCACAAGAAAGTGAACTCCAATACCACATCTAGACCACTCGAGCTTCTCCATATGAATCTTATTGGACCAACCAGATCGGAGAGTCGAGGAGGTAAAAAATACATCTTGGTTATCGTAGATGACTATACAAGATTCACTTGGGTATCATTCCTAAAAGATAAAACTGAAACCCTGGATGAAGTGAAAAAGGTCATCAAATGAATCCAAAATGAGAAAGGTTCTCATGTTAGTAAGATCCGTAGTGATCATGGATCCGAATTCAAAAACTTTAGCTTTGAGAAATTCTGTTACGATCAAGGAATATCACATGAATTCTCTGTGCCCAAAACACCGCAACAAAATGGTATAGTTGAAAGAAAAAATAGAGTGCTTCAGGATATGGCTAATGTGATGTTGAATAGCATGAAGCTCTCTAGAAATCTTTGGGCTAAAGCAGTTAATACCGCATGTTATATTATTAATCGGGTTTATACCAGTAAATCTGATAATAAAACTGCTTATGAATTATGGTTTGAAAAGAAACCTACTGTCAAATACTTTCGGGTTTTCGGCAGCAAGTGTTATATTTTACGTGATCGTGAAAATTTGAGAAAGTTTAATACGAAGAGTGATGAGGGTATTTTTCTTAGTTATTCTTTAAACAGTCGAGCATATATGGTTCTAAATAAGAGAACTGGTGTGATTCAAGAGTTCATCAATGTGGTCATTGATGATCATTTGAATACACCAGCTCCGAGTTCAGATGATGATGAAGCTCTTATTATCAACAATCAAGATACCTCATCAAGTCAAAAAGAATCTGAACCAAGGACTGTTAAAGATCATCCAACCAATCAAATACTTGAAAACCGTCTCACTGGAGTTCTTACTCGCAAAAAAATTGAGAACATATGTAATTATGTTTATTTTACATCCCAAATAGAATTGGTCAATGTGAAAGAGGTACTTTCTAACGAAAATTGGATAGTTGCTATGCAGGATGAACTTAATCAATTTGTTCGTAATGATGTCTGGTATCTTGTTCGTGGACCTAAAGATAAACACATTATTAAAACAAAATGGATCTTTAAAAATAAGTTTGATGAGCTTAGAAATATAATATAAAATAAGGCTAGACTGGTTGTACAAGGGTACACTCAGATTGAAGGCATCGATTACGATGAAACCTTTGCTCCAGTCGCTTGCCTTGAATCAATCAGACTTTTTATTTCCATCGCATGCTTTAGAAAATTTAAGATTTATCAGATGGATGTAAAGAGTGCTTTCTTGAATGGCGATTAACATGAAGAAGTGTATGTTGAACAACCTTCAGGGTTTGAAGACCCTAAGTTATCTGACCATGTATTTCATCTCAAAAAGGCTCTCTATGGTCTAAAACAAGCACCCAGGGCATGGTATGAAAAATTGACTAAATTCTCACTTAGTCATAGCTTTCAAGTTGGAAGTGTTGATAAAACACTCTTTGTTAAAAAACATAACAATGATATTTTGATGGTTCAAATTTATGTTGATGATATTATTTATGGATCTACTTGTTCTAACATGTCTATTGAGTTTTCAGAGTTAATGAAATCAAGGTTCGATATGAGCATGGTTGGCAAACTTAACTATTTCCTAGGGTTGCAAGTAAAACAATAACCTGATGGAATTTTTATTTCTCAGACCAAATATGCTTCAAACTTGGTTAAAGGTTTGGATTTGAGAATGGTAAGAACTTTGATACTCCTATGAGTATAACGTTAAGACTCTCAAAAGACTCTACAGGTAAAGATATAGATCCTAAACTATATCGTAGTATGATTGGTAGTTTGTTGTATCTAACTGCTAGTAGACCTGATATCACATTTAGTGTTGGTATTTGTGTGAGATATCAGTCTAATCCTAAGGAATCACATCTTACTACTGTTAAACGGATTATTATATATGTTGCAAGTACTATAAATTTGGTTCTTTGGTATCCTTTTGATACTAGTGTTCAATTAGCTGGGTACTCAAATGCTAATTGGGCTGAAAATATCGATGATAGAAAATCAACCAGTGGTGGTTGTTTTTACATTGAAAATTGCTTAGTTTCTTAGTTCAGCAAGAAGCAAAGCTCAATATCACTCTCCACTGGTGAGGCTGAGTATATCGCAGCTGGATATGCATGTACTCAACTAGTTTGGATGAAACGCATGCTTAGTGATTATGAAATTAATCAAGATTCAATGATCTTACATTGTGATAATTCCAGTGCTATAAATATTTCCAAAAATCCAATCTAACATTCACGTACTAAGCATATTGACATTAGGTATCACTACATTTGTGAGTTGGTTGAAGAAAAAGTTATTTCCTTAGAATATATATCAATTGAAAATCAACTTGCTGATATATTTACTAAACCGCTCGACAAAAGCAGGTTTAATAAATTGAAATTTGATCTTGGTATGTGCATTTTACATTGAATATTCTTGCTTGCATGTATCATAGTCTTATATTTCATATTATATTTGTTTAAATTTTAAATTTTTGCATTAAAAATTATTTTTTGGTCGATACTCGACCGGTCGTGGAACTCGTGAGCCTGATATAATCTGGGGAAAATCCCCTTCTTCTTCATTTCCATTCCGACCTACGACGAGTCGTGGCTCGACCAGTCATAGGATTTCTTGTTTTTCTTCAAGGTAAGTCCTATTTCATCATTTTTCTTGAAGATTCATGCTCTCTATGCTTTGATTTGATCATTGTGTAGCTAGATTTCATCTCTTGTTCGATTTTTCAAGGGTTTCTTCTCAATTTGCTGATCTAGAGAAAACACATCTTTCTTTTTGTGTATTTCTCTTGCTCTTTGTATATCTTCTTGAATATGGATGCTAGAGGGAAAAAGAAAACATCCCATGGTCTATCTTCATCTAGATCTACGCCGATAACTAAACAGCACCTTCGGTCACTTGAAGATGATTCTCAAGATGTAAGAGATTTACGAGTCCGTAACATTATCGTTAAGCATACCACCGATCTCAATCACATTGCTCCATATGGTATTATCCCTCTCCTTGAATCTGTTAGCTGGTCTAACATTTTGCTTTAGGGTGGGCCTGCATACCAGTCCATTGCCTAATCAATGGTTGCATGCATCTCAGAATTTTCTCTTAATAATTTAACATTTTCAATTGATACTAAAGAAGAAAAATTTGAAGTAGACCGTCATTTGATATCAGGTATTATGGATATACCTATTAATGATGAAGGTATACCGATTCATACTTTATACAACAAACCATCTGAATCAGAAAAATGCATGTTAACAAGAGATTTATGCAAAATTGATGCACAATGGACACACAAAGGGAATGCGCTCCCTTCAAAGTATCTGTTACCTAGATACAGAGTGTTACATCATTTCTTCATTTCCAATGTGTATCCTCGGTCCGGTAATAAAACCGAGTTGACTTCTTTCATGGTTCGTGTGTTGCATACTATTGCTTCTAGTACCATGGTCTGTCTTCCTTATTTGATCCGTTATTTTATTATTCAGTTTCGTCTCCATCCGGGTCATAGTGATATTTCGTTCGGTTATCTTATGACTATTTTAGCCACTCACATGCTTGTCGATAAACTTGTTAATGAGGCACCAATTCATCATCTTATTTTCAACAATTCTAATCTTAATAAGATGAAATTGGATCTGTCCCCTGGCCAAGTTGATGAAGGTGGTGTTGGTGGTGAAGCCGAAAATGAAGGGGAAGCTGGCGATCTTCCTCAACAAGATGTTAATATGGATGACATATTTGATGATATAAAAACTGATTCACCTAATGATCTAGATTATGATCCATCTGGTTATGATGCACGCCTTCGTGTATTGGAGGAAAAGGTTGATAACATGAGTATAGCCAATGATATGCAATTTAAGTACATACAAAAATATCTTCGTCGCATTAATAGGGGCTTACACCAGATTGATCCGACTATCCCTGCTCCCTCCTCTAGATCAGATTAGGTGAATTATCTTTTGGATAGTATAACATTATTTTTTATTTTGGATATATATTATGGATTATGGTTTGATAACATTGTCTTTTAGATATTGTATTTTGGATTATGGATTATGGCTTGATGCTTCAGGTTTATATTATGTTCTTTCATATCTCTTTCTCATTATCTACTTTTTACTCTCTATGTTCTCATTCCTATTATGACTTTTCCTTGTCATTTTGTGACAAAAAGGGGGAGTAGTAGAGCTAAAGTAAAAAGGGGGAGTAATTTGTTTGGATTGATTGATTGAGAAGGATATGTGGATATGTCTATTAAGAATATGGAGTCTTGATGTTTTCATGTTGTTTACTATTTATATAAGAAGTACTCATATTACTCAGGGGGAGTAGAGTAATTTGTGATTTTATGGTTCATCATTCCTTATTATCTTCTATGCTATGTGTTTTGTCACAAATTTGACAAAGGGGGAGATTGTAAGTGCTATGATTTCATATCCCTTTAGTTGTCAAATTTTATGGTGCTAAAACCTATATCCATGTCTTGTATATCTTGTGTTTTATGTTTGAAGACTATTCATTGCAATCAAGACATCGCATTGCATGACAAGAACTTAAGTGAAGAACGTTTCAAGTCATGGATAAAGAATTCAAGAATAGAAGTTTTCAAGTATGCATGCTCAAGATATAATCAAGTTCAAGTATAGTAGAAGATTTTGTCAAGTCAAGATCAAGCTCAAGAAGGCCGACTACAAGTTTTGTATATTCTCAAGCTTCTCTTAAGGGTCATCTGAGTGTACACACTTTCAATGTCCATCTCACTTTTAAGGTTTGTTTGACCTTAGATTGACCGTAGGATGGGCTTTACAGTAGGTCATTTTGGATACATAACTCATATATTTTTAATATGCTTGTTTGGGGTGTTCTAAGACCAGTCCTAGGGACTTCAAGACTAGTCCTAACTCTGCTACGACCAGTCTTAAATTTTTTAGGACCAGTCCTAGGTTGTTGAAGATTTTTGAATCTTTCTAGCTGTCCTAGGACCAGTCCTGGACATCCTACGACCAGTCCTGTGAGTTCTACGACTCATCTTTTGACTAGTCGTAGCCCTACGACTCAAACTCCAGCAACCATTTTGAGGGTCCTATGACCGGTCGTAGGTGACCCATGACCGGTCGTAGGTGGCCCACGACCGGTCGTAGACCATCCAGGACCGACAGTGGAACAGTAAAATCTTATCCCGCGAAAATCTTTAAAAATCATTGAATCTATGACCAGTCCTAGGATCCTAAGACCAGTCGTAGACGGGATTTTTCAGGCTATAAATAGAGCACAAACTTCAGAGTTTTAGCAATTCAATTCAAATCAATTCAAGCAATCTTTAGGCTATTCTCTGAGATAAGTTTGTGTTTATTTTAAGCTACTTTGTGCTTATTTAATATTCCTTTTGCTATCTTATTTTTATTTGATTTTGATCTTCATTCCAATCTTATTAGAAAAGGGAAATTTCTTATATTCCTTCTTCTTGGATTCAAAATCAAATAGAACTAGCCCTTTTGATTTAAAATCAATTAGACTTAGAACCATTCTTAAAGTGAGTATTGGACTTTGAACGTTGAATCGAACTTCTACTCCGATTGGTTCTACCGAGCTTCTTCAAAAGGTGATTCAGGTATTTTACATTTTTGTAATTTACTTTCTTTGGTTTTGTTTGAGATTTGTCAGAAAAATATCATTGTATTAGTTATCTGAGGAGAGCCAGAAAACTAAGATTGTGGGGTTTTTGGACTGTGTAAGCCCGAGATCAAAGACACAATTGTGAAGGTTTTAGGTGAACCTGTGAAACCTATTATTGATAGTGCATGCTAATATCCCCTGTGTGAGGATATTAGGAGTGGAGTAGCATTCTGTGTGGCTGTTGGATAACAGTTGGTGTACACACAGGTGAACTACTATATACCATTGTGTTGTGGATGTGTTTTACTCTTTCATTCTTTTATTCATTCTGTTTTGTGGAGAGTGTTTGTGGATGAATGTTGTAATCACTTCTAGCAAGTGTGGATGAATGTTATAATAACTTAGGATTTATTTTCTGCAAGTTATTTTGATTTCCTTACTTTTTATTCCTCATTGGTTAGAAATAAGGTTGTCCTACCTTAAACCTTTGGTTTTTGGTATAAGGTTGTCCTTAGAACTGATAAAGTATCATTCTCTTTATTTTAGGCTATTGAGATTATTTTATATTCAGCATTGTGCTTTATTTCTTTTATTATTCCGCTGTTATTAGTTTTATTTGGCATTGCGCTATTCACCCCCCCTCTAAGGCATATAGCTAAGCCCTTTCAATCATTTATCATTTCGTTATCCGACACGGGATGGGCTGCCAAGAAATCCACCATTGCTTATCCTTTTATTGCTCTTGCCAATTCATATGTTATTGCATATTCTGATAGTAAAAGCATCCACTTGGCCCATCTCCCTGATAGCATCAACATTGTTATTAATAATTTTACAGGATCCACTCGCGAAATCAAACTTATATCATGGGAGAGATGATAATGTCTTAATTTTTGAACTATAAAAATTAAAGTTGGGCACACTTTCTTGACATGCACATAATTTCATTTGGCTCCCACTAAAGTTCTGCTCAGATAATACAATGCGATTTCCTTCCCTTGTTTATTCGCTTGTGCTAGCAAAGCCCCTAATGAATTTTTTGATGTAGAAATATAGAGAATAAGGGTTTTACCTTTCATAGGAATTGCCAATACTGGGGGATGTTTCAACAACTCTTTAATTGAATGGAATGCATTTTGACATAACTGGTCCCATGCAAATTCCACTCCTTTCTACATTAGATGAGAAAATGGTTGACACCTTCCTGCCAAGTTTGAAATAAAACGGTGAATATATGTCAATTTTTCTTGTAAACTCTTTAATTCCTTTAGTGTTTTTAGGGGTGACATTTCTTATATGGCTCTGATCTTTCTTAGTTCGATTTCAATTCCTCAATGCTTAGTGACAAAACTGAAAAACTTGCCTGACGAAACGCCGAATGCACATTTAGAAAGATTCATCTTCAGCTCTTCTTTCTAAGACGACGAAATACTGAAATTAGATGCTCACAATATTCTTCATGATCATTTGATCGAACCATCAAATCATCTACATAACATTCGACATATTTGCGCATCATATCTTGGAATACATTTTACATCGCTCTCTGATATGTTGCACCCGCATTTTTGAGACCAAACGGCATGACTTCGTAACAGTAAATTCCCAGCAAGGTTCTAAATGTCGTAGCTTCCTCATCTTCGGGAGCCATTCTTATTTGATTATATCTCACATAGCCATCTATAAAGGACATGATAGAATATTTCGTCGTACTATCGATTAACAGCACTATAATCGGCAGTGGGAAGTCATTTTTGGGACATTCTTCATTTAAGTCCCTGAAGTCGACACATACTCTAATTTGTCCACTCTTCTTTTTCACTGGGATGATATTCGATATCCAGTTGGGATATTTGACTTCCCTGATGAACCCAACTGTGATGATTTTGCCCACTTCTTCTTCAATCAAAGGAACCAACTCCGGATGGAATCTTCATTGTGCTTGCTTAATCGGCCTCTTATCTTAAGAAATATTTAACCGATGCACTGTCACTGATGGTTCTAGGCCCGACATTTCAGTATATGTCCAGGCAAATACATCTTTATTTTCTTTTAAAAGTCTCACATTCCGATTAGCCTCCTGCTCGAAAAGACCAACACTTATGAATATGTTCCGAGGTTCTTCTTTTGTCCCTATGTTTATTTCTCGTAAGCTATCGATCGTCGGTTGTCCCCATCTTCTATTTACTTGGGAGCCACTTTGAGATGTTTAATCATTTCAATTTCCTCTTTTTCTGTCACCCCTACGGTGATTGTGTTTACTGAGGATTCCCCTCCCAACCTGTGAAATGTTTCATGTTTCTTCTCATCAACCCCAACTGGGATCAAAATACCTTTTTCACTATTCAAACCAGCTGGCTCTCCATAATCAAAGCCCATATTCTTCATTATTCTTTTGCTAGCTGAGTTGTACCTTTCCAAATCTTCGGATGTTTACTTTGTAAATTTCATCTTATTATCTCCCCATGCTTCTATCTCCCCTTTTGACATTACATAGAAGTCAATAGGTTTAGGGTTCTTATTATTGACCTCAACATGGAACCTTTTAGGCATAATTGAGAATGGCTTCTTCCTTTCGGCTTGCGGTAAAGGCATCGTATAATTTTCTTACAAAATTTTTAACTGCTCGGGTGACAATAATGTCGATGGAGGTTGTCCTGGTCATCTCAAATGTTTTGGTACAAAATAGAATTTCTATTTTACCTTCTCTTTTTTTGACATCGCTATCTTTGCAATTCTATTTTGTGTTGTTATAGTGCTATCTTTCATCATTTCATTGTTATTGCTTTTCTCGTTATTTCCTATGGCGAATTCGTCATAATAACTGGCATCAGCAAAGAAAGATTTTGCCTCTGTATATGGCTTTGCATCAGCCATCACCTTACACTGAACCCCAGTTTTACAATACTTAAAACATTGGTGAAGCGTTGACAACACGATGCCATATTGATGCATCCATGGTCTTCCTAAAAGGGGATTATATGTTGTTACTGCATCGATAACATGATAAACAACATCTGTTATCTGTTCCCTTATTTCCAATGTCAACGTGATTTTGTTGAGTGCTCTTTGTCCATCTTGGTTGAACCCTTATATCATCATCCTACCGGGGAGCAATGAGAGCGGTGATATTCAAGTTCACTTAACATCATTAGTGGTAGTAAATTCACTACAGACCCATTGTCTAACATTATTCACTTTATTTGTTTATTGCCAACATGGACTTCATCCATCAACAGTCTATTATGATCTTCACCACAGATTAAGTCTTAGTCAAAGAAAGAAACGATTGACATATAATTGTTTCGTTCGTTGTGTTTTATCTCTATAAGCAATGCTCTCCTTACATTATTATTTGATAGGGCCTGTATTAGAATGTTTCTAGAATTTTTTGACAATCGTAGCACGTCATATACACTTAGCCGAGGTGGTATGCCTTTTAAATGACTAACCACATCGTTGGCCACCCCTTCCACCTTATCTTCCTTTTTCTCTGATACCATCATGGACCTCTTCGTGTATCTCTTTCCTTATTACCTATGCGTTCTACTGTAGGGACTCTTTACCCTTTTTTCGGAACGTAATGTGACCATCGTAGCTTTACCCATTCGTTCAAGAGGATAATGGTCACCCATTCTTCTATAGTAATTTGAATGCGTATGCTCCTGTCAGAGATGATGTGAAATTTTAGCTGGTGCTTATTTATAAATAGATTCTACTTTGGAGATGAAAGGGAGGATGTTTCCACTGAGAGTCACCATTTTAGCGTCTTATAAGATGCCAAATGGTGATAAAATCCTCTAAGTTATCCTTAAACTAACATTAAATAAGAGAAAAGTCCTCAGCAAAGTCGTCATTTTGTTTCGACTAGAAACGAAATGCATTTGATTAGGGAGAATTTCTTACTTAACATTAATAAAGATAGAACAAAGAGAATATTCATCAATTTCATTTATTTTTGAGTTCATTACATCCTCTTAATCCTCTGATTCCAAGATAGAATCTCTTTAACCAAAAAAAGAATACATGAAGCCAAATATAATTAAAATGTAAATTTTGGCAGCATTCTGGTGCATTTTTATCAAATCTCCAGGGGAGACGAGTTGTGATGGTTTCCTCTACTGTGATCCCTTAGAAATATCCAAAATGTCTTGATCATCTGTCAGAAATTTCAGCATAATAATTGTAACACCCCGGATTTTGGCCAATCTGGGATTTGACGTCCTTAGGCAATGGGTCAACTAAAACACCTGGAAAATCGCTCAGAACCCAATTTCATAGCCAAAGAAACCACTTAGGATTAATTCCTATGGAAATTTAGCGTAAGTTAGCTAGCGCAACGCTGGAGTAGCTGGGAAACAGTCCCTGATCACTTTAAATACGTTCTACAAGACCCAAATCGAGTAGAACGTATGACTCCATAATACTCTATAACCTTGGATCAAACTCTAAGCCGGTTTGTTCTCTGGACCACTTTGAATTCTTGTATTGGATTTAGACCGCGCGTCGAAAGTCCGTTACTTCCTATCTTAGACCGTTAGAACCGCCCAGCTGGACTTGACAATCATTTCGAAAATCAAGTCAAACCGATAATCACAGACTATTTCATTGAGCCCGGACTGAAGAGACCGCGAATAGGGACAGAATTGGAATTTCAAATTCAAATCTGGCACACGACTTAACACGTCAGTATTAAGCGTTCTGACCGTCAGAATTCATCCAGATTACACCCTCGGATCAGGAAAAATTTCTATTTATTATTATGAGACTTTCAGCCCTGATCTACGTGCGGTGACCGCTGAACTGAAACTGGTCCGCCACGTGCGATCTGCGAACCCTGCCGGACTGAAAACTTAATACGTGCTATATCTGGTACGCATGAGCTTAAGTCCGATCGCATTCGACCAGGGGACCACCAGAAATCATCTTTTGGACTGAAACAGCCCCGCTTTGGTTAAACATCAAGTGAACTTTGTTCCCGAGCCTATTCCGGGCATTTTTAAGCTTATAAAAGGGGTTGAAACCCTCTCATATCTCTCCCATCCGAATTTGGGAAAAGTCCTAGATTGAGGGAGAGAAAAGGTGAGAGATTGTGAGAGAGGTGGGAGAGAATTTCCTGCTGCTGGTGCTACCTGCTACACGTGTTTAAGCCACGCGATCCAAGCACTTTTCCGGCGATTCCTCCACATTTTCAGGTAAGAAATAGCCCTAGAAGTTGCTGATTTGATGTTTCTTCCGTTCCATAGCTTGATAGTTTGTAAATCTCATAAAACAGGTTCTCTTATCGCTGTAAACGAAGCGTATACGCTCCGTTCGAATTTCAACATCCATAAGAGACAAGGTGCGGATATTAGACGCTTTGATTGACTGTTTCCAAAGCTTTCAATGTCGTTTAATAGTAGATTCTTGACGGCAACGCCGTTTAACATGTACAACATGCTCTCCGTTTCCCGTTTCGTAAATTAACGAAGAATATGAGATTTAGGGCATTTTAGTCATTTGTAGGAAGTATGGTCTACATGCATATTTTGCTGACGTGATTGACATGGTTTGTTGCCACATTAGGGAGTTAGGAATGCTTGCATAATCAGTTTGGCGAAGAGATTCGCCTAGTTGCGCACTTTGGGTCGACATACTATATGTAGACTTAAGTGTGTAGTGTATGTGTTTGTATAAATGCTTGTATTAGTATGTATTGAATTAAACGATGTTATGTAGTAGTTTGAGAATGATTTCTTGATTAATATGCTGACCTAAATGATTTCCTACATGTTGACCATATGCATGATTCCATTACATGCATGGAATGTATGTGTTTGAAGATTTGCTTAAGTTGAATGTTATAACATGTGTTAACATGCTCACATGATTGTATTTCAATTCCGATACCTTTGCATATATTGTTAATGTGATTTCATAGATGTGTGGGACTAGACTTAGTCCAGGCAGTCGGTAACCGAGCGAATTCGTGGCTGACTGGTCATAGCCACGAACGACGCGTCGATGAACGTGATTCGTGTTTAGAGTTGGCGGCAGTGGTTAGGCCACGCGAAGTGTTTTACGCACTTCATGTCGTTCGACTTGAGATGCGATCACGCTAGTCGAGCCCATCAAGTAACCCGACTGGCCGATGTATATTCACCTTGTATGAGTCATAACTGCTTGAACCTAGGGTACTGAACTTACCATTGTAAACCCTGTTAACCATGGTACCTTGATCCACGAAGACTCATGAGCCGGGCATGGTGGTATGGGACACCGTGGTCGAGCTGTTGGCCTACGCTGGGGCCACAAACCTCCCCGTAGTGACCAGTGAGCACCTAGACTCGTGAGCAGATTATGGTGGTATGGGACATTATATTCTAGCTGTCGGCCTACACTGATCAGGCGACGAGCCCTTTGTAGTGACCGCGAGCGTATTCTGAGTCCACGGGAGGCGACGACCCTTCCGTTGCAGTAGAGTACGGTAGGCCTGTATTGATAAGGTGATAGGGGAGCGGTGCAACGAGTGCGAGCAACAGCCCTGGCAGCCCTTGCAGCGACCTACGAAATATACATCGTATGAGATTACTAAGAGTGACGACCCTAGACAGGATCTGTGTTGGGATTGATATAAGGGAAGTACCTTAGTTTCCCAATCCTGCTGTTTGAATGGACTAATAATAACTTGAAAATCATATCACCATAGCATTGCATGTGCCTGGAAGATGTGGAGCACTCTAGGGAGTGTGGCATGACGCGGTCGTAAGATGTTGCCGCATGAGGGTGATCGTCGGTGAGGGCATACATCACGTCATGTCATAATTGCATTAGCAACAGTATTAGGATTATTTGATTTATTGCTTTACTATTATCGCGTGATTGATTTGAGAACATGTTAATCCTTGCTCTATTATTCCACTGAGTTAGCTACTCACTCCCACGTTACGGGACGGTGTTCCTGGACACCCACCAGACCTTTTGTGATTGCAGATGATGGCGTGGCCTGCGAGGCGGAGCTGGACTTGATGATGATGAGGAGGATCCCTCCTTTATGCATGTTCTGATTGACGGGATTACAGGGAGGTTGATTAGATATTTTGACATTTGTCATTTTATATTTTTAGCTCACTCATGTATATTCGTTTCATCTACTTTTGGAGTATACATGTATGTATATAACCTGGTAACATGTTCACACTCTGGAGACATACAACAGTTTATATATGTTATACATACTATTACAGATTTCCGCTGGTTAATTTAACTGTCTCTGGAGTATGATATGTTGTTCTGGTTTAATTTCACTCATGTTTAATACATTATCACAGACAACATTCAATCATACATATCTATGTTGCATAAATAACATTTTGGAACTCGGGAGTTGGGTTTTTGCTCGACCCCCTGATTTTCGGGATGTTACAATAATTGCCCTCAAAGATAACTTGCGCAACTCATAAAAGAGTTGCCTGGCTAGCAAGTTGTGCGGACCCGTGCAACTCACTATGAGCTATGCAGTCTTCCTTCTCCCTTCTGCCCTTAGTACCTGTCAGAGAGACTAATCTCTTAAACATCCAATCCCCCCAAATGAAGGGGTGAGGGGATATTTATAGGCATTTTCACATGTGAGCCCTCGATTCTTGCGCCATGGACCCCACCTCGAATCCCTAAGTCCTCTTTCTTCTAATGGAGCCTACGCGTCCCAACGCAACTCGAGTGAGTTGCATGGACATGCACAACTCAGAACTTGTGCAACCCTTCCTCTCCTTTCATACATTTCCCTCCTTAATCACTTTTGATGCCCTAATAGTGGATCATTTCATATGTTTATATGTCATTTTCTCGAATAGTCTTAGACCTTGTTTGACTAGTCCAAGTACTGGTTCGACTAGTCTAAGAGTTTTCTCAACCAATCCAAGGTTTGTTGTAATTTTTAGAATTTTCTGTTGGACTTTCGACCAGTCCTGGAGACTGCTCTACCAGTTAAGTGAGCAATGCTCAACCAGTCGTGCAGGCTCGAATCAAAGTCTAGCAAGCATTTTTGGTCCCACTCGACCAATCGAGTGCAGTACTCGACCAGTCGAGCAGGCCACTCGACCAGCCGAGTAATGACCTTATCTTATTGCACCAGAAAATTTAAAATTTTGTTGGTCCTTCGACCAATCAAACCAACCAGTCGAGTGAACAGTATTTTTACCTATAAATAGAGCACGAATTTTAAATTTTATTCATTCATAAAAGCAAAATCAAGGCACCACTCTAAGAGATAAGTTTGTGATATTTTGAAGCTATATTGTGGTCTTTTAATATTCTCTTTAATTAGCTCTTGTTATTTGATTTTGAGATCTTTATTCCAATATTACTTTAAAATGGGATTTATGATTTCCCCTTTCTTAAGATCAAAATCAAATCAAGCTAGCCTAGGTTGATTTAATTAAAAATCATTTAGAACTAGAACCTTTTCATTTGTGAGACTGGACATTGAACATCTTCGTCTGCATCAGATCAGTTCTACTGGGTTTCTTCAAAGGAGAATTTCTAGATAAGTACATTTACATTTTGTATATCTTTTTAGTTTTGAGGTTGTGCCAGAAAAATATCTTTTGGTCGGTCTGAGGTGATTCGGGAAATCTTAGAGTGTGGAGTTTTTAGAATTGTGTAAGCCCAATCAAAGACACAATTGTGAAGGTTTTAAGGTGAACATTTGAAAACCTTTTTCATAGTAAACTCTGATATCCCGAGGGAGTTGATATTAGGAGTGGAGTAGTTGTGTGACTATTTTCTAACAGTTGGTGTACACATAAGCAAACCACTATAATTTCTGGTGTTGTGGTGGATGATTGAATGTGCTTATGCATGTAAATGTTATAATTTATTTTCAGCACATGTGATGAATGGTGTAATTTATTTTATACACTCGTGGGAATGTTTTAATAACTTATTTTATTTTATTTGCTATTTCCTTTGCCTCTTTATTGGTTTGGGTTTTTGATACCAACAAATGTTCTAGTAAGGTTATCCTACCATAAGCCTTTGATTTTTGGTGTTAGGTTGTCCTTAGAACTAAGTTTGTATCAACCTCTCAATACTAGTACATTTGAGGTTGCTATTTACTTGTGCTTCTTTATTATTTATTTGTTCTCTTATTCTTTAAATTCTGCATTTATTTTTTAAATTTGGCATAGTCCTAATTCAACACCTGCCCCCCCCCCCCCCCCCACCCCACCACCACTAGGACATATAGCTCAGCCTTTTAAGATATTGAGAACCAATTTTTGAGAATTTTGTCCACCTTAAAAGAAGAAAAGAACCAATGAAAAATAGGATATTGTCAAAAAGGGTCATGTATCATGAAAAGATTGAAAAAGTATGAAAAATAATGGAAAATATTAAAGAAAAGAGAAAAAATAAAAAGACTAAATGAATACAAATGACCTTTGATATAAAATCAAAAACTAGAAAAAGAAGGAAAAGGGGATAAATTCAGAATCAGTACTTGAGTTTTCAAATAACTTTGAAATGATGAGCATGGATAACATTATGGAAAGAGAGTATTTTCACTGAGCACTTGAAAAACTTGATATGCGAACTATGCTCTGACCTAATGGATAAAGGACTTTTTTGATTGATTGCTTATGTGATTAGACTCCGGGTCTTCAAAATCTCACTTTCTCATATTAAGTTTACTCATTCATACTTGATTACACAAAAGATTATTTTCTGATAAAAGTTTGAACATTGTGCATTAAAGTTCATTTTTTCGCATAATTTACTCCGGACTTAGCAAAATGCTGGTTGGAGATTGTGTTGTGGGTCAAATATTACATATTAGAGCCCATTTATTACTTGGTTTTATGAACATGATCATACTTAATGTTCTATTTTAATCATGTTTGTGTTGTAAGGTGAATTCAAGAGCTTGGATTGAGAAGGATGTTAAAAGCATAGATTTAACACTCAAGAATCACCAAAACCATGAATGGATCTTTCAAGACTAAGAATGAAGAATTCACATGCCAAAGATCAATGAAAGCCAAGTCAAGAATGAAAAGAATCAAAGTTTTAAATTGAATTTGTGTAATCCTTGACTAGTCCTAGCTCCTACTCGACCAATTCGTACCCAGCTCGACTAGTCGAGGAAACCTTGACTCGAACTCCAACATTAAAATCCTCTAAAATCAGGTCATCCTCGACCAGTCGAAAGAAACCCTCGACCAGTCAAAGGTGACCCTCGACCAGTTAAGGGTTGTCCTCATCCAGTCTAAGGTTACGTAGATAACACACAAATTGCAGAAATTTGCAGTGCTTTCAGGAAATTTCCAACTCGGTGCAAAAGTTTAAGTGGTAAAACTATAAATAGGGGTCCCTAAGGCATCCCTAGTCATCATCTAGGGTTTGGGGAGTGGAGCAAAAGCGTGGCGAAGCCGTCGCCAAGAGTTTTTCTTCCTTTTCCTTAGTTGTTTTTATGCTTTTCTTAAGAGATTCTAGTTTAATCATGTCTATGGTTGGCTAAACCTCTTAACTAGGGCTAAGAGGTGAAACTTATAGCGTGATGGGATGTTTCTATTACTTTGATTCATATTTATATTAAACTCACTTCTATTCTAGTTTGATTATAAGGAATACTTTCGGTTTTTAATAGTTTGTTGTGACTTAAATTACAATAGATCTGCGATAGCTTTGAGTATGTTCTTTTCATGCATTAAGATTATGAAATTAGGAACTCCTATTGTTCACCATCGTCCCTTCGGCATGGTGTTCACAACCCCATGTGTAGGGTCGTGATGTAGTAATAATCTCAGTGAGACTGAGGTTGAATCCATATGGACTAATCTTGTGCATATTCTAAAAATAACTAGAAACTAAGGTTTCCAAGGATCCACTTGTAGAGATCAGGGAGATTATGCTTGATTTAAGTCACACGATTGGAATCAGAGTCCCATCCTATCCAATTGGAAGATATCTGAGTAAAATCAAATCTGAACTTCTTTTTACTTAGTTTTCAATGGATGAGAGGTGTGAGAACTGGAAGTGATTCCATCATAAAACTAAGCCCAGGAGACAAGGCAAACAACAAGATTTACTAATCTCATAACTAATTTGAGAGAATTATGAAAGTTAGGAATGATCCCATCATCAACCATGCCCAAGGGACGATGGAGAACAACAACATTTTCTAATTTCACAATCAATACATGAAAGAACATACTCAAAGCTATCACAGATCTATTGTAATTTGAGTTACAACAAACCATTAAAAACTAAAAGTATTCCTTATAATCAAACTAGAATCACAGAGAGTTTAATACAAATATGAATTAAAGTAATAAAAACATCCCATCACGCTACAAGCTTCACCTCTACGCCTTAGCTAAGAGGTTTAGTCAACTATAGACATGATTGAACTAGAATCTCTTAAGAAAAGCACAAGAGCAACTAAGGTAAGGGAAGAAAAACTCTAGGCAACGACTTCTCCATGCTTTTGTTCCACTCCCCAAACCCTAGATGATGCCCAGGGGTGCCCTAGGGACCCCTAGTTATAGTTGTGCATCACCTCCTTTCGCACTGAGTTGGAAATTTTTAGAAATCGCTTCAAATTTATGCAGTCCGTGCAAAAACTGGGTAACCCTCGACTAGTCGTGGACCATCCACAACTATTCGAGGGCTACTTTCAACTGCTCATAGACCACTCTATACTGATCGAAGATCGCGTGAACTTAGAATCTGTTATTGATAGAGTTCGAGTCAAAGTTTCCTCAACTAGTCGAGCAGGAGCCTCGAGTAGTCGAGCAGAAGCCAAGACTAGTCTTGCAGAAGCCAAGTCATCCTACAGAAGTTAGGACTGGTCCTGCAGAAGCCAGGACTGGTCCTGCGTAGCCAGGACAAGTCGAGCGGGAGGCAGGACTGGTCGAGGATCACGCAAATTCACTTCAAAACTTCATTTCTCTTCATTTTTGACTTGGTTTTCTTAAATCTTTGGCATGTAAATTCTTCATTCTTGGTCTTTTAAGATCCAATCCTTGGCTTGGTGATTCTTGAGCATTAAATCCATGCTTTTAACATCATTTTCAATCCAAGCTCTTAAATTCATATTATAACACAAATATGATTAAAATAGAACATTAAGCATTATCATGTTCATAAAACTAAGTAATAGTTGTGGTCTAATATGCAATATTTGACGCTCAACACAATCCTCAACCAGCATTTTGTTAGTCCTGAGCAAAGTATTCAAAAAATGATCTTTAATGCGCAATGTTCAAACCTTTATTAGAAAATAATCTTTTGTGTAATCGAGTATGAATGAGTAAACTCAAGATGAGAAATTGAGATTTTGAAAACCAAGACTTGAATCACATAAGCAATCAATTAAATAAGTCCTTCATACATTAGGTCAGAACATAGTTTGCATATCAAGTTTTTCAAAGTGCTCAGTGAAAATACTATCTTTTTATAATGTTAGTCATGCTCATCACTTCAAGATTGGTTCAAAACTCAAGTGTTGATTCCGAACTTATCCCCTTTTCCTTCTTTTTTCAGTTTTTGATTTTATTTCAATGATCATCTGTACTTATTCCTCTTCTCTAGACATTACATCCTTTTCAAAGACATTTTTCATTCCCCTCAAAGATATTATCATTCTTCATTCTTTATGACATCTCTATCAATCTACTATTTTTTAACTGTTTTTTTTTAAAGTGGATAAAATTCTCCAGACTCGGTTCTCAATTTCTTTCAATGATCATCATACTAACAATCTAAAAATCTAGTACTATGCATAGAAAACAATTTGAATAACATAATATTTGAACTTACTCTTAAACAATTGAATGGAAGAAATAGGTTACTTAATTGCTCCAACTCTAGCAATTCAAAATTCAATTTTTATCCTATCATCATACTTAGAACAGTCTTAAATACACAAGTTATCGCTCTCCAAACAAATTAACATTGAATATTTTTCAAAAATTTTGTAAAATTTTCTCAAAACAGAGAAAATACTGATTAGTTTACCTAATCTCCCATCCCCAACCTAAAATCTATATTGTCCTCAATGTAAAAGTGTAACACCCTGAAAATTGAGGGTCAAGCAGGAGCCCAAATCCTGAGTTCTAACACATCACTTATGCGACATAGATAATGATGATTAAATGTTGTCTGTATTAGTGCCTTAAACATGAGTAGGATTATACCAAAACAACCATCATACTCCAGGGACAATTTAAATTTCACAAGGGGAAGACTGTAATATGTATAAAAAATGTACGGGAGTAATAGTAAGTCCTTAGACTATGATTGTCACTAGGTTAAACAATTACAAGTATAGTTCCAAAAGGTATAAAATAAGAAAGTGTAATGTTTTCTATCCGAAACCCTGTATCCCCATCAGCAAAACTCCAGGTCTACATAGACCCGCTAGAGAGTTGCATATAGGAGAACTCCTCGTCATCGTAATAGTCTAGCTCTGCCTCATAAGCATTGTCATCACCTGCATCTACAATAGGGTCTGGTTAGTATTGAAACAACATCCCAGAATGTGGGAGTGAGTGATCAACTTAGTGGAGCTATAGAGCAAAGGTTAACATGTGATAAATTTAATTATGCAATAATGATAAAATAATAAAATCAAGCATCCCTAAGTACTCTGGTTAATGCAACCATGATATGTATTAATGATGCTTGCCCTCACCTACACTCCCTCTTACGACACATCTAACGATCGCGGCATGCAACACTCCCACTGTGCTCTACTCCGATGCGAACGGCACATGCAGTGTGATGTTATGAGTGTGATTACCGAGTTCTTATTAGTCCCTTTCATACAGCAGGATTGGGAAGCTAAGGTATCTCCCTTATATCATTTTCTAAATAATGATCCATTCTAAGGTCGTTAGTCCTAGCCGATCTCATAAGATATTAGGTTTCAAGTCACTACAAAGGGATCGTCACCTCAATGCAGGCCTATTTATACTCTAGTTGCTGCGGAAAGGCTCGTCACCTCAACACAGTCTCAGAGTATACTCAAGACCACTACAAATGGCTCGTCACCTAATCCTTGCCCAAAAGCTCCAATGTAGTGTCTCATACCACCGTATTCGGCTCACGAGTCTGGGTTGCTCACTGGTCACTACGGGTGGGCTCGTCACCCCAACGTAGGCCGACAGCTCAACCACGGTGTGTCATACCACCATGTCTGGCTCATGAGTCTTAGTGGATTGAGGTACCAAGGTTAACGGGATTTCACTGCTGAATTTGGTACCCTAGATTCAAGCAGTAGTGTCCATATATGGTGAACATACATTAGGTCAATCGAGTTACTTGACAAGCTCCACTGGTACGAGCATACGTCGAGCTGATCAACATGGACCGCATAAGCACTCCGCGTGGTCTAGCCACTGTCGACTAGCAGCATATGACTCGGATTTATTGGGCATGTCTGTCGTGACTAAACAGTTCAGCCACCGATCTCATACCATTACCGATTGCTTGGACTACGTCGTAGCCCCAAACACATTCCAGGCAGTAATGTACGCATGTGGTAACCTTAAATAGCATGTGGAGAATTGAAATTAAAAATAAATCTCACTTTAAGCAAATCGACCTAACACATACTACACATGTACCGCGCCTAAGCATTTCATCCTTAATTCACATAGTTGTACGATAGGTTATATAAAGGATTCTATAACCACAGATAAAGGAGTTCAGAATCTCATCTCAACATCCTCATTACATGTAATTAAAATGACATTTTCACACTCAAGCATTGCATCAAACACTTAGGCTACACATATCATATACATGTAGTTAGGTAGTTATAACAGATATTATAGCAAATCCCTTTACAAGGGGTTCACAATACGTACAACAATCATGTATGGTTAGTCAATAATCATGACAAGAATAAAATCATAATTCCATAGTAATTCAGACATTTCAACATACACATGGAATACATTTTTAAAATTAACCCAGTTTATATATGTGTGTAATAGACAGGAAACATCAAAACTAGGCACGTGTGGCAGCAATCAAGTCAATCATAAATTATTACTGACATTGAGAGCCTTGAAAACCATAACCTAAATATCTATAGTCAGCACCTTTCGCCGGTAGACTCATAATGAGCTCAGTTTGAACACGAAGTAATTGTTTATGGCAACAGGACAACCTACAATATGAAATAGGTTAGCTATTTCATGCTTTAATCCACTCAAATCCCTAAAACCAATTAGGATTAGTATTTTTCACCCAAGTATGGAACCGAAATCACCGGTATACCTATACGTATGCGGTAGCTAAGTGTGTGGCAAGGTGGGATCGAATCCCAAGCACAGATTTGACTCTCTCTCTCACTTTCTCTCTCTTTCCTTCTCTTTCTTCTCTTCTCTCTCCTAGGGCTTTAGGAAATTCGTATGGCAAGGGAGAGAGGGGGTTTAAGACCCTTATATTGGCCCATAATTGATGGGAATGGCCCCAGGGCCATGGTATACTTAGGTTATAGCCAAATATGGGTCGTTTTGGTCCAACGGAGCTATTCTGGAGGCCCATTTTCTACATGCGGTCGGACTTAAGCTACCTAACATTAGATCTATGTCAGGATAAGTTTTTGGTCTTATCGAGTTCGCGGATCGACCGCGAAAGGCCTATTTCAGTTCAACGGTCACCGGTGCTCGATCAGGGTCACAAGTACTCTGACATGTGCTGAAAATTTCTCCTAATCCGAGGTTGTAATTGGGTTGAAATCTAATGGTCTGAATTCTTAGATTCAGCCTGCAAGCAAACCAACTCAATTCACCTAAGGTTCAATTCATTTCCTAAAGATATTCACGTTTCTCACACACTTCGCTCCGGGCTCAAGTTGTACATTTCTGGGTACTATTAGGACTTGATTTCTAAGTTAATTGTGAAGTCCTGCAAGGCGGTTATAACCGTATAACTTCGGGGTAATCGGACTTTCGATGTGCAGTCCAGGTTCGATACAGAGTTTCATGATGCTCCTGAGAGTAACTGGATTTTGAGATGGATCCCAAATTTTTTGGTAATGTAGCGTTAGCGATCCTATAGATTTTGGGTCTTACAGATGGTATTTAAAGTTATTAGGACTAATTTCATAGGTAACTAGTTTAACACTGGTTAATTCTTACTTAATTTCTAAAGGATTTGATCTTTAGTCACTTCTGCCTAAGGTGGTACTCGGGTTTTTGTATGGATTTTTTCGAGATGTTACAATCTAACCCCCTTGAAGAAAAATTTCATCCTCGAAATTAGTACCTATTTATACTCAAGAATTTGAGGGTAGTTCTTATGGACCTCGACTTCGGTCTCCCAAGTAACCTCCTCTTCCATTTGACGTGTCCACAGTACCTTCATAAGCGGGATTACTTTACTGCGAGTACTTATTCCTTCCTATCTAGGACACTCGTCGGACTCAATACATATGTAGCATCCTCACTCAACAACACCTCCTCCCATCTGATAATGTGTGAAGAATTAGGAACATATTTCTTCAACATAGATACATGAAATACGTTGCGCACACCCATAAGTGGCATAAGCAAAGCCGGGCAGTATGCTACCACCCCAACTCGATCCAGTATCTGGAATGGACCAATAAATCTCGACATGAGCTTCCCTTTCTTTCCAAACCGAAGGACTCCCTTCATAGGGAAAACCTGGAGAAATACATGGTCTCCGACCTTGAACTCTAGTGGTCACCACCTCGTATCGGCATAGCTCTTCTGTCTGCGCTGCCAGAAGTCGACGCCTAATAATGACGATCTTCTTTAAGGTTGCCTGAACCAACTTTGGGCCAATCAGACTCTTCTCACCAAGCTCTGCCCAGTAATGTGGTGCTCAACAGGGACGCCTAAATAAGGCCTCATATGGAACCATGCCAATACTCACCTGAAAATTGTTGTTATACACGAACTCTGTATAAGGAAGACATTCGTCCCAACTGTCCTTGAAATCCAGCACACACACTCGCAGCATGTCTGCCCGTTAGTCTGTGGGTGGAATGTATAGTGAACTTCAATTTCACACCCATTGCTTCCTGGATACGAGTCCAGAAGATATATGTGAATTGCATGTCTCGGTCCGACACGATCTCTAGGAAAACTCTATGTAGACTTACAATCTCTTTGATGTACAACCTGGCCAACTCGTCTGCAGAGTTCGAAACTCTGATAGGTAGAAAGTGATCCGATTTTGTCAACCGGTCCACGATCACCCAGATGGGTCATGTCCCTTCCTCGTCTTCAGCAGCCCTAATATGAAATCTATAGAGTTGAAATCACACTTTCATTCAGCTATGAGCATGGGCTAAAGCAGTCCAGGAGGTTGGTGATGTTCAGCCTTGACCTGTTGTCACGTGAGACAACGTGACACATAATCTGTTATGTGTGCCTGAATGTTGTCCCACCAGTACGACCTCTTCATATCTCAATACATCTTCGTACTACCGGGATGCATCATCATCTTTGAATTATGCGGAGCCTCTAGAACCTCCTGCCTCAAGACGTGAAGGTTCGGGATGCATAGGTGGCCACGGTAATGTAAGCCCTCATCCTTACAAACTCTCCATTCTAAGTCTTGACTGCCGCTCACCAGTTCTCTCATCTCAACCAACCGCTCATCGTCCTTCTGAGCAGCGATGATCCTATCATCTATAAGTGGCTGCACACCAGCATGTGAGACACTCTCAAACGGTTCCTCCATCATGAGCTTCTACTCAAAACCATGTACAAACTCTACCATATTCCACTCCTCAATCATCAGTCAGCTCAACGCATCTACTATGAGGTTGGCCTTACCAGGATGCTACGAGACCTCGAACTTGAAGTCCTTCAAAGTTTTCATCCATCGCTGCTGCCTCATATTTAGGTCTTTATGGGTGAATATGTACTTGAGGCTCTCATGGTCACAAAAGAGCTTAAACTCCTCTCCATAGAGGTAATGTCTCTAGATCTTTAAAGAAAAAAGGATGGCCACTAACTCTAGGTCGCACGTAGGGTAGTTTTCCTCGTGTTTCTGCAACTGCTATGATAGATAGGCAATAACACTGTCTTTCTACATTAAAACACCACTCAAACTAACGTGAGATGAGTCAGTGTATATCATATACTTGACCCCTTACTCTGGCAATAATAGCACAGGGGCGGACGTCAACTTATCCTTCAGCTCCTGAAAAGCTACTTCTGCCTTCTCGTTGCAGGCAAACTTGAGATCCTTGCGAGTCAGCTGAGACAACCATCTAGCTATCTTGAAAAAGTCTCTAATGAATCGACGGTAGTAACCTACCAGGCCCTTGAAACTTCTCACTTTAGTAACCAAACCAAGCTGCTCCCAGTCATAAACTGTGATTACCATAGTAAGGTCCACCGCTATCCCTTCCTTGGACATCACATGTCCCAGGAACTTGACTTCTTCCTTTCAAAAGTCACACTTCTTCTACTATGCAAACAACTGGTTCTTCTTAAGAGTATCGAAGACTGCTCGCAGGTGTTTCTCGTGATCCTCTCGACTATTGGAGTATATCAAGATGTCATCTATAAATACGATGACGAATCGGTACAAGTACAACTGAAACACCCTGTTCATTAGGTTCATGAACATGGCCGGTGCATTCGTGAGTCCAAACGACATCACTAAGAACTCATAGTGCCCAAAACTGGTCCTGAAAGCTGTCTTCTACATGTCTTCATTCTTGACACACAACTAGTGATACCCCGACTGTAAGTCGATCTTCGAGAAATGTTGTGCCCCCTTCAACTTATGAAATAGAACATTTATCCTGGGTAAAGGGTACTTATTCTTTACTATCACATGGTTCAGCTTGCAATAATCAATACATAATCGCAGTGACCCTTCCTTCTTCTTTACAAACAATACAGGTGCTCCCCAAGGAGACACACTAGGCCATATAAAGCTTACATCCAACAGATCATCGATCTCTTTCCTCAGCTCCTCCATCTCACATGGAGACATGCGATAGGTTAGAAGAGATATAGGTGTCGTACTAAGCACTAGATCGATGGTGAAATCGATTTCACGCTGAGGGGGTAACCCAGGTATTTTTCTGAATACATCTGAGAACTCCTGGACTACAGGAGTATCCTCGAGTGCTGGACAACAAACATCCTCTAGCAAGGAAGTATAATAACTAATGTAATAGCGCCAACTGACCTGCACTGGCAATGTAAAGGTCATGCCCTCTGGTCCACAGGCTGTCACCACTTTAGTATCACAGTCGATCTCTGCCTTCATCTCTGTAAGCCAGTCCATATCGAGAATGATGTCAGAATGATGCAATGAGGTGACAATCAAGTTAATGTGCACTATTCTACTCCCTACATCTATTAAACACCCCTTACGTATCATGGTAGTGTCTGAGAAAGTCCCCTTGGCTGTAAGGATTCTCACCCCAACCATAGGATGAGTTCCTAACCCCAGTCGCTTGATTGTTGCACATGATATATAGAGATAGTGGATCCAATGTCCACCAATAAGAAGACTGGTGTACTTTAAATATGCGCAGTGACGTCAAAAGCCAAAGATAGATTGATCGCTGTCTCGGATGACTTAGCTGCAAGTGAGTGCACACGAGCCTGCTGGTGATGGTTCGGCTGTGGTACCATAGGCCATTGAGGCGGCCTGAATCTAAGTGCAGGTGACCGAAATGATGGATGTACTGGTGCGGACCGCAGAGGTGGAGCTGTAATCATCTGAGGAAACTATCGGTTAATCCTCTGAGGTAGCGAGAAGCCATTGTCCCTCATCTTGGTAAAGCAAGAAGTATCTGTGTGGCCCACATGCTTGCAATATGTGCACCACACTTTGGGTCACCTCATAAGGGCTAATGTAGTAGCAATCTAGGGAGGCGAGTCTGTGGGGGGCCTCTTGCCGAGGAACAACCAACTCGGTAGATCTAACCGAGGCCTCTGACCCATGGGTGCATGTGATCGAGATGAACGATCCTCATCCTGCTCTTCTTATAAGGACATGTTTACTAGCTCAGCATAAGTAGGTATGCTAGTACAATACACTTCAAGCGAATCTCGAGTCGTAAACCCTCAGAGAAGTGGCGCATCCTTATTGGTTGATCAGCGAGAATCAAAGAAGTATACCTAGCCAGCTCTGTAAACATATTCTTGTACTCAACAACTGTTATCCCTCCCTAACGGAGGTGAAGGAACTCACTCTCTTTCTCATGCCGATACGTGAGAGGGTAATACTTCTATGGAAGCGGGTCTCAAAAGCTTCCCACGTCCACATGTATCTGACAGTAACAATGCGAAGAACGTTGTCCCACCATAAGGTGGCCTCGTTTTCAAACATATAGATGACCAACTCCACCTACTCTGCCTCGGTGCAGTGCAGCGGCTTTAGCATCTTAGAGATGTGGTCAAGACAATACTCAGCCTCCTCGGGTCTATGAGTACCCATAAATGTAGGAGGTCGGAAGCGCTATAATTGCTCGAAGAGGCCGATAGCACTCGTACTGCCTGCAGGCTGCACAAGAGGTGCATGTGGGGTTACCCCCATGCTCTGGGTAAAGATGCTAGCCATGGTGGTCAAAGACTGCTGTTGTGCAGCTGTTGTTGCTGCTAATGTAATTACTATTGCTGCATCAGTAGCATCATCTACTCCAACTTATCAGTAGAGGGAGCAGACCGAGGCATGTGCGGCGTTGAAGAGGATGCATAGTTCTTCTCAGGAACCGATGGTGCAACAGGTGTTAGCCCATTAGTGGGGCCAATGGCTAGCTAAGAGTCGGACATAGTGTCGCGAGTCGGGCCTAAGCTAGGGTCTGTCTGGCTATCGCTCAGGGGAGGTGCGCTGTCAATCGAATCACCTAGTGTAAGACGTGCCGTAGTCCGTGTGGCCTTAGGTGACATTCCCTATATTCAACATAGGGTGTGACCCAGGTCAGATTTAGCATGCTCACAAACTCAATCACAACATTCACACACATCCTTAAAGAAAACTTCATGCATTTCATTTACCAAAATTTTCATAATACATGAGATACAGTATTACATGGATCGCGACGGAAGATGCATTGAGCCAACATAAGCAAGATTTCAAACATTAAAGCATGCTAACTACTTGACCATATTACTAAGCCTAATAAGGCTATACATAGCAACAAGAAGAAAACAAGCAACAAGACAAAATAGAAGACCACTATAGGTACAACTAGTCGTCAGAATCTGGTGACAGTGGAGATGCACGCTTATCCTACACACAGCTAGCCCTCAAAGTATGAGACACCTTCTTGAACTTCTATTTCACGAAGGCCTCGGTCTCATCAAGCTCGGCTCTGGCCTGTCTAAGTTCGGCCTGGACCTGTCTAACCTCCTTTCGCAGAGCAGCTTGTCTCTCCTCAATTCGAGCCCAACGGGCTTCTGAAGTAGCCCGATCCATATCAGGAACCTGTGTGGCAAGAGGAGGTGCCTCATCTGGCTCTCGTGCCTCCTCTTCGTCCCTTACCTGTCCTTCTTCCTCACCACCTCTCTCATCTTCACTGCCTTCCTCACCAGTTCCTTCTTCTTCATCACCACTATGCTCCTCACCTTCACTCTCCTCGATCTCATCACTTCCCTCTTCAATGTCGTAGCTCTGCTCCCCATGTTAGCCTTGGCATTGCCTTTCACCAATCCCCATGTTGTCAAGCATGTTGGCACTGATAATATGGATTGGGGTGACGTCATCCATATGGAGTCAAAAGCTGTATTAGTGGGCGATCTTACAAATCAGTCGACCAAACGGCAGTGCGGTACTTTCCCTATTGGAACTTGCTGCCTTGATGATCTGCGTCAGAATTAGAGTGGGTAGACATAATTTGTCTCCTTTTCTAACTCGAAGCAAGAAGTTCACCATGAACCTTGTGCACTCAGTGCGATTTTTGTTCGAGGATACACGTTAAATGTGTATATGTTATGGAGTAGTTAGAAGTCATTTGTCATCTTGCTTGCAACGAGGTCAGTCCCCCGCCTCTAATGCTCATACTGGCCACAGAGGAATCACGTACGAAGTCACTTTTCCTGCTCACTAGCGTAATCCTGCTCGCTAGCATGTACCAACCCCTTCTCAATACCCATGACATGAGCAATGTCATCCACACCAATCATAATCTCCTACCTTTCTAAAGGAATGGAAAACTAGAGAGGCTTCAACAGTGGGTTATGAATGAGGGCATAGAAGGTATGCACCGTGCTCTCGCTTGCAGGCTCCTTTGCCTCGAATATGGGACCCCACCCATTATTCGTGAGAAAGTCGATGACCAGGTATGTCCCAAACATCTTCTCATCGATGTGTGCTTCAACACAACCTTGCGGTTGAGGAACCTTCTGAGACCGATGTTTGGTAGTAAGGATCTCTCCAACAAAATTCGAGGGTCGAGGTCCCGCTTGGACCTCCGCTCTCCCTCGGCACTGGTACTTGCTTCGGCGTCCGCCCTCCTCGTAGGATGACACGGTCGGCTTGGCCCGGGTTCATCCAGGGCCGCCCTTTTCCTCTCCATGAGAGACAAGAGCGTAGAGATTGAGAAGATGGCAGTGACTACTTCAAAGAGAGCCATGGAAAATAACATGGGTTGGTGGGTCTTAAATTTTGGAGGCACACAAGTGGGTTTTGTGTACTCAAATGGGATGAAAAGAGGGAGATGGTGTGAAAATGAAGGAAAAAGGTGGTGTTTGGAAGATATGGAAGGAGATTTGAGAGGGATTGAAGAAGTTAAGAGGGCTTTGAATCACTTGAAAAGGGGAAATAGGGAGGTAGTGATGATGAAAGAAGAAGGTTTGAAGCTTTGAAGGTGGATTTGTGAGATGAAATGGAGAGGATGAGAGATTTGGGTGAGAATATGGAGTAAAAGGGGTTGGATTTTAAAAAAAAATGTCCCAAATGAGGTTTTCTTTTAGAGTGGGAGGAGAGTTCCCACACACCCATGGGGGCCCACATGGTCGGTCTGCTGGTGGGGCCTCGACGGCGGGTGGGGGACCCCGCTCGGGCACTGCCTATCCTGGCGAGGACCCCGTCGGGCGTCTGCCTTGCTGGTGGTGCCTCCTCATGTTGATAGGGTCCACACCCCCCTGCCCCCCAGGGTGCCAAAAACATGAGGGGTACACTTTGGGTCCCCCCGAATTGTACGGCTTGGCCCTTAACTCCGTTTTCAGTCATTTCAAGTCTCATCTCACATACATTAACATTTTCTTAGTTGTTTAAGGTTTGAATGGCTTAAATCTTCATCTAAACCCATCGATTAACGGTCTAGAAGTGATTTGGGATCGCCTCAAGTGATCACGGGTGTGTACGGGCCCGATCTCGGTGGTAGATTTCAGTTAAATTCGCCAATTGGAGAAATTGGGAACCCTATGCCCGTTCCTACATTTTATCACACCCTCCTAGGTCAAAGTAAGTCAGTGTACATCATGTGATCATAACCCAGATCTAGTTTAATCCAAATCATGCTCTGATACTAACTTGTAATGTCCTAAAAATCAGGGGTCGAGCAGGAGCCCAACTCTCGAGTTTCGACACATCACTTACACAACATAGATAATGATGATTAAATGTTGTTTATATTAGTGCCTTAAACATGAGTACTATTATACCAAAACAACCTATCATACTCTAGGATTAATTTAAATTTCACAAGCGGAAGACTGTAATATGTATAAAAACTATATAGGAGTAATATTAAGTCCTTAGAGTATGATTGTCACTAGGTTAAATAATTACAAGTGTATTTCCAAAAGGTACAAAATAAGAAAGTGTAATCTTTTCTATCTGAAACCCTATAGCACTGTCAGCGCAACTCCAGGTCTACATAGACCTGATAGAGAGTTGCATATAGGAGAAATTCTCCTCATCATCGTAATAGTCTAGCTCTGCCTCATAAGCATCACCATCACCTGCATCTACAACAGGGTTTGGTTGGTGTTTAAACAACGTCCTAGAACATGAGAGTAAGTGATTAACTCAGTGGAGCTATAGAGAAAAGGTTAACATGTGATCAATCCAATCAAGCAGTAATGATAAAGTAATAAAATTAAGCATCCCTAAGTACTCTGGTTAAATCAACCATGATATGTATTAATGATGCATGCGCTTGTCTAGACTCCCTCTTATGACAACATCTAACGATCGCGACATGCAGCACTCCCATTGTGCTCCACTCCGACGCCAACGACACATGCAGTGCGATGTTATGAGTTTGATTACCAAGTTCTTATTAGTCCTTTTCATACAACAGGATTGGGAAGCTAAGGTACCTCCCTTATATCATTTTTCAAATAATGATCCATTCTAGGGTCGTCAGTCCAAGTCAATCTCATACAATATTACAGTTCCAAGTTGCTACAAAGGGCTCGTCACCTAAATGCAGGTCTATCTTATACTCTAGTTACTGTGAAAAATCTCGTCACCTCAGCGTAGTCTTAGAGTATGCTCAAGGTCACTACAAATGGCTCGTCACCTAGTCGTAGGCCAACAACACCAATGCAGTATCCCATACTACCGTATTTGGCTCATAAGTCTGGGTTGCTCACTGGTCACTACGGGTAGACTTGTCACCATGGCATAAGCCGACAGCTCGACCACGATGTCCCATACCACCATGTCTGGCTCATGAGTCTTAGTGGATTGAGGTCCAAGGTTAACGGGTTTTCACTGGTGAGTTTGGTATCTTAGATTCAAGCAGTAGCGTCCATACATGGTAAACATACATTAGGTCAATCGGGTTACTTAACAAGATCGACTGGTACGAGCATACGTCGAGCCGATCGACATGGAGAGTGTAAGCACTCCATGTGGCCTAGCCACTATCGACTAGCAGCGTATGACTCAGATTTATCGGGTGTGACTGTCATGGATAAATAGTTCAGCCACTGATCTCATACCATTACCGATTGCTTCGACTACCGGTAGTAATATACGCATGTGATAGCCACAGATAGCATGTGAGAACTGAAATTAAACATAAATCTCACTTTAAGAAAATCGACAAAACACATACTACACATGTACCGCACCTAAGCATTTCATCCGTAATTCACACAGTAGTACGATAGGTTATATAAAGGATTCTATTACCATAGACAAAGGAGTTGAGAATCTCATCTCAACATCATCATTACATGCAATTAAACTGACATTTTCACATTCAGACATTTTATCAAACAATTAGGCTACACATATCATATACATGTAGTTAGGTATTTATAACAGATATTATAGCAAATCCCTTTACAAGGGGTTCACAATACGTACAATAATCATGTATGGTTAGTCAATAATCATGGTAAGCATAAATCATAATTCCATAGTCATTCAGACATTTCAACATACACATAGAATACATTTTTAAAATCAACCTAGTTTATATATATGTGTAATAGACAGGAAACATCAAAACTAGGCAAGTGTGGCAACAATCAAGTGAGTCATAAATCATTACTGACATTGAGAGCTTTAAAAACCATAACCTAAACATCTATAGTTTGCACCTTTCACCGATAGAATCGTAACGAGCTCAGTTTAAACACGACATATCTGTCTATGTCAACAGGACAACCTACAGCATGAAATAGGTTAGCTATTTCATCCTTTACTCCACTCAAATCCCTAAAACCAATTAGGATTAAGATTTCTTACCCAAGTACGGAACCGAAATCGCCAGTATAGCGATACAATTGTGGTAGTTAAGTGCATGGAAAGGTGAGATCGAATCCCAAGCACAGATATAACTCTCTCTCTCACTTTCTCTCTCTTTCCTTCTCTTTCTTCTCTTCTCTCTCCTAGGGTTTTAGGAAATTCATATGGCAAGGGAGAGAGGGGGTTTAAGACCCTTATATAGGCCCAGAATTGATGGGAATGGCCCTAGGGCCATGGTATACTTAGGTTATAGCCAAATACGGGTCGTTTCAGTCTAACGGAGTTGTTCTGGAGGCCCTTTTTCTACATGCGGTTAGACTTAAGCTCCCTGACATCAGATCTAGGTCAGGCTAAGTTTTCACTCCGATCGGGTTCCCAAATTGATTGCAGGAGGCCTGTTTCAATTCAACGGTCACCGGTGCTTGATCAGGGTCACAAGTACTCTGACATGTGTTAGAAATTTTCCTTAATGTGAGGGTGTAATTGGGTTGAAATCTAACGGTTTGAATCCTTAGATTCAGCCTGCAAGTGAACTGAATCAATTCACTTAAGTTTCAGTGCATTTCCTAAAGATATTCACGTTTCTCACATACTTTGCTCTGAGCTCAAGTTATACGTTTTTGGGTACTATTAAGACTTGATTTTTGAGGTGGTTGTTGGGTCCAGCAAGGCGGTCTTAACCGTATAGCTTCGGGGTGATCGGACTTTTGACTTGCAGTCCAAGTTCGATACCGAGTTTCGTGATGCTCCCTAGAGCAATTGGGTTTGGAGATGGATTCTAAGTTTTTAGGTAATGTAGCACTAGCTATCTTGTAGATTTTAGGTCTTACAGATCGTATTTAAAGTGATTAGGGCTAATTTCATAGGTAATCTATTTTAGCACTGGTTAATTCTCACTTAATTTCTAAAGGATTTGATCTTTAGTGATTTCTTCCTAAGGTGGTACTCGGGTCTTTGTACAGATTTCTCTGAGATGTTACAAAAAGAAATAAACATGATTTGTAAAAGAACAACGTAATTGAAAGGGAAGGGATAGAAAGATAGTACCTAATGAAGACATTTTGAGGCTTTTTCCAAAGGATCTCAACATGAAGGTGGTTAGTACAAGAGGTAATCAACCAAAAATAAAATATCCAAAAATGAGGGAAGAAAACTATCCTAGAATGACAGAAAGCAAACTATCTTAGAATGTAGAAAGCAATAAACCTAACTATACCTCTGCTAGACTAGGAGATCAATCCTGATAAACAGGATCATTCAGAGGTATGGACATATCCTCTGAATCTAATTTCTCAACAAATGGCTTTAATCGATGTCCATTTACTTTAAAATCATTATCATTGTTTAGATTTTGAATCTCGACAGCTCTATGAGGATAAAAATTTGTAATAATGAAGGGGTCGGTCCAACGAGATTGAAGTTTGCCTGGGAAGAGATGTAACCGAGAATTATATATGAGAACTTTCTGACCTGGTGTGAATGACTTCCGAAGAATGTATTGGCCATGAAACACCTTCATTTTGTCCTTGTAAATTCTCCAGTACTCGTATGCATCATTTTGGATTTCTATGAGTTCATTCAACTGAAGTTTGTGTAGCAAGCCAGTGTTGTCCTAATTGAAATTTAAATTTTTGATCGCCTAGTAGGCTCTATATTCCAACTACATAAGCAAGTGGCAAGCTCTAAGGGGAGACATTTAAATAGGGGTCTTAAATGGGTAAGGCAAGCCCATAATGCATCGATCAATTAAATTGACCAATCCTTTCAATCAGGGTTAACCGTTTTCTCCAAGATGTGTTTAATTTCCCTATTAGAAATCTCAGCTTGTCCACATCTTTATGGGTGATATGGAGTAATCACTTTATGAGAGATGTCATATTTCTTCATTAAGTTCACAAATGGCCTATTATAAAAATGTGAGCCCTCATCACTAATGATAGCTCGAGGCGTTCCAAGCAGGGAAAGGATGTTCTCTTTTAAGAATTTAATGACCGTTTGATGATCATTGTTCTGGCAAGGAATCGCTTTGACCCATTTAGTGACATAGTCTACTGCTAGTAGAATGTATAAATTCCTAAAGGATTGGGGGAATGGTCCCATGAAATCAATGCCCTAGCAATCAAATACTTCTTTGATAAGATGTAACGCCCTAAAAACTGGGGGTCGAGCAGAAGCTTAGTTCCTGAGTTCCAATGCATCACTTATGCAATATAGATAATGATGATTGAATGTTGTTCATATGAATGCATTAAACATGAGTGAGATTATACCAAAACAACATATCATACTCCAGAGACAGTTTAATTTCGCAAGCGGAAGACCGTGATAGATATATAAAATATATAAACTGTTGTAGGTCTCCAGAGTATGAACATGTTACCAGGTTAAACATATACATGTATACTAAAAAATGAACAAGATGAATATACATGGGTGTTCCAAAGGTGCAAACCAACAATTGTAATGACATCTAATCAGCATCCCTGTAACCCCGTCGATCAGAACATGGCCTACAAAGACCCGCCTGATAACTGCATATAGGAGAAATCCTCCTCATCATCATAAAAGTCCGGCTCCGCTTCACAAGCATCGCCATCTTCTGAAACTAAAACAGGGACTGGTTGGTGTTGCAAACACTGTCCCGTAATGTGGGAGTGAGTGATCAACTTAGTGGAATAATAAAGCAAAGGTTAACATGTTATCAATTCAGTCAAGTAGTAATGATAAAACAATACAATCAAACATCCCTAAGTACTCTGATTAATGCAAGGATGTATGTAGAAATGATGCATGCCCTCGCCTACACTCCCTCGTGCGACACCATCTTACGGTTACGGCATGTTTTCTTTCCTCTGTGCTCTTCAACCCAAGGCACATGCAGTGCGATGTTATGAGTGTGATTATCAAGTTATTATTAGTCCTTTTCATACAGCAGGATTGGGAAGCTAAGGTACCTCCCTTATATCAATACCCAAACAATGATCCATTTTAGGGTCGTCAGTCCTAGACAATCTCATACGATATTATGATTCTAGATCATTGTAAAGGGCTCGTCACCAATCAATACAGGTATAATTATTTACTATATACTACAATAAGGCTCGTCATCCTAATGCAATTTCAGGATATACATGAGGTCACTACAAAGGGCTCGTCACCAATCAGAGTAGGCCGACAACTCGAATATAGTGTCCCATACCACCATAATCGGCTCACGAGTCTAAGTTGCTCACTGGTCACTACGAGGAGGCTCGTCGTCCTAGCGTAAGCCGACAGCTCGACCACGGTGTCCCATACCACCATGTCCGGCTCATGAGTCTTTGCGGATCGAGGTACCAAGGTTAATGGGATTTCACTAGTGAGTTCGGTACCTTAGATTCAAACAGAAGCGTCCAAACATGGTGAACATACATCGGTCAACCGGGTTAATTGACGAGCTCAACTAGGACAAGCGCACGTTGAGTTGATCAACATGGAATGCATAAGCACTCCATGTGGCCTAACCACTATCGAACATCCCAAGTACAACTCGGATTCGTCGAACACATCCTGCGCGGCGTAAATAACTTCAACCACCAGTTTAAGAATAGTTACCAATTACCTGGACTATCATATAGTCCCAATCACGTGCAAGCTCAATAACAGACAATTGATTCAAATCCTATATTCATATGAACATGTTATGAAATATAACTTAAACATGACTACAGTACATGGAGAAAATCATATACATAGTTAAACAGTTCAAGGAGGAAATCATACACATAGTTAAACAGTTCATGGAGGAAATCATACACATAAGTAAGATAATTGAGATTCATATCTTAACACCCTTATGAATTACACTTTACTAAATATAACTCATTTAGACATTTATACAAACACTTAGACTACACTACTTAACATACATCATGTATGTCAACCACATTGTATATTAGGGCAAATCCTTTAGACAAGGAGTTGTCTCATACATAACAATCATGTAATAATGACAATTAATCATGACAAGCACAACATTAGATTTCATATCCATACAGACATTTTAACAAACACATGAAATACTCTATTTACAACATAGGTTATACATACATGTAAAACAAAACAGATAGCGCATTTGGCATGTGTAATAGCATCCACGTCAATAATAAATCATTATCTAACATTGAAAGTCTTAAAAACCAAAACCTAAACGTATATAGTCTGCACCTTAAACCAGAAAACACGTAACGGATATGATTTAGATGATAAGTCTTCGTCAACGGCGGATACGCAACCTAAGGCATGAATTAGGTTAGCTACATCAACACTTAGGCTATTCTAAGCTCCAAAATAGATTAGGGTTTGATCGGCTTATCCAAGAATGGAATTAGAATCATCGGAATAACGATTCAGATAGATGGATTTGGTGCGTAGAGAAACTGGAAAGAATCCCAAGATGAAACACCAACATCTCTCTCACTTTCTCTCTTTCTCTTCTCTTTCGTAGCTAGGGTTTGAAAATTCATATGGGATATATGAGAGAGGGTTTAAGGACCTTATATAGGCTTAGAATTGATGAAAATAGTCCCAAGGCCAAGGTATACCTAGGTTATAACCAAATCGGACTTATTCTAATCCAACGGAACCTTTCTGGAGGTCCTCTTACTGAATGCGGTCGAACTTAAGCTCACTAATATTAGATCTTGATCAAGTTAACTTTTAAGTCCGATCGAGTTTTTAGATCGACCGTGGCGGACCAGTTTCAGTTCAGCAGTCACCGAAACTCGATCGGGGCCACAAGTACTTTGACATATGTGGGCCATATCCCCTGATCCGAGGGTGAATTTGGGTAAAAAACCAACGGTTAGAATGCTTATAATCGGCGCACAAGTGACACGACTTAGATTACTTAAATTCATATTTAATTTTATAAAAATCTTCACTCTCTCACACTCTTCACTCTGGACTCAAGAAAATAGTCTCAGGACATCGTTTGGTCTTTATTTTCAAGAAGATTGTCAAGTCCAACTAGGAGGTCATAATTGTCTAAGTTCATCGCTATCAGACTTTTGACGTACGGTCCAGGTACGATACGAAGTTTCCGAATGCTCTCGAGAGCAACTGGGATTAGAGTTGGATCCTAGATTTCTAGGTAATGTAGAAATAGTGGTCCTACTCATTTTGGGTCTTATAGGTTATACATAAAGTGGTTCAAGCTAATTCTACTAAGTATTCAGTTTAATACTTAACCAAATTCTACCCTAATGATGGCAGAATACGGTCCTAGGGCTATTTTATGCCCCGTTTTGGGTACTTCTACTTATTATATTATCCTAATTATTTTTGTAGTAGTTCATCATCAATTTTAACCTGTCTCCATCAAATTTCATGAGATTTTGTGCTGTAGAAAAAATTTAAAAATTCCAGAAGCAGCAGCTGTCTAACAAGTGATTTTTGGATAATCGTCACAATGACCTACTTTAAACTATATTAAGTATTTAATTATATTTTTCACATATTTTTATATAAAAATAAACTCATTTAGCTTCAATATAATTTTTGAATCACCTAAATCGGAGTCGTAACAAGGGAGATATGAGTTTTCAAAGTTGGATAAGATGCGTAGAAAAAATGCAAAAAATGGGCTGCCTAATCCGCTGTACGGACGAGGCCTCGCCAAACCGGCGAGCCCCTCGCTGGTCACTGGATAGTTGGGTGAGGGCTCACCCCAGGGGTGATGTCCTCCTCCCCCCCTTCCTCCCTTGGAAATGCCGAAAATATATAGGACCTACCCCGGGTCCCCCCGAATTGAGTCGATTGGGCCCACGAGTTCGTCAGGGCATTATCAGGTCTCATTTGCAAACCGAAATGAGTTATGCTACGTACAATATATGATTTTAGGGTAGGAGAAGCTAATTTATCCAAATAAACTATCTATACATGAGACTCCCAAAATTAAATAGTCAAAATCCCATTTTATTCATGTATTTACCATTTATAGTAAGTTTTAGTTTAAGTATACTTCTTCACCATTTAAACTATAGAATTTGTGTCTAATATGAAAGTACTTGGAGAAATTTGAAGAATGAGGTGGTGAAAGGTGAGATTTTGAAAAAAATGGGTTGAAAAATGATTTCTTTGGCCTTGGAATTGAGTTATGAGAAGTTACTAAGGTGTTATGGTTGACCCATTGTCTAAGGATGTCTAATTCCAGGTTGGCAAAAATCTGGGGTGTTACATAAGAATGGGGTTTAGATGCATCATATTTCGATGGGACAATGCTCCCAACTTCTGACAATGCTCATAAGCTTTGTAAAACTCATGAATGTCCCTGAACATAGTGGGCCAATAAAATTCACACTGTAGAATATTGGTCGTGGTCTTTTTAGTAGAAAAGTGACTACCACAAGCCTGAGAGTGACAGAAGGAGATGACACTTTGATGTTCATTGTCTTCCACACATCTCCTTAAGAATTGGTCTAGGTAATATTTAAACAAATACGGATCATCTTAGAAGAACTTACGAACATCGACGAATATTATTTTCTTATCTTGCCCAGTCCAATGTGTCGGCATGAAACTTATGGCAAGATAATTAGCAATATCAGCAAACTAAGTGAATGGGAGACTTTGAAAAATTGTTCATCAGAGAACATGTCATTTATATGTGTCTACTCAAGGGAATCAGAGAGATCAAGATGGGAAAGATGGTCAGCCAATGTATTCTCTACTCCCTTTTTTATCTTTTATTTCCAAATCGAATTCTTGGAGTAGAAGGATCCAACTTATCAGGCGAGGCTTAGCATCATTCTTAGAAAGAAGATACTTAAGTGTCGCATAATCTGTGTAAATGATGATCTTGGATCTGATCAAGTAGGACCTAAATTTATCCAAAGTGAATACTATGGCTAAGAGTTCCTTTTTCGTGTGAGAGTAGTTTATGTGGGCTGCATAATGAATAACATATGGCTTCTTGTCTTTTCTCTGTCCTAAAATCATCTTTTCTCTGGCCTAGAACCTCCCCAAGAGCATAGTCAGACGCGTCGTACATATGTTTGAAGGAAGGCTCCAATCGGGTGGCTACATGATAGGCGTAGTGGTTAACATGCCCTTGAGCTTACTAAAAGCTTCCTGACATTGCTTAGTCTGAAATTGTGGTAAAGGCTGCTTTGGTTGAAGTAAGAATATGCCAATATGTCCTAGAGGGGTTGAATAGGTCTTTTTAAAAATTTATGATAATATAAAATCCTATCATACGAATCCTAACACCAAGCTTATATTAGGATTACTTAAGAGTAACTCTACTAGCTTCCAAGCCAGGTAAAGGATCCAATCACAAACTATTGAAGAGATGAACAATATGCAAACTAGTTTATGATAGATATAACTGTGTATGTGTATGAGGTGTGATCTCAAATAATCAGATATGAAAATATTAAAGTAAATCACATAGTCAAATGAATAGCAATCTCAAACACAGTCATTTTTACAGTGGTTCGACTACTTGTCTACTCCACTCCCGATAACCTCACTCAACCTTTTGAGTGTACCAAATTTCACTAAGGAGGTTTCCCACAGTTCAACCCAAACCCAAGGTTTTAAATTAGGTTCACCTTTAACCTTTACAACCTACACCTAGGCTGAGTGTTTGTGCTTTCTCGAGCAAGGGTCTACACGTCGCACCCACTTTTAAGCACACTGGCCAAGGATCTTCCACATGACCCTAACGGAGGTTTCACATGGTTCATCTCTAACCCAAGATTTTAAATAGGTTTTCCTTTAACCGAAAGTTTATGTTCTCCACAGAGCAAGGGTCAACACTACGTACTCACCATGTACACTCTCGCTAGAGGCCTCTTAGAGGACTTGTAAGGGTGAGAAACACCTTAGACCTAATCTTACAAAGGAATGATCACAAGGGTCCTCTGGACTCTGATAACTTAGAAATAAGTAGATGAGTCCCTTTTAGCTCGTTGATGAAGATCTCCTCCTTTGTTGATGAAGAGTCTTCTGCTTCCTTGAACTGCAACTCAGAAGATATATCGTTGCATGACAACGGGTTAGGTTAAGGTTATGATGGAATCCTACTCTCAAAATATTTTCCTATAAAGGAAATAGAGTGATTCCAATCATCTATGCATTCAAGGCATCTCAGCATAATGATTTGTCATTAAGGTGGTAGCTGAAGGATCCTTGAATGCGAAAGTTCATTCCTCAATCCACTCTATTGAATATCAATGATTAGGGTGGATTGGAGGATGAACTCCCTCGAGAGAAAGGGCTTTGGGTAAATGATTTAAGGTTAAACACTCAAAAGCACTCTCTTCTTTCTCTCACAGCAACTAAAGACAAGTTATTTATATACAAGTAAAAAGTTTCAATGGATATAAAAGGGTTGCATTTATATCAGATATCGATATCATTGAGCAGGGTTGATATCATCGAGCATATACTCTCGATTGCATCGACTGGCCACTTGATGACACAAACTTAAATGTCTTACGCTTTTGAAACTTTTTGCCAGCTAGTCGAGGGCATCGAAACACATGTTGATGTCATCGAATTTCGAACTCCGATATTATCGATACGAGGATCGATTCCTCGATATATGAAAAATGAGAGAGACTTTCTTTGAAATTTTTTAGGTCAAAAGACATGATCGACGGATACTCGATATCATCGGAATTTGAATGTTGATGATATCGAAGGTCGTGTCGATGCATCGATAAATCCATAGATTTTATCAGCGAGCTTGTTGGACAGTTTCATGTCCTTTCTCGTGTAATCGATCCGACCTCAATATCATCGATATTTGAATATTAATTCTATCGAGTGACCCTCGATCTGAAATAAAAACTACTTGTAAAACTATTGCTGGAAAGACTCTGTCCAAGGCTGATATCATCGAAGGCCTTCTGATATCATCGTTATTTAAATTCTGAGGATATCGAGGGTCCTTCGATATATCGAAGGTCTTCATGATTTTCTTATAAAAAAATAAGGACACAAATACTCTGCTATCGATCATATCAAGTTTACTTCGATAAACTCGAGATTCAAATATCGATGGTATCGATAGGGGTATCAATACATCAATAATTCCATTTATATGTATATGCAGTTGTTGGACACTTTAGGTCCTCATTCGATTCTATCGATTGAGCTTTTGAGGACATTGACAACATGCCTCAATTTTATCGAACATGACATTGATAAATCGACAGAGCTAGAAAACTTAGATATTTTCTGATTTTGTCAAAAAAGTTTTCTAACTCAAAAACCCTATGATATTCTAATAGATTTTAAGGGTTTTATTTACCTGGTGTTTTGGGACGTGGGATGTGAGGCTTAAATTTACCTGTGGTGAGTTTAGCACACATCCGGTTGAGGCGGACAACTAATTAATCTTCCTATGGATCTTTCTATCTAGTTGACTCAACACTCACACTAATTGACAAACTAGGGCACTTTCAATCTCCTCCTTTGTCAATTACGTGACAAAATACCAAAACACCCTAGAATAACATCTAGACCAATACATCCTAAATTGTGTGTACATGTAATTTACATAATTTTATTATGTCAAATGAAACCATACACACAAGTCAGTAGCTACTCCCCCTAACAACATTATCCCCCTATCTTGATGCAGTTGCTCCCCCTAACACCTGTATCACAGTTCAAGTAGATATGTAATTTTCCTTGCGAGGTGTTTAAATTGTTCTCCCCCTTTTTGTAAGTCATTGGTAAATGTATAATATTTGATATTGACTAAAGTTAAAGCATATTAGGAGAACCATCCTTTAGAAAGCATACATATATAAAGTATAGATGTATAATGATTAAATCAGTTTAAGCAGACATCATGTTCAGAAACAATGGATGCATATTAAATCAAATAGAGTAGTGATGTAAGCAGATAGAATAAATAACAAAACATCACATGCATTCCATATCAAAGACTAGATAAAACAGGGAATCTTAACTCATAATCATGGCATAGCATAGAAGTGAAGTATAAGCTACCATATTCAAAATATCCACAAGAACAAATTGCCCCAATTTGGTAGTAGTATACTAGTCACTTAGTGTAAACAAGAGACCCATCCAATGTGATCCCCAAAACAAACTATACACCAAAAAGGGACCTTTCAACTCTATAAGTTTGGTAGTGCATCACACCTATGTATGAACGAAAAGCACTCAAAAAGATATTTATGCCCTAAGCATTTTTAGGAGATTCCAGGTATGAGATGCATTAGTCGTACGTTAAGTTATCAAAAACCTTTACTGTGCTGGTAAAACATTCAAAATTTGTTGCGAAGCATGTTGCAGAGTTTCCAACATGGTTTTGATCTCCAATAAACAGGCTTCACAGTCATCTAGCCGCTTCATTATGTATGATTGTCTCTCAAGCAGATCTTGTATAATGTCTTATTCGGTGACATCTTGAATGTTCTCAGCTGAGATGGGGTTGTGCACAAGATGGCCTTCGGCTGAGCTTGAATCTATTTTTCCCCCACGATGCGCATTAGCAACAATATTGCATATGTCTTCTTGATTGAACTAGGCACGCGGGTGTGGGAGATCGTTAGTAGGAGGTAGCCCAAATTTTTATGATAGCTTGGACACAAGACATGGGAATGGAAGTATAGTGATGGACTCATCTGAAGACACCCAAATTAATTATTGTAGAATAAGAGCGGGTAGGCAGATGTGAATACCAAGATGAACATCATATAACACATTTAGAATGTATGGAGAAAGCATATTGCTAGAGACTTCATAGGGATAGACATTTGTACTGAAAATGTTGTGAAGAATTTTGTATGCAGGATTGAGATATTTAACATGAAGAACATTCTTTGCATTTCTCGATATAGTAGCACCTTCACACAACACTTGAGTAACTTCACTCCATGGACCAAGACCATTCATATTTCGTTCTGATACAGGGATCCTAGTGACCTTTACCCCAATCTATCGGCTTATCAGTCTAGGGGTGATGTGTTTGGTCCGATTTATGACAGTGACTGAAATGATTGGAGGATTATTTTCAAGATTGTAGATTAAACTCAAAAACTGATGCACCAGATTATGTTGAAATCCTCCACAAAGATTCATGATATTCCCCCATCCAATCAATTCTGACAGATTGATGATCCTAAAAGGTGTAATGCTCTTCCTCTGAACTGACCATTCTGCCACAAGGTTCAAGTTGAAAAGTGGAGATGAGCCAATTGCCTTATTCTTTCCTTTCTTGATCTTTATTGAGGGTTGTTGTGGAAGAGCCAGATTTTTAAACGTTTTTGTTTGAAAGAAAAATTGTTATGAGAAGTGTAATCATATTCTGAGATTAACTAGTAAGTCTCTCTTTCCATTCTTCCATCTTTAATTCAACAGTAATTGTCGATATCATCGAACATCGTTTCGATGACATCGGGGTACCTTGTTAATATTTTCAATGAAGATCAGAAGGAAGTCCAACCGTCCCGATGATTCAGCTTCTCAAGAGTTTGTCGATGGTATCAATTCACGGTCCATGTAATTGAATTGTTCACTCGATGTATTGACCAGTATCTCAAAAGTGAATGTTTTCAATTTTCAACATTCAGACAACCTTTCATGTATATTTTCAGTATCTCTATGTATCACCAGTATATACAACAATATTTTGTATAAGCATTGTACAACTCAAAACTATAAACATTTAGATGTTTATACATAACAAAAAATTGAGGAGAGAGACCTCAGATGTATTATTCGAAGCTCATAAAAAAAATGCATCATTTCAGCAAATATCCAAATCTTTATGCATGATCTGAACTTGTTTTCTCTATGTTCAATATTTCTAGGTATAAGGATCATCCTTTCCTTTACCTTTGATGACATAGCAGTGGTTATTTGTGTGAGAACCCTTCATCACTAATTTTCTTGAGAGATCTAGGATTTCACATTTTTTCTTGTTGAATGTAACCACATGCTCATTGTCACAAATTTGAGAAATGCTTAAAAGATTGTCTGTTAATCCTTTTATTGAAAAGGCATTCTCATTTTTAAGCAACTGTATTCCTTTAATGATTCCTTGTCCAATTACCTTAGCGTTGGTTCCGTCGCCATAGGTGACTGTCCCGTTATTAAGGTCTGAAAAATTTGTAAGGAGAGATTTATCACCCGTGACATGTCTTGAACATCCGCTATCTAGGTACCATTTTGTTTCATTGCTTAGTATATGGTTTGAGTGAGTAACTAGACAATTCTTCTTTTCTTTTGGAACCTATTTTGTGACAGGATTTTTAACTGTGGTAGATTTAGTTTTCTTGTTCAATTCAACCACTTGATTCAATTGCTCTGTGTTAGTCAATTTAGGTGGTGGTGGATGTGAATCTATTTTATTCATATTCCTAGGTGGACTTTTGACATTTTGTATTTCTCTAGCTGGTTTGAATTTTCCAATATGCTTTTGACCAGAGTTATGTTGAGTCCTCCTAGGGTTAAACATTCAACCTGATAGTGACCCGAATCACCACATAAAAGACAAAGTGGAGTAGTCCTTTTATTACTACCTGAGGTAGCAGATTTTTCAATTGTTGGTGCTCCATTTCTAGTCTTTGTTTCATATCCTAAGCCACTCTTATCTTTTTTAGGTTTTCCCATACCTAAGAGTTTTTCTAACTTCTCACCACTCAGGGAAAACTTGTAGTTTAGCTTAGCAATTTTTCTGGATTCCTCTAAATTAAACAAGAGTGTATGATTTTTGTTTTGAAGGAGCATGTTTTTGTCTTTTAATTGCTTAACCTGTTTGTTTAGTTTTTCAGACTCTGATTTAAGGAAGGTGTTAATTCTTTCAAATCTATCATTATCTGAGTGATATTGCTGTAAATCATTGATTAGGTGTGTATTAATTTCCAGAGTTTTATCCAAATCTTTTTACAGCAATTTCTTTTTGTTCTTAGATATTCCAAGTCTTTTAATAACTTTGATGCTATGAATATACAGTTGAGTGTAAGCATCTTGTAATGTATTCTGCTCTTCTTTTTCTTCTTCCTTTTCAATTTCTTCATTATCTAATGAAAATGATTTAGTGGCTTGCGGTTCTGTCACGTTATCGGTTACAATGAGAATGATTGGAGCAGTGGAGACCATAAGAATTTCCAAGGATTTCTGATCTTCATCGCTCTCTGAGTCACTAGATTATGAGTTTGACTCCTCTGTATCATCCCATGTGGCAGGCATTGCTTCGTCCTTAGTTTTTCTATTTGGGCATTCAGTAGACAGGTGTTCGTACTTCTGACAGGCATAACATTGTGGTTATTTTATCTTTTTACCAAATTTACCTGCAAAAGGTATGTTGTCCACCTTTCTTCCTTTAAAAGGACGACCACGATTCTTTTAAAAGAACTTTCTGAATCTTTGAGTCAATAAATTCACTTCCTCATCTTCATCTTCTCTTTCACTTTCAATGTCCTCATTTGTTTTTTTCTTTGAAGTTTTGAGCACAGTATTTTTAGATTTTTGGGTTTGTTTGAAGTGTAGTTCAAATGTTTGTTTGGAACCTGCCAGTTCTTATACTTTTATTTCATTTATGTTCCTACATTCTTCAATGGTTGTTACTTTAGGTTTGAACCGTTCCGGTAGGGATCTTAGAGTTTTCCTACAGATTTTAGGTACTGGAACTTTCCTTCCCAATCTACCCATGGAGTTGCAAATGATATTTAACTTTGTGAAAAAATCCATAAAGATCTCATGCTCTTCCATTCTGAGACTTTTGAACTGTGAAGTCAGGAGTTATAGTTTAGATCTCTTCACAGCACTTGTTCCTTCATGGGTTATTTCTAACAGATCACATGCTTCCTTGTATGTCCCACACATACTGATTTGATTGAAAATATCTTGGGACATAGCACAGTAGATAGCATTCATGGCTTTAGCCTTAGTAATTTAGTTTTCTTTATCGAATGTTGTCCACTTCTCTTTAGATTTCGGTTTGGTGATAGTTATGTCGTTATCAAGTACTATTTGTTTAGATGGTGGCACATATCCTCTTTCAACTATATCCCAAACATCATGGTCCAAGGATCTTAGAAAGTAGTGCATTTTAGCCTTCCAGTATGCATAATTTGATCCATCAAATATTGGAGGTCTAGAGACCGATGAACCCTCTCCTTTGGCCATATTCTCAACTTTAGTCTAGATCACTCTCTAGGCGGTGAAGCCCTTAAAGAGAGACTCACTCTGATACCAATTGAAATTGCCGTAAAGACCACTTTGGTTGAAGTAAGAATATGCCAATATGTCCTAGAGGGGGCTGAATAGGACTTTTTAATAATTTAAAATCCTATCATAGTAATCCTAACACCAAGCCTATATTACGATTACTCAAGAGTAACTCTACTGGCTTTCAAGCCCGGTAGAGGATCCAATAAAAAACTATTTGAGAGATGAACAATATGTAAACTAGTTTATGATGGATATGGCTATGTATGCGTGTGAGGTGTGATCTTAGATAATCAGATAAGAAAATATTAAAGCAAATTACACAGACAAGTGAATAACAATCTCAAACATAGTCATTTTTATTGTGGTTCGACTACTTGTCTACTCCACTCCCAGTAACCGCACTCAACCTTTTGAGTGTAGCGAATTTCACTAAGGAGGTTTCCCATGATTCACCCCAAACCCAAGGTTTTAAATCAGGTTCACCTTTAACCTTTAGAACCTACACCTAGGCTAACTGGTTATGCTCTCACGAGCTAGGGTCCACACATCGCACCCACTTTTAAGCACATTGGCCAAGGATCTTCCACAAGACCCTAATGGAGGTTTCACATGGTTCACCTCTAACCCAAGGTTTTAAACAGGTTAACCTTTAACTGAAAGTTTATGCTCTCCACAGAACAAGGGTCAACACTACATACCCACCATGTACACTCCTACCGGAGGCCTCTTAGAGGACTTGCAATGGTGAGAGACACCTTAGACCCAATCCTACAAAGGAATGATCACAAGGGTCCTGTAGACTCTAATAACTTATAGATAAGAAGACAAGTCCCTTTTAGCTCGTTGATGAAGATCTCCTTCTTTGATGATGAAGAGTCTTCTACTTCCTTGAATCGTAACTCAGAAGATATATCAATGCATGACAATGGGTTGGGTCAAGGTTATGATGGAATCCCACTCTCAAAATATTTTCCTATAAAGGTGATAGAGTGATTCCAATCATCTATGCATTCAAGGCATCCCGTCTTAATGATTTTCCATTAAGGTGGTAGCTGAAGGATCCTTGAATGTGAAAGTTCATTCCCCAATCCACTCTAGTGAATATCAATGATTAGGGTGGATTAGAGGATGAACTCCCTTGAGAGAAAGGGCTTTGGGTAAATGATCTAAGGTTAAACACTTAAAAATACTCTCTTCTTTCTCTCGCAGTAACTAAAGACTAGCTCTCTGTATATAGGCAAAAAGTTTCAATGGATATAAAATGGTTGCATTTATGACAGAGTTCGATATAATCAAGCAAGGTTGATATTATCGAGTGTATACTCTCGATTGCATCGATTGGCCACTCGATGACACAAACTCAAATGTCATACGCTTTCAAAAATTTTTGCCAGCTGGTCAACGGCATCGAAACACGTGTCGATGTCATCAAATTTTGAACTCTAATCTTATCGATACGAGGATCGATTCCTCGATATTTGAAAAATGAGAGAGACTTGCTTTAAAAATTTTCAGGTCAAAAGATATGATCGAGGGATACTCGATATCATCAGAATTTGAATGTCGATGGTATCGAAGGTCATGTCGATGCATCGATACATCCATAGATTTTATCAATGAACTTTCTGGACAGTTTCATGTCCTTTCTCGATGAAATCGATCTGGCCTTGATATCATCGATATTTAAATATCGATTCTATCGAGTGACCCTCGATCTAAAATAAAAACCACCTAAAAAACTGTTGCTGAAAAGACTGTGTCCGAGACTGATATCATCGAAGGCCTTTCGATATCATCGATATTTGAATTCTGAGGATATCGAAGGTCCTTTGATATATCAAAGTTCTTCATAATTTTCCTATAAAAATAAGGACACAGACATTATGCTGTCGATCATATCAAGTCTACTTCAATAAACTTGAGATTTAAATATCGATGGTATCGATAGGGTTTTCGATACATCGATAATTTTATCCAGATATATATGTAGTTGCTGGACACTTTATGTTCTCATTCGATTTTATCGATTGAGCTTTTGAGGACATCGATAGCACACCTCAATTTTAACGAACCTGACATCGATAAATCGACAGAGCTAGAAAACTTAGAGATTTTCTGATTTTGTCGAAAAAGTTTTCTAACTCAAAAATCCTATGATATTCTAATAGATTTTAAGGGTTTTATTTACCTGGTGTTTTGGGACATGGGATGTGAGGCTTAAATTTACCTATGGTGAGTTTGGCACACATCCGGTTGAGGGACACAACTGATTGATCTTCCTATGGAGGTTTTCTATCTAGTTGACTCAATACTCACACTAATTGACAAACCAGGGCACTTTTACAATTCACTCGTATGGTGCATCCTTTTGAAGTAGATTACATAAATGTCGAGAGAGGTGACTAAAGTCCTTTATGAATATCCTGTAAAACCTGACGTGTCTTAAGAAGGATTGCACATCTTATATGTTCTTGGGTAGAGGTAGGTTAGAGATAAGATCAATTTTAACCTTATTTACCTCAATTCCCTTGGACGAGATGATATGTCCAAGGACAATTTCCTTTCGAACCAAGAAATGACACTTCTCCCAATTGAGTACCAAATTCTTTTCTTCACATCTTTTCATCATACATTTAAGATTCTCTAAGAAATCGCTGAAAGATGGACGAAAGACGGAGAAGTCGTTCATGAAGACCTTTAGATATTGCCCCACCATGTCAAAAAAAATACTCGTCATATATCGCTGAAAAGTGGTAGGGGCATTACACAGTCCAAATGGCATCCTTTGGTACGCAAAGGTGCCAAAAAGATATGTAAACATGGTCTTTTCTTGATCTTTAGGGGCTATTTCGATCTGGTTGTAGCCTGAATATCTGTCAAGGAAACAGTAATAGAAACGACCAGCTGGCCTTTCTAAATTTTGATTAATAAAGGGCAAGGGAAAGTGGTCCTTCCTCATGACGATATTCAACTTCCTGTAATCAATGCATATTCTCCAACCAGTAGTCATGAGTTCATTGTTGGCATTGGATACGATGGTGATTCCAGACTTCTTAGGAACCACCTGAGTTGGACTCACCCATTGACTATTGGATAAAGAGCATATGATACCCACATCTAATAGTTTAACAACCTTAGCCTTAACCACTTCCTTCATGTTTGGATTTAGTCTATGCTGTGATTGTCGAGAGGTCTTTGAATTATCCTCAAGATAAATGCGATGAGTACAAATCAAATGACCAATTTCCTTAAGGTCCGCAATCGACCATCCAAGGGCTCCTTTGTGCTCAATGAGAGTAGAGATGAGCACACTCTCCTGTTCTTACTCAAGATGGGAAGAAATCACCACAAGGTATGTCTCATCTTTACCTAAATATACATATTCCAAATCAGAACGTAAAAGTTTTAGGTTAAGCTTCGGTGCCTTGAGGTTAGACGATAGAAGTATTACATCGGTTTGGGACAATTCTTCGAGTTATGGCCTCCACCAGTTGACTTCAAGTTTGGCACATCATCAAGCATGACACCCATCTCCCTAATCATATCATCATCTAAATCATGGGAGTGGGCTGAGCATGTCTCTAGAGGGTCAGAGGATAAGGTGAGAAGTACTCTATCTTCCACGAAAGAGTCAATTAAGTTAATATCATGGAAATCATCTTCATCCTCTAACTGTTTGCTTATATTAAAAAAAATATTTAACTCCAATGTCATATTCCTGAAAGACATACTCATGACTCCATTCCTTCAATTAATGATTGCATTTGAAGTGGCAAGGAATGGGCAACCAAGAATGACGAGAATTTGAGTGCTCATGTCCATGATGGGTTGAGTATCTAAGATGATAAAATCTACCAGGTAATAAAATCTATCAACCTGGACCAACACATCCTCTATTATCCCTCTCAGTACACGAACTGAGTAATCGACAAGTTGTAATGTAGTTTAGTTGGGTTTCAATTCACTTAAACCTATCTATTCGTAGACCAATTAAGAAATCATATTTACACCCGCTCCCAAGTTAAGAAGTGTGTTCTCAATCCGATAGTTCCCAATTACGCAAGTGACGGTTGGGCTACCGGGATCTTTGTATTTTTGTGGCACATCTTGCTTTAGGATGGCAGTACCTTTTCAGTTAAGAAGATTTTCTTTTAAATATCTTTTCATCTTTTGGTTGTACACAAGTCTTTCAGAAATTTGGCATATGAAGGTATTTGTTTAACTGCATCCAGTGGAGGAATATTAAACTTCACTTGTTTCAACACCTCTATAATGTCTGAGAGTTAAAGAGAGATTTTGGTGCAACTAACCATTGGGGGAATGGGGCAATCGGCTTGCCTTGAAGTTCTGGTTTTAATTCTTGTGGAGCGGTGCTGGGTCTATCATCATTGTCCTCTTCCAGGTCCTTAGGCTTTTCAACCTTAATTAGATTAGTTTTGTCAATGGTCTTTTCACTTCTAAGAGTGGTGATATGTAAGACCCGTATCTTAGTCCGTACCGTTTCGTAGACTTCCGCGGTCTCACCAGTAGAATTCCGACAACCTTCGACCCTTAACCAATATTTACGCGTGAGCCTGATTCATATGCCATCAACCCATATCGACTCAACTTAAGACCATTACCATAGCGACTGCGCCATCACTGTGGTTCGGATGCCGCGACTTGCGCGCCGAGGCAATACCCTAGTCAAGAGATGTGGGCCAACGTTCGGTGCGAGAAAAATGTCGCGCGTTGCAAAACCCAAGAGAATCTCTACGAGGTGTCACATCAATCCCATCAATCAATCAATCTCATCACATCACATGTCAAGTACATGTCAAGTACACATCAGCTTTCACCCCTACCTAAGCAACCACAAAAGTCCAAAAGTTTCTTACAAGCCCAAACTTTTCTTACACAAAATGCCTCAAAAGTCAAGATTTTCTTACACACCCATCTCTCTCCCATCCATCACTCCATCACCCATCACTCTCTCTCCCTTTACAACTCTTTCTCTCTTTCTCATTTTTAAATCTCCAAGCAAGAAAATCCCATACGTATGAGAGCTCTCCAAGCATTCCTAAGCTCCAAGTGTGGCCCACTTTCCTACCCCATCATCTCCCATGCTAGCCTTCCATTCCTCATCTCACCCATTGAAATCAAAGCTAAGGATCTAAGGAACCCATAGGAGCAAGAAGATCGAACGGTGGGTGCTTGATAATGTTAGTTTTTCATGTTTTTGAGATGGGCCAAGTGAGGCCAACCGATCAATGGTTTGGATCTCACTTGGGACCCTAAGTTGTGGCCGATAGCCTACTTTGATCATCACGATCATCCATGATGGGGCCATTCTGCATGCACCCCATCATGATGCTTATTTCATTGCAATAGGAAGGTCATCTAGACAGTCCATATTGGTGGGGAAAGGATCTCCACCATTAATTGTAGATTTTGGTGGTCCCACATGCTTTAGGGCCCACTTGATGTATGATTCATTACAAGGGAGGGCCCATAATGTCGAGGTCCCTCCATCACATGCGTGTCCCACACTCTTTTCCTTTTTCACTCTCTCTCTCTCTCTTCATTTTTATGTTAATTTATTTGTGATGGTGTGGCCGTGTGGCCCACTTGGATGGGTCTCACTGGATGTATGTGTTTCCCCATGCCCTCCAACCCCTTTCCTTGGTGGCCCACATCTATAAATGGGGCCCACTTCAATGTACATATTATGTTCAGGGATGCTGGACGTTCCCTGGATGCCGTTGGAAATAAAAAAAATGGAAGAAGAAAAAGAAACCTTTTGGGGTGGGCCACTAGTATAGGCCCCACCTTGATGTATGGGTACAATCCAAGCCATCCACCCTCTTCACCATATCATTTTAGGCGTTGAGCCAAGGAATGAAGTTAATCCGTTCATCGGGCGGGCCATACCTCTCAAAACAGTGACTTTCACCATTTAAATTAATTTTAATTTTTCTACAGGCCTAAATATGTTCAATAGCGGACTCATTGGGCTTGTCTTGAACCAGGGAAGCTAGTGAATGGAGTGGATTTATGTGATGCAGACCCCAGATGCGAAAAACCCCAAAAAAATGGGTTTTCAAATTTTTTTTTAAAAAGCAAAGAGGCAAAGCCTCTGTCTCTGACATATAGCAACAGCCCGCTGCTGCGTGTAGCGGTCGGGAGGGCCAGCGTCCCACGGCCCTGGCGTGGGCCCCACCATGACGTATATGTTCATGGGGTGGGCCACTCCCAGAAGTGGGGCCCCTCCAAAGATCAGCTGCATCCAAAACTCAGGTGGCCCACACCACACGAATCAGTGTGATTGATTATCTGCCCTTGAAACCTCCTTCCTGGGCCACAGAAGTTTTGGATCAAAATGAAATTTATTTTCCCCTTTCATCTAGGGTCATGTGACCTTATCAATGGGTTGGATTTCAAATAAACAGTGAGGTGGGCCCCACGTGGAGCCCATAGTGATGTATGTGTTGCTTCCACCGTTCGCTGGACGGTGGAGCCCACTTAATGCATGTGTTTTATTCACGCCACCCCAGGCGTGCGTGTGTTGTGTGTGTGTGTGTACGTGTGTGTTTGTTGTGTGTGTGCAGTGTGTGTGTGTGTATATAAATATATTATATTATTTATAATATTGTATATCTATATAGATACATATACTATATATAATTTATATATTATACTATTTATAATATACATGATGGTGGGCCTTCATGTGGGCCCCCACCCTTGAAACAGATGAAACGAGTTAAAGAATGGGCCAAAATTCATAGTCCGAGTGGACCCCACCTTGGCTTCCCATTTTAATGAAATCATAGTGGTTCATTGGGGTCCACTTTGATGTGGATCTTAGGCCCATGGAATGGGGTCATTTGGTGTATTATAAGGCCCATGGGAATGGACCCATTTGATGTGTTCCAAGGCCCATGGGATTAGGCCCATTTAATATAATTTAAGGCCCATGGGAGTGGACCCATTTGATGTATTCCAAGGTCCATGGCATTGGACCCATTTGATGTATTTTAAAGCCTATGAGGTTAGGCCCATTTGATGCAATCTAAGGCCCGTGGGTTATGACCCATTACAATGCACATAAGGCCCATTGGTGTGGTCCATTTATGTGGCCCATTTGATGAATAAAAGGCCAATATGACATGGCCCATTTGATGTATTTAAGGCCCAATGGGATGTACCTAAGATTCATTGCAATGTGTGATCCCAACACGGATTATGTAACGATGTTTGCGACGATCGTACCTTGGGAGCAATGTTGGTTTGACGTCCACATTGTAAGTGTAATGTTGGTTGGATGTCCACATTACGACTCTCCCTAGGGCCCCTTTGATAGACAGTACTTATTGAGTATAGGCCGTCTAGGCCCATCTGCATTATAAGAATGGTTCATCACTTATTTACATGTTTAGTATAGTTTCATGACTCATGATCATACGCATCATATGCATACTTGATATGAGAATTGATTGATCATAGCTTTTGCCTTCGGGTAGGTTGTTTATGGGCTCCCGGTTAGGCGGTGTTGCCCTACATGAGTGCACGATATGCGCAGGGTTTGTTGCATGACTGGATAGCGTGATTCATGCATTTCGTATTTGTGTGACATGATTATTGTACACCCTAGTGACATCTGGGTCGTAGCCTCCACAGGCGTATCATGGTTGGAAGGATTGGATACCAAAAATCTTATTCTACATGGGGTGCTATAGATATCCCTGCGTGAAAGTCCCTAAACCCTTATGGTACCAAGAGGTTGCTCCAACGTCTAGACTGATTGGGTAGATGAGCGTTGAGTGCCGATTACCAGATGGATGCGCTCTCCACTGTGTGGTGGTCTATTGGAAGGGGGTGCGGCCTTATCCACCCGAGACTAGGGGCCAATGATAGGCTGAGTTTGACCAGCTCGAGGAATGGGTCCGCTATCAACGAGTCGAGCCCGATATTGGCAGACGGATTGTGAGGTCTCTTCTACTTACCTTATTGCGCGCGATGTGGCAGCGATCTGGTTTAGAGTGTACTAGACCCTCGTGATATCCCAGAGTTGAGCTGTATATATGTGTGGACATAGATGAGGATTTGTATGCTTGAGTTGCATTTCACATCGCATGGCCTTGGGATGGCCGATACCATTCATGTTTGCCATTGCATAGCCTTGGTATGACTCATGATATTTATGGACCCATCTGCACATTCCGCATTACTCTGACATTGCATGATCACATTACTACCTTGCGCACACACTTTCACCTCCCTCTAAGCTTTCTATAAGCTTATGCATGACCGTTGCATGCAGGTGACGTTGGATCGCAGCAGTGCTGAGGCAGGAGCACTTTGCAGATCATTTTGGAGTTTTTATTCTTTCTCATTGTATTTCCCTTTATGCTCATTGTACTTGTAAAGTTTTTGATCATAGTAGAAATGTAATGGAGTTCTTGGTTGTTGTTTATGGGTTATGCCTTTGGTTATGCTTATCACGATTCAAACTGATTTTAAAAATTCTCCTCGTAGCATCCCAGGATCGGAACCTGGCGAATGGGAGCTGGGATCCGAGAATGGAGTTCTACGGAGTCTGTCGGCGCCGAATTCTACAATCGAAAATTTTGTGAGCCCAGTTTTCGAGTTTGGGGCGTGACAGTAGTTGGTATCAGAGCATAACTTGGGAATAACTGAGGACAACATTACATATTTTCTATGAGTCTAGAATGGCTAAGTCCCGAAGTTCGGATAGCTTGGCGATCTCCCATTACAGACCCTTAACATGCGTGCCTTCGAGAGTTTTGAAGTTGATAGGCGCCTTCGCTCTTTCCTGTAAGACATGGCGCATGGGAGAGTGACCCGATCGACTCCCGCACCACCACCTGAGGATCTCGCTCCACCACCTGCGACTCCTGCATTACCACCTACGATGCCCGTTCCACCACCAGAGATTCCTACTGCCCATCTTGAGTATGCTGCTCCTCCACCACAGACCGGTACGGATCTGACCATATCCTTGAGTGCCTCACAGTTGTAGCAGATGTTACAGGCTGTGACAGCTGCACTTCAGGGGCAGGGCAGGCAGCCAGTTGTTTCACCAGCACAGGCAGAGCAGGATCATGAGAGTGCCCTCCTTTGAGAGTTTCAACGGCTCTATCCCCCGCGTTTCCATGGTGAGCCAAATCCGACCGTAGCTGAGAGATGGTGCGCCGATGTGGAGAAGATATTTGAGACGATGGGATATACGACTGAGCGGCGAGTTCGATTAGCCGTATTTCTTCTCCATGGTGAGGCTGAGCATTGGTGGACATCAGTTTCCCAAGCAGCGGGCGTTAATTTTGTATGGACATGGGAGGATTTTGTGGATCGGTTTGACCGACAGTACTTCCCTGATCACATCCGACGACAGCGAGCGTTGGAGTTCGAGGCCCTGGTGCTGGGCGATATGACAGTGGCTCAGTACGCGGATCGCTTTGTAGCGCTGTCCAAATTTGCACCATATTTGGTTGATGACGAGGAGCAGAGAGCCTGCCGCTTCGAGAACAGCCTACATTACGGTCTTTGCAGCCATGTTATTGGTCATGAGCTTCGGACTTGAGGAAATGGTGCGGAAGGCCTAGATCTTTGAGGCTGAGTGGGCCAGTTCTCAATCTGAGTGCGATCAGAGGAGAGACCGGAAGAGGCAGGCTCCTTCCAGTGATTCTCAGCAGCGTCGACCACATCAGAGGTATACAGGTCACCCAGCTTTCCGAGCACCAGCAGCACCTCCACCACCACCTCCGAGACAGTTCACCACTTGTTTTAGGTGCGGTGCGATGGGACACCGTTCATGGGAGTGTCCCAGCCCCCAGCAGCAGTAGAGAGGTCCACAGGAGCATAGGACTCCACAGCAGCCTCCACCACAGCCGCAGTAGTAGCGACAGCAGCCCACACCACAGAGGCCACCTCAGCAGCAGCATCAGCACCAGCCTCCGAGGCTGCAGCAGCAGAGGCATCAGTTTCGACCGCCTCAGTGACCCCATCAGCAGTAGTAGCAGCATGCTCAGAGGAGACAAGCACCTCCCCAGCTGGCTCAGGCTAGGTTTTATGCGGCTCAGTAGGACCCGCAGTCTTCTGGAGGAGTCGTTGAGGGTATACTTCCAGTTTCTGCATGCATTGCATGTGTGTTGATTGATTCTGGTGCATCGTATTCTTTTGTGGCTGAGAGCTTCTGCCGATCGACTAGCTTACCATTGGAGTTTGCTTGTGAGAGCCTATCAGTATCGACTCCCTTGGGGAGGACTGCAGTTTTGGGCCTATTTTTCTCGTCTTGCCCTATTCTAGTTAGGGATATCTTTTTGCCTGCCGATCTGTTTGCGTTGCCAATGTCTGAGTTTGATGTCATCCTGGGCATGGATTGGATCACCGAGTACTATGCCATATTGGACTGCGCCGTGAGGACAATCACGTTTTATATACCTGAAGTGCCACAGTTCCAGTTCGTTGCAGAGCCTAGAGGAGAGCAGTTGTCTTGTTTGATGTCGTGTGCCATCGAGGAGCCTGTTGCCGCTTGTATCGACCAGTTGCCTGTGGTTTGCGATTTTCTCGATGTGTTTCAGGAGATTCCAGGATTATCGCCTCGTCGACTCACCGAGTTTTAGATTGATCTCGTGCCTGGTACCGTGCCTATTTCGAAGGCCCCATATCGCATGACACCGTTGGAGTTGGGGGAACTGTAGAAGCAGTTGGATGAGTTGCGAGAGTTAGGTTTTATCCATCCGAGCAGTTCACCGTGGGGAGCGCCGGTACTCTTCGTGAAGAAGAAGGATGGTTCGTTGAGGCTCTGCGTTGATTACCGCGAGCTCAACAAAGTCACGATCAAGAACAGATACCCACTCCTTAGGATTGATGATTTTTTCGATCAGCTGCAGGGTGCACAGTTCTTTTCGAAGATCGACCTACGTTCCGGTTATCATCAGATTCGGGTCCGAGATGAGGACATTCCGAAGATAGTATTCAGGACACGTTACGGTCATTTTGAGTTTCAGGTCATGTCCTTCAGGCTGACCAATGCACCCACGGTCTTCATGCAACTGATGAACGAGGTCTTCTGACCTTATCTCGATTAGTTTGTTGTAGTCTTCATCAACGACATTCTGATCTATTCGAGGACCCGTGAGGAGCATGATCAGCATTTAGAGATTACTTTGTAGACCCTCCGCGCACACCAGCTGTATGCGAAGCTGGAGAAGTGCGAGTTCTGGCAGGAGGAGGTGAAGTTCCTTAGTCACGTGGTGAAGAGGGAGGGCGTCGCAGTGGACCCCTCGAAGGTCGAGGCAGTGCATCAGTGGAGCCAGCCCATGACTGCGACAGAGATCCGTAGTTTTCTTAGTTTAGCGGGCTATTACCGACGTTTCATTGAGAGCTTCTCTCGTATTGTAGCCCCACTGACCAGGTTGACTTAGAAGGGTGCAGAGTTTATTTGGAGTGACGCCTGTGAGCGAGCATTTATGGAGTTGAAGGACCGCCTGACGTCTACTCCTGTCCTCACTCTTTCCTCTGGGAGTGACGGTTTTATTGTATTTACTTATGCCTCGCATATTAGTTTGGGTGCTGTCCTGATGCAGCACGGAAGACCAGTGGCCTTTGCGTCTCGTCAGCTCAAGGTCCATGAGCTGAACTATCTCACGCATGACTTAGAGCTGGCCGTAGTTGTCTTCGTACTGAAGGTGTGGAGGCACTATCTTTATGGGGTTAGGTTCAAGCTTTTCTCTAATCACAAGAGCTTGAAGTACCTCTTCTCGCAGTCTAAGTTGAATATGAGGCAGAGGCGTTGGATGGAACTTTTGAAGGACTATGATTTTGATCTCCAGTACCACCCGGGAAAAGCGAACGTGGTGGCAGATGCCCTCAGCCATCAGCCACGAGGCCTAGTAACGCATATCATGATTCAGGAGTGGCGGATGCTTGAGGATATCGCAGCGTATGATTTTGAGTTTGGCTTGCAGTCTTCTATCATGCAGTTATCGAGCCTGTCGATTCAACCCTCTCTTGTCACTAGGGTGATCGAGGCTCAGTAGGCTGATGAGTCGTTGAAGAGTTATACGGCTGAGGCTACATCTGAGAGTCAGGCAGATTGGCAGATTGGTACAGACAGTGGACTTTGCTTCAGAGGCTGATTATATGTCTCGAATATTCTAGAGTTGCGCAGAGATCTTATGACCGAGGCACATCGATCACAATTTTCTATCTACCCGGGTTTGACGAAGATGTACCGTGATATGAGGTGACAGTTTTTTTGGACGGGAATGAAGCGCTAGATCGTCAGTTTTGTGGCCGAGTGTGACACGTGCTAGCATGTTAAGGCCGATCATCAAAGACCCCCTGGTCTATTGCAACCGTTGAGCATCTCGATGTGGAAGTGGGAGCACGTGTCGACTGATTTCATTATGGGTTTGTCGAGAACTCAGCGCAGTCATGACGCCATTTGGGTTGTTGTGGATCGTATGACGAAGTCGGCACAGTTCCTTGCGATGTGTGCGACTTGGTCTATGGACCAGCTTGCGAGGTTATTTATTGAGGAGGTTGTGAGACTGCATGGTGTTCCAGTCTCGATCGTTTCTGACCGAGATTTGAGATTTACGTCTCAGTTTTGGGAGAGCTTCCAGCGAGCGATGGGGACTGATTTGTAGCTTAGCACCACATACCATCCGCGGACCGATGGCCAGACCGAGAGGGTCAACCAGATCCTCGAAGATATGCTTCGGGCCTACACGATTGATTTCGGGGGTAGCTGGGATGAGCATCTGCGATTGGCTGAGTTTGTATACAATAACAGCTATTAGGCGACCATCGGCATGGCTCCTTTTGAGGCACTATATGGTAGACCATGCAGTTCACCGAGTTGCTAGACTGAGGTTGGAGAGCGCCGTCTCTTAGGTCCGGAGCTTGTGCAGGAGACGTCAGAGGATATTGACATCGTCAGGTAGAGGATGTACACAGCCCAGAGACGACAGAAGAGTTTCGCTGATCGTCGGTGTCGTCCCTTGGAGTTTGACGTAGGGGACCATGTGTATCTCAAGGTCTCACCCATGAAGGGCAAGCTTGACCCAAGATTCATAGGACCTTTTGAGATCACTGGGTGCGTTGGCGCCGTGGTCTATCGGTTTGCCTTGCCATCAAAGCTGTCTGGCGTCCACAACGTCTTCCATGTCTCTATGTTGAGGAAGTGTGGGTCAGACATTGTTCCCGTTATTAATTGGCAGCCGCTAGAGGTTCGTGAGGACGCTTCTTACATTGAGCAGCCAGTCCGTATCCTTGATTGGAAGGAGTAGGTCCTCAGAACCAAGGTCATTCCGTTGGTGAAGGTTCAGTGGGGTCACCATTCTGTAAAGGAGGCTTCTTGGGAGCCCGAGGCCGAGATTCGGGAGCGTTATCCTCATTTCTTTGATGATTGATCTTGTGTAGTATTTTGTATGTTATCTCTGATTTTATATGGTGATGTTATATCTCTTCTTCTTCATGAGTTATGCCTAGTTACGATGATTGAGTAAATTTTGAGGATGAAATTTTTATTAGGAGGGGCGAGCTGTAAGAACCGTATCTTAGTCTGTACCGTTTCATAGACTTCCGCAGTCTTACCTATCGAATTCCGGCAACCTTCGACCCTTAACCGATATTTACGCACGACCCTGATTCATATGTCGTCAACCCGTATCGACTCAACCCAAGACCATTACCATAGCGACTGCACCATCGCTGTGGTTCTGATGCCATGACTTGCGCGCTGAGGCGATACCCTGGTCAAGAGATGTGGGCCAACGTTCGGTGCGAGGAAAATGTCGCGCATTGCGAAACCCAAGAGAATCTCTATGAGGTGTCACATCAATCCCATCAATCAATCAATCTCATCACATCACATGTCAAGTACACATCACCTTTCACCCATACCCAAGCAACCACAAAAGTTCAAAAGTTTCTTACAAGCCCATACTTTTCTTACACAAAATGCCTCAAAAGTTAAGATTTTCTTACACACCCATCTCTCTCCCATCCATCACTCCATCACCCATCACTCTCTCTCCCTTTGTAACTCTTTCTCTCTTTCTCATTTTCAAATCTCCAAGCAAGAAAATTCCATACGTATGAGAGCTCTCCAAGCATTCCCAAGCTCTAAGTGTGGCCCACTTTCCTACCCCATCATCTCCCATGCTAGCCATCCATTCCTCATCTCACCCATTGAAATCAAAGCTAAGGAGCTAAGGAACCCATAGGAGCAAGAAGATCGAACGGTGGGTACTTAATAATGTTAGTTTTTCATGTTTTTGAGATGGACCAAGTGAGGCCAACCATCAATGGTTTGGATCTCACTTGAGACCCAAAGTTGTGGCCAATGGCCCACTTTGATCATCATGATCATCCATGATGGGGCCATTCTGCATGGACCCCATTATGATGTTTATTTCATCACAATAGGAAAGTCATGTAGACCTTCCATATTGGTGGGGAAAGGATCTCCACCGTTGATTGTAGATTTTAGTGGTCCCACATGCTTTAGGGCCAACTTGATGTTTGATTCATTACAAGGGAGGGCCCATAATGTCGGGGTCCATCCATCACACGTGTGTCCCACACTCATTCCCTTTTTCTCTCTCTCTCTCTTCATTTTTATGTTAATTTATTTGTGATGGTGTGGCCGTTTGGCCCACTTGGATGGGTCTCACTGGATGTATGTGTTTCCCCGTGCCCTCCAACCCCTTTCCTTGGTGGCCCACATCTATAAATGGGGCCCACTTTAATGTACATATTATGTCCAGGGACGCTGGATGTTCCCTGGACGCCGTTGGAAATTTAAAAAAAACGGAAGAAGAAAAAGAAGCCTTTTGGGGTGGGCCACTAGTATAGGCCCCACCTTGATGTATGGGTACAATCCAAGCCGTCCACCCTCTTCACCATATCATTTTAGGCGTTGAGCCAAGGAATGAAGCTAATCCATTCATCGGGCGGGCCATACCTCTCAAAACAGTGACTTTCACCATTTAAATTAATTTTAATTTTTCTACAAGCTTAAATATGTTCAATAACGGACTCATTGGGCTTGTCTAGAACCAGGGAAGCTAGTGAACAGGGTGGATTTATGTGATGCGGACCCCAGATGCGAAAAACCCTAAAAAAAATGGGTTTTCAATTTTAAAAAAAAATAACAAAGAGGCAAAGCCTCTGTCTCTGACATACAGCAGCTGCCCGCTGTTGCGTGCAGCTGGTGGGCGGGTGGGTCAACGTCCCACGACCCTACCGTGGGCCCCACCATGACGTATATGTGAAATCCAACTTGTTCATGGGGTGGGCCACTCCCAGAAGTGGGACCCCTCCAAAGATCAGCTGCATCCAAAACTCAGGTGGCCCACACCACACGAATCAGTGTGATTGATTATCTGCCCTTGAAACCTCCTTCTTGGACCACAGAAGTTTTGGATTAAAATGAAATTTGTTTTCCCCTTTCATCCAGGGTCATGTGACCTTATCAACGGGTTGGATTTCAAATAAATATTGAGGTGGGCCCCACGTGGAGCCCACGGTGATGTATGTGTTGCTTCCACCATCCACTGGACGGTGGAGCCCACTTAATGCATGTGTTTTATTCATGCCACCCCAGGCGTGCGTGTGTTGTGTGTGTGTGTGTGCGTGTGTGTTTGTTGTGTGTGTGCAACGTGTGTGTGTGTATATATAAATATATTATATTATTTATAATATTGTATATCTATATATATACATTTATATATACATATACTATATGTAATTTATATATTATACTATTTATAATATACATGATGGTGGGCCTTCATGTGGGCCCCCACCCTTGATACAGATGAAACGAGTTAAAGAATGGGCCAAAATCCATAGTCCGAGTGGACCCCACCTTGGCATATTTTTGAGGCCTATTTTAATGAAATCGTAGTGGTTCATTGGGGTCCACTTTGATGTGGATCTTAGGCCCATGGAATGGGGTCATTTGGTGTATTATAAGGCCCATGGGAATAGACTCATTTGATGTGTTCTAAGGCCCATGGGATTAGGCCCATTTAATGTAATTTAAGGCCCATGGGAGTGGACCCATTTGATGTATTCCAAGGTCCATGGGATTGGACCCATTTGATGTATTTTAAAGCCTATGAGGCTAGGCCCATTTGATGCAATCTAAGGCCCACGGGTTATGACCCATTGCAATGCACATAAGGCCCATTGGTGTGATCCATTTATGTGGCCCATTTGATGAATAAAAGGCCCATATGACATGGCCCATTTGATGTATTTAAGGCCCAATGGGATGTACCTAAGGTTCATTGCAATGTGTGATCCCAACACGGATTATGTAACAATGTTTGCGACGATCGTACCTTGGGAGCAATGTTGGTTTGACGTCCACATTGTAAGTGTAATGTTGGTTGGATGTCCACATTACGACTTTCCCTAGGGCCCCTTTGATAGACAGTACTTGTTGAGTATAGGCCGTCTAGGCCCATTTGCATTGTAAGAATGGTTCATCACTTATTTACATGTTTAGTATAGTTTCATGACTCATGATCATACGCATCATAAGCATGCTTGATATGAGAATTGATTGATCATAGCATATGCCTTCGGGCAGGTTATTTATGGGCTCCCGATTAGGCGGTGTTGCCCTACATGAGCGCACGATATGCGCAGGATTTGTTGCATGAATGGATAGCGTGATTCATGCATTTCGCATTTGTGTGAAATGGTTATTGTACACCCTAGCGACATCAGGGTCGTAGCCTCCACAGGCGTATCGTGGTTGACAAGATTGGATACCGAAAATCTTATTCTACATGGGGTGCTATAAATATCCCGGGGTGAAAGTCCCTAAACCCTTATGGTACCAAGAGGTTGCTCCAACGTATAGACCGAGTGGGTAGATGAGCGTTGAGTACCGATTACCAGATGGCTGCGCTCTCCACTGTGTCGTGGTCGGTTGGAAGGGGGTGCGGCCTTACCTCCCGAGATTAGAGGGTAATGCTAGGCTAAGTTTGACCAGCTCGAGGAATGGGTCCACTATCGACGAGTCGAGCCCGATATTGGCAGATGGATAGTGAGGTCTCTTCCACTTACCTTATTGCACGTGATGTGGCGGCGATCTGGTTTAGAGTGTACTAGACCCCGGTGATATCCCAGAGTTGAGCTGTATTGATGTGTGGACATAGATGAGGATTTGTATGCTTGATTTGCATTTCACATCACATGGCCTTGGGATGGCCGATACCATTCATGTTTGCCATTGCATAGCCTTGGTATGGCTCATGATATTTATGGACCCATCTGCACATTCCGCATTACTTTGACATTACATGATCACATTACTACCTTACGCACACACTTTCACCACCCTCTAAGCTTTCAATAAGCTTATGCACGACCGTTGCATGCAGGTGACGTTGGATCGCAGCAGCGCTGAGGCAGGAGCACTTTGCAGATCATTTTAGAGTTTTTATTCTTCCTCATTGTATTTCCCTTTATGCTCATTGTACTTGTAAAGTTTTTTATCATAGTAGAAATGTAATGGAGTTCTTGGTTGTTGTTTGTGGGTTATGCCTTTGGTTATGCTTATCACGATTCAAACTGATTTTGAAAATCTTCCTCGTAGCATCCCAGGATCGGAACCTGGCGAATGGGAGCTAGGATCCTAGAATGGGGTTCTATAGAGGCTGTCTGCGCTGGATTCAGCGATCGAAAATTTTGTGAGTCCGGTTTTCGAGTTTGGGGCATGACATGATAGATTTATCTTGCTTCAACTAATTTGAAGAGCTTGGATCACTTATCTCATATTGTGGTTTGGGATTGGGGAGAGGTTGAGCAGGAAGCATCCCCTTTCCTTCAATTGTTAAGTGTGACTCTATCCTTTGAATAGATGACACAAGCCCAATGCTAATCTGATATCCTGGTTGAGTAGCTCCTGGTCTCGAATATGTTTTTGAACCAGATCCTCTTAAGGTTTCCCTTGATTTGAAATTTGATTGAAAAAACCTTGAGGGGTAGCAGTTTGTCCATTCCTCCAACTGAAGTTTGGATGATTTCTCCAATTAGGATTGCATGTATTGGAGGTAGGTCCATTGAAAGGTCTTTGGTAATTATTCACGGCATTGGATTGCTCATTCAACACCCCTTGAAAGACAGGTATTGTTGGACAATTTTCAGTTATGTGAATGTTGCAAATACAAATATCGCAAATAGCTTCCTAAACCTTATCCTTCTTTAGTTCCATGGCCTTGAATTTCCTTATGAGATTAGACACTTTATCATTAATATGATCATCCTCTTTCAAATGGTATAATCTACCCCTCCCCCCTCCAGTGATTGAGTGGGCTTAAGAGCGGTGCTTGATTTTGGGTAAGTATCCCATGATTGTGCGTTTTCAGCAAGTCTATCTAAATAGTCCCACACATCATCGACATTTTTATTCATGAATTCCCCATTGCACATTGTCTCAACCAATTGGGACATGGAAGATGTCAGTCCATCATAGAAAAAGTGTGTAATGCACCATGTTTCAAAACCATCTTGTGGGCATGAACTGAAAAGATCTTTGAACTGCTCCCAACATTAGAAGAATATTTTATCCTCCTTTTGGGCGAAGTTCATGATTAACTTTCTAAGAGTGTTCGTTTTATCATGTGAAAAAATTTTCTTTATGAACTCCCTTATCATATCATTCCATGTGCCAATAGATCTGGGACATAGTGAATGAAACCACGTCTTAGCTTTCTCGACAAATCCTCCTTCACTCAAAAGATGTCGAGTGTTGTTACAGATCCACTTGGGCATGAAACACTCTCAGCCCTCAACTCAGATTCTAACATAAACCTAAAAGAGAGAAAGGAATTCTATAAAAGAGAAAGAGAGGGATTGAATTGAAAAGAAGTTACCAAATTAGAAGTTCCTAATTAAAATCCTGCAAAACAAAACAAAATAAGTTAGTTTCTAAAAATAAAAATTCTAAAATTAGAAAGTTAAAAATTATTTAGGAAAGTAAACTAGTTTCTAAAAATGAAAAAGGAAAGCTCCTAAAAATAGAAAATAGAAAGTTTCTTAAAAAAGGAAAGTCAGTTTCTAAAATCAAATTAGGAAAGTCTCTAAACCTAGAATTAAAAAGTTTCTTTAAAAAAAAAAACAAATAAACACTGATCCTAAAAATAGAAAAATCCTAATCTTAACCTAATTCTAAAACTAGCTAATCTCAGAAAAATGCAACCGTTAATCCCCAGCAATGACACTAAAAACTTGTTCACAACCCTAAGTGTAGGGTCACGACGTAGTAATAATCTCGGTGAGACCGAGGTCAAATCCACATCGACTACTCTTATGCGTATTATGAAAATAATTAGAAGAAGAACTTGAAAAGGATGAAAACCTAAATATAGAATATTTGAGAGCAATTGTGAGAAATTTAATAAGAAGCTTAAGAAGTTCAAAGGTGGGAAACTAGGGTTTCTAAGGATCCACTTGTACAGATTAGGGAGATATATGCTTGATTCAAGTCACACAATTGGAATTGGAGTCTCATCCTATCCAATTGGACGATATCTTAGTAAAATCAAATCTGAACTTCTTTTGACCTAGTTCTTAATGGTTAAGAGATGTGAGAACTAGAAGTGATTCCATCACAAAACTGTAACGCCTTAGAAAAATCCGTACTTAGACCCGAGTACCACCTCTAGCAGAAATCATTTAAAACCAAATCCTTTAAAAATTTAACATGTATTAACTAATGCTAAACTAGATTACCTGTGAAATTAGCACCAATCACTTTTAATACGATCTGTAAGACCCAAAACCTATAGAATTGCTAACGCTATATTACCCTAAAATCTAGGATCCAACTCTAAACCCAATTGCTCTTGGGAGTATTTTGAAACTTCGTATCGGACCTAGACCGTACATCGAAAGTCTGATAGCGATGAACTTAGACCACTATGACCATTTAGTTGGACTTGACTATCACCTCGAAAATCAAGCCCAAACGATGTCCTGAGACCATTTTCTTGAGTCCGGAGTGAAGAGTGTGAGAAAATGAAGTTTTTAAAGAAATTAAACATGATTTTGAGTAATCTGAGACGTGTCACTTGTGTGTTATTTCTAAGCATTTTGACAGTTGGTTTTTGCCCCAAATTCACCCTCAAATCAGGGAAGGTGGCCTATTCATGGAAAAGCACTTGTGGCCCTGATCGAGTTTCGGTGGCCATTGAATTGAAACTGGTCCGCCACGGATGATCTAGAAACCCGATCGAATAGAAAACTTAACTTGCTTAAGATCCAATACTAGTGGGCTTAAGTCCGATCACATTTGATAAGAGGACCTCCAAAAGTGTTCCGTTGGATCAGAAAGAGCCTGATTTGGTTATAACCTAAGTATACTTTAGCCTTAGGGATATTTCTGTCAATTTTAGGCTTATAAAAAGGCCTTAAACCCTCATTCCCAAATCCCATACGAATTTCCAACTCTAGCTTATTCAAGAGAGAGAAAAGAGAGAGAAAGTAAGGGAGAACCTGATATTTTTCCGTGGGATTCTTCCCAATTCTTCTACACATCGATCCTGCGTATCTGAATCGTTATTTCGGCGATTCTAGTTCCATTCTTGGGTAATTTAATTAAACCCTAACCTATTTTAAAGCTTACACTAGTTGAAGTGATGTTGTAGCTAATCTGTTTCATGCCTTATGTAGCCTATCCGCCGTTGACGAAGACTTATTGTCTGAATCATATTCATTACGCATTTTCTAGTATAAGGTACGGATTATATACGTTTAGGTTATGGTTTTCAAGACTTTCAATGTTAGATAATGATTTATTCCTATTGTGGATGATAATACACATGTTAAATGTGCTATCCATTTTGATTTACACATATGTATAACCTATGTTATAAATCGAGTATTTCATGTATATGTTAGAATACCCGTATACGTATGGAATTTGCTGTTATGATTGCCATGATTATTTGTCGTAGATATGTGATTGATATGTATGCGGTAACTCTTAGGTGAAAGGATTTTCCCTAATATGTATTATAGTCGACCTACGTGATGTATGTTGAATAGTGTAGTCTAAGTGTTTGTAAAAATGCCTGAATGAGTTAGTATTTGATAAAAGCATGATTTTGAGGCTATTGAGATATGAATCTCAATCACCTTACCTGTGTGTATGATTTCCTCCATGAACTGTTTAGCTTAACTTATTCATGTTAACTATGTGTATAATTTCCTCCATGTACTGTATTTATGTTCAAGTTATATTTCATAAATGTTCATATGAATGTAGGATATGAATCAAATGCCTGTTAATGAGCTTGTACATGATTGGGACTATACTACAGTCCAGGTAATCGGTAATCATCCCTATACTGGTGGCTGAGGTTGTTTTCGCCATGCAGGATGTGTTCAATGAATCTGAGTCGTGCTTGGGATGTTCGATAATGGTTAGGCCACACAGAGTGCTTATGCATTCCATGTCGATCAACTCAATGTGTACTTGGCCTAATTGAGCTTATCAACTAACCCAATTGACCGATGTATGTTCACCATGTTTGGTCGCTACTGTTTGAATCTAAGGTACTGAACTCACTAGTGAAGATCCCGTTAACCTTGATACCATGATCCCCTAAGATTCAAGATCTGGACATGGTGGTATGGGACACCGTGGTCGAGCTATTGCCCTACGCTAGGGTGACGAGCCTCTCCATAATGACCAGTGAGCATCCTACTCTTATGAGCCGATTATGGTGGTATGAGACACTATATTCGTGCTGTCAGCCTACATTGATTGGTGATGAGCACTCTGTAGTGACCTCGAGTATATCCTGACACTGTATATGGGCGACAAGCCTTATTGTGGTATCCAAAATATAACTAGACCTATATTAATTGGTGACGAGCCCTTTACAGCGATCTAGAACCGTAATATCATCTGAGATTTCCCTGAACTAACGACCCTAGAATGGATCATTGTTTGGGAATTGATATAAGGGAGGTGTCTTAGCTTCCTAATCCTGCTGTATGAAAGGACTAATAAGAACTTGGTAATCATGCTCATAACATTGCACTGCATGTGTTGTTGGTGTAGAACACTGAGGAAGTGACTGACATGCACGACCGTAAGATGAAGATCACAGACGGAGATTATAGTGAGGGCATGCATCATCCCCTCATATCATTCTTTCATTAACAAGAGTATCTAGGTCATGTTTGATTGTACTGCTTTATCATTACTGCTTGATTGAATTGATAACATGTTAACCTTTATTATATAGTTCCACTGAGTTGATCACTCACTCCCACGTTCTGGGACGGTGCCTAAACACCAACCAAACTCTGACTTAGCTGCAGGTGACGGTGATGCCTACGAGGTGGAGTCGGAGTTTGACGAGGACAAGGAGGTGTTCTCATTTATGCAATTCTCAGGTGGGTTCAGGTGAGCCTTGTCCTGACTAGCGAGGATTCTTGGTTATGATTGTATTGAGTATACACAGTTTGATACATGTATTTTGAGACACAGATTGTACTTGTTGCCCAGGTAAAGCACGTATATTTTAGGGATTATTTTTAGTTTATATATGTATTTAAGACTTTCGCTTGCATTTTCTCACTATTCCCAAATTATGTCTGCTGATTTGGCTTAATCTACTTCATGTTTTATGCACTACTACAGACAACATACATCTATCATTAATTATGTTGCATAAGTGATATTTTGGAACTCGGGAGCTGAGTTATGCTCAACCCCCAAATTTCAGGGTGTTACAAGTTGGTATCAGAGCATGATCTGGATTAAAATATACCTGAGTTATGGTCACAAAATACACGTTGAGGCCACTATAGTGTAGGAGGGTGCGAGAACAATTTAGAAACAAGTTTAGGACTCCCAGTTTTGTTGTTAGCAAAAGTTTACTAAAAATGATCGTCGAGATCGAGTCCGTACACACTCCTGATCACACATGACGACCTCAAATCACTTCTAGGCTATCAATTGACGGGTTTAGATCGTGTTCCAGTCCATTTTAGCTGTTAGAAATCGGTAAAGATCAATATGTATCAGTTTTGTTCTGAATCGAACCGAAACGAGTCAAACAGAGGTAAGGGCCCAATCGGGGCTATTTTAGAGGGACCCAGGGTGGGACCCATATCAATTTGGACCCAAGGGAGGGGGGTAGGACCTCGTCGATGGGGCGATCACTCACCGGGAGGTCCAGAGAGTGGCGAGGCCCTGGCCGGTTCGGCGAGGCCTTGCCGACCGGCGGGCCCAGCTGGCATGGGCTAACGGGCCGATCGTGTTAGGGGTCTTGTGGACCCCACTGGTCCATGGTTCATCGATTAAAACCCTCCCAAATGTATATTTCCTTCATAAAATCCACCCCCAAGATCTCCTTTTTCTTCAAAATAGCCCATATCTCTCTCAAACCGCCCTTCCAACCCTTCTTTCTTCCATTTTGCTTTAGGCCTTAGATCTTTCCATCTTGGTCGGCCATATCCATCACCTAACTCTCTCATTTCCTTTATTTTTAAGCTCCTAAATCCCCCATTTAAGTCTCAAATTCGTGCAAACCCACTGCCCATCCTATTTTTTCATTTTCCTTCCTCATTATTCCCTTCATTTGAGCCTTTATAACCTCTTTAAGGCTCAGATCTGTGGAGACCCATTTAGCCCATCCCTTTCTTTCTTTTTCTTCACTTTTCCATGGCTTTCATGGAGTTTGTTGTGGCCTTATTCTCCATTTCCTCCATCCTTTCTTTTATGGGGAAGAAGCGAGCCCCCGTTGATGAAGTCAGGCCTTGTCATCCAACCCATTCTAGAAGATTGAGGGGTGCTGCCGCTAGTTCAAGTGCCACTCATGAATTGCAGACGAAGTGGGATCTAGATCCCCATGCTCCACTAGGAAGATTCCTGTTGACGGAATTGCCCCATGGTGTTTTTGAAGGCCGCAGAGTCCTATTTGAAGCTCATGTTGATGAGCGTTTGTTCGAAGAATTTTTGTTATTTGAGCGCCTAGTTGAAGCCGGTTGGGGTCCGTTGTTTGAAGGTGAGCGTCGTGCTAATGTGGGTACTGTTCGAGCTTTTTATGCCCACATCCGAGAGCCGACGCTGGAGCCCTTGCAGTTTAGAATCCCAGTTGGTAGAGATTGGGTGGCTACAGTCAATGCTGCTTTGATATCTCAAATTTTGAATGTGCCTCTTGGAGAGGTTCATGCCAGTGAGAAGAATCTGAATAGTGCACGTGAGAGGGATCACCACACACGGTTCCTTTGTGGTCATCTGGTTGAATGATAACCTAACAGAAGCCTCTTAGCGTCGAATATGGTAGACGACTTTCGTTTACTTCACCACATTTGTACATTCAATGTTTATCCAAGGTGGAGCAACCGCAGTGAGTGCACGTGCCTGATGGTGGATTTCTTGTATCAGGTGGGGCAGGGAGAGAAGCTTTGTGTGCCTACATATGTCTTGCGACAGATAGTCCTTATCTCATGTTCAAATAGAAGGACTGAATCTCTCCCGTTCGGCTAACTCATGTGCAGGATTGCACTTGAGTTTGGCTACAGGCTTGGGGCGGAGATATCGGTGCCAGTCCATTACATTTCTGAGACTACTCTCAATCAGATGGAGATCGGGCCTCGGCAGCGACAAGCCCTCCTTGAGGAGAGTGAGGATAAGTCTAAGAGTGAAGAAGAGGAAAGCAATGAAGAAGGTGGACCAGAGATAGAAAGGAAGGAGAGTAGGACGAAGAAGAAGAGGAGGCTCAGGATACCGATGTCAGTCCTCCTCTTGCAACTCAGAAGCATGATCCTGATAGGGCAAATAGAGAAGCCCGTTTGATTAGGCTTGAGGAGGGCCAGGCCACTCTTTGACAGGATATTATGGATTTGCGTGGCTATGTGAAGCACGAGTTCAGGAAAATAACCCACACTTTGAAGACGATCCTGTGTTATCTACGGGATAAAGGTGCCCCTCCTTCATCGCCAGATTCTGAAGAATAGTCCTTTATGTAGTTGTTGCTTGTTCTTGTATGTGTTTTGGTAGTTATTTAGTGGTTTGGTAGTTGTTTAGTGTTTGAAGCTTAGATGTTTTTCTCACATGCTTTCTCCGTCGCGATTCATGTAATGTTGCACTTCATGTATTGTGACATTTTTTTAATGAAATTGATGTTATTTCTTTGGCTTGTGAAGTTAATGTTGTGGATGGACTGTAAATGACTAATCTCATTGGTTGCTACCCTCTGTTGTGTGTATGATATGCCACCTAAGGGCTTAAGATCTTCGGCCCGTCTCTCTCTGGGTAATTTTCTTGACGGGGCCCTTGTCCTGAGCGATAGTCATATGGACCCCCATTCGGGCCCATCTCGTTCTGATCCCATGTCAAGTTCTCAGCTGACTTCTAGCCTTACTGCTGGGCCTCCTCCTATGACACCTTCTGTTGTTCCTCCTGTCACACTTACGGTTCTTGAGCAGAACCATGCGTCTGCGTCAACGCCTTCTACATCACAGTCCGCTCTGCCTCTTGATAGGCTAGAGTAGATGATGTTGTTGATACAGCAGCAGCAGCAACAGTTCTTATCCTTCATGGCTAGTATCTTTGCTTAGTCGATGGGGGCGACTCTACCTACCTCGCCTCTATACCCTATTGGGAATGCTAGTGCCAGCGGCACATTCGAGCGATTTCAGTGCTTGATGCCTCCTACATTTTTGGATACTCATAGACCCGAGGAGGCTGAGTATTGGATTGACCGCATCTCGAAGATGCTGAGACTGCTACACTGTTCTGAGGCGGATCAGGTTGAGCTTGTCACTTTCATGTTTGAGAAGGAGGCTAGCTTATGGTGGGATAATATTCTCCACACAGTTGCGGAGGGATTTGTTTGGACGTGGTCAGCGTTTGAGGCTCGCTTCCACGAGAAGTATTTTTTAGTCACTTACTGACACGAGAAGGAGAGTGAGTTCCTTCGCCTTCGCCAAGGAGGAATGTTGGTGATAGAGTACGAGAACCGGTTTATGGAGCTGGGCAGGTATGCTCCTTTGATTCTGGGTGATCAGCCGTTGAGCATGTAACATTTTTCTGAGGGTTTGCGGCCCGAGATTTGATCGAAGATGTGCTGTGTGAACATCTCCTCCTAAGCTGAGTTAGTGACCATGTCCTTGTGAGCAGAGCAGGATGGGGATAGGTTGTCCCACATGCGTGCACCTATGATTCCCAAGCCGCGACCTGACTTCTCGAGTAGGCCTTTCCTCAGTAAGAGGCCTAGTATTGATTCATCGCCGGGGTTTGTGGCACCTCCTGCCCATGCGAGGCGTCCTAATGTGTGGTGCAGCTATTGTAAGAAGCCAGGCCACGCTGAGGTGTCGTATTTTTTCAGGATGCGAGATAGTGGTTTCTCGCCGCCTCAGAGGATCGGTCGTCCGATGCCTCAGGCTATTTCTGCACCACCACTTCGATCAACACTAACTCATCCTTCCTTCAAACCTCTAGCACCTCGTTTCAGGCCGCCACAATGGCCCATGGTTCCTCCACCGCATCGCCCACAACAGGCTCGGGTTCATGCGCTCACAGCTGAGGCTCCCGAGGCAAAGTCAACACCGACGTCTTTTGAGGTTCCAGCTCACATATGAGGTATGCTTATCTTCTTATTGGTGGACACTGAGTCCACTATTTCAATCATCCCTTATGCTGTGGTCAAGCGGTTAGGTTTGGTTACGACTCCTGCGAAGGGAGTGAGACTCACGACAACTACAGGAATTACTTCGAATATTACTCGAACCTGTGAGTCTTGCTCGATAGATTTAGGTAGAAGGACAGTGGTTGTCGACCTGATTGTCGCCCCACTGTGTCACTATGATGTTATATTTGGGATGGATTGGCTCACGAAGATGAGGGCAGAGATTGATTGCGAGGTCAGAGCTGTGACAGCCTATGGACCTGAGGGCACGGTCTTTTCATTTCCAGTTCAGGTTAGTTGGTCCTGTCGTATTAGCAGCTACACTTCCTTATTAGAGAGTTCTGATATTCTAGCGTTAGAAGTTATGCCAGTAGTTCTTAATTTCCCTGATGTGTTTGAGAAGATTCAAGGGATTCCTCCTCGGCGTGAGATTGATTTCACTATCAATCTTGTGCCCGGTGCGACGCTTATTTCCTTGTCGACGTATCGTATACCTCCATGTGAGATGGAGAAACTAAGGAGTCAGATTGATGTATTATTAGAGGAAGGTTTTATTCGACCGAATGTGTCACCTTGGGGAGCGTCTGTCTTGTTTGTGAAAAAGAAAGACGGTTCCCTGCGGTTATGTATTGATTATCACAAGATGAATCAGGTGATAGTGAAGAATAAGTATCCCTTGCCCAGGATTGATGATCTGTTCGATCAGCTGAAGGGGGCACGTTATTTCTCGAAGATAGATTTACAGTCTAGGTATCATCAGTTGCGCGTCAGGGATGAAGATGTGTAGAAGACTGCGTTCAGGACCAGTTTTGGTCATTATGAGTTCCTTGTAATGTCTTTTGGACTCAAGAATGCTCCAGCTGTGTTCATGGATATGATGAACAGAGTGTTTCGACCATTTCTGTTTTGATTCGTCATTGTCTTTATCGATGACATTTTGATATACTCCACGAGTCGGGAAGTGCATGAGGAGCACCTAAGAGCGGTATTGAATACTCTTAGGGAGAACCAGTTGTTCGCGCAGTATAAGAAATGTGACTTCTAGAAAGAAGAAGTTAAGTTCGTGAGACATGTGGTGTCCAAGGAAGGTATTATTGTAGACCTCGCTAAGGTTACTGCGGTTCAGGATTGAAAGCAGCCCAGTTCAGTTACTGAGGTGAGGAGTTTTCTGGGTCTGGCAGGTTATTATCGACGATTCATTTGAGACTTTTCCAAGATTGCCAGACCATTGTCTCAGTTGACACGGAAGGACTTGAAGTTTGCCTGGAATGAGAAGGCCGAAGCAGCTTTTTAGGAGCTGAAGGACAAGTTGACGTCTGCCCCTATGCTAGTATTGCCAGAACAAGGGGTTAAGTATACGATATATACTGACACGTCTCGCATTGGTCGGGTGTAACACCCTAAAAATCGGGGGTCGTGTATAAACTCAACTCCCGAGTTCCAAACCGTCACTTATGCAACAAAAATGATTATGATTCAATGTTGTCTGATTTAAAGCATTCACATGAGTAAAAGTATACCAAAACTGCAATTCATACTTCAGATCCAGTGATAAAAGCAAGCGGAAGACTAAACAATATATATATCACTGTATGGAAAAATAAAGTAAACCTCATCTGTCTCTAAAGTATGAATACATCTCTGAGTCTCATATACATGTACATGAACAAAAATAAATATCCAAAATGGTCCCACTAAAGTCCCATCGATCCAGGTCGCCTACACAAAGCCATCGTGATACTGCATGTACGAGAACTCGTCCTGGTCCTCGTCAAAATCTGGCTTTGCCTCCTGGATCTTAGCCTCACCTGCATCTACAATAGGGTCTATTGGGTGTTGCAAACACCATCCCGTAACTTGGGAGTGAGTGATCAACTCAGTGGAATCATAGAGCAAAGATTAGCATGTTCACAATTCAATCATGCGATAATAGTAAAGCAGTAAATCAGACAATCCTAATACCGTTGTTAATGCAAGATGACATGACATGATGTATGCCCTCATCGACGATCTCTCTCATATGGCAACATCTTATGACCCCGGCATGCCACACTCCCTAGAGTGCTCCACATCTTCCAGGCACATGCAATGCTATGGTGATATGATTTTCAAGTTGTTATTAGTCCATTCAAACAGCAGGATTGGGAAACTAAGGTACTTCCCTTGTATCAATCCCAACACAGATCCTGTCTAGGGTCGTCACTCCTACTAATCTCATACGATGTATATTTCGTAGGTCACTGCAAGGGCTGTCAGGGCTGTTGCTCGCACTCGTTGCACCGCTCCCCCATCACCTTATCAATACAGGCCTACCGTACTCTACTGCAACGGAAGGGTCGTCGATTCCGTAGACTCAGAATACGCTCGCGGTCACTACAAAGGACTCGTCGCCTGATCAGTGTAGGCCGACAGCTAGAATATAGTGTCCCATACCATCATAATCTGATCACGAGTCTAGGTGCTCACTGGTCACTACGGGGAGGTTTGTGGCCCCAGCGTAGGCCGATAGCTCGACCATGGTGTCCCATACCACCATGCTTGGCTCATGAGTCTTCGTGGATCAAGGTAGCATGGTTAACAGGGTTTACAATGGTAAGTTCAGTACCCTAGGTTCAAGCAGTTATGACTCATACAAGGTGAACATACATCGGCCGGTCGGGTTGCTTGACGGGCTTGACTAGCGCGATCGCATCTTAAGTCGAACGACATGAAGTGCGTAAAACACTTCGTGTGGCCTAACCACTGCCGCCAACTTCAAACACGACTCGCGTTCATCGACGCGTCGTTCGTGGCCAAGACCAACCAGCCACGAATTCGCTCAGTTACCGACTGCCTGGACTAAGTATAGTCCCAAACAATTATGGAATCACATCAACAATTTATATAGGAATATTGGAATTGAAATACAATCATGTGAGCATGTTAACACATGTTATAACATTCAACTTAAGTAAATCTTCAAACACATATATTTCATGCTTGTAATGAAATCATGCATATAGTCAACATGTGGGAAATCATTTAGGTCAGCATATTAATTGAGAAAACCATCTCAAACTAATTCATAACATCATTTAGTTCAATACATACTAATACAAACATTTATACAAACACATACACTACACACTTAAGTCTACATATAGCATGTCGACCCGAAGTGTGCAATTAGGCGAATCTCTTCGCCAAACTAATTATGCACGTATTCCTAACTTCCTAATGCGACAATAAACCATGTCAATCACATCAGCAAAATATGAATGTAAACAGTACTTCCTACAAATGACTAAAATGCCCTAAATCTCATATTCTTCGTTAATTTACGAAACAGGAAACGGAGAGCATATTGTACATGTCAAACGGCGATGCCGTCAATAATCTACTATTAAACGACATTGAAAGCGTTGGGAACCGTCAATCAAAGCATCTAAAATCCTCACCTTATGTCTTGTAGACTCGTGAATTGAAACGGAGCGTATACGCTTCGTCTACGGCAAATAGGGAACCTAATACACAAGATCCATGAGCTACATCGCTATGGAAACAAAGGAACCTCAAATCAACAACTATTTAGGGTATTTACTTACCTAGAATCGTGGTGAAATCGTCGAAAAAGCGATAGAGGTGTGTTGCTTAAGCACGTGCAACACGTAGCACAAGTAGCAGGAAGAACTCTCCCACTCTCTCTCACAATCTCTCACCTTTTTCTCTCTCCCAAGTTAGGGTTTCTCTCAAATTCGGATGGGAGAGAGGAGTGAGGGTTTCAACCCCTTTTATAGCCAAAAACATGCCCAAAATAGGCTTGGGAACAATGTTTACTTGGTGTCTAACCAAATCGGGGCCGTTTCGATCCAAAAGAGCATTTCTGATGGTCCCCTGGCCAAACACGGTCGGACTTAAGCTCATGCATACTGGATCTAGCACACATCCAGTTTTCAGACCGGTAGGGTTCCCAGATCGCACGTGGCGGTCCAGTTTCAGTTTAACGGTCACCGCACCAAGATCAGGCCTATAAGTCTCGTGATATGTAATAGAAATTTTTCCTGATCCAAGGGTGTAATTTGGCTGAATTCTGACGGTCAGAACGCTCAATACTGATGCGTCAATTTGTGTGCCAGATTTGAATTTCAAATTCCAATTCTAACCCTATTCTCACTCTCTTCACTCTAGGCTCAATGAAATAGCCTCTGAATGTCAGTTGGACTTGATTTTCGAAACGATTTCCAAGCCCAGCTAAGTGGTCATAACGGTCTAAGATGGTAGGTATCGGACTTTCGACGCGCGGTCTAGTTCCAATACAAAGTTTCAAGGAGGTCCCGAGAATAAACCAGTTTAGAGTTTGATCCGAGGCTTTAGAGCATTATAGCACCATTGGTTCCACTCGCTTTGAACCTTGTAGAACGTATTTAAAGTGATCAGGGTCTATTTCCCAGCTATTCTAACGTTGCACTAGCTAACTTAGTCATATTTTTCTAAAGGAATAAATTCTACACAATTTCGGGTCGAGTTGGTACTCGAGCCCAAGTATGGATTTTTCACGGACGTTACATCGGGGTTGTGTCCTGATGCAGAACGACGGGGTGATTGCTTATGCCTCGAGACAGAGGAAGAACGAGGAAAATTACCCTGCGCACGACCTAGAGTTGGTAACAGTCATTTTCGCATTAAAGCTCTGGAGACATTACCTCTACGGAGAGGAATTCGAGCTCTTTTGTGACCACAAGAGCCTTAGATATATATTCTCACAACGAGACATCAATATGAGACAGCACCGATGGATGGAGACCTTGAAAGACTTCAAGTTCGAGGTTTCCTACCATTCGGGCAAGAAAAACCTTGTGGCAAATGCGTTGAGTCGTAAGAAGACTATAGAATTTGTGACTCCACTTATGATTGTAGAATGGGATATGGTGGAGTTCATGCGAGACTTTGAGTAGAAACTCACGGTTAAAGAACCATATGAAGTCACTGCACATGTTCGTGTATAGCCCCTAGTAGATGGCCGGATTATCTAGGCTCAGGCAGGCGATGAGCTTCTGGTGAAGATGAAGGAGCGTGTTGGTACTGGTGAGGACTCTGAGTTGACTATTGGTACGAATGGGGGCTTGTATTATCGAGGTCGCATATGCATTCCAGACATTCCTGACTTGAGACAAGAGATTCTGGAGTCAGACCACAGTTCGAGGCTTGCGATGCATCCAGGTAGCACAAAATGTATCAAAACATGAAAAGATAGTACTGGTGGGACAATATGAAGGTTCACATTGATGAGTTCGTATCCCGTTGTCTCACGTGTCAGCAGGTTAAGGCAGAGCATCGCCGACCTCCTGGATTGCTTCAGCCCATGCCCATAGCTAAATGGAAGTGGGACTTTATTTTCATGGATTTTATTTCTGAGCTATCGACAACGAGGAAGGGACATGACTCTATTTGGGTGATCATTGATAGGTTGACGAAGTCAGCTCATTTCCTACCGATTGGAGTTATGAATTCTGCAGACGAGTTGGCTAGGTTGTATATCAAGGAGATTGTACACTTGCATGGAGTTTCCTTGGAGATTGTGTCTGATCAAGACACGCGATTCACATCTATCTTCTGGACTCGTATCCAGGAAGCGATGGATGTGAAGCTGAAGTTCAGTACTGCGTTCCATCCACAGACAGACGGGCAGACGGAGCATGTGAATCAGATTTTAGAGGATATGTTGCGAGCTTATGTGTTAGACTTTAAGGACAATTGGGATGACTGTCTTCCTTATATAGAGTTCGCGTATAACAACAGTTTTCAGGCGAGTATTGGTATGGTTCCCTATGAGGCAGTGTATGGTGGCCTGTGTAGAGCGCCACACTGTTGGGCAAAAGTGGGAGAGAAGACTCTGATTGGCCCAGAGTTAGTTTAGGTGACTTCAGAGAAGATCGACATTATTAGACATCAACTGCTCTCAGCACAGAGCAGGCAGAAGAGCTTCACTGATACGATGCAGCGACCGCTTGAGTTTGATGTTGGGGACCATGTATTCCTTAAGGTTTTCCCTATGCGAGGAGTTCTTCGGTTTGGTGAGAAAGGGAAGCTCACGCCAAGATTTATTGGCCCATTCTAGATACTTGATCAAGTGGGGGCAATAGCGTATCGCCTTGCTTTGTCCACACCACTCGCAGGCATGCATAATGTTTTTCATGTGTCCATGTTGAAGAAGTACGTTCCTGATCCTTCATATATTATCAAATGGGAGCAGGTGCAGTTGAACGAGGGCGCCACTTATGAACTGCAACCGACGTGTATTTTGGATAGGAAGGAGCAAGTATTGCGTAACAAGGTTATCCCACTTGTCAAAGTACTGTGGACGCATTATAGTGAAGAAGAAGCTACTTGGGAGACTGAAGCTGAGGTTAGGAAAAATTACCCCCAGATCCTCGAGTATGAGAAGGTATGAATTTCGAGGACAAAATTTTTTCTTTAGGGGAGTAGATTGTAACGTCTTAGAAAAATCCGTACTTAGACCCGAGTACCACCTCTAGGAGAAATCATTTAAAACCAAATCCTTTAGAAATTTAACGTGTATTAACTAGCGCTAAACTAGATTACCTATGAAATTAGCACCAATCACTTTTAATATGATCTGTAAGACCTAAAACCTATAAAATTGCTAACGCTATATTACCTTGAAATCTAGGATCCAACTCTAAACCAAGTTGCTCTCGGGAGTACTTTGAAACTTCGTATCGGACTTGGACTGCATGTCAAAAGTATGATAGCGATGAACTTAGACCACTGTGACCATTTAGTTGGACTTGACTATCACCTCGAAAATCCAGCCCAAACAATGTCCTGAGACCATTTCCTTGAGTCCGGAGGGAAGAGTGTGAGAAAATAAAGCTTTTAAAGAAATTAAATATGATTTTAAGTAATCTGAGACGTGTCGCTTGTACATTATTTCTAAGCATTCTGACCGTTGGTTTTTGCCCTAAATTCACCCTCAGATCAGGGAAGGTGGCCCATTCATGTCAAAGCACTTGTGGCCCTGATCGAGTTTCGGTGGCCGTTGAATTGAAACTGATCCGCCACAGACGATCTGAAAACCCGATCAGACTGAAAACTTAACTTGCTTAAGATCTAATACTAGTGAGCTTAAGTCCAACCACATTTGATAAGAGGACCTCTAGAAGTGTTTCGTTGGATAAGAAAGAGCCTGATTTGGTTATAACCTAAGTATACCTTAGCCTTAGGGCTATTTCCATCGATTTTAGGCTTATAAAAAGGCCTTAAACCCTCATTCCAAAATCCCATACGAATTTTCAACCCTAGCTTATTCAAGAGAGAGAAAAGAGAGAGAAAGTAAGGGAGAACCTGGTATTTCTCCATGGGATTCTTCCCAATTCTTCTACGCATCGATCCTGCATATCTGAATCGTTATTTCGGCGATTCTGATTCCGTTCTTAGGTAAATTAATCAAACCCTAACCTGTTTTGAAGCTTAGACTAGTTGAAATGATGTTGTAGCTAACCTATTTCATGCCTTAGGTAGCCTATCCGCCGTTGACGAAGACTTATCGTCTGAATCATATTCATTATGCATTTTCTGGTATAAGGTGCGGATTATATATGTTTAGGTTAAGGTTTTCAAGACTTTCAATCTTATATAATGATTTATTCTTGTTGTGGACGCTAATACACATGTTAAATGTGCTATCCATTTTGATTTACGCATATGTATAACCTATGTTATAAATCGAGTATTTCATGTATATGTTAGAATACCCGTATACGTATGGAATTTGCTGTTATGATTGCCATGATTATTTGTCGTAGATATGTGATTGATATGTATGCGGCAACTCTTAGGTGAAAGGATTTGTCCTAATATGTATTGTAGTCGACATACTTGATGTATGTTGAATAGTGTAGTCTAAGTGTTTGTAAAAATGCCTAAATGAGTTAGTATTTGGTAAAAGCATGATTTTGAGGCTATTGAGATATGAATCTTAATCACCTTACCTGTGTATGATTTCCTCCATGAATTGTTTAGCTTAACTTATTCATGTTAACTGTGTGTATGATTTCCTCCATGTACTGTATTTATGTTCAAGTTATATTTCATAAATGTTCATATGAATGTATGATATGAATCAAATGCCTGTTATCGAGCTTGTACGTGATTGGGACTATAGTATAGTCCAGGTAATCGGTAACCGTCCCTAAACTAGTGGTTGAGGTTATTTTCGCCACACAGGATGTGTTCAATGAATCTGAGTGATGCTTGGGATGTTCGACAGTGGTTAAGCCTCACGGAGTGCTTATGCATTCCATGTCGATCAACTCAATGTACGCTTGGCCTAGTTGAGCTTATCAACTAACCCGATTGACCGATATATGTTCACCATGTTTGGTCGCTACTGTTTGAATATAAAGCATTGAACTCACTTGTGAAGATCCCGTTAACTTTGGTACCGTGATCCCCAAAGACTCATGAGCCGGACATGGTGGTATGGGACATCGTGGTCGAGCTGTCGTCCTATGCTGGGGCGACGAGCCTCCCCGTAGTGACCAATGAACATCCAACTCTCGTGAGCCGATTATGGTGGTATGAGACACTATATTCATGATGTCGGCGTACATTGATTGGTGACGAGCCATCTGCAGTGACCTCGAGTATATCCTAACACTGCATATGGGAGACGAGCCTTATTGTGGTATCCAGGATATAACTAGACCTGTATTGATTGGTGACGGGCCCTTTACAGCTATCTAGAACCATAACATCGTCTGGGGTTTCCTAGGATGGATCATTATATGAGAATTGATATAAGGGATCATTGTTTGGGAATTGATATAAGGGAGGTGTCTTAGCTTTCCAATCCTGCTGTATTGAAAGGACTAATAAGAACTTGGTAATCATGCTCATAACATTGAACTTCATGTGCTGTTGGCATTGGTGTAGAGCACTGAGGAAGTGACTGACATGCACGACCGTAAGATGAAGATCATAGAGGGAGATCGTGGTGAGGGCATGCATCATCCCCTCATATCATTCTTGCATTAACAATAGTATCTTGGTCATGTTTGATTATACTGCTTTATCGTTAGTGCTTAATTGAATTGATAACATGTTAACCTTTACTGTATAGTTCCTCTGAGTTGATCACTCATTCCCACATTCTGGGACGGTGCTTAAACACCAACCAGACTCTGACTTAACTGCAGGTGACGGTGATGCCTACGAGGCGGAGCCATAGTTTTTAGTTTATATATGTATTCAAGACTTTCGCTTGTATTTTCTCACTATCCCTGAATTATGTTTACTGATTTGGCTTAATCTACTTCATGTTTTATGCACTGCTACAGACAACATACATCCATCATTAATTATATTGCATAAGTGATGTTTTGGAACTCGAGAGCTAAGTTATGCTCGGCCCCCAAATTTTAGGGCGTTACAAAAACTATGCGCAGGAGACAAGGCAAACAACTTGATTGACCAATCCCATAACCAATTTGGGAGAATTGTGAAAGTTAGGGATGATTCCATCATCCAACCATGCCCAAGGGATGATGGAGAACAACAGGATTTCCTAATTTTATAATCTCAATACATGAAAAGAACATACTCAAAGCATAGCAGATTATTGTAACTCGAGTCACAACAAACCATTAAAAACTGAAAGTATTCCTTATAATCAAACTAGAATCAAAGAGAGTTAAATACAAACATTAATCAAAGCAATAGAAATATCCCATCACGCTACAAGCTTCACCTCTTAGCCCTATCTAAGAGGTTTAGCCAACCATATACATGATTGAACTAGAATCTCTTAAGAAAAGGATAAAAATAATTAAGGAAAGAAAAACTCTTGGTGACGGCTTCTCTACACTTGTACTACACTCCCCAAACCCTAGATGATGCCTAGAGGTGCCTTAGGGACCCCTATTTATAGTTGTGCATCACCTCCTTTCGCATCGAGTTGGAAATTTTTGAAAATTGCCTAAAATTTACACAGTCCGCGTAAAATATGCATAACCCTCAACTAATCGTGGATCATCCTCGACTAGTCGAGGGCCACCTTCGAATGGTCATGGACCACCCTTGACTGGTCAAAGATTGCTCGAATTTAGAATCTGATGTTGCAGGAGTTCGAGTCGAAGTTTCCTCAACTAGTCAAGCAAGAGCCTCGACTAGTCAAGCGGAAGCCAGGATTGCTCCTACGGAAGCCAGGACTGGTCCTACAAAAGCTAAGACTAGTCTTGCATAGTGAGGACTTGTCAAGCAGGAGCCAGGACTGGTCAAGGATCACACAAATTCACTTCAAAACTTCAATTCTCTTCATTTTTGACTTAATTTTTTTAGATCTTTGGCATGTGAATTCTTCATTCTTAGTCTTCTGAGATCTATACCTTGGCTTGGTGATTCTTGAGCATTAAATCCATGCTTTTACATCTTTTTTAATCTAAGCTCTTAAATTCACCTTGCAACACATACATGATTAAAATATAACATTAAGCATTATCATGTTCATAAAACCAAGCAATAGATGGGGTCCAATATGCAATATTTGACCCTCAACACATGGTTGGGTGATAAAATCTTCTCTAACTTCCATAAGTCACTTAGATTGGTTGTGGGATTGGTAATTCATGTTGTTTGCCTTGTCTCATAGGCATGGTTTTGCGATGGAATCACTTCCAATTCTCATACCTCTCATCCATTGAGAATTAGGTTAAAGGAAGTTCAGATTTGATTTTACTGAGATATTTTTCATTTGGATAAGATGAGACTCTGATTCTAGTTGTGTCCTTAAATCAAGCATAGATCTCCCTAATCTCTACAAGTGGATTGTAACATCCCGAAAATCGGAGGGTCGAGCAAAAACCCAACTCCCGAGTTCCAAAATGTTATTTATGCAACATGGATATGTATGATTGAATGTTGTCTATGATAATGTATTAAACATGAGTGAGATTAAGCCAGAACAGCATATCATACTCCAGAGACGGTGAAATTTGCAAGCGGAAGACTGTAATAGTATGTATAACGTATATAAACTGTTGTATGTCTCCAGAGTGTGAATATATTACCAGGTTATACACATACATGTATACTTCAAAAGTAAACAAAATGAATATATATGGGGGCGCTAAAAATTCAAAATGACAAATGTCAAAGTATCTAATCAACCTCCCTGCAATCCCGTCAATCAGAACACGCATAAAGGAGGAATCCTCCTTCTCATCATCAAGTCCAGCTCCGCCTCACAGGCCGCGCCATCATCTGCAATCACAAAAGGGACTGGTGGGTGTCCGGAAACACCATCCCGTAACGTGGGAGTGAGTGATCAACTCAGTGGGATAAGAGAGCAGGGATTAGCATGTTCACAATTCAATCACGCGATAATAGTAAAGCAGTAAATCAGACAATCCTAATACTGTTGTTAATGCAAGATGACATGACGTGATGTATGCCCTCACCGATGATCACCCTCATGCGGTAACATCTTACGACCGCGGCATGCCGCACTCCCTCAAGTGCTCCACATCTTCCAGGCACATGCAATGTCATGGTGATATGATTACCTAGTTGTTATTAGTCCATTCAAACAGCAGGATTGGGAAACTAAGGTACTTCCCTTGTATCAATCCCAACACAGATCCTGTCTAGGGTCGTCACTCCTAGTAATCTCATATGATGTATATTTCGTAGGTCACTGCAAGGGCTGCCAGGGCTGTTGCTCGCACTCGTTGCACCTCTCCCCCATCACCTTATCAATACAGGCCTACTGTACTCTACTGCACGGAAGGGTCGTCGCCTCCCGTGGACTCAGAATACGCTCGCGGTCACTACAAAGGGCTCGTCGCCTGATCAGTGTAGGCCGACAGCTAGAATATAGTGTCCCATACCACCATAATCTGCTCACGAGTCTAGGTGCTCACTAGTCACTACGGGGAGGTTTGTGGCCCCAGCGTAGGCCGACAGCTCGACCACGGTGTCCCATACCACCATGCCCGGCTTATGAGTCTTCGTGGATCAAGGTACCATGGTTAACAGGGTTTACAATGGTAAGTTCAGTACCCTAGGTTCAAGCAGTTATGATACATACAAGGTGAACATACATCGGCCAGTCGGGTTACTTGACGGGCTCGACTAGCGCGATCGTATCTCAAGTCGAACGACATGAAGTGCGTAAAACACTTCGCGTGGCCTAACCACTGCCGCCAACTCTCAACACGAATCACGTTCATCGACGCGTCGTTCGTGGCTATGACCAGTCAGCCACGAATTCGCTCGGTTACCGACTGCCTGGACTAAGTCTAGTCCCACACATCTATGGAATCACATTAACAACATATGCAAAGGTATTGGAATTGAAACAGGATCATGTGAGCATGTTAACACATGTTATAATATTCAAATTAAGCAAATCTTCACCCACATACATTCCATGCATGTAATGCAATCATGCATAAGGTCAACATGTAGAAAATCATTTAGATCAGCATATTAATCAAGAAATCAATCTCAAACTACTACATAACATCATTTAATTCAATACATACTAATACAAGCATTTATACAAACACATACACTACACACTTAAGTCCACATATAGTATGTCGACCCAAAGTGCGCAACTTGGCGAATCTCTTCGCCAAACTGATTATGCAAGCATTCCTAACTCCCTAATGCGGCGACAAACCATGTCAATCACGTCAGCAAAATATGCACGTAGACCGTACTTCCTACAAATGACTAAAATGCCCTAAATCTCATATTCTTCGTTAATTTACGAAACAGGAAACGGAGAGCATGTTGTACATGTCAAACGGCGATGCCGTCGATAATCTACTATTAAACGACATTGAAAGCGTTGTAAACCGTCAATCAAAGCGTCTAAAATCCTCACCTTGTCTCTTATGGATGTTGAAATTCGAACGGAGCGTATACGCTTCGTCTACGGCGACTAGGCAACCTAATACACAAGATCTATTAGCTATTTCTCTATGGAACCAAGGAATCAGCAAATCAGCAACTTTCTAGGGTTTTTCTTACCTGAAAACGCGGAGAAATCACCGGCAACGTGATCGGAGTGCGTTGCCTAAGCACGTGCAGCAGCAGCAGGAAAAGCTCTCCCACCTTCTCTCACAAACTCTCACTTTCTCTCTCACTCTTGCTAGGGTTTCTAGCAAATTCGGATGGGTGAGAGAAGTGAGGGTTTCAACCCCTTTTATAAGCCCAAATGTGCCCAAAACAGGCTCCAGGTCAAGGTACACTTGAGGTATGTCCAATTCGGGGCTGTTTCGGTCCAAAAGCTGCTTTCTGGTGGTCCCCTGGTCGATTGCGATCGGACTTAAGCTCATGCATACCAGATGTAGCACGTATTAAGTTTTCAGTCTGGCAGGGTTTGCAGATCGCCCGTGGCAGACCAGTTTCAGTTTAGCGGTCACCGCACATAGATCAGGGCTGAAAGTCTCATGATAATAAATAGAAATTTTTCCTGATCCGAGGGTGTAATCTGGATGAATTCTGACGGTCAGAACGCTCAATACTGACGCGTCAAGTAGTGTGCCAGATGTGAATTTGAAATTCCAAATCTGTCCCTATTCGCGGTCTCTTCAGTCCGGGTTCAACGAAATAGTCTGTGATAATCGGTTTAACTTGATTTTCGAGATGATTGTCAAGTCCAGTTGGGCGGTTCTAACGGTCTAAGATAGGAGGTATCGGACCTTCGATGCGCGGTCTAAATCCAATACAAAAATTCAATGTGGTCCAGAGGACAAACCCGCTTAGAGTTTGATCCGAGGTTATAGAGTATTCTAGAGTCATTGGTTCTACTCGATTTGGGTCTTGTAGAACGTATTTAAAGTGATTAGGGACTGTTTCCCAGCCACTCCAACGTTGCGCTAGCTAACTTATGCTTAGTTTCTAAAGAAATTTATCCTAAGTGGTTTCTTTGGCTATGGAATTGGGTTCTGAACGATTTTTCAGGTGTTTTAATTGACCCACTGCCTAAGGACGTCAAATCCCAGGTTAGCCAAAATCCGGGGTGTTACATGGATCCTTAAAAACCCTAGTTTCCCACCTTTGAATTTCTTAATTTAAATCACTTCAATCACAATTACTCTCTTAATTAATTCAGATTTAGATTCTCATCTTCTTCTAGTTCTAGTTCTAGTTACTTTCAGAATACACATGAGATTAGTCCTTGTGGATTCAACCTTGGTCTCACTGAGATTATTACTACATTGCGACCCTGCACTTGAGTCATGAACATCATGACATCATTTTACATATTCTGTAATATCCTTAAACATTGTAGGCCAATAATATCCCATTTGATGTACTCGATGGAACAGATTCTAGCCAGCTTGATGTGATCCACATTCTCCAAAATGGGCCTCTAGCAGCAATTGGTTTGCTTCGTACGTTTCTAAACATTATAACAAATTTTCGTTATAAGATCTTCTATATAGTATTTCGCTACACATAATGAATCTCTTTAATCTCTATTTGATTTGTTGTCTTTGTGCTGCATCTTCTGGAAAAATATCATATTTGAGATAATCTATAAAAGGTTGGTGACAATCGTCTATCGTAACCTCGAGACATGATATAGGAAGTGCTTCAACAGCTTCATTAATAATTTCTGATGTGGCAGGAACCTTCTTTCCTCTATTGTCACTTGGAGAGGACTTCGATCTGGATAGGATAAAGCTACTGCCAGGCTAGCTAAAGCATCTTCCCTTGCATTCTCACATCATGGTACATTCTTGATTTCAACTTGATGGAACTGCTCTAGCAATTGTTGCGCTCTTCGACAATATGGTAAGAGCTCTTGCTTCGTTATTTCAAACTTTATTGTCAATTGATTTATGATCAACTTAAGGTCCCCAAAGATCTGCAATGTTTTTATTTTCATTTCTTGAACTATCTCCATTCCGATGATGAGAGCCTTATATTCAGCTTCATTATTTGTGCATGCAGTACCTAATGTGAAAGAGTAAGACAATAAGTCACCCTAAGGAGTAATGAATATCACTCCAGCACCTACTCCTAATGTTTGAGAAGCACCATCAAAGTAATTTGCCACGGGTTTGAAGATTCAGTCATCATGACTTGTTCATTAGGAAAGTCATCACTAATAACTTCCCTATCTGACACAGGATGAGTTGTCAAGAAATCTGCCACAACTTGCCGTTTCACTGCTTTTGCCAGCTCATAGGTGATTGTATATTCTGAGAGCTACAACATCCATTTGGCCAATCTTCATGATAACATTGGCCTTATCATTAAGAATTTTAAGGGATTTGCTCGTGATATTAGTATTATATCATGGGAAAGGCAATAATGCCTTAGTTTCTGTACTGGAAATATTAGTGCCAGGAAAACCTTCTCGATCAGAGAATAATTGCGTTCTGCATCTATTAGAGTTCGACTTAGATAATAAAGCACAATTTCTTTCCTGTATTCGTTCAACTATGCTAATAGGGCTCCCAATGAAGTCTCTGCTACAAATATTTGTAAAATAAGTGGTTTACCCTTCACATGAGCTAGCAATACTAGAGGCTGTTTCAACAACTCTTTTATCAAATTGAACACATTCTAACAGGATTTATCCCAAACGAATTTCGTTCCTTTCTTCATTAGATGAGAAAATGGATGACATCTTTCAGCCAAGTTTGAGATAAAATGGTGAATATATGACAACTTTCCTTGCAAGCATCATTTCTTCAATGTTTTTATCAGTATCATTTCTTGGATAGCTTTGAATTTCCCTGGATCTACTTCGATACACTTGTGTCTAATGACGAAGCTGAAGAATTTTCCTAATGACACCCCAAAGGCACATCTGACTGGATTCATCTTCAACTGTTTCTTTCTGAGTCGACAGAAAACTGAAGTCAGGCGTTCACGATGTTCTTCCTGATCATTCGATCTGACTACCAAATCATCTACATAACATTTGATATGTTTATGCATTATATCCTAAAAGATGTTCTACGTTGCTCTTTGATATGTAGTGCCAACATTCTTAAGACTAAACGATACAACTTTATAACAATAAATTCCCAGCGAGGTTCTGAATGCCTTGGCTTCTTTGTCTTCAAGATCCATTCTTATCTAATTATACCTGGCATAGCCATCCACGAAGGACATAACAACATATTTTGTGGCACTATCGATTAACAATTCAATTATGGGCAATGGGAAATTATCTTTCGGGCAGGCCTCATTTATGTCCTTGAAATCAACACATACCCTGATCTGTCAGCTTTTCTTCTTTACCAGGACAACATTTGATATCCATTTAGGATATTTAACATCTCAAATAAATTTGACTTTTATCAATTTGTTTATTTCTTCTTCTATAAGAGGAATTAAATCTGGATGAAATCGGCATTACACTTGTTTAATTGGCTTCTTATCTTTAGAAATGTTCAGGCGATGCATTCTACCAACGATTCTAGACTCGACATCTGTGCATACGTCCAAGCGAATACATCCTTATTTTCCTTCGAAAGCTTAATATATTGATCGGCTTCATGTTTTGGGAGATTGGTGCTTATGAACGTATTCCATGGCTCTTCTTTTGTTCGCAGATTTATTTCTTGCAAACTATCGATTGTCAGTTCTCTCCCGTCTTCCATTTGTTTCAGAGCTGTTTCAAGATGGTTTACTATTTCAAGATTTGTTTCTTTTACCGAGCTGACTGTAATCATATTCACCAACGATTCTGCCCCCAATCCTCGAAATTTCTCTCGCCTTTTCTCATTGACTCCGATCGAAATTTGGACTCCTTGCCCATGATTTAAGCAGGTTGACTCTTCATAATCAAAACCCATGTTCTTCATAATTCTTCTGCTAGCCGGACTATACCTCTGAAGATCTTCGGATGACACTTTCCCTTCATTGATGTTGTTATCGGCCTTCTCTTCTATCTTTGTTTCTGAAGGTGTGTAGAATTCAATCGGTTCGGCATATTTCACACTAGCTTTGACATGAAACCTCTTCAGAATGGTCAGAAATGGCTTATTCCTTTCGGCATATGGCAGTGGCACTGTAGTTTGACTGTAAAGTTCTAGTTGTTCAGGTGACAATAACGTTAATGGAGGATGTCCCAATTGTCTCAAGCGTTTCGATGCGAAATAAAATTTCTTTTTTGCATTTGCCATCCTGGACAATTTTGCCTTTGTAACTTCTTTTCCTTTTATCTCTGTATTAGCATTTCTCGGGGCTTTATTTTCGTTGTTCTCTTTTTCTTCCTTTTCGACGAATCCATCATAATAACTGGCATCAGCGAAGAAAGCTTTGGCTTTCGTATATGGCTTTGCATCGGCCATTACTTTATGCTGTATTCTGTCCTTGCAATATTTAAAGCACTAATGAAGGGTAAATGATATATTGATGCATCCATGATCTTTCTAAGAGGAGGTTATATGTTGTCACTGCATTGATAACATGGCAAACAACATTTATGTTTAACTCTCCTATTTCTAGTGTCCCTGTAATCTTTCCGAGTACATGCTACCCATCTTGGTTAAAGCCTTGTATCAGCATTCCACAAGGACGTAAATTAGAACGCCAGTATCCCAACTCATTTAGCACCTTTAATGGCAACAAATTTACTGCGGACCCATTATCCAGCATTATTCACTTGACCTGTTTACCACAAATATGACTTACGATCATCAACGGTCTATTGTGCTCTTTTTCACAGGTTAAATCATCATCGAAGAAGGAAACCATTGACATACAATCCTCATGCTCCTTACGTTCCACATTTTCCATTTCCGTAAGTAGCGCTCTTCTAATATCATTGTCAAATAGGGCTTGAATCAAGCTTTGGCAGGAATCTACCAGCAACCTTAACGCATAATAAATGCTGAGTTGAGTCGGTATACCTTTCAGATGACTTATCACATCATACGTCGCTTTTCCTATTTTCTTCTTTTCTTCCTTCCTGTCAATGTCATTGCTAGAATAATTCTTGGCCATTTCTACCTTTGTCGCTTCAGCTTTCTGTTTCGGTGGACTCATTACCCTTTTTCCTGATCATAACGTAATCACTGCGGCCTTGCCAGTCATTTTATAATGTTCTCTCTTTACTTTTCCATGAGCGTCTTCTCGTGTTGTTAGTGCATTCACTGCTGCTTTTCTGTCTCTCTCCTTTTCTTTTCAGATTATTATCTTGTCTCTATTTATCATTCTTTATATTATGCATTTTAGTATGAAGCAATTTTTTGTTGGATGTCCTATCAAACGATGATAGCGACAGATGTCTCTTTCTCCTATTTTTGAAGCTTTTTCAGGACGTTTAAACAAGGTAATTCTATCGTGCCAACCTTCAACAAATGATTCATCATGGGGATTGCACCCTCTTTTTCAAATGCAAAGCCCTCGTGAGAATTTAGCGACCTGGGTCTTTTATCACTCAACCTGCCTCTGGGGCAGCTTGATTCTTCTTTCCTTTTTGTCCTTTTTCCTTTTAGTTCCCTTGTGTGACTATTTTTCTTCTCATGATCAACCATGTTTGTGCTCAGCCTATTGGGTCCCTTTCTGATTGTTTTATAGTGAAATGCTGGCAATTTCCTAGTCATCAACTCCAAAGCATGAGCTTTTGTAGTTAAGTCATGGAAAGTTTTTATATCGACATTGGAGAGACCAAATGTGATTCCCATCTCCATGGAGTTCAAACAAATTTTCACCTGTTCTTTCTTTTTTGACAATTGTATACAGGAAGCTGAAAGTGCACCTATTATGTGCCCTGGTTTGTTAATTACATTGTATGTTGAGTCAGTCGGACGACAGCATTTAACTAGAAGATCAAGTCAAGCGTCTGCCTCATCTGGATGTGTACAAGCTCACAAAAAGGTAAATCATAGCCTCACATCCCATGTCCCAAAACACCAGGTGATTAAACCCTTAAAAAGAACTAGAACATCTTAGGGTTTATGTGTAAGAAAACTTTTTATCCAAAAGAAAATTTTTTAAGTCTTTCTTACACTGTCGATTATATCGATTCCCCTTTCGATATGATCGACCAGCTCTGTCGATGTCCTCGGCATATCAATCGATACAATCGAGTGAGGACAAAAAGCGTCCAGCAATCAAACAATCTTTTGGCTAATTTATCGATATATCGACCTTCGAGTCGATATCATCGATATTCAAAAATCGATCATATTGACAGACTGCTTTTCGGCACCCCTATTTTTCTAAAGAAAACTAACATATGCTTCGATATATCGATGGCTGTCCGATTCAATCTAAACTCAAATATCGATCATATCGGGAGTCAGTCGATCATATCGACTATAGGGCGCATGATTCTCTCCAGCATGAATTTCAGGTTGCTTTTAATATTGATCGGGGTGCCTATCGATAAATCGATATTCATATATTGATCATATCGAGACCAAGTCGATTAGATCGAGTTAGGACATAATTCGTCCAGCAACTTACATGTAAAATCTATACGATTTTTCGATCCCATCGAATTGTCGCCGATATGATCGATGTACAAATTCTGATGAAATCGACTAGTTCTCCGATCATATCTGTGATCCTGAAATTCTTCATGACATCTCTCTTATTTTTCACCTGTCGATAGATCGAACCACCACTCAATGGAATCGGAGTTCGAAATCCAATAGCATCGATATGTGTCTCGATCCCATGGACCAGTTGGCAGAAGGTTTCCAAAAGCGAAATGGAAATTGAGTTCTTATCATCGAGGAGTCGGCTGATACAATCAAGAGTATATGCTCGATCATATCGACGACTGATCGATGATATTGAACTCTGTCATAAATATGACCGTTTATATCCGTGGAACCTTTTTCCTATAAATAGAGGGAGCTGTCTTCATTTCTGGGGAGAGAAAGTAGAGAGTGCTTTAGAGTGTTTTAACCTTCCTATCATTTACCTAAGCCCTTTCTCTCAGGAAGTTCATCCTCCAATCCACCCTCATCATTGATATCTCATAGAGTGGATTGGAGAATGAACTTTTGCATTCAAGGATCCTTCAGCTACTGATTTAATGACATATCATTAAGCAGGGATGCCTTGAATGCATAAGTGATGGGAACCTCTCTATCTTCCTTATAGGAAAACCTTTAGAGAGTGGTAGTCCATCATAACCTCGACCCAACCTAAGCCTAGCATATATACATCTTCATGTTGCGGATTAAGGGAGCTGAAGACTCTTCATCAATAAGTAGAAGGTCTTCATCACTGTGCTGAAAGGGACTCATCAACTTATCTGTAAGTACTAAGAGTCCAGAGGACACTTGCGATCATTTCTTTTTAAGATTAGGTTTTAAGTGTTGCTCACCATTTAAAGTCTTCGAAGGAGGCCTCCGACGGGAGTGTACGTGTGGGGTGCGTTGTATGGACCCTTGCTCTATGAAGAGCATAAACATCTGGTTAAGAGTACGCAAGTAAAACTCCAGGGTTAGAGGTGAACCGAGTAGAAACCTCAGGGTGCATTGTGTGGACCCTTGCTCTATGGAGAGCATAAACATCTGGTTAGGAGTATGCCAGTAAAACTCTAAGGTTTGAGGTGAACCGAGTAGAAACCTCTGTAAAGGTTGAAGGTGAACCTGATTTAAAACCTTAGGTTTGAGATGAACCATGGGAAACCTCCTTAGTAAAATTCGGTCACTCAAGGGTTGAGTGTGGAAGCTGGGAGTGGAGTAGACAAGTCATCGAACCAGTATAAAATGACTGTGTTTGAGATTGATATTGTCTTTCATTTATGTGATTGCCTTGCATGTCTTTATATATGATCACATTCTATGCACACACAGTCATATCCATCACAATCTCATCTACATTGTTTATCTTTTAAATAGTTTGTGATTGGATCCTCTATTAGGCTTGGAAGCCAATAGAGTTAATATTTGAGTAATCTTAATTTATACTCTGTAATAGGATTAGTGGGATAGGACTAAAAAATAACGTATAAATATTTAAAAAATCCTATTCACCCCCCCTCTAAGATATACTGACCTATTTCAACTTCAACTAAAGCGGTCTTCACCGTAATTTCAATTGGTATCAGAGCGGGTCTCTCTTTAAGGGCTTCACCGCCTAGAAAGTGATCTTGACTGAAATAGAAATATGGTCAAAGGAGAGGGCTCATCTGTCACTAGACCTCCAGTATTTGATGGAGCAAACTATGCTTACTGGATGGCTAGAATGCACTACTTCCTGAGATCTTTAGAACATGAAGTTTGGGATGTAGTTGAAAAAGGATATGTGGTATCATCCGAACAAATTGTACTTGAAAATGAAACCACAATCACTAAACCCAAACCGAATGAGAAATGGACGGCGTTTAACAAAGAACAGTGAAATGCTGAAGTAAAAGCAATGAACGCCATCTACTGTGCCGTGTCCCAAGACATTTTCAATCAGATAAGTATGTGTGAGACCTCTAAAGAAGCATGGGACTTATTGGAAACAATCCATGAAGGCACAAGCACTGTGAAGAGATCTAAACTACAACTTTTGACTTCACAGTTTGAAAATCTCAGGATGAAAGAGGATGAGACATTTATGGAGTTTTTCACAAAATTAAACATCATTTGTAACTCCATGGGTGGATTGGGAGAGAAGGTTCTGGCACCTAAAATATGTAGAAAAATCTTAAGATCCTTACCGGAACGATTCAATCCCAAGGTAACAACAATTAAGGAGCGTAAGAATATTGATGAGATGAAAGTAGAAGAACTGGTAGGTTCCCTACATACTTTTGAACTACACTTAACACAACCCCAAAAATCCAAAAACAGTCTTAAAAACTTCTAAGAAATCAAAACATGAGGGCAGTGAAAGCGAAAAAGAAGATGATGATGAGGAAGTGGCCTTACTAGCACAAAGATTCAAAAGATTCTTTCAGAAGAATCGCGGCCATCCTTCTAGAGGTAGAAAGGTGAACTACAAACCTTCTGCAGGAAAATTTGGTAAACAGACCAAAGAACCACAATACTATGCCTGTCATGAATATGGTCACCTATCTACCGAATGCCCAAACAGAAAAACCAAGGGCAAGGCGATGGGTGCCACATGGGATGATACGGAGGAGTCAAAATTAGAAAATAGTGACTCAGATAGTGATGGAGATCAAAAATCCTTGAAAATACTTATGATCTCTATAACTTTGATCATTCCAACTAAATCTGAGAAAGTAACCACTGAATCATTTTCATTTGACAATGAGGAAATTGAAGAAGAAGAAGATAGAGAGCAAAATGAATTACAAAACGCTTACAATCAACTCTACATCCATAGCGTTAATATTGTCAAAAGACTTGGAATAGTTGAAAACAAAAAGAAAATGTTGCAAATAGATTTGGATGAAGCTTCAAACATTAATACTCATCTAATCACAGATTTGCAGCAATGCCACTCAGACAATGACAGACTTAAAAGAACTAACAACTCGTTGAAATCTGAGTCGAAAAAATTAAAGAAACAAGTCAAAGCTCTAAATGAGGAATATCTGATCCTTCAAAATAGAAACCATACACTTCAAAATGATCTAGAAGAATCTAGAAAAATTGTCAAAATAAACTGCAAATTTTCTCAGAGTGGTGAAAAATTAGAAAAACTGTTAGGAATGGGAAAATATGGAGAGGATAAAAACGGATTAGGTTATGGAAAGGCTAGAACAAAAACTAATGCACAACCATTTGGAAAATCTGTTGCATCCAATAGTAACACTAAACCTATCCCAGCTCATTGCAAACATAAGGAGTCAGTTTATGAGCTAAATAAAAGAAGTGTGCAATCATCACCACTTGAGATAGTTGACAGGATGGAGAAGCAGTTAAGTCATGTGGACAAATCAAATAAGAAGAACAAATCTACCACAAGTAAAACTCATGTCACAAAGTGGGTGATTAAGGAAAAGACTAATTGCCTTGTTACTCAATCAGATCATTTATCAGGCAATATAGCTAAATGGTACCTGGACAGTGGTTGCTCAAGACACGTCACTGGTGACAAATCTCTTCTTTCAAACTATAAGGATCTTCACAAAGGGATAGTCACCTACGGAGATGGAACCATTGCTGAAGTAATTGGTCAGGGAATTATAGAAGGAATTAGTTTGTTTAAAGATGAGAATGCTTTTTGCATAAAAGGATTGACACATAACTTACTGAGCATCTCTCAAATCTGTGATAATGGGCATGTGGTAAATTTCAACAAAGAAGAATGCGAGATTCTAGATCAATCAGGGAAATCAATTATGAAAGGTCTTCGCACAAATAACCACTGCTACATTATTGTAGGAAAAGGAAGGAATGATATTAAGAAACTCTGAGAAAGAAGAAATTAGTCTAGGTTATGCATCAAAACCTGGATGTTTGATGAAATGACGCAATTTTTGCTAAATCCTCAATGTTACATCTAAGTTTGGAGATCTCTAAATTTTGTGTATAAACATTATCATGTTTGTACTTGTACAGAACTGGTACATTTTTTTTAATATACAATAGCATGTTAAAATTAAAGAAAAATCTGAATAGCACGTACTCCCAGTACTCGTGATTGTCTTTTTCGATCACTTCGACTGATAAATCGATATCATCGACGGCTCTCCGGGTAGTTAAAACATTAGGACGATTGGCCTTCCCAGAACTCTTAAATCGGAAGATCCAATTTCTCACTCCAAGACTATGTCCCTTGCACAGTTCTTTGACAAAATGTCTGAAGCCAAAGGATCACTTCGTCCAAAATATGCATCAATTGAAAGGAAGAAAGGTAAGCAGGATGAAGTCGCCTCTTCTTCTTCTCTGGTCAAACTTGTGGCAGAACGAACAGTTCATACAAAAAGTATTGAACCATTCAGGATCATCGATCTCCTAAAACAAATCGGATGGGAAAATATTGTGAATCTTGGGGGTACATTTCAACAGAATCTGGTACATCAGTTTATAAGCATGATCTTCAATGTTGACCCAAATCCTCCAGTTATCTCAGTTGCGGCGATCAATCGAGTCAAATACATCACACCCAAGTTGATAAGTAGAATGGTTGGAATAAGAAACATTGGAATATCTGTATCCGATCGAAATATAAATGGACTTGGTGTATGGGGAGAAGTTACTCGAGCACTGTGTAATGGTACTACAATTCCCAGGAATTCAAAGAATATCCTCCATGTTAAGCATCTTGATCCTACCTATAAGATCCTTCACAGTATTCTGAGTACAAATGTCTATCCTTGTGAAGTCTCGAACAATCATCTCTCTTCATACATACTTAACATTTTGTATGACATAAATCTTGGAATTCCTCTATGCCTCCCAACTCTTATTCTACATCAACTAATCCGAGTATCCACAGAAGAGTCCATCGCTATAGTTCCCTTTCCATGCCTTCTGTCTAAGCTTTCACGAAAATTCGGTCTGCCACTAACTCATGATCTGCTTCACCCATGTCTATGGTTCAATTATAAAGACATCCAGAGTCTGAATCTCCATGACAAATCTTGTGCTGGAAAAATTAAGGAAATTTAGGTACAAGATAAATTACAAAGACTTTTGGATGGTCAATCCTACATGATGAAGAAACTTGATGATTGTGAAGCCTATCTTTCTGACGTCCGACAAAGAATGGGGTCTCTGCAACATGCTACAGAACAGATTCTAAAAGATCTATCTTCTCCATAAAGCTTGACTAGGGAATCCTTCCATTTATCACACATTGATAATTCTTCTGGAATACTTTGGCATAAGATTCTTTTTGATTGACCTATTTATGCGTGTGATAATTTTCTGGCTTACAGACTAGGACTAAGTGGCTTCTTGACTGTCCATACCCTGTGTGGGTTGCTAATGTCTTATGAATTGAATATGTTTGTTTCATAGTTTCATTTTTCTTTACTTGTTTCCAAATAGTTTATGAATATATTGATTCCGGAAGGGTGTCACAACTTATCTTTTCTACAATGCATGTGTTTCTATAACTATGATACTTATCTTTATATGCATCTCTCTCTGTGATTCTCCCATATGCTTCATTCATCAGTCAATATCACGTCTTATACCTTTGCCAATGACTGACAAAAAGGGGGAGAACAATTCAAAACACCCCGAGTGGAAATTGTATATCTTTGTTGCAGGTGTTAGGGGGAGCAGCCGCAACAAGAAAGGGGGAGTTTTTGAATTAAGGGGGAGAATTTGTTTGTTGTGTACATGGGTATTTAAAATTTGTAAAATTGTGTTAATACATGTACACACAATTTAGGATGTATCTGTTTAGATATGTTCCTAGGGTGTTTTGGGAATTTTGTCACGTAAGTGACAAAGGGGGAGATTGAAAGTGCACCTATTATGTGCCCTGGTTTGTCAATTACGTTGTATGTTGAGTCAGTCGGACGACAGCACTTAACTAGAAGATCAAGTCAAGCGTCTGCCTCATCTGGATGTGTACAAGCTCACCAAAAGGTAAATCATAGCCTCACATCCCATGTCCCAAAACACCAGGTGATTAAACTCTTAAAAAGAACTAGAACATCTTAGGGTTTATGTGTAAGAAAACTTTTTATCCAAAAGAAAATTTTCTAAGTCTTTCTTACACTGTCGATTATATCGATTCCCCTTTCGATATGATCGACCAGCTCTGTCGATGTCCTTGGCATACCAATCGATACAATCGAGTGAGGACAAAAAGCGTCCAGCAATCAAACAATCTTCTGAACGATTTATTGATATATCGACCTTCGAATCGATATCATCAATATTCGAAAATCGATCATATCTGAAGTAGATCGATCATATCGACAGACTGCTTTTTGGTGCCCCTATTTTTCTAAAGAAAACTAACATATGCTTCGATATATCGATGGCTGTCCGATTCAATCTAAACTCAAATATCGATCATTTCGGGAGTCAGTCGATCATATCGACTATAGGGCGCATGATTCTCTCCAGCATGAATTTCAGGTTGCTTTTAATATTGATTGGGGTGTCTGTCGATAAATCGATATTCATATATCGATCATATCGAGACCAAGTCGATTGGATCAAGTCAGGACATAATTCGTCCAGCAACTTACATGTAAAATCTATGCGATTTTTTGATCCCATCGAATGGTCGCCGATATGATCGATGTACAAATTCTGATGAAATCGACTAGTTCCCCGATCATATCTGTGATCCTGAAATTCTTTATGACATCTCTCTTATTTTTCACCTGGCGATAGATTGAACCACCACTCGATGAAATCGGAGTTTGAAATCCGATAGCATCGATATGTGTCTCGATCCCATGAACCAGTTGGCAGAAGGTTTCCAAAAGCGAAATGGCAATTGAGTTCTTATCATCAAGGAGTCGGCCGATACAATTGAGAGTATGCACTTGATCATATCGACGACTGATCGATGATATCGAACTCTGTCATAAATATGACCATTTATATCCGTTAGAACCTTTTGCCTATAAATAGAGGGAGCTGTCTTCATTTCTGGGGAGAGAAAGTAGAGAGTGCATTAGAGTGTTTTAACCTTCCTATCATTTACCTAAGCCCTTTCTCTCAGGAAGTTCATACTCCAATCCACCCTTATCCTTAATATCTCATAGAGTGGATTGGAGAATGAACTTCCACATTCAAGGATCCTTCAGCTACTGCTTTAATGACATATCATTAAGCTGGGATGCCTTGAATGCATAAGTGATGGGAACCTCTCTATCTTCCTTATAGGAAAACCTTTAGAGAGTGGTAGTCCATCATAACCTTGACCCAACCTAAGCCTAGCATATATACATCTTCATGTTGCGGATCAAGGGAGCTGAAGACTCTTCATCAACAAGTAGAAGGTCTTCATCACTGTGCTGAAAGGGACTCATCAACTTATCTATAAGTACTAAGAGTCCAGAGGACACTTGCGATCATTCCTTTTTAGGATTGAGTTTTAAGTGTTTCTTACCATTTGAAGTCCTCCAAGGAGGCCTCCGACAGGAGTGTACATGTGGGGTGCGTTGTGTGGACCCTTGCTCTGTGGTGAGCATAAACATCTGATTAAGAGTATGCCAGTAAAACTCCAGGGTTAGAGGTGAACCGATTAGAAACCTTAGGGTGCAGTGTGTGGACCCTTGCTCTATGGAGAGCATAAACATCTAGTTAGGAGTACGCCAGTAAAACTCCAAGGTTTGAGGTGAACCGAGTAGAAACCTCTGTAAAGGTTGAAGGTGAACCTGATTTAAAACCTTAGGTTTGAGGTGAACCATGGAAAACCTCCTTAGTGAAATTCGGTCACTCAAGGGTTGAGTGTGGAAGCCGGGAGTGGAGTAGACAAGTCGTCGAACCACTATAAAATGACTGTGTTTGAGATTGATATTGTCTTTCATTTATGTGATTGCCTTGCATGTCTTTATATATGATCACATTCTATGCACACACAGTCATATCCATCACAATCTCATCTACATTGTTTGTCTTTTAAATAGTTTGTGATTGGATCCTCTATTAGGCTTGGAAGCCAAAAGAGTTAATGTTTGAGTAATCCTAATTTCTGTAATAGGATTAGTGGGATAGGACTGAAAAATAACGTATAAATCTTTAAAAAGTCCTATTCACCCCCCTCTAGGATATACTGACCTATTTCTACTTCAACTAAAGTGGTCTTCACCGCAATTTCAGAAGCTCCCAATGTTTTCCACCTGTCTATGAATTTCTCTATAGGTTCTCCCTCTCTTTACGCACTGAAGCTAGTTCTATGATACTGACATCACACTCTGATGAAAAGAAGTTTGACATGAAGGCGTCTTGATTTGTTCCCAAGTTCGCATCGATCCCAGTGCTAAACTGTAGTACCATCGAAATGCCTTACCTATCAAAGAAGACCAAACAACCGAAGGCAATATTGCGGCACTGTAGAGAAATTTCCCATGTTGGTGATGAAGTGCATGAGATGTTCCTCTGGCAATCTGTCTCCGTTGAATTTTTAAAAGTCAAGATGCTTGAAATTGACTGGAATAGGAATATCTTCCACCTCTCTCGGGTATGACGTTCGATATCTGAATCTTTCGGTGTTCTCGCGCTCTCTTTCCATTCTAACGGCTTATTCAACTACCTGTCTTACTTCCTCTTAAGTTATTTCCCTTGCTATGGGAGTAGACCTGAGTGATCCTACTCTCAGTGGCTGAGAGCCTTCAAGTTGCTGTTCTTGCTCATTCATTGCGGCCATCATTGGAGGGACTATGATCCGAGCCACATTGTGTGTTAGAGTAGTGAGGGCTTCTCAGAGACTTTTACATTCTTCCATAAGTGTTCTTTGTGTCTCTACCATGTCGGCTATGCGATCTTCAGTAGTCAGCTATGGACCTTGATTAGTTCTTTCCATGCATACGACGGCTTCCACACTTCCAAAGAGGTAGTTGTAGGAGTAGAGTATCTAGGCGTGATAGGGCTTATTAAAAGAGAGGCTCAATTCGGATCTTCTGTACTCCTATAGAATTCAGCCGACTGCGATGTTTCTCACTGAGGCATATTTTGAGGTGAAACAGAGACTATATTATTCATCGGTGACTTTCCCTTCTCTTATCTTGTCCACCAAGCCTTTATAATAGGCAGTGCTGGGAAGTCTTGTGATGTCAAAGAGGGAAGAGATTTCTGCGGGTACAAAGCTGGAGGGGTGAGTTCAGGATTATTTCTGGCTGTATTTGGTGCCACTGGTTCCCTGACTTTACGTGGGGATGCATTTATCCTGGCAATTTGTTTCGATCATATATGGAAAGCATTTGATTTGGGGAATTATCTCACTCAATAATGACAAAGAGAAAGAACTAAGAGAATAATCATAGAATTTATTCATTCTGAGTTCATTACATCCTTTTGATCCTCTGATTCTGAGATAGAATTTCTAGAAAATACAAAAATGCAAGTATTGAATAGGATCAAATATAAATTTCAGCAGCATTCCTACTCATATCAGTCATGTCTCTAGGGGAGATGAGTTGTGCGGTTGTCCTGTGCACTCTATCCCTCATTACATGATAAAGGAGTTCCTGGATCACTTTGAAACACCTGAAATGGCCTGAGGACTTGAGAAAATGCAACATAGTGTTGCCTCAAAGAGTACCTGCCTTCGAATCTCGTGTCGCGAACCCACATAACTCACAAGGAGTGACGCGGGCTCGTGCAACTCACAAGGAGTGGCGCAGCCCCGCGTAAATCACAAGGAGTGGCGTAGCCCGGCCTTCTGCACTCTACACTCCCTCTCCTTCTCTCCATCTCCAATACATGTCAGAGGCACTGGTCTTCTGAACATCCGATCCTATAAATGAGGGGGGTGGGGGGTATTTATAGGCTTTTGCACATGTAAGCCTTCGAATCCTTTGCCGCGAACACACACAACTCAATGACCCACGTAACTCGATCTCTGCGTAACTCGTGACCCGCACAACTCGGTCCTTTTCCTACTCTTCTTTTTAAGCGTTCTTCTTTTCTTTTCTCCAATCAAGTTTTATGCTCCATGTAATGTCCCGAAAATTAGGGGTCGAGCATAAACTCCACTCCCGATTTTCAGAACATCACTTTTGCAACATTTTCAATGATGAATGAATGTCGGCTGTAATAGTGCATAAAACATGAAGTGGATTAAGCCAAAATAGCATATCATACTCTAGAGACAATTAAATTAGCAAGCGGAAGAATGTGATAGATATATAAAATATATGAACTGTTGTAAGTTTCCAGGGTGTGAACATGTTACCAGGTTAAACATATACATGTATACTCCAAAAATGGGCAAAAAGAATATACATGAGTGCTCCAAAAATATAAAATGACAAGTGTCATGGCGTCTAATCAATAACCCTGTAATCCCGTCGATCAGAACACGATCTACCTAGACCCGCCTGATAACCGCCTATAGGAGAAATCCTCCTCATCATCAAATAAGTCCGGCTCTGCTTCACAAGCAGCGCCATCACGTAAAACTAAAATAGGGACTGGTTGGTGTGTACAACACCGTCCCATAACGTGGGAGTGAGTGGCCAACTAAGTGGAATCATAGAGCAAAGGTTAATATCTTATCAAATCAATCAAGCGATAATGATAAAGCAAGAAAATCAAACATTCCTAAATACTGTAATTAATGCAAGAATGAAATGACATGATGGATGCCCTCGCCAACATACTCCCTCATGCGACACCATCTTACGTCCGTGACATGCTTTCTTCCCTCAGTGCTCCACATCTTCCAGGCACATGTAGTGTGATATGAATATGATTATCGAGTTGTTATTAGTCCTTTTCATACAGAAGGATTTGGAAAACTACGGTACTTCCCTTATATCATTCCCAACAAGGATCCTGTCTAGGGTCATCACTCCTAGTAGTCTCATACGATGATATGGTTCTAAGTCACTGCAAGGATTGTCAGGGCTGTTGCACGCACTCGTTGCACCGCTTCCCATCACCTTATCAATACAGGCCTAGTTGTACTCTTGTTGCTATGGAAGGGTCGTCGTCTCACGTAGACTTAGAGTACGATCGAGGTCACTACAAAGGGCTCGTCACCAATCAAAGTAGGGCGACAGCTCAAATGTAGTGTTCCATACAACTACAATCGGCTCACGAGTCTAAGGTGTTCACTGGTCACTATGGGGAGATTTTTGGCCCCAGCGTAGGCCAACAGCTTGACCACCGTGTCCTATACCACCATGCCCAGCTCATGAGTCTTAGTGGATCAAGGTATCATGGTTATCAGGGTTATCACTGGTAAGTTCAGTAACGTGGGAGTGAGTGGCCAACTGAGTGGAATCATAGAGCAAAGGTTAACATCTTATCAAATCAATCAAGCGATAATGATAAAGCAAGCAAATCAAACATTCCTAAATATTGTAATTTATGCAAGAATGAAATGACATGATGGATGCCCTTGCCAACATACTCCCTCATGCGACACCATCTTACGTCCGTGGCATGATTTCTTCCCTCTGTGCTACACATCTTCAGGCACATGCAGTGCGATATAAATATGATTACCGAGTTGTTATTAGTCCTTTTCATACAACAGGATTTGGGAAACTAAGGTACTTCCCTTATATCATTCCCAACAAGGATCCTGTCTAGGGTCGTCACTCCTAGTAGTCTCATACGATGATATGGTTCTAAGTCATTGCAAGGGTTGTCAGGGTTGTTGCATGCACTCATTGCACCGCTCCCCCATCACCTTATCAATACAGGCCTAGTTGTACTCTTGTTGCTACGAAAGGGTCGTCGCCTCACATAGACTCAGAGTATGCTCGAGGTCACTAAAAAGGGCTCGTCACCAATCAAAGTATGGCGACAGCTCGAATGTAGTGTCCCATACCACCACAATCGGCTCACGAGTCTAAGGTGCTCACTGGTCACTACGGGGAGGTTTGTGGCCCCAGTGTAGGCCGACAGCTCAACCACTGTGTCCCATACCACCATGCCCAGCTCATGAGTATTAGTGGATCATGAGTATTAGTGGATCAAGGTACCATGCTTATCAGGGTTATCACTGGTAAGTTCAGTACCCTAGGTTCAAGAAGTTATGACCAATACAAGGTAAACATACAGTGGTCAGTCGAGTTGCTTGACGAGCTCGACTAGTACGAGTGCACCTCAAGCTAAACGACATGAAGTGTATAAACACCTCGTGTGGCCTAACCACTGCCGTCAACCAAAGCACGACTCGGGTTCGTCAACGCGTCCTTCGTGGTGAATAGAATCCAACCACTAATACAAATCTGTTACCGACTGCCTAGACTAGAGTATAGCCCCAAACACTTGTAATCTAAATCAATAATCATATGAGAGAGACAGAATTGAAATACAAGTAATTCCAGCATGTTATCAGTACGTTATAACATACATCATAAGCAGTTAACCATACACGAGTATTTCAAACATAAGGTAATCAATTCAAATACAACAAGCATGTAGATAATCATGTACATCATCAAATTAGTTGAGACTCCAATCTCAACGCTAATTTATAATAGCATTTACTTAATACTTACTAATACATACATTTATACAAACACTTAGTCTACACACATTAGTCTACATAACATATGTCGGCCAAAATGTGCATTAGGGCGAATCTCTTCGCCAAACAGATCATATACGCATAACTAGTATAAGTACACGGTAAATACTCATGGCAATCATATCAGCAAAATACGTACGTATACAGTATTTCCTACAAATACCCAAAATACCCTAAATCTCATATTCTTCGTACGTATTCGAAATGAAAAATAGATAGCATGTTCCACATGTCAAACAGCATTATTATCAATAATCTACCATTAAACGACATTAAAAGCTTTGAAAATAGGTAATCTAAGCATCTAAAATCCGCACCTTAAACCGTAGAAGTGTAACGAATTCAATAGAGACTCTAAGTCTTTGTCAACGACTGATTGGCAACCTACAGTATGATTTAGGTTAGCTACTTCACCACTTGCACTAATTGGAACCCTAGAACAGGTTAGGGTTAGGCTTTCTTACCTAAGAACGAAGCTGGAGTCACCGAAAAAGTGATACGGAGGGGTGGATTAGGCACGTAACAAAGCTGGGAAGAATCCCAGGAAGAATCACCAACTTCTCTCCCACTTTCTCTCTCTTTTCTCTCTCTTGATTTGGGTAGGATTTGAAATTCGTATGGGTTAGAAAGCTAAGGGTTTAAGGCCCTTTTATAAGCCCAAACATAACGAAAATGGACTCCAAGTCAAGGTATACTTAAGTTATAACCAAATCGGGTCTATTCCGATCCAATGGAGAACTTCTGGAGGTCATGTTACTAAATGCGGTCGGACTTAAGCTCTCTAATATTGGATCTAGGTCAAGCTAAGTTTTTCGTCCGGTCGGGTTTCCAGATCGACCGTGGTAGACCAGTTTCAGTTCAGCGGTCACCGAAACTTGATCAGGGCCACAAGTGCTATGACATGTAAGGGCCACCTATCCTGATCCAAGGGTAAATTTGGGTCGAAATCTAACGGTCAGAACGCTAAAAAATAGCGCGCAAGTGACACGTGCCACATTTATTAAAATTGTATTTAATTTCTTAAAAATCTTCATTTTCTCACACTCTTCACTCCGAACTCAAGGAAATCGTCTTAGAGCATCATTTGGGCTTAATTTTTGAGATGATAGTCAAGTCCAACTAGGCGGTCATAATGTTTAAGATTATAGATATTAGACTTTCGACGTGCGGTCCAGGTCCAATACGGAGTTTCCAAATGATCTTGAGCGCAACTGGGCTTAGAGTTGGATCCTAGATTTTAGGGTAATGTAGTGGTAACAATTCTAGAGATTTTAGGTCTTATAGATCGTATTTAAAGTGGTTGTTGCTTATTTCACAGGTGACCTAGTGTAGCGCTAGTTAATTCATGTGAAATTTCTAAAGAATTAGGTTCTAAATGATTTCTCTGGCTTTGGAATCGAATTTTAAGAAGCTACCAAGGTGCTATGGTTGACCCATTGTTTAAGGACGCTGAATTCCAGGTAGGTAAAAATTCGGGGTGTTACACTCCAACAGTTGCCCCCTTGATCCAAGATTTGACTTCTTATTAAGTCAATTTGAGGGATCAAAATCCCTTAACATTAAATAAGTTGTGCGGACTCACGTAACTCCCTTTCCAGTGGTCACATACGACCCCGACCAAGTCCTGGAGTGTCTATAATTACCAAACCCTTGTTCATTCCTTCACTTTTAAAATCTTTCTTCCAACCTGAATTCCATTTTCATGCAACTCACCCATGTATCTCAGCCACACAAATCTCCCGTCAACTCGCCTGCACCTAGTGCTAAAAATCCATGTTCTAAAAATTAGCTGAATTCTCTTCTGCCCTTATCACTTCTACCCTTCAAAATTTTCGTCTCCAATCCAATAGCTCTCAGTTCATCATCATGCATCATTCATCGGCATCCTCCTTGAGAACAAAGATTCATTCATCTTCTTCAAGGTCCAAACAACCTTCCCATCATTCTTAGAAATATGTATAAATCAATAAAGAAATTTTGGAGCTTCATAACCCCTTTACCAACAAATTAATTATTATTCCCATCAACTTGTGACATAATTGGTCAATTCTTCACAGTGAACTATTCAATCGTTGACATATTTATCTCCATGGACTATTGTATCATAAAAGAACCAAGAATCCTAATAGGCTATCTGGAAAAGAATGAGCCCCATTGTAACATCCCAAAAATTGGGGGTCAGGTAGAAATCCAACTCCCGAGTTTCAAAATATTATTTATGCAACAAAGATAATGTTAAATGCATGTTGTCTTTAAAAAGGCATTAAACAAGATTTGGGATTAAGCCAGAACAACATATCATACTCCAGAGACAGTTTAATTAGCAAGCGGAAGACTATGATACATACATATAATATATAATTGATTGTAAGTCTCCAGAGTGTGAACATGTTAGTAGGTTAAACATATACATGTATACCTCAAAATAGAAAGAAAGATTATACATGAGTGCTCTGAAAATATAAAATGACAAGTGTCATGGCATCTAATCAACCTCCCTGTAATCCCGTCGATCAGAACACGCATAAAGGTGGGATCCTCCTCATCATTATCAAGTCCAGCTCCGCTTCTCCAGTAACGCCATCATCTGCAACCAAAATAGGGGCTGGTGGGTGTCCAGAAACACCATCCCGTAACGTGGGAGTGAGTAGCTAACTCAGTGGAATAATAAAGCAAAGATTAGCATGTTCTCAAATCAATCACGCGATAAAAGTAAAGCAATAAATCAAACATTCCTAATACTGTTGTTAATGCAATATGACGTGACATGATGGATGCCCTCACCGACGATCTCCCTCATATGACACCATCTTACGCCCGCGGCATGCTTTCTTCTGATAGTGCTCCACATCTTCCAGGCACATGCAATGTGATGGTGATATGATTACCGAGTTATTATTAGTCCTTTTCATATAGCAGGATTGGAAAACTAGGGTACTTTCCTTATATCAATCCCAACACAGATCCTGTCTGGGGTCGTCACTCCTAGTAATCTCATACGATGTATATTTTGTAGGTCGCTGGAGGGCTGTCAGGGCTGTTGCTCGAACTTGTTGCACCCCTCCCCCATCATCTTATCAATACAGGCCTACTTTACTCTCATTGCTACGGAAGGGTCGTCGCCTCCCGTAGACTCAGAATACGCTCGCGGTCACTACAAAGGGCTCGTCGCCTGATCAGTGTAGGCCGACAGTAAGAATATAGTGTCCCATACCACCATAATCTGCTCACGAGTCATAAGTGCTCATTGGTCACTACGGGGAGGTTTGTGGCCCCAGCGTAGGCCGACAACTTGACCACGGTGTCCCATACCACCATGCCTAGCTCATGAGTCTTTGTGGATCAAGGTACCATGTTTGACAGGATTTTCAATGGTAAGTTCAGTACCATAGGTTCAAGTAGTTATGACACATACATGGTGAACATACAATGGCCAGTCGGGTTACTTGACGGGCTTGACTAGCACGAGCGCATCTCAAGCTGAGCGACATCAAGTGCATAAAACACTTCGCATGGCCTAACCACTGCCGCCAACTCCAAAACACGACTCGCGTTCATCGACGCGTCGTTCGTGGCAAAGATAAGCCAACCACGAATTTATTCGGTTACCGACTGTCTGGACTAAGTATAGCCCCAATCATTCATGAATCCACATCAGCAATCATATAAGAGTAACGGAAATGAAATACAACAATGTGAGCATGTTAACACATGTTATAACATACAACTTAAGTAAATCATCTAACACATGCATTTCATACATATAATGAAATCATACATATAGCCAATATGAAGGAAATCATTTACATCAGCGTATTATTTGAGAATTCAATCTCAAACTAATTCACAACACCATTTAATTCAATACATACTAATATAAACATTTATACAAACACTTAGTCTACACAGTTAAGTCTACATAGTGTATGTCGACTCAAAGTGCGCAATTGGGGGAATCTCTTCGCCAAACTGATCATGCACGCATTCCTAGTATCCTAAGGCGACAAAAAGTCATGTCAATCATTTTAGCAAAATATGGATGTTTACAGTATTTCCTACAAATGACTAAAATGCCCTAAATCTCATATTTTTCGTCTGCTCACGAAACAGGAAACGGCCAGCATGTTGTACATATCAAACGGCGTTGCCGTCGATAATCTACTAGTAAACGACATTGAAAGCGTTGAAAACAGTCAATCAAAGCGTCTAAAATTCGCACCTTTCACTTTATATGTGTATCATTTCGAACGGAGCGTATACGCATCGTCAACGGCGTACAGGTGACCTAATGCACACGTACATCGGCTACTTTGCCATTTGAATCAAAGAAATCCCCAAATCAGCAAGTGGTTAGGGTTTTCCTTACCTAAAAGTGTGTTGGAATCACCGAGAAAGTGATTAGAGTGCGTCGCTCAAGCACATGCAGCAGCAGCAGCAGGTGGCAGGAAAATCTCTCCCACCTTCTCTCACAAACTCTCACTTTTTCTCTCACTCTTGCTAGGGTTTTTAGCAAATTCGGATGGGAGAGAGAAGTGAGGGTTTAAGCCCATTTTATAAGCTTAAAACTTCCCAAATTAGGCTTGGGAACAATGTTTACTTGAGGTCTAACCAAATCGGGGCTGTTCTGGTCCAAAAGAGCATTTCTGGAGGTCCCCTGGCCGAACGCAGTCGGACTTAAGCTCACGCATACTGGATCTAGCACGCATCAAGTTTTCAGACCGAAAGAGTTCGCAGATCTCACGTGGCGGTCCAATTTCAGTTCAGCGGTCATCGCACCTAGATCAGGTCTACAAGTCTCATGATATGAAAGAGAAATTTTTCCTGATCCGAGGGTGTAATTTGGCTAAATTCTGACGGTCAGAACGCTTAATAATAACGCGCCAAGTCACGTGCCATATTTGAATTAAAATTTCCAAATCTAACCCTATTCTCACTCTCTTCACTCCATGCTCAATGAAATAGCTTCTGAACGTCGGTTGGCCTTGATTTTTGAAACGGTTGTCAAGTCAGTTAAGCGGTCATAACGGTCTAAGATTGTAGGTACCGGACTTTCGACGCGTGGTCTAGATCTAATACAAAGTTTCAAAGAGTTCCTGAGAGCAAACAGGTTTAGAGTTTGATCCTAAGTTTCAGGGTATTATAGCACCACTGATTCTACAAGTTTTGGATCTTGTAGAACGTATTTAAAGCTATCAGGGACAATTTCACAGCTACTCCAGTGTAGCGCTGTAACACCCTGAAAATCGGGGGTCGTGTATAAACTCAACTCCCGAGTTCCAGACCGTCACTTATGCAACAAAAATGGTTATGATTCGATGTTGTCTGATTTAAAGCATTCACATGAGTAAAAGTATACCAAAACTGCAATTCATACTTCAGATCCAGTGATAAAAGCAAGCGGAAGACTAAACAAGATATATATCACTGTATGGAAAAACAAAGTAATCTCAACTGTCTCCAAAGTATGACTACATCTCTGAGTCTCATATACATGTACATAACAAAAGAATAATGTTCAAAAAGAAAGTCCCACTGATGTCCCCTCGATCCAGGTCACCTACGGGAAGCCGTCATGATACTGCATATACGAGAACTCATCCTGGTCCTCGTCATCATCTAGCTCCACCTCCTGGATCTCATCGTCACCTGCAACTACAACAGGGTCTGGTGGGTGTTGCAAACACCATCCCGTAACGTGGGAATGAGTGATCAACTCAGTGGAATCATAGAGCAAAGATTAGCATGTTCACAATTCAGTCACGCGATAATAGTAAAGCAGTAAATCAGACAAGTCCTAATACTGTTGTTAATGCGAGATGATATGACGTGATGTATGCCCTCACCGATGATCACCCTCATACGGCAACATCTTACGACCGCGGCATGCCACACTCCCTAGAGTGCTCCACATCTTCCAGGCACATGCAATGCTATGGTGATATGATTACCAAGTTGTTATTAGTCCATTCAAACAGCAGGATTGGGAAACTAAGGTACCTCCCTTGTATCAATCCCAACACGGATCCTGTCTAGGGTCGTCACTCCTAGTAATCTCATACGATGTACATTTCGTAGGTCACTGCAAGGGCTGCCAGGGCTGTTGCTCGCACTCGTTGCACCGCTCCCCCATCACCTTATCAATACAGGCCTACTGTACTCTACTGCACGGAAGGGTCGTCGCCTCCCGTGAACTCAGAATACGCTCGCGGTCACTACAAAGGGCTCGTCGCCTGATCAGTGTAGGCCGACAGCTAGAATATAGTGTCCCATACCACCATAATCTGCTCACGAGTCAAGGTGCTCATTGGTCACTACGGGGAGGTTTGTGGCCCCAGCGTAGGCCGACAGCTCGACCACGGTGTCCCATACCACCATGCCCGGCTCATGAGTCTTCGTGGATCAAGGTACCACGGTTAATAGGGTTTACAATGGTAAGTTCAGTACCTTAGGTTCAAGCAGTTATGATTCATACAAGGTGAACAAACATCGGCCAGTCGGGTTACTTGACGGGCTCGACTAGCGCGATCGCATCTCGAATTGAACGACATGAAGTGCGTAAAACACTTCGCGTGGCCTAACCACTGCCGCCAACTCTCAACACGAATCACATTCATCGACGCGTCGTTCGTGGCTATGACCAGTCAGCCACGAATTCGCTCGGTTACCGACTGCCTGGACTAAGTCAAGTCCCACACATCTATGGAATTACATTAACACTATAAAATGGTATTGGAATTGAAATACATCATGTGAGCATGTTAGCACATGTTATGACATTCAACTTAAGCAAATCTTCAAGGCATACTTCCCATGCATATTCAACTTAAGCAAATCCTCAAGCACATACATTCCATGCATGTAATGAAATCATGCATTTTGTCAACATGTAGAAAATCATTTAGGTCGGTATAATAATTGAAAAATCAATCACAAAGTATCAAATAACATCATTTAATTCAATACATACTAATACAAGCATTTATACAAACACATGCACTACACACTTAGGTCTACATATAGCATGTCGACCCAAAGTGTGCAACTAGGCGAATCTCTTCGCCAAACTAATTATGCACGCATTCCTAACTTCCTAATGCGACAACAAACCATGTCAATCACATCAACAAAATATGAATGCAAACAGTACTTCCTACAAATGACTAAAATGCCCTAAATCTCATATTCTTCGTTAGCTTACGAAACGGGAAACGGAGAGCATTTTGTACATGTCAAACGGCGATGCCGTCAAGAATCTACTATTAAACGACATTGAAAGCATTGGGAACCATCAATCCAAGCGTCTAAAATCCTCACCTAGTGTCTTGTAGACTCGGGAATTGAAGCGGAGTGTATATGCTTCGTCTACGGCGAGTAAGGAGCCTAATACATAAGATCCATAAGCTACATCGCCATGGAAACAAGAAAAACTCAAATCACCAACTATTTAGGGTTTTTACTTACCTAGGATTGCGGTGGAATCGCCGGGAAAGCGGTAGAGGAGTGTCGCTTAAGCATGTGCAACACGTAGCACAAGTGGCGGGAAGAACTCTCCCACTCTCTCACAATCTCTCACTCTTTTTCTCTCTCCCAAGCTAGGGCTTCTCTCAAATTCGGATGGGAGAGAGGAGTGAGGGTTTCAACCCCTTTTATAGCCTAAAACATTCCCAAAATAGGCTTGGGAACAATGTTTACTTGGTGCCTAACCAAATCGGGGCCGTTTCGGTCCAAAAGGGCATTTCTGGAGGTCCCCAGGCCAAATGCGGTCGGACTTAAGCTCATGCATACTAGATCTAGCATACATCCAGTTTTCAGATCGGTTGGGTTCCCAGATCGCACGTGGCGGCCCAGTTTCAGTTTAACGGTCACCGCACCTAGATCAGGCCTATAAGTCTCGTGATATATAATAGATATTTTTCCTGATCCAAGGGTGTAATTTGGCTGTATTCTGACGGTCAGAATGCTTAATACTGATGCGTCAAATTTGTGTGCCAGATTTGAATTTGAAATTCCAACTATGTCCCTATTCACACTCTCTTCGGTCCGGGCTCAATGAAATAGCCTGTGATAATCGGTTTGACTTGATTTTTGGAATGAGTGTCAAGCCCAGCTAGACGGTCCTAACGGTCTAAGATAGGAGGTATCGGACTTTCAACGTGCGGTCTAGATCCAATACAAAGATTCAAAGTGGTCCAGAGAACAAACCGGCTTAGAGTTTGATCCGAGGCTTTAGAGCATTATAGCACCCTTAGTTCCACTCGCTTCGGGCCTTGTAGAACGTATTTAAAGTGATCAGGGACCATTTCCCAGCTATTCTAACGTTGCACTAGCTAACCTAGTCAAATTTTCCAAAGGAATGAATTCTATGCAAATTCGGGTCGAGTTGGTACTCGAGCCCAAGTATGAATTTTTCACGGGCGTTACAATCTACCCCCCTTAACAAATAATTTCGTCCTCGAAATTTTGTACCTTTTCGTACTCCTCGAGAAGCTGTGGGTAGTTCTTTCTGATCTCGGCTTCTGTCTCCCAAGTAGCCTCCTCCTCAGTATGATGCGTCCATAGTACCTTCACAAGGGGAATCACCTTGCTACGTAGTACCTGCTCCTTCCGGTCTAAGATGCGTGTCGGTCGCAGGATATAAGTAACATCCTCTCCTAACTGCACCTGCTCCCATCTGATGATATGAGAAGGATCAGCAACGTACTTCTTCAGCATAGAAACATGAAATACGTTGTGGACGCTCGCGAGGGGCGTGGGTAAAGCCAATCGGTAAGCCACTGCTCCCACACGATCGAGGATCTGAAATGGACCAATGTATCGCGGTGCCAGCTTCCCCTTCTTTCCGAACCGAAGGACTCCCTTTATAGGGGAAACTCGCAAAAACACATGATCCCCGACTGTGAACTCTAGTGGTCTCCGTCTCGTATCGGCGTAGCTCTTCTGTCTGCTCTGCGCTGTAAGAAGCCGACGGCGAATAATATCAATCTTCTCTGACGTCGCCTGCACCAACTCTGGGCCGATCAAGCTGCGCTCACCGACCTCTAACCAGCAATGCGGTGCGCGACAAGGTCGCCCATACAGCGCCTCATAAGGTGCCATGCCGATACTCGCCTGGAAGCTATTGTTGTACGCAAACTCCGCATATGCAAGACAGTCATCCCAACTGTCCTTGAAGTCCAACGCGCAAGCTCGCAACATGTCCTCCAGGATCTGGTTCACTCGCTCTGTCTGTCCGTCCGTCTGTGGGTGGAAGGCAGTACTGAACTTCAACTTCACACCCATAGCCTCCTGAATGCGAGTCCAGAAAATAGAAGTGAATCGCGTGTCTCTGTCCGACACGATCTCCAACGGAACTCCATGCAGACGCACAATCTCTCGGATATACAATCTAGCCAGCTCGTCTGCAGAGTTCGTAACTCTGATCGGTAGGAAGTGCGCCGACTTCGTCAATCGGTCGACGATCACCCAAATGGAATCATGCCCCTTCCTCGTCTTCGGCAACCCAGAAATGAAGTCCATGGAAATGAAATCCCACTTCCACTCTGCAATCGGCATAGGCTGCAAAAGTCCAGGTGGTCGGCGATGCTCTGCCTTCACCTGCTGACAAGTGAGACAACGGGACACGAACTCAGCTATGTGGGTCTTCATACCTTCCCACCAGTACGTCCTCTTCACGTCATGATACATCTTCGTGCTGCCAGGATGCATCGCGAGTCTAGTAGAATGCGCAGCCTCGAGAATCTCTCGTCTCAAGTCAGGGACATCAGGAACGCATAGGCGGCCACGGTAACGTAAGCCCCCATCCATACCAACTCGCCAGTCGGCGTCAGCATCATCACTGGCCTGCTCTCGAAGCTCAGTAAGATGCGCGTCGTCCCTCTGCGCCTCGATGACTCGGTCATCGATCGGAGATCGCACCTGTACATGTGCGATGAACTCAAATGGCTCCTCTACGGTGAGTTTCTGCTCAAAGTCTCGCAAAAACTCAACCATATCCCACTCGGCAACCATCAGCGGAGCCGCAAACTCTATCGCCTTCTTGCGGCTCAACGCATCAGCCACAAGGTTCGCCTTCCCAGGATGGTAAGAGACTTCAAACTTGAAGTCCTTCAGCGTCTCCATCCATCGCCGCTGCCTCATATTCAAGTCCCGCTGTGTGAATATGTACTTGAGGCTCTTGTGGTCGCAAAAGAGCTCGAACTCCTCTCCAAAGAGGTAATGTCTCCAGAGTCTCAGTGCGAATATCACGGCTGCCAACTCCAGGTCGTGTGTAGGGTAATTCTCCTCGTGCTTCCTTAATTGTCTCGAGGCATACGAAATTACCCTGTCCCTCTGCATAAGGACACAACCTAAACCAACGCTAGACGCGTCAGTGTATATAGTGTATTTAACCCCTTGCTCTTGCAATACTAGCACAGGGGCGGACGTAAGTCTGTCCTTCAGCTCCTGAAAAGCTGACTCCGCCTTATCATTCCAGGCGAACTTCACGTCCTTCCGTGTCAACTGAGATAAGGGTCTCGCGATCTTCGAGAAATCCTGAATGAAGCGCCGATAGTAGCCAGCGAGACCCAAGAAACTCCTCACCTCAGTGACAGAACCAGGCTGCTCCCAGTCCTGCACCGCAGCTACCTTAGACAGGTCAACTGCCATGCCATCCTTGGACACCACGTGTCCCAGAAACTTCACCTCCTGCTTCCAGAAGTCGCACTTCTTGTACTGTGCGAACAACTGATGCTGTCTGAGCGTATCAAGGACCAAACGCAAGTGCTCCTCATGCTCCTCTCGACTCCTAGAGTATACCAAAATGTCGTCGATGAAGACAACGACGAATCGATAGAGGAAGGGCCGCAATACCCTGTTCATCAGATCCATGAACACGGCCGGTGCGTTCGTGAGACCGAACGACATCACAAGGAACTCGTAATGACCAAAACTGGTCCTGAACGCTGTCTTCTGCACGTCCTCATCTCTGACGCGCAGCTGATGATATCCTGACTGAAGGTCAATCTTCGAGAAGTACTGCGCTCCTCTCAACTGATCAAACAAGTCATCGATCCTGGGCAAAGGGTACTTGTTCTTCACTGTGAGTTGGTTCAGCCTGCGATAATCAATACACAATCGCAGCGAACCATCCTTCTTCTTCACGAACAAGACCGGTGCCCCCCAAGGAGATACGCTAGGCCGTATAAGGCCGAGCTCTAGTAGACCGTCAATCTGCGTCCTCAACTCCTCCATCTCACATGGTGCCATGCGATACGTCGGCAGTGAGACGGGTGTAGAACCAGGAATCAGATCGATAGTGAAATCGATCTCACGTCTGGGCGGCAAACCAGGGATCTTCCTGAACAGATCCCCGAATTCAGAAACAACTGGCGTCTGCTCAAGTACCTGGGCACCAGCGTCGCGCAATAGAGTGGCGTAGCTAAGAATGCGGAAAGGAAGATTTACCCGCACTGAAAATGAGAAAGGCGTGCCCTCAGGCTCGTACACCGTCACCACACGAGCCTCGCAGTCAATCTCGGCTCTCGCTGCAGTCAACCAGTCCATGCCAAGAATGACGTCGAGATATACGAGCGAGGGATCGACGACCAGATCAAGAGTCATCGTCCTGCCTCCCAGATCAACTAAGCAACCCTCACACATCTGGGTGACATCCGAATAATCTCCATGAGCTGCAAGGACTCGCACGCTATCCATAGTGATAGTCTGTAACCCAAGACGTCTGACTACGGCACGCGATATCAAAGAAATCGTGGAACCAGTGTCCACCATGACAAGAACGGGAGTACCTCCGATATGGCCCGTGACCTCGAAGGCTGAATGCTGGAAAGTCGGCGTCGTAGCTGCCTCAGCGGTCAGTGCATGAACTCGAGCCTGCTGTGGCCGGTTCGGCCGCTGTGTCAAGGGCCGTGGGGGCTGTCGAATCTGCGATACTGTGGGTCTGAAAGAGGACTGCGCAGGAGCTGACCGTATAGGCGGTGCTGATATCGCCTGTGGACGTACACGATCAATCTTCTGCGGCGGCGAGAACTCACTGTCCCGCATCCTCGAAAAGCAACTCGGCGCTAGGTGGCCCGTCCTCCCACAGTATGTGCATGATAGATCAGGGCGTCGAAACGGTCCCACTGGCGCCGGGGTCCTGGTAGGAGGATCAATGCGAGGCCTCTTGCCCGCGAAGGGCCTATCTGGCAACTCCGGTCGCGGCCTAGAAGTAGTCGGGCCTCGTGATCGCGCAAGTCGATCCACGTCCTGCTCTGCCCGCATGGACATGTGAACCAACTCCGCATAGGAGGAGAAACTGATACAGCACATCTTCGACTGAATATCCGGTCGCAAGCCCTCCAAAAAGCGCCGTATGCGCATCTGCTCATCAGCTAAAATCGTCGGGACGTACCTGCCCAACTCTGTGAACCGATGCTCATACTCGGTGACCGTCATCGCTGCCTGCCTGAGACGGAGAAACTCATTCTCCCTCTCGTGTCTGTAGGTCTGAGGATAATACTTCTCATGGAAGCGAAACTCGAATGCTGCCCATGTCCATACGAAGTCTGCGGTAACAGTCCGCAATACACTATCCCACCACATACTGGCCTCTCTCTCAAACTGGAAGGTAGCCAGCTCTACCTGCTCTGCCTCAGTACAGTGCAACATGCGCAGAATCTTCGACACTCGGTCGAGCCAAAACTCAGCCTCCTCGGGTCTGTGAGAACCCGTGAAAGTAGGAGGCCGCAAGCGCTGAAATCGCTCCAGAAGGCCTCGTGTGTCGGCAGGGTTCCCCGCAGGGAAAGCAGGCTGCGCAGGAAGTGCTATGCCCTCATCCTGGGCGTAAGCATAGGCATCCTCAGCTGGATGCGCAGGTGGTGCAGGCGGAGTAGATGCAGTCGCACCCCCACCCTGGGCTAAAGTCCCGACTATAGTAGTCAATAGCTGCTGCTGCTGTAGCATCATAGCCATCATCTGCTCGAATCTATCAGGTGGTGGAGCAGGCTGTGGCGGATGAGGTGCGGAAGTAGATGCGCGCTGTGGCTCTCTAACTGATGGTGTAAATGGCGGTGGTCCATCTGTAGGACCAGTAGCAGGCTGAGACGATCGAACAGTCTCAGGAATCGGGCCCACAGCAGGGTCCGGACGAGTGCCAGACTGAGAGGGAGCCTGATCCATCTGCTCTGACAATGAAAGCCGAACCGCGCTCCTCGTAGTCTTAGGTGGCATTCCCTATATTCAAAATAGGGCGCAACCTTGTCAGTCTCAATTGCACAAATACACCACAATCATTCACTAAAGAGTCAAAGGCATTCCATGCATTTCAATTAATCAAAATTGTCACAATACAAGGGATATATCCTTACAAGCATCATGACTAGAATGACATGGAAATTAAGACAGTTAAGCAACAGCAACATAAGCAAAGCACTAGCCCTAATAGGCTTTACACACATAAAACAGAAAATGGCTAACTACTCATAACAACATCAAAGATCGCGTTGCTAGTCAGAGTCTGGCGACGGAGGAGGAGCACCCTTATCCTGTAAACAATACAGGATTGCCTTCAAGGTGCGAGTCACCTTGCCAAACTTCTTCTTCGTAACGGCCTTGGCATCAGCGACCTCTGCTCGAAGTTCTTGGACTTCCCTTCGCAAAGCGGTCTGACTCTCCTCCATCCGAACAATGCGATCGTCAATAGTAGTCTGCGCAGAAGGAGGAGGACTCTCATCAGTATCCTGAGCCTCCTCTTCTGCTTCTTCCTAAGTCTCTTCCTGAACTTCTGCACTAGGTTCTCCTTCGCTTTGATCTTCCTCTTCGTCAAAGTCGTCCCCACTATCCCTTTCAAGTTGATTTTCACGGTATTGCGACCCGATCCTCATCTTAACCATTGTCGACTCATCGATGGTGTGAATCGATACCGGCAATTCGGGTCCAAGTCTATAGGCAAACTCAAGCGCAATCTTGCAAATGAGTCGGCCAAAGGGAAGGGATTCGGATGTTCTTCTCGACCTGGCTATGAGAACTATCTGCCGTAAGATGAAAGTGGCCATACATACGTTCTCTCCCTGGGCCACCAGAAATAAGAAATCGACCATAAGACGTGTACATTCAATGCGGTTCGTCGACCTGGGATAGACATTGAACGTGCAGATATGGTGCAGCAGGCGCAAATTCTCAGACATGTACGTCGCCTTGAGGCTATTATTAGGCTGCCATGGAACCAACTTACCGCACAGAAACCTGGTGCGGCGATCTCGTTCACGTCTAGTCCTCAAATTCTTCTCACTTGGATGTACATCACCTAGAGGCACGTTGAGAAGTCGCGCAACCAACCGGACGTCGATCGTAGCCATCCGATCTCTACCAAAAGGGATTTTGAACTGCAAGGGCTCCAAGGTAGGACTCTGGATGCTAGCATAGAAGGCACGAACAGTGCTCACATTAGCACGAGCACGAGCTTCAAAGATCGGTCCCCAGTGCGCAGCTTCAATGCGTTCGAACAACAGATACTCGCCGAACAATCGCCCATCAACGTCCGCCTCAAATAACACTCTACGATCAGTGTATTCACCATGAGACATCTCTGACAGAATGGTTCGTCCAAGGTGTGCATGGGGATCCAAATCGCGCTTTGTACGGCACTCCAGGACTGCAGCTGGACCTGCGGCGGCGCTTGAACTTGCGGCACCACCCCGCGGTCTTCTCAATCGAGCAGGGCGGCTCGGCCCAGCCTCGTCTGTTGCAGTTTTCCTCTTACCCATCAAAGACAGGATGGGTGAGAGTGACAAAAGACCCAAAATAGCTTCCACGAAAGCCATGGAAAACGCCGAAAATGCGGAGAAATGGCTGCCCAATCTGACAAAAGGAAATCTAGGCGTCGTAGAGGGATGCTTCAAGCTTCCCAAGGCTGTACTTTCAGGGAAAAATAAGAACAAAAAGGTGGAATGGAGCTGCTCACGATTTCAGCACTATTTGGGGGATTTTGGAGCTCCAAATGGGAAAATCTTCAAGGAAAGGGGCTGCCAACACCCAATAATCGCTGAGTGGTGGTCGGTTTTGGCCAAGGAAGGTGTTAGAAGTGATTTGGGACGCTGGGGTTTGGAATGGGTTACTGAAAATCGAAGATAGGGTTATGTAGAGGGCTGTTTGTGAAGGAGAGGTGGGATTTGGGGATTTTCGTGAGGTGGGAGGTGCATAGGGGTGATGTGGACCCTAATTAAGGGGGTGCGCCCGAAGGACAGCTCAAACGGAGCTCGCCGGCCGGCGATGGCATCGCCGGTCAACTCGCAAGTTGACCGGTGGGACCCCATGGGTCTGGTCCCCCATGGTCCCAGGGTCCCAAAAAGTCTGGTCCCACCCCTTAGTTCATAGTATTTTTGTCTCTATGAGCCCAAACATGTGTTCGGGGCTTTCCGGGTCCATATTGCAATCCCGAATACCAAACCATATGATGCAGCATATGAATTTGGGGTAGAAGGAGCCAGTACACCTATCTAGATCCTTAGTTGCTAAAGAAAGTGAAGTTAGAATGGCCTTATGGCCGTTTTTCATAAAATTTTACTATTCATTGTAAAATTTTGTGAGAGTACTAATTTGTATTATTTTCACATTAGGTTTGATGCCTAACATGAAATGGATAAGAAAAAAACTGAAGGTTGAAGTGTTTAGAGAAGGAATTTTGAGAATTTTTGGCAAAACGGGGTTTTTAAGCCCTGACGATTGATTACTGGAGTCGTGGTCATTCCACGGCCCAAAGATTCACTTTTTCGGTTTAAAACCGCTCATAGGACGTCTCCACCCGACTTCCTACAGCTTAGAAGTGATTCGGGTCGCTTTACGCGACCCGAGATGCGTTACAGACTTGATCTTGCGATCGATCCTTATAGACTTCGCCTATCGGCGAATTTGTGATCCTAGAAGTGTTTCTAGACCCTTCTCGCACCCACCTAAGTCAAAAGAAGCGACAGCGTACGTCACAAGACCATAACCCAGGCCCAGTATACTCTCATTCATGCTCTGATACCAACTTGTAACACCCTGAAAATCGGGGGTCGTGTATAAACTCAACTCCCGAGTTCCAGACCGTCACTTATGCAACAAAAATGGTTATGATTCGATGTTGTCTGATTTAAAGCATTCACATGAGTAAAAGTATACCAAAACTGCAATTCATACTTCAGATCCAGTGATAAAAGCAAGCGGAAGACTAAACAAGATATATATCACTGTATGGAAAAACAAAGTAATCTCAACTGTCTCCAAAGTATGACTACATCTCTGAGTCTCATATACATGTACATAACAAAAGAATAATGTTCAAAAAGAAAGTCCCACTGATGTCCCCTCGATCCAGGTCACCTACGGGAAGCCGTCATGATACTGCATATACGAGAACTCATCCTGGTCCTCGTCATCATCTAGCTCCACCTCCTGGATCTCATCGTCACCTGCAACTACAACAGGGTCTGGTGGGTGTTGCAAACACCATCCCGTAACGTGGGAATGAGTGATCAACTCAGTGGAATCATAGAGCAAAGATTAGCATGTTCACAATTCAGTCACGCGATAATAGTAAAGCAGTAAATCAGACAAGTCCTAATACTGTTGTTAATGCGAGATGATATGACGTGATGTATGCCCTCACCGATGATCACCCTCATACGGCAACATCTTACGACCGCGGCATGCCACACTCCCTAGAGTGCTCCACATCTTCCAGGCACATGCAATGCTATGGTGATATGATTACCAAGTTGTTATTAGTCCATTCAAACAGCAGGATTGGGAAACTAAGGTACCTCCCTTGTATCAATCCCAACACGGATCCTGTCTAGGGTCGTCACTCCTAGTAATCTCATACGATGTACATTTCGTAGGTCACTGCAAGGGCTGCCAGGGCTGTTGCTCGCACTCGTTGCACCGCTCCCCCATCACCTTATCAATACAGGCCTACTGTACTCTACTGCACGGAAGGGTCGTCGCCTCCCGTGAACTCAGAATACGCTCGCGGTCACTACAAAGGGCTCGTCGCCTGATCAGTGTAGGCCGACAGCTAGAATATAGTGTCCCATACCACCATAATCTGCTCACGAGTCAAGGTGCTCATTGGTCACTACGGGGAGGTTTGTGGCCCCAGCGTAGGCCGACAGCTCGACCACGGTGTCCCATACCACCATGCCCGGCTCATGAGTCTTCGTGGATCAAGGTACCACGGTTAATAGGGTTTACAATGGTAAGTTCAGTACCTTAGGTTCAAGCAGTTATGATTCATACAAGGTGAACAAACATCGGCCAGTCGGGTTACTTGACGGGCTCGACTAGCGCGATCGCATCTCGAATTGAACGACATGAAGTGCGTAAAACACTTCGCGTGGCCTAACCACTGCCGCCAACTCTCAACACGAATCACATTCATCGACGCGTCGTTCGTGGCTATGACCAGTCAGCCACGAATTCGCTCGGTTACCGACTGCCTGGACTAAGTCAAGTCCCACACATCTATGGAATTACATTAACACTATAAAATGGTATTGGAATTGAAATACATCATGTGAGCATGTTAGCACATGTTATGACATTCAACTTAAGCAAATCTTCAAGGCATACTTCCCATGCATATTCAACTTAAGCAAATCCTCAAGCACATACATTCCATGCATGTAATGAAATCATGCATTTTGTCAACATGTAGAAAATCATTTAGGTCGGTATAATAATTGAAAAATCAATCACAAAGTATCAAATAACATCATTTAATTCAATACATACTAATACAAGCATTTATACAAACACATGCACTACACACTTAGGTCTACATATAGCATGTCGACCCAAAGTGTGCAACTAGGCGAATCTCTTCGCCAAACTAATTATGCACGCATTCCTAACTTCCTAATGCGACAACAAACCATGTCAATCACATCAACAAAATATGAATGCAAACAGTACTTCCTACAAATGACTAAAATGCCCTAAATCTCATATTCTTCGTTAGCTTACGAAACGGGAAACGGAGAGCATTTTGTACATGTCAAACGGCGATGCCGTCAAGAATCTACTATTAAACGACATTGAAAGCATTGGGAACCGTCAATCCAAGCGTCTAAAATCCTCACCTAGTGTCTTGTAGACTCGGGAATTGAAGCGGAGTGTATATGCTTCGTCTACGGCGAGTAAGGAGCCTAATACATAAGATCCATAAGCTACATCGCCATGGAAACAAGAAAAACTCAAATCACCAACTATTTAGGGTTTTTACTTACCTAGGATTGCGGTGGAATCGCCGGGAAAGCGGTAGAGGAGTGTCGCTTAAGCATGTGCAACACGTAGCACAAGTGGCGGGAAGAACTCTCCCACTCTCTCACAATCTCTCACTCTTTTTCTCTCTCCCAAGCTAGGGCTTCTCTCAAATTCGGATGGGAGAGAGGAGTGAGGGTTTCAACCCCTTTTATAGCCTAAAACATTCCCAAAATAGGCTTGGGAACAATGTTTACTTGGTGCCTAACCAAATCGGGGCCGTTTCGGTCCAAAAGGGCATTTCTGGAGGTCCCCAGGCCAAATGCAGTCGGACTTAAGCTCATGCATACTAGATCTAGCATACATCCAGTTTTCAGACCGGTTGGGTTCCCAGATCGCACGTGGCGGCCCAGTTTCAGTTTAACGGTCACCGCACCTAGATCAGGCCTATAAGTCTCGTGATATATAATAGATATTTTTCCTGATCCAAGGGTGTAATTTGGCTGTATTCTGACGGTCAGAATGCTTAATACTGATGCGTCAAATTTGTGTGCCAGATTTGAATTTGAAATTCCAACTATGTCCCTATTCACACTCTCTTCGGTCCGGGCTCAATGAAATAGCCTGTGATAATCGGTTTGACTTGATTTTTGGAATGAGTGTCAAGCCCAGCTAGACGGTCCTAACGGTCTAAGATAGGAGGTATCGGACTTTCAACGTGCGGTCTAGATCCAATACAAAGATTCAAAGTGGTCCAGAGAACAAATCGGCTTAGAGTTTGATCCGAGGCTTTAGAGCATTATAGCACCCTTAGTTCCACTCGCTTCGGGCCTTGTAGAACGTATTTAAAGTGATCAGGGACCATTTCCCAGCTATTCTAACGTTGCACTAGCTAACCTAGTCAAATTTTCCAAAGGAATGAATTCTATGCAAATTCGGGTCGAGTTGGTACTCGAGCCCAAGTATGAATTTTTCACGGGCGTTACAAGCGCTAGCTAACTTATGCTTAGTTTCTAAAGGAATTAATCCTAAGTGATTTCTTTGGCTATGGAATTGGGTTCTGAGCGATTTTTCAGGTGTTTTAGTTGACACATTACCTAAGGACGTTTAATCCCATGTTGGCAAAAATCCAGGGTGTTACAATCTACCCCCCTTAAAACACAATTTCGTCTCCGAAATTGGCGAAGGGTAAGGAGTATGTAGCAAGACTTCAGTTTTAACATTCTAAGGAAGGGTCGATCCTATTTAATGACCTAACCGTACGTATAACTTAAATCAAATGTTTTGATCCTGGGCCAGTGGGGAAGAGGCTAACCACGCTTCCGCTGTGCCACTCTGATCGAACAGTTGCATTGGCTGACCTAACTGGATTGGGCTCAATACGTTCTACCCCCCTTAAAACTTAGTTCTACTTAAGGTTTAAGAATCTATGCATCGATTCGTATATCGGAACGAGGCGCAACTTAGGGGCTATCCTTGACATGAATTGGAAAACAACCTCTCATTACAGTGGTTTTCCTTTGCTAATGATGCGTTCTATGGCATTGGTATCTATGGTTGTAGAAATAAGCCTACTCTCTATTGGCTAGATGTCCTCAACATTTCCTAAAGGCAAGCAATAACTTTTGACTGTATGTGGTCGGGCCAGCACGGAAGAAAAGTTGTATAGTAGGTCTGAGTCGTATACATAGACTTTCTGTCTAGCTAGGATAGAAGATTTATTGTATCAATTCTTAATCCGAGTCGATGCCGATCTTCTGCTTGATCAGAGCATTGGATTTATTGGTAACCATTAGGATTAAGAAGTCGATTCAAACCGTGAATACATCGCTTACATATACAGATCCTTTACTCCGTGTTCCCGAATGCAATAAGCCCTTGGGGAAGGCAATACTAAGGGGCGTGCTAGTTCATTCTAAGTTCAATCTGAGGGATTTATAAATTTTACCTAAGAGTGAATGGTTCTAAGTTAAAACAACTTTCCTATGGGTTACAACAAAAGTACATAAGTAATAAGGGGATCTATCGAAGGAATAAGGTTCTACTTCAACCAAGTCTAACCTACAATTCCTTAGCATATACAGGCTTTACACTACTCAAGGTACTAGTAGACTAGTTTGTAATCTACAGCCTAGGCTTATACGCTAAATGGTTTCATACCATTTCTCATACAGGGAATTGTTCTATCGCTTAGGGTCAAGATTATCTAAATGGAATTGGATTTCCTATATCGTCAGATCCTTCAAATCTAGGAGTGCTAACACTAGGTCCAAAACGCCAAGGGCCTATATGGCCAGTAGTATTAAGTTTCATTAAATGGAACTGCATTCCTAATCCCACGTCGGGATTGGGTGTGGCATGCTTGGTAGGAGGGTGGGGTGGAATAAAAACTAATTTTGTAGGCTTAATCCTGGGATTTAGAACATGGCAGTGGAAACCATAAGATACACCCAATCTAGGGACAATACCTTACAGCAAACGAAACGGCATGCACTCCATTCAATAAAATTTGTCACAATACATGGAATAAAGTTCCACATGGATTATGACAGGAACGCATTCGGCTATATTAAGCCCAAAACATTACGCAAACACATTTCTACCTATGACATCACTAGACCCAACAACAACAAAACACAGAAATCCTTAAAACGGTAATCAAACAAGCGAAGAACGTGGAGAAATGGGATAGGTAAGCAAGTTTCCATGAGTCTGAGGATCAAATAAAAGGGACATGAGAAGGAGGATGGTGGAAAGGGAGAAAAAAGGCTAAAATAGCCTTAACAATAGCCATGGAAAGCGGAGGAAATGCGGAGAAATGGTTGCCCAAATGAACTTAAACGAATCTAGGCCCTGTAGAGGGATGCATCAAGCTCCCAAAGGATAGATTTTCAAAGGGAAAAGAGAACTATAAAGGGGAATGGAGCTCCACACGATTTCAGCCTCGATTGGAGGTTGTAGGAGCTCCAACGGACGAGATCGGAGAGGGAGAGGGTTGCTAATCACAATGGAAGGATGGACAAGTGTCGTTTTTAGCAATGGAAGGGATTGGAAGGGATTTAGAGCTGCGGTTTAATAGAGGGCAGCAAGAAAATCGAAAATGGAGGTTGGAGGGGCATTTTTGTGAAGGAGGTACCCTTTCTAAGGGGTTTCGAAAGACGGGCAGGATATGGGAGGGGTGTAATAGCCACATAAGGGCGTGCGCCCGATTTTTACAGCAAGTAGGTCCCACTGTACGGCGATGCATCGCCGGATCGACGATGGCATCGCCGGCCGGCCACCAATCCGGCTGGTGGGACCACATGGGTTGGGTCCCCCCTGCCCTAAGGACCCCAAATATATATGGGCCCCACCCCAGATCATTGTAGATTGTCTTAGGGAGGGCTAAAACTCTATTCGGGTCATTCCAGGGCCAGTCTGTAAACCAGAATACATTTACCCATCATATAGCATATGATTTTGGGGTAGGAGGAACTAATCCATCCATCTAGCCCATTAATTGTATTTTTACTATTCATTAGAAAATTTTGCCTAAGTATGATTTTATATTATTTTCACATTAGGATTAATGCCTAACATGAAAGGACTAAAAAATAATTGAACAATGGGGCGGTGAGAGGAAGAATTTTGAAGGAATTAGGTAAAATGGGGTTTTTAGCCCTAGCGATTGAATGTAAGGGTTGTGGTTGCCTCACGACCCAAAGACATTCATTTCCAGGTTTGAAACCTTTCAGAGGACATCTCAAACCCACCGACTGACGTCCTACTGGCCACTTAGGTCACTTCACGCGACCCTAGATGCGTTATGGACTTGATCGAATGATCGACTTGAGTAGACTTCGCCTATGGGCGAAACTGTGATCCTATAAGTGTTTCTAGGTTCCTTTCACACCCACCTAAGTCAAAGGAGCGACAACGTACATCATGTGACCATAACCCAGGCCCGGTTTAATCAAATCATGCTCTGATACCATCTGTAACATCCCGAAAATCGGGGGTCAGGTAGAAACCCAACTCCCGAGTTCCAAAATGTTATTTATACAACATATATAATGTTAAATGCATGTTGTCTTTAAAAAGGCATTAAACAAGATTTGGGATTAAGCCAGAACAGCATATCATACTCCAGAGACAGTTTAATTAGCAAGCGAAAGACTGTGATACATACATATAATATATAATTGATTGTAAGTCTCCAGAGTGTGAACATGTTACCATGTTAAACATATACATATATACCTCAAAATAGAAAGAAAGATTATACATGAGTGCTCTGAAAATAAAAAATGACAAGTGTCATGGCATCTAATCAACCTCCCTGTAATCCCATCAATCAGAACACGCATAAAGGAGGGATCCTCCTCATCATTATCAAGTCCAGCTCCGCTTCTCAAGTAGCGCCATCATCTGCAACTAAAATAGGGGCTGGTGGGTGTCCGGAAACACCATCCCGTAACGTGGGAGTGAGTAGCTAACTGAGTGGAATAATAGAGCAAAGATTAGTATGTTCTCAAATCAATCACGCGATAATAGTAAAGCAATAAATCAAACATTCCTAATACTGTTGTTAATGCAATATGAAGTGACATGATGGATGCCCTCACCGACGATCTCCCTCATATGGCACCATCTTATGCCCGCGACATGCTTTCTTCCCACAGTGCTCCACATCTTCCAGGCACATGCAATGTGATGGTGATATGATTACCGAGTTATTATTAGTCCTTTTCATACAGCAGGATTGGGAAACTAGGGTACTTTCCTTATATCAATCCCAACACAGATCCTGTCTAGGGTCGTCACTCCTAGTAATCTCATACGATGTATATTTTGTAAGTCGCTGCAAGGGCTGCCAGGGCTGTTGCTCGCACTCGTTGCACCGCTCCCCCATCACCTTATCAATACAGGCCTACTGTACTCTCATTGCTACGGAAGGGTCGTCGCCTCCCGTAGACTCAGAATACGCTCACGGTCACTACAAAGGGCTCATCGCCTGATCAGTGTAGGCCGACAGCAAGAATATAGTGTCCCATATCACCATAATCTGCTCACGAGTCATAGGTGCTCACTGGTCACTACGAGGAGGTTTGTGGCCCCAGCGTAGGCCGACAGCTCGACCAGGGTGTCCCATACCACCATGCCCGGCTCATGAGTCTTTGTGGATCAAGGTACCATGGTTGACAGGATTTTCAATGGTAAGTTCAGTACAATAAGTTCAAGCAGTTATGACACATACATGGTGAACATACAATGGCCAGTCGGGTTACTTGACGGGCTCGACTAGTACGAGCGCATCTCAAGCTGAGCGACATGAAGTGCATAAAATACTTCGCGTGAGCTAACCACTTCCGCCAACTCCAAAACACGACTCGCGTTCATCGACGCGTCGTTCGTGGCAAAGATAAGCCAACCACGAATTATTCGGTTACCGACTGCCTGGACTAAGTATAGCCCCAATCATTCATGAATCCACATCAGCAATCATATAAGAGTAATGAAAATGAAATACAACAATGTGAGCATGTTAACACATGTTATAACATACAACTTAAGTAAATCATCTAACACATGCATTTCATACATATAATGAAATCATACATATAGCCAACATGAAGGAAATTATTTACATTAGTGTATGACTTGAGAATTCAATCTCAAACTAATTCACAACACCATTTAATTCAATACATACTAATACAAACATTTATACAAACACTTAGTCTACACAGTTAAGTCTACATAGTGTATGTCGACTCAAAGTGCGCATTTGGGGGAATCTCTTCGCCAAACTGATCATGCACGCATTCCTAGTATCCTAAGGTGACAAAAAGCCATGTCAATCATTTTAGCAAAATATGGATGTTTACAGTATTTCCTACAAATGACTAAAATGCCCTAAATCTCATATTTTTCGTCTGCTCACGAAACAGGAAACGGACAGCATGTTGTACATGTCAAACGGCGTTGCCGTCGATAATCTACTATTAAACGACATTGAAAGCGTTGAAAACAGCCAATCAAAGCGTCTAAAATCTGCACCTTTCACTTTATATGTGTATCGTTTCGAACGGAGCGTATACGCTTCGTCAACGGCGTACAGACGACCTAATGCACACGTACATCAGCTACTTTACGATTTGAATCAAAGAAATCTCCAAATCAACAAGTGGTTAGGGTTTTCCTTACCTAAAAGTGTGTTGGAATCGCCAGGAAAGTGATTAGAGTGCGTCACTCAAGCACATGCAGCAGCAGCAGCAGGTGGCAGGAAAATCTCTCCCACCTTCTCTCACAAACTCTCACTTTTTCTCTCACTCTTGCTAGGGTTTTTAGCAAATTCGGATGGGAGAGAGAAGTGAGGGTTTAAGCCCATTTTATAAGCTTAAAACTTCCCAAATTAGGCTTGGGAACAATGTTTACTTGAGGTCTAACCAAATCGGGGCTGTTCTGGTCCAAAAGAGCATTTCTGGAGGTCTCCTGGCCGAACGCAGTCGGACTTAAGCTCATGCATACTTGATCTAGCACACATCAAGTTTTCAGACTGTAAGAGTTCTCAGATCGCATGTGGCGGTCCAATTTCAGTTCAGCGGTCATCGTACCTAGATCAGGTCTACAAGTCTCATGATATGAAAGAGAAATTTTTCCTGATCCGAGGGTGTAATTTGGCTGAATTCTGACGGTCAGAACGCTTAATAATAACGCGCCAAGTCACGTGCCAGATTTGAATTAAAATTTCCAAATCTAACCCTATTCTCACTCTCTTCACTCCAGGCTCAATGAAATAGCCTCTGAACGTCGGTTGGCCTTGATTTTCGAAATAGTTGTCAAGTCTAGCTAAGCGGTCATAACGGTCTAAGATTGTAGGTAACGAACTTTTGACGCGCGGTCTAGATCCAATACAAAGTTTCAAAGAGTTCCTGAGAGCAAACGGGTTTAGAGTTTGATCCTAGGTTTCAGGGTATTATAGCACCACTGATTCTACAAGTTTTGGGTCTTGTAGAATGTATTTAAAGCGATCAGGGACAATTTCACAGCTACTCCAGCGTAGCGCTAGCTAACTTATGCTTAGTTTCTAAAGGAATTAATCCTAAGTGATTTCTTTGGCTATGAAATTGGGTTCTGAGCGATTTCCCAGGTGTTTTAGTTGACTCATTGCCTAAGGACGTCTAATCCCAGGTTGGCAAAAATCTGGGGTGTTACACCCATCAAAGAGCTGGCAGGATCCATAAAATGAGATTTTTACGTCAATGCCACAATCCTCAACAACCTTTCCTTGCTCATTATTTTGAGACCACTCAACAAGTCTTCTCCGAGAGATTGCCTTGGAACATAGAAAAATTCTTAGTAATAGGACTCTTATCTCTTCGTAATTTCCACAGTGCTTGGACTCAAACCATAGTTCGAAAGCATACCATCGTTCTGGAACAAATTAACCTCTCTGATGCAATCATAGCTACATCAGAGCATTTTCATGGGGATGCTGCTATCTTCAAAGGCTTTCTCAATCATTAGTCTCCAATCACCAACTCATTTCATCTTCCTTCAAGTGAAATGAGTATCACCTTATGCTATCTTCTCTGCATAGCATGTCTTTCCATTATGGGCAACATTTTCGATGCCTATGTGCCTTCAAATGGAGAAATTGCTCTACCTTATGCAAGAGGAGGCACATCTGAAATTTTAAAGACCACTCTTGAACTTTTCATTGCACTAGCTAACTTTCCTCAACCTGATCACATTACTTCTCTCGAATGGCTAGCTTACTTTTCTCAAAAAATTATGATATATTTTCTCCTTCTACTTCCTTCCTTCATAACTTTAATTTTATATGGTCTAATTTTAATGATTATTTCTTCATTTTGACAGCTTTGTAGGCCATAATCATCAAGAACTTAAGACCATTCGCAAGAATGCTAAGAACACTGTTGAATACAATCCTTGCTGCGAACTGGCTACTTTCTTAGCCTACTGGCTAAGTGTAGTGATATTCCCGAATTTCGAGCAGACAGACATTATCAAGCCATCCTTCTTCATGGTCGTAGGTGTAATGGCAGAAGGCCAAAAATACTCACTGGCTTTAAGGCCCGTGTCCTATTCTGTGTCGTTCCTTAGACTTCCACAATCCTTCCCTTCGAATTCCAGCACCCCGCGACCTATAATCGGCATTTGCATGTGACCCTGAGTCGTACTCTATCAACCTAAGTCGACTCTACCTGATACTTGTGCCCTTCTGACTGCGCCGTCGCCATAGTTCCAATGCCGTGTCTTGCGCACCGATGTGATACCTAGGCAAGGAGTTATGGGCCAGCGTATATTTTCAGGAAACGCCGCGCATTGCGAATCCCGAGAGAATCTCCACCACCTTTCAAATAAATTAAATACACAACCCATCACTCACTCATACCTCTCTCTTCCCCAAAGTTAACACAACCCATACCTCTCGAGTCAAGTAAACCCATCATTCACACCCATCACACACATCTCTCTCTCCTTACATTCCCTCTGTCTCTCTCTCATTCTCCACCCATTCCCCAAGCACCAAGAGAGAGCCAACGTCCAACATTTCAAGGGAGAAGGAGAACCAAGTGTGTGCCTCACTTCCTACCCCAAGATCTCATCATCTCAACCCTTTAACTTTCATTATCTACAATCAAATAAGAAACCAAGGAGTTAAGGAAGCCAAGGGATCAAGAAGGAGTGTAATCGGTGGGTGGTTCTAGGATATCCACCACTAATTTTCATTTGAGCGCTAACTTGTGATGGGACCCATTTTGATGTATGTGTTGTAAACAAAGAGGGGCCTATAGTGGCAGGGTCCCTCCAGTACGCCTTCTCTCTCTCTCTCTCTTTGATGTGTGGCCCACCTGATGATACATGTATTTTATCCATGCCATCCACCGAGTGGGTCCACTTGGCAGTCCATTTGGATGGGCCTGATTGGAGGAAAATACAAATATTATATTGATCCAATCCATAATAGGCCACCACGTGGGACCCACTTGGCTGTGTATTGTATCCACACCGTCCGGACCCTAGATGGTGGGACCCCTATTTGAGGTATGTGTTTTATCCACACAGTTTGGATGTTTAGGACAGTGATGGACCACCATAATGTATCTGTTTCATCCCACCATCCAGATGGGATGGTGGAAACCATCTAATATTTGTTTGTGTGGTGTCCGCACCATCCAGCAAGCCTGGACGTGGGACCCACCTTGATGAATGTTCCTATCCACAACGTCCAGTCCTTGGACGTATAGACCCCACCTTGATTTATTTATTATATCCTCAGCTAGACGGTGGGAGCAATCGTGATGTAAGTGGTGTATTCACAACGTCCATCCACTTTGCCAGATCGTAGGACCACCTTGATGAGGTGATCATCCAGAACGTCCAGAGCATGGGGCCATGTTGATGATCTGTTCGTTTAGGACATCCGTTAACAGCACGTCCAACATGCCTGGATAGAAGAGAAAACACGTATATCAGCTTGATCTTATAAGCTGGTGGGTCCCACACATGTGGACCCACCTTATATCCACATCGTCCATTAATAGGGACGGTGGGTCCCAACAACCTTGCTGCTATGTTGACATCAGCAAGTTCTGACGGTCTTACCATGATTTAGTGTTATATCTAGACCATCCTTCTATTTTGAGGTGTAGGCCCACCCCACACATGACACGTGTGGGCAGGTGGGTATTTTGTATCCACACAATCTGTAACACCCCGGATTTTGGCCAATCTGGGATTTGACGTCCTTAGGCAATGGGTCAATTGAAACACCTGGAAAATTGCTTAGAACCCAATTCCATAGCCAAAGAAACCACTTAGAATCAATTCCTTTAGAAAATATGACTAAGTTAGCTAGTGCAACGTTAGAATAGCTGGGAAATGGTCCCTGATCGCTTTAAATACGTTCTACAAGGCCCAAAGCGAGTGGAACCAAGGGTGCTATAATGCTCTAAAGCCTCGGATCAAACTCTAAGCCGGTTTGTCCTCGGGACCTCCTTGAAACTTTGTATTGGATCTAGACCGCGCGTCGAAAGTCCGATACCTCCTATCTTAGACCGTTAGAACCGTCTAGCTGGACTTGACACTCATTCCGAAAATCAAGTCAAACCGATAATCACAGGCTATTTCATTGAGCCCGGACCGAAGAGAGTGTGAATAGGGACATAGTTGGAATTTCAAATTCAAATCTGGCACACAAATTTGACGCATCAGTATTGAGCATTCTGACCGTCAGAATACAGCCAAATTACACCCTTGGATCAGGAAAAATATCTATTATATATCACGAGACTTATAGGCCTGATCTTGGTGCGGTGACCGTTAAACTGAAACTGGGCCGCCACGTGCGATCTGGGAACCCAACCGGTCTGAAAACTGGATGTGTGCTAGATCCAGTATGCGTGAGCTTAAGTCCGACCGCATTTGGCCTGGGGACCTCCAGAAATGCCCTTTTGGACCGAAACGGCCCCGATTTGGTTAGGCACCAAGTAAACATTGTTCCCAAGCCTATTTTGGGAATGTTTTAGGCTATAAAAGGGGTTGAAACCCTCACTCCTCTCTCCCATCCGAATTTGAGAGAAGCCCTAGCTTGGGAGAGAGAAAAAGAGTGAGAGATTGTGAGAGAGTGGGAGAGTTCTTCCTGCCACTTGTGCTACGTGTTGCACGTGCTTAAGCAACACTCCTCTACCACTTTCCCGGCGATTCCACCGCGATCCTAGGTAAGTAAAAACCCTAAATAGTTGTTGATTTGAGTTTTCCTTGTTTCCATAGCGATGTAGCTTATGGATCTTATGTATTAGGTTCCTTATTCGCCGTAGACGAAGCGTATACGCTCCGTTTCAATTTCCGACTCTACAAGACAAAAGGTGCGGATATTAGACGCTTTGATTGACTGTTTCCAAAGCTTTCAATGTCGTTTAATAGTAGATTCTTGACGGCATCGCCGTTTGACATGTACAAAATGCTCTCCGTTTCCCGTTTCGTAAGCTAACGAAGAATATGAGATTTAGGGCATTTTAGTCATTTGTAGGAAGTACTGTTTACATTCATATTTTGCTGATGTGATTGACATGGTTTGTTGTCGCATTAGGAAGTTAGGAATGCGTGCATAATTAGTTTGGCGAAGAGATTCGCCTAGTTGCGCACTTTGGGTCGACATACTATATGTAGACTTAAGTGTGTAGTGTATGTGTTTGTATAAATGCTTGTATTAGTATGTATTGAATTAAATGATGTTATTTGATAGTTTGTGATTGATTTTTCAATTATTATGCTGACCTAAATGATTTTCTACATGTTGACAAAATGCATGATTTCATTACATGCATGGAATGTATGTGCTTGAGGATTTGCTTAAGTTGAATATGCATGGGAAGTATGCCTTGAAGATTTGCTTAAGTTGAATGTTATAACATGTGCTAACATGCTCACATGATGTATTTCAATTCCAACACCTTTGTATAGTGTTAATGTAATTCCATAGATGTGTGGGACTTGACTTAGTCCAGGCAGTCGGTAACCGAGCGAATTCGTGGCTGACTGGTCATAGCCACGAACGACGCGTCGATGAATGTGATTCGTGTTGAGAGTTGGCGGCAGTGGTTAGGCCACGCGAAGTGTTTCACGCACTTCATGTCGTTCAATTCGAGATGCGATCGCACTAGTCGAGCCCGTCAAGTAACCCGACTGGCCGATGTTTGTTCACCTTGTATGTATCATAACTGCTTGAACCTAGGGTACTGAACTTACCATTGTAAACCCTGTTAACCATGGTACCTTGATCCATAAAGACTCATGAGCCGGGCATGGTGGTATGGGACACCGTGGTCGAGCTGTCGGCCTACGCTGGGGCCACAAACCTCCCCGTAGTGACCAGTGAGCACCTATGACTCGTGAGCAGATTATGGTGGTATGGGACACTATATTCTTGCTGTCGGCCTACACTGATAAGGTGATGGGGGAGCGGTGCAACGAGTGCGAGCAACAGCCCTGGCAGCCCTTTGTAGTGACCGCGAGCGTATTCTGAGTTCACGGGAGGCGACGACCCTTCCGTGCAGTAGAGTACAGTAGGCCTGTATTGATAAGGTGATGGGGGAGCGGAGCAACGAGTGCGTGCAACAGCCCTGGCAGCCCTTGCAGCGACCTACGAAATGTACATCGTATGAGATTACTAGGAGTGACGACCCTAGACAGGATCCGTGTTGGGATTGATACAAGGGAAGTACCTTAGTTTCCCAATCCTGCTGTTTGAATGGATTAATAACAACTTGGTAATCATATCACCATAGCATTGCATGTGCCTGGAAGATGTGGAGCACTCTAGGGAGTGTGGCATGCCGCGGTCGTAAGATGTTGCCGTATGAGGGTGATCGTCGGTGAGGGCATACATCACGTCATGTCATAATTGCATTAACAACAGTATTAGGATTGTTTGATTTATTGCTTTACTATTATCGCATGATTGATTTGAGAACATGTTAATCCTTGCTCTATTATTCCACTGAGTTAGCTACTCACTCCCACGTTACGGGACGGTGTTCCGGACACCCACCAGACCTTTTTGTGATTGCAGATGATGGCGCGGCCTGTGAGGCAGAGCCGGACTTGATGATGATGAGGAGGATCCCTCCTTTATGCGTGTTCTGATTGACGGGATTACAGGGAGGTTGCTTAAATACCTTGACACTTGTCATTTTATATTTTTAGAGCACTCATGTATATTCTTTTGGTTACTTTTGAAGTATACATGTATGTATATAACCTGGTAACATGTTCACACTCCGGAGACATACAATGGTTTATATATGTTATACATACTATTACAGTCTTCCGCTTGCAAATTTAACTATCTCTGGAGTATGATATGCTGTTCTGGCTTAATCTCACTCATGTTTAATACATTATCACAGACAACATTCAATCATACATTTCTATGTTGCATAAATAACATTTTGGAACTCGGGAGTTGGGTTTTTGCTCGACCCCCCGATTTTCGGGATGTTACAGATGGTATCAGAGCGTGATTTGGATTAAACCGGGCCTGGGTTATGGTCACGCGACGTACGCTGTCGCTTCCTTTGACTTAGGTGGGTGCGAGAAGGGTATAGAAACACGTCCAGGATCACAGATTCGCCGATAGGCGAAGTCTATTAGAATCGATCGCAAGATCGAGCCTGTAACGCGTCTCGGGTCGCGTAGAGCAACCCGAATAGCTCCTAGGTTGTAGGTAAGTGGGTTGAGCTGTTCTTTGAACAATTCTAAACCCGTTAATGTGAATCCTTGGGCCGTGGGACAACCACGACCCCTGTATTCAATCGCCAGAGCTAAAAAAACCCCCGTTTCACCGAAAATCTTCGAAATTCTTCCTCTCACCACCCCAATCTTCAATTATTTCTTATACATTTCATATTAGGCATCAATACTAATGTGAAAATAACATAAAATCTTACTTTCACGAAATTTTACAGTGAATAGTAAAATTTCATGAAAAATGGCCATAAGGCCATTCTAACTTCACTTTCTTTAGCAACTAAGGAGCTAGAAAGATGTACTGGCTCCTTCTACCCCAAATTCATATGCTGCATCATATGGTTTGGTATTCGGGATTGCGATGTGGACCCGGAAAGCCCCGAACACATGTTTGGGCTCATAGAGACCAAAATACTATGAACCAGGGGGTGGGACCAACTTTTTTGGGACCCTGGGATCATGGGGGACCAGACCCATGTGGTCCCACCGGCCAACTTGGAAGTTGGCCGGCGATGCCATCGCCGGTCGGGCGATGCATCGCCGACCGGTGGGGCCCACTTGCAGTGATTTTTGGGCGCACGCCCTATTTTGGGTCGTGTACCCCTCCCATGTAGGTCCCGTCCATAGAAAACCCCAAATAGGGGTACTTCCTTAACAAACAGCCCCTCCCCTAGCCCCATTTTCGTTTTCAGCTGCCCTATCCCAAAAATTCATGATTCCAAACCACCCTAGATCCATTCCCTGCCAAAAACGACCACCCTCCGTCATTCCTTTGAAGTTGGCAGCCCTCCCTCTTGAAGATTTCATCCGTTGGAGCTCCTAAAACCCCAAAATCGAGCTGAAATCGTGAGGTGCTCCATTCCCCTTTTTCATTTTCATTTCTTTCTGAAAATACATCCTAGGGAAGCTTGAAGCATCCCTCTACAACGCCTAGATTTCATTCTGTCCCTTTGGGCGACCATTTCTTCGCATTTCCTCCATTTTCCATGGCTATTGTTAAGGCTGTTTCAGCCTTTTTCCTCCCTTTCCATCGTTCTCTCTCTCATGTCCCTTTTATTGAGCCTTTACCCTCTTTTTGGGTCTCAGAATCATGCTAACCTCAAATCCCATTTCTCAACTTTCTCCGTTTGAGAAGTATTGAAAACACATGGCCGATAGAGCTCTAATGGGCAACTGACAGTATTGAACTTGATAGTATTCAAGAAGGTCAGTCGGGACCCTGGTAGAAGTCCTTTGGTAGAATTAGGCATCTATGTCGTTGCCCTTTAGCTTGTTTGACTACTGTTGAAATTTCTGTGTTGTTTTGTTGTTAGGTAGAAAAATGTGTTTGTGTTGTGGTTTGGGCTTAATATAGCCAAAATTTGTTGAATGGGATGCATGTTGTTTCATTTCGCTATAAAATATTGTCCCTAGATTGGGAGTATTATAACTCCCTGAGATCCAGCCTACAAATTAATTTTTATCCCCACCCACCCTCCTACCAAGCATACCACATCCAATCCTGCCATGGGACTAGGAATGCAGTTCCATTTAATACCACTAAGCGCTACCGGCCACATAGGCTCTAGGTGCTTTGGTTCTAGTGTTAGCACTCCTAGATTTGAAGGGTCTGACGACATAAGAAATCCAATTCCATTTAGACAATTTTGATCCTAAGCGATAGAGCAATTCCCTGTATTAGAGATGGTATGAAACCGTCTAGTGTATAGGCTTAGGTCTTGAATTATAGCGAATGAAATACAGACTAGCCTACTAGTTACCTTAAGTAGTGTACAGCCTGTATATGCTAAGGACTTGTAGGTTAGATTTGGTTGAAGTAGAACCTTATTCCTTCGACAGATCCCCTTATGACTTATAGACTTCTGTTGTTACCCATAGGAAGGAACCATTCACTCTCAGGAAACATTTATAAATCCCTCAGATTGAACTTAGAATGGACTAGCACGCCCCTTAGAATTGCCATCCCCAAGGGTTTATTGCATTCGGGAACGCAGAGTAAAGGAACTGCATGTACGCAATGTATTCGCGGTTTGAATCGACTTCTTAATCCTAGTGGTTCCCAATAAATCCAATGCTCTGATCAAGCAGAAGATCGGCATCGACTCGGATTAAGAATTGATACAATAAATCTTCTGTTCTAGCTAGACAGAAAGTCTATGTATCCGGCTCAGACCTACTACATAACCTTTATTCTGTGATGGCCCAACCACCTACAACCAAACGGGATCACATTGCCTTTTGGGAAATGGCGAGGACTTAAAGCCAGTAGAGAATTAGGCATCTTGCCACCAACTCATACCTGCCCCTGACCTTAACCACAATAGATATTAGGCTCATCTCTATGATCATAGATACCAATGCCATAGAACGCATCATTAGCAAGGAAGACCATATAGAGAAAGGCTGTTTCCATTTTAGGTTAAGGATAGCCCCTAAGTTGCGCCTCGTTCCAATATACTGATCGATGCAAATATTCTTCAACCTTAAGTAAAACCAAGTTTTAAGGGGGGTAGAAGGAATTAAGTCCAATCCAGTTAGATTAGTTAACGCTACCGTTCGATCAAAGTGGCGCAGCGGAAGAGCGGTTGGCCTCTTTCCCACTGGCCCAGGATCGAAACATTTGAGTTAGGGTGTATGTACGATTAGGTTATTAAATAGGATTTGAACCTTCCTTAGAGAAAGTACTCCTTGTCCTTCGCCAATGTCGGGGACGACATTGTGTTTTAAGGGGGGTAGATTGTAACACCCCGGATTTTGGCCAATCTGGGATTTGACGTCCTTAGGCAATGGGTCAATTGAAACACCTGGAAAATTGCTTAGAACCCAATTCCATAGCCAAAGAAACCACTTAGAATCAATTCCTTTAGAAAATATGACTAAGTTAGCTAGTGCAACGTTAGAATAGCTGGGAAATGGTCCCTGATCGCTTTAAATACGTTCTACAAGGCCCAAAGCGAGTGGAACCAAGGGTGCTATAATGCTCTAAAGCCTCGGATCAAACTCTAAGCCGGTTTGTCCTCGGGACCTCCTTGAAACTTTGTATTGGATCTAGACCGCGCGTCGAAAGTCCGATACCTCCTATCTTAGACCGTTAGAACCGTCTAGCTGGACTTGACACTCATTCCGAAAATCAAGTCAAACCGATAATCACAGGCTATTTCATTGAGCCCGGACCGAAGAGAGTGTGAATAGGGACATAGTTGGAATTTCAAATTCAAATCTGGCACACAAATTTGACGCATCAGTATTGAGCATTCTGACCGTCAGAATACAGCCAAATTACACCCTTGGATCAGGAAAAATATCTATTATATATCACGAGACTTATAGGCCTGATCTTGGTGCGGTGACCGTTAAACTGAAACTGGGCCGCCACGTGCGATCTGGGAACCCAACCGGTCTGAAAACTGGATGTGTGCTAGATCCAGTATGCGTGAGCTTAAGTCCGACCGCATTTGGCCTGGGGACCTCCAGAAATGCCCTTTTGGACCGAAACGGCCCCGATTTGGTTAGGCACCAAGTAAACATTGTTCCCAAGCCTATTTTGGGAATGTTTTAGGCTATAAAAGGGGTTGAAACCCTCACTCCTCTCTCCCATCCGAATTTGAGAGAAGCCCTAGCTTGGGAGAGAGAAAAAGAGTGAGAGATTGTGAGAGAGTGGGAGAGTTCTTCCTGCCACTTGTGCTACGTGTTGCACGTGCTTAAGCAACACTCCTCTACCACTTTCCCGGCGATTCCACCGCGATCCTAGGTAAGTAAAAACCCTAAATAGTTGTTGATTTGAGTTTTCCTTGTTTCCATAGCGATGTAGCTTATGGATCTTATGTATTAGGTTCCTTATTCGCCGTAGACGAAGCGTATACGCTCCGTTTCAATTTCCGACTCTACAAGACAAAAGGTGCGGATATTAGACGCTTTGATTGACTGTTTCCAAAGCTTTCAATGTCGTTTAATAGTAGATTCTTGACGGCATCGCCGTTTGACATGTACAAAATGCTCTCCGTTTCCCGTTTCGTAAGCTAACGAAGAATATGAGATTTAGGGCATTTTAGTCATTTGTAGGAAGTACTGTTTACATTCATATTTTGCTGATGTGATTGACATGGTTTGTTGTCGCATTAGGAAGTTAGGAATGCGTGCATAATTAGTTTGGCGAAGAGATTCGCCTAGTTGCGCACTTTGGGTCGACATACTATATGTAGACTTAAGTGTGTAGTGTATGTGTTTGTATAAATGCTTGTATTAGTATGTATTGAATTAAATGATGTTATTTGATAGTTTGTGATTGATTTTTCAATTATTATGCTGACCTAAATGATTTTCTACATGTTGACAAAATGCATGATTTCATTACATGCATGGAATGTATGTGCTTGAGGATTTGCTTAAGTTGAATATGCATGGGAAGTATGCCTTGAAGATTTGCTTAAGTTGAATGTTATAACATGTGCTAACATGCTCACATGATGTATTTCAATTCCAACACCTTTGTATAGTGTTAATGTAATTCCATAGATGTGTGGGACTTGACTTAGTCCAGGCAGTCGGTAACCGAGCGAATTCGTGGCTGACTGGTCATAGCCACGAACGACGCGTCGATGAATGTGATTCGTGTTGAGAGTTGGCGGCAGTGGTTAGGCCACGCGAAGTGTTTCACGCACTTCATGTCGTTCAATTCGAGATGCGATCGCACTAGTCGAGCCCGTCAAGTAACCCGACTGGCCGATGTTTGTTCACCTTGTATGTATCATAACTGCTTGAACCTAGGGTACTGAACTTACCATTGTAAACCCTGTTAACCATGGTACCTTGATCCATAAAGACTCATGAGCCGGGCATGGTGGTATGGGACACCGTGGTCGAGCTGTCGGCCTACGCTGGGGCCACAAACCTCCCCGTAGTGACCAGTGAGCACCTATGACTCGTGAGCAGATTATGGTGGTATGGGACACTATATTCTTGCTGTCGGCCTACACTGATAAGGTGATGGGGGAGCGGTGCAACGAGTGCGAGCAACAGCCCTGGCAGCCCTTTGTAGTGACCGCGAGCGTATTCTGAGTTCACGGGAGGCGACGACCCTTCCGTGCAGTAGAGTACAGTAGGCCTGTATTGATAAGGTGATGGGGGAGCGGAGCAACGAGTGCGTGCAACAGCCCTGGCAGCCCTTGCAGCGACCTACGAAATGTACATCGTATGAGATTACTAGGAGTGACGACCCTAGACAGGATCCGTGTTGGGATTGATACAAGGGAAGTACCTTAGTTTCCCAATCCTGCTGTTTGAATGGATTAATAACAACTTGGTAATCATATCACCATAGCATTGCATGTGCCTGGAAGATGTGGAGCACTCTAGGGAGTGTGGCATGCCGCGGTCGTAAGATGTTGCCGTATGAGGGTGATCGTCGGTGAGGGCATACATCACGTCATGTCATAATTGCATTAACAACAGTATTAGGATTGTTTGATTTATTGCTTTACTATTATCGCATGATTGATTTGAGAACATGTTAATCCTTGCTCTATTATTCCACTGAGTTAGCTACTCACTCCCACGTTACGGGACGGTGTTCCGGACACCCACCAGACCTTTTTGTGATTGCAGATGATGGCGCGGCCTGTGAGGCAGAGCCGGACTTGATGATGATGAGGAGGATCCCTCCTTTATGCGTGTTCTGATTGACGGGATTACAGGGAGGTTGCTTAAATACCTTGACACTTGTCATTTTATATTTTTAGAGCACTCATGTATATTCTTTTGGTTACTTTTGAAGTATACATGTATGTATATAACCTGGTAACATGTTCACACTCCGGAGACATACAATGGTTTATATATGTTATACATACTATTACAGTCTTCCGCTTGCAAATTTAACTATCTCTGGAGTATGATATGCTGTTCTGGCTTAATCTCACTCATGTTTAATACATTATCACAGACAACATTCAATCATACATTTCTATGTTGCATAAATAACATTTTGGAACTCGGGAGTTGGGTTTTTGCTCGACCCCCCGATTTTCGGGATGTTACACAATCCATCTAGATGGTGTGCTGTGTGGCGCACACCATGATGTATGTATTTCTTCTCGATGTCCATCTTCTTTGAACGTGGGACCCATCCCACACGTGCTGCACATGTGGGGTTGTGCCCACCTTGATAAACGTGCTTTATGCCACGCCGTCCATTTGTTGACTAGACGTGTGGGGCCCACCTCGAGGTATGTGTTGCACACATCGTCCCTCCATGGGACTCCACCGCGATGTATGTGTTTTATCCATCACGTCCATTCAGATGGGCTAGATGTGGGCCCATCATGATGTACATGTTTTATCTGCACCATCCATGCGATGTGGGCCCAACGTGATGTACGTGTTGTATCTACTCCGTCCAGCCACATGAGACGTGGGGCCACCGTTATCTGTGTTGTTATTCACATCATCTAGGTCATGGGGCCCACATTGAAATATGTATTGTATATCAACACCATCCATCTGGACAGGTTGTGTGGGGCCGACCGTGATATATGATTCTTATCCACACCATCCATAGGCTGGGACAGGTGGGGCCCACCTTCATGTATATATTCCATATCCGCACCATCCATTTATTGGAGACGGTGGGCCTCTTGATGCATTTATTCTATATCTAGTCGTCCATCTATTACTGGACGTGGACCTTGCCTTGATGTATATCTACACCATACATGGGACGTGGGGTCCACCATTATGTGTATTGTATTCAAGCCCATCTTCTAAGCCCAGCTCTAGGTATATGATGTGCATGTGGCCCATCTATTTTGTTGGATTATGGCCCTTCCCATGAGGCCCAATGTGATGTATTTATGGCCTATTAATGAGGACAGGGCAATATATTTATGGTCTCTTTGATGAGGCCCGATGTGATGTATATAAGGAGCATATAATGAGGCCTGATGTGATATATATGTGGCCAATGAGCAAGGCCCAATATGATGTATATGTGGCCCTTGAGTGAGACCCATGGTGATGTATATTAGACTCTTGTGTGAGGCCCATTATGTTGTATGTGAGGTCCTTATGTGAGGCCATCGGCCCCACTATATATTTGGCCCTATGAGGGCCACTCCTTGGGAGTAATGTTAGTTGAATGTCCACATTGATGGGCAATGATGGTTAAATGTCCACATTCTTCCCTTCCCTTAGGCCTCATTAGGCCCATCCTTAATATGAGGAGAGTACATCATCATCATATAACATGCTTAGTATAGCTCCATGATCCATGCCCATGCGCATCATATGTATGCTTGATAAGAGGAGTGATTGAACATAATGCATGTCATTTGGTTGGTTTATTATGGGACTCCCTGTGAAATGGAGTTGCCCCACATGAGCGTGTAGTATGCACAGGTTTGATGCATGACTTAATGGTTTGACTCATACATCTTACATTTTGTAATATGACCACTGCACGCCTTAACAACATCAGGGTCGTAGCCTCCACAGGCATATCGTGGATGGTCAAATAGGACATCAAAAATATTTTTTCTACATGGGGTGTCATAGATGTCCTTGGGTGAAAGTCCCTAAACCCTCTTGGTACTAGAGGACATCCAACGTCTATACCGAGTGGATATATATGAGCACATGAGGGCCATATACTAGTAGGCTGTCTCTCACACCGTGTCGTGATCAGTTGGGAGGGGGTGTGGCTTTACCCGCTTGAGGGAATAGGTAATATTAGTCTGAGTCTGACTAACTCATAAATGCGTCTGCTATCGACGAGCTGAGACGATATTGGTAAGCAGATAGCGAGGTCTCTTCCACTTACCTAGTTGTGCGCTTGATGGGGCAGCGGGTGGCGTAGAGTGTACTAGACCCCGGTGATGATCCCAAAAATGTACCGTACTGATATGTGGACTTATTGAGCAGGAGTTTCATACTCAACATTTTACTCATTCATTCATTCATTCACTATCCACTTGGACTAGTGGTGTGCAACTAAATTTATATGTGTACCTTTGCAATGGCCAAGATTTTAGTTAGGCGGGCGACTAATCTAAGATCAGGAGTTTACCACATTTAGTCTGGCTATCCAAATTTAGATATAGGACTGGTTTGGATTAAAGTCCCTTGTAATGGACCCCACAGCTTGTGATACTACGTACTATCATCCCGAGTTCATACTCCACTTTGGTCATTTCTTTCACACCGCATATTGTATTGCATCCTCAGCACATAGCATTTGGTTTACTATGCTTCTGTATTGCATAGCTTAATAAGGTTGATGGTATTCATGGCCTTTTAGAATTGCGTATTGTATCACATCCTCAATATCTGATATTTGACTCATTATGACTCCGTATTGCATAGCCAATCTGTATTGCATACTCTAATATTGAATGACTTATAACCTCACCAGTATTCTGCTTACGCTAATATTTGTGTGCTTGACACTTATCTTCTACACACATACACCACCATCTAATCTTTCTATAAGCTTATGCATGATAGATGTGTGCAGGTGACGATAAGACGTGATCGAGCTGAGGTAGGAGCATGCGACAGAGTTTGTGGAGCTTTTGACATTTACCTTATATTTCCCTTTCAGTACTGTATTCAAATGTTCATATTAGTGGATATGTGATGATGATGTTGCCTTTATGAATTAGGTAAACTTATTGTTATGCTTCTTACGAGATAAATGTATGTTAAAAAAATCCTCCTTGTAGGATCCTATGATTGGAATATGGCGTAAGGGCACCGGGAGCCGAGAATGGGGTACTACAGAGGCCGTCGACACCGGATCAGTGATCAAGAATTCTGTGAGCCCAGTTTCTGAGTTTGGGGCATGATACTGGCTCTCTCAGTCCAGTGTTCCTTATACTATGCTTTCGAAGACACCATCTCTAGTTCCAAAAATTCTTCTTCTAACTCTTTTGCTGTCTGTGCTCCGTGGCATTTCATTGTGGGTTGGCTAAGAGTTTATTTCCCTTGGATATTTATGGATTCCAATAGAGCGTACTAACATCCTGATCAACTCCCTCCTCAATATTATCAATTGAGAGAGATGATCAAGAAGTCAAATGGTTGGGTCGCTAGAAAAATAGAGAGCAATGGTCCTATTGATTTTTATCAATTCCCTTTTGCTAGTCATTCTAACGACAAGGTAGTCATTGATAACGATTCCATTTCATTTGGCGAACATTCATTTCTTGTCTCCATCAGGTCCGGCACCCTTCCTTGGAGAGAAGGCGATATATTGTGGCGTGGGCGATACTATCCTAACATGTTTGCTCCTCAATTTGGGTCAATCAAATGGTACCAGAGACTCTCGATATCGTTACCAGAGCAATGAGAAGTTACGATATCGGACCATATAATTAGGCTTTAATATGGAAGCACCTCTTGATCGTTCGCATCGAATTGCACTTCATAATTCTTGGCTATGATTACTCTTTTAGTACTTCTTACTGTTAGATGCGATGGTGGGTTCATCAGTATCATTTAGTAAAACATTGTTACCCAGTTGATCATGCTGTATGGATTTTCCTCCTCTCTTAAGGACTTTTCAAAGAGATCAGGGCATCAGTTATTTCAAAGAGGCAGATCGTGTACCCTCTCTAGGTCAACTTTGCATGAAAATTTCTTCTACAGATAACATATTTGAAAAACAAACTAGTTGATACCCTCGAGGGATGGGTAACCTTTAGTACACCTTTTAAGAATACTCATGAATCTTCAGATTTTTCAGAAGAGAATGATGATTCTTTGCAATTATATCCTCATTATCCCTTGCAAATTGTAAGAGATAGTACTCTTGTAGTATCAGAAAGACAAGAGACAAAAAGACATCGTCGGTTTCCTCAAAAGGACAAACATATCATCATTGAAAATTCATCCTCTTCAAAGTAGAAAATAGCAAATGTACTGATCAAACTTGACATTGTTGTATTTGAATAGGAAATATAACATTTCACCTTTCTTGCATCTATTTTTAATAATGCATTTCTATATGAAACATATGAACATACTTATCTTCAAAATTATATGCTGATTTAGGATTCATAGTATTTTTAAGCTTGAGTAATTCTCGTAAGCATATTTGATAGACACATGCTAATTAAAGTAACAATCTATCTATACTTGTTAGCATAGAATCGCCTATGTAGTATTTTCAAAATGAGCAGAACTAAGTTTCAGTTCCAGTTAGTTACACACACAGCTTAGGCTCGTAAGTAGTCACAATTTAGACTCATAAGTAGTTGGAGTTGGTCTTACGTGAATGACTACTATAACTCTCTAGAGTTCATAGGGCTTATCGCGGCCGAGGAGTTCACAAACCGCGATCCATCAGAGGGGACCAGTGAAGCTATCGGGGCAGTGAACTTGATAGGATTTACGCATAGGGTTGGCCATAGTAACTCTTTAAAGTTCGCGGGGCAGACAAGGCTACCATGGGGTACCAAATCCAAGGCCGTCAGTTCATCAATGAGGGGTCATCTTGCTTCAGAGACCTGTCCTCACGCATTACTACTAAATTCAAACTAGAGATCTGGGGAGCCATCTTGCTTAAGAGACTCACTTTTCCTTCATCTGTAAGGTCAAACTCATTCATGAGGGGGCAATCTCTGGCTACCCACGTGACGCTGCCTGAAGCTGTACAGACAACATAGGTCATTGCCCACATGGGTTCGCGTGATGGTCTTTTTGGGCTTTTTAAGGCAACATGCGACACTGTTACCCATATAGTTCTACCATATCGCCATCACCCATAATGATAAGCCTTATGCGTGTTCGGCTTCATAGCGGCATCTTTCTCTCTATCATACGTGATAGATCGTCATTACTATTATGATCCTCGTACATAATTATTGTCGTGATTCTTGTACTTAGCTTTATAATCTTATTTTTCCACTAGTAAGTGATGAATTGGCCTTGCTAAAATAATAAATCGAAATTAATATACCGCATTCATTGATGATATGAAACAAAATTTCATAGTTAAAGATAGTATATAAGCCTAGCAGTGCTATTGATTTCGATAAATTTAGATGGCCTTACACTAGCAAGATAATGATAGTAATAACAGCTTTGGCGATTTGGCGATAATCATTGCCACATTGGCGATATACGTTTCATGATTTGGCATAATCATTGGCAATATGGCAACAATCATTGGTGCTTTTCATTGACTCACTTGGATTTGATATGCTTTGAAGGCCTACATTTCATTAGTATTCAAAGAGAAATACAATGTTAGAAAGAAATACAGATTTCTACCTTTGTATGCTTTTCTCTGCCCCCTTTTGATTGAGAAGAATTATGTCGCGAATCTTCTAAATCAAAACTGCGTATATATCCAGGGGTGATATATTTTTATGAAACAGGAATTGACTGGTATACTTATGCCTCGCCCATCTTGATCTATCACCCGATAGGCCCCATTGGAGTATACTTCTAATATTATGTATGGGCCATGCCATTTAGGGTCGAACTTGCCCCCAGTCATACAAGTGACCACTATCAGCCTTTTCAGCGTAATACCATATCACCTTTTTAAAGGAGCGATGCTTGAACTTTTTGTCAAAAGCATTTGTTGATATAATTATAATCGCTACTAGGTTGCTAATCACTTTCCATCTATCAAAGCCAATTCTACTAACCTGATCTTGCTGTTTTCATCATCAGTAGTCGACTGATGTACTGCTATTATGAGTGACGCAACTTGCATTTCAATGGGGATAACAACTTCAACTCCAAACTAAAGAATATGGCATTTCTTTCATAATAGTATGATGGGTAGTTCGATAAGCCAATAGGGCTTCTTGTAACTTATCATCCCAATCGTGCTTATTTCCTACAAGTATTTTCTTCAATATCTTCACAATTGTCTTATTGAATGCTTCAACCAACCCATTAGCTGGCGGATAGTAAGGTGTCGAGAATGAATGCTGGATATCGAACTTTTGGCATAATTTCTCAATTCCTCTGTTCTTAAATGGAGTTCCGTTATCAATGATGATCTTCTTCAGAATACCATAGCAGTATATTTTTGCATGTCATGTTAAACTCACATCTTTCTCTTTGACATTTCTTAGCGCGATAGCTTCAGTCCACTTTGAAAAATAATCGGTGGCTGCCAAAATGTACTATTTTCCTTTAGATGTCGATGGATTTATAGGACCAATGACATCAGGGCCCCAGGCTACAAAGGGCCAAGAAGTCACTGACTGATGCAAGTCTTCAGGAGGTACATGTATGACATTGCCATGTATTTGACATTCATGACACTTCCGTGCATAATCAATCACATCTTTGAACATTGTAGGCCAATAATACCCGATTCGATGTACTTGATGGAACAAATTTCTACTGGCCTGATGAGTCCCGCATTCCCCTAAATGTGCTTCTCGCAGTATCTGATTCGCCTCTTTCGTATCCAAGCATCTCAACAACACCTCGTTATAGGACTTTTTCTAAAGATCTTCTTTACACATAATAAATTCTTCACCCTTTACTTTATTTGCAGCTTTTGCGCCAGATCCTTCGACAAAATATCATATTTGAGATAATCCATAAAAGGCTGACACCAATCATCAATTAGAATCTCCAAACATGACACGAGCATTGCTTTAGAGACTTCGGCATCTTCAGTGGGCAGCAAAAACCTTCTTTGTTTGATTGTTACTTAAAGAGGGCTTTAATTGGGACAAGCCAAAGTTGTAGCCAAGCTAGCTAAGGCATCTGCCCTTGCATTCTCTGATCTCAGTATATGCTTGATTTTAATATCCTGAAATTACTCCAACAATTGTTACGCTTGATGATAATACGGGAGGAGCTCTTGCTTCCTTATTTTGAATTTTGTAGTAAGATGGTTTATCACTAGCTTAGAATTGCCAAAAATTCATAGCACTTTTATCTTCATTTCTTGGGCTATTTCCATCCCTATGATGAGAGCTTGATATTCGACTTCATTATTAGTGCATTTCACACCTAATGTAAAGGAATATGGCAACAAGTTGCCTTGTAGACTGATAAATATCACTCCGACACCTGTTCCTGAAGTTCTAGAAGTGCCATTGAAGTACATTTGCCATAAACCAGGAAATTCTGTCATCATTACCTGCTCGTGTGGAAAATCATCACTGATCATTTCATTATCTGGGATAGGGTGAGCTGCCAAAAATCCACCACTACTTGTCCCTTTATTATTTTCGTCGGTTCATAAGTGATCGTGTATTCTGACAATAAGAGCATCCATTTAGCTGGTCTCCCTGATAGCATTGGCCTTATCTTTAAGAACTTCAGGGGATCCGATTGTGAGATCAAGATTATATCATGGGAGAGATTGTAATGCCTTAATTTATATACTATGAAGATTAGAGCTACGCACACTTTCTCGATGGGTGAATAGTTGCATTCAGCTCATATGAGAGTTCTGCTCAGATAATACAACATAATCTCCTTCCTTTACTCATTCATTTACGCTAATAAGGCTCCCAATGAATTTTCTGCTGCAGAAATATAAAAGATGAAGGGTCTACCTTTCACAGGTGTTGCTTGTATTAGGGGTGATTTCAATAATTCTTTGATCGAATCAAATGCGTTTTGACACAATTGGTCCCATAAAAATTCTACCCCTTTCTTCGTTAGATGGGAATACGGCTGACATCTTCCTGCAAGATTAGAGATAAAGCGATGAATATATGTCAACTTTCCCTGCAAACTCTTCAACTCTTTTAGTGTTTTTAGAGGCGGCATTTCTTAAATAACTCTGATCTTTCCTGAATCAACTTCAATTCCCCTGTGCCTAACAACAAAACTAAGGAACTTTCCCGATGAAACACTGAATGTGCATTTAGACGAATTCATCCTCAGTTGCTTCTTTCTGAGCCGACGAAATACTGAAACCAGATGTTCACAATGTTCCTCATGGTTATTTGACCTGACCACTAAATCATCCGCATAACATTCAACATGCTTGTGCATCAATATATTCTGCATTACCCTCTGGTATGTCGCACCAGGATTCTTGAGACTAAATGGCATAACCTTGTAACACTAAATTCCCAGCGACGTTTTGAATGTCGTAGCTTCCTCATCTTCTGAGGCCATTCTTATTGGTTATACCTAGAATAACCATCCACAAAGGACATAACGGCGTACTTAGTCCTACTGTTAATTAACAGCTCAGTTATTAGCAGTGGGAAATCATCCTTCGGACATGCTTCATTTAAGTCTTTAAAGTCAACGCATACTCTAATTTGTTTGTTTTCCTTCTTTAATGGGACAATGTTTGATATCCACATAGGATACTTGACTTTTATGATAAACCCAACTTTAATTAGCTTCACTTCTTCTTCAATCAAAGGATTCAGATCTGGATGGAATCATCTTTGCACTTATTTAATCGGTCTCTTATATTTAGAAATATTTAATCGATGCATCCTCATTGATGGTTCCAGACCTGCATATGTCCAAGCAAACACATCTTTATTTTCTTTCAACAGTTTAATATACCAGTTAACCTTTTGTACAGGGAGACTAATGCTTATAAATGTATTCCGGGGTTCTTCTTCTATCCCTAGATTTATTTCCTACAAGTTGTCGATTGTCAATTACCCCCGTCTTCTATTTGGTTCAGAGCCACCTCAAGATGCTTGATCATTTCAGCTTTCGCCTCTTCTACTAATTCTTCAGTAAACATATTTACCGAAGATTCTCCTCGCAATCCTTCATCTTATTGTGTATCTTTTCTTTTATCTCTGCCTCTGAGACTGCATAAAATTCAATAGGTTCAGGGTTTTTCATACTGGCTTCAACAAGGAACCTCTTAGGCATAACTGGGAATGGTTTTTTCCTTTCTGCATGTGGTAATGGCATCGTATAGTTTGACTGCAAAATTGCTAACTGCTTAGGTAATAATAATGCTAGCGAAGGCTGCCCGGGTTGTCTTAGATGTCTTAACATGAAATAAAATTTTTGCTTCACATTCTTTTTCTCATATGACTCTATTTTTGCGACCCCATTCTGCACTGTGCTTGTTTTGCCTTTTGCTATTTTATTCTCATTAGTTTCCTTTTTATTCCCTGCAGTGAACTCATCATAATAACTGGCGTCAACGAAGAAAGTCTCCGCTTCTATATACGGCTTTGCATCAACCATCACCTTATATTAAGTCCCATCTTTACAGTACTTGAAGCATTGATGGAGAGTTGATGGTATGATTCTGTATTAATGCATCCAGGGTCTTCCCAAGAGTAGATTATATGTCGTTATTGCGTTTAGTGTGATTTTGCTGAGTGCTCACTGTCCGTCTTAATTAAACCCTTGTATCATCATTCCAATAGGGCACAAATGAGAATTACAATATCTCAATTCATTTAGCATCATTAATGGTAGCAAGTTCACCGCAGACCCGTTATTTAACATTATTCATTTTATATGCTTACCATCGACATGCCCCACAACCATCAATGATCTATTATGTTCTAGATCGTGATCAAAGAAAGAAATGACTGGCATGCAATTATTTTTCTCTTTGTGTTCCATCTCTGTAAGTAATGCTTTTCTGACATTATTATCGGATAAAGCTTGAATTAGACTGTTTCAAGAATCTTCTGATAGTCGCAACGCATCGTACAGACTCAGTCGGGTTGGTATGCCTTACAAATGACTCACTACATCATATGTTACCCTCTCAACCCTGTTCTTTTCCTTTTCTCTAATATTTTTATGGCATTTCTCAAATGTTTCTTTTATTGTTACCTCGATGTTCTATTTATGATGACTTTTCATCCTTTTGCTCAAGTGTAATGTGACTACTGCAGCTTTGCCTATTCGCCTTAGCAAATGACCATCATCCATTTCTCTTACCAATGGTTTCTTGAATGATCGTTACACTCGTTGTCAGTTTATTGCTCTTGCATTAGTCAAAAATTAATAATGGAACTTAATTAGCATTTATTCAAAAATCTATTCTATCTCGAAGATGAAAAGAAGGACGTTTCCAACTGAGAGTCACCATTTTGGCATCTTATAGGATGCCAAACAATGATGAAATTCTCTAAGTCATTCTTATATCAATATTAAACAAGAAAAAGATCCCCAATAGAGTCGCCATTTTGTTTCGACCAAAAATGAAAAACATTTGATTTGGGGAATTATCTCACTCAATAATGACAAAGAGAACAATCATCGAATTTATTCATTCTGTGTTCATTACATCCTCTTGATCCTTTGATTTTGAGATAGAATTTTTAGAGAATACAAAAGTGCAAGTATTGAATAGGCGTAAATATAAATTTCAGCAGCATTCTGGCTTATATCAGTCATGTCTCTAGGGGAAATGAGTTGTGCCAGTTTCCTGTGCACTTATTCCCTCATTAACATGATAAAGTAGTGCCTGAATCACTTTGAAACACCTGGAATAGCCTAAGGACTTGAGAAAATGCAACATAATGTTGCCTCAAAGAGTACCCACGTAACTCCTCCATGAGTTACATGGGCCAAGGAGTTGCGTGGACCTGCGTAACTCACAAGGAGTGGCGTGGCCCAACCTTCTACACTCTGCACTCCCTCTCCTTCTCTTCATCTCTAATACCTATCGAAGGCACTTGTCTTCCGAACATCCAATCCTGCAAATAAGGGGGGTAGGGGGTATTTATAGGCTTCCGCACATGTAAGATCTTGAATCCCGTGCCGCGGACCCCACTTTACATCACCGAATTAACATATCCTGCAAAGGGTAGCGTAACCCAGTGCAACTACGGCGAGTGGCGCGGACCCGCACAACTCAGTGGCCCACGCAACTCAGTCTCTGTGCAAGTCGTGACCCATGCAACTCGGTCCTTTTCCTGCTCTTCTTTTTAAATGTTCTTCTTTTCTTTTCTCCAATCAAGTTTTATGCTCCAACATAGTTGCTGCATTTCGGGCTCTCATTCTTTGGGACGATACAACAACTAAGTCATTATCATTTTCTTGTTCTAGTGGCAAAGAAGATATGACTCCAGCTATAACTCGTGGCTTATCATTTTTGCTTGTAGTAAATTGGGCTTTATGATCTGTGAGTTGATTCATTGCATATTCCACCACAAATTCGATTGCCATGAAGTAAAAATTCACCTTTTTTGTTAGGTTTTCCATTGATCATAACTCATAGTTTTATCTTCTAACCTCCAGGAAAGAATATATAATCGTAATTAGTATGTAAATGATAAAATATTCTTAGAGATGAAGGGGAGGATGTTATCATTGAGAGTCACCATTTTGGTGTCAATAAGACGCCAAACTATAATAAAAGTTCTCGTAACCTTCTAAATGTTAATCTTAAATAAGATACCTCCCCAGTGGAGTTGCCATTTTTTTTTGACAAATGCATTTGATTTAGGAGATTGTCTCATTTAATCATAACAAAGAGAAAATGGAAAGAGAACATTCATCATTTTATTCATTCTGAGTTCATTTACATCATCTAATTTCCCTTTATTCTAAGATAGACTTTTCGGAATACAAGAAATGAAAGAGTTTGACTATCAAATATGGATATCAAATCTGGCAGCATTTTGGCTCATGGTTTGGTCATCTTATTATGAGGAATGTTGTACGGGTATGAACATCTCTTATCTCCTTCTTGAGTTCGTGTTCCTCTATGGAAGGAAGATTGGATTTCACCGAATCATTTTAACAGCATCTTAGCCCCCTATGCATTTATGGCTACATAATAACACAATGTTGCACGGGCCTGCACAATTGTAAAACCTATATCCTAGTCCGTACTGTTCCGTAGGCTACCGAGGTCCTCCCGGTTGAATTCTGGTGACCCGCGATCTTTTATCTGTAGTTGCGCACGACCCCAAGTTGTATCTCGTATTCAAGAGTCGGCTCAACCTGAGACTTGTACCAGTGTGACTGCACCGTCACTACGGTTTCGATGGCGCATCTCGCTCACCTAGGCGATACCTAGGCCAGGAGATGTGGGCCCATGTTTGGTTTGAGGAAACACTGTGCGTTTACAATCTCAAGAGAATCTCTACAACATGTCAAATCAATCACTTCACATATCAAGTACATGTCGAGTGCAACACATCAATCAACCCATCACCCAACACATCACTCACCCCATCACACCCCATACCTCTCTTACACAACAACCCCAAAAGTCAACATTTCCATCCCATCTCCTCTCTCTCTCTCTCCCATCCATCACTCAATCCCATCTTCTCTCTCTCTCTTACTTCTCCCTTCTCCTCCAAGCAACCAAAGGAGAACCCAACGTCTAAGCTCTCTATGAGAAGAGCTTGGTGTGGCCCATCTTCCTACCCCCACATCTTTCATCCTAACCCTCCAAACTTCATCATCCTCCATCAAAGGTGAAGCCAAGGAGCTAGGGATTCCATCGAGCCAAGAAGATCGAAAGGTGGGTGATCTTGGATCTATATCTTTGTCATTCTATTATATTTTAGTTTTGTAATTTAACGGCCAACATGTAGTGGGACCCACCTTGATGTATGCTTTATATTAAAGAGGGGCCCATAGTGGCAGGGCCCCTCCATCATCACGATCTATCTCTTTCTTTCTTTCTGTAACATCCCAAAAATCGGGGGTCGAGCATAAACTCTACTCCCAAGTTCCAGAACATCACTTATGCAACATTTTCAATGATGGATGAATGTTATCAGCATAAGGCATAAAACATGAGGTAGATTAAGCCAAAACATCATATCATACTCTAGAGACAGTTAAATTTCTCAAGCGGAAGACTGTGATAAATATATAAAATGTATAATTGATTGTAAGTCTCCAGAGTGTGAACATGTTACCAGGTTAACTAAATACATGTATACCCCAAAAATGAAAAGAAAAGAATATACATGGGTGTTTAAATAAAAGGCGAAATACCAAGTGTATTGGCATCTAATCAATAACCCTGTAACCCCATCGATTAGAACCTGCATAAAGGAGGGATCCTCCTCATCATCATCAGGTCCTGCTCTGCTTCACAAGAAATGCCATCATCTGAAACTAAGACAGGGTCTGGTTGGTGTGTACAACACTGTCCCGTAACATGGGAGTGAGTAGCTAACTCAGTGAAAACTATATAGCAAAGGTTAACATGTTATCAATCCAATCAAGCAGTAATGATAAAGCAGTACAATCAAACATGTCATAGATACTCTCATTAATGCAAGGATGATATGAAGAATGATGCATGCCCTCACCACAAACTCCCTCATGCGACATCATCTAACGATCGCGGCATGAATCACTACCACTATGCTCTCACACCAACGCCGATGGCACATGCAGTGCAATGTCATGAGTATGATTACCAAGTTCTTATTAGTCCTTTTCATACAGCAAGATTGGGAAGCTAAGACACCTCCCTCATATTAATTCTCAGCATTGATCCATTCTAGGGTCGTCAGTCCTAGGATATCTCATACGATGTTACATTTCTAGGTCACTGCAAGGGCTGCCCGGGCTGTTGCGCACAATCGATGCTCCATTCCCCCATCAACTTATCAATACAGGCCTATTTATATCCTTAAGACTATAATAGGACTCGTCGCCCCTATGCAGTGTCAGGATAAACTTAAGGTCACTACAGAGGGCTGTCAGGGCTGTTACGTGCAATCGTTGCTCCACTCCCTCATCACCAAACAATGTAGGCCGACAGCAAGAATATAGTGTCCCATACCACCATAATCTGCTCAGAGTAGGGTGTTCACTGGTCACTACGGTGAGCTTTGTGGCCCCAGCGTAGGCCGACAGCTCGACCACGATGTCCCATACCACCATGCCCATCTCATGAGTCTTAGGGGATCTTGGTACCATGGTTAACGGGAGTTTCACTGGTAAGCTCGGTGTCTTAGATTCAAACAGTTACGACCAAACATGGTGAACAAACATCGGTCAATCAGGTTAGTTGATAAGCTTAACTAGGCCAAGCGCACGTTGAGTTGAATGACATGGAATGCATAAGCACTCCATGTGGCCTAACCACTGCCGAACATCCCAAGTACGACTTAGATTCGTTAAACTCATCTTGTGTAGCGAAAACAACCTCAACCACTTTTACAGAACGGTTACCGATTGCCTGGACTGTAGTACAACCCCAATCACATACAAATTCCATAGTAGGCATATGAGTCATATTCTACAATCATGTGGACATTTATGAAGTATAACTTAAATGTAAATATAGTATATAGAGGAAATCACATACGCCTTTAACATGATTCATCTAAGTTAATCAATTCATGGAGGAAATCATATACAAAGTTAATACGAATAATCTAAGTTACACAATGAATGGAGGAAATCATATACTCAAGCATTGTGATTGAGATTCATATCTCAACAACCTAACAATCACATTTTCGCTAGCTACTAACTCACTTAGGCATTTATACAAACACTTAGATTACACTATTGAACATACATTACGTATGTTGATTCTATTACATACTAGGGCAAGTCCTTCCGTCAAAGAGTTATCGCCTATACAATAATCGTATATCCATGACAATTAGTCATGGCGAGCATGAAAGCAAATTCCATACTCATTTAGTCATTTTCATGAACACTTAGGCTACACATACTAACTACATATCGTCTGTTGATATATCATGTATCTTACCAAATCCTTTCACTAGGGAGCTGCCCCATATATCACTTGCATATACCCATGACGGGTAATCATAGCATGCATGAATCCAGGTTTCGTATTCATTTAGATATTTTCACAAACACGTGGACTACACACTTTAACATATACAGTGTATATTGGCCGTGGCGTGATTTAGAGCAAGTCCTTTCGCTAAGGAGTTGTCACACATGTAACAAGCATATATTCACGGCAATTAATCATGTTAAGCACAAACTCAAATTTTATACGTATACGGTATTTTCTACAAATACGAGGAATACAGTATAATCAACATAGGTAACGTATAACTGAAAAATGAAACGGACAACACTTTATACATGTGAAATAGCATCCTAGACAAGAATAAATCATTACTTAACACTGAAAGTCTTGAAAATAATAACCTAAATGTATATAGTCCGCACCTTAAACCAGAAAACGCGTGATGGATATGATTTAGACGACAAGTCTTCGTCATCGATGGATGGAAAACCTAAGCCATGAAACAGGTTAGCCATGACTTCATGTAAATGATTCTAGTCTCCAAAACAGGTTAAGGTTAGGATTTCTTACCTAAGAACGGAGCCAGAATCGCCAGAGAAGCAATTGTAAAGTGATGGTTAAGCATGTAGATCGGAAAGGAAGAATAGCAGGAAGGTTCTCCCACTTCTCTCACACTTTCTCTCTCTTTTCTCTCTTCTCTCTCCTAGGGTTTCTCTCAAATTCGTATGGGGTGAATGAGGGAGGGTTTAAGCACTTTTTATAAGCCCAAACATGACGAAAATGGACTTGAAGTCAAGGTATGCTTAAGTTATAACCAAATCGGGTCTGTTTCGATCCAACGGAGTATTTCTGGAGGTCCTGTTACTAAATGCGGTCGAACTTAAGCTCTCTAATATTGGATCTAGGTCTAGCTAAGTTTTCAATCCAGTCGGATTTCCAAATCGACCGTGGTGGACCAGTTTCAATTTAATGGTTATGGGAGCTCGATCAGAGCTACAAGTACTATGACATGTAAGGGCTAACTTTCCTAATCCGAGGGTGAAATTTGGTCGAATTCCAACGGTCAGAATGCTTAAAAATAACGCACAAGTGAACCGTGCCAGATTTCATAAAAATGTATTTAATTTTCTAAATATTTTCCTTTTTCTCACTCTCTTCACTTCGGACTCAGTAAAATGGTGTCAAGACATCAGTTGGGCTTGATTTTTGAAACGATTGTCAAGTCCAACTAGTAGGTCATAATGGTCTAAGATTATAGATATCGGACTTTCGATGTGTGCTCTAAATCCAATACAAAGTTTAAAAGTGCTCCCGAGAGCAATCGGGTTTAGAGTTTGATCTTGGATTTCAGGGTAAGGTAGCGTCAATGATTCTATAGGTTCTGGGTCTTACAGATCATATTTAAAGTGGTTGGTGCTAATTTTATAGGTAATATAGTTTAGCGCTAGTTAATTCACGTTAAATTTCTAAAGAATTTAGTCCTAAATGATTTCTTTGGCTTTGGAATTGAGTTCTGAGAGTGATATGGTTGACCCATTACCTAAGGACGTCTAACCCCAGGTTGGCAAAAATCTAAGGTGTTACACTTTCCTTCTCCCTCTCTTTCACTATAAACAATGGCCCACCTCGATGGGTGTATCATCCATCACCGTCTGTCTAGACCCACCTGATGTGTGGATGGATAAAACATAAACATCAGCTTCCTTCAAAGATTGTGGGTCCACACGAGTGGACCCACCTTAGATGCATGCACTCCATACGTGTCAGGCCCACCTTATATCCTACCATCCAACCATTTGATAATGATAGACCCTGCCATGAGGTATGTGTGCATCCAGCGTCTAAACATGGACGGACATTGGATGATGTTTTTGCAAAGGCAATTAAAATAATAAAATAAATATAAATATATATATTATAATAATATATACATACATATATTTATATCAGGTGTGGGCCACGTGTGTGGAGCCTCACCACAATATATGTGGTTAACCAATGCGATCTTGTCCACGTGTGTGGACCCCACCATGATGCATATGTTACATCTATACCATTCGTCCATTTTTAGCAGCCGTGGGACCCACTCCACACGTGTTGCACATGTGTAGGTGGAGCCCACATCGATGTACACATCCCTGATCCACGCTGTCCGTTACAGGGACGATGGATCCCAGTAGCAAAGATGTTGTACTATGACAACAAGTTTCGTGGACGTGGTCTACATGATGTTTATATTTCAACGCCGTTCATATATGAGGGATGCACAGTGATATAGGTGTTTTGTCACCATGGTGTAGGCCACACGTGTGTGGGACCTATATATGCTACACCACGTCCATCCACTTGGCTATGTGCCAATAGCTGCAGCCGCTGCTTTGACACAGCAAGCTCTGTGGGTCCCACTAGTAGCTGACATCACTAATTTCCATGGGACTCACCTTGATTTATATATTCTATCCACACCGTCCATTGGGTAGGACGGTGGGACCCCACCTTGATGTATCTGTCCTAAATCCTAGCCGTCCATCTATTTCTCCACACCGTCAACATCTAAACGGTGGGACCAGTCTGGGACATGGATTTCATCCAGGTCGTCCATCCATGTGTCCCATGTGGGACTCCATGATATATGCGTTTCAACCATGCTGTCCGTCCATGGATCTCACGTGGGGATTGCCATGATGTATGGGTTTCATATTCATACCATTTAGCCCAAGGTGGGGCCCACCTTGCTGATGTGTATATCCACACAGTCCATCTGACGTGGGGTCCACACACATGATGTATGTGTTTTATTCACATTGTCCACCGTCCAACAATGGACGGTGGAGCCCTCTGATGTGCTGGATGGTAGAGCCTTATGATGTGAGTATTTTACCCACTATGTCCAGTCCAGGGGGCGTGGACCCCATCTTGATGCATGTATTTCATACACACCATCCATGTTAGGACGGTGGGACCCACCCTTAGCATTTTGTTAATCCAACCATCCATTGCAAGGACGTTACTAGGTGCTGCGTGGACCCATCATGATTTATGTATTTGGTCAAAGCTGTCCATCTAAGCCATCCATCTGGACGGTGGCCTGACCATTCACACCTGCTGTATAGCTGCCGCTCCTTGGTCGATAGCAGATTTCTGTGGGACCCACCTCTAATGTACTTTCCATCCATGCCACCCATTTGTATTCCATCAGTACGTTCTGTGGGCCAATCTTAAGGCATGTGTTTGTTCAGACCGTCCATCCATCCATTGGACATGGATCCCACCATGGCAGTGAGTGGGGCCCATCTGTACATGGGAGGTGCTATGGGACGCACCCTGATTGTATGAAGCCTGCCTTGATGAATGTGTTGTATTCACACCGTCTATCCATTTTGATAGACGTATGGTCCACCCTGATGTATTTTATGGCCCATCCATCAGGCTTACTTTGATGTATCTTGTGGGTCACTCGAGACCCTTACTTTGATATACTTGTGACCCATCTGTGAAGCCCACCTTGATATATTTACGGCCCGTTTGATGAGGCCCAACTTGATGTACACGAGGCCCATTATGATGTGTATTAGGCCCTTATCGTGCAGCCTATTGTGATGTGTATTAGGCCTATGACACGTGACCCATTTGATGCATACGAGACCCTTGTGTAGGGCCCACATATTACGTATTTGAGGCCCATGTGATGAAGTCCATAGATGTATTTGAGGCCTAGGTGCAGAGCCCACCTGTTGTGTATTCGAGGCCCATGGGAGAGGCTCAATGTGAGGTATTTGAGGCCCATGGGTGAGGCCCATTGTGATATATTCGTGGCCTATGTGCACGGCCCACTGTGATATATTTGAGGCCCATGTTTCAGGCCCAATGCGATGTATGTATGGCCCATTACGTTGTGTGTGAATCCCTTGTATGGGTCACTCCTTGGAAACAATGTTGGTTAAATGTCCACATTAATGGGTAATGATAGTTGAATGACCACATTGTGACCTTCCCTTATTCTGATTATCATGACCGATTACCGATTCTGATTATCGAGGCCGATTATCGATCGATTTCGATTATCGTGGTCGAATGCCGATTCTGATTGTCGTGGCTGATTGTCGATTCTCATTGTCATGGCTGATTGACCAATTATCGATCAAGACCAATTATCATGGCCGATTGTCGATTCTGATTGTCGTGGTCGATTACCAATTCTGATTGTCGAGGCCCAATGTGATGTATATGCGACCCGTATTTGAGGCCGTTGTGATGTGTATTCAGCCCATGTTTAAGGCATAATGTGATGTATATAAGGCCTATGTGATGAGGCCCATTGAGATATATGTGAGGGTTAGGCGATAGAGCCCATTGTGATGTATATTAGGCCCATGTGAAAGGCTCGTTATGATGTCTATTAAGCTCTTAAGTGAGGCCCATGGTGTTGTATATTTGGTCCTTGTGTGAGGCCAGGGGCTCACTGTATGTTAGGCTCTATATGGGTCATTCCTTAGGGGACAATGTTGGTTAAATTTTCACATTATCGAGGTCAATTGTTGATGCTGGTTATTGATATCGATTATGAGTATGTGACAATATAGCATCATGATATATACCCATACACATCATCTGGATGTTTGTTATGAGATATGATTGACCATTGCATATGCCATAGTGCCGGTTGTTATGAGACTCCCTGATAGGCGGAGATTGTCTCACATGAGCACACGGTATGCGCTGAATTAATGCATGACTGGATTGTATGAATCATGCATCTTGCATTGTGTGTTGTGATTACTGTACGCACTAGCGACATCAGGGTCGTAGCCTCCACAAGCATATCGTGATGGCCAGATGGGACATCAGAAATCTATTCTACATGGGGTGATATAGATATCCCTGGGTGAAAGTCCCTAAATTCTCTTGGTTTCAAAGGTTGCTCCAACGTCTAGACCGAGTGGATGCATGAGTGCATGAGGGCAGTATACCGTTAGGCCGTGTCTCCCACTGTGTCATGGTCGTTTGGAGGGGGGTACAGCTTTACCTACCCAAGAGGAGGGGGTAATGCTAGGCTGAGTCTGACCAGCTCGAGGAATGGGTCTGCTATCGACGAGTCAGGCCCGATATTAGTAGGCGGATAGTGAGGTCTCTTTCACTCACCTTATTGCTCGCGGTGGGGCGACAATCTAGTTTAGTGTGACCCTGGTGATTTCCCAGAGAGGAACTGTACTGATATGTGGACTTAATGGGCAGGGATTGCATACTCATTCATTCATTCATTCACTATCCACTCGGGCTAGTGGTGCGCAACTAACTGTTGTGTACCTTCTCATGGCCAAGATTTCAGTTGGGCGCATGACTAACCTGAGATCACGGGTCTACTACATTGAGTCTAGCTATCCAAATTTAGGTATAGGACTGGTTTGGATAGAAGTCCCTTGTAATAGACCCCATAGCCTGCGATACTATGTACTATCATCCCAACTTCACTCTAGCTTGGTCATTTCAATTGTACCGCGTCTTACATTGCATCCGCAGTACTTAGCAGTTTGGGTTGTCATGTTTCTGCATTGATATGGTCGTTAGCATTCATGCCTTGCATCGCATAGCCTTGGTACGGCTGATGGCACTTATAGACCTATTAATATACATCCTCTTATTTCGATATTATATGATTCATGGTATTGTATCCGCAGCATGTAATATTTAGCTCTCTTTGACTCCTCATTTGCATAGATAGTTTGCATTGCATACCCTGATATTGTATGACTGATGGATTTGTCAGTGCTTCCACTTACTCTAATATTGCTTACTTGGCACTTACCTTGTGCACACACTTTCACCACCCACTAAGCTTTCTATAAGCTTATGCATGATAGATGCGTGCAGGTAGCGTTAGGCTGCAGTAGTGTTGAGCTTGGAGCATGCAGCAAACCTCTAGAGCTTTAATTTTTGACATATGTATTTTCCTTTCAACATTGTATTTAAATGATTATTTTAGTGGATATGTGATGATGATGTTGCCTTTGTGATTTGGGTAAACTTATGGTTATGCTTATTATGAGTTAAACGTACAAAAAAAAATCCTCCTTGTAGGATCCCGGGATTGGAATCTAGCGTATGGACATTGGGAGCTGAGAATGGAGTACTACAGAGGCTGTCGGCACTGGATTCGGTGATCGGGATTCTTGTGAATTCGATTTTCAAGTTTGGGGCGTGACAACAACACCATGCTGTTGGCCGGACTAGCACAAGACCTCCTTTATCTTCTTCCTCTCTTTTATTCTTGATACCTTCAGACTTCTCTTCTTCTCCGAAGCTCTAATCTTCTTCAGAATCTTCAACATCTCCAAATGAGAGGGGGAGTGAGGTATTTATAGGCCTCTACACGTGCGAACCCTTGATATTCGTGCTTTGGGGCCCACCTTCTCAGTCGTCCAATCATCTTGACTGAATTTCCATTGAGCAGGTGCGTGCAACCCCTCAAACCCATTACACAGTCCCGCGCAATCACTATAGTTTGCGTGGGTCTGTGCAAATACTATGAACTTCATTTTTTTCTTCATTTTCTTTCCCATGTATCTTTTTTCAATTTTCATTTTTGATTCATTCTTGATCCTTCATTTATATGCCTCAACATCAATTGTTTTTTCTCTCCTAAGAGTGGTGATAGAAGTGGCTTGCTCTATTGGATTTGAAGAGCTTGGTTCACTAACTTTGTATTCCATTTTAGGGTTGGGGATAGATTGAGCTGGAAGGATCCCTTTCTCCATAATTGCAATATGTGAATCTATCTTTTTCATAGCCTTAGTAAGTTCTTATAAGGCTTAGAGAATACTTTGCCACATACGCTCATGAGTTTTTATGGGATTTTGAACCAATTCCTCTTAAGGTTTCCCTTGATTTAAGAATTGGTTAGGAATTCCTTGAGAAGTAGCAGTTTGTTGATTCCTCCAACTAAAGTTTGGATGATTTCTCCAACTTTAATTATATGTGTTTGAAGTGAGTCCTTTGAAAGGACTTTAGTAGTTGTTCACGGCATTCAATTGCTTATGCAATATTTCTTGAAAAGCAGGTATTTGTTGGACAATTTTCAATTGTATGAATATTGCAAGCACAAATACCGCAAACAACTTCCTTAACCTTATCCTTCTTGAGTTCCATGGCCTCGAGTTTCCTTGTGAGATTGCCTACTTTAGTATTTATGCTGTCTTCCTCTTTCAACAAGTGTATTCCTTCCTTCTCCTTTGATTAAGTAGGCTTAGAAGTGGTGTCAAGTCTTGGGGAGATGTCCCATGATTGTACGGTTTCATTGATTTTTTCAAAGTAATCCCATAAATCATTGACATCTTTGTTCTTGAATTCCACACTGCACGTTGTCTCAATGAATTGGCACATGGAAGATATCAGTCCTTCATGAAAGAAATATGTTATGCGCCACGTTTCAAAACCGAGTTGAGGGCATGAACTGACAAGATCCTTGAACCGATCCCAACATTGAAAAAATGTTTCATCTTCCTTTTGGGCGAATTTCATGATTGACTTTTTGATGGTGTTTGTCTTTTGATATGAGAAATTTTTCTTTATGAACTCCCTTATCATGTGTTCACAACCCCAAGTGTAGGGTTGCGATGAAATAATAATTTCGGTGAGACCGAGGTTGAATTCACAGGGATTAATCTTGTACGTTTTTAAAAGTAACTAGAATTAAAGAAAGATATAAACTATCTAAGATAAGGAATGAATTGTGAATATTGTGGTTAAACTATCAATTTAAACATGGGAACTATAGTGTCAGGGATCCACTTGTAATAATTGAGATGCTACCTTTCTTGATTCAAGAGATCCAACTGGAATCAAAGTCCTATCTTATCCAGTTGAAGAAAGAGATGATCGAATCTCTGAACTTCTCATTGATTCGGCCTTAAAGGAGGAGAATTGTGAGGATTTAGAAGGGATTCTATCACCCAACCATGCCCCATAGACAATGGAAAATAATAAGATTTACTAATCCCACAATCTCAATTAACAAAAGAAGATATTTAAAGCTATCATAGATCTATTATAACTTGAGTCATAACAAACCATTGAAAACTGAAAATATTCCTTTAAATCAACTATAAATCAATAAAGTTCAACATAAACATGAATCAAAGCAAAGTAAACATCCCAATCACGCTACAAGCTTCACCTCGTCACTCAAGCTAAGAGGTTTAACCAACCATAGACATGATTGAACTAAGAACTCTTAAACAAAAAAAAGGATCAACTAAGGAAGAAGAAGAAAAACTCCTGAGCGGTGGCTCCACCCGTTTTCTCCACTCCTTAAACCCTAGAAGATCCTTAGGAATGTCTTAGGGACTCATATTTATAGTTGTGAAGCTCCACCTTACTCACCAAGTTGGAATTTCCCCAATCCGTTGCGAAATTGCCTCAATTTATGCAGTCCACAGCTTTTCCATGTTACGCTTCGATTGGACCGAAGTCACCTTCAATTGAACCAGAGTCGAATCTGAAGTCGATTTTAATTTTAGAAAGGATTATATTTCTACTGTTGCTTAATTTCACTCGGACCTAGCTGGGTTTGGTCGGACTGAACTTAAGTCGTCGGTCGGACCGAATTAATCTTCAATCGAAGAGAATTAACTCATAAAATTTATTATTATTCACTGGATCTTTTTATGCACTTTTGATCGAACCGAACATGGCTTCAGTCAGACCGAATTAATTATTGGTTGAATCGAATCAGCTCTGAATTTCATCTTTAGCTACTGGACTGTTTTATGGAAGTTCAGTTGGACCGAACCTATCTATTTTCTGCTTCAGATTCTGCATTCTTTCAAGTATTTTCTTCATCCTTTGTACTTGGTTTCCTTGGATCTTTAGTATGTGAATTCTTCATTCTTGGTCTCCTAAGCTCCCTTGTTTGCGTTGATAATTCATTTCAATCCAAGATATTAGATTCACCTTGCAACACAAACATGTATAAAATATGCCATTACGCATTATCATGTTCATAAAACTAAGATATAAATAGGGGAGAATATGCGATATTTGACACTCAACACACTCACCAACCAGCATTTTGCTAGTCCCGAGAAAAACATGCGTGAAGTGAACCTCAATTCTCACTGTTTAATCCATTTTCAAAAAACTATCTTCTGTGCAATCGAGTATGAATGAGTAGAATTAAGATAAGAAAGTGTGACTTTGAAAACCTAGAGCCAAATCATATAAGAAGTCAATCAAGTAGGTTCTTTATTAATTAAATCATAGCATAAATTCATATATCAAGCTTTTTATTGTGCTTAGTGAAAATCAAATTACTTCACATGAGAATACTATCATTTCATAATGTTAGCCATGTTCATCATATAAAGAGCAGTAAAAAACTCAAGTACTGATTCTGAACTTATCCCCTTCCCCTTCTTTTTCTAGTTTTTAATTTTATATAGACGATCATTTATATATTCTTTTCAAACTTTGCATTCTTTTTCCTTCTTTTCCATTCTTTTTAGAATTTTTTATTCTTTTTCAAAACTTTTTTCTGTCTTTTCATCATATATGACCTCTTTGTCGATCTCATTGTTTTTTAATTGGTTCTTTTCATTTTTTAAGCTGGATAAAATTCTCCAGACTGAATTATCAACATCTATCCATGATTCTCATACTAACAATTAGAAGTTCTAGCATAACTTATAGAAAGTAGCTTGAACATGTCATGTGAATTAGATTAACATGATATTCAAAACTTCCTCTTAATCAATTGAGTGTAAGAACTTAGGTGATAGTATACTTGGTTGATTAAACTCCAACAATTGAAAGTTTAATCTCAATCTTATCATACTTAAAACATTCTTAAGTGCATAAACTATCGCTTTCCAAATTGGTTTTTTATTTGAGTGATTGAAAATTTTCAAAAATTTTACTCAAATACTAAGTAAAAACTAATTAGTTTACCCAATCCACACCCCCAACCTAAAATCTACATTGTCTTCAAAGTAAAAGATATATGCATGCAATGTAAATGAGGCAATGAAAAGAAAGGAGAAGTAATGGAAAAGTAGTACATGAAGAAGGCGAATTGAAGCTATTCCAAAGATCTCAACATGAAGATGGGTCAGCAAGAAGACTAAAAAAACTGAAAGCAAACTATCCTAGCCCTAAATCCTATGAAAGAAATAAATTCTAATCCAAAACCTGGAAAGCAAGGAATTGTTACTCAATCATGCAGTAGGTTCCTCCTCCGGCTAGTATCTCGATAAATTTCTCAGTAGGTTTCTCAACAAGATCATTTAGAAGCTCTTTTTGCAATAGGCTTAGATGCCTTGGAGCATGAAGTCCAAAGAAATTTATGAACCTCAGCAAAAAAATCTTTTAATCCCCCAAGGTATCTAAAATGGTAATATTCACCTGTGACAGAAAAATTTTCGATGTTAATACACCACGATGAATCTGAGACTATAAGTAGATGAAATTTAGAAAAAAAATCTCATTAGGTAGTGTGAAATTGCTGTTTAGACCACTACTATAGTAGAACTATGGAATTGGTCAAAGTGTCCTAGAGGGGGGTGACTAAGACTTTACAAAATTTATACCAATTTAAAATCCTAATCCCCTAATCTTGAATTAATTTACAATTAATCAAGATGTGTCAATCTTATCTCCAAAGGCTTCTAAGCCAAGCAGAGGATCCAATCAATAGACTAGTCAAATTATATAATTTAACTGACTTGTCTATGTAAAATTGTGTATATGAGTGTGTGTGGAATGTGATTCCCATCAATCCTAAACATTCATGTAATAATGCATCATATTTAAACATTTAAGATAATCATAATTAAATGAGTGCGCAAATAGCAATCCCAAACATGATCATATATAGTGGTTTAGCTATGTGCCTACTCCACTCCCAGCAGATGCACTCAACCCATGAGTGTAATGAATTTCACTAACGGAGGTTTCAAATCAGGTTCACCTCAAACCCTTACAACATACACAAGGTTGACACTAAGACCTACATAAGGTTCCTATAGATGCGTACATAAGGCAAACCATTCTACACAAGGAATCAACAGTTTATCCCTACATAAGCGCAAAGGTTCTACATAATAACCTAGGTTTAGGCCACACGGGCTAAGGTTCTACACAAGAACCTAAATGTATTCTCCCGTCGGAGGCCTGTACTTAGGTCTTGGTAAATTTGAGATACAACCTGAGACTCAATCCTACATAAGGAATGATCTTCAGGATCTCTGGACTCTAATGACTTACTTGTAAGTAGGTGAGCTCCGTTCAGCACATGATGAAGATAATCTCCCTTGATGATAACGAGTCTTCAGCTCCCTTGAACTGCAACACTTGTAAATGCTCCAATATAAGTAGATGGGGTTGGGTCATGGTATTTGGTGGAATCTACTCTAATGAATGTGGATGTTTAAGAGACAAAGATTCTAGGGTTTGTGCATTCAAGGGATTCCAGCATAATGATTTACCATTAAGTAAGTTGTTGGAGGATCCTTGAATGGTGAAGTACATTCTCCAATCCAATCTATTGAATATTCAATGATTGCATTTAAGAAAGGATTGAAGGATGAACTCCTATGAGAAAAAGGTTTATGATGTTAGGTAAGCAATAACTCTCTTAGAGCTCACTCTTTTTCTCAATGCAAACTCTGAAAACAGGCTTCCAGGTATAAAGATAAAAATCTCAACGGTAATAAAACAGGCAAAATCTTTCTACATTCGATGTCATCGAAAGCCACCTTCGATGTCATCGAGTGTCAGTTCGATGACATGGGATTTTGTAAACAATTATTCAAAGCTTGTTGGACACTTTCTTATCTTTGTTGGATGTCATCGAACGTGATTCAACAACATCAAAATTTAAAATTCAATGTCATCAAATCTAGTTCGATTCCTCGAATATTTAAGTGATTTTTCTTCAGAGCTCACTAGACATTTTCATGTCCTTTTTTGATGTCATCAAACATGATTCGAGTCATCAAAATTTGAATTTTAATGTCATCAAATTGAGTTCGATTCCTCGATTTTTCAAGTGATTTTCCTTTTGAGCTTGCTAGACATTTGAAGGCACTTATTCGATGTCATTGAGTCACATTCGATGTCATCAAGTCGTGTTCGATGACTTGAATTTTTGGTCCAAAATGTTATGTGGTTACTAGACATCCCAAGTCACTTATTCGATGTCATCAAGTCACATTCTATGTCATCGAACAAGTATGTTTGATGTCATCGAGTAGTGTTGAATGACTCGAAGAAGGTAGAAAAATTAATAGCATTTCATATAATTTTTCAACTTAGTTTTCTATTATCTAATCTATAGAAACATATTTTCCTTTTTGGTTTTTGAAAAGATTAGAGTGTTTTTCACTATGAATTCTCTACCTAAGGTGTTTTGGTCATGGGATGTGACATTTAATTTACCTTAGGAGATCTTGATCCATCCACTTTGTTGAGTCTGCATCTTGTAGTTCTTTCATATGGGGCACACTGAAATGACTGACTCAATCTTCACATTAATTGACAAACAAGGGCACTTTCATAGTGTAGTCTTAACACATTCTGAAGTTTCTAACTTCAGTTCAATTTTCAGTTCCCCTTCCTTTAATGGTAAACATTCAGGATCTCAAAGGAGGGGCTTCAAAATAATGATTCCCTTGGTCAGTATCAACTACTGAGGTATTGTCTAGCAAGGCATTCACTATGTCTTATATATTATGGGATCATTTGAATCTGCAAAGTGCACTAAGCATTTTTCCAGAGAGTTAAGAGATTCAGTTGACAGGGGCTCATTTTCCATATTGAGGTCTGTGGTGATATTCACAAGGACTCCTTCCTCTTCTTTTAGAATAATGGGAAACATGATCTCTTTCTCTTCATCTTAGTCAGAGTGTTTTGATAAGAAACAAACGCATTTGATTTGGGGAAATTCATTCAATAATAACAAAAGAAAGAATGAGAGAATAATGATAACAAGATATATTATTCTGAGTTCATTTACATCCTTTGATTTCCCTTGATTCTAGGATAGATTACAATGAATGAGCACAATGAATGAAAGAGAAACTAATAGTTTAAAAGCAATTTTAGCAGCATTTTAACACTTTTGATGTTCATCACAATGACAACCCTTGATTTCACAGACTTGAGTTATGAGGATGCACAATTGTGGAAACTCTTATGGGCCACATGGTGTTCCATGAGAAGGGTTGTGCACTTCACTGACCACTTAGTGCACAACAGGTATTGCCAATGTCTGGATTCTCTTGAAGTCTGAACCTTTCTCTCTTATGCTCTAATACTACTCTTTGTGGTTCTCCAATTTCTGTCTTTTCTCACTTTTCTTTCCTGTTTCTCTTGTTCACTGCCTTTTTCAAATGAATATGAGAGAGGAGTACACAACCAAGCAAAGGTGACAGTGTATAAACTTTTTCAGAAGTAGAACACAAGCATTTTGAAGAATGGCGCAAGAGACTATCCCTCGAGACAAGAGGGCAAAAAATCCATGCATTAAGACAAGGTCCCATGCAAAGTGGCATCAAAAGCCATGCAGTAGGACAAGTCTTCATGCAAAGTGGCTTCAAAAACCTGTTGTTAGGATAAAGGTGCATCAGAAGTAGCCAAACTATGCACTCCACAAATAGTGGCGCAAAAGCTTTGTATTTGGACATGGTTCCCTTCGAAGTGGCGCAAGAGCCTTGGATTTGGACAAACCTCCATTCAAAGTGGCGTTAAAAGCCTTGGGTTTGGATAAACCTCCATTCAAAGTGGCATAAAAAGCCTTGGGTTTGGACAAACCTCCATTCAAAGTGGCACAAGAGCCTTACTTTAAGGGGTTTGTGCGAACTGCGCAAAGGGCTTTCTTTAAGACAATGCCCCCTAAGAAGTGGCGCATGGAACTTGCTTCAAGACAAGAAATGTCTTGTCTTAAGATATTCTCCCACAAAGTGGTGCAGAGAGGCTTCTGTCTCCTTCTGTTGCGCGAGCTGTGAAAACACTCTCTTTCCTCTTTCTTTTGTGTGAACTGCACAAACATCAATCTCTCCTCCTTCTGATGGGAAAACTGTGCAAATAATCTTTCTCCTCTTTTTGTTGCATGAACCGTACAAATAGTCTCTCTCCTCTCTTTGAATAATGTGAAGCTCGCAAAGGCTCTCCCTCTCATCTTTCTTATATTCCTTCCTTCTTGTCCTCCTTCTTTCTTGTCTTCCAACCAACAACCCCTTAAATGAGGCATGGGGAGGGGTATTTATAGGCATCTCAGGCTCCTCACTCTTTAAATAGTGGTGATTACCAGCACTTCTTTCTTCACACAACATCAAACCTTCTTCCTTAAAAAGTGGTGTTCACCAATCTCTCCCTTAAATAGTGGTGTACAACCACTTCTTCATCCATATAAGGCAACATCCATCCACTCCTTTTTACCAAAATACCCCATTCACTCCTTTTTACCAAAATACCCACATTCACTAGCTTTTACCAAAATACCCCCATTCACTCCTCTATTCTAGATAACACCCATCCACTTCTCTATATCAAATGATGTCCATGCATTCTTCTATCCCAGATTGTGGAGCGCACAACCTCTTCAAACATGGAGCAACGCTTTAAAAGGCTTTTCTACTGTTATGGGTGCACAACCCTAGGAAAAAATATTCCAAATGAATTCTCCTGCTAATGCAATGGGCATGTAATGAGATTTCCAGAGAAAGAAAGATGGATATTTTTTGTACCTCAACAGAGAGTCAATCGTCATTGGATGTATCTTGCCTTACCCTACATAGACGGATTGAGAATTAATAGGTGAAGATCTAAGGAGAAGACTCGTCCATATCCTTAATCAAATCATCATTTAAATAAAGGGATTGGGCCGAGCTCTTTTCAAAAGAGTCATGTAGTTCAATTGGAAGGAACTCATCCTCCACATTTAAATCAACTATGTCAGATGTGTGGAGTAGATCATTCTGGTCAACAATTCCTTGCACCACTTAATCATTCACCTGGACTATAATTGAAATAGATTCCTGAGAAATTTAAGTTGTAAACTCATAATTGTCATCCCACTCCTCATCATTGTTTAATTCTGTATAGTTCACAAGTGAGTTGAGATCACTTTCGTCACCATGTGTTTCTAGAGGATTAGAGTATGGAGTTAACGTTGCTCTATTTTCCATGAAAGAGTTAATCATGTTAATGTCATGGATATCGTTAGGATCTTCTGACTATTTGCTCATGTTGAAAAAGATATTGAGCTCTAATGTCATGTTTCCAAAAGATAAACTCATAACTCCATTTCTACAAGCAATTAGGCCATTTGATGTGGCTAGGAATGAATAACCAAGGATGACAAAGATCTGAGTGCTCATATCTACAATGGGTGAGTGTGCAGGATGATAAAATCTACCAGATAAAAGAATTTGTCAACCTGGACTAGCACATCCTTGATTATCCCTCGTGGTACACGAACTAAGTGATCAACAAGTTGTAATGTGGTCTGTGCGAGTTTTAATTCACCTAGACCCAGTTGTTTGTAGACCGCGTAAGGGATCAGATTTACGCTCGCCTCCAAGTCAAGAAGTGCTTTCTCAATTTAGTGATTCCCAATTATATAAGTGATAGTTGGGCTACTAGGATCTTTATATTTTTATGACACATTTTGATTGAGGATGACACTCACTTTTTCTGTAAGAAAATTTTTTCATCTCTTAGTTGTAAAATTTTTTTTCATCTCTTAGTTGTAAATATATCTTTAAGAAATTTGGCGTAAGAAGGGATTTGTTTCACAACGTCAAGCAGAGGAATGTTGACTTTCACTTGTTTCAACACCTCTAGAATATCCTATGAGTTAGCTAGCTGTTTTGGTGTAATTAACTGTTGGGGGAATGAAGCAATTGGGTTACTTTGAGGTTCCAATTCCAACCGATGTGGAGTATTTCTAGGTCTATCATTCTCATTTAAATTCGGGTCTTTAGACTTTTCAACCCTTACTAGAATAGATTTGTCAATTGTCTTTCCACTCCTAAGAGTGGTGATAGACTTAGCTTGTTCCATTTGATTTGAAGAGCTTGTTCCATCTGATTTGAAGAGCTCAGGTCACTAATTTCATACTATGGTTTAGGATTGGGAAGGGGTTGGCTGGAAAAGTCCCTTTTTCCCCAATTGTAAAGTGTGACTCAATCCTCTGTATAACTTTTGTAAAGTTTTGCAATACTTGGAGTGTACTGTGTTGGATGAGCTCATGAGTTTGAGTGGGGTTTTGAACCGACTCCTCTTAAGGTTTCCCTTGATTCAAGAATTGGTTAGGGATTCCTTGAGGAGTAGCAATTTGTCCATTCCTCCAATTGAAGTTTGGATGATTTCTCTAACTGGAATTGTATGTGTTTGAAGTGGGTCCACTGAAGTTGTTCACGGCATTTGATTGCTCATTCAATATTTCTTGAAAGGAAGATATTGTTGGATAATTTTCAATTGTATGAACGTTGCAAGCACAATTACTACAAACAACTTCCTTAGCTTGTCCTTCTTAAGTTTCATGGCCCCAATTTCTCTTGTGAGATTAGCCACTTTAACATTTATGTCATCTTCCTCTTTCAAAATATATACCTTGCCCTTCTCCTTTGATTGAGTAGTCTTAGAAGTGGGCTAGGTCTTGGGGAGATGTCCCATGATTGTGTGGTTTCGGTGAGTTTGTCAAAGTAATCCCACACATCATAGACATCTTTGTTCATGAATTCCCCATTGTAAATTGTCTCGATGAATTACCGCATGGAAGATGTCAGTCCTTCATGGAAGGAATTTGTTATGTACCACATTTCAAAACCATGTTGTGGGCATGAATTGACAAGATCCTTGAACCGCTCCTAACATTGGAGAATGTTTCTTCTTTTTAGGCAAAGTTCATGATCAACTTTGTAAGACCCATATCCTAGCCCGTATAGTTTAGTAGGCCTCTGCGTCATCCCAGTTAAATTTTGGTGACCTGCGATCTGTTATTAGTGTTTGCACGTGATCCTGGGTCGTGTCCCGTATATCAGAGTCGGCTTGACCCAAGACTTGTATCTATGCGACCGTGTCGTTTCCATGGTTCTGACGCTGCATCTCGTGCGTTGAGGTGATATCTAGCCCAAGAGATGTGAGCCCATGTTCAGCAAAGGAAAAATACCATGTGTTGCGAATATCGAGGGAATCTCTACAACACATTGCATCAATCCATCAATTAATGTCAAGTACCCAACCTTACCTAGCCCATCCCTCTCCCATTTCCAAAGTCAACTCTCTATTACACAACCCATACCCATCCCATTCATTCCTAACCATAAGTCAACAAGCACCATGCCCTCCCATCCCATCACTCCATCTCACTACTCCTCTCTCTCTCATTTTCTCACTCCATTTCATGCTACCAAAGAAAGGAATCGTCCAAGCTTCCTATGAGAGAGCTAGTGTGGCCCACCTTCCTACCACCCAATCTAACCCTCTAAGCCTTATCTCAACCCCTAGATCACATTCTTTGGAGCTATAGAACACATTGATGGAAGAAGGAAGAAGAGATCTTGTGGTGGGTGTTCATAGTACTATATCATCATTTTGATTTAGGGCCCACATGATTTGGGACCCAATTTTGTGTGTTGTATATGACCCTCACAGAGGAGCTCATAGTGGAGGAGCTCCCCTGCCTTACTGTCACCCCCCAAACTTGAAAATCGGGTTCACAAAATTCTCAATCATCGAATTTGGCACCGACAACCTACCTAGAACCCCGTTCTTGACTCTCGATCCCCATTTACCAGGTTCCAATCTTGGGATCCTACAAGGAGGATTTTCAACATCAGTTTGATTCGTAATGAGCATAACCATAAGCATAACCCACAAACAATAACCACAAGAACACTATCACAAAATCCACTATGATAAAAAACTTTAAGGTATAATGCGTATGAAGGGAAATAAAAGACAATAGAGCCAAAACACTGAAATCTCTACAGCACGCTCCTGGTCCTGAACTGCTAGTGCCTAATGTCACCTGCATGCAATGGTCATACATAAGCTTATAGAAAGCTTAGAGGGTGGTGAAAGTGTGTGCATATGGTAAAAATACAAGTTTGCAATATCAGAGTAATGTAGAAACGTTGGTAAGTCCATGAATATCATCAATCGTACCAAGGCTATGTGACGTAAGGCATGAGTACTATCGGTCATATTATAGCATCTCAGAAAAATTCATACTTAGACCCGAGTACCGCCTTTAGAAGAAATCATTTATAACCAAATCCTTTAGAAAGATCTAACGTGTATTAACTAGAGCTAAACTAGATTACCTGTGAAATTAGCACCAATCACTTTTAATACGATCTGTAAGACCCAAAACCTATAGAATTATTAACGCTATATTACCCTGAAATCTAGGAACCAACTCTAAACCCAGTTGCTCCCGGGAGTACTTTAAAACTTTATATCGGACCTGGACCGCACGTCGAAAGTCTGATAGCGATGAACTTAGACCAGTATGACCGCTTAGTTGGACTTGACTATCACCTCAAAAATCAAGCCCAAACGATGTCCTGAGCCCATTTCCTTGAGTCTGGAGTGAAGAGTGTGAGAAAATATAGATTTAAAAGAAATTAAATATGATTTTAAGTAATCTGAGACATATCGCTTATGCGTTATTTCTAATTGTTCTGACTATTAGTTTTTACCCCAAATTCACCCTCAGATTAGGGAAGGTGGCCCATTCATGTCATAGTACTTGTGGCCCTGATCGAGTTTCACTGGCCGTTGAATTGAAACTAGTTCCGCCACGGATGATCTGGAGACCCGATCGGACTGAAAACTTAACTTACTTAAGATCCAATACTAATGAGCTTAAGTTCGACCACATTTGATAAGTGGACCTCTAGAAGTGCTCCGTTGGACCAGAAAGATCCTGATTTGGTTATAACCTCAGTAAACCTTAGACTTATGTTATTTTCATCGATTTTAGGCTTATAAAAAGGCCTTAAACCCTAGCTCCCAAATCCCATAGGAATTTTCAACCCTAGAAAATTCAAGAGAGAGAAAAGAGAGAAAGTAAGAGAGAACCTGTTGTTTCTCTGTGGGATTCTTCCCAGCTCTTTTGTGTATCGATCCTGTGTATCTGAATCGTTATTCCAATGATTTTGATTCTATTTTTGGGTAAGTAAATCAAATCCTAACCTATTTTTAAGCTTAGACTAGTTGAAGTGAAGTTATAGCTAACTTGTTTCATGTCTTAGGTAGCGTATCCGCCGTTGACGAAGACCTATCGTCTGAATCATATTCATTACACGTTTTCTGGTTTAAGGTGCAGACTATATATGTTTAGGTTATGGTTTTCAAGGCTTTTAATGATAGATAATGATTTATTCTTGCCTAGGATACTATTACACTTGTTAAACGTGCTATCCGTTTTGAGTTACGTATAAGTATATCCTATGTTACAAATCAAGTATTTCATGTATATGTTAGCATACCCATATACACATGGAATTTGCTGTTATGATTGTCATGATTATTTGTTGTAGATATGTAATTGATATGTATGCGGCAACTCTCAGGTGAAAGGATTTGCCCTAATATGTACTGTAGTCGACATACGTGATGTATATTGAATAGTGTAGTCTAAGTGTTTGTAAAAATGCCTGAATGAGTTAGTGTTTGGTAAAAGCATGATTTTGAGGGTATTAAGATATGAGTCTCAAGCACCTTACTCGTGTGTATGATTTCTTCCATGAACTGTTTAGCTTAACTTATTCATGTTAACTGTGTGTATGATTTCCTCCATGTACTGTATTTATGTTCAAGTTATATTTCATAAATATTCATATGAATGTAGGATATGAATCAAATGCTTGTTATTGAGTTTGTATGTGATTGGGACTATACTATAGTCCAGGTAATCAGTAACCGTCCCAAAACTGGTGGTTGAGGTTGTTTTCACCACACAGGATGTGTTTAACGAATCTAAGTTGTGCTTGGGATGTTCGATAGTGGTTAGGCCACACGGAGTGCTTATGCATTTCATGTCAATCAATTCAAAGTACGCTTGGCCTAGTTGAGCTTATTAACTAACCCGATTGACCAATGTATGTTAACCATGTTTGGTTGCTATTGTTTGAATCTAAGGCACCAAACTCACATGTGAAGATCCCATTAACCTTGGTACCGTGATCCCCCAAGACTCATGAGCTAGACATGGTGGTATGGGACACCGTGGTCGAGCTGTCGGCCTACGCTGAGGCGAGGAGCCTCCCCGTAGTGACCAGTGAGCACCCTACTCTCGTGAGCCGATTATGGTGGTATGGGACACTACATTCGTACTGTCAGCCTACATTGATTGGTGATGAGCCCTCTGTAGTGACCTCGAGTATATCCTGACACTGCATATGGGTGACGAGCCTTATTGTAGTATATAGGATATAATTAGACCTGTATTGATTGGTGACAAATCCTTTACAGCGATCTAGAACCGTAACATCGTCTGAGATTTCCTAGGACTGTCGACCCTAGAATGGATCATTATTTGGGAATTGATATAAGGGAGGTGTCTTAGCTTCCCAATCCTGCTGCATGAAAAGGACTAATAAGAACTTGAAAATCATGCTCATAACATTGCATTACATGTGCTGTTGTCGTTGGTGTAGAGCATTGAGGAAGTGACTGACATGCGCGACCATAAGATGAAGATCGCAGAGGGAGATTATGGTGAGGGCATGTTTCATCCCCTCATATTATTCTTGCATTAACAAGAGTACTTAGGTTATATTTGATTGTACTGTTATATCATTACTGGTTGATTGAATTGATAACATGTTAACCATTATTATATAGTTACACTGAGTTGATCACTCACTCCCACATTCTGGGACGGTGCTTAAACACTAACCAGACTCTGACTTAGCTGTAGGTGACGGTGATGCCTGCGAGGCGGAGTCGGAGTTCGACGAGGACGAGGTGGTGTTCTCATTTATGTAGTTCTCAGGAAGGTTCATGTGAGCTTTGTCTTGACTAGCGCGGATTCTGGGTTATGATTGTATTGAGTATGCATAGTTTGATACATGTATTTTGAGATAGATTCTACTTATTGCCCAGGAAGAGCACGCATATTTTGGAGATTATTTTTAGTTTATATATGTATTTAAGACTTTCGCTTGCATTTTCTCACTATCCCTGACTTATGTCTGCTGATTTGGCTTAATCTACTTCATGTTTTATGCACTAATATTGCTAACATACATCCATCATTAATTATGTTGCATAAGTGATGTTTTAGATCTCAGGAGCTGAGTTATGCTCGACCCCCGAATTTTAGGGCATTACAAGTTGGTATCACAACATGATCTAGATTAAACTGGACCTGGGTTATGGTCATACGACGCACGTTGATGCCACTATAGTGTAGGAGGGTGCGAGAACAATTTAGAAAAGGTTTAGGACTCCCAGTGTTGTTGTTGGCAAAAGTTTATTGAAAATGATCACCTAGATTGAGTCTGTTCACACTCCTAATCATACACGACGACTTCAAATCACTTCTAGACCATCAATCGACGGGTTTAGATCATGTTCCAATCATTTCAGCCGTTAGAAATCGATAAATATCAATATGTATTAGATTTGTTCTGAATCAACCCGAAACGAGTCAAATAGAGGTAAGGGCCCAATTGGGGCTATTTTAGAGGGACTCAGGGTGGGTCCCATATCAATTTGGAACCAAGGTGGGGGGGAGGACCTCTCCGGTGGAGCGAGCCCTCGCTGGGAGGTCCAGAGAGTGGCAAGGCCCTCGCCGACCAGCGGGCTCAGCTGGGTTGGGCCGTCGGGCTGATCGAGTTTGGGGTCTTGTAGACCCCACTGATGTATGGTTCGTTGATTAAAACATCCCCAATCACATACTTTCTTCACAAAATCCATCCCCAAGCTCTCTCTTTTCTTCAAAACAGCCCATGTCTCTCTCAAATCGCCCTTCCAACCTTTCTTTCTTCCATTTTCCTTTAAGCCCTATGTCCTTCCATTGTGCTCAGCCATATCCATCACCTAACCCTACCATTTCCTTTGACTTGAGCCCCTAAATCCCCCATTTAAGTCTCAAAATTGAGCAAACCCACTACCATCCTATTTTGTTATTTTCTTTCTTCAATCTTCCCTTTCTTTAAGCCTTTATACCCCCCTTTGAGGCTCAGATCCGTGGAGACCCAAATAATGCAACCCTTTCCTTCCTTTTCTTCACTTTTCCATGGTTTTCATGGAGTTTGTTGTGGCCTTTTTCTCCATTTCCTCCATCCTTTCTTTCATGGGGAAGAAGCGAGCCCCCATTGATGAAGCCGGGCCTAGTCTCCCAACCCGTCTAGAACATCGAGGGGTGTTGCCGCTAGTTCAAGTGCCACTCATGAATTGTAGATGAAGCGGGATCTAAATCCCCATGCTCCACTAGGAAGATCCCTATTGGCGGAGTTATCCTATGGTGTTTTTGAAGGCCGCAGGGTCCTGTTTGAAACTCATGTTAATGAGCGACTGTTTGGAGAATTTTTGTTGTTTGAGCGCCTAGTTGAAGCTGGTTGGGATCCGTTATTTGAAGGTGAACATCGTGCTAACGTGGGTACTATTCGAGCTTTTTATGCCCACATCTGAGAGCCGACACTGGAGCCCTTGCAGTTTAGAATCCCAGTTGGTAGAGATTGGGAGGCCACTATTGATGCTGGTTTCATATCTCGGCTTCTGAAGGTACCACTTGGCGAAGTTCATGCCAGCGAGAAGAATCTGAATAGTGCATTGTGAGAGGGATCACCGCACATGGTTCCTTTGTGGTCGTTTGGTTGAATGATAGCCTAATAGAAGTCTCTTAACGTCGAATATGGCAGACGACTTTCATTTACTTCATCACATCTGTACGTTTAATATTTATCCAAGGTGGAGCAACCGCAGTGAATGGATGCGCTTGATGGTGGACTTCTTGTATTAGGTGGGGAAGGGAGAGAAGCTTTGTGTGCCTACTTATATCTTACGACAGATAGTCCTTATCGCACGTTCGAATAGAAGGACTGAATCTCTCCCGTTCGGCCACCTCATATGCAGGATTGCGCTTGAGTTTGGCTACAGGCTTGGGGTGGAGATGCAGGTGCCAGTCCATTACATTTCTGAGACTACTCTCAATCAGATGGAGATCGGGCCTCGACAGTCACAAGCTCTCCTTAAGCAGAGCGAGGATGAGTCTGAGAGTGAAGAAGAGGAAAGCAATGAAGAAGGTGGACCAGAGATAAAAGAGGAAGGAGAGCAAGATGAAGAAGAAGAGGAGGCTCAAGATACTGATGAGAGTCCTCCTCCCGTGACTCAGGAGCATGATCCTGATAGGGCTGATAGAGAAGCCCATTTGGTTAGGCTTGAGGAGGGTCAGGCCACTCTTCGATAGGATATTATGGATTTGGGTTGCTACGTGAAGCACACGTTTAAGAAAGTAACCCGCACTTTGAAAATGATCTTGCGTTGTCTGCGGGATAAGGGTGCCCCTCCTCCATCACTAGATTCTCAGGAATAGTCCTTTATGTAGTTGTTGTTTATCTTTGTGTGTGCTTTGGTAGTTGTTTAGTGGTTTGTTAGTTTGATAGTTATTTTGTGTTTGAAGCTTAGATGTTTTTCTCACATGCTTTCTCCATCGCGATTCATGTAATGCTGCACATCATGTATTGTGACAATTTTGTTAATGAAATGCATGTTATTTATTTGGCTTGTGAAGTTAATGCTGTGGATGGACTGTGTGAATGCCTAATCTCATTGGTTGCTACCCTCTGTTGTGTGTAGAGTATGCTACCCTTACGAGATCTTCAGCCCGTCTCTCTCTGGGTCATTCGCTTGACGGGGCCCTTGCCCTGTGCGATAGTCATATGGACCCCCATTTGGGCTCATCTCAATCTGATCCCATGTCGAGTTCTCATCTGGCTTCTGGCCCTGCTGCTGGGCCACCTCATGTGACACCTTCTGTGGTGCCTCCTGTCACACTACGGTTCATGAGCAGAACCGTGCATCTACGTTGACGCCTTCTACATCACAGTCCACTCTGCCACCTGATAAGCTAGAGCAGATGATGTTGTTGATGCAGTAGCAACAGTAGCAACAGTTTTTATACTAGTGCCAGCGGCACATTCGAGCGATTTCAGTGCTTGAGGCCTCCTACATTTTCGGGTACTCACAGACCCGAGGAGGCTGAGTATTGGATCGACTGCATCTCTAAGATGCTGAGACCGCTACACTGTTATGAGGCGGAGCAGGTTGAGCTTGCCACCTTCATATTTGAGAAGGAGGCTAGCTTATGGTGGGATAGCATTCTCCGCACAATTACGAAGGGATTTTTTGGATGTGGTCGGCGTTTAAGGCACGCTTCCATGAGAAGTATTTTCTAGTCACTTACCGACACGAGAAGGAGAGTGATTTCCTTCGCCTTCACTAGGGAGGAATGTCGATGACAGAGTACGAGAACCGGTTTATAGAGGTGGGCAGGTATGATCCTTTGATTTTGGGTGATCAGCCGTTGAGGATGCGGCATTTTTCTGAGAGTTTGTGGCCCAAGATTCGATCGAAGATGTGCTATGCGAGCATCTCTTTTTAGGCTGAGCTGGTGAGCATGTCCTTGTGAGCAGAGCAGGACGGGGATAGGTTGTCCCGCATGCGTGCACCTATAACTCCTAGGCCGTGACCTGACTTTTCGAGTAGGCCTTTCCTCAGTAAGAGGCCTCGTATTGATTCATCGCCGAGGTTTGTGGCACCTCCTGCCCATGTGAGGCATCCTGATGTGTGGTGCAGCTATTGTAAGAAGCCAGGCCATGCTGAGATGTCTTGTTTTTTCAAGATGCGAGATAATGGTTTCTCGCCGCCTCAAAGGATCGGCCGTCCGATGCTTCAGGTTATTTCTACACCACCCCTTCGATCAACACCAGGTCATCATTCCTTCAGACCTCCAGCACCTCATTTCAGGCCGCCACAATAGCCCATGGTACTGCCACCGCATCGCCCATAGCAGGCTCGGGTTCATGCGCTCATAGGTGAGGCGCCTGAGGCAGAGTCAACACCAACATCTTTTGAGGTTCCTGCTCACATCTTAGGTACAACTATATTCTTATTGGTGGATACTGGGTCTACTATTTCGATCATCTCTTATGCTGCGGTTAAGCAGTTAGGTTTGCCTATGGCTCCTGCGAAGGGAGTGGGACTCACGATAGCTACAAGGACTACTTCAGATATTTCACGGACCTGTGAGTCTTGCTCGATAGATTTGGGTAGCAGGACAGTGGTTGTCGACCTGATTGTCGTCCCACTGTGTCACTTTGATGTTATATTTAGGATGGATTGGCTCACGAAGATGAGAGTAGAGATTGATTGCAAGGTTAGAGTTGTGACAGCCTATGGACCTGAGGGCACGGTCTTTTCATTTTCAGTCCAGGTCAATTGGTCCTGTCGTATTAGTAGCTACGCTTCTTTGTTAGAGAGTTCTGATGTTTCAGCGTTAAAAGTTATGCTGGTGGTTTGTGATTTCCCTGATGTGTTTAAGAAGATTCCAGGGCTTCCTCCTCGGTGCGAGATTGACTTCACTATCGATCTTGTGCCCGGTGCGACATCTATTTCCTTGCCGACGTATCGTATGCCTCCATGTGAGATGGAGGAACTGAGGAGTCAGATTGATGTATTATTAGAGGCAAGTTTTATTCGACCGAGTGTGTCACCTTGGGGAGCGCTTGTCTTGTTTGTGAAGAAGAAGGACGGTTCCCTGTGGTTATGCATTGATTATCACAGGCTAAATCAGATAATAATGAAGAACAAGTATCCCTTGCCCAGGATTGATGATTTGTTCGATCAGCTGAAGGGGGCATGTTATTTCTCGAAGATAGATTTGCAGTCTGGGTACCATCAGTTGCACGTCAGGGATGAAGACGTGCAAAAGACTGTGTTCAGGACTAGTTTTGGTCATTATGAGTTTCTTATGATGTCTTTTGGACTCACAAATGCTCCGGCCATGTTCATAGATCTGATGAATAGAGTGTTTCGACCATTTTTATTCTGATTCGTCATTATCTTTATCGATGACATTTTGATATACTCCACGAGTCGGGAAGAGCACGAGGAGCACATGAGAGCAGTATTAAATACTCTTAAGGAGAACCAGTTGTTCGTGCAGTACAAGAAATACGACTTCTGAAAGGAAGAAGTTAAGTTCATAGGACATGTGGTGTCCAAGAAAGGTATTACTGTAGACCTCGCTAAGGTTGCTACGGTTCAGGATTGGAAGCAACCTAGTTCAGTTACTAAGGTGAGGAGTTTTTTGGATCTGGCAGGTTGCTATCGATGATTCATTCGAGACTTTTCCAAGATTGCCAGACCGTTGTCTCAATTGACACAGAAGGATTTGAAGTTTGCCTGGAATGAGAAGGTCGAAGCATCTTTTCTGGAGCTGAAGGACAAGTTAACATCTGCCCCTGTACTAGCATTGCCAGAGCAAGGGGTTAAGTATACAATATATACTGACGTGTCTCGCGTTGGTCTAGGTTGTGTCTTGATGCAGAAGGACACGGTGATTGCGTATGCCTCGAGACATTTAAGGAAGCACAAGGAGAATTACCCTACACATGACCTAGAGTTGGCAGCTGTCATTGTCGCATTAAAGCTCTGGAGACATTACCTCTACAGAGAGGAGTTCAAGCTCTTTTGCAACCACAAGAGCCTTAGATATATATTCTCACAGCGAGATTTGAATATGAGGCAACGCCGATGGATGGAAACTTTAAAAGACTTTAAGTTCGAGATTTCCTACCATCCGGGCAAGGCAAACCTTTTGTCAGATGCATTGAGCTGCAAGAAGGCTATAGAATTTACGGCTCCGCTTATGATTGCAGAATGGGATATGGTGGAATTCGTGCAAGACTTTGAGTAGAAACTCATGGTAGAAGAGTCGTATGAAGTCGTCGCACATGTTCGTGTACAGTCCCTCGTAGATGGCCGGATTATCGAGGCTCAGGTAGGCGATGAGCTTCTAGTGAAGATGAAGGAGTGGGTTAGTAATGATGAGGACTCTGAGTAGACTATTAGTACGGATGGGGGCTTACGTTATCGAGGCTGCCTATGTGTTCCAGACATTCCTGACTTGAGACGAAAGGTTCTTGAGTCAGCCCACAGTTCGAGGCTTGCAATGCATCCAAGTAGCACGAAGATGTATCAAAACATGAAAAGATCGTACTTGTGGGATAATATGAAGGTTCACATTGTTGAGTTTGTATCCCATTGTCTCACGTGTCAGCAGGTTAAGGCAGAGCATCGTCGACCTCCTAGATTGCTTCAGCCCATGCCCATAGCTGAATGGAAGTGGGACTTTATTTTCATGGATTTTATTTCTAGACTGCCGAAGACATGGAAGGGACATGACTCTATTTGGGTGATCATTGATAGGTTGATGAAGTCAGCTCATTTTCTACCAATTAGAGTTACGAATTCTGCAGACGAGTTGGCTAGATTGTATATCAAGGAGATTGTATGCCTGCATGGAGTTCCCTTGGAGATCATGTCAGATTGAGACACGCAATTCACATCTATCTTTTGGACTCGTATCCAGGAAGCGATGAGTGTGAAGCTGAAGTTCAGTACCGCGTTCCATCCGTAGACAGACGGGAAGACAGAGCGTGTGAATCAGATTTTAGAGGATATGTTGTGAGCCTGTGTGTTAGATTTCAAGGACAGTTGGGATGACTGTCTTCCTTATGCAGAGTTCGCGTATTATAACACCCCGAATTTTGGCCAATCTGGGATTTGACGTCCTTAGGCAATGGGTCAACTAAAACACCTGGAAAATCGCTCAGAAACCAATTCCATAGCCAAAGAAACCACTTAGGATTAATTCCTTTAGAAACTAAGCATAAGTTAGCTAGCGCAACGCAGAGTAGCTGGGAAATAGTCCCTGATCACTTTAAATACGTTCTACAAGACCCAAAACTTGTAGAATCAGTGGTGCTATAATACTCTAAAACCTCGGATCAAACTCTAAACCGGTTTGTTCTCTGGACCTCTTTGAAACTTTGTATTGGATTTAGACCACGAGTCGAAAGTCCGATACCTACTATCTTAGACCGTTATAACCGCCTAGCTGGACTTGACAATCATTTCGAAAATCAAGTCCAACCGACATTCACAGGCTATTTCGTTGAGCCTGGACCGAAGAGAGTGAGAATAGGGCTAGATTTGGAATTTGAAATTCAAATCTGGCATACGACTTGATGCGTCAGTATTAAGCGTTCTGACCGTCAAAATTCAGCCAAATTACACCCTCGGATCAGGAAAAATTTCTATTTCATATCATGAGACTTGTAGGCCTGATCTACGTGCGGTGACCACTGAACTGAAACTGGACCGCCACGTGAGATCTGCGAACCTTGCCGGACCGAAAACTTGATGTGTGCTAGATCCAGTATGCATGACCTTAAGTCCGACCGCATTTGGTCAGGGGACCACCAGAAATATACTTTTGGACCGAAACAGCCCCGAAATGGATATAACCTAAGTAAACTTTGTTCCCGATCCTATTCCGGGCACCTTTAGGCTTATAAAAGGGGTTGAAACCCTCACTCCTCTCTCCCATTCGAATTTGAGAAAAACCGTAGATTGGGAGAGAGAAAAGGTGAGAGTTTGTGAGAGAGAGTAGGAGAGGATTTTCCTGCCGTTGCCTTACCTGTTGCACGTGCTTTAGCAACACGCTCCAATCACCTGGCCGGTGATTTCTCTGCATTTTCAGATAAGAAAATACCCTAGAAGTTGCTGATTTGAGGTTTACTAGGATTCATAGCATGTTAGCTGATAGAACTTGTGTATTAGGTTCTCTATTCACCGTAGACGAAGCGTATACGCTCCGTTCGAATCACTTCACCTATAAGGGAAAAGGTGCAGATTTTAGACGCTTTGATTGAATGTTTCCAACACTTTCAATGTCGTTTAATAGTAGATTATCGACGGCATCGCCGTTTGACATGTACAACATGCTGTCCGTTTCCTGTTTCGTAAATCGACGGAGAATATGAGATTTAGGGCATTTTAGTCATTTGTAGGAATTACTGTTTTCATTCATATTTTTCTGATGTGATTGACATGGTTTATTGTCACATTATAATGTTAGGAATGCGTGCATAATTAGTTTGGCAAAGAGATTCGCCTAAATACGCACTTCGGGTCGACATACTATATGTAGACTTAAGTGTGTAGTGTAAGTGTTTGTATAAATGCTTGTATTAGTATATATTGAATTAAATGGTGTTATGAATTAGTTTGAGATTGATTTCTCAATTAATATGCTGGTGTAAATGGTTTCCAACATGTTAGCCATATGTACGATTTCATTATATGTATGAAATGCATATGCTTGATGTTTCACTTAAGTCGTATGTTATAACATGTGCTTGATGATTTCCTTATGATTTAGTTTGAGGTTGAATTCTCAATTAATATGCTGATGGAGAGGATTTCCTAAATGTTGGCGATATGCATAATTTCATTATATGTGTGAAAGACATGTGTAAGATGATTTACTTAAGTTGTACGTTATAACATGTGTTAACATGCTCACATGTTTGTATTCCATTTCCAATACTCTTACCTGATTGCTGATGTGGATTCATAATTGTTTGGGACTATACTTAGTCCAGGCAGTCGATAACAGAGAAAATTCGTGGCTAGTTGGTATTTGCCACGAAGGACGCGTCGATGAACGCGAGTCGTGTTCGGAGTTGGCGGCAGTGGTTAGGCCACGTGAAGTGTTTCACGCACTTCATGTCGTTCGACTTGCGATGCGCTCGTGCTAGTCGAGCCCGTCAAGTAACCCGACTGGCCGTTGTATGTTCACCCTGTATGAGTCATAACTGCTTGAACCTAGGGTACTGAACTTACCATTGTAAACCCTGTCAACCATGGTACCTTGATCCACGAAGACTCATGAGCCGGGCATGGTGGTATGGGACACCGTGGTCGAGCTGTCGGCCTACGTTGGGGCCACAAACCTCCCCGTAGTGACCAGTGAGCACCTATGTCTCGTGAGCAGATTATGGCGGTATGGGACACTATATTCTTGCTGTCGGCCTACACTGATCAGACGACGAGTCCTTTGTAGTGACCGCGAGCGTATTCTGAGTCTACGGGAGGCGACGACCCTTCCGTAGCAGTAGAGTACAGTAGGCTTGTATTGATAAGGTGATGGCGGAGCGGAGCAACGAGTGCGTGTAATGGCCCTGGCAGCCCTTGCAGCGACCTACAAAATATACCTTGTATGAGATTACTAGGAGTGACGACCCTAGACAGGATCTGTGTTGGGATTGATATAAGGGAAGTACCTTAGTTTCCCAATCCTACTGTTTGAATGGACTAATAACAACTTGGCAATCATATCACCATTACATTGCATGTGCCTGGAAGATGTGGAGCACTGAGCGAGATGCACGCATGTCATGGGCGTTAGATGGTGTCGTATGAGGGAGAACGTCGGTGAGGGCATCCATCATGTCATGTCATATTGCATTAATAACAGTATTAGGATTGTTTGATTTACTGCCTTACTATTAGCGCATGATTGATTTAATAACATGCTAATCTCTCCTCTCTTATCCCACTGAGTTAATCACTCACTCCCACGTTACGGGATGGTATTTCCAGACACCCACCAGTCCCTATTGTGATTACAAATGATGGCGCGGCCTGTGAGCCGGAGCTGGACTTGATGATGATGATGAGGATTCCTCCTTTATGCGTGTTCTGATTGACGGGATTACAGGGAGGTTGATTGGATACCTTGACACTTGTCATTTTATATTTTTTTACACACTCATGTATATCCTTTTGGTTTACTTTTGGAGTATACATGTATGTATATAACCCGGTGACATATTCACACTCTGGAAACATACAACAGTTTATATATGTTATACCTACTGTCACAGTCTTCCGCTTGTTAATTTAACTGTCTCTGGAGTATAATATGTTGTTCTGGCGTAATCCCACTCATGTTTAATGCATTAATACAGACAACATACAATCATACATATCTATGTTGCATAAATAACATTTTGGAACTCAGGAGTTGGGTTTTTACTCGACCCCCCGATTTTTGGGATGTTACAGATGGTATCAGAGCATAATTTGGATTAAACCGGGCTTGGGTTATGGTCACGCGACGTACGCTGTCGCTTCCTTTGACTTAGGTGGGTGCGAGAAGGGTCTAGAAACACGTATAGGATCACAGATTCGCCAATAGGCGATGTCTATTTATATCGATCGCGCGATCGAGTCCGTAACGCATCTAGGGTCACGTGAAGCGACCTGAGTAGCTCTTAGGTTGTAGGTAAGTGGGTTGAGATATTCTTTGAATGATTCTAAACCCTTAGATGTAAATCCTTGGGCTGTGGGACAACCACAACCCCAGCATTCAATCGTCAGGGCTTAAAAACCCTGTTTCACCTAAAATCTTCAAAATTCTTCCTCTCACCACTCCAATCTTCAATCCTTTCTTATCCTTTTCATGTTAGGCATTGATCCTAATGTGAAAATGACATAAAATCATACTTTGATAAAATTTTACAGTGAATAGTAAAATTTCATGAAAAATGGCCATAAGGCTATTCTAACTTTGCTTTATTTAGCAACTAATGGGCTAAATGGATGTATTAGCTCCTTCTACCCCAAAATCATATGCTGCATGATAGGAAATTATATTCAGGATTGCAAATTGGCCCTGAAAATCTCCGAATGCATGTTTGGGCCTCTATAGGGCAATATACAATGAACCAAGGTGGGGACCATACATTTTTGGAGTCCCTGGACCATGGGGGACCAGACCCATATGGTCCCACCAGCCACCTAGAGAGATGGCCGGCGATGCCATCACCGGTTCGGCGATGCATCGCTGTCCGGTGGGGCCCACTCAATGTAATTTTTGGGCACACGCCCCATTTTGGGTAGTGTACCCCTCTCATGTATGGTCCGACCATAGAAAACCCCAAAAAGGGGTACTTCTTTCACAAAAGTCCCCTTCCCTAGTCCCATTTTGATTTTCTTGCTGCCCTAACCCAAAACCGTGATTCTAAATCACTCCCAAACCCATTCTTGGTTAAAAACGACCACACTCCATCACTCCATTGAAGTTTGTAGCCTTTTCTCTTGCAAATCTCATCGTTTGGAGCTCTTACAACTCCCAAAATGAGCTGAAATCGTGAGGTGCTCCATTCCCCTTTTTCCTTCTCTTTTCTTTTTAAAAATCCAGCCTTTGGGAGCTTGATGCATCCCTCTATAGGGCCTAGATTTGTTTCAGTCCATTTGGGCAACAATTTCTCTGCATTTCCTCCTCTTTCCATAGCTATTGTTAAGGTTGTTTCAGCCTTTTCCTCCCTTTCCATCGTCCTCTCTCTCAAGTCCCTTTTATTTGATCCTCAGACTCGTGGAAACCTGCTTACCCATCTCATTTCTCCACGTTCTTCGCTTGTTTGGTTACCATTTTGAAATTGCTGTGTTTTGTTGTTGTTAGGTAGAAAATGTGTTTGTGTTGTGGTTTGGGCTTAATATAGTCGAAATTTGTTGAATGGAGTGCATGCCGTTCGTTTGTTGTTAGGTATTGTCCCTAGATTAGGAGTATTATAACTCTCAGGATTTAGCCTGCAAATTAATTTTTATCCCAACCCACCCTCCTACCAAGCATGCCACATCCAATCCCGCCATGGGACTAGGAATGCCGTTTCATTTAATACAACTAAACACTACCGGCCACATAGGCCCTTGGCGTTTTGGACCTAGTGTTAGTACTCCTAGATTTGAAGAATCTGACTATATAGGAAAGCCATTTACCGTATAATCTTAGGCTTTGGATTATAGCTACTGAGTTACAGACTAGCCTATTAGTTACCTTAAGTACTGTAAAGCCTGTATATGCTAAGGAATTGTAGGTTAGATTTGGTTGAAGTAGAACCTTATTCCTTCAATAGATCCCCTTATGACTTATAGACTTCTGTTGTTGCCCATAAGAAGGAACCATTCACTCTCAGGGAAAATTTATAAATCCCTCAGATTGAACTTAGAATGAACTAACACGCCCCTTAGAATTGCCTTCCCCAAGGGCTTATTGCATTCGGGAACGCGGAGTAAAGGAACTGCATGTGAGCGATGTATTCGCGGTTTGAATCGACTTCTTAATCCTAGTGGTTACCAATGAATCCAATGCTCTGATCAAGCAGAAGATCGGCATCGACTCAGATTAAGAACTGATGCAACGCATTTTCTGTCCTGATTAGACAGAAAGTCAATGTATCCGGCTTAGACCCACTACACAACCTTTCTTCCGTGTTAGCCCAACCACCTACAACTAAACGTGATCACATTGCCTTTGAAAAATGGCGAGGACTTAAAGCCAGTAGAGAATTCGACATCTTGCCACCAACTCATACCTGCCCCTGAACTCAACCACAATAGAGATCAAGCTTATCTCTATCACCATAGATATGAATGCCATAGAACGTATCATTAGAAAAGGAAAACTACCGTAATAAGAGCTTGTTTCCCAATTCATGTCAAGGATAGGTCTTAAGTTGCACCTCGTTCTGATGTACGGAGCGATGCAAAGATTCTTGAACTTTAAGTAGAACCAAGTTTTAAGGGGGGTAGAACGTATTGAGTCCAATCCAGTTAGGTTAGTCGACGCTACCGTTCGATCAGACTGCCGCAGCGGAAGAGTGGTTGGCCTCTTTCCCACTGGCCCAGGATCGAAACATTTGAGTTAGGATGTACGTGCAGTCAGGTCAATAAATAGGATTGACCCTTTCTTAGAATGTCAATACTAAAGTCTTACTAGATGCTCCTTACCCTTCACCAATTTCGGGGATGAAATTGTGTTTTAAGGGGGATAGATTGTAACACCCTGGATTTTGGCCAATCTAGGATTTGACGTCCTTAGGTAATGGGTCAACTAAAACACCTGAAAAATCGCTCAGAACCCAATTCCATAGCCAAAGAAACCACTTAGGATTAATTCCTTTAGAAACTAAGCATAAGTTAGCTCGCGCAACGCTAGAGTAGCTGGGAAATAGTCCCTGATCACTTTAAATTCGTTCTACAAGACCCAAAACTTGTAGAATCAATGGTGTTATAATACTCTAAAACCTCGGATCAAACTCTAAGCCGGTTTATTCTCTGGACCTCTTTGAAACTTTGTATTGGATCTAGACCACGCGTCGAAAGTCTGATACCTACTATCTTAGACCATTATAACCGCCTAGCTGGACTTGACAATCATTTCAAAAATCAAGTCCAACTGACATTCACAGGCTATTTCGTTGAGCCTGGACTAAAGAGAGTGAGAATAGGGCTAGATTTGGAATTTGAAATTCAAATCTGGCACACGACTTGACGCATCAGTATTAAGCGTTCTGACCGTCAGAATTCAGCCAAATTACACCCTCGGATCAGGAAAAATTTCTATTACATATCATGAGACTTGTAGGCCTGATCTACGTGCGGTGACCGCTGAACTGAAACTGGACCGCCACGTGAGATCTGCGAACCTTGCCGGACCGAAAACTTGATGTGTGCTAGATCCAGTATGCATGAGCTTAAGTCCGACCGCATTTGGTCAGGGGACCACCAGAAATATACTTTTGGACCGAAACAGCCCCGAAATGGATATAACCTAAGTAAACTTTGTTCCCAAGCCTATTCTGGGCACCTTTGGGCTTATAAAAGGGGTTAAAACCCTCACTCCTCTCTCCCATCTGAATTTGAGAAAAACCCTAGATTGGGAGAGAGAAAAGGTGAGAGTTTGTGAGAGAGAGTAGGAGAGGATTTTTTTACCGTTGCCTTACCTGTTACACGTGCTTTAGCAACACGCTCCGATCACCTGGCCGGTGATTTCTTCGCATTTTCAGGTAAGAAAATACCCTAGAAGTTGCTGATTTGAGGTTTACTAGGATTCATAGCATGTTAGCTGATAGAACTTGTGTATTAGGTTCTCTATTCACCGTAGACGAAGCGTATACGCTCCGTTCGAATCACTTCACCTATAAGGGAAAAGGTGCAGATTTTAGACGCTTTGATTGACTGTTTCCAACACTTTCAATGTCGTTTAATAGTAGATTATCGACAGCATCGCCGTTTGACATGTACAACATGCTGTCCGTTTCCTGTTTCGTAAATCGACGGAGAATATGAGATTTAGGGCATTTTAGTCATTTGTAGGAATTACTGTTTTCATTCATATTTTTCTGATGTGATTGACATGGTTTATTGTCGCATTATAATGTTAGGAATGCGTGCATAATTAGTTTGGCGAAGAGATTCGCCTAAATGCGCACTTCGGGTCGACATACTATATATAGACTTAAGTGTGTAGTGTAAGTGTTTGTATAAATGCTTATATTAGTATGTATTGAATTAAATGGTGTTATGAATTAGTTTGAGATTGATTTCTCAATTAATATGCTGGTGTAAATGGTTTCCTACATGTTAGCCATATGTACGATTTCATTATATGCATGAAATGCATATGCTTGATGTTTCACTTAAGTGGTATGTTATAACATGTGCTTGATGATTTCCTTATGATTTAGTTTGAGGTTGAATTCTCAATTAATATGCTGATGGAGAGGATTTCCTAAATGTTGGCGATATGCATAATTTCATTATATGTGTGAAAGACATGTGTAAGATGATTTACTTAAGTTGTACGTTATAACATGTGTTAACATGCTCACATGTTTGTATTCCATTTCCAATACTCTTACCTGATTGCTGATGTGGATTCATAATTGTTTGGGACTATACTTAGTCCAGGCAGTCGATAACAGAGAAAATTCGTGGCTAGTTGGTATTTGCCACGAAGGACGCGTCGATGAACGCGAGTCGTGTTCGGAGTTGGCGGCAGTGGTTAGGCCACGTGAAGTGTTTCACGCACTTCATGTCGTTCGACTTGCGATGCGCTCGTGCTAGTCGAGCCCGTCAAGTAACCCGACTGGCCGTTGTATGTTCACCCTGTATGAGTCATAACTGCTTGAACCTAGGGTACTGAACTTACCATTGTAAACCCTGTCAACCATGGTACCTTGATCCACGAAGACTCATGAGCCGGGCATGGTGGTATGGGACACCGTGGTCGAGCTGTCGGCCTACGTTGGGGCCACAAACCTCCCCGTAGTGACCAGTGAGCACCTATGTCTCGTGAGCAGATTATGGTGGTATGGGACACTATATTCTTGCTGTCGGCCTACACTGATCAGGCGACGAGTCCTTTGTAGTGACCGCGAGCGTATTCTGAGTCTACGGGAGGAGACGACCCTTCCGTAGCAGTAGAGTACAGTAGGCCTGTATTGATAAGGTGATGGGGGAGCGGAGCAACGAGTGCGTGCAACAGCCCTGACAGCCCTTGCAGCGACCTACAAAATATACCTCGTATGACATTACTAGGAGTGACGACCCTAGACAGGATCTGTGTTGGGATTGATATAAGGGAAGTACCTTAGTTTCTCAATCCTGCTGTTTGAATGGACTAATAACAACTTGGCAATCATATCACCATTACATTGCATGTGCCTGGAAGATGTGGAGCACTGAGAGGGATGCACGCATGTCGCGGGCGTTAGATGGTGCCGTATGAGGGAGAACGTCGGTGAGGGCATCAATCATGTCATGTCATATTGCATTAACAACAGTATTAGGATTGTTTGATTTACTGCTTTACTATTAGCACATGATTGATTTGATAACATGCTAATCTCTGCTCTCTTATTCCACTGAGTTGATCACTCACTCTCACGTTATGGAATGGTGTTTTCAGACACCCACCAGTCCCTATTGTGATTGCAGATGATGGCGCGGCCTGTGAGGCGGAGCTGGACTTGATGATGATGAGGATTCCTCCTTTATGCGTGTTCTGATTGATGGGATTACAGGGAGGTTGATTGGATACCTTGACACTTGTCATTTTATATTTTTTTGAACACTCATGTATATCCTTTTAGTTTACTTTTGGAGTATACATGTATGTATATAACCCGGTGACATATTCACACTTTGGAGACATACAACAGTTTATATATGTTATACCTACTGTCACAGTCTTCCGCTTGTTAATTTAACTGTCTCTGGAGTATGATATGCTGCTCTGGCATAATCTCACTCATGTTTAATGCATTAATACAGACAACATTCAATCATACATATCTATGTTGCATAAATAACATTTTGGAACTCGGGAGTTAGGTTTTTACTCGACCCCCCGATTTTTGAGATGTTACACGTATAATAACAGTTTTCAGGCGAGTATTGGTAAGGCTCCCTATGAGGCACTGTATGGTCGCCTGTGTGGAGCACCGCATTATTAGGTAGAAGTGGGAGAGAAGACTCTGATTGTCCTAGAGTTAGTTCAGGAGACTTCAGAGAAGATCGATATTATTAGACGTCAACTGCTCTCAGCACAGAGCAGATAGAAGAGCTACGCCGATATGAGACGATGACCGCTTGAGTTTGATGTTGGGGACCATGTATTCCTTAAGGTTTTCCCTATGCGAGGAGTTCTTCGGTTTGATAAGAAAAGGAAGATCATGCCAGATTTATTGGCTCATTCCAGATACTTGATCGAGTGGGGGCAGTAGTGTATCGCCTTGCTTTGCCCACACCACTCGCAGGCATGCATAATATTTTCCATGTGTCCTTGTTAAAGAAGTACATTCCTGATCTTTCGCATATTATTAGATGGGAACAGGTGCAATTGAATGAGGACGCCACTTATAAACTGCGACCGACGCGTATTTTGGATAGGAAGGAGCAGGTATTGCGTAACAAGGTTATCCCACTTGTGAAGGTGCTATAGACGCATCATAGCGAAGAAGAAGCTACCTGGGAGACTAAAGATGAGGTCAGGAAGAATTAACCCCAGATCCTCAAGCAGTATGACAAGGTATGAATTTCGAGGATGAAATGTTTTCTTTAGGGGGGTAGATTGTAACGTCGTAGAAAAATTCGTACTTAGACCCGAGTACTACCTTTAGCAGAAATCATTTATAACTAAATCCTTTAAAAATATAACTTGTATTAACTAGCGCTAAACTAGATCACTTGTGAAATTAACACCAATCACTTTTAATGCGATCTGTAAGAACCAAAACCTATAGAGTTGTTAATGTTATATTACCCTGAAATTTAGGATCCAACTCTAAATATCGTTGCTCCCGGGAGTACTTTGAAACTTCATATCAGACCTGGACTGTATGTCGAAAGTCTCATAGCGATGAACTTAGACCAGTATGACCGCTTTGTTGGACTTGACTATCACCTCAAAAATCAAGCCCAAACGATGTCCTGAGACCATTTCCTTGAGTCCGGATTGAAGAGTGTGAGAAAATTTAGATTTTAAAGAAATTAAATATGATTTTAAGTAATCTGAAAAGTGTCGCTTGCGCGTTATTTCAAAGCATTCTGACTACTGGTTTTTGCCCCAAATTCACCCTCAGATCAGCGAAGGTGGCCCATTCATGTCATAGTACTTGTGGCCCTAATCGAGTTTCGGTGGCCGTTGAATTGAAACTGGTCTACCATGGATGATCTGGAGACCCGATCGGACGAAAAACTTAACTTACTTAAGATCTAATACAAGTGAGATTAAGTTCGACCACATTTGGAAGAGGACCTTCAGAAGTGCTCCGTTGGACCAGAAAGAGCCTGATTTGGTTATAACCTAAGTATACCTTAGCCTTAGGGCTATTTCTGTCGATTTTAGGGTTATAAAAATGCCTTAAACCCTAGCTCCCAAATCCCATACGAATTTCCAACCCAAGCTAATTCAAGAGAGAGAAAAGAGAGAGAAAGTAAGAGAGAACCTACTTGTAACACCCCAAATTTTTACCTACCTAGAATTAGACGTCCTTAGGCAATGGGTCAACCATAGCACCTTGGTAACCTCTCAGAACCCAATTCCAAAGCCAAGAAATCATCTAGAACGAAGTTCTTTAGAAATTTAACGTGAATTATCCAGCGCTACGCTAGATTACCTGTGAAATTAGCACCAACCACTTTAAATACGATTTGTAAGACCCAAAACCTATAGAATCATTGACGCTATCTTACCCTAAAACCTAAGATCAAACTCTAAACCCGGTTGCTCTCGAGAGCACTCTGAAACTTTGTATTGGATCTAGACCGCACGTCGAAAGTCCGATATCTACAATCTTAGACCATTATGACCGCCTTGTTGGACTTGACAATCGTTTCGAAAATCAAGCCCAACCGATGTCCAATCGCTATTGTACTGAGCCTGGAGCAAGGAGTGTGAGAAAGAGTGAAATTCAATCAAAATTAAATGTGATTTAAATAAATCTGGCACGTTTTGCTTGCGGGTTAAGTATAAGCATTCAGACCGTCGGAATCTGACCCAAATACACTCTCAGATCACGGAACATTTCCCACTCAGGTCAGTGTACTTGAAATCCTCGATCGAGTCTCCGTGACCGCTGAACTGAAACTGGTCTGCCACGTGTGATCTGAGAACACTACCGGACTAAAAACTTGATGTGAGCAGGATCCAATATCCATGAGCTTAAGTCCGACCGCATTCGGCCAGGGAACCTCCTGAAATGCTCTTTTGGATCGGGAAAGACCCGATTTGGCTATAACCCAAGTATACCTTGACTTAAAGTCTATTTTGGTTATGTTTGAGCTTATAAAAGGGCCTTAAACCCTTAGCTTTCTAACCCATACAAATTTGGAGAAAACCCTAGGAGAGAGGAGAGAAAAGAGAGAGAAAGTGAGGGAGAAGCTTGGGCTTTCTCCTCGGAGTCTTCCCTGCTGCTCTACGTGCCAGATCCTCCCACCTGCATCCCTTTTTCGGCGACTCCGGTTTCGTTCTAGGTAAGAAATCATAACCCTAACCTATTCTAGAGCTCCAAATAGCATAAGTGATGATGTACCTAACATATTCCATGGTATAGGTTGCTGTTGACTTATCATCTGAATCAACTCCGTTTCATAATTTTTGGTTAAGGTGCGGATCTTAGATGCTTAGATTACCTGTTTTCAAAGCTTTCAATGCCGTTTAATGGTAGATTGTTGACAAGAATGCTATTTGACATGTACAACATGCTGTCCGTTTTTCATTCCAAATACGTACGAAGAATATGCGATTTAGGGTATTTTCGGTATTTGTAGGAAATACTGTATAAGTACATATTTTGCCAATATTATTGCCATGGGTATTTGTCGTGTATTTATACTAGTCATGGATGTATGATCTGTTTGGAGAAGAGATTCGTTCTAATGCACATATTAGCCGACATATGCTATGTGGACTAATGTGTGTAGACTAAGTGTTTGTGGAAATGCCTAAATCAATATGATTTATGCTTATCATATGTTTTGAATGTAAGAACATGATTGTTGTGTATTAGACATCTCCTTGATATAAGGATCTGTCATATTATATGTTGAAATCAACATACGTCAAGTACGTTAGAGTTGTGTAGTCTAAGTGTTTGTATAAATGTTTGTATAAGTAAGTATTGAGTAAATGAGGTTGTAGATAAGCGTTGAGATAGGATTCTCAACTCTTTTGGTGATGCATATGATTTCCTCCATGTTTGTTTATTTGAATTGATTACCTTATATATATGAAATGCCTGTGTATGGTTAAATTGCATATGTCGTATCTTATAACATGTTGCTAACATACTTGAATCACTTGTTATTTCAATTCTGTCTATCTCATATGATTACTGATTCACATTTCATGTGCTTGGGGCTATACTCTAGTCCAGGCAGTCGGCAACAGATTTGTATTCGTGGTTGGCTTCTATCCGCCACGATGGATGTGTATGACGAACCCGAGTCGTACTAGAGTCGTCGGCAGTGGTTAGGCCACACGAAGAGCTTGTGCACTTCATGTCGGTCGATTCAACGTGCGCTCGTGCTAGTCAGACTCGTCAAGTAACCCGACTGACCATTGTATGTTCACCTTGTATTCGTCATAACTGCTTGAACCTAGGGTACTGAACTTACCAGTGATAACCCTGATAATCATGGTACCTTGATCCATAAAGACTCATGAGCCGGGCATGGTGGTACAGGACACCGTGGTCGAGCTGTCGGCCTACGTTGGGGCCACAAACCTCCCCGTAGTGACCAGTGAGCACCTTAGACTCGTGAGCAGATTATGGTGGTATGGGACACTATATTCTTGCTGTCGGCCTACACTAATAAGGTGATAGAGGAGCGATGCAACGAGTGCGAGCAACAGCCCTGGTAGCCTTTTGTAGTGACCTCGAGCATACTCTGAGTCTACGTGAGGCGATGACCCTTCCGTAACAACAAGAGTACAAATGTAACATCTCAAAAATCGGGGGGTCGAGCAAAAACTCAACTCCCGAGTTCCAAAATGTTATTTATGCAACATAGATATGTATGATTGAATGTTGTTTGTGATAATGTATTAAACATGAGTGAGATTAAGCCAGAACAGCATATCATACTCCAGAGACAGTTAAATTTACAAGCGGAAGACTGTGATGGTATGTATATCATATATAAACTGTTATATGTCTCCAGAGTGTGAGCATGTTACCAAGTTATATACATACATGCATACTCCAAACGTAAACCAAAAGGATATACATGAGTGTTCTAAAAATATAAAATGACAAGTGTCAAGGCATCTAATCAACCTCCCTGTAATCCCGACAATCAGAACACACATAAAGGAGAGATCCTCCTCATCATCATCAAGTCCAGCTCCGCCTCGCAGGCCGCGCCATTATCTGCAATCACAATAAGGACCGGTGGGTGTCCGAAAACACCGTACCGTAACGTGGGAGTGAGTGATCAACTCAGTGGGATAAGAGAGCAGAGATTAGCATGTTATCAAATCAATCATGCGATAATAGTAAAGTGGTAAATCAAACAATCCTAATACTGTTGTTAATACAATATGACATGACATGATGGATGCCCTCACCGATGATCTTCCTCATACGGCACCATCTTACGCCCGTGGCATGCCACTCTCCCTCAAGTGCTCCACATCTTCCAGGCACATGTAATGTAATGGTGATATGATTTCTGAGTTGTTATTAGTCCATTCAAACAGCAGGATTGGGAAACTAAGGTACTTCCCTTATATCAATCCCAACACAGATCCTGTCTAGGGTCGTCACTCCTAGTAATCTCATACGATATATATTTTGTAGGTCACTGCAAGGGCTGTCAGGGCTGTTGCACGCACTCGTTGCTCCGCTCCCCCATCACCTTATCAATACAGGCCTACTGTACTCTACTGCTACGGAAGGGTCGTCGCCTCCCGTATACTAAGAATACGCTCGCGGTCACTACAAAGGACTCGTCGCCTGATCAGTGTAGGCCGACAGCAAGAATATAGTGTCTCATACCACCATAATCTGCTCACGAGACATAGGTGCTCACTGGTCACTACGGGGAGGTTTGTGGCCCCATCATAGGCCGACAGCTCGACCACGGTGTCCCATACCACTATGCCCGGCTCATGAGTCTTCGTGGATCAAGGTACCATGGTTGACAGGGTTTACAATGGTAAGTTCAGTACCGTAGGTTCAAGCAGTTATGACTCATGCAGGGTGAATATACAATGGCCAGTCGGGTTACTTGACGGGCTCGACTAGCACGATCGCATCTGAAGTTGAACGACATGAAGTGCGTAAAACACTTCGTGTGGCCTAACCACTGCCGCCAACTCCAAAACACGACTCGCGTTCATCGACGCGTCGTTCGTGACCAAGATAAGCCAACCACGAATTCGGTTGGTTACCGACTGCCTGGACTAAGTATAGTCCCAAACAATTATGAATCCACATCAACAATCAGGTAAGAGTATTGGAAATGGAATACAAACATGTGAGCATGTTAACACATGTTATAATGTACAACTTAAGTAAATTATCTTGCACATGTCTTTCACACATATAATGAAATTATGCATATCACCAACATATAGAAAATCATCTCCATCAGCATATTAATTGAGAATTCAATCTCAAACTAAATCATAAGGAAATCATCAAGCACATGTTATAACATACCACTTAAGTGAAACATCAAGCTTATGCATTTCATACATATAATGAAATCATGCATATAGCTAACATGTAGGAAATCATTTACATCAGCATTTTAATTGAGAAATCAATCTCAAATTAATTCATAACACCTTTTAATTCAATACATACTAATACAAGTATTTATACAAACACTTAAACTACACACTTAAGTCTACATATAGTATGTCGACTCAAAGTGCGCATTTTGGCTAATCTCTTTGCCAAAATAATTATGCACGCATTCCTAGTATTCTAATGCGACAAGAAGCCATGTCAATCACGTCAACAAATTATGAATGAAAATAGTACTTCCTACAAATGACTAAAATGCCCTAAATCTCATATTCTTCGTCGGTTTACGAAATAGGAAACGGACAGCATATTGTACATGTCAAACGGTGTTGCCGTCGATAATCTACTATTAAACGACATTAAAAGCGTTGGAAACAGTCAATCAAAGCGTCTAAAATCCGCACCTTATCTCTTATAAACGTATCGTTTCGAACGGAGCGTATACGCTTCGTCCACGGCGACTAGACAACCTGTTTTACAAGATGCATCAGCTATCTCGCTACGGAAACGAAGGAACACTAGATCAGCAACTTTTAGGGAATTTTCTTACCTGAAAATGCGGAGGAATCACCAGTCAGGTGATTGAAGTGTGTTGCTTAGGCACTTGCAACGGGTGGTGCAACGGCAGGAAAATTCTCTCCTACTCTCTCTCACAAACTCTCACCTTTTCTCTCTCCCAATCTAGGGTTTTTCTCAAATTCGGATGGGAGAGAGGAGTGAGGGTTTCAACCCCTTTTATAAGCCTAAAAATGCCCGGAATAGGCTCGGGAACAAAGTTTACTTGATGTATATTCATTTCGGGGCTGTTTCGGTCCAAAAGTACATTTCTGGTGGTCCCCTGGCCAAATGCGGTCGAACTTAAGCTCATGCATACTGGATCTAGCATAGATCAAGTTTTCAGTCCGGCAGGGTTCGTAGATCGCACGTGGCAGTCCAGTTTCAGTTCAGCGGTCACCACACGTAGATCAGGGCTACAAGTCTCATGATATGAAATAGAAATTTTTCCTGATCCGAGGGTGTAATTTAGCTGAATTCTGAAGGTCAGAATGCTTAATACTAACATGTCAAGTCGTGTGCCAGATTTGAATTTCAAATTCCAAATCTGTCCCTATTCGCACTCTCTTCAGTCCGGGCTCAATGAAATAGCCTGTGATTATCAGTTGGACTTGATTTTCGAAATGATTGCCAAGTCCAGCTAGGCGGTTCTAATGGTCTAAGATAGTAAGTATCGGACTTTCGACGGGCGGTCTAGATCCAATACAAAGTTTCAAAGTGGTCCAGAGAACAAACCTGCTTAGAGTTTGATCCAAGGTTATAGAGTATAATAGAGTCATTGGTTCTACTCGATTTAGGTATTATAGAACGTATTTAAATTTATCAGGGACTATTTCCCAGCTACTCTAGCGTTACGCTAGCTAACTTACACTTATTTTCTAAAGGAATTAATCCTAAGTGATTTCTTTGGCTATGGAATTGGGTTCTGAGCGATTTCCTAGGTGTTTTAGTTGACCCATTGCCTAAGGACGTCTAATCCCAGGTTGGCCAAAATTCGGGGTGTTACAACAAACTAGGCCTGTATTGATAAGGTGATGGGGGAGTGGAGCAACGAGTGCGTGCAACAGCCCTGGCAGCCCTTTCAGCGACCTAGAAATATACCATCGTATGAGATTACTAGGAGTGACGACCTTAGACAGGATCCTTGTTGGGAATGATATAAGGGAAGTACCCTAGTTTCCCAATCCTGCTGTATGAAAAGGACTAATAACAACTCGGTAATCATTATCCATATCGCACTGCATGTGCCTGAAAGATGTGGAGCACTGAGGAATGAAAGCATGTCGCAGACGCAGATGGTGCCGCATGAGGGAGTATGTCGGTGAGGGTATCCATCATGTCATTTCATCCATGCATTAATCATAGTCTTAGGAATGTTTGTTTTGCTTGCTTTATCATTATCGCTTGATTGATTTGATAACATGTTAATCTTTGTTCTATGATTCCACTGAGTTAGCTACTCACTCCCACGTTACGGGATGGTGTTCCGGACACCCACCAGTCCCTATTTTAGTTGCAGATGATGGTGCTGCTTGTGAAGCGGAGCCGAACTTGTATGATAATGTGGAGAACTTCTTCTCCGTGTTTGATCGACGGGATTACAGGGAGGTTGATTAGTGTAACACCCTGAAAATCGGGGGTCGTGTATAAACTCAACTCCCAAGTTCCAGACCGTCACTTATGCAACGAAAATGATTATGATTCAATGTTGTCTGATTTAAAGCATTCACATGAGTAAAAGTATACCAAAACTGCAATTCATACTTCAGATCCAGTGATAAAAGCAAGCGGAAGACTAAACAATATGTATATCACTGTATGGAAAAAACAAAGTAAATCTCATCTGTCTCCAAAGTATGACTACATCTCTGAGTCTCATATAATATACATGAACAAAATAAATATCCAAAATGGTCCCACTGAAATCCCATCGATCCAGGTCGCCTACACGAAGCCATCGTGATACTGCATGTACGAGAACTCGTCCTGGTCCTCGTCAAAGTCTGGCTCCACCTCCTGAATCTCAGCCTCACCTGCATCTACAACAGGGTCTGGTGGGTGTTACAAACACCATCCCGTAACGTGGGAGTGAGTGATCAACTCAGTGGAATCATAGAGCAAAGATTAGCATGTTCACAATTCAATCATGCGATAATAGTAAAGCAGTAAATCAGACAATCCTAATACTGTTATTAATGCAAGATGACATGACCTGATGTATGCCCTCACCGACGATCTCCCTCACACGGCAACATCTTACGACCGCGGCATGCCACACTCCCTAGAGTGCTCCACATCCTCCAGGCACATGCAATGCTATGATGATATGATTTCCAAGTTGTTATTAGTCCATTCAAACAGCAGGATTGGGAAACTAAGGTACTTCCCTTGTATCAATCCCAACACAGATCCTGTCTAGGGTCGTCACTCCTAGAAATCTCATACGATGTATATTTCGTAGGTCACTGCAAGGGCTGCCAGGGCTGTTGCTCGCACTCGTTGCACCGCTCCCCCATCACCTTATCAATACAGGCCTACTGTACTCTACTGCAACGGAAGGGTCGTCGCCTTCCGTGGACTCAGAATACGCTCGTGGTCACTACAAAGAACTCGTCGCCTGATCAGTGTAGGCCGACAGCTAGAATATAGTGTCCCATACCACCGTAATCTGCTCACGAGTCTAGGTGCTCACTGGTCACTACGGGGAGGTTTGTGGCCCCAGCGTAGGCCGACAGCTCGACCACGGTGTCCCATACCACCATGCCCGGCTCATGAGTCTTCGTAGATCGAGGTACCATGGTTAACAGGGTTTGCAATGGTAAGTTCAGTACCCTAGGTTCAAGCAGTTATGACTCATACAAGGTGAACATACATCGGCCAATCGGGTTGCTTGACGGGCTCGAATAGCGCGATCGCATCTCAAGTCGAACGACATGAAGTGCGTAAAACACTTCGCGTGGCCTAACCACTGCCGCCAACTCTAAACACGAATCACGTTCATCGACTCGTCGTTCGTGGCTATGACCAGTCAACTACGAATTCGCTCGGTTACCGACTGCCTGGACTAAGTCTAGTCCCAAACACTTATGGAATCACATCAGCTATATATGTTAAAGTATTGGAATTGAAATACAATCATGTGAGCATGTTAACACATGTTATAACATTCAACTTAAGCAAATCTTCAAGCAAATATATTCCATGCATGTAATGAAATCGTGCAAATAGTCAACATGTAGAAAATCATTTAGGTCAACATATTAATTGAGAAATTGATCACAAACTATCACATAACATCATTTAATTTAATACATACTAATACAATCATTTATACAAACACATACAGTACACACTTAAGTCTACATATAGCATGTCGACCCGAAGTATGCAATTAGGCAAATCTCTTCACCAAACTAATTATGCACGTATTCCTAACTCCCTAATGTGACAACAAACCATGTCAATCACATCAGCAAAATATGAATGTAAACAGTACTTCCTACAAATGACTAAAATGCCCTAAATCTCATATTCTTCGTTAATTTACGAAACGGGAAACGGAGAGCATTTTGTACATGTCAAACGGCGATACCGTCAAGAATCTACTATTAAACGACATTGAAAGCGTTCGGAACCGTCAATCAAAGCGTCTAAAATCCGCACCTTAAGCCTGCTTAGAGTTTGGTCCGAGGTTTTAGAGCATTATAGCACCATTGGTTCCACTCGCTTTGGGCCTTGTAGAACGTATTTAAAGTGATCAGGGATCATTTCCCAGCTACTCTAACGTTGCACTAGCTAACCTAGTCATATTTTCTAAAGGAATGAATTTTACGCAATTTCGGGTCGAGTTGGTACTCGAGCCCGAGTATGGATTTTTCACGGGCGTTACAATCTACCCCCCTTAACAAATAATTTCGTCCTCGAAATTTCGTACCCTTTTCGTACTCCTCGAGAAGCTGTGGGTAGTTCTTTCTGATCTCGGCTTCTGTCTCCCAAGTAGCCTCCTCCTCAGAGTGATGCGTCCATAATACCTTCACAAGGGGAATCACCTTGCTACGCAGTACCTGCTCATTCCTGTCTAGGATACGTGTCGGTCACAGGATATATGTAACGTCCTCTCCTAACTACACCTGCTCCCATCTGATGATATGGGAAGGATCAGCAACATACTTCTTCAGCATAGAAACATGAAATACGTTGTGAATGCTCGCGAGAGGCGTGGGTAAAGCCAATCGGTAAGCCACCGCTCCCACACGATCGAGGATCTGGAACGGACCAATGAATCGCGGTGCCAGCTTCCCCTTCTTCCCGAACCGAAGGACTCCCTTCATAGGGGAAACTCGCAAAAACACGTGATCCCCAACTGTGAACTCTAGTGGCCTCCGTCTCGTATCGGCGTAGCTCTTCTGTCTGCTCTGCGCTGTAAGAAACCGACGTCGAATAGTATTAATCTTCTCTGACGTCGCCTGCACTAACTCTGGGCCAATCAAGCTACGCTCACCGACCTCTAACCAACAATGCGGTGCGCGACAAGGTCGCCCATACAGCGCCTCATAAGGTGCCATACCGATACTCGCCTGGAAGCTGTTGTTGTACGCAAACTCCGCATATGCAAGACAATCCTCCCAACTGTCCTTGAAGTCCAATGCGCAAGCTCGCAACATGTCCTCCAAGATCTGGTTCACTCGCTCTATCTGTCCGTCTGTCTGTGGGTGGAAGGCAGTACTGAACTTCAACTTCACACACATAGCCTCCTGAATGCGAGTCTAGAAAATAGAAGTGAACCGCGTGTCTCTGTCCGACACGATCTCCAACGGAACTCCATGCAAACGCACAATCTCTCTGATGTACAATCTAGCCAGCTCGTCTGCAGAGTTCGTAACTCTGATCGGTAGGAAGTGCGCCGACTTCGTCAGACGGTCGACGATCACCCAAATGGAATCATGCCCCTTCCTCGTCTTCGCCAACCCAGAAATGAAGTCCATGGAAATGAAATCCCACTTCCACTCTACAATCGGCATGGGCTGCAAAAGTCCAGGTGGTCGGCGATGCTCTGCCTTCACCTGCTGACAAGTGAGACAACGGGACACGAACTCAGCTATGTGGGTCTTCATACCTTCCCACCAATACGTCCTCTTCACATCACGATACATCTTTGTGCTGCCTGGATGCATCGCGAGTCTAGTACAATGCGCAGCCTAGAGAATCTCTCGTCTCAAGTCAGGGACATCTGGGATGCATAGGCGGCCACGGTAACGTAAGCCCCCATCCATACCAACTCGCCAGTCGGCGTCAGCATCATCACTGGCCTGCTCTCGAAGCTCAGTAAGATGCGCATCGTCCCTCTGCGCCTCGATGACTCGGTCATCGATCTGAGATCGCACCTGTACATGTGCGATGAACTCAAACGGCTCCTCTACAGTGAGTTTCTGCTCAAAGTCTCGCAAAAACTCAACCATATCCCACTCGGCAACCATCAGCGGAGCCGCAAAATCTATCGCCTTCTTGCGGCTCAACGCATCAGCCACAAGGTTCGCCTTTCCAGGATGGTAAGAGACTTCAAACTTGAAGTCCTTCAACGTCTCCATCCATCGCCGCTGCTCATATTCAAGTCTCGCTGCGTGAATATGTACTTGAGGCTCTTGTGGTCGCAAAAGAGCTCGAACTCCTCTCCGTAGAGGTAATGTCTCCAGAGTCTCAGTGAGAATATAACGGCTGCCAACTCTAGGTCGTGTGTAGGGTAATTCTCCTCGTGCTTCCTTAATTGTCTCGAGGCATACGAAATTACCCTGTCCCTCTGCATAAGGACACAACCCAAACCAACGCTAGACGCGTCAGTGTATATAGTGTATCTAACCCCTTGCTCTGGCAATACTAGCACAGGGGCGGACGTAAGTCTGTCCTTCAGCTCCTGAAAAGTTGACTCCGCCTTATCATTCTAGGCGAACTTCACGTCCTTCCGTGTCAACTGAGATAGGGGTCTCGCGATCTTCGAGAAGTCCTGAATGAAGCGCCGATAATAGCCAGCGAGACCTAAGAAACTCCTCACCTCAGTGACAGAACTAGGCTGCTCCCAGTCCTGCACCGCAGCTACCTTAGACAGGTCAACTGTCATGCCATCCTTGGACACCACGTGTCCCAGAAACTTTACCTCCTGCTTCCAGAAGTCGCACTTCTTGTACTGTGCGAACAACTGATGCTGTCTGAGCGTATCGAGGACCAAGCGTAAGTGCTCCTCATGCTCCTCTCGACTCCTAGAGTACACCAAAATGTCGTCAATGAATACAACGACGAATCGATAGAGGAAAGGTCGAAATACCCGGTTCATCAGATCCATGAACACGGCTGGTGCGTTCGTGAGACCAAACGACATCACGAGGAACTCGTAGTGGCCAAAACTGGTCCTGAATGTTGTCTTCTGCACGTCTTCATCCCTGACGCGCAGCTGATGATAACCTGACTGAAGATCAATCTTCGAGAAGTACTACGCTCCTCTCAGCTGATCGAACAAGTCGTCGATCCTGGGCAAAGGGTACTTGTTCTTCACCGTGAGCTGGTTCAGCCTGCGATAATCAATACACAATTGCATCGAACCATCCTTCTTCCTCACGAACAAGACCGGTGCTCCCCAAGGAGACACGCTAGGCCGTATAAGGCCAAGCTCCAGCAGACCATCAATCTGCATCCTCAACTCCTCCATCTCACATGGTGCCATGCGATACGTCGGCAGTGAGACGGGTGTAGAACCAGGAACCAGATCGATAGTGAAATCGATCTCACGTCGGGGCGGCAACCAGGGATCTTCCTGAACAGATCCCCGAACTCGAAAACGACTGGCGTATGCTCAAGTACCTGGGCCCCAGCGTCGCGCAATAAAGTGGCGTAGCTAAGTATGCGGAAAGGAAGATTTACCCGCACTGAAAACGTGAAAGGCGTGCCCTCAGGCTATACACCGTCACCATACGAGCCTCGCAGTCAATCTCGGCTCTCGCTGCAGTCAACCAGTCCATGCCAAGAATGACGTCGAGATAAACGAGCGAGGGATCGACGACAAGATCAAGAGTCATCGTCCTGCCTCCCAGATCAACTAAACAACCCTCACACATCTGGGTGACATCCGAATAATCCCCATGAGCTGCAAAGACTCGCACACTATCCATAGTGATAGTCTGTAATCCAAGACGCCTGACTATGGCACGCGATATCAAAGAAATCGTGGAACCAGTGTCCACCATCACAAGAACGGGAGTACCTCCAATATGGGCCGTGACCTCGAAGGCTGAATGCTGGGAAGTCGACGTCGCAGCTGCCTCAGCTGTCAATGCATGAACCCGAGCCTGCTGTGGCCGGTTCGGGCGCTGTGTCAAGGGCTGTGGAGGCTGTCTGATCTGCGATACCGTAGGTCTGAATGTAGGGTGCGCAGGAGCTGACCGTATAGGCGGTGCTGATATCGCCTGTGGACGTGCACGGTCAATCTTCTGTGGCGGCGAGAACCCACTGTCTCGCATCCGAGAAAAACAGCTCTGCGCCAAGTGGCCTGTCCTCCCACAGTATGTACATATCAAATCAGGGCACCGAAACGGTGGTACAGGCACTGTCTCCTAGCAGGAGGATCAATGCGAGGCCTCTTGCCCTCGAGGGGCCTGTCCTGCATGTCTGGTCGCGGCCAAGAAGCAACAGGGCCACGAGATCGCGCAAGTCGATCCACATCCTGCTCTGCCCGCATAGACATGTGAATCAACTCCGTATATGAAGGAATGGTCACACAGCACATCTTCGACCGAATGTCCGGTCGCAAACCCTCCAAAAAGCGCCGTATGCGCATCTGTTCATCAGCCAAAATTGTCGGGACGTACCTGCCCAACTCCGTGAACCGATGCTCATACTCTGTAACTGTTATAGCTGCCTGTCTGAGATGGAGAAACTCATTCTCCCTGTTGTGCCTGTAAGTCTGGGGATAATACTTCTCATGGAAACGGAACTCAAATGCTGCCCACGTCCATACAAAGTCGGAGGCAACGGTCCGCAGTATGCTATCCCACCACAGGCTGGCCTCTCTCTCAAACAGGAATGTAGCCAGCTCTACCTGCTCGACCTCAGTGCAATGAAGCATCCGTAAAATCTTCGACACACGGTCGAGCCAGTACTCAGCCTCCTCGGGTCTGTGAGAACCCGTGAAAGTGGGAGGCCGCAAGCGCTGAAATCGCTCCAATAGGCCCCGTGTATCAGCGAGATTCCCCGCAGCGTAAGCAGGCGGCGCAGGATGAGCCATGCCCTCATCCTGGGCGTATGGATAAGCATCCTCAGCTGGATGCGTAGGCGGTGCAGGTGGTGTAGATGGAGCCACACCCCCACCCTAGGCTAATGTCCCCACGATGGTAGTCAGAAGCTGCTGCTGCTGCAGCATCACAGCCTTCATCTGCTCGAATCTGTCAGGGGGTGGAGCAGGCTGTGGCGGATGCTGTGTGGAAGTAGATGCGCGATATGGCTCTCTGACTGATGGCATAAATGGCGGTGGTCCATCTGTAGGACCAGCGGCAGGCTGAGACGATCGAACCACCTCAGGAATCGAGCCCAAAGCAGGGTCCGCATGAGTGTCAGACTGCGAAGGAGTCTGATCCATATGCTCAGTCAGTGCAAGCCGAATCATGCTCCGCGTAGCCTTAGACGGTATTCCCTATATTAAAAATAGGGCGTAACCTTGTCAGTCTCATTAGCACAAATACACCGTAATCATTCACATAAGGAGTCAAAGGCATTCCATGCATTTCAATTAATCAAAATTGTCACAATACAAGGGATATATCCTTACAAGCATCATGACGAGAAATATATGGGAATTAAGACAGTTAAGCAACAATAACATGAGCAAAGTACTAGCCCTAACAGGCTTACACACATAAGGCAGGAAATGACTAACTACTGATAATAACATCAAAGATCGCATCGCTAGTCGGAGTCTGGGGACGAAGGAGGAGCACCCTTATCCTGTAAGCAACACAGGATCGCCTTCAAGGTGCGAGTCACCTTGCCAAATTTCTTCTTTGTAACGGCCTTGGCATCCGTGACTTCTGCGCGAAGTTCTTGGACTTCCCTTCGCAAAGCGGCCTGACTCTCCTCCATCCGAGCAATGCGATCGTCGATAATAGCCTGCGCAGAAGGAGGAGGGCTCTCATCTGTATCCTGAGCCTCCTCTTCTGCCTCTTCCTGAGCTTCTTCCTGAACCTCTGCTCTAGGTTCTTCTTCGCTTTGATCTTCCTCATCATCAAAGTCATCCTCACTATCCTTTTCAAGTTGATTTTCACGGTATTGTGACCCAATCTTCATCTTGACCATTGTCGACTCATCAATACTATGAATCGAGACTGGCATTTCCGGCCCAAGTCTGTAAGCAAACTCGAGGGTGATTTTGTAAACCAGTCGGCCAAAAGGAAGTGATTCGGATGTTCTTCTTGACCTGGCTATGAGGATTATTTGTCGTAAGATGAAGGTGGCCATACATACGTTCTCTCCCTGGGCCACCATATACAGGAAATCAACCATAAGGCGTATACATTCAATGCGATTCATCGACCTGGGATAAACATTGAACGTGTAGATATGGTGCAGCAGGCACAAATCCTCAGACATATACGTCGCCTTGAGGCTATTATTAGGCTGCCATGGAACCAACTTACCGCACAGAAACCTGGTGCGGCGATCTCGTTCACGTCTAGTCCTCAGATTCTTCTCACTAGGGTGCACATCACCAAGAGGCACGTTGAGAAGTCGCGCAATCAACCGAACATCGATCGTAGCCATCCGATCTCTACCAAAAGGGATTTTGAACTACAAAGGCTCCAAGGTAGGATTCTGAATACTAGCGTAGAAGGCACGAACGGTGCTCACATTAGCACGAGCGCGAGCTTCAAAGATCGGACCCCAATGCGCAGCTTCAATGCATTCGAACAACAGATATTCGCTGAATAGTCGTCCATCTACGTCCGCCTCAAATAACACTTTGCGATCAGTGTATTGGCCATGAGGCATCTCCGATAGAATTGCTCGCCCAAGGTGTGCATGGGGATCCAAATCCCGCTTTGTACGGCACTCCAGGACTGCAGCTGGACCTGCGGCGGTGCTTGAACTTGCGGCACCACCCCGCGGTCTTCTCGATTGAGTAGGGCGGCTTGGCCCAGCCTCGTCTGTTGCGGTTTTCCTCTTACCCATCAAAGATATGATGGATGAGAGTGATAAAAGGCCTAAAATGGCTTCCACGAAAGCCATGGAAAATGGCAAAAATACGGAGAAGTGGCTGCCCAATCTGGAAAAAGGAAATCTAGGCATCGTAGAGGGATGCTTCAAGCTTCCCAAGGCTGTATTTTTAAGGAGAAATGCAAACAAAAAAGTGGAATGGAGCACCTCACGATTTCAGCTCTATTTGGGGGTTTTTGTAGCTCCAAATGGCGAAATCTTCAAGAGGAAGGGCTGCCAACTCCCAAGAAGTGATGGATGACGGTCGGTTTTGGCCAAGGAGGGATCTAGGAGTGATTTGGGACCACAAACTTTGGAGATAGTTGCTAGAAAATGAAAATAGGGTTAAGGGGAGGGCTGTTTGTGAAGGAGGGGGGTGTTTTAGGGATTTTCGTGGGACGGGAGATATGTGGGGATGATGTGCATCTCATTTAAGGGCGTGCACCCAAAAATCAGGACCAACGGACCCCACCGGTCGGCGATGGCATCGCCGGCCAACTCCTCAGTTGGTCGGTGGGACCACATGGGTCTGGTCCCCCATGGTCTAGGGACCCCAAAAAGGTACGGTCCACCCCCTGGTTCATTGTATTTTGACCTATATGAGCCCAAACATGTGTTCGGAGCTTTCTGGGACCACTCCGTAATCCCGAATAAAAAACCCTATGATGCAGCATATGATTTTGGGGTATAAGGAGCTAGTACATCCATCTAGATCCTTATTTGCTAAAGAAAGTGAAGTTAGAATGGCCTTATGGCCATTTTTCATGAAATTTTACTATTCACTGTACAATTTTGTGAAAGTATTAATTTGTGTTATTTTCACATTAAGTTTGATACCTAACATGAAATGGATAAGAAAGAAGTGAAGATCGGAGTGTTTAGAGAAGGAATTTTGAAGATTTTTGGTGAAACGGGGTTTTTAAGCCCTGGCGATTGATTATAGGAGTCGTGGTCATCCCACGGCCCAAGAATTTACCTTTACGGGTTTAAAATCATCCATAGGACGTCTCAACCCGACCTCCTACAGCGTGGAAGCTATTCGGGTTGCTTTACGCGACCCGAGATGCGTTACAGACTCGATCGTGCGATCGATTCTAATAGACTTCGCCTATCGATGAATCTGCGGTCCTAGAAATGTTTCTAGACCCTTCTCGCACCCACCTAAGTCAAAGGAAGTGACAGCGTACGTCGCTAGACCATAACCCAGGCCCAGTATACTCTTATTCATGCTCTGATACCAACTTGTAACACCCTGAAAATCGGGGGTCGTGTATAAACTCAACTCCCGAGTTCCAGACCGTCACTTATGCAACGAAAATGTTTATGATTCAATGTTTTCTGATTTAAAGCATTCACATGAGTAAAAGTATACCAAAACTGCAATTCATACTTCAGATCTAGTGATAAAAGCAAGCGGAAGACTAAACAATATGTATATCACTGTATGGAAAAAACAAAGTAAATCTCATCTGTCTCCAAAGTATGACTATATCTCTGAGTCTCATATAATATACATGAACAAAATAAATATCCAAAATGGTCCCACTGAAATCTCATTGATCCAGGTCGCCTACACGAAGCCATCGTGATACTGCATGTACGAGAACTCGTCCTGGTCCTCGTCAAAGTCTGGCTCCACCTCCTGGATCTCAGCCTCACCTGCATCTACAACAGGGTCTGGTGGGTGTTACAAACACCATCCCGTAACGTGGGAGTGAGTGATCAACTCAGTGGATCATAGAGCAAAGATTAGCATGTTCACAATTCAATCATGCGATAATAGTAAAGCAGTAAATCAGACAATCCTAATACTGTTGTTAATGCAAGATGACATGACGTGATGTATGCCCTCACCGACGATCTCCCTCATACGGCAACATCTTACGACCGCGGCATGCCACACTCCCTAGAGTGCTCCACATCTTCCAGGCACATGCAATGCTATGGTGATATGATTTCCAAGTTGTTATTAGTCCATTCAAACAGCAGGATTGGGAAACTAAGGTACTTCCCTTGTATCAATCCCAACACAGATCCTGTCTAGGGTCGTCACTCCTAGAAATCTCATACGATGTATATTTCGTAGGTCACTGCAAGGGCTGTCAGGGCTGTTGCTCGCACTCGTTGCACCGTTCCCCCATTACCTTATTAATACAGGCCTACTGTACTCTACTGCAACGGAAGGGTCGTCGCCTCCCGTGGACTCAGAATACGCTCGTGGTCACTACAAAGGACTCGTCGCCTGATCAGTGTAGGCCGACAGCTAGAATATAGTGTCCCATACCACCATAATCTGCTCACGAGTCTAGGTGCTCACTGGTCACTACGGGGAGGTTTGTGGCCCCAGCGTAGGCCGACAGCTCGACCACGGTGTCCCATACCACCATGCCCGGCTCATGAGTCTTCGTGGATCGAGGTACCATGGTTAACAGGGTTTGCAATGGTAAGTTCAGTACCCTAGGTTCAAGCAGTTATGACTCATACAAGGTGAACATACATCGGCCAATCGGGTTGCTTGACGGGCTCGACTAGCGCGATCGCATCTCAAGTCGAACGACATGAAGTGCGTAAAACACTTCGCGTGGCCTAACCACTGCCGCCAACTCTAAACACGAATCACGTTCATCGACGCGTCGTTCGTGGCTATGACCAGTCAACCACGAATTCGCTCGGTTACCGACTGCCTGGACTAAGTCTAGTCCCAAATACTTATGGAATCACATCAGCTATATATGTGAAAGTATTGGAATTGAAATACAATCATGTGAGCATGTTAACACATGTTATAACATTCAACTTAAGCAAATCTTCAAGCAAATATATTCCATGCATGTAATGAAATCGTGCAAATAGTCAACATGTAGAAAATCATTTAGGTCAGCATATTAATTGAGAAATCGATCACAAACTATCACATAACATCATTTACTTCAATACATACTAATACAATCATTTATACAAACACATACAGTACACACTTAAGTCTACATATAGCATGTCGACCCGAAGTATGCAATTAGGCAAATCTCTTCACTAAACTAATTATGCACGTATTCCTAACTCCCTAATGTGACAACAAACCATGTCAATCACATCAACAAAATATGAATGTAAACAGTACTTCCTACAAATGACTAAAATGCCCTAAATCTCATATTCTTCGTTAATTTACGAAACGGGAAACGGAGAGCATTTTGTACATGTCAAACGGCGATACCGTCAAGAATCTACTATTAAATGATATTGAAAGCGTTCGGAACCGTCAATCAAAGCGTCTAAAATCCGCACCTTAAGCCTTGTAGACTCGTGAATTGAAACGGAGCGTATACGCTTCGTGTACAGTGAATAAGGAACCTAATACACGAGATCCATAAGCTACATCGCTATGGAAATAAAGGAAACTCAAATCAGCAACTATTTAGGGTATTTACTTACCTAGGATAGCGGTGAAATCGCCGGGAAAGCGGTAGAGGTGTGTTTCTTAAGCACGTGCAACGCGTAGTACAAGTGGCAGGAAGAACTCTCCCACTCTCTCACAATCTCTCACCTTTTTCTCTCTCCCAAGCTAGGGTTTCTCTCAAATTCGGATGGAAGAGAGGAGTGAGGGTTTCAACCCCTTTTATAGCCTAAAACATGCCCAGAATAGGCTTGGGAATAATGTTTACTTGGTGCCTAACCAAATCGGGGCCGTTTCGGTCCAAAAGGGCATTTCTGAAGGTCCCCTGGCCAAATGCGGTCGGACTTAAGCTCATGCATACTGGATCTAGCACACATCCAGTTTTCAGACCGGTAGGGTTCCCAGATCGCACGTGGCGGCCCAGTTTCAATTTAACGGTCATGCACCAAGATCAGGCCTATAAGTCTCGTGATATGTAATAGATATTTTTCCTAATCCAAGGGTGTAATTTGGCTGTGTTCTGACGGTCAAAATGCTCAATACTGATGCGTCAAATCGTGTGCCAGATTTGAATTTCAAATTCCAATTCTAACCCTATTCTCACTCTCTTCGGTCCGGGCTCAATGAAATAGCCTGTGATTATCAGTTTGACTTGATTTTCGGAATGAGTGTCAAGTCCAGCTAGGCGGTTCTAACGGTCTAAGATAGGAGGTATCGGACTTTCGACGTGCGGTCTAGATCCAATACAAAGATTCAAAGTGGTCCAGAGAACAAACCTGCTTAGAGTTTGGTCCGAGGTTTTAGAGCATTATAGCACCATTGGTTCCAGTCGCTTTGGGCCTTGTAGAACATATTTAAAGTGATCAGGGACCATTTCTCAGCTACTCTAACGTTGCACTAGCTAACCTAGTCATATTTTCTAAAGGAATGAATTTTACACAATTTCAGGTCGAGTTGGTACTCGAGCACAAGTATGGATTTTTCACGGGCGTTACAATTAGACACCATGACTCTTATCATTTTTATATTTTCGAAGCACTCATGTATATTCTTTTTGATCACTTTTGGAGTATACATGTATATGTTTAACCTAGTAACATGTTCACACTCTGGAGATTTACAACAGTTCATATATGCTATATATCTATCACATTCTTCCGTTTGCTAATTTAACTGTCTCTGGAGTATGATATGCTGTTTTGGCTTAATCCACCTCATGTTTTATGTACTATTACCACCGACATTCATCCATCATTGAAAATGTTGCATAAGTGATATTCTGGAACTCAGGAGTTGGGTTTCTACCTGACCCCCAATTTTCAGGGTGTTACACTACTGTTTCTCCATGGGATTCTTCCCAGCTCTTCTGTGTATCGATCCTATATATCTGAATCATTATTTTGACAATTTTGATTCAGTTCATGGGTTAGTTAATCGAATCCTAACCTGTTTTGAAGCTTAGACTAGTTGAAGTGAAGTCATAGCTAACCTGTTTCATGTCTTAGGTAGCGTATCCGCCGTTGACGAAGACCTATCGTCTAAATCATATTCATTACACATTTTTTGGTTTAAGGTGCGGACTATATACGTTTGGGATAGATAATGATTTATTCTTACCTAGAATGCTATTACACATGTTAAATGTGCTATCCGTTTTGAGTTACATATAAGTATATCCTATGTTACAAATCAAGTATTTCATGCATATGTTAGCATACCCGCATACGTATGGAATTTTTTATTATGATTGCCATGATTATTTTTCGTAAATATGTGATTGATATGTATGCGGCAACTCTTAGGTGAAAGGATTTTCCCTAATATGTTCTGTAGTCGACATATATGATGTATGTTGAATAGTGTAGTCTAAGTGTTTGTAAAAATGCCTGAATGAGTCAGTGTTTAGTAAAAGTATGATTTTGAGGGTATTGAGATAAGAGTCTCAAGCACCTTACCTATGTGTATGATTTCCTCCATGAACTGTTTAGCTTAACTTATTCATGTTAACTGTGTGTATGATTTCCTCCAGGTACTATATTTATGTTCAAGTTATATTTCATAAATATTCATATGAATGTAGGATATGAATCAAATGCCTGTTATTGAGTTTGTACGTGATTGGGACTATACTATAGTCCAGGTAATCGGTAACCGTCCCTAAACTGGTGGTTGAGGTTATTTTCGCCACGCAGGATGTGTTCAACGAATCGGAGTCGTGCTTAGGATGTTCGACAGTGGTTAGGCCACACAGAGTGCTTATGCATTCCATGTCGATCAACTCAAAGTGCGCTTGGCCTAGTTGAGCTTATCAACTAACCCGATTGACCAATGTATGTTCATCATGTTTGGTCGCTACTGTTTGAATCTAAAGCACCAAACTCACTAGTGAAGATCCCGTTAACCTTGATACCATGATCCCCAAAGACTCATGAGCCGGACATGGTGGTATGTGACACCGTGGTCGAGCTGTCGGCCTACGCTGGGGTGACGAGCCTCCCTATAGTGACCAGTGAGCACCCTACTCTTGTGAGCCGATTATGGTGGTATGGGACACTATGTTCGTGTTGTCAGCCTACATTGATTGGTGACGAGCCCTCTATAGTGACCTTTAGTATATCTTGACACTGCATATGGGTGACGAGCCTCATTGTAGTATCTAGGATATAACTAGACCTGTATTGATTAGTGACGAACCCTTTACAGCGATCTAGAACCGTAACATCGTCTGAGATTTCCTGGGACTGACGACCCTAGAATGGATTCATGTTTGGGAATTGATATAAGGGAGGTGTCTTAGCTTCTGAATTCTACTGCATGAAAAGGACTAATAAGAACTTGGAAATCATGCTCATAACATTGCATTGCATATGCTGTTGGCGTTGGTGTAGAGCACTGAGGAAGTGACTAACATGCACGACCGGAAGATGAAGATTGTAGATGGAGATTATGGTGAGGGCATGCATCATCCCCTCATATCATTCTTGCATTAACAAGAGTACCGAGGTTATGTTTGATTGTACTGCTTTATCATTACTGCTAAATTGAATTGATAACATGTTAACCTTTGCTATATAGTTCCACTGAGTTGATCACTCACTCCCACATTCTGGGACGGTGCTTAAATACCAACCAGACTCTGACTTAGCTGCAGGTGACGGTGATTCCTGCGAGGCGGAGCCGCAGTTCGATGAAGACGAGGAGGCATTCTTATTTATGCAGTTCTCAGTCGGGTTCATGTGAGCCTTGTCCTGATTGGCGGGGATTCTGGGTTATGATTGTATTGAGTATACACAGTTTGATACATGTATTTTGAGACAGATTGTACTTATTGCCCAGGTAGAGCACGCATATTTTGGGGATTATTTTTGGTTTATATATGTATTTAACACTTCCGCTTGCATTTTCTCACGATCCCTGAATTATGTCTGCTGATTTAGCTTAATCTACTTCATATTTTATGCACTAATACTACCAACATACATCCATCATTAATTATGTTGCATAAATAATATTTTAGAACTCGGGTGTTGAGTTATGCTCAACCCCTGAATTTTAGGGCGTTACACATATCAAGACCATGTGATGCAAGGAGTGAATGATGTCGGTCATACCAAGGTCATGCGATGTAAGATGTAACTCAAGCACACCAGTCCTCATCCGAATCCATTTGTCAATGTAGCTCACTAACGGAACATCAAATATCAGTATAGTTCTAAATTTGGATAATCACCGGGGTCTAGTGTACTCTACACCAGCTTATCGCCCCTATCCGAGTGTACAACTGGGTGATTAGAAGAGACCTCACTATCCGCTTGACAATAGTGGGCCCGGTTCGTCGATAGCGAACCTATTCCTCAAGCTAGTCAAACTCAACCTAGAAAATTTCCCCTCACTTAGGTGGGTAAGGTCACACCCCTTTCCAACCGACCACGACATAGTGAGAGACATAGTCTACTAATATACGGCCCTTGTACGCTCATGTATCCACTCGGTCTCGACATTGGAGTCATCCTCTGGTACCCTTGGGTTTAGAAATTTTCACCTAGGGATATTTATGGTGCCCCTATGCTAGAAACAGTATTTCCAGTATCCAATCCAGCCATCCACAATGTGCCTGTGGCGGCTACGGCCCCGATGTCGCTAGGGCATATAGTAATCATAATCATACAAATGCAAAGTGCATGTATCACACAGCCCAATCATGCATCAACCCTACGCATATCGTGTGCTCATGTGGGATAACTCTGCATATCAGGGAATCTATAAACCACCTGCACTATGGCATATGAAATGACCAATCACATCCCATAACAAACATACCGATGATGCGTATGGGCATGTAACACCCTGGAAAAATTCGTACTTGGGCTCGAGTACCAACTCGACCAGAAATCGCGTAGGATTAATTCCTTTGAAAAATAAGTGTAAGTTAGCTAGCGCAACACTAGAGTAACTAGGATATAGTCCCTGATCACTTTAAATACGTTCTATAAGACCCAAAGCGAGTAGAACCAATGACGCTATAATACTCTAAAACCTCGTATCAAACTCTAAGCCGGTTTGTTCTCAGGACCTCTTTGAAACTTTATATTGGATCTAGACCGCGCGTCGAAAGTTCGATACCTACAATCTTAGACCGTTATAACCGCCTAGCTGGACTTGACAATCATTTCAAAAATCAAGTCCAATCGACATTCAGAGGCTATTTCATTGAGCCTGGAGTGAAGAGAGTGAGAATAGCGTTAGATTTAGAATTTAAAATTCAAATCTGGCACACGACTTGACGCGTCAGTATTAAGCATTCTGACCATCAGAATTCAGCCAAATTATACGCTTGGATCAGGAAAAATTTCTATTTCATATCATGAGACTTGTAGACCTGATCTACGTGCGATGACCGCTGAACTGAAACTGGACCGCCACGTGCGATCTACGAACACTACTAGTCTGAAAATGAGATGTGTGCTACATCTGACATGCATGAACTTAAGTCCAATTGCATTCGGCCAGGGGACCTCCAGAAATGTCTTTTTGGACCGGAACAGCCCCGATTTGGTTAGGCATCAAGTGAACATTGTTCCCAAGCCTGTTTTGGGCAAGTTTTAGGTCATAAAAGGGGCTTCAACCCTCACTTCTCTCACCCATGCGAATTTGCTAGAAACCCTAGCTGTTGTGAGAGAAAGGGTGAGAGATTGTGAGAGAGAGTGGGAGAGAATTTCCTGCTGCTTGCACTACCTGTTGCACATGCCTAAGCAACGCACCTCAATCACTTTCTCAGCGATTTCACCGCATTTCTAGGTAAGAAAATACCCCAAACACTTACTGATTTAAGGTTCCTTTGGTTCCTTAGCATGGTAGCTTATAGATCTTGTGTATTAGGTTCCCGGTTCGCCGTAGACGAAGCGTATACGCTCCGTTCGAATCAATACACTTCTAGGATAAAAGGTGCGGATTCTAGAGGCTTTGATTGACTGTTTTCAACGCTTTCAATGCCGTTTAATAGTAGATTATCGACGGCAACGCCATTTGACATGTACAACATGCTATCCGTTTCCTGTTTCGTAAGCAGACGAAAAATATGAGATTTAGGGCATTTTAGTCATTTGTAGAAAATACTGTAAACATTCATATTTTGCTAAAATAATTGACATGGATTTTTGTCGTCTTAGGATACTAGGAATGCGTGCATAATCTGTTTGGCGAAGAGATTCAACCAAATGCGCACTTTGAGTCGACATACACTATGTAGACTTAAGTGAGTAGACTAAGTGTTTGTATAAATATTTGTATTAGTATGTATTGAATTAAATGGTGTTAGGAATTAGTTTAAGATTGAATTCTCAAATAATATGCTGATCTAAATGACTTCCTACATGTTGGCTATATGCATGATTTCATTATATGTATGAAATGCATGTGTTGGATGATTTACTTAAGTTGTATGTTATAACATGTGTTAACATGTTCATGTTGTTGTATTTCATTTCCATTACTCTGATATGATTGATGAAGTGGATTCACAAATGATTGGGGCTATACTTAGTCCAGGCAGTCAGTAACAGAGTAAATTTGTGGTCGGTTTCTATTTACCACGAAGGACGCGTTGATGAACGCGAGTCGTGTTTGGAGTTGGCGGCAGTGGTTAGGCCACACGAAGTTTTTCATGCACTTCATGTCGTTCAGCTTGAGATGCGCTCGTGCTAGTCGAGCCCGTCAAGTAACCCGACTGGCCATTGTATGTTCACCTTGTATGAGTCATAACTGCTTGAACCTAGGGTACTGAACTTACCATTGTAAACCCTGTCAACCATGGTACCTTGATCCATAAAGACTCATGAGCCAGGCATGGTGGTATGGGACACCGTAGTCGAGCTGTCGGCCTACGCTGGGGCCACAAACCTCCCCATAGTGACCAGTGAGCACCTATGACTCGTGAGCAGATTATGGTGGTATGGGACACTATATTCTTGCTGTCGGCCTACACTGATCAGGCGACGAGTCCTTTGTAGTGACCGAGAGCGTATTCTGAGTCTATGGGAGGTGATGACCCTTCCGTAGCAGTGAGAGTACAGTAGGCCAGTATTGATAAGGTGATGGGGGAGCGGTGCAACGAGTGCGAGCAATAGCCCTGACAGCCCTTGTAGCAAGCTACAAAATATACATCATATGAGATTACTAGGAGTGACGACCCCAGACAGGATGTGTGTTGGGATTGATATAAGGGAAGTACCTTAGTTTCCCAATCCTGCTGTTTGAATGGATTAATAATAACTCGGTAACCATATCACCATCACATTACATGTGCCTAGAAGATGTGGAGCACTAAGCGGTACGCAAGCATGCCGAGGACACAGATGGTGCCGTATGAGGGAGAATGTCAGTGAGGGCATCCATCATGTCATGTCATATTGCATTAACAACAGTATTAGGAATGTTTGATTTACTGCTTTATTATTATCGCATGATTGATTTGAGAACATGCTAATCTTTGCTCTATTATTCCACTGAGTTAGCTACTCACTCCCACGTTATGGGATGGTGTTTGCAACACCCACCAGACCCTGTCTTAGATGCAGGTGAGGCAACGATTCAGGAGGTAGAGCCGGATTATGATGAGGACCAGGACGAGTTCTCATACATATAGTACCACGACGGCTTTGTTTAGGTGGCCTGAATTGACGGGACTTCTCAGTGGGACTATTTTGACATTTAATTTTTGGTTATTTACATGTATATGAGACTCAGAGATGTATTCATACTTTGGAGACAGTTGAGATCTATTTTGTTTTCCATACAGTGATATGTATATCCTTTAGTCTTTCGCTTACTTTTATCACTGAATCTGGAGTATGAATTGCAGTTTTGGTATACTTTTACTCATGTGAATGCTTTAACTCAGACAACATTGAATCATAATTATTTTTGTTGCATAAGTGACGGTCTGGAACTCGGGAGTTGGGTTTATACACGACCCCCAATTTTCTAGGTGTTACAAGTTGGTATCAGAGCATGAATGAGATTATACCGGGCCTGGGTTATGGTCACGCGATGTACACTGTCGTTTCCTTTGACTTAGGTGGGTGCGAGAAAAGGCTAAAAATACTTATAGGATCGCAGATTCGTCAATAGGCGAAGTCTATTCATATCGATTGCGCGATCCAGTCCATAATGTATCTAGGGTCGAGTGAAGCGACCTAAGTAACTCCTAGGTTGTAGGTAGGTGGGTTGAGACATTTTTTGAATGGTTCTAAACCTGTAAATATAAATCCTTGGCCTGTGGGGCAACCACAACCCTTACATTCAATCGCTAGGGCTTAAAAACCCCGTTTCACCTAATTTCTTTAAAATTCTTCTTCTCACCACTCCATTCTTCAATTATTTCTCTGAATTTTCATGTTAGGCATTGATCTTAATGTGAAAATGATATAAAATCATGCTTTAACAAAATTTTATAGTGAATAGTAAAATTTCATGAAAAATGGCCATTAAGCCATTCTAAGTTTGCAATATTTAGAAAATAATAGCCTAGATGGATGTATTAGCTCTTTCTACCCCAAAATAATATGTTGCATGATAGGGGATTGCATTCAGGTTTACAGATTGGCCCTGAAAAGCTCCGAATGGATGTTTGGGCCTCCCTAGGCCAACCTAGAATGAACGATGCCATCGCCGATCCGGCGATGCATCACCGTCCGATGGGCCCTGTTAGGGCTGAAACTTGGGCGCATGTGGTTTTTTGGGGTAGGGCACCCCTACCACATGCGGTCCGTCCGTAGAAAACCCCTAAAACGAGTACCTCCTTCACAAGCAGACCCCTCCCAAGCTCCCTCTCACATTTTTTTGCTGCCCATCTCAAAATTGTGACTCCAAATCACTCCAAAATCTTCCCATTTCTAAAAAGGACCCTATCCCATACCTCCAACGTGATTAGCAACCATCTCCCTCTCCGATCTCGTCCGTTGGAGCTCCTACAACCTCCATTTGTGGCTGAAATCATGTGGAGCTCCATTCCCCTTTTTCCTTCTCTTTTCTTTTTAAAAATCCAGCCTAGGGGAGCTTGAAGCATCCCTCTACAACACCTAGATTTCCTTTTTTCTGTTTGGATAGCCATTTCTCTATATTTCCCACATTTTTCATGGCTTTTATTGAAGCCATTTTGGGTTTTTTTCTCTCTCTCCACCATCCTCTCTTTGATGGGAAAGAGAAAGACCGCAGCGGATGAGGCTGGGCCTAGTCACCCTGCACAATCAAGAAGATCGAGGGGTGGCGCCACTAGCTCAAGCGCCGCCGCAAGTCCAAGCACAGCCCGAGAGTTTCATACAAAGCAGGATTTGGATCCCCATGCTCAAATTGGGCGAGTGATATTAGCAGAGATGCCTCATGGTGAATATACTGACCGTAAGGTGTGTTTTGAGACAAACGTGGAAGGGCGACTCTTCGGTGAATTCCTATTATTCGAGCGCATTGAAGCTGCACATTGGGGTCCGCTCTTTGAAGCCCATTCTTGTGCTAATGTGAGCACCATTCGTGCCTTCTACGCTCGTATCCAGAATCCTACATTGGAACCATTACAGTTCAAGATTCCCTTTGGTAGAGACCGAATGGCTATGATCGATGTTCAGTTGATAGCGTGACTTCTGAACGTGCCCCATGGTGATGTTCATCCCAGCGCGAAGAATTTGAGGAGTAGGCGTGAGCGAGATCGCCGTACCAGGTTCCTATGCGGTAGTCTGGTTCCATGGTAGTCTAACAATAGCCTCAAGGCGTCTCATATGTCTGATGATTTGTGCCTACTGCATCACATTTACATGTTCAACGTGTATCCCAGGTCGACAAATCGTATTGAATGTACGTGCCTTATGGTTGATTTCTTGTATCAGGTGGCCCAGGGAGAAAATATGTGTATGGCCACTTTCGTGTTGCGATAGATTATCCTCATATCGAAATCAAGGAGAACGTCTGAGTCGCTTCCTTTTGGCCGGCTTATATGCAAGATCACGCTTGAGTTTGCTTACAGACTTGGGCCGGAGTTGCCAGTTCCGATTCACTGCATTGATGAGTCTACCATGGTTAAGAGGAAGATCGGGTCTCAGTACCGTGAGACTCAGCTTGATGAGGATAGCGAGGATGATTTTAATGACGAAGAGGATCCAAGTGAGGGAGAACCTGAAGCGAAAGTAGAGGAAGAAGTCCAGGAAGAGGTAGAAGAGGAGGCTCAGGATACAGATGAGAGCCCTCCTCCTTCTGCTCAGGCTACTAGTGATGATCACATTGTCCGAATTGAGGAGAGCCAGGTCACCTTGCGAAGGGAAGTTCAGGAACTTCGGGCTGAGGTCGAGGATACTAAGGCCTTTATGAAGAGGAAATTCGGCAAGGTAATTCGCACCTTGAAGGCGATCCTGTGTTGCTTGCAGGATAAGGGTGCTCCTCCTCCATCACCTGACTCAGACTAGCGATGAGATTTTAGTTGTTGTTGTTAGTAGTTAGTCGTTTCCTGCTTTATGTTGTGTAAGCCTGTTAAGGCTAGTGGTTTACTTATGTTGCTGTTGTAGCTTTAACTGTCTTAGTTCCCATATACTTCTTGTCATGATGCCTGTAAGGAGATATCCCTTGTATTGTGACAATTTTGATTAAATGGAATGCATGGAATGCCTTTGACTACTTATGTGAATGATTGCGATGTGTTTGTGCTATTGAGACTAACAAGGTTGCGCCCTATTTTGAATATAGGGAATGCCGCCGAAGGCTACACGGAGCACAGCTCGGCTTACATTGGGTGAGCCTATGGATCAGGTTCCTTTTCAGTCTGATGCTCATGCGGACCCTGCTGTGGGCTCGATTCCTAAGACAGCACGTGCGTCTCAGCCTACTACTGGTCCTGCAGTTGGACCACCGCCTTTCACACTGCCTGTCAGAGAGAAGTACCGTGCGTCTTCTTCGACGCAGTACATGCCGCAGCCTTCTCCACCTCCAGATAGATTTGAGCAGATGATGGCCATGATGCAGCAGTAGCAGCAGCTCCTGACTACTTTAGTGGGGGCTCTAACCCAGGGTGGGAGTGTGCCTCCACCTACACCACCTGTGCGTCCAGCTGAGCATGCCAATACATATGCTTAGGATGAGGGCATGACTCATCCTGTACCACCTGCTTAACATGCGGGGAATGCCGCAGACACACGGAGCTTATTAGAGCAATTTCAGCGCTTACGGCCTCCCACTTTTACAAGTTCTCATAGACCCGAGGAGGCCCAGTATTGGCTCGACCGTGTGTCGAAGATACTACGGATGCTGCATTGTTCAGAGACTGAGCAGGTCGAGTTAGCTACATTCTTGTTCGAGCGGGAGGCCAGCTTATGGTGGGACACTGTGTTGCGGACCGTTACCGCTGACTACATATGGACCTGGGCAGCATTCAAGTTCCGCTTCCACGAGAAATTCTATCCCCAAACATATAGGCATGATCGGGAGAATGAGTTTCTGTGCCTCAGACAGGGAGGCATGACAGTGACTGAGCATGAGCATAGGTTCACTGAGTTGGGCAGATACGTCCCGACTATGCTGGCAGATGAGCAGATGCACATACGGCGCTTTTCTGATGGTTTGCGACCGGATATTCGGTCGAAGATGTGTTGCGTGAGCATTCTCTCCTACGTAGAGCTGATTCACATGTCCATGCAGGTAGAGCAGGATGTGGATCGACTTACGCGATCTTGTGGCCCTATTGCTCCTAGGCCACGACTGGAGTTATAGGACAGGCCCTTTGCGGGCAAGAGGCCTCGCGTCGACCCTCCTTTTAGGGCTACAGTGCCAGTACCCCCGATGCAGCACCCCGATTTATCCTGTACTTATTGTGGGAGATCGGGCCATTCGACACAGAGTTATTTCGCTCGGATGCGGGACAGTGAGTTTTCGCCGTCGCAGAAGATCGACCATACACGCCCACGGGCTATATCAGCATCGCCTTTACGGTTGGCTCCTGCGCACCCTTCCTTTAGACCTCCAGTATCTCAGTTCAGGCCACCTCTACGGCCCACGACACAGCGGACGAACCGGCCATAGCAGGCGTGGGTGCATGCCTTGACAGCTGAGGCAGCTGCGACAGAGACTTCTCAGCATTTGACCTTTGAGGTCACTGCCCACATCGGAGGTATTCCTATTCTTGTGATGGTGGACACATGATCCACGATTTCATTGATATCACATGCCATAGTCAGGCGTATTGGGCTACCGACTATTAGGATGGATGGGGTGCGAGTTTATACAGCTCACGGGTCCTTTACAGATGCCACCCTGATGTGTGAGGGTTGTTTGGTGGATCTGGGGGCAGGACGATGGCTCTTAATCTTGTCGTCGACCCCTCTCTTATTTATCTCGACATCATTCTTGGCATGGACTGGTTGACTGCAGCGAGGGCCGAGATTGACTCCGAGACTCGTATAGTGACTGCCTACGAGCCAGAGGGCGCATCCTTTACATTCCCAGTGCGGGTAAATCTCCCCTTCCACATATTTAGCTACGCTACTTTACTACGGGATGCTGGTGCCCAGATGCTTGAGCATACGCCATTCGTTTGTGATTTTGGGGATCTGTTCAGGAAGATCCCTGGTTTGCCTCCTCGACGAGAGATTGATTTCACTATCGATCTGGTGCCGGGTTCCACGCCCGTCTCACTGCCGACGTATCGCATGACACTGTGTGAGATGGAGGAGTTGAGGACGCAGATTGATGGTCTGTTGGAGCTTAGCCTTATTCGACCTAGTGTGTCTCCTTGGGGAGCACCAGTTCTGTTTGTAAGGAAGAAGGATGGTTCGATGCGATTGTGTATTGATTATCACAGATTGAACCAGATCACGGTGAAGAACAAGTACCCTTTACCCAGGATCGATGACTTGTTTGATCAGTTGAGAGGAGCTCAGTACTTCTCGAAGATTGATCTTCAGTCAGGATATCATCAGTTGCACGTCAGGGATGAGGACGTGCAGAAGACAGCATTCGGGACCAGCTTTGGCCACTACGAGTTCCTTGTGATGTCGTTCGGTCTCACGAACGCACCAGCCGTGTTCATGGATCTGATGAACCGGGTATTTCGGCCTTTCCTCTATCGATTCGTCGTTGTGTTCATTGACGACATTTTGGTATACTTCAGGAGTCGAGAGGAGCATGAGGAGCACTTGCGCTTGGTCATGGATACTCTGAGACAGCATCAGTTGTTCGCACAGTACAAGAAGTGCTACTTCTGAAAGCAGGAAGTGAAGTTCCTGGGACATGTGGTGTCCAAGGATGGGATGGCAGTTGACCTGTCTATGGTAGCTGCAGTTCAGGACTGGGAGCAGCCTGGTTCTATCACTGAGGTGAGGAGTTTCTTGGGTCTCGCTGGCTATTATCGACACTTCATTCGGGATTTCTCAAAGATCGCGAGACCTTTATCTCAGTTGATACGGAAGGACGTGAAGTTTACCTGGAATGACAAGGCGGAGTCAGCTTTTCAGGAGCTGAAGGACAGACTTACGTCCACCCCTGTGCTAGTATTGCCAGAGCAAGGGGTTAGATACACTATATACACTAACGTGTTTAGCGTTGGTTTGGGTTGTGTCCTTATGCAGAAGGACAGGGTAATTTTGTATGCCTCGAGACAATTAAGGAAGCACGAGGAGAATTACCCTACACACGACCTAGAGTTGGTAGCCGTCATATTCACACTGAGACTCTAGAGACATTACCTCTATAGAGAGGAGTTCGAGTTCTTTTGCAACCACAAGAGCCTCAAGTACTTATTCACGCAGCGAGACTTGAATATGAGGCAACGGCAATGGATGGAGACTTTGAAGGACTTCAAGTTCGAAGTCTCTTACCATCCTGGGAAGGCGGACCTTGTGGCTGACGCGTTGAGCTGCAAGAAGGCGATAGAGTTTGCGGCTCCGCTGATGGTTGCTGAGTGGGATATGGTTGAGTTTTTGCGAGACTTTGAGCAGAAACTCACTGTAGAGGAGCCGTATGAGTTCATCGCACATGTGCAGGTGCGATCTCAGATCCATGACCGGGTCATCGAGGCGCAGAGGGATGATGCGCATCTGACTGAGCTTCGAGAGCAGGCCAGTGATGATGCTGACGTCGAGTGGTGAGTTGGCACGGATGGGGGCTTACGTTATCATGGCCGCCTATGCGTCCCAGATATCCCTGACTTGAGACGAGAGATTCTCGAGGCTGTGCATTGTACCAGACTCGCGATGCATCCAGGCAATACGAAGATGTATTGCAACGTGAATAGGACTTATTGGTGGGAAGGTATGAAGACCCACATAGCAGAGTTCGTGTCCCGTTGTCTTACTTGCCAGCAGGTGAAGGCAGAGCATCGCCGACCACCTGGACTCTTGCAGCCTATGTCGGTCGCAGAGTGGAAGTGGGACTTCATTTCCATGGATTTTGTTTCAGGGCTGCCGAAGACGAGGAAGGGACATGATTCCATATGGGTGATCGTCGACCGTCTGACGAAATCGGTGCACTTCCTACCGATTAGAGTCACGAACTCTGCAGACGAGCTGGCTAGATTATACATCAGAGAGATCGTGCATCTGCATGGAGTTCCGTTGGAGATCGTGTCAGATAGAGACATGCGGTTCACTTCTATTTTCTAGACTCGCATTCAGGAGGCTATGGGTGTGAAGTTGAAGTTCAGTACTGCCTTCCATCCACAGACAGATGGATAGACAGAGTGGGTGAATCAGATCTTAGAGGACATGTTGCGAGCTTGCGCACTGGACTTCAAGGATAGTTGGGATGATTGTCTTGCATATACGGAGTTCGCGTACAACAACAGTTTTCAGGCTAGTATCGGTATGGCACCATACAAGGCATTGTATGGGCGACCTTGTCACGCACCGCATTACTGGGCAGAGGTCGGTGAACGTAGCTTGATTGACCCAGAGTTAGTGCAGGCGACGTCGGAGAAGATTGATATTATTAGACGTCGGCTTCTCACAGCGCAAAGCAGACAAAAGAGTTATGCCGATACGAGACGGCGGCCACTAGAGTTCACAGTTGGGGATCATGTATTTTTACGAGTTTCCCCTATGAAGGGAGTCCTTCGGATCGGGAAGAAAGGGAAGCTAGCACCGCGATTCATTGATCCATTATAGATCCTCGATCATGTGGGAGCAGTGGCATACCGTTTAGCTTTACCCACGCCTCTCGCGAGCGTTCACAACGTATTTCATGTTTCTATGCTGAAGAAATATGTTTCTGATCCTTCCCATATCATTAGATGGGAGCAGGTGCAGTTAAGAGAGGATGTTACATATATCCTGCGACCGACGCGTATCCTCGACAGGAAGGAGCAGGTACTGCGTAGCAAGGTGATTCCCCTTGTGAAGGTATTGTGGACGCATCACTCTGAGGAAGAGGTTACCTGGGAGACAAAAGCCAAGATCAGAAAGAATTACCCATAGCTTCTCGAGGAGTACGGAAAGGTACAAATTTTGAGGATGAAATTTTTTGTTAAGGGGGGTAGATTGTAACGCTTTGAAAAAATCCGTACTTGGGCTCGAGTACCAACTCGACCAGAAATCGCATAGGATTAATTCCTTTAGAAAATAAGTGTAAGTTAGCTAGCGCAACGCTAGAGTAGCTGGGAAATAGTCCCTGATCACTTTAAATACGTTCTACAAGACCCAAAGCAAGTAGAACCAATGACGCTATAATACTCTAAAACCTCGGATCAAACTCTAAGTCGGTTTGTTCTCAGGACCTCTTTGAAACTTTATATTGGATCTAGACCGCGCGTCGAAAGTTCGATACCTACAATCTTAGACCATTATAACCGCCTAGCTGGACTTGACAATCATTTCGAAAATCAAGTCCAACCAACATTCCGAGGCTATTTCATTGAGCCTGGAGTGAAGAGAGTGAGAATAGGGTTAGATTTGGAATTTGATATTCAAATCTGGCACACGACTTGACGGGTCAGTATTAAGCGTTCTAACCGTCAGAATTCAGCCAAATTACACCCTTGGATCAGGAAAAATTTCTATTTCATATCATGAGACTTGTAGACCTAATCTACGTGCGATGACCGCTGAACTGAAACTGGACCGCCACGTTCGATCTACGAACACTACTAGTCTGAAAATGGGATGTGAGCGACATCCGACATGCATGAACTTAAGTCCAATCGCATTCGGCCAGGGGACCTCCAGAAATGTCTTTTTGGACCGGAACAGCCCCGATTTGGTTAGGCATCAAGTGAACATTGTTCCCAAGCCTGTTTTGGGCAAGTTTTAGGTTATAAAAGGGGCTTCAACCCTCACTTCTCTCACCCATGAGAATTTGCTAGAAACCCTAGCTGGTGTGAGAGAAAGGGTGAGAGATTGTGAGAGAGAGTGGGAGAGAATTTCCTGCTGCTTGCACTACCTGTTGCACGTGCCTAAGCAACGCACCTCAATCACTTTCTCAGCGATTTCACCGCATTTTTAGGTAAGAAAATACCCCAAACACTTACTGATTTAAGGTTCCTTCGGTTCCTTAGCATGGTAGCTTATAGATCTTGTGTATTAGGTTCCCGGTTCGCCGTAGACGAAGCGTATACGCTCCGTTCGAATCAATACACTTCTAGGATAAAAGGTGCGGATTCTAGAGGCTTTGATTGACTGTTTTCAACGCTTTCAATGTCGTTTAATAGTAGATTATCGACGGCAACGCCATTTGACATGTACAACATGCTATCCGTTTCCTGTTTCGTAAGCAGACGAAAAATATGAGATTTAGGGCATTTTAGTCATTTGTAGAAAATACTGTAAACATTCATATTTTGCTAAAATAATTGACATGGCTTTTTGTCATCTTAGGATACTAGGAATGCGTGCATAATCTGTTTGGCGAAGAGATTCGCCCAAATGCACACTTTGAGTCGACATACACTATGTAGACTTAAGTGTGTAGACTAAGTGTTTGTATAAATGTTTGTATTAGTATTTATTGAATTAAATGGTGTTATAAATTATTTTGAGATTGAATTCTCAAATAATATACTAATGTAAATGACTTCCTACATGTTGGCTATATGCATGATTTCATTATATGTATGAAATGCATGTGTTGGATGATTTACTTAAGTTGTATGTTATAACATGTGTTAACATGTTCATGTTGTTGTATTTCATTTCCATTACTCTGATATGATTGATGAAGTGGATTCACAAATGATTGGGGCTATACTTAGTCCAGGCAGTCAGTAACAGAGTAAATTTGTGGTCGGTTTCTATTTACCACGAAGGACGCGTTGATGAACGCGAGTCGTGTTTGGAGTTGGCGGCAGTGGTTAGGCCACACGAAGTGTTTCATGCACTTCATGTCGTTCAGCTTGAGATGCGCTCGTGCTAGTCGAGCCCGTCAAGTAACCCGACTGGCCATTGTATGTTCACCTTGTATGAGTCATAACTGCTTGAACCTAGGGTACTGAACTTACCATTGTAAACCCTGTTAACCATGGTACCTTGATCCATAAAGACTCATGAGCCAGGCATGGTGGTATGGGACACCGTAGTCGAGCTGTCGGCCTACGCTGGGGCCACAAACCTCCCCATAGTGACCAGTGAGCACCTATGACTCGTGAACAGATTATGGTGGTATGGGACACTATATTCTTGTTGTCGGCCTACACTGATCAGGCGACGAGTCCTTTGTAGTGACCCGAGCGTATTCTGAGTCTACGGGAGGCGACGACCCTTCCGTAGCAGTGAGAGTATAGTAGGCCAGTATTGATAAGGTGATGGGGGAGCGGTGCAACGAGTGCGAGCAACAGCCCTGGCAGCCCTTACAGCGATCTACAAAATATACATCGTATGAGATTACTAGGAGTAACGACCCTAGACAGGATCTGTGTTGGGATTGATATAAGGGAAGTACCTTAGTTTCCCAATCCTGCTATTTGAATGGATTAATAATAACTCGGTAACCATATCACCATCACATTACATGTGCCTGGAAGATGTGGAGCACTGAGCGGTACGCAAGCATGCCGCGGACGCAGATGGTGCCGTATGAGGGAGAATGTCAGTGAGGGCATCCATCATGTCATGTCATATTGCATTAATAATAGTATTAGGAATGTTTGATTTACTGCTTTATTATTATCGCATGATTGATTTGAGAACATGCTAATCTTTGCTCTATTATTCCACTGAGTTACCTACTCACTCCCACGTTACGGGATGGTGTTTGTAACACCCACCAGACCCTGTCTTAGATGTAAGTGAGGCAGTGATTCAGGAGGCAGAGCCGGATTATGATGAGGACCAGGACGAGTCCTCATACATGCAGTACAACGACGGCTTTGCTTAGGTGGCCTGGATTGACGGGACTTCTCAGTGGGACTATTTTGACATTTGATTTTTGGTTATTTACATGTATATGAGACTCAGAGATGTATTCATACTTTGGAGATAGTTGAGATCTATTTTGTTTTCCATACAGTGATATGTATATCCTTTAGTCTTCCGCTTGCTTTTATCACTGAATCTGGAGTATGAATTGCAGTTTTGGTATACTTTTACTCATGTGAATGCTTTAACTCAGACAACATTGAATCATAATCATTTTTGTTGCATAAGTGACGGTCTAGAACTCGGGAGTTGGGTTTATACACGACCCCCGATTTTCAGGGTGTTACAGGGAATGTATCATGATGTTATGCTGTCGCAAACTCATAACTGGTAACGGTAGCTAGTATTAGCAATCGGCACAGATAATCGGCATTGATAATCAACCTCGACGCAAGGCATGATCCATAGATGGATGGCCAATGATGGATCAATTAAAATCAATGGGGCCTGAACATTTGGGTTGACCCACTAGAGAATGATCAGGATGAGCCTAACAAGGCCTAATGGAAGGTCACAATGTGGACGTCTAACCATCATTGCCCATCAATGTGGACCTTTAACCAACATCGCTTCTAAGGAATGGTGCTCATTTGGCCAATCGGGTAGGGGCCCACGGCCTAGTACAAGGGCCTAATATACATCATCATGGTCCTCAATTACATCAAATGGGCCGAGTCAAATGGGTCGAATCAAATGGGCTGAGTCAATTGGGCCGATAAAGTGGGCCGAGTGAAATGGGCCGATACAAATGGGCTGAATCAAATGGGCCGAGTCAATTAGGCTAATCAAATGGGCCTAAACCAACACACCATTAATCTATTGCTAGAGATCATTTAGACCATAAAAAATGAATCATATCCAAAGGATCATTTGGACCATACCACACCTAACAGTGGTGATGATGATTTCCACTATTAAATTCTAGAGGGTTTACCATAGTATTTATTTCCCATCCAAACCATTCATAAGGTCATAAAGACCTAAACAGGGAGGAAAAATAAATATCATATTGATTCAAGGCTACTATAACCCAAAGGGGTTTTAATGGTAGACGTTCAACTCCACTGTCTTTTGTAGTGTGGTCCACTTGATACTAGATCTATCTTATTTTTCTTCTCAAGCCCAAGGCCGAGCTCACCAAATGTATGGACAGTTTGGATGAATCACATATACCGAGGTGGGGTCCACATACCTAGCTTCCCACCAATGAATAAATAGTTTGGATGGAAAATATCCATCATGTCAGATGGACGGTCCAAAATCCAGCAGATGGACGGTCCAAAATCCACCAAGCAGATGGAAGTTTGGATGGAAAATACCCATCTGATTGTGGCCCACAGCTATGTCAGATGGATGGATGGTGTGGTGCAAGACGAGCTTGCTAGATGAATGGATTGACTGTGTGGTGCAAGACCCATACATCACAAGGGTCTCGCGAATATGGGCCACCCCACTACCCATTCTCTCATTATACACACACACACACACACACACACACACACACACACACACACACACACACACACATATATATATATAAAATATAATATATACAGAACTAAATGCCCACCTTCTAGACTCTTTGAACGTTCTAGACGGTGAGGATCTAACACATAAAACATGGTGGGTCCGCACGTGTGGCCATAACAATATATATGTTATATATATATTAAAATATTAATATTATATATATACATATATTGTTAGCTGGTACACCCTACTGATAGTTCACACTTCACTGGCCACGTCCAGCGTCCTTGGATGCTGGAGGTGTGAATACAACACAGGTATCATGGTGGGTCCCACATGGATGTGGCCAACCTATTTTAGATTGATCTGATATTTGTGTTTTCCTTCCGTCTAGGCCCGATAACAGGAAAGATGGTGTAGATCAAACACATCCATGAGGTGGGTTTCACGAAGGTGGATGGCATGGATAAGTTATATACTTCATGGTGAGGTTTACCCGGTGGACCACACGGCCACATCATCACTAAAAATAAGGAAAGAGAGGGAGAGAGAGAGAGAAACAGTGAGATAGAGGGACCCCGCCACTATGGGCCCCTCTCTACAATGCATACATCAATGTGGGTTCCACAACATGTGGGCCTTAAAATTTGAAATCAATGGTGGATCACCCACCTAATGGCCTTCTCCTTTAGCTCCTTGGACTCGTATGCTCCTTGCCTTCAATTTTAATGGAAGTTGATGGAGAATGGATGGTTAAGATGGCAGATGAGAGGATGGGAAAGTGGGCCACACTTAGTTTTGAAAGAGAGCTTAGGGAGTTGGACGTTGGATTTTTTTTCTTGGGAGTGAAGAAATAAATGAGAGGGAGAGAGAAGTGATGGGTGGAAAGGGATAGGATGATGGGTGATGGGTGGTGGGCAGAGTGATGGAGTTGTAAGAAAGGGATGGGTGGAGAGAGAGAGAGTTGACTTTGGGAATGAGAGAGAGATGGGTTTCTTGTACTTGACTTGTACGTGTGATAGGATATGAGTTGACATTGATTAATTGGTTGATTGATTGATGGGATAGGTTGTAGATATTCTCTCAGAATTCACAACGTGTGGTGAGTATCAGATCGGTGCGCGAGTTGTGGCATTGGAACCGCGGTGATGGCGCAGTCGCTAAAATACAAGCTTCATGTCAGGCTGACTTTGGTATGTAGGATTATGCTTAGGATCACATGCAAACGTTAGATATAAGTCGAGGGTTGTCGAAATTTGATCGGGAAGACTGCAGAAGCCTACAGAACGGCACGGTCTAGGATATGGGTCTTACACTTACTGTCCTTTCTTTCTCTCTCTCTCTCTTAATAGCAATGATGTATGGTGGCCCACTCGATGATGATGTATGATATCCATGCCACCCATGTGTTGGGCCCATCATATTGGACCGTCCAGCGGCAGGCCCGCTAGCCTATCCATCTGGACAGGCCCAGATGAAGAGAAAACATAAATATCAGCATTATACAAAGCCTTGGTGGGCCACACGCATGGACTCACCCATGATGAATTTGTTATATCCCTTCCGTTTAGTCCCTGGATGGTGGGACTGAACAGGGTATATGTTTCACCCACGCCATCTGTGCATGGTGTGGACCCCACCTGACACATGTGTTCATCCGTGTCATCAAGTTAATGCACATGGGACCCACCTTCCCGTACATGTGGATCCACATCGTCTATCCAGTAATGAAGCGGATTCCATTCTTTGGTGGGCCACACATGTGGGACCCACATATGATGTATGTCTTTTATCCTCACTGTCCACTATCTGGTATAGTTAACCCTACTATAGTTGATGTTAATAAGTCCTATAGCTGTCATCCATCCGTTTGCAATTTGTGAGGCCCACCCCACACATGCAGCATGTGTGGGGGTGGGGCCCACCTTGCTATATGTATTCTATAACCACACCATCCGTGGAATGAATGTCTAGGGGCTGGGTGTTTGATTATATATATATAATAATATATAATAATAAATAATATAAAATAATAATATATAATATTATATAATATTATATAGTGGCCCCCACGTGGGACCCACGTTTGTGAAAGTGGCTTGGCTGGTGTATGCTTACACCAGCTATATAGATGTTGTTTATAATATAACAACACATTATATTATTATATAATATATATTGCTGGTGTAAATCTTGTGGGCCACCACGTAGACCCCCACCCTGATTTATGTATCTAATCTCCATTGTCCAAACATATGGGGTGGTGGGACCCACCTTGATGTATATGCTCTATATCCACACCGTCCATCTGGACGGGTGGTGTGAGGCCACCATGATGTATTGTTTCTCTAATCCGTCCATCAGTACGACCCCCATGATGTATATATTTCATCTAACTGTCCACACTGTTGGTGGGACCCACCTGGACGTAGTGTTGTATCCACTTCGTGCATACATGGTCCCATGTGAGGTATGTATTTCCTCCAACTGTCCATCAGTTGGACGAGTAGTAAGGTTGTTGTAGCAATGCCAATAAGTTTTGTGACCCACCATGATGTATTTTCATCCACACTGTCCAATAACCGTGGGTCCCAGCATGATGTATGTGTTTTATATCCATGCCATCCGTCCATGTTGTTGGGTGTAATGCCCGAAAAATCCGGGGTCGAGCATAAGCTCCACTCCCAAGTTTCAATGCATCACTTATGCAACATAGATAATGATGATTAAATGTTGTTCATATCATTGCATGAAACATGAGTGGGATTATACCAAAACAGTAATTCATACTCCAGATCAGTTTATATAACGCAAGCGGAAGACTGAAGATATATCTAAACATATATGAGTTCAAAAGATCTCTGTCGAACCCCAGAGTATGAATACATCACTGAGTCACCATATACATGTATTAGTTTAAAAAAAAATCAAAATGTGGTGAAATAGTTTCAACTAGAATGAAAAGCCCTATAGCCTCGTCGATCATCACGGCCTAAGAAAAACCGTCAGAAAACTGTATATACGAGAACTCGTCCTGATCGTCGTAGTAATCAGGCTCCACCTCCTGAATCACGTCGTCATCTGCAGCTAAGACAGAGTCTGGTGGGTGTTCAGAATACCGTCCCAGAACGTGGGAGTGAGTGATCAACTCAGTGGAAGCATAGAGCAAAGATTAACATGTTATCAATTCAGTCAAGCAATAATGATAAAGCAGACATATCAAACATTCCTAGATACTCTTATTAATGCAAGGATGAAATTTTTTCATAATGCATGCCCTCGCTTACACTCCCTCGTGCGACACCATCTTACGTCCGCGGCATGCTTTCTTTCCTCTGTGCTCTACAACCCGAGACACATGCAGTGCGATGTTATGAACGTGATTACCGAGTTATTATTAGTCTTTTTCATACAGCAGGATTGAGAAGCTAAGGTACCTCCCTTATATCATTACCCAAACGATTATCCATTCTAGGGTCATCAGTCCTAGACAATCTCATACGACATTATAGTTCTAGATCGCTGTAAAGGGCTCGTCACCAATCAATATAGGTCTAGTTATATCTCCTATACTGCAATAAGGCTCGTCGTCCCAATGCAGTTTTAGGATATACTCGAGGTCACTACAAAGGGCTCGTCACCAATCAGAGTAGGCCGACAGCTCCAATATAGTGTCTCATACCACCATAATCCGCTCATGAGTCTAGGTGCTCACTAGTCACTACGGGGAGGCTCGTCGCCTCAGCGTAAGATGAAAGCTCGACCACGGTGTCCCATACCACCATGTCCGGCTCATGAGTCTTTGCAGATCGAGGTACCAAGGTTGATGGGATTACACTGGTAAGTTTAGTACCTTAGATTCAAACAGGAGTGTCCATACATGATGAACATACATCGGATCAATCGGGTTACTTGATGATCTCGACTAGCACGATCGCATGTTGAGTTGATCGAAATGAAATGCATAAGCACCCCGTGTGGCCAAACCACTGCCGACAACTCTAATACGGCTCGAGTTCGTCAAACACGTCTTACGTGGCGAATAAATCTTAACCACAAATTCAAGCCTGTTAATGATTGCGTGGACCATAACATGGTCTCAGTCACATACAATATCAATAATAGACATTTGATTCAAATTTCACCTTCATATGAGCATGTTATGAAATATAACTTAAACATGAATACAATACATGGAGGAAATCATACACATAGTTAACTTGAATAAAACAGACTAAACAAGTTATGGAGGAAATCATACACATAAGTAAGGTGATTGAGATTCATATCTCAATACCCTTAAAAATCATGCTTTACCAACTATTAACCCATTCAGGTATTTACACAAATACTTAGACTACACTATTCAACATACATCACATATGTTGGCATATTGCATATTTAGGCAAATCCTTTTGCTAAGGAGTTGTCGCATACGTAACGAGCATATACTAACAACAATTAATCATGGCAGTCACAACATCAGATTCCATATGCATAGAAACATTTTAACAAACACATGGAATACTCTATTTACAACTTAGACAATACATATTCGTAAAACAGAACAGATAGTGCATTTGGCATGTCTAATAGTATCCACATCAGTAATAAATCATTATATGACATTAAAAGCTTTGAAAACCATAATCTATAGATCTATAATTCGCACCTTACTTCGATAAACGCGTAACGAATTCAGTTCGTTCACTCACGCTTCGTCTACGGCCCAACGGAAATAGGTTAGCTATTACATCTCTTTAACTAGTTTAAACCCTAGAACTGATTAGGGTTAGGTTTTCTTAGCCAATAGTATATTTGAAATCACCGGAATAGCAATCCGTTAGCGATAAATAAGCACGTGGAGTAATGGGAATTGAATCCCAAGAGTAGCTCCCACTTCTCTCTCACTTTCTCTCTCTTTACTCTCTCCTCTTTCTTAGGGTTGTAGGAAATTCGTATGGTGAGAGAGGGTGAGGGTTTCCAGCCCTTATATAGGCCCAAAACTGATTGAATTAGCCCTAGGGCTAAGGTATACTTGGGTTATAACCAAATCGGGTCTGCTTCGATCCAACGGAACACTTCTGGAGGTCCTCTTACTGAATGCGGTCAAGCTCATAGATGCTGGATCTTGATCAAGTTAAGTTTTCAGTTCGATCGGGTTTCTAAATCGACCAAGCCGGACTAGTTTCAGCTCACTGGTCTCCGAAACTCAATCAGGGCAGTACTTTGACATGTATGGGACATCTTCTCTGATCCGAGGGTGAATTTGGGTCAAAAACCAATGGTCAGAATGCTTATAAATGGCACACAAGCGATGCGACTCAGATTTCTTAAATTCATATTAAATTTCTTAAAAATCTTCACTTTTTCACACTCTTCACTTTGGACTCAAGGAAACAGTCTCAAGACATCGTTTGGTCGTGATTTTTGAGGTGATAGTCAAGTCCATCTTGGTGGTCAATATCATTTAAGTTCATTGCTATCGGACTTTCGACGTGTGGTCTAGGTCTGATATAAAGTTTCAAAGTTCTCCCAAGGGCAACCGGGTTTAGAGTTGGATTCTAGATTTTAGGGTAATGTAGCGTTAACGATTCTACATGTTTTGGGTCGTACAGATCATATTTGAAGTGATTAGTGCTAATTTCACAGGTGATATAGGTTAGCACTTAGTTAATTCTCGTCTAGTTTCTAAAGGATTTAGTCTTGAGGGATTTCTTCTTGAGTTAATACTCGGGTCTTTGTACGGATTTTTTTCGAGTCTTCAATCTACCCCCTTAAAAAAAAATTATCCTCAAAATTAATACCTTTTCGTACTCCTTGAGAATCTACGGGTAGTTCTTTCTCACTTCATCTTCTATTTCCCAAGTAGCTTCCTCCTCAGTATGGTGTGTCCATAGTACCTTCACGAGTGGAATCACCTTACTGCGCAACACTTTCTCCTTCCTGTCTAGGATACAAGTCGGATGCAGTCCATATGTAGCATCCTCGCTCAACTATACCTACTCCCATCTGATGATGTGTGAAGGATCAGGAACATATTTCTTCAGCATAGATACATGAAATACGTTGCGTACACCTGCGAGTGGTGTGGGTAAAGCCAAGAGATACGCTACTGCCCTCACTCGATCTAGAATCTGAAATGGACCAATAAACCTCGAAGTGAGCTTCCCCTTCTTGCCAAACCGCAAGACTCCCTTCATAGAAGAAACTCGGAGGAATACATGGTCTCCAACCTCAAACTCCAGCGGTCGTTGCCTCGTGTCGGCATAACTCTTCTGTCTGCTCTGAGCTGTCAGAAGTCGACGCCTGATAACGTCGATCTTCTCTGAGGTCGCTTGTACTAATTCTAGGCTAATCAAACTGTGCTCGCCAACCTCTGCCCAGTAATGCGGTGCTCGACAAGGGCGCCCATACAAGGCCTCGTAAGGAGCCATGCCAATACTCTCCTAGAAACTGTTATTGTAGGCGAACTCTGCATATGGGAGACAATCATCCCAACTATCCTTGAAGTCCAAAACACAAGCCTGCAGCACATTCTCCAAAATTTGATTCACTCGCTCCGTCTGCCAGTCAGTCTGTGGGTGAAACGCGGTACTGAACTTTAACTTCACACCCATCGCTTCTTGGATACGAGTCCAGAAGATAAATGTGAATCGCATGTCTCTGTCTGACGCAATCTCCAAGGGAACTCCATGCAGATGAACTATCTATTTGATGTATAGCCTGACCAACTCGTCTGCAGAGTTCGTGACTCTGATCGGAAGAAAATAAGCCTAATTCGTCAATCGGTTGACAATCGCCCATATAGAATCATGTCCCTTCCTCGTCTTCAACAGCCCTGATATAAAGTTCATAGAGATGAAGTCTCACTTTCATTCAGCTATGGGCATGGGCTGAAGAGTCTAGAAGGTCGGCGATGCTCTGCCTTAACCTGATGGCATGTGAGACAACAGGATACATACTCTGCTATGTGAGTCTTCATGTTGTCCCACCAGTACGACCTCTTCACATCTCAATACATTTTCATGCTTTCAAGATGCATTGCTAGCTTTGAATTGTGGGTTGCCTCAAGAACTTCTCACCTCAACTCAGGAATGTTTGGGACGCATAGGTGGCCACGATAATGTAAGCCCCCATCCGTACCAACAGTCCACTCTGAGTCCTCATCTGTACAAACCCGCTCTTTCATCTTCACCAAAAGCTCATCGTCTGCCTAAGCCTCGATGATCCTACCATCAATGAGGGGCTATATACGAACATGTGCGATGACTTCAAATGGCTCCTCCAGAGTTGGCTTCTGCTTAAAGTCACGAACAAACTCTAGCATATCCCACTCCTCAATCATCAGCGAAGCCGTAAATATGATAGCCTTCTTGCGGCTCAACGCGTCTGCCACAAGGTTCTCCTTGCCAAGATGCTAGGAGACCTCGAACTTGAAGTCCTTCAAGATTTCCATCCATTGGCACTGCCTCATATTCAAGTCCCACTGAGTGAATATATACTTAAGTCTCTTGTGGTAGTAAAAGAGCTCAAACTCCTCTCCGTAGGGGTAATGTCTCCAGAGCTTTAATGTAGATATGACCGCTGCTAACTCGAGGTCATGCGTAGGGTAATTCTCCTCATGTTTCCTCAACTATCTTGAGGCATATGCAATCACCTTGTCCTTCTGCATAAGAACACAACCTAGACCAACGCGAGATGCATTAGTATATATCGTATACTTAACCCCTTGCTCTGACAATACTAGCACAATGGCGAATTTCAGTCTGTCCTTCAGCTCCTGAAAAGATGCTCCTACCTTCTCATTTCAGGCGAACTTTAAGTCTTTTCGAGTCAACTGAGATAAAGGTCTGGCTATCTTTGAGAAGTCCTAAATGAAGCGTCAGTAATAGCTTGCCAGACCAAGAAAACTCCTCACCTCAGTAACCGAACCAGGCTGTTTTCACTCCTGAACCATGGCTACCTTAGCAAGGTCCACTGTTATCCCTTCCTTGGACGATACAGTCCTAGGAACTTGACTTCCTCCAGCCAGAAGTCGTACTTCTTGTACTGTGCAAATAACTGGTTCTTCCTTAGAGTATCCAAGACTGCCTGTAGGTGCCTCTCATGCTCTTCCCGACTCACAGAGTATATTAGAATATCGTCGATAAACACGATGATGAATCAGTATAGAAATGGCCGAAGCACCCGGTCCATCAAGTCCATGAACACGGCCGGTGCGTTCGTAAGACCGAACAACATCACGAGGAACTCGTAATGACCAAAGCTGGTCCTAAATACTGTCTTCTGCACATCTTCATCCTTGACGCGCAACTGATGATACCCTGACTACAAGTCAATCTTTGAAAAGTACCGCGCCCCTTTCCACTGATCAAACAGGTCGTATATCCTGGGCAAAGGATACTTATTCTTCACGGTTAATTAGTTTAATCAATACATAGCCACAACGACCCATCTTTCTTCTTGACAAACAACACAAGTTCTCCCCAGGGAGACACACTTGGTTGTTTGAAGCCCTTTTCACCAGCCCATCAATTTGTTTCCTCAGTTCCTCCATCTCACATGACGGCATACGTGTAACACCCTAAAAATAGGGGGTCGAGTAGAAACCTGACTCCCGAGTTCCAGACCATCACTTATGCAACAAATATGCTGATGATTTAATGTTGTCTGAGTTAGTGCATTAACATGAGTAAGATTATACCAAAACTGCAATTCATACTCCAGATCCAGTGATAAAATACAAGCGAAAGACTGAAGATTACATATATCATTGTATGGAAAAATAAAATAATCTCAAACTATCTCCAAAGTATGAATACATCTCTGAGTCACAAATACATATAGTAAACCAAAAATCAAAATGTCATATGGTCCAACTAGCAAGTCCCGCTGATCCAGGCCACCTACGCAAAGCCGTCAGCAAACTGCATATACGAGAACTCGTCCTGATCCTCGTAGTAATCCAGCTCCACGTCCTGAATCGCCTCACCACCTGCATCTAAGACAGAGTCTGGTAGGGGTTGTAAACACCGTCCCGTAACGTGGGAGTGAGTGATCAACTCAGTGGAATCATAGAGCAAAGATTAGCATGTCATCAAATCAATCACACGATAATAGTAAAGAAAGCAATCAGACAATCCTAAATACTGTTGTTAATGCAAGCATGAAATGACATGATGGATGCCCTCACCGACATACTCCCTCATGCGACACCATCTTACGTCCACGGCATGCTTTCTTCCCTCAGTGCTCCACATCTTCAAGGCACATGCAGTGCGATGTGGATATGATTACCAAGTTGTTATTGGTCCTTTCATACAGCAGTATTGGGAAACTAAGGTACCTTCCTTATATCAATCCCAACACAGATCCTGTCTAGGGTCGTCACTCCTAGTAATCTCATACGATGTTATATTTATAGGTTGCTGCAAGGGTTGTCAGGGCTGTTGCTCGCACTCGTTGCACCGCTTCCCCATCACCTTATCAATACAAGCCTATTTGTACTCTTGTCGCTACGGAAGGGTCGTCACCTCCCGTAGACTCAGAATACGCTCGAGGTCACTACATAGGGCTTGTCACCAATCAGTGTAGGCCGACAGCTCGAATATAGTGTCCCATACCACCACAATCAACTCACGAGTCAAAGGTGCTCATTGGTCACTACGGGGAGGTTTGTGGCCCCAGCGTAGGCCGACAACTCAACCACAGTGTCCCATACAACCATGCTCAGCTCATGAGTCTTTATGGATCAAGGTACCATGGTTATCAGGGGTTCCACTGGTAAGTTCAGTACCCTAGGTTCAAGAAGTTATGACCAGTACAAGGTGAACAATCAATGGCCAGTCGGGTTGCTTGACGAGCTCGACTAGTATGAGCGCATCTCAAGCTGAGCGACATGAAGTGCATAAAATACTTCATGTGGCCTAACCACTGTCGATTGCCCAAAATACAACTCACGTTCATCGTCGTGTCCTTCGTGGAAAATAGAAGCAAACCATGAATTCAATCAATTACCGACTACCTGGACTAGGTTATAGCCCCAAGCACTTGTATTGACATCAATGAACATATAAGAGTAATAGAAATGAAATACGGACAATCCAAGCATGTTATCAACATGTTATACATACAACGCAAGCAAATCAACCAAAAACACATGTATTCCATACATATAAGGAAATCAATTCAATAACAACATGGAGGAAATCATGCATATCATCATATTAGTTGAGAATTCAATCTCAAGACTAATCTACAACAACATTTACTCAATACATACTAGCATAAACATTTATACAAACACTTAGTCTACACACTTTAGTCTACATAGCGTATGTCGACCCAAAGTGCGCATTAGGGCGAATCTCTTCGCCAAACAGATCATACATGCATATCTAGTATAATAACATGACAAATAAACATGACAATCATTTTTACAAATATACGGACATATACAGTATTTCCTACAAATACCTAAAATACCCTAAATCTCATATTTTTCGTACGGAATTGAAATGGAAAACGGACATCATGTTCTACATGTCAAGAGGAGTTCTCATCGATAATCTACTATTAAACGACATTGAAAGCTTTGAAATCAGTCAATCTAAGTGTCTAAAATCCTCACCTTTCGCCATAGACGTGTATTGATTCGAATAGAAAGTTTACGCTTCGTCAACGGCGATATGACGACCTATATCACAAGATGAATCAGCTACTTCGCTAATTGTATCTATGGAATCCCCAAAATAGGTTGAAGTTAGGGTTTTCTTACCTAGAAATGAGTTGGAAACACCAGAAGAGTGATTAGAATACGGTGTTCAAACACGTGTAGAAGCTGGATCAAGTGGCAGGAAGTTTCTCTCACGACTCTCTCACAATCTCTCCCTTTCTCTCTCTTCTCTTTCTAGGGTTTCTTACAAATTTGGATGGGAGAGATATGAGAGGGTTTAAGGTCCTTAAATAGGTTAAAAACTCACCCATTTAGACTTGGAACAAAGGTATACTTGGGTTATAACCAAATCGGGTCATTTCCGATCCAAAAGAGCATTTCGGGAGGTCCCCTGGCCGAATGCGGTCGGACTTAAGCTCATGTATATTGAATCCTACTCACATCAAGTTTTTAGTTCGGTAGTGTTCCCAGATCGTACATGGCAGACCAGTTTCAGTTCAGCGGTCATGGAGACTCGATCGAGGATTCCAAGTACACTGACCTGGGTGAGAAATGTTCCCTGATCCGAGGGTGTATTTGGGTCAGATTTCGACGGTGTGAATGCTTATACTTAACCCGTAAGCGAAACGTGCCAGATTTATTTAAATCTCATTTAATTTTTAATGAATTTCACTCTTTCTCACACTCCTTGCTCCAAGCTCAATGAAATAGCCCCAGATCATCAGTTGGGCTTGATTTTCGAAACGATTGTCAAGTCCAGCTAAGCGGTCATAACGCTATGAGATTAAAGATATCGGACTTCCAACGCGCGGTCTAAATCCAACATGAAGTTTCAAAGGGTTCCTGAGAGCAAACGGGTTTAGAGTTTGATCCTAGATTTTAGGCTATTATAGCGTCATTGCTTATACAAGTTTTGGGTCTTGCAGAACCTATTTAAAGTGATCAGGGATAATTTCACAGCTAATCTAGCATAGCGCTAGTGAACTTACGCTTAATTTCTAAAGGAATTAATCTTAAGTGATTTCTGATCGAGTTAGTACTCGGGTCTCTGTACGGATTTTGTCAAGGCATTACAATACGATACATCGGTAATGAAATGGGTGTCGCACCTGGCATGAGATTGATAGAAAAATTGATCTCACGCTGCGGAGGTAAACCAGGAATCGTCGTGAACACCTCCTCATAATCCTGAACTACGGGCATATTTTCAATTGTCGGGCCATCAACATTCTTCAGTAAGGAAGCGTAACAACTCATCCGAGAAGGGTGACTGACCTGAACTGGGAAAGTAAAAGCTGTGCCCTCAGGTCTATAGGCTGTCATCACTCTGGCCTCGCAATCAATTTCCACTAGCATCCTAGCGAGCCAATCCATACCAAGAATGACGTCGTAATGTAACAGAGGAAAGACAATCATGTCGACTAATACGGTCCTGCTCCCTAAGTTTATCAGGCAGCTCTTGTAAATCTTAGTAATATCAGATAATGTCCCAGCAGTGGTGATAACCCTCACTCCTTTCGTAGGAGCAGTATCCAATCCCAGTCGCTTGACTGTCGAGCATGAAATCATAAAAGTAGTGGACCTGGTGTCCACCGGTAAGAAAAATGAAGTACCTTGGATATGAGTTGTTCCCTCGAATGACCTCGGTGCTAGATCTGCACCCTTAGAAGTCTCAGCTGTAAGTGCATGCACCTGAGCCTGCTGCGGGCGGTTCAGCTGTGGTACCATAGGCCATTGGGGCGGCCTAAATCGGGGTGCCGGCGGTCGAAACGATGGATGTGCAGGTGCAGTACGTAGGGGTGGAGTCGATAGAGCCTGAGGGTGAGAGCGGTCTATCTTCTACGGTGGCGTAAACCTGCTGTCTCTCATATGCATAAAACAGCTCTCCACTGCATGACCTGGTCTGCCACAGTATGTACATGTCACACTAGGTCGCCTCATCAGAACTAGTGGAGCCACTATCCTGGGAGGAGAGTCAGTATGGGTCCTCTTGCCGAGGAATGGCCTTCTTGACATATCTGGTCATGGCCTAAGGATCATAGGCCCGCGAGAACGTGACAATCGATCCCCGTCCTGCTCTGCTCACATAGACATGTGTACTAGCTCAGCATAAGAGGGTATGCTAGCACAGCACGTCTTCGAGGGAATGTCGGGTAGCAGGCCCTCAAAAAAATGCCGCATCCGCATCTGTGTATCAGCAAGTACAGTCGGGACGTATCTGCCCAACTCCGTAAATCGGTGCTCGTACTCTGTCACTGACATGCCTCCCTTTTTGAGGCGTAAAAATTCATTCTCCTTCTCATGCCGGTACGTAAGGGGATAGTATCTCTCATCGAAGTAGGTCTCAAATGCTGCCCACGTCCATACATCGTCATCTGCCACGATCCGTAGGACACTATCCCACCACATGTTGGCTTCCTTCTCCAACATAAAGGTAACCAACTCAACTTGCTCCGGCTCTGTACAATGTAGCATCCTCAGCATCTTAGAGATGCAGTCTAGCCAATATTCATCATCCTCGGGTCTGTGAGAACCTAAAAATGTAGGAGGCCGCAAGCGTTGGAATCACTCTATGAGGCCACTCGTACTCGAATTCCCTGTAGGGTATACAGCGGGTGTAGGTAATGTCACACACTCATCCCGAGCAGAAGGCCCTATAGCCTCAGCAGGGCATATAGATGGTGAAGGTGGAGTCATACCCCCACCCTGAGCTAGGGCTCCTACAATGGTGGCTAAGAGCTACTATTGCTACTGGTGCCGCATCTGCTGCTCCTACTGGTGCATCATCGTCAACAACAGTTCCAACCTACCCGTAGGTGGAACTGACTGAGGCACATGCTGCATCGAAGAAGACGCACGGTTCTACTCACGAATCGGTGGTGTGTAAGGTGACGGCCCAACTGTAGGACCAATCGAAGGTTGAGACTCAGGCATAGTCTCACGAATCGGGCCCAAACCAGGGTCCGCACAACCATCACTCAGGGGAGGTGCTTGGTCCATCGAATCACCCAATTTGAGGCATGTCGTGCTCCATGTGAACTTAGTTAGCATTCCCTACAAAACATAGGGTGCAACTTGCGTAAGATGTAGCATAGCAACACATAATCCTTTAAGCATTTTACACATTTCAGAGAAAAAAGTCTGCATGCATTTCATTTACCAAAATTTATCACAATACATGGAATACAGTGTTCATGGATCATGATAGGAAATGCAGGTGAGCTAATACAACCAGGACTTCAAACATTTAAAACATCCTAATAGTTACTACTTTACTAAACCTAACAACATAAATCACCAAGACACTAATATCCTACAAACAATAAACAAGCTATGGGGCAACAACATGGATGACTAAGTATCCAAATCTGGTGATGGAAAAGGGACACCCTTATCCTACAGGCAGCACAAGATAGTCTTCAGAGTACGAGTCACCTTCTTGAACTTGTGTTTCATGAGGCCCCAAAGATCCATGATATCCTGTCATAGGACAGCCTGGCCCTCCTCAAGTCTAGATATATGGGCTTCCCTAGCGGCCTGACTAGCGTCTTGCTCCGATGCCGTAGGAGGAGGGCTCTCACTCGTGTCCTAAGCCTCTTCTTCCTCCTGTTCTTCCTCTTCTTCTATTTCAGCCCCGTCTTCTCGTTCACTTTCTTCTTCTTCGCTCTCAGTTTCATCCTCGCTTTCTTCAAGTTGGGCTTGTTATTGCTATGGTCCGATATTCATCTAATCGAGAGTGGTCTCGTTAATGTAATGAATCAGTGTTGGTAATTTTGCCCTAAGTCTGTAGCCAAAATTGAGTGTAATCTTGCATATAAGTCGACCAAAGGGGAGCGACTCAGTCATTCTTCTTAATCGCTTGATGAGGATTATCTATCGCAGTACAAACGTAGGCACGCACTACTTTGCTCCCTGCCCCACTTGGTACAGGAAATCCACCATGAGACGTGTGCACTCACTGCGATTGCTCCACTTAGGGTAGACGTTGAACGTGCAGATGTGGTGAAGCAGACAGAAGTTGCCCGTCATATTGGTCGCTAAGAGGCTCTTATTATGCTGCCACTGAACCAGTCAACCACATAGAAATCTAGTGCGGCGATCCCTTTCACGTATACTATTCAAATTCCTTTCACTTGTATGTACCTCGCCAAGTGGCACATTCAGGAGCCGAGATATTAAACCAACGTTGATTATGGCCTCCCGATCTCTGCCAAAGGAGATCTTGAACTATAAGGGCTCTAGCGTAGGCTCTCGAATGTGGGCATAGAAGGCTCGGACAGTGCTCACGTTTGCACGAGACTCACCTTCAAATAGCGGACCCCACCTGGCCTCTTCCAAGTGCTCGAACAAAAAGTATTCTCTGAAGAGTTGCCCATCCACATGCGCTTCAAAAAGGACCCTACAGCCCTCATAGACTCCATGAGATAGCTTTGCCAACAAAGCTCTTCCAAAGGGAGCATGGGGATCAAGACCCCGCTTAGTCTGTAACTCTCTACCAGGGCTTGTACTCACGGCGACTCCTCTTGGTCTCCTCGAGCGAGCGGGGCGACTAGGCCCAGCATCATTTACAAGAGCTCTTTGCTTTCCCATAAGAGAAAGAATGGTGGAAATCGAGAATAGGGCCGCATTAACCTCCAAGAAAGCTATGGAAAAGTGAAGAAAAGGATGAAAAGGGATGAGATCTTTGGGTCTCCACGGATTTGGGCCTTATAAGAGGGTGTAAAGGCTTAAATGAAAAGGGATAGAGAATAAAAATGACAGAATAGGATGGGTTAGTGGGTTTACAGGAATTTGAGGCTCAAATGGGGGATTTGAGAGCTCAAATGAAAGGAAATGAGAGGGTTGGGTGATGGGTATGGCTGAGAACGGTGGAGGGATGTAGAGCTTGAAGAAAAATGAGGGAAGGAGGGATTGGAAGGATGATTTGAGAGGGGAATGAGCAATTTTGAAGAAAAAGAAGAGCTTGAAGGGTGAGATTGTGAAGAGAAGGGGTGATAGGGGATGCTTTAAACATTCAACCATGGACTAGTGGGCCACATTAGACCCCAAAGGGAGTCGGCCCGATGGCCCGACCCTATCTGGCCCGCCGGTCGGCGAGGTCCTCTCCGGTCACTGACCTCTCCGACGAGGGCTCGCCATTTGGGCGAGGTCCTCCCCCACCCCTGGGTCCAGAAAAGTATGGGTCCCACCTTGGGTCCCCCTGAAAGTGGCCCGTTTAGCCCCCGCTTCCGATTCAAGTCGTTTTGGGTCGGGCCGTTTTAACACAAATCTGATATACATCCACATTTACCGATTTGGGTCGGTACCACGGTTAATGGGAGTTTCACTGGTAAGCTTAGTGCCTTAGACTCAAACAGTGGTGACCAAACATGGTGAACAAACATCGATCAATCGGTCAAGTGTACGTTGAGCTGAACGACATCGAATGCATAAGCACTTTGTGTGGCCTAACCACTGCCGAACACCCTAAGCATGACTCAGATTCGTTAAACTCATCTTATGTGGTAAAAACAACCTCAACCACCATTTAGAGTACGATTATCGATTACCTTGACTGTAGCATAGCCCCATTCACATAGAGATTCAATATTAAGCATATGAGATATATCCAATATAACTTGAATGTAAATACAGTACATGGAGAAAATCATATACATCTTTCACATGTTACATCTAAGTTAATCAATCTATGAAAGAAATCATACACACATTTAACATGGATAATCTGCGTTACATGATTCATGGAGGAAATCATACACTCAAATATTATGGTTGAAATCTATATCTCAACCATCTTAGAAATCACATTTTACTAACTACTAACTCATTTAGGCATTTAAACAAACACTTAAATTACACTATTCAACATACATCACGTATGTCGACACCGATGCATATTAGGGCAAGTCCTTTCACCAAGGAGTTATCGCATACATATCAAGCATACAATAATGACAATTTTCATGGCAACCAAAACTACATATTTCGTACATATACAGGTATTCTAACATATTCATGAAATACGCTAATTACAATATAAAGAATACATATACGAAAATCAAAACGGATAGCACATTTGGCATGTGTAACGGCAAGCACAACATGAATAAATCATTATCTAACATTGAAAGTCTTGAAAACCATAACCTAAACGTATATAGTCCACACCTTAAACCAGAAAATGCATAACAGATATGATTTAGACGACGAGTCTTCGTCAATGGCGGATAGGCAACCTAAGCCATGAAACAAGTTAGCCATAACTTCATGTAAACAATTCTAGGCTTCAAAATAGGTTAGGGTTAGGATTTCTTACGTAAGAACGAAGTTAGAATTGTCGGAAAAGCGATTAGATCGTGATGGTTAAGCACGTAGGATAGTAGGGTAGGATAGCAGGAAGATTGTAACACCCCGGATTTTGGCCAACCTGAAATTAGATGTCCTTAGGCAACGGGTCAACCATTTCACTCTCAATGATCAATCCCAAGGTCTAAAAATCAATTTTTTCCTGTTTCCTTCAAAATCTCACCCTTCACCACCTCATTCTTCGAATTTCTCTAAGTACTTCCATATTAGACACAAATCCTCAAGTTTAAATAGTAAAGACCACTAATCCTAAGGTCTTCATGATGAAGAACAATACCGAAGCTAAAACTTATCGTGAATAGTAAATAACTAGGTAAAATGGACTTTTTCCTTAACCTTTTGGAATCTAACAAAATAAATAGGTTAGTTGGATAGAATAGCGTCTCCTACCCCAAAATCATATGTTATACGCCGTATAAATTCATTTCGGTTTGCAAACTGGCCCCAAAACGCCTCGAAAGGAGTCGTGGGCCTATCCAAGCCCAAATACAATGAACCAAGGTGGGCCCCATACTTTTTTGGGACCCTGGGGGCAAGGGGGGAACCTAGCCCATATGGCCGGCATCGCCGGTTTGCGATTTCATCGGCGATGGCATCGCCGAGTCCGTGATGCATCGCCGGTCAAATTCATCGGTTGGGTCCGGCCTTAGGGCTGGAGGTGTTTGGGGGCTAGGGTAGCCCCCTGGTATGCGGGCTGTACCTTAGAACCCCCCAAAAGACGTACTTCCTTCACAAAGTGACCCTCCAAGCTCTCCTTTCGCTCCAAACATCCAATTCTTGGTAAAAACCACCCCTCCAAACTCTTCCTTCTTTCGTTTCCAAATACCCTCACTCCACCCTTCAAATATCATCTCAAACAGAGATCATTATAGGATAATTCCTTTAGAAATCTAATGAGAATTACCTAGCGCTGCACTAGACGACCTGTGAAATTCGCACCAATCACTTTCAATACGATCTGCTAGAGCCAAAACGTATAGGATAGGTGACGCTACAATACCGTAAAGCCTGGGATCAAACTCTATTCCCGATTTCTCTCTGGAGCACCTTGGAAACTTTGTATCGACTCTGGACTGCACATCGGAAGTCCGATTGCCCCGAACTTAGACAATCCTGACCGCCTAGTTGGACTTGACGTTCATCTCAAAAATTAAGTCCAACTGATGTCCTGACGCTATTTTACTGGGTTCGCAGTGAAGAGTGTGAGAAATAAATATAATTTATGAAATCAGGCACGTCCGCTTGCACGCTCTTTCTAAGCATTCTGACCATTACAATCTGATCCCAATACACCCTCAGATCAGGGAATATTTTCCACTCAGGTCAGTATACTTGGAATCCCTGATCGAGTTCTCGTAACCGTTGAACTGAAACTGGTCCGCCACGGGCGATCTGGAAATTCGATTGGACTGAAAACTCTGCCTGACCTAGATCTAATGTCAGGGAGCTTAAGTTCGACCGCATTCAGTCACAGGACCTTCAGAAATGCTCCGTTGGATTAGAACAAGCCCTCTTTGGTTATAAAATAAGTATACCTTGGCCCCAAGTCTATTTTAGTCATGTTTGGGCTTATAAAAAGGGCTTAAACCCTTGCTCTTTCATTTCATACGAATTTGGAGAGAGAAGAGAGAAAAGAGAGAGAAAGGGAGGGAGATTTGGAGTTCTCTCCTGGGAGTCTTCCCTGCTGCTCCATTTTCCATAACCGCCGCTTCTGCACCGCCATTCCAGTGTTTTCAGCTCCACTTCTAGGTAAGAAAACCCTAAGCACTTGCTGATTTGGGAAATTCTTCGATTTAAATAGAAAAATAGCTTATGTACTTGTGCATTAGGTCGTATTGACGCTGTTGACAAAGCATATTTGTTCCGTTCGAAACGATACACATCTAAAGCAAAAGGTGCAGATTTTAGACGCTTTGATTGACTGATTTCAAAGCTTTCAATGTCGTTTGATAGTAGATTATCGACGACAACGCTGTTTGACATGTACAACATGCTGTCCATTTTTCGTTTCGTAAATGTATGGAAAATATGAGATTTAGGGCATTTTAGTCATTTGTAGGAAATACTGTTTACATCCATATTTTGTTAAAATGTTTGCCTTGGCTTCTTGTCATGTTAGTATATTAGGAATGCGTGCATGATTGGTTTGGCGAAGAGATTCGTCCTAATGCGCGCTTTGGGTCGACATACGCTATGTAGACTAAAGTGAGTAGACTAAGTGTTTGTATAAATGTTTGTATTAGTATGTATTGAGTAAATGGTTTTGTAAATTAGTTTTGAGAATGAATTCTCAATCCATATGATGTTGTACACGATTTCCTACATGTTTGCTATATGAATTGATTTCCTTTTATGTATGGAGTACACGTGTTAGGTGATTTGCTACTTGGTATGCTATAACACGTGTTAACATACTTGTGCTGTTGAACTTCAATTCCATTACTCTCATATGATCACTGGTATGGATTACAAATGTTTGGGGCTATGCTTTAGTCCTTACAGTCGGTAATGGATTGAATTCGTTGTCAGCTTCTATCTACCTCTGAGGACGCGTCGACGAACGCGAGTCGTGTTTGGAGTTGACGGCAGTGGTTAGGCCACATGAAGTGTTTCATGCACTTCATGTCGCTCAGCTTGAGATGCGCTCGTAGTAGTCGAGCCCGTCAAGTAACCTGACTGGCCAATATATGTTCACCATGTATGAGTCATAACTGCTTGAACCTAGGGTACTGAACTTACTAGTGGAAACCCTGTTAACCATGATACCTTGATCCATAAAGACTCATGAGCTGGGCATAGTGGTATGGGACACCGTGGTCGAGCTGTCGGCCTACGCTGGGGCCAAAAATCTCCCAGTAGTGACCAATGAGCACCCAGACTCGTGAGCAAATTATGGTGGTATGGGACACTATATTCTTGCTGTCGTCCTACACTGATAAGGTGATGGGGGAGTAGTGTAACGAGTGCGAGCAACAGCCCTGTCAACCTTTTGTAGTGACCTCTAGCATATTCTGAGCTTACGGGAGGCAACGACCCTTCCGTAGCCACAAGAATACAAGTAGGCCTGTATTGATAAGGTGATGGGGGAGCGGTGCAACGAGTACAAGCAACAGCCCTTGCAGCCCTTGCAGCGACCTACAAATATAACATCGTATGAGATTACTAGGAGTGACGACCCTAGACAGGGTCTGTGTTGGGATTAATATAAGCAAGGTACCCTAGTTTTCCAATCCGGCTGTATGAAAAGGACTAATAACAACTCGGTAATCATTATCCATATCGCATTACATGTGCCTGGAAGATGTGGAGCACTGCGGGAAGAAAGCATGCCGCGGACGCAGATGGTGCCGCATGAGGGAGTATGCCGGTGAGGGCATCCATCATGTCATTTCATGCATGCATTAACAACAGTATCTAGGAATGTTTGATTAATTGCTTTACTATTATCGTTTGATTGATTTGAGAACATGCTAATCTTTGATCTATTATTCCACTGAGTTAGCTACTCACTCCCACATTACGGGATGGTGTTTTCAGACACCCACCAGTCCCTATTTTAGTTGCAGATGATGGCGCTGCTTGTGAAGCAGAGCCAGACTTGATGATGATGAGGAGGATCCCTCCTTTGTACGTGTTTTGATCGACGGGATTCCAGGGAGGTTGATTAGATGCCTTGACACTTGCCATTTTATATTATTAGAGCACTCATGTATATTCTTTTCTTTTCATTTTTGGAGTATACATGTATTTAATTAACCTGGTAGCATGTTCACACTCTGGAGACTTACAATCAATTATATATTTTTTGTATTTATCACATTCTTCCGCTTGCTAAATTTAACTATCTCTGGAGTATGATATGTTGTTTTGGCTTAATCCCAATCTTTTTTAATGCCTTTTTACAGACAACATGCATTTAACATTATCTATGTTGCATAAATAACATTTTGAAACTCGGGAGCTGGGTTTTTACCCGACCTCCAATTTTTAAGATGTTACAGATGGTATCAGAGCATGATTTGGATTAAAACGAACCTGGGTTATGGTAACACGACGCACACTTATGCACTCTGGCTTAGAAAGGGGGCGATGGAATCTAGAAACCACATTAGAATCCAAAATTTTGCCGGTGGGCGAGATTAACTACCGGAGCATAGATGCACGTGTAAGGTATTGCCCTTAGATTTGGTGTATCCCATGATTTCTAATAACATGTTTAGAAGGTATGTAATTCGAAGTGATCCCAGGATTTTTCTTTTAAATTATACTTAGAAATTCTTCATCTTGGGATTTGAAAATCCCATCTCCTACTTCCCAACACCGGACTCATTTTCCAAAGCCTAAGAAATTAATTTTTTTAATCCCAACCCACCCTCCTACCAAACATGCCGTTTCCTAATCTCGAGGTGGGATTAGCAATGCCAGCTCTTGAGTATACCTTAATGCCACTAGCCAAACAGGCCCTTAGAGTTTTGGACCTAGAGTTAGTATTCCTAGCTTTAGAAAGATCTGACAGTATAGGGGATCCGATAAAGTGATAACATGAACCCTATGACCTCCTTAGCTAGTATGGACATATGAAAATTTTTACTCCTAAGATAAGACTAGGCTACTAGCTGAATTAAGCAGTGTAGCTAAGGAATAGTAGGTTAGATTTGGTTGGACTAGAACTTCATTCCTTCGATAGATCTCCTTAATATTTATAGACTTCTGTTATAACCCTTACGAAAGTTGTTTTCACTTAGAACCATTCATTCTCAGGGGAAAACTTATACATCCCTAACATTGACCTTAGAATGAGTCAGCACGCCCCTTAGGATTCCTCTTAGAATTGCCTTCCCCAAGGGCTTATTGCATTCGGGAATGCGGAATAAAGGAACTGCATATATCAGCGAAGTATTCTCTGTTTGAATCGACTTCCTAATCCTACTAGTTACCAATGAATCCAATGCTCTGATCAAACAGAAGATCAGCATCGACTAGGATTGAGGACTGATACAACAAATTTTCTGTCATCGCAGGGCAGAAGGTTTATGTATCCGGCTCAGACCCACTACATAACTTTTCTTCCGTGTTGGCCCGACCACATACAACCAAAAGTTGTTGCTTTGCCTGTGGGAAATGTTGAGGACATCTAGCCAATAGCGATTAGACCTCTTGCCACAAACTCACATTCGTCCTTGAAATCAACCACAACACCCATCATTTCAGCTCTTTTCTATAACCATAGGTACTAATACCATAGAATGCCTCATTAGTAAGGGAAAACCAATGTAGTGAGAGGTTGTTTCCCATTTCTTGTTAAGGAGAGGCCCTAAGTTGCACCTAGTTCCGATATACGGGTCGAGGCATAGATCCTTGAACCTTAAGTAGAACCGAGTTTTAAGGGGGGTAGAACGTACCGAGCCTAATCTAGTTAGCAATAGCTGACGCAATCGTTGGATCAGAGTAGCGCAGTGGACGCGTGGTTGGCCTCTTCTTCACTGGCCCAGGATCGAAGGAAATCGATTCAGGTTATACGTAAGATTAGGTTGGCAAATAGGACTTGAACCTTCCTTAGGATGTCAATACGAAAGTCTTTCTAGGGACTCATTACCCTTAGCCAATTTCGGGGACAAAATTTTGTTTTAAGGGGGGTAGATTGTAACACCCCGGATTTTTGCCAACCTGAAATTAGACATCCTTAGGCAACGGGTCAACCATTTCACTCTCAATGATCAATCCCAAGGTCTAAAAATCAATTTTTTCCTGTTTGCTTCAAAATCTCACCCTTCACCACCTCATTCTTCGAATTTCTCTAAGTACTTCCATATTAGACACAAATCCTCAAGTCTAAATAGTAAAGACCACCAATCCTAAGGTCTTCATGATGAAGAGCAATACCGAAGCCAAAACTTATCGTGAATAGTAAATAACTGGATAAAATGGACTTTTTCCTTAACCTTTTGGAATCTAACAAAATAGATAGGTTAGTTGGATAGATTAGCGTCTCCTACCCCAAAATCATATGCTATACGCCACAGAAATTCATTTCGATTTGCAAACTGGACCCGAAATGCCTCAAACAGAGTGGTGGGCCTATCCAAGCCCAAATACAATGAACCAAGGTGGGCCCCATACTTTTTTGGGACCCTGGCGGCAGGGGGAACCTAGCCCATGTGGCCGGCATCGCCGGTTTGCGATTTCACAGGCGATGACATTGCTGATTCCGCGATGCATCGCCGGTCAAATTCATCGGTTGGGTCCGACCTTCTGGATAGAGGTGTTTGGGGGCTAGGGTAGCCTCCTGGTATGCGGGTCGTACCTTGAAACCCCCAAAAAGATGTACTTCCTTCACAAAGTGACTCTCCAAGCTCTCCTTTCGCTCCAAACGTCCGATTCTTGGTAAAAATCACCCCTCCAAACTCTTATTTCTTTAATTTTCAAATACCCTCACTCCACCCTTCGAATATCATCTCAAACAGAGATCATTATAGGCTACTTGCTTTAGAAATCTAATGAGAATCACCTAGCACTGCACTAGACGACCTATGAAATTCGCACCAATCACTTTCAATACGATCTGCTAAAGCCAAAACGTATAGGATAGGTGACGCTACAATACCGTAAAGCCTGGGATCAAACTCCATTCCCGATTGCTCTCTGGAGCACCTTAGAAACTTTGTATCGGCTTTGGACCGCACATCGGAAGTCCGATTGTCCCGAACTTAGACAATCCTGACCGCTTAGTTGGACTTGACGTTCATCTCGAAAATCAAGTCCAACTGATGTCCTGACACTATTTTACTGGGTTCGCAGTGAAGAGTGTGAGAAATAAATATAATTTATGAAATCTGGCACGTCTGCTTGTGCGCTCTTTCTAAGCATTCTGACCATCAGAATCTGATCCCAATACACCCTCGGATCAGGGAATATTTCCCACTCAGGTCAGTATACTTGGAATCCCTAATCGAGTTCCCGTAACCGTTCAACTGAAACTGGTCCGCCACGGGCGATCTGGAAATTCGATCGGACTGAAAACTCTGCCTGACCTAGATCCAATGTCAGGGAGCTTAAGTCCGACCGCATTCAGTCACAGGACCTTCAGAAATGCTCCGTTGGATCAGAACAATCCCTCTTTGGTTACAAAATAAGTATACCTTGGCCCCAAGTCTATTTTAGTCATGTTTGGGCTTATAAAAAGGGCTTAAACCCTTGCTCTTTCATTTCATACGAATATAGGGAGAGAAGAGAGAAAAGAGAGAGAAAGGGAGGGAGATTTAGAGCTCTCTCCTGGGAGTCTTCCCTGTTGCTCCATTTTTCATAGCCGCCGCTTCTGCACCGCCATTCCAGTGTTTTCAGCTCCACTTCTAGGTAAGAAAACCCTTAGCACTTGCTGATTTCGGGAATTCTTCGATTCAAATAGTAAAATAGCTTATGTACTTGTGCATTAGGTCGTATTGACGCTGTTGACGAAGCGTATTCGTTCCGTTCGAAACGATACACATCTTAATCAAAAGGTGTGGATTTTAGATGCTTTGATTGACTGATTTCAAAGCTTTCAATGTCGTTTGATAGTAGATTATCGACGGCAATGCCGTTTGACATGTACAACATGCTGTCCGTTTTTCGTTTCGTAAATGTATGAAAAATATGAGATTTAGGGCATTTTAGTCATTTGTAGGAAATACTGTTTACATCCATATTTTGCTGAAATGTTTGCCATGGCTTCTTGTCGCTTCTTGTCGTGTTAGTATATTAGGAATGCATGCATGATTGGTTTGGCGAAGAGATTCGCCCTAATGCACGCTTTGGGTCGACATACGCTATGTAGACTAAAGTGAGTAGACTAAGTGTTTGTATAAATGTTTGTATTAGTATGTATTGAGTGAATGGTGTTGTAAATTAGTTTTGAGAATGAATTCTCAATCCATATGATGTTGTACACGATTTCCTACATGTTTTCTATATGAATTGATTTCCTTTTATGTATGGAGTACACGTGTTAGGTGATTTGCTACTTGGTACGCTATAACACGTGTTAACATACTTGTGTTGTTGAACTTCAATTCCATTACTCTCATATGATCACTGGTATGGATTACAAATGTTTGGGGCTATGCTTTAGTCCAGGCAGTCGGTAATGGAATGAATTCGTGGTCGGCTTCTATCTACCACTGAGGACGCGTCGATGAACGCGAGTCGTGTTTGGAGTTGACGGCAGTGGTTAGGCCACACGAAGTGTTTCATGCACTTCATGTCGCTCAGCTTGAGATGCACTCGTACTAGTCAAGCCCGTCAAGTAACCCGACTGGCCATTGTATGTTCACCATGTATGAGTCATAACTGCTTGAACCTAGGGTACTGAACTTACCAGTGGAAACCCTATTAACCATGGTACCTTGATCCATAAAGACTCATGAGCCGGACATGGTGGTATGGGACACCGTGGTCGAGCTGTCGCCTACGCTAGGGCCACAAACCTCCCCGTAATGACCAGTGAGTACCCATACTCGTGAGCAGATTATGGTGGTATGGGACACTATATTCTTGCTGTCGGCCTACACTGATAAGGTGATGGGGGAGTGGTGCAACGAGTACGAGCAACAGCCCTGGCAGCCCTTTGTAGTGACCTCGAGCGTATTCTGAGCCTACGGGAGGCGACGACCCTTCCGTAGCGACAAGAGTACAAGTAGGCCTGTATTAATAAGGTGATGGGGGAGCGGTGCAACGAGTGCGAGCAACAGCCCTGGCAGCCCTTGCAGTGACCTACAAATATAACATCGTATGAGATTACTAGGAGTGACGACCCTAGACAGGATCTGTGTTGGGATTGATATAAGTAAGGTACCCTAGTTTCCCAATCCGGCTGTATGAAAAGGACTAATAACAACTCGATAATCATTATCCTTATCGCATTGCATGTGCCTGGAAGATGTGAAGCACTGTAGGAAGGAAGCAAGCCGTGGATGCAGATGGTGCCGCATGAGGGAGTATGTCGGTGAGGGCATCCATCATGTCATTTCATGCATGCATTAACAACAGTATCTAGGAATATTTGATTGATTGCTTTACTATTATCGCGGTATTGATTTGAGAACATGTTAATCTTTGCTCTATTATTCCACTGAGTTAGCTACTCACTCCCACGTTACAGGATGGTGTTTCCAGACACCCACCAGTCCCTATTTTAGTTGCAGATGATGGCACTGCTTGTGAAGCGGAGCCGGACTTAATGATGACGAGGAGGATCCCTCCTTTATGCGTGTTCTGATCGATGGGATTCTAGGGAGGTTGATTAGATACCTTGACACTTGCCATTTTATATTATTAGAGCACTCATGTATATTCTTTTCTTTCCATTTTTGGAGTATACATGTATTTAATTAACTTGGTAGCATGTTCACACTCTGGAGACTTACAATCAATTATATATTTTATGTATTTATCACAGTCTTCCGCTTGCTAAATTTAACCGTCTCTGGAGTATGATATGTTATTTTGGCTTAATCCCAATCTTTTTTAATGCCTTTTTACAGACAACATGCATTTAACATTATCTATCTTGCATAGATAACATTTTGGAACTCGGGAGTTGGGTTTTTACCCGACCCCCGATTTTCGGGATGTTACAAAGATCCTCCCACTTCTCTCACACTTTCTCTCTCTTTTCTCTCTTCTCTCTCCTAGGTTTTCCCAAATTCGTATAGGATGAGAGAGTAAGGGTTTAAGGTCCTTATATAGGCCCAAAACTCTCCAAATTAGACTCAGGGCCATGGTATACTTAGGTTATGTCCAAATACGGACTGTTCCATCTCAACGGAGCACTTCTGGAGGTCTTGTTACTAAATACGGTTGGACTTAAGATCTCTAATATCTGATCTAGGTCAAGCTAAGTTTTCAGTCCGGTCGGGTGTCCAGATCGACCGGGCGGACCAATTTCAATTCAACGGTTACGGGAACTCGATCAGAGCTACAAGTACTATGACATGTAAGGGCCACCTATCCTTATCTGAGGGTGAATTTGGGTAAAAATCTAACAGTCAGAATGCTTAGAAATAACGTTCAAGTGGACCGTTCCAGATTACTTAAAAATATATTTAATTTTCTAAAAATCTTCATTTTCTTACTCTCTTCACTCCGAACTCAATAAAATGGTCTCAGGACATCGTTTGGACTTGATTTTTGAGGTGATAATCAAGTTCAACTGGGCGGTCATAATTGTCTAAGTTCATCACTATCAGACTTTCGACGTGTGGTACAAGTCCGATATGGAGTTTCAAAGTGCTCCCAAGAGCAAATGAGAATAGAGATTGATCATAGGTTTCTAGGTAACATAGAGTTAGCAGTCCTACTCATTTTAGGTCTTGCAGTTCATATTTAAAGTGGTTCAAGTCAATTCTACTGAGTATTTAGTTTAGTACTTAACTAAATTCTACCCTAATTATGGCAGAATACGGTCCTAGGGCCATTCTATGTCCCATTTTGGCCACTTCTAGTTATCATATTATTTTAATTCTTTTTTTAGTGGTTTATCATCATGTTTAACCTATTTTCATAAAATTTCATTAGATTTTGAGTTGTAAAAAAATTCTAAAAATTCCATATTCTTCGTCTATTTACGAAACAGGAAACAGACAGCATGTTGTACATGTCAAACGGCGTTGCAGTCGATAATCTACTATTAAACGACATTGAAAGTGTTGAAAACAGTTAATCAAAGTGTCTAATATCTGCACCTTATCTCTTACAAGTATGCGAATTCGAACGGAGCATATACGCTTCGTCTACGGCGAATAGGGAACCTGATTTACGAGATTTATCAAATAACAAGCTATGGAACGAAAGGAACCTCAAATCAGCGACTAAATGGGGTATTTTATTACCTAAAAATGTGGGGAAATCACCGGCGAAGTGATCGGAGCGTGTTGCTAAAGCACGTACAGCACGTGGCACAAGCAGCAGAAAATTCTCCTCCAATCTCTCTCACAAACTCTCACCTTTTCTCTCTCCCAATCTAGGGTTTTTCCCAAATTCGGATGGGAGAGAGGAGTGAGAGTTTCAAGCCCTTTTATAAGCCCAAACTTGCCGAAATAGGCTCGGGAACAAGGTTTACTTAGGGCATATCCAAATCGGGGCTGTTTCGATCCAAAAGTACATTTCTGGTGGTCCCCTGGTCAAATGCGGTCGGACTTAAGCTCATGCATACTGGATCTAGCATACATCAAGTTTTCAGTCCGGCAAGGTTCGCAGATCGCACGTGGCAGTCCAGTTTCAGTTCAGCGGTCACCGCACTTAGATCAGGCCTGCAAATCTCATGATATAAAATAAAAAATTTTCCTAATCCGAGGGTGTAATTTGGCTGAATTCTGACGGTCAGAACGCTTAATACTGACGCGTCAAGTCGTGTGCCAGATTTAAATTTCAAATTCCAAATCTGTCCCTATTCGCACTCTCTTCAGTCCGGGCTCAATGAAATAGCCTGTGATTATCGGTTGGACTTGATTTTCGAAATGATTGTCAAGTCCAGCTAGGCGGTTCTAATGGTCTAAGATAGCAGGTATCGGACTTTCGACGCGCGGTCTAGATCCAATACAAAGTTTCAAAGTGGTTCAGAGAACAAACCTGCTTAGAGTTTGGTCCGAGGTTTTAGAGTATTATAGAGTCATTGGTTCTACTCGATTTGGGTCTTATAGAACGTATTTAAAGTGATCAGGGACTATTTCTCAGCTACTCTAGCGTCGCGCTAGCTAACTTATGCTTAGTTTCTAAAGGAATTAATCCTAAGTGATTTCTTTGGCTATAGAATTGGGTTCTGAGCAATTTTTCAGGTGTTTTAGTTGACCCATTGCCTAAGGACGTCTAATCCCAGATTGGCCAAAATCCAGAGTGTTACAATCTACCCCCCTTAAAACACAATTTCGTCCAGGAAATTGGCGAAGGGTAAGGAGTACTTTTTCTAAGGAAGGTTCAATTATATTTAATGACCTAACCATATGTAAAACCTAACTTAAATGTTTCGATCCTGGGCCAGTGGGGAAGAGGCTAACCATACTTCCGCTGCGCCACTCTGATCGAACGGTTGCCTTGGCTGACCTAACTGGATTGGACTCAATACGTTCTACCCCCTTGGTTTTACTTAAGGTTGAAGAATCTTTGCATCGATTCGTATATCGGAACGAGGCGCAACTTAGGACCTATCCTTGACCTAAAATGGAAACAACCTTTCTCTACATGGTTTTCCTTGCTAATGATGCGTTCTATGGCATTGGTACCTATGATCATAGAGATGAGCCTAATCTCTATTGTGGTTAAGTTCAGGGGCAGGTATGAGTTGGTGGTAAGATGTCTAATTCTCTACTGGCTTTAAGTCCTCGCCATTTCCCAAAGACAATGTGATCCCGTTTGGTTATAGGTGGTTGGGCCATCACAGAAGAAAGGTTGTGTAGTGAGTCTAAGCCGGATACATTGAACCTTCTGTCTAATCAGGACAGAAAATGCATTGTATCAGTTCTTAATCCGAGTCGATGCTGATCTTCTGCTTGATCAGAGCATTGGATTCATTGGTAACCACTAGGATTAAGAAGTCGATTCAAACCGCGAATACTTCGCTGATAATTGCATTTCCTTTACTCCGTGTTCCCGAATGCAATAAGCCCTTGGGGAAGGCAATTCTAAGGGGCGTGCTAGTATATTCTAAGTTCAATCTGAGGGATTTATAAATGTTCCTTGAGAGTGAATGGTTTCTTCCTATGGGCAACAACAGAAGTCTATAAGTCATAAGGGGATCTATCGAAGGAATAAGGTTCTACTTCAACCAAATCTAACCTACAATTCCTTAGCATATACAGGCTTTACACTACTTAAGGTAACTAGTAGGCTAGTCTGTAACTCAGTAGCTATAATCCAAAGCCTAAGATTATACGCTAAATGGTTCCATACCATTACTAATACAGGAAATTGCTCTATCGCTTAGGGTCAAGATTATCTAAATAGAATTAGATTTCCTATATCGTCAGATCCTTCAAATCTAGGAGTGCTAACACTAGGTCCAAAACGCCAAGGGCCTATTGTATGAAACGAAACTACATTTCTAATCCCATGTTGGGATTGGGAGTGGCATGCTAGTCACAATACATGGAATAAAGTTCCACACTTTCTACCTCTGACGTCACTAAACCTAACAACAACAAAACACAGAGATCTCAAACGGTAATCAAACAATCTACAAGACAACGGCACAGATGCCTAATTCTACCAAAGGACTTTACCACAGTCCTGACTTACCTTCTTTATCACTGTCGAGTCTAATACTGTCTGTTGCTCACTAGAGCTCTCTCGGCCATATATTTTCAGTATCCCTTAAGCAAAGAAAATGGAGAAATAGGATTGAGAGGGAGGATGGTGGAAAGAGAAAAAGGCTAAAACAGCTTAAACAATAGCCACAGGAAAGCGGAGGAAATGTGGAGAAATTGTTGCCCAAATGGACTGAAACAAATCTAGGCCCTGTAGAGGGATGCATTAAGCTCCCAAAGGCTGAATTTTCAGAAAGAAAAGAGAATGAAAAAGGGGAATGGAGCTCCTCACGATTTCAGCTCGTTTTGGGGGTTGTAGGAGCTCCAAACGACGAGATTTGCAAGAGGTAGGGCTGCAAATCACTATGGAATGATGGAGTGGGGTCGGTTGTGATCGAAAATGAGATTGGGAGAGGTTTGACATCGAGATTTGAGGGGAAGGCAGCAATAATGTGAAGAAAGGAGAGCTTGGAGGGGCATTTTGTGAAGGAGGTACATCTTTTGGGGGGTTTCAAGGTATGGCCCGCATACCAGGGGGCTACCCTAGCCCCCAAACTCCTCCAGCCCAAAGGTCAGACCCAACGGAAGAGTTTGACAGGCGATGCATAGCCGAATCGGCGATGACATCGCCGATGAACTTGAAAACTAGCCATGGAGGCCATATGGTATGGGTTCCCCCTTCCCTAGGGACCCCAAAAAAGTATGTTTCCCACTTTGGTTCATTGTAGATTGCCCTAGGGGGCCCCAAACATGCATTTAGAGCTTTCCGGGGCCAGTCTGCAATCCCGAATATAATTTCCTATCATGCAGCATATTATTTTGGGGTAGAAGGAGCTAATACATCCATCTAGCCCATTATTTTCTAAAGAAAGAAAACTTAGAGTGGCCTTATGGCCATTTTTCATGAAATTTTACTATTCACTGTAAAATTTTGTCAAAGTATAATTTTATATCATTTTCACATTAGGATTGATGCCTAACATGAAAAGGATAAGAAATAATTGAAGATTGGAGTGGTGAGAGGAAGAATTTTGAAGATTTTAGGTAAAATGGGGATTTTAAGCCCTGACGATTGAATGCAGGGGTTGTGGTTGTCCCACAGCCCAAGGATTTATATTTATAGGTTTAGAATCATTCCAAGAATGCCTTGGTCCAACTACCTACAACCTAGGAGCTATTCGGGTTGCTTCATGCGACCCTAGACGCGCTACGGACTCGATCGCGCGATCGATATGAATAATCTTCGCCTATTGGCGAATCTGCGATCCTATACGTGTTTCTAGACCCTTCTCGCACCCTCCTAAGTCAAAGGAAATGACAGCGTACGTCGCATGACCATAACCCAAGCCTAGCTTAATCCAAATTATGCTCTGACACCATCTGTAACATCCCGAAAATCGGGGGGTCGAGCAAAAACCCAACTCCCGAGTTCCAAAATATTATTTATGCAACATAGATATGTATGATTAAATGTTGTTTGTATTAATGTATTAAACATGAGTGGGATTAAGTCAGAACAGCATATCATACTCCAGAGACAGTTAAATTAACCAACGGAAGACTGTGATATATACCTATAATATATAATTGATTGTAAGTCTCCAGAGTGTGAGCATGTTACCAGGTTATATACATACATGTATACTCCAAAAGTAAGCAAAAAGAATATACATGAGTGCTCTAAAAATATAAAATGATAAGTGTCAAGGTATCTAATCAACCTCCCTGTAATCCCGTTAATCAGAACACGCATAAAGGAGGAATCCTCCTCCTCATCAAGTCCAGCTCCGCTTCTCAAGTAGTGCCATCATCTGCAATCACAAAAGGGACTGGTGGGTGTCCGGAAATACCATCCCGTAACGTGGGAGTGAGTGATCAACTCAGTGGGATAAGAGAGTAGAGATTACCATGTTATCAAATCAATCATGCGATAATAGTAAAGCAGTAAATCAAACATTCCTAATACTGTTGTTAATGCAATTATGACATGACATGATGTATGCCCTCACCAACGATCTCCCTCATACAGCACCATCTTACGACCGCGGCATGCAATCGACCCTCAAGTGCTCCACATCTTCCAGGCACATGCAATGTTATGGTGATATGATTTCCGAGTTGTTATTAGTCCATTCAAACAGCAGGATTGGGAAACTAAGGTACTTCTCTTATATCAATCCTAACACAGATCCTGTCTAGGGTCGTCACTCCTAGTAATCTCATACGAGGTATATTTTGTAGGTCGCTGCAAGGGCTGTCAGGGCTGTTGCACGCACTCGTTGCTCCGCTCCCCCATCACCTTATCAATACAGGCCTACTGTACTCTACTGCTACGGAAGGGTTGTCACTTCCCGTAGACTCAGAATACGCTCGCGGTCACTACAAAGGACTCGTCGCCTGATCAGTGTAGGCCGACAGCAAGAATATAATGTCCCATACCACCATAATCTACTCACGAGACTAGGTGCTCACTGGTCACTACGGGGAGGTTTGTGGCCCCAGCGTAGGCCGAAAGCTCGACCACGGTGTCCCATACCACTATGCCCGACTCATGAGTCTTCGTGGATCAAGGTACCATGGTTAACAGGGTATACAATGGTAAGTTCAGTACCCTAGGTTCAAGCAGTTATGACTCATGCAGGGTGAACATACAACGGCCAGTCGGGTTACTTGACGGGCTCGACTAGCGCGATCGCATCTCAAGTCGAACGACATGAAGTGCGTAAAACACTTCGCGTGGCCTAACCACTGCCGCCAACTCCAAACACGACTCGCGTTCATCGACGCGTCCTTCGTGGCAAATACCAGCTAGCCACGAATTTTCTCTGTTACCGACTGTCTGGACTAAGTATAGTCCCAAACAATTATGAATCCACATCATCAATTCATGTAAGAGTATTGGAATTGAAATACAACCATGTGAGCATGTTAACACATGTTATAACGTACAACTTAAGTAAATCATCTAACTCATGCCTTTCATACATATAATAAAGTTATGCATATCGCCAACATATAGGAAATCATTTCCATCAGCATACTAATTGAGAATTCAATCTCAAACTAAATCATAATGAAATCATCAAACGCATGTTATAACATACCACTTAAGTAAAACATCAAGCATATGCATTTCATACATATAATGAAATCGTACATATGGCTAACCTGTAGGAAACCATTTACACCAGCATAATAATTGAGAAATCAATCTCAAATTAATTCATAACACCATTTAATTCAATACATACTAATACAAGCATTTATACAAACACTTAAACTACACACTTAAGTCTACATATAGTATGTCGACTCAAAGTGCGCATTTAGGCGAATCTCTTCGCCAAACTAATTATGCACGCATTCCTAGTATTCTAATGTGACAAGAAGTCATATCAATCACATCAGTAAATTATGGATGAAAACAGTATTTCCTACAAATGACTAAAATGCCCTAAATCTCATATTCTTCGTCTATTTACGAAACAGGAAACGGACAGCATGTTGTACATGTCAAACGGCGTTGCCGTTGATAATCTACTATTAAACGACATTGAAAGCATTGAAAACAGTTAATCAAAGCGTCTAATACCCGCACCTTATCTCTTACAGGTATGCGAATTCGAACGGAGCATATACGCTTCGTCTACGGCGAATAGGGAACCTGATTTATGAGATTTATCAACTAACAAGCTATGGAACGAAAGGAACCTCAAATCAGCGACTAAATGGGGTATTTTCTTACCTAAAAAAGTGGAGAAATTACCGGCGAAGTGATCGGAGCGTGTTGCTAAAGCACGTACAGCACGTGGCACAAGCAGCAGGGAATTCTCCTCCAATCTCTCTCACAAACTCTTACATTTTCTCTCTCCCAATCTAGGGTTTTTCCCAAATTCGGATGGGAGAGAGGAGTGAGAGTTTCAAGCCCTTTTATAAGCCCAAACTTGCCCGAAATAGGCTCGGGAACAAGGTTTACTTAGGGCATATCCAAATCGGGGCTGTTTCGGTCCAAAAGTACATTTCTGGTGGTCCCCTGGCCAAATGCGGTCGGACTTAAGCTCATGCATACTGGATCTAACATACATCAAGTTTTCAGTCCGGCAGGGTTCGCAGATCGCACGTGGGGGTCCAGTTTCAGTTCAGCGGTCACCGCACGTAGATCAGGCCTGTAAATCTCATAATATAAAATAAAAATTTTTCCTGATCCGAGGGTTTAATTTGGCTGAATTCTGAAGGTCAGACGCTTAATACTGACGCGTCAAGTCGTGTGCCAGATTTAAATTTTAAATTCCAAATCTGTCCCTATTCGCACTCTCTTCAGTCCGGGCTCAATGAAATAGCCTGTGATTATCGGTTGGACTTGATTTTCGAAATGATTGTCAAGTCCAGCTAGGCAGTTCTAACAGTCTAAGATAGCAGGTATCGGACTTTCGACGCGCGGTCTAGATCCAATACAAAGTTTCAAAGTGGTTCAGAGAACAAACCTGCTTAGAGTTTGATCCGAGGTTTTAGAGTATTATAGAGTCATTGGTTCTACTCGATTTGGGTCTTGTAGAACGTATTTAAAGTGATCAGGGACTATTTCCCAGCTACTCTAGCGTCGCGCTAGCTAACTTATGCTTAGTTTCTAAAGGAATTAATCCTAAGTGATTTCTTTGGCTATGGAATTGGGTTCTAAGCGATTTTCCAGGTGTTTTAGTTGACCCATTGCCTAAGGACGTCTAATCCCAGATTGGCCAAAATTCGGGGTGTTACATCTTAGTCCAAGGTAGGAGTTAATACATAACTTAATAGATCATCCTAAAAGAGTTTCTAATCGTTTAGAGTGGGCCAAGCCTATGAATGGGTTCAACACTTAAGCCCTAACCGTTTCTCTTTAAAGACTTCATTATTGACATTCTGAGGAAGATTGAGATCTTATTTAATGACCTAACCTTACGTATAACCTAAATCAATTACCTTCGATCCTGGGTCAGTGGGGAAGGGGCCAACCACGCTTCCGCTACGCTACTCTAATCCAACGGTTGTATTAGCTGTCCTAAATAGATTGGGCTCATAATATTCTACCCCCTTTAAAATTTATGTCTACTCTCAAGGCTCTAAAATCTGTCCTAATCCTTATGTCGGAATGAGGTGCAATTTAAGGCTTATCCTTGACATGAAATGGGAAATAACCTCCCGCTACATTGGTCTTCCTTTGTTAATGATGCGTTCTATGACATTGGTACCTATATTTATAGAAGTGGGCCTAATCTCTATTATTATAGTTAAATTTAGGGGCAGGTATGAGTTGGCGGTAAGATTCCTAATTCTACCCAATAAGGACTCTCACTACGGTCCCAAGTTACCCTCTTTAATACCATAATATAATCTATACATTATTAGCACATAAGGAAGTTGGACAAGGCAGGTTGACGGGCAAACTATCTCTCTAAGTTCATAAGCATAATATGTATGCCAGAATAGTCTGTGATTTGGGACCTCATTTTTAACTGTCTATTTCCCATTGAGACATTCCTAGAGCCTAAAAAGATAAATTTTTATTGGCTGTATATTCTTAACACTCCTCAAAGACAAAGTAATAAACTTTTGGTTGTAGGTGGTCGGGCCAACACGGAAGATAAATTGTGTAGTGGGTGTGAGCCGGATACATAGACTTTCTGCCTAGCCAGGACAGAAAATTTACTGTATCAGTTCTTAATCCTAGTCGATCCCAATCTTCTGCTTGATCAGAGCATTGGATTTATTGGTAACTACCAGGATTAAGAAGTCGATTCAAACCGCGAACACTTCGCTTATATATAATTTCTCTACTCTATGTTCCCAATTGTACTAAGTCCTTGGGAGGATAAATCTAAGGGGAGTGTTGGTTTATCCTAGTGTTCGATCTGAGGGGTATATAAGTTTTCCCCCAAACGTGACTGGTTCTAAGTCAAGTAAGCTTCCTAAGAGTTACTAAAGAAGCCCATAAGTATTAAGGGGATTCAACGAAGGGATGAGGTCTCACTCTAACCTAATCAAGCCAACTAAATAAGTCTATATTCCAATTACCTTAGAACATCAGTCCTTTACATTCCTTAGTATAACTAGTAACTTAGTCTTATCTTATGCATAGCGGCAATTCACTAGTTGTAATCCAAAGTCTATGTTTATCCGCTAGATGGTTTCATATCATTTCTAATACCAGAAATTATTTTATCACTTAGGATCAAAAGTTGTCTAATTGAAATTGAGTTGCTCAGACTTAAATTTTGCTATGCTTGAGCACTACACACATGCTTATACTTGCTAAGAAAGTCCTTGGGTTCATGTTATTCACGTTATTAATTTAGTGAATTTCCTACACTGTCAAATCCTTTGAAATCTAAGCGTACCAACTTTCGCCTAAACTCTGAGCCTGAATGGTTATTAAGTTGTATTACATGGATTGCGTTGCTTAGCCCGCCTCGGGATTGGAATTGACATATTTGGAAGGAGGGTGGGGTGAGATTAAAATTAATTTAATAAGCTTTGGAAAATGAGCCTTGTGTTGGAAAGTGTGAGATGGGATTTTCAAATCCCATGATGAAGAATTTCTAAGTGTAATTTTAAAGGAAAATCTCGGGATTTATTGTTAATTGCATACATTCCAACCATGGCATTGGAAATCGTGGGATACACCCAATCTAGAGACAATACCTTACACATGCATTTCTTGCTACTTTTACAATTCCATTGGCCCTAATCCTACCTATTGTAGTTGATCGAACGGGCCTAAAGTGTCCCATCATTTGGAGGTGGGGTAGGTTATGGGACACAAAAATGTGGGTTTCGTGCCCAAATAAGGGAAGAATAAGGAAGGTGAAGAGTTGTAAAGAATAGTGGTGGATAAGTGTAAGATGTAGAAGAAGATGGAAGCTTGAGTGAATAAAAGTGAGGATATGAGATCATTTTACATGGTCTCGGTTATGTATGGGCTATTCTGCGGTAGTTAATCTCGCCCGCCAACGACACTTGGGATGCGAATGTGGTTTCTAGATTCCATCGCCCCCTTCCTAAGTCAGAGTACGTCAGTATGCGTTGTGTTACCATAACCCAGGTCCAGTTTAATCCAAATCATGCTCTGATACCATCTGTAACATCCTGAAAATTGAGGGTCGAGCATAAACTCCACTCCCGAGTTCCAGAACATCACTTATGCAACATTTTTAATGATGGATGAATGTCAGCTGTAGTAACGCATAAAGCATGAAGTGGATTAAGCCAAAACAGCATACCATACTCCAGAGACAGTTAAATTTTGCAAGCGGAAGACTGTGATAAATATATAAATTGTATAATTGATTAAAGTCTCCATAGTGTGAACATGTTACCAGGTTAACTAAATACATGTATACTCTAAAAATGGAAAGAAAAGAATATACATGGGTGTTTAAATAAAGGCCAAATACCAAGTGTATTGGCATCTAATCAGTAACCCTATAACCCTGTCGATCAGAACTTGCATATAGAAGAAATCCTCCTCATCATCATAAAGTCCGGCTCTGCTTCGCAAGCAACGCTGTCATCTGAAACTAAAACAAGGTCTGGTTAATGTGTATAACACCGTCCAGTAACGTGGGAGTGAGTGATCAACTCAGTGGAAACTATACAGCAAAAGTTAACATGTTATCAATTCAATCAAGCAGTAATAATAAGGCATGCATTCAAACAGGTCCTAGATACTCTTATTAATGCAAGGATGATATGAAGAATGATGCATGCCCTCACCACAATCCCCTCTGTGACATCATCTAACGATTGCGGCATGAATCACTTCCTCAATGCTTTATCACCAACCCCGTTAGCACATGCAATGCGATGAGATGAACATGCTTATCAAGTTCTTATTAGTCCTTTTCATACAACAGGATTGGGAAGCTAAGACACCTCCCTTATATCAATTCCTAACATTGATCCATTCTAGGGTCGTCAGTCCTAGGAATTCTCATACGATCTTACGATTCTAGGTCGCTACAAGGGCTGTCAGGGCTGTTGCGCGCAATCGTTACACCATTCCCCCATCACCTTATCAATACAGACCTACTTATATCCTCAAGACTGCAACAGGACTCGTCGCCCCTATGCAGTGTCAGGATAAACTCAAGGTCACTACAGAGGGTTCGTCACCAATCAATGTAGGCCCACAGCAAGAATATAGTGTCCCATACCACCATAATCTGCTCATAGTAGGGTGCTCACTAGTCACTACGGGGAGGTTTGTGGCCCCAGCCTAGGTCGACCGCTCGACCACGGTGTCCTATACCACCATGTCCAGCTCATGAGTCTTAGGGGATCATGGTACCACGGTTAACGGGAGTTTCACTGGTAAGCTTAGTGCCTTAGATTCAAACAGTGGCGACCAAACATGGTGAATAAACATCGGTCAATCGAGTTAGTTGATAAGCTCAACTAGGCTAAGCGTACGTTGAGTTGAACGACATGGAATGCATAAGAACTCCATATGGCCTAACCACTGCCGAACACCCCAAGCACGACTCAGATTCGTTAAACTCATCCTATGTGGTGAAAATAACCTCAACCCCCATTTGGAGTACGATTACCGATTACGTGGACTGTAGCACAACCCCATTCACATACAAATTCAATATTACGCATATGAGATATATCCAATATAACTTGAATGTAAATACAGTACATGGAGGAAATCATACACATCTTTCACATGTTACATCTAAGTTAATCAATCCATAAAGGAAATCATACACACATTTAACATGGATAATCTGCGTTACATGATTTATGGAGGAAATCATACACTCAAATATTATGGTTGAAATCCATATCTCAACCATCTTAGCAATCACATTTTACTAACTACTAACTCATTTAGGCATTTAAACAAACACTCACTATTCAACATACATCACGTATGTCAACACCGATGCATATTAGGGCAAGTCCTTTCACCAAGGAGTTACCGCATACATATCAAGCATACAATAACTACAATTTATCATGGCAACCAAAACTGCAGATTTCATACATATACAGGTATTCTAACATATTTATAAAACACGCTAATTACAATATAAAGAATACATATACGAAAATCAAAACGGATAGCGCATTTGGCATGTGTAACATTAAGTACAACATGAATAAATTATTATTTAACATTGAAAGTCTTGAAAACCATAACCTAAACGTATATAGTCCGTACCTTAAACCAGAAAACACATAACGGATATGATTTAGACATCGAGTCTTCGTGAACGACAGATAGTCAACCTAAGCCATGAAACAGGTTGCCATAACTTTATGTAAATGCTTCTAGGCTTCAAAATAGGTTAGGGTTATGATTTCTTACCTAAGAACGAAGTTAGAATCGTCGAAAAAGTGATTAGATCATGATGGTTAAGCACGTAGGATAGCAGGAAGATCCTCCCACTTCTCTCACACTTTCTCTCTCTTTTCTCTCTTCTCTCTCCTAGGTTTTCCCAAATTTGTATGAGATGAGAGATTGAGGGTTTAAGGTCCTTATATAGGCCCAAAACTCTCCAAATTAGACTCAGGGCCATGGTATACTTAGGTTATGTCTAAATACGGACTGTTCCGTCTCAACGGAGCACTTCTGGAGGTCCTGTTAGTAAATGCGGTCGGAATTAAGCTCTCTAATATTGGATATAGGTTAAGGTAAGTTTTCAGTCTAGTTGGGTTTCCAGATCGACCGTGGTGGACCAGTTTCAGTTCAACGATTATGGGAACTCGATTAGGGCTAGAAGTATTATGACATGTAAGGGCCACCTATCATGATCCGAGGGTGAATTTGGGTCAAAATCTAATGGTCAGAATGCTTAGAAATAACGCGCAAGTGGACCGTTCCAGATTACTTAAAAATATATTTAATTTTCTAAAAATCTTCATTTTCTTACTCTCTTTACTCCGGACTCAATAAAATGGTCTCAGGACATCGTTTAGGCTTAATTTTTGAGGTGATAGTCAAGTCCAACTAGGTGGTCATAATTGTCTAAGTTCATCACTATCAGACTTTCGACGTGCAGTCCAAGTCCGATATAGAGTTTCAAAGTGCTCCTGAGAGCAAACGAGAATATAGATTGATCCTAGATTTCTAAGTAACATAGCGTGAGCATTTCTACTCATTTTAGGTCTTGTAGTTCATATTTAAAGTGGTTTGAGTCAATTCTACTAGTATTTAGTTTAGTACTTAACTAAATTCTACCCTAATTATGGCAGAATACAGTCCTAGGGCCATTCTATGTCCTATTTTGTGCACTTCTAGTTATCATATTATTTTAATTATTTTTTTGATAGTTCATAATCAAGTTTAACCTATCTTCACAAAATTTCATAAGATTTTGAATTGTAGAAAAATTTTAACATTTCTAGAAGCAGCAGCTGTCCAACAAGTAATTTTTAGACAGTTGTCACAACGACCTACTTTAAACTATATTAAATATTTTATTGTATGTTTTAAAATATTTTTATATAAATATAGACTCATTTATCTTCAATATTATTTTTGAATCACCTAAATCGGAGTTATAACGAAGGAGATATGATTTTTTAAAGTTTGACAAAATGCGTAGAAAAAATGCTGAAACCGGGCTGCGTGTCCGCTGTACGAATAAGGCCTCGCCGATTCGACGATCCCCTCACCGGTCATTGACCTATTTGGTGATGGATCACCCTAGAGGCAAGGTCCTCCCCCCTCCCCCCCCCCCCCCCCCCAAGATGCCAGAAACATGTGGGACCCACCTCGGGTCCCCCCGAATTAAGCCATTTGGGCGCACGAGTCCGCCGAGGTATTTATCGAGTCTTATTTGCAAACCGGAATGAGTTATGTGACTTACAATATATGATTTTAGGGTAGAAGAAGATAATACATCTAAATAACTTATCTACATCATAAAATTCTAAAAATTAAATGGTCAAAATCCTATTTTATGCATGTACGTGCAATTTACGGTAAGTTTTATTTTAAGTATAGTTATTCACCATTTAAACTTTAGGATTTATGTCTAATATGAAAGTACTCAGAGAAATTTGAAGAATGAAGTGGTGAAGGGTGAGATTTTGAAGGAAATGGGCTGAAAAGCAATTTCTAGACTTTAGGATTGATCTTTGAGAGTGATATAGTTGACCCATTGCCTAAGGACGTCTTACTTCAGGTTGACAAAAAATTCAGGGTGTCACAATAACCCAGGTCCGGTTTAATTCAAATCATGCTCTGATACCAACTTGTAACGCCCTAAAAATCGAGGGTCGAGCATAAGCTCCACTCCCGAGTTCCAATGCATCACTTATGTAACATAGATAATGATGATTGAATGTTGTTCATATTAGTGCATGAAACATGAGTGAGATTATACCAAAATAATAATTCATACTCCAGATCAGTTTATATAACGCAAGAGGAAGACTGAAGATATATCTAAATGTATAGAGTTCAAAAGATCTCTGTCGAACCCCAGAGTATGAATACATCACTGAGTCACCATATGCACGTATTAGTTCAAAAAAAAATAATCAAAATGTGGTGAAATAGTTTCAACTAGAATGAAAAGCCCTGTAGCCCCATCGATCATCACAGCCTAAGCGAACCTTCAGAAAACTGCATATATGAGAACTCGTCATGATCGTAGTAGTAATTAGGCTCCGCCTCCTGAATCACGTCGTCATCTACAGCTAAGACAGAGTCTGGTGGGTGTTTAGAATACTGTCCCAGAACGTGGGAGTGAGTGATTAACTCAGTGGAACCATAGAGCAAAGATTAACATGTTATCAATTCAGTCAAGCAGTAATGATAAAGAAAACATATCAAACATTCCTGGATACTCTTATTAATGTAAGGATGAAATATTTTCATGATGCATGACCTCGCCTACACTCCCTCATGCGACGCCATCTTACGTCTATGGCATGCTTTCTTCCCTCTGTGCTCTTCAACCCGGGGCACATGCAGTGCGATGTTATGAACGTGACTACCGAGTTATTATTAATCTTTTTCATACAACAGGATTGGGAAGCTAAGGTACCTCCCTTATATTATTACCTAAACGATTATCCATTCTAGGGTCATCAGTTCTAGACAATCTCATACAACATTATAGTTCTAGATCATTGTAAAGGGCTCGTCACCAATCAATACAGGTCAAGTTATATCCCATACACTGTAATAAGGCTTGTTGCCCTAATGCAGTTTTAGGATATACTCGAGGTCACTACAAAGGGCTCAGCTCTAGGGCTCGAATATAGGCCGACAGCTCGAATATAGTGTCCCATACCACCATAATCAGCTCACGAGTCTAGGTGCTCACTGATCACTACGAGGAGACTCGTCGCCCCAGCATAGGCCGACAGCTCGACCACGGTGTCCCATACCACTATTTTCGGCTCATGAGTGTTTGCGGATCGAGGTACCAAGGTTGATGGGATTACACTGGTAAGTTTGGTACTCTAGATTCAAACAGGAGCGTCCATACATGGTGAACATACATTGGGTCAATCGGGTTACTTGACGAGGTTGACTAGAACGATCGCACGTTGAGTTGATCGACATGAAATGCATAAGCTCTCTGTGTGGCCAAACCACTGCCGACAACTCTAATACGGCTCAGGTTCGTCAAACACTCTTACGTGGTGAATAAATCTTAGCCATAAATTTAAGCCTGTTACCGATTGCCTGGACCATAACATGGTCCCAGTCACGTAGAATATCTATAATAGATGTTTGCTTTAAATTCGACCTTCATATGAGCATGTTATGAAATATAACTTAAACATGAATACAATACATGGAGGAAATCATACACATAGTTAACTTGAATAAAACAGACTAAACAAGTTATGGAGGAAATCAAACACACAAGTAAGGTGATTGAGATTCATATCTCAATACCCTTAAAAATCATGCTTTACCAACTACTAACCCATTCAGGCATTTACATAAACACTTAGACTACACTATTCAACATACATCACGTATGTTGGCATTATTTAGGCAAATCCTTTTGATAAGAAGTTATCGCATACATAACGAGCACGTACTAATAACAATTAATCATGACAATCACAACATCAGATTCCATATGCATACAAACATTTTACCAAACACATGGATTACTCTATTTACAACTTAGACAATACATATTCGTAAAATAGAACAGATAGCGCATTTAGCATGTGTAATAGTAACCACGTCAGTAATAAATCATTATCTGACTTTGAAAGCTTTGAAAACCATAATCTATACATCTATAATCTGCACCTTACGTCGATAAACGTGTAACGAATTCAATTCGTTCACTCACGCTTCGTCTACGGCCCAACGACAACCTATTACATGAAATAGGTTAGGTATTATATCTCTTTAACTAGTTGAGAACTGATTAGGGTTAGGTTTTCTTACCCAATAGTGTATTTGAAATCACTGAAATAACGATTCGTTAGCGATAAATAAGCACGTGGAGTACCGGGAATTGAATCCCAGGAGTAGCTCCCACTTCTCTCTCACTTTCTCTCTCTTTACTCTCTCCTCTTTCTTAGGGTTGTAGGAAATTCGTATGGTGAGAGAGGGTGAGGGTTTCAAGCCCTTATATAGGCCCAGAACTGATGAAATTAGCCCTATGGCCAAGGTACACTTAGGTTATAACCAAATCGGGTCTGTTTCAATCCAACGGAACACTTCTGGAGGTCCTCTTACTGAATGCGGTCGGACTTAAGCTCATAAATGTTGGATCTTGATCAAGTTAAGTTTTCAGTTCGATCGGGTTTCCATATCGATCTTGGTGAACCAGTTTCAGTTCAAAGGTCTCCGAAACTCGATCAGGGCCACAAGTACTTTGACATGTATGGGCCATCTTCCCTGATCCGAGGGTGAATTTGGGTCAAAAACCAACGGTCAAAATGCTTATAAATGGCACGCAAGAGACACGACTCAGATTTCTTAAATTCATATTTAATTTCTTAAAAATCTTCACTTTTTCACACTCTTCACTCCGGACTCAAGAAAACAGTCTTAGGACATCGCTTGGATGTGATTTTCAAGGTGATAGTCAAGTCCATCTAGGCGGTCAATATCGTTTAAGTTCATTGCTATTAGACTTTCGACGTGCAGTCCAAGTCCAATACAAAGTTTTAATGTGCTCCTAAGAGCAACTAGGTTTAAAGTTAGATTCTAGATTTTAGGGTAATGTATCATTAACGATTCTACAGGTTTTGGGTCTTGCAAATCGTATTTAAAGTGATTAGTGCTAATTTCACAGGTGATCTAGGTTAGCACTTAGTTAATTCTAAAGGATTTAGTCTTAATGGATTTCTGCCTGAGTTAATACTTAGGTCTTTGTACGAATTTTTTCTGAGTCGTTACGTTGGGTGTGTAGGGGTAGCCTACTGTACACACAAGGCCCACCTGCTGTACAAGTAGGGCCCCCTTGTTGTATGTGCGGGGCCCATTGGCCGAATGTGAAGCCCGTTGTGGCCATATGTGAGGCCCACTTGATTGTGTACATGAGGCCCATGTATGCGGCCCAATGTGATGTATTTGAGGCCCATGATTTAGGTACAATGTGACATATACCTATCCCATGTGTTGCAGTCCATTGTGATGTATTTCTGGCCCATTGGTGCGGCCCATCCATGAGGCCCATCTTGATGTATTTGTGGCCCATCGGTTAAGACCCACCTTGATGCAATTGCGGCCCATGTGATGAGGCCCATTGTTGTGTGGGATGTGGCTCATTATGATGTATTTTCGACCAATTTGATAAGGCCCATTGTGATGTGTTTCTAGCCGATTTGATAAGGCCCATTGTGATGTATTTGTCCCATTTAGTATGGCCCATTAGATGTATTTCTGGCCCATTTGGTAAGGCTTATTGTGATGTATTTTCAACCCATTTGGTAAGGCCCAATATGATGTATACCCGGCCCATTGAGAGGCCCACTAATGTAGCCCATTTGATGTATATGAGGCCCATTGGTGTGGCCTGTTGATGTGGCCCACTTGATGTATATGAGGCCCATTGATGTGGCCTGATGATTCAGCCCACTTGATGTATATGAGGTGCATTGGTGTGGCCCATTGATGCAGCCCACTCGATGTATATGAGGCACATTGGTGCGGCCCGATGCGGCCCACTTGATGTATACAAGGCCCGTTGTGATGTGTATCAGGCCCATGTCATGCGGCCCATTGTGATGAGTATTAGGCTCTTAGGTTGTGGCCCGTGTGATGTGTCTGAGGCCCATGAGCAGGGCCCACCTATTGTAAGGTCCATTGGTGCGGTCCATTGATGCGTCCCACCTGTTATAATTGAGGCCCATGGGTTGTGGCCCATCATGATGCGGCCCACCATGATGTGTATTAGGACCATGTGATGCGACCCATAGTGATGTGTATGTAGCCCTTATATGAGGTCCATTGTGATGTATTTTTGGCCTTTGTATGAGCCCATGGGCCCACTTTATTTATGGCTCTATGTGGGCCACTGCTTGGGAGAAATGTTGGTTGAATGTCCACATTGATAGGCAATGATGGTTAAATGTTCACATTGTGACCTTCCCTTAGGCCCTTTGTTAGGTTGATTCTAATTATTGAGGCCGATGCTGATTATCGAGGCTGATACTGATATCGAGGTTGATTTTGGATCCCAAGTATGAGTATGTGACAACATAACATCATGATACATGTATGTAAGACCCATATCCTAGTCTGTACTGTTCCATCTACTCCCGCAATCCTTCCCATCAAATTCTGGCAACCTGCGACCTATAATTGATGTTTACGCACGACCCTAAGTCGTATCTTATAAATTTGAGTCTACTTAATCGGAGACTTGTACCATTATGACCACACTGTTGCCACGGTTCCAACACTGCGACTCGTGCACCGATCCGATACCCAAGCTGAATGATGTGGGCCGGCGTTTATTTCAAAGAAACACCACCCATTTGTAATCCCAAGAGAATCTCTACAACATGTCTCATCAATCAATCACTCAAAGTAATCAATCAATCACCTCATGTCAAGTACAAGAGCAACCCATGCTTTCTTTCTCCATAAGTCAAGCAAACTAAAAAGTCAACTAATCTCTCACCTCACCCATCACTCCTCCTTACAACCCCCTCTCTCTCATTTCTCATCACATTTTTCCAAGCAAGAGAAGAGGCTCATGTCCAAGCTCTTCCCATAGAGAGAAAAGTGCATGTGTGAGGCCCACTTTCGCATCCCAAATCCATCATCCTAGCCACCATCATCCTAGCCATTCAAACCTCATCTTCCATCATAAAAGTTAGACATAAGGAGATTGGCTTTCCAACGGACTAAGAAGATCGAAGGTGGGTGCTTCTATAGGTTTAGATTTCATTTCTTTTAGATGAAGGGCCAAGTGAGGCCTACTGATTGATGGTATGAATCTCACTTTGGACCCTGGGTGTGGCCGATGGCCTACCTTGATCCTCATGATCGTCCAATAATGGGGCCATTCTCCATGGACCCCATCATGATGTTTATTTTTCTTATATGGATAGGGTCATCTAGACCTTACATTTAGTGAAGAAAGGATCTCCACCATTGATTTTTGATTTGATGGGCCCACGTGTAATGAGACCCACTTAATGTATGATTGAATGCTTGAAAAGGAGGGCCCATAGTGTCGGGGTCCCTCTATCACACGTGTTCCTCTTTCTCTTTCTCTCTCTCCCTCCTTTTTTTTCATTAGTCTTTGTGGTGTGATGATGAGGCCATGTGGCCCACCCTAATGAACCCCATATTGATGTATGTATTAACCATGCCACCTAAATTTTTTTGATGTGGCCACGTCTATAGGTGGGGCCCACCTTCAATGTATGTGTTATGCCCAACTGTCTAGCGTCCAGGGACGCTGGACGTGAACTTGGGGAAAACAAAAATATTAGTTTACTTCATAAGGCTTTGGAGTGGGCCACTTGTGCAGGCCCCACCTTGATGTATAGATTCAATGCACAACGTCCATCCCTTTCCTCAGACCATTTTAGGCGTTGAGTCAAAAAATGAACCCAATCCGATTTTCTGGCCAGCCATACCTTAGAAAACAATGATTTTTACCATTTTAAATTCACTTAAATTTTTCTATACGCCGAAATATGTCCAATATTGGGCTTGATGAATTTGTTATGGACTATAAAAAGTAGTGGACGAGGCGGATTCTTTCGATGCGAGCCCCACGCATGAAAAACTGTGATATGGCACGATTAAAAAAAAATCACATGTAGCAGACGTTACTGTTGTCAGAGACACGCAGGCAGTGCCTGCGGCATTCAAGCGGGCGGACGACAGGGACCCACGGTCATAGCCATGGCCCCACCATGATGCTTATTTGTCATCCAAACCGTTCATTTGATGGGCCTCTTCTTGAAGTAGGCTCCCTCCAAAAATCAATCTCATCTGGAACTCAGGTGGCCCACATCATGGGAAACAATGGGATTGAACATCTACACTTGAAACCCTTTTGGGTGCCACAGAATTTTGGATGATTATGAAATTTATTTTTCCTATTCAGTCAGGGTCCGTGTGACCTTATTAATGGGTTGGATTGCATATAAACGCTATGGCTGGCCCCACATGGGACCCACGATGATGTATGTGTTTTATTCTCACCGTCAACAACAGTGGACGGTGGAACCCACCCTAAATGTGTCCTGGAAATGCTGTCCAGGCAGTAAGCCCCACTTGATGTATTTGTTTAATCCACCCACCGTCCAGATTCCATCCACTTGGCCCCTGCTGATGCATTAGCGTCTGGTAGTTCTATGGGCCTGATCACAAGGATATATCCACCGTCCATCCGTTTGGGAAGTGGATCCCATTACTATGATATATGTACTTATATCACACTATCCATTTGTTTGGGCATGGGCCCATCCCACACATGTGGCACATGTGGGAGTGGGACCTACTTGAAATATGTGTTATAGCTTGCAATGTCCATCCACTTAGTTAGGACGAGTAGGAGCTTCGAGTACCCACCTTGATGTATTTATCTTATATCCATACCGTCCGCTAGATTGGGACAATGGAATGCCATCCGTGATGTATATATTGTATATCTATGCCATCCAGTTGTGTGGCCTGCCATGATGTATGTTCGTATATGAATGACGGCTCATTGGTGCGGCCCATTGATGCGACCCCCTTGATGTATGAGAGGCCCACTATGATGTGTATTTAGCCCATGGGTTAAGGCCCATTGTGATGTATTAGGGCCCATAGGTTGAGGCCCATTATGATGTATTTGGGGCCCATGGGTTAAGGCCCATTGTGATGTATTACGACCCATGGGTTAAGGCCCATTGTGATGTATCAGGGCCCATGGGTTGAGGCCCATTGTGATGTATTTGGAGGCCCATGGGTTAAGGCCATTGTGATGTATTTAAGGCCCATTATTGAGGCCCACCTTGATATGTATGAGGCCCATTATTGATGCTCACCTTGACATATATGAGGACCATATGATGAAGCCCATTCTTGATGTATTTGTGGCCCATTGTGGAGGTTACCTTGATATATATGAGACCCATGTTATGAGGCCCATTTGATGTATTGGGGGCCCATGGGTCAAGGCTCAATGGGATGTACATAAGGCTTGTTATAATGTAATTCCACAGTGGTTTATGTGTTGACCTTTATAGCGGGCCACACCTTGGGAGCAATGTTGGTTTGACGTCCACATTGTAAAGATAATGTTGGTTAAATGTCCGCATTGTACTTCTCCTTAAGGCCCATTGATAGGCCCGTACTTGTTATATGTAGGCTGTCTAGGCTCATTTGCATTAAAAGGATAGTCCATTACTTTATAAACATGCTTAATATAATTTCATGATTCATGTCCATACGCATCATATGTATGCTTGATATGAGGAATGTTTGATCATAGCATAAGCCGTTGGGCTGAGACATCTACAGGACTCCTTATGAGATGGAGTGCCCACATTATCACGTTGTACACATAGGATTGCTGCATGACTGGATAGTGTGACTCATGCATCTCGCATATATATGACTTGATCATTGTACGCCCTAATGACATCAGGGCTGTTGCCTCCACAGGCACATCGTGGATAGCTAGATGGGACACTAAAAATATTTGGTTCTATCATTGTTGACACTTATGATGTCCTTAGATGAAAATTCTAGAACCTCCTTGGTACCAAGAGTTACTCCAACATCTACACCGAGTGGAATATGAGCGTCGGTGCCTATACCATGAGGTCGTGTCTCCCACTGTGTCGTGGTCGGTTGGGAGGGGGTGTGGCCTTACCTGCCTAGGAGGAGGGGGCAATGCTAGGCTAAGTTTGACCAGCTCAAGGAATGGGTCCGCTATTGATGAGATGGGCCCGATATTGGTAGGTGGATAGTGAGATCTCTTCCATTCACCTTGTTGTGCATGATGGGGTGGCAATCTGGTTTGGAGAGTAATAGACCTCGGTGATTTCCTAGAGAGGAACCATACTGATATGTGGACCTACTGAGAAGGAATTGTATACTCATTCATTCATCCATTCACTATCCACTCGGGCTGGTTATGCATAACTATTTGTTACGTGTACCTTCGCAATAGTCAAATTTTGGTTGGGCGCGCAACTAATCTAAGATTAGGAGTTTACCACATTGTCTGACTATCCAAATTTAGGTATGGGACTGGTTTGGATAGAAGTCACTTGTGGTAGACCCTGTAGCATGCGACACTACGTACTATCATCCTGACTTCACATTACAGTATGGTCATTTCATTCACACTGCAGATTACATTGCATCTGCAGTACTTAGCATTTTGGGTTACTATATTTTTGCACTTATATGACCTATACGAGGTTGATGGTATTCGTAGCTCGTCAGGATTTGCATATTGCATTGCATCCTCAGCATCTGTTATTGTCTTATTATGTTTTGCATTGCATAACCTTGGTACGATTGATCACACTCATGAACTTACCAGTATATTCCCTCTTACTCTAATATCGTATGATTCATGATCTTATTAGGATTTCTGCTTATTCCAATAATGTATGATTTATGGAGTTTATTGTAAACTTAGCACTTACCTTGCACATACTTTCACCACCCTCTAAGCTTTCTATAAGCTTATGCACGATAGATGCGTGCAGTGGCATTAGGTTGCAGTAGCGTTGAGCTTGGAGCGTACAGCTGTCTTCTGGAGCTTTGATTTCAATATATGTATTTTCCCTTTTAGCATTGCATATATATTTAAATGATTATATTACTGGATATGTGATGATGATATTTCCTTTATAATTTGGGTATACTTGTAGTTATGCTTCTTATGAGATAAATGTATGTTGAAAAATCCTCCTTGCAGGATCCCAGGATTGGAGTTTGGCGTATAGACACTAAGAGCCAAGAATGGGGTACTACGTATGCTGTCAGCACCAGGTTCGGTGATCGGAATTCCTATGCATCCTATCTTTAAATTTGGGGCGTGACAATGCACAAACGTATCATCTGTATGTTTATTCTGAGATGTGGTTGACCATTGCATATGTCATTGGGTAGGTTGTTATGAAACTCCTTGATAGGCCGAGGTTATCTTACATGAGTGCATGGTATGCGTAAGATTGATGCATGACTGGATTGTATGACTCATGCATCTTGCATTGTGTGTGTGATTACTGTACGCCCTAGTGACATCATGGCTATAGCCTCCACAGGCATATCGTGGATGGCCAGATGGGACACCGAAAATATATTATTAGCATCGGGCTATCATAAATGGCCCTCGGTGAAAATTCCTAAACCCTATAGGTACCAGAGGACACTCCAACGTCGAGATTGAGTAGATATATATGAGCGAATGAGGGATATATACCAGTATGTCGCGTCTCCCACTGTGTCATGGTCGGTTGGAAGGGGGTGTGGCCTAACCTGCCTGAGGGAGTAGGCAATACTAGCCTGAGTTTGACCATCTTGAGGAATGAGTCTGCTATCGACAAGGCGGGCCCGATATTGGTAGGCGGATAGTGAGGTCTCTTCCACTTACCTAGTTGTAAGCTTGATGGGGCTACAGGTGGTGTAGAGTGTACTAGACACGGGTGATGATTCTAGAGATGTACAATATTGATTTGGGGAGCAGGAGTTGCATACTCAGCATTATATTCATTCATTCAGTCATTCACTATCCACTTGGGCTTGTGGCGCACAACTAATTGTTATGTGTACTTTCGCAATGGTTAAGATTTCGATTGGGGCGAGCAACTAACCTGAGATCAGAAGCTTACCACATTGAGTTTATCTATCCAAAATTAAGTATGGGACTGGTTTGGATAGAAGTCCTTTGTGATAGACCTCATAGCCTGTGATACCACGTACTATCATCCCGACTTCACACTGTAGCTTGCTCATTTCATTTGCACTACATACAGCATATTGCATTAATCCGTGGCATATGACATTTTAGGTTGTTATATTTTTGCATTTATATGACCTGGATGAGGCTGATGATATTCGTAGCTCTTCCAAATTGCATATTGTATTGCATCCTCAGTATTTGACATTTGACTTACTATGTCTCTGCATTACACAACTGATCTACATTGCTTCCTCAGTTTATGATATTATTTTATTATGTTTTTGTATCGCATACCCTGGATAAGGCTGATGATGTTCATGAACTTACCAGCATGTTTCTACATTACTCTGATGTTGTACGATTTATGGATTGACAGTATTTCTGCTTACTCTAATATTGCCTTCTAAGCACGCATATACTGCTTACACACTTACACTACACTCTAAGCTTTCTATAAGCTTATACATGATAGATGCATGCAGGTGATGATAGGAGTGCACGACAGAGCTTCTGGAGATTTTATTATATTCATGTATTGCCCTTTTAGTATTTTACTCAAATGATTATATTAGTGGATATGTGGTGATGACGTTGTTTTTGTGTTTTGGGTATACTTGTGGTTATGCTTCTTATGAGACAAATTCATGTTGAAAATCCTCATTGTAAGATCCCAGGATCGGAATCTGGCATATGAGCACTGAGAGCCGAGAATGGGGTAATACAGAGGCTGTCGGCACCGAATTTGGTGATCAAAAATTTTGTGAGCCTGATTTTCAAGTTTGGGGTGTGACAGACTTTCTGATGGTGTTCGTTTTATGATATAGGAATAATTTCTTTACGAACTCCCTCATCATGTCATTCCATCTGCCAATATATCATGGACGTAGTGAATGCAATCACTTCTTAGCCTTTTCTTTAAAGGAGAAAGGAAATAGTTTCAGCCTGATCATGTCTTTAAACGCATTAGGAAAGTATAAAGTGGATATTTGTTAGATCATAAAATTTGGTTAACGAAATGAATTTAAGGAGGAAGATTGAAAAATGAAATAAAGCATGGAGGAGAAAAAGAAGTTGAGTTGCGCAGGAAGCAAGTTGCATGGGAACCTGAGTTACATAGACCCGCGCAACTCGTCATAGTTGCGCCGACCCGCGCTACTCTTCTCAGAGATGGCTAGATAGAGGATGCGAAGTGGGGTCCACAACACAGAATTCGAGGGCCCACACGTGTAGAAGCCTATAAATACCCCTACCCCCTCATTAACGAGATTAATATTTCTAGAAGACCAGTACCTCTGTAAAGTATTGGAGAGAGAAGAGGGAGAAGGGAGGAAGAAAGAAAGTCAGGGGTGTGCAACTCCCCGAGTTGCATGAGCCTGCGCAACTCATGGAAGAGTTGTGCGAATCCTCACAAGGAAGTGTTGTGTTGATTTTCCTGGAATGTTTCAAGATATTCTGAATGCTTCAAAGGATTTTTAGGACTTCTTTGAAGGAAAATATGTGCAAGGAGAAGATCTACACAACTCATCTCCGATGGAGATATGATTGATATTAGATGGAATGTTGCTGAAATTTATATTTGCATATATTCAACAATTAGACTTTATGTTATAAAAACTTTATCCTAGAATTAAAGGGTCAAAAGGATGTAATGAATTCAGAATGAACAAATTTGATGATTATTCTCCTTGTTCTTTCTTTTCATCATTATCAAGTGAGATAGTTCTCCAAATCAAATACTTTTCATTTTTGGTCGAAATAAAATGGCGACTCTGCTAGGGAACTCATTATCTTGCTTAATATTGGCTTAAGAACATCTTAGAGAATTTTATCATTGTTTGGCGTCCAATAAGGCACCAAAATGGCCACTTTAAATGGGAACATCCTTCTTTTCATCTATAGGATAGAGTATATTTGCAAATAGATGCTAATTAATGTTGTATACGTTCTCTGATAGAATTACAATGGCATACGCATCCAAACTATAAAGCAATGACAACTTTTGCAAGTGAAACAACCTCTACTTCTTACCCACAGGGTTTGTGGTGGAATATACCCCTAACCAATCCTTGGCCCGGCAGGAACGACTTGCATCGAATGGTAAAAACGAGTTTCAAGTCACTGTTGGATTCATAACGGTCTCTCTAATAGCACAAGAAAATGAAAACAATTAGATTGTGGTGTCATGCAAAAGGTCGAAAGCTTGAAATATTGTAACAGCTTGGACGAGTCCATCAACACTGAAAACTAGAGGACTAGTGACATGTAATGAGGTAAAGAAAAATCCTGAACTCACTCCCCCAGTAATATATCCTAGAAGATCTTCATCCTCGTCGCTACCACGAGATTTTTCGGCCCTACCCATGCAAGTATTTGATGGAACAAAAAGTAAGGGGGTAAATCACATATGGAGAGTCCACCAATTTATGTATCACCTCAGAGTATATCGCATCGAATTCTATCACAATTGGCCAAACTCTATGAAAGTATTGAAGAATCAAACAAAACCCCATTACACCAACATATTCCCGTTCCACCCTAATGAATGCATCATAGAGAATGGAGAAGCCGCAGTATGTATAGTTGGAACAAGTAAAGATCCCTCGCCTACTAGTGAGGATTTCATGGTTGAAATGGCTTGAGCGTAGAAAATGCTAATGGAAGAGTGCAGGAATCTTCAGGAAGCTTTTGCTACTCTTGCGCATAGCATAGCCCAAATAATATTACCCCCAATGATGGCTACTATGAATGAATGAGAACAACATCCTGAAGGTTCTCAACCACCAAGAGCGAGATCTCATGGATCTGTTCCTATTACAAGAATAATAACCCAAGAGAAAGTACGACAGGTGGTCGCAGAAGCTGTTAGAAAGGAAAGGGAATGCGGTAACATAGGAAGGTTTTGATACTGGAAGCCATACCCTAGAGAGGATGAAGACGTACCTTTTCCAGCTAATTTCAAGCACCCCGAGTTTCAAAAATTCAGTTGAGATGGATCCTCAGATGAACATTTGATCCATTTCATCATGTCCATGGGTAATTTCTACGCTATTCCCCAATACTGCTTGTGGTTATTTGGATATTCTTTGATAGGCAAGGCATTTCGATGATATTCCGGCTTGGTGCTAAAATCAATCCAAACTTGGGAACAAATGCAAGATGCATTTATGTCAAATTTCTTTTCATCAGACCGTGATGTTAGCATTGTAGAGTTAGCATCCGTAAGGCAGAGGGAAAATGAATGTATGGAGAAATTCATTAGCAGGTGGAAAACTTCAGGAGCATCATGTTAATAATTACCCAAAGAAAGAGAACAGGTAAAAATGTGTCTAAGCTCTATGGAGACAGGAATTGCATTTGGACTCACCAGTGCTAATATATGGACATTTCAAGACCTGACGACTAAAGCACATGCACTAGAGCTGATGACTAAAAAGAAACCAACATTCCAAATCAGAACAGAAAAGAGGGCCAAGCGGGATAGTAGTGAATGCTGTCGACCAAGAGAAGAAAAACACTTTCTGTGATAAGAGAGAAACAAGGGGAAGAGAAGATTTGGAACAATGAGGGGATTATAAAAATGATAAATGACCACAATAATATGATTCACATAAAAAATATGCATTTGATAAAGAGGATGTGATGACAATGATGGAACAGTTACTGGTTGCCGGAACTATCAAGTTACCTTCACCGAGATATCCAGGAGAGGTCGAAATGACTAAAAAAAAGAATTACTGTCATTACCATCACTGTCTGAGGCATTAAAAAGAAGATTGCTTCACATTAAAAAATATATTGTAAAGGATGATAAGACAAGGAGAAATAGTTATGAAAAAGGATGATGAACAACGTAAAAAGGCAACCATAAATATAACGTCCATAAGTGAATTGTCAAAGACTTCCACCAAATAAGTCAATCTGAAAGATTTAGCTTCTATTTATCACCAAAAGGATGAACCGATGAAGGAACCCATCAGTGGAAAGAAAATTTTGGGGGCATCTGCACTCAAAGACGACAGCATGCTTTGTATGATGAACCAATTGCTAGTAATAGACGAAACTGAGCAACCATGGCCTAAATGCCTGAATGGATAGAAGCAAATGAGACAAAAGATATGAAACTATGATAGAATCCATATTCATTGTGGGCATAAATTGTCATGAATGTTTCGACGAGAAACAAATGCATTCAATTTGGGGGATTTCATTCAATGATAACAAAGAAAGAATAAGAGAACAATTATAACACCCCAAAAATCGGGGGTCGGGTAGAAACCCAACTCCTGAGTTCCAGAACGTCACTTATGCAACATAAATAATGATAAATGCATGTTGTCTGTAGAATGGTATTAAACAAGATTGAGACTAAGCCGAAACAACATATCATACTCTAGAGTCAGTTAAATTAGCAAGCGGAAGACTCTGATAAATACGTAAAATATATAATTGATTGTAAGTCTCCAGAGTGTGAACATGTTACCAGGTTAATTAAATACATGTATACTCCAAAAATGAAAAGAAAAGAATATACATGAGTACTCCAAAAATATAAAATGACAAGTGTCAAGGCGTCTAATCAACCTCCTTGTAATCTCATCGATCAAAAAATGGAGGAGAAGTCCTCCTCATCATCATACAAGTCCAGCTCCTCTTCACAAGCAGCGTTATCATCTGTAACTACAATAGGGACTGGTGGGTGTCCGGAACACCATCCCGTAATGTGTTAGTGAGTAGTTAACTCAGTGGAATTATAGAACAAAGATTAACATGTTATCAAATCCATCATGCGATAATGATAAAGCAAGCAAAACAAACATTCCTAGATACTGTGATTAATGCGTGGATGAAATGACATGATGGATGCCCTCACCGACATACTCCCTCATACGGTACCATCTTATGTCCGCGGCATGCTTTCTTCCCACAGTGCTCCACATCTTCCAGGAACATGCAGTGCAATATGGATAATGATTACCGAGTTATTATTAGTCCTTTTCTTACAGCAGGATTGGGAAACTAGGGTACCTTCCTTATATCAATCCCAACACAGATCCTGTCTAGGGTCGTCACTCCTAGAAATCTCATACGATGTTATATTTGTAGGTCGCTGTAAGGACTGTCAGGGCTGTTGCTCGCACTCGTTGCACCGCTCTCCCATCACCTTATCAATACAGGCCTAGTGTACTCTCATTACTACGGAAGGGTTGTCGCCTCCCGTAGACTCAGAATACGCTCGCGGTCACTACAAAGGGCTCGTCACCATTCAGAGTAGGCCGACAGCTCGAATGTAGTGTCCCATACCACTACAATCGGCTGACGAGTCAAAAGTATTCACTGGTCACTACGGGGAGGTTTGTGGCACCAGCGTAGGCCGACAGCTCGACCACAGTGTCCCATACCACCATGCCCGGCTCATGAGTCTTTATGGATTAAGGTACCATGGTAAACAAGGTTTTCATTGGTAAGTTCAGTACCCTAGGTTCAAGCAGTTATAACAAATACAAGGTGAACATACAATGGCCAGTTGGGTTACTTAATGAGTCTGCCTAGCACGAGCGCACGTTGAATCGACCGACATGAAGTGCATAAGCACTTCGTGTGGCCTAACCACTGCCGACGACTCTAGTACGACTCGGGTTCGTCGTACACATCCTTCGTGGCGAATCGAATTCAACCATAAATTCTAAACTGTTACCGACTGCCTGGACTAGAGTAGAGTCCCAAACACATGTAATCTAAATCAATAATCATAAGAGCGAGACAAAATTAAAATGCATCCTCATGTTAAAACATGCATCATAAGCAATTAACCAAACACGAGTATTTCACACTTAAAGTAATCAATTCAATACAAAAGCATGGAGGAATTCATGTACATCATCAAATTAGTTGAGAATCCAATCTTGACGCTAATCTACAACAACATTTACTTAATACTTACTAATACATACATTTATATAAACACTTAGACTACACAACTCCAACGTACTTGACGTGTGTTGATTTCAACATATAATATGACAAGTCCTTATATCCAGGAAATGTCTAATACACGACAATCATGTTCTTACATTCAAAACATATGGCAGGCATAAATCATATTGATTTAGGCATTTCAACAAGCACTTGTTCTACACACATTAGTCTACATAGTATATGTCTGCCAATATGTGCATTAGGGCGAATCTCTTCGCCAAACAGATCATACACATATAACTAGCATAGGTACACGACAAATACCCATGGCAATCATATCGGCAAAATACGTACGTATACGGTATTTCCTAAAAATACCCAAAATACCTTAAATCTCATATTCTTCATACGTATTCGAAATGAAAAACGGACAGCATGTTGTACATGTCAAATAGTATTCTTGACAACAATCTATCATTAAACAACATTGAAAGCTTTGAAAATGGGTAATCTAAGCATTTCAGATCTGCACCTTTGGCCGTAGAAGCGTATCGATTCGAATAGAAAGTCTACGCTTCGACAACGTCGATATGGTGACCTAATTCACAAGATAGGTCAGCTACTTCAATACTTATATTGCTACAATCCCCAAAATAGGTTGAGGTTAGGGTTTTCTTACCTAGAACGGAATTGGAATCGCTAGAATAGCGATGCAGGTGGAAGGATCTGGCACGTGGAGCAGTAGGGAAGACTCTCAGGAGAAAGCTCCAACTTCTCCCTCACTTTCTCTCTTTTCTCTCCTCTCTCCTAGAGTTTTCCCCAAATTCGTATGGGTTAGAAAGCCAAGGGTTTAAGGCCCTTTTTATAAGCCCAAACATGTCCAAAACAAACTCCAGGTTAAGGTATACTTAAGTTATATCCAAATTGGGTCTGTTCCGATCCAAAAGAGCATTTCGGGAGGTCCCCCGTCCGAATGCAGCCGGACTTAAGCTCATGGATACTGGATCCAGCACATATCAAGTTTTCAGACCAGTAGTGTTCCCAGATCGCATGTGGCAGACCAGTTTCAGCTCAGTGGTCACGGAGACTCGATCGAGGATTCCAAGTACACTGACCTGAATGAGAAATGTTTCCTGATCTGAGGGTGTATTTGGGTCAGATTTTGACCGTCTGAATGCTTATACTAATCCCGCAAGCGAAACGTCCCAGATTTATTTAAATCTCATTTAATTTTAATTGAATTTCACTCTTTCTCACACTCCCTACTCCAGGCTCAATGAAATAGCCCCAGAGCATCGGTTGGGCTTGATTTTCGAAACGATTATCAAGTCTAACAAGGCGGTCATAATGGTCTAAGAATATAGATATCGGACTTTCGATCCGCGGTCTAGATCCAATACAAAGTTTCAAAGGGTTCCAGAGAATAAACCGGTTTAGATTTTGATCCTGGATTTTAGGGTATTGTAGCGTCCTTGTTTCTACAAGTTTTAGGTCTTACAGAACGTATTTAAAGCGATCAGGGACACTTTCGCAGCTAATCTAACATAGCACTAGTTAACTTACGCTTAATTTCTAAAGGAATTAATCCTAAGTGATTTCTTTAGCTTTGGAATTAGGTTCTGAAAGGTTACCAAGGTGTTTTGGTTGACCCATTACCTAAGGACGTCTGATCCCAGGTTGGAAAAAATCTGAGGTGTTACAATCTACCCCCCTTAAAATAAAATTTTATCCCCGAAATTGGCTAAGAATAATGAGTCCCTAGAGAGAATTTAGTATTGGCATTCTAAGAATGGTTCAAATCCTATTTAATGACCTAACCTTACGTATAACCTAAATCAACTGTTTCGATCCTGGGCTAGTGGGGAAGAGGCCAACCATGCTTCCGCTGCTACTCTGATCCAACGATTGCATTAACTACTCCTAAAAAGATTGGGCTCAATACGTTCTAACCCCCTTAAAACTTAGTTCTACTTAAGGTTCAAAAATCTATGCCTCGATCCATACTTCAGAACGAGGTGTAACTTAGGGCCTATCCTTGATATGAAATGGAAAAAACCTCTCACTACATTGGTCTTCCTTTGCTAATGATGCGTTCTATGGCATTGGTACCTATGATTAAAGAAAGGGGATGAAATGATGGGTGTTGTGGTTGATTTCAAGGACGGATGTGAGTTGATGGCAAGATGTCTAATTCTCTACTGGCTATAAGTCCTCACCATTTCTTAAAAATAATGCGATAACTTTTGGTTGTAGGTGGTTAGGCCAACACGGAAGAAAGGTTGTGTAGTGGGTCTGAGCCGGATACATTGACCTTCGTCTAATTAGGACAGAAAATTCGTTGTATCAGTTCTTAATCCGAGTCGATGCCGATCTTCTGCTTGATCAGAGCATTGGATTTATTGGTAACCACTAGGATTAAGAAGTCGATTCAAACCGCGAATACATCGCTTATATATACAGTTCCTTTACTCCGCGTTCCCGAATGCAATAAGCCCTTGGGGAAGGCAATTCAAAGGGGCGTGCTGGTTTATTCTAAGTTCAATCTAAGGGATTTATAAGTTTCCCTGAGAGAATGATTCTAAGTTAAAACAACTTTCCTAAGGGTTATAACAGAAGTCTATAAGCATTACGGGGAGCTATCGAAGGAATGAGGTTCTATTCCAACCAAATCTAACCTACTATTTTGTAGCATATACAGGCTTTACACTACTTAAGGTAACTAGTAGACTAGTCTGTAACTCACTAGCTATATACAAGAGTCTAGGCTCATACGCTAGATGGTTTCATACCATTTCCACTACAGGGGATTGTTCTATCGATTAGAGTCAGGATTGTCTAAATGGAATTGGATTTCCTATATAGTCAGATCTTTCAAATCTAGGAGTACTAACTCTAGGTCCAAAACGCTAAGGGCCTATATGGCCAGTAGCATTAAGTTGTATGAAATGAAACTGCTTTCCTAATCCCACGTCGGGATTGAGAGTGACACGCTTGGTAGGAGGGTGGGTTGGGATAAAAATAAATTTTGTAGGCTTAATCCCAGGGTTTACTGTTAATCGTAGACAATCCAAACATGGTAGTGGAAACCATAGGATAAACCTAATCTAGGGACAATACCTTACAGCAAACGAAATGGCATGCACTTCATTTAACAAAATTTGTCACAATATATGGAATAAAGTTTCACATGAATTATGACAGGAACGCATACGACTATGCTAAGCCCAAACCACTAAACACAAACACATTTTCTACCTATTACATCACTAGACCCAACCACAACAAAACACAAAAATCCTTAAAACGGTAATCAAACAATCTACAGGATAACGACAAAGATGCCTAATTCTACCAAAGGACTTCTACCACGATCCCGACTTACCTTCTTTAATACTGTCTAGTTTAATACTGTCTGTTGCCCATTAGAGCTCTATCGGCCATGTATTTTCAATGCTCCTCAAGCGAAGAAAGTGGAGAAATGGGATGGGTAAGTAGGTTTCCACGAGTTTGAGGCTCAAATAAAAGGGACATGAGAGAGAGGACGGTAAAAAGGAAGAAGAAAGCTAAAATAGCTTCTATAAAGGCCATGAAAAATGAAGGAAATGGGGAGAAATGGCTGCCTTAATGGGTTGAAACGAATCTAGGCCCTATAGAGGGGTGGAATGGGCTCCCAAATGCTAGATTTTAAAAGGAAAAAGAGAAAAACAAGTTGGAATGGAGGCTCACCCAATTTTCAGCCTTCTATAGAGGTTGGGAGAGCTCTAAATAATGAAAATTGAGAGGAAAAGGAGTGCTAACAGTTGTGGACGATGGGTTGGCATCAGTTGTGACCGAAAATGGGATTGGGGACGTTTTGAAGTGGGTTTTGAAGGGGAGGCAGCAACAAAACGTGAGAAGGGAGAGCTTGGGAGGGTGGTTTGTGAAGGAGGTAGGCCCTTGGGGTGTTTTCATGGGACGACCCACACATAGGGGGGGTGCCCTAGGCACCAAAGTGCATCGTCCTGAAGTATGACCTGAGTGGGGCCCACCGGTGGTCGAGGCCTAGCCGAACCGGTGAGGTCCTCGTCGGTCAAAGTGGTTTTCGGTGATGGCCTCCTAACCAAGCTGGTTCCCCCTGCCCTAGGGACCCCAAATGTATGTGGGTCCCACCCTGGATCATTCTGGATTAGCGTGGGTGGGCCCACGACTCTGTTTGAAGCGTCTCGGGGCCAATTTTCAAACTGAAATGAGTTTATGCATCATGTAGCATATTATTTTGGGGTAGAAGAGGCTAATCCATCCAAATAACCCATTCATTCCATGAGATTCCCTAATTGGAATGGCTAAAAGTCCAATTTATACATATATTTACTATTTATAGTAAATTTTTATTTAAGTATGATTTACTATCATTCACACATTAGAATTTATGTCTAGTGTGAAAGGACTTAGAAAAAGTTGAAGAATGGGGTGGTGGAAGGAGAGATTCCGAAGGAATTGGATGAAAAGGGGTTTTAGGCCTTGAGATTGAGTGTAAGGGTTGTGGTTGACCCAAAACCCAAAGAAATTCACTTTTAGGTTTGGAAGTCTTTATGAAACGTCTCAAACCCATCGACTGATGACCTAGAGGCGACTTAGGTCGCTTCACGCGACCGAAGACATGTTATGGCCTAAATTATCGTATAGTCTCACCTGTCGGCGAAACTTGAGATTCTAATGTGGTTTCTAGGTTCCATCACCCCCTTCCTAAGTTAGAGTGGGTCAGTGTGTATCATGTTACCATAACCCAGGTTCAGTTTAATCCAAATCATGCTCTGATACCATCTGTAACACCCCAAAAATTGGGAGTCGGGTAGAAACCCAACTCCCGAGTTCCAGAACATCACTTATGCAACATAAATAATGATAAATGCATGTTGTCTATAGAATGACATTAAACAAGATTGAGACTAAGCTGAAACAACATATTATACTCCAGAGACAGTTAAATTAGCAAGCGAAAGACTGTGATAAATACGTAAAATATATAATTGATTGTAAGTCTCCAGAGTGTGAACATGTTACCAGGTTAATTAAATACATGTATACTCCAAAAATGGAAAGAAAAGAATATACATGAGTGCTCTAAAAATAGAAAATGACAAGTGTCAAGGCGTCTAATCAACCTCCCTGTAATCCCGTCGATCAAAACACGGAGGAGAAGTCCTCATCATCATACAAGTCCAGCTCCGCTTCACAAGCAGTGCTATCACTGTAACTACAACAGGGACTGGTGGGTGTCCGGAACACCATCCCATAATGTGGGAGTGAGTAGCTAACTCAGTGGAATCATAGAACAAAGATTAACATGTTATCAAATCCATCACGCGATAATGATAAAGCAAGCAAAACAAACATTCCTAGATACTGTGATTAATGCGTGGATGAAATGACATGATGGATGCCCTCACCGACATACTCCCTCATACGGCACCATCTTACGCCCACGACATGCTTTCTTCTCATAGTGCTCCACATCTTCCAGGAACATGCAGTGCGATATGAAAAATGATTACCGAGTTATTATTAGTCCTTTTCATACACCAGGATTGGGAAACTAGGGTACCTTCCTTGTATCAATCCCAACAAAGATCCTGTCTAGGGTCGTCACTCCTACAAATCTCATACGATGTTATATTTGTAGGTCGCTGCAAGGGCTGTCAGGGCTGTTGCTCACACTCGTTGCACTGCTCCCCCATCACCTTATCAATACAGGCCTAGTGTATTCTCGTCGCTACGGAAGGGTTGTCGCCTCCCGTAGACTCAGAATACGCTCGCGGTCACTACAAAGGGCTCATCACCAATCAGAGTGGGCCGACAGCTCGAATGTAGTGTCCCATACTACCACAATCGGCTCACGAGTTAAAAGTGCTCACTGGTCACTATGGGGAGGTTTATGGCCCCAGTGTAGGCCGACAGCTCGACCACGGTGTCTCATACCACCATGCCCGGCTCATGAGTCTTTATGGATCAAGGTACCATGGTTAACAGGGTTTTCATTGGTAAGTTCAGTACCCTAGGTTCAAGCAGTTATAACGAATATAAGGTAAACATACAATGGCCAGTCGGGTTACTTGATGAGTCCGACTAGCACGAGCGCACGTTGAATCGACCGACATGAAGTGCATAAGCACTTCGTGTGGCCTAACCACTGCCGACGACCCTATTACGACTCGGGTTCGTCATACACATCCTTCGTGGTGAATAGAATTCATCCACGAATTGTAAACTGTTACCGACTGCCTGGACTAGATTATAGGCCCAAACACATGTAATCTAAATCAATAATCATAAGAGCGAGACAAAATTGAAATACAAGTAATTCCAGCATGTTATCCTCATGTTAAAACATACATCATAAGCAATTAACCATACACGAGTATTTCACACTTAAAGTAATCAATTCAATACACAAACATGGAGGAATTCATGTACATCATCAAATTAGTTGAGAATCCAATCTCGACGCTAATCTACAACATCATTTACTCAATACTTACTAATACATACATTTATACAAACACTTGGACTATACAACTCCAACGTACTTGGCATGTGTTGATTTCAACATATAATATGACAAATCCTTATATCCAGGAGATGTCTAATACACAACAATCATGTTCTTACATTCAAAACATATGGCAGGCATAAATCATTTGATTTAGGCATTTCAACAAACACTTGTTCTACACACATTAGTCTACATAGTATATATCGGCCAATATGTGCATTAGGGCGAATCTCTTCGCCAAACAGATCATACACATATAACTAGCATAGGTACACGACAAATACCCATGGCAATCATATCGGTAAAATACGTACGTATACGATATTTCCTAAAAATACCCAAAATACCCTAAATTTCATATTCTTCGTACGTATTTGACATGAAAAATGGACAGCATGTTGTACATGTCATTAGCATTCTTGACAACAATCTATCATTAAACGGCATTGAAAGCTTTGAAAATGGGTTATCTAAGCATTTAAGATCTGCACCTTTCGCTGTAGAAGCGTATCGATTCGAATAGAAAGTCTACGCTTCGACAACGTCGATATGGCGACCTAATTCATAAGATATGTCTGCTACTTCGCTACTTATATTGCTAGAATCCAAAAAATAGGTTGAGATTATGGTTTTCTTACCTAGAACGGAATTGGAATCGCGAGAATAGCAATGCAGGTGGAAGGATCTAACACATGGAGCAGGAGGGAACTCCCAGGAGAAAGCTCCAACTTCTCCCTCACTTTCTCTCTCTTTTCTCTCCTCTCTCCTAGGGTTTTCCCCAAATTCGTATGGGTTAGAAAGCCAAGGGTTTAAGGCCCTTTTTATAAGCCCAAACATGTCCAAAACCGACTCCATGTCAAGGTATACTTAAGTTATATCCAAATCGGGTTTGTTTCGATCCAAAAGAGCATTTCGGGAGGTCCCCTGGCTGAACGTGGTCGAACTTAAGCTCATGGATACTGGATCCAGCACACATCAAGTTTTTAGACTGGTAGTGTTCCCAGATCGCACGTGGCGGACCAGTTTCAGTTCAGCGGTCATGGAGACTCGATCGAGGATTCCAAGTAAACTGACCTGAATGAGAAATGTTTCCTGATCCGAGAGTGTATTTGAGTCAGATTCTGACCTTCTGAATGCTTATACTGATCCCGCAAGAGAAATGTCCCAGATTTATTTAAATCCCATTTAATTTTAATTGAATTTCACTTTTTCTCACACTCCCTGCTCTAGGCTCAATGAAATAGCCCCAGAGCATCGGTTGGGCTTGATTTTCGAAACGATTGTCAAGTCCAACAAGGTGGTCATATTGGTTTAAGATTATAGATATCGGACTTTCGACGCACGGTCTAGATCCAATACAAAGTTTCAAAGGGTTCCAGAGAACAAACCGGTTTAGAGTTTGATCCTGGATTTTAGGATATTGTAGCGTCCTTGTTTCTATAAGTTTTGGGTCTTGCAGAATGTATTTAAAGTGATCAGGGACACTTTCACAGCTAATCTAACATAGCGCTAGTTAACTTATGCTTAATTTCTAACGGAATTAATCCTAAGTGATTTCTTTGGCTTTGGAATTGGGTTCTAAGAGGTTACCAAGGTGTTATGGTTGACCCATTGCTTAAGGACGTCTGATCCCAGGTTGGAAAAAATCTGTGGTGTTACAACAATGATCACAAGATATTTTATTCATTCTGAGTTCATTTACATCCTCACATTTCCCTTGATTTTAAAAATAGAGTACAATTAATCAACACAATGAATGAAAGAGAAGGCAGTCTTATTGCAATTTCAGTAGCATTTCGACATTGTTGATGTTCATCATAAAGGCAGATAAGTTACGCAGACATGAAGTCCTTAACTTGATTGTATGATAGGCATCGATCGCCTTTCTACTTATCCTTTCAGTCATACAAACCGACTCTTCTTTCTCTTTGGAGCTCTCTCTCTATGCTTCAAATTTCCCTTATTTTCTCTTTATAAATCCATCAACTCGCACACTTGATCAAGGAAGGGGCATTTCAGGTAAGAACACTGGTGCACAATCTAGGAGAATCTGGAGACTCCACGAACTTGAGTTGTGTGAGTGCACAATTGAGGAAACGGTGAAGATTTTTAGACTTGGGTTGTGCGGATCTTCCATCATACTTCACTTTTATTCTCTCATCTGGGAGCTCCTTGAAACTTTCCAACTTCTGTCTTGTAACACCCTGAAAATCGGGGGTCGAGTAAAAACTCCACTCCCGAGTTTCAAAACATCACTTATGCAACATAAATGTGTATGATTGAATGTTGTCTGTGTTAATGTATTAAACATGAGTGGGATTAAGCCAAAACAACATATCATACTCCAGAGATAGTTAAATTTACAAGCGGAAGACTGTGATGGTATGTATAACATATATAAACTATTGTATGTCTACAGAGTGTGAACATGTTACCAGGTTATATACATACATGTATGCTCTAAAAGTAAACAAAAAAAATATACATGAGTGCTCTAAAAATATAAAATGACAAGTGTCAAGGCAACAAATCAACCTCCCTGTAATCCCGTCAATCAGAACACGCATAAAGGAGGGATCCTCCTCATCATCATCAAGTCCAGCTCCGCTTCTCAAGCAGCGCCATCATCTGTAACTAAAATAGGGACTGGTGGATATCCGGAAACACCATCCCGTAATGTGGGAGTGAGTAGCTAACTCAGTGGAATAATAGAGCAAGAATTAGCATGTTCTCAAATCAATCATGCGATAATAGTAAAGCAGTAAATCAAACATTCCTAATACTGTTATTAATGCAATATGACGTCACATGATGTATGCCCTCACCGACATTCTCCCTCATATGGCACCATCTGCGTCCGTGGCATGCTTGCATACTGCTCAGTGCTCCACATCTTCCAGGCACATGTAATGTGATGGTGATATGGTTACCGAGTTATTATTAATCCATTCAAACAGTAGGATTAGGAAACTAAGGTACTTCCCTTATATCAATCCCAACACAGATCCTGTCTAGGGTCGTCACTCCTAGTAATCTCATACGATGTATATTTTGTAGGTCGCTGCAAGGGCTGCCAGGGCTGTTGCTCACACTCGTTGCACCGCTCCCCCATCACCTTATCAATACAGGCCTACTGTACTCTCATTGCTACGGAAGGGTCGTCGCCTCCCGTAGACTCAGAATACGCTCGCGGTCACTACAAAGGACTCGTCGCCTGATTAGTGTAGGCCGACAGCGAGAATATAGTGTCCCGTACCACCATAATCTGCTCACGAGTCATAGTTGCTCACTGGTCACTACGGAGAGGTTTGTGGCCCCAGCGTAGGCCGACAGCTCGACCACGGTGTCCCATACTACCATGCCCGGCTCATGAGTCTTTGTGGATCAAGGTACCATGGTTGACAGGGTTTTCAATGGTAAGTTCAGTACCTTAGGTTCAAGCAGTTATGACACATACATGGTGAACATACAATGGCCAGTCGGGTTACTTGACGGGCTCGACTAGCACGAGCGCACCTCAAGTCGAACGACATGAAGTGCATAAAACACCTCGCGTGGCCTAACCACTGTCGCCAACTCCAAAACACGACTCGCGTTCATCGACGCGTCGCTCGTGGCAAAGATAAGCCAACCATGGATTTACTCGGTTACCGACTGCCTAGACTAATTATAGTCCCAAACAGTTATGAATCCACATCAGCAATCATGTAAGAGTAATGAAAATGAAATACAACAATGTGAGCATGTTAACACATGTTATAACATATAACTTAAGTAAATCTTCCAACACATGCATTTCATACATATAACGAAATCATGCATATAGCCAACATATAGGAAATCATGTACATCAGCATATTATTTGAGAATTCACTCTCAAACTAATTCATAACACCATTTAATTCAATACATACTAATACAAACATTTATACAAACACATAGTCTACACATTTAAGTCTACATATAGTATGTCGACTCAAAGTGCGCATTTGGGCGAATCTCTTCGCCAAACTGATTATGCACGCATTCCTAATATCCTAATGCGACAAGAAGCCATGTCAATCATATCAGCAAAATATGAATGAATACAGTATTTCCTACAAATGACTAAAATGCCCTAAATCTCATATTTTTCGTCTACTTACGAAATAGGAAACAGACAGCATGTTGTACATGTCAAACAGCGTTGCCATCGATAATCTACTATTAAACGGCATTGAAAGCGTTGAAAACAGTCAATCAAAGTGTCTAAAATCTGCACCTTTCACTTTATATGTGTATCATTTCTAACGGAGCGTATACGCCTCGTTTACGGCGATCAGACAACCTAATTCACAAGTTATATAAGCTGCATCGCTAATGGAATCGATGGAATGCTAAATCAGCAGATGGTTAGGGTTTTTCTTACCTCAAAGTGCATTGGAATTGCCAGGAAAGTGATTGGAGTGTGTCGCCTAAGCATGTGCAGCAGTAGCAGCAGGTGGCAGGAAAATCTCTCCCACTCTCTCTCACAATCTCTCACCTTTTCTCTCACACCAGCTAGGGTTTCTAGTAAATTTAGATGGGTGAAAGAAGTGAGGGTTTAAGCCCTTTTATAACCTAAAACATGCCTAAAGCAGGCTTGGGAACAATGTTCACTTGATGCCTAACCAAATCGGGCCTGTTTCGGTCTAAAAAGACATTTCTGGAGGTCCCCTGGCCGAGCGCGATCGGACTTAAGCTCATGCATACTGGATCTAACACACATCAAGTTTTCAGACCAGTAGAGTTCCCAGATCACACGCGGTGGTCCAATTTCAGTTCAGCGGTCACCACACGTAGATCAGGTCTACAAGTCTCATGATATGAAATAGAAATTTTTCCTCATCCAAGGGTGTAATTTGGCTGAATTCTGATGGTCAGAACGCTTAATAATAACGCGTCAAGCCGTGTGCCAGATTTGAATTTCAAATTCCAAATCTAACCCTATTCTCACTCTCTTCACTCCAGGCTCAATGAAATAGACTCTAAATGTCGGTTGGACTTGATTTTTGAAATGATTGTCAAGTCCAGCTAGGCGGTTATAACGGTCTAAGATTGTAGGTATCAGACTTTCGACGCGCGGTCTAGATCTAATACAAAGTTTCAAAGAGGTCCTGCGAACAAACTGGTTTAGAGTTTGGTCCGAGGTTTTAGAGTATTATAGCGTCATTGGTTCTACTCGCTTTGGGTCTTGTAGAACGTATTTAAAGCAGTTAGGGACAATTTCCCAGCTACTCTAGCGTAGCGTTAGCTAACTTATGCTTAGTTTCTAAAGGAATTAATCCTAAGTGATTTCTTTGGCTATGGAATTGGGTTCTGAGCAATTTCCCAGGTGTTTTAGTCGACCTATTGCCTAAGGACGTCTAATCCCAGGTTGGCCAAAATCTGGGGTGTTACATGTCTTCTCGCACTTCTATTTCTCGCTGCTCTCTCTTACTGCCTTCTCTAAATGAAGATGGGAGCAGATAACCCAAAGCGAAGGTGGGAGCGCACAACACTTCTTTGAAGGTGGGTGCGCACAAGCTTTCCCTAAAGGTACGAGAGCACAAGGCCTCCCTTCAGGACAAGAGTCCATACAAAGTGACGCAGGAGCTTTCCTTCAGGACAAGAGTCCATGTAAAGAGGTGCACAAAGCCTATCCTCGGGAAAAGAGTTCATGTAAAGAGGCGCATAAAGCCTATCCTCAAGATAAGAGTCCATGTAAAGAGGCGCCCAAACCTTATCTTAAGATAGGAGAACATACAAAGTGGCACTAGAGCTTTTTTCAGGACAAGCACACAACATCCTCCTTAAGAAGTGGTGTCCAATGGTTTCTTCTGGACAAGGGAGAGTACAAAGCTCCTTTATAAGTAGCACAAGGAGTCACTCTTCAAGATAGGAACACACAACACTCTTTCTAAAGTGCAGTGCATGACCCCCTCTCCCAACATGGAGCGTGCAAACCCCTTTAATCATGGAGCGCACAACCCCTTCTCTTCATGAAGTGGTGCACAAGGGATGGAGTTAGGACAAGTGCCCTTTTGAAGTGGTGCACAAGGGATGGATTTAGGAGAAGAACCCTTTTGAAGTGACGCACAAGGGATGGAGTAGGATAAGAAAGCTTTTGAAGTGGCCCACAAGGGTTGGAGTTAGGACAAGTGCCCACTCAAAATGGCGCACAAGGGATGTAGTTAGGACAAGAACCCTTTTGAAGTGGCATACAAGGGATGGAGTTAGGACTAGTGCCCACTCAAAGTGGCGCATAAGGGATGGAGTTAGGATAAATGCCCACTTAAAGTGGCACACATGAGATGGGTTCACAAAGCTTCTCTCCTTTCGCTTAAAATGTCACACAAAGGATGTGTGCACAAGGGATTCCTCTCTCCACTTAAAGTAACGCACAAAGGATGTGCACATAAGGGATGGGTGGATGAGCTTCTCTCCTCCCTTCTTTTTTCTTTTTCAAATGAGGAGTGAAGAAGGGTATTTATAGACTTCCCAGGCTCCTCCCATCCTTAAATAGTGGTTTCACCACCACTTCTCCCTTTAAGACAACTCCCAACCTTCTTCCTTAAATAGTGGTGTTCAACCACTTCCCCCTTCATACAAGGCAACATCCACCCCTTATTTCCTTCTTTCCTTAAGACAAGGCTCCCAACACACATCCTCTCCTTAAATAGTGGCTTTTAACCACTTCTTCCTTCATATAAGATAATGTCCACCCCTTCTCCTTACCAGATTATGCCCATGCACTCCTCCATACTAGATGACGCCCATGCACTCCTCTATACCAGATGACACCCATCCATTCTTCATTTCAAGATATGGAGCATACAACCTCTTCTAACATGGAGCAGTGCTTCACAAGGCTTCTATACTGTTATGGGCGCACAACCATGGGAAAGATCTGTACAATGGAATTCCCCTGCTAATGCAATGGGCATGTAATGAGATATCCAGAGAAAGAAAGATGGAATATTTTTGTACCTCAATAGATGCCCCCTCAATCCTTCTTTGATTGATTTATGAGATCAAATGGAGGATCGATCTTCTTCTGCACAAAAATCCTTTCACTTAAAAGAAAGTTTCTTCCTGAAACATAGTCACATTAACGGAGAAGAATCACCTGATTGAATAACCGAATGAACTGCGACTGAAGGATGATTAGATAATCATGTTTGTATGGAAGACTGAATGATCACGCTCGACCAGAAGATTGAATTCCCCCAACCAGTAGTGTCGAGCGGATGCTTCCTTCAGAAATGATAAATTCTCTTTTCATCAAAACTTATTACTGTAACAGCTGTGACGACTTCATCTTTGAGTAACTTGGCTAGAGAACTTTCTTTTAATGTTGATGCTACTGCATTGGTCTCTTTAATTAACTCTTGCAACTCTTTCTTTGAACTCTACATTTAGAGAGTTATTATTTAATGCTGCTCTTACTACAACAACCTTTTTTTATTGTCTCCTTTATTCATGGTCTACATAACCCAAGCTTTCAAATGTTAATCTTTCCTGCCAAATTAATCAGAATTAGTATCTCAAGATATTGAGATTTTCCAATTTAGTTTCATGAAGTATATTTTAAAAACTTTTACAATATTTGTAATATTTATAATATGATAATGATTTAATCATCTCCTCATTATGCTTTTCATCATGCTTCGCATTTCATTTGTTACATTCTTTACTCATCATATCGTGCTTTCAGAGATGTCATTTCTAGCTCTAGAGGTTCAATCGCTGAGTCTTTTCTAATTTGTGCTCCTTGACATTTTTTCACAAGCTGGCTAAGAATATATTTTTCCTGGACCTTTACTGATTTAGAAAAATAGATAAGACTTCTCTCAATTCCATTTAATAACTTTTCGGAGGACATAAAAGTTACTGATGATGATTCTATCTCTTTTGATAATCATTTGTTTCTTATCTCCATCAGGTCCAGTACTCAAAGACTTACCATGTCATTACTAGAATGGTAAGAAGTTATGACATCGAACCATATAACTAGGCCTTGATATAGAATCAACTTTGAACATTCACACTAGATCATGCTTCATACTTCCTGACTATAATTATCCGGCTCATACTTCTTATAGTTGGATGTGTTGACAGGCTCATCAATATTTACTTAACACACGATTATTTCTTAATAGATTATACTATACAAATTCCTCCACCACACATAAGAAATTATCAGAAAGACCAAGGCATAGATTACTTTGAAGAACTAGATCATGCCCCCTCTCTAGGTCAACTTTGTGGAAGGATTTCTTTAGAAGATAATATTCATGAAAATAAAATCTGTTGATACCCTTGAAGGATGAATAACCTTTGCTGATCCTTTAAAGAATCCGAAGAATATATCTAAATCTTTAGATGGTTCAAAATAGAATGATAATTATTAGCTAGCTTATTCTTTGTCGCCTTTGAGAATTTTGTGAGATAATATTTCTTTATCATCAAGAAGATAAAAAGACCTCATGGCTCTTGTCAGAATAATAAATATACTACAGTTGAAGACTAGCAGTTGATCTTAAAGATTTGAACTTTCGAATAGAGAACAACTAATATTTTGAAGGCATTTGTTGTTGCTTTAAATTGAACCTGATTCAAGATAAACAAATTTTTGTATATTGTTTACTCAATATTTAAATTTTCATTAGGCAATTACATATTTGAGCATATCTAAATTAAGATATATATTTGCAACATTTTGATGCACACATAGTTTATGCTCTTGAGTATTAGTGCTAGCATACTTTTGACTAACCATACTTTGACTGGACAGGACTTGACTGAACTGAACTTGACTGAACTTGACTTGACATGACTAGACTTAACTTTACTGGATTTGACTGACATGACACTACTGACTTGACACTTCACACAGTTTAGGCTCTTGAGTGGTGGAGCAATCACACAGCTTAAGCTCTTAAGTGGTGGAGCAATCACACAATGTTTTAGGCCATAAGTAATTGGAGTCAGGTCTTACACGAATGGTCACTCTAACTCTCTAGAGTTCGCTGGACTTATTGCGGCTGGGGAGTTTACAAACATGATCCATCAGAGGGGCCCAATGAAGTTACTGGGGCCATGAACTCAGTGAGATTTACGCATAGGGTTAGTCACAGTAACTCTCTAGAGTTCGCAGGGTGGGCAAGACTACCTTTAGTACCAAGTCCAGGGCCATTAGTCCATCAATGAGGGGGTGTTTTTGTTAAGACTTTGTCCTCATGAGTTAATACTGAAATCAAGCCAGGGATCTAGGGGGTCTTATTTTGTTCCCCATTTTTCTTTATCTGCAAGGTCAGACCCATTCACTGGAGGGTATTTTCATCCTCATTTGGGATGCTATGGGAAGTTATATAGACAGCATTAGTCTCACGTGTGACTAGTCGTTGAGGACTTTTTAGCCTTTTAAGGCTTTTAGTCATTGACTCCGTCTGCTGCCCGCATGGGTATGCATGTGATGTGGCCTGTATGGGGTTTTTAAGGCCATTGGCTCCACAATGCTGGCCGAATAATATAGAGGTCTTATGCGTAGTTGGCCGTATAGGGCTTGGCTAGGCTACCTTAAATGATAAATTGTTGTTGCTGACGTGATGGTTGATCGTACAGGCCTTGTGAAGATAATAAATCGATGATTGATATATTGCCATTACTGATGATATTACAATATTTTTATGATTATGATGGTGTATCAGCTTGATGACAATAGCAATCTCGATAAATTTGATAATGGAATAGTCTCCTGCATCATCGATATGGCAATGGCAAGACAACTACTGTTCATCTGCTTGATATGCTTGAAATTTTGTCTTCATCTGCTTGATACACTTGAAAGTCTGTCTTTTATTCATCTATGGCATCGGCATTCTGAGACTTTGACATTCCGAGACTTTGACATCCTGAGACTTTGGCATTCTTGGTATTCTGCTTTCCCCCTTTTGATTTTGAAGTATTATGTTAATAATCTTTGAAATCAAAACTGAGATTATCTTCAAGGATGACATACTGTGTATATTTTTGGCTACCCCATTTTGATTTTGAAGAATTATGCCATAATCTTCTAAGTCAAAACTACATACACATTCAAGGATGATATATTTTGATGAACTGGCACTGACAGGTGTATTGATGAAAATTTGCCCCTATGGTGACTGTACTTGTCTTGTTTCTTCTCGACCTCTCTTCTATTAAGTGACTATTTTCAATTGGGACCATATATCATTACTTTCTCACTTGTTCCATATATCTTCTTCATGACAATTTTACTATCATCGACCATTTTTAGTAGAACACATCTTTTCTTCTTTGCTTCATTTCCTTTGAATGTTTTAACTATGGCAATTTGATTTTCTCTGTAGCTACCAATTGGTTCATCGTACGAAGTATATCGTTTTCTTCAACCATATATTTCCATCATTCCTTGAATTGTTCGAGCCCTTTCTTTACTTTCTTAATTGTAGAGTCACCCATGTTCTTTTCATCGAAATTTCTTCACTCATTTTGATGATTCTTTGTTTTTCTTTATTTCTTTGCCAATATTTATTGCTACTCTCTTAAGACTTTGAAATAGCCGATTCATATGAGAATTGAGCGGCTTCACATTGATTCTTTCCAAATTGTAAAGTTTCATAATCAACTCTTGAATGATCTGTATATTCGGATCAATGAATCCTAATGTAATGTCTAGTTTTATACATTTTGTAAGTAACTTGACTTGGTCTTCTATTCTAACAAATTGTGAACACAATGCCCCCAGGGTTCTCTATTAGCTGATGAATTCGTTAATTGATTGTTCTTCTCGTTAGTGAGAAATGGGTGATTCAGTCGAACTAACTTCTCATCTGAATGCTTCCTTGGGGTTCAATGTTATTCATGGCAGTCATAGTTAGAAAATTAGGGACTTCTTCAACAACATGCTCATCTAGTGTAGGGTGGTTAATTATTTGCTAGAAAAATGTTTAATTCTATACGCTTTAAACGTCCTGATATTAAAAGAGAAAGTGAAAATTGCATTACTGATGCCGTTGAGGAGGATGAACTGAGTGAGTGAGGTAAAACTGCACCTTGTAGTATTGCACATAATCGACATGTTAACGATACTTGGCAGGATGTACTCCTTGTAAAAGAAGATCGAACCTTTCATCTTTTGGATGTTACTATCATCCGTCCTTCATAGTCTTTTTGTGCTACTGGTGAAGTGAAAACTATTCCAAACATTACCTAGCATTGTCTGTTCTTAATCGCAACTGATTTGACATTCTCTAGTACTTTCTAGTAGAAACCGTTAGGTGGGAAGCAGACAACTACGTTAGTTGGGAGAAAAGTCATTGCACTTGTATATCAACAAAATACTTGTTATTTAAAATAGAGTATTAATCCTTTTAATTAAATAAAATTATACTTGTTTTAGAATTGAAGGGGAGTATGTTCCCATTAAGAGTCACCATTTTGATGTCTAAACAATGCCAAAAAGTGATAAATGTTCTCTAAATATTTTCTAAGTATCATTGAATAATATTCCCCATTAGAGTCGCCATTTTGTTTTGACAAGAAAAAAATGCATTCGATTTGGGGGATTTCATTCAATGATAATAAAGAAAGAATAAGAGAAGAATGATCACAAGATATTTTATTCATTCTAAGTTCATTTACATCCTCACATTTCCCTTGATTCTAAAAATAGAGTACAATTAATCAACACAATGAAGAATCAGAAGGTACTCTAATGGTAATTTCAATAGCATTTTGACGCTTTTGATGTTCATCGCAAAGGCAGATAGGTTGTATGAACTTGAAGTCCTTGACTTGCTTATATGATATGCTTCAATCGTCTTTCTATTTATCCTTTCATTCATACGAATAAACACTTTTTTCTCCTGGAGATCTCTCTCTATGCTTCACATATCCCTTACTTTCTCTTTATGAATCTGGCAATTGGAGCACTTGATCAAGGAAGGGGCATTTTGGGTAAGAACACTGGTGCACAATCTAGGAGAATCTGGAAACTCTGTGAACTTGAGTTGTGCGGGTGCACAATTGAGGAAATGACGGAGACTTTTAGACTTGGGTTGGGCAGATCTTCCATTATACTTCACTTTTCTTCTCTCCTCTAGGAGCTCCTTAAAACTTTTCAACTTCTGGCTTCTCGCACTTCTCTTTCTTGCTTCTCTCCCTTACTGCCTTCTTTAAATGAAGATGAGAGGGCATAACCCAAAGCGAAGGTGGGAGCGCACAACACTTCTCTGAAGGCGGGAGAGCACAAGTTTTCTCTAAAGGTGGGAGCACACAAGCTTTCTCTAAAGGTAGGAGTGCACAAGGCCTCCATTTAGGACAAGAGTCCATACAAAGTGATGCAAGAGCTTTTCTTCAAGACAAGAGTCCATGCAAAGAGGCATACAAAGCATATCCTCAGGACAAGAGTTCATGTAAAGAGGCGCATAAAGCCTATCCTCAGGACAAGAGTCCATGTAAAGAGGCGTCTAGACCTTATATTTAGACAGGAGAGGTACAAAGTGGCACATGAGCTTTCTTCAAGACAAGCGCACAACATCCTCCTTGAGAAGTGGCACCCAATGGTTTCTTCAGGACAAGAGTGTACATAGCTCCTTTATAAGTGCCACAAGGAGTCTCTCTTCAAGACAGGAGCGCACAACACTCTTTCTAAAGTGGAGCGAACGACCCTCTTTCCCTACATGGAGCATGCAAACTCCTTCAATCATGGAGCAAACAACCCCTTCTCTCCATGAAGTGGCACACAAGGGATGGAATTAGAACAAGTACCCTTTTGAAGTGGTGCACAAGGGATGGAGTTAGGATAAGAACCCTTTTGAAGTGGTGAACAAGGGATGGAGTTAGGACAAGTGCCCACTCAGAGCGGCGCACAAGGGATGGAGTTAGGACAAGAACCCTTTTGAAGTGGTGCACAAGGGATGGAGTTAGGACAAGTACCCACTAAAAGTGGCACACAATGGATAGAGTTAGGACATGTGCATAAGGGATGGGTGCAAAAAGCTTCTTTCCTTCTGCTTAAAACAACACATAAAGGATGTGCGCACAAGGGATTCCTCCCTCCACTTAAAACGATGCACAAAGGATGTGCGCACAAGGCACTACCAAAAAAATGATCAAAGGCTATGGACTATTGTAGTTTTTAGCTATGGACATAGACCGTAGCCAGATTGCTACGACTTAAAAAAATAGCTAAAAAATACCCAAACCATACCTAAAAGGTAACACCTCCACCATTCATACAACCTGGGATAGCCCCATACGGGACTCTATGACGCCCATTAAAATGTGTGTGCTCCATCTAATATATATATCCATTTTGAAAGAGAATGTTAGGGCAAAAGCCCAAAAAGGGAAGTAGATCGAACGCTCAAGTGGACCACATGGTAGGAAACAATGGAGATTAATACCTACCATTCATTGATGGTGTGGTTCAATTGGACCATCGATTTGCCTAGATGTTGAGGTCATTCCCTATAAAAAAAATTACAAAATTAATGGATGGAGTGGATATATCAAATGCATCATGATGGACCCCACAAAGCCCTTGACAAGACTGTCCGTCCAGAACTCGTCAGACGTGCGAACGTGGAGGGGCTGTGAAGGATGGTACAATGGCTAAGTCCAAAGGGCTTTTAACTACAGTCTAAAACCATAGCAGGATTGTAGCAGGTACAAATGTAGAATCCACCCTACCTTTTTTTTCCCCTCTCACAAAAAGTTTCAATCCCCTCTACTTCTTAGAAAAAAACCCCATTCCCTCTCTCGTCCGTCCCTCTCTCTCTCTCTCAATCTCCAGCGCCCCTTTCTCTCTCTCTCTGTCAATCTCCTGCACCCCTTGTGAATGCATTAAAACTTCTTCAACCTTCTATAAAAACCCCAACCTTAGATTCTTCCTCTCTGAAATTCTGAAAACAGAAAAGAAAGAGAGATTAAATAAGATCTCTCTCTCACGAAAATTGGATCGGAGAAAATGAAGCAGTCATTATAGCAAAACGATGGTATCGCCGAGGAGCAGCTCAACTTTTTCTTCCTTTAAACCTCACTTCTCCCAACACCAAACGCTCCAAGGTTCTCTCATCTTTAGGGTTTCTCTCTCTCTATTTTTTTTTCTATTTCCAGCGTTTTGATTTTAATGAGGGATTTGCAAAACATCAGATGGATATTCCATCTACGCTAGACATGCCAACAACACCAGTTGTACACTTCAGAGTGATTTGTCTTCTCTTTAAGAAGGCCTTCGACTTCCCTCTGATCTGACCCCTATCAGCGTGCTGAAGGAGAAATCTAACCGGGGCACCGATAGATTGACGTGAAGGGTGAAGATTTTCCAGTTTTAAAAATGTTTTTCAACCAAGCATGTTTGTTTCTATTTTTATTGAAGTCTCTAATTTTATCTCCAAATAATATTTCTTAGAGATTGGCATGAAGGGTGAAGATTTTTTGTTTCCTTCTCTAATCAGAAGAAGGAATCCTTTACAATTCTCTCAACAGAAATTCATTCCCACATGAATTCCAATTTAGTTTCAGTACATCTGCTTTTTAAGTATACTTCACATTCCAAAAAGAAAAAACTTTGTTGTTGTTGTTCTTTTCTTTTATAAAATGTTGTTGTTTTCTTTTTTTAATTTAATTTTTAGGTGGAAGGAGCAGCTCTTGAAGATGGGAGGGGTTAAGCATCTAAGATACTTTCTATTCTCTTCCTGGTAAATAACTAAAATGCCTTTTTCTTTTCTTTTCTTTTTGTGTGTACTTTACTAATTCTTCTCTTGAGGTTTTCTGTAATTATTGCGATGAATGGTGTTGGATTTATTTTTTAATGTTTTTAGGGAAGATATTGGGTGGAGGAAATGGAGATGTAGCAGTTGATGTATATCATCAATACAAGGTATTTGCACTTTATTTGAATTTGAGGGGACATGAATTTCCTATTTGGGGCCCACTGTGATGTCTATGTGGCATCCCCTTTGTTAATGATCGTAAGAAGTGTAGTGTGGTATTCAATTTATTGAGTTGCTCGAGGACGACCCAAATTCAAAGGCTAAAGTCTCAATGTATACAGATGTATTCGAGCAAACCCCTCATGAACATGCCTGATCTAATAATCAAGTTCCACTCATCAGGTAGGATGTGGATGTATGTGAAAAGTGAAACAAGTGCCACCTGAAGAGTGTTCCAAATCCCTCTCATTGGCACTGCATTTAGTTGCAGATGGAGCACATCACATCCATGGTTCTTGAGTCGGCTATGGTATTGCCGGATTTCCTAGGGACATCTTTCAAGTCAATGAAAAGAGATTGGATTCTACTATTTTTGGTTAAATGTCTTTGGGTTGTAGGTCTGTCTATCATTTTCTTTCTTATTCTTCTTTAGCTTCTCTTTTTTTTTTTCTTTTTTTTTCTTTTTTTTACAGTTGCTTGTCTGGCCTCGAGTTCTTCTCTTAAAATAAATAAATAAAAAAAAAACATTGCAATTCTGAGCTGTTTGGGTTAGATATGGCCCATTTAAAGGCTATGTTGTAGAGGGGTCTTTAACTCCTTACACACTTCAATAAGTGCAACTGTGCAAATGATAGATTGGTACTTTCATGCAAACAATCACTGAGAAGTTTGGACTCCATTTGGTTGATTCAGGAAAATCCAGATTAATCCTTAATCTCAATTTTGGCAGGCCCCATACCCTTCCATTGCACCATTTAAAAAAACTAGAAAAATACTTTTCTTTCACTATCCCTTTATAGGAGAAGGGAGAAAACCTCTAACAGATTCTGTTTGTTCGGATATTTAAAAAACACTTTTTATGACCATAAGTATGGCCAATATATAAGCTTGTTCATCTGTAGGCTAACTCTCTCTAACTTAGGAATAAAGACTAGGAAAACTAGTATGCAGTTATAATTTGTTGTACAAGTTAAACAAAAATGAAGATTAACCTAATTTTTTTCTTGAAAATATGAAACTAAATATATTTAGCTAGAGATCATTAAGATATTATTCAGGTCCTGATACATCATGACACTACCATTCCTCTAATGTTTAGCTAGAGACCTTTAATTACACAATGATTCTATTCCATTGCTCTTACAGGCATGCATGTTTGTGGATTTTTATGCTTTGCGACGGACTAGAATTTTTTTGAGGATAACAATAAATGGGTCCCTTAGGTTCCAAAATATCATCTAAAATTACCGAGTGCCTTGATTAAGAAACAAGCCATAGTTTATCTTTTAACCCATCAAAAAGGTGGCAAACCAATTTTGTCATTGGATGAAGGTAATTAAACAACCAAAAGGTGCCCCACCTTCTTTGTAGATGGGGTAGATGCGGAGTAGTGATCTTTGCTAAAAAAAAAAGTTGAGCATGTAAATTAGCTTTAGAATGATAGTTTGGCAGTGAAACAACGAAAAGCTACCTTTTAGTTGTTGGAAAAAAAAAAGAAAAAGAAAATACCTGTAGAATGATAGTTTTACAGAGTTTTTGTGTGTGTGTGTGTGTGGCTCATGTTTGTTTTGCCTTGTTCCAGTCCAAAGAGACCAAGGAGAGATGGGAAACCAGCTACAGAGAGAATATCTTCCAACAACCATAATGTTGAGATTGCTAGTCTAGCAAGTGCTGATCAAAAGTATCGTAGGCGGTTACAAGATGCTTTGCCTCTTGAGGCTCCACTAGCGGCTATTTCTAAGATAAGGCCTGATGTAGTTAACAAAGAATCAGAAAAGAAGACTAAAGAACCACCAGATACCACCAAGCGATCTTCCAACCCGACTGAAGTACCCCACTCTTGATCTTATTTCTAGGTTTTGTGTTTGTTTCTACACCATTGCTACAATCATCATCATCATAAGCATCTTAGCCTTTCTTCCAGCAATTAGGGATGGACTTTCAAATGTTATATTATGTTCTTTGGAATCATCCACAACAGTCTCACAATTACCATCCATGGTCATCTAGTGAATACTTTAGATGAAAATATTTTAAATTGAATCATTGAGTGGACTCGACCTTGCTGGACAACAAGTCGAGTTTATGGGTTTTTGAAATACATTTTATCACGCCCTAAACTCAGAAACCGAGCTCATAAAATTTTTGATTGCCAAATCCGATGCCGACAGCTTCGTAGTACCCCATTCTCGGCTCCTAGCGCCCATATGCTAGATTTCGATCCTGGGATCCTGCAAGGAGAGTTTTTCAACGTCCATTTATCTCATAAGAAGCATAACCACAAATATACCCAAATCAAAAGACCAACATCATCACCACATGTCCACTAATATAATCATTCAAGTACAATGCTAAAAGGAAAATATAATATTGAGATATCAAAGAAAACTCCAAAAGCTCCAATGCACGCTCCTGCCTCAACTCGACTACATCCTAACGTCACTTGCACGCATCTATCGTGCATAAGCTTATAGAAAGCTTAGAGGGTGATGTAATTTTGTGCAATGCACGTGCCAAACATATAAATATCACAATAAGTGGAAATACTGGCAAATCATAAATCGTACAATATCAGATTAATGCAGAAACATGTTGGTAAGTCCATAAATACCATCATCGTTATCCAAGCTATGTGATGCAAAAACGTAATAACCAATATCATATACTAAGGAAGCAATGTAGATCAGTTATGTAATGCGGAGACATAGTAAGCTAAATATCAGATACCGAGTCCACGAATACCGTCAATTGTATTTAAGCCATACATCAAACCTGCACATATTATGCGATCATGTGGGGATAAGTCCGTCTCACAAGGAGTCTCATAAACATCTCAGTCCAATGGCATCTTCTTTAATCAGTCATCCCTCACAACATGTGTACAAGTGATGGGGTCCATAGAAGGACAGTGGATCTAGTCCAAATATCAAGATAGTCTCTAAATAGTGGATACACCAAAACCTGATAATGCATATTCTTCCGTCTATGGTAAGGGGTGATATAGACCGCTTTGTCAAACCTCACTAATTTAAAATGCATCACGACAATTAAGGAACGAATCCAACTTATAGCTACCGCAACATCGGACTATGCTTCCAATGTGGGACAAAGTTCTACCTTCACTGTGTACACAGTAACTTGCCAGCATAGTAGCCTGTCAATCACTGGTAGCTCGCTCAGTTCCTCATGCCCCACCCACTTAGTGTCCACCCACGTACGCTTGTCCACATGTGATCACAATAATGGAGTGTCACAATATCCCCCACCGAGGGCAGATCCGAGTATAGGTGCAATAAGTGGGTTTCATTACCCTCTCTATCGTGCAATAAACTAGATTTCCTATGGGGCCTAATAAATAGGGTCAACCCACTTAGAAAATTATGATAATGTGCCTAATAAGGCCTAAGGGAAGGGCACAATGAGGACATTTTACCATTATTTCTCATCAATGTGAATATTTAACCAACATTTCTCCCAAGGAGTGGCCCACACAGAGCCAAATATATCGAAGGCCCATGGCCTCATATAAGGGCCTCATACAATCACAATGGGCCACATACAATCTAAATAGGCCTTATACAATCACAACAAGCCTCATACATTAAGTGGGCCGCATCACCTAGGCCTTATACAACACATCGGGCCTTATATACATCAAGTGGGCCGCATCGCATGAGATATATATACATCACATTGGGCCTTACTCATGGGCCTCAAATACATCGTCATAGGCCACAACCCTTGGGCCATAAATACATCATTTTGGGCAGTATTAATGGGCCTCATATACATTAGTGGGCCTCAGCACATGGGCCATGAATACATCACATCGGGCCTCATATACATTAAGTGGGTTGCATCAACGGGCCGCACCAATGGGCCTCACATACATCGAGTGAGCCGCATCAACGAGATGCACCAATGGGCCTCATATAGATCAAGTGAGCTGCATCAATGGGCCACACTAATGGGCCTCATATATATCAAGTGGGCTACATCAATGGGCCTCATATACATCAAGTGGGCCGCATCAATGGGCCGCACTAATGAGCCAAATATATACATCAATTGGGAGCTTAGATTATACCTAAAATTATTTTAATGGATGCAGGTGTAACATGTGTATCACTGTACACTATCATTTTATGGGGCACAAGGCTCACTAATGATGATTAACATTGTTCATGTAAATTAGCATTGTCCAAACATTTTCCAACACCGTCCAAACATTGGCTAGCACCATCCAGCACAATCTGGACGGTGTGGATGAAATAAATACATCATGGTGCATCCCACTTAACTGGCAGGTGGACGACGTGTATAAGACACATACATCATAGCTAGCCCCCACATGCATGGATGGTGCGGGGATAAAATACATACAGTAAGGTGGGTCCCACCCCCACATTTGCCATACATGCGGGGTGGGCCCACGTCCAAGATAAATGGATGGTGGGTATAAACACATACATCAAAGTGGGGGTCCACCATCCCAAAATGGGCGGACATTCTGGATGGAAGAATACATAAATCAAGGTGGGTTCCCACCTCATGTGTGATACGTGTGGGTGGGTCTCACATTCAAGGCAGATGGTTGGACGGCGTGATATAATACATACCTCATGGGGACCACAGAACTTGGTGACATCACTTCACCAGTTATATGGCTGGTGTGAGATGCACCAGGCAATCTACTTCAAGAAGGTGGGTCTCACGTGGGGCCCACCACATATACATATGATATATAATATATTATATTACTATTATATATATATATATATATATATATATATATATATATATATATATATATATATACATAGGAAAACACTCACCTGCGAACCAGTTCGCATGGACTACAACTGAACTTTTTTGAGAACTCATCATATATGATGAGTCTCAAAAATCTGAATGGTCCACATGAAGCAGAACCTCTTGAAACTCCTTCATACCAATTTTTACTCTGAACCAAAACTTCGGTGAGCCATAAAAAATGTAAACAGTTTCTTCCCTTGGTTTGAATTTCTCTTCGCTATGGTCCACCAGAATCTTAGATCAGGGTGAAAATTCACCCCTTAAGGTTTCATTGGATTCTGCATCCTATGGACCGTTTGGATTTGACACCCATGACACATGTGCAAAGGTGCGCACGTGCGTAGGTGAGCATGCCTATATAACAGCAGCGTCCAGACTCCCACCATCCGGGATTGGACAGTGAGAATACAACACATCCATCGTGATGGATCCCACCGTCCAAGGTCTGGACAGTGGATAAATACATAAATCTTAGTGGCCCCATGTGAGTGTGGACCACACGTGTTGATGTGTCGCAAGGATAAAACATTACACCACAGTGGATCCCAACCGTACTTACTGTATGGTGAGGATCCAACTCGCACAACATGCTGAGGGCTGGGAGAGCTGCTAGCCCACCGTCCCAACAGATGGATGGCTGGGATGAAGATACATGCATCTGGTGGGTCTAGCACTGTCCCAGGGCTGCTGGACAGTGTGGATTCATCACACATGCCTGGTGGGTCCCATGACAATACAACGTGAATCAAATGGGCCACACCCATCATAAGAGAGGGAGATAGAGAAAAAGAGAGCGATCGATGAAGGGGAGGGACCCCGCCATTATGGGCCCTCTCTATACAATGCATACATCAAGATGGGTCCCACCATAAGTGGGCCCTTAAATCAAAAAATCGCAACATAAAATCACCCATCATTGGATCTCCTCTTCCTTCTTCTACCAATGCATACTAGAGCTTTAATGGAACATGATTCAATGGTTGAGATGATCTTTGAAGGGTGGGATTTGGTGGTAGGAAGGTAGGCCACACTCTAAGCTCTCTCATGGGAAGCTTGGATGTTGGATCTCTCCTTGAGAGCTTGCTTGAAAATGGAGAAATAAAAGAGAGAGAGAGAGAGAGAGAGAGAGAGAGAGAGAGAGAGAGAGAGAGAGAGAGAGAGAGAGAGAGGGTTATAAGAGATGGGTGTGATGGGTGAGGGATGGGTGAAAGGTGATGGATGTATAAACATGTAAGGGATGTGTAAGAGAGAGATGACTTGGGGATGGGTGTGAGTGATGGGAGTGATGGGATGTGTACTTGACATTTGATGTGATGGATTCTCTTGGGATTACAAAGCGCGGTGTTTTCCTCAAACTAAATGCGGCACACATCTCCTGGCCGAGTATTGCCTCAGTGTGAGAGACGCAACGTCGGTACCGCGGTGATGGCATGGTCGTATGGGTGCAAGTCTCAGGTTAAGCCAACTCAAATTGACAAGGTACGACTCAAGGATGCTTGCAAATGTTATCTACGCATCGCGGGTTGCCAGAATTCGAACTGGAGGACAGTAGAAGGCTAGGAATGGTACGGGCTAGGATACGAGTCTCACACATTTGCAATCCATGGGACTATGGTTAATATTATGAGAGGAGTTGCATGATCTTTGGTGTTGGGACATGTTTACACTCATCCTTTGCTATAACTTGTTGTTTAAATGTGCATGTCTTCCTTTCTCATGTTTGCTCTGTGGTCTGACAATTGACAAGTGCTTCCTTGTGTGACATGGATCCTACTACTCCCACAAATATATTTAGTTTCCTATTTTCAAGAAAAAATTTAGGTTAATCTTCATTTTTGTTTAACTTGTAGAGAAAATTATATCCACATGCCAGTTTTCCTAGTCTTTAGTCCTAGTTTAGAGAGAGTTACCCTATAGATGAACAAGCCGATATATTGACCTCATAACTATGGGCTCATATGTACCCATAGGACCACTATCTATGTTAAACAACCTAACTGTGTGGTCCTATGGGTCCATATGAGCTCACGATGTAAACTTTTAGTCAACTAATTGCATCCACAGGCCTCATAGATGAATCAACATATATAGCAAAACTAACTGCTTATTCTACTAGTGGATCCATAAACCAATCATACTACTTATTAGGCCCTACAGGTAAATCTAACAGCCGTTGGGGCCTCATTATCAATTAAAAATTATTTGACCCAACTTTGATTGTCGTGTCTACATGTATGAATGGTGGTCCAGACGCAACATTGATGCTCTGTTGAGATCATGGGAAACAAACTTTACATAGGCTAGAATGAACTGGCAATTGTATGAATCTTCGACATAAATTTATTATTTAAGAGTCTAGATTCCTAGATCAGTTGGATCTTAACGTAACATATTTAATTCTACCTTTTTTTGTTACTCTTACTCTCATAGCCACAACCACTTCTTACTACATGGAGTATAATTATGTGCTAAAACTTTCTCATCCATGAGATTATAACACTTGCTAGTGGTGTTAACACTTTCTCATCCATGTGATTATAGTACTTCTAATTAAGTTGTAACCCTTTAAGATAGAAATACCACAAAGGAGACACTTAGCTAAGCAAACCAAGTCAATTTTACTTCTCTTATCATCATGGGTACATGAAATAAGGATATATGATCATTAACCATGGGATATGCACACTATCCTTGTTCTTCAGTTCACACAAGTAGGGCTCATGCGTCCATGGTTTAGATTATTAATTTGATTGACCCACCATTAATGGACAATGCCCTAAAGTATCTATAACATCCTGAAAATTGGAGGTCGAGCATAAACTCCACTCCCAAGTTTCAGAACATCACTTATGCAACATTTTCAATGATGGATGAATGTCAGCTGTATTAGTGCATAAAACATGAAGTGGATTAAGCCAAAATAGCATATCATACTCCAGAGACAGTTAAATTTCACAAGCAGAAGACTGTGATAAATATATAAAATGTATAATTTATTGTAAGTTTTCAGAGTGTGAACATGTTACCAGGTTAACTATATACATATGTACTCAAAAAATGAACAAAAAGAATATACATGGGTATTTTAAAAGTACAAGATAACAAGTGTAATGGCATCTAATCAGTAACCCTGTAACCCCATCGATCAGAACCTGCATATAGGAGAAATTCTCATCATCATCATAAAGCAAAGTCCGGCTCCGCTTCACAAGCATCGCCCTCACTTAAAACTAAGATAGGATCTGGTTGGTGCGTACAACACCATCCCGTAACGTGGGAGTGAGTATTTAACTCAGTGGAGCAATAGAGTAAAGATTAACATGTTATCAAATCAGTCAAGCGGTAATGATAAAGCAGTACAATCAAACATTCCTAGATACTCTTATTAATGCAAGGATGAGATGCAATAATGATGCATGCCCTTGCCTGCATACTCCCTCATGTGACACCATCTCACGTTCGTGGCATGCTTTCATCCCTTAGTGCTCCACATCTTCCAGGCACATACAATGCGATATGAACATGATTACCGAGTTGTTATTAGTCCTTCTCATACAGCAGAGTTGGAAAGCTAAAGTACCTCCCTTGTATCATTTCCTAACAATGATCCAGTCTAGGGTCGTCAGTCCTAGCATATCTCATACGAAGTGTGGTTCTAGGTCGCTGCAAGGGCTGCCAGGGCTATTACATGTAATCGTTACACCACTCTCCCATCACCAAATCAATACAGGCCTAGTTTGTACTCTTGTTAATACGGAAGGGTCGTCACCTCCATGTAAACTCAGAGTACACTCGAGGTCAGTACAAGGGCTGCCAGGGCTGTTACTCACAATGGTTACACCACTCCCCCATCACTAAATCAGTGTAGGTTGACACTCGAATACAGTGTCCCATACCACCGTATTTAGCTCACGAGTCTAGGTTGCTCACTGGTCATTACTGGGAGGCTCGTGGCCCCAACATAGGCCGACAACTTGATCACGGTGTCCCATACCACCATGCCCGGCTCATGAGTCTTAGCAGATCGAGGTACCAAGGTTAACGAGATTTTCACTGTTAAGTTTGGTACTTTAGATTCAAGCAGTAGCGTCTATACATGGTTAACATACATCGGGCTAATCGGGTTACTTGACGAGTTCGACTAGTACGAGTGCCTGTTGAGTTGATCGACATGAAGTGCTAAGCACTTCGTGTGACCTAATCACTGTCGACAAGTAATGCACGGCTCGGGTTCGTCAAACACGTCCTACGTGGCGAATAGTTCTCGGCCACGAACTCAAGGCGTATTACCGATTGCCTGGACTATACAATATCCCCAACCACATTCCATTACATCAAATATTCATATGAAATACTCAAAGCAGTAGTGGAGCAATAATTCACATTATACTATCATTTGAGCATGTTCTGAAAAGTAATGTAAACATGAATTCTAACATATTCAATTCATAAACAAACAGTCATTAGCATATGACATACATGGAGGAAATCATACACATTACTAAGGAGATTAGAATCATGTCTCAATCCGCATACAGGTACACCTTACTAACTACAACTCATTCAGATATTTTTACCAACACTTAGCTTCCACAATTCATCATACAAGTTATACATCAGGTAACATACATATTAGGGCAAATCCTTTCGTCAAAGGGTTGTTGCCTAAACAATAATCATATATCCATGATAGTTAGTTGTGGCGAGCACAAATGAAGTTTCTATACTCATTCGATCATTATCACAAACACTTAGACTACACATACTAACACACATAACATATGTTGACCAAGACATGCATTAGGGCGAACCCTTTCACCAAGGAGTCGTCACACATATAACTAGCATACACATACGACAGTTAATCATGGCAAACATAATTTCATATTTTATACATATACCGTACTTTATACAAATACCAAGAATACGATAAACTCTACATAATACGTACATAACTGAAACATAAAACAAACTTCACATTCTACATGTGAAATAGCATTCAGATCATGAATCTATCATTATCCGGCATTAAAAGCGCTGAAAACCATAACCTAAGCATCTATAGTCCGCACCTTATGCCATAGAATCGTAAAGAACTAGACAGAGACTCTAAGTCTTCGTCAACGATGAAATGTCAACCTATAGCATGTGTGGAGTTAGCTATTTTACTACTTGAAACATTTGGAAATCTAGAACAGATTAGGATTAGGCCTTCTTACCTACAAACGGAATCAGAATCGTTGAAGTAGCGACACGGTAGCAGGGATTTGGTACGTAGAACGGCAGGGAGGAATCCCTGTAACAAAACCCAGACTTTCCTTACTTCTCCTCTCTCTTTCCTTCTCTTTCTTTTCTTTTCACACCCTAAGGTTTAAAAATTCATGTGGGGAGAGAGAATGAGGGTTTTAATTCCTTATATAGGATCAAAACTCACTACAATAGTGTAACATCTCAGAAAAATTCGTACAGAGACCCGAGTACCAACTCGATCAGAAATCACTTAGGATTAATTCCTTTAAAAAATAAGCATAAGTTAACTAGCATTATGTTAGATTAGCTATGAAATTAGTACTGTTTGCTTTAAATATGTTCTACAAGACCCAAAACTTGTGGAATTGTTAACGCTATAACATCTTGAAACCTATGATCAAACTCTAAACCCGTTTGCTTTCAGGAACCCTTTGAAACTTTGTATTGGATTTAGACCACGTGTCGAAAGTCTGATATCCAAAATCTTAGACCATTATGACCGCTTAGCTGGACTTGACAATCACTTCGAAAATTAAGCCCAACTGATGTTCTGAGGCTATTTCATTAAGCTTGGAGCAAGGAGTGTGAGAAAGAGTGAAATTCTTTAAAAATTAAATGTGATTAAAATAAATCTGGAACGTGACGCTTGCGGGTTAAGTATAAGCATTCAGACCGTCGAAATCTGACCCAAATACACCCTCGGATCAGGGAACATTTTCCACTCAGGGCAGTGTCCTTGGAATCCTTGATCGAATCTTCGTGACCGCTGAACTGAAACTGGTCCGCCACGTGCGATCTGGGAACATTATCGGATTGAAAACTTAATGTGATCAGGATCCAATATCCATGAGCTTAAGTCTGACCGCATTTGGTCAGGGGACCTCCAGAAACGTTCTTTTGGATCGGAAGAGACCCGATTTGGCTATAACCCAAGTATACTTTGGTTTAAAGTCTAAATAGGTGAGTTTTTAACCTATTTAAAGACCTTAAACCCTCTCACACCCTTCCCATACGAATTTACAAAAGACCTAGAAAAGAGAAGAGAGAAAAGAGAGAGATACGGTGAGAGTTGTGAGGGAAACTTCCTGTCACTCGATCCGGCTTCTACACGCACTTAATCACTGCGTTCTAATCACTCTTCGGGTGATTCCGACTTCATTCTAGGTAAGAAAACCCCAACCTCAACCCATTTTACGGATTCTAGCAATACAAGTAGTGAAGTAGCTAACCTATCTTGTGAATTAGGTCGTCATATCGACGTTGACGAAGCGTAGACTTTCTATTCGAATTGATACACGTCTATGGCGAAAAGTGAGGATTTTAGATCCCTAGATTGACTATTTTCAAAGCTTTCAATGTCGTTTAATAGTAGATTATGGACAAGAACGCTGTTTGACAAGTAGAACATGCTGTCCGTTTTCCATTTCATATACGTACGGAGAATATGAGATTTAGGGTATTTTAGGTATTTATAGGAAATACTGTATACGTCCGTATTTTGCTGAAATGATTGCCATGGATATTTGTCATGTTATTATATTAGATATGTGTGTATGGTCTGTTTGGCGAAGAGATTCTCCCTAATGCACACTTTGGGTCGACATACGCTATGTGGATAAATGTGTGTAGATTAAGTGTTTGTATAAATGTTTGTACTAGTAAATATTGAGTAAATGGTATTGTAGATTAGTTTTGAGATTGGATTCTCAACTCATATGATGATGTACATGATTTCCTCTATGTTGTTATATTGAATTAATTTCCTTATATATATGGAATACATGTGTTGGTTGATTTGCTTACGTTGTATGTTATAACATGTTGTCAACATGCTTGTATTGTTTGTATTTCATTTCTGTTACTCTCACATGATCCTTAATGTTGATTACAAGTGCTTGGGGCTATGATTTAGTCCAGGCAATCAGTAATAGATTCAAATTCATGGTTGGCTTTTATTTGCCACGAAGGACGCATCGACGAACGCGAGTCGTGCTTTGAGTTGACAGCAGTGGTTAGGCCACACGAGGTGTTTTATGCACTTCATGTCGTTCATCTTGAGGTACGCTCGTACTAGTCGAGCTCATCAAGTAACCCGACTGACCATTGCATGTTCACCTTGTATTGGTCATAACTGCTTGAACCTAGGGTACTGAACTTACCAGAGATAACCCTAATAACCATGGTACCTTGATCCATTAAGAATCATGAGCTGGGTATGGTGGTATGGGACACCATGGTAGAGCTGTCGGCCTACGCTGGGGCCATAAACCTCCCTATAGTGACCAATGAGCACCTTTGACTCGTGAGCTGATTGTGGTGGTATGGGACACTACATTCGAGCAATCGGCCTACTCTGATTGGTGACAAGTGCTTTGTAGTGACCTCGAGCGTATTCTGAGTCTACGGGAGGCGACGACCCTTCCGAGCGACAAGAGTACAATTAGGCCTGTATTGATAAGGTGATGGGGGAGCGGTGCAACGAGTGCAAGCAACAGCCCTGGCAGCCCTTGCAGCGACCTATAAATATAACATCATATGAGACTACTAGGAGTGACGACCCTAGACAGTATCTGTGTTGGGATTGATATAAGGAAGGTACCTTAGTTTCCCAATCCTGCTGTATGAAAAGGACTAATAACAGCTCGGTAATAATATCCATATCGTACTGCATGTTCCTGGAAGATGTGGAGCACTGAGGGAAGAAAGCATGCCGCAGATGTAAGATGGTGTCGTATGAGGGAGTATGTCGGTGAGGGCATCCATCATGTCATTTCATACTTGCATTAACAACAGTATCTAGGAATGTCTGATTGTTTGCTTTATTATTATCACGTGATTGATTTGATAACATGTTAATCTTTGCTCTATGATTCCACTAAGTTGATCACTCACTCCCACGTTACGTGACGATGTTTACAACACCTACCAGATTCTATCTTAGATGCAGGTTGTGAGGTGATTCATGAGCTAGAGCCGGACTACTACGAGGACTAGGACGAGTTCTCATACATGCAGTTCTCTGACGGCTTCGCATAGGTGGCCTGGATCAGCGGGATTTTTGGCTAGTTGGACTATTACATGACATTTGATTTTGGTTTATTATATGTATTTATGACTCAGAGATGTACTCATACTTTGGAGACAGTTCGAGATTGTTTTGATTTTCATACAGTGACGTGTATATTCTACAGTCTTCCGCTTGCATTTTATCACTGGATCTGGAGTATGAATTGCAGTTTTGGTAAAATCCTACTCATGTTAATGCACTAACTCAGACAACATTGAATCATAAGTATATTTGTTGCATAAGTGATGGTCTGGAACTCTGGAGTTGGGTTTCTACACGACCCCCGATTTTCAGCGTGTTACAAGTTAGTATCAGAGCATGATTTGGATTAAACCGGACCTGGGTTATAGACATGCGACATACGCTGTCACCCTTTTAACTTAGGTGGGTGTGAGAAAAACCTAGAAACAGTCATAGGGCCCAGTTTCGCCCATTTGGCGAAGTTCACTCAAATCGATCATTTTGATCGAGTCTGTGTGCATCCATGGTCGCATGAAACGACCTCGGACCACTTCTAGTTCATGTGTGGCAGGTCTAGACCTCTATAGACCCTATCCCGATCGTTAAAAATTGCTAAATGTGAATATATGTCAAATAGTGCCTGAATTGACCCGAAATAGTGCGAAACGGAGTCGTGGGCCTATCCACGCTAGTCTAGGATGATCCGAGGTGGGACCCACATATTTTTGGGGACCTCAGGGCAAGAGGACCTCGCCCAAATGGCGAGGCCTTGCCAAATGACAAGGAGGTCGGCAAGGACCTCGCCGTACTGTGGGCCCCACTCTGGCGGGCCTTTGGGCCGATGCAGTTTGGGGGTTAGGGTAGCCCCCTAGCTATGGGCCATCCATTAAAAATTCCCAAACCCTTATCTTCTTCGCAAACCATACCCCCAAGCTCTCATTTCCTCTCCCATTTGCTGAGTTCTCTTTCAAATCCCATTTCCAATCACTCCCACTGTCGATTTCTGCCTCAACCCACGCCCCTCCATCGTTCACAGCCATACACACTCCCCTCTCTCTCCATTTTCATTCGTTTGGAGCTCTTACATCCCCCATTTGAAGCTCAAATCGTGTAAGCCTCCAACCCAACCCATTTCACCCTTTTCCCTTTGTAACCCCAGCCTTTTGGGGCCTATTTTCCCCCTCTATTAGACCTAGATTCGTGGTAGCCCACTAGGTCAGCCATTTCTCCCCCTTTCCTTCATTTTCCATGGCCTTTTTAGGAGCTATTTTAGCCTTTTTCTCCCTTTCCAGCATCCTTTCTCTCATGAAAAAGAGGAAGACCGCCGCTGATGAAGTTGGGCCTAGTTACCCTTTACGTTCAAGGAAGCTGAGAGGTGGCACGGCTAATTCAAGTGCCGCCGCTAGTCCAAACGTTGGGAGAGAGCTACACACGAAGCGGGATTTGGATCCCCGCATTCCCATAGGGAGAGCACTGTTGGCAGATTTGGCCCACGGCGCGTATACTGATCGCAAGGTTCTGTTTGAGGCGCATGTGGATGAGCGGCTCTTTGGTGAGTTTTTGTTGTTTGAGTGCATCGAAGCTGCCAGGTGGGGTCCGCTCTTTGAAGGCCAGTCTCGTGCGAATGTGGGCACTGTTCGTGCCTTTTATGCACATATTCGGGATCCTACGTTGGAGCCATTGCAGTTTAAGATTCCCTTTAATAGCGACAGGGAAGTCACGATCGACGTTCAGTTGATAGCTCAACTTCTGAAAGTGCCTCTTGGCGAGGTACATCCAAGTGCTAAGAACCTGAGGAGTGTTCGTGAGCGAGATCGTCGCACCAGGTTCCTATGTGGTGGCTTAGTTGAGTGGCAGCGTAATAAGAGCCTCTTAGCATCGCACATGTCGGATGATTTTCGTCTGCTTCACCACAACTGCATGTTTAATGTTTATCCCAGGTGGAGCAATCACAGTGAATGCACGCGCCTTATGGTAGATTTCCTGTATCAAGTGGGCCAGGGAGAGAACGTGTGCATGCCCACCTTTGTGTTACAACAGATCGTCCTCATAGCGAAATCGAGAAGAACGTCTGAGTCACTTCCCTTTGGTCGGCTCATATGCAAGATTACACTTAAGTTTGCTTTTAGACTTGGGCCGAAGTTGGTTGTGCCGATTCATTTCATCAATGAGGCTACCATGAACCAGATGAAGATAGGGCCTCGACAGCGTGAGGCCCAACTTGATGATAACAGTGAGGGTGAATATGATAGCGAGAAGGATGAAAGTGAAGAAGAAGGTGGAGCAGAAATAGGGAAAGAAAGCCAGGAAGAAGAAGAAGAGGAGGCTCAGGATACTAATGAGAGTCCTCCTGCGACTCGATCTGCTAGGGATGCTCACGTAGCCCGACTTGAGGAGAGTCAGGTTGCTTTATGACGGGAAGTCTAAGAACTCCGGGCTGAGGTAAAACAAGAGCTTGAGGATACCAAGGCCGTCATGAAGTAGAAGTTTGGCAAGGTGACTCGCACCTTGAAGGCCATCCTGTGTTGTCTGCAGGATAAGAGTGCCCCTCCTCCATCGCCAGACTCGGATGAGTGAATAGATTTCAGACGTTTGTTGGTCGTAGTTAGGTTGTTTCTGTTTTCTGTGTGTGAGCCTAAGAAGGCTTGGTAGTTGGTTTGTGTTGCAGTTGTAGCTTTGGTTTAGCTTAGTTTCCCATGTGTTTCTTGTCATGATGCATGTAAAGATATATCTCTTGTATTGTGACAAATTTTAATTTAATGAAATTCATGGAGTTTCTTTGGTTTGTTATATGAATGATTGTGGTGTGTTTTTTCTATCGCTGAAACTGACTGGGTTGTACCCTATTTTGAATATAGGGAATGCCGCCTAAGGCTACTTGGAGCACGACACGTCTTACGCTGGGTGAGCCGATGGATCGTGTTCCTCCCCAGAGCGATGACCATATGAACCCTGCTATGGGCCTGATTCGTGAGACTACACCTGAGTCTCAGCCTTCTACATGTCCTACAGTCGGTCCATCACCTTTCACATCGCCAGTTAGAGAGCAGTACCGTGCGTCTTCCTGGACGCAGTATGTGCCTCAGCCTGCTCTACCACCTGATAGGTTTGAGCAGTTGATGGTCATGATGCACCAACAACCTCGGTAGCTTTTGACTACCATTACATGGGCCTTAGCCCAGGGTGGGAGTGCGACTCCACCTGTGCCACCTGTGCATCTAGCTGAGGATGCCGGGACTTCGACTAAGGATGAGGGTATGACTCATCCCGCGCCATCTACTTACCCTACGGGGAACACTGCTGATACTCGGGGCCTACTTGAGTGATTCCAGCACCTGCGGCCTCCTACTTTTACAGGTTCTCATAGACCCGAGGAGGCCGAGTATTGGCTCGACCATGTCTCGAAGATACTAAGGATGCTGCACTGCTCGAAGTCTGAGTAGGTAGAGTTGGCCACTTTCATGTTCGAGAGGGAGGCCAGCTTATGGTGGGATAGCGTATTACGGATGGTTGCAGTTGGCTACATCTGGACTTGGGCAGCATTCGAGTTTCGATTCCATGAGAAATACTATCCCCAGACCTACCGGCACGAGAGGAAGAACGAGTTTCTACGCCTCAGGCAGGGAGGTATGTCAGTTACAGAGTATGAACATCGATTCACAGAGTTGGGCAGATACGTCCCTACGATACTTGCTGACGAGCCGATGCGCATACGACGATTTTTTGAGGGTTTGCGACCTGATATTCGGTCGAAGATGTGTTTGTCAGCATACCCTCTTATGTCGAACTGATACATATGTCCATGCGGGCAGAGCAGGATGTAGATCGTTTAGCAAGTTCTCATGGCCCTATGGTTGCTAGGCCACGACCAGATGCCCAGGGCAGGCCACTCCTTGGTAAGAGGCCTCGCGTCGATTCTCCTCCTAGGGCTACAGTGCCAGTACTTCCGATGAGGTGCCCAGGTGTGACTTGTGCTTACTGTGGGAGACCGGGCCACACTGCAGAGAGCTGTTTTGCTAGGATGAGGGATAGCGGGTTTTCGCCACCACAGAAGATCGACCGTCCTCGCCCACAGGCATTATCTGCTCCACCGTTATGGCCTGCTCCTGCGCATCCTTCTTTCAGACCTCCTGTTCCTCAGTTCCGGCCGCCTCAATGGCCCATGCAACTGCGGCTAAATCGACTGCATCAGGCTCGGGTACATGCATTGACAGCCGAGGCATCCGGGACAAACACTGCTCCGCCCTTAGCCTTTGAGGTCACAGCCCACATTGGAGGTACTCCTATTTTCATGATGGTAGATACAGGATCCACGATTTCATTGATATCGCATTCTGTAGTCAAGCACCATGGGCTACCGACTACTCGGATGGATGGGGTGCGAGTTCTTACAGTGCACGGGACCTTTTCTGATGCCACTATGATGTGTGAGGGGTGTTTACTGGATCTAGGGATCAGGACGATAGCTATTGACCTTGTCGTCGACCCCTCTCTCTATTATCTTGACATCATTCTTGGCATGGATTGGCTGACTACAGGGAGGGCCGAGATTGATTGTAAGACCCGTATAGTGACAGTCGACGAGCCGAGGGCACGTCCTTTACATTTCCAGTGCAGGTTAATCTCCCCTTCCGAGTACTGTGTTATGCTTCCTTGAATGTTGATGCCCTGACACTTGAGTGCATGCCAGTAGTTCGTGATTATGAGGATCTGTTCAGGAAGATTCCTGGGTTGCCACCTCAGCGTGAGATCGATTTTAATATCGACCTAGTACCCGGTTCGACGCCCACCTCACTGCCGACGTATCGCATGGCCCTGTGTGAGATGGAGGAGTTGAGGAAATAGATCGATGATCTGTTAGAGGTTGGTTTCATACGACCGAGTGTGTCTCCTTGGGGAGCACTGGTGCTATTTGTGACGAAGAAGGATGGTTCACTGCGATTTTGTATTGATTATCACAGGTTGAATCAGATTACGATGAAGAATAGATACCCTTTGCCTAGGATTGACGATCTGTTTGATCAACTGAGAGGAGCGCAGTACTTCTCGAAGATTGATCTGCAGTTGGGATATCACCAGTTGCACGTCAGAGATGAGGACGTGCAGAAGATAGCTTTCAGGACCAGCTTTGGCCACTACAAGTTCCTCGTGATGTCGTTCGGTCTTACGAACGCACCAGGCGTGTTCATGGATCTGATGAATAGAGCATTTCAGCCATTCCTCTATTGATTCGTCATCGTGTTTATAGACGACATTTTGGTATATTCCAAGAGTCGAGAGGAGCATGAGGAGCACTTGCGATTGGTCCTGGATACACTGAGACAATATCAGTTGTTTGCACAGAATAAGAAGTGCGACTTCTGGAAGGAGGAAGTCAAGTTCCTGGGACATGTGGTGTCCAAGGATGGGATGGCGGTGGACCTTGTAAAAGTAGCTGTGGTGCAGGATTGGAAGCAGCCTGGTTCGGTTACTGAGGTAAGGAGTTTCTTGGGTCTTGCTGGCTACTATCGACGATTCATTTGGGACTTCTCCAAGATAGCCAGACCCTTGACTCAGTTGACACGGAAGGATTTGAAGTTCGCCTGGAATGAGAAGGCGGAGGCAGCTTTTCAGGAGTTGAAGGATAAGCTTACGTCTGCCCCTGTGCTAGTATTGTTAGAGCAAGGGGTTAAATACACGATATACACTGACGCGTCTAGCGTTGGTCTGGGTTGTGTCCTTATGCAGAAGGACAGGGTGATTTCGTATGCCTCGAGACAATTAAGGAAGCATGAGGAGAATTACCCTACACACAACCTTGAGTTGGCAGCTGTCATTTTCGCATTGAAGCTCTGGAGACATTACCTCTACGGAGAAGAGTTCAAGCTCTTTTGCGACCACAAGAGCCTTAGATACATATTCACACAGCGGGACCTGAATATGAGGCAGCGGCGATGGATGGAGACCTTGAAAGACTTTAAGTTTGAGGTTTCTTACCATCCTGGCAAGGTGAACCTTGTGACTGACGCGTTGAGCCGCAAGAAGGTGATAGAGTTTGCGGCTCCGCTGATGGTTTTCGAGTGGGACATGGTTGAGTTTTTGCGAGACTTTGAGCAGAAACTCACTGTGGAGGAGCCATATGAGTTTATCGCACATGTTCAGGTGAGATCTCTTATCGATGACAGGGTCATCGTGGAGCACAGGGATGACGAGCGTCTGACTGAGCTTCGAGAGCAGGCCAGTGATGATGCCGACATCGAGTGGCGAGTTGAAACGGATGGGGGCTTACATTACCGTGACCGCCTATGCGTCCCAGATATCCCTGACTTGAGACGAGAGATTCTTGAGGCCGCACACAGTTCCAGACTTGCGATGCATCCGGGCAGCACAAAGATGTATCACGACGTGAAGATGACATATTAGTGGGAGGGTATGAAGACCCACATCGTAGATTTCATGTCCTGTTGTCTCACTTACCAGCAGGTAAAGGCAGAGCATCACCGACCTCCTGGACTCCTTCAGCCTATGCCTATAGCAGAGTGGAAGTGGGACTTTATTTCTATGGATTTTATTTTGGGACTACCAAAGACGAGGAAGGGACATGATTCTATTTGGGTGATCGTTGACCGTTTGACGAAGTCGGCGCACTTCCTTTTGATCAAAGTCACAAACTCTGCAGACGAGTTGGCCAGGTTATATATCAGAGAGATAGTGCGTCTGCATGGAGTTCCCTTAGAGATCGTGTCGGACAGAGACACGCGCTTTACTTCTATTTTCTGGACTCGCATCTAGGAAGCTATGGGTGTGAAATTGAAGTTCAGTACTGCTTTCCACCCACAGACGGACGGACAGACAGAGCAGGTGAACCAGATTTTAGAGGACATATTACGGGCTTACGTGTTGGATTTCAAAGACAGTTGGGATGATTGTCTTCCATATGCGTAGTTCACGTACAACAATAATTTTCAGGCGAGTATCGGTATGACACCTTATGAGGCCTTGTATGGGCATCCCTGTCGAGCACCGCATTACTGGGCAGAGGTCGGTGAGCATAGATTGATTGACCCAGAGATAATGCAGGCGACCTCGGAGAAGATTGACATCATCAGACGTCGACTTCGTACAGCGCAGAGCAGACAAAAGAGTTATGCCGATACGAGACAGCGCCCGCTAGAGTTCGGTGTTGGGGATCACGTATTTTTGAGAGTTTTCCCTATGAAGGGAGTTCTTCGGTTCGGGAAGAAGGGAAAACTAGCACCGCGATTCATTGCTCCATTCCAGATTCTTGACCGTGTGGGTACAGTGGCATATCGTCTGGCTTTGCCTACGTCTCTCATGAGCTTACACAATGTATTTCATATTTCTATGCTGAAGAAATACGTTCCTGATCCTTCTGATATCATTAGATGGGAGCAGGTGCAGTTAGGTGAGGATGTTACATATATACTGCGACCGGCGTATATATTAGACAGGAAGGAGCAGGTATTGCGTAGCAAGGTCATCCCCCTTATGAAGGTGTTGTGGATACATCACACTGAAGAGGAGGCTACATGGGAGACAGAAGCTGAAATCAGAAAGAACTACCCACAGCTTCTTGAGGAGTACAAAAAGGTATAAATTTCAAGGACGAAATTTATTGTTTAAGGGGGGTAGATTGTAACGTTTCGAAAAAATTCGTACAGAGACCCGAGTACCAACTCAATCAGAAATCATTTAGGATTAATTCCTTTAGAAAATAAGCTTAAGTTAACTAGCGCTATGTTAGATTAGCTGTGAAATTAGTACTGTTCGCTTTAAATACGTTCTACAAGATCTAAAACTTGTGGAATTGTTAATGCTATAACATCCTGTAACTAGTATCAAACTCTAAACCCGTTTGCTCTCAGGAACCCTTTGAAACTTTGTATTGGATTTAGACCACGTGTCGAAAGTCTGATATCCACAATCTTAGACCATTATGACCGCTTAGCTGTACTTGATAATTGGTTCAAAAATCAAGCCCAACTGATGTTCTGAGGCTATTTCATTAAGCCTGGAGCAAAGGAGTGTGAGAAAGAGTGAAATTCTTTAAAAATTAAATGTAATTTAAATAAATCTGGCACGTGACGCTTGCGGGTTAAGTATAAGCATTCAGACCGTCAGAATCTGACCCAAATACACCCTCGGATCAGGGAACATTTCCCACTCAAGGCAGTGTACTTGGAATCCTTGATCAAATCTCCGTGACCGCTGAACTGAAACTGGTCCGCCACGTGCGATCTGGGAACACTATCGGACTGAAAAATTAATGTGATCAGGATCCAATATCCATGAGCTTAACTCTGACCGCATTTGGTTAGGGGACCTCTAGAAACGTTCTTTTGGATCGGAAGAGACCCGATTTGGCTATAACCCAAGTATACTTTGGTTTAAAGTCTAAATAGGTGAGTTTCTAACCTATTTAAAGACCTTAAACCCTCTCACACCCTTACCATACGAATTTGCAAAAGACCTAGAAAAGAGAAGAGAGAAAAGAGAGATACGGTGAGAGTTGTGAGGGAAACTTCCTGCCACTCGATCCGGCTTCTACACGCACTTAATCACCGCATTCTAATCACTCTTCCGGTGATTCCGACTTCATTCTAGGTAAGAAAACCCCAACCTCAACCTATTTTACAGATTCTAGCAATACAAGTAGTGAAGTAGCTGACCTATCTTGTGAATTAGGTCGTCATATCGACGTTGACGAAGCGTAGACTTTCTATTCGAATTGATACACATCTACGGTGAAAAGTGAGGATTTTAGATCCCTAGATTGACTATTTTCAAAGCTTTCAATGTCGTTTAATAGTAGATTATGAACAAGAATGTTGTTTGACATGTAGAACATGCTGTCCGTTTTCCATTTCATATACATACGGAGAATATGAGATTTAGGGTATTTTAGGTATTTGTAGGAAATGCTGTATACGTCCGTATTTTGCTGAAATGATTACCATGGATATTTATCGTGTTATTATATTAAATATGTGTGTATGGTCTGTTTGGCGAAGAAATTCTCCCTAATGCACACTTTGGGTCGACATACGCTATGTAGACAAATGTGTGTAGACTAAGTGTTTGTATAAATGTTTATACTAGTAAATATTGAGTAAATGGTATTGTAGATTAGTTTTGAGATTGGATTCTCAACTCATATGATGATGTACATGATTTCCTCCATGTTGTTATATTTAATTGATTTCCTTATATATATGGAATACATGTGTTGGTTGATTTGCTTACGTTGTATGTTATAACATGTTTTCAACATGCTTGTATTGTTTGTATTTCATTTCTATTACTCTCACATGATCCTTAATGTTGATTACAAGTGCTTGGGGCTATGCTTTAGTCCAGGCAGTCAGTAATAGATTCAAATTCATGGTTGGCTTCTATTTGCCACGAAGGACGCGTCGACGAACGCGAGTCGTGCTTTGAGTTGACAGGAGTGGTTAGGCCACACGAGGTGTTTTATACACTTCATGTCGTTCATCTTGAGGTGCGCTCGTACTAGTCGAGCTCGTCAAGTAACCTGACTGACCATTGTATGTTCACCATGTATTGGTCATAATTACTTGAACCTAGGGTATTGAACTTACCAGAGATAACCATGATAACCATGGTACCTTGATCCATTAAGACTCATGAGCCGGGCATGGTGGTATGGGACACCGTGGTGGAGCTGTCGGCCTACGCTGGGGCCACAAACCTCCCCGTGGTGACTAATGAGCACCTTTGACTCGTGAGCTGATTGTGGTGGTATGGGACACTACATTCGAGCTGTTGGCCTACTCTGATTGGTGACGAGCCCTATGTAGTGACCTCGAGCGTATTCTGAGTCTATGGGAGGCGACGACCCTTCCATAGCGACAAGAGTACAATTAGGCCTATATTGATAAGGTGATGGGGGAGCAGTGCAACGAGTGCAAGCAACAGTCCTGGCAGCCCTTGCAGCGACCTATAAATATAACAACGTATGAGACTGCTAGGAGCGATGACCCTAGACAGGATTTGTGTTGGGATTGATATAAGGAAGGTACCTTAGTTTCCCAATCCTGTTGTATGAAAATGACTAATAATAACTCGGTAATCATATCCATATCGCACAGCATGTGCCTGGAAGATGTGGAGCACTGAGAGAAGAAAGCATGCCGCGGACGTAAGATGGTGTCGCATGAGGGAGTATGTCGGTGAGGGCATCCATCATGTCATTTCATACTTTCATTAACAACAGTATCTAGGAATGTCTGATTGTTTGCTTTACTATTATCGCGTGATTGATTTGATAACATGCTAATCTTTGCTCTATGATTCCACTGAGTTGATCACTCACTCCCATGTTATGGGACGGTGTTTACAACACCTACCAGACTCTGTCTTAATGCAGGTTGTGAGGTGATTCAGGAGTCGGAGCCGGACTACTACGAGGACCAGGACGAGTTCTCGTACATGCACTTCTCTGACGACTTTGCATAGGTGGCCTGGATCAGCGGGATTTTTGGCTAGTTGGACTATTACATGACATTTGATTTTGGTTTATTATATGTATTTGTGACTCAGAGATGTATTCATACTTTGGAGACAGTTCGAGATTGTTTTGATTTTCATACAGTGAAGTATATATTCTACAGTCTTCTGCTTGCGTTTTATCACTGGATCTGGAGTATGAATTGCAGTTTTAGTAAAATCTTACTCATGTTAATGCACTAACTCAGAAAATATTGAATCATAAGCATATTTGTTGCATAAGTGATGGTCTAGAACTTGGGAGTTGGGTTTCTACACGACCCTCGATTTTCAGGGTGTTACAAATAGTCTCATGGCTAAGTTATACTTAGGTTATATCCAAATCAGCCTTCTTCCGATCCAACGGAGCATTTCTAGAGGTCCTGTTACTGAGTGCGGTTGGACTTAAGCTCATAGATGCTGGATCTTGATCAAGTTAAGTTTTTGGTCCAGTCAGGTTTCCAGATCGGCCGTGGCGCTCCAGTTTCAGTTCACCGGTCACCGAAACTCGATCAAGGCCACAAATCATTTGACATGAGTGGGCCATCATCCTTGATCTGAGGGTGTATTTGGGTCAAATTCTGATGGGCTAAATGCTTATAAATGACGCGCAAGCGACACGATCCATATTACTTTAATTTATAATTATTTTCTTAAAAAACTTCACTTTCTCACTCTCTTCACTCCGAACTCAAGGAAATGGTCTCAGGACATCGTTTGGGCTTGATTTTCGAGGTCATAGTCAAGTCCAACTAGGCAGTCATAATGGTCTTAGTACATCACTATTAGACTTTCGACGTGTGGTCCAGGTCCGATACGAAGTTTCCAAATGATCCCAAGGGCAACTGGGCTTAGAGATTGATCCTAGATTTTAGCGTAACATAGCGTTAACAATTCTATAGGTTTTTGGTCTTACAGATCATATTTAAAGTGGTTGGTGCTACTTTCACAGGTAATTTAGTGTAGCGCTAGTTAAGTCACGTTAAAATTCTAAAGAATCTAGTCCTAAATGATTTCTTTGGCTTTAGAATTGAGTTATAAGGAGTTACCAAGGTGTTATGGTTGACCCATTGCCTAAGAACGTCTAATTCTAAGTTAGCAAAAATTCAGGGTGTTATAATCTACCTGCCTTAAAAATAATTTCATCCTCGAAATTGGCTAAGGGTAATGACTAAAGATTCTGTTATTCCTTTTGCCTAAATTGTACTGATTTTATGTTTATATGCATGGTAGGATGTATACTATCTATGATAGTCTGGCACATCTTGTTTATCCTCCTTAAAAACTTACTCTTTATCTCCTGCTTATACCCTGATGCTTTGCTCCAATTTATTTTCTCATCTATTTGGAGTCTTGACGATGATTCCCAACTACTTATAGTAAGATATATATTTTCAATGGTTGACCAATACGGAGAGACGGTTGTAGTGGGCTTGATCCTGATATGTCAAATGTCCGCCTGGCCAGGGTAGATAACATTGTAACCCTTCCTAATCCTGGTGGATCCTGGTCTTCTTCCCGGTCAAGTAGTGAGTCCATTGGTAGTCTATTAGGATTGAGAATTGGGCCAAGCCGGGAATGTTTCGCATTTGTACATTTCAGTAACTCCGTAGTCCAATCACTCTAAAAGCTTAGGGAATGCCTATCACTGCAAGGTTCAAAGTTCCTATTTATAAGGTTGTGCTTTGGGTCTTGATCTAGGAGAGTCCTCGCCTGAATCTATGTCCAAGGTAGGGATTAATAAACACATTAATAGGTTATCCTAAGGGGTTTCTAATCGTATAAAATTGGTCAAGGCTTCTATTATCTTTGTATTTGACGAGTAGGTCTATGGATACACTGACCTTCGCTCATTCCCACTGTTAGGCCTATGATTTAATATGAAAGGGTTCAACACTTAAGCCCTAATTATTTCATTATAAAGACTTCAGTATTGACATTCTAAGAACTGACCTAACCTTACGTATAACCTGAATCAATTTCCTCGATCCTAAGCCAGTGGGGCATGGGTCCACCACGCTTCTGTTGTGCCATACTGATCCAATGGATGCATAAACTGACCTAACTAGATGGGGCTCATAATGCTCTACCCTCCTTAAAAATAATTCTACTCTTAAGACTCAAGACTCTATGTCCCGACCCATATGTCAAAACCAAGTATACTATAGGATCTATGGCATTGGTACTTATGGTTACAGAAAGGAGTTAAAATGATGGGTGTTGTGGTTGATTCCCAGGGACAGATGTGCGTCTGCGACAAAGTAAAGAAATTTCTTGGGCCTAAAAGGAAAAATCTTTATTGGCTATATAGTCTCAACACTTCTTAAAGATTAACGAAGCCTATAAGTATTAGGGGATTCAACAAAGGAGTGAGGTCTCACTCCAACCTAATTAAGCCTACTAATTAACTATCTTTCAACCATCTTATCATAATTGGTCTCTTACATTGTTTAGTAGAACCAACAGGCTAGTCTAAATTTATGAGTAGTGGTAATCCAATAGTTGTAACCCAAGGCCTACGCTCATACACTATATGATTTCATATCCTTTCTAATACAAGAAATTTCTTTATCGCTTAGGGTCAAAAGTTGTCTGATTGAAATTGAGTTGCTCGAACTTGAATTTTGCTATGCTTGAGCACTACACACATGCTCATACTAGCTAAGAAAGTCGTAGGGTTCACGTTATTCACGTTATTAATTTATTGAATTTCCAACACTGTCAGATCCTTTGAAATCTAAGAGTACCAACTTTAGGTCTAAACTTTAAGGGCTTATTTGGGTATTAAGTTGTATTACATGGATTACGTTGCTTAACCCGCCATGGGATTGGAATTGACATGTTTGGAAGGAGAGTGGGGTGGGATTGAAATTAATTTAATAGGCTTTGGAAAATGAGCTTTGTGTTAGAAAGTGTGAGATGGGATTTCCAAATCCCATGATGATGAATCTTCAAGGGTAATATGAAAGGAGAACCCGGGATTTACTTTTAATCGCATACATTCAAACCATGGTATTGGAAACCACGGGATGCACCCAGTCTAGGGACAATACCTTCTACATGTATTTTTTTCATTACTTTTACAATTCCATCCACCATAATCTCCCCTAATGCAGTAGGTCCAACAGGCCCTAAATGACCCATCATTTGGAGGTTGTGAAGGTTATGGGTCACAAAAAAAAATGTGGGTTTTGCGAGCTCAAGGAAAGGAAAAAGAAGAAGATGTATGACGGGTATGAATGGAGAGGATAGATGAATGCATGAAATGTTAACAAAAAACACTATTCTAGGAAGAAGGAGATGGGATATGAGGTCTCCATGGATTTGAGACTCAAATGGGGGGTGTAAAGGCCTAAATGAGAGGGAATGGAGAGGGTAGGCAGTAATGAAGGTGGGGTTTGATAGGTAGTGGGTGTAGTGCACGAAAATTAGAAGGAGCGTTGGAGGGGCGATTTTTGTTAAAAATCTGAAATCTTTTTAGAGGAAAGGAAAGCTTAGGAGGGTGGTTTATGAAGGAGGGGTGACCTAGGAAAGGTTTTAACCGAAACCCCATACATCAGGGGGCCACACAACACCCCAGAGGTGATCGGCCCGAGTGGCCCGCCTGGCCTAGCCCGACTGGCGGTGAGGCCCTCGCCGGTCTCTGGAGAATCTAGCGAGGGCTTGCCCTTTGGGTGAGGTCCTCCTACCCCCTGGACCCCAAATGTATGTGGGTCCCACTCTGGGTCCCCCTGTAAGTGCTCTGTTTGGCTCCCGACTCCATTTAAGGCATTTTCGGGGTCAATTGGCAAACCGGAATGAGTTTATGTGATATGTAGCATATGATTTTGGGGTAGGAGACAATAATCTATCCAACTAACCCATTTATTTTGTTAGATTCCAAAATTTTAAGGGTCAAAATCCATTTTATCGATTTATTTACTATTTTTGATAAGTTTTAGTTTCGATATTGTTCTTCATCATTTATACCCTAGGATTGGTGTGTATTATGAAATTGCTAAAAAAATGAAGAATAAAGTGGTGGAGGGTGAGATTTTGAAGGAACTGGATTAAAAAAAATGAGTTTTAGGCTTTGAGATTAAGTGTAAGGTGTTGTGGTTGACTCACAACCTAAAGACATTCATTTCTAGGTTTAGAATTCTTCAGGGAACAACTCAAACCCATCGACTGACGGCCTAGAGATGATTAGGTCTCTTGACACGACGAAAGATACGTTATGGACTAAATTACCGTATAGACTCACCTGTGGGCGAAACTTGGGATTCTAATATGATTTCTAGGTTTTATCGCCCCCTTCCTAATTCAGAGTGCATCAGAGTGCATCATGTTACCATAACCCAGGCCCGGTTTAATCCAAATCATGCTCTGATACCATCTGTAACATCCTGAAAATTGAGGGTCGAGCATAAACTCCACTCCCAAGTTCCAGAACATCACTTATGCAATATTTTCAATGATGGATGAAAATCAGTTGTATTAGTGCATAAAACATGAAGTGAATTAAGCCAAAACAGCATATCATACTCCAAAGACAGTTAAATTTCGTAAGCAAAAGACTATGATAAATATATAAAATATATAATTTATTGTAAGTCTCCAAAGTGTGAACATGTTACCAGGTTAACTATATACATGTATACTCCAAAAATGAACAAAAAAGAATATACATGGGTATTTTAAAAGTGTAAGATAATAAGTGTAATGACATCTAATCAGTAACCCTGTAACCCTGTCAATCAGAACCTGCATATAGAAGAAATCCTCCTCATCATCATAAAGCAAACTCTGGCTCCGCTTCACAAGCATCGCCCTCACCTGAAACTAAGATAAGGTCTAGTTGGTGTGTACAACACCGTCCTGTAACGTGGGAGTGAGTAGCTAACTCAGTGGAACAATAGAGTAAAGATTAACATGTTATCAAATCAGTTAAGCGGTAATGATAAAGCAGTATATTCAAACATTCCTAGATACTCTTGTTAATATAAGGATGAGATACAATAATGATACATGCCCTTGCCTACATACTCCCTCATGCAACACCATCTCACGTTCGCGGCATACTTTCATCCCTCAGTGCTCCACATCTTCCAGGCACATGCAGTGCGATATGAACATGATTACCGAGTTGTTATTAGTCCTTTTCATACAGCAAGATTGGGAAGCTAAAGTACCTCCCTTGTGTCATTTTCCAACAATGATCCAGTCTAGGGTCATCAGTCCTAACATATCTCATACGAAGTGCGATTCTAAGTCACTACAAGGGCTGTCAGGGCTGTTACACGTAATCGTTACACTACTCCCCGAGCACCAAATCAATATAGGCCTAGTTTGTACTCTTATTCCTACGGAAGGGTCATCGCCTCCACGTAGACTCAGAGTACACTCGAGGTCACTATAAGAGCTGTCAGGGCTGTTACTCGTAATCGTTACACCACTCCCCCATCACCAAATCAGTGTAGGCTGACAACTTGAATACAGTGTCCCATACCACCGTATTCAGCTCACGAGTCTGGGTTGCTCACTGGTCACTATGGGGAGGCTCGTGGCCCCAGCGTAGGCCGATAGATCGACCACGGTATCCCATACCACCATGCCCGGCTCATGAGTCTTAGCGAATTGAGGTACCATGGTTAATGGGATTTCCACTGGTAAGTTTGGTACTTTAGATTCAAGCAGTAGCATCCATACATGGTTAACATACATCGGGCTAATCGGGTTACTTGATGAGTTTGACTAGTATGAGCGCCCGTTGAGTTGATCGACATGAAGTGCATAAGCATCTCGTGTGGCCTCACCACTATCGACAAGTAACGCATGGCTCGGGTTTATCAAACACATCCTACGTGGCGAATAAGTCTCGACCACGAACTCAAGGCGTATTACAGATTGCCTAGACTATACAATAGCCCCAACCACATTCCATTACATCAAATATTCATATGAAATACTCAAAGCAGTAGCGGAGCAATAATTCACATTATACTATCATTTGAGCATGTTCTGAAAAGCAATATAAACATGAATTCTCACATATTTAATTCATAAAAAAACAGTCATCAGCATATGATATACATGGAGGAAATCATACACATTACTAAGGAGATTGAGAATCAAGTCTCAATCCGCATACACCTTACTAACTACAACTCATTCAGACATCTTTACCAACACTTAGCCTACACAATTCATCATATAAGTTATACATCAGGTAACATACATATTAGGGCAAATCCTTTTGTCAAAGGGTTGTTGCCTAAACAATAATCATATATCCACAATAGTTAGTTGTGGCGAGCACGAATGCAGTTTCTATACTCATTCGGTCATTATCACAAACACTTAGACTACACATACTAACACACATAGCATATGTTGACCAAGACATGCATTAGGGCGAACCATTTCGCCAAGGAGTCATCACACATATAACTAGCATATACATACGACAGTTAATCATGGCAAACACGATTTCAGATTTTATACGTATACCGTACTTTATACAAATACCAAGAATATGATAAACTCTACATAATACGTACATAACTGAAACACAAAATAGACTTCACATTCTACATGTGAAATAGCATTCAGATCATGAATCTATCATTATCTGGCATTGAAAGCATTGAAAATCATAACTTAAGCATCTATAGTCTATACCTTATGCCGTAGAATCGTAACGAACTCGACCGAGACTCTATGTCTTTGTCAACGATGAAATGTCAACCTATAGCATGTGTAGAGTTAGCTATTTTACTACTTGGAACATTTGAAACCCTAGAATAGATTAAGGAGGCCTTCTTACCTAAGAACGGAATCAGAATCGTTGAAGTAGCGACACGGTAGCGGGGATTTGGTACGTAGAACAACAGGGAGGAATCCCTGTAACAAAACCCAGTCTTCCCTCACTTCTCCTCTCTCTTTCCTTCTCTTTCTTTTCTTTTCTCTCCCTAAGGTTTTCAAATTCATGTGGGGAGAGAGAATGAGGGTTTTAAGCCTTTATATAGGTAAAAAACTCACTAAAATAGTCTCATGGCCAAGGTATACTTAGGTTATATCCAAATCGGCCTTGTTCTGATCCAACGGAGCATTTCTGGAGGTCTTGTTACTGAGTGTGGTCGGACTTAAGCTCATAGATGCTGGATCTTGATCAAGTTAAGTTTTTGGTCCGGTCGGATTTCTAGATCGGCCGTGACGGTCCAGTTTCAGTTCAGCGGTCACCGTAACTCGATCAAGGCCACAAATAATTTGACATGAGTAGGCCATCATCCTTAATCTGATGGTGTATTTGGGTCAGATTCTGACAGTCTGAATGCTTATAAATGATGCGCAAATGACACGATCCAGATTACTTTAATTTATAATTATTTTCTTAAAAAACTTTACTTTCTCACTCTCTTCACTCCGGACTCAAGGAAATGGTCTCAGGACATCGTTTGGGCTTGATTTTTGAGGTGATAGTTAAGTCCAACTAGGCAGTCATAATGGTCTAAGTTCATCACTATCAGACTTTCGACGTGCGGTCTAGGTCCGATACGAAGTTTCCAAATGATCCCGAGGGCAACTGGCTTAGAGATTGATCCTAAAATTTAGGGTAACATAGCGTTAACAATTCTATAGGTTTTGGGTCTTACAGATCGTATTTAAAGTGGTTGGTGCTACTTTCACAGGTAATCTAGTGTAGTGCTAGTTAAGTCACGTTAAAAGTCTAAAGAATCTAGTCCTAAATGATTTCTTTGGTTTTGGAATTGAGTTATAAGGAGTTACCAAGCTATTATGGTTGACCCATTACCTAAGGATGTCTAATTCCAGGTTAGCAAAAATCTGGGGTGTTACAGTATCATTGGAAGATCCGACCATCCAATCTTTGACCTTTTCTTAGATGAACATCAACCATTCTTCGATTTCTATTATTAACTACTTATTTGCATGCCCACGACTGAAGGGTTGTAATTATCCTGTTCTTCTTTTGCTTGCCTTTTGTTGTTGCTTGTCTGGCCACGAGTTCTTCTCTAAAAAATAAAAAAATAAATAAAAAATTTGCAATTCTAGGCTCTTTGGGTTAGATATGGCCCATTTAAAGGCTATGTTGCAAAGTGGTAATGTATTGTTATTATTATCATTGAATAAAATTTCTTTTTTCATGTTTCTTAGTTTAGTTTGATTTGGTAGCAGATTTGCAGAGAGGTTTTTTTCATGGTAGCTAACATTCGGTAAAAGGATTGTTGGAGTCTTTCTCACAATCCACACATACAAATACTTGGTATTATTGATAGATAACAATTTTAGAAAATTACAAACATATTATAATTATACAATAATAATATATATATAAACTAATTTTTTACCTCAATAGTTGTCTACATGTCTCATACGTGTTTAACATGGCCATATTTATTTGAAATGGAGGGTTTCTTATATAGATAACTTGGTGGAGCTGATATTCCGTTTCTTCTAATGACAAGCTGCTTGAGTGTATGTGAAATCCAGTTAAGTGTCGTCCTACTTAGATTAATTGCATTTAGCTGATTAGATGAAAAGCTATCTACAATAAGGCCAAGCTGGAAGTTAACCAAAGTCAACGCCGGTTACAAATTGACACTATGAAGAAACTGTTTTGTCTAGCTTTATCTTGCTTAAAACCATCTTTCTTACTTTGTTGATTTTTTCATTCTATTTTCTTCTTCTTTCTATTTAAACTCGACACCAATGGAGAGAACAATGTATACTAAGATTGTTTACACAATCCAAATATTCTTGCTTCATCATGGAAAATAATGAATTTCTGGGTTCATCAAAGCAGGATTCCCTTGAAGAACTTCCATCCCTTTTCCAGAAGAGAACATCCCATTCAATGCCCAGCTTCAATAATATTGGAAACACTGGTGGCCTGAATTTTCCATATCAGCCAACTGTGACTCCAACAAACAATCCTTCACCCAATCATACATCGGTTAAAGTAAGCCAATTTTTCAAAGATCAATATAATTATCGGATCTTCAATGAATTTGATATGATAATTATAATATGTGGAAAAGGATATTGGTTCTTAAATTTGCTACTGTCTACATAACATGTTGGCAGTGCATATGCTTATTTCGATGTGTTTGCTATCGATGCACGACTGAGAATGACTTTGGTGTTAGGCCTATCTTTATTTAAATTTATTTTTATTCCTCTTCTTCTCATGTATTTATTTATTTATGTCATTTACAACAGGTAACAGAAGCATTAGCCTATCCAGGTTGTGCATATTCATCAACGGACTCAGATTGGGGTTGGAATTGGAATTACATTACTATTAAGCATAATTTAAAAGCCTGTAAGCTCAGCTTGACTTCATGATTTAATATTTAAGTTAGATAATTGGAAAATGTTTGGGGTAACATGTGTGGCTCCTGGTTGAAGGCATTACTCTCCCCACTAGAGGTGAGAGTTTTGAAGCACCATAACTTTTGTTAATGGACACCTTGACCATGTGAATGACTCAACCCAATTCATCAGTTGAATTTAGCTAAAATGGTTAATCTATTCTCTTTTTACAAATTTACTTAGCATTGGTATACATATATTAGTTGGTATTTTGAATAGCTGAATGTTTATTTTATCTTTGATTTTTGCAAATTTTGTTTGTTCAAAAATGAGAAGATCAGTGTATGCTCCTGAGTATTGTCTTTCTTTTTCATGTCACCTCGTCATTATCTTTCTCTATAATTTAGTTCTTTAGTTTCGGGGCATAACTTTTTCATATGACCATATTGTTTGTATGATGAAATTGATTTTCAGCCATGTGCAGTAAGCTTTCGGATCAAAGCGAAGCTGAGAATAGGGTGTTAGTTAATGGTAAACTGATAACCAGTAGAGGCACATCCATGGAGTTCTCACTTGTGATTGTTAAGAAGCTATTTGGCTATGAGAAGGCATTGGATCTTGCTGTTAATGAGAACTTTAAATAGACATATAATTATTATGTTGGCATTATACTTCTGTGAATGAATTAAAATGAATGATTGTATTTGATTAAATGAATGAATGATTATGTCTGATTGAATGAATGAATGATTTAGCCATGAAGTATTTATCTATATTAACTTATATGATTTGATCTATCAGGGCATGTACTACAATGGTAAGAGATGCCATTATTATATTTTATTTAATTAAAAAAAAAAAACAGGCATCAGCTACGACTATTAACCGTAGCCATTTATCTAGAAACTGTACCTATTGCTAATTTCATCCTATTGCTACGGTTCTCGCTTTACTTTTAGCTACAGATATAATCCGTAGTTGTATATACTTTAGAGTTACGAAGGTATAGTTCTGGATTTAATCCGTACTTATTGTTTCTATGGCCACGGATTAAATCCGTAGCCATAGCTTTAAGACCTATTCCTACAGTACCAATGGCTATGGTCCTGCTATGGACTTTAACCGTAGCCATAAGCCTTTAGCTACATTTTTTATCCGTAGCGTTTTCCCATTTTTCTAGTAGTGAGGGATGGGCGGACGAACTTCTTTCCTCCCCTCTTTTTTCTTTTTCATATGAGGAGTGAGGAGGGATATTTATAGACTTCCCAGGCTCCTCCCCTCCTTAAAAAGTGGCGTTCACCACCACTTCTCCCTTTAAGACAACTCCCAAACTTCTTCCTTAAATAGTGGTGTTCAACCACTTCCCCCTTCAAACAAGGTAACATCCATCCCTCCTTTCCTTCTTTCCTTAAGACAAGGCTCCCAACACACATCCTCCCCTTAAATAGTAGCTTTCAACCGCTTCTTCCTTCATACAAGACAATGTCCACCCCTTCTCCTTACCAGATGACGCCCATGCACTCCTCCATACCAGATGACGCCCATGCACTCCTCCATACCAGATGATGCCCATGCACTCGTCCATACCAGATGATGCCCATGTATTCCTCCATACCCGATGACGTCCATGCACTCCTCCATACCAGATGATGCCCATGCACTCCTCCATACCAGATGATGCCCATGCACTCCTCCATACCATTTGATTATTTAATTTTATCAGAATTAATAGTATAGCCAAACTAATACACTACCCTAACTATAAGATTTTTTTTCACATAATCAGCAAGGGCGGTATATCAATTTTGATTTATTACCTTGGCATGAACAATTTATCATCAATGGTAGTGGAATAAGCTTATAAAGTTGCGTACGAGAATTACGACAATAATGGCGATCTATCACGTACGATAGCAGGGCAAAGCTTATATAGTCAACTGCGCATAAAGCATATCATCATTAGCGATGGCGATACAATGAAACCATATGAGTAGCAGTAAAAAGCTCAGAAAGAACATCACGTGCACCCATGCGGGCAGTGACCTATGTCGTTTGTATAGTTTTGGCAGTGTCATGAGGGCTAGCAAGAAAATGCTCTCTCGTGAATGAGTCTGACCTTATAGACGAAGAAAAAGTGAGTCTTTAAAGCAAGATGACTCCCCAGATCCTTGACTTAATTTTAGTAGTAGCGCATGAGGATAGGTTTCTGAAATAAGATGACCCATCATTGATGGATTGGTGGCCCTAGATTTAGTACCCGACGGTAGCCTTACATGCTCCATGAACTCTAGAGAGTTATTATGGCCAACCCTGTGTGTAAAACCTACCGAGTTCACTGCCTCGGTAGCTTCACTAGGCCCCTCTGATGGATCGCGGTTTATGAACTCCCCGCCCGCGATAAGCCCCGTGAACTCTAGAGAGGTACAATGGCCATTTGTGTAAGACCCATGTCACGCCCCAAACCCGAAAATCAGATTCACAGGAATCCCGATCGCCGAATCCAGTGCCGACAGCCTCCGTAGTACCCCATTCTGGGCTCCCAGCGCAACATACGCCAGATTCTGATCCTTGGATCCTACAAGAAGGATTTTCAATGTACATTTGTCTTGTAATAAGTATAACCACAAGTTTACCCAAATCATAAAGGCAACATCATCATCACATATCCACTAATATAATCACTTGAATACAATGCTGAAAGGACAATACATATATCAAAATCAGAGCTCCTGAAAACCGTTGCACACTCCAAGCTCAACGCTACTGCAACCTAACGTCACCTACACGCATCTATCGTGCATAAGCTTACAAAAGCTTAGAGGGTGGTGAAAGTGTGTATAAGATAAGTGTCAAGTATACAATAAAGCTCATAAATCATACATCATCGAGATAAACAGAAATACTGACAAGATCATGAATCATATGATATCAGAGTAATGCAAAAATATGCGGTAAGTTCATGAATACAATCAGCTGTACCAAAGCTATGTGATGCAAGGCATGAATGCTATCGGCCATACCAAGGCCATGCAATGCAAAACTTAATAAGACAATAACAGATGTTGTGGATGCAATGCAATAAGTAAATCCAGACGAGCCATAAATACCATCAAACTCATCTAGGTCATATAAGTGCAAAAATATTGTAACCCAAAATACTAAGTACGGCAAATGCAATATAATATGAGGTGCGAATGAAATGACTATGCTAGAATGTGAAGTCGGGATGATAGTACGTAGTATCACAGGCTATGGGGTCCATCACAAGAGACTTCTATCCAAACCAGTCCCATACCTAAATTTGGATAGTCAGATACGATGTGGTAAACTCCTGATCTCAGGTTAGTCGCGCGCCTAACCGAAATCCTGACCCTGTGAAGGTACACGTAATAAATAGTTACGCACCGCCAGCCCGAGTGGATAGTGAATGAATAAATGAATGGATATTTAATTCCTACTCAATAAGTCCACATATCAGTACGGTTACTCTCTAGGGAAATCACCGGGGTCTAATACACCTTACTCTGACTGCCTCCTCCCTAGCTGCACTGCCAAGTAAGTGGAATAGACCACACCATCTGCCTGACTAGTAGTCTGCCAATACCTACCTGGCTCGTCGATAGCGGACTCATTTGCGAGCTGGTCAAACTTAACCTAGCTTATAGCCCCCTCACTCAGGCGGATAAGGCCACACCCCCTCCCAACTGACCACGACACAGTGGGAGACGAGGCCTACTGGTATTCGGCACTCGGGCGCTCATGTTCCACTTGGTCTAGACATTGGGGCTACTCCTAGCCTCGGAGGTTCTGGGATTTTCACCCAAGGACATCCTAAGTGCCCCATAGTGCTAGAACTAAATATTTTCGATATCTCATCTGGCCATCCACGATATGCCTATGGAGGTCATAGCCCTGATGTCGCTAGGGCGTGCGGTGATCATGATACACAAATGCGATATGTATGGATCACACCGTCAAATCATGCAGCAATCCAGCGCGTACAGCGCGATGATTGGGGCACTCCGTCTCATACTAAGTCCCACAAATGGTCTGCCCAATGGCATATGCTATGATCAGTCACTACTCATATCAAGCATACATATGATGTGTATGGTCATGAATCATGGAGTTATATTGGGCATGTTATAAAGTAATGAACTATTCTTACAACGCAGATGGGCCTGGATGATCTACACACAACTAGCATGGGCCTATCAATGGGCCCTAGGGAGAGTTATAATGTGGACATTTAACTAACATTATTCTTATAATGTGGACGTCAAACCAACATTGCTCCCAAGGCACGACCCGCCATAAATGTCATTACATAACCCATGGTGGAACCACATAATGCAATAGACCTTGTATACATCCCATTGGGCCTCGACCCATGGGCCTCAAATACATCAAATGGACCTCCTCATATGGTCCTCATATATGTCAAGGTAGGCCTTAATAATAAGCCTTTGAATACATCACAATGGGCCCCATCACATGGCCCACAACAATAGGCCTCGCATGTATATCATATGCATTAAAGATGGGCCTCACAGGCCAGTCTTATTGTCCAAAAGACAGATGGACAGAGAATACATGCAACAGGGTGGGCCTCTGATAGATATGGGCCACCCACAAATGGTATAGTGGGCCCAGGAAGTTTTCAGTGGTGGGCGTCAACACATTACTTATACAATATACATCATGGTGGATCCCACCATACAACAAGTGGGCTTAATGGCTCAACGGTATGGGCAGGTGGGTCCAGCGTCCAGCAGCTCGAATCAGATCCACCGATCTTGTTAACATCCACACAGCAGCATAGCTGCTGCAACCCACCATCTGTACTAGGGTGGATACAAAACTCACACATCAGGATAGGGTCCCACCCCACACATGCAACACGTGTGGGTGGTCCCACGTCCAGCCACACGGGCAGAGGATAACAGATACATCATGGTGGTCAACACCGTCTAACACATCTGGACGATGTAAGTAAGGCACTTACATCATGGTGGCCCACCGTCTAGGTGAATGGATGGTGTGAATAAGGCTCGTACATCACGTGGACTCCACGTGCACCGTCCAGGATAGACGGTGTAGATACATACATCTTTGTGGGGTCCACGGAATTTGCTGTTGTCATTACACTACTGATGGGAGGTGGGGTCACAAAAATGGACGGACGACATTAGTTAAACAGATATATCATGGTGAGGCTTCACACACATGGCTAAACACATATATCATGGTTAGGCTCCACACACGTGGCTATACACATATATCATGGTTAGGCTCCACACACATGGCTATACACATATATCATGGTTAGGCTCCACACACGTGGCCCATATAGATATATGTAGGTACATATTATTATAATATATGTTTATAAATTATTTTATTATTTTATTTTCTTACATTGGATTAGATTATGTAGCTACCGAAAAACAACTTGCTAATATTCTCACAAAGCCTCTTGACAGCAACCGATTCGGTGATCTTCAAAAATCCATTGGCATATGTTCTCATTAATAAGTATCTCAAGAACAATAGCTCACATAGATACACTTAAAGTCTGAGATATCCTTGGCCACACTGTTAAGTCAGCAAATGTAAAAATTTTCATAGCAGTGATACCATCCATACAATCTTCGATTTCATCATCGATGTCATCGAAATAGTATATCGATCCAATCGACAGTTGTGGGAAATACGATGTTTCAACCATTAATTCCTTCTCGCAGTCAAACTGCATTCAATTGTCTTCCTGATTTCCAATGACCATTCGCACAACTCTTGATGGAAGACATAATGATTCTATCGATTACTGATCAATATGATCGATGAGGGTGCTATATTAAGAGAAGAATTCAAGATGATTCCTAATACTTCCTTTCCAGTATTTCATCTCTTCACCATGATTAAGGGAAAAGGAAAGTCGTCTCTCCATCCTCTGAAATCAAAGAATGTACCATCGAAAACCAGCAGGCATCACCTTATGGAAGGACATCCATCTGCTATCATTGAACGTATTGTGCTTAATAGTGTCATTGAATCGTTTGGTGTGGATCTATTTCTGGAAGTAATCGGCTGGAAAAATATCCTCAATCTTAGAGGATCATATCAGGTAGGGGTCATCTATGAATTTTTCAATCACTGTCATATCATTAACAATGATCCCCCTAGCATTCGGATTAAACTCACACACCACTCCAAACTGATCACTGCAGTCACCTTGGCTCATCTTCTTGATCTAGAGGTCTCTCGCATTCCCGTGACTTCTCAAAATCTCAACGGTTTGGGTGTATGGGGAGAAGTAACTCGTGCACTCTTTCAAGGCATGACTGTTCCGAGGAATGATGAAAATCTGCTCCATGTCAACATTTAGGCCCCACGTTCAAAATTCTTCATAGCATTCTTGGGTCTAATGTATATCCTTGCGATATTAAAGGGGATCATCTTCCTCATTTTGTGATTAATGTCCTCTATGATATACATTAAGAAATTCCAGTCTGTCTGCCAACTCTTCTTCTCAAGCAAATCATTAGTGTCATCCAAGGCAATCATAGGGAGACACTGCTCTTCCCTGTGCTCATATGCACACTCGCTCATCATGCGGGCCTACCTTCCACCTCCGATGAATTATATCCTGCAAAATGGTTTGACAACGATGTAACACTGACAGCACAACAGTTGTTATCCCGGCCAAGTGCTTTCATTCTCAGGAGTGTTCCACATGCTTCACCATCCAATCGACCTATCCATGACTGGTCGAATCCCACGCCATTGCTAAGCCCCGAGTCAATTACAAATCGACAATCTTATCACCTCGAACGTCACCTGCTAAATGGGATGGAAGGGCTGGAAGACTGATTACATCTATGCGAACGATGCCTTACTGCGATTGAAGATAAAGTCGACATTCTCCAACAAACCACTCAGCAAGTGGTGGATTTACTCACACATCACTCTTCTCAGGGACATTAAGCAGTCCTTCTCTAATTATCAAATGCATTTGATGTTGTGATCCTTGTCTTATTATACTACTGCTATCTGTGGTAGTATATTTTGGATACTGACTGACTATGGCTGCATCTACTTATATTCTGTTTGCTGTAGTAATATACTATTATTTCTTGGTTGGATAAAGTTTCTGCTAACAAATGCTTGTGGTTTTTATGATTATCTCATCTGACCTGTTTAAAATGCATTCCTATTTTCTCATAATAATGTGTTCTTTCCACTGATCTCATCTATATACATCTCTAATTGTGGTTCTCCCATATGCTTACAATCTTCAGTCAATATCACTTCTTATGCCTTTGCCAATGACTGACAAAAAGGGAGAGAAAATTTACAAACACCCCATGTGAAAAATTGGATATTTGTGCTCTTATATATTGCAGGTGTAAAGGGGAGCAGCTGCACCAAGAAAGGGATTTTTACAGTAAGGGAGAGTAAATTCTGGTTGTGTACATGAATGTGTTAGAATTTATAAAATTGTGTAATAACATGTACACAATTTAGGATGTATCTATCTAGATATTTTCCTAGGGTGTTTTGGGTATTTTGTCACGTAATTGACAAAGGGAGAGATTATAAGTGCACCTACTAGTGCTCTTGTTTATTAATTACGGTGTAAGTTGAGTCAGTCGGACTACAGCACCTAACAAGAATATCAATTCAAGCGTCTGCCTCAATTGGGTGTGTGGAAGCTCGCCTTAGGTAAATCATAGCCTCACATCCCAAGTCCTAAAACACCAGGTGATTAAAACTCTTAAAACTAAGTAGAACATCTTAGGGTTTTATAATAAGAAAACTTTTTATCAGACAGAAAAATCTTCAAGTTTTCTTACCTTGTCGATTGTATCGATACCCCTTTTGATATGATCGACCTGCTCTGTTGATGTCCTCAGCATCTCAATCGATACAATCGAGTGAGGACAAAAAGCGTCCAGCTACCGCACATTCATCTTTGGACGATTTATCGATATATCGAAGTTTCAATCGATATCATCGATATTTGAATATCGAGTCTATCAAAAGTGGATCGATAATATCGACAGGCAATTTTCTGGCGCCCCTATTTTTCTAAAGAAAACTACTATAAGCTTCAATATATCGATGACTTTTCCAATTCAATCTGAATTTAAATATCAATCATCTTGAAAGTCATTCGATTATATCGACAGTGGTCACGTGTTTCCTCCAACAAATATTTCAGGATGTTCTAAAAGTTGATCGGGTGCCACTCGAGGAAATCGATATTCCTTTGTCGATACTATCGAGTCCTGGTCGATTAAATCGAGTCTAGACACAAACTTTCTAGCGTGCTTATAGGTAAATCTCTATGATTTATCCATCCTATCGACACGGTCTTGATATCATCGACATTCGAATTTCGATGACATCGGTTGACCCTCGATCATATTCTATATCCTGAAATATTTCGGGTAGTCTCTCTCATTCTTCAAGTGTCGATAGATCGATCCAAGTATCGATGGACTCAGATTTCGAAATTCGATGACATCGACATAAGTATCGATTCCATCAATCAGCTGGCAATAGGTTTCAAAAAGCGTATGACTTTGAAGTTTATGTTATCGAGCGGACCGTCGATCCCATCGAGAGTATACGCTCGATGATATCGACCATGCTCGATGACATCGAACTCAGTCCTAAATATGACTGTTTTATATCCTTTAAAACTTTTTGCCTATTTAAAGAGAGACTTGGTCATATTGCTGGTAGAGAAAGAAGAGAGTGCTTTTGCATGTCTTACCCTCAGATCATATACCCAAAGCCCTTTCTCTCATTAGAGTTCATCTTCCAATCCACTTTACTATTGACATTCAATAGAGTGGATTCAAAAATGAACTTTCGCATTCAAGGATCCTCTGACAACTATCTTAATAGCATATCATTAATCTGGGATGCCTTGAATGAATAGATGGCGGGAATCACTCTATCTTTCTTATAGGAAAATTTTAAAAGAGTGGATTTTCGTCCTAACCTTGACCCGACTCGAAGCCTAGTACTGGTACATCTTCTGTGTTGCAGATCAAGGGAGCTAAAGACTCTTCAACAACAATGAGGAGATCTTCGACATTACGATGAATGAGACTCATCAACTTATCTGTAAGTATCTAGAGTCCAGAAGACACTTGTGATCATTCCTTTCTAAGATTAGGTCTTAAGTGTTGCTCACCCTTTGAAGTCCTCAAAGGAGGCCTCCAGCGGGAGTGTACGTTGTGGGTGTGTTGCGTGGACCCTTGCTCTGTGGAGAGCATAAACATCCGAGTGCATCATGTGGACCCTTGCTCTGTGTGGGCATAAACATCTGGTTAGAAATGCACTAGCAAAACTCTAGGGTTAGAGGTGAACCGAGTAGAAACCTCCGTGTAAAGGTTGAAGGTGAATCTGATTTAAAACCTTAGGTTTGAGATGAACCCTGGAAAACCTCCTTAGTGAAATCTGGTACTCTCAAGGAATGAGTGCGATAGCCGAGAGTAGAGTAGACAAGTAGTCGAACCACTATAAAAATGACTGTGTTTGTGATTGTTATTATTTTTCATTGTGTGATATCTCTTACATGCTCTTATATCTGATAATCTAAGATCACACCTGATATACACACACAGTTATATCCATCACAACTTATATGTAACGTATTTATTTTTTAAGAAGTTTGTGATTGGATCCTCTACTAGGCTTGGAAGTCAGTGGAGTTATATTTGAGTAATCCTGATAATCGCATATCTGATAGGATTAGTGTAATAGGATTTTGAATATATCATAAAACTTTTAAAAAAAAACCTATTCACCCCCCGCCTCCCCCTCTAGGACATATTGGCATATTCCTACTTCGACTCAAGCGGTCTTCACCACAATTTCAACCCTAGTTTCTCACCTTTGAATTTCTTAAGTTTTTCATTAAATTTCTCATAATTACTATCAAATATTTCAGATTTAGGTTTTCATATTTTTCTAGTTCTTCTTCTATTTACTTTCAAAACGAGATTAGTCCCTATGAATTCGATCTTGGTCTCAAAGAGATTATTACTACATTGTAAACCTGTACTTGAGGTTGTGAACAAGTTTTTGGCACCATTACAGGGGATTAACGATTGCATTTTTCTGAGATTAACTAGTTTTGAAATTATTTTAACATTAGGGTTTTTCTATTTTTAGGATTAGGGTTTTCTGAATTATTTAGAAATTAACTTAGCTTTCTATTTTTAGGTTTAGAAACTTTCGTAATTTGGTTTTAGAAACTAATTTTCTTTTTAAACTTTTCTTTTTTATTTTTTCTTAAATCTACTTTCTAATTTTAGTTTAGAACTTTCTATTTTATTAAAAAAAACTTTTCTTTTTAGAAACTAGTTTACTTTCCTAATTTTTTTTTAGAAACTTTCTAATATTAGAACTTTTGTTTCAGAAACTAATTTATTTTGTTTTGTTTTACAGGATCTTAATTTAGGAACTTCTAGTTTTGTAACTTGTTTCTAATTCCATCTCTCTTTCTATTTCTATATTTCTATTTCGTTTCTTTCTTTTAGGTTTAGGTTAGAATCTGAAATTGAGGGCTGAAAGTGTTTGATGCCCAAGTGGGTTTATGATAACACTTGACGTCTTTTGAGTGAAAGAGGATTGGTTGAGGGGTTATCTATCCATCACATGAGTAGACACCACTCAAAATTCTCAAAGTTAATTGAAGCGATGGATAAAAATCAACTGGGAAGACAACCTCAACGTAGGGTTAAGGAAGTTCAGGATGAGATTATTTACAACTGGCGGGGTGAGCATGCCCTCATGCATGGTTTTTCCAAAAAATACGAGACATGGATATTAAGCCAGGGGTGATCCAACTCCTTCCAAAATTTGCACTTGAGAGAGTTTGATGAGATCATAGCCACTTTATATTTTCCAAACATGTCTGAGGACACTGTCAGACTGAAACTCTTTCCCTTTTCTTTGAAAGAGAAAGCTAAGACATGGTTGCATTCACTACATCCCAGATCTATTAGCATATGGAATGACATGATAAGGGAGTTTATAAAGAAATTTTTTTCACATTATAAAACGAACACCCTTAGAAATTCAATCATGAACTTCGCCCGAAAGGAGGATGAAAAATTCTTCCAATGTTGGGAAAGGTTCAAGGATCTTGTCGTGCCCACAACGTGGTTTTGAAATGTGGTGCATTACAATTTTTTCTATAATGGACTGACATCTTCCATGTGTCAATTGGTTGAGACAATGTGAAATGGGGAGTTCATGAATAAAAAATGTCGATGATGTGTGGGACTACTTGGACAGACTTGTTGAAAACTCACAATCATGGGACACCTCCCCAAAATCATGCACCACTTCTAGGTCCACTCAATCAAAGGAGAGGGGCAGATTATACCTTTTGAAAGAGGATGATGATATCAATGCTAAAGTGTCTAATCTCATAAGGAAATGTAACACCCCGTACTTTTGGTACTCGGGTATCACCATAGAAATCTGATTTAACTACACATGTGTGGAAGCACATGTAACTTTCCCTACACATTAACATTCTGTGATACTCAAATCATGCCATCCTCATCATGGTCAATCATTTGGTTTAGATTATACATCTATTCAATCGCAAGGCCGACCATCCAGATATCCATTGTAAACCCTGCAATATCATGATCGTTAATCATGTGATCGTTAGTGAATGCCCACTAACATTTAAGCATGTTTGTAGGCTAATTCGGATCACCTAGTCCACTATCTAGTCTAATCAGGTAAAGTCCCCACTCAGTAAGTTGGATTGGTTATTCAATTCAAGATTTAGTAGTGAACTTTTAGGACCCAATATAATCGAGTAATTAGCTGCATGAACTGATCCAAGGCCACTTGATTAATAAACTTTCCAATGATTTTCACCTAAACTAGGCTGAGAACCCTGGGTGTCATCTCGGATCATATTTTGTAATGATCTGACCATCAAATCTTCATAGATCGTAAAGTAACCTATGTACTTAGGAAGCAGGGCTCATTTATAAATTTAAAATAATTTAAATCTTTTTTATCATGCCCTACGGTAAATAAATGGCGTCGATCAAGATGCAAACCACAATAAGTAACTTAAAAAAATAATAATGGTGATATAATAATAATAATAATGCTAAAAATAAAGCAAATGACATTATTAAAAGTATGGTAACATGATATTTAAGCACAATAGGTCATATAGTCCATTAGCTAGCCATTGATTTCTAGCTTAAATGGCCCCTTGAACTCTTTTAACCATTGACATCCAACCTCGGGATGTTCCGACCATTAGATCGGTGGGAACACACCATTAGAAATAGAAAGTTAAGATTATAGCCCACCTGAGCTTTGTACCCACTTGAGCTTCAGTTAAAGCCCATAGTAGGACCCATCAAGTGAAATGGTCGGTGTGGATCTCACATAGGCGTCATGGTGGACCCCACATTAAGTGAGCATGTATAAAGGGGGAGGGCACTGGCGGTGCACTGAACCAGTCAGATGTTGTTGACCGGACAATTCTAAAACGAGAGATCTTCCCGCCGTTAGCCATTTGAAAAGAAAAGCTCATTTTTTTTCTTCCTTCTCATTTGATCAAGATATGGCCCACTACCTCATCCCAGTTAGATGATCGGAACCGTCCATCTTGTTACTCTCCCAGGCCCGAACAAAATAAGGTGGGTCCCACATGCATTTGCACTCATCCACGCACATAAGCGTAGGCACAAGAAGCTGAACGTGGCTGGTATTTCCAAAAATAAAAATTCTCCACTTTTCCCTCCCTTCCACGTAGGAGATCTTGGTGAAGCACAGTCCTCTGTGCAAAATCGATGCCCAAAACCTCCCTCCCGCTGGATGTTTTCTAGGAAACCAGAAATTGGGATTGAATCCTGGCCTCCCATTTGCATCCAACAGCCCTTAGGGTGTTGGAATCCCTACAAAAGGGAGAGATAGCATCCCTTCACCTATTCTTGTGTCTGCACTTGAAAATGGCAGTCGCATTTTAAAAAAAATAAAGAGAGAGAGAGAGAGAGAGAGAAAAGGGGATCGTTTTGGGCCTAGTTCGAATGTGTCGGATGCTTCTAGTAGCATCAACGAGAGAAAGAAAGAAGAAGTGGGAGATGGGGAGTAAAGAGAGAAAACAAATAGAGGAGAGGTGAGAGTCGAGAGGACAGAGAGTGGAGTGGGGTGATGTTGCTGCTACTGTGGCGGACATTACCACACCTGAGAAGAAGCTCGGTGGGCTACACCCGAGATGAATATCGATGGGCCACACCCTGCACAACGTAGGTGGGCCGCACCCCATGCAATTGTTGATGGGTCAAGCCAGGAAAACGGCCTAGTCTCACTTTAGCCACATGAGCTGGGTCAAGTTGAGCTTGGACTGGGACTGTTTGAGTCCTTGCTAGAGTTCTAGTAAAAGAAAAGAAAGTGGAGGAAGAAGGAGAATGAAGAAGAAAGAATGAGGAGAGTGGCGGGAGAGCAGTCCAACGCCAGTCCCAGGTCACCGACATCACTAAACTTCCGGCAGGTAACTGCCAATCTAAACCTCCACCAATTTCTATCAGTTTCACCAAATCAAGGTCTTATTGATCTGTGAACCCAAAATTGAGAACCGAAGAATGGAAATGGAAACGCCTGCCATTGAAACGCCTGTTATCCAGCCTGTCTGTCTTACGATTATGTTGATGATGGGCCTGGATCTACTTAGCCTAGTTGCCCGTGATGTGTAGGATCAGTAGCTGATGGGCTAGGGTGGCCCAACCCGCCTAAACTGCAACCATGCTGCTGGCTAGAATCGGCCCAACCCAGCTTCTTGTAACATCTATGAGTGGGTGCAAAGTGCTGGGCTAGGACAGTCCAACCCAAACAGTTTCTAGGCCTTGTTTACAGATCATATGACTCTAACCATCTATGCATTAATCCTCTCTTAAGTAGTAATTTAAGTCTTAGACTGAGTTGTGACATAACCTACCATATTCATTAGAAATCCAAGGTGGCCTCAAAAAATCTAGGGCAGACACTAATTTGTTATCCATCCCTAATTACATTATATTTCATTGGATGGTTAGGATCATCCAAATGACGGGCTTTCTTGTAACACCCTGAAAATCGGGGGTCGTGTATAAACTCCACTCCCGAGTTCCAGACCGTCACTTATGCAACAAAAATGATTATGATTCAATGTTGTCTGATTTAAAGCATTCACATGAGTAAAAGTATACCAAAACTGCAATTCATACTTCAGATCCAGTGATAAAAGCAAGCGGAAGACTAAACAATATATATATCACTGTATGGAAAACAAAGTAGATCTCATCTATCTCTAAAGTATGAATACATCTCTGAGTCTCATATACATATACATGAACAAAATCAAATGTTCAAAATAGTCCCAGTGAAGTCCCGTCAACCCAGGTCGCCTAAGCAAAGCCATCATGATACTGCATGTACGAGAACTCGTCCTGGTCCTCGTCGAAGTCTGGCTCTGCCTCCTGGATCTCAGCATCACCTGCATCTATAACAGGGTCTGGTGGGTGTTGCAAACACCATCCTGTAACGTGGGAGTGAGTGATTAACTCAGTGGAATCATATAGCAAAGATTAGCATGTTCACAAATCAATCATGCGATAATAGTAAAGCAGTAAATCAGACAATCCTAATACTGTTGTTAATGCAAGATGACATGACGTGATGTATGCCCTCACCGACGATCTCCCTCATACGGCAACATCTTATGACCGCGGCATGCCACACTCCCTAGAGTGCTCCACATCTTCCAGGCACATGCAATGTTATGGTGATATGATTTCTGAGTTGTTATTAGTCCATTCAAACAGCAGGATTGGGAAACTAAGGTACTTCCCTTGTATCAATCCCAACACAGATCCTGTCTAGGGTCGTCACTCCTAGTAATCTCATACGATGTATATTTTGTAGGTAGCTGCAAGGGCTGCCAGGGCTGTTGCTCACACTCGTTGCACCGCTCCCCCATCACCTTATCAATACAGGCCTACTGTACTCTACTGCTACTGAAGGGTCATCGCCTCCCGTAGACTCAGAATACGCTCGCGGTCACTACAAAGGATTCGTCGCCTGATCAGTGTAGGCCGACAGCTAGAATATAGTGTCCCATACCACCATAATCTGCTCACGAGACTAGGTGCTCACTGGTCACTACGGGGAGGTTTGTGGCCCCAGCGTAGGCCGACAGCTCGACCACGATGTCCCATACCACCATGCCCGGCTCATGAGTCTTCGTGGATTAAGGTACCATGGTTAACAGGGTTTACAATGGTAAGTTCAGTACCCTAGGTTCAAGCAGTTATGACTCATACAAGGTGAACATACATCGGCCAGTCGGGTTACTTGACGGGCTCGACTAGCGCGATCGCATCTCAAGTCGAACGACATGAAGTGCGTAAAACAATTCGCGTGGCCTAACCACTGCCGCCAACTCCAAACACGACTTGCGTTCATCGACGAATCGTTCGTGGCCAAGACCAGCCAGCCATGAATTCGCTCGGTTACCGACTGCCTGGACTAAGTCTAGTTCCAAACAATTATGGAATCACATCAGCAATCTATGTAGGAGTATTGGAATTGAAATACAATCATGTGAGCATGTTAACACATGTTATAACATACAACTTAGGCAAATCTTCAAGCAGATACATTTTATGCATATAATGGAATCATGCATATAGTCAACATGTAGGAAATCATTTACATCAGCATATTAACTGAGGAATCAGTCTCAAACTAATTCATAACATCATTTAATTCAATACATACTAATACAAGCATTTATACAAACACATACACTACGCACTTAAGTCTACATATAGTATGTCGACCCGGAGTGCGCAATTTGGCGAATCTCTTCGCCAAACTAATTATGCACGTATTCCTAACTTTCTAATGTGACAACAAAACATGTCAATCACATCAACAAAATATGAATGTAATCAGTACTTCCTACAAATGACTAAAATGCCCTAAATCTCATATTCTTCGTTGATTTACGAAACAGGAAACGGATAGCATGTTGTACATGTCAAACGGCGATACCGTCGATAATCTACTATTAAATGACATTGAAAGCGTTAGAAACCATCAATCAAAGCGTCTAAAATCCTCACCTAGTCTCTTATAGACGTGTCGTTTCGAACGGAGCGTATACGCTTCGTCTACGGCGATAAGAGAACCTGTTTTACGAGTTACGTTAGCTAACATGCTACGAATCCTAGTAAACCTTAAATCAGAAACTTCTAGGGTTGTTTCATACATGAAAACGTGGAAGAATCACCGGCTTGGTGATCAGGAGGTGTTGCTACAGCACGTGCAACAGGTGGCACGAAGACGGGAAAAATCTCTTCTACACTCTCTCTCAAACTCTCACCTTTTCTCCCTCCAAATCTAGGGTTTCTCTCAAATTCGGATGGGAGAGAGGAGTGAGGGTTTCAACCCCTTTTATAAGCCCAAAAATACCAAAAATAGGCTCCGGTACAAAGTTCACTTAGTGCATATCCAAATCAGGGCTGTTTCGGTCCAAAAGATGCTTTCTGGTGGTCCCCTGGCCGAATGCGATCGGACTTAAGCTCATGCATACCAGATCTAGTACGTATTAAGTTTTGAGTCCGGCAGGGTTCGCAGATCGCGCGTGGCGGACCAGTTTCAGTTCAGCGGTCATCGCACGTAGATCAGGGCTGAAAGTCACATGATATGAAATAGAAATTTTTCCTGATCCGAGGGTGTAATCTGGCTGAATTTTGACGGTCAGAATGCTTAATACTGACGCGTCAAGTCGTGTGCCAGATTTGAATTTAAAATTCCAATTCTGTCCCTATTCGCACTCTCTTCAGTCCGGGCTCAATGAAATAGCCTGTGATTATCGGTTGGACTTGATTTTCGAAATGATTGTCAAGTCCAGCAAGGCGGTTCTAACGGTCTAAGATAGGAGGTATTGGACTTTCGACGCGTAGTCTAGATCCAATACAAAATTTCAAAGTGGTCCAGAGAACAAACCTGCTTAGAGTTTGATCCGAGGTTATAGAGTATTGTAGAGTCATTGGTTCTACTCGATTTGGGTCTTGTAGAACGTATTTAAAGTGATCAAGGACTATTTCCCAGCTACTCCAGCGTTGCGCTAGCTAACTTACGCTTAATTTCCATAGGAATTAATTCTACGCAATTTCGGGTCGAGTTGGTACTCGAGCCCAAGTATGGATTTTTCACGGGCGTTACATTTCTTCTTCTTAGTGGTCTATAAGAAGTGGCTTAGACCAAATGAGCAATCCCGGTTAACAACACTAAAGGCTGGGCCTTGATTGTTTATTTCAGATGGGGCCAAGCCAGGCCCAGTCTGGGCTTTGTCCATGGATGGATTCCAAGCCCAAATTGGGCCACTTGTTGGATGAAAACCTGGTGGGCCTGGTCACTCTCGGACTGGCCCAAATAACCTCATTCATGGGAACCTTCAAACCCACACTAGACTCATTTTAGTGTTACCATTGTTATCCTTATTAGGATTACTAATATTAGATATGCATGGCCTTTAGTAAATTATCTACACCGATAGTAGATATTACATATAGAGATTATTATTATTAAATATTAGTATTTTATTTTATCATTATTAAATATCATCATTAATAGTTGAGCATACTAATTATTTCCAATACAATGATTATTAGTGTCACATTAACTAATATTAATTATATCATTACCATAAAACTATTAATATTTTTAGCATTAGTAAATATTTATCATTTTCCTTGTGGGAATAGGGTAATACTTGTTAATTATTAGTATTAGTCTTTAGTATATTATTATTAGTAAATATCCTATTATCATTACTCGTATGATTTAAGAGGTTATTAGTCATTACAAGAATATTAGATGATGTCTGTGTATTTAAATATGAACTTGTGAACCATTATTATGGATATGTTAGTTAATATAAATTAATGACACTAACACTAATAGTCGTCTTATAATTATTAAGATTAAATTGTAATTAATACACCAACTAGAGTTCAAATCCTAAAATCTGAATTTAAGACCTAACCCTTAGATGAAAATCCAAATTTTACATTAAAAACCCTAAGATAAATAATTCAAACCCTAGACTATGATCTTAAACCTAGGTAGTGCGTAGAATTTGGATCTAATTGTACATCATGATTTATGGTAAGATTTGATTTTAAGGGAATACGCATTTCACAGCGATGCTGATTGGTGATGCAAACTATAAGGTGATGATTCTTTCTTTTGAGCTTTCCATTTTTCCATTAGCTTAAGTTATAGTTTTTATTTCAATTTATAATTAATATCTCTCTTTTATAATCACATGTGTTAGCTGGTGAAAATTGAATTTCTATATTTCATGCTTAATATTTATCTTATATACTTATTTCATACTTATGGATTATTTGCGGATTGCTTATGGAACTTAAACTAGTACATTAGTGGAAAACCCCCACATATAAATGTACACCCATACTTGGGATGTAACCTAATAGTTTGTGATTGAAACGGACCTTCGGCTTGGTGGTTATTGAGTGGTGGTCTAGATGGATAATTAATGTGGACCTACCATCCAGGGTTATTGTGTCTAAGTGGTTTTAAATGATGGTCTTTTATCGCATGGTTTTGATGCTCGCCCTATGTGACTTATTTCGATATTTGTCCTAAGTGACTTGTTTTGATATCGCCCTAGGTGGCTTTGTTTGATATTTTTCCTATAAAGGTTAATTATATTATTTGTGCAACTATGCAGTGGTAAGCCTCATTTACTGGATTATGATTAGCCACTAGTCGATAGGCTTCCATTAAACATCCTACGATGGTAGTCTCATGAGCCGGGGATAGTGGTATGGGACCTATGCCCGAGCTGTCAGCCTATATTAGGCTTTGAGTTCCTCATAGTGACCATTAAGCATATTAAACCTGCTGGCTGTAAACGGATTAATAATGGTTGGGCTAATCATGCATTCATAGCATTTAGGCAATGACAGGTGGCTAATTCTGCTTGTTGTAGCATGTGTGTAATAAGATTTAGTTGGGGTATCATTTCGCTAGCTCCCAGACCATTGACTATCGACCCACTTTTGGTGAGTTTGACACTACGCATGTACTATGTACTTTCGGTGGTGACCAACCACATTGCATAGGGTTTTGCCCAAAATCGAACTGGATGAGCATTCCCAATTGATGTGCACTCATACATACATGAATTTAATAAGATTGCATCATGTATTATTTTGTATTTCTTGTATGTTTCATAACTATGCTTACTTAATGCGACAGTGTGTAATATTAAGGAAAATTCACACTGAGTTAGCCACTCATCCATCCAATATACAACCGTACAGGTGGCTTAAGTGATATGCAGGTTCAGACTGATGAGCTGCTGTTATGATGGTCAAGGATGCATGGTTGTACCTGTCAAGGAAGTTGTGCAATCTTACGGCTTTCATTTATATATTTTCTTTTATATTTATCATATATGTAAATTTTGAAATTGTTAATGAAGAGACATTGGATTGTATAAGTCATTATGGGCATCTTCCTGTAACACCCTGAAAATCGAGGGTCGAGTATAACTCAGCTCTCGACTTCCAAAACATCACTTATGCAACATATTGAGAGATGGATGTATGTTGTCTGTATTAGTGCATAAAATATGATGTAGATTAAGTCAAAACAACAAACATAATTCAGGGACAGGCTAAGGATGCAAGCGGAAGACTAAAATACATATATAAACCAACATAAGTCTCCAAGGTATGTATGCTCTGCCAGGTCATAATTACAAGTCAAGTCTCAAAATACAAATAAAAAAATGTGATCAATCGCTACAATCATTGCCCAGAATCCCCGCCAACCAGGACATGGCTCACATGAACCCACTTGCGAATTGCATGAACGAGAAAGTCTCCTTGTACTCGTCGAACTTCAGCTCCGCCTCGCAGGCATCACCATCACCTACAGCTAAGTCAGAGTCTGTTGGTGTTTAAACACCATCCCAGAACGTGGGAGTGAGTGATCAACTCGGTGGAACTGTACAGCAAAGGTTAACATGTTATCAATTTAATCAAGTAGTAATGATAAAGCAGTACAATCAAACATGTCCTAGATACTCTTATTAATGCAAGAATGGTATGAGAAATTGATGCATGCCCTCACCACAATCTCCCTCTTGCGACATCATCTAACGGTCGCGGCATGAATTGCTACCACTGTGCTCTACACCAACTCCAACGGCATATGTAATGCAATGTTATGAGCATGATTATCAAGTTCTTATTAGTCCTTTTCATACAGCCAGATTGGGAAGCTAAGGTACCTCCCTTATATCAATTTTCAAACAATGATCCGTTCTGAGGTCGTCAGTCCTAGTAAATCTCATATGATATTACTATTCTAGGCCACTGTAAAGGGCTCGTCACCAATTAATATAGGCCTAGTATACTTTAATTACTACAAAAGGGCTCATCGCCTGTCTGCAGTATCAAGGTATGCTCGATGTCACTACAGAGGGCTCGTCACCAATCAATATAGGCCGACAGCACGAATAGAATGTCCCATACTGCCATATTCGGCTCATGAGTATAGGATGCTCATTGGTCACTACAAGGAGGCTCGTTGCCCCAGCCTAGGCCGATAGCTTGACCACGGTGTCCCACATCACCATGTCCGACTCATGAGTCTTGGGAGATCGAGGTACCAAGGTTAATGGGATTTCACTGGTAAGTTTGGTACCCTAGATTTAAACAGTAGCGACCAAACATGGTGAACAGACATCAGTCAATCAGGTTATTTGACTAGCTCAACTAGGACAAGTGCACGTTGAGTTAATCGACATGGAATGCACAAACACTCCGTGTGGTCTTACCACTAACGAACATTCCAAGTATGACTCATATTTATTGAACACATCCTGCCTGATGAAAACAACCTCAACCACCAGTTTAAGGACCGTTACCGATTACCTGGACTATAATATAGTCCCAATCACGTACAAACTCAATAATAAGCAATTGATTAAGATTCTACATTTATACATGGAGGAAATCATACACACAGTTAACATGAATAAAATAGACTAAATAATTCATGGAGGAAATCATACACACAAGCAGGGTAATTGAGATTCATATCTCAACAGCCTTATAATCACACTTTACTGAATGTTATCTCATTCAGGCATTTATACAAACACTTAGACTACACTATTCAACATACATCACGTATGTCAACCACATTACATATTAAGGAAAATCCCTTCACCTAGGAGTTGTCGCATGCATATCAATCATATATCTACGACAAATAATCATGGCAATCATAACATCAAATTCCTTATGCATACAAATATTTCCACATATACATAAAATACCCTATTTATAATATAGGTTATACATATACACAAATAAAAATGGATAACACACTTAGCATGTGTAATAGCATCCATATCAAGAATAAATCATTATTTAACATTAAAAGTCTTAAAAACCATAACCTAAATGTATATAGTCCGCACCTTAAACCAGAAAACACGAAACGAATATGATTTAGGCGATAAGTATTCGTCAACGGCGAATAAGCAACCTAAGGTATGAAATAGGTTAGCTACAACAACACTTAAACTATCCTAAGCTCTAAAACAGGTTAGGGTTTGATTGACTTACCCAAAAATGGAGTTAGAATCACCAGAATAATGATTCAGATACGATGGATTGGTGCGTAGAAGAACTGGGAAGAATCCCAAGATAAAACACTAGGTTCTCACTTACTTTCTCTCTCTTTTCTCTCTCTTATAATGGTTAGGGTTGAAAATTCGTATGGGACTTGAGAGACAGGGTTTAAGGCCTTTATATAAGCCCAAAATCGACGGAAATAGCCCTAGGGCCAAGGTATACTTAGGTTATAACCAAATTGCGCTCTTTTTAATCCAACATAACACTTCTGGAGGTCCTCTTATCAAATGTGGTCATACTTAAACTCATTAGTATAGGATCTTAAGCAAGTAAAGTTTTTAGTCTGATCAAATTTCCAGATCGACCGTGGTGGACCAGTTTCAGTTCAACGGTCACCGAAACTCGATCAGAGCCATGAGTACTTTGACATGTATGGGCTATCTTTCCTGATCCGAGGGTGAATTTGGGTCAAAAAATAATGGTCAGAATGCTTGTAAATGATACGAAAGCGACACGACTCAGATTTCTTAAATTCATCTTTAATTTCTTAAAAATCTTCACTTTCTCACACTCTTGACTCCAGACTCAAGGAAATGGTCTCAGGACAACGTTTGAGCTTGATTTTCGAGGTGATAGTCAAGTCCAACTAGGCGGTCATAATTTTCTAAGTTCATCACTATCAGACTTTCGACGTGCAGTCCAGGTCTGATAGGAAGTTTTGGAATGTTCTCGAGAGCAACTGGGTTTAGAGTTGGATCCTAAATTTCAGGGTAATGTAGCGTTAACAATTCTATAGGTTTTGGGTCTTACAGAACTTATTTAAAGTGGTTGGTGCTAAATTCACAAGTAATCTAATTTAACGCAAGTTAATTCACGTTAAATTTCTAAAGGATTTGGTTTTAAATGATTTCTGCGAAAGGTGATACTCGGGTGTATGTATGGATTTTTTCAAGACGTTACAATCTACCCCCCTAAAAAGAAAATTTCATCCTCGAAATACATACCTTCTCATACTCCTCGAGGATCTGAGGATAGTTCTTCCTAACCTCAGCTTCAGTCTCCCAAGTAGCCTCTTCTTCACTGTGATGCGTCCACAGTACTTTCACAAGTGGGATAACCTTATTACGCAATACATGTTCCTTCCTATCCAAAATACGCTGGGTCGTAGTTCATAAGTGGCATCCTCTCTCAATTGCACCTGCTCCCATCTAATAATATGCGAAGGATCAGGAATGTACTTCTTTAACATGGATACATGGAATATGTTATACACCCCTGCGAGTGGTGTGGGCAAAGCAAGGTGATATGCTACTGCCCCCACTTGATCAAGTATTTGAAATGGGCCAATAAATCTCGGTGTGAGCTTCCCTTTCTTACCAAACCGAAGAACTCCCTTCATCGGGGAAACCTTAAGGAATACATGGTCCCCAACATCAAACTTAAGCGGTCGTCATCTCGTATTGGCGTAGCTCTTCTGCTTGCTCTGAGCTGAGAGTAGTCGATGCCTAATAATGTTGATTTTCTCTGATGTTGCCTGAACCAACTCTGGGCCAATCAGAGTCTTCTTGCCCACTTCTGCCCAACAATGTGGCGTTCTACATGGGCGACCATACAGTGCCTCATAGGGAGCCATGCCAATACTCGCCTGAAAACTGTTGTTATAACGAACTCTGCATAAGGAAGACAATCATCCCAACTGTCCTTGAAATCTAACACACAAGCTCGCAACATATCTTCCAGCACCTGATTTACACACTCCGTCTGCCCGTCTATCTATGGATGGAACGCAGTACTGAACTTCAGCTTCACATCTATGGCTTCCTGGATACGAGTTCAGAAGATAGATGTGAATCGTGTGTCTCGGTATAACACAATCTCCAAAGGAACTCCATATAAACGTACAATCTCCTTGATGTACAATCTAGCCAACTCGTTGGTAAAATTCGTAATTCTAATTGGTAGGAAATGAGCTAACTTCATCAACCTATCAACGATCACCCAAATAGAGTCATGTCCCTTCCTCGTCTTCGGTAGTTCAGAAATAAAATCCATAGAAATGAAGTCCCACTTCCATTCAGCTATGGGCATGGGTTGAAGAAATCTAGGAGGTTAGCAATGCTCTGCCTTAACCTACTGAAACGTGAACCAACGGGATACGAACTCAGTAATGTGGACCTTCATATTGTCCCACCAATACAATCTTTTTATGTTTTGATACATCTTTGTGCTACCTGGATGCATTGCAAGCCTCGAACTATGGGCTGACTCGAGAACCTCTCGTCTCAAGTCAGGGATGTCTGAGATGCATAAGTGGCCTTGATAATGCAAGCCCCCATCCATACCAACAGTCCACTCAGAGTCCTCATCTGCACCAACCCGCTCCATCATCTTATCTAAAAGCTCATCGTCTACCTGAGCCTCGATAATCCGGCTATCAATGAGGGGCTGTACACGGACATGTGCGATGACTTCATATGGCTCTTCTACCGTGAGTTTCTGCTTAAAGTCTCGCACAAACTCCACCATATCTCATTCTGCAATCATAAGCGGGGCCACAAATTCAATGCGTCTGCCACAAGGTTTACCATGCCCGGATGGTAGGAGAACTTGAACTTAAAGTCCTTCAAGGTTTCCATCCATCTGTGCTGCCTCATATTCAAGTCTCATTAAGAGAATATATATATAAGGCTCTTGTGGTCACAAAAGAGCTCGAACTTCTCTTTGTAGAGGTAATGTCTCCAGAGTTTTAGTGAGAAAATGACAGCTACCAACTCCAGGTCGTGTGTAGGGTAATTTTCCTCGTGTTTCCTCAACTGTCTCGAGGCATAAGCAATCACCCAATCCTTCTGCATAAGGACACAACCCAGACCAACGCGAGACATGTCAGTATATATCATATACTTAACCCCTTGCTCTGGCAATACTACCACAGGGGCGGATGTCAACTTGTCCTTCAGCTCCTAAAAAGCTGCTTCGGCCTTTTCATTCCAAGAAAACTTCAAATCTTTCCATGTCAACTGAGACAACGGTCTGGAAATCTTAGAATAGTCTCGAATGAATCTTCGATAGTAACCTGCCAGACCCAGAAAACTCCTCACCTCAGTAACTGAACCAGGCTACTTCCAATCCTGAACCGCAGCTACCTTGGCAAGGTCAACAACAATACCTTCCTTAGACATCACATGTCCCAGGAACTTAACTTCTTCCTTTCAGAAATTGCACTTCTTATACTGCGTAAAAGATGATTCCCCTTAGAGTATTCAATACCGCTCTCAGGTGCTCCTCGTGCTCTTCCCAACTCGTGGAGTATATCAAAATGTCATCGATAAAGATGATGATGAATCGGAACAGAAATGGCCGAAACACTCTATTCATCAGATCCATGAACATGGCCGGAGCATTTGTGAGTCCAAAAGACATCACAAGGAACTCATAATGACTAAAACTGGTCCTGAAGGCAGTCTTCTGCATGTCCTCATCCCTGACGCGTAACTGATGATACCCAGACTGTAAATATATCTTCAAGAAATAACATGCCCCCTTCAACTGATCAAATAGATCATCGATCTTGAGCAAGGGATACTTGTTCTTCACTGTCACTTGATTCAGCCTGCGATAATCAAACATAACCGTAGGGAACTATCTTTCTTCTTCACAAACAAGACAGGCGCTCCCCAAGTTGACACATTCTGTTGAATAAAGCCTACCTCTAACAACACATCAATCTGTCTCCTCAGTTCCTCCATCTCACATGGAGGCATACTATACGTCGACAGGAAAATAGGTGTCACACCGGGAACAAGATCGATAGCAAAGTCAATCTCGCACCGAGGAGGAAGTCCCGGGATCTTCTCAAATATCCCAGGAAAATCACGAACCATAGGGATAACTTCCAACACCGGATCATCAGAACTCTCTAATGAAGAAGCGTAACTACTAACGTAACAGGACCAACTGACATGAACTGGAAATGTAAAGACCTTGCCCTCAAGTCCTTAGGCTATCACAACTCTGGCCCGTAATCAATCTCTGCTCTCATCTTCGTGAGCTAATCCATCCAGAATATAACATCATAGTGACATAGTGGGGTGACAATCAGGTCGATGACCACTGTCCTGCTACCCAAATTTACTGAGCAAGACTCACAGGTCTGATTGATATCTGAAGTGGTCCCTGTAGCTGCAGTGAGTCTCACTCCCTTCATAGGAGTAGTAACTAAACCTAGCCGCTTGATCGCAGCACAAGAGATGATCGAAATAGTGGACCCGGTGTCCACCAATAAAAAGATAAGTGTACCTAGAATGTGAGCAGGAACCTCAAAAGATGTCAGTGTTGAATCTGCCTCGGTGCCCTAGCTGTGAGCTCATGAACCCGAGCCTGCTGTGGAGGTACCATGGGCCGTTGTGGCAGCTTGAAATGAGGTGCTTGTGGTCTGAAGGAAGGATGAGCTAGTGCTGATCGAAGGGGTGGTGCAAAAATAGCTTGAGGCATCAGACGGTTGATCCTCTAGGGTGGCGAAAAACCAATATCTCGCATCCTGGAGAAACAAGTCACCTCAGTGTGGCCTGGCTTCTTGCAGTAGTTGCACCACACATCAGGTCGCCTCACATGGGCAGGAGATGGCAAGAGCCTTGACGGTGAATCAACAAGAGGCCTCTTACCGAGGAAAGGCCTACTTGGAAAATCAGGTCGCGGCCTAGGAGGCATAGGTGCACGCATAAGGGACAACATATCCCTCTCCTACTTAGCTCGTAGGGACATGCTTACCAACTCAGCTTAGGAAGAGATGCTCGTACAGTACATCTTCGATCGAATCTTGGGCTGCAGACCCTTAGAAAAATACCGCGTCCGCAACGACTGATCACTCAGAATCTGTAACACCCCGGATTTTGACTAACCTAGGATTAGACATCCTTAGGCAATGGGTCAACTAAAACACCTGGAAAATCGCTCAGAACCCAATTCCATAGCCAAAGAAATCACTTAGGATTAATTCCTTTAGAAACTAAGCATAAGTTAGCTAGCGCAACGCTAGAGTAACTGGAAAATAGTCCCTGATCACTTTAAATACGTTCCACAAGACCCAAATCGAGTAGAACAAATGACTCTACAATACTTTATAACCTCGGATCAAACTCTAAGCAGGTTTGTTCTCTGGACCACTTTGAAACTTTGTATTGGATCTAGACCGCACGTCGAAAGTCTGATACCTACTATCTTAGACCGTTAGGACCGCCTAGCTGGACTTGACAATCATTTCGAAAATCAAGTCCAACCGATAATCACAGGCTATTTCATTGAGCCCGGACTGAAGAGACTGCGAACAGGGACAGATTTGAAATTAAAAATTCAAATCTGGCACACGAATTGACGCGTCAGTATTAAGAGTTCTGACTGTCAGCATTCAGCTAAATTACACCCTCGGATCAGGAAAAATTTCTATTTCATATCATGAGACTTGCAAGTCTGATCTACGTGCGGTGACCGCTGAACTGAAACTGGACCGCCACGTGTGATCTACGAACCATGTCAGACTGAAAACTTGATGTATGCTAGATCCAGTATGCATGAGCTTAAGTCCGACCGCATTTGGCCAGGGGACCACCAGAACTGTACTTTTAGACCGAAACAGCTCCAAATTGGATATAACCTAAGTAAACTTTGTTCCCGAGCCTACTTCGGGCATTTTTGAGCTTACAAAAAGGGTTGAAACCCTCACTCCTCCCTCTCATCCGAATTTGAGAAAAATCCTAGATTGGGAGAGAGAAAAGGTGAGAGTTTGTGAGAGAGAGTAGGAGAGAATTTACCTGCCGTTGCACCACCTGTTGCAAGTGCCTAAGTAACACACCTCAATCACCAGGCTGGTGATTCCTCCATATTTTCAGGTAAAAAAATACCCTATAAGTTTCTGATTTAGTGTTCCTTTGGTTTAATAGCAAAGTAGCTGATAGAACTCGTAAAACAGGTTCTCTAGTCGCCGTAGACGAAGCGTATACGCTCCGTTCGAAACGATACATATATAAAGTGAAAGGTACGGATATTAGACACTTTGATTGACTGTTTTCAACGCTTTCAATGTCGTTTAATAGTAGATTATCGATGACATCGCCGTTTGACATGTACAACATGCTGTCCGTTTCCTGTTTCGTAAACCGACGGAGAATATGAGATTTAGGGCATTTTAGTCATTTGTAGGAATTACTGTTTTCATTCATATTTTGCTGATGTGATTGACATAGTTTATTGTCACATTAGAATGTTAGGAATGCGTGCATAATTAGTTTGGTGAAGAGATTCGCCTAAATGCGCACTTCGGGTCGACATATTATATGTATACTTAAGTGTGTAGTGTAAGTATTTGTATAAATGTTTGTATTAGTATGTATTGAATTAAATGGTGTTATGAATTAGTTTGAGATTGATTTCTCAATTAATATGCTGGTGTAAATGGTTTCCTACATGTTAGCCATATGTACAATTTCATTATATGTATGAAATGCATATGCTTGATGTTTCACTTAAGTGGTATGTTATAACATGTGCTTGATGATTTCTTTATGATTTAATTTGAGATTGAATTCTCAATTAATATGCTGATCGAGATGATTTCCTATATGTTGGCGATATGCATAATTTTATTATATGTGTGAAAGACATGTGTAAGATGATTTACTTAAGTTGTACATTATAACATGTGTTAACATACTCACATGTTTGTATTCCATTTCCAATACTCTTACCTGATTGCTGATGTGGATTCATAATTGTTTGGGACTATAGTTAGTCCAGGCAGTCGGTAATAGAGAGAATTCGTGGCTAGCTGGTATTTGCCACAAACGGCGTATCGATGAACACGAGCCGTGTTTTGGAGTTGGCGGTAGTGGTTAGGCCACACGAAGTGTTTTACGCACTTCATGTCGTTCGACTTGAAATGCGATCGTGCTAGTCGAGCCCATCAAGTAACCCGACTGGCCGTTGTATATTCACCCTGCATGAGTCATAACTGCTTGAACCTAGGGTACTAAACTTACCATTGTAAACCCTGTTAACCATGGTACCTTGATCCACGAAGACTCATGAGCCGGGCATGATGGTATGGGACACCGTGGTCGAGCTTTCGGCCTACGCTGGGGCCACAAACCTCCCCATAGTGACCAGTGAGCACCTAGTCTCTTGAGCATATTATGGTGGTATGGGACACTATATTCTTGCTGTCAGCCTAGACTGATCAGGCGACGAGTCCTTTGTAGTGACCGCGAGGGTATTCTGAGTCTACGGGAGGTGACGACCCTTCAGTAGTAGTAGAGTACAGTAGGCCTGTATTGATAAGGTGATGTGGAAGCGGAGCAACGAGTGCGTGCAACAGCCCTGACAGCCCTTGCAGCGACCTACAAAATATACATCGTATGAGATTACTAGGAGTGACGACCCTAGATAGGATCTGTGTTGGGATTGATATAGGGGAGGTACCTTAGTTTCCCAATCCTGCTATTTGAATGGACTAATAACAACTCAGAAATCATATCACCATAACATTGCATGTGCCTGGAAGATGTGGAGCACTTGAGGGTCAATTGCATGTCGCGGTCGTAAGATGGTGCCGTATGAGGGAGATCGTCGGTGAGGGCATACATCACGTCATGTCATAATTGCATTAACAACAGTATTAGGAATGTTTGAATTACTGCTTTACTATTATCGCATGATTGATTTGATAACATGTTAATCTCTGCTCTCTTATCCCACTGAGTTGATCACTCACTCCCACATTACGGGATGGTGTTTCCGGACACCCACCAGTCCCTATTGTGATTGAAGATGATGGTGCGGCCTGCGAGGCGGAGCTGGATTTGATGATGATGAGGAGGATTCCTCCTATATGCGTGTTTTGATTGACGGGATTACAGGGAGGTTGATTAGATACCTTGACACTTGTCATTTATATTTTTAGAACACTCACGTATATCCTTTTGGTTTACTTTTGGAGTATATATGTATGCATATAACTTGGTAACATATTCACACTCTAGAGACATACAACAGTTTATATATGCTATACGTACTATCACAGTCTTCCGCTTGTAAATTTAACCGTCTCTGGAGCGTGATATGTTATTTTAGTTTAATCTCACTCATGTTTAATACATTATCACAGACAACATTCAATCATACATATCTTTGTTGCATAAATAACATTTTAGAACTCGGGAGTGGAGTTTTTACTCGACCCCCTGATTTTCGGGATGTTACAGAATCAAAGGAGCATACTTTCCCAGCTCTGTGAACCGGTTCTCATACTCTGTCACCGACATTCCTCCCTGACGAAGGTGAAGGAACTCACTCTCCTTCTCGTGTCGGTAAGTGACCGAAAAATACTTCTTCTACATGTATATGTTTAAGCTGGTAATGTGTTCGCACTTTGGAGACCTACAACAGTTCATATATTCTATATATCTATCACATTCTTTCGCTTACTAATTTAACTGTCTCTGGAGTATGATATGTTGTTCCTTCGCCGACACGATCTACATAGACCCGCCTAATAACCACCTGTAGGAGAAATCCTCTTCCTCATCATACAAGTCCGGCTCTGCCTCACAGGCCACGCCATCATCTAAAACTACAACAGGGTCTGGTGGGTGTCCAGAACACCATCCTGTAACGTGGGAGTGAGTAACTAACTCAGTGGAATCATAGAGCAAAGGTTAACATGTTATCAAATCAATCAAGCGATAATGATAAAGCAAGCAAATCAAACATTCCTAAATACTATAATTAATGCAAGAATGAAATGACATGATAGATGCCCTCGCCAACATACTCCCTCATGTGACACCATCTTACGTCCGCGGCATGCTTTCTTCCCTCAGTGCTCCACATCTTCCAGGCACATGCAGTGCGATATGAATATGATTACTGAGTTGTTATTAGTCCTTTTCATACAGCAGGATTGGGAAACTAGGATACTTCCCTTATATCATTCCCAACAAGGATCATGTCTGGGGTCGTCACTCCTAGTAGTCTCATACGATGATATATTTCTAAGTCACTGCAAGGGCTGTCAGGGCTGTTGCACCCACTCGTTGCTCCGCTCCCCCATTACCTTATCAATACAGGCCTAGTTGTACTCTTATTGATACGGAAGGGTCGTCGCCTCACGTAAACTTAGAGTACGATCGAGGTCACTATAAAGGGCTGTCAGGCCTATTGTACGCACTCGTTGCACCGCTCCCCCATTACCTTATCAGTGTAGGCCGACAGCTTGAATATAGTGTCCCATACCACCATAATCGGCTCACGAGTCTGGGTTGCTCACTGGTCACTACGGGGAGGCTCATGGCCCCAGCGTAGGCCGACAGCTCGACCACGGTGTCCCATACCACCATGCCCGGCTCATGAGTCTTAATGGATCAAGGTACCACGGTTATCAGGGTTACCACTAGTAAGTTCAGTACCCTAGGTTCAAGCAGTTATGACCAATACAAGGCGAACATACAATGGTCAATCGGGTTACTTGATGAGTTCGACTAGCATGAGCGCATGTTGAATCGACTGACATGAAGTGCACAAGCACTTCATGTGACTTAACCACTGCTGACAACTCTAGTACGACTCGGGTTCGTCATACACATCCTTCGCGGTGAATAGAATCTAACTAGAAATCTTAATCTGTTACCAACTGCCTGGACTAGAGTATAGCCCCAAGCACATGTAATGTGAATCAGTAATCATATGAGATAAATAAAATTGAAATAACAAGTAATTCAAGCATTTTAGCAACATGTTATAAGATAAAATATAAGCAATTTAACCATACACAAGCATTTCATATATATAAGATAATCAATTCAAATATAACAACCATGGAAGAAATCATATACATCATCAAAATAGTTGAGAATCCTATCTCAACACTAATCTACAACCTCATCTAGTTAATAATACTTGCTTATACAAACATTTATACAAACACTTAGTCTACACATATTAGTCTACATAGCATATGTCGGCCAAATGTGCATCATGGTGAATCTCTTCGCCAAACAGATCATACACGCACAACTAGCATAGGTACACGACAAATACTCATGGCAATCATATCAGCCAAATATGTACGTATACAGTATTCCTACAAATACCAAAAATACCCTAAATCTTGTATTCTTCATACGTATTTGAAATGAAAAATAGACAGCATGTTCTATATGTCAAATAACATCCTTGTCAACAATCTACCATTAAACGGTATTGAAAGCTTTGAAAAATGACAACTAAGCGTCTAAAATCTGCACCTTACGCTGTAGGAGCGTAACGAATCGAATAAGAACTCTATGTCGTCGTCAACGACTGATTGGAAACCTACAGTATGATTTAGGTTAGCTACCTCACCACTTGCACCAATTGAAGCCCTAGAACAGGTTAGGGTTAGGCTTTCTTACCTAAGAACGAAGTTGGAATCGCCAGAATAGCGATGCAGGTAGATGGCTTTGGCACGTGGAGCAGCAGGAAAGAATCCCAGGAGAAAACCCCAACTTCTCCCTCACTTTCTCTCTCTCTTTTCTCTCTCTTTCTTAGCTAGGGTTTAAAAATTCGTATGGGATTTGTGAGAGAGAGTTTAAGGCCCTTTTATAAGCCCAAACATAACGAAAATAGACTTGAAGTCAAGGTACACTTAAGTTATAACCAAATAGGGTCTGTTCCGATCAACAGATCACTTCTAGAGGTCCTGTTACTAAATGCGTTCGGACTTAAGCTCTCTAATATTGGATCTAGGTCCATCTAATTTTTCAGTCCGGTCGGGTTTCCATCGACCGTGGCGGACCAATTTTAGTTCAGCGGTCACCGAAACTCGATTAGGGCCACAAGTGCTATGACATGTAAGGGTCACCTATCCTAATCCGAGGGTAAATTTGGGTCAAAATCTAATGGTCAGAACGCTTAAAAAATAGCGCGCAAGTGACACGTGCCAAATTTATTAAAATTATATTTAATTTCTAAATAAATTCACTTTTCTCACACTCTTCACTCTGGAGTCAAGGAAACAGTCTCAGGACATCATCTGGACTTAATTTTTGAGGTGATTGTCAAGTCCAACTAGGCGGTCATATTTGTCTACGTTTGTCACTGTCGAACTTTCGACGTGTGGTCCAGGTCCGATACGGAGTTTCTGAATACTCCCGAGAGCAACTGGGTTTAGAGATTGATCCTAAGTTTCTACGTAACATAGTGTTAGCAGTCTTACTCATTTTGGATCTTGTAGTTCATATTTAAAGTGGTTCAAGTTAATTCTATTGAGTATTCAGTTTGGTACTCAACCAAATTCTAGCCTAATTATGGCAGAATACGATCATAGGGCCATTCTATGCCCCATTTTGGGCACTTCTAGTTATCATATTATTTTAATTATTGTTTTTAGTGGTTCATCATCAAGTTTACCCTATCTCCACAAAATTTCATATGGTTTCGAGTTGTAAAAAAATTCTAAAAATTTCAGAAGCAGCAGCTGTCCAACAAGTGATTATCAGACAGTTGCTCACAACGGCCTACTTTAAACTATATTAAATATTTTATTATATTTTTCACATATTTTTATATAAAACTAGACTCATTTAGCTTCAATATAGTTGTGAATCACCTAAATCGAAATTATAACGAAGGAGATATGATTTTTCAAAGTTTGACAAAATGCGTAGAAAAAATGCAGAAACCGGGCTGCCTGTCCGCTGTACGGCCGAATCGACGAGGTCCTCACCGGTCAGTCACCAAATTGGCTTGGGTTCACTCTAGGAACGAGATCCTCACTCCCCGGGGATGCCGAAAACATGTGGGACCCACCTTGGATCCCCCCGAATTGAGTTGTTTGGGCCCACAAGTCCGTCGAGGTATTTATCGAGTCTAATTTGTAAACCGGAATGAGTTATGCGACGTACAATATATGTTTTTGGGGTAGAAGAAGTTAATCCATCCAAATAACCTATCTTCATCATGAGATTCTAAGAATTTCATAGTCAAAATCCTATTTTATGCACGAACGTACCATTTACGGTAAGTTTTAGTTTAATTATATTTCTTCACCTTTTAAACTTTAGGATTGTGTCTAATATGAAAGTACTTAGAGAAATTTGAAGAATGAGGTGGTGAAAGGTGAGATTTTGAAGAAAATGGGTTGAAAAATGATTTCTAGACTTTAAGATTAATTTTTAAGAGTGATATGGTTGAACCATTGCCTAAGGACGTCTAACTCCAGGTTGGCAAAAATTCGGGGTGTTACATGGAGCAGCCCCCATAAACTGAGCAAAGATACCAGCCATAGAGGACAAGAACTGATACTGCTGTTACATGAACAACATCATTTGCTCTAGCCTATCAGGAGGCGGAGCGGACTGTGATGCATAAGGCGTCGATGCAGACGCACGGTTCTGCTCAGGAACCAAAGGTATGACAGGAGGCACCACAGAAGGTGTCACAGGAGGCGGCCCAGCAGTAGGGTCAGAAGCCAGCTGAGGATTGGGTATAAAATCAGAACGAGATGGGCCCGAATGGGGGTCCATGTGGCTATCACTCAGGGGAAGGGCCCCGTCGAGCGACTCACCCAGAGAGAGACGAGCCGAAGTCCTCAAGCCCTTAGGTGGCATACCCTACATACAACAGAGGGTGCAACCAATGAGATGAAGCATTCACACAGGCCATCCACACAGCATTCACTTCACAAGCCCAAGAAATAACATGCATTTCATTTAACAAAATTGTCACAATACATGATGTGCAGCATTACATGAATTGCGACAGAGAAAGCATGTGAGCAAAACAACTAAGCTTCAAACACTAAATAACTACAAAACTACCAAACAACTACCAAACCACACACAAGAACAAACAACAACAAACAAACAACGACTATATAAAGGACTATTCCTTAGAATCTGGCGATGAGGAGAGGCACCCTTATCCTGCAGATAACATAGGATCGTCTTCAAAGTGCAGGTTACTTTCCTGAACTTGTGCTTTACGTAGCCCCATAGATCCATAACATCCTGCCGTAGGGTGGCATGACCCTCCTCAAGCCTAACCAAATGGGCTTCTCTATCAGCCCTATCAGGATCATGCTCCTAAGTCACAGGAGGAGGACTCTCATCAGTATCCTGAGCCTCCTCTTCTTCTTCGTCCTGCTCTTCTTCTTCTTCTATCTCTGCTCCACCTTCTTCATTGCTCTCCTCTTCTTCTTCGCTTTCTGACTCATCTTCACTCTCCTTAAGTAGGGCTTGTCACTGCCGAGGCCCAATCTCCATCTGATTGAGAGTAGTCTTGATATGATGGACTGGCACTGGAAATTCTGCCCCAACTCTGTAGCCAAACTTAAGTGCAATCCTACATATGAGTCGGCCGAACGGGAGAGATTCAGTCCTTCTATTCGAACGCACAATAAGGACTATCTGACTCAAGATATATGTAGGCACACAAAGCTTCTCTCCCTACCCCACCTGATACAAGAAATCCACCATCAGGCACGTGCACTCACTGCGGTTGCTCCACCTGGGATAGATGTTGAACGTACAGATGTGGTGAAGCAAATGAAAGTCGTCTATCATATTTGTCGCTAGAAGGCTTCTATTAGGCTTCCATTCAACCAGACGATCACAAAGGAACCGTGTGCAGTGATCCCTCTCACGCGCACTATTCAAATTCTTCTCACTTGCATGAACCTAGCCAAGTGTCACATTCAGAATCCGAGATATTAAAGTAACGTCAACTGTGGCCACCCAATCTCTTCCAACTAGAATTTTAAACTACAAGGGCTCCAGTGTCGGCTCTCGGATGTGGGCGTAGAAAGCTCGGACAGTACCCACATTAGCACGACACTCACCCTCAAATAGCGGACCCCACTGGACTTCAACCAGACCCTCAAACAATAAGAACTCGACAAATAGCCGCGCATCAACATGAACTTCAAAAAGGACCCTAAGGCCTTCAAAAATACCATGAGACAACTCCGCCAACAATGACATTCCCATGGGAGCATAGGAATCTAGATCCCGCTTCGTCTGCAATTCATGAGTGGTGCTTGAACTAGTGGCGGTACCCCTCGGTCTTCTAGAACAGGTTGGACGACTAGGCCCAGCTTCATCTACGGGAGATTTTTTCTTCCCCATGAAAGAAAGGATGGAGGAAATGGAGAATATGACCATAATAAACTCGAATAGGGCCATGAAAAATGGAAGAAATGAAGAGAATAGGATGGGTTAGTGGGTTTACACGAATTTGAGACTTAAACGAGGGGTTTAGGAGATCACATCAAAGGAAATGAGGGGGTTGGAAGATCGGTATTGTTGAGAATGATGGAAGGATGTATGTCTTGAAGAAAACTGAGGAAAAGAAGGATTGAAAGGGCGATTTGAGAGGGAAATGAGGTGTTTTGAGGAAAAAGGAGAGCTTGGAGGTGGGTTTTTTGAAGGAAGGAGATGTTTGGGGGGGTTTTAGACGAGGAACCGTGGACCAGTGGGTCCCACTAGACCCCTAAGGGCGTTGGCCCGATGGCCCGCCGGTCGGCGAGGCCTCACCGGTTTCTAGACTTCCCAGTGAGGGCTCGCCCCTCTGGCGAGGTCCTCCCCCCCTTGGGTCCAAAATGCTATGGGTCCCACCTTGGGTCCCCCTAAAACAGCCCCGATTGGGCCCTTACTTTGGTTCGGCTCGTTTCGGATCGTTTTGGAAGAAAACTGATACATATGCATATTTACTGATTTCTAACAGCTGAGATGGAATGAAACACAATCTAAACCCATCAATTGATGGTCTAGAAGTGATTTGGGGTCGTCGTGTGTGATCAAGAGTGTGCACGGACTTGATCTCGGCGATCGTTTTCAGTAAACTTTCGCCAAATGACAAAACTGGGAGTCCTAAACCTATTTTTAGATTTTTCTCACACCCTCGTACGCTAAAGTGGTATTAGCGTGCATCGTGTGACCATAAATCAAGTCCATTTTAATCCAGATCATGCTCTGATACCAACTTGTAACGCCCTGAAAATTGAGGGTCGAGTATAACTCAGCTCTCGAGTTCCAAAACATCACTTATGCAACATATTGAGAGATGAATGTATGTTGTTTGTATTAGTGCATAAATCATGATGTAGATTAAGCTAAAACAGTAAACATAATTAAGGGATAGTCTAAGGATGCAAGCAAAAGACTGAAATACATATATAAACCAACATAAGTCCCCAAGGTATGTATGCTCTGCCAGGTCATAATTACGAGTCAAGTCTCAAAATACATATAATAAAATGTGATCAATCGCTACAATCACAGCTCAGAATCCTCGCCAACCAGGACATGACTCACATGAACCCACCTGGGAACTGCATGAACGAGAAAGCCTCCTCGTCCTCATCGAACTCTGGCTCCACCTCGCAGGCATCACCATCACCTGCAACTAAGTCAGAGTCCGGTTGGTGTTTAAGCACCGTCCCAGAAAGTGGGAGTAAGTGATCAACTCAGTGGAACTATACAGCAAAGGTTAACATGTTATCAATTCAATCAAGAAGTAATGATAAACCAGTACAATCAAAGATGTCCTAGATACTCTTGTTAATGCAAGAATGGTATGAGGAAATGATACATGCCCTCACCACAATCTCCCTCTCGCGACATCATCTAACGATCCCGGCATGAATCACTACCACTGTGCTCTACACCAACTCCGACGACACATGCAGTGCAATGTTATGAGAATGATTATCAAGTTCTTATTAATCCTTTTCATACAGCCAGATTGAGAAGCTAAGGTACCTCCCTTATATCAATTTTCAAACAATGATCCGTTATAGGATCGTCAGTCCTAGTAAATCTCATACGATATTACTGTTCTAGGTCGATGTAAAGGGCTCATCACCAATCAATACAGGCCTAGTATACCTTAGTTACTATAAAAGGGCTGTCGCCTATCTGCAGTATTAAGGTATGCTTGAGGTCACTATAGAGGGCTCGTCACCAATCAATGTAGGCCAACAATGCGAATATAGTGTCCCATACCACCATAATTGGCTCACGAGTGTAGGATGCTTACTGGTCAGTACGAGGAGGCTCGTCGCCCCAGCGTAGGCCGACAGCTTGACCACAGTGTCCCACACCACCATGTCCGACTCATGAGTCTTAGGGAATCAAGGTAGCAAGATTAACGGGATTTCACTGGTAAGTTTGGTACCCTAGATTCAAACAGCAGCGACCAAACATGGTGAACATACATCGGTCAATCGGGTTATTTGACGAGCTCAACTAGGACAAGTGCACGTTGAGTTGATCAACCCGGAATGCATAAACACTTCGTGTGGCCTAACCACTGTCGAACATCCCAAGTACGACTTGCATTCGTTAAACACATCCCGCGTGGTGAAAACAACCTCAACCACCAGTTTAAGGACCGTTACCGATTATGTGGACTATAATATAGTCCCAATCACGCACAAGCTCAATAATAAGCAATTGATTCAAATTCTACGTTTATATGAACATGTTATGAAATATAACTTAAACACGAATTCAGTACATGGAGGAAATCATACACATAGTAAACATGAATAAAATAGACTAAATAATTCATGGAGGAAATCATACACACAAGCAGGGTAATTGAGATTCATATCTCAACAACCTTATAAATCACATTTTACTGAATGCTATCTCATTCAGGCATTTATACAAACACTTAGACTACACTATTAAACATACATCACGTATGTCAACCACATTACATATTAGGGAAAATCCCTTCACCTAGGAGTTGTCGCATGCATATCAATCATATCTCTATGACAAATAATCATGGCAATCATAACATCAAATTCCTTACACATACAAATATTTTCACATATACATAAAATATCCTATTTATAATATAGGTTATACATATACGCAAATCAAAATGGATAGCGTATTTAGCATGTGTAATAGCGTCCATATCAAGAATAAATCATTATTTAGCATTAAAAGTCTTGAAAACGATAACCTAAACGTATATAGTCCGCACCTAAAACTGAAAAATGCGAAACGAATATGATTTAGACGATAAGTCTTCGTCAACGGTGGATAAGCAACCTAAGGCATGAAATAGGTTAGCTACAACAACACTTAAACTATCCTAAGCTCTAAAACAGGTTTTGATTGACTTACCCAAAAATGGAGTTAGAAACGCCGGAATAATGATTCAGATATGATGGATTGGTGCATAGAAGAACTAGGAAGAATCCCAAGATGAAACACTAGGTTCTCACTTACTTTCTCTCTCTTTTCTCTCTCTTATATTGGCTAAGGTTGAAAATTCGTATGGGACTTGAGAGAGAGGGTTTAAGGCCTTTATATAAGCCCAAAACTGATGGAAATAGCCCTAGGGCCAAGGTATACTTAGGTTATAAATAAATCGGGCTCTTTCTGATCCAACGGAGCACTTCTGGAGGTCCCCTTATCAAATGCGGTTGGACTTAAGCTCACTAGTATAGGATCTTAAGAAAGTAAAGTTTTCAGTCCGATCGGATTTCCAGATCGACCGTGATGGATCAGTTTCAGTTCAACGGTCACCGAAACTCGATCAGGGCCACGATTACTTTAACATGTATGGGCCATATTTCCTGATCCGAGGGTGAATTTGGGTCAAAAACCAACGGTTAGAATGCTTATAAATGACACGCAAGTGACACAACTCAAATTTCTTAAATTCACATTTAATTTTTTAAAAATCTTCACTTTCTCACACTCTTCACTCCGGACTTAAGGAAATGGTCTTATGACATCGTTTGGGCTTAATTTTCAAGGTGATAGTCAATTCCAACTAGGTGGTGATAAGTGTCTAAGTTCATCGCTATCAGACTTTCGACGTGAGGTCCAGGTCCAATATGAAGTTTTTAAATGTTCTCAAGAGCAACTGGGTTTAGAGTTGGATCCTAGATTTCAGGGTAATGTAGCGTTAACAATTCTATAGGTTTTGGTTCTTACAGAATGTATTTAAAGTGGTTGGTGCTAAATTCACAAGTAATCTAGTTTAGCGCTAGTTAATTCACATTAAATTTCTAAAGGATTTGTTCTAAATGATTTCTGCGAAAGGTGATACTCGGGTCTATGTAAGAATTTTTCCAAGACATTACACTTCCTGTATATTTGAATGATAATGAAATATCCCTAGATGTTTGATTGTCCATACTACGCTAACTGCTAACTTTGATAGTTGAAAGAAAATTATGTACATAAAAATTAACCATCCTTTAAGGTTAACACTCAGGTTTTTGGGAAACAAGTCATATACTTCAGTCCTGAAAAGTTGTGGCGTTACAGGAAATTTGAGACCATGAAACTGAAGAAGGATAAGGTCAAGGAAACAGATCACGATGTTTGTGCTTGCAACAGTCACACAACTGAAAATTGTCCAACAGTTCCTACCTTTCAAGAGGTGTTGAATGAGTAATCTAATGCCGTGAACAATTACAAAAGATTATTCAATGGACCTATGTAACACCCCAGATTTCTGCCAACCTGGAGTTAGACGTTGTAACGTCTCGAAAAAATTTGTACAAAGACCCGAGTACCACCTCAGGCAGAAATCACTTAGGATTAATTCCTTTAGAAATTCAACGTAAGTTACCTAGTGCTAAGCTAGTCTAGCTGTGAAATTAGCACTGTTCACTTTCAATACATTCTGCAAGACCCAAAACTTTTGAAATCGTTGACGCTATAATGCCGTGAAACCTAGGATCAAACTCTAAACTCGTTTGTTCTCAGGAACCCTTTGAAACTTTATAATAGACTTAGACCGTGTGTCATGAGTCCAGTAGCAATGAACTTAGACCATTATAACCGTATAGTTGGACTTGACTACCACTCCAAAAATCAAGTTCAAATAATGTCCTGGGACTATTTTATTGAGCCTGGAGCAAGGAATGTGAGAATAGGTAGATTTATTTATAAATTAAATGTGATTTAAGTAATCTAGCACGTGTCGCTTGCGGGTTAATTATAAGCATTCAGACCATTGGAATCTGACCCAAATACACCCTCGGATCAGGGAACATTTCCCACTCATGTCAGTGTACTTGGAATCCCTGATCGAGTCTCAGTGACTGCTGAACTGAAATTGGTCCGCCACGTGAGATCTGGAAACCCGATCGAACTAAAAACTTAACGTGATCAGGATCCAGCATCCATAAGCTTAAGTTCGACCGCATTCAGTCAGAGGACCTGTAAAAATGTTCTTTTGGATTGAAAAAGACTCGATTTGGTTATAACCTAAGTATACCTTGGTCTAAAGTCTAAATAGGTGAGTTTTTAGTTTATTTAAGGATCTTAAACCCTCTTTCATCCCTTACATACGAATTTGAGAGAAACCCTAGGAGAGAGAAGAAAGCAAAGAGAGAGATTGTGTGTGAGTTATGAGAGAAAGCTCCTTTCACTTTACCCTACTGCTATACATTCTTAACCATCACGATCTAATCACTCTTCTGATGATTCTGACTTTATTCTAGGTAAGTAAACCCTAACCTTAACCTGTTTCAGGAATTTTATCATTGCAAGTAACGAAGTAGCTGACTTACCTTGTGTAATAGGTTGTCATATCGTCATTGGCAAAGGTGTAGAGTTCCTATTTGATTCATTACGCTCCTACGGCGTAAGGTGCGAATTTTAGATGCTTAGGTTATCTGTTTTCAAAGCTTTCAATGCCGTTTAATGGTAGATTATTGACAAGGGTGCTATTTGACATGTAGAACATGCTGTCTGTTTTTCATTTTGAATATGTATGAAGAATATGAGATTTAGGGTATTTTAGGTATTTATAGGAAATATGGTATATGTATGTATTTTGTTGATATGATTGCCATAAGTATTTGTCGTATACCTATGCTGGTTATGCATGTATGATCTGTTTAATGAAGAGATTTTCCCTAATGCACACTTTTGGCCGACATATGCTATGTGGACTAATGTGTGTAGACTAAATGTTTGTATAAATGCATGTATTAGTAAGTATTGAGTAAATGGTGTTGTAGATTAGCGATGAGATTGGATTCTCAACTAATTTGATGATGTACATGATTTCCTCCATGTTTGTTGTAATTGAATTGATTACCTTATGTGTGAAATACTCGTGTATGGTTAACTGCTTATAATGTATGTTATAACATGTTGATAACATGCTGGAATTACTTGTATCTCAATTCTGTCTCTCTCATATGATTATTGATTTAGATTATAAGTGTTTGGGGCTATACTCTAGTCCAGGAAGTCGGCAATAGATCTGAATTCGTGGTTGGATTCTATTCACCACGAAGGGCTCGTCGATGAACCCGAGTCGTACTTTGGTTGACAGCAGTGGTTAGGCCACACAAGGTGTTTATGCACTTCATGTCGTTCAGCTTGAGGTGCTCTTGTACTAGTCGAGCTCGTCAAGCAACCCGACTGACTGCTGTATGTTCACCTTGTATTGGTCATAACTGCTTAAACCTAGGGTACTAAACTTACCAATGTAACCCCGATAACTGTAGTACCTTAATCCACTAAGACTCATGAGCCGGGCATGGTGGTATGGGACACCGTGGTCGAGCTGTTGGCCTACGCTGTAGCGACGAGCCTCCCCGTAGTGACCAGTGAGCACCTCAGACTCGTGAGCCGATTGTGGTGGTATGGGACACTACATTTGAGCTGTCAGCCTACTCTGATTGGTGACGAGCCCTTTGTAGTGAGCTCGAGCGTATTCTGAGTCTACATGAGGTGACGACCCTTCCGTAGTAACAAGAGTACAACTAGGCCTATATTAATCAGGTGATTAGGGAGCGGTGCAATGAGTGCATGCAACAACCCTGGCAGCCCTTGCAACGACCTAAAAATATATCATCGTATGAGACTACTAGGAGTGACGACCCTAAACAGGATCTTTGTTGGGAATGAAATAAGGGAAGTACCTTAGTTTCCCAATACTGTTGTATGAAAGGACTAATAATAACTCGGTAATCATATTCATATCGCATTGCATGTGCCTAGAAGATGTGGAGCACTGAGGGGAGAAAGCATGCCATGGACGTAAGATGGTGTCGCATGAGGGAGTATGTCGTTGAGGACACGTATCATTATTGCACCTCATCCTTGCATTAACAACAATATTTAGGAATGTTTGATTGCTTTCTTTACCATTATCGCGTGATTGATTTGATAACATGCTAGTCTTTGCTCTATGATTCCATTGAGTTGATCACTCACTCCCATGTTATGGGGCAGTGTTTGCAACACCTACCAGACTCTGTCTTAGATGCAGATAGCGAGGCGATTCAGGAGTTGGAGTCGGACTACTACGAGGATCAGGACGAGTTCTCGAATATGTAGTTCTCTGACGACTTCGCATAGGTGGCCTGGATCGGTGGGATTTTACTAGTTGGATTATCATATGTCATTTGATTTTGATTTGATATATGTATATGTGACTCAGAGATATGTTCACACTTTGGAGACAGATCGAGTTTATTTTGTTTTATATACAGTGACATATATATCTTCCAGTCTTTCGCATGCATTTTATCACTGGATCTGGAGCATGAATTATTGTTTTGGTATAATCTCACTCATGTAAATGCACTAACTCAGACAACATTTAATTATCATTATTTATGTTGCATAAGTGATGGTCTGAAACTCAAAAGTTGAGTTGCTGCTCGACCCCTGATTTTCAGGGCGTTACAAGTTGGTATCAGAGCATGATTTGGATTAAACCGGACCTAGGTTATGATCACACGATGTACGCTGTCACTCTTTGACTTAGGTGGGTGTGAGAAAAACATAGAAACACTCATAGGATCCCGGTTTCACCGATTGGCGAAGTTCACTCAAATTAATTATTTTGATCAAGTCCGTGTGCATCCGTGGTCGCATGAAATGACCCTAGACCACTTCTAGTTCATTTATTGACGAGTCTAGACCCTTATTGACCCTATCCCAGCTGTTAAAGATCGCTAAATGCGAACGTGCAATAGTTAGTGCCCGAAACGACCCAAATGTTTTGAAACGGAGTCATGGGCCTACCCACGCTAATCCAGAAGGACCTAGGGTGGGACCCACATGCATTTGGGGCCCTTGGGGTAGGAGTACCTCATCAAATAGTCCAGAGGTCGGTGATGACCTCACCGGTTCGGCGAGGCCTCGCCGGTTGGTGGGCCCATTTCGGTCGGGCCTTCGGGCCAATGGTATTTGGGGGTTAGGGTAACCCCCTGGTACATGGGCCGTCCCTTAAAATAACCCCAAAACTACTACCTCCTTCACAAACAACACCCCAAAGCTCTCTCTTTCTCTCATGTTTGCTAATTTCTTTCTCAAACCTCATTTCTAATCACTCCTATCGTCGTTTTCTGCCACAACCCACGCCCTTTCATCGTTTACAGTGGTACAAACTCCCCTCTCTCTCCATTCTCTCTCATTTTGGGCTCTTACACCCTCTATTCGAAGTAAAAATTGTGTAAGCTTCCAACCCAACCCATCTCTTCCTTTTCCCTTCTTCAAACTCTGTGTTTGGGGCTTTTACAACCCCTGTTGAGGGTCAAACTCATGGAGAATCAAAAACCCCAGCCCTTATTCCCCCTTTCCTTCACTTCCCATGGCTATCTTCGAGTTTGTGGCGGCCATATTCTCGATTTCCACTATCCTCTCTCTCATGGGAAAGAGGATGGGTGCCGCTGATGAAGCTGGGCCTAGTCGCCCCTCATGTTCAAGAAAGTCGAGAGGTGGCACTGCTAGTTCAAGTGTTGCTGCTAGTCTAGGTGCCGCTCGAGAGTTTCAGATGAAGCGTGGTATTGATCCCCGGACTCCTGTTGGCAAAGCTACCCCATCGGGTCCTTTTTGAAGCTCAGGTGGATGAGTGACTCTTTGGGGAATATCAGTTGCTCGAGCACCTCGAACAGGCTTAGTAGGGTCCACTATTTGATGCCAGACATCGCGCCAATGCAAGCACGGTCCGAGCTTTCTACGCCAACATTTACGAGGCTTCGCTGGAACCCTTGCAGTTCCAGGTCTCATGTGGAGTGGATTTGCGGGCCACAGTTGATGTCAGATTGATATCTCAACTTCTGAATGTGCCCCTTGGTGAAGTACATGCGAGCGCTAAGAATCTGAATAGTGTACGTGAAAGGGACCGTCGCACACGTTCCCTTTGCGGCTGACTGGTTGAGTGGCAGCCGAACCAGAGTCTTCTTGCATCTCATATGACAGACGACTTCCACCTGCTCCACCATATTTTCACATTCAACATCTACCCTAGGTGTAGCAACCGTAGCGAGTGTACGCGCCTCATGGTGGACTTCCTATATCAAGCGGGGCAGAGGGCAAAACTGTGTGTGCCTACATTCGTGTTGCGACAGATAGTTCAGGTTGTACTCTGTAGAAGGAGGACTGAGTCTCTCCCATACGGCCGACTCATATGCAGGATTGCACGTGAGTTTGGTTATAGCCTTGGTGGGGAGATGCCGGTGCCGATTCATCTTATTAATGAAACTACCCTCAATCAGATGGAGATCGGGCCATGGCAATGCCAAGCTCGACTTGAGGAGAGCAAAGATGAGATTGAGAGCGGAGAAGAAGAGAGTGAAGAAGAAGCCGGGATCGAAATCCAAGAAGAGGAAGAACCAGAGGCCCAGAGCACAGATGAGAGCTCTCCTCCTACGGCACCAGGACAGGCTTCTGGTCAGGCTTCTTGGGATGCTCGTATAGCTCACCTGGAGGAGGATCATGCTGCCCTACGACAGGGCCAAACTGTCCCGCGACAGGACATTGTGGATCTGCGGGGCCTTGTGAAGCACAAGTTCAAGAAGGTGACTAGTACCTTGAAAACCATCCTGTGTTGTCTGCAGGATAAGGGTGCCCCTCCTCCATCGCTAGACTCAGGCAAGTGACCCTGTTACAGACGTTGTTGGTCGTATTTAGGTTATTTTATGTTTTCTGTGTGTGAGCCTTAGAAGGCTCAGTAGTTGGGTTATGTTACATTGTAGGTTTGGCTAACTTAGTTTCTCATGTGTTTCTTGTCATGATGCATGTAAAGATATATCCCTTGTTTTGTGATAAATTTTGATTAAATGAAATGCATGGAGTTTCTTCGGCTTGCTATGTGAATGATTGTTGTGGTGCATATGTGCTGCTGTTGGAACTAACTGGGTTGCACCCTATTTTGAATATAGGGAATGCCACCTAAGGTTACTCGGAGCACGAAACATCTTACGCTAGGTGAGCCGATGGATCGGGTCCCTTCCCAGAGTGATGATCATATGGACCCTACTGAGGGCCTGATTCGTGAGGCTGTACCTGAGCCTTAACCATCTATAGGTCCTGCAGTCGGACCACCACCTTTCACACCACCTGTTCACGAGCAGTACCGTGCATCTTCCTCAAAGCAGTACGTGCCTCAGCCTGCTCCACCTTCTGATAGGTTTGAGCAGTTGATGACTATGATGCGTCAGCAGCATTAACAGCTTCTGACTACCATTGCAGGGGCCTTAGCCCAAGGTGGGAGTGCGACTCCACATGCGCCATCTGTGCATCCAGCTGAGGATGCTGGGACTTCGACTCAGGCTGAGGGTATGGCTTATCCTGCACCTTCCGCCTACCCTACGGGGAATGCTGTTGATACCAGAGGCCTACTTGAGCGATTCCAGCGCTTGCGGCCTTCTACTTTTGTGGGTTCTCACAGACCCGAGGAGGCCGAGTACTGGCTCGACTGCATCTCGAAGATGTTGAGGATGCTTCACTGCTCGGAGTCTGAGTAGGTTGATTTGGCTACTTTCATGTTTGAAAGAGAGGCCAGCTTGTGGTGGGATAGTATACTGTGGACGGTTGCAGTTGGCTACATATGGATATGGGCAGCATTCGAGTTCCGTTTTCATGAGAAATACTATCCACAGACCTACCGACATGAGGGGGAGAATGATTTTTTGTGCCTCATGCAGGGAGGCATGTTAGTTACGGAGTACAAGCATCGATTTACAGAGTTGGGCAGATACCTCCCTACGATACTTACTGATGAGCAGATGCGGATACGACATTTTTCTGAGGGCTTGCAACCTGATATTCGGTCAAAGATGTGTTGTGTCAGCATACCCTCTTATGCCGAGCTGATACATATGTCTATGAGAGCAGAGAAGGATGTAGATCGATTGACAAGTTCTCATGGCCCTATGGTTCTTAGGCCATGACCAGATACCTAGAGCAGGCCATTCCTCGGCAAGAGGCCTCGCATCGACTCTCCTCCTAGAATCACAGCGCCAGTACTTCCGATGAGGTGCCCAGGTGTGACCTATACTTACTATAGGAAATCGGGTCACACTGCAGAGAGTTTCTTTGCTCGGATGAGAGATAACGGATTTTCACCACAGTAGAAGATCGACAGTCCTCGCCCACAGGCTCTATCCGCTCCACTGTTACGGTCAGCTCCTGCGCATCCTTCCTTCAGACCTTTATACCTCAGTTTCGGCCGCCTCAATGGCCCATGACGCCACGATCGAACCGTCCACAACAGCCTCGTGTGCATGCACTGACAGTAGAGGCATCCGGGATAGAGACTGCACCACCCTTAGCCTTTGAGGTCACAGCCCATATCGGAGGTACTCCCATATTCTTGCTGGTGGATACAAGATCCACGATCTCAGTCATATCTTCTTCAGTAGTCAAGCACCTTGGGCTACTGACTACTCGTATGGTTGGGGTGTGAGTTATTTCAGTACACGGGACCTGTACTGATGCCACTACGATGTGTGAGGGTTGTTGGATAGATCTAGGGAACAGGAAGATGGCCATTGACCTTATCGTCGACCCCTCTCTCTATCATTTCGACGTCATCCTTGGCATGGATTGGCTGACTGCGGGGAGGGCCGAGATTGACTGCGAGACTCGTTTAGTGACAGTTTACGAGCTGAAGGGCACGTCCTTTACATTTTTAGTGCAGGTCAGTCACCCCTCTCGAGTGATTTATTATGCTTCCTTGTTAAGGAATGTTGATGTCCCGACACTTGAAAGCATGCTAGTCGTCCGTGACTATGAGGATGTGTTCGGGAAGATACCTGGGTTGCCACCTCAGCACGAGATCGATTTTACTATCGACTTGGTACCTGATTCTACGCCCATCTCATTGCCGACATATCGCCTAACCTCGTGTGAGATGGAGGAGTTAAGGAAACAGATCGATGATTTATTAGAGGTTGGTTTCATACGACTGAGTGTGTCTCCTTGGGGAGAACGTGTGGTGTTTGTGACAAAGAAAGATAGGTCATTGCGGCTGTGCATTGACTACCGTAGGCTAAATCAGGTTTTGGTGAAGAACAAGTACCCATTGCCCAGGATAGATGACCAGTTTGATCAACTGAGAGGAGCACAGTACTTCTCAAAGATTGATCTACAGTCAGGGTATCACCAGCTACGAGTCAGGAATGAGGACATATAGAAGACAGCTTTCAGGACTAGTTTTGACCATTATGAGTTCCTCGTGATGTCGTTCGGTCTTACGAATGCACCAGCCGTGTTCATGGACCTGATCAACCGTGTATTTCAGCCGTTCCTCTATCGATTCGTCATCATATTTATAGACGACATTCTGATATACTCCAGGAGTCGAGTAGAGCATGGGGAGCACTTGCGATTGGTCCTATATACTTAGAGACAGCACAGTACAAGAAGTGCAACTTCTGGAAGGAGGAAGTCAAGTTCCTGGGGCATGTCGTGTCCAAGGATGGGATAGTAGTGGAGCTTGCTAAAGGTAGCCACGCTGTAGGATTGGAAACAGCTTGGTTCAGTTACTAAGGTGAGGAGTTTCTTGGAACTTATGGCTATACGATTCATTTAGGACTTCTCTAAGATAGCCAGACCCTTGACTTAGTTGACACTGAAGGATCTGAAGTTCGCCTGGAACGAGAAGGTGGAGGCAGCTTTTCAGGAGTTGAAAGCCAGGCTGATGTCCGCCCCTGTGCTAGTATTGCCAGAGCAAGGGGTTAAGTATGCGATATACACTGATGCGTCTAGCATTGGACTAGGTTGTGTCCTTATGCAAAAGGACAGGGTGATTGCATATGCCTCGAGACAAGTAAGGAAGCACGAGGAGAATTACCCTACACATGACCTAGAGTTAGCAGCGGTCATCTTTGCATTGAAGCTCTAGAGACATTACCTCTACGAAGAGGAGTTCGAGCTCTTTTGCGACCACAAGAGCCTCAAGTATATATTCACGCAGCGAGACCTGAATATGAGGCAGCGATGATGGATGGAGACCTTGAAGGACTTTAATTTTGAGGTTTCCTACCATCTGGGCAAGACGAACCTTGTGGCTGATGCGCTGAGCCGCAAGAAGGCGATGAAGTTTGTGACTCCACTGATGATAGAGGAGTGGGACATGGTTGAGTTTTTATGAGACTTTGAGCAGAAACTCACTGTGGAGGAGCCATTTGAGTTTATCGCACATGTTCAGGTGCAACCTTTTATTGATGACAGGGTCATTGCGGCGTAGAGGGATGATGAGCGTCTGATTGAGTTTCGAGACCAGGCCAGTGACGATGCAGATGCAAAGTGGCAAGTTGGAACGGATGGGGGCTTACGTTATCGTGGCCGCCTATGTGTCCCAGATATCCCTGACTTGAGACGAGAGATTCTTGAGGTTACGCACATTTCTTGGCTTGCGATGCATCCGGGCAACATAAAGATGTATCGTGACGTGAAGAGGAACTACTGGTGGGATGGCATGAAGACCCACATCGCAGACTTTGTGTCCTTTTGTCTCACTTTCCAGCAGGTGAAGGCAGAGCATCGCTGACCTCCTGGTCTCCTTCAGCCTATGCCTATAGTTGAATGGAAGTGAGACTTTATTTCTATGGATTTCATTTCGGGACTGCCGAAGACGAGGAAGGGACATGATTCTATTTTGGTGATCGTCGACCGTTTGACGAAGTCGGCGCACTTCCTTTCGATTAGAGTTACGAACTCTGCAGACGAGTTGGCCAGGCTATACATCAGAGAGATTGTGCGTCCACATGGAGTTCCTTTAGAGATCGTGTCGGACAGAGACACGCGCTTTACTTCTATTTTTTGGACTCGCGTCCAGGAAGCTATGGGTGTAAAATTGAATTTCAGTACTGCATTCCACCCACAAACAGACGGACAGACAAATCGGGTGAACTAGATTCTGGAGAAAATGTTACAGGCTTGCGTGTTGGACTTCAGAGACAGTTGGGATGATTGTCTTCTATATGCAAAGTTCGCATACAACAACAGTTTTAAGGCCAGTATCGGTATGACACCTTATGAGGCCTTGTATAGGCGTCCTTGCCGAGCACCACATTGCTGGGTAGAGGTTGGTGAGCGTAGATTGATTGGCCCAGAGTTAGTACAGGTGACCTCGAAGAAGATTAACATCATCAGGCGCCGACTTCTTACAGCACAGAGCAGGCAGAAGAGTTATGCCGATATGAGACGGTGCCCGCTAGAGTTTGCGGTTGGAGATCACGTATTCCTGAGAGTTTCCCCTATGAAGGGAGTTCTTCGGTTCTGGAAGAAAGGGAAGCTAGCACCGTGATTTATTGGTCCGTTTCAGATTCTCGACCGTGTAGGTGCAGTGGCATATCGTCTAGCTTTGCCTGCACCTCTCGCAAGAGTACACAATGTATTTCATATTTCTATGCTGAAGAAATACGTTCTTGATCCTTCCCATATCATTAGATGGGAACAGATGCAGTTAGATGAGGATGTCACATATATACTGCAACCGACACGTATATTAGATAGGAAGGAGCAGGTATAGCGTAACAAGGTCATCCCCCTTGTGAAGGTATTATGGACGCATCACACTGAAGAGGAGGCTACTTGGGAGACAGAAGCCAAAATCAGAAAGAACTACCCATAGCTTCTCGAGGAATACGAAAAGGTACAAATTTTGAGGATGAAATTTATTGTTTAAGGGGGGTAGATTGTAACCTCTTGGAAAAATCTGTACAGAGACCCGAGTACCACCTCAGGCAGAAATCACTTAGGATTATTCCTTTAGAAATTCAACGTAAGTTACCTAGTGCTAAGCTAGTCTAGCTATGAAATTAGCACTGTTCTCTTTCAATACGTTTTGTAAGACCCAAAACTTGTGGAATCGTTGACGCTATAATGACCTGAAACCTAGGATCAAACTCTAAACTCATTTGTTCTCAGGAACCCTTTGAAACTTTATAATGGACTTAGACCGCGTGTCGTGAGTCCGGTAGCAATGAACTTAGACCATTATGACCGCATAGTTGGACTTGACTACCACCCTGAAAATCAAGTTCAAATGATGTCCTAGGACTATTTCATTGAGCCTGGAGCAAGGAGTGTGAGAATGGGTAGATTTCTTTATAAACTAAATGTGATTTAAGTAATCTGGCACGTGTCGCTTGCGGGTTAATTGTAAGCATTCAGACCATTGGAATCTGACCCAAATACACCCTTGGATCAGGGAACATTTTCCACTCATGTCAGTGTACTTGGAATCCCTGATCGAGTCTCAGTGACCGCTGAATTGAAATTGGTCCGCCACGTGCGATCTGGAAACTCGATCGAACTAAAAACTTAATGTGATCAGGATCCAGCATCCATAAGCTTAAGTCCGACCGCATTCAGTCAAAGGACTTCCAGAAATGTTCTTTTGGATCGGAAAAGACTCGATTTGGTTATTACCTCAGTATACCTTAGTTTAAAGTCTAAATATGTGAGTTTTTAGCCTATTTAAGGATCTTAAACCCTCTCTCATCCCTCACATACGAATTTGAGAGAAACCCTAGGAGAGAGAAGAAAGAAAAGAGAGAGATTGTGTGTGAGTTGTGAGAGAAAGCTCCTTTCACTTTACCTTACTGCTATACATTCTTAACCATCGCGATCTAATCACTCTTCAGATGATTCGGACTTCATTCTAAGTAAGTAAACCTTAACCTTAACCAGTTTCAGGAATTTTATCGTTGCAAGTAGCGAAGTAGCTGACTTACCTTGTGCAATAGGTTGTCATATCGTCGTTGGCAAAGGCGTAGAGTTCCTATTCGATTCATTACACTCCTACGGCATAAGGTGCGGATTTTAGATGCTTAGGTTACCTGTTTTCAAAGCTTTCAATGTCATTTAATGGTAGATCAAGGGTGCTATTTGACATGTAGAACATGCTGTCTGTTTTTCATTTCGAATACGTACGAAGAATATGAGATTCAGGGTATTTTAGATATTTGTAGGAAATACGGTATACGTATGTATTTTGTTGATTTGATTGCCATGAGTATTTATCGTATACCTATGCTGGTTAAGCATGTATGATCTGTTTGGCGAAGAGATTTGCCCTAATGCACACTTTTGGCCGACATATGTTATGTGGACTAATGTGTGTAGACTAAGTGTTTGTATAAATGCATGTATTAATAACTATTGAGTAAATGGTGTTGTAGATTAGTGATGAGATTGGATTCTCAACTAATTTGATGATGTACATGATTTTCTCCATGCTTGTTGTAATTGAATTGATTACCTTATGTGTGAAATACTCGTGTATGGTTAACTGCTTATGATGTATGTTATAATATGCTGATAACATGCTAGAATTACTTGTATCTCAATTCTGTCTCTCTTATATGATTATTGATTTAAATTACAAGTGTTTGGGGCTATACTCTAGTCCAGGCAGTCGGCAACAGATCTAAATTCGTGGTTGGATTCTATTTGCCACGAAGGGCGTGTCGACGAACTCGAGTCGTACTTTGGTTGACGGCAGTGGTTAGGCCACACAAGGTGTTTATGCACTTCATGTCGTTCAGCTTGAGGTGTGCACGTACTAGTTGAGCTCGTCAAGCAACCCGACTGGCCGTGGTATGTTCACCTTGTATTGGTCATAACTGCTTGAACCTAGGGTACTGAACTTACCAGCGATAACCCCGATAACCGTAGTACCTTGATCCACTAAGATTCATGAGCCGGGCATGGTGGTATGGGACACCATGGTCGAGCTATCGGCCTACACTGTGGCGACGAGCCTCCCTGTAGTGACCAGTGAGCACGTCAGACTCGTGAGCCGATTGTGGTGGTATGAGATACTACATTCGAGCTGTCGGCCTACTCTGATTGGTGACGAGCCCTTTGTAGTGACCTCGAGCGTATTCTGAGTCTACGTGAGGCGACGACCCTTCCGTAACAACAATAGTACAACTAGGCTTGTATTGATAAGGTGATTGGGGAGTGGTGCAACGAGTGCGTGCAACACCCCTAGCAGCCCTTGCAGCGACATAGAAATATATCATCGTATGAGACTACTAGGAGTGACGACCCTAGATAGGATCTTTGTTGGGAATGAAATAAGTGAAGTACCTTAGTTTCCCAATACTGTTGTATGAAAGGACTAATAATAACTCAACGTGCTTATGCATTCCATGTCATTCAACTCAACGTGCGCTTGGCCTAGTTGAGCTTATTAACTAACTCGATTGACCGATGTATGTTTGCCATGTTTGGACGCTATTGCTTGAACCTAAGGTACCAAACTTACCAATGAAAGCCCCTCTAACCTTGGTATCTCGATCCGATAAGTCTCATGAGCCGATTATGGTGGTATGGGACACTATATTCGAGCTGTCGGCCTACGCTGGGGCCATGAGCCTCCCCGTAGTGACCAGTGAGCAACCCAGACTCGTGAGCCGATTATGGTGGTATGAGACACTATATTAGAGCTATCGGCCTGCATTGTTTGGTGATGGGGGAGTGGTGTAACGATTGTGTGTAACAGCACTGGCAGCCCTTGTAGTGACCTCTAGCGTACTCTGAGTCTATGTGGGGGCGACGACCCTTCCGTAGTAACAAGAGTACAAGCTAGGCCTGTATTGATTTGGTGATGGGGGAGTGGTGTAACGATTGTGTGTAACAGCACTGGCAGCCCTTGTAGTGACCTCTAGCGTACTCTGAGTCTATGTGGGGGCGACGACCCTTCCGTAGTAACATAGAACCATAACATCGTATGAGATTATCTTAGACTGACGACCCGAGAATGGATCATCGTTTGGGTAATGATACAAGGGAGGTACCTTAGCTTCCCAATCCTTCTGTATGAAAAGGACTAATAAGAACTTGGTAAGCATGCTCATATCATCGCATTGCATGTGCTATCGGTGTTGGTGTAAGTGTACTAAGGAAGTAACTGAGATGCTCGATAATAAGATGAAGATCATAGAGGGAGTCTGTGGTGAGGGCATGCATCGTTCCTTCATATCATTCTTACATTAACAAGAGTATCTAGGACATGTTTAATTGTACTGTTTTATTATTATTGCTTGATTGAATTGATAACATGTTAACCTTTGTTGTATAGTTTCCACTGAGTTGATCACTCACTCCCAAATTTTGGGATGGTGTTTGCAACACCAACTAGTCCCTGTTTTAGCTTCAAATGGTGGCAATGCCTATGAGGTAGAGCCAGTCCTTTTAGCGATGAGGAGGGTTTCTCCTATATGCAGTTCTCAGGCGGGTTCATGTGAACATGCCCTGATTGATGGGGATTCATGGCTATGTTGGTAGTGATTTATCACTTCTTGATATATTTATTTGGTGACACGTCTTGTAATTATGACCTGGCAGAGTATACATATCTTGGGGATTTATGTTGATTTATATATGTATTTCCATCTTCCGCTCTTGTTTTCAGACTGTCCCTAAATTATGTTTACAGTTTTGGCTTAATCTACCTCATGTTTTATGCCATAATACAGATAACATTCACCCATCATAAAAAATGTTGCATAAGTGATGTTCTAGAACTCGAGAGCTGAGCTTCTGCTCTACCTTCGATTTTTAGGGTGTTACAAGATGGTATCAGAGCATGATTTAGATTAAATTGGACTTGGGTTATGGTCAGACACCGCACGCTAATGCCAATTTAATGTAAGAGGGTTTAGGATTCCCAGTTTGTCTTTTGGTGAATATTTACTTAAAATAATTGTCGAGATCGAGTCCGTGCACACTCCTTATCATACACGACGACCCCAAATCACTTCTAGACCATCAATTGATGGGTATAGACTGCATTTCATCCCATTCCAGCCGTTAGAAATTGGTAATAGTGAATAGAGATCAGATTAGTTCCGAAATAACCCGAAACGGCTCAAATCGGAAGAGGGGGGCCAAACGATCAACTTCTATGGGGTTCCACGGTGGGACCCTGACTTTTTTAGACCCAGGGGGTGGTGAGGACCTTGCCTAAATGGTGAGCCCTCATCAATTTGTCCAGTGGCAGGTGAGGCCTCGCCGACCGGCGGGCCAATTAGGGTTGGGCCGTTGGGTTGACTGAGTTTGGGGCCTAGTGGGACCCAATGGTGTAGGGTTCAACCACTATTTCATTCCCATTCTGCTACTTCCTTCACAAACCTCCCTCCCAAGCTTTCCCTTTTCTTCAAAACTGCTTCATTCTCCTTCAAATCGCCCTTCCAATCTCTCTTTCTCTTGTTTTTCTTCAAGGTTTACGTTCCTCTACCGTCCTCAGCTATAACCATCACCTACTCCTTCTATTTCCTTTGATTTGAATTCTCACATCTCCCATTTGAGTCTCAAATTTATGTAAGTCCTCTAACCCATCCTCTTTTGTCGTTCTTCCTCTTCTTTCCCTTTCATTAGACCCTTTACACTCCCATATCAGGTCCAAAGTCATGGAGACCCAAAGATCTCAGTCCTTCCCTTCATTTTCTTCATTTTCCATGGCTCTTTTGAGTTAGTTATAGCTATCTTCTTGATCTCTCCGCTTCTACCGACAGGTGAGACCAACACAGAAGCTTAGTCCATAAACAATGACCATCTAGTGCTAGGACCTAGAGATAGTACTCCTAGATTTCAAAATATCTGACAATATAGGAAATCCAATTCCAATTAGACAATCTTGACCCTAAGTGATAGGACCATTCCCTCTAGTAGAAATGATATGAAATAGCGTATAAGCTTAGACTTTGGATTACGTCCAGTGAGTTACCGACTAGACTACTAGTCCTATTAAGTAGTGTAAAGACTGGCTATACATTAAGGAATAGTAGGTTCGATTTGGTTGAGTGAGATCTCGTTCCTTTGTTGGATTCCCTTGATACATATAGGCATCCTTAATAACTCTTAGGAAAGCTGTTTCGATTTAGAGACTATTCATGCATAGAGGAACTAGTATATTCCTCGAATTGAACTTAGGTCAAACCAGCACCCCCCTTAGAATTGCCCTCCCAAAGACTTAGTACAATCGAGAACACGAAGTAGAGAAACTATCTATAAGCGCAGTATTCGCGGTTTGAATCGAATTCTCAATCCTAGTAGTTACCAATGAATCCAATGCTCTGATCAAGCAGAAGATCGGCATCGACTAGGATTACGAATTGATACAATAAATTTTCTATCCTAGTTAGGCAGAAATTCTATGTATCCGGCTCAGACCCACTACACAACTTTTCTTCCGTGTTGGCCCGACCTACAACCAAAAGTTATTTCTTTGCCTTTGGAAAATTTAAGGACATATAGCCAATAGAGATTTTCTAGTGAGCAATAGACAGTTAGGAATTAGGTCCCAAATCGCAGACTATTCTGGCATACATATTGTGCTTATGAACTTAAAGAGATAGTTTGCCCGTCAACCTACTTTGTCTAACTTCCTTATGTACTAAAAGAGGGTAAGTCGGGACTGTAGAAAGAGTCCTTATTGAGTAGAATTAGGTATCTTGCCACCAACTCACACCTGCCACTGAACTCAACCACAATAGAGATTAGGCTCATTTCTACAACCATAGGTACCAATGTCATAGAACGCATCATTAGCAAAGGAAGACCAATGTATTGAGAGGTTGTTTCCCACTTCATGTCACAGATAGGTCTTAAATTACACCTCATTCTGACATATGGATTAGGACATAGATTTTAGAGCCTTGAGAGTAGACATAAATTTTTAAGAGGGGTAGAACCTTATGAGCCCAATCTAGTTAGGTCAGCTAATGTAACCGTTAATTAGAGTGGCGCAGCGACAGCATGGTTGGCCCTTTCCCCACTGGCCCATGATCGAAGGAAATTCAGGGAAACAAATAGGGCGAAGGTTGGTGTATCCATAAACCTACTTGTTAAATACGAGCATAATGGAAGTCTTGGCCGATTCTGTACGATTAGAAACCCCTTAGGATGATCTATTAGAGTGTTTATTAACCCCTACCTTGGGCATAAATTAAGATGAGGACTCTCCTAGATCAAGACCCAAATCATAACCTTATAAATAGGACTTTTGAACCTTTTAGTGATTGACTTTCCCTAAGCTTTTAGAGTGATCGGACTACGGAGTTACTGAAATGTACAAATGCGAAACATTCGTGGCTTGACCCAATTCTCAATCCCGGCAGACTACCAATGGACTCACTGTTTGACCGAGCAGAAGACCAAGATCCACCAGGATTAGGAAGGGATACAACATTGTCTACCCTGGCCAGGCAGACATTCAATGTATCGGGATCAAGCCCACTACAACCGTCTCTCCGTATTAGTCAACCATTGAAAATATATATCTCTTACTCTATATAGTTGGGAATGGTCGTCAAGACTCCAAATAGATGAGGAAATAAATTGGAGCAACCATCAGGGTATAAACAGGAGATAAGGAGTAAGTTTTTAATGAAGATAGGCAAGATGTGCCAGACTAGCATAGAATCTTTAGTCATTACCCTTAGCCAATTTCAGGGACGAAATTATTTTTTTAAGGGGGGTGGATTGTAATACCCTGAATTTTTGCCAACCTCGAGTTAGACGTCCTTAGGCAATGGGTCAACCATAATACCTTGGTAACCTCTCAGAACTCATTCCAAAGCCAAAGAAACCATTTAGGACTAAATTCTTTAGAAATTTAACGTGAATTAACTAGTGCTGCACTAGATTTCCTGCAAAATTAGCACCAACCACTTTAAATACGATCTGTAAGACCCAAAACCTATAGACTTGTTACTGCTATGTTACCCTAAAATCTAGGATCAATCTCTAAGCCCAGTTGCCCTTGAGATCATTTGAAAACTTCTAATCGGACCTGGACCGCATGTCGAAAGTCTGATAGCGATGAACCTACAGCATTATGACCACCTAGTTGGACTTGACTATCACTTCGAAAATCAAGCCCAAACGATGTCCTGAGACCATTTCCTTGAGTCCGGAGTGAAGATAGTGAGAAAACGAAGATTTTTTTTTAAAAAAAATATAATTTTAAGTAATCTGGATAGTTTCACTTGTGCGTTATTTCTAAGCATTTTGACCGTTAGATGTCGACCCAAATTCACCCTCGAATCAGGATAGGTGGCCCATACATTTCTTAGCACTTGTAGCTCTAATTGAATTTCCGTGACTGTTGAACTGAAACTGGTCTGCCGCGGTCGATTTGGAAACCCAACCAGACTGAAAACTTAGCTTGACCTAGATCTGATATTAGAGAGCTTAAGTCTAACCACATTTAGTAACAGGACCTCCACAAGTGCTCCGTTGGATCGGAACAGACCCGATTTGGTTATAAGCTAAGTTTACCTTGGCCCTAGGGCTATTTTCGTCACTTTTAGGCTTATAAAAAGGCTTACAACCCTCATTCCTAAATTTCATACGAATTTTCAAACCCTCGCTGAGAGAGAGAGAGAGAGAGAGAAGTGGGTGATTCTTCCTAGGATTCCTCCCAGCTTTTCTATGTGCCTAATCCACCTGCCCGTATCGCTATTCCGGCGTTTCTGACTCTAATCCTAGGTAAGAAATCCTAACCCTAACCTATTTTAGGACTTAGTATAGTTTAAATGATGATGTAGCTCATCTATTTCATGTTCTAGGTTGTCAACCCACCGTTGACGAAGACTTATCGTCTGAATCATATCCATTTCGTATTTTTTGGTTTAAGGTGTGGACTATATACGTTTAGGTTATGGTTTTCAAGACTTTCAATGTCAATTAATGATTTATTACTAGCGTGGATGCTATTTCACATGTCTGACGTGTTGTTTGTTTTTCTTTACGAATACTTATTTAAAATGTATAGTACTGCGTATTCTATGTATTTGTTGGAATACCTGTATATGTATAGAATTTGGATTTGTGTTTAACATGATTATTTGCCGTAAATATAGGCTTGTTACATGTGCGACAACTCCTTAGAGAAAGGACTTGCCCTAAATAACGCCACGGCCAATATATGCCATATACATTAAAGTGTGTAGCCCACGTGTTCGGAAAATTGTTTAAATGAATACGGAACCCAGATTCATGCATGCCATGATTATCCGTCATGGGTATATGCAAGTGCTATATGGGGCAACTCCCTAGTGAAAGGATTTGGCCTAATACATGTATAATCAACATACACATGTATGATAAAGTATGTACTTTGAGTGTTTATGAAAATGACTGAATGAGTATGGAATTCGCTTTCATGCTCGCCATGGCTAATTGTCATGGATATATGATTGTTGTATAGGCGATAACCCTTTGACGAAAGGATTTGCCCTAATACAAATGCTAATGAATACATAATATGTATGATGTAATGTGTAGACTAAGTGCATGTAAAAGTGTCAGAATGAGTTAGTAGTTAGTAAGATATACCTATATGCAGGTTAAGATATGATTCTCAACTACATCAATGATGTGTATGATTTCCTCCATAAATTGTGTAACCTAGATTATTCATGTTAACTACGTGTATGATTTCCTCCATGTATTGTATTTACGTTCAAGTTATATTTCACGATTGTTAATATGAATGTAGGATATGAATCATATGCCAGTTATTGAGCTTGTACATGATTGGGGCTGTACTATAGTCCAGGTAATCGGTAATCGTACTCCAAATGGTGGTTGAGGTTGTTCGCCACGCAGGATGAGTTTAACGAATTTGAGTCGTGCTTGGGATGTTCGACAGTGGTTAGGCCACACGGAGTGCTTATGCATTCCATGTCGTTCAACTCAACGTGCGCTTGGCCGAGTTGAGCTTATCAACTAACCCGATTGACTGATGTAAGTTCACCATGTTTGGACGCTATTGCTTGAACCAAAAGTACCAAACTTACCAATGAAAGCTCCTCTAACCTTGATAACTCGATCCGCTAAGACTCATGAGCTGATTATGGTGGTATGGGACACTATATTCGAGATGTCGGCCTATGCTGGGGCCACGAGTCACCCCGTAGTGACCAGTGAGCAACCCAGACTCATGAGCCGATTATAGTAGTATGGGACACTATATTCGAGCTGTCGGCCTGTATTGTTTGGTGATGGGGGAGTGGTGTAACGATTGCGTGTAACAGCCCTGACAGCCCTTGTAGTGACCTCGAGCGTACTCTGAGTCTACGTGGGGGCAACGACCCTTCCTTAGCAATAAGAGTACAAGCTAGGCCTGTATTGATTTGGTGATGGGGGAGTGGTGTAACGATTTTGTGTAACAACCCTGGCAGCCCTTGCAGCGACCTAAAACTGTAACATCATATGAGATTATCTCAGACTGACAACCCGAGAATGGATCATCATTTGGGTAATGATACAAGGGAGGTACCTTAGCTTCCCAATCCTGCTATATAAGAAGGACTAGTAAAAACTTGGTAAGCATGCTCATATCATCGTATTGCATGTGCTATTGGTGTTGGTGTAAGATCACTGAGGAAGTGACTGACATGCGCGATAATAAGATGAAGATCGTAGAGGGAGTTTGTGGTGAGGGCATGCATCATTCCTTCATATCATTCTTGCATTAACTAGAGTATCTAGGACATGTTTAATTGTACTATTTTATCATTACTGCTTGATTGAATTGATAACATGTTAACCTTTACTGTTTAGTTTCCACTGAGTTGATCACTCACTCCCACGTTTCGGGATGGTGTTTGCAACACCAACTAGTCCTTGTTTTAGTTTCAGATAGTGGCAATGCTTGCAAGGCAGAGCCGATCCTTTTGGCAATGAGGAGGATTTCGCCTATATGTAGTTCTCAGGAAGGTTCATGTGAACATGCCCTGATTGACGGGGATTCAGGGCTATGTTGGTAGTGATTTATCACTTTTTAATATATTTATTTGGAGACAGGTCTTGTAATTATGACCTGGCAGAGCATACATATCTTGGGCATTTATGTTGATTTATATATGTATTTTCGTCTTCCGCTCATGTTTTCAGACTGTCCCTAAATTATGTTTGCATTTTTGGCTTAATCTACCTCATGTTTTATGCCATAATATAGATAACATTCACCCATCATAAAAAATGTTGCATAAGTGATGTTCTGGAACTCGAGAGCTGAGCTTCTACTCGACCCTCAATTTTTAGGGCGTTACAACCTACCTCCAATACATATAATCCTAATTGAAGAAATCATCCAAACTTCAATTAGAGGGATGGACAAACTGCTACCCCTTAAGGTTTCTTTAATCAAATTCCAAATCAAGGAAAACCTCAAGAGGATTTGGTTCTAAAACATATTCAAGACCGAGAGCTATTAAATTAGAATTCGGCACAAGCATTCAAGGATATCAGATCAGCATTTAGAATGCTTGCGTTATCTATTCAAAGGATAGAGTCACACTTAACAATTGGGGGAAAGGGGATGCTTCCTGCTCAACCTCTTCCCAATCCAAAACCACAATATGAAGTTAGCTACCCGAGCACTTCAAATTAGATGGAGCAAGCTAAATCTATCACCACTCTAAGGAGTGAGAAGACCATTGCCAAAACTATTTCGGTTAGGGCTGAAAAGCCTAAGGAATTGGAAGAGGACAATGATGATAGATCTAGCCATGCCCCACAAGAGTTAGAACCAAAACTTCAAGGCAAGCAGACTGCCCCATTTCCCCAATGATTGAGAGCACTAAAACTTCTCTCTAACTCTTAGGACATTCTAGAGGTGTTCAAACAAGTAAAGGTCAATATTCCTCTACTTGATGCCGTAAAAAAAAATACATCATATGCCAAATTTCTGAAAGATTTGTGTACAACTAAAAGACGGCAACAAAAAAAAATTCTAATAGAAAACGTGAGTGCCATCCTAAAGAAAGATGTGCAAAAAAAGTACAAAGATCCCAATAGCCTAACCATCGATTACGTAATTAGGAACTACCAGATTGAGCACACACTTCTTAACTTAGGAGCGAGTGTAAATCCGGTCCCGTACTCAATCTATGAGCAACTGGGTCTAGGTTAATTAAAACCCACTTGGACCACATTACAACTTGTTGATCGCTTAGTTCATGTACCAAGAGGGATAATTGAGGATATGTTGGTCCAAGTTGAGAGATTCTACTACCCAGTAGATTTTATCATCTTGGATACTCCCATCGTGGACATGAGCACTCAAATTCCCGTCATCCTTGGTAGCCCATTCATTGCCACATCAAATACAATCATTAATTGCAGGAATGGAGTCATGAGTTTGTCTTCTGAAAATATGATATTGGAGTTAAATATATTTTTTTAATACAGGAAAACAGGTTGAGGATGATGACGACTCCCACGATATTAGCCTGATTGATTCTTTTGTGGAAGATAGAGCACTTCTGGCCTTATCCTCTGACCCTCTAGAGACGTACCTGACCCACTCCCATGATTTTGATGATTATATGATTAGGGAGATGGGGACCATGTTGGATACCATGATGGTACTTGAAGTTAAACAGGGGAGGCCACATTTTGAAGAATTGCCCCGAACTGATGTAGTGCCTATACGTCAAACCTCAAGGCACCGAAGCTTGACCTAAAACCTTTGCCCTCTAATTTGAAATATGTATATTTACGTCAAGATGAGACATACCCAGTGGTGATTTCTTCTCACCTTGAGCAAAAATAGGAGAGTATGCTCATCTCTACTCTCATTGAGCACAAAAGAGATCTTGGATGGTCAATTGGGGACCTCAAGGGAATTGACCCTTTGATTTGTACTCACTGCATTTATCTAGGTGATAAGGCGCAGACCTCTCGACAACCACAACATAGAAAAAATCCAAACATGAAGGAAGTAATTAAGGTCGAGGTTCTTAAACTATTGGATGTGGGTATCATATACCCAATATTCGATAGTCAATGGGTGAGTCCAACTCAAGTAGTTCCTAAGAAGTCCAGAATCATCATCGTAGCTAATGTCAACAATGAACTTGTGCCAACTAGAGTTACTACTGGCTAGAGAATGTGCATTAACTATAGGAAATTGAATACTGTCACAAGGAAGTATCACTTCCCTTTGCCCTTCATTGATTAAATCTTGGAAAGGCTAGCTGGTCACTTCTACTATTGTTTCCTTGCCAGGTATTCGAGTTACAATCAGATCGAAATAGCCCTTGAAGATCAGAAAAAGACCACATTCACATATCCTTATGGTTCCTTTGCTTATCGAAGGATGACATTCGAGCTAGGTAATGCCCCGCCGCTTTTCAATGATACATGTTGAGTATTTTTTTGACATGTGGGGCAATATTTAGAGGTCTTCATGGATGACTTCTCAGTCTTCGGTTCATCCTTTAGCGAATGTTTGGAAAATTTAAAAAATGTGTTAAAGTAATGCGAAGAAAAGAACTTGGTACTGAATTGGTAAAAGTGTCACTTCATGGTTTGTAAGAAAATTCTCCTTGGATACATCATCTCGTCCAAGGGAATTGAGGTAGATAAGGCTAAAATTAATCTTATCTCTAACCTACCTCCACCTAATAATATACAAGATGTACGATCCTTCCTAGGACACACTAGGTTTTACAGAAGATTCATAGAAGACTTTATTCACCTCTCTCGTCATCTATGTAATTTACTTCAAAAGGATGCACCATACGAGTGGACTGAGCAATGCCAGGAAGCTTTTACTAAGCTCAAGGGCATGTTAATCATTACACCTATCATGTAGCCACCCAATTGGAGCCTTCCTTTTGAACTTATGTGTGACGGTCTGACTATGCTCTTGGGACTATTTTAGGTCAAAGAAAAGAAAAGAAGTCTTATGTTATTCATTATGCAAGTAGAACTCTAAATCCTTCCTAAGTGAAACACTCGACTACGGAAAAGGAACTCACCGTAATGTTCACTTTGGACAAATTTAGGTCCTACTTGATTGGATCTAAGATCATCAGACCATCCATACCGCCTTGATCTCTCTGATTCCCTTGAGATGACACATATAAATGACATGTTCCCTAACAAACAATTGTTCAAAGTCCCTCATTCACCTTAGTTTGTTGATATTGTTAATTATCTTGCTAGAGTTTTCACGCCAACACATTAGACTGTGCAAGATAAGAAAAAATTCTTTACCGAGGTTCGTAAGTTCTTCTGTGATGATCTATATTTGTTTAAATATTGCCTAGACTAAATCTTAAGGAGATGTGTGGCAGACAATGAATAGCAAAGTGTCATCTCCTTCTATTAATCTCAGGCCTGTGGTGGTCACTTTTCTGCTAAAAAGACCACGGCTAAGATTTTGCACTGTGGCTTTTACTGGCCCATTATGTTTGGGGACACTCATGAGTTTTGTAAAGCTTGTGAGCATTGTCTGAAGTTGGGAGATTCTCTCATTGAAATATGATGCCTCTAAACCTTATTCTGATCATTTAAGCATTTGATTGCTAGGGCATTGATTTCATGGGACCATTTCCCCAATCCTTTAGGAATTTATGCATTCTGCTAGCAGTAGACTATGTCACTAAATGGGTTGAAGCAATTTCATGCCGAAATAATGACCATTAAATGGTCATTAAGTTTTTAGAAGAGAACATCATTTCCTGGTTTGGAATGCCTCGAGCCATGATTATGAAATTGTGCTAAGACCGTGTTAATAGAAGTCGGAATAGGTCAAAGTGTCCTAGAGGAGGGTGAATAGGACTTTATAAACTTTTCTTGATAATTAAAATCCTCTTAACCTAATCTTGATCTAATGCACTACTATCAAGATATACTCACATTAACTCTAGTGGTTTCCAAGCCAAGTAGAGGATCCAATCACAAGACTATTCAATATTCAATCAATATATATCAATTAGTCTATGACGGATAAACTAAGTGACAAGGTGTGTGGGATGTGATTGGAAATTCTAAACATTCAAGCTATCATGTTTTGTGTAATCATTAAAAGCAAGCATAATAAATGAATACGTAAGTATCGATCCTAAACATAGTCGTTTATAGTGGTTTGGCTATGTGCCTACTCGACCCCCGGCAAACGCACTCAACCCTTGAGTGTAGCGGATTTCACTAACGGAGGTTTTAAATCAGGTACATGTCTAACCGTCATAACCTACACAAGGTTGACTCTAGGACCTACACAAGGAACCTAGACATGCCTACATAAGGCATAAGTTTATGCCCTACACAAGAGCAGAGGTCAACACACAACAACTAAGTTTTATGCCCTACACGAGATCAAAGGATCCACATAAGGAACCTCAATTTTAGGCTACACAGGCCAATGATCCACATAAGGAACCTGCGTTTTAGGCGACACAAGTTAAGGATCCACGTATGGAATCTAGGTTTTAGGCCACACAAGCCAAGGATCCACATAAGGAACCTAAGTTTATGCCCTACACAAGAGCAAGGGTCAACACACAGCACCCAAACGTGCTCTCCCATTGGAGGCCTCCTATGAGGGCTTGAAAGGGTGAGAACCACCTATGACCTAATCCTACACAACGAATGATCAACAGGGTCTCTGGACTCTTGTTATTTACAAATAAGAAGATGAGCCCCGTTCTTACATATTGATGAAGATCTCCTCCTTGATGATGAGGATTCTTCAGCTCCCTTGATTCGTAACACTTGATGGTACTCCAATGAATGTGATGGGTTGGGTCAAGGTTAAGTTGGAATCATACTCTAATAAATGTTTACCTAATTAGTGAAGGAGTGATTCCAAGCTTTCAAGCATTTAAGGAATCTCAGCTCAATGATTTTCCATTAAGATGGTAGCTAGATGATCCTTGAATGCGCAAGTTCATTCATTAATTCACTCTTTTAAATATGAATGATGAGTGTGGATTGAAGGATGAACTTTCATGAGAACATGAGCTTAGGGTAGGCAGTATCTAATTACTCTCTCAAAGCTCTCTCTATTCTCTCTACAAGCAACCAAGAACAAGCTCTCCTTATATAGGAAAAGTTCTAATGGAAATAAAGCTGTCAGTTTCTGATAAAGTTCGATGTCATTGAACCGAATTCAATGTCATCGAATGTATACTTTCAATGTCATCAAATATCGGTTCGATGATACGAACTTAATCAAAAACATATTCTGGAAACTTTTGATAAAAGATCGAGGAGATCGAACCTAATTCGATGTCATCGAGATTTGAACTCCGATGTCATCGAATCTGTAATGTCTCGAAAAAATTCGTACCAAGATCAAATACAACCTCAGGCAGAACAACCTAAGGACTACGTCCAGTTAAATAAATTGGATGAAATTTAGTGAAGTAATTGGTAGATTAAGGTTCGGCCACCATTTTCACATTTGGGAAGGCCTAGAATCAAGAGTACCACTGGCTCATTGCCACCTGAAGACCTAGTTGAAATCCAAAGGGCTTGTCGCTCTCGGGAGTACACTGAAACTCACTAACGGACTTAGACCACATGTCGGGGGTCTGGTGACCATGAAATTAGAGGACTATGTCTGTCCTGATGGGCTTGATAACCATCGGAGGAATTAAGCCCAGATAGTGTCCAGAAATGCCCAACTTGAGCCGTGAGTTAAGAGCGTGAGAAACGCGAATATCTTTAGAAAATAAATCAAAACTTATGTGAATTGGGTCATTCAATCTCAGGAAAAGTTGAAAAATTTAGACCGTTATTTTGTGAACAAACTTTACCCATGGGGAAAGAAAATTTCCCTGTACATATCCATATAATCAGGCCCTGATTGGACAAGTATGATCATTGATCTAACACAGGTTCTCCACAGTTGATCGACTTATCCGATCGCACCAAAATCAAGTCTTGACATGGATCCGTTGTCAGGGAGCATACCCTATGACGTAGATGAGTTGTGGGCCTCCCTATGAGCCTTGTTCATCAGAAACAGCTGCCCATGGGGTATAAACCACGTATAAAGTGGCCCTGGGGCCATTCACATCACATCTGAGGTTATAAATGGCCCTTATTTTGATAGTACCTACAATTTAGGAGTTTCAGTAACCAGTTGGTTTTGGGACTTCACATTGTTTACTTTTTCACCCTCTAGTCTCATTCTAATGACCATTGTTTTCCAACTTCAGTCAAGATCACTCTCTAAGAGGTTAAGCCCTTAAGAGAGACCCTCTCTGATACCAATTGAAATTGCGGTAAGACCGCTTTAGTAGAAGTCAGAATAGGTCAAATTGTCCTAGAGGGGGGGTGAATAGGGCATTAAACTTTTCTTAATAATTAAAATCCGCTTAACCTAATCTTGATCTAATGACAACTATCAAGATATACTCACATTAACTCTAGTGGCTTCCAAGCCAAGTAGAGGATCCAATCACAAGACTATTCAATATTCAATCAATATATAGCAATTAGTTTATGATAGATGAACTAAGTGACAAGGTGTGTGGGATGTGATTGGCAGTTCTAAACATTTATGTTATCATATTTTGTGTAATCATTCAAAGCAAGCATAATAAATGAATACGCAAGTATCAATCCCAAACATAGTCCCTTATAGTGGTTCGGTTATGTGCCTACTTCACTCCCAGTGGACGCACTTAACCCTTGAGCGAACCAAATTTCACTAATGGAGGTTTTAAATCAGGTTCACCTCTAACCTTCACAACCTACACAAGGTCGACTCTAGAACCTACACAAGGAACCTAGACATGCCTACATAAGGCACAAGTTTATGCCCTACAGATGAGCAAAGCTCAACACACAACACCTAGGTTTTATGCCCTACATAAGCTTAAAGGATCCACGTAAGGAACCTCAATTTTAGGCCATATAGGCCAAGGATCCACATAAGGAACTTGCGTTTTAGGCCACACGGGCCAAGGATACACATAAGGAACCTAGGTTTTAGGCCACACAGGCCAAGGATCCACATAATAAACCTAAGTTTATGCCCTACACAAGAGCAAGGGTCAACACACATGTAACGCCTTGAAATTCAGGGGTCGAGCATAATTCAGCTCTCGAGTTCCAAAAAATCACTTATGTAACATTTTTTATGATGGATGAATGTCGTCTATACATGAAATAGATTAAGCCAAAACAGTAAATCATAATCAAGGGACAATTAGAAAATGCAAGCGGAAGTCTGAAAGATATATATACACCAGTTCAAGTCCCTAAAATATGAGCGCTCTGTCAGGTCATTAAGTACATGTCTTATTTCAAAATACATATGACAAAATGTAATACTCCTCTATAAAGTGTAAACCCTGAAGCCTCGGTAATTCAGAACGGTCTAAGTGAACCCGTCTAAATACTACATGTAAGAGAATGCCTCCTCGTCATCCTCAAACTCCGGCTCTACCTCACAGGCATCACCATCACCTACAGCTAAGACAGATTCTGGTTGGTGTTTAAGCACCGTCTCAAAATGTGGGAGTGAGTGATCAACTCAGTGGAACTATACAGCAAAGGTTAACATGTTATTAATTCAATTAAGTAAAAATGATAAAGAAGTACAATCAAACAAGTCCTAAATGCTTTGTTTAAGGCAAGGATGATATGCCATAATGATGCATGCCCTCGCTTGCACTCCCTCAGCGTCTTCATCTTACTGCGCGCATGACAACCACTCGAAAGTGCTCTTTCACACCAAAGAACATGCAATGCGGTGCATGGACATGACTACCAAGTTCCTATTAGTCCTTTTCATACAACAGGATTAGGAAGCTAAGGTACCTCCCTTATATCAATTCTCAATCAATGATCCATTCTAGGGTCGTCAGTCCTAGTAAATCTCATATGATGTTATGGTTCTAGGTCGTTGTAAAGGGCTCGTCACCAATCAATACAGGCTTAATCATACCCTGGATACTACATTAAGCTCGTCACCTCAATGCAGTCTCAGGATATACTCGAGGCCACTACAGAGGGCTCGTCACCAATCAGTGTAGGCTGACAGTACAAATATTATGTCCCATACCACCGCATTCAGCTCACGAGTCTGAGTTGCTCACTGGTCACTACAGGAAGGCTCGTCGCCCCAGCATAGGCCGACAGTACAACCACAGTATCCAATACTACCATGTCTGGCTCATGAGTCTTAGAGGATCGAGGTACCATGGTTAATAGGGTTTCACTGGTGAGTTTGGTACTTTAGATTCAAAAAGTAGCGTCCAAACATGGAGAACATACATCGGGTCAATCAGGTTAATTGACGAGCTCGACTAGGACAAGCACACATTGAGTTGATCAACATGAAATACATAAGCACTCCATGTGGCCTAACCACTGTCAAACATCCCAAGTACGGCTTGGATTCGTCGAACACATCCTGCGTGGCGAAAATAACCTCAGCCACCAGTTTAAGGACTGTTATCTATTACCTGGACTATGATACAATTCCAACTATGTACAATCGTAAGAGTGAATATTTAACTCAAATTCTACCATCATATGAACATGTTGAGGAATATAACTTAAACATGGATACACAGTACATGGAGGAAATCATACACATAGTTAACATGAATGAGTAGGCTAAACAGTTCATGAAGGAAATCATAGACACAACCAAGGTAGTTGGGATTTCATATCTCAACTCCCTCATAAATTACACTTTATTAACTACTAACTTAGTCATACATTTTTACAGACACTTAGACTATACTTGTCAACATACATCACGTATCTCGGCCGTATTACGTACTAGGGCAAATCCTTTTGCCAAGGAGTTGTCGCATACATAACAATCATATACCTCTGACAATTAATCATGGAAATCACAACATCAAATTCCAAATGCATACAAACATTTTAACAAACATATGAAATACTTTATTTACAACATAGGTTATACATATACGTAAAACAAAATAGATAGCGCATTTAGTATGTGTAATGGCACCCATGTCAGTAATAAATCATTATCTGACATTGAAAGTCTTGAAAACTATAACCTATACGTATATAGTCCACACCTTAAACCAAAAAATGCGTAACAGATATGATTTAGAGGATAAGTCTTCGTCAACGGTGGATTGGCAACCTAAGGCATGAATTAGGTAAGCTACATCATCACTTAAACTATTTAAAACCCTAGAACAGGTTAGGGTTAGGATTTCTCACCTATGTATGGTATTAGAATTGCTAGAATAGCGATTCAGATAGGTGGATTAGGCATGTAGTGAAGCTGAGAAGAATCCCAGGATGAATCACCAACTTTTCGCCCACTTTCTCTCTCTTTTTCTTCTCTTTCTTAGCTAGGGTTTGAGAATTCATATGGAATATGTGAGAGAGGGTTTAAGGCCCTTATATAGGCCCAGAACTAACAAAAATAGCCCCAGGGCCAAATCGGGCTTATTCTGATCCAATGGAGCATTTCTGGAGGTCTGTAACATCCCAAAAATCGGGGGTCGAGCATAAACTCCACTCCCGAGTTCCAAAACATCACTTATGTAACATTTTCAATGATGGATGAATGTTGTTCATATTAGTGCAGAAAACATGAGTGAGATTAGACCAAAACAGCATATCATAATCCAGAGATAATTAAATTTCTTAAGCGGAAGACTATGATAAATATATAAAATGTATAATTGATTGTAAGTCTCCAGAGTGTGAACATGTTACCAAGTTAATTAAATACATGTATACTCCAAAAATGGAAAGAAAAAAATATACATGGGTGTTTAAATAAAATGCAAAATACCAAGTGTGTTGGCATCTAATCAGTAACCCTGTCGATCAGAACCTGCATATAAGAGAAATCCTCCTCATCATCATAAAGTCCGGCTCTGCTTCGCAAACATCGCCATCATCTGAAACTAAAATAGGGACTACTTGGTGTGGCCAACACCGTCCCATAAAGTGGGAGTGAGTGATCAACTCAGTGGAAGTTATATACAACAAAGGTTAACATTTTATCAATCCAATCAAGCGGTAATGATAAAGCAGTACAATCAAATAGGTCCCAGATACTCTTGTTAATGCAAGGATGATATGAAGAATGAAGCATGCTGTAACATCCCGAAAATCGGGGGGGTCAAGCAAAAACCCAACTCCCGAGTTCCAAAATGTTATTTATGCAACATAGATATGTATGATTGAATGTTGTCTGTGATAATGTATTAGACATGAGTGAGATTAAGCTAGAACCGCATATCATACTCCAGAGACAGTTAAATTAACCAGCGGAAGTCTGTAATAGTATGTATAACATATATAAACTGTTGTATGTCTCCAGAGTGTGAACATGTTACCAGGTTATACATATACATGTATACTCCAAAAGTAGATGAAACGAATATACATGAGTGCGCTAAAAATATAAAATGACAAATGTCAAAGTATCTAATCAACCTCCCTGTAGTCCCGTCGATCAGAACACGCATAAAGGAGGGATCCTCCTCATCATCATCAAGTCCGGCTCTGCCTCACAGGCCGCGCCATCATCTGCAATCACAAAAAGGTCTGGTGGGTGTCCGGAACACCGTCCCGTAACGTGGGAGTGAGTAGCTAACTCAGTGGAATAATAGAGCAAGGATTAACATGTTCTCAAATCAATCATGCGATAATAGTAAAGCAATAAATCGAACAATCCTAATACTGTTGTTAATGCAATTATGACATGACGTGATGTATGCCCTCACCGACGATCACCCTCATACGGCAACATCTTACGACCGCGGCATGCCACACTCCCTAGAGTGCTCCACATCTTCCAGGCACATGCAATGCTATGGTGATATGATTACCAAGTTGTTATTAATCCATTCAAACAGCAGGATTGGGAAACTAAGGTACTTCCCTTGTATCAATCCCAACACGGATCCTGTCTAGGGTCGTCACTCCTAGTAATCTCATACGATGTACATTTCGTAGGTCGCTGCAAGGGCTGCCAGGGCTGTTGCACGCACTCGTTGCTCCGCTCCCCCATCACCTTATCAATACAGGCCTACTGTACTCTACTGCACGGAAGGGTCGTCGCCTCCCGTGAACTCAGAATACGCTCGCGGTCACTACAAAGGGCTGCCAGGGCTGTTGCTCGCACTCGTTGCACCGCTCCCCCATCACCTTATCAGTGTAGGCCGACAGCAAGAATATAGTGTCCCATACCACCATAATCTGCTCACGAGTCATAGGTGCTCACTGGTCACTACGGGGAGGTTTGTGGCCCCAGCGTAGGCCGACAGCTCGACCACGGTGTCCCATACCACCATGCCCGGCTCATGAGTCTTTATGGATCAAGGTACCATGGTTAACAGGGTTTACAATGGTAAGTTCAGTACCCTAGGTTCAAGCAGTTATGATACATACAAGGTGAACAAACATCGGCCAGTCGGGTTACTTGACGGGCTCGACTAGTGCGATCGCATCTCGAATTGAACGACATGAAGTGCGTGAAACACTTCGCGTGGCCTAATCACTGCTGCCAACTCTCAACACGAATCACATTCATCGACGCGTCGTTCGTGGCTATGACCAGTCAGCCACGAATTCGCTCGGTTACCGACTGCCTGGACTAAGTCAAGTCCCACACATCTATGGAATTACATTAACACTATACAAAGGTGTTGGAATTGAAATACATCATGTGAGCATGTTAGCACATGTTATAACATTCAACTTAAGTAAATCTTCAAGGCATACTTCCCATGCATATTCAACTTAAGCAAATCCTCAAGCACATACATTCCATGCATGTAATGAAATCATGCATTTTGTCAACATGTAGAAAATCATTTAGGTCAGCATAATAATTGAAAAATCAATCACAAACTATCAAATAACATCATTTAATTCAATACATACCAATACAAGCATTTATACAAACACATACACTACACACTTAAGTCTACATATAGTATGTCGACCCAAAGTGCGCAACTAGGCGAATCTCTTCGCCAAACTAATTATGCACGCATTCCTAACTTCCTAATGCGACAACAAACCATGTCAATCACATCAGCAAAATATGAATGTAAACGGTACGTCCTACAAATGACTAAAATGCCCTAAATCTCATATTCTTCGTTAATTTACGAAACAGGAAACGGAGAGCATGTTGTACATGTCAAACGGCGTTGCCGTCAAGAATCTACTATTAAACGACATTGAAAGCTTTGGAAACAGTCAATCAAAGCGTCTAATATCCGCACCTTATGTCTTGTAGACTCGGAAATTGAAACGGAGCGTATACGCTTCGTCTACGGCGAATAAGGAACCTAATACATAAGATCCATAAGCTACATCGCTATGGAAACAAGGAAAACTCAAATCACCAACTATTTAGGATTTTTACTTACCTAGGATTGCGGTGGAATCGCCGGGAAAGCGGTAGAGGAGTGTTGCTTAAGCATGTGCAACACGTAGCACAAGTGGCGGGAAGAACTCTCCCACTCTCTCACAATCTCTCACTCTTTTTCTCTCTCCCAAGCTAGGGCTTCTCTCAAATTCGGATGGGAGAGAGGAGTGGGGGTTTCAACCCCTTTTATAGCCTAAAACATTTCCAAAATAGGCTTGGGAACAATGTTTACTTGGTGCCTAACCAAATCGGGGCCGTTTCGGTCCAAAAGGGCATTTCTGGAGGTCCCCTGGCCAAATGCGGTCGGACTTAAGCTCATGCATACTGGATCTAGCACGCATCCAGATTTCAGGCCGGTAGGGTTCCTAGATCGCACGTGGCGGCCCAGTTTCAGTTTAACGGTCACCGCACCAAGATCAGACCTATAAGTCTCGTGATATGTAATAGAAATTTTTCCTGATCCAAGGGTGTAATTTGGCTGTATTCTGACGGTCAGAATGCTTAATACTGATGCGTCAAATTTGTGTGCCAGATTTGAATTTGAAATTCCAACTATGTCCCTATTCACACTCTCTTCGGTCCGGACTCAATGAAATAGCCTGTGATCGTCAGTTGGACTTGATATTCGAAACGATTGCCAAGCCCAGCTAAGTGGTCATAACGGTCTAAGATGGTAGGCATCTGACTTACGACGCGCGGTCTAGATCCAATACAAAGATTCAAAGTGGTCCAGAGAACAAACCTGCTTAGAGTTTGGTCCGAGGTTTTAGAGCATTATAGCACCATTGGTTCCACTCGCTTTGGGCCTTGTAGAACGTATTTAAAGCGATCAGGGACCATTTCCCAGCTATTCTAACGTTGCACTAGCTAACTTAGTCATATTTTCTAAAGGAATTGATTCTAAGTGGTTTCTTTGGCTATGGAATTGGGTTCTAAGCAATTTTCCAGGTGTTTCAATTGACCCATTGCCTAAGGACGTCAAATCTCAGATTGGCCAAAATCCGGGGTGTTACAATCTACCCCCCTTAAAACACAATGTCGTCCCCGACATTGGCGAAGGGCAAGGAGTACTTTCTCTAAGGAAGGTTCAAATCCTATTTAATAACCTAATCGTACATATAACCTAAATCAAATGTTTCGATCCTGGGCCAGTGGGAAAGAGCCTAACCACGCTTCCGCTGCGCCACTCTAATCGAATGGGAGCGTTGACTAACCTAACCGGATTGAACTCCATACGTTCTACCCCCCTTAAAACTTAGTTTTACTTAAATTCAAGAATCTATGCATCGCTCCGTATATCGGAACGAGGTGCAACTTAGGGGCTATCCTTGACATAAATTGGGAACAACCTCTCATTACAGTGGTTTTCCTTTGCTAATGATGCGTTCTATGGCATTGGTATCTATGATCATAGAGATGAGCCTAATATCTATTGTGGTTAAGGTCAGGGGCAGGTATGAGTTGGTGGCAAGATGCCTAATTCTCTACTGGCTTTAAGTCCTCGCCATTTCCAAAAAGGCAATGTGATCCCGTTTGGTTGTAGGTGGTTGGGCCATCACAGAATAAAGGTTATGTAGTAGGTCTGAGCCGGATACATAGACTTTCTGTCTAGCTAGAACAGAAGATTTATTGTATCAATTCTTAATCCGAGTCGATGCCGATCTTCTGCTTGATCAGAGCATTGGATTTATTGGGAACCACTAGGATTAAGATGTCGATTCAAACCGCGAATACATCGCGTACATGCAGTTCCTTTACTCTGCGTTCCCGAATGCAATAAACCCTTGGGGATGGCAATTCTAAGGGGCGTGCTAGTCCATTCTAAGTTCAATCTGAGGGATTTATAAATGTTCCCTGAGAGTGAATGGTTCCTTCCTATGGGCAACAACAGAAGTCTATAAGTCATAAGGGGATCTGTCGAAGGAATAAGGTTCTACTTCAACCAAATCTAACCTACAAGTCCTTAGCATATACAGGCTGTACACTACTTAAGGTAACTAGTAGGCTAGTCTGTATTTCATTCGCTATAATTCAAGACCTAAGCCTATACACTAGACGGTTTCATACCATCTCTAATACAGGGAATTGCTCTATCGCTTAGGATCAAAATTGTCTAAATGGAATTGGATTTCTTATGTCGTCAGACCCTTCAAATCTAGGAGTGCTAACACTAGAACCAAAACACCTAGAGCCTATGTGGCCGGTAGCGCTTAGTGGTATTAAATGGAACTGCATTCCTAGTCCCATGGCAGGATTGGATGTGGTATGCTTGGTAGGAGGGTGGGTGGGGATAAAAATTAATTTGTAGGCTGGATCTCAGGGAGTTATAATACTCCCAATCTAGGGACAATATTTTATAGCGAAATGAAACAACATGCATTCCATTCGACAAATTTTGGCTATATTAAGCCCAAACCACAACACAAACACATTTTTCTACCTAACAACAAAACAACACAGAAATTTCAAACAGTAGTCAAACAAGCTAAAGGGCAACGACATAGATTCCTAATTCTACCAAAGGACTTCTACCAGGGTCCCGACTGACCTTCTTGAATACTATCAAGTTCAATACTGTCAGTTGCCCATTAGAGCTCTATCGGCGATGTGTTTTCAATACTTCTCAAACGGAGAAAGTTGAGAAATGGGATTTGAGGTTAGCATGATTCTGAGACCCAAAAAGGGGGTAAAGGCTCAAATAAAAGGGACATGAGAGAGAGAACGATGGAAAGGGAGGAAAAAGGCTGAAACAGCCTTAACAATAGCCATGGAAAATGGAGGAAATGCGAAGAAATGGTCGCCCAAAGGGACAAAATGAAATCTAGGCGTTGTAGAGGGATGCTTCATGCTTCCCTAGGATGTATTTTCAGAAAGAAATGAAAATGAAAAAGGGGAATGGAGCACCTCACGATTTCAGCTCGATTTTGGGGTTTTAGGAGCTCCAACGGATGAAATCTTCAAGAGGGAGGGCTGCCAACTTCAAAGGAATGACGGAGGGTGGTCGTTTTTGGCAGGGAATGGATCTAGGGTGGTTTGGAATCACGAATTTTTGGGATAGGGCAGCTGAAAACGAAAATGGGGCTAGGGGAGGGGCTGTTTGTGAAGGAAGTACCCATATTTGGGGTTTTCTTGGGGTGGGAGGTGCATAGGGGTGATGTGGACCCTGTTTAAGGGGGTGCGCCCGAAGGACGGCCCCATCGGAGCTCGCCGGCCGGCGATGCATCGCCGAACCGGCGATGGCATCGCCGGTGAAGTTGCAAACTGGCCTCTGAGGCCATATGGGATGGATTCCTCTTGCCCTAGGGATTCCAAAAAGGTATGGTTCACACTCTAGTTCATTGTAGATTGCCCTAGGGAGGCCAATACATTTTTAACATCCATTCGAGGATTTTTGGGTCCAATCTTCAATCCCGAATACAAAACCCTATCATGCAGCATATGATTTTGGGGTAGAAGGATCTAGTACATCCATCTAAACCATTAGTTGCTAAAGAAAGTGAAGTTAGAATGGCCTTATGGCCATTTTTCATGAAATTTTACTATTCACTGTAAAATTTTGTGAAAGTACTAATTTGTGTTATTTTCATATTAGGTTTGATGCCTAATATGAAATGGATAAGAAATAATTAAAGATTAGGGTGGTGAGAGGAAGAATTTCGAAGATTTTCGGTGAAACGGGGTTTTTAAGCCCTGGCGATTGAATACAGGAGTCGTGGTTGTCCCACGGCCCAAGGATTCACATTAACGGTTTAGAATTGTTCAAAGAATAGCTCAACCCACTTACCTACAACCTAGGAGCTATTCGGGTTGCTCTACGCGACCCTAGATGCGATACGGACTCGATCACGCGATTGAAATGAATAGGCTCCGCCTATTGACGAACCTGGGATCCTAAAAGTGTTTCTAGACCCTTCTCGCACCCACCTAAGTCAAAGGAAGCGACAGCGTACGTCGCGTGACCATAACCCAGGCCCGGTTTAATCCAAATCATGCTCTGATACCATCTGTAACATCCCGAAAATCGGGGGGGTCGAGCAAAAACCCAACTCCCGAGTTCCAAAATGTTATTTATGCAACATAGATATGTATGATTGAATGTTGTCTGTGATAATGTATTAGACATGAGTGAGATTAAGCTAGAACCGCATATCATACTCCAGAGACAGTTAAATTAACCAGCGGAAGTCTGTAATAGTATGTATAACATATATAAACTGTTGTATGTCTCCAGAGTGTGAACATGTTACCAGGTTATACATATACATGTATACTCCAAAAGTAGATGAAACGAATATACATGAGTGCGCTAAAAATATAAAATGACAAATGTCAAAGTATCTAATCAACCTCCCTGTAGTCCCGTCGATCAGAACACGCATAAAGGAGGGATCCTCCTCATCATCATCAAGTCCGGCTCTGCCTCACAGGCCGCGCCATCATCTGCAATCACAAAAAGGTCTGGTGGGTGTCCGGAACACCGTCCCGTAACGTGGGAGTGAGTAGCTAACTCAGTGGAATAATAGAGCAAGGATTAACATGTTCTCAAATCAATCATGCGATAATAGTAAAGCAATAAATCGAACAATCCTAATACTGTTGTTAATGCAATTATGACATGACGTGATGTATGCCCTCACCGACGATCACCCTCATACGGCAACATCTTACGACCGCGGCATGCCACACTCCCTAGAGTGCTCCACATCTTCCAGGCACATGCAATGCTATGGTGATATGATTACCAAGTTGTTATTAATCCATTCAAACAGCAGGATTGGGAAACTAAGGTACTTCCCTTGTATCAATCCCAACACGGATCCTGTCTAGGGTCGTCACTCCTAGTAATCTCATACGATGTACATTTCGTAGGTCGCTGCAAGGGCTGCCAGGGCTGTTGCACGCACTCGTTGCTCCGCTCCCCCATCACCTTATCAATACAGGCCTACTGTACTCTACTGCACGGAAGGGTCGTCGCCTCCCGTGAACTCAGAATACGCTCGCGGTCACTACAAAGGGCTGCCAGGGCTGTTGCTCGCACTCGTTGCACCGCTCCCCCATCACCTTATCAGTGTAGGCCGACAGCAAGAATATAGTGTCCCATACCACCATAATCTGCTCACGAGTCATAGGTGCTCACTGGTCACTACGGGGAGGTTTGTGGCCCCAGCGTAGGCCGACAGCTCGACCACGGTGTCCCATACCACCATGCCCGGCTCATGAGTCTTTATGGATCAAGGTACCATGGTTAACAGGGTTTACAATGGTAAGTTCAGTACCCTAGGTTCAAGCAGTTATGATACATACAAGGTGAACAAACATCGGCCAGTCGGGTTACTTGACGGGCTCGACTAGTGCGATCGCATCTCGAATTGAACGACATGAAGTGCGTGAAACACTTCGCGTGGCCTAATCACTGCCGCCAACTCTCAACACGAATCACATTCATCGACGCGTCGTTCGTGGCTATGACCAGTCAGCCACGAATTCGCTCGGTTACCGACTGCCTGGACTAAGTCAAGTCCCACACATCTATGGAATTACATTAACACTATACAAAGGTGTTGGAATTGAAATACATCATGTGAGCATGTTAGCACATGTTATAACATTCAACTTAAGCAAATCTTCAAGGCATACTTCCCATGCATATTCAACTTAAGCAAATCCTCAAGCACATACATTCCATGCATGTAATGAAATCATGCATTTTGTCAACATGTAGAAAATCATTTAGGTCAGCATAATAATTGAAAAATCAATCACAAACTATCAAATAACATCATTTAATTCAATACATACCAATACAAGCATTTATACAAACACATACACTACACACTTAAGTCTACATATAGTATGTCGACCCAAAGTGCGCAACTAGGCGAATCTCTTCGCCAAACTAATTATGCACGCATTCCTAACTTCCTAATGCGACAACAAACCATGTCAATCACATCAGCAAAATATGAATGTAAACGGTACTTCCTACAAATGACTAAAATGCCCTAAATCTCATATTCTTCGTTAATTTACGAAACAGGAAACGGAGAGCATGTTGTACATGTCAAACGGCGTTGCCGTCAAGAATCTACTATTAAACGACATTGAAAGCTTTGGAAACAGTCAATCAAAGCGTCTAATATCCGCACCTTATGTCTTGTAGACTCGGAAATTGAAACGGAGCGTATACGCTTCGTCTACGGCGAATAAGGAACCTAATACATAAGATCCATAAGCTACATCGCTATGGAAACAAGGAAAACTCAAATCACCAACTATTTAGGGTTTTTACTTACCTAGGATTGCGGTGGAATCGCCGGGAAAGCGGTAGAGGAGTGTTGCTTAAGCATGTGCAACACGTAGCACAAGTGGCGGGAAGAACTCTCCCACTCTCTCACAATCTCTCACTCTTTTTCTCTCTCCCAAGCTAGGGCTTCTCTCAAATTCGGATGGGAGAGAGGAGTGGGGGTTTCAACCCCTTTTATAGCCTAAAACATTCCCAAAATAGGCTTGGGAACAATGTTTACTTGGTGCCTAACCAAATCGGGGCCGTTTCGGTCCAAAAGGGCATTTCTGGAGGTCCCCTGGCCAAATGCGGTCGGACTTAAGCTCATGCATACTGGATCTAGCACGCATCCAGATTTCAGGCCGGTAGGGTTCCTAGATCGCACGTGGCGGCCCAGTTTCAGTTTAACGGTCACCGCACCAAGATCAGACCTATAAGTCTCGTGATATGTAATAGAAATTTTTTCTGATCCAAGGGTATAATTTGGCTGTATTCTGACGGTCAGAATGCTTAATACTGATGCGTCAAATTTGTGTGCCAGATTTGAATTTGAAATTCCAACTATGTCCCTATTCACACTCTCTTCGGTCCGGACTCAATGAAATAGCCTGTGATCGTCAGTTGGACTTGATATTCGAAACGATTGCCAAGCCCAGCTAAGTGGTCATAACGGTCTAAGATGGTAGGCATCTGACTTACGACGCGCGGTCTAGATCCAATACAAAGATTCAAAGTGGTCCAGAGAACAAACCTGCTTAGAGTTTGGTCCGAGGTTTTAGAGCATTATAGCACCATTGGTTCCACTCGCTTTGGGCCTTGTAGAACGTATTTAAAGCGATCAGGGACCATTTCCCAGCTATTCTAACGTTGCACTAGCTAACTTAGTCATATTTTCTAAAGGAATTGATTCTAAGTGGTTTCTTTGGCTATGGAATTGGGTTCTAAGCAATTTTCCAGGTGTTTCAATTGACCCATTGCCTAAGGACGTCAAATCTCAGATTGGTGAAAATCCGGGGTGTTACACATGCCCTCACCATAAACTCTCTCATGCTACATCATCTAACAATCATGGCATGAATCACTACCACTGTGCTCTCACACCAACGTCAATGGCACATGCAGTGCGATGTCATGAGTATGATTACCAAGTTCTTATCAGTCCTTTTCATACAGAAGGGTTGGGAAGCTAAGGTATGTCCCTTGTATCATTACCCAAACGGTGATTCATTCTCGGGTCGTCAGTCCGAGATAATCTCATACGATGTCACGGTTCTAGGTCACTGCAAGGGCTGTCAGGGCTGTTGCGTGCAATCATTACTCCTCTCCCCCATCACCTTATCAATACAGGCCTAGTTATATCCCACATACTGCAACAAGACTCGTCGCCCTTACGCACTATCAGGATATACTCGAGGTCACTATAGAGGGCTCGTCACCAATCAATGTAGGCCGACAGCAAGAATATAATGTCCCATACCACCATAATCTGCTCACGAGTATAGTTGCTCACTGGTCACTACAAAGGGCTCGTCACCGATCAGAGTAGGCTGACAACACGAATATAGTGTCCCATACAACCATAATCAGCTCATGAGTCTTAACGGATAGAGGTACCAAGGTTAGAGGGGCTTTTCACTGGTAAGTTTGGTACCTTAGGTTCAAGCAGTAGCGACTAAACATAGTGAACAAGTATCGGTCAATCGAGTTAGTTGGTAAGCTCAACTAGGCCAAGCGTACGTTGAGTTGAATGACATGGAATGCATAAGCACTCCGTGTGGCCTAACCACTGACGAACACCTCAAGCACGACTCAGATTCGCTAAACTCATCCTGTGTGGCGTAAATAACCTCAATCACTATTTCAAGAACGGTTTCTGATTGCTTGGACTATAGCACAACCCCATTCACATACACATACAATAACTAGCATATGATTCATATCCTGCATTCACATGAACAATAATGAGGTATAGCTTGAAATGTAAATAGTACATGCAGGAATTTATACACACATTTAACATGATTCAACCAAGTACATAATCCATGGAGGAAATCATACACTCATTTAGCATGGATATTCTAAGTTACATGATTCATGGAGGAAATCATTCACACAAACATTATGGTTGAAATTCATATCCCAACCATCTTAGCAAACACATTTTCTAACCATTTTCTCATTTAGACATTTAAACAAACACTTAGCTTACACTATTCAATATACATCACGTATGTCGACACCGTCGCATATTAGGGCAAGTCCTCTTACCAAGGAGTTGTCGTATACATATCAGGCATATAACAACATCATTAATCATAACAAGCATATCAACAGATTTCATACGCATACGTGTATTCTAACATGTACATGAAATACGATATTTACAATATACAGTATACGTATACGGAAGACAAAATAGATAACACATTTGGCATGTGTAATTGCATTTACAACATGAATAAATAATTAACTCTCATTAAAAGTGTTGAAAACCATAACCTAAGCGCATATAGTCCGCACCTTAAACTAGAAAATGCGAAATGGATATGATTCAGACGATGTGTCTTCGTCAATGGCGGATACGTTACCTATGGCATGAAACAAATTAGCTACAACTTTCCTACAGCTTGTCTAAGCTTCAAAACAGGTTAGGGTTAGGATTTCTTACCTAGGATTGGAGTTAGAAACGCCGGAATAGCGATACGGATAGGTAGATTAGACACGTAGTAAAGCTGGGAAGAATTCCAGGAAGCAGCACCAACTTCTCCCTCAATTTCTCTCTCTTTTCTCCCTCTTGGAAAGCTAGGGTTTGGAAATTAGTATGGGATTTGGAATGAGGATTTTAAGCCCTATTTATAAGCCTAAACTTGACGAAAATAGACCTAAGGCCAAGGTATACTTAGGTTATAACCAAATCAGGTCTGTTCCGATCCAGCGAAGCATTTTTAGAGGTCCTGTTGCTAAATGCAGTCGGACTTAAGCTCTCTAATATCAGATCTAGATCAAGCTAAGTTTTCATTCCAGTCAGGTTTCTAGATCGACCGTGGCAGACCAGTTTCAGTTCAACGGTTATGGGAATTCGATCAGAGCTACAAGTACTATAACATGTAAGGGCCACCTATCCTGATCCGAGGGTGAATTTGGGTCAAATTTTAACGGTCAGAACGATTAAAAATAACGCGCAAGTGAAACATTCCAGATTCTTTTAAAAATATAATTAATTTTCTAAAAATCTCCCTTTTCCTACTCTCTTCACTTCGGGCTCAATAAAATGGTCTCAGGACATCGGTTGAGCTTGATTTTCTAGGTGATTGTCAAGTCCAACAAGGCGGTCGTAATAGTCTAAATTCATAGATATCAGACTCTTGATGTGCAGTCTAGAACTAATACAAAGTTACAAAGCATTCCCGAAGCAACTGGATTTAGAGTTGGATCCTAGATTTCAGGGTAACATAGCGTTAACAATTCTAGAGGTTTTGGGTCTTATAGATCGTATTTAAAGTGGTTGGTACTAATTTTACAGGAAATCTAGTGTAGCGCTGGCTAATTCATGTTAAATTTCAAAAGAATTTGATTCTAAATGATTTCTCTAGCTTTGGACTCAAGTTTTGAGAAGTTACCAAGGTACTATGGTTGATCCATTGCTTAAGGACGCCTAACTCCAGGTTGGTAAAAATCTGGGGTGTTATAAGGTCCCTTTACTGAATGCGGTCAGACTTAAGCTTACAGATACTGGATCTAGGTCAAGCTAGGTTTTCAGTCCAATCGGGTTTCCAGATTGACCATGGCGCACCAGTTTCAGTTCAACGGTCACCAAAACTAGATCAGGGCCACAAGTACATAGGCATGTGTGGGACATTTCTCCTAATTCGAGGGTAACTTTGAGTCGAATTCCAACGGTCAGAATGCTTATAATCAGTCTGCAAGAGACACGACTCAGATTACTTAAATTTATATTTAATTTCATAAAAACCTTCACGTTCTCACACACTTCACTCCGAACTCAATAAAATTGTCTCAGGACATCATCTGGACTTGAATTTCGAGGTGATTGTTAAGTCCAACTAGGCGATCATAATTGTCTAAGTTCATCCCTATTGGACTTTCGATGTGTGGTCCAGGTCTGATACAGATTTTTTGAATGCTCCCGAGAGCAACTGGGTGTAGAGTTTACTCCTAGATATCTGGGTAATGTAGCGTTACTAATTCTATTGGTTTTGGGTCTTGCCAATCATTTTTAAAGTGATTGGTGCTAATGTCATAAGTAATCTAGTTTAGCGCTAGTTAATTCTCATTAAATTTCTAAAGGATTTGGTTTTAAGTGATTTCTGTTTGAGGTGATACTCGGGTCTTCATATGGATTTTTATAGGATGTTACAATCTACCCCCCATAAAGAAAAATTTTATCCTCAAAATTTATACCTTTTCGTACTCCTCGAGGATTTGAGGGTAGTTCTTTCTGACCTCAGTTTCAGTCTCCCAAGTAGCTACTTCTTCACTGTGATGCGTCCACAGTACCTTCACAAGTGGGATGACCTTGCTACGCAATACCTGCTCCTTCCTATCCAGGATATGTGTCGGTCACAGTACATAGGTGGCATCGTCGTTCAACTGCACTAACTCCCAACTAATAATGTGCGAAGGAACAGGAACATACTTCTTCAATATGGACACATGGAATACGTTATGCACGCCTGTGAGTGGTGTGGGCAAAGCAAGGCAATATGCTACTGCCCACACTCTATTAAGTATCTAAAATGGGCCAATGAATCTCGGCGTAAGCTTCCCTTTCTTACTAAACCAAAGGACTCCCTTCATGGAGGAAACCTTAAAGAATACATGGTCCCCAACTTCAAACTCAAGCAGTCGCCGTCTCGTATCGGCGTAGCTCTTCTGCCTACTCTGTGCTGATAGAAGTCAACGCCTAATAATGTCAATTTTCTCTGAGATTTCCTGAACCAACTCTGGGCCAATCAGAGTCTTCTCGCCAACTTCTGCCTAGTAATGCGGTGCTCTACATGGGCAACCATACAATGCCTCATAGGGAGCCATGCCAATACTCGCCTGAAAGCTATTGTTATACGCGAACTCTGCATAAGGAAGATAGTCATCCCAACTGTCCTTGAAATCCAATACACAAGCTCGCAACATATCTTTTAGCACCTGATTCATACGTTCTGTCTGCCCGTCTGTCTGTGGATGGAACGCGGTACTGAACTCAACTTCACACCCATCGCTTCCTGGATACGAGTCCAGAAGGTAAATGTGAATTGCGTGCCTCAATCTGACATAATCTCCAAAGGAACTCCATGCAGACGTACAATCTCCTCGATGTATAACCTGGCCAACTCATCTACAGAATTCGTAACTCTGATCGGTAGGAAATGAGATGACTTCATCAACCGATCTACAATCACCCAAATAGAGTCATGTCCCTTCCTCGTCTTAGGCAGTCCTGAAATAAAATCCATAGAGATGAAATCCCACTTTCATTCGGCTATGGGCATGGGTTGAAGCAGTCCAGGAGGTCGGCGATGCTCTGCCTTGACCTGCTGACACGTGAGACAACGGGATACTAACTCAGCAATGTGAACCTTCATATTGTCCCACCAGTACAATCTTTTCATGTTTTGATACATCTTCGTGCTACCTAGATACATCGCAAGCCTCGAACTGTGGGCTGCCCCGAGAACTTCTCGTCTTAAGTCAGGAACGTCTGGGACGCATAGGCGGACACAATAACGTAAGCCCCCATCAGTACCAACACTCCACTTTAAGTTCCTATCTGTACTGACCCACTCTCTCATCTTCGTCAAAAGCTCATCGTCTGCCTGAGCTGCAATAATCTTGCCATCAATGAGGGGCTGTACTCGAATATGTGCGATAACCTCATACGACTACTCTACCATGAGTTTTTGCTTAAAGTCTCGCACAAACTCCACCATGTTCCATTCTGCTATCATTAGCGGAGCAACGAACTCTATGGTCTTCTTCCGGCTCAACACATCTGGCAGAAGGTCTGCCTTGCCCGGATGGTAGGAGACCTCGAACTTAAATTCCTTCAAGGTTTCCATCCATTGGTGCTGCCTCATATTCAAGTCCCATTGAGAGAATATGTATCTAAGGCTCTTGTGGTCGCAAAAGAGCTCAAAGTCCTCTCCATAGAGGTAATGTCTCCATAGCTTCAGTGCGAAAATAACGGCTGCCAACTCCAGGTCGTGTGTAGGGTAATTCTCTTCGTGCTTCCTCAACTGTCTCGAGGCATAAGAAATAACCCTGTTGTAAGACCCGTATCTTGGTCCGTACCGTTTCATAGACTTCCGCGACCCTGATTCATGTACCAACAATCCGAGTCGACTCAACCTGAGACCAATACCATAGCGACCGCACCGTCATTGTGGTTTCGATACCGCGACTCGCGCGTCGAGGTGATACCCTGGTCAAGAGATGTGGGCCAACGTTCGGTGCGAGAAAACGCCGCGCGTTGCGAAACCCAAGGAAATCTCTACGATGTGTCAAATCAATCACATCAATCCCATCAATCAATCAATCCATCAAGCCATCACATGTCAAGTACACATCACTTTCATCCCTTTTCCCAAGCAACCACAAAAGTCTCCCAAACCCATACCTCTCTTACACAAAAAGCCACAAAAGTCTTCACCACCCATACCTCTCTTACATAAAAGCCTCAAAAGTCAAGCTTTTCTTACACAACCATCACTCACCACATCAATCCATCACTCTCTCTCTCCTTTTACAACTCCTCCCTTTCTCATTTGTAAAAAAATCTCCAAGCAACAAAGATTTCTAAGCCCCATACGTATGAAATTCTCCAAACTCTCCTAAGCTCCAAGTGGCCCACCTTCCTACCCCATCATCTCCCATCTCAACCCTCCATTCCTCATCTAATGGATTGAAGCTAAGGTGCCAAGGAACCCCTAGGAGCAAGAAGATCGGACGGTGGGTGCCTCTATAGGGTAGTTTCTTTCTTGTTTCTATGATGGGCCAAGTGAGACCCATCGATCAATGGTGTGGATCTCACTTGGGACCCTAAGTTATGGCCGATGGACCACTTGGATCATCATGATCATTCCATGATGGCGCCATTCTCCATGGACCCCATCATGATGTTTATTTCATTTAGAAAGGTCATCTTGACAGTCCATATCGGTGGGGAATGGATCTCCACCGTTGATTTACATTTTGATGGTCCCATGTTCAAAGGGATCCGTTTATTTTATGATTTCATTCAAGGGAGGGCTCATAGTGGCGGAGCCCTCCATCACAAGGAGTGTCCCACTCTCCATGTCTCTCTCTCTCTCTTTTCTTTTTTGTTATTTTATTTTATCTTATTTTATGTGATAAGGTTGTGTGGCCCACTTGAATAGACCCCACCTTGAGGCATTATTTTGTTCAAGATTTATTCAAGTGGGGCCCACCATATGCGTTGTACACACATCACCCATCAGTGGTGGCCCACTTCATCAGGGCCCACCATAATCTATTTTTTTAAAGAAAGCAAACCGTCCAGCGTCTGGGACATTGGACGTTTCAAAAAAAACAAAAAAAAGAAAGAAGAAAGGGAATGAAGGAATGAAGGGCTTTTGGTGGTCCACTTGCTTAGGCCCCACCATGATGTATTTAAACAATCCAAGCCGTCCATCCTCTTACCTACAGCATTTTAGCCGTTGGGTAGAAGTTTGGGGCTGATTGGAAGACTTGGTGGGCCATGGCATCGAAGAACGTGTCATTACCATTCAAGATCATTATCTTATTTTATTTCACTTTCCAAGCATCAAAAAAATTTAAACTTCGGACTCATTTCGACTGTTACGGGCCACTGAACGCAATGGCCGGAGCGGATTTCATTTTAGCGGGCTCCACGCGTGAAAAATGCCAGAAAATTGGGTTTTCTAGATTTTTGCAAAGGGACGTTGCCCCCTCCCTGACAACGTGCAGGTGCTCCATGCTGCTGCGTGCAGCGTCAGCGCCGGGCAGGCATCCAGTAGGGGCCCACGGCCCTGCGTGTGGGCCCCACCGTAATTTTTGTTTGCCATCCAATCTGTTCATAAGGTGGGCCCCCTTCTCAGGTGGGTCCCCTCCAAGTTTTAGCTCAATCCAAGACTCAGGTGGCCCGCACCACAGGAAACAGTAAATTGAACATCTACCATTGAAAGCTCCTTCTAGGCCCACCGAAGTTTTGGATCAATCTGAATTTTGGGGCTTCACTCCATTCAGGTCTAAATGACCTTATGAACAGACTGGATGGCATATAAGTATTATAGTGGGCCCCACATGGGACCCACAATGCTGTATGTGTTTTAATACCACCATCCATGCGGACGGTGGCACCCCTCACGGTGGGGCCCACCTCATGTATGCCTCCATCGTCCAGCAGACGATGCAGCCCTTTGTAATGTATGTGCCATATCCACACTGTCCACTGGACCTAGGGACTCACCATGATGCACGTGATGCATCCAGACCGCCCATCCACTTGGTGGGGTCATCTTAGGCATGAGGGTAGATTGGGTGGGCCACCTATGTATGGGTTAGGCCCATCTAATTTGCAAAAGGCCTATGGGTTAGGCCCATTTGATTTATTTAAGGCCTATGGGTTAGACCCATTTGATTTGAAAAAGGCCTATGGATTTAAGCTCATTTAATTTATATAAAGGCCTACAGGGTTAGGCCCACTTGGTAGGTACAAGGCCCAGGGGATTGGACCCTTTTGATGTATCCCAAGGCCCATGAAATTGGACCCATTTGCTATATGTAAGGCCTAGGGATTTAGGCCCACTTTGATGTGCATGCAAGGCCTAAGGGTTAAGGCCCACTTGGCGTACATATGGGGTTCAATTGGTGTGACCCATTCGACCCATGAGTTAAGCTCATTTGATGCAATCCAAGGCCCACGGGTTTTGACCCATTGTAATGCACGTAAGACCCATTGGTGTGACCCATTTATGTGGCCCATCTGATAAAAAAAAAAAAAAGGCCCACAAGCTATGGCCCATTTGATATACATGTAAGGCCCAATGGGAGGAACCTACGGTCCATTGCAATGTGTAATTCCCATACAGACTAACTAGCGATGTTTACAAAGATTGTGCCTTGAGAGCAATGTTGGTTTGACGTCCACATTACGAGTGTAATGCTGGTTGGATGTCCACATTACGACTCTCCTTAGGGCCCATTGTTAGGCCCGTACTTATTATGTATAGGCCGTCTAGGTCCATCTGCATTGTAAGATAGTTCATTTTATTATAACATATTTAGTACAGTTCCATGACTCATGATCATATGCATCATATGTATGCTTGACGTGAGAATTGTCTGATCATAGCATTTGCCTTTGGGTAGGTTGTTTATGGGCTCCCGGTTAGGCGGTGTTGCCCTACATGAGCGCACGATATGCGTAGGATTTGATGCATGACTGGATAGCGTGAATCATGCATTTCGCATTTGTGTGACATGGTTATTATACGCCCTAGCGACATCAGGGCCGTAGCCTCCACAGACGCATCGTGGTTGGTAGGATTGGATACCAAAAATCTTGTTCTATATGGGGTACTATAGATATCCCTGGGTGAAAGTCCCTAAACCCTTATGGTACCAAGAGGTTGCTCCAACGTCTAGACCGAGTGGGTAGATGAGCGTTGAGTGCCGATTACCAGACGGTTACGCTCTCCACTGTGTCATGGTCGGTTGGGAGGGGGTGCGGCCTTACCCCCCAGAGAGTAGGGGCAATGCTAGGCTGAGTTTGACCAGCTCGAGAAATGGGTGCTGTAACGCCTGTGAAAAATCTATACTTGGGCTCGAGTACCAACTCGACCCGAAATTGCGTAGAATTAATTCTTTTAAAAAATATGACTAAGTTAGCTAGCGCAACGCTGGAGTAGCTGGGAAATAGTCCCTGATCACTTTAAATATGTTCTACAAGACCCAAATCGAGTAGAACCAATGACTCTATAATACTCTATAACCTCGGACCAAACTCTAAGCAGGTTTGTTCTCTAGACCACTTTGAATCTTTGTATTGGATCTAGACTGCTCGTCGAAAGTCCGATACCTCCTATCTTAGACCGTTAGAACCGCCTAACTGGACTTGACACTCATTTCGAAAATCAAGTCAAACTGATAATCACAGGCTATTTCATTGAGCCCGGACCGAAGAGAGTGCGAATAGGGACGGAATTGGAATTTCAAATTCAAATCTGGCACACGACTTGATGCGTCAGTATTAAGCGTTCTGACCGTCAGAATTCAGCCAGATTACACCCTCGGATCAGGAGAAATTTCTATTTTATATCATGAGACTTTCAGCCCTGATCTACGTGCGATGACCGCTGAACTGAAACTGGTCCGCCACGTGCGATCTGCGGACCCAGCCGGACTGAAAACTTAATACATGCTAGATCTAGTACGCATGAGCTTAAGTCCGATTGCATTCGGCCAGGGGACCACCAGAAAGCATCTTTTGAACCGAAACAGCCCCGAATTGGATATGCACTAAGTAAACTTCGTTCCGGAGCCTATTTTCGGCATTTTTAAGCTTATAAAAAGGGTTGAAACCCTCACTCCTCTCTCCCATCCGAAATTGCAAGAAACCCTAGATTGGGAGAGAGAAAAGGTGAGAGTTTGTGAGAGAGAGTGGGATAGATTTTTCCAGCCTTCGATCCGCCTGTTGCGAGTGCCTAAGCAACACCTCCTGATCACCAAGCCGGTGATTCTTCCGCGTTTTAGGTATGAAACAACTCTAGAAGTTGCTGATTTAAGGTTCACTAGGATCCATAGCTTTTTAACCAATAGATCTTGTAAAACAGGTTCTCTTATAGCCGTAGACGAAGCGTATACGCTCCGTTCAAATTTACGCATCCATAAGAGACTAGGTGAGGATTTTAGACGCTTTGATTGACGGTTTCCAACGCTTTCATTGTCGTTTAATAGTAGATTATCGACGGCATCGCCGTTTGACATGTACAACATGCTATCCATTTCCTGTTTCGTAAATCAACGAAGAATATGAGATTTAAGGCATTTTAGTCATTTGTAGGAAGTACAGTTTACATTCATATTTTGCTGACGTGATTGACATGGTTTGTTTTCGCATTAGGAAGTTAGGAATACGTGCATAATTAGTTTGGCGAAGAGATTCGCCTAATTGCGCACTTCGGGTCGACATACTATATGTAGACTTAAGTGTGTAGTGTATGTGTTTGTATAAATGCTTGTATTAGTATGTATTGAATTAAATGATGTTATGAAATAGTTTGAGATTGATTTCTCAATTAATATGCTGACCTAAATGATTTCCTACATGTTGACTATATGCATGATTTCATTACATGCATGAAATATATGTGCTTGAAGATTTACTTAAGTTGAATGTTATAACATGTGTTAACATGCTCACATGATTGTATTTTAATTCCAATATTCCTATATAAATTGCTGATGTGATTCCATAATTGTTTGGGACTATACTTAGTCCAAGCAGTCGGTAACCGATCGAATTCGTGGCTGGCTGGTCTTGGCCACGAACGACGCGTCGATGAACACGAGTCGTGTTTGGAGTTGGCGGCAGTGGTTAGGCCACGCGAAGTATTTTACGCACTTCATGTCGTTCGACTTGAGATGCGATCGTGCTAGTTGAGCCCGTCAAGTAACCGGACTGGCCGATGTATGTTCACCCTGTATGAGTCATAACTACTTGAACCTAGGGTGCTGAACTTACCATTGTAAACCCTGTTAACCATAGTACCTTGATCCACGAAGACTCATGAGCCGGGCATGGTGGTATGGGACACCGTGGTTGAGCTGTCGGCCTACGCTGGGGCCATAAACCTCCCCGTAGTGACCAGTGAGCACCTAGTCTCGTGAGCAGATTATGGTGGTATGGGACACTATATTCTAGCTGTCGGCCTACACTGATCAGGCGACGAGTCCTTTGTAGTGACCGCGAGCGTATTCTGAGTCTACGGGAGGCGACGACCCTTCAGTAGCAGTAGAGTACAGTAGGCCTGTATTGATAAGGTGATGGGGGAGCGGTGCAACGAGTGCGAGCAACAGCCCTGGTAGCCCTTGCAGCGACCTACAAAATATACATCGTATGAGATTACTAGGAGTAAAGACCCTAGACAGGATCTGTGTTGGGATTGATACAAGGGAAGTACCTTAGTTTCCTAATCCTGCTGTTTGAATGGACTAATAACAAGTCGGAAATCATATCACCATACCGTTGCATGTGCCTGGAAGATGTGGAGCACTTGAGGGTCGATTGCATGCCGCGGTCGTAAGATGGTGCCGTATGAGGGAGATCGTCGGTGAGGGCATACATCACATCATGTCATCTTGCATTAACAACAGTATTAGGATTGTCTGATTTACTGCTTTACTATTATCGCATTATTGATTTGTGAACATGTTAATCTTTGCTCTATGATTCCACTGAGTTGATCACTCACTCCCACGTTACGGAATGGTGTTTGCAACACCCACCAGACCCTGTTGTAGATGCAGGTGAGGCTGAGATCCAGGAGGCAGAGCCAGACTTTGACGAGGACCAGGACGAGTTCTCGTACATGCAGTATCATGATGGCTTTGCGTAGGCGACTTGGGTTGATGGGACTTCAGTGGGACTATTTTGAACATTTGATTTTGTTCATGTATATGTATATGAGACTCAGAGATGTATTCATACTTTAAAGACAGATGAGATCTACTTTGTTTTTCCTTACAGTGATATATATATTGTTTAGTCTTCCGCTTGCTTTTATCATTGGATCTGGAGTATGAATTGCAGTTTTGGTATACTTTTACTCATGTGAATGCTTTAAATCAGACAACATTAAATCATAATCATTTTTGTTGCATAAGTGACGGTCTGGAACTCGAGAGTTGAGTTTAAACATGACCCCCGATTTTCAGGGTGTTACAAGTTAGTATCAGAGCATGAATAAGAGTATACTGGGCCTGGGTTATGGTCTTGCGACGTACGCTGTCACTTCCTTTGACTTAGGTGGGTGCGAGAAGGGTCTAGAAACATTTCTAGGATCGCAGATTCACCAATAGGCGAAGTCTATTCGAATCGATCGCACGATCGAGTCTGTAACACAACTCGGGTCGCGTAAAGCAACCCGAATAGCTCCTAAGTCATAGGAAGTCGGGTTAAGACGTTCTTTGAATGATTTTAAACCTGTAAAAGTAAATCCTTGGGCCGTGGGATGACCACGACTCCTGTATTCAATCACCAGGGCCTAAAAATCCCGTTTCACCAAAAATCTTCAAAATTCTTCCTCTCACCACTCCAATCTTCATTTTTTTTCTTATCCATTTTATGTCAGGCATCAAACCTAATGTGAAAATAACATAAAATAATACTTTCACCAAATTTTATAATGAATAGTAAAATTTCATGAAAAATGGCCATAAGGCCATTCTAACTTCACTTTCTTTAGCAAATAAGGGTCTAGATGGATGTAATAGATCCTTATACCCCAAAATCATATGCTGCATGATAGGGTTTTGTATTCAATATTGCGGATTGATCCCGAAAAGTCCTGAACACATGTTTGGGCCTATATAGGTCAAAATACTATGAACCAAGGTGTGGACCGTACATATTTGGGGTCCTTAAACCATGGGGGACCAAATCCATCTGGTCCCACCAGCCAAATGCACCACTGGTCGGCGATGCCATCGCCGATCCGGCGATGCATCGCCGTACAGGTGGGCCCATTTGCTGTAATTTTCAGGCGCACGCCCTTATATGCCATGTACATTCCCCTCTATGTGTCCCGTCCAAAGAAAACCCCTAAAACTTGCCTCTCCTTCACAAACAGCCCTCCCCATAGCCCTATTTGCATTTTCCAGCAACCATCTCCAAAATCTAGGATTCCAAACCACCCCTAGATCCATCCTTGGCCAAAAACGACCACCCTCCATCATTCCTTTGAAGTTGGCAGCCCTCCCTCTTGAAGATTTCATCTTTTGGAGCTCCAAAAACCCCCAAATCGAGCTGAAATCGTGAGGTGCTCCATTCCACTTTTTCATTTTCATTTCTCCTTGAAAATACATCCTTGGGAAGCTTGAAGCATCCCTCTACGATGCCTAGATCTCCCTTTTCCAGTTTTGACAGCCACTTCTTCATATTTTCTCCATTTTTCATGGCTTTCGTGGAAGCCATTTTAGGCCTTTTGTCACTCTCCACCATCTTATCTTTGATGGGTAAAAGGAAGACTGCAGTAGACAAGGCTGGGCCAAGTCGCCCTGCTTAATCGAGAAGACCGCGGGGTGGTCCGCAAGTTCATGCGCCGCCACAGGTCCAGCTACAGCCCCAGAGTGCCGTACAAAGTGGGATTTGGATCCCCATACTCACCTTGGGTGAGTAATTCTATCAGAGATGCCTCACGGTCAATACACTGATCGCAAAGTGTTGTTTGAGGCAGACGTGGAAGGGCGATTATTTGGCAAATTTTTATTGTTCGAGCACATTGAAGCTGCGCATTGGGGTCCGATCTTTGAAGCTCGCGCTCGTGCTAATGTGAGCACCGTTCGTGCCTTCTACGCTTGTATCCAGAATCCTACCTTGGAGCCATTGCAGTTCAAAATCCCTTTTGGTAGAGATCGGATGGCTATGATAGATGTGCGACTGATTGCGTGACTTCTGAACGTGCCTCTTGGTGATGTTCATCCTAGTGAGAAGAATCTGAGGAGCAGGTGTGAACGAGATCGCCGCACCAGGTTTCTGTGCGGTAAGTTGGTTCCATGGTAGTCTAATAATAACCTCAAGGCGACGTATATGTCTGATGATTTACGCCTGCTGCACCATATCTGCACGTTCAATGTTTATCCTAGGTCGACGAATCGCATTGAATGTACACATCTTATGGTCGATTTCTTGTATCTAGTGGCCCAGGGAGAGAATGTATGTATGGCCACTTTCATCTTGCGACAGATAATCCTCATATCCAAGTCAAGAAGAACATCCGAATTGCTTCCTTTTGGCCGACTGATATGTAAGATCGCGCTTGAGTTTGCTTACAGACTTGGGCCAGAATTGCCAGTTTCGATTCATAGCATTGATGAGTCGACTATAGTCAAGATGAAGATTGGGTCTCAGTACCGTGAAAATCAGCTTGAGGAGGATAGCGAGGATGACTTTGATGATGAGGAAGAACAAAGTGAGGAAGAACCTGCAGCAGAAGTTCAGGAAGAAGTTCAGGAAGAGGCAGAAGAGGAGGCTCAGGATACAGATGAGAGCCCTCCTCCTTCTGCGCAGGCTACTAGCGATGATCGCATTACTCGGATTGAGGAGAGCCAGATCGCCTTGCGAAGGGAAGTTCAGGAACTTCGCGCTGAAGTCGAGGATGCCAAGGCCGTTACGAAGAGAAAATTCGACAAGGTGACTCGCACCTTGAAGGCGATCCTATGTTGCTTACAGGATAAGGGTGCTCCTCCTCCGTCACCCGACTCAGACTAGCGATGCGACTTTGATGTTGTTGTTAGTAGTTAGTTATTTCCTGCTTTATGTTTTATAAGCTTGTTAGGGCTAGTGCTTTGCCTATGTTGCTGTTGTAATTTTAACTGTCTTAGTTCCCATGTATTTCTCGTCCTGATGCTTGTAAGGATATATCCCTTATATTGTGATAATTTTGATTAAATGAAATGCATGGAATGCCTTTGACTCCTTGTGTGAATGATTGTGGTGTATTTGTGCTATTGAGACTGACAAGGTTGTGCCCTATTTTGAATATAGGGAATGCCGCCTAAGGCTACGCGGAGCACGGTTCGTCTTGCATTGAGTGAGCATATGGATCAGACTCCTTCGCAGTCTGACACCCATGCGGACCCTGCTGTGGGCCCGATTCCTGAGACAGTTCGTGCGTCTCAGCCTACTGCTGGTCCTACAGTTGGACCACCACCGTTCACACCGTCAGTCAGAGAGCCTTATCGTGCATCTACTTCGACGCAGCACCCGCCACAGCCTACTCCACCTCCTGACAGATTTGAGCAGATGTTGGCTATGATGCAGCAGCAGCAACAGCTTTTGACTACCATTGTGGGGACATTAGCCCAGGGTGGGGGTGTGACTCCACCTGCACCACCTGCCCATCCAGCTGAGGATGCTTATACATACGCCCAGGATGAGGGCACGGTTCATCCTGTACTGCCTGCTTACCCTGCGGGGAATGCCGCAGATACACGGGGCCTATTAGAGCGATTTCAGCGCTTACGGCCTCCCACTTTTCCAGGTTCTCACAGACCCAAGGAGGCCGAGTACTGGCTCAACCGTGTGTCGAAGATATTGTGGATGCTTCATTGCACAGAGGCCGAGCAGGTAGAGCTGGCTACATTCCTGTTTGAGCGAGAGGCCAGCCTGTGGTGGGATAGCGTATTGCGGACCGTTGCCGCCGACTATGTATGGACATGGGCAGCGTTTGAGTTCCGCTTTCACGAGAAGTATTACCCCCAGACTTACAGGCATGACCGGGAGAATGAGTTTCTCCGCCTCCAACGGGGAGCCATGACAGTCACGGAGTATGAGCATCGGTTTACGGAGTTGGGAAGATACGTCCCGACTATTTTGGCTGATGAGCAGATGCGTATACGGCACTTTTTGGAGGGTTTACGACCGGATATTCGGTCGAAGATGTGCTGTATGAGCATTCCCTCATATGCGGAGTTGATTCACTTGTCTATGCGGGCAGAGCAGGATGTAGATCAACTTGCGCGATCTCATGGCCCTGTTGCTTCTAGGCCGCGACCAGACATGCAGGACAGGCCCTTCACGGGCAAGAGGCATCGCGTCGACCCTCCTACTCGAGCTCTAGCGCCAGCACCATCGTTTCGGCTCCCCGAGTTATGGTGCACATATTGTGGGAGGACGGGCCACTTGGCGCAGAGCTGTTTTTCTCGGATGCGGGACAGTGGGTTCTCGCCGCCGTAGAAGATTGACCGTGCACGTTCACAGGCTATATCAGCACCGCCTATATGGTTAGCTCCTCGCACCCTTCTTTCAGACCTCCGGTATCGCAAATTAGACAGCCTCCACGGCCCTTGACACAGCGGCCGAACCGGCCACAGCAGGCTCGGGTTCATGCATTGACAGCTGAGGCAGCTGCGACACCGACTTTTCAGCATTTAGCCTTCGAGGTCACAGCCCATATTGGAGGTACTCCTATTTTTGTGATGGTGGACACTGGTTCCATGATTTCTTTGATATCACGTGCTGTAGTCAGGCGTCTTGGGTTACAGACTATTACCATGGATAGGGTGAGAGTACTTGCAGCTCATGGAGATTATTCAGATGTTACCCAGATGTGTGAGGGTTGTTTGGTGGATCTGGGAGGCAGGACGATGGCTATTGATCTTGTCGTCGACCCCTCTCTTGTTTATCTCGACGTCATTCTTGGCATGGATTGGTTGACTACAGCGAGGGCCGAGATTGACTGCGAGACTCGTATAGTGACTGTGTACGAGCCAGAGGGTACATCCTTCACATTTCCAGTGCGGGTAAATCTCCCTTTCCACATACTTAGTTACGCCACTTTATTGGGAGACGCTGGTGCCCAGGTACTTGAGCATACGCCAGTCATTTTCGAGTTTGAGGATCTGTTCAGGAAGATCCCTGGTTTGCCGCCCCGACGAGAGATCGATTTCACTATCGATCTGGTTCCTGGTTCTACGTCCGTCTCACTGCCGACGTATCGCATGGCACCGTGTGAGATGGAGGAGTTGAGGACGCAGATTGATGGTCTGCTAGAGCTTGGCCTTATACGACCTAGTGTGTCTCCTTGGGGAGCACCGGTCTTGTTCGTGAGGAAGAAGGATGGTTCGATGCGATTATGTATTGATTATCGCAGGCTGAACCAGGTCACGGTGAAGAACAAGTACCCTTTACCCAGGATCGATGACTTGTTTGATCAGTTGAGAGGAGCGCAGTACTTCTCGAAGATTGATCTTCAGTCAGGATATCATCAGTTGCGCGTCTGGGATGAGGACGTGCAGAAGACAGCATTCAGGACCAGTTTTGGCCACTACGAGTTCCTCGTGATGTCGTTCGGTCTCACGAATGCACCAGCCGTGTTCATGGATCTGATGAACCGGGTATTTTGGCCTTTCTTCTATCGATTCGTCGTAGTTTTCATTGACGACATTTTGGTATACTCTAGGAGTCAAGAGGAGCATGAGGAGCACTTACGTTTGGTCCTTGATACGCTCAGACAACATCAGTTGTTCGCACAGTACAAGAAGTGCGACTTCTGGAAGCAGGAGGTGAAGTTCCTGGGACACGTGGTGTCCAAGGATGGCATGGTAGTTGACCTGTCTAAGGTAGCTACGGTGCAGGACTGGGAGCAGCCTGGTTCTGTCACTGAGGTGAGGAGTTTCTTGGGTCTCGCTGGCTACTATCGGCGCTTTATACAGGACTTCTCGAAGATCGCGAGACCCTTATCTCAGTTGACACGGAAGGACGTGAAGTTTGCCTGGAATGATAAGGCGGAGTCAGCTTTTCAGGAGCTGAAGGACAGACTTACGTCCGCCCCTGTGCTAGTATTACCAGAGAAAGGGGTTAGATACACTATATACACTGACGCATCTAGCGTTGGTTTGGGTTGTGTCCTTATGCAGAGGGACAGGGTAATTTCATATGCCTCGAGACAATTAAGGAAGCACGAGGAGAATTACCCTACACATGACCTAGAGTTGGCAGCCGTTATATTCGCACTGAGACTCTAGAGACATTACCTCTACGGAGAGGAGTTCGAGCTCTTTTGCGACCACAAGAGCCTCAAGTACATATTCACGCAGCGAGACTTGAATATGAGGCAGTGGCAATGGATGGAGACGTTGAAGGACTTCAAGTTTGAAGTCTTTTACCATCCTGGGAAGGCGAACCTTGTGGCTGATGCGTTGAGCCGCAAGAAGGCGATAGAGTTTGCGGCTCCGCTGATGGTTGTTGAGTGGGATATGGTTGAGTTTTTGCGAGACTTTGAGTAGAAACTCACCGTAGAGGAGCCGTTTGAGTTCATCGCACATGTACAGGTGCGATCCCAGATCGATGACCGAGTCATCGAGGCGCAGAGGGACGATGCGCATCTGACTGAGCTTCGAGAGCAGGCCAGTGATGATGCAGACGCCGACTGGCGAGTTAGTATGGATGGGGGCTTACGTTATCGTGGCCACCTATGTGTCCCAGATATCCCTGACTTGAGACGAGAGATTCTCGAGGCTGCGCATTGTACTAGACTCGCGATGCATCCAGGTAGTACGAAGATGTATCGTGACGTGAAGAGGACGTATTGGTGGGAAGGTATGAAGACCCACATAACAGAGTTCGTGTCCCTTTGTCTCACTTGTCAGCAGGTGAAGGCAGAGCATCGCCGACCACCTGGACTTTTGCAGCCTATGCCGATCGCAGAGTGGAAGTGCAATTTCATTTCCATGGACTTCATTTCTGGGTTGGCGAAGACGAGGAAGGGACATGATTCCATTTGGGTGATCGTCGACCGTCTGACGAAGTCGGCGCACTTCCTACCGATTAGAGTTACGAACTCTGCAGACGAGCTGGCTAGACTGTACATCAGAGAGATTGTGCGTCTACATGGAGTTCTGCTGGAGATCGTGTCGGACAGAGACACGCGGTTCACTTCTATTTTCTGGACTCGCATTCAGGAGGCAATGGGTGTGAAGTTGAAGTTCAGTACTGCCTTCCACCCACAAACGGACGGACAGACAGAGCGGGTGAACCAGGTCTTAGAGGACATGCTGCGAGCTTGCGCATTAGACTTCAAGGACAGTTGGGATGATTGTCTTGTATATGCGGAGTTTGCGTACAACAACAGCTTTCAGACGAGTATGGTATGGCACCTTATGAGGCGCTATATGGGAGACCTTGTAGCGCACCGCATTGCTGGATAGAGGTCGGTGAGCGTAGCTTGATTGGCCCAGAGTTAGTGCAGGAGACGTCAGAGAAGATTGATATTATTCGACGTCGGCTTCTTACAGCGCAGAGCAGACAGAAGAGTTATGCCGATACGAGACGGAGGCCACTAGAGTTCACAGTTAGGGATCATGTGTTTTTGCTAGTTTCCCCTATGAAGGGAGTCCTTCGGTTCGGGAAGAAGGGGAAGCTAGCACCGCGATTCATTGGTCCATTCCAGATCCTCGATTGTGTGGGAGCAGTGGCTTACCGATTGGCTTTACCCACGCCTCTCGCGAGCGTTCACAACGTATTTCATGTTTCTATGCTGAAGAAGTACGTTGCTGATCCTTCCCATATCATCAGATGAGAGCAGGTGCAGTTAGGAGAGGATGTTACTTATATCCTGCGACCGACACGTATCCTAGACAGGAAGGAGCAGGTACTGCGTAGCAAGGTGATTCCACTTGTGAAGGTATTGTGAACGCATCACTCTGAGGAGGAGGCTACCTGGGAGACAAGCCGAGATCAGAAAGAACTACCCACAGCTTCTCGAGGAGTACGAAAAGGTACAAATTTCGAGGATGAAATTATTTGTTAAGGGGGGTAGATTGTAACGCCCGTGAAAAATCCATACTTGGGCTCGAGTACCATGTCGACCCGAAATTGCGTAGAATTAATTCTTTTAGAAAATATGACTAAGTTAGCTAGCGCAACGCTGGAGTAGCTGGGAAATAGTCCCTGATCACTTTAAATACGTTCTACAAAACCCAAATCGAGTAGAACCAACGACTCTATAATACTCTATAACCTCGGACCAAACTCTAAGCAAGTTTGTTCTCTGGACCACTTTGAATCTTTGTATTGGATCTAGACCGCGCGTTGAAAGTCCGATACCTCCTATCTTAGACCGTTAGTGTAACATCCCGAAAATCGGGGGGGTCGAGCAAAAACCCAACTCCCGAGTTCCAAAATGTTATTTATGCAACATAGATATGTATGTTTGAATGTTGTCTGTGATAATGTATTAAACATGAGTGAAATTAAGCCAGAACAGCATATCATACTCCAGAGACAGTTAAATTAACCAGCGGAAGTCTGTAATAGTATGTATAACATATATAAACTGTTGTATGTCTCCAGAGTGTGAACATGTTACCAGGTTATACACATACATGTATACTCCAAAAGTAGATGAAACGAATATACATGAGTGCGCTAAAAATATAATATGACAAATGTCAAAGTATCTAATCAACCTCCCTGTAATCCCGTCGATCACAACATGCATAAAGGAGGGATCCTCCTCATCATCATCAAGTCCAGCTCCGCCTCGCAGGCCGCGCCATCATCTGCAATCACAAAGGTCTGGTGGGTGTCCAGGAACACCGTCCCGTAACGTGGGAGTGAGTAGCTAACTCAGTGGAATAATAGAGCAAGGATTAACATGTTCTCAAATCAATCACGCGATAATAGTAAAGCAATAAATCAAACAATCCTAATACTGTTGTTAATGCAATTATGACATGACGTGATGTATGCCCTCACTGACGATCACCCTCATACGGCAACATCTTACGACCGCGGCATGCCACACTCCCTAGAGTGCTCCACATCTTCCAGGCACATGCAATGCTATGGTGATATTATTACCAAGTTGTTATTAATCCATTCAAACAGCAGGATTGGGAAACTAAGGTACTTCCCTTGTATCAATCCCAACACGGATCCTGTCTAGGGTCGTCACTCCTAGTAATCTCATACGATGTACATTTCGTAGGTCACTGCAAGGGCTGTCAGGGCTGTTGCTCGCACTCGTTGCACCGCTCCCCCATCACCTTATCAATACAGGCCTACTGTACTCTACTGCACGGAAGGGTCGTCGCCTCCCGTGAACTCAGAATACGCTCGCGGTCACTACAAAGGGCTCGTCGCCTGATCAGTGTAGGCCGACAGCTAGAATATAGTGTCCCATACCACCATAATCTGCTCACGAGTCAAGGTGCTCATTGGTCACTACGGGGAGGTTTGTGGCCCCAGCGTAGGCCGACAGCTCGACCACGGTGTCCCATACCACCATGCCCGGCTCATGAGTCTTCGTGGATCAAGGTACCACGGTTAATAGGGTTTACAATGGTAAGTTCAGTACCCTAGGTTCAAGCAGTTATGATACATACAAGGTGAACAAACATCGGCCAGTCGGGTTACTTGACGAGCTCGACTAGCGCGATCGCATCTCGAATTGAACGACATGAAGTGCGTAAAACACTTCGCGTGGCCTAACCACTGCCGCCAACTCTCAACACGAATCACATTCATCGACGCGTCGTTCGTGGCTATGACCAGTCAGCCACGAATTCGCTCGGTTACCGACTGCCTGGACTAAGTCAAGTCCCACACATCTATGGAATTACTATAAAAAGGTGTTGGAATTGAAATACATCATGTGAGCATGTTAGCACATGTTATAACATTCAACTTAAGCAAATCTTCAAGGCATACTTCCCATGCATATTCAACTTAAGCAAATCCTCAAGCACATACATTCCATGCATGTAATGAAATCATGCATTTTGTCAACATGTAGAAAATCATTTAGGTCAGCATAATAATTGAAAAATCAATCACAAACTATCAAATAACATCATTTAATTCAATACATACTAATACAAGCATTTATACAAACACATACACTACACACTTAAGTCTACATATAGTATGTCGACCCCAAGTGCGCAACTAGGCGAATCTCTTCGCCAAACTAATTATGCACGCATTCCTAACTTCCTAATGCGACAACAAACCATGTCAATCACATCAGCAAAATATGAATGTAAGCAGTACTTCCTACAAATGACTAAAATGCCCTAAATCTCATATTCTTCGTTAGCTTACGAAACGGGAAACGGAGAGCATTTCGTACATGTCAAACGGCGATGCCGTCAAGAATCTACTATTAAACGACATTGAAAGCGTTGAGAACCGTCAATCAAAGCGTCTAAAATCCTCACCTAGTGTCTTGTAGACTCGGGAATTGAAGCGGAGCGTATATGCTTCGTCTACGGCGAGTAAGGAGCCTAATACATAAGATCCATAAGCTACATCGCTATGGAAACAAGGAAGACTCAAATCAACAACTATTTAGGGTTTTTACTTACCTAGGATCGCGGTGGAATCGCCGGGAAAGCGGTAGAGGTGTGTTGCTTAAGCACGTGCAACGCGTAGTACAAGTGGCAGGAAGAACTCTCCCACACTCCCACAATCTCCCACCTTTTTCTCTCTCCCAAGCTAGGGTTTCTCTCAAATTCGGATGGAAGAGAGGAGTGAGGGTTTCAACCCCTTTTATAGCCTACAACATGCCCAAAATAGGCTTGGGAACAATGTTTACTTGGTGCCTAACCAAATCGGGGCCGTTTCGGTCCAAAAGGGCATTTCTGAAGGTCCCCTGGCCAAATGCGGTCGGACTTAAGCTCATGCATACTGGATCTAGCACACATCCAGTTTTCAGGCCGGTAGGGTTCCCAGATCGCACGTGGCGGCCCAGTTTCAGTTTAACAGTCACCGCACCAAGATCAGGCCTATAAGTCTCGTGATATGTAATAGAAATTTTTCCTGATCCAAGGGTGTAATTTGGCTGTATTCTGACGGTCAGAATGCTTAATACTGATGCGTCAAATTTGTGTGCCAGATTTGAATTTGAAATTCCAACTATGTCCCTAGTCACACTCTCTTCGGTCCGGGCTCAATGAAATAGCCTGTGATCGTCAGTTGGACTTGATATTCGAAACGATTGCCAAGCCCAGCTAAGTGGTCATAACGGTCTAAGATGGTAGGCATCTGACTTACGACGCGCGGTCTAGATCCAATACAAAGTTTCAAGGAGGTCCCGAGAACAAACCGGCTTAGAGTTTGATCCGAGGCTTTAGAGCATTATAGCACCCTTGGTTCCACTCGCTTTGGGCCTTGTAAAACGTATTTAAAGTGATTAGGGACCATTTTCCAGCTATTCTAACGTTGCACTAGCTAACTTAGTCATATTTTCTAAAGGAATTGATTCTAAGTGGTTTCTTTGGCTATGGAATTGGTTTCTAAGCAATTTTCCAGGTGTTTTAATTGACCCATTGCCTAAGAACGTCAAATCTCAGATTGGCCAAAATCCGGGGTGTTACAGTTAGAACCGCCTAGCTGGACTTGACACTCACTTCAAAAATCAAGTCAAACCGATAATCACAGGCTATTTCATTGAGCCCGGACCGAAGAGAGTGCGAATAGGGACAGAATTGAAATTTCAAATTCAAATCTGGCACACGACTTGACGCATCAGTATTAAGCGTTCTGACCGTCAGAATTCAGCCAGATTACACCCTCGGATCAGGAGAAATTTCTATTTTATATCATGAGACTTTCAGCCGTGATCTACGTGCGATGACCGCTGAACTGAAACTGGTCCGCCACGTGCGATCTGCGGACCCAGCCAGACTGAAAACTTAATACGTGCTAGATCTGGTACGCATGAGCTTAAGTCCAATCGCATTCGGCCAGGGGACCACCAGAAAGCATCTTTTGAACCGAAACAGCCCCGAATTGGATATGCACTAAGTAAACTTCGTTCCGGAGCCTGTTTTCGGCATTTTTAAGCTTATAAAAGGGGTTGAAACCCTCACTCCTCTCTCCCATCCGAAATTGCAAGAAACCCTAGATTGGGAGAGAAAAGGTGAGAGTTTGTGAGAGAGAGTGGGATAGATTTTTCTATCCTTCGAGCCGCCTGTTGCTAGTGCCTAAGCAACACCTCCTGATCACTAAGCCGATGATTCTTCCGCATTTTCAGGTATGAAACAACCCTAGAAGTTGCTGATTTAAGGTTCACTAGGATCCATAGCTTTTTAACCAATAGATCTTGTAAAACAGGTTCTCTTATCGCCGTAGACGAAGCGTATACGCTCCGTTCAAATTTACACATCCATAAGAGACTAGGTGAGAATTTTAGACGCTTTGATTGACGGTTTCCAACGCTTTCAATGTCGTTTAATAGTAAATTATCGACGGCATCGCCGTTTGACATGTACAACATGCTATCCGTTTCCTGTTTCATAAATCAACGAAGAATATGAGATTTAGGGCATTTTAGTCATTTGCAGGAAGTACAGTTTACATTCATATTTTGCTGATGTGATTGACATGGTTTGTTGTCGCATTAGGAAGTTAGGAATACGTGCATAATTAGTTTGGCGAAGAGATTCGCCTAATTGCGCACTTCGGGTTGACATACTATATGTAGACTTAAGTGTGTAGTGTTGGTATAAATGCTTGTATTAGTATGTATTGAATTAAATGATGTTATGAAATAGTTTGAGATTGATTTCTCAATTAATATGCTGACCTAAATGATTTCCTACATGTTGACTATATGCATGATTTCATTACATGCATGAAATATATGTGCTTGAAGATTTACTTAAGTTGAATGTTATAACATGTGTTAACATGCTCACATGATTGTAATTCAATTCCAATATTCCTATATAAATTGCTGATGTGATTCCATAATTGTTTGGGACTATACTTAGTCCAGGTAGTCGGTAACCGATCGAATTCGTGGCTGGCTAGTCTTGGCCACGAACGACGCGTTGATGAACGCGAGTCGTGTTTGGGGTTGGCGGAAGTGGTTAGGCCACGCGAAGTGTTTTACGCACTTCATGTCGTTCGACTTGAGATGCGATAGCGCTAGTCGAGCCCGTCAAGTAACCCGACTGGCCGATGTATGTTCACCCTGTATGAGTCATAACTGCTTGAACCTAGGGTACTGAACTTTCCATTGTAAACCCTGTTAACCATGGTACCTTGATCCACGAAGACTCATGAGCCGGGCATGGTGGTATAGGACATCGTGGTCGAGCTGTCGGCCTACGCTGGGGCCACAAACCTCCCCGTAGTGACCAGTGAGCACCTAGTCTCGTGAGCAAATTATGGTGGTATGGGACACTATATTCTAGTTGTCGGCCTACACTGATCAGGCGACGAGTCCTTTGTAGTGACCGCGAGCGTATTCTGAGTCTACGGGAGGCGACGACCCTTCAGTAGCAGTAGAGTACAGTAGGCCTGTATTGATAAGGTGATGGGGGAGAGGTGCAACGAGTGCGAGCAACAGCCCTGGCAGCCCTTGCAGCGACCTACAAAATATACATCGTATGAGATTACTAGGAGTGACGACCCTAGACAGGATCTGTGTTGGGATTGATACAAGGGAAGTACCTTAGTTTTCCAATCCTGCTGTTTGAATGGACTAATAACAATTCGAAAATCAAATCACCATACCGTTGCATGTGCCTGGAAGATGTGGAGCACTTGAGGGTCGATTGCATGCCGTGGTCGTAAGATGGTGCCGTATGAGGGAGATCGTCGGTGAGGGCATACATCACGTCATGTCATCTTGCATTAACAATAGTATTAGGATTGTCTGATTTACTGCTTTACTATTATCGCATGATTGATTTGTGAACATGTTAATCTTTTCTCTATGATTCCACTGAGTTCATCACTCACTCCCACGTTACGGGATGGTGTTTGCAACACCCACCAGACCCTGTTGTAGATGCAGGTGAGGCTGAGATCCAGGAGGCAGAGCCAGACTTCGACGAGGACTAGGACGAGTTCTCGTACATGCAGTATCATGATGTCTTTGCGTAGGCGACCTGGGTTGATGGGACTTCAGTGGGACTAATTTGAACATTTGATTTTGTTCATGTATATGTATATGAGACTCAGAGATGTATTCATACTTTAGAGACAGATGAGATCTACTTTATTTTTCCTTACCGCGATATATGTATTGTTTAGTCTTCCGCTTGCTTTTATCACTGGATTTGGAGTATGAATTGCAGTTTTGGTATACTTTTACTCATTTGAATGCTTTAAATTAGACAACATTGAATCATAATCATTTTTGTTGCATAAGTGACGGTCTGGAACTCGGGAGTTGAGTTTAAACACGACCCCCGATTTTCAGGGTGTTACATCCGCTATCGACGAGTCGCACCCGATATTGGCAGACGGATAGTGAGGTCTCTTCCACTTACCTTATTACGCGCGATGTGGCAGCAATCTGGTTTAGAGTGTATTAGACCCCGGTGATATTCCATATTTGAGCTATATTTATGTGTGGATATAGATGAGGATCTGTATGCTTGAGTTGCATTGCACATCGCATGGCCTTGGGATGGCCGATATCATTCATGTCTTGCATTGCATAGCCTTGGTACGGCTCATGCTCTTATGGTTCCATCTGCATATTCTGCATTATTCTGACATTTCCTGATCATATTACTACCTTGCGCACACACTTTCACCACCCTCTAAGCTTTCTATAAGCTTATGCATGACCGTTGCGTGCAGGTGACGTTGGATCGCAGTAGCGCTGCGGCAGGAGCACGTTGCAGATCATTTTGGAGTTTTTATTCTTTACCATTGTATTTCTCTTTATGCTCATTATACTTGTAAAGTTTTTTATCATAGTGGAAATGTAATGGAGTTCTTGGTTGTTGTTTGTGGGTTATGCCTTTGGTTATGCTTATTATGAATCAAACTGACATTGAAAATCCTCCTCGTAGCATCTCAGGATCAGAACCTGGCGAATGGGAGCTAGGAGTCGAGAATGGGGTTCTACGGAGGCTGTCGGCGCCGGATTCGGCGATCGGAAATTTTGTGAGCCCGGTTAGTGTATATAGTATACTTGACCCCTTACTCTGACAATCCTAGCACAGGGGTGAACGTCAACTTGTCCTTCAACTCCTGAAAAGCTACTTCGGCCTTCTCATTCCAGGCGAACTTCAAGTCTTTTCATGTAAACTGAGACAACGGTTTGGCAATCTTAGAAAAGTCCCAAATGAATAGTTGATAGTACCCTGCCAGACCAGGAAAACTCCTCACCTCAATAACTAAACCAGGCTGCTTCCAATCCTAAACCGCAGCTACCTTAGCGAGGTCAACTAATATCCCTTCCTTGGACACCACATGTCCTAGGAACTTGACTTCCTCCTTCCATAAGTCGCATTTCTTATACTGTGTGAATAACTGGTTCTTCCTAAGAGTGTCAAAGACAACTTGCAGATGCTCTTCATGCTCTTCCCGACTCTTGGAATATATCAGAATATCTTCAATAAACACGATGACGTATCAGAAAAGAAATGCCCGAAATACTCTGTTCATCAGATCCATGAACACAACCGGAGCATTTGTGAGTCTAAACGATATCACAAGGAACTCGTAATGACCAAAACTAATCCTGAAGGCTATCTTCTGCACGTCCTCATCCCTGACGTGAAACTGATAATACCCAGATTGTAAATCTATCTTTGAAAAATACCATGCCTCCTTCAACTGATCAAACAGATCATCAATCTTGGGCAAGGGATACTTGTTCTTCACTATCACGTAGTTCAACCTGCGATAATCAATACATAATCGCAGGGAACCGTCTTTCTTCTTCACAAATAATACAAGCACTCCCTAAGGGGACACACTCGATCGAATGAAGCCTGACTCTATCAATACATCAATCCGTCGCCTCAGTTCCTGCATCTCACATGGAGGCATATGATATGTCGACAAGGAAATAAGTGTCGTACTGGGCACAAGGTCGATAGTAAAGTCGATCTCACGCCGAGGAGGAAGTCCCGGGATCTTCTCAAATACGTCCGTGAAGTCCTGAACCACATGCGTATCTCCCAACATTAGATCATCAATACTCTCTAACAAAGAAGCGTAGCTACTAACTCGACAGGACCAACTGACCTGAACTGGAAATGTAAAGACCATGCCCTCAGGTCCATAGGCTATCACGACTCTGGCCTCGCAATCAATCTCTGCTCTCATCTTGGTGAGCCAATCCATCCACACAACATTCTCATCATAACTCAAAGAAACAACATGTATTTCATTTAACAAAATTGTCATAATACATGAAGTGCAGCATTACATGGATTGCGACAGAGAAAGCATGTGAGCTAATACAACTAAGCTTCAAATACTAAAACAACTACCAAACTACTACGATTATAAAGGCTACACATAAGAATAAGGAACAAAATAAACAAACAATGATTACATATAGGACTATTCATTAGAATCTGGCGATGGAGGAGGGGCACCCTTATCCTGCTGACAGCACAGGATAGACTTCAAAGTGCAAGTTACTTTCTTGAACTTGTGCTTCACGAGGCCTCGCAGATCGATAATATCCTCCCATAGGGTGGCCCGACCCTCCTCAAGTCTAACTAAATGGGCTCCCTATCAGCCCGATCAAGGTCATGCTCTCGAGTCGTAGGAGAAGGGCTCTCATCCGTATCCTGGGCCTCCTCTTTTTCTTCGCTCTGTTCTTCTTCTATTTCAGCTCCAGCTTTTTCATGACTCTCCTCCTCTTCTCTTTTTGTCTCTTCCTCACTCTCCTCAAGTAGGGCTTGTTGTTGTCTTGGCCCGATATCCATCTGATTGAGAGTAGTCTCAGTGATGTAATGGATCGGCTCCAGCAATTCCACCCCAAGTCTGTAACCAAACTCAAGTGCAATCCTGCATATGAGTCAGCTAAACGGGAGGGATTCAGTCCTTCAATTAGATCATGCGATAAGGACTATCTATCACAAGACATACGTAGGAACACACAACTTCTCTCCCTACCCCACCTGATACAGGAAATCCACCATCAGGCACGTGCACTCACTACAGTTACTCCACTTGGGGTAGACGTTGAACTTGCAGATATGGTGAAACAGGTGAAAGTCGTCTGTCATATTGGTCACTAAGAGGATTTTGTTAGTCTACCATTCAACCAGACGACCATAAAGGAAACATGTGCGGCGATCCCTTTCACGTGCACTACTTAAATTCTTCTCACTAGCATGCACCTCGCCAAGTGGCACATTCAGAAGCCGAGATATGAAAGCAACATTGATTGTGGCCTCTCAATCTCTTTCAAATGGAATTTTAAACTGCAAAGGCTCTAACATTGGCTCTTGAATGTGGTCATAGAAAGCTCGGATAGTGCCCACATTTGCACGGTGCTCACCCTTAAATAGCGAACCCCACTTGGCTTCTAGCGGGCGATCAAACAACAAGTATTCTCTAAATAGCCATGCATCTACATTAGCTAATAAACTCCATGAGATAACTCCGCAAACAAAGCCCTTCCTATGGGAGCCTGGGGATCTAGATCCCGGTTCGTCTGTAACTCTTGACTAGCGCTTGAACTCGCAGCAGCACCTCTCGGCCTCCTTGAACGGGTGGGGCGACTAGGCCTGGCTTCATCTACGAAGGCTCTCTTCTTTCCCATGAAAGAGAGAATGGTAGAAATCGGCTCAAATAGGGCCATGGAAAAGGAAAGAAATAAGAAGAATAGGATGAGATAGAGGGTTTCCACGAATTTGAGACTCAAAGTAGGGATTTGAATGCACAAATGGAAGGAAAAGAAAGGAAAATCAGCAATGGAGGTGGGTTTTGAAATGGGTAGAGAGAGGGTGCACGAAAATGGAAGAAGGGAGTGTTTAAAGAGGGATTTTTGTGGAGCTTTTAAGGGTTTCTTTATAAAAGGAAAGCTAGGGAGGGTGATTTGTGAAGGGAAGACGTTGTAGGAGGGTATTCATTGGACCAACCTTGGATAAGTGGGCCACACTAGGCCCTAGGAGCGTCGGCCCTAGCCGGCCAACTGGGTGGTGAGGCCTTGACGGTCGTTGGACTATCCGGCGATGGCTCACCGGTGGGGCGAGGTCCTCCCCCCCCCCCCCCCCCCCCCTAATGTCCAAAAACATGTGGGTCCCACCCTGGGTCCCCCTGGAAGTGCCCCGATTGGGCCCCTACTCCGTTTCGACTCATTTCGGGTCATTTCAAATAAAATCTGATGTATATTCACATTTACCAATTTTTAAACAACTGGGACTCAATCTCGACAATCGTTTTCAGCGATCTTTCACCAATTGGCGAAACTGGGAAACCTAGACTTGTTTCTAGATTTTTTTTTTCTCGCACCCTCCTACGTTAAATTAGCGTCAGCGTACATCAAGTGACCATAACCCAGGCCCGATTTAATCCAAATCATGCTCTGATACCAACTTATAACGCCCTAAAATTCGGGGGTCGAGCATAACTCAGCTCCTGAGTTCCAAAACATCACTTATGCAACATTTTTTATGATCGATGAATGTCGTCTGTATTACTGCATAAAACATGAAATAGATTAAGCCAAAAAAGTAAATCATAATCCAGGGACAATTAGAAAAAGCAAGTCAAAGTCTGAAATACATATATACACCAGTACAAGTCACCAAAATATGAGTGTTCTGCCAGGTCAATAAGTACAGGCCTTGTTTCCAATTACATATGAAAAAATATAATAGTCCTCTATAAAGTGTAAACCCTGAAGCCTCGATAATTCAGAACGGTCTAAGTGAACTCGCCTGAATACTGCATGTAAGAGAATGCCTCCTCGTCATCCTCGAACTCCGGCTTTGTCTCACAGGCATCACCATCACCTGCAGCTAAGACAGAGTCTGGTTAGTGTTTAGACACCATCCCAGAATATGGGAGTGAGTGATCAACTCAGTGGAATAATACAACAAATGTTAACATGTTATCAAATCAATCAAGCAGAAATGATAAAGCAGTACAATCAAACAGGTCCTAAATACTTTGTTTAATGCAAGGATGATATGCCATAATGATGCATGCCCTTGCCTACACTCCCTCAGCGTCTTCATCGTACGGCGGGCATGGTAACCACACGAAAGTGCTCTTCCCCGCCAAAGCACATGCAATGCGGTGTATGGACGTGATTACCAAGTTCTTATTAGTCCTTTTCATATAGCAGGATTAGGAAGCTATGGTACCTCTCTTATATCAATTCCCAATCAATGATCCATTCTAAGGTCATCAGTCCTAGTAAATCTCATACGATGTTATTGTTCTAAGTCGTTGTAAAGGGCTCATCACCAATCAATACAGGCCTAATCATACCCTGGATACTACGTTAAGGCTCGTCGCCACAATGCAGTCTCAGGATATACTCGAGGCCACTACAAAGGGCTCGTCACCAATCAGTGTAGGCCGACAACACGAATACCGTGTCCCATACCACCGTATTTGGCTCACGAGTCTGAGTTACTCACTGATCTCTGTGGGGAGGCTCATCGCCCCAGCGTAGGCCGACGGTATGACCACAGTATCCTATACCACCATGTCCAGCTCATGAGTCTTAGCGGATCGAGGTACCAAGGTTAATAGGGTTTCACTGGTGAGTTTAGTACCTTAGATTCAAATAGTAGCATCCAAACATAGTGAACATATATCGGGTTAATTGACAAGCTCGACTAGGACAGGCGCATGTTGAGTTGATCGAAATGAAACGCATAAGCACTCCTTGTGGCCTAACCACTGTCGAACATCTCAGGTATGGACCAGATTCGTCGAACTCATCTTACGTGGTGAAAAGAACCTCAGCCATCAGTTTAAGGACTGTTACCTATTACCTAGACTCTGATATAGTCCCAACTACGTACAATCATAAGAGTGAATATTTAACTCAAATTCTACCATCATATGAACATGTTGAGGAATATAACTTAAACATGGATACACAGTACATGGAGGAAATCATACACATAGTTAACATGAATAAGTAGGATAAACAGTTTATGGAGGAAATCATACACACAAGCAAGGTAGTTGGGATTTCATATCTCAACTCCCTCATAAATCACACTTTACTAACTACTTACTTCTTCAGACATTTTTGCAAACTCTTAAACTACACTTTTCAACATATATCATGTATGTCGGTTGTATTACGTATTAGGGAAAATCCTTTTGTCAAGGAGTTATTACATACATAACAAGCATATACCTACGACAATTAATCATGGTAATCACAATATCAAATTTTAAATGCATACAAACATTTCAACAAACGTATGAAATACTCTATTTACAACATAAGTTATACATATACGTAAAACAAAATAGATAGCACATTTAGCATGTGTAATGACACCCACGTCAGTAATAAATCATTATCTAACATTTAAAATCTTGAAAATCATAACCTTTATGTATATAGTCCGCACCTTAAACCAGAAAATACATAACGGATATGATTTAGATGATAAGTCTTCGTCAACGATGGATTGGCAACCTAAGGCATGAATTAGGTAAGCTACATTGTCACTTAAACTATTTGAAACCCTAAAACAGGTTAGGGTTAGGATTTCTTACCTATGTATGGTATTAGAATTGCCAGAATAGCGATTCAGATAGGTGGATTAGGCACGTGGTGAAGCTGGAAAGAATCTCAGGATGAATCATCAACTTCTCCCTCACTTTCTCTCTCTTTTTCTTCTCTTTCTTAGCTAGGGTTTGAGAATTCGTATGGAATATGTGAGAGAGGGTTTAAGGCCCTTATATAGGCCCAAAACTAACCAAAATAGCCCCAATGCCAAGGTATACTTAGGTTATAGCCAAATCAGGCTTATTTCGATCCAACAGAGCATTTTTGGAGGTCCCTTTACTGAATGCGGTAGGACTTAAGCTCACAGATACTGGATCTACGTCAAGCTGGATTTTCATTCCGATCGGGTTTCTAGATCGACCGTGGCGGACTAGTTTCAGTTCAACGGTCACCGAAACTTGATCAGGGCTACAAGTACATAGGCATGTGTGGGACATTTCCTCTTATCTGAGGGTAACTTCGGGTCAAATTCCAACGGTCAGAATGCTTATAATCGATCCACAAGTGACATGACTCAGATTACTTAAATTTATATTTAATTTCATAAAAACTTCACGTTCTCACACACTTCACTCCAAACTCAATAAAAATAGTCTTAGGACATCATCTGGACTTGAATTTTGAGGTAATTGTCAAGTCCAACTAGGCAATCATAATTGTCTAAGTTCATTGCTATCGGACTTTCAATGTAAATTCAGGTCCAATATGGAGTTTCTGAATGCTCCCGAGAGCAACTGAGTTTAGAGTTTACTCCTAGATTTCATGGTAATGTAGCATTACTAATTCTATAGGTTTTGGGTCTTGCAGATCGTATTTAAAGTGATTGGTGCTAATTTCACAGGTAATCTAGTTTAATGCTAGTTAATTCTCGTTAAATTTTTAAAGGATTTAGTTTTAAGTGATTTCTATTTAAGGTGGCACTCGGGTCTTCATACAGATTTTTCCTGGACGTTACAGCACAGCACCCAAACATACTCTTCTGTTGGAGGCTCCTATGAGGGCTTGAAAGGGTGAGAACCACTTGTGAACCAACCTTACATAAGGAATGATCAGTAAGGTGTCTGGACTCTAGTTACTTATAAATAAGCAGATGAGCCCCGTTCTTACACGTTTATGAATATCTCCTCCTATATGATGGAGATTCTTCAGCTCCCTTGATCCGCAACACTTGATGATGATCTAATGAATGCAATGGGTTGGGTCAAGTTATGTTGGAATCCTACTCTAATAAATGTTTACATAATTAGTGGAGTGATTCCAAGCTTTCAAGCATTTAAGGAATCCCAGCTCAATGATTTGCCATTAAGATGACAATTGGATGATCCTTGAATGGGAAATTTCATTCATCAATCCACTCTTTTAAATATCAATAATGATTGTGGATTGAAGGATGAACTTTCGTGAGAAAATGAGCTTAGGATAGGAGGTATGTAACTACTCTCTCAAAGCTCTCTCTATATTCTCTCTACAAGCAACCAAGAACAAGCTCTCCTTATATAGGAAAAAGTTACAATAGAAATAAAGTTGTCAGTTTCTGATAGAGTTAGATGTCATTGAACCGAATTCGATGTTATCAAACATATACTTTTGATGTCATTGAATATCAATTCAATGATACGAACTTTATCAGAAACATATTTCGGAAACTTTTGATAGAAGATCAAGGAGATCGAACCTGATTCGATGTCATTGAGATTTAAACTTCGATGTTATCAACTCGAAGTTCGATTCCATGGCATTATAAACACAAGAGCTTGCCGGACATATAAAGGGCAAATTATGATGTCATCATGCTTGATTCGATGTCACCAAAATTCAAAGTTTGATGTCATCGAATCCTAGATTGATTCTTTGATATTTTATAAAGATATTCCTTGAAGGCTCGCCCGACATTCCTTTGTCTTATAAAGATATTCATTTAAGTTTGAATACCGATGACATCGAGTATAGTCTCAATTTCTCAAACATTTCAGGTGATTTTCCTGTTGCGCTAGCTGGATAGAAACTAGTCCGGATTCAATCTCATCGAATCCTTTTCAATGTCATTGAGATTTGAATTTCGATGACATCAAAGCTTGTTCGATTACTCGAGCAATATCATAATATTTTTCAAAAAGATTTGCTAGATAATGCTCTAAGTCCTTTGATGTTATCAACTAGCCTTCAATCTCATCGATTACAGATGTTTGAAGTCATCAAAGGTATATTCGATCTATCAAAAATTCTGTTCAAATACTTTATGGTTGCTGGACACAAAATGTCTCAATTCGATGTTATCGAAGCCTGTTCAATGTCATCGATATTGAGTGTTCGATGTCATCGACAAAAGCTCGATGTCATCGAACTGAGCTGAAAAACTTAGAAAATTTTCTTGGTAAGAATATGCTTTTAAACTTCTAACTCGTATGTTGGTCTAAGGATTTTAAGGATTTATTTACCTAGGTGTTTTGGAACATGGGATGTGAGGCTAAATTTACCTTTAACGGCTTGGAAGACAAATTTGGTTAAGGCAATGGTTTGAACAATCTTCATGTGGGGCTAACTTCACTCATCGACTCAACCTTCACGCTAATTGACAAACCTAGGCACTTTCACATTAGTGATAGGGGCTCACATTTTGTAATAGGCCATTTGCGAACTCAATGAAAAAATATGGCATCTCTCACAAAGTGAACACTCCATACCATCCAAAATAAGTGGGCAAGCTGAGATTTTCAATAAGAAAATTAAACATATCTTGGAAAAGACGGTTAACCCTGACCGTAGGGATTGGTCAATCCGATTGACCGATGCCTTATAGGCTTACCGTACCTCATTTAAGACCCCTATTGGAATGTCTCCCTTTAGACTTGTCTATGGGAAAGCTTACCACTTACTTGTGGAGTTGGAACATAGGGCCTACTAGGTGATTAAAATTTTGAATTTCAGTCTAGACAACGCTGGCTTATTACGTAAACTTTAGTTAAATGAACTCGAAGAAATTCGGAATGATGCGTAAGAGAACTCAAGAATTTACAAGGATAGGATGAAGGTGTTTCATGACCAATACATTCTCAGAAATTATTCACACTAGGTCAAAAAGTCCTCCTGTATAATTCTCGGTTACACCTCTTTCCAAGAAAACTCCGATCTCATTGGACTGACCCCTTTACTATTAGCAATATTAATCCTCATAGGGCTGTTGAGATAAAGAATTTGAATAATGGCAATGAATTCAAAGTAAATGGACATTGATTAAAGCTATTTATTGAGAAATTTGATTTAAAGGACATGTCCATACCTCTGAATGATTCAGTTTATCAAGATTGATCTCCTAGTCTGACGGAGGTGTATTTTTTAGGATAGTTTACTTTCTACCATCCTAGGATAGTTTTCTTACATTTTTTATGATAGTTTACTTTTCGGTTGTTTAATTCTTGTGCTAACCCACCTTCATGCTAAGATCCTTTGGAAAAAGCCTTAAAATTTCTTCATCAAGTACTATCTTTCAATCAATTCTCTTTCAATTATGTTGTCTCTTTTGTAAATCATACTTATTTCTTTTACATTGAGGAGAATGTAGATTTTAGGTTGGGGATGGGAGATTAGGTAAACTAATCAATGTTTTCTCAGTTTTGAGCAAAATTTACAAAATTTTTGATAATTTTTTCTATGTTTATCTATTTGGAAAGTGATAAGTTGTGTATTTAAGACTATTTTGAGTATAAAAATAAGATAGAAATTGAATTTTGAATTGTTGGAGTTGGAGCAACTAAGTAACCTATCACTTATGGTTCTTACATTCTATTAATTGAGAGGAATTTTGAATATTATGTTATTCGAATTGTTTTCGATGAATAGTACTAGATTTTCTGATTGTTAGTATGGTGATCATTGAAAGATATTGAGAACCGAGTCTGGAGAATATAATCCACCTTAAAAGAAGAAAAGAACCAGTTAAAAAAATAAGAGATTGACGAAAACAAAAGGGTCGTGTATGGTGAAAAGATTAAAAAAAGACTAGAAAAGAATGAAAAATCTGAAAGAAAAGAAAAAAGATGAAAAGACTGAATGAATTCAAGTGACCGTCGATATAAAATCAAAAACTGAAAAAAGAATGAAAAGGGGATAAGTTCTGAATCAGTACTTTAGTTTTCAACCAATCTTGAAGTGGTGAGCATGGCTAACATTATGAAAAGATAGTATTTTCAATGAGCACATTGAAAAACTTGATATGAGAACTATGCTCTGACTTAATAGATAAAGAACTTATTTGATTGATTGCTTATGTGATTCGGCTCTAGGTTTTCAAAATCTCACTGTCTCATCTTGAGTCTACTCATTCATACTTGAATACACAAAATATTTTTTTTTGATAAAGGTTTGAACATTGCGCATTAAAGTTTATGTAACATCTCAGAAAAATTCGTACAAAGATCCGAGTACCACCTCAGGCAGAAATCATTAAGGATTGAATTATGTAGAAATTAGACAAAAATTAATTAAGTACTAAGTTGAATTAATCCGTGAATTAGCTTGAACTGCTTTCTATACGAATTGCAAGACCCAGAGCGAGTAGAATCACCAATTCTACATTGCCTAGAAATTTAGGATCCATCTCAAAACCCAGTTGCTCTTGGGAGCATCACAAAACCCCATATTGGGCCTGGACCGCTCGTCAAAAATCTGATCATTCTGAAACTATACAGTTATGATCACCTTGCTAGACTTGACAACCATCTAAGAAATTAAGTCCAAATGGTATCCCAAAATGCATAACTTGAGTCCCGAGCAAAGTATGTGAGAAACGCGAATACCTTCAGGAAATGAATTAAAACTAAAGTGCATTGAGCCATTCACTTAGGGGCCAAATTTAAGGTTTCAGACCATCATATTTTGATCCAACTGCATACTTGGATTAGGAAAAATTTTTAACACATCAGTGTACTTGTGGCCCTGATCGAGTACCGGTGACCATTGAACTAAAACTGGTCCTCCGCGGTCGATCCACTGATCCGATAGGACCGAGATCTGAACTTGGTATAGATTTAATGTTAGGAAACTTTTTTCAGACCGTATGCAGGAAATGTGCCTCCAGAAGAGCTCCGTTGGATCGAAACAGCTACTCTTTAGCTATGACCTAAGTATACCATGACCCTATGGCTATTTTCATCAGTTCTGGGCCTATAAAGGGACGTAAACCTACCCCTTTCTCATTCCATACGAAATTCAAACCCTAGCAGAGAGAAGAGAGGAAAAAAAGAAGGAAAGGGTGAGGAGGAGAGAGGGAAAGTGGATGATAGTTGCTTGGATTCGATCCCACCGCTCTGCGTGCTGAATCGCCTCTCCCACGTCGTTACACCGGCGATTTTGATTCCATTGTTGGGTAAGAAATCCTAACCCTAACCCGTTTTAAGTATCCAGATAGAGTAAATGGTGGAATAACTAACCTATTTCATGTTATAGATTGTCGTTATGCCATAGACGAAGACTTAGTGTTCGAACTGAGTTCGATACGAGTTAATCGACAGAAGGTGAGGACTATAAATGTTTAGGTTATAGTTTTCAAGGCTTTCAATGTTAGTAATAGTTTATGACTGACTTGATTACCACCATATACCCTTAGATACAATGTTTTTTCATATATCACATGTGTATAAACTATATTTACTAACTATGCATTTCATGTGTTTGTTGAAATGTTTAAATGAATATGGAATTTTGATTTGTGCTTACCATGACTAATAATCTAGGATACGTAATTGTTATAGGTATGACAACTCCTATGTGAAAGGATTTGGCCTAATATATGTTGTAACTAAGTTATATCATGTATGTTGAATGTGTAGCCTAAGTGTTTGATAAAATGTCTTAATGAGTAAGTGTTCGATGAATTGTACTTTACAAGGGTGTTGAGATAAGATTCTTAGCTACCTTAACTATATGAATAAAATTCCTTCATATAATTTAAATCCAACTATGTGATTTGTGTATGAGATGTATATGTATGATGATATGTTCATTCTGTGTTTTATAAAAATACACAAATGATGAAATGTTTGGACTGCTTGCTTCATATTGTTATGACTATCATATGTAATTATCTGCTGCATTTGATTGTGATTAGGATTACTACTTACTTCAGGCAAGTAGTAACAGTTCCCGATTGAGTGGCCGAACTAGTCTCACCATGTTGGATAAGTTCAATGAATTTGAGTCATACACTGCTTATCGACAGTGGTTAGGCCACGTGGAATGCTCACGCACTACATGTCGATTAAGTCAATGTGCACTCGTACCATTCGAGCTTGTTAAGTAACCCGATTGGCCCATTGTATCTTCACTATGTATTGACACTACTACTAGAATCTAAGATACCAACATACCAGTGAAAATCCCATTTAACCTTGGTACCATGATCTGTTAAGACTCATGAGTCGGACATGGTGGTGTATCGAACACTGTGGTTGAGCGTCGGCCTATGCTGGGGCAACGAGCTTCCCCGTAGTGACCACTGAGCAACCAAAGCTTAGGAGCTGAATATGGTGGTGTATAGGCACTACCAAAATTTTGAGCAAAGGCTACAGACCAAAACCGTAGCCATAGACCTATGGCTACGGTTTTCGTTTGTAACTTGACCATTGCCATAGGTGCCATAACAATAGGTCTTGAATCTATGGCTACGGATTTAATCCGTAGCTATAGGGTACAATAGCTACAGATATAATCCATAGCAATTATATATGTAGCAAAAACTTCAGACAGCTACGGATATTATTTGTAGCTAAAAGTCCGTTGCAATATGCCTAAATTGAAAGCTACACCTGTCAGATTAATGGCTACAGATATTATTTGTAGCTAAATTCCATAGCAATATGCCTAAATTGAAAAGACTACACCTGTCAGATTAATGGCTGCGGATATTATTTGTAGCTAAAAGTCCGTAGCAATATGCCTAAATTGAAAAGGCTACACCTGTCAGATTAATGGCTACGGTTAATATCCGTAGCTATTTTGTACATTACAAAATTATATATAATCATTTGTTCATTCAATTACCACCTGTACCATCATTCATTCATTCAATTACAATCACTCATTCATTCATTCAATTACAATCAAATTACAATCCTTCATTCAATCAATTACAATTACAATCCAATTCATTCAATAATTACAATTACAATTACAATAATGCTGAAAATACAAATCTTTGGCTTCATTAGAGAAATGTGCTCGACTTCACCCTGAAATTTCAACAACTTCATATATTCCATCATCCTACAAACAGTCATGCCATGCATAAATTAGAATGCCCATTGGGGAAAAGAAAGACAAAGTGAAAGAAGTGCATCATGTATAACAACTTTTTTTTCTTAATGAATTAAAAAAAAACTCAAAGAGGAATGAAATTGACACAAAAGAAATGGTTTCACCATATGATTATAGGTTTTGGTTTTGGTTTAGGTTATAGGTTTATGTTAAGGTTTAGGTTAAGGTTAAGCTATAGGTTATAATTAAGTTCAGGTTATAGGTTATAAGTTTTGGTTTAGGTTAAGGTTATAGGTTTAGGTTTAGGTTATAGGTTATAGCTTTTGGGAACTTGATTATAGGTTAAGGTTTAGGTTTAGGAAATCGGATTCGGGTTCGAGATCGGGTTTAGATTTGGGTTTTCAAGTTTAGGTCTAGGTTAAGGAGTTGAGATTAGGATTAGGTGTAAGTTTGAGTTTAAGGATTTGAGAATACATTAAGGTTTTAAGTTTAGGTTTAGGTTAAAGGTTTAGGGAAAGGTTATAGGTTTAGGTTTAGGTTTAGGTTTGGGTTATAGGTTATAGGTTATAGCTTTAGGGAATTGAGAATGGGTTATGGTTTAGGTTTAGAAAATCGAGTTCAAGTTCTAGATTAGGTTTAAGTTTAGGTTTAGGTTTAGGATAGGGAGTTAAGATTAGGATTAGGTGTAGGTTTCGCTTTAGGGAATTGAGTTTAGGTTATAGGTTTAGGGAAAGGTTAGGTTTAGGTCATAGGTTTTGGGATTTAGGAATAGTTTTAGGTTATTAGTATAGGTTTAGGTTAGGTTATATAGGTTAAGGTTTAAGGATAGATTATAGGTTTTGGAATTTGAGAATGGGTTCAAGTTTAGGTTATAGGTTTTGGGATTTGAGAATGGGTTCAGGTTTAGGTTATAGGTTTTAATTTTGGTTTAGGTTATAGGTTTTTGGATTTGAGAATGGGTTATGGTTTAGGTTTAGGAAATCGGGTTCAGGTTCGAGATTGGATTTGAGTTTGGGTTTTCAAGTTTAGGTTTAGGTTAGGGAGTTGAGATTAGGATTAGGTGTAGGTTTAACTTTAGAGAATTGAGTTTAGGTCATAGGTTTAGGGAAAGGTTAGGTTTAGGTTATAGGTTTTGGGATTTGGGAATAGTTTTAGGTTATAAGTATAGGTTTTGGTTAAGTTATAGGTTAAAGTTTAGGGATAGCTTATAGGTTTTGGGATTTGAGAATGGGTTCGGGTTTAGGTCATAGATTTTAGTATTGGTTTAGGTTATAGGTTTTGGCATTTGAGAATGGGTTCGGGTTTAGGTTATAGGTTTTGGTTTCGGTTATAGGTTATAGGTTTTGGGATTTGAGAATGGGTTTGGGTTTAGGTTATAGGTTTTGGTTTTGGTTTTGGTTTAGGTTATAGGTTTTTGAATTTGAGAATGGGTTATGGGTTAGGTTTAGGAAATCAAGTTCAGGTTTGAGATTGGGTTTAAGTTTGGGTTTTTAAGTTTAGGTTTAGGTTTAGGTTAGGAAGTTGAGATTAGGATCAGGTGTAGGTTTCACTTTAGGGAATTGAGTTTAGGTTATAGGTTTAAGGAAAGGTTAGGTTTATGTTATAGGTTTCGGGATTTGGAAATAGTTTTAGGTCGTAAGTATAGGTTTAGGTTAGGTTATAGGTTAAGGTTTAGGGATAGGTTATAGGTTTTGGGATTTAAGAATGGGTTCGAGTTTAGGTTATAGGTTTTGGTTTTGGTTAAGTTATAGGTTATAGGTTTAGGATAAGGTTCAGGTTTAGGTTTAGGTTATAGGTTTTGGGATTTGGGAATAGTTTTAGGTTATAAGTATAGGTTTAGGTTAGGTTATAGGTTAAGGTTTAGGGATTTGAGTTTAGGTTTAAGCTAAGCTTTAGGTCTATATTTAGGTTTAGGGAATTGAGTTTAGGTTATAGGTTATAGGTTTAGGATAAGGTTTAGGTTTAGGTTATAGGTTTTAGAATTTGAGAATGGGTTCGGGTTTAGGTTATATGTTTTGGTTTCGGTTTCAGTTATAAGTTTTGGGATTTGAGAATGGGTTCGGGTTTAAGTTATAGGTTTTGGTTTTGATTTAGGTTATAGGTTTTCGTTAAGTTATAGGTTTTGGGATTTGGGAATAGTTTTAGGTTATAAGTATAGGTTTAGATTAGGTTATAGGTTAACGTTTGGGGTTTGAGTTTAGGTTTAGGCTAAGGTTTAGGTCTAGGTTTAGGTTTTGAGAATTGAGTTTAGGTTATAGGTTATAGGTTTAGGATAAGGTTTAGGTTATAGGTTTTAGGATTTGAGAATGGGTTCGGGTTTAGGTTATAGGTTTTTGGATTTGAGAATGGGTTCGGGTTTAGGTTATAGGTTTTGGTTTCGGTTTAGGTTATAGGTTTCGGTTAAGGTTATAGGTTATAGGTTTTGGATAAGGTTTAGGTTTAGGTTTAGGCTATAGGTTTAGGGATTTGGGAATAGTTTTAGGTTATAAGTATAGGTTTAGGTTAGGTTATAGGTTATGGTTTAGGGATTTGAGTTTAGGTTTAGGCTAAGGTTTAGGTCTAGGTTTAGGTTTAGGGAATTGAGTTTAGGTTATAGGTTATAGGTTATAGGTTATGGGTTTAGGACAAGGTTTAGGTTTAGGTTTAGGTTATAGGTTTTAGGATTTAAGAATGGGTTCAGGTTTAGGTTATAGGTTTTGGTTTCGGTTTACGTTATAGGTTTTAGGATTTGAGAATGGGTTCGGGTTTAGGTTATAGGTTTCAGTTTTGGCTTAGGTTATAGGTTTCGGTTAAGGTTATAGGTTATAGGTTTAGGGTTACGTTTTTAGGTTTAGGTTATAGGTTTTGGGATTTGGGAATAGTTTTTGGTTATAAGTATAGGTTTAGGGATTTGAGTTTAGGTTTAGGCTAAGGTTTAGGTTTATGGAATTGTGTTTAGGTTATAAGTTATAGGTTATAGGTTTAGGATGAGGTTTAGGTTTAGGTTTTGGTTTAGGTTATAGGTTTTAGGATTTGAGAATGGGTTCGGGTTTAGGTTATAGGTTTTGGTTTCGGTTTAAGTTATAAGTTTTAGGATTTGATAATGGGTTCGGGTTTAGGTTATAGGTTTTGTTTTTGGTTTAGGTTATATGTTATAGGTTTAGGTTTAGGTTTAGGTTATAGGTTTTAGGATTTGAGAATGGGTTCGGGTTTAGGTTATAGGTTTTGGTTTTACGTTAGGTTATAGGTTTTGGGATTTGAGAATGGGCTCGGGTTTAGGTTATAGATTTTTATTTTGGTTTCTGTTTTGGTTTAGGTTATAGGTTTTGGGATTTGAGAATAGGTTCGGGTTTAGGTTATAGGTTATAGGTTTTGGTTTAGGTTATGGGTTCTAGTTTAGGTTATAGGTTTTGGGATTTGAGAATATGTTCGGGTTTAGGTTATAGGTTATAGGTTTTGGTTTAGGTTATGGGTTTTGGTTTAGGTTATAGGTTATAGGTTTAGGATAAGTTTTAGGTTTTGGTTTAGGTTTAAGTTATAGGTTTTAGGGTTTGAGAATGGGTTCGGGTTTAGGTTATATGTTTTGGTTTTGGTTTAGGTTATAGGTTTTGGTTTAGGTTATAAGTTTTAGGATTTGAGAATTGGTTTGGGTTTAAGTTATAGGTTTTGGTTTCAATTTAGGTTATAGGTTTTGGGATTTGTGAATGGGTTCGGGTTTAGGTTATAGTTTTTGGTTTTGGTTAAGGTTATAGGTATTGGTTAAGGTTATAGGTTATAGGTTTAGGTTTAGGTTAAGGTTAGGTTTAGGTTATTAGTTTTGGGATTTGGTAATAGTTTTAGGCTATAAGTATAGGTTTATGTTAGGTTATAGGCTTTGGGATTTGAGAATGGGCTCGGGTTTAGGTTATAGGTTTTGGTTTTGGTTTTGGTTTTGGTTTAGGTTATAGGTTTTGAGATTTGAGAATGGGTTCGGGTTTAGGTTATACGTTTTGATTTTGGTATAGGTTATAGGTTTTGGTTTAGGTTATACGTTTTGATTTTGGTTTAGGTTATAGGTTTTGGTTTAGGTTATAGGTTATAATTTTAGGATAAGGTTTAGGTTTAGGTTTTGGTTTAGGTTATAGGTTTTAGGATTTGACAATGGGTTCGGGTTTAGGTTATATATTTTGGTTTCGGTTTAGGTTATAGGTTTTGGGATTTGAGAATGGGTTCGGGTTTAGGTTATAGGTTTTGGTTTTGGTTTAGGTTATTGGTTTCGGTTAAGGTTATAGGTTATAGGTTTAGGATAAGGTTTAGGTTATAGGTTTTGGGGTTTGGGAATAGTTTTAGGTTATAATTATAGGTTTAGGTTAGGTTATAGGTTAAGGTTTCGGGATTTGAGTTTTGGTTTAGGCTAAGGTTTAGGTCTAAGTTTAGGTTTTGGGAATTGAGTTTAGGTTATAGGTTATAGGTTTAGGATAAGGTTTAGGTTATAGGTTTTAGGATTTGAGAATGGGTTCGGGTTTAGGTTAGAAGTTTTCGTTTCGGTTTAGGTTATAGGTTTTGGGATTTGAGAATGGGTTCGGGCTCAGGTTATAGGTTTGGTACAGGTTATAGGTTTCGGTTAAGGTTATAGGTTATAGGTTTAGGATAAGGTTTTAGTTTAGGTTTAGGCAATAGGTTTTGGGATTTGGGAATGGTTTTAGGTTATAAGTATAGGTTTATGTTAGGTTATAGGTTAAGGTTTAGGGATTTGAGTTTAGGTTTAGGTCTAGGTTTATGTTTAGGGAATTGAGTTTAGGTTATTGGTTATAGGTTTAGGTTAAGGTTTAGGTTTAGGTTGTAGGTTTTAGGATTTGAGAATGGGTTCGGGTTTAGGTTATATGTTTTAGTTTTGGTTTAGGTTATAGGTTTTGGGATTTAAGAATGGGTTCAGGTTTAGGTTATAGGTCTTGGGTTTGGTTTAGGTTATAGGTTTCGGTTAAGGTTATAGGTTATAGGTTTGGGATAAGGTTTAAGTTATAGGTTTTGGGATTTGGGAATAGTTTTAGGTTATAAGTATAGGTTTAGATTAGGTTATAGGTTAAGGTTTAGGGTTTGAGTTTAGGTTTAGGCTAAGGTTTAGGTCTAGGTTTAGGTTTTGGGAATTAAGTTTAGGTTATAGGTTATAGGTTTAGGATAAGGTTTAGGTTTAGGTTTAGGTTATAGGTTTTAGGATTTGAGAATGGGTTCGGGTTTAGGTTTTAGGTTTTGGTTTTGGTTTAGGTTATAGGTTTCGGTTAAGGTTATAGGTTATAGGTTTAGGATAAGGTTTAGGTTTAGGTTTAGGTTATAGGTTTTGGGATTTGGGAATAGTTTCAGGTTATAATTATAGGTTTAGGTTAGGTTATAGGTTAAGGTTTCGGGATTTGAGTTTAGGTTTAGGTCTAAATTTAGGTTTTGGGAATTGAGTTTAGGTTATAGGTTATAGGTTTAGGATAAGGTTTAGGTTTAGGTTTAGGTTATAGGTTTTAGGATTTGAGAATGGGTTCGGGTTTAGGTTATAGGTTTTCATTTCGGTTTAGGTTATAGGTTTTGGGATTTGAGAATGGGTTCGGGCTCAAGTTATAGGTTTTGGTTTTGGTTTTGGTTATAGGTTTTGGTTAAGTTTATAGGTTATAGGTTTAGGATAAGGTTTTAGTTTAGGTTTAGGCTATAAGTTTTGGGATTTGGGAATGGTTTTAGGTTATAAGTATAGGTTTATGTTAGGTTATAGGTTAAGGTTTAGGGATTTGAGTTTAGGTTTAGGTCTAGGTTTATGTTTAGGGAATTGAGTTTAGGTTTTAGGTTTTAGGTTTAGGTTAAGGTTGTAGGTTTTAGGATTTGAGAATGGGTTCGGGTTTAGGTTATATGTTATAGTTTTGGTTTAGGTTATAGGTTTTGGGATTTGAGAATGGGTTCGGGTTTAGGTTGTAGGTTTTGGTTTTGGTTTAGGTTATAGGTTTGGGTTAAGGTTGTAGGTTATAGGTTTGGGATAAGGTTTAAGTTATAGGTTTTGGGATTTGGGAATAGTTTTAGGTTATAAGTATAGGTTTAGATTAGGTTATAGGTTAAGGTTTAGGGTTTGAGTTTAGGTTTAGGCTAAGGTTTAGGTCTAGGTTTAGGTTTTGGGAATTGAGTTTAGGTTATAGGTTATAGGTTTAGGAAAAGGTTTAGGTTTAGGTTTAGGTTATAGGTTTTAAGATTTGAGAATGGGTTCGGGTTTAGGTTATAGGTTTTGGTTTTGGTTTAGGTTATAGGTTTCGGTTAAGGTTATAGGTTATAGGTTTAGGATAAGGTTTAGGTTTAGGTTTAGGTTATAGGTTTTGGGATTTGGGAATAGTTTCAGGTTATAATTATAGGTTTAGGTTAGGTTATAGGTTAAGGTTTCGGGATTTGAGTTTAGGTTTAGGCTGAGGTTTAGGTCTATGTTTAGGTTTTGAGAATTGAGTTTAGGTTATAGGTTATAGGTTTAGGATAAGGTTTAGGTTATAGGTTTTAGGATCTGAGAATGGGTTCGGGTTTAGGTTATAGGTTTTCGTTTCGGTTTAGGTTATAGGTTTTGGGATTTGAGAATGGGTTCAGGCTCAAGTTATAGGTTTCGGTTTTGGTTTAGGTTATAGGTTTCGGTTAAGGTTATAGGTTATAGGTTTAGGATAAGGTTTTAGTTTAGGTTTAGGCTATAGGTTTTGGGATTTGGGAATGGTTTTAGGTTATTAGTATAGGTTTATGTTAGGTTATAGGTTAATGGTTAGGGATTTGAGTTTAGGTTTAGGCTAAGGTTTAGGTCTAGGTTTATGTTTAGGGAATTGAGTTTAGGTTTTAGGTTATAGGTTTTGGATAAGGTTTAGGTTTAGGTGTAGGTTTTAGGATTTGAGAATGGGTTCGGGTTTAGGTTATATGTTTTAGTTTTGGTTTAGGTTATAGGTTTTGGTATTTGAGAATGGGTTCGGGTTTAGGTTGTAGGTTTTGGTTTTGGTTTAGGTTATAGGTTTCGGTTAAAGTTATAGGTTATAGGTTTGGGATAAGGTTTAAGTTATAGGTTTTGGGATTTGGAAATTGTTTTAGGTTATAAGTATAGGTTTAGATTGGGTTATAAGTTAAGGTTTAGGGTTCGAGTTTAGGTTTAGGCTAAGGTTTACGTCTAGGTTTAGGTTTTGGGAATTGAGTTTAGGTTATAGGGTATAGGTTTAGGATAAGGTTTAAGTTTAGGTTTAGGTTATAGGTTTTAGGATTTGAGAATGGGTTCGGGTTTAGGTTATTGTAACACCCTGAAAATCCGGAGTCGTGTAGAAACCCGACTCCCGAGTTCAAGACCATCACTTATGCAACAAATATGATTATGATTCAATGTTGTCTGAGTTAGAGCATTCACATGAGTAAGATTATACCAAAACTTCAATTCATACTCCAGATCCAGTGATAAAACGCAAGCAGAAGACTAAAGAATATATATATCACTGTATGAAAACAAAATAATCTCGAACTGTCTCCAAAGTATGAATACATCACTAAGTCTCATATACACGTCATAAACCAAAAATAAATGTCAGGTGATAGTCCAACTAGCATGTCCCGCTGATCCAGGCCACCTACGCAAAGCCATCAGAGAACTGCATATACGAGAACTCATCCTGGTCCTCATAGTAATCCGGCTCCGCATCCTAAATCGCCTCATCACCTGCATCTAAGACAGAGTCTGGTAAGTGTTGCAATGTAACATCCTGAAATTCGGGAGGTTGAGCAAAAACCCAACTCCCGAGTTCCAAAATGTTATTTATGCAACATAGATATGTATGATTGAATGTTGTCTGTGATAATGTATTAAACATGAGTGAGATTAATCCAGAACAGCATATTATACTCCAGAGACAGTTAAATTTACGAGCGGAAGACTGTGATAGTATGTATAACATATATAAACTGTTGTATGTCTCTAGAGTGTGAACATGTTACCAGGTCATATACATACATGTATACTTCAAAAGTAAACAAAAGAATATACATGAGTGCTCTAAAAATATAAAATAACAAGTGTCAAGGTATCTAATCAACCTCCCTGTAATCCCGTCAATCAGAACACGCATAAAGGAGGGATCCTCATCATCATCATCAAGTCCAGCTCCACTTCTCAAGCAGCGCCATCATCTGCAATCACAAAAGGGACTGGTGGGTATCTGAAAATACCATCTCGTAACGTGGGAGTGAGTAGCTAACTCAGTGGAATAATAGAGCAAGGATTAATATGTTCTCAAATCAATCATGCGATAATAGTAAAGCAGTAATTCAAACATTCATAATACTGTTGTTAATGCAATTATGACATGACGTGATGTATGCCCTCACCGACGATCTCCCTCATACGGCACCATCTTACGACCGCGGCATGCACACTCTCTAAAGTGCTCCACATCTTCCAGGCACATGCAATGTAATGGTGATATAATTTCTGAGTTGTTATTAGTCCATTCAAACAGCAAGATTGGGAAACTAAGGTACTTCCCTTATATCAATCCCAACACAGATCCTGTCTAGGGTCGTCACTCCTAGTAATCTCATACGATGTATATTTTGTAGGTCGCTGTAAGGGCTGCTAGGGCTGTTGCACGCACTCGTTGCTCCGATCCCCCATCACCTTATCAATACAGGCCTACTGTACTCTACTGCTACTGAAGGGTCGTCGCCTCCCGTAGACTCAGAATACGCTCGCGGTCACTACAAAGGACTCGTCGCCTGATCAGTGTAGGCCGACAGTAAGAATATAGTGTCCCATACCACCATAATCTGCTCACGAGACTAGGTGTTCACTGGTCACTACGGGGAGGTTTGTGGCCCCAGCGTAGGCCGATAGCTCGAGCACGGTGTCCCATACCACCATGCCCGGCTCATGAGTCTTCGTGGATCAAGGTACCATGGTTAACAGGATTTACAATGGTAAGTTCAGTACCCTAGGTTCAAGCAGTTATGACTCAAGCTGAACGACATGAAGTACGTAAAACACTTCGTGTGGCCTAACCACTGCTGCCAACTCCAAAACACGGCTCGCGTTCATCGACACGTCGTTCGTGGCAAAGATAAGCTAACTACGAATTCGCTCGGTTACCGACTGCCTGGACTAAGTACCGTCCCAAACATGTGGAATCACATCAGCAAAGCATGTGAAAGAATTAGAAATGAAATACCACCATATGAGTATGTTAACACATGTTGTAACATACAACTTAAGCAAATCACCTGATACATGCCTTTCACACATATAATGAAATTATGCATATCGTCAACATATAGGAAATCATTTCCATCAGCAAATTAATTGAGAATTCAATCTCAAACTAAATCATAATGAAATCACCAAGCACATGTTATAACATACACCTTACGTGAATCATCAAGCACATGCATTTCATTCATATAATGAAATCATGCATGTGGCTAACATGTAAGAAATCATTCACATCAGCATATCAATTGAGAAACTAATCTCAAACTAATCCATAACATCATTTCATTCAATACATACTAATACAAGCATTAATACAAACACTTACACTACACACTTAAGTCTACATATAGTATGTCGACCCGAAGTGCGCATTTAGGCGAATCTCTTCACCAAACTAATTATGCACGCATTCCTAACATTCTAATGCGACAAGAAATCATGTCAATCACATCAGCAAAATATGAATGAAATCAGTACTTCCTACAAATGACTAAAATGCCCTAAATCTCATATTCTTTGCCGGTTTACGAAACAGGAAACGGACAGCATGTTGTACATGTCAAACGGCGTTACCATCAATAATCTACTATTAAACGACATTGAAAGCTTTGGAAACAATCAATCAAAGCATCTAAAATCTGCATCTTGTCTCTTATAAACGTGTGAATTCGAACGGAGCGTATACGCTTCTTCTACGGCGAATGGAGGACCTGTTTTACAAGATCTATTCACTATCAAGCTATGGAACAGAAGAAACATCAAATCAGCAACTTTCTAGGGTTATTTCTTACCTAAAAATGCAAAGAAATCACCGGCCAGGTGATCGGAGTGTGTTGCTTAGGCACTTGCAGCAGGTGGCACGAGCGGCAAGAAATTCTCTCCTACTCTCTCTCACAAACTCTCACCTTTTCTCTCTCCCAATCTAGGGATTTTTGCAAATTCGGATAGGAGAGAGGAGTGAGGGTTTCAACCCTTTTTATAAGCCCAAACTTGCCCGAAATAGGCTCGGGAACCAGTTTCACTCGAGGGGTAACCAAATCGGGGTTGTTTCAGTCCAAAAGGACATTTCTGGTGGTCCCCTGGCCGAACGCGATCGGACTTAAGCTCATGTATACTGGATCTAGCATACATCAAGTTTTCAGTCCGGCAGGATTCGCAGATCGCACATGGCGGTCCAGTTTCAGTTCAGCGGTCACCGCACGTAGATCAGGCCTGCAAATCTCATGATATGAAATAGAAATTTTTTCTGATCCGAGGGTGTAATTTGGCTAAATTCTGACGGTCAGAACGCTTAATACTGACACGTCAAGTCATGTGCCAGATTTGAATTTCAAATTCCAATTCTGTCCCTATTCGCACTCTCTTCAGTCCGGGCTCAATGAAATAGCCTGTGATTATCGGTTGGACTTGATTTTCAAAATGATTGTCAAGTCCAGCTAGGCGGTCCTAACGGTCTAAGATAGTAGGCATCAGACTTTCGACGCGCGGTCTAGATCCAATACAAAATTTCAAGGTGGTCCAGAGAACAAACCTGCTTAGAGTTTGATCCGAGGTTATAGAGTATTATAGAGTCATACGTTCTACTCAATTTGGGTCTTGTAGAACATATTTAAAGTGATCAGGGACTGTTTCCCAGCTACTCCAACGTTGCGCTAGCTAACTTATGTTAAGTTTCTAAAGGAATTAATCCTAAGTGGTTTCTTTGGCTATGGAATTGGGTTCTGAGCGATTTTCCCGGTGTTTTAATTGACCCACTACCTAAGGACGTCAAATCCCAGATTGGTCAAAATCCGGGGTGTTACATGCAAACACTGTCCCGTAACGTGAGAGTGACTGATCAACTCAATGGAATCATAGAGCAAAGATTAGCATGTTACTAAATCAATCACGCGATAATAGTAAAGTAGGCAATTAGACATTCCTAAATACTGTTGTTAATGCAAGCATGAAATGACATGATGGATGCCCTCACCGACATACTCCCTCATGCGGCACCATCTGCATCCATGGCATGCTTTCTTCCCACAGTACTCCACATCTTCCAGGCACATGCAGTGCGATGTGGATATGATTACCAAGTTGTTATTAGTCCTTTCATACAGCAGTATTGGGAAACTAAGGTACCTTCCTTATATCAATCCCAACACAGATCCCATCTAGGGTCGTCACTCCTAGTAATCTCATACGATGTTATATTTGTAGCTCACTGCAAGGGTTGTTGCTCGCACTCATTGCACCGCTCCCCCATCACCTTATCAATACAGGACTATTGTATTCTTGTTGCTACGGAAGGGTCGTCACCTCCCATAGACTCAGAATATGCTAGAGGTCACTACAAAGGGCTCGTCACCAATCAGAGTAGGCCGACATCTCGAATGTACTGTCCCATACCACCACAATCGGCTCACAAGTCAAATGTGCTCACTGGTCACTGCGGGGAGGTTTGTGGCCCTAGCGTAGGCCGACGGCTCAACCACGGTGTCCCATACCACCATGCCTGGCTCATGAGTCTTTATCGATCAAAGTACCATGGTTATCAAGGTTTTCAATGGTAAGTTCAGTACCCTAGGTTCAAGTAGTTATGACTTATACAGGGTGAACATACAATGGCTAGTCGGGTTACTCGAGGAGCTCGACTAGTACGACGGCACCTCAGGTTGAATGACATGAAGTGCATAAAACACTTCGCATGGCCTAACCACTGCCGCCAACCCAAAGCACGACTCACGTTCGTCGACGCGTCCTTCGTGGTAGATAGAAGCCAACCACGAATTCAATCCATTATCGACTGCCTGGACTAGCCCCAAAGATTTGTAAACAACGTCAAAGATCATATGAGAGTAATAGAAATGAATTACAACAATACAAGCATGTTGACAACATGTTATAACATACAATGTAAGCAAATCAACTAACACATATATTCCATACATATAAAGTAATCAATTCATATAGGCAACATGGTGGAAATCATATACATCATCATGTTGATTGAGAATTCAATCTCAAAACAAATCTACAACACCATTTACTCAAAACACACTAATACAAACATTTATACAAACACTTAATCTACACACTTTAGTCTACATAGCGTATGTCGACTCAAAGTGCGCATTAGGGCGAATCTCTTCACTAAACAGATCATGCATGCATTTCTAATATCATAATACGACAAATACCCATGGTAATCATTATTTCCCGTACGCATACAGTATTTCCTACAAATACCTAAAATACCCTAAATCTCATATTTCCCGTACGCAGTCGAAATGGAAAACGAACAGCATGTTCTACATGTCAAACGGCATTCTCTTCAATAATCTACTATTAAACGACATTGAAAGCTTTGAAATCAGTCAATCAAAGCGTCTAAAATCCTCACTTTTCACCTTAGACGTGTATCGATTCGAATGGAACGACAACGCTTCGTCAACGGCGTTATGGCGACCTAATGCACAAGATACATAAGTTACTTTGCTATTTGAATCAAAAGAATCCTTAAAACAGCTATAGGTTAGGGTTTTCTAACCTAGAAATGAGTTGGAAATCACCGGGAAAGTGATTTGAATGCGGTGCTTTGGTACATGCAATAGCTGGTGCAAGTGTCAGGTAATCTCTCCCACAACTCTCTCACAATCTCTCAATTTTTCTCTCTCTTTCTAGGGTTCAATCCAAATTCGGATGGGAGAGATGAGAGGGTTTAAAGCCCTTATATAGGCTAAAACCTAACCTAAATAGACTTGGGATAAGGGTATACTTGAGTTATAACCAAATCGAAACTTTTTCGATCTAAAAGAGTGTTTCGGGAGGTCCCCTGGCCGAACGCGGTCGGACTTAAGCTCATGTACATTGGATCCTGCTCACAGCATATTTTCAGACCGGTAGAGTTCCCAGATCGCATGTGGCGGTCCAGTTTCAGTTCAGCGGTCACGGAGACTTGATTCGGGAGTCCAAGTACACTGCCCTGAATGAGAAATATTTCCTGATCCGAGGGTGTATTTGGGTCAGATTCCGACGGTCTGATTGCTTATACTGATCCCACAAACGAAACGTGCCAGATTCATTTAAATCCTATTTAAATTTTAATGAATTTCACTCTTTCTCACACTCCCTGCTCCAGGCTCAATGAAATAGCCTCAGAGCATCAGTTGGGCTTGATTTTTGAAACGATTGTCAAGTCCGGCTAAGCGGTCATAACGGTCTAAGATTGTAGATATCGAACTTCTGACGCGCGGTCTAAATCCAATATGAAGTTTCAGAGGGTTCCTGAGAGCAAATGGGTTTAGAGTTTGATCCTAAATTTCAGGGTATTATAGCGTCATTGATTCTACAAGTTTTGGATCTTGCAGAACGTATTTAAAGCGATCGCACTGATTTCACAGCTATTCTAGTATAGCGCTAGTTAACTTACGCTTATTTCTAAAAGAATTAATTCTAAGGGACTTTTGATCAAGTTGGTACTCGAGTCTCTGTACGGATTTTTTCGAGACGTTACAATCTACCCCCCTTAACAATAAATTTCATCCTCGAAATTTATACCTTTTCGTACTCCTCGAGAAGCTGTGGGTAGTTCTTTCTGATCTTGGCTTTCGTCTCCCAAGTAACCTCTTCCTCAGAGTGATGCGTCCACAACACCTTCACAAGGGGGATGACCTTGCTACAAAGTACCTGCTCCTTCCTGTCTAGTATACGCGCCAGTCGCAGTATATAAGTAACATCCTCACCTAACTGCACCTCCTCCCATCTGATGATATGGGAAGGATCAGAAACGTATTTCTTCAGCATGGAAACATGAAATACGTTGTGTACACTCGCGAGAGACGTAGGCAAAGCCAGACGATAAGCCACTGCACCCACACGGTCAAGAATCTGTAATGGACCAATGAATCGCAGTGCTAGTTTCCCCTTCTTCCCGAACCGAAGGACTCCCTTCATATGGGAAACTCTCAAAAACACGTGATCCCCAACCGCAAACTCTAGCGGGGGCCGTATCGTATCGGCATAACTCTTCTATCTGCTCTGTGCTGTAAGAAGCCGGCGTCTAATGATTTCAATCTTCTCCGACGTCACCTGCACTATCTCTGGGCCTATCAATCTGTGCTCACCGACCTCTGCCCAGCAATGCGGTGCTCGGCAAGGTCGCTCATATAAGGCCTCATAAGGTGCCATACCGATACTCGCCTAGAAACTGTTGTTGTACGCGAACTCTGCATATGCAAAACAATTATCCCAACTGTCCTTGAAATCCAACGCGTAAGCCCGTAGCATGTCCTCTAGAATATGGTTCACCCGCTCTGTCTGTCCGTCTGTCTGTAGGTTGAAGGCAGTACTGAACTTCAACTTCACACTCATAGCCTCCTGAATGCGAGTCCAGAAAATAGAAGTAAAGCACGTGTCTCTGTTCGACACAATCTCTAAGGGAACTCCATGCAGACACACGATCTCTCTGATATATAGCCTGGCTAACTCGTCTGCAGAGTTCGTGACTCTGATCTGTAGGAAGTGCGCCGACTTCGTCAGACGGTCGACGATCACCCAAATAGAATCATGTCCCTTCCTAGTCTTCGACAGTCTTGAAATGAAATCCATGGAAATAAGTCCCACTTCCACTCAGCTATAGGTATAGGCTGAAGGAGACCAGGGGGTCGGCGATGCTCTGCCTTCACTTGCTAGTAAGTGAGACAACGGGACACGAAATCTGTGATGTGGGTCTTCATGCCATTCCACCAATGGGTCCTCCTCAAGTCACGATACATCTTGGTGCTGCCCGGATGCATCGCAAGTTTAGAACTATGTGCAGCCTCGAGAATCTCTCGTCTCAAGTCAGGGATATCTGGGACGCATAGGCGGCCACGATAACATAAGCCCCCATCCGTGCCAACTTGCCACTCAGCGTTTGCATCATCACTGGCCTGCTCTCGAAGCTCAGTCAGACGCGCATCATCCCTCTACACCTCGATGACTCTGTCATCAATAAGTGATCGCACCTGCACATGTGCGATAAACTCATATGGCTCCTCCACAGTGAGTTTATGCTCAAAGTCTCACAAAAACTCAACCATATCTCACTCAGCAACCATAAGCGGAGCCGCAAACTTTATCGCCTTCTTGCGGCTCAACACGTCAGCCACAAGGTTCACCTTGCCAGGATGGTAGGAGACTTCGAACTTGAAGTCCTTCAAAGTCTCCATCCATCGCCTCTGCCTCATATTCAGATCTCGCTGTGTGAATATGTATCTAAGGCTCTTGTGCTCGCAAAAGAGCTCGAACTCCTCTCCGTAGAGGTAATGTCTCCAGAGCTTCAATGTGAAAATGACGGCTGCCAACTCAAGATCGTGTGTAGGGTAATTCTCCTCGTGCTTCCTTAATTGTCTCGAAGCATACGAAATTACCATGTCCTTCAGCATAAGGACACAACCCAGACCAATGCTAGACGCGTTAGTGTATATCGTGTATCTAACACCTTGCTCTGGCAATACTAGCACAGGGGCGGACGTCAACCGGTCCTTCGGCTCCTGAAAAGCTGTCTCCTCCTTTTCATTTTAGACGAACTTCACATCCTTCCGTGTCCACTGAGATAGAGATCTGGCGATCTTCGAGAAATCTTGAATGAAACGTCGATAGTAGCTTGCCAAACCTAAGAAACTCCTCACCTCAGTGACAGAACCAGGCTGCTCCCAGTCCTGAACTGCAGCTACCTTAGCTAGTTCAACTGTCATCCCATCCTTGGACACCACATGCCCTATGAACTTCACTTCCTCCTTCCAGAAGTCGCACTTCTTATACTTTGCGAACAACTGATGCTGCCTCAGCGTATCCAGGACCAATCGCAAGTGCTCCTCATGCTCCTCTCGACTCCTGGAGTATACTAAAATATCGTCGATGAACACATTGACGAATCGATAGAGGAATAGCCGAAATACCCTATTCATCAGATCTATGAACATGGCTGGTGCGTTCGTAAGACCAAACGACATCACGAGGAACTCGTAGTGGCCAAAACTGGTCCTGAAAGCGGTCTTCTGCACGTCCTCATCCCTGACGCACAACTGGTGATATCCTGACTGCAGTTCAATCTTTGAGAAGTACTGCACTCCTCTCAGCTGATCAAACAAGTCATCTATCCTGGGCAAGGGATATCTATTCTTCATCGTAATCTGGTTCAACCTGCGATAATCAATACATAATCGCAGTGAACCATCCTTCTTCTTTGCAAACAGCACCGGTGCTTCCCAAGGAGACACACTCGGTCGTATAAAGCCAAACTACAACAGATCATCAATCTGTTTTCTCAACTCCTCCATCTCACATGGTGTCATGCAATACGTTGGCAGTGAGATGGGCGTGGAACCAGGTACCAGATCGATATTAAAATCAATCTCTCACTGAGGTGGCAACCCAAGAATCTTTCTGAACAGATCCTCATAGTCACGAACTACTGGCGTGCACTTAAGTGTCGGGGCATCAACATCCCGCAATAAAGAAGCGTAGCTAAGTACTCGAAAGGGGAGATTTACCCACACTGGAAATGTAAAGGATGTGCCCTCCGGCTCGTAGACTGTCACTATACGGGTCTCGCAGTCAATCTCGGCCCTCCCTGCAGTCAGCCAATCCATGCCAAGAATGACGTCGAGATAAACAAGAGGGGTCGATGACAAGATCAGTAGCTATTGTCATGCTCCCCAGATCCACCAAACAACCCTCACACATCATGGTGGCATCAGAAAAGGTCCCGTGAGCCGTAAGAACTCGCACCCCATCCATCCTAATAGTCGGTAGCCCAAGACGCCTGACTATGGAATGCGATATCAAAGAAATCGTGGATCTAGTATCCACCATCACAAATATAGGAATACCTCCAATGTGGGCAGTGACCTCAAAGGCCAAGGGCTGAGTAGTCTCTGACTCGGATGCCTCTCCTGTCAAAGCATGTACCCGTGCCTGATGTGGACGGTTCGGCCGCGGTATCATGGGCCATTGAGGCGGCCGGAACGGAGGTACGGGACGTCTGAAGGAAGGATGCGTAGGAGCCGACCGTAAGGGTGGAGTAGATAATGCCTGTAGACAAGGAAGGTTGATCTTCTGCGGTGGCAAAAACTCTTTATCTCTCATCCGAGCGAAACAGCTCCCCACAGTGTGACCTGGTCTCCCACAATAAGAACATGACATCTCGGGGCACCTCATCGGGAGTATTGGCGCTGTAGCCCTAGGAGGAGGGTCGATGCGAGGCCTCTTGCCAACAAATGGCCTGTCCTTCATATCCAGTAGTGGCCTAGCAACCATAGGGCCACGAGATCGTGCCAGGCGATCCACATCCTTCTCTGCCCGCATAGACATGTGTATCAGCTCTGCATAGGAAGGTATGCTGACACAACACATCTTCGACTGAATGTCTAGTCGCAAGCCCTCAGAAAATTGTCGTATGTGCATCTGCTCATCAGCAAGTATTGTCGGGACGTATCTGCCCAACTCTATAAACCGATGCTCATACTCTATAACGATCATGCCTCCCTGCCTGAGGCATAGAAACTCATTCTCCCTCTTGTGCCTGTAAGTCTGGGGATAGTATTTCTCGTAGAAACGGAATTCGAATGCTGCCCAAGTCCAGATGTAGCCAGCAAAAACCGTCCGTAATACACTATCCCACCATAAGCTGGCCTCTCGCTCGAACATGAACGTAGCCAACTCAACCTGCTCAGACTCTAAGCAGTGCAGCATCCTCAAAATCTTCGACATACGGTCGAGCCAATACGCGGCCTCCTCGGGTTTGTGAGAACCCGTAAAAGTAGGAGGTCGTAAATGATGGAATCGCTTAAGTAGGACCCGTGTATCAGCAGTATGCCCTGTAGGGTAAGAAGATGGTGCAGGATGAGCTATGCCCTCATCCTGAGTCGAAGTACCAGCATCCTCAGCTGGATGCACAGATGGTGCAGGTGGAGTCGCACTCCCACCCTGGGCTAAGGCCCCTGCTATAGTCGTCAAAAGCTGCTGATGCTGCTGGTGCATCATGATCATCAACTGCTCAAACCTATCAGGAGGTGGAGTAGGCGGAGGCACATGCTGCGTCGAAGAAGACGCACGATATTGCTCTCTGACTGGCGGTGTGAAAGGTGGTGGTCCAGCTGTAGGACCTGCAGAAGGTTGGGACTCAGGCACAGCCTCACGTATCAGGCCCATAGTAGGGTCCGTATGCTCATCACTCTAGGGAGGAACCCGATCCATAGGCTCTCCCAGTGTAAGGCGTGCCATACTCCTAGTCACCTTAGGTGGCATTCCCTATATTCAAAATAGGACACAACCTTGTCAGTTTCAGCAACAGCACAAATACACCACCACACAATCATTCACTTAACAAGCCAAAGAAATTTCACGCATTTCATTAAATCAAAATTCTTCACAATACAAGAGATATATCTTTACATGCATCATGACAAGAAACACATGGAAAAATAAGTTAGCCAGAACTACAACTGCAACTTAAGCTAACTACTAGCCTTCTCAGGCTTATATACATAGAGCAGGAAACGAACTAACTACAACCGACAAACGTCTAAAATCTAATTGCTAGTCTGAGTCTGGCGATGGAGGAGGAGCACCCTTATCCTTCAGACAACATAGGATGGCCTTCAAGGTGCGAGTCACCTTGCTAAATTTTTGTTTCATAACGGCCTTGGTATCCTCAAGATCTTATTTCACCTCGGCCCTGAGTTCTTAGACTTCCCGTCGCAAGGCAACCTGACTCTCCTCAAGTCGGGCTATGTGAGCACCCTAGCAGCCCGCGTCGCAGGAGGAGGGCTCTCATCAGTATCCTGAGCCTCTTCTTCTTCTTCTTCTTAGACTTCTTCCTCTATCTCTGCCCCAGCTTCTTCTTAACCTGTATCCTCCTCACTATCATACTCGCCCTCACTGTCATCATCAAGATGAGCCTCACGCTGCCGAGGCCCTATCTTCATCTGGTTCATGGTAGCCTCATCAATGAAATGAATCGGCACAGGCAACTCTGTCCCAAGTCTGTAAGCAAAGTCAAGTGTAATCCTGCATATGAGCCGGCCAAAAGGAAGTGACTCAGACGTTCTTCTCAACTTCGCTATGAGGATGATCTGTCGCAACACAAAGGTGGGCATGCACACATTCTCTCCCTGGCCCACTTGATGCAAGAAGTCGACCATGAGACGCATACATTCACTGTGGTTGGTCGACCTAGGATACACATTGAACGTGCAAATGTGGTGCAACAGGCGAAAATCATCTGACATATGGGACGCTAAGAGGCTCTTGTTATGATACCACGGAACCAAACCACCACATAAAAATCTGGTGTGACGATTTTGCTCACGTACACTCCTCAAGTTCTTAGCACTTGGATGTACCTCGTCGAGAGGCACATCCAAAAGGCGAGCTATCAACCGAACATCTATCATGGCTTCCCGGTCTCTATCAAAGGGAATCCTGAACTGCAATGGGTCCAACGTAGGATCCCGAATATGAGCATAGAAGGCACAAACAATGCTCACGTTCGCTCGAGACTGAGCTTTAAAGAGCGGACCCCACCTGACAGCTTCAATGTGCTCAAACAATAGATATTCACAAAAGAGCCGCTCATCCACATGCACCTCAAACAGAACCTTACGATCAGCATATGCACTGTGAGCCAAGTCTGCCAACAATGCTGGCCCTATGTGAGTATGGGGATCCAAATTCCACTTCATATGTAGCTCTCTCCCAACACTTGGACTAGCGACGACACTTAAGCTAGCGGCGCCACCTCTCGGCTTCCTCGATCGTGAAGGGTGACTAGGCCCAGCTTCATCTGTGGTGGTCTTCCTCTTTCCCATGAGAGAGAGGATGGTGGAAAGGGAGAAAAAGGCTAAAATAGCCTCTAACAAAGCCATGGAAAATGAGGGAAATGAGGAGAAATGGCTGCCCTAAAGGGAAGAAATAAATCTAGGTCCTATAGAGGGGTGGAATAGGCTCCCAAAGGCTGGATTTTTAAAGGGAAAAGAACAAAATAGGTTGGGATGGAGGCTCACACGACTTTCAGCCTTCAATGGAGGATGTGGGAGCTCCAAATGACAAAAATGGAGAGGAAAGGGAGTACCTATAGCTGTGGATGATGGATTGGCGTCGGTTGTGACTGAAAATGAGAATGAAGGTGGTTTGAAATGGGTTTTGAAAGAGGAGGCAACAAAAACATGGAGAAAGGAAAGCTTGGGGGACATTTTTGTGAATGAGGTAGGGCTTTGGGGATGATTTAAGGGACGAACCACATATAGGAGGCCTCCCCTAACCACCTAAGAGCGTCGGCCCGACGCCCAGCCCGAGTGGGGCCCACTGGACGGCGAGGTCCTCGCCGAACCGGCAAGGCCCTCGCCGGTCAAAGTTAAATCCGGCGATGGCCGGCCTATTGGGCGTGGTCCCCCTATCCTGTAGGACTCAAAAACAAGTGGTTCCTACCTTGGATCATTCTTGAATAGCATGGATAGGCCAACGACACCATTTCGCACCATTTCGGATCACTTCGGGTACTACCTAAAGCACATTCACATTTAGCAATTTTGAACGGCTGGGATTGAGTCCAGAGAGGTCTAGACCGATCCACACATGATCTAGAAGTGATCCAGGGTCGTTTCATGCGACCACGGATGCACACGGACTCGATCAAAATGATTGATTTGCATAAACTTCGCCAATTGGCGAAACTGAAGTCCTACGAGTGTTTCTAGGTTTTTCTCACACCCACCTAAGTCAAGAGAGCGACAGCGTACGTCGTGTGGCCATAACCCAGGTCCGGTTTAATCCAAATCATGCTCTGATACCAACTTGTAACACCCTAAAAATCGAGGGTCGTGTAGAAACCCGACTCCCGAGTTCCAGACCATCACTTATGCAATAAATATGATTATGATTTAATGTTGTCTGAGTTAGAGCATTCACTTGAGTAAGTTTATACCAAAATTGCAATTCATACACCAGATCCAGTGATAAAACTCAAGCGGAAGACTGAAGATTATATATATCACTGTATGAAAATAAAATAATCTCGAACTGTCTCCAAAGTATGAATACATCACTGAGTCTCATATACACGTCAAAAACTAAAAATAAATGTCAGGTGATAGTCCAACTAGCATGTCCTGCTGATCCAGGCCACCTACGCAAAGCCTTTGGAGAACTGCATATACGAGAACTCGTCCTGGTCCTCATAGTAATCTGGCTCCGCGTCCTGAATCATCTCATCACCTGCATCTAAGACAGAGTCAGGTAGGTGTTGCAAACACCGACTCGTAATGTGAGAGTGAGTGATCAACTTAGTGGAATCATAAAGTAAAGATTAGCATGTTATCAAATCAATCACGTGATAATAGTAAAGCAGGCAATCATACATTCTTAAATACTGTTGTTAATGCAAGCATGAAATGACATGATGGATGCCCTCACCGACATACTCCCTCATGCGGCACCATCTGCGTCCGCGGCATGCTTTCTTCCCACAGTGCTCCACATCTTCCAGGCACATGCAGTGCGATGTAGATATGATTACCAAGTTGTTATTAGTCCTTTCATACAACAGTATTGGGAAACTAAGGTACCTTCCTTATATCAATCCCAACACAGATCCCGTCTAGGGTCGTCACTCCTAGTAATCTTATACGATGTTATATTTGTAGGTCGCTGCAAGGGCTGCCAAGGCTGTTGCTCGCACTCGTTGCATCGCTCCCCCATCACCTTATCAATACAGGCCTATTGTACTCATGTTGCTACGGAAGGGTCGTCGCCTCCCATAGACTCAGAATAAGCTCGAGGTCACTACAAAGGGCTCGTCACAAATCACTGTAAGCTGACAGCTTGAATGTAGTGTCCCATACCACCACAATCGGCTCATGAGTCAAATGTGCTCACTGGTCACTACGGGGAGGTTGGTGGCCCCAGCGTAGGCCGACAGCTCGACCACGGTGTCCCATACCACCATGCCCGGCTCATGAGTCTTTATGGATCAAGGTACCATGGTTATCAGGGTTTTCAATGGTAAGTTCAGTACCTTAGGTTCAAGCAGTTATGACTCATACAGGGTGAACATATAATGGCCAGTCGGGTTACTTGACGAGGTCGACTAGTACGAGCGCACCTCAGGTTGAACGACATGAAGTGCATAAAACACTTCACGTGGCCTAACCACTACCGCCAACCCAAAACATGACTCGCGCTCGTCGACGCGTCCTTCGTGGTAGAGAGAAGCCAACCACGAATTCAATCCATTACCAACTGCCTGGACTAGTCCATAGCCCCAAACATTTGTAAACAACGTCAAGGATCATATGAGAGTAATAGAAATGAAATACAACAATACAAGCATGTTGACAACATGTTATAACATACGATGTAAGCAAATCAACCAACACATATTCCATATATATAAAGCAATCAATTCATATAGGCAAGATGGTGGAAATCATATACATCATCATGTTGATTGAGAATTCAATGTCAAAACAAATCTACAACACCATTTACTCAATACATACTAATACAAACATTTATACAAACACTTAATCTACACACTTTAGTCTACATAGCGTATGTCAACTCAAAGTGCGCATTAGGGTGAATCTCTTCACCAAACAGATCATGCATGCATTTCTAATATCATAATATGACAAATACCCATGGCAATCATTTTAGCAAAATACGGACGTATACAGTATTTCCTACAAATACCTAAAATACCCTAAATCTCATATTTTCCGTACGCAGTCGAAATGGAAAACGAACAACATGTTCTACATGTCAAACGGCGTTCTCTTCGATAATATACTATTAAACGACATTGAAAGGTTTGAAATCAGTCAATCAAAGCGTCTAAAATCCTCACTTTTCGCCTTAGACGTGTATCGATTCGAATGGAACGACAACGCTTCGTCAACGGCGTTATGGCGACTAATGCACAAGATACATAAGCTACTTCGCTATTTGAATCGAAAGAATCCTTAAACAGCCATAGGTTAGGGTTTTCTTACCTAGAAATGAGTCAAAAATCACTGAAAAAGTGATTTGAATGCAGTGCTTTGGTACGTGCAATAGCTGGTGCAAGTGTCAGGTAATCTCTCCCACAACTCTCTCACTGTAACATCCTGAAAATCGGGGGGTCGAGCAAAAACCCAACTCCCGAGTTCCAAAATGTTATTTATGCAACATAGATATGTATGATTGAATGTTGTCTGTGATAATGTATTAAACATGTGTGAAATTAAGCCAGAAAAGCATATCATACTCCAGAGACAGTTAAATTAACCAGCGGAAGTCTGTAATAGTATGTATAGCATATATAAACTGTTGTATGTCTCCAGAGTGTGAACATGTTACCAGGTTATACACATACATGTATACTCCAAAAGTAAATGAAACGAATATACATGAGTGGGCTAAAAATATAAAATGACAAATGTCAAAGCATCTAATCAACCTCCCTGTAATCCCGTCGATCAGAACACGCATAAAGGAGGAATCCTCCTCATCATCATCAAGTCCAGCTCTGCCTCGCAGGCCGCGCCATCATCTGCAATCACAAAAAGGTCTGGTGGGTGTCCAGGAACACCGTCCCGTAACGTGGGAGTGAGTAGCTAACTCAGTGGAATAATAGAGCAAGGATTAACATGTTCTCAAATCAATCATGCGATAATAGTAAAGCAGTAATTCAAACATTCCTAATACTGTTGTTAATGCAATTATGACATGACGTGATGTATGCCCTCACCGACGATCTCCCTCATACGGCAACATCTTACGACCGCGGCATGCCACACTCCCTAGAGTGCTCCACATCTTCCAGGCACATGCAATGCTATGGTGATATGATTTTCGAGTTATTATTAGTCCATTCAAACAGTAGGATTGGGAAACTAAGGTACTTCCCTTATATCAATCCCAACACAGATCCTGTCTAGGGTCGTCACTCCTAGTAATCTCATACGATGTATATTTCGTAGGTCGCTGCAAGGGCTGCCAGGGCTGTTGCACGCACTCGTTGCTCCGCTCCCCCATCACCTTATCAATACAGGCCTACTGTACTCTACTGCTACTGAAGGGTCGTCGCCTCCCGTAGACTCAGAATACGCTCGCGGTCACTACAAAGGACTCGTCGCCTGATCAGTGTAGGCCGACAGCTAGAATATAGTGTCCCATACCACCATAATCTGCTCACGAGACTAGGTGCTCACTGGTCACTACGGGGAGGTTTATGGCCCCAGCGTAGGCCGACAGCTCGACCACGGTGTCCCATACCACCATGCCCGGCTCATGAGTCTTTATGGATCAAGGTACCATGGTTAACAGGGTTTACAATGGTAAGTTCAGTACCCTAGGTTCAAGCAGTTATGACTCATACAAGGTGAACATACATCGGCCAGTCGGGTTACTTAACGGGCTCGACTAGCGTGATCGCATCTCAAGTCGAACGACATGAAGTGCGTAAAACACTTCGCGTGGTCTAACCACTGCCGTCAACTCCAAACACGACTCGCGTTCATCGACGCGTCGTTCGTGGCGAAGATAAGCTAACCACGAATTCGCTCGGTTACCGACTGCCTGGACTAGGCATAGTCCCAAACAATCATAGAATCACATCAGCAGTTGTGTAAGGGTAATGGAAATGAAATACAACCATGAGAGCATGTTAACACATGTTATTACATACAACTTAAGCAAATCATCGTACACATGTCTTTCACACATATAATGAAATTAAGCATGTCGCCAACATATAGGAAATCCTCTCCATCAACATATTAATTGAGAATTCAATCTCAAAGTAAATCATAAGGAAATCATCAAGCACATATTATAACATACAGCTTAAGCGAATCGTCAAGCACATGCATTTCATTCATATCATGAAATCATGCATATGGCTAACATGTAGGAAACCATTCACACCAGCATATTAATTGAGAAATCAATCTCAAACTAATTCATAACACCATTTAATTCAATACATACTAATATAAGCATTTATACAAACACATACACTACACACTTAAGTCTACATATAGTATGTCGACCCGAAGTGTGCATTTAGGCGAATCTCTTCGCCAAACTAATTATGCACGTATTCCTAACATCCTAATGCGACAACATATCATGTCAATCACATCAGCAATATGAATGAAATCTATACTTCCTACAAATGACTAAAATGCCCTAAATCTCATATTCTTCGCTAGTTTACGAAACAGGAAACGGATAGCATGTTGTACATGTCAAACGGCGATGCCGTCGATAATCTACTATTAAACGTCATTGAAAGCTTTGGAAACAGTCAATCAAAGCGTCTAAAATCCGCACCTTTTCCCTTATAGGTGAAGTGATTCGAACGGAGCGTATACGCTTCGTCTACGGCGACTAAGGAACCTGATTTACTAGATTTATCAACTAACAAACTATGGAACTAAAGAAGCATTAAATCAGCAACTTTCTAGGGCATTTTCCTACCTGTAAATGCGGAGAAATCACCGGCAAAGTGATTGGAATACGCCGCTTAAGCACGTGCAGCAACAGTAGGAAAAGCTCTCCCACCTTCTCTCACAAACTCTCACCTTTTCTCTCTCCCAATCTAGGGTTTTTGCAAATTCGGATGGGAGAGAGGAGTGAGGGTTTCAAGCCCTTTTATAAGCCCAAACTTGCCCGAAATAGGCTCGGGAACAAGTTTCACTTGAGGGGTAACCAAATCGGGGCTGTTTCGGTCCAAAAGATGCTTTCTGGTGGTCCCCTGGTCGAATGCGATCGGACTTAAGCTCATGCGTACTAGATCTAGCACGCATTAAGTTTTCAGTCCGGCAGGGTTCGCAGATCGAACGTGGCGGACCAGTTTCAGTTCAGTGGTCACCGCACGTAGATCAGGGCTAGAAGTCTCATAATAATAAATAGAAATTTTTCCTGATCCGAGGGTGTAATCTGGATGAATTCTGACGGTCAGAGCGCTTAATACTGACGTGTCAAGTCGTGTGCCAGATTTGAATTTGAAATTCCAATTCTGTCCCTATTCGCGGTCTCTTCAGTCCGGGCTCAATGAAATAGTCTGTGATTATCGGTTTGACTTGATTTTCGAAATGATTGTCAAGTCCAGCTGGGTGGTTCTAACGGTCTAAGATAGGAAGTATCGGACTTTCGACGCGCGGTCTAAATCCAATACAAGAATTCAAAGTGGTCCAGAGAACAAACCCGCTTAGAGTTTGATCCGAGGTTATAGAGTATTATGAAGTCATACGTTCTACTCGATTTGGGTCTTGTAGAACGTATTTAAAGTAATCAGGGACTGTTTCCCAGCCACTCCAACGTTGCGCTAGCTAACTTATGCTTAGTTTCTAAAGAAATTAATCCTAAGTGATTTCTTTGGCTATGGAATTGGGTTCTGAACGATTTTTCAGGTGTTTTAATTGACCCACTGCCTAAGGACGTCAAATCCCAGATTAGCCAAAATTCGGGGTGTTACACTCACAATCTCTCACTTTTTCTCTCTCTTTCTAGGGTTTAATCCAAATTTAGATGGGAGAGATATGAGAGGGTTTAAAGCCCTTATATAGGTTAAAACCTAACCTAAATAGACTTGGGATAAGGGTATACTTGAGTTATAACCAAATCAGAACTTTTCTGATCCAAAAGAGTGTTTCAGGAGGTCCCGTGGCCGAATGCGGTCAAACTTAAGCTCATGTACATTAGATCCTGCTCACAGCAAGTTTTCAGACTGGTAGAGTTCCCAGATCGCACGTGGCGGTCCAGTTTCAGTTCAACTGTCACGGAGACTCGATCGAGGATTCCAAGTACACTGACCTGAATGAGAAATGTTTCTTGATCCGAGAGTGTATTTGGGTCAGATTCCGACGGTCTAATTGCTTATACTGATCCCACAAATGAAACGTGCTAGATTCATTTAAATCCTATTTAAATTTTAATGAATTTCACTCTTTCTCACACTCCCTGCTCCAGGCTCAATGAAATAGCCTCAGAGCATCGGTTGGGCTTGATTTTTGAAATGATTGTCAAGTCCAGCTAAGCGGTCATAACGGTCTAAGATTGTAGATATCGAACTTCCGACGCGCGGTCTAAATCCAATACGAAGTTTCAGAGGGTTCCTGAGAGCAAACGGGTTTAGAGTTTGATCCTAGATTTCAGGGTATTATAGCATCATTGATTCTACAAGTTTTAGATCTTGCAGAATGTATTTAAAGTGATCAGCACTGATTTCACAGCTATTCTAGTATAGTGCTAGTTAACCTATACTTATTTCTAAAAGAATTAATCCTAAGTGACTTTTGATCGAGTTGGTACTCGAGTCTCCGTACGAATTTTTTAGAGACGTTACAGTTATAGGTTTTGGTTTCGGTTTAGGTTATAGGTTTTTGGATTTGAGAATGGGTTTGGGTTTATGTTATAGGTTTTAGTTTTAGTTTAGGTTATAGGTTTCGGTTAAGGTTATAGGTTATAGGTTTTGGATAAGGTTTAGGTTTAGGTTTAGGCTATAGATTTTGGGATTTGGGAATAGTTTTAGGTTATAAGTATAGATTTAGGTTAGGTTATAGGTTAAGGTTTAGGGATTTGAGTTTAGGTTTAGGTTAAGGTTTAGGTCTAGGTTTAGGTTTAGGGATTTGAGTTTAGGTTATAGGTTATAGGTTTAGGACAAGGTTTAGGTTTAGGTTTTGGTTATAGGTTTTAGGATTTGAGAATGGATTCGTGTTTAGGTTATAGGTTTTGGTTTCGGTTTAGGTTATAAGTTTTAGAATTTGAGAATGGGTTCGGGTTTTGGTTTATGTTTTGGTTTAGTTTATAGGTTTTGGGATTTACGAATGGGTTCGGGTTTAGATTATATGTTTTAGTTTTGGTTTAGGTTATAGGTTATAGGTTTTAGATTAGGTTTAGGTTTAGGTTTAGGTTTAGGTTATAGGTTTTAAGATTTGAGAATGGGTTCAGGTTTAGGTTATATGTTATGGTTTCAGTTTAGGTTATAGGTTTTGGCATTTGAGATAGGGTTCGGGTTTAGGTTATAGGTTTTGGTTTTGGTTTAGGTTATAGGTTTCAGTTAAGGTTATAGGTTATAGGTTTCGGATAAGGTTTAGGTTTTGGTTTAGGTTATAGGTTTTGGGATTTGGGAATAGTTTTAGGTTATAAGTATAGGTTTAGGTTAGGTTTTAGGTTAAGTTTTAGGGATTTGAGTTTAGGTTTAGGCTATAGTTTAGGTCTTGGTTTGGGTTTTGGGAATTGGGTTTAGGTTATAAGTTTAGGAAAAGCTTTTAGTTTAGGTTTAGCTTATAGGTTTTATAATTTGAGAATGGGTTCGGGTTTAGGTTATAGGTTTTGAGATTTGAGAATGGGTTCGGGTTTAGGTTATAGGTTTTGGTTTTGGTTTAGGTTATAGGTTTCGGTTAAGGTTATAGGTTATAGGTTTAGGATAAGGTTTAGGTTTAGGTTTAGGCTATAGGTTTTGGGATTTGGGAATAGTTTTTGGTTATAAGTATAGGTTTAGGTTAGGTTATAGGTTAAGGTTTAGGGATTTGAGTTTAGGTTTAGGCTAAGGTTTAGGTCTAAGTTTAAGTTTAGGGAATTGAGTTTAGGTTATAGGTTATAGGTTTGGGATAAGGTTTAGGTTTAAGTTTGGGATATAGGTTTTAGGATTTGAGAATGGGTTTGGGTTCAGGTTAGAGGTTTTGGTTTCGGTTTAGGTTATAGGTTTTAGGATTTGAGAATGGGTTCGGGTTTAGGTTAAGGTTATAGGTTATAGGTTTCGGTTTAGGTTAAGGTTAGGTTTAGGTTATAGGTTTTGGGATTTGGGAATAGTTTTAGGTTATAAGTATAGGTTTAGGTTAGGTTATAGGTTAAGGTTTAGGGATTGGAGTTTAGGTTTAGGCTATGGTTTAGGTGTAGGTTTAGGTTTAAGGAATTGATTTTAGGTTATAGGTTTAGGGAAAGGTTAGGTTTAGGTTATAGGTTTTGGGATTTGACAATAGTTTTAGGTTATAGGTATAGGTTTTGGTTAGGTTATATATTTTGGGATTTGATAATGGGTTCGGGTTTAGGTTATAGGTTTTGGTTTTGGTTTAAGTTATAGGTTTTCGTTAAGGTTATAAGTTATAGGTTTAGGTTTAGGTTAAGGTTAGGTTTAGGTTATTAGTTTTGAGATTTGGGAATAATTTTAGGTTATAAGTATAGGTTTAGGTTAGGTTATAGGTTTTAGGATTTGAGAATGGGTTCGGGTTTAGGTTATAGGTTTTGGTTTTGGTTTAGGTTATAGGTTTTTGGATTTGAGAATCGGTTCGGGTTTAGGTTAAGGGTGTGGTACCTGAAAATACAAATATAAACACAGCCTGTCCAAATGGCCAGGTCCTTCCAATGCCTTCCATAGGAAATGGATAGCTTCATCATGATAATAACAGTGGTTCCCACATTTTAGGGACCCCCGCTCTTCCGGATAGCTCCGACGCACATCCGGATCTTCTCCATTAATTTCGAGCAAATATATAAACACGGCCTGTCCAAATGGCCAGGCTCCTCTAATGCCGTCCATATGAAATGGACAACTTTATCATGGTCATAACAGTGGTTCCCACCTTATAGGGACCCTGCTCTTCCGAATAGCTTCGACGCACATCCGGGTCTGCTCCATCAATTTCGAGTAAATACATAAACATGGCCTGTCCAAATGGGCAGACCACTCCAATCATGTGCATTCTTGAGTCAAGAGACGTACCAGATGCTTGAATCTGAAATATGTAGCTCCAATCCTCCCACGTGCAACATCCACCTGAAAGAATGCGCATAACTGTCATGCTTGGGTAATCAATACAGGAATCTACAAGTAAAACCATAAAACTAGAGTAAAACTATAAAACTAGATAAATGAAACCCATGTTATAGGTGCTTTGGTTATTCTAATTTACATTCTCATCTCAAAGTATCATTGTTTATGGGTGAAGTGTGGTATAAACAATTTTACGAAATTGCCTCCAAATACTGCACTACGCTGGTGCAATCAGATGCACTGTCTAACTGAATTGTAATTACAATTCATATCTATTGAACCCATTCTAAAATTTAGAAGGCAAACACACAGATACAAAAAAAAAAAGAACAAAAAAAATAAGATAGTGAGAGAACAACCTGGATCAAGAGATATTTGATATGGTTCATAACTACATACCAGTGTGGAATACGTGTGGAAGTTCTAAACCATTCATTAGGTAGGTCATGGTGACATGTTTATGAGTTGGGTTATGGAGGTAGGTGTGTCTGACATCTTGCATCTGTTTTTGACACTGACACACGTCTAAGTATATTTTCTTTACCTTATTCTTCTTTCTTTTTGGGATTAGCACATTTATGTATAAGTTAGCTATGATTGTTGTGGATTGGTTGGTTCAATCTAATATAGAAGTATTGACAAAATTTATGGACATCATCATCATATGGTGTTGTTTAAGTTGTACTCGGAAACGGTTTCTGAATGCACAAAATTAAAATCAGTGGCCTGTTTGGGAGACTAGAATTCAAACAATTCAAGAACTGAAAGAAGAGTAGAGCTTGAGCATTTCTTTTTATTTTACGTATTGGAGGAGCCCGGTGCTGATGTATTCGTAGGAGTTCATGGGAACCATTTCCTAATTGTCAAGTTTGTTTGCATTAGCCTACCACTCCATACATTAATGTATTCATCAGGGATTATGAATGACAACTTATTCATCAAGCTCATAATTAAGAAACAATTATTCCCTAACTAATACAAGTTAGAACTATAGAATGCAACTTCAACTTCATATGAAATTATAAATAAAGGAATTGCATCACATACAAAATAAGGAAGATCATACCGTTGCCTGGTTGTTGCCAGCAGAACCATAAAATTCCTCTATTAGAAAGACCAGCTAATAGTGAGAAAGATAGGAAAATATTTTATTAGTTGAATAATAAGGGCACACTGGATGGTAATGCAATTGAATTCTCTTCTTCTCTTTTAAATATGACAGAAATTGGTGATTATCAATGAATAGAGATATCATGCAAAAACAAAGAGTGATGCTTAAAATAAGTATAACAAGCATTTCAGAGCAAAGCACAACAAAGATATATAAGTAAAGGGAAATTCAAAGTAAAAAAGCAATGTCCATAAATAATAATAATGAATGAAGATATTATCGGATGCTGGAAAAAAAATCAGCAGTGCAATTAGACTTGATTCAAAGTTTTTGGAAGAGGAATCTTAAGAAAGAAAGAAAAAAAAAATCTTTTTTTTTTTTTTTAATATGTGTTTTCCTTTTTTGACTTTCCATAAACTATAGAATCATTCATGAATAAGTTGTGAATTAATCAATCATCATAGTATCCTTGTCCCAGCATTTAGGAATCCTCTTACAACAATCATTCAGATCAAATGCCCTATCTTCGCTCAAAAAACCTACAGTTGGTATTGGATTATGACCCCACTAGATTTTTAAAGAACATCTTCCTCAAAAAAACAACATCCAAGTCCATGCAAGTACAAAGATCAAACCACAATTCTTCAAAACCATGATATTAGTGTTAAGACCATCATCTTGTAAAGGCTTTATTGCCCTTATGAGATGAAATTATAGCATTCAGGGTATAGACTGATTGAGCAAAAGATGTATGCTTTGATCTGCAAAAGAAATGGAGTCCGATGTGAACCAATGCAAGCATGTGAGTATTTATGCCTATGAATAGAACTCCATTGAGAATGAAATACTCGACGCAACTAACTCCAATTACTAAAGAATAAAGAATCTACTCTTCTTTATAAGCAATCTTATTATTAGATTTACTGGTATAAACTCGATTAATAATATAACATGCAGTATTAACTGCTTCAACCTAAAGATTTCTAGAGAGCTTCATGCTATTCAACATAACATTAGCCATATCCTGAAGCACTCTATTTTTCCTTTCAACTATACCATTTTGTTGCGGTGTTTTGGGCGCAGAGAATTCATGCGATATTCCCTGATCACTACAGAATTTTTCAAAATTATTATTTTCAAATTCGGATCCATGATCACTACGGATCATACTAACATGAGAACCTTTCTCATTTTAGATTCATTTAGTGACCTTTTTCACTTCATCCAGGGTTTCAGTTTTATCTTTTAAGAAAGTGTAACATCCCGAAAATCAGGGGTCGGGTAGAAACCCAACTCCCAAGTTCCAAAACGTTACTTATGCAACATAGATAATGATGAATGCATGTTGTCTGTATAATGGCATTAAACAAGATTGATACTAAGCCAAAACAGCATATCATACTCCAGAGACAATTAAATTAGCAAGCGGAAGAATGTGATAGATATATAGAATATATGAACTGTTATAAGTCTCCAGAGTGTGAACATGTTACCAGGTTAAACATATACATGTATACTCTAAAAATGATCAAAAAGAATATACATGAGTGCTCTAAAAGTATAAAAATGACAAGAGTCATGGTGTCTAATGAACCTCCCTATAATCCCGTCGATAAGAACACGCATAAAGGAGGGATCCTCCTCCTCATCATCAAGTCTGGTTCTTCTTCGCAAGCAACGCCGTCATCTGAAACTAAGACAGGGTCTGGTGGGTGTCCGAAACACCGTCCCATAACGTGGGAGTGAGTAGCTAACTCATTGGAATCATAGAGCAAAGATTAACATGTTATCAAATCCATCACGTGATAATGATAAAACAAACAAAAAAAATATTCCTAAATACTGTGATTAATGCATGGATGAAATGACATGATGGATGCCTTCACCGACATACTCCCTCATGCGACACCATCTTACGTCTGTGGCATGCTTTCTTCCCTCAGTGCTCCACATCTTCCATGCACATGCAGTGCGATATGAATATGATTACCGAGTTGTTATTAGTCCTTTTCATACAGCCGGATTGGGAAACTAGGGTACTTCCCTTATATCATTCCCAACAAGGATCCTGTCTAGGGTCGTCACTCCTAGTAATCTCATACGATGATATATTTCTAGGTCACTGCAAGGGTTGTCAGGGCTGTTGCACGCACTCGTTACTCCACTCCCCCATCACCTTATCAATACAGGTCTAGTTGTACTCTTGTTGCTACGAAAGGGTCGTTGTCTCACGTAGACTTAGAGAATGCTCGAGGTCACTATAAAGGGCTTCCAGGGCTGTTGCTCACACTCGTTGCACCGCTCCCCCATCACCTTATCAGTGTAGGCCGACAGTAAGAATATAGTGCACATACCACCATAATCTGCTCACGAGTCTGGGTTGCTCACTGGTCACTATTGGGAGGTTTTTGTCCCCAGCGTAGGCCAACAGCTTGACCACAGTGTCCCATACCACCATGCCCGGCTCATGAGTCTTAGTGGATCAAGGTACAACTGTTATCAGGGTTATCACTGGTAAGTTCAGTACCCTAGGTTCAAGCAGTTATGACGAATATAAGGTGAACATACAACGGTCAATCGGGTTACTTGATGAGTCCGACTAGCACGAGCGCACGTTGAATCGACCGACATGAAGCGCACAAGCACTTCGTGTGGCCTAACCACTGCCGACAACTCTAGTACGACTCGGGTTTGTCATACACATCCTTCGTGGTGAATAGACTCCAACCACGAATTCTAGACTGTTACCGACTACTTGGACTAGAGTATAGCCCCAAGCACATGTAATGTGAATCAGTAATCAAATGAGATAAACCACATTGAAATAACAAATAATTCAAGCATGTTAGCAACATGTTATAAGATACAACATAGACAATGTAACCATACACAAGTACTTCACGCATAAGGAAATCAATTGAAATACAACAAGCATGGAGGAAATCATGTACATCATCCAATTAGTTGAGAATCTAGTCTCAACGCTAATCTACAACACCATTTACTCCATACTTACTAATACATACATTTATATAAACACTTAGACTACGCAACTCCAACGTACTTGATGTGTGTTGATTTCAACATATAATATGACAAATCCTTATATTAAGGAGATGTCTAATACACAACAATCATATTCTTACGTTCAAAACATATGGTAGGCATAAATCATATTGATTTAGGCATTTCAACAAACACTTAGTCTACATAGCATATGTCGACCAATATGTGCATTAGGACGAGTCTCTTCGCCAAACAGATCATACACATATAACTAGTATAGGCACACGATAAATACTCATGGAAATCACATCAGCAAAATATGTACGTATACAGTATTTCCTACAAATACCTAAAATACCCTAAATCTCATATTCTTCGTACGTATTCGAAATGAAAATCGGACAGCAAGTTCTACATGTCAAACAGCATCCTTATCAGTAATCTACCATTAAACGGCATTGAAAGCTTTGAAAACAGGTAATCTAAGCGTCTAAAATCTGTACCTTAACCAAAAATTACGAAACGGAGTTGATTCAGACAATAAGTCTTCGTCAATGGTTCAACGGTAACCTATACTATGAAATATGTTAGCTACATCATCACTTATACTATTTGGAACTCTAGAACAGGTTAGGGTTATGATTTCTTACCTAGAACGAAGCTGGAGTCACTGAAAAAAATGATGCAGAAGGGTGGATTAGGCACGTAGCAAGGTTGGAAAGATTCCCAGGAAGAATCACCAGCTTCTCCCTCACTTTCTCTCTCTTTTCTCTCTCTCACTCTCTAGGTTTTGGGAAATTCATATGGGTTAGAAAGCTAAGGGTTTAAGGCCCTTTTATAAGCCCAAACATAACCAAAACAGACTTTAAGTCAAGGTATACTTGGGTTATAGCCAAATCGGGTCTTTTTCGATCCAAAAGAGCATTTCTGGAGGTCCCCTGACCAAATGCGGTCGGACTTAAGCTCATGGATATTGGATTCTGGTCACATTAAGTTTTCAGTCAGGTAGTGTTCCCAGATCGCATGTGGTGGACCAGTCTCAGTTCAGCGGTCACGGAGATTCGATCGAGGATTCCAAGTATACTGACCTGAGTGGGAAATTTTCCCTGATTCGAGGATGTATTTAGGTCAGATTCTAACGGTCTGAATGCTTATACTTAACCCGCAAGAGAAACGTACCGTATTTATTTAAATCACATTTAATTTATAAAGAATTTCACTCTTTCTCACACTCCTTGCTCCACGCTTAATGAAATAGCCTCAGAACATCAGTTGGGCTTGATTTTCGAAACGATTGTCAAGTCCAACTAAGCGGTCATCATGGTCTGAGATTGCGGATATCGGACTTTCGATGCGCGGTCTAGATCCAATATAAAGTTTCAAAGGGTTCCTGAGAATAAATCGATTTAGAGTTTGATCCTGGATTTTAGGGTAAGGTAGCGTCAATGATTCTAGAGGTTTTGAGTCTTACAGATCGTATTTTAAGTGGTTGGTGCTAATTTTGCAGGAAGTCTAGTGTAGCGCTGGCTAATTCACATTAAATTTCTAAAGAATTTGGTTCTAAATGAATTCTTGGCTTTGGAATTGGGTTCTGAGAGGTTATCAAGGTGTTATGGTTAACCCATTGCCTAAGGACGTCTAACCCCAGGTTGGCAAAAATTCAGGGTGTTACAGAAAGATACCCAAGTGAATCTGGTATAGTTATCTACGATAACCAAGATATATTTTTTGCCTCCTCGACTCTCTGATCTGGTTGGTCCAATAAGATCCATGTGGAGAAGCTCGAGTGGTCTAGATGTGGTATTGGAGTTCACTTTCTTGTGAGAGCTCCTAGTCTGTTTGCCCAACTGGCATTCACCACATATTTTGTCTACTCTTTGCAATTTGGGTAGACCTCTAATTAGTTCTCTTTTGGTTAATCTAAATAAGTTTCGATAGTGTACATGTCCAAGGCATTTATGCCATAATTCAATCTCTTCAGTATGGACCATGTAACATGATTGAGTAGATGAGCTTGCATCACTAACGATGTAGCAGTTTTCAGAAGTTCTGCGACCAGTTAATATAACAAAACCCTTTTTATTAAGTATCTCACAACCTTGATTAGAAAACTTCACACTATGGTTATTATCGCATATCTGAGAAATGCTTATTAGGTTGTGTTTCAAGCCCTCAACATATAAAACATTCTTAAATAAGGGAAGGTTATAAAGATGAACAGTACCTTGGCCAATGATCTTGCAATTGCTTCCATCACCAAATGTGACTGACCCGTCAGTCATATCTTTTAGATCGGTGAATAAAGCCGTGTCGCCTGTCATATGCCTGGAGCAACCACTATCTAGGTACCACTTTGAATGGCTTATAGCTTTAAAAGCAGTGTGGGCAACTAAGCAGGCAACTTTAGGATCCCATTTCAAAACTGTTTTGGGTTTAGGAGTATAGATGGTCTTTTTCTGTCTGTTGTTATAGGAGAGACCTATAGAGTTAGACTTTAATAGCTCCTTGAGTAGATCAATTATTTTTTCAGCCAATGGATTTCGGTTTTGAAAATCAAAGTTGACATGGCTACCTTTAGGTTTTTGAAAAGTTCTTGAATTTTTGGAAAAACCTTGATCAGTATTTTTTTCTTTTGAGGTTGAAGACTCTCCTTTTAAAAATTTAGGAGCAATTTTCTTTTGTATAGGAGATGTATTCTTATCATAGCCCAACCCAGATCGATTGCCACATTTTCTTGATCCGGACAATAATTTTTCTAATTTAGGATCACCTTGGGCATATCTCCATGTGTCTTTCAAACTCAGAAGAGAAGCTACCTCATTTTTGAGTTTCTCATTTTCGGATCTTAAATCTTCAATTTTGGAGGTCTTGAAATCTAAATCACATTTGGTCTTTTCAAAAGAATCGGAATTATGAGACTTTTCTAAAACGAGAGACTCATAATCTTCCTTAAGCTTAGAAAATTTTTATTTTTGTAATTTAAGCTTGACGGCAATTTTACAACTCTCCTTATAAAGGACATTATAAGCATCCTGAAGATCATCTTCATTATCGCAGTCACTATTCAGATTTTCTTCACTAGATATATCATCATTATCTGAAAAAGTGATCTTGGCTAGAGTCATAAGGGCTTTAACATCATCGCCCGACTCGATTTCAGAATCTTCTGATTTAGAAGAGGATTCAGAATCAGACGATTCATCCCAAGTATCCATCATGCTTTTCCTTTTTGATTTGTCCTTTTTAGGACATTTGTTAGTTAAGTGCTCATACTCTTGACAATTGTAACATTAACTATCTTTCAAAGATTTTCGAGCTCTAGGTTTAGATCGTCTCTTATCATTTGACTTTTGAAAATCAACTTTTTTCTTGCTTTTAAAAAATTTGTAAAACTTTTTTGCTGAAAGCGCCATATTATCTTTGGAATTTTCTACGTCCGAAGTGCTTTCTTGTGAAACATTTGATGATTTGAGAGCAATTAATTTTCCTTTAGGAGCTTTAAAGGACAACTCATAGGTTTGAAGCGAACCAACTAGTTCCTCAACCCTCATGGTATCCGTATCACAAAGTTCTTGAATCGTGGTTACTTTAGAATTGAACCGTTCAGGAAGTGAGCGTAGTATCTTTACGTACACTTTACTTTCTGGGATTCTATCACTAAGACCCCACATAGAGTTCACAATGTCATTCAATCTAGTGTAGAAGTCCATAAACATCTCATTCTCCTCCATATGAATTTCTTCAAATTTAGTTGTGAGGAGTTGAACTTTAGATTTCTTGACAATTGATGTACCCTCGTGTGTCATTTCTATTATATCCCATGCTTGTTTTGCATTTTCACAAGAGATGATTCTTTTAAATTCATCTGGTGATAATGCACAAGTAATTACATTTAGTGCTTTTGCATTAGCACTCATCTCACTTTTCTGAAGTGTGGTCCAAAGAGAATAAGTTGTTACTTTCATTGATTTTGAACCATCATCATTAGTTACTTCAGTGATAGGAGGGTTCCATTCATTCATTGTGGCCAGCCACACACTTTCATCCAAGGATTTGAGGAAGATCCTCATCCTGGCTTTTCAATAGGCATAGTTTGTGCCATTAAAGGGTGGTGGCCTAGTGACTGATAGGCTATCAAAATTTGACATCTTAATATAGCTTAGATCGTTAGCTCAGGAAATAAATCCAATAAATAAAGAATAAGCACGAGCTATTAGGCTCTAATACCACTTGAAAGGGCCTAGCTATATGCTCTAAAGGGAGGGTGAATAGGGCAATGCCAAATAAAACTTAAAACAGAGGAATAATAAAAGAAATAAAGCACGATGCTGAATTAAAAGTAATCTCAATAACCTAGAATTAAGAGAATGATACTATATCAGTTCTAAGGACAACCTTACACCAAAAACCAAAGGTTTAAGGTAGAACAACCTTATTTCTAGAACGTCCTTTGTATCTTAAACCAACGACAAATAAAAAGTAAGGAAACCAAAATAACTTGCAGAAATAAATCCTAAGTTATTACAACATTCCCACACTTGCTTGAAATAAAATAATTACAACATTCATCCACAAATATAATCCACAAAACTGAATGAATAAAGAAATGAAAGAATAAAGTACATCCACAACACAACGATATATAGTGGTTCTCCTGTGTGTACACCAACTGTTATCAAACAGCCACACAGAATGCTACTCCACTCCTAATATCCTCACACAGGGGATATTAGCATGCACTATCAAAATAGGTTTCACAGGTTTACCTAAAACCTTCACAATTGTGTCTTTTTATCTCAGGCTTACACAATCCAAAAACCCACGCAATCTGAGTTTTCTGGCTCTCCTTAGACAACCAAAACAATGAGATTTTTCTTGCAAATCACAAACAAAACCAAAGAATGTAAATTATACAAATGTAAAATACCTAAATCTCATTTTGAAGTAGCCCGGTAGAACCAATCGGAGTAGAAGTTCGATTCAACGTTCAAAGTCCAATACTCACTTTAAGAATGGTTCTAAGTCCAATTGATTTTATATCAAAAGGGCTAGTTCTATTTGATTTTGAATCCAAGAAGAAGGAATATCAAAAATTTCCCTTTTCTAATAAGATTGGAATGAAGATCAAAATCAAATAAAAAATAAGCTAGCAAAAGGAATATTAAATGAGCACAAAGTATCTTAAAAATAAACACAAACTTATCTCAGAGTATAGCCTAAAGATTGCTTGAATTGAGTTGAATTAAATTGAAAAACTTTAAAGTTCATGCTCTATTTATAGCCTGAAAAATTCCATCTGCAACTGGTCTTAGGATCCTAGGACTGGTCGTAGCTTCAAAGATTTTTAAACATTTTCGCGGGATAAGGATTAGCTGTTCCACGACTTGTCCTGGGTAGCCTACGACCGGTCGTGGGCCACCTACCACTGGTCGTGGATCACCTACGGCTGGTCGTAGGACCCCCAAATTAGTTGCTGGAGTTTGAGTCGTAGGGCTAAGACCGGTCGAAGGACAAGTCGTAGAGCTCATACGACTGGTCGAAGGATGTCCAAGACTGGTTGTAGGACAATCAGAAAAATCTGAAAATCTTTAACAACCTAGACTGGTCCTGAAAAACTTAAGACTGGTCGTAGCAGAGCTAGGACTGGTCTTGAAGTCCCTAAGACTGGTCTTAGAATAGCCCGAACAAGCATATTAGAATATACAAATTATGTATCCAGAATGACCTACTGTAAAGCCCATCCTAAGGTCAATCTAAGGTCAAACAAACCTTAAAAGTGAGATGGACATTGATAGTCTGTACACTCAGATGATCCTTAAGAGAAGCTTGAGAATTTACGAATTTCCTTTCTTGACTTGAAAAAGTCTTCTTCTATACTTATACTTGTTTGAATCTTGAACATGCATACTTGGAGACTTCTATTCTTGAATTCTTCATCCGTAACTTGAAACTTTCTTCATTTAAGTTCTTGTCTTGAAATACGATGTCTTGAAGCAATGAATAGTCTCAAACATGAAACAAAAGATATACAAGACATAGATATAAGTTTTAACACCACAAAATTTGACAACCAAAGGGATATGAAATCATAGCACTTACACCCTCCACACTACTTTCTCGAAAGTCGAGAGCTCGTGCCCAACAACACGGCCTCGGAGATCATAACATAAGCCATTCTTGAAACGGTGGGCCTTTTACCCCTCATCATCAACCAAATACGGCGCGAACCTCGATAGTGCCATAAAACGGGCCACATACTGGGCCATGGACATGTCCCCCTGCACCAGAGTGTCGAACTCTAACACTCTCTGACGACGAATGTGGTCGGGGAAGTACTGCTGCTCGTATCGGTCAATGAAATCCTACAACACGGGTAATGGATGTCCACCGGTGCTCGGCCTCGCCCTAGAGAAGAAATACTACCAGCCAGACTGGCTGTTGGGTCGTAAATGTCATCGTATCAAAAATCTTCTCCATATCTGTAACGTCTTGGAAAAATCTGTGCATAGACCCGAGTATTACCTTTCGCAGAAATCATTTAGAACCAAATCCTTTAGAAATTTAACGTGAATTAACTAGCGTTAAACTAGATTACTTGTGAATTTAGCACCAATCACTTTAAATACGTTCTGTAAAATCCAAAACCTATAGAATTGTTAACACTACATTACCCTAAAATCTAGGATCCAACTCTAAACCCAGTTGCTCTCGAGAACATCTGGAAACTTCATATCGAACCTGGACTGCACGTCGAAAGTCTGATAGCGATGAACTTAGACAGTTATGACTGCCTAGTTGGACTTGACTATCACCTCGAAAATCAAGCCCAAACGATGCCCTGAGACCATTTTCTTGAGTTCGGAGTGAAAAGTGTGAGAAAGTAAAGATTTTTAAGAAATTAAATATGAATTTAAATAATCTGAGTCGTGTCTCTTGCGCGTCATTTATAAGCATTCTGACCATTGGTTCTTGACCCAAATTCACCCTCGGATCAGGGAAGGTGGCCCATATATACCTAAGTACTTGTGGCCTTGATCGAGTTTCGGTGACCGTTGAACTGAAGCTGGTCCTTCACGGTCGATTTGGAAACCTGATTGGATTGAAAACTTAACTTGCTTAAGATACAATATTAGTGAGCTTAAGTCTAACCGCATTTAGTAAAAAAACCTCTAGAAATATTCCGTTAGATCAGAAAGAGCCCGATTTGGTTATAACCAAAGTATACCTTGCCCTAGGGCTATTTCCATCGATTTTAGACTTATATAAGGGCCTTAAACCCTCTCTCATATATCTCATACGAATTTCCAACCCTAGCTAGTATAAGAGAGAGAAAAGAGAGAGAAAGTGAGTGTGAAGTTGGTGTTTCATCTTGGGATTCTTCCCAGTTCCTCTACGCATCAATCCATCGTATCTGAATTGTTATTCCAGCGATTCTAATTCAATTTTTGGGTAAGTCAATCAAACCCTAACCTGTTTTAGAGCTTAGGATAGTTTAAGGGTTGTTGTAACTAATTTATTTCATGTCTTAGGTTGCCCATCCACCGTTGACGAAGACTTATCGTCTAAATCATTTTCGTATCGCGTTTTCCAGCTAAGGTGCAGACTATATACGTTTAGGTTATGGTTTTCAAGACTTTCAATGTTAGATAATGATTTATTCTTAACGTGGACGCTATTACACATGTTAAATGCGCTATCTATTTTGACTTATGTATATGTATAGCCTATGCTGTAAATAGAGTATTTCATGTATATGATAGAATGTCTATATGCGTATGAAATTTGATGTTGTGATTGCCAAGATTTATTGTTATTAGTACATGATTATTATGTATGCGACAACTCCTTGATGAAAGGATTTGCCCTAATATGCGATATGGTCGACATACGTAATGTATGTTGAATAGTATAGTCTAAGTGTTTATATAAATGCCTGAATGAGTAAGTATTCAGTAAAGTGTGATTTTTAAGGTCGTTGAGATATGAATCTCAATTACCTTACTTGTGAGTATGATTTCCTCCATGAATTGTTTACCCTATTTGATTCATATTAACTGTGTGTATGATTTCCTCCATGTACTGTATTTATATTTAAGTTATATTTCATAACATGTTTATTTGAAAGTAGAATATGAATCAGATGTCTATTTTTGAGCTTCTACATGATTGGGACTATATTATAGTCTAGGTAGTCGGTAACAGCCTTTAAACTGGTGGTTGAGGTTATTTTTGACATGCAGGATGTGTTCAACGAATGCGAGTCGTACTTGGGATGTTCGACAGTGGTTAGGCCACACAGAGTGTTTATACATTCCATGTCGATCAACTCAACATGCGCTTGTCCTAGTTGAGCTCGTCAAAGAACCCGATATATGTTCACCATGTTTGGACACTATTGTTTGAATCTAGGGTACCAAACTTACTAGTGAAATCCCGTTAACCTTGGTACCTCGATCCCCTAAGACTCATGAGCTGAACATGGTGGTATGGGACACTGTGGTCGTGTTTTCGGCCTACACTGGGGCGACGAACCTCCCCGTAGTGACTAGTGAGCAACATAGACTCGTGAGCCGATTATGGTGGTATGGGACACTATATTCACGCTGTCGGCCTACACTAATTGGTGACGAGCCCTCTGTAATGACCTCGAGCATATCTTGATACTGTGGACAAGCGATGAGCCTTTTTACAGCATCTAAGGTATACTAGGCCTGTATTAATTGGTAACGAGCCCTTTACATCGACCTAGAACAGTAATATCGTATGAGATTTACTAGGACTGACGACCCTAGAACGGATCATTGTTTAGAAATTGAAATAAGGGAGGTATCTTAGCTTCCCAATCCGGCTGTATGAAAAAGGACTAATAAGAACTTGATAATCATGCTCATAAAATTACACTGCATATGCTGTTGGCATTGGTGTAGAGCACAGTGGTAACGATTCATGTTGCGATCATTAGATGATGTTGCAAGAGGGAGATTGTGGTGAGGGCATGCATCATTTCCTCATACCATTCTTACATTAACAAGAGTATTTAGGACATGTTTGATTGTACTGCTTTATCATTACTTCTTGATTAAATTGATAACATGTTAACCTTTGCTATATAGTTCCACTGAATTGATCACTCAATCCCACGTTCTAGGATGGTGCTTAAACACCAACCAGACTCTGAATTAGCTGCAGGTGATGGTGATGCCTGCGAGGCAGATCCAGAGTTCGATGAGGACAAGGAGGCATTCTCGTTCATACAGTTCTCAGGCGGGTTCATGTGAGTCATGTCCTGGTTGGCGGGGACTCTGTGCTATGATTGTAGCGATTTATCACATTTTGTTATATGTAATTTGAGACATAATTTGTAACTATGACCTGGCAGAGCATACATATCTTGGGGACTCATGTTGGTTTATATATGTATTTCAGTCTTCCGCTTGCATTCTTAAACTATCCCTGAACTATGTTTGCTGTTTTGGCTTAATCTACTTCATGTTTTATGCTCTAATACAGACAACATACATCCATCTCTAAATATGTTGCATAAGTGATGTTTTGGAACTCGGGAGCTGAATTATACTCGACCCCTGATTTTTAAGGCGTTACAAGTTAGTATCAAAGCATGATCTGGATTAAACTAGACCCAGGTTATGGTCACACGATGCACGCTGACGTCACTTTAGTGTAGGAGGGTGCGAGAAAAATCTAGAAACAGGTTTATGACTCCCAGTTTTGTCATTTGGTGAAAGTTTACTGAAAATGATTGCCGAGATCAAGTCAATGCACACTCCTGATCACACACGAAGACCCCAAACTACTTCTAGACTGTTAATTGATAGGTTTAGACCGTATTTCATCCCATTCCAGTCGTTAAAAATCGGTAAATATGTATATGTATCAGGTTTGTTTTGAAACGACCTAAAATGAGTCGAATCAGAGTAGGGGCCTAATCGAGGAAGTTTTAGGGGGACCCAGGGTGGGACCCATAGCATTTTAGACCTAAAAGGGGGGGGGGGGGGGGGAGGACCTCACTGGAGGGGCGAGCCCTCACCGGGAGGTCCAGAGACTGGCAAGGCCCTCTTCGGTTCTGCGAGGCCTCGCCGCCCAGTGGGCCCAGGCGTGCTGGGCCAGTCGGGCCGACGCTCCTAGGGCGTTGTATGGCCCACTCCTCCATGGTTCCTTGTTTAAAACCCCTCCTATCCCGTCCTTCCTTCATAAAACCCACCTCCAAGCTTTCTTTTCTTGAAATACTTCTCCAATCTCCACAAAACCCCTCTCCAAACTCCTTCCATTTTTCGTGCATCCCCTTTCTACCCATCTCAAAACCTAACTTCATTGCTGATTTCTCTTTCTTTTCTTCCCATTTGTGCACCCAAATCCCTATTTTGAGTCCTAAGTTTGTGAAAACCCCAATACCCATCCTATTTTCTTCATTTCTTCCATTTTCCATGGCCCTATTCGAGTTTATTACGACTATATTCTCCATTTCCTCCATCCTCTCTTTCATGGGGAAGAAGAGAGCTCCCATAGATGAATCCGGGCCTAGTTGTCCAACCTGTTCTAGAAGATCGAGAGGTGCCGCCGCTAGGTCAAGCGCCACTCTCGAGTTGCAGATGAAGCAGGATCTAGATCCTCATGCTCCCATAGGACGAACCTTGTTGGCGGAGTTGTCCCATGGTGTTTTCGAAGACCGCAGGGTCCTTTTTGAAGCTCATGTTGATGCGCGGCTATTTGGAGAGTTCTTGTTATTCGAGTGTCTAATTAAAGCCCAGTGGGGTCTGCTATTTGAGGGTGACGTCGTGCAAATGTGGTACTGTCTGCACTTTCTACGTCCACATCCGAGAGCCGACGCTGTAGCCCTTGCAGTTTAGAATTCTAGTCGGAAGAGATCGGGTGGCCATACTTGACGTTGCTTTGATATCTCAGATTCTAAATGTGCCACTTGGTGAGGTTCATGCAAGTGAGAAGAATTTGAATAGTGCACATGAGAGGGATCACCGCACATGGTTCCTTTGTGGTCGTCTAGTTGAATGAAAGCCTAACAGAAGCCTTCTATCGACAAATATGATAGATAACTCCCGTTTTCTTCACCACAACTGTACGTTCAATGTCTATCCCAGGTGGAGCAACCGTAATGAGTGCACACGCCTAATGGTGGATTTCTTATACCAGGTGGGGCAAGGAGAGAAGCTTTATGTGCCTACATATATCTTACTTCAGATAGTCCTTATTGTACGTTCGAATAGAAGGACTGAATCTCTCCTGTTCGGCCGACTCATATGCAGTATTGCACTTGAGTTTGGCTACAGACTTAGGGTGGAATTGCCGGTGCCCATCCATTACATCACCGAGACTACTCTTATTTAGATGAGATCGGGCCTTGGCAGCGACAAGCCCTACTTGAGGAAAGTGAAGATGAGTCAAAAAGTGAAGAGGAAGAGAGTGACGAAGAAGCAGGAGCCGAAATAGAAGAAGAAGAAGAGCAGGGCGAAGAAGAAGATGAGGCTTAGGATACTGATGAGAGTTCTCCTCCTGCTACTCAGGAGCATGATCCTGATAGGGTTGATAGAGAAGTCTGTTTGGTTAGGCTTGAGGAGGGCCAAGCCATTCTTTGGCAGGATATTATGGATCTGCGGGGCTATGTGAAGCACAAGTTCAGGAAAGTAACCCGCACTTTGAAGACGATCCTGTGTTGTCTGCAGGATAAGGGTTCCCCTCCATCGCCAGATTCTGAGGAATAGTCCTTTATGTAGTTGTTGTTTGTTTGTTGTTGCTTGTTCTTGTGTGTGGTTTGGTAGTTGTTTGGTAGTTTGGTAGTTATTTAGTGTTTAAAGTTTAGTGTTTGAAGCTTAGTTGTTTTGCTCACATGCTTTCTCTGTCGCGATTCATGTAATGTTGCACATCATGTATTGTGACAATTTTGTTAAATGAAATGTATGTCATTTCCTTAGCTTATGAAGTGAATACTGTGTGGATGGCCTGTGTGAATGCCTAATCTCACTGGTTACACCCTCTGTTGTATGTAGGGTATGCTACCTAAGGGCTTGAGGACTTCGACCCGTCTCTCTCTGGGTGAGTTGCTTGATGGGGCTCTTCCCCTGAGCGATAGCCATATGGACCCTTATACGGGACCATCTAGTTCTGATCCTATACTGGATCCTCAGCTGGCTTCTGGGCCTTGTAACACCCTGAAAATCGGGGGTCGAGTAGAAACCCGACTCTCGAGTTCCAGACCATCACTTAGGCAACAAATATACTGATGATTTAATGTTGTCTGAGTTAGTGCATTAACATGAGTAAGATTATACCAAAACTGCAATTCATACTCCAGATCCAGTGATAAAACGCAAGCGGAAGACTGAAAAATATAAATATATCACTGTACGTAAAACAAAAACAATCTCGATCTGTCTCCAAAGTATGAATACATATCTAAGTCACATATACATATATCAAACCAAAAATCAAAATGTCAGATGGTCCAACTAGCAAGTCTCGCCGATCCAGGCCACCTACGTAAAGCCGTCGGTGAACTGCATATACGAGAACTCGTCCTGATCCTCGTAGTAATTCCGCCCCACGTCCTGAATCGTATCGCCACCTGTATCTAAGACAGAGTCTGATAGGTGTTACAAACACCGTCCCTTAACGTGGGAGTGAGTGATCAACTCAGTGGCATCATAGAGCAAAGATTAGCATGTTATCAAATCAATCACGCGATAATAGTAAAGCAGGCAATCAGACATTCCTAGATACTGTTGTTAATGCAAGCATGAATGATATGATGGATGCCCTCACCAACATACTCCCTCATGCGACACCATCTTACGTCCATGGCATGCTTTCTTCCCTCAGTGCTCCACATCTTCCAAGCACATGCAGTGCGATATGGATAATGATTACCGAGTTGTTATTAGTCCTTTCATACAACAGTATTGGAAAACTAAGGTACTTTCCTTATATCAATCCCAACACAGATCCTGTCTAGGGTCGTCACTCCTAGTAATCTCATACGATGTTATATTTATAGGTCACTGCAAGGGTTGCCAGGGCTGTTGCTCGCACTCGTTGCACCACTCCCCCATCACCTTATTAATACAGGCCTAGTGTACTCTTATTGCTACGGAAGGGTCGTTGCCTCCCGTAGACTCAGAATACGCTCAAGGTCACTACAAAGGGCTCGTCACCAATCAGTGTAGGCCGACAGCCCGAATGTAGTGTCCCATACCACCACAATCGGCTCACGAGTCTAAGGTGCTCATTGGTCACAAAGGGGAGGTTTGTGGCCCCAGTATAGGCCGACAGCTCGACCACGGTGTCCCATACCACCATGCCCGGCTCATGAGTCTTTATGGATCAAGGTATCATGGTTATCAGGGGTTCCACTAGTAAATTCAGTACCCTAGGTTCAAGCAGTTATGACTAATACAAGGTGAACAATCAACGGTCAGTCAGGTTACTTGACGAGCTCGACTAGTACGAGCGCACCTCAAGCTGAACGACATGAAGTGTATAAAACACCTCGTGTGGCCTAACCACAGCCACCAACCCAAAGCACGACTCGCGTTCATCGACGCGTCCTTCGTGGCAAATAGAAGCCAACCACAAATTTGAATCTATTACCGACTGCCTGGACAAGGATATAGCCCCAAGCACGTGTAATTCTACCACAGTGATCATGTGAGAATGACAGAAGTGAAATACATGTAATCCAAGCATGATAACAACATGTTATAACATACAACATAAGCAATTCAATCAAACACAGGCATTTCACATATATGAGGAAATCAATTCATATAACAACATGGAGGAAATCGTATACATGATCATATTAATTGAGAATTCATTCTCAAAACTAACCTACAACAACATTAGCTTAATACATACTAATACAATCATTTATACAAACACTTAGTCTACACACTTTTGTCCACATAGCGTATGTCGACCCAAAGTGCGCATTAGGGCGAATCTCTTCGCCAAACAGATCATACACACATATCTAATATCATAACACGACAAATACCCATGGCAATCATTTTAGAAAAATATGCACGTATGCAGTATTTCCTACAAATACCTAAAATACCCTAAATCTCATATTCTCCGTGCGTTTACGAAATGGAAAACGGACAGCATGTTCTACATGTAAAACAGTGTTCTTATCGATAATCTACTATTAAACGACATTGAAAGATTTAAAATCAGTCAATCTAAGCGTCTAAAATCCTCACCTTTCGCTGTAGACGCGTATTGATTCGAATAGAAAGTCCACGCTTCGTCAACGACGATATGACGACCTATATCACAAGATGAATCAGCTACTTCGCTACTTGTATCGAAGGAATCCCTAAAACAGGTAGAGGTTAGGGTTTTCTTACCTAGAAATGAGTTGGAATCACTGGGAAAGTGATTTGAATGCAGTGATTAAACACGTGTAGAAGCTGGAGCAAGTGGCAGGAAGTTTCTCTCACAACTCTCTCACAATCTCTCTTTCTCTCTCTTCTCTTTCTAGGGTTTCTTGCAAATTCGGATGGGAGAGATATGAGAGGGTTTAAAGCCCTTATATAGGCTAAAACCTCACCTACTTAGACTCCAAACCAAGGTATACTTGGTTTATAACCAAATCGGGTCTTTCCTGATCCAAAAGTGCATTTCGGGAGGTCCCCTGGATGAATGCGGTCAGACTTAAGATCATGGATATTAGATCCCGCCCACATCAAGTTTTCAGTCCGGTAGTGTTCCCAGATTACACGTGGCGGACCAGTTTCAGTTCAGCGGTCACAAAGACTCGATCGAGGATTCCAAGTACACTGACCTGAGTGAGAAATGTTCCCTGATCCAAGGGTGTATTTGGGTCAGATTCCGACGGTCTGAATGCTTATACTTAACCCGCAAGCGAAACGTGCCAGATTTATTTAAATCTCATTTAATTTTTAATGAGTTTCACTCTTTCTCACACTCCTTGTTCTAGGCTCAATGAAATTGCCTCAGAACATCAGCTGGGCTTGATTTTCGAAACGATTGTCAAGTCCATCTAAGCGGTCATAACGGTCTAAGATTGTAGATATCGGACTCTCGACACGCGGTCTAGATCCAATACAAAGTTCCAAAGGGTTCCTGAGAGAAAACTGATTTAGAGTTTGATCCTAGGTTTCAAGACATTATAGCGTCATTGATTCTACAAGTTTTGGGTCTTGTAGAACGTATTTAAAGCGATCAGTGCTAATTTCATAGCTAATCTAAAGTAGTGCTAGTTAACTTACGCTTATTTTCTAAAGGAATTAATCCTACGTGATTTCTGATCGAATTGGTACTCGGATCTCTGTACGAATTTTTTCGAGGCGTTACAATCTACCCCCCTTAACAATAAATTTCATCCTCGAAAATTGTACCTTTTCGTACTCCTCGAGAAGCTGTGGGTAGTTCTTTCTGATTTCGGCTTCTGTATCCCATGTAGCTTCTTCTTCAGAGTGATGCGTTCATAACACCTTCACAAGGGGGATGACCTTGCTACGCAGTACCTGCTCCTTCCTGTCCAATATATGCGTCGGTCGCAGTATATATGTAACATCCTCACCTAAATGCACTTGCTCCCATCTAATGATATGGGAAGGATCAGGAACGTATTTCTCCAGCATAGAAACATGAAATATGTTGTGTACGCTCACGAGAGGTGTAGGCAAAGCCAGACGATAAGCCACTGCACCCACACGGTCAAGAATCTGGAATGGGCTAATAAATCGCAGTGTTAGCTTCCCCTTCTTCCCGATCTGAAGGACTCCCTTCATAGGGGAAACTCGTAAAAATACGTGATCCCCGACCGCGAACTCTAGTGGGTGCCGTCTCGTATCGGTATAACTCTTCTGTCTACTCTGCACTGTAAGAAGTTGGCATCTGATGATATCAATCTTCTTCGATGTTGCCTGCACTATCTTTAGGCCAATCAATCAACGCTCACCGACCTCTGCCCAGCAATGCGGTGCACGGCAAGGTCGCCCATACAAGGCCTCGTAAGGTGTCATACCGATACTTGTCTGGAAACTGTTGTTGTACGTGAACTCTGCATATGGAAGACAATCATCCCAACTGTCTTTGAAATCCAATACACAAGCCTGCAGTATATCCTCTAGAATCTGGTTCACTCGCTCTATCTGTCCGCCTATCTGCGGGTGGAAGGTAGTACTGAACTTCAACTTCACACCCATAGCTTCCTAAATGCGAGTCCAGAAGATAGAAGTAAAGCGCGTGTCTCTGTCCGACACGATCTCTAAAGGAACTCCATGCAGACGCAGTATCTCTCTGATATATAGCCTAGCTAACTCGTCTGCAGAGTTCGTAACTCTGATTGGTAGGAAGTGCGCCGACTTTGTCAAACGGTCAACGATCACCCAAATAGAATCATGTCCCTTCAACGTCTTCGGCAGTCCCGAAATGAAGTCCATAAAAATAAAGTCCCACTTCCACTCAGCTATAGGCATAGGCTGAAGGAGACCAGGAGGTCGGCGATGCTCTGTCTTCACCTGCTCACAAGTGAGACAACGGGACACGAACTCTACGATGTGGGTCTTCATGCCCTCCCACTAATATGTCCTCTTCACGTCGCGATACATCTTTGTACTGCCCGAATGCATCGCAAGTCTGAAACTGTGTGCAGCCTCGAGAATCTCTCTCCTCAAGTCAGGGATATCTGTGATGCATAGGCGGCCACGATAACGTAAGCCCCCATCCGTTCCAACTCACCACTCGGTGTCTACATCATCACTGGCCTGCTCTCGAAGCTCAGTCAGATGCGCATCATCCCTCTGCACCGCGATGACCCTGTCATCGATAAGAGATCGCACCTGAACATGTGCGATAAACTCTTATGGTTCCTCCACAGTGAGTTTCTACTCAAAGTCTCGAAAAAACTCAACCATGTCCCACTCGGCAACCATCAGCGGAGCTGCAAACTCTATCTCCTTCTTGCGGCTCAACGCATCAGCCACAAGGTTCGTCTTGAAAGGATGGTAGGAAACTTCAAACTTAAAGTCCTTCAAAGTCTCCATCCATCGCCGCTGCCTCATATTTAGGTCCCACTACGTGAATATGTACTTGAGGCTCTTGTGGTTGCAAAAGAGCTTGAACTCCTCTCCGTAGAGGTAATGTCTCCAGAGCTTCAATGCGAAAATGACAGCTGCCAACTCAAGGTCATGTGTAGGGTAATTCTCCTTGTGCTTCCTTAATTGTCTCGAGGAATATGAAATTACCTTGTCCTTCTACATAAGGACACAACCCAGACCAACGCTAGACGCATCAGTGTATATAGTGTATTTAACCCCATGCTCTGGCAATACTAGCACAGGGGTAGACGTAAGCCTTTCCTTCAGCTCCTGAAAAGCTGCCTCTGCCTTTTCATTCCAGGCGAACTTCACATCCTTCCGTGTCAACTAAGATAGAGGTCTGGCGATCTTCGAGAAATCTCGAATGAAACGTCGATAGTAGGTTGCCAAACCTAGGAAACTCCTCACCTCGGTGACTGAACTAGGCTGCTCCCAGTCCTGCACCGCAGCTACCTTAGCAAGGTCCACCGCCATCCCATCCTTGGACAGTACATGTCCTAGGAACTTGACTTCCTCCTTCCAGAAGTCGCACTTCTTATACTGTGTGAACAACTGGTATTGCCTCAGTGTATCCATGACGATTCGCAAGTGCTCCTCATGCTCATCTCGACTCCTGGAATATACCAAAATGTCATCTATAAACACGATGACGAATCGATAGAGGAACGACCGAAATATCCTGTTCATCAGATCCATGAACATGGCTGGTGCATTCGTGAGACCGAACAACATCACAAGGAACTCGTAGTGGCCAAAGCTGGTCCTGAAGGCTGTCTTCTGCACGTCCTCATCCCTGACGTGCAACTGGTGATACCTTGACTGAAGATCAATCTTCGAGAAGTACTGTGCCCCTCTCAACTGATCAAATAAGTCATCTATCCTGGGCAAGGGATATCTATTCTTCATCGTAATCTGATTCAACCTGTGATAATCAATACACAATCGCAGTGAACCATCCTTCTTCGTCACAAATAGCACCGGTGCTCCCCAAGGAGACACACTCGGTTGTATAAAGCCAACCTCCAACAGATCATCAATCTGTTTCCTCAACTCCTCCATCTCACAAGGAGCCATGCGATACGTCGGCAGTGAAACAGGCATCGAACCAGGTACTAGGTCGATAATAAAATCGATCTCTCACTGAGGTGGCAAACCAAGAATCTTCCTGAACAGATCTCCATAATCATGGACTACTGGCGTGTGCTCAAGTGTTGGGGCATCAACGTCCCGCAATAAGGAAGCGTAGCTATGTATTTGGAAGGGGAGATTAACCTGCACTGGAAATGAAAGGGCGTGCCCTCCGGTTCGTAGACTGTCACTATACGGGTCTTGCAGTCAATCTCGGCCCTCCCTGCAGTCAGCCAATCCATGCCAAGAATAACGTCGAGATAATAGAGAGAGGGGTCGACGACAAGGTCAATAGCTATCGTCCTGCTCCCCAGATCCACCAAACAACCCTCACACATCATGGTGGCATCAAAAAAGGTCCCGTTCGCTGTAAGAACTCGCACCCCATCCATCCGAATAGTCGGTAGCCCAAGGCGCTTGACCATAATGCGATATCAATGAAATCGTGGATCCAATATCCACCATCACAAATATAGGAGTACCTCTAATGTGGGCGGTGACCTCAAAGGCCAAGGGCTGGACAACCTCTGTCTCGGATGCCTCTGCTATCAATGCATGCACCCGAGCTTGCTGTGGATGGTTCGGCCGCAGTACCATGGGCCTTTGAGGCGGCCGGAACTGAGGAACTGGAGGCCTGAAAGAAGGATGCGCAGGAGCTGACTGTAAGGGTGGAGCAGATAATGCCTGTGGGCGAGGACGGTCGATCTTCTGCGGCAGTGAAAACCCGTTATCCCTCATCTGAGCAAAGCAGCTCTCTACAGTGTGGCCCAGTCTCCCACAGTAAGTACATGTCACACCGGGGTGCCTCATCGGAAGTAGTGGCGCTATAGCCCTAGGAGGAGGGTTGATACGAGGCCTCTTGTCAAGAAATGGCCTGTCCTGCGTATCTGGTCTTGGCCTAATAACCACAGGGCCACGAGATCGTGTCAAGCGATCCACATCCTGCTCTGCCCGCATATGTATCAGTTCTGCATAAGAGGGTATGCTGACACAGCACATCCTCGACCGAATGTCAGGTCGCAAGCCCTCAGAAAATCGTCATATGCGCATCTGCTAGTCAGCAAGTATTGTCGTGACATATCTGCCCAACTCTGTAAACCGATGCTCATACTCTGTAACTGTCATGCCTCCCTGCCTGAGGTGTAAAAACTCGTTCTCCCTCTCATTCCTGTAGGTCTGGGGATAGTATTTCTCGTGGAAACGGAACTCGAATGCTGCCCAAGTCTAGATGTAGCCAGCAGTAACCATCCGTAATATGCTATCCCACCATAAGCTGGCCTCTCGCTCGAATATAAAAGTGGCCAACTCAACCTGCTCAGACTCCGAGCAATGCAGCATCCTCAGTATCTTTGAGACACGGTCGAGTCAATACTCGGCCTCCTCGGGTCTGTGAGAACCCATAAAAGTAGGAGGCCGTAAGCGCTGGAATTGCTCAAGTAGGCCCCGAGTATTAGCAACATTCTCCATAGGGTAAACAGATGGTGCAGGATAAGCCATATCCTCATCCTGAGTCGAAGTCCCAGCATCCTCAGCTGGATGCACAGATGGCGCAGGTGGAGTCGCACTCCCACCCTAGGCTAAGGCCCCTGCAATAGTAGCCAAAAGCTGCTGATGTTACTGGTGTATCATAGTCATCAAGTCCTCAAACCTATCAAGAGGTGGAGCAGGCTGAGGCATATACTACGTCGAGGAAGACGCACGGTACTGCTCTCGAACTGGCGGTGTGAAAGGTGGTGGTCCGACTATAGGACCTGTAGAAGGCTGAGACTCAGGTGCAGTCTCACGAATTAGACCCACAGCAGGATCTATATGCTCATCAGTCTGGGGAGGAACCCGATCCATCGGCTCACCCAGTGTAAGTCGTGTCGTGCTTCGAGTAGCCTTAGGCGGCATTCCCTATATTCAAAATAGGGCGCAACCTCGTCAGTTTCAGCAATAGTACAAACACATCACAATCATTCACATAACAAACTGAAGGAACTCCATGCATTTCATTAAATCAAAATTTATCACAATACAAGAGATATATCCTTACATGCATCATGATAAGAAACACATGGGAAACTAAACTAGTTAAAGCTACAAGTGCAACATAAACCAACAACTAAGCCTTCTTAGGCTCACAAAAAATAGAAAACAACCTAACTACGATCATCTGAAACCTAATCGCTAGTCCGAGTCGGGCGATGGAGAAAGGGCACCCTTATCCTGCAGACAACACAGGATGGCCTTCAAGGTGCGAGTCACCTTGCCAAATTTCTGTTTCATGATGGCCTTGGTATCCTCAAGCTCTTATTTTACCTCGGCCCAGAGTTCTTAGACTTCTCGTCGTAAAGTAACCTGACTCTCCTCAAGTCGGGATATATGAACATCCCTAGTAGCCCGAGTCACAGGAGGAGGACTCTCATCAGTATCCTGAGCCTCCTCTTCTTCTTCTTCTTCCTGTCTTTCTTCCTCTATTTCTGCTCCAACTTCTTCTTCACTTTCATCCTCCTCACTATCATATTCACCCTCACTGTCATCATCAAGCTGAGCCTCAAGCTGACGAGGCCCTATCCTCATCTGGTTCATGGTAACCTCATCGACGGAATGAATCTGCATAAGTAACTCCGGCCCAAGTCTGTAAGCAAACTCAAGCGCAATCCTGCATATGAGCCAGCCAAAGGGAAGTGATTCAGACATCCTTCTCGATTTCGCTACGAGGATGATCTATCGCAGCACAAAGGTGGGCATACACATGTTCTCTCCTTGGCCCACTTGATACAGGAAATCAACCATGAGACTCATACATTCACTGCGGTTGGTCGACCTGGGATAGACATTGAATGTGCAAATGTGGTGCAACAGGAAAAAATCATCCGACATGTGGGTCGCTAGGAGGCTCTTGTTACGCTGCCACGTAACTAAACCACCACATAGAAACCTGGTGCGGTGATCTCGCTCACGAACACTCTTTAGATTCTTAGCACTGGGATGTACCTCACCAAGAGGCACGTTCAGAAGTCGAGCTATCAATCGAACATTGATCGTGGCTTCCCGATCTCTATCAAAGGGAATCTTAAACTGCAATGGCTCCAACGTAGGATCCTGAATATAAGCATAAAAGGCACGAACGGTGCTCACGTTCGCACGAGACTGGCCTTCAATGAGCGGACCCCACCTGGCAGCTTCGATGCGCTCAAACAACAAAAACTCACCAAAGAGCCACTCATCCACATGCGCCTCAAATAGAACCTTGTGATCAATATACGCACCGTGGGCTAAGTCTGCCAACAATGCTCTTCCTATATGAGCACGGGGATCCAAATCCCGCTTAGTATGCAGCTCTCTCCCAACACTTGGACTAGCGGCGGCACTTGAACTAGCGGCGCCACCTCTTGGCTTCCTTGAATGTGAAGGGCGACTAGGCCTAGCTTCATCTACGGCAGTCTTCCTCTTTCCCATGAGAGAGAGGATGGTGGAAAGGGAGAAAAAGGCTAAGATCACCTCTACAAAAGCCATGAAAAATGGAGGAAAAGGGGAGAAATGGCTAACCTAGCAGGCTGGCATGAATCTAGGTCCTATTAAGGAGTGAAACAGGCCCCCAAATGCTAGGTTTGTAAAGAGGAAAGAGTAAAATGGGTTGGGATGGAGGCTTACATGATTTCTAGCCTCAAATGAAGGATGAGAGAGCTCCAACGGACAAAAATGGAGAGTGAAGGAGGTGCGTACGGCTGTGGACGATGGAGGGACGTCGGTTGTAGCAAAAAATGGGATTGGGGGTGATTTGAAAAGGGATTTGAGAGGGAGGACATCAAAAACGTGAGAAAGAGAGAGCTTGGGAGGGGTTTTTGTGAAGGAGGTGGGTGTTTGGAGGTGTTTTAAGGGACAACCCACACCTAGGGGGTACCCTAACCCCCAAACCCCCTCGGCCCAATGGCCCGCCCGAGTGGGGCCCACTGTACGGCGAGGCCTCACCGAACCAGCGAGGTCCTTGCCGATCGGTTTCATTTTTGGCCATGACCGGCCATTCGGGCGTGGTCCCCCTATCCTAAGGGTCCCAAATGTATGTGGGTCCCACCTTAGATCATGCTAGATCAGCGTGGATAGGCCCACAACTCTGTTTCGATCTGTTTCAGGTCATTTCAAGTACTAACAGTTGCACATTCGCATTTAGCGACTTTCAACAGCTGCGACGGGTCCAGAGAGGTCTAGACCCATCCACACATGAACTAGAAGTGGTCTGGGGTCGTTTCATGTGACCACAGATGCACACGGAATTGATCAAAATGATCAATTTGCGTGAACTTTGCCAATTGGCAAGACTGGGACCCTATAAGTGTTTCTATATTTTTCTCGCACCCACCTAAGTCAAAGGGGCGATAGCGTACATCGCGTGACCGTAACCCAGGTCCGGTTTAATTCAAATCATGCTCTGATACCAACTTGTAACACCTCAAAAATCGGGGGTCATGTAGAAACCCGACTCCCGAGTTTCAGACCATCACTTATGCAACAAATATGCTGATGATTTAATGTTGTCTGAGTTAGTGCATTAACATGAGTAAGATTATACCGAAACTGCAATTCATACTCCAGATCCAGTGATAAAACACAAGCGAAAGACTGAAAAATATATATATATATCACTATACGTAAAACAAAAACAATCTCGATCTGTCTCCAAAGTATGAATACATATCTGAGTCACATATACATATATCAAACCAAAAATTAAAATGTCAGATGGTCCAACTAGCAAGTCTCGCCGATCCAGGCCACTTACGTAAAGCCGTCGGTGAACTGCATATACGAGAACTCATCCTAATCCTCGTAGTAATTCCGCTCCATGTCCTGAATCGTCTCGCCGCTTGCATCTAAGACAGAGTCTGCTAGGTGTTGTAAACACCGTCCCGTAACGTGGGAGTGAGTGATCAACTCAGTGGCATCATAGAGCAAAGATTAGCATGTTATCAAATCAATCACGCGATAATAGTAAAGCAGGCAATCAGACATTCCTAGATACTGTTGTTAATGCAAGCATGAATGATATGATGGATGCCCTCACCAACATACTCCCTCATGCGACACCATCTTACGTCCACGGCATGCTTTCTTCCCTCAGTGCTCCACATCTTCCAGGCACATGCAGTGCGATATGGATAATGATTACTGAGTTGTTACTAGTCCTTTCATACAACAGTATTGGGAAACTTAGGTACTTTCCTTATATCAATCCTAACACGGATCCTGTCTAGGGTCGTCACTCCTAGTAATCTCATACGATGTTATATTTATAGGTCACTGCAAGGGCTGCCAGGGCTGTTGCTTGCACTTGTTGCACCGCTCCCCCATCACCTTATCAATACAGGCATAGTGTACTCTTGTTACTACGGAAGGGTCATCGCCTCCCATAGACTCAGAATACGCTCGAGGTCACTACAAAGGGCTCATCACCAATCAGTGTAGGCCGACAGCCCAAATGTAGTGTCCCATACCACCATAATCGGCTCACGAGTCTATGGTGCTCATTGGTCACTACGGGGAGGTTTGTTGCCCCAGCGTAGGCCGACAGCTCGACCACGGTGTCCCATACCACCATGCCCGGCTCACGAGTCTTTATGGATCAAGGTACCATGGTTATTAGGGGTTCCACTGGTAAGTTTCGTACCCTAGGTTCAAGCGGTTATGACTAATACAAGGTGAACAATCAACGGTCAGTCGGGTTGCTTGACGAGCTCGACTAGTACGAGCGCACCTCAAGCTGAACGACATGAAGTGCATAAAACACCTCATGTGGCCTAACCACTGCCGCCAACCCAAAGCAAGACTCACGTTCATCGATGCATCCTTCATGGCAAATAGAAGCCAACCATGAATTTGAATCTATTACCGACTGCTTGGACTAGGTTATAGCCCCAAGCACGTGTAATTCTACCATAGTGATCATGTGAGAATGACAGAAGTGAATACATGTAATCCAAGCATGATAGCAACATGTTATAACATATAACATAAGTGATCCAAACATGTTGGTTCAATTCCTATGACACCTTCTGTGGTGCCTCTTGTCACAGCTTCGGTTCCTGAGCAGAACCGTATGTTTGCGTCGACGCCTTATGCATCACAGTCCGCTCCGTCTCCTGATAGGTTAGAGAAAATGATGTTATTGATGCAACAGTAGGAGATGAAATAGTAGTTCTTGTCCTCTACGGCCGGTATCTTTTCTCAGTCGATTGGGGTGGGCCTTTACACCCAGCTAGGAATACTAGTTTCGGCGGCACATTCTAGCAATTTCAGTGCTTATAGCCTCCTACATTTGTGGGTACTCACAGACTCGAAAAGGATGAGTATTGGATTGACCGCATCTCTAAGATGCTAAGACCGTTGCATTGTTCTGAGGTAGAGTAGGTTGAGCTTGCCACCATCATGTTTGAGAAGCAGGCCAGCTTATGGTGGGATAGCATTCTCTGCACAGTTGAGGAGGGTTTTGAGTGGAAGTGGGAGGCGTTTGAGGCCCACTTCCACAAGAAATATTTTCTAGTCACTTATTGACATGAGAAGGAGAGTGAGTTCCTTCACCTTCATCAAGGAGGAATATTGGTGACAGAGTATAAGAACCGGTTCACGGAACTGGCAGGTATGTTCCTTTGATTCTAGGTGATCAGCCATTGCAGATGTAACATTTTTCTGAGGGTTTGCGGCCCGAGATTCGATCGAAGATGTGTTGTGTGAGCATCTCTTCTTATGCTGAATTAGTGAGCATGTCCCTACGAGCTGAGCAGGATGAGGATATGTTGTTCCGTATGCGTGAACCTATGCCTCCTAGGCTGTGACCTGATTTTCTGAGTAGACCTTTTCTTGGTAAGAGGCCTCATATGGATTCATCGTCGAGGTTCTTGCCATCTCCTACCCATGTGAGGCGACCTGATGTGTGGCGCAACTAGTGTAAGAAGCCAGGCCACACTGAGGTAACTTGTTTCTTCAGGATATGAGATAGTGGTTTCTCACCGCCTGAGAGGATCAACCGTCCGATGCCTCAGGCTATTTCTCCACCACCCCTTCAATCAACACCGGCTCATCCTTCCTTCAGACCACCAACATCTCATTTCAGGCCACCACAACGGCCCATGGTACCTCCACCGCATCGTCCACAACAGACTCGAGTTCATGCGCTCACAGCTGAGGCGCCCGAGGCAGATTCAGCACCGACATCTTTTGAGGTTCCCGCTCACATTCTAGGTATGCCTATCTTTTTATTAGTGGACACCAGGTCCACTATTTTGATCATCTCTTACGCTCCAATCAAGCGACTAGGTTTGGTTACGACTCCTATGAAGGGAGTGAGACTCACTGCAGCTATAGGGACCACTTCAGATATCATTAAGACCTGTGAGTCTTGCTCAGTAGATTTGGGTAGCAGGACAATGGCCATCGACCTGATTGTCACCCCACTATGTCACTATGATGTTATATTCGGGATGGATTGGTTCACGAAGATGAGAGTAGAGATTGATTACGAGGCCAGAGTCATGACAGCCTACGGACCTGAGGGCACGGTCTTTACATTTCCAGTTCAGGTTAGTTGGTCCTATTGTGTTAGCAGCTACGCTTCTTTATTAGAGAGTTCTGATGATCCGGCATTGAAAGTTATTCCTGTGGTTCATGATTTTTCTGGGGTATTTGAGAAGATCCCGGGACTTCCTCCTCGGTGTGAGATTGACTTTATTATTGATCTTATGCCCAGTGCGACACCTATTTCCCTGCCGACGTATTGTATGCCTCCATGTCAAATGGAGGAACCGAGGAAACAAATTGATGTCTTACTTGAGGCAGGTTTTATTCGACCAAGTGTGTCACCTTAGGGAGCGCCTGTCTTGTTTGTGAAGAAGAAAGATGGTTCCCTGCAGTTATGTATTGATTATCGCAGGCTAAATCAGGTGATAGTGAAGAACAAGCATCCCTTGCCCAGGATTGATGACCTGTTTGATCAGTTGAAGGGGGTACGTTATTTCTCAAAGATAGATTTACAGTCTAGGTATCATCAGTTGCGCGTCAGGGATGAGGACGTGCAGAAGACTACCGTCAGGGCCAGTTTTGGTCATTACGAGTTCCTTGTGATATCATTTGGACTCACAAATGCTCCGACCGTGTTCATGGATTTGATGAACAGAGTGTTTCGGCCATTTCTGTTCTGATTTGTCATCGTCTTTGTCGATGATATTTTGATATACACCACAAGTCGTGAAGAGCACGAGGAGCACCTGAGAGCGATATTAAATACTCTTAGGGAGAATTAACTTTTTGTACAGTATAAGAAGTGTGATTTCTGGAAGGAAGAAATCAAGTTCCTAGGATGTGGTGTCCAAGGAAGGTATTTCTGTTGACCTCGCTAAGGTAGCAATGGTTCAAGATTGGAAGCAGCCCGATTCAGTTATTAAGGTGAGGAGTTTTCTTGGGCTAGCAAGGTACTATCGACGATTCATTTGAGACTTTTTCAAGATTGCCAGAACATTGTCTAAGTTGACACGGAAAGATTTGAAGTATACCTGGAATGAAAAGGCCGAAGCATCTTTTCAGGAGCTGAAGGATAAGTTAACGTTTTCCCCTATGCTAGTATTACCAGATCAAGGGGTTAAGCATAAGATTTATACTGACATGTCTGGCGTTGGTCTCGGCTGTGTCCTTATGCAAAAGGACAGGGTGATTGCTTATGCCTCGAGACAGTTGAGGAAATATGAGGAAAATTATCCTACACACGACCTAGAGTTGGCAGCTGTCACTTTCACATTAAAGCTCTTGAGACATTATCTCTACGGAGAGGAGTTTGAGCTCTTTTGCGACCACAAGAGCCTTAGATATATATTCTCGTAGAGAGACTTAAATATGAGGTAGCGCCGATGGATGAAAAGCTTGAAGGACTTTAAGTTCCAGGTCGCCTACCATCCAGGCAAGGCAAACCTTATGGCAGACGCGTTGAGCCGTAAGAAGACTATCTAGTTTGCAGCTCTCCTTATGATTACAGAATGGGATATGGTGGAGTTTGTGCGAGACTGAGTAGAAACTCACGGTGGAAGAGCTGTATGAAGTCGTCACACATGTCCATGTACAACCCCTTATCGATGGCAGGATTATCGAGGCTCAGACAGACAATGAGCTTTTGACAAAGATGAAGGAGCAAGTTGGTACAGATGAGGACTATGAGTGGACTATTGGTACGGATGGGGGCTTACGTTATCGAGTTCGCCTATGCATCCCAGATATCCCTGACTTGAGACGAGAGGTTCTTGAGTCAGCCCACAGTTCGAGGCTTACGATGCATCCAGGTAGTACGAAGATGTATCAAAACATGAAAAGATCGTACTGGTGGGACAATATGAAGGTCCACATTGTTGAGTTCGTATCCCATTGTCTCAAGTGTCAGTAGGTTAAGGTAGAGCATCGTCGACCTCCTAGATTGCTTCAACCCATGCCCATAGCTGAATGGAAGTGAAACTTCATTTCTATAGATTTTATCTCTGGACTGCCAAAGACAAGGAAGGGACATGACTCTATTTGGGTGATTGTTGATAAGTTGACGAAGTCAGCTCATTTCCTACCAATCAGAGTTACGAATTCTGCAGACGAGTTGGCTAGATTGTACATCAAGGAGATTGTATGTCTGCATGGAGTTCCCTTGGAGATTGTGTAAGATCAATACACGCGGTTCACATCTATCTTCTGGACTCATATCCAGGAAGCAATGGGTGTGAAGTTGAAGTTCAGTACCACGTTCCATCCGTAAACAGACGAGCAAATGGAGCGTGTAAAATCAGGTGCTGGAAGATATGTTATGAGCTTGTGTGTTAGAATTCAAGGACAGTTGGGATGACTGTCTTCCTTATGCAGAGTTCGTGTATAACAATAGCTTTCAGGCGAGTATCGCTATGACTTCCTATGAGGCACTGTATGGTCGCCCATGTAGAGCGCCACATTGTTGGCCAGAAGTGGGCGAGAAGACTCTGATTGGCCCAGAGTTGGTTCAGGCGACTTCAGAGAAAATCAAAATTTTAGGCGTCGACTGCTCTCAGCACAGAGTAGGAAGAAGAGCTACGCCGATATGAGACGACGAATGCTTGAGTTTGACGTTGGGGACCATGCATTCCTTAAGGTTTCCCCAATGAAGGGAGTTCTTCGGTTTGGTAAGAAAGGGAAGCTCATGCTGAGATTTATTGGCCCATTCCAGATACTTGATTGAGTGGGGGCAGTAGCGTATCGCCTTGCTTTGCCCACACCACTCACAGGCATGCATAACGTATTCCATGTGTCCATGTTGAAGAAGTACATTCCTAATCCTTCACATATTATCAGATGGGAGCAAGCGTAGTTGAGCGAGAATGCCACTTATGAACTGCGACAGACGCGTATTTTGGATAGGAAGGAGTAGGTATTGCATAGCAAGGTTATCCCACTTGTGAAGGTACTGTGGATGCATCACAGTGAAGAAGAGGCTATTTGGGAGACTGAAGCTGAGGTTAAGAAGAACTACCCTTAGATCCTCAAGGAGTATGAGAAGGTACAAATTTTGAGGATAAAATTTTCTTTTTAGGGGGGTAGATTGTAACGTCTTGGAAAAATCCATACATAGACCCGAGTATCACCTTTCGCAGAAATCATTTAGAACCAAATCCTTTAGAAATTTAATGTGAATTAACTAGCACTAAACTAGATTACTTGTGAATTTAGCACCAACCACTTTAAATATGTTCTGTAAGACCCAAAACCTATAAAATTATTAATGGTACATTACCCAAAAATTTAGGATCCAACTCTAAACTCAGTTTCTCTTGAGAACATTTAGAAACTTCGTATCGGACTTGGACCGCACGTCGAAAGTCTGATAGTGATGAACTTAGACAGTTATGACCGCCTAGTTGGACTTGACTATCACCTCAAAAATCAAGCTCAAACGATGTCCTGAGACTATTTTCTTGAGTCTGGAGTGAAGAGTGTGAGAAAGTGAAGATTTTTAAGAAAATAAATATGAATTTAAGTAATCTGAGTCGTGTCGCTTGTGCATCATTTATAAGCATTCCGACCATTATTTCTTGACCCAAACTCACCCTCGGATCAGGAAAGATGGCCCACACATGCCTAAGTACTCATAGCCTCGATGGAGTTTCGGTGACCGTTGAACTGAAGCTTGCCCTCCACGGTCGATCTGGAAACTTGATCGGATTGAACACTTAACTTGCTTAAGATCCAATATTAGTGAGCTTAAGTCCAACTGCATTTAGTAAAAGGACCTCCAGAAGTGTTTCGTTGGATCAGAAAGAGCCCGATTTGGTAATAACCTAAGTATACCTTGGCCCTAGGGCTATTTCTGTCAATTTTGGGCTTATATAAGGGCCTTAAACCCTCTCTTATATATCTCATACGAATTTCTAACCCTAGCTAATATAAGAGAGAGAAAAGAGAGAGAAAGTGAGTGTGAAGTTGGTGTTTCATCTTGGGATTCTTTCGAGTTCCTATACGCATCAATCCATCGTATCTGAATCATTATTCTGGTGATTCTAATTCTATTTTTGGGTAAGTCAATCAAACTTTAACCTGTTTTTGAGCTTAGGATAGTTTAAGGGTTGTTGTAGCTAATCTATTTCATGTCTTAGGTTGCCTATCCGCCGTTGATGAAGACTTATCATCTAAATCATATTCGTATTACATTTTCCAGCTAAGGTGCGGACTATATACGTTTAGGTTATAGTTTTCAAGACTTTCAATGCTAGATAATGATTTATTCTTGACGTGGACGCTATTACACATGTTAAATGCGCTATCTGTTTTGACTTATGTATATATATAACCTATGCTGTAAATAGAGTATTTCATGTATATGATAGAATGTCTATATGCGTATGAAATTTGATGTTATGATTGCCATGATTTATTGTCAATAGTACATGATTGTTATGTATGCGACAACTCCTTGACGAAAGGATTTGCCCTAATATGCGATATGGTCGACATACGTAATGTATGTTGAATAGTGTAGTCTAAGTGTTTGTATAAATGCCTAAATGAGTTAGTATTTAGTAAAGTGTGATTTTCAAGGTTGTTGAGATATGAATCTCAATTACCTTACTTCTGAGTATGATTTCCTCCATGAATTGTTTAGCCTATTTGATTCATATTAACTGTATGTATGATTTCCTCCATGTACTGTATTTATCTTTAAGTTATATTTTATAACATGTTTATTTGAAAGTAGAATATGAATCAAATGTCTATTTTTGAGCTTGTACATGATTGGGACTATATAACAGTCTAGGTAGTCGGTAACAGCCTTTAAACTGGTGGTTGAGGTTGTTTTCACCACGCAGGATGTCTTCAATGAATGCGAGTCGTACTTGGGATGTTCGACAGTGGTTGGGCCACACGAAGTGTTTATGCATTCCATGTCGATCAACTCAATGTGCGCTTGTCCTGGTTGAGTTCTTTAAATAACCCGATTGACTGATGTATGTTCACCATGTTTGAACGTTATTGTTTGAATCTATGGTACCAAACTTACCAGTGAAATCCCGTTAACCTTGGTACCTCGATCACCTATGACTCATGAGCTGGATATGGTGGTATGGGACATCGTGGTCATGCTTTCAACCTACGATGGGGCAACAAACCTCCCCGTTGTGACCAGTGAGAAACCTAGACACGTGAGCCGATTATGGTGGTATGGGGCACTATATTCACACTGTCGGCCTACACTAATTGGTGACGAGCCCTCTGTAGTGACCTCGACCATATCTTGATACTGCGGATAGGCGACGAGCCTTTTTGCAGCATCTTAGGTATACTAGGCCTGTATTGATTGGTGACGAGCCCTTTACAACGACCTAGAACAGTAATATCGTATGAGATTTACTAGGACTGACGACCCTAGAATAGATCATTGTTTGGAAATTGATATCAGGGAGGTACCTTAGCTTCCCAATCCGGCTGTATGAAAAAAGACTAATAAGAACTTGATAATCGTGCTCATAATATTGCACTGCATGTGCCATTGGCGTTGGTGTAGAGCGCAGTGATAGCGATTCATGCCACGATCATTAGATGATGCCGTAAGAGGGAGATTGTGGTGAGGGCAGGCATCATTTTCTCATACCATTCTTGCATTAACAAGAGTATCTAGGACATGTTTGATTGTACTGCTTTATCATTACTGCTTGATTAATTGATAACGTGCTAACCTTTACTGCATAGTTCCACTGAGTTGATCACTCACCTCCAGATTTTGGGATGGTGCTTAAACACCAACCAGACTCTGACTTAGCTACAGGTGATGGTGATGCCTGCGAGGCAGAGCCGAAGTTCGATGACGATGAGAAGGCATTCTCGTTCATGCAGTTCTCACGTGGGTTCATGTGAGCCATGTCCTGGTTGGCAGGGACTCTGGGCTATGATTGTAGCGATTTATCACATTTTGTTATATGTATTTTGAGACATGACTTGTAATTATGACCTGACAGAGCATATATATCTTGGGGACTCACGTTGGTTTATATATGTATTTCAGTCTTTCGCTTACGTTCTTAGACTGTCCTTGAACTATGTTTGTTGTTTTGGCTTAATCTACTTTATGTCTTATGCTTTAATATAGACAACATACATCCATCTCTAAATATGTTGTATAAGTGATGTTTTGGAACTCGGGAGCTGAGTTATACTCGACTCTTGATTTTCAGGGCGATACAATATCGGAGTGTCACTTCTCAGTTGCTTTCGGATCTGTCTCGCCTTAGAAACGAGGGGATCGAGCTGTCGAAATTCCTAAAGAAGGGCACTCGCATGCTCCTGCTCTGCCTGGGCTGGCGAAACAATGGGGTGCCTACCCTGCCCCTAAAGGGCAGCCATCACGGCTTGCAACATCTACTGTAACTGGGAGGCACTCATCGGTACAGTCGGATCCGCACTGGTCTCTAGTGGAGGAACAACATCCTCAGACTGGGGTGCAGGGATCTCTGGGGGTGGAGCAGGAATCGCTCGGGTCGCTCTCCTGGGCGGCATGTCCTATAGGAAAGAATAAAGGTGCCTATTATCCTTAAATTCTCTCGAATATACACATGATGGTGAGCTCTATCAGAAAATCTTTCAAACTCAGGGACCTAATCATTCTAAGTTCTCAACAATCATAGAGTATAGGGTAGCTATCAGCAGATATGTGATGTTATCCTCAGGTATTCCCAAGTTATGCTCTGATACTATTTCTTTCATGCCTCAAACTCAGTAACTTGGCTCACAAAATTCTTGATCACCGAATCTGGTGCTCACAGCCTCCATAGTACCTCATTCTCGGCTCTCAGTACACATGCACCAAATTCTGATACTGGGATCCAACAAGGAGGATTTTCTAATGTACATTTATCTTAAAAGAAGTATAACCACAAGTATACCCAAATCACAAGAGCAACATCATCATCACATATCCACTAATATAAAATTTTAAATACAGTTTTGAGAGGGAAATACATATATCAAAAATTAAGGCTCCAAAAGTCTACTACATGCTCCAAGCTCCACGCTACTGCAACTTAACATCACCTGCACGCATCTGTCATGCATAAGTTTATAAAAAGCTTAGAGGGTGGTGTAAGTGTGTGCACAAGGTGAGTGTCAAGCATTCAACGCAATACCATAATCATATAATGTCAAAATAAGCATAAGATCATGAATTATACGATATCAGAGTAAGCGAAAATACTCACAAGTCCATGAGTCAAACAATATTAGCATACGCCATACAGATCAGCTATACAAATGAGGAGTCATGAAGAGTCAAATATCAAATGCCGAGGATGCAATGCAATATACAAATTCCTGATGATTTCACAAATTAAGTCAACCATACCTAGAAACATAGTGACCCAAATTCCATATGCCACAGATGTAATGCAATATACGGTGCGAATGGAGTGACCCCGCTAGAGTATGGAGTCAGGGTGATAGTACGTAGTATCACAGGCTATGGGGACCATCACAAGAGACTTCTATCCAAAATAGTCTCATACCTAATTTAGATAGTTAGACTCAATGTGGTAAACTCCTGATCTCAGGTTAGTCACGTGCCCCAACCGAAATCTTGCCCATTGCAAATGTACACGTAACCAATAGTTGCATACTACCAACCCAAGTGGATAGTGAATGAATGGATGAATAAGTATGAAACTCCTACCTAATAAGTCCACATATCAGTACAGTTCATCTCTGGGGTCTAGTACACTCTACACCAACTTGCGCCCCATCAAGCGCATAACTAGGTAAGTGAAAAAAACCTCACTATCCGCCTGGCTAGTAGTCGACAATATTTACCCAGCACGTCGATAGCCGACCTATTCATGAGCTAGTCAAACTCAGCCTTGCTACGCCTACTCTCTCAGGTGGGTAAGGCCACACCCCCTCCCAACTAACTATGACACAGTGGGAGACGCGGCCTACTGGTATACGACCCTCATGCACCCATACACATCCACTTGATCTCGACATTAGGGCATTCTTTGGTACCAAGAGGGTTTAGGGATTTTCACCCAGGGCCATCTATGTAAACCCAATGGCAGAACAAATTTCTGGTGTCCCGTCTGTCCATCCATGATATGCCTGTGCAGGCTACGACCTGATGTCGCTAGGGCGTACAACGTACAATGCAAGATGCATGAGTCATACAATCTAGTCATACATCAATCCTTCGCATGTCGTGTGCTCATGTGCGATAACCTTTGCCTATTAGGAAGTCTCATATCAACCTACCCAATGATATATGCAATGGTCAATCACATCTCGTAACAAACATGCAGAAGATGCGTACGGGCATGTATCATGATGTTATGCTGTCACATACTCATAATTGGTATCAATAACTGATATCAACAATCAACCTCGATAATGTAGACATTTAACCAACATTGCTCCCAAGGAATGGCCCACATAAAGCCTAACATATAATGGGCCCATGACCTTACACAAGGGCTAAATATACAACACCATGGGCCTCACTCAAGAGCTTAATACACATCACGATGGTCCTGACATATATTACAATGGGTTCTATTGCTTGCCCCTCAATACATCACACTAGGTCTCTTCTCATAGGCCTCATATACATCACATTGGGCCTTAAAGACAAGCTGAATGTACATCGCACTGGGCCTCAAATACCGGTCGTATATACATCACATTGGGCCTCGACAATCGAAATCATCATCAGAATCAACTACAATAATTGACCTCAACAATCGGCCTATACAATCGACCTCAATAGTCGGAATCGACAATCGGTCAGCCTCGATCACTAATCGGCAATCAACCATGTCAATCGGAATTGATTAATAATCGGCCTCGGTGATCGGAATCGGCAATCAGCTATAATAATCAAAATCAATCGATAATTGGCCGATCAAGGCCTAAGGGAAGGTCACAATGTGGACATTCAACCATCATCGCCCATCAATGTGGACATTTAACCAACATTGCTCCTGAGAAGTGGCGCACATAGAGGTGAACATAAAGTGGGCCCATGGCCTCGCACAAGGGCATAATACACATCATTATGGGATGCATCAATGGGCCTCATATATATCAAAGTGGGCCTTAACAACTGGCCATAAATACATCAAGATGGGTCTAATCACATGGGCTGATATATATCAAAGTGGGCCTCAACCACGGGCCACAAATACATCAAGATGGGCCTAGTCACTTGGGCAAATCAAATGGGTCGATACAAATGGGTCCCCAAATACATCGAATTGGGCTTCATCAAGTGAGCCCCAAATACATCAAATCAGCCTCATCAAGTGGGCCCCAGATACCTAAAATGGGCCATGCCAATGGGCCAATTCAAAATCATTCATCCATTGTTATAATTCATTAAAGGACTTATATAAAAAAATGAACCATATCCAAAGGATCAACTGGACCATACCACTAATGGCAGTGGTGACCATGATTCACACTGTTGAATTTTAGAGGGCCGACCGTGGAATTTATTTCCCAGCCAGACTATTCATAAAGTCATAATGACTTGAACAATGAGAAACAAATATCATATTGATTCAAAACTTCTTTAACTCAAAAGGGGTTTCAATGGTAGACTTTTAATCCACACTTTACTGTAGTGTGGTCCACCTGATACTAAGATCTGCCTCATTTTTAGTCTCAAACTATGAGACAGGCTTTTAAAATGGTTGGACGGTTTAGATGCAACACATGCATCATGGTGGGTCCTATATGGATGGAAGGGATGGATGACATAGATGAAGTACATACCTCATGGTGGGGCCCACACTAATGGAGGGTGTGGATTACAATACATACATCAGTGGGTCCCATGTGGGGCCCACCATAATGTTTATTTTCCATCCAGCCTGTTGACGAGGTCACACATTCATGGGGCCCACCGTAATGTTTATTTTCCGTCTAAACTATTGATAAGGTCACAGGGACCTAGGGAAGAGTAAAAATAAATATCATACCTGATCCAAAACTTTTGCAACCCAAAAGGGTTTCAAGGGCAGACATTTAATCCAATAGTCTCCTATGATGTGGGCCACCTGAGATCCGAATGGGGCTGATTGTAGGGGTGGCCCCCCGCCAGAAGGAGGCCCATCAAAATGCACAGTGTGGATGGTAACACACATCATGGTGGGGCCCACAACTAGGACCGTGGGTCCCTTTCCGTCCGGCGTCCACGACAGAGGACACTATTGCTCCCGTTGTCAGCGGCAGCAGCAGGCGCTGCTGCCTAATGTTCTATTTTTTTTAATCACAAATCTTGTGGTTTTTGGTAGGTGGGGCCCGTCTCAGACATATCCAACCCAACCATTGGTCCCTATGGCTCAATATAAACCTATCAAGTCCAATATTGGATGGGTTTTGATGTACAGAAACATCAGGGAGTATTTCAATGATATGAACATTGTTTTCTATACTATGGCTCGCTAGGAAACCAGATCAGCCTCATTTTTTGGTTCAATGCGTAAAATGATCTGAGGAAAAGGATGGACGATTAGGATTAAGTACATACATCAAGGTGAGGCCTGTAGGAGTGGCCCACCCCAAAATTTTAAAAGGGCTATATTATTTTTTTGTTAGCTGTTAGTACACACACATTTCAGTACATGCACTCCATGTTATCCACCCCTATTTCATCCAACGTTTAGAGATGCTGGATGACATGGACATCATGGTGGGTCCCACATGCACGTGGCCCACCTGATGAGTCTAATATTTATGTTTTTCCATCATCCAGGTCAGGCCCATTATATAACATAGATAAAGTAGATGGATGGCGTCGATAGAATACATCCATCATGGTAGGTCCACGATCAGTGTGGATCGAGTGGACCAAACCCATAACAAAAGAGAGGGAGAGGGAGAGTGTAACATCTTGGAAAAATCCGTACAGAGACTCGAGTACCAACTCGATCAGAAATCACTTAGGATTAATCCCTTTAGAAATTAAGCGTAAGTTAACTAGCGCTATGCTAGATTAGCTGTGAAATTAGCACTGATCGCTTTAAATACGTTCTGCAAGACTCAAAACTTGAAGAATCAATGACGCTATAATACCCTAAAACCTAGGATCAAACTCTAAATCCGTTTGCTCTCAGAAACCTTTTGAAACTTCGTATTGGATTTAGACTGTGCGACGGAAGTCCGATATCTACAATCTTAGACCGTTATGACCGCTTAGCTGGACTTGACAATCATTTCAAAAATCAAGCCCAACTGATGCTCTGAGGCTATTTCATTGAGCCTGGAGCAGGGAGTGTGAGAAAGAGTGAAATTTATTAAAATTTAAATGGGATTTAAATAAATCTGGCATGTTTCGTTTGCGGGATCAGTATAAGCATTCAGACCATCGGAATCTGACCCAAATACACCCTTAGATCAGGGAACATTTCTCATTCAGGTCAGTGTACTTGGAATACTTGAACGAGTCTCCGTGATAGCTGAACTGAAACTGGACCGCCACGTGCGATCTGGGAACTCTACCAGTCTGAAAACTTGATGTGTGCAGGATCTAATATGCATGAGCTTAAGTCCGACCGCGTTCGGCAAGGGGACCTCCCGAAACACTCTTTTGGATCGAAAAAGACCCAATTTGGTTATAACCCAAGTATACCCTGGTCCCAAGTCTATTTAGGTGAGGTTTTAGCCTATATAAGGGCTTTAAACCCTCTCATATCTCTCCCATCTGAATTTGTATTAAACCCTAGAAAGAGAGAGAGAGAGAGAAAGTGAGAGATTGTGAGAGAGTTGTGGGAGAGATTTTCTGCCACTTGCTGCAGCTTCTAGCCGTGCTTAACCACCACATTTAAATCACCTTCCCGGTGATTTCAACTCATTTCTAGGTAAGAAAACCCTAACCTATAACTAGTTTAAGGATTCCTTTGATTCAAATAGCGAAATAGCTTATGTATCTTGTGAAATAGGTCACCATAATGTCGTTGACGAAGCGTAGACCTTCTGTTCGAATCGATACGCGTCTACGACAAAAGGTGAGGATTTTAGACACTTTGATTGATTGATTTCAAAGCTTTCAATGTCGTTTAATAGTAGATTATTGATGTGAGCATCATTTGACATGTAAAACATGCTGTCCGTTTTCCATTTCGACTGCATACGGTGAATATGAGATTTAGGGTAATTTAGGTATTTGTAGGAAATAATGTATACGTCCGTAATTTGTAAAAATGATTGTCATGTTTATTTGTCGTGTTATGATATTAGAAATGCGTGTATGATCTATTTGGCGAAGAGATTCGCCCTTATGCGCACTTTGAGTTGACATACGCTATGTAGGCTAAAGTATGTAGACTAAGTGTTTGTATAAATATTTGTATTAGTATGTATTGAGTAAATGGTGTTGTGAATTAGTTTTGAGATTAAATTCTCAATTAATATTCTGATACGATTTCCACCATGTTAGCTATATGAATTGATTTCATTATATATATGGAATGCATGTGTTGGTTGATTTGCTTATGTAGTATGTTATAACATGTGACAACATGTTTGTATTATTTATATTCATTTTTGTTACTCTCATATGCTTACTGATGTTGATATATAAATGCTTAGGGCTATGACCTAGTCCAGGCAGTCGGTAATGGATTGAATTCGTGGTTGGCTTCTATTTACCACAAAGGACGCGTCAATGAACGCGAGTCGTGTTTTGGGTTGGCGGCAGTGGTTAGGCTACACGAAGTGTTTCATGCACTTCATGTCGCTTAGCTTGAGATGTGCTCGTACTAGTCGAGCCCGCCAAGTAACACGACTGGCCATTATATGTTCACCCTATATGAGTCATAACTGCTTGAACCTAAGGTACTGAACTTACTATTGAAAACCCTGATAACCATGGTACCTTGATCCATAAAGACTCATGAATCGGGCATAGTGGTATGGGACATCGTGGTCGAGTTGTCAGCCTACGCTGGGGCCACAAACCTCCCTATAGTGACCAATGAACACCTTTGATTCGTGAGCCGATTATGGTGGTATGGGACACTACATTCGAGCTGTCAGCCTACTCTGATTGGTGACGAGCCCTTTGTAGTGACCTCGAGCGTATTCTGAGTCTACGGGAGGCGACGACCCTTCCTTAGTAACAAGAGTACATTAGTCCTATATTGATAAGGTGATGGGGGAGCGGTGCAACGAGTGCGAGCAACAGCCCTGACAGCCATTGCAGCGACCTACGAATATAACATCATATGAGATTATTAGGAGTGACGACCCTAGACAGGATCTATGTTGGGATTGATATAAGGAAGGTACCTTAGTTTCCCAATCCTGCTGTATAAAAGGACTAATAACAACCCGATAATCATTATCCATATCACACTGCATGTGCCTAAAAGATGTGGAGCACTGAGGAAAGCAAGCATGCCGCGGGCGTAAGATGGTGCCGCCTGAGGGAGTATGTCGGTGAGGGCATCCATCATGTCATTTCATGCTTGCATTAACAACAGTATCTAGGAATGTTTGATTGTTTACTTTACTATTAACGTGTGATTGATTTGATAACATGTTAATCTTTGCTCTATGATTTCACTGAGTTGATCACTCACTCCACGTTACGGGACGGTGTTTGCAACACCTACCAGACTCTGTCTTAGATGCAGGTGAAGAGGCGATTCAGGATGCAGAGCCGAATCACTACAAGGATCAGGACTAGTTCTCGTATATGTAGTTCGCTGACGGCTTTACGTAGGTGGCCTGGATCGGTGGGACATGCTAGTTGGACAGTTATATGACATTTTATGTTTAGTTTATGACATGTATATGAGACTCAGAGATGTATTCATACTTTGGAGACAGTTCGAGATTATTTTGTTTTCATATAGTGATATATATATCTTTCAGTCTTCCGCTTACGTTTTATCACTGGATCTGGAGTATGAATTACAGTTTTGGTATAATCTTACTCATGTGAATGCTCTAACTCAGACAATGTTGAATCATAATCATATTTGTTGCATAAGTGATGGTCTAAAACTCGGGAGTCAGGTTTCTACACGACCCCTGATTTTCAGGGTGTTACAAGTTGGTATCAGAGCATGATTTGGATTAAACCGGACCTGGGTTATGGACACGCGGCGTACGCTGTCACCCCTTTGACTTAGGTGGGTTCGAGAAAGAACCTAGAAACACTCATAGGACCCCAGTTTTGCCAATTGGCAAAGTTCACATAAATCGATCATTTCGATCGAGTTCGTGTGCATCTATGGTCGCATGAAATGACCCTGGACCACTTCTAGATCATGTGTGGTTGGGTCTAGACCTCTCTGGACTTAATCCCAGCTGTCAGAAATCGCTAAATACGAATGTGTATCAGGTAGTACCCGAAATGACCCGAAATGGGGCGAAATGGAGTCGTGGGCCTATCCAAGATAATATACAATGATCCAGGGTGGGACACACATATATTTGGGACCCCTAGGGTAGGGGGACCCAGCCCAGATGGCCGGGCATCACTGGTTTACAAGTTGACCGGCGAGGACCTCGCCGGTTCGGCGAGGCCTCGCCATACGGTGGGCCCCACTCGGGCTGGGCGTCGGGCCAACGCTCCTTGGTGGGTAGGGTACCTCCCCTACATGTGGACTGTCCCTTAAAAGTCCCTCAAAACCCTACTTCCTTCATAAAAATGCCACCTAAGTTCTCCCTTCTCACATTTTTTGCTGCCCCCTCTTTCAAAACCCATTTTAAATTGCCTCCAATCCCATTTTCTGACTCAATCGACGCCATTCCATCATCCACAGCAGTAGGCACTCCCTTTCCTCTCCATTTTTGTCGTTTGGAGCTCTCACATCCTCCATTGAAGGCTGAAATTCGTATGAGCCTCCATTTCTACCTATCTTGCTCTTTTCTCATTAAAATCCTAGCCTTTGAGGGCCTGATTCACTCCTCTATAGGGCCTAGATTCATTTTATCCCTTTAGGGCAGCCATTTTTCCCCATTTCCTCCACTTTTCATGGCTTTTGTAGAGGCTATTTTAGCCTTTTTCTCCCTTTCCACCATCCTCTCTGTCATGGGAAAGAGGAAAACCGCCGCAGATGAAGCTGGGACTAGTCGCCCTTCATGATCAAGGAAGCCGAGAGGTGGCGCCGCTAGCTCAAGTGTCGCCGCTAGTCCAAGTATTGGGAGAGAGCTACACACGAAGCGGGATTTGGATCCCTGTGCTCACATAGGGTGGGCACTGTTAGTAGACTTGACTCATGACGCGGATACTGATCGTAAGGTTTTGTTTGAGGTGCATGTGGATGAGCGGCTCTTTGGTGAATTTTTATTGTTTGAGCGCATCGAAGCTGCCAGGTGGGGTTCGCTCTTTGAAGCCCAGTCTCGAGCGAAGGTGAGCACTCTTCGTGTAACATCCCAAAAATCAGGAGTTGGGTAGAAACCCAACTCCCAAGTTCCAGAACATCACTTAGGCAACATAGATAATGATAGATGTATGTTGTCTGTAGAATGACATTTAAACAAGATTGAGACTAAGCCAAAACAACATTTCATACTCTAGAGACAGTTAAATTAGCAAGCGAAAGACTGTGATAAATACATAAAGTATATAGTTGATTGTAAGTCTCCAGAGTGTGAACATGTTACCTGGTTAATTAAATACATGTATACTCCAAAAATGGAAAGAAAAGAATATACATGAGTGCTTCAAAAATATAAAAATGACAAGAGTCATGGTGTCTAATCAACCTCCTTGTAATCCCATCGATCAGAACACGCATAAAGGAGGGATCCTCCTCATCATCATCAAGTCCGGCTCCGCTTCACAAGCAGCGCCATCATCTGTAACTAAAATAGGGACTGGTGGGTGTCCAGAACACCATCCCGTAACGTGGGAGTGAGTAATGAACTCAGTGGGATAATAGAGCAAAGATTTTCATGTTATCAAATCAATCACGCGTTAATAGTAAAGAAAACACCCAAACATTACTAGATACTATTGTTAATGTATGTATGAAATGACATGATGGATGCCCTCATTGACGTTCTCCCTCATACGACACCATCTTATGCCCGCGACATGCTTGCGTTCCGCTTAGTGCTCCACATCTTCCAGGCACATCCAACGTGATGTGGATATGATTACCAAGTTGTTATTATTCCTTTTCATACAGCAGTATTGGGAAACTAAGGTACTTCCCTTATATCAATCCCAACACAAATTCTATTTAGGGTCGTCACTCTTAGAAATCACATACGATGTTATATTTTGTAGGTCGCTGCAAGGGCTGCCAGGGCTGTTGCTCGCACTCGTTGCACTGCTCCCCCATCACCTTATCAATACAGGCCTACTGTACTCTCATCGCTACGGAAGGGTCATCGCCTCCCATAGACTTAGAATATGCTCGCGGTCACTACAAAGGGCTCGTCACCTGATCAGTGTAGGCCGACAACAAGAATATAGTGTCCCATACCACCATAATCTGCTCACGAGTCAAATGTGCTCACTGATCACTACGGGGAGGTTTGTGGCCCCAACGTAGGCCGACAGCTCGACCATGGTGTCCCATACCACCATGCTCGGCTCATGAGTCTTTATAGATCAAGGTACCATGGTTAACAGGGTTTATAATGGTAAGTTCAGTATCCTAGGTTCAAGCAATTATGACTCATACAAGGTAAACATACAATGGCCAGTCGAGTTACTTGACGGGCTCGACTAGTACGATTGCATCTCAGGTTAAACAACATGAAGTGCATAAAACACTTCGCGTGGCCTAACCACTGCCGCCAACTCAAAACACGACTCGCATTCATCGACGCATCTATCGTGGAAAATACAAGCCAACTATGAATTTACTCTGTTACCGACTGCCTGGACTAAGCATAGTCCCAAACATTTATAAATCAGCATCAATAACCATGTGAGAGTAATTGAAATGCAATACAACAATACAAGCATGTTATCACATGTTATAACATACAACTTAAGCAATTCATCCAACATATACATTTCCTATACATAATGAAATCAATACATCTAGCCAACATGATGGAAATCATTTACATCAGCATATTACTTGAGAATTCAATCTCAAAACTATTTCATAACACCATATACTCAATACATACTAATACAAACATTTATACAAACCCTTAGTCTACACACTTAAGTCTACATAGTGTATGTCGACTCAAAGTGCGCATTTGGTCGAATCCCTTCACCAAACAAATTATGCATGCATTCCTAATATCCTAATGCGAAAAATAGCTATGAAAAATATTTCAGCAAAATATGAACGTAAACAGTATTTCCTACAAATGACTAAAATGCCCTAAATCTCATATTTCCCGTACGTTTACGAAACAGAAAACGGACAGCATGTTGTACACATCAAACGGTGTTGCCGTCGATAATCTACTATTAAACGACATTGAAAGCGTTAAAATCAGCCAATCAAAGCGCCTAAAATCCGTACCTTTTCCCCTAGATGTGTATCGTTTCTAACGGAGCGTATACACTTTGTCAACGACGTCAATACGACCTAAGGCACAAGTGCATAAGCTACTTTGCTATTTGAATCAACGGAATGCTAAATCAGTAAGTTTTTAGGGTTTTTCTTACCTAGAAATGTGTCGGAATCACCGGCAGAGTGATTGAGACGTGGTGCTTAGGTACGTGTAGCAGCTGCCGCAAGTGGTGGGAAGATCTCTCCCACACTTTCTCACAATCTCTCACTTTTTCTCTCTCTCAATCTAGGGTTTGAGGTAAATTTGGATGGGTGAGATAAGTAAGGGTTTAAAGCCCTTATATAGGCTAAAACCTTCCCAAATTAGGCTTGGGAACAAAGTTCACTTGAGGTATAACCAAATCGGGGCTGTTTCGGTCCAAAAGACCATTTCGGGAGGTCCCCTGGTCGAACGCGATCGGACTTAAGCTCTTGGTCACTGGATGTTGCTCATACCCAGTTTTCAGACCAGCAGAGTTCATAGATCGTACGTGGCAGTCCAGTTTCAGTTCAGCGGTCATCGCACCTAAATCAGGTCTACAAGTCTCATTATATGAAAGAGAAATTTTTCCTAATCCAAGGGTGTAATTTGGCTAAATTCTGACCGTCAGAACGTTTAATAATAATGCGCCAAGTCACGTGCCAGATTCAGATTTAATTTCCTAAACATTTACCCTATTCTCACTCTCTTCAGTCCAGGCTCAATGAAATAGCATCCGAATGTCGGTTGGGCTTGATTTTCGAAATGATTGTCAAGTCCAGCTAAGCAGTCATAACGGTCTAAGTTTGTAGGTATCGGACTTTCGACGCGCGGTCTAGATCCAATACAAAGTTTTAAAAGGTTCTTGAGAGCAAACCGACTTAGATTTTGATCCTAGGTTTCAGGGTAGTATAACGTCATTGATTCTATAAGTTTTGGGTCTTGTAAAACGTATTTAAAGTGTTCAGGGACAATTTCACAGCTACTCTAGCATTGCGCTAGCTAACTTATACTTATTTTCTAAAGGAATTAATCCTAAGCAATTTCTTTGGCTTTGGAATTGGGTTCTAAGAGGTTACCAAGGTGTTATGGTTGACCCATCGCTTAAGGAGGTCTAATTCCAGGTAGGCGAAAATTCAGGGTGTTACAGTTCGTGCCTTCTATGCTCATATTCGGGATCCTACATTGGAGCCATTGCAGTTCAGGATTCCCTTTGATAGAGACCGGGAAGCCACGATCGATGTTCGGTTGATAGCTCACCTTTTGAACGTGCCTCTTGGCGAGGTACATCCAAGTGCTAAGAACTTGAGGAGTGTTTATGAGCGAAATCCTCTTGGCGTCCCACATGTCGGATGATTTTTAGTTGCTGCGCCACATTTGCACGTTCAATGTGTATCCTAGGTCGACCAACCACATTGAATGTACGCGTCTCATGGTTGATTTTCTGTATCAAGTGGGCCAGGGAGAGAATGTGTGCATGGCCACCTTTGTGTTGCGATAGATCGTCCTCATAGCGAAGTTGAGAAGAACATCTGAGTCACTTCTTTTTGGCTGGCTCATATTCAGGACAGGCCATTTCTTAGCAAGAGGCCTCGCATCGATCCTCCTCCTAGGGCTGCAGCGCCAGTACTTTCAATGAGGTGCCCCGATGTGTCATGTGCTTATTGTGGGAGATCGAGCCACATTGTGGAGAGTCGTTTCGCTCGGATGCGGGATAATGAGTTTTTACCTCCGCAGAAGATCGACCGTTCTCGCCCACAGCTTTATCTGCTCCACCTTTATGGTTGGCTCCTACGCATCCTTCTTTAAGACCTCCCGCACCTCAGTTTCGGCCGCCTCAACTGCCTATGGTATCGCGGCCGAACCGTCCACAGTAGACTCAGGTACATGCATTGACAGCAGAGGCATCCGGGGCACAGACTGTCCAGCCCTTGGCCTTTGAGGTCACCGCCCATATTAGAGATACTCCTATACTTGTGATGGTGGATACAAGATCCACTATTTCGTTGATATCGCATTTCATAGTCAGGCGCCTTGGGCTACCGACTATTCGGATGGATGGGGTGTGAGTTCTTACTGTACATGGGACTTTTTCTGATGCTACCCTAATGTGTGAGGGTTGTTTGGTGGATCTGGGGGGCAGAACGATGGCTCTTAACCTTATCGTTAACCCCTCTCTTTATTATCTCGACGTCATTCTTGGCATGGATTGGCTGATGGCAGGAAGGGCCGAGATTGACTGCGAGACCCGTATGGTGACGGTCTACGAGCCGGAGGGCACGCCCTTTACATTTTCAGTGCAGGTTAATCTCCTTTTCCGCATACTTAGCTACACTTCCTTATTGTGGGACGTTGATGCCCCGACACTTGAGCACACACTAGTAGTCCGTAATTTTGGGGATCTGTTCAGGAAGATTCCTGATTTGTCACCTTAGCGTGAGATTGATTTTACTATCGATCTGGTACCTGGTTCCACACCCGTCTCACTGCGGACATATAGCATGGCTCCCTGTGAGATGGAGGAGTTGAGGAAACAGATTGATGATCTATTGGAGGTTGGCTTTATACGACCGAGTGTGTCTCCTTGGGGAGCACCGGTGTTATTTGTGATGAAGAAGGATGGTTCACTGCGATTGTGTATTGATTATCGCAGGTTAAATCAGATTACGATGAAGATAGATATCCCTTGCCCAGGATAGATGACTTGCTTGATTAGTTGAGAGGGGCACAGTACTTCTCGAAGATTGATCTTCAGTCAGGGTATCACCAGTTGCTCGTCAGGGATGAGGACGTGCAGAAGATAGCCTTCAGGAACAACTTTGGCCACTTCGAGTTCCTCGTGATGTCGTTCGATCTTACGAACGCACCAGCCGTGTTCATGGATCTGATGAACAGGATATTTCGGCCGTCCCTCTATCGATTCTTCATCGTGTTTATAGACGACATTTTGGTATATTCCAGGAATCGAGAGGAGCATGAGGAGCACTTGCGATTGGTCCTAGATACACTGAGGCAACACCAGTTGTTTGCACAGTATAAGAAGTGCGACTTCTGGAAGGAGGAAGTCAAGTTCCTGGGACATGTGGTGTCCAAGGATGGGACGGCGGTGGACCTTGCTAAGGTAGCCGCGGTGCAGGACTGGGAGTTTTCTAGGTTTGGCAGGCTACTATCGACGTTTCATTCAAGATTTCTTGAAGATCGCCAGACCTCTATCTCAGTTGACAAGGAAGGATGTGAAGTTCGCTTGGAATGAAAAGGTAGACGCAGCTTTTCAGGAGCTGAAGAACGGGCTTACGTTTGCCCCTGTGCTAGTATTGCCAGAGCAGGGGGTTAGATACACGATTTACACTGACGCGTCTAGCGTTGGTCTGGGTTGTGTCCTTATGCAGAAGGACAGGGTAATTTTGTATGCCTTGAGAAAATTAAGGAAGCATGAGGAGAATTACCCTACACACGACCTTGAGTTGGCAGCCATCATTTTCGCATTGAAGCTCTGGAGACATTACCTCTGCGGAGAGGAGTTCGAGCTCTTTTGCGACCATAAGAACCTTAGATACATATTCACACAACAGGACCTAAATATGAGGCAGAGGCGATGGACAGAGACTTTGAAGGACTTTAAGTTCGAAGTTTCCTACCATCCAGGCAAGGCGAACCATGTGGCTGACGCGTTGAGCCACAAGAAGGTGATAGAGTTTGTGACTCCGCTGATGGTTGTCAAGTGGGACATGGTTGAGTTTTTGCGAGACTTTGAACAGAAACTCACTGTGGAGGAGCAATTTGAGTTCATCGCACATGTTCAGGTGCGATCTCTTATCGATGACAGGGTCATCACGGCGCAGAGGGATGATGCGCATCTAACTGAGCTTCGAGAGCAGGCCAGTGATAATGCAGACGCCGAGTGACGAGATGGAACGGATGGGGGCTTATGTTATCGTGGCCGCCTATGCGTCCCAGATATCCCCGACTTGAGATGAGAGATTCTCGAGGTGGCGCACAGTTCTAGACTTGTGATGCATCCAGGCAGCACCAATATGTATCGTGACTTGAGGAGGACCTATTGGTGGGATGGTATAAAGACCCACATCGTTGATTTCGTGTCCTGTTATCTCACTTGCCAGCAGGTGAAGGCAGAGCATCGCCGACCTCCTAGACTCCTTCAGCCTATGCCTATAGCTGAGTGGAAGTGGGACTTTATTTCTATGAACTTCATTTTGGGACTGCCGAAGACGAGGAAGGGACATGATTCTATCTGGGTGATCGTCGAGCGTCTGATGAAGTCGACGCACTTCCTACCGATCAAAGTCACGAACTCTGCAGATGAGTTAGCCAGGTTATATATCAGAGAGATAGTGCATCTGCATGGAGTTCCCTTAGAGATTGTGTCGGACAGAGACACGCGCTTTACTTCTATTTTCTGGACTCGTATTCAGGAGGTTTTGGGTGTGAAGTTGAAGTTCAGTACTGCTTTCCACCCATAAACAGACGGACAGACAAGCGGGTGAACCAGATTTTAGAGGATATGCTGCGGGCTTGCGCGTTGGATTTCAAGGACAGTTGGGATGACTGTCATGCATATGCAAAGTTCGTTGCAAGCCCGTAGCATATCCTCTAAAAGAGCAGGTGAACTCAGGACGAGTTCTCGTATATGCAGTTCGCTGACGGCTTTGCATAGGTGGCCTGGATCGGCAGGACATGCTAGTTGGACAGTTATATGACATTTTATGTTTGGTTTATGACATGTATTTGAGACTCAGAGATGTATTCATACTTTGGAGACAGTTCGAGATTATTTTGTTTTCATACAGTGATATATATATATATATATATATATATATATATATATATATATATATCTTTCAGTCTTCCGCTTGCGTTTTATCACTGGATCTGGAGTATGAATTGCAGTTTTGGTATAATCTTACTCATGTGAATGCTCTAACTCAGACAACATTGAATCATAATTATATTTGTTGCATAAGTGATGGTCTGGAACTCGGGAGTCGGGTTTATACACGACCCCCGATTTTCAGGGTGTTACAGAGAGAGATAGAGAGAGATATATATACGATGAGATAGAGGGACCCCGCCACTATGGGCCCCTCTTGATTAAATCACATACATCAAAATGGGTCCCACCAACAAGTGGGCCCTAAAATAAGAAATAATGGTGGATCACCAACCTTTAGGCCTTCTCCTTGGTCCCTTCGACTCTTAGGCTCCTTGCCTTCTCTTTGATGAAGGTTGATGGGATTTTGATGGTGTGGATGAGAGATGAGAGGGTAGAAAAATGGGCCACATTTGTTGTTGTTGTTTGGGAGAGGAGAGGTTGGACGTGAGATGCTTGTGAGTGAAGAGATGGAATGAGAGAGAGAGAGAGAGTTAACTTTGGAAATGGGAAGGGATGGGTTGTTGTACTTTGGTATGGCTTATACTTGACTTGTACTTGACATTGATTAATTGATGGATTAATGGGACATGTAGAGATTCCCTCGAAATTCACAATGCGTGGCGTTTTCTTCAAATTGAATGCAAACGCACATCTTCTGACCTCGATATCGGATCTGTGTGCAAGTAATGGCGTTGGAACCGCGGCTACAACGTTGTTGTCAAGGTACAAGTTTTAATTCAAGCTAACTTTGGCATGCATGACTTGGCTTAGGATTACGTGCAAATGTCAGATACAGGTCAAGGGTTGCCGAAATTTGACCAGGAGGATCACAGAAGCATACGGAACAGTACGGACTAGGATACAGGTCTTACACTGAGTACTTGTGTAACTCCTCCATGTGTTGCATGGGCCCACGCAACTCGCAAGGAGTGGCGCAGCTCGGCCTTCTGCACTCCCTCCCCTTCTCTCCATCTCCAATACCTGTCAGAGGCACTGGTCTTCCAAACATTCGATCCTTTGGATGAGGAGGGTAGGGGGTATTTATAGGCTTCCACACATGTTGGCCTACAATCTCATGCTTTGGACCCCATTTCGCATATCCAATTCATCTCTTTTCGAAGAGAGATGTGCAGGCTAGCGTAATCATGACGAGTTGCGCGAACTCATGCAACTTAGGTCCTACACAACTTAGTCCCTGTGCAACTCATGACCCACACAAGTCACCCTCTTTTCACATCTATGCTCCACTTCATTCTCCAATTCTTCTTCTCGAAGTTTCTTTCTTAACCAATTTTTATGCTCCAACAGATGCCCCCTTAATCTGAGGTTTGACCACTCCAAGTCAATTTGAAGGAACAATTTCTTACTTAAGCACTCGAGTTGCGCGGGCCCACACAACTTCCATCCGCGTAACTTGCAGTAGGTCCTACTAGCTAAAAATATCAAAACCTCCAATCATTTCTCACTTCAAAAATTTTCTTCCTCCCTGCCGAGACCCTTTTCCATGCAACTCTCCCACGCAACTCATCCTCACAACTTGACCGTGCAACTCGCCAGCACTTAGTGCAAAAACCCTTCATTCTAAAACTTTGTCCAAAATTTTCCAACCTTGCATGACTTAACAAATTCTCCTAACTCTTTAGTCATGGCCCGCACCAAGAGAACTTATCGTCTTATAGAGCCACCCACAGATCAACCTTCCCATGCCATTCTCCCAGGCTCTTCTTAAACTCCTGAAACTTCTCTAGCTCCTCCATCTCCCGTACCATCATCAATGGCTCTAATAACCACTTCTTTCCCTCCAACACACAAAGACTTCCCATGGAAGTGAATCAAAGTGACTAAGAAATGTTGTGCGTATATAAATGAGCTAGTTTTGCCAATCATTGACATTTTTGATAGAATCAAAACATTGTCCTGGCCAATATGCCAGGGCATTATTACTGGAGAAATAACGGGACCTCCAAAGCAAGGTCGAGAAATTGATTGGGAATCCTGGCTGAAACTAATAGCCAATTTGTGCGCGGACATCATCCAATCTCCAGTGAGAGAAGATTCACCGCCACGCTTTCTCAAAAGAAGCGGAAGAAATAGAACAATCAGGAGCTTCAAGAGAAGATCAAGGAACATAATAAGATGAAGCTCCCAAACACTTGTGACACTGTGAAAGTCCAAGATGGCTTTTTAAAATTCAACAGTCCTTTTATAAATGAGTTAATAACAATCTTATTAAATATTCGGTGACATTTGTCCATTCTCCAAAGTGAGTCGACAGACTGAATGACTTAGAACTGAATGACGTACACCCCAGATTAGTCAATGAGAGAACTTAGAATGCTGGAAGGCATTCTGTCAGAAAAGGGATCGAGATAGCAGGTCGATAAAGTCCATCCCATGCGATTTCTCATCCCCTGTTGCAGTCCACAAGAGCTGATTTCCATAGCTTTCTATGAGATGTTGCGCCAACGTTTCAAGGAAAGAAGATCACTATGGGGCAATGAAGAATTTCATACACATGGCTTCTTATCATCATGCAAGTACTGTACTGATTGGGCTAAGGCCATTCTTAACAAACATTCTATGATGTTGATGGAGGTCAGTCTTTACGGTGTGATCGAAGTTACCTCTGAGTATTTCTACAAAGTTGCACTTCTCATCCTCCAAGAGACAAGCACTAGTGCCTGATGCTTCTGTCGAACTCTTCAGGGAAATGTCCAAATTTCACGATATCAGAAAGATCCCCCACTTCCTCTGGCTAGCTCACTTTTCTGAAGAGTTACAGTATATCTCTTTTTCTTACATCATGACTTCGTGCCCTTTACTAATATCATTCTCATTCATTCCCTTATTTCTCTTGCAGGTTTAAGAATAGTCATTCTTACGAATTGGAGAATGCTCATCGTAGGGTGAAGAACCCTTAAGAATTATGCCCAAGGCCAAGTTAACAGCTTTTCTGGTGTACTAACTCAGTATCGTTGTGCTACCAAGTTCTAAACAGGCTGACGATATTGGACATTCTGTATTTGTTGTCACAGGAGGACTAGAAGAAGGATGAAAATACTCACAGGAACCCCCTATACTCTGCTCACTATATAGGGCCTTTGGCGAAATTGCTACTTATTGCCAAATTCCATCTGCCGGGGCCAGCTCGACATTTACTCCATGACATTATTTTTCCAAGTGGCTGGGTGTATATTTCCCATGGACATATGACGACCCCGAGAAAGCTTACATCCATCCTTCGCGACTTCCATTAATGTACGAATTAGTGATTGATACAATTGAGTCGACGAGTATTATCGATTTCTATCAATTCTCATTTTCTCAATATATTATGGATCACGAAGCTACTGATGACGAAGACCTTCCTCCAGCTAAATGAGCCTTTTTCATTTCGATATAATCTAACAGTCCACCTTTGATAGAAGGTAGTGAATTTTGGAGGGATCCCTACTATCCGGGTAGGTTTTCACAATAGTTCGGGTACAATCAGACCATCCCCAAACATTTTGAAGTGGTGACTCGTACCATACAGAGTTACAACATAAGGCCTTATAATTGGAGGCTAGTCTGGAGACAGCTGCTTGCAGCCCAAATTAACTCAAAATTTATCATTCCGTGCTTTGGATATTTCATCCACACAACTTATCCATGGATGAGATTGTGGGTGCATCAATCATTTCTCATTCACCAATGGTTGCCGATAGATTCCCCTATATGGATCCCCACTCTCCGAATTAGGAAACACAATCTTATAGAGGGAATAGGTTATACTGTTGAATGTGATCATGCCCTTGCTCCTGGTGAAGCGTGTATAAAAATCTCCGTGGGAGAGCCAATCCACGAGATCAAACCCACCAGCATCCTTGAGGGTTGGATTTCTCACAGGTTTCCCTTAACACACTTCAAGACTCAGAGGAAACACGTTAGCAGAGAAGATGCTCCCATGGACACCATCGAAATACCCCATGTTCCCACTTCCACAGACCCTATTCCTATTCCAGAGGCAACTATTCCTTCAAAACCTAAAGGGGTGTCTCCATCTATTCTTCCACCACCATCTACTCGCCAAGATTCCTCGTCACCCATGACTAGATTGCAAACATAGGTGATGTCTTCCGCATCCCTGATAACTGCCGTAATAAAAGATCCTGCCCCTACCGAAAAGAGGCAATCGACACGGAAGGGAAAACAGGTCATCATCAAAGAACCATCTTTAGACTCATCGTCTTCATCATCTTCAAGGGAAGAAAACGAAGAATCCTCCTCTAGCGATTCCTCTTCTACTGGCCATGAGTCATCTTCTAACGATTTAGAGGAAGAGGGTGAACTAAATGCAGTTGAAGGGGAATGAGAATAAATAGAAGTGGTAGAAGAAGGAGAGGTAGATTTGGGCGATGACGAACGAATTGGCACAATCACTGAGGTTGATGAGGAGATTCCACCAGAAAACATTCCCCATACCACCTCTATAGGGATTGAGGAAGAAGAGTCCCTTGACTACGGAGAATAGGAAGACATGGTTGGGACTGACTTAATTCTGTCATTTAGCAGCAACCTATTCTCCTCTTCCACATGTGATGCTTTTAAACTCTCTAGCCATTGTCACAACGACTCCAGAGACTCTTTCAATCCCTACAAACGTGACTCAGGCTGCTTTACCTGCTTCTACTTCTGGCAAGCGTTCCGCTAAAAGGGTTAGGGAGCCTCTTAGGCTTCTGATCAAAACCAACACAATAGTTCGTGGAATAATTTTCCAAACAGAGCCGACCGATGTCACTACTCCGACCACTGTTACATCAAGTACTGAAACCAGGGTGCCATCTTTTGCTAACATGGCTTCAGACTTGCCCGGACCATCTTCTCTTCTGAAAGAGAGATAATCCACAGAGACAGCAATCCCTACTTCGGTGCCTTCAACAAATGTAGGTATACTTCACTCTATTTTCTTACTTTATAATAATAACCTGCAATCCACTTCCTAACTTGTATTTTTTATTTGTATTTTATAATTCGCCCTGTCAACAGTGGCTCTGCAAGTTCCAATTCCATTACCACTACATCAAACATCATATCTCTAAAGAAAATCTCCCCTCTCGGACTGTATTTATTGAAGAACTCATTGTCGGCAGCCATATATATCTTCAAGGACCATGATCAATGATATGATCTGGAAGTAGTGTTGTCGTCATTGGAAAATGCAGCACGGATTGTCAAGATCAATAGCTCTCCTTTGCGCGAGTCTCTTTCCCATTTTTATGAGACTTTTCACAAACTAGGAGATGCTCAGAATATGCCTGCTGCTTCTGAAATCCTCGCCCGCCAACAAGAATTGTCACAGCTTAAAGAGAAAGTCTTAGGGGCGATAACGATGATCTCTAGCTACGACAAAGAATTTCATTCCCAGGAGGAACAAGTGGAGGCTTCTAAGTGTTCTTTAGCAGCTATAATTGAAAAGATTTCGATCCTTAAGCAGAAAATTTTGGACTTGGAAGCTCAGCAACATGAAGCTAATTCGAGGACTAGCAAACTTGAAACCGATATTGAGGTCAACAGGCGGATAGCTAGTCTTGAGCAATAGAAAATCTTGAAGGGAGAGGGGGAAATATTTTCTTTAGAACAAGAGTTGATTGACACTCCTAATCAAATCAAGCTTATCGTCGATGCTGAAGTTGAAAATGTGGCTGCTGAGGTTCAGTTAAAAGATGATCTACGATGATACATGCTTGCGCTAGGAATGTCAGAAGATTTATAAAATTTCTTTTGATATTTGTTATGACTTATTTTCATGCTTGTTTCTCTTCTTCTTTTCTCTTGATATCATAAATAAATTTTGATAGCTCGTGAATTTTATGAATGAATGTCATGAACAGTCAGTTCTTTCAATCATGCTTTTTACAGTAGCATCTTTGTTATTAGCATGCTATCTTCTTTTGTCATCAATATAATGTTACCTATATGGTGTTATCTCACATGGGCGGTGCTAAGTTCTAGTTTTAGTTAGTTGCACACACAGTTTAGGCATGTAAGTAGTTGGAGCAATCACAGTTTAGACTCATAAGTAGTTAGAGTTGATCTTACTTGAATGGTCATTGTAACTCTCTAGAGTTCATGGGGCTTAATGCAACTAGGGTGTTCACAAACAATGATCCATCAGAGGGGCCCAGTGAAGCTACCGGGAGCGTGAACTCAATAGGATTTACGCACAGGGTTGGCCACATTAACTCTCTAGAGTTCGCGGGGCACACAAGGCTACCGTCGGGTACCAAATCCAAGGTCATCAGTCCATCAATGAGGGCTCATCTTGCTTCAGAGACCTATCCTCACACGTTACTACTGAATTCAAAGGAGGGATCATGGGAGTTATCTTGCTTCAGAGACTCACTTTTTCTTCATCTTTAAGGTCAGACCCATTCACGAGAGGGGCGCTCTCTGGCCGCCCTCATGACACTGTCAGAAGTTGTACAGCCAGCATAGGTCATTGCCTGCATAGGTGCACGTGATGCTCTTTTTGAGTTTTTAAAGGCCACAGGCATCTCACTGCTACCCGTATAGTTTTGCCACATTGCCATCGCCAATAATGATAAGCCTTATGCACGTTCGGCTTCGTAGTGGCATTTTTCTCGCTATCATACGCGATAAGTCACCATTATTGTTACGATCCTTGTGCTTAGCTTTATGAACTTATTCTACTACTACAAATGATGAGCTGGCCTCGCTGGGATAATGAATCAAAATTAATATATCACTCTTGCAGATGATATACAACAAAATCTTATGGTTAAAATGGTACATCAGCTTGGCGGTGTTATTAATTTTAATAAATTTAAATAATAAAATGGCCTTGCATCAGCATCATGATAATAGTAATGAAAACTTTGGTGATTTGACGATAGTTATTGGCACTTCGATAGCATTTATTGCCGTGCTTTTGTGATAAACATTGGCGATTGGCGTTAATCATTGACAATTGGAATACCTGAAAAACCCATATTTTATTCATGTACAAAAGAAAATACATTCTACAGTTTTTGTTACCTGTCTTGCCCCCTTTTGGTTTTGAAGGTATTATGCCAATACCTTTGAAACCAAAATCACTGCCATCTCCTGAATTGGCTTATCATCGGCGAACTAAATACGGGTATGCGACGCCCATTTATGCATGAAGCATGTTTTCGCCTTTGAATGCGTATGTAACACCCCATACTTTTCAGTACTCAGGTGTTACCATGAGAACTTGATTTAATATAAACAAAATTGCGGATTATGCCATTATTCACACACTCTAGCCTAATTCCATCAGTTAATGGTAACCTTCACCCATAACTCATCCATTAAATTCCTTAGATCGAGCATCACACCACAAGAGAAGTCTATTTTAGTGTTTGAATCACCTTAGTAGACAAATCTAACCATCTACTGTCGGTATCAAACTCCAAGGATCGCTGATGGTCAGGTTTGGATTCAATCAAACTGTCGGATGGATGAAAATCATAGTTCGAACCCCAAGAGTATATGTCATGTGACCCATCTGGTTAAATCTAAAATGAATGGTGGCCCTAATTGGCTCACCAATTAGATGAATGGTCCTGATCTCATGAGTGAAACATAGGTCATCATTGGGTCGACAATAGTTGGCACTCGAAGGCTATACTTCAGTTAATATGGCCTGCATGAGCTATAAATCTATCTCAAAGTCAGATGGGTGGCCTATCTTAAGTTGGTACCATAAAAATTTATTTTAAATGTGATATAATTGCATACATATATTATAACACAAAATAATTTTATAATTATTTGTAATAATACATGTGTTACTTGAATCATTCAAAGTATGAATGTTATTTAAACTACATATAAAATAAATGGATACCAACACATTACTATATAATCAATGTACATTAACTAATATTCACATTGTATAATTTTAACTATATATTATTGTATTATACAATATATCACTTAATATTAATTTTACATACTTTCAAATATAAAGTAATATATATATATATATACACACACACACACACACACACACACACACACATACATATACATATACATATACATATTTATATGTAGGATGATACTAATATAAATGGGTAGTGGACCTGATTGGCCCACTAGTTAGGTGAATGGTTTTGATCACGAGAGTGGACCTCAAATCACCGTAAATCAACTTAAGGGCAACAAATTAGATGATATGACCCACCTAAGCCATGGATCCACCTCATTCGTTGGGCTGGGCCCTATTTTGGGCTGACAAAACATATGAAAGGAGGGGATTAGGTCACAAACTATTGTGGACCCCACACAATAAGTGTGTGTACATGGTTGGGGAGTAGCCGAGGTGTGCCGAGATGGTCATGTGGTCAAACTGCATTTTTTGAATGTACAACATCTGTTGCAACCATTGTGGTCCACGATCTTAGATCCCGCGTCCAATCCAAACCATCCATCTTATAGAGGACGTAGAGAAGATAGATCCCCACTCAGTTTTAGCCATTGGATTGCACACTGTGCACACAATATTAGCCTCAAGTCAGGCTACAAACACACCGACTTCTAAAAACAGAAAGCTCCATAGTGGCAATCCATGTCAATCTGTTCTCCTTCAATCTCAACCATCCATGTGGTATTATCTTATCCATCTGATGCATTTCATGTGGATTAGGGCTTCCTTCTTAAGTTTCTTAGCAGCCGCACTCAAAGGGCAGCCGTTTTCCTCATCGTTTGAACCCATCACTTGAACTCGAATGGAGCTTCATTTTGCTTCTTCCTAAACTTTCACGACATCATTCTGAGTCATCCCATTCTCTCATTTTAAGGAAACAGATACAGATTTAAAATCTGTCATTATCTTCCTTGTTGAAGAGGAGTTGCATCACATTGAGTTAGGGACGAGCATGTCCAGACGAGCCCATTTGAGTCCGGAGATCACTGGACTTCTAACTGAAGGAAGAGAAGAGAAAGAGATTGAGAAAGAGAAGAGAGAAGAGGGAGTGGCTTCGGAGTTACACTACTATTGTCGCACCGAGCTTGTTCAATGGGCTGCTATTGAGTTCGAGCTTTGCGTCGGGTTGTGCTCAATCTATCCTGGAAATAACAGAGGAAAAGAAAGAGAGAGAAAGGGACCATGAGTGGTTAGTGCCACTGCTGGTTCAACTCGATGGATGTTCAAGTCGAGGTAACGCCGGTCCACACTCTTCAGGAAATATGCCAGCGTGGCTAGTAGGCAAGTATGAAATCCAAGCCATCCATTAGGTGGGTTATTTAGATCAGCTGAAGTTTTCTCACCATTCATTTGTCCACAATCATGTATACATTCGGTTACAAATTGCCACTCCATTGATCCATCATGTTGTGACTTTAGGCCTTCGTAGTGGCCCACTTCACAATACTAAGTTGTGGACCACTCATCTCCCCAATGGCCTCCAAACATTGTCTTATACATTGATAAGAAGCATGCAATTCCTGTGTCATTTTTAAAATGTCACTGATCTACTCACTGATGGATCCGTGGAGTAATGTTAACGTGCAGGGGAGTCTACTCCTTCAAAATCAGATGTCCGCATTCAACCATTAAAGTCTAAATAGTTAGCCAATCACTGTAATTTTTGGCCTAGTGCCCATCCACATGATATCCAACCAGATCAACGGTCTTAATTACACATGTTGGCTACATACACCTTTAACTAAGAGCTACATGAAGCCTTTTTTTTAACAGTGCTTGATACATTTGTTGTAGTCAACAGATGGGGGAGCGAACTAAGTGCGGCTCTTACTGTGGCGCCTACCTTGATGTATGCATTCTATGTCCACACCGTCCATCCATTTTCCAAACTATTAAAGGGCATAAGCCTAAAATGAGAAGTATATTATATAGGTTTAAAAGAAAGGAATAAGGAAGGAAGAAAGAAGGAGAGTTTTGAGTTGACTCGGTTTAAAACTGAATCAAGCACGAACCAAGCTTGCAAGACGAGATTTACTCTCAAGAAGGAATTAGAAGCTTTTCAACATCTCAATTGGATTTTGGAAATTTGCTAAGTCGAGTTGAAGCCGAATCACTTGGGTATGTGCCTCTCAAAACTTTCATCATTATTCAAATTGAAATTCATGTATTGTCATTAATGCCCTTGTTGGAATATAGGAGTTCGTCTTCTCCAATTTCACTTTGGATTTTGGAAATTTGCTAAGTCGAGTTGAAGCCGAATCACTTGGGTATGTGCCTCTCAAAACTTTCATCATTATTCAAATTGAAATTCATGTATTGTCATTAATGCCCTTGTTGGAATATAGGAGTTCGTCTTCTCCAATTTCACTTCTAATCTCATTGCGACTCTACACTAGATCGCGTGCAGGTGAATCATTCACAAGGTGAGGACTCACCCTATGAGCTTCCCACTTAAATTCACCAATTTGAACATAAATGGTACTTTAATTTTGTGAAGTTAGTAGCTTTAAATTCTCTCATAGTTTACTTGTCTTATTGTATAATTTTGCCAATATGTTGTGTGACTGAACCATGTAATGACCAATTGCTATGTCTCTTTAATGTTAGCAAACATGAATGAATTAGTTGCCACATGTTATCTCAAGTTGTAGGGTTTGTTAATTAATTAAATGTGGTTGTTTGTGATTTTCTTATGGACTGGATGGAACATGTTAAGGTCTTACCATCTTGTGGTCCATGGTTGCCTTACTTGGCTTGGATCACACTTTACCTTACATGGCACGGACCGCATGTTGCTTACGTAGCTTAGATCGTGTAGTTGCCTTTATGGCATTGATGGATTATTGGTGCCCTCTTGTAGCTTGATGGTTACATTCACATATCGTGTTGCATCCTAGCCACTTGCGGTGTTCAGTCATACCATGATTTTCGAGTGGAGCTAAAGTTCATTTATCGATTTTCTAGCCATCTTACGGTGTTCACGTACGATATGATTTTCAAGTGTTCTAGGGTTTGTATGTTGATTGTCTCTTCATCTTGCGGCTGTCAGTCGTACCATGATTTTCAGATGGAGTTGAAGTTTGATTATCGATTTCTAGCCATCTTGCGGAGTTCACATACGACATGATTTCCAGGTGAAGAAGAGGTTTGAAGGTTAATTTTCTATTCACCTCATGGATTTCACTTGTACCACGATTTTTGGGTGGAGCTAAAGTTCGCTTATCGATTTTCTAGCCATCTTGCTAAGTTCACGCACAATGTGATTTTTGGGTGCAATAAAAAGTCATGGATTGATTATTTGACTATGTGAACACGCTTTGTTATATTGCAATTACTACCATATTCTGCTTATGTTGAGATTCTATTGATTGGTTTAATTTTTTAGTATATGCATATGCTTTGAAATGCCATGTTTAATATATCTAAATTCATGACTTGCGTTCTATATTGATTATAAATGATGAGTGTGCAATCTTAGAGGGTGCTCCTCACTGCGATAAACATTGACACTATCAAACTGTAATAGTTGATGTAGGTGTAGAACATGCAGATGTTGTTCATTGGGTTGCTTGAGCAGATCGTGTAGCTGAGGAGTTAAGTGGGGTCCCTACGGCCCATATCGAGCTCCACTGCTAAATGATAGATTCCTTCTTTTCTTTTATGAACTTTGTATTTGGGATTGTATAAGTCTAGTATGGGCGCCACATTTGGAAATTTAGTGATAATCAGAATGTTTTCATTTAATGCATGGTTTATTCTAGCTTCGTTGTTGTTAACTTTGATTAATGACAAGCAGTTTAAATATACATTGAATTTTATAAGATAACACTCGTGTTTTTGGAGAATGAGTCATATACTCGAGTTCCAAAAACACAGGGCATTACGGTGTATGCCCCCAAGATTTTCTTTTAACCAATGAACTGCTCTACCGGTTCATTATTTTCGCAATCGTCAGAAGATAGATCTTCCAGATTGACTTCTCTGACTAATGTCACTGACAATCCACTTACGAACGTCATATTTATGGTTACCTTTCGACTTTGTTCATTGTCCTTCTTCAAGACTATTTCACTTTGCCTTATCATTCTTTGTAATATATTTTTCAACATGAAGCAATCTTCTGTTTGATGCCTCAAGTAACGATGGTAGTGACAGTAATTCTTTTCTTTAGTCATTTCGACATTTTCTAGATATCTTGGTGAAGGTAACTTGATAGTACTAGCAGTCAGTAACTGCTCCATCATTGGCAACACATCCTCTCTGTCGAATGCGTACTCTCTATGTGAGTTATATGGTCACGGTCACTTATCATTCTTATAATCCTTACGCCGGTCTGAATCTTCCCTTCCCTTTATTTTTCTCTTGTCATGAAAGGTATTTTTCTTTTTCTCTTAGTCAACAGCATTCACTACTGCCCTATTTGGCCCTCTTTTTTCGAATCTAACTTGGAAGGCTGGTATCTTTTTAGTCATCAGCTCAAGTGCATGCACCTTAGTCACCAAGTCTCGAAAAGTCCTTATGTTGGCGTTGGTGAGCCCAAATGTAATCCCTGTTTCCATAGAGCCTAGACACATTTTCACTTGTTCCCTTTCTTTAGGTAATTACTGGCACGATGCTCCTAAGCTCTTCCACTTGCTGATGAATTTCTCCACAGACTCATTTTCTCTCTATCTTACAGATGCTAACTCCGCAATGCTAACATCACGGTTCGATGAAAAAGAATTTGACATAAATGCATCCTGCATCTGTTCCCAAGTCTATACTGATTTTGGGGCCAAGATGGAATATTATTGGAATGCTTTGCCTGTCAAGGAAGACCCAAATAGACATATGCAATATTGGAGAACAGTAGAGAAACTCCCCATAGACTTGATGAAGTGCATCAAATGTTTGTCCGGGGATCCGTCTCCACTAAATTTCTAAAACTCAGGGTGTTTGAAATTAGCGGGGAAAGGTACATCTTCTACCTCTCTCGGATACGGCATTCTGTACCAGAACCTTCCTATATTGTTGCGTTCCCTTTCCATTCTGATGGCTTCTATAACCACCTATCGCACTTCCTCCTGAGTTATAATTCTTGTCACGGGGACAAATCTGTGTAATCCCACTCTAGGCAATTGAGAAGCTTCAGGCTGTTGTTCCTATTCATTCATAGTAGCCATCTTTAGGGGTGATATTATTTTGGCTACATTGTGCGCAAGAGTGGCTAGAGCTTCCTGAAGATTCCTGCACTCATCCATTAACGTCTTTTGCACTTAGGCCATTTTAACTAATCTATCTTCAGTGGTAGGCATGGGGTCTTTACTTGTTCCGGCCATGCATACTGCAACCTCTTTATTTCCTGACGAGGTGGTCATTGGGGTAGAACAAGAATAGGTCGATGTAATGGGACTTACAGGAAAAGGGGTTTTGTTTGATCCTTCCGTACTCTCATAAGATTCGGCTTATTATGATACGATGCAAGGCAATAAGCTTTGAGGTGACATATAAATTGGCGAACCCTCCATATGTGACTTACCTTTTTGCTTTTAGGTCCATCGGATGCTTACAGTGGGTAGGGCTGGAAGTCCTTGCTGTGAGGATGAGGGTGAAGATCTTTTAGGATATATTAATGGGGGAGCAAGTTCAGGATTTTTCTTTACCGCGTTTCGTGTCATAGGCCAGCTAGTTCTCAACATTGATGGACTCATCCTAGCTGCGTATTTTGACCTCTAACGTGTCACCACAATCTAATCATTCTCATATTCTTACACTATCAGGGAGACTGTTATGACTCTGACAGTAGCTTGGAATTTGTCTTTCCTGTTTAATGCAAACTGCTCTTGCTGGGCCAAAGGTTGGTCAGGGGCATACTTGACTACAAATCCTGTCGATATGAAGTAAAAGATCGTTTCTCTTGCCAAAGTTGTCATTTCTCTTGAAATTTATAGCTTGGATATGTACGTCATTTATAATTTTCTCTGTTAGAGAACATATGCAACATTCATTAGTATTTGTTTACAAACATATTCTATCCCAAAGATGAAAGGAAGGATGTTCCCGTTGAGAGTCGCCATTTTGGCGCCTTATAGAACGCCAAACAATGATGAAATTCTCTAAGTCATTCTTAAGTCAATATTAAGTAAGATAGAAAATTCCCCAGCAGAGTCGCCATTTTGTTTCAACCAGAAATGAAAAGTATTTGATTTGGGGAATTATCTTACTCAATAATGACAAAAAGAAAGAACTAAGAGAATAATCATCAAATTTATTCATTCTGAACTGGTTACATCCTTTTAATCCACTAAGAGTCGCCATTAGTTTTTTATAACATAAAGTACAAGTATTGAATAAGTTTCAATATAAAATTTGACACCATTCTGGCTCATATCAGTCACATCTCCATGTGAGATGAATTGTGTGGGCTTTTCGTGCACTTCGTCCATCATTGACATGATAAAGGAGTGTTAGAATCCCTTTGAAACATCTGAATCAACCTGAGGACTTGAGAAAATTCAACATAATGCTGCCTCACTGAGTACTTGCGCAACTCCTCCATGAGTTGTGCAGGCCAAGGAGTTGCACGGGCCTGCACAACTCACAAGGAGTGGCGCGGCCCTACCTTCTGTACTCCCTCCCCTTCTCTCTATCTCCAATACCTGTTAGAGGCACTGGTCTTCCGAACATCCAATCTTTTAAATGAGGGGGGTAGGGGGTATTTATAGGCTTCCACATGTGTGGGCCCTCGAATCTCATGCTGTGGACCCCATTTCCCATCTCCAATTCATCTCTTTCTGAATAGAGTTGTGCAGCCCAGCACAACCATGACGAGTTTCGTGGACCCGTGCAACTTAGTCTCCATACAACTCATGACCCGCGCAAGTCACCCTTTTTTCACATCTATGCTCTACTTCACTCTCCAATTCTTCTTCTTGAAGCCACTTTCTTTAACCAATTTTTATGCTTCAACACAATAGATCTGCGCTAGCTTTGAGTATGTTCTTTCCATGTATTGAGATTATGAAATTAGGAAATCTTGTTGTTCACCATCGTCCCTTAGGCATGGTTAGATGAGGGAATCCTCCCTAACTTTCACAATTCTCTCAGATTGGTTGTGGGATTGGTAAATCCTGTTATTTACCTTGTCTCCAAAGCATGGTTTGGTGATGGAATCACTTCTAGTTCTCATACCTCTCATCGATTGAGAATTAGGTCAAAGGAAGTTTAGATTTGATTTTACCGAGATATCCTCTAGTTGGATAAGATGGGACTCTAATTCTAGTTGTGTCATTGAATCAAGCATAGATTTTCCTAATCTTTACAAGTGGATCCTTGAAAACCCTAGTTTCCCACCTTTGAATTTCTTAACTTTTTCATAAAATCTCTCACGATTACTTTTAAATCATCCAAATTTAGGTTTTCATCTTTTTTTAGTTCTACTACTAGTTGTTTTCAGAATACTCATGAGATTAGCCCCTTTGGATTCGACCTCGGTCTCACCGAGATTATTACTACATCACTACCCTACACTTGGTGTTATGAACAACGACGAGCATTCTCCAAGTTATTAGAATGTCTATTTTTTAAACATGTGAAGAAAAAAGGAGGGTGAATGAGAAAGGTGTTGGTAAAAGGCATTAAGTCATGATGTGAGAAAAAGAGATATACCATAGCTCTTGAGAAAAATGAGCCAGCCAGAGAAAATGAGGGATCTTCTTGATGTAAGGAAATTTAGACATTTCTCTGAAAAGATTGGCTGAGGCATCAGATACTAATGCCTGTCTCTTGGAAGGTGAGAAATGTGAGAATTCCTCATTAGTAGGGATATATTCATCATAAAAGTGACCTGTTATAAGGAGTCCCTCCATTCTGTGTAAATTCCAAAGGGTGATGCTAACCTCACCTAGGGGCATGTGGAAGGAGTTGGTGGTAGGGCACCAATAGCTATGGAAACCTTTGTAGACCATATGGTCCTAATGAAAATACTTAGAGGTGGCTTCGATGGCCCCATAGAGGCCAACCGTCATCAATGTGCGTAATGTTTGTTAAGAATGGCTTTGGCCCAGTTGGTGTAATATTTGTGTGAGGACAAGAAGCCGCATGTGTGGAATTCTTCATTACCCCACAATGATCTTTTGTCCCTGAAGCCATGGCGTACTGTCTCATAGAAGGCTATGGGAAATGGCTCGTACGGGTTGTAGTAGGGGATGAGAAACCACATAGGATGGATGTCACCGATTTATTGTCTTGATCCTCTCTCTGACAAGATTCCTTCCAGCATCCTAGGTTCTTTCATGGACCAGTTTGGGGTGTACATCATTCTGCTCTGAGTTGTTCGATCTATTGGTTGGCTTTAAAGAATAGACAGATGATGATGAATATTTAGAGGGATTATTATCAAATCATTTCTAAAGGGACTGTTGAATTTTATGACACCATCCTGGACTTTTAAGGTATCCCAAGTGTTTGGAAGTTTCTTCTTCTTGCGCTCCTTAATTTTTTCCTGAAGCTCCTGAATTTTTAACTTCTTTTGCTTCTTCATAGAGAATGAGGGTGGCAACGTGTTCTCTCTAACAGGAGATCGGGTGATGTCAATACGAAGGTTGGTTGTTGATTTCAGCCATGTTTCCCAATCAATCTCACGACCTTATTTTGGGCGTCCCACTATCTCCCTAGTAATGATGGCCCGACATATCAGATAGGATAATGTCTTTATTCTATCGAAAAAGTCAAGAATTGGCAGAACGAGTTCTTTTATGTAAGCAAGTTACTTCTTAGTTACTTTGATTGTCTTCCATGGTTAATCTTCATGCATCGAAGGGGAAGAAGTAGGTATAGGGGCTGAGGATGAAGGTATGAGAACTGGAGAAGAAGACTCAGGAATTTAAGAGGAGCCTAGGAGACTAGCATGTGAGGGTAGATCAATTGGTGACTCTATAAGATGAAATGTTCTTTTGGTATGGGCCATTACTGAGGGGTCAAGAGGATTGGCTGAGTCTGAAGGATTAGGAAGATTCGCTAAGTCTGTAAAGTTAGAAAATTGAGTAGAGTTTTGGAATAAGGAATTTTCACACTAAGTGCTGGAGAGTTGCGCAGACTAAGTTGCGTGAACTCTCAGTTGCGCATAAAGCAGAGTGGCGTGGTAAGAGAGATGGGCGATCTACGAGTTGCACGGATTTTAAGTAGCACTGAAAAAGGTTCCAGGCATGGAAGAAAAGTTCTAAAGTGGGTAAATGGTTGGGAGTTTAATATTTATAGCCAGTGGGACCCACTTGCGAGTTGCGCGGACCGGCGTAACTCAAGTTCATGGGGAGTAAATTTTGATCATTCAAATTGACTTGATAAAGCAGTTGAATCTTAGATCAAGGGGGAATCTGTTAGAGAATAAAATCTGGTTAAGGAAAGGAATTTAAGAAGGAAGATTGAAGAATGAAATAAAGCGTGGAGGAGAAAAAGAAGTTGAGTTGCATGGGTTTTAAGTTGTGCGGGAAGCAAGTTGCATGGGAACCTAAGTTGCGTGGACCCGCACAACTCTTCATAGTTACACCGATCCATGCTACTCTTCTCAGAGATGGCTGGATAGAGGATGTGAAGTGGGGTCCGTAGCATGGAATTTGAGGGCCCACACATTCGGAAGCCTATAAATACCCCCTACCCCCTCATTTGCGGGATTGAGATTTCTAGAAGACCAGTACCTTTAACAAGTATTGGAGAGAGAAGAGGGAGAAGGGAGGAAGAAAGAAAGTCAAGGGCGCACAGCTCCCCAAGTCACACTGGCCCGCACGTGGATCCTCACAAGGATGTGTTGTGTTAATTTTCCTGGAATGCTTCAAGATATTCTGAATGCTTCATATGATTTTCGGGACTTCTTTGAAGGAAAATGTGCATGAGAAGATCCGCAAAACTCATCTCCAATGGCGATTTGATTGATATGAGTCGGAATGTTGTCAAAATTTATATTTGAATATATTCAACACTTGGACTTTATGTTATAAAAAACTTTATCCTGGAATCAAAGGGTCAAAAGGATGTAATGAATTTATAATGAATAAGTTTGATGATTATTCTCTTTGTTCTTTCATTTGATCATTATTAAGCGAGATAATCCCCCAAATCAAATACTTTTCATTTCTGGTCGAAACACTATTATCTCATCAAACTCTTTCATGTGAAGATATGGACTTTCAGATTTAAGTCCATGGAACTTTAGAAGGAGTTGGATCACTCTTGGCTTGATATCCATATTTCCTGTATTTTATGCAAAAATCATACAAGAAGGTGTACTCACCCCTGCCAGTTGTAAATAGTCTCATAAATTATGAGGCGGGGGTGCATGATGCACCTCATTCTCATCCTTGGCCTCTTTAACTAGAGTTTGAGGTTGATTAGCAACCATCACTTCTATTAACTTAGATGATCTCAAGTGGTGTCTAGTCCTATGATGGATAGACAACCATTTGACTAATCCTCCTTCACTCAAAAGATATAGAGTGTTGTCACGAACCTACTTGGGCATGAAACACTCTTAGCCTTCAAGTTCAGAATCTGACCTAAAATATAAAAAAATGAAAATTATAGCAAATAATAAGTAAGAGAGAGAGAGAGAGAGAGAGAGAGAGAGAGAGAGAGAGAGAGAGAGAGTTAGAGCAAAGTTACCAAATAGGAGATGTTAGGTTAGGATTCTACAAAATAGAGAACAAAGTTATCTTCTAAAAATAAGTTTTAAAAAAAACTCCTAACCTAGAAACAAAATAAAAAGTTAATCCTAATCTTAACCTAATTCTAAAACTAATTAAATTCAGAATAAAGCAATCATACTCCTTGGCAATGGCTCTAAAAACTTGTTCACAACCCCAATTGTAGACCCGCGATGTAGTAATAATCTCAGTGAGATTGAGGTTGAATTTATAGGAACTAATCTTGTACGTTTCTAAAAGTAACAAGAACTAGAACCAAAGAAAGCTATAAACTATCTGAGAAAAGTAAGGAAATATGAATATTGTGGTTAAACTATCAATTTAAGGTGGGAATTAGGGTGCGAAGGATCCACTTGTAGCAATTGAGATGATACCTTGCTTGATTAAAGAGATCCAACTGGAATCAAAGTCCTATCTTACCGAGTTGAAGAAAGAGATGATCGAATCTCTGAACTTCTCATTGATCTAATCTCAAAGGAGGAGAATTGTGAGAATTTGGAAGGGATTCCTTCACCCAACCATGCCCCAGAGATGATGGCAGACAATAGGATTTACCAATACCACATTCTCAATTAAGAAAGAAAAGATATCTAAAGCTATCGTAGATTTATTATAATTTGAGTCATAACAAACCATCCAAAATGAAAAATATTCCTTAAAATCGATTAGAAATCAATAAAGTACAACATAAACATGAATCAAAGAAAAGTAAACATAGCAATCATGCTACAAGCTTCACCTCTTAGCCCTAGCTAAGAGGTTTAACCAACCATATAGATGATTAAACTAAGAACTCTTAAACAAAACAAAAAGACCAACTAAAGAAGAGGAAGAAAAACTCCTAAGTGGCGGCTCCACCCTTTTAATCTACTCCTTAAACCCTAGAAGATCCTTAAGAACATCCTAGGGACACCTATTTATAGTTATGAAGCTCCACCTTATGTACCAACTTGGAATTTTCATAATTCATTGCTAAACTGCCTCAATTTATATAGTCCGCAACTTTTACCCATTACGCTTCGGTCGGACCGAAGTAGAATATGAAATCAAGCCCAATTTTAAAAAGGATTCTATTTCATTTGTTGCTCAATTTTGGTTTAACCTAGATGGGTTCGGTCACACCGAACTTAAGTCGTCAGTCAGATCGAATTAATCTTCGGTCGAACTGAATTAACTCTCAAAATTCATCGTTCTTCACTAGAGATTTTTGTGCACTTCTGGTCACACCGAATCCTCCTTTTGGTCAGACCGAATTAACTGTTAGCCAAATCAAATTAGCTTTGAATTTAATTTTTAGCTGCTGGACTGTTTTGTAGAAGCTCGGTCGGACCAAACCTGTCTATTTTCTACTCCAAATTCTGAATTCTTTCAAGTCTTTTCTGCATCTTTTGTACTTGGTTTTCTTGAATCTTTGGCATGTGAATTCTTCATTCTTGATCTCTTAAAATTCCTCCTTTGCCTTGGTGATTCTTGAGCAATAAATCTATACTTTTAACATTCTTTTCAATTTAAGCTCTCGGATTCCCCTTGCAATACAAACATGTATAAGATATACCATTAAGCATTATCATGTTCACAAAACCAATATATAAATAGGGGAGAATATGAAATATTTAATACTAAACATCATGTCATTCTATCTACCAATAGATCATGAATGTGGTGAATACAACCATGTCTTAGCCTTTTCTTTTAAGGAGAAAGAAAGGAGTTTTAGCCTGATCGTGTCCACAGACACATTAGGAAAATATAAAGTGGCTATTATCTCATCAAATTCTTTCAAGTGTAGATATGGACTTTCATATTCAAGTCCATCGAGCTTTGGAAGGAGTTGGATCACTCCTGGTTTGATATCTATATTTCTTATATTTTTTAGAAAAACCATACAGGAAGGTATGCTGCCCCCTACCAGTTGTAAATAGTCTCGTAAAGTACGAGGTGGGCATGCATGATGGACCTCATTCCCATCTTGGGCTTTCTCGATTGGAGGTTGAGGTTGATTAGTATCCATCACTTCTATTGACTTTGAGGATCTCACATGGTGTCTAGTCCTGTGACGGATACGTAACCCTTCGACTAATCCTCCTTCACTTAAAAGACGTAGATCTTTGTCACGAACCCACGTGGGCATGAAACGCCCTCAGCTTTCAAGTACACGATCTAACCTAAAATCTAAGAATTAAAAATTACAGCATATAAGAAGTGATAGAGAGAGAGAGAGAGCATTAGAACAAAGTTTCCAGATAGGAGATGCTAGGTTCGGATCATACAAAACAGAGAACAAAGTTAGTTTTTAAAAATAAGTTTAGAAAAATTCCTAACCTATAAACAAAATAAAAAGATAATCATAATCTTAACCTAATTTTAAAACTAATTAAATTCAAAAAACTACAACTGTAATCTCCAGCAATGGTGCCAAAACTTTTTCACAACCCCAAGTGTAGGGTCGTGATGTAGTAATAATCTCAATAAGACCGAAGTCGAATCCACAGGGACTAAACTCATACGTATTCTTAAAAGAACTATAACTAGAACTAGAAGAAGATCTATATCTAAATTTGAAATAATAGAGAGAGTAATTGTGAGTTTTGTATTTGAAACTTGTGAATTTAAAGGTTGGAACTAGGGTGTTAAGGATCCACTTGTAGCAATTGGGATGTAAGTGCTATAATGTATAAAGCACTCTTTTTTGTCAAATTTCAATGGGACAAAACAGCTTATGAAGTGGTTCACTCAAAGTGATGGAAAGTTCACCTTCAAGATTAACTCATGAAGTTGGATAGTGCAAGCATAAACACAAGACATGAAGATGGATAGTTTAAGTTACAGTATATTCAAGTTCTACTACATTTCAAGTAGAAGATCATGCTCCAACTTCAAGTATAGTTTAAGTAGAAGATCAACTAAGTGCTATTGAAGATTCAAGTAAGAGATTTGAGCTTTACACTTCAATGTCTAGTATTCTTAGGTATAATTGACCCTAAAAAGACCTTAGACTTGGGTGCTTTTAAATGCTAAACATATATAAGTTTTTCTAATTTGGTTAGGGTTTAGTTCAACTAGTCTAAGCCTTAGTTCAACTAGTCTAAGCTTTGGTTCGACCAATTTAAGAATATCTTCAACCAGTCCAAGATTTGAAAAACGTATTTTTTCTGGTGGTTTCTCAACCAGTCGAGCATGTTACTTGACTAATCAAAGACACACCCTCGACCAGTCGAAGGGTGCTCGACTCGAAGTCCAGCAACCATTTTATGGGACCCTTGACCAGTCAAAGGTTGTGCTTGATTGGTTGAAAAGGGCCCTCAGCCAGTGAAGAACAATTTTATTCGATCGTGCCCAAAATTTAAAATTTGGTTGGATCTTAGATGAGTTGAAGCAATAACTTTTCATATAAATAAAGGTCTTATCTTAATTCGAAATTACTCAACCAAACTAAGAAAATCCTTCATTTAAAGTGAGAGAAGTTGGAGGTTGATCATCTAAGTAAAATATCGCTCACAGTTCTTACATTCGAATTGATTAAGAAAATGTTTGAATACCATGTTAATCTAAACCACAAGACACATTCAATTTACTTTCTTGGAGTGTGCTTGAGTTTCTAATAGTTAGCATGTGGATCATTGTTAGATATTGAGAATTTAGTTTGGAGAATCTTGTCCACACCCTAAAAGATGAAAAACCGGTTAAAAAACAGGAGATCGATAAAAAGGTCATAAAAAAATGAAGAATGACAACATCTCTGAGGGGAATGAAAAATGTGTTTGAAAAGGATGTAATGTCTGAAAAAGAGAAATAAATAATGGTGACCGTCGATATAAAATAAAAAAACTGGAAAAAGAATGACAAAGGGGATAGGTTTAGAATCAGCACTTGAGTTTTCAATTAATCTTAATATGATAAACATGGCTAACACTATGAAACAAAAGTAATCTTCTGAGAAGTAAATTGATTATCACCAGGCACATTGAGAAACTTGATATTTAAACTTTCATTCTGATTTAATTGATAAAGAGCCTACTTGATTAATTGCATAGTTAATTTGGCTCTAAGTTTTTAAGATCCCACTATCTCACTTAATTCTACTCATTCATACTTGATTGCACAAAGTATTATTTTTTGAAAAAGGATTTTGAACTTGAGATTAAAAATTATTTATCGCATATTTTGCTCAAGACTAATAAAATGCTAGTTGGGAGTTGTGTTAAGGGTCAAATATTGCATATTATCCCATGTTTATTTCTTGGTTTTACAAACATAATGTGGCTTAATGTTATATTTTACATGTGTTTGTGTTGCAAGGTGAATTAAAGAGCTTGGATTGAAAAGAATGCTAAAAGCATGGATTTAGTACTCAAAAGTCACCAAGGCAAAGAATGGACCTATGGAGAGCAAGATTGAAGGTTTCATGGTTCCAAGATATAAGAAAACTAAGAGGAGAAGGAAGTCGAAAGAACAAGTGTAGAAATCATAAAGATTGTGACATCGAGAATCATTCGATGACATCGAACATTAGTCGATGACATCAAATTTATAAGGGAAAATTGAGTTGCTTGCTGGACATATTGGGGTTTATTCACAATCAATCGAAGACCTGTTCGATGACTTGAAGGAAGGTGCTCGATGACATCGAAGACTAATCGATGGCATTAAATTTATTAAAGAAATTGAGGCAACTGGCTGAACTATTTTGGACACATTTTCGATGACTCGAAGACCTATTCGATGGATCGACGCATCGCTCGATGACATCAAAGGACAATTCGATGACACAAAAACTTACACACTGCAAAAGAAGAAAAGATACAACTTTCGGATTCAAACCCCTTCGATGACATCAAATGGTATTCAATGACATCGAACCAGTTACACAGAGTGCATAAATTTGATCCGGTTTTGCAATTTTGTGGAACTTTACCTATAAATAGTGGTTCCTAGGCACTTTTTAGGATATCTAGGGTTTGGAAAAGCAGAGCAAAAGGGAAGATCCGCTTCCTAAGAGTTTTCCCTCCCTTCTCCTTAGTTTTTAATGCTTTCGTCTAGGGTATTCAATCCAATCATGTCTATGGTTGGCTGAATCCCTTAACTAGGGCAGAAGGGTGAAGCCTGTAGCATGGTTGGTATGTTTTTCTTGTTTGATTCTTGTTATTGTTGAACTCCTTCGATTCTAGTTTGATATTTAAGGAATACATTTTGTGTTTAATAGTTTACTGTGACTAAAATTACAATGGATTTGTAACAGCTTGAAGTATCTTCTCTTTCTGTTTGGAGTTCGTGGAAATAGGAAATGTTGTTGTTCTCCATCATCCCTTGGGCATGGATGGGTATTGGAATCCCTTCTATTCTTCACAATTCTCCCGTGTCGGTTGTTGGATTGGTATATCCTATTGTCTACCATTGTCTCCCGGTCATGGTTAGGTGTTGGAATTACTTCCAATCTTCACAACTTTTATTCGTTGAGAATTAGGTCAATGAAAGTTAAGATTTGATCATATTTAATACTTTCCAATTTAATAGGATATGACTCTGATTCCAATTGAGTGCCTTGAATCAAATAATGAAACATCCTAATAGCAGCAAGTGGATCCGTGGAAACCCTAGTTCCCACCTTTAAAGTACTTGAATTTATAAGCAAACACTTCACAATTACTCCATCTACTTTCCTACTTTAGGTTAAATATTCCCCTAGTTTTGATTCTAATTACTTTCAAAATAGACACACAAGATTAGTCCCTATGGATTTGACCTCGGTCTCACCGATATTATTACTACATCGCAACCCTACACTTAGGGTTGTGAACATATTAATATCATCCTCCTCATTCAGAAGGTATATTCTGCCCCTCTCCTTTGATTGAGTGGGCTTAGAGGTGGTGTTCAATTTTGGGGAGATGTCCCATGATTGTGCGACTTCAGCGAGTTTGTCAAAGTAATCCCACACTTCATCGACATTTTTATTCATGAATTCCCCATTGCACATTATCTCAACGAATTGGCTCATGGAAGAGGTCAATCCATCATGAAAAGAAACTTGTTATGTGCCACGTTTCAAAACTATGTTTTGGGCATGAACTGACGAAATCCTTGAACCGCTCATAACATTGGAAGAATGTTTCATCTTCCTTTTAGGCGAAATTCATGATCGATTTCCTGATGGTGTTTGTCTTATGGTATGAAAAGAATTATTTTTTTTATGAACTCCATGTCATTACATGTGCCAATAAATTGCGGATGTAGTGAGTGCAACCACATCTTAGCCTTTTCTTATGAGAAGAAAGGAAAGAGTTTCAGCCTAACCGTGTGCTCAAACATGTTAGGAAAATATAAAGTGGCTTTAATCTCCTCAAACTCTTTCAAGTGTAAGTATGGACTTTTAGATTCAAGTCTAAGGAACTTTGGAAGGAGTTGGATCATACCTGGCTTGATATTCGTGTTTCCTATGTTTTCTGAAAAAACCATCCAAGAAGGGGTATTCACCCCCAACAGTTGTATGTAATCACGTAAAGAACGAGATAGGGGTGCATGGTGCACCTGAAAAGGTCGAGCTATATGTCTTGGGGGGAGGGGTGAATAGGACAATGGCAATTTTTTTTTTAAAAAAAAAATAATAGCGGAATTGAATAATAAGATAGCCAAATGAATTGCAAATAATCAAAGGAAGCAACAACCTAAAAATTCTAGTATTGAGAGGTTGATACAAATGTTGTTCTAAGGACAACATTACACCGTAAAAACTCAAGGTTTATGGCAGGACAACCTTACTAGAATGATTTTTGTATCAAAAACTCAAACTAAAGAGGGAAAAAAAAGGAAATAACAAGAAAGGATATCTAAGTTATTATAACATTCCCCACGATGCTGAAATCTAAAGATTACAACATTCGCATCCACAAATACATCCCAAAATCTTGAACCAAAAAGAATAAAGAAAGAAAACCACTGAACACAAAGAATTACAGTGGTTCACCTGTGTGTACACCAACTGTTAAACAACAGCCACACAACTACTCCAATCCTAATATCCTCACACAGTGGATATTAGCATTCACTATGAGAATAGGTTTTTCCAGGTTCACCTAAAACCTTTACAATTGTGTCTTTCAAGTGGGCTTATACAATTTAAAAAAACTCACACTATGAGTTTTCTAGATCACCTCAAATAACCAAAACAGAGAGATTTTTCTGTCTAAATCTTAAAGAAACCAAAACAATGGAAATTACAAAATTGTAAAATACTAGGATATTCTCCTTTTGTTGTTGCCCAAAAGAACCAAATCAGAGTAGAAGTTTGAATATTGAAGTTCAATGTCCACACTCACTTATGCAATGGTTCTAGGTTCTAAATTGATTTTAAATTAAATCAAGTTGGGTTAACTCTATTTAATTTTGATTCCAAGAAGTGTGAATACTTCAATCCCTCTTTTAGATCAAATCAGAATGCAGAATACAAAATTAAATATAACAAAGTTAATAAAAGAGAATATTAATGCACATTCTAGCTTAAGAAGTTTACAAACTTATCTCTTAGAGTAGTGTCTTGATTTTTCTTGAATTAAATAGAAAACTCTAAAAATTGTGCTCTATTTATAGGTGAAGAAATCACGTTCATGACTAGTCCTATGGACACTATGACTAGTCGTAGGACCAACTGATTTTTAAAATTTTGAGCGCGATCAGATAAAGTCATTCCATGACTGGTCATAGGACCTTCACGACCGGTCGAGGGACCTCCATGACTGGTCGTGACTTGTCCATGACTGGTAATGGGGAACTTGAAATAGTTGTTGGACTTTGAGTCGTAGCTGTAGGACTTGTCGTGAACGAGTCATGCCCAGTTCACATGACCGGTCGATCAGTCTCCAGGACTGGTCGTGGCTCAATAAAAAATTTTAAAAATTGATAACAAAATTAAGACTGGTCATGAAATTTCTTGGACTAGTCGAGCCAATGCTAGGACTAGTCGAATAGAGTACATGACTCGTCGAGAAACAGACTGTTCACTTATAAAATGATATAATTAAATTATGTATTCAAAATGGCCTACCCTAAGGTAAATCTAAGGTCATCCAAACCTTGTTAGTGAAGAATGAACATTGAGACTTCTTTTTCTTCAGTTGATAGTCGTTCTTTGAAGTTTACGAAGCTTAATATCATGTCATACGATGAAGCTTGAACTTGAGACTTCTGAAGCTTGAAATTGACTGCCAATGATGATTGAACTTGAGATTCAAAGACTCGGAACATTTGTCTTGTTTTGTAAGAAGATTTGAAAATATTGAACACTTGAAGCTTAAGAGCTTGAATTCTTTCTTGATGAGCTTGAATTATTTCTTGATGTTGAACATGAACATGACCAAGTACACTTGCCTTTGAGCAACACAAGACATAGATTCCAAGAGAGGTTTTGGCACTACAAAATTTGACAATATAGGATCTAGAAATCTTACCACTTACAATCTCCCCCTTTGTCAAATTTGTGACAAAACACACTTCATAAAAATATAAGCATTATACACGTAAAGAATCATGCTGGTTATAAAAATAAACCAGTTACAACCTGGTTAAAGAATCATGCACCAGTTATCATCAACTTGCATCAACAATACTCCCCCTAACTTAACTCCTCCCCCTTTCATAAAGAAAAGCTACATATCCACAATCCACATGCCAATATACCAATTTATACCACAATCACCATATATTAAGCATGTCAAAATTCTCCCCTTTTTTGTCACAATATGACAAAGGAATGAATTAAAAAGTAGAAATGGAAGTGAAAGTAGAAAAAGAAGGAAGATTAAGAAGAGTATTGAGGAATAATTGACCAAGATAGATAAAATATCAAATCCATAAGTAAGATATGCGCAACCATAATTAACCAAAGTCAATCAAGTACAACTAAGGTAAATTAAGTTTAAGTATTGTCACAAAAGATAAAATAAATCCAAGTATCATCAAAGTTATTACAAAGCAACAGAAGAAAATACTAATCAGATCCAAAAGAGGGAGCAAGAATAGATGGATCAATTTGGTTTGAACCCTTGTTAATGCACCTCATATATTTACACATATAAGAAAATTGAGAATCCTGGGTTACACGAATCTAAGCCACCTGTTTCTCAAGAGAATGCAACCTCTTAGAAAAATTAGAAGGCTGATAATCAGGATCAGCCTCAAAATCTGATTCAATCTCATTAAAGATATCATCCATGTTTATATCATCTGGAGGTAAATCGCCTTCTTCTTCATTCACTGCTTCAGCTCCACCACCACCCACATCCACTTGGCCATCAGCCAACCTCAAATTCATCTTATTTATATTAGAGTTGTTGAAAATAAGGTGATAAATAGGAGTCTCTCCAAAAGGCATAGCTAGTAACATATGAGTGGCTAACACAGTCATAAGATATGCAAAAGGAATATCATTATGTCTAGGATGGAGATGGAATTGTATGATGGAATGATAGATTAAAGAAGGAAGACAGACATTTGTACCAGAGATGATGGAATGTAAAATTCGAACCATGAAAGAGGTGAGTTCGGTTTTGTTACCAGAATGTGGATAAAGATTTGAAATAAATATCTTGTGAAGAACCCTATATTTGGGTAACAAGTACTTTGAAGCAAGCGCATTCCCATTTTGACTCCATTGCACATTTATATTGCATAATGCTTTAGTAAGCATGCATTTTTCTGATTTAGATGGTTTAGCTACTAGAGTGCTTATTGGAATACCTTCATCATTGACAGGTATGAACATTAAGCCAAAGATCAGATGACGATCAGCTTCAAATGGACCTTCCCTAGTTGCTATTATAAATGTTAAATTTTCAGCTGAAAAATTAGAAATACAAGCAAACATAGACTGCGTAATAGACCGGTATGCCGGCCCACCCCAATGTAGAATGTTCACCCATCCTAGAGATTGGAGAAGAGGAAGGAGATCAAAAGGAGCAATATGTTCAATATGAACAGGTTGTTCAACAATAACATTGTGCAACCGTAAATCCCGCATAAAGGATGGATCATCTTTGGGTGACCGAAGATGGCGCCTTGTTGTTAGTGATGATCTGGATGTTATAGGATCATAAGTTTTTTTCTTTCTACCTCTAGCATCCATTTGCAACTAGGAATATAAGAAATCAAGAGGTTGCAAAAGATGTTGAGTAGGGTTTCTCTAGATCAAATTTTGGTGAAAAACACCACAAAAATGTCAATGAGATAAAGAAATAAATCACTCTAAGTATGAAAATGAAGTGATATTAACATGAATCTACAAGAAAAATGGAAATAATGCACTAACCTTGAAGATCTTAGAAGGTCGGTATGACTGATTGAGCTTAGACTCGTTGGAGAGGAAGCACAGATGAGGAAGAAAAAGGTTTTTCCCCCAAATTAATGCATCAGACGCGCTACACGACTTTTCGAGTAAGTCATCGACCGGTTGTACCACGACTGGTCAAGTACGCCCTTGACTACTTATGCACAGCCAAAAATATGCATTTTGCACATAATTTAAAATTTGAAACAATTAATATAAGAAATATACACATTATGATACATACATGTATGAATAATCAATTCAAATTGTACATACCAAGATTAAATTTCAATTTATTAAACCTGCTTTTATCGAGCGGTTTAGTGAAAATGTCAGCAAGTTGATTCACGGTCGGAATGTATTCCAAAGAAATTATCTTTTCTTCCACTAATTCATGAATGTAGTGATATCTAATGTCAATGTGCTTGGTTTGTGAATGCTTGATTTAATTTTTAGATATATTTATTGCACTGGAATTATCACAATATAAAACCATAGAATCCTGTGTAATTTCGTAATCGCTTAACATTCTTTTCATCCATACAAGCCAAGTCCATGCATTACCTGTTGCAATGTATTCAGCTCCAGCAGTTGAGAGCGATACGAAACTTTTTTTTCTTACTAAACCAAGAAACTAAACAGATTCCAATATAGAAACAACCATCACTGGTTGATTTTCTATCATCAATGTTACCAGCCCAATCATCATCTGTGTAACTAGCCAACTGAACACTTGTATCATGTGGATACCAAAGACCCAGATTAACTGAGCTTGCGACATATCACATAATCCGCTTAACAGCAGTTAAATGTGACTCTTTAGGGTCAGATTGATATCTAGCACAAATCCCTATTCTAAATGCAATATTAGGTTAACTTGCAGTTAAATAAAGTAAGCTACCAATCATACTACGATATAATTTAGGATCCACACTTTTACCTGTAGAGTCCTTTGAGAGTCTTACTATAGTACTCATAGGAGTATCAAATTTTTTTTCCATTCTCAAATTTGAACTTTTTAACATAGTTCAGAGCATATTTGATTTGAGAAATAAAGATACCATCAGGTTGCTGTCTAACTTGCAACCCTAAGAAATAATTCAATTCCCCAACCACACTCATTTTGAACTTATATTTCATAAGATCTGCAAACTCAATAGTTAACTTAGTATAGGTAGATGCATAAATAATATCATCAACATAGATCTGCACTATTAAGATATGATCATTATGTTTCTTAACAAAAAGTGTCTTATCAACACTTTCCATTAGAAAATTATGACTTAGTAAAAGCTTAGTCAAATTTTCATACCATGTCCTGAGAGCTTGTTTTAACCCACAGAGAACTTTTTTTAGGCGATAGACATGATCAACATTCTTAGGATCTTCAAAACCCGTTGGTTGTTTAACATACACTTCTTCATATAGATCACCATTTAAGAAAGCATTCTTTACATCCATTTGATATATTTTGATCTTTCTAAAACATGTAATAGATAAAAATAGTCTGATTGATTTAAGACGAGCTACTGGGGTAAAGGTTTCATAATAATCGACTCCTTCAATTTGATTCTACCCCCGTACAACCAGTCTAGTATTGTTTCTAATTATATTACTAAGTTCATCAGAATTATTTTTTAAAATTCACTTAGTTTTGATAATATGTTTATCTTTAGGTCTAGGAACAAGATACCAAACATCATTTCTAATAATTTGATTAAGCTCTTCTTGTATCACAACTATCTAGTTTTCATTAGTAAGAGATTCTTTTACGTTAGCTGGTTCTATTTGGGATGTAAAGCATATGTAATTACATATATCTTCTAGTTGTCTACGAGCGCGCACGCCAGTGAGAGGGTTTTTAAGAATCTAAGTGGTTGGATGATCTTTAACAGTCCTCAGTTCAGAGTTATTTTGACTTGATGAAGTATCTGGTTTGTCAATTAGAATAACTTCATCATCATCTGAACTCGAGGCAGGTGTATTCAATTGATTGTCAATCACTACATTGATGGACTCTTGAATACACCGGTCCTCTTATTCAGTACTCGATACGCTTAACTGTTCAAAGCATATCCTAAAAAGATCCCTTCATTACTTTTGGTGTCAAACTTACCTAGATTTTCACGATCACGTAAAATATAGCACTTGTTGCTAAAAACATGAAAGTATTTGAAAGTAGGCTTCTTATCAAACCACATTTCATAAGCCATTTTAATGTTTAACTTGTATAAACCTGGTTAATTATACAGAAGACAGTATTTATGGCTTCAGCCCAAAGATTTCTAGGGAGCTTCATACTATTAAACATTACATTTTTCATTTCTTTAAGCACTCTATTTTTTCTTTCAACAATTTCATTTTATTGTGGTATTTTGGTGCAGAGAATTCATGTGATATTCCATGATCGCAATAGAATTTCTCTAAACTGCTATTCTCAAATTCTGATCCATGATCACTGCGGATCTTACTGACTCAAGAACCTTTTTCTATTTGGATCCGTTTAAGAATCTTTTTTACTTCGCCAAGGGTTTCTGATTTATCCCTTAAGAAGGCTACCCAAGTGAATCTGGTAAAATCATCCACGATTACCAGTATGTATTTTTTGCCACTTCGACTCTCTGTCCTGGTTAGTCCTATAAGATCCATGTGGAGAAGTTAGTTTGCTTGCCAATCTGACATTCTCCATATATTTTGTCTACTTTCTGTAATTTAGGTAGACCTCTTATCTTTTCTCTTTTGCTCAATCTATACAAATTATGAAAGTGTACATGTCCAAGGCATTTACGCTATAACACAGTTTCATTGATATGTGTAAGTGCTATGGTTTTATGCTCCTTTGGTTGTCAAATTTTGTAGTGCCAAAACCTTAATTTATGTCTTGTGTAGCTCATTGTTATAAATGTTCAAGACATTGCTTCATCGCTCTAAGCACTCTGCTTCAAGACAAGAACAAAGAACTACTTCAACTACTACAGAAGAATGAGAGTACAAATTGCTTCGAGAAATGTAAGTACTAGCTACAACAGTAGAAGTGATCTTATTCAAGACTTAAGCTAGCATACAACACAAAGATGAATGGTTATTCAAGTTTTAAAAGATCTCTTATTTCAAGTGATACATTATGTTCAAAGATCTCAAGCTTCATTCACAAAGGTCATCTATCATCTGAAGATATGAAGTTTCGAAGTTCATATCTCACTTTCAAGGTAAGATTGACCTTAGATTGTCATTAGGATAGGTCATTTTGAATACATAATTCAATTGAATCATTTTACATGAATTTGGACTGTTCTAAGACTAGTCCTGAACCTTGTTCGACTAGTCCTAGCACTGCCACAATCAGTCTAAGAGATTCCAAGACTAGTCCTAAGTTTGTTGTAATTTTTAAATTTTTTCTATTCATCCACGACTAGTCCTGGACTCTGTTCAACTGGTCGTGTGAACTGTGTCGACTTGTCCTACGACCAGTCCTGGTTCTACGACTCAAAGTCTGGCAACCAAACTCTGGGTCCTACGACCAGTCATGAGAATGCTACGACCAGTTGTAGAGGGCCTACGACCAGTCGTGAAACAGTTTATTCCAATCGCGCAAAAATATTCAAAAATTCGCTCTTCTATGACCAGTCGTAGTGCCGTCAAGACCAGCCGAAGGTGCGATTTTTGCAGCTATAAATAAACGACGAATTTTAGAGTTTGATATAACAAAAATTCAAGTAAAATCAAGGGATCACTCTGAGATAAGTTTGTGTTCATTTTAAGCTACATTGTGCTCATTTAATATTCTCTTTTGTTAGCTTTATTAATTTAATTTCGTTTCTACATTCCAATCTTAATTGAAAAGATGAATTGTGATATTCTGTCTTCTTGGAATCAAAATCAAATAGAGCTAAGCCTAACTGGTTTAATTTAAAATTAATTAGAACCTAGAACCATTTTAAAGTGAGTATTGGACTTTGAACTTATACATTCAATCATCTACTCCGATTGGTTCTTCTGGGTTGCTATAAAAGGAGTAATCCACGTATTTTACATTTATTGTAAATTCCTTTCATTTTGGTTTTATTTGAGGTTAAGCTAAAAAATTCTCAATTTGTAGGTTATCTGAGGAGAGCCAAAAAATTCAGAAGTGAGGGTTTTTGAATTATGTAAGCCCTTTTCTAAAAGACACAATTGTGAAGGTTTTAGGTGAAGCAGTGAAAACCTATTTTTATAGTGAACACTAATATCCCCTATGTGAGGATATTAGGAGTGAAGTAGCAATCTGTGTGTCTATTTTATAATAGTTGGTGTACACACAGGCGAACCACTATAAATTTGTGTTTTGTGGATGTGTGATTTATATTTCCTATCTTTTATTATTCAGAATTGTGGGATGTATGTGTGGATGTGAATGTTGTAATATTTACATTTCAAGCACAGTGAGGAATGTTATAATAATATTTCAGTTCCTTATTTATTTATTCCTCTTTAGTTTGAGTTTTTGATATAAAGACCTTTCTAAAAATAAGGTTGTCCTACCATAAACTTTGGTTTTTCGTATAGATTATCCTTAGAACAACATTTGTATTAACCTCTCAAGACTTGAATTTTGAGGTTACATTTTAATTCAGCATTGTGAATTAATTTCTTTATTTAGCTATCTCTCTTTCTTTAATTCCATTGTTATTACTATTTTTTAAAAAAAATTTGGCATAGTCCTATTCACCCCCCCCCCCCCCCCCCCCCCCCCAAGGACATATAGCTTGGCCATTTCAAGTGGTATCAGAGCTTAATAGCTCGTTTTAATTCTTTTTATTTGGATTTATTTCCTGAGCTAATCGATCTAAGCTATATTTAAGATGTCAAATTTTGATAGCCTTTCAGTCACTCGGCCTGCACCTTTCGATGGCACCAACTCTGCCTATTAGAAAGCCAGGATGAGGATCTTCCTTAAATCCATGGATGAAAGTGTGTGGCTAGCCACAGTGAATGAATGGACCCCTCCTACCACTAAAGTAACTGGGATCAATGGTTCAAAATCAATGAGAGTAACACCTTATTTTTCTTGGACCACACTTCAAATAAGTGAGAGTAGTGAAAATGCTAAAGCACTAAATGCAATCACTTGTGCACTATCACAGGATGAATTCAATAAAATTATATCCTGTCATTCTGCAAAGCAAACTTAAGATATTTTAGAAATGACACACGAGGGTAATCAATTGTCAAGAAATCTAAAGTCCAAATCCTCACGACCAAATTTGAGAAAATACATATGGAAGAAAATGAAATGTTTATGGACTTCTACACTAGATTAAATGACATTGTGAACTCTATGTGGGGCCTTGGAGATAAAATCCCAGAAAGTAAAGTGTGTGCAAAAATAGTATGCTCACTTCCTAAATGACTTACTTTTAAGGTAACTACGAGCCAGAAACTTCATGATATGGATACTATGAGGGTAGAAGAATTAGTTGGATCTTTACAAACCTACAAGTTAAATTTTAAAGCTCCTAAAGAAAAATCTATTGCCCTTAGAGAAAATTCTTCTAAAGGAAAGTCTTCTAAAGATGTTTCTCAAGAAAACAATTCTGATTTAGAAAATTCTGAAGATGATATGGCCCTTTTAGCGAAAAAGTTTTATAAAATTTTCAAAAGAAATAAAGAGGATTGATTTTCAAAAAGCTAATAAGAAGAAAAGATCAAAAATATAAATTTAAGCCTTGGAAATCTTTTAAAAAGAGTTAATGTTACAACTGTCAAGAATATGGGCATTTAGCAAACAAGTGTCCTAAAAAGGACTGTAACACCCCGGATTTTGGCCAATCTGGGATTTGACGTCCTTAGGCAATGGGTCAATTAAAACACCTGAAAATTCGCTTAGAACCCAATTCCATAGCCAAAGGAATCACTTAGGATTAATTCCTTTAGAAAATATGACTAGGTTAGCTAGTGCAACGTTAGAATAGCTGGGAAATGGTCCCTGATCGCTTTAAATACGTTCTACAAGGCCCAAAGCGAGTGGAACCAAGGGTGCTATAATGCTCTAAAGCCTCGGATCAAACTCTAAGCCGGTTTGTCCTCGGGACCTCCTTGAAACTTTGTATTGGATCTAGACCGCGCGTCGAAAGTCCGATACCTCCTATCTTAGACCGTTAGAACCGTCTAGCTGGACTTGACACTCATTCCGAAAATCAAGTCAAACCGATAATCACAGGCTATTTCATTGAGCCCGGACTGAAGAGAGTGTGAATAGGGACATAGTTGGAATTTCAAATTCAAATCTGGCACACAAATTTGACGCATCAGTATTAAGCATTCTGACCGTCAGAATACAGCCAAATTACACCCTTGGATCAGGAAAAATATCTATTATATATCACGAGACTTATAGGCCTGATCTTGGTGCGGTGACCGTTAAACTGAAACTGGGCCGCCACGTGCGATCTGGGAACCCAACCGGTCTGAAAACTGGATGTGTGCTAGATCCAGTATGCATGAGCTTAAGTCCGACCGCATTTGGCCAGGGGACCTTCAGAAATGCCCTTTTGGACCGAAACGGCCCCGATTTGGTTAGGCACCAAGTAAACATTGTTCCCAAGCCTATTTTGGGCATGTTGTTGGCTATAAAAGGGGTTGAAACCCTCACTCCTCTCTTCCATCCGAATTTGAGAGAAACCCTAGCTTGGGAGAGAGAAAAAGGTGGGAGATTGTGAGAGTGTGGGAGAGTTCTTCCTGCCACTTGTACTACGCGTTGCACGTGCTTAAGCAACACACCTCTACCGCTTTCCCGGCGATTCCACCGCGATCCTAGGTAAGTAAAAATCCTAAATAGTTGTTGATTTGAGTTTCTCTTGTTTCCATAGCGATGTAGCTTATGAATCTTGTGTATTAGGTTCCTTATTCGCCGTAGACGAAGCATATACGCTCCGTTTCAATTTTCGAGTCTACAAGACATAAGGTGCGGATATTAGACGCTTTGATTGACTGTTTCCAAAGCTTTCAATGTCGTTTAATAGTAGATTCTTGACGGCATCGCCGTTTGACATGTACAAAATGCTCTCCGTTTCCCGTTTCGTAAGCTAACGAAGAATATGAGATTTAGGGCATTTTAGTCATTTGTAGGAAGTACTGTTTACATTCATATTTTGCTGATGTGATTGACATGGTTTGTTGTCGCATTAGGAAGTTAGGAATGCGTGCATAATTAGTTTGGCGAAGAGATTCGCCTAGTTGCGCACTTTGGGTCGACATACTATATGTAGACTTAAGTGTGTAGTGTATGTGTTTGTATAAATGCTTGTATTAGTATGTATTGAATTAAATGATGTTATTTGATAGTTTGTGATTGATTTTTCAATTATTATGCTGACCTAAATGATTTTCTACATGTTGACAAAATGCATGATTTCATTACATGCATGGAATGCATGTGCTTGAGGATTTGCTTAAGTTGAATATGCATGGGAAGTATGCCTTGAAGATTTGCTTAAGTTGAATGTTATAACATGTGCTAACATGCTCACATGATGTATTTCAATTCCAACACCTTTGTATAGTGTTAATGTAATTCCATAGATGTGTGGGACTTGACTTAGTCCAGGCAGTCGGTAACCGAGCGAATTCGTGGCTGACTGGTCATAGCCACGAACGACGCGTCGATGAATGTGATTCGTGTTGAGAGTTGGCGGCAGTGGTTAGGCCACGCGAAGTGTTTCACGCACTTCATGTCGTTCAATTCGAGATGCGATCGCACTAGTCGAGCCCGTCAAGTAACCCGACTGGCCGATGTTTGTTCACCTTGTATGTATCATAACTGCTTGAACCTAGGGTACTGAACTTACCATTGTAAACCCTGTTAACCATGGTACCTTGATCCATAAAGACTCATGAGCCGGGCATGGTGGTATGGGACACCGTGGTCGAGCTGTCGGCCTACGCTGGGGCCACAAACCTCCCCGTAGTGACCAGTGAGCACCTATGACTCGTGAGCAGATTATGGTGGTATGGGACACTATATTCTTGCTGTCGGCCTACACTGATAAGGTGATGGGGGAGCGGTGCAACGAGTGCGAGCAACAGCCCTGGCAGCCCTTTGTAGTGACCGCGAGCGTATTCTGAGTCTACGGGAGGCGACGACCCTTCCGTAGCAGTAGAGTACAGTAGGCCTGTATTGATAAGGTGATGGGGGAGCGGAGCAACGAGTGCGTGCAACAGCCCTGGCAGCCCTTGCAGCGACCTACAAAATATACATCGTATGAGATTACTAGGAGTGACGACCCTAGACAGGATCTGTGTTGGGATTGATACAAGGGAAGTACCTTAGTTTCCCAATCCTGCTGTTTGAATGGATTAATAACAACTTGGTAATCATATCACCATAGCATTGCATGTGCCTGGAAGATGTGGAGCACTCTAGGGAGTGTGGCATGCCGCGGTCGTAAGATGTTGCCGTATGAGGGTGATCGTCGGTGAGGGCATACATCACGTCATGTCATAAATGCATTAACAACAGTATTAGGATTGTTTGATTTACTGCGTTACTATTATCGCATGATTGATTTGATAACATGTTAATCTTTGCTCTATTATTCCACTGAGTTAGCTACTCACTCCCACGTTACGGGACGGTGTTCCGGACACCCACCAGACCTTTTTGTGATTGCAGATGATGGCGCGGCCTGTGAGGCAGAGCCGGACTTGATGATGATGAGGAGGATCCCTCCTTTATGCGTGTTCTGATCGACGGGATTACAGGGAGGTTGACTAGATACTTTGACATTTGTCATTTTATATTTTTAGCGCACTCATGTATATTCATTTGGTTTACTTTTGAAGTATACATGTATGTGTATAACCTGGTAATATATTCACACTCTGGAGACATACAACAGTTTATATATGTTATACATACTATTACAGACTTCCGCTGGTTAATTTAACTGTCTCTGGAGTATGATATGCGGTTCTAGCTTAATCTCACTCATGTTTAATACATTATCACAGACAACATTCAATCATACATATCTATGTTGCATAAATAACATTTTGGAACTCGGGAGTTGGGTTTTTGCTCGACCCCCCGATTTTCGGGATGTTACAGATGGTATCAGAGCATGATTTGGATTAAACCGGGCCTGGGTTATGGTCACGCGACGTACGCTGTCGCTTCCTTTGACTTAGGTGGGTGCGAGAAGGGTCTAGAAACACTTCTAGGATCCCAGGTTCGCCAATAGGCGAAGTCTATTCATTTCAAATGCGTGATCGAGTCCGTATCGCATCTAGGGTCGCGTAGAGCAACCCGAATAGCTCCTAGGTTGTAGGTAAGTGGGTTGAGCTGTTCTTTGAACAATTATAAACCCGTTAACGTGAATCCTTGGGCCGTGGGACAACCACGACCCCTGTATTCAATCGCCAGGGCTTAAAAAACCCCGTTTCACCGAAAATCTTCGAAATTCTTCCTCTCACCACCCCAATCTTCAATTATTTCTTATCCATTTCGTATTAGGCATCAAACCTAATATGAAAATAACACAAATTAGTACTTTCACAAAATTTTACAGTGAATAGTAAAATTTCATGAAAAATGGACATAAGGCCATTCTAAATTCACTTTCTTTAGCAACTAAGGAGCTAGAAAGATGTACTGGCTCCTTCTACCCCAAATTCATATGCTGCATCATATGGTTTGGTATTCGGGATTGCGATGTGGACCCGGAAAGCCCCGAACACATGTTTGGGCTCATAGAGACCAAAATACTATGAACCAGGGGGTGGGACCAACTTTTTGGGACCCTGGGACCATGGGGGACCAGACCCATGTGGTCCCACCAGCCAACTTGGAAGTTGGCCGGCGATGCCATCGCCGGTCGGGCGATGCATCGCCGACCAGTGGGGCCCACTTGCAGTGATTTTTGGGCGCACGCCCTATTTTGGGTCGTGTACCCCTCCCATGTAGGTCCCGTCCATAGAAAACCCCAAATAGGGGTACTTCCTTCACAAACAGCCCCTCCCCTAGCCCCATTTTCGTTTTCCAGCAACTATCTCCAAAAATCCGTGATTCCAAACCACCCTAGATCCATCCTTGGCCAAAAACGACCACCCTCCATCAATATATTTCAGTTGGCAGCCCTCCCTCTTGAAGATTTCATCTTTTGGAGCTCCTAAAACCTCCAAATCGAGCTGAAATCGCGAGGTGCTCCATTCCCCTTTTTCATTTTCATTTCTTTCTGAAAATACATCCTAGGGAAGCTTGAAGCATCCCTCTACAACGCCTAGATTTCATTCTGTCCCTTTGGGCGACCATTTCTTCGCTTTTCCTCCATTTTCCATGGCTATTGTTAAGGCTGTTTCAGCCTTTTTCCTCCCTTTCCATCGTTCTCTCTCTCATGTCCCTTTTATTTGAGCCTTTACCCCCTTTTTTGGGTCTCAGAATCATGCTAACCTCAAATCCCATTTCTCAACTTTCTCCGTTTGAGAAGTATTGAAAACACATGGCCGATAGAGCTCTAATGGGCAACTGACAGTATTGAACTTGATAGTATTCAAGAAGGTCAGTCGGGACCCTGGTAGAAGTCCTTTGGTAGAATTAGGCATCTATGTCGTTGCCCTTTAGCTTGTTTGACTACTGTTTGAAATTTCTGTGTTGTTTTGTTGTTAGGTAGAAAAATGTGTTTGTGTTGTGGTTTGGGCTTAATATAGCCAAAATTTGTCGAATGGAATGCATGTTGTTTCATTTCGCTATAAAATATTGTCCCTAGATTGGGAGTATTATAACTCCCTGAGATCCAGCCTACAAATTAATTTTTATCCCCACCCACCCTCCTACCAAGCATACCACATCCAATCCTGCCATGGGACTAGGAATGCAGTTCCATTTAATACCACTAAGCGCTACCGGCCACATAGGCTCTAGGTGCTTTGGTTCTAGTGTTAGCACTCCTAGATTTGAAGGGTCTGACGACATAAGAAATCCAATTCCATTTAGACAATTTTGATCCTAAGCGATAGAGCAATTCCCTGTATTAGAGATGGTATGAAACCGTCTAGTGTATAGGCTTAGGTCTTGAATTATAGCGAATGAAATACAGACTAGCCTACTAGTTACCTTAAGTAGTGTACAGCCTGTATATGCTAAGGACTTGTAGGTTAGATTTGGTTGAAGTAGAACCTTATTCCTTCGACAGATCCCCTTATGACTTATAGACTTCTGTTGTTACCCATAGGAAGGAACCATTCACTCTCAGGAAACATTTATAAATCCCTCAGATTGAACTTAGAATGGACTAGCACGCCCCTTAGAATTGCCATCCCCAAGGGTTTATTGCATTCGGGAACGCAGAGTAAAGGAACTGCATGTACGCGATGTATTCGCGGTTTGAATCGACTTCTTAATCCTAGTGGTTCCCAATAAATCCAATGCTCTGATCAAGCAGAAGATCGGCATCGACTCGGATTAAGAATTGATACAATAAATCTTCTGTTCTAGCTAGACAGAAAGTCTATGTATCCGGCTCAGACCTACTACATAACCTTTATTCTGTGATGGCCCAACCACCTACAACCAAACGGGATCACATTGCCTTTTGGGAAATGGCGAGGACTTAAAGCCAGTAGAGAATTAGGCATCTTGCCACCAACTCATACCTGCCCCTGACCTTAACCACAATAGATATTAGGCTCATCTCTATGATCATAGATACCAATGCCATAGAACGCATCATTAGCAAGGAAGACCATATAGAGAAAGGCTGTTTCCATTTTAGGTTAAGGATAGCCCCTAAGTTGCGCCTCGTTCCAATATACTGATCGATGCAAATATTCTTCAACCTTAAGTAAAACCAAGTTTTAAGGGGGGTAGAAAGAATTAAGTCCAATCCAGTTAGATTAGTTAACGCTACCGTTCGATCAAAGTGGCGCAGCGGAAGAGCGGTTGGCCTCTTTCCCACTGGCCCAGGATCGAAACATTTGAGTTAGGGTGTATGTACGATTAGGTTATTAAATAGGATTTGAACCTTCCTTAGAGAAAGTACTCCTTGTCCTTCGCCAATGTCGGGGACGACATTGTGTTTTAAGGGGGGTAGATTGTAACACCCCGGATTTTGGCCAATCTGGGATTTGACGTCCTTAGGCAATGGGTCAATTAAAACACCTGAAAATTCGCTTAGAACCCAATTCCATAGCCAAAGGAATCACTTAGGATTAATTCCTTTAGAAAATATGACTAGGTTAGCTAGTGCAACGTTAGAATAGCTGGGAAATGGTCCCTGATCGCTTTAAATACGTTCTACAAGGCCCAAAGCGAGTGGAACCAAGGGTGCTATAATGCTCTAAAGCCTCGGATCAAACTCTAAGCCGGTTTGTCCTCGGGACCTCCTTGAAACTTTGTATTGGATCTAGACCGCGCGTCGAAAGTCCGATACCTCCTATCTTAGACCGTTAGAACCGTCTAGCTGGACTTGACACTCATTCCGAAAATCAAGTCAAACCGATAATCACAGGCTATTTCATTGAGCCCGGACTGAAGAGAGTGTGAATAGGGACATAGTTGGAATTTCAAATTCAAATCTGGCACACAAATTTGACGCATCAGTATTAAGCATTCTGACCGTCAGAATACAGCCAAATTACACCCTTGGATCAGGAAAAATATCTATTATATATCACGAGACTTATAGGCCTGATCTTGGTGCGGTGACCGTTAAACTGAAACTGGGCCGCCACGTGCGATCTGGGAACCCAACCGGTCTGAAAACTGGATGTGTGCTAGATCCAGTATGCATGAGCTTAAGTCCGACCGCATTTGGCCAGGGGACCTTCAGAAATGCCCTTTTGGACCGAAACGGCCCCGATTTGGTTAGGCACCAAGTAAACATTGTTCCCAAGCCTATTTTGGGCATGTTGTTGGCTATAAAAGGGGTTGAAACCCTCACTCCTCTCTTCCATCCGAATTTGAGAGAAACCCTAGCTTGGGAGAGAGAAAAAGGTGGGAGATTGTGAGAGTGTGGGAGAGTTCTTCCTGCCACTTGTACTACGCGTTGCACGTGCTTAAGCAACACACCTCTACCGCTTTCCCGGCGATTCCACCGCGATCCTAGGTAAGTAAAAATCCTAAATAGTTGTTGATTTGAGTTTCTCTTGTTTCCATAGCGATGTAGCTTATGAATCTTGTGTATTAGGTTCCTTATTCGCCGTAGACGAAGCATATACGCTCCGTTTCAATTTTCGAGTCTACAAGACATAAGGTGCGGATATTAGACGCTTTGATTGACTGTTTCCAAAGCTTTCAATGTCGTTTAATAGTAGATTCTTGACGGCATCGCCGTTTGACATGTACAAAATGCTCTCCGTTTCCCGTTTCGTAAGCTAACGAAGAATATGAGATTTAGGGCATTTTAGTCATTTGTAGGAAGTACTGTTTACATTCATATTTTGCTGATGTGATTGACATGGTTTGTTGTCGCATTAGGAAGTTAGGAATGCGTGCATAATTAGTTTGGCGAAGAGATTCGCCTAGTTGCGCACTTTGGGTCGACATACTATATGTAGACTTAAGTGTGTAGTGTATGTGTTTGTATAAATGCTTGTATTAGTATGTATTGAATTAAATGATGTTATTTGATAGTTTGTGATTGATTTTTCAATTATTATGCTGACCTAAATGATTTTCTACATGTTGACAAAATGCATGATTTCATTACATGCATGGAATGCATGTGCTTGAGGATTTGCTTAAGTTGAATATGCATGGGAAGTATGCCTTGAAGATTTGCTTAAGTTGAATGTTATAACATGTGCTAACATGCTCACATGATGTATTTCAATTCCAACACCTTTGTATAGTGTTAATGTAATTCCATAGATGTGTGGGACTTGACTTAGTCCAGGCAGTCGGTAACCGAGCGAATTCGTGGCTGACTGGTCATAGCCACGAACGACGCGTCGATGAATGTGATTCGTGTTGAGAGTTGGCGGCAGTGGTTAGGCCACGCGAAGTGTTTCACGCACTTCATGTCGTTCAATTCGAGATGCGATCGCACTAGTCGAGCCCGTCAAGTAACCCGACTGGCCGATGTTTGTTCACCTTGTATGTATCATAACTGCTTGAACCTAGGGTACTGAACTTACCATTGTAAACCCTGTTAACCATGGTACCTTGATCCATAAAGACTCATGAGCCGGGCATGGTGGTATGGGACACCGTGGTCGAGCTGTCGGCCTACGCTGGGGCCACAAACCTCCCCGTAGTGACCAGTGAGCACCTATGACTCGTGAGCAGATTATGGTGGTATGGGACACTATATTCTTGCTGTCGGCCTACACTGATAAGGTGATGGGGGAGCGGTGCAACGAGTGCGAGCAACAGCCCTGGCAGCCCTTTGTAGTGACCGCGAGCGTATTCTGAGTCTACGGGAGGCGACGACCCTTCCGTAGCAGTAGAGTACAGTAGGCCTGTATTGATAAGGTGATGGGGGAGCGGAGCAACGAGTGCGTGCAACAGCCCTGGCAGCCCTTGCAGCGACCTACAAAATATACATCGTATGAGATTACTAGGAGTGACGACCCTAGACAGGATCTGTGTTGGGATTGATACAAGGGAAGTACCTTAGTTTCCCAATCCTGCTGTTTGAATGGATTAATAACAACTTGGTAATCATATCACCATAGCATTGCATGTGCCTGGAAGATGTGGAGCACTCTAGGGAGTGTGGCATGCCGCGGTCGTAAGATGTTGCCGTATGAGGGTGATCGTCGGTGAGGGCATACATCACGTCATGTCATAAATGCATTAACAACAGTATTAGGATTGTTTGATTTACTGCGTTACTATTATCGCATGATTGATTTGATAACATGTTAATCTTTGCTCTATTATTCCACTGAGTTAGCTACTCACTCCCACGTTACGGGACGGTGTTCCGGACACCCACCAGACCTTTTTGTGATTGCAGATGATGGCGCGGCCTGTGAGGCAGAGCCGGACTTGATGATGATGAGGAGGATCCCTCCTTTATGCGTGTTCTGATCGACGGGATTACAGGGAGGTTGACTAGATACTTTGACATTTGTCATTTTATATTTTTAGCGCACTCATGTATATTCATTTGGTTTACTTTTGAAGTATACATGTATGTGTATAACCTGGTAATATATTCACACTCTGGAGACATACAACAGTTTATATATGTTATACATACTATTACAGACTTCCGCTGGTTAATTTAACTGTCTCTGGAGTATGATATGCGGTTCTAGCTTAATCTCACTCATGTTTAATACATTATCACAGACAACATTCAATCATACATATCTATGTTGCATAAATAACATTTTGGAACTCGGGAGTTGGGTTTTTGCTCGACCCCCCGATTTTCGGGATGTTACAAGGACAAAGCCAAAAAGAAGAGTATGTTGGCTACTTGGGATGAATCCTCTGATTCTGAAGCCTCTTCTGATTCAGAAGATTCTGAAGCCGAGTCGGGTAATGAAGTGAAAGCCCTTATGACTCTAGCCAAATTCACATTTTCAGATAATGATTCAACAATTGAAGAAAATCTGAACAGTGAATGTGAAAATCAAGATGATCTTTAAGATGCTTACAATGCCTTATATAAGGAAAGTTGTAAAATTGCTGTTAAATTTAAAGTTCAAAAAGAAAGATTTTCAAAGCTTAGAGAAAATTTTGAATCCCTTGTTTTAGAAAAATCTCATATTTCAGATTGTTTTGAAAAATTCAAATGTGATTTGGATTTCAAAAACTCCCAGATTGAATGTTTAAAATCTAAAAATGAAAACCTTAACTTGAAGTCTCTTCACTTTTAAGTTTGAAGGATACATGGAAGTATGCCTAAGGAGATCCAAAGTTAGAAAAACTTTTATCTGGATCAAGGAAATGTAACGATCGATCTGGTTTGGGCTATAAGAAAAATGTTCCTTTAAACATAAGAATACGTCTCCTAAGTTTGTAAAAGGATAGACCTTGAACTCAAAAGGGAAAAGTACAAATCAAGTTTTTTCTAAAACTAGTTTTCAAAAACAGAAAAACATTTATAAATATTAGAACTGAAACTCTTTAGCTAAGAAAATAGTTGATCTTCTTAAAGAGCTCTTAAAATCTAACTCAGTGGGTCACTCTAACTTTAACTACAAGCAAAAGAAGACCCACTATACTCCTAAACCCAAAACTGTTATGAAATGGGTTCCTAAGGTTACCTCCTTGGTTGCCCACACTGCTTTCAAAGCTACAAGCCATTCAAAGTGGTACCTAGATAGTGGATGCTCCAGGCATATGACAGGTGACAAGGCTTTATTCACCGATCTCAAAGATATGACTGATGGGTCAGTCACATTTGGTGATGATGACAACTGTAAGATTATTAGCCAAGGTATGGTTCAACTCTATAACCTTCCCTTATTCAAGAATATTTTATATGTTGAGGGACTAAAACACAACCTGTAAGCATATCTCAAATATGTGATAACAATCATAGTGTAAAATTTTCTAATCAAGGTTGTGAAATCATAAACAAAAAGAGATCTATAATATTAACTGGTCGCAGAACTTCTGAAAATTGCTATATTGTAAGTGATGACAGCTCTTCTAGTCAAACATGCTACATGGTCTGTACCGATGAGATAGAATTATGGCATAAATGCCTTAGACATGTACACTACCGTAATTTATATAGATTGAGAAAAAGAAAACTAATAAGAGGTCTACCTAAATTACAAAAGATAAAAAATATGTGGCAAATGCTAGATAGGCAAGCAATCAAGGAGCTCTCACAAGAAGGTGAACTCTAATGCCACATCAAGACCACTCGAGCTTCTCCATGTGGATCTTATAGGACCTACCAGGATGGAAAGTCGAGGTGGCAAAAAATACATCTTGGTAATTGTAAATGATTTTTCCAGATTCACTTGGGTATATTTTTTAAGGGATAAATTAGAAACCCTTAATGAAGTGAAAAGGATTATCAGATGTATTCAAACTGAAAAAGGTTCTCAAGTCAGTAAGATCTGTAGTGACCATGGATCTGAGTTTGAGAATAACAGTTTTGAAAAATTCTATAGTGATCAGGGAATATTGCATGAATTCTCTACGCCCAAAACACCACAACAAAATGGAATTGTGGAAAGGAAAAATAGAGTGCTTCAAGAAATGGGAAATGTAATGTTGAATAGTATGAAGCTCCCTAAAAATCTTTGGGATGAAGCAGTGAATACCGCCTGCTTTATTATTAACCGAGTTTATACATGTAAATCTAATAATAAAACGGCTTATGAACTATGGTTCGATAAGAAGCCTACTATTAAATACTTTTGAGTTTTTGGTAACAAGTGCTATATTTTACGTGACCGTGAAAATTTGGAAAAGTCTGACAATAAAAGTGATGAAGGGATCTTTTTAGGATACTCTTTAAACAGTCGCACATACTGCGTACTGAACAAAAGGACCAGTGTGATTCAAGAGTCCATTAATGTGGTCATTGATGATCACTTGAATACACCTGCCCTAAGTTCAGACCATGATGAAGTTCTTTTAATTGACAAACCAGATACTTCATCAAATTAAGTAAACTTTGAATTGAGGACTGTTAAAGATCATCCAACCACTTAGATTCTTGAAAACCCTCTCACTGGTGTGTGTACTTGTAGACAATTAGAAGAAATATGTAATTACGTGTGCTTTACATCCCAGATAGAACCGGTAAACGTAAAAGAAGCTCTTTCTGACAAAAACTAGATAGTTTCTATTCAGGAAGAACTTAATTAATTTGTTTGAAATGATGTTTGGTATCTTGTTCCTAGACCTAAAGATAAATATATTATTAGAACAAAGTGGATTTTAAAAAATAAGTCTGATGAACTTGGTAATATAATTTGAAACAAGACAAGACTAGTTATATAAGAGTACATTCAAATTGAAGGTATTAATTACGATGAAACTTTTGTACCAGTTGCTCTCCTTGAATTAATCAAACTTTTTATATCTATTGCATACTTTAGAAAGTGTAAAATTTATCAAATGGATGTAAAGAGTGCCTTCTTGAATGGCAATTTACATGAAGAAGTTTATGTTGAACAACCTATAGAGTTTGAAGACCCTAAGTTTACTGATCATGTATACCATCTTAAAAAAGCTCTCTATGGTCTAAAACAAGCTTCTAGGGCATGGTACGAGAAATTGACTAAGTTTTTACTCAGTCATAATTTTCAAATGGCCAGTGTCGATAAGACGCTTTTTTTCAAGAAACATAACGATGATATCTTAATGGTTCAGATCCATGTTGATGATATTATTTATGGATCAACTTGTATTAACATGACTATTAAGTTTGCAAATTTAATGAAATCTAAGTTCGAAATGAGCATGGTTGGGGAATTAAATTATTTCCTAAGGTTGTAAGTTTTACAACAACCTGATGGAATTTTTATTTCTCAGATCAAATATGCTCTGAACTTGATTAAAAGGTTCGGATTTAAGAATGGTAAGAAGTTTGATACTCCTATGAGTACAACTTTAAGACTCTCTAAGGATTCTACAGGTAAAGATGTAGATCCTAAATTATATCGTAGCATGATTGGCAATTTGCTTTATTTAACTTTCAGTGTTGGTATTTACACAAGATATCAGTCTATTCCTAAAGAGTCACATTTAACTGTTGTTAAGTGGATTATGCGATATGTCACAAGTTCAGTTAATTTGGGTCTCTGGTATCCATATGATACTAGTGTTCAGTTAACAGGGTATACTGATGCTGATTGGGCTAGAAATATCGATGATAGGAAATTAACCAGTGGTGGTTGTTTTTATATTGGAAATTACTTGATTTTTTGGTTTAACAAAAAATAAAGTTCTATATCACTCTCTACAATTAAGGCTGAATACATCGCAGCTGAAAATGCATGTATTCAGCTTATTTGGATGAAACGTATGTTAAGTGATTATGGAATTACACAGGATTCAATGACTTTATATTGTGATAATTCCAGTGCTATAAATATTTTAAAAAATTCAATCCAGCATTCACGTACCAAGCACATTGACATTAGGTATCATTATATTCATGAATTAGTGGAAGAAAAAATAATATGTTTGGAATACATTCCGATAGAGACTCAACTTGCTGACATTTTCACTAAACCACTTGACAAAAGCAGGTTTAATAAATTAAAATTTGATCTTGGTATGTGCATTCAACTTTGATTATTCATGCATTTGTGTATCATAGTGTAAATATATTTGAGTATTTATGTGTTTAAATTTCAAAAATTTCATGATAATTGCATATTTTTTTGTCGGTACTCGACCAGTCGTGAGTGTACAAGACCAGTCCTGGTATGACCGATCAAGGACAGCTCAAGACCGGTCGTGAAGCGTTGGGTGTTTTAAATTTGGAAAAAATTTCATCTTCCTCATTTCTAACTTCCTCTACAACGAGCCGACGTCCGACCAGTCGAACCCACCGACCTGATCTTCAATGTTAGTGCATTTTTTTGGTCAATCTAGCGGATTCAAGTTCTATTCTCTTCTTTATTTTAATTGTAGTGCTTAATTTCAAGCTTCGTTGGGTTATTTGGGGTTTTCTTCTCAAATTTCTGATTTTGAGAAAACTCATTTCTCATCTTTTGCATTTCCTTAGTCCTTTGTATTTCTTATTGCCAATGGATGCTAGGGGAAAAAGAAAATAGCCCATGGTCCATCATCCTCTAGATCAGCTCCAATAACTCAGCGTCATCTTCGTTCACTCGAAAATAATCCACCATTTGTACGGGATTTGCATTTGCGTAAGGTTATTGTTGAAAAAGTTGTTGATCTTAACCACATTGCTCCATTTGGTATTTTTTCACTCCTCCAAGGAGTAGGATGGGATAACATCTTACATTGGGGTAGGCCTACATACCAATCTATTGCACAGTCTATGTTTGCTTGTGTTGATGCCAAAATCTGGTCGGCCCTCCCTCCACGTCGTCCACCACGTATTACCCCTGGAACCTACACCAAGAAGACTAGCAAAGGTGACCCTGGCTAAGCCGGGGGATCCTCCGATGCCTAAGTCAGGACAAGGGAATCCGGGTCAAGTAGAGAGTAGAGGAGAGCTCGATTTCGTGTACCTGTAGACATAGCACTGCGGGCTATTTATACTTACCTGTGGGGCGGTCTGGATCCAATGATCTCGGCATGATCAGAGGGATTCTGGGATCATGGAGATGCTGCCCGCAATCTATTAATTGCGCAGCATATCTGGCGGATCGTGCACATCTGCGAACGAAGTTATCGGCCATATTTGGTTATGGCAGTTTCCATGTTTAACGAGTGGGGCATGCGCCTCTGATCATCACCTCGGCTCGACCAGTCCGACCATAGACTCGGCATCTGACCCTACCGCAAGTCCGAGCTCATGTGGTCTGTTGGGGGTATGTTGTGATCTGATCAGATGTAACCCCCCTCCGAACTGAACTTTGCTCTAAAACTCACGTGGTGTTGACGCTGAGTTCGGATTGAATGGGTCGTGCCTCCGACGTAATGGCGCTGGGTCGGCTCGGAATAGTTGGCTCGGATCTTTCCATAATAGAAGCCCCCTACTATATAAGATGCCCCGAACTTTCGTTTGTCATTTTACATTCTGATTTATAAGAGCACACCGGAGGAGGCAATTTTTGACGAGAGCCGATTCCGGCCGAATTCGAAGTTTTCACCAGAAGACGATTTTCGGCAATCACCCGGTGAGTCTTACTGACCTTCGCCCTTCTTTCTACCATGTCTTCCGATCTGGAGATGGTTCGCGAATACGGCGATGACTCCGAGCAGGGGAGTACTGAGAGTGGAAGCAGGTCTTCCGAAGGCCCTTTCGAAGCCACTCTCCCGTACCCCCCGCCTCAGAAGTAAAAAATGTTGGGTTCTAAGTCCAAGCAACTTAGCAAGAAGACAGCCTCCGAGCCCACCGAGTCGAGACCACTGCCACCACCGAAATGCCTGCGAGTCTGAGTACCACATAGGTAGTTCCCGGAGGTTCTGTCATGTCAGAATCTCAGATGGAGTGGATTCGCTGGGACTCCAGATCCCTGACTCCATTCAGATAAGGGCTCCCAGTCTTTTGGACTCTTCTGACACTCCTGTCGAGGGGGAAGTGGCCACCTTCCTTTGTGCGCTGCAATGCGGGGTCTGACTCCCTCTACACCCCTTCATCAGGAAGGTCGCGGCTCATCTCGGATTGGCCCCCGAGCAGTTTACTCCGAATGCCTGGAGGGTGATGATCTTTGCCTACATTATCTGGAGGCAAGTTGGTAACTCTAAGCTGACCCCAGACTAGCTGCTGAGCCTGTACTTACTCAAGCATGATAGCAACGATCCATGGTACTATTTTGTGACTGGGGGAGCAAGGGGTCGGGATTAGTGATGCACCTGCCGTCTTCCAACAAGAACTGGAAGAATAAGTGGTTCTGGGTGGCAAGTGACTGGGAGGCACCAGCGGCTGAGCTTAGGGCTTCAACAGCTCATATTCCGACCCACTTTACCAAACCAAGTCGGACTTTATCTGGCATCCGAGTTGCAGCCTTAGTTTTCACATATTTTCGTTGAAGTGACATCTCTTTTTTTATTTTGTAGCTTTCGCAAAGGGGTTTCCGCTCCTCGACTCGGACCAGAAAAATCAGATTGCAAAGGCCAGAGCGCGGTCGGAGACGCTTCGCTCCTGGGCTGATCTGATCACTGCGGCCAACCTCTACTAGTCCGGGCTCTGCAAATCCCAGCCTTCGTTCACATCCCTTAGTAAGCCGTTCTGATCTCTTCTATGAACTTTCCTTCAGTTATTTGGTAGCTGACATGATTTTCTTTTTCACAGGCATGGCCGAGGCGTCTGTGGATAGGAAGAGGAAAGCAACTCCTATGGGGGTGGAGTTGCTTAAAGAAGCCCCCCGAGTGAAGATCACTCGGAAGCACTTGACTTTGACCTTTGAATTGTAGAAGCGCGCTACCTGCTAGTGCCGAGCCGCCATCCGGAGCTTGGAGACCTCTTTGAGTTCTTCGAGCAAATCCAGATTGGCAGCGATCTGCTCGGAGTTCTCATTTTCTTCAAAATTCCTAACCCGTGCCGTAGGGAGTCCGATGTCTACTAGCACCATTGCCTCCGAGCCATAGGATAACGAAAATGGGGTTTCTCCCATCGAAGTCTGGGCTGTGGTCCTGTAAGCCCAAAGGATGAAGGGGAGATCCTCGGCCCAATTTCCCTTTGCTTTTTCCAGCCTCGTCTTGAGATGATGCTTGATGATCTTGTTGACCGCCTCTACTTGTTCGTTCAACTGTGGGTGCCGAGATGATGAGTAAGCTTTCACAATGTCAAGCCCTTGACACATGCTACGGAACTTGTCATTATCGAACTGGCGGCCGTTATAAAAAACGATGGTCCTTGGGATCCCGAACCGGTAGATGACATTTTTTCACACAAAGTCAGTTACTTTTTACTCGGTGATCTTTGCAACTAGCTCGACCTCAGCCCACTTGGTGAAGTAGTCGACTGTAACTATAGCGAACTTGACCTGTCCCTTTTCAGTGGGTAAGGGACCGATGATGTCGATCTCCCATTGGGCGAACGGCCACGGACCACTCATGGGGGTCATTTCTTCTGCTGGTTACCTCATCACAGCAATGAAACACTGGCACTTGTCGTACCTCCGAACAAAATCTCTGAAGTCTTGCTTAAGAGTCGGCTAAAAATATCCTTGACGAAGTATCTTCATGGCCAACGCATGACCGCCAGAATGATTCCCGCAAATTCCCTCGTGAATCTCCCGAATCACATAGTCGGATTCATCCGGTCGGAGGCATCTAAGGTAAGGCTGAGAATGCCCCTTCTTGTATAGTACTCCATCCAATATAGCATACCGGGCCGCTCTGACTCTAAGTCACCTCGCCTCTAGTTTGTCTGAGGGGGTTTCGCCGGATGACAGATTATTGAAGATCGGGTCCATCCAACTAGGAATGGATTGGAAGGGATTGACTTTCTCCGACTGGCTGGTACTCTGGTGTTCAATGAACTCGACCGGAACAAAACATGGGATCTTCCCCTCGGAGGTCAAGGCGATCCTCGCTAGGGCATCGACCCACGAGTTCTCTGCTCTGGGGATCTGCCGGATGGTGCAACTCTAAAATTTTTCGATCAATTTCCTCTCTTCTTCGAGGTAGGCGATCATTCTGACTTCTTTAGCTTCGTACTCTAAAGAAATGTGGTTCACCACCAGCTGTGAATTGCACCGGACTTACAGGGTCTAAATGCCCAGGCTCGCTGCTAGCCTGAGCCCAGCTAATAACGCTTCGTACTCAACCTCGTTGTTTGAAGCTTTAAATCCGAGTCTGATTGTGTATTAGATTGTCGCTGAATCAGGTGCAATCAGGACGACCCCGGCTCCTGCTCCTTTAATGTTGGAAGATCCATCGACATAAAGGACCCACCCCAGATCTGATGCTGCCTCTTAATCGCTCAACGGAACAGGTGGTGTCATTTCGACTTCCTTTCTGGCTTGCTCCTCATCCGGAGTTGTGAACTCGGTGATAAAGTCGGCTACAGCTTGACCCTTTAGTGTCGTTCTGGGGCGGAACTGAATGTCAAACTCTCCGAGCTCTACATCCCACTTGGTCATCTGACCCGACACCTCGGGTCTCTGGAGGATCTGCCTCAGAGGAGAGTCTGTTAGCACAACTATGGAGTGGGCTTGGAAATATGGCTGCAGTCTTCTAGCCGAGACGACGAGGCTGAGCACCAGTTTTTCCAAGGACCGACACCTTATTTCAGCTGGTACCATGGCTTTTCTTACATAGTACACAGGGTACTGCTTGCCTCCGACTTCTCTGATCAGAGCCAAACTGACAGCTGAAGCCGAGACAGTGAGGTAGAGGAGCAGGGGCTCCCCTTCTTCGGGCTTAGACAATAGGGGTGGAGAACCCAAGTAATGTTTTAATTACTGGAAGGCGTGCTCACACTTTGGCGTCCACTCCGCCTTCTTATGGCCCTTCAGTTGCTGGAAGAAGGGAAGGCATTTATCTGTAGCCCTAGATATGAAGCGTCCGAGGGCGGCAACCCTTCCCATGAGACACTGTATCTTCTTAAGAGTCCGAGGCGAGTTCATGTCGAGGAGGGCCTTGATCTTATCCGGATTGGCTTCGATACCCCTCTGACTGACTTGAAAGCCGAGAAACTTTCCTGACTCAACTCCAAACGCACACTTGGCGGGGTTCAATTTCATCTGATACTCTCGAAGGACGCTGAATGTTTCTCCGAGGTTGGCAAGGTGGTTGGAGGCTTGGGTACTCTTCACTAACATGTCATCCACATACACCTCCATGGTGCACCAAATCTGGCAGGCAAACATCTGATTCACCAGTCTCTGATACGTTGCCCTAGTATTTTTCAGGCCAAATGGCATGACCCGGTAACAGTAGAGCCCCCTGTCCGTGATAAAGATAGTCTTCTGCCTATCTGGGGGATGCATATAGATCTGGTTGTACCCGGAGTAAGCATCCAGAAATGAGAGTAACTCATGTCCGGCCGTGCTGTCCACTAGTTGGTCGATTCGAGGTAATGGGAAGCTGTCTTTGGGACACGTCTTATTCAGATCAGAATAGTCTACACAGACCCGCCACTTCCCGTTAGACTTCTTGACAAGCACAACATTTGCATCGAGCAAGACTGAGACCTCCTCGGCAATGGCTTCATATCGTTTGGCATCGAACGGCCTTCTTTTTTGCTTGACTGGCCGGTGGTCTGGGTCTACGTTGACTAGTACATCGAGTGAGATCCCCGGCATATCTGCGTGTGACCACGCGAAGATGTCTCGGTGTTGCTTCAAAAAGGATGATAATTCTTTCCTCCGCTTGGGATTCAGCGATGATCCGAGTTGAACAGTTTTACTCGGGTCCGATTTGTCGAGCGGTAGTTTTACCAGATCTTCGACAAGGAGCTTTCTTTTGTCGATCCTCGAGGGTCCAAGGCGTCCACTACGAGCATTTGTCTGGCAGCTCCTTTTCTCATGGCTATCGCATAACACCTCCGGGCCTCGCGTTGATCACCTCGGAGATAACCGATCCCACCTTTCACTGAGAACTTCATCATCAGATGTTAAGTTGAGACGACCGCTCTCATTGCATTGAGGGATGGTCGGCCCAGGATCACGTTGTAGACTGATGGAACATTGATAACTAAAAAGTCCATCAAAAGTGTGACTTGATGTTGCCCTTCTCCTGCTGTTACTGGGAGGGAGATGGCTCCTTTGGAGATGACTTTCTCCCCGGTAAAGCCGTGCAAGGGAGTCTTCACGGGCCGGAGCTTGGACCGTGAAATTTTCATCTTTTTGAATGCTTCGGAATACATAACATCAGCTGAACTCCCGGTGTCGACCAAGATGCGGTACACTTTGTGTTGGCTATGGTCATGGTAACCACTAACGCGTCATCGTGTGGATGCTGGATCCCGCGCGCATCATCTTTCGTGAAGGTCAGGCTGCACGGAGCGACCCGAAGTTCCTTGTTGGGACGTTCTGCCAGGTGAATATGGTGTTCCGACTCGGACCTCCGAGAATGGTCTTTTCGAGCCCTGTTTGAATCCCCTCCCCGAGCTGATCCCCCAAAGATGGTACGAATTTCGGCGGGTTCCTCCGTGGGGTTGTTCGGCTACTCTGGTGGTCGTTCCTCCCTCCGAGCGGACTTCTCTTTTTTGGTGTAATGACGTAGATGTCCCTTGCGGATGAGGGACTCAATCTCTTCTTTTAGATCTATGCAATCGTTCGTATTGTGACTGTGGTCCCGGTGGAAACGGCAGAATTTCTTCTTGTCCCGGTGCTCTGGGTCAGCCCTCATGCAGACTGACTAATTAAGTAATCTGTCTTCTCGGATATCTAGCAGAATTTGCTCGGCGGATGTATTGAGTGGGGTATAGGAACGGAATTTTCCTTCCGGCCCGCGGCTTGGTTGACGATCGCGGGAAGCGCGGTCATCGGTCCCTTTGCCAATCGGTTGGGAGTCTTCGTTCTGAGGTCTTTTTCCTTTATTCGTCGAGTCGGACACTTGTGCACTTTTTGAGCATTAGTGAACTCCTCGGCATTAGTGTACTTCTGGGCTTTCGCCATGAAGTCCGCTAGCGTCTTTGGCGGGTTTTTTCCAATGGAGAAGGCGAACTTCCCTTCTTTTTGTCCGCTCAGAATGGCGACGAGGGCCATCTTATCATCGTAGTCCTCAACATGATGCGCTTCTTCATTAAAGTGAGCGATGTAATCTTTCAACGACTCTTTCGGGGCCTTCTTGATGGTAAGCAGGTGGGTGTTGGGCTTTCGACTTCTCTTACCGCTTATAAACTGCATAAGGAATAGTCGACCGAGCTCCGCGAAAGAGCCTACAGAGTTGGGTTTGAGCTGGCGATACCAAATCCGAGCGGATCCTATGAGGGTGATAGAAAACTTCCTATACATCATCGCGTCCGTTACCATTTGTATCTGCATCCACGATCGGTAGGACTTCAGGTGTTCAGACGGGTCCCCAGATCCTGAATACTGAATGACAGGAGGCATCCGAAACCTCTGCGGCATCACTTCAGCCATGATGGCCGGGGCGAAGGGAGGCTCGGTCTCTTCCATCATTGCTTGGATCATGGCTGGAACCGTTGATTGTTGCTATTTTTTCTCCAATATCAGGAACTTGTCATTTAGTTCCGCAAATCGTGCCTCCCACGGGTCCCCATTCTCCGCGACGATCTCTGGGGCACCCTCGACCTTCGGTGTTCTCCTTTCTCTTCTTCTTTCTAACTGATGACGGAGGTCCGTGGGTGGCAGGGAAGAAGTGGCTGAATGAACAGTTGTCGGGGCCCGAGTGGTGGCATTCTGAACGGATGCCTCGGTGTGTACGGCGAGAGGATTTTGACTCGAACGCTACACCCCCGAGTGTCGGGGGGATTTAGGTCTCGTACTCCTCGGTACAGAGCGAGTTTCCATAAACAACTCCACCGGCATAGCTCTGGCTCTCTCTGCTGTTTCATTCGGTTTATCTCATCGTGTAGTGCCTGGATCTCATTCTACATGCCGCGATACTTGCTTGACCGATTACGCGAACGCTGAGAAGGCCCTGCTGCGGACTCGGCATGAAGTGGTGACGACGATCGAGTCTGCTCATCAAGTTGTGGCTACACCACTGCAGCTTTCTTCTTCCTCGCCATTACTTGGGAAAATGAGAACCTGACTTCTAGTTTCAGGTTCCCACAGACGGTGCCAAAAAATGTTGATGCCAAAATCTATTCGGCCCTCCCTCCACGTCGTCCACCACTTATTACCCCTGGAACCTGCACCAAGAAGACTGGCAAAGGTAACCCTGGCTAAGCCGGGGGACCCTCTGATGCCTAAGTCAGGACAAGGGAATCCGGGTCAAGTAGAGAGTAGAGGAGAGCTCGATTTCACGTACCTGTAGACATAGCACTGTGTTTTATTTATACTTGCATGTGGGGCGGTCCGGATCCGATGATCTCGGAACGATCAGAGGGATTGTGTGGGATCATGGAGATGCTGCCCGCAATCTATTGATTGCGCAGCGTATCTGGCGGATTGTGCACATCTGCGAGCGAAGTTATCAGTCACGTTTGGTTATGGCAGTTTTCATGTTTATCGAGTGGGGCATGCGCCTCTGATCATCACCTCGGCTCAGCCAGTCCGACCATAGACTCGGCATCTGACCCTACCACAAGTCCGAGCTCATGTGGTCAGTTGGGGGTATGTCATGGTCCGATCGGATGTAACCCCCCTCCGAACTGAACTTTGCTCTAAAACTCACGTGGTGTTGACGCTGAGTCCGGATTGAATGGGTCGTGCCTCAGACGTAATGGCGCTGGGTCGGCTCGAAATAGTTGGCTCGAATCTTCCCATAACAGCATGTATCTTTGAATTTTCTTCTGAAAATTTAACATTTAAAATAGATGCTAAAGAAGGCCCTTTTGATGTAGACCGTCATCTAATATCTGGCCTTATGGAAATACCTGTTAATGATGAGGGTATTCTCATTCATGTTCTAACTAAAAACCCTCATAAATAGAAAAATGACAGCTTACAAGAGTATTATGTAACATAAATCTGCAATGGACTCATAGAGGGAATGCGCTCCCCTCAAAGTATTTGTTACCCAGATACAGTCCTCCATAGAATTTTTACTTCTAATCTGTATCCAAGGTCTAGTAATAAAACAGAGTTGACTTCATTTATGGTTCGTGTTTTGTACTCTCTTGTTTCTGGTACTAAAGTTTGTCTTCCATCTTTAATTTGTCATTCCATTATTCAGTTTTGTCTCCATACAGGTCATAATAATATACCGTTTGCCTATCTCATGACTGTGTTGGCTTCTCATATGTCGGTCGTTATGCCTTTTGGAGAGGCTCCTATCCATAATCTTATTTTTAATAACTCAAATATAAACAAAATGAAGTTGGAATTGGCTTCTAGCCAAGTGGATGGTGGTGATGGAGCTGGAGTTGGGAATGGAGCTGGAGTTGGGAATGAAGAAGAAGCGGATGATCTTCCTCCTGATGACATAAACAAAGATGATATTTTTGATGAAATTGAGTCTTATTCTACTAATGATCCTGATTTGTACTTGAGGAAAAGGTAAAAAATATGAATGTTAAGGTAGAAAACATGAATGTTGCCCATGATTTATAGTTCAAATATATGTGCAAGTATCTTAGGCACTTAATGTAACACCCCAAGTTTTTGCCAATCTGGAGTTAGACGTCCTTAGGCAATGGGTCAACCATAACACTCTCAAAGCTCAATCCCAAAGTTTAAAAATCACTTTTTGACCCATTTTCCTCAAAATTTCATCTTTCACCACCTCATTCTTCAAATTTCTCTAAGTACTTTCATATTAGACACAAATCCTATAGTTTAAATGGTGAAGAACTATACTTAAACTAAAACTTACTGTAAATGGTACATACATAAATAAAATGGGATTTTGACTATTTAATTTTTGAAATTTTATGATGTAGGTAGGTTATTTAGATAGAGTAGCTTCTTATACCCCAAGATCATATATTGTACGTCGGATAACTCATTCCAGTTTGCAAATGAGACTCGATAAATGCCTGAACAGACTCGTGAGCCCAAACGATTCAATTCAGGGAGGGACTCGAGGAGGGTCTCACATGTTTCTGGCATCCCTAAGGGGGGGGGGGGGGGGGTGGGAGGACCTCGCCCCGGGGCGAGCCCTTACCAAAATGACCAGTGACCGGCGAGGGGTTCGCCGGTTTGCCGAGGCCTCCTCCGTACAGCGGTCGGGTGGCCCGTTTTCTGCATTTTTTTTTGCGCATTTCGTGCAACTTTGAAAAATTATATCTCCCTTGTTATAACTCCAATTTAAGTGATTTAAAAAAAGACTGAAGCTAAATGATATTAATTTTATATGAAAATAAGTGAAAAATATAATAAAATACTTAATATAGTTTGAAGTAGGTCGTTGTGACAACTGTCTGAAAATTACTCATTGGACAACTACTGCTTCTGAAATTTTTAGAATTTTTTTACAACATGAAATCTCATAAAATTTGGTAGAGACAGGGTAAACTTAATGATGAACTACTAAAAAAATAATTAAAATAATATACTAACTAAAAGTGCTAAAAATGGGGCATAAAATGGCCTTAGGACCGTATTTTGCCATATTTAAGGTAGAATCGGGTTAAGTACAAAACTAAATACTCAGTAGAATTAGCTTGAACTACTTTAAATATGAACTACAAGACCCAAAATGAGTAGGACCACTAATGCTATATTACCTAGAAACCTAGGATCAATCTCTAAACCCAGTTGCTCTTGGAAGCATCGTGAAACTTCGTATCGGACCTGGACCGCACGTCGAAAGTTCGATTTCCTCGAAACTATACGGTTATGACCATCTTGTTGGACTTGACAACCACCTCAGAAATCAAGTCCAGATGATATCCTGGAACTATTTCCTTGAGCCCAGAGCGAAGTGAGTAAGAAACGTGAATTTCTTTAGAATTAAATTTGAATTTAAGTAATTTGAGTCGTGTCGCTTGTGGGCCAAATATAATGATTCAGGTCGTCAGAAGCTGACCCAATTACACCCTTGGATTAGGGAAAATTTCCCACACATGTTAGTACACTTGTGGCCCTGATCAAGTTCCAGTGACCGTTGAACTGAAACTGGTCCGTTGCATCTGATCTTTAAACCCGATTGGACTGAAAACTCAGCTTGACCTAGATCCATGGTCAGGGAGTTTAAGTCCAACCACATTCAGCAAAGGGACATCTAGAAATGCTCCGTTGAGTCGAAACAGATGACTTTTAGCTATAACCTAAGTATACCTTGGCCCTGGGCCATTTCCATCAGTCCTGGGCTTATATAAAGGCCTAAACCCACCCCAGTTCTATTCCATATGATTTTTCTAAAACCCTAGGAGAGAGAAGAGAAGAAAGAGAGAGATAGTGAGAGAGAGAGAGTTAGGGTTTTCTCCTGGGATCTTTCCTTATCGCTCCTTAGGCTGCAATCACCCTTCTGGATCGCTATTTCAGCGATTCCAACTTCGTTCTTAGGTAAGGAATCTTAACCCTAGTTGGTTTTAGGGATTTGAATAGAGTGTAGGGTGAAATAGCTAACCTATTTCATGCTACAAGTTGTCATCATGCTGTAGATAAAGACTTATGGTTTAAACTGAATTCGTTACGAGTCTAACGACGTAAGGTGCAGACTATAGATGTTTTAGGTTATGGTTTTCAAAGCTTTCAATGTCAGTTAATGATTTCTAACTGACTTGATTACTATCACATGTGCTTAGATGCAAGGATTTCCATTTATTACATATATATATATATATATATATATATATATATATATATATATATATATATATATGTGACTATGTTGAATATAATGCATTTCATGTGTTTGTTGAATGTTTGAATGAATATAAAATTATAATTTGTGCTTTTTACGATTGATGTGTGGGAATACATGATTGTTGTATGTATGACATCTCCTATGTGGAAGGATTTACCATACTATGTGGTTTAACTAATTTATTACAAGCATATAATGTGTGTAGTCTAAGTGCTTGTAAAAATGCCTGAATGAATATGGAATTTGGATATGTGCATGCCATGATTATTAACTATGAATATATGCTTGTTGTGTGTGTGGAAACTCCTTTGAAAAAGGGGCTTGCCAGGATATATGTTATAACTAGTCTAATACATGTATGTTGAAATGTGTAGCCTATGTGTTTGATAAAATGCCTGAATGAGAAAATGCTTGTCTTTATGAATGTAATGAGGGTGTTGAGTTAGGATTCTCAACTTCCTTACTTGTAGTTATAGTTTCATTCATGTAACATATCTTACTACTATGTGCTTTATGTATGGGATGCTTATGTATGAATGATAACATGTACAATATGAGTTTGTTAGAATGCTCAATGCAATTTATTCCTAAAACTAGTTGTCACATGTTGCTTAACTATCGCATATGAATGCCTACTGTGTTTGGATGTGATTGGGGCTACGATGTAGTATAGGTAATAGGTAATGATTCTTGAATTAGTGGCCAAGGTCGTCTCACTATAATTGATGAGTTCGGTGAATCCGAGTTGTATGAGGATCGTCGACAATGGAACCTTGTCGATTTATTCAGCGTATGCTCGTACCGGTCGAACTCGTCTACTAAACCAATTGGCCCAATGTATGTTCATCATGTATGGATGCCACTGCTTGAACCTAAGGTACAAAACTTACCAGTGAAAAGTCCCGTTGTAACAACTCAAAAAATCTATACAAAGACCCGAGTATCAACTCAGGCAGAAATTCCTCAAGACTAAATCCTTTGGAAACTAGACGAGAATTAACTAAGTGCTAACCTAAATTACCTGTGAAATTAGCACTAATTACTTTAAATATGATCTGCAAGACCCAAAACTTATAGAATTAGTAACGCTATATTTCCCTGAAATCTAGAATCCAACTCTAAACCCAGTTGCTCTCGAGAGCACTTTGAAACTTTGTATCAGACCTGGACCTTACGTTGAAAGTCCGATAGCAATGAACTTAAACGATTATGGCCGCCTAGTTGGACTTGACTATCACCTCAAAAATCGCATCCAAAAAATGTCCTAAGATTGTTTCCTTGAGTCCAGAGTGAAGAGTGTGAAAAAGTGAAGATTTTTAAGAAATTAAATATGAATTTAAGTAATCTGAGACGTGTCGCTTGAACACTATTTATAAGCATTCTGACCGTTGGTTTTTTATTCAAATTCACCCTCGGATCAGGGATGATGGCCTACACATGTTAATATACGTATGACCCTGATCGAGTTTTGGAGACCGCTGAATTGAAACTGATCCGCCACGGTCGATCTGGAAACTCGATCGAACTGAAAACTTAACTTGATCAAGATCCAGCATCTATGAGCTTAAGTCCAACTACATTCAGTAAGAGGACCTACAAAAGTGTTCCGTTGGATCAGAAAGAGCCCAATTTGGTTATAACCTTAGTATACCTTGGCCCTAGGACTATTTCCATTAGTTTTGGGCTTATATAAAGACCTTAAACCCTCTCTCACATATTCCATACGAATTTCCAACCCTAGCCAAGATAAGAGAGAGAGAAAAGAGAGAAAGTGAAATAGAAGTGAGAGTTTAGTCCTGGGATTCAATTCCCGTTACTCTTTGTGCTTACACATCTTTACCAAATCACCTCAATCACCTCACATGTGTGTATGATTTCCTCCATGAAATGTTTAGTCTATTTTATTCATGTTAACTGTGTGTATGATTTCCTCCATGTACTGTATTCATGTTGAAGTTATATTTTATAACAGGTTCATATGGATGTGAAATTTGAATCAAATGTCTATTATTGTTATTGTACGTGACTAGGACCATGTTAAGGTCCAAGCAATCGGTAACAGGCTTTGAGTTCATGGCTGAGATTTATTCGCCATGTAAGATGTGTTTGACGAACCCGAGCCGTATTAGAGTTGTCGGCAGTGGTTTAACCACACAGAGTGCTTATGCATTTCATGTCGATCAACTCTCCGCGCGATCCTGCTAGTCAAGCTCGTTAAGTAACCTGATTGACCCGATGTATGTTCACCATGTATGGACGCTCCTGTTTGAATCTAGGGTACCAAACTTACAAGTGTAATCCCATCAACCTTGGTACCTCGATCCGCTAAGACTTATGAGCTGGACATAGTGGTATGGGATATCGTGGTCTAGCTGTCAGCCTACGCTGGGGTGACGAGCCTCCCCATAGTGACCAGTGAGCAACCTAGACTCGTGAACCGATTATGCTGGTATGGATACTATATTCGAGCTATCGGCCTACTCTGATTGGTGACGGGCCCTTTGTAGTGACCTCGAGTATATCCTGAAGCTTCATTGGGGTGACGAGCCTTATTGTAGTCTATAGGATATAACTAGACCTGTATTGATATTTGACGAGCCCTTTACAGCGATCTAGAACTATAATATCGCATGAGATTGTCTAGGAATGACGACCCTGGAATGGATCATCGTTCCGGTAATGATAGAAGGGAGGTACCTTAGCTTCCCAGTCCTGCTGTATGAAAAGGACTAATAATAACTCGGTAATCATGTTCATAACATCGTACTGCATGCTCCCCGGGTTGAAGAGCACAGAGGGAAGAAAGCATGTCGTGGACATAAGATGGTGTCGCACAAGGGAGTGTAGGTGAGGGCATGCATCATGAAAACATCTCATCCTTGCATTAACAGGAGTATCTAGGAATGTCTGATATGCCTGCTTTATCATTACTCCTTGACTGAATTGATAACATGTTAATCTTTGCTCTATGATTCCACTGAGTTGATCACTCACACCAACATTCTAGGGCGGTGTTTTGAACACCCACCAGACTCTGTCTTAGCTGCAGATGACGACATGATTTAGGAGGCGGAGCCTGATTACTGCGACGATCAGGATGAGTTCTCGTATATGTAATTTTCTGATGGTTTCGCTTAGGTCGTGATGATCGACGGGGCAACAGGGCTTTTCATTCTAGTTGAAACTATTTCTCTACATTTTGATCATTTTTGAACTAATACATGTATATGGTGACTCAGTGATGTATTCATACTCTGGGTTTCGACAGAGATCTTTTGAACTCATATATGTTTAGATATATCTTTTAGTCTTCCGCTTGCGTTATATAAATTGATCTGAAGTATGAATTACTGTTTTGGTATAATCCCACTCATGTTTAATGCACTAATATGAACAATATTCAATCATCATTATCTATGTTGCATAACTGATGCATTAGAACTCGAGAGTAGAGCTTATGCTCGACTCCCGATTTTCAGGACGTTACACCCGTTAACCTTGGTACCTCGATCCACTAAGACTCATAAGTCGGGCATGGTGGTATGAGACACCGTGATCGAGCTGTGGGCCTACGCTGGGGCGACGAGCCTCCCCGTAGTGACTAATGAGCAACCAAAGCTCGTGAGCCGAATACGGTGGTATGGGACACTGTATTCGAGCTGTCGGCCTGCATTGATAAGGTGATGATCCCTTTGTAGTGACCTCGAGCATACTCTAAGACTGCGTTGAGGCGATGAGCTTTTCCGTAGCAACTAGAGTATAACTAGGCCTGCATTGATAAGGTGATGAGCCCTTTGTAATAACCTAGTACCTTAACATCGTATGAGATTGGCTAGGATTGATGACCCTAGAATGGATCATTGTTCGGGAATTGATATGAGAGACGTACCTTAGCTTCCCAATCCTGCTGTATAAAAAGGACTAATAAGGACTGGGTAATCATGTTCATGCACCGCATTGCATGTGCTGTTTGGCGTTGGGCAGAGCACTGAGGAAGTGACTGACATGCGTGACCATGAGATGAAGATCGCAGAGGGAGTGCAGGTGAGGGTATGCTTCATGACTACATCCCATTCTTGCATTAATCAGAGTACTTAGGACTTGTTTGTTGTACTTCTTTATTATTACCGCTTGACTAAATTGATAACATGTTAACCTTTGGTCTATTGTTCCATTGAGTTGATCACTCACTCCCACATTATGGGACAGTGTTTGAAACACGAACGAGTCCCTGTTTTAGTTTCAAATGATGGTGATGCTTGCGAGGTAGAGCCAGACTTTTATGATGACGAGGAGGGTTTCTCCTATATGCATCTATTAGGCGGGTCTATGTAGATCATGTTCTAATTGATGGGGTTATAGAGATGCTGATTAAATGCCATTACACTTATTATTTTTTACCTTTGGAAACACCCATGTATTTTTATTTTGTTCATTTTTAGAGTATACATGTATATGTTTAAGCTGACAACATGTTCACACTCTGGAGACCTATAATAGATTATATATTTTATATATCTATCACAGTCTTATGCTTGCGAAATTTAACTGTCTCTAAAGTATGATATACTATTTTATTCTAATCTCACTCATGTTTAATGCATTAATATGGATGACATTTAATCATCATTATCTATGTTGCATAAGTGATGCGTTGAAACTCAGGAGCTGAGCTTCTGCTCGACCCCCGATTTTTAACGCGTTACAAGATGGTATTAGAGCATAATTTGGATTAAACTGGACCTAGGTTATGGTCACACAATGCTCACTGATGCATTCTGACTTAGGAGGATACGATATAACATAGAAATGATCGTAGGATTCCCAATTTCGCTTACCGACGAAATTGTCTACAATTGACCTTTAGCAGTGGGGCCTGTACGCATCCGAGATTATGTGTGGTGACCCCAAACCCTTCCTAGACCGTCAATCAACCGGTTTATATCGTGACATGCCTCATCCCAGCCTTCAACTCGTGTTAAATATGTATATACATCAGGAAGTACCCGATATGACCCGAAATGACTCAAACTGAGTAGGGAGCCTAACGAAATAGTTTCAGGGGGACCCAAGATGGGACCCACACATTTTTGGCATCCTGGGGGGGAGGACCTCGTCCCACCGGTGAGCCATCACCGGAACCTCCAGAGACCAACGAGGGCCTCACTGGTTTGGCGAGGCCTCCCCACCTGGCAGGCCGGTTCAAGCTGGTGCCTCTAGGGCGTTGTGTGGCCCATTGATGTGTGTTGGGTCGGTTAAAACCCCTCTCAATACTCCTCCGCTTCACAAATCACCCCTCTAAGCTCTCATATCTCTCCAAAAACCTTGTTCCCTTCTTAAAACTTCCCTCTATTCTCCCATTTTCTCATTGTCTTTCAAGGCTTACGCCCTTCCACCATTTTTACCAAAATCCCTCTCCTACTACCTTCGTTTCTTTCCATTTTGAGCACACAAACATTACCTTGTACCTTAAAGATTGGGATTCATTAACCCATCCTATTTCCCTACTTCATTCCACTGCAATGGCTCTTTTTGAGCTAGTTAAAGCCATATTTTCGATCCCTACACTCCTTTCCCCCATGGGGAGGAAGAGAGCAGCCCCGGGTGAGGCCGGGCCTAGCCGTCCAAGCCATTCTAAGAAAAAGACAAGTACAAGCGTCGAACAAAGGTCGAAATGAGATCTCAACCCTCGAAATCTGTTAGAATGGTCTTTACCGACAGGAGAGACCAACACTGTAAGTTTAGTCCATAAACAGTGACCATCAAGTGCTGGGACATTTAGAGTTTTGGACCTAGAGTTGGTACTCCTAGATTTCGAAGGATCAGACAGTATATGAAATCTAATAAATTACTAACATGAACCCTAGGACCTCCTTAGCTGGTATGAGCATATGTGAAGTGCTCGAGCACAATTAAATTCTGGTTCGAGCAACTCAATTCGGGTAACTCTATTCTAATCAGGCAACTTTTAACCTTAAGCGATAAAACAATTCCTTGTATTAGAATGATATGAAATCATCTAGCATATAAGCGTAGACTTTGGATTACCACTACTCAGAAGTTAAGACTAGGTTACTAATTATACTAAGGAATGTAAAAGATTGATTTTGCTAAGATAATTGAAATATGACTTAGTTGTCTTGATTTGGTTAGAATGAGACCTCATTCCTTTGTTGAATTCCCTTGATACGTATAGGCATCCTTAATAACTCTTAGGAAAGCTGTTTTGATTTAGAAACTAGTTACGCTTAGAGAAAGCTTATATATCCCTGGGATTGAATGCTAGGATAAATCAATACACCCCTTAGAATTGTCTTCCTGAGGACTTATTACAATCGGGAATGCAGAGTAAAGGAATTGTATATAAGCAACGTATTCGCGATTTGAATCAAATTCTCAATCCTATTAGTTATGAATGAACTCTATGCTCTGATTAAGCTAAAGATCGGGTCAACTAGGATTAAGAACTGATACGACAAATTTTCTGTCCTAGCTAGGTAGAAGGTCTATGTATCCGGATCAGACCCACTACACAACTTTTCTTCTATGTTGGCCTAACCACCTATAACCAAAAGTTTATTACTTCATCTTTGAGAAGTGTTAAGAACCTATAGCCAATAGATATTTTTCTTCTTTAGGCCCAAGAAAGGTCTTAAATGGGCAATAAACAGTTAGGAATTAGGTCCCGAATCCCAGACTATTATGGGATACATATTGTGCATATGAACTTAGAGAGATAGTACTAATAATGTATAGAATATATTACGGTATTGAACTGGACATGATTAAAGAGGGTAAGTCATGACCATAGTAAGAGTCCTTTGGTAGAATTAGGCATCTTGCCACCAACTCACACCCGTCCCTGTAATCAACCACAATAGAGATTAGGCTCATTTCTATAACCATAGGTATCAATGTTATAATACACATCATCAATGAAAGGAAGACCAATGTATTGGGAGATCGTATCCCATTCCATGTCAAGGAAAGGTCCTAAATTATACATTGTTCCGACATATGGATCAAGACATAGATTCTTAAGCCTTGAGAGTAGAAATAATTTTTAAGGGGGGTAGAACATTATGAGCCCAATCTAGTTAGGTCAACTAATACAACCATTGGATCAAAGTGGCACAACGAAAGCATGGGTGGCCCTTTCCCCACTGGCCCAAGATCGAAGGAAATTGATTCAGGTTAGACGAAAAGTTATGAATTCAGTCGAATTAGAAATCTTTTTAAGATGACTTGTAAGATGTTTATTAACTCCCACTAAGGACATAAATTAAGATGAGGACTCTTTTAGACCAAGACCCAAATAGAAAATTTGAACCTTTCAGTGATGGGCATTCCCTAAGCTTTTAAAGTGATTAGACTACGGAGTTACTGAAATATATAACTACGAAATATTCACGGTTTGACTCAATTCTCAATCCTTGTAGATTACCAATGGACTCACTACTTTGACCGAGCAAAAGACCATGATCTACCAGGATTAAGAAGGGATACGATGAGCCTTCTACCTTGGTCAGGTAGGTGATTAAAGTAACGTGATCAAGCCCATTACAACCGTCTCTCCGTAGTGGTCGACCATTGAAAACATATATCTTACTCTAAGTAGATGGGAATCATCATCAAGACTTCAAATAAATAAAGAAATAAATTATAGTAAACCATTAAGGTATAAGTAAGAGATAAAAAGTAAATTTTTAAGGAGGATAGACCAAAATGCGCCAGACTAGCATAGATTGTAACCCGGGGTGTTACAATCTATCCCACCATGCATATAAACTTGAAATCAGTAAAGCTTAGGTGAAAGGAATAATAAAATCTTTACTCATTACCCTTAGCCAATTTTGGGGATGAAATTATTTTTAAGGGGTGTAGATTGTAACACCCCGGGTTTTTGCCAATCTAGAGTTAGACGTCCTTAGGCAATGGGTCAACCATAACACTCTCAAAGCTCAATCTCAAAGTCTAAAAATCACTTTTTGACCCATTTTCTTTGAAATTTCACCTTTCACCACCTCATTCATCAAATTTCTCTAAGTAGTTTCATATTAAACATAAATCCTATAGTTTAAATGGTGAAGAACTATACTTAAACTAAAACTTACCGTAAATGATACATACATGCATAAAATGATATTTTGACTATTTAATTTTTTAAATTTCATGATGTAGATAGGTTATTTGAATAGATTAGCTTCTTCTATCCCAAGATCATATATTTTACATTTCGTAACTCATTCCGGTTTGCAAATGAGACCCGATAAATGTCTCGACAGACTCGTGGGCCCAAACGACTCAATTCGGGGGGACCCGAGGAGGATCCCACATATTTTCGGTATCCCTGGGGGGGAGGACCTCGCCCCTGGGGCAAGCACTCGCCAAAATTACTAGTGACTGTCGAGGGGCTCGCTAGTTTGGCGAGGCCTCATCCGTATAGCGGTCGGGCGGCCCATTTTCTACATTTTTTCTACAAGTTTTGTCCAACTTTAAAAAATTATATCTTCCTCGTTATAACTCCAATTTAGGTGATTCAAAAATTATATTGAAGATAAATGAGTCTAGTTTTGTGTAAAAATAAGTAAAAAATATAATAAAATATTTCATATAGTTTAAAGTAGGTCGTTGTGACAACTGTCCGAAAATCACTCGTTGGACAACTGCTACTTCTGGAATTTTTAGAAATTTTCTACAACACAAAATATCATGAAATTTGGTGAAGATGGGGTAAATTTTATTATGAACCACTAAAAAAATAATTAAAATAATATACTAACTAAAAGTGCCAAAATGGGGCATAGAATGGTCCTAGGACCGTATTCTGCCATAATTAGGGTAGAATTGGGTTAAGTACGAAACTGAATACTCAGTAGAATTAGGTTAAAATACTTTAACCATGAAATACAAGACAAAAAATGAGTAGGACCACTAATTCTATATTACCTCAAAACTTAGGATCAATCTCTAAACCCAGTTGCTCTTGGGAGCATCGTGAAACTTCATATCAGACCTGGACCGTACGTCAAAAGTCTGATTTCCTTGAAACTATACAGTTATGACCATCTTTTTGGACTTGATGACCACCTCGTAAATCAAGTGCAAATGGTATCTTGGAACTATTTCCTTAAGCCCGGAGCGAAGTGAGTAAGAAACGTGAACTTCTTTAGAATTAAATTTGAATTTAAGTAATCTGAGTTGTATCGCTTGCAGGCCAAATATAATGATTTAGGCTGTCAGAATCTAACCCAATTACACCCTCAGATCAGGGGAAATATACCACATATGTTAGTGCACTTGTGGCCCTGATCAAGTTCCAGTGACCATTGAACTTAAACTGGTCCGCTACGTCTGATCTGTAAACCCGATCGGACTGAAAACTCAACTTGACCTAGATCCATGGTCAGGGAGTCCGACCAAATTCAACAAAGGGGCCTCTAGAAATGCTCCGTTGAGTCAAAATAGATGAGTTTTGGCTATAACCTAAGTATACCTTGGACCTGGGGCCATTTCCATTAGTCCTCGGCCTATATAAAGGCCTTAACCCACTCCATTTCTATTCCATACGATTTTACTAAAACCCTAAGAGAGAAAAGAGAAGAAAGAGAGATAGTGAGAGAGAGAGTTGGGGTTTTCTCCTAGGATCCTTCCTTATCACTCCTCGGGCTGCATTCACCCTTCTGGATCTCTATTTTAGTGATTCCAACTTCGTTCTTACATAAGGAATCTTAACCCTAGTTGGTTTTAGGGATTTGAATAGAGTGTAGGGTGAAATAGCTAACCTATTTCATGCTACAGGTTGCCATTGTGATGTAGATTAAGACTTATGGTTTAAACTGAATTCGTTACGAGTCTACCGGCATAAGATACAGAATATAGATGTTTTAGGTTATGGTTTTCAAAGCTTTCAATGTCAGTTAATGATTTTTGACTGACTTGATTGCTATCACATGTACTTAGATGCAAGGATTTCCATTTATTACACATATATGTGACTATGTTGAATATAATGCATTTCATGTGTTTGTTGAAATGTTTGAATGAATATAAAATTATGATTTGTGCTTGTTACGATTGATGTATGGGAATACATGATTATTTTACGTATGACATCTCCTATGTGGAAGGATTTTTCATACTATGTGGTTTAACTAATTTATTACAATCATGTAATGTGTGTAGTCAAAGTGCTTGCAAAAATGTCTGAATGAATATGGAATTTAGATATGTGCATGCCATGATTATTAACTATGAATATATGCTTGTTATGTATGTGGCAACTCCTTTGAAAAAGGAGCTTGCCAGGATATATGTTATAACTAGTCTAATACATGTATGTTGAAATGTGTAGCCTATGTGTTTGTTAAAATGCCTGAATGAGGAAATGCTTATCTTTATATATGTAATGAGGGTGTTGAGATAGGATTCTCAACTCCCTTACTTGTAGTTGCAGTTTTATTCATGTAACTTATCTTACTACTATGTGCTTTATATATGGGATGCCTATGTATGATAACATGTACAATATGAGTTTGTTAGAATGCTTAATGCAATTTATTCCTGAAACTAGTTGTCACATGTTGCTTAACTATCGCATATGAATGCCTACTGTGTTTGGATGTGATTGGGGCTACGATGTAGTCCAGGCAATTGGTAATAATTCTCGAATTAGAGGCCGAGGTCGTCTCACTACAATTGACGAGTTTGGTGAATCCGAGTCGTATGAGGATCGTCAACAACAGTACCTTGTCAATTTATTCAGCGTACGCTCGTACCAGTCGAACTCGTCTACTAAACTGATTGGCCCAATGTATGTTCACCATATATGGATGCTACTGCTTCAACCTAAGGTACCAAACTTACTAGTGAAAAGCCTCGTTAACCTTGGTACATCGATCCCCTATGACTCATGAGCCGGGCATGGTGGTATGGGACACCGTGGTTGAGCTGTCGGCCTACACTGGAACGACGAGCCTCCCCGTAGTGATTAGTGAGCAACCAAAGCTCGTGAGCCAAATACGGTGGTATGGGACATGATATTTGAGCTGTCGGCTTACACTGATAAGGTGATGAGCCCTTTGTAGTGACCTCGAGCATACTCTGAGACTGCGTTGAGGCGCGAGCTGTTTCGCAGCAAATAGAGTATAACTAGGCCCGCATTGTTAAGGTGACAAGCCCTTTGCAGTGACATAGAATCATAAAATCGCATGAGATTGACTAGGATTGACGACCCTAGAATGGATCATTGTTCGAGAATTGATATGAGGGTGGTACCTTAGCTTCCCAATCCTGCTGTATGAAAATGACTAATAAGAACTAGGTAATCACGTTCATGCACCGCATTGCATGTTCCGTTTGGCGTTGGGAAGAGCACTGAGGAAGTGACTGACATGCACGATCATGAGATGAAGATCGCAGAGGGAGTGCAGGCGAGGACATGCATCATGACTACATCTCATTCTTGCATTAATCAGAGTACTTAGGACTTGTTTGTTGTACTACTTTATCATTACTACTTGACTGAATTGATAACATGTTAACCTTTGCTCTCTTGTTCCACTGAGTTGATTACTCACTCCCACGTTACGGGACGGTATTTGAAACACAAACCAATCCTTATATTTAGTTTCAGATGATGGTGATGCTTGCGAGGCAGAGCTAGACTTTTTTGATGATGAGGAGGGTTTCTCCTATATACAGCTATCTGGAGGGTCTATGTTGACCATGTTCTGATCGATGGGGTTATAGGGATGCTGATTAGATGTCATTACACTTATTATTTTGTACCTTTGGAAACACCCATGTATATTCATTTTGTTCATTTTTGGAGTATACATGTATATGTTTAACCTGGAAACATGTTCACACTCTGGAGACCTACAACAGATTATATATTTTATATATCTATCACAGTCTTCCGCTTCCAAAATTTAACTATCTCTAGAGAATGATATGTTGTTTTAGTCTAATCCCACTCATGTTTAATGCATTAATATGGATGACATTCAATCATCATTACTATGTTGCATAAGTGAGGCGTTAGAACTCGAGAGCTGAGCTTCTTCTTGACCCTCAATTTTTAGGGCGTTACACTTAAATAAGGGCATGCATCAACTTGATCCTACCATACCTGTTCTGTCTTCAGGCTCTGATTAAGTAGCTTTCTCTTTGGTCTGTAATAACCTTAAGTTTACTTTTGTTGGATTGTGAACTTTAAATGGTTTACTGACTTTGTTTGAACTATTGAAATCTTAATGCTTTATTGAACTTTTATTTACTTATATCTTGACTCTTTGATTACTCCTGTTTATTTTTATTTTCCATTATTTTCTTCTTCCTTTGTCATATTGTGCCACAAAGGGGGAGAATTTATGGTTTCGATTATGAGTAGTAGCATTGGCATTGCAAGCAGACATTTTTTTTGGATATATGTGCTACTCGGGGGGAGTAACTCAGTGGGAGTAAGGAGGGGGAATGTAAATGTTTTACCTACTTCATCTTGATGTGTGTTTGTTGATGCATCTGGTGCATGACAAACTGGTGCATGATTCTTTAACCAGGATGTTACTCTTTTTTTATAAACTATGTGCATAATTTTGTATATTCATATTGGTTATATTATTATTGAGTATTTTGTCATAAATTTGACGAAAGGGGAGATTGTAAGTGCTATGGTTTTATGCTCCTTTAGTTGTAAAATTTTATGGTGCTAAAACCTTAATCTATGTCTAGTGTAGCTCATTTTTATAAATGTTCAAGACATTGCTTCATCACTCTAAGCTCTCTGCTTCAAATCAAGAACAAAGAACTACTTCAGCTACTACAGAAGAATGCGAGTACAAATTGCTTCGAGAAATGTAAGCACTAGCTACAATAGTAGAAGTGATCTTGTTCAAGACTCAAGCCAGCATACAACACAAAGATGAATAGTTATTCAAGATTTTGGAAGATCGCTTGTTTCAAGTAATACATTATGTTCAAAGATCTCAAGCTTCATTCACAAAGGTCATCTATCATCTGAAGATATGAAGTTTCGAAGTTCATATCTCACTTTCAAGGTAAGATTGACCTTATTGTCCTTAGGATAGGTCATTTTGAATATATAATTCAATTGAATTATTTTACATGAATTTGGAATGTTCTAAGACTATTCTTGAACCTTGTTCGACTAGTCCTAGCACTACCATGACCAGTCCAAGAGATTTCAAGACCAGTCCTAAGTTTGTTACAATTTTTTGAATTTTTTCTGTTCGTCCATAACCAGTCCTGAACTCTATTAGACTGGTCGTGTGAACAGTGTCAACTGGTCCTACGACCAATCCTTGTTCTATGACTCAAAGTCCAGCAACCAAACTCTGGGTCCTACGACCAGTCGTGAGAATGCTACGACCAGTTGTAGAGGGCTTACGACCAGTCGTGAAACGATTTTATCTGATTGCGCTAAAATATTCATAAATATGTTCTTCTACGACTAGTCGTAGTGTCTTCAAGACTAGTCAAAGGTGCGATTTCTGCAGCTATAAATAGATGACGAATTTCAAAGTTTGATATAATAAAAATTCAAGTAAAATCAAGAGATCACTCTGAGATAAGTTTGTGTTCATTTTAAGCTACATTGTGCTTATTTAATATTCTCTTTTGTTAGCTTTATTAATTTGATTTTGTTTCTACATTTCAATCTTAATTGAAAAGAGGAATTGTGATATTCCTTCTTTTTGGAATCAAAATCAAATAGAGTTAAGCCTAACTTGTTTAATTTAAAATTAATTAGAACCTAGAACCATTTTAAAGTGAGTATTAGACTTTGAACTTCTACATTTAATCATCTACTCCGATTGGTTCTTCTAGGCTGCCACAAAAGGAGAAATCTAGGTATTTTACATTTATTATAAATTTCTTTCATTTTGGTTTTATTTGAGGTTAAGCTAGAAAAATCTCAATTTGTTGGTTATCTGAGGAGAGCTAGAAAACTCAGAAGTGAGGGTTTTTGAATTGTGTAAGCCCTTTTCTAAAAGACACAATTGTGAAGGTTTTGTGTGAACTTGTGAAAACCTATTTTGATAGTGAACGTTAATATCCCCTGTGTGGGGATATTAAGAGTGGAGTAGCAATCTGTGTGGCTGTTTTATAACAGTTGGTGTACACATAGGCGAACCACTATAATTCTTTGTGTTTTGTGGATGTGTGATTTATATTTCCTATCTTTTACTATTTAGAATTGTGGGATGTATGTGTAGATGTGAATGTTATAATATTTACATTTCAAGCACAGTGGGGAATGTTGTAAAAATTTAGATTTTAATTCTTGCAATTTATTTTAGTTCCTTGCCATTTATTTATTCCTCTAATCTTAACCTAATTCTAAAAGTTTTCAAATCCAGAAAATGCAACCATTAATCCCTGGCAATGGTGTCAAAAACTTGTTCACAACCCCGAGTATAGGGTCGCAATGTAGTAATAATCCCGGTGAAACCGAGGTCGAATCCACGGGGACTAATCTCGTGTGTATTCTGAATTTAACTAGAACTAGATGAAGAACTAAAGCTAAATCTGAATAATTAAAAGAGTAATTATGATTAAAGTGATTAAAAACTAAGAAATTCAAAGGTGGTAACTAGGGTTTCCACGGATCTACTTGTAAAGATCAGGGAGCCCACTTACTTGATTCAAGTCACACGATTGGAATTAGAATCCTATCCTATCAAATTAGAAGATATATAATCAAGATCAATTTGAACTTTCCTTGACTTAATTCTCAATGGAGGATAATTCTAATAATTGGAAGAGATTACATCACCAAACCATGCCCATTGGACGATGGCTAACAACAAGAATTACCAATCCCACAATCTCAAAATTAAGAAAAGAAGATACTCAAAGCTATTGCAGATCTACTATAATTTGAGTCACAATAAACCATTAAGAACTGAAAGTATTCCTTTAAAATCTAACTAGAATCAAAGAAGGTTCAATATAAACATAGATCAAAGTAAAAGAAACATCCTATCACACTACAAGCTTCACGTCTTAGCCCTAGCTAAACGGTTTAGTGAACCATAGACATGATTAAACTAAAATCTCTTAAGAAAAGCATAAAAAAAACTAAATGAAAGGAAGAAAAACTCTCGGCAACAGCTTCTCCACCCTTTTACTTCACTCCTCAAACCCTAGAAGATGGCTGGGAACATCCTAGAGACTCCTATTTATAGTTTTACAACTCCAACTTTTGCACTAAGTTGAAAAAATCTAGAAACCGCTTCAAATTTACGCAGTCTGTGTGCTGTCTGCGTAACCTTAGATGAGTTGAGGAAAACCTTCGACTGTTCAAGGGCACCTTCTTCTGGTCGAGGAAAGTTTCCAACTAGTCGAGGATCCCATGAAATTAAAAGATCATGTTGCTGGGGTTCAAGTCAAGGAATCTTAAACTAGTCGAGCAGGAGCCTTAGACTGGTCGAAGGAGGGCCTAGACTAGTTGAAGCAAGGAGATATTTAGGGTTCATTTTCTTCACTTCAAGTCTTCAATTCTCGTCATTCCTCACTTAGTTTTCTTAGATCTTTGGCATGTGAATTCTTCATTCTTGGTCTCATAAGATCCATCCTTGGCCTTGGTGATTCTTAAGTGTTAAATCCATGCTTTTAGCACCCTTTTCAATCTAAGCTCATAAATTCTCCTTACAAGACAGACATGTTTAAAATAGAACATTAAGTATTATCATGTTCATAAAAATAAGTAATAAATGAGGGATAAATGCAATATTTGACCCTCAATACAATCCCCAACTAGCATTTTGCTAGTCCCATGTATGCAAAAAATGAACTTTAATGCGTAATGTTCAAATCGTTTTTCAGAAAATAATCTTTTGTGTAATCAAGTATAAATGAGTAGAGTCAAGATGAGAAAGTGAAATTTTGAAAACATAGAGCCAAATCACATAAGCAATCAATCAAATAAGTTCTTTATCCATTAAGTCAAATCATAGTTCGTATATTAAGTTTTTTAACGTGCTCAATGAAAATCTACTTCTCATAAAAATACTATCTTTTCATAATATTAGCCTTGCTCATCACTTCAGGATTGGTCGAAAACTCAAGTACTGATTCCGAACTTATTTCCTTTTCCTTCTTTTCCAGTTTTTATTTTTATATCGATGGTCATTTGTATTCATTCAGTCTTTTCAGTCTTTTCTCCATACATGACCTTTTTGTCGATCTCCTATTTTTTTAACTGGACCTTTTCTTTTTTTAAGGTGGATAAAATTCTCCAGACTTAATTCTTACCATCTCTCAATGATTCACAAATTAACAATCGAATATTCTAGCATTATTCATAGAAAATAATTTGAATGTGTCTTGTGATTTAGATTAACACGAAATTCAAACTTCCTCTTAATTAATTGAGCGAAAGAACTGTAATTAATATATTACTTAAATACACAATTCAAAATTTAAAATTCAATCTCTATCTTATCATCATACTCAAAACATTCTTAAATACACAATTCATAGCTTCTAAACAGATAAACATTGAAAATTTTTCAAAAATTTTACAAATAAAAATATAGAAAAATTGCTCAAAACTAAGAAAACACTGATTAGTTTACCTAATCTCTTATCCCCAACCTAAAATCTACATTGTCCTTAATGTAAAAGAAATAAGCATGATTTGCAAAGGAGACAACATAATTGAAGGAGAAGTGATTGAAAGATAGTACCTGATGAAGGAATTTTGAGGCTTTTTCTAAAGGATCTCAGCATAAAGGTGGGTTAGCACAAGAATTAAACAATCAAAGAGCAAACTGTCATAAATAAATGGAAGAAAAGTATCTTAGAACAGTGAAAGTGAACTATATTAGTCCTAAATTCTATGAAAGAAATAAACCTAACTACACCTCCGTCAAAGTAGGAGGTCAATCCTAGTAAATAGGATCAATCAGAGGTATGGACATATCCTCTGAATCAAATTTCTCAACAAATAGCTTCAACCAATGTCCATTTACTATAAAAGCATTGTCATTATTCAGATTTTTTTTATCTCGACAGCCCCATGATGATAGACATTAGTAACAGTGAAAGGACCGGTCTAATGAGATTAGAGTTTACCTGGAAAAAGATATAACTGAGAATTGTACAAAAGGACTTTTTGACCAACTAAGAATGATTTTCAAAGGATGTTCTTGTCATAGAACACCTTTATCATATTCTTGTAAATTCTCGAGTTCTCGTATGCGTCATTCCAAATCTCCTCGAGTTCATTCAATTCTAATTTGCACAGCGAGGCAACATTGTCTAAATTGAAGTTCAGATTTTTAATTTTCTAGTAGGCCCTATGTTCTAACTCCACAGGTAAGTGGCAAGCCTTCCCATAGACAAGTCTAAATGGAGACATTATAATAAGGGTTTTAAATGCAGTATGGTAAGCCCATAAAGCATCGGTCAATCGGATTGACTAATCCTTTTGATCAAGGTTAACCGTTTTCTCCAAAATGTGTTTGATGTCCCTATTAGAAATCTCAGCTTGCCCATTTGTTTGTACGTGGTATGGAGTGCTCACCTTATGAGAGATGTCATATTTCTTCATTAAGTTTGGAAATGGCCTGTTAGAGAAATGTAAACATCCATCACTAATGATAGCCCAAGGCGTTCCAAACCGAGAAAGGATGTTCTCTTTTAAAAAATTAATGATTGTCTGATGGTCATTATTCCAGCACGGGATGGTGTAACGTCCCCAAAAAATTCGTACAAAGACCCGAGTACCACCTCAAGTAGAAATCATTAAGGATCAAATCCTTTAGAAATTAAATGAGAATTAACTAGTACAAAACTAGATTCCTTGTGAAATTAGCACTAATCACTTTAAATATGATCTATAAGAGCTAAAACTTATAAAATTATTAATACTACATTATCCTGAAATTTAGGATCCATCTCTAAACCCGGTTGCTCTTGAGAGCACCTGAAAATTCCATATTAGACCTGGATCGCACGTCAAAAGTCCAATAGCGACGAAACTATATGATTATGACCGCCTAGTTGGACTTGATAATCATCTCAGAAATCAAGTCCAGATGATGTCCGGGAACTATTTTCTTGAGCCCGGAGCGAAGTGTGTAAGAAATGTGAATATCTTTAGAAATAAAATTTGAATTTAAGTAATCTGAGTCATGTCGCCTGCGGGCCAAATATAAGGTTTCAAACCATCAGAATCTGACCCAAATACACCCTCGGATCAGAGAAAAATTCTCACACATGTCAGTGCACTTGCGACCCAGATCAAATATCTGTGATCATTGAATTGAAACTGGTCTGCCATGGGTGATCTGTAAATTTGATCGGACTGAAAACTTAACTTGACCTAGATCCAATATCAAGGAGCTTAAGTCCGATGGCATTCAGCAAAGGGGCCTCCAGAAGTGCCTTGTTGGATCGGAACAGACCCGATTTGGCTATAACTTAAGTATACCTTGGCCCTGGGGCCATTCCCGTCAGTTCTGGGCCTATATAAGGGCCTTAAACCCTCTCTCTCATATTCCATACGAATTTTAAAACCTTAAGAAAGAGAGGAGAAGAAAAGGAAAGTAAAGAGAGAGAAAAAGAGAGAGAGAGAGAGAGAGAGAGTTGGAGATTTATCTTAGGATTTGATCCCATTGCTCCACGCACTTAGCCACCCTATTTGTATCACAAATTCAACGGTTCTGACAATGAACTTGGGTAAGAAAACCTAACCCTAACCTATTTTAGGACTTCATATAGCGTAAGTGATGAAATAGCTAACCTAACTAATTTTATAGGTTGCCAATTCACCGTTGACAAAGACTAAACATCTAAAATGAATCCATTACACGTTTGCCGGCGTAAGGTGCAGACTATATATGTATAGGTTATGGTTTTCAAGGCTTTCAATGTCGGTTAATGATTTATTACTGACATGGGTGTCATTTCGCATGTCAAACGTGACGTTTGTTTCACTTTACGAATATGTATGAATTATGCCAAGTATAGTGTATTTTATGTATTTGTTGAAATAATTGAATATGTATGGATTTTGGATTTGTGGTTGACATGATTATCTATCGTACATATAAGCTTATTGCATTAGTGACAATTCCTTGGCGAAAGGAGTTGCCCTAATACGTAATACAACTAATATACGTCATGTATGTTGGAATGTGTAGTCTAAGTGTTTGTAAAAATGTCTGAATGAGTTAGTAGTTAGTAAATTGTGATTTATAGGGGAGTTGAGATATGATTCCCAACTACCTTGGTTGTGTGTATGATTTTCTCCATGTAGTGTATATTATAGTGTCTGTTTATTCATGTTTAATTGTGTATGATTTTCTCCATGTATTGTATATTCATGTTACCATAGTATGCTCAAATGATTGTAGGATGAACTTATTCATTCATTACTGCTTTGATAAATCTTATATGCTTACTTGTTGTAATTGCATGTGGTTGAGACTATATTATAGTCCAGACAATCAGTTATAGGCCTTGTTTTGGTGGCTGAGGTTGTTTTCACCACGTAGGACGTGTTTAATGAATCCGAGCCGTACTTGAGATGTCGGCAGTGGTTAGGCCACATGGAGTGATTATGCACTTCATGTCGATCAACTCAACGTGCGCTCGTCCTAGTCGAGCTCGTCAAGTAACCCGATTGACCCGATGTATGTTTAACATGTTTGGACACTACTGTTTGAATCTAAGGTACCAAACTCACCAATGAAAACCCTTTAACCTTGGTACCTCGATCCGCTAAGACTCATGAGCCGGACATGGTAGTATGGGACAACGTGGTCTAGCTGTCGGCCTACACCGGGGTGACGAGCCCACCCGTAGTGACCAGTGAGTAACCCAAACTCGTGAGCCGAATACGGTGGTATGGGACACTGTATTTGAGCTGTCGGCCTACACAGATCAGGTGATGAGGCCTTTGTAGTGACCTCGAGCATACCCTGAAATTATGTTAAGGTGACGAGCCCTTTCGTAGTAACTAGGGTATAACTAGGCTTGCATTGATCAAGTGACGAGCCCTTTTACAGCGACCTAGAACCATAACATCGTATGAGATTTACTGGGACTAACGACCCTAAAATGGATCATTGTTTGGGGATTAATATAAGGGAGGTACCCTAGCTTCCCAATCCTGCTATATGAAAGGGACTAATAAGAACTTGGTAATCACGTTCATGTATCGCATTGCATGTGTTGTTTGGCATTGGGCAGAGCACTGAGGAAGTGACTGACTTGTGTGACCGTGAGATGAAGATCGCGGAGGGATTGCAGCCGAGGGCACGCATCATTACTACATCCCATTCTTGCATTAATCAGAGTACTTAGGACTTATTTGTTATACTGCTTTATCATTACTGCTTGGCTGAATTGATAACATGTTAACCTTTGTTGCATAGCTCCACTGAGTTCATCACGCACTCCCATGTTCTGGAACAGTGTTTTAAACAACAACTAGACTCTGTCTTAGTTGCAGATGACGATGCGACCCACGAGGCAGAGCAGGAACTCGAGGATGATGAGAAGGCGTTCTCCTATATGTAGTATTCAGGCGGGTTCATATGAGTCATGTCCTGATTGACGAGGCTTCAGGGTTATACTTGTAGTGGGCCATCACATTTTTTTTTTACCTTTTATATTTTGAAACCATACTTATACTTATTGACCTACTAATGCATACATACATTGGGGTCCTATACTGGTTTATATATTCATTTCAGTCTTTCGCTTGCGTATTACATCTGTCCCTGGATTATGTTTTGCTGATTTAGCTTAATCTAATTCATGTTTTATGCACTAATACAGATAACATACATCCATCATTAAAAATGTTGCATAAGTGATGTTTTGGAACTCGCGAGTTGAGTTTGCTCGACCCCCAATTTTCAAGGCGTTACAGATGGCTTCGACCCACTTAGTGATATAAATTCCCAAAGGATTATGGGAATGGTATATGAAATCGATGCCCTAACAATCAAATGCTTCAATTTTCAGAATGGGGATCAAAGGCATCATATTTCAATGGGAGAGTGCTCCTAATTTTTTATAATGCTCACATGCTTTGCAAAACTCATAAGTGTCCTTGAACATAGTGAGCTAGTAAAAACCATACTGCAGAATTTTAGCCATGATTTTTTAGCAAAAAAAGTGACCATCACAAGCCTAAGAATGATAGAAGGAGATGACACTTTGGTGTTCATTATCTGGCACACATCTCGTTAAGATTTGGTCTAGTCAATATTTAAATATGTATTATCCCAGAGGAACTTGCATACCTTGATGAATAATTTATTCTTATCTTGCGCAGTCCAATGTGTCGGCATGAAACCTGTGGCAAGATAATTAGTTATATCCATAAACTAATGTGAATGGGAGACTTTAAATAATTGGTCATCAGGGAACATGTCATTTATATGTGTTGTTTTAAGGGAATTAGAGAGATCAAGGCAGGAAAGATGGTCAGCTACTACGTCCACTCTTTTTTTATCTTTTATTTCCAAATCAAATTCTTGGAGTGGGAGGATCCATCTTTTCAAGCAGGGCTTAGCATCATTCTTAGAAAGAAGATACTTGAGTAACGCATGATCTGTGTAGATGATGATCTTGGATTCGATCAAGTAAGACCTAAATTTGTCCAAAGAAAATACTACGACTAAGAGTTCCTTCTCTAAAGTTGAGTAATTCACTTGAGTCGGATTTAGAGTTCTACTTGCATAATGTATAACATAAGGCTTCTTCTCTTTTCTCTGGCCGAAAGCCTCCTCAAGAGCATAATTGGACGCATCACATAATTTTAAAAGGAAGGTTCCAGTCGGGTTGCTACTTGATAGGTGCAGTGGTTAACATGCCCTTAAGTTTAGAAAAAGCTTCCTGACATTGCTCGTCCACTCGTATGGTGCATCCTTTTGAAGTAGATTGCATAAAGGAAAAGAGAGGTGACTAAAGTCCTTTTTGAATCTTCTGTAAAATTCAGCGTGCCCTAAGAAGGATAGCATGTCTCGTATATTCTTGGGTAGAGGTAAGTTAGAGATAAGATCAATCTTAGCCTTATCTACCTCAATTTTCTTAGATGAGATGATATGTCCAAGGACAATTCCCTTATGAACCATGAAATGACACGTCTCCCAATAAAGTACTGAGTTCTTTTCCTCACATCACTTCAACACACATTTAAGATTTTCAAAACAATTGCTGAAGGATGGATCAAAGACAAAGAAGTCGTCCATGAAGACCTCTAAATATTGCCCCATCACATCAGAAAAAATAATTATCATGCATCACTAAAAAGTGGGGGGGCGGGGGGGTATTAGATAGTCCGAATGGCATCCTTTGGTAAACAAAAGTGCCAAAGGGACATGTGAATGTGGTTTTTTCCTAATCTTCGGGAGTTGTCTCTATCTGGTTGTAGCCCAAATACCCATCAAAGGAGTAGTAGGAGTGACCATGTAGCCTTTCTTAAATTTGATCAATAAACGGTAAAGGAAAGTGTTCACTCCCCAAGTGCAGGGTTGTGATGTAGTAATAACTCGGTAAGACCGAGGTCGAATCCCAAGGGACCGAAACTTGTACGTTATCTAAAATTAACTGGAAAAGAACTAGAATGAGATGAAATCTGAATTGAATTATAAATTGAGAAATAATTGTAAACTATTAATCTAAAACTTATAGAAATCAGAGGTAAGGAATCTAGGGATTCAGAGGATCCACTTGTAGAAATCAGGGAGAACTTATGCTTGCATCAAAAATTATGGAAATTACTGAACTGCCGTTGATCTAGTTTTCAAAGAGATGAAAGGTGTATGAATTAGAATGGATTCCATCACCAAACCATGCCCAAAGACTATGGCAAACAACAGAATCAAACTAATTACCACCCAATCACATGTATGCAAGTTAGGAAGGGTACCGACATCCAACCATGCCCAGGAGACTATGGTGAACAACAGGGCTTCCTGACATCATAAACATTAAAGAGAACGGAAATATTCAAAGCCATTGCAGACCCATTGTAATTTCAGTCACAATAGACCATTAAAAACCTAAAACATTCCCATAATAATTAACTAAAATCAACGTCAATTCATGAATTAAAATTAAAATAAAATCAAATCTCCCATCTCACTACAAGCTTCACCTCCTAGCCCTAGCTAGGAGGTTTAGCCAGACATGGATGGCTGGATCTCCTAAATGAAAACAAAAGAAAGAAGAAGAAAAAGAAAAAATAATAAATAAGAAAGAAAACCAAAAACCTTTGTTTCTCTCTCTTCTCTCTAATCCACGTCCAAACCCAAGCCTCCACGTCTCTCTTTTTCTTCCTTTCTAGACCTGAATGAATGCTCCCCACGTCCAAAACCTCCTTTTATAGCTGCTGAAAGGCTGGAGTCAGTGACAGAGTTGTAGCAGGACAGGGAGTGCAATTTTCGCAGCCAAGTTCGGTGCCTCGAAACACACCACTTTTCTTGCTCAAATTCCAAAGAAACACCATCCCTTAGTACTTTCTTGGGTTCTCTACATGATAGACGGTTCAGATCTGCCATATGATCAAAGATGGTGGGCTAAAATTGCCTGAAAAAGTCAGTTTTCACGGATGTGCGAAACCTTTCACACCATTTCGCTGTTGTGATCGGTGGGCCCCACAGAAGCATTTTCTAGAAAATCCACCCCATCCATTGGATTCAGGACGAAATTTCAGTCAAGAATGGGTGGTTTTGAACGTCCATTGACATGGCTCAGAGAAGGAATAACTAAAAGATCAGATTTGAACGTTACAGGCCAGCCCTTTTGTGGCCCCTGTATCGCACACATGTGTACGCATGGATGCAAAAGGTTAGCATGGTTTTGTAGCTCTCAAAGCCCTCTATAAGATGGATGGTGTGGATTATCCTTACGTGCAATGGGTGGGCCCCACAGGTTTTTGCAAAATGTGCAGCAGTCGGACGCGAAACAGGTTTTTTTTTTTTTTAAAAACAGAGCTCGAGTCAGCGCTTGCTGACCCGTTTTAGAAAGTCGGTGCACTGCGAGAGTGCACCGTCTTTGCATTCGTACACCCCCCATGTGGGGTCCACGGCAGTGTTCTGTTGAAATCCGTTCCGTTCATCCTTTTCACCATATCATTTTAACCGTGTGAACCAAAGTTGAAGCGTATCCAAATAGCAGGTGGGCCCCAAATTAGGGTATTAGGGGCTGATGTATTTATTGAGCTACTTCTACAAATATCCAAGGGCTCAAATTTTACGTGTACGGTTAATTTATGGCCCCAGGCCATGTATGAAGTTCCAAGCCAAACGGATGGTGGGAACCTTGTGATCTTGCATTCTGGACGTCCTTCAGGCCACTTGAGCTTCAGTTCCTTAATTTTCTCAGATCCCTGGTGTGTAATTTCAGTCGATCTTGGTCCCCTGGAGTGCGTCCCATGCTTTGGTGAATTTGGAACGTTAAATCCATGCATTTAGTATCCTATTTCGATCTAAGCTTCTAAAATCAACCTGCAACATCAACACGATTAAATCAGCCATTAAACACTATTATGCTCGTAAATCTGGACAATATTTGGGGTCTAATATGCACTATTTGACCCTCAACAGAAAGTGCTCATTCCTAGTGACGGTATTCAACTTCTTGTAGTCAATGCACATTCTCTAACCAGTAATAACTATAGTTGGCACAAGATCATTGTTGGCATTGGCTACTATGGTGATTCCGGACTTCTTAGGAACCATCTAAGTTGAACTTACCCATTGGCTATCTAATATAGCGTATATGATACCCACATCTTCCTTCATGTTTTGATTTAATCTACGTCGTGGTTGCCGGGAGGTCTTCGCATTATCCTCTAGATAAATGTGGTGAGTACAAATCGAAGAGTCAATTCCCTTGAGGTCTGCAATAGACCATCTAAGGGCTCCCTTATGCTCAATGAGGGTAGAGATGTCATGCCCCAAACTCAAAAATCGGGCTCACAGAATTCTTGATCACCAAATCTGGTGCCAACAGCCTCCGTAGTACCCCATTCTCGGCTCCCGACACCCATATACCAGATTTCGATCCTGAAATCCTATAAGGAGGATTTTTAGTATGATTTTTTGTAAAGGAGCATAACCACAGACATAACCAAGTCACAAAAACATCATCACCACATATCCACTATAATAAAATCATTTAAGTACAATGGTAAAAGGGAAATACAAGTATAACGAAAACTCTAGAAGGATCGCTCACACACTCCTGCCTCAGCGCTGCTATGTCCTAGCGTCACCTACATGTAATGGTCATGCACAAGCTTACAACGAAGCTTAGAGGTTATGTGCATGTGTGCGCAATGCATGTACTAAGCATACATTATCAAAGTAAGAAAAAATACTGACAAGTCCATGAATGCTGTCAGCCATACCAAAGCTATGCAATGCAAGGCCTACGTAGCTAAATGTCATATGCAAGATGCAATGCAAGCATGCCAGTCCTCATCGAGTACATATATCAGTACAATTCATCTCTGGCATATCATTAGGGTCTAGTACACTCCACACTGGCTGCTGCCTCATCTAGTCACGTAACCCAGTGAGTGGAAAAGACTTCATTACCCACCTGACTAGTAGTCTTCCAATACATACCTAGCTCATTGATAGCAGACCCATTTATGAGCTAGTTAAACTCAGCCTAGCTTACAACCCCCTCACTTGGGTGGATAAGGCCGCACCCCCTTCTCAACCGACCACGACACAATGGGAGGTGTGGCCTACTGGTATTCGACACTCGAGCACTCATGTATCCACTCGGTCTCGCCGTTGGAACATCTCTCAGTATCGAAAGGGTTTAAAGACTTTCATGCACAGACATCTAAAGTGCCCATATGCTGAGTCCCAAATATTTTTGGTATCCATTCTGGCCATCCACGATATGCCTGTGGAGACCATAGCCCTGATGTCACTAAGGCGCAAAGTGATCATGTCACATATGATACTAGATGCATGAGTCATACCATCCAGTCATGTATCAAACCTGTGTATACCGCGCGATCATGCGGGGCAACTCCTATTTCGAACAAGAAACAAATGCATTTTATTTTGGGAGATTATCTCATTCAAACATAACAGTGAGAGTGTATCAAGAACCATCATCATATTATTAATATCAAGTTCTTTTACATCTTCTCATATCCCTTGATTCTGAGATAGATTATTTAGAATATGGTAAATTGATAGAATTTAAATAATTGATCGGAATATCAAATCCGGTAGCATTTCGTCTTGTATTTTAGTCATCTCTTTAAGAGGAATAATGTATAGTTTTGATCACCTGATCTCCCTTTTCGATACTTGTACAGAAGGAGAACTAGATTTTGAATAACGTCTCGGCCCCTTTATCATTATTGTCTATATGACAGTTTGGTTGTGCGTAGCGCGGCCCCATGCAAACCCTATCTTCGTTCCACTTCCTACCTTCAATCTTCTCTCATACTTTAATCTCCTTTCAAAAATCTTCAATTACCCAAAAATGAGACGGGGAGGGGGTATATATAGCCCTTCACATGTGCGAACCCTCAATCTATGGGCCATGGGCTCCACTTTCCACAAGATTCCTCAATTTATGAACAACCCTTTTAAAATCCTTGGTGTGAACCTGCGCAACGAATATCATCATTTGCGTGATCCTACGCAACCAATATGGGTTGCGCCAACCCTTCTAAAATCCTTAACGCGAGCCCGCGCAACCGATATGGCTTGTGCGGCCCAACGTAACTACTACCATCTTTGTATTCTTTTTTCTTCTTTTTGTATCTCCTTGTCTTTTGATCTTCTATATCTTCATTCATCATTTTTTATGTCTCAACAAATGCCCCCTTAATCGTTTCTTTAATCTTAAAGAATCAAAGAATCAAGATTAGTTGTTGCTCTTTCCCTGAAGCAATTTGTGAAGACTGGCGCAACAGCCTGCTTACCATACTCAGCCAAGTCATCCTATAAATACCCCAACGCCCCCTTCATTTTCTTCTTTCAGTTTCCTCAGCGAAGCTTTACCAATTTTTTATCTCCCTACGCAACTGTTTTTACTTGCGCGACCCCGCGCAATGGAAATTTCATTCGCATAAGCCTTTACAGTGTTGCGTTGTTCCATGTAATTGAATTTGTTTACACGACTCCGTGTAACAGACTTCCTGAAAACTTATAAATTTTTTTATTTTTTTAGAATTTTTTTAGGACTTAAAACTTTTCAAAGAAATCCGCAACTCTTTTGTTCATGGCCTGTATCATGTAAACCTTTCGCCTCGTCAAACCCTCTACCGCACAACCATCTCATCAGGAACTACCAAATCCTCCATCTCCTCAAGCCACTAAACCATCTCCACCTTCTGACCAACCCTCCTGCAAACTTATGAAAACCACTTCTCGATAGCCTTGAAAGGAGCCTAGCTATATGCCCTAAAGGGGGGGTGAATAAGACAATGCCAAATAAAACTAATAACAGCGGAATAAAAAGAGATATAAAGCACAATGCTGAATATAGAACAATCACAATAGCCTAAAATAAAGAGATATATACTTTATCAGTTCTAAGGACAACCTTACACCAAAAACTAGAGGTTTAAGGTAGGACAACCTTATTTCTAGAACATCCTTTGTAGTACAAACCAAGGAGGAATAATAAGCAATGAAATCAAAATAACTTGCAAAAAATAAATCCTAAGTTATTACAACATTCATCCACACTTACTTGAAGTGATTACAACATTCATCCACAAACACAAACCACAAAATTGAATGAATAAAGGAATGAAAGAATAAAGCACATCCACAACACAATGATATATAGTGGTTCACCTGTGTGTATACCAACTGTTATCCAACAGCCACACAGATTGCTACTCCACTCCTAATATCCTCACACAGGGGATATTAGCATGCACTATCAAAATAGGTTTCACAGGTTCACCTAAAACCTTCACAATTGTGTCTTTAATCTAGGGCTTACACAATCAAAAAACCCCACAATCTGAGTTTTCTGGCTCTCCTCAGATAACCACTAAAATGAGATTTTTCTGGCAAATCTCAAACAAAAACTAGAGAAACTAAATTACAAAACATGTAAAATAAATGAATCACCTTTTGAAGAAGCCTGGTAGAACCAATCGGAGTAGAAGTTCGATTCGACGTTCAAAGTCCAATACTCACTTTAAGAATGGTTCTAAGTCTAATTGATTTTAAATCAAACGGGCTAGTTCTATTTGATTTTGAATCCAAGAAGAAGGAATATCAGGAATTCCCCTTTTCTAATAGGATTGGAATGTAGATCAAAATCAAATAAGAATAAGCTAGCAAAAGGAATATTAAATAAGCACAAAGCGGCTTAAAATAAACACAAACTTCTCTCAGAGAATAGCCTAAAAAATGCTTGAATAGAATTGAATTGAAGTGATAAAACTCTGAAGTTCATGCTCTATTTATAGCCTGAAAAATCCCATCTACGACTGGTCTTAGGATCCTACGACTGGTCGTAGCATCAAATATTTTTGAAAGATTTTCATGGGATAAGATTTTTAGTTCCACGACCGGTCCTGAACAGTTTTCGATTGGTCGTGGGACACCTACGACCGGTCGTAAGACCCTAAAAATGGTTGTTGGAGTTTGAGTCGTAGGGCTACGACCGGTCGAAGGATGAGTCGTCGAACTCACAGGACTGGTCATAGGACAGCTAGAAAGATTCAAAAATCTTCAATTACCTAGGACTGGTCCTGAAAAACTTAAGACTGGTCGTAGCAAAGCTAGGACTGGTCTTGAAGTCCTTAGGACTGGTCTTATAACACTCCAAACAAGCATATTAAAATATATGAGTTATGTATCCAGAATGACCTACAGTAAAGCCCATCCTAAGGTCAATCTAAGGTCAAAGAAACCTTAAAAGTGAGATGGACATTGAAAGTCTGTACACTCAGATGACCCTTAAGAGAAGCTTGTGAATATACAAAACTTGTAGTAGGCCTTCTAGAGCTTGATCTTGACTTGACAAAGTCTTCTAGTATACTTGAGCTTGATCAAATCTTGAACATGCAATCTTGAAGACTTCAATTCTTGAATTCTTCATCCATGACTTGAAAACTGTCTTCATATAAGATCTTGTCTTGAAATGCGATGTCTTGATATGTCTTGATTGTAATAAATAGACTTCAAACATAAAACATAAGACATACAATACATAGATATAGGTTTTGACACCATAAAATTTGACAACTAAAGGGATATGAAATCATAGCACTTACAATCTCCCCCTTTGTCAAATTTGTGACAAAACACATAGCATAAGGAATGATAAGCCATGAAATCACAAAATACTCTACTCCCCCTGAGTAATACGAGTACTGCTCATGAAAACAATACACAACATGAAAACTTCAAGACTTTAATCCACATATCCTTCTCAATCAATCAATTCAAACAAATACTCCCCCTTTCCATACTACTCCCCTTTTTAGCTTTTTTTTTAATCTTTTAGCTCTTACTACTCTCCCATTTTGTCACAAAATGACAAGGGAAAGGCACAATAGGAAGGAGAACATAGAGAGAAGATAATGAGAAGGTAATATGAAAGACATAAAATAAACCTGAAACATCAAGCCATAATCCATAATCCAAAATACAATATCCAAAAGACAATGTTATCAAACCATAATCCATAATACATATCCAAAATAAAAAGATAATATTATACTACCCAGAAGATAATTCACCTAATCTGATCCAGAGGAGGGAGCAGGTATCGTCGGATCAATCTGGTGTAAGCCTTTAGTGATGCAACGAAGATATTTTCGCATGTACTTGAATCTCATATCATGGGCTATATTCATATTATCAACTTTTTCCTCCAATGCATGAAGGTGTGCATCAAAACCAGATGGATCATAATCTGGATCATTAGGTGAATCAGATTCTATCTCATCAAAAATCTCATCCATATTAACATCTTGTTGTGTAAGATCGCCAGCTTCCCCTTCGTTTCCAGCTTCACCACCATCATCACCATCATCAACTTGACCAGGGAGCAGATCCAATTTCATCTTATTAAGATTAGAATTGTTAAAAATAAGATGATGAATTGGTGCCTCATTAACAGGTTTATCGACAAGCATGTGAGTGGTTAAAACAGTCATAAGATAACAGAACGGAATATCACTATGACCCGGATGGAGATGAAACTGAATAATGAAATAACAAATCAAATAAGGAAGACAGACCTTCATACCAGAAGCAATAGAATGCAACACATGAACCATGAAAGAAATCAACTCAGTTTTATTACCGGACTGAGGATATACATTGGAAATGAAGAAACGATGTAATATTCTATATTTGGGTAACAGATACTTTGTAGGGAGTGCATTCGCTTTGTGAGTCCATTGTACATCAATTTTGCATAAATCTCTTGTTCACATCCATTTTTTCGATTCAGATGGTTTGTCGTATAAAGTATGAATCGGTATACCTTCATCATTAACAGGTATATCCATAATACCTGACATCAAATGACGGTCTACTTTAAATTTTCCTTCTCTAGTATCAATTGAGAAAGTTAAATTATCAAGAGAAAAATCTGAAATGCAAGTAACCATTGATTGGAAAATGGACTGGTATGCAGGCCCACCCCAAAGAAAAATGTTAGTCCAACCTACAGATTTAAGAAGGGGGACAATACCATATGGAGCAATGTGATTGAGATCAACGGTATGCTCAACGATAATGTTACGGACACGCAAATCTCTTACATCTTGAGAATCATCTTCGGGTGACCGAAGGTGCCGTTTAGTTATCGGTGCAGATCTGGAAGAAGATGGACCACGGGATGTATTCTTTTTCCCTCTAGCATCCATATTTAAAAAAATATATACAATGAGCAAGCAAGATGCACAAATGAAAGATGGGTTTTCTCTAGATCAGCAAATAGAGAGGAAACCCTTGAAAAACTCAACAAGAGATGAAATCAAGCTATACTATGAACAAATCAAAGCATAGATAGCATGAATCTTCAAGAAAAATGATGAAATAGGACTTACCTTGAAGAAAAATAAGAAATCCTATGACTGGTCAAGCCACGACTCGTCGTAGGTGGGAATGAAAATGAAGAAGAAGGAGATTTTTTCCAAATTATTACATGCTCATGAGCTCCACGACCGGTCGAGTGCTGTGCACGATCGGTCGTACCACGACTGGTCGTGTACATCCACGACTGGTCGAGTATCGACCAAAAAATAATTTTTAATGCAAAAATTTAAAATTTAAACAGATATAAAATAAAATATGATACACTATGATACATGTAAGCAAGAATATTCAATGTAAAATTCACATACCAAGATCAAATTTCAATTTATTAAACTTGCTTTTGTCGAGCCGTTTAGTAAATATATTAGCAAGTTGATTTTCGGCTGATATATATTCTAAAGAAATAACTTTTTCTTCAACCAACTCACGTATGTAATGATACCTAATGTCAATATGCTTAGTAGGTGAATGCTGGATTAGATTTTTGGAAATGTTTATAGCACTGGAATTATCACAATGTAAGATTATTGAATCTTAATTAATTTCATAATTGCTATCATCCAAACTAGTTGAGTACCTGCATATCCAGCTGCAATATACTCAGCCTTAGCAGTGGAGAGTGATATTGAGCTTTACTTCTTGCTGAACCAAGAAACTAAGCAATTTCCAATGTAAAAACAACCACCACTGGTTGATTTTCTATCATCAATATTTTCGGCCCAATCAGCATCTGAGTACCCTGCTAATTGAACACTAGTATCAAAAGGATACCAAAGTCCCAAATTTATAGAACTTACGACATATCTAATAATCCGTTTAACAGCAGTAAGATGAGATTCCTTAGGATTAGACTGATATCTCGCACAAATTCCAACACTAAATGCGATATCAAGTCTGCTAGCAGTTAGATACAATAAACTACCAATCATACTGTGATATAGTTTAGGATCTATATCTTTACCTAAAGAGTCTTTTGAGAGTTTTAACGTTGTACTCATAGGAGTATCAAAGTTCTTACCATTCTCAAATCCAAACATTTTAACCAAGTTTGAAGCATATTTGGTCTGAGAAATGAAAATTCCATCAGGTTGTTGTTTTACTTACAACCCTAGGAAATAGTTAAGTTTTCCAACCATGCTCATTTCGAACCTTGATTTCATTAAGTCTGCAAACTCAATAGACATGTTAGAGTAAGTAGATCCATAAATAATATCATCAACATATATTTGAACCATCAAAATATCATTATTATTCTTCTTAACAAAAAGCGTCTTATCGACACTACCTACTTGAAAGCTATGACTAAGTAAGAATTTAGTCAATTTTTCATACCATGCCCTGGGTGCTTGTTTTAGACCATAGAGAGCCTTTTTGAGACGAAATACATGGTCAGATAACTAAGGGTCTTCAAACCCTGAAGGTTGTTCAACATACACTTCTTCATGTAAATCGCCCTTCAAGAAAGTACTCTTTACATCCATCTGATAGATTTTAAATTTTCTAAAACATACGATGGAAATAAAAAGTCTGATTGACTCAAGGCGAGCGACTGGAGCAAAGGTTTCTTCGTAATCGATGCCTTCAATCTGAGTATACCCTTGTACAACCAGTCTAGCCTTGTTTCGTATAATATTTTCAAGTTCATCAGACTTATTTTTAAAGATCCATTTTGTTCCAATAATGTGTTTATCTTTAGGTCTAGGAACAAGATACCTGACATCATTACGAACAAATTGATTAAGTTCATCCTGCATAGCAACTATCCAATTTTTATCAAAAAGTGCTTCTTTTACATTGACTGGTTCTATTTGGGATGTAAAACAAACATAATTACATATGTTCTCAAGTTATTTACGAGTACGAACTCCAGTGAGAGGGTTTCCAAGTATTTGATTGGTTGGATGATCTTTGACGGTCCTTGGTTCAGATTCTTTTTGACTTGATGAGGTATCTTGATTGTCAATAATAAGAGCTTCATCATCATCTGAACTCGGAGCTGGAGTGTTCAAATGATCATCAATGACCACATTGATGGACTCTTGAATCACACCAGTTCTCTTATTTATAACCCTATAAGCTCGACTGTTCAAAGAATAACCAAGAAAAATACCTTCGTCACTCTTCGTATCAAACTTACCTAAATTTTCACGATCCCTTAAAATATAACATTTGCTGCCAAAAATCTGAAAGTATTTGACAGTAGGTTTCTTTTCAAACCATAATTCATAAGCAGTCTTATTATTAGATTTACTAGTATAAACCTAATTAATAATATAACATGCGGTATTAACTGCTTCAGCCTAAAGATTTCTAGAGAGCTTCATGCTATTCAACATAACATTAGCCATATCCTGAAGCACTCTATTTTTTCTTTCAACTATACCATTTTGTTGCAGTGTTTTGGGTGCAAAGAATTCATGTGATATTCCCTGATCACTACGGAATTTCTCAAAACTACTATTTTTGAATTCAGATCCATGATCACTACGGATCTTACTAACATGAGAACCCTTCTCATTTTGGACTCATTTGATGACCTTTTCACTTCTTCCAGGGTTTCAGTTTTATCTTTTAGGAATGATACCCAAGTGAATCTTGTATAGTCATCTACGATAACCAAGATGTATTTTTTACCTCCTCGACTCTCCGACCTGGTAGGTCTAATAAGATCCATGTGGAGAAGCTCGAGTGGTCTAGATGTGGTATTGGAGTTCACTTTCTTGTGAGAGCTCCTAATTTGTTTGCCCAACTGGCATTCACCACATATTTTGTCTATTTTTTGCAATTTAGGTAGACCTCTAATTAGTTCTCCTTTGCTCAATCTAAATAAGTTCCGATAGTGTACATGTCCAAGGCGTTTATGCCATAATTCAGTCTCATCGGTATGGACCATGTAACATGATTGAGTAGATGAGCTTGCATCACTAACTATGTAGCAGTTCAGAAGTTCTGTGACCAGTTAATATAATAGAACCCTTTTTATTAACTATCTCACAACCTTGATTAGAAAACTTTACATTATGGTTGTTATCACATATCTGAGAAATGCTTAGAAGGTTGTGTTTTAAGCCCTCAACATATAAAACATTCTTAAATAAAGGAAGGTTATAGAGCTGAATCGTACCTTGGCCAATGATTTTACAATTGCTTTCATCACCAAATGTGATTGACCCTTCAGTCATATCTTTAAGATCAGTGAATAAAGCTTTGTCACCTGTCATATGCCTGGAGCAACCACTATCTAGGTACCACTTTGAATGGCTTGTTGCTTTGAAAGCAGTGTGGGCAACCAAGCTGGCAACTTTAGGAACCCATTTCAGAACTGTTTTGAGTTTAGGAGTATAGATGGTCTTTTTCTGTCTATTGTTATAGGAGAGACCTATAGAGTTAGACTTTAATAGCTCCCTGAGAAGATCAATTATTTTTTCAGCCAATGGATTTTGGTTTTGAAAATTAAAGCTGTCATGGCTACTTTTAGATTTTTGAAAAGTCCTAGAATTTTTGGAAAAACCTTGATAAGTATTCTTTTCTTTTGAGTTTGAAGACTCTCCTTTTACAAATTTAGGAGTAATGTTCTTTTGTTTAGGAGATGTATTCTTATCATAGCCCAACTCGGGTCGATCGCCACATTTTCTTGATCCAGACAATAATTTTTCCAATTTAGGATCACCATGGGCATATCTCCATGTGTCTTTCAAACTCAAAAGAGAAGCTACCTCATTTTTGAGTTTCTCATTTTCGGATCTCAAATCTTTAATTTTGGAGGTTTTAAAATCTAAATCACTTTTGGTTTTTTCAAAAGAATCGAAAATATGAGACTTTTCTAAAGCAAGAGACTCATAATCTTCCTTAAGCTTAGAAAATTTTTCTTTTTGTAATTTAAGCTTGACAGCAATTTTACAACTCTCTTTATAAAGGGCATTATAAGCATCCTGAAGATCATCTTCATTATTGCAATCACTATTTAGATTTTCTTCACTAGATATATCATCATTATCTAAAAGGGTGATCTTAGCTAGAGTCATAAGGGCTTTAACATCTTCGCCTGACTCGGATTCAGAATCTTCTGATTTAGAAGTGGATTCAGAATCAGACGATTCATCCCAAGTGGCCATCATGCTTTTCCTTTTTGATTTGTCCTTTTTAGGACATTTGTTAGCTAAGTGCCCATACTCTTTACAGTTGTAACATTGATTATCTTTCAAGGATTTACGAGTTCTAGGTTTAGATCGTCTCTTATCATTTGATTTTTGAAAATCAACCTTTTTCTTATTTTTGAAGATTTTTTAAAAAGTTTTTGCTAAAAGTGCCATATCATCTTTGAAATTTTCTGTATCCGAAGTGCTCTCTTGTGAAACATTTTTAGATGATTTTAGAGCTATTGATTTTCCTTTAGGAGCTTTAAAGGATAACTCATAGGTTTGAAGTGAACCAACTAGTTCCTCAACCCTCATGGTATCCGTATCACGAAGTTCCTGAATCGCGGTCACTTTAGAATTGAACCGTTTAGGAAGTGAACGTAGTATTTTTGCGCACACTTTACTTTCTGGAATTCTATCACCAAGACCCCACATAGAGTTCACAATGTCATTCAATCTAGTGTAAAAGTCCATAAACATCTCATTCTCTTCCATATGAATTTCTTCAAATTTAGTTGTGAGTTGGACTTTAGATTTCTTGACAATGGATGTACCCTCGTGTGTCATTTCTAATATATCCCCTGCTTGTTTTGTATTTTCACAAGAGATGATTCTTTTGAATTCATCTGGTGATAATGCACAAGTAATTGCATTTAGTGCTTTTGCATTTGCACTACTGTCACTTTTCTGAAGTGTGGTCCAAAGCGAATAAGCCGTTACTTTCATAGTTTTTGAACCATCAACATTAGTTACTTCAGTGATAGGAGGGTTCCATTCATTCACTGTGGCCAGCCACACACTTTCATCCAAGGATTTAAGGAAGATCCTCATCTTGGCTTTCCAATAAGCATAGTTTGTGCCATTAAAAGGTGGTGGCCTAGTGACTGATAGGCTATCAAAATTTGACATCTTAATATAGCTTAGATCGTTAGCTCAGGAAATAAATCCAATAAATAAACAATAAGCACAAGTTATTAGGCCCTGATACCACTTGCAAGGGGCCTAGCTATATGCCCTAGAGGGTGGGTGAATAAGGCAATGCAAATAAAACTAATAACAGCGGAACAATAAAAGATATAAAGCACAATGTTGAATATAAAAAAATCACAATAGCCTAAAATAAAGAGATAGATACTTTATCAGTTCTAAGGACAACCTTACACCAAAAACCAGAGGTTTAAGGTAGGATAACCTTATTTCTAGAACATCCTTTGTATCATAAACCAAGGAGGAATAATAAGCAATGAAATCAAAATAACTTGCGAAAAATAAATCCTAAGTTATTACAACATTCATCCACACTTGCTTGAAGTGATTACAACATTCATCCACAAACACAAACTACAAAACTGAATGAATAAAGGAATGAAAGAATAAAGAACATCCACAACACAACAATATATAGTGGTTCGCCTGTGTGTACACCAACTGTTATCCAACAGCCACACAGATTGCTACTCCACTCCTAATATCCTCACACAGGGGATATTAGCATGCACTATCAAAATAGGTTTCACAGGTTCACCTAAAACCTTCACAATTGTGTCTTTAATCTTGGGCTTACACAATTAAAATACCTCACAATCTGAGTTTTCTGGCTCTCCTCAGATAACCACTGCAATGAGATTTTTTTGGCGAATCTCAAACAAAAACCAGAGAAAGTAAATTACAAAACATGTAAAATACCTGAATCACCTTTTGAAGAAGCCCGGTAGAACCAATCGGAGTAGAAGTTTGATTCTACGTTCAAAGTCCAATACTCACTTTAAGAATGGTTCTAAGTCTAATTGATTTTAAATCAAACGGGCTAGTTCTATTTGATTTTGAATCCAAGAAGAAGGAATATCAGAAATTCCCCTTTTCTAATAGGATTGGAATGCAGATCAAAATCAAATAAGAATAAGCTAGCAAAAGGAATATTAAATAAGCACAAAGCAGCTTAAAATAAACACAAACTTATCTCAGAGAATAGCCTAAAAAATGCTTGAATAGAATTGAATTGAAGTGCTAAAACTCTGAAGTTCGTGCTCTATTTATAGCCTGAAAAATCCCGTCTACGACTGGTCTTAGGATCCTAGGACTAGTCGTAGCATCAAAGATTTTTGGAAGATTTTCCTGGGATAAGATTTCAGTTTCACGACTGGTCCTGGACGGTCTACGACCGGTCGTGGGATACCTACGACTGGTGGTACGACCCCAAAAATAGTTGCTGGAGTTTGAGTCGTAGGGCTACGACCGGTCGAAGGATGAGTCATAGAACTCACAGGACTGGTCGTAGGATGTCCAGGACTGGTCGCAGGATGTCCAGGACTGGTCGCAAGACAGCTAAAAAGATTCAAAAATCTTCAATTACCTAGGACTGGTCCTGAAAAACTTAAAACTGGTCGTAGCAAAGCTAGGACTGGTCTTGAAGTCCTTAGGACTGGTCTTAGAATACTCCAAACAAGCATATTAAAATATATGAGTTATGTATCCAGAATGACCTACAGTAAAGCCCATCCTAAGGTCAATCTAAGGTCAAACAAACCTTAAAAGTGAGATGGATATTGAAAGTCTGTACACTCAGATGACCCTTAAGAGAAGCTTGTGAATATACAAAACTTGTAGTAGGCCTTCTTGAGCTTGATCTTGACTTGACAAAGTCTTCTAGTATACTTGAGCTTGATCGAATCTTGAACATGCAATCTTGAAGACTTCAATTCTTGAATTCTTCATCCATGACTTGAAAACTATCTTCATATAAGATCTTGTCTTGAAATGCGATATCTTGATATGTCTTGATTGCAATGAATAGACTTCAAACATAAAACACAAGACATACAATACATAGATATAGGTTTTGACACCACAAAATTTGACAACCAAAGGGATATGAAATCATAGCACTTACAAGCCTTCCTTAATTAAGGAGCCCGTGCCCAACATTTTACTTTTCCGATTGTATCTCCTCCTTACCATTCCCCATTCACCGAGTAATTTCAATGGGGGATGTCGAACAACCCTCGAGATACAGTCATGATTACGACTAGGAGCAATGGTTGAAGATGATGACACATTTGCTAACAATAAGTCAGAAGCCACCACCATGAAAAGATACCTCCCGCCATCCAGGTCAAAGAAACTTCACCGTAATAAGGCCAAAGAATTCCAAGAAAAGATCTAGGAGCATAAGAAGAAGAAACTTCAGAATTCTTGGGAGTCAATCAGATTAATTTAGGTGATAATGAAATATGATAATCCCCATAGGCAGGGTATGATGGTGATTGCACTGAGTCTCCACTGTCACGAATCTATTCTTAATTGCGAGCCGACAGTCCAGATGGATGGAGAGAAATTAGCTTACACTGGGTCTTGGTCGTCAAAGCAACCAAGTATTCTTAAAAGTATCTTATCGGTGAAGAAGCTGCGACAACAAGCCGGTGATATTCACCTGATGATCTTCCTCACCCCTTGTCACAATCCACACTCCTTGTTCCCAACCCATTTCTATGAAACGCTACAACAACATTTTAGAGAACACGCCACACGCACATCTCTATGGGCTCCGGAAGAGTTCAGGATAAGGGGTCTTCTGACATCTCACGATCATTATCACGAATGGGCAACAAAAATTTTGGCTATGCACGTAAAGGCTCTGATCATGATCGATCTTTATAATGTGATAGAAGCCACCTCATAGCACTTTTACAAGGAACCTACAGTCTTAAAAGTTTTCCTTAATTACTGGTGTCCTACCACCAACTCTTTCCATCTTCTGTCGGGTGAGATGAGTATTACTCTATGGGACCTACACCGCATCGCCGGTCTACTGATAACTAGGGAATTCTATGATGAGTTCGTGCCAATGAATGATGAACTAGCCTACATCTCGTCCCCGGATCGTGTGCCTTCAATGTTAGAGACTACCATTGAACTCTTCAAGGAGATGGCCAAGTTTCCAAAAATTCATAAGATTTCATCTACACAATGGCTCACACATTTCAGTAGAACCCTTCGGTAACTTCACTTCTTTACAAACTTCTCACCCCTATTGCATCTTAATTTAAGGATTCTCATACTTCATTTTTTTTTTTTTTTTTTTTTTTTAGGTTTAATGGTTGTCACTTTGCAGAACTGACAACCCTCCGGAATAAGATAAGGGAGTTCCTTGAGTATAGCTGTGACAGAGAACTTACGGCATTTCTAGCGCACAATTGAGCATAGTGGTTCTCCCTAGTTCAAAGTGGGCAGACGTTATTCAACTTACCATATTGGTTGTCACTGGCACAATGGTGGAAGGGCTTAAGTTTTCTCTTACTCCTTCAGTTCTATGTTCGATCTACAGGGCTCTTGGGGAAATTGTCTCACATGTCAAAAGCCCTGCCGTTGGCTCTTCCTCTTCTTATACTCCATGGCATTACATTACCGGTCAGCTTGGTGTATATTTCCCATAGACCTTTAAAGCTTTAGAGAAGGCCTATATCCATCCCTCTCATATACTGCTTTGGTTCTTTCGAAGGAGAATAGTGGCGAAGAGATCATATGAATGGGTTGTTGACGTGATTTTATCTGATGATAATATCAACTACTTTTATTTTTTCTTATATCGTTATATAGAGAATACTGATAAAATAGACACTGGATCACTTACTCTAGGGGAAAGGGAATTTTTTTATCAATTCGATCCTGTAGTCTTCTGCTGATAGAGGGGGTATGTAAGACCCATATCCTAGTCTGTATTATTCCATAGGCTTTCGCAGTCCTCCGGGTCGAATTCTGGCAACCTTCGACCTATATCCGATGTTTGCACCGATCCTAAGTAGAGTCCTGCATACTAAAGTCGATTCGACCCGAAATTTGTACCTTAGCGATCGTACTGTCATCGCGGTTCTAACGTTGCGAGTCATGCATCGAACCGATACCCAGGCCAGGAGATGTGGGTCTGTGTTCATTCCGAAGAAATGTCACTCGTTGTGAATTTCGATGGAATCTCTATGACATGTCCCGTCAATCAATTAATCACTCAACTCAAGTACACCCCATACCTCAAGTATAAGCTCCATCCCTCCTTTTTCATAAGTCAACTCTCTCTCTCCCCTAACCATCCCTCTTTTTACAAAAAAAATCAAACTCACCCATACCTCCCATCCTTTTCCTTACAACACCCATCCTTATCACCCCATCACTTCCTTCTGTCATATCTCAAACCTCCCAAGTAACAAATTCCAACATCCAAGCATTTTCAAGAGAAAACAAGTGTGGCCCATTTTCCCACCCTCTCATCTTTTATCCCCACCATCAAAACTTCATCAACCACCATCAAAAGTGAAGGTCAGGAGCATAGGAGTCCAATGGATCAAGGAGGAGTGCAATAGGTGGGTGATCCACCATTAATTCTTATTTTAGGGCCCACTTACTGGTTGGATCCATTATGATGTATGTGTTGAATTCATGAGGGGCCCATAGCGGCGGGGCTCCTCCATCACCATCTCTCTCTCTCTATCCTCCCCCTAGAATGATGTGGATCCCATCAATTTGTGTTAAATCTACTCCATCCATCAGATAGTGTGGCCCACCACATTTTAGGAGAGATCCACCATCTATATAGTATATTATATTTATATTATCATAATATTATATTAATATATATAAATATATTCATGGTGGGCCACGTGCATGTGGGACCCACCATGAGGCCTGTGTTGTATTCCACTGCCCAGCGTCCAGGGACGCTAGATGTGCCCAGCCATGGTGCGTGGGGCGTGGCGAACAGTGTGGTGTGAACTGACATTGGGGTGTACAAACTAGATAAGTTTGGGGTGGGCCGCTCATGCAGGCCCCACCTTGATGTATGTATATAATCCACGCCGTCCATTCCATTTCTTAGCCCATTTTAGGCATTCAGCTGAAAAATGAAACTAATCCAACTTTTTGGTGGCCATAGCATTAAAAAAATAGTATTTTTGCGATTGAAATATACCATGATGTTTCTGTACACCAAAATACCTCGGATATTAGGATTGATGGGTGTCACACCCCAAACCCAGAAATCAGATTCACAGGAATCCCGATTGCTGAATCCGGTGCCGACAGCCTCCGTAGTACTCCATTCTCGGCTCCTAGCATTCATATGCCAGATTTAGATTCTGGATCCTATAAGGAGGATTTTTTTTTCAATGCACATTTAACTCATAATAAGCATAACCACAAGATTACCTAATTCACAAAGGCAACATCATCATCACATATCCACTAATATAATCATTCGAGTACAATACTGAAAGAAAAATTCATGAATAGAAAATCAAGCTCCAGAAGACCACTTCATGTTCTAAGCTCAGCACTGCTGCAACCTAACATCACCTGCACGCATCTATCGTGCATAAGCTTATAGAAAGCTTAGAGGGTGGTGTAAGTGTGTGCACAAGGTAAGTGCCAAGTATTTAATACAATGCCATAATCATACAATACCGGAAATACTGGTAATCCATAAATCGTACAATATCTGAATAAGAAGAAATACTGATAAGATCATAAATTATCAGAGTAAACAGAAATACTGATAATATCAAGAATTATCAGAGTAAACGGAAGTACTGACAAAGTCATAAATCACACGATAACAGAGTAAGTGAAAATACTGACAAGTGCATGAGTCATACAATATTAAAATACGCAATAGAAATCAACTATGCAAATAAGGAGGCATAGAGAGCCAAATATCAGATGTAGAGGATGCAGTGAAATATACATTCCTGATGAGTAACACAAACAGCGTTAGCCATACCACATGCCGCGGATGTAATGCAACATGCAGTGCGAAGGGAATGACCATGCTGGATTGTGAAGTCGGGATGATAGTATGTAGTATCGCAGGCTATGGGGTCTATCATAGAGGACTTCTATCCAAACCAGTCCCATACCTAAATTTGGATAGTCAAACCCAATGTGGTAAAATCTTTATCTCAGGTTAGTCGCGCGCCCCAACTGAAATCCTAGCAGTGGCGAAGGTACACATAACAAAAATTATGCACCACCAGCCCGAGTGGATAGTGAGTGAATGAACGAATATGTAACTCCTGCTCAATAAGTCCATAAATCAGTACGGTTCATCTCTGGGATTATCACCGGGGCTTAGTACACTCCAAAAGGCACTACCGCTCTCCCAGCCGCATAGTCCAAGTAAGCATAAGAAACCTCACTATCTGCCTGGCCAATAGTCTGCCAATATCTATCCGGCACGTCGATACATCTTGATGGGTGCACCAATGAGCTTCATGTATATCAAATCGGGCCACACTAATGGGGCTCATAAACATCAAGTGGGCCGTATCAATGGGCCGCACCAATGGGTCTCACCAATGGGCCTCATAAACCTCAAGTGAGCTGTATTAATGGGCCGATCCAATCAAACACATACGTCACGGTAGGCCATATCACATGGGCCTAATACACATCATGATGGGCCACATCACATAGACCTCGACTACATCATAATTGGCCTCACTATGGGCCTTAAATTCATACAGGTGGGCCTTATCATATGGGCCTTCCAGTTATCACAATGGGCTTCATCAAATGGGCTATAAATGAATCACCATGGGCCTCATACGTGGGCCTTATATGCAACAAGTGGGCCGCACTACTTGGACCTCATATGCATCAAATGGGACACGCTACACGGGCCTAACAATACAAATAGGTGGGGCCTCACAACTGGGCCTCAAATACCTCATATGGGTTGAAATTGCGGTGAAGACCGCTTTAGTTGAAGTAGGAATAGGTCAGTATATCCTAGAGGGGGGTGAATAGGACTTTTTAAAGTTTTTTTAAATTATTAAAAATCCTTATCACACTAATCCTATCACAGAGTATTGATTAGGATTACTTAACCTTAACTCTACTGGCTTCCAAGCCTGATAGAGGATCCAATCACAAACTATTTAAAAGACAAACAATGTATAGATGAGATTATAATGGATATGACTGTGTGTGCATAGGATGTGATCATATATAAAGACATGCAAGACAATCACATAAATGAAAGATAATATTAAACTCAAACACAGTCATTTTATAGTGGTTCGACGATTTGTCTACTCCACTCCCAGCTTCCACACTCAACCCTTGAGTGAACGGATTTCACTAAGGAGGTTTCCCATGGTTCACCTCAAACCTAAGGTTTTAAATCAGGTTCACCTTCAACCTTTACAGAGGTTTCTACTCGGTTCACCTCAAACCTTAGAGTTTTACTGGCGTACTCCTAACCAGATGTTTATGCCCACACAGGACAAGGGTCCATACAACGCACCCTTAGATTTCTACTCGGTTCACCTCAAACCCTGGAGTTTTGCTGGCGTACTCCTAACCAGATGTTTATGCTCTCCATAGAGCAAGGGTCCACACAACGCACCCCGCATGTACACTCCCATCGGAGGCCTCCTTCGAGGACTTCAAATGGTGAGCAACACTTAAAACCCAATCCTAAAAAGGAATGATCGTAAGTGTCCTCCGGACTCTTAGTACTTATAGATAAGTTGATGAGTCCCTTTCAGCACAGTGATGAAGACCTTCTACTTGTTGATGAAGAGTCTTCTGCTCCCTTGATCTGCAACACAAAGATGTATATATGCTAGGCTTAGGTTGGGTCAAGGTTATGATGAAATACCATTCTAAGGATTTTCCTATAAGGAGAATAGAGTGGTTCCCATCATTCATGCATTCAAGGCATCCCAGCTTAATGATATGTCATTAAGGCAGTAGCCGAAGGATCCTTGAATGCGGAAGTTCATTTTCCAATCCACTCTATGAGATATCAATGATAAGGGTGGATTGGAGGATGAACTTCCTGAGAGAAAGGGCTTAAGGTAAATGATAGGAAGGTTAAAACTCTCAAAAGCACTCTCTTCTTTCTCTGCCAGCAATAAAGACTACTCTCTCTATTTATAGGTAAAAGGTTCCAATGGATATAAGCGGTCATATTTATGACAGAGTTCGATATCATCGAGCAGTTGTCGATATGATCGAGCGTATACTCTCGATTGTATCGGCCGACCTGTCGATGATACAAACTCAATTGTCATTTCACTTTTGGAAACCTTCCGCCAACTGGTCGATGGGATCGAGACACACATCGATGTTATCGAATTTTGAACTCCAATTCCATCGAGTGATGGTTCGATCTATCGACAAGTGAAAAGTAAGAGAGAAGCCTTGAAGAATTTCATGATCACAGATATGATCGGGGAAACAGTAGATGTCATCGAAATTTGTACATCGACATATCGGAGACCTTGTCGATGGGATCGATAAATTGTATAGATTTACATGTAAGCTTGCTAGATGATTTATGTCTTGACTCGATCCAATCTACTTTGTATCGATATGATCGATATATGAATATCGATTTATCGACAGGCACCCTGATCAACATTAAAAGAAACTTAAAATTCATGCTGGTGAGAACATGCGCCCCACAGTCGATATGATCGACTGACTCCCGATATGATCGATATTTGAGTTCAGATTGAATCGGACAGTCATCGATATATCGAAGAATATGTTAGTTTTCTTTAGAAAAATAGGGGCGTCGGAAAGCAGTCTGTCGATTATATCGATCTACTTTAGATATGATCGATATACGAATATCAATGATATCGACACTTAAGTCGATATATCGATAAATCGTCCAGATAACAGTTTTGATTGCTGGACACATTCTGTCCTCACTCGATTGTATCGATTGAGATGCCGAGGACATCGATAGAGCTGGCCGATCATATCGAAGGGGTAATCGATATAATCGACAGTGTAAGAAAAACTTCACTGATTTCTCTTTTTGATAAAAAGCTTTCTTACACAGAAACCCTAAGTTATTCTAGTTCTTTTTAACGGTTTAATCACCTGGTGTTTTGGGACATGGGATGTGAGGCTATGATTTACCTTTTGGCGAGCTTCCAAACATCAAGATGAGGCAGACGCTTGACTTGATCTTCTTGTTAGGTGCTGTCATCCGACTGACTCAACTTTCAAAGTAATTGACAAACCAGGGCACATAATAAGTGCACTTTCATGGGCTTCATCACACGAGCCTCAAATACATAACAAATGGGCCCCGCACCTGTGCCTCAAATACCTCATATGGGCTGCAATACATGGGCCACACCAATGGGCCTTATGTGCATTAAGTGGGCCACATCAATAGGCCACACCATAAATAACCGCGAAGAGATTGAAAGATCATCTGGACCGTACCACAAATAATAGTGGGGATAATGATTTTCACCGTTTAAATTGTAGGACCCACCACTTTATTTTCCATCCAACCTGATCATAAGGTGACAAAGACTTAGATTAAGAGGAATAAATCTCATATTGATCCAAACTTCCGTGACCCCGAAAGGGTTTCAATGGTGGACGTTCACTTAACACTGTTTTCTACAGTGTGGTCTTTGTGACCATCAGATCTGCTTCATTTTTCTCATCTCAGCCCTTAAGACGAGCTTGCTGAATGGATGGACGGTTCAGATCTAACACATCACTTGTGAGGCCTCTAGAACTGCTGAGTACAATAGCTACAGTACTGGTGAGAGGTACACCAGCCAATCTACTGTGCGGCGCACCAGTCCATTAAAATGGACAAACGGTGTGGAAATACAATGCATTCACCAAGGTGGGTCCCACCTTCTGATGGCCGGCGTGAATGAACATATATCATAGTGGGCTCCACAGAGGCTTGCTGACGTCATATAGTGGGGCCGACAGAGCTTGCTGATGGACGGTTTAAATATAATACATACGACATGGTGGGGTCCCATTGCACGGATGAACAGTGTAGCTAAAACAATACATCATGGTAGGCCCCAGAGGGTTTGCTGACGTTAACTAGCATTGGGACCCACCGTCTTGACTTTGGACGGTGTGGATATGAACCACATACATTAGGTGCTCCAAACATCACCTATCTAGATGGACGGGTGTGGATAGAGAAAAGATACATCAAGGTGGGTCCCATCCACACGTGTTACACGTGTGGGATGGTCCACATATCAAAATAGATGGACAGCTTTGATAAAGCACATACATCTTATATATGGACAGTCTGGACAAGCACACCCTAGAGCTGACGTCAGTACAATGGGCCACCGTCCAAAACAGACGGTCTGGATTAAATGCATACATCAAGGGTCCCACCCCACATGTGTCACACGTGTCACATGTGTGGGTGGTCCCACATCACATGAAAAAAAATAAATTAAAATAAAATGATTGGACAGTATGTATACAATACGTACTCCATGGCATCCCCACAGCCCTTGCTGCGTCAGGTCAGTAGCCGTACATCCAACAAATGGACAGCCCAGATGTGGCATACATGTATGAGGTGGGTTCACATGTGTGGGGCCCACTAATAGTTTTTGGATCAAGCAAGTGTTTGCAGTTTCCTTCTCGTCCAGGCTGCTGGACGGTGCCAGTAGCACTGGACCGTTTAGCCACCTATTGTAAATCAGGAAAGTGGGCCTCACAGTTGGTTGGCATGGGTAAAAAATACATGCTCCTTGGTGGGGTCCATCAGGGTGGACCATGCAGCCCCAGAATCGAGCCGGTATAGTGTTTTCCCTTCACCCAGGCTGGCCCGAAAATGGGCAGTAAGATAGGCCCTTCTTAGTGAACGGCTAGAAGGTCCCCACTAAATGGACGGCCTGGTTATCATGTATCATCATGTGGGCCATATATCGTCAACACTAAAATAAAAGAGAGAGAGAGAGAGAGAGAGAGAGAGAGAGAGAGAGAGAGAGAGAGAGAGAGATCATTGAGATAGAGGGAGGGACCCTGCCACTATGGGCCCTCCCTATACGATGCATACATCAAGTGGGTCCCAAATCATGTGGACCCTTCATCAAAATCAAATGAAATGAACACCCACCTTATGATCTTCATCTTCCTTCTTCCACCAACGCATTCAAGAGCTCCAAGGGGTGCAATTCAACGGTTGAGATCGATTTTAGAGGGTAGGATTGGGTGATAGGGAGTGGGCCACACTTAGTTTCTCTCATGGAAGCGATGGACGTCCAAGCTCTCATAGTGCATGGGAGTAATGAGAGAGAGAGGAGTGGTGATAGAGTGGAAAGGGATGTGTTCTTTTGACTTTTGTAAGAAAAGAATGGGCTAAGCATGGGTTACATTGACTTTGGATAAGGAGAGGTAAGGGTGAGTGATGGCTTATGATGGGATATACTTGACTTATGATGATGTGATTGATGGGACATATCGTAGTGATTCTATCAAAATTCGTAAAGCCCAGCATTTTCCTTGAATTGAACTTGGGCCTACATCTCCTGGCCCGGACATCGTCTCACTGCGCAGGATGCGGCGTCGGAACCGCGGGGACGGTGCGGTCGCACTGGTACAAGTCTTGGGTCGAGCCAACTCTGATACATGAGACACGTCTCAGGATAGGTGAAAATGTCGATAACAGATCACAGGTTACCAAAATTCAACTGGAAGGACTATGGAAGCCTACGGAATGGTACGGGCTAGGATACGGGTCTTACAGCTCTCCCCTCCAAATAAAAATTTTGTCCTCGAAATTTACAAAACAGATAAGGGAATAAGAAAACATCATCAAGTATATATGTCAAGGTACAATCAATCTAGAAAGGATGAAGATAGTACTCTCCAATCTCAACCTCCCCCTTTTAGGACACCTCATCAATGCTTATGATGACTCCAGTGATCCTCGAATCCTGGGTCAAAAACGGTCGAAGGTGGAATACATGCAGCCTGATAATCTCAATGGTAGGGAACTGTCATGCCCCAAACTCGAAAATCAGGCTCATAAAATTCCTGATCATCGAATCCGGCGTCGACAGCCTCTGTAGAACCCCATTCTCGGCTCCCAGCTCCCATTCGCCAGGTTCCGATTCTGGGATGCTACGAGGAGGATTTTCAAGATCAGTTTGAATCGTGATAAGTATAACCAAAGGCATAACCCACAAACAACAACCAAAAACTCCATTACATTTCCACTATGATTAAAAACTTTACAAGTATAATGAGCATAAAGGGAAATACAATGATGAAGAATAAAAACTCTAAAATGATCTGCAAAGCACTCCTGACTCAGCGCTATTACACCCCAACGTCACCTACACGCAACGGTCGTGCATAAGCTTATAGAAAGCTTAGAGGGTGGTGAAAGTGTGTGCGCAAGGTAGTAATATGATCATGCAATATCAGAGTAATGAGGAATATGCAGATGGATCCATAAATATCATGAGTCGTACCAAGGCTATGCGATGCAAGATGCAAGTCAAGCATACAATCCTCATCTAAGTCCACATATCAATACAGATCAAATTTAGGATATCATCGGGGTCTAATACACTCTAAACTAGATCGTCGCCCCATCACGCGCAATAAGGTAAGTGGAAGAGACCTCACTATCCGTCTGCCAATATCAGGCTCGACTCGTCGATAGCGGACCCATTCCTCGAGCTGGTCAGACTCAGCCTAGCTTTGCCCCCTACTCTCGGGCGGGTAAGGCCGCACCCCCTTCCAACCGACCACGACACAGTGGAGAGCATAACCATATGATAATCAGTACTTAAAGCTCATCTACTCACTCGGTCTAGACATTGGAGTAACCTCTTGGTACCATAAGGGTTTAGGGACTTTCACCTAGGGATATCTATAGCACCCCATGTAGAACAAGATTTTTGGTATCCAATCCTTCCAACCACGATACGTTTGTGGAAGCTACGACCCCAATGTCCCTAGGGCGTATAGTAACCATATCACACAATGCGAAATGCATGAATCATGCTATCCAGTCATGCAACAAATCCTGCGCGTATCATGTGCTCATGTTGGGCAACACCGCCTAATCGTGAGTCCATAAACAACCTGCCTGAAGGCATATGCTATGATCGGTCACCTCTCATATCAAGCATACATATGATGCATATGAATTATGATCATGAGTCATGGAACTATACTAAACATGTAATAAAGTAATGAACTGCCCTTACAACGCAGATGGGCCTAGACGGCTTATACACAATAAGTATGGGCCTAACAATGGGCCCTAGGGAGAGTCGTAATGTGGACATTTAACCAACATTAAACTCGTAATGTGGACGTCAAACCAACATTACTCCAAAGGCGCGATCGTCATGAACATCATTACATAATCCGTGTTGGGGTTGCAATGGACCTTAGGTACATCCCATTGGGTCTTTAAATATATTAAATGAGCCACATCCCATGGGCCTTATATTCATCAAGTGGGTCACATCAATGGGCCGCACCAATGGGCCTTTAGTGCATTGCAATGGGTCATAACCCATGGGCCTTAGATTGCATCAAATGGGCCTAATCTCATGGGTCTTATATGTAACCAATGAGCCACACCATTGAGCTCCATATGCACATTAAATGGGCGTCAACCCATAGACCCTAGTACATCTTAATGGGCCTTAACCCATGGGCCCCTAAAACATCAAATGGCCTAATCCCATGGGCTTTAGAATACATCAAGTGGGCCTCGACCCATGGGCCTTACATTATGTTTATTTTCCATCCAAATTGGGGCCTAACATGGTGTTTATTTCCATCCAAACTATTCATAGAGTCACATGGGCCTAGGGCCCACTGTAATGTTTATTTTGTCATCCAGCATGTAGGCCAGGGGGCCCACTATAATATTTATTTGCCACCCAACCAGGGGGAGACCCACCGTAATTTTTATTTACCATTCAACCTATTTATAAGGTTACGTGGGCCAAGGGGTGGGGCCGGTCCCACCGTCCAGGGTGGACGGTGCAGATATAACACATAATCATGGTGGGTCCCACCCTCCAAGGGTGGACGGTGCGGACAGAACACAATCAGGGTGGGCTCCACCGTCCCACGCTGTGGACGGTGGAATGAATACATTCCAGTAGGCTCCACCATCCGCTAGACGGTGGAAATATAACACATGCATCAATGTGGGCTCCATGTGGGGCCCACCACGATGTTTACATGCCATCCAACCCGTTGACGAGGTCATACAGACCTAAGTGAAAGGAAATCATAAATTTCATCTTGATCCAAAACTTTTGTGACCCACAGAAGGGTTTCAATGGCAGAGGTTCAATCCCACTGTTTTCTGCAGCATGGGCCACCTGAACGTTGGATGGAGCTGAAACTTGGAGGGGGCCCACTTTTAGGAGTGGCCCACCTCTTGAAAAGTGTGGATGCAAAATATACATTATGGTGGGGCCCACATGTGGGGCCGTGGGCCCCTGGCGTCTGCCCGCTACAAGCACGCTGCAACGTGCTGCTGCAGTTGTGCCACCTTAAATGTGTATTTTAATTTATTTTTTTTAAATACCAATCCTGTGGTTTTTCACAGGTAGGGCCCACCATCAGAAAATCCAACCCGTCCATTACGTTCTGTGGCTTAAAACAAGCCCAATGAGTCCAATATGGGACATTTTTCAGCGTATAGAAAAATTCTAGGGGACTTTAGATGGTGGAGATCACATTTACTAAGTTATGGCTCACCAGATGCTCCGATCAATCTCATTTTCTGGCTCAATACCTAAAATGAGTTAGTGAATGGATGGATGGCATGGATTGAATACACACATTGAGGTGGGGCCTATGTGAGTGGGCCACCCCTAAAGCTAAAAAGAAGCTTATATTGTATTTTTATCCAACCCATGTCCAGCGTCCCTGGATGCTGGATGTTGCAAAAATGAATACATTGGAGGTGGGCCCTGCTTAGGGTGGGCCACCTCATGGAGGATAGGGTGGTTACAATGCATTTAAGGTGGGCCCCACTTAAGGATAACTTGGATAAAGTAAATACTTCATGGTGGGGTCCACTTAAGTGGGCCACACACCTACATTATCATCACATGAGAAAAGAAAGAAAAGGGATGGTGAGAGAGAGAAAAAAAGGGTGGGACACGCGTGTGATGGAGGGCTCCACCACTATGAGCCCTCTCTTATATGAAATCATACATTAATGGATCCCTCTACACATGGATTCATCAAAATCGAAAGTCAACGGTGGAGATCCTCTCCCCACCAATATGGACAGTCTAGATGACCTTTTTAATGTAAGGAAAACATCATGATGGGATCCATGGAGAATGGCCCCATCATGGAATGATCGTGATGATCCTAGTGGGCCATCGGCCACACCTTAGGGTCCCAAATGAGATCCAAACCATTGATCGATTGGCCTCACTTGGCCCATCTTAAAAATATGAAAAACTACTATTATCTAGCACCCACCGTTCGATCTTCTTGCTCCTATGGGTTCCTTAGCTCCTTAGCTTCGATTTCAATGGATGAGATGAGGTTTGGATGGTTAAGATGGGAGATGAAGGGGTAGGAAAGGTGGGCCACACTTGGAGCTTAGAAGACTTGGAGAATTCTCATACATATGGGATTTTTGGTTGCTTGGAATGAAGCTTGAGAAATGAGAGTGTAACACCCTGAAAATTGGGGGTCGAGTAACAACTCAACTCCCAAGTTCCAAAACGTCACTTATGCAACAAATATGATTATGATTTAGATGTTGTCTGAGTTAGTGCATTAACATGAGTGAGATTATAACAAAACTGCAATTCATACTCCAGATCCAGTGATAAAACGCAAGCAGAAGACTAGAAGATATATATATCACTATCTGTAAAACAAAACAATCTCGATCTGTCTCCAAAGTATGAATGTATCTCTGAGTCACATATACATATATTAAATCAAAAATCAAATGTCATGCGATAGTCCAACTAGCAAAATCCCGCTGATCCAGGCCACCTATGCGAAGCCGTCAGAAAACTGCATGTACGAGAACTCGTCCTGGTCCTCGTAGTAGTCCGGCTCCAGCTCCTGAATCGCCTTGCTATCTGCATCTAAGACAGAGTCTGGTAGGTGTTGCAAACACCATCCCGTAACGTGGGAGTGAATGATCAACTCAGTGGAATCATAGAGCAAATATTAGCATGTTATTAAATCAATCACGCGATAATAGTAAAGCAGACAATTAGACATTCCTAGATACTATTATTAATGTAAGGATGAGATGCAGTAATTATGCGTGCCCTCACCGACATACTCCCTCATGCGACACCATCTTACGTCCGTGGCATGCTTTCTTCCCTCAGTGCTCCACATCTTCCAAGCACATGCAGTGCGATATGGATATGATTACCGAGTTTTTATTAGTCCTTTCAAACAGCAGGATTGGGAAACTAAGATACTTCCCTTATATCATTCCCAACACAGATCCTGTCTAGGGTCGTCACTCCTAGTAGTCTCATACAATGATATATTTCTAGGTCGCTGCAAGGGCTGTCAGGGCTGTTGCACGCACTCGTTGCTCTGCTATCCCATCACCTTATCAATACAAGCTTAGTTGTACTCTTGTTGCTACGGAAGGGTCGTCGCCTCACGTAGATTCAGAATATGCTTGAGGTCACTACAAACTGCTGAGCCTTCTAAGGCTCATACACAGAAAACAGAAAATTGCCTAAACATAACCAAATACATCTATGATATGATTACTCACCCGAGTCTAGCGAGGGAGGAGGGGCACCCTTATCCTGCAGACAACACATGATAGCCTTCAAGGTGCGAGTCACCTTGCCAAACTTCCGTTCCATGATGGCCTTAGTATCCTCAAGCTCTTGTTTTACCTCAGCCCGGAGTTCTTGGACTTCCTGTCGCAAAGCAACCTGACTCTCCTCAAGTCGGGCTACGTGAGCATCCCTAGCAGCCCGAGTCGCAGGAGGAGGACTCTAATCAGTATCCTGAGCCTCCTCTTCTTCTTCTTCCTGGCCTTCTTCCTCTATTTCTGCCCCACCTTCTTCTTCACTTTCATCCTCTTCACTATCATATTCACCCTCGCTGTCATCATCAAGCTGAGCCTCACGCTGCCGAGGCTCTATCTTCATCTGGTTCATAGTAGCCTCATTGATGGAATGAATCGGCATAGGCAACTCCATCCTAAGTCTGTAAGAAAACTCAAGCGCAATCTTGCATATAAGTCAACCAAAGGGAAGTGACTCAGACGTTCTTCTCGATTTCACTACGAGGATGATCTGTCGCAGCACAAATGTGGGCATACACACGTTCTCTCCCTGGCCCACTTGATACAAGAAATCTACCATGAGAAACGTGCATTCACTGCTATTGCTCCACCTGGGATAAACATTAAACGTGCAGATGTGGTGAAGAAGATGAAAATCATCTGACATGTGGGTCGCTAAGAGGCTCTTATTACGCTGCCACTCAACTAAACCACCACATAGAAACCTAGTGCGGCGATCTCGCTCACAAACACTCCTCAGATTCTTAGCACTTGGATGTACCTCGCCAAGAGGCACGTTCAGAAGTCAAGCTATCAACCGAACATCAATCGTGGCTTCCCGATCTCTATCAAAGGGAATCCTGAACTACAATGGCTCCAGCGTAGGGTCCCAAATATAAGCATAAAAGGCACAAACAGTGCTCACATTAGCACGAGACTGGCCTTCAAATAACGGACCCCACCTGACAGCTTCAATACGCTCGAATAACAGATACTCACCAAAGAGCCGCCCATCCACATGCGCTTCAAAAAGAACCCTGCAATCCGTGTACGCACTATGAGCCAAATCCACCAACAGTATTCTTTGGTGTGTATTTCTCTTCCAACAATATTCTTCCTATCGGAGCGTATAGATCCAAATCCCGCTTCGTGTGTATTTCTCTTCCAACACTCGGACTAGCTGTGACACTTGAACTAGCGGCGCCACATCTTGGCTTCCTTGAACGTGAAGGGCGACTAGGCCCAGCTTCATCGGTGGCAGTCTTCCTCTTTCCCATGAGAGAGAGAGGATGGTGGAAATTAAGAATATGGCCGCCACCAACTCAAAGAATTCCATGGAAAGTGAATGAAAGGGGGAGTAAGGGCTGAGGTTTCTGATTCTCCACGGGTTTGAGACCCAATAGGGGTTGTAAAGGGCCCTAAACGCTGAGTTAGAAGAAGGGAAAAGGAAAAGATGGGTTGGGTTGGAAGCTTACACGATTTGAGCTTCAAATGGAGGATGTAAGAGCTAAAAATGTGAGAGAATAGAGAGAGAGGGGAGTGTGTACCACTGCAAACGATGAAGGGGCGTGGATTGAAGCAAAAAACAGTGATCAGAGTGGTTAGAAATGAGATTTGAGGGGGAAAACAACAAATAGGAGAGAGGGAGAGCTTGGGGGTGTGTTTTATGAAGGAGGTACTAGTTTGGAAGGGTTTTAAGGGATGGCCCACATACCAGGGGGTCACCCTAACCCCGAAAGACCATCGGCCCGAAGGCTCAACCAAACTGGGCCCATTAACTGGCGGGGTCCTCGCCAACCTCTGTGATGTTCGACGATGCCTCGCCATTTGGGCGAGGTCTTCCTACCCTAAGGGCCCCAAATATGTGTGGATCCCACCTTGGATCACTCTGGATTAACGTGGGTAGGCCCACGACTCTGTTTCAAACCATTTCGGGTACTAACTGTTGCACATCCACATTTAGTGATGTTTAACAACTGAGATAGGATCAATAGAGGTCTAGACCCATCAATAAATGATCTAGAAGTGGTCCGGGGTCGTTTCATGCGACCATGGATGCACACAGACTCGATTAAATTGATAGATTTGGGTGAACTTCATCAATTGGCGAAACTGGGATCCTATGAGTGTTCCTATGTTTTTCTCACACCCACCTAAGTCAAAGGGCGACAGCGTATGTCGTGTGACCATAACCCAGGTCCGGTTTAATCCAAATCATGCTTTGATATCAACTTGTAACACCCTGAAAATTGGGGGTCGAGTAACAAATCAACTCCCGAGTTCCAAAACATCACTTATACAAAAAATATGATTATGATTTAGATGTTGTCTGAGTTAGTGCATTAACATGAGTGAGATTATACCAAAACTGTAATTCATACTCCAGATCCAGTGATAAAACGCAAGCAGAAGACTAGAAGATATATATATCACTATATGTAAAACAAAACAATCTCGATCTGTCTCCAAAGTATGAATGTATCTCTGAGTCACATATACATATATTAAACCAAAAATCAAATGTCATGCGATAGTCCAACTAGTAAAATCCCGCTGATCCAGGCCACCTATGCGAAGCCGTCAGAAAACTGCATGTACGAGAACTCGTCCTGGTCCTCATAGTAGTCCAGCTCCAGCTCCTGAATCGCCTCGCTATCTCCATCTAAGACAGTCTGGTAGGTGTTGCAAACACCATCCCGTAATGTGGGAGTGAGTGATCAACTCAGTGGAATCATAGAGCAAAGATTAGCATGTTATTAAATCAATCACGCGATAATAGTAAAGCAGACAATCAGACATTCCTAGATACTGTTATTAATGCAAGGATGAGATGCAGTAATGATGCATACCCTCACCGACATACTCCCTCATGCGACACTATATTACGTCCGCGGCATGCTTTCTTCCCTCAGTGCTCCACATCTTCTAGGCACATGCAGTGTGATATGGATATGATTATCGAGTTTTTATTAGTCCTTTCAAACAGCAGGATTGGAAAACTAAGGTACTTCCCTTATATCATTCCCAACACAGATCATGTCTAGGGCCGTCACTTCTAGTAGTCTCATACGATGATATATTTCTAGGTCGCTGTAAGGGTTGTCAGGGCTGTTACACGTACTTGTTGCTCCGCTCCCCCATCACCTTATCAATACAGGCCTAGTTGTACTCTTGTTGCTATGGAAGGGTCGTCGCCTCACGTAGATTCAAAATACACTCCAGGTCACTACAAAGGGCTAGTCACCAATCAGAGTAGGCCGACAGCTCGAATGTAGTGTCCCATACCACCATAATCGGCTCACGAGTCCGATGTGCTCACTGGTCACCATGGGGAGGTTTGTGGCCCCAGCGTAGGCTGACAGCTCGACCACGGTGTCCCATACCACCATGCCCAGTTCATGAGTCTTAGTGGATCAAGGTACCATGGTTATCAGGGTTTTCACTGGTAAGTTAAGTACCCTAGGTTCAAGCAGTTATGACCAATATAAGGTAAACATACAATGGTTAGTTGGGTTACTTGACGAGCTCGACTAGTACGAGTGCACCTCAAGCTGAACGACATGAAGTGCATAAGCACCTCGTGTGGCCTAACCACTGCCGTCAACCAAAGCATGACTCGGGTTCGTTGACGCGTCCTTCGTGGCGAATAGAATACAACCACGAATTCAAATCTGTTACTGACTGCTTGGACTAACGTATAGCCCCAAACACTTGTAATTTAATTCAAGGATCATATGAGAGTGATAGAAATGAAATACAAATAATCCAAGCATGTTAGCAACACGTTATAACATACAACATAAGCAATTCAATAAAATACAATTATTTTATATATATAAGGAAATCAATTCAATATAACAAACATGGAGGAAATCATGTACATCATCATATCAGTTGAGAATCCAATCTCAAAACTAATCTACAACAATATTTACTCAATACTTATACAAAATTTTATACAAACAGTTAATCTACACACATTAGCCTATATAGCATATGTCGGCCAAAAGTGTGCATTAGGGCGAATCTCTTCACCAAATAGATCATACACGCATGACTAGCATAGGTACATGAAAAATACTCATGGCAATCACATCAGTAAAATATGTAGGTATACGGTATTTCCTATAAATATCCAAAATACCCTAAATCTCATATTCTTCGTACGTATTTGAAACGAAAAACAGACAGCATGTTCTACATGTCAAACAGTATCCTTGTCACTAATCTACTATTAAACGACATTAAAAGCTTTGAAAATAGATAACCTAAGCATCTAAAATCCTCACATTATGCCGTAGAAGCGTAACGAATTGAATAGAAACTCTATACTTCGTCAATGTCAATATGGCGACATATATCACAAGATAAGTCAGCTACTTCGCTACTTGTATCGATAGAAATCCTAAAATCGGTCAAGGTTAGGGTTTTCTTACCTAAAATGAAGTCAGAATCACCAGAAGAGTGATTAGAACACGATGGCTAGGCACGTGTAGAAGCAGGATCGAGTGACAGGAACTTTCCCTCACAACTTTCACACAATCTCTCTCTTTTCTCTCCTCTCTTTCCTAGGGTTTCTTACAAATTCGTATGAGAGGGATGTGAGACTGTTTAAGACCCTTAAATAGGTTAGAAACTCACCTATTTAGACTTTAGACCAAGGTATACTTAGGTTATAGCCAAATCGGGTCTTTTCCGATCCAAAAGAACATTTTTGGAGGTCCCCTGACTGAATGCGATCGGACTTAAGCTTATGGATGTTGGATCTTGATCATATTAAGTTTTTAGTTCGATTGGGTCCCCAGATAGCACATGACGGACCAGTTTTAGTTTAGCGATCACTGAGACTAGATCAGGGATTCCAAGTATGCTGACATGAGTGGGAAATGTTTCCTGATCCGAGGGTGTATTTGGGTCAAATTTCAACGGTCTGAATGCTTATAATTAACCCACAAGCAACATGTGCCAGATTTATTTAAATCACATTTAATTTATAAAGAATTCTACTCTTTCTCACACTCCTTGCTCTAGTCTCAATGAAATAGTCCCAGGACATCATTTGAACTTGATTTTCGGGGTGGTAGTCAAGTCCAACTACGCGGTCATAATGGTCTAAGTTCCTTGCTACCAGACTCATGACGTATGGTCAGAATCCATTACAAAGTTTCAAGGGTTCCTGAGAGCAAACGGGTTTAGAGTTTGATCCTATGTTTTAGGACGTTATAGCGTTAACAATTCCACAAGTTTTGGGTCTGCAGAACGTATTTAAAGCGATCAGTGCTAATTTCACAGCTAATCTAACATAGCGTTAGTTATCTTACACTTAATTTCTAAAGGAATTAATCCTAAGCGATTTCTGCCTGAGGTGGTACTCGGGTCTTTGTATGAATTTTTTTGAGACGTTACAGAGAGAGAGTTGTAAAGGGAGGGAGGGAGAGAGAGAGAGAGAGAGAGAGAGAGAGAGAGAGAGAGAGAGAGAGTGATGGGTGATGGATATGGTGAGTGACGGGTGTGTAAGAAATTCTTGACTTTTGTGGCCATTTGTGTAAGAAAGGCTTGGGTAGTGTAAGAACTTTTTAACTTTGGAGGCATTTTGTGTAAGAAAGGTATGGGCTTATAAAGAACTTTTGGACTTTTGTGGCTTGCTTGGGAAAGGGTGAAAAGTGATGTGTACTTAACATGTGCTTGACATGTGATGTGATGGGATTGATTGATTGATGGGATTGATGTGACACCGCGTAGAGATTCTCTTGGGTTTCGCAACGCGTGGCGTTTTCTTCGCACCGAACGTTGGGCCACATCTCCTGACCAGGGTATCGCCTCGACCCGCGAGTCACGGCATTGGAACTGCAACGACGACGCAGTCGCTATGGTAAAGGTCTTGGGTTGAGTCGACTCGGGTTGACGGCGTACGAATCAGGGTCGCGCATAAATATCGGTTAAGGGTCGAAGGTTGCCAGAATTCGACCGGTGAGACCGCAGAAGTCTATGGAACGGTATGGACTAAGATACGGGTCTTACAGGAACTATATCAAAAGTCTCTAAGTTATTCGAACTTGGGGATCTAATCATTCTAAGTTCTCAACAATCAAAGAGTGAAGGGTAGTTATCAGTAGATATGTGATGTTATCTTTAGGTATTCCCAAGTTATGCTTTGATACAAACTTCTGTCGCGCCCCAAACCTGAAAATTAGATTCACAGGAATCTCGATCGCCGAATCTGGTGCCGACAGCCTCCGTAGTACCCCATTCTCGGCTCCTAGCATTCATATGCCAGAATTCGATCCTGGGATCTTATAAGGAGGATTTTTTTTTTCAATGCACATTTAACTCGTAATAAGCATAACCACAAGATTACCCAATTCACAAAGGCAACATCGTCATCACATATCCACTAATATAATCATTCGAGTACAATACTGAAAGGAAAATACATGAATAGAAAATTAAGCTCCAGAAGACCACTGCACACTCCAAGCTCAGCAATGCTGCAACTTAACATCACCTGCACGCATCTATCGTGCATGAGCTTACATAAAGCTTAGAGGGTGATGTAAGCATGCGCACAAGGTAAGTGTCAAGTATTTAATACAATGTTATAATCATACAATATCAGAAATACTGGTAATCCATAAATCGTACAATGTCTGAATAAGTAGAAATACTGATAAGATCATGAATTATTAGAGTAAAAAGAAATACTGACAAGATCAGGAATTATCAGAGTAAACAGAAGTATTGACAAAGTCATAAATCACATGATAACAGAGTAAGTGGAAATACTGAAAAGTACATGAGTCATACAATATTAAAATATGCAATAGAAATTAACTATGCAAATGAGTCATAGAGAGCCAAATATCAGATGCAGAGGATGCAATGCAATATACATTCCTGATGAGTAACACAAACAGCGTTAGCCGTACCACATGCCGCGGATGTAATGCAACATGCAGTGCGAATGGAATGACTATGCTGGAGTGTGAAGTTAGGATGATAGTACGTAGTATCGCAAGTTATGGGGTCTATCACAGAGGACTTCTATCCAAACCAGACTCATAGATAAATTTCGATTGTCAGACCCAATGTGGTAAACTCATGATCTCAAGTTAGTCGTGCGCCCCAACCGAAATCCTTGTCGTGGTGAAGGTACACGTAACAAATAATTACACACCACCAGCCCGAGTGGATAGTGAATGAATGAATGAATGAGTATGCAACTCCTGCTCAATAAGTCCATAAATCAATACGGTTGATCTCTGGGATCATCACTGGGGTTTAGTACACTCCAAAAGGCATTGCCGCTCTCCCAGCCGCACAGTCCAAGTGAGCGTAAGAAACCTCACTATTCGCATGGCTAATAGTCTGTCAATATCTATCCGGCATGTCGATAGCAGACCCATTCATGAGCTGGTCAAACTCAGCCTAGTAATGTCCCCTACCGTCGGGCGGGTAAGGCCACACCCCCTCCTAACCGACCATGACACAGTGGGAGAAGCAGCTGAATTGGCCAAGCTATATGTCTTAGAGGGGGGGAGGGGGTGAATAGGACTATGCCAAATTAAAATTAAATATAACGGATTAAAATGAAGAAATAACCTTACAAATTAAATCAATTCACAATGCTGAAATAAAATCAATCCCAATAAATAAGCATTGAGAGGTTGATACAAATTCAGTTCTAAGGACAACCTTACACCATAATCAACAAGGGCTTATGGTAGGACAACCATATTTCTAGAACATCTTTTGAATCAAAAACTCAATCTGAAAATAAATAGCAAAGGAATTGCAATCTTAAGAATTGATTATTCTAAGGACAACCATGCACCATAAAAATGGCAGGGCAACCTTACTAGAATAATTACTGAAATTGAAGCAGAGATTGATAAAAGTATAAAACGAGATAAAATGCTGAAATAAATCTCTAGATTATTACAACATTCTCCACACTTGCTTGAAATGTAAATAGTTACATCATTCACATCCACATGTACATTCCACAAAACTGCATGATGAAAACTAAGGAATTAAGCAAGCAATCAATCCACAAGACAAAGAGTTATAGTGGTTCGCTTATGTGTACACCAACTGTTTTACAACAGCCATACAGAATGATACTCCACTCCTAATATCCACACACAGGGATATTAGCATTCACTATCAAAATAGGTTTCACAGGTTCACCTAAAACCTTCACAATTGTGCCTTTTTACTTGGGCTTACACAATCCAAAAACCCTCACTATTTTGAGTTTTCTGGCTCTCCTCAGATAACCAACAAATGGAATTTTTCTGGTGAATTCCAAACAAAAACTAAAAGAATAAAAATTTTACAGAATTATAAAATACCCAGATTTCTCCTTTGTAGTAGCCCGGAAGAACCAATTGGAGTAGATGTTCGGGTATGAAAGTTCAATGTCCAATACTCACTTTATAATTGTTCTAAGTTCTAATTAATTTTAAAATTAAAACAGACTGGGCTAGCTCTATTTGATTTCAATTCCCAGAAGAAGGAAAACAATATTTCCTCTTTTCAAATCAGACTGGAATAATGAATCAAATGAAATAGAAAAAGCTAACAAAAGAAAATAGAATTATGCACAATATGGCTTAAGAATAGACAGAAACTTATCTCAGAGTGGAGCTTTTAAATCACTTAATTTTCGATGAAAAACTCTGAAATTCATGTGCTATTTATAGCTGTAGAAATTCGTCTTTGACTGGTCCTAGGGTCACCACGACTAGTCGAAGAAGAAATAGATTTTTGAATTTTCGGGTGCGATTGGATAAAACCGTTACACGACCGGTCGTGAGCAGTCCAAAACTGGTCGAAGGTCGAATCGTGACCATCCCACGACTAGTCAGCAGACTCCAGGACTAGCCGTAGTCGAACAGAAAAAATCTGATAATTTGTAACAACACTTCAACTGGTCTTGGAATTTCTAAGATTGGTCGAACCAGTGTCAGGACTAGTCGAACAAGGTCCAGGACTAGTCTTAGAACAAACCAAAATCATTTGTAGAAGATATATGAATTATGTATCCAAAATGACCTACACTAAAGGTCAACCTAAGGTCAATCAAACCTTACTAAGGACATTGAACCTTCATTAGCTTAGACGTTGAATTTTACGAAGCTTGAGTTCTTCTTGATGTAGTTCGAACACTTCACAAGCTTTGAAGTCACCATAAGTATGAGTTGTGCTCAGTTCCCTATCTTATGCTAGAGTCTTAATCTTGAATATACGAACTTTCAGTCTTGAACATGAACTCTTCATGAATATCATCAAAATTGTAGCTTGAACTAGCTTATGGAGTTCACCATCGTGTCTCGAAGTACAGCTGTGATGTCTCAAACATATACAACAAGATACAAGACACATATAGAGGTTTTGACACAAGTTTTGAGAACCAAAGAGGATTCATACCGTAGTACTTACAATCTCCCCCTTTGTCAAATTTGTGACAAAACACACTCCTATAGTTCATAAGAGAAGCATGCATAAGAGAAACATGCACCAATAAAGAATCATGCACCGGTTGTCATACATGAGATAACCATGGCATGCATAATGTATCTGGAAGCTTACAATCTCCCCCTAAGTATAATCTCCCCCTGAGTAGTACACCTACCAATCATCATATTCATCATATGTGTACACAATTATCATCATGAATCATTAACACAATTCTCCCCCTTTTTGTCAAAAATATGACAAATGAAGAATCAAAAGCAAGATAATTAATAGAAGAGTCAGAATATCATAAAACGTTATCAAGTTAAGTCGAATAACTCAATCACACAACCAAAGAGAAAGTAAAGTCATATAGTTATTACAAACCAAAGAGAAAGTATGTAAAATTCTCAATCTGATCTAGAAGAAGGAGCAGGTATGGTTGGATCAATTTGATGAAGCCCTTTTTGTAAGCACCTAAAATACTTGCACATACTTTTGAATTGGGCATTTTGGCCAACATGCATCTGTTCTACCTTTTCCTCTAATGCACTCAGACGTGCATCCAAATCAGATGGCTCATAGTCAGGATCATTCCCAGAGTCAATCAATTTCATTAAAAATATCGTCCATATTAATATCATCTGGAGGAGGAGCATCACTCTCTTCATCATTCCCGACTCAGCAGCAGCTCCACCCGCACCAATATCAACTTGTCCTCGAGCCAAATCCAACTGCATTTTATTTATGTTGGAGTTATTGAATATAAGGTGTTGGATAGGAGGCTCTCCAACAGGCATAGCTACTAACATGTGGGTTGCTAGCACATTCATAAGATACCCAAATGGAATATCACTATGACCAGGATGAATATGGAATTGAATGATAAAGTAGCAAATCTAAGAGGGCAAACAGATATTGGCACCAGTAATAATTGAGTAAAAAATGCGAACCATAAGAAGAGTCAACTCATTCTTGTTTCCAAAGCGGGGATATAGATTAGAGGTGAAGATACGATGCAAGACTCTGTATCTGGGCAACAAATACCTGGTTGCGAGGGCATTCCCAGTATGATTCCATGGTGCATCCATGTTACATAAAGCTCTAGTAAAAATACATTTTTCAGACTCGGTTACTTTTTCAGCCAAAATGCTAGTATGAATACCTTCATCATTTACTGAAATATCCATAAGGCCTGAGATTAAGTGTCGATCAATGGAAAACGGCCCTTCTCTTATAGCAATAGAGAAAGTTAGTTGCTCAGTAGAAAATTCAGTAATACACGCAACCATGGCCTGTGCTATGAACTGGTATGTCAGCCCGCCCCAGCGTAAAATGTTTTACCATCCTACAGACTGAAGAAGAGGAAAATGATTGAAAGGAGCAATATGATTGAAATCAACGGCCTTTTCTACAATTACATTGCGCATACACAAATCACGAACATATGATGGATCATCTTCGGCAGCCCTAAGATGACGTCTGGTGATAACATTAGATCTAGAAGATGAAGAACCTCTAGAATTTTTCTTTTTAGCTCTAGGATCCATTTTCTTGAAGAAATACAAGAAATTTTAAGAAAATGCAGATGGGTTTTTCTAGAATTAGCAAATGAGGAAGAAAATTCAAAATCTTGAAGAAAGAGATGAAATAGACAACAATAATCAAGAAATTGAAGAGAAAAGACAATGAATCTAAGAGAAAAGTAAGCAAAATGCTCTAACCTGAAGGAATCGAACACAGGGGTTCGACTAGTCAAAGCTTGACTCGTTGGAGAGGAGGTTAGTATGAAGAGGAAGAAGGTTATCCCCAAAATAAAACCCATCAATGCACTACACGACTGGTCGTGGGTCATCCTCGACCAGTCGTGGCACGACTAATCGAGTACGTCCTCGACTGGTCGTGTACCATAAAAAAATATAATTTTCATCAAAATTTTGAAATAAAAAATCATTAATATATTAATATATATATATACATTATACTCTAAGATGCATAATCAATCAATTTAAATTGCACATACCAAGATCAAATTTTAATTTTTTAAACCTGCTTTTGTCGAGCGGTTTAGTGAATATGTCAGCAAGTTGAGTTTCAATGGGTATATATTCGAAGTATATTACTTTTTCTTCCACTAACTCATGAATATAATGGAATCTAATGTCAATGTGCTTAGTACATGAATGCTGGATTGGGTTTTTTAAAATATTTATCGCACTGGAGTTATCATAGTATAGAACCATTGAGTCCTATGCGATACCATAATCACTCAACATTCTTTTCATCCAAACCAGTTGTGTACATGCATTTCCAGCTGCAATGTATTCAGCCTCAGCAGTTGAGAGTGATATGAAACTTTGCTTCTTGCTAAACCAAGAAACTAAGCAATTTTCAATGTAAAAACAACCACCACTGGTTGATTTTTTGTCATCGATATTACCATCCCAATCAGCATCTGAATACCCAGCTAATTGAACACTAGTATCATAAGGATACCAAAGATCCAAATTAACTAAACTTGCAACATATCAAATAATTCGCTTAACAGCAGTTAAGTGTGATTCTTTAGGATTAGACTGATATCTAGCACAAATTCCAACACTTAAAGCAATATCAGGTCTACTTGCAGTCAAGTAAAGCAAACTACCAATCATGCTATGATACAACTTAAGATCTACATCTTTACCTGTAGAGTCTTTTGAAAGTCTTAGAGTTGTACTCATAGGAGTATCAAAATTCTTACCTTTCTCAAATTCGTACCTCTTAATCAAGTTCAAAGCATACTTGGTTTGAGAGAAATAAAAATTTCATCAGGTTGTTGTTTTACTTGCAACCCTAGAAAATAATTTAATTTCCCAACCATGCTCATTTTGAATTTTGATTTCATTAACTCTGCAAACTCAATAGTCATGTTAGTACACGTTGATCCATAAATAATATCGTCAACATAGATTTGAACCATAAAAATATCACGTTATGCTTCTTAACAAAGAGCGTCTTATCGACACTACCCATTTGAAAATTGTGACTCAGTAAAAAATTTGTCAATTTTTCGTACCAAGCCCTGGAAGCTTGTTTCAAACCATAGAGAGCTTTTTTAAGACGATATACATGATTAGTAAATTTAGGGTCTTTAAACCCTGGAGGTTGTTCCACATATACCTCTTCATGTAAATCACCATTCAAAAAGGCACTCTTTACATCCATTTGAAAAATTTTAAACTTCTTAAACCATGCAATGGATATAAAAAGTCTGATAGATTCAAGACGGGCTACAGGGGCAAAGGTTTTATCATAATCGATGCCTTCAATTTTTGTGTACCCCTGTACAACTAGTCTTGCTTTATTTCGAATAATATTTCAAGTTCATCAGACTTATTTTTGAAAATCCACTTTGTTCCAATTATGTGTTTATATTTAGGTATAGGAACAAGATACCAGACATCATTATGAACAAATTGATTAAGTTCTTTTTGCATCACAACTATCCAGTTTTTATCAGAAAGTGCTTCTTTTACGTTTACCGGTTCAATTTAGGATGTAAAACATACATAATTGCATATGTCTTCTATTTGCCTATGAGTGCGCACACCAGTGAGAGAGTTTTCAAGAATTTGATTAGTTGGATGATCCTTAACAGTCCTTAATTCAGAATTAATTTTACTTGATAAAGTATCTGGTTTTTCAATTACAAGAACTTCATCATTGTCTGAACTAGGGGCAGGTGTATTCAAGTGATCATCAATGACCACATTGATTGATTCTTGAATCACACCAGTCTTGTTGTTCAAAACACGATAAGCACGATTGTTTAAAGAATATCCTAAAGAGGTCCCTTCATCACTTTTAGTGTCGAACTTTCCTAAGTTTTCACGGTCACGTAAAATGTAGCACTTACTACCAAAAACACGAAAGTATTGGACAGTAGGCTTTTTGTCAAACCACATTTCATAAGCCATTTTATTATTTGATTTACAAGTATAAACATGATTAATAATGTAGCAGGCAGTATTTACTGCTTCAGCCCATAGATTTCTAGGGAGCTTCATGTTATTCAACATAACATTTCTCATTTCTTGAAGCACTCTATTTTTTCTTTCCACAATACCATTTTGTTGTGATGTTTTGGGAGCAGAAAATTCATGTGATATTCCCTGTTCACTACAAAATTTCTTAAAACTGCTATTTTCAAATTCGGATCCATGATCACTACAGATCTTACTGACTTAAGAACATTTTTTCAGTTTGGATTCGTTTGATGATCTTTTTCACTTCATCAAGGGTTTTTAATGTCTCTCAAAAATGAAACCCAAGTGTATCTTGTATAATCATCTACGATAATCAAGATGTATTTTTTATTGTCTCGACTTTCCGTTCTTGTTGGTACTATAAGATCCATGTGGAGAAGCTCGAGTGGTCTAGATGTGGCATTGGAGTCCACCTTTTTGTGAGAACTCCTAGTTTGTCTACTGTACTGGCATTCACCACATATTGTGTCTATTTTTTGTAACTTAGGTAGACCTCTAATTAGTTCTCCTTTGCTCAATCTGTATAAATTTCGGTAATGCACATGTCCAAGGTGTTTATGCCATAATTCTGTTTCATTGGTGTGGACCATGTAACACTTTTGGTTAGATGAGCTACCATCACTTACTATATAGTAGTTTTCAGAAGTTCTGCGACCAATTAATATTACAGAACCCTTTCTATTTATGATCTCACAACCTTGATTGGAAAATTTCACACTATGGTTGTTATCGCATATTTGATGTAACACCCTGAATTTTTACCAACTGGGGTTAGACGTCCTTAGGCAATGGGTCAACCATAGCACATTGGTAACCTCTCAAAAATTTGATTCCAAAGTCAGTGAAATCATTTAGAACCAAATTCTTTAGAAATTAAGCGTAAGTTAGCTAGCACTATGCTAGATTAGCTGTGAAATTATTCCTGAACACTTTAAATACGTTCTATAAGACCTAAAACTTGTAGAATCAATGACGCTATAATACCCTGAAACCTAGGATCAAACTCTAAACCCGTTTGTTCTTAGGAACTCTCTGAAACTTTGTATTGGATTTAGACCACGCGTTGAAAGTTTGATACCTACAATCTTAGACCGTTATGACCGCTTAGCTGGACTTGACAATCGTTTCAAAAATCAAGACCAACCGACGTTCAGAGGCTATTTCGTTGAGCCTGGAGTGAAGAGAGTGAGAATAGGGTAAATGTTTAGGAAATTAAATCCAAATCTGGCACGTGACTTGGTGCGTTATTATTAAGCGTTTTGACCGTCAGAATTCAGCCAAATTACACGCTCGGATCAGGAAAAATTTCTCTTTCATATCATGAGACTTGTAGGCCTGATTTAGGTACGATGACCGCTGAACTGAAACTAGATCACCACGTACGATCTACGAACTCTACCGGACTGAAAATGGGGTGTGAGCAACATCCAGTGACCATGAGCTTAAGTCCAATCGCGTTCGACCAGGGGACCTCCCGAACTGCTCTTTTGGATCGGAACAGCCCCGTTTTGGTTATAACTTAAGTGTACCTTGTTCCCAAGCCTAATTTGGGAAGGTTTTGGCCTATATAAGGGCTTTAAACCCTCACATATCTCACCCATCCGAATTTGCTAGAAACCCTAGCTAGAGAGAGAGAAAAAGTGAGAGATTGTGAGAGAGTGTATGAGAGATCTTCCCGCCACTTGCTGCAGCTGCTCACGTGCCTAAGCACCGCATTCAAATCACTTTGTTGGTAATTCTGACGCATTTCTAGCTAAGGAAAACCCTAACTACTTGCTGATCTAGGGTTCTTTCGATTCAAACAGCAACGTAGCTTACATATCTTGTGCCTTAGGTCGTATTGACGCTGTTGACGAAGCGTATTCGTTCTGTTTGAAATGATACACATCTAAAGAGAAAGGTGCGGATTTTAGATGCTTTGATTGACTAATTTCAAAGCTTTTAATGTCGTGTAATAGTAGATTATCGAAGAGGATGCCGTTTGACATGTAGAAAATGCTGTCCGTTTTCAAATTTGTAAACGTACGGTGATTATGAGATTTAGGGTATTTTGGTCATTAATAGGAAATACTGTATACGTCCGTATTTTGCTGAAATGCTTGACATGTAAAATGATCGTGATATGATATTATATATGCGTGTAAATCTGTTTGGCGAAGAGATTCGCCCTAATGCACACTTTGGGTCGACATACGCTATGTAGACTAAAGTGTGTAGACTATGTGTTTGTATAAATGTTTGTATTAGTGTGTATTGAGTAAATGGTGTCGTGAATTAGCTTTGAGATTAAATTCTCAATTAATATGCTGATGTATATGATTTCCATCATGTTGGCTATATGTGCTGATTTCATTATATATATGAAATACATGTGTTGATTGATTTGTTTACTTTGTATACTATAACATGTTGTCAACATGCTTGAATTGTTGTATTTCATTTCTGTTACTCACATAAGATTACTGATGTTGTGCACAAATGCTTAGGGCTACACGTTAGTCCAGGCAGTCGGTAACGAAATGAATTCGTGGTTGGCTTCTATTTGCCACGAAGGACTCGTCGATGAACACGAGTCGTGTTTTGAGTTGGCGGCAGTGGTTAGGCCACGCGAAGTATTTTATGCACTTCATGTCGTTTAACCTGAGATGCGATCGTACTAGTCGAGCCCGTCAAGTAACCCGACTGGCCATTGTATGTTCACCATGTATGAGTCATAACTGCTTGAACCTAGGGTACTGAACTTACCATTGAAAACTCTGTTAACCATGGTACCTTGATCCATAAAGACTCATGAGCCAGGAATGGTGGTATGGGACACCGTGGTCGAGCTGCCGGCCTATGCTGGGGCCACAAACCTCCCCGTAGTGACCAGTGAGCACATTGACTCGTGATCAGATTATGGTGGTATGGGACACTATATTCTTGCTGTCGGCCTACACTGATCAGGTGACGAGCCCTTTTGTAGTAATCGCGAGCGTATTCTGAGTCTACAGGAGGTGACGACCCTTCCGTAGCGGTGAGAGTACAGTAAGCCTGTATTGATAAGGTGATAGGGGAGCGGTGCAACGAGTGCGAGTAACAGCCCTGACAGCCCTTGCAGCGACCTACAAAATATAACATCGTATATGATTACTAGGTGTGACGACCCCAGATAGGATCTGTGTTGGGATTGATATAAGCAAGGTACCCTAGTTTTCCAATCCTGCTATATGAAAAGGACTAATAACAACTCGGTAATCATTATCCATACCACATTGCATGTGCCTGGAAGATGTGGAGCACTGTGGGAAGAAAGTATGTCGCGGGGGTAAGATGGTGCCGTATAAGGGAGTATGTCGGTGAGGGCATCCATCATGTCATATCATGCTTGCATTAATAACAGTATCTAGGAATGTCTGTTTGTTTGCTTTATTATTATCGCGTGATTGATTTGATAACATGCTAATCTTTTCTCTATTATTCCATTGAGTTGACAACTCACTCCCACATTATGGGATGGTGTTCCGGACACCCACTAGTCCCTATTTTAGTTACAGATGATCGCGCTGCTTGCGAAGTAGAGCCGGACTTGATGATGATGAGGAGGATCCCTCCTTTGTGTGTTCTGATCGACGGGATTACAGGGAGGTTGATTAGACACCATGACTCTTGTCATTTTTTTATATTTTTGGAGCACTCATGTATATTCTCTTGATCATTTTTTTTGGAGTATACATGTATTTAAATAACCTGATAAAATGTTCACACTTTGGAGACTTACAATCGATTATATATTTTATGTATTTATCACAGTCTTCCGGTTGCTAATTTAACTGTCTCTAGAGTATGATATGCTGTTTTGGCTTAGTCTCAATCTTGTTTAATGCCATTTTACAGAAAACATGCATTTATCATTATCTATGTTGCATAAGTGATGTTCTGGAACTCGGGGGTGAAATTTTTTCTCGACCCCCGATTTTCGGGATGTTACAGATGGTATCAGAGCATGATTTGGATTAAACCGGACCTGCGTTATGGTAACACAATGCACACTGACACACTCTGACTTAGGAAGGGGGCGATGGAAATCTAGAAACCACATTAGAATCTCATGTTTCACCGACAGGTGACACTATACGATAATTTAGGTCGTAAGACATCTTTGGTCGCGTGAAGCGACCTAAGTCGCCTCTAGGTCATCATTCGGCAGGTTTAAGACATTCCCTGAAGACTTCCAAACCTAAAACTAAATGTCTTTGGGTTGTGGGTCAACCACAACCCTTACACTCAATCTCAAGGCTTAAAAACCCCATTTCATTCAATTCCTTCAGAATCTTTCCTCTCACCACCCCATGCTTCAACTTTTTCTAAGTCCTTTCACACTAGACATAAATCCTAATGTGTGAATGATACTGAATCATACTTAGACAAAAATTTACTATAAATAGTAAATATAGGTAAAACTTGGACTTTTGATAATTCCAATTAGGGAATCTCTTGAAATAAATGGGTTATTTTGATGGATTAGCCTCTCCTACCCCAAAATAATATGCTACATGATACATAAAATCATTCTGGTTTGCAAATTGGCCCTGAAACACCTCAAACAGAGTCGTGGGCCTATCCACGCTATTCCAGAATGAACCAAGGTGGGAACCATACTTTTTTGGGGTCCCTAGGGTAAGGGGAACCCAGACCCTATGGCTGGAGTTGCCAGCTTGCAACTTCTCCGACGATGGCATCGCCGGTTCGGTGATGCATCGCCGTTCAAAATCTTCAGTTGGGTCCGGGCTTCGGGCTGGTGGTGTTTGGGGGATAGGGTAGCCCCCTGGTAGGTGGGGCGTTCGTTAAAACCCCTCCGATCTAGTACCTCCTTCAAAAAATGCCCCTCCAAGCTCTCCTTTCTTCACATTTTTGCTGCCTTCCCCTCAAATCTCACTGCCAAACCTCTCCCAATCTCATTCTCGATCACAACCGACGCCAACCCATCCATTTTCAGCTATTCACAGTCCCCTCTCTCTCCATTTTCATCCGTGGAAGCTCTTACAACCTCCATTCAAGGCCGAAAATCGGGTGAGCTCTATTCCTACTTATTGTTCTCCTTTTCCTTTGAAAATCTAGCCTTTGAGAGCTTGATTCATCCCTTTACAGGGCCTAGATTCGTTTCAGCCCATTAGGGAAGCCATTTCTCCCCATTCCCTTCATTTTCCATGGCCTTTATAGAGGCTATTCTAGCCTTTTTCTCCCTTTCCACCATCCTCCCTCTCATGTTCCTTTTATTTGAGCCTTTACACTCTTTTTGGTCTCAAAATCGTGCAAACCTCAAATCCCATGTAGGCTGTCGTCCTGTAGATTGTTTGATTACCGATTTAAGGATTTCTGTGCTTTGTTGTTGTTGGGCCTAGTAATGTCACAGGTAGAAAATGTGTTGTGTAGTGGTTTAGGCTTAGCATAGCCGAATGCGTTCCTGTCATAATCCATGTGAAACTTTATTCCATGTATTGTGACAAATTTTGTTAGATGAAGTGCATGCCGTTTTGTTCGCCGTAAGGCATTGTCCCTAGATTGAGTGTAGCTTATGGTTTCCACTACCATGTTGTAAATCCCGGTATTAAACCTATAAAATTGTTTTTTATCCCAACCCACCCTCCTACCAAGCATGCCACTCCCAATCCTAACATGGGATTAGGAATGCAGTTCCATTTAATACAACTTAATGCTACTGGCCATATAGGCCCTTGGCATTTTGGACCTAGAGTTAGCACTCCTAGATTTGAAGGATCTGACGATATAGGAAATCCAATTCCATTTATACAATCGTGACCCTAAGCGATAGAGCAATTCCCTGTACTAGTAATGGTATGAAACCATTTAGCGTATAAGCTTAGGCTGTAGATTACAGACTAGTCTACTAGTTACCTTGAGTAGTGTCAAGTCTGTATATGCTAAGGAATAGTAGGTTAGATTTGGTTGGAATAGAACCTCATTCCTTCGATAGCTCCCCGTAATGCTTATAGACTTCTGTTATAACCCTTAGGAAAGTTGTTTTAACTTAGAACCATTCACTCTCAAGGAAAACTTATAAATCCCTTAGATTGAACTTAGAATAAACCAGCATGCCCCTTAGAATTCTCCTTAGAATTTCCTCCCCAAGGGCTTATTGCATTTGGGAACGCGGAGTAAAGGAACGGTATATAAGCGATGTATTCGCGGTTTGAATCGACTTCTTAATCCTAGTAGTTACCAATAAATCCAATGCTCTGATCAAGTAGAAGATCGGCATCGACTCGGATTAAGAACTGATACGATAAATTTTCTGTCAAAGTCTAGGCAGAAAGTCTATATATCCGTTTCAGACCCACTACATAACTTTTCTTCCGTGTTGGCCCGCCACCTACAACCGAAAGTCATTGTTTTTCCTTTGGGAAATGTTGAGGACGTGTAGCCAATAGAGATTAGAAATCTCGCCGCAAGCTCATACCTGCCCCTGAACTTAACCACAATAGAGATTAGACTCATCTCTATCACCATAGGTACCAATGCCATAGAACGCATCATTAGCAAAGGAAGACCAATGTAGTAAGAGGTTGTTTCCCATTTTATGTCAAGGACAGGTCCTAAGTTATACCTCGTTTCGATGTACGGATCGAGGCATAGATTCTTGAACCTTAAGTAGAACTAAGTTTTAAGGGGGGTAGAACGTATTGAGCCCAATCTTGTCAGGAGTAGCAAATGCAACCGTTAGATCAGAGTGGCACAGTGGAAGTGTGGTTAGCCCCTTCCCCACTGGCCCAGGATCGAAACAGTTGATTTAGGCTATACGTAAGGTTAGGTCACTAAATAGAATTTGAACCTTCCTTAGAATGTCAATCCGAAAGTCTCTCTAGGGATTCATTACCCTTAGCCAATTTCGGGGATGAAATTTTATTTAAAGGGGGGTAGATTGTAACACCCCGGATTTTCACCAACTGGGGTTAGATGTCCTTAGGCAACGGGTCAACCATAGCACATTGGTAACCTCTCAAAAGCTGTGAAATTGTCCCTGAACACTTTAAATACGTTCTATAAGACCCAAAACTTGTAGAATCAATGACGCTATAATACCCTGAAACCTAGGATCAAACTCCAAACCCATTTGTTCTCAGGAACTCTCTGAAACTTTGTATTAGATTTAAACCGCGCGTCGAAAGTCTGATACCTACAATCTTAGACCGTTATGACCGCTTAGCTGGACTTGACAATCATTTCAAAAATCAAGCCCAACTGACGTTTAGAGGCTATTTCGTTGAGCCTGGAGTGAAGAGAGTGAGAATAGGGTAAATGTTTATGAAATTAAATCCAAATCTGGCACGTGACTTGGCGCATTATTATTAAGCGTTCTGACCGTCATAATTCAGCCAAATTACACCCTCGGATCAGAAAAAATTTCTCTTTCATATCATGAGACTTGTAAGCCTGATTTAGGTACGATGACCGCTGAAATGAAACTGGACCGCCACGTACAATCTACGAACTTTACGGGACTGAAAACGGGGTGTGAGCAACATCCAGTGACCATGAGCTTAAGTCTGATCGCGTTCGACCAGGGGACCTCCCGAACTGCTCTTTTGGATCGGAACAGCCCCGTTTTGGTTATAACTTAAGTGTACCTTGTTCCCAAGCCTAATTTGGGAAGGTTTTGACCTATATAAGGGCTTTAAACCCTCACATATCTCACCCATCCAAATTTTATAGAAACCCTAGCTAGAGAGAGAAAAAGTGAGAGATTGTGAGAGAGTGTGGGAGACATCTTCCCGCCACTTGCTGCAGCTGCTACACGTACCTAAGCACCGCATTCAAATCACTTTGTTGGTGATTCCGACGCATTTTTAGGTAAGGAAAACCCTAACTACTTGCTGATCTAGGGTTCTTTCGATTCAAACAGCAACATAGCTTACATATCTTGTGCCTTAGGTCATATTGACGCTATTGACAAAGCGTATTCGTTCCGTTTGAAACGATACACATCTAAAGCGAAAGGTGCGGATTTTAGACGCTTTGATTGACTGATTTCAAAGCTTTCAATGTTGTGTAATAGTAGATTATCAAAGAGGATGCCATTTGACATGTAGAACATGCTGTCCGTTTTCAAATTCGTAAACGTACGGTGATTATGAGATTTAGGGTATTTTGGTCATTAATAGGAAATACTGTATACGTCCGTATTTTTTTGAAATGCTTGACATGTAAAATGATCGTGATATGATATTATATATGCGTGTATAATCTGTTTGGCGAAGAGATTCGCCCTAATGCGCACTTTGGGTCGACGTACTCTATGTAGACTAAAGTGTGTAGACTATGTGTTTGTATAAATGTTTGTATTAGTACGTATTGAGTAAATGGTGTTGTGAATTAGCTTTGAGATTGAATTCTCATTTAATATGCTGATGTATATGATTTCCATCATGTTGGCTATATGTACTGATTTCATTATATATATGAAATACATGTGTTGATTGATTTGTTTACTTTGTACGCTATAACATGTTGTCAACATGCTTGAATTGTTGTATTTCATTTCTGTTACTCATATATGATCACTGATGTTGTGTAAAAATGTAAGACCTGTATCTTAGTCCGTACCATTCCGTAGGCTTCCGCGGTCTTACCGGTCGAATTTCGACAACCTTCGACCCTTAACCGATATCGACGCGTGACCCTGATTCATATACCGACAACCCGAGTCGACTTAACCCGAGACCAATACCATAGCGACCGTGCCGTCGTTGCGGTTCCGATGCCGCGACTCGCGCGCCGAGGCGATACCCTGGTCAAGAGTTGTAGACCGACATTCGGTGCGAGCAAACGCCGCGCGTTGTGAAACCCAAGAGAATCTCTACGATGTGTCACATCAATTACATCAATCCCATCAATCAATCAATTCATCAACCCATCACATGTCAAGTACACATCACTTTCACCCCTTTTCCCAATTAACCACAAAAGTCTTCACCTCCCATACCTCTCTTACACAAAAGGCCACAAAAGTCTTCACCTCCCATCCCTCTCTTACACAAAAGGCCACAAAAGTTAAAGATTTCTTACACAACCATCACTCACCACATCCATCAATCACTCTCTCTCTCCCTTTACAACTCCTCTCTTTCTAATTTCAAATCTCCAAGCAACAAAAATTTTCAAGCTCCATACGTATGGAACTTCTCCAAGCTTCCTAAACTCCAAGGGTGGCCCACCTCTTCATCCCAAGATCTCTCATCTCAACCCTCTATTCCTCATCTCATCCATTGAAGTTGAAGCTAAGGTGTCAAGGAGCCCCTAGGAGCAAGAAGATCGGGCGGTGGGTGCTAGATCATACTAGTTTTTCCTATTTTTGTGATGGGCCAAGTGAGGCCAACCGATCAATGGTTTGGATCTCACTTGGGACCCTAAGTTGTGGCCGATGGACCACTTTGATCATCATGATCATCCATGGTGGGGCCATTCTCCATGGACCCCATCATGATGTTTGTTTCATTATATTTAAAGGTCATCTAGACTGATCATATTGGTGGGGAACGGATCTCCACTGTTGATTGTCAATTTCGGTGATTCCATGCATAGAGGGATCCATTGATGTATGATTTCATTTAAGGGAGGGCTCATAGTGGCGGAGCCCTCCATCACAAAGCGTGTCCCACTCTCCATGTCTCTCTCTCTCTTTTATTTCTTTTTATTTTATTTTATGGGATAGGGTTGTGTGGCCCACTTGAATGGACCCCACCTTGAGATTTATTTTGTTCAAGTTTTTTTTTATTCAAGTGGGGCCCACCTCATATGTTGTACCCACGTCACCCATCAGTGGTGGCCCACTTCATCAGGGCCCACCACACATTTTTTATATATAATGCTAAACCGTTCAGCGTCTGGGACGCTGGACGTCCCTGTACCAAAAAAAAGAAAAAGAGAAGCTTGTGGGGTGGTCCCCTTGTGTAGGCCCCACCTTGATGTATATATTCAATCTAAGCCGTCCATCCCCTTACCCACATCATTTTAACCGTCGAGTAAAAGAATGGGGCTGATCTGAATATCTTGTGGGCCATAGCATGGGGAATATTAGCGGTTACCATTGAGAAGTTTTCTGGTGTTTCTATGCACCCAAAAAATTCAAACTTTAGACTCTTTTTGTCTGTTGCGAGCTGTAGAACTCTATGGCTGGAGTGGATTTGCAGGTAGCGGGCCCCACACATGATTTTTGGCAAAAAAAATTAAAGGAGAGAGAGAAGATGAGGCAGCAAGTTGCTGCTTGCATCAGGAGCGCTGGCAGTGCCTGCGCGGCTGCCGGGCGGATGGGCGGGAGGGCGGACGACGTGGACCCATGGCCACCAACCGTGGGCCCCACCTTGATTTTTATATGCCATCGAAACCGTTCATGAGGTGGGTCCCATCCTCAGGTGGGCCCCCTCCAAGTTTCAGCGGATTCCAAAACTTAGGTGGCCCGCACCACAGGAAACAGTGAATTGAACCACTACCATTAAAATTCTGTTTAGGGGCCACAAAGGTTTCAGATCAATCTGAAATTGGTGTTTTCCCTTCATCCAGGTCTGAGTGACCTTATGAACGGCCTGGATGGCCTATAAACTTAATGGTGGGCCCCACATGGGAGCCACAGTGATGTATGTGCTCCTTGTCCACGTCCATCTTGCGGTGGAGCCGCAATGATGTTTGTGTTCTCCCTTGCCGTCCATCCGTTTTGATGGTGGGGTCCACTATCCCTAGCAATAGCAAGTTTTTTTTTTGTGGGTCCCACCATTATATATATGTATATATATATATATATATATATATATATATATATTATATTATATATTACGTCATATATACCATGTATTATGCCTATTATATACTTTATAATATATATATATGGCGGTGGGCCCTACGTGGGACCCACCTCTATTCCCTTCTAAAATGCTTTAAAAGCTACAGCAACAACTATATATATAGATATTTTATATATACATTCAGGCCCATAATGTATAAGTTGTTGTTATAATTATAATGTATGTATATTATTATACATATCATATTTGTGGGCCCAAGGTCCGTATGACATTTTTTTTACATAATGGATTGCAAACCAACATTACAGTGGGCCCCTTGCCAACCAGTTTGAATGACAAATAAACATTTCAGTGGGCCTCTAGTTCATGGGAGTGGACCCATTGATGTGTTCCAAGGTCCATGGGATTGGGCCCATTTGGTGTATTTTAAAGCCCATGAGATTAGGCCATTTGTTGTTTTAGGGGCCCATGGGTTAAGGCCCACTGAGATGTACTAGGGCCTATGGGATTAAGGTCCATTTGACGTACATTTGGGGCCCAATTGGTGTGACCCATTTATTACATATAAGACCCATGAGATTAGGCCCATTTGATACCATCTAAAGTCCACGGGTTATGACCCATTGCAATGCACATAAGGCCCATTGGAGAGGCCCATATGATATGGCCCATTTGTATACTTAAGGCCCAATGGGATGTACCTAAGGTCCATTGTAATGTGTAACCCCGACACGGATTATGTAACGATATTTGCGACGATCGTGCCTTGGAAGAAATGTTGGTTTGACGTCCACATTTCGAGTGTAATGCTGGTTAGATGTCCACATTGCGACTCTCCTTAGGGCCCATTATTAGTCTCATACTTTTGTGTATAGGCAGCCAGGCCCATCTCCATTGTAAGGATAGTTCATCTCATTATAACATGTTTAGTATAGTTCTGTGACTCATGATCATACGCATCATATGTATGCTTGATATGAGAATTGTCTGATCATAGCATATGCCTTCGGGCAGGTTGTTTATGGGCTCCCGATTAGGCGGTGTTGCCCTGCATGAGCGCACGATACGCGCAGGATTTGCTGCATGATTGGATAGTGTGACATGGTCGTTGTATGCCCTAGCTACATCGGGGTCGTAGCCTCCACAGGCAGATCGTGATTGGTAGGATTGGATACCAGAAATCTCGTTCTACATGGGGTGCTATAGATATCCTTAGGTGAAAGTCCCTAAACCCTTATGGTACTAAGAGGTTGCTCTAACGTCTAGACCGAGTGGGTAGATGAGCGTTGAGTGCCGATTACCAGACGGTTACGCTCTCCACTGTATCGTGGTCGGTTGGAAGGGGGTGAAGCCTTACCCGCCCGAGAGTAGGGGGCAATGCGAGTCTAAGTTTGACCAGCTCGAGGAATGGGTCCGCTATCGACGAGTTGCGCCCGATATTGGCATACGGATAGTGAGGTCTCTTTCACTTACCTTATTGCGCGTGATGTGCCGGCAATCTAGTTTTGAGTGTACTAGACCCCGGTGATATCCCATATTTGAGCTGTATTGATGTGTGGACATAGATGAGGATCTGTATGCTTGAGTTGCATTGCACATCGCATGGCCTTGGGGTGGCCGATACCATTCATGTCTTGCATTGCATAAGCCTTGGTACGGCTCATGATATTATGGATTCATCTGCATATTCCGTATTACTCTGATATTGTATGATCATATTACTACCTTACGCATACACTTTCACCACCCTCTAAGCTTTCTATAAGCTTATGCACGACCGTTGCGTGTAGGTATTGTTGGTTCGCAACTGTGCTGAGGCAGGAGCACGTTGCAGATCGTTTCGGAGTTTTTATTCTTTACCATTGTACTTCCCTTTATGCTCATTGTACTTGTAAAGTTTTTGATCATAGTGGAAATGTAATAGATTTCTTGGTTGTTATTTGTGGGTTATGCCATTGGTTATGCTTATTACGAATCAAACTGATGTTGAAAATCCTCCTCGTAGAATTCCAGGATCGGAACCTAGCGAATGGGCGCTAAGAGCCGAGAATGGGGTTCTATGGATGCTGTCGACGCCAAATTCGGCAATTGAGAATTTTGTGAGCCCAGTTTTCAAGTTTGGGGCCTGACAAAAAATGCTTGGGGCTACACGTTAGTCCAGGCAGTCGATAACGAAATGAATTTGTGGTTGGCTTCTATTTGCCACGAAGGACTCATCGATGAACGCGAGTCATGTTTTGAGTTGGCGGTAGTGGTTAGGCCACGCGAAGTGTTTTATGCACTTCATGTCGTTTAACTTGAGATGCGATCATACTAGTCAATCCCGTCAAGTAACCCGACTGGCCATTGTATGTTCACCATGTATGAGTCATAATTGCTTGAACCTAAGGTACTGAACTTACCGTTGAAAACCCTGTTAACCATGGTACCTTGATCCATAAAGACTCATGAGCCGGGCATGGTGGTATGGGACACCGTGGTCGAGCTGTCGGCCTACGTTGGGGCCACAAACCTCCCCATAGTGACCAGTGAGCACATTGACTCATGAGCAGATTAGGTGGTATGAGACACTATATTCTTGCTGTCGGCCTACACTGATCAGGTGACGAGCCCTTTGTAGTGACCGCGAACGTATTCTGAGTCTACGGGAGGCGACGACCCTTCCGTAGCGACGAGAGTACAGTAAGCCTGTATTGATAAGGTGATGGGGTAACATTGCAACGAGTGCGAGCAATAGCTCTGGCAGCCCTTGCAGCGACCTACAAAATATAACATCGTATGTGATTACTAGGAGTGACGACGCTAGACAGGATCTGTGTTGTGATTGATATAAGCAAGGTACCCTAGTTTTCCAATCCTGCTGTATGAAAAGGACTAATAACAACTCGGTAATCATTATCCATATCGCATTGCATGTGCCTGGAAGATGTGGAGAACTGTGGGAAGAAAGCATGCCGTGGGCGTAAGATGGTGCCGTATGAGAGAGCATGTCGGTGAGGGCATCCATCATGTCATATCATGCTTGCATTAATAACAGTATCTAGGAATGTCTATTTGTTTGCTTTACTATTATCGCGTGATTGATTTGATAACATGCTAATCTTTACTCTATTATTCCACTGAGTTGACAACTCACTCCCACGTTACGGGATGGTGTTCCGGACACCCACCAGTCCCTATTTTAGTTACAGATGATGGCATTACTTGCGAAGCAGAGTCGGATTTGTAAAGTTTAACCGTACCTTTGCCAATAATCTTGCAATTGCTTCTATCACCAAATGTGACTGACCCATCAGTCATTTCTTTAAGATCAGTGAATAAAGCTTTATCTCCTGTCATATGCCTAGAGCATCTACTATCTAGGTAACGCTTTGAATGGCTTATTGCTTTGAAAGCAGTGTGAGCAACTAAGCAGGCACCCTTAGGAACCCATTTCAGAACTGTTTTGGATTGAAGAGTATAGTTGGTCTTCTTTTGATTATAGTTGAAAGAATGACCTACCGAGTTAAATTTCAAGAGCTCCTTGAGTAAATCAATTATCTTTTCAGCTAGTGGGTTTCTGTTCTGATTTTTGAAATTGACATGGCTTCTTTTCAGTTTTTGAAAAGTTTTTGTATTTTTAGAAAAACTTCGATAAGTATTTTTCTCTTTTGAGTTTGAGGCATCTCCTTTCACAAATTTGAGAGGAGTATCCTTCTGTTTGGGAGGTATATTCTTATCATAGCCCAACCTGGATCGATCGCCACATTTTCTTGATCCAGATAATAATTTTTCTAATTTTGGATCACCTTGGACATATCTCCATGTGTCTTTCAAACTCAGAAGAGAAGATACTTCATTCTTAAGTTTCTCATTTTCAGATTTCAAATCTTCTATCAGGGAGGTTTTGAATTCCAAATCACATTTTGATTTTTCAAGACAATCTAAAATTTGTGCCTTTTCTAAAACAAGAGTCTTGAAACATTCTTTGAGTTTAAAATACTTTTCTTTTTGAAGTTTAAGTTTGACAGCAATTTTACAACTTTTCTTATAGAAGGCATTATAAGCATCTTGAAGATCTTCTTCATTTTCATGATCACTATGCATATTTTCTTCACTAGTTGAATCATCGTGATCTGAGAATGTGAACTTGGCTAGAGTCATAAGGGCTTTTACATCATTGCCCGACTTGGTTTCAGAATCTTCTAATTCAGAAGAGGCTTCAGAATCAGATGATTCGTCCTAAGTAGCCAACATAACTTTCTTCTTGGGTTTGTCCTTTTTAGGACATTTTTTTGCTAAACGCCCATATTCTTGGCAGTTGTAACATTAACTATCTTTCACAGATTTCCAGGTTCGAGACTTTGGTTTAGATCGTTTCTTTTCGTTTGTCTTTTGGAAATCAACCCTTTTCTTACTTTTGAAAATCTTGTAAAACTTTTTAGCTAAAAGTGCTATATCATCTTTTGAATTTTCTAAATCTGAGTTTTCTTAAGAAATACCTTTAGAAGATGTTAAAGCAATAGATTTACCTTTAGGAGCTTTAAAATTCAATTTATAGGTTTGTAAAGAACCAACTAGTTCTTCTACCCTCATGTTATCCGTATCACGAAGTTCTTGGATCGCGGTTACTTTAGAGTTGAACCGTTCAGGAAGTGAGCGTAGTATCTTTGGACATACTTTACTTTCTGGGATTTTGTCGCCAAGACCCCACATTGAGTTTACAATGTCATTCAGTCTAGTGTAAAGTCCATAAATATTTCATTTTCCTCCATATGAATTTCTTCAAATTTAGTTATGAGGAGTTGGACTTTAGACTTCTTGACAATTGATGTACCCTCGTGTGTCATTTCTAATATATCCCAGGCTTGCTTTGCAATATCACAGGATATGATTCTTTTGAATTCATCCAGTGATAGTGCGCAAGTGATAGCATTTAGTGCTTTAGCATTGGCACTATTCTCACTTTTCTGAAGCGTAGTCCATGAGAAATAAGGAGACACTCTCATTATTTTTGAACCGTCGGTTCCAATTACTTCAGTGGTAGGGGGTTTCCATTCGGTCACTGTGGCTTGCCACACACCCTCATCCAATGATTTGAGGAAGATCCTCATTCTGGCTTTACAATAGGCATTGTTAAAGCCATCAAATGGTGGAGGCTTAGTGACTGAAGGACTATCAAAATTTGACATCTTTTTATATAGTTTAGATCGTTAGCTCAGGAAATAAATCCAAATAAAAGCAATAAGAATGAGATATTAGGCTCTGATACCACTTGAAATGGCTAAGCTATATGTCTTAGAAGGGGGGGGGGGGGGGGGGGGGGGGTGAATAGGACTATGCCAAATTAAAATTAAATACAGCGGATTAAAATGAAGAAATAGCCTTACAAATTAAATCAATTCACAATGCTAAAATAAAATCAGTCCTAATAAACAAGCATTGAGAGGTTGATACAAATTCAGTTCTAAGGACAACCTTACACCATAATCAACAAGGGCTTATGGTAGGACAACCTTATTTCTAGAACGTCTTTTGAATCAAAAACTCAATCTGAAAATAATTAGCAAAGGAATTGTAATCTTAAGAATTGATTATTTTAGGGACAACCATGCACCATAAAAATGGTAGGATAACCTTACTAGAATAATTACTGAAATTGAAGCACAGATTGATAAAAGTATAGCACGAGATAAAATGTTGAAATAAATCTCTAGATTATTACAACATTCTCCACACTTGCTTGAAATGTAAACAGTTACAGCATTCACATCTACATGTACATTCCACAAAATTGAATGATGAAAAATAAGGAATTAAGCAAGCAATCAATCCACAAGACAAAGAGTTATAGTGGTTTGCCTGTGTGTACACCAACTGTTTCACAACAGCCACACAGAATGCTACTCCACTCCTAATATCCACACACAGGGATATTAGCGTTGAGTATCAAAATAGGTTTCACAGGTTCACCTAAAACCTTCACAATTGTGTCTTTTAACTTGGGCTTACATAATCCAAAAACCCACACTATTCTGAGTTTTCTGGCTCTCCTCAGATAACCAACAAATGGAATTTTTCTAGCGAATTCCAAACAAAAACCAAAAGAATGAAAATTTTATAGAATTGTAAAATACCCGAATTTCTCCTTTGTAGTAGCCCGGAAGAACCAATTGGAGTAGATGTTTGGATATGAAAGTTCAATGTCCAATACTTACTTTATAATGGTTCTAAGTTCTAATTGATTTTAAAATTAAAACAGACTGGGCTAGCTCTATTTGATTTCAATTCCCAGAAGAAGGAAAATAATATTTCCTCTTTTCAAATCATATTGGAATAATGAATCAAATTAAATAGAAAAAAGCTAACAAAAGGAAATAGAATTATGCACAATATAGCTTAAGAATAGACACAAACTTATCTCACAGTGGAGATTTTAAATCACTTAATTTCTGATGAAAAAATTTGAAATTCGTGTGCTATTTATAACTGCAGAAATTCATCTTCGAATGGTCCTAGGGTTACCATGACTAGTCGAAGAAGAAACAGATTTTTAAATTTTCGGGCACGATTGGATAAAACCGTTACAGGACCAGTCGTGAGCAGTCCACAACTGGTTGAAGGTCGAATCGTGACCATCCCACGATGAGTCGAGCAAACTCCAGGACTAATCATAGTCGAACAGAAAAAATTTGATAATTCGCAACAAAACTTCGACTGGTCTTGAAATTTCTAGGATTGGTCGAACCAGTGTTAGGACTAGTCGAACAAGGTCCAGGACTAGTCTTAGAACAGACCAAAATCATTTGTAGAAGATATATGAATTATGTATCCAAAATGACCTACACTAAAGGTTAACCTAAGGTCAATCAAACCTTACCAAGGACATTGAACCTTCATTAGCTTAAACCTTGAACTTTACGAAGCTTGAGATCTTCTTGATGTAGTTCGAACACTTCACAAGCTTTGAAGTCACCATAAGTATGAGTTGTGCTCAGTTCCCTATCTTATGCTAGAGTCTTAATCTTGAATATACAAACTTTGAGTCTTGAACATGAACTCTTCATGAATATCATCAAAATTGTAGCTTGAACTAGCTTAAGGAGTTCACCGTCGTGTCTCGAAGTACAGCTGTGATGTCTCGAACATATACAACAAGATACAAGACACATATAGAGGTTTTGACACACAAAATTTGACAACCAAAGAGAATTCATACCATAGTACTTACAACGGCCTCCTGGAATTCGGCACTCGGGCGCTCATGTATCCACTTAGTCTCGACGTGGGGGCATCCTCTAGTACTAAGAGGGTTTAGGGATTTTCACCCAGGGCCATCTATGGTAGCCCGATACTAAAATAAATTTTCGATGTCCCGTCTGGCCATCCAAGATATGCCTATGGAGGTTATGGCCCTGATGTCGCTAGGGCGTACAGTAATCATAATGCGAGATGCATGAGTCATACAATCCAGTCATGCATCAATCCTACGCATACTATGTGCTCACGTGAGATAACCTCCGCCTATCAGGGAATCTCATAACAACATGCTCAATGACATATGCAATGATCAACCACATCTCATAATAAACATGCAGATGATGCGTATGGGCATGTATCATGATGCTATGCAGTCATATACTCATAATCGGTATCAACAACTGTCATCGACAATCGACCTTGACAATATGAACATTTAACCAACATTGCCCTCAAGGAATGACCCTCATGGATCCTAACATATAGTGGACCCATGACCTCACACAAGGGCCAAACATACAACACCATGGGCCTCACTTAAGATTTTATATACGTCACGATGGCCTCTCACATAGGCCTAACATACATCACAATGGGCCTCAATCGCCTGTCCCTCAAACGCATCACAATGGGCCTCACCACATAGGCCTCGTATACATCATGTTGGGCCTTAATCACGGGCAGAATACACATCATAACAGGCATCAAATAAGAGCTGTATATACCTCACATTGGGCCTTAAACATGGGCAGAATATACATCACATTTAGAATCCATAATCGGCCACGTGATTGGCCTCGATCAATAATCAGCCAATTGGCCATGACGAATCAGAATCGGTAATCGACCTCGATTGATAATCAACAAACGGCCATGACAAATCAGAATCGGTAATCGGCCTCGATTGATAATTAGAGTCGATAAATTAGTCATGTCAATCGGAATCAACAATCAGCTACGACAATCGAAATCGATAGATAAGCAGAATCGACAAATCGGTCATGACAATCGGAATCGGCAATCGGCCACGACAATCAAATTGATCGATAATCAGAGTCGGCAAATCAGTCACAACAATCAGGATCGATCAATAATCAGAATCAAAAAATTGTTCAGGACAATTAGAGTGATCGATAATCAGAGTCAGTAAATTGGTCATGATAATTGGGATCGATTGATAATCAAAATCGATAAATCGGTCATGACAATCAGATCGATTGATAATCAGAGTCGGCACATTGGTCATGACAATTGGGATCAATCGATTATCAGAATCAGCAAATTGGAATAAGCCTCGACCTCGATAATCAAAATCGGTAATCGATAATCAGAATCGACCTCGACCTCAATAATTAAAATCGGCAATCGGCAGTCGGAATCGGTCTCGAGCCCGATAATCGAAACCTGTAATCGGCAGTCGGAATTGGCCTCAACACAAGGCGGGGTCCATAGATGGATGGCCGATGATGGATCATGCAATGTCAATGGGGCCCAAGCGTTTAGGTTAACCCACTAGAGAACGATGAGAATGGGCCTATCTAAGCCTAAGGGAAGGTCATAATGTGGATATCCAACCATCATTGCCATCAATGTGGGCATTTGACCAACATTACTCCCAAGGGGTGACTTACATAGGGCCAAACATATAATGGGCCCAAGGCCTCACAGACAATCATGATGTGCCTCATTTAAGTCACACTGGCCTTGTCGTATGTGCCGACATACATTACATTGGGCCTCGAATACACAATAGGTGGCCCTTGTGCCTGGGCCTCAAATATATCATATGAGCCTCATCGCACGGGCCTCAATACTAGGTCTCAAATATCAAGTGGGCCTCATTACATGGGCTTTACAATATAAACGGGCGGGCCTCGTCCATGGGCCAAAATACATCATGATGGGTTGCACCAGTGGGCTTCATGTATATCAAATCGGGCCACACCAATGGGCCTCATAAACATAAAGTGGGTCGTATCGATGGGCCGCACCAACAGGTCACACCAATGGACCTCATAGACATCAAGTGGGCTATATTAATGGGCCGCTCCAATCAAACACATACGTCACGGTGGACCACATCACATGGGCCTAATACACATCATGATGGGCCGCATCACATAGACCTCGACTACATCATAATTGGCCTCATTATGGGCCTTAGATTCATACAGGTGGGCCCTATCATATGGGCCTTCAAGTTATCACAATGGGCTTCATCAAATGGGCTGTAAATGAATCATGATGGGCCTCATACGTGGGCCTTATATACAACAAGTGGACCACACTGCTTGGGCCTCATATGCATCAAATGGGACATGCTACACAGGCCTAACAATACAAATAGGTGGGGCCCCACACCTAGGCCTCAAATACCTCATATGGGCTTCATCACACGGGCCTCAAATACATAATAAATGGGCCCCACACCTGTGCCTCAAATACCTCATATGGGCTGCAATACACGGGCCACACCAATGGGCCTTATGTGCATTAAGTGGGCCACATTAATAGGCAGCACCATAAATAACAGTGAAGAGATTGAAAGATCATCTGTACCGTACAACAAATAATAGTGGGGATAATGATTTTCACCATTTAAATTGTAGGACCCACCACTTTAATTTCCATCTAACCTGATCATAAGGTCACAAAGACTTGGATTAAGAGGAAATAAATCTCATATTGATCCAAACTTTCGTGACCCCGAAAGGGTTTCAATGGTGGAAGTTCACTTAACACTGTTTTCTGCAGTGTGGTCTTTGTGACCATCAGATCTACTTCATTTTTTTCATTTCAGCCCTTAAGACGAGCTTGCTGAATGGATGGATGGTTTAGATCTAACACATCACTTGTGAGACCCACAGAACTACTGAGTACAGCAACTACAATACTGGTGAGAGGTACACCGGCCAATCTACTGTGCGGCACACTAGTGCATTAAAATGAACAGACGGTGTGGATATATAATGCATTCACCAAGGTGGGTCTCACCTTCTGATGGACGGCGTGAATGAACATATATCATGGTGGGCTACACAAAGGCTTGCTGACGTCATATAGTTGTAACATCCCAAAAATTGGGGGTCAGGTAGAAACCCAACTCCCGAGTTCCAGAACATCACTTATACAACATAAATGCTTATGATTGAATGTTGTCTATATTGGTGTATTAAACATAAGTGAGATTAAGCCAAAACAGCATATCATACTCCAGAGACAGTTAAATTAGCAAGCGAAAGACTGTGATAGTATGTATAGCCTATATAAGCTGTTGTATGTCTCCAGAGTGTGAACATGTTACCAGGTAAAATACCTACATGTATACGTCAAAAGTGAACAAAAAGAATATACATGAGTGCTCTAAAAAGATAAAAGGACAAGTGTCAAGGCATCTAATCAACCTCCCTGTAATCCCGTGGATCAGAACACGCATAAAGGAGGAATCTTCCTCATCATCATCAAGTCCGGCTCTGCTTCACAAGCAGCGCCATCATCTGCAACTAAAATAGGGACTGGTGGGTGTCTGGAACACCATCCCGTAACGTAGGAGTGAGTAATGAACTCAGTGGGATAACAGAGCAAAGATTAGCATGTTATCAAATCAATCACGCATTAATAGTAAAGTAATCATCCAAACATTCCTAGATACTGTTGTTAATGTATGCATGAGATGATATGATGGATGCCCTCACTGACATTCTCCCTTATACGGCACCATCTTACGCCCGTGGCATGTTTTCTTCCCGCAGTGCTCCACATCTTCCAGGCAAATGCAATGCGATATGATTCATGATTACCGAGTTGTTATTAGTCCTCTTCATACATCAATATTGGGAAACTAGGGTACCTTGCTTATATCAATCCCAACACAGATCCTGTCTAGGGTCGTCACTCCTAAAAATCACATATGATGTTATATTTTGTAGGTCGCTGCAAGGGCTGCTAGGGCTATTGCTCACACTCGTTGCACCGCTCCCCCATCACCTTATCAATACAGGCCTACTGTACTCTCATTGCTACGGAAGGGTCGTAGCCTCCCGTAGACTCAGAATACGCTCGCGGTCACTACAAAGGGTTCGTCACCTGATCAGTGTAGGCCGATAGCAAGAATATAGTGTCTCATACCACCATAATCTACTTACGAGTAGGGTGCTCACTGGTCACTGCGGGAAGGTTTGTGGCCCCAGCGTAGGCCGACAGCTTGACCACGGTGTCCCATACCACCATGCCCGGCTCATGAGTCTTTATGGATCAAGGTACCATGGTTAATAGGGTTTCCAATGGTAAGTTCAGTACCCTAGGTTCAAGCAGTTATGACTCATACCAGATGAACAATCATCGGCCAGTTGGGTTACTTGACGGGCTCGACTAGTACGAGTGCATCTCAAGCTGGACGACATGAAGTGCATGAAACACTTCACGTGGCTTAACCACTGCCGCCAACCCAAAACACAACTCGCGTTCATCGACGCGTCCTTCATGGAAAATATAAACCAACCACGAATTTACTCTGTTACCGACAGCCTGGACTAAGTATAGTCCCAAACATTTGTGAATCCACTTCATCAATCATATAAGAGTAATGGAAATGCATTATAACAATGTGAGCATGTTAACACATGTTATAACATGCAACTTAAGTAAATCATCTAGCACATGCATTTCTTACATATAATGAAATCATACATATAGCCAACATGAAGGAAATCATTTACATCAGCATATTATTTGAGAATTCAATCTCAAACTATTTCACAACACCATTTAATTCAATACATACTAATACAAACATTTATACAAACACTTAGTCTACACACTTAAGTCTACATAGTGTATGTCGACTCAAAGTGCGCATTTGGGCGAATCTCTTCGCCAAACTGATTATGCACGCATTCCTAATATCGTAAGGTGATAAAAAACCATGTTAATCCTTTCATAAAAATATGGATCCAAATAGTATTTCCTACAAATGACTAAAATGCCCTAAATCTCATATTTTTCATCTGCTTACGAAACAGGAAACAGACAGCATGTTGTACATGTCAAACGACGTTGCCGTCAATAATCAACTATTAAACGACATTGAAAGCTTTGAAATTAGCCAATCAAAGTGTTTAAAATCTGCACCTTTTTCCTTAGAGGTGTATCATTTCGAATGGAGCGTATAAGCTTTGTCTACGTCGAACAGGTGACCTATTTCACAAGTTATATCAGCTACATCGCTAATGGAATCAACGGAACCTTAAATCAGCAAAAGGTTAGGGTTTTCCTTACCTAAAAGTGTGGCAGAATTTCCAGGAAAGTGATCGGGATACGTTGCTTAAGCACGTGAAGTAGTAGCAACAGGTGGCAGAAAAATCTCTCCCACTCTCTCTCACAAACTCTCCCTTTCTCTCTCACTCTTGCTAGGGTTTCTAGTAAATTCGTATGGGTGAGAGAAGTGAGGGTTTAAAGCCCTTTTATAACCTAATTTCTTCCCAAATTAGGCTTGGGAACAATGTTCACTTGAGGTGTAACCAAATTGGGGCTGTACTGGTCCAAAAAGGCATTTCGGGAGGTCTTCTAGCCGAACGCGATCGGACTTAAGCTCTTAGTCGCCAGATGTTGCTCACATCCCATTTTCAAACCAGTAGTGTTCGTAGATTGCACGTGGCGGTCCAGTTTCAGTTCAGCGGTCATCGCACTTAAATCAGGTCTACAAGTCTCCTGATATGAAATAGAAATTTTTCCTGATCCGAGGGTGTAATTTGGCTGAATTCTGACGGTCAGAACGCTTAATAATAACGCGTCAAGTCACGTGCCAGATTTGGATTTAAATTTTCAAATCTAACCCTTTTCTCACTCTCTTCACCCCGTGCTCAATGAAATAGCCTCTGAACGCCGGTTGGGCTTGATTTTCGAAATGATTGTCAAGCCTAGCCATGCGGTCATAACGGTCTAAGATTGTAAGTATCTGACTTTCGACGCGCGGTCTAAATCCAATACAGAGTTTTGGAAGGTTCCTGAGAATAAACCGGTTTAGAGTTTGATCCTAGGTTTCAGGGTATTATAGCGTCTTTGGTTCTATAAGTTTTGGGTATTGTAGAACGTATTTAAAGTGATCAGGGACAATTTCACAGCTATTCTAGCGTAGCGCTAGCTAACTTACACTTAATTTCTACAGGAACTAATCCTAAGTGGTTTCTTTGGCTTTGGATTTGGGTTCTGAGAGGTTACCAAGGTGTTATGGTTGACCTGTCGCTTAAGGACGTCTAATTTCAGGTAGGCGAAAATTCGGGGTGTTACAATAGTGGAGCCTACAGAGCTTGCTGATGGGTGGTTTAAATATAATACATACCACATGGTGGGGTTCCACTGCACGGACGAACTATGTAGCTAAAATAATACATCATGGTTGGCCCCAGAGGGTTTGCTGACGTTAACCAGTAATGGGACCCACCGTCCTGACTTTGGACGGTGTGAATATGAACCACATACATCAGGTGCGCCAAACATCACCCGTCCAGATGGACGGGTGTGGATAGAGAAAAGATACATCAAGGTGGGTCCCATCAACACGTGTGGGATGGTCCACATATCAAAATAGATGGAAAGCTTTGATAAAGCACATACATCTTATATATGGACGGTCTGGACAATCACACTTTAGAGATGACGTCAATACAATGGGCCACCGTCCAAAATGGACGGTCTGGATTAAACGCATACATCAAGGGTCCCACCTCACACGTGTCAGTCCCACGTCACAAGAAAAAATAAAATAAAATAAATTGATTAGATGGTTTGTATACAATACATACTCCATGGCATCCTCACAGCCCTTGCTGCATCAGATCAGCAGCTATACGTCCAACAAATGGACGGCCCAGATGTGGCATACATGTATGAGGTGGGTCCACATGTGTGGGGCCCACCAGCAGTTTTTGGATCAAGCAAATGTTTGCGGTTTCCTTCTCATCTAGGCTGCTGGATGGTGCCAACAGCACTGGACCGTTCAGGCACCTATTGTAAATCAGGAAAGTGAGCCCCACGGTTGGCTAGCATGGGTAAAAAATACATGCTCCATGGTGGGGTCTATCAGGATGGGCCATGCAGCCCCAGAATCGAGATGGTATAGTGTTTTTCCTTCACCCAGGCTGGCCCAAAAATGGGCAGCAAGATAGGCCCTTCTTAGGCCCTTCTCAGTGAATGGGTAGATGGTCCTCACTGAATGGACAGCCTGGTTATCATGTATCATCATGTGGGCCATATATCGTCAACAGCAAAATAAAAGAGTGAGAGAGAGAGAGAGAGATCATTGAGATAGAGGGAAGGACCCTGCCACTATGGGCCCTCCTTATACGATGGATACATCTTGTGTGTCCCAAATCATGTGGACCCTTCATCAAAATCAAATGAAATGAACACCCACCTTATGATCTTCGTCTTCCTTCTTCCATCAACACGTTCAAGAGCTCTAAGGGGTGCGATTCAATGGTTGAGATTGATTTTGGAGGGTAGGATTGGGTGATGGGGAGTGGGCCACACTTAGTTTCTCTCATGGAAGCCATGGACGTCCAAGCTCTCATGGTGCTTGGGAGAAATGAGAGAGAGAGAGAGGAGTGGTGATGGAGTGGAAAGGGATGGGTTCTTTTGACTTTTGTAAGAAAAGAATGGGCTAAGAATGGGTTGCATTGACTTTGGGTAAGGAGAGGTAAGGGTGAGTGATGGCTTGTGATGGTATGTACTTGACTTATGATTGATGTGATTAATGGGACATATCATAGAGATTCTATTGGAATTTGCAAAGCGCAGTGTTTTCCTTGAATTGAATGTGGGCCTACATCTCCTAGACCGAGCATTGTCTTACTGCATGAGATGCGGCGTCGGAACCGCGACAACATTACTATGGCACTGGTACAAGTCTTTGGTCGAGCCAAGTCTGATACACGAGACACATCTTAGGATCGCGAGCAAACGTCGATAATAGATCGCGGGTCATCGAAATTTGACTGGGAGGACTGTGGAAGCCTTCGGAATGATACGGGTTAGGATACAGGTCTTACAATGGGTCTGTCTCAAGACATAGAGTCCAATGGGTGGGGTGGCTTCACCTGATGCTGGCCCCGTCCAGGAAAAACCCTGAGCAAATGAAAAACCTAAAAAAAGAAAGCAGTAGACGCTGTTGCTACCATCCAGAGGACGGTGCAGTAGCGTCCTCTTGTTGAGGGCGAGCTAGGGACGTGATTCCAATTGTAGGCCCCACCATGATGTGTGTTGTTCATCAACACGGTGCATTTGTTGGGTCCCCCTTGGGACAGTGGGCCCCCTAAAAACTCAGCTGTATTTGGGATTCAGGTGGCCTACACGGTAGGAAACAGTGAGAGTGAACGTCTGCCAATGAAACCCTTTTGGATGTCCCATAAGTTTTGGTCCATTATGAAATTTGTTCTTCCTCTGCATCCAGGGCCGTGTGACCTTACCAACAGATTGGATAACAGGTAAACGTGATGGTGGGCCCCACATGAGAACGACCAATGATGCATGTGTTTTATTCACACCGTCCACACCATTAGATAGTGGAACCCACCACGGTGTACGTGTTTTACCCACACGGTCCACTCCATTCACTGGATAGTCAATGGACCCCGCCATGGTGCATGTGTTGCATCCAAACTGTCCAACCATTTTGAAACCTCGTCTCATAACTCGAGACTAAATAATAATAATAATAATAATAATAAATAAATAAATAAATAAATAAAATGAGGCAGATCTTGGTATCAGGTGGACCACACTGCAGTAAAGTGAGGATTAAAAATCTACAATTGAAATCCCTTTTTGAGTTAAAGAAGTTTTAAACCAATATGATACTTTTTTCTCCTCACTGTTCAAGTCATTATGACCTTATGAATAGTCTGGATGGGAAATAAATTTGATGGTGGGCCCTCTAAATTGTAATAGTGTGGATCATTGTCACCACTGCCATTTGTGGTATGGTCCAGTTGATCCTTTGGATATGACGCATTTTTATATAAGTTCCTTAATGATTTTTAACAATTAATGAATGATTTTGAATCAGGCCATTGGTATGGCTCATTTAATGTATTTGGGGCTCACTTGATGAGGCCAATTTGATATATTTGGGGCTCACTTGATGAAGCCCAATTCGATGTATTTGGAGGCCCATTTGACTCGGCCCACTCGACTTGGCTCATTTGATTTGTCCATTTACTCAGCCCATTTGCTGTATATGAGGCCCACTCTGATATATATAAGGCCCATATGATTAGGCCCATCCTGATGTAGTTATGGCCCATTCGTTGAGTCCCACCTTAATATATATGAGGCCCATGTGATATGACCCATTAGGTGTATTTGAGGCCCATGGGTTGAGTCCCAATGGGGTATACACGAGGTCCATTATAATGTGTAATTCTACTATGGTTTATGTAATGATGTTTATAGTGAGCTATGCCTTGGGAGCAATGATGGTTTGACATCCACATTGTAGGATGATGTTGGTTAAATGTTCGCATTGTCACTCTCCCTAGGGCCCATTGTTAGGCTTATACTTGTAGTGTGTATGCCGTCTAGGCCCATCACCACATAACATGTTTAATATAGATCCATGATTCATGATCATATGTATCATATGAATGCCTGATATGAGGAGTGACTGATCATAGCATATGCCTTCGAGCAGGTTGTTTATGAGCTCCTTGATAGGCAGAGTTGCCCTACATGAGCACACGGTACTCACAGAATTGTTACATGTCTAGTAGAATGATTCATGCACTTGCATGTGTGTGATTATGATTATTGTATGCCCTAGCGACATCAGGGTCATAGTCTCCACAGACAGATTATGGATGGCTGGATTGGATATCAAAAATTCTTTTTCTAGCATCGGGGCAACATAGATGTCCTTGGGTGAAAATCTCTAAACCCGATGGTACCAGAGGATGACTCCAACGTCGAGACCGAGTGAATATATGAGTACACGAGGGCCGAATACCAGAAGGTCGCGTCTTCCACTATGTCATGGTTAGCTGGAAAGGAGTGTGGCCTTACTCGTCGGAGGGTAGGGGGCAGTACTAGGCTGAGTTTTACCAGCTCATGAATGGGTTCACTATCGACGTGCCGGATAGGTATTGGAAAACTATTGGCTAGGCAGATGGTGAGGTTTCTTATACTCACTTGGGCTGTGCTGCTAGGAGAGGGGTAATGCCATTTGGAGTGTACTAAACCCTGGTGATTATCCAGAATGAGAACTATACTGATATTTGATGAGTTGTATGAGGATTTGGATGAGGATTGACATGCTTAAGTTGCATCTCGCAACGGATGGTCTTGATATGGCCGATAGCATTCATATCTTACACCGCATAGCCTTGGTACGACTGATTACATTAATGTACTCATCAGCATGATTCTGCATTTCTCTGACCTTGCATTCTAACCACGCTCATATTGCGCACACATTACACCACCCTCTAAGCTTTCTATAAGCTTATGCACGATTAATGCATGCAGGTGATGCCCGAACGCAGCTGTAGTCTCGTCCCAGTTGGTGTGTAGTCGAGCTTTTGGAGTTTTTTATTATTTTTATTATCTTGTATTTTCCTTTCATACTCATTGTACTCAAAGTTTTTTATCATAGTTGATTTTGTGATGGTGTTTTTGTGGTTATTGTTCGTGGGTTATGCTTATGGTTATGCTCATTAAGAATCAGAATCATATTAGAAATCCTCCTCGTAGAATCTCAAGATCGGAATCTAGTGTATAGGTGCTGGGAGCTGAGAATGGGGTACACAAGATGATGTTGGCACTGGATTCGATGATCGGGAATTTTGTGAGCCCGATTTTCAAGTTCGGGGCATGACAGGGTAGAATTTTGGAGGGAGCCATACTACCTATGCCGTTTGGCTCATCAATTTGGTTTTGACCAAACTATTCTAGAAGATTGTGGTTTGGTGACTAGAAGAATGCAGAGTTATGAGACTGGCCCTTATAATTTGGCGATGGTATGGAAACAACTTCTAGGTTGCCGAGTCAGATCTTCTTTTATCGTCACGAGCTATAATCACATTTCTCGTGCCTCTCATAGTCATATGAGATGGTGGGCTCATCAATCATACTTAGTTAGTAGACGCTTGCCTATAAATGAATCCACTTGGATTCCTCCTCCAAGACTTAAAGGACGCAAATTTGAAGAAGGGATAGGCTTTGTTCCAGAGAAAAATCATGCCCCCTTTTCAGGTCATCTTTTCGTCAAGATTTCTATAGAAGATCCCTTTCATGAACAGAAACCTGATAATACTTTGGAAGGATGAATCACTTATGGAGTCATTAGGGATTTTGAAAAATTTCCCGAGAATCGTTCTGAGAGAATAATCGAGGAAGTGACAGAAGCTTCTCCCCCAGCTCAAGAGAATGTTACTGAACCTCAAGATCAACCAGCTCCTTCTCCTGTCCCTAAAACCATTCATCCTAGTCCATCCTCGCCAATGACAAGATCCCCCCCACCTCAGGAAGGGGTCACTATCACCGTTCCTTCACCCCTAGTTAATAAAGATTCTCAACTTGAGAGTAGTAGAATTCCATCTATGAAGGGGAAAGAAATTATGATTGAAGAGGTAGAAGAAGAGAGTTCCAAGACTTCTTTATCTGAAGGTAGTGCTTCCGCTAAATATGATACAACCAGTGAATATGAAGATGATGATTATGAAGATGACAATGTTGACATTGATGGTGAGGAGGATGTTAATACAGAAGGCATTCCAACTGGTGAAGAACATCCTTTACCAACTTCTGAAGTTCAAAAGAATATTAACGTCCCTGTGAGGACTTTGGTTGTCAGAGAAGAGGAAGAGGAGGAGCCTCTAGATTATGGAGAATGCGGATATTCACCAAGTCAGGAGCTTTTGCAGTCTCATATATACATACACATATACTTTGCGATAACTATTTCATTGTTATTATGATATATATGCGTTCTTATTTCAGGTCCTCACGTTGCAGCTACTAGAACAGATAATATTTCTACTGCTGATCTTCCCTCTGCTGCACTAGTAGTCTCTCCATCGGTTTCTTTGACTCCTTTAGTGGCACCAGTAGTGGCGGCTCGTGAAATGATTTTTCTTGAGGAACCAGCTGATTTACCTACACCAACAACTATAAATTCGAGTACTTAGGCCAAAGTGTAACGCCTCAGAAAAATCCATACAGAGACTCGAGTATTAACTCGACTAGAAATCATGTAGGATTAATTCCTTTATAAATTAAGCATTAGTTAACTAGCGCTATGCTAGATTAGCTGTGAAATTAGCACGGATCGCTTTAAATACGTTCTACAAGACCCAAAACTTGTAGAATCAATGACGCTATAATACCCTGAAACCTAGGATCAAACTCTAAACTCGTTTGCTCTCAAGAACCCTTTGAAACTTCGTATTGGATTTAGACCGCGTATCGAAAGTCCGATATCTACAATTTTAGACCGTTATGACCGCTTAACTGGACTTGACAATCAATTTAAAAATCAAGGCCAACCGATGTTCTGAGGGTATTTCATTGAGCCTGTAGTGAAGAGAGTGAGAAAGGGTAAAGATTTGGAAATTTAAATCAGAATCCGGCATGAGTCTTTGTGTGTTATTATTAAGCATTTTGACCGTCAGAATTCAGCCAAATTTCACCCTCGGATCAGGAAAAATTTCTCTTTCATATCATGAGACTTGTAGACTTGATTTAGGTATGATGACCGCTGAACTGAAACTGGACCTCCACGTGCGATCTGGGAACTCTACCGGTCTGAAAACTTGATTTGTGCTGGATCCAGTGTTCATGAACTTAAGTCCAATCACGTTCGGCCAGGGGACCTCCCGAAACGCTCTTTTGGATCGGAACAGCCTCGATTTGGTTATAACTCAAGTATACCTTTGTCCCAAGTCTGTTTCAGTGAAGTTTTAGTCTATATAAGGGCTTGAAACCCTCTCATATCTCTCCCATCCGAATTTGCATAAAACCCTAGATAGAGAGAGAGAGAAAGTGAGAGATTGTGAGGGACTTTGTGAGAGAACTTCCTGCCGATTTCCCCATCTATTGCACGTACCAAAACAACGCATTCAAATCACTTTCCCAGTGATTTCCAACGCACTCTTAGGTAAGAAAACCCTAACCACTTGCTGTTTTATGGATTCCTTCGATTTAATAGCGAAGTAGCTTACGTATCTTGTGCATTAGGTCACCTTTACGCCGTTGACGAAGCGTATACATTCTATTCGAACTGATACGCGCTTAGGGCAAAAGGTGAGGATTTTAGATGCTTTGATTGGCTAATTTCAAAGCTTTCAATGTCATTTAATAGTAGATTATCGACGAGCACGCCGTTTGACATGTAGTACATGCTGTCCGTTTTCCGTTTCGTAAACGTACGGTGATTATGAGATTTAGGGTATTTTAGTCATTTGTAGGAAATACTATTTACATCCGTATTTTGCTGAAATGATTGCCATGGCTATTTGTCATGTTATGATATTAGGAATGCGTGCATGATCGGTTTGGCGAAGAGATTCACCCAAATGCACACTTTGAGTCGACATATGCTATGTAGACTAAAGTGTGTAGACTAAGTGTTTGTATAAATGTTTGTATTAGTATGCATTGTGTAAATGGTGTTGTGAATTAGTTTTGAGATTGAATTCTCAATTAATATGCTGATGTATATACTTTCCATCATGTTGGCTATATGTATTGATTTCATTATATATATGAAATGCACGTGTTGGATGATTTGCTTAAGTTGTAGGTTATAACATGTGACAACATGCTTGTATTGTTGTATTTCATTTCTACTACTCTCATATAATTACTAATGTTGATTTATAAATGTTTGGGGCTATGACCTAGTCCAAGCAGTCGATAATGGATTGAATTCGTGGTTGGCTTCTATTTGCCACGAAGGACGCGTTGATGAACGCGAGTCATGTTTTGGGCAGGCGGTAGTGGTTAGGCCACACGAAGTGTTTTATGCACTTCATGTCGCTCAGCTTGAGATGCGCTCATACTAGTCAAGCCCGTTAAGTAACCCGACTGGCCATTGCATGTTCATCATGTATGAGTCATAACTACTTGAACCTAGGGTACTGAACTTACCATTGGAAACCCTGTTAACCATGGTACCTTGATCCATAAAGACTCATGAGCCGGGCATGGTGGTATGGGACACCGTGGTCGAGCTGTCGGCCTATGATGGGGCCACAAACCTCCATGTAGTGACCAGTGAGCACCTTTGACTCGTGAGACGATTGTGGTAGTATAAGACACTACATTCGAGCTGTCGACCTACTCTAATTGGTGACAAGCCCTTTGTAGTGACCTCGAGCGTATTCTGAGTTTACGGGAGGCGACGACCCTTCCATAGCGACAAGAGTACAACTAGGCCTGTATTGATAAGGTGATGGGGGAGCGGTGTAACGAGTGCGAACAACAGCCCTGACAGCCCTTACGGTGACTTAGAAATGTTACATCGTATGAGATTACTAGGAGTGACGACCCTAGACAGGATCTGTGTTGGGATTGATATAAGGAAGGTACCTTAGTTTCTCAATCCTGCTGTATGAAAAGGACTAATAAGAACCCGATAATCATTATCCATATCGCATTGCATGTGCTTGGAAGATGTGGAGCACTGTGGGAAGAAAGCATGTCGCGGACGCAGATGTGTCGGTGAGGACATTCATCATGTCATTTCATACATATATTAACAACAGTATCTAGGAATGTTTGATTGATTGCCTTACTATTATCGCGTGATTGATTTGAGAACATGCTAATCTTTACTCTATTATTCCACTGAGTTGATCAGTCACTCCCACGTTATGGGATGGTGTTTGCAACATCACCAGACCCTGTCTTAGATGCAAGTGATGAGGCGATTCAGGACGTAGAGCCGGACTACTACGAGGATCAGGGCGAGTTCTCGTATATGTAGTTCGCTAACGGCTTTGCGTAGGTGGCCTGGATCGGCGGGACACACTAGTGGGACCATCCTTTGACATTTATTTTTACTTTATGACATGTATATGAGACTCAGAGATGTATTCATACTTTGGAGATAGTTTGAGATTATTTTATTTTCCATACAGTGATATATATATTCTTCAGTTTTCCGCTTACGTTTTATCATTGGTTCTGGAGTATGAATTACAGTTTTGGTATAATCTTACTTATGTGAATGCTTTAACTCAGACAACATTGAATCATAATCATATTTGTTGCAAAAGTGATGGTCTAGAACTCGGGAGTTGGGTTTCTACACGATCCCCGATTTTCAGGGTGTTACACAGAGCCCCTTCTTTCATTGAAATGATAGGATCTATCCCGTCTTCTGTCACGGAGATGCAATTTCCTAATGTTCAAGTTCCGGCGGAAGGTATAGTCTCTCTTTTCTTCATTTATATCCTCATGTTGATTGCTTTTGTGTTTCTTGTTATGACCGCTTTCTTTTATTACATAACAGGAAATCTTCCTCAAAGTGGCACAACTAGTTCCGACTCCGTGGCTACAGTATCAGACATACCATCTTTCCAGAAGATTCCCGCATACAAGCTATCATTAATGAGGAATTCCATGTCTACAGTAGTTAAAATGTTTAAAGATCCTAAGCAATGGTCGGATTTAAATGCTGTTGTTGACGTTTTGGATGGTGCTGTGAGAATATCTAAGATCAATATTTCTCCTGTACGCAATGCTCTCTTAAGATTTCATAAATCCATAATTGCTTTGAAGTCAGCTGAGACCGTGGTTATTCCACCAAAAATCTTAGAATATGGAAGACAGTTCACATCTTCCAAGGAGAAAATCTCTCTTATTGCATCTACTATTTCCTAATACGAACAGGAACGATTATCTCTCTGGAAGTAATTGTTGATCATTGCTGACAATAGGATTACTATTCAGAATCATATTGCTTTTCTGAAATAAGAAATTTCTCAGTTGGAAGCGCAGGACTTGGAAGCAGAGCTGCATATGAAGAATATTCAAGAGAATATAGGATCTAGTCTGTATTCTATCAATGTTGAGCGATTTGAATTAGCTAGGAGTGAAGAATTAGTAGCCTCTTTGGAGAGAAAGTTGGCTGATTTCCTAGATCATGCCAAAGTTTTTTTTTAAAAAAAGCTAAATCAGAACATGTTGCAGCTCAAACTTATCTCAAGGAAAATCTATAAAGATATTTAGCAGCACTAGGCATGGCCGAAGAGTTATGAGGACTTTGTTTTATCTTCTTTTTATCGTATGTACTCTTTTAAATTGTAAAATATATAGATGTATCATGATGTTTTTGAAGATGTTTTTTTTTTTTTTGTTATTTTTCAATTTCATGTAATTTCTTGTGATTTTCGATGTATGTTTAATGAAGATATCATGATATGTGGATAGATCTCATTGTTCACAACTTTTTGAATCATAGTAAATGCTAAGCATATTTATTGATGCAATCATACAGTATACTTTTGAAGTAACATTAAAAATAAAATAAAATAGCAGTTCACTATGCGTGTTAGTATGGGGTTCCTGTATGATTTTGTTTTGATTGGCGAAGCTAAATTTTAATTTAGTTATATAGCCACACACATAGTTTAAGCTCTTGAGTTTATTGGAGCGGCATAATTTTTTAGACTCATAAGCATATTGGAGTTGGGTCTTACATTATAGTCTCTGTAACTCTCTAGAGTTCACTAGACTTCTCATAGCCTCTATTGAGTTCATAAACCATGATCATTAGAGGGGCCCAGTGAAGCTACCGGGGCCGTGAACTCGATTGGATTTACGAACGGGGTTGGCTTAGTAACTCTCTAGAGTTCACGGGGCTCACAAGGCTACCTTTGGGGTACTAAATCTAAGACGGCCAGTCTATTAATGAGTAGGTTTAAGCCCTTCCTCATGAGTTAGTATTGAAATCAAGCCAGAGATCTAGGGGGGTCTTACGTATGGTTGGCCTATCTATGGACATGACAAAAGATCTCACACTGCAATGCATGTTTTCTTCGTTTATAAGGTCGGACCCATTCATAGGAGGGCAGTTTCATTTGTTCCTCATGACGCTGTCGGAAAGCTATATAAATGACATTCGTGTTATACGTAACTGGCCATTTTTTAGGACTTTTTTTAAAAACCTTTTTAGGACTTTTAGTTGTTGGCTCCATCCGCTACCTGCATAGGTATGCATATGATGGCCTTCACAGGATTTTTAGGGCCACTGGCTTTTCACTGCTGCATGAATGGCGATTTTAATGGGTCTTATACATAGCTGGTCCTTTTTTAGGGCTTGGCTAGGCTGCCTTAAAGATAATAGTAGGTAGCCATCATTGTTGTGAAAATGATAGATATCTCTGGTTGAGATTTATACATCACCACTTCTGCAGCTATCTTCAATGATATTTATGTGTTTTTCATAGAATATCAGCTTGGTGATGATACCAATTTCAAAAAAATTCTTTAAAGCTCACTTAATGATGATAACAATAGTCGCTTTCCTTTTGTAACATTTGTTGATAGGTAATTAACACCATATCCCCCCTTTTGAAAGAGCGATACTTGACTCGTTTATCAAAGGCAGCTGATATATTCTCCTGATACGCTTGCAATCGCTGTTGGACTACCAGGAATTTTTCTTCAAGCAAGTCCAGTTCTTCCAGCCTTACTTTTGCATTTTCATCATCTGTAATTGACTGATGTACTGCCACTCTGAGTGACATAACTTGTCTCTCAATCGGGATGACCGCCTATACACCATAAACTAGCGAATATGGTGTTGCTCTGGTTGTTGTCTGGTGGGTGGTTCTGTAAGCCCATAATGCCTCTTGTAACTTTTTATTCTACTCACGTTTATTTCCTGTCACCGTCTTCTTCAGTATTTTCACTATCATTTTATTAAATGCCTCTACTAATCTATTGGGCGGTGGATAGTAAGGTGTTGAAAATGAATGGTGAATGCCGAATTTCTGATATAACTTTTCCATCCCCCTACTTTTTAAAAGGTGTGCCATTATTAGTGACAATTTTCTTTGGAATATCATGGCGGTATATGATTGCATGCTGAATGAAATTGACCACATCTTTCTCCTTGATGTTGCGCAATGCAATTGGTTTTGTCCATCTGGAAAAGTAATTCGTCGCTGTTAGAATATGTTGTTTTCCTTTAGACGAAGGTGGATTTATGAGGCCAATAACATCAAGTCCCCAAGAAGAAAAGGGCCAGGAGGTGACTGACTGGTGCAGGTCTTTTGGAGGAATGTGTATAATATCCCCGTGAATCTGACATTCATGACACTGCTTTGCATAATCTATCTCATCTTTGAACAGTGTAGGCTAATAGTACCCCTTTCGATGTATCCAATGAAATAAGTTTTGGCCAGCTTGATGTGCCCCACATTCTCCAGAGTGCACTTCTTACAACATTTGACTTACTTCTTATTTATCTAGGTAGCGTAACAACATCCCATTGTAAGATTTTCTATACAACACTTCACTACATATAATAATATGCCTGATCTTTGTCTGATTTGTTGTCTCTGCGCTGGGTCTTCTGGCAAGATATCGTATTTGAGGTAATATACGAAAGGTTGATGCTAATCATTTGTTGTCACTTCCAAACATGATATGGGAAGTGCCTCAACAATTTCATTAATGACCTCTAAAGAGGGCAAAAATCTTCTTTCTTCTAAAGTCACTTGGAGGGGACTTCGATTTGGACAAGACAGAGCTACGGTCGGGCTAGCCAAAGCATCTGCTTTTGCATTTTCAGCTTGCGATACATGCTTGATTTCTACATTGTAGAACTACTCCAATAGCTGATGTGCTTTCCGACAATATGGCAAGAGCTCTTGCTTTTTTATTTCGAATTTAGTCGTCAATTGATTTATGACCAATTTAGAATCCCCAAAGATTTGCAACGTTCTTATCTTCATTTTGTGAGCAATTTCCATCCCTATGATTAGAGCTTTATACTCGGCTTCATTATTTGTACATGAAACACCCAATGTGAAAGAGAAAGGTAATAAGTCACCTTGAGGAGTAATGAATATTACCTCGGCCCCTGCCCCAAATGCTTGAGAAGTGCCGTCGAAATACATTTGCCACGAACTTTGCGACTTGGCCAACATAACCTGTTCATCAGGAAAATCATCACTAATGGTCTCGTTCTCTATTACGGGATGCACTGCTAGGAAATCTACCACTGCTTGTCCCTTTATTAATTTTGCTGACTCATACGTGATTGTATATTCTGAAAGTAGCAGCATCCATTTGGTCAATATTCCTGATAACATTAGTCTTGTTATTAAAAACTTTATCGGATCTGCTCTTGAGATTAAAGTTATGTCAAGAGAGATAATAATGCCTCAACTTCTGCACCACAAATATCAGCGCCAAACATTCTTTTTCAATTGGAGAATAATTGTATTCCGCACCCATCAGATTTTTGTTCAGATAATAAAGAGTGGTCTCTTTCCCAGATTCATTCACCTGCATCAACAAGGCTCCCAATGAATTATCGACCGTAGATATATATAAAATGAGCAACTTCCCTTTTATAAGGGTTGTCAATACTAGCGGCTTTTTCAACAATTCCTTTATTGAGTCGAATGCATTCTGACGGGCTTTGTCCCATACAAACTTTGTTCCTTTCTTCATTAAATGAGAAAAAAACTGACATCTTCTTGCCAGATTTGAAATGAAATGGTGAATGTACGCCAGCTTTCCTTGTAAACTTTTTAATTCTTTCAATGTCTTTGGAGGTGGCATATCCTGAATAGGTTTAACTTTCCCTGGATCGATCTCTATGCCTCTATACCTGATAAGAAAACTAAGAAATTTTCTTGATAACACCCCAAAAGTACATTTAGCTGGATTCATTTTTAGCTGTTTCTTTCTAAGTCGATGGAAGACTAACTCTAAATGTTCACGACGTTCCTGATGATTACCTGACCTGACCACCAAATCGTCCACATAACACTCAACATGGTTGTGCATCATATCTTGAAAGATATTCTGCATTACCCTCTGATACGTTTCTCTGGCATTCTTAAGACCAAATAGCATGACTTTATAACAGTAAATTCCTAGCGAATTTCTAAACACTGATGCTTCTTCGTCTTCAGGCGCCATTCTAATCTGATTATAACCTGTATAACCATCCATGAAGGACAAGACAACATACTAAGTCATACTATCAATCAACAATTCGATTATCGGGAGAGGAAAATCATCTTTTAGGCAAGCTTCATTCAAATATCTGAAATCAACGCACACCCTGATTTGTCTGTTTTTCTTTTTTACTGGGACAATATTCAATATCCACTTGGGATATATTGACCTCCCTGATAAACTCGACTTTTTTCAACTTATTTTCTTCTTCTATCAGAGGAATTAAATCTGGGTGAAATTGCCTATGTGTTTATTTAATTGGCCTTTTCTCTTTGGAAATATTTAACTGGTGCATTGCTACTGATGGTTCCAGACCTGACATCTCTGTGTATGTCCATGCAAAGATGTCTCTGTTCCCTTTGAGAAGTTTAACATATTCCCTTTGAAAATTTTCATCGTTTTTACATGAGTATTTTTCAAGGCTTTATTCTCATCATTCTTTTCCTTCTTTCCTCTAGCAAACCCGTTGTAATAACTAGCGTCTGCGAAGAAAGCTTCGGCCTCTGTATATGGTCTTGCATCGACAATTACCTTCTGCTGTACTCCGTATTTATAGTATTTAAAGCACTGGTGTAAGGTAGAGGAGATAATTCCATATTGATGCATCCATGGCCTTCCTAAGAGAAGATTGTAGGTCGCCATTACATTGATGACATGACAGACAACATCAGTAACCAATTCTCCTATTTCTAAGATTACTATAATTTTTCTGAGTGCGTGCTGCCCATCTTGATTGAAGCCCTATATCATCATTCCACTGGGACACATATTAGAATGGTGATACCCCAATTTGTTCAACATTGTTAGCGATAGCAGATTCACCACAGACCTGTTGTTGAGCATAATCCATTTCCTTACAGTAAATATGGCCCACTATCATCAGCGGTCTATTATGCCCTATGTCGCAGGTCAAATCATCATCAGAGAAGGAAACCACTGGCATACAATCCTGTTGTTTTCTGCACTCATATCAATGATTAATGTTTCTCTGACATCGTGATCGAATAGTGCTTGAATCAGACTTTTTCGCAAATCTTCTGACATCGCTTTATTCTTCTCCTCTTTTGTTATCATCGCGCTTTTCTTCAATGACTTCTTTTCTTCCGACATCAACTTTCTATCTCGGAGGACTTGTCATTCTTCTCCCCGACCGTAGCGTGACCACTACAGCCTGGCCTGTTAATCCATGCTTTTATTTCTCTATTCCTTCATAATTATTTCCTTAAGCTATCACTACATTTACTGTAGCCTTTATATTTCTTTCTTTTTCTTTCTCAATCAATATTTCTCCTCTATCTATCATCCTTTGTATTATTGATTTTATTGTATGAAAATTTTCCATTGAGTGGCCCACCAGACGATGATATCGAAAAAAATCCGTTTCCCTTATTCTTGTTGCATCTTCAGGGCATTTGGATGGAGGCAGCTCTATTGTACTGGCTTTTAGCAGCTGGTTCATCATAGGAACCACATCTTCTTTATCAAACGCGAATCCATCATGGGAGCTAAGAGACCTAAATTTCTTTGCATCAAATCTTGATTCGAATATGTTTTTGGGACAACTTGATTCTTCTTTTTGCCCCGTCCTTTTCTCCCCTACATCTTTCTTTCCTTCTCTTGTACTTTGGCTCCCTTTCTCTTACTCCATTGTTTTCACAATCATTCTGCTAGGTCCTCTCCTTGTGGCCTCTTGACTGAATGCTAGCATTTTTTGAGTCATTAATTCTAAAGCATGGGCTTCAGTTGCTAGGTCTTGGAAAGTCTTGATATCTACACTGGTGATCCCAAATGCAATTCCTATCTTCATGGAGTTCAGACACATCTTGACTTGTTCTTTTTCTTTCGGCAACTGTCTTTATGAGGCCCCCAACGTCTTCCATTTATCTATGAATTTTTCTACATGCTCTCCTTCTCTTTGTCGTACTGAAGCCAATTCTGTAATACTGACATCGTGATCAAACGAAAAGAATTTTAACATGAAAGCATCCTGCATTTGCTCCCAAGTGTGCGTTGATCCTGGAGCCAAATTGGAATACCAACAGAACGCTTTGTGTGTCAAGGATGAGCCGAACAATCAGAGGTAATATTGGGGTACTATGGAGAAATTCCCCATGCTGGTGATGAAGTGCATCAAATGCTCTTCTGGCTATCCATCTCCATTAAATTTTTGAAAATCTAACTGTTTAAAATTTACAAGGAAAGGGACATCTTCTACCTCTCTTAGGTAGGGTGTCCGATATCTGAACCTATTCGCATTTTCACTTTCTCTCTCTATTCCGGTAGCTTCTTCCATTACTTTCATCTCTTCTTGCATTATCACCCTTTTTGTAAGAGCAGACCTGACTGATCCTGGTCCTCGGGGTTGCGAGGCTTCGGGCTATGGTTCTTATCCATTCATATTACCCATCATTAAAGGTGCTATTATCTAAGCCACATTATGCACGAGGGTTGCCAAAGCTTCCTAGAGGTTTTTACATTCTTCCATCAGTATTCTTTGCGCCTGTGCCATCTCAGTCATACGTTCCTTAGCAGTCGACGGAGGTCCCTGACTTGTCTCGGCCATTTGTACGGCTGCTTCTCTGTTTCCGGATGAAGCTGTAGTTGGGGTAGAATATGAATATATCGAGGTGATGGGACCTACGGAAAGAGGGATTTCGTTAGACTTCTTGCTGTTTCCATAGTAATCGGGAGATCAGAGTGATATTGAAGCTGGTGAACCTATAAGTAGCATTTTGCCTTTTTGCTCTCTTATCAGTCAAGCTCATATAGTAGATAGAGCTCGAAAATCATATGTTGTGAGGGGAGGAGCGGACTTCGCTAGGTATAATGCGGGAGGAGCTAGTTTAGGATTTTTCTTCTTTACATTTCACATTACTGGTCCCCTGATTCTTCGTGCAGGCGAGTTTATTCTAGCTGTTGTTGCATTTCTAGCTCTTGTCTTTCTAGATGTAACAACAGTCCAATCTTGATCGTCATTCTGTGTTGTAGGAAGGTTTACCATCTTTTCTTACAGGAGATTGATCTCTGCGATCCAACAATGTACTTGCTGCGTATTCCACTACGAATCTAGTTGTAGTGAAGTAAACGTTCACTTTCTTCATTAAGCTTGCCATTGATTATGAATTGTAGTCTTATCGTCTTCTTACCTTCAAGATAAAACATAAAGCTATAATTAGTATTTGAATGATCTGACATTTTATCTTAGAGATGAAGGGGAGGATGTTCCCATTAAGAGTTGCTATTTTAGCGTCAGAAAGATGCCAAACTACGATGAATTTCTTATAACCTCCTCAATGTAAATATCAAATAAGATAATGTCCCCAGTGGAGTCACCATTTTGTTTCGAATAAGAAACAAATACATTTCATTTTGGGAGATTATCTCATTCAAACATAACAGAGAGAGTGTATTAAGAACCATCATCGTATTATTAATATCGAGTTCATTTACATCCTCTGATATCCCTTGATTCGGAGATAGATTTTTTAGAATATGGAAAATTGATAGAATTTAAATAATTGATCGAAATACCAAATCTGACATCATTTCGTATTGTATTTCAGTCATCTCTTTAAGAGGAATATTGTGTGGATTCGATCGTCTGATCTCCCTTTTCAATGCTTGTACAGAAGGAGAACTGGAGCTTGAGCAATTGTAGAACATCTCGGCCCCTTTATCATTACTGTCTATATGACAGTTTGGTTGCGCGGACCCACGCAACCGATATGGGTTATGTCATGCTCCAAACTTGGAAATCGGGCTCACAAATTCTTGATCGTCGAATCCAGTGCCGATAACCTTTGTAATACCCCATTATCGGCTCCTAGTGCCTATACGCTAGATTCTGATCCTGAGATCCTACAAGGAGAATTTTTTTTCTAATGTATATTTGTCATGTAATAAGCATAACCACAAGTTTACACAATTGACAAAGGCAACATCATCATCACATATCCACTAATATAAACATTTAAATTGTAACATCCCAGATTTTTGCCAACTTGGGATTAGACGTCCTTAGGCAATGAGTCTATCCTAACACTTGATTAACTTCTCAAAACTCAATCCAAAAGTCTCAAATCCTTATTTCCTTCGAAAATCTCACCTTTTACTACTTTATCCTTCAAAATTTTCTAAGAGCTCTCACATTAGACACAAATCTTAAAGTTTAGGTGATGTTGATCAATACTTAAGCTAAAAAGTACTATGAATAGTAAATAAATAAATGAAAAGGGTTTTTAGCCATTAACCTTTTGAAGTCTCACTAAATAAGTAGACTAATTGGATAGATCAGCTTCTCCTACCCCAAAATCATATATTGCATGTCAAATAACTCATCCCAGGTTCTAAAATACACCTATTTCAAATATCAGACGGAAAAACCACCCCAAACAGGTCAGTGGTCGGCGATGCCATCGCCGGTTTGGCGATGCATCGCCGAACTCGTCCGTACAGCGAGTTTCTGTACCCTTTTTTCTGCGCGTTTCTTCGGACTTTGAAAAATCATATCTCCTTCGTTATAACTCCGATTTAGGTGATTCAAAAACCAGATTGAAGCTAAATGAGTCTAGTTTTATATAAAAATATGTGAAAAATATAATAAAATATTTAATATAGTTTAAAGTAGGTCATTGTGAGCAACTTTCTGATAATCACTTGTTGGACAGCTGCTGCTTCTGGAATTTTTAGAATTTTTATACAACTCAAAATCTTATAAAATTTGGAGGAGTTAGGGTAAACTTAATGATGAACCCCTAAAAAAAATAATAAAAATAATATGATACCTATAAGTTCCCAAAATGGGGGATAGAATGGCCCTAGAACCGTATTCTGCCATAATTAAGGTAGAATTTGGTTGAGTACCAAACTGAATACTCAGTAGAATTAACTTGGACCACTTTAAATACGTTCTACCAGACCCAAAGCGAGTGGAACCAATGACCCTATAATGCTCTAAAGCCTCGGATCAAACTCTAAGCCGGTTTGTTCTCGGGACCTCCTTGAAACTTTGTATTGGATCTAGACCGCGCGTCGTAAGTCAGATGCCTACCATCTTAGACCGTTATGACCACTTAGCTGGGCTTGGCAATCGTTCCGAAAATCAAGTCAAACCGATAATCACAGGCTATTTCATTGAGCCCGGACTGAAGAGAGTGTGAATAGGGACATAGTTGGAATTTCAAATTCAAATCTGGCACACAAATTTGACGCATCAGTATTAAGCATTCTGACCGTCAGAATACAGCCAAATTACACCCTTGGATCAGGAAAAATATCTATTATATATCACGAGACTTATAGGCCTGATCTTGGTGCGGTGACCGTTAAACTGAAACTGGGCCGCCACGTGCGATCTGGGAACCCAACCGGTCTGAAAACTGGATGTGTGCTAGATCCAGTATGCATGAGCTTAAGTCCGACCGCATTTGGCCTGGGGACCTCCAGAAATGCCCTTTTGGACCGAAACGGCCCCGATTTGGTTAGGCACCAAGTAAACATTGTTCCCAAGCCTATTTTGGGAAAGTTTTAGGCTATAAAAGGGGTTGAAACCCCCACTCCTCTCTCCCATCCGAATTTGAGAGAAGCTCTAGCTTGGGAGAGAGAAAAAGAGTGAGAGATTGTGAGAGAGTGGGAGAGTTCTTCCCGCCACTTGTGCTACGTGTTGCACATGCTTAAGCAACACTCCTCTACCGCTTTCCCGGCGATTCCACCGCAATCCTAGGTAAGTAAAAACCCTAAATAGTTGGTGATTTGAGTTTTCCTTGTTTCCATAGCGATGTAGCTTATGGATCTTATGTATTAGGTTCCTTATTCGCCGTAGACGAAGCGTATACGCTCCGTTTCAATTTCCGACTCTACAAGACATAAGGTGCGGATAGTAGACGCTTTGATTGACTGTTTTCAAAGCTTTCAATGTCGTTTAATAGTAGATTCTTGACGGCAACGCCGTTTGACATGTACAACATGCTCTCCGTTTCCTGTTTCGTAAATTAACGAAGAATATGAGATTTAGGGCATTTTAGTCATTTGTAGGAAGTACCGTTTACATTCATATTTTGCTGATGTGATTGACATGGTTTGTTGTCGCATTAGGAAGTTAGGAATGCGTGCATAATTAGTTTGGCGAAGAGATTCGCCTGTTGCGCACCTTGGGTCGACATACTATATGTAGACTTAAGTGTGTAGTGTATGTGTTTGTATAAATGCTTGTATTAGTATGTATTGAATTAAATGATGTTATTTGATAGTTTGTGATTGATTTTTCAATTATTATGCTGACCTAAATGATTTTCTACATGTTGACAAAATGCATGATTTCATTACATGCATGGAATGTATGTGCTTGAGGATTTGCTTAAGTTGAATATGCATGGGAAGTATGCCTTGAAGATTTGCTTAAGTTGAATGTTATAACATGTGCTAACATGCTCACATGATATATTTTAATTCCAACACCTTTGTATAGTGTTAATGTAATTCCATAGATGTGTGGGACTTGACTTAGTCCAGGCAGTCGGTAACCGAGCGAATTCGTGGCTGACTGGTCATAGCCACGAACGACGCGTCGATGAATGTGATTCGTGTTGAGAGTTGGCGGCAGTGGTTAGGCCACGCGAAGTATTTCACGCACTTCATGTCGTTCAATTCGAGATGCGATCGCACTAGTCGAGCCCGTCAAGTAACCCGACTGGCCGATGTTTGTTCACCTTGTATGTATCATAACTGCTTGAACCTAGGGTACTGAACTTACCATTGTAAACCCTGTTAACCATGGTACCTTGATCCACGAAGACTCATGAGCCGGGCATGGTGGTATGGGACACCGTGGTCGAGCTGTCGGCCTACGCTGGGGCCACAAACCTCCCCGTAGTGACCAGTGAGCACCTATGACTCGTGAGCAGATTATGGTGGTATGGGACACTATATTCTTGCTGTCGGCCTACACTGATAAGGTGATGGGGGAGCGGTGCAACGAGTGCGAGCAACAGCCCTGGCAGCCCTTTGTAGTGACCGCGAGCGTATTCTGAGTCTACGGGAGGCGACGACCCTTCCGTAGCAGTAGAGTACAGTAGGCCTGTATTGATAAGGTGATGGGGGAGCGGAGCAACGAGTGCGTGCAACAGCCCTGGCAGCCCTTGCAGCGACCTACAAAATATACATCGTATGAGATTACTAGGAGTGACGACCCTAGACAGGATCTGTGTTGGGATTGATACAAGGGAAGTACCTTAGTTTCCCAATCCTGCTGTTTGAATGGATTAATAACAACTTGGTAATCATATCACCATAGCATTGCATGTGCCTGGAAGATGTGGAGCACTCTAGGGAGTGTGGCATGCCGCGGTCGTAAGATGTTGCCGTATGAGGGTGATCGTCGGTGAGGGCATACATCACGTCATGTCATAAATGCATTAACAACAGTATTAGGATTGTTTGATTTACTGCTTTACTATTATCGCATGATTGATTTGATAACATGTTAATCTTTGCTCTATTATTCCACTGAGTTAGCTACTCACTCCCACGTTACGGTCGGTGTTCCGGACACCCACCAGACCTTTTTGTGATTGCAGATGATGGCACGGCCTGTGAGGCAGAGCCGGACTTGATGATGATGAGGAGGATCCCTCCTTTATGCGTGTTCTGATCGACGGGATTACAGGGAGGTTGATTAGATACTTTGACATTTGTCATTTTATATTTTGTAGCGCACTCATGTATATTCGTTTCATCTACTTTTGGAGTATACATGTATGTATATAACCTGGTAACATGTTCACACTCTGGAGACATACAACAGTTTATATATGTTATACATACTATTACAGACTTCCGCTGGTTAATTTAACTGTCTCTGGAGTAGGATATGTTGTTCTGGCTTAATTTCACTCATGTTTAATACATTATCACAGACAACATTCAATCATACATATCTATGTTGCATAAATAACATTTTGGAACTCGGGAGTTGGGTTTTTGCTCGACCCCCCGATTTTCGGGATGTTACAGATGGTATCAGAGCATGATTTGGATTAAATCGGGCCTGGGTTATGGTCACGCGATGCACGCAGTCACTTCCTTTGACTTAGGTGGGTGCGAGAAGGGTCTAGAAACACGTCTAAGATCGCAGATTCGCCGATAGGCGAAGTCTATTAGAATCGATCGCAAGATCGAGTCTGTAATGCATCTCGGGTCGCGTAAGGCAACCCGAATCACTTCTAAGCTGTAGGAAGTCGGGTTGAGATGTCCTATGAGCAGTTTTAAACCGCAAAAGTAAATCCTTGGGCCGTGGGATGACCACGACTCCTGTAATCAATCGCCAGGGCTTAAAAACCCCGTTTCACCAAAAATCTTCAAAATTCCTCCTCTAAACACTCCAATCTTCATTTCTTTCTTATCCATTTCATATTAGGCATCAAACTTAATAATAAAATAATACAAATTAGTACTTTCACAAAATTTTACAGTGAATAGTAAAATTTCATGAAAAATGGCCATAAGGCCATTCTAACTTCACTTTCTTTAGTAACTAAGGATCTAGATAGATGTACTGACTCCTTATACCCCAAATTCATATGCTGCATCATATGGTTTGGTATTCGGGATTTTGAGGTGGACCCGGAGAGCCCCGAACACATATTTGGGCCCATACAGATCAAAGTACAATGAACCAGGGGGTGGGCCATATATTTTTGGACCCCTGGGATCATGGGGGACCAGACCCATGTGGTCCCACCGGCCAACTTGGAAGTTGGCCGGCGATGCCATCGCCGGTCGGGCGATGCATCGCCGACCGGTGGGGCCCATTTAGCACGAAAGTTGGGCGCACGCCCTATTTTGGGTAGTGTACCCCTCCCATGTAGGTCCCGTCCATAGAAAACCCCAAATAGGGGTACTTCCTTCACAAACAGTCCCTTCCCTAGTCCCATTTTCATTTTTTCAGCAACTATCTCCAAAAATCCGTGATTCCAAACCACCCTAGACCCATCTTTGGCCAAAACCGACCATCATCCATCACTTCTTTGGAGTTTGCAGCCCTTCCTCTTGGAGATTTCGTCATTTGGAGCTTCAAAAACCCCCAAATCGAGCTGAATTCGTGAGGTGCTCCATTCCCCTTTTTCGTTTCCATTTCTCTCTGAAAATGCATCCTAGGGGAGCTTGAAGTATCCCTCTACAATGCCTAGATTTCGTTCTGTCCATTTGGACAACGATTTCTTTGCATTTCCTCCTCCATCGCCCGACTCGAACTAGTAATCTAGATTCAGGTATCGCGGGTTGTAGTTAGTCATTTCCTGTTTTAAGTTGTGTTTTGTAAGCCTGATAAGGCTAGTAGTTTACCTATGTTGCTGTAGAAGCTGACTGACATAGCTCCCATGTACTTTTTGTCATGATACTTGTAGGGAGATATCCCTTGTATTATGATAATTTTGGGTTTAATGAAATGCATGATGCTTTTCGACTTATTATATGAATGTTTGTGTTGTGGTTTGGGCTTAATGTAGCCAAAATTTGTGGAATGGAGTGCATGCCGTCTCATTTCACTGTAAGGTATCGTCACTGAAAGGTATCCCGGGATTCAGCCTACAAATTAGTTTTTATCCCACCCCACCCTCCTACCAAGCATGCCACTTCCAATCCCGCCATGGGACTAGGAATGCGGTTCCATTTAATACAACTAAGCGCTACCGGCCACATAGGCCCTAGGCGTTTGGAACCTAATGTTAGTACTCCTAGATTTGAAGGATCTGACGACATAAGAAATCCAATTTCATTTAGATAATCTTGACCCTAAGCAATAGAAGACTTCCCTGTAGTAGAAATAGTATGGAACCATTTAACGTACAAACTTCGGCTTTGGATTATAACTATTGAGTTATAGACTAGGCTACTAGTTGTCTTAGGCAGTGTAAGGCCTAAATATGCTAAGGGATAGTAGGTTAGATTTGGTAGAAATGGGACTCCCTTCCTTCGGTAGATCCCTTTATGGCTTATAGACTTCTATTGTTGCCCATAGGAAGGAACCATACACTCTCAGGGAACATTTATAACTCCCTCAGATTGAACTTAGAATGTACTAGCACGCCCCTTAGAATTGCCTTCCCCAAGGGCTTATTGCATTCGGGAATGCGGAATAAAGGAACTACATGTGAGCGATGTATTCGCGGTTTGAATCGACTTCCTAATCCAAGTGGTTACCAATAGATCCAATGCTCTGATCAAGCAGAAGATCGGCATCGACTCGGATTAAGAATTGATACAATAAATCTTCTGTTCTAGCTAGACAGAAAGTCTATGTATCCGGCTCAGACCCACTACACAACTTTTCTTCCGTGTTGGCTCGACCACCTACAACCACAAGTTCTTGCTTTGCCCTTGATAAATGTTAAGGACTTAAAGCCAGTAGAGAATTCGACATCTTGCCACCAACTCATACCTACCCCTGAACTTAACCACAATAGAGATTAGGCTCATCTCTATGATAATAAGTACCAATGCCATAGAACGCATCATTAGCAAGGAAAACCATGTAGAGAAAGATTGTTTCCATTTTAGGTTAAGGATAGCCCCTAAGTTGCGCCTCGTTCCGATATACGGATCGATGTTAAGATTCTTCAACCTTAAGTAAAACCAAGTTTTAAGGGGGGTAGAACGTATTGAGTCCAATCCAGTTAGGTTAGTCAACGCTACTGTTCGATCAGAGTAGCGCAGCGGTAGCGTGGTTAGGCTCTTCCCCACTGGCCCAAGATCGAAACCTTTGAGTTAGGTTATACATAAAGGTTAGGTCGTTAAATAAGATTTGAACCCTTCCTTACACTGTCAAGACTGAAGCCCAGCTAGGTACTCTTTACCCTTCGCCAATGTCGGGGACGACATTGTGTTTTAAGGGGGGTAGATTGTAACATCCCAGATTTTTGCCAACTTGGGATTAGACGTCCTCAGGCAATGAGTCTATCCTAACACTTGATTAACTTCTCAAAACTCAATCCAAAAGTCTCAAATCCTTATTTCCTTCGAAAATCTCACCTTTTACTACTTTATCCTTCAAAATTTTCTAAGAGCTCTCACATTAGACACAAATCTTAAAGTTTAGGTGATGTTGATCAATACTTAAGCTAAAAAGTACTATGAATAGTAAATAAATAAATGAAAAGGGTTTTTAGCCATTAACCTTTTGAAGTCTCACTAAATAAGTAGACTAATTGGATAGATCAGCTTCTCCTACCCCAAAATCATATATTGCATGTCAAATAACTCATCCCAGGTTCTAAAATACACCTATTTCAAATATCAGACGGAAAAACCACCCCAAACAGGTCAGTGGTCGGCGATGCCATCGCCGGTTTGGCGATGCATCGCCGAACTCGTCCGTACAGCGAGTTTCTGTACCCTTTTTTCTGCGCGTTTCTTCGGACTTTGAAAAATCATATCTCCTTCGTTATAACTCCGATTTAGGTGATTCAAAAACCAGATTGAAGCTAAATGAGTCTAGTTTTATATAAAAATATGTGAAAAATATAATAAAATATTTAATATAGTTTAAAGTAGGTCATTGTGAGCAACTTTCTGATAATCACTTGTTGGACAGCTGCTGCTTCTGGAATTTTTAGAATTTTTATACAACTCAAAATCTTATAAAATTTGGAGGAGTTAGGGTAAACTTAATGATGAACCCCTAAAAAAAATAATAAAAATAATATGATACCTATAAGTTCCCAAAATGGGGGATAGAATGGCCCTAGAACCGTATTCTGCCATAATTAAGGTAGAATTTGGTTGAGTACCAAACTGAATACTCAGTAGAATTAACTTGGACCACTTTAAATACGTTCTACCAGACCCAAAGCGAGTGGAACCAATGACCCTATAATGCTCTAAAGCCTCGGATCAAACTCTAAGCCGGTTTGTTCTCGGGACCTCCTTGAAACTTTGTATTGGATCTAGACCGCGCGTCGTAAGTCAGATGCCTACCATCTTAGACCGTTATGACCACTTAGCTGGGCTTGGCAATCGTTCCGAAAATCAAGTCAAACCGATAATCACAGGCTATTTCATTGAGCCCGGACTGAAGAGAGTGTGAATAGGGACATAGTTGGAATTTCAAATTCAAATCTGGCACACAAATTTGACGCATCAGTATTAAGCATTCTGACCGTCAGAATACAGCCAAATTACACCCTTGGATCAGGAAAAATATCTATTATATATCACGAGACTTATAGGCCTGATCTTGGTGCGGTGACCGTTAAACTGAAACTGGGCCGCCACGTGCGATCTGGGAACCCAACCGGTCTGAAAACTGGATGTGTGCTAGATCCAGTATGCATGAGCTTAAGTCCGACCGCATTTGGCCTGGGGACCTCCAGAAATGCCCTTTTGGACCGAAACGGCCCCGATTTGGTTAGGCACCAAGTAAACATTGTTCCCAAGCCTATTTTGGGAAAGTTTTAGGCTATAAAAGGGGTTGAAACCCCCACTCCTCTCTCCCATCCGAATTTGAGAGAAGCTCTAGCTTGGGAGAGAGAAAAAGAGTGAGAGATTGTGAGAGAGTGGGAGAGTTCTTCCCGCCACTTGTGCTACGTGTTGCACATGCTTAAGCAACACTCCTCTACCGCTTTCCCGGCGATTCCACCGCAATCCTAGGTAAGTAAAAACCCTAAATAGTTGGTGATTTGAGTTTTCCTTGTTTCCATAGCGATGTAGCTTATGGATCTTATGTATTAGGTTCCTTATTCGCCGTAGACGAAGCGTATACGCTCCGTTTCAATTTCCGACTCTACAAGACATAAGGTGCGGATAGTAGACGCTTTGATTGACTGTTTTCAAAGCTTTCAATGTCGTTTAATAGTAGATTCTTGACGGCAACGCCGTTTGACATGTACAACATGCTCTCCGTTTCCTGTTTCGTAAATTAACGAAGAATATGAGATTTAGGGCATTTTAGTCATTTGTAGGAAGTACCGTTTACATTCATATTTTGCTGATGTGATTGACATGGTTTGTTGTCGCATTAGGAAGTTAGGAATGCGTGCATAATTAGTTTGGCGAAGAGATTCGCCTAGTTGCGCACCTTGGGTCGACATACTATATGTAGACTTAAGTGTGTAGTGTATGTGTTTGTATAAATGCTTGTATTAGTATGTATTGAATTAAATGATGTTATTTGATAGTTTGTGATTGATTTTTCAATTATTATGCTGACCTAAATGATTTTCTACATGTTGACAAAATGCATGATTTCATTACATGCATGGAATGTATGTGCTTGAGGATTTGCTTAAGTTGAATATGCATGGGAAGTATGCCTTGAAGATTTGCTTAAGTTGAATGTTATAACATGTGCTAACATGCTCACATGATATATTTTAATTCCAACACCTTTGTATAGTGTTAATGTAATTCCATAGATGTGTGGGACTTGACTTAGTCCAGGCAGTCGGTAACCGAGCGAATTCGTGGCTGACTGGTCATAGCCACGAACGACGCGTCGATGAATGTGATTCGTGTTGAGAGTTGGCGGCAGTGGTTAGGCCACGCGAAGTATTTCACGCACTTCATGTCGTTCAATTCGAGATGCGATCGCACTAGTCGAGCCCGTCAAGTAACCCGACTGGCCGATGTTTGTTCACCTTGTATGTATCATAACTGCTTGAACCTAGGGTACTGAACTTACCATTGTAAACCCTGTTAACCATGGTACCTTGATCCACGAAGACTCATGAGCCGGGCATGGTGGTATGGGACACCGTGGTCGAGCTGTCGGCCTACGCTGGGGCCACAAACCTCCCCGTAGTGACCAGTGAGCACCTATGACTCGTGAGCAGATTATGGTGGTATGGGACACTATATTCTTGCTGTCGGCCTACACTGATAAGGTGATGGGGGAGCGGTGCAACGAGTGCGAGCAACAGCCCTGGCAGCCCTTTGTAGTGACCGCGAGCGTATTCTGAGTCTACGGGAGGCGACGACCCTTCCGTAGCAGTAGAGTACAGTAGGCCTGTATTGATAAGGTGATGGGGGAGCGGAGCAACGAGTGCGTGCAACAGCCCTGGCAGCCCTTGCAGCGACCTACAAAATATACATCGTATGAGATTACTAGGAGTGACGACCCTAGACAGGATCTGTGTTGGGATTGATACAAGGGAAGTACCTTAGTTTCCCAATCCTGCTGTTTGAATGGATTAATAACAACTTGGTAATCATATCACCATAGCATTGCATGTGCCTGGAAGATGTGGAGCACTCTAGGGAGTGTGGCATGCCGCGGTCGTAAGATGTTGCCGTATGAGGGTGATCGTCGGTGAGGGCATACATCACGTCATGTCATAAATGCATTAACAACAGTATTAGGATTGTTTGATTTACTGCTTTACTATTATCGCATGATTGATTTGATAACATGTTAATCTTTGCTCTATTATTCCACTGAGTTAGCTACTCACTCCCACGTTACGGTCGGTGTTCCGGACACCCACCAGACCTTTTTGTGATTGCAGATGATGGCGCGGCCTGTGAGGCAGAGCCGGACTTGATGATGATGAGGAGGATCCCTCCTTTATGCGTGTTCTGATCGACGGGATTACAGGGAGGTTGATTAGATACTTTGACATTTGTCATTTTATATTTTGTAGCGCACTCATGTATATTCGTTTCATCTACTTTTGGAGTATACATGTATGTATATAACCTGGTAACATGTTCACACTCTGGAGACATACAACAGTTTATATATGTTATACATACTATTACAGACTTCCGCTGGTTAATTTAACTGTCTCTGGAGTAGGATATGTTGTTCTGGCTTAATTTCACTCATGTTTAATACATTATCACAGACAACATTCAATCATACATATCTATGTTGCATAAATAACATTTTGGAACTCGGGAGTTGGGTTTTTGCTCGACCCCCCGATTTTCGGGATGTTACATAAATACAATGCTGAAAGGGAAATATATATGTCAAAGCCAAAGCTCTAGAAGTCAACTATACGCTTCGAGCTCCACGCTGCTACAACCTAACATCACCTGCACACATCTATCATGCATAAGCTTATAGAAAGCTTAGAGGGTTGTGAAAGTGTGTATACAAGCTAAGTGTCAAGTATACAATACAATGTCATAAATCATACAATGGAATAAATGAAAATACTGACAAGATACGATATCAGAGTAAGCAGAAATATATTGGTAAGTCCATGAGTCATATAATATCAGAATATGCAATAAAGATCGGCTATGCAAATACGAAATCATAAAGAACTAAATATCAGATGTCGAGGATACAATGTAATATGTTAATCCTACTAAGTCCGTCTAGGCCATATAAGTGCAGAAACATAGTAACCTAAAATGCCAAGTACTGCGGATGCAATGTAATATCGGTGCGAATGAAATGACCAAGCTGGTGTGAAGTCGGGATGATAGTACGTAGTATCGTAGGCTACGCAATCCATCAAAAGGAACTTCTATCCAAACCAGTCTCATACCTAAATTTTGATAGTTAGAATTAATGTGATAAACTCCCGATCTCAGGTTAGTCGCACACCCTAACCGAAATCCTGGCCATTATGAAGGTACACATAATAAATAATTGTGCACCATTAGCCTGAGTTGATAATGAATGAATGAATGAATGAGTATGCAACTCCTGTTCAATAAGTTCACATATCAGTACGGTTCCTCTCTATGATCATCACCGGGGTCTAGTATACTCTACTTCCAAATCGCCGCCCACTGACGCGCGACCATGCAAGTGGAAGAGACCTCACCATCTGCCTGGATAGTAGTCAGCCAATATCTACTCGGCACGTCGGTAGTGGACCCAATCACGAGCTGGTCAAACTCATCCTAGCAATGCCCCTACTCTGGGGCGGGTAAGGCCACACTCCCTCCCAACCGACCACGACACAATGGAAGACACAAACTCCTAGTATTCGGCCCTCATGTGCTCATATATATTTACTCAGTCTCGACGTTAGGACATCTCCTAGCCACGGAGGTTTCAGGATTTTCACACATAGACATCTATGGCGCTTGTATATTAAAACTAAACATTTTCGGTGTCCCATCTAGCCACCCACGATATGCCTGTGAATGCTACGACCTTGATATCGCTAGGGTGTATAGTAGTCACAACACATAATGCAAGATGCATGAGTCATACATTCTAGTCATGCATCAATCTTACGCATACTGTGCACTCATGTGAGATAACCTCCACCTATCAGGAATTCTCATAACAACCTATCCAATGACATATGCAATGGTCAACCACATCTCATAACAAACATGTAGATGATGCATATGGGCATGTATCATGATGTTATATTGTCACATACTCGCAATCGGTATTAAGAATCGGCAACAACAATTAGCCTCGACAATGAGAAAATTTAACCAACATTGCCCCCAAGGAATGACCCACATAGAGCATAACAAATAGTGGACCCATGGCCTAGCACAAGGGCCTAATATACAACACCATGGGCCTTACTCAAGAGCTTAATACACGTCACGATGGGCCTAATATACATCACAATGGGCTTCATTGCCTGACCCTCAAATGCACCATAATGAGCCTCATCACATAGACCTTATATTCATTACATTAGGCCTTAAACACGAGCTAAATACACTTCCCAGCAGGCCTCAAATACGGGCCGTATATACATCCACGGGTCTTGACAATCACCCTCAGTAATTAAAATCAGCCTCAACAATTGGCCTCGATAATCGGAATCGACCTTGTTAATCGGCCTTGATAATCAGAATCAGTCTCATCAATCAGAATCGGCCTATACAGTCAGAATTAGCCTCGAGGAATGGAATCGGCCTCGACAATCTGACTCAACCTCGACAAATAGAATTGGCCTTGATAATCAGAATTGGCATTGACAATTGGAATTGGAATCACCCTCGACAATCTGAATCGGCCTCGATAATTAGAATTAGAATCGGCCTATACAATCGACCTCGACAATCGGAATCGAAATTGGCCTCGACAATCGGAATCGGTCTCGATAATCGGAATCAGAATCATCTTATACAATCGTCCTCAACAATCAGAATCAGCCTCAATAATCAGAATTGGTATCGGTATTGACAATCAGCCTCGACGATCGAAATCGGAATCGGCCTCAACAATTGGCCTTGACAATCAGAATCAAAATTGGCCTCAACATTCAGCCTCGATAATTGGAATTAAAATCGGTATCAATAATCAAAATCAGAATCGACCTAAATAATCAGCCTCGATAATCGGAATCGGTATTGACAATCGGAATCGACCTCGACAATCAGAATCAGAATCAACCTCGACAATTAGAATTAGCCTCGATAATTAGAATCAGAATCGCTTTATACAATTGGCCTCAACAATCAGAATCAAAATCGATATCGAAAATAGGTCTCGACAATCTGAATCAGAATCGGCCTCAACAATCAGCCTCAACAATCAGAATCAGAATCATCCTCGACGATCAGAATCAACCTTGATAATTGGAATTAAAATTGGCTTCCACAATCAGAATCAACCACAACAATCAAAATCGACCTCGACAATTAGCCTCAATAATGGGAATCGGCCTTAACAATCGAAATCGGTGAGAATGGGCTTAATAAGGCCTAAGGAAAGGTAATAATGTGGACCTTAAATAATCATTACCCAACAATGTGGCCATTTAACTAACATTGCTCACAAGGAGTGGCCCATATAAACATCATTACATACATCATGGTGGAATCTCATATCACAATGGGCCTCATATACATCACATTCGGCCCATACAAAGGCCTCACATACGTCTCATTGGGCCTCATATACATTAAGTGGGCTGCATCATGTAGGCCGCTTCAATGGGCCAACATACATCAAATGGGTCACATCATATGGAGCTGCACCAATGGGCCCATATACATCAAGTGGGTCGTATGATGTGGGTGCTCCAATGGGCCAACATGCATCAAATGTGCCACATTATATGGGCCGCACCAATGGTCCCATATACATCAAGTAGGACGTATCAACGGGCCACACCAATGGACCAACATGCATCAAATGGGCCACACCATATGGGCCACACAAATGGCTCCATATACATTAACTGGGTTGCATCATTGTAAGACCCGTATCTTAGTCCGTACCTTTCCGTAGACTTTCGAGGTCTTACCGATCGAATTTTGACAACCTTCGACCCTTAACCGATATTGATGCGTGACCCTGATTCATGTACCGACAACCCGAGTCGACTCAACCCGAGACCAATACCATAGCGATCGCGCCGTCGTTGCGGTTCCGATGCCGTGACTCGCGCGCCGAGGCGATACCCTGGTCAAGAGTTGTAGACCGACGTTCGGTGCGAGAAAACGCCGCGTGTTGCAAAAACTAAGAGAATCTCTATGATGTGTCACATCAATCACATCAATCCCATCAATTAATCAATCCATCAAGCCATCACATGTCAAGTACAGATCACTTTCATCCCTTTTCCTAAGCAAGCACAAAAGTCTTCCAAAACCATACCTCTCTTACACAAAAAGCCACAAAAGTCAAGCTTTTCTTACACCTCCCATACTTCTCTTACACAAAAGCCTCAAAAGTCAATACTTTCTTACACAACCATCATTCATCCATCCATCCATCTCTCTCTACATCACTCTCTCTCTTTCTCATTTTCTCATCTCAATCCTAAGCAACAAAGAGCTCCATACGTATGGAGTTTTCCAAACTCTCCTAAGCTCCAAGTGGCTCACCTCTTCATCCCAAGATCTCTCATCACAACCCTCCATTCTTCATCTCATCCATTGAAGTTAAAGCTAAGGTGCCAAGGAATCCCTTGGAGAAAGAAGATCGGACGGTGGGTGCCTCTTTAGGGTAGTTTCTTTCTTATTCTTATGATGGGCCAAATGAGACCCACCGATCAATGGTGTGGATCTCGCTTGGGACCCTAAGTTGTGGCCGATGGACCACTTGGATCATCATGATCATTCCATGATGGGGCCATTCTCCATGGACCCCATCAAGATATTTATTTCATTTAGAAAGGTCATCTAGACCGTTCATATCGGTGGGGAATGAATCTCCACCGTTGATTTACATTTTTGATGGTCCCATGTTCAAAGGGATCCGTTTATTGTATGTTTTCATTCAAGGGAGGGCTCATAGTGGCGGAGCCCTCCATCACAAGGCGTGTCCCACTCTCCATGTCTCTCTCTCTCTCTCTCTCTCTCTCTCTCTCTCTTTTATTTCTTTTATTTTATTTTATTTTATTTTATTTTATTTTTTATGCAATAGGATTGTGTGGCCCACTTGAATGGATCCCACCTTGAGATTTATTTTGTGCAAGTTTTTATTTAAGTGGGGCCCACCATATACGTTGTACCCACATCACCCATCCGTGGTGGCCCACTCCATCAGGGCCCACCACATTGTATTTCTTTTAAGGGACCAAAACTATCCAGCGTCTGGGACGCTAGACGTTTCAAAAGAAAAAGAGAAAAAGGGAAAGAAGAAAAGAAACTTTTGGGTGGTCCACTTACTTAGGCCCCACTGTGATACTTTTAAACAATCCAAGTTGTCCATCCTCTTACCTACAGTGTTTTAGCCGTTGGGTAGAAGTTTGGGGCTGATTGGAAGACCTAATGGGCCATAGCATCAAAGAATACATCACTACCATTCAAGGATCCTTTTTCTTATTTTATTTCATTTTCTTTCATCAAAAAAAATTCAAACTCTAGACTCATTGGATCGGTCTTGAGCCACTGAAGCCAATGGACGGGGTGGATCTGCTGGATGTGGGCCCCAAATGCAAAAAACCCCAAAAATAAGGGTTTTTAATTTTTTTGTTAAAATATTGTAAAGAGACAAAGCCTCTGACGCTGCAGCAGGAGCTGCAGCAGGCGAGCGGGCGGGCTGCCGGGCAGCCACCCATGGCTGCTGCCGTGGGCCCCACATGATGTATATGTCTTATCTACACCGTTCATGAGGCGGGTCTCCTCCTCAGGTGGGCCCCCTCCAAATTTCGGCTCGATCCAGAACTCGGGTGGCCCACACCACAAGAAAAAGTGGAATTGTATATCTGCCATTAAAATCTCTTTTGGGGCCCATAGAAGTGTTCGATCAAGCTGAAATTTATATTTTCCCTTCATCCAGGTCAGAGTGACCTTATGAACAGCTTGAACGACATCTAGGCATTTGAGTGGGCCCCACATGGGACCCACGATGATGCATGTGTATTAAGTCCACCGTCCAGTGGACGGTGGCACCCGCCTTAATGTATCTGCTCTCCCACCGTCCAGTGGACGGTGGGGCCCTTGGAATGTATGTGTGGTCCTCACTGTCTAGCGACAGTGGGACCCACCATGATGCACGTGATGCATCCAGGCCGTCCATCCCCTTGGTGGGATCATTTTTAAAGCCTGATGCTATTGGTTGGGTGGGCCACTCACATATGGGTTAGGCCATTTGATTTGTAATAGGCCTATGGGCTAGGCCCATTTGAATTTCAAAAGGCCTATGGGCTAGGCCCATTTGATTTATGAAATGCTTATGGGCTAGGCCCATTTGATTCATTTAAGGCCTAAGAACTTAGGCCCACTTGTTGTGTTGCAAGTCCATGGGACTAGGCCCATTTGATGTACTTCAAGGCCCATGAAATTAGACCCTTTTGTTGAAATTCTAAACCCATGAAAGTAGGCCATTTGATATATGTAAGGCCTAGGGGTTTAGGCCCACTTTGATATGCATGCAAGGCCTAAGGATTAGGGACCATTTGGCGTACATATGAGGTTCAATTGGTGTGGCCCATTCGTTACCTTTAAGACCCATGAGTTAAGCTCATTTGATGCAGTCTAAGGCCCACGGATTTTGACCCATTGCAATGCACATAAGACCCATTGGTATAACCCATTTATGTGGCCCATCTGATGAATAGAAGGCCTATAAGATATGGCCCATTTGATATATATGTAAGGTCCAATGGGAAGAACCTACGGTCCATTGCAATGTGTAAATCCATTACACACTAAGTACCGATGTTTACAAAGATCGTGCCTTGGGAGCAATGTTGGTTTGACGTCCACATTGCGAGTGTAATGTTGGTTGGATGTCCACATTACGACTCTCCTTAGGGCCCATTACTGGGCCGTACTTGCTGTGTTTCGGCCGTCTAGGCCCATCTGCGTCGTAAGAATGGTTCATCACTCATTTACATGTTTAGTATAGTTTCGTGACCCATGATCATACGCATCATATGTATGCTTGATATGAGGATTGACTGATCATAGTATATGCCTTCGGGCAGGTTGTTTATGGGCTCCTGGTTAGGCAGTGTTGCCCTACATGAGCGCACGATATGCGCAGGATTTGTTACATGACTGGATAGCATGAATCATGCATTTTGTATTTGTGTGACATGAGTATTGTACGCCCTAGCGACATCAGGGCCGCAGCCTCCACAGACGCATCGTGGTTGGCAGGATTGGATACCGAAAATCTTGTTCTACATGGAGTACTATAGATATCCCTGGGTGAAAGTCCCTAAACCCTTATGGTACCAAGAGGTTGCTCCAACGTCTAGACCGAGTGGGTAGATGAGCGTTGAGTGCCTATTACCAGATGGTTACGCTCTTCACTTTGTTGTGGTCAGTTGGAAGGGGGTGCGGCCTTACCCGCCCGAGAGTAGGGGTAATGCTAGGCTGAGTTTGACCAGCTCGAGAAATGAGTCCAATATCGATGAGTCGCGCCCGATATTGACAGATGGATAGTGAGGTCTCTTCCACTTACCTTATTGCTCGCGATGTGGCGGTAATCTGGTTTAGAGTGTACTAGACCCCGGTGATATCCCATATTTGAGCTATATTGATGTGTGGACATAGATGAAGATCTGTATGCTTGAGTTGCATTGTACATCGCATGGCCTTAGGATGGCCGATACCATTCATGTCTTGCATCGCATAAGCCTTGGTATGGCTTATGATATTATAGATCCATCTGCATATTTTGCTTTACTCCGACATTACATGTTCATATTACTACCTTGCGCACACACTTTCACCACCCTCTAAGCTTTCTGTAAGCTTATGCAAGACCGTTGCGTGCAGGTGACGTTGGATCGCAGCAGCGCTGAGGCAGGAGCACGTTGCAGAGCATTTTGGAGTTTGTATTCTTTACCATTGTATTTCCCTTTATGCTCATTGTACTTATTATGGATGCGTCCCACGTAGGTGTGGATACGATATAATGATTGGGGTCCCATGTGTGGCCACCACGTATTGCTGCTGCATGTATGACAGTTGTATGTCAGGGGTCCCATCGTCTTGTGGTGTGGATAAAACACATACATCAACCATCATGCACCGTCCAGATCCATCTGGACGGTGTTGACATTCATACATTAAAGGTGGCTCCCACATGGGCGTGGCTCACCTAGATATATATATATATATATATATATATATATATATATATATATATATATATATATATGATATTAATATTATATATATATGATATATTATAATGCCCACTAGTCTGGCGTTGCAAGGCATTTATCATGCCATTCTCATTCACACTGTCCAGGAGGCTGGACGATGTGGACAAACCTCATACAACATGGTGGCTTCACATCCAATGGGCCGTGCATTGGGATCAAGATGATATTTGTTCTGGCCAATGCATCCATCTGGTGGGTCTCACAAAGGTGGATGGTATGGATAAAATATATACTTCATGGTGGACCACACATACACCATCATCGATACAAGAGAGGGGGAAAGAGAAATGGTGAGATGGAGGGACCCTTCTACTGTAACGACTTAAAAAATTCTGTACCAAGGATCGAGTACCACCTCGATCGAAAATCACTTAGGATTAATTCTCTTAGAAATAAACATAAGTTAATTAGTGTTAAGCTAGACTGGTTATGAAATTAATACTGTTCGCTTTAAATACTTTCTGCAAGACTTGAAACATGTGAAATTGCTAACGCTATAATACCCTGAAATCTAGGATCCAACTCTAAACCAGTTGTTCCCGAGAATGCTTTGTAACTTCGTATTGGATCTAAACCGCTCGTCGAAAGTCTGATATCTATAATCTTAGACCATTATGACCGCTTAGTTGGACTTGACCATCATTTTCAAAAATCAAGCCCAAACGATGTCCTAAGACCATTTTATTGAGTCCGGAGTGAAGAGAGTGAGAAAAGGAAGATATTTAGAAAATTAATTACATTTTTAAGTAATTTGGCACGTGTCACTTGTGTGACATTTCTAAGCGTTCTAACCGTTAGATTTCGACCAAATTTCACCCTCGGATCAGGAAAGTTGGCCCTTACATGTCCAAGTACTTGTGGCCTTGATCGAAGTTCGATAACCGTTGAATTGAAGCTGGTCCGCCACGGATGATCTGAAAATTTGATCAGACTAAAAACTTAACTTACTAAAGATCCGATGCTAGTGAGCTTAAGTCCAACTGTATTTGATAAGAGGACCTCCAAAAGTGCTCCGTTGGATTAGAAAGATCCCGATTAGGTTATAACCTAAGTATACCTTGACCTTAAGTCCATTTTCATCATGTTTAGGCTTATAAAAAGGCCTTAAACCCTTAGTTCCATATCCCATATGAATTCTCAAGCCCTAACTTCTCAAGAGAGAGAAAAGAGAGAGAAAGTGTAGGAGAATCTGTCGAATCCCCGTAGGATTCTTTCTAGTCCACTTACATGTCGAACTTGCATATCTGAATCATTCTTCCGGTGATTCTGATTCCATTCTTGGGTAAGTTAAGCTAACCCTAACCTATTTTGAAGCTTAGACTAGCTGTAGTGAAGTTGTAGCTAACCTGTTTCATGTCATAGGTACTGTATCCGCCGTTGACCAAGACACATCATCTAAATCATATTGAATACGCATTTTTTGGTTTAAGGTGCGGACTATATACTCTTAGGTTATGGTTTTCAACACTTTCAATATTAGATAATGATTTATTCATGTTGTGATTGCCGTTACACATGCCAAATGTGTTATTCATTTTATCTTCTTCATGCGTATACTTTATATTGTAAATACCATATTTCATGTACATGTTAGAATACATGTATGCGTATGGAATCTGTTGATTTGCTTGCCATGATTAATTATCATTGTTATACCCCTGATATGTATGCGGCAACTCTTTGGCGAAAGGACTTGCCCCAATATGCAATAGAGATAACGTACGTGATGTATGTTGAATAATGTAACCCAAGTGTTTGAATAAATGCCTAAGTGAATTAGTAGTTAGTAAAATGTGATTGCTAAGATGGTTGAGATATGGATTTCAACCATAATATTTGAGTGTATGATTTCCTCCATGAATCATGTGACTTAGATTTTCCATGTTAAATGAGTGTATGATTTCCTCCATGGATTATGTATTTAGTTGAAACATGTTAAATGAGTGTGTGATTTCCTGCATGTACTGTGTTTATATTCAAGTTATACTTCATGATTGCTAAAATGAATGCAGGATATGAACCATATGATAGTTATTAGATTTGTATGTGAATGGGGCTGTACTACAGTCCAGGTAATCGAAAACTATTTTGTAAATAGTGGTTGAGGTTATTTTTACCAGACAAGATAAATTTATCGAATCCGAGTCGTGCTTGGGATATTCGACAGTGGTTAGGCCACACAGAGTACTTATGCATTCCATGTCGTTCAACTCAACATGGGCTTGCCTAGTTGAGCTTATCAACTAACCCGATTGACCAATGCTTGTTCACCATGTTTGGTCGCTACTGCTTGAATCTAAGGCACTGAGCTTACCAGTGAAACTCCCATTAACCATGGTACCATGATCCCCTAAGACTCATGAGCCAGACATGGTGGTATGGGACACTGTGGTTGTGCTGTCGGCCTATGCTGGGGCCACAAACCTCCCCGTAGTGACCAGTGAGCACCCTACTCTGAGCGGATTATGGTGGTATGGGACACTATATTCTTGCTGTCGGCCTACACTGATCGGTGACGAGCCGTCTGTAGTGACCTTGAATTTATCCTGACACTGCATAGGGGCGACGAGTCCTGTTGTAGTCTTGAAGATATAAGTAGGCCTGTATTGATAAGGTGATAGGGGACTGGTGTAACGATTGCGTGCAACAGCCTTGACAGCCCTTGCAGCGACCTAGAACCATGATATCGTATAAGATTTCCTAGGACTGATGACCCTAGAATGGATCAATGTTGGGAATTGAAACAAGGGAGGTGTCTTAGCTTCCCTATCCTGTTGTATGAAAAGGACTAATAAGAACTTGGTAAGCATATTCATAACACCGCATTGCATGTGCTAACCGGGTTGGTGATAGAGCACTGAGGAAGTGATTCATGCCGCGATCGTTAGATGATGTCACAGAGGGGATTGTGGTGAGGGCATGCATCATTCTTCATATCATCCTTGCATTAACAAGAGTACCTAGGACCTATGTGATTGTACTAACTTATCATTACTGCTTGATTGGATTGATAACATATTAACCTCTACTATATAGTACCACTGAGTTGATCACTCACTCCCACATTCTGGGACGGTGTTTAAACACCAACCAGACTCTGACTTAGCTGCAGGAGATGGCGATGCTTATGAGGCGAAGCCAGACTTTGATGAGGATGAGGAGGCATTCTCATATATGCAGTTCTCATGCGGGTTCATATGAGCCTTGTCCTAACCAGTGGAGATTTTCTAGGATATGTACTTGATGATTTTTGCACAGTCGATACATGTATTTTTGAGACACAGATGTATATATTGCCCTGGGCAGAGTACGCATCATTTGGAGATTTATTTTGAATTATATATGTATTTAAGTCTTTCACTTGCATTTCCTCAATATCCCTGAACTATGTCTGCTAATCTAGCTTGATCTATTTCATGTTTTATATATTAATACAGCAACATACAATCATCATTAAATATGTTGCATAAGTGATGTTTTGGAACTCGGGAGCTGAGTTATGCTCGACCCCTGAATTTCAGGGGTTATAAGTTGGTATCAGAGAATGATTTGAATTAATCTGGACCTGGGTCAGGATCATGCACTGCACGTTGATGCAACTATGATGTAGGAGGGTACGAGAACAATCTAGAAATAGAACTAGGACTCCCAGTTTGTCGTTCGGTGAAAGTTTATTGAAAATGATCACCGAGATCGAGTCCGTGCATACTCCTGATCACACATGGTGACCCCAAATCACTTCTAGACCATCAATTGATGGGTATAGACCGCATTTCATCCCATTCCAGCCGTTAGAAATTGGTAAAAGTAAATAGATATTAGATTAGTTCTGAAATGACCTGAAATGGCTCAAATCGGGAGAGGGGGCCAAATGATCACATTTTAGGGGGTTTCAAGGTGGGACCTTGACCTTTTTGGACCAAGGGGAGGGTGAGGACCTCGCCCATTTGGCAATCCCTTGCCAAGTAGTCCAGGGAGTGGTGAGGACCTCGCCGGTCAGCGGGCTCGGCGGGCTGGGCTGCCCGGGCTGATTGTGTTTGGGGTCTAGTGTGACCCCTTCATATAGGGTTCGACCCTCCGTTTATTCTAAAAACCCTACTTCCTTCACAAAGTGGCCCCCCTAGCTCTCCTTTTCTTTCAAACTTGCTATTTTCTCTTTCCAACCTCCCTTCCAATCATTTCTTCCTTCATTTTTTATTATTTCTTTCATCCCTCTACCATTCTCTACCATACCCAGCAGCTACTTCTTTCATTTTCTACGATTGGAGCTCCCAAAGCTCTCATTTGAGCTCCAAAATGTGCCAACCCTCAACCTCTCCTATATTTGATCTTCCCTTTCTTTTATTTCTCCTTTTCTTGACCCATTGCACCCTTGTTTCTAACCCAAACCTGTGGGAACCTAGAGAACTCATCCCTTTCTCTATTTTCCTTCCCTTCCCATGGCTTTCATAGAGGCTATTGTAGCCTTTTTTTCCTTTTCCTCCATCCTTTCGTTGATGGGCAAGAAGCGTGCCCCTATGGATGAGGCTGGGCCTAGTCATTCCACTCATTCGAGGCGGCCTAGAGGAGCTCCTACGAGTTCAAGTGTTGGGAGAGAAACACATACGAAGTGGGATGTGGATCCCCAAACGCCTTTTGGAAGGGCGTTGTTAGCAGACTTTGCTCATGGCACGTATACGGATCACAAGGTTCTTTTTGAAACACATGTGGATGGGCGGCTCTTTGGCGAGTATTTGTTGTTCGAGAGTATCGAAGCTGCCGTCTGGGGTCCGCTATTTGAAGGTGAGTCTCGTGCTAATGTGAGCATTGTTCGTGCCTTCTATGCTCATATTCAGGACCCTACGTTGGAGCCATTACAGTTTAAGATCCCCTTTGGCAGAGATCGAGAAGCCACAATCAATGTTAGGTTGATAGCTCGACTTCTAAACGTGCCACTTGGCGAGGTACATCCAAGTGCTAAGAATCTGAACAGTGTTCGTGAGAGATCACCGCACCAGGTTTTTATGTGGTCATTTATTTGAGTAGTAGCATAACAAGAGCCTCCTAGTGACCCATATGTCGGGTGATTTTTGTCTGCTTCATCACATCTACACGTTCAATGTTTATCCCAAGTGGATTAATAACGGTGAATGCACTCGTCTCATGGTAGATTTTTTGCATCAAGTGGGGCAGGGAGAGAATGTGTGCATGCCTACATTTGTGCTGCGACAGATCATCCTCATAGCGCGATCGAGAAGGACATCTGAGTCACTTCCCTTTGGCCGGCTCATATGTAGGATTGCGCTCGAGTTTGCCTATAGGCTTAAGGCAGAGTTGCCTGTGCCGGTTCATTATATCAACGAGGCTACTCTGAACAAGATGAAGATGGGACCTCGGCAGCTTGAGGCCTAACTTGATGATGACAGCGAGGGTGAGTATGATAGTGAAGAGGAAGAAAGTGAAGAAGAAGGTAGGGTAGAGATATAGGAAGGAGAGCAGGATGAAGAAGAAGAGGAGGCTGAGGATACTGATGAGAGTACTCCTCCTGTGACTCAGGAGCCTGATCCTTCTCAGGTTGATAGGGACGCCTGTATTGTGCGACTCGAGGAGGGTCAGGCTGCTCTTCGATGGGATATTGGGGATTTGTGGGATCTCGTGAAGAATAAGTTCAAGAAAGTAACCCGCACACTGAAGACCATCCTGTGCTACCTGAAGGATAAGGGTGGCCCTTCTCCGTCACCAGATTCTGATGCATAGACTTATGTAGTCGTAGTTTGTTTGTTTAATGTTTATTTTTATGTGTGGTTTGATAGTTGTTTGTCAGTTGGTAGTAGTTTAGTGAAGTTTGTGTGTGAAGCTTAGGTGTTTTGTTCACATGCTTTCTCTGTCGCGATTCATGTAATGCCGCAAATCATGTATTATGACAATTTTGTTAATGAAATGCATGTTGTTCCTATAGCTTGTGAAGTTTATACTATGGATGGACTGTGTGAATGCCTAATCTTATTGGTTGCTACCCTCTGTTGTGTGTAGGGTATGCCACCTAAGGGTTCGAGATCTTCGGCCCGTCTTTCTCCAGGAGATTCACTCGATGGGGCCCTTACCCTATGCGATACTCCTATAGACCCCCATGCGAGCCCATCTCAATCAGATCCCAGGTCGAGTTCTCAGCCGGCTTCTGGCCCTGCTGCTGGGCCACCTCCTGTGACACCTTCTGTGGTGCCTCCTGTCACACCTGCGGTTTCTGAGCAGCATCGTGCATCTGCATCGATGCCTCCTACATCACAGTCCGCTTGGCCTCCTGATAGGCTAGAGCAGATGATGTTGTTAATGCAGCAACAACAGATACAGCAGCAGCAGCAGTTCTTGTCCTCCATGGCTGACATTTTTACTCAGTCGATGGAGGTGACTCCACCTGCCTCGCCTCTACACCCTATTGGGCATGCTAGTGCGAGCGGTTCCTTCAAGCGATTTCAGCACTTGAGGCCTCCTACATTTTCAGGTACTCAGACCTGAAGAGTCTGAGTATTGGATAGACCGCATCTCGAAGATGCTTAGACCGTTGCACTGTTCTGAGGCAGAGCAGATTGAGCTGGCCACCTTCATGTTTAGAAGGAGCCTAGCCTATGGTGGGACAGTATTCTCCACACTGTGGTGGAGGGATTTGAGTGGACGTGGGCGGCATTTGAGGCACGCTTCCATGAGAAGTATTTCCCGGTTACTTATCGACATGAGAAGGAGAGTGAGTTCCTTTGCCTTCACCAGGGAGGCATGTTGGTGACGGAGTATGAAAATAGGTTTCGGAGCTAGGGAGGTATGCTCCTTTGATTCTGGGTGATCAACCGATGAGGATGTAGCATTTTTCTAAGGACTTACGGCCTGAGATTAGATGAAAGATGTGTTGTGCGAGCATTTCTTCTTATGTAGAGCTGGTGAGTATGTATTTACGTGCAAAGTAGGACAGGGATAGGTCGGCTCACACTCGAGCACCTATGGTTCCTAGGCCGCGACCTGAGTTCAAGAGTAGGCCTTTCCTCGCTAAGAGGCCTTAGTTTGAGTCAACGCAGGGGTCTTCTGTATCTCCTGCCTATGTGAGGCATCCTGATGTAAGGTACGGCTACTGTAGGAAGCCTGGCCACAGCGATATCTCATGTTTTTTCAGGATGCGAGACAGTGGGTCCTCGCCACCTCAGCGGATTGGTTGTCTGATGCCTCAGACCATTTCACCACCACCCCTTCGATCTGCACCAGCTCATCCATCTTTCAAACCTCCAACACCTCATTTTAAGCTGCCGTAATGGCCTATGGTACCGCGGCCGAACCGTCCTCAGCAGGCTCGGATACACGCACTGACAGCTGAGCCATCCGAGACAGAGACTGCACCACCCCTAGCCTTTAAGGTCACAACCCACATTGGAGGTACTCCTATATTTTTATTGATGGATACAGGATCCACAGTCTCAGTCATATCTTCTTCAGTAGTCAAGCGCCTTGGTTTACAGACTACTCGGATGGTTGGGGTGAGAGTTATTTCAGCACATGGGACCTTTACTAATGCCTCTATGATGTGTGAGGGTTGTTTGCTAGATCTATGGAATAGGACGATGACCATTGATCTTATCGTCGTCTCCACTCTCTATCATTTTGATGTCATCCTTGGCATGGATTGGCTAACTACAGGGAGGGCTGAGATTGACTGCGAGACCCGTTTAGTGATAGTTTACGAGCCAGAGGGCACATCCTTTACATTTCCAGTGCAGGTCAGTCACCCCTCTCGAGTGCTTTGTTATGCTTCCTTATTAAGGAATGTCGATGTCCCAACACTTGAAAGCACGCTAGTAGTCCGTGATTATGAGGATGTGTTCAGAAAGATACCTGGATTGCCACCCCAGCGCGAGATCAAATTTACTATCGACTTGGTACCCGGTTTGACGCCCATCTCATTGCCGACGTATCGCATGGGCCTGTGTGAGATGGAGGAGTTAAGGAAACAGATCGATGATTTGTTAGAGGCTGGCTTCATATGACCGAGTGTGTCTCCTTGAGGAGCACCTGTGTTGTTAGTGATGAAGAAAGATGGCTCATTGCGTTTATGTATTGATTACCGCAAGCTGAATCAGATTACAGCAAGGAAAAGTACCCTTTGCCCAGGATAGATGACCTGTTTGATCAACTGAGAGGAGCGTAGTACTTCTCGAAGATTGATCTATAGTCAGGGTATCACTAGTTACGTGTCAGGGATGAGGACGTACAGAAGATGACTTTCAGGACTAGCTTTGGCTATTATGAGTTCCTCGTGATGTCGTTCGGTCTTAAGAACGCACCAACCGTGTTCATGGACCTGATGAACCGAGTATTTCAGCCGTTCCTCTATCGATTCGTCATTGTGTTTATAGACGACATTTTGATATACTCTAGGAGTCGAGAGGAACATGAGGAGCACTTACGATTGGTCCTGGATACTCTGAGACAGCACCAGTTGTTCGTACAGTACAAGAAGTGTGACTTCTGGAAGGAGGAAGTCAAGTTCCTGGGACATGTGGTGTCCAAGGATGGGATTGCGATGGACCTTGCTAAGGTAGCAGTGGTAAAGGACTAGAAGCAGGCTGGTTCAGTTACCGAGGTGAGGAGTTTCCTGGGACTTGCTGGCTACTATCGACTATTCATTCGGCACTTCTCCAAGATAGCCAGACCCTTGTCTCAGTTGATACGGAAAGACCTAAAGTTTGCCTGGAATGAGAAGGCGAAAATAGCTTTTCAGGAGCTGAAAGACAAGCTAACGTCTGCCCCTGTGTTGGTATTGTTAGAGCAAGGGGTTAGATATACGATCTATACGGATGCGTCTCATGTTGGTTTAGGTTGTGTCCTTATGCAGAAGGACATGGTGATTACATATGCCTCGAGACAATTAAGGAATCACGAGGAGAATTACCCTACACACGAACTAGAGTTGGCAGCTGTCATCTTCACATTAAAGCTTTGGAGACATTACCTCTACAGAGAGGAGTTTGAGCTCTTTTGCGACCACAAGAGCCTCAAGTATATATTCATGCAGCGAGACCTGAATATAAGGCAGCGACGATGGATAGAGACCTTGAAGGACTTTAAGTTCGAGGTTTCCTACCATCCCGGCAAGGTGAAACTTGTGGCTGACGCGTTGAGCCGCAAGAAGGTGATAGAGTTTGCAGCTCCACTGATGGTTGCCGAGTGGGACATGGTTGAGTTTTTACAAGACTTTGAGCAGAAACTCACTGTGGAGGAGCCATTCAAGGTTATCGCACACGTTCAGATGCGACCTCTTATCGATGACAGGGTCATCGCGGCGTAGAGGGACGGTGAGCGTCTGACTGAGCTTCAAGAGCAGGTCAGTGATGATGTAGACGTCGAGTGGTGAGTTGGAATGGATGGGGGCTTACGTTATCGTGGCCGCCTATGCATCCCAGATGTCCCCGACTTGAGACGAGAGATTCTCGAGGCTGCGGACAGTTCTAGACTTGCGATGCATCCGGGAAGTATGAAGATATATCGTGACATGAAGAGGACATATTGGTGGGATGGCATGAAGGCCCACATCACAGATTATGTGTCCCGTTGTCTCACTTGCCAATAGGTGAAGGCAAAGCATCGCCGAACCCCTGGTCTCCTTCAGCCTATGCCAATACCTGAGTAGAAGTGGGACTTTATTTCTATGGATTTCATCTTGGGACTGCCGAAGATGAGGAAGGGACATGATTCTATCTGGGTGATCGTCGACTGCTTGACGAAGTTGGCACACTTTCTTCCGATCAGAGTTACGAACTCTGCAGACGAGTTGGCTAGATTGTATATCAGGGAGATTGTTCGTTTGCATGGAGTTTCCTTGGAGATCGTGTCGGATAGAGACACACGGTTTACTTTTATTTTTTGAACTCGCATCTAGGAAGCGATGGGTGTGAAGTTGAAGTTCAGTACTACATTCCACCCACAGACCGACGGACAGACAGCGGGTGAACCAGATTTTGGAAGACATGCTGTGGGCTTGCGTGTTAGATTTCAAGGACAGTTGGGATGATTGTCTTCCATATGCGGAGTTTGCGTACAATAACAATTTTCAGGCGAGTATCGGTATGGCACCTTATGAGGCCTTATATGGGCGTCCTTGTCGAGCACCGCATTGCTGGGCTGAAGTTGAAGAGCAAAATTTGATTGGTCCTGAGTTAGTACAGGTGACCTCAGAGAAGATTGACATCATCAGGCGTCGACTTCTTACAGCTCAGAGCAGGCAGAAGAGTTATGCCGATACGAGGCGGTGACTGCTGGAGTTCGCGGTTGGAGATCACGTATTTTTGATAGTTTTCCCTATAAAGGGAGTTCTTCGGTTCAGGAAGAAGGGAAGGCTCGCACCTCGATCACTGGCCCATTCCAAATACTCGATGTGTGGGTGCAGTGGTATGCCGTCTAGCTTTGCCTATACCTCTCACGAGCGTACACAACGTATTTCATGTTTCTATGCTAAAGAAATATGTTCCTGATCCTTCTCATATCATCAAATAGGAGCAGGTGCAATTAAGTGAGGATGTTACATATATACTGCGACCGACGCGTATATTAGATAGGAAGGAACAAGTGTTGCGAAGTATGGTCATCCCCCTTGTAAAGGTATAGTGGATGCATCATACTGAGGAAGAGGCTACATGGGAAACAGAAGGCGAGATTAGAATGAACTACCCACAGCTTCTCGAGGAGTATGAGAAGGTACGAATTTCAAGGATAAATTTTTTTTAGGGGGGTAGATTGTAATGACTCAAAAAATTCTGTACCAAGGACCGAGTACCAACTCGATCGAAAATTACTTAGGATTAATTCTCTTAGAAATAAACATAAGTTAATTAGTGCTAAGCTAGACTGGCTGTGAAATTAGTACTGTTCGCTTTAAATACGTTCTGCAAGACTTAAAACTTGTGGAATCGTTAACGCTATAATACCCTAAAATTTAGGATCCAACTCTAAACCCAATTGTTCCCGGGAATGCTTTGTAACTTCGTATTGGATCTAGACTGCACGTCGAAAGTCTGATATCTATAATCTTAGACCATTATGACTGCATAGTTGGACTTGACCATCATTTCAAAAATCAAGCCTAAACGATGTCCTGAGACCATTTTATTGAGTCCGGAGTGAAGAGAGTGAGAAAAGGAAGATATTTAGAAAATTAATTACATTTTAAAGTAATCTGGAATGTGTCACTTGCGCGACATTTCTAAGCGTTCTGACTGTTAGATTTCGACCAAATTTCACCTATGGATCAGGAAAGTTGGCCCTTACATGTCCACGTACTTGTGGCCTTGATCGAAGTTCGGTAACCGTTGAATTGAAGCTGGACCGCCACGGATGATCTGAAAATCTGATTGGACTGAAAACTTAACTTACTAAAGATCCGATGCTAGTGAGCTTAAGTCCGACCGTATTTGATAAGACGACCTCCAGAAGTGCTCCGTTGGATCAGAAAGATCCTGATTTGGTTATAACCTAAGCATACCTTAACCTTAAGTCTGTTTTCGCCATGTTTAGGCTTATAAAAAGGCCTTAAACCCTTAGTTCCATATCCCATACGAATTTTCAAACCCTAACTTCCCAAGAGAGAGAAAAGAGAGAAAGTGTAGGAGAATCTGTCGAATCTCCATAGGATTCTTTCTAGTCCACTTACATGTCGAACCTACATATCTGAATCATTCTTCCGACGATTCTGATTCCGTTCTTGGGTAAGTTAAGCTAACCCTAACCTATTTTGAAGCTTAGACTAACTGTAGTGAAGTTATAGCTAACCTGTTTCATGCCATAGGTAGAGTATCCACCATTGATGAAGACACATCGTCTGAATCATATTGAATACGCATTTTTTGGTTTAAGGTGCGGACTATATACGCTTAGGTTATGGTTTTCAACACTTTCAATGTTAGATAATGATTTATTCCTGTTGTGATTGTCGTTACACATGCCAAATGTGCTATTCGTTTTGTCTCCTGCATGCGTATACTTTATATTGTAAATACTGTATTTCATGTACATGTTAGAATACATGTATGCAGATGGAATCTGTTGATTTGCTTGCCATGATTAATTATCGTTGTTATACCCCTGATATGTATGCGGTAACTCCTTGGCGAAAGGACTTGCCCAAATATGCAATAGAGATAACGTACGTGATGTATGTTGAATAGTGTAACCCAAGTGTTTGAATAAATGCCTAAGTGAATTAGTAGTTAGTAAAATGTGATTGCTAAGATGGTTGAGATATGGATTTCAACCATAATATTTGAGTGTATGATTTCGTCCACGAATCATGTGACTTAGATTTTTCATGTTAAATGAGTGTATAATTTCCTCCATGGATTATGTATTTAGTTGAATCATATTAAATGAGTGTATGATTTCCTGCATGTACTATGTTTACATTCAAGTTATACTTCATGATTGTTCAAATGAATGCAGGATATGAACCATATGCTAGTTATTAGATTTATATGTGAATGGGGCTTTACCACAATTCAGGTAATCGAAAACCGTTCTGTAAATAGTGGTTGAGGTTATTTTCGCCCCACAGGATGTGTTTAGCGAATCTGAGTCATGTTTGGGATGTTCGACAGTGGTTAGGCCACACGGAGTGCTTATGCATTCCATGTCGTTCAAATCAACGTGCGCTTGGCCTAGTTGATCTTATCAACTAACCCGATTGACTGATGCTTGTTCACCATGTTTGGTCGCTACTGCTTGAATCTAAGGCACTGAGCTTACCAGTGAAACTCCCGTTAACCATTGTACCATGATCCCCTAAGACTCATGAGCCAGACATGGTGGTATGGGACACCGTGGTCCTGCTGTCGGCCTATGATGGGGCCACAAACCTTCCCGTAGTGACCAGTGAGCACCCTACTCTGAGCAAATTATGGTGGTATGGGACACTATATTCTTGTTGTCGGCCTACACTGATTAGTGACGAGCCCTCTGTAGTGACCTTGAGTTTATCCTGACACTGCATAGGGGCGACGAGTCCTGTTGCAGTCTTGAGAATATAAGTAGGCCTGTATTGATAAGGTAATAGGGGAGTGGTGTAACGATTACGTGCAACAGCCCTGACAGCCCTTGCAGCAACAGCCCTGGCAGCCCTTGCAGGTGATAAGGTGATAAGGTGATATGGTGGTATGGGACACTATATGAATAAAGATATAACTGCTTGATTGGATTAATAACATGTTAACCTCTGCTATATAGTACCATTGAGTTGTTCACTCACTCCCACGTTCTGGGACGGTGTTTAAACACCAACCAGACTCTGACTTAGCTACAGGAGATGGCGATGCTTTCCAGGCGGAGCCAGACTTCGATGAGGACGAGGAGGCGTTCTCATATATGCAGTTCTCAGGCGGGTTCATGTGAGCCTTGTCCTGACCAACGGAGATTTTTTGGGATATGTACTTGATGATTTTTACACAGTCGATACATGTATTTTTGAGACACAGATGTATATATTGCCTTGGGCAGAGCACGCATCATTTGTGGATTTATTTTGAATTATCTATGTATTTAAGTCTTCCGCTTGCATTTTCTCAATATCCCTTAATTATGCTAATCTGGCTTGATCTATTTCCTATTTTATGCAATAATACAGACAACATACAATCATCATTAAATATGTTGCATAAGTGATGTTTTGGAACTCGGGAGCTGAGTTATGCTCGACCCCCGAATTACAGTTACTATGGACCCCTCTTTAATATTATGCATACATCAAGTGGGTCCCACAACAAGTGGGCCCTAAAATCATCAAATCAAATAATAAAATCACCCACCTTTGATCTCTTCTTCCTTTTCCCAATGCATGTTAGAGCTCCAAAGGAACAACTTCAGTGGTTGAGATGAAACTTGGATGGTGGAGATAGGAGATAGAGAGTGGGCTACACAAACTCTATCCATGGAGCTTGGACAATTACTCTCATGGGGTTGCTTAAGAAAATGGAGTGAAGAGAAAGAGAGAAAGAGGAGTGATGTAAGAGAGAGAGATGGGTGATAGATGGAGTGATGGATGATGGGTGATGGGTCGAATGGGTTGTGTAAGAGAGAGTTGACTTGGGGAATGGCTTATGCACTTAGGGATGTGATGGAGTTATGGGTTATAATTTAATTGATTGATGAGATTGATTTTACATTTATAGAGATTCTCTTATGCATCATTTTTTCTCAAACTGAATGTGGGCCCACATCTCCTGGTTCGGGTATCGCCTCGGTACTCGAGACGTGAGGTCGAAACTGCGGGATGACGCTGTCATAAGGGTATAAGTCTCGGGTCGAGCTGACTCTAGAACATGGGATACGACTCAAGATCACACGCAAACGCTAATAACAGATCGCGAGTCACCAAAATTCGACCGAGAGAACTGCGGAGGCCTACGGAACGGTACGAGCTATGATACGGGTCTTATGGGTTGCATGGCATGGCACAAACCTTATCTTCCTTCCACTTACTACCTTCAGTCTTCTCTCGTACTCTACTATCCTTTGTAAAATCTTCAATTACCCAAAAATGAGACAGAGAGAGGTTATATTTAGCCCTTCACACGTGCGAACCCTTGATCTATGTGCTATAGGCCCCAGTTTCCACACGATTCCTCAACTTATGAACAACCCTTTTGAAATCTTGGTGTGAACCCACACAATGAATATCATCGTTTGCGTGGTCCTCTACAACTAATATGGGTTGCGCCAACCCTTCTGAAATTCTTACCGCGAACTGTGTAATGAATATGGGTTGCGCGGTCTCATGCAACGAATATGGCTTGCACGGTCCCACGCAACTACTGCCATCTCTGTATTCTTTTTTCTTCTTTTTACATCTCCTTGTCTTTTGATCTTCTATATCTTCATTCATTATTTTTTATGCATCAACAACTCCGTCTCATAAGGAGTCTCCTACATATCTCAGCTGAATGGCATATGCAATGATCAATCATTCCTTACAACATATATACAAATGATGCGTATGAGCATGTGTCATGATGTTATACTAAACATGTTCTCAGTGTGTCATACTAGACTAAGTACACTAGCATGATTATCAGATGTAACAGACAATAATCGGCCCTAACCAGTATATCACATACAAAGAGTAAGAGTTGAACGAAATGCCCCAGTAGACATATAGAAGTCTATATGGTATGATTCATGTTAGACTATCATAGCCTTCTCAAGGCATTAATATATCATATATCCTAAGGTGGGATCCACTGAAAGGATAGTGGATCTAACTCATACATTGAGGAAGTCTCCACACAGTGGATATACCAAATATGATATGACATATTCTTTCATCTGCAGCAAGAGGTGATGACATACTCTCCTATAAACAGTGGATGGCCTAGATTACATACTTACACTAAGGATAGGCCTCATGGGGTGAGTCAAACGAGTATACAACAAGATGAGTTAAGAGGATGAGCCTAAGTTCAACAAGTGGGCTTCCTTACCCTCTCTATTATGCAATAAACTAGGCTTTCCTATGGGGCCCGATATGTGCACAAGGTGGGATCCAAGGTTTGCATAATACTATAAGGTATGGTGGAGAGAACCATCATCAATGAGGGCCCAATGGTTTGGGGTAGCCTAATAAAGGAAGATGGGTGTCACTAACATCAATAGAGGCCCAACGGTTTGGGATAGCCCAACAAGGTAAGGCTGCAAATGTGCTTAACAATGGGCCCTAGGGAGGTTTACAATGGTGGACATTTAAAATCTCCAGAAATATGGATGGATAGCGTGTATCTAACACATATATCATGGTGGGCCTAACAAAGTAGCCCCATGGTGGGACGCCCCAGCCCAATTGTTGCTGAGGGCATCCACCTAAAATTTGGATCTTTTTCAAGGGAAAACTGGACGCTCACCCTTGTGTGGGCCTGGGAGGCTTCGGAGGAGGGTGTGTGTAACATCTCGGAAAAATCTGTACAAAGACCCAAGTACCACCTTAGGCAGAAATCTCTAAGGATCAAATTATGTAAAAATTAAATGTAAATTAATTAAGTGTCAAACTCAATTAATCAGAGAATTAGCTTGAACCACTTTCTCTATAAACTGTAAGACCCAAGACTAATAGAATCGCCAACTCAACATTACCTAGAAACCTAGGATCAATCTCAGAATCCAGTTACTCTCGGGAGCACACTGAAACTCCGTATCGGACCTGGACAGCCCGTCGAAAGTTCGATGACCGCAAAACTATAAGGTTATGAACACCTTACTGGGCTTAAGAACCATAGCGGGAATCAAGTCCAAATAGTATCCAGAAATGCACAACTTGAGCCTGGAGAGAAGTATGTGAGAAACACGAATATCTTTAGAAAATGAACTCAAACTTAAGTGATTTGGGCCATTCACTTGCAGGCCAAATTTAAAGTTTTAGAGCATCAGATTCTGACCCAATTACAACCTTGGATCAGGGAAATTTTCATACACATGACAGTGTACTTTTTGCCCTGATCGAGTAACGATAGTCGTTGAACTGAATCTGGTCCTCCACGGTCGATCCACAAATCCGATTGGACCAAAATATTAACCTCACATAGATCCATCATCAGGAAACTTTTTCTGGACTGTATATAGGTAATGGAGCTCCAGATGAGCTCCGTTGCCCTGAAACAAATGCTTTTTAGCTATAACCTAAGTATACCATGGTCGTGGGACCATTTGAAACAGTTCTGGGCCTATATAAGACCCTTAACCCGCCCCTCTCATTCCATACAAATTTTCCTAACCCTAAGAGAGAAAAGAGAGAAAAGAGGAGAAAAGAGTGAGGAGAAGTGTGAGAGACCTGTGGTTTGTTGCTGGGATTCACTCCCGCCACTCCACGTGTTAAATCATCTCTCCCATGTTGCTCCACCGTCGAATTCAAATTTATTTTTGGGTAAAAAATCCTAACCCTATCCTGTTTTAGGAATCCAAATAGAGAAACTGGTGAAATAGATAACCTATTTCATGATTTAGGTAGCCATTTTGCTGTAAACAGAGACGTAGTGTACGAACCGAGTTTGTAATGAGCAAACCGATGAAATTTGCGGACTATAAATATTTAGGTTATGGTTTTCAAGGCTTTCAATGTTAGTTAATGATTTATGACTGACTTGATTGCTGTCACATGTACTTACATGCGATGTTTTTCGTGTATTACACACATATATGAACTCTGTTGAATATAATGCATCTGTGTGTTTGTTGAAATGTTTGAATAATATGAAAATATTATTTTTTCTTGCCATGATTATTGATTGAGAATACATGATTGTTGTATGTGCGACAACTCCTTTGTGAAAGGATTTGCTATAATATATGTTACAACTAATTTATTACATATATGTTGATATGTGTAGTCTAAGTGTTTGATAAAATGTCTGAATTAGAAGTTGCTTGATGAAATGTATTTAACAAGGGTGTTGAGATAGGATTCTCACCATATCTATGGTTATAGTTTCCTTCATGTAACCTATCTTGCTACTACGTGATTTATGGATGAAATGCCTATATATGATAACATGTGCACAATGTGTTTATTAAAATGCTCAAATGAGATTTATATTTGATTTGGTTGTGACATACTGTTTTGACTATCACATATGAATACCTATTGCATTTTGTATTTGAGTATTATTGGGACTAATACGTAGTCCAAGCAATCGGTAACAGTTTACGATCAGTGGTTGAACTAGTTTTGCCACAACGGATACGTTCGATGAATCCGAGTCGTACGGTGATTATTGATAGTGGTTAGGCCACGAGGAGTACGTATGCACTCCATGTCGATTAATTTAGCATGCGCTCGTACCAATCGAGCTTGTTAAGTCACCTGATTTTCCTAATGTATGTTCATCATGTATGAGTGCTACTGCTTGAATTTAAGGTACCGCTTACCAGTGAAAAGCCTATTTAACTTTGGTACCATGATCCACTAAGACTCATGAGTCGGGCATGGCGGTATGGGACACCGTTGTTGAGCTGTCGGCCTATGCTAGGGTGACGAGCTTTCCCGTAGTGTCTATTGAGCAACACAAACTCATGAGTCAAATATGGTAGTATGAGACACTGTATTTAAGCTGTCGGCCTGTGCTAAGGTGATGAGCCTTTCCGTAGTGACCCTGACTATAAACTAGACCTATGCTGAGGTGACGAGCCTCTCCGTAGTAACCTGAACTTGCCTATCCACTGTTTTTAAATCAAGCGTGATGTTGCCCTACAACTTAACTATCGTATATGATTAACTAGGATTGACGGCCCTAGACGGATCCGAAATAGCAGTGAAAACTGCTTGAGTTGAAGTAGGAATATGCCAATATGTACTAGATGGGGGTTAATAGGACTTTTTAAAAGTTTTATAATATATTTTAAAATCCTATTTCACTAATCCTATCAGATAGACAATTATCAGGATTACTCAAATGTAACTCTACTAGCTTCCAAGCCTTGTAGAGGATCTAATCACAAACTTCTTGAAAGATAAACAAATTGTAAACAAGATTGTGATGGACATGACTGTGTGTGTGTATGAGGAGTGATCTCAGACAATTAGATACAAAAGCATGTAAGAAAATCACATAAATGAAAGATAATAACAATCTCAAACACAATCATTTTTATAGTGGTTCGACTACTTGTCTACTCCATTCCCAGCTACCACACTCAACCTTAGAATGTACCAGATTTCACTAAAGAGGTTTCCCAGGGTTCACCTCAAACCTAAGGTTTTAAATCAGGTTCACCTTCAACCTTTACACAGAGGTTTCTACTCGGTTCACCTCTAACCCTAGAATTTTGCTGGTGCACTCCTAACCAGATGTTTATGCCCACACAGAGCAAGGGTCCACACGACGCACCCAGATGTTTATGCTCTCCACAGAGCAAGGGTCCACAAAACGCACACCCTACGTACACTCCCACTGGAGGCCTCCTATGAGGACTTTAAAGGGTGTGCAACACTCAAGACCGAATCTTAGAAAGGAATGATCACAAGTGTCCTCTGGGCTCTAGATACTTACAGATAAGTTGATGAGTCTCATTCAGCACAATGATGAAGATCTCCTCCTTGTTGTTGAAGAATCTTCAGCTCCCTTGATCCGCAACACAAAAGATATACCAGTACTTGGCTTCGGGTTGGGTCAAGGTTAAGAGGAAAATCCACTCTCTTAGAATTTTCCTATAAGGAAGATAAGTGATTCCCGTCATTTATTCATTCAAGGCATCCCAGCTTAATGATATGCTATTATGATAGTTGTTGGAGGATCCTTGAATGCGAAAGTTCATTTCCCAATCCACTCTATTGAATGTCCATGAATGAGAGTGGATTGGAAGATGAACTTCAGTAAGAGAAAGGGCTTTGCGTATATGATCTAAAGGTAAAACACACAAAAGCACTTTCTTCTTTCTCTACCAGCAATATGGACAAGTCTCTCTTTATATAGGTAAAAGATTCCAATGGATATAAAACGGTCATATTTATGACAGAGTTCGATATTATCGAGAAGGGTTGATATCATCAAGCGTATACTCTCGATGAGATCGACTGTCCACTTGATAACACAAACTCAAATGTCATACGCTTTTAAAACTTTTTCCAGCTGGTTGATGGGATTGATACTGGTGTCGACGTCATCAGATTTTGAACTCCGATTCCATCGATACTCGAATCGATCTATCGACAGTTGAAGCATGAGAGAGACTAGCCTTAAAATATTTTAAGTTTTTAGGATATGCTTGGGGAACAAACGATGTCATTGGAATTTGCGTATCGATGATATCGGATGCCATGTCGATGGGATCGATAAATCGTATAGATTTACCTATAAGCTCACTGGACGGTTTGTGTCCAGTCTCGATCCAATCGATTCGACCTCGATAACATCGACATAAGAATATCGATTTCCTCGAGTGGCACCCGATCAAAGTTAAAAACAACCTGAAATATTTGCTGGAAGAAATGCACGTCCACTATCGATATGATCGATGGCCTTTCGATATGATTAAGATTTGAATTCAGATTGAATCGGGAAAGACATCGATATATCCAAGCACATAGTGATTTTCTTAAAAAAATAGGGGCGTCGAAAATCTTCCTGTCAATATTATCGAGCCACTTTCGATGGGTTCGATTTTTGAATATCGATGATATTGATGGGTGTATCGATATATCGATAAATCTATCCAAATGAGTATGCAGTTGCTGGACACTTTTAGTCCTCCTTATTGATAGTATCGATCAAGTGTCGAGGACATCAACAGCGTAGGTCGTTCATATCGAAATGTGTATCGATACAATTGACAGGCAAGAAAACTTAGAGATTTTTTGTTTGATATAAGGTTTTCTCACCATAAAAACCTAAGATGTCTAGCAAGTTTTTAAGGGTTTTATTCACCTAGTGTTTTACGCATAGGATGTGAGGCTATGATTTACCTATGGTGAGCTTCCACACATCCGGTTGAGGTAGGCGCTTGAATTGTTCTTCCTGTGAGGCTCTGCAGACTGACTGACTCAACACACATGGTAATTGACAAACCAAGGCACTAGCAGGTGCACTTTCAATCTCCTCTTTTTTCAATTACGTGACAAAATACTAAAACACCCTAGGATAATATCTAGACAGACACATCCTAAATTGTGTTTATATGTAATTTACACAATTTTACAAATTCTAATGATCCCATGTACACAACTAGTATTTGCTCCCCCTTACTGTAAAACTCTCCCCTTTCTTGGTGTAGCTGCTCCCCCTAACACCTAAAACATATAAGAGCAAAGATTCAATCATCCACATGGGGTGTTTTAACTTTTCTCCCCCTTTTTGTTAGTCATTGACAAAGATGAAGCAGTAGATATTGACTAAAGTTAAAGAAGCATATTGGAGAACCACAGATATAGATGTATAAAGATTTTCAACAATGTTAAGCATACATCATTGGCAGGTAGTATGAATGTATGAAATAAAACTTGACAAAATCAGATAAGAAATAGGAAAAACATATGTAATCCAGATCAAATACTCTATAAGCCAGGGGATTTCATATATCACTATGGCAGTAAGAATAGAATTATATGCAGCTATATTCAATAAAACTTTTATCATTCAAAACCACGTACTACCCCAGACAACGGTAGACTACCAACCATCGGACAGAGATATCAAGCCCATGTAGGGATACCCAAAATGAATAAACAGGAATGAATACTAAAAAAGACAAGTGTTCATTACTAGACACACTTCGCTTCTAAAACGGTCTTCTTTTAACACATAGAAGGCCCGCCAGTCGTTATTAGCTCAAGAATCAATCTGTTGCACAGAATGTTGGAGAGCTTCCATCCTGTTTTCTATTCCTGACAGTTATTGCTCGTAATGATGGAGCTGGTCATCAATTACAGTGAGATTGTTTAAAAATTGGCGCTCAAGCACATGACGTTGATGATTAGTGACAGAAGCAAGACTGTATTCAGGAGTTCGGTTAGATCCCCAGAGAGTTTCTTCTTTAGGCATGGGACCACTCTCTCCATTAGGTGGAGGATTCTTAGATGAGACAGAGACATACACTTGTTGGGCTGCATCATGGTTGAACCATACTTCAGGATATATCTTATCTGTTGTTTTCAGCAGTCCTACCCAGTGTGAAAGATTGTAGACAAGGGACGAAAAGGGCAGTATCTCAAGATGGTCACTTTTTGACTACCTTAATTAGCTGATTTAGAATGAGAGTAAGTAGACATACAGGGACCTCTTGATAAACATCATACAGGACATTGAGCACAAAATGGATCAGGTACGTGTCATTGGCATCACATGGGTACACATTCGTACTTAAAATTTTGTGAAGGAGTCCAAACAAGGTTCCTAGATGTTTAACCTGGAGGATATTATCATCATTTCTAGGAATTGTCATACCCTGACACAGTGCTCGAGTAATTTCTCTCCATCTTCCCAATTCGTTTAGATTTCTACTAGTGATAGGGATTTGTGTCACCTCAATGTTTAGAATACGACCAAGGACTGTTAGAGTAATTTGCTTGATGTGTTGCATGAATATCAGACGCATACTTGGTGGATAATCTTAGACAACATGACAACAGTTGAAGAACTGCTGGATCATTTCAAACTGATATAGACCGCCCATATTAAGTATATTCTTCCACCCAATACTCTCTATCATGAGATCCACCTCATAGGGCTTGACAGCACTAGAGAGAATAGTACGGTCGATAATCGTAACTTGTTCCCAATTCGATTGGTTTTGAAGTGGTCTAGTATTTTTCCTTTTCTTAATCTTGGAAGGTTTTACAGATGAGAGAGCCTTACCTTTCGCTTTAACCATCTTCCTAGCGAATCAACTAAAGAAAAATGATTAGGGCAGTGAGACCGGACTAGCTACTATAAAAGTAAACTTTTCGCTCAATAGCCTTTTATTGGGCAGCAAGTTTTGATATCATCTACCAGTGTTGTAATGATATCGAGATACATTGTCTGATCTTATCGACGATGTCTTCGATAATCTTTTTCATCTTCATGACTTTTCAAAATTTGAAAAGATGTCGATAATATCGACTTTGATCGATGTAATCAAGAATCCATGAACATATCAACGGTGAGTATTTTTCAGGTTTTTCACCATTTCGACACACCCTTAAGCATATCTTGAGTTGATCAGTATACATCACAAAATTTTTTACAAGTTCCGTACAACTCATAAATTATAAACATGATAATGTTTATATACAAAAATTTCAAGGTGTGCAGCCTCAAATGTAACATTGAAAGCTCAGCAAAAATTTCTCATTTCAGCACATGTTTAGATCTTGATGTTGATCTAAATGAGTTTCTTCATTCTCAGTGTTCCTTAATATCACTCCTTTCTTTTCCTATAATAATGTAACAGTGGTTATTTGTGCGATGGCCCTTCATAATTGGATTTCCTAATTGATCTAGGATCTTGAATTCTTCTTTGTTGAATTTGACCACATGCCCATTATCATAGACCTGAGATATGCTTAGGAGATTATGTGTCAAACCTTTTATGTAGAAAGTATTCTCATTCATAAGCAGATTAATCCTTTTTATGATACCCTGTCTAATTACTTCAGCAGTGGTTCCATCTCCGTAGGTGACTAACCCATTGTACAGATTCTGATATTTTGACAGAAGGGATTTATCACCTGTGACATGCCTTGAGCAACCACTATCTAGGTACCACTTGGTGTCATTGCCTGATAACTGATTTGAGTGAGTAGGAAGACAATTTTTCTTTTCTTTAATTACCCATTTTGAGGCAGACTTCTTTACTCTGTCTTTTTCTTTAGGTGGTGATGGATAAGTGTTTCTCCCAAGTGGAATTTTAACATTATGATTTTCTCTGATTGGTTTGAATATAACAGTGTGGTTTTGATCGGAGTTATGTAAAGTCCATCTAGGTGTTAAGCATTCAAACTCATAATGACCTACATCACCACACACACGACATACTGGAGTCTTTCTAGTTTTGCTTCTAGAGGCAGCAAATTTTTCAGTTCTAGGAGCTGCACATCCAGTATTTTATTTATATTTTTCATATCGTAGCCCACCTTTATCCTTCCCAGGTTTTCCCATTCCCAATAGTTTTTCTAACTTCTCTCCACTTTGGGAAAACTTACAGTTTATCTTGCCAATTCTTCTGGATTCTTTCAAATCAAACAGGAGTGTGTGATTTTCATTTTGAAGGAGCATATTTTCATCTTTTAACTGCTCAACCTGTTTGTTTAGTTTTTCAAATTCTGATTTAAGAAAGGAATTAATTCTCTTAAGTCTATCATTATCTAAGTGATGTTGATGTAAGTCATTAATTAGATGAGTATTAATTTTTAGAGTTTTATCCAAATCTTTTTGCAGCAATTCCTTTTTATTCTCAGATATACCCAGTCTTTTAACAACTTCGATGTTGTGGATGTATAGTTGATTATAAGCATCTTGTAATTTATGCTTTTTAATTCCTTCTTCTTCTTCAGTTTCCTCATTGTCAGATGGAAATAATTCAGTAGCTTGCTGATCTTCCTTAGATTTAGTTGGAATGATTGAAGCAGTGGAGACCATAAGTATTTTCAAAAATTTTCGATCTCCATCACTCCTTGAGTCGCTTGATTCTGAATTTGACTCATTCGTATTATCCCACGTGGCGGCCATTGCCTTGCCTTTGGTTTTTCTGTTTGGGCATTAGGTAGATAGGTGTCCATACTCTTGACAGGCGTAGCATTGTGGTTCTTTGCTTCTTTTTTCAAATTTACCTATAGAAGGTTTGTCATCCACCTTTCTACCTCTAGAGGGACGACTGTGATTCTTTTGAAAGAATCTTCTGAATCTCTATGCCAGTAAGGCCACTTCCTCATCTTCATCTTCTTTTTCACTTTCACTGTCCTCATGTTTTGATTTCTTAGAAGTTTTTAGGACTGTTTTTGGATTTTTGGGATTGTGTGAAGTATAGTTCAAAAGTTTGTAGGGAACCTACTAGTCCTTCTACTTTCATCTCATCAATATTTCTACACTCCTCAATTTTTGTTACTTTGGGATTAAACCGATCCGGTAGAGATCTTAAGATTTTCCTACATATTTTTGGTACCGAAACTTTTTCTCCCAATCTACCTATGGAGCTACAAATAATATTTAATTTGGTGAAAAACTCCATAAATGTATCATGCTCTTTCATCCTGAGATTTACAAACTATGAAGTTAGAAGTTGTAGTTTAGACCTCTTCACAGTGCTTGTGCCTTCATGGGTTATTTCTAGTAGATCCCATGCTTCCTTGGATGTCTCACACAAACTTATCTGATTGAATATATCTTGAGACATGGCACAGTAGATCACGTTCATTGCTTTTGCTTCAGCAATTCATTTTTCTTTGTCGACGGTCGTCTTTTCTTTGGGTTTGGGTTTAGTGATGGTAGTACCACCCTTAAGTATGATCTCTTCAGATGGTAACATATAACCCTTTCAACAACATCCCAAACATCATGATCCAAAGATCTCAGGAAGTAGAGCATCCTAGCCTTCTAGTAGGCATAATTTGAACCATCAAATACTGGAAGTCTAGTGACTGATGAGCCCTCTCCTTTGGCCATATTCCTAAACTTCAGTCAAGATCACTCTTTAGGCGGTGAAGCCCTTAAAGAGAGACCCGTTCTGATACCAATTGAAATAGCGGTGAAGAACGCTTGAGTTGAAGTAAGAATATGCCAATATTACTTAAATGTAACTCTACTGGCTTCTAAGCCTTATAGAGGATCCAATAACAAACTTCCTAAAAGATAACCAAGACAAGATTATGATGGACATGACTGTGTGTATGAGGTGTGATCTCAGACAATCAGATATAAAAGCATGTAAGGAAATTACATAAATAAAAGATAATAACAATCTCAAATACAATCATTTTTATAGTGGTTGGACTACTTGTCTACTCCACTCCCGGCTATCGCACTCAACCCTTGAGTGTACCAGATTTCACTACGGAGGTTTCCGAGGGTTTACCTCAAACCTAAAGTTTTAAATTAGGTTCACCTTCAACCTTTATATGGAGGTTTCTACTCAGTTCACCTCTAACCCTGGAGTTTTACTGGTTCACTCCTAACCAGATGTTTATGCTTTCCATAAAGCAAGGTTCCACACAACGCACCTGGATGTTTATGCTCTCTATAGAGCAGGGGTCCACACAACGTACTCAGATGTTTATGCTCTCCATAGAGCAAGGATCCACACAACGCAACCCTATGTACACTCCCGTCGGAGGCCTCCTATGAGGACTTCAAAGGATGAGCAACACTCAAGACCGAATCCTAGAAAGGAATGATCACAAGTGTCCTCTAGACTCTAGATACTTACAGATAAGTTAATGAGTCCCATTCAGCGCAATGATGAAGATCTCCTCTTTGTTGTTGAAGAATCTTCAGCTCCCTTGATCCGCAACATAAAAGATGTACCAGTACTTGGCTTTGAGTTAGGTCAAGGTTAAGATAGAAATCCACTCTCTTAGAATTTTCTTAAAAGGAAGATGAGTAATTCCCGTCATCTATTCATTTAAGCCATCCCAGCTTAATGATATGTTATTATAATAGTTGTTAGAGGATCCTTGAATGTGGAAGTTCATTTTTCGATCCACTCTATTGAATGTCCATGAATGAGAGTGGATTGAAAGATGAAATTTCATGAGAGAAAGGGCTTTGGGTATATGATCTAAGGGTAAAACACACAAAAGCACTCTCTTCTTTCTCTACCAGCAATATAGACAAGTCTCTCTTTATATAGTTAAAAGGTTTCAATGGATATAAAATGGTCATATTTATGGCAGAGTTCGATATCATCGAGCAGGGTCGATATCGTCGAGCGTATACTCTCGATGGGATCAACTGTCCGCTCGATAACACAAACTAAAATATCATACACTTTTCAAACCTTTTGCCAGCTGGTCGATGGGATGAATACTGGTGTCGATGTCATCAGATTTCAAACTCCAATTCCATCGATACTGGGATCGATCTATTGACACTTGAAGCATGAGAGAGACTAGCCTTAAAATATTTCAGGTTTTTAGGATATGATTGGGGAACAACCGATGTCATTGGAATTTACATATCGATGATATCGGAAGCTGTGTTAATGGTATTGATAAATCATATAGATTTACCTATAAGCTCACTAGACAGTTTGTGTCCAGTCTCGATCCAATCGATTCGACCTCGATAGCATCGACATAAGAATATCAATTTCCTTGAGTGGCCCCCGATCAAAGTTAAAAATAACCTGAAATATTTGCTGGAAGAAATGTGCGCCCACTGTCGATATGATTGATGGCCTTTCGATATGATCAAGATTTGAATTCAGATTGAATCGGAAAAAAATTGATATATCGAAGCACATCATGATTTTCTTAAAAAAATAGGGGCGTCAGAAATCTGCCGGTTGATATTATCGAGCCACTTTCGATGCGCTCGATTTTCAAATATTGATGATATCGATGGGTGTATCGATATATCGATAAATCTGTCCAGATGAGTATGCAGTTGCTGGACACTTTTAGTCCTCTTATCGATAGTATCGATCAAGTGTCGAGGATATCGACAGCGCAAGTCGATCATATCGAAATGTGTATCGATACAATCGACAGGCAAGAAAACTTAGAGATTTTCTGTTTGATAAAAAGTTTTTTCACCATAAATCCTTAAGATTTTTAGCAAGTTTTTAAGGGTTTTATTCACCTGGTGTTTTGGGGCATGGGATGTGAGGCTATGATTTACCTATGGTGAGCTTCCACACATCTAGTTGAGGCAGGCGCTTGAATTGCTCTTTCGGTGAGGCTCTGTAGACCGACTGACTCAACACACATGGTAATTGACAAACCTGGGCACTAGCAGGTGCACTTTCAGGATCATTGTTTGGGTAATGATGTAAAGGGAGGTACCTTAGCTTTCCCATTCTGTTGTATGAATAAACCTAATTAAATATTGGCTAACATGACCATGCACTGCATTTCATGTGCTTTAGTTAGGAAGTGCACGTGTCTGGAATAGTGCATGCGCGATCGTGAGATGATGTCGTTGAGGGAGTGTAGGCAAGGGCATGCATCATTATCGCATACCATTCTTGCATTAATAAGAGTACTTAGGATACGATTGTTGTTTTACCTTACATTACTGCTTGACTGAATTGTTAACATGTTAACCTTTGCCTTGTAGCTCCATTGAGTTGATCAGTCACTCCCACTCTGGGACAGTGTTTTAAAACACCAACAAGATTCTGTTGCAGCTGCAGGTAATGGCAAGGCTTATGAGATAAAGCTTAATGTTTATGAAAACTAGGAGTTCTCCTACATGCAACTCTCTAGCGGGTCTATGTAGACCTGGAGTTGCGTCACCAGGATTACAAGGATATGGATTAGATGACCATTACCTTTTATCATTTTATAAAATTTAAAACTATACATGTAATTATTTAGCCCGGTGACATGTTCATACTCTAGGGACTTACAACCACTTATGTGCTTTATATATTTATCACGGTCTTCCACTTGCGTAATCTAATTATCTTTGGAGTATGATATATTATTTTAGTATAATCCCACTCATGTTTAATGCACTAATATGGTCAACATTTAAACATCATTATCTATGTTGCATAAGTGATGCAGTGAAACTCAGGAGTTGAGCTTCTGCTTGACCCTCAATTTTTGGGGCGTTACAAGTTAGTATAAGAGCATGATTTGGATTAAATTGGACCTGAATTATGGTAACATGATGTACACTGACATACTTTAACTTAGGAGGAGGCGATAAAAATGTAGAAACGAGCATAGGATTCCAAGTTTTGTCGACGGGCAAAACTGATCGTTGAAATATGACCCGTATATATCCGTGATCATATGAGATGATCCCAATTCCTTTCTAAACTGTCAATTGAAGGGTTTAGATGATAATTCAGCGTATTTCACACTCAAGTGACTGGAATGCATGAATATGCATGAGATGGACTCTGAAAAAGTCTCGAATGGACTCGAGGGCCCAAACGACATAAATTGGGGGGAACCAAAGTGGCCCCTGTGCATTTCCGGCACCCCGGGGGGGGGGGGGGGGGGGGGGGGGGGGGGGTTGGATGCCATCGCCCCTAAGGTGAGCCATAGACTGTGATGTAATCGCGCCTACTGCAAGGCCTCGTGGTCCAGGTCTAGCAGGCCTTGTCGTGCCGACCCTATGCACTCGTGTGGGGGCCACAAAATCATGTGGAACCCTTTATTTGGCACTTTTTTCTTCATTTCAACCCCCACCTGGTTTCTACACCCTTCCAAGCCCTCCAAAAACTTGATTTTTCACCTCAAATCCCCCTCCATTCTCATATCTTCTTCTTCACATACCCACCTCCACCATTTTCATCAAAAACCCATCTCTTATCTCCTTTATTTCCTCTCATTTGAATACACAAACCCACCTTTGTGTCTCCTACATCTCAAAATCCTCTAACCCATCTCATCTTACAAGCTCTCTTAACTTCATGGCTCTTTTCGAGCTAGTTTTCATGATTTTCTCCCTTTCAACATTTTTTTCCCTCATGGGAAAGAAGAGGTCTTCCATAAACGAATTTGGGCCTAGCCACCCAACCCATCCAAGGAAGAAATCGGGTGCCGAAGCAAGTACAAGCGTATATGAGAGCAGAGGATGAAGCGGGATCTCGATCCCCAAATTCCTCTTGAAAGAGCCCTACCAACAGACATGGGACATAGTAGGTTTCAAGGCCGTAGAGTTATCTTTGAAGCACACATGGATGAAAAACTATTTAAGCTTTATCCAGCAATGGACCTCCTATTGGACGTCGGGTGGGGTCCCATATTTGAGGGCAAGTCACGTGCGAATGAGAGCACTGTCTGAGCCTTTTACGCCCACATACGAGATCCATTGCTGGAGCCTCTACAGGTTTATAACCCTGTGGGAAGGCAGGAAGTCATTGTCAATGTAGACTTGATAGCCCGAATCATGGAGCTTCCGCGTGGAGAGGTACATGCTAGCGAGAGAAATCTCAGGAGTATGCGTGAGAGAGATCGTAATACACAATTTCTTTACGGCCAACTAATCCAATGGAATCGAGGCAATTGCCTCCCAGCGACCAAGATGACTCATGACTTCTACCTAATCCACTACATATTCATGTGTAATGTGTAACCTAGGTGGAGTAATCGCAGCAAATGCACGTGTTTGATGGTAGACTTAATACGATTGTACTATGACAGATAGTTCAGACAGTCATTTCACTCCCATTCAACCAACTTATATGCAAGCTTGCTCGTGAATTCATCTACAGACTTGGCGCAGATGATCTTGTACCAATTTATTTCATTAATGACACTACGCTTAACAACATGGGTATTGCGCCACGACAACGTCAAGCCTGACTCGATGAGAGTGGGGATGAGCTGGGAACTGAAGAGGAAGAAAGTGATGAAAAAAAGGATGAAAATGAAATAGAGGAAGGATGTGAGGAAGGGGGAGAGCAGGAAGAGGAAGAAGAGGAGGCCCAAGACTCTGATGGAGGCTCTCCTCCTGCTACATATGAGCGCCACCATGATTGGGTTGCTTTAAAAGCCCTCTTGGCTCAGATTGAGGAGGGTCAAGTTTCCCTGCAACGGGAGGTCAGAGAGACCCAGGCCAAACTTGAAGAGAATAGGGCATACATGAAATAGAAATTTAAGAAGGTGTCTCACACCTTGAAGGCTCTCCTGTGCTGTATGCAGGACAAGGGTGTTCCTCCTCTATCACTAGAGTCGGACGACTAATCATATGTTGTAGTCGTCTTTGGGTTTTCTTGTTTTCTTATTTTCTATGTTATAGCCTTGATAGGTTTAGTAGTATGGTAGAGTGGTTGGTATGTTTTAGTGTTTAAAACTTTATTTAGATTAGCCCACATGCATCTTCTATCATGATCCATGTAAGACTACATCTCATGTATTGTGACGATTTTGGTTAAATGAAATGCATGAAACTTCTCTTGATTTGGAATGTGAATGATGTTTGGATGAGTGTGAGTTCTTATACTGGATCTCACACATGTTACACCTTATGTTGTATATAGGGAATGCCACCTAAGGCCACTCAGAGTACGGCACATCTTACACTTGGCGAAATGAGTGGCGGGGCACCTCCCTTAAGTGATAGCCATACAGACCTCAGTTTGGGCTCGAATCATGAGACTATGACGAATTCACAGCCGGCCACTGGCCCCACCAATGGGCCAACAGCTTTTGCACCACCAGTTCCAGAATAGAACTGCGCATCTACCTCGACGCCACATATGCCTTAGGCGGCTTCTACTCCTGATAGGTTGGAGTAGATGATGCTCCCTATGCAGCAGCAGTAGTAGATTTGGACCATCATCGTTGGGGCCCTTGCTCGGAACATGAATGTGGTTCCGCCTGCACCACCCATGCACACTGCTAGAAACCTGAATGCCAACACCTTATTTGAGCGATTTTAGCGCTTTTGACCTCTCACTTTTGTGGGTACTCATATACCTGAGGAGGTCGAATATTGGCTTGATGACATCTCTAAGATGGTGAAGCCGCTGCACTGTATTAAGGTAGAGTAGGTTGAGTTGGTCACATATATGCTTGAGAAGGAAGCCAGTCTCTGGTGGGACATCATCCTTCGAACCGTTCCCGAGGGGTATGTGTGGACATGGGATGCTTTTGAGACCTACGTCCATAGAAAGTTTTTCCCCCTCACCTACCTAACGAGGAGGGTGAATTCCTTCACCTCCATCAAGGAGGAATAACTGTGGCTGAGTATGAGAAAAGGTTCACAAAGCTGGCCAGATATGCTCCCTTGATATTAGCAGACGAGTCGATGCGAATGTGGTGATTTTCTAAGGGTCTGCAGCCTGAGATACGTATGAATATGTGTTGTGCTAGCATTCTCAACTATGCTGAGCTAGTGAACATGTCTCCATGAGCTGAGCAAGATGGGGACAGACTATCCCGTACATGCGTACCTATGGGTCTGAGGCCTCGACCAGATTTTCTAAGCAGATCATTCCTCGGCAAGAGGCCATGAGCAGATTCACCTCCTCGACTTATGGCTCCACCAACCTTGCTGAGGCAATTAGATCTATAGTGCACTTATTGTAAGATGTCGGGCCATGTAGATACTTACTGGTTCACCAAGATGAGGGATAATAATTTCTCGTCGCTTTAGAAGATTAATCGCCAGCTTCCCCAAGTTATCTCGGCTCCACCTCTACATTTAGTACCACCAGCACAACCTTTCTATAGGCCTAATTTACTTCGTAGTAGGCTGCCTCAATGACTTATGGTACTATAACCAAATTGTCCTCAACAAGCTCGTGTGTGCTCACTTATAGTTGAAGCATTCGAGACAGCAATTGTAGTAGCATTGGCTTTCGAAGTCACGACACACATCTAAGGTACACCCATGTTTCTATTGATAGACACAGGGTCCACTATCTCGATCATATCATACGCAGCAGTCAAGCGACTAGTGTTGAAAACTACTCTTATGGTTGTGCTAAGACTCCTTACTGCCACAGGGACCTTCTCAGACCCCACCAAGACTTGCAGAGGTTGCTCGATAAACTAAGGAGCAGAGCAGTGCTCGTTAACCTGATGGTCTCCCCATTATGTCATTATGATGTCATTCTTAGTATGGATTGGCTCACCAAGATGAAGGCAGAGATTGATTGTGATACTAAAGTGGTGACAGCCCATGGATATGAGGGCACGACCTTTACTTTCTTAGTACAGTTCAGTTGGTACTACTGTGTTAGTTGTTATACTACCTTACTAGAGCAGGTTGATGGTCAGACACTTGGGAGTACACCTGTAGTCCAAGATTTCATGGATGTGTTCAAGACGATACCTGAACTACCTCCTTGGTACGAGATCGATTTTACCATCGAACTAGTGCTAGGTGCCACACCTATATCTCTAACGACGTATCACATGCCTCCGTGTGAGATGGAGGAACAGAGGAGACAGATCAATGATCTGTTGGATGTAGGCTTCATACGAACGAGTGTATCTCCTTGGGGAGCACTCGTGTTGTTCATGAAGAAAAAGGATGGATCATTGCGATTGTGTATTGATTATCGCAAGTTGAACCAAGTGACAGTGAAGAACAAGTATCCTTTACCCAAGATAGATGATTTGTTTGATCAGTTGAAAGGGGCACAGTATTTTTCAAAGGTCGACTTACAGTCAGGGTATCTCCAGTTGCGCGTCAGGGTTAAAGATGTGCAGAAGACAGTGTGTAGAACTAGCTTTGGGTACTATGAGTTCCTTGTGATGTTATTTGGACTCATAAATGCACCCACCGTGTTCATGAACCTTATGATTTGGGTGTATCATCCGTATCTGTACCAATTTGTCATTATATTCGTAGATGACACCCTGATATACTCCAAGAGTTGGAAGGATCACAAAGAGCACCTGCGAGCAGTCTTTGATATGCTCAGGAAGAACTAGTTGTTTATCCAGTACAAGAAGTGTGACTTCTGGAGAGAATAAGTCAAGCTCCTAGGACAAGTGTTGTCTAAGGAAGGAATAGTTATGGACCTTGCTAAGGTGACTGTAGTTCAAGACTGGGAGCAGCCCGATTAGATTACTGAAGTGAAGAGTTTCCATGGCCTGGCAGCTTACTATCGTCGATTCATTAAGGACTTTTCTAAGATAACCAGACCGTTGTCTCAGCTCACTCGGAAGGATCTCAAGTTTGCCTAGAATGAGAAGGCAGAAGTAGCCTTTCAGGAACTGAAGGACAAGTTGATGTCTGCACCCATGCTATTATTGCCAGAGTAGGGGGTTAAATATACCATTTACACCGACGCCTCTCATGTTGGTTTGGGTTCTGTTCTTATGCAGAAGGGCAGAGTGATTGCTTATGTCTCGCGACAGTTGAGGAAACATGAGGAGAACTACCCTACACACGACCTGGAGTTAGCGGCCGTTATTTTTGCATTAAAGCTTTAGAGACATTACCTCTATGGAGAGGAGTTCAAGATCTTTTGTGACCACAAGAGCCTCAGATACATATTCATACAGAGAGACTTGAATATGAGGCAGCAACGATGGATGGAAACATTGAAAGACTTCAAGTTTGAGGTCTCCTACCATCCTGATAAGGCCAACCTAATGGCAGACACGTTGAGTCGTAAAAAGATGATATCATTTACAGCTCCGCTGATGATAGAAGAATGAAACATGGTGGAATTTATTCGAAACTTTGAGCAGAAACTTATGGTAGAGGAGCTATTTAAGAGCATCGCACACATCCGCTTGCAGCCACTTATTGATGAACGAATTATTGTGGAGAAGATGCATGGTTGATGAAAATGAGAGAGCAAGCAACTGACAATGAAGAGTCCGAATGGAGAGTTGGTTCGGATGGGTTTTAATTTATCATGGCCACCTATGCATCCCAAACCTTCATGACTTGAGAAGGGAAGTTCTCAAAGCTGTTCACAATTCAAAGATGGTGATGCATCCTGGTAGTACAGAGATGTATAGGGATATGAAGCGTTCATACTGGTGGGACAACATGAAGGCCCACATAGCAAACTTTGTATCCCATTGTCTCACATGCCAGCAGGTCAAGGTTGAACATCGCCGACCTCCTGGTTTACTTCAGCCCATGCCTATAGTTGAATGGAAATGGGATTTCATCTCTATATATTTTATTTCAGGGTTACCGAAGATGAGGAAGGGACATGACTCCATTTAGGTGATTGTGGACCAGTTGACGAAATCAGCTCATTTCCTCCCAATTAGAGTCTCAAACTCAGCAGTTAATTTGACCAAGATGTACATCAAGGAGATAGTACATTTGCATGGAGTGCCTATGGAGATTGTGTCAGATCGAGACGCGAGATTCATGTCTATCTTTCGAACTCGTATCTAGGAAGTAATGGGGGTGGAACTGAAGTTCAGTACCACATTTGTAAGACCCGTATCTTGGTCCGTACCTTTCCGTAGACTCCGCGGTCTTACCGGTCGAATTTTGGCGACCTTAGACCCTTAACCGATATCGACGAGCGACCCTGATTCATATACCGATAACCCGAGTCGACTCAGCCCGAGACCAATACCATAACGACCGCGCCGTCGTTGCGGTTTCGATACCGCGACTCGCGCGCCGAGGCGATACCCTGGTCAAGAGATGTGGGCTAACATTCGGTGCGAGAAAATGCCGCGCGTTGCGAAACCCAAGGGAATCTCTATGATGTGTCACATCAATCACATCAATCCCATCAATCAATCAACCCATCAAGCCATCACATGTCAAGTGCACATCACTTTATTCCATTTTCCCAAGCAACCACAAAAGTCTCCCAAACCCATACCTCTCTTACACAAAAAGCCACAAAAGTCTTCACCACTCATACCTCTCTTACACAAAAAGCCACAAAAGTCAAGCTTTTCTTACACAACCATCACTCACCACATCCATCCATCACTCTCTCTCTCTCTCCCTTACATCACTCTCTCTCTTTCTCTCTTTCTCATTTCAAATTTCCAAGCAACAAAAGAATTCCAAGACTCCATACGTATGGAGTTTTCCAAATCTCTCTAAGCTTCATGTGGCCCACCTCTTCACCCCAAGATCTCCCATCTCAACCCTCCATTCCTCATCTTAACCGTTGAAATCCAAGTTAAGGTGCCAAGGAACCTCTAGGAGCAAGAAGATCGGACGGTGGGTGCTAGATCATTCTAGTTTTTCTTTTTTTTATGATGTGTCAAGTGAGACCCACCGATCAATGGTGTGGATCTCACTTGGGACCCTAAAAATGTGGCCGATGGCCCATTTGGATCATCATGATCATTCCATGGTGGTGCCATTCTCCATGGACCCCATCATGATGTTTATTTCATTTAGAAAGGTCATTTAGACCGTCCATATCGGTGGGGAATGGATCTCCACCGTTGATTTACATTTTTTATGGTCCCATGTTCAAAGGGATCCGTTTATTGTATGATTCATTGCAAGGGAAGGCCCATAATGTCGGGGTCCCTCCATCACAAGTATGTCCCACTCTCCATGTCTCTCTCTCTCTCTCTTTTATTTATTTTATTTTATTTTATTTTATTTTATTTTATTTTTTTTATGCTATAGGATTGTGGCCCACTTGAATGGATCCCACCTTGATGTAATTATTTTTATTCAAGTGGGGGTCACCTTAGACGTTGAACCCATGTCACCCATCAATGGTGGCCCACTTCATCAGGGCCCACACTCTTTTAAAAATATATATATATAAAACCGTCCAGCGTCTGGGACGCTGGACGTTTCTAAAGAAAAAGAGTAAAGGGAAAGAAGGAAAGGGACTTTTTGGTGGCCCACTCGCTTAGGCCCCACCTTGATGTATATATTCGATCCAAGCCATCCATCCTCTTGCTGGCCTTATGTTAGCCGTTGAGTAGAAGGATGGGCCTGATCTGAGCATCTGGTGGGCCACAAATTAGTAAATAGCGATCTCCACCATTTAAGGTTTCCCATAATTGTTCTACACGCTGAAAAATGTCCAACCTTGGACTCATTAAGTTTGTTTTGAGCCACTGATCATAATGGATGGAGTGGATCTATGAAATGTGGGTCGTATGCGCGAAAAATCCCAAAAATCTAGTTTTCCCAAGTTTTGCTAAAACTAAAGGCTTTGCCTCTATCTGACAGGGTGCAGAGACGTGCAGCAGGCGCTGCACGTCGGGCGGGCGGGCAGCGAGCGGCCACCCGCGGCTGCTGCCGTGGGCCCCGCCATGATGTATATGTCTTATCTACGCCGTTCATTAGGCGGGTCCCCTCCTCAGGTGGGCCCCCTCCAAATTTCGGCCAGATCCAAAACTTAGGTGGCCCACACCACATGAAATAGTGAGATTGTGTATCTACCATTGAAATCTTTCTGGGGCCCACAGACATGTTGGATCAAGCGGGAATTCATGTTTTCCCTTCAACCACGCCCGAATGATCTTATGAACGGCTTGGATGGCAAATAGACATTTAGGTGGGCCCCACGTGGAGCCCACAGTGATGTATGCACTTTATCTCCACCGTCCGCTGGACGGTGGAGCCCTGGGGGAGGTTTGTGAAGGTGGAGCCCCTTGGGCGTGCGTGTGTGCGTGCTGTGTGGGTGTGCATACGTGTGTGGGTGTGTGCATGTATATATATACATATATACTTATATATAGTATATGTATTATATGTACATATTATACTGTTGTAATAAATATGATGGTAGGCCCTCATGTGGGCCCCACCCTTGATGCATGTGATGCATCCATACCGTCCATCCATTGATTTGTAACAGGTCTATGGGCTAGATCCATTTGATTTATGAAATGCTTATGGGCTAGGCCCATTTGATTCATTGAGGCCTACGAACTTAGGCCCACTTGGTATGTTGCAAGTCCATGGGACTAGGCCCATTTGATGTACTTCAAGGCCCATGAAATTGGACCCTTTTGTTGAAATTTAAAGCCATGGAAGTAGGCCATTTGATATATGTAGGACCTAGGGGTTTAGGCCCACTTTTATATGCATGCAAGGCCTAAGAGGTTAGGGCCCATTTGACATACATATAGGGTCCAATTGGTGTGGCCCATTGGTCATATATTTAAGACCCATGAGACTAAGCTCATTTGATGTAATCCAAGACCCACGGGTTTGACCCATTGCAATGTACATAAGACCCATTGGTGTGGCCCATTTATGCGGCCCATCTGATGAATAAAAGGCCCATAGGATATGGCCCATTTGATATATATGTAGGGTCCAATGGGGACAACCTATGGTCCATTGCAATGTGTAGATCCATTACAGACTAAGTACTGATGTTTACAAAGATCGTGACTTGAGGGCAATGTTGGTTTGACGTCTACATTGCAAGTGTAATGTTGGTTGGATGTCCACATTACGACTCTCCTTAGGGCCCATTACTGGGCCGTACTTATCGTGTATAGGCCGTCCAGGTCCATCTGCATTGTAAGATAGTTCATTTTATTATGACATGTTTAGTACAGTTTCATGACTCATGATCATACGCATCATATGTATGCTTGACATGAGAATTGTCTGATCATAGCATTTGCCTTTGGGCAGGTTGTTTATGGGCTTCCGATTAGGCGGTGTTGCCCTACATGAGCGCACGATATGCGCAGTATTTGATGCATGACTGGATAGCGTGAATCATGCATATCGCATTTGTATGACATGGATATTGTACGCACTAGGGACATCAGGGCCGCAGCCTCCACAGACGCATCGTGGTTAGCAGGATTGGATACCGAAAATCTTGTTCTACATAAGGTACTATAGATATCCCTGGGTGACAGTCCCTAAACCCTTATGGTACCAAGAGGTTGCTCCAATGTCTAGACCGAGTGGGTAGGTGAGCGTTGAGTGCCGATTACCAGATGGTTACGCTCTCCACTGTGTCGTGGTCGGTTGGAAGGGGGTGTGGCCTTACCCACCCGAGTGTAGGGGGCAATGCTAGGCTGAGTCTGATCAGCTCGAGGAATGGGTCCGCTATCGACGAGTCGCACCCGATATTGGTAGACGGATAGTGAGGTCTTTTCCACTTACCTTATTGGGCGCGATGTGGCGGCAATCTGGTTTAGAGTGTACTAGACCCCGGTGATATCCCATATTTTGAGCTGTATTGATGTATGGACATAGATGAGGATCTGTATGCTTGAGTTGCATTGCACATCGCATGGCCTTGGAGTGGCCGATACCATTCATGTCTTGCATCGCATAAGCCTCGGTACGGCTCATGATATTATGGTTCCACTGCATATTCCGCATTACTCTGACATTGCATGTTCATATTACTACCTTGCGCACATACTTTCACCACCCTCTAAGCTTTCTATAAGCTTATGCACGACCGTTGCGTGCAGGTGACGTTGGTTCGCAGCAGCGCTGAGGCAGGAGCACGTTGCAGAGTGTTTTGGAGTTTTTATTCTTTACCACTGTATTTCCTTTTATGCTTATTGTACTTGTAAAGTTTTTGATCATAGTGGAAATGTAATGGAGTACTTGGTTGTTGTTTGTGGGTTATGCCTTTGGTTATGCTTATTACGAATCAAACTGACATTAAAAATCCTCCTCGTAGCATCCCAGGATCGGAACCTGGTGAATGGGAGCTAGGAGCTGAGAATGGGGATCTACGGAGGCTGTCGGCGCCGGATTCGGCGATCGGAAATTTTGTGAGCCCGATTTCTGAGTTTGGAGCCTGACAACATTCCACCCACAGACGAATGGGCAGACAAAATGGGTCAATCAGGTGATAGTGGATATGTTGCAGGCATATGTGCTCGATTTCAAAGGCAGTTGGGATGACTGTCTTCCTTATGCAGAGTTCACTTATAACAACAGCTTTCAAGCGAGCATTGACATAGCTCCCTACGAAGTACTGTATGGAAGCCCATGTCGAGTACCACATTATTGGGTAAACATTGGTGAGAAGAGTCTGATTGGTCCAGATTTAGTACAGGTGACCACAGAGAAGATCAACATTATTAGGCGTCGACTTCTTTCATCACAGAGTAGACAAAAGAGTTACGCCAATACAAGGCGGCGATCGCTAAAGTTTGAGGTTAGGGACCATGTATTCTTAAAGGTTTCTCCAATGAAGGAAGTCTTTTGATTTGGCAAGAAGGGGAAACTTACGCCACCATTTATTGGTCCGTTTAAAATTCTAGACCGAGTGGGCAATGTAGCGTATCGCCTTGCTTTACCCACACCACTCACGGGCGTGCACAACGTATTTCATGTATCGATGTTAAAGAAATACGTTCCTGATCCTTCCCACATTATCAAATGGGAGCAGGTACAGTTGAGTGAAAATGCTACTTATGTACTGCGACCGACACGTATCCTATACAGGAAGGAACAGGTGCTGCGCAGTAAAGTTATCTTGCTTGTGAAGGTACTGTGGACACACTACACTGAAGAGAGGCTACTTGGGAAATAGAAGTCAAGGTCCATAAGAAGTACCCTCAGATTCTTGCGGAGTACGAAAATGTTATAAAATTTTTCTTTAAGGGGTGTAGATTGTAATGTCTCGGAAAAACCCATACAAAGACCCGAGTACCACCTTAGGCAGAAATCGTTAAGGATCAAATTATGTAAAAATTAGACGTAAATTAAGTACTAAACTAAATTAATTAGGAAATTAGCTCAAACCACTTTCTATATAAACCACAAGACCCAAGACTAATAGAATCACCAACTCAACATTACCTAGAAACTTAGGATTAACCTTAGAACCCAGTTGCTCTCAGGAGCACACTGAAACTCTTTATCGAACTTGGACCATGCGTCGAAAGTCTGATGACCGTGAAACTATAAGCTTATAACCACCTTACTGGGCTTTAACAATTATCACATGAATTGAGTCCAAATAGTATCTAGAAACGCATAACTTGAGCCTGGAGTGAAGTATGTGAGAAACTTGAATATCTTTAAAAAATGAACTTAAACTTGAGTCATTTGGGCCATTCACTTACAGGCCGAATTTAAAGTTTTAGACCATTAGATTCTATCCCAACTACACCCTTGGATCAGGAAAATTTCCCTACACATGACAGTGTACTTGTGGCCTTGATTGAGTGACGATAGCCGTTAAACTGAAACTGGTCCTCTACGGTTGATCTGTAAGTTCGATCAGACTGAAATCTTAATCTGACATAAATCCATTGTTAAGGAACTTTCTCCGGACCGTATGCAGGTAATGGACCTCCAGATGAGCTCCGTTGGCCCGAAATATATACTTTTTGCTATAGCCTAAGTATACCATGACCCTTGGGCCATTTGAACCAGTTCTGGGCCTATATAAGACCCTTAACCCACCCCTCTCTCATTCCATATGAATTTTCCTAACCCTGGGAGAGAGAAGAGAGAAAAGAGGAGAAAAGAGTGAGGAGAAGTGTGAGAGACCTGCGGTTTGTTGCTGGGATTCACTCCCACCACTCCACATGCCGAATCATCTCTCTCGTGTCACTACACCATCGAATCCAAATTCATTTTTGGGTAAGAAATCCTAACCCCAATCTGTTTTAAGAATCCAAATAGAGAAACCGGTGAAATAGCTAACTTATTTCATGATTTAGGTAGCCATTTTACTGTAAACGGAGACATAATGTACTAACCAAGTTCGTAATGAGAAAACTGACGAAAGGTGCAGACTATAAACATTTAGGTTATGGTTTTCAAGGCTTCCAATGTCAGGTAATGATTTACGACTGACTTGATTTCTATCACATGTACGTAGATGCGATGTTTTCCATGTATTACACATATATATGAACTATGTTGAATATAATGCATTCCATGTGTTTGTTGAAATATTTGAATGAATATGAAATTATTATTTATGCTTGCCATGATTATTGATTGAGAATACATGATTGTTATATGTATGATAACTCCTTTACAAAAGGATTTGCTATAATATATGTTATAACTAATTTATTATGTATATGTTGATATGTGTAGTTTAAGTGTTTGATAAAATGTTTGAATTAGAAGTTACTTGATGAAATGTATTTAATAAGGGCATTGAGATAGGATTCTTAATTACCATATCTATAGTTACAGTTTCCTTCAAGTAAGCTATCTCGTTACTACATGATTTGTGGATGAAATGCCTATAAACAATAACATGTGCACTATGTGTCTGTTAAAATGCTTAAATGAGATTTATATTTGAATTAATTGTCACATACTATTTTGACTCTCACATATGAATGCCTATTGTATTTGAGTATGATTGGGACTAATATGTAGTCAAGGCAATCGTTAACAGTTTACGATCAGTGGTCGAACTAGTTTCACCACAACGGATACATTCGATGAATTCGAGTCATACGGTGATTATCAACAGTGGTTAGGCCACGAGGAGTGCATATGTGCTCTATGCCGATTAATTTAACATGCGTTCGAACCAGTCGAGCTTGTCAAGTAACCCGATTGGCCTAATATATGTTCACCATGTATGGGCACTACTACTTGAATCTAAGGTACCACTTACCAGTGAAAAGCTCATTTAACCTTAGTACCACGATCTGCTAAGACTCATAAGTCAAGCATGATAGTATGGGATACCATTATCAAGCTGTCGGCCTACGCTGGGGTGACGAACCTCCCCGTACTGTCCATTGAGCAACCCAAACTCGTGAGTTGAATATGGTTATATGGGACACTATATTCGACTTGTCGACCTACACTAAGGTGACAAGCCTTTTCGTAGTGACCCCGAGTATAAACTAGGCCTACGCTGAGGGAATGAGCCTCTCCATAGCAACCTGAACTTGCCTATCCACTATTTTTAAATCAGGGGTGATGTTGCCCTATAACTTGCCTATCGTATGTGATTAATTAGGATTGACGACCCTAAATGGATCATTTTTTGGGTAAATGATATAAAGGGAGGTACCTTAACTTCTCGAATCTATTGTATGAATAAGCCTAATTAAATATTGGCTAACATGACCATGCACCGCATTACTTGTGCTTTGGCGAGGAAGCGCATCTGTAAGAAGTGGTGCATGTACAATCGTGAGATGATGTCGCTGAGGGAGTGCAAGCGAGGGCATGCATCATTATCGCATACCATTCTTGTATTAACAAGAGTACTTAGGATATGATTGCCGTATTGCCTTATCATTACTACTTGACTGAATTGATAACATGTTAACCTTTGCCTTATAGCTCCACTGAGTTGATCACTCACTCCCACTCTGGGACGGTGTTTTAAAATACCAACTAAACTCTTTTGTAGTTATAGGTGATGGTGAGTGTTATGAGATGGAGCCTGACTTTTATGACGATGAGGAGGAGTTCTCCTACATGTAACTTTCTGGCAGGTCTATGTAGAACTGAAGTTGCATCGCCGGGATTATAGGGATAGGGATTAGACAACCATTACCTTTTATCATTTTACAAATTTTGAAACTATACATGCTATTATTTAGCCCGGTGACATGTTGATACTCTGGGGACTTACAACCACTTATGTGTTTTAAAATTTATCACAGTCTTTCGGTTGCGTAATTTAATTGTCTCTGGAGTATGATATGCTACTTTTGTATAATCCCACTCATGTTTAATGCATTAATATGGACAACATTTAAATATCATTATCTATGTTATATAAGTGATGCATTGAAACTTGGGAGTTGAACGTCTGCTCGACCCTCAATTTTCAGGGACTTATAGTGTGGGGGCCCCACATCAACAATGGACCCCAAAATCGGTGTTCAATGTGGATGTACATCACGATGGGCAGCTGGATGTCCCACTGATGGACGGTCTGGATATTACACACCAACATGGTGGCCTCACACATCATAACTAGGCCTCACACATCACAACTGGACCTCACACATCACAACTGGGCCCCACAAGATGGCCAACTTGCATATAACACACACCTCATGATGGGCTAGCTCTTGTCAGTCAGTCCAGCAGCATCCCTGCCCTGCTGGGCATTCAAATAGTTGGACGACCTGGGTGAAATGTCTAGGTGGGCCACAAAATCAATGGGTGGAGTTCATTTAGCATAAACATCATGTAACATCCTGAAAAAATCTGTACAAAGACTCGAGTACAACCTCAGGCAGAACAACCCAAAGACCGCATCCTATCTTATAATTTAGACAAGATTTAGCTAAGTACTAAATAATCAGTGGATTAAGCTTAGGCCATCATTTTCATAAATGGGAAGGCCTGAAATCATGAGTACCACTGACTTAATGTCATCTTAAGACCTAGGAATAATCCCAAGGGCCTATCGCTCTCAGGAGTACATTGAAACTTGGTAACGGACCTAGACTGCACGTCGAGGGTCCGAGGATAGCGAAATTATAGGAATATATCTGTCCTGCTAGGCTTAACAACCGTCACGAGGATCAAGCCCAGATAGTGTCAAGAAACGTCCAACTTGAGCCATGAGTGAAGTGCTTGGGAAAAGCGAATATCCTTAGAAAATGAGATGAAACTTAAGTGAATTGGGTCATTCTCTCTTACACAAAGTTGAGGATTTCAGACTATTAGTTTGTGAGAAAACTTCACCCATGGGGAAAGGAGATTTCCCTGCACATATCTGTATAACCGTGGCCCCGATTGAGCACATATGACCGTTGATCTGACACAGGTTCTCCACGGTCGATCGGCTTATCAGATTGCACCGAACTCATGACCTGGTTTGGATCCATTGTCGGGGGGTATACCCTACGACGTAGATAGGTTGTGGGCCTCCCTATGAGCCCTATTCGTCAGAAACAGCCGCTTATGGGGTATAAACAAGGTTTAAAGTGGCCCTTGGGCCATTTGCATCACATTTGAGCCTATAAATGGCCCTCATTTAACCCCTTCTCTCTCATATACGAATTTTGTAAACCGTAGGGGAGAGAGAAGAGAAAAGAGAGAAAAGAGGAAGAGGAAGCTTGGGGAGATCGCTGTAACCATGGGAAATCTTCTCCCACGCATCCACATGCCTAATCACTGCCACCTTTCGCTACCCAAACCTCTTCTGGCTACAATTTTTGGTTAGAAATACCAACCCTAATACCTATGTAGAGCTCCAGGATAGTTTTTCATCAACCTAGCTAACCAGTTTCATCATTTAGGTGCCTGACGTTTCATTTTTTGGAAACGTAGAATTTGGACCGAGTTCGAGTCGAGCATACTAACGAAAGGTGTGGAATATAAACACTTAGGTTGCAGTTTATCAATGCTTTCATGTTAGCCAATGAATTAGTTTACCTTGATTGCTATTGTATTGTCTTAGATACGTCGATTTCCGTATGAAATACACCTATAAACTTTAAATGATGCAATCTATGTGTTTGTTGAAATGTTTAAATGAATAATTCAAGAGGATTTTTTCTTGCCATGATTTCTAATCTAGGATTCATCATTATTATATGCATATGGATTTCTCTATCTAAAGAATTGATAAAACATGTGTTATAACTAATGCGGTCTACATGTTGCCTATGTGTTTGATAAATTGTGTAAATGTGAAATTATTGATGAATTATATTTATTATGAGTGTTAAGGTAGGATTCTTCATTGTTTTATGTGTATGTATATTTTCCTCTATGAAATCAATTACTGAATGCATGTTGCATTAGCATAGTTTACGTGTTTGATGAAATGCTCAAGTAAGAAATCCATATGGATTATTTATTAAATGTGAGATGAACATCCTGTGTGTTTGTTAGCTGTATTTATGTAGGATTGAGGCTACCAACATAGCCCAGGCAATCGGTAAAAGTCATTGTTTAGGTGACCAAATTAGTCTTGCTACCTTGGGTAAACTCGATGAATCCGATTCGCACGACGATTGTCGACAGTGGTTAGGACCCAAGAGGTACTTACGACTCCATGTCAATTAAGTTAGCACGCACTCATACCAATCGAGCCTGCCTAATGAACCAATTGACTTATTGTGTGTTTATCATGTATGGATGCGACTGCTTGAATCTAAGGTACCCCTCACCAATGTAAAGATCCACATTAACCATGGTACAATGATCCACTAAGACTCATGAGCTGGGCATGGTGGTATGGGACACCGTGTCCGAGCTATCGGCCTATACTGGGGTGACGAGCTTCCCCGTAGTGACCAATGTGCAATTAAGACTCGTGAGCCGAGCATGGTGGTATGGGACACCGTGTTTGTGCTATCGGCCTATGCTGAGGTGATGAGCCTCCCTATAGTGACCGCGAGCACAACTTCTCACACTTGCCTATCGTATGTATTTGACTAGGAGTGATAAACCTACAACTTGCCTATCATATGTGTTCAACTAGGAGTGATGAACCTAGATTGATCCATAACATAAGAGTAGGACCACTACGGTTGTCCAATGCCAAATGTTTGATTTGGGTCAATGATATAAAGGGAGGTACCCTAGCTTCCCAAACTTATTGTATAAATGAGCATAATTAATTACTTAGCTAACACGACCATGCATCACACTACATTAGTTAGGATGTGCTAAAAGGCATTGGAGTTACACCATTTTGAGGAAGTGTTGTCATTTATGAAATAGGCTATTGGAGTCACGTGTGAGGGAGCATTGATGTGAGGGCATGGATAATTACTTGCACCCCATTCTTGTATTAAAAAGAGTAATTAGGAAGTGATTGTTATGATTGCTTTATCATTACTACTTTGATTAACTTGATAACATGTGTAACTTTTTCCTTATAGAACCACTGAGTTGATCACTCACTTCCATTCTGGAATGGTGTTTTAAAATACCAACCAGACTCTAATGTAGATGCAGGTACAGAAAATGTCTATGCAATGGAGAAGGACTTCTTGGATGAGGAGGAGAAATTCTCCTACTTCCAACTCTCAAGTGAGCTGATCTAGGCTACGCATCGTTATGTAGGGATCACTGGGGCATCTGGGCTTAGTTGAACTTATTTACATTCCCAAATTTTGTTTATTTTGAAATGATACATGTATATATTGAACCCGGTTACATACAGATATTGTGGAAGAAACCTTGTGAAACATCTGTATACTTATACAGATATGTTTAGAATTTCGCACTTGCTTAACTTAATTAAATCCAGAGTATGATGTGGTGTTTAGCATAATCCTATACATGCTTAAATCATTAACATGAAAGAAATCTGAATATCATCATCCATAATGCATAAGTGATGTTCTGAATCTCTAGAGTAAAGCTTTGCTCGACCCTCAAAATTCAGGGCGTTACACATCAACTACAGGAACAACAGTTTTGCTGACCATTGTCCCAGATGACGATGAGCCTGCTTGAACTTTAGGCTAGCCCTAAGGGTAGTATGGGTAAAATACATACATTATAGTGGGTTCCACATGGACGTAGGTCGTCCATAAGATGGGTCGACCACACACTTCCACCTAAAATAGCGGGCACATACATCTCAGATGGGCCTGCTGCTGCTGGACAGCACTGCTCGGTAGGATCTATCCAGCTCTAAGGCCCATGTCCAAAAATGATCTCTCAAAAATGGAAGGCGTGGATATACATCACTTCCATTAGGGTGGGGTCTATGTAGGTGGGTCACCCCACTCCAAAACTTAAACTGGGATTGTAATTTCCCTATCAAACGGTCCTACTGCTGGATAACAGCTTGTCTGATTGAATTTGATCCATCTAACTCATATGTTGGATGATCAGAGGATGGACAGTGTGTATACAACACATAGGGATCAAGGTGGGATCCACGCATGTGGGCCACCTCATTATCAAACTGGTATTAATGTGATTTCCCTCTTCATCCGAGCCTGAGTGACCGACCAGTCACACAGGCCCAAAAACTGGCAACAGGTGGGCCTGACTCGCTAGACAGTTTGGATAAGATATATACATCGAAGCGGGTTCCACACGTGAGGCCACATAGCTGGGGATCTAGCTGATATTCGTGATTTCCATTCATTTGGGGCTTGTGTGACCGACCAGTCACACAGGCCACAAACCGGCAGCAATGTGGCCCCATCCGTGGACAGTAGGTTGGTCCACTGAATGGACGGTGTAGATAAAATACATACAATTATGGGTGGGCCATCAACAGGGTAAAAGAGATAGAGAGAGAAGTGTGGTGGGAGTAGCTCCACCACTATGAGCTCCTCTTGAAGATACAATACATACATCAAATGGGTCTTAAAACATGTGGGCCCTCGATCAGAAATTTAGGGTGGAAATCCCATTCCCACCTCCAAGTTCAAGGTCTAGATGACCTATCACAATATGGATAACAAATAAACATCATGGTGGGGTCCATGGAGAATGGACCCCTCACAGATAACACATGCATATCATGATGGGCCATTAGCCACACCTTAAACCCAAAATGAGATCCCTACCATTAACTGGTAGGCCCCACTTATCCCAGAATCAAAACAACGATCTAACCCTATAAACACCCATATTTAGCTGTCCTTCTTGGCTCCTTAAAATCCTTACTACTAAGCTCAATATTTAATGGTGGATGATGAAATTTGGATAGTTTGATGGTGAGATTTGGCGTAGGGAAAATGGGTATAACACTTGGCTTCTTCTTTTTTCTCCTTAGAATTTTTTTCTCTTGGTGCTAGGGAATGGAGTGATAAATGAGAGAGAGAATGAGATGGATGGAATGAAATGAGAGAGGTGTGGTGTTGTAAGAAGCTATGACATGGAAGGTATGGGTCTCATTAACTTTTGTGAAGAGAGAGGTATGGGTTGCTTGTCTTGATGTGAAGAGAGGCATGGGTTAAGCATGGGTTGCTATGACTAGTTGATGGGAGAGGTATGGGTAGAGATTCCTCTCTTCCAAACTGGAATCTTTCAGGATTTGCTGAAATTGTGGTAAAGACCGCTTTAGTTGAAGTAGGAATATGCGAATATTTCTTAGAGGGGGGTGAATAGGACTTTTTAATAATTTTATCACAATTTTAAAATCCTATCATACTAATCCTAACAATAAGCATATATTAGGATTACTCAAGAGTAACTCTATAGGCTTCTAAGCTTGGTAGAGGATCCAATCACAAACTATTTAAAAGATGAATAATATCCCAACTAGTTTATGATGGATATGACTATGTGTGTGTGAGGTATGATTTCAAATAATCAGATATCAAAATATTAAAGGAAATCACACAAAAAAATGAATAACAATCTCAAACACAGACATTTTATAGTGTTCGACTACTGTATACTCCACTCCCTGTAACCATACTCAACCCTTGAGTGTACTGGATTTCACTAAGGAGGGTTCCCACAGTTCACCCTAAACCTAAGGTTTTAAATCAGGTTCACCTTTAACCTTTACAACCTACACCTAGGCCGATTATTTATGCTCTCACGAGCAAGGGTCAACACATCGCACCAACTTTTAGGCACATTGGTCAAGGATCTTCTATAAGACCCTAACTGTTTATGCTCTCCACAGACCAAGGGTCAACACAACACACCCACCACGTACACTCCCACTGGAGGCCTCCTAAAGGACTTGTAAGGGTGAGAAACAGCTTAGACCCAATCCTACAAAGAAATGATCACAAGAGTCCTCTGGACTCTGATAACTTACAGAAAAGCAGATGAGTCCCTTTTAGCTCGTTGTTGAAGATCTCCTCCTTTGTTGATGAAGAGTCTTCTGCTTCATTGAATCGCCACTCGGAAGATATACCGATGCATGGCGATGGGTTGGGTCAAGGTTATGATGGAATCATACTCTCAAATATTTTTCTATAAAGGAGATAAAGTGATTCCAATCATTTATGCATTCAAAGCATCCCAGCTTAATGATTTTCCATTAAGGTGGTAGCTGGAGGATCTTTGAATGCGGAAGTTCATTCCCCAATCCACTATATTGAATATCAATGATGAGGGTGGATTGGAGGATAAACTCCCTTGAGAGAAAGGGATTTACGTAAATGACCTAAGGTTAAATACTCAAAAGCACTCTCTTCTTTCTCTAACAGCAACTAAAGACAAGCTCTCTATATATAGGCAAAAAGTTCCAACAAATATAAAACAGTCGGATTTATGACAGAGTTTGATATCATCGAGCAGGGTCGATATCATCGAGCATATACTCTCGATTTCATCGACTAGCCGCTCAATAATACAAACTCAAATGTCATAACGCTTTTAAAACTTTTTACCAGCAGGTCGAGGGTATCGAAACATGTGTCAATGTCATCGGATTTCAAACTCCAATATTATCGATGCGAGGATCGATTCCTTGATATTTGAAAAATGAGAGAGACTTGCTTTGAAATTTTTCAGGTCAAAAGATATGATCGAGGTAGACTAATATCATCAGAATTTGAATGTCAATGATATCGAAAGTCATGTCAATGCATCGATAAATCCATAGATTTTATCAGTGAGCTTGCTAGATAGTTTATGTTCTTTCTGGATGCAATTGATCCGATCTCGATATCATCGATATTTGAATATTGATTCTATCGAGTACCATCGATCTGAAATAAAAACCACCTAAAAAATATTGCTGAAAAAACTGTGTCTAAGACAGATATCATCGAAGGCCTTCCAATATCATTGATTTTTGAATTCTAAGGATATCGAGGAGTATTTTGATATATTAAAGGTCTATATTATTTTCTTATAAAAAATAGGGACACAAATACTCTATTGTCGATTATATCGAGTCTACTTCGATAAACTCGAGTTTCAAATATCGATAAGGGTATTGATACATCGATAATTCCGTCAGATGGATATGTGGTTATTGGACATCTTTGGTCCTCATTTCGATGGTATCACTTGATCATCGAGGACATCGACAGCACTACTCGATTTTATTGAACATGATATCGATAAATTGACAGAGGTAGAAATCTTAAAGATTTTTTGATTTTGTAAAAAAAATTCTAACCCAAAAGCCCTATAATATTATAACCAATTTTAAGGGTTTTATTTACTTGGTGTTTTGGGACATGGGATGTGAGGCTTAGATTTACCTGTGGTGAGTTCGAAAAAACATTCGATTGAGGTAGACAGCTGATTGATCTTCCTATGGAGCTTCTCTGTCTGGTTGACTCAACAATCATGCTAATTGACAAACCAAGGCACTTTCAATCTCTCCCTTTGTCAATTACGTGATAAAATACTAAAACACGCTAGAACAACATCTAGACAAACACATCCTAAATTGTGTGTACATGTAATTTTCACAATTTTACAATGTTGGTGAAACCATACACATAAGTGAATAGTTGCTCCCCCTAACCACATTCTCCCCCTATCTTAATACAACTACTCCCCCTAACACCTGTATCACAATTCAAGTAGATATGCAATTTTCCTTGTGGCGTGTTTGAATTGTTCTCCCCCTTTTTGTTAGTCATTGGTAAAGGTATAACAACTGATATTGATTAAAGTTAAAGCAACTTGGGAGAACCACCATTCAGAGAGCATACATATATAAGTATACATGTGTAATTATCAACATAGTTGAATTAGATATCATGTTCAAAAACTATGTATGCATAACAGACCAAATAGAACAATGATATAAGCAGATAGAATAAAAAATATTACATGCATGCCACATAACATGGTCTGGATAATCCAAGGGAGCTTAAAACATAATCATGGCAGTAAAAATGTGAATTATATCCAACCATTTTTAAAAATATCTAAAAACATATATTGCCCAAGATTAGCAGTAGTATGACAGAAAACCATCAAAGAAATATTCCTCACTCAGAGGATATCACACCAAAAAGAGACTTTTTAACTCTTTTAGTAATGCATCACACCTATGTATGAGCGAAGAGCACTCAAAATGATATTTATGGCCTAAGCATGTCAGGGAGACTCCAGGTATGTGATGCATTGGTCATACTTTAGACAATAAAAAACCTTTACTATGCTGGTAAGACATTCAGAATTTATTGTGTAGCATGTTGGAGAGTTGCCAGCATGGTTTTGATCTCCAATAGACAAGCTTCACAGTCATCCAGCCGCTTTATTATGTAGGATTGTCTCTGAAGCAGATCCTGTATAGTATCTTGTTCGGGGACAACTTGAATGTTCTTAACAGAGACGGGGCGGAGCACAGGATAGCCTTTGTTTGAGCTTGAATCGATTTTTCCCCCACGAGGCACATTGGCGATAATTTTGCGGATGTCTTCTTGATTGAACTAGGCACACGGGTGTGGGAGGTCATTAGTAGGAGGCAGCCCAAATTGTTGTGATAGCTTGGACAGAAGACATGGGAATGGAAGTGTGGTGATGGATTCGTCTGAAGATACCTGAATTAATTGTTATAGAATGAGAGTGGGTAGGCAGACATGAATACCGTCATACAAAACATTTAGAATGTATGGAGAAAGCTTGTTTCCAGAGACTTCAAAGGGATAGACATTTGTGCTGAAAATGCTGTGAAGAATTTTGTATGCAGGACTGAGATATTTAACATAAAGAACATTCTTTGTATTTCTCGGTATAGTATCACCATTACATAGTGCTAGAGTGATTTCTCCCCATACACCAAGACCATTCATATTTCGTTCTGATACATGTGTCTTAGTGACTTCTACCCCAATCTGTCGACTTATTAGTCTAGGAGTGATGTACTCGGTCCGATTTATGACAAAGACAAAAATGATTAGAGGATTATATTCAACACTGTAGATTAAATTTAGAAACTAATGCACAAGATTATATTGAAATCCTCTACCAAAATTCATGATATTCCCCCATCTAATCAGTTCTAAGAAATTGATGATCCCAAAAGGTGTAATGCTCTTCCTCTGAACTGTCTGTTCTGCCACAAAGTTCAAGTTGAAAAGTGGAGATGAGCCAGTTGCTTTATTCTTTCCTTCATTATGCTATATTGAGGAGTGTTGTGGAAGAACTAGATTTTTAGATATTTTTGCTTGAAAGAAAAACTATTCTGAGAGATGTAATCCCATTCTGAGATCAATCAGTGAGTCTCTTTTTCTGTCCTTCTGTCTTTTATTTTGCAGTAACCTTCGATATCATCGAACAGTATTTCGATTACATCGGAATACTTTATTGGTATTTTCAATGAAGATCAGAAGGAAGTCCAACCGTCCTAAAGATTCAACTTCTTGAGAATTCGTCGATGATGTCGATTCATGGTCGATGTAATTGAAATGTTCACTTGATGTATAGATAGGTTTATCAAAGGTGAATGTTTTCAATTTTCAACATTTAGATAATCCTTCATGTATACTTTTAATATATCTATCAATCAACAGTATACACAATAAAATTTTTGTACAAGCATTGTACAACTAAAAAATTATAAACATTAGAATGTTCATATGCAAAAAGATTAAGGAGAGAGACCTCAGGTGTATCATTAGGAGCTCAGCAAAAGTTGCATCATTTCAGGAAGTATCTAGATCTTGATGCATGACCTGGACTTATTTTTCTATGCTCAGTATTTCTAGGCATAGGGATCATTCTTTCCTTTACCTTTGATGACATATCAGTGGTTATTTGTGCAAGAACCCTTCATTATTGATTTTCCTGAGAGGTCCAGGATTTTGCATTTTTTATTGTTGAATTTAACCACATGCTCATTGTCACATATTTGAGAAATGCTTAGAAGATTGTGTGTTAATCCTTTTATGTAAAAGATATTCTCATTTTTAAGTAACTGTATTCCTTTAATAATTCCTTGTCCAATTACCTTCGCGGTGCTTCCATCTCCATAGGTGACTATCCCGTTATTAAGATTTGAATAATTTGTAAGGAGAGATTTGTCACCTGTGACATGTCTTGAAAATCCGCTATCCAGATACCACTTAGTTTCATTGCTTGGCATATGGTTTGAATGAGTAAGCAGACAATTCTTCTTTTCTTTTAGAACCCATTTTGTAACAAGATTTTAACTGAGGTAGATTTAGTTTTCTTGTTTAATTCGACCACTTGATTCACTGACTCTGTCATTCTGTCATTCATTCTAGATGGTGATGGATGAGCATTTCTTTTAACCAATCTCCTAGGTGGACATTTGACATTCTATATTTCTCTAGGCGGTTTGAATTTACCAATATGATTTGGACCTGTCAAGTATTCAAACTTATAATGACCCAAATCACCACATAAATGAAAAACTGGAGTAGTTCTTGTATCACTACCTAAAGTAACAGATTTTTCAGATATTGGTGTTGCATTTTCAGTTCTTATTTTAGTTTTATCATACCCTAGGCCACTCTTATCTTTTCCTTGTCTTCCCATCCCTAACAATTTTTCTTGCTTTTCACCACTCTGGGAAAATTTATAGTTTATTTCAGCAAATTTTCTGAATTTCTCTAAGTCAAAACGGAGTGTGTAATTCTCATTCTGGAGGTGCTTATTTTCATCTTCTAATAATTCAATTTGTTTTGTAATCTTTGATGATTCAATCTTTAGGGATAAATTGACTCTTTCCAACTTATCATTGTCTGAATGATATTGCTGTAAATCATTGATTAGACGTGTATTAATTTTTAAGGTTTTGTCCAGATCTCTTTGTAAAAATTACTTTTTACTTTCAGACATTCCAAGTCTTTTAAGGATATGGATGCTATGAATATAGAGTTGATTGTAAGCATCTTGTAGTTTATCCTGTTTCTCTTCTTCCTCCTCTGTTTCCTCATTATCAAATCGAAATGATTCAATGGCTTGTGGTTCTTTCTCATTTTCAGTTTCAATGGGAATGATTGGAGTGGTGAAGACCGTAAGAATTTTCAAAGATTTCTAGTCTCCATCGCTCTCTGAGTCGCTAGATTCTGAGTTTGACTCCTCAGTGTCATCTCATGTGGCAGTCATTGCCTTGCCCTTGGTTTTTCTATTTGGGCATTCAATAGACCGGTGTCCAAACTTTTGACAGGCATAGCATTGTGGTTCTTTGCTCTTCTTACCAAATTTACCTGTAGAAGGTCTGTTGTCCATCTTTCTTCCTTTAAGTGGACGGCCACAATTTTTTTAAAAGAACATTCTGTACCATTGAGCCAATAGAGCCACTTCCTCATCTTCATCTTCTCTTTCAATTTCAATGTCCTCATTAGTTATTTTCTTTGAGGTTTCAAGGACAATATTTTTAGATTTTTGGGATTGTTTGAAGTGTAGTTCAAAGGTTTGTAGTGAACCTACCAGTTCTTATACTTTCATTTCATCTATATTCCTACATTCTTCAATGGTTGTTACTTTAGGATTGAACCATTCCGATAGAGATCTTAGAATTTTCCTACAGATTTTAGGTAGCGAAACTCTCTCCTAATCCACCCATGGAGTTTCAAACGATACTCAACTTTGTGAAAAACTCCATAAAGGTCTCATGCTCTTCCATTCTGAGACTTCCGAACTGTGAAGTCAAGAGTTGCAATTTAGATCTCTTAATAGTGTTTGTTCCTTCATGGGTTGTTTCCAACAGATCCCATGCTTCCTTGGATGTCCCACACATACTGATTTGATTGAAAATATCTTGGGACACAACAAGTAGATAGCATTCACGGCATTAGCCTCTGGAGTTTAATTTTCCTTATCGAACGTTGTCCACTTCTCTTTAGGTTTCAGTTTGGTGATAGTTGTGTCATTATCAAGTACTATTTGTTCAAAAGGTGACACATATAATCTTTTCACTATATCCCAAACATCATGATTCAAGGATCTCAGAAAGTAGTGCATTATAGCCTTCCAGTATGCATAATTTGATCCACCAAATACTGGAGGTCTAGAGACCGATGAGCCCTCTCCTTTGGACATATTGCCAACTTCAATCAAGATCACTCTCTAGGCAGTGAAGCCCTTAAGAGAGACCTTCTCTGATACCAATTGAAATTGTGGTAAAGACCGCTTTAGTTAAAATAGGAATATGCCAATATGTCCTAGAGGGGGTGAATAGGACTTTTTAATAATTTTATCACAATTTTAAAATCCTATTACACCAATCCTAACAACAAGTGTATATTAGGATTACTCAAGAGTAATGCTATTTGCTTCCAATCCCGGTAGAGGATCCAATCACAAACTATTTGAGAGATGAATAATATGCCAACTAGTTTATGATGGATATGACTATATGTGTGTGGGGTGTGATCTCAGATAATTAGATATGAAAATATTAAAGGAAATCACACAAACGAATGACTAGTAATCTCAAACGTAGTCATTTTAATAGTGGTTCGACTACTTGTCTACTCCATTCTCGGTAACCGCACTTAACCCTTGAGTGTACCAAATTTTACTAAGGAGGTTTTCCACGGTTCACCCCAAACTCAAGGTTTTAAATCAGGTTCACCTCTAACCTTTACAACCTACACCTAGGCTGACTGTTTATGCTCTCATGAGTAAGGGTCAACACATCGCACCCACTTTTAGGCACACTAGCCAAGGATCTTCCATAAGACCCTAACTACTTATGCTCTCCACAGAGAAAGGGTCAACAAAATGCACCCACCACGTATACTCCTGCCGGAGGCCTCCTAGAAGACTTGTAAGGTTAAGAAACACCTTAGACCCAATCCTATAAAGGAATGATCACAAGGGTCCTCTGGACTCTGATAACTTACAGATAAGTAGATGAGTCCCTTTTATCTCATTGTTAAAGATCTCCTCCTTTATTGATGAAGAGTCTTCTGCTTCCTTAAACTGCAACTCAGAAGATATACCGATGCATAGTGACGGGTTGGGTCAAGGTTATGATGGAATCCTATTCTCAAATATTTTCCTATAAAGGATATAGAGTGATTCCAATCATCTATGTATTTAAGGCATCCTAGCTTAATGATTTTCCATTAAGGTGGCAGCTGGAGGATCCTTGAATATAAAAGTTCATTCCTAAATTCACTCTATTGAATAATTTAAGATTAAACACTCAAAAGCACTCTCTTCTTTCTCTCATAGCAACTAAAGACAAGCTCTCTATATATAGACAAAAAGTTCCAACAGATATAAAACGGTCACATTTATGATAGAGTCCAATATCATCAAGGAAGGTCGATATCATAGAGCGTATACTCTCGATTGCATCGACTGGCCACTCGATGACACAGACTCAAATGTCATATGCTTTTGAAACTTTTTGTTAGCTGCTGAGGGCATTGAAACATGCATCGATGTCATCAAATTTCAAACTTCGATATTATTGATACGAGGATCAATTCCTCGACATTTGAAAAAATGAGAGAGACTTGCTTAAATTTTTTAGGTCAAAAGATATGACTGAGATACACTCAATATCATCGGAATTGAATGTCAAAGATATCGAAGGTTGTGTCGATGCATTGATAAATTTATAGATTTTATCAATGAGCTTACTGAACAGTTTATGTCCTTTCTCGATGCAATCGATCAAGCCTCAATATCATCAATATTTAAATATCGATTCTATTAAGTGACCCTCGATTTGAAATAAAAACCACCTGAAAAATGCTCCTGGTAAAACTATGTCCAAGACCGATATCATCGAAGGCCTTCCGATATCATCGATTTTTGAGTTTCGAGGATATCAAGGAGTAGTTCGATATATCAAAGGTCTATATGGTTTTAAAAAAAAAAACAGGGACACAAAAATTCTATTGTCGATTATATCGAGTCTACTTCGATAAACTCGAGTTTCAAATATCGATAATATTGATAAGGGTATCGATCCATCGATAATTTCATCCAGATGGATATGTGGTTGTTGGACATCTTTGGTCCTTATTTCGATGGTATCAATTGATCATCGAGGACATCGACAACACTACTCAATTTTATCGAACCGATATCGATAAATTGACAGATGTAGAAAACTTAGAGATTTTCTACTTTTGTAAAAAAAGTTTTCTAACCCAAAAATCCTATAATATTCTAACCAATTTTAAGGATTTTTTTTACCTAGTGTTTTGGGATATGAGATGTGAGGCTTAGATTTACCTGTGGCGAGTTTGGGCACATATCTAGTTGAGGCAGACAGCTGATTGATCTTCTTAGGGAGCTTCTCTGTCGAGTTGACTCAACGCTCACACTAATTGACAAACTAAGGCACTTTTATTTGCTACACATAGTATTTCCTTGAAATATACACGGGGCCACATCTCCTAGCTAGGCATCATAATGGTGCGAAAGTCATGGCATTAGAACCGCTGTGATAATGCAGTCGCAAGGGTATAAGTTTCAGGTTGAGTTAACTCAGATCTTCAGGATGCAACTTAAGGTTGCACGCATTCACTGCCTACAGGTCATGGGTCGCTGGAATTTGACAGAGAGGATCACGGGAGTTGGATGGAAGGTATGGTACAAGGATACAGGTATTACAAGAGATAAGCCTACTCTCCTATTCCTTCTCAATGTGAGAAGAAATCACCATTGGGTATGTCTCATCTTGACGTAAGTAGATATATTTTAAATTTGAGGGCAAAGGTTTTAGGTCAAGCTTTGGTGCCTTGAGGTTAGGTGGTAGAGCCATTACATCAGTTTGGAGCAATTCTTCAATTTATGGCCTTCACCGGTTAACTTCAAGTATTCGCATAGTATCCAGTATGGTCCCCATCTCTCTAATCATATCATCATTAAAATCATGGGAGTGGGTCAGGCATGTCTTTAGAGGGTCAGAAGATAAGGTTAAAAGTGTTCTATCTTCCACGAAAGAGTCAATCATGCTAATGTCATGGGCATCATCATCATCCTCTAACTATTTGCCTGTATTGAAAAAGATATTCAACTCCATTGTCATATTTTCATAAGACAAACTCATGACTTCATCCTATAATTAATTATTGCATTTGATGTGGTAAGGAATGGGTAGCCAAGAATGACACGAATTTAAGTGCTCATGTCCATGATGGGTTGAGTATCCAGGATAATAAAATCTACCAGGTAGTAAATTTTATCAACCTGGACCAACACATCCTCAATTATCCCTCTTGGTACACGAACTGAGCAACCAAAAAGTTGTAACATGGTCTAGGTGGGTATTAATTCACCTAGACCTAGTTGTTACTAGACCTAGTATGAGATCAGATTTATGCTCGCTCTTAAGTCAAGAAATCCATGTTCAATCAAGTAGTTCCCAATCACACAAAGGATGTTTGGGCTACCGAGATCTTTATATTTTTGTGACACATCTTGCCTGAGTATGGCACCCACTTTTTCCATCAGAAAAACTTTCTTTCTGATACTTTGCCACCTCTTAGTCGTGCATAGGTCTTTCAGAAATTTGGCATATGAAGGAATTTATTTCAAGGCATCTAGGAAAGGGATGTTGACCTTCACTTGTTTAATCACCTCTAGAATGTCCTAAGAGTTAGAGAGAGATTTTGGTGCAATCAACCGTTAGGGGAATGGAGCAATCAGCTTGCTCTGAGGTTCTGATACTGATCCATGTGGAGCAGTGTTAGATCTATCATTATTATCCTCTTCCAGGTCCTTAAGCTTTTTAGCCCTAACCAGAATGGTTTTGTCAATGGTCTTCCCTCTCCTAAAAGTGGCGATAGATTTAACTTGCTCCATCTAATTTGAAGAGCTTAGGTTGTTGACTTCACATTGTGGTTTTGGATTGAGAAGAGTTGGAAGGCTTCCCTTATTCCCAATCGCATTCTTTGTCTTAAGCCTTTGTATGGCCTTTGTAAGGTCTTGAAAGGCTTGTAGCATCCACTGATTGAAAATCTCTTGATTTTGAAGATGCTTTAGAACCGGATCCTCTTGAGGTTTCCCTTGATTTAAAATTTGATTAAAGAATCCCTGAGGAGTAGCAGTTTGTTCATTCTTCCAACTGAAGTTTGGATGATTTCTCCAGCTAGGATTTTATGTATTGGAGGTAGGTCCATTGAAAGGTCTTTAGTAATTATTCACAGCATTAGATTTCTCATTCAGTACCTCTTGAAAAGCAGGTATTGTTGGGCAATTTTCAGTTGTGTATATGTTGCAAGCACAGATCCGTAAACAACTTACTTAGTCTTATCTTTCTTAAGTTCCATAGCATTGACCATCCTTATGAGATTGACCATTTTAATATTTATATCATCATCCTCATTCAGCAAGTATATCCCAGCCCTCTCCCTTTCTTGAGTAGGCTTAGATGTAGTGCTAGATTTTGGGGAGATGTCCCATGATTGTGCGGTTTTAGCGAGTTTGTCAAAGTAATCCAACACCTCATTGACATTTTTGTTCATGAACTCCTCATTGCACATTGTCTCGAAAAATTAGTATATGGAAGATGTCATTCCATTGTGGAAGAAAGTTGCTATGCGCCATGTTTCAAAACTGTGTTGTGGGCATGAACTGACAAGATCCTTGAATCGCTTCCAACATTAGAAGAATGTTTCATCTTCCTTTTGGGCAAAGTTCATGATTGACTTCCTGATGTTGATCATCTTATGGTATGAAAAAAATTTTACGAACTCCATCATGTCATTCCATGTGCCAATAGATCATGGATGTACTGAGTGCAACCATGTCTTAGCTTTTTCTATCAAGGAGAAAGGAAAGAGTTTCAGCCTAACCGTGTCCTTAGACATGTTAGGAAAGTATAAAGTGGCTATAACCTTGTCAAACTCTTACAAGTGCATGTATGAACTTTCAGATTCAAGTCCACTCCAGGCTTGATATCCATGTTTCCTGTGTTTTCTGGAAAAGCTATATAGGAAGGGGTGCTCACCCCCGCCGGTTGTAAGTAATCTCGTAAAGTATGAGGCGAGGGTGCATGGTGCTCATTCTCATCCTGGACTTCCACAACTCGAGGTTGTGGTTGATTTACCGGTTGATTTACAGGTTGATTTATAGTCATAACCTCAATTAACTCTAAGGATCTCAAGTGGTGTCTAACCTAGTGATGGATAGATAACTCCCCAACCAATCCTCCTTCACTCAAGAGACATTGAGTGTTGTCATGGACCCACTTAGGCATGAAACACTCTCAACCCCCAATTTCAAAATCTAACCTAAACCTAAAAGAAAGAAGGGAAATAGAAATCTAAAAATAGAAGAGAGAGAGAGAGAGAGAGAGAGAGAGAGAGAGAGAGAGAGAGAGAGAGAGAGAGAGAGAGAGAGAGAGAGAGAATTAGAAAGAAGTTACCAAATTAGAAGTTTCTATATTGGGATTTGTAAGTGCTATGGTTTCTTGCTCTTATAATTATCAAATTTTGTAGTGCCAAAACCTCCTCTCTTTGAATTTGTGTCTTGTGTAGCTCTTCTACATAATGAAGACTTTGCATCACTCAAGAACAAATGTCTTTACTTCAAGAAATGCAAGATTACATGATCATGTTCGAGTACAACATCAAGTGAGTGTTCAATGTTCAAGATTCATAATTCAAGCTCCAAGTCAAAATAAAGTCTTTTTACTTTGAACCTCAAGCTCAAGATTCAAGATATTTCAAGTTCAAGCTTCTTAAAGACAACAAATTCAAGTTTGAATATTCTTCACAAGGTCATAAGTTCAATCTTCATTTTATGACAAGATATCAAGCTTTGTGAACTTCAAAGAATAACTGTCAACTGAAGAAAAAGAAGTTACAATGTTCATACATCATAGTTAAGGTATGAATGACCCTAGATTGACCATAAGATAGGTTATTTTGAATACATAATTCAATTGGATCATTTTATAAGTGAATAGACTGTTTCTCGACTAGCCTTAGGCTCTGATCGACTAGTCCTAACACTGGCTCGACCAGTCTAAGAAATTCCTCGACCAATCCTAAGATTGTTACAAATTTTTAGAATTTTTTGTTAAGCCACGACTAGTCCTGGAGACTGCTCGATCGGTCGTGTGAACAGTGTTCGACTCATTCACGACCAGTCCTGCAACTACAAATCAAAGTCCAACAACTATTTTAGATTCCACACAACCTGTCGTGGACAGGTCACGACCAGTCGTGGAGGTCTCTCGACCAGTCATGGAAGGCCTACAACTAGTCATGGAACGACTTTATCTTATCGCGCCCAAATTTCAAAAAACTGTTGGTCCTACGACCAGTCATGGTGTCCTTAGGACTAGTCGTGAACATGATTTCTTTACTTATAAATAGAGCATGAATTTCAGAGATTGATATTCAATTCAAGCTAAATCAATATGCCACTCTAAGAGATAAGTTAGTGTTCTTTTCAAGCTATATTTTGCTCATTTAATATTCTCTTAATTTAGCTTTATTATATTTTATTTTGTATTCTATATTCCATTTATATTTTAAGAAGGGATTGGGAATTGTCCTTTTCTTTGAATCAAAATCAAATAGATCTAGCCCAACTTGATTTAATTTAAAATCGATTTAGAACCTAGAACCATTTCATAAGTGAGTTTGGACATTAAACTTCCACATTAAAATTCTACTCCGATTTGGTTCTTCCGGGCGGCATCAAAATGAGAATATCCAAGTATTTTAAATTATTGTAAATTTCTATTTTTAGTTTTTAAAATTGTGCTAGAAAAATCTCTATTTTGGTTTGTCTGAGGTAATCCAGAAAACTCTAAGTGTGGGTTTTTTGAATTGTGTAAGCCCACTTAAAAGATGCAATTGTTAGGGTTTTAGGTTTACCTGGAAAAACCTATTTTCATAGTGAACACTAATATCCACAATGTGAGGATATTAGGAGTGGAGTACTTGTGTGGTTATTTTTATAAACAGATGGTGTACACACAAGCAAACCACTATAATTTCTGGTTTTTTGGATTGAATGTTTATTTCTTTTTGTGCATGGTTGTAATTTTCCTTTTGCATTGTGGAGAATGTTATAATTTCTTTTATACAAATGTAGAGAACGTTGTAATTGCGTAGATTTCCTTGCTATTTATTTCTTTATTCCTCTATATCAGTTTGAGTTTTTGATACAAAAACCTTTCTAGTAAGGTTGTCTTGCTATAAACCCTTGGTTTTTATGGTGCAAGGTTGTCCTTAGAATAACATCTATATCAACCTCTCAATACTCGTTCATTTGAGGTTGTCTTTAAATTTAGCATTGTGGGATTGTCTATTGTTATCTGTATTTAATTTATTTAAATTCTGCTGTTAAGTTTTAATTTAGTATAGTCCTATTCACCCCCACCCCTCTAAAACATATAGCTCAGCCTTTTCAAGTGGTATCAAAACCTAATAGGTTGTTTTTAATTATTCTATTTGGATTTATTTCCTGAGCTAATTGATCTGAGATATTTAAGATGTCAAATTTCGATAGTCTTTCGGTTACTAGGCCTCCTCCATTTGATGACTCCAATTATGCCTATTGGAAAGCCAGAATGAGGATTTTCTTAAAATTCATAGATGAGAGCATGTGGTAAGCCACAGTGACTGAATGGACCCCTCCTACCATTGAAGTAAATGGTATTGATGGGTCCAAAACTATGAGAGTTACACCTTACTTCTCTTGGACCACACTTTAAAAAAATGAGAGTAGTGCCAATGCAAAAGGCATTAAATGTCATAACTTGCGCACTATCACCAGATGAATTCAAAAGAATTATATCAAGTGATACTACAAATAAAGCCTAGGATATTTTAGAAATGACACATGAGGGAACAACAATTGTTAAGAAATCTAAAGTCCAAATCCTTACAACCAAATTTGAGGAAATATATATTGAGGAAAATGAAACCTTCATGGACATTTATACTAGATTAAATGACATTGTCAACTCTATGTAGGGTCTCAGTGATAAAATCCCAAAAAGTGAAGTCTGTGTAAAGATACTACGCTTACTACCTGAACGGTTCAATTGAAAGGTGACGGCAATCCAGGAACTTCGTGATATGGACAATATGAGGGTAGAAGAATTAGTTGGGTCATTACAGACCTATGAGTTAAACTTTAAAGCTCCTAAAGGTAAATTCATCGCCCTTAAATCTTCTAAATGTATTTCTCAAGAAAATAGTAATTCTGATTTAGAAAATTTTGAAGATGATATGGCCCTTTTGGCTAAAAAATTTTATAAGATTTTCAAAAGTAAAAAGAGAGTTGATTTTCAAATATGAAATGATAAGAAAAAATCTAAATCTAAAACTTGTAAATCTTAAAAACATAGTCAATGTTACAACTGCTATAAATATGGGCATTTAGCGAACAAGTGTCCTAAAAAGGACAAACCTAAAAGGAAAGGTATGTTGGCTACTTGAGATGAATCTTTTGGCTCTGAAGCCTCTTCTGAATCAGAAGATTCTGATATTGAGTCAGGTAATGAGGTCAAAGCTCTTATGACTCTAGCCAAGTTCACTTTTTCAAATCATGATGATTCAACTAGTGAAGAAAATCTAAATATGATCATGAAAATGAAGTTCTTCAAGATGCTTACAATGCCCTATATAAGGAAAGTTATAAGATTACAGTAAAACTAAAACTTCAGAAAGAAAAGTTTTTGAAACTTAAAGAAAATTTTGGTACTCTTGTTTTAGAAAAATCCCACATTTCAAATTCTTTTGAAAAAACTAAATGCGATTTAGATTTCAAAACCTCCCTCATTGAAAATCTAAAATCTGAAAATGAAATACTAAAACTTGAAGTCTCTTCACTTTTAAGTTTAAAGGATACATAGAAGTATGCCCAAGGTGATCCTAAGTTAGAAAAACTATTATCCGGATTCAGAAAATGTGACGACTGATCTGATTTGGGCTTCGACAAAAATATTCATCCCAAACATAAGAATACTCCTCCTAAGTTTGTGAAAGGAGAGTCTTCAAGCTTAAAAGTGAAAAGTTCAAATTAAGATTATTCTAAAAATGCCAAAACTTTTCAATCTTTAAAACCTAAATGCAACCATATCAACTATAAAAATCAGAATTGTAATTCTTTAGCTGAAAAAAATTATTGATATACTTAAGGAGCTCTTAAAATCTAACTTAATAGGTCAGCCTTATAACAACTATAATCATAAGAAGACCAACTATACTCCTAAACTCAAAACAGTTATGAAATGGGTTTCTAAGGTTACTTGTTTGGTTGCCCACACTGCTTTCAAAGCTTCTAGCCATTCAAAGTGGTACTTAGACAGTGGTTACTCTAGACATATGACAAGCGATAAGGGTCTGTTCACCAATATTAAAGACATGACTGATGGTTCAGTCACATTTGGTGATGGTAGCAATTGCAAGATTATTGGCCAAGGTACGGTTCAACTTTCTAATCTCCCTTTATTTGAGAATGTTTTATATGTAGAAGGTTTAAAACACAACTTATTAAGCATTTCTTAAATATGCAATAAAAATCATAGCGTAAAATTTTCTAACCTAGAGTGTGAAATTTTAAATAAAAATAGTTGTATAATATTAACTGGTCTCAGAACTTATGAAAACTGTTATATTGTAAGTGACTCTAGCTCATCTACTTTATCGTGTTATATGGTCCATACCGATGAGACTGAGTTATGACATAAACGCCTTTGACATGTACACTATTGTAACTTGTATAGATTGAGCAAAAGAGAGTTAGTAAGAGGCCTACCCAAAATATAAAAAATAGATAAAATATGTGACGAATGCCAGATTGGCAAGCAAACTAGGAGTTCTCACAAAAAAGTGGACTCCAATGCCACATCTAAAATGCTTGAACTCCTCCATATGGATCATATTGGCCCAACTAGAATGGAGAGTTGAGGTGGCAAAAAGTATATTCTGGTAATCGTTGATGACTTTCCTAGATATACTTGGGCAGTCTTCTTAAGAGAAAAATTAGAAACTCTTGATGAAGTTAAAAGGGTACTTAGACGTATCCAAACTGAAAAAGAGACTCAAGTTTGTAAGATCCGTAGAGATCATGGATCAAAATTTGATAATAGCAGTTTTGAAAAGTTTACAGTGATCAGGGAATATCACATGAATTCTCTACGCCCAAAAACACCACAATAAAATGGTATAGTAGAAAGAAAAAAAATAGAGTGCTTCAAGAAATGGCTAATGTAATGTTAAATAGTATGAAGCTCCCTAAAAATCTTTGGGCTGAAGCCGTTAATGCTGCGTGTTATATAATTAATCATGTTTACACTAGAAAATCAAATGGTAAAACGACTTATGAAATGCGGTTTGATAAGAAGCCTATTGTCAAATACTTACAAGTTTTTGGCAGCAAGTGCTACACTTTACGTGACCGAGAAAATCTGCGTAAGTTTGACACTGAAAGTGATGAAGGAATATTTTTAGGGTGTGCTCGAATAGTCAAGCATATCGAGTTCTTAATAAGAGAACCGGTGAAATTCAAGAATCCACTAATGTGGTTACTGATGATCACTTGAATACACCTGTCTCTATTTCAGATAATGATGAAATATTTCTAATTGATAAACCAGATTCTTCATCAAGTTAAAATAACTCTGAACTGAGAACTGTTAAAGACCATCCAACTAATCAAATTGGTGGAAACCCTCTCACTGGTGTGTGCACTCGTAGACAACTAGAAGACGTGTAACTGCGTGTGTTTTGCATCTCAGATAGAACTGATTAATGTGAAAGAAGCTCTTACTGACAAAAACTGGATAGTAAGAAGAGCTTAATCAATTTGTTAGAAATGATGTTTGGTATTTAGTTCCTAAGCCAAAAGATAAACATATTATCAGAACTAAGTGGATTTTAAAAAATAAGTCTGATGAACTTGGTAATATAATTCGAAGCAAGGCTAGACTGGTTATATAAGGGTACACTCAAATTAAAGGCATCGATTATGATGAAACTATTACCCCAATAGCTCGTCTTGAATCAATCAGACTATTTATATCCATTTCTTGCTTTAAAATTTTCAAATTTTATTAAATGGATGTAAAAAGTGCTTTTTTAAATGGCGATTTCTATGAAGAAGTGTATGTTGAGCAACCAACGAGTTTTGAAGACCCTAAGAATATTGATCATGTCTATTGCCTAAAAAAGGCTCTCTACGGTTTAAAACAAGCTCCCACGACATGGTATGAAAAATTGACTAAGTTTTTACTAAGTCATAACTTTATAATGGGAAGTGTTGATAAGACTCTATTCGTAAAGAAACATAATGATCACATTTTAATAGTAAAAATTTATGTTGATGATATTATTTATGCATCTACCTATGCTAACATGACTGTTGAGTTTGCAGATCTTATAAAATCTAAGTTCGAAATGAGTATGGTTGGGGAATTGAATTATTTCTTAGGGCTGCTAGTTAAACAGCAACCTGATGGTTTCTTCATTTCTCAAACCAAATATGCTCTGAACTTAGTTAAAAAGTTTGAATTTGAGAATGAGAAAACTTTTTATACTCCTATGAGTACAAATTTAAAATTCTTAAAGGACTCTTCAGGTAAGAAAGTGGACCTTATATCGCAGTATGATTGGTAGTTTATTGTATTTAACTGCAAGCCAACCTGATATTTCATTTAGCATAGGAATTTACACTAGATATCAATCTGACCCTAAAGAGTCACATTTAACTGTTGTTAAGCTGATTATACGATATGTCTCAAGTACAACTAATTTGGGTCTTTGGTATCCGCATGATACTAGTGTTCAATTAGTTGGTTACACTGATGTTGATTGGGCTGGTCATGTTGATGATAGGAAATCAACCAGTGGTGGTTGTTTCTATATTGGGAACTGTTTAGTTTCTTGGCAGAGTAAAAAATAAAGTTCCATATCACTCTCTACTGCTGAAGCTGAATACATTGCAGCTGGTAATGTATACACTCAGCTTGTATGGATGAAAATAATGTTAAGCGATTATGGAATTACACAGGACTCTATGGTTTAATATTGTAATAATTTCAACACAATTAATATATCTAAAAATCCAATCCAACATTCACGAACCAATCACATTGACATTAGATATCATTACATTCGTGAATTAGTGAAAGAAAAGATAATTTCTTTGGAATACATTTTGACCGAGACTCAACTTACTACATAGTCACGAAATGACTCGACAGAAGCAGGTTTTCTAAATTAAAGTTTGATCTTGGTATGTGCAATTTGAATTGATTATTTATGCATTTCTATATTATAATATATATACTTGTTGGTTTGTATATTTAAGTTTCAAATTTTAATGAAAAATGCACATTTTTTGGCTATGCACAACCAATCGAGTATATGCTCGAACAGTCATGGCATGACCGATCGAGCATGTACTCGACCAGTCGTGGTATTGTGGGTTTGACCTTTATTTGGGAAAAATCCATTTTTCTTCTATTTGGGGCTTCTTCTCCAACGGGTCTAAGCACGACCGGTCAAACCCATCTTCATAGATCTTTAAGGTTAGAGCTTTAATTCTATCTTCCTTATAGATTCAAGTTCATATCACTTCTTTTTCATCTTTGGAGTGATTTATTTCTTATTTCATTGAGGTTTTTGAGGTTTTCTTCTCCAAAATCTGATTTTGAGAAAATCCACTCTACATCTTTTACAACCGCTTGATTTCTTGTATTCTTAGTTGCAAATGGATGCTAGAGGTAAAAAGAAAAGTTCTCATGGTCCTTCAACATCTAGATCAACACCTATCACAAGGCACCACCTTCGGTCACTCAAAGATGATCCCTCCTCTGTGTGGGATTTATAGTTGCACAATGTTGTAGTTGAATGACCTATTCATGTTGAACATCTTGTTCCATTTAAAATTCTTCCTCTTCTCCAATCTGTAGGATGGGTTAACATTCTACATTGGGGTGGACCGGCATACCGATCTATTGTGCAAGCTATGTATGCATGTATTTATAATTTTTTAACTAAAAATTTATCTTTTTCTATTGCAACTAGAGAAGGTCCATTTGAAGTAGACCGACATTTGATTTCTGGCCTAATAGACATACTTGTTAATGATGACGGTATTCCAATTTGCACTCTAGTAGCTAAACCATTTGAATCAGAAAAATGTATGCTTACGAGAGCAATGTGCGATATAGATGCACAATGAAGTCAAAATGGGAATACGCTTACTTCAAAGTACTTGTTATCTAGATAAAGGGTCCTTCATATGATATTTATTTCAAATCTTTATCCTTGGTCTGGTAACAAAACCGAACTCACCTCTTTCATGGTTCAGATTCTGCATTCCATCATTTTTGGTACAAATGTATGTCTTCCTTCTTTAATCTATCATTCCATCATACAATTCCATCTCCATCCTGGACACAGTGATATCCCTTTTGCATATCTTTTGACCTTGTTGGCCACCCATACATTTAAAGTGTCCTGGTTTGTCAATTAGCGTGAGTGTTGAGTCAACTTGACATAAAAGCTCCATAGGAAGATCAATCAGCTGTCTGCCACAACCAGATGTGTGCTGAACTCGCCACAGGTAAATCTAAGCCTCACATTTCATGTCCCAAAACACCACGTAAATAAAACCCTTAAAATTAGTTAGAATATCATAGGGTTTTTGAGTTAGAAAACTTTTTTATAAAATCAGAAAATCTGTACGTTTTCTAGTTCTGTCGATTTATCGATATCAGGTTTGATAAAATCGAGATGTGTTGTCGATGTCCTCGAAAGCCCAATTAATAAAATTGAATTAGGACATAAAGTGTCCAGCAACTACATATACATCTAGACAGAATTATCGATGTATCGATACCCCTATCGATATCATCGATATTTGAATCTCGAGTTTATCGAAGTAGACTCCATATAATCGAGAGCAGAGTATTTCTGTCCCTATTTTTTTATAGGAAAATCATGAAGACCTTTGATATATTAAAGTGCCCTCGATATCCTTGAAATTTAAATCCCGATGATATCGAAAGGCCTTCGATGATATCGGTCTTGGACACAGTCTTTCCAGCAACATTTTTCAAGTGATTTTTAATTCCCATCGAGGGTTACTCGATAGAATCAATATTCAAATATTGATGATATTGAGGCTTGATCGATGGTATCGAGAAAAGTGTCCAGCAAGCTCACTGATAAAATCTTTGAATTTATTGATGTCATCGACAGGACCTTTGATATCATCGATTCAAATTTTGATAAGATCGAGTGTACCTCAAACATATCTTTTGGCCTAAAAAATTTCAAAGCAAGTCTCTCTTATTTTTAAATGTCGAGGAATTGATCCTTGTATCGATATTATTGGAATTAGAAATCTGATGACATCGATGCATGTTTTGATGCCCTCGACCAGTTGGTAAAAAGTTTCAAAAGCATATAACATTTGAGTTTGTGTCATCGAGTGGCCAGTTGATGCAATTGAGATTATACATCGATAATATCGACCCTGCTCGATGATATCGAACTCTATTATAAATGTGACTGTCTTATATCTGTTGGAACTTTTTGCCTATATATAGAGAACTTGTCTTTAGTCGCTGTGAGAGAAAGAAGATAGTGCTTTTAAGTGTTTAACCTTAGATCATTTACCCATAGCCCTTTCTCTCAAGGAAGTTCATCCTCCAATCCACCCTCATCATTGATATTCAATAGAGTGGATTGGGGAATAAACTTTCGCATTCAAGGATCTTTCAGCTACCATCTTAATGGTAAATTATTAAGCTGGGATGCCTTGAATGCATAGATGATTGGAATCTCCCTATCTCCTTTATAGGAAAATATTTGAGAGTAAGATTCCATCATAACCTTGACCCAACCCATCGTCATGCATATGTATATCTTCTGAGTTGCAGTTCAAGGAAGCAGAAGACTCTTCATCAATAAATGAGGAGATCTTCAACAAGGAGCAAAAAGGGACTCATCTGCTTATCTGTAAGTTATTAGAGTCAAGAGGACCCTTGTGATCATTCCTTTGTAGGAATGGGTCTAAGGTGTTTCTCACCCTTGTAAGTCCTCTAGGAGGCCTCCAGCGAGAGTGTACGTGGTGGGTACGTAGTGTTGACCCTTGCTCTGTAGAGAGCATAAACATCCGGTTAAAGGTGAACCTGTTTAAAACATTAGGTTAGAGGTGAACCGTGTGAAACCTCTATTAGAGTCTTGTGGAAGATCCTTAGCTAGTGTGCCCAAAAGTGGGTGCGATGTGTTAACCCTTACTCATGAGAGCATAAACAGTCAACCTAGGTATATATTGTAAAGGTTAAAGGTGAACCTCATTTAAAACCTTGGGTTTGAGGTGAACCATGGAAAACCTCCTTAGTGAAATTCGGTTCAATCAAGGGTTGAGTGCGGTTACCGGAAGTGGAGTAGACAAGTAGTCGAACCACTATAAAAGTGACTGTGTTTGAGATTGATATTCGTTTATTTGTGTGATTTACTTTAATATTGTCATATCTGATTATCTGAGACACACAAGTCATATCCATCACAAACTAGTCTGCATATTGTTCACTTCTTAAATAGTTTGTGATTGGATCCTCTACCGAACTTGGAATCCAGTAGAGTTACTCTTGAGTAATCCTGATATATGCTTGTTGTTAGGATTAGTGTAATAAGATTTCAAATAAATTATAAATACTTTAAAAAGTCCTATTCACTCCCTTCTATGACATATTTGCATATTCCTATTTCAACTAAAGTGGTCATTACCACAATTTCAATCGGTATCAGAGAGGGTCTCTCTTTAAGGGCTTCACCGCCTAGAGAGTGATCTTGACTGAAGTTGGGAATACAACCAAAGGAGAGGGCTCATCAGTCTCTAGATCTCCAGTATTTGATGGATCAAATTATACATACTGGAAGGTTAAAATGCACTACTTTCTGAGATCCTTTGACCATGATGTTTGGATATAATTGAAAGAGGATATGTGCCACCCTCTGAACAAATAGTACTTGATAATGACACAACTATCGCCAAACCAAAACCTAAAGAGAAGTGGACAACGTTCGATAAGAAAAATCAAACTACTGGGACTAAAGCCATGAATGTTATCTATTATTTTGTGTCCCAAGATATTTTCAATCAAATCATTATGTGTGGGACATCCAAGGAGGCATGGGATTTATTGGAAACAACCCATGAAGGAACAAGCACTGTGAAGAGATCTAAACTGTAACTCCTAACTTCACAGTTCGAAAGTCTCAGAATGGAAGAGCATGAGACCTTGATGGAGTTTTTCACAAAGTTGAATATCATTTGTAACTCCATGGGTAGATTAGGAGATAAAGTTTCGGTAACTAAAATTTGTAGGAAAATTCTAAGATCCCTACAGGAACGATTCAATCCTAAAGTAACAACCATTGAAGAATGTAGGAACATATACGAAATGAAAGTAGAAGAACTGGTAGGTTTCCTACAAACATTCGAACTACACTTCAAATAAATCCAAAAATCTAAAAATATTATCCTAAAAACTTCAAAGAAAATAATAAATGAGGACAGTGGAAGTGAAAAAGAAGATGAAGATAAAGAAGTGGCTTTACTGAGTTCTTTCAGAAGAATTGTGGTCATCCTTTTAAATGAAGAAAGGTGGACAACAGACCTTCTGCAGGTAAATTAGGTAAAAAGACCAAAGAATCACAATGTTATGCTTGTCAGAATGTAATACTCTGAAAATCGGGGGTCGTGTATAAACCCGACTCCGGAGTTCCAGACCATCACTTATGCAATAAAATTAATTATGATTTAATGTTGACTGAGTTAGAGCATTCACATGAGTGAGATTATACCAAAACTGCAATTCATACTCCAAATCCAGTGATAAAATGCAAGCAGAAGACTGAAAGATATATATATCACTGTAAGAAAATAAAATAATCTCTGACTGTCTTTGAAGTATGAATGCATCACTGAGTCTCATATACATGTAATAAAATAAAAATTAAAATGTCATAAGGTCCAACTATGAAGTCCCGCTGATCCAGGCCACCTATGCAAAGCCGTCATGAAACTGCATATATGAGAACTCGTCCTGGTCCTCATTGTAGTCCGGCTCTTCATCCTGAATCGCCTCATCACCTGCATCTAAGACAAGGTCTAGTGGGTGTTGCAAACACCATCTCGTAACATGGGAGTGAGTGATCAACTCAGTGGAATAATAGAACAAAGATTAGCATGTTCTCAAATCAATTACACGATAATAATAAAGCAATCAATCAAACATTCTTAGATACTGTTGTTAATGTATGCATGAGATGACATGATGGATGCCCTCACCGATATACTCTCTCATACGGCACCATCTTACGCCCACACCATGCTTGTGTTCCTCAGTGCTCCACATCTTCCATGCACATGCAATGCGATATGGATAATGATTACCGGGTTGTTATTAGTCCTTTTCATACAACAAGATTAGAAATCTAAGGTACCTTCCTTATATCAATCCCAACACAGATCTTGTCTAGGGTCATCACTCCTAGAAATCATATACGATGTTAAGTTTGTAGGTCACTGCAAGGGCTGCTAGGGCTGTTGCTCGGACTTGTTGCACCGCTCCCCCATCACCTTATCAATACAGGCCTATTGTACTCTTGTCGCTACGGAAGGGTCGTCGCCTCCCGTAGACTCAGAATACGCTCACGGTCACTACAAAGGGCTCGTCACCTAATCAGTGTAGGCCGACAGCAAGAATATAGTGTCCCATACCACCATAATCTACTCACGAGTCAAATGTGCTCACTGGTCACTACGGGAAGGTTTGTGGCTCCAGCATAGGCCGACAGCTCGACCACGGTGTCCCATACCACCATGTCCTGCTCATGAGTCTTTATGGATCAAGGTACCATGATTAACAGGGTTTCCAATGGTAAGTTCAGTACGCTAGGTTCAAACAGTTATGACTCATACAAGGTGAACATACAATGGCCAGTCGGGTTACTTGAAGGGCTTGACTAGTACGAGCACATCTCAAGCCGAGTGAGATGAAGTGCATGAAACACTTCTTGTGGCCTAACCACTACCGCCAACTCAAAACACAACCCGTGTTCATCGACACGTCCTTCGTGGCAAATATAAGCCAACCACGAATTTACTCTGTTACTGACTGCCTGGACTAAGCATAGCCCGAAGCACTTGAATTTCAACATCATTAATCATATGAGAGTATCAGAAATGAAATACAACAATTTAAGCATGTTAACATAGGTTATAACATACAACTTAAGTAAATCATCCAACACATGCATTTCATACATATAGTGAAAGCTATACATATAGCCAACATGGTGAAAACCATATGCATCAGCATATTCCTTGAGAATTCAATCTCAAAACTCATTCACAACTCCATTTACTCAATACATACTAATACAAACATTTATACAAACACATAGTCTACACACTTTAGTCTACATAGCGTATGTCGACCCAAAGTGCGCATTTGGGCGAATATCTTTGCCAAACCGATCATGCACGCATTCCTAATATCCTAACGCGACAATTAGCCATGACAAACATTTCAGTAAAATATGGATGTAAACAGTATTTCCTACAAATGACTAAAATGCCCTAAATCTCATATTTCCCGTATGTTTACAAAACAGAAAACGGACAGCATGTTCTACATGTCAAATGGCGTTGCCGTCAATAATCAACTATTGAACGACATTGAAAGCTTAGAAATCAGTCAATCAAAACGTCTAAAATCCTCACCTTTCACCCTAGACGTGTATCGTTTCAAACGGAACGTATATGCTTTGTCAACAGCATAACGGCGACCTACTACACAAGTTACATAAGCTACACCGCTAATCGAATCGAAAGAAACCCAAAATAGCAAGTAGTTAGGATTTTCCTTACCTAGAAATGCGTTGGAATTACCGGTAAAGTGATTTGAATGCGGTGCTTAAGCACGTGTAGCAGCTGCAACAAGTGGCGGGAAAAACTCTCCCACACTCTCTCACAATCTCTCACTTTCTCTCTCTCTCTCTAGCTAGGGTTTCTAGAAAATTCAGATGGGAGAGATATGTGAGGGTTTAAGGCCCTTATATAGGCTAAAACCTTCCCAAATTAGACTTGGGAACAAAGTTTACTTGAGATATAACCAAATCGGGGCTGTTCCGATCCAAAAGAGCGTTTCGGGAGGTCCTCTGGCCGAACGCGGTCGGACTTAAGCTCATGCATGTTGGATCTAGTGCACATCAAGTTTTCAGAATGGTAGAGTTCATAAATCGCATGTGGCGGTCCTGTTTCAGTTCAGCGGTCATCGCACCTAAATCAGGTCTACAAGTCTCATGATATGAAAGAGAAATTTTTCCTGATCCGAGGGTGAAATTTGACTGAATTCTGACGGTCAGAACGCTTAATAATAACGCGTAAAGTCTCGTGCCAGATTTGAATTAAAATATCCAAATCCTTACCCTTTCTCACTCTCTTTACTCCAGGCTCAATGAAATAGCCTCAGAGCGTCGGTTGGCCTTGATTTTTGAAATGATTGTCAAGTCCAGCTAAGCGGTCCTAACGGTCTAAGATTGTAGATATCGGACTTCCGATGCACGGTCTAAATCCAATACGGAGTTTCCAGACATGTTCTAGAACAACTGGGTTTAAAGTTTGATCCTAGGTTTCTGGGTATTATAGCGTCATTGCTCCTATAGGTTTTGAGTCCTGTAGAACGTATTTAAAGTATTCAAGGACTATTTCACAGCTACTCCAGGGTAGCGCTAGCTAACTTACACTAAATTTCCAAAGGAATTTATCCTAAGTGATTTTTGACCGAGTTGGTACTCGAGTCTCAGTATGAATTTTTCCAAGACGTTATAATCTACCCCCCTTAACAAAAAAATTTATCCTCGAAATTTGTACCTATTCGTACTCCTCGAGAAGCTGTGGGTAGTTCTTTCTGATCTTGGCTTCTGTCTCCCAGGTAGCCTCTTCCTCAGAGTGATGCGTCCACAACACCTTCACAAGAGGGATCACCTTGCTACGCAGTACCTGCTCCTTCCTGTCTAGTATACGCATCAATCACAGTATATATGTAACATCCACTCCTAACTGCACCTGCTCCCATCTGATGATATGGGAAGGATCAGAAACGTATTTCTTTAGCATAGAAACATGAAATATATTGTGAACGCTCACGAGAGGCGTAGGTAAAGTCAGACGGTAAGCCACTGTACCCACTTGATCGAGGATCTGGAATGGACCAATGAATCGTTGTGCTAGCTTCCCCTTCTTCCCGAACCGAAGGACTCCCTTAATGGGGGAAACTCGCAAAAATACATGATCCCCAACCGCGAACTCTAGCGGGCGCCGTCTCGTATTGGTATGACTCTTCTGTCTACTCTACGCTGTAAGAAGCCGGCGTCCAATGATATCAATCTTCTCCGACGTCGCCTGCACTAACTCTGGGCTAAGCAATCTACGCTCACTGACCTCTGCCCAGCAATGCGGTGCTCGGCAAGGTAGCCCATACAACGCCTCATAAGGTGCCATACCGATACTCGTCTGGAAACTGTTGTTGTACGGGAACTCCATATATGCAAGACAATCATCCCAACTGTCCTTGAAGTCCAATGCACAAGTTCGCAACATGTCCTCTAGAATCAGGTTCACCCGCTCTGTCTGTGGGTGGAAGGCAGTACTAAACTTCAACTTCATACCTATAGTCTCTTGAATGCGAGTCCAGAAAATAGAAGTGAAACGCATGTCTCTGTTTGACACGATCTCCAAAGGAACTACATGCAGACGCGCGATCTCTGTGATATACAGTCTAGCAAGCTCGTCTGCAGAGTTCGTAACTCTGATCGGTAGGAAGTGCGCCAACTTCATCAAACGGTCGACGATCACCCAAATAGAATCATTTCCCTTCCTCGTCTTTGGCAGCCCTGAGATAAAATCCATGGAAATGAAGTCCCATTTCCACTCCGCGATCGGCATAGGCTGCAGGAGTCCAGGAGGTCGGCAATGCTCTGCCTTCACCTGCTGGCAAGTGAGACAACGGGACATGAACTCAGTGATATGGGTCTTCATACCATCCCACCAATCGTCCTCCTCAAGTCACGATACATCTTCGTGCTGCCTGGATGCATCGTAAGTCGAGAACTGTGCGCAGCCTCTAGAATCTCTCGTCTCAAGTCGGGGATATCTGGGACGCATAGGCGGCCATGGTAACGTAAGCCTCCATCCGTACCAACTCGTCACTTGGCGTCCGCATCATCACTGGCCTGCTCTCGAAGCTCAGTCAGACGCGCATCATCCCTCTGCGCCTCGATGACCCGATCATCGATCTGAGATTGCACCTGCACATGTGCGATAAACTCATACGGCTCCTCTATAGTGAGTTTCTGATCAAAGTCTCACAAAAACTCAACCATATCTCACTCAGCAACCATCAGCGGAGCCGCAAACTTTATTGCCTTCTTGCAACTCAATGCGTCAGCCACAAGGTTCATCTTTCCAGGATGGTAGGAGACTTCAAACTTGAAGTCCTTCAAAGTCTCCATCCATCGCCGCTGTCTCATATTCAAGTCTCGCTGCGTGAATATGTACTTAAGGCTCTTGTTGCCGCAAAAGAGCTTGAACTCCTCTCCATAGAGGTAATGTCTCCAGAGCTTCAATGCGAATATGACGGTTGCCAACTCTAGGTCGTGTGTAGGGTAATTCTCCTCGTGCTTCCTTAATTGTCTCGAGGCATACGAAATTACCCTGTCCTTCTGCATAAGGACATAACCCAGACCAACGCTAGATGCGTCAGTATATATCATGTATCTAACCCCATGCTCTGGCAATACTAACACAGAGGCGGACATAAGTCTGTCCTTCAGCTCCTAAAAAGCTGACTCTGCCTTGTCATTCCAGGCAAACTTCATGTCCTTCCGTGTCAACTGAGATAAGGGTCTAGCGATCTTCGAGAAATCCTGAATGAAGCGTCGATAGTAGCTAGCGAGACCCAAGAAACTCCTCACCTTAGTGACAGAACCAGGCTACTCCCTGTCCTGAACTGCAGCTACCTTAGACAGGTCAACTGCCATCCCATCCTTGGACATCACATGTCCCAAGAACTTCACTTCCTATTTTCAGAAGTCGCACTTTTTGTACTGTGCAAACAACTGATGCTGTCTGAGCGTATCCAGGACCAAGCGCAAGTGCTCCTCATGCTCCTCTCGACTCCTGGAGTATACCAACATGTCATCAATGAACACAATGACGAATCGATAGAAGAAAGGCAGAAATACCCTGTTCATCAAATCCATGAACACGGCTGGTGCGTTCGTGAGACCGAACGACATCACAAGGAACTCATAGTGGCCAAAGCTGGTCTTGAATGCTGTCTTCTGTACGTCCTCATCCCTGACGTGCAATTGATGATATCCTGACTGAAGATCAATCTTCGAGAAGTACTGCGCCCCTCTCAACTGATCAAACAAGTCATCGATCCTAGGTAAAGGGTACTTGTTCTTCACCATGATCTGGTTCAGCCTGCGATAATCAATACACAATCGCATTGAACCATCCTTCTTCTTCACAAACAGAACTGGTGCTCCCCAAGGAGACACACTCGGTCGAATGAAACCAACCTCCAACAGATCATCAATATGTTTCCTCAACTCCTCCATCTCACACAGTGCCATGCGTTACGTCGGTAGTGAGACGGGCGTGGAATCAGACACCGGATCGATAGTAAAATCAATCTTTCGCTGAGGTGGTAAACCAGGGATCTTCCTGAACAGATCCCCAAAATCACGGACGACTGGCGTATGCTCAAGTGTCGGGGCATCAGCGTCCCGTAGCTAAGTATGCGGAAGGGGAGATTTACCCGCACTGAGAATGTAAAGGATGTGCCCTCTGGCTCATAGACTATCACCGTACGAGTCTCACAATCAATCTTGGCCCTCCCAATAATCAACCAATCCATGCTAAGAATGACGTCGAGATAAATAAGAGAGGGGTCGATGACAAGATCAATAGACATGGTCCTGCCTTCTAAATCCATCAAGTAACCCACACACATCAGGATGGCATCAGAAAAAGCACCGTGAGCTGAAAGGACTCGCACTCCATCCATCCGAATAGTCGGTAGCCCAAGACGCCTGACTATGAAATGCGATATCAAAGAAAGCGTGGATCCTGTATCCACTATCACGAGTATAGGAGTAATTCCAATATGGGCGGTGACCTCAAAGGCCAAAGGCTGAGTAGTGTCTGTCTCGGCTGCCTCTGTTGTCAAGGAGTGTACTCGAGCCTGCTATGGCCGGTTCAGCTGCGGTACCATGGGCCATTGAGGCGGCCTGAACTGAGATGCGAGAGGTCTGAAAGAAGGGTGCGCAGGAGCCAACCGTAAAGATGGAGCTGATAAAGCCTGTGGGCGTAGATGGTCGATCTTCTGTGGCAATAAAAACCCGCTGTCTCTCATCCGAGCGAAGCAGCTCTGCATTGCGTGACCCGATCTCCCACAATAAGTACATGATATATCAGGATGCCTCATCGATAGCACTGGCGCTGTAGCCCTAGGAGGAGGGTCAATGCGAGGCCTCTTACCCGCAAAGGGCCTGTCCTGCATGTCCGGTCATGGCCTAGGAACAATAGGGCCACGAGATCACGTAAGTCGATCCATATCTTGCTCTGCCCGCATAGACATGTGAATCAGCTCAGCGTAGGAGGGAATGCTGATGCAACACATCTTCGACCGAATATCCAGTCACAAGCCCTCAGAAAATTACCGTATGCACATCTGCAAGTATAGTCGGAACGTATTTGCCCAACTCAGTAAATCGATGCTCATACTCTGTCACAGACATGCCTCCCTATCTGAGGCGTAGAAACTCATTCTCCTGCTCATGCCTGTAAGTCTGGGGATAGTATTTCTCATGGAAACGGAACTCAAATGCTGCCCAAGTCCAGATATAGTTGACAGCAACAGTCTACAAAATGCTATCCCACCACAATCTGGCCTCCCGCTCGAACATGAACGTAGACAACTCAACCTACTCAGGATCTAAGAAATACAGCATCCGTAGTATCTTCGACACACGGTCGAGCCAATACTCGGCCTCCTCGGGTCTGTGAGAACCCATAAAAGTAGGAGGCCGCAAGCGCTGGAATCGCTCGAGTATGCCCCATGTATCAGCAACATCCGCATAGGGTAAGAAGGCGGTGCAGGATGAGTCATGCCTTATCCTGAGTAAAAGTACCGACATCCTCAACTGGATGTACAGGGGGTGCAGGTGGAGTCGTACTCCTACCCTGGGCTAGAGCCCCTGCTATCGTAGTTAAGAGCTACTGGTGCTGCTGATGCATCATGGCCATCAACTGCTCAAATCTATCTGGAGGTGGAGCAAGCTGTGGCACATACTGCGTCGAGGAAGACGCACGGTACTGCTCTCTGACAGGTAGTGTGAAAGGCGGTGGTCTAGCTGCAGGACTTGTGGAAGGCTGAGACTCATGTGCAGTCTCAGGAATCGGGCCCACAGCAGGGTCCGTATGAACATCAGTCTGGAGAGGAACCTGATCCATAGGCTCTCCCAATGTAAGTCATGTCATGCTCCGCGTAGCCTTAGGCAGCATTCTCTATATTCAAAATAGGGCGCAACCTTGTCAGTTTCAACAATAGTACAAACACACCGTAATCATTCACATACTAAACCACAGAATTCCATGCATTTCATTTAATCAAAACTGTCACAATACAAGAGATATATCCTTACATGCATCATGACCAGAAACACATGGGAACTAAGCCAGTAAGCTACTACAGCAACATAAGAAAACTACTAGCTTTATCAGGCTTACACACAGAAAGCAGGAAATAACTAACTACAACTAACAACATCTGGATCGAGATCACTAGTCCGAGTCTGGGGATGGAGGAGGAGCATCCTTATCTTGTAAGCAACACAGGATCGCCTTCAAGGTGCGAGTCACCTTGCCAAATTTTCTCTTCATGACGGCCTTGGAATCCTCAACCTCAGCCCGAAATTCATGGACTTCCCGTCGTAAGGCAACTTGATTCTCCTCAATTCGGGCTATATGAGCATCTCTAGTAGCCCAAGTCATAGGAGGAGGGCTCTCGTCAGTATCCTGAGCCTCCTCTTCCTCTTCTTCCTGAACTTCCTCCTCGATTTCTCCCCTAGCTTCTTCTTCACTTGCATCCTCTTTACTATCATAATCTCCCTCGTTATCATCCTCAAGCTGAGGCTCACACTGCCGAGGCCCTATCTTCATCTTGTTCATGGTAGTCTCATCGATGAAGTGGATCGGTACAGGCAACTCCGGCCCAAGTCTGTAAGCAAACTCAAGCGCGATCTTGCATATGAGCCGGCCAAAAGGAAGTGACTCAGACGATCTTCTTGATTTCGCTACGAGGACTATCTGTTACAACACAAAGGTGGCCATGCATACATTCTCTCCCTGACCCACCTGATACAGGAAATCAACCATGAGATGCATACACTCACTGCGGTTTGTCAACCTGAGATACACATTGAACGTACAAATGTGGTGTAGCAGGCAAAAATCATCTGACATGTGAGACGCCAAGAGGCTATTGTTAGGCTGCCACGGAACCACCACATAGGAATCTGGTGCAGTGATTCCTCTCACGAGCACTCCTCAGATTCTTAGCACTTGGATGAACTTCACCAAGAGGCACCTTCAAAATGCAAGCTATCAACCGAACATCGATCGTAGCTTCTCTATCTCTATCAAAGGGAATCCTGAATTGCAATGGCTCCAACGTAGGATCCCGGATACGAGCATAGAAGGCACGAACGGTGCTCTCTTTCCCACGAGAGCAGGCTTCAAAGAGCGGACCCCAATTGGCAGCTTCAATGCGCTCAAACAACAGAAATTCACCGAAGAGCCGCTCATCCACATGCACTTCAAACAGGACCTTGCAATCTGTATAAGCGTCATGAGGTAACTCTGCTAACAGTACTCGCCCTACGTGAGTATGGGGATCCAAATCCCACTTTGTGTGAAACTCACGAGCTGTACTTGGACTTGCGGCGGTGCTTGAGCTAGCGGCGGCACCTCTCGGCCTTCTTGATTATGAAGGGTAACTAGGCCCCGGTTCATCGGGAGCAATCTTCCTCTTTCCCATGAGAGAGAGGATGGTGGAGAAAGAGAAAAAGGCCAAGATAGCCTCCATAAGAGCCATGGAAAAGGAGGAAAATGGGGAGAAACAGCTGCCCAAATTGACTGGAACGAATCTAGGCATTGTAGAGGGATGAATCAAGCTCCCAAATGCAGGATTCTCAATGGGAAAAGAGAAAACTAAATGGGAATGAAAGCTCACACGATTTCAGCCTTGATTGGAGGTTGTGGGAGCTTCCACGGATGAGATCGGAGAGAGAGAGAGAGCTGTGAACAGCTGCAAATGGGTGGGTAGACGTCGGTTTTAGCAGAAGATAGGATTAGGAGGGGTTTGGCACTAAGATTTGAGGGGAGAGCAGCAAGAAAGCACAAAAGGGAGAGCTTGAAGGGGGCTTTTGTGAAGGAGATAGGGTTTTGGGGGGTTTTTGACACGTGACCCACATATAGGAGGCCCCCCTAACCCTTGTAGGGCGTCCACCCAACGCACGACACGTGTGGGGCCCACCGTATGATGATGCCATCGCCTGCCAAGTTGTCATCCAGCCGGTTTGGCCATATGGGTCGGGTTCCCCCTGCCCTAGGGACCCCAAATATGTGTGGGACCCACCCTGGTTCATTGTACTTTGGCCTAGATAGGCCCAAAACTCCATTTGGGGAATTTTAGGGCCATTTTGTAAACTAGAATGATTTTATACATCATGTAGCATATGATTTTGGGGTAGGAGAAGCTAATCCATCCAAATAACCCATTTTTTACAAGAGATTCTATAATTGGAATGACCAAAAGTTCAATTATTACCTATATTTACTATTTATAGTAAATTTTTGTTTAAGAATGATTCTACATCATTTACACATTAGAATTTATGCCTAGTGTGAAAAGGCTTAGAAAAAGTTGAAGCATGGGGTGGTGAGAGGAAGGATTCTGAAGGAATTAGATGAAACGAGGTTTTTAAGCCTTGAGATTGAGTATAAGGGTCGTGGCTGCCCCACAACCCAAGGACATGCATTTTAGGGTTTAGAATTCTCCTAGGATCATCTCAAACCTGCCTACTAACAACCTAGGGGCTACTTAGGTCGCTTCACGCGACCATAGATAAGTTACGGACTCGATCAAAACGATCGATTTGAGTAGACTTCTCCTATTGGCGAAACTTTGATCCTATAAGTGTTTCTAGGTTCCTTTCGCAACCACCTAAGTCGAAGGAGTGACAGCATATGTCGCGTAGCCATAACCCAGGTCCAGTTTAATCTCAATCATGCTCTGATACCAACTTGTAACACCCTAAAAATCGGGGGTCGTGTATAAACCCGACTCTCGAGTTCCAGACCATCACTTATGCAATAAAAATGATTATGATTTAATTTTTACTGAGTTAGAACATTCACATGAGTAAGATTATACCAAAACTGCAATTCATACTCCAGATCCAGTGATAAAATGCAAGTGAAAGACTGAAAGATATATATATCACTGTAAGAAAACAAAATAATCTCTGACTATCTCCGAAGTATGAATACATCACTGAGTCTCTTATACATGTAATAAAATAAAAATCAAAATGTCATAAGGTCTAACTATGAAGTCCCGCTGATCCAGGCCACCTATGCAAAGCCGTCGTGAAACTGCATATATGAGAACTCATCCTGGTCCTCGTCGTAGTCCGGCTCAGCATCCTGAATCACCTCATCACCTGCATGTAAGACAGGTTTTGGTGGGTGTTGCAAACACCATCCCGTAACGTGTGATTGAGTGATCACTCAGTGGAATAATAGAGCAAAGATTAGCATGTTCTCAAATCAATCATGCGATAATAGTAAAGCAATCAATCAAACATTCCTAGATACTGTTGTTAATGTATGCATGAGATGACATGATGGATGCCCTCACCGACATACTCCCTCATACGGCACCATCTTACGTCCACGCCATGCTTGCATTCCTCAGTGCTCCACATCTTCCATGCACATGCAATGCGATATGGATAATGATTACCGGGTTGTTATTAGTCCTTTTCATACAGCAAGATTGGAAATCTAAGGTACCTTCCTTATATCAATCCCAACACAGATCTTGTCTAGGGTCGTCACTCCTAGAAATCACATACAATGTTATGTTTGTAGGTCGCTGCAAGGGCTGTCAGGGCTGTTGCTTGCACTCGTTGCACCGCTCCCCCATCACCTTATCAATACAAGCCTACTATACTCTTGTCGCTACGGAAGTGTCGTCGCCTCCCGTAGACTCAGAATACGCTCGTGGTCACTACAAAGGGCTCGTCACCTGATCAGTGTAGGCTGACAGTAAGAATATAGTGTCTCATACCACCATAATCTGCTCACGAGTCAAATGTGCTCACTGGTCACTACGGGGAGGTTTGTGGCCCCAGGGTAGGCCGACAGCTCGACCACGGTGTCCCATACCACCATGTCCGGTTCATGAGTCCTTATGGATCAAGGTACCATGGTTAACAGGGTTTTCAATGGTAAGTTCAGTACCCTAGGTTCAAACAGTTATGACTCATACAGGGTGAACATATAATGGCCAGTTGGGTTACTTGACGAGCTTGACTAGTACGAGCGCATCTCAAGTCGAGCGACATGAAGTGCATGAAACACTTCCTGGGGCCTAACCACTGCCGCCAACTCAAAACACGACCCGCGTTCATCGACGCGTCCTTCATGTCAAATATAAGCCAACCACGATTTTACTCTGTTACCGACTGCCTGGACTAAGCATAACCCGAAGCACTTGAATTTCAACATCATTAATCATATGAGAGTATCAGAAATGGAATACAACAATTTAAGCATGTTAACACAGGTTATAACATACAACTTAAGTAAATCATCCAACACATGCATTTCATACATATAGTGAAATCTATACATATAGCCAACATGGTGAAAATCATATACATCAGCATATTCCTTGAGAATTCAATCTCAAAACTCATTCACAACTCCATTTACACAATACATACTAATACAAATATTTATACAAACACTTAGTCTACACACTTTAGTCTACATAGCGTATGTCGACCCAAAGTGCGCATTTGCGTGAATCTCTTCGCCAAATTGATCATGCATGCATTCCTAATATCCTAACATGACAATTAGCTATGGTAAACATTTCAGCAAAATATGGATGTAAACAGTATTTCCTACAAATGACTAAAATGCCCTAAATCTCATATTTCCCGTATGTTTACGAAACAGAAAACGGACAGCATGTTCTACATGTCAAACGGCGTTGCCGTCGATAATCTACTATTGAACGACATTGAAAGCTTTGAAATCAGTCAATCAAAGCGTCTAAAATCCTCACCTTTCGCCCTAGACGTGTATCGTTTCAAACGGAATGTCTATGCTTTGTCAACAGCATAACGGTGACCTAATACACAAGTTACATAAGCTACACCGCTAATCGAATCGAAAGAAATCCAAAATAGCAAGTAGTTAGGGTTTTTCTTACCTAGAAATGCGTTGGAATTACCGGTAAAGTGATTTGAATGAGGTGCTTAAGCACGTGTAGCAGCTGCAGCAAGTGGTGGAAAAAACTCTCCCACACTCTCTCACAATCTCTCACTTTCTCTCTCTCTCAAGCTAGGGTTTCTAGCAAATTCGGATGGGAGAGATATGTGAGGGTTTAAGGCCCTTATATAGGATAAAACCTTCCTAAATTAGACTTGGAAACAAAGTTTACTTGAGGTATAATCAAATCGGGGCTGTTTCGATCCAAAAGAGCGTTTCGGGAGGTCCCCTGGCCGAACGCGGTCAGACTTAAGCTCATGCATGTTGGATCTAGTGCACATCAAGTTTTCAAAACGGTAGAGTTCGTAGATCGCACGTGGCAGTCCAGTTTCAGTTCAGCGGTCATCGCACCTAAATCAGGTTTACAAGTCTCATGATATGAAAGAGAAATTTTTCCTGATCCGAGGGTGAAATTTGACTAAATTCTGACGGTCAGAACGCTTAATAATAATGCGTAAAGTCTCATGCCAGATTTGAATTAAAATATCCAAATCCTTACCCTTTCTCACTCTCTTTACTCCAGGCTCAATGAAATAGCCTCAGAGCGTCGGTTGGCCTTGATTTTTGAAATGATTGTCAAGTCCAGCTAAGCGGTCCTAATGGTCTAAGATTGTAGATATCGGACTTCCGATGCACGGTCTAAATCCAATACGGAGTTTCCAGACATGTTCTAGAACAACTGGGTTTAGAGTTTGATCCTAGGTTTCTAGGTATTATAGCGTCATTGCTCCTATAGGTTTTGAGTCCTGTAGCACGTATTTAAAGTATTCAGGGACTATTTCACAACTACTCTAGCGTAGCACTAGCTAACTTACACTAAATTTCCAAAGGAATTCATCCTAAGTGATTTCTGACCGAGTTGGTACTCGAGTCTTAGTATGAATTTTTCCAAGGCGTTACACAGAAGTACAAACACCTGTTTACTGAATGTCCAAATAGAAAATCTCAAGGCAAGGCAATGGCTACCACATGGGATGATACAGAGGAGTCAAACTCAAAATCTTGTGACTCAGTGATGAAGATCAGAAATCTTTGAAAATTCTTATCGTTTCCACTACTCCAATCATTCCCATTAAGATTGAGAATGAGGAACCACAAGCCACTGAATCATTTCCATTAGATAATGAAGAAACTGAAATAGAAGAAGAACAAAATAAACTACAAGATGCTTATAATCAACTGTACATTCATAGCATCAAAGCTATTAAAAGACTTGGAATATTTGAGAACAAAAAGGAATTGTTGTAAAAAGATTTGGATAAAACTCTGGAAATTAATACACACCTAATCAATGATTTACAGTAATATCACTGAGATAATGATAGACTTGAAAGAATTAACACCTTCCTTAAATTCGAGTTTGAAAAACTAAACAAACAGGTTGAGCAATTAAAAGACAAAAACATGCTCCTTCAAAATGAAAATCATACACTCCTGTTTGATTGAGAGAAATCTAGAAAAATTGCTAAGCTTGTTTCGATAAAGAAACAAAAGCATCTAATTTGGGAAGATTATTTTATTTAAGGACAACAAGAAGATTTCATACAACAATCATGGCTTTATTGATTCTAAGTATATTTACATCCCTTCTAGATCCCTTGATTCTAAGATAGAATATTGTGAAATAAATAATATTATAATTGATAAAGCTCATATGTTAAATCTTAAATTTGGCAGCATTTCGACTGTGGCTTCAGTCATCTCCTATAACTTAGGAGGAATATCAAACTTTAATCAACTAATCTCTCTTTTGAACTTGTCTATTCTTTAAAGGAGAAAGCTTAAAGCAATGAAGATTGATCTTGGATGCCTCTCGCAATCCCAGCAGCATTTCCACCACTTTTAGTTTTAGTCACAGGGTGACCGAGTTACGCAACTAGCGCAACTGATTTACATGTTGCGCGGTCAGCGCAGCCTACTGCCTAAGTCGCACGATCTGCGTGACATTTCTCCTATGTTGCATGATTAGCGTAGCCAAGTATTTGAGCTGCGTGATCCGCACTACTGGGCTTTTCCTTCTGCGACTCACCTTCAGTCTTTCTTCAGAGCTCTGCTCTTCTCCAGAAAATTTATAATCCCCAAATGAGGAGGGGAGTGGGGTATTTATAGGCCCCCACACGTGCCAACCCTCGGTCTTTATGCCATGAGTCCCACTTCGTACCAAATCCAACCATTCATCTTGATCAACTTCTGTTCTTCATTGCACTACCCACGCAATGATAATGTTGGCCGCGTGACCCATGTAGCGATTTTCTTTGATGCGTGGTCCGCGCAAGGGTAAAATAATCTTTATCATTCGCGCAACACCATAATCATACTGCGCGAGCCTTGAGACTTTTATAGATAATTGGGCTAGCCACGCAACAGCTTATCTGGCTGCGCGATTAGTGTAACAGAAATGTTTCCTTCACTCTCTCTTCTTTTCTAACTTTGAATCTTCCTTCATGATTCAAGATTTTTTTTTATGCTCCAACAGATGCCCCCTTGATCCATTCTTTTATTCCTTTGAATCAAAGAGTACGGATCAATCTTTAAGAAAAACATTCGAGTTTCCTTATGGTCGTTGCGCGACTCGCTCAACGGCCACCCGAGTTTGGTACTCAACCCCATCCTTTATAAATAGCCCAACACTCATCATTTTCTTCATTCCTCTTCTCAGTGGTGAAAGCTCTGTCTCCGTATTTTCTTCATGCGCAACCAATAGCTGTCGCACGACCCTCGCAACAAAATTTCATTCACGCAAGGCCTTGATCTGCTGCGCTATCTATGTAATCCAAAACATGTTGTGCGATCCGCGAAACCCACTCCCGTACTCTGAAGTCTCTTGGACCGTTGTGCCACCCACGCAAGCAACACTTTACCAGTTTTCTTGACTTAGTCAGATTTTAGTTTTGCTTAATCATGGCCCATACAAAAATGACCTTCATTATTGTAAACCCCCATTCTGATCATCCTTCTCATCAAGAGCTGTCGAATACTGAGCCTTTTCAAGCCGGTGCTCCTCCAACAACAGAATCTCCTACCTCTCCAGCTCAACGTAAAACAGCGTCTGATACCTGAAACGGCCAATATTTGTATGCTCTCTTTCTTTCATGACAACTTCTTCGATGACTTGTCTTACATCATCCTGTGTTACAGTCCTTACTGCTAGAACAGATTCTCTCGATCCTGCCCCTTTTGGGTGAGAGTGTTCGGGACGACTTTCATGCCTATTTACTGCACCTATCATTAGCGAAGCCGCAATCTAGGCAACATTATGCACAAGAGTTGTTAGTGCTTCCCTGAGGTTTTTGCATTCATCCATTAACACTCTTTGTGCTTCTGCCATCTCATTGATACGGTCTTCTGTAGTCAACCTATCTTCCTGATTCGTCTTGGCCATATATACCGTGGCTTCTCTGCTTTTCGATGAAGCTGTAGCTAGAGTAGGGCGAGAGTATGTTGATGTTACGGGACTTACATAAAGAGGAGAGAGTGGAGTATCACTCGACTTTCATGTACTTCTTATGCTATTGACTGATCGGGGCGATACAGACATCGGCGGACTTACCTAGGGTGACATGGGCATTGGTGAACTCATCATTATTGCTTTACCCTTTTATTCTTATATCCACTTGGCCCTCAGGGCAAGTTTTAACTGCAGAACCACTCGCTCGGGATAAATTGCAGGGGAAACGAGTTCAAGGTTTCTTTTAGCTGCATTACGCGTTACAAGGCCTTTAACTCTCGGTGAGGATGGGTTTGCTCGAACTTTCTTTGCATTCCGTACTCTCTTCCTACGAGTCATTACTAAGGTCCAGTCTTTGTCTCCTTCCGATGGCTGAGGTGAAGCAGATACCACCCCAGCTGTAGCTTGAGTCAGGCTATTCTTGCTTGTAGATAGTTGAGTCATGCGTTCTCGAGGCAGGTCTTGCACGTATTCTATCATGAACCCGATCAGAGTGAAACAAAAGCTTACTTTTCTTGCAAAAGTTACCATTGGTTGTGATTTGTAATTTGATTCAAAAACTTTAGTCACAAAATATATTTATGATTAGTGTCTAGAAAATAAGTAATCTATCTTAGAGATGAAGGGGGGATGTTCCCACTTAGAGTCACCATTTTGGAGTCAAAAGATGCCAAAAATGCCATGAAAATCCTATGATACTTTCAACATTATCATTGAAATTAGAAAATAATAGTCCCCAGCAGAGCCGCCATTTTGTTTTGGCAAAGAAATAAAAGCATCTGATTTGGGAAGATTATTTTATTCAAGGACAACGAGAAGATTTCATACAACAATCATGGCTTTATTGATTCTGAGTATATTTACATCCCTTCTAGATCCCTTGATTCTAAGATAGAATATTGTGAAATAAACAATATTATAATTAATAAAGCTCATATGTTAAATCTTGAATTTGACAGCATTTCGACTGTGGCTTCAGTCATCTCCTATAACTTAGGAGGAATATCGAACTTTAATCAACTAATATCTCTTTTGAACATGTCCGTTCTTTAAAGGAGAAAGTTTAAAGTAATGAAGATTGACCTTAGATGCCTCCCGCAATCTCGGCAGCATTTTCACCACTTTTAGTTTTAGCCACATGGTGACCGAGTTGCACAACCAACGCAACTAATGTGTATGTTGAGCAGTCAGTGTAGCCTACTACCTAAGTCGCGTGACCCATGTGGCATTTCTCCTGTGTTGTGCGATCAGCTCAACTAAGTATTTGAGCTGCGCAATCCACGCAACTGGGCTTTTCCTTTTATGGCTCACCTTCAGTCTTTCTTCAGAGCTTCGCTCTTCTCCAAAAAATTTCTAATCCCTAAATGAGGAGGGGAGTGGGGTATTTGTAGGCCCCCACACATGCCAACCCTCAATCTTTGTGCCATGGGGTCCCACTTTGTACCAAATCCAACCATTCATCTTGATCAACTTTTGTTCTTCATTGTACTACTCGCTGACCCGTGCAGCGATTTTCTTTGATGCGCGGTCCATGTAAGGGTAAAACAATCTTTATCATTCATTCAACACAATAATCTTGCTGCGCGAGCCTTGAGACCTTTATAGATAGTTGCGCGAGCCGCGCAATAGCTTATCTGGCTGCATGATTAGCGCAACAGAAATGTTTCCTTCACTCTCTATTCTTTTCTAACTTTGAATCTTCCTTCATGATTCATGATTTTTTTTTATGCTCCAACAAAGCTAAACTACAAGTTTTCCCAAAGTGGTGAGAAGTTAGAAAAACTCTTAGGTATGGGAAAGCCTGAAAAAGACAAGAGCATCTTAGGATATGAAACAAAGACTGGAAATGTAGCACCAACAACTGAAAAATCTACTGCCTCAGGTAGTAATTGAAGAACTACTCCAATTTATCGTTTATGTGGTGATTCAGGTCATTATCAGGTTAAATGCTTGACACCTAGGAGGACTCAACATTACTCTAGTCAAGAGCATATTGAAAAATTCAAATCATCAAGAATAAAACAAAATGTCATGAGTCCACCTAGGCATATGGATAAAAGAAATTCGCATTCACCACCATCTAAAATGACTAACAAAGAGCAATTAAATCAAGTGGTTGAGTTAAACAAGATAACAAAATCTACCATAGTTAAAAATCCTATCACCAAAGGGGTTCCAAAAGAAAAGAAGAATTGTTTGGTTACTCATTTAAATCATATGCCAAGCAATGAAACTAAGTGGTATCCGGATAGTTGATGTTCTAGACATGTCACAGGTAACAAATCTCTCCTTATAAATTTTTCTGACCTAAATAAAGGGATAATCACCTATGGAGATGGAAGCACCACGAAAGTAATTGGACAAGGAATTATTAAAGGAATACAATTGCTCAAAATTTAGAATACCTTTTGTATAAAAGGATTAACACATAATCTTTTAAGCATTTCTCAAAATTGTGCCAATGAGCATGTGGTTGCATTCTACAAGGAAAAATGCGAATATCCTAGACCTCTTAGGAAAATCAGTGAGGAAGGGTTCTCGCACAAATAACCACTGCTACTTCATTAAAGGTAAGGGAAAGGATGATCCTATGCCTAGAAATACTGAGCATACAAAAATAAGTCCAAGTCATGCATCGAGATCTAGATATTTTTGCTAAAATAATGGAATTTTGCTGAGCTTTTAATGATATATCTGAGGTTTCTCACCTCAATCTTTTTATATATAAACATCTTAATGTTTATAATTTTGATCTGTACAATGCTTGTACAAAATTTTATCGTGTATACTATTGATACATAGATATAATAATAGTATACATGAAAGGTTGTCTGAATACTGAAAATTAAAAACATTCACCTTTGAGATACCTATCGATACATTGAGTGATTGGTTCAATTAGATCGACCGCAAATCGATACCATCAACAAACTCTCAAGAAGCTGAATCATCAGGTCAGTTGGTCTTCCCTCTGATCTTCATTGAAAATATCAAATAGGGTTCCCCGATGTCATCAAAACGATGTTCGATGATATCGACGGTTACTACTGAATTAAAAACGGAAGAATGGAAAAAGAGACTCACTGGTTGATCTTGGAATGGGATTAAATTTCTCAGAACAGTTTTCTCTTCTCAAGAAAAAATGTCTAAAGGCATGGTTCTTCCACAACATTTCTCGATGGAGAGCAAGAAAGGTACGAAGAGTGCAACTGCCTCATCTCATTGTTTCAACTTGAACTTTGTGGCAGAACAAACTGTTCAGAGAAAATGCATTGAACCCTTTGGGATTCTTGGTCTCTTAGAACTAATTAGGTGGAGGAATATCATGAATTTTGGTAGAGGATTTCAATATAATTTGGTGCATCAGTTTTTGAGTTTAATCTACGATGTTGAAAATAATCCTCCAATCGTTTTAGTCGCTGTCATAAATCAGACCGAGCACATCACCCCTAGACTGATAAGTCGATTGATTGGGGTAGAGGTTACTAGGATACCTGTATCAGAACGAAACATGAATGGTCTTAGTGTATGGGGAGAAGTTACTCATGCACTATGTAATGGTGCTACTATACCGAGAAATGCAGAGAATGCTCTTCATGTTAAATACCTCAATCCTGCATACAAATTCCTTCACAGCATTTTTAGCACCAATGTTTATCCCTGTGAAGTCTCTGAGAACAAGCTTTCTCCATACATTCTAAATGTTTTGTATGATGTTTAACTCGTTATTCACATCTGCCTACCCAGTCTCATTCTTCAATAATTAATTTGGGTGTCTTCAGATGAATCCATCACTACACTTCCATCCCCATGTCTGGTGTCCAAAGTATCATGACAATTTTGGCTGCCTCCTACTAACGATCTCCCACATCCGTGCGCCTGGTTTAGTCATGAAGACATCTACAATATCGTTGCCAATGCGTCTCGTGGGGTTAAAACTGATTCAAGCTCAGACAAAGACCACCCTGTGCACAGCCCCATCTCAGTTGGGAACATTCAAGCTGTCACAGAACAAGACTATACAGGATCTGCTTGAGAGACAATCCTACATAATGAAGTGGCTGGATGACTGTGAAGCTTGTGTATTGGAGATCAAAACCATGCTGGAAACTCTACAACATGCTTCACAACAAATTCTGAATGTCTTACCATCACAGTAAAGGTTTTTTATTGTCTAACATACGACTAATGCATCACATACCTGGAGTCTCCCTGAAATACTTAGGACACAAATATCTTTTTGAGTGCTCTTCGCTCATGCATAGGTGTGATGCATTACTAAAATTATAGAGTTAAAAGGTCCCTTTTTGGTGTGTATTTTGTTTTAGAGATCACATTGGATGGGTCTCTTGTTTACACCGAGTGACTAGTATACTACTGCCAAACTGGGGCTGTTTGTGTTTGTGAATATTTTGAATATGGCCGTTTATACTTCCCTTTTATTTTTTGCCATGATTATGAGTTAAGATCCCCTATTTTTTCCAATCTCTACTATGGAATACATGTGATGTTTTTATCATTATTTTATCTACTTCTATCACTGCTCTATTTGATCTGATATGCTTACATAGTTTATGAAAATGATTTCTGCTTAAACTTCTTTGATCATTGTACATCTATACCTTATATATGTATGCTCTCTGAAATGATGGTTCTCCCATGATGCTTTAACTTCAGTCAATATCAACTTATATACCTTTGCCAATGACTGACAAAAAGGGGGAGAACAATTCAAACACACCTCACAAGGAAAATTGCATATCTACTTGAATTGTGAAACAGGTGTTAGGAGGAGTAGATGCAACAAGATAGGGGGAGAATACTGTTACGGGGAGCAGCTACTGACTTACATGTATGGTTTCATTAGACATTGTAAAATTGTGTAAATTACATGTACAGACAATTTAGGATGTGGTTTTCTACATACTGTTCTAGGGTGTTTTGGTATTTTGTCACGTAATTGACAAAGGGGGAGATTGAAAGTGCCCTAGTTTGTTAATTAGTGTGAGTGTTGAGTCAACTTGACAGAAAAGCTCCATAGGAAGATCAATTAGTTTTCTGCCTCAACTAGATGTGTGTCGAAGTCGCCACAGGTAAATCTAAGTTCACATCCCATGTCCCAAAACATTATGTAAATAAAACCCTTAAAATTGGTTAGATCATCATAGGGTTTTTGAGTTAGAAAACCTTTTTACAAAATTGGAAAATCTCTAAGTTTTCTAGCTCTGTTGATTTATCGATATCAGGTTCGATAAAATTAAGATGTATTGTCGATGTCCTTGAAAGCCCAATCAATAAAATATGGACATAAAGTATCCAGCAACTGCATATACATCTGAACGGAATTATCGATATATTGATACCCCTATCGATGTCATCAATATTTAAATCTTGAGTTTATCGAAGCAGAATCGATATGATCAACAGGAGAGTATTTGTGTCTCTATTTTTTATAGGCAAATCATGAAGACCTTCGATATATCGAAGTGCCCTCGATATCCTCAGAATTTAAATCCCAATGATATCGGAAGGCCTTCGATGATATCGGTCTTGGACACAGTCTTTCTAACAATATTTTTCAGGTAGTTTTTAATTTTGATTGAGGGTCACTCGATAGAATCGATATTCAAATATCGATGATATCAAGGCCGGATCGATGACATCGAGAAAGGACATAAACTGTCTAATAAGCTCACTGATAAAATCTTTAGATTTATCAATGTCATCGGTATTTAAATTCTGATGATATTGAGTGTACCTCGATCATATCTTTCAACCTAAAAAATTTCAAAGCAAGTCTCTCTCATTTTCAAATGTTAAGGAATCGATCCTTATATTGATATTATTGGAGTTCAAAATCCAATGAAATTGACGTGTGTTTCGATGGCCTCGACCAACTAGCAAAAAGTTTCAAAAGTATATGACATTTGAGTTTGTGTCATCCAGTGGTCAGTCGATGCAATCGAGAGTATACACTCGATGATATCGATTCTCGATATCGAACTCTACCATAAATGCGACTGTTTTATATCCGTTGGAACTTTTTGCCTATATATAGAGAGCTTGTCTTTAGTTGCTTTTGAGAGAAAGAAGAGAGTGCTTTTGAGTGTTTAACCTTAGATCATTTACCCAAAGCCCTTTCTCTCAAGGAAGTTCATCCTCGAATCCACCCTCATCATTGATATTCAATAGAGTGGATTAGGGAATGAACTTTCGCATTTAAGGATCCTTCAACTACCATCTTAATGGTAAATCATTAAGCTGGGATGCTTGAATGAGATGATTGGAATCACTCTATCTCCTTTATAGGAAAATATTTGACAGTAGGATTCCATCATAACCTTGACCCAACCCATCGCCATGCATATGTATATCTTCTGAGTTACAGTTCAAGGAAGCAGAAGACTCTTTATTAACAAATGAGGAGATCTTCAACAAGGAGCAAAAAGGGACTCATCTGCTTATCTGTAAGTTATCAGAGTCTAGAGGACCCTTGTGATCATTCCTTTATAGGATTAGGTCTAAGGTATTTCTCACCCTTGCAAGTCCTCTAGGAGGCCTCCGGCGGGAGTGTACATGGTGGATCTGTAGTGTTGACCTTTACTCTGTGGAGAGCATAAACTTTCTGTTAAAGGTAAACCTGTTTAAAATCTTGGGTTAGAGGTGAACCGTGTGAAACCTCCATTAGGGTCTTGTGGAAGATCCTTTGCCAGTATGCCTAAAAGTGGGTGCAATGTGTTGAACCTTGCTCGTGAGAGCATAAACAGACAGCCTAGGTGTAGGTTGTAAAGGTTAAAGGTGAACCTGATTTAAAACCTTATGTTTGAGGTAAACCATGAGAAACCTCCTTAGTGAAATCTGGTACACTCAAGGGTTGAATGCGGTTACCGGGAGTGGAGTAGATAAGTAGTCGAACCACTATAAAAATGACTGTTTTGAGATTGATATTCATTTGTTTATGTGATTTACTTTAATATTAGCATATATTATTATCTAAGATCACACCTCACACACACACAGTCATATCCATAATAAACTAGTCTACATATTGTTCACTTCTTAAATAGTTTGTGATTGGATCCTTTATCGGGCTTGGAAGCCAGTAGAGTTGCTCTTGAGTAATCCTGATATATGCTTGTTATTAGGATTAGTGTAATAGGATTTTAAATAAATCATAAATACATTAAAAAGTCCTATTCACCCCCCTCTAGGACATATTGGCATATTCCTACTTCAACTAAAGCACTCTTTACCACAATTTCATATGTTAGTGGCTATGCCTATTGGAAAGGCTCCCATTCAACACCTTATCTTCAATAACTCAAATAAAAATAAGATGAATTTGAGGTTGGCTGCAGGCTAGGTCAATGTGGGTGGTGGTGGAGCTGAACCAATAATGAAAAAGAAGGCGATTTACCTCCTGATGACATAAACATGGATGATATCTTTGATGAACTCGAATCAAATTCTGAGGCTGACCCTGACTATCAGCCTTCTGATTTTGCTAAGAGGTTGCACTCTCTTAAGAAACAGGTGGCTCAAATTCGTGTAACCCAAGATTCATAATTTTCTTATATGTGTAAATATATGAGGCGCATTAATAAGGGTTTACATCAGATTAATCCATCTATTCCTGCTCCCTCTTCAGGATCTGATTAGTACTTTCTTCTCTTGGTTTGTAATAACTTTGATGATACTTAGATTTATTTTGTCTTGTGAGGTTTTACTTGACTTAACTTGGTAGTACTTGGTTGAACTTGGTTACTTATGTTCAACTATGACTTGCTTATTGATTTTATATGTTGACAATCTTGATCATTTATTCCTCAATTCTCTTCTTATTCTTCCTTCTTTATATAATTCCATTTCTATTTCTTGCTTTCTTCCTTTGTCATTTTATGACCAAAAGGGGGAGAATTTTAGCATGCTTAATATATGGTAATTATGGTCTATATTGGTATGGCATGTGGATTATGAGATTATGAATGGATTGATTGTGAATGATTCTATTTTGGTGAAGGAGAGTTAAGTAAGGGGGAGTATTATCGGTGTAAATGATTGTTGGATAAATAACTGGTGCATGATTCTTTATGCAAATAATGCTTATGTTTGTATGGGTGTGTTCTATCATAAATTTGACGAAGGGAGAGATTATAAGTGCTATGGTTTCTTGCTCATATAATTGTCAAATTTTGTAGTGCCAAAACCTCCTCTCTTGGAATCTGTCGTGTGTAGCTCTTCTACATAATGAAGACTTTACATCACTCAAGAACAAAGGTCATTACTTCAAGAAATGCAAGATTACATGGTCATGTTCGAGTACAACATCAAGTGAGTGTTCAAAATTCATAATTCAAGCTCCAAGTCAAGATAAAGTCTTTTTACTTTGAACCTCAAGCTCAAGATTCAAGATATTTCAAGTTTAGGCTTCGTAGAGACTATAAATTCAAGTTTGAATATTCTTTAAAAGATCACAAGTTCAAGTTTCATTCTGTGACAAGATCTTAAGCTTCATGAACTTCAAAGAATGGCTATCAACTAAAGAAAAAGAATTTGTAATGTTCATACATCTTGGTTAAGGTATGAATGATCCTAGATTGACCATTGGGTAGGTCATTTTGAATACATAATTCAATTAATCATTTTATAAGTGAATAGACTATTTCTCGACTAGTCTTGGACTCTGTTTGACTAGTCCTAGCATAGCTCGACCAGTCTAAGAAATTCCTCGACCAGTCCTAAGATTGTTACAAATTTTTAAAATTTTTTGTTTAGCCATGACAAGTCCTGGAGATTGCTCGACCGGTCGTGTGAACAGTGCTCGACTCATTCATGACCAGTCCTTCAGCTATGACTCAAAGTCTAACAACTATTTTAGGTTTCACATGACTAGCCGTGGAGGTCCCTCGACCAGTCATGGAGGGCCTACGACCAGTCGTGGAACGGTTATATCTTATCGCGCCTAAATTTTAAAATTTTATTGGTTCTACGACCAGTCGTGGTGTCCTCAGGAAAAGTCATGAACATGATTTCTTAACATATAAATAGAGCACGAATTTCACAGATTGATATTCAATTCAAGCTAAATCAATACGCCACTCTAAGAGATAAGTTAGTCTTCTTTTTAAGCTATACTTAATTTAGCTTTATTATATTATATTTTAAATTTTATATTCCATTCATATTTCAAGAATGGATTGAGAATTTTCCTTTTCTTAGAATTAAAATCAAACAGAACTAACCTCACTTGATTTAATTTAAAATCAATTTAGAACTTAGAATCATTTCATAAGTAAGTTTGGACATTGAACTTCCTCGCTAAAATTCTACTCTGATTTGGTTCTTCCGGGCAACATTAAAAAGAGAATATCTAGGTATTTTACATTATTATAAATTTCTATTTTTAGTTTTTGAGATTGTGCTAAATTTCTGTTTTAGTTTGTCTGAGGTGATCCAGAAAACTCAAATTGTGGGGTTTTTTAAATTTTGTAAGCCCACTAGAATGACACAATTGTGAGGGTTTTAAGTGAACTTGAAAAAACCTATTTTCATAGTGAACACTAATATCCACTGTGTGAGGATATTAGGCGTGGAGTAGTTGTGTGTTTGTTTTTCTAAATAGTTGGTGTACACATAAGTGAACCACTATAATTTCTGGTTTTGTGGATTGAATGTTTATTTCTTTTTTTCAATGGTTGTAATATTCATTTTTGTATTGTGAAAAATGTTGTAATTTCTTTTATGCAAATGTGGAGAATGTTGTAATATCATAGATTTCCTTCCTTATTATTTATTTCCTTATTCCTTTGTATCAGTTTGAATTTTTGATACAAAAACCGTTCTAGTAAGGTTGTCCTGCCATAAACCCTTGGTTTTTATGGTGTAAGGTTGTCCTTAGAACAACATCTGTATCAACCTCTCAATACTCATTCATTTGAGGTTATCTTTAAATTCAGCATTGTGGGATTGTCTATTGCTATCTGTAATTAATTTATTTAAATTCCTTTGTTAAGTTTTAATTTGGCATAGTCCTATTCCCCCCCCCCCCCCCCCCCCCCCCCCCGTCTAAGACATATAGCTCGGCCTTTTCAGGATCCTGTAAAAGAAAACAGGAAAGCAATTAGTTTATTAAAAAAAAAAATTGAAAAAATGGTAGTTTCTAAAAATAGAAAATAGAAAGTTTAAAATAATTTGTTTCTAAAAAAAATTAGGAAAGTTTTTATCTTATAATTAGAAAGTAGTTTCTAAAAATGAAAAAGGAAAGTTTTTAAACCTAGAATTAGAAAGTAAAGTTAGTTTCTAAAATAACTCAGAAAAAACCCAAACCTAAAAATAGAAAGTAAAAAAATCCTAATATTAACCTAATTTTAAAACTAATTAAATCAAGAAAATGCAACCGTCAATCCCTGACAATGGTGCCAAAAACTTGTTCACAACCCCAAGTGTAGAGTCATGATGTAGTAATAATCTCGGTGAGATCGAGGTCGAATCCTCAAGGAGTAATCTTATGTGTATTCTAAATTTAATTAGAACTAGATGAAGAACTAAGACTAAATCTAAATAATTAAAAGAGTAATTGTGATTAAAGTGATTAAAAACTAACAAATTCAAAGGTGGTAACTAGGGCTTCCAAGGATCCACTTATAGAGATCAAGGAGCCCCCTTACTTGATTCAAGTCACATGATTGGAATTGGAGTCCTATCCTATCTAATTGGAAGATATATAATTAAGATCAATCTGAAGTTTCCTTGACTAATTCTCAATGGAGGATAATTGTGATAATTGGAAGAGATTCCATCACCAAACCATGCCCATGAGACGATAGATAACAACAGGATTTACCAATCCCTCAATCTCAAAATTAGGAAAAGAAGATACTCAAAGCTATTGTAGATCTACTGTAATTTGAGTCACAATAAACCATTAAGAACTGAAAGTATTCCTTTAAAATCAAATTAAAATCAAATAAAGTTCAACATAAACAAGGATCAAAGTAAAAGAAACATCCCATCATGCAATAAGCTTCACCTCTTATCCCTTGCTAGGAGGTTTAGCCAACCATAGACATGATTGAACTAAAATCTCTTAAGAAAATCATAAAAACAACTAAGGAAAAGGAAGAAAAACTCTTGGCGACAACTTCTCCACCCTTTTACTTCACTCCTTAAAGCCTAGAAGATGCCTATGAGGATCATAGGGACTCTTATTTATAGTTTTGCAACTCTAACTTTCACGCCGAATTGGAAAAATCCAGAAATTGCCTTAAATTTATGTAGTCCGTGTGCTGTCTGCGTAACCTTAGACGATTCAAGGAAAACCTTTGACTGGTCAAGGGCACCTTCGACTGGTCGAGGAGAGTCTTTGATTGGTCGAATTGAGGAATCTTTACCTAGTCCAGCAGGAGCCTTAGACCGGTCGAAGGAGGGCCTAGACTAGTCGAATCAGTGAGATATTTAGGGTTCCTTTTCTTCACTTCAAGTCTTCAATTCTCGTCATTCCTCACTTGGGTTTTTGGGATCTTTGGCTTGTGAATTCTTCATTGTTTATCTCATAAGATCCATCATTGGCTATGGTGACTCTTAAGCGTTAAATCCATGCTTTTAGCATCCTTGTCGATCCAAGCTCTTAAATTCTCCTTGCAACACAAACATGATTAAAGTAAAACATTAAGCATTATCATGTTCATAAAACCAAGTAATAAATGGGGGATAATATGCAATATTTGACAATCAACAGCTATGGTGTGGACCATTTAAGATATATGTTGGCTTAATCTTTAGGTTCAATGGCAAAAATGGGATGTAAAATCTGATGGACATAATGGAAGAAACATATGCATCATGATGGGGCCCATGAGAGGAGGCCCCATTTTTCGTCTATGCATTGATGTCGTCTAGATGTTGGACTGTTCCAAAATCTCTAACGCTGAGAACGTCCAACGTTTAGACTTCTTTATGATATATATATATATATATATATATATATATATATATATATATATATATATATATATATATATATATATATGTATATATATTTGAAATAGACATGTGGGTGGGGTCCACTTGAGAGATCTGAACTGTCCATCAAATTAATCAACTCAAGGCAGCCCTAAGAAGCCTTGGATCAACTCATTCTTAACATTTTTCCACCATCCAAATATGTGTGATCTACTAAATAGGTTAGAAAATAAACATCATGGTAGGTTGTTGAGTGTCAAATATTACATATTTTCACCTATTTATATCTTGGTTTTATGAACATGATAAAGCTTAATGGTATATTTTATACATGTTTGTATTGCAAGGTAAATCTGAGAGCTTGGATTGAAAAGAATGCTAAAAGCATAGATTTAATGCTCAAGAATCGCCAAGGCAAAAGATGGATCTTAGGAGACTAAGAATGAAGAATTCACATGTCAAATATCCAAGGAAACCAAGTACAATGGATGAAGAAAGGACATGAAAGAATGCAGAATCCGCAGCAGAAAATAAGATATTTCAGTCCGACCTGAGCCAACTTCGTACCGACTGAAATCGCAAAAAACTGTCGATCAATAAATTAGGATAATTAGGTCCAACCTGAACCTACTTCGGTCTAATCGAAGTACTTGGGTTGGAGTCAGTCCGACCCAAATTTGACAGATTTTTTACACAAGATTTTTTAGCATCAACTTTAGTCCGACCGAAGTCAACTTCAGTTCCACCAAAATTGCATAGAATTGTCTTGCGAGAAAGTGCAATTTTGAATCTTAGCTAAGTCCGACTGAACCCAATCTCGGTTCGACTGAAGCATAATGCTGGACTTTTGCAGAGTGCATAGATTCAAGACAGTTTTCAGAAATTCCAAGGAGTTGCGTAAGATGGGGCTTCACGATTATAAATACGAGTCCCTAGGATGTTCCTAGGTATCTTTTAGGGCTTAAGGAGTGGAGAAAAAGGGCAAAGAGCAGCCACCAAGAGTCTGTCTTCTTCTTCTTTGGTTGCTTTTTATGTTTTATTTAAGAGTTCTTAGTTCAATCATGTTAATGGTTGGCTAAACCTCTTAGTTATGATTAAGAGCATAAGCTTGTGGCATGATTGGGATGTTTACATTGCTTTGATTCATGTTTATATTAAAATTCATTGATCTGTAGTTGATTTTAGGAAATATTTTCAGTTTTCAATGGTTTATTGTGACTCAAATTATAGTAGACGCTGTGATAGCTTTGAGTGTTTTCTTTTCGTATTTGAGATTGTGGGATTGGTAAATCCTGTTGTTTATCATTATCTCTTAGGCATGGTTGGGTGATGGAATCACATCTAAATCTTCACAGTCCTCTTCCATTGAGGCTAGATCAATGACAAGTTCGGAGATTTGATCATCTCTCTTTCCAATTGGATAACATAAGACTCTGACTCTAATGGGATCTCTTGAATCAATTAAGGTAGCATCCCAATAGCTATAAGTGAATCCTTGGAACCTTAGTTCTCACCTTTAAATTCACAAGTTTCAATTACAAAACTCACAATTACTCTCTCTATTATTTCATATTTAGTTATAAATCTTCTTCTATTTCTACTTCTAGCTACTTTCAGAAACGTATGAGATTAGTCCCTATGGAATCGACCTTGATCTCACCGAGATTATTACTACATCGCGATCCTACACTTGAGGTTGTGAACAAGTTTTTGGTGCTGTTGCGAGGGACTACGGGTATGCTTTTCTAAAATTAATTAGTATTAGAATTAAACTAAGATTAGCGTTTTTAGGATTTTTTAATTTTTAGATTTTTTTTTTTTTAGGATTCATCTTATTTTTCTTTTCTCTTTCGTCTTCTAACATTGCTAACATAATTTAATTGTTTTTATTTTTTAGGATTTTCAATTCCTGTTCTTCTCTTCTGATAACTTCTTCCATCTACTTACCTTCCATATTGTTGTAGAAATTTATTTTTTCAGGAATTTATTTTACGAATAGATTTCTATTTAAGATTTCACCATGTACATGCAAGAGTGGGCACGTAAGTATACTAATCTACTTCTAGAAGATGAGAGATATCAGGAAGGGCTGTCAAATGATTATGTTAAGAAAAAACCTTTATCTCAGAAAAATTTTGAAACCTTTATCGAGAACCAACTAGAATACAATGCTCCACCAATCAAGAAGTCTATGTGTGATCATATGCGGGAGAATAATTACACTCCAGGGATTAAGAAAATGGTACGTGATTATTGGAGTGAAATCGATTATCACCCATCAGGCAATAAGAAAACATTTCGTGATTATATTATCGGTGATAATGCATACAAACAACCTCCAAACTCTCTCACATATGACCCGTATGATTATAATCAATGGAAACACCAAAATTGGAGAGATGAACTAACAATCGATTCTAGTTACTATTTTGTTGGATTCCCTACCTTTGAGATCCAAACAAAAACAATTCAAGAGAATTCACTTCAGAATTCCACACACACTCAAGAGTTCACCGAGCAAAGCACACTCCAAGCAATATAAGAAGTTTCAAAAGCTATGCAAGAGACAAGTGCACGCTTTGCGAGTAGGGAGAACATTGAAATTGAGAATGAGGAGTTGGATTTTGTTAATGAGCATATGGTTTAATTTTTCGAAGAGTCAATCTCATTGTCTAAAGGAATGGTCAAGAGACACGAGTATTTTTCAAATATAATGATGCTGACACACTCCATCCACATGACACACTTGATCTCAATAAGGAGGAATAGGCTAGTTTATTCGAGCCTCAACCTAACCTAGAAATACAGTGTGAGGAAAGTGATCTCAAATCACTTGTGAACTGTGCTTAGTTAGAAAATGATGAGGATTGGGATGACAATCATGAGTTTATAGTGCAAAATTCCCTGGAATTGATCTCAATTATGGCCCTGGTAAATAATCAAGAGGTATAGTGAGTTGTCAACAATAATGCTCTACTCCACCCATCTGACATGTCTGATTTAAATGTGGAGGATGAGTCCCTTTCAACTGACCTTTCCAACTCTTTTAAGGCTTGCTTAGACCACTCCCCTTATTTAAATTATGATATGATTAGGGAGATGGATTACTTGCTTGATATGACTCTAAAATTTGAAACTACCCAGTCGAGGTCATCATCTGAGAAATTAACCCTTGACAATATAAAGCCTCTACTGATTAGTATCAATAGATAGAGTCTTCACATAAAATCTTCACCTACTGATCCTCAACTTGTCTGTGTAGGGTAAGACAAGATATATCAAGTGACGATTTACTCTCATTGAGATGAAGAGAAAGAGAGTATGCCTCCCTCCACTTTCAAAGATGATGAAGGAATCCTTGGGAATATGATCACAAACCTCTATGTGGAAAACAGGCACCTCTCAACCAAATCTCTGGATGAATGCTTAGCACACTTTGCAGATCCTAATGATAATATAGTGGACACCTTGCACGACAATACCTCAGTTATTGATAGTAACAAAGGGAATTAATTTTCTGAAGAGCTTCCTTCCACAAATCCTAAATGTTTATCATTAAAAGTGGAGGAGCTAAAAATTGAACAGAAGTCTGAAACTTCAGAATGTGTAAAGACTACACCACCTATTGAGATTTTTTTTGGAATTTTATGTACTTGTAGTCTCTGATTCACCGTAGTGTATTAACATTGAAACTTTTGTTGTCATAGGTGAATCTGTAAGTGCTATAATGTTTAAAGCACACTTTGTTTGTCAAATTTTGTTTAGTCAAAACATATTATTAAGTGATCTTCAAGTATAGTTAAAGATTAAGGTTCAAGCCAAGTCCAAGTTCAAGTAGAAGATCAAGCTCGAAAGACAACATGAAGTCAAGATCAAATGATGTTTTAGTAGAAGATCAAGCTCCATAAAAGAAGTTCAAGTCTTTAATCTACTTCATGACAAAGAAGTTCAGTCATTTCAGGTATTATAAACCCTAGAAAGACCTTAGGTTTAGGTGCTTTCAAAAACTATTTAAAATTAGGTTTTTATGCTTGTATTTGGTTAAGTTTCAACCATCCTAAGGTTTGGCTTGACTAGCCTAAGTTTTACTCAGCCAGTCCTAGAACAAACCGAACTAGAACAGAAAATCTGTTGCATTTTTAGCTAGTCGAGTGGCCTGCTCGACCCATCGAATGGCAATCTTCGACTAACCCTAGGTTTCTCGGCTCGAAGTCCAGCTTCGGCCAGTCGAACACCACCTTTGACCAGTCGAAGCCCACCCTCGACCAGCCGAATAGGGCCTTCAACTAGTTAAAGATTTGTTATATCTTATCTCGATCAAATCTGAAAATCCATTGGAACAGAATCCAATGCTTGGGCTAGTCAAAGAACCAACTTCTTTGCCTATAAATTAAGGTTCGTTCTCAATCCAAAAATTTATTTGAGATTATCCAAATCCTTATGCAAGTGAGAGAGAAGCTTCATTAATATTCATGCTATTGAACGGTATTTATAAATTACTTTTTATAGCTTTTTATTTAATAACTTAATCACATAATTTGTCATTCTGATTCTAAAAAGAGTGGATATTACTCTTCTTATTGAGATTTAAAGGAATTAATACAAGTAGCTATTGATTTAAATCTTAATTAAAAATCAATAGAACCCCGGACCTTTTCTATCGAAATGAATATTGAACATTTGACATTCAAGAAATGAAGTTCTTCGGCTACAACTTCTTCTATAGTAAAGATAAGTATACAATTGTTTACTTCCTGTATTTCTTTTTTTTTAAGAGATAATCAAAAAATCTTTGTGTGAGGTTTTGTTCGTGATAGCCTGGTAAAATCATAACTGTATTAGGTTTTAAGGTGACTCTGAGAAAACCTTATTCAGAGTGAAAGCCAAGATTACATAGATAGTAATTTTGGGAGTAGAGTAGGTGTGGCTATTTTAGAACAGTTGTTGACACACCGAACCACTATAATTCTTTGTGTTTGTGTTGAATGCATTTATCTTTTATGTGATGAATGGTTGTAATTTCATTTCAGTACAAGTGGTGAATAATTGTAATATTTAGTTTATTTACTCTTGCTAAGTTTGTGATTTTAATTTTAAAAAGTATTCGTGAAATAAGGTTGTCCTGCCTAAACTTTTAGGTGAAGGTTGTCCTACGAATCACTTAAAATCAACGTTTAATACTTAGGCAATCGAGATTTTTAATTTATTATTATTCATCTCTTTATTCAATTATTTGGCATTGTCCTATTCACCCTCCCCCCTCCCCCTCTGTAGGACTTGTTAAGCTCTCCTTTTTCAAGGGGTATTAAAGAGGGTTGTTGTCACGCCCCAAACTCAAAAATCAGACTCACAGAATTCTTGATCACCGAATCTAGTGCCGACAGCCTCCGTAGTATCCCATTCTCGGCTTCCGTTGCCCATTCGCTAGAATCCGATCCTGGGATCCTATAAGGAGGATTTTCAGTATGATTTTATTTTTTAAGGAGCATAACCAAGTCATAAAAACAATATCACCACATATCCACTATAATGAAATCATTCAAGTACAATGCGGAAAGGAAAAACAAGTATAATAAAAAAAACTCCAGAAGCTCGGCCAAACACCCCTTCCTCAACGCTACTACGACCTAATGTCACCTGCACATACTACGAAGCATAGACGGTGTGTGAGTGTGTGTGCAATGCATATGCCAAGTATACAATATCAGAGTAAGAAAAAATACTGGCAAGTCCATGAATGCTGTCAGCCGTACCAAGGATATGCGATGTAAGATATAGTGAGCCAATTGGCATATGCTGAGGATGCAATGCAATATGCAAATCCTGATGAGTCCATAAATACCATTGGCCTAATCCAGGATATGCGATGCAAGACATAGTAAGCCAAATGTCATATTGTAACACCCCGGATTTTTTTCAACCTGGGATTAGACGTCCTTAGGCAATGGGTCAACTAAAACACCTGAGAAATCGCTCAGAACCCAATTCCATAGCCAGAAATTACGTAGGATTAATTCCTTTAAAAAATAAGTGTAAGTTAGCTAGCGCAACGCTAGAGTAGCTGGGAAATAGTCCCTGATCACTTTAAATACGTTCTACAAGACCCAAATCGAGTAGAACCAATGATGCTATAATACTCTAAAACCTCGGATCAAACTCTAAGCCGGTTTGTTCTTTGGACCTCTTTGAAACTTTGTATTGGATCTAGACCGCACGTCGAAAGTCTAATACCTATAATCTTAGACCGTTAGAACCGCCTTGTTGGACTTAAAAATCATTTCGAAAATCAAGTCCAACGGACATTCACAGGCTATTTCGTTGAGCCTGGACTGAAGAGAGTGAGAATAGGGTTAGATTTGGAATTTAAAATTCAAATCTGGCACACGACTTGATGCATCAGTATTAAGCGTTCTGACCGTCAGAATTCAGCCAAATTACACCCTCGGATCAGGAAAAATTTCTATTTCATATCATGAGACTTGCAGACCTGATCTACGTGCGGTGACCGCTGAACTGAAACTAGACCGCCACGTGCGATCTACGAACACTGCTGGACTGAAAATGGAATGTGAGCGACATCCAACGCGTATGAACTTAAGTCTGATTGCGTTTGGCCAGGGGACCACCAGAAATGTCCTTTTGGACCGAAACAGCCCCGATTTGGATATAACTTAAGTAAACATTGTTCCCGAGCCTATTTCGGGCATGTTTGGGCTTATAAAAGGGGTTGAAACCCTCACTCCTCTCTCCCATCCGAAATTGGAAAAAACCCTAGTTTGAGAGAGAGAAAAGGTGAGAGATTGTGAGAGAGATTGGGAGAGAATTTTCCTGCTGTCGAGCTACCTGTTGCACGTGATTGAGCAACACCCTCCAATCACTTTGCCGGTGATTTCTCCACTTTTCTAGGTAAGAAAATACCCTAATTAGTTGCTGATTTGCTGATTCTTGGTTTCCATAGCCTGGTAGCTGATGGATCTTGTAAATCAGGTTTCCTATTCGCCGTAGACGAAGCGTATATGCTCCGTTCGAATTAACACACCTGTAGGAGATAAGGTGCGGATTTTAGACGCTTTGATTGACTGCTTCCAACTCTTTCAATGTCGTTTAATAGTAGATTATCGACGGCAACGCCGTTTGACATGTACAACATACTGTCCGTTTCCTGTTTCGTAAGCAGACGAAGAATATGAGATTTAGGGCATTTTAGTCATTTGTAGGAAATACTGTTTTCATCCATAATTTGCTGATGTGATTGACATGGCTTCTTGTTGCATTAGGATACTAGGAATGCGTGCATAATTAGTTTAGCGAAGAGATTCACCCAAATACACACTTTGAGTCGACATACTATATGTAGACTTAAGTGTGTAGTGTAAGTGTTTGTCTAAATGCTTGTACTAGTATGTATTGAATTAAATGGTATTATGAATTAGTTTGAGATTGATTTCTCAATCAATATGCTGATGTAAATGATTTCCTATATGTTGGCTATATGCATGATTTCATTGTATGTATGAAATGCATGTGTTGGAAGATTTACTTAAGTTGTATGCTATAACATGTGTTAACATGCTCACATGGTTGTATTTCATTTCCAATACTCACACATGATTGTTGATGTGAATTCATAATTGTTTGGGACTATGCCTAGTTCAGGCAATCGGTAACCGAGCAAGTTCGTGGTTGGCCTATCTTTGCCACGAACGACGCGTCGATGAACGCGAGCCGCGTTCTGGAGTTGACGGCAGTGGTTAGGCCACACGAGGTGTTTTACGCACTTCATGTCGTTCGACTTGAGATGCGCTCGTGCTAGTCGAGCCCTTCAAGTAACCCGACTGGCCGTTGTATGTTCACCCTGTATGAGTCATAACTGCTTGAACCTAGGGTACTGAACTTACCATTGTAAACCCTGTTAACCATGGTACCTTAATCCACGAAGATTCATGAGCCAGGCATGGTGGTATGGGACACCGTGGTCAAGCTGTCGGCATACGCTGGGGCCACAAACCTCCCCGTAGTGACCAGTGAGCACCTATGACTCGTGAGCAGATTATGGTGGTATGGGACACTATATTCTTGCTGTCGGCCTACATTGATAAGGTGATGAGGGAGCGGTGCAACGAGTGCGAGAAATAGCCCTGGCAACCCTTTGTAGTGACCGCGAGCGTATTCTGAGTCTACGGGAGGCGACGACCCTTCCGTAGCAGTGAGAGTACAGTAGGCCTGTATTGATAAGGTGATGGGGGAGCGGTGCAACGAGTGCGAGCAACAGCCCTAGCAGCCCTTGCAGCGACCTACAAAATATACTTCGTATGAGATTACTAGGAGTGACGACCCTAGACAGGATCTGTGTTGGGATTGATATAAGGGAAGTACCTTAGTTTTCCAATCCTGCTGTTTGAATGGACTAATAATAACTCAAAAATTATATCATCATTACATTGCATGTGCCTGGAAGATGTGGAGCACTTGAGGGACGATTGCATGCCGCGGTCGTAAGATGGTGCCATATGAGGGAGACCGTCGGTGAGGGTATACATCACGTCATGTCATATTGCATTAACAACAGTATTAGGATTGTTTGATTTACTGCTTTACTATTATCGTATGATTGATTTGAGAACATGTTAATCCTTGCTCTATTATTCCACTGAGTTAGCTACTCATTCCCATGTTACGGGATGGTGTTTCCGGACACCCACCAGTCCCTATTTTGGTTGCAGATGATGGCGCTGCTTGAGAAGCGGAGCTGGACTTGATGATGAGGAGGAGGATCCCTCCTTTATGCGTGTTCTGATTGAAGGGATTACAGGGAGGTTGATTAGATACATTGACACTTGTCATTTTATATTTTTAGAACACTCATGTATATTCTTTTTATTTACTTTTGAAGTATACATGTATATATATAACCTGGTAACATGTTCACACTCTGGAGACATACAACAGTTTATATATGTTATACATACTATCACAGTCTTCCGCTTGTAAATTTAACTATCTCTGGAGTATGATATGCTGTTCTGGCTTAATCTCACTCATGTTTAATACATTAACATAGATAACCTTCAATCATACATATCTATGTTGCATAAATAACATTTTGGAACTCGGGAGTTGGGTTTTTACTCAACCCCCGATTTTTGGGATGTTACACATATGCTGAGGATGCATTACAATATGCAAATCCTAACAAGTCCATAAATATAATTAGTCATATCCAGGCTATGTGATGTAAAAGAAATGACTAAGCTAGAGTGTGAAGTCAAGATGATAGTATGTGGTATCGCAAGCTGTGGGGTTCATCACAAGGGACTTCTATCCAAACCAGTCCTATGCCTGTTTTAGATAGCTAGACTCAATGTGGTCAACTCCTGATCTCAGGTTAGTCGTGTACCTAACTGAAATCATGGCCATTACGAAGGTATAATAATGATTTATTGCGCACCACCAGCCCAAGTGAATGTGAATGAATGAGTTAAATGTTGAACATGCAACTCCTACTCAGCATGTTCACATTTCAGTACAGCTCATCTCTGGGATATCTCCGGGGTCTATACACTCCCCACTGGCTGCCTCTCCATCACGCACATAACCATGCAAGTGGAAAAGACCTCACTATCTGCTGGCCAGTAGTATGTCTATGCCTACACGGCTCGTCGATAACGGACCCGTTTGTGAGCTAGTCAAACTCAGCCTAGCTTAGCCCTTACAATTGGGTGGATAAGGCCACACCCACTTCATAATTGACTATAACACAGTGGTAGATGCGGCCTACTGATATTCGGCACTCAGGCGCTCATGTATCCACTCGGTCTATATGTTGGAACATCCCTGGTACCAAGGGAGTTTAGAGACTTTCACCCAAGTACATTGAACGTGCCCAAATGCTAGAACTGAACATTTTTGATATCCCATCTGGCCATCTATAATATGCCTATGGAGGCCCCAGCCTGATGTTGCTAGGGTGCAAAACGATCATGTCATACAAAATGCAAGATGCATTAATCATACCATCCAGTCATGCATTAAATCTATGTGTATCGTGGGATCATGTGAGGCAACTCTGTCTCAAAAGGAGTCCCCTAAATGTCTAAGCCTAATGACAAATGCTATGATCAATCATTCCTCACAACATGCATACAAATGATGCGTACGGGCATATGTCATGATGTTATACAAAGCATACTCTCCGTGTGTCCTACTAGACTAAGTATGCTAGCATGTTATCAGATATAGCAAACAACAATAGACCACAATCGCCCTTAATTGGTATATCACATACAAAGAGTAGCAGCTAAATGACATGCCCCTTCTACAAATATAGGAGTCCATGTGGTATGTCCCATGTTAGACTAACATTAGCCTCCTAAGGTACTAATATATATCCTAAGATGGGGTCCACTAGAAGGACGGTGGATCTAAACCATACATTGAGATAGACTCTATACAGTGGATATACAAAATTTGATACCAAATATTCTTCCATCTACGGCAAGGGGTAGTGAGATACTCTCCTACAAATAGTGGATGGCTTAGATGACATACTAACGTCAAGAATGGGCCTTGCACTTGTCCCAAAGAAGTAAATGGACGGTGTGAATGATATGAATGTGACACCGAGGTCTTAGCAACTGGGTACACCTCATGGGGTGTGTCAAGTGGGTATACAACAAGGTGAGTCCACAAAGCGAGTTCATAGGGTGAACAAGTGGGCTTTCTCAATCTTTATAACATGAATAAACTTCTCTTGCTTATGGGAAGCCCGATACGTACACAAGGTGGGCTTTGGTGGGGTCTATACATCTAGGACTATGTGTCCTTCCAAATGATTTGTTTAGCCCATTCAACCTCTAAATAGGCCTAGGGTATGGTCACTAAACTTGGGCAAACACATGCATCTACGTGGGCCACATTTCTCATGGAAGGCCTGGTATGAACACAAGGTGGCTCCAAAGTTTGGATAATCCTATAAGGCATGGTGGAAAGAAGCATCATCAATGGGGGCCCAATGGTTTGGGGTAGCTCAACAAGGAAAGATGGCTTTCACTAACATTAATGTGGGGGGGGGGGGGGGGGGGGGGGGGGGGGATGGTTTGGGATAGCCTAATAAGGAAAGATGGGAAATGGGCTTACAATGGGCCCTATGGAGGGCCCTACTTTAACTAGAAAAATGGATGGACAACGTATGTATAACATATACATCACGGTGGGTCTTACAAGGCAGTCCCAACATGGATCGCCTAGCCCAAACAACCCAAACTATTCCCTGTAATATGTCTACCTGAGATTTGGATCTGTTGTACATAATCTGGGCCCATACAGCAGAGTGGGCCCTGGGAAAATGATAGAGGGTGTGGGGGAGCCCCACACCTCACTAGTGGGCCCAACAATTTGTGGGTAGCATGGACATACAACATATATAGCATTGTGGGCCTGTGACTGGATGTCTAGCCCGTCTGCATGCTGAGCTACTGGACATTTAGTAACGGGACAGCCTAGATGAAAACACAAGCATCATGGTGTAGGGGAGGTCCCACACATCTTCACTGGGGCCCACTACAGATGGTTAGTGTGGATATAATACATACAACAAGGTGGGTCTACTGCTGGACGGTTAGTCTAGCAACATCCCAGCCCTGCTGAGCGTTAAATGGTTGGACGACCTGGATAAAATTCATACACGATGGCTTCATCAGTGCGCCAGTCCGATAGGAGTGTGGATCAAGCCCCTGTGGGCAACACAATGGTTGGACAACCTAGATAAAACTCATACATGGTGGGCCTCATTAGTGCCCCAATCCAACAGGAGCGTGGATCAAGGCCCGATAGGCTAAAAAATGGTTAGACAAAGTGGATAAACATATACATCATAGTGGGCCTGGCTGCCGCTAGGGAAGTTTATTTTTTTTTTTTAAACCGCTGGGCCTGTCCCAACTGAGACTCACGTCCTACCCTAGTCTCTCCAATTGAACATTCTAGATAAGCTACAGATCACAATGGGTCCCACTTAGATGTGGGTTGCCCAGGAGGTTGGCCGACCCCACACATCATCCATAAGTGGGCCGTTAGCATAAAACAGATACATCAAAGTGGGCACCGGCCAACAATTCCTGCATGCTGGCCCATATGGCCTGAAATGTTTTATCCGAACGGACGACATGGATATATTACACATACATCAAGGTGCACGTGGACCACCCTACTTTAAAATCCAACTGATATTTATGGTTTCCCTTCATTTAGGCCTGCATGACCGACTGCTCATGCAAGGCCTAAAATAGGCAACAGAGTGGGCACATTCACTGGATGGTTGGGATGAGATACATACATCATAGCAGGGTCCACATGGGTGGGTCACACGACCCTGAACCAAGTTGAACTTTGTATTTTCCTTTCATCTGGGCTTGTGTGGCCGATTGGCCATGCAGACCCAAAATGGTTAGCAATATGGTTCTATATGTGGGCAGCAATATGGTCCACCGAATGTACAACGAGGATAAATCTCATATAATCATGGTGAGACACAAGATTAGAAAAAGAGAGATAGAGAGGGAAAGAGAGAGAGAGAGAAAGAGAGAGAGAGAGAGAGAGAGAGAGAGAGAAACGTTGTCACGCTCTAAACTCGAAAACTGGGCTCACAAAATTCCCGATCGTCAAATCTAGCACCGACAGCCTCCGTAGAACCCCATTATCGGCTTCCAGCGCCCATTCACCAGGTTCCGATCCTGGGATGCTACGAGGAGGATTTTTAATTGATTCATAATGAGCAAAACCAAAGGCATAACCCACAAACAACAACCAAAAACTCCATTACATTTTCACTATAATAAAAAACTTTACAATTACAATGAGCATAAAGGAAAATATAATGATAGTGGACGATAACTGCAAAATGATCTGCAAAGTGTTCCTGCCTCAGCGGTGCTGTGCTCTAACATCACTTGCACACAATGGTTGTGCATAAGCTTATAGAAAGCTTAGAGGGTGGTGAAAGTGTGTGCGTAAGGTAGTAATATGATCATGCGATATCAGAGTAATGCAGAATATGCAGAGGGATCCATGAATACCATTAGCCGTACCAAGGCTATGCGATGCAATACATGAATGATATCGGCCATACCAAGGCCATGCGATGTGAAATGCAACTCAAGCATACAAATTCTCATCTAAGTCCACGTATCAATATAGCTCGAATCTGGGATATCACCGGGGTCTAGTACACTCTAAACCAGATCGCTGCCCCATCACGCGCAATAAGGTAAGTGGAAGAGACCTCACTATCCGTCTGCCAATATCAGGCTCGACTCGTTGATAGCGGACCCATTCCTCGAGCTGGTCAAACTCAGCCTAGCTTTGCCACCTACTCTTGGGCGAGTAAGGCTGCACTCCCTTCCAACTGACCACGACACAGTGGAAAGCGTGAGCATCTGGTAATCGGCACTAGGCGCTCCTGTACCCACTCAATCTAGACATTGGAGCAACCTCTTGGTACCATAAGAGTTTAGGAACTTTCACTCAGGGATATCTATAGCACCCCATGTAGAATAATATTTTCAGTATCCAATCTTTCTAACCACGATATGCCTGTGGAGGCTACGACCCTGATGTCGTTAGGGCATACGATAGCATATCACATAATGCAAAATGCATGAATCACACAATCTAGTCATGCAGCAATCTTTTGCGTATCGTGTGCTCATGTAGGGGAACACCGCCTAATCGGGAGCCCCTAAACAATCTGCCCGAAGGCATATGCTATGATCAAACATTCCTCATATCAAGCATACATATGATGTGTATGGGCATGAGTCGTGGAATTATACTGGGTACGTTATAAAGTAATAAACTATCCTCACAACGCAGATGGGCCTAACGACCTACACACAACAAGTACGAGCTTATCAATGGGCCCTAGGGAGAGTCGTAATGTGGACATTTAACCAACAATATACTTGCAATGTGGACGTCAAACCAACATTGCTCCCAAGGCACAGTCCGCCATACATATCATTACATAAGCTATGGGGAATCACACATTGCATCCAATTGGGCCTCGACCCATGGGCCTTAGATATGACAAATGGGCTGCATAACATGGGCCTCATGTTCATCAAGTGGGCCGCATCAATGGGTCGTACCAATGGGCCATTTGTACATTGCAATGAGCCATAATCCTTGGGCCTTGAATACATCAAATGGGCCTAATCACATGGGCCTAATACACCTCACAAAGAGGGGCCTATCATACATCAAGTGAGTCGCACCATCTCCCCATTCATTTAGCCTTAGGGATTAATTAAGAGCACTTTAAATAAATCATAACGCAAGATTATCTGGACCACACTCCAAATAACAACGGTGATAATGATTTCCACCATTGAAATCCCCAAGGCCAACCATAGCATTTATTTTTCATCCAATCTGATCATAAGGTCACACAGACCTGAATAAAGGAAATCAGTTTTCATGTTGATCCAGATTCTTTGTGATACCCAGAGGATTTCAATGGTAAACATTCAATGCTCCACTGTATTTAGCAGTGAACCACCTGATAAGTAGATCTATCTTATTTTACATCCCAAGCCTAGATGAAATCTAGCCAACTGGATGGACGGCTTAGATATATCACATATATCAGCGGTGGGTCCCACTCGAGAGATAGATGGGGGTGGTGGATATAACACATACCACTATGGGACCACGGAACTTGCTGGCTCAATAGAGCAGCCATTTAGCTACTGCAGGAGCACCAGTCAACCTGCTTCAATAGTAGGTGGGGTCCACACTCACCAAATAGATGGACAGTTTGGAGGTCATATAAATACCATGGAGGGCCCACCGTTAAAAAGGGTGGACGGCTTGTGAAATGCACACGCCATGTGGGACCCACATATTGTTGACGTTGAGAGAGAGAGAGAGCAGCACGTGGTTGTTTGTACTGGTAGTGTGGCTACATTTCTGCATCTTAATTTCTTTTTCTTTTTCTTTCTGAAACATACAGAGGTGGGTCCCATGCAGGGCCCACCACAACATATATATATTAGATGTAATATATAATATAATATATAATATATAATATATAATATATAATATATAATATATAATATATATATGCTATATTTGACGTCCAGGGCCTGGACGGTCTCAAACATCAGGGAGGGCCCCACACATGGGGGTGGGTCCCACCGTCCAAGGACGGTGGACACCACATGCATCATGGTGTAGCCATCAAATGGGTGGACGGCGTGGATAGGGTGGGTCCCACAGACCCCACAGCCATACACACTTCACCGTTAGCCACTACCTATTAGGGGATCCAAGACCTCAGCATTGCAACGAGGTACTTTCACTCTGCCTTCCACTGCCCAGGGTGGGTGGACGGTTTGGATAGTACACATACACCCTGGTGTGACCCCACACATAGGGTGGAGGGCATGGATGGGTCCCATGGACCCCACTGTCCATACACATTCCACTGTTAGCTACTCCCACTGTGAGTGCACACTTCAATGCTAGCACCCCCATGTCAGTGCATACCCACTGTCAGTTAACACTTCACTGTTAGCTACCTCCACTAATGGATGGGGTGGCATGCCTCGTAAAGGTGGGTCCCACATGGCCCACCTAAATGGATCAACCTGATTTTCTTATGTTTCAACATCTAGGCCCACTGGATGGCTTGGTTGAAATGGATGGATGACGCCGATTAAAGCGGTATGATCAAGATGGGCCACACCGTTTTGGATAGCATGGGTAAATTACACCCCTCATAGTGGGCATGATCATGGAAAAAGATAGGGAGAGAAGAAAGGAAGGTAGAAAGAGAGGAAGAGCGATCGGAGATGATAGAGGGGCCCCGCCATAATGGGTCCCTCTTGAATACAACATACATCAAGGTGGGTCCCACTAAATATGGGCCCTTAATCAAATAAACGAATGAAAGACAACAATTAAGGAGCACCCATTGGCTTCTTCTTGCACCTTAAGCTTCCTTAGCTCCTTAGCTTTGATTTCAACGGAGGAGATGAGGTTTGGGTGGGTGAGATGGGAGATGAAAGGGTAAGAAAGTGGGCCACCTTTGTTGCTTGGGAAGGATTGGAGAGGCTCATACATATGATGCTTTTCTTGCTTGGAAATGAGCTTGAGAAATGATAGAGAGGGAGAGAGAGACTTGTAAAGGGAGAGAAGGAGTGATGGGTGATAAAGTGATGGATGTGGTGGTGATGGGTGTGTAAGATACTTTTTTGACTTTGGAGGTATTTTTTGTAAGAAAGGTATGGCCTTGTAAGAAACTTTTTGATTTAGGGCTTGTTTGGGAAAGGGTGAAAGGTGATATGTACTTGACATGTACTTGACATGTTGAGATTGATGGATTAATGGATTGATGTGACAAGTCATGAAAATTCTCTTGGGTTTGCAATGCGCGGCGTTTTCCTCGCACCGAACGCTGACTCACATCTCTTGACCAGGGTATCGCCTCGACGCTCGAGTCGCGGCATCGAAACTGCGGTGACGGTGCGATCTTTATGGTACAAGTCTTGGGTTGAGTCGACTCGGGTTGACGGCGTATGAATCAGGGTCGTGCAAATGTCATTTAAGGGTCGAAGGTTGCCGAAATTCAATCGGAAAGACCGCAAAATCTATGGAATGGTACGGTCTAGGATACAGGGCTTACAACTCTCCCCTCCTAATAAAAATTTTATCCTCAAAATTTATACAATCATCGCAACTAGACATAACTCATGAGGAAGAAGAGACATGACATCATCATATAAAATCAGAGATAACATACAAAATACAACACAATCAATCATAAAAAAGGTGGGGATAGTACTCTCGAATCTCGGCCTCGCGCTCCCAAGAAGTCTCCTCAACAGAATGGTGACCCCACTAAACCTTTACCAACAGAATGACCTTAGTTCTGAGGACGTGCTCCTTCTGATCAAGTATACGAACTGGTTGCTTGATGTAAGAAGCTTCCTCACAAACCTCCAACGGCTGCCAATCAATAACGGGGACTATGTCTGACCCACACTTTCTCAACATAGAGACATGAAAAGTGTTATGGATGCCAGACAACTGAGATGGAAAGGCAATCCGATAGGCCACGGCGCCAATGCACCCAGTGATCTTAAAAGCTCCTATAAATCTCGCGGCAAGCTTTCCCTTCGCTCCAAATCGAACTACACCTTTCATGGGTGTGACCTTGAGATACACATGGTCACCTACATCAAACTCTAAGGGACGACGCCGACGATCAGTAAAACTCTTCTATCGGTTCTGAGCTGTGCGCATCCTATGCCTGATGATATCAATAGCCTCCGACGTCTCCTGTACAAGCTCGGGACCTAGAAGACGACGCTTTCCAACCTTGGTCCAACAATTCGGTGATCTGCATGGTCTGCCATATAGTGCCTCAAAAGGAGTCATGTTGATGGTCCCCTGATAGCTGTTATTGTATGCGACTCAACCAATCGCAGATGCTCATCCCAGCTACCCTTGAAATCAATTGCACAGGCTGGAAGCATATCCTTAAGGATCTGGTTGACCCTCTCGGTCTGGCCATTGGTCTGTGGATGGTATGTGGTGCTAAGCTGTAAATCAGTCCCCATGCTCTTTAGAAGCTCTCCCAAAACTGAGACCTGAACCTCGAATCTTGGTCAGAAACGATCGTGACTAGAACGCCATGTAGTCTCACAACCTCCTCGATAAATAACCTCGCAAGCCGGTCCATAGACCAAGTCGCACGCATCGCAAGGAAATGTGTTGACTTCATCAGATGATTCACAATAACCCAAATGGCGTCATGACCGCGCTGAGTCCTCGGTAAGACCATAATAAAATCTGTCGACACGTGCTCCCACTTTCACATCGGGACGCTCAACGACTGCAATAGACCAGGGGGTCTCTGATGATCGACCTTGACACGCTGGCATGTGTCACACTCGGCCATAAAACTGGTGATATGGCACTTCATCCCCACCTAAAAATACTATCACCTCATATCACAGTACATCTTCGTCGAGCCAAGGTGGATAAAAAATCGCGATCAATGTGCCTCGGTCATAAGATCTTTGCATAACTCAAGAATATCCGAGACACATAATCGGCCTTTGAAGTAAAGTCCACCGTCTGTACCAATCTGCTAATTTTCCTGACTCTTGGACGCCGCCTTAGTCATATAACTCTGCAATGACTTATCAGTCTGCTGAGCCTCGACCACTCTTGTGACAAGATAGGGTTGAATCGACAGACTCAATAACTACACGATAGAAGACTGCAAGTCGAACTCAAAATCATACTCTACGATATCTTCAAGCATCTTTCATTCCTAAATCATCATATGTGCCACTAGGCCTCATGGCTGATGGCTGAAGACATCTACCACCATATTCGCCTTGTCCAGGTGGTATTGAAGATCAAAATCATAGTCTTTCAGGAGCTCCATCCACCGCCTCTACCTCATGTTCAACTCAGACTGCGAGAAGAGGTACTTCAAGCTCTTGTGGTCGAAGGAGATCTCGAACCTAACCCCATAAAGATAATGCCTCCACACCTTCAGTGGGAAGACAACCGCCGCCAGCTCTAAATCATGCGTGGGATAGTTTAGCTCATAGACCTTGAGCTGACGAGACGCGAAGGCCACTGGTCTCCCCTATTGCATCAGGACAGCATCCAAACTAATATGCGAGGCATCAGTAAATACAATAAATTCGTCACTCCCAGAAGGAAGAGTGAGGATAGGAGCGGACATCAGACGGTCCTTCAACTCCATAAATGCTCGCTCTCAGGTATCACTCCAAATAAACTCTATGCCCTTCCGAGTCAACCTGGTCAATGGGGATGCAATACGAGAGAAGCCCTCAATGAAACGTTGGTAATAGCCCGCCAAACCAAGGAAACTATAGATCTCTGTCGTAGTCATGGGTTGGCCCCACTGACGCATTGCCTGGACCTTCGAGGGGTCTACTATGACACCCTCCCTCGTCACCACGTGACCGAGGAACTTCACCTCCTCCTGCTAAAACTCACACTTCTCTAGCTTTGCATACAGCTAGTGTGCACGGAGGGTCTGCAAAGTAATCTCCATGTGCTTCTCATGCTCCTCACGGGTCCTCGAATAGATCAGGATGTCGTCGATGAAGACTATAACAAATTGATCGAGATATGGGCGGAAGACCTCATTCATCAACTGCATGAAGACCGTGGGTCCATTGGTCAGTCCGACGGATATGACTTGGAACTCAAAATGACCGTAACGTGTCCTGAATGCTGTCTTCGGAATGTCCTCATCTCATACCAGAATCTAATGATAACCGGAACACAGGTTGATCTTCGAAAAGAACTGTGCACCCTGCAACTGATCAAATAAGTCATCAATCCTCATGAGTGAGTACCTGTTCATGATCGTGACTTTATTGAGCTCACGGTAATCTACGTAGAGCCTCAACGAGCCATCCTTCTTCTTCATGAAGAGTACCGGCGCTCCCCACGGTGAACTGCTAGGACGGATAAAGCCCAACTCACGTAACTCATCTAACTGATTCTGCAGTTTCCGTAACTCCAACGGTGTCATACGATACGAGGCCTTTGAAATAGGCGTGGTACCGAGCATGAGATCAATCTGAAACTTGGTGAGTCGACAAGGTGGTAATCCCAAAATCTCCTGGAACACATCGAAAAAATTACAAACTACAGGAAAATGGTCGATGCTCACCACTATGGGATCTTCTATGGCACACGACATTAAACAAGACAACGGCTCTCCTCTAGGCTCTGTAATGAACTGAAACTGTGACACGCCAGATATATAGAATGTGACTGTCCTCACGGAATAGTCTAGTATGACGTAGTACTCGGCAAGCTAATCCATGCCCAAGATAACGTCAAAATCTGACATCAGTAGTACGTACAAGTCGGCGAGCAAGAAAATCTCTCCTACTAACACGGGGCAAGACGGACAGAAGCCTCCTAATACTGTAGTCTTCCCCAAGGGTGTCGATACGGTCAACCCCTCACGAGCAGATTCTGTCAACAATCCAGTCGAATGACAGAACCCCTCAGATATAAACGAGTGCGAAGCACCGGAATCAAATAAAACTCAATCGATGCATGAAGAGACAAGAAGTATACCCTCAATGACTCCTCCAGATGACTGCAGATCCTGTTGAGCCTCATAGAACCTAGCCGGAGCTGGCTAGGGAGGTGTTTGTCCCCTCTAAGGTATTACTGCTGCTACTGGGGTCGCTGAGCCCATCGAAACTGCTGCCTATGCTACTGCGGCCTCGGAGGCTGATGCTGATGCTGCTGTCGCTACTGCTGTGGGGGTCTTTGCTGCGACTGTGGTGAAGGCTGCTATGGACCTCTCTGCTGTTGCTGGGGACTGGGACACTCCCACATATGGTGTCCTATTGCACCGCACCTAAAATAAGTGCCGGTGAACTACCTCTGAGGTGATGCTAGAGGTGCTGCTAGCGCTCGAAAGGCTGGGTGACCTGTGCGCCTCTATTATGGTCGACGCTGCTGGGAATCACTAAAAGGAGCCTGCCTCTTCCAGTCTCTCCTCTGACCGCAATCAGACTGAGAACCGGCCCACTCAGCCTCAAAAATCTAGGCCTTCTATACCACCCCCTCAAAAGTCAGAAGTTCATGCCCAATAACACGGCCTCAAAGACCATAATGCAAGGCGTCCTCGAAGTGGAGGGCTCTCCTCTCCTCATTATCTACCAAGTAAGGTACAAATCTGGACAATGTTATAAATCGAGCTGCGTACTAAGCCACTGTCATATCACCCTGCACCAAGGCCTCGAACTCCAATGCTTGCTGTCGTCGGATGTGATCAGGGAAATATTGTCGGTCAAACCAATCCATAAAATCCTCCCATGTCCACACAAAATTAGCACCTACTTCTTAGGAGACTGATGTCCACCAATGCTCAACCTCACCATGGAGAAGAAACACAACTAATAGAACTCGCCGCTCAGTCCTACATCTCATCATCTTGAATATCTTGTCCACATTGGAGTGCCATCTCTCAGCAGCTGTCGGATCTGGCTCGCCCTGGAGACGTGGGGGATAGAGTTGACAAAACTCACGAAGGAGGGTGCTCGCACGCTCCTGCTCTGCCTAGGCCGGTGAAACGACTGGGTGCCTACCCTGTCCCTCGAGTGCAGCCATTACAGCCTATAACATCATCTGCAACTGAGAGGCACTCACGGATACAGTCGGGTCCACACCGGTCTCTGGTGGAGGAGCTGCAACCATAGGCTGGGTAGTAGGAATCTCTGGTGGTGGAGTGGGCATCGTAAGTGGTAGGGCGGGAGCCACACGTGGTGGAGCGGGAGTCTCAGGTGGTAGTGTGGGAGTCGATCGGGTCACTCTCCCATGTGTCATGTCCTATAAGAAAGAGCAAAGGTGCCTATTAACTTTTGAAAGCTCTCGAAGGCAAGCACGTTAAGGGTCGATAATAAAAGGTCGCTAGACTATCCGAACTTCAAGACTTAATCACTCTAAACTCATAGCATACATGTAATGATGTTCTCGGTTAATCTCAAGTTATGCTCTGATACCAACTTCTGTCGCACTCCAAACTCAGAAACTGGGCTCATAAAATTTTCAATCACCGAATCTGGCACCGACAGCCTCCGTAGAACCCCATTCTCGGCTTCCAATGCCCATTCGCCAGGTTCCGATCCTTGGATGCTACGAGGAGGACTTTTAACATCAGTTTGATTCATAATGAGCAAAACCAAAGGCATAACCCACAAACAACAACCAAAAACTCCATTACATTTTAACTATGATAAAAAACTTTATAAGTACAATGAGCATAAAGGAAAATACAATGATAGTAGATGATAACTCCAAAATGATCTACAAAGCGCTCCTGCCTCATCACTGCTGTGCTCTAACGTCACCTACACATAATGGCCGTGCATAAGCTTATAGAAAGCTTAGAGGGTGGTGAAAGTGTGTGCGCAAGGTAGTAATATAATCATACGATATCAGAGTAATGCAGAATATGTAGAGGGATCCACGAATACCATTAGCCATACCAAGGCTATGCGATCCAATACATGAATAATATCGGCCATATCAAGGCCATGCGATGTGAAATGCAACTCAAGCATACAAATCCTCATCTAAGTCCACATATCAATACAGCTCAAATCTGAGATATCATCGGGGTCTAGTAGACTCTAAACCAGATCGCCACCCCATCACGTGTAATAAGTGGAAGGGACCTCACTATCCGTCTACCAATATCAGGCTCGACTTGTCGATAACGGACCCATTCCTCGAGCTGGTCAAACTCAACCTAGCTTTTCCCCCTACTCTTGGGTGAGTAAGGCCACACTCCCTTCCAACCGACCACGACATAGTGAAAAGTGCGACCGTCTGGTAATCGACACTCGGTGCTCATGTACTCACTCGGTTTAGATGTTGGAGAAATCTCTTGGTACCATAAGGGTTTAGGGACTTTCACCTAGGGATATCTATAGCACCCCATATAGAATAATATTTTTGGTTTCCAATCCTGCCAACCACGATACGCCTATGGAGGCTACGACCCTAATGTCGCAAGAGCATACAGTAGCATATCACACAATGTGAAATGCATGAATCACACTATCCAGTCATGTAGCAATCCTTTGCGTATCGTGCGCTCATGTAAGGGAACACCACCTAATCAGGAGCCCTTAAACAATCTGTCTGAAGGTATATGCTATGATTAAACATTCCTCATATCAAGCATACATATGACAAGTATGGGCATGAGTCATGGAATTATACTAGGCATGTTATAAAGTTATAAATTATCATTATAACGCAGATGGGCCTAAACGACTTACACACAAAAAGTATGGGCTTATCAATGGGCCCTAGGGAGAGTCGTAATGTGGACATTTAACCAATAATATACTTGCAATGCGGACGTCAAACCAACATTGCTCCCAAGGCACAATCTGCCATACATATCATTACACAAGCCATGGGGAATCACACATTGCATCCAATTGGGCCTCGACCCATGGGCCTTAGATACCAAAAATGGGCCGCATAACATGGGCCTTACGTTCATCAAGTGGGCCGCTTCAATGGGCTACACCAATGGGCCTTTTGTACATTGCAATGGGCCATAATCCTTGGGCCTTGAATACATCAAATGGGCCTAATCACATGGGCCTAATACAACTCACAAAGAGGGGCCTATCATACATCAAGTGAGTCACACCATCTCCCCATTCATCTAACCTTAGGGATCAATTAAGAACACTTCAAATAAATCATAACGTAAGATTATCTGGACCACACTCCAAATAACAGTGGTGATAATGATTTCCACCATTGAAATCCCCAAGGCCAACCATAACATTTATTTTTCATCTAATCTGATCATAAAGTCACACAGACCTGAATAAAGGAAATCAGTTTTCATGTTGATCCAGATTCTCTGTGATACCCAGAGGATTTCAATGGTAGACATTCAATGCTCCACTGTATTTAGCAGTGAACCACCTGATAAGTAGATCTATCTCTAGATGGGCGGTTTAGATATATCACATATATCAGCGGTTGGTCGCACTCGAGAGATAGATGGGGGTGGTGGATATAACTCATGCCACGATGGGCCCACAGAACTTGCTGGCTCAATAGAGCAGCCATTTAGTTGTTACACAACCTGCTTCAATAGTAGGTGAGGTCCACACTCACCAAATAGATGGACGGTTTGGAGGTCATATAAATACCATGGAGGGCCCACCGTTAGAAAGGGTGGATGGCTTGTGAAATGTACACGCCATGTGGGACCCACATATTGCTGATGTTGAGAGAGAGAGAGCAGCACGTGGCTGCTTGTACTAGCAGTGTGGCTACATTTCTGCATCTTAATTTCTTTTTCTTTTTCTTTCTGAAACATACAGAGGTGGGTCCCACGCAGGGCCCACCACAACATATATATATTTGATGTAATATATATATTATATATTGTAATATGTAAAATATATAATATAAAATATAAAATATATATGTTATATTTGATGTTTAGGTCCTGGACGGTCTCAAACATCAGGGAGGGCCCCACACATGGGGGTAGGTCCCACCGTCCAAGGACAGTGGACACCACATGCATCATGATGTAGCCATCAAATGGGTGGACGACGTGGATAGGGTGGTTCCCACGGACCCCACAACCATACACACTTCACCGTTAGCCACTCCCTACTAGGGGATCCAAGACCTCATCATTGCAACAAGGTACTTTCACTCTGCCTACCACTCTAGCTATGAATTTGGGTGGGTCCAGTGTTGGAACGAGGTAGCTTTCACACAGTTTACCAGTTGAGTTATGATTTTGGGTGAGGAAGACGGGCCCCACACGAATGTGGGTTCCACTGCCCAGGGTGGGTGGACGGTTTGGATAGAACACATACACCCTAGCGTGACCCCACGTGTGGGGTGGAGGGCATGGATGGGTCCCATAGACCCCACTGTCTATACACACTCCACTGTTAGCTACTCCCACTGTCAGTGCACACTTCAATGCTAGCACCCCCACGTCAGTGCATACCCACTGTCAGTTAACACTTCACTATTAGCTACCTCCACTTATGGACGGCGTGGCATGCCTCGTAAAGGTGGGTCCCACATGGCCCACCTAAATGGATCAACCATATTTTTTTATTTTTCTCAACATCTATGCCCACTGGATGGCCTGGTTGAAATGGATGGATGGCGCCGATTAAAGCGGTATGATCAAGATGGGCCACACCGTTTTGGATGGCATGGGTAAAGTAAACCCCTCATAGTGGGTCATGATCATGGAAAAAGATAGGGAGAGAAGAGAGGAAGGTAGAAAGAGAGGAATAGCAATCGGAGATGATGGAGGGGCCCCGTCACTATGGGCTCCTCTTAAATACACCATACATCAAGGTGGGTCCCACTAAATATGGGCCCTTAATCAAATAAACGAATGAAATGTAACAATCAAGGATCACCCACCAGCTTCTTCTTGCACCTTAGGCTTCCTTAGCTCCTTAACTTTGATTCCAATAGAGGAGATGAGGTTTGAGTGGGTGAGATGGGAGATGAAAGGGTAAGAAAGTGGGCCACCTTTGTTGCTTAGGAAGGCTTGGAGAGGCTCATACATATGATGCTTTTCTTGCTTGGAAATGAGCTTGAGAAATGATAGAGAGGGAGAGAGAGACTTGTAAAGGGAGAGAAGGAGTGATGGGTGATAGAGTGATGGATGTGGTGGTGATGGGTGTGTAAGATACTTTTTTGACTTTGTAGGTATTTTGTGTAAGAAAGGTATGAGCTTATAAGGTCTTTGGGGCTTGTTTGGGAAAGGGTGAAAGGTGATGTGTACTTGACATGTTGAGATTGATGAATTGATGGATTGATGTGATAAGTCATGGAAATTCTCTTGGGTTTGCAACACGTGGCGTTTTCCTCGCACCAAACGCTGGCCCACATCTCTTGACCAGGGTATTTCCTTAGTGCGCAAGTCACGGCATCAGAACCGCGGAGACGACATGGTCGCTATGGTAAAAGTCTTGCGTTGAGTCAACTCGGGTTGACGGTGTGTGAATCAGGGTCACGCGTAAATACCAGTCAAGGGTTAAAGGTTACCAAAATTCGATCGGAAAGACCGCGGAAGTCTATGAAATGGTACGGTCTAGGATACGGGGCTTAATGAAATGGCCAAGCTATATGTCCTAGAGGGGGGTGAATAGGACTATGCCAAATTAAAATTAAATACAGCGGAATAAAATAAAGAAATAGCCTTACAATAATAAATAAATTCACAATGCTGAAATTAAATCAATCTCAATAAGCAAGCATTGAGAGGTTGACACAAATTCAAGTCTAAGGACAACCTTACACCATAATAAATAAGGGTTTATGGTAGGACAACCTTATTTCTAGAATATCTTTTGAATCAAGAACTCAATCTGAATAGAAATAAGTAAATAGCAAGGAATTGAAATAAATTGCAGAAATTTAAATCTAATTTATTACAACATTCTCCACACTTGCTTAAAGTGTAAATTGTTACAGCATTCACATCCGCATGTACATTCTACAAAACTGAATGATGAAAGATAAAGAATTAAGCAAGCATTCAATCCATAAGACAAAGAGTTATAGTGGTGCGTATGTGTGTACACCAACTGTTTTGCAATAGCCACACATAATGCTACTCCACTCCTAATATCCTCACACAGGGATATTAGCGTTCACTATCAAAATAGGTTTCACAGGTTCACCTAAAACCTTCACAATTATGTCTTTTTAACTTGGGCTTACACAATCCAAAAGCCCACGCTATTCTGAGTTTTCTGGCTCTCCTCAGATAACCACACAAATGGAATTTTTCTGGCGAATCCCAAACAAAAACCAAAAGAATGAAAATTTTATAGAATTGTAAAATACCTAGATTTCTCCTTTTGTAGGAGCCCAAAAGAACCAATTAGAGTAGATGTTCGAATATGAAAGTTCAATTTCCAATACTCACTTTATAATGGTTCTAAGTTCTAATTGATTTTAAATTAAATCAGACAGGACTAGATCTATTTGATTTTAATTCCCAAAAGAAGGAAAATAAGATTTCCTCTTTCCAAATCAGATTGGAATATATAATCAAATCAAATAGTAAAAAGCTAACAAAAGAAAATAGAATTATGCATAATATAGCTTAAGAATAAACACAAACTTATCTCCGAGTGGAGCTTCAAATTCACTTAATTTTTTATGAATAACTCTGAAATTCGTGTGTTATTTATAGCTGTAGAAATTCATCTTCGACTGGTCCTAGGGTCACCACGACTGGTCGAAGAAGAAATAAATTTTTGAATTTTCGATTGCGACTGGATAAAGCCGTTACACGACCGGTCGTAGGCATTCCACGACTGGTCGAAGGCAGTCCACGACCAATCGAGACCCCTCTATGACTGGTCGTGGGACACTTGATTTAGTCACTGGAATTTGAGTCGTAGCTCTACGACTGGTCGAAGGTCGAGCCGAGACCATCCCACGACCGGTCGAGTAGACTCCACGACTAGTCGTAGCCGAACAGAAAAAAATTGATAATTTGTAATAAAACTACGACTGGTCTTGGAATATCTTGGACTAGTCAAACCAGTGCTTGGACTAGTCGAACAAGGTCCAAGACTAGTCTTAGAACAAACCAAAATCACTTGTAAAAGATATATGAATTATGTATCCAAAGTGACCTACTCTAAAGGTCAATCAAACCTGGGTAAGTAAGGACATTGAACCTTCATTTTCTTAGACTTTGAACTTAATGAAACTTGAGTTCTTCTTTATGTAGCTTGAACACTTCACAAGCTTTGAAGTCAATGTCAATTTGAGTTGCGCTCAGTTTCCTAACTATGCTTGAGTCATGATCTGGAATATACGTGAACTTTGAGTCTTGAACTTAAACTCGAGCTAGAGTCTTCAACTTGAACTCTTCTTTAATATCGTCAATATTGTAGCTTTAAATAACTTGAGGAGTTCATCTTCTTGTCTCGAAGTGTTGAGGTGGTGTCTCGAACATATCTAACAAGATACAAACACAAGACACATATAGAGGTTTTGACACACAAAATTTGACAACTAAAGAAGATTCAAACCATAACACTTACAATCTCCCCCTTTGTCAAATTTGTGACAAAATACACTCCTATAGTTCAATGCACAAAATACAATAAGAGAAGCAGAGCACAAGCATCAAAAAAGAATCATGCACCTGTTGTCATGAGATAACCAAGCATAATACATCCTGTAAGTTTAGTTTACCAACTTCCCCTGAGTAGTACACCTACCAATCATCATATTATATATCAATCATAATCAATCCCACAATTCTCCCCCTTTTTGTCAAAAATATGACAAAGGAAGAATAAAAAATAAGATAATTAATAAAGGAGTCAGAATATCATATCATAAAACGTTATCAAGTCAAGTCAAAGAAACTCAGTCACATAAACAGAAAGAAAGCAAAGTCTTATAGTTATTACAAATCAAAGAGTAAAATCCTTAATCTGATCCAAAAGAAGGAGTAGGTATGGAAGGATCAATTTGATGAAGGCCTTTTTATAAGCGCCTAAAATACTTGTACATATTTTTAAACCGCAGATTATGGCCAACATTCATCTGTTTTATCTTCTCTTCTAATGCACTCAGACATGCATCAAAATCAGATGGCTCATAGTCAGGATCATTCCCTGAGTCAGAATCAATTTCATTAAAAATATCGTCCATATTGATATCATCTGGAGGAAGAGCATCACCCTCTTCATCATTCTACGCTTCAGTAGCAGCTCCACCCGCACCAATATCAACTTGACCTTGAGCCAACTCCAACTTCATTTTGTTTATGTTGGTGTTATTGAATATAAGGTGTTGGATAGGAGCCTCTCCAATGGGCATAGCTACTAACATATGAGTGGCTAACACATTCATCAGATACCCAAATGGGATATCACTATGACTAGGATGGATACGGAATTGAATGATATAGTAACAAATCAAAGAGGGCAAACAGATATTAGCACCAGTAACGATTGAGTATAAAATATGAACCATAAGCATAGTCAACTCAGTCTTGTTTCCAGAGCGGGGATAAAGATTAGAGGTAAAGATACGATGTAAGACTCTGTATCTGGGCAACAAATATCTGGTTACGAGGGCATTCCCAGTTTGATTCCATGGTGCATACATGTTACACAATGCTCTAGTATAAACACGTTTTTCATATTCTGACACTTTCTCAGCAAGTGTGCTAGGATGAATACCATCATCATTTACTAATATGTCCATAAGGCCTGAAATTAAATGTCGATCAATACAAAAAGGCCCTTCTCTAGTAGCAATAGTAAAAGTCATTTGCTCGGTAGAAAATTCAGTTATGCATGCTACCATGGCCTGCGGTATGGACTGGTATGCCGGCCCACCCCAGCGTAAAATGTTTCCTAACCTACAGATTGAAGGAGAGGAAAAGGATTGAAAGGAGCGATATGGTTTAAATCAACGGCCTTTTCTACAATCACATTACGCATACGCAAATCACAAACATACGGTGGATCATCTTTGGGAGCCCTAAGATGGCGTCTAGTGATAACATTTGATCTAGAAGAAGAAGCACCTCTAGGATTTTTTTTTATCTCTAGGGTCCATTTTCTTGAAGAAATATAAGAAATTTCAAGAAAATAGAGATGGTGTCACGCCCCAAACTCAGAAACCGGGCTCATAAAATTCTCGATCGCCGAATCTGGCACCGATAGCCTCCTTAGAATTCCATTCTCGGCTCCTAGCGCCCATTCGCTAGGTTCCGATCTTGAGATGCTACGAGGATGATTTTCAACGTTAGTTTGATTCGTAATAAGCATAACCAAAGGCATAACCCACAAACAACAACCAAAAACTCCATTACATTTCCACTATGATCAAAACTTTACAAGTACAATGAACATAAAGGGAAATACAATAATAATGAATAAAAACTCAAAGATGATCTGCAAAGTGCTCCTGCCTCAGCGCTGCTGCGCCTCAACGTCACCTGCACACAACTATCATGCATAAGCTTATAAAAAGCTTAGAGGGTGGTGAAAGTGTGTGCGCAAGGTAGTAATATGATCATGTAATATCAGAGTAATGCGGAATATACTGATGGATCTGTGAATACCGTTAGCCGTACTAAGGCTATGCGATGCAAAGCATGAATGATGTTGACCATACCAGAGCTATGCGATGCAAGATGCAAGTCAAGCATACAATCCTCATCTAAGTCCACATATCAATACAACTCAACTCTGGGATATAACTGGGGTCTAGTACACTCTAAACCAGATCGCCTCTCCATCGCGCGCGATAAGGTAAGTGGAAGAGACCTCACTATCTGCCTGCTAATATCGAGCTCGGCTAGTCGATAGCGGACCCATTCCTCAAGATGGTTAAACTTAGCCTAGCTTTGCCCCCTACTCTTGGTCGGGTAAGGCCTCACCCCCTTCCAACTGACCACGACACAGTGAAAAGCATGACCGTCTGGTAACCAGCACTCAGCATTCCTGTACCCACTCGGTCTAGACGTTAGAGCAACCTCTTGGTACATAAGGGTTTAGGGACTTTCACCTAGGGATATCTACAGCACCCCATGTAGAATAAAATTTCTGGTATCCAATCCTGCTAACCACGATGAGTCTATGGAGGATACAATCCCGATGTTACTAGGGCGTACAGTAGCATATCACACAATACGAATGCATGAATCACACTATCCAGTCATGCAGCAATCTTGTGCGTAACGTGCGCTCATGTAGGGCAACACCGCCTATCCGGGAGCCCCTAAACAATCTGCCTGAAGGCACATGCTATGATCAGTCACTTCTCATATTAAGCATACATATGATGCGTATGATCATAAATCATGGAACTATACTATTCATGTGATGAAATAATACACTATCCTTACAATGTAGATGGCCTAGACGGCCTACACACAACAAGTATATGCCTAACGATGGGCCCTAAGGAGAGTCGTAATGCGGACATTTAATGAACATTATACTTGTAATGTGGACGTCAAACCAACACTGCTCCCAAGGTGTAGCCTACAGTGAATATCATTACATGAACCAGGTTGGGATCACACATTGCAATGGGCCTTAGGTACATCCCATTGGGCCTTAAATACATCAAATGGGCCATATCATATGGGCCTTTCATTCTTCAAGTGGGCCACATCAATGGGCCGCACCAATAGGCCTTATGCGCATTACAATGGGTCATAACCCATGGGCCTTAGATTGCATCAAATGGGCTTAATCTCATGGGTCTTATATGTAACAAATGGGCCACACCAATTGGACCCTATATGTACATCAAATGGGCCTCAACCCATAGGCCCTAGTGCATCTCAATGGGCCTTAACCCATGGGCCCCTAAAACATCAAATGGGCCTTAGAATACATAAAAATGGCCTAATTCCATGGGCCTTAGAATACATTAAATGGCCTAATTCCGTAGGCCTTAGAATACATTAAATGGGCCTCGATCCATGGCCTTACATATATATCAAAGTGGGTCTCAACCATGGGCCGTAAATACGTCGAATGGCCCCATGACATGGGCCTTACATTCACATCAAAGTGGGCCCCAATGAACTACCACAAATATATTAAGATGGTCCTCATAACATGCCAAGGTGGGGTCCACTTAAACTATGGATCTGACTCATTCTTTATGCCCATGCCATAAAATGGGCTTTCCAAATGGATGGATGGATTGGGTGCAACCCATACATCATGGTGGGGGCCCACATGAAGGCTCACTATCATGTATATCATATATAATATAATATATAACTATATATAGTATATATACACAATATTACATATAATATAATATTTTATATATATATATATATACACACACACACACATACACACACATACACTATCCCACACGTGGGGGTAGGTCCCACCATCTGATCACACATGCCTCAAGGTGGGACCCACAACTCCCTGGACGTTAAGAGATAGGGAGAGATTTGAGAGAGATATAAAGAGAGATAGAGAGAGAGAGGGCACGTGGCCCCTACCTTTTTCTTTCTTTTTCTTTTCTTTTCTTTTCCTTTTCTTTTCTTTTCTTTTCTTTTTCTTTTTTCATGCTGACATAACAAAGTTGGGTCCTACGTAGGGCCCACCTTACATATGTATATATGGGAAGATGTACTGTGAGCTCCAGTTGATGTTAAGCTCCTGGAGGTCGAGCGGTGTGGGCCCCACCATTGATGTTTACCAAACATCTAACCCATTGTTAGATGCACCATTTCAGCGAGGGCCTAGGTCTAAAAATCAAGTCAGTCCGTGACTTTTTTGGGCCACACCTGATACAACGGCTGGGAGGGCTACCCTCCATTTAAAACATTCATAATCATTATTAAGCCCACCGAGATGGGGTCCACAAATCCAGCCCACCCATTGTGGGTGTCCCACTTGAATGAAGGGTTAGACCGAGTTCCAACCGCATCCAAAACTTAGGCGGGTCCCACATAGGCCACCCTCACAGGGATAGATACCAAGGCCTCACGTGTTGAAACGTGGTATCTCCACTCAGTCTGCCCGTTGAGCTATGGAACTGGGTGTGGGATCACACCAAGGTGGGCCCCACACGTGGAGTGGAGGGTGTGGATGGGTCCCATGGACCCCACGTTAGATACACCCCTATTTCAGTACACACCCATGTCAGGACACACTCCATGTAGCCACCTCCATAGGGATCATTACCATGACCTCAAGTGTTGCAGTGAGGTATCTCCACCCCGTCTACCAGTTGAGTTAGGGATCTAGGTGTGGGTCCCACATGCCAAGGAGGGCTCCACATGAACATGGTCCCACTGTCCAGGTGGTGGACGGTTCGGATACAACACATACATCATTGGTGTGGCCCTTTGGAGGGATGGAGGACGGAGGTGGGTCCTATTGACCCCACCGTCAGTTCACACACACCATGTTAGCTACACCCACTGTCAGCTACACTCACTGTCAGATAACACTTCACTATTAGCCACCGTCCACAGGTGCGTCCGCCTGGACAGACGGTGTGGATGCACACCTCATCAAGGTGGGTCCCACATGGCCCACATGTTTGGATCAGCCCTATATTTATATTTTGCCCATGGCACTTACCAGCCATGAAGATATTGAGATCCACATCAATGGATGACATGGATAAGGTCATGCATCAGGTGGGCCACAAGCCATCATACACAAAGAAAAGAGACAATGGAGAGAGAGAGGGAGAGAGAGAGAAAGAGAAAATGGGGAGGATGGAGGGGCCCCGCCACTATGGGCCCCTCTTTGACACAAAACCTACATCAAGGTGGGTCCTACTACATGTGGCCCTTAAATCAAACAAATGAATGAAAACAAAATTTTAAAAATACTCACCGCTTGATCTTCTTGCTCCCTCGGCTTGTCGGACTCCTTGTGCTCCTCTTTGATGGAAGAAGATGAGAAATGGATGGCTAGGATGGGAGATCTTAAGATGGAAAGGTGGGCCACACTTGGAGCTTGGAAGAGAGGGGGAGGTTCATACGTATGAAGTTTTTCTCTCTTGCTTGGGAATGAGTTTGAAAATGAGAGAGAGAGACTTGTAAGGGAGAGAGAGAGAGAGTGATGGGTGATGGATGTGTTGATGTGGTGAGTAATTGGTGTAAGAACCTTTTTGACTTTGGATGCATTTTGTGTAAGAAAGGTATGGGCTTGTAAGAGACTTTTTTTAACTTTTGAGGCTTGCTTGGGAATGGGTGAAAGTTGATGTGTGCTTGACATGAGATGTGATAGGATTGATTGATTGATGGGATTGATTTGACAAGTCATAGAGATTCTCTTGGGTTTTGTAACACGTGGCGTTTTCCTCTCACCGAACGCTAGCCCACATCTCCTGACTAGGGTATCGACTCGGCGCGCGAGTCGCGGCATCGGAATCGCGGCGACGACGCGGTCGCTATGGTAAAGGTCTTGGGCTGAGTCAACTCATGTTGACGGTGTATGAATCAGGGTCACGCTCGTCGAAGGTCACCGAAATTCGATCGGTAAGATCGCGGAAGTCTATGGAATGGTACAGTTTAGGATACGGGGCTTACAGATGAGTTTCTCTAGAATCAGAAAATGAGAAAGAAAACCCAAAAAACTCGAAGAAAGAGTTGAAATAGACAACAACAACCAAAAAATTGAAGAGAAAAGACTATGATTCTTCAAGAAAAATAAGCAAAATGCTCTAACCTGAAGGAATCGAATACAAGGGTTCGACTAGTCGTAGCTTGGCTCATTGGTGAGGAGGGATAAAATGAAGAAGATGAAATTTTTCTCTAAATAAACACAATCAGCATGCTACACGACTGGTCGTGGGTCGTCCTCAACCAGTCGTGACACGACTGGTCGAGTACGTCCTCGACTGGTCGTGTACCATAAAAAATATGTAATTTTCTTTAAATTTTAAAATTTAATTATTAAAGTAGTTAATATATATACACTATGACACAGAGATGCATGATCAATCATTTTAAATTGCACATATTAAGATCAAATTTTAATTTATTAAACCTGCTTTTGTCGAGCGGTTTACTGAATATGTCAGCAATCTGAATCTCAGTAGGTATGTATTCTAAGGATATTACTTTTTCTTCCACTAATTCATGAATATAATGAAACCTAATGTCAATGTGCTTAGTACGTGAATGCTGGATTGAGTTTTTTAAAATATTTATCGCACTGGAATTATCACAGTATAAAACCATTGAATCTTGTGCGATACCATAATCACTTAACATTCGTTTCATCCAAACCAGCTGCGCACATGCATTTCCAGCAGCAATGTATTCAGCCTCAGCAGTTGAGAGTGATATGGAACTTTTCTTCTTGCTAAACCAAGAAACCAAGTAGTTTCGAATGTAAAAACAACCACCACTGGTTGATTTTCTGTTATCAATATTACCAGCCCAATCAGCATTTGAATACCCAGCTAATTGAACACTAGTATCATAAAGATACCAAAGACCCAAATTAACTGAACTTGCAACATATCTAATAATTCACTTAACGGCAGTTAAGTGAGATTCTTTAGGATTAGACTGATATGTAGCACAAATTTCAACACTTAAAGTAATATCAGGTCTACTTGCAGTTAAGTAAAGCAAACTACCAATCATGCTATGATACAATTTAAGATCTACATCTTTACCTGTAGAGTCTTTTGACAGTCTTAGAGTTGCACTCATAGGTGTATCAAAATTCTTACCATTCTCAAATCCGAACATCTTAATCAAGTTTAAAGCATACTTGGTTTGAGAAATAAAAATTCCATCAGGTTGTTATTTTACTTACAACCCTAGGAAATAATTTAATTCTCTAACCATGCTCATTTCAAATTTAGATTTCATTAGATCTGCAAACTCAATAGTTATGTTAGTACAAGTTGATCCATAAATTATATCATCAACATAGATTTGAACCATTAGAATATCATCGTTATGTTTCTTAACAAAGAGCGTCTTATCGACACTACCCATTTGAAAATTGTGACTCAGTAAAAACTTTGTCAATTTTTCGTATCATGCCCTGGGAGCTTGTTTCAAAGCATAGAGAGTTTTTTTAAGGCAATATACATGATTAGTAAACTTAGGGTCTTCAAACCCTGTAGGTTGTTCAACATATACCTCTTCATGTAAATTGCCATTTAAAAAGTCACTCTTTACATCCATTTGAAAAATTTTAAACTTTCTAAAACATGCGATGGATATAAAAAATCTAATGGATTTAAGGCAAGCAACTGGCGCAAACGTTTCATCGTAATCGATGCCTTCAATTTGAGTGTACCCTTGTACAACTAGTCTTGTCTTGTTTCGAATTATATTTCCCAGTTCATCAGACTTATTTTTTAAAATCCACTTTGTTCCAATTATATGTTTATCTTTAGGTCTAGGAACAAGATACCAGACATCATTACGAATAAATTGATTAAGTTCTTCCTGCATCGCAACTATCCCGTTTTCATCAGAAAGTGCTTCTTTTACGTTAACTGGTTCAATCTGGGATGTAAAACATATGTAATTACATATGTCTTCTATTTGTCTACGAGTGTGCACACTAGTGAGAGGGTTTCTAAGAATTTGAGTAATTAGATGATCTTTAACAGTCCTTAATTCAGAATCAATTTCACTTGATGAAGTATCTGATTTTTCAATTACAAGAACTTCATCATTGTCTGAACTAGGGGCGGGTATATTCAAGTGATCATCAATGACCACATTAATTGACTCTTGAATCACACCAGTCCTGTTGTTTAATACACGATAAGCACGACTGTTTAAAGAATATCCTAAAAAGGTCCCTTTGTCATTTTTAGTGTCGAACTTTCCCAAGTTTTCACGGTCACGTAAAATGTAGCACTTGCTGCCAAAAACACGAAAGTATTTGACAGTAGGCTTTTTGTCAAACCACATTTCATAAGTCGTTTTATTCTTTGATTTTCAAGTATAAACACGGTTAATAATGTAGCAGGAAGTATTCACTGCTTCAGCCCATAGATTTCTAAGGAGCTTCATGCTATTCAACATAACATTTTTCATTTCTTGGAGAACTCTAATTTTTCTTTCCATAATACCATTTTGTTGTGGCGTTTTGGGTGCAGAGAATTCATGCGATATTCCCTGATCGCTATAAAATTTCTCAAAATCGCTATTTTCAAATTCGGATCTTACTGACTTGAGAACATTTTTCAGTTTAGATTCGTTTGATGATCTTTTTCACTTCATCAAGGGTTTCTGATTTGTCTCTTAAAAATGAAACCCAAGTGTATCTTGTATAATCATCTACGATAACCAAGATGTATTGTTTTGTCGCCTCAACTTTCCGTTATAGTTGGTCCTATAAGATCCATGTGGAGAAGCTCGAGTGGTCTTGATGTGGCATTGGAGTTCACCTTTTTGTGAGAGCTCCTAGTTTGTTTACCGTACTGGCATTCACCATATATTTTGTCTACTTTTAGTAACTTAGGTAGACCTCTAATTAGACCTCCTTTGCTCAATCTGTATAAATTTCGGTAGTGCACATGTCCAAGGTGTTTATGCTAAAGTTCTGTCTCATTGGTATGGACCATGTAGCACTTTTGGTTAGATGAGCTACCATCACTTACTATATAGCAGTTTTCAGAAGTTCTGCGACCAGTTAGTATTACAGAACCCTTTCTGTTTATCATCTCACAACCTTGATTGAAAAATTTCACACTATGGTTGTTATCGTATATTTGAGATATGCTTAATAGGTTGTGTTTTAGCCCCTTAACATATAAAACTTCGTACCTTTTCCAATAATCTTGCAATTGCTTCCATCACCAAATGTGACTGACCCATCAGTTATATCTTTAAGATCAGTGAATAAAGCTTTGTCTCCTGTCATATGCTTGGAACATCCACTATCTAGGTACCACTTTGAATGGCTTGTTGCTTTAAAAGCAGTGTGGGAAACCAAGCAGGAAACCTTAGGAACCCATTTCAAAATAGTTTTAGGTTTAGGAGTATAGTTGGTGTTCTTTTGATTGTAGTTGTAAGAATGACCTATTGAGTTAGATTTTAAGAGCTCCTTAAGTAAATCAACTATCTTTTCAGCAAGAGAATTTCTGATCTGATTTTTGAAATTGACATAGCTGCTTTTAGATTTTTAAAATTTTTTTGTATTTTTAGAAAAACCTCAATAAGTACTTTTCTCTTTTGAGTTTGAGGATTCTCCTTTCACTAATTTGAGAGGAGTATCCTTCTGTTTAGGAGGTATATTCTTATCATAGCCCAACCCGGATCGATCGCCACATTTTCTTGATCCGGATAATAATTTTGAACTTTGGATCACCTTGAGCATATCTCCATGTGTCCTTCAAACTCAGAAGAGAAGATACTTCATTTTTAAGTTTCTCATTTTTAGATTTCAAATCTTCAATCAGGGAGGTTTTGAATTCCAAATCACATTTTGATTTTTCAAAGCAATCTGAATTTTGGGATTTTTCTAAAACAAGAGTCTCAAAACATTCTTTGAGTTTAGAAAACTTTTCTTTTTGAAGTTTAAGTTTAACAGTAATTTTACAACTTTCCTTATATAAGGCATTATAAGCATCTTGAAGATCTTCTTCATTTTTATGATCACTATGCAAATTTTCTTCACTAGTTGAATCATCGTGATCTGAGAATGTGAACTTGGCTAGAGTCATAAGGGCTTTTACATCATTGCCCGACTCAGTTTCAGAATCTTCTGATTCAGAAGAGGCTTCAGAATCAGATGATTCGTCCCATGTAGCCAAAATACCCTTCTTCTTGGGTTTGTCCTTTTTAGGACATTTGTTTGCTAAATGCCCATATTCTTGGCAGTTGTAACATTGACTATCTTTCAAAGACTTCCAAGTTTTAGACTTTGGTTTAGATCGTTTCTTTTCATTGATCTTTTGAAAATCGACCCTTTTCTTACTTTTGAAAATCTTGTAAAACTTTTTTGCTAAAAGCGCCATATCATCTTCTGAATTTTCTAAATCTGAGTTTTCTTGAGAAATACCTTTAAAAGATGTTAAAACAATAGATTTTCCTTTAGGAGCTTTAAAATTTAATTCATAGGTTTGTAAATAACCAACTAGTTCTTCTACCCTCATGTTATTTGTATCACAAAGTTCCTGGATCGCGGTTACTTTAGAGTTGAACCGTTCAGGAAGTGAGCGTAGTATCTTTGCACACACTTTACTTTGTAGGATTTTATCGCCTAGACCCCATATTGAGTTTACAATGTCATTCAATCTAGTGTAAAAGTCCATAAACGTTTCATTTTCCTTCATATGAATTTCTTCAAATTTAGTTGTGAAGAGTTGGACTTTAGATTTCTTGACAATTGATGTACCCTCGTGTGTCATTTCTAATATATCCCAGGCTTGCTTTGCAGTATCACAGGATATGATTCTTTTGAACTCATCCGGTGATAGTGCGTAAGTGATAGCATTTAGTGATAGCATTTAGTGCTTTAGCATTGGCACTACTCTCACTTTTCTGAAATGTAGTCCATGAGAAATAAGGAGACACTCTCATTATTTTTGAACTGTCGGTTCCAGTTACTTCAGTGGTAGGGATTTCCATTCGGTCACTGTAACTTGCCACACACTCTCATCCATTGATTTGAGGAAGATCTTCATTCTAGCTTTCCAATAGGCATAGTTGAAGCCATCAAATGGTGGAGGCCTGGTGACTGAAAGGCTATCAAAATTTTACAACTTTTAATATAGCTTAGATCGTTAGCTCAGGAAATAAATCCAAATAAAAAGCAATAAGAACGAGCTATTAGGCTCTGATACCACTTGAAAAGGCCAAGCTATATGTCCTAGAGGGGGGGGAGGAGGTGAATAGGACTATGCCAAATTAAAATTAAATACAGCGGAATAAAATAAAGAAATAGCCTTACAATAATAATCAATTCACAATGTTGAAATTAATCAATCTCAATAAGCAAGCATTGAGAGGTTGACACAAATTCAGTTCTAAGGACAACCTTACACCATAATAAACAAGGGCTTATTGTAGGACAATCTTATTTCTAGAACATCTTTTGAATCAAGAACTCAATTTGAATAGAAATAAGTAAATAGCAAGGAATTAAAATAAATTACAGAAATTTAAATCTAATTTATTACAACATTCTCCACACTTGCTTGAAATGTAAATTGTTACAACATTCACATCCACATGTACATTCCACAAAACTGAATGATGAAAGATAAAGAATGAAACAAGCATTCAATCCACAAGACAAAGAGTTATAGTGGTTCGCCTGTGTGTACACCAACTGTTTCACAACAGCCACACATAATGCTACTCCACTCCTAATATCCTTACACAGGGATATTAGCATTCACTATCAAAATAGATTTCACGTGTTCACCTAAAACCTTCACAATTGTGTCTTTTTAACTTGGGCTTACACAATCTAAAAACCCACACTATTCTGAATTTTCTGACTCTCCTCAGATAACCACACAAATGGAATTTTTCTGGCGAATCCCAAATAAAAATCAAAAGAATAAAAAATTTACAGAATTGTAAAATACCTAGATTTCTTCTTTCGTAGCAGCCTGGAAGAATCAATTGAAGTAGATGTTTGAATATGAAAGTTCAATGTCCAATACTCACTTTATAATGGTTCTAAGTTCTAATTGATTTTAAATTAAATCAGACTGAGCTAGCTCTATTTGATTTTAATTCTCAGAAGAAGGAAAATAATATTTCCTCTTTTCAAATCAGATTGGAATATAGAATCAAATCAACTAGTAAAGAGCTAACAAAAGGAAATAGAATTATGCACAATATAACTTAAGAACAAACACAAACTTATCTCAAAGTGGAGCTTCGAATTCACTTAATTTTTGATGAATAACTCTGAAATTTGTGTGCTATTTATAGCTGCAGAAATTCGTCTTCAACTGGTCCTAGGGTCACCACGACTGGTCGAAGAAGAAACAGATTTTTGAATTTTCGGGCGCGATCGGATAAAGCCGTTACACGACTGATCATAGGCATTCCACGACTGGTCGAAGGCAGTCCATGACCGGTCGAGACCCCTTTATGACTGGTCGTACGACACTTGATTTAGTCGTTGGAGTTTGAGTCGTAGCTCCACGACTGGTCGAAGGTCGAGTCGAGACCATCCCACGACCGGTCGAGCAGACTCTAGGACTGGTCGTAGCCGAACAGTAAAATATGATAATTTGTAACAAAACTACGACTGGTCTTGGAATATCTTGGACTGGTCGAACCGGTACTTGGACTAGTCAAACAAGGTCCAGGACTAGTCTTAGAACAGACCAAAATCACTTGTAAAAGATATATGAATTATGTATCCAAAGTGACCTACTCTAAAGGTCAATCAAACCTGGATAAGTAAGGACATTGAACCTTCATTTTCTTAGACTTTGAACTTAACAAAACTTGAGTTCTTCTTGATGTAGCTTGAACACTTCACAAGCTTTAAAGTCAATGTCAATTTGAGTTACGCTCAGTTCCCTAACTATGCTTGAGTCTTGATCTTGAATATACTCGAGCTAGAGTCTTGAAGTTGAACTCGAGCTAGAGTCTTCAACTTGAACTCTTCTTTAATATCGTCAATATTGTAGCTTTAACTAACTTGAGGAGTTCATCTTCTTGTCTCGAAGTGTTGACGTGGTGTCTCGAACATATTTAACAAGATACAAACATAAGACACATATAGAGGTTTTGACACACAAAATTTGACAACCAAAGAGGATTCAAACCATAGCACTTACACTTACAAACGTGGTGGAAGGGAGCTCCGCCACTATGAGCTCTTTTAGATGCTACAATACATACCTCAAGACATATGACTCCTTAAATAAGTGGGCCCTCAAATTAGGAAATCAAGGTGGAGATACCATCCCCATCACAAAAATCAAGGTCTAGATGACCTCTTGTAATAGGATACCAAATAAAACATCATGGTGGGGTCCATGGAGAATGTCCCAACCATGGATTACACATGCATATCATGGTGGACCATTGGCCACACCTTGGGTCCAAAATGGGATCCTTAACATTAACTAGTAGCGCCCCACTTGTCCCATGAATCAAAACCAACAATCTAACCCTATAAACACTCACCTTTAGCTCTCCTTCTTAGCTCTTTGGAATCCTTGCCTCCTAAGCTCACTCTTTAATGGTGGATGATGGAATTTGGATGGTTAGATGGTGAGATTTGGGGTAGAAAAATGGGTTTAGCACTTGGCTTCTTCTTTTTTCTCCATAGAATTTTCTTCTCTTAGTTGCTAGGGAATGGAGTGAGAAATGAGAGAGAATGAGATGGGATGGAATGAAATGAGAGAGGAGCAGTGTTGTAAGAGATATGACATGGAAAGCATGGGTCTTGTTGACTTTTGGGATGAGAGAGGTATGGGTTGCTTGTCTTGATAGGAAGAGAGAGATGGGTTAGGTATGGGTTTCTTTCACTAGTTAATGGGAGAGGCATGGGTAGAGATTCCTCTCTCCTAAACTGGAATCTTTCACGATTCACTACGCGTGGTATTTTCCAGGATTATACATAGACCCACAACTCCAAGTCTAGGCATCGCATTAGTGCACAAGACGCAGTGTTAGAACTGCGGTGATGAAGTGGATGCGGGGGTATAACTTTTGGGTTAAGTCAACTCAGATCTTCGGAATGTGACTTGGGGTTACACGCATTCACTGTCGAGAGGTCACTGTTCACTGGAATACGACGAAGAGAATCACGGGAGTCGAGGAAATGGTATGGTACAAGGATACGGGTCTGACAACTCTCCCCTCCTAATAAAAATTTCACCCTCAAAATTTACACTATCAAGCAGCTAGATAGAACTATAAGGGAGGAGAAATCATATCACTATATATAATCAGAGAAAGAATACAAAATATAATCAAACATCAAAGAGATGGAGATCATGCTCGTGAATCTCAGCCTCTCACTTCCAAGATGTCTCATCTACCCTATGATGACCCCATTTAACCTTTACCAAGGGAATGACCTTGGTCCGGAGGACCTGCTCCTTCCGATCAAGGATACGAAGTGGTTGCTCAACATAAGAAGTTTCCTCACGAACCTCTAAAGGCTGTCAATATTTCAGAGGAACGATGTCTAATCCATACTTTCGCAACATAAAAATATAGAAAACATTGTGGACGCCAGACAACTGAAGTGGCAAGGCAAGTTAATAGGCCATGGCGCCAATGCGCCCAGTGATCTTGAAAGGTCTAATGAATCTCGAGGCAAGCTTCCCCTTCGCTCCAAAACGAATCACACCCTTCATGGTTGAGACCTTAAAATACTCAATCCCCAACTGTAAACTCCAAAGGACGATGCCGACGATCTGCAAAACTCTTACACCAGCTCTAGGCTGTGCACATCCTCTACTACTGTGGGGGAGGTCTCGGTAGCTGATTTGGTTGTTACTGCTGCGTTGCAGTCTCGATGGATGGTACTGTTGTAGATGCCATTGTTGGGGTCTTGGTGGATGGTACTGCTAAGGCACTCTTATCTACTCCTGTAGATAGGGCACTCATGCCTATAATGCCCCGTCCCACTGCATCCATAATAGATACCTGTGAACTGCCTAAAAGGTGGTGCTGGAGGCACTACCAGTGACCAAAAGGATGGACGGTTCCTGTGCCTCTGCGGTGGTCGCTGCTGCTGTTGGGAGCTATCGGAGGGGACCTTCCTCTTCTGGGCTCCTCTTTGATCACAGACCCGCTAGGAATCAACCCAATCCGCCTCATATACCTAGGCCTGCGGTACAACCTGCTCAAATGTCAGGAGCATGTGTCCAACGACATGACTTTGAAGGCCAATGTGCAAGCCACACTCGAAACGGTGGGCTTTTCGTCCCTCATTAGCTACAAGATATGGCACGAATCTCGACAACATGATGAATCAGGCCTCATACTAGGACACCAACATGTCCCCTTGCATAAAGTCTCAAACTCAAGTACGCACTACTGATGGATGTTCTCTGGGAAGAACTTTCGATTAAACCGGTCTACAAATTCCTCCCACGTCTGCTCAAACTCGGCCCCTGTCACTTGATTAACCGATGCCCACCAGTGCTCAGCCTCTCCCTGAAGAAGAAATACTGCCAATGGGACCCACTGCTGGTCGTGCACCTCATGGTATCAAAGACTTCTCCACCTCAGATCTCCATCTCTCCACTGCTGACGAGTCGGGCTCTCCCTAGAAACGCTGGGGATCGAGCTACCTGAAGTCGCCTAGAAGGGAGCTCGCACGATCCTACTCAGTTTGGGCAGGTGCATCTGCGAGTCCCCTACCCTGCCCCTGAAGAATCACAATCATCGCCTAGAGCATCTGCTAGAGCTGATCCGCTCTCACTGGTACTGTTGGGGCCACACTGGTCTCGGACACAGGAGCTGCTCGTCTCGCTCTCTCAGGTGTCATGTCTATAGGAAGGAACAAGGGGCCTATTAGCCTTGAGCACTCCCGAATGCACACATAATAGGGAGCTATATTAGAAAGTTTATAAGTTATTCAAACTCGAAGACCTAATCATTCTAAGTTCTCAACAATCATATAGTGAAGGGTAGCTATCAACAGATATGTGATGTTATCCTCAGGTATTCCCAAGTTATGCTCTGATACCAACTTTTGTCATGGCCCAAATCAATGTTTCAATACTTAGGCAATCGAGATCTCTGATTTATGTATTATTTAGTACTTTATTCGATTATTTGGCATAATCTTATTCACCCCCCCCCCCCCCCCCCCCGACCCTCTAGGACTTGTTAAGCTCTCCTTTTCAAGTGGTATCAGAGAGGTTTGCTCTATTTTATTTTGAATTAACTTCTTTGAGTTTAGATCCAGAGCTTTCTTATGTCAAATTTTGACAGTTTGTCTATTATTAAGCCACTTCCTTTTGATGGCTCTAATTATTCATATTGGAAAGCCATAATGTGGATTTTTCTAAAATCCTTAGATAAAAGAATGTGGCAAGCCACGATGACTAAATGGAAACCTCCCATGGCTGAAGTAGTAGCTGAGGATGGAACCAAATTTATAAGAGAAACTGCATTCTATTTATGGACTGTAAGTTAGAAAAGTGAAAGCAGTGATAATGCTAAAGTCTTAAATATCATAACTTGCACTCTATCGCCTGATGAATTCAAAAGAATTATTTCATATGATATAGCTAAGCAAGCATGGGATATTCTCGAAATGATACATGAAGGAACGACTATAGTCAAGAAATCAAAAGTTCAAATCCTCATTACCAGATTTAAGAAAATTCGTATGGAAGAAAATGAAACTTTCATGAACTTCTATACGAAACTAAATGACATAGTAAATTCCATGTGGGGTCTAAGGGATGGAATCCTAGAAAGCAAGGTTTGCATAAAAATACTATGATCTTTTCCTGATAGGTTCAATTCTAAAGTTACCACTATTCAGGAATTAAGGGATATTGATCATATGAAGGTTGATGAGTTAGTTAGTTCTCTTCAAACATATGAGTTAAATTTTAAGGCTCCTAAAGCAGAGTTTATTGTTCTTAAATTTTCTAAATCTGTTTTAAAAGAAAATAGTACTAATTCTGATTTTGAAGAAAATGAAGATGATATGGCAATTTTAGCTAAAAAGTTTTATAAAATTTTCAAAAATAAGAAAAGAACAGATTTTTAAAAATCAACTGATAAAAGAAAAGGAAAATCTAATTCTTGAAAATCTAAAACTAAGGACAGTCAATGTTTCAACTGTCATGAATATGGGCAGTTGACAAACAAATGTCCTAAAAAGGATAGGTAAAGAAGAAAGGGCATGATAGCTACTAGGGATGAATCATCTGACTCTAAAAGTTCTTCTAAGACTGATGAATCAGAATAAGAAAATACAAATGCAAATGATGTGAAAGCCCTTATGACTATAGCTAGAGTCACTTCCTCAAATAGCTATAATATATCTAACTATGAAAATTTTAGAAGTGACCCTTAAAATGAAAATAAAGATGATTTTCAAGATGCCTACAATACCCTATACAGAGAATGTTATAAAATTGCTATCATGTTGAAAATTCAAAAGAAAAAATATGCTAAAACTAAAAGAACTTGAAAAGGCAGTTTTAGAAAAATCTCATTTTTCTAATTATTTTGAAAAAAAAATTAGATTTAAGTTTTAAATCTTCTGAATTGTAAAATCTAAAAACTGAAAATAAGAAACTAAAACTTGAAGTTTCTTCCCTTCTGAGTTTCTAAGGACCATTGGAAATATGCCCATGGTGACCAAAAACTTGAGAAATTGTTAGCCTCGTCTAGAAAATGTGGTGACAAGTCTGGTCTAGGTTATATTAAAGGATTTTTTTTTTTTAATCCAAGGATTTTACTCCTATCTTTATTGGAGGAGAATCCTTGAACTCTAAAGGTAAGTGTAACACCCTGAAAATCGGGGGTCGTGTTTAAACTCAACTCCCGAGTTCCAGACCGTCACTTATGCAACAAAAATGATTATGATTCAATGTTGTCTGATTTAAAGCATTCACATGAGTAAAAGTATACCAAAACTACAATTCATACTCCAGATCCAGTGATAAAAGCAAGCGGAAGACTAAACAATATATATATCACTGTAAGGAAAAACAAAGTAGATCTCATCTGTCTTTAAAGTATGAATACATCTCTGAGTCTCATATACATAAACATGAACAAAATCAAATGTTCAAAATAGTCCCACTGAAGTCCCATCAACCTAGGTCGCCTACGCAAAGCCATCATGATACTGCATGTACGAGAACTCATCCTGGTCCTCGTCGAAGTCTGGCTCTGCCTCCTGGATCTCAGCCTCACCTGCATCTACAACAGGGTCTGGTGGGTGTTGCAAACACCATCCCGTAACGTGGGAGTGAGTGATCAACTCAGTGGAATCATAGAGCAAAGATTAACATGTTCACAAATCAATCATGCGATAATAGTAAAGCAGTAAATCAGACAATCCTAATACTATTGTTAATGCAAGATGACATGACGTGATGTATGCCCTCACCGACGATCTCCCTCATACGGCACCATCTTACGACCGCGGCATGCAATCGACCCTCAAGTGCTCCACATCTTCCAAGCACATGCAATGGTATGGTGATATGATTTTTGAATTGTTATTAGTCCATTCAAACAGCAGGATTGGAAAACTAAGGTACTTCCCTTGTATCAATCCCAACATAGATCCTGTCTAGGGTCGTCACTCCTAGTAATCTCATACGATGTATATTTTGTAGGTCGCTGCAAGGGCTGCCAGGGCTGTTGCTCGCACTCATTGCACCGCTCCCCCATCACCTTATTAATACAGGCGTACTGTACTCTACTACTACTGAAGGGTCGTCGCCTCCCGTAGACTCAGAATACGCTCGCGGTCACTAAAAAGGACTCGTCGCCTGATCAGTGTAGGCCGACAGATAGAATATAGTGTCCCATACCACCATAATCTGCTCACGAGACTAGGTGCTCACTGGTCACTACGGAGAGGTTTGTGGCCCCAACGTAGGCCGACAGCTCGACCACGGTGTCCCATACCACCATGCCCGGCTCATGAGTCTTCGTGGATCAAGGTATCATGGTTAACAGGGTTTACAATGGTAAGTTCAGTACCCTAGGTTTAAGCAGTTATGACTCATACAGAGTGAACATACATCGGCCAGTTGGGTTACTTGACGGGCTCGACTAGCGCGATCGCATCTCAAGTCGAACGACATGAAGTGCGTAAAACACTTCGCGTGGCCTAAACACTGCCGCCAACTCCAAACACGACTCGCGTTCATCGACGCGTCGTTCGTAGCCAAGACTAGCCAGCCACGAATTCGATCGGTTACCAACTGCCTGGACTAAGTATAGTCCCAAACAATTATGGAATCACATCAGCAATTTATATAGGAATATTGGAATTGAAATACAATCATGTGAGCATGTTAACACATGTTATAACATTCAACTTACGCAAATCTTCAAGCACATATATTTCATGCATGTAATGAAATCATGCATATAGTCAACATGTAGGAAATCATTTAGGTGAGCATATTCATAGAGAAATCAATCTCAAACTATTTCATAACATCATTTAATTCAATACATACTAATACAAGCATTTATACAAACACATATACTACACACTTAAGTCTACATATAGTATGTCGACCCGAAGTGCGCAATTAGGAGAATCTCTTCGCCAAACTAATTATGCACATATTCCTAACTTCCTAATGCGACAACAAACCATGTCAATCACATCAGCGAAATATGAATGTAATCTGTACTTCCTACAAATGACTAAAATGCCCTAAATCTCATATTCTTCGTTGATTTACGAAACAGGAAACGGATAGCATGTTGTACATGTCAAACGGTGATGCCGTCGATAATCTACTATTAAACGACATTGAAAGCGTTGGAAACCATCAATCAAAGCGTCTAAAATCCTCACCGAGTCTCTTATGGATGCGTAAATTTGAACGGAGCGTATACGCTTCGTCTACGGCGATAAGAGAACCTGTTTTACAAGATCTATTGGTTAAAAAGCTATGGATCCTATTGAACCTTAAATCAGCAACTTCTAGGGTTGTTTCATACCTGAAAACGCGGAAGAATCACCGGCTTGGTGATCAGGAGGTGTTGCTTAGGCACTAGCAACAGGCGGCTCGAAGGCTGGAAAAATCTATCCCACTCTCTCTCACAAACTCTCACCTTTTCTCTCTCCCAATCTAGGGTTTCTTGCAATTTCGGATGGGAGAGAGGAGTGAGGGTTTCAACCCCTTTTATAAGCTCAAAAATGCCAAAAATAGGCTCCGGTACAAAGTTTACTTAGTGCATATCCAATTCGGGGCTGTTTCGGTCCAAAAGATGCTTTCTGGTGGTCCCCTGGTCGAATGCGATCGGACTTAAGCTCATGCATACCAGATCTAGCACGTATTAAGTTTTCAGTCTGGCAGGGTTCGTAGATCGCACGTGGCGGACCAGTTTCAGTTCAGCGGTTACCGCACGTAGATCAGGGCTGAAAGTCTCATGATATAAAATAGAAATTTTTCCTGATCCGAGGGTGTAATCTGGCTGAATTCTGACGGTCAGAACGCTCAATACTGACGCGTCAAGTCATGTGCCAGATTTGAATTTGAAATTCCAATTCTGTCCCTATTCGCACTCTCTTCGGTCCGGGCTCAATGAAATAGCCTGTGATTATCGGTTTGACTTGATTTTCGAAATGAGTGTCGAGTCCAGCTAGGAGATTTTAAGGGTCTAAGATAGGAGGTATCGGACTTTCGACGCGCGGTCTAGATCCAATAAAAGATTCAAAGTGGTTCAGAGAACAAACCTGCTTAGAGTTTGGTCTGAGGTTATAGAGTATTATAGAGTCGTTGGTTCTACTCGATTTGGGTCTTACAGAACGTATTTAAAGTGATCAGGGACTATTTCCCAGCTACTCCAGCGTTGCGCTAGCTAACTTAGTCATATTTTCTAAAAGAATTAATTCTACACAATTTCGGATCGAGTTGGTACTCGAGCCCAAGTATGGATTTTTCACGGGCGTTACAGTAAGACTTTAAGAGATTTCAATCATAATGATTTCAAAAACTCAAAATCCTTTCGAGTTCCTAAAATTAATAATAATGCTATCAGCTATAAATATCAAAGAAATAATAAATCACCCTTAGCTAAAAAAATTGTGGACTTGCTTAAAGAGCTTCTAAAATTCAACTCAGATGAAAATAGAGTTTATAGAAAAATGAAAAATCTTAACTCTCAAATGCGGTGAAAATCAAGAGGTACATCTACACCTAGAACCATAATGAAATGGGTTCCAAATGTTACGTGTCTTGTTGCCCACACAGCTTTCAAAGCCATTAACCACTTAAGATGGTACCTGGATAGTGGATATTCGAGACATATGACAGGCAACAAGGGAATATTCACGAATATCAAAGAAGTAAATGGTGGCTCAGTTACCTTCGGTGATGGAAGTAACTGCAAAACAATAGGCCAAGGTACTGTACAACTTCCTAACTTACCTCTCTTTAAAAATATGTTTTATATTGAAGGATTAAAACATAAATTCTTAAGCATATCTCAGATCTGTGATAATAAACAAGTGTGAATTTTTAGATCACGGATTCAAGATTACAAATGAGAAGGGTAGCGTAATATTAAATGGTCACAGGACCTTTGAAAATTGCTATATAATAGAGAACTCTTGCTCATCAAACCATTCATGTTACATGGTCCAAACAAACGAAACTGAGCTATGGCATAAACATCTTGAACATGTTAACTTTATAGATCTGTATAAGTTGACTAAAAGAGATCACTTATGTGGCTTACCTAAGATAAAAAGGATAGAAAATGTGTCACATGTCAAATTGGAAAACAGATTAGGAGTAGTCACAAGAAAGTGAACTCCCTAGCCATAACCAAACCTCTAGAACTACTTCATATGGACTTATTAGGACCAACTAGAACAGAGAGTAGAGGTGGAAAAAAGTATTTTCTAGTCATTGTTGATGATTACAACAGATATACATGGGTAACCTTCTTAAGAGAGAAATCAGATACTCTTGATGAAGTCAGAAAAGTTTTAAAACATATCCAGACTAAAAAAGAGTTATTTGTGGTAAATATTAGAAGTGATCATGGCACCGAATTTGAGAATAACAATTTTGAGAAGTACTTCAATGATAATGGTATATCGCATGAATTCTCTGCTCTTAAAACACCTCAACAAAATGGAGTTGTTGAAAGGAAAAAAAAGAGTTTTACAAGAAATGGCGAGTGTAATGACAAATATCATGAAACTACCAAAACATTTATGGGCTGAAGATATTAATATTGCTTGTTATATTATAAATCGTGTTTATATTAGAAAAGTAAAAAAATAAAACAACTTATGAACTCTGGTTTAATAAAAAGTCTACTCTCAAATATTTTTAGAGTTTTAGAAGTAAATGTTTTAATTTACATGACTGAGAAAATTTGAAAAAATTTGAAGCGAAGAGTGATGAGGGAATATTTCCAGGCTGTACTCTAAATAGTTGTGCATATTGGGTTCTTAATAAAAGAAATGGGGTGATTGAAGAATTTATAAGATGATGATGAAGTCAATATAATTGATATACCTAAGACCTCATCTAAATTAGTCAATACTGAGACAAGATTAGTTAAAGACCATTCGACTGATCAAATTCTTAGTAACCCCCGTATGGCGTATAGACTGAAATTACGATAAAGACCACTTTAGTTGAAGTAGGAATATGCCAATATGTCCTAGAGGGGAGTGAATAGGAATTTTTAATAATTTTATAATAATTTAAAATCCTATCACTCTAATCCTAACAACAAGCATATATTAGGATTACTCAAGAGTAACTCTACTGGCTTCCAAGCACAGTAAAGGATCCAATCATAAACTATTTTGAGAGATGAATAAAATGCCAACTAGTTTATGATGGATATGACTGTGTGTGTGTGTGTGTGAGGTGTGATCTCAGATAATCAGATATGAAAGTATTTATGAAAATCACATAAACAGATGAAAGACAATAACAATCTCAAACACAGTCATTTGTATAGTGGTTCGACTACTTGTCTACTCCACTCTCGGTAACCGCACTCAACCCTTGAGTGTATCATATTTCACTAAGAAAGTTTCACGCGGTTCACCCCAAACCCAAGGTTTTAAATTAGGTTCACCTTTAAACCTTTACAACCTACACCTAGGCTGACTATTTATGCTCTCACGAGCAAGGGTCAACACAACACACCTACTTTTAGGCACACTGGCCAAGGATCTTCCACAAGACCCTAACTGTTTATTCTCTCCACAGAGCAAGGGTCAACACAATGCACCCACCACATACACTCCCTCCGAAGGCCTCCTAGTGGACTTGCAAGGGGTGAGAAACACCTTAGACCCAATCCTACAAAGGAATGATCACAAGGGTCCTCTGGACTCTAATAACTTACGAATAAGCAGATGAGTCACTTTTAGCTCATTGATGAAGATCTCCTCCTTTGTTAAAGAAGAGTCTTCTACTTCCTTGAACCGCAAATCAGAAGATGTACCAATGCATGACAACGGGTTGGGTCAAGCTTATGATTGAATCCTACTCTCAAATATTTTCTTATAAAGGAGATAGAGTGATACCAAACATCTATTAATTCAAGACTTCCCAACTTAATGATTTTCCATTAAGGTGGTAGTTGGAGGATCCTTGAATGCGGAAGTTCATTCCCCAATCCACTCTATTGAATATCAATGATGAGGGTGGATTGGAGGATGAACTCCTGTGAGAAAAAGGGCTTTGGGTAAATGATCTATGGTTAAACATTCAAAAGCATTCTCTTCTTTCTCTCACAATAACTAAAGACAAGCTCTCTATATATAGGCAAAAAGTTCCAACAGATATAAAACAGTCACATTTATGATAGAGTTCGATATCATCGAGCAGGGTCGATATCATCAAGTGCATACTCTCGATTGTATCGACTGGCTGCTGGATGACACAAACTCAAATGTTATACGCTTTTGAAACCTTTTACTAGCTGGTTGAGGAGATCGAAACATGCATCGATGTCAACGAATTTCGAATTTTGATTTCATCAACAAGAGGATCGATTCCTCGACATTTGAAAATGAGAGAGACAATGCCTTTGAAATTTTTCAGGTCAAGGATATGATCGAGGTACACTCGATATCATCAGAATTTGAATGTTGATGATATCGAAAGTCATGTCGATGCATCAATAAATTTAAAGATTTTATCGATGAGCTTGCTGGATAGTTTTATGTCCTTTCTTGATGCAATCGATCCGGCCTTGATATCATCGATATTTGAATATCGATTTTATCGAGTGACCCTCGATCCGAGATAAAAACCACCTGAAAAATATTGTTAAAAAACTGTGTCCAAGACCGATATCATCGACAACCTTCCGATATCATCAGTTTTTTAATTTTGAGGATATTGAGGAATACATCGATATATCGAAGGTCTTTATGATTTTTTTAAAAAAATAGGGACACAAATTCTCTGCTGTTGATTATATCGAGTCAACTTCGATAAACTTGAGTTTCAAATATTGATAATATCGATAGGGGTATTGATACATCGATAATTCTGTCCAAATGAATATATGGTTGTTGAACATCTTTTGTGCTCATTTCAATGGTATCGATTGATCATCGAGGACATCGACATCACTACTCAATTTTATCGATCAGTCTATTGATAAATCGATAGAGGTAGAAAACTTAGAGATTTTTTAAATTTGTAAAAAAGTTTTCTAACCCAAAAAACCCTATGATATCTTAACCAATTTTAAGAATTTTATTTACTGGGTATTTTGGGACATGGGATGTAAGGCTTATATTTACCTATGGCGAGTTTGGGGACACATTTGATTGAAGCGGACAATTGATTGATCTTCCTATGGAGCTTTTGACTCAACTCTCACGCTAATTAACAAACCAGGGCACTTTCACAGACAAGAAGACAACTAGAAATATTTGTAATTATGTTTGCTTCACTTCAAAAATTGAAACGGCAAATGTAAATGAAGCCCTTGCTAATGAAAGTTGGATAATAGCCATGCAAGAATAATTAAATCAATTTGCTAGAAATGATGTATAGTAATTGGTTCCTAGACCTTCCGATAAATATGTAATTAGAACCAAATAGATTTTTAAGAATAAAAATGATGAAATGAGTAATATTATCATAAATAAGGTTCGACTGGTTGTACAAGGATACACTCAAATACAAGATATTGATTACAATGAAATCTCTGCACTAGTTGCACGCCTTGAATCCATAAGATTATTTATTTTGATTGCAGGTCATAAGAAATTTAAAATATATCAAATGGATGGCAAAAGTGCTTTTCTAAATAATGATTTACATGAGTAGGTATATGTTGAACAACCAAAGGGTTTTGAGGACCCCAAATTTGCTAATCATGTATATCGTCTTAAAAAGGAAATTTATGGTTTAAAACAAGCTCCTAGGGTATGGTACGAAAAACTGACTAAATTTTTACTTAGTCACAACTTTATTATAGGTAATGTTGATAAAACTTTATTCATCAAGAAATATAATGATCACATAGTGATAGTTCAGATCTATGCTGACAATATCATTTATAGATCTGCATTCATTAACTTATCTATTGAGTTTGTAGATCTGATGAAATCCAAATTTGAAATGATTATAGTTGGTGAATTAAACTACTTTCTTGGATTACAAGTTAAGCAACTTGAAGATGATACATTCATCTCACAAACCAAATATGCCTTAAACCTTGTAAGAAGGTATGGGTTTGAGAATGGAATAAATTTTGAAACTCCAATGAGTACAACTCTTAAACTCTCAAAGGATGAATTAGGTAAAACTGTAAACTCCTGTCTATATCAAAGAATGATTGGTAGTCTCTTATACTTAACTACTAATACACCTAATATTACTTTTAATTTTGGAATATGTGCTAGATATCAATCTAATCCTAAGGATATCACATCTAATTACTATTAAATGGATAATCATATATGTCACAAGTTCTGTTAACTTAGGAATTTGGTATCCACATGATTCATTTGTAAAAATTACCGGATATACTGATGCATAATGGGCAAGAAATATTGACGATAGAAAATCTACCAGTGGTAGATGTTTCTATGTAGGAAACTGTTTAGTTTCATTTGTGGCTCAATAAGAAATAAAATTTTGTATCTCTCTCTACACTTGAAGCTTAATATATTGTAGTTAAAAATGCTTGAACTCATCTTATTTAGATGAAAAGAATATTAGTCGATTATGGTATTGCACAAGATACAATAACACTATACTTTGATAATTCGAGCGCAATTAATATTTTAAAAAATTCAATCCAACATTCTCGTACAAAACATATCGATATTCGATACCATTATATTCGAGAATTAGTTGAAAACAAGAATATCATGCTTGAAAACATTCAAACTGAGAAGTAGCTTACAGACTTACTAACCAAACCGCTGGACAAATAAATTTTTTAATTTAAAGCATGCTATTGGTTTGTGTATTATTAATTAATTATCTTTCTTATGCATTTATTTTTATTATATGTTTATATTTTTAAATGCATATCTTGATAATAAGTAATAAATAAATAAATAAATAAAAACAAAAATCAGATTTTTTAAGGCATCTTCGACCAGCCGTGTACACACTCGACTGGTCGAACCTTCGAACAATTGAGTGCATACTCGATCGGCTGAGGACCGCTCAATTTCACTATAAAAGGGGAAAAACACATTTTTCAATTCATTTTTCACCTTTTTCCTCGACCAGCCGGTGTCTCTCTCGACCAACCCAACTTCCAATCTTGGTTGAAAGTGTTTATTTTTCAATCTCCTTCAAGTTTTGAGTACATCTTTGCTAGTAAATCTCATATTTGGGTTGTATTTGTGATTTTAAACCCTCTTTATAGTGGGTTTTATTTCAAATATGATCTAGCTTCAATCCACTCTCTCTCTCTCTCTTTGATTTCTTTCTTGTGCTATGCTTAATGGAGCATCATTCAAAGTGAACGACAACATGAAAGAGCCATGGTAGCTCTTATTTTAGATCCACTCCATTAGGTCTAAGAACCTTGTAGGCCACTGATGAAGATTTGGAGCATGTCATGGATTTTCACACGAGACAGTCAATATTGATCACATTGAGCCCTTTGGTCTTGTTCTAATTTTGACCGAAATCGGTTGGAAGTGCATCTATGGTTGGGGCGGAACGGTTTACCGTTGCATAGCACAAGGAATGTACGCTTCCATTTGTGACATGTTGCTTGAGGATCTTACATTCATGATTAAATTCGTGGAAGGGACCTTCACAGTAAATCGATATACTATTTTCGGCATTGACTAAGATTGTCATTGTGGAAGATGCAATTCATATTGCAAATTTGACTGATAAAATGACTAATTTTGAGTGGCAAGTAATTACATGAACATTGTGTAACTTTAATGCCAAATGGAAGTTAGGTAATGCCCTTTTAGTTAACTAAATGTTTCCCAAATATCGTGTTCTTCATATGATTTTCACTTTAAATGTTTATCCTAGGTCAGGGAATAAGTTTAAACTTACTCCCTTTATAACTCAAGTTCTTCATTCTATAGTGTTTGGTATTCAAGTTTGTCTTCCTTCATTAATATGTTACATTATTATTCAATTTCGTTTACATCTTAGTCATGGATCAATACCGTTTACTTATCTCATGAATTGCATTGCTTTACATTGTATTGTCATCATTCCTACATCTGAGATACCGAAATCTGAACTTCCATTTAACAATACCAACCTGAATAAGATGAATTCGAAACCTATTCCTTGTCAAACTGAAGAAGAGGAGGAAGCACATGCACCTGTAAATACCACTATGGAAGATATTTTTGCTGAATTGGATGAGTCTGATGATCCAAAAGATGCTGATAATCAACCCTCTCAGGTAGATGACAGTCTAAAATCTTTGGAGGAGAAGGTCAGTGCATTGCAGGTCTCTTAGGACAACTTGGTTCAAACCCAAAAATGTACAATGAAGTACATGAAGAAGTAATTCCATCGCATCAACCAGAGTTTGAATTAGCTTGACCCTTCTATGCCTGCTCCTTCATCATCTGGATATAATTAAGATCTTATCTTTTAAAGTAATTTTTATTTCAGTGCTGTAAACTTAAGCTTAACTTGTTTGTTTGGATGATTTCTTAACACTCTCTCTTAACATCTTTAATGTATTTCTCTAACACTTTAACTTTCATATGCTGATTGTTATTATCTCCCTGCTACATATGCTTAGTTCTTCTTTTATCAAGTTGAATTTATTATTATTTATCTTACTTGATAATTCTCTACTTCTTCCTTTATCAACTTGTGACAAAAGGGGGAGAGTTAGTTAATATTCGAAGAATGCATATTGATTGTATATGGAGAATGATGATGCATGCATGAATATATATGCTATGGAATGCGTTTAATGTTATGAATGATACAGGGGAAGTATTAATTGATGGGGAGTAGAAAATATTTTGAAATCTTCAACAATCTTATGCAACATGAGTACAAGAGTATAAGGCTTCATTCTTATAATTGTAATATTATGTGTTTTGTCACAAAATTGACAAAGGGAGAGATTATAAGTTCTATAATGTTTAAAGCACACTTTGTTTGTCAAATTTTATTTATTCAAAACATATTATCAAGTGATCTTCAAGTATGGTTAAAGATTAAGGTTCAAGCCAAGTCCGAGTTCTAGTAGAAGATCAAGCTCAAGTAGAAGATCAAGCTCAAAAGATAACATGAAGTTAAGATCAAATGATGTTCTAGTAGAAGATCAAGCTCAAGTTTAAGTAGAAGATCAAGCTTGAAAGACAACATGAAGTCAAGGTCAAATGATGTTCTAGTAGAAGATCAAGCTCCATAAAGAAGTTCAAGTCTTTATTCTACTTCAAGATAAAGAAGTTCAATCATTTTAGGTATTATAAACCCTAGAAAAACCTTAGATTTAGGTCTTTCAAAAACTATTTAAAATTAGATTTTTATGCTTATATTTGGTTAAGTTTCAACCAACCTAAGGGTTGGCTCGACTAGCCTATGTTTTACTCGGCCAATCCTAGAACAAACCGAAGTAAAATAGAAAATCTATTTCATTTTCGGCCAATCGAGTGGCCTGCTCGACCAGTCAAAGGGCAATCTTCAACCGGCCCTATGTTTCTCAGCTTGAAGTGCAGCTTTGGTCAGTCGAAGCCCACCTTCAACCAGTCGAACAAGGCCTTCAATCAGTCGAAGATTTGTTATATCTTATCCCGATCAAATCTGAAAATCCATTGGAACAGAATCCAATGCTACAGCCAGTCGAAGACTGTCTTTGGCTAGTTGAAGAACTAACTTCTTTGCCTATAAATTGAGGTTCTCTCTCAATCCAAAAATTCATTCAAAACTAGTCAAATCTTTCTACAAGTGATAAAGAAGCTCCATTTATATTCAAGTTATTGAACAGTATTTATAAATTACTTTTTAGAGCTTTTTGTTAATTCCTTAATCACAGACTCTGTCATTCTGATTCTAAAAAGAGTGGATATTACTCTTCCTGTTGAGATTTAAAGGAATTAATACAAGTAGCCATTGGTTTAAATCTTAACTAAAAATCAATAGAACCCTAAACCTTTTCTATCGAACTGAATATTGAACATTTGACATTCAAGAAAAGAAGTTCTTCGACTACAACTTCTTCTACGGTGAAGATAAGTATACATTTGTTTACTTCCTGTATTTGATTTTCTGAGATAACCAGAAAATCTCAGTGCGGTGTTTTGTTTTTGATAGCCAAGTAAAATCATAATTGTATCAAGTTTTAAGGTGACCCTGAGAAAACCTTATTCATAGTGAAAGTCAATATTACGTGGACAGTAATTTTGGGAGGGGAGTAGGTGTGGCTATTTTATAATAGTTGTTGACACACCAAACCACTACAATTCTTCATGTTGGTGTTGAATGCTTTTATCTTTTATGGGGTAAATGGTTGTAATTTCATTTCAGTAAAAGTGGTGAATGATTTTAATATTTATTTTATTTACTCCTGCTAAGTTTGTGATTTTGATTTTAAAAAGTATTTATGAAATAAGGTTGTCCTGCCTAAACTTTTTAGGTGAAGGTTGTCCTATGAGTCACTTAAAATCAACGTTTCAATAATTAAGCAATTGAGATCTTTGATTTATTTATTATTCAGTACTTTTTTCGATTATTTGGCATAGTCCTATTCAACCACCCCCCCCCCCCCCCCCCCCCCCCCCCCCAAGGACTTGTTAAGATATCTTTTTGAGAATCGTATATACTTTGGACACCTCAAGAGATTAAAAGAAAACTTTATGCTGAGGTCCATAAATTTCTTTAGACATTCATGCTCCAAGGCATCCAAGCCTACTGCAAAAAGGGCTTTTGGATGATCTTGTTGAGAAACCATTTGAGAAATTTATCAAGATACTGGTTGAAGAAGGAACCTTGCTATATGATTGAGTAGCTTTCCCTTGCTTTTCTAGTTTAGGATTAGGTTTATTGCTTTCATAGGATTTAGGATTAGGATAGTTTGATTTCATATTATTTAGTCTTCCTGCTCACTCATCTTCACATTGAGAACTTGGGAAAAGTTTAATCCTTCTTCTTCAGGTAGATTTTAGGTTGGGAGTTTAGATTGGGTAAACTAATCAGTATTTTCTTAGTTTCTAAGAAAAAATTGATCAAAAGTTTCAATTTTTCAAGCAAATATTTATTTGGAAAAGAAAAGTTTGTGTACTTAAGAATGCTTTGAGCATGATAATAAGGTAGAGATTGAATTTTGAATTGTTGGAGTTGGATCAACTAATTAGTTTATCACTTACAGTTCTTGCACTTAATTGATTAAAAGGAAGTTTGAATATTATGATGATCTAAATCACAAGACACGTTCAAGCTACTTTCTGTGAATAATGCTAGAATTTCTTATGATTAGTATGTAAATCATTAATAGATGTTGAGAATTGAGTCTGGAGAATTTTATCCACCTTAAAAGATAAAAAGAACTAGTTAAAAAATAAGAGATTGACAAAAGGGTCATGTTTGGTGAAAAGATTGGAAAATACTGAAAAAGAATGAAAAATTCTGAAAAGAATTTGAAAAAATATGAATAATTAAAAAGGGACCATCAATATAAAATCAAAAACTGAAAAAAGAATGAGAAGGGGATAAGTTCAGAATTAACACTTGAGTTTTTAACCACTCTTGATATCATGAACATGGCTAACGTTATGAAATGATAGTATTCTCATGGGAAGTACTTTGATTTTCACTAAGAAAATTAAAAACATGATATAAGAACTTATACTTTGAAGAAATTGATAAAGAACTGATTTGATTGACTACTTATATGATTCATTATAAGTTTTCAAAGTCCCACTTTCCCACCTTAACTCTACTCATTCATACTCAATTTACAAAAGATTATTTTCTGAAAAAGGTTTGAACATTGAGAATTGAGGTTCACTTCACGCATGTGTTGCTTGGAACTAGCAAAATATTGGTTTGGAAGTGTGTTGAGTGTCAAATATTGCGTATTTTTCCTTATTTATATATTGGTTTTATTAACATGATAAGGCTTAATAGTATATTTTATACATGTTTGTGTTGCAAGGTGAATCTGAGAGCTTGGATTGAAAAGAATACTAAAAGCATATTTTTAATGCTCAAAAATCACTTAGGAAAAAGATGGATCTTAGGAGACTAAGAATAAGGAATTCACATGCCAAAGATCAAAGGAAACCAAGTACAAAATATGAGGAAATGACTTGAAAGAATGCAGAATCCATAGCAGAAAACATGACATTTTTGGTCGGACCTGAGCCAACTTCGGTCCGACCAAAATTGCAGAAAACTGTCCAATAAGAAATCAGGATAATTCGGTCTTACCTGAGCCAACCTTGGTTGAAGACTTTAGGTGGAGTCGGTTCGACCTAAATTTGATAGATTTTCTACACAAGATTTTTCAGCATCAACTTTGGTCTGACCGTAGTCAATTTCGGTTCAACCAAAGTCAACTTCGATCTGACCAAAATCACGAAAAACTCTCCAGTAAGAAAGTGCTATTTTCAATCTTAATTTGGTCCGACCAAATCCAAATTTGGTCCAATCGAAGCGTAACGCAGGACTTATGTGGAGTGCATAAATTCAAGACGGTTTCTGAAAATTTTAAGGAGTTGCATAAGATGGGGCTTCACAATTATAAATAGGAGTCCTCAGAATGTTCCTAGGTATCTTCTAGGGTTAAAGGAGTGGAACAAAAGGGTGGAGAGCTGCTGCCAAGAGTCTTTCTTCTTCTTCCTTAATTGTTTTTTATGTTTTATTTCAGAGTTCTTAGTTTAATCATGTCTATGGTTGGATAAATCTCTTAGCTAAGACTAAGAGGGGAAGCTTGTAGAATGATTAGAATGCTTACTTTGCTTTGATTCATGTTTATATGAAACTTCATTGATTTCTAGTTGATTTTAAGGAATATTTTCAGTTTTTAATGGTTTATTATGATCAAATTACAGTAAACATTGCGATAGCTTTGAGTATCTTCTTTCCTTATTTGAGATTGTGGGATTAGTAAATCCTGTAATTTGTCATCGTCTCCTGGTCATGGTTGGGTGATGGAATCCATTTCAAATCCTCACAGTCCTCTTCCATTGAGGCTAGATCAATGAGAAGTTCAAAGATTTGATCATCTCTCTTTCCAATTGGATAAGATAGGACTCCCACTCCAATTGGATCTCTTGAATCAAGTAAGGTAGCATCCTAATAGCTACAAGTGGATCCTTAGCACCCTAGTTCCCACATTTAAATTCATAAGTTTCAATTACAAAATTCACAAGTACTCTCTCTATTATTTCAGATTTAGTTTTAGATCTTCTTCTAGTTCTACTTCTAACTACTTTGAAAAACGTACGAGATTAGTCCCTGTGGGTTCGACCTCGATCTCACTGAGATTATTACTACATTGCAACCCTACACTTGGGGTTGTGAACATGGGCCACATAAGGTGTTCTATGCTAATTGGCCCATGTGTGGGCCCCACAACATCATCAAATGAAAATAAAGGGAAAGTGAATTGAAAGAGGAAGTAAGGGAAGGAGATCCGGGGATCGGGGTGGCTCCCCGCCACTATGGGGTTCACCATATATATCATACATGATCAAGGTAGGTCCCACCCTTGTGAGCCCATCAAAAATAGATAAATCACATTTAAAGAGAGGATTTGATCCTCCCATGTACTCGCTTCGAAGGATGAATGGTTTGGATCGGATCGGATCGGCAATCGAATGACCCACCAAGCTCCTCTCCACCCCTAATCTTCTTTAATCTCTCTTTTCTCTTCTCTCTTCCTTTTAACATCTTAATATCCCCTAATTCTTTCTCAAGCTCTCTCCCTTCTCTTAATCACTTCATAATCTTTCTTTTCTCTCTTCCTCTCTCAGTCTCTCCCTAATTTTCTCTAATCTTTTTCATTCTTTTTTCTCTTTCTCTCTTTTCAAATTCTTAGAAAAAAATGGGAATGAAAGTATTCACACATAGGGAGGCTTTTGTGGTAGAGAATTTGGGATAGGGAGGGGAATTTAGAAAGGGAAAAAGGGTAAAAAGAGGAGAAAAATAAGATGAATAATAAGTTTTGACCTTTGGAGCTTTCTTTTCATGGGGAAGGGAAAAAGGTGATGGGAGGTATAGGTGGTGATGTATTGATGGCATGACTGATAGATTTGATAGGATGATTGATGATTTGATTGATTTAACAAAATTGAGATTTGTGCAAGTGAGGCCGGCATATATTACGCAACTCACCTCAAATTTTACCAAAACTGAAACTTCTAATATAGATGTCGCAATGGGGTGTGCCGCGTGGTGTTGTAATCATAACGCCGACATGTTAGGGTACAAATCACAGGGTGTTGCGGTATAAAAATAGGGTCACGATTAAAACTCATTGATCTATGTAACGCCTCGGAAAAATCCGTACTTGGACTCGAGTACCAAATCGACCAGAAATCTTGTAGGATTAATTCCTTTAGAAAATTAAGTGTAAGTTAACTAGCGCTACGATAGAGTAGCTGTGAAATTATCCCTGATCACTTTAAATACATTTTACAAGACCCAAAACTTGTAGAATCAATGACGCTATAATACTCTGAAACCTCGGATCAAACTCTAAACCGGTTTGTTCTCAGGAACCCTTTGAAACTTTATTTTGGATCTAGACTGCATGTCGAAAGTCCGATACCTACAATCTTAGACAGTTATGACCGCTTAGCTGGACTTGACAATCATTTCGAAAATCAAGCCCAACCAACGTTCAGTGGCTATTTCATTGAGCCTGGAGTGAAGAGAGTGAGAAATGGGTTAGATTTGAAAATTTTAATCCAAATCTGGCACGTAACTTGGCGCATTATTATTAAGCGTTCTGACCGTCAGAATTCATCCAAATTACACCCTCGGATCAGAAAAAATTTCCCTTTCATATCATGAGACTTGTAGACCTGATATAGGTGCGATGACCGCTGAACTGAAACTGGACCGCCATGTGCGATCTACGAACTCTACCGGACTGAAAACTGGGTGTGAGTAACATCCAGTGACCATGAGCTTAAGTCCGATCGCATTCGGCCATGGGACCTCCCGAAATGGTCTTTTGGACCAGAACAACCCCGAATTGGTTATACCTCAAGTGAGCTTTGTTCCCAAGCCTAATTTAGGAAGGTTTTAGCCTATATAAGGGCTTTAAACCCACTTATCTCACCCATCCGAATTTACTAGAAACCCTAGCTAGAGAGAGAGAAAGTGAGAGATTGTGAGAGAGTGTGGGAGAGGTCTTCCTGCCACTTGCTGCTGCTGTTACACGTGCTAAAGCAACACATCCCAATCACTTTGTTAGTGATTCCGATGCATTTCTAGGTAAAGAAAACCCTAACTACTTACTGATTTAGCATTCTGTCGATTCAAATAGAAAAGTAGCTAATACATCTTGTGAATTAGGTCGCCATTACGCCGTTGACGAAGCGTATCTGTTCTAATTGAAACAATACACGTTTAGGGCAAAAGGTGCGGGTTTTAGACGCTTTGATTGACTGATTTCAAAGCTTTCAATGTCATTTAATAGTAGATTATCGACGGCATCACCATTTGACATGTACAACATGCTGTCCGTTTCCCGTTTCGTAAGCGTATGGAAAATATGAGATTTAGGGCATTTTAGTCATTTGTAGGAAATACAGTTTACATCCATATTTTACTGAAATATTTGTCATGGCTTCTTGACATGTTAGGATATTAGGAATGCGTGCATGATCGGCTTGGCGAAGAGACTTTGAGTCAACATACGCTATGTAGACTAAAGTGTGTAGACTAAGTGTTTGTATAAATGTTTGTATTAGTATGTATTGAGTAAATGGAGTCGTGAATGAGTTTTGAGATTGAATTCTCAAGTAATATGCTGATGTAAATGATTTCCATCATGTTGGAAATATGTATGGATTTCATTGTATGTATGAAATGCATGTGTTGGATGAATTGCTTAAGTTATATGTTATAACATGTGATAACATGCTTGTATTATTGTATAGCATTTTAATTACTCTCACATGATTATTGATGCTGATTTATAAATGTTTGGGATTATGTTTAGTCTAGGCAGTCGGTAACAGAGTAAATTCGTGGTTGGCATATATTTGCCACGAAGGATGCATCAATGAACGCGAGTTGTGTTTGGAGTTGGCGGCAGTGGTTAGGCCACACGAAGTGTTTCACGCACTTCATGTCGTTTGACTTGCGATGCGCTCGTATTAGTCGAGCTCGTCAAGTAACCCGACTGGCCGTTGATTGTTCACCCTGTATGAATCATAACTACTCGAACCTAGGGTACTGAACTTACCATTATAAACCCTATTAACCATGGTACCTTGATCCATAAAGACTCATGAGCCGGGCATGGTGGTATGGGACATCGTGGTCGAGCTGTCGGCCTACGCTGGGGTCACAAACCTCCCCATAGTGACCAGTGAGCACATTTGACTCGTGAGCAGATTATGGTGGTATGGGACATTATATTCTTGCTGTCGGCCTACACTGATCAGGTGACAAGCCCTTTGTAGTGACCGCGAGCGTATTCTGAGTCTACGGAAGGCAATGACCCTTTCGTAATAATGAGAGTACATTATGCCTGTATTGATAAGGTGATGGGGGAGCGGTGCAACAAGTGCGAGCAACAGCCCTGACAGCCCTTGCAGCGACATATAAATATAACATCGTATGAGATTACTAGGAGTGACGACCCTAGACAGGATCTGTGTTGGGATTGATATAAGCAAAGTACCTTAGTTTCCCAATACTGTTATATGAACAGACTAATAACAACTCAGAAAGCATTATCCATATCTCATTACATGTGCCTGGAAGATGTGGAGCACTGCGGGAAGAATGCATGCCGCGGACGCAGATGGTGCCGCATGAGGGAGTATGTCGGTGAGGGCATCCATCATATCATTTCATGCATACATTAATAACAGTATTTAGGAATGTTTGATTGATTGCTTTACTATTATCGCGTGATTGATTTGAGAACATGCTAATCTTTGCTCTATTATTCCACTGAGTGGATCACTTAGTCCCACGTTACGGGATGGTATTTGCAACACCCACCAGACCCTGTCTTAGATGCAGGTGATGCGGCAGTTCAGGATGCAGAGCCAGATTACGATGAGGACCAGGACGAGTTCTCATATATGCAGTTTCACGACGGCTTTGCATAGGTGGACTGGATCGACGGAACTTCATAGTTGGACCTTATGACATTTTGATTTTTATTTATTTACATGTATATGAGACTCAGTGATGTATTCATACTTTGAAGACAGTTGAGATTTATTTTATTTTCCATACAGTGATATATATACATTCTTTAGTCTTCCACTTACGTTTTATCACTGGATCTGGAGTATGAATTGCAGTTTTGGTATAATATTACTCATATGAATACTCTAACTTAGTCAACCTTAAATCATAATCATTCCTATTGCATAAGTGATGGTCTGGAACTCGGGAGTCAGGTTTATACACAACCTTCGATTTTCAGGGTGTTACAAGTTGGTATCAGAGCATGATTGAGATTAAACCGGACCTGGGTTATGGACACACGACGTACGCTGTTGCTCATTTGACTTAGGTGGGTGCGAGAAAGAACCTAGAAGCACTTATAGGATCGCAGTTTCGCCAATAAGCGAAGTTTACTTAAGTCGCTCGTTTCGATCGAGTCCATAACGTATCTTTGGTCGCGTGAGGCGACCTAAGTAGCCTGTAGGTTGTTAGTAGGCGGGTTTGAGATGTTCCCAGAAGCATTTTTAAACCCTAAAATGCGTGTCTTTGGGTCATGGGGCAACCACGAGCCTTATACTCAAACTCAGGGCTTAAAAATCCCGTTTCACCCAATTCCTTCAAAATCCTTCCTCTTACCACCCCATTTTTCATTTTTTTCTAAGTCGTTTCATACTAGGCATAAATCCTAGTATGTAAATGATAGAAAATCATACTTAGATAAAAATTTACTATAAATAGTAAAAATAGGTGAGAATTGGACTTTTGGCCATTCCAGTTATGGAATCTTTGGTAACAAATGGGTTAATTGGATGGATTAGCTTCTCCTAACTCAAAATCATATGCTACATGATTCATAAGTTCATTCTGGTTCACAGTCTGGCCCCGGAGCACCCCAAACGGAGTTTTAAGCCTATCTAGGCCAAATTACAATGAACCAGGGTGGGCCCCATGTATATTTGAGGTCCCTAGGACAGGGGGGACCCAACCCATATGGTCGAAGTGGCCAGATTGAAGTTTCACCGGCGATGGCATCGCCAGTTCGGCGATGCATCGCCGTACAATGGGCCCCACGTGCGCTGAAACTCGGGCGGACGCTCTTTTGTGGCTAGGGCACCTCCCCCATGGGTGGGCTGCATGTTAAAGACCCCCTAAAAGCCTACCTCCTTCACAACGGCCCCTCTCAAGCCCTCTTTTTTATGTTTTCTTACAGCCACCCTCTCAAAACTCGTCTCCAAACCACTCCCAATCCCTTCTCCTGCTAAAACCTATGCCTACCCACTCCTTTACTGCTATTAGCAACCCTCTCCCTCTCCAATCTCATCCGTGGAAGCTCCTACAAGCTCCATTTATGGCTGAAATCGTGTGAGCTTCCTTTCCTATCTAGTTTTCTCTTTTCCCTTTGAGAATCCAGCCCTTGGAAGCTTGATTCATTCCTCTACAACGCCTAGATTTACTTCAGTTCATTTGGGCAGCCACTTCTCCCCATTTCTCTCATTTTTCATAGCTTTTGTTGAAGCCATTTTGGCTTTTTTCTCTTTCTCCACCATCTTCTCTTTGATGGGAAAGAGGAAGACCACAGCGGATGAGGCTGGGCCTAGTCGCCCTGCACAATCAAGAAAGCCGAGGGGTGACGCTGCTAGCTCAAGCATCGCCGCAAGTCCAAGCACAGCTCGTGAGTTTCATACAAAGCAGGATTTAGATCCCCATGCTCAAATAGGGCGAGTACTGTTAGCAGAGATGCCTCATGGCGCTTATACTGATCGTAAAGTACTGTTTGAGGTGCATGTGGATGGGCGACTCTTTGGTGAATTTCTGTTGTTTGAGCGCATTGAGGCTGCACACTGGGGTCCGCTCTTTGAAGCACAGTCACGAGCAAACGTGAGCACCGTTCGTGCCTTCTATGCTCGTATCCGGGATCCTATGTTGGAACCATTACAGTTCAGGATTCCTTTTGATAGAGACCGGATGGCTACGATCGATGTTCGGTTGATAACTCGCATTCTGAAGGTGCCTCTTGGTGAAGTTCATCCAAGTGTTGAAAATTTGAAGAGTGTGCGTGAGCAAGATTTCTGTACTAGGTTCCTATGCGGTAGTCTAGTTCTATAGCAGCCTAACAATAGCCTCTTGGCATCTCATATGTCAGATGATTTTTGCCTACTACACCACATTTGTACGTTCAATTTATATCCCAGGTCGACCAACCGCTATGAATGTACGCGCCTCATGGTCAATTTCTTGTATCAGGTGAGCTAGGGGGAGAATGTGTGTATGGCCACTTTTGTGTTGTGACAAATCGTCCTCATAGTGAAGTCGAGAAGAACGTCTGAGTCACTACCTTTTGGCCGGCTCATATGCAAGATTGCGCTTGAGTTTGTGTACATACTTGGGTTGGAGTTGCCAGTACTAATTCACCACATTAACGAGTCTACCATGGACAAGCTGAAGATCGGGCCTCGACAGCGTGAGGCTCAGCTTGATAATGATAGTGAGGGCGATTATGATGGTGAAGAGGATGTAAGTGAGGCAGAAGCTGGGGCAGAAATAGAGGAAGAAGCCTAGGAAGAAGAAGAAGAGGAGGCTCAGGATACTGATGAGAGCCCTCCTCCAGTGACTCAGGCTACTAGAGATGCTTACATTGCCCAACTTGAGGAGAATCAGGTTGCCTTGCGACAGGAAGTCTAGGAACTTTGGACTGAGGTTGAGGATACCAAGGCCGTCATGAAGAGAAAATTTGGCAAGATGACTCGCACCTTGAAGGCGATCCTGTGTTGCTTACAGGATAAGGGTGCTCCTCCTCCATCCCCAGACTCGGACTAGTGACCTAGATTCGGATGTCGTTCATTGTAGTTAGTTGTTTTCTGCTTTCTGTGTGTAAGCCTGATAAGGCTAGTAGTTTTCTTATGTTGCAGTTGTAGCTTTGACTGGCTTAGTTTCCCATGTATTTCTGGTCATGATGCATGTAAAGATATATCTCTTCTATTATGACAATTTTGAGTAAATGAAATGCATGAAATGCCTTTGACTCATTATGCGAATGATTGTGTGGTGGTGTATTTGTGCTATTGCTGAAACTGACAAGGTTGCGCCCTATTTTGAACATAGGGATGCCGCCTAAGGCTACACGGAGCACAACATGGCTTACATTGGGAGAGCCTATGGATCGGGTTCCTCTCTAGACTGATGTTCATCCGGACCTTTCTGTGGGCCCGATTCCTGAGACTGTGCGTGAGTCTCAGCCTTCCACAAGTCCTGCAGCTGGACCACAGCCTTTCACACCACCTGTCAGAGAGCAGTACCACGCGTCTTCCTCGACGCAGTATCTGCCACAGCCTGCTCCACCTCCAGATAGATTTGAGCAGTTGATGGCCATAATGCATCAACAGCACTAGCAGCTCTTGACTACGATAGTAGGGGCTCTGCCAAGGGTGGGAGTACGGCTCCACCTGCACCCCCTGTGCATCCAGTGGAGGATGCCGGTACTTATGCTCATGATGAGGGCATGGCTCATCCTACACCACCTGCTTACCCTACGGAGAATGCCTCTAATACACGGGGCTTACTCGAGTGATTCTAGCGCTTACGGCCTCCCACTTTTACGGGTTCTCACAGGCCCGAGGAGGATGAGTATTGGCTCGACCGTGTGTCGAAGATACTACAGATGCTGCATTGCTCAGAGCCTGAGCAGGTAGAGTTGGCTACGTTCATGTTCGAGTGGGAGGCCAGCTTGTGGTGGGATAGCATTTCGCGTACTGTTGCTGTCGATTATATCTGAACCTGGGCAGCGTTCGAGTTTCGTTTCCACGAGAAATACTATCTCCAGACTTATAGGCATGAGCGGGAGAATGAGTTTCTACGCCTCAAACAGGGAGGCATGTCTGTGACTGAGTATGAACATCGATTCACCGAGTTGGGCAGATACGTCCCGACTATACTTGCAGATGAGTAGATGTACATACGGCGCTTTTTTGAGGGTTTACGACCGAATATTCGGTCGAAGATGTGTTGCGTTAGCATTCCCTCCTACGCTGAGCTGATTCACATGTCCATGCGGGCAGAGCAGGATGTTGATCGACTTGTACGATCTCGTGGCCCTATTGTTCCTAAGCCACGACCAGATTTGCAGGACAGGCCCTTTGCGGGCAAGAGGCGTCTCATCGACCCTCCTCCTAGGGCTACAGCACCAGTACTTCCGACGAGGCGCCCTGATCTGTCGTGTACTTATTGTGGGAGATCAGGTCATTCTGTGGGGAACTGTTTCGCTCGGATGAGAGACAGTGGGTTTTCAACTCCGCAGAAGATCTACCGTTCATGCCCACAGGCTTCATCAGCACCACCTCTACGGTCGGCTCCTGCGTATCCATCCTTTAGACGTCTCGTACCTCCGTTCCGGTCGCCTCAACGGCTTATGATACTGTGGCCGAACCATCCACAGCAGGCTCGGGTGCATGCTTTGACAGCACAGGCAGCCGAGACAGAGACTGCTCAGCACTTAGCTTTTGAGGTCACCGCCCATATTTGAGGTACTCCTATACTCGTGATGGTGGACACAAGATCCATGATTTCATTGATATCGCATGCCATAGTCAGGCGCCTTGGCCTACCGACTATTAGGATGGATGGGGTGCGAGTTTATATAGCTCACGGGTCTTTTACAGATGCCACCCTGATGTGTGAGGGCTGTTTGGTGGATCTGGGAGGCAGGACGATGGCTATTGACCTTGTCATTGACCCATCTATCTATTTTCTCGACATCGTTCTTAGCATAGATTGGCTGACTGCAGCGAGGGCCGAGATTGACTGTGAGACTCGTATAGTGACTATTTATGAGCCAGAGGGCACGTCCTTTACATTCCCAGTGCAGTTAAATGTAACACCCTGAAAATCGAGGGTCATGTATAAACTCAACTCCCTAGTTCCAGACCATCACTTATGCAACAAAAATGATTATGATTCAATGTTGTCTGATTTAAAGCATCCACATGAGTAAAAGTATACCAAAACTGCAATTCATACTCCAGATCCAGTGATAAAAGCAAGCGGAAGACTAAATAATATATATATCACTGTAAGGAAAAACAAGTAGATCTCATCTGTCTCTAAAGTATGAATACATCTCTAAGTCTCATATACATATACATGAACAAAACGAAATGTTCAAAATAGTCCCACTGAAGTCCCATCAATCCAGGTCGCCTACGCAAAGCCATCATGATACTGCATGTACGAGAACTCATCCTGTTCCTCGTCGAAGTCTGGCTCTGCCTCCTGAATCTCAGCCTCACCTGCATCTACAACAGGGTTTGGTGGGTGTTGCAAATACCATCCCGTAACGTGGGAATGAATGATCAACTCAGTGGAATCATAGAGCAAAGATTAGCATGTTCACAATTCAATCATGCGATAATAGTAAAGCAGTAAATCAGACAATCCTAATACTGTTGTTAATGCAAGATGATATGACGTGATGTATGCTCTCACCGACGATCTCCCTCATACGGCACCATCTTACGACCGTGGCATGCAATCGACCCTCAAGTGCTTCACATCTTCCAGGCACATGCAATGGCATGGTGATATGATTTCCAAGTTGTTATTAGTCCATTCAAACAGCAGGATTGGGAAACTAAGGTACTTCCCTTGTATCAATCCCAACACAGATCCTGTCTAGTTGTTATTAGTCCATTCTGATGGTCCCCTGGTCGAATGCGATCGGACTTAAGCTCATGCGTACCAGATATAGCACGTATTAAGTTTTCAGTCCGGCAGGGTTCGCAGATCGCGCGTGGCGGACCAGTTTCAGTTCAGCGGTCACTGCACGTAGATCAGGGCTGAAAGTCTCATGATATAAAATAGAAATTTTTCCTGATCCGAGGGTGTAATCTGGCTGAATTCTGATGGTCAGAACGGTTAATACTGACGCGTCAAGTCGTGTGCCAGATTTGAATTTTAAATTCCAATTATGCCCCTATTCGTACTCTCTTCAGTCCGGGCTCAATGAAATAGCCTGCGATTGTCGGTTGGACTTGATTTTCGAAATTAGTGTCAAGTCCAACAAGGCGGTTCTAACGGTCTAAGATAGGAAGTATCGGACTTTCGACGTGCGGTCTAGATCCAATACAAAGATTCAAAGCGGTCTAGAGAACAAACCTGCTTAGAGTTTGATCCAAGGTTATAGAGTATTGTAGAGTCATTTGTTCTACTCGATTTGGGTCTTGTAGAACGTATTTAAAGTGATCAGGGACTACTTCCCAGCTACTCTAGCGTTACACTAGCTAACTTACGCTTAATTTCCATAGAAATTAATTCTACGCGATTTCGGGTCGAGTTGGTACTCGAGCCCAAGTACGGATTTTTCACGGGCGTTACAATCTACCCCCCTTAACAAATAATTTCATCCTCGAAATTTTGTACCTTTTTGTACTCCTCGAGAAGCTGTGGGTAGATCTTTCTGATCTCGGCTTCTATCTCCCAGGTAGCCTCCTCCTCAGAGTGACGCGTCCACAATACCTTCACAAGGGGAATCACCTTGCTACGCAGTACCTGCTCCTTCCTGTCTAGGATACGTGTCGATCGCAGGATATATGTAACGTCCTCTCCTAACTGCACCTGCTCCCATCTGATGATATGAGAAGGATCAGCAACGTACTTCTTCAGCATAGAAACATGAAATACGTTGTGAACGCTCGCGAGAGGCGTGGGTAAAGCCAATCGGTAAGCCACTGATCCCACACGATCGAGGATCTGGAATGGATCAATGAATCGCGGTGCCAGCTTCCCCTTCTTCCCGAACCGAAGGACTCCCTTCATAGGGAAAACTCGTAAAAACACATGATCCCCAACTGTGAACTCCAGTGGCCTCTGTCTCGTATCGGCATAACTCTTCTGTCTGTTCTGCGCTGTAAGAAGCCGACGTCGAATAATATCGATCTTCTCTGACGTCGCCTGCACTAACTCTGGGCCAATCAAGCTACGCTCACCGACCTCTATCCAGCAATGCGGTGCGCAACAAGGTCACCCATACAGCGCCTCATAAGGTGCCATACCGATACTCGCCTAAAAGCTGTTGTTGTACGCAAACTCCGCATATGCAAGACAATCATCCCAACTGTCCTTGAAGTCCAATGCACAAGCTTGCAACATGTCCTCTAAGATCTAGTTCACCCACTCTGTCTGTCCGTCTGTCTGTGGGTGGAAGACAGTACTGAACTTCAACTTCACACCCATAGCCTCCTGAATGCGAGTCCAGAAAATATAAGTGAACCGTGTGTCTCTGTCCGACACGATCTCCAACGGAATTCCATGTAGACACACAATCTCTCTGATGTACAGTCTAGCCAGCTCGTCTGCAGAGTTCGTAACTCTAATCGGTAGGAAGTGCGCTGACTTTGTCAGACGGTCGACGATCACCCAAATGGAATCATGTCCCTTCCTCATCTTCGGCAACCCAGAAATGAAGTCCATGGAAATGAAATCCCACTGCCACTCTGCGATCGGCATAGGCTGCAAAAGTCCAGGTGGTCGGCGATGCTCTGCCTTCACCTATTGACAAGTGAGACAACGGGACACGAACTCTGCTATGTGGGTCTTCATACCTTCCCACCAATACGTCCTCTTCACGTCACGATACATCTTCGTACTGTGTGGATGCATCGCGAGTCTAGTACAATGCGCAGCCTCGAGAATCTCTCGTCTCAAGTCAGGGATATCTGGGACGCATAGGCGGCCACGATAACGTAAGCCCCCATCCATACCAACTAGCCAGTCGGCGTCTGCATCATCACTAGCCTGCTCTCGAATTTCAGTCAGATGCGCATCGTCCCTCTGCGCCTCGATGACTCGGTCATCGATCTGAGATCGCACCTGTACATGTGCGATGAACTCAAACGGCTCCTCTACAGTGAGTTTCTGCTCAAAGTCTTGTAAAAACTCAACCATATCCCACTCGGCAACCATCAGCGAAGCCGCAAACTCTATCGTCTTCTTGCGGTTCAATGCATCAGCCACAAGGTTCGCCTTCGCAGGATGGTAAGAGATTTCAAACTTGAAGTCCTTCAACGTCTCCATTCATCGCCGCTGCCTCATATTCAAGTCTCGCTGCGTGAATATGTACTTGAGGCTCTTGTGGTTGCAAAAGAGCTCGAACTCCTCTCCGTAGAGGTAATGTCTCCAGAGTCTCAGTGCGAATATAACGGCTGCCAACTCTAGGTCGTGTGTAGGGTAATTCTCCTCGTTCTTCCTTAATTGTCTCGAGGCATACGAAATTACCCTGTCTCTCTGTATAAGGACACAACCCAAACAAACGCTAGACGCGTTAGTGTATATAGTGTATCTAACCCCTTGCTCTGGCAATACAACACAGGGGTGGACGTAAGTCTGTCCTTCAGCTCCTGAAAAGCTGACTCTGCCTTGTCATCCAGGCGAACTTCACGTCCTTCCGTGTCAACTGAGATAAGGGTCTCGCGATCTTCGAGAAGTCCTGAATGAAGCGCCGATAGTAGCCAGCGAGACCCAAGAAACTCCTCACCTCAGTGACAAAACCAGGCTGCTCCCAGTCCTGCACCGCAGCTACCTTAGACAGGTCAACTGCCATGCCATCCTTGGACACCACGTGTCCCAGGAACTTCACCTCCTGCTTCCAAAAGTCGCACTTCTTGTACTGTGCGAACAACTGATGTTGTCTGAGCGTATTCAGGACCAAACGCAAGTGCTCCTCATGCTCCTCTCGACTACTAGAGTACACCAAAATGTCGTCAATGAATACAACGATGAATCGATAGAGAAAAGGTCAAAATACCCGGTTCATCAGATCCATGAACACGGCTGGTGCATTCGTGAGACCGAACGACATCACGAGGAACTCGTAGTGGCCAAAATTGGTCCTGAATGCTGTCTTCTGCACGTCCTCATACCTGACGCGCAACTGATGATATCCTGACTGAAGATCAATCTTCGAGAAGTACTGCGCTCCTCTCAACTGATCAAACAAGTCATCGATCCTGGATAAAGGATACTTGTTCTTCACCGTAACCTGGTTCAGCCTGCGATAATCAATACACAATCGCATCGAACCGTCCTTCTTCCTCACGAATAGGACCGGTGCTCCCCAAGGAGACACACTAGGCCGTATGAGGCCAAGCTCTAGCAGACCATCAATCTGCGTCCTCAACTCCTCCATCTCACATGGTGCCATGCGATACGTTGGCAGTGAGACGGGCATAGAACCAGAAACCAGATCGATAGTGAAATCGATCTCACGTCGGGGCGGCAAACCAGGGATCTTCCTGAATAGATCCCCGAACTCTGAAACGACTGGCACATGCTCAAGTACCTGGGCACCAGCGTCGCGCAATAAAGTGGTGTAACTAAGTATGCGGAAAGGGAGATTTAACCGCACAGGAAATGTGAAAGATGCACCCTCTAGCTCGTACACAGTCACTATACGAGTCTCGCAGTCAATCTCGGCCCTCGCTGCAGTCAACCAATCCATGCCAAGAATGACGTCGAGATAAACAAGAGAGGGGTCGACGACAAGATCAATAGCCATCGTCCGGCCTCCCAAATCAACCAAACAACCCTCACACATCTGGGTGACATCCGAATAATCTCCATGAGCTGCAAGGACCCGCACCCTATCCATGGTAATAGTCTGTAACCCAAGACGCCTGACCACAGCACGTGATATCAAAGAAATCGTAGAACCAGTGTCCACCATCACAAGAATAGGAATACCTCCAATATGGGCTGTGACCTCGAAGGCCGAATGCTGAAAAGTTGGTGTCGCAGCTGCCTCAGCTGTCAATTCATGAACTCGAGCCTGTTGGGGCCGGTTCGGCCGCTGTGTCATGGGCCGTAGAGGCTGTTTGATCTACGATACCGGAGGTCTGAAAGAAGGGTGCGCAGGAGCTAACCGTATAGGCGGTGCTGATATCGCCTGTGAACGTGCACGGTCAATCTTCTACAGCAGCGAGAACCCACTGTCCCGCATCAGAGAAAAGCAACTCTGCGCCAAGTGGCCTGTCCTCCCACAGTATGTGCACGATAACTCGGGGCGCCGGAACGATGGTGCTGGCGCTATGGCCCGAGTAGGAGGGTCAACGCGATGCCTCTTGCCCACGAAGGGCCTGTCCTGCAGGTCTGGTCGTGGCCTAGAAGCAACAGGGCCACGAGATCGCACAAGTCGATCCACATCCTGCTCTGCCCGCATAGATATGTGAATTAACTCCGCATAAGAGGGAATGCTCACACATCACATCTTCGACCGAATATCCGGTCGCAAACCCTCCAAAAAGTGCCGTATGCGCATCTGCTCATCAGCCAAAATTGTCGGGACGTATCTGCCCAACTCCGTGAACCGTTGCTCATACTCTGTAACTGTCATGGCTGCCTGTCTGAGGCGGAGAAACTCATTCTCCCTGTCATGCCTGTACGTCTGGGGGTAATACTTCTCGTGAAAGCGGAACTCAAACGCTGCCCATGTCCATACAAAGTTGGCGGCAATGGTCCGCAGTACGCTATCCCACCACAGGCTGGCCTCTCGCTCAAACAGGAATGTACCCAGCTCTACCTGCTCAGCCTCTGTGCAATGTAACATCCATAAAATCTTCGACACACGGTCGAGCCAGTACTCAGCCTCCTCGAGTCTGTGAGAACCCGTGAAAGTGGGAGGCCGTAAGCGCTGAAATCGCTCTAATAGGCCCCGTGTATCTGCGGCATTCTCCGCAGGGTAAGCAGGCGGCGCAGGATGAGCCATGCCCTCATCCTGGGCGTATGTATAAGCATCCTCAGCAGGATGGGCAGGTGGTGCAGGTGGAGCCACACCCCCACCCTGTGCTAATGTCCCCACGATGGTAGTCAGAAGCTGCTGCTGCTGCTGCATCATAGCCAACATCTACTCAAATCTGTCAGGAGGTGGAGCAGTCTGTGGCGGATGCTGTGTCGAAGTAGATGCACGATGAGGCTCTCTGACTGACGGTGTGAACGGCGGTGGTCCAACTGTAGGACCAGCAGCAGGCTGAGACGCACGAACAGTCTCAGGAATCGGGCCCACAGCAGGGTCCGCATGAGTGTCAGACTGCGAAGGAGTCTGATCCATATGCTCGCTCAGTGCAAGCCGAACCGTGCTCCGCGTAGCCTTAGGCGGCATTCCCTATATTCAAAATAGGGCGTAACCTTGTCAGTCTCAATAGCACAAATTCACCGCAATCATTCACACAAGGAGTCAAAGGCATTCCATGCATTTCATTTAATCAAAATTGTCACAATACAAGGGATATATCCTTACAAGCATCATGACGAGAAATACATGGGAACTAAGACAGTTAAAATTGCAACAGCAACATAAGCAAAGCACTAGCCCTAACAGGCTTACACAGATAAAGCAGGAAATGACTAACTACTAACAACTACATCAAAGGTCGCATCGCTAGTCTGAGTCTGGGGACGGAGAAGGAGCACCCTTATCCTGCAAGCAACACAGGATCGCCTTCAAGGTGCGAGTCACCTTTCTCAATTTCCTCTTTGTAACGGCCTTGGCATCCTCGACTTCAGCGCGAAGTTCATGAAATTCCCTTCGTAAGGAAATCTGACTCTCCTCAATCCAAGCAATGCGATCATCGCTAGTAGCCTGTGCAGAAGGAGGAGGGCTCTCATCTGTATCCTGAGCCTCCTCTTCTGCCTCTTCCTGAACTTCTTCCTGAACCTCTGCTCCAGGTTCTTCACTTTGATCTTCCTCATCATCAAAGTCATCCTCGCTGTCCTCCTCAAGCTGATTTTCACGGTACTACGACCCAATCTTCATCTTGACCATAGTCAACTCATCAATGGTATGAATCGAAACTGGCAATTCCGGCCCAAGTCTGTAGGTAAACTCAAGCGCAATCTTACAAATCAGTCGGCCAAAAGGAAGCGATTCGGATGTTCTTCTTGACTTGGCTATGAGGATTATCTGTCGTAAGATGAAAGTGGCCATGCATACATTCTCTCCCTGGGCCACCAGATACAGGAAATCAACCATAAGGCGTGTACATTCAATGCGATTCGTCGACCTGGGATAAACATTGAACGTGCAGATATGGTGCAGCAGGCGTAAATCATCAGACATATACGTCGCCTTAAGGCTATTATTAGGCTGCCATGGAACCAACTTACCGCACAGAAACCTGGTGCGGTGATCTCGTTCACGCCTACTCCTCAGGTTCTTCTCACTAGGATGAACATCACCAAGAGGCACATTCAGAAGTCGCGTAATCAGTCGCACATCAATCGTAGCCATCCGATCTCTACCAAAAGGGATTTTAAACTGCAATGGCTCCAAGGTAGGATTCTGGATACTAGCGTAGAAGGCACGAACGGTGCTCACATTAGCACGAGCGCGGGCTTCAAAGATTGGACCCCAATGCGCAGCTTCAATGCGCTCGAACAATAAAAATTCTCCGAATAGTCGCCCTTCCACGTCCGCCTCAAACAACACTTTGCGATCAGTGTATTGGCCATGAGGTATCTCTCCCGCTTTGTACGGCACTCTGGGGCTGTAGCTGGACCTGCGGCCGTGCTTGAACTTGCGGCACCACCCCGCGGTCTTCTCGATTGAGCAGGGTGACTTGGCCCAGCCTCGTCTGTTGCAGTTTTTCTTTTACCCATCAAAGATATGATGGAGGAGAGTGATAAAAGGCCTAAAATGGCTTCCACGAAAGCCATGGAAAATGAAGAAAATATGGAGAAGTGGCTGTCCAAACTAAAAAAGGGAGATCTAAACATCGTAGAGGGATGCTTCAAGCTTCCCAAAGATGTATTTTCAAGGAGAAATGAAAATGAAAAAGTGGAATGGAGCACCTCACGATTTCAGCTCGATTTGGAGGTTTTTGGAGCTCCAAATGATGAAATCTTCAAGAGGAAGGGTTGCTGACTTCAAAGGAACGATGGAGGGTGGTCGTTTTTGGCCAAGGATGGATCTAGGGACGATTTGGAATCTCAAATTTTGGAAATGGTTGCTGGAAAATGAAAATAGGGCTATGGGGAGGGCTGTTTGTGAAGGAGAGGTATGTTTTGGGGGTTTTCTTTGGACGGGACACCTATGGGGAGGGTGTACATGACATTTAAGGGCGTGCGCCCGAAAACCACTTCAAATGGGCCCACCTGTACGGCGATGCATCGCCGGATCGGCGATGGCATCGCCGACCGGTGATGCATCCAGCCGGTGGGGCCAGATGGGTTTGGTCCCCCATGGTCCAAGGACCCCAGATATGTACGGTTCGACCCCTTGTTCATTGTATTTTGACCTACACAGGCCCAAACATGTGTTCAGGAATTTTTGGGACCAATCCACATTCCTGAATACAAAACCCTATCATGCAGCATATGATTGTGGGGTAGAAGGATCTAGTACATCCATCTAGACCCTTATTTGCTAAAGAAAGTGAAGTTAGAATGGCCTTATGGTCATTTTTTATAAAATTTTACTATTCACTATAAAATTTTGTGAAAGTATTATTTTATGTTATTTTCACATTAGGTTTGATGCTTAACATGAAATAGATAAGAAAAAAATGAATATTGGAGTGGTGAGAGGAAGAATTTTAAAGATTTTTGGTGAAACGGGATTTTTAAGCCCTGGCGATTGAATACAGGAATCGTGGTCATCCCACGGCCCAAGGATTCACTTTCATGGGTTTAAGATCGTTCAAATAACGTCTCAACCCGACTTCCTACGGCTTAGGAGCTATTCGGGTTGCTTTATGTGACCCGAGTTGCGTTACAGACTCGATCGTGCGATCGATTCAAATAGACTTCGCCTATTGACGAATCTCCGATCCTAGAAGTGTTTCTAGACCCTTCTCACACCCACCTAAGTCAAAGGAAGTGACAGCGTACGTCGCGAGACCATAACCCAGGCCCAGTATACTCTTATTCATTCTCTGATACCAACTTGTAACACCCTGAAAATTGAGGGTCGTGTATAAACTCAACTCCCGAGTTCCAGACCGTCACTTATGCAACAAAAATGATTATGATTCAATGTTGTCTGATTTAAAGCATCCACATGAGTAAAAGTATACCAAAACTGCAATTCATACTCCAGATCCAGTGATAAAAGCAAGCGGAAGACTAAACAATATATATATCACTGTAAGGAAAAATAAGTAGATCTCATCTGTCTCTAAAGTATGAATACATCTCTGAGTCTCATATACATATACATGAACTGCATGTACGAGAACTCGTCCTGGTCCTCGTCGAAGTCTGGCTCTGCCTCCTGAATCTCAGCCTCACCTGCATCTACAACAGGGTCTGGTGGGTGTTGCAAACACCATCCCGTAACGTGGGAATGAGTGATCAACTCAGTGGAATCATAGAGCAAAGATTAGCATGTTCATAATTCAATCATGCGATAATAGTAAAGCAGTAAATCAGACAATCCTAATACTGTTGTTAATGCAAGATGATATGACGTGATGTATGCCCTCACCGATGATCTCCCTCATACGGCACCATCTTACGACCGCGGCATGCAATCGACCCTCAAGTGCTCCACATCTTCCAGGCACATGCAATGGCATGGTGATATGATTTCCAAGTTATTATTTGTAAGACCCGTATCCTAATCCGCACTGTTCCGTTGATTCCTGCGACCCTTCTCGTCAAATTTCGGTAATCCGTGACTTATGGTTGACGTTGCGCACGACCGTAAGTCGTATCCTATTCATTTGAGCCGGCTTAATCCGAGACTTGTATCATTACGACCGCACCGTCGCCGCGGTTCCAACGCCGCAACTCATGCACCGATCCGATACCCAGACGATGAGATACGGACCCACGTTCAGTTCGAGCAAAAACACCGCGCGTTGCAAATCCCAAGGAATCTCTACAAAGTGTCCCATCAATCACATCAATCAATCCCATCAATCACCTCTCATGTCAAGTACAAGCACCCATACTTCCTTTCTCCACAAGTCAAGCAACCACCCAAGTCAACTAACACATCACCTCACCCATCACTCACATCCATCAACCATCACCCCTTCACATCACTCCATCTCTCATTAATCACCCCTCTCTCTCTCTCTCATTTCTCAACACTCCAAACCCAAGTAAGGGAGAGCATCCAACGTCCAAGCCTTCCCATGGAGAGAAGTGCATATGTGAGGCCCACTTCCCATCTCTAAATCCCATCATCTTAGCCATCCATTTCCCATCTCCACCATCAAAGTGAAGCTTTAGGAGACCGGCTATCCAACGGACCAAGAAGATCAAGAGGTGGGTGCTTTGATGGAGTAGTTTTCATGTTTTTAAGGTGGGCCAAGTAAGGCCAACCGATCAATGGTTTGGATCTCACTTGGGACCCTAAGATGTGGCCAATGGCTCATCTTGATCATCAAGATCATTCCATGATGGGGCCATTCTCCATGGACCCCATCATGATGTTTACTTTCCTTGTATTGAGGAGGTCATCTAGACCGTCCATTTCTAGTGGAGTGGGATCTCCACCGTTGATCTTTTATTGATGGTCCATATGCAAGAGGACCTTTGATGTATGATTGGATGATTGAAACGGAGGGCCCATAGTGCCGGGGTGCCTCCATCACGCGTGTCTCACTCTATTTCTCTCTCCCTCTCTTTCCATTTACTTACTTGTATGCGATGAAATGGCCGTATGGCCCACTTGGATGGACCCCATCTTGGAGTAAGTATTTTATCCAAGTCATCCATGAGTGGGCCCACCTTATATGCATTGTACCCTCACCACCTAGTATGTGGTGACCCACCTAGGTAAGGCCCACTTAAAAATTTGCATTTAGTCAAGAGGAGTCCAGTGACGTCTATCTTTTTCCGCATCCCATTTTAGGCGTTGAGCCGAAAAATGAAGTTGATCGGGGTATCTAGTGGACCATAGTGTTGAAAACAATATCAGTACCGTTGCCATCTATTTAGATTTTTACTACGCACTGGAAGATGTCCATTATTGGTCTCGTTAGGTCTGTTTGGGCCTTGGGAATGCGATGGACGGAGTGGATTTACTTGGGGTGGCCCGCACACCTGAAAATCCTCAGGAAATGTGGATTTCAAATATATATATATATATATATATATATATATATATATATATATATATATATATATATATATATATGCAGCAGAGGCGCTGCTGCCTCTGCCGTGCAGGACGTCAGGCGTCCTGCGTCGTCAGCGGGCGGGCGGGAGAAGCAGACCCACGGCCCCTGCCGTGGGCCCCACCTTGGTGTTTATGTATCATCCAATCCGTCCAAACGGTGGACCCTCAGTGCAATGGGCCACCGTCCAAAAACCAGGCCCATCCAAGGTGTAGGTGGCCCACGTGAGATGAAACAGTGAGAATTGAACCTTACCATTGAAATCCTTTTGGGGGTCCACACAAGTTTTGGATTAAGCTGAAATTTATTTTTCCTATTCATTCAGGTCTGCATGACCTTACCAACGTCTTGGATGGATTATAAACATTTTGGTGGGCCCCACATGGGACCCACAGTGATGTATGTGGCTGTTTTCCACCGTCTGCACGGACGGTGGAGCCCACTGTATTGCATGTGCGTGGGTGTGTACGCGTGTGTGTATGTGCATGTGTGTGTATGCATGTGTGAGTGCACATGTGCGTGTGCATGTAGGTATGTGTGTGTATATATACATGTATATATAATATTATATATATTTCCTATAATATTGTGTATATATATTTATATATCTACATACCTATGTATATATACTGTATATATATTATATAGAATATTAAAATTTTGGTGGGCCTTCCTGTGACCCCCGCCATGATGCATGTGTTGCACCTAAACCGTTCATTTAATTGTTTTATGGCTTGAGCCAAAATGAGCCAGATCTATGGTACAAATGGGCCACCATGGCATGTGCATAGGGCCCTTTACTGATTTAACTTTGGCCATTCATTGAGGCCTACCTTGGTATATATCTGAGGACTAAATGGTCAGGCCCATTTGATACATATAAGGGCTATGGGATTAAGCTCATCTGGCATTATAATGCCCATGGGTTTGGGCCCATTTGACATATGCAATACCCATGGGATCCGGCCCACCTACTCTATATAAAGCCCATGGGAACAAGCCCATTTGATGTGCATGGGGCACAAAGGGAGTAGCCTAGTTGATATATTTATGTGCATGGGCCCATCTAGCATATTTAAGGCCCAAGTTGTGAGACCACTTTAATGTATTTCAAGGCCCATGGATCATGGACCATTGCAATGTACATAAGGCTCATTGGTGAGGCCCATTAATGCAAACCATTTGGTGAATGTGGGGCCTATGTAATACGACCCATTTGATATACCTAAGGCCCAGGGATCGAGGCCTAACGAATGTCCTTAGGGTTCATTGCAATGTACATTTCTCACGGTTCGTGAAAAGATATTTATGGCAGGCCGTGCCTGGGAAACAATGTTGGTTTGACGTCCACATTGTATGTACGATGTTGGTTAAATGTCCGCATTGTAACTCTCTTTAGGGCCCATTGATAGGTCCATACCTATTACTATTTATTGCCTAATAACATGTTTAGAATAATCTCATGACTCATGCCCATACGCATCATATGTATGCTTGATATGAGTAATGACTGATCATAACATACGCCATTGGGCAGACCATTTACGGGACTCGTTATGTGACTGAGTGCCCTACATGATCGCGCAGTACGCGCTAGACTTCTGCATGATTTGACGTGTGATTCATGCATCTCGCATACGTGTGACTTGATCACTGCACGCCCTAGCGACATCAGGGTCGTGGCTCCACAGGTACATTGTGGATGGCCGTATTGGATATCGAAAATACTTATTCTAGCACCGTGGGCACTTAGGATGTCCTTGGGTGAAAGTCCCAGAACCTTTTTGGTACCAGGAGATGCTCCAGCGTCTAGACCGAGTAGATACATGAGCGCCCGAGTGCCGAATACCAGTAGGCCGCGTCTCTCACTGTGTCGTGGTCGGTTGGAAGGGGATGTGGCCTTATCCGCCTGAGCGAGGGGGCTATAAGCTAGGCTGAGTTTGACTAGCTCGCAAATGAGTCCGCTATCGACGAGCCGGGTAGGTATTGGCATACTACTGGTCAGGCGGGTAGTGAGGTCTTATCCGCTTGCTTGACTGTGCAGCTAGGGAGGTGACAGTCTCTGCGAAGTGTATTAGACCCCGGTGATATCCAGAGAGGAACTGTACTGATATACGTACTTGAGGAGTACCGACTTACTTGGATTGCATTTCGCATATGACATTCGGCTATATAGGCCTTGCATTGTATCGGTGTGGCCGATGACATTCATATCTCATCGCATAGCTTTGGCATGGTTGATTCTATGGACTTACCACATACTTCCGCTTTGTTCTGATACTGTACACTTGGCGTTTGCCTTACGCACACACTTACACCACCCTCTAAGCTTTTGTAAGCTTATGCACGATAGTTGCGTGCAGGTAGCGTTGGACGACAGCAGCGCTGAGATAGGAGTGCACATCAGGACCTTTTGGAGCTTTTTGATCACTTTGTATTTCCCTTTCTTCTTTGTACTTAAAATTTTGTTATAGTGGATATGTGGTGATGTCGTTTTGTGACTTGGTTATGCTTGTGGTTATGCTCCATTACAAAAAAAAAAAAATTCTGAAAATCCTCCTTGCAGAACCCCAGGATCGGAATCTGTCATTTGATTGTCAGGAGCCGAGAATGGGGCACTACGGAGGCTGTCGGCACCGGATTCAGCAATCGGGATTCATGTGAATCTGATTTTTGAATTTGGGGCGTAACATTATTAGTCCATTCAAACAGCAGGATTGGGAAACTAAGGTACTTCCCTTGTATCAATCCCAACACAGATCCTGTCTAGGGTCGTCACTCCCAGTAATCTCATACGATGTATATTTTGTAGGTCGCTGCAAGGGCTGCCAGGGCTGTTGCTCGCACTCGTTGCACCGCTCCTCCATCACCTTATCAATACAGGCCTACTGTACTCTACTGCTACTGAAGGGTCGTCGCCTCCCGTAGACTCAGAATACGCTCGCGGTCACTACAAAGGACTCGTCGCCTGATCAGTGTAGGCCGACAGCTAGAATATAGTGTCCCATACCAGCATAATCTGCTCACGAGACTAGGTGCTCACTGGTCACTACGAGGAGGTTTGTGGCCCCAGCGTAGGCCGACAGCTCGACCACGGTGTCCCATACCACCATGTCCGGCTCATGAGTCTTTGTGGATCAAGGTACCATGGTTAACAGGGTTTACAATGGTAAGTTCAGTACCCTAGGTTCAAGCAGTTATGACTCATACAGGGTGAACATACATCGGCCAGTCGGGTTACTTGACGGGCTCGACTAGTGCGATCGCATCTCAAGTCGAACGACATGAAGTGCGTAAAACACTTCACGTGGCCTAACCACTGCCACCAACTCCAAACATGACTCGCGTTCATCGATGCGTCGTTCGTGGCTAAGACCAGCCAGCCACGAATTCGCTCAGTTACCGGCTGCCTGGACTAAGTATAGTCCCAAACAATTATGGAAACACATCAGCAATTTATATAGGAATATTGGAATTGAAATACAATCATGTGAGCATGTTAACACATGTTATAACATTCAACTTAGGCAAATCTTCAAGCACATATATTTCATGCATGTAAGGAAATCATGCATATAGTCAACATGTAGGAAATCATTTAGGTCAGCATATTAATTGAGAAATCAATCTCAAACTATCTCATAATATCATTTAATTCAATACATACTAATACAAGCATTTATACAAACACATACACTGCACACTTAAGTCTACATATAGTATGTCGACCCGAAGTGCGCAATTAGGCGAATCTCTTCGCCAAACTAATTACGCACGCATTCCTAACTTCCTAGTGCGACAACAAACCATGTCAATCACATCAACAAAATATGAATATTAACTGTACTTCCTACAAATGACTAAAATGCCCTAAATCTCATATTCTTCGTTAATTTACGAAACAGGAAACGGAGAGCATGTTGTACATGTCAAACGGCGATGCCGTCAATAATTTACTATTAAACGACATTGAAAGCGTTGGAAACCGTCAATCAAAGCGTCTAGAATCCTCACCTTATCTCTTACGGATGCGTGATTTCGAACGGAGCGTGTACGCTTCGTCTACGGCAGTAGGAGAACCTGTTTTACAAAGTACATTAGCTAAAAAGCTATGAATCCTATTAAACCCTAAATCAGCAACTTCTAGGGTTGTTTCATACCTGAAAAAGTAGAAGAATCACCGGCCAGGTGATTGGGATAAGCTGCTGAAGCACGTGCAACTAGCGGCACGAAGGCGGGAAAAATCCCTTCTACTCTCTCTCTCAAACTCTCACCTTTTCTCTCTCCCAAAGCTAGGGTTTTACAATTTCAGATGGGAGAGAGGAATGAGGGTTTCAACCCCTTTTATAAGCTTAAAAATGCCGAAAACAGGCTCTGGAACGAAGTTTACTTAGTGCATATCCAATTCGGGGCTGTTTCGGTCCAAAAGATGCTTTCTGGTGGTTCCCTGGTCGAATGCGATCGGACTTAAGCTCATGCGTACCAGATATAGCACGTATTAAGTTTTCAGTCTGGCAGGGTTCGCAGATCGCGCGTGGCGGACCAGTTTCAGTTCAGCGGTCACCGCACGTAGATCAGGGCTGAAAGTCTCATGATATAAAATAGAAATTTTTCCTGATCTGAGGGTGTAATCTGGCTGAATTCTAACGGTCAGAACGGTTAATACTGACGCGTCAAGTCGTGTGCCAGATTTGAATTTCAAATTCCAATTATGCCCCTATTCGTACTCTCTTCAGTCCGGGCTCAATGAAATAGCCTGCGATTGTCGGTTGGACTTGATTTTTGAAATGAGTGTCAAGTTCAACAAGGCGGTTCTAACGGTCTAAGATAGGAAGTATCGAACTTTCGACGTGCGGTCTAGATCCAATACAAAGATTCAAAGTGGTCCAGAGAACAAACCTGCTTAGAGTTTGATCCAAGGTTATAGAGTATTGTAGAGTCATTTGTTCTACTCGATTTGGGTCTTGTAGAACGTATTTAAAGTGATCAGGGACTATTTCCCAGCTACTCTAGTGTTACGCTAGCTAACTTACACTTAATTTTCATAGAAATTAATTCTACGCGATTTCGGGTCGAGTTGGTACTCGAGCCCAAGTACAGATTTTTCACGGGCGTTACAGTAAATCTCTCATACTACATACTTAGCTACGCTTCTTTACTACGGGACGCTGATGCCCTGACACTTGAGCTTACGCCAGTCGTCCGTGATTTTGGGGATCTGTTCAGGAAGATCCCTAGTTTACCACCTCAGCGAGAGATTGATTTTACTATCGATCTGGTGCTTGGTTCCACGCCTGTCTCACTGCCGACGTATCGCATGGCACCATGTGAGATGGAAGAGTTGAGGATGCAGATTGATGATCTGTTGGAGCTTGGCTTTATTAGACCCAGTGTGTCTCCTTGGGGAGCACCAGTTCTGTTTATGAGGAAGAAGGATGGTTCGATGCGATTTTGTATTGATTATCGCAGGCTGAACCAGATCACGGTGAAGAACAAGTACCCTTTACCCAGGATCGATGACTTGTTTAATCAGTTGAGAGGGGCGCAGTACTTCTCGAAGATTGATCTTCAGTCAGGATATCATCAGTTGTGCGTCAGGGATGAGGACGTGCAGAAGACAGCGTTCAGGACCAGCTTTGGCCACTACGAGTTCCTTGTGATGTCGTTCGATCTCACAAATGCACCAGCTGTGTTCATGGATCTGATGAACCGGGTATTTCGGCCTTTTCTCTACCGATTCATCATTGTGTTCATTAACGATATTTTGGTATACTCCAGGAGTCGAGAGGAGCATGAGGAGCACTTGCGCTTGGTCCTGGATACACTCAGGCAGCATCAGTTGTTCGCACAGTACAAGAAGTGCGACTTCTGGAAGCAGGAAGTGAAGTTCCTGGGACACGTGGTGTCCAAGGATGGGATGACAGTTGACCTGTCTAAGGTAGCTGCAGTTCAGGACTGGGAGCAGCCTGGTTCTGTCACTGAGGTGAGGAGTTTCTTGGGTCTCGCTGGCTACTATCGACACTTCATTCAGGATTTCTCGAAGATCACCAGACCTCTATCTCAGTTGATGCGGAAGGATGTGAAGTTCGCCTGGAATGATAAGGCGGAGTCAGCTTTTCAGGAGCTGAAGGATAGGCTCACATCCGCCCCTGTGCTAGTATTGCCAAAACAAGGAGTTAGATACACTATATATACTGACGTGTCTAGCATTGGTCTGGGTTGTGTCCTTATGCAGAAGGACAGGGTAATTTCGTATGCCTCGAGACAATTAAGGAAGCACGAGAAGAATTACCCTACACACGACCTGGAGTTGGCAGCCGTCATATTCGCATTGAAGCTCTGGAGACATTACCTCTATGGAGAGGAGTTCGAGCTCTTTTTCGACCACAAGAGCCTCAAGTACATATTCACGCAGCGAGACTTGAATATGAGGCAGCGGCGATGGATGGAGACTTTGAAGGACTTCAATTTCGAAGTCTCTTACCATCCTAGGAAGGCGAACCTTGTGGCGGACGCGTTGAGCCACAAGAAAGCGATAGATTTTGCGGCTCCGCTGATGGTTGCTGAGTGAGACATGGTTGAGTTTTTGCGAGACTTTGAGCAGAAACTCACTGTGGAGGAGCCGTACGAGTTTATCGCATATGTGCAGGTGTGATCTCTTATCGATGACAGAGTCATTGCGACGCAGTGGGATGATGCGTGTCTGACTGAGCTTCGAGAGCAGGCCGGTAATGATGCAGACGCCGAGTGGCGAGTTGGCACGGATGGGGGCTTACGTTATCGTGGCCGCCTATGCGTCCCAGACATTCCCGACTTGAGACGAAAGATTCTCGAGGCTGCGCACTGTACTAGGCTTGTGATGTATCCGAGCAGCACCAAGATGTATCGCGACGTGAGGAGGACTTATTGGTGGAAAGGTATGAAGACCCACATCGCAGAGTTCATGTCCCGTTGTCTCACTTGCCAGCAGGTGAAGGCAGAGCATCGCCGACCTCCTGGACTCCTCCAGCCTATGCCGATCGCTTAGTGGAAATGGGACTTCATTTTCATGGATTTTATCTCAGGGCTGCCGAAGATGAGGAAGGGACATGATTCTATTTGGGTGATCATTGACCGTCTGACGAAGTCGGCGCACTTCCTACCGATCAGAGTTACGAACTCTGTAGACGATCTGGCTAGAATGTATATCGAGATATCGTGCATCTGCATGAAGTTCCTTTAGAGATCGTGTCGGACAGAGACACGCGTTTCACTTCTATTTTCTGGACTCGCATTCAGGAGGCTATGGGTGTGAAGTTGAAGTTCAGTACTGCCTTCCACCCACAGACAGACGAACAGACAGAGCGGGTGAACCAGATTCTAGAGGACATGTTGCGGGCTTGCGCATTGGACTTCAAGGACAGTTGGGATGATTGTCTTGCATATGCGGAGTTCGCGTAAAACAATAGTTTTCAGGTGAGTATCGGTATGGCATCTTATGAGGCGTTGTATGGGCGACCTTGTCGAGCACGACATTGCTGGGCAGAGGTCGGTGAGCGTAGATTGATCAGCCCAGAGTTAGTGCAGGCGACGTCGGAGAACATTGACATCATTAGACGTCGGCTTCTCACAGCGCAGAGCAGACAGAAGAGTTATGCCGATACGAGACGGCGCCTGTTAGAGTTTGCGGTTGGGGATCATGTATTTTTGTGAGTTTCCCCTATGAAGGGAGTCCTTCGGTTCGGGAAGAAGGGGAAGCTGGCACCGTGATTCATTGGACCATTTCAGATCCTCGATCGTGTGGGTGCAGTGGCTTATCGTCTGGCTTTACCTACGCCACTCGTGAGCGTTCACAACGTATTTCATGTTTTTATGCTGAAGAAATACGTTTCTGATCCTTCCCATATCATCAGATGGGAGCAGGTGCAGTTAGGAGAGGATGTTACATATATCCTGCGACTGACGTGTATACTAGACATGAAGGAGCAGGTACTACGTAGTAAGGTCATCCCCCTTGTGAAGGTGTTGTGGACGCATCACTCTGAGGAAGAGGCTACCTGGGAGACAGAAGCCGAGATCAGAAAGAACTATCCACAGCTTCTCGAGGAGTACAAAAAGGTACAAATTTTAAGGATGAAATTTTTTGTTAAGGGTGGTAGATAGTAACGCCTCGGAAAAATCCATACTTGGACTCGAGTACCAACTCAACCAGAAATCACGTAGGATTAATTCCTTTAGAAAATTAAGTGTAAGTTAACTAGCGCTATGCTAGAGTAGCTGTGAAATTGTCCCTGATCACTTTAAATACGTTCTACAAGATCCAAAACTTGTAGAATCAATGAAGCTATAATACCCTGAAACCTCGGATCAAACTCTAAACCGGTTTGTTCTCAGGAACCTTTGAAACTTTGTTTTGGATTTAGACCGCGCGTCGAAAGTACGATACCTACAATCGTAGACAGTTATGACCGCTTAGCTGGACTTGACAATCATTTCGAAAATTAAGCCCAACCGACGTTCAGTGGCTATTTCATTGAGCCTGGAGTGAAGAGAGTGAGAAATGGGTTAGATTTGAAAATTTTAATCCAAATCTGGCACGTAACTTGACGCGTTATTATTAAGCGTTCTGACTGTCAGAATTCAGTCAAATTACACCCTCGGATCAGGAAAAATTTCTCTTTCATATCATGAGACTTGTAGACCTGATCTAGGTGCGATGACCACTGAACTGAAACTGAACTGCCACGTACGATATACGAACTCTACCGGACTGAAAACTGGGTGTGAGCAACATCCAGTGACTATGAGCTTAAGTCCGATCACGTTCAGCTAAGGGACCTCCCAAAATGGTCTTTTGGACCAGAACAGCCCCGAATTGGTTATACCTCAAGTGAGCTTTGTTCCCAAGCCTAATTTAGGAAGGTTTTAGCCTATATAAGGGCTTTAAACCCTCACTTATCTCACCAATCCGAATTTGCTAAAAACCCTAGCTAGAGAGAGAGAGAAAGTGAGAGATTGTGAGAGAGTGTGGGAGAGGTCTTCCTGCCACTTGCTGCTGCTGCTACACGTGCTAAAGCAACGCATTCCAATCACTTTATTAGTGATTCTGATGCATTTATAGGTAAAGAAAACCCTAACTACTTGCTGATTTAGCATTCCGTCGATTCAAATAGCAAAGTAGTTAATACATCTTGTGCATTAGGTCGCCGTTACGCCGTTGACGAAGCGTATCTATTCTAATTGAAACGATACACGTTTAGGGCAAAAGGTGCGGATTTTAGATGCTTTAATTGACTGATTTCAAAGCTTTCAATGTCATTTAATAGTAGATTATCGACGGCATCGTCGTTTGACATATACAACATGCTGTCCGTTTCCCGTTTCGTAAGCGTATGGAAAATATGAGATTTAGGGCATTTTAGTCATTTGTAGGAAATACAGTTTACATCCATATTTTGCTGAAATGTTTGTCATGGCTTCTTGACGTGTTAGGATATTAGGAATGCGTGCATGATCAGCTTAGAGAAGAGATTCGCCCAAATGCGCACTTTGAGTCGACATTCGCTATGTAGACTAAAGTGTGTAGACTAAGTGTTTGTATAAATGTTTGTATTAGTATGTATTGAGTAAATGGAGTCGTGAATGAGTTTTGAGATTGAATTCTCAAGTAATATGCTGATGTAAATGATTTCCATCGTGTTGGAAATATGTATGGATTTCATTGTATGTATGAAATGCATGTGTTGGATGAATTGCTTAAGTTGTATGTTATAACATGTGATAACATGCTTGTATTGTTGTATAGCATTTCAATTACTCTCACATGATTATTGACGCTGATTTACAAATGTTTGGGACTATGCTTAGTCCAGGTAGTCGGTAACAGAGTAAATTCGTGGTTGGCCTATATTTGCCACGAAGGACGCGTCGATGAATGCGAGTCGTGTTTGGAGTTGGCGGCAGTGGTTAGGCCACACGAAGTGTTTTACGCACTTTATGTCGTTCAACTTGCGATGCGCTCGTATTAGTCGAGTCCGTCAAGTAACCCGACTGGCCGTTGATTGTTCACCCTATATGAATCATAACTGCTTGAACCTAGGGTACTGAACTTACCATTGTAAACCCTGTTAACCATGGTACCTTGATCCATAAAGACTCATGAGCCGGGCATGGTGGTATGGGACACCGTGGTTGAGCTGTCGGCCTACGCTGGGGTCACAAACCTCCCCGTAGTGACCAATGTGCACATTTGACTTGTGAGAAGATTATGGTGGTATGGGACACTATATTCTTGCTGTCGGCCTACACTGATTAGGCGACGAGTCCTTTGTAGTGACCGCGAGCGTATTCTGAGTTTACGGGAGGCGACGACCCTTCAGTAGCAGTGAGAGTACAGTAGGCCTGTATTGATAAGGTGATGGGGGAGCGGTGCAATGAGTGCGAGCAACAGCCCTGGCAGCCCTTGCAGCGACCTACAAATATAACATCGTATGAGATTACTAGGAGTGACGACCCTAGACAGGATCTGTGTTGGGATTGATATAAGCAAAGTACCTTAGTTTCCCAATACTGCTATATGAACGGACTCATAACAACTCGGAAAACATTATTCATATCGCATTGCATGTGCCTGGAAGATGTGAAGCACTGCGGGAAGAATGCACGCCGCGGACGCAGATGGTGCCGCATGAGAGAGTATGTCGGTGAGGGCATCTATCATGTCATTTCATGCATACATTAATAACAGTATTTAGGAATGTTTGATTGATTGCTTTACTATTATCGCGTGATTGATTTGAGAACATGCTAATCTTTACTCTATTATTCCACTGAGTGGATCACTCACTCCCACGTTATGGGATGGTGTTTGCAACACCCACCAGACCCTGTTTTAGATGCAGGTGATGCGGCGGTTCAGGATGCAGAGCCGAATTACGATGAGGACCAGGACGAGTTCTCATATATGCAGTTTCACGACGGCTTTTCATAGGTGGACTGGATTGGCGAGACTTCATAGTTGGACCTTATGATATTTTAATTTTTGTTTATTTATATGTATATGAGACTCAGTGATGTATTCATACTTTGGAGACAGTCGAGATTTATTTTGTTTCCATACAGTGATATATACATTCTTCAGTCTTCCGCTTACGTTTTATCACTGTATCTGGAGTATGAATTGTAGTTTTGGTATAATCTTACTCATGTGAATGCTCTAACTCAGTCAACCTTAAATCATAATCATTCTTATTGCATAAGTGATGGTCTGAAACTCGGGAGTCGAGTTTATACACGACCCCAATTTTCAGGGTGTTACAATCTAGTCCATCAGGAACATGCTAGCGCTGAAGTTGAACCGTAAGGAAGGTCTTGTGAGGTTATGGGTCTTACATATTAGTCAGCTAATAAAAAACCAACTTACTTTCCGTGAGAGCCACTGACACAGGTGAGTACATGGGTAAGTCCTTATGCAGGCCTCCACTAGGAGTGTACGCTTATAAATGTTGGAGGTAAACTTGATTTAAAATCTCCAATAGTGAATACCGATACACTCGAGAAGAGTACGTCCACGGGTGTGGAGTATGAAAACTGAACCACTATACATGCTTGTGCTTGTGATCGTGAATGTTTGCAATTCTAATTCATACTTATCTGTTTGATTAGTTAAATCATATAAATGCTTGAATTGAATTGTATGGTAAAAACTTAACTTGTAAGCACACACAAGCTCATTACCTATATAGATTAGTTGTCTAATTGGCATATCTTTTATAGTCTATAAGCTTGGACCCACTTTGGCTTGGAAGCCTTAATGTTAATTTCCTTAGTTAAATTGATAAATTCTTTAAGTAGGCATTTGTATTTTTATTTGTAGAATTTTAAATCGGTCCTAATCACCCCCCTAAGACTTGCCATAATTCTATAATTTCATCAAGCTTTCGCATGTGTTGTGGTAGACCATCCTATACAATTTCATAGGTGACTCTTATGCTCTTATGAGTGTGAACTATGCTTTAAAGTGGAGGCCTAATGATGGTACTCTAGCTTAGTTTCCATTAACCATATACAAAAGGGTATAACGGAGCGAATTTAGGAAAGCGATTAGGCCAAGATGGATGGGTATAAGCGCTTCATAAAGGTTGTCTAGTTTCACACCTCATGAGTTTATGTGCACGAGCAACATGAGTTCATGGTCAGCCAATGTGTTCCTTAACATGTTTAAACTCATGGCGGTGAACAAGTACTAAAAATTCACTCAAGTTGAGAGTATCCTTGAGATATTAGTGTATGTCCAATTCGGTGTAACCATGATGAGTCACGCAGGTTAGTGTTGGGGAAAATGAGATGTATTGTGCTAGTTAAATAGAAGCTTGTTATAATTGTTCTCTTTCGAGGTAACCCACTTCATTGGTCACACTGCATTTCGTGATATGAAAACCTATTTTGCTGCTTGTGATATGCTCAACAGTTGGGTTGATGACCGCCTTGTTCGAGTGGGAGATGAATGGCGTAACGTCCTAGTGGCCACACACGGGTTTAAGCCGGAATTGAATGAAAATTGAATAGTTCGTGACTCGAACCCACTTTAAAGCACTCGTGGAAACTACATCTTTTATCTCCTTAAAGCGAGGAGGGTAAGAGAGTTTGGCAGCAATGATTACATCCACGTGATTTGCTAGGTAGAATTCCACCCAGTGAGGAAAGTCTCTGGTGAACTCTATCCTACATTTGTGAAGCGAGAGATGTGCGACGCATCCCATCAAATATGACCAGATTTCCACCACCTTCCACTACGGGTGCATCAACAATGCACAATCAGACGAATCTAATAATGCTCATTTATATGATGCCACATGTGTCCGCAGGGAACCTAAGACTAAGATCCAATCCATCCATCACAAGGGACCACTATGTTGATATCCTGTCTGCAGAACCAGGTCCACTAATTACTAAATTAGTGGGTGACACTTTATGAAACAAAAGCAACTGCCAAAAAGATACGATTGAAGCTCTCTGTGCGGTCCACTTACTTCCAAGAATAATGGCCCACTTGATGAGTAGAAGAACGTTTCCCTGGGGGAGTTATATGGTACTCGGGCAGTGTATGGCGCTTGATAAATCATTTAGAAATTGTTCGCCTGGAATATATTAACATACATTTAAACCGAACGCAATTTCTAAGTAACTTATTTGTTTATATCATGCATCACACCCTGCCAGGGTATAAAGTTTTTCTGTTTTCTTTTTTCTTCTTTTTGTAGACATCTTTAACGTCTGGCCCACTTGATCTAACTTTTGGGTATCGCACTTATCTTCCACGCTAGACATGCCGTGGCGTGTAGATGGTACGCCTTATTAATGCGTGCGTGCTTAACAAAAATCAAATAGAGGTGGTAGTGCTGGTTATTAAAAAACTATAAAACATGTCATCCCGCGTCCGTACGTAAAAGATTCTCTCTATAAACAGAAGAAATTCATTTTCCATTTTTTCCGTATAGGCACGGCAAAATCCTCCTCCTACGCAGGTAGATTGTAGGCCCTCACGGGCCGGCCGGGCCTGGCATAGGCTAGGCCCTGGTTTTTAACTGTTTCAGTCGGAGCCTGATCAATTTACTAATTTTCATGCCCGATCCGGGCCCATTAACACCCCGGGTCGGAACCGGATTCTTCGAAGCGGGGAAACACGGTAGCGTGCGGCCAACCTTGAATAAGTGTATTCTACGTCCACGCTGTCCATTCCCTTTTTTAGGTAGCCCAAAAATGAAACGGATCTGTGTGCGGCCAACGTTGAATAAGTGTTTTCTACGTCCACGCTGTCCATTGCCTTTTCTAGGTAGCCCAAAAATGAAACGGATCTAAATAGCAGGTGAACCATAGAGTGGTGATTGAACGCCCCACCATTAGACCATTTTAAGGCACGAGCCCAAAAATGAATTAAATCCAAATTTAAATGAAACTATTGTACCATATTCCTCAACGTTATTGGAAAATCAAATTGAAAAGTATAATGTTAAAGAAAAGGAAAGATATTGCAAGCTAAAGATTTCCAACGATGCTTGATATACTCTTTACAGAATCACAATTGATAAATGGAAAATATGAGCAGTTGGGAGGAATTCAAAAGAAAACCAAGCAGCCAACAAAGCCACCGCCAATAGCTATCTAGGAGGTTGACTAAGTGACTAATAGTCATCCAGAAGGGTGATCAAGTGATCAATAGTCATTTAGGAAGTCGATCAAGTGGTCGATAGTCATATAGGAGGTCAATCAACTGGCCAATAGTCATTTAGGAGGTCGACCAAGCAGTTGATTTCCATATTGGAGATCGATCAATCTACCGATAGACATCTAGAAGACAAACAAAGCGGTTAATGGTAATCTAGGTGCTCGATCAAGCAGCAGATGGTCATTCAAAAGCTCAATCGAGCGATCGATAGAAATGCGGTCAAGTCAGCAAGGAGGCTAAGAGTAGTTACCGGGACAGGGGCAAAGAATCTCCTGAAAGTCATGTAGTGCTAAACAGTTATAACAACCACCAGAATGTGGGAAGCATCTACAAACCGAAGTAGTGCTGAGCGATTATATCAACTGACAGAATGTGGGAAGGATCTAGATGGCCTAATTAAGGCTATAAATAGCAAAACAATTCAGCAAGAAGGATTCATCTTATACCAACCAAATCAAACTAAACATTATATTCTTTTCAATTACTAGTCAATTACATTCCATAGTGTAATCACTCTACTTTTTCCATAAAGTAAATTATATTTCTTAGTGTAATCCTTTACTTTTAGCTTGCAGTTTACTTTCCTTAGTGTAATTCATGGCATTAATCAAGTAGATGGTAATCTTAAATGTAATTTGAGTCTACGCTCGCATGCTAGATTCAGTTTTTCACTCAGAAAAGTGTTTTACAGCCGTTCTTCACAACTGACTGTAAGAATCCCTTCCTCATTTTCTTTTATTTGTATTGAAGAGTCCTTAAGTACGGAAGGCAAAGGTGTAACCCATTATCAGAAGGCGAACCCCACCCTCTGAATATTGCCTGATTTTGTTTACACATTGAACAAGTGGTTGAATAGGAGACCGGTCTCATCAGATCTCAGTCATACAGTACATGTCTACTTGTCTTAATGCTTGGGGGTCATAGTTGTTCTATTTGAATTGAGCCACAATTTCAATTCTAGCACGCCCGCATTCCAATTGCCGAAAACCAAATAGAGCACAATATTTTTTGGCACACCCGATGGGAGGACCACTATAAAGAAAACTACTTGGCAATAAAAAATATACACTGTGCATAGGTCATGTAGAAAAGCAAATAACAGTTTTTAGCATACCCGGTGGGACCTTAAAGGAAAAACTACTTAATTGTCAGAAATATACATTATGTACTAGCCATACCAAGCATCAATAGTTTTTGACACGCCTAGTTGGACGCCATAACATAAACCAATAAGATAGTAATAAGAAAGAAAGATGGCTGACTGATCTTTCAAAGATAATGATGACTTGGGTACGTGATATGCAAATGACAAATTAGCTTATAGAAGAACAATTAAGAGCTCAGGCCAAACAATTACGAATTCAGGATGAGACCTTCAACAGATGGATGGTTAGCAGGTTCGAAAGCCTAAATATGACATTTTTTTTAAAGAACACCTATCGTGCCATAGCAAAATGTGCATCAACCAATTATTGATCTAGCGTTAGTACCACGAACACCACAGCTACCTCTTTTGTCACAACAAAATATTCATCCGGCTCCAATCCATGAGATACGGAACGCTCTGCTATCTACTGAATTCAGTAGACTAGAGCAGGAGGTTAGGAATTTTATTCTTGAAGAAGGAAATCATGATATACCTAGGGGGTATCCCTTCATTGGAATTCTACAATATCATGAAAGATGAAACTAGGTAGGACCTGAACCACCTCCATTGAAAAAATCACGCCATTTGAACGCGATGGTATTACTACCTCAATCAACCATAAGCCTTATTCGAAATGGATTAACCGATAATCTCTATAGTCACGGTCAGTTTTTCCATTTTTCGATTAGGATGGCCCCGTTTGACCAAGATGACCAAATTTGTTGTCTTTGAATCAAGACAATCGAGTTTGACCAAGGCAGTTAAATTTGTTGTCTCTCTATCAAGACAGCGGAGTTCAACTAAGACGGCTAAATTTGTTGTCTATCGATTAAGATGACCGAGTTCGACCAGGACAGTTGAATTTATCATTTTTCGATCATGACGACTAAGTTCGACCAAGATGGCCGAATTTATCATTTTCTGATCACGATGGCTGAGTTTAACCAAGACGACCGAATTTTTTGTCTCTCGATCAAGATGGCTAAGTTCGATCAGGATAACCAAATTTGTTATCCCTTGATCAAAATGGTTGAGTTCGAAAAGGATGGATGAATTTGTTGTCTCTTGATCAAATGAGTGAGTTCAACCAGGATGACTGAATTTATTGTCTCTCGATCAGGATTGTTAAGTTCGACCAGGATGGCCGATTTTTCTATTTTTGATCCAAATGAACGATTTTGGTCAAGTCGGCCGACTTTGATGTTTACTAATCAAGATGCTTGAGTTCAACCAAAATGAACGAAATTGATTTTTATTTTTTTTTTACATGGCCAAGCAATCATATTTATTATGCCAAACAATGAATGACCATCGCATTCACCTTTTATCAAAAGTAAAACGACGTGGGGGGTAATGTTGTACCGTATTCCTGACCTTTCCAGGAAAATTTAATTGGAAAGGACACGTGTTATAGTAATAAAATGATATTGATGGCTAAAGTTTTCCAAGGATTGTTGGTGTTCTTTTTACGGAATCACGACTAATAAGATGACAAGAGAGGGAGCAATTGGGAAGAATTTAAAAGCAAACCAAGTGGTCGACCAAGCGACCTATAGCCATCCATGAGGTTGACCAAGCAATAGTCATCCAAGAAGTTGATCAAGTAGCCAATAATCATTTAGGAGGTCGATCAAGCAGCTAATAACCATCCAGGAGGTTGATTAAGAGGTTGATAGACATTTAGAAGGCAAACTAAGAAGTCGATGGTCATCCAGGAGCTCAATCAAGAGGCAAATGGTCATCTCGGACCTTGATTGAGTGACTGAGTAGAATGTGATCGAGTCAGCAAGGAGGCCTGTAGTGGTTTCTAGGACAGCTGGTAAAGAAATCTCTAAAAGGTCGTATAGTGCTGAACGGTTATATCAATCGTCAGAATGTGGGAAGCATCTAAAAAGCCAAGTAGTGCTAAGCGATTATAACAACCGTCAGAACGTGGGAACTAGATGGCCTAATAAAAGCTATAAATAGCAAAGGAATTCAGAAGGAAAGATTTGTCTCATACCAACCAAATCAAAATAAACATTATCTTCTTTTCAATTGTTAATCAATTACATTCTGCTGTGTTATCACTTTACTTTTCCCATCAAGTAAATTACATTTCTTAGTGTAATCTTTTACTTTCATCTTATTTTTTACATTCCATAATGTAATTCATAGCATTAATTAAGTAGTTGGTAATCCTAGATATAATTTGAGTCTACGTTTGAACGTTGGATTCAGTTCTTCACTCGAAAAAGTGTTTTGTAGTGTTCTTCATGATCGACTATAAGAATTTGTTGAGTGTCAAATATTGCATATTTACCCCTGCTTATATCTTGGTTTTATGAACATGATAATGCTTAATGAGTATATTTTATACATGTTTGTAATGCGATGTGAATTTGAGAGCTTGGATTGAAAAGAATGTTAAAAGCATAGATTTGATGCTCAAGAATTACCAAGGCAAGGGATAGATCTTAGGAGACCAATATTAAAGAATTCACATGCCAAAGATCTAAGGAAACTAAGCAAGAAATGAAGAGAATAAAAAATTTGAAGTGAAGAAAAGGAATCCTGAAAATTCTCCTGAAAAAAAAGATATTCTAAAATTCCGGGGCCAAAAAAACTTTGTTCTAAAAAAGCGCTAGTATAAACTTCCATGACATCGAAGCTTCCATCGAAGCTAGTTCGATTCAATCGAGAATTTCAGGATTTTCAAGCTAAACTTGCTGGACAGTTTAGGACAAGTTTCGATGGCATCGAAGATTCCATTGAAGGCCCTTCGATGACATCGAAAGAGTATGCAGATTTATACGGACTATGTAAATTTGAGGTGGTTTTTAGATTTTTTCAACTTGGTATGAAAGTTGGAGTTCCATAACTATAAATAGGACTCCTTATGTAACGTCTTAAAAAAATTCGTACAAAGACCCGAGTACCACCTCAGGCAGAAATACCTAAGGATCATATCCCATATAAATTTAGGCAAAAATAGGTTAAGTGCAAAACTAAATAATCGGTGAATTTAACTCGAACCACCACTTACACAAATGGAAAGACCTAAAACCATCAATATCGCTAATTCAACACTACTTAAAAACCTAAGAAAAATCCGAAGAGTCTGTCGCTCTTGAGAGTACATTGAAGAAATACCTAAGGATCGTATCCCATATAAATTTAGGCAAAAATAGGTTAAGTGAAAAATTAAATAATCGGTGAATTTAACTCGAACCACCACTTACACAAATGGAAAGACCTAAAACCATCAATATCGCTAATTCAACACTACTTAAAAACCTAAGAAAAATTCGAAGAGTCTGTCGCTCTTGAGAGTACATTGAAGAAATACCTAAGGATCGTATCCCATATAAATTTAGGCAAAAATAGGTTAAGTGAAAAACTAAATAATCGGTGAATTTAACCCGAACCACCACTTATACAAATGGTAAGACCTAAAACCATCAATATCGCTAATTCAACACTACTTAAAAACCTAAGAAAAATTCGAAGAGTCTGTCGCTCTTGAGAGTACATTGAAACTATGTATCGGACCTGTACCGCACGTCAAAAGTTCGATGACCGTGAAACTATAAGGTTATGTCCGTCCTATTAGGATTGACAACCATCGTGAGAATCGAGCCCAGATAGTATTCAGAAACTCACAACTTGAGCCCTAATTGAAGTGTGTGAGAAGCGCAAATATCTTTAGAAAATGTAATAAAACTTAAGTGAATTGGGCCATTGGCTTATGTGCAAATTTGAAGATTTTGTATCGTCAGTTTCTGACCACATTTCACCCATGGAAAAGAAAAATTTTGCTGCACGTATACGTATACTTGTGGCCCCAATCGAGCAAGTATGACCGTTGATCTGACACGGGTCCTCCACGGTCGATCGGCCTATCCAATCATGCTGAAATCATATCCTAGCATAGATCCATTGTCAGGGAACTTACCCTATGACATAAGTGAATAGTGGACCTCTAGATGAGCCCTATTTGCCTGAAATAGGCATCCTTTGGATACAAACTAAGTATACCATGGCCTTGGGGCCATTTGCATCACTTTTGGGCCTATATATAGCCCTTAAATCACCCCATTTCTATTCTATACTAGTTTCTCTAACCCTAGGAGAGAGAAGAGAGAAAAGATTAAGGAGAGAAGATAAAGTTTAGGAGATTGTTGCCGTGTTTCTCTCCCACAACTCCACGCACTGAATTGTCTTCCTATTACGCTACATGATCTATCTCAGCTACAATTTGGGTAAGTAAACCTAATCCTAATTTTGATTTAGAGATCCAGATTAAGTAATTGATAAACTAGCTAACCTATTTCATGGTTTAAGTACCCTTTGTTCTATTTTCGGGAACATAGTGTTTGAACCGAATCCGACTCGTGTATTCCGACGAAAGGTGCGGACTATAAACGTTTAGGTTATAGTTTTCAATGATTTCAATATCAGCTAATGATTTATGTCTGACTTGATTTCTATCATATTGTCTTAAATACGATGTTTTCGATATAACATACATGTATGAACTATGTTTAATAAAAGATGCATCCCATGTGTTTGTTGAATTGTTTAAATGAACATGTAAATATGATTTGTGCTTGCCATTACTACTGATCTAAGATTCATCATTGTCACATGTATGCTAACTTCCTTGTGTAAGGAATTACCATAATATACGTCATAATTAACCTAGTCTATGTATTCGGTAAAGTGTAGTCTAAGTGTTTGATAAATTGTTTGAATGAGAAATTGTTGATTATTTATTTTTATTAAGGGTATTGAGATAGGATTCTCAATTACCTTGCTCATATGCATGGTTTCTTTCATGTAACCATAATTACCGCTACATGATTTATAGAAAAAAAATGCAAGTGTTTAGCAACATGTTCACTGCGTTTGATGAAATGCTCAAATGAGAATTTTCACTTGGATTGTTTGTTAAATGCTGAATTGGTTATCCCATGTACTTAGTTGTCGCATCTGAGTAAGATTGTGGCTACAACCTATCTCAGGAAATCAGTAACAGTCTTGTTTGGGTAGCCGAATTAGTCTCGCCACATTAGATGTGTTCAACGAATCTGGGTCGCGCGACAACTGTCGACAGTGGTTAGGCCACAAGGGGTGCTTATGTGCTCCATGTCGATTAAGTCAGTGTGCACTCATACTAATCGAACTTGTCTGATAAACCAATTGGCCTATTGTGTGTTTACCGTGTATGGACACCACTGCTTGAATCTAAGGACCACTTACCAATGTAAAGGCCCGTTTCAACCATGGTACCAGATTCGCTAAGACTCATGAGCCAGGCATGGTGGTATAAGACACTGTGGTCGAGCTGTTGGCCTACGCTAGGGTGACGAGCCTCCCCGTAGTGACCAGTCAGCAACCCAAACTTGTGAGCCGAGCATGGTGGAATGGGACAATGTGTTCGAGCTGTCGGCCTACGCCGAGGTGATTAGCCACCCTGTAGTGACCACGAGTATAAACTCTTGAATTTGCCTATCGACTGCTTTACATTAGGGGTCATGCCCTACAACTTACCTATCGTATGTGATTAACTATGATTGAAGACCCTAGATGGATCCCTCGTTTGGGTTAATGATATAAAGGGAGATACCTTAACTTCCCAAATCTGCTGTATGAATAAGCTTAATTAATTACTCGGCTAACACGGCCATGCACCACATTGCATATGCTTTGGCGAGGAAGTTGCACTTTAGGGAGGTTGTCATGTGCGAACTTAGTTGTCGGAGTCGCTTGTGAGGGAGCTTTGTGCGAGGGCATACATCATTACTACATACCATCCCTGAATTACCAAGAGTAGTTAGGAAATGATTGTTATATTACTTTGTCATTACTGCTTGATTGACTTGAAAACATGTTAACTTTTGCCTTATAGTACCACTGAGTTGATCACTCACTCCCACCCTAGGAAGGTGTTTTAAAACACCAACCAGACTCTGGTTTAGATATAGGTATTGATGATGTCCATGTAGCGGAGTTGCACTTCATAGATGAGGAGGAAGAATTCTCCTACATTTAGCTCTTAGACCTCGTGCTGATTCGACGGGATTATAAGGACATAGGGATTAGTTGGACACTTTCAATTTTGATATTTTGTTAGTTTTGAAACAATATATGTATATATTCAGCCCTATAACACACTCATACTCTGGAGGTTGTGAAACACTTACATACTTAAATACATATGTTTTAGTCTTCCTCTTACTTAATTTAATTATATATCTACAGTATGAAATGTTGTTTTGGTATAATCCTACTCATGTTTAACTCATTAATATGGATGAAATCTGAACATCATTATCCATGTTGCATAAGTGATGTGCTAGATCTCAGGAGTAGAGCTTTGCTCGACCCTCGAAATTCAGGGCGTTACACCTTAGGACGCTCCAAAGCATCATCTAGGATTTGGAAAGGGAAAGGAGGCCTAGGTGAGGCGCTGAAGATGTTCTTCCACTTCGATTTCTTCATGGGTTCTAGTATCTCTTTTTGTTTTTATTAAGTTTTTAATTGAGCTATGACTAGCTAATCTCTTAGCTAGGGCTAAGAGGTGAAGCTTATAGCATGTTGGGATGTTTATTTTTCTTTGATTCTTGTTTATGTTGAACTTCATTGATTTCTAGTTTGATTCTAAGAACTATTTTCAGTTTTTTATGATTTATTATAATTCAAATTATAATAAATGCTATGATAGCTTTGAATATCTTCTTTTCCATTCTGAGATTGTAAGATTGGTAAATCTTGTTGTTCACCATTGTCTCCTGGGCATGGTACGATGATGAAATCCCTTCCAATCATCACAATACTCCTTCATGTGTGAACTAATTTAATGCAAAGTTCAGATTGTGCTTCAATTATTTTGTCTTTCAATTGGATAAGATAAGACTTCAATTCCACTTGTGTTTATTGAATCAAGAAAGGTAGCATCTTGATAGCTACAAGTAGATCCTTAGCACTATAGTTCCCTTTTAATATTTGATAAACCCTTCACAAATACTCTCTTTTATTTAGATTTTAGATTAAAATCTTCTTCTAGTTCTTTTCAAAATACGTATAAATTTAGTCCTTGAGGTTCGAACTCGGTCTCACCAAGTTAATACTACATTATGACCCTGCACTTGGGGTTGTGAACAAGTTTTTGGCGTCGTTATTAGGGACCACGACTACATTTTTTTTAAATTGATTAGTTTTAGAATTAGGTTAAGATTAGAGTTAACTTTTTGTTTTACTTTTAGGTTAGGATTTTTTTTCTGAAATTATTTTTTAAGAAACTAACATTATTTTTCTGTTTTGGCAACTCTTATTCGGTAATTTTGTTCCAACTATCTCTATTATCTTTTCTAGATTTCTTATTTCTTTAGTTTTCTTTCTTCTTAGGTTTGATTTGGTTTTGTTACTTAAGGGTTGAGAGTGTTTCATGCCCAAGTGGGTCTGTGATAATACTCTGTCTTTTGAGTGAAGAAGGATTAGTCGAAGGGTTGTTATCCATCACTGGATTAGACACCACTTGAGATCCTCTTAGTTAATAGAAGTGATGGCAACATATCAACCTCAACACCTAGTTGAGGAAACCCAGGATGAGAATGAGGTGCATCATGCACCCCTGCCTCGTACTCTACGAGATTATTTACAATCGATGGCGGTGAGCACACCTTCTTGCATGATTTTTCAAGACAATATAGGAAATATAAATATTAAACTAGGGGTAATCTAACTCCTTCTGAAGTTCCGTAAACTTGAATTTGAAAGTCCATATCTACACATGAAAGAGTTTGATGAGATAATATCCACTTTACACTTTCCCAACGTGTCCAAGGACACGATCAGGCTAAAACTCTTTCCCTTCTCCTTAAAAGAAAAGGTTAAGACTTGGTTGCATTCACTATGACCACGATCCATTGGTAGATGGAATGACATGACAAGGGAATTCATAAGAAATTCTTCGCATACCGTAAGAGAAACACTATCAGGAAGTCAATCATGAACTTCACCCAAAAGGAAGATGAGACATTCTTACAATGTTGGGAGAGGTCAAGGATCTTATCAGTTCATGCCCATAACATGGCTTTGAAATGTGGTGCATAAGAAATTTCTTCCACGATGGGCTGACATTTTCTGTGCACCAATTGGTCGAGATGATGTGTAATGGGGAAATCATGAACAAAAATATCAATGATATGTGGGATTACTTGACAAACTTGCTGAAAATGCACAATCATGGGTCATCTTCCCCAAGACCTAGCACCACTTTTAAGTTTACTCGATCAAAGGAATGGGGCTGAATATATATTTTGAAAGAGGAAGATGATATAAATGTTAAAGTGGCCAATTTTACAAGGAAAATTCAGGCCATGAAACTTAAGAAGGATAAGGCTAAGGAAGTTGTTTGCGGTATTTGTGCTCGCAACGTTCATACAACTAAAAATTGTCCTACAATACCTAATTTTCAAGAAATATTGAATGAGACATCGAATACCGTGAATAACTACCAAAGACCTTTTAGTGGACCCACCTCAAATACATATAACTCAAGTTGGAAGAACCATCCAAATTTCAGTTGGAGGAAAGAACAAACTACTACTCTTCAAGGGATCATTAACCAAATTCCGAATCAAAGGAACCCTCAAGAGGATCGGGTCTTGAAATAAATTTAAAATCAAGAGCTTTTTAATTAGGATATGTTACAAGCCTTTCAAGGCCTTACAAAGGCCTTGCAAGGCCTTGAGATGAACAAATCGATTGGGGAGAAAGGGATCCTTCCGGCCTAGCCTCTCCCCAACCCTAAACTGCAATATGAAATAAGGAAACCAAGCTCTACAAGTCAAATGAAGTAGGCTAAGTCTATCACCACTTATAGGAGAGAAGATTATTGACAAAACCATTCCGGCAACGACTGAAAAGCCTAAGGACCCGGAAGGAACTGAGAATGATGGACCTAGCAATGCCCCACATGAGGAATAACTAGAAAAAGTTAGTAAGCTAATTGCATCATTTCCCAAATGGTTGATTGCACCAAAACCTCTAGCTAACTCACAGGATATATAAGTGAAAGTCAAACTCACTCTGCTAGACTCTGCGAAACAAATCTCCTGTTACACCAAATTTCTGAAAGTTTTATGTATAATTAAGAGACGACAGACTATTCAACAGAGAATTTTTCTGATAAAAAAGGTGTGTGCCATCCTCAAGTAAGATGTGCCACAAAAATATAAAGATCATGGTAGCCCAATTATCACCTATATAATTGGGAATCACCAGATAGAGCACACAATTCTTGACTTGGGAGTAAGTGTCAATTTGATTCCTCTCTCGGTATATGAACAATTGGGTTTAGGTGAATTAAAATCCATCCGGACCACATTACAATTTGTTGATCGTTCAATTCGTGTACCGAGAGGGATAATCGAGGAATTGTTGGTCTAAGTTGACAAATTCTACAATTTGGTAGATTTTATCATCTTAGATACTCAACCCATGGTAGATATGAGCACTTAGATCCCTGTCTTCCTTGGTCATCCATTCCTTCTTACATCAAATGCCATAATTAATTGTAAGAATGGAATTATGAGTTTATCTTTCATAAATATGACGTTGGAGCTCAATATATTTTTCAACATGAAAAAATAGTTAGAAGATGTTGACGATATCCAGAACATTAACATGATCGACTCTTTCGTGAAAGATGGAAAAACCCTAAATCTATACTCTGATCTTCTAGAGATGTTCTTTGCCTACTTTTCTAATTTGGATGATGACACGATTAGGGAAATGGATGTCATACTTAATGTTGTGCTGATACTTGAAATTAATCGGAGGAGGCATTAAGTATGCCGATACTTGAAATTAATCGGAGGAGGCCACACTTTGAGAAATTACCCTAAATCAATGTAGTGCCTCTACCGTCTAGTCTCAAGGTACCGAAGCTAGACCTGAAACCATTACCCACTTATCTTAAACATGTTTACTCAAGTCAAGATGAGACATACCAGGTGGTGATTGGGCATATCATCATAGACCTCAATGTGGGTAATAAGCCCCTTTCAACTGAATGTCTCGACTCTTTAGAAGTTTGTTTGGAACACTTTGAGAATTCTAATGACTATATGATTCAAGACATAGTGAATGCCCTACAAGAAAATACCTTAGTAGTTGATATTGACCGAGAGAATCATTTCTATAAAGCACCTCCTTCCACATATTCTAAGTGTTTACCATTAAAGAAGGAGGAACTAAAAATTGAACCGAAGTCTGAAACTTCAGAATATGTTGAGACTACACTACCTAATGAGAATTTTTCTGAATTTCACCTACTTGTAGTCTCTGATTTACCATGGTGCACTAACATTAAAAAAAATTCTGTCACAGGTAAATTTTATTTACTTTAGGCACCTCAGGAGAGTAAAAGAAAACTTTATGTTAAGGTTTATAAATTTCTCTAGATATTCATGCTCCAGGGCATCCAAGCCTATTAGAAAAGGGACTTTGAATGATCTTGTGGAGAAACCTACTAAGAAATTTATTGAGATACTGGCTGAAGGAGGAACCTGACTGCATGATTAAGTAATTATTCATTTCTTTTCGTGTTTAACATTATGTTTATTGCTTTCAAAGGATTTAGGATTATATAGTTTAATTTCATATTGTTTAGTCTTCTTGCTAACTCATCTTCATATTGAAAACTTTAGAAAAGCTTCAATTCTCCTTTACATTGAGGACAATGTAGATTTTAAGTTGGGGGTGTGAATATTTTGAAAAGAATAAAGATGTAAAGTCTGAAAAGAATAAATAAAAACAAACTGTTGATATAAAATTTAAGAAAATTGAAAAAAGAGGGAAAAGGGGATAAGTTCAGAATCAGTACTTGATTTTTCAATCAATCTTGAGATGATGAGCATGACTAACATTATGAAACGATAGTATTTCTATGGAAAGCAAGTTGAAATTCACTGAGCACATTGAAAAAACTTGATATATGAACTTATGCTCCTAAGTAATTAATGAAGAAGCTATTTAATTAAGTACTCGTTTGATTCGGCTCTAGGCTTTCAATTTTTTACTCTCACTTCTTTGGATTATTATTGAGGTTCAATATTGCATATTATCCCCCATTTATTACTTATTTTTATGAACATGATAATGATTAATGTTCTATTTTAATCATGTTTGTATTGCAAGGTGAATTTAAGAGCTTAGATTGAAAAGGATGCTAAAAGCATAGATTTAACGCTTAAGAATCATCAAAGCCAAGGATGGATCTTATGAGACCAAGAATGAAGAATTTACATGCCAAAGATCTAACAAAACCAAGTGAGGAATGAAGAGAATTGAAGACTTGAAGTGAATAAAAAGAATCTTAAAAATTTGCCTACTTCAAATAGTCTAAGCCTTGCTTCGACTAATCTAAGCTCTTCCTCGACTAGTCGAAGGAACTTCGACTCGAACTCCAGTGATTAAAATCCTCTAAATTTACATCATCCTCGACCAGTTGAAGGTAACCCTTGACCAGCCAAAGACTGTCCTCAACTAGTCTAAGGTTATGCAAATTTTGTGCAGACTGCATAAATTTGAGGTTATTTCTGAATTTTTCCAACTCGATGCGAAAGTTAAAGTTGCACTACTATAAATAGGAGTCCCTATGATGTTCCTAGGCATCTTTTAGGCTTTGACGAGTGGAGAAAAAGGGTGGAGCCGCCATCCAGGAGTTTTTCTTCTTCTTCCTTAGTTGATGTTTTGTTTAAGAGTTCTTAATTCAATCATGTCTATGGTTGGCTAAACCTCTTAGCTAGGGCTAAGAGGTGAAGCTTGAAGCTTGATTGGGATGTTTGCTTTGCTTTGATTCATGTTTTTATTGAACTTTCTGGATTCTAGTTCTTTATTAAGAAATATTTTTAGTGTTTAATGGTTTGTTGTGACTCAAATTACAATGGATTTGTGATTGCTTTGAATATCTCTTTCCCTAAGTTGAGATTGTGAATTTAGTAAGTCTTGTTGTTAACCATTGTCCCTTGGGCATGGTAGGGTGATGAAATTCTTCCTAACCTTCACAATTCTCCTATGATTAGTTATGGGATTGGTATATCCCGTTGTTTGTCATTATCTCCTAGACATGGTTTGGTGACGGAATCAATTCCAATCCTCACAACTCTCATCCATTAAGGCTATGTTCATGAGAAGTTCAGAGATCTGAGTGTCTCTCCTTTTTCCAATTGGATAAGATAGGACTGATTCAAATTGCAAGGTAGTTTCCCAATTGCTACAAGTGGATCCTTAACACCCTAGTTATTACCTTTAAATTTATAAGTTTTAATTACTTTATTCAAAATCACTCTCTCAAATATTTCAGATTTAGGTTTACATCTTCTTCTAGTTCTAGCCCTATTTACTCTCAGAAACGTATGAGATTAGTCCCCATGGACTCGACCTCGGTCTTACCGAGATTATTACTACATTGCGACGCTACACTTGGAGTTATGAACAATTATACTCATTCATACTTATTTACAAAAAAGATTGTTTTCTGAAAGAGGTTTGAACATTGAGAATTGAAGATTATGTCACACATGTTTTGTATGGGTGTAACGCCCTGAAAATCAGGGGTCGAGGATAAACTCCACTTCCGAGTTCCAGAACATCACTTATGCAACATTTTTAATGATGGATGAATGTCGGCTGTAATAGTGCATAAAACATGAAGTGGATTAAGCCAAAACAGCATATCATACTCCAGAGACAGTTAAATTAGCAAGTGGAAGAATGTGATAGATATATAGAATATATGAACTGTTGTGGGTCTCCAGAGTGTGAACATGTTACCAGGTTAAACATATACATGTATACTCTAAAAATGATCAAAAAGAATATACATGAGTGCTCTAAAAATATAAAATGACAAGTGTCATGGCATCAAATCAACCTCCCTATAATCTCGTCGATCAAAACACGGTCTACATAGACCCGCCTGATAACAGCCTATAGGAGAAATCCTCCTCATCATCATACAAGTCTGGCTCCACCTCGCAAGTCGCGCCATCATCTGAAACTACAACAGGGTCTGGTGGGTGTCCAGAACACAGTCCCATAGCATGGGAGTGAGTAGCTAACTCAGTGGAATCATAGAGCAAAGGTTAACATGTTATCAAATCAATCAAGCGATAATGATAAAGCAAGCAAAGCAAACATTCCTAAATACTGTAATTAATGCAAGAATGAAATGACATGATGGATGCCCTCGTTAACATACTCCCACATGCGACACCATCTTACGTCCACAACATGCTTTCTTCCCTCAGTGATCCACATCTTCCAAGCACATGCAGTGAGATATGAATATGATTACCGAGTTGTTATTAGTCCTTTTCATACAGTAGGATTGAGAAACTAGGGTACTTCACTTATATCATTCCCAACAAGGATCCTGTCTAGGGTCGTCACTCATAGTAGTCTCATACGATGATATTTTTCTAGGTCGCTGCAAGGGCTGACAGGGCTGTTGCATGCACTCGCTGCTCCGCTCCCCCATCACCTTATCAATATAGGCCTAGTTGTACTTTTATTACTACAGAAGGGTCGTCGCCTCACGTAAACTTAGAGTACGCTCGAGGTCACTACAAAGGGCTGCCAAGGCTGTTGTACGCGCTCGTTGCACCGTTCCCCCATCACCTTATCAGTGTAGGCCGATAGCTCAAATATAGTGTCTCATATCACCATAATCGGCTCACGAGTCTGGGTTGCTCACTGGTCACTACGGGGAGGCTCGTGGCCCCAGCATAGGCCGACAGCTCGACCACGGTGTCCTATACCACCATGCCCGGCTCATGAGTCTTAGTGGATCAAGGTAGCACAGTAATTAGGGTTATCACTGGTAAGTTTAGTACCCTAGGTTCAAGCAGTTATGACCAATACAAGGTGAACATATAGTGATCAGTCGGGTTGCTTGACGAGCCCAACTAGTATGAGCACACCTCAAACTGAACGACATGAATTATATAAACACCTCGTGTGGCCTAACCACTGCCGTCAACTAAAGCACGACTCGGGTTCGTCGATGCATCCTTCGTGGCGAATAGAATCCAACCATGAATTCAAATCTGTTACCGACTGCCTGGACTAGAGTATAGCCCCAAACACTTGTAATCTAAATCAATAATCATATAAGAGAGACAGAATTGAAATACAAGAAATTCCAACATGTTATTAGCATGTTATAATATACATCATAAGCAATTAACCATACACGAGTACTTCACACATAAGGTAATCAATTGAAATACAACAAGCATGGAGGAAATCATGTACATCATCAAATTAGTAGAGAATTCAGTCTCAACGCTAATCTACAACACCATTTACTCCATACTTACTAATACATACATTTATACAAACACTTAGACTACTCAACTCCAATGCACTTGACGTATGTTGATTTCAACATATAATATGACAGATCCTTATATCAAGGAGATGTCTAATACACAACAATCATGTTCTTACATTCAAAACATATGGCAGGCATAAATCATATTGATTTAGGCATTTCAACAAACACTTAGACTACACTTAATAACATACATAACGTACGTTGGCCGAAACAGGTATTAGGGAGAATCCTTTCACCAAATATATCATACATCCATAACTAGCATATATGCACGACAAATACTCATGGCAATCATATTAGCAAAATACGTACGTACATAGTATTTCCTACAAATACCAAAAATACCGTAAATCTCATATTCTTCGTACGTATTCGAAATGAAAAACAGACAGCATGTTCTACATGTCAAACAATATCCTTGTCAACAATCTACCATTAAACGACATTGAAAGCTTTGAAAAATGGTAAACTAAGCGTCTAAAATCTGCACCTTACGCCGTAGGAGCGTAATGAATCGAATAGGAACTTTACGTCGTCGTCAACGACTGATTGCCAACCTACAGTATGATTTAGGTTAGCTACATCACCACTTGCACCAATTGAAACCCTATAACAGGTTAGGGTTAGGCTTTCTTACCTAAGAACGAAGTTGGAATCGCCAGAATAGCGATGAAGGTGGATGGCTCTGGCACGTAGCAAAGCTGGAAAGAATCCTAGGAAGAATCACCAACTTCTCTCCCACTCTCTCTCTCTTTTCTCTCTCTTTCTTAGCTAGGGTTTGAAAATTCATATGAGATTTGTGAGAGAGAGTTTAAGGCCCATTTATAAGCCCAAACATAATGAAAATAGGCTTAAAGTCAAGGTATACTTAAGTTATAACCAAATCGGGTCTATTCCGATCTAACGGAGCACTTCTAGAGGTCCTGTTACTAAATGCGGTCGAACTTAAGCTCTCTAATATTGGATCTAGGTCAAGCTAAGTTTTCAGTCCGGTCGGGTTTCCAGATCGACCGTGGCAGACCGGTTTCAGTTCAGCGGCTACGGGAACTCGATCAGAGCCACAAGTGATATGACATGTATGGGCCACCTATCCTGATCCGAGGGTGAAATTTCATCGAATTCCAATGGCCAGAATGCTTAAAAATGTCGTACAAGCGACACGTGCCAGATTTATTAAAATTTGAATTAATTTTCTAAATATTTTTTCTTTTCTCACTCTCTTCACTCCGGACTCAGTAAAATGGTCTCAGGATATCGGTTGGGTTTAATTTTTGAAATGATTGTCAAGTCCAACTAGGCGATCATAATGGTCTAAGATTATAGATATCGGACTTTCGACGTGCAGTCTAGATCCAATACAAAGTTTCAAAGTGCTCCCGAGAGCAACCGGGTTTAGAGATTGATCCTTGATTTCATGGTAAGGTAGCGTCAATGATTCTATAGGTTCTAGGTCTTACAGATCGTATTTAAAGTGGTTGGTGCTAATTTTATAGGTAATCTAGTTTAGCGCTAGTTAATTCACGTTAAATTTCTAAAGAATTTAGTCTTAAATGATTTCTTTGGCTTTGGAATTGAGTTCTGAGAGTGATATGGTTGACCCATTGCCTAAGGACGTCTGACCCCATGTTGGCAAAAATTTGGGGTGTTAGAATCTACCACCCTTAAAACATAATTTCGTCTCCAAAATTGGCTAAGGGTAATGAGTCCCTAGAAAGACTTTAGTATTGACATTCTAAGGAAGGTTCAAGTCCTATTTAATGACCTAACCTTACATATAACCTGAATTAACTTCTTCGATCCTGGGCCAGTGGGGAAGAGGCTAACCACGCTTCCGCTGTGCTATTCTGATCCAACGGTTATATTAACTAATCCTAACTAGATTAGGCTTAATACTTTCTACCCTCCTTAAAACTTAGTTCTACTTAAGGTTCAAGAATCTATGTCTTGATCCGTATATCGGAACGAGGTGTAACTTAGGGCCTATCCTTAACATGAAATGGGAAACAACCTCTCACTACATTGGTCTTCCTTTGCTAATGATGCATTCTATAACATTGGTACCTATGGTTGTAGAAAGAAGCCTAATCTCTATTGTGATTGAGTTCAGGGGCAGGTGTGAGCTTGCAGCAAGATGTCTAATCTCTATTGGCTATATGTCCTCAACATTTCCCAAAGGCAAAGCAATAACTTTTGGTTGCAGGTAGTCGGGCCAACACGGAAGAAAAGTTGTGTAGTGGGTCTGAGCCGAATACATAAACCTTCTGTCCCGCGATGACAGAAATTTTGTTGTATCAGTCCTCAATCCTAGTCGATGTCGATCCTCTACTTGATCAGAGTATTGGATTCATTGGTAACTACTAGGATTAAGAAGTCGATTCAAACCGCGAATACATTGATTACATACAGTTCCCTTACTCCGCGTTCCCGATTGCAATAAGTCCTTGAGAGGGCACTTCTAAGGGGCGTGTTGGTTTATCCTAGTGTTCAATCCGAGGGATATATAAGTTTTCCCTGAGAGTGAATGGTTCTAAGTTAAAATAACTTTCCTAAGGGTTATAACAGAAGTCTATGAGTATTAAGGGGATTTATCGAAGGAATGAGGTTCTACTCTAACCAAATCTAACCTACTATTTCTTAATACATTCAATCTTAACACTACTTAATATAACTAGTAGACTAGTCTGTAACTCACTAGCTGTAATACAAAGCCTAAGCTTATACGCTAAATGGTTTCATACCATTTCTACTACAGGGGATTGTTTTATCGCTTAGAGTCAAGATTGTCTAAATGTAATTGGATTTCCTATATTGTCAGATCTTTTGAAATCTAAGAGTACTAACTCTAGGTCCAAAACTCTAGACGTTCACTGTTTATGAACTAAGCTACTGTGTTAGGTCTCACCCGTCGGTAGAAGCGGAGAGATCGAGAAGATAACCATAACTAACTTAAAAAGAGCCTCAAAAAAGTGGTGAAATGGAAGAAAAGGCTGACCTAATGGGTTGCCATGAATCTAGGTCTGAGAGAGGAGTGAAATAGGTCCAAAAGCCAGGGATTGAAGAAGGGAAAAGGAAGAAATGTGATGGGTTGAAAGCTCACACGATTTTGAGCCTTAAAGGAGAGCTTCGGAGCTCCAATCACAGAAAATGGAGAGTGTGGGTGCTAGTTATGGCAGAGAACGGTAGAGGGATGAAGGAAATAACAGAAAATGAAGGAAGAAATGATTGGAAGGGAGGTTGGAGAGAGAAAACAACAAGTTTTGAGGGAAAGGAGAGCTTGGAGGGTCAATTTGTGAAGTATGGGATTTTGAACGAATGGAGGGTCGAAACCTGTATGGAGGGGTCCCATTTAACCTCAAACACGATCGGCCCGAAGCCCGGACCCATCCGAGCTTATTGACCGGCGAGGCCCTCGCAGACCACTGGCCAAACTGGCGAGGGCTCTCCATTTGGGCGAGGACCTCCTGCCCCCTAGGCCCCAAAAAAGTTAGGTTCCCACCTCTAAACCCTCAGGAAGTTGATCGTTTGGCCCCCCCTCCATTCGAGGCATTTTCAGGGCCAATTTGCAAACCGGAATGAGTTTATGCATCATGTAGCATATGATTTTGGAGTAGGAGACACTAATCTATCCAACTAACCCATTTATTCCATGATATTATATAATTGGAATGGTCAAAAGTCTAATTTATACATATATTTACTATTTATAGTAAATTTTTATTTGAGTATGATTCTCCATCATTTACACATTAGGATTTATGTCTAGTATGAAAGGACTTAAAAAAAGTTGAAGAATGGGGTGGTGAAAGGAGAGATTTTGAAGGAATTGGATAAAAAAAAGGGGTTTTAGGCCTTGAGATTGAGTGTAAAGGTTGTGATTGACCCACAACCCAAGGACATTCATTTTTAGGTTTGGAATTCTTCAGAGAACGACTCAAACCAGTCGACTGATGACCTAGAGGTGACTTAGATCACTTCACACGACAAAAGATACGTTATGGACTAAATTACAGTATAGTCTCACCTGTCGGCGAAACTTGGGATTTTAATATGGTTTCTAAGTTCCATCACCCCCTTCTTAAGTCAGAGTGAGTTAGTGTGCAATGTGTTACCATAACCCAGGTCCAGTTTAATCTAAATCACGCTCTGATACCATCTGTAACGCCCTGAAAATCGGGGTTCGAGGATAAACTCCACTCCCGAGTTCCAGAACATCACTTATGCAACATTTTCAATGATGGATGAATGTCGGTTGTAATAGTGCACAAAACATGAAGTAGATTAAGCTAAAATAACATATCATACTCCAGAGACAGTTAAATTAACAAGCGGAAGAATGTGATAGATATATAAAAAATATAAACTGTTGTGGGTCTCCAGAGTGTGAACATATTACCAGGTTAAACATATACATGTATACTTCAAAAATGATCAAAAATAATATACATGAGTGCTCCAAAAATATAAAATGATAAGTGTCATGGCATTAAATCAACCTCCCTATAATTTCGTCGATCAGAACACTGTCTACATAGACCTGCCTGATAACAGCCTATAGGAGAAATCCTCCTCATCATCATACAAGTCCGGCTCCGCCTCGCAGGCCGCGCCATCATCTGAAACTACAACAGGGTCTGGTGGGTGTCCAGAACACAGTCCCGTAACGTGGGAGTGAGTAGCTAACTCAGTGGAATCATAGAGCAAAGGTTAACATGTTATCGAATCAATCAAGCAATAATGATAAAGCAAGCAAAGCAAACATTCCTAAATACTGCAATTAATGTAAGAATGAAATGACATGATGGATGCCCTCGCCAATATACTCCTTCATACGACACCATCTTACATCCGTGACATGCTTTCTTCCCTCAGTGCTCCACTTCTTTCAGGCACATGTAGTGCGATATGAATATGATTACCGAGTTGTTATTAATCCTTTTCAGACAGCAGGATTGGGAAACTATGGTACTTCCCTTATATCATTCCCAACAAGGATCCTGTCTAGGGTCGTCACTCCTAGTAGTCTTATACGATGATATATTTTTAGGTCGTTGCAAGGGCTGCCAGGGCTGTTGCATGCACTTGTTGCTCCGCTCCCCCATCACCTTATCAATACAGGCCTAGTTGTACTCTTTTTGCTATGGAAGGGTCGTCGCCTCACGTAGATTTAAAGTACGCTCGAGGTCACTACAAAGGGCTGCCAGGGCTGTTGCACACGCTCGTTGCACCGATCTCCCATCACCTTATAGCGTAGGCCGACAGCTCGAATATAGTGTCCCATACCACCATAATCGGCTCACGAGTCTGGGTTGCTCACTGGTCACTACGGGGAGGCTCGTGGCCCCAGTGTAGGCCGACAGCTCGACCACGGTGTCCCATACAACCATGCTTGGCTCATGAGTCTTAGTGGATCAAGGTACTACGGTTATCAGGGTTATCACTGGTAAGTTTAGTACCCTAGGTTCAAGCAGTTATGACCAATACAAGGTGAACATACAGTGGTCAGTCGGGTTGCTTGACGAGCCCGACTAGTACGAGCGCACCTCAAGCTGAACGACATGAAGTGTATAAACACCTCGTGTGGCCTAACCCAAAGCACGACTCGTGTTCGTCGACGCATCCTTCGTGGCGAATAGAATCCAATCACGAATTTAAATCTGTTACCGACTGCCTGGCCTAGAGTATAGCCCCAAACACTTATAATCTAAATCAATAATCATATAAGAGAGACAGAATTGAAATACAAGAAATTCCAGCATGTTATCATCATGTTATAACATACATCATAAGCAGTTAACCATACACGAGTACTTCACACATAAGGTAATCAACTGAAATACAACAAGCATGGAGGAAATCATGTACATCATCAAATTAGTTGAGAATCCAGTCTCAACGCTAATCTACAACACCATTTACTCCATACTTACTAATACATACATTTATACAAACATTTAGACTACTCAACTCCAATGCACTTGACGTATGTTGATTTCAACATATAATATGACCGATCCTTATATCAAGGAGATATCTAATACACAACAATCATGTTCTTACATTCAAAACATATGGCAGGCATAAATCATATTGATTTAGGCATTTCAACAAACACTTAGACTACACTTAATAACATACATAGCGTACGTTGGCCGAAACAGGTATTAGGGAGAATCCTTTCACCAAATATATCATACATCCATAACTAGCATATATGCACGACAAATACTCATGGCAATCATATTAGCAAAATACGTACGTACATAGTATTTCCTACAAATACCAAAAATACCGTAAATCTCATATTCTTCGTACGTATTCGAAATGAAAAACAGACAGCATGTTCTACATGTCAAACAATATCCTTGTCAACAATCTACCATTAAACGACATTGAAAGCTTTGAAAAATGGTAAACTAAGCGTCTAAAATCTGCACCTTACGCCGTAGGAGCGTAATGAATCGAATAGGAACTCTACGTCGTCGTCAACGACTGATTGCCAACCTACAGTATGATTTAGGTTAGCTACATCACCACTTGCACCAATTGAAACCCTATAACAAGTTAGGGTTAGGCTTTCTTACCTAAGAACGAAGTTGGAATCGCCAGAATAGCGATGCAGGTGGATGGCTCTGGCACGTAGTAAAGCTGGGAAGAATCTCAGGAAGAATCACCTACTTCTCTCCCACTCTCTCTCTCTTTTCTCTCTCTTTCTTAGATAGGGTTTGAAAATTCGTATGGGATTTGTGAGAGAGAGTTTAAGGCCCTTTTATAAGCCCAAACATAATGAAAATAGACTTGAAGTCAAGGTATACTTAAGTTATAACCAAATCAGGTTTGTTCTGATCTAACGGAGCACTTCTGGAGGTCCTGTTACTTAATGCGGTCGGATTTAAGCTCTATAATTTTGAATCTAGGTCAAGCTAAGTTTTTAGTCCGGTCGGGTTTCCAGATCGACCGTGGCGGACCAGTTTCAGTTTAGCGGCTACGGGAACTCGATCAGAGCCACAAGTGCTATGACATGTAAGGACCACCTATCCTGATCCAATGGTGAAATTTACTCAAATTCCAATGGGCAGAATGCTTAAAAATGTCGCGCAAGCGACACGTGCCAGATTTATTAAAATTTGAATTAATTTTCTAAATATTTTCCTTTTCTCACTCTCTTCACTCTAGACTCAGTAAAATGGTCTCAGGATATCGATTAGGCTTAATTTTTGAAATGATTGTCAAGTCCAACTGGGCGGTCATAATGGTCTAAGATTATAGATATCAGACTTTTGACGTGTGTCACGCCCCAAACTTGAAAATCAGGCTCACAAAATTCTCGATCACCGAATCTGGCGCTGACAGCCTCCGTAGTACCCCATTCTCGGCTCCCGACACTCATATACCAGGTTTCGATCCTGGGATGCTACAAGGAGGATTTCTACTATCCATTTAATTCGTAATGAGTATAATCATAAGCATAACCCACGAACAATAACCACAAGAACACCATCACAAAATCCACTATGATAAAAAACTGAGTACAAGGTGTATAAAGGGAAATACAAGATAGTGCTAATAACAAAACTCTAAAAGCTCGACTGCACGCTCCTACTGCTACTACGATACGGCTGCGTCCTGACGTCACCTGTACGCATCTATCGTGCATAAGCTTATAGAAAGCTTAGAGGGTGGTGTAAGTGTGTGCATAAGGTAAGTGTCAAGTATTCAATACAGTGCCTTAATCATACAATACCGGAAACACTGATAATCCATAAATCATACAATGTCAGAATAAGCAGAAATACTGACAAGAGCAGAAATTAACAGAGTAAACCGAAATACAAACAAGATCATAAATCATTAAATAACAGAGTAAGCAGAAATACGGACATGTCCATGAGTCGATCAATATTAGAATATGCAATATAGGACAGCTATGCAAATGATGAGTCATAAATAATCAAATATCAAATGACAAGGATATAATGCAATATACGATTCGGAAGAGCTAACAAATATCATCACTCTCATCTAAGTCAGAGAAATACAGAAACATAACAACCCAAAATGCCATATGCTGAGGATATAATACAATATGCAATATGTGGTGCTAATGGAATGACCATGCTGGAGTGTGAAGTTGGGATGATAGTACGTAGTATCGTAGGCTACGAGATCCACCATAAGAGACTTCTATCCAAACCAGTCCCATACATAAATTTGGATAGTCAGACTCAATGTGGTGAACTCCTGATCTCAGGTTAGTCGCGCGCCCGAAACGAAATCATGGCCATTGCGAAGGCACACGTGACAAATAGTTGCGTACCACCAGGCCAAGTGAATAGTGAATGAATGAATGAATAAATGAGTATGCAACTCCTGCTCAGTAAATCCACATATCAGTACAGTTCATCTCAGGGATCATCACCAAGGTCTATTACACTTTACGCCAGCTTGCCGCCCCTATCCAAGCGCACAACTGGGTAAGTGGAAGAAACTTCACTATCCGCCTGCCAATATCAGGCCTGGCTCGTCGATAGCAGACCCATTCCTCAAGCTGGTCAAACTCAACCTAGACATTGCCCCCTCACTCAGGCAGGTAAGGTCACACCCCTTTCCAACTGACCACGACACAGTGGGAGACGCGGCCTCCTGGTATTCGGCCCTCGTGCACTCATATATCCACTCGGTCTCGACGTTGGAGTCATCTCCTGGCCACAGAGGTTTAGGGATTTTCACCCAGGGACATCTATGGCGCCTGTATACTAGAACCAAACATTTTCGATGTCCCGTCTGGCCATCCACGATATGTCTGTGGAGGCTACGACCCTGATGTCACTAGGGCGTATAACACACAATGCAAGATGCATGAGTCACACAATCCAGTCATGCATCAATCCTGTGTAAGTCGTGCGCTCATGTGAGGTAACCTCCGCCTATCAGGGAGTCTCATATCAACATATTTAATGACATATGCAATGATCAACTACATCTCATAACAAACATGCAGATGATGCATATGGGCATATATCATGATGCTATGCTGTCACATACTCATAATCAATATCAACAATCGCCCTCGACAATGTGGACATTTAACCAATATTGTCCCAAGTAATGGCCCACATAGAGCCTAACATATAGTGGACCCATGGCCTCATACAAGGGCCAAATATACAACACCATGGGTCCCACTTAAGAGCTTAATACACACCACGATGGGTCTCTCACATGGGCCTCATATAAGGGTTACATATACATTATGACAAGCCTCACTATATATGCTACAAATACATCACTATGGGCCTTATCAACTGGGCCGCAAATACATCACCATGGGTCGTTCACATGGGCATAATATATATTTCATAGGTGGGCCCTGCGCATGGGCCTCATTCACATCAAGTGGGCTGCATCAATGGGCCGCACTAATATATCAAGATGGGCCATAAAAATATCATATTGGCTCTAACCACGGGCTGGATACATATCACAACGGGCCTCATATAAGGCCTAATATACATCATCATAGGTTATAATTACATCACATCGGGCCTCACTCGTGGGCTGCATATACATCGCCATGGGCCTTGGCACAAGGGCCGTAAATGCATCCCATTGGGCTACTTCCACGGGCCTTAAATACAAAATAGGCGGGTCCTGCACATGGGCCTAATATACGTAATAGGTGGGCTTTGTTCAAAATGAAGATGGGCCTAAACGGCCTGTAGACTACAATATGGGCCAATCAGTGGTCCGTAGGGAGAGTGACAATACGGACTTTGAACCAACATCATCCTTACAATGTGGACATCTAACCATCATTGTTCCCAAGGCATTACTTGTTATAAATGTCATTATATGCCATGAAGGGATCACGCATTGCAATGGACCTAGTTGTACTCAATTGGGCCTTAAGTACATCAATTGGGCCGTATCATATGGGCCTTACATTCATCAAATGGATCACCTTAATGAGCCTCACCAATGGGCCTTAGGTCCTTTGCAATGGGTCATAACCCATGGGCCTTAGAATTCATTTTAAAAATGAGCCCAATCACACGAGCTTTATGTGCACCAAATGGGCCTAATCACAAAGGCCTTATATATACCAAAGTGGGCCTCAACAATGGACTACAAATACCTTAGGATGGGCCTCTCAAATGGGCCCATATATATCGGAGTGGACCTCAACAATGGGCCTCTATACATGCAAAGATGAACTTAAATATATGGGCCCATATGCATCCAAGTGGGCCTCATGTGAGGCTTACCATAATGTTTATTTTCACATCCAATCTGTTGAAAAGGTCACATGATTAGGGGGGGCCCACCATAATATTTATTTTTCATCCATCTGTTCATAAGGTCAAGTGGACCATGGGCCCACTGAAAATGCTTATTTTCCATACAATCTATTCATAAGGTCACATGGACAGGGAGGGCCCAGTGTAATATTTATTGCCATCCAAACCTGTTCATAACGTCACATGGCCAGGGGCCCCCGTGATGGACTGCTTGGACACAATACATACATCTGGGTGGGGCCCACGGCCACGCCACCGCTGGGCGCTGGCACGTTTCCAGCAGCAAGGGCCCACTATAATGTTTATTTGTCATTCAACCAATTCATGAGGCCACGGTTGGGGGCCCACCGCAGGGTGGTTCGCCAATCCAACCCACTCATCATGTGTGTCCCACCTAGCTGAGGGTCCAGACCAAGTTTCGGCCATGTCCAAATCTCAGGTAGGCCCTACCAAGTGCTTTCATATGTTTCAGGCATGTCTTCACATGATTTTAAATGGTATGGCCCACCTGAGTCCCGTATACGGTTGATTTTTGGGGACAGCCCCTATTCAAAGGGGACTTCTCAAATGCACGGTGCTGATGGTAGAACGCATCACGGTCGGGCCCACAACCGGGACCCATGGGGCAGCCCCAAACGGCCGCCCGCCTGGCGTCTGCAGCAGCAGCGTCAGACGCTACTGCCACTTTTCTTTTTTCTTTTTTCTTTTTTTTTTTTTAAAATATGGGGCCCACGAATAGATGATCCAATCTGTCTATTATGTGTGTCCCACGTGGTGGACCGTTCAGTCTAAGTTTAGGACGCATCCAAACTTCAGGTAGGCCCCACCAAGTGCTTTTATATGTTCAGGCATGTCTCCACACGATTTTAGATGGTATGGCCCACCTGAGAATCAGATTGGTCCCAAACTTTGGCTCAACACCTAAAATAATCTGAGGAAGGTGGTGGATGACTTAGATTAAGCACATACATCAATGTGGGGCCTGCATCAGTGGCCCACCATTTACTTTTCCTTATTCTTTCTTTTGTCAGTTCGTTAGTACCCTCCATGTCAGTACACACGCTCCATGCACACCACGCTCGTCCAGTGTCCCTGGACGCTAGACGGCCTGGATAAACACTACATCATAGTGGGTCCCACATGCACATGGTCCAAGTTCACTAAGGTGGGTCCCACATGATCATGGCCCACCTTGCATGTACATATATATACATATATATATATATATATATATATATATATATATATATATAAATATCATTTATCTAAGATGTAGTGGGCCACACCATTTGATGGATAGAGTAGATTTTTCATGAATCGGTGGGGCCCACTTCATTTTAGGGGAAGGATAAGGAGAGAAAAGAGAGAGAGAGAAAGAGAGAATAAGAGACGGTGATGGTGGGGCCCCGCCACTATGGACCCTGCATAATGCAAATCATACATCAAAAATGGGTCCCACCAACAAGTAGTTCCTAAAAAGAATTCAACGGTGGATCACCCACCTCTTGGCTTCCTCCTTACTCCCCTAGCCTCCTTAGCTCCTTACCTTTGCTTTGGACGATGGATGATGGACCTTTGATGGTGAGGATGAGAGATGAGAGAGTGGGTCACACTTGTGATTTGGGAGAGAGTTGGGAGGCTTGGACGTATGAAAATTTTTTTGCTTGGGAGATTTTGAGAAATGAGAGAGAATAATAAAAGATATAGTTGGAGTGATGGGTGTAATTAATGAAGTATGGGTTGGTATGAAAAATGGATAAAAGAGGGATGGTTATGGTTGAAATTTTTGTAAAGTGAGATGGTGAGGTGGAAAGAGAATTGACTTGAGGGAAAAAGGAGGGATGGGGCTTGTACTTAAGGTATGGTTGTACTTTGACATTGATTGATGGGACATCTCGTAGAGATTCCCTCGTAATTTGTAATACGCGGTGTTTCTTCAGAACGGACGCAGACTGTCATCTTCCAGCCTGGGTATCGGTTTGGTACGCGAGTCGCGGCGTTAGAACCGTGGCGACGGCATGGTCGTTAAGGTATAGGTTTCAATTTTTTAGCCATCTTTGGCATATAGGTATCAGCTTAGGATCACGCGCAAACATCAAAAAGTGGTTGAGGATTGTCAAATTCGACCGAAAGGATCGCGGGAGTTGACGGAACAGTATAAACTAGGATACGGGTCTTACAACATGCGGTCTAGATCCAATATAAAGTTTCAAAGTGCTCCCAAGAGCAACCAGGTTTAGAGATTGATCCTGAATTTCAGGGTAAGGTAGTGTCAATGATTCTATAGGTTCTAGGTCTTACAGATCGTATTTAAAGTGGTTGGTGCTAATTTTACAGGTAATCTAGTTTAGTGCTAGTTAATTCACGTTAAATTTCTAAAGAATTTAGTCCTAAATGATTTCTTCGGCTTTGAAATTGAGTTCTGAGAGTGATATGGTTGACCCATTTCCTAAGGACGTCTGACCTCAGGTTGGCAAAAATCCAGAGTGTTACAACGGGACTAGAAAAATGTTGGTTTGGAGGTGTGTTGAGTGTCAAATATTGCATATTTCCCTATGTTTATATCTTGGTTTTATGAACATGACAATGCTTAATGGGTATATTTTATACATGTCTGTATTGCGAGATGAATCTGAGAGCTTGGATTGAAAAGAATATTAAAAGCATGGATTTGATGTTCAAGAATTACCAAGGTAAGGGATGGATCTTAGGAGAATAAGATTGAAGAATTCACATGCTAAAGATCCAAGGAAACCAAGCGACAAATGAAGAGAATCAAAATTTGAAGTGAGGAAAAGGAAACCTAAAAATTATCCTGCAAAAAGATATTGTGAAATTCCGGGGCCAGAAAAACATTGTTATGAAAAGTGTTAGAATAGACTTCCATGGCATCAAAGCTTCCATCAAAGCTAGTTCAATTCAATCAAGAATTTTAGGCTTTTCAAGCCAAACTCGGTAGACAAGTTTCGACGGCATTGAAGTCACTTTGATGGCATCGAAGGTTCCATTAAAGGCCCTTCGATTACATCGAAAGAGTACGTAGATTTTACACAAATTGCGTAAATTTGAGGCGATTTCTAAATTTTTCCAATTCGATGTGAAAGTTGGAGTTCCACAACTATAAATAGGACTCCCTAGGATGCTCAAAAGTATCTTCTAGGGTTTGGAAAGGGAAAGGAAGCCTAAGTGGAGTGTCGTTGACATTCTTCCACTTTGATTTCTTCATGGGTTCTGGTAGCTCTTTCTGTTTTTATTATTTTTCTGAGTTAGCTATGACTAGCTAATCTCTTGGCTAGGGCTAAGAGGTGAAGCTTACAGCTTGTTGGGATTTTTTTTTCTTTGATTCTTGTTTATGTTGAACTATATTGATTTTTAGTTTGATTCTAAGGAATATTTTCATTTTTCTATGATTTATTTTCACTCAAATTACAATAGGTGCTATGATAGCTTTGAATATCTTCTTTTTTGTTCTGAGATTATAGGATTGGTAAATCCTACTATTCATCATCATCTCCTAGGACTGGTAAGATAACGGAATCCCTTCCAATCATCACAATCTCCTTCATTTGTGAACTAATTCAATGCAAATTTTAGATTATGCTTCAATTATTTTATCTTCCAATTAGATAGGATAGGACTCTAATTGCAATTGTATTTAGTAAATCAAGTAAGTTAGTATTTTAATAGGTATAGGTTTATCCTTGACAATTGTTGAGGGTAAAATATTGCATATTATCCCTCATTTATTTCTTAGTTTTACAAACATAATACAGCTTAATGGTATATTTTACATGTGTTTGTGTTGCAAGTTGAATTTAATAGCTTGGATTGAAAAGAATGTTAAAAGCATGGATTTAATGCTCATGAATCATCAAGTAAAGAATGGATCTTTGAAGACCAAGATGAAAGATTTTAAGACCCTAAGATTCAAGAAAATCAAGTGGAAAAGGAAGGAAGTGCAAAAATTAGTGTAGAAATTAGTGTAGAAATTCACAGAATTTGAGCTTAGATGTCATTGAAGGCTGGTCTTCGATGACATTAAAGACTGGCCGATGACATCGAAGAATTACAGAAAAAAGGAGTATAGTTGCTGGACAAACTGGATGCAATTTTCGATGACATCGAAGATAGATTGATGACATCGAAGCCAATCTTCAATGACATCGAACACAGGTAGATGACATCGAAGAATTAAAGGAAAATCAAGTTTAGTCACCGGGAAAATTAGATACATTATTCGATGACATCGAAGGCAGTTCAATGACATCGTAGCCAATCTTTCGATGACATCGAAGAATTACGCAGAACTATGACGAAGTGCGCAAATTTGATGCGGTTTTGTGAATCTTTGCAGACAAGGCTATAAATATGGGTTCCTTATGGACTTTTTGTGATATCTAGGGTTTGGATGACCAGAGCAAAAGGGCGGAGCCACTTCCTAAGAGTTTTTCTTCTCTTCTCCTTAGTTTTTAATGCTTTCTTCTAAGGTTTTTAATTCAATCATATCTATGGTTGGCTAAATATTTTAGCTAGGGCTAAGGGTTAAAGCTTGTAGCATGGTTGGGATGTTTTTCTTATTTGATTCTTGTTATTGTTGAACTCCTTTGATTCTAGTTTGATATTTAAGGAATACTTTTAGTGTATAATGGTTTGTTATGACTAAAATTATAATAGATCAGTAATAGTATGAAGTATTTTCTTTATTTTGTTTGGAGTTTGTGCAAATATGAAATCCTGTTGTTCTCCATTATCACTTGTGTCATGCCCCAAATCCAAAAATCGGATTCACAGGAATCCCGATTACCGAATCTAGTGTTGACAGCCTCCGTAATACCCGATTCTTGGCTACCAGTGCCCATATGTTAGGTTCCAATCTTAGGATCTTGCAAGGAGGATTTTTCAATGTACATTTATCTCGTAAGAAGTATAATCACAAGTTTACCCAAATCACAAAGGAAACATCATCATCACATATCCACTAATATAAATATTTGAATACAATGCTCGAAGGGAAATACATATGTCAAAATCAAAGCTCCAGAAGTCAGTTACATGCTCCAAGCTCCACGCTGCTGTAATCTAATATCACCTACACGCATCTATCATGCATAAGCTTATAGAAAGCTTAGAGAGTGGTGTAAGTGTGTGGATAAGATAAATGTCAAATATTCAATATAATGTCATAATCACACAATATCAGAAATGCTAGTAAGATCATGAATCATACGATATTAGAGTACGCAATACAGATCAGCTATACAAGAGAGGAGTCATAAAGAATCAAATATCAGATGCCGAGGATGCAATGCAATATACAATTCTTGATGAGTTCATGAATACCGTCAGCCGTATCTAGACCATATAAATGCAGAAACACAGTAACTCAAAATGTCATATGCTGCGAATGTAATGCAATATACGGTGCGAATAGAATAACCATGCTAGAGTGTGAAGTCGGGATGATGGTACGTAATATCGTAAGCTATGGGGTTCATCACAAGGGACTTCTATTCAAACTAGTCCCATACCTAATTTAGATAGTCAGACTTAATGCGGTAAACTCCTGATCTCGGGTTAGTCGCATGCCCCAACCGAAATCCTAGCCATTACGAAGGTACATGTAATAAATAGTTGCGCACCACCAGCCCAAGTGGATAGTGAATGAATGAATAAGTATACAACTCCTGCTCCACAAATCAGTACTGTACATCTTTGGGATCATCATCGGGGTTTAGTACACTTTACATGCAAATCGCCACCCACTGACGCGTGATTATGCAAGTGAAAGAGACCTCACTATCCGCCTGACCAGTAGTTTGCCAATACTTACTCGACAATGAATCTTCTGTTCTAGCTAGACAGAAAGTCTATGTACCCGGCTCAGACCCACTATACTACTTTTCTTCTGTGTTGGCTCGACCACATACAACCAAATGGGATCACATTGCCTTTGGAAAATGGCGAGGACTTAAAGCCAGTAGAGAATTCGACATCTTGCCACCAAGTCATACCTACCCCTGAACTTAACCACAATAGAGATTAGGCTCATCTCTATGATCATAGATACCAATGCCATAGAACGCATCATTAGCAAGGAAAACCATGTAGAGAAAGGTTGTTTCCATTTTAGGTTAAGGATAGCCCCTAAGTTGCACCTCGTTCCGATACACGGATCGATGCAAAGATTCTTGGACTTTAAGTAGAACCAAGTTTTAAGGGGGGTAGAACGTATTAAGTCCAATCCAGTTAGGATTAGTCAACACTGCCGTTCGATCAGTGTGGCACAGCGGAAGCGTGGTTGGCCTCTTCCCCACTGGCCTAAGATCGAAACATTTGATTTAGGTTATACGCACGGTTAGGTTATTAAATAGGATTTGAACCTTCCTTAGAGAAAGTACTCCTTGCCCTTCGCCAATGTCGGGGACGACATTGTGTTTTAAGGGGGGTAGATTGTAACACCCCGAATTTTGGCCAATCTGGGATTTGACGTCCTTAGGCAATGGGTCAACTAAAACACCTGGAAAATCGCTCAGAACCCAATTTCATAGCCAAAGAAACCACTTAGGATTAATTCCTATGGAAATTGAGCGTAAGTCAGCTAGCGCAATGCTGGAGTAGCTGGAAAATAGTCCCTGATTACTTTAAATACGTTCTACAAGACCCAAATCGAGTAGAACCAATGACTCTATAATACTCTATAACCTCGGATCAAACTCTAAACCGGTTTGTTCTCTGGACCGCTTTGAAATTTTGTATTGGATCTAGACCGCGCATCGAAAGTCCAATACCTCCTATCTTAGACCGTTAGAACCGCCTAGCTGGACTTGACACTCATTCCAAAAATCAAGTCAAACCGATAATCACAGGCCATTTCATTGAGCCCGGACCGAAGAGAGTGCGAATAAGGACAGAATTGGAATTTCAAATTCAAATCTGGCACACGACTTGACGCGTCAGTATTGAGCGTTCTAGCCGTCAGAATTCAGCCAGATTGCACCCTCAGATCAGGAGAAATTTCTATTTTATATCATGAGACTTTCAGCCCTGATCTACGTGCGGTGACCGCTGAACTGAAACTGGTCCACCACATGTGATCTGCGGACCCAGCCTGACTGAAAACTTAATACATGCTAGATCTGGTATGCGTGAGCTTAAGTCCGATCCCATTCGACCAGGGGACCACCAGAAAGCATCGTTTGGATCGAAACAGCCCCGATTTGGTTACCCCTCAAGTGAAACTTGTTCCCGAGCCTATTTCGGGCAAGTTTGGGCTTATAAAAGGGCTTGAAACCCTCACTCCTCTCTCCCATCCGAATTTGCAAAAATCCTAGATTGGGAGAGAGAAAAGGTGAGAGTTTGTGAGAGAAGGTGGGAGAGATCTTCCTGCCACCTGCTGCTGCTGCTGTACGTGCTTAGGCAACGCACTCCGATCACTTTCCCGGCGATTCCTCCGCGTTTTCAGGTAAGAAAAACCCTAGAAAGTTGCTGATTTGATGTTTCTTCCGTTCCATAGCTTAATAGTTAGTAAATCTCGTAAATTAGGTTCTCTCATCGCCGTAGACGAAGCGTATACGCTCCGTTCGAATTTCAACATCCATAAGAGACAAGGTGCGGATTTTAGATGCTTTGATTGACTGTTTCCAAAGCTTTCAATGTCGTTTAATAGTAGATTATCGACGGAAACGCTGTTTGACATGTACAACTTGCTGTCCGTTTCCTGTTTCGTAAACTAACGAAGAATATGAGATTTAGGGCATTTTAGTCATTTGTAGAAAGTACTGTTTTCATGCATATTTTGCTGATGTGATTGGCATGATTTGTTGTCACATTAGGGAGTTAGGAATGCATGCACAATTAGTTTGGCGAAGAGATTCGCCTAGGTGCGCATTTTGGGTCGACATACCATATGTAGACTTAAGTGTGTAGTGTATGTGTTTGTATAAATGTTTGTATTAGTATGTATTGAATTAAATGATGTTATGTGATAGTTTGAGATTGATTTCTCAGTTAATATGCTGACCTAAATGATTTCCTACATGTTGACCATATGCATGATTTCATTACATGCATGGAATGTATGTGTTTGAAGATTTGCTTAAGTTGAATGTTATAACATGTGTTAACATGCTCACATGATTGTATTTCAATTCCAATACTCTTACATAAACTGCTGATGTGATTCCATAAGTGTTTGGGACTAGACTTAGTCCAGGTAGTCGGTAACCGAGCGAATTCGTGGCTGACTGGTCATAGCCACGAACGACGCGTCGATGAACGCGATTCGTGTTCAGAGTTGGCGGCAGTGGTTAGGCCACACGAAGTGTTTTACTCACTTCATGTCGTTCGACTTGAGATGCGATCGCGCTAGTCGAGCCCGTCAAGCAACCCGACTGGCCGATGTATGTTCACCTTGTATGAGTCATAACTGCTTGAACCTAGGATACTGAACTTACCATTGTAAACCTTGTTAACCATAGTACCTTGATCCACGAAGACTTATGAGCCGGGCATGGTGGTATGGGACACCGTGGTCGAGCTGTCGGCCTACGTTGGGGCCACAAACCTCCCCGTAGTGACCAGTGAGCACCTAGACTCGTGAACAGATTATGGTGGTATGGGACACTATATTCTAGCTGTCGGCCTACACTGATCAGGCGACGAGTCCTTTGTAGTGACCGCGAGCGTATTCTGAGTCCACGGGAGGCGACGACCCTTCCGTTGCAGTAGAGTACAGTAGGCCTGTATTGATAAGGTGATGGGGGAGCGGTGCAATGAGTGCGTGCAACAGCCCTGACAGCCCTTGCAGCGACCTACAAAATATACATCGTATGAGATTACTAGGAGTGACGACCCTAGACAGGATCTGTGTTGGGATTGATACAAGGGAAGTACCTTAGTTTCCCAATCCTGCTGTTTGAATGGACTAATAACAACTCGAAAATCATATCACCATAGCATTGCATGTGCCTGGAAGATGTGGAGCACTCTAGGGAGTGTGGCATGCCACGGTCGTAAGATGTTGCCGTATGAGGGAGATCGTCGGTGAGGGCATACATCACGTCATGTCATAATTGCATTAACAACAGTATTAGGAATGTTTGAATTACTGCTTTACTATTATCGCATGATTGATTTGAGAACATGTTAATCCTTGCTCTATTATTCCACTGAGTTAGCTACTCACTCCCACGTTACGGGATGGTGTTCCTGGACACCCACCAGACCCTTTTGTGATTGCAGATGATGGCACGGCCTGCGAGGCGGAGCCGGACTTAATGATGATGAGGAGGATCTCTCCTTTATGCGTGTTCTGATTGACGGGATTACAGGGAGGTTGATTAGATACTTTGACACTTGTCATTTTATATTTTTAGCGCACTCATGTATATTCATTTTATCTACTTTTGGAGTATACATGTATGTATATAACCTGGTAACATATCCACACTCTGGAGGCATACAACAGTTTATATATGTTATACATACTATCACAGTCTTCCGCTTGTTAATTTAACTGTCTCTGGAGTATGATATGCTGTTCTAGCTTAATCTCACTCATGTTTAATGCGTTATCACAGACAACATTCAATCATACATATCTATGTTGCATAAATAATATTTTGGAACTCAGGAGGTGGGTTTTTGCTCGACCCCCCGATTTTCGGGATGTTACAGATGGTATCAGAGCATGATTTGGATTAAACCGGGCCTGGGTTATGGTCACACGACATACGCTGTCGCTTCCTTGACTTAGGTGGGTGCGAGGAGGGTCTAGAAACACTTCTATGATCCCAGATTCGCCAATAGGCGAAATCTATTCGAATCGATCGCGTGATCGAGTTCGTAACGCGTCTAGGGTCGCGTGAAGCAACCCGAATAGCTCCTAGGTTATAGGTAGTCGAGTTTAGATATTCTTTGAACAATTTTAAACCCGTAAAAGTAAATTCTTGGGCCGTGGGATGACCACGACTCCTGTATTCAATCGTCAGGGCTTAAAAACCCCGTTTCACCAGAAATCTTCAAAATTCTTCCTCTCACCACTCCAATCTTCAATTATTTCTTATCCTTTTCATCTTAGGCATTAATCCTAATATGAAAATAACATAAAATCATACTTTCACAAAATTTTACAGTGAATAGTAAAATTTCATGAAAAATGGCCATAAGGTCATTCTAAACTCACTTTCTTTAGTAACTAATGGGCTAAATGGATGTACTAGCTCCTTCTACCACAAAATCATATGCTGCATGATAGGGGTTTGTATTCAAGATTACAGATTGGCCCCAAAAAGTCTTGAATGCATCTTTGGACCCATATAGGGCAATCTAGAATGAACCAAGGTGGGGACCATACATTTTTGGGGTCCCTGGATCATGGGGGACCAGACCCATGTAGTCCCACCAGCCATCGTGCAAGATGTCCAGCGATGCCATCGCCGGTTCGGCGATGCATCGCCGACCGGTGGGGCCCACTTGGTCTGATTTTTGGGCGCACGCCCTATTTAGGGTCGTGTACGTCCCCTATATGGTTTTCGTCCATAGAAAACCCCAAATATGGGTACTTCCTTCACAAAAGTCCCCTTCCCTAGCCCCATTTCCATTTTCCTGCTGCCCTAACCCAAAACCGTGGTTCCAAACCACTCTCAAATCTATTCCCTGCCAAAAACGACCACCCTCCATCGTTCCTTTGAAGTTGGCAGCTTTCCCTCTTGAAGATTTTATCCGTTGGAGCTCTAAAAACCCCCAAATTGAGCTGAAATCGTGAGGTGCTCCATTCTCCTTTTTCATTTTCATTTCTCCTTGAAAATACATCCCAGGGGAGCTTGAAGCATCCCTCTACAACGCCTAGATTTCATTCTGTCCATATGGGCAACGATTTCTTTGCATTTCCTCCTCCATCGCCCGACTCGGACTAGTAATCTAGATCCAGGTATCGCGGGTTGTAGTTAGTCATTTCCTGTTTTAAGTTTTGTTTTGTAAGCCTAATAAGGCTAGTAGTTTACCTATGTTGCTGTAGTAGCTGACTGACATAGCTCCCATGTACTTCTTGTCATGATACTTGTAGGGAGATATCCCTTGTATTATGACAATTTTAGTTTAATGAAATGCATGATGCTTTTCGACTTGTTATGTGAATGTTTGTGTTGTGCTTTGGGCTTAATGTAGCCGAAATTTGTGGAATAAAATGCATGCCGTTTCATTTCGCTGTAAGGTATTGTCCCTAGATTGGGAGTATTGTAACTCCCGGGATTCAGCCTACAAATTGATTTTTATCCCAACCCACCCTCCTACCAAGCATGCCACTTCCAATTCCGCTATGGGACTAAGAATGCAGTTCCATTTGATACAACTAAAAGCTACTGGCCACATAGACCCTTGGCGTTTTGGACTTAGAGATAACGCTCCTAGATTTGAAAGATCTGACGAGATAGGAGAATCCAATTCCATTTAGAAAATCTTGACCCTAAGCAATAGAATAATTCTCTATAGTAGAAATGGTATGGAACCATTTAACGTATAAAGTGTAAGGCCTATATATGTTAAGGGATCGTAGGTTAGATTTGGTTGAAGTAGAACCTTATTCTTTCGATAGATCCCCTTATGACTTATAGACTTCTGTTGTTGCCCATAGGAAGGAACCATTCACTCTCAGGGAACATTTATAAATCCCTCAGATTGAACTTAGAATGTACTAGCACGCCCCTTAGAATTGCCTTCCCCAAGGGCTTATTGCATTCGGGAACACGGAATGAAGGAACTACACGTAAGCGATGTATTCGCGGTTTGAATCGACTTCTTAATCCTAGTGGTTACCAATAAATCCAATGCTCTGATCAAGCAGAAGATCGGCATCGACTCGGATTAAGAATTGAGACAATGAATCTTCTGTTCTAGCTAGACAGAAAGTCTATGTACCCGGCTCAGACCCACTATACTACTTTTCTTCCGTGTTGGCTCGACCACATATAACCAAACGGGATCACATTGCCTTTGGAAAATGGCGAGGACTTAAAGCCAGTAGAGAATTCGACATCTTGCCACCAAGTCATACCTACCCCTGAACTTAACCACAATAGAGATTAGGCTCATCTCTATGATCATAGATACCAATGCCATAGAACGCATCATTAGCAAGGAAAACCATGTAGAGAAAGGTTGTTTCCATTTTAGATTAAGGATAGCCCCTAAGTTGCGCCTCGTTCTGATATACGGATCGATGCAAAGATTCTTGGACTTTAAGTAGAACCAAGTTTTAAGGGGGGTAGAACGTATTAAGTCCAATCCAGTTAAGATTAGTCAACACTGCTGTTCGATCAGTGTGGCGCAGCGGAAGCGTGGTTGGCCTCTTCCCCACTGGCCCAAGATCGAAACATTTGATTTAGGTTATATGTACGGTTAGGTTATTAAATAGGATTTGAACCTTCCTTAGAGAAAGTACTCCTTGCCCTTCGCCAATGTCGCGGATGACATTGTGTTTTAAGGGGGGTAGATTGTAACACCCCAGATTTTGGCCAATCTGAGATTTGACGTCCTTAGGCAATGGGTCAACTAAACACCTGGAAAATCGCTCAGAACCCAATTTCATAGCCAAAGAAACCACTTAGGATTAATTCCTATGGAAATTAAGTGTAAGTCAGCTAGCGCAACGCTGGAGTAGCTGGGAAATAGTCCCTGATCACTTTAAATACGTTCTACAAGACCCAAATCGAGTAGAACCAATGACTCTATAATACTCTATAACCTCGGATCAAACTCTAAACCGGTTTGTTCTCTGGACCGCTTTGAAATTTTGTATTGGATCTAGACCGTGCGTCGAAAGTCCGATACCTCCTATCTTAGACCGTTAGAACCGCCTAGCTGGACTTGACACTCATTTCGAAAATCAAGTCAAACCGATAATCACAGGCCATTTCATTGAGCCCGGACCGAAGAGAGTGTGAATAAGGACAGAATTGGAATTTCAAATTCAAATCTGGCACACGACTTGACGCGTCAGTATTGAGCGTTCTGGCCGTCAGAATTCAGCCAGATTACACCCTCAGATCAGGAGAAATTTCTATTTTATATCATGAGACTTTCAGCCCTGATCTACGTGCGGTGATCGCTGAACTGAAACTGGTCTGCCACGTGCGATCTGCGGACCCAGCCGGACTGAAACTTAATACGTGCTAGATCTGGTACGCGTGAGCTTAAGTCCGATCGCATTCGACCAGGGGACCACCATAAAGCATCGTTTGGACCGAAACAGCCCCGATTTGGTTACCCCTCAAGTGAAACTTGTTCCCGAGCCTATTTCGGGCAAGTTTGGGCTTATAAAAGGACTTGAAACCCTCACTCCTCTCTCCCATCCGAATTTGCAAAAACCCTAGATTGGGAGAGAGAAAAGGTGAGAGTTTGTGAGAGAAGGTGGGAGAGATCTTCCTGCCACCTGCTGCTGTTGCTGTACGTGCTTAGGCAACGCACTCCGATCACTTTCCCGGCGATTCCTCCGCGTTTTCAGGTAAGAAAAACCCTAGAAAGTTGCTGATTTGATGTTTCTTCCGTTCCATAGCTTGATAGTTAGTAAATCTCGTAAATTAGGTTCTCTCATCGCCGTAGAGGAAGCGTATACGCTCCGTTCGAATTTCAACATCCATAAGAGACAAGGTGCGGATTTTAGACGCTTTAATTGACTGTTTCCAAAGCTTTCAATGTCGTTTAATAGTAGATTATCGACGGCAAAGCCGTTTGACATGTACAGCTTGCTGTCCATTTCCTGTTTCGTAAACTAACGAAGAATATGAGATTTAGGGCATTTTAGTCATTTGTAGGAAGTACTGTTTTCATGCATATTTTGCTGATGTGATTGGCATGGTTTGTTGTCACATTAGGGAGTTAGGAATGCGTGCACAATTAGTTTGGCGAAGAGATTCGCCTAGTTGCGCACTTTGGGTCGACATACCATATGTAGACTTAAGTGTGTAGTGTATGTGTTTGTATAAATGTTTGTATTAGTATGTATTGAATTAAATGATGTTATGTGATAGTTTGAGATTGATTTCTCAGTTAATATGCTGACCTAAATGATTTCCTACATGTTGACCATATGCATGATTTCATTACATGCATGGAATGTATGTGTTTGAAGATTTTCTTAAGTTGAATGTTATAACATGTGTTAACATGCTCACATGATTGTATTTCAATTCCAATACTCTTACATAAACTGCTGATGTGATTCCATAAGTGTTTGGGACTAGACTTAGTCCAGGAATTCGGTAACCGAGCGAATTTGTGGCTGACTGGTTATAGCCACGAACGACGCGTCGATAAACGCGATTCGTGTTCGGAGTTGGCGGCAGTGGTTAGGCCACGCGAAGTGTTTTACACACTTCATGTCGTTCGACTTGAGATGCGATCGAGCTAGTCGAGCCCGTCAAGTAATCCGACTGGCCGATGTATGTTCACCTTGTATGAGTCATAACTGAACCTAGGGTACTGAACTTACCATTGTAAACCCTGTTAACCATGGTACCTTGATCCACGAAGACTCATGAGCCGGGCATGGTGGTATGGGACACCGTGGTCGAGCTGTCGGCCTACGATGGGGCCACAAACCTCCCCGTAGTGACCAGTGAGCACCTAGACTCGTGAGCAGATTATGGTGGTATGGGACACTATATTCTAGCTGTCGGCCTAACTGATCAGGCGACGAGTCCTTTGTAGTGACTGCGAGCGTATTCTGAGTCCACTGGAGGCGACGACCCTTCCGTTGCAGTAGAGTACAGTAGGCCTGTATTGATAAGGTGATGGGGGAGCAGTGCAATGAGTGCGTGCAACAGCCCTGGCAGCCCTTGCAGCGACCTACAAAATATACATCGTATGCGATTACTAGGAGTGACGACCCTAGATAGGATCTGTGTTGGGATTGATACAAGGGAAGTACCTTAGTTTCCCAATCATGCTGTCTGAATGGACTAATAACAACTCGAAAATCATATCACCATAGCATTGCATGTGCCTGGAAGATGTGGAGCACTCTAGGGAGTGTGGCATGCCGCGGTCGTAAGATGTTGCCGTATGAGGGAGATCGTCGGTGAGGGCATACATCACGTCATGTCATAATTGCATTAACAACAGTATTAGGAATGTTTGAATTACTGCTTTACTATTATCGCATGATTGATTTGAGAACATGTTAATCCTTGCTCTATTATTCCACTGAGTTAGCTACTCACTCCCACGTTACGGGATGGTGTTCCTGGACACCCACCAGACCCTTTTGTGATTGCAGATGATGGTGCGGCCTGCGAGGCGGAGCCGGACTTGATGATGATGAGGAGGATCTCTCCTTTATGCGTGTTCTGATTGACGGGATTACAGGGAGGTTGATTAGATACTTTGACACTTGTCATTTTATATTTTTAGTGCACTCATGTATATTCGTTTTGTCTACTTTTGGAGTATACGTGTATGTATATAACCTGGTAACATATCCACACTCTGGAGGCATACAACAGTTTATATATGTTATACATACTATCACAGTCTTCCGATTGTTAATTTAACTGTCTCTGGAGTATGATATGTTGTTCTAGCTTAATCTCACTCATGTTTAATGCGTTATCACAGACAACATTCAATCATACATATGAATGAAATCTGTACTTCCTACAAATGACTAAAATGCCCTAAATCTCATATTCTTCGTTGATTTACGAAACAGGAAACGGCGTTGCCGTCGATAATCTACTATTAAACGACATTGAAAGCTTTGGAAACAGTCAATCGAAGCGTCTAAAATCCGCACCTTGTCTCTTATAAACGTGTCGTTTCGAACGGAGCGTATACGCTTCGTCTACGACGAATAGAGAACCTAATTTACGAGCTATATCAGTTTACATGCTATGGAACGGAACGAATGCCAAATCAGCATCTTATTAGGGTTATTTCTTACCTGAAAACGTGGAGAAATCATTGGCCAGGTGATTAGAGCACGTGGCTTAACCACTTGCAGCATTTGGCACAAGCAGCAAGGAATTCTCTCCCACCTTCTCTCACAAACTCTCACCTTTTCTCTCTCCCAATCTAGGATTTTTTGCAAATTCGGATGGGAGAGAGGAGTGAGGGTTTCAACCCTTTTTATAAGCCCAAACTTGTTCGAAATAGGCTCGGAAACAAGTTTCACTTGAGGGGTAACCAAATCGGGGCTGTTTCAGTCCAAAAGGACATTTCTGGTGGTCCCCTGGCTGAATGCGTCGGACTTAAGCTCATGCATATTGGATCTAGCATACATCAAGTTTTCAGTTCGGCAGGGTTCGCAGATCGCACGTGGCAGTCCAGTTTCAATTCAGCGGTCACCGCACGTAGATCAGTTCTGCAAATCTCATGATATGAAATAGAAATTTTTCCTGATCCGAGGGTGTAATTTGGCTGAATTCTGACGGTCAGAATGTTTAATACTGACACGTCAAGTCGTGTGCCAGATTTGAATTTGAAATTCCAATTCTGTCCCTAGTCGCACTCTCTTCAGTCCGGGCTCAATGAAATAGCCTGTGATTATCAGTTGGACTTGATTTTTGAAATGATTATCAAGTCCAACTAGGCGGTCCTAACGGTCTAAGATAGCAGATATCGGACTTTCGACGCGCGGTCTAGATCCAATATAAAATTTCAAAGTGGTCCAGAGAACAAACTTGCTTAGAGTTTGATCCGAGGTTATAGAGTATTATAGAGTCATTGGTTCTACTCGATTTGGGTCTTGTAGAACGTATTTAAAGTGATCAGGGACTAATTTCCAGCTACTCTAGCGTCGCGCTAGCTAACTTGTGCTTAGTTTCTAAAGGAATTAATCCTAAGTGGTTTCTTTGGCTATGAAATTGGGTTCTAAGCGATTTTCCAGGTGTTTTAATTGACCCACTGCCTAAGGACGTCAAATCCCATATTGGCCAAAATTTGAGGTGTTACAACAATCGGAATCGATAATTAGTGTTGATGAGAATGGGCCGAACAAGGCCTAAGGGAAGGTCATAACGTGGACATTAAACCATCATTGCCCATCAATGTAGATATTTAACCAACATTGCTCCCAAGTAGTGGCCCACATAGAGCCAAATATATAGTGGGTCTAAGATCTCACACAAAGGGCTAATATACATCGTAATGGGCCGAAAATATATCACAATGGGCCACGACATATGGGCCATAAGTACATAACAGGTGGGTGTCAAATATACATCACAAGTGAGCCTTGGACATGCAGCAAGTGGGATACTCATCACAGCTGAGCCTACTAGTGATCTAGCCAAAGAACGGCCTAGATAACATACACATCACGGTGGGTCGTATCACTGGGTCGCACCAATGGGCCCCATATACAACAAGTGGGCTACATCAATGGGCTACACTAATAGTCCTAATACATAATAAGTGGGTTGCATCAATGGACCACACTAATGGGCCTCATACACTTTAAGTGGGCTGCATCAATGGACCGCACTAATGGGCCTCATACACAACAAGTAGGTCGCATTAATGGGCCTCAAATACATCACATCAGGCCTTTCTAAATGGGCCCAAAATACATCACATCGAGCCCTATCAAATGGGCCACAACAACTACACCATTCATTCATCTATAAAGATCATTTTGGACATTATCCGAACAATGAATGATATACAAAGATCATCTGGACCATACCAAAAATAAAGTGGTGATAGTGTTCAAAAGGTCAATTGGGCCATATCACAAATAGCAGTGGAGACAATGACTCCCACTGCACAAAATTTTACATGGGCCATCATAGCATATATTTTTCGTCTAGTCTATTCGTAAGTCACAAGGACCTGAACCAACTTGAGAAATAAATATCATATTGGTCCAAAACTCCTGTGACCCAAAAAGGGATTCAATGGTAGACGTCCATTCTCTACTGCTTTTGACAGTGTGGTCCACTCGATAACTAGATCTGTTTTATTTTTATTTTTATCCCAAGCCCTGAGACGAGTTGATCAAATGGATAGACGGTTAGGATGAATCACATACATCAAGGTGGGGTCCACGTACGTGGCCCATCACGTCAGAGGGATGGACGGTTAGATGAAACACATCGCTTGTGGGGTCCACCTTAATAGGTGATGTCAAGATAGCAGCTATATGGTTGTTGTGTTGGTGGGCCAGCCACCTGCTACCGCTAGAGGATAGATCCCAACCATCCAACTGTTGTCCACTAAAATGGATGAACAAAGGTAAATGGCATCTTCAAAGACTGATATCAAGTAATCAAAACCGTCTGATTAGTATCATCTGCAAACTGTCTGATCAGGTAATCAAAATCGTTCCCACGTGGTGTGGCCCCACCACAATATATATATATATCATATGTATCATTGCCCACCAGATATTGACTATTATACATACTATCACAGTCTTCCGATTGTTAATTTAACTGTCTCTGGAGTATGATATGTTGTTCTAGCTTAATCTCACTCATGTTTAATGCGTTATCACAGACAACATTCAATCATACATATGAATGAAATCTGTACTTCCTACAAATGACTAAAATGCCCTAAATCTCATATTCTTCGTTGATTTACGAAACAGGAAACGGCGTTGCCGTCGATAATCTACTATTAAACGACATTGAAAGCTTTGGAAACAGTCAATCGAAGCGTCTAAAATCCGCACCTTGTCTCTTATAAACGTGTCGTTTCGAACGGAGCGTATACGCTTCGTCTACGACGAATAGAGAACCTAATTTACGAGCTATATCAGTTTACATGCTATGGAACGGAACGAATGCCAAATCAGCATCTTATTAGGGTTATTTCTTACCTGAAAACGTGGAGAAATCATTGGCCAGGTGATTAGAGCACGTGGCTTAACCACTTGCAGCATTTGGCACAAGCAGCAGGGAATTCTCTCCCACCTTCTCTCACAAACTCTCACCTTTTCTCTCTCCCAATCTAGGATTTTTTGCAAATTCGGATGGGAGAGAGGAGTGAGGGTTTCAACCCTTTTTATAAGCCCAAACTTGTTCGAAATAGGCTCGGAAACAAGTTTCACTTGAGGGGTAACCAAATCGGGGCTGTTTCAGTCCAAAAGGACATTTCTGGTGGTCCCCTGGCTGAATGCGTCGGACTTAAGCTCATGCATATTGGATCTAGCATACATCAAGTTTTCAGTCCGGCAGGGTTCGCAGATCGCACGTGGCAGTCCAGTTTCAATTCAGCGGTCACCGCACGTAGATCAGTTCTGCAAATCTCATGATATGAAATAGAAATTTTTCCTGATCCGAGGGTGTAATTTGGCTGAATTCTGACGGTCAGAATGTTTAATACTGACACGTCAAGTCGTGTGCCAGATTTGAATTTGAAATTCCAATTCTGTCCCTAGTCGCACTCTCTTCAGTCCGGGCTCAATGAAATAGCCTGTGATTATCAGTTGGACTTGATTTTTGAAATGATTATCAAGTCCAACTAGGCGGTCCTAACGGTCTAAGATAGCAGATATCGGACTTTCGACGCGCGGTCTAGATCCAATATAAAATTTCAAAGTGGTCCAGAGAACAAACTTGCTTAGAGTTTGATCCGAGGTTATAGAGTATTATAGAGTCATTGGTTCTACTCGATTTGGGTCTTGTAGAACGTATTTAAAGTGATCAGGGACTAATTTCCAGCTACTCTAGCGTCGCGCTAGCTAACTTGTGCTTAGTTTCTAAAGAAATTAATCCTAAGTGGTTTCTTTGGCTATGAAATTGGGTTCTAAGCGATTTTCCAGGTGTTTTAATTGACCCACTGCCTAAGGACGTCAAATCCCATATTGGCCAAAATTTGAGGTGTTACAACAATCGGAATCGATAATTAGTGTTGATGAGAATGGGCCGAACAAGGCCTAAGGGAAGGTCATAACGTGGACATTAAACCATCATTGCCCATCAATGTAGATATTTAACCAACATTGCTCCCAAGTAGTGGCCCACATAGAGCCAAATATATAGTGGGTCTAAGATCTCACACAAAGGGCTAATATACATCGTAATGGGCCGAAAATATATCACAATGGGCCACGACATATGGGCCATAAGTACATAACAGGTGGGTGTCAAATATACATCACAAGTGAGCCTTGGACATGCAGCAAGTGGGATACTCATCACAGCTGAGCCTACTAGTGATCTAGCCAAAGAACGGCCTAGATAACATACACATCACGGTGGGTCGTATCACTGGGTCGCACCAATGGGCCCCATATACAACAAGTGGGCTACATCAATGGGCTACACTAATAGTCCTAATACATAATAAGTGGGTTGCATCAATGGACCACACTAATGGGCCTCATACACTTTAAGTGGGCTGCATCAATGGACCGCACTAATGGGCCTCATACACAACAAGTAGGTCGCATTAATGGGCCTCAAATACATCACATCAGGCCTTTCTAAATGGGCCCAAAATACATCACATCGAGCCCTATCAAATGGGCCACAACAACTACACCATTCATTCATCTATAAAGATCATTTTGGACATTATCCGAACAATGAATGATATACAAAGATCATCTGGACCATACCAAAAATAAAGTGGTGATAGTGTTCAAAAGGTCAATTGGGCCATATCACAAATAGCAGTGGAGACAATGACTCCCACTGCACAAAATTTTACATGGGCCATCATAGCATATATTTTTCGTCTAGTCTATTCGTAAGTCACAAGGACCTGAACCAACTTGAGAAATAAATATCATATTGGTCCAAAACTCCCGTGACCCAAAAAGGGATTCAATGGTAGACGTCCATTCTCTACTGCTTTTGACAGTGTGGTCCACTCGATAACTAGATCTGTTTTATTTTTATTTTTATCCCAAGCCCTGAGACGAGCTGATCAAATGGATAGACGGTTAGGATGAATCACATACATCAAGGTGGGGTCCACGTACGTGGCCCATCACGTCAGAGGGATGGACGGTTAGATGAAACACATCGCTTGTGGGGTCCACCTTAATAGGTGATGTCAAGATAGCAGCTATATGGTTGTTGTGTTGGTGGGCCAGCCACCTGCTACCGCTAGAGGATAGATCCCAACCATCCAACTGTTGTCCACTAAAATGGATGAACAAAGGTAAATGGCATCTTCAAAGACTGATATCAAGTAATCAAAACCGTCTGATTAGTATCATCTGCAAACTGTCTGATCAGGTAATCAAAATCGTTCCCACGTGGTGTGGCCCCACCACAATATATATATATATATATATATATATATATATATATATATATATCTATAAGACAAACATCTGGTGGGTCCCACATGGGGCCACCTCACAAGTATGATATATATTAGATTATATTATATATCTTACACACACACACACACACACACCAGATATTAATCCAATGTGCTAGATGCAATCCACAGTGGGATCCCACCGTCCCTGATGGATGGTGGATATGATACATACCTCATGATGGAGGCCCATAGACTCCTACTGACATCCATCCCAGCAGCTATATAGGTGGGATTTCCACCGTCTAGATATATGGACAGTGTGGATTTAAATATAAATCATGGTGGGTACATGTATGGATGACTGTCCACATAAAATTTGAATCTGCTTTATAGTCTGGATGACGTGGATATACTTCACGCCATTAGGGTGGGTCCCATGTCCAGGTGTGGACTGTGTGGATATTCAACACATCATCAACATGACCCATGCCCAGACCCTGATGGATGACATGTGGATGAAACACATGCCTCATGTGAAACTCACAGAACTTGTTGACATCAATTCATCAGCAAGGTGCTGCTGCCGTCTAGCAGATGGATGGCCCAGACACATCGTATGCATGATGTGGGTCTCATTAGATGGACGGTGTTGATAACACATCAAGGTGGGTCCACGTGGTGGCCTTTCACTGCATTAGATCAACTGATATTTGTGTTTTTCTTTCATCTAGCCTATCCATCTGATCAGGTGGGCCCAACACGTGGATGGTCTGGATCAGGTGGGCCACACTCCATCACATAAGAGAGAGAGAGAGAGAGAGAGAGAGACAATGTAGATGAGGGACCCCGCCACTATGGGCCCCTCTTAGATCACATCATATACATCAAAGTGGGTCCCATCATAAGTGGGCCCTATATCAAGATCATAATCTAGAGTTACGAACACCCACCTTTGATTTCCTTTTTCTTCTTCCTCCAATGCGATCTAGAGCTACAAGGGGTGCGATTCAACGGTCGAGATGGACTTTGGATGGTGGGGATGGGAGGTAGGAAGGTGGGCCATACTAAGCTTTCTCATGGACCTTGGGTGTGGGTTGCTCCCATGGATCTTGGGAGAAAATAAATAAATAAATAAATAAGAGGGAGTTGAGAGAGAGATGATGTGAGTGATGGAGTGATGGGCAGAGGGATGGGTGAAGTGATGGAGAAGTTGACTTTTGGGGATGGGTATTGTACTTAAAATTTGAATGATGGGTTGATGTGACATATCGTAGAGATTCCCTCGGTATTTGCAACGCGTGACATTTTCCTTGAACGGAATGCGGGTCCACATCTCTTGGCCCAGGTATCGCCTCGGTGTGCAAGATGCATCGTCGGAACCGCGGTGACGATGCAGTCGCTACGGTACAACTCTTGGGTCAAGCCGACTCTGATATACTGAACACGACTCAGGATCGTACGCAGACATCGAGTACAGGTTGAGGGTTGCTGGAATTTGACCGGAAGGATCGTGGAAGCCTACTGAATGACACGGACTATGATACGAGCCTTACACCTTGGGCATGGTTGAGTGATGGAATCACTTCTATTCTTCACAAATCTCTCATGATATTTGTTGGATCAGTATATCCTGTTGTTTACCATTTTCCCCTATACATGGTCAAGTGATTGAATCACTTCCAATCTTCACAACGTTCATCTGTTGAGAATTAGATCAATGGAGATTCAGACCTGATCTTATTGAATATCTTCTAATTAGATAGGATAAGACTCCTATTCCAATTGTGTGCCTTGAATTGAATAAGGAAGCATCCTAATAGCTACAAGTGGATCTGTAATGCCTTAAAAATCGTGGGTCGAGTAAAGCTTAACTCTCGAGTTTCAACGCATCACTTATACAACATAGATAATGATGTTTAAATGTTGTCCATATTAGTGCATTAAACATGAGTGAGATTATACTAAATCAGCATATCATACTCTTGAGATAATTAAGTTAAGCAAGCGAAAGACTGAGATAGGTATATAAAGTAAATAAGTGTTTCTCAATCCCCAGAGTATGAGTATGTTACCAGGCTGAATATATACATGTATTGTTCTAAAATTTACAAAATACAAAATGTAAGTGCCCAACTAATCCCTATAGTCCCTGTAATCTCGTCGATCAATACATGGTTTACATAGACTCACCTGATAGTTGAACATAGGAGAATTCCTCCTCGTCGTCTATGAAATCCTAATTAGCAGCATAGACATCATTGCCATCTGCATCTAGAACAGAGTTTGGTTGGTGTTTTAAAACATTATCCCAGAGTAGAAGTGAGTGATTAACTCAGTGGTACTATAAGGTAAAGGTTAACATGTTATCAATTCGGTCAAGCAGTAATGATAAAGTAATACAGCAATCATATCTTAAGTACTCATGTTAATGTAGGAATGATATGCATAATAATGCATGCCCTCTCCTGCACACTCTCAGCGACTTTATCTCACGATCATGCATGCAACTCCCACTATTCACTTCCTCACAAAAGCACATGCAGTGCAGTGCATGGTCGTGTTAACTAAGTACTTAATTAGGCTTATTCATACAGTAAATTCGGAAAGCTAAGGTACCTCCCTTTATATCATTTACCAAAATGATTATCCATCTAGGGTCATCAATCCTAGTTAATTATATATGATAGGCAAGTTATAAGGCAACATCACCCCTGATTTGAAAAGCAGTGGATAAGCAAGTTCACGAGTTTACACTCGAGGTCATTACGGAAGGCTCGTCACCGTCAGCATAGACCTATTTTATACTCGAGGTCACTACGAGAGGCTCGTCACCTGATCATAGGCCGACAGCTCGAATACAGTGTCTCATATCATTGTATTCGGCTCACGTGTTTGGGTTATTTACTGGTCACTACAGGGAGGCTCATCACCCCAGTGTAGGCCGACATCTCGACCACGGTGTCCCATACCACCATGCCCAACTCATGAGTCTTGGCGGATCGTGGTACCAAGGTTAAATGGGCTTTACATTGGTAAGTGGTACCGTAGATTCAAGCAATGACATCCATACATGGTAAACATACAATAGGCCAATCGGGTTACTTGACAAGTTTGATTCATACGAGTGCATACTAAATTAATCGATATGGAGTGTGCACACACTCCTCGTAGCCTAACCACTATTGATAATCAACGTACGACTCGAATTCACCGAACGTATTTGTTGTGGTGAGACTAGTTCAGCCACCCGATCGGAAATGGTTACCGATTTTCTGGACTACGTATTAGTCCCAATCATACTCAAATATAATAGGCATTCATATGTGATAGTCAAAATAACATTTAAGAACCAATTCAAATATAATTCTCATTCGGGCATTTTAACAACCATATTGCACATGTTATCATATATAGGCATTTCATCCATAAATCACGTAGTAGCAAGATAGGTTACATGAAGAAAAATGTAACTATAGATAAGGTAAGTAAGAATCCTATCTCAACACCCTCATTAAATACATTTCAACAAGCCATTTCTTATTCAGATATTTTATCAAACACTTAGACTACACATTTCAAAATACATGTAATAAATTAGTTATAACATATATTGTGGCAAATCCTTTCACATAGGAGTTGTCATACGTACAACAAACATGAATTTTAGATTAATAGTCATGGCAAGCATAAATTATAATTTCTTATTTATTCAAACATTTCAACAAACACATGGAATGCATTTATTATACAACCTAGTTTACACATACATGATATATCGAAAACGTCATAACTTAGATCATATGACAGCAATCAAGTCAGATATAAATCTTTGCTGACATTGAAAGCCTTGAAAACTATAACCTAAACGTTTATAGTACACACGTTTCATCGGTACGCTTGTTACGAACTCAGTTCGTACACCACGTCTTTGTCTATGGCATAAAAACTACCTAAACATTGAAATAGGTTAGCTATTTCATTGATTTCTGTATTTGGATTTCTAAAATAGATTAGAGTTAATATTTCTTACCCAAAAATAGAGTTGAAATGAGTTGAGTAGCTAGACATAAAGGCGATTCGATGAGTGGAGTAGCAGAACAGGAGTATTATAGTAAACTCCAAGGATCTCCCTTCGATCTTCACTCTTTTCTCTCCTTTTCTCTCCTCTTTCCTAGGGTTAGAGAAAATTCGTATGGGGTAGGACTGAGGTGGTTTAAGGTCCTTATATAGGCCCAGAACTGATGTCAATGGTCCCAAGGCCATGGTATACTTAGGTTATAGCCAAAGGGTGTCTGTTTTGGGCAAACAGGACTCATCTGGAGGCCCGTTTCTCACCTAAGTCATGGAGTAAATTCCCTGAAAATGGATCCACGACAAGACTGTGTTTATGGTGTGATCTGACAAACAGATTAGTCATAAAGGACCCTAATCAGATCAACGGTCGTCGTTCCTCGATCAGGGCCACAAGTTACTAACTTGTGTAGAGAAATTTCTTTGATCTAAGGGTATAGTTTGGTCAGAATCTGACTATCTGAAACCTTCAATTTTTTCCGCAAATGAATAGTCCAAATCACTTAAGTTTGAGTTTATTTTCTAAAGATATTCGCGTTTCTCACACACTTTGTTTAGGGCTTAAGTTGTACGCTTCTAGATACTATTTGGGTTCGATTCCCGCGATGCTTGTCAAGCCCAGTATGACAATCATAACTTTATAGTTTTTCCTTAATCGGACTTTCGATACGTGGTCTAGGTCTGTTACAGAGTTTCAATGCGCTCTCGAGAGTAACTAGGTTTTGAGATTGCTCCTAGGTTCTTAGGTAATCTTGAGTTAGCGATTCTAATGGTTTTGGATCTTACAATTCGTATAGATAGTGGTTCAAGCTAATTCCACTAGTGATTGAGTTTAGTACTTAATTAATTTTCATCTAATTACTTAAAGATTCGATTCTTAGTGATTTCTGCCTGAGGTGATACTCGGGTCTATGTATAGAATTTTTTGAGATGCTATAGGATCGTTGGAATCCCTAGTTCCCACTTATAAATTACTTAAATTTCTTAATAAACACTTCACAATTACTCTCTCTATTTTCCTAATTTAGGTTAGATCTTCTCATATTTTTTATTCTAATTACTTTCAGAATAGGCACACAAGATTAGTCCCTGTGGATTTGACCTCGGTCTCACTAGGATTATTATTACATCGCGACCATGCACTTGTTTTTGGCGCCGTTGCTAGGGATTAACGGCTGTGTTTTTCTAAGATTAAACGATTTTGGAATTAGGTTAAGATTAAGGTTTTTCTATTTTTTATTTCTACGATTAGGGTTTTTGAATTATTTTAGAAACTAACTTAACTTTCTATTTTTAGGGTTAGAAACTTTCTATTTCTAGTTTTGGAACTTTCCTAATTTGTTTTAGAAACTAATTTTTTTCCAAACTTTCATTTTCCTTTCTTTCTTAGATCTAATTTCTAATTTTAGTTTAGAAACTTTCTATTTTCTGTTTTTAGAAACTTTCTAATTTTAGAATTTTTATTTTTACAAACTGACATGTTTTGTTTTATTTTACAGGATTTTAATTAGGAACTTCTAATATGGTAACTTCTTTCTAATTCCCTCTCTCTTTCTATTTCTAGATTCTATTTCCTTTCTCTTTTAGGTTTAGGTTAGAGTTTGAAATTGAGGACTGAGAGTGTTTCATGCCCAAGTGGGTCCGTGACAACACTTAACATCTTCTGAGTGAAGGAGGATTGGTTGAGGGGTTATCTATCCATAATATGATTAGACACTAGATTAGACACTACTTGAGATCCTCAGAGTTAATTGAAGTGATGGGTGTAAATTAACTGGTCAATCAATCGGGAAGACAACCTCAACCTCAGGTTGACGAAGTCTAGGATGAGAATGAGGTGCATCAATCACCCCCGCCTCATACCTTACGAGACTACTGACAACCGGCGAGGGTGAGCACCCCTTCATGCATGGTTCTCCCAGAAAATACGAGACATATGGATATCAATCCAGTACTAATCCAACTCCTTCCAAAATTTAATGGACTTGAATATAAAATTCCATATTTGCACTTGAAAGAGTTTGATGAGATTATAGCTGTCATGCCTGTATCCTAGTCTGTATCATTTTGTAGACTATTTTGATCTTCCCTGTCAAATTCTAGTGACTCACGACCTGTAGTTGACATTTGTGCGGGATCCTAAGTCGTATCTCGTAGATCTCAGTTAGCTCAACTCGAAACTTGTACCCTTGTGACTGTGCCATCACCGTTGTTCTAACGCTTCATCTTGCAGATGCGATACCCCGGCCAGGAGATGTGGGCCCGCGTTTATCTTAAAGAAACACCGTGCATTTGTAATCTCGAGAGAATCTCTACTAAATGTCAAATCAATCAATCAATGTACAAGTCAAGTACATATCCCATCACACCCATCCCTCTCTCACCCAAAGTCAAAGTAACCCATGCTTAGCCCATTCCTTTCTTACCAAAAGTCAAGAGAACCCATCCCTTTTCATCCCATCACCACTCTTCCCTCTCTCATTTCTCATTTCATTCCAAGCAAATCCCAAGAGAGGACCATCCAAGCTCTAAGGAGAGCTTTGTGTGTGGCCCACTTCCTACCCCTAAAATCCCATCTCCACCCTTCAATCCTCATCTTCCTCCATTAAATTTGAAGCTTAGGAGCGAAGGAGTCCATGGAGGATAGAAGAAACAGAATCGATGGGTGTTTATAGGTTTAGATTATGCTTTTGGTGATGGACCAAGTGGAGCCCATTGATTGATGGTGTGGATCTTATTTGGGACCCCCCTTTGATGTATGTTTTGTAACCTTGAGGAGCCCATAGTGGCAGGGTCCCTCCATCTCATCGAACTCTCTCTCTCTTTTGATGTGTGGCCCACCTATTGATACATGTATTTTATCCATGCCATCCAATCATGCGGGACCCACGTTCATCAGGTTGCTTCTCATCCAGACCGTCTGATCACTGGACATCCAACGTGCCTGGATGGGTGAGGGATAACATAAATCCCAGCTTTATTCAAGTTGGTGGGCTACCACATGGACCCACCAGTTGTATATATTTTATCTTGACCATCCAGGTCACGTGGGACCCACCACCGTATATGTGTTGTAGATCCTGGCCGTCCCTCCTGGATGGGCCTGGACATGGAAAAACACGAACATCAGCTTGATCTGATGCCGTGGGCCACGATGACGTAGACCCACCTTGGTATGTGTTATATCATCACTATCCAAGTGAATGAGACAGATCTAAAACTCAGATGGTCCCACACATGGTGCACGTGCATGAAATCCAGGCCGTGCAAATTATGTGGGCCAGGCTGAGATGTATATGTTAGGTCCACACCGTCCAGATGGCTGGACGGTGGGCCATACCATGATGTATGTGTTATATCTCAACCGTCCATCCAGGGATGAAGTAGATTCAAATCTCAGGTGGAGTAATTAGTACGTCGGATTCCACCATGATGTATGGATTTTCATCCACTCTGTCCATCCATGCAAGGCCACGTTGGTGACACGTGTGGTCACTAGATGTGGGGCCCACCTGGGCCCATGTGCTGCCTCTAGCACCTGGGGCCCACTAGATGATGTGTTGTATCCACATCATCCAATTCATGGACAGTGAAAGCTGATTGGCTGGAGTACCTACACCAGCTATTAGCTGTTGTACTGACATCAGCAAATGGGACCCACCACTGTTGTACATACGTCATCAAGTTCTGTGGGTCCCACGTATGATATATGTGTTATCCACACCGTCCATATACAGAACGGGTGGGGCCCACCTTCATTGTATTGCATCTGCACCATCCTGACATTTGGACGGTGCTATGTCACCATGATGTATACATTTTATCCACGCCATTCATCTGTTTCATGTCCACACTGTGCATCCATAGCACGATGTATGTGTTTTATTCCAACCGTCTATCAGGTGGACCACGCTACAAAGATTAGTGGAGAATGAACGTTTACCGTTGAAATCCTGTTTAGAATCAAAGAAGTTCTAGATCAAAATGATATTTGTTTTTCATCCTAAAATAGGTCTTTGTGACCATATGAACATATTGGATGGAAAATAAACGCTATGGTGGGCCTGTGGAGTTTTAACAGTGGAAATCATTATCTCCACTGTTATTGTGGTTCAGTCTAGATGATCTTTCGATACGATTCCTTTTTGGGAATGTATGAGACCCATTGGTGCGGTCCATTGATGGGGCCCACTTAATGTATATGAAGCCCATGGTATGTGGCCCATTGTGATTTATATGATGCCCATTTGATAAGGCCCATTACAATGTTTATATGGCCCATATGGTGAGGCCCAATGTGATGTTTATGCGACCATAAGTGAGGCCCAATTTGATGTTCATATGAGGCCCATGCAATGCGGCCCACTTAATGTAATGTGGCTCGCATATGAGATGCGGCCCATTGTGATGTGTATTAGGCACATGTGATGCGGCCCATTGTGATGTGTATTAGGCACATGTGATGCGGCCCATTGTAATGTATTTGAGACTTAAGTTTGAAGCCCATTGTGATGTGGTTGTGGCCTTGGATGAGGCTTGATGTGTTCTATATGAGCCCTGATGTGTTGTATATGAGGCCCATATAATGAGACCCGATGTGATGTAGCCCACTGGATGTATGCGACCCTTGTGTAAGGCCCATTGAGATTGTATGTGGCCCATTGTGATTGTGTGAGGCCCTTGTGTGAGGCCACGGGCCCGCTATACGTTAGGTTCTATGTGGGCCACTCCTTGGGAGAAATGTTGGTTAAATATCCACATTAATGGGTAATTGTAACACCCCAAAAATCGGAGGTCGGGTAGAAACCCAACTCCCGAGTTCCAGAACGTCACTTATGTAACATAATAATGATAAATGCATGTTGTCTGTAGAATGGCATTAAACAAGATTGTGACTAACCCAAAACAGCGTATCATACTCCAGAGACAGTTAAATTAGCAAGCGGAAGACTGTGATAAATACATAAAATATATAATTGATTGTAAGTCTCCAGAGTGTGAACATGTTACCAGGTTAATTAAATACATGTATACTCTAAAAATGGAAAGAAAAGAATATACATGAGTGCTCCAAAAATATAAAATAATAAGTGTCAAGACGTCTAATTAACCTCCTTGTAATCCCGTCGATCAAAATATGGAGGAGAAGTCCTCCTCATCATCATACAAGTCCAGCTCCGCTTCACAAGCAGCGTCATCATCTGCAACTAAAATAAGGACTGGTGGGTGTCCGGAACACCATCCCGTAACGTGAGAGTGAGTAACTAACTCAGTGACATCATAGAACGGAGATTAACATGTTATCAAATCCATCACGCGATAATGAGAAAGCAAGCAAAACAAACATTCCTAAATACTGTGATTAATGCATGGATGAAATGACATGATGGATGCCCTCACCGACATACTCCCTCATGCAGCACCATCTTATGCCCGTGGTATGCTTTCATTCCTAAGTGCTCCACATCTTCCAGGCACATGCAGTGCGATATGGATAATGATTATCGAGTTGTTATTAGTCCTTTTCATATAGTCAGATTGGCAAACTAGGGTACTTCCCTTATATCATTCCTAAACGAGGATCCTGTCTAAGGTCTTCACTCCTAGTAGTCTCATACGATGATATATTTTTAGGTCGCTGCAAGGGCTGTCAGGGCTGTTGCACGCACTCGTTGCTCCACTCCCCCATCACCTTATCAATACAGGCCTAGTTGTACTCTTGTTGCTACGGAAGGGTCGTCGCCTCACGCTCGAGGTCACTACAAAGGGCTGTCAGGGCTGTTGCTTTCACTCATTGCACCGCTCCCCCATCACCTTATCAGTGTAGACCGATAGAAAGAATATAGTGTCCCATACCACCATAATCTGCTCACGAGTCTGGATTGCTCACTGATCACTACAGGGAGGTTTGTGGCCCCAGCGTAGGATGACAGCTCGACTACGGTGTCTCATACCACCATGCCCGGCTCATGAGTCTTTATGGATCAAGGTACCACGGTTATCAGGGTTATCACTGGTAAGTTCAATACCCTAGGTTCAAGCAGTTTTGACAAATACAAGGTGAATATACAACGGTCAATCGGGTTACTTGATGAGTCCGACTAGCACAAGCGCACGTTGAATCGACCGGCATGAAGTGCACAAGCACTTCGTTTGGCCTAACCACTGCCGACGACTCTAGTACGACTCGGGTTCATCATACACATCCTTCATGGCAATAGAATCCAACCACGAATTCTAAACTGTTACCGACTGCCCGAACTAGAGTATAACCCCAAACACTTGTAATGTGAATCAGTAATCATATGAGATAAAGCACAACATATGCAATTCGACCAAACACAAGTATTTCATATATATAAGGTAAACAATTTAATATAACAAACATGGAGGAATTCATATACAATATCAAATTAGTTGAGAATCCAATCTCAACACTAATCTACAACACCATTTACTCAATCCTTACTAATACATACATTTATACAAACACTTAGACTACACAACTCCAACGTACTCGACGTATGTTGATTTCAACATATAATATGATAGATCCTTATATCAAGGAGATGTCTAATACACAAAAATCATGTTCTTACATTCAAAACATATGGCAGGCATAAATCATGTTGATTTAGGCATTTCAACAAACACTTAGTCTATACACATTAGTCTACATAGCATATGTCGGCCAATATGTCCGTTAGGGGGAATCTCTTCGCCAAACAGATCATACATCCATAACTAGTATAAATACATGGCAAATACCCATGACAATCATATCGGCAAAATACGTATGTATACAGTATTTCCTACAAATACCTAAAATACCCTAAATCTCATATTCTTCGTACGTATTCGGAATGAAAAACGGACAGCATGTTGTACATGTCAAATAGCATTCTTGTCAACAATCTATCATTAAACGACATTGTAAGCTTTGAAAATAGGTAATCTAAGCATCTAAGATCCGCCCCTTTCGCCGTAGAAGCGTAACGAATCGAACAGAAAGTCTACGCTTTGTCAACGGCGATATGACGACCTAATTCACAAGATACATCAGCTACTTCGCTACTTGTATCGAAGGAATCCCTAAAACAGATTGGGGTTAGGGTTTTCTTACCTAGAACGAAGCCAGAGTCGCCAGAAAAGTGTTACAGAAGGGCGGATTTGGCACGTAGAGCAGCAGGGAAGAATCCCTGGAGAAATCTCCAACTTCTCCCTCACTCCTCTCTTTTCTCTCTTCTCTCTCCTAGGGTTTTCTCCATATTTGAATGGGTTAGAAAACTAAGGGTTTAAGGCCCTTTTATAAGTCCAAACATAACCAAAACAGACTTCAGGTGAAGGTATACTTAAGTTATAGTCAAATCGGGCCTTTCCCGATCTAAAAGAGCATTTTGGGAGGTCCCTTAGCCGAACGCGGTCGGACTTAAGCTCGTGGACATTGGATCCTTCTCACATCAAGTTTTTAGTCTGGTAGTGTTCCCAGATCACACGTGACGGACTAGTTTCAGTTCAGCGGTCATGGAGATTCGATCGAGAATTTTAAGTACACTGACCTCAGTGGAAAATGTTCCCTAATCCGAGGGTGTATTTGGGCCAGATTCCGACGGTCTGAATGCTTATACTTAACCCGGAAGTGCAACGTGCCAGATTTATTTAAATCTTATTTAATTTTTATATGAATTTCACTCTTTCTCACACTCCTTGCTCTAGGCTCAGTACAATAGCGACTGGACATCGGTTGGGCTTAATTTTTGAAACGATTGTCAAGTCCAGCTAAGCGGTCATAATGGTCTAAGATCGTAGATATCGGACTTTCGACACGCAGTCTAGATCCAATACAAAGTTTCAAAGGGTTCCTGAAACAAACTGGTTTAGAGTTTGATCCTGGATTTTAGGGTAATATAGCGTCAATGATTCTATAGGTTTTGGGTCTTATAGATCGTATTTAAAGTGGTTGGTGCTAATTTTGCTGGAAGTCTAGTGTAGCGCTGGCTAATTCACGTTAAATTTTTAAAGAATTTGGTTTTAAATGATTTCTTGGCTTTGGAATCGAATTTTGAGAAGCTACCAAGGTGCTATGGTTGACCCATTGCCTAAGGACGTCTAACTCCAGGTTGGAAAAAATCCGGGGTGTTACAATCTACGCCCCATCAAATTAAATTTCATCCCCGAAATTGGCTAAGGGTAATGAATCCCTAGAGAGACCTTCGTATTGGCATTCTAAGGATGGTTCAAATCCTATTTAATGACCTAACTTTACGTATAACCTAAATCAACTTCTTCGATCCTGGTCCAGTGGGGAAGAGGCCAACCATGCTTCCGCTGCGCTACTCTGATCCAACGGTTGCATTAACTAATCCTAACAAGATTGGGCTCAATACGTTCTACCCCCCTTAAAACTTAGTTCTACTTAAGGTTCAAGAATCTAAGCCTCGATCCGTACATCGGAATGAGGTGTAACTTAGGGCCTATCCTTGACATGAAATGGGAAACAACCTCTCACTACATTGGTCTTCCTTTGCTAATGATGCGTTATATGGCATTGGTACCTATGATTATAGAAAGGAGCTGAAATGATGGGTGTTGTGGTTGATTTCAAGGACGGATGTGAGTTGATGGCAAGATGTCTAATTCTCTACTGGCTATAAGTCCTCGCCATTTCCCAAAGACAATGCGATAACTTTTGGTTGTAGGTGGTCGGGCCAACACGGAAGAAAAGTTGTGTAGTGGGTCTGAGCCGGATACATAGACTTTCTGCATAGGACAGAAAATTCGTTGTATCAGTTCTTAATCCGAGTCGATGCTAATCTTCTACTTGATTAGAGCATTGGATTTATTGGTAACTACCAGGATTGAGAATTCGATTCAAACCGCGAATACTTCGCTTATATATACAGTTCATTTACTCTACGTTCCCGAATGCAATAAGCCCTTGGGGAAGGCAATTCAAAGGGGCGTGCTGGTTCATTCTAAGTTCAATCTTAGGGATGTATAAGTTTTTCCTAAGTGTGAATGGTTCTAAGTTAAAACAACTTTCTTAAGGGTTATAACAAAAGTCTATAAGTATTAAGGGGACCTATCGAAGGAATGAGGTTCTACTCCAACCAAATCTAACCTACTATTCCTTAGCATATATAGGCTTTACGCTACTTAATATAACTAGTAGACTAGTCTATAACTCATTACCGGTAATCCAAAGTCTAAGCTTGTAACACCCCAAAAATCGGGGGTCGGGTAGAAACATAACTCCCGAGTTCCAGAACATCACTTATGCAACATTTTCAATGATATATGAATGTCGGCAGTAATAGTATATAAAACATGAGGTGGATTAAGTCAAAACAACATATCATACTCCAGAGATAGTTAAATTAGTAAGCAAAAGAATGTGATAGATACATAAACTATATAATTGAATGTAAGTCTCCAGAGTGTGAACATGTTACCAAGTTAATTAAATACATGTATACTCTAAAAATGGAAAGAAAAGAATATACATGAGTGCTCCAAAAATATAAAATGACAAGTGTCAAGGCGTCTAATCAACCTCCCTATAATCCCGTCGATCAAAACACGGAGGAGAAGTCCTCCCCATCATCATACAAGTCCAGCTTTGCTTCATAAGCAGCGCCATCATCTGCAACTAAAATAGGGACTGGTGGGTGTCCAGAACACCATCCCGTAACGTGGGAGTGAGTAGCCAACGAAGTGGAATCATAGTATTAAGATTAACATGTTATCAAATCCATCACGCGATAATGATAAAACAAACAAAAAAACATTCCTAAATACTATGATTAATGCATGGATAAATGACATGATGGATGCCCTCACCGACATACTCCCTCATGCGGCACCATCTGCGTCCGTGGCATGCTTGCATTCCTCAGTGCTCCACATCTTCCAGGCATATGCAGTGCGATATGGATAATGATTACCGAGTTGTTATTAGTCCTTTTCAAACAGCAGTATTGAGAAACTAGGGTACCTCCCTTATATCAATCCCAACAAGGATCCTGTCTAGGGTTGTCACTCCTAGTAATCTCATACGATGATATATTTATAGGTCGTTGCAAGGGCTGTCAGGGCTGTTACTCGCACTCGTTGCACCGCTCCCCCATCACCTTATCAATACAGGCCTAGTTTATACTCTGTTTACTGCGGGAAGGCTCATCACCTCTTCGCAGATTCAGAATATGCTCGAGGTCACTACAAAGGGCTGCCAGGGCTGTTGCTCGCACTTGTTACACCGCACCCCCATCACCTTATCAGTGTAGGCCGACAGTAAGAGTATAGTGTCCCATACCACCATAATCTGTTCATGAGTCTAGGTTGCTGACTGGTCACTACGGGGAGGTTTGAGGCCCCAGCGTAGGTCGACAGCTCGACCATGGTGTCCCATACCACCATGCCCGGCTCATGAGTCTTAGTGCATCAAGGTACCACGGTTATTAGGGTTATCACTGGTAAGTTAAGTACCCTAGGTTCAAGCAGTTATGACGAATACAAGGTGAACATACAATGGTCAATCGGGTTACTTGATGAGTCCGACTAGCACGAGCGCACGTTGAATCGACCGACATGAAATGCACAAGCACTTCGTGTGGCCTAACCACTGCCGACGACTCTAGTACGACTCGGGTTCATCATACACATCCTTCGTGGCGAATAAAATCCAACCACGAGTTCTAAACTGTTACCGACTGCCTGGACTAGAGTATAGCCCCAAACACTTACAATCTAAATCAATAATTATACGAGAGAGACAGAATTGAAATACGAGTAATTCCAGCATGTTATCAGCATGTTATAACACACATCAAAAGTAGTTAACCATACACGAGTATTTCACACAAAAGGTAATCAATTCAATACAACAAACATGGGGGAGTTCATGTACATCAATAAATTAGTTAAGAATCCAATCTCAACGCTGATCTACAACACCATTTACTCAATACTTACTAATACATACATTTATACAAACACTTAGACTACTCAACTTCAACGTACTTGATGTATGTTGGTTTTAACATATAATATGACAGATCCTTATATCAAGGAGATGTCTAATACACAACAATCATGTTCTTACATTCAAAACATATGGCGAGCATAAATCATATTGATTTAGGCATTTCAACAAACACTTAGTCTACACACATTAGTCTACATAGCATATGTTGGCCAATATATGCAATAGGGCGAATCTCTTCATCAAACAGATCATACATCCATGACTAATATAAATACATGGAAAATACCCTTAGCAATCATATCGGCAAAATACGTACATATATAGTATTTCCTACAAATACCTAAAATACCCTAAATCTCATATTCTTCGTACATATACGAAATGAAAAATGGACAGCATGTTCTACATGTCAAATATCGTTCTTGTCAACAATCTACCATTAAACGGCATTGAAAGCTTTGAAAACAAGTAATCTAAGCATCTAAGATCCACACCTTATTCCGTAGAAGCGTAACGAATCGAACGGAAAGTCTACGCTTCGTCAACAGCGATATGACGACCTAATTCACAAGATACATCAGCTACTTCACTACTTGTATCAAAGGAATCCCTAAAATAGGTTGAGGTTAGGGTTTTCTTACCTAGAAATGAGTTGGAATCACTGGAAGAGAGATGCAGGTGGAAGGATTTGACACGTGGAGCAGCAGGGAAGAATTCCAGGAGAAAGCTCCAACTTCTCCCTCACTTTCTCTCACTTTTCTCTCCTCTCCTAGGGTTTTCCCCAAATTCGTATGGGTTAGAAAGCTAAGGGTTTAAAGGCCTTTTATAAGTCCAAACATAACCAAAATAGACTTTAAGTCAAGGTATACTTGGGTTACAGCCAATTCGGGTCCTTCCCGATCCAAAAGAGCATTTAGGGAGGTCCCCTAGCCGAATGCGGTCAGACTTAAGCTCATGAATACTGGATCCAGGTCACGTCAAGTTTTCATTCTGGTAGTGTTCCTAGATCGCACGGGGCGGACCAGTTTCAGTTCAGCGGTCACGGAGATTTGATCAGAAATTCCAAGTACACTGACCTGGGTGGGAAATTTTCCCTGATCCGAGGGTGTATTTGGGTCAGATTCTGATGGTCTGAATGCTTATACTTAACCTGTAAGCGAAATGTGCCAGATTTATTTAAATCTCATTTAATTTTTTATTAAATTTCACTCTTTCTCACACTCCTTGCTCCAGGCTCAATGAAATAGCCTCTGAACATCAGTTGGACTTGATTTTCGAAAGATTGTCAAGTCTAACAAGGCGGTCACAATGGTCCAAGATTGTAGATATCGGACTTTCAATGTGCGGTCTAGATCCAATACAAAGTTTCAAAGGGTTCATGAGAACAAACAGGTTTAGAGTTTGATCTTGGATTTTAGGGTAAGATAGTGTCAATGATTCTATAGGTTTTGGGTCTTACATATCGTATTTAAAGTGGTTGATGCTAATTTCACAGGTAATCTAGCGTAGTGGTGGCTAATTCACGTTAAATTTCTAAAGTATTAGGTTCTAAATGATTTCTCTGGCTTTGGAATTAAATTTTGAGAAGCTCCCAAGGTGCTATGGTCGACCCATTGCCTAAGGACGCCTAACCCCAGGTTGGTAAAAATCTGGGGTGTTACAATCTACCCCCCTTAAAATAAAATTTCATCCCCGAAATTGGCCAAGGATAAAGAGTCCTTAAAGAGACTTTCGTATTGACATTCTAAGGAAGGTTCAAATCCTATTTAATGACCTAACCTTATGTATAACCTAAATCAACTTCTTCGATCCCGGGCCAGTGGGGAAGGGGCTAACCATGCTTCCACTGCGCCACTCAGATCCAACGGTTGTATTAGATAATCCTAAGTAGATTGGGCTCAATACATTCTACCCCCCTTAAAACTTAGTTCTACTTAAGGTTCAAGAATCTATATCTCGATCCGTATATCGAAACGAGATGTAACTTAGGGCCTACCCTTGACATAAAATGGGAAACAACTTCTCACTACCTTGGTCTTCTTTTGTGAATGATGCGTTCTATGGCATTGGCACCTATGACTATAAAAAAGAGCTGAAATGGTGGGCGTTGTGGTTGATTTCAAGGACGGATGTGAGTTGATGGCAAGATGTCTAATTCTCTACTGGCTATAAGTCCCCGCCATTTCCCAAAGGTAAAGAAATAACTTTTGGTTGTAGGTGGTAGGGCCAACACAGAAGAAAGGTTGTGTAGTAGGTCTGAGCTGGATACATAGACTTTCTGTCTAGCCAGGACAGAAAATTTGTTGTATCAATTCTTAATCCGAGTCGATGCCGATCTTCTGCTTGATCAGAGCATTGGATTCCTTGGTAACTACTAGGATTAAGAAGCCGATTCAAACCACGAATACATCACTTACATACAGTTCCCTTACTCCGCGTTCCCGATTGTAAGAAGTCCTTGGAAAGGCAATTCTAAGGGGAATTCTAAGGGGTGTGCTGGTTCATTCTAGCGTTTCATCTGAGTGATGTATAAGTTTTCCCTAAGAGTGAATGGTTCTAAGTTAAAACAACTTTCCTAAGGGTTATAACAGAAGTCTATAAGTATTAAGGGGATCTATCGAAGGAATGAGGTTCTACTCCAACCAAATCTAACCTACTATTCCTTAGCATATACAGGCTTTACACTAGTTAAGGTAACTAGTAGACTAGTCTGTAACTCACTAGTTGTAATCCAAAGTCTAAGCTTATTCCCTAAGAGTGATGTATAAGTTTTCCCTAAGAGTGAATGGTTCTAAGTTAAAACAACTTTCCTAAGGGTTATAACAGAAGTCTATAAGTATTAAGGGGATCTATCGAAGGAATGAGGTTCTACTCCAACCAAATCTAACCTACTATTCCTTAGCATATATAGGCTTTACACTAGTTAAGGTAACTAGTAGACTAGTCTGTAACTCACTAGTTGTAATCTAAAGTCTAAGCTTATTCCACTACAGGGAATGGTTCTATCGCTCAGAGTCAAGATTGTCTAATTGGAATTAGACTTCTTATATCGTCAACTCTTTCAAATCTAGGAGTACTAACTCTAGGTCCAAAACTCTAAGGGCATATATGGCCAGTGGTCTCAAGTTGTGGTAAATGGGATTGCTTTCCTACTCTCACCTAAGAATTGAGAGTGACATATTTGGTAGGAGGGTGGGGTGGGATTAAAAATTAATTCTTAGGCTTTTGAAAATGGGCCTTATGTTGGAAAGCATGAGATGTAGCATAGCAATACACAATCCCTTAAGCATTTCACACACTTCATAGCAAAAGGGACTGCATGCATGTCATTTATAAGAATTTGTCACAATACCTGGAACACAGTGTTACATGAATCATGACGAAAGATACGGGTGAGCTAATGCGACCAAGACTCAACATCTAAAACCTCCTACCAACTACTACACTACTAAGCTCATCAACTCAAAAACATAAGGATCCTAACATAGCAACAACCAAGCCACAGGGCGGTGGCATCTCTCAGCCTTCCTGACCGGGCGGGGCGACTAGGCCCGGCTTCATCAACGGGGGCTCCTCTTCTTGCCCATAAGAGAGAGAATGGTGGAAATGGAGAAGAAGGCTAAACTAGCCTCTACAAAGGCCATGAAAAATGGAGGAAAGGGGAGATATGGCTGACCTAGTGGGCTAACACGAATCTAGGTACTATAGAGGAGTGAAACAGGCCCCCAAATACTAGGATTGCAAAGGAAAAAGGGTGAGATGGGTTGGGTTTGAAGCTCACACGATTTGAGCTTCAAATGAAGGGTGTAAGAGCTCCAACGGAAGAGAATGGAGAGAGAGGGGAACGTGTACCACTGCAGACGATAGAGGGGCATCGGTTGTGGCAGAAAACAGCGATGGGAGCGGTTGGAAACGAGATTTGAGAGGGAAAACAGCAAAAATGAGGGAAAAGGAGAGCTAGAGGGTGTGTTTTGTGAAGGAAGTACGAGTTTGAAGGGGTTTTAAGGTGCGGCCCATATACCAGGGGGCCATACAACCCCCCAAACTCAGTCGGCCTGGAGCCCGGCCCGAGTGGGGCCCATTGTACGATGAGGCCCTCGCCGGTCAACTTCAAATCCGGCGATGGCCAGCCACTTGGGCGAGGTCCCCCTACCCTAGGGGTCCCCAATGTATGTGGATCCTACCCTGGATCATTGTATATTAGCTTGGATAGGCCCATGACTCTATTTGAGGCGTTTCGGGGTAAATTTGCAAACCAGAATGAGTTTATGCATCATGTAGCATATGATTTTGGGGTATGAGAGGCTAATCCATCCAACTAACCCATTAATTCCACGAGATTCCCTAATTAGAATGGCCAAAGGTCCAATTTTTACACATATTTACTATTTATAATAAGTTTTCATTTAAGTATGATTCACTATCATTCACACATTAGGATTTATGTCTAGTGTGAAAGGACTTAGAAAAAGTTAAAGAATGGGGTGGTGGAAGGAGAGATTTCGAAGGAATTGGACAAAAAGGGGTTTTAGGCCTTGAGATTGAGCATAAGGTGTTGTGGCTGCCCCACAACCCAAGGACATCCATTCCCAGGTTTGAAATTCTTCAGGGAATGACTCAAACCCGTCGACTGACGGCCTAGAGGCGACTTAGGTCGCTTCATGCGACCGAAAACATGTTATGGCCTAAATTATCGTATTGTCTCACCTGTCGACGAAACTTGGGACTCTAAGGTGATTTTTAAATTTTCATCGCCCCCTTCCTAAGTAAGAGTGCGTCAGTGCCCATTGTGTTACCATAACCCAAGTCCGGTTTAATCCAAATCATGCTCTGATACCATCTATAACACCTCAAAAATCGGGGGTCAAGTAGAAACCCAACTCCCGAGTTTTAGAACATCACTTATGCAACATTTTCAATGATATATGAATGTTGGCGGTAATAGTACATAAAACATGAGGTGGATTAAGCCAAAACAATATATCATACTCCAGAGACAGTTAAATTAGCAAGCGGAAGAATGTGATAGATACATAAACTATATAATTGATTGTAAGTCTCCAAAGTGTGAACATGTTATCAGGTTAATTAAATACATGTAAACTACCAAAATGGAAAGAAAAGAATATACATGAGTGCTCTAAAAATATAAAATGACAAGTGTCAAGGCGTCTAATCAACCTCCTTGTAATCCCGTCGATCAAAACACGGAGGAGAAATCCTCCCTATCATCATACAAGTCCAGCTCCGCTTCACAAGTAGCGCCATCATTTGCAACTAAAATAGGGACTAGTGGGTGTCCGGAACACCATCCCGTAACGTGGGAGTGAGTACCTAACTAAGTGAAATCATATAATAAAGATTAACATGTTATCAAATCCATCACGTGATAATGATAAAATAAACAAAACAAACATTCCTAAATACTGTGATTAATGCATGGATGAAATGACATAATGGATGCCCTCACCGACATACTCCCTCATGCGACACCATCTGCGTCCGCGGCATGCTTGCATTCCTCAGTGCTCCACATCTTCCTGGCACATGCAGTGCGATATGGATAATGATTACCGAGTTGTTATTAGTCCTTTTCATATAACAGTATTGGGAAACTAGGGTACCTCCCTTATATCAATCCCAACAAGGATCCTGTCTAGGGTTGTCACTCCTAGTAATCTCATACGATGATATATTTATAGGTCGCTGTAAGGGCTACCAGGGCTGTTGCTCGCACTCGTTGTACCGCTCCCCCATCACCTTATCAATACAGGCCTAGTTTATACTCTATTTACTGCGGGAAGGCTCATTACCTCTCCGTAGATTTAGAATATGTTCGAGGTCACTACAAAGGGCTGCCAGGGCTTTTGCTCGCACTCGTTGCACCGCTCCCCCATCACCTTATCAGTGTAGGCCGACAACAAGAATATAGTGTCCCATACTACCATAATCTGTTCACGAGTCTGAGTTGCTCACTGATCACTATGCGGAGGTTTGTGGCACCAGCGTAGGCCGACAGATCGACCATGGTGTCCCATGCCACCATGCCCGGCTCATGAGTCTTAGTGGATCAAGGTACCAAGGTTATTAGGGTTATCACTGTTAAGTTCAGTACCCTACGTTCAAGCAGTTATGACGAATACAAGGTGAACATACAACGGTCAATCGGGTTACTTGATGAGTCTGACTAGCACGAGCGCACGTTGAATCGACCGACATGAAATGCACAAGCACTTCGTGTGGCCTAACCACTGCCGATGACTCTAGTACGACTCGGGTTCGTCATACACATCCTTCGTGGCGAATAAAATCCAACCACGAGTTCTAAACTGTTACCGACTGCCTGGACTAGAGTATAGCCCCAAACACTTGCAATCTAAATCAATAATCATACGAGAGAGACAAAATTGAAATACGAGTAATTCCAGCATGTTATAACACACATCAAAAGTAGTTAACCATACACAAGTATTTCACACATAAGGTAATCAATTCAATACAACAAACATGGAGAAGTTCATGTACATCAATAAATTAGTTGAGAATCTAATCTCAACGCTGATCTACACCCTGGACTAGAGTATAGCCCCAAACACTTGTAATGTGAATCAGTAATCATATGAGATAAATAAAAATTGAAATAACAAGCAATTCAAGCATGTTGACCACATGTTATAAAGCACAGCATAAGCAATTCGACCAAACAAAAGTATTTCATATACATAAGGTAATCAATTTAATATACCAAACATAGAGGAATTCATGTACAACATCAAATTAGTTGAGAATCCAATCTCTAGACTAATCTACAACACCATTTACTCAATACTTACTAATACTTACATTTATACAAATACTTAGACTACACAACTCTAACGTACTTGACGTATGTTGATTTCGACATATAATATGACAGATCCTTATATCAAGGAGATGTCTAATACACAACAATCATGTTCTTACATTCAAAATATATGGCAAGCATAAATCATGTTGATTTAGGCATTTCAACAAACACTTAGTCTACATAGCATATGTTGGCCAATATGTGCATTAGGGCCAATCTCTTCGCCAAACAGATCATACATCCATAACTAGTATAAATACACGGAAAATACCCATGGCAATCATATTGGCAAAATACATACGTATACAGTATTTCCTACAAATACCTAAAATACCCTAAATCTCATATTCTTTGTACGTATTCGAAATAAAAAATGGACAGCATTTTGTACATGTCAAATAGAATTCTTGTCAACAATCTACCATTAAACGACATTGAAAGCTTTGAAAATAGGTAATCTAAGCATCTAAGATCTGCACCTTTCGCCGTAGAAGCATAACGAATCGAAAAGAAAGCCTACACTTCGTCAACAGCGATATGACGACCTAATTCACAAGATACATCAGCTACTTCGTTACTTGTATCGAAGGAATCCCTAAAACAGATTGTGGTTAGGGTTTTCTTACCTAGAACAAAGCCAGAGTCGCTGGAAAAGTGATACAGAAGGGTGGATTTGGCATGTAGAGTAGCAGGGAAGAATCCCTGGAGAAATCTCCAACTTCTCCCTCACTTCTCTCTCTTTTCTCTCTTCTCTCTCCTAGGGTTTTTCCCAAATTCGTATGGGTTAGAAAACTAAGGGTTTAAGGCCCTTTTATAAGTCCAAACATAACCAAAACAGACTCCAGGTCAAGGTATACTTAAGTTATAGTCAAATCGGGTCTTTCTCGATCCAAAAGAACGTTTCGGGAGGTCCCCTGGCCGAACATGGTCGGACTTAAGCTCATGGACATTGGATCCTGCTCACATCAAGTTTTCAGTCCGGTAGTATTCCCAGATCGCACGTGACGGACCAGTTTCAGTTCAGCGGTCACGGAGATTCGATCGAGGATTTCAAGTACACTGACCTGAGTGGAAAATGTTCCCTGATCCGAGGGTGTATTTGGGTCAGATTCCAACGGTCTGAATGCTTATACTTAACTCGCAATTGAAACGTGCCAGATTTATTTAAATCTTATTTAATTTTTTTATGAATTTCACTCTTTCTCACACTCCTTGCTCCAGGCTCAGTACAATAGCGACTGGACATTGGTTGGGCTTGATTTTCGAAACGATTGTCAAGTCTAGCTAAGCAGTCATAATGGTCTAAGATCGCGGATATCGGACTTCCAACGCGCGGTCTAGATCTAATACAAAGTTTCAAAGGGTTCCTGAGAATAAACCAATTTAGAGTTTGATCCTGAATTTTAGGGTAAGATAGCATCAATGATTCTATAGGTTTTGGGTCTTACAGATCGCATTTGAAGTAGTTGGTGCTAATTTTACAGGAAGTCTAGTGTAGCGCTGGCTAATTCACGTTAAATTTCTAAAGAATTTAGTTCTAAATGATTTCTTGGCTTTGGAATGAAATTTTGAGAAGCTACCAAGGTGCTATGGTTGACCCATTGCCTAAGGATGTCTAACTCTAGGTTGGCAAAAATCTGGGGTGTTACAGTAATGATGGTTAAATGTCCACATTGTGACCTTCCCTTAGGCCCTTTGTTAGGCCGATTATCGATACTGATTATAAATACATGATAGTATAGCATCATGACACATGTCCATAAGTGTAACACCTGGGAAAAATCCGTACTTGGACTTGAGTACTAACTTGACCAGAAATTGCGTAGGATTAATTCCTATGGAAAACATGAGTAAGTTAGCTAGCGCAACGCTAGAGTAGTTGGAAAATAATCCCTGATCACTTTAAATACGTTCTGCAAGACCCAAATCGAGTAGAACTAATGACTCTATAATACTCTATAACCTCGGATCAAACTCTAAGCCGGTTTGTTCTCTGGACCACTTTGAAACTTTGTATTGGATCTGGACCGCACGTCGAAAGTCCGATACCTACTATCTTAGACCGTTAGAACCGCCCAGCTGGACTTGACAATCATTTCGAAAATCAAGTCCAACTGATAATCACAGGCTATTTCATTGAGTTCGGACTGAAGAGAGTGCGAATAGGGACAGATTTGGAATTTGAAATTCAAATTTGGCACACGACTTGACGTGTCAGTATTAAGCATTCTGACCATCAGAATTTAGCCAAATTACACCCTCGGATTAGGAAAAATTTCTATTTCATATCATGAGAATTGCAGGCCTGATCTACGTGCGGTGACCGCTGAACTGAAACTGGACCGTTACTTGCGATCTACGAACCCTGCCAGACTGAAAACTTGATGCGTGCTAGATCCTGTACGCATGAACTTAAGTCCGATCGCGTTCGGCCAGGGGACCACCAGAAATCATCTTTTGGACCGAAACAGCCCCGATTTGGATATGCCCTAAGTAAACCTTGTTCCCGAGCCTATTTCTGGCAAGATTAGGCTTATAAAAGGGGTTGAAACCCTCACTCCTCTCTCCCATCCAAATTTGAGAGAAACCCTAGATTGGGAGAGAGAAAAGGTGAGAGTTTGTGAGACAGATTAGGAGAGAATTTTTCTGCCTTTCCACCGCCTGTTGCACATACGTTAGCAACACGCTTCCATCACTCAGCTGGTGATTTCTCCGCATTTTCAGGTAAGAAATAACCCTAATAAGTTGTTGATTTAGGATTCTTTCCGTTCCATAGCATGTAGACTGATAGAACTCGTAAATTAGGTTCTCTATTCGCTGTAGACGAAGCGTATACGCTCCGTTCGAATTCACACGTTTATAAGAGATAAGGTGTGAATTTTAGATGCTTTGATTGACTATTTCTAACACTTTCAATGTCGTTTAATAGTAGATTATCGACGGCATCGCTGTTTGACATGTACAACATGCTGTCCATTTCCTGTTTCGTAAACCGGCGAAGAATATGAGATTTAGGGCATTTTAGTCATTTGTAGGAAGTATTGATTTCATCCATATTTTTCTGATGTGATTGACATGGTTTATTGTCGTATTAGAATATTAGGAATACGTGCATAATTAGTTTGGTAGAGAGATTCGCCAAATTGCGCACTTCGGGTCGACATACTATATGTAGACTTAAGTGTGTAGTGTATGTGTTTGTATAAATGCTTGTATTAGTATGTATTGAATTAAATGGTGTTATGAATTAGTTTGAGATTGATTTCTTAATTTATATGCTGATGTAAATTATTTCCTACATGTTATCTATGTGCATGATTCCATTATATGTGTGAAATGCATATGCTTGATGATTTACTTAAGTTGTATGTTATAACATGTGTTAACATGCTCACATGCTTGTATTTCATTTCCAACACTCTCATATGATTGCTGATGTGATTCCATAATTGTTTGGGACTATACTTAGTCCAGGCAGTCGGCAACTGAGCGAATTCGTGGTTGGCTTATCTTGGCCACGAACGACGCGTCGATGAACGCGAGCCGTGTTTTGGAGTTGGCGGCAGTGGTTAGGCCACGCGAAGTATTTTACGCCCTTCATGTCATTCGACTTGAGATGCGATCGTGCTAGTCGAGCCCGTCAAGTAACCCGATTGGTCGTTGTATGTTCACCCTGCATGAGTCATAACTGCTTGAACCTAGGGTACTGAACTTACCATTGTAAACCCTGTTAACCATGGTACCTTGATCCACGAAGACTCATGAGCCGGGCATGGTGGTATGGGACACTGTGGTCTAGCTGTCGGCCTACGCTGGGGCCACAAACCTCCCCGTAGTGACCAGTGAGCACTTAGACTCGTGAGCAGATTATGGTGGTATGGGACACTATATTCTTGCTGTCGGCCTACACTGATCAGGCGACGAGTCCTTTGTAGTGACCGCGAGCATATTCTGAGTCTACGGGAGGCGACGACCCTTCAGTAGTATTAGAGTACAGTAGGCCTGTATTGATAAGGTGATGGGGGAGTGGTGCAACTAGTGCGTACAACAGCCCTGACAGCCCTTGCAGCGACCTACAAAATATACCTCGTATGAGATTACTAGGAGTGACGACCCTAGACAAGATCTGTGTTGGGATTGATATAAGGGAAGTACCTTAGTTTCCCAATCCTGCTGTTTGAATGGACTAATAACAACTCGAAAATCATATCACCATACCATTGCATGTGCCTGGAAGATGTGGAGCACTTGAGGGTCGATTGCATGCCGCGGTCATAAGATGGTGCCGTATGAGGAAGATCGTTGGTGAGGGCATATATCACGTCATGTCATATTGCATTAACAACAGTATTAGGATTGTCTGATTTACTGCTTTACTATTATCGCATGATTGATTTGTGAACATGCTAATCTTTGCTCTATGATTCCACTGAGTTGATCACTCATTCCCATGTTATGGGATGGTGTTTGCAACATCCACTAGACCCTGTTTTAGATGCAGGTGATGCTGAGATCCGGAGGCAGAGCTAGACTATGATGAGGACCAGGACGAGTTCTCATACATGCAGTACCATGATGGCTTTGCTTAGGTGACCTGGGTTGACAGGACTTCATAGTGGGACTCTTTTGGACATTTATTTTTGTCATTTACATGTATATGAGACTCAGTGATGTATTCATACTTTAGTGACAGTTGAGATCTACTTTGTTTTTCCATACAGTGATATATATATTCTTTAGTCTTCTGCTTACTTTTATCACTGGATCTGGAGTATGAATTGCAGTTTTGGTATACTTTTACTCATGTGAATGCTTTAACTCAGACAACCTTGAATCATGATCACTTTTGTTGCATAAGTGACGGTCTGGAACTCGGGAGTTGAGTTTAGACACGACCCCCGATTTTCAGGGTGTTACAAGTTGGTATCAGAGCATGAATAAGATTATACCGGGCCTGGGTTATGGTCACGCGACGTACGCTGTCGCTTCCTTTGACTTAGGTGGGTGCGAGAAGGGTCTAGAAACACATATAAGATCACAGATTTTCCAATAGGCGAAGTCTATTCGAATCGATCAAGCGATCGAGTCCGTAGCGCGTCTAGGGTCGCATGAAGCAACCCGAATAGCTCCTAAGTTGTAGGTAGTTGGGCCGAGGCATTCCTTGAATGATTCTAAACCCATAAATGTGAATCCTTGGGCCACGGGACAACCATGACCCCTGTATTTAATCGCCAGGGCTTAAAAAAATCTCGTTTCACCTAAAATCTTCAAAATTCTTCCTCTCACCACTCCAATCTTCAATTATTTCTTATCCATTTCATGTTAGGCATCTATCCTAATGTGAAAATAACATAAAATCATACTTTCATAAAATTTTACACTGAATAGTAAAATTTCATGAAAAATGGCCATAAGGCCATTCTAACTTCACTTTATTTAGCAAATAATGGGCTAGATGGATGTACTAGCTCCTTCTACCCCAAAATCATATTTTGCATGATAGGGTTTTGTATTCAGGATTATAGAATGGCCCCGAAAAGCCCTGAGTACATGTTTGGGCCTATATAGGGTAATCTACAATGAATCAAGGTGGGGCTCATAGTTATTTGGGATCCCTGGACTATGGGGGAACAAACCCATGTGGTCCCACCACTCGACCAGAGAGATGGTCAGCGATGCCATCGCCGATCTGGCGATGCATCGCCGGCCACTGTGGCCCACTCGATGTATGCTTTGGCACGTGTGGTCGGTTTGGGTCGTGTACACCCCCCACGTACTGCCCGACTGTAGAAAACCCCAAATAGGGGCACTTCCTTCACAAACAGCCCCATCCCTAGCTCTATTTGCATTTTCCAGCTGCCCTACCTCCAAACCGTGGTTCCAAACCACCCCCAAATCCATCTGTGACCAAAAAAGACCACACCCCTCCACTCCATTGAAGTTTACAGCCTTCCCTCTTAAAGATTTCATCATTTGGAGCTCTAAAAATCCCCAAATCGAGCTGAAATTGTGAGGTGCTCCATTCTCCCTTTTTATTCTTTTTTCTTCTTGAAAATCCATTCTTAGGGAGCTTGAAGCATCCCTCTACAATGCCTAGATCTCCCTTTTCCAGTTTGGACATCCATCTCTTTACATTTTCTCCATTTTCTATGACTTTTGTTGAAGCCATTTTAGGTCTTTTGTCACTCTCCACCATCCTATCTTTGATGGGTAAAAGAAAGACTGCAGCAGATGAGGCTGGACTAAGTCGCCCTGCTCAATCAAGAAGACCGCGGGTGGTGCCGCAAGTTTAAGTGCCGCCGCAAGTCCAACCACAGCCCGAGAGTTCCATACAAAGCGGGATTTGGATCCCCATACTCAACTTGGGCGAGTGATATTAGCTGAGATGCCTCACGGCCAATACACTGACCATAAAGTGTTGTTTGAGGCGGACGTGGAAGGACGACTATTCAGTGAATTTCTATTGTTCGAGCGCATTGAAGCTGCGCATTGGGGTCCGATCTTTGAAGCTCGTGCTCGTGCTAATGTGAGCACTGTTCGTGCCTTCTACGCTCGTATCCAGAATGCTACACTGGAGCCATTGCAGTTCAAGATCCCTTTTGGTAGAGATCGAATGGCTACGATCGATGTTCGGTTGATTGCGCGACTTCTGAACGTCCCTCTTGGTGATGTTCATCCTAGTGAGAAGAATCTGAGGAGTAGGCGTGAGCGAGATCGTCGTACCAGGTTTCTATGCGGAAAACTGGTTCCATGGCAACCTAATAATAGCCTCAAGGTGACTCATATGTCTAATGATTTACGCCTGCTGCACCACATTTGCACGTTCAACGTGTATCCCAGGTCGACAAATCGCATTGAGTGTATGCGCCTTATGGTTGATTTCTTGTATCTGGTGGCCCAGGGAGAGAATGTGTGTATGGCCACTTTTATCTTGCGACAGATTATCCTCATAGCAAAATCAAGAAGAACGTCTGAATCGCTTCCTTTTGGCCGACTGATATGCAAGATCGCGCTTGAGTTTGCTTTCAGACTTGGGCCGAAATGCCAGTTCCGATTCATAGCATTGATGAGTCAACTATGGTCAAGATGAAGATCGGGTCTCAGTACCGTGAGAATCAGCTTGAGGAGGATAGCGAGGATGACTTTGATGATGAAGAGGATCCAAGTGAAGGAGAACCTGGATCAGAAGTTGAGGAAGAAGTCCAGGAAGAGGCAGAAGAGGAGGCTCAGGATACAGATGAGAGCCCTCCTCCTTCTGCTCAGGCTACTGGCGATGATCGCATTGGCCAGATTGAGGAGAGCCAGATCGCCTTGCGAAGGGAAGTTCAGGAACTTCAAGCTGAAGTCGAGGATGCCAAGGCCATTACGAAAAGGAAATTCGGCAAGGTGACTCGCACCTTGAAGGCGATCCTGTGCTGCTTGCAGAATAAGGGTGCTCCTTCTCAGTCACCCGACTCAGACTAGCGATGAGATCTTTGATGTTGTTGTTAGTAGTTAGTCGTTTCCTGCTTTATGTTGTGTAAGCCTGTTAAGGCTAGTGCTTTGCTTATGTTGCTGTTGTAATTTTAACTGTCTTAGTTCCCATGTATTTCTCGTCATGATGCTTGTAAGGACATATCCCTTGTATTGTGACAATTTTGATTAAATGAAATGCATGGAATGCTTATGGCTCTTGTGTGAATGATTACGGTGTGTTTGTGCTATTGAGATTGACAAGGTTACACCCTATTTTGAATATAGGGAATGCCGCTGAAGGCTACACGAAGCACGGCTTGGCTTGCATTGAGTGAGCCTATGGATCAGGCTCCTTCGCAGTCTGATACCCATGCAGACCCTGCTGTGGGCCTGATTCCTGAGACAGTGCGTACGTCTCAGCCTACTGTTGGTCCTACAATTGGACCACCGCCATTCACACCGCCAGTCAGAGAGCCTTACTGTGCGTCTACTTTGACGCAACACACGCCACAGCCTGCTCCACCTCCTGACAGATTTAAGCAGATGATGGCTATGATGCAGCAGCAGCAGCAGCTTCTGACTACTATTGTGGGGACACTAGCCCAGGGTGGGGGTGTGACTCCACCTGCACCACCTGCGCATCCAGCTAAGGATGCTGATACTTATGCCCAGGATGAGGGCATGGCTCAGAGTTATTTTACTCGGATGCTGGATAGTGGGTTCTCGCCGCCGCAGAAGATCGACCGTGCACGTCCACAGGCGATATCAGCACCGCCTATACCGTTGGCTCCTACGCACCCTTCTTTCAGACCTCCGGTATTGCAGATCAGATAGCCTCCACGGCCCATGACACAGCGGCCGAACCAGCCACAGCAGGCACGGGTTCATGCCTTGACAGCTGAGGCAGCTGCGACACCGACTTCTCAGCATTCAGCCTTCGAGGTCACTGCCCATATTGGATGTATTCCTATTCTCGTGATGGTGGACACTGGATCCACGATTTCTTTGATATCACGTGCCATAGTCAGACGCATTGGGTTACAGACTATTACTATGGATAGGGTGCGAGTCCTTGCTTATGGGGATTATTCAGATGTCACCCAGATGTGTGAGGGTTGTTTGGTGGATATGGGAGGCAAGACGATGGCTATTGATCTTGTCGTCGACCCCTCTCTTGTTTATCTCGACGTCATTCTTGGCATGGATTGGTTGACTGCAGCGAGGGCCGAGATTGACTGCGAGACTCATATAGTGACTGCGTACGAGCCAGAGGGTGCATCCTTCACATTTCCAGTGCGGGTGAATCTCTCCTTCCGCATACTTAGTTACGCTACTTTGCTGCGAGATGCTAGTGCCCAGATACTTAAGCATACGCTAGTTGTTTGCGAGTTTGGGGATCTGTTCAGGAAGATCCCTGGTTTGCCGCCTAGATGAGAGATTGATTTCACTATCGATCTGGTTCCTGGTTCCTCGTCCGTCTCATTGCCGACGTATCGCATGGCACCGTGTGAGATGGAGGAGTTGAGGACGCAGATTGATGGTCTGCTGGAGCTTGGCCTTATACGGCCTAGCGTGTCTCCTTGGGGAGCACCAGTCCTGTTCATGAGGAAGAAGGATGGTTCGATGCGATTATGTATTGATTATCGCAGGCTGAACCAGATCACGGTGAAGAACAAGTACCCTTTACCCAGGATCGATGACTTGTTTGATCAGTTGAGAGGAGTGCAGTACTTCTCGAAGATTGATCTTCAGTCAGGGTATCATCAGTTGCGCGTCAGGGATGAGGACGTGGAGAAGATAGCATTCAGGACCAGTTTTGGCCACTACAAGTTCCTTGTGATGTCATTCAGTCTTACGAACGCACCAGCCGTGTTCATGGATCTGATGAACCGGGTATTTCGGCCTTTCCTCTATCGATTCATCGTTGTATTCATTGACAACATTTTGGTGTACTCCAGGAGTCGAGAGGAGCATGAGGAGCACTTGCGTTTGGTCCAGGATATGCTCAGACAACATCAGTTGTTCGCACAGTACAAGAAGTGCGACTTCTGGAAGCAGGAAGTGAAGTTCCTGGGACACGTGGTGTCCAAGGATGGCATGGCAGTTGACCTATCTAAGGTAGCTGCGGTGCAGGACTGGGAGCAACCTGGTTGTCACTGAGGTGAGGAGTTTCTTGGGTCTCGCTGGTTACTATCGACGCTTTATTCAGGATTTCTCGAAGATTGCGAGACTTCTATCTCAGTTGACACGAAAGGACGTGAAGTTCGCCTGGAATGACCAGGCGGAGTCATCTTTTCAGGAGCTGAAGGACAGGCTTACGTCCTCCCCTGTGCTAGTATTGCCAGAGCAAGGGGTTAGATACACTATATACACTGACGTGTCTAGCGTTGGTCTGGGTTGTGTCCTTATGCAGAGGGACAGGGTAATTTCGTATGCCTCGAGACAATTAAGGAAGCACGAGGAGAATTATCCTACACACGACCTAGAGTTGGCAGCCGTCATATTCACACTGAGACTATGTAGACATTACCTCTATGGAGAGGAGTTCGAGCTCTTTTGCGACCACAAGAGCCTCAAGTACATATTCACACAGCGAGACTTGAATATGAGGCAGCGGCGATGGATGGAGACGTTGAAGGACTTCAAGTTCGAAGTCTCTTACCATCCTGGGAAGGCGAACCTTGTGGCTGACGCGTTGAGCTGCAAGAAGGCGATAGAGTTAGTGGCTCCGCTGATGGTTGCTGAGTGGGATATGGTTGAGTTTTTGCGAGACTTTGAGCAGAAACTCACCGTAGAGGAGGCGTATGAGTTCATCGCACATGTACAGGTGCGATCTCAGATCGATGACCGGGTCATCGAGGCGCAGAGGGATGACGCGCATCTGACTAAGCTTCGAGAGCAGGCCAGTGATGATGCGGACGCCGAGTAGCGAGTTGGTATGGATGGGGGCTTACGATATCGTGACCGCCTATGCGTCCCAGACGTCCCTGACTTGAGACGAGAGATTCTCGAGGCTGCGCATTGTACTAGACTCGCGATGCATCCAGGCAGTATGAAGATGTATCATGACTTGAAGAGGACGTATTGATGGGAAGGTATGAAGACCCACATAGCTGAGTTCGTGTCCCGTTGTCTCACTTGTCAGCAGGTGAAGGCAGAGCATCGCTGACCATCTGGACTTTTGCAGCCTATGCCGATCGCAGAGTGGAAGTGGGAATTCATTTCCATGGACTTCATTTCAGGGCTGCCAAAGTCGAGGAAGGGACATGATTCCATATGGGTGATCGTCGACCGTCTGACGAAGTCTACGAACTCTGCAGACGAGCTGGCTAGACTCTACATCAGAGAGATTATGCGTCTGCATGGAGTTCCGTTGGAGATCGTGTCGGACAGAGACACGAGGTTTACTTCTATTTTCTGGACTCGCATTCAGGAGGCTATGGGTGTGAAGTTGAAGTTCAGTACTGCCTTCCACCCACAGACAGACGGATAGACAGAGTGGGTGAACCAGATCTTAGAGGACATGTTGCGAGCTTGGGCATTAGACTTCAAGGACAGTTGGGATGATTGTCTTGCATATGCGGAGTTTGCGTATAACAACAGCTTTCAGGCGAGTATCGGTATGGCACCTTACGAGGCGCTGTATGGACGACCTTGTCGCCCACCGCATTGCTGGACAGAGGTCGGTGAGAGTAGCTTGATTGGCCCAGAGTTAGTGCAGGCGAAGTCAAAGAAGATTAATATCATTAGACGTCGGCTTCTCACAGCGTAGAGCAGACAGAAGAGTTATGCCGATAGGAGACGGAGGCCACTAGAGTTCACAGTTGGGGATCATGTATTCTTGCAAGTTTCCCCTATGAAGGGAGTCCTTCGGTTCGGAAAGAAAGGGAAACTAGTACCGCGTTTCATTGGTCCATTCCAGATCCTCGATCGTGTGGGAGCAGTGGCTTACCGATTGGCTTTACCCACGCCTCTCGCGAGCGTTCACAACGTATTTCATGTTTCTATGCTGAAGAAGTACGTTTCTGATCCTTCCCATATCATCAGATGGGAGCAGGGCAGTTAGGAGAGGATGTTACATATATCCTGCAACCGACACGTATCCTTGACAGGAAGGAGCAGGTACTGCGTAGCAAGGTGATTCCCCTTGTGAAGGTATTGTGGACGCATCACTTTGAGGAAGAGGCTACCTGGGAGACAGAAGCCGAGATCAGAAAGAACTACCCACAACTTCTCCAGGAGTACGAAAAGGTACAAATTTCGAGGACAAAATTAATTGTTAAGGGGGGTAGATTATAACGCCCGAGAAAAATTCGTACTTGGACTCGAGTACCAACTCGACTAGAAATCGCGTAGGATTAATTCCTATGGAAAACATGAGTAAGTTAGCTAGCGCAACACTAGAGTAGTTGGGAAATAGTCCCTGATCACTTTAAATACGTTCTATAAGACCCAAATCGAGTAGAACTAATGACTCTATAATACTCTATAACCTCGGATCAAACTCTAAGCCGGTTTGTTCTCTTGACCACTTTGAAACTTTGTATTGGATCTAGACCGCGCGTCGAAAGTCCGATACCTACTATCTTAGACCGTTAGAACCGCCCAGCTGGACTTGACAATCATTTCAAAAATCAAGTCCAACTGATAATCACAGGCTATTTCATTGAGTCCAGACTGAAGAGAGTGCGAATAGGGACAAATTTGAAATTTAAAATTCAAATTTGGCACACGACTTGACGTGTCAGTATTAAGTGTTCTGACCTTCAGAATTCATCCAAATTACAACCTCGGATCAGAAAAAATTTCTATTTCATATCATGAGAATTGCAGGCCTGATCTACGTGCGGTGACTACTGAACTGAAACTGGACCATTACTTGCGATCTACGAACCCTGCCGGACTGAAAACTTGATGCGTGCTAGATCCTGTATGCATGAACTTAAGTCCGATCGCGTTCGGCCAGGGGACCACCAGAAATCATCTTTTGGATCGAAACAGCCCCGATTTGGATATACCCTAAGTAAACCTTGTTCCCGAGCCTATTTCGGACAATATTAGGCTTATAAAAGGGGTTGAAACCCTCACTCCTCTCTCCCATCCGAATTTGAGAGAAACCCTAGATTGGGAGAGAGAAAAGGTGAGAGTTTGTGAGAGAGATTAGGAGAGAATTTTTCTGCCTTTCCACCGCCTGTTGCACGTACGTTAGTAACACACTTCCATCACTCAGCCGGTGATTTCTCCGCATTTCCAGGTAAGAAATAACCCTAATAAGTTGCTGATTTGAGATTCTTTCCGTTCCATAGCATGTAGACTGATAGAACTCATAAATTAGGTTCTCTATTCGCTGTAGACGAAGCGTATACGCTCCGTTCGAATTCACACGTTTATAAGAGATAAGGTGCGAATTTTAGATGCTTTGATTGACTGTTTCCAACACTTTCAATGTCGTTTAATAGTAGATTATCGACGACATCGCCGTTTGACATGTACAACATGCTGTCCATTTCCTATTTCGTAAACCGGCGAAGAATATGAGATTTAGGGCATTTTAGTCATTTGTAGGAAGTACTGATTTCATCCATATTTTTCTGATGTGATTGACATGGTTTATTGTCGCATTAGAATGTTAGGAATATGTGCATAATTAGTTTGGCAGAGAGATTCTCCAAATTGCGCACTTCGGGTCGACATACTATATGTAGACTTAAGTGTGTAGTGTATGTGTTTGTATAAATGCTTGTATTAGTATGTATTGAATTAAATGGTGTTATGAATTAGTTTGAGATTGATTTCTCAATTTATATGCTGATGTAAATGATTTCCTACATGTTAGCTATGTGCATGATTCCATTATATGTATGAAATGCATATGCTTGATGATTTACTTAAGTTGTATGTTATAACATGTGTTAACATGCTCACATGCTTGTATTTCATTTCCAACACTCTCATATGATTGCTGATGTGATTCCATAATTGTTTGAGACTATACTTAGTCCAGGCAGTCGGCAACCGAGCGAATTCGTGGTTGGCTTATCTTGGCCACGAACGACGCGTTGATGAACGCGAGCCGTGTTTTGGAATTGGCGGCAGTGGTTAGGCCACGCGAAGTATTTTACGCCCTTCATGTCGTTCGACTTGAGATGCGATCGTGCTAGTCGAGCCCGTCAAGTAATCCGACTGGCCGTTGTATGTTCACCCTGCATGAGTCATAACTGCTTGAACCTAGGGTACTGAACTTACCATTGTAAACCCTGTTAACCATGGTACCTTGATCCACGAAGGCTTATGAGCCGGGCATGGTGGTATGGGACACCGTGGTCGAGCTGTCGGCCTACGCTGAGGCCACAAACCTCCCTGTAGTGACCAGTGAGCACCTAGTCTCGTGAGCAGATTATGGTGGTATGGGACACTATATTCTTACTGTCGGCCTACACTGATCAGGCGACGAGTCCTTTGTAGTGACCGCGAGCGTATTCTGAGTCTACGGGAGGCGACGACCCTTCAGTAGCAGTAGAGTACAGTAGGCCTGTATTGATAAGGTGATGGGAGCGGTGCAACGAGTGCGTGCAACAGCCCTGGCAGCCCTTGCAGCGACCTACAAAATATACCTCGTATGAGATTACTAGGAGTGACGACCCTAGACAGGATCTGTGTTGGGATTGATATAAGGGAAGTACCTTAGTTTCCCAATCCTGCTGTTTGAATGGACTAATAACAACTCGAAAATTATATCACCATACCATTGCATGTGCCTGGAAGATGTGGAGCACTTGAGGGTCGATTGCATGCCGCGGTCGTAAGATGGTGCCGTATGAGGGAGATCATCGGTGAGGGCATACATCACGTCATGTCATATTGCATTAACAACAGTATTAGGATTGTCTGATTTACTACTTTACTATTATCGCATGATTGATTTGTGAACATACTAATCTTTGCTCTATGATTCCACTGAGTTGATCACTCATTCCCACGTTACGGGATGGTGTTTGCAACACCCACCAGACCCTGTTTTAGATGCAGGTGATGCTGAGATCCAGGAGGCAGAGCCAGACTATGATGAGGACCAGGATGAGTTCTCATACATGCAGTACCATGATGGCTTTGCTTAGGTGACCTGGATTGACCGGACTTCATAGTGGGACTCTTTTGGACATTTATTTCTGTCGTTTACATGTATATGAGACTCAGTGATGTATTCATACTTTAGTGACAGTTGAGATCTAATTTATTTTTCCATACAGTGATATATATATTCTTTAGTCTTCCGCTTGCTTTTATCACTGAATCTGGAGTATGAATTGCAGTTTTGGTATACTTTTACTCATATGAATGCTTTAACTTAGACAACATTGAATCATGATCACTTTTGTTGCATAAGTGACGGTCTGGAACTCGGGAGTTGAGTTTAGACACGACCCCCGATTTTCAGGGTGTTACAATAAGCATCATCTGCATGCTTGATATGAGACATGGTTGACCATTGCATATACTATTGGGCAGGTTATTATGGGACTCCTTGATAGGCAGAGTTGTCCCAATGAGTGCACGGTATGCACAGGATTGATGTATGAATGGATTGTGTAACTCATGCATCTCACATTTTATGATATGACCACCATATGTCCTAGCGACATCAGGGCTGTAACCTCCATAAGCATATCGTGGATGGCCAGATGGGACACCAAAAATCTCTTTTCTATATAGGGTGCCATAGATATCCTTGGGTGAAAGTCCGTAAACCCTCTAGGTACCAGAGGTTACCCTAACATTTAGACCGAGTGGATACATGAACGACCGAGTAATGAATACAAGTAGGCCACGTGTCCCACTGTGTCGTGGTCAGTTGGGAGGGGGTATGGCCTTACCCTTCCGAGGGAGTAGACGATGCTAGGCTAAGTCTGACCAACTCATAAATGGGTCTGCTTTCGATAAGCCGGGTAGGCATGGGTATGCTGCTAGCATGCAAATAGTGAGGTCTCTTCCACTGACCCAGTTGTGCGCTTGATGGATCGAAAGGTGGCTTCGAGTGGACTAAACTCCAGTAATGATCCTAGAGATGTACGGTACTAATATGTGGACTTATTGAGCAGGAATCACATACCCAGCATTTTACTCATTCATTTACTATCCATTCGGGCTGGTGGTGCACAGTCAAGTATCGTGTATACCTTCGTAATGGCTAGGATTTCGGTTAGGCGCACAACTAATCTGAGATCAGGAGTTGATCAAATTAAGCCTGTCTATCCAAATTTAGGTATGGGACTAGTTTGGATAAAAGTCCCTTTTGATGGACTCCATAGCCTATGATATTACGTACTGTCATCCCGACTTCACACTCCAGCTTGGTCATTACATTCGCACCGCACACTGCATCCGCAACATATGACATTTTAGGTTGCTATATTTCTTCATTTATATGGCCTAGATGATCCTGACGGTATTTGTGGACTTATCAGGATTTGTATATTGCATTGCATTCTCAATATGTAATATTTAGCTTATTATGTCTCCGCATTACATAGCTGATCTACATTGCTTCCTCAATATGTGATATTGGCTTATTATGTTTTTGCATCGCATAGCCTGGATAAGGCTGATGGTAATTATGGACTAACTGACATGTTTTCACATTACTTTGATATTTATATGCTTGGCATGTGCCTCGCACACACTTACACCACCCTCTAAACTTTTTATAAGCTATGCACAATAGATGCGTGCAAGTGACATTAGGTCGCAGCAACATTGAGCTTAGAGTGTGTAGCTGTCTTTTGGAGCTTTGATTTTTAATATATGTATTTCCCTTTCATCATTGTATTCAGCTATTTATATTAGTGGATATGTGATGATGATGTTGCCTTTGTGATTTGGGTATACTTGTGGTTATGCTTCTTACGAGATAAATGTACATTAGAAAATCCTCCTTGCAAGATCCCAGGATTGAAACCTGGTGCATGGGTGCTAGGAGTCGAGAATGGTGTACTACGGAGGCTATTGGCACTGGATTCGGTGATCTGGAATTCTATCAGCCCAGTTTCTGAGTTTGGGGTGTGACAAAAGTTGGTATCAGAGCATAACTTGGGAATACCTGATAATAACATCACATTTCGGGTGATAGCTACTGTACACTCTATGATTATTGAGAACTTATAATGATTAGATCCCCAAGTTCAAATAACTGAGAGACTTTCTGGCATTGATCCCTACCGTTGAGATTATGAGGTTGCATAGTACTCCAGCCTCGATCATTTTTTATCAGGATCCAAGGATCAGTGGGGTCATCATAGTACTGATGAGGTGTCTCGGGAGCAAAAGGCTGAGATTCATGGGTGTCATCCCCATCTCTTAGGTGTTTGATTATGTTGGTATGTTGTGTTTTAATTATATCTATATTGATAGGATTTTCCTCCCTTGGTGAGCTCCGTATTAGTTGTGTTGCGGTTTATATTTTGAGGATAAAATTTTTATTAGGAGGGGAGAGCTATCAGGCCCATATCCTAGTCTGTACCGTTCTTTAGACTCTCGCGATCCTCCTCATCAAATTTTGGTGACCGCAAACTGTAGTCGGCATTTGTGCACGATCTTAAGTCACATCCCGTAGACCTGAGTTGGCTCACCGTCACCGTGATTCCAACGTCGTGCCTCGCATGCTGATGCGATACACTGGCCAGGAGATGTGGGCCCGCATTTATCTTGAAGATACACCGCACATTTGTAATCTCGAGAGAATCTCTACCAAATGTCAAATCAATCAATCAATGTACAAGTCAAGTACATATCCCATCACACCCATCCCTCTCTCACCCAAAGTCAAAGCAACCCATGATTAGCCCATTCCTTTCTTACCAAAAGTCAAGAGAACCCATCCCTTTTCATCCCATCACCACTCCTCCCTCTCTCATTTTTCATTTCATTCTAAGCAAATCCCAAGAAGGACTGTCCAAGCTCTGAGAGCTTTGTGTGTGGCCCACTTCCTACACCTAAACTCCCATCTCCACCCTTCAATACTCATCTTCCTTCATTAAAGTTGAAGCCTAGGAGCTAAGGAGTCCATGGAGCCTAGAAGAAGCGGAATCGGTGGGTGTTTGTAGGTTTAGATTATGCCTTTTATGATGGAAGTGGGGCCCACCGATCGATGTTGTGCATTGTATTTGGGACCCCCTTTGATGTATGTTTTGTAACCTTGTGGGGTCCATAGTGGCGGGGTCCCTCAATCTCATCGATCTCTCTCTCTCTCTTAATGTGTGGCCCACCTATTGATACATGTATTTCATCCATGCCATCCAGTCACGCGGGACCCACCTTGATCAGGTTGCGTCTCATCCAGACTGTCTGACCGCTGGACATCTTACATGCTTGGACAGGTGAGTGATAACATAAATTCCAGCTTCAGTCAAGTTGGTGGGCCACCACGTGGACCCACCAGATGTATATATTTTATCCTGACCATCCAGGTCATGTGGGACCCACCACCATATGTGTTGTAGATCCTAGTTGTTCCTCTTGCATGGGCTTAGACGTGGGAAAACATGAACATCAGCTTGATCTGATACATATACCATTGGGTAGGTTATTATGGGACTCCCTGATAGGCAGTGTTGTCCCATATGAGTGCTTGGTATGCACAGGATTGATGTATGACTAAATTGTATAACTCATGTTTATAGTATTTTGTGATATGACCACCGTACGCCTTAGCTACAAGGGTCGTAGCCTCCACAGGCATATCGTGGATGGCTAGATGGGACATTGAAAATCTCTTTTTAACATGGGGTCTCATGGGAAAAAGTCCCTAAACCCTTTAGGTACCAGAGGATGCTCCAACGTCTATACCGAGTGGATACATGAGCACCCGAGTGTCGAATATCAGTAGGTCGCATCTCTCATTGTGTCGTGGTCGGTTGGGAGGGGTTGTAGCCTTATCCACCCGAGGGAGTGGGCAATGCAAGGCTGAGTCTGACCAGCTCATAAATGGGTCCGCTATCGATGAGCCAGGTTGACATTGGTATACTACTAACAAGTGAATAGTGATGTCTCTTCCACTGACCCAGTTGTGCGCTTGATGGGGCGGCAGGTGACATCGAGTGTATTAGACCTCGATGATGATCCCAGAGACGTACAGTATTTGAGCAGGAGTCGCATACCTCGTATTTTACAAATTCATTCATTCATTCATTATCCACTCGGCATGGTGGTGCATAATCAAGTCATCATGTGTACCTTTGCAATGGCCAGGATTTCAATTAAGCGTGCGACTAACTTGAGATCAAGAGTTTATCACATTGAGTCTGGCTATCCAAATTTAGGTATGAGACTAGTTTGGATAGAAGTCCCTTGTGATGGACTCTATAGCTTGTGATACTGCATACTATTACCCGACTTCACACTCTAGTTTGGTCATTACATTCGCACCGCATACTGCATCTGTGGCATGTGACATTTTGGGTTGCTGTGTTTCTTCATTTATATGGCCTAGATGATCTTGACGGTATTTATGGACTTATCAGGATTTGTATACTGCATTGCATTCTCAGTATATAAATTTAGCTTACTATGTCTCCGCATTGCATAGCTTATCTACATTGCTTCCTCAATATGTGATATTGGCTTATTATGTTTTTGCATCGCATAGCTTGGATAAGGATGATGGTAATTATGGACTTACAGGTATTTTTTCACATTACTCTGATATTTATATGCTTGGCACGTGCATTGCACACACTTACACCACCCTCTAAGCTTTTTATAAGCTTATGCATGATAGATGTGTGCAGGTGGCGTTAGGTAGTAGCAGCGTTGAGCTTCGAGCGTGCAGTTGTCTTCTGGAGCTTTAATTTTTAAAATATGTATTTCCCTTTCAGCATTGTATTCAACTATTTATATTAGTGGATATGTGATGATAATGCTGCCTTGGTGATTTGGGTATACTTGTAGTTATGCTTCTTACGAGATAAATGTACGTTGTAAAATCCTCCTTGTAGGATCTCAGGATCAAAACCTAGTGTATGGGCACTGGGAGCCGAGAATGGGGTACTACGAAGGCTATCAGCACCAGATTCGAAGATAAAAAATTCTGTGAGCCTAGTTCCGAGTTTGCGGCGTGACAATACCCACTTTATATTTTCCTAACATGTCTGAGGACATGGTCAGATTGAAACTCTTTCTCTTTTCTTTGAAAGAGAAAGCTAAGATGTGGTTGCATTCACTATGTCCCAGATCTATTGACACATGGAATGACATGATAAGGGAATTCATAAAGAATTTTTTTTCACATCATAAGATGAACACCCATAGAAAGTTAATCATGAACTTTGGCCAAAAGGAGGATAAAACATTCTTTCAATGTTGAGAGCGGTTCAAGGATTTGTTAGTTCATGCCCACAACACGGTTTTAAAATATGACGAATTACACACTTTTTCTATGATGGACTGACATTTTCCATGCACCAATTGGTCGAGACAATGTGCAATGAGGAATTCATGAATAAAAATGTCGATGATGTGTGGGACTATTTGGACAGACTTGCTGAAAACGCACAATCATAGGACACCTCCCCAAAACCAAGCACTTCCAAGCCCACTCAATCAAAAGAAAGGGGTGGATTATACCTTCTGAAAGAGGATGATGATATCAATGCTAAAGTGTCCAATCTCATAAAGAAATTCGAGGCCATGGAACTAAAGAAGGATAAGGCTAAGGAAATTGTTTGCGGTAATTGGGCTTGCAACATTCACACAACTGAAAATTGTCCAACAATACCTACCTTTCAAGAGATATTAAATGAGAAATCCAATGCAATGAATAATTAACAAAGACCTTTCAATGGACCTACCTTTAATACGTACAATCCTAGTTAGAGAAATCATCCAAATTTCAGTTGGATGAATGGACAAACTACTACCCCTCAAGGTAGTAATCAAATTCCAAATCAAGTAAAACCTTAAGAAGAACTGGTTCAAAATTCTATGCAAACTTAGGATCTTACTCAAGCAATATGAGAACTTAAAAAATTTATACAAAAGATGGATTCATGTGTTACGGTTATAGAAAGGGGGATGCTTCTATAACGCCCTGAATTTTGAGGGACGAGCAAAGCTTTACTCTCGAGATTCAGAATATCACTTATGCATTATGCTTGATGATATTCAGATTTTTTCATTTTCATGAGTTAAGCATGCATGGAATTATACTAAATAACACATCATACTCTGAATTTAATTAAGTTAAGCAAATGTGGAATTCTAAACAAACTTGTATAAGTATACAAATGTTTCACAAGGTTTCTTCCAGAGTATGAGTACGTAACCGGGTTCAATATATACATGTATTGTTTCAAAATGAACAAAATATAGATATATAAAAGTGTCCAACTAAGTCCAGATGTCCCCAGTGATCCTTGTGTAACGGCACATGGTCCACATTGACCCGCCCGAGAGTTAGAAGTAAGAGAATTCCTCCTCATCCAAGAAGTCCTGCTCCATCGCATAGACATCGTCAGTACCTACATCTACATCAAAGTCCGGTTGGTATTTTAAAACACCATCCTACAGTGGGAGTGAGTGATTAACTTAGTGGTTTTATAAGGTAAAAGTTACACATGTTATCAAGTCAATCAAAGTAGCATTGATAAAGCAATCATAACAATCACTTCCTAACTACTTTTTTTAATGTAGGAATGGGGTGTAAGTAATGACGCATGCCCTCACTTCAATGCTCCATCACACGCGACTCTGAGAGCCTATTTCGTATATGACAATACTTCCTCAAATGATGCAACTCCAATGCCCTTTTAGCACATCCTAACTAATGCAGTGTGATACATGGTCGTGTTAGCTAAGTAAATACTTAAGCTCATTCATACAGTAAGTTTAGAAAGCTAGGGTACCCCCCTTTATATCATTGACCCAAATCGAATATTTTGTCATTAGACAACCGCAATGGTCCTACTCGTATATTCTGGATCTATCTAGGTTCGTCACTCCTAGTCAAACACATGCAATAGGAAAGTTATAGGTTCGTCACTCCTAGTCAAAACACATACGATAGGCAAGTTGCAAGAATTTGTGTTTGTGGTCACTATGGGGAGGCTCGTCAACCCAGCGTAGGCCAACAACATGAACACGACAACCTATACCACCATGCCTAGCTCACAAATCTTAATTGTGTTGTAACACCCTGAAAATCGGGGGTCGTGTATAAACTCAACTCCCGAGTTCTAGACCGTCACTTATGCAACAAAAATGATTATGATTCAATGTTGTCTGAGTTAAAGCATTCACATGATTAAAAGTATACCAAAACTGTAATTCATACTCCAGATCCAGTGATAAAAGCAAGCGGAAGAATAAAAGAATATATATATCATTGTATGGAAAATAAAGTAAATCTCGACTGTCATTAAAGTATGAATACATCTCTGAGTCTCATATACATGTAAATAACAGAAATAAATGTCCAAAATAGTCCCACTGAGGAGTCCCGTCAACCCAGGCCACCTAAGCAAAGCCGTCGTGGTACTGCATGTATGAGAACTCGTCCTGGTCCTCATCATAGTCCGGCTCTGCCTCCTGGATCTCTGCAGCACCTGCATCTAAGACAGGGTCTGGTGGGTATTACAAATACCATCCTGTAACGTGGGAATGAGTAGCTAACTCAGTGGAATAATAGAGCAAGAATTTACATGTTCTCAAATTAATCATGCGATAATAGTAAAGCAGTAAATCAAACATTCCTAATACTGTTGTTAATGCAATATGACATGACGTGATATATGCCCTCACCGACGATCTCCCTCATACGGTACCATCTTACGACCGCAGCATGCAATCGTCCCTCAAGTGCTCCACATCTTCCAAGCACATGCAATGTTATGGTGATATGATTTCCGAGTTGTTATTAGTTCATTCAAACAGCAGGATTGGGAAACTAAGGTACTTCCCTTATATCAATCCCAATACAGATCCTGTCTAGGGTCGTCACTCCTAGTAATCTCATATGATGTATATTTTGTAGGTCGCTTCAAGGGCTACCAAGGCTGTTGCTCGCACTCGTTGCACCGCTCCCCCATCACCTTATCAATACAGGCCTACTGTACTCTCACTGCTACTGAAGGGTCGCCGCCTCCCGTAAACTCAGAATACGCTCGCGGTCACTACAAAGGACTCGTCGCCTGATCAGTGTATGCCGACAGCAAGAATATAGTGTCCCATACCACCATAATCTGCTCACGAGACATAGGTTCTCACTGGTCACTACGGGGAGGTTTGTGGCCCCAGCGTAGGCCGATAGCTCGACCACGGTGTCCCATACCACCATGCCCGGCTCATGAGTCTTCGTGGATCAAGGTAGCATGGTTAACAGGGTTTACAATGGTAAGTTCAGTACCCTAGGTTCAAGCAGTTATGACTCATGCAGGGTGAACATACAATGGCCAGTCGGGTTACTTAACGGGCTCGACTAGCACGATCGCATCTCAAGTCGAACGACATGAAGTGCGTAAACCACTTCGTGTGGCCTAACCACTGCTGTCAACTCCAGAACATGGCTCGCGTTCATCGACGCGTCGTTCGTGGCCAAGATAAGCCAACCACGAATTCGCTCGGTTATCGACTGCCTGGACTAGGTATAGTCCCAACACATATGAATTCACATCAGCAATTCATGTAAGAGTATTGAAAATGAAATACAACCATGTGAGCATGTTAACACATGTTATAACATACACCTTAAGTAAATCATCAAGTACATGCATTTCATACATACAATGAAATCATGCATATAACTAACATGTAGGAAACCATTTACATCAGCATATTAATTGAGAAATCAATCTCAAACTAATTCATAACACCATTTAATTCAATACATACTAATACAAGCATTTATGCAAACACTTACACTACACACTTAAGTCTACATATAGTATGTCGACCCGAAGTACGCATTTAGGCGAATCTCTTCGCCAAATTAATTATGCACGTGTTCCTAGTATTCTAATGCGATAATAAACCATGTCAATCACATCAGCAAAATATGAATGAAAACAGTACTTCCTACAAATGACTAAAATGCCCTAAATCTCATATTCTTAGTTTATTTACGAAACAGGAAACAGACAGCATGTTGTACATGTCAAACGGCGTTGTCGTCGATAATCTACTATTAAACGACATTGAAAGCGTTGGAAACAGTTAATCAAAGTGTCTAAAATCCGTACCTTATCTCCTAGAAGCGTATCGTTTCGAACGGAGCGTATACGCTTCGTCTACGGCGACTAGACAACCTGATTTACAAGATCTATCAGCTAACATGCTATGGAACGAAAAGAATACTAAATCAGCAACTTTCTAGGGTATTTTCTTACCTGAAAATGCGGAGAAATCACTGGCCAAGTGATTGGAGCGTCTTGCTAAAGTACGTGCAACAGGTAGCACAACGGCAGGAAAATCCTCTCCTACTCTCTCTCACAAACTCTCACATTTTCTCTCTCCCAATCTAGGGTTTTTCTCAAATTCGGATGGGAGAGAGGAGTGAGGGTTTCAACCCCTTTTATAAGCATAAAAATGCCCGAAATAGGCTCGGAAACAAAGTTTACTTGATGTATATCCAATTCGGGGCTGTTTCGGTCCAAAAGACCATTTCTGGTGGTCCCCTGGCAGAACGCAATCGGACTTAAGTTCGTACTTGTCGGATATTGCTCACATCCTGTTTTCAGTCCAGCAGTGTTCGTAGATCGCCCGTGGCGGTCCAGTTTCAGTTCAGCGGTCACCGCAAGTAGATCAGGCCTGCAAGTCTCATGATAGGAAATAGAAATTTTTCCTGATCCGAGGGTGTAATTTGGCTGAATTCTGACGGTCAGAACGCTTTATACTGACGCGTCAAGTCGTGTGCCAGATTTGAATTTCAAATTCCAAATCTAACCCTATTCTCACTCTCTTCAGTCCAGGCTCAATGAAATGACCTGCGAATGTCGGTTGGACTTGATTTTTGAAATGATTGTCAAGTCCAGCTAGGCGGTTCTAACGGTCTAAGATAGTAGGTATCGGACTTTCGACGTGCGGTCTAGATCCAATACAAAGTTTCAAAGTGGTCCAGAGAACAAACCTGCTTAGAGTTTGATCCAAGGTTTTAGAGTATTATAGAGTCATTAGTTCTACTCGATTTGGGTCTTATAGAACGTATTTAAAGTGATCAGGGACTATTTCCCAGCTACTGTAGCGTTGCGCTAGCTAACTTACACTTAATTTCTAAAGGAATTTATCCTACGTGATTTCTAGTCGAGTTGGTACTCGAGTCCAAGTACGGATTTTTCCAGGGCGTTACAATCTACCCCCCTTAACAAATAATTTCGTCCTCGAAATTTGTACCTTTTCGTACTCCTCGAGAAGCTGTGGGTAGTTCTTTCTGATCTCGGCTTCTGTCTCCAGGTAGCCTCTTCCTCAGAGTGATGCGTCCACAATACCTTCACAAGGGAAATCACCTTGCTACGCAGTACCTACTCCTTCCTGTCAAGGATACGCGTCGGTCGCAAGATATATGTAACATCCTCTCCTAACTGCACCTGCTCCCATCTGATGATATGGGAAGGATCAGAAACGTACTTCTTCAGCATAGAAACATGAAATACGTTGTAAACGCTCGCGAGAGGCGTGGGTAAAGCCAATCGGTAAGCCACTGCTCCCACACGATCGAGGATCTGGAAGGGACCAATGAATCGCGGTGCTAGCTTACCCTTCTTTCTGAACCGAAGGACTCCCTTCATAAGGAAAACTCGTAAAAATACATGATCCCCAACTGTGAACTCCACCGGCCGTCGTCTCATATCGGCATAACTCTTCTATCTGCTCTGCGCTGTGAGAAGCCGACGTCTAATAATATCAATCTTCTCTGACGTCGCCTGCACTAACTCTGGGCCAATCAAGCTACGCTCACCGACCTCAGCCCAGCAATGCGGTGCACGACAAGGTCGCCCATATAGCGCCTCGTAAGGTGCTATACCGATACTCTCCTGAAAGCTGTTGTTGTACGCGAACTCCACATATGCAAGACAGTCATCCCAACTATCCTTGAAGTCCAATGCGCAAGCTCGCAACATATCCTCTACGATCTGGTTCACCCGCTCTGTCTGTCCGTCTGTCTGTGGGTGGAATGCAGTACTGAACTTCAACTTCACACCCATAGCCTCCTGAATGCCAGTCCAGAAAATAGAAGTGAACCGCGTGTCTCTGTCCGACGCGATCTCCAGCGGAACTCCATGCAGACGCACAATCTCTCTGATATACAGTCTAGCCAACTCATCTGCGGAGTTCGTAACTCTGATCGGTAGGAAGTGCACCGACTTCGTCAGACGGTCGACGATCACCTATATGGAATCATGTCCCTTCCTCATCTTTGACAGCCCTAAAATGAAATTCATGGAAATGAAATCCCACTTCCACTCTGCGATCGGCATAGGCTACAAAAGTCCAGGTGGTCGGCGATGCTCTGCCTTCACCTGCTGACAAGTGAGACAACGGGACACGAACTCTGCCATGTGGGTCTTCATACCTTCCCACCAGTAAGTCCTCTTCACGTCGCGATACATCTTCATACTGCCTGGATGCATCGCGAGTCTGGTATAATGCGTAGCCTCGAGAATCTCTCGTCTCAAGTCAGGGACGTTTGGGACGCATAGGCGGCCACGATAACGTAAGCCCCCATCCATCCCAACTCGCCACTCGACGTCTGCATCATCACTGGCCTGCTCTCGAAGCTCAGTCAGATGTGCATCGTCCCTCTGCGCCTCGATGACCCGGTCATCGATCTGAGATCACACCTGAACATGTGCGATGAACTCATACGGCTCCTCTACAGTGAGTTTCTGCTCAAAGTCTCGCAAAAACTCAAACATATCCCACTCAGCAACCATCAGCGGAGCCGCAAACTCTATAGCCTTCTTGCGGCTCAACGCGTCAGCCACAAGCTTCGCCTTCCCAGGATGGTAAGAGACTTCGAACTTGAAGTCCTTCAAAGTCTCCATCCATCGCCGCTGCCTCATATTCAAGTCTCGCTGCGTGAATATGTACTTGAGGCCCTTGTGGTCGCAAAAGAGCTCGAACTCCTTTCCATAGAGGTAATGTCTCCAGAGTCTCAGTGCGAATATGACGGCTACCAACTCTAGGTCGTGTGTAGGGTAATTCTCCTCGTGCTTCCTTAATTGTCTCGAGGCATACGAAATTACCCTGTCCTTCTGCATAAGGACACAACCCAGACCAACGCTAGATGCGTCAGTGTATATAGTGTATTTAACCCCTTGCTCTGGCAATACTAGCACAGGGGCGGACGTAAGCCTGCCCTTCAGCTCCTGAAAAGCTGACTTCGCCTTGTCATTCCAGGCGAACTTCACGTCCTTCCGTGTCAACTGAGATAAACGTCTCGGGATCTTCGAGAAATCCTGAATGAAGCGCCGATAGTAGCCAGCGAGACCCAAGAAACTCCTCACCTCAGTGACAGAACCAGGCTGCTCCCAGTCTTGAACCGCAGATACCTTAGATAGGTCAACTGCCATGCCATCCTTGGACACCATGTGTCCTAGGAACTTCACTTCCTGCTTCCAAAAGTCGCACTTCTTGTACTGTGCGAACAACTAATGTTGTCTGAGCGTATCCAGGACCAAGCGCAAGTTCTCCTCATGCTCCTCTCGACTCCTGGAGTACTCCAAAATGTCGTCAATGAACACAACGACGAATCGATAGAGGAAAGGCCGAAATACACGGTTCATCAGATCCATGAACACGGCTGGTGCGTTCGTGAGACCGAACGACATCACAAGGAACTCGTAGTGGCCAAAGCTGGTCCTGAATGCTGTCTTCTGCACGTCCTCATCCTTGACGCGCAATTGATGATATCCTGACTGAAGATCAATCTTCGAGAAGTACTGCGCTCCTCTCAACTGATCAAAAAAGTCATCGATCCTGGGTAAAGGGTACTTGTTCTTCACCGTGATCTGGTTCATCCTGCGATAATCAATACACAATCGCATCGAACCGTCCTTCTTCCTTACGAATAGGACTGGTGCTCCCCAAGGAGACACACTAGGCCGTATAAGGCCAAGCTCCAACAGACCGTCGATCTGCGTCCTTAACTCCTCCATCTCACATGGTGTCATGCGATACGTCAGCAGTGAGACGGGCATGGAGCCAGGCACCAGATCGATAGTGAAATCAATCTCTCGTCGGGGCGGCAAATAAGGGATCTTCCTGAACAGATCCCCAAACTCACAAACGACTGGCGTATGCTCAAGTATCTGGGCACCAGCGTCTCACAGTAATGTAGCGTAGCTAAGTATGCGGAACGGGAGATTTACCCACACTAGAAATGTGAAGGATGCGACCTCTGGCTCGTACGCAGTCACTATAGGAGTCTCGCAGTCAATCTCGGCCCTCGCTGCAGTCAACCAGTTCATGTCAAGAATGACGTCGAGATAAACAAGAGAGGGGTCGACGATAAGATCAAGGGCCATCGTCTTGCCCCCCAGATCCACCAAACAGCCCTCACACATCTGGGTGGCATCTGTAAAGGACCCGTGAGCTGTATAAACTCATACCCCATCTATAGTAATAGTTTGTAGCCCAATGCGTCTGACTATGGCACGTGATATCAAAGAAATCGTGGATCCTGTGTCCACCATCATGAGTATAGGAATACCTCCAATGTAGGCAGTGACCTCAAAGGCCGAATGCTGAGAAGTTTGTGTCACAGCTGCCTCTGCTGTCAAGGTATGCACCCGTGCCCGCTGTGGCCAGTTCGGCCACTGTGCCATGGGCCGTAGAGTCTGCCATGGAACCAGTTTACCGTATAGAAGCCTGGTACGGTGATCTCGTTCACGCCTACTCCTCAAATTCTTCGCACTAGGATGAACATCACCAAGGGGCACGTTCAGAAGCCGCGCTATCAACCGAACATCGATCGTAGCCATCCGGTCTCTACCAAAAGGAATCTTGAACTGCAATGGCTCCAGTGTAGGATTCTGGATACGAGCGTAGAAAGCACGAACGGTGCTCACATTAGCACGAGCACTAGCTTCAAAGATCGGACCCCAATGCGCAGCTTCAATGCGCTCGAATAATAAAAATTCACCGAATAGTCGTCCTTCCACGTCCGCCTCAAACAACACCTTACGGTCAGTGTATTGGCCGTGAGGCATCTCTGCCAAAATCACTCGCCCAAGTTGAGTATGGGGATCCAAATCCTGCTTTGTATGGAACTCTCGGGCTGTGCTTGGACTTGCGGCGACACTTGAGCTAGCGACGCCACCCCGCGGTCTTCTTGATTGAGCAGGGCGACTAGGCCCATCCTCATCCGCTGCGGTCTTTCTCTTACCCATCAAAGAGAGGATGGTGGAGAGTGACAAAAGACCCAAAATGGCTTCAACAAAAGCCATGAAAAATGAAAAAAATGCAAAGAAATGGCTACCCAAACTGGAAAAGGGAGATCTAGGCATTGTAGAGAGATGCTTCAAGCTCCCCAAGGATGTATTTTCAGAGAGAATAGAGAATGAAGAAGGGGAATGGAGCACCTCACGATTTCAGCTCGATTTGGGGGTTTTAAGAGCTCCATACGACGAGATCTGAAAGAGGGAGGGCTGCAAATCACTTTGGAGTGATGGAGTGTGGTCGTTTTCAGCAGGAAATGGATTTAGGAATGATTTGGAGCCACGATTTGGAGATGGGCAGCAAGAAAACTTGAAATGGGGCTAGGGAAGGGGACTTTTGTGAAGGAAGTACCCCTTTTTGGGGTTTTCTATGGTCGAACCGCACATGAGGGGTGTACACTACCCAAAATAGGGCGTGCGCCCAAAAATCACATCAAGTGGGCCATGGTGGATGGCGATGCATCGCCGGATTGGTGATGGCATCGCCGACCATCTCTCTAGTCGGTTGGTGGGACCACATGGGTCTGGTCCCCATGGTCCAGGGACCCCAAAAAACTATGGGCCCCACCTTGGTTCATTGTAGATTGCCCTATGGAGGCCCAAAGATGCATTTGGAGCTTTCTAGGGCTAATTTGCAAACCCGAATACAATTCCCTATCATGCAGAATATGATTTTGGGGTAGAAGGATCTAATACATCCATCTAGCCCATTAGTTGCTAAAGAAAGCAAACTTAGAATGGCCTAAAGGCCAGTTTTCATGAAATTTTACTATTCACTGTAAAATTTTGTCGAAGTATGATTTTATGTCATTTTCACATTAGGATCAATTCCTAACATGAAAATAATAAGAAATAATTGAAGAATGGAGTGGTGAGAGGAAGAATTCTGAAGAATTTAGGTGAAACGGGGTTTTTAAGCCCTGACGATTGAATGCAGGGGTTGTGGTTGTCCCACAGCCTAAAGATTCACATTTACGGGTTTAGAACTGTTCAAATAACATCTCAACCCACTTACATACAACCTAAGAGCTACTCAGGTCGCTTTACGCGACCCTAGATGCATTACGGAGTCGATCGTGCGATCGATATAAATAGACTTCGCCTATTGGTGAATCTGCGATCCTATACGCATATCCAGGACCAAACGTAAATGCTCCTCATGCTCCTCTCGACTCCTGGAGTATACCAAAATGTCGTCAATGAATACAACGACGAATCAATAGAGGAAAGGCCGAAATACCCGGTTCATCAGATCCATGAACACGGCTGGTGCATTCGTGAGACCGAACGACATCACAAGGAACTCGTAGTGGCCAAAACTGGTCCTGAATGCTGTCTTCTGCACGTCCTCATCCCTGACACGTAACTGATGATATCCTGACTGAAGATCAATCTTCAAGAAGTACTGTGCTCCTCTCAACTGGTCAAACAAGTCATCGATCCTCGGTAAAGGGTACTTGTTCTTCACCGTGATCTAGTTCATCCTGCGATAATCAATACGTAATCGCATCGAACCATCCTTCTTCCTCACGAACATAACTGGTGCTCCCCAAGGAGACACACTAGGCCGTATAAGGCCAAGCTCTAGCAGACCATCAATCTGCGTCCTCAACTCCTCCATCTCACACGGTGCCATGCGATACGTCGGCAGTGAGACGGGCGTGGAACCAGGAACCAGATCGATAGTGAAATCGATCTCTCGTCTAGGCGGCAAACTAAGGATCTTCTTGAACAGATCCCCAAACTCGCAAATGACTGGCGTATGCTCAAGTATCTGGGCACCAGCGTCTCGTAGCAAAGTAGTATAACTAAGTATGCTGAAAGGGAGATTTACCCGCACTGGAAATGTGAAGGATGCACCCTCTGGCTCGTACACAGTCACTATACGAGTCTCGCAGTCAATCTCGGCCCTCACTGCAGTCAACCAATCCATGCTAAGAATGACGTCGAGATAAACAAGAGAGGGGTCGACGACAAGATCAATAGCCATCGTCTTGCCTCCCAGATCCACCAAACAACCCTCACACATCTGGGTGACATCTGAATAATCCCCATGAGCTGCAAGGACTCGCACCCTATCCATAGTAATAGTCTGTAACCCAATGCGTCTGACTATAGCACGCGATATCAAAGAAATCGTGGATCCAGTGTCCACCATCACGAGAATAGGAATACCTCTAATATGAGTAGTGACCTCGAAGGCCGAATGCTGAGAAGTCGGTGGCGCAGCTGCCTCAGTTGTCAATGCATGAACACATGCCTGTTATGGCCAGTTCGGCCGCTGTGTCATGGGCCGTGGAGGCTGCCTGATCTACGATACCGGAGGTCTGAACGAAGGGTGGCAGGAGCAAACCGTATAGGCGGTGCTGATATCGCCTGTGCGCGCATACGGTCGATCTTCTGCGGCGGCGAGAACCCACTGTCCCGCATCCGTGCAAAACAACTCTATGATAAGTGGCCCGACCTCCCGCAGTATGTACATGATAACTCGGGGCGCTTAAACGATGGTGCTGGCGCTAGAGCCCGAGTAGGAGGGTCGACACGAGGCCTCTTGCCCGCGAAGGGCCTGTCTGGCAACTCTGGTTGTAGCCTAGGAGCAACTGGGCCACGAGTTTGGGTAAGATGATCTACATCCTGATCTGCCCGCATGGACATGTGAATCAACTCTGCATAAGAGGGAATGCTCACGCAGCACATCTTCGACCGAATATCCGGTCGTAAACCCTCCGAAAAGCACCGTATGCGCATCTGCTCATCAGCCAAAATAGTTGGGACGTATCTGCCCAACTCCGTGAACCGATGCTCATACTCCGTGACTGTTATGGCTCCCTGTCTGAGACGGAGAAACTCATTCTCCCAGTCATGCCTGTATGTCTTGGGATAATACTTCTCGTGGAAGCAGAACTCAAACGCTGCCCATGTCCATATAAAGTCGGCGGCAACGGTTCACAATACGCTGTCCCACCACAAGCTGGCCTCTCTCTCAAAGAGGATCGTAGCCAACTCTACCTACTCAGCCTCTGTACAGTGTAACATCCGCAGTATCTTCGACACACGGTCGAGCTAATACTCGGCCTCCTCGAGTCTATGAGAACCCGTAAAAGTGGGAGGCCGTAAGCGCTGGAATCGCTCTAACAAGCCCCGTGTATCTGCGGCATTCCCCGCATGATAAGCAGGTGGTACAGGATGAGCCATGCCCTCATCCTGGGCATAAGTATCAGCATCCTCATTTGGATGCGCAGGTGGTGCAGGTGGAGTCACACCCCCACCCTGGGCTAATGTCCCCACAATAGTAGTCAGGAGCTACTGCTGCTGCTGCATCATAGCCATCATCTGCTCAAATCTGTCAGGAGGTGGAGCAGGCTGTGGCGTGTGCTGCGTCGAAGTAGACACACGGTAAGGCTCTCTGACTGGCGGTGTGAACGGTGGTGGTCCAACTGTAGGACCAGCAGTAGGCTGAGACGCACGCAATGTCTCAGGAATCGGGCCCCACAGCAGGGTCCGCATGGGTGTCAGACTGCGAAGGAGGCTGATCCATATGCTCACTCAATGCAAGCCGAGTCATGCTCCGTGTAGCCTTCGGTGGCATTCCCTATATTCAAAATAGGGCGCAACCTTGTCAGTCTCAATAGCACAAACACACCGCAATCATTCACACAAGAGTCAAAAGCATTCCATGCATTTCATTTAATCAAAATTGTCACAATACAAGGGATATGTCCTTACAAGCATCATGACGAGAAATACATGGGAACTAAGACAGTTAAAATTTATAACAGCAACATAAGCAAAGCACTAGCCTTAACAAGCTTACACAACTTAAAGCAGGAAATGACTAACTACTAACAACAACATCAAAGATCCTCGCTAGTCTGAGTCGGGTGACTGAGGAGGAGCACCCTTATCCTGCAAGCAGCACAGGATTACCTTCAAGGTGCGAGTCACCTTGCCGAATTTCCTCTTTGTAACGGCCTTGCCATCCTCGACCTCAGCACGAAGTTTCTAAACTTCCCTTCGCAAGACGATCTGGCTCTCCTCAATTCAGGCGATGCGATCATCACCAGTAGCCTGAGTAGAAAGAGGAGGGCTCTCATCCGTATCCTGAGCCTCCTCTTCTGCCTCTTCCTGGACTTCTTCCTCAACTTCTGCTCCAGGTTCTCCCTCACTTGGATCCTCCTCATCATCAAAGTCATCCTCGCTATCCTCCTCAAGCTGATTCTCACGGTACTGAGACCCGATCTTCATCTTGACCATAGTTGACTCATTAATACTATGAATCGGAACTGGCAATTTCGGCCTAAGTCTGTAGGCAAACTCAAGTGCTATCTTGCATATCAGTCGGCCAAAAGGAAGTGATTCGGAAGTTCTTCTTGACTTCGCTATGAGGATTATCTGTCGCAAGATGAAAGTGGCCATACACACATTCTCTCCCTGGGCCACCAGATACAGGAAATCAACCATAAGGCGTGTACACTCAATGCGATTTGTCGACCTAGGATACACATTGAACGTGCAGATATGGTGCAGTAGGCACAATTTATCAGACATATAAGTCGCCTTGAGGCTATTATTAGGCTGCCATGGAACCAGTTTACCACATAGAAACCTGGTACGGCGATCTCGCTCACGCCTACTCCTCAAATTCTTCTCACTAGGATGAACATCACCAAGAGGCACGTTCAGAAGTCGCGCAATCAACTGCACATCTATTGTAGCCATCCGATCTCTACCAAAGGAAATTTTGAACTGCAATAGCTCCACTGTTGGATTCTGGATACGAGCGTAGAAAGCACGAATGGTGCTCACATTAGCACGAGCACGAGCTTCAAAGATCGGACCCCAATACGCAGCTTCAATGCGCTCGAACAATAGAAATTTGCCGAACAGTCGTCCTTCCACGTCCGCCTCAAACAACACTTTACAGTCAGTGTATTGGCCATGAGGCATCTCAGCTAATATCACTCGCCCAAGTTAAGTATGGGGATCCAAATCCCTCTTTGTATGGAACTCTCAGGCTGTAGTTGGACCTGCGGCGGCGCTTGAACTTGCGGCACCACCCCGCGGCCTTCTTGATTGAGCAGGGCGACTTGGCCCAGCCTCATCTACTGTGGTTTTTCTTTTACCCATCAAAGATAGGATGGTGGAGAGTGACAAAAGACCTAAAATGGCTTCAACAAAAGTCATGGGAAATGGAGAAAATGCAAGAAAATGACTGTCCAAACTGGAAAAGGGAGATCTAGGCATTGTAGAGGGATGCTTCAAGCTTCCCTAAGATGTATTTTTAGAAAGAAAAGAGAATGAAAAAGGGGAATGGAGAACCTCACAATTTCAGCTCAATTTGGGGGTTTTTAAAGCTCCAAAAGATGAGATCTTCTAGAGGGAGGGCTGCAATCTTCAATGGAACGATGGAGTGTGGTCATTTTTGGCCAAGGATGGATTTGGGGGTGATTTGGAACCATGATTTGGAGGTAGGGCAGCTGGAAAATACAAATAGAGCTAGGGATGGGGCTGTTTGTGAAGGAAGTGCCTCTATTTGGGGTTTACTATGGACGCGCACTATATGGAGGGGGTGTATTACCCAAAATACCCCCAGGAACCAAAGCACGCATCAAGTGGGCCACCCCGGGAGGCAATGCATCGTCGACCGATCTCCTGTTCGATCGGTGGGACCACATGAGTTTGGTCCCCCATGGTCCAAGGACCCCAAATAACTATGGGCCCCACCTTGATTCATTGTAGATTGTCCTATATAGGACCAAACATGCACTCAAAGATTTTCGGGGCCATTCTGCAATCCTGAATACAAAACCCTATTATGCAGCATATGATTTTGGGGTAGAAGGAGCTAGTACATCCATCTAGCCTATTATTTGCAAAAGAAAGCGAAGTTAGAATGGCCTTATGGCCATTTTTCATGAAATTTTACTATTCACTATAAAATTTTGTCAAAGTATGATTTTATGTTATTTTCACATTAGGATTGATGCCTAACATGAAAAGGATAATAAAGAATTGAAGATTGGAATGGTGAGAGGAAGAATTTTGAAGATTTTTGGTGAAACGGGATTTTTAAGCCCTGGCGATTGAATACAAGGGTTGTGGTTGTCCCACAGCCCAAGGATTCACATTTATGGGTTTAGAATCATTCAAAGATTACCTCATCCCAACTACCTACAACCTAGGAGCTATTCGGGTTACTTCACGCGACCCTAGATGCGTTATGGACTCGATCACGCGATCGATTCGAATAGTCTTCACCTATTGGCGAATCTGCGATCCTAGAAGTGTTTCTAGACACTTCTCGCACCCACCTAAGTCAAAGGAAGTGACAGCATACGCCGCGTGACCATAACCCAGGCCCAGTATACTCTTATTCATGCTCTGATACCAACTTATAACACCCTGAAAATCGGGGGTCGTGTATAAACTCAACTCCCGAGTTCCAGACCGTCACTTATGCAACAAAAATGATTATGATTCAATGTTGCCTGAGTTAAAGCATTCACATGAGTAAAAGTATATCAAAACTGCAATTCATACTCCAGATCCAGTGATAAAAGCAAGCGGAAGACTAAAGAATATATATATCACTGTATGAAAAAACAAAGTAGATCTCAACTGTCACTAAAGTATGAATACATCACTGAGTCTCATATACATGTAAATGACAGAAATAAATGTCCAAAAGAGTCCCACTATGAAGTCCCGTCAACTCAGGTCACCTAAGCAAAGCCATCATGGTACTACATGTATGAGAACTCGTCCTGGTCCTCATCAAAGTCTGGCTCTGCCTCCTGGATCTCAGCATCACCTGCATCTAAAACAGGGTCTGGTGGGTGTTGCAAACACCATCCCGTAACATGGGAATGAGTGATCAACTCAGTGGAATCATAGAGCAAAGATTAGCATGTTCACAAATCAATCATGCGATAATAGTAAAGCAGTAAATCAGACAATCCTAATACTGTTGTTAATGCAAGATGACATGACGTGATGTATGCCCTCACCGACGATCTCCCTCATACGGCACCATCTTACGACCGCGGCATGCAATCGACCCTGAAGTGCTCCACATCTTTCAGGCACATACAATGGTATGGTGATATGATTTCCGAGTTGTTATTAGTCCATTCAAACAGCAGGATTGGGAAACTAAGGTACTTCCCTTATATCAATCCCAACACAGATCCTGTCTAGGGTCGTCACTCCTAGTAATCTCATACGATGTATATTTTGTAGGTAGCTGCAAGGGCTGCTAGGGCTGTTGTTCGCACTCGTTGCACCGCTCCCCCATCACCTTATCAATACAGGCCTACTGTACTGTACTGCTACTGAAGGGTCGTCGCCTCCCGTAGACTCAGAATACGCTCGCGGTCACTACAAAGGACTCGTCGCCTGATCAGTGTAGGCCGACAGCAAGAATATAGTGTCCCATACCACCATAATCTGCTCACGAGACTAGGTGCTCACTGGTCACTACAGGGAGGTTTGTGGCCCCAACGTAGGCCGACAGCTTGACCACGGTGTCCCATACCATCATGCCCGACTCATGAGTCTTCGTGGATTAAGGTACCATGGTTAACAGGGTTTACAATGGTAAGTTCAGTACCCTAGGTTTAAGCAGTTATTACTCATGCAGGGTGAACATACAACGGCCAGTCGGGTTACTTGACGGGCTCGACTAGCGTGATCGTATCTCAAGTCGAACGACATGAAGTGCGTAAAATACTTCGCGTGGCCTAACCACTGCCGCCAACTCCAAAATACGGCTCGCGTTCATCGACGCATCGTTCGTGGCCAAGATAAGCCAACCACGAATTCGCTCGGTTACCGACTGCCTGGACTAAGTATAGTCCCAAACAATTATGGAATCACATCAGCAAATCATATGAGAGTATTGGAATTGAAATACAACCATGTGAGCATGTTAACATATGTTATAACATACAACTTAGGCAAATCTTCCAACACATGCATTCCAAACGAAATCATGCATATAACTAACATGTAAGAAATCATTCACATCAGCATATTAATTGAGAAATCAATCTCAAACTAATCCATAACACCATTTAATTCAATACATACTAATACAAGCATTTATACAAACATATACACTACACACTTAAGTCTACATATAGTATGTCGACCCGAAGTGCGTATTTAGGAGAATCTCTTCGCCAAACTAATCATGCACTTATTCCTAACATTCTAATGCGACAATAATCCATGTCAATCACATCTGCAAAATATGAATGAAATCAGTACTTCCTACAAATGACTAAAATGCCCTAAATCTCATATTCTTCACCGGTTTACGAAATAGGAAACGGACAGTATGTTGTACATGTCAAACGGCGATGTCGTCAATAATTTACTATTAAAAGACATTGAAAGGGTTGTAAACAGTCAATCAAAGCGTCTAAAATCTGCACCTTGTCTCTTATGGATGTGTAAATTCAAACGGAGCGTATACGCTTCGTCTACGGCGAATAGAGAACCTAATTTACGAGTTACGTCAACTAACATGATATGAATCCTAGTAAACCTCAAATCAGAAACTTCTAGGGTTATTTCTTACCTAAAAATGCGGAGGAATCGCTGGCCAGGTGATCGGAAGGTGTTGCTACAGCACGTGCAACAGGCGGCACAAAGGCAGGAAAATTCTCTCCTACTCTCTCTCACAAACTCTCACCTTTTCTCTCTCCCAATCTATGGTTTCTCTCAAATTCGGATAGGAGAGAGGAGTGAGGGTTTCAACCCCTTTTATAAGCTTAAAAATGCCCAAAATAGGCTCAGGTACAAAGTTTACTTAGGGCATATCCAAATCGGGGATGTTTCGGTCAAAAAGATGATTTCTGGTGGTCCCCTGGCCGAATGCGATCGGACTTAAGCTCATGCGTACCGGATCTAGCACGCATCAAGTTTTCAGTCTGGCAGGGTTCGCAGATCGCACGTGGCGGTCCAGTTTCAGTTCAGCGGTCATCGCACGTAGATCAAGACTGCAAATCTCATGATATGAAATAGAAATTTTTCCTGATCTGAGGGTGTAATCTGGCTGAATTCTGACGGTCAGAATGCTTAATACTGACACGTCAAGTCATGTGCCAGATTTGAATTTCAAATTTCAAATCTGTCCCTATTCGCACTCTCTTCAGTCCGGGCTCAATGAAATAGCCTGTGATTATCAGTTGGACTTGATTTTTGAAATGATTGTCAAGTCCAGCTAGGCGGTTCTAACGGTCTAAGATAGTAGGTATCGGACTTTCGACGTGCGGTCTAGATCCAATACAAAGTTTCAAAGTGGTCCAGAGAACAAACCTGCTTAGAGTTTGATCCGAGGTTATAGAGTATTATAGATTCATTAGTTCTACTCGATTTGGGTCTTGTAAAATGTATTTAAAGTGATCAGGGACTATTTCCCAGCTACTTTAGTGTCGCGCTAGCTAACTTACTCTTATTTTCTAAAGGAATTAATCCTACACGATTTCTGGTGGAGTTGGTACTCGAGTCCAAGTATGGATTTTTCACGGGCGTTACACACATGTTAGAACATACACCTTGAGTAAATCATCAAGTACATGCATTTCATACATACAATGAAATCATGCATATAATTAACATGTAGGAAACCATTTACATCAGCATATTAATTGAGAAATCAATCTCAAACTAATTCATAACACCATTTAATTCAATACATACCAATACAAGCATTTATACAAACACTTACACTACACACTTAAGTCTACATATAGTATGTCGACCCGAAGTGCGCATTTAGGCGAATCTCTTCGCCAAACTAATTATGCACGTATTCCTAGTATTCTAATGCAACAATAAACCATGTCAATCACATCAGCAAAATATGAATGAAAACAGTACTTCCTATAAATGACTAAAATGCCCTAAATCTCATATTCTTCGTCTATTTACGAAACAGGAAACAGACAACATGTTATACATGTCAAACGGCATTGCCGTCGATAATCTACTATTGAACGACATTGAAAGCGTTGGAAACAGTCAATCAAAGCGTCTAAAATCCGCACTTTATCTCCTAGAAGCGTATCGTTTCAAACGGAGCGTATACGCTTCATCTACGGCGACTAGATAACCTGATTTACAAGATCTATCAGCTAACATACTATGGAACGAAAGGAACACTAAATCAGCAACTTTCTAGGGTATTTTCTTACCTGAAAATGCGGAGAAATCACTGGCCAAGTGATTGGAGCATGTTGCTAAAGCACGTGCAACAGGTAGCACAACGGCAGGAAAATCCTCTCCTACTCTCTCTCACAAACTCTCACCTTTTCTCTCTCCCAATCTAGAATTTTTCTCAAATTCGGATGGGAGAGAGGAGTGAGGGTTTCAACCCCTTTTATAAGCACAAAAATGCTCGGAATAGGCTCGGGAACAAAGTTTACTTGATGTATATCCAATTCGGGGCTATTTCGGTCCAAAAGACCATTTCTGGTGGTCCCCTAGCCGAACGCGATCGGACTTAAGTTCGTACTTGTCGGATATTGCTCACATCCCGTTTTCAGTCCAGCAGTATTCGTAGATCGCCCGTGGCGGTCCAGTTTCAGTTCAGCGGTCACCACACGTAGATCAGGCCTGTAAGTCTCATGATAGGAAATAGAAATTTTTCCTGATCCGAGGGTGTAATTTGGCTAAATTCTGATGGTCATAACGCTTAATACTGACGCGTCAAGTCGTGTGCCAGATTTGAATTTCAAATTCCAAATCTAACCCTATTCTCACTCTCTTCAGTCTAGGCTCAATGAAATGGCCTGTGAAAGTCGGTTGGACTTGATTTTCGAAATGATTGTCAAGTCCAGCTAGGCGGTTCTAATGGTCTAAGATAGTAGGTATCGGACTTTCGACGTGCGGTCTAGATCCAATACAAAGTTTCAAAGTGGTCCAGAGAACAAACCTACTTAGAGTTTGATCCGAGGTTTTAGAGTATTATAGAGTCATTGGTTCTACTCGATTTGGGTCTTGTAGAACGTATTTAAAGTGATCAGGGACTATTTCCTAGCTACTCTAGCGTTGCGCTAGCTAACTTACACTTAATTTCTAAAGGAATTTATCCTACGCGATTTCTGGTCGAGTTGGTACTCGAGTCCAAGTACGGATTTTTCCAGGGCGTTACATGCTTACTGGTCACTACGGGGAGGCTCATCAACCCAACGTAGGCCGACAGCTCGGACACGGTGTCCCATACCACCATGTCCGGCTCATGAGTCTTAGTAGATCATGGTACCATGGTTAAAGAAAATATTTACAATGGTGAGGGGTACCTTAGATTCAAGCAAGCACGTCCATACATGGTAAATACATAATAGGTCAATCGGTTCATTAGGTAAGCTCAATTGGTACGGGCGCACGCTGACTTAATCGACATGGAGCGCGTAAGCACCTCTCATGGCGTAGCCACTGTCAGGAATCATCATGCGACTCAAATTCATCGAGTCTACCCAAGGTCGTGATACTAATTCAGACACCCAAATAAGGACTTTTACCAATTTCCTGGGCTACATTTGTAGCCCCAATCCTATCCAAATGCCTACAACCACATGTAATATCCATCCCGGCATTCAACAAAATAATTCAAGTGGATTATCATTTGGGCATTTCATCAAACACATAGACCACATCAAATATAACTTGCATTTTATCAATTGATTTCATAGAGAAAAACATACATATGCATAAAACAATAGGGAATCCTATCTTAATACTTATAGTAAATACAAATCATCAACAATTTCTCATTTAAACAATTTATCAAACACATAGACTACGTGAATTACAACATATGTTTTATTAATTATTCATACAGAAAAATCTATATGCATATGACAATGATGAATCTTAGATCAGGAATCATAGTAACCACTAATCATTTTCTATTTCCCATTTAGACATTTCAACAAACACATAGGTTACAACATTTACTTATCACAATTCATAGGCGTATCTCATACAGAAATCAACGTATTTAAGACAATACGGTAGCAATCAAGACAAACATAAATATTTAGTTGTCATGAAAGCATTGATAAACTGCAACCTAAGCATTTATAGCCCACACCTTTCGTTAGTATGCTTAACTCGGACTTGGTCTAAACTCTAAGTTTCTAAAAATGAAACGTTGGGAACCTAAATGATGAAACTGGTTAGCTAGGTTAGCGAAAGCTATCCAGGAGTTCTATCTTGATATTAGGGTTGGTATTTCTTACCAAAAATTGTAGCTGAGAGAGGTTTGGTAGTACAACGGGGCAGTGATTTAGGGTGTGGGTGCGTGGGAGAAGATTTCCCACAGTTGAAGCGATCACCTACACTTCTTCTTTACTATTTTCTCTTTTTCTCTTTTCTCTCTATCTAGGGTTTAAAATTCGTATTTGTGAGAGAGGGGGTGTGTGAGAAGCTATTTATAGCCCCAGATGTGATGTAAATGGCCCTATGGCCACTGTATACATGGTTTATACTTAGTGGGCAGCTGTTTCTGAAGAACAGGGCTCATAAGGAGGCACACGACTCTTCTAGGTCATGGGGTACACTCCCTGACAATGGATCTATGCGAGGACACGATTTCGGTGTGATCAGATATGCTATTCGACCATGGAGAGCCTATGTCAGATCAACGGTTGTATGTGTTTAATTAGGGCCACGATCATATGGATATGTGCAAAGAAATTTCCTTTCTCCATGGGTGAAGTTTAGTCACGAACTAACGGTCCAAATTCTTCAACTTTTCATGAGAGCAAATGGCCCAATTCACTTAAGTTTCAGTTCATTTTCTAAAGATATTCGCGTTACTCACACTTTTAACTCACGGCTCAATTTGGACTTTTCTGGACACTATCTGGGCTTGATTTTTGCGATGGTTGTCAAGCCGAGTAGGATGGACATAGTCCTATAGTTTCGGGGTCATCGGACCCTCGACATCCGGTATAGGTCAGTTACAGAGTTTCAATGTACTCTCAAGAGCGAAAGGCCCTTGGGATTTCTTGTAGGTCTTCAAGTAACATTGAGCCAATGGTACTCTTAATTCTAGGACTTCCCATTTTTTTAAAAAAAATGGTGGCCCAAGCTTAATCCATGGATTACTTAGCGAAATTCCATCTAAGTTATATAACCAGAGGCAGTCTTTGGGTTGTTCTATCTAAGGTTGTACTTGGGTCTTTGTACGAATTTTTTCTAGGACGTTACAATCCACCCCCCCTTTAAAAAAATTCATCCCTAAAATTTATACCTTTTCGTACTCCTCGAGGATTTATGGGTAGTTCTTACGGACTTCATCTTCCATTTCCCAAGTAGTCTCCCCCTCGATGTGGTGTGTTCATAACACTTTCATGAGTGGGATGACCTTACTGTGCAACACTTGTTCTTTCCTATGTAGAACACGCGTTGGTCGTAATACATAGGTAGTGTCTTCCCTTAGCTACACTTGCTCCCACTTAATAATATGGGTAGGGTCAGGAACATATTTCTTTAGCATTGATATATGAAATACGTTGTGCACGCCTGCGAGTGGTGTGGGTAAGGGGAGACGGTATGCCACCACACCCACTTGGTCTAAAATCTGGAACAGGCCAATGAATCTCAGCGTGAGTTTTTCCTTCCTGCCAAAATAAAGTACTCCTTTCACGGGGAAAACTTTAAGAAAAACATGGTTCCCAACTTCGAATTCTAACTATCTCCATCTCATATTAACGTAACTCTTCTGCCTACTCTGGACCATAAGGAGTCGATGCCTAATAATATCAATCTTCTTTGAGGTCATATGAACCATGTCTAGCCCAACCAAGCTCTTCTTGCCAACTTCCGCCCAACAATGTGGGGCCCGACATGGGCTCCATATAAGGCTTTATAAGGAGTCTTGCCAATACTTGCTTGGAAACTGTTGTTATAGGTAAATTCGGCATAAGGGAGACAGTCATCTCAGTTGTCCTTGAAGTCAAGTACGCATGCTCGTAACATATCCTCGAGTATTTGATTCACCCGCTCTGTCTGCCTATCAGCCTGAGGGTGGAACACGGTACTAAATTTCAGTTTCACCCCCATTACCTCTTAGATTTGAGTCTAGAAAATAGATGTGAATCATGTGTTTTAGTCCAACACAATCTCTAGAGGAACTTTATGCAGTCATACTATCTCCTTAATGTATAGCTTAGCTAGATCATCTAGCGAATTAGAAACTTGAATCAGGAGGAAATGGTCCTACTTCGTCAACTGATCCACAATTATCCAAATGGAGTTATAGTCCATCCTCGTCTTTGGTAACTCAAAAATGAAATTCATAGATATGAAATCCCATTTCCATTTGGCAATGGGCGTGGGCTGAAGTAAACCTAAGGGTCGGCGGTGCTTAGCCTTGACCTACTGACACATGAGGCATCAGGACACAAAATTTGCTATTTGAGCCTTTATGTTCTCCCACCAGTATGAACGCTTCACGTCTCGATACATCTTCGTACTATCCGGATGCATTGCCAGCTTAAAATTGTGAGTGGCCTCTAGAACTTCTCTTCACAAGTTATGAACGTTCGGGACGCGTAGGAGGCCACGATACCGTAGGCCTCCATCCAAGCCGATTCTCCATTCAGATTCTTCACCGTCGCTTGCACGCTCCCCATTTTCAACAACAGCTCCTCCTCTTTCTGAGCCACAATGATTCAATCATCAACAAGTGGTTGTACGTGGAAGTGTGCAAGGCTTTCGAATGGCTCTTCCACTGTCAACCTTTGTTCGAAGTCTCGCACGAACTACACCATATTCCACTCCCTTACCATTAATGGGGCTGTAAATTCCTTGGTTTTCTTGCAGCTCAATGTATCGGCCACAAGGTTGGCCTTGCTAGGATGGTAGGAGGCTTCAACCTTGAAGTCCTTTGATGTCTCCATCCAACGGCGCTGCCTTATGTTCAGGTCCCTCTATGTAAAGATGTATTTAAGGCTCTTATGGTAGCAAAAGAGCTCGAACTCCTCACCATAGAGGTAGTGTCTCCAAAGATTTAATGTGAAAATGACTGCCGCCGACTCCAGGTCGTGAGTGGGGTAGTTTTCTTCGTGTTTTCTCAACTATCGAGAGGCATAAGTGATCACCCTATCCTTCTACATAAACACACACCCCAAACCGATGTGAGAGGCATCGGTGTAAATAGTATATTTAACTCTTTGCTCTGATAATACTAATATGCATGCAGACATCAGCTTGTCCTTTAATTCTTGAAAGGCTGCCTCTGCTTTCTGGTTCCAATCTTAAGATCTTTTCGAGTAAGTTGGGATAGTGGTCGGGCTATCTTGGAGAAATCTTTAATGAATTGGCGATAATAGCCGGCAAGTCCAAGGAAACTCCTCACTTCTATGACTGAGTCAGACTCCTCCTAGTCTTGTACCGTAGTCACCTTGGCAAGGTCCATAATGATTCCTTCCTTGAAAATTATGTGTCCTAAAAACTTGACTTCTTCCTTTCAAAAGTCACATTTTCGGTACTATGCAAATAACTGATTCTGCCTAAGAGTATCAAAGACTGCTCGTACGTGTTCTTCATGGTCTTTCCAAATCTTTGAGTATACTAAAATGTTGTCTATCAATATGATGATGAATCGGTAAAGATACGGCTGAAACACCCAGTTCATGAGATCCATGAATATGGCTTGTGCATTTGTAAGTCCAAACGGAATCACGAGGAACTTGTAGTGCCCAAATCTAGTTCCGAAAGTTATTTTCTCCACGTGTTCATTCCTGACGCGTAACTGATGATATCCAGACTGTAAGTCTATCTTGGAGAAGTACAGAGCCTCCTTCAATTAGTTAAACAGGTCATCTATCCTGGGCAGAGGATACTTGTTCTTTACTATAACGTGGTTCAGCTTGCGATAGTTTATACACAATCGTAGCGATCCATTCTTCTTTTTTTCATGAATAATATGGGAGTTCCCCAAGGAGATACGCTCGGCTGTATAAAGCTCGAGTCCAATAAATCATCGATCTGTTTCCTTAATTCCTCCATCTCACACGGAGCCATACAATACATCGGCAAGGAGATAAGTGTTATGCTCAGCACAAGGATGATGGTAAAGTCGATCTCGCACTGAGGAGGTAGTTCAGGGATCGTTCTGAACAAGTCCGTGAAATCTTAGACCACTGGCATGTCCCTAAGTGACGGACCATCATAATCTCCAACAGGGAAGCATAACAAAGGACCCGAAAGGGATAACTGACCTTAACTGGGAAGGTGAAGGTCATAACCTCGGGCTCATGGACTATCACCAACCTGGTTTGACAGTCAATCTTCGCCTTCATTTTGATGAGCCAATCCATACCGAGGATGATGCCGTAATGATAAATCTCGGTTACGATCAAGTCAACATGCACCAATTTGCTCCTTAAGTCTATTGAGCAACACCTATAAAACTTAGTGGCATCTAAAAAGGTTCCTGCTGCCGTGATGACTCTCACCCAATCATAGGGGTAGTGTCCAACCCTACTCGCTTGACTGCAGAGCATGCTACCATAGAAACGGTGGACCCGGTGTCCACTAAAAAAAATACAGGTGTACCTTGGACATGAGCAGTGACTTCAAACACTAGCGGTACTACAACTGCTTCGGCAGCGAGTGAATGTATGCGAGCTTATTATGGGCGGTTAGGCGGTGCTGTCATAGGTTGTTGTGGCGGCCTATTTCAGGATGCAGGAGGTCAATTGTATGGTTATGCCGGTGCCACAGATCGTAAAGGAGGGGCTGAAATAGTGTGCGAGGGTTGGCGGTTGACCCTTTGGGTCATGGTCTAAGAGAGTCCTTGTTATAATTTATGTCCAAGGTAGGGGTTAATAAATATCTTAATATGCCTATGGTCAAAGAAAGATTATCCTAGAAGGGTTTCTAATAACATAAAATTTTATATGTATATCACCATTTCAATCTTAAGACTAGTGGGTTATAAGAAGACCGCACTTCAGTTTCATTAACTTCAAGAGGAAAGGAAGAATCGAGAATTCTAAAGTATTTCATAGGTTTGGAATGTTAGCAACGTAAGGCCGCAGAAAAGGAAAGAGGAGGGACATCTCCTTGTTCGGTATGAACCTTGACTTCACAACAGAATTTTTTTTAAAAAAAAGAAAAACCTTATACTATTTTACTGTAGTATGCCTCTAACATGAGCTTACGGAGTATTAGACTATGAAACTCAATCCTACTCAAGGATCCTAATTTAATTGCACAAAAACAACTTAAACAATGTGTTTATATATATATATATATATATATATATATATATATATATATATATATATATATATATATATATATATATAAAATCAAATTTAACCACAAGATGATTCCTAGTATGATTACAAACAATTCCTAAATAGACACCAAATACTAAACTTTAATATGAAAAGATATGACTAGTTTATTGGTAACTCAAAGTTGTAGAAATTTTTGGTTTCAACCCTTCTATTATTTATAACATATTTATCAGCTTTAGTTACCATATTATTTTTATAATTTTTATAGTAATCCATTGTTAAGATTAATTTTATTTCACAAAATTTTTTTTCATTCGAAATTTCATAAAAATTATAAAAATTCGAGAAGTGCTAGTTGTCCAAGACCAACAATTTTCTATATGATTCCATAATGTCTTTATTCCTTGTAATATTTTTTATATTTTTAGTTAGTAAAATATTTTTAAAATTTTTATGGTGGTTTATCATTAAGTTTAAAGTCATCCCACAAAATTTTAGTTCATTTGGAGTTGTATAAAAACTATTAAAATTTTAGAAGTTGGACAATTGTCAAAGCATCCTAAATTTAATTATATTAAAATTTTTATTTTATTTTTCACTTATTTTTATATGAAACTCGACTTATCAAGCTTTAATTTAGATTTTGAATCACTTAAATCGGATATATATTGAGGGACATATGACTTTTTGAAGTTGGTCAAAAAAATACAGAAAATCGCAAAAATCCGGTGGTGCGCCGCCAATGTGGCAGTGGTGCAGCCACCCTCTGGAGCCAGAGGTAGTATACCGCCAATCCGGTGGTGCAGTCATGGCCTTCTCTTGGTCCTGATGGTAGTTCTACCACTCGAATTTTGAAACGAATGTATTTCTCAACCCATAATGAGTTACTCAATGTCTCATATATGATTTTGGGGTAGGAGAAGCTACTCTATCCAAATAACCTAGTTATGTTATGAAATTACATAAGTTTAATGGTAAAAATTCTATTGTATTTATATTTTTACTATTTATAGTAGAGTTTAGTTTAATTTAGAGTTCTTCATCCTTTGAGCTGTAGGATTTGTGTCTAATATGAAAGTACTTACAAAGATATGAAGAATAAAGTAGTGGAAGGTGAGATTTTTGAAGGAGATGGGTTGGAAAGTGATGGAAATGAGTGAAAATGAGGGTGTGGGGCTATATAAGGGGAAACCCACCCCCCCCCCCCCCCCCCCCCCGAATGGGAGGGACTTACACTGTTGGGTTAGTGGCGACGGGCCACCGTCATGGCGGTGCTGCCGCGCCCATTTGGAAACATCGGCGGGGCCCTATCTTTCAGTCATTGTTTTTGGTCTATGAAACCCCCTAGGCCCCACTAAACTTATTGGTTTGGATTTTAAGCGAGTCAGGTCCACTTATAATGGTCTAATGGGCATTTATTCGTGCTACCTAGATTCGAAATTCGTCATTTGATGACTCAAATCCGTCAACTGATGGCTCGAAGGTGACTTAGGTCATTGCACATGATCTAAGTCTCTCAATTATAGGTCATTGACTAAACTGTAGTGTTTAGTCTCATCTTTCAGAAAAACCTTGGGATTCTAGTGTCATCGCTAAATTTCATCGGTCCCTTTCCTAAGAGTGCGTCAAGTTAGCCTATTACCCCAATTCCAGTTTAATCCAATTCATGATTACCAACTTGTAATGCCCCAAATTTTGAGGGTTGAACAAAGCTCTACTCTCGAGATTCAGAACATCACTTGTGCATTATGGATGATGATATTCTGATTTATTTTTTTTTCCATTTTCATGAGTTAAGCATGCATGGGATTATACTAAATAGCACATCATACTCTAGATTTAATTAAGTTAGGCAAATGTGGAATTCTAAACATATCTTTATAAGTATATAGATGTTTCACAAGGTTTCTTCTAGAGTATGAGTATATAACCAGGTCCAATATGTACATGTATTGTTTCAAAATGAACAAAATATGGATATGTAAAAGTGTTTAAGCCCAAATGTCCCCAGTGGTCTCTGCATAACGGCACGTGGTCTACATCGACCCGCCCGAGAGTTGGAAATAGGAGAATTCCTCTTCCTCATCCAAGAAGTCCTGCTCCATCGCATAGACGTCATTAGTACCTGTATCTACATTAGAGTCTGGTTAGTGTTTTAAAACACCGTCCCAGAGTGGGAGTGAGTGATCAACTCAGTGCTTCTATAAGGTAAAAGTGACACATGTTATCAAGTCAATCAAAATAGTAATGATAAAGCAATCATAACAATCATTTCCTAACTACTCTTTCTAATGCAGGAATGGGGTGCAAGTAATGATGCATGCCTTTACTTTAATACTCCCTCAAACGGTGCAACTCGAACACCTTTTTGGCACATCCTAACTAATGCAGTGCGATGCAATGTCGTGTTAGCCAAGTAAATAATTAAGCTTATTCATACAATAAGATAGGGAAGTTAGGGTACCTCCATTTATATCATTGACCCAAATCGAACATTTGGCATTAGACAACTGCAGTGGTCCTACTCCTATATTCTGAATCCATCTAGGTTCGTCACTCCTAGTTAAACACATATGATAGGCAAGTTGTAAGTTCGTCACTCCTAGTCAAAACACATACGATAGGCAAGTTGTAAGAAGTTGTGCTCGCAGTCACTACGGGGAGGCTCGTCACACCAGTGTAGGTCCACAACACCAACACGGTGTCCCATACCACTATGCCCAGCTCATGAGTTTTAGTTACTCACTGGTCACTACGGGGCGACAGTTCGAACATGGTGTCCTATACTACCATGCCCAACTCATTAGTCTTAGTGGTTCGTGGTACCATGATTAAAGTGGATATTTACATTGGTGAGGGGTACCTTAGATTCAAGCAGGCGCATCCATACATGGTAAACACACAATAAGTCAATCATTTTATTAGGCAAGCTTGATTGGTACGGGCACACGCTGACTTAATCAATATGGAGCGCGTAAGCACCCATTGTAGCTTAGCCACTGTCGGCAATCGTCGTGTGACTCAGATTCATCGAGTTTACCCAATGTCGTGATACTAATTCGGCCACTCGAACAAGAACTTTTACCGATTGCCTGGGCTACATTTGTAGCCCCAATCCTATCCAAATGCTGCTACAACCACGTGCAATATCCATCCCAGCATTCAACAAAACAATTCAAGTGGATTGTCATTTGTGCATTTCATCAAACACATAGACCACATTAAATATAACTTGCATTTTATCAATTGATTTCATAAAGGAAAACATACATATGCATAAGACAACAGGGAATCCTATTTTAATACTTATAGTAAACATAAATCATCAACAATTTCTCATTTAAACAATTTATCAAACACATAGACTACGTTAGTTACAACATATGTTTTATCAATTATTCATATAGAGAAATCTATATACATATGACGATGATGAATCCTAGATTAGGAATCATAGCAAGCACTAATCATTTTCTACTTCCCATTTAGACATTTCAACAAGCATATAGGTTGCAACATTTACTTATCACAATTCATAGGCATATCTCATATAGAAAGCAACGTATTTAAGATAATACGACAGCAATCAAGACAAGCATAAATCATTAGCTATCATGAAAATAATGATAAACCGCAACCTAAGTGTTTATAGTGTACACCTTTCGTTATTATGCTCGACTCGGACTCGGTCCAAACTCTGCATTTCCAAAAATGAAACGTCGGGCACCTAAATGATGAAACTGGTTAGCTAGGTTAATGAAAGATATTCAGGAGTTCTATCTCGATATTAGGGTTGGTATTTCTTACCCAAAATCATAGCCGGGAGAGGTTTGACAGCACAACGGGGCGGTGATTTGGCGTGTGGGTGCGTGGAAGAAGATTTCACACAGTTGAAGCGATCACCTACACTTCTTCTTTACTATTTTGTCTTTTCTCTTCTCTCTCTATCTAGGGTTTGAAATTCATATTGGTGAGAGAGGGGGTGTGTGGGAATCTATTTATAGCCCCAGATATGATGCAAATGGCCGTAGGGCCACTTTATACATGGTTTATACCCCATGGGTAGCTGTTTCTGACTAACAAGGCTCATAGGGAGGCCCACGACTCATCTACGTCATGGGGTACACTCCCTGACAATGGATCCATGGTAGAACACGATTTCGGTGTGATTTGATAAGCCCATTGACCATGGAGAGCCTGTGTCAAATCAACGGTCGTACGTGTAAAATCGGGGCCACGGTTATACGGATATGTGTAGGAAAATTTTCTTTCCTCATGGCTAAAGTTTAGTCACAAACTAATGGTCCTAATTCTTCAACTTTGCGTGAGAGCGAACAACCCAACTCACTTAATTTTTAGTTTATTTTCTAAAGATATTCACGTTTCTCATGTTCTTAACTCACTACTCAAGTTGGGAATTTTTAGACACTATCTGGGCTTGATTCCCGCTCTGGTTGTCAAGCCCAGCAGGACGAACATGGTCATATAGTTTCACGGTCATCAGACCCCCAACGTGCAGTCTAGGTCCATTATAGAGTTTTAATGTACTCCTGAGAGTGATAGGCCCTTAAGATTTCTCCTAGGTCTTCAGGTAGCATTGAACCAGTGATACTCTTGATTATAGGCCTTCCCATTTAAAAAACTGGTGGCCCAAGCTTAATCCATGGATTACTTAGCTAAATTCCATCTAAGTTATATAACTGGACGTAGTCCTTAGGTTGTTCTGTCTGAGGTTGTACTCGGGTCTTTGTATGGATTTTTTTGGTACGTTACAACTTCTTGCCCAACCTTTCCTCAATCCTAAACCGTAATATGAAATAAGTGATCTAAGCTCATCCAATCAAATTGAGCAAGCTAAGTCTATTACTACTATTAGAAGTGGGAAGATAATTGACAAATCTATTTTGGAAAGGGCTAAGAAGTCTAAGGACCCGGAAGTAGATGAAACTGAGAAACTTGGCAACACTCCATAAGAGTTAAAACTGAAACTTCAAGACAAGCTGATTACACCATTTCCCCAATGATTGGTTGCACCAAAACCTTTCTCTAACTCTTAGGACATTCTAAAGGTGTTGAAACAAGTGAAGGTCAATATTCCTCTACTTGATGCCGTAAAACAAATACCTTCACATGCCAAATTTCTGAAAGACTTGTGTACGACTAAAAGACGGTAAAGTATCAAAAAAGAAAATTTTTCTGACTGAAAAAGTGAGTGCCATCCTAAAGCAAGATGTGCCACAGAAATACAAATATTCTAGTAGCCTAACCATCCCTTGTGTAATTAGGAACTACCCAATTGAGCATGCACTTCTTGACTTATGAGCAAGCGTAAATCTGATTCCTTACTCGGTCTATGAACAACTGGGTCTAGGTGAATTAAAACCCACTCAAACCACATTATAACTTGCTGATCACTCAATTTGTATATTGAGGGGGATAATTGAGGATGTGTTGGTCTAGATTGATAACTTCTACTACTCGGTAGATTTTATCATCCTGTATACTCAACCCATTGTGGACATGAGCACTCAAATTCCTGTCATTCTTGGTCGCCCATTCCATGCCACATCAAATGGAATCATTAATTGCAGGAATGGAGTCATAAGTTTATCTTTTAGAAATATGACATTAGAGTTAAATATTTTTTTCAATACGGGCAAACAGGTAGAGGATGATGATGATGCCCAAGATGTTAACTTGATTGATTCTTTCATGGAGGATAGAACTCTGATGACCTTGTCCTCTGACCCTCTAGAGACGTGCTTGGTCCACTCCCTTGATTTAGATGATGATATGATTAGGGAGACAGGTGTCATGCTTGATACTGTGCTGATACTTGAAGTTAATCATTGGAGGCCATAATTTGATGAATTTCCTCAAACTGATGTAGTGCCTCTATCGTGTAACCTCAAGGTACTTAAGCTTGACCTAAAACCTTTACCCTTTGATTTGAAATATGTCTATTTAGGCCAAGATGAGATATACCCGGGGGTGATTTCTTCCCACCTTAAGCAAGAACAAGAGAGTATGCTCATTTCTACTCTTATGGAGAATAAGGGAGCCATTGGATGGTTGATTGCGCACCTCAAGGGAATTGACCCTTCGATTTGTACTCACTGCATTTATATAGAGGACAATGTGAAGACCTCCCGACAACCATAATATAAATTAAATCCAAACATGAAGGAAGTGTTAAGGCTGAGGTTCTTAAGCTATTAGATGTAGGTATCATATACCCAATATCCGATAGCCAATGGGTGAGTCCAACTCAGGTGGTTCCTAAGAAGTCTTGAATCACCATCGCAGCCAATGCCAATAATACACGTGTGCCAACTAGAGTTACTACTGGTTGGAGAATAAACATTGACTACAAGAAATTGAATACCATCATGAGGAAGGACCACTTCCGTTTGCCCTTAATTAATCAAATATTGGAAAGGTTAGCTGGTCACTCGTATTATTGTTTCCTTGATGGGTATTCGGGTTACAACTAGATAGAGACCCTAGAGGATGAGGAAAAGACCACATTTACATGTCACTTTGGCACCTTTGCTTACCGAAGGATGCCATTCAGACTGTGTAATGCCCCTGCCACTTTTCATTGATGTATGATGAATATTTTTTCTGACATGGTGGGGCAATATCTAAAGGTCTTCATGGATGACTTTTCTGTCTTTGGTCCATCTTTCAATAATTGCTTAAAAAATCTTAAATGTGTGCTGAAAAAATGTGAAGAAAAGAATTTGGTATTCAATTGGGAGAAGTGTCACTTCATGGTTTGTAAGGGAATTATCTATAAATATATCATCTCGTCCAAAGGAATCGAGGTAGATAAGGCTAAGATAGATCTTATCTCTAACCTACCTCCACCCAAGAACATACGAGACGTGCATTCCTTCCTAGGACAGGTTGGGTTTTACAAAAGATTCATAAAGGACTTTAGTCACCTCTCTCATCCTCTGTATGATCTACTTCAAAAGGATGCACCATACAAGTAGACTGAGGAATGCCAAGAAGCTTTTACTAAGTTCAAGAGCATGTTAAGCACTACACCTATCCTGCAGCCAACCGACTGGAGTCTTCCTTTTGAACTTATGTGCGACGCGTTTGACTATGATCTTAGGGTGATTTTAGCCAAGAGAAAAGAAAAGAATCCCTATGTTATTCATTACGCAAGTAAAATTCCAAATCCTGCCCAAGTGAACTACTAGACTACGAAAAAGGAACTCTTAGTTGTAGTGTTCGCTTTGGACAAATTTAGGTCCTACTTGATCAGAACTAAGAATTTAATTTACACAGATCATGCAACGCTCAAGTATCTTCTTTCTAAGAATGATATTAAGCCCCGCCTAATAAGATGGATCCTCTTACTCCAAGAATTTGATTTAGAAATAAAAGATATAAAGGGAGTAGAGAACATAGTGGCTGACCATCTTTCCCACCTAGATCTCTCTAATTCCCTTAAGACGACACATATAAATGACATGTTCCCTGATGGACAATTGTTCAAAGTTTCCCATTCACCTTAGTTTGTTGACATTGCAAATTATCTTGTGACAGGTTTCATGCCAACACATTGGACTGCACAAGATAAGAAAAAAATTCTTCATCGAGGTTGGTAAGTTTTTTTGGAATGATCATATTTATTTAAATATTGCCCAGACCAAATCCTAAGGAAATGTGTACCAGATAATGAACATCAGAGTATCATCTCCTTTTGTCATTCTCAGGCATCTAGTGTCACTTTTCTACTAAAAAGACCACGGCTAAAATTTTACAATGTGGCATTTACTAGTCTACTATGTTCGGGGATACTTATGAGTTTTGTAAAGCTTGTGCACACTCTAGTTCCCTTTTTATGTTTCATAAACTCGTCATAATTACTCTTTTCACACCTCAAATCTAGGGATGGACAACTTCCGTGATGTCCCGAATCCGGCACTCGACTTTCATACACCAAGTCCCGAGTTCGGTGCACCACAAGGAAGATTTTTTATTAATTTTTTTTGTTGTATATACATCTAATAATACCTGAGCATGAAGATCCATAATCAAAATACCAAGCAACACTCTCCATTATAAATCCTAATGGTTATAAGTACAATGTTTTACAAAGGGTACATTACATCAACATTGTCAAGTCGAAAAATAGATGCAAGGCATCGAGAAAGCTAAGTCTTCCAAGCTACTCTAGCCTTGAAAAAAATGGGAAATATGAAGTTTAAGCAAAAAGCCTAGTGAGTATACACGTGTGTGCAGTGTGTCCTACATGCAAGCAAGAAAAATATGCCATAAGAAAATCATGTATGATGAAAGGCGTGTAGCACGTAAGGTATGATGTCAATGCCAATACAATGCATATGCATCATGGTAATACTACGAGTCAATAAAACCAGTATCACCAAGTCGTATTTTCATTTCTCCTATACCATAGCCATAACTGTATTACACGCATCCGTATTCACATCATCATCATCATATTATCATACCATATCATAATTGTATATCTTGGGGAAGCACTCTAGTCAATACCATGCACCAGACACTAGTAATCGACTTCACATACCCGCCTTGGGGTGGATTTCTACTGACTATAATCATGGGAAACATCGTGGTCGAAACCTATGCACCAGACACCAGTAATCGACCTCAAATACCTGACCTGCGGTGGACTTTCACCCGACATGCTAGTAGCGGACTTCATTCACGCTTCTCCTCACCGTCGAGTCAGACCGATCCCTGTTTGCACCTTAGCCCTTACGTAGGTTGGACCCACCTCTTCTCAACTCAACCTCATCAATGGGAGTCAAATCCATGACCCATGTATCCACTCGGCCCGACGGTGAGGCAACCCTAGATAGCATAGGGGTTTAGGGAGTTTCAACCCAAGGGTTACATTATCCCCTACTATTTCCACACTTCTGGTGTCCCGGTCATTTTCAGGGATAACTCAAGTCATCATCATAGATGTACATTTCATTGTCAAGATCCAACTCATGTTATACGACATGACTGTGGTATTTCGATAATCATGTATGTCATGAATACATGAATTCAAGAAATCATGATAAGGCATACATTTAAGTGCCCGTGGTATGCATATAATGTCATGAGTTTAGGGTATACTTAACCTTTAAGACAAAAATGATGTATAATCATCATATGCCACTCTCAACTATATCAATCCATGACCATGTGACTAAACTGAAGAGGACATGTCTTACACATGAACAAATGTATTAAAGTACACTTGCACATACCATCATTCCATAGTACATGAGTATGATCAATATCAACATGGTTAATAGATGAATTTAATATGCTAGGGAGTGGAACAACATTAATCAAGTATTAAATCATATACTTTTATTAACCATAATTACTAACATCACTAATATCATCCATAACTAACATAATCACGAGCATTAATTGTAATAAGAGTTACACCACATCCTTTGCAAGATAAATATTCCATTAGTGGCTTTGGCCCGATATGATTTTTTTTTTCTATTGGGACCATATAGTTATACCCTAACTGGACCTTATGATTAATAAGTGGTGGTGACGGAAAGTACATGCACCAAGTGGTCATGAGATGAAAGGCTTAGACATAACATATAGTAAATAAGCCACAAGATGAATGGTGTTAGCGAAACTCATATAATGTAGTGAACTTCATCTTCACGTGGGTTGTAAGTAGGTTGGATTTGCAAATAGTTATCGTAGAAATTCTACAATGGTTTGAAAGGAATAGGTAAACCTGATAAGATAAGTGAGCTATAAGTTGACGGCTAGGGTATATTAAGAGTTAGTCACGGTTGGATAATGCAGGTTTGTCTCATACAACGTAGAGGGTCCTACTTCCAATTGGTACTATAAGCAGATGAGTTCACAAGTGTTCAAAAGTTATATGTTCAATTAACACTATTTCATATCGGCTGACTTATTTAGGATTTGGATCTAGGTCATTTTGAAATCATGTTCTAGAATTAGCTAGCCTAATGGATAAATAGTGAAATATGTCATACCTACATCAAGGTAGGATCCATAATCAATCTAACACACATCCTAAATTCACATACCTAAGAGGTTACACCATCAACATAGTTCACGAGTCTGAATAGTTAAACAATTCTCACATGCCCACATGATCTCATGGCCACTCCATCATCAGAAGTCCATTTGGTTGAGTGACCACACAAATGTCACTCTACTCGTAATTAATAAATGATTTAAGGTCACATGGTTGCTTATCATAACTCATACATATATGGCAACCACTTTATTAAGCTCCCACATGGTTAGGTTGTCGATGCCATAATTTCACTTGATTGAGTGGAAATATAATTAGTATCATAGTCTAGTGACCGTTTACACTAACTCTTAAACTGTAATTGCTTAATATTTCATATCGAGAATGACTTAAATTCGGTGTCACAAGATTAATAGGCCAAAAACTAGTTTTCATCACATCAGATATAATTTAGTGGTCCCGACATCTGCCTCACCTATAAACATAATGTAAAGGTTGTATTTATGCCTCATGACACCAAATTGAAGGTCACTTTATTATCAAGTTGTATAATCCAACCCATATCATAATTTTCATGACTAACAAAATCTGCACGTACAACCCGATTTTCATGGTTTAGGTGATGGTGGCTATGCCCATAAGCACGTGGTCATGTCATTGGATGGTCACCAATGTCGCCTAACTTCTTGAAATTGGTTGGCCTTGTGTGTATTTCACAATCATTGAATTAGACGACTACATATTCTCCACAATTGCATATGATTAGGTGACCTTACATACGTCACATGTCCACATGATTAAAGGGCCAAACACGTACATCACATCCTCACACCACTAAAGTCTATAAATTTGTTATAATTGAACACGTATAAGGGTTTAAACACAAATCACATGATCCTATTACTTGGGGACGCACTCTAAGTGTCAAGTAATCAAGGGTTATCCATAATTAGTCCATTTAAGGGATTTATCATCATTACTTCAAAAATTACAATAACAGTTCATCATATATTCAACACATGGAGATTACATACTCTTATCGAAGAGGCCCAGTGGTTGGCCCAAACAAGGCTACCACTGATGGGCCCAAATGACATTCACTTAAAATGGGCCTTAATATTCTTAGACCCACACACCAATGGAATTCACAATGGGTTCCATGAGGAGGAGCTCATGGGGCTTTCCCATGAGGTTAAGTTGTGTGCAACCCACTTAAGACTTATGTCTGCTTTAATTTTAGTACAAATTCTAAAATGATATGAGGAAGTGGATGGTCCACATGGATTAAGTAGACACACTATGGTGATCTTAGGTTGGATTCAATGAGTAGGTACTTATTCTCATAGCCTTGTATTGGATGGTCTAATTCGGGTTTGGGATAATGCCCTAAAGGGGATTCGGTACATGAGCTAGATGGGTTGAATATCTAATACATCTTCAGGATGACCCATAATAAATTTTTAGTGATGAGAGTTTAATTTACATTATTTCATAATGTATGGCTATCTAATCATTGGATGGGCCTGAGTCTTAGCAATATACCATCAAAAGGGTTGATAAAATAGATAAACAATGAGGATCTTAAATAGATATCATCTCATAACCATGGTAGATTAAGTAACATAACACCTACATCAAAGTGGGCCATACCACACACAACTTGAGAGGGTCACCTTCCATTAAATATTTAAAATCATTTGTCGGGTCACCAAGGCATGGTTCACAAATCTAGCCCATCGATTATGTGTATCCCACTTGGTTGAGGTTTCAGTCCAAGTTTCAGATGCATCCAAATTTCAAGTGGACCCCAGCAAGTGTTTTTATATGCTTGAGCTCCGAGTTGTACAAACGATTCAAGGAGATCAAAGTTACATGGGTCCCAAAGTAATATATTTATTATATATACACAGTTCATTTATTTCTAGAGATCATTTTATAGCATTAAAATGAATCATATCCAAAGATTATTTAGACCTCACCACAAATAGCAGTGACGATAATGATTTCACAGTTAAACAATTCATAGGGCCTTGCATGACGTTTATTTTCCATCCAATCTGTTCACAAGGTCACAGAGACCTGAAGTAAGAGGAAAAAAAAAATCTCATATTGGTCTAAAACTTCTATGACTTAAAAGGGTTTCAATGGCAGACGTTCACCATTACTTTTTTTGTATTGTGGGCCGCCTGATAATTAGATTTTTTTTCATTTTAGTTTTTTTTGTTATTTTTATTCATTTATTTAAAAAGCCTTGAGAGATGCTAGCCAAGTGGATGGACGGTTTGGATACAACACATACATCATGATCAGATCCACAGAACTTGTTGACACCAATATAATCTTCTCATTTTTTTTATTTTTTTTTAGATGGTGTACGCCAACTGAGTTCCATGTACGGTTGATTTTTGGGGACTCCCATCATTTAAAGGGGACCCATCAAATGCACGGTGCTGATGTTCGACATACATCATAGTGGGGCCTATGGCTAGGACCTAAGGTCTCCCTGCCTACATTCCAAGTGGTTGGACGCTGCTTGCTGCAGCGTCAGTTGTTGTTTTTTTTTTTTTTTCATAGTTTTTCATATGTGGAGCCCACATTAGGAAAATCAACTCTGTCTATAAGATTCTCGGGCTCGTGACAGCTTCAATAAGCCCAATATTCGATAATTTTGACGTATAGAAAACATTCAGCGACCCTAACAGATTATCACTATTAAAACAATATTTTTGATGGTGTGGCCTACCAGAGATTTGGAATGGCTTTATTTTTCAGCTCAAGGCCTAAAATGAACTAGGGAATCGGATGGATGGCATGGATTAAACGTATACATCATGGGTGAGGCCCATTGTGGACCCACACTCCAGCCCCTTTGAACTCAAGAAGCAGGGACACTGCTTGCTGCAACACCTCCTGGACGCTAGCAGCAACGTCCACTCCCCCATTTTTTTTAGTTTTTAATTTCATTTATTTATTTAAATATGATGTGTGTGCACTTGTGTATGTGTGAGTGTGTGGCCAGCCCAATGGGCCACACTTTGAATGGTTTGGATGGCCTACAAAATTTGAATGGGGCCCACAATCAATGTGTCCCACATAAAGTCCATAATGGTTTGAATGGTTTTTTTAATTTCATTTATTTATTTAAATATGATGTGTGTGCACTTGTGTATGTGTGAGTGTGTGGCCAGCCCAATGGGCCACACTTTGAATGGTTTGGATGGCCTACAAAATTCGGATGGGGCCCACAATCAATGTGTCCCACATAAAGTCCATAATGGTTTGAATGGTTTTTTAATTTCATTTATTTATTTAAATATGATGTGTGTGCACTTGTGTATGTGTGAATGTGTGGCTAGCCCAATGAGCCACACTTTGAATGGTTTGGATGGTCTACAAAATTCGGATGGGGCCCACAATCAATGTGTCCCACATAAAGTCCATAAAAAAATTATCTTTATTATTTTTTTATGTATTCTCCCATGAATCCACACCATTAAACATATCATATCATCACCATTATTGATCATCATTATCACCATTAAACACATCATACTTTCCAATGTATGCACACCATTGATCACATCATTATCATCAAATCATCACCATTAATAATCATACAAATAATAAAAAAGAAAACAAACCAAGAGTAGAGTGGGTGTACTCACCTTGATGGATTAGATGGATGGTTGAGATGGATGGAAGGGATGAGAATGATGGAGTTGATAGCCCACCAAGATCACTCTTCTCTCTCTCTCCATGTGTAGAAAATGGGGAAATGCTAAGGGATGAAGGACTATTTGTAGAGAAATTGTTAAAATGTGGTTAGATTCAATTAATGTGATCTTGGTTAACTTAGATTTGGATTATGACAATTAACTCATGATTTGTAATTAATGGTGGGTTAAAGGAGCATGGGATGACATGATGTGATGAAGTCATGCTTAAGGTGTGGCATGCAAAAGAGTTGACTTGAGGTGTACATTAGAGAGGGAGAGGTATGGGTGTGTGACATCACACACATGGGTAGAGATTCTCTCACCCATGTGTGGCATGTACATGTGTGAATGCCATATGTTGTGCACATGTGTAGAATAGAGTACATGACACCATGCGCACATGATACAACAATGATTCTTCGTGATGTATCTCACTAATAGAGTATTATATAGATGCACGGGTTGTACTTCCATGATCGTGGCGACGGGGTGGTCAATATGAGATAGGTTTCAAGGTCTCGGGGTTCCAGTCAGTTTGGTGTGTACTATGAACTGCCAATCCAGGTCTAGCTATGGGCGTCGATCATCGTGTATATAAGCATAGAAAATGGTACGAAATGGATGAGATCTTACAACTCTCTTTTATTCAAATTTTAGATTTAGATTTTCTTGTAGTTCTAGTTTTAGTTCTTTTCAGAATATGTACAAGTTTAGTCCCTATAGATTCGACCCCAGTCTCGCCGAGTTATTACTACATTGCGACCCTGCACTTGGGGCTGTGAATAGAATCCTTTCCTCATTTTCTTTTATCTGTACAGAAAGTCCTTTTGTAGTGAAGGCAAAGGTGTAACCTATCATCCGAGGACAAACCCCACCCTCTGAATATCGCCTGATCTTGTTTACACATTGAGTAAGTGGATGAATAGGAGACCGATCTCATCAAAACTCGGTCATACACTACATATCTGCCTATCTTAATGCTTGGGTTCATAATTGTTCAGTTTGAATTGAGCTACAATTTCAATTATGGCATACCTGCATTCCAACTGCTGAAAACTAAAGAGCGCACCAATAATTTTTGGCATGCCCAGTGGGACCCTAAAGAAAACACTACTTGGTTGTCAGAAATATACATTATGCACCAGTCGTACCAAGCATCAATAGTTTTTAGCACGCTTAGTTGGACTCCATAACATGAGCTGATAAGATAGTAAAAGCGAGATGGCTAACAGATCTTTTTGAGATAATGATGACTTAGCTATGTGATATGCAAATGGTGAATCAACATATAGAAGAAAAGTTACGAGCTTAGGCTAAGCAATTACGAATTCAGGCTGAAACCTTCAACGGATGGATAGTTAGCCAAGCCGAAAGCTTGAATTTTATTTTATTTTTTGAAAGAACACCTACCGTGCCATAGCAAAATGTGCCTCAGCCAATTGTTGATCTGGCATTAGAACCGTGAACACCACAACTACCTCCTCTATCATAATAAAATATTCATCCAGCTCTAATCTAAGAGATATAGAACACTATGTTATCCGCTGAATTTAGTGGACCAGAGCAGGAGGTTATGAATTTTATTCCTAAAGAAGGAAACCATGATATTCCTAAGGGCTAAGCCCTTCCTTGATAATCTACCATATCATGGAAGATAAAACTAGGTAGGCCCTGAACCACCTCCAATGGCAAAATCACGCCATTTGAACCACGACTAAATTATTACCTGAATCAACCATATGCCCTATTCGAAATGGATTGACCAAAAATCTCCATTATCACAGTCACTTTTTCCATTTTCCAATCAGGATGGCCCTATTTAACCAAGATGACCAAATTTGTTGTCTCTGGAACAAGACAATCGAGTTTGATGAAGTCGGCCAAATTTGTGGTCTCTTGATTAGGCGGTTGAGTTTGACCAAGACAATTGAATTTGTTATCTATCGATTAAGATTGCCGAGTTCAACCAGGACAGTCGAATTTACCATTTTTCGATAATGATGACCGAGTTCGACCAAGACGGTCGAATTTATCATTTTTCGATCATGATGGCCAAGTTCGACCAAGACGACCGAATTTTTTATGTCTCGATCAAGATGGCCAATTTCGACCAAGATGACCGTATTTGTTATCTCTCGACCAAAACGGTTGACTTCAACCAAGACAGACGAATTTATTGTCTCTTAATCAAATGACAGAGTTAGACTGGGGTGGCTGAATTTATTGTCTCTCGATCAAGATGATCGAGCTCGACTAGGATGATTGTAAGACCCATATCCTAGTTTGTACTGTTCCGTCAACTTTCGCGGTCCTCTCGGTTGAATTTCGACAACCTTCGATCTTTATCCAACATTTACGTGTGATCATAAGTTAAGTCCTACAAACTTGAGTTAACTCAAATTGAGACTTCTACCCTAGCAAATGCGTCGTCACTGTGGTTCTGATGTCGCGACTCGTGCACCGATCCGATACCCTGGTCAAGAGATGTGGGTTAGCGTTTGGAACAAGGAAAACGTCGCGCATTGCAAAACCCAAGAGAATCTTTACAACATGTCACCTCAATCCATCAATTAATCCAATCATGTCAAGTACATGTAAAGTACACCATCACCTCTCACCCTTCCCCAAGCAACCCCTAAAGTCAAAAAGGTTCTTACACACCCATACGTTTCTTACATCATCTACCCCTAAAAGTCAAAAAGTTCTTACACCCATCACTCACCACATCCATCACTCCATCACCCATCTCTCTCTTCCTTTACAAACCTCTCTCTTTCTCTCTCTCTCATTCTCAAACCAGTTCCTAAGCAACCCCAAAGCATCACACGTCCAAGCCATTTCTACCTTCCAAGGGATTGGTGTGTGGTCCACTTCTTGCCCACTCATCTCCCATCTCAGCCATCCAAACTCCATCTCCTCCGTTAGGATCGAAGCTGAGGAGCAAAGGAAGCCTAGGGAGAAAGAAGGAATGGTGGGTGATCTTGGATCTCCACTCCTTTATTTTTTTATGATGTAAGGGCCCACTTATGGTGGGACCCACCTTGATGTAGGCTTTATATTAAAGAGGGTCTCATAGTGGCGGGGCCCCTCCATCCTTGCCAATGTCTTTCTCTCTCTCTCCCTCTTTCTCATGTATTGTGGACCCCACTATGGTGTATGATCCACGCTGTCCCATCCGTAGGGCCGACCTGGCTGACCATCTTTAAGTGGACCTTGATGTAGGAGAAACACAAATATTAGAATGATCACATCAGGTGGGCCACGACCATGTGGGACCCACCATGATGCCTGTGTTCTCTCGACACTATCCAGCGTCCAAGTACGCTGGACGTATGCTAACCATGAAGTGTGGACTGACGTGGGTGTGTTGATCGTGTAGTGTGGGTTGACAGTGGGTTCACCATAGTGAAGAGTGTGCAGATGGTGGGGTCCATAGGACCCATCCATGCCTTCTATCCTTTTAGATGGGCTAAGCTATGGTGTATGTGCTTTATCCAGACCGTCCACCACCCTGGACGGTGGGACCCATGTCCATGTGGGGCTCTCCTTGACACACTCAGACCCATAGCTCTAGTGGTAGGCTGAGTGAAAGATACCTCCTTTCAGCACTGAGGTCTTGGCGTCGTACCCTTGTACGGGTGGCTGCTAGTGCAGTGAGGACCAACGGTGGGGTCCGTGGGATCCATCCACCTCATCCATCCATTCAGATGGGCCTCACCATTATGCGTGTGTGACATCCACCGTCCTTGGATGGTGGGACCCATCTCACGTGTGGGGCCTCCCTTGAATGGCTGTGACCATCCAGGCTATCCATGGCTTGGACGTTTTCAAAATTTTTTTTTATATATAGTATTAATATATTATACTATATAGTATATTATAATATAATATGATATTATATTAGTTGTTGTGGTGGGCCCTACGTGGGACCCACCTCTCTCTTTTAAATGCAGAAAAGCTGCGTGTACAACAGTTAGTTTTGAAAAAAAAAATATTAAATATATATTTTTATATTACATGTGAGGGTGGGCCCTACGTGGGACCCACCTCTGCCCCTTTAATGCTAAAAGCTGCACTAGCAGCAGCTATATATGAATAATATATATTATATTGTATATCTCATATATAATGGTGGGCCCTACATGGGACCCACCTCTGCTTCTCTTTAATAGCAGTAACTGCTGCATGTACGACAACTATATGACTGCCCCATTGTTGCTGTACACGGCAGGAAGATGAGTGGGTCCCACCTGATCCGTCCACGCCGTCTAATTATGTGACTCACCATGATGCATGTGTTATATACAAACCGTCCAACCATTTAAAATATCATTTTATGGCATGACCAAAAGAATGGGTTAGATCTAAGGTTCAAGTGGGCCCCACCATTTAAATAACGAGCCGTGACATCCACCGTTCAAACTTCTAAGGGCCATGGTAGTTTCCAATTAAGCTGATATTATTTTCACTTCATTTATCTCTAGCTATCTTATGAATAGGTCGGGTCTTAAAATACATAAGGGCGGGCCCCGACTTGATATATATGAGCCCATCGGTGCGACCTATTTAATATACATGAAGCCCGATGGTGCGACCCATATAATGTGGCCTATGTGATGTGGGAGGCCTAGTGATGAGGCTCAGTGATGAGGCCTAGGTACGAGGCCCGTTATGATATATTTGAGGCCCAGGTGCGAGGCCCACTTGTTGTGTATTCGAGGCTCGATGATATGTATGTTAGCCCATATGACGAGGCCTATGTGGTGTAAATGAGGCCCATCGTAATTGTACGTAAGGCCAATGGGCCCATTATATGTTTGGCCCTATGTAGGCCACTCCTTGGGAGCAATGTTGGTTAGATGTCCACATTAATAGGCAATGATGGGTGGATGTCCACATTGTGACCTTCCCTTAAGCCTTGTTAGGCCCATTCTCATCATTCTCTTAATGGATAACCTAAATAAGTGGGCTCCATTCACCGTAAACGGATGGCTCCATGCTATTGGATTTGATATAACCATGGTTGAGTGTAGATCTTTATACTATGGTTGATCGGCTGATCATCTATGGACCCCACTTTATTTATCTACTGACTATCGGTGCCGATTATCCAGACCGACTCCGATTATCGATGTTAATTATCGGTGCTGATTATCGATGTTGATTATCGGTGCCGATTGTTGTGACTGAGTTACCGATTCCGATTGTTGTGGCCGATTGCCGATTAGCGATCGAGGCCATTTAACATAATCGATTGTCAATTCCGATTGACGTGACCAATTTGTTAATTTTGATTATTGACCAATTTTTGATTGACGTGACCAATTTTTTGATTTCGATTATCGATCAATTCTAATTGTCATGACCGATTTGTCGATTTTGATTGTCGGGTTGATTGTCAATTTCGATTGTCAAGGCTGATGGTATAGGCTGATTTCGATTGTTGAGGCCTATTGTGATGTATTCGAGGCCGATGGGACGTGGCCCATTGTGATATATTTTTGGCCCATATGGTGAGGCCTGACTTGATGTATATTAGACCCATGGGAGCGGCCCATTGCAATGTATATTAGACCCGTGAGATGCGACCCACTTGATGTATATGTGGCCCATTAATGGGCCCATCGTGATATGTATTAAGCTCTTGAGTGAGGCCCATGGTGTTGTATACTTGGCCGTGGTGTGAGGCCATGAGTCCACTGTATGTTAGGCTCTATATGGGTTATTTCTTGGGGACAATAGTGGTTAAATGTCCACATTGTTGAGGTTGATTATCGATGCCAGTTATTGATACCGATTATGAGTATGTGACCACATAACATCATGATGCATGCCTATACGCATCATCTACTACTATTTGTTATGAGATGTGGTTGACCACTGCATATGTCATTGGGCAGGTTGTTATGAGACTCCCTAATCGGAGGAGGTTATCTCACATAAGCACACGGTATGCACAAGATTGGTGCATGACTGGATTGTATGACTCATGCATCTTGCATTGTGTGTTGTGATTACTGTACGCCCTAGCGACATTAGGACTGTAGCCTCCACGAGCATATCGTGGATGGCCAGATGGGACACCAGAAATGTTTGGTTCGAGCATCGGGCTGCCATAGATGGCCCTGAGTGAAAATCTCTAAAATTCTCTTGGTACCAAAGGATGCCCCAACGTCTAGACCGAGTGGATGTACATGAGCGCTCGAGTGCCGAAGACCAGGAGGCCGCGTCTCCCACTATGTTATGGTCGGTTGGGAGGGGGTGTAGCCTTACCCGCCCGAGGGAGTAGGCATAGCGAGGTTGAGTTTGACTAGCATAAGGAATAGATCCACTATCGACGAGGCGAGTAGGTATTGGTAGACTACTGGCCAAGCAGATAGTGAGGTCTCTTCCACTTACCCAGTTGTGCGCTTGATGGGGCGGCAGGTGGCGTGGAGTGTACTAGACCTTGGTGATGATCCCAAAGAGAAACCATACTGATATGTGGACTTATTGAGCAAGAATTGCATATTCATTCATTCATTCACTATTCACTAGGGCTAGTGGTGCGTAACTATTTATTACGTTTATCTTCGCATGGCCAGGATTTCAATTGGGCGCGCGACTAACCTTAGACCAGGAGTTTACCACATTGAGTCTAACTATCCAAATTTAGGCATGAGACTGGTTTAGATAAAAGTCCCTTATGATGGACCCCATAGCCTACGATACTATGTACTATCATCCCAACCTTACACTTCAGCTTGGTCATTTCATTCGCATCGCATATTGCATCCACATTCATATGGCATTTTGGGTCGTTATGTCTTTTATACTTATATGGCCTAGATGGATTCAGTAGGATTTACGTATTGCATTGTACCCTCTGCATCTGATAATTGGATCTCTATGACTCCTCATTTGCATTGTAGATCTGTATTGCGTATTCTGATATTATATGACTCATGGACTTACCACTATATTTTCATTTACTCTGATTACTCTAATATCATATGATTCATGATCTTGTCAGTATTTCAGCTTATTCCGATGATGTATGATTTATGGGCTTTATGGTATACTTGACACTTATCTTGCGCACACACTTTCACCACTCTCTAAGCTTTCTATAAGCTTATGCACGATAGATGCGTGCAGGTGGCGTTAGGTTATAGTAGCGTTGAGCTTAGAGTATGCAGCTGTCTTCTGGAGGTTTGATTTTTATATATGTATTTCTCTTTTAGCATTGTATTCAAATGATTATATTAGTGGATACGTGATGATAATGTTGCCTTTATGATTTGAGTATACTTATGGTTATGCTTCTTATGAGACAAATGTATGTTGAAAAATCCTCCTTGTAGGATCCTAAGATCAGAACCTGGCGTATGAATGCTGAGAGTTGAGAATAGGGTACTATAGAAGCTGTCGGCACTGGGTTTGCTGATCGGGATTCATGTGAATCCGATTTCTGGGTTTGGGGCATGAAAATGATTGATTTTGCTATTTTTCGATCCAGATGGCTTAGTTCGGTCAAGTTGGCCAACTTTGATGTTTGCCAATCAAGATGGTCGAATTCAACCAAGATGGCCGAAATTGATATTTTATACTGCCAAACAATTATATTTATTACGCCAAATAATGAATTATAATCGCATATACCTTTTTCCAAATGTGAAGCGACTTGCGGGGCAATGTTGTACCGTATTCCTAACTGTTCTTGAAAAGTCCAGTTAGAAATGACACATGTCATAGCAATAGAAAGATACTAAAGATCTCCAAGGATTCTTAGTTTTTTTTTTCAGAATCACAATTAATAGGATGACAAGATCGAGAGTAGTTGGGAGTAATTCAGAAGAAAACCATGTAGTTGACCAAGCGGCCGATAGCCATCCATGAGGTCAAGCAAGTGATCGATAACCATCTAAGAGGTCAATCAAGTGGTTGATAGTCATCTAGGAGATCAATCAAGTGGCTGATAGCCATCTAAGAGGTTGATCAAGAAGCTGAAATACATCCATAAGGCAAACCAAGTAGTCGATGGTCATCTAGGAGTTCAATCAAGCAGCACATAGTAATCCAGGAGCTCGATTGAGTAGCCAACCAGAATGCGGTCGATTCAGCAAGGAAGCCTAGAGTACTTAATAAGATAGGTGGCAAAGAAGTCTCTAGAAGATCGTGTAGTGCTGAATAGTTATAACAACCATCAAAATGTAGGAACATCCAAAAATCTAAGTAGTGCTGAGTGGATATAGCAACGTTAGAATGTGGGAAGGATCCAGATGACCTAATTAAGGCTATAAATAGCAAAGGAATTTAGCAAGAAGGATTCGTCTCATACCAACCAAATTAAACCAAACATTATCTTCTTTTTAATTACCAATCAATTACATTCCGTAGTGTAATAACTTTACTTTTCCCATTAAGTAAATTACATTTCTTAGTGTAATAATTTACTTTTAGTTTACTGTTTACATTCCTTACTGTAATCCGTAGCATTAATCAAGTAACTGGAAATATTAGATGTTATTTGAGTCTACTCTCATGCCCTGGATTCAGTTCTTCACCCGAAAAAGTGTTTTCCAGTCATTCTTCACAATCGACTATAAGAATCCTTTCCTCTTTTTCTTTTATTTGTACTGAAAAGTCCTTGGGTACTTAAGGCAAATGTGTAACCCATCATCAAAGGATGAACTCGACTCTCTGAATATCACCTGATCCTGTTTACAAATTGAGTAAGTGGCTGAATAAGAGACTAATCTCATAGATCTCTGTCATATACTACATGTCTGCTATCTTGACGCTTAGGGTCATAGTTGTTTGGGTTGAATTAAGCCACAATTCCAATTCTAGTACAATTACTGTCATGCCCCAAACTCGAAAACTGGGCTCATAAAATTGCCGATCGCCGAATCCGGCACCGACAGCCTCCTCAGTACCCCATTCTTGGCTCCCGACACCCATGTACTGGATTCTGATCCTAGGATCCTACAAGGAAGATTTTCAACATAAAAATTCCTTTTTGTAAGATGAAGCATAACCATAAACATAACCTACAAATAATAACAAGAAACATCACCACATATTCACTATAATCAAAAACTTCGAGTACAAGGCATAAAGAGAAATACAATATAGAGATGTTAAAAACTCTGGAAGCTTAACTGCACACTCCTGCCTCAGCTCGACTACGTCATAACATCACCTGCACGCATCTATCATGCATAAGCTTATAAAAAGCTTAGATGGTGGTGTAAGTGTGTGAGCAATATAAGCGTGCTTAAAATGTAATATCAGAGTAATACGGAAACATGTCGGTAAATCTTTGAATGCTATGAGAAAATGCTGACAAGTGCATGAATGCTATCAGCCATACCACGGCTATGCGATGCAAGGCCTACCTGGCTAAATAGCAAAGCAAGGTGCAACGCAAGCATACCAGTCCTCATCTGAATCTACATAACAATACAACTCATCTCTGGAATATCACCGGGGTCTAATACACTCTACACCAGATCGCCACCCTAACTGGGCACGCAACCATGCAAGTGGAAGAGACCTCACTACCTGCCTGACTAGTAGTCAGCTAATATCTACCTGACTCATCGGTAGTTGACCCCTTTACGAGCTGGTCAGACTCAGCCTAGCATTGCCCCCTACCCTCAGGTGGGTAAGGCCACACCCCCTTTCAACTGACCACAACACAGTAGGAGATGCGGCCTAATGGTATTTGACACTCGTGCGCTCATACATCCACTCAGTTTCGACGTTGGAGCATCCTCTTTCTACTACAAGGGTTTAAGGACTTTCACCTAGGGACATTTATGGTGCTCCAGTGTTAGAATCGAGAATTTTTGGTACCCAATCCCGCCATCCACGATACGCCCGTGGAGGCAACCGCCCTGATATCACTAGGGCATACAACAATCGAATCATATAATGCAAGGTGCATGAATCGTACTATCCAATCATACAACAATCCTGCATGTACCATGCGCTCATGGGGCGACTCCGTCTATCAGGGAGTCCCATAAATAATTCGCCCAATGACATATGTTATGACCAGTCACTCCTCATAATAAGCATACAAATGATGCGCATGGGCATGTAACATGATGTTATGCTAGCCTATACTCAAGTACGATTAACAAATATAATATAAAGGTCAGTCTTCAATAGTGGATATACCAAATCTGATACCCCAAATTCTTCTTTGTGTGGTAACGACATATTCTCCTCATGACAAGGATGGGCTTAGGAATAAGGAGTGGGCTTCCTCACCCGTTCCGGCATGTAGCAAACAAGGCTTCCCAATGGGCCTGATATGTACAAGGTGGGCTCAATGACCTTGGATAAATTTACAAGGCATGATGGAAACACTAACAATTATGGGGGCCCAAATGTTTTGGGTAAGCCTAATGAGGTGGATCATGCTAATAATGGCGAGGGCCCAACAGCTTGGGTTAGCCCACTAAGAGGAGATGAGATTGGGCCTAATCAATGGGCCCTAGGGAGGATTACAATGTGGGCATTTAACCACCTTTTCTCTTACAATGTGGACATTTAACCATCATTACTCCCAAGGCATGGCCCATTTAGAACCTATCTTATAATGAGGGCCCATAGTCCTCATTATAGCTAGGAGATGGATGAGCATCATAAACATTGTCACATACATCATGGTGGAATCATACATCACAATTGGGCCTCATCACATAGGCCTCATATGCACCACAATGGACCTCACACAAGGGCCTCATGTACATCACAATGGGCCTCACACAATGGCCTCGTATACATCACATTGGGCCTCATCACATGGGCCTCATATACATCACATTTGGGCCTCACACAAGAGCCACATATACATCACATTGGGCCTCACCACATGGGCCTCATATACATAACATTGGGCCTCACACAAGGGCCACATCATATGGACAGTGTTTATGCAACACACACATCACGATGGACCTGCTAGACGTCCAGGTCATGGACGGCCTGGTGGAAATACACATTATGGTGGGCCTGCTGGATGTCTAGCCCATGGATGACCTGAATGAAACAGATACATCAGTGGGTCCTATGTCCGGCCCTTGGAGGGTGTGGAATAAAACACATCCATCAATGTGGTCCCACGTCCAACCTATCTGGATGGTGGGGATAAAATACTTACATCATGTGGGTCTCACATCCTTACTAGATGGTGTGGATGCCACGTGTCATCAAGGCAGGCCCCACCTTCCCTCACTGGATGGTGAGGATGAGATACATATCATGGCGGTCCTATGGATGGATGGTGTGAATACAACACATACATCACTACATGTCTCATCGTCCAGGGGTATGGACAGTGTGGATAAGTACTTGCATTAAGGTAGGCTCCACCGTCCAGCCTATCTGATAATCGATGGCATGGATAAAACATATACATCAGGTGGGTCCACACGTATGGCCCACTAGTAGCTTTGAATCAAGCAATAAATTACATTTTCCTGATCGTTCAGGCATGCTAGATATCCAACAGATGGATGGCCTGGATGAAATACTTCATCAAGGTGGCCTCACATCCATACCCTGGACAGACGGCCTAGATAAAATACTTATATCTGGCAGGTCCCACGTGTACTTGGCCCACCATAGTTGGATTAAACTGATATTTATATTTTTCCTTCATCCCGGTAGGTCTACGGTTGTTGGACGACTATCTAGCAACATCCTGCTGATGGACGGCCCCACTGGCTTCATGGATGGTGCAGGTACAACACATGGAGGTGGAGTCCATGTGCATGTGGCCCAAAACACCCTGATCAAGTTAATATTTGTGCTTTCCTCTCATCCAGGTCTGGTGGAATGTTGTGCACACATTAGGTAGACCATCATACTGGACGTCCAGAAAATTGGACAGTAAGGACATCCAACAAATCTGGATAGCTGGATGTCGTGTACACATCAGGTGGGACATACACATCATCACAAAAAAAAAGAGAGGGAGGGAGAGGGAGGGAGAGAGAGAGAGAGAGAGAGAGAGAGAGAGAGAGAGAGAGAGACGTGTGGTGGAGTGACCCCACCACTATGCGCCCCACTAGGATCTACAACATACATCATACATTCATCAAGATGGGTCCCATGATTGGGTGGGCCCTCGAATCAGTAAATCAACGTGGGGATCCCATCCCTACCACAAATCAAGGGTCTAGATGATCCCTTTACATGATGGATATTAGAGAAACATCATGATGGAGTCCATGGAGAATGGCCCCTTCATGGTACATGCATGCAAGCTTGGTGGGCCATTGGCCACACCTAGGGACCAAGATGGGATCTCCACCATTGATTGGTAGGTCCTAGTTGTCCCATGCACAAAAATAAACAAACCTATCTTAAAGAAACACCCACCTCTAATCTTCAACTCCTCCTTCTTTCACCTATAGGTTTTAAAGCCTAAAAGGATTGTTTTAATGGTTGAGATGGGCTTTAGATAGTTGGATTGAGAGGGATCTAAGGTGAAAGTGGCTAGATTTTTGCATTCATGGCTTGGACGTCCATGACTTCTCTAGTAAGGGAAGATGAGAAATGAGGAAGAAAGGGAGGGAAAGAGAGAGATGTAGAGATGTAACCATTAATTGTGTAAGATAATCATCACACATGTAAGAGGCATGGCTAGCTAGCCATCATTACATGTAAGAAGCATGGGGGCTATGATGTAGGGTGATGTCATCCTAGGTAGCCTAGGATGACATCATCCCCATGATGACTCCACCTAGGAAATTGCACTATCTGGAATGGCTAGGTCCCTCACCATGCGGTCCATGGCCAGAATAGAGCGCGGGCCACATCTCACAATCTAATCATTGGATTGGCGCACGAGATGTAGCGTTGGAACCGCGGAGACAATGCAGTCGCAATGGCACACGTCTCAAGTCAAGCCGACTTAGGTTCACAAGACGCAACTCAGGGGTGCTCACAAATGCTATCTATGGGTCATAGGTCACCGAAATTTAATGGAGAGGATCGAGGATCCTACAAAATGAAATGGTTAGTAGGACACAGACCTACCACTTGCATTCCAACGCTAAAAATTAAATAGAGTACTAACAATTTTTGGCATGTCGGATGGAAGGACCAAAATAAAAAAAGTAGGCAATATTAACAGCTTCAGCCCAGAAGCTCTTAGCCATGTTTTTACTATTCAACATAACTGAGGCCATTTCTTGTAACACCAAGTTCTTTCTTTCAACCACTCTATTCTGTTGAGGTGTTTTTGGGGCTAAGGATTCATATTAGATTCCACTCTCATCACAATACTTTTGGAATCGATTGTTAAGGGTCAAATATTGCATATTATCCCCCATTTATTACTTAGTTTTATGAACATGATAAAACTGATCCCATTCCTTGCAACACTCAGTTCTTTCTTTCAACCACTCCATTCTGTTGATGTGTTTTTAGGACTAAGAATTCATATCAGATTCCACTCTCATCACAATACTTTTGGAATTAATTGTTAAGGGTCAAATATTGCATATTATCCCCCATTTATTACTTAATTTTATGAACATGATAATGCTTAATGTTCTAATTTAATCACGTTTGTGTTATAAGGTGAATTTAAGAGCTTGAATTGAAAAGGATGTTAAAAGCATGGATTTAATGCTCAAGAATCACTAAAGCAAGGATGGATCTTATGAGACCAAGAACAAAGAATTCACATACCAAAGATCTAAGAAAACTAAGTGAGGAATGAAGAGAATTGAAGACTTGAAGTGAAGTAAAGGAACCTTAAAAATCTGCCTGCTTCGACTATCTAGGCCCTCCTTCGACCAGTGTAAGGCTCCTACTAGACCAGTCGAAGATTCCTCAACTTGAACTCCAGTAACAAAATCCTCTAATTTCTCATCATCCTTGACCAATCAAAGGAAACCCTCGACCAGTCGAAGGTGCCCTCTACTAGTCGAAGTTTTCCTTGACTCGTCTAAGGTTACGCAGACAGCACACAGATTGTGTAAATTTGAGACAGTTTTTGGATTTTTCCAACTCGCTGTGAAAGTTGGAGTTAAAAACTATTAATAGGAGTCCCTAAGATGTTCCTATACATCTTCTAAGGTTTGGAAAGTGGAGAAGGTGTCACCAAGAGTTTTTCTTCTAGCTCTATAGTTGCTTTTATATTTTTTCTTAAGAGATTTTAGTTCAATCATGTTTATGGTTAGCTAAACCTCTTAGCTAGGGCTAAGAGGTGAAGCTTGTAGCGTGATGGGATGTTTCTTTTACTTTGATTCATGTTTCTGTTGAACCTTTTTTTATTCTAGTTTGATTTTAAAGGAATACTTTCAGTTCTTAATAGTTTATTGTCACTCAAATTATAGTAGATCTGCAATAACTTTGAGTATATTCTTTTCCTGATTTTTGAGATTATGGGATTGGTAAATCCTGTTGTTAGCCATCGTCTCATGGGCATGGTTTGGTGATGAAATCTCTTCCAATTATCACAATTCTCCTCTATTGAAATTTAGGTCAAGAAAAGTTTAGATTGATCTTAATTGTATATCTTCTAATTAGATATGATAGGCTCCAATTCCAATCTTGTGACATGAATCAAGTAAGAGGGCTCCCTGATCTCTACGAGTGGATCATTGGAAACCGTAGTTACCACCTTTGAATTTGTTCGTTTGAATCACTTTAATGATAATTACTCTCTCAATTAATTCAGATTTTGATTTACATCTGCTTCTAGTTCTACTTCTAGTTACTTTCAAAAGACACAAATTCAGTCCCAGTGGATTCAACCTCGGTCTTATCGAGATTATTACTACATCGTGACCCTACACTTAGGGTTGTGAACAAGTTTTTGGCACCGTTGTCGGGGATTAACAGTTGTGTCTTTCTGAGATTAGCTAGTTTTGGAATTAGTTTAAGATTAGGGTTTTTCAGTTTTCTAGTTTTAGGATTAGGGTTTTTCTGTTTTATTTTAGAAACTAACTTAGCTATCTAATTCTAGGTTTGGAAATTTTCCTAATTTTTTTTTTTAGAAACTAGTTTACTTTCCTAATTTGTTGTTAGAAACTAACTCATCTTTCTTCTTTTATTTTTAAAAACTTTCTTATTTTAGAATTTCTATTTTTAGAAACTGACTTGTTTTGTTTTGTTCTGCAGGATCTTAATTTATGAACTTCTAATTTTGTAACTTCTTTCTAATTCCCTCCCTTTCTATTTCTAAATTTCTATTTCCCTTCTCTCTTTTAAGTTTAGGGTAGAATATAAAATTGAGGGCTGAGAGTGTTTTATGCCCAAGTAGGTTCGTGACAACACTCAACGTCTTTTGAGTGGAGGAGGATTAGTTAAGGAATTATCTATCCATCATAGGATTAGACACCACTCGAGATCCTTAGAGTTAATTAAGGTCATGACTGCCAATCAACCGGTCAATCACCCAGGAAAACAACTTCAACCTCGGGTTGAGGAAGTCCAGGATGAGAATGAGGTGCATCAAGCACCCCCACCTCGTACTTTGTGAGACTATTTACAACTGGCGGGGGTGAGTACACCCTCATGCATGGTTTTTCCAGAAAATACGAGACACATGGATATCACGCCAAGGGTGATCCAAATCCTTCCAAATTTTCATGGGCTTTAATATGAAAATCTATATCTACACTTAAAAGAGTTTTACGAGATTATAGCCACTTTATATTTTCCAAACATGTCCAATGACACAGTTAGGTTGAAAATCTTTCCTTTTTCTTTAAAAGAGAAAGTTAAGATGTGGTTACATTCACTACGTCCTTGATCTATTGGTAAATGAAATGACATGACAAGGGAGTTCATAAAAAAATCCCATACTACAAGATGAACACCCTTAGAAAGTCAATCATGAATTTTGCCCAAAAGGAGGATGAAACACTCTTCCAATGTTGGAAGCGGTTCAAGAGATCTTGTCAGTTCATGCCCACAACACGGTTTTGAAACGTGGCGCATCATGAACTTCTTCTATGATGGACTGACATCTTCGATACACAAATTGGTTGAGACAATGTGTAACGGAGAATTCATGAATAAAAATGTCAATGATGTGTGGGATTACTTTGATAAGCTTACTGAAAACACACAATCATAAGACATCTCCCCAAATTAAGCATCACATTTAGGCCGGTTCAATCCAAGGAGGGGTGGAATTTACCTACTGAAAAACTCACCCAAAAACTTGAGGCCATGGAATTAAAGAAGGATAAGGCTAAGGAAATTTTTTGCGGTATTTGTGCTTGCAACATTTATATAACTAAAAATTGTCCAATAATACCTGCCTTTCAAGAGGTACTGAATGAGCAATCCAATGCCGTGAATAATTACCAAAGACCTTTCAGTGGGCTGACCTCTAATACGTACAATCCCAGCTGCAAAAATCATCCAAACTTCAGTTGGAGAAACGAACAAATTATTACACCTCAAGGATTCCCTAATCAAATTCCACATCAAGGGAAACCTCAGGAGGATCCGGTTTTAAAGTATATTCAAAATTAAGAGCTTTTTAATCAGGGTATGCTATAAGTCTTTCAGGACCTCATAAAGGCCATACAAGGACTTGAGACTAAAAGTGTGATTGAGAACAAGGGGAGCCTTCCAGCTCAACCTCTTCCCAACCCAAAAACCGCAATATGAAGTTAGCAATCCAAGTTCTTCAAATCAGATGGAGCAAGCTAAATCTATCACTATGCTTAAGAGTGGGAAGATCATTGACAAAACCATTCCTGTTAGGGCTGAAAAGCCTAAGGACCCGAAAGAGGACAACAATGATAGATCTAGTCATGCCCCATAAGAATTAGAACTTTAACCTCAAGAGAAGTCGATTGCCCCATTTTTTCAATGGTTGATTGCACCAAAACCTCTCTCAAACTCATAGGACATCCTAGCGGTGTTGAAACAAGTGAAGGTCAATATTCCTCTATTAGATGCGGTAAAAAAAATACCTTCATATGTCGAATTTCTGAAAGACCTATGCATTACCAAAAGATGACAAAATATTCAAAAGAAGATCTTTTTAACTGAAAAGGTGAGTGTCATCCTGAAGCAAGATGTGTCATACAAATACAAAGATCTCGCTAGTCGAACCATCCCTTGCGTAATTGGGAACTACCGAATGAGTCCACACTTCTTGACTTAGGAGCGAGCATGAATCTGATCCCATACTCGGTCTATGAGCAACTAGGTCTAGGTGAATTAAAAACCACCTATACCACGTTACAACTGGTCGATCGCTCAGTTCGTGTACCAAGAGGGATAATTGAGGATGTGTTGGTCCAGGTTGACAAATTCTATTATCCGATAGATTTTATTATTTTGGATACTCAACCCATCATAGACATGAGCACTCAAATTCTCCTCATTCTTGGTTGGCCATTCCTTGCCACTTCAAACACAATCATTAATTATAGGAATGGAGTCATGAGTATGTCTTTCAGGAATATGACATTGGAGTTGAATATCTTTTTCAACATAGGCAAACAGTTAGAGGATGAAGATGATCTCCAAGATATTAACCTAATTGATTCTTTCGTGGAAGATTGAGCACTTTAACCTTATCCTTTAACCCTCTAGAGACATGCCTAGCTCACTCTTGTGATTTTGATGATGACACGATTAGGGAGATGAGGACCATTTGGATACTGTGCCGGTACTTAAAGTTAACCGATGGATGCCACAATTTGAAGAATTGTCCCAAACTAATGTAGTGCCTCTACCGTCTAACCTCAAGGCATCGAAGCTTGACCTAAAACCTTTACCCTATGATTTGAAATATATCTATTTAGGTTAAAATGAGACATACCTAGTGGTGATTTCTTCCCACCTCAGGTAAGCATAGGAGAGTATGCTCATCTCTACCTTTATTGAGCACAAGGGAACCCTTGGATGGTCAATTGCGGACCTCAAGGGAATTAACCCTTCAATTTGCACTCACCACATTTATGTAGATAATAATGTGAAAACCTCTTGGCAACCACAACGTTGACTAAATCCAAATATGAAGGAAGTGGTTAAGGCTGAGGTTCTTAAGCTATTGGATGTAGGTATCATATACCTTATATCCAATAGTCAATGGGTGAGTCTAACTCAGATGGTTCCTAAGAAGTCCAGAATCACCATCATAGCTAATGCCAACAACAAACTTATGCCAACTAGGGTGACTACTGGTTGGAGAAAGTGCATTAACTAGCAAAAATTGAATAGCATCACTAAGAAGGATCACTTTCCATTGCCCTTCATTGATTAAATCTTGAAAAAGCTAGCTGGTCACTCATATTATTGCTTCCTTGACGGGTATTTAGGCTACAACCAGATAGAGATAGCCCTTGAAGATCAGAAAAAGACCACGTTCACATATCCCTTTAGCACCTTTGCTTACCTAAGGATACCATTTGCACTGTGTAATGCCTCGCCACTTTTCAGCGATGCATGTTAAGTATTTTTTCTAACATGGTGGGGCTATATCTAGAGGTCTTTAAGGATGACTTCTCTGTCTTTGGTCCATCTTTCAGCGATTACATAAAAAATCTTAAATGTGTGTTAAAAAGATGTGAAGAAAAGAATTTAGTACTCAATTGGGAGAAGTGTCATTTCATAGTCTGTAAGGGAATAGTCCTTGGACATATCATTTCGTCCAAGGGAATTGAAGTAGATAAAGCTAAAATTGATTTTATCTCTACCCTACCCCCACCCAAAAGCATATGAGACATGCGATCCTTCTTAGGACATGCTAGATTTTACAGAAGATTCATAAAGGGCATGCCAAGAAGATTTTTCATATCATTTCTCATCCTTTATGCAATCTACTTCAAAAGAATATTCCATATGAGTGGACTGAGCAATGCTAAGAAGCTTTTGCGAAGCTCAAGGGCATGTTAATGACCATACATATTATACAGCCACCTAATTGTAATATTCCTTTTAAACTTATGTGTGTTGCATCTGACTATACTATTGGGGTGGTGTTAGGTCAGATAAAAGATAAAAAGCCTTACATTATTCATTACGTAAGTAAGACTCTAAATTCAGCCCAAGTGAATTACTCTACTACAGAAAAAGAACTCTTGGCCGTAGTAATTGCTTTGGAAACTTTTCAATCTTACATGATCGGATCCAAGATTATTATATACACCAATCATGCAGCACTCAAGTATCTTCTTTCTGAGAATGATGGTAAGCCCTGCTTGATAAGATGGATCCTCCTACTCCAAGAATTTGATTTGAAAATAAAAGAAAAAAAGAAATTAGAAAACGTAGTGGCTGATCACCTTTCAAGGCTTGATCTCCTTGATTCCCTTGAGATGGCACCCATAAACGACATGTTCTTTGACGAACATTTTTTTAAAGTATCCCATTCACCTTGGTTCGCTGATATTGTTAATTATCTTGCCATAGGTGTCACACCGACATATTGGACTGTATAAGATAAGAAGAAAATTTTCACTGAGGTACGCAAATTCTTCTGGGATGATCCATATTTGCTTAAATATTGCCCAGACAAAATCTTAAGGAGACGTGTGCCAGAGAATGAACACCAAAGTTTCATCTCCTTCTGTCTTTCTCAGGCCGGTGGTGGTCACTTTTCAGCAAAAAAGACCACGGCCAAAATTTTGTAGTGCAGCTTTTACTGGCCCACTATATTCAAGGACACTCATGAGTCTTGCAAAGCTTGTGAGCGTTGTCAGAAATTGGGAGCATTGTCCCATTGAAATATGATGCCCTTAAATCTCATTCTAATTATTGGAGCATTTGATTACTAGGGCAACGATTTCATGGGACCATTCCCCCAATCTTTCAAAAATTTATATACCTTTCTCTCCGTAGACTATGTCACTGTAAGTGCTATGATTTCATATCCCTTTTGTTGTCAAATTTTGTGGTGCCAAAACCTATATCTATGTCTTGTATATCGTGTGTCTTATGTTTGAAGACTATTCATTACAATCAAGACATCGCATTTCAAGACAAGATCTTAAATGAAGAAATATTTCAAGATATGGATGAAGAATTCAAGAATTGAAGTCTTCAAGTTTGCATGTTCAAGATTCAATCAAGCTCAAGTATATTAGAAGACTTTGTCAAGTCAAGATCAAGCTCAGGAAGGCCTACTACAAGATTTGTATATTCTCAAGCTTCTCTTAAGGGTCATCTGAGTGTACAGACTTTTAATGTCCATCTGACTTTTAAGGTTTGTTTGACCTTAGATTGACCTTAGGATGGGCTTTACTGTAGGTCATTCTGGATACATAACTCATATATTTTAATATTCTTGTTTGGGCTGTTCTAAGACCAGTCCTAGTGACTTCAAGACCAGTCCTAGCTCTGCTACGACCAGTCTTAAATTTTTCAGGACCAGTCCTAGGTTGTTGAAGATTTTTGGATCTTTCTGGCTGTCCTACGACCAGTCCTGGACATCCTACGACCAGTCCTGAGAGTTCTATGACTCATCCTTCGACCAGTCGTAGCCCTACGACTCAAACTCCAGCAAGCATTTTAGGGGTCTTACGACCGGTCGTAGGTGACCCACGACCAGTCGTAGGTGGCCCACGACCGGTCGTAAACCGCCCAGGACCGGTCGTGGAATAGAAAATCCAATCCTGCGGAAATCTTTGAAAATCTTTGAAGCTACGACCAGTCCTAGGATCCTAAGACCAGTCGTAGACAGGATTTTTCAGGCTATAAATAGAGCACGAACTTCAGAGTTTTAGCAATTCAATTCTATTCTATTTTATTCAAGCATTCTTTAGGCTATACTCTGAGATAAGTTTGTGTTTATTTTAAGCTGCTTTATGTTTATTTAGTATTCCTTTTACTAACTTATTTTTATTTCATTTTGATATACATTCCTATCTTTTTAGAAAAGGGGAATTTCTGATATTCCTTCTTCTTGGATTCAAATTCAAATAGAACTAGCCCTTTTTGATTTAAAATCAATTAGACTTAGAACCATTCTTAAAGTAACTATTGGACTTTGAACGTCGAATCGAACTTCTACTCCGATTGGTTCTACCGGGCTTCTTCAAAAGGTGATTCAGGTATTTTACATTTTGTAATTTACTTTCTCTGGTTTTTGTTTAAGATTCGCCAGAAAAATCTCATTGTATTGGTTATCTGAGGAGAGCCAGAAAACTCAGATTGTGGGGGTTTTTGGATTGTGTAAGCCCGAGATCAAAGACACAATTGTGAAGGTTTTAGGTGAACCTGTGAAACCTATTTTGATAGTGCATGCTAATATCCCCTGTGTGAGGATATTAGGAGTGGAGTAGCAATCTGTGTGGCTGTTGGATAATAGTTGGTGTACACACAGGCGAACCACTATATATCATTGTGTTGTGGATGTGTTTTACTCTTTCATTCTTTTATTCATTCTGTTTTGTGGAGAGTGTTTGTGGATGAATGTTGTAATCACTTCAAGCAAGTGTGGATGAATGTTGTAATAACTTAGGATTTATTTTCTGCAAGTTATTTTGATTTCCTTGCTTATTATTCCTCATTGATTTGTGATACAAAGGACGTTCTAGAAATAAGGTTGTCCTACCTTAAACCTTTGGTTTTTGGTGTATGGTTGTCCTTAGAACTGATAAAGTATCATTCTCTTTATTTTAGGCTATTGAGATTATTTTATTGTGCTTTATTTCTTTTATTATTCCGCTGTTATAAGTTTTATTTGGCATTGCCCTATTCACCCCCCCCCCCCCCCCCTCTAGGGCATATAGCTAGGCCCTTTCAAGTGGTATCAGAGCCTAATAGCTCGTGCTTATTGTTTATTTATTGGATTTATTTCCTGAGCTAACGATCTAAGCTATATTAAGATGTCAAAATTTGATAGCCTATCAATCACTAGGCCACCACCCTTTAATGTCACAAACTATGCTTATTGGAAAGCCAGGATGAGGATCTTCCTTAAATCCTTGGATGAAAGTGTGTGGCTGGCCACAGTGAATGAATGGAACCCTCCTATCACTGAAGTAACTAATGACGATGGTTCAAAAATAATGAAATTAACGGCTTATTCTCTTTGGACCACACTTCAGAAAGTGAAAGTAGTGCAAATGTAAAAGCACTAAATGCAATTACTTGTGCATTATCACCAGAAATTGAAAAGAATCATCTCTTGTGAAAATGCAAAACAAGCATGGGATGTGTTAGAAATGACACACGAGGGTACATCTATTGTCAAGAAATCTAAAGTCCAACTCTTCACAACTAAATTTGAAGAAATTCATATGTAAGAGAATGAGATGTTTATGGACTTCTACACTAGATTGAATGACATTGTGAACTCTATGTGGGGTCTTGGTTATAGAATCCCAGAAAATAAAGTGTGCGCAAAGATACTACGTTCACTTCCTAAACGGTTCAATTCTAAAGTAACCGCGATTCAGGAACTTCGTGATACGGATACCATGAGGGTTGAGGAACTAATTGGTTCGCTTCAAACCTATGAGTTATCCTTTAAGGCTCTTAAAGGAAAATCAATTACTCTCAAATCATCTAAAAATACTTCACAAGAGAGCACTTCGGATTTAGAAAATTCCGAAGATGATATGGCGCTTTTAGCAAAAAAGTTTTACAAAATTTTCAAAAACAAGAAAAAAGTTAATTTTTAAAAATCAAATGATAAGAGACGATCTAAACCTAGCACTCGAAAATCCTTGAATGATAGTCAATGTCACAACTGTCAAGAATATGGGCACTTAGCTAATAAACGTCCTAAAAAGGACAAATCAAAAAAGAAAAGCATGATGGCTACTTGGGATGAATCGTCTGATTCTGAATCCTCTTCTAAATCAGAAGATTCTGAATCCGAGTCAAGCGAAGATGTTAAAGCCCTTATGACTCTAGCCAAGATCACCCTTTCAGATAATGATGATATATCTAGTGAAGAAAATCTGAATAGTGATAATGAAGACGATCTTTAGGATGCTTATAATGCCCTTTATCAAGAGAGTTGTAAAATTGCTGTCAAGCTTAAATTACAAAAAGAAAAATTTTCTAAGCTTAAGGAAGATTATGAGTCTCTTGTTTTAGAAAAGTCTCATATTTTCGATTCTTTTGAAAAGACCAAATGTGATTTAGATTTCAAAACCTCCAAAATTGAAGATTTGAGATCCGAAAATGAGAAACTCAAAAATGAGGTAGCTTCTCTTCTAAGTTTGAAAGACACATGGAGATATGCCCATGGTGATCCTAAATTGGAAAAATTATTATCCGGATCAAGAAAATGTGGCGATCGATCCGGGTTGGGCTATGATAAAATACATCTCCTAAACAAAAGAACATTGTTCCTAAATTTATAAAAGGAGAGTCTTCAATCTCAAAAGAAAAGAATACTAATCAAGGTTTTTATAAAAATTCAAGGTCTTTTCAAAAACCAAAAGGTAACCATGTCAACTTTAATTTTCAAAACCGAAATCCTTTGGCTGAAAAAATAATTGATCTTCTCAAGGAGCTATTATAATCTAACTCTATAGGTCTCTCCTATAACAATAAATAGAAAAAGACCATCTATACTCCTAAACCCAAAACAGTTATGAAATGGGTTCCTAAAGTTGCCAGCTTGGTTGTCCACACTGCTTTTAAAGCTACAAGTCATTCAAAGTGGTACCTAGATAGTGGTTGCTCCAGGCATATGACAGGTGATAAAGCTTTATTCACCAATCTTAAAGATATGACTGAAGGGTGGGTCACATTTGGTGATGGAAGCAATTGTAAAATCATTGGCCAAGGTACGGTTCAGCTCTATAACCTTCCCTTATTTAAGAATGTTTCAAATGTTGAGGGCTTAAAACACAACCTTCTAAGCATTTCTCAGATTTGTGATAACAACCATAGTGTAAAATTTTCTAATCAAGGTTGTGAGATAGTTAATAAAAAGGGTTCTGTTATATTAACTGGTCGTAGAACTTCTGAAAACTACTACATCGTTAGTGATGTAAGCTCATCTACTCAATCATGTTACATGGTCCATACCGGTGAGACTGAATTATGGCATAAACGCCTTGGACATGTACACTATCGGAACTTATTTAGATTGAGTAAAAGAGAACTAATTAGAGGTCTACCCAAATTGTAAAAAGTAGACAAAATACGTGGTGAATGCCAGTTGGGCAAATAGATTAGGAGCTCTCACAAGAAAGTGAACTCCAATACCACATCAAGACCACTTGAGCTTCTCCACATGGATCTTATTGGACCAAGCAGATCGGAGAGTCGAGGAGATAAAAAATACATCTTGGTTATCGTAGATGACTATACCAGATTCACTTGGGTATCATTCTTAAAAGACAAAACTGAAACCCTGGATGAAGTGAAAAAGGTCATCAAACGAATCCAAAATGAGAAAGGTTCTCATGTTAGTAAGATCCGTAGTGATCATGGATCTGAATTCAAAAACAGTAGTTTTGAGAAATTCTGTAGCGATCAGGGAATATCACATGAATTCTCTGCGCCCAAAACACCACAACAAAATGGTATAGTTGAAAGGAAAAATAGAGTGCTTCAGGATATGGCTAATGTTATGAAGCTCTCTAGAAATCTTCGGGCTGAAGCAGTTAATACCGTATGTTATATTATTAATCGGGTTTATACCAGTAAATCTGATAATAAGACTGCTTATGAATTATGGTTTGAAAAGAAACCTACTGTTAAATATTTTTGGGTTTTTGGCAGCAAGTGTTATATTTTACGTGATCGTGAAAATTTGGAGAAGTTTGATACGAAAAGTGATAAAGGTATTTTTCTTGGTTATTCTTTGAACAGTCGAGCTTATAGGGTTCTAAATAAGAGAACTGGTGTGATTCAAGAGTCCATCAATGTGGTCATTGATGATCATTTGAATACACCAGCCCCGAGTTCAAATGATGATGAAGCTCTTATTATTGACAATCAAGATATCTCATCAAGTCAAAATGAATCTGAACCAAGGACTATTAAAGATCATCCAACCAATCAAATACTTGGAAACCCTCTCACTAAAGTTTGTACTCGTAAACAACTTGAGAACATATGTAATTATGTTTGTTTTACATCCCAAATAGAACCGATCAACGTAAAAGAAGCGCTTTCTGACGAAAATTGGATAGTTGCTATGCAGGATGAATTTAATCAATTTGTTCGTAATGATGTCTAGTATCTTGTTCCTAGACCTAAAGATAAACACATTATTAGAACAAAATGGATCTTTAAAAATAAGTCTGATGAACTTAGAAATATTATACGAAACAAGGGTAGGCTGGTTATATAAGGGTACACTCAGATTGAAGGCATCGATTACGATGAAACCTTTGCTCCAGTTGCTCGTCTTGAATCAATCAGACTTTTTATTTCCATCGCATGCTTTAGAAAATTTTAAATATATCAGATGGATGTAAAGAGTGCTTTCTTGAATGACGATTTACATGAAGAAGTGTATGTTGAACAACCTTCAGGGTTTGAAGACCCTAAGTTATCTGACCATGTATTTTGTCTCAAAAAGGCTCTTTATGGTCTAAAATAAGCACCCTGGGCATGGTATGAAAAATTGACTAAATTCTTACTTAGTCATAGCTTTCAAGTAGGAAGTGTCGATAAGACGCTCTTTGTTAAGAAGAATTACAATGATATTTTAATGGTTCAAATATATGTTGATGATATTATTTATGGATCTACTTGTTCTAACATGTCTATTGAGTTTGCAAAGATAATGAAATCAATGTTCGAAATGAGCATTATTGGTGAACTAAACTATTTCCTAGGGTTATAAGTAAAACAACAACCTGATGGAATTTTTATTTCTCAGACCAAATATGCTTCAAACTTGGTTAAAAGGTTTGGATTTGAGAATGGTAAGAACTTTGATACTCCTATGAGTACAACGTTAAGACTCTCAAAAGACTTTACAGGTAAAGATATAGATCCTAAAATATATCATAGTATGATTGGTAATTTGTTGTATCTAACTGCTAGTAGACCTGATATCACATTTAGTGTTGGTATTTGTGCGAGATATCAAGCTAATCCTGAGGAATCACATCTTACTATTGTTAAACGGATTATTAGATATGTCACAAGTTCTATAAATTTAGGACTTTAGTATCCTTTTGATACTAGTGTTCAATTAGCCGGGTACTCAGATGCTGATTGGGCCAGAAATATTGATGATAGAAAATCAACTAGTGGTGGTTGTTTTTACATTAGAAATTACTTAGTTTCTTGGTTCAGCAAGAAGCAAAGTTCAATATCGCTCTCCGCTGCTGAGGCTGAGTATATTGCAGCTGGATATGCATGTACTCAACTAGTTTGGATGAAACGCTTGCTTAGCGATTATGGAATTAATCAAGATTCAATGATCTTACATTGTGATAATTCCAGTGCTATAAACATTTCTAAAAATCCAATCCAGCATTCACACACTAAGCATATTAACATTAGGTATCACTACATTCGTGAATTGGTTGAAGAAAAAGTTATCTCCTTTGAATATATTCCAACCGAAACTCAACTTGCTGATATATTTACTAAACCGCTCGACAAAAGCAGGTTTAATAAATTGAAATTTGATCTTGGTATGTGCATTTTACATTGAATATTCTTGCTTGCATGTATCATAGTGTATCATAATTCATATTATATCTGTTTAAATTTTAAATTTTTGCATTAAAAATTATTTTTTGGTCGATACTCGACCGATTGTGGATGTACACAACTAGTCGTGGTATGACCGGTCGTGCACAGCACTCGACCGGTCGTGGTACTCATGAACAAGATATAATTTAGGAAAAATCCCCTTCTTCTTCATTTTCACTCTCACCTACGACGAGTCGTGGCTCGACCAGTCATAGGATTTCTTATTTTTCTTCAAGGTAAATCCTATTTCATCATTTTTCTTGAATATTCATGGTCTCTATGCTTTGATTTGTTCATAGTATAGCTAGATTTCATCTCTTGTTGGGTTTTTTAAGGGTTTCTTCTCAATTTGCTAATCTAGAGAAAACTCATCTTTTTTTTGTGCATCTTGATTTCTCTTTGTATATCTTTTTGAATATGGATGCTAGAGGAAAAAATAAAACATCCCGTGGTCCATCTTCTTCTAGATCTGCACCGATAACTAAACGGCACCTTCGGTCACCCGAAGATGATTCTCAAGATGTAAGAGATTTATGTGTCCGTAACATTATCGTTGAGCATACCACTGATCTCAATCACATTGCTCCATATGGTATTGTCCCCCTCCTTGAATCTGTTGGCTGGACTAACATTTTGCTTTGGGGTGGGTCTGCATACCAGTCCATTACCCAATCAATGGTTGCATGCATCTCAGAAATTTCTCTTGATAACTTAACATTTTCAATTGATACTAGAGAAGGAAAATTTGAAGTAGATCGTCATTTGATATCAGGTATTATGGATATACCTGTTAATGATGAAAGTATACCGATTCATACTTTATACGACAAACCATCTGAATCAGAAAAACGCATGTTAACAAGAGATTTATGAAAAATTGATGTGCAGTGGACACACAAAGCGAATGCGCTCCCTGCAAAGTATCTGTTACCTAGATACAGAGTGTTACATCGTTTCTTCATTTCCAATGTATATCCTCGGTCTGATAATAAAGCCAAACTTCTTTCATGGTTCGTGTGTTGCATTCTATTGCTTCTGGTACCATGGTCTATCTTCCTTCTTTGAACTGTTATTTCATTATTCAGTTTCGTCTCCATCCGGATCATAGTGATATTTCGTTCGGTTATCTTATGACTGTTTTAGCCACTCACATGCTTGTCAATAAACCTGTTAATGAGGCACCAATTCATCATCTTATTTTCAACAATTCCAATCTTAATAAGATGAAATGGGATCTGCTCCCTGGCCAAGTTGATGAAGGTGGTGTTGGTGGTGATGGTGGTGAAGCAGGAAACGAAGGGGAAGCTGGCGATCTTCCTCAACAAGATATTAATATGGATGACATATTTGATGATATAGAAACTGATTCACCTAATGATCCAGATTATTATCCATCTAGTTTTGATGCACGCCTTCGTGCATTGGAGGAAAAGGTTGATAATATGAATATAGCCCAAGATATGTGGTTTAAGTATATGCAAAAATATCTTCGTCGTATCAATAGGGGCTTACACCAGATTGATCTGACTATCCTTACTCCCTCCTCTGGATCAGATTAGGTGAATTATCTTCTGAATAGTATAATATTTATTTTTATTTTGGATATGTATTATGGATTATGGTTTGATAACATTGTCTTTTGGATATTGTATTATGGATTATGGCTTGATGCTTCAGGTTTATATTATGTTCTTTCATATCTCTTTCTCATTATCTGGCTTTTACTCTCTATGTTCTCCTTCCTATTGTGCCTTTCCCTTGTCATTTTGTGACAAAAAGGGGGAGTAGTAAGCGCTAAAGCTAAAACGGGAGTAGTATGGAAAGGGGGAGTAAAGTTGTTTAAATTGATTGATTGAGAAGGATATGTGGATTGAAGTCTTGAAGTTTTCATGTTATGTTTTGTTTATATGAGCAATACTAGTATTACTCATGGGGAGTAGAGTAATTTGTGATTTCATGGCTCATGATTCCTTATTATCTTCTATGTTATGTGTTTTGTCACAAATTTGACAAAGGGGGAGATTGTAAGTGCTATGATTTCATATCCCTTTAGTTGTCAAATTTTGTGGTGCCAAAACCTATATCTATGTCTTGTATATCATGTGTCTTATGTTTGAAGACTATTCATTACAATCAAGATATCGCATTTCAAGACAAGATCTTAAATGAAGAAAGTTTTCAAGATATGGATGAGGAATTCAAGAATTGAAGTCTTCAAGTTTGCATGTTCAAGATTCAATCAAGCTCAAGTATATTAGAAGACTTTGTCAAGTCAAGATCAAGCTCAGGAAGGCCTACTACAAGATTTTTATATTCTCAAGCTTCTCTTAAGGGTCATCTGAGTGTACAGACTTTCAATGTCCATCTGACTTTTAAGGTTTGTTTGACCTTAGATTGACCTTAGGATGGGCTTTACTATAGGTCATTCTGGATACATAACTCATATATTTTAATATGCTTGTTTGGACTATTCTAAGACCAGTCCTAGGGACTTCAAGACCAGTCTTAAGTTTTTCAGGACCAGTCCTAGGTTGTTGAAGATTTTTGAATCTTTCTGGCTGTCCTACGACCAGTCCTGGACATCGTACGACCAGTCCTGAGAGTTCTACGACTCATCCTTAGACCAGTCGTAGCCCTACGACTCAAACTCCAGCAAGCATTTTAGGGGTCCTACGACCGGTCGTAGGTGACCCATGACCAGTCGTAGGTGGCCCAGGACCGGTCGTAGACCGCCCAGGACCGGTCGTGGAACAGAAAATCCAATCCCGCAGAAATCTTTAAAAATCTTTGAAGCTACGACCAGTCCTAGGATCCTAAGACTAGTCGTAGATGGGATTTTTCAGGCTGTAAATAGAGCACGAACTTCAGAGTTTTAGCAATTCAATTCTATTCTATTCTATTCAAGCATTCTTTAAGTCTTAATAAATAGTCTGAAAATCGTAACCTAAACATATATAGTCTTGAAAATCTTAAAAATCGTAACCTAAACATATATAGTCTGCACCTTAAACCAGAAAATGCGTAATAGATATGATTTAGATGATAAGTCTTCGTCAACGGCAGATAGGCAACCTAAGGCATGAAATAAGTTAGCTACAACGTCACTCAAATGATTACAAGCTTCAAAACAGGTTAGGGTTTGATTGACTTACCCAAGAACGGAATCAGAATTGTCGAAATAATTATTCAAATACAATGGATCGATGCGTAGAAGAACTGGGAAGAATCCAACGAAGAAATACCAGGTTCTCTCTTACTTTCTCTCTCTTTTCTCTATCTTAAATTAGCTAGGGTTTAGGAAATTCGTATGGGATTTGAGAAATATGGTTTAAGGCCTTTTTTAAAAGCCTAAAATTGATGAAAATAGCCCTTAGGCCAAGGTATACTTAGGTTATAACCAAATCGGGCTCTTCCTGATCCAACGGAACACTTCTAGAGGTCTGAAAGGGCCTAGCTATATGCCTTAGAGGGGGGGGGGGGGTGAATAGGGCAATGTCAAATAAACTTAAAATAGCAGAATAATAAAAGAAATAAAGCACAATGCTGAATTGAAAGTAATCTCAATAGCATAAAATAATAAGAATGATACTATATCAGTTCTAAGGACAACCTTACACCAAAAACCAAAGGTTTAAGGTAGGACAACCTTATTTCTAGAACGTCCGTTATATCACAAACCAATGTGGAATAAAAAATAAGAAAATCAAAATAACTTGCAGAAATAAATCCTAAGTTATTACAACATTCCCCACACTTGCTTGGAATAAAAAGATTACAACATTCATCCACGAATACAATCCACAAAACTGAATGAAAAAAGGAATGAAAGAATAAAGCACATCCACAACACAACGATATATAGTGGTTCGCCTGTGTGTACACCAACTGTTATCCAATAGCCACACAGAATGCTACTCCACTCCTAATATCCTCACACAGGGGATATTAGCATGCACTATCAAAATAGGTTTCATAGGTTCACCCAAAACCTTCACAATTGTGTCTTTGATCTCGGGCTTACACAATCTAAAAAACCACACAATCTGAGTTTTCTAGCTCTCCTCAGATAACCAATGCAATGAGATTTTTTTAGAAAATGTAACACCCCGGATTTTGGCCAATCTGGGATTTGACGTCCTTAGGTAGTGGGTCAACTAAAACACTTGAAAAATCGCTCAGAACCCAATTTCATAGCTAAAGAAACCACTTAGGATTAATTCCTATGGAAATTAAGCGTAAGTTAGCTAGCGCAACGCTAGAGTAGCTAGGAAATAGTCCCTGATCACTTTAAATACGTTCTACAAGACCCAAATCGAGTAGAACCAATGACTCTATAATACTCTATAACCTCGGATCAAACTCTAAGCAGGTTTTTTCTCTAGACCACTTTGAAACTTTGTATTGGATCTAGACCGCGCGTCGAAAGTCCGATACCTACTATCTTAGACCGTTAGAACTGCCTAGCTAGACTTGACAGTCATTTCGAAAATCAAGTCCAACCGATAATCACAGGCTATTTCATTGAGCCCGGACTGAAGAGAGTGCGAATAGGGACAGATTTGGAATTTGAAATTCAAATCTGGTACACGAATTGACGTGTCAGTATTAAGCATTCTGACCATAAGAATTCAGTCAAATTACACCCTCGGATCAGAAAAAATTTCTATTTCATATCATGAGACTTGCAGCCCTGATCTACGTGCGGTGACCGCTGAACTGAAACTGGACCGCCATGTGCGATCTACGAACCCTGCCAGACTGAAAACTTGATGCGTGCTAGATCCTGTATGCTTGAGCTTAAGTCCGATCGCGTTCGGCCAGGGGACCACCAGAAATCATCTTTTGGACCGAAACGGCCCCGATTTGGTTATGCACTAAGTGAACTTTGTTCCTGAGCCTATTTTGGGCATTTTTGGGCATATAAAAGGGGTTGAAACCCTCACTCCTCTCTCCCATCCGAATTTGAGAGAAACCCTAGATTGGGAGAGAGAAAAGGTGAGAGTTTGTGAGAGAGATTAGGGGAGAATTTCCCTGTCTTTGCACCGCCTGTTGCACGTGCCTTAGCAACACGCTTCCATCATTCAGCCGGTGATTTTTCCACGTTTTCAGGTAAGAAATAACCCTAGAAAGTTACTGATTTGATGTTTCTTTCGTTCCATAGCTTGATTGTTAATAGATCTTGTAAAACAGGTCCTCTAGTAGCCGTAGACGAAGCGTATACGCTCCGTTCGAAACGACACGTTTATAGGAGACAAGGTGCGGATTTTAGACGCTTTGATTGACTGTTTCCAAAGCTTTCAATGTCGTTTAATAGTAGATTATCGACGGTAATGCCGTTTGACATGTACACCATGCTGTCCGTTTCCTGTTTCGTAAATCAACGAAGAAAATGAGATTTAGGGCATTTTAGTCATTTGTAGGAAGTACAGATTTCATTCATATTTTGCTGATGTGATTGACATGATTTGTTGTCGCATTAGAATGTTAGGAATGCGTGCATAATTATTTTGGTGAAGAGATTTGCCTAAATGCGCACTTCGGGTCGACATACTATATGTAGACTTAAGTGTGTAGTGTAAGTGTTTGTATAAATGTTTGTATTAGTATGTATTGAATTAAATGATGTTATGAATTAGTTTGAGATGGATTTCTCAATTAATATGCTGACGTAAATGATTTCCTACATGTTGACTATATGCATGATTTCATTATATGCATGAAATGTATGTGCTTGATGATTTACTTAAGTTGTATGTTATAACATGTGTTAACATGCTCACATGGTTGTATTTCAATTCCAATACTCTCATATGATTTGCTGATGTGATTCCATAATTGTTTGGGACTATGCTTAGTCCAGGCAGTCGGTAACCGAGCGAATTCGTGGTTGGCTTATCTTGGCCACGAACGACGCGTCGATGAACGCGAGCCGTGTTCTTGAGTTGGCGGCAGTGGTTAGGCCACACAAAGTGTTTTACGTACTTCATGTCGTTCGACTTGAGATGTGATCGCGCTAGTCGAGCCCGTCAAGTAACCCGACTGGCCGTTGTATGTTCACCCTGCATGAGTCATAACTGCTTGAACCTAGGGTACTGAACTTACCATTATAAACCCTGTTAACCATGGTACCTTGATCCACGAAGACTCATGAGCAGGGCATGGTGGTATGGGACACCGTGATCGAGCTGTCAGCCTACGCTGGGGCCACAAACCTCCCCGTAGTGACCAGTGAGCACCTAGTCTCGTGAGAAGATTATGGTGGTATGGGACACTATATTCTTGCTGTCGGCCTACACTGATCAGGCGATGAGTCCTTTGTAGTGACCGCGAGCGTATTCTGAGTCTACGGGAGGCGACGACCCTTCAGTAGCAGTAGAGTACAGTAGGCCTGTATTGATAAGGTGATGGGGGAGCGGAGCAACGAGTGCGTGCAACAGCCCTGGCAGCCCTTGCAGCGACCTACAAAATATACATCGTATGAGATTACTAGGAGTGACGACCCTAGACAGGATCTGTGTTGAGATTAATATAAGGGAAGTACCTTAGTTTCCCAATCCTGCTGTTTGAATGGACTAATAAAAACTCGAAAATCATATCACCATAACATTGCATGTGCCTAGAAGATGTGGAGCACTTGAGGGACGATTTTATGCTGCGGTCGTAAGATGGTGCCGTATGAGGGAGATCGTCGGTGAGGGCATACATCATGTCATGTCATATTGCATTAATAATAGTATTAGGATTGTCTGATTTACTGCTTTACTATTATCGCATGATTGATTTGAGAACATGTAAATCCTTGCTCTATTATTCCACTGAGTTAGCTACTCATTCTCACGTTACAGGATGGTGTTTGCAACACCCAGCAGACCCTGTTGTAGATGTAGGTGATGCTGAGATCCAGGGGGCAGAGCCAGACTTTGATGAGGTCCAGGATGAGTTCTCATACATGCAGTACCATGATGACTTTGCTCAGGTGACCTGGGTTGATGGGACTTCATAGTGGGACTCTTTTGGACATTTATTTCTGTCATTTACATGTATATGAGACTCAGTGATATATTCATACTTTAGTGACAGTTGAGATCTACTTTTTTTTTCCATACAGTGATATATATACTCTTTAGTCTTCCGCTTGCTTTTATCATTGGATCTGAAGTATGAATTGCAGTTTTGGTATACTTTTACTCATGTGAATGCTTTAACTCAGACAACATTGAATCATAATCATTTTTGTTGCATAAGTGACAGTCTAGAACTCAGGAGTTGAGTTTATACATGACCCTCGATTTTCAGGGTGTTACAGAAAATCTCAAACAAAACCAAAGAAAGTAAATTACACAAATGTAAAATACCTGAATCTCCTTTTAAAGTAGCCCGGTAGAACCAATCGGAGTAGAAGTTCGATTCAACGTTCAAAGTCCAATACTCACTTTAAGAATGGTTCTAAGTCTAATTGATTTTAAATCAAAAGGGCTAGTTCTATTTGATTTTGAATCTAAGAAGAAGGAATATCAGAAATTTTCCTTTTCAAATAAGATTGGAATGTAGATCAAAATCAAATAATAAACAAGCTAGCAAAAGGAATATTAAATGAGCACAAAGTAGCTTAAAATAAATACAAACTTATCTCAGAGTATAGCCTAAAGATTGCTTGAATAAAGTTAAATTGAATTGCTAAAACTCTAAAGTTCGTGCTCTATTTATAGCCTGAAAAATCCCATCTACGACTAGTCTTAGGATCCTACGACTAGTTGTAGATTCAAAGATTTCCAAAGATTTTTACCGGATAAGATAAGCTGTTCCACGACTGGTCCTGGGTAGCCTACGACCGGTCATGGGCCACCTACGACCGGTCATAGGACCCCCAGTTTACTTGCTGGAGTTTGAGTCGTAGGGCTAAGGCTGGTCAAAGGACGAGTCGTACAGCTCACAGGACTGGTCAAAGGATGTCCAGGACTGGTCATAGGACAACCAGAAAGATTCGAAAATCTTCAACAACCTAGGACTGGTCCTGAAAAACTTAAGAATGGTCGTAGCAGAGGTAGGACTGGTCTTGAAGTCCCTAGGACTGGTCTTAGAACAGCCCGAACAAGCATATTAAAATATATGAATTAAGTATCCAAAATAACCTACAGAAAAGCCTATCCTAAGGTCAATCTAAGGTCAAACAAACCTTAAAAGTGAGATGGACATTGATAGTCTGTACACTCAGATGACCCTTAAGAGAAGCTTGAGAATTTATGAATCTTGAAGTAGGCCTTCTCGAGCTTGATCCTTTCTTGACTTAACAAAGTCTTCTACTATACTTGAACTTGATTGAATCTTGAACATTCATACTTGAAGACTTCTATTCTTGAATTCTTCATCCATGACTTGAAGCTTTCTTCATTTAAGTTCTTGTCTTGAAATATGATGTCTTGAAGTAATGAATAATCTCAAACATGAAACACAAGATATACAAGACATAGATATAGGTTTTGGCACCACAAAATTTGACAACCAAAGGGATATGAAATCATAGCACTTACAATCTCCCTCTTTGTCAAATTTGTGACAAAACACATAACAAAGGATAAGAGCAACATTTGCCAAAAAAAATCATGAGCCATAAAAGCAAGCATAAATTACTCTACTCCCCCTGAGAGATATGAGTACTGCTCATGTAAACAGTAAACAACATGTAAACATCAAGACTCTATATTCTCAATCTACATATCCTTCTCAATCAATCAATCCAAACAACCTTTCCATACTACTCTCTTTTACCTTACTACTCCCCCTTTTTGTCACAAAATGACAAGGGAAAGTCACAATAGGAAAGAGAACAACAACATAGAGAGTAATAATAAGCAGATAATGAGAAAGAAATATGGAAGGACATATAAATCCAGAATCATCAAGCCATAACCAAGTTAATACAATATCTAAAATAAAAGATAATTTAATGTTATACAATCCAAAAGATAATTCGCCTAATCAGATCCAGAGGAGGGAGCAGGGATAGTCGGATCAATCTGGTGTAAGCCCCTATTGATGCGACGAAGATATTTTTGCATGTACTTAAATTGCATATCGTGGGCTATACTCATGTTATCAACCTTCTCCTCCAATGCACGAAGGCGCGCATCATGACTAGATGGATCGTAATCAGGATCATTTGGCGAATCAGTTTCTATCTCATCAAATATCTCATCCATATTAACATCCTGTTGGGGAAGATCGCTAACTTTCCCTTTATTTCCGGCTTCACCACCATCACCACCGACACCACCTTCATCAACTTGGCCAGGAAGCAAATCCAACTTCATCTTATTAAGATTGGAATTGTTGAAAATAAGATGATGAATTGGGGCCTCATTAATAGATTTATTGATAAGCATATGAGTGGCTAAAACAGTCATAAGATAACCAAATGGAATATCACTATGACCAGGATGGAGACGAAACTGTATAATAAAATGACAGATCAGAGAAGGAAGGCAGACCATAGTACCAGAAGCAATAAAATGCAACACACGAACCATGAAAGAAGTCAACTCGATTTTATTACCGGACCGAGGATACACATTTGAAATGAAAAAATGATGTAACACTCTGTATCTAGGTAACAGATACTTTGAAGGGAGCGCATTCTCTTTGTGTGTCCATTGTGCATCAATTTTGCATAAGTCTCTTATTAACATGTGTTTTTTCGATTCAGATGGTTTGTCGTATAGAGTATGAATTGGTATACCTTCATCATTAACAGGTATATCCATAATACCCGATATCAAATGATAGTCTACTTCAAATTTTCCTTCTCTAGTATCAATTGAAAAAGTTAAGTTGTCAAGGGAGAATTTTGAGATACATGCAACCATTGATTGTGCAATAGACTAGTATGCAGGCCCACCCCAAAGAAAAATATTAGTCCAACCAACAGATTCAAGGAGAGGGACAATACCAAATGGAGCAATGTAATTGAGATCAGCGGTATGCTCAACGATAACATTATGGACATGCAAATCCCGTACATCTTGAGGATCATCTTCGGGTGACTGAAGGTGCCGTTTTGTTATCAGTGTAGATCTAGATGAGGATGGACCACGGGATGTTTTCTTCTTCCTTCTAGCATCCATATTCAAAAAGATATACAAAGAGCAAGAGAAATGTACAAAAGAAAGGATGGGTTTTCTCTAGATCAGCAAATTGAGAAGAAATCCTTGAGAAAACCCAACAAAAGATGAAATCTAGCTACACAATGATCAAATCAAAGCATAGAGAGCATGAATCTTCAAGAAAAATGAAGAAATAAGAATAACCTTGAAGAAATACAAGAAATCCTATGACTGGTCGAGCCACGACTCGTCGTAGGTCAGAGTGGAAATGAAGAAGAAGGAGATTTTTCCAAATTATATCATATTCACGAGCTCCACGACCGGTCGAGTGCGGTGCATGACCGGTCGTACCATGACTGGTCGTGTACAGCTACGACCGGTCAAGTATCGACCAAAAAAATACATTTTTAATGTAAAAAATTAAAATTTAAACACAAATAATACTAAATATAATACACTATGATACATGCAAGCAAGAATACTCAATGTAAAATGTACATACCAAGATCAAATTTCAATTCATTAAACCTTCTTTTGTCGAGCGGTTTAGTAAATATATCAGCAAGTTGATTTTCGATTGATATATATTCCAAAGAAATAACTTTTTCTTCAACCAACTCATGAAGATAATGATACCTAATGTTAATGTGCTTGGTGCGTGAATGATGGATTTTTTTTATAGAAATATTTATAACACTGAAATTATCACAATGTAAGATCATTGAATCTTGATTAATTTCATAATCGCTTAGCATGCGTTTCATCCAAACTAGTTGAGTACATGCATATCCAGCTACAATATACTCAGCCTCAATAGTGGAGAGCGATATTGAGCTTTGCTTCTTGTTAAACCAAGAAACTAAACAGTTTCCAATGTAAAAACAACCACCACTGGTTTATTTTCTATCTTCGATATTACCGGCCTAATCAGCATCTGAGTACCCGGCTAATTGAACACTAGTATCAAAAGGATACCAAAGACCCAGATTTATAATACTTGCGACATATCTAATAATCTGTTTAACAATAGTAATATATGATTCCTTAGGATTAGACTGATATCTTGCACAAATACCAACACTTAACGCGATATTAGGTCTACTTGCAGTAAGATACAACAAACTACCAATCATACTACGATATAGTTTAGGATCTATATCTTTACTTGTAGAGGCTTTTGAGAGTCTTAACGTTGTACTCATAGGAGTATCAAAGTTCTTACCATTCTCAAATCCAAACCTTTTAACCAAGTTTGAAGCATATTTGGTCTGAAAAATGAAAATTCCATCAGGTTGTTGTTTTACTTGCAACCCTAGGAAATAGTTTTGTTCGCCAACCATGCTCATTTCGAACCTTGATTTCATTAACTCTGCAAACTCAATAGACATGTTGGAGCAAGTTGATCCATAAATAATATTATCAACATAAATTTGAACCATCAAAATATCATTGTTATGCTTCTTAACAAAGAGCGTCTTATCGACACTTCCTACTTGAAAGTTATGACTAAGTAAGAATTAAGTGAATTTCTCATACCATGCCCTGGGCGCTTGTTTTAGACCATAGAGAGCTTTTTTGAGATGAAATACATGATCAGATAACTTGGGGTCTTCAAACCCTGAAGGTTGTTCAACATACACCTCTTCATGTAAATCGCCACTCAAGAAGGCACTCTTTACATCCATCTAATAAATCTTAAATTTTTTAAAGCATGTGATAGAAATAAAAAGTCTGATTGATTCAAGGTGAGCGACTGGAGCAAAGGTTTCATCGTAATTGATGCCTTCAATCTGAGTGTACCCCTTGTACAACCAGTCTAGCCTTATTCGTATTATATTTCCAAGTTCATCAAACTTATTTTTAAAGATCCATTTTTTTCCAATAATGTGTTTAACTTTAGGTCTAGGAATAAGATACAAGACATCATTACGAATAAATTGATTAAATTCATCCTGCATAACAACTATCCAATTTTCATCAGAAAGTGCTTCTTTCACATTGACCAGTTCTATTTGGGATGTAAAACAAACATAATTATATATGTTCTCAAGTTGTTTGCGAGTACGAACTCCAGTGAGAGGATTTTCAAGAATTTGATTGGTTGGATGATCTTTGACAGTCCTTGGTTCAGACTCTTTTTGACTTGATGAGGTATCTTGATTGTCGATAATAAGAGCTTCATCATCATCTGAACTCGGAGCTGGTGTATTCAAATGATCATCAATGACCACATTGATGGACTCTTGAATCACACTAGTTCTCTTATTTAGAACCCTTTAAGCTCGACTGTTCAAAGAATAACCAAGAAAAATACCTTCATCACTCTTCGTATCAAATTTTTCCAAATTTTCACTATCACGTAAAATATAACACTTGCTGCCAAAAACTTGAAAGTATTTGACAGTAGGTTTCTTTTCAAACCATAATTCATAAGCAGTCTTATTATCAGATTTACTGGTATAAACTCGGTTAATAATATAACATGCGGTATTAACTACTTCAGCCCAAAATTTCTAGAGAGCTTCATGCTATTCAACATAACATTAGCCATATCCTGAAGCACTCTGTTTTTTCTTTCAACTATACCATTTTTTTGTGGCGTTTTGGGCGCAGAGAATTCATACGATATTCCCTGATCGCTACAGAATTTCTCAAAACTACTGTTTTCAAATTCGGAACCATGATCACTACGGATCTTACTAACATGAGAACCTTTTTCATTTTAGATTCGTTTAATGACCTTTTTCACTTCATCCAGGGTTTCAGTTTTGTCGTTTAAGAAAGATACCCAAGTGAATCTGGTATAATCATATACGATAACCAAGATGTATTTTTTGCCTCCTCAACTCTCCGATCTGGTTGGTCCAATAAGATCCATATGGAGAAGCTCGAGTGGTCTAGATGTAGTATTGGAGTTCACTTTCTTGTGAGAGCTCCTAGTCTGTTTGCCCAACTGGCATTCACCACATATTTTGTCTACTCTTTACAATTTAAGTAGAGCTCTAATTAGTTCTCTTTTGCTCAATGTAAATAAGTTCCGGTAGTGTACATGTCCAAGACATTTATGCCATAATTTAGTCTCATTGGTATGGACCATGTAACATGATTGAGTAGATGAGCTTGCATCACTAACGGTGTAGCAGTTTTCAGAAGTTCTGCGACCAGTTAATATAACAGAACCTTTTTTATTAACTATCTCACAACCTTGATTAGAAAACTTCACACTATGGCTGTTATCACATATCTAAGAAATGCTTAGGAGGTTGTGTTTTAAGCCCTCAACATATAAAACATTCTTAAATAAGGGAAGGTTATAAAGCTGAACCGTACCTTGGCCAATGATCTTGCAATTGCTTCCATCACCAAATGTGACTGACCTGTCAGTCATATCTTTTACATCGGTGAATAAAGATTTGTCACCTGTCATATGCCTGGAGCAACCACTATCTAGGTACCACTTTGAATGGCTTGTATCTTTGAAAGCTATGTGGGCAACCAAGCAGGTGACTTTAGGAACCCATTTCAGAACTGTTTTGGGTTTACGAGTATAGATGGTCTTTTTCTGTTTGTTATTATAGGGGAGACCTATAGAGTTAGACTTTAATAACTCATTGAGTAGAACAATTATTTTTTCAACCAATGGATTTCGATTTTGAAAATCAAAGTTGACATGGCTACCTTTAGGTTTTTGAAAAATCCTTAAATTTTTGGAAAAACCTTGACAAGTATTCTTTTCTTTTGAGATTGAAGACTCTCCTTTTACAAATTTAGGAGCAATGTTCTTTTGTTTAGGAGATGTATTCTTATCATAGCCCAACCCGGATCGATCGCCACATTTTCTTGATCCGGACAATAATTTTTCCAATTTAGGATCACCTTGGGCATATCTCCATGTGTCTTTCAAACTCAGAAGAGAAGCTACCTCATTTTCGAGTTTCTCATTTTCGGATCTCAAATCTTCAATTTTGGAGGTTTTGAAATCTAAATCACATTTGGTCTTTTCAAAAGATTTAAAAATATGAGACTTTTCTAAAATGAGAGACTCATAATCTTCCTTAAGCTTAGAAAATTTTTCTTTTTGTAATTTAAGCTTGACGGAAATTTTACAACTCTCCTTATAAAGGGCATTATAAGCATCCTGAAGATCATCTTCACTATCGCAATCACTATTTATATTTTCTTCACTAGATATATCATCATTATCTGAAAAAGTGATCTTGGCTAGAGTCATAAGGGCTTTAACATCATCGCCTGACTCGATTTCAGAATCTTCTGATTTAGAAGAGGATTCAGAATCAGACGATTCATCCCAAGTAGCCATTATGCTTTTCCTTTTTGATTTGTCCTTTTTAGGACATTTATTAGCTAAGTGCCCATATTCTTGACAGTTGTAACATTGACTATCTTTCAAAGATTTTTGAGTTTTAGGTTTAGATCGTCTCTTATCATTTGATTTTTGAAAATCAACTTTTTTTTTTGCTTTTAAAAATTTTGTAAAACTTTTTTGCTAAAAGTGCCATATCATCTTCGAAATTTTATAAATCCGAAGTGCTCTCTTGTGAAACATTTTTAGATGATTTGAGAGCAATAGATTTTCCTTTAGGAGCTTTAAAGGACAACTCATAGGTTTGAAGTGAACCAACTAGTTCCTCAACCCTCATGGTATCCGTATCACGAAGTTCTTGAATCGCGGTTACTTTAGAATTGAACCATTCAGGAAGTGAGCGTAGTATCTTTACGCACACTTTACTTTCTGGAATTCTATCACCAAGACCCCACATAGAGTTCACAATTTCATTCAATCTAGTGTAGAAGTCCATAAACATCTCATTCTCCTCCATATGAGTTTCTTCAAATTTAGTTGTGAGGAGTTGGACTTTAGATTTCTTGACAATAGATGTACCCTCGTGTGTCATTTCTAATACATCCCATGCTTGTTTTGCATTTTCACAAGAGATGATTCTTTTAAATTCATCTGGTGATAATGCACAAGTAATTGCATTTAGTGCTTTTGCATTGGCTCTACTCTCACTTTTTTGAAGTGTGGTCCAAAGAGAATAAGTCGTTACTTTCATTGATTTTTAACCATCGACATTAGTTACTTCAGTGATAGGAGGGTTCCATTCATTCACTGTGGCGAGCCACACACTTTCATCCAAGGATTTGAGGAAGATCCTTATCCTAGCTTTCCAATAGGCATAGTTTGTGCCATTAAAGGTTGGTGGCCTAGTGACTGATAAGCTATCAAAATTTGACATCTTAATATAGCTTAGATCGTTAGCTTAGGAAATAAATCCAATAAATAAACAATAAGAACAAGCCATTAGGCTCCGATACCACTTGAAAGGGCCTAGCTATATGCCTTAGAGGGGGGGTGAATAGGGCAATGTCAAATGAAACTTAAAATAGTGGAATAATAAAAGAAATAAAGCACAATGCTGAATTGAAAGTAATCTCAATAGCCTAAAATAAAGAGAATGATACTATATCAGTTCTAAGGACAACCTTACACCAAAAACCAAAGGTTTAAGGTAGGACAACCTTATTTCTAGAATGTCTGTTGTATCACAAACTAATGAGGAATAAAAAACAAGGAAATCAAAATAACTTGCAGAAATAAATCCTAAGTTATTACAACATTCCCCACACTTGCTTGGAATAAAAAGATTATAACATTCATCCACGAATACAATCCACAAAACTGAATGAAAAAAGGAATGAAAGAATAAAGCACATCCACAACACAACATATATAGTGGTTCGCCTATGTGTACACCAACTGTTCTCCAACAACCACACAGAATGCTACTCCACTCCTAATATCCTCACACAGGGGATATTAGCATGCACTATCAAAATAGGTTTCACAGGTTCACCTAAAACCTTCACAATTATGTCTTTGATCTCGGGCTTACACAATTTAAAAAACCACACAATCTGAGTTTTCTTGCTCTCCTCAGATAACCAATACAATGAGATTTTTCTAGCAAATCTCAAACAAAACTAAAGAAAGTAAATTACACAAATGTAAAATACCTGAATCTCCTTTTGAAGTAGCCCGGTAGAACCAATCAGAGTCGAAATTCAATTCAACATTCAAAGTCCAATACTCACTTTAAGAATGGTTTTAAGTCTAATTGATTTTAAATCAAAAAGGCTAGTTGTAACATCCCGAAAATCGGGGGGTCGAGTAAAAACTCCACTCCCGAGTTCCAGAACATCACTTATGCAACATAAATGTGTATGATTGAATGTTGTCTGTGTTAATGTATTAAACATGAGTAGGATTAATCCAAAACATCATATCATACTCTAGAGACCGTTAAATTAGCAAGCGGAAGACTGTGATAGTATGTATAACATATAAAAACTGTTGTATGTCTCAAGAGTGTGAACATGTTACCAGGTTATATACATACATGTATACTCCAAAAGTAAACAAAACGAATATACATGAGTGCGCTAAAGATATAAAATGGCAAGTTTCAAGGCATCTAATCAACCTCCCTGTAATCCCGTCAATCAAATCACACATAAGGGAGAGATCCTCCTCATCATCATCAAATCCAGCTCCGCCTCCCAGGCCACGCCATCATCTGCAATCACAATGGGGACTGGTGGGTGTCCGGGAACACCATCCCGTAACGTGGGAGTGAGTGATCAACTCAGTGGGATAAGAGAGCAAAGATTAGCATGTTCACAAATTAATCATGCGATAATAGTAAAGCAGTAAATCAAACAATCCTAATACTGTTGTTAATGCAATATGACATGACGTGATGTATGCCTTCACCGACGATCTCCCTCATACGGCACCATCTTACGACCGTAGCATGCAATCAACCCTCAAGTGCTCCACATCTTCCAGACATATGCAATGGTATGGTGATATGATTTTCGAGTTGTTATTAGTCCATTCAAACAGCAGGATTGGGAAACTAAGGTACCTCCCTTATATCAATCCCAACACAGATCCTGTCTAGGGTCGTCACTCCTAGTAATCTCATACGATGTATATTTTGTAGGTCGCTGCAAGGGCTGCCAGGGCTGTTGCTCGCACTCGTTGCACCGCTCCCCCATCACCTTATCAATACAGGCCTACTGTACTCTACTGCTACGGAAGGGTCGTCGCCTCCCGTAGACTCAGAATACGCTCGCGGTCACTACAAAGGGCTGCCAGGGCTGTTGTTCGCACTCATTGCACCGCTCCCCCATCACCTTATCAATGTAGGCCGACAGCAAGAATATAGTGTCCCATACCACCAAATCTGCTCACGAGACTAGGTGCTCACTGGTCATTACGGGGAGGTTTGTGGCCCCAGCGTAGGCCGACAGCTCGACCACGATGTCCCATACCACCATGCCCGGCTTATGAGTCTTCGTGGATCAAGGTACCATGGTTAACAGGATTTACAATGGTAAGTTCAGTACCATAGGTTCGAGCAGTTATGACTCATACAGGGTGAACATACATCGGCCAGTCGGGTTACTTGACGGGCTCGACTAGCGCGATCACATCTCAAGTCGAACGACATGAAGTGCGTAAAACACTTCGCATGGCCTAACCACTGCCGCCAACTCCAAACACGACTCGCGTTCATCGACGCGTCGTTCGTGGCCAAGACCAGCCAACCACGAATTCGCTCGGTTACCGACTGCCTGGACTAAGTATAGTCCCAAACACATATGAATTCACATCAGCAAATTATGTAGGAGTATTGGAATTGAAATACAATCATGTGAGCATGTTAACACATGTTATAACATTCAACTTAAGCAAATCTTCAAGCACATACATTTCATGCATAGTATGGAATCATGTACATAGTCAACATGTAGGAAATCATTTATGTCAACATATAAATTGAGAAATCCATCTCAAACTAATTCATAACATCATTTAATTCAATACATACTAATACAAGCATTTATACAAACACATACACTACACACTTAAGTCTACATATAGTATGTCGACCCGAAGTGCGCAATTTGGCGAATCTCTTCGCCAAACTAATCATGCACGTATTCCTAACTTTCTAATGCGACAACAAACCATGTCAATCACATTAGCGAAATATGAATGTAATCAGTACTTCCTACAAATGACTAAAATGCCCTAAATCTCATATTCTTCTTTGATTTACGAAACAGGAAACGGATAGCATGTTGTACATGTCAAACGGTGATGCCGTCGATAATCTACTATTAAACGACATTGAAAGCATTGGAAACCGTCAATCAAAGCGTCTAAAATCCTCACCTTGTCTCTTATAAACGTGTGAATTCGAACGGAGCGTATACGCTTCATCTACGGCGAATAAAGGACCTAATTTATAAGATTTATGAGTTAACAAGCTATGGAACGAAAAGAATCCCAAATCAGCAACTTATTATGGTGTTTTCTTACCTAGAAAAGCGGAGAAATCACCGGCGAAGTGATTGAATCGCGTGGCTTAAGCACGTGTAGCAGGTGGCATGAGCAGCAAGAAATTCTCTCCCACCTTCTCTCACAAACTCTCACCTTTTCTCTCTCCCAATCTGGGGCTTTTTTGCAAATTCGGATGGGAGAGAGGAGTGAGGGTTTCAACCCCTTTTATAAGCCTAAAACTGCCCGGAATAGGCTCGGAAACAAAGTTCACTTGATGTTTATCCAAAGCGGGGCTATTTCGGTCCAAAAGATCATTTCTGGTGGTCCCCTGGCCGAACGCGATTGGACTTAAGCTCATACATACTGGAACTAGCATACATCAAGTTTTTCGTCCGGCAGGGTTCACAGATCGCACGTGGCAGTCCAGTTTCAATTCAGCGGTCACCGCACGTAAATCAGGTCTGCAAGTCTCATGATATGAAATAGAAATTTTTCCTGATCTGAGGGTATAATTTGGCTGAATTCTGATGGTCAGAACGCTTAATACTGACACGTCAAGTCATGTGCCAGATTTGAATTTGAAATTCTAATTCTGTCCCTATTCGCACTCTCTTCAGTCCGGGCTCAATGAAATAGCCTGTGATTATCGGTTTGACTTGATTTTCGACATGATTGTCAAGTCCAACTAGGCGGTCCTAACGGTCTAAGATAGGAGGTATCGGACTTTCGACGCGCGGTCTAGATCCAATACAAAATTTTCAAAGTGGTCCAGAGAACAAACCTGCTTAGAGTTTGGTCCGAGGTTATAGAGTATTATAGAGTCATTAGTTCTACTCGCTTTGGGTCTTGTAGAACGTATTTAAAGTGGTCCAAGTTAATTCTACTGAGTATTCAGTTTGGTACTCAACCAAACTCTGCCCTAATTATGGCAGAATACGGTCCTAGAGCCATTCTATCCCCCATTTTAGGAACTTCTAGGTATCATATAATTTTTATTATTTTTTTGGGGGTTCATCATCAAGTTTACCCTAACTCCACCAAATTTTATAAGATTTTGAGTTGTAGAAAAATTCTACAAATTCTAGAAGCAGCAGCTGTCCAACAAGTAATTATCGAATAGTTTCTCACAATGACCTATTTTAAACTATATTAAGTATTTTATTATATTTTTTACATATTTTTATATAAAACTAGACTCATTTATCTTCAATTTAGTTTTTGAATCACCTAAATCGGAGTTATAACGAAGGAGATATGATTTTTCAAAGTCCAATGAAATGCGCAGGAAAAAAGGTGCAGAAACTCGCTGTACGGACGAGTTCGGCGATGCATCGCCAAACCGGCGATGGCATCGCCGACCACTGACCTGTTTGGAGTGATTTCTCCATCTGATATTTGAAATGGGTGTATTTTAAAACCTGGGATGAGTTATTTGACATGCAATATATGATTTTGGGGTAGGAGAAGCTGATCTATCCAATTAGTCTACTTATTTAGTGAGACTCCAAAAGTTTAATGGTTAAAAATCCTTTTTATTTATTTATTTACTATTCATAGTACTTTTTAGCTTAAGTATTGATCAACATCATCTAAACTTTTAAATTTGTGTCTAATATGAGAGTTCCTAGAAAATTTTGAAGGATAAAGTAGTGAAAGGTGAGATTTTCGAAGGAAATAAGGATTTGAGACTTTTGGATTGAGTTTTGAGAAGTTAATCAAGTGTTAGGATTGACCCATTGCCTAAGAACGTCTAACCCCAGGTTGGCAAAAATCCGAGGTGTTACAATCTACCCCCCTTAAAACAAAATTTTATCCCCAAAATTGGCTAAGGGTAGTGAGTACTTTTTCTAAGGAAGGTTCAAATCCTATTTAATAACCTAACCTTACGTAGAACCTAACTCAGCTGTTTCGATCCTGGGCCAGTGGGGAAGAGGCTAACCACGCTTCCGCTGCGCCACTCTGGTCCAACGGTTGCGTTAGCTAATACTAATAAGATTGGGCTCGATACGTTCTACCCCCCTTAAAACTTGGTTCTACTTAAGGTTTAAGATTCTATGTCTCGTCCCGTACATCAGAACGAGGTGCAACTTAAGACCTATCCTTGACATGAATTGGGAAACAACCTCTCATCACAGTGGTTTTCCTTTGCTAATGATGCGTTCTATGGCATTGGTATCTATGGCGATAGAGATGAGCCTAATCTCTATTGTGGTTGAGTTCAAGGGCAGGTATGAGTCGGTGACAAGATGTCGAATTCTTTACTGGCTTTAAGTCCTCGCCATTTCCCGAGGGCAAAGTGATCACATTTGGTTATAGGTGGTTGGGTCATCACAGAAGAAAGGTTGTGTAGTAGGTCTGAGCCGGATACATAGACTTTCTGCCTAGAACAGAAAATTTACCATATCAGTTCTTAATCCTAGATGATGCCGATCTTCTGCTTGATCAGAGCATTGGATTTATTGGCAACTACCAGGATTTAGAAGTCAATTCAAACCGCGAATACTTCGCTGATAAATGCATTTCCTTTATTCCGCGTTCCCGAATGCAATAAGTCCTTGGGAAAGGTAATTCTAAGGGGCGTGCTAGTTCATTCTAAGTTCAATCTGAGGAATTTATAAATTTTCCCTGAGAGTGAATGGTTCTAAGTTAAAAACACTTTTCTATGGGTTACAACAGAAATCTATAAGTAAGAAGGGGATCTATCGAAGGAATAAGGTTCTACTTCAACCAAATCTAACCTACAATTCCTTAGCATATACAGGCTTTACACTACTTAAGGTAACTAGTAGGCTAGTCTATAACTCAGTAGCTATAATCCAAAGTCTAAGATTATACGTAAATGGTTCCATACCATTACTAATACAGGGAATTGCTCTATCGCTTAGGGTCAAGATTATCGAAATAAAACTGGCTTTCCTATATCGTCAGATCCTTTAAATCTAGGAGTGCTAACACTAGGTCCAAATGCCAAGGGCTGATTGTATAAAACGAAACTACATTCCTAATCCCATGTTGGGATTGGGAGTGGCATGCTTGGTTGGAGGGTGGGGTGGGATAAAAACTAATTTGTAGGCTGAATCCCGGGAGTTACAATACTCCCAATCTAGGGACAATACCATACAACAAACGAACAGCATGCACTCCATTCAACAAAATTCGGCTATATTAAGCCCAAACCACTAACACAAACACATTTTCTACCTAACAACAATAAAACACAAAAATTTTAAACGGCAATCAAACAAGCGAAGAACGTGGAGAAATGGGATGGGTAAGCAGGTTTCTACGAGTCTGAGGATCAAATAAAAGGGACATGAGAGAGAGGACAATGAAAAGGGAGAAAAAGGCTGAAACAGCCTTAACAATAGCCATGGAAAGAGGAGGAATTGTGGAGAAATGGTTTCCCAATTAGACAGAACGAAATCTAGGCGTTGTAAAGGGATGCTTCAAGCTCCCCTAGGATATATTTTCAGAGAGAAAAGAGAATGAAAAAGGAGAATGAAGCACCTCACGATTTCAGCTCGATTTGGGGGTTTTAAGAGCTCCAAACAATGAAATCTTCAAGAGGGAGGGTTGCAAATCACTTTGTAGTGATGGAGTGTGGTCGTTTTTAGCAGGAAATGGATTTAGGAACGATTTGGAATCACGGTTTTGGGTTAGGGCAGGAAGAAAATGTAAATGGGGCTAGGGGAGGGGCTGTTTGTGAAGGAAGTACCTCCATTTGGGGTTTTCTATGGACGAGCCCTACATGGGGGGTGTACACGACCCAAGATAGGGCGTGCGCCCAAAAATCACTTCAAGTGAGCCCCACCGGTCGGCGATGCATTGCCGAACCGGCGATGGCATCGCCGACTAACTCCCTAGTTGGTCGGTGGGACCACATGGGTCTGATCCCCCATGGTCCAGGGACCCCAAAAATGTATGGTCCCCACCTTGGTTCATTCTAGATTGCCCTATATGGGTCCAAAGATGCATTCGGGGCTTTCCGGGGTCAACCTGCAAACCCGAATACAATCCCCTATTATGCAGCATATGTTTTTGGGGTAGAAGGAGCTAGTACATCCATCTAGACTATTAGTTGTTAAAGAAAGCAAACTTAGAATGGCATAATGGCCAGTTTTCATGAAATTTTACTATTCACTATAAAATTTTATCAAAGTATGATTTTGTATCATTTTCACACTAGGTTCAGTGCCTAACATGAAATGGATAGGAAAGAATTGAAGAATGGAGTGGTAAGAGGAAGAATTTTGAAGATTCTAGGTAAAACGAGGTTTTTAAGCCCTAGCGATTGAATACAGGGGTTGTGGTTGTCCCACAGCCCAAGGATTTACATTTACGAGTTTAGAATCGTTCAAAGAACGTCTCGACTCACTTACCTACAACCTAGGAGCTATTCGGGTTGCTTCACGCGACCCTAGATGTGTTACGGACTCGATCGTGCGATCGATATGAATAGTCTTCGCCTATATGCGAATCTGCGATCCTACAAGTGTTTCTAGACCCTTCTCGCATCCACCTAAGTAAAAGGATGTGACAGCATACGTCGCGAGACCATAACCCAGTCCCGGTTTAATCCAAATCATGCTCCGATACCATCTGTAACATCCCGAAAATCGGGGGGTCGAGTAAAAACTCCACTCCCGAGTTCCAGAACATCACTTATGTAACATAAATGTGTATGATTGAATGTTGTCTGTGTTAATGTATTAAACATGAGTAGGATTAATCCAAAACATCATATCATACTCTAGAGACCGTTAAATTAGCAAGCAGAAGACTGTGATAGTATGTATAACATATAAAAACTCTTGTATGTCTCCAGAGTGTGAACATGTTACCAGGTTATATACATACATGTATACTCCAAAAGTAAACAAAACGAATATACATGAGTGTGCTAAAGATATAAAATGGCAAGTGTCAAGGCATCTAATCAACCTCCCTGTAATCCCATCAATCAAATCACACATAAGGGAGAGATCCTCCTCATCATCATCAAATCCAGATCCGCCTCCCAGGCCGCGCCATCATCTGCAATCACAATGGGGACTGGTGGGTGTCAGGGAACACCATCCCGTAACGTGGGAGTGAGTGATCAACTCAGTGGGATAAGAGAGCAAAGATTAGCATGTTCACAAATCAATCATGTGATAATAGTAAAGCAGTAAATCAAACAATCCTAATACTGTTGTTAATGCAATATGACATGACGTGATGTATGCCCTCACCGACGATCTCCCTCATACGGCACCATCTTACGACCGCGGCATGCAATCGACCCTCAAGTGCTCCACATCTTCTAGGCACATGCAATGGTATGGTGATATGATTTCTGAGTTGTTATTAGTCCATTCAAACAGCAGGATTGGGAAACTAAGGTACCTCCCTTATATCAATCCCAACACAGATCCTGTCTAGGGTCGTCACTCCTAGTAATCTCATACGATGTATATTTTGTAGGTCGCTGCAAGGGCTGCCAGGGCTGTTCCTCGCACTCGTTGCACTGCTCCCCCATCACCTTATCAATACAGGCCTACTGTACTCTACTGCTACGGAAGGGTCGTCGCCTCCCGTAGACTCAGAATACGCTCGCGGTCACTACAAAGGGCTGCCAGGGCTGTTGCTCGCACTCATTGCACCGCTCCCCCATCACCTTATCAATGTAGGCCGACAGCAAGAATATAGTGTCCCATACCACCAAATTTGCTCATAAGACTAGGTGCTCCCTGGTCACTATGGGGAGATTTGTGGCCCCAGCGTAAGCCGACAGCTCGACCACGGTGTCCCATACCACAATGCCCAGCTCATGAGTCTTCGTGGATCAAGGTACCATGGTTAACAGGATTTACAATGGTAAGTTCAGTACCGTAGGTTCGAGCAGTTATGACTCATACAGGGTGAACATACATCGGCCAGTCGGGTTACTTGACGGGCTCGACTAGCGCGATCGCATCTCAAGTCGAACGACATGAAGTGCGTAAAACACTTCGCGTGGCCTAACCACTGCCGCCAACTCCAAACACGACTCGCGTTCATCGACGCGTCGTTCGTGGCCAAGACCAGCCAACCACGAATTCGCTCGGTTACCGACTGCCTGGACTAAGTATAGTCCCAAACACATATGAATTCACATCAGCAAATTATGTAGGAGTATTGGAATTGAAATACAATCATGTGAGCATGTTAACACATGTTATAACATTCAACTTAAGCAAATCTTCAAGCACATACATTTCATGCATAGTATGGAATCATGTACATAGTCAACATGTAGGAAATCATTTATGTCAACATATAAATTGAGAAATCCATCTCAAACTAATTCATAACATCATTTAATTCAATACATACTAATACAAGCATTTATACAAACACATACACTACACACTTAAGTCTACATATAGTATGTCGACCCGAAGTGCGCAATTTGGCGAATCTCTTTGCCAAACTAATCATGCACGTATTCCTAACTTTCTAATGCGACAACAAACCATGTCAATCACATTAGCGAAATATGAATGTAATCAGTACTTCCTACAAATGACTAAAATGCCCTAAATCTCATATTCTTCTTTGATTTACGAAACAGGAAACGGATAGCATGTTGTACATGTCAAACGGCGATGCCGTCGATAATTTACTATTAAACGACATTGAAAGCATTGGAAACCGTCAATCAAAGCGTCTAAAATCCTCACCTTGTCTCTTATAAACGTGTGAATTCGAACGGAGCGTATACGCTTCGTCTACGGTGAATAGAGGACCTAATTTACAAGATTTATGAGTTAACAAGCTATGGAACGAAAAGAATCTCAAATCAGCAACTTATTAGGGTGTTTTCTTACCTAGAAAAGCGGAGAAATCATCGGCGAAGTGATTGAATCGCGTGGCTTAAGCACGTGTAACAGGTGCCACGAGCAGCAAGAAATTCTCTCCCACCTTCTCTCACAAACTCTCACCTTTTCTCTCTCCCAATCTAGGGCTTTTTTACAAATTCGGATGGGAGAGAGGAGTGAGGGTTTCAACCCCTTTTATAAGCCTAAAACTGCCTGGAATAGGCTCGGGAACAAAGTTCACTTGATGTTTATCCAAAGCGGGGCTGTTTCGGTCCAAAAGATCATTTCTGGTGGTCCCCTGGCCGAACGCGATCGGACTTAAGCTCATGCATACTGGATCTTGTATACATCAAGTTTTTCGACCGGCAGGGTTCGCAGATCGCACGTGGCGGTCCAATTTCAGTTCAGCGATCACCGCACATAAATCAGGTCTGCAAGTCTCATGATATGAAATAGAAATTTTTCCTGATCCGAGGGTATAATTTGGCTAAATTCTGACGGTCAGAATGCTTAATATTGACACGTCAAGTCGTGTGTCAGATTTGAATTTGAAATTCCAATTCTGTCCCTATTCGCACTCTCTTCAGTCCGGGCTCAATGAAATAGCCTGTGATTATCGGTTTGACTTGATTTTCGAAATGATTGTCAAGTCCAGCTAGGCGTTCCTAACTGTCTAAGATAGGAGGTATCGGACTTTCGACGCGCGGTCTAGATACAATACAAAATTTCAAAGTGGTCCAGAGAACAAACCTGCTTAGAGTTTGGTCCGAGGTTATAGAGTATTATAGAGTCATTAGTTCTACTCACTTTGGGTCTTATAGAACGTATTTAAAGTGGTCCAAGTTAATTCTACTGAGTATTCAGTTTGGTACTCAACCAAACTCTGCCCTAATTATGGCAGGATACGGTGCTAGAGCCATTCTATCCCCCATTTTGGGAACTTCTAGTATCATATAATTTTTATTATTTTTCTGGGGGTTCATCATCAAGTTTACCCTAACTCCACCAAATTTCATAAGATTTGGAGTTGTAGACTAAAAATTCTAGAAGCAACAGCTGTCCAACAAGTGATTATCGGACAGTTTCTCACAATGACCTACTTTAAACTATATTTAATATTTTATTATATTTTTCTAATATTTTTATATAAAACTAGACTCATTTAGCTTTAATCTGGTTTTTGAATCACCTAAATCGGAGTTATAACGAAGGAGATATGATTTTTCAAAGTCTAAAGAAACGTGTAAGAAAAAAGGTACATAAACTCGCTGTACGGACGAGTTCAGCGATGCATCGCCGACCACTGACCTGTTTGGGGTGATTTCTCCATCTGATATTTGAAATGGGTGTATTTTAGAACTTGGGATGAGTTATTTGACATGCAATATATGATTTTGGGGTAGGAGAAGCTGATCTATCCAATTAGTCTACTTATTTAGTGAGACTCCAAAAGGTTAATGGTTAAAAACCCTTTTATTTATTTATTTACTATTCATAGTACTTTTTAACTTAAGTATTGATCAACATCACCTAAACTTTTAAATTTGTGTCTAATATGAGAGCTCCTAGAAAATTTTGAAGGATAAAGTAGTGAAAGGTGAGATTTTCGAAGGAAATAGGGATTTGAGACTTTTGGATTGAGTTTTGAGAAGTTAATCAAGTATTAGGATTGACCCATTGCCTAAGAACGTCTAATCCTAAGTTGGCAAAAATTCGGGGTGTTACACTAGTTCTATTTGATTTTGAATCTAAGAAGAAGGAATATCAGAAATTTCCCTTTTCAAATAAGACTGGAATGTAGATCAAAATCAAATAATAAACAAGCTAGCAAAAGGAATATTAAATGAGCACAAAGTAGCTTAAAACAAACACAAACTTATCTTAGAGTATAGCTTAAAAGTTTCTTGAATAAAGTTGAATTGAATTGCTAAAACTCCGAAGTTTGTGCTCTATTTATAACCTGAAAAATCCCATCTACGACTGGTCTTAGGATCCTAAGACTGGTCGTAGCTTTAAAGATTTTTAAAGATTTTCACAGGATAAGATAAGTTATTCCACGACTGGTCTTGGGTAGCCTACGACCGGTCGTGGGCTACCTATGACTGGTCGTGGGCCACCTACGACCGGTCGTAGGACCCACAGTTTAGTTGCTGGAGTTTGAGTTGTAGGGCTAAGACTGGTCGAAGGATGAGTCGTACAGCTCACAGGACTGGTCGTAGGATAACCGAAAAGATCCCAAAATCTTCAACAACCTAAGACTGATCCTGAAAAACTTAAGACTGGTCGTAGCAGAGCTAGGACTGGCCTTGAAGTCCCTAGGACTGGTCTTAGAACAGCCCGAACAAGTATATTAAAATATATGAATTAAGTATCCAGAATGACATACAGAAAAACCTATCCTAAGGTCAATCTAAGGTCAAACAAACCTTAAAAGTGACATGGACATTGATAGTCTATACACTCAGATGACCCTTAAGAGAAGCTTGAGAATTTACGAATCTTAAAGTAGGCCTTCTCGAGCTTGATCCTTTCTTGACTTGACAAAGTCTTCTACTATACTTGAACTTGATTGAATCTTGAACATTCATACTTGAAGACTTCTATTCTTGAATTCTTCATCCATGACTTGAAGCTTTTTTCATTTAAGTTCTTGTCTAGAAATACGATGTGTTGAAGCAATGAATAATCTCAAACATGAAACACAAGATATACAAGACATAGATATAGGTTTTGGCACCACAAAATTTGACAACCAAAGGGATATGAAATCATAGCACTTACAAGGTCCTCTTAACAAATGTGGTTGGACTTAAGATCACTAGTATTGGATCTTAAACAAGTTAAGTTTTCAGTCCGATTGGTTCCCAGATCGTCCGTGACGGACCAGTTTCAGTTCAACGGTCTCCAAAACTCGATCAGGGCTACAAGTACTTTGACATGTATGGACCACCTTCCCTGATCTGAGGGTGAATTTGGGTCAAAAACCAACGGTCAGAATGCTTATAAATGGCCCGCAAGTGACACGACCCAGATTACTTTAAATCATATTTAATTTTTTTAAAAACTTCATTTTCTCACACTCTTCACTCTGGACTCAAGGAAATATCTCAGGATATCGTTTGGGCTTAATTTTCGAGGTGATATTCAAGTCCAACTAGGCGGTCATAATTGTCTAAGTTCATCGTAATCAGACTTCCGACGTGCGGTCCAGGTCTGATACGAAGTTTTCGAATGCTCCCGAGAGCAACTGGGTTTAGATTTGGATCCTAGATTTCTAGGTAACATACCATTAGAAGTCCTACTCATTTTGGGTCTTGTAGTACATATTTAAAGTGGTTCAAGATAATCTACTGAGTATTCAGTTTAGTACTTAACCAAATTCTACCCTAATTATGGTAAAATACGGTCCTAGGGATATTCTACACCCCATTTTTGACACTTCTAGTTATTATATCATTTTAATTATTTTTCTAGCAGTTCATCATCAATTTTACCCCTTCTATGCCAAATTTTATGAGATTTTGTGTTGTAAAAAAATTCTAAAAATTCCTGAAGCAGCAGCTGTCCAACAAGTGATTTTCGGATAGTTGTCACAACGACCTACTTTAAACTATATTAAATATTTTATTATATTTTTAAAATATTTTTATATACAACTAGAATCATTTATCTTCAATATGGGTTTTGAATCACCTAAATCTGATTATAATGAGGGAGATATGATTTTTTAAAGTTGAATGAAACGTGCAGAAAAAATGCAGAAACCGGACCGCTGACCGATGTACGGACGAGGCCTCGCCAAACCAGCGAGCTCCTCACCGGTCACTGGACTTTTTGGCTAGGGCTCGCCACATCATTCTAAAAACATGTGGGCCCCACCCTGAGTCTCCCGAATTGAGTCGTTTGGGCCCACGAGTCCATTGAGGCATTTATCGGGTCTCATTTGCAAACCGGAATGATTTACGTGAAGTACAATATATGATTTTTAGGTAGGAGAAGCTAATCTATCCAAATAATGCCTATACATCATGAGATTCTAAAAATTCAATATTCGAAATCCCATTTTATTCATGTATTTACCATTTACAGTAAGTTTTAGTTTAAGTATAGTTCTTCACCATCTAAACTTTAGGATTTATGTCTAATATGAAAGTACTTGGAGAAATTTGAAGAATGAGGTGGTGAAAGGTGAGATTTTAAAGTAAATAGGTTGAAAAGGGATTTCTTTGGCTTTGGAATTAAGTTATGAGAAGTTTTCAAGGTGTTATGGTTGACCCGGTGTCTAAGGACGTCTAATTCCAGGATGGCAAAAATCCAAGGTGTTATAATTTACCCCCCTTAAAAATAATTTCATCTCTGAAATTAGCTAGGGGTAATGAGTAAAGATTCTATTATTCCTTTTGCCTAAACTTTATTGATTCAAGTTTATATACGTGGTGGGGCATATACATCTATACTAGTCTGGCGCATTATTGTCTATCCTCCTTAAAAACTTACTCTTTATCTCTCGCTTATACCTTGATGGTTTGCTACAATTTATTTCCTTATCTATTTGGAGTCTTGACAATGGTTCCCATTGTTAGGCCTATGATTTTAAATGAATAGGTTTAACACTTAAGCCCTAATTGTTCCCCTTTAAAGATTTCACTTTTGACATTCTAAGGAAGATTCAGTCCCTATTTAATGACCTAACCTTACATATAACCTGAATCAATTTTCTTCAATCTTGGGCCAGTGGGGAAGGGGCCAACCATGCTTCCGCTGTGCCACTCTAATGTAACGGTTGTATTAGCTGACCTAACTAGATTGGGCTCATAATGCTCTACCCCCCTTAAAAATTATTTCTACACATGGCTTAAGAATCTATGTCTCGATCTGTATGTCAGAATGAGGTATAATTTAGGACCTATCCTTGACATGAAATGGGAAACAACCTCTCAATACATTGGTTTTCCTTCGTTAATGATGCGTACTATGGCATTGGTACCTATAATTACAAAAATGAGCTAAAAATGATGGGTGTTGTGGTTGATTCCAGGGACGGGTGTGAGCTTGCGGCAAGATGTCTAACCTCTATTGGCTATATGTCTTTAACACTTCCCAAAGGCAAAGCAATAACTTTTGGTTGTAGGTGGTCGGGCCAACAAGGAAGAAAAGTTGTGTAGTGGGTCTGAGCCGGATACATAGACTTTCTGCCTAGCTAGGACAGAAAATTTGTTGTATCAGTTCTTAATCCTAGTTGATCTTGATCTTCTGCTTGATCAGAGCATTGAGTTCATTGGTAACTACTAGGATTGAGAATTCGATTCGAACTGTGAATACTTCGCTTATATACAGTTCCTTTACTCGACGTTCCCGATTGTAATAAGTCCTTGGGAAGGAAATTCTAAGGAGCGTGCTGGTTTATCCTAGAATTTAATCTGAGGGATATATAAGTTTTCCCTGAACGTGATTAGTTCAAAGTCAAGAAAGCTTCCTGAGAGTTACTATAGGAGCCTCTGAGTATTAAGGGGATCTATCGAAGGAATGAAGTCCTACTCCAACCAAATCAAACTTACTATTCCTTAGTATGTTCAGTTGTCTTTCAATTGTCTTAGCATATACAGTCTTTACACTGCTTAATATAAGTAGTAGCCTAGTCAGTAATTCACTAGTTGTAATCCAAAGTCTAGGCTTATACGCTAGATGGTTTCATACCATTTCTACTACTGGGAATTGTTTTATCGTTTAGGATCAAAAGTTACCTGATTAGGATTGAGTTGCCCGAACCTAAATCTAAATGCGCTCGAGCACTTCACACAGTCCATCCACACAACATTAACTTCACAAGCCAAAGAAACAACATACATTTCATTAACAAAATGTCACAATACATGAAGTGTAGCGTTACATGAATCGCGACGGAGAAAGCATGTGAGCAAGATAACTAAGCTTCAAACACCAAGCTTCGAACACTAAATAACTACCAAACTACCAAACCACACATAAGAACAAACAACAAACAGACAAACAGAAAAACAACAATCACATAAAGGACTATTCATCGAAATCTGGCGATGGAGGAGGGGAACCCCTCGGTCTTCTAGAACAGGTTGGGCAACTAGGCCCGGCTTCATCAACGAGGGCTCTCTTCTCCCCCATGAAAGAAAGGATGGAGGAAATGGAGAAAAGGGCCACAACAACCTCCATGAAAGCCATGGAAAAGTGAAGAAAAGGAAAGAAAGGGATGAGTTATATGGGTTTCCACAGATCTAAGCCTCAAAGAGGTTGTAAAGGCTCAAAAGAAGGGGATATTGAGAAAAGAAAATGACAAAATAGGATGGGTAGTGGGTTTGCACGAATTTGAGACTTAAATGGGGGATTTAGGAGCTCCAATCAAAGGAAATGAAGGGATTGAAAGATGGGTATTGTTGAGAACGGTGGAAGGATGTATGGATTAAAGAAAAATGAAAGAAAAAGGGATTGGAAGGACGATTTGAGAGAGATAGGAGCTGTTTTGATGTAAAGGGAGAGCTTGCAGGTGTATTTTGTGTAGGAAGTAGGTGATTGGGAGGGTTTTAATCAAGGAACCGTGGACCAGTGGGGTCCACAAGTCCCCAAACATCATCGACCCTTCGGCCCAGCCCGGCCGAGCCTGCCGGTCGGCGAGGCCTAGCCGAACCGGCGAGGGCCTTGCCGGTCTCTGGACCTCCCAGCCATGGCTCACCCCACCGGCGACGTCCTCCCCCCCTTGGGTCCAAAAAAACATGGGTCCCACCCTGGGTGCCTCTAAAATAGCCCCTATTGGGCCCTTACTTTCGTTTAACTCGATTCAGGTTATTTCAGAACAAAATGGATACATATTGATATTTACCGATTTTTAACGGCTGAAATGGAATGAAACACGATCTAAACCCATCGATTGACGGTCTAGAAGTGATTTGGGGTCGTCGTGTGCGATCAGAAGTGTACACGAACTTAATCTCGATGATCATTTTCAGTAAACTTTCGCCAACAACAAAACTGGGAGTCCTAAACTTGTTTATACATTGTTCTTGCACTCTCGTACACCATAGTGGCTTCAACGTGCGTCGTGTGACCATAACCTAGGTCTATTTTAATCTAGATTATGCTCTGATACCATCTTGTAACGCCCTGAAAATTGGGAGTCGAGCAGAAACTCAGCTCTTGAGTTCTAATGTATAACTTATGCAATATAGATAATGATGATTGAATGTTGTTCATATTAGTGCAGTAAACATGAGTGGGATTAGACCAAAACAACATATCATACTCCAGAGACAGTTAAATTTCACAAGCAGAAGACTATGATAAATATATAAAATGTATAATTTATTGTAAGTCTTCGGAGTGTGAACATGTTACCAGATTAATTATATACATGTATACTCTAAAAATAAAAAATAAAAAAAAATAATATACATGGGTGCTTAAATAAAATGCAAAATAACAAGTGTATTGGCATCTAATCAGTAACTCCATAAAACCCATCGATTAGAACCTGCATAAAGGAGAAATCCTCCTCAACATCATCAAGTCTGGCTCTGCTTCATAAGCATCACCATTATCTGAAATTAAAATAGGGACTGGTTGGTGTTTCAAACACCGTTCCGTAACGTGGGAGTGAGTGATCAACTCAGTGGAACTATACAGCAAAGGTTAACATGTTATCAATTCAATCGAGCAGTAATGATAAAACAGTACAATCAAACATGACCTAGATACTCTTGTTAATGCAAGAATGATATAAGGGGATGATGCATGCCCTCGCTACAAACTCCCTCGGTGATATCTTACAGTTGCCCATGTCAGTCACTTCCTCAGTGCTCTACACTAACGCCAACAGCACATGCAGTGTAATGTTATGAGCATGATTACCAAGTTCTTATTAGTCCTTTTCATACAGAAGGATTGGGAAGATAAGACACCTCCCTTATATCAATTCCCAAACAATGATCCATTCTAAGGTCGTCAGTCCTAGGAAATCTCAGACGATGTTACGGTTCTAGATCACTGTAAAGGGCTCGTCACCAATCAATATAGGTCTAGTTATATCCTAGATACTATAAAAAGGCTCGTTGCCCATATGCAGTGTCAGGATATACTCGAGGTCACTATAGAGGGCTCGTCACCAATCAATGTACGACAGCACAAATATAGTGTCCCATACCACCATAATCGATTCACGAGAGTAGGGTGCTCACTGGTCACTACGGGGAGGCTCGTCACCCCAGCGTAGGCTAATAGCTCGACCACGGTGTCCCATACCACCATGTCCGACTCATGAGTCTTAGGGGATTGCGGTACCAAGGTTAACGAGAGTTTCACTAGCGAGTTCAGTGCCTTAGATTCAAACAGAAGCGTCCATACATGATGAACATACATCGGGTCAATCGGGTTAATTGATAAGCTTAACTAGGCCAAGCATACATTGAGTTGATCGACATGGAATGCATAAGCACTCCGTGTGGCCTAACCACTGTCGAACCTCCCAAGTACGACTCAGATTCGTCGGACTTATCCTGCGTGGCGTAACTAACCTCAACCACCAGTTCAAGGGCTATTACCGATTACCTGGACTATGTCATAGCTCCAAACACATTCAAATACAACATGATGTCCTATGAGATGGTTAAAGCAGTAATGGATCAATATTACAAATCATACAATCAAATGAACATGTTCTGAAGTGCATTGTAAACATGAATTCACACACATTCAGTTCATAATTAAGCAAACATCAGAATAAGTTATACATGGAGGAAATCATACACATCATTGATGTAGTTGAGAATCATATCTAGTCTACACATTACATCATGCATATTGTGTATTAATTAGCATACATATTAGGGGAAATCCTTTCGTTAAAAGGTTTTTGCCCATACAACAATCATATATCCACGACAGTTTGTCATGACGAGCACTAATACAAGGTCTATACTCATTCAGTCATTTTTACAAACACTTAGGCTACACATACTACATACATATCATATGTTGGTATATCATGCATTTAGGCTAAACCTTTAGCCCAGGAGTTGTTACACATACATCTAGCATACATAGACGGCTGTTAATCATGGCAAACTCAAATTTATATTCTATACGTATTCGGGCTATTCTACAAATACATGGAATATAGTATATTCAACATAATTCACGTATAACTGAAAGGCGAAACGGACATCACAATTTGCATGTGAAATAGCATCCACGTCAGTAATAAATCATTATTTAACATTGAAAGTCTTGAAAACCGTAACCTAAATGTATAAAGTTCGCACATTAAACCAGAAAATGTGTAATAGATATGATTCAGACGATAAGTCTTCGTCAACGGTGGATAGGCAACCTAAGGCACGAAATAGGTTAGCTACAACTTCACTCAAACGATTCCAAGCTTCAAAATAGGGAATAACTATTCAGATATGATGGATCGATGCGTAGAAGAACTAGGAAGAATCTCATGAAGAAATACCAGGTTCTCTCTTACTTTCTCTCTCTTTTCTCTCTCTTAAATTGGCTATGGTTAAGGAAATTCGTATGGGATTTGAGAAATAGGGTTTAAGGCCTTTTTATAAGCCTGAAATTGATGGAAATAGCCCTAACGCCAAGGTATACTTAGGTTATAACCAAATCGGGCTCTTCTTGATCCAACGGAACACTTCTGGAGGTCCTCTTAACAAATGTAGTTGAACTTAAGCTCACTAGTATTGGATCTTAAACAAGTTAATTTTTCAGTCCGATTAGGTTCCCAGATCGTCCGTGACGGACCAGTTTCAGTTCAATGGTCAGCGAAACTTGATCAGGGTCACAAGTACCTTGACATGTATGGGCCACCTTCCCTGATCTGAGGGTGAATTTGGGCTAAAAACCAACGATCAGAATGCTTATAAATGGTGCGCAAGCGACACGACCTAGATTACTTAAAATCATATTTAATTTCTTTTAATACTTCATTTTCTCACACTCTTCATTCCGGACTCAAGGAAATGGTCTCAGGACATCGTTTGGGCTTAATTTTCATGGTGATGGTCAAGTCCAACTAGGCGGTTATAATTGTCTAAGTTCATCGCAATCAGACTTCCAACGTGCGGTCCAGTTCCGATACGAAGTTTCCAAATACTCCCGAGAGCGACTAATTTAGAGTTGGATCCTAGATTTCTAGGTAATGTAGAATTAGCGGTCCTACTCATTTTAGGTCTTGTAGTACATATTTAAAGTGGTTCAAGATAATTCTACCAAATATTCAATTTAGTACTTAACCAAATTTTACCCTAATTATGGTAAAATTCGGTCCTAGGGATATTCTATGCCCCATTTTTAGCACTTATAGTTATTATATCATTTTAATTATTATTCTAACATTTCATCATAAATTTTATCCCGTCTCTGCCAAATTTTATGAGATTTCATGTTGTAGAAAATTCTAAAAATTCTCGAAGTAGCAGCTGTCCAACAAGTAATTTTTGGATAGTTGTCACAAAGACCTACTTTAAACTATATTAAATATTTTATTATATTTTTCACATATTTTTATATAAACCTAGACTCATTTATCTTCAATCTTGTTTTAGAATCACCTAAATCAAAGTTATAACGAGGGAGATATGATTTTTCAAAGTTGGATGAAACGCGTAGAAAAAATGCAAAAACCAGACCGCTGTACGGATGAGGCCTCGCCAAATAGGTCACTGGACTTTTTGGTGAGGGCTCACCCCAGGGGTGATGTCCTCCCCCCCCCCCCCCCCCCAGGGGGGATGCTAGAAACATGTGGGCCTCACCCCGGGTCTCCCCGAATTGAGTCATTTGGGCCCACAAGTCTGTTGAGGCATTTATCGGGTCTCATTTACAAACCGGAATGAGTTACATGAAGTACAATATATGATTTTGGGGTAGGTGAAGCTAATATATCCAAATAACATATTTACATCTTAAGATTCTAAAAATTCAATAGTCAAAATCCCATTTTATTCATATATTTACCATTTACAGTAAGTTTAGTTTAAGTATAATTCTTCACCATCTAAACATTAGGATTTATGTCTAATATGAAAGTACTTGGAGAAATTTGAAGAATGAGGTGGTGAAAGGTGAGATTTTGAAGGAAATGGGTTGAAAAATGATTTCTTTGGCTTTAGAATTGAGTTATGAGAATTTTTCAAGGTGTTATGGTTGATCGATTGCCTAAGGACGTCTAATTCCAGGTTGGCAAAAATTTGAGGTGTTACACGTCCAGCCACCGTCAATGATGGACAGGCATCAAGGTGGTCCCATGTAGTGGGCTATTAGATTTAGATCAAAATGATATTTATATTTCCCTTTCATCCAGGCCAGTATGATCATCCAGTCATGCGAGCGCCAAATCGGGGTCAAAGTGGCCCACTAGTTGGATGGCATGGATAAAATACACACATCATAGGCCGGCTATGATCATAAAAAGAGGAAGAAAGAGAGAGAAAGAGAGATCGGAGATGATGGAGGGGCCCCACCACTATGGGCCCCTCTTGTATACAAACATACATCAAGGTGGGTCCCACCATATGTGGCCCTTAAATCACAAAATAATTAAATAACAAAAAGAGAAAATGTGGGTCCAAAATCACCCACTGTCCACTCCTTCTTGCTCCCTTGGCTTCCTTTGCTCCTTAGCTTTGATCTTAATGGAGGAGATGAAATTTTGATGGTTGAGATGGGAGATGAGAGAGTCGGAAAGTGGGCCACATACAAAACTCTCTCATGGAGGTTTGGGAGAGCCTTAGACATGTGATTTTTCTCTTGCTTGGGAGAGTGGTTTGAGAATGAGAGAGAGGGTTGTAAAGAGAGAGATAGAGATGGGTGATGGAGTGATGGATGTGGTGAGTGATGGGTGTGAAAGAAACTTTTGACTTTAAGGGTAGATGGTGTAAGAAAAGTATGGGGTGTGTAAGAACTTTTTGACTTTTAGGGTTACTTAAGGATGGGTGTGAGGTGCTGTGTACTTGACATGTACTTGACCCTTGATGGGCTTGATTGATTGATGGATGTGACATTCGGTAGAGATTCTCTTGGGTTTTGCAACGCGCAGTGTTTTCCTCGAATTGAACGCGGGACCACTTCTCCAGGCATGGGTATCACCTCGGTACGTGAGACGTGGCATCCGAATCGCAGTGACAGTGAGGTTACTAGGGTACAAGTCTCGAGTTAAGTCAACTGGAGTTCGCAGGACTTGACTTAGGATTGCACACAAACATCGGATATGGGTCGAAAGTTGCCAGAATTTGACCGGGAAGACAGTGGAAGCCTACGGAACTGTACGGTCTAGGATACGAGGCTTACACTCACTAATAAAATTTTTAAATTTATCGATGCATCGACACGACTATCGATATCATCGACATTCAAATTTCGATGATATCAAGTGTACCTCGATCATATCCTTGACTTGAAAATTTTTAAAGGCATTAGCTCTCTCATTTTCAAATGTCGAGGAATCGATCCTCGTGTCAATGAAATCGAAGTTTAAAATTCGATGACATCGACGCATGTTTCGATCTCCTCGACCAACTGTCAAAAGGTTTCAAAAGCGTGTGACATTTGAGTTTGTGTCATCGAGCGACCAGTCGATGCAATCGAGAGTATACGCTCGATGATATGACCTTGCTTAATGATATCGAACTCTGTTATAAATGTGACCGTTTTATATCCATTGGAACTTTTTGTCTATATATAGAGAGCTTGTCTTTTATTGCTGACAGAGAAAGAAGAGAGTGCTTTTGTGTGATTAATCGTAAATCATTTACCAAAAGCCCTTTCTCTCTAGGGAGTTCATCCTCCAATCCGCCCTCATTATTGATATTCAATAGAGTGGATTGGGGAATGAACTTCCTCATTCAAGGATCCTCCAGCTACCAACTTAATGACAAATCATTAAGTTGGGATGCCTTGAATGCATAGATGATTGGAATCACTCTATCTCCTTTATAGAAAAATATTTGAGAGTAAGATTCCATCATAACCTTGACCCAACCCGTTGCCATGCATTGGTAAATCTTCTGAGTTCCTATTCAAGGAAGCAGAAGATGTTTCATCAACAAAGGAGGAGATCTTCAACAATAAGCTAAAAGGGACTCATCTACTTATCTGTAAGTTATCAGAGTCTAGAGGACCCTTGTGATCATTCCTTTGTAGGATTGGGTCTAAGGTGTTTCTCACACCTTGCAAGTCCTCTAGGAGTCCTCCGGAAGGAGTGTACGTGGTGGGTGCATTGTGTTGACCCTTACTCTGTGGAGAGTATATACAATTAGGGTCTTGTGGAAGATCCTTGGCCAGTGTGCCTAAAAGTGGGTAAGTTGTGTTGACCCTTGCTCATGAGAGCATAAACAGTCAGTCTAGGTGTAGGTTGTAAAGGTTAAAGGTAAACCCGATTTAAAATCTTAGGTTTGGGGTGAACCGTGTGAAACATCCTTAGTGAAATCTGGTACACTTAAGGGTTGGGTGCAGCTACCGGGAGTGGAGTAGACAAGTAGTCGAACCGCTATAAAAATGACTATGTTTGAGATTGTTATTGTCTTTCATTTTTTTATGTGATTTCCTTGAATACTTTTATATCTGATTATCTGAGATCACACCTCACACACATGCACAGTCATGCCCATCATAAACTAGTTTGCATATTGTTCATCTCTTAAATAGTTTGTGATTAGATCCTCTACCAAGCTTGGAAGCCAGTAGAGTTGCTATTGAGTAATCCTAATAAATGTTTGTTATAAGGATTAGAGTGATAGGATTTTAAATTGTTTTAAAATTATTAAAAAGTCCTATTCACCCCCCTCCAGGACATATTGGCATATTCCTACTTCAACTAAAGTGGTCTTTACCCTAATTTCAATTGGTATCAGATTGGGTCTCTCTTAAAGGGCTTCACCGCCTCTTAACTGAAGTTGGGAATATGGCCAAAGGAGAGGGCTTATTGGTCACTAGACCTCCAGTATTTAATTGATCAAATTATGCATACTGAAAGGCTAGGATGCACTACTTTCTAAGATCTTTGGATCATGATGTTTGGGATATTGTTGAAAGAGGATGTGTGCCACCTACTGAAAAAGTAGTACTTGAAAATGGCACAAATATCACCAAACCAAAATCCAAAGAAATGTGGACAACATTCGACAGAGAAAGGTAAACATCTGAAGCTAAAGTTATGAATGTTATCTATTGTGCTATATCCCAAGATATTTTCAATCAAATCAGTATGTGTGGGACAACCAAAGAAGCATGGGATTTGTTGGAAATAACCCATAAAGGAACAAGCACTGTAAAGATATCTAAACTGCAACTCCTGACATCACAGTTCGAAAGTCTCAGAATGGAAGAGCATGAGACCTTTATGGAGTTTTTTACTAAACTGAATATCATTTGCAACTCCATGGGTGGATTAGGTGGGAAATTTCTGGTCCCAAAAATCTATAGAAAAATACTAAGATCATTACCGGAACAATTCAACCCTAAAGTAACAACCATTAAAGAATGTATAAACATGGATGAAATGAAAGTAGAAGAACTTGTAGGTTCCCTACAAACATTTGAACAACACTTCAAACAAACCCCAAAATCCAAAAATACTGTCCTCAAAACTTCAAATAAAACAATAAATGAGAACATTGAAAGTGAAAGAGAAGAAGAAGATAAGGAAGTGGCTTTGTTGGCTCAACGATTTAAAAAGTTCTTTCAGAAAAATCGTGGCCATCCATTTAAAGGAAGAAAGGTGGATAACAGACCTTTTACAGGTAAATTTGGTAAAAAGACCAAAGAACCACAATGTTATGCTTGTCAGAAGTTTGAACACCTTTTTATTGAATGCCTAAACAGAAAAACTAAGGGCAAGGGAATGGCTACCGCATGTTATGATATAAAAGAGTCAAACTCAGAATCTAACAACTCAGAGAGCGATGAAGATCAGAAATCTTTGAAAATTCATATAGTCTCCACTGCTCTAATCATTCCCATTAAAACTGAGACTGAGGAACCGCAAGCCACTGAATCAATTCCATCAGATAATGAAGAAACTGAAAAGGAAGAAGAAGAAGAAGAGAATAAACTACAAGATGCCTACAATCAACTTTACACTCATATCATCAAGGTTGTTAGAAGACTTGGAATATCTGGAAAAAAAAAAAGGAATTACTGCAAAAAGATTTCGATAAAACCTTGGAAATTAATACGCATCTAATTAATGATTTTCAACAATATCATTAAGATAATGATAAGTTGGAAAGAATCAATGTATCCCTAAAAACTGAATCATTAAAGTTTACTAAATAAATTGAATTATTAGAAGATGAAAATTAACATCTCTAGAATGAGAATCACACACTCCATTTTAACTTATAGAAATCCAAAAAATTTGCTGAAATAAACTATAAATTTTCGCATAGTGGTGAAAAGCTAGAAAAATTGTTAGGGATGGGAAGATGAGGAAAAGACAAGAGTGGCCTAGGGTATGATAAAACCAAAACGAGAACTAGAAATGCAACACCAATATCTAAAAAATTTGCTGCTTCAGGTAGTAATACAGGAACTACTCCAATTGTCCATTTATGTGGTGATTTGGGTCATCATAAGTTTGAATGCTTGACACCTAGAAGGACTCCACATAACTCTGATCAAAATCATATTAGTAAATTCAAACCAACCAGAGAAATACAAAATGTCAAAAGTCCAACTAGAAGATTGGTTAAAAGAAATGCACATCCATCACTACCTAGAATGAAAGACAGAATGGAGTCATTGGATCAAGTGGGTGAGATAAACATGAACACTAAATCTACCACAATATAGAATTCTATCTTAAAATGGACAGTGAAAGAAAAGTTGAATTGTCTGATAACTCAGTTTATTCATATTCCCTAAAATATTAAACATGAAAAGACAAGCCCAGGTCATGCATCGAGATCTGGAAATTTGTTGAAATGATGCAATTTTGCTGAGTTCTTAATGATATATCTGAGGTTCCTCACCTCAAACTTTATGTATATAAACATTCTAATGTTTATAATTTTGATTTGTACAATGCTTGTACAAAATTTTGCTATGTATACTGTTGATTCAAAGATATATTATACTATACATGAAAGTCTACAATCTGTGGAAAAATGAAAAATACTCACCTTCGATATGTTTGTCTATAAGTCATGTGCATTTTCGATCAAATCGATCAACAGTCGATATCATCGACACTCTTCAGAATTTGGAAAGTCACATGATTAGGACTATTATCGAAGCCATTATCGATAACATCAAATGAGGATTATAATCGAAACTAGGTTCGATGGAATCAAAGGAAGCAACATGATAAAAGGCAGTCAAGTGGAAAAAAATCAATTCTTTCGAAAAGGCATTTCGCTTTTTCCCTACTCATTCCCTCAGTTGGGAGTACATCGGTGGGTCCCGGAAGCTCCTTAAAACTGGTATTACCCTTTCATTCCTTCTTTTCCAGATTACATCTTGTTTTTGGGTTGGGTATTTTCAGTTTTCTCAAGGAAAAATTTTGCCCATTTGTCTCTTAAATCTCTGTCTATATAGGTAAGGACAAAGAAAAGGTGCCTGGTCCTGGAGAATCCTCTAGGGCCTCTCGACAAAAAACCCTTGCTTCAAAAGAGAGAGAAAGAGCTCCTGAATGGGGGGCCCCCACTTGTTAGAGGACATGACAAACTTCACGTGGTGGGTCCCAATCCGAAATACCAGTCCCTCCTCCGGGTAGAATAAATCCGGTTCGGGCTAAATATATTGGTAGGAAGCTTATCCATGAAAGAAAGGTTGACAGGGACTATTTAATACCATACAATCTGCAATCCCTTTTTACTGCAATCGATTGGTTGCCTATTCTTGACTTCGGTGGGCCATGTCATCTTGAATGAACACGCAACTTTCTTGCCTCTTGTCATTCACCAGTGTCTGATCCTATTTCCATCATGGTCACTGTTAATGGTGATGATTGCAAACATCCTAGGGCTGACAATGTCACCTAATGGTCTACCTGAAATGGACCTTGAAAACCTTGAAATTTGGTCTATGGTTACTAAATATCTCTGTCATGGTAGAGACATTCCTTGGTACTAAGGAAATGCATTGAAATCTAAGTTCATGGAACCACGATTTCGCGTCTTACACAATATCTTCACCATAAACATCTATCCTAGAAGTACTAACCATTCCGATCTCACAAGGTTCATGACCATGATAGTGTACTCAATAGCCACAGGGATTAAAATATGTCTCTCGACTCTGATTGTACATCAATTGGTCTATGCCATTCATACATCTCGGGATCTTCAAATGCCCTATCCTTGGATTATACACATGGTGTGCAATGCCATCGGCTTTCCAACTACCAACGATCGGGAACTTCCCCTGCAAGTCTTCAACAAAAACAACATTCAAAGAATGGACTTGAAGTTCCATAAGTATCTTGAGGATCCAGAGGAAGGCATTCACGAAGAAGCAGCAAGAGGTGAAGGTGATGAGATGGCTGCGAATGAACCTTCTGCGCCCCATTAAGCTCCATCTACATCAGAGCATGGGCATGCGAAAAGGTTTAAGATGCATTAAGACAGAATTGGAGCAATATAGTGAGATGTCGCCCAACTGAAAGAGTCTGTGGATACACGACTTACTATCTTAGAATGCCTGGTAAATGGAGTGCAACAAACGGTATAGCAATTGGTTGATCTACTCACTTACCAGCGCGATGAAACGGCACCATCTTCCTCGGCTCCAGAGTGCTGGTCCCTGGATGCTGTCACATACACCTTACTCTTATTTCCACGTATGAGCATTAGTATCTGTAACATCCCGAAAATCGGAGGGTCGAGAAAAAACCCAACTCCCGAGTTCCAAAATTTTATTTATGCAACATAGATATGTATGATTGAATGTTGTCTGTGATAATGTATTAAACATGAGTGAGATTAAGCCAGAACAGCATATCATACTCCAGAGACAGTTAAATTTGCAAGCGGAAGACTGTAATAGTATGTATAACATATATAAACTATTGTATGTCTCCAGAGTGTGAATATATTACCAGGTTATACACATACATGTATACTTCAAAAGTAAACAAAATGAATATACATGAGGGCGCTAAAAATATAAAATGACAAGTGTCAATGTATCTAATCAACCTCCCTGTAATCCCGTCAAACAGATCACGCATAGAGGAGAGATCCTCCTCATCATCATCAAATCCAGCTCCGCCTCGCAGGCCACGCCATCATCTGTAATCACAATAGGGACTGGTGGGTGTCCGGAAACACCATCCCGTAACGTGGGAGTGAGTGATCAACTCAGTGGGATAAGAGAGCAGAGATTAGCATGTTATCAAATCAATCATGCGATAATAGTAAAGCAGTAAATCAAACAATCCTGATACTCTTGTTAATGCAATATGACATGATGTGATGTATGCCCTCACCGACGATCTCCCTCATACGGCAACATCTTACGACAGCGGCATGCCACACTCCCTAGAGTGCTCCACATCTTCCAGGCACATGCAATGTTATGGTGATATGATTTCCAAGTTGTTATTAGTCCATTCAAATAGCAGGATTGGGAAACTAAGGTACCTCCCTTATATCAATCCCAACACAGATCCTGTCTAGGGTCGTCACTCCTAGAAATCTCATACGATGTATATTTTGTAGGTCGCTGCAAGGGCTGTCAGGGCTGTTGCACGCACTCGTTGCACCGCTCCCCCATCACCTTATCAATACAGGCCTACTGTACTCTACTGCTACGGAAGGGTCGTCGCCTCCCGTAGAGTCAGAATACGCTCGCGGTCACTACAAAGGGCTGTCAGGGTTGTTGCTCGCACTCGTTGCACCGCTCCCCCATCACCTTATCAATGTAGGCCGACAGCAAGAATATAGTGTCCCATACCACCATAATCTGCTCACGAGACAGGTGTTCACTGGTCACTACGGGGAGGTTTGTGGCCCAAGCGTAGGCCGACAGCTCGACCACGGTGTCCCATACCACCACGCCCGGCTCATGAGTCTTCGTGGATCAAGGTACCATGGTTGACAGGGTTTACAATGGTAAGTTCAGTACCCTAGGTTCAAGCAGTTATGACTCATGCAGGGTGAACATACAATGGCCAGTCGGGTTACTTGACGGGCTCGACTAGCACGATCGCATCTCAAGTCGAACGACATGAAGTGCGTAAAACACTTCGTGTGGCCTAACCACTCCCGCCAACTCCAAATATGACTCGCGTTCATCGACGCGTCGTTCGTGGCCAAGATAAGCCAACCACGAATTCGCTCGGTTACCGACTGCCTGGACTAAGTATAGTCCCAAACAATTATGGAATCACATCAGCAAATCATATGAGAGTATTGGAAATGGAATACAAACATGTGAGCATGATAACACATGTTATAACATACAACTTAAGTAAATCATCTTACACATGTCTTTCACACATATAATGAAATTATGCATATCGCCACATATAGGAAATCATCACCATCAGCGTATTAATTGAGAATTCAATCTCAAACTAAGTCATAAGGAAATCATCAAGCACATGTTATAACATACCACTTAAATGAATCATCAAGCACATGCATTTCATACATATAATGAAATCGTACATATGGCTAACATGTAGGAAATCATTTACATCAGCATATTAATTGAGAAATCAATCTCAAACTAATCCATAACACCATTTAAGTCAATACATACTAATACAAGCATTTATACAAACACTTACACTACACACTTAAGCCTACATATACTATGTCGACCCGACGTGCACATTTATGCGAATCTCTTTTCCAAACTAATTATGCACGCATTCCTAATATCCTAATGCGACGAGAAGCCATGTCAATCACATCAGCAAAATATGCATGAAAACAGTACTTCCTACAAATGACTAAAATGCACTAAATCTCATATTCTTCGTTGGTTTACGAAACAGGAAACAGACAGCATGTTGTACATGTCAAACGGCGTTGCCGTCGAGAATCTACTATTAAACGACATTGAAAGCTTTGGAAATAGTCAATCAAAGCATCTAAAATCCGCACCTTTTCCTTTATAGGTGAAGTGATTCGAACGAAGCGTATACGCTTCGTCTACGGCGAATAGGGAACATAATACACAAGATCCATAAGCTACTTCGCTATGGAAACAAAGGAACCTCAAATCAGCAACTATTTAGGGTATTTGCTTACCTAGAATCACGGTGTAATCGCCGGGAAAGCGTTAGAGGTGCGTTGCTTAAGCACGTGCAACACGTAGCACAAGTGGCAGGAAGAACACTCCCACCCTCTCTCACAATCTCTCACCTTTTCTCTCTCCCAATCTAGGGATTTTTGCAATTTCGGATGGGAGAGAGGAATGAGGGTTTCAACCCCTTTTATAAGCTTAAAAATGCCGAAAACAGGCTCCGGAACGAAGTTTACTTAATGCATATCCAATTCGGGGCTGTTTCAGTTCAAAAGATGTTTTCTGGTGGTCCCCTGGTCGAATGCGATCGGAGTTAAGCTCATGCGTACCAGATCTAGCACGTACTAAGTTTTCAGTCCGGCAGGGTTCGCAGATCGCACGTGGCGGGCCAGTTTCAGTTCAGCAGTCACCGCACATAGATCAAGGCTGAAAGTCTCATGATATAAAATAGAAATTTCTCCTGATCCTAGGGTGTAATCTGGATGAATTCTGACGGTCAGAACGCTCAATACTGACGCGTCAAGTCGTGTGCCAGATTTGAATTTGAAATTTCAACTATGTCCCTATTCGCACTCTCTTCGGTCCGGGCTCAATGAAATAGCCTGTGATTATCGGTTTGACTTGATTTTCGGAATGAGTGTCAAGTCCAGCTAGGCGGTTCTAACGGTCTAAGATAGGAGGTATCGGACTTTCGACGAGCGGTCTAGATCCAATAGAAAGATTCAAAGTGGTCCAAAGAACAAACCTGCTTAGAGTTTGATCCGAGGCTTTAGAGCATTATAGCACCATTGGTTCCACTCGCTTTGGGCCTTGTAGAACGTATTTAAAGTGATCAGGGACTATTTCCCAGCTACTTTAGCGTCGCGCTAGCTAACTTACACTTATTTTCCAAAGGAATTAATCCTACGTGATTTCTTTGACTATGGAATTGGGTTCTGAGCGATTTCTCAGGTGTTTTAGTTAACCCATTACCTAAGGACGTCTAATCCCAGATTAGCCAAAATCCGGGGTGTTACAATCTACCCCCCTTAAAACACAATGTCGTCTCCGACATTGGCTAAGGGCAAGGAATACTTTTCTAAGTGAGGTTCAATCCTACTTAATAACCTAATCGTACGTATATCCTAACTCAAAGGTTTCGATCTTGGGCCAGTGGGGAAGAGGCCGACCACGCTTCCGCTGCGCCACTCTGATCGAACGGGAGCGTTGACTAACCTAACCGGATTGGACTCCATACGTTCTACCCCCCTTAAAACTTGGTTTTACTTAAGTTCAAGAATCTATGCATCGCTCCGTATATCGGAACGAGGCGCAACTTAGGGGCTATCCTTAACCTAAAATGGAAACAACCTCTCATTACAGTGGTTTTCCCTTCGCTAATGATGCGTTCTATGGCATTGGTATCTATGATCATAGAGATGAGCCTAATCTCTATTGTGGTTAAGGTCAGGGGCAGGCATGAGTTGGTGGCAAGATGTCGAATTCTCTACTAGCTTCAAGTCCTCGCCATTTCCCAAAGGCAATGTGATCCCGTTTGGTTGTAGGTGGTTGGGCCATCACGGAAGAAAGGTTGTGTAGTGGGTCTGAGCCGGATACATTGACCTTCTGCCGAGACTCTGACAGAAAATTCTTCGTATCAGTTCTTAATCCTAGCCGATGTCGACCCTCTGCTTGATCAGAGCATTGGATTTATTGGTAACCACTAGGATTAAGAAGTCGATTCAAACCGTGAATACATCGCTTACATGTAGTTCCTTTATTCCGCATTCCCAAATGCAATAAGCCCTTGGGGAAGGCAATTCTAAGGGGTGTGCTAGTACATTCTAAGTTCAATCTGAGGGATTTATAAATGTTCCCTGAGAGTGAATGGTTCCTTCCTATGGGCAACAACAGCAGTCTATAAGTCATAAGGGGATCTATCGAAGAAATAAGGTTCTACTTCAACCCAATCTAACCTACAATTCCTTAGCATATACAGGCTTTACACTACTTAAGGTAACTAGTAGGCTAGTCTGTAACTCAGTAGCTATAATCCAAAGCCTAAGTTTATACGTTAAATGGTTCCATACCATTTCTACTACAGGGAGTTGTTCTATTGCTTAGGGTCCAAATTGTCTAAATAGAATTGGCTTTCTTATGTCGTCAGACCCTTCAAATCTAGGAGTGCTAACACTAGATCCAAAACGCCTAGGGCCTATGTGGCCGGTAGCGCTTAGTTGTATTAAATGGAACCGCATTCCTAGTCCCATGCTGGGATCGGGAGTAGCATGCTAGTCACAATACACGGAACAAGGTTTACACTTTCTACCTCTGACGTCACTAAACCTAACAACAACAAAACACAGAGATTTCAAAATGGTAATCAAACATCTACAAGACAACGTCATAAATGCCTATTACTACCAAAGGACTCTACCACAGTCCCAACTTACCTTCTTTATCACTGTCGAGTCTAATACTGTCTGTTGCTCACTAGAGCTCTCTCGGCCATATATTTTCGGTATCCCATAAGCAAAGAAAATGGAGAAATAGGATTGAGAGGGAGAATGGTGGAAAGAGAGAAAAAGGCTAAAACAGCTTAACAATAGCCATGAAAAATGGGAGAAATGCAAGGAAATGGCTAGCCAAAATAGAAAAGGGAGATCTAGGCGTTGTAGAGGGATGCTTCAAGCTCCCCTAGGATGTATTTTCAGAAAGAAAAGAGAATGAAAACGGAGAATGGAGCACCTCACGAATTCAGCTCGATTTGGGGGTTTTAAGAGCTCCAACCAATGAGATCTTCAAGAGGGAAGGCTGCAAACAGCCATGGAGTGAAGGAGTGTGGTCGTTTTCAGCAGGGAACGGATTTGGGAGTGGTTTGGAACCACGAATTTGGGTTAGGGCAGCAAGAAAACGTAAATGGTGCTAGGGGAGGGGCTGTTTGTGAAGGAAGTGGGGTTTTTGGGGGGTTATGAGGGATGACCCACATACCAGGGGGCCATACAACACCCCAAACATCACCGGACCGAAGGCCGGCCAGAGTGGGGCCCACCGGTCGGCGATGCATCGCCGAACCCGCGATGGCATCGCCGGACAACTTCTTAGTTGGTCGGTGGGACCACATGGGTCTGGTCCCCCATGGTCCAGGGACCCCAAAAATGTGTGGCCCCCACCTTGGTTCATTATATTTTGACCTATATAGGCCCAAACATGTGTTCAGGACTTTTCGGGACCAATCCATAATACTGAATACAAAACCCTATCATGCAACATATGATTTTGGGGTAGAAGGAGCTAGTACATCCATCTAGACTATTAGTTGCTAAAGAAATTGAAGTTAGAATGGCCTTATAGTCATTTTTCATGAAATTTTACTATTCACAATAAAATTTGTGAAAGTATGATTTTACATTATTTTCACATTAGGATTGATGCCTAATATGAAAAGGATAAGAAAGAATTGAAGATTGGAGCGGTGAGAGGAAGAATTTTAAAGATTTTTGGTGAAACGGGGTTTTTAAGCCCTGACAATTGAATACAGTAGTCGTGGTCATCCCACGACCCAAGGATTTACTTTTACGGGTTTAAAATCGTTCAAAGAACGTCTCAACCTGACTTCCTACGACTTAGGAGCTATTCGGGTTGCTTCACGCGACCCAAGACGCGTTACGGACTCGATCACGCAATCGAAATGAATAGACTTCGCCTATTGGCGAATCTGTAATCTTAGAAATGTTTCTAGACCCTTCTCGCACCCACCTAAGTCAAAGGAATCGACAGCGTACGTCGCGTGACCATAACCCAGGCCCGGTTTAATCCAAATCATGCTCTGATACCATCTGTAACATCTCGAAAATCGGGGGGTTGAGCAAAAACCCAACTCCCGAGTTCCAAAATGTTATTTATGCAACATAGATATGTATGATTGAATGTTGTCTGTGATAATGTATTAAACATGAGTGAGATTAAGCCAGAACAGCATATCATACTCCAGAGACAGTTAAATTTGCAAGCGGAAGACTGTAATAGTATGTATAACATATATAAACTGTTGTATGTCTCCAGAGTGTGAATATATTACCAGGTTATACACATACATGTATACTTCAAAAGTAAACAAAATGAATATACATGAGGGCGCTAAAAATATAAAATGACAAGTGTTAATGTATCTAATCAACCTCCCTGTAATCCCGTCAAACAGATCACGCATAGAGGAGAGATCCTCCTCATCATCATCAAATCCAGCTCCGCCTCACAGGCCGCGCCATCATCTGCAATCACAATAGGGACTGGTGGGTGTCCGAAAACACCATCCCGTAACGTGGGAGTGAGTGATCAACTCAGTGGGATAAGAGAGCAGAGATTAGCATTTTATCAAATCAATTATGCGATAATAGTAAAGCAGTAAATCAAACAATCCTAATACTGTTGTTAATGCAATATGACATGACGTGATGTATGCCCTCACCGACGATCTCCCTCATACGGCAACATCTTACGACCGCGGCATGCCACACTCCCTAGAGTGCTCCACATCTTCCAGGCACATGCAATGTTATGGTGATATGATTTCCAAGTTGTTATTAGTCCATTCAAACAGCAGGATTGAGAAACTAAGGTACCTCCCTTATATCAATCCCAACACAGATCCTGTCTAGGGTCGTCACTCCTAGAAATCTCATACGATGTATATTTTGTAGGTCGCTGCAAGGGCTGCCAGGGCTGTTGCACGCACTCGTTGCACCGCTCCCCCATCACCTTATCAATACAGGCCTACTGTACTCTACTACTACGGAAGGGTCGTCGCCTCCCGTAGACTCAGAATACGCTCGCGGTCACTACAAAGGGCTGTCAGGGTTGTTGCTCGCACTCGTTGCACCGCTCCCCCATCACCTTATTAATGTAGGCCGACAACAAGAATATAGTGTCCCATACCACCATAATCTGCTCACGAGACAGGTGCTCACTGGTCACTACGGGGAGGTTTGTGGCCCCAGCGTAGGCCGACAGCTCGACCACGGTGTCCCATACCACCATGCCCGGCTCATGAGTCTTCGTGGATCAAGGTACCATGGTTGACAGGGTTTACAATGGTAAGTTCAGTACCCTAGGTTCAAGCAGTTATGACTCATGCAGGGTGAACATACAATGGCCAGTCGGGTTACTTGACGGGCTCGACTAGCACGATCGCATCTCAAGTCGAACGACATGAAGTGCGTAAAACACTTCGTGTGGCCTAACCACTCCCGCCAACTACAAATATGACTCGCGTTCATCGACGCGTCGTTCGTGGCCAAGATAAGCCAACCACGAATTCGCTCGGTTACCGACTGCCTGGACTAAGTATAGTCCCAAACAATTATGGAATCACATCAGCAAATCATATGAGAGTATTGGAAATGGAATACAAACATGTGAGCATGATAACACATGTTCTAACGTACAACTTAAGTAAATCATCTTACACATGTCTTTCACACATATAATGAAATTATGCATATCGCCACATATAGAAAATCATCACCATCAGCGTATTAATTGAGAATTCAATCTCAAACTAAGTCATAAGGAAATCATCAAGCACATGTTATAACATACCACTTAAATGAATCATCAAGCACATGCATTTCATACATATAATGAAATCGTACATATGGCTAACATGTAGGAAATCATTCACATCAGCATATTAATTGAGAAATCAATCTCAAACTAATCCATAACACCATTTAAGTCAATACGTACTAATACAAGCATTTATACAAACACTTACACTACACACTTAAATCTACATATAGTATGTCGACCCGACGTGCGCATTTAGGCGAATCTCTTCGCCAAACTAATTATGTACCATTCCTAATATCCTAATGCGACGAGAAGCCATGTCAATCACATCAGCAAAATATGCATAAAAACAGTACTTCGTACAAATGACTAAAATGCCCTAAATCTCATATTCTTCGTTGGTTTACGAAACAGGAAACGGACAGCATGTTGTACATGTCAAACGGCGTTGCCGTCGAGAATCTACTATTAAACGACATTGAAAGCTTTGGAAACAGTCAATTAAAGCATCTAAAATCCGCACCTTTTCCTTTATAGGTGAAGTGATTCGAACGGAGCGTATACGCTTCGTCTACGGCGAATAGGGAACCTAATACACAAGATCCATAAGCTACTTCACTATGGAAACAAAGGAACCTCAAATCAACAACTATTTAGGGTATTTGCTTACCTAGAATCGCGGTATAATCGCCGAGAAAGCATTAGAGGTGCGTTGCTTAAGCACGTGCAACACGTAGCACAAGTGGCAGGAAGAACACTCCCACCCTCTCTCACAATCTCTCACCTTTTCTCTCTCCCAATCTAGGGATTTTTGTAATTTCAGATGGGAGAGAGGAATGAGGGTTTCAACCTCTTTTATAAGCTTAAAAACGCCGAAAACAGGCTCCGGAACAAAGTTTACTTAATGCATATCCAATTCGGGGCTGTTTCGGTTCAAAAGATATTTTCTGGTGGTCCCCTGGTCGAATGCGATCGGACTTAAGCTCATGCGTACCAGATCTAGCACGTATTAAGTTTTCAGTCCGGCAGGGTTCGCAGATCGCACGTGGTGGGCCAGTTTCAGTTCAGCGGTCACCGCACGTAGATCAGGGCTGAAAGTCTCATGATATAAAATAGAAATTTCTCCTGATCCGAGGGTGTAATCTGGATGAATTCTGACGGTCAGAATGCTCAATACTGACGCGTCAAGTCGTGTGCCAGATTTGAATTTGAAATTCCAACTGTCCCTATTCGCACTCTCTTCGGTCCGGGCTCAATGAAATAGCCTGTGATTATCGGTTTGACTTGATTTTCGGAATGAGTGTCAAGTCCAGCTAGGCAGTTCTAACGGTCTAAGATAGGAGGTATCGGACTTTCGACGAGCGGTCTAGATCCAATACAAAGATTCAAAGTGGTCCAGAGAACAAACCTGCTTAGAGTTTGATCCGAGGCTTTAGAGCATTATAGCACCATTGGTTCCACTCGCTTTGGGCCTTGTAGAACGTATTTAAAGTGATCAGGGACTATTTCCCAGCTACTTTAGCGTCGCGCTAGCTAACTTACACTTATTTTCCAAAGGAATTAATCCTACGTGATTTCTTTGACTATGGAATTGGGTTCTGAGCGATTTCTCAGGTGTTTTAGTTAACCCATTACCTAAGGACGTCTAATCCCAGATTAGCCAAAATCCGAGGTGTTACAGTATCTTTTTGGATGCTCTACGTTTCGATGAGTGTATGTGATAACTCACTGACCTGCACAATTTGACAGTTTTTTTTGTGTGTTGTATATGGCCATGGATGGGCTAAATACTGATGGTTGGGTCTATGTGCTGGTGAATGGGCTTATTTTTTACTGTTATACTGCTGTTAATCTTGGGTAGCATATATGTTTTTGGATATTTTAATATGATTGGGTATAATTCACTCCTATTTATTGCCATGTTTATATTCCCCATTCTCTCTGATATGGAATGCATGTGATGTTTTGATCATTATTCTATCTACTTATATCACTGCTCTATTTGGTCTACTATGCATACACAGTTTCTGAAAATGATGTCTGATTAAACTGTTTTAATCATTATACATCTGTCTTTTCTATATGTATGCTCTCTAGCTGTTAGTTCTCCCAAATTGCTTTAAACTTTAATCAATATCAACTGGTATACCTTTCTCAATGACTGACAAAAGGGGGGAGAAAAATTCAAATACTTCGAAAGGAAAATTGTATATCTACTTGAATTGTGATACAAGTGTCAGGGGGAGCAGCTGCATCAAGATAAGGAGAGAATGCTGTTAGGGGGAGCAGCTACTGACTTGTGTGTATGTTTTCACTAGACATTGTAAAATTGTGTAAAATACATGTACACATAATTTAAGATGTGTTTGTCAAGATGTTGTTCTAAGGTGTTTTGGTATCTTGTCACGTAATTGATAAAGGGGGAGATTGAAAGTACCCTAGTTTTTCAATTAGCATGAGTGTTGAGTCAATTAGACAAAGAAGCGCCATAAGAAGATCAATCAACTGTCTGCCTTAACCGGATGTGTGACCAAACTCACCATAGGTAAATCTAAGCCTCACATCCCATGTCCCAAAATATTAGGTATATAAAATCCTTAAAATTGGTTAGAATATCATAGGGTTTTTGGGTTAGAAAACTTTTTTACTAAATCAGAAAAACTTTAAGTTTTCTGCCTCTACTGATTTATCGATAGACTGATCGATATAATCGAAAAATGTTGTCGATGTTCTCAATGATCAATCATTACCATCAAAATGAGGATAAAAGATGTCCAGCAACCACATATTCTTCTAGACGAAATTATCGATGTATCTATACCCCTAACGATATCGTCGATATTTGAAACTCGAGTCTATCGAAGTTAACTCGATAAAATCGACAGCGGAGAGTTTGTATTCCTTTTTTGTAACGCCCTGAAAATCAGGGGTCGAGTATAATTTAGCTCCCGAGTTCCAAAACATCACTTATGCAACATATTCAGAGATGGATGTAGGTAGTCTGTATGAGTGCATAAAATATGAAGTAGATTAAGCCAAAACAACAAACATAGTTCAGGGACAGTCTAAGAATGCAAGCGAAAGACTGAAATACATATATAAACCAACATGAGTCCCCAAGATATGTATGCTCTGTCAGGTCATAGTTACAAGTCAAGTCTCAAAATACATATAACAAAATGTGATCAATCGCTACAATCATAGCCCAGAATCCCCCCTAACTAGGACATGGCTCACATGAACTCGCCTGAGAACTGCTTGAACGAGAATGCCTCCTCGTCCTCATTGAACTCCGGCTCCATCTCGCAGGCATCACCATCACCTGCAACTAAGTCAGAGTCTGGTTCGTGTTTAAGCACCATCCCAGAACGTGGGAGTAAGTGATCAACTCAGTGGAACTATACAGCAAAGGTTAACATGTTATCAATTCAATCAAGTAGCAATGATAAAACAGTACAATCAAACATGTCTTAGATACTCTTGTTAATGCAAGAATGGTATGAGGAAATGATGCATGCCCTCACCACAATCTCCCTCTTGCAACATCATCTAACTATCACGACATGAATCACTACTACTGTACTCTACACCAACGCCAACGGCACATGCAGTGCAATGTTATGAGCATGATTACCAAATTCTTATTAGTCCTTTTCATACAGTAGGATTGGGAAGCTAAGGTAATCAATTCTCAAACAATGATCCATCTAAGGTCGTCAGTCCTAGGAAATCTCATACGATATTACTATTCTAGGTTGCCGTAAAGGGCTCGTCACCAATCAATACAGGCCTAGTATACCTTAGATGCTACAAAAAGGCTCGTCGCCTATCCGCAATATTAAGATATGCTAGAGGTCATTACAGAGGGCTCATCACCAATCAGTGTAGGCCGACAGCGCGAATATAGTGTCCCATACCACCATAATTATCTCATGAGTCTAGGTTGCTCACTGGTCACTACGGGGAGGCTCGTCGCCCCGACGGAGGCCAACAACACGACCACGGTATCTCATACCACCATGTCTGGCTCATGAGTTTAAGGGGATCGAGGTACCAAGGTTAACGGGATTTCATTGGTAAGTTTAGTACCCTAGATTCAAATAATAGCATTCAAACATGGTGAACATACATCGGTCAATCGGGTTATTTGACGAACTCAACTAGGACAAGTGCACGTTGAGTTGATCGACATGGAATGCATAAGCACTCCATGTAGCCTAACCACTGTCGAACATCCCAAGTACGACTTGCATTTATCGAACACATCCTGCGTGGCGTTAATAATTTCAACCACCAGTTCGAGAACAGTTACCGATTACCTGGACTGTAATATAGTCTCAATCACGTACAAGCTCAATAATAGACAATTGATTCAGATTCTACATTCATATGAACATGTTATGAAATATAACTTAAACACGAATTTAGTACATGGAGGAAATCATACACACAGTTAACATGAATCCATTAGGCTAAACAATTCATGGAGGAAATCATACTCACAAGTAAGGTAATTGAGATTCATATCTCAACAACCTTAACAATCACACTTTACTGAATACTAACTCATTCAGGCACTTATTCAAACACTTAGACTACACTATTCAACATACATTACGTATGTCGACCATATCGCATATTAGGGCAAATCCTTTCGTCAAGGAGTTGTCGCATATATAACAATCATGTACTAACGACAATAAATCATGGCAATCACAACATAAAATTTCATACGCATACAGACATTCTAACATATACATGAAATACGCTATTTACAGCATAGGTTATACATATGTGTTAGTCAAAATAAATAGTGCATTTAACATGTGTAATAGCGTCCACGTCAAGAATAAATTATTATCTAACATTGAAAGTCTTGAAAACCATAACCTAAACGTATATAGTCTGCACCTTAAGTTAAAAAATACGAAACGAATATGATTTAGACGATAAGTCTTCGTCAACAGCGGATAGGCAACCTAAAACATGAAAGAGATTAGTTACAACATCACTTAAACTATTCTAAGCTCCAAAACAGGTTAGGGTTTGATTAACTTACCCAAAAATAGATATAGAATCGCCGGAATAACGATTCAGATAGGATGGATTGATGTGTAGAGGAACTGGAAAGAATCCCAAGATGAAACACTAGGTTCTCACTTACTTTCTCTCTTTTCTCACTCTTATATTAGCTAGGGTTGGGAATTCGTATGGGACTTGAGAGAGAGGGTTTAAGGCCTTTATATGAGCCCAAAATCGATGAAAATAGCCCTAGGGCCAAGGTATACTTAGGTTATAACCAAATCGGGCTCTTTCTGATCCAACGAAACACTTTTGAAGGTCCTTTTACTAAATGCGGTCGGACTTAAGCTCACTAATATTGGATCTTAGGCAAGTTAAGTTTTCAGTCCGATCGGGTTTCCAGATCGACCGTGGTGGACCAATTTCAGTTCAACGGTCACCGAAACTCGATCAGGGCCACAAGTACCTAGGCATGTGTGGGCCACCTTCCCTGATCCGAGGGTGAATTTAGGTCAGATTCTGACGGTCAAAACTCTTATAAATGACACGCAAGCGACATGACTCAGATTACTTAAATTCATATTTATAAAAATCTTTACTTTCTCACACTCTTCACTTTGGACTCAAGAAAATGGTCTCAGGACATCATTGGGGCTTGATTTTTAAGATGATAGTCAAGTCCAACAAGGCGGTCATAACTATCTAAGTTCATCGCAATCAGACTTTCAACATGCAGTCGAGGTCCGATATAAAGTTTTCGAATGTTCTCGAGAGCAACTGGGTTTAGAGTTGGATCCTAGATTTCAGGGTAATGTAGCGTTAACAATTCTATAGGTTTTGGGTCTTACAGATCGTATTTAAAGTGGTTGGTGCTAAATTCACAAGTAATCTAGTTTAGCACTAGTTAATTCACATTAAATTTCTAAAGATTTGGTTCTAAATGATTTCTACGAAAGGTTATACTTGGACCTATGTATGAATTTTTCTGAGACGTTACAATCTATCTCCCTAAAAAGAAAATTTTGTCCTCAAAATTTGTACCTTCTTATACTCCTCGAGGATTTAAGGGTAGTTCTTCCTAACCTCAGCTTCAGTCTCCTAAGTAGCTTCTTCTTCACTATGATGCGTCCATAGTACTTTTACAAGTGAGATAATCTTACTATGCAATACCGGCTCCTTCCTATCCAAAATACGCGTCGGTCGCAGTTCATAAGTGGCATCCTCGCTCAACTGCACCTGCTCCCATCTGATAATATGTGAAGAATCAGGAACGTACTTCTTCAACATGGACACATGGGATACGTTATGCATGCCTACGAGTGGTGTGGGTAAAGTAAGGTGATACGCTACTACCCCCACTCGATCAAGTATCTGAAATGGGCCAATAAATCTTGACGTGAGCTTCCCTTTCTTACCAAACCGAAGAACTCCTTTCATAGGGGAAACCTTAAGGAATTCATGGTCCCCAACATCAAACTCAAGCAGTCGCCGTCTTGTATCGCTGTAGCTCTTCTGCCTGCTGTGCTGAGAGCAGTCGATGCCTAATAATGTCAATTTTCTCTAAAGTCGCTTGAACCAACTCTAGGCCAATCAGAGTCTTCTTGCCCACTTCTGCCCAACAATGCGGCACTCTACACAAGCGACCATACAGTGCCTCATAGGGATCCATACTAATACTCGATTGAAAACTGTTGTTATACGCGAGCTCTGCATAAGGAAGACAGTCATCCCAATTGTCCTTAAAATCCAACACACAAGCTCGCAACATATCTTCTACCACATGATTTACAAGCTCCGTCAGCCCGTTTGTCTGTGGATGGAACATGGTACTGAACTTCAACTTCACACCCATCGCTTCCTGGATACGAGTCCATAAGATAGATGTGAACCGCGTGTCTCGATCTGACACAATCTCCAAGGGAACTCCATGCAGACGTACAATGTCCTTAATGTACAATCTAGCCAACTCGTCTGCAGAATTTGTAACTCTGATTGGTAGGAAATGAGCTGACTTCGTTAACCTATCAACGATCACCCAAATAGAGTCATGTCCCTTCATCGTCTTCGGCAGTCCAAAGATAAAATCCATGTAAATGAAGTCCCACTTCTATTTAGCTATGGGCATGGGTTGAAATAATCCAGGAGGTCGGCGATGCTCTGCCTTAACCTGCTGACATGTGAGACAACGAGATACGAACTCAACAATATGAACCTTCATATTGTCCCACCAGTACAATCTTTTCATGTTTTGATACATCTTCGTGCTACCTGGATGCATTACAAGCCTCGAACTGTGGGTTGACTCGAGAACCTCTCGTCTCAAGTCAATGATATTTGGGACACATAGGCGGCCTCGATAACGTAAGCCCCCATCCGTACCAATAGTCCACTCGGAGTCCTCATCTGTACCAACCCGCTCCTTCATCTTCACCATAAGCTCATCGTCTGCCTGAGCGTCGATAATCCAGCCATCAATGAGGGGCTGTACACGAACATGTGCAGCGACTTCATATGGCTCTTCTACCCTGAGTTTCTGCTCAAAGTCTCGCACAAACTCCACCATATCCCATTCTACAATCATAAGTGGAGCCATAAATTCTATAATCTTCTTGCGGCTCAACACATCTGCCACAAGATTTGCCTTGCCCGGATGGTAGGAGACCTTGAACTTAAAGTCCTTCAAGGTTTTCATCCATCGGCGCTACCTCATATTCAAGTCTCGCTGAGAGAATATATATCTAAGGCTCTTGTGGTCGCAAAAGAGCTAGAACTCATCTCCGTAGAGGTAATGTCTCCAGAGCTTTAGTGCGAAAATGACAGCTGCCAACTCTAGGTCGTGTGTAGGGTAATTTTTCTCATGCCTCCTTTATTGTCTCGAGGCATAAGCAATCATCCTATCCTTCTGCATAAGGACACAACCCAGACCAACACAAGACACGTCAGTATATATAGTATACTTAACCCCTTGTTTTGGCAATACTATCACAGGGGCGGACGTCAACTTGTCCTTTAGCTCCTGAAAAGCTACTTCAGCCTTTTCATTCTAGGAAAACCTCAAGTCTTTCTATGTTAACTGAGGCAACGGTCTGGAAATCTTGGAAAAGTCTCGAATGAATCATCGATAGTAACCTGCCAGACCCAGAAAACTCCTCACCTCAGTAACTGAACCAGGCTGCTTCCAATCCTGAACCACAGCTTCCTTAGCGAGGTCAACTGCTATATCTTCCTTGGACACCACATGTCCCAGGAACTTGACTTCTTTCTTCTAGAAATCACACTTCTTATACTGTGTAAAAAGATGATTCTCCCTGAGAGTATTCAATACTACTCTTAGGTGCTCCTCGTGCTCTTCTCGACTTGTGAAGTATATCAAAGTATCATTGATAAAGACGATGACGAATCGGAATAGAAATGGCTGAAACACTCTGTTCATCAGATCCATGAACATGGTCGAAGCATTTGTGAGTCCAAAAGATATCACAAGGAACTCATAATGACCAAAACTGATCTTGAACGCAGTCTTCTGCACGTCCTCATCCCTAACGCGTAACTGATGATACCCAGACTACAAATCTAGCTTCAAGAAATAACGTGCCCCCTTCAACTGATCAAATAGATCACCAATACTGGCAAGGGATACTTGTTCTTCACTGTCACCCGATTTAGCCTGCAATAATTAATACATAACCGCAGGGAACCGTCTTTCTTCTTCACAAACAAGACAGGCTCTCCCCAAGGTGACACACTCGTTCCAATAAAGCTTGCCTCTAACAATACATCAATCTGTCTCCTCAGTTCCTCCATCTCACATGGAGGCATACGATACGTCGGCAGGGAAATAGGTGTCACACCGGGCACAAGATCGATAGTAAAGTCAATCTCGCATCGAGGAGGAAGTCCCAAAATCTTCTCAAATACACCAGGAAAATCATGAACCACTGGCATAACTTCCAACGCCGGATCATCAGAACTCTCTAACAAATAAGCATAACTGCTAATACGACAGGACCAACTGACCTGAACTGGAAATGTAAAGACATTGCCCTCAGGTCCGTAGGCTGTCAAAACTTTAACCCCGCAATCAATCTCTGCTCTCAACTTCCTGAGCCAATCCATCCTGAATATAACATCATAGTGACACAGTGGAGCGACAATCAAGTCGACGACCACTGTCCTGCTATCCAAATCTATCGAGTAAGACTCACAGGTCCATGTAATGTCTGAAGAAGTCCCTGTAGCTGTCGTGAGTCTCGCTCCCTTCTTAGGAGCCATAACCAAACCTAGCCGCTTGACTGCAGTGCAAGAGATGATCAAAATAGTGGACCCAGTGTCCACTAATAAGAAGATAGGCATACCTAGAATGTGAGCAGGAACCTCAAAACATGTCGGTGCTGAATCTACCTCGGGCGCCTCAGCTGTGAGTGCATGAACTAGAGCCTGCTGTGGGCGATGCGGTGGAGGTACGATGGGCCGTTGTGGCGGCCTGAAATGAGGTACTGGTGGTCTGAAGGAAGGATGAGCTGGTGTTGATCGAAGGGGTGGTGTAGAAATAGCCTGAGGCATTGGACAGTTGATCCTTTAGGGTGGCGAGAAACCACTATCTCGCATCCTGGAGAAACAAGTCACCTCAGTGTGGCCTGGCTTCTTGCAGTAGTTACACCATACATCAGGTCACCTCACATGAGCAGGAGATGGCAAGAACCTCAACGGTGAATCTATATGAGGCCTCTTACCAAGGAAAGGCCTACTCAAAAAATCAGGTCACGATCTAGGAGGCTATAACACCCCAGATTTTGGCCAATCTGGGATTTGACGTCCTTAGGCAGTGGGTCAATTAAAACACCTAGAAAATCGTTCAGAACCCAATTCCATAGCCAAAGAAACCACTTAGGATTAATTCCTTTAGAAATTAAGCGTAAGTTAGCTAGCGCAACGTTAGAGTAGCTGGGAAACAGTCCCTGATCACTTTAAATACGTTCTACAAGACCCAAATCAAGTAGAACGTATGATTCCATAATACTCTATAACCTCGGATCAAACTCTAAGCAGGTTTGTTCTCTGGACCACCTTGAAATTTTGTATTGGATCTAGACTGCGCGTCGAAAGTCCGATGCCTACTATCTTAGACCGTTAGGACCGCCTAGCTAGACTTGACAATTATTTCGAAAATCAAGTCCAACCGATAATCACAGGCTATTTCATTGAGCCTGGACTGAAGAGAGTGCGAATAGGGACAGAATTGGAATTTGAAATTCAAATCTGGCACACGACTTGAAATGTCAGTATTAAGCGTTCTGACCGTCAGAATTTAGCCAAATTACACCCTCGGATCAGGAAAAATTTCTATTTCATGTCATGAGATTTGCAGGCCTGATCTACGTGCGGTGACCGCTGAACTGAAACTGGACCGCCACGTGCGATCTGCGAACCCTGCCGAACTGAAAACTTGATGTATGTTAGATCCAGTATGCATGAGCTTAAGTTCAACCGCATTCAGCCAGGGGACCACCAAAAATGTCCTTTTAGACTGAAACAGCCCCGATTTGGTTACCCCTCAAGTGAAACTTATTCCCGAGCCTATTTCGGGCAAGTTTGCGCTTATAAAAAGGGATGAAACCCTCATTCCTCTCTCCCATCTGAATTTGCAAAAAAGCCCTAGATTGAGAGAGAGAAAAGGTGAGAGTTTGTGAGAGAAGGTGGGAGAGAATTCCCTGCTGCTTGTGCCACGTGCTGCAAGTGGTTAAGCCACGTGCTCTAATCACCTGGCCGATGATTCCTCCACTTTTTTTGTAATGAAATAACCCTAGAAAGTTGTTGATTTGAGGTTTACTAGGATTCAAAGCTTGTTAGCTGACGTAACTCGTGAATTAGGTTCTCTTATCGCTGTAGACGAAGAGTATACGCTCCGTTCGAATTTACACATCCATAAGAGACAAGGTGCAGATTTTAGACACTTTGATTGAGTGTTTCCAAAGCTTTCAATGTCGTTTAATAGTAGATTATCGACGGCAATGCCGTTTGACATGTACAACATGCTGTCCGTTTCCTGTTTCGTAAACCGGCGAAGAATATGAGATTTAGGGCATTTTAGTCATTTGTAGGAAGTACTGATTTCATTCATATTTTGCTAATGTGATTGACATGATTTCTTATCGCATTAGAATTTTAGGAATGCGTGCATAATTAGTTTGGTGAAGAGATTCGCCTAAATGTGCACTTCGGGTCGATATACTATATGTAGACTTAAGTGTGTAGTGTAAGTGTTTGTATTAATGCTTGTATTAGTATGTATTGAATGAAATGATGTTATGGATTAGTTTGAGATTGGTTTCTCAATTGATATGCTGATGTGAATGATTTCTTACATGTTATCCATATGCATAATTTCATTATATGAATGAAATGCATGTGCTTAATGATTCACGTAAGGTGTATGTTATAACATGTGCTTGGTGATTTCATTATGATTTAGTTTGAGATTGAATTCTCAATTAATTTGCTGATGGAAATGATTTCCTATATGTTGGCGATATGCAAAATTTCATTATATGTGTGAAAGGCATGTATCAGGTGATTTGCTTAAGTTGTATGTTACATGCATAATTTCATTATATGTGTGAAAGGCATGTATCAGGTGATTTGCTTAAGTTGTATGTTACAACATGTGTTAACATGCTCATATGGTGGTATTTCATTTCCAATTCTTTCACATGCTTTGCTGATGTGATTCCACATGTTTGGGACTATACTTAGTCCAGGCAGTCGGTAACCGAGCGAATTCGTGGTTGGCTTATCTTTGTCACGAACGACGCGTCGATGAACGCGAGCCGTGTTTTGGAGTTGGTGGCAGTGGTTAGGCCACACGAAGTGTTTTACGCACTTCATGTCGTTCAACTTGAGATGCGATCGTGCTAGTCGAGCCCGTCAAGTAACCCGACTGGCCATTGTATGTTTACCCTACATGAGTCATAACCGCTTGAACCTAGGGTACTGAACTTACCATTGTAAACCCTGTTAACCATGGTACCTTGATCCACGAAGACTCATGAGCCGGGCATGGTGGTATGGGACACCGTGGTCGAGCTGTCGGCCTACGCTGGGGCCACAAATCTCCCCGTAGTGACCAGTGAGCACCTAGTCTCGTGAGCAGATTATGGTGGTATGGGACACTATATTCTTGCTGTCGGCCTACACTGATCAGGCGACGAGTCCTTTGTAGTGACTGCGAGCGTATTCTGAGTCTACGGGAGGCGACGACCCTTCAGTAGCAGTAGAGTACAGTAGGCCTGTATTGATAAGGTGATGGGGGAGAGGAGCAACGAGTGCGTGCAACAGCCCTGGCAGCCCTTGCAGTGACCTACAAAATATACATCGTATGAGATTACTAGGAGTGACGACCCTAGACACATCGTATGAGATTACTAGGAGTGACGACCCTAGACAGGATCTGTGTTGGGATTGATATAAGGGAAGTACCTTAGTTTCCCAATCTTGCTGTTTGAATGGACTAATAACAACTCAGAAATCATATCACCATTACATTGCATGTGCCTGGAAGATGTGGAGCACTTTAGGGAGTGTGGCATGCCGCGGTCGTAAGATGGTGCCGTATGAGAGAGATCGTTGGTGAGGGCATACAGCACGTCATGTCATATTGCATTAACAACAGTTTTAGGATTGTTTGATTTACTGCTTTACTATTATCGCATGATTGATTTGGGAACATGTTAATCCTTGCTCTATTATTCCACTGAGTTAGCTACTCACTCCCACATTACAGGATGGTGTTTCCGGACACCCACCAGACCCTTTTGTGATTGCAGATGATGGCGCGGCCTGCGAGGAGGAGCCGAACTTGATGATGATGAGGAGAATCCCTCCTTTATGCGTGTTCTGATCGACGGGATTAAAGGGAGGTTGATTAGATACTTTGACACTTGTCATTTTATGTTTTTAGCGCACTCATGTATATTTATTTTGTCTACTTTTAGAGTATACCTGTATGTATATAACCTGGTAACATGTTCACACTCTGGAGACATACAACAGTTTATATGTTATACATATTATCACAGTCTTCTGCTTGTTAATTTAACTGTCTCTGGAGTATGATATGCGGTTCTAGCTTAATCTCACTCATGTTTAATACGTTATCACAGACAACATTCAATCATACATATTTATGTTGCATAAATAACATGTTGGAACTCAGGAGTTGGGTTTTTGCTCAACCTCCCAATTTTTAGGATGTTACAGAGGCATAGTTGCACACATCGGGACAACCTATCCCCGTCCTGCTTATCTCGCAGGGACATGCTCACCAACTCATCATGAGAAGAGATGCTCGCACAGCACATCTTCGATCGAATCTTGGACCGCAAACCCTCAGAAAAATGCTGCAGCTGCAACAGCTGATCACCCAAAATCAAAGGAGCATACCTGCCCATCTCCGTAAACCGGTTCTCATATTCTGTCACCGGCATTCCTCCCTGACAAAGGCGAAGGAACTCACTCTCCTTATCATGTTGGTAAGTGACTGAAAAATATTTCTCATGGAAGTTGGCCTCAAACGCCTCCCACATCCATACAAATCCCTCCACAACTGTGCGGAGAATGCTATCCCACCATAAGCTGGCCTCCTCAAACATGAAGGTGGCAAGCTCAACCTACTCCACCTCGGAACAGTGTAACGGTCTTAGCATCTTAGAGATGCGGTCAATCCAATACTCAGCCTCCTCAGGTCTTTGAGTACCCACAAATATAGGAGGCTGCAAGTACTGAAATCGTTCAAATGTGCTGCTGGCACTAGTATTCCCAGCTGGGTGTAAAGGTGAGGCAAGTGGAGTCGCCCCCATCGACTGAGCAAAGATACTAGCCATAGAGGATAAGAATTGTTGCTGTTGCTACTGCATCAATAACATCATCTGCTCTAGCCTATCAGGAGGTAGAGCAGACTGTGATGCATAAGGCATCGACGCAGACGCATAGTTCTGCTCAGAAACTGAAGGTGTGACAGGAGGCACTACAGTAGGTGTCACAGGAGGCGGCCTAGTAGTAGGGCTAGCAGCCGGCTGAGAATTCGGCATAGGATCAAAACGAGATGGGCCCGAATGGGGGTCCATATGGCTATCACTCAGGGGAAGGACCCCATCAAGCGACTCACCCAGAGAGAGACAGGCCGAAGTCCTTGAGCCCTTAGGTGGCATACCCTAAATACAACAGAGGGTGCAACCAATGAGATTAGGCATTCACACAGGCCATCCACATAGCATTCACTTTACAAGCCAAGGAAATAACATGCATTTCATTTAATAAAATTGTCACAATACATGATGTGCAGCATTACATGAATCGCGATGGAGAAAGCATGTGAGCAAAACAACTAAGCTTCAAACAATAAACTTGAAACACTAAATAACTACTAAACTACTAAACAACTACTAAACCACACACAAGAACAAGCAACAACAAACAAATAACGACTACATAAAGGACTATTTCGCAGAATCTGGCAATGAAGGAGGGACACTCTTATCTTGCAGACAACACAGGATCATCTTTAAAGTGCGGGTTACTTTCCTGAACTTGTTCTTCACGTAGCCCCACAGATCCATAATATCCTGCCAAAGAGTGGCCTAGCCCTCCTCAAGCCTAACCAAATGGGCTTCTCTATCAGCCCTATCAAGATCATGCTCTTCAGTTGCAGGAGGAGGACTCTCATCAGTATCTTGAGCCTTCTTTTCTTCTTCGTCCTGCTCTTCTTGCTCTTCTATCTTTACTTCACCTTCTTCATTGCTCTCCTCTTCTTCTTCACTTTCTGACTCATCTTCACTCTCCTCAAGTAGGGCTTGTCGCTACCGAGGCTCAATCTCCATCTAATTGAGAGTAGTCTCGGTAATGTAATGGACTGGCGTTAGTAATTTTGCCCCAAGTCTATAGCCAAACTCAAGTGCAATCCTGCATATGAGTCAGTCGAACGGGAGACATTCAGTCCTTCTATTCGAATGTACGATAAGGACTATCTGTCGCAAGACATATGTAGGCACACAAAGCTTCTCTCCCTGCCCCACCCGATATAAGAAATCCACCATCAGGCGCGTGCACTCACTGCGGTTGCTTCACCTGGGATAGACGTTGAATGTACAGATGTGGTGAAGCAAATGGAAGTCATCTGTCATATTTGTCACTAGAAGGCTTCTGTTAGACTGCAATTTAACCAAACGACCACAGAGGAACCATGTGTGAAGATCCCTCTCATGTGCACTATTCAAATTCTTCTCGCTTGCATGAACCTCGTCGAGTGGCACATTCAGAATCTGAGATATCAAAGCAACGTCAACTGTGGCCACCCGATCTCTTCTGACTGGAATTCTAAACTACAAGGGCTCCAGCGTTAGATCTCGAATGTGGGTGTAAAAAGCTTGGACAGTACCCACATTAGCACGACGCTCACCCTCAAATAGCGAACCTCACTTGGCTTCAACTAGACTCTCGAACAACAAGAACTCGCCAAATAGCCGCACATCAACATGAGCTTCAAAAAGGACCCTGCGGCCTTCAAAAACATCATGAGACAACTCCGCCAACAAGGTCCTCCCTATGGGAGCTTGGGGATCTAGATCCCACTTCGTCTACAATTCATGAGTGGCGCTTGAACTAGCGGCGGCACCTCTCAGCCTTCTAAAACGGGTTGGGCGACTAGGCCCGACTTCATCTACAAGGGCTCTTTTCTTCCCCATGAAAGAAGGATGAAGGAAATGGAGAATAAGTCCACAACAACCTCCATGAAAGCCATGGAAAAGTGAAGAAAAGGAAAGAAAGGAATGAGATAGTTGGATCTCCACGGATTTGAGCCTCAAAAGAGGGTGTAAAGGCTCAAATGAAGGGTATTTAGAGATTCAAAATGATAAAATAGGATGGGTTACTAGGTTTACACAAATTTGGGACTTAAAATAAGGATTTAGGAGCTCAAATCAAAGGAAATGAGAGGGTTGGAAGATGGGTATTGCTGAGAACGGTGGAAGGATGTATGGCTTGAAGAAAAATGAGGAAAATAGTGATTGGAAGGGCGATTTGAGAGGGAAATGAGATGTTTTGACGAAAAAGGAGAGCTTAGAGGTGGGTTTTGTGAAGGAAGGAGATGTTTGGGGGGGGTTTTAGATGAGAAACCGTGGACTAGTGGGCCCCACTAGACCCCTAAGGGCATCGGCCCGACGGCCCGTCCCAACCTAGCCCGCGGTCTCTGGACCTCTGGGCGAGGGCTCGCCCCTCCGAAGAGGTCCTCCCCCTAGGTCCAAAATGATGTGGGTCCTACCCTGGGTCTCCCTAAAATAGCCTCGATTAGGCCCTTACTCCAGTGCGGCTCGTTTCGGGTCATTTCAAAACAAAATTGATACATATGCATATTTACCAATTTCTAATGGCTGAAATGGGATGAAACACGATCTAAACCCATCAATTGATGGTTTAGAAGTGATTTGGGGTCGTCTTGTGTGATCAGGAGTGTGCACGGAATCGATCTCGGCGATCGTTTTCAATAAACTTCTGCCAATAAACAAAACTGGGAGTCCTAAACCGGTTTCTATATTTTTTTCTCACACCTTCCTATGATAAAGTGGCGTTAGCGTGCATTGTGTGACCATAACCCAGGTCGAGTTTAATCCAGATCATGCTCTAATACCAACTTGTAACACCCTGAGAATCGGGGGTCGAGTATAACTCAGCTCCCGAGTTCCAAAACATCACTTATGCAACATATTGAAAGATGGATGTAGGTTTTCTGTATGAGTGAATAAAACATGAAGTAGATTAAGTCAAAATAGCAAACATAGTTCAGGGACAGTCTAAGAACGCAAGCGAAAGACTAAAATACATATATAAAATAAAATGAGTCTCCAAGATATGTATGCTCTGCCAGGTCATAGTTAAAAGTCAAGTCTCAAAATACATATAATAAAATGTGATCAATCGCTTCAATAATAGCCCAGAATCCCCACCAACCAGGACATGGCTCACATGAACCCACCTTAGAACTGTATGAACGAGAATGCCTCCTCGTCCTCATCGAACTCCGGTTTCACCTCGTAGGCATCACCATCACCTGCAGCTAAGTCAGAGTCTGGTTAGTGTTTAAGAACCATCCCAGAACGTAGGAGTGAGTGATCAACTCAGTGGCACTATACAGCAAAGGTTAACATATTATCAATTCAATCAAGCAGTAATGATAAAGAAGTACAATCAAACTTGTCCTAGGTACTCTTGTTAATGCAAGAATGGTATGAGGAAATGAGGCATGCCCTTACCACAATCTCCCTCTTGTGACATCATCTAACGATCGTGGCATGAATCGCTACCACTGTGCTCTACACCAATGCCAACGGCAAATGCAGTGCAATGTTATGAGCATGATTATCCAGTTCTTATTAGTCCTTTTAATACAGCAGGATTGGGAAGCTAAGGTACCTCCCTTATATCAATTTCCAAATAATGATGCGTTCTAGGGTCGTCAGTCCTAGGAAATCTCATATGATATTACTATTTTAGGTTGCTGTAAATGGCTCGTCACCAATCAATACAGGTCTAGTATACCTTAGATGCTGCAAAAAGGCTCCTCGCCTGTCCGCAGTATCAAGATATGCTCGACGTCACTACAGAGGGCTTGTCACCAATCAGTGTAGGCTGACAGCACAAATATAGTGTCTCATACCACCATAATCGGCTCACGAGTCTAGGTTATTCACTGGTCACTACGGGGAGACTCGTTGCCTAGTATAGGCCGATAGCACGACCACGGTGTTCTATACCACCATGTTCGGCTCATGAGCCTTAGGGGATCGAGGTACTAAGGTTAACAGGATTTCACTGGTAAGTTTGGTACCCTAGATTTAAACAATAGCGTCCAAATATGGTTAACATACATCGGTCAATCGGGTTATTTGACGAGCTCAACTAGGACAAGCGTACATTGAGTTGATAGACGTGGAATGCATAAACACTCCGTGTGGCCTAACCACTATCGAACATCCCAAGTACGACTTGCATTCGTCGAACACTGAGCGTGACATAAATAATTCCAAGCACCAGTTCGAGAACAGTTACCGATTACCTGGACTGTAATACAGTCCCAATCACGTACAAGCTCAATAATAGACAATTGATTTAGATTATACATTCATATGAACATGTCATGAAATATAACTTAAACACGAATTCAGTACATGGAGGAAATCATACACACAGTTAACATGAATCAATTAGGCTAAATAATTCATGGAGGAAATCATACTCACAAGTAAGGTAATTGAGATTCATATCTCAACAACCTTAACAATCACACTTTACTAAATATTAACTCATTCATGCACTTATACAAATACTTAGACTACACTATTCAACATTGTAACACCCCAGATTTTTTCCAACCTGGAGTTAGACGTCCTTAGGTAATGGGTCAACCATAACACCTTGGTAACTTCTCAAAACTCAATTCCAAAGCCAAAGAAATCATTTAGAACCAAATCCTTTAGAAATTTAACGTGTAATAACTAGCGCTAAACTAGATTACTCGTGAAATTAACACCAACCACTTTAAATATGGTCTGTAGGACCCAAAACCTATAGAATTATAAGCGCTATATTACCCTAAAATCTAGGATCCAACTCTAAACCCAGTTGCTCCCAGGAATACTTTGAAACTTAGTATCGGACCTTGACCGCACGTCGAAAGTCTGATAGCGATGAACTTAGACCACTATGACCGCTTAGTTGGACTTGACTATCACCTCAAAAATTAAGCCTAAATGATGTCCTGAGACCATTTCCTTGAGTCTGGAGTGAAGAGTGTGAGAAAATATAGATTTTTTAAAGAAATTAAATATGATTTTAAGTAATCTGAGATGTGTCTCTTGAGCCTTATTTCTAAGCGTTTAGACCATTGGTTTTTATCCCGAATTTATCCTCAGATCAGGGAAGGTGGCCCATTCATGTCAAAGCACTTGTGACCCTGATCAAGTTTCGGTGGCCGTTGAATTGAAACTGGTCCACCACGGATGATCTAGGAACCTGATCGGACTGAAAACTTAGCTTGCTTAAGATCCAATACTAGTGAGCTTAAGTCTGACCACATTTGATAAGAGGACCTCCAGAAGTGTTCCGTTGGATCAGAAAGAGCCCGATTTGGTTATAACCTAAGTATACCTTAGCCTTAAGGTTATTTTCATCAATTTTAGGCTTATAAAAAGGCCTTAAACCCTAGCTCCCAAAACTCATACGAATTTTCAACCCTAGAAAATTTAAGAGAGAGAGAAGAGAGAGAAAGTAAGAGAGAACTTGTTGTTTCTCCGTGGGATTCTTCCCAGTTCTTCTACGTATCGATCCTGCATATCTGAATCGTTATTCCGGTGATTCTGATTTCATTCTTGGATAAGTTAATCAAACCTTAACATGTTTTGAAGCTTAGAATAGTTGAAGTGATGTTGTAGCTAACCTATTTCATACCTTAGGTAGCCTATCCGCCGTTAATGAAGACTTATCGTCTGAATCAAATCTATTTCACGTTTTCTGGTTTAAGGTCGGACTATATACATTTAGGTTATGGTTTTCAAGGCTTTCAATAATAGATAATGATTTATTCTTGCCTAGGATGCTATTACACATGTTAAACGTACTATCCATTTTGAGTTACGTATAAGTATAACCTATGTTATAAATCGAGTATTTCATGTATATGTTAGAATACCAGTACATGTATGAAATTTGCTGTTATGATTGCCATGATTATTAGTCATAGATATGTGATTGATATGTATGCGGCAACTCTTAGGTGAAAGGATTTGCCCTAATATGTATTGTAGTCGACATACGTGATGTATGTTGAATAGTGTAGTCTAAGTGTTTATAAAATGCCTGAATGAGTAGTATTTGGTAAAAGCATGATTTGAGGATATTGAGCTATGAATCTTAATCACCTTACCTGTGTGTATGATTTGCTCCATGAACTGTTTAGCTTAACTTATTCATGTTAATTGTGTGTATGATTTCCTCTACTGTATTTATGTTCAAGTTATATTTCATAAATATTCATATGAATGTATGATATGAATCAATTGCCTGTTATTGAGTTTGTACGTGATTGGGACTATATTATAGTCCAGGTAATCGGTAACCATCCCTAAATCAGTGGTTGAGGTTGTTTTCACCACGCAGGATGTGTTCAACGAATCCGAGTCATGCTTGGGATGTTCGACAGTGGTTAGGCCACACAGAGTGCTTATGTATTCCATGTCGACCAACTCAATGTGCGCTTGGCCTAGTTGAGTTTATCAACTAACCCGATTGACCGATGTATGTTCACCATGTTTGGCCACTACTGTTTGAATCTAAGGCACCGAACTCACAAGTGAAGATTCCGTTAACCTTAGTACCGTGATCCCCTAAGACTCATGAGCCGGACATGGTGGTATGGGACACCGTGGTCCAGCTGTCAGCCTATGCTAGGGTGACGAGCCTCCCCATAGTGACACTATATTCGCGCTGTCGGCCTGCATTGATTGGTAACGAGCCCTCTATAGTGACCTCGAGTATATCCTGACACTGCATATGGGCGACGAGCCTTATTATAGTATCTAGGATATAACTAGACCTGTATTGATTGGTGATGAGCCCTTTGTAGTGATCTATAACCGTAACATCGTCTGAGATTTCCTAGGACTGACGACCCTAGAATGGATCATTATTTGAGAATTGATATAAGGGAGGTGTCTTAGCTTTCCAATCCTACTGTATGAAAAGGACTAATAAGAACTTGATAATCATGCTCATAACATTGCACTGCATGTGTTGTTGGCGTTGGTGTAGAGCACTGAGGAAGTGATTGACATGCGCGACCATAAGATGAAGATCACAGAGGGAGATTGTGGTGAGGGCATGCATCATTCCCTCATATCATTCTTGCATTAACAAGAGTATCTAGGACATGTTTGATTGTACTGCTTTATCATTACTGCTTGATTGAATTGATAACATGTTAACCTTTGTTGTATAGTTCCACTAAGTTGATCACTCACTCCCACGTTACGGGACGGTGTTTGAAACACCAATCAGTCCCTATTTTAGTTTCAGATAATGGTGATGCTTGCGAAGCAGAGTCAGACTTGATGATGTTGAGGAGGATTTCTCCTATGTGTAGGTTCTGATCGACGGGGTTACAAGGTTACTGATAAGCTGCCAATACACTTGGTATTTTGCATTTTATTTAAGCACCCATGTATATTCTTTTTTTTTTCATTTTTAGAGTATACATGTATATAATTAACTTGGTAATATGTTCACACTCCGGAGACTTACAATAAACTATACATTTTATATATTTATCACAGTCTTCTGCTTGTAAAATTTAACTGTCTCTGGAGTAAAATATACTATTTTAGTCTAATCCCACTCATGTTTACTGCACTAATATGAACAACATTCAATCATCATTATCTATGTTGCATAAGTGATGTGTTGGAACTCGGGAATTAAGTTTCTGCTCAATCCCCGATTTTCAGGGCATTACAAACATACATTACGTATGTCGACCATATCATATATTAGGGCAAATCCTTTCGTCAAGGAGTTGTCGCATACATAATAATCATGTACTAATGACATTAAATCATGGCAATCACAACATCAAATTTCATACACATACAGACATTCTAACATATACATAAAATACTCTATTTACCGCATAAGTTATACATATACGTAAGTCAAAACAGATAGCACATTTAACATGTGTAATAGCGTCCACGTCAAGAATAAGTCATTATCTAATATTGAAAGTCTTGAAAACCATAACCTAAACGTATATAGTCCATGCCTTAAGCCAAAAAATGCGAAACGAATATGATTTAAATGATAAGTCTTCGTCAACAGCGGATAAGCAACCTAAGACATGAAATAGATTAGCTACAACATCACTTAAACTATTATAAGCTCCAAAATAGGTTAGGGTTTGATTGACTTACCCAAAAATGGAATTAGAATCACCAGAATAACGATTCAGATACAATGGATTGATGCGTAGAGGAACTGGGAATAATCCCAAGATGAAACACTAGGTTCTCACTTACTTTCTCTCTCTTATATTAGCTAGGGTTGAGAATTCATATAGGACTTGAGAGAGAGGGTTTAAGGCCTTTATATAAGCCCAAAATCGATGGAAATAGCCCTAAAGCCAAGGTATACTTAGGTTATAACCAAATCGGGCTCTTTTTTATCCAACTGAATACTTCTGAAGGTCCTTTTACTAAATGCGGTCGAACATAAGCTCACTAATATTGGATCTTAAGAAATTTAAGTTTTCAGTCCGATCAGGTTTCCAGATCGACCGTGGTGGATCAGTTTCAGTTCAACAGTCACTGAAACTCGATCAGGGCCACAAGTACTTAGGCATGTGTGGGCCACCTTCCCTGATCCGAGGGTGAATTTGGGTCAGATTCTGGCGGTCGAAACGCTTATAAATGACGCGCAAGCGACACGAATCAGATTACTTAAATTCATATTTAATTTTATAAAAATCTTCACTTTCTCACACTCTTCACTCCAGACTCAAGAAAATGGTCTCAAGATATCATTTGGGCTTGATTTTTGAGGTGATAGTTCAATCTAATAAGGCGGTCATAACTATCTAAGTTCATCACAATCAGACTTTCGACGTGCGATCCAGGTCCGATACGAAGTTTTCGAATGTTCTTGAGAGTAACTAGGTTTAGAGTTAGATCTTAGATTTCAGGGTAATGTAGCATTAACAATTCTATAGATTTTGGGTCTTACAGATTGTATTTTAAGTGGTTGGTGATAAATTCACAAGTAATCTAGTTTAGCGCTAGTTAATTCACGTTAAATTTCTAAAGGATTTGGTTCTAAATGATTTCTATGAAAGGTGATACTCGGGTCTATGAACGGATTTTTTCAAGATGTTACATTTTTTTTAAAGAAAATCATGAAGTCCTTCGATATATCAAAGTACTCCTTGATATATTCGAAATTCAAAAATTGATGATATCGGAAGGCCTTCGATAATATCGGTCTTGGACACAGTTTTCCAACAATATTTTTGGTATTTTTTTATCTTGGATCGAGGGTCACTTGATAGAATCGATATTCGAATATCAATGTTATCTTGGCTGGATTAATTACATCGAGAAAGGACATAAACTGTGGAACAAGCTCACCAAAATTTTTTTAGATTTATCGATGCATCGACACAACTATTGATATCATCGACATTTAAATTCTAAAGATATCAAGTGTACCTCGATCATATCCTTGACCTGAAAATTTCAAAGGCAATGTCTCTCCCATTTTCAAATGTTGAGGAATCGATCCTCGTGTCGATGAAATCAGAGTTCAAAATCTGATGAGATCGATGCATGTTTCGATCTCCTCAAGCAGTTGGTAAAAAGTTTCAAAAGCATATGACATTGGAGTTTGTGTCATCGAGCGGCCAGTCGATGCAATCGAGAGTATACGCTCGATGATATCGACCCTGATGGATAATATTGAACTCTGTCATAAATGTGATTGTTTTATATCTATTGGAACTTTTTGCCTATATATAGAGAGCTTGTCTTTTGTTGCTGGCAGAGAAAGAAGAGAGTGCTTTTATGTGTTTAACCTTTGATCATTTACCCAAAGTCCTTTCTCTCTAGGGATTTCATCCTCCAATCCACCCTCATTATTGATATTCAATAGTGTGGATTGGGGAATGAACTTTAGCATTCAAGGATCCTCCAGCTACCAACTTAATGACAAATCATTAAGTTGGGATGCCTTAAATGCATAGATGATTAGATCACTCTATCTCCTTTATAGGAAAATATTTAAGAGTAGGATTCCATCATAACCTTGACCCAACCTATCACCATGCATTAGTATATCTTCTAAGTTACGGTTCAAGGAAGCGAAAGATTCTTCATCAACAAAGGATGAGATCTTCAACAACGAGCTAAAAGGGACTCGTCTGCTTATCTGTAAGTTATCAGAGTCCAGAGGACCTTTGTGATCATCCCTTTATAAGATTGGGTCTAAGGTGTTTCTCACACCTTGCAAGTCATTTAGGAGGCCTCCGGAGGTAGTGTACGTGGTGGGTGCATTGTGTTGACCCTTGCTCTGTAGAGAGCATAAACATTTAGGGTCTTGTGGAAGATCCTTGGCTAGTGTACCTAAACGTGAGTGCGTTGTGTTGACCCTTACTCGTGAGAGCATAAATAGTCAGCCTAGGTGTAGGTTATAAAGGTTAAAGGTGAACCTGATTTAAAACCTTGGGTTTAGGGTGAACTGTGTGAAACCTCCTTAGTGAATCCGATACACTTAAGGGTTGAGTGCGGTTACCGGGAAAGGAGTAGACAAGTAGTCGAACCACTATAAAAATGACCATGTTTGAGATTGTTATTGTCTTTCATTTGTTTATGTGATTTCCTTAAATACTTTCATATCTGATTATCTGAGATCACACCTCAAACACATGCACAGTCATGTCCATCATAAACTAGTTTGTATATTGTTCATCTCTTAAATAGTTTGTGATTGGATCCTCTACTGGGCTTGGAAGCCAGTAAAGTTGCTATTGAGTAATCATAATATATGCTTGTTATAAGGATTAGAGTAATAGGATTTTAAATTGTTATAAAATTATTAAAAAGTCTTAGTCATCCCCCTCTAAGACATATTGGCATATTCCTACTTCAACTAAAGCGGTCATTTCCACAATTTCAGATTTTTTTGGTTGGGGTTGGGGGATTAGGTAACCTAATCAGTGTTTTCTCAGTTTTGTGCAAAATTTTTTAAAATTTTCAATGTTTGTTTGAAAAGTGATGAATTGTAAACTTAAGAATGCTTTAAGTATGATAAGATAGAGTTGAATCTTGAATTGTTGGAGTCTAATCATCTAAGTAACTTATCACGTAAGTTCTTGCACTCAATTGATTAAGAGGTAATCTGAATATCATGTTAATGTAAATTATAAGACACATTACACTCAATCTACCTTCTGTAAGATGCACTAGAATTTTAATTATTAGTATGTAAATCATTGATAGATGGTAAGAATCAAGTCCGGAGGATTTTATCCACCTTAAAAGAAGAAAAAAAACCAGTTCAAAAAATAGGAGATCGACAGAGAGGTCATAAAAAAATTGAAAAAACTGGAAAAGAATGTGAAAATAAAAAGAATGAATAAGAATTGACTGTCGATATAAAATCAAAAATTGAAAAAATAAGGAAAAATGGGATAATTTTGGAATCAATACTTGAGTTTCAAACTGATCTTGAAGTGATGAGCATAGCTAAGATGATGAATTGATAATAGTCGTGCGAGAAGTAAATTGACTTTCACTGAGCACATTGAAAAACTTGATATATAAATTATGCTTTGATTTAATAGACATAAAACTTATTTGATTGGTTGCTTATGTGATTTGGTTCTAGGTTTTTAAAATCTCACTTTCGTATCTTATTTCTACCTATTCATCCTTGAGTGCACAAAAGATTGTTTCATGAAAAGGATTTCTGACATTAAGCATTGAAATTTATTTTTCGCATACTTTGTTCAGGACTAGTAAAATGCTAGTTGGGGATTGTGTTGAGGGTCAAATATTGTACATTATCCCTCATTTATTACTTGGTTTTATGAACATGATAATGCTTAATGTTCTTTTTAATCATGTTTGTGTTGTGAGGTGAATTTAAGAGCTTAGTTTGAAAAGGATGCTAAAAGTATGGATTTAATGCTCAAGAATCACCAAAGTAATGATGGATCTTATGAAATCAAAAATGAAGAATTCACATGCCAAAGATCCAAGAAAACCAAGTGATGAATGAAGAGAATTGAAGACTTGAAGTGAAGAAAAGGAGCCCTAAAAAACTGCTTGCTTTGACTAGTCTAGGCCCTCCTTTGACCAGTCTAAGGCTCCTGCTCGACTAGTCGAAGATTCCTCGACTCGAGCTCTAATAATGAAATAATCTAATTTCTCGTCATCCTCGACCAGTCGAAGGTGCCTTTGACCAGACGAAGGTTTTCCTACGACTCGTCTAAGGTTATGCAGACATCACACGGACTGCATAAATTTGAGGCAACTTTTGAATTTTTCCAAATTGGTGAGAAAGTTAGAGTTATAAAACTATAAATAGGAGTCCCTGTGATGTTCTTAGGTATCTTCTAGGATTTAGAGAGTAGAGAAAAAGTATGAAAAAGCCATCGCCGAGAGCTTTTCTTCCTTTTCCTTAGTGATTTTTATATTTTTCATAAGAGATTTTTACTTTGATCATGTCTATAGTTGGCTAAACCTCTTAGCTAGGGATAAGAGCTGAAGCATGTAGCATGATTAGATGTTTCTTTTACTTCGATTCATGTTTATGTTAAACCTTCTTTAATTCTATTTTGATTTTAAAGGAATAATTTCAGTTCTTAATGGTTTATTGTGGCTCAAATTACAGTAGATCTGCAATAGCTTCAAGTATCTTCTTTTCCTGATTTTAAGATTGTGGGATTGGTAAATCCTATTGTCATCCATCATCTCATGGGCATGTTTTGGTGATGGAATCTCTTCCGATTATCATAATTCTCCTCCATTGAGAATTAGGTCAAGGAAAGTTCATATTGATCTTAATTGTTTATTTTCAAATTGGATATGATAGGACTCCAATTCCAATCATGCGAATCAAGGGGGCTCCCAGATCTCTACAAGTGGATCCTTGAAAACCGTAGTTACCACCTTTGAATTTGCTAGTTTTAATCACTTTAATGATAATTACTCTCTCAATTAATTCAGATTTAGATTTACATCTTCTTCTAGTTCTAGTTACTCTCAGAAGACGCACAAGTTCAGTCCCTGTGGATTCAACCTCAGTCTTACCGAGATTATTGGTACATCGCGACCCTACACTTAGGGTTGTGAACATTGACCATTCTCAAACTCCCCGCCGTGATCACTCCTTATATGATTTATACAATATACTCTCTCATTTTAGAGTCATTTTTCCATTACCAGGAATTCATCAAATGCATCAGATTCTTCCCAAAAAAAAATGACCAAAATGAATCTAGAGTAATCATCTACCCCTACTAGAAACTATCTTTTTCTATTATGGCTCTCAGCTTTAGTGGGACCCACTAGATCCATATGCAACAAGTTAAGTGGATTGGAAGTTGCTATAGTGGTTGTCTTTTTATGTCAAACCTTTATCTGTTTGCCTTTAAAAGAATCACAACATATAATCTTCTCTCTCTTTCGAATCTTAGGAAGACCTCTCACCAATTTTTTTGAGTTTAGGTTAGCCAAGTTTTAGTAGTGGACATGTCCAAGCCTTTGGTGCCATAGCTTGGACTCATTATTTACAGCCATGTGGCATCTTGTAGTTAGAACAATTCCCCACTACTTTCAATTACATAGAAATTATCACTTGTGCGAAGACTTTTCATAATGAATTTTATTGTAAGGTCTAAGATCTTGCACACATCTTTGGAGAATGTGACCAAGTGTTCTTTATCATAGATTTGGGAAATACGAAGGAGATTGTGTTTTAATCCTTTTACACAAAAAATCTTCAATCTTGGGCAATACAGGGCCAACTATTGTTCCTTGCCCAATTATCTTTGCGGCACTCCCATCTCCAAATGTGACTGACCCACCATCAAATTCTGAATATGTACAAAAGTGTGTTTGGTTACCTGTCTTGTGTCTAAAGCAACCACTATCAGGATGCCACTTTGAACTACTACCTGCTTTAAGAGTGGTATGAATTACTAAGTAGTTGTTCTCATTCTTTATCACCCATTTAGTGACAATCTTCTTTGGAGATGATACTTTATCTTCTCCTTGAGGATATTTGGATTTCTCGTGTAACTGAAGCAAATTCCCATGTCTCATTAATTCTTCGGTTTTTCGATTCAGTTGAGCTACCTGATTTAGTAGTTTCTCCATCCTTTTTGTCATCTTGGGTGGAGTAGGATATTTCCTTTCTTCATTTGGTGTGTATTTTGAAGGGCTCTTTGGTTTTTATATTGTTATTCCGGTGGATTAAATGTACTAGAAAAGTTCAACTCGGAAGTGGAGTGAGACTTACCAAATGTAAGACATTCAAACTTGTAATGTCCGAAGTCTCCACATGAATGGAAAATAAGAGTGTTTCTTGTGTTGTTTCCAGATGCAACAGTTTTCTTAGTCATGGGTGGTGCGGGAAAAGAGTTCGATTTGCAAATTTCATAGCCTAAGCCTCTCCTATCCTTTTGATTTCTTCCCATTCCTAGAAGTCTCTCTAGTTTTCATTACTTTGGGAGAACCTATGACTAAGTTCAACAGATTATTTTGATTTTTCTGCATCTAATCTCAGTTTATGATATTCAGTCTTTAGAAGCATATTTTTAAATTCTATATGTTTAATTTCTACATTTCAGATGTGAGGGATGTTGTTGTCCTTTCAAGTTTGTCATTTTTCGCATGATATTGCTGAAGATCACTTATCAAGTGAGTATTGATTTCTAGAGTTTTATCTAAATCTTTTTGTAACTGTTTGTTTTTTCTTTCAGCAATAACAAGTTTTTTAAGGACACTAATGTTATGGATATAAAGTTGATCATAAGCATCATGTATGTTTTCCTTTTCTTCTTCTTCTTCTTCTTCTTCTTCATCATCATCATCTGAGGAGAATGTCTCTTTGGTTTGTGGTTCATCCATTTCCTCATTATCCTTTGGATTGGGAATGACCGTGGAGGTGAAGGCCATAAGTATTTTTAAATACTTTTGGTCTCCATCACTTTCAGAATTGCTAGATTCAGAATTTGATTCATCGGTGTCATCACATGTGGCTTCCATAACCTTTCTTTTTTATTTCTTAGCAGAACATTTAGCGGATAAATGCCCATATTTTCAGCACTTATAACATTGAGGTTCATTGGACTTTCTAAAAGGTTTGCCTATTTGATGTTTGTTGTCCAAACGTTTCCTCTTATTGTTGTATGGTTTTCCACAGTTCTTGTTGAAGAATTTTTTGAACCGTTGAGCCAAGAGAGCCACTTCCTCATCAATATCTTCATTTTCACTTTCCTCTTCCTATATTGCAGTTATGTTCTTAGAGGCCTTGAGAGCATTATTTTTGGATATTGTGGGTGGTTTTAAGTGTAGTTCAAAAGTTTGTAGTGAACCAACTAGTTCTTTTACTTTGATTTCATCGATATTCTTACATTCTTCAATCGTAGTAACTTTGGAGGTAAATTGTTCTGGTAAGGATATCAGAATTTTCCTACAGATTTTGGATACTAGAACTTTCTCTCCTACTAGTCCACCCATGGAGTTACATATGATATTTGGCTTTGTGAAAAAATCCATGAATGTCTCGTGTTCTTCCATCCTGATGTGTTCAAATTGTGATGTTGAAAGTTGCAGATTAGATCTTCTTACAATGCTAGTTCCTTCATGGGTTGTTTTTAATAGATCCCATGCTTCTTTTGAAGTTCCACACATGCTAATTTGATTAAATACTTCTTGTGAAACTTCATAGTAAATAGCATTCATAGCTTTGGCTTCATAACTTTTCTTTTCTTTATCAAAAGTACACCACATCCTTTCGATTTAGGTTTGATGATAGTTGTACCATTTTCGAATACTACATGATCAATAGGTGGTACATATCCATTCTCAACTATTTCCTAAACATCATGGTCTAAGGATTGTAGAAAATAGTGTATTATTGCTTTCTAGTATGCATAATTTGAACTATCAAAGATAGGTGGTCTAGAAATTGATGATCCCCCTCCTTTGGCCATAATTCCAACTTCAGTCAAGATCTCTCTCTAGGTTGTTTAACTCTTTAAAAGGAACCCGCTTTGATACCAATTGAAATAGCGGTAGAACTGCTATAGTAGAAGTATGAAATTAGTCAAAGTGTCCTAAAGGGGGATGAATACAACTTTTCAAAATTTCTAATCTTAATATCTTATAGTGTTTACTATTTCAAAATTAGTTTAGTAAGATTATAAGAGAATCATTCACATTCATATTCTAAAGCATTTTAAGGATCCAAGTTTAACAGAACATAAATGATGCATATTTAAACATATCAATTAATCAATCCAAATATACTAGAATCATCACAAACACAGCGATATATAGTGGTTTGGCTATGTGCCTACTCCACTCTCGGCGGACTCACTCCACATTAGAGTGTAGCAGATTTCACTATCTCATGATTTTAAATTATGTTAACCATAAACCTTCACAAGTTACACAAGGTATTGTCTACACAAGACAAATATATCCTACACAAGGAATTGCCTACCCAAGGCAACCATACATGCCTACACAAGGCAATCAATCATGCCTACACAAGGCACAATAGATCCTATACAAGGACTCTATGTATATTCTCTCGTCGATGGCCTGTAAAAAACTCTTGATAAGATCGTGAGATACAACCTAAAAACCAATCCTACACAAGGAAGGATCCTCATATTCTATAGACTCTAATGACTTACTTGAAAGTAGGTGAGCCCCTTTTCTAGCATATGATGAAGATTATCTCCGTTGATGATGAAGAATCCTCAGCTCTCTTGAACCGCAACAACTGTAGATGTTCCCAATGCAAGTCGCTGGAGTTGGGTCATGGTATTTAGAGGAATCTACTCTAATGATTATTGGTCTTTTGGTGACAGAGAGTTCCATGGTATTAGGCATTTAAGAGATTCCAGCACAACGATTTGTCATTAAGTGGGTTATTAGAGGATCCTTGAATAGTGAAGCTCATTCTCCAATCCAATTTATTGATTGTTCGTTGATTGCATTTAAGAAAGGGTTGAAGGATGAACTTCCATGAGAAAAAGGATTTATGATTTTAGGTAAGCAATTACTCTCTCAAAGCTCACTCTTTTTCTCAATCCCAACTCAGAAACCAACCTTTTGAATATAATGGAAAAAATCTCAATGGCAATAAAATGGGTAAATTCTTTCTGCATTCGATGTCATCAAACATCACCTTCGATGTCATCGAGTGACAATTTGATGACATTGGGATTTTAGCTAAAAATGTTTAAGGCTTGCTAGACACTTTCCTATCATTATTCGATGTCATTGAACGTAATTCGATGTCATCGAACTTTGAATTTTAATGTCATAGAATGGAGTTTGAGTCCTCGAATTTTTAAGTGATTTTTCTCTAGAGCTTGCTGGACATTTTCTTATCTTTATTTGATGTCATTGAACAATGTTTGATGTCATCGAAATTTGAATTTCAATATCATCGAATGGAGTTCGAGTCATTAAATTTTTCTAGTGATTTTCATCCTGAGCTTGTTGGACATAAGTTGCTCAATTCTCGATGTCATCAAATGTTGATGTTCGATATCATCGAACGTTTGTTCGAGTCATCGAATTTTCAAGTGAGTTTCAACTTGAGTTACTGGACATCCGAAGTGACTAATTCGATGTCATCTAACACGTGTGTTCAATGTCATCGAGACATGTTCAATGACTCAAAAATTTGGTCCAGAATGTTGTTTGGATGTTGAATACTCTTATTCAATGTCATTGAGTCACATTCGATGTCATCGAACATGTGTGTTCGATGTCATCAAGATGTGTTCGATGACTCGAAGTAAGTAGAAAACTTTGAAAGATTTTTTATATAATTTTTCAACTTATTTTTCTATTATCTAATCTATACAACATATTTTCATTGTAGTTTTTTGAATAGATTAGAGTGTTTTAATGGAGTTTATATACCTAAGGTGTTTTGGTCATGAGATATGAGGTTTAAATTACCTTTGAAGATCTTGATCCATCCACTTTGTTGATTCTGCATCTTGTAGTTCTTTCATATGGGGCTCATTGAACTATTTTACTCAACCTTCACATTAATTAACAAATAAGGGCACTTTTACTAAGGACCCAGAAGAAATTAAGAATGATAGACTTAGCAATGCTCCACTTGGGTTAAAATCAGAACCTCAAAGTAAGCCGAGTGCGCCAATCCCTCAATGGTTGATTGCACAAAAACCTCTCTCTAACTCTCAGGATATTTTAAAGGTGCTTAAGCAAGTGAAGGTCAATTTTCCTCTATTGGATGTGTTAAACAAATAACTTCATATGCCAAATTTTTGAAAGATCTATGCACTACCAAAAGACGGCAAAACATACAAAAGAAAATCTTTTTGAAAGAAAAAGTGAGTGTCATCCTCAAGCAAGATGTGCCACAAAAATACAAAATCCCGGTAGCCCAACACTCACTTGTGTAATTGGGAACCACTGGATTGTGCACACACTTCTTGACTTAGGGATGAGTGTTAACTTGATCCCTTACTCGGTTTACGAACAATTAGGTCTAGGAGAATTAAAATCCACCCGAACCACCTTACAACTTGTCAATCGCTCAATTCGTGTACCAAGATGGATGATTAAGGATATGTTAGTCCAAGTTGATAAATTTTACTATCAAGTAGATTTTATTATCCTAGATACTCAACCCATCATAGATATGTGCACTCAAATATCCGTCATTCTTGGTCACCCATTCCCTGCTACATCAAATGCTATCATTAATTGTAGGAATGGAATTATGAATATATCTTTCAAAAATATGACATTGGAGCTCAACATCTTTTTCAATATGAACAAACAATCATAGGATGATGACGATACCAATGACATTACCATGAGCGATTCTTTGGTGGAAGATAGAGCATTGTTGACTCTATACTCTGACACTCTAGAGACATTCTTGGCCCACTCCCCTGATTTAGATGATGACATGATTAGGGAGATGAATGTCTTTCTTGATGCTACGCCAATATTTGAAGTTAGTCGATGGAGGCTATAATTTGAGAAATTGCCCCAAACCAATGTAGTGCCTCTACCATCTAGCCTCAAAACAACGAAGCTAATGGTGATTTCTTCCCACCTAGAGAAAGAATAAGAGAATATGCTTATTTTTACTCTCATTCAGCATAAAGGAGCCCTTGATGGTCAATTGTGAACCTCAAGGGAATTGATTCTTTGATTTGTACTCACTACATTCATCTTAAGAATAATGCGAAAACCTCTTGACAACCACAACGTCGACTCAATCCAAATATGAAAGAATTGGTTAAGCCTGAGGTGCTTAAGTTATTAGATGTGGGTATAATATACCCTATATCCAATAGTCAAAGGGTGAGTCCAAAGCAGGTGGTTCCTAAGAAGTCTGGAATCACCATCGTAGCCAATTTCGACAATGAACTTGTACCAACTAGAGTTACCGCTAGTTGGGGAATGTGCATTGACTACAAAAAATTAAATACCATCACAAGGAAAGATCACTTTCCTTTGCCCTTTATTAATCAAATTTTGAAAAGGTTAGTTGGTCACTCTTACTATTGCTTCCTTGACAACTATTCAGGGTACAACTAGATTAAGATAGCCCTTGAAGATGAAGAAAAGACAACATTCACATGTCAATTTGGCACCTTTGTTTACCGAAGGAATCCATTTGAACTGTGTAATGCAACCTCCACTTTTCTGCAATGCATGTTGAGTATTTTTTCTAACATGGTTGGGCAATATTTAGAGGTCTTCATAAATGACTTCTCTGTCTTTGGTCCATCTTTCAGCGAGTGTTTGAAAAATCTTAAATGTGTGTCGAAGCGATGCGAGGAAAAGAATTTAGTTCAAAATTGGGAGTAATGTCATTTCATAGATCCCAAGGGAACTGTGCTTGGGCACATAATTTCATCCAAGAGAATGGAGGTAGACAAGGCTAAAATTAATCTTATCTCTAACTTACCTCTACCCAAGAGCGTATGTAACATGTGATCCTTCCTAGGACACGCCGGATTCTATAGATGATTCATAAAAGACCTTAGTCATCTCTCTCATCCTTTTTGAAATCTACATCAAAAGGATGTATCATATGAGTAGACTGAACAATGCCAAGAAGCTTTCACTAAGCTTAAGGGCATGTTGACTATCGCACCTATTATACAGCCACCCGATTGGAGCATCCCTTTTTGAGATTATGTGCAATGCATCCAACTATGCTATTGAGGCAGTGTTAGGCCAGAGAAAAGAAAAGCCCTACATTATTCACTAAGCAAGTAGAACTCTAAATTTTGCCCAAGTGAACTACTCTACTATGGAGAAGGAACTCTTAACCATAGTGTTCGCTTTAGAAAAGTTTATGTCCTACCTGATCAGACCATGCAGCGCTAAAGTACATTCTTTCTAAGATGGATGCCAAGCCTCACCTGATAAGATGGATCCTCTTACTTTAAGAATTTGATATTGAAATATGAGATAAAAAAAGGAGTAGAAAACATAGTGGCTAACCACCTTTCTCGACTTGACCTCCCTGATTCCCTAGAGCCAACACCGATAAATGACATGTTCTCTAATCAAAAATTATTTAAACTCTCCAATTAACTTGGTTTGCTAACATTGCAAAATATCTTGCTACGGGTTTCACGCCAACATATTGGACTGCGCAAGATAAGAAAAAATTCTTCACAAGGTTTGTAAGTTTTTCCGAGATGATCCTTATTTATTTAAATATTTTTTAGACCAAATTTAAAGGACATGTGTGCTAGACAATGAACATCAGAGTGTCATTTCCTTTTTTCACTCTCAGACCTATGGTGCTCACTTTTCTAATAAAAAGACCATGGCCAAAATTCTGCAATGCGGCTTTTACTGGCCCACGATGTTCAGAGATACTCATGAGTTTTATAAAGTATGTGAGTATTGTCATAAATTGGGAGGGTTATCCCATCGAAATATGATGCCTCTGAACTCCATTCTTATCATTGAAGCATTTAATTGTTGGGGCATTGATTTCATGAGATTATTCCTCTAATTCTTTGGAAATATTCACATTTTGTTAGTAGTAGACTATGTCACTAAGTGGGTCGAAGCGATCCTATGCTGGAATAATGATTATAAAAAGGTCATTCGATTCTTTTAAAAAATATCATTTCCTAGTTCGAAACGCCTCGGGCCATCATTAGTGATGAAGGTTCACATTTTTGTAATAGGTCATTTGAGGACTTAATGAAGAAATATGACATCTCTCATAAAGTGAGTACTTCATACCACCCGCGGACAAGGGGACAAGCCGAGATTTCCAACAAGAAAGTTAAACAAATTCTAGAAAAATGGTTAACCCTGACTGTAAGGATTGGTTAATTCGCTTGACTGATGCCTTACGAGCTTACCATACAGCTTTTAAGACCCCATTGGAATGTCTCCTTTTGGACTCGTCTATGGGAAAGCTTGCCACCTACTTGTGGAGCTAGAGCATAGAGCCTATTGGGCTATTAAAAATTTAAACTTTAATTTGGACAATGCTGGCTTGTTGCGCAAACTTTAATTAAATGAACTTGAAGAAATCCAAAACAACGCTTATGAGAACTCGAGAATTTATAAGGACAGGATGAAGGTATTCCATGATAGGATTATCCTTTGAAAATCATTCATAACTGATCAAAAAGTCTTTTGTACAATTCTCGATTACATCTTTTTTGGATAAACTTCGATCTTGTTGGACTGGTCCCTTCATTATTACTAATGTCTATTCTCATGGGGCCGTCGAGATAAAGAAATCGACGAATGACAATATTTTCAAAGTAAATAGACATCGTTTCAAGAAATTTATTGATAAGTTTGATTCAAAAGACATCTCCATACCTCTGACTGATCCTGTGTACCAGGATTGACCTCCTAGTCTGATAGAGGTGTAGTTAGGTTTACTGCTTTCATAGGATTTAGGATTATGATAGTTTAATTTTAGTTTGTTTAGTCTTCGTGCTAACTCATTTACAAGTTAAGAACTTTGGAAAAGCTACAATTCTCCTTCTTCAAGTATTATCTTCTCATCACTTCTCATTTCTTTTCATTGTCTCATGTTCATTGCATGCTCATATGTTTTACATTGAGGACAATGTAGGTTTTAGGTTGGGCGTGTGGATTAGGTAAACTAATCAGTGTTTTCTTAGTTTTAAGAAAAAATTGTGAAAATTTTTAAATTTTCAAGCTAAAAACATGTTTGAGAAATGATAATTTGTGGAATTAAGAATGCTTTGAATATGATGATAAGATAAGAGATTGAATTTAAGATTCCTCAAGTTTAATCAACTAAGTAAGACCATCTCTTTAGTTCTTTCATTTAATCGATTAAGAGGAAGCTTGAATATCATGTTTATCTAGGTCACAAGCCAATTTCAAATTGCTTTTTGTGAATTGTACTAGAATTTCTCATTGATAGATATTGATAATTAAGTCTAGAGAATTTTATCCACCTTAAAAAGATGAAAAGAACTAGTTAAAAAATAGAGAGATCGACAAAAAGGTCATATATGATGAAAAGACTAGAAAGTAATGAAAAGTTTGAAAAGGATGAATAAATAAAAGAGACCATCAATATAAAATTAAAAATTTTAAAAAGAAGGAAAAAGTGATAAGTTCAAAATCAGTACTTGATTATTCAATAAAACTTGAGGTGATGAGCATAACTAACATTATGAAATAGTAGTACGTTATGGAAAGTAAATAGAATTCACTAAGCACATTGAAAATCTTTTATATATGAACTTATGCTCTTAAATGATTGATAAAGAAACTTTTTAATTGATTGCTTATGTGATTCGGCTCTAGGCTTTCAAAATTTCACTCTCTTCTTTAAATTGTAGTCATTCATACTTGATTGCACAAAAGATTCTTTTCTGAAAGTGATTTGAACATTGAAGATTGAATATCACTTCACGCATGTTTTACTCGGGACTAGGAAAATGCTAGTTAGGTGGTGTGTTGAGTGTGAAAAATTGCATATTTTTCTATTTAGACCTTAGTTTTATAAACATGATAGTGCTTAATTAATCGAATTATGCATGTTTTCATGTGCGAAGTGATTTCGAGAGTTTAAGGTGAAATTGATGTCAAAAGGAAGATTTATGCTCAAAAGATTATTAAATGAAGATTTGGATATTTGAAAGTCATTAATGAAGAATTCTCATGCCAAAGATCCAAGAAAACCAAGTGAGGAATGAAGAAAATCAATGATTTGAAGTGAAGAGAAATTAAAGAAATCCTACAATTGTCCTTAAAACAAACATATTCCTGAAAAAATATATTCTGAAACTCCAAGTATATTTTGAGAAACTGCACAGAGTGTATAAATTTGAGGCGGTTTAAAGTTTGAGTCTATTTTGAAAAACTGCGCAGAGTGCACAAATTTAATGTAGTTTATAGATTTTTCCAACTTTATACGAAAGTTAGATTTCCACAACTATAAATAGGACTCCCTAGGATGCAACAAAGCATCTTCTAGGGTTTAGACATGTCTCAAGGAGCATACAGTAAGGTGAAGTAGCCGTTAAAGCATTTTTCTTCTTTCCTAGTTTATTTTTCATGCTTTGTTTAAGAGATTTGGTTTCAATCATGTCTATAGTTGGCTAAACCTCTTAGTTAGGGCTAAGAGGTGAAGCTTATAGCATGTTTAGATGATCATCTTGCTTTGATTCTTATTCTTATTGAAACTCATTGATTTCTAGTTTGATATTAAAAAAATATTTTCAATTTTTTAGGATTTATTATGACTCAAATTGCAATAGATGCTGTGATAACTTTGGATATCTTCTTTTCATGTTTTGAGATTATCATATTGGAAAATCTTGTTGTTCACTGTCTACTGGGCATGGTAGGGTGATGTAATCCCTTCTAATCATCACAATTATCTTCCATTGAAAATTAGGTTAATGAAAAGTTCATTGAGAAGAGAATTAAATCAAATCTAAACCTTTTATTGACCTAATTCTCAATGGAGGAGAATTGTGATGATTGGAAGGGATTCCATCACCCTACCATGCCTAGGAGATGATGGTGAACAATGAGATTTACCAATTTCACTATCTCAAAATAGGAAAAGAAGATATCCAAAGCTATCACATCATCTACTATAATTTGAGTTACAATAAATCATAGAAAACTGAAAATATTCCCTTAATATCAAAATAGAAATTAATGAAGTGTAATAAGAACAAGAATCAAAGTAAAAGAAACATCTAAACACGCTACAAGATTCACCTCTTAACCCTATCTAAGAGGTTTAACCAACCATAAACATGATTGAAACCAAATCTCTCAAACAACCCATGAAAAATAAACTAAGGAAGAAGAAAAACTCTTTGTCGGCTGCTCCACCCTTGTGTATGCTCCTTGAGACCATTCTAGAACCTAGAAGATACTATGGAGAATACGAGGGAGTTTTATTTATAGTTGTGGAACTCCAACTTTCACATCGAGTTCAAAAAATTTAAAAACTGCCTCAAATTTATGTACTCTGCATAGTTTTCCAAAATAAACGTAGAGTTTAAACCGCATCAAATTTACACACTCTACACAGTTTCCCAAAATAGACTTAAAGTTTCAGAATATGCTTTTTCAGGATAGTTTCAGGAATATGTTTGTCTTCAGGACAATTTCAGGATTCCTTTTCTTTCTTTTTTCACTTCAAATTTTTGATTCTCTTCATTCCTCACTTAGTTTTTTTAATCTTTGGCATTAGAATTCTTCATTAATAACTTCCAAATCTCCAAATCTTCATTGAGTAATCTTTTGAGCATAAATCTTCCTTCGGACATCAATTTCACCTTAAGCTCTCGAAATCACCTAGTACTTGAAAACATGCATAATTAAATTGGTTAAGAACTATCATGTTTATAAAACCAAAGTATAAATAGGAAAAAATATGCAATCTTTCACACTCAACACACACCCTAATCAACAATTTGTTAGTCTCGAGCAAAACATACGTGAAGTAATCTTCAATTTTCAATGTTCAAATCACTTTCAGAAAATAATCTTTTGTGCAATCAAGTTTGAATGGGTATAATCTAAAGAAGCGAGAGTGCAATTTTGAAAACCTAAAGCCGAATCACATGAGTAATCAATCAAAAAGTTTCTTTATTAATCATTTAAGAGCATAAGTTTGTATATCAAAAATTTTCAATGTACTTAGTGAATTCAATTTACCTTCCATAGCATACTACTATTTCATAATGTTAGTCATGCTCATCACCTCAAATTTTATTGAATAATCAAGTATTGATTTCGAACTAATCAATGTTTCCTTCTTTTTCTAATTTTTGATTTTATATCGATGGTCCCTTTATTTATTCATTCTTTTCATACTTTTCATTCATTTCCAGTCTTTTCATCATACATTACCTTTTTATTGATCTCTCTATTTTTTTAATTAGTTCTTTTTATCTTTTTAAGGTGGATAAAATTCTCCAGACTTAATTCTTAATAATGATTAATGATACACATACTAACAATGAGAAATTCTAGTACAATTCACAAAAAGCAATTTGAATGTGGCTTGTGACTTAGTTTAACATGATATTCAAACTTCTTCTTAATCAATTAAATGCAAGAATTTAGACAATAGTCTACTAGGTTGATTAAACTCCAACAATTTAAAGTTCAATCTCCATCTTATCATCATACCTAAAGCATTCTTAATTCCACAAATGATCATTTACCAAATATGTTTTTTTCTTAAAAATTTAAAATTTTTACAATTTTTGTTCAAAACTAAGAAAACATTGATTAGTTTATCTAATCCACACCCCTAACCTAAAGCCTACATTGTCCTCAATGTAAAAGATATGAACATACAATGCACATGAGACAATAAAAAGAAATAGGAAGTGATGGGAAGATAATACCTGAAGAATGAGAATTAAAGCTTTCCAAAGTTCTTAACATGTAAATGGGTTAGCATGAAGAATAGACAAAATAAAATCAAACTATCCTAATCCTAAATCCTATGAAAGTAATAAACCTAACTACACCTCCATTAGACTAGGAGGTCAATCCTGGTACACAGGATTAGTCAGAGGCATGGACATGTCCTCTGAATCAAATTCTTAATAAATGGCTTGAGACGATGTCCATCTACTTTGAAAAAATTACCATTTGTTGATTCTTTATCTTGACGACCCCATAAAGATAAATAGTAGTAACAATGAAAGAGTCATTCCAACAAGATTGAAGTTTTCCCAGAAAAATATGTAATTGAGAATTGTATAGAAGATTTTTATTTTTATTTTTATTTTTACATATGTGAATTATTTCTAAAGGATGTTCTGATCATGAAACACCTTCATCCTATCCTTGTAAATTCTCAAGTACTCGTATGCATCGGTCTGAATTTCTTCAAGTATATTCAATTAAAGTTTATGCAGCGAACTAGCCTTGTCCAAATTAAAATTTAAATTTTTGATAGCCCAGTATGCCTATGTTCCAACTCTATAGGCAAGTGATAAGCTTCTCATAGACGAGTCTAGAGGGAGACATTCCGATGGGGGTCTTAAAAGTTGTACAGTAAACCCATAAAATATCAGTTAAGTAGATTGAACTATCCTTATAATCAGGGTTAACCATTTTTTTAGAATTTACTTTATTTTCATATTGAAAATCTCATCTTGCCCCTTGTCTGTGGGTGGTATGGAGTGCTCACCTTATGAAAGATGTCATATTTTTTCATTAAGTTCTCAAATGGCCTATTACAAAAGTGTGAACTTTCATCACTAATGATGGCCTAAGGTGTTCCAAACCGGGAAATGATGTTTTCTTTTAAGAATCAAATCACCATTTTGTGATCATTATTCTGGCATGGGATCACTTCAACCCACTTAGTGACATATTCTACTGTCAATAAAATGTAAATATTTCCAAAGGATTGGGGGAATGTCCCATGAAATCAATACACCAGTAATCGAATGCTTCAATGATAAGAATTGGGTTTAGCAGTATTATATTTCTATAGGATAATCCTCCCAATTTCTAACAATACTCACAAGCTTTGCAAAACTCATGAATATCTTTGAACGTAGTGGGCTAGTAAAAGTCACACTACAGAATTTTGGCTGTGACTTTTTTAGCAGAAAAGTGACCACCACAGGCATGAGAGTGACAATAGGAGATGACACTCTGATGTTCATTGTTTGGCACACATCTTCTTAGAATTTGGTCTGGGCAATATTTAAACAAATAAAGATTATCCCAGAAGAACTTGCGTACCTCGGCATAGAATTTCTTCTTATCTTGCGTCGTCCAATATGTCGGTGTGAAACCTGTGGCAAGATAATTCACAATGTTAGAAAACTAAGGTAATTGGGAAAGTTTAAACAATTGTTCATCAGGGAACATGTCATTTATCAGTGTTGATCCAAGGGAATCAAGAAGATTAAGCCTAGAGAGATGGTCAGCCACTACATTCTCTACTCCCTTTTTATCTCGTATTTCTATGTTGAACTCTTGGAGTAGAAGGATCCATCTTATCAAGTGGGGATTAACATCATTCTTAGAAAGAAGGTAATTCAGCGCCACATGATTAGTGTAAATGATGATTTTGGATTCGATCAAATAGGACCTAAATTTGTCCAAAGCGAACATTATGGCTAAGAGTTCCTTCTCCGCAGTGGAGTAGTTCACTTAGGTCGAATTTAAAGTTCTACTTGCATAATGAATCACATAGGGGTTCTTCTCTTTTCTCTAGCCTAACACCACCCTAATAGCATAGTTAGACATATTGCACATAATCTCAAAAGGTACGCTCTAGTCAAGTGGTTGCACGATAGGAGCAGTAGTTAACATGCCCTTAAGCTTTGAAAAAGCTCTCTGACAATCTTCACTCCACTCGAATGGTGTATCCTTTTGAAATAGATCACATAGAGGATGAGAGAGATGACTAAAGTCCTTTATGAATCATCTGTAAAATCTGGTATGTCCTAAGAAGGATCGCACGTCACATATGCTCTTGAGTCGAGGTAGGTTAGAGCTAAAATCAATTTTTATCTTGTCTACCTCAATTCCTTTAGACGAAATTATGTGTCCAAGAACAATTCCCTTAGGAACCATGAAATGGAACTTCTCCCAATTCAGAACCAAATTCTTCTCCTCGCATCACTTCAACACATGTTTAAGATTTTCTAGACACTCGCTGAAAGATGGACCAAAGACAGAGAAGTCATCCATGAAAACCTCTCAATATTGCCCCAGCATGTTAGAAAAAATACTGAACATGCATCATTGAAAAGTGGCAGGGGCATTACACAATCCGAATGACATCTTTCGGTAAGCAAAGGTGTCAAATAGACATGTGAACGTTGTCTTTTCTTGATCTTTAAGGGCTATCTTTATCTGGTAAGGAAGCAACAGTAAGAGTGACCAGCTAGCCTTTCCAAAATTTGATCAATGATGGGCAAAGGAAAGTGGTCCTTCCTTATGATGGTATTCAACTTTCTATAGTCAATACACATTCTCCAACCAGTAATAACTTTAGTTGGTGTGAGTTCAATATCGGCATGGGCTACGATGGTGATTCTGGACTTCTTAGGAATCACCTGAGTTGGACTCACCCATTGATCGTCGGATATAGGGTATATGATACTCACATCCAACAACTTAAGTACCTCAGCCCTAATCACTTCTCTCATGTTTGGATTTAATCAAGTTGTAGATGTCGGGAGGTTTTCGCATTATCCTTGAGATCAAAGTGTCAATTCCCTTAAGGTCCGTAATCGACCATTTAAGGGCTCCTTCATGCTTAATGAGAGTGGAAATAAGCACACTCTCCCATTCTTTCTCAAGGTGGGAATAAATCACTGTCACACCCTAGACTCAGTCACCTGACTCACAAGGAACCCAATGGCTAGTTCTGGCCACAACAGCCTCCGTAGTACCCCATTCTAGCTCCTGAGGCAGGTTCTGATCTTGAGATCCTACAAGGAGGATTTTTATAAACATATTACTATTTCCAATACGAGCATACCCAAGATCATAGCAAGTACATCTCAGAAATAACAAAGGCACACATCATAAAATCCACCATAAATTTGAGCTTTAATACAATGCTGAAGGGAAATACATCTGATGATAAAGGGAAGAAGGGATAAGATCTTCAACACTGGGTCCTCAACTCAACTCCTATCCAAGCTCTGCTACTAAGACGTTGACCTAGGATCTCTTGCATGCATCAATCGTGCATAAGCTTATTGAAAGCTTAGAGGATAGTGAAAGTGTGTGACAATGGTGCGTAGAATAATAATAAGAGGTACAGAAGGGAAATATGATCAATGATAATGCCACAAGCCTAACCAAGGCTGACATGAATGCAAGAAGCCATACCAAGGCTATACAATACAATTGAGTACTGGGCGTCATACCAAGGCTATGCAATATAAGGCTTATACAGCCGATGCAAATGCAATGCGAAGCGATGTCAATGCTTATAACCAGTCCACATATCCCATATAGTTCCATCATGAGGAATACCACCGGGGTCTGATGCACTACAGGATGACTGCCACTGTCAAGAACACATAGTGAATGAGTGTAAGAGACCACACTACCTGCCTATAGATAGTCATTCACCAGCATAGCTCGATGGTAGTGGACCCATTCACGAGCTAATCAAACTCAGCCTAGTCATGCCCTCTCACTCAAGCAGATAAGGCCACATCCCATCTCAACCGACTACACGATAGTGGGAGATGCGGCCTAACGGTGTAAGGCACTTGGGCGCTCATGATTTCCACTCGGTCACAGCGTTGAGGCATCTTCAAGTAACATTTTAGGTGTCCACATACAGCCATCCACGAATACCCCTGTGGATGCAAGGCCCAGATGAAACGAGAGCAACAATATCCATGAGATGTGATGCCAGATGCATTAGTCACGCATAAAAATCATGCACTAGCTCCAAGCACACAATGTGCACGAGAGGGAAAACTCCATCCCTTTATCGTATCAACTCAATGACCACACACAAATGCAATCCAAACACTCCATGATGCATATGGGTCATGAGGGTGAAAAAGGTACGCCACACGATGATGATGACATGGAATACACTCACTTTTAAGGAGGGACTAGGTCTAGATATATAGATATGTACTCTAAGGAGCAATCCTCTGGTGGGGCCTGCTACTTTGGGGTAGTCCACAAGCTAAGGAAGACTAACATAAGTCTTAAGAGGATTAAACAGTCCTAGCAAGGGTCCAAGGTGGGCCTTCAACCATCGATAAAAACCCTATGGGCCTACCTTAGGGCTACCAAGGAGGACATATAACCTCAACTGGGTCCCAAAAAGGCAGCCCACTGCTACACGAGAATGAAATAAGGCACAAGGCCTAAGGAAATCCATGGCCTAGTGGGTTACACTTAAAGCCCAACACATATGCAATATGGTGGGCCCTTAAGTAAGGTTTGGGCCCAGCCATGAAGGTCACAAATTTAGATATTGTGGTGGGCCTAGTGGGCAGCCCAGTAATCCAACCATGTGGGCAATTTCTATGCCTTATCCAAGTGAGTTGGGCCCCACAACTTGGCTCAGGTAGAAGGTTATTTTGGTGGGCAACCAACGTCCCAACTACTTGCGCATTATGGCCCACAAACCCATCACAATAAGTGGTGAGATACAACCCAAAGATCAAGGGACCTAAGTAGAATATTCCAAGATAAATGGGCCTACCAAGGCCAATCAAAACTATGAACATAGATCCAAAAAAAAATAAAAATCCAATGGAGGTGGGCTTCTAAGCATACATAAATGAAGCCTAAAAATACCTCAGAAAATGACAATTTTATGTGCATAATCCAACGTTAATCTGGTGAGCCATGTTGACCCATAGTAGGCTACTAGGGGCAGCCATTTTGGGCTCATTGCTAAATTTCTAGCCCGCATATATTTTGGGCTACTAGGGCCTAGCAATAATTAATATAAATTAGGTATATGTTCCCTGGTGGCCCACACATATCTCTATGGGTCCCACCAGATGGGAGGACTCGATTACACACATAAAACATGTGGACCATGCTACTGGACTAGAAGTCCAGCAGTAGTCTAATGGGCCTGGGCATCCCAAGGTGAAGGGTCCTATGGGCCTAGGCAATTGACCCAAAAACACATTAAATTAGGTCCCAAAAATGGAAAATTCTTAGGGAGGTGAGTCACGTCCCACGTGGACCATAGACGGATGAACAACGGGGTAATAAATACATCAAGATGGGCCCACAAGGGGGGTGGACGGTTCCTGACCATGGTTAGACGTCCCAACCTTGTGGACCGGTCCAGCCCTGGCCACTAAATGCACCGGGGCGCGTTGGCCTCGAAACTTGGTAGGTGGGTCCTACCATAGGTGGGCCACCTATCTATAAAATTTCAATTTTTTTAGAATAGGAGAAGTATTTTAATTAATTTTTTAAAAAAACAGACTGTCCAGAAAATCTGTTTAACCTAGGCGTCCCAGCCTGGTGGCCAATCCAGCTCTTTCCACGATGTGCACAAGGATCCCTTGGCCCTAAAAATTTATAGGTAGGTCCTACCATGGGTGGGACACATCTTTATAAAATTTTAGAATTTTTGGATAGTAGAAGTATTTTAATTAATTTAAAGAAAACAGATTATCCCCAAAATCTCTTTAGTGAAGATTTCAGACAGGCCCTGATTTGAGCTTCCAATAGGGTGGATTAGAGGCCTTTAAAAATTGGAGAAAAATAGTTTTTATGTCCCCTAATATGTAACTATAAAGTGGGGTCCATGGATGTGACCCACCAGTGGAAAATTTATTTTATATTTAAGGAATTCCATACTAATATGTTGTTGGCACAGTGCAAAAATTACTAACTAACCACTTTAATAGACTAACCACCTTTAGGACCTCACTTTGGCCACACCTTTGGGACCTCAATCAAGGTCGGATGGGGCTGAAATTTGGTAGGCTTATAGGTGGGACATAGGTCTTCAGGAATCATCTATTGGATGGCATCAAAGTACCCACCAAAAGATCAAAAATAAAACCCCAAAATGGTCCAGAATCTATCCAGACAGACTGGACAGTAACATATACTTCACAAAAGTAAATTGCAAACATACATAAAATGGGGATTTGACCCCTAGAAATCATGGTGTGGTCCACCCAAGTGGGCCCTACAAATATCCAAACCATCCTATCATGAAAAATAAGCTTGCATACACCCCTTTTGTGCATTTAGGGGCCATACGTTCAATGGGAGGGACTGTGAAAACGTCCCCTCTCTATGGATGGTTGGGATCTTGTTGGTCCACAAGGTGAGCCACACATAAGATATCATCTAAATCATGGCCATTAAGTACTAGTTACCATTGATTCGGGGTAGAATATGGTCCACACCCGTGATTAGAACCGTTTATCTAGCTAGTGAGCCACCCAGTGTGTGTGTGTGTGTGTGTGTGTGTGTGTGTGTGTGTGTGTGTGTGTGTGTGTGTGTGTGTGTGTTATGTATATATATTGTATTATTTAATATTTGAATATAATTACTAACATATTATATATTTTATATTAAAAATCATTTATCAATTAATAAAATATTTAATTGGTAATATTATATATATTTTTTCTTTATAAATATCATTAATAATATTCCAAGTGTACTATAGTTAATTAATGTAATAATCTTGTACATTCATCATAATAAATATTAGTAAATAATATCTTAGATTATATAATAAAAATATATTTACATATTTGTTTAGTATAATGCATTAATAGTCATAGATAAGTATTTATTTACAATCATTAACTTTTGTAATGTATTTTCATGATTATATATGCATATATTAGTATAATAAAATTAATTTTAAGAGATATATATATTTTTTTTATATAGTATAATACATTAGTATATAGTTAAAATTAAAACATGTTAATGTTAATTAATATACATTGATTATATATTAATGTGTTGGTATACAATTTGTTTTATATAGTTTAAATAATATGCATAATTTAAATAATTTAAGTAACATATGTATTATTACAAATAATTATAAAATTAGTTTGTATTATGATATATATATATATATATATATATATATATATATATATATATATATATATATATATATATATATATATATATATATATATAGACACACACACACAATTATATCACATTTTAAATGAATTATTTGGTCTTCCCAGTAACACCCGAGTACTAAAAAGTACGGGGTGTTACATTTTAGGATTCATTTTCTTCACTTCAAGTCTTCGATTCTCTTCCTTCATCACTTGGTTTCCTTGGATCTTTGGCATGTGAATTCTTAAATCTTGGTCTCCTAAGATCCATCCCTTACCTTGGTGATCTTTGAGCATCAAATCTATGTTTTTAGCACCTTTTTCCAATCCTAGCTCTTAAACTCACCTTGCAACATAAACATGATTAAAATAGGACATTAAGCATTATCATGTTCATAAAACCAAGTAATAAACGGGATCCAATATGCAATATTTGACCCTCTACAGGTGATATTATACTTGATTTAAGGACACAAGTGGAATCGGAGTCCTATCTTATCCAATTGGAAGAAGAGACGGTCAAATCTCTAAACTTCTCATGAATCTAGTCATCAAAGAAGTAGAATTGGGAAGATTGGAAGGGATTCTGTCACCTAACCATGCCCATGGGATGATGGCAAACAACAAGATTTACTGATCTATCAATCTCAAAATAGGAAAGGATGACATTCAAAGCTATCGCAGATCTATTGTAATTTGTCACAACAAACTATTAAAAACTGAAAATATTCCTCATAATCAAACTAGAATCAGAGAGAGTTCAACATAAACATAAATCAAAGTAATAGAAACATCCCATCATGCTACAAGCTTCACGTCTTAGCCCTAGCTAAGAGGTTTAGCCAACCATAGATATGATTGAACCAAAATTTATTAAATAAAACATGCAAACAACTAGGGAAGAAGAAGAAAAACTCCTGGAGATGGCTTCTCCACCCTATTTCTCTACTCCTCAAACCTTAGAAGATTCCTAAGAACATCTTAGGAACTCCTATTTATAGTTGTGTAACTCCAATTTTCACACTGAGTTGGGAAAATCTGAAAACCGCCTCAAATATACACAGTCCACGCAAAATTTGTGAAACCTTAGACTGGTCGAAGACAACCTTCGACTGGTCAAGGATGATGGGATTTTAAAAGATTTTGATTGCTTGAGTTCAAATCAAAGTTCCTTTGACTAATTGAGGAAGAGATTAGACTGGTCAAAGTAAGGCTCAGACCAGACAGATTTTTAGGGCTCTTTTTCTTCACTTCAAGTCTTCAATTCTCTTCATTCCTCACTTAGTTTTCCTGGATCTTTAGCATGTGAATTCTTCATTCTTATTCTCACAAGATCTATCCTTAGCTTTGGTGATTCTTGAGCATTAAATCCCTGCTTTTAACATCCTTTTCAATCCAAGCTCATAAATTCACTATGCAACACAAACATGATTAAAATAGAACATTAAGCATTATTATGTTCATAAAACAAAGTAATAAATGGCAGATAATATGAAATATTTAATCCTCAACATCTCATAAGTGCTCGGCGCAAATGAGGGCTTCGATTTCCTCCTTAATGTCAAAGCAGTCACTAGTGGCGTGCCCGTGGTCGCAGTGAAAGTAACAATATTTTCTCTTGTCTCACTTGTCAGCATCAGTCCTCATTCGGTTTGACCATTTTAAGAGTCTCTTATCATGAACTTCCATAAGGACTTGCTCGAGCATGGCATTTAAAGGAGTATATGATCAAAACCTACTCTTTCATAAGGACTCGCTTAGGCGTGGCATTCAGAGGAGTATATGACCGAAACCTACTCTTAGGCTGACAACTCGGATGGTTTCTTGATGAGTCATCATCTTTCCTTCTTTTATTATTAAAGCTGGGAGGTTGAATCTCCTCCTTGCACTTCTTGTCTTTGAACAAGGTCTCGACGTTCCATTAGTCTTTTGCGAGCTGAAGTGCTCCTTAACATTAGAATTCTTCTGGGCTCGTTGAGGAGGCCAGCTGGAATCGTCAGAGGATTCATTTCGATTAAGAAGAGAAATCTTCCCTCCTTCAACCCAGCAACCATAACTGCTAGGGCTATCTGATCTGAATAGCCCTTCACTTGCATCACTTCTTGATTGAAGTGCTTGATATTGAAAGTGCCCTTATTTGTCAATTAGCATGATGATTAAGTCAGTAAGATAAGTGAGCCCTATATGAAAAACATACAAGTTACTGCCTCAACTGGATGTGTGATTCAGGAACGACAAAAGTAAATTAATCCTCACATCCCATGTCCAAAACACCCTAGATATATAATTTCCTTAAAAATCTTAGAACAATAAAGGAATTAAATGTTCGAAAACTTAGTACAAATAGGAAAACTTTCTACATTTTTTGCATGTCACTTTGAGTCATCGAACTTGGGTCGATGACATCGAACACTCATGTTTGATGACATCAAACAGGATTCGATGACTCGAAAAGTGACCCTCATATGTCTAGCAACCACATATATATTTGGACAGAAAATTCGATTCATCGAATGTGCTTTTGATGACACTGAACATATGTATTTGATGACATCGAAGAACTTAGAGTTTTGTCGAGCAAGCTTCTTAGAAAATACTCTAGAAATGCTCAAGGAATTGAGCAAGTTTCGATGACATTAAAAAAGGGCAAGAAAGCATCTAGTGAGCTCCAAAGGAAAATCCTCTGAAAAATTCAAGGAATCAAGCTAAACTCGATGTCATCGAGATTCAAACTCTGATGACATTGAGCCAGTTTCGATGACATGGAAAATGAACAAGTTTGTGTCCAACGAGCTCAAAAGGAAAATCCTCTTAAAAGTTTAAGTAATCAAGCTAGACTCAATGTTATCAGAATTCAAACTTTAATGACATCGAAAATGGATAAGAAAATGTTTAGCAAGATTTTAAGGTAAATCTTCTAAAAAGTTTGAGGAATCGAGCTGGATTCGATGACACCGAGATTCAAACCTTGATGACATCGAATCAGATTCGATGACATCGAAGAAGGACACAGAATCATCAAGCAAGCTCTGGTGAAAAATCACACATATATTCGAGGACTCGTACTAGATTCGATGACATCGTAATTCAAATTTTGATGACATAAAGTCAATTTCGATGACATCGATCATTTGTCAAAAAGTGTATAACATAATTTATCAGTAAAAATCCATCTCATCGAACTGACACTCAATGTCATTGAAGTATACATTCGATGTCATCGAACCTGGTTCAATGACATCAAATGCAATCAGATTTTGACTATTTTATTACCGTTGGACTTTTTACTTTTATAATGGGAGCTTGGTTCTGGTTGCTGTATTGAGAAAAAGATAGCTCTGAGAGAGTTATTGCTTGCCTAACATCCTTAGCCTTTTCTCATGAGAGTTCATCCTTGAATCCTCTCTTATCATTGATATTCAATAAAGTGGATTGGTGAATGAACTCCTCCATTCAGGGATCATCCAGCTACCTTCTTAATATCATTTCATTAAGTTGGAATCCCTTGAATGCATAAAACCCTGGAATCTCTCTGTCTCTTAAATGACTAATATTCATTAGAGTAGATTCCAACATATACCTTGACCTAACCCCATCAACTCATATTGGAGCATCATCAAGTGTAACGATTTAAGGGAGCTAAAGAATCTCCACCATCAAGGGATAATATCTTCATCATGTGCTAAATGGGGCTCATTTACTTACAAGTAAGTCATTAGAGTCCAGAGATCCTATTGATCATTCCTTGTATAGGATTGGGTCACTAGTTATATCTCAAACATTCCAATCCCTCAGTGAAGGCCTCCGACGAGAGAGTACGTATGGGTTCTTTGTGTAGAACCTTGGCCTGTGTGGCCTAAACTTAGGCCCTTGTGTGGGTCCTTGGCTTATGTAGCCTAAACTTATGTGCTTAGTATAGGACCTTTACTGTTTTGTAGGGCATAAATTATTGAGTCCGTGTGTAGGACCATTTGCCTTGTATAAGCATTATTAGGAACCATGTGTAGGTCCTAGTGTCAACCTTGTGTAGTTGTAAAGGTTTAAGATGAACTTGATTTGAAACCTTTGTTAGTGAAATCCAATACACTCAAGGGTTGAGTGCGCGTCCGTCGGGAGTGGAGTAGGCACATATCCGAACCACTATATATGATTGTATTTGGGATCTCTGTTTGTACATTCTTTTGATTACGTCTATCTTAAATGTTTACAATGAAGCATGATTACTTGAATGATTAGAATTGATAAGATCACATCCCACACACGCTCATATACACAATCCATCATAAACTAGTTGATCAATTTGTTTAATCTTGAATAGTCTTTTGCTTGGATCCTCTACTTCACTTAGAAGCCTTTAGAGTTAAGATGATTGTATCTTGATTAATTGCATGTAGATCAAGATTAGGAAAATAGGATTTTGAATTGGCATAAATTTTATAAAGTCCTATTCACCCCCCTCTAGGACACTTTGACCTATTCCTACTTCTACTATAGCAGTCTATACCACAATTTCAATTAGTATCAGATGGGTTTCTCTTAAGGGTTTAACCTCCTAGAGAGTGATCTTGACTGAAGTTGGGAATCATGGACAAAGGAGAGGGATCATCTATGTTTAGACCTCCTTTCTTTGATGGTTCAAATTATGCGTATTGGAAAGTTAGATTGCATTACTTTCTGCAATCTCTGGATCATGATGATTGGGAAATAGTTGAAAACGGATATGTGCCACCAACTGATCAAGTAGTACTTGAAACTACCACAACCATCACCAAACCCAAATCCAAAAAAATGCGGACTGCCTATGATAAAGAAAAGAAAACATCTGAAGCCAAAGTGATGAATGCTATCTACTGTGTTGTATCACAAGAAGTCTTTAATCAAATTAGTATGTATGGTTCATCAAAAGAAGCATGAGATTTGTTGGAAACAACCCATGAAGGAACTAGCACAGTGAAAAGATCAAAGCTGCAACTTTTAACATCGCAGTTTGAACACATCAGAATGGAGGACCATGAAACCTTCATGGAATTTTTCACAAAGTTGGACATCATTTGTAATTCCATGGGTGGATTGGGAGAGAAAATTTCGATATTAAAAATCTGTAGGAAAATTCTGAGATCCTTACCGGAACATTTCAACTCCAAAGTGACAACCATTGAAGAATTTAGAAACATGGATAAAATGAAAGTAGAGGAACTAGTAGGTTCACTACAAATGTTTGAACTACACTTCAAACCATCCCCTAAATCTAAAAGTAATGCCCTTAAAGCTGCTAAACACATAACCATGATTGAGGAGGAGGAAAGTGAGAGAGAAAATGATGATGAGGAAGTGGCTCTCTTGGCTCAATGGTTCAAGAAATTCTTTGACAAAAACCGTGACAAACCATACAACCACAAAGGTAAACAATTAGACAAAAAGCGTCACATAGGTAAACCTTTCAGAAAGTCCAAAGAGCCTCAATGTTACTGTTGCCAAAAATTTGGGCACTTTTCCACTGAATGTCCCACCAAAAATACTATGGGAAAGGCCATGACAGCCACATGGAATGAGACTGAAGAATCAAATTCAAAATTTAGTGGTTCAAAGAGTGATGGAGACCAAAAGTCTCTAAAAATACTTATGGCCTTCACATCTACTGACATCCCCAATCCAAAGGAAACTGAGAAAATAGATGAACCTCAAGCCAAAGAGACATTCCCCTCAGATGATGAAGAAGAAAAAAGAAGAAGAAAAGGATGACATTCATGATACCTATGATCAACTCTACATGTATAGCATCAATATTCTTAAGAGGCTTGTCATTACTGAAAACAAGAACAAATTGCTGCAAAAAGATCTAGATAAGACTCTAGAAATTAATACTCACTTGATAAATGACCTCCACCAATACCACTCTAAAAATGACAAGCTTGAAAGAATAACTTCATTCCTTAAATCTGAGTCAATGAAATTGAACAAACAAATTGAACTTTTAAAAATTGAAAATATGCACCTTAAGAATGAAAATCACATACTTATTTTTTATACAGAAATTTCCAAACAATCTGTTAAACTCAGTCATAAAGTCTCCCAAAGTAGTGAAAAACTAGAAAGACTTCTCGGGACGGGAAGAACAAAAAAGGATAAGAGAGGCTCGGGATATGAAAACTACAAGCCAAGTCCTATTCCTGTAGCACCCGTGATTAAGAAAGTTGCTGCCTCTAGAAGCAACACAAGGACCACTCCTATCTGTCATTCATGTGGAGACTCAAGCCACTATAAGTTTGAATGCCTCAATTTTGGTAGGATTCACTCCAGTCTGAACTTTTCTGGTAAATTCAAACCAACAAGAAGAACAATACAGAATATCAGAAGCTCGCTAAACTACATACCAAAAGAAGGTAGGAATCATCCTACTACGCCCAAAATGATAAGAAGAATAGAGTTATTAAGTCAAGTGGCTCAACTGAATAAAAAAATAAAAGAATTGATGAAACATGGAAATCTGATTCAGTTACTCAAAATATCCAAACAAGCCCATGGTGGAGTCAAATCAACTTCTCTAAGAAAAACTGTCACCAAATGAGTAGTAAAAACCATGAACAATTTCCTAGTGAAGCATTCTTCCTTTAATGCAAGCAATAGTTCTAGATATTATCTTAATAGCGGTTGCTCAAGACACATGACAAGTGACAAATCTCTTCTTTACAATTATACAAAACCTGATGATGGGATAGTCACATTTGGAGATGGGAGTACCACTAAGATAACTAGGCAAGGAACAATAGTCGGACTTGGAATGCCCAAGATTAAGAATGCTCTTTGCGTAGAAGGATTAACACATAACCTTCTAAGTATCTCTCAAATCTGTGACAAAGAGCACATGGTGACATTCTCTAAGCATGTGTGCAAGATCTCAGACCTATCAGGAAAACTAATTATGAAGGGTCTTCACATAAGTGACCAATGCTACATTGTTAAAAGTAATAGAGAGAATGATCCATCTATCTGATACCACGTGAGTAAAAATTAATAAATCCAAGTCATGGCATCTAGACTTGGATGTGTGTGAAATGATGCATTTTGGTGGTCTTCATGATATATCTGAGGTTCTTATCCCTCCAAATTCTTTTTGAACATAAACGTAGAAAGTGGTTATAATTTTAGTTCTCACACTATTTTGTACAAATTTTGTTGAGTGTACAAGCTGATAAAAAGCTATTTTATGATGTACATCTCCTTAATACTATCGAAGCACTCGGATCAATGTCAAACTTATTACTTTGATGATTCATTCGATGAATCGAATGACACTTTGATGACTTCGATCGAAGTTCGATGACATCAAAGAAATAACTGGAACTGAAACATTGGACACTGTTTACTGTCATCAAACACCTCTTCGATGACACTGTATTCTGATCGTTCGATGTCATCGAATCAGTTTCGATGACATCGAAGATTCTCAACCTATAAAAAATTGGGCGAGCATGAAAATTCAATTTTTTTTTTTTGGCAGAAAGTCATCTTCCTCATTTTCCTTGGGTCCATTGAAGTGTGGCGGTATTCTAAAGCTTAAATCAAGGCATTTCTTGGTAAATCCCCACATCCTTCAATGTTATTTTGCACGACTAGGCTGATTCTAGGTTTCTTTATTTCTAGATTAGATTTGGAAGTTTTTCTTGTTTCTTCCAACTCTTGTTCTTCTTCCTAGTCTTCTCCTTTTCTTTTTAGAAATCTCTGTCTTATCACTCATGGCCAAGGATAAAGGCAAAGCACTGGCCAAAGGGGAATCTTCTCAACCAACAAGGAAGAAAACCTTGGCTCCTCGAGAATGGGCTAGGGCATTGAATCAGGGCTCTCCTGCTCCTAGACGAGGTAACACTACCCAACAGTCGTCGGGTAATGATGCACCACCTACGGCTCCTGCCCCTCCTGCTGGACATATGATTCCCCCACCCAGTGCTAGCCTATTAGAAAATACACGGGGAGACAATTTGTGCACGAACGATGGATTGTTTAGGATTGCATTTGGGTTTATAAAATAAAACTCCTTCTATCGGCCATGGACTGGACCCTAGTTCTAGATTTTGGTGGGCCATGTCGTGATTGAAGGGTTTATCGCTTTCTTGCTTATTTTCATTCTCCAGTTCTGGACCCACCTTTTGTAACTGTCACATTTGGGGAAACTAGTGTAAAAATCACTACCGAAACAATTGCCAGTCAGTTCGGTCTCACTCTATCCCCTATTGGTCTATTCGAACTCGATCTCGATGATCCTATGATTCGTTCCCTGATGATGAAGTTCATTTGTTATGGTAGAGACGTTCCTTGGCACCAAGGGAATTCTCTCAAAACCAAATACATGTTACCTAAATATCAAGTTCTTCATGAGATCTTCTCTACCAATGTATATCCGTGGGGGACAAATCGAGTAGACCTAACGCCGTTCATGCTCCTTATCCTCTATAGTGTTGCATCCGGTGTGAAATTGTGCCTTCCTTAATTATCCACCAACTTGCTGTCGTTGTCCACACTTCTAGACCCACTCATCTCCCGTTTCCTCATCTTATTAATATTTTGAGCGATGAGTTGGGCTTGCCTATGATGGATGATCCTGAGCATCCCTTGCAACGCTTCACCAAACTAAACATCCGAATAATGGATCTCAAGTTCCATCCACTTCCAGGAGAACTGGATGAAGAAGAGATGCAAGCCAAGAATGAGATGGGAGAGGTAGCCGTACCAACAGAGGACGAGGCATGGCCATCGAGGGTTATCCCAACCACTCCTAATTCCATACATGTACAGTGCCACAAGCGACATCAAGATCGTGTTGGGGTGACACTATGTGGACAGGCGTGACTAGAGGACCACTTTGAGAGGCAGGAGGAACGCATGGGATGTACTGAGGAGTGGCTCTCCGGATTAGAGCAGATGGTCACAGCACTACAGTGCATTGCTCAACACATTGTGGACCTGCTAACTTACAGGCATGATGACACTGTTTCGTTAGACATGGTTCCGGCACCATATCATCTCTCTTACCTCATCACATACACCAATTGACCATTAATGCTTAGGGCATGGATATCTTTTTGGGGGCCCTAAGTATATGTGTGTGATGACTCACTAACCTGGATTGGCTAATTGTTTTTTGGTCTTGCCCATGGAGGGGCTAAAGGTTTTAAAAACATTTCTCTGTGTTGTGTATGCCCATAGATGGGCTGAATGTTTAGGGATATTAGTTGTTGTTGATATGGTTGGATATGCCCATGGATGGGCTGGATATTTTCTTCTTAATATTTAAATGATGAATGAATGTTAAGCTTGGGCAGTAGTTTTCTTTTGCTTATATGACTCCATACATATCTATCTAATCTGGGTTTGATGTTAAATGCATATCTATCTTATATAATATGGCATGATGATTATATGTATAACTATTCCTCTTATTCATTGAACTTCAGTCATACAATATGCTATTGGTATACACTAACCCTTTGTCAATGATTGAAAAAAAGGGAGAGAACAATCCCACCATGTACACCTTGGTTGTATGTTTTAAGCGCATGGTGATGCAGGTTGATAAGGGGAGCAGCTGCAGGTTGATAGGAGGAGCAGTTGTAACAAAGACATTTTTTTGTGTGTGATTAGCTAGAATCTTTCTAAAATTGTGTAAAGTTGATGTACACACAATTTAGATTGTTATTCTAGGTGTTTTATCACGTCATTGACAAAAGGAGAGATTGAAAGTGCCCTTGGTTGTCAATTAGCGTGACGGTTGAGTTGGTAAGACAAGTGAGCCCCATATGAAGAACATACAAGCTGCTGCCTCAACTAGATGTGTGATTCATGAACGGCAAAGGTAAATTAAGCCTCACATCCCATGTCCAAAACACCCTAGGTATATAATTCCCTTAAAAATCTTAGAACAATAAAGGAATTAAATGTTCGAAAACTTGGTACAAATAGGTAAACTTTCTATGTTTTTTACCCTCATATGTCTAACAACCATATATATATTTGGACGGAAAATTTGATTCATCGAACGTGCCTTCGATGACATCGAACATATGTATTCGATGACATTGAAGAACTTAGAGTTTTGTCCAACATGCTTCTTGGAAAATATTATGGAAATGCTCGAGGAATTGAACAAGTTTCGATGAGATCGAAAAAGGATAAGAAAGTGTCCAGTGAGCTCCAAAGGAAAATCCTCTGAAAATTTTGAGGAATCAAGCTAGACTCAATGTCATCGAGATTCAAACTCCGATAACATCAAACCAGTTTCAATGACATCGAAAATGGACAAGTTTGTGTCCAGTGAGCTCAAAAGGAAAATCCTCTTAAAAATTTGAGGAATCGAGCTAGACTCAATGTCATCAGAATTCAAACTTTGATGTCATCGAAATAGGTTCGATGACATTAAAAATGGACAAGAAAATGTCCAGCGAGCTTTTAAGGAAAATCTTCTAAAAAGTTTGAGGAATCGAACTGGATTCGATGACACCGAGATTCAATCCTCGATGACATCGAATCAGATTCGATGACAATGAAGAAGGACAGAATCGTCCAGCATGCTCTGGTGAAAAATCATGCAAATATTTAAGGACTTGAACTAGATTTGATGACATCGTAATTTAAATTTCGATGACATCGAATCAATTTTGATTACATTGATCATCTGTTAAAAAGTGTCCAGCATTCTTTATTAGTAAAAATCCGTGTCATCGAATTAACACTCGATGTCATCAAAGTATACATTCGATGACATCAAACCTGGTTCGATGACATCGAATGCAGTCAAATTCTAACTATTTTGTTACCGTTGGACTTTTTACCTTTATAATGGGATCTTGGTTCTAGTTGCCGTACTAAGAAAAAGAGAGACTTTGAGAGATTTATTTCTTACCTAACATCTTTAGCCTTTTTCTCATGGGAGTTCATCCTTTAATCCTCTCTTATCATTGATATTCAATAGAGTGGATTGGTGAATGAACTTCTCCATTCAAGGATCATCCAACTACCTTCTTAATGGCATATCATTAAGCTAGAATCCCTTGAATGCATAAAACCCTAGAATCTCTTCATCTCTTAAATGACTACTATTCATTATAATAGATTCCAACATATACCTTGACCCAACCTTATCAACTCACATTGGAGCATCATCAAGTGTTGTGGTTCAAGGAAGCTAAAGAATCTCCACCATTAAGTGAGAACATCTTCATCAAGTGTTGAACGGGACTCATCTACTTACAAGTAAATCATTAAAGTCCAGAGATCCTGTTAATCATTCCTTGTGTTGGATTAGGTCTCAGGTTGTATCTTAAACCTTCCAAGTCCTCAGTGGAGGCCTTCGATGGGAGAGTACATCTATGTTCTTTGTGTAGAACCTTTTTTGTGGCCTAAACCTAGGTTCTTTGTGTAGAACCTTGGCCTGTGTGGCCTAAACTTAAGCTCTTGTGTGGGTCTTTGGCCTGTGTGGCCTAAAGTTAGGCCCTTATGTGGGTCTTTAGCATGTATGGCCTAAACTTAGGCCCTTGTCTGGGTCCTTGGTCTGTGTGGCCTAAACCTAGGTGCTTAGTGTAGGACTTTTGCTCTTGTATAGGGCATAAACTATTGAGTCCTTGTGTATGACCATTTGCCATGTGTAGGCATTATTAGGAACCATGTGTAGGTCCTAGTGTCAACCTTGTGTAGGTTATAAACGTTTGAGGTGAACCCTGTTTGAAACCTCTATTAGTGAAATCCAGTACACTTAAGGGTTGAGTGTGTCCACCGGGAGTGGAGTAGGCACATAGCCGAACCACTATATATGATTTTGTTTAGGATGTCTGTTTGCACATTCTTTTGATTACATCTATCTTAAATGTTTACAATGAAGCATGATTGCTTGAATGATTAGAACAGATAAGAATCACATCCCACACACTCATATATATAATCCAACATAAACTAGTTGTTCAATTTGTTTAATCTTGAATAGTCTTTTGCTTGGATCCTCTACTTGGCTTGGAAGCCTTTAGAGTTAAGATGATTGTATCTTGATTAATTGCATGATAGATCAAGATTAGGAAAATAGGATTTTAAATTAGAATAAATTTTATAAAGTCCTACTCACCCCCCTCTAGGACACTTTGACCTATTCCTACTACTATAGCGGTCTATACCACGATTTTAGATATAATCTTTCACCAGTTTGTCTTCCTTCCATGTGATAGTATGGAGGTGGGTCACCGGCTTCAACCTGTTTTTCCCTGCGACGAGTTGGGTAACGAAGATCTTTCTTAGTTATACGAATGAACTGATGGACTTCAGTTTTAGATGCTAAAACCATTGTCAAGTTTTTCTTGTTGAAGTCAAGGAAAATGCTCTCCACACATCACCGCGACCAAGGCACCATAGGCTCCATCCAGGCCCTAAAATATTCAAGGTACTTTGTCGAGTTGACAGACCCAAAATAGGCATTCATTTGTGGCATCCTGAATCTGGACGGGAGCTAAGCTTGCATGATGTCATTGGTGAACCACAATTTAGCTTCTTCCAGCATAGCTTCTATTGAGGTCGGAACTTGTGCATGGTAGGCCTAATGCATGTCATCGATCTGACCTCGTTGTTCTCTGAGTTTCGCTTCCTAAGGAACTTTATTCTCTCTTACTACCTCGGGAGTCTTCCCATGCCTTCGGTTATGTAGTGTGAGCAGGAGTTCTTATAGTTTGGGCAGGCATTTGACTGGGCTACTTCGACCGCAGTTTGTTCTCAGGCTGGACATGAGGATCCCTTAGAAGTTAGGACTACTCAGAAACAGCATCCTCTAGCGCCTTGTGACCAGGGAGAGGATTTTGTCTCTTTACGATCTTCATCAGTCGATTCATATTGTTATTTAGAGTTTTGACCTGATTCTCTAGAGAAATAAGCTGACCTACCTGGTTGTGAGATCTAGGTACATGTGTTCCTGGGGTAAAATCAGATCATTGCTGAAGGATTGACCACCTTGATCTACGGATGATTCTGGTGAAGCATGCGTGGCAGTCATGGCAGAAAGAGTTTCTTTCTTCCTTTCACCATCGCAGAACTCTGGTGAGATGGAAACGGCTTTGCCATTGTTCCCATAGATGGCACCAAACTTTGATACAAAATTTTTCTTGTCCCTGATAGGTTTGATGATACCTGCATAAGCAACACAACAATGGAGACCTTGGCTAGGACAAGGGATCCTCTGATGTCAAAGTCAGGAAAACTGGATCTTAATAAGGAGTATTTGGATGTGTGATTGTGTACCTTTCGCGGTAGATGGAGGCCCTATTTATAGGCCTGGAGATAGTTACATGGGGATTAACGTCTCCTGAATCACGAGATAGATTACAGGTGTGAGTGCATTCAGAGGATGTTTCTCAACCGTTTAACAAGATCACTAGCGAAGATAAGATTAAGTGGTGAAGGTTAGGAGATGTGGTACGAGACCGAGGTCGACCATCTGAGCTGCCCTCTATAGATTCTCTGAGGGAGAGCATTCCGAGTTGGGCTCTCTAGTTGCTTACAGTCTGGTCTTCCTCCAACTTCATAGTTCACGCCGTGGAGTCAGAGCCCCGGCATCGAATCTTTAAGTTCTAATCAAAATATTGATTTGCCTATACCGGCCGTGCCCGATCAATGAGACCAAGCTCCCTAGATAGAGCTTAGATGGCTTCAGGGATGACCATCATCTTCATCTTATTAAATGGTGTAGGGCTTCCCTAAGTGTAGCAACTTGGAGTCTTACCCCATAATGAGTCATACCTCGGGGGCCCTTACCAAGAGATTATCCGACCAACAGTTTGAAAATGGATGGGACCATGGAAGAGCTGGTGTCTGATGGAAGTAGTGATACTTCATCTTTTGATGGTCAAGCTCGAGGAATAGGCAGATTTCCTAATAGTGGATTACTGCTTTCTGGCCGTTAAGGAGCTCATTGGTCATGCTTGGCACTAGCTGACCACGTGACGAGCATGAATTTCCGAGCTGACCTCTTCCCCTTGGTCAATCTATTTTTACCCATAAAAAATACCATTCTTGCCATTAAAGTCTCTAGTATCAATTTTTTTTATATTATTGTTATATACATATGCATAGATATTTTATTTATTTAATTATTTTTTAAGGACCTGCCTTTGATCAGAGTCATCCATGATTTAAATCATCTCTTATTAAGGCATGTGTCTAAATCCCAGGCACATCTACTACTCAAGCAGTCTTATGATCGATTTTTCAATAGTCGAATTAAGGAAATCATTCGTTAGATCGATCAACAGAATGTTGTGGATCTAATGAGTGGTGATTCATCCATAATTTCTCTAAGGAGTCCTAATGTAGATGTATGGTTTACCTGATGTTGATAATGAATATCTTTATTTGTCTCTAATAGGGTTCAATAACTATCTATGTATTGATAAACAATTGGATGGCTTGATAAAGGGATGAAGCTTACTCCTATCGGCCTAATTTATGGTAAGATGTAGGTGAACATTCAATTAATTTATATTCATGTTTATATTAACCTAGGTTTTCATAGTAACAACTAAGTACTAAAAAGTATGGGGTGTTATAGGTTCATCCTCTAATGATGGGTTATATGTTTGCCTTCCATAGAAAATGACTTTTTAGTACACATAAATTGAAGTGAGAAGATATTCTTATAGTCAATCGTGAAGAATAGTTGCAAAATACATTTTCGAATGAAGAACTGAATCTAGCATGCAAGCGTATACTCAAATTAAAACGATAATTACTAGCTACTTGATTAATATTACGAATTATACTAGGAATGCAAACAACAGACTGAAAGTAAAGGATTACACTAAGAAATGTAATTTACTTAGCAAGAAAAGTAAAGGATTACACTATGGAATGTAATTGTGTAATTGACTAATAATTGAAAGATAACGTTTGGTTTTGTTTAGGTTAGTATGACACGAATTCTTTTTGTTGAATTCATTTTCTACTTATAACCTTAATATGTCTATTTAAATGCTTCCCATGTTTTGATGATTGCTGAAACCATTCAACACTACTTGCTTTCATCTATTTCTCCTTGTGACATCTATCCTTTGCTTCATTATGATCATTCCTCCATCAACCATTCAACAATGACATGGCATTGCTCGATACACTCCAGCTATGTTATCAAGAAATCTTCTCCATACATCTTTGTACATCATAAAAAATACTGCGCGAATTTATACAAATCACAACTAAATTACTCTAATTGGTTCTCATGAGAAATGATGACCATGAGATGAACAATGAAAGGCACGAAGTAACCTAATTTTAGAGGAAGAACTTTACTCTCCTATTATCATCTTATCATCTTAGCATTATCAGATTCCGAAGTGGCTAAGTAAGCAAACAATCTTCTCAGAATCTGGTCACAGACATTTATATTGTACATATTTACTTATTTTAGCGTTTAATGTCAAAGTTAATTAATTTAGATGAAGCCACTTTATCCATTCTAATAAGTGAGAATAATTAAAAACAAATCAAGCAGCCAACATAAACTATACTATAATATCAGTGAGTGCGCTCGTTAAGGTATAATAAAGTTGCAGCATATGCATGAGTAATTGGTAAGAAAGAGAAAATTATCCAAATTAAAAGAAATACGAATCATTTGCTTTCAGCAAACCATAAAATCTAAAAATTTTTAATTACAATTTTATTGGACCACCTCTTCACATGTTGTCCATGTTACACACTGTATTTAATGCACAGTATTACTAATGTTAGTTGTTGAGGTGAAAAACTGGATTAGCCTCTCCCTGTACTTCCACTTGCACCACAATGAGAGAGAAAGGGAACCCTGGCTAGAGTCGGGGAACCTCCAATGCTTAAGTCAATAGAGATCCAGGTAGAGGAGTTTTTAGGGTTTTTCTTGCGTACCTTGGTTCCTAAAGAGCCCTCTTTTTATAGGAGTGAGAGGTCCCGACATAAGGAGATTTTCTCTTAATTTTTTGGGAGATTTGATTTAATTGTCATCTTGTTTACGGATACTTCCCGATCCTGAGATTTTTGGGGTTGGGTATCCTTTTACAAGATTCTCGGATCGGTGTTTAAGATTACACCATCTCTCCTTTGCTTGGCTCCACCTCAATAGACTATACAGTCTCGGTTAGCTTACAAAGATGGGGACGTTTGCCTATTGTCGGACGAAACAGAATCGGTCTAAGACCGATGCCCTTTCTTAATCCGATAGCCGAAACTACAACCAACCTCATCTGGGTCGATTTTAAAGTCGATTAGGTGGTTTTTAGCTCTAGGGCCTTTAATCGGTCCTTTTAGACATTGTTGTCTCTTTAACCGAGTCAACTTCATATGTCTGTAACACCCTGAAAATCGAGGGTCGTGTATAAACTCAACTCCCGAGTTTCAGACCGTCACTTATGCAACAAAAATGATTATGATTCAATGTTGTCTGATTTAAAGCATTCACATGAGTAAAAGTATACCAAAACTGCAATTCATACTTCAGATCCAGTGATAAAAGCCAGCGGAAGACTAAACAATATATATATATCACTGTATGGAAAAACAAAGTAAATCTCATCTGTCTCCAAAGTATGACTACATCTCTGAGTCTCATATACATATACATGAACAAAAATGTAATGTTCAAAATAGTCCCACTGAAGTCCCATCGATCCAGGTCGCCTACAGGAAGCCCTCGTGATACTGCATGTATGAGAACTCGTCCTGGTCCTCGTCGATGTCTGGCTCCACCTCCTGGATCTCAGCCTCACCTGCATCTACAACAGGGTCTGGTGGGTGTTGCAAACACCATCCCGTAACGTGGGAGTGAGTGATCAACTCAGTGGAATCATAGAGCAAAGATTAGCATGTTCACAATTCAATCATGCGATAATAGTAAAGCAGTAAATCAGACAATCCTAATACTGTTGTTAATGCAAGATGACATGACGTGATGTATGCCCTCACTGACGATCTCCCTCATATGGCAACATCTTACGACCGCGGCATGCCACACTCCCTAGAGTGCTCCACATCTTCCAGGCACATGCAATGCTATGGTGATATGATTTTCAAGTTGTTATTAGTCCATTCAAACAGCAGGATTGGGAAACTAAGGTACTTCCCTTGTATCAATCCCAACACAGATCCTGTCTAGGGTCGTCACTCCTAGTAATCTCATACGAGGTATATTTATGTAGGTCGCTGCAAGGGATGCCAGGGCTGTTGCTCGCACTCGTTGTACCACTCCCCCATCACCTTATCAATACAGGCCTACCGTACTCTACTGCAACGGAAGGGTCGCCGCCTCCCGTGGACTCAGAATACGCTCGCGGTCACTACAAAGGGCTCGTCGCCTGATCAGTGTAGGCCGACAGCTAAAATATAGTGTCTCATACCACCATAATCTGCTCACGAGTCTAGGTGCTCACTGGTCACTACGGGGAGGTTTGTGGCCCCAGCGTAGGCCGACAGCTCGACCACGGTGTCCCATACCACCATGCCCGGCTCATGAGTCTTCGTGGATCAAGGTACCATGGTTAACAAGGTTTATAGTGGTAAGTTCAGTACCCTAGGTTCAAGCAATTATGACTCATACAAGGTGAATATACATTGGCCAGTCGGGTTGATTGACGGGCTCGACTAGCGCGATCGCATCTCAAGTCGAACGACATGAAGTGTGTAAAACACTTCGCGTGGCCTAACCACTGCCGCCAACCCCAAACACAAATCGCGTTCATCGACGCGTCGTTCGTGGCTATGACCAGTCAGCCACAAATTCGCTCGGTTACCGACTGCCTGGACTAAGTCTAGTCCCAAACATTTATGGAATCACATCAGCAATTTAAGTGAGAGTATTGAAATTGAAATACAATCATGTGAGCATATTAACACATGTTATAACATTCAACTTAAGCAAATCTTCTAACACATATATTCCATGCATGTGATGAAATCATGCATACGGTCAACATGTAGGAAATCATTTAGGTCAGCATATTAATTGAGAAATCAATCTCAAACTATCTCATAACATCATTCAATTCAATACATACTAATACAAACATTTATACAAACACATACACTACACACTTAAGTCTACATATAGTATGTCGACCCAAAGTGCGCAATTAGGCGAATCTCTTCGCCAAACTAATTATGCACGCATTCCTAACTTCCTAATGCGACAACAAGCCATGTCAATCACGTCAGCAAAATATGAATGTAACCCGTACTTCCTACAAATGACTAAAATGCCCTAAATCTCATATCCTTCGTTAATTTACGAAACAGGAAACGGAGAGCATGTTGTACATGTCAAACGGCGATGCCGTCGATAATCTACTATTAAACGACATTGAAAGCGTTGTAAACCGTCAATCAAAGCGTCTAAGATCCTCACCTAGTCTCTTACAGATGCGTGATTTTGAACGGACCGTGTATGCTTCGTCTACGGCAGTAGGAGGACCTGATTTATGAAGTACGTTAGCTAACACGCTTTGAATCTAGGTAAACCCTAAATCAGCAAGTTCTAGGGTTGTTTTATACCTGAAAAAGTGGAGAAATCACCAGCCAGGTGATTGGGAAGAGTTGCTGAAGCACCAGCAGTCGGTGGCTCGGAGACGGGAAAAATCCCTTCCACTCTCTCTCTCAAACTCTCTCTCCTTTTCTTAGGGTTTGTAATTTTCGGATGGGAGAGAGAAATGAGGGTTTCAACCCCTTTTATAAGCTTAAAAATGCCGAAAATAGGCTCCGAAACGAAGTTTACTTGGTGCCTATCCATTTCGGGGCTGTTTCGGTCCAAAAGTTGGTATTTGGTGGTCCCCTGGTCGATTGCGATCGGACTTAAGCTCATGCGTACCAGATATAGCACGTATTAAGTTTTCAGTCTGGCAGGGTTCGCAGATCGCACGTGGCGGACCAGTTTCAGTTCAGCGGTCACCGCACGTAGATCAGGGCTGAAAGTCTCATGATAATAAATAGTAATTTTTCCTGATCCGAGGGTGTAATCTGGATGAATTCTGACGGTCAGAACGCTTAATACTGACGCGTCAAGTCGTGTGCCAGATTTGAATTTAAAATTCCAATTCTGTCCCTATTCACTGTCTCTTCAGTCCGAGCTCAACGAAATAGTCTGTGATTATCGGTTTGACTTGATTTTCGAAATGATTGTCAAGTCCAGCTGGGCGGTTCTAACGGTCTAAGATAGGAGGTATCGGACTTTCGACGCACGGTCTAAACCCAATACAAGAATTCAAAGTGGTCCAGAGAACAAACCCGCTTAGAGTTTGATCCGAGGTTATAGAGTATTGTAGAGTTGTTTGTTCTACTCGATTTGGGTCTTGTAGAACATATTTAAAGTGATCAGGGACTATTTCCCAGCTACTTTAGCGTTGCTCTAGCTAACTTACGCTTAATTTCCATGGAAATTAATTCTACGCGTTTTCGGGTCGAGTTGGTACTCGAGCCCAAGTACGGATTTTTCACGGGCGTTACAATGTCTTAAATATTTTGCCTGTGGCCCTTGACTCTTTAAGCTTCGATTGGGATTTATATCGTATAGATCCAAGCTAAGTCTCTCCGTGAGGCTTTACTTTACTCAGCTTTTACTGTTACCTCGTGTTATGTCAGCAGAGTTGGTTTATCTTACAACCGAGCCTCCAGACTTGTCATATTTGTTCCCCAACAGTAAGCCCCCTACTCCCTGTGTTAGCCATGTTGACACAAAGGAGTAATGAATTGCTAGGTCAGTTTGATTGGGAACCGAAGTTATGATGGTGCATTTAATGCTTCTTGTATCATCCCCAACATACAATGGCTCATTATTCGAGGTCGCAACAGCGAACAGCCGTCATGTCATTTCGTTTTCTTGTGAGCGTCAGTGTAACACCCTGAATTTTGGCCAACCTGGGATTAGACGTCCTTAGGCAATGGGTCGACTAAAACACCTGGGAAATCGCTCAGAACCCAATTCCATAGCTAAAGAAATCACTTAGGATTAATTCCTTTAGAAACTAAGCATAAGTTAGCTAGCGCTACGCTGGAGTAGTTGGGAAATAGTCCCTGACCACTTTAAATACGTTCTACAAGACCCAAAACTTGTAGAATCAATGACTTTATAATACTGTAAAACTTCGGATCAAACTCTAAGCAGGTTTGTTCTCTGGACCACTTTGAAACTTTGTATTGGATCTAGACCGCGCGTCGAAAGTCCGATATCTACTATCTTAGACCGTTAGAACCGCCTAGCTGGACTTGACAATCATTTCGAAAATCAAGTCCAACCGACATTCGCAGGCTATTTCATTGAGCCTGGACTGAAGAGAGTAAGAATAGGGACAGATTTGGAATTTGAAATTCAAATCTGGCACACGACTTGACGTGTCAGTATTAAGCGTTCTGACCGTCAGAATTCTGCCAAATTACACCCTTGGATCAGGAAAAATTTCTATTTCATATCATGAGATTTGCAGACCTGATCTACGTGCGGTGACCACTGAACTGAAACCGGACCGCCACGTGCGATCTGCGAACCCTGCCAGACTGAAAACTTGATGTGTGCTAGATCCAGTATGCATGAGCTTAAGTCCGACTGCATTTGGCCAGGGGACCTCCAGAAATGCTCTTTGGACCGAAACAGCCCCGATTTGGATATACCTCAAGTGTACATTGTTCCCGAGCCTATTTCAGGCACATTTGGGCTTATAAAAGGGGTTGAAACCCTCATTCCTCTCTCCCATCCGAATTTGAGAAAAACCTTAGATTGGGAGAGAGAAAAGGTGAGAGTTTGTGAGAGAGAGTAGGAGAGAATTTTCCTGCCGTCGTGCCACCTGTTGCACGTGCTTTAGCAACACGCTCTAATCACTTGGCCGGTGATTTCTTCACTTTTCTAGGTAAGAAAATACCCTAATAATTTACTGATTTGCTGATTCTTAGTTTCCATAGCCTGGTAGCTGATGGATCTTGTAAATCAGGTTGCCTAGTCGCCATAGACGAAGCATATACGCTCCGTTCGAATCGCTTCACCTATAAGAGATAAGGTGCGGATTTTAGACGCTTTGATTGACTATTTCCAACGCTTTCAATGTCATTTAATAGTATATTATCGACGGCAACGCCGTTTAACATGTACAACATGCTGTCCGTTTCCTGTTTCGTAAGCAGACGAAGAATATGAGATTTAGGGCATTTTAGTCATTTGTAGGAAATACTGTTTTCATCCATAATTTGCTGATGTGATTGACATGGCTTCTTGTCGCATTAGGATACTAGGAATGCGTGCATAATTGGTTTGGCGAAGAGATTCGCCTAAATGCACACTTTGAGTCGACATACTATATGTAGGCTTAAGTGTGTAGTTTAAGTGTTTGTATAAAGGCTTGTATTAGTATGTATTGAATTAAATGGTGTAATGAATTAATTTGAAATTGATTTCTCAATTAATATGCTGGTGGAAATGGTTACCTACATGTTAGCCATATGTACGATTTCATTATATATATGAAATGCATGTGCTTGATGATTCACTTAAGTGGTATGTTATAACATGTGCTTGATGGTTTCCTTATGATTAGTTTGAGATTGAATTCTCAATTAATACGCTGATGGAGATGATTTTCTATATGTTGGCGATATGCATAATTTTATTATATGTGTGAAAGACATGTGTAAGATGATTTACTTAAGTTGTACGTTATAACATGTGTTAACATGCTCACATGTTTGTATTCCATTTCCAATACTCTTACCTGATTGCTGATGCGGATTCATAATTGTTTGGGACTATACTTAGTCCAGGCAGTCGGTAACAGAGAAAATTCGTGGCTAGCTTGTATTTGCCACGAACGACGCATCGATGAACGCGAGCCGTGTTCTGGAGTTGGCGGCAGTGGTTAGGCCACACGAAGTGTTTTACGCACTTCATGTCGTTCGACTTGAGATGCGATCGTGCTAGTCGAGCCTGTCAAGTAACCCGACTGGCCGTTGTATGTTCACCTTGTAAGAGTCATAACTGCTTGAACCTAGGGTACTGAACTTACCATTGTAAATCCTGTTAACCATGGTACCTTGATCCACAAAGACTCATGAGCCGGGCATGGTGGTATGGGACACCGTGGCCGAGCTGTCGACCTACGCTGGGGCCACAAACCTCCCCGTAGTGACCAGTGAGCACCTATGTCTCGTGAGCAGATTATGGTGGTATGGGACACTATATTCTTACTGTCGGCCTATACTGATCAGGCGACGAGTCCTTTGTAGTGACCGCGAGCGTATTCTGAGTCTACGGGAGACGACGACCCTTCCGTAGTAGTGAGAGTACAGTAGGCCTATATTGATAAGGTGATGGGGGAGCAGTACAACGAGTGCGAGCAACAGCCCTGGCAGCCCTTGCAGCGACCTATAAAATATACATCATATGAGATTACTAGGAGTGACGACCCTAGATAGGATCTGTGTTGGGATTGATATAAGGGAAGTACCTTAGTTTCCCAATCCTGCTGTTTGAATGGACTAATAACAACTCAAAAATCATATCACCATTACATTGCATGTGCCTGGAAGATGTGGAGCACTTGAGGGACGATTGCATGCCGCGGTCGTAAGATGGTACCGTATGAGGGAGATCGTCGGTGAGGGCATACATCACGTCATGTCATATTGCATTAACAACAGTATTAGGAATGTTTGATTTACTGCTTTACTATTATCGCATGATTGATTTGAGAACATGTTAATCCTTGCTCTATTATTCCACTGAGTTAGCTACTCACTCCCACGTTACGGGATGGTGTTTTCGGACACCCACCAGTCCCTTTTTGTGATTGCAGATGATGGCGCTGCTTGAGAAGCAGAGCTGGACTTGATGATGATGAGGAGGATTCCTCCTTTATGCGTGTTCTGATTGACGGGATTACAGGGAGGTTGATTGGATACCTTGACACTTGTCATTTTATATTTTTAGAACACTCATGTATATCCTTTTGGTTTACTTTTAGAGTATATATGTATGTATATAACCTGGTAACATATTCACACTCTGGAGACATACAACAGTTTATATATGTTATACCTACTATCGTAGTCTTCTGCTTGTTAATTTAACTGTCTCTGGTATATGATATGCTATTCTGGTTAATCTCACTAATGTTTAATACATTAACACAGACAACATTCAATCATACATATGTATGTTGCATAAATAACATTTTGAAACTCGGGAGTTGAGTTTTTGCTCGACCCCCCAATTTTTGGGATGTTACAGATGGTATCAGAGCATGATTTGGATTAAACCGGGCCTGGGTTGTGGTCACGCGACGTATGCTGTCACTTCCTTTGACATAGGTGGGTGAGAGAAGGGTCTAGAAACACTTATAGGATCGCAGATTCGCCAATAGGCGAAGTCTATTCGTATCGATCGCGCGATCGAGTCCGTAACGCATCTAGGGTCGCGTGAAGCGACCTGAGTAGCTCTTAGGTTGTAGGTAGGTGGGTTGAGATGTTCTTTGAATGATTTTAAGCCCGTAAATGTGAATCCTTGGGCTGTGGGACAACCGCACCCCCTGTATTCAATCGCTAGGGCTTAAAAACCCCGTTTCACCTAAATTCTTTGAAATTCTTCCTCTTACCACTCCATTCTTCAATTTTTTATTATTATTTTCATGTTAGGCATTGATCCTAATGTGAAAATAACATAAAATCATACTCCGATAAAATTTTACAGTGAATAGTAAAATTTCATGAAAACTGGCCATTAGGCCATTCTAAGTTTGCTTTCTTTAGTAAATAATAGGCTAGATGGATGTATTAGCTCCTTCTACCCCAAAAGCATATGCTGCATAATAGGGGATTATATTCAGGATTGCAGATTGGCCCCGAAAAGCTCCGAAGGCATGTTTGGGCCTCCATAGGGCAATCTACAATGAACCAAAGTGGGAACCATACTTTTTTGGGGTCCCTAGGGCAGGGGGAACCCATCTCATATGGCCTTCATCGCTAGTTTGCAAGTTCACCGGCGATGTCATCCCCGATTCGGCGATGCATCGCCGGTCAAACTCTTCCGTTGGGTCTGGCCTTTGGGCTGGAGGAGTTTGGGGGCTAGGGTAGCCCCCTGGTATGCGGGCCGTACCTTGAAACCCCCCAAAAGACGTACCTCCTTCATAAAATTCCCCTCCAAGCTCTCCTTTCTTCACATTTTTGCTGACTTCCCCTCAAATCTCGATGCCAAACCTCTCCCAATCTCATTTTCGGTCACAACCGACCCTACTCCATCACTCACAGCCATTGGCACTCCCTTCCTCTCCACTTCTATCATTTGGAGCTCCCACAATCTCCATAGAAGGCTGAAATTTGTATGGAGCTCCATTCCCCTTTATAGTTCTCTTTTCCCTTTAAAAATCCAGCCTTTGGGAGCTTAATCATCCCTCTACAGGGCCTAGATTTGTTTCAGTCCATTTGGGCAATAATTTCTCTGCATTTTCTCCGCTTTCCATGGCTATTGTTAAGACTATTCTAGCCTTTTTCTCCTTTTCCACCATCCTCCTTCTCATGTCCCTTTTGTTTGAGCCTTTACCCTCTTATTGGGTCTCAAAATCGTGCAAACCTCAAATTTCATTTCTCCACTTTCTTCGTTTGAGAGGTATTGAAAATACATGGCTGATAGAGCTCTAATGGGCAACAGACAGTACCAAACTAGACAGTATTCAAGAAGGTTAGTTGGGACCGTGGTAGAAGTCTTTTGGTAGAATTAGGCATCTATGTTGTTGCCCTGTAGATTGTTTGATTTCTGTTTTAAGGATTTCTGTGTTTTGTTGTTGTTGGGTCTAGTGACGTCACAGGTAGAAAATGTGTTTGTGTAGTGGTTTGGGCTTAGCATAGCCGAATGCATCCCTGTCGTAATCCATGTGGAACTTTATTCCATGTATTATGACAAATTTTGTTAGACGGAGTCCATGCCGTTTCGTTCGCTGTAAGGTATTGTCCCTAGGTTGGGAGTATCCTGTGGTTGCCACTACCATATTGTAAATCCCGGGATTAAACCTACAAAATTAGTTTTTATCCCACCTCACCCTCCTACCAAGCATGCCGCTCCCTATCCCAATAAGGGATTAGGAATGCAGTTCCATTTAATACAACTTAATGCTACTGGCCATATTGGCCCTTGGCGTTTTGGACCTAGTGCTAGCACTCCTAGATTTGAAGGATCTGACGATGTAGGAAAGCAAAATTTTATTTTTTTTCGATAATCTTGACCCTAAACGATGGAGCAATTTCTTGTATTAGTAATGGTATGGAACCATTTACCGTATAATCTTAGGCTTTGAATTATAGCTACTGAGCTACAGACTAGCCTACTAGTTACCTTAAGTAGTGTAAAGCCTATATATGCTAAGGAATTGTAGGTTAGATTTGGTTGAAGTAGAACCTTATTCCTTCGATAGATCCCCTTATGACTTATAGACTTCTGTTGTTGCCCATAGGAAGGAACCATTCACTCTCAGGGAACATTTATAAATCCCTCAGATTGAACTTAGAATGTACTAGTACGCCCCTTAGAATTGCCTTTCACAAGGGCTTATTGCATTCGGGAATGCTGAATAAAGGAAATGCAATTATCAGCGAAGTATTAGCGGTTTGAATCGACTTCTTAATCCTAGTAGTTACCAATGAATCCAATGCTCTGATCAAGCAGAAGATCGGCAACGACTAGGATTGAGGACTGATACAATAACTTTTCTGTCATCGCGGGGCAGAAGGTTTGTGTATCCGGCTCAGACCCACTACACAACTTTTCTTCCATGTTGGCCCGACCACATACAACCAAAAGTTATTGCTTTGCCCTTGGTAAATGTTAAGGACATATAGTCAGTAGAGTAGCCAGTAGAGAATTAGATATCTTGCCACCAACTCATACCTGCCCCTGAACTTAACCACAATAAAGATTAGGCTCATCTCTATAATCATAGGTACCAATGCCATAGAACGCATCATTAGCAAAGAAAAATCACTATAATGAGAGGTTGTTTCCCAATTCATGTTAAGGATAGCCCCTAAGTCGCATCTCGTTCCGATATACGGAGCGATGCAAAGATTCTTGAACTTTAAGTAGAACCAAGTTTTAAGGGGGGTAGAACGTATTGAGTCCAATCCAGCTAGGTTAGTCAACGCTACCGTTCGATCAAAGTGGCGCAGCGGAAGCGTGGTTGGCCTCTTCCCCACTGGCCCAGGATCGAAACATTTGAGTTAGGATGTACGTACGGTTAGGTCATTAAATAGGATTTGAACCTTCCTTAGAATGTCAAGACTGAAGTCTTGTTAGATACTCCTTACCCTTCACCAATTTCTGGGACGAAATTGTGTTTTAAGGGGGGTAGATTGTAACACCCCAGATTTTGGCCAACCTGGGATTAGACGTCCTTAGGCAATGGGTCGACTAAAACACCTGGGAAATCGCTCAGAACCCAATTCCATAGCTAAAGAAATCACTTAGGATTAATTCCTTTAGAAACTAAGCATAAGTTAGCTAGCGCTACACTGGAGTAGCTGGGAAATAGTCCCCGATCGCTTTAAATACGTTCTACAAGACCCAAAACTTGTAGAATCAATGACTTTATAATACTGTAAAACCTCGGATCAAACTTTAAGCAGGTTTGTTCTCTGGACCACTTTGAAACTTTGTATTGGATCTAGACCGCGCGTCGAAAGTCCGATATCTACTATCTTAGACCGTTAGAACCGCCTAGCTGGACTTGACAATCATTTCGAAAATCAAGTCCAACCGACATTCGCAGGCTATTTCATTGAGCCTGGACTGAAGAGAGTATGAATAGGGACAGATTTGGAATTTAAAATTCAAATCTGGCACACGACTTGACGTGTCAGTATTAAGCGTTCTAACCGTCAGAATTCAGCCAAATTACACCCTTGGATCAGGAAAAATTTCTATTTCATATCATGAGATTTGCAAACCTGATCTACGTGGGGTGACCGCTGAACTGAAACTGGACCGCCACGTGTGATCTACGAACCCTGCCAGACTGAAAACTTGATGTGTGCTAGATCCAGTAAGCATGAGCTTAAGTCCGACCGTATTTGGCCAGGGGACCTCCAGAAATGCTCTTTTGGACCGAAACAGCCAAATTTGGATATACCTCAAGTGTACATTGTTCCCGAGCCTATTTCGGGCACATTTGGGCTTATAAAAGGGGTTGAAACCCTCATTCCTCTCTCCCATCCGAATTTGAGAAAAGCTTTAGATTGAGAGAGAGAAAAGGTGAGAGTTTGTGAGAGAGAGTAGGAGAGAATTTTCCTGCCGTCGTGCCACCTGTTGTACGTGCTTTAGCAACACGCTCCAATCACTTGGCCAGTGATTTCTCCACTTTTCTAGGTAAGGAAATACCCTAATAAGTTATTGATTTGCTGATTCTTAGTTTCCATAGCCTGGTAGCTGATGGATCTTGTAAATCAGGTTGCTTAGTCGCCGTAGACGAAGCGTATACGTTCCGTTCAAATCGCTTCACGTATAAGAGATAAGGTGCGAATTTTAGACGCTTTGATTAACTGTTTCCAACGCTTTCAATGTCGTTTAATAGTAGATTATCGACGGCAACGCCGTTTGACATGTACAACATGCTGTCTGTTTCCTGTTTCGTAAGCAGACGAAGAATATGAGATTTAGGGAATTTTAGTCATTTGTAGGAAATACTGTTTTCATCCATAATTTGCTGATGTGATTGACATGGCTTCTTGTCGCACTAGGATACTAGGAATGCGTGCATAATTAGTTTGGCGAAGAGATTCGCCTAAATGCACACTTTGAGTCGAAATACTATATGTAGGCTTAAGTGTGTAGTTTAAGTGCTTGTATAAAGGCTTGTATTAGTATGTATTGAATTAAATGGTGTTATGAATTAATTTGAAATTGATTTCTCAATTAATATGCTGGTGTAAATGGTTTCCTACATGTTATCCATATGTATGATTTCATTATATGTATGAAATGCATGTGCTTGATGATTCACTTAAGTGGTATGTTATAACATGTGCTTGATGGTTTCCTTATGATTAGTTTGAGATTGAATTCTCAATTAATACGCTGATGGAGATGATTTCCTATATGTTGGCGATATGCATAATTTTATTATATGTGTGAAAGACATGTGTAAGATGATTTACTTAAGTTGTACGTTATAACATGTGTTAACATGCTCACATGTTTGTATTCCATTTCCAATACTCTTACCTGATTGCTGATGCGGATTCATAATTGTTTGGGACTATACTTAGTCCAGGCAGTCGGTAACAGAGAAAATTCGTGGCTAGCTTGTATTTGCCACGAACGACGCGTCGATGAATGCGAGCCGTGTTCTGGAGTTGGCGGCAGTGGTTAGGCCACACGAAGTGTTTTACGCACTTCATGTCGTTCGACTTGAGATGCGATCGTGCTAGTCGAGCCCGTCAAGTAACCCGACTGGCCGTTGTATGTTCACCCTGTATGAGTCATAACTTCTTCAACATAGGGTACTGAACTTACCATTGTAAACCCTGTTAACTATGGTACCTTCATCCACAAAGACTCATGAGCCGGGCATGGTGGTATGGGACACCTGGTCGAGCTGTCGGCCTACGCTGGGACCACAAACCTCCCCGTAGTGACCAGTGAGCACCTATGTCTCGTGAGCAGATTATGATGGTATGGGACATTATATTCTTGTTGTCGGCCTACACTGATCAGGCGACGAGTCCTTTGTAGTGACCGCGAGCGTATTCTGAGTCTACGGGAGGCGACGACCCTTCCGTAGCAGTGAGAGTACAGTAGGCCTGTATTGATAAGGTGATGGGGGAGCGGTGCAACGAGTGCGAGCAACAACCCTGTCAGCCCTTGCAGCGACCTACAAAATATACATCGTATGAGATTACAAGGAGTGAAGACCCTAGCCAGGATCTGTGTTGGGATTGATATAAGGGAAGTACCTTAGTTTCCCAATCCTGCTGTTTGAATGGACTAATAACAACTCAGAAATCATATCACCATTACATTGCATGTGCCTGGAAGATGTGGAGCACTTGAGGGACGATTGCATGCCGCGGTCGTAAGATGGTGCCGTATGAGGGAGATCGTCGGTGAGGGCATACATCACGTCATGTCATATTGCATTAACAGCAGTATTAGGAATGTTTGATTTACTACTTTACTATTATCGCATGATTGATTTGAGAACATATTAATCCTTGCTCTATTATTCCACTGAGTTAGCTACTCACTCCCACGTTACGGGATGGTGTTTTCGGACACCCACCAGTCCCTTTTTGTGATTACAGATGATGGCGCTGCTTGAGAAGCAGAGCTGGACTTGATGATGAGGAGGAGGATTCCTCCTTTATGCGTGTTCTGATTGATGGGATTACAGGGAGGTTGATTGGATACCTTGACACTTGTCATTTTATATTTTTAGAACACTCATGTATATCCTTTTGGTTTACTTTTGGAGTATACATGTATGTATATAACCTGGTAACATATTCACACTCTGGAGACATACAACAGTTTATATATGTTATACCTACTATCACAGTCTTCCGCTTGTTAATTTAACTCTCTGGTGTATGATATGTTGTTCTGGATTAATCTCACTCATGTTTAATACATTAACACAGACAACATTCAATCATACATATGTATGTTGCATAAATAACATTTTGGAACTCGAGAGTTGGGTTTTTGCTCGACCCCCCGATTTTCGGGATGTTACAGTCAGACACGTGGCGAGGACGTTACCTGCGTCAATCGGCGTACGCCATGCGTCGGGCTGAGGAGTCGAAGCATGCATCAATTTGACTCCTCCTTAAATGCTGTCACCACGTGGCTCGGCTATAAAAGGGGATGCAGGAGTGATTTTTACACTTTTGCTCTCCCGCTCGATCTCCCTCCTTCAGATTTTTCTTCTTCCTTCTTCACTGTGCTTGTGACTTGTGTGACTTGCCATTCTTCTCCATTTTAGTTTTCTTCTTTCTCCCTCAACTGTGTGCTTTTCCCCTCTCCAGTGAGTTTTTTCTCCCTCCCTTTTCTTTTCAACTTCTTAGTGATAATGCATCCTTCAAGTCCCCGGGAGGGGGTTTTCGATGATGAGGGCAAAACGAGGCATCTCTGAAATGTCTTGAAATCTCCCTCTTTACTGGAAGAGATGACGATGAGTGCTAATGAAGCCTTCTTACTTATTGTTAGGCTGTCCAGTGGGGCCTCAACGGAATGCTCCTCCCCAATGGGTCCCTGTGGCTTGAGACATGCCCCTGGCAGGCCTACTCCTCATTTTCCTAAAGATGATTTGGAAGAAGAGGAGGAATTGGAAGAAGAAACTGTTGAGTTGGTTCCTCCTAGGAGACTGGCGAGGACTGAGATTAGGGGAACCACTGAGTCGGTTCCTCCAAGGAAGTCGACTCGGTTTGTTGAATCAACAGCTGAAGAAGGAGAGGCTGCCAAGAGTGACGAGGTCGGAGAGGAACAAAAGGGGTCGGTCCCCTCAGTCTTGACTGAGGCGGATTTGGATAGGATCCGAGTCAAGTATTATGTTCTTGACTCCGTAATTCTTCGACTTCCACTCTCGAATGAATTGTCCAACCATCTTCCTCTTGGGATGGTCAGAATTTTCCAAGTTTCCATGCAATGTGGGTTGCATTTGCCTTTACAACCCGTTGCTCGGGATTTTCTCTCCCGAACTAGAATTGCTCCCCAGTAAATAGTTCCAAATGGATGAAGAAATTTATTCGGTTGTGCAGTGTTGTGGGCTGTGGCAGAACAGCCCCCACTGACCATGGACGAGTTCCTTTATCTGTAACAAGTTCAGTCGAACACTTCGCAGCCCAGCTGGTATTTCTTGAGCGCTTAGTGAAAAAAGGGTGGCTCATTGATAACCAACCCTCCTACCTCCAACAAGCACTGGAGAGAGAGGTGGTTCTGGGCAAGCTGTCGCTGAGAGACTGTCGAGTCTAAGTTGTTCGAACCTCGCATTCCCCCGGCCTTCACTGAAGCAGATGACTCGGCATGCCTTTTTCCTCATTTTTTCTTATTACGATCCTTTTAAGTCTGACTGAACATGCTCTGTAGAAATTTCCAAGAAGAAGCCGAAACTAGGAGTCAATGCTTTAGCTCGGATCAAAGATCTGTGGATGATAAGTCTGGAAGATCGGTATTGGAAGTCCCTTCTGCAACCAAAGCATCTTCTTCTCTTGGGTTGGGATTCATCTGTGACAAGTATTGTAACACCCCGAAAATCGAGGGTCGGGTAGAAACCCAACTCCCGAGTTCCAGAACGTCACTTATGCAACATAAATAATGATAAATGCATGTTGTCTGTAGAATGACATTAAACAAGATTGAGACTAAGCCAAAACAGCATATCATACTCCAGAGACAGTTAAATAAGCAAGCAGAAGACTGTGATAAATACATAAAATATATAATTGATTATAAGTCTCCAGAGTGTGAACATGTTACCAGGTTAATTAAATACATTTATACTCCAAAAATGGAAAGAAAAGAATATACATGAGTGCTTCAAAAATATAAAATGACAAGTGTCAAGGCATCTAATCAACCTCCCTGTAATCCCATCGATCAGAACACGCATAAAGGAGGGATCCTCATCATCATCATCAAGTCCGGCTCCACTTCACAAGCAGCGCCATCATCTGCAACTAAAATAGGGACTGGTGGGTGCCCGGAAACACCGTCCCGCAACGCGGGAGTGAGTGATCAACTCAGTGGGATAAGAGAGTAAAGATTAGCATGTTATCAAATCAATCACACGTTAATAGTAAAGCAAACAATCAAACATTCCTAGATACTGTTGTTAATGCATGCATGAAATGACATGATGGATGCCCTCACCGACATACTCCCTCATACGGCACCATCTGCGTCCACGACATGCTTTTTTCCCGCAGTGCTCCACATCTTCTAGGCACATGCAATGCGATATGGATAATGATTACCGGGTTGTTATTAGTCCTTTTCATACAGCAGGATTGGGAAACTAGGGTACTTTGCTTATATCAATCCCAACACAGATCCTGTCAAGGGTCGTCACTCCTAGTAATCTCATAAGATATTAAATTTCTTGGTCGCTGCAAGGGCTGTCAGGGCTGTTGCTCGCACTCATTGCACCTCTCCCCCATCACCTAATCAATACAGGCCTAGTTATATCCTTAAGACTGCATCAGGACTCGTCGCCCCCATGCGGTGTCAGGATAAACTCAAGGTCACTACAAAGGGCTCGTCACCTGATCAGTGTAAGCCGACATCAAGAATATAGTGTCCCATACCACCATCATCTGCTCAGAGTAGGGTGCTCACTGGTCACTACGGGGAGGTTTGTGGCCCCAGCGTAGGCCGACAGCTCGACCACGGTGTCCCATACCACCATGCCCGGCTCATGAGTCTTTATGGATCAAGGTACCATGGTTCACAGGGTTTTCAATGGTAAGTTCAGTACCCTAGGTTTAAGCAGTTATGGCTCATACAAGGTGAACAATCAACGGCCAGTCGGGTTACTTGACGGGCTCAACTAGTACGAGCGCATCGCAAGTCGAACGACATGAAGTGCGTGAAACACTTCGTGTGGCCTAACCACTGCCGCCAACTCAAAACACGACTCACGTTCTTCGACGCGTCCTTCGTGAAAAATATAATCCAACCACTAATTTACTCTGTTACCGAGTGCCTGGACTAAGTATAACCCCAAACATTTGTAAGTCAACATCACTAATCATATGAGAGTAATGGAAATGAAATACAATAATATAAGCATGTTGAAACATGTTATAACATACAACTTAAGCAAATCATCCAACACATGCATTTCATATATATAATGAAATCAATACATATAGCCAACATGATGGAAATCATTTACATCAGCATATTACTGTAGAATTCAATCTCAACACTCATTCACAACTCCATTTACTCAATACATAATAGTACAAACATTTATACAAACACTTAGTCTACACACTTTAGTCTACATAGCGTATGTCGACCCAAAGTGCGTATTAGGGCGAATCTCATCGCCAAACCGATCATGCACGCATTCCTAATATTCTAACACGACAAAAATCCATGACAAACATTTCAGCAAAATATGGATGTAAACAGTATTTCCTACAAATGACTAAAATACCCCAAATCTCATATTTACCGTATGTTTACGAAATGAAAAATGGACAGCATGTTGTACATGTCAAACGGCGTTGCCATTGATAATCTACTATTAAACGACACTGAAAGCTTTGAAATTAGTCAATCAAAGCATCTAAAATCCTCACCTTTTGCCTTAGACGCGTATCGGTTCGAATAGAATGTATACGCTTCGTCAACGGCATAAAGACGACCTAATGCACAAGATACATAAGCTATTTAGCTATTTGAATCGAAGGAATCCCTAAAACAGCAATTGGTTAGGGTTTTCTTACCTAGAAGTGTGTTGGAATCACTGGAAAAGTGATTGGAGTGCAGTGCTTTGGCACGTGCAAAATCTACAGCAAGTGGCGGGAATTCTCTCCCACTACTCTCTCAAAATCTCTCACTTTCTCTCACTCCCAATCTAGGGTTTGTTGCAAATTCGGATGGGAGGGTTGTGAGAGGGTTTAAAGCCCTTATATAGGCTAAAACCTAACCTAAATAGACTTGGGAACAAAGTTTACTTAAGTTATAACCAAATCGGGACTGTTCCGATCCAAAAGACCATTTCGGGAGGTCCCCTGGCCGAACGCGGTCGGACTTAAGCTTATGGTTACTGGATGTTGTCCACACCAAGTTTTCAGTCCGGTAGAGTTCGCAGATCGCACGTGGCGGACCAGTTTCAGTTTAGCAGTCATCGCACCTAAATCAGGTATACAAGTCTCATGATATGAAAGAGAAATTTCTCCTAATCCGAGGGTGAAATTTGGCTGAATTCTGACGGTCAGAACACTTAATAATAACGTGCAAAGACACGTGCCAGATTTTAAATTAAAATTTCAAATCTTTACCCATTTCTCACTCTCTTCGCTCCAGGCTCAATGAAATAGCCTTAGAACATTGGTTGGGCTTGATTTTTGAAACGATTGTCAAGTCCAGCTAAGCGGTCCTAACGGTCTGAGATTATAGATATCGGACTTTCGACACGCGGTCTAAATCCAATACGGAGTTTCAAAAGGTTCCTGAGAGCAAACGGGTTTAGAGTGTGATCCTAGGTTTTAGGGTAATGTAACGGTAACAATTCTAGAGGTTTTGGGTCTTACAGATCGTATTTAAGGTGGTTGTTACTAATTTTGCAGGAAATCTAATGTAGCGCTGGCTAATTCACATTAAATTCTAAAGAATTAGGTTCTACATGATTTCTTTGACTTTGGAATTGGGTTCTGAGAGGTTACCAAGTTGTTATGGTTGACCCATTGCCTAAGGACGTCTAACCCAGGTTGGTAAAAATCCGGAGTGTTACAATCTACCCCCCTTAAAATAAAATTTTGTCCCCGAAATTGGCTAAGGGTAATGAGTCCTTAAAGAGACTTTCGTATTAACATTCTAAGGAAGGCTCAAATCCTATTTAATGACCTACCCTTACGTATAACCTAAATCAACTGTTTCGATCCTGAGCCAGTGGAAAAAAGGCTAACCACGTTTTCGCTGCGCTACTCTGATCCAACGGTTGCATTAGCTAATCCTAACAAGATTTGGCTTAATACGTTCTACCCCCCTTAAAACTTGGTTCTACTTAAGGTTCAAGATTCTATGTCCCGATCCGTATTTCGAAACGAGATGTAACTTAGGACCTGTCCTTGACATAAAATGGGAAACAACCCCTCACTACATTGGTTTTCCTTTGCTAATGATGCGTTCTATGGCATTAGTATCTATGGTGATAGAGATGAGCCTAATCTCTATTGTGGTTGAGTTCAGGGGCAGGTATGAGTTGGTGGCAAGATATCTAATTCTCAACTGGCTATAAGTCCTCAACATTTTCCAAAGGTAAAGCAATAACTTTTGGTTGTAGGTGGTTGGGCCAACACGGAAGAAAGGTTGTGTAGTAGGTCTGAGCCGGATACATAGACTTTCTGCCTGGCTAGGATAGAAAATTTGCCGTATCGGTTCTTAATCCGAGTCGATACCGATCTTCTGCTTGATCAAAGCATTAGATTTAATGGTAACCACTAGGATTAAGAAGTCGATTCAAACCGCGAATACATCGCTTACATGCAGTTCCTTTACTCTGTATTCCCGAATGCAATAAATCCTTGGGAAGGCAATTCTAAGAGGAATTCTAAGGGGCATGCTGGTTTATTCTAAGTTCAACCTGAGGGATTTATAAGTTTTTCCTGAGAGTGAATGGTTCTAAGTTAAAGCAACTTTTCTAAGGGTTATAACAGAAGTCTATAAGTATTAAGGGGTCCTATCGAAGGAATGAGGTTCTACTCCAACCAAATCTAACCTACTATTCCTTAGCATATACAGGCTTTACACCACTTGAGGTAACTAGTAGACTAGTTTGTAATCTAAATCCTAAGCTTATATGCTAAATGGTTTCATACCATTTCTAATACAGGGAATTGTTCTATCGCTTAAGGTCAAGATTGTCTTAATGGAATTTGATTTTCCTATATCGTCAGATCTTTCAAATCTAGGAGTACTAACTCTAGGTTCAAAACACTAAGGGCCTATATGGCCAGTAGCATTAAGTTATATTAAATGGAACTGCATTCCTAATCCCATGTCGGGATTAGGAGTGGCATGCTTGGTAGGAGGGTGGGTTGGGATAAAAATCAATTTGTAGGCTTAATCCCAGGGTTTACTTTTAATCGTAGACATTCCAAACATGGTAGTGGAAACCATAGGATACACCAAATCTAGGGACAATACCTTACAGCGAACGAAACGACATGCACTTCATTTAACATATTTGTCACGATATATGGAATAAAGTTCCACATGAATTATGACAGGAACACATTCGGCTATATTAAGCCCGAACCACTACACAAACATTCACATAACAAGCCGAAACACTCCATGCATTTCATTAAATCAAAATTTGTCATAATACAGGAGACATATCCTTACATGCATCATGACAAGAAACACATGGGAAACTAAGCCAGTCAAAGTTAGACCTACAACATAAGCTAGCTACTAGCCTTCTCAGGCTTACACACAGAAAGCAGGAAATAAACCAACTACACCCAACAACATCTAAAATCCCATCGCTACTCTAAGTCTGGCGATGGAGGAGGAGTGCCCTTATCCTACAGGCAACACAGGATAGCCTTCAAGGTACGTGTCACCTTGCCAAATTTCCTCTTCTTGACGAGCTTGGTATCCTCAACCTCGGCTCGAAGTTCTTGGACTTCCCGTCGCAAGGCAACCTGACTCTCCTCAAGTCAGGCAATGTGAGCATCTCTAGTAGCCCGAGTCACTGGGGGAGGGCTCTCATCAGTATCCGGAGCTTCCACTTCTTCTTCTTCCTGGGCTTCTTCCTCTATTTCTGCCCCAGCTTCTTCTTCACTTGCATCCTCTTCACTATCATAATCGCCATCGCTATCACCATCGATCTGAGCCTCTCGCTGTCGAGGCCCGATCTTTATCTTGTTCATGGTAGTCTCGTCGATGAAGTGGATCGGTACAGGCAACTCCGGCCCAAGTCTGTAAGCAAACTCAAACGTAATCTTACATATGAGCCGGCCAAAAGGAAGTGACTCAGACATTCTTCTCGACTTCACTACGAGGATGATCTGTCGCAACATAAAGGTGGCCATGCATACATTCTCTCCCTGGCCAACTTGATACAAGAAATCGACCATGAGACGCGTACATTCACTGCGGTTGGTCGACCTAGGATACAGATTGAACATGCAAATGTGGTGTAGCAGGTGAAAATCATCCGACATATGGGACGTTAGGAGGCTCCTGTTAGGCTGCCGCGGAACCAAACCACCAAATAGGAACCTAGTGCGGCGATTTCGCTCACGAACACTCTTCAGATTCTTAACACTTGGATGAACTGTACCAAGAGGCACCTTCAGAATGCGAGCTATCAACTGAGCATCGATCGTAGCTTCCCTATCTCTATCAAAGGGAATCCTGAATTGTAATGGCTCCAACGTAGGATCCCGGATACGAGCATAGAAGGCACTAACGGTGCTCTCGTTCGCATGAGAGTGGGCTTCAAAGAGCGGACCCCAATTGGCAGCTTCAATGCGCTCAAACAACAGAAATTCACCGAAGAGCCGCTCATCCACATGCGCTTCAAACAGAACCTTATGGTCAGTATAAGCGCCATGAGGTAACTCTGCTAACAGTACTCGCCCTACGTGAGTATGGGGATCCAAATCCCGCTTTGTGTGAAACTCATGAGCCGTACTGGGACTTGCGGCTGCGCTTGAGCTAGCGGCGCCACCCCTTGGCTTTCTTGATCGAGAAGGGTGACTAGGCCCAGCTTAATCGGCGGTGGTCTTCCTCTTTCCCATGAGAGAGAGGATGGTGGAGAAAGAGAAAAAGGCCAAAATAGCCTCCACAAGAGCCACGAAAAAAGAGGGAAATGGGGAGAAACGACTGTCCAAATGGGTTGAAACAAATCTAGGCACTATAGAGGGATGAATCAAGCTCCCAAAGGCTGGATTCTCAAAGGGAAAAGAGAAAACTAAATGAGAATGGAGCTCCACATGATTTCAGCCTTGATTGGAGGTTGTGGGAGCTTCAAACAACGAAAATGGAGAGAGAGGGGACAGCATACTGCCGTGGACGATGGAGCGGGATCGTTTTTAGCAGAAAATGGGATTAGGAGTGGTTTGGAGACGTGATTTAAGAGGGAGGCAGCAAGAAAACTGAAAAGGGAGAGCTTGAGGACATTTTTTGTGAAGGAGGTATGGGTTTTAGGGGGTTTAAAGGTGCGAACCACCCATTGGGGAGGTTCCCTATCCACAAAAGGGCGTCGGCCCAATTTTCAGATCAAGTGGGGCCCACTGTACGGTGATGCATCGTCGAACCGGCGATGCCATCACCGGCCAAGTCATAATTCGGCTGGTTCGGCCATATGGATCGGGTTCCCCCTGCCCTAGGGACCCCAAATATGTGTGGGACCCACCCTAGTTTATTGTATTTTGGCCTAGATAGGCCCAAAACTCCATTTAGGGTGTTCCAGGATCATTTTATAAACCAGAATAATTTTATACATCATGTAACATATGATTTTGGGGTAGGAGAAGCTAATCCATCCAATTAAATCATTTTTTACAAGAGATTCCATAATTAGAATGGCCAAAAGTCTAATTCTTACCTATATTTACTATTTATAGTAAATTTTTGTCTAAGTATGATTTTTTATATTTTACACATTAAGATCTATGCCTAGTGTGAAAAGAATTAGAAAAATTTAAAGAATGGGGTGATAAGAGGAAGGATTCTGAAGGAATTGGATGAAACGGGATTTTTAAGCCCTGAGATGGAGTATAAGGATCGTGGTTACCCCACAACCCAAGGACATGCATTTTAGAGTTTAAAATTCTCCTAGGATCATCTCAAACCCACCTACTAACAACCTAGAGGCTACTTAGGTCGCCTCACGCGACCAAAGATACGTTATGGACTCGACCAAAACGATCGATTTGAGTAGACTTCGCCTATTGGTGAAACTGCGATCCTATAAGTGTTTCTAGGTTCCTTTAGCACCCACGTAAGTCGAAGGAGCGACAACGTGCATCGCGTAGCCATAACCCAGGTCCAGTTCAATCTCAATCATGCTCTGATACCAGCTGTAACACCCCGAAAAGCGGGGGTCGGGTAGAAACCCAACTCCCGAGTTTCAGAACGTCACTTATGCAACATAAATAATGATAAATGCATGTTATCTGTAGAATGACATTAAATAAGATTGAGACTAAGCCAAAACAACATATCATACTCCAGAGACAGTTAAATAAGCAAGCGGAAGACTGTGATAAATACATAAAATATATAATTGATTGTAAGTCTCTAGAGTGTGAACATGTTACCAGGTTAATTAAATATATGTATAATCCAAAAATGGAAAGAAAAGAATATACATGAGTGCTTCAAAAATATAAAATGACAAGTGTCAAGGCATCTAATCAACCTCCCTGTAATCCTATCGATCTGAACACGCATAAAGGAGGGATACTCATCATCATCAAGTATGGCTCCGCTTCACAAGCAGCGCCATCATCTGTAACTAAAATAGGGACTGGTGGGTGCCCGGAAACACCGTCCCGTAACGTGGGAGTGAGTGATCAACTCAGTGGGATAAGAGAGCAAAGATTAGCATGTTATCAAATCAATCACACATTAATAGTAAAGTAAACAATCAAACATTCCTAGATACTGTTGTTAATGCATGCATGAAATGACATGATGGATGCCCTCACCAACATACTCCCTCATACGGCACTGTAACACCCTAAAAATCGAGGGTCGTGTACGAACTTGACTCCCGAGTTCCAGACCGTCACTTATGCAACAAATATGATTATGATTCAATGTTATCTAAGTAAAAGAATTCACATGAGTAAAATTATACCAAAACTGCAACTCATACTCCAGATTCAGTGATAAAACGCAACCGAAAGACTGAAGAATATATATATCAGGAAAATAAAATAACTCTCAACTGTCTCCAAAGTATGAATACATCTCTAAGTCTCATATACATGTAAATAAACAAAAATCAAAATGTCTGAAGTCCAACTAGTATGTCCCGCCAATCCAGGCCACCTATGCAAAGCCGCCGTGAAACTGCATATATGAGAACTCATCCTAGTCCTCATCATAATCTGGCTCTGCCTCCTGACTCGCCGCCTCACCTGCATCTAAGACAGGGTCTGGTGGGTGTTGCAAACACCATCCCATAATGTGGGAGTGAGTGATCAACTCAGTGGAATAATAGAACAAGGATTAACATGTTCTCAAATCAATCATACGATAATAGTAAAGCAATTAATCAAACATTCCTAAATACTATTGTTAATGCAATATGACATAACATGATGGATGCCCTCACCAACAGTATCCCTCATACGGCACCATCTTACGCCCGCGGCATGCTTGCATCCCGCTCAGTGCTCCACATCTTCTAGGCACATGCAATGTGATGTGGATATGATTACCAAGTTGTTATTAGTCCTTTTCATGCAGTAGTATTAGGAAACTAAGGTACCTTACTTATATCAATTCCAACACAGATCCTGTCTAGGGTCGCCACTCCTAGTAATCTCATACGATGTATATTTTGTAGGTCGCTACAAGGGTTTTCAGGGCTGTTGCTCGCACTCGTTGCACCGCTCCCCCATCACCTTATCAATACAGGCCTAATGTACTCTCATTGCTACAGAAGGGTCGTCGCCTCCTGTAGACTTAGAGTACGCTCGCGGTCACTACAAAGGGCTCGTCACCTGATCAGTGTAGGCCGACAGCAAGAATATAGTGTCGCATACCACCATAATCTACTCATGAGTTATAGGTGCTCACTGGTCACTACGGGGAGGTTTGTGGCCCCAGCGTAGGCCGAAAGCTTGACCACGGTGTCCCATACCACCATGCCTAACTCATGTGTCTTTATGGATCAAAGTACCATGGTTAACAGGGTTTTCAACGGTAAGTTCTGTACCCTAGGTTCAAGCAGTTATGATTCATAAAGGGTAAATAATCAACGGCCAGTCGGGTTACTTGACGGGCTCGACTAGCACGAGCGCTTCGCAAGTCGAACGACATGAAATGCGTAAAACGCTTCGTGTGGCCTAACCACTGCCGCCAACTCCAAACACGACTCGCGTTCATCGACGCGTCCTTCGTGGCAAATACAAGTCAACCACGAACTTACTCTGTTACCGACTGCCTGGACTAAGTATAGCCCCAAACATTTGTGAATCCACAACATCAATCATATAAGAGTAATGGAGATGTATTACAATAATGTGAGCATGTTAACACATGTTAGAACATACAATTTAACTAAATCATCTAACACATACATTTCATGCATATAATGAAATCATACATATAGCCAACATGAAGGAAATCATTTACATCAGTATATTATATGAGAATTCAATCTCAAACTAATTCACCACACCATTTAATTCAATACATACTAATACAAACATTTATATAAACATTTAGTCTACACACTTAAGTCTACATAGTGTATGTCGACTCAAAGTGCGCATTTGGGCGAATCTCTTCGCCAAACAGATTATGCACGCATTCCTAGTATCCTAAGGTGACAAAAATCCATGTCAACCATTTCAGCAAAATATGGGTGTATACAGTATTTTCTACAAATGACTAAAATGCCATAAATCTCATATTTTTCATACGCTTACGAAACAGGAAACAGACAGCATGTTGTACATGTCAAACGGCGTTGCCGTCGATAATCTACTATTAAACGACATTGAAAGCGTTGAAATCAGTCAATCAAAGTGTCTAAAATCCACACCTTTTACCCTAGATGTGTATGGATTCGAACGGAGCGTATATGCTTCATCTACGGCGAACAGACAACCTAATACACAAGATATGTAAGCTACTTCGCTAAGGAATCAACGGAACCTTAAATCAGCAAGTAGTTAGGGTCTTTTCTTACCTAGAAATGCGCTGAAATCACCAGTAAAGTGTTTGGATTGCGTGGCTTAAACACGTGTAGCAGGTAGTGCAGGTGGCAGGAAAATCTCTCCCACTTTCTCTCACAAACTCTCACTTTTTCTCTCACACAAGCTAGGGTTTCTAGTAAATTCGGATGGGTGAGATAAGTGAGGGTTTAAACCCCTTTTATAAGCTATAAGCTTTCCAAATTAGGCTTGGGAACAATGTTTACTTGAGGTCTAATCAAATCGGGCCTGTTCTGGTCCAAAAAGGAATTTCGGGAGGTCCCCTAGCCGAACGTGATCGAACTTAAGCTCTTAGTCACTGGATGTTGCTCACATCCCATTTTCAGACCAGTAGTGTTCGTAAATCGCACGCGGCGGTCCAGTTTCAGTTAAGCGGTCATCGCACGTAGATCAGGTCTACAAGTCTCATGATATAAAAGAGAAATTTTTCCTGATCCGAGGGTGTAATTTGGCTAAATTCTGACGGTCAGAACGCTTAATAATAACGCGCCAAGTCACATGCCAGATTTAAATTTAATTTCCTAAGCATTTTCTCTATTCTCACTCTCTTCAGTCCAGGCTCAATGAAATAGCCTCTGAACATCGGTTGGGCTTGATTTTCGAAATGATTGTCAAGTCCAACTAAGCGGTCCTAACGGTCTAAGATGGTATGTATCGGACTTTCGACGCGCGGTCTAGATCCAATACAAAGTTTCAAAGGGTTCCTGAGAACAAACCGATTTAGAGTTTGATCCCAGGTTTCATGGTATTATAGCGTCACTGATTCTACAAGTTTTGGGTCCTGTAGAACATATTTAAAGTGATCAGGGAGGATTTCATAGCTACTCTAGCATTGCGCTAGCTAACTTACGCTTATTTTCTAAAGGAATTAATCCTACATGATTTCTAGTTGAGTTAGTACTCGAGTTTCAGTACGGATTTTTCCAGTGCGTTACAGGCACCATCTGCGTCCGCGGCATGCTTTCTTCCCGCAGTGCTCAACATCTTCCAGGCACATGCAACGCGATATGGATAATGATTATCGGGTTGTTATTAGTCCTTTTCATACAGCAGGATTGGGAAACTAGGGTACTTTTCTTATATCAATCCCAACACAGATCCTGTCTAGGGTCGTCACTCCTAGTAATCTCATACGATGTTAAATTTCTAGGTCGCTGCAAGGGCTGCCAGGGCTATTGCTCGCACTCGTTGCACCTCTCCCCCATCACCTTATCAATACAGGCCTAGTTATATCCTTAAGACTACATCAGGACTCGTCGCCCCCATGCGGTGTCAGGATAAACTCAAGGTCACTACAAAGGGCTCGTCACCTGATCAGTGTAGGCCGACAGCAAGAATATAGTGTCCCATACCACCATCATCTGCTCAGAGTAGGGTGCTCACTGGTCACTACGGGAAGGTTTGTGGCCCCAGCGTAGGCCGACAGCTCGACCACGGTGTCCCATACCACCATGCTCGGCTCATGAGTCTTTATGGATCAAGGTATCATGGTTAACAGGGTTTTCAATGGTAAGTTCAGTACCCTAGGTTCAAGCAGTTATGGCTCATACAAGGTGAACAATCAACGACCAGTCGGGTTACTTGACGGGCTCGACTAGTACGAGCGCATCGCAAGTCGAACGACATGAAGTGCGTGAAATACTTCGTGTGGCCTAACCACTGCCGCCAACTCAAAACACGACTCTCGTTCATCGACGCGTCCTTCGTGGGAAATATAAGCCAACCACTAATTTACTCTGTTACCGACTGCCTGGACTAAGTATAGCCCCAAACATTTATAAGTCAACATTAGTAATTATATGAGAGTAATGGAAATAAAATACAACAATATAAGCATGTTGAAACATGTTATAACATACAACTTAAGCAAATCATCCAACACATGCATTTCATATATATAATGAAATCAATACATATAGCCAACATGATGGAAATCATTTACATCAGCATATTACTTTAGAATTCAATCTCAACACTCATTCACAACTCCATTTACTCAATACATACTAGTACAAACATTTATACAAACACTTAGTCTACACACTTTAGTCTACATAGCGTATGTCGACCCAAAGTGCGTATTAGGGCGAATCTCTTCACCAAACCGATCATGCAAGCATTCCTAATATCCTAACATGACAAAAAGCCATGGCAAACATTTCAGCAAAATATGGATATAAACAGCATTTCCTACAAATGAATAAAATACCCTAAATCTCATATTTACCATACGTTTACCAAACGAAAAACGGACAGCATGTTGTACATGTCAAACGGTATTGTTGTCGATAATCTACTATTAAACGACATTGAAAGCTTTGAAATCAGTCAATCAAAGCATCTAAAATCCTCACCTTTTTCCCTAGACGCGTATAAGTTCGAATAGAATGTATACGCTTCGTCAACGGTGTAAAGGCGACCTAATGCACAAGATATATATGTTATTTCGCTATTTGAATTGAAGGAATCCCTAAAACAGCAAGTGGTTAGGGTTTTCTTACCTAGAAGTGCATTGGAATCACTGGGAAAGTGATTGGAGTGCAGTGCTTTGGCACGTACAAAAGCTGCAGCAAGTGGCAGGAATTCTCTCCCACTACTCTCTCAAAATCTCTCACTTTCTCTCTCTCCCAATCTAGGGTTTGTTGCAAATTCAGATGGGAGGGTTGTGAGAGGGTTTAAAGCCCTTATATAGGCTAAAACCTAACCTAAATAGACTTGGGAACAAAGTTTACTTAAGTTATAACCAAATCGAGACTGTTCCGATCCAAAAGACCATTTCGGGAGGTCCTATGGCCGAACGCGGTCGGACTTAAGCTTATGGTTACTGGATGTTGTCCACACCAAGTTTTCAGTCTGGTAGAGTTCGCAGATCACACGTGGCGGACCAGTTTCAGTTCAGCAGTCATCGCACCTAAATCAGGTCTACAAGTCTCATGATATGAAAGAGAAATTTCTCCTGATCCGAGAGTAAAATTTGGCTGAATTCTGACGGTCATAACGCTTAATAATAACGCGCAAAGACACGTGCCAGATTTTGAATTAAAATTTCAAATCTTTACCCATTTCTCACTCTCTTCGCTCCAGGCTCAATTAAATAGCCTCAGAACATTGGTTGGGCTTGATTTTCGAAACGATTGTCAAGTCTAGCTAAGTGGTCCTACCGGTCTGAGATTATAGATATCGGACTTTTGACGCACGGTCTAAATCCAATACGGAGTTTCAAAAGGTTCCTAAGAGCAAACGGGTTTAGAGTTTGATCCTAGGTTTTAGGGTAACGTAGCGGTAACAATTCTAGAGGTTTTGGGTCTTACAGATCGTATTTAAGGTGGTTGGTGCTAATTTTGCAGGAAATCTAATGTAGCGCTGGCTAATTCACATTAAATTCTAAAGAATTAGGTTCTACATGATTTCTTTGGACTTGGAATTGGGTTCTAAGAGGTTACCAAGGTGTTATGGTTGACCCATTGCCTAAGGACATCTAACCCAGGTTGGGAAAAATCCGGGGTGTTACAGGTATCTTTAGGTTACTCAGGCACACCCTTTTGGAATTTTTCTGACTTTTTGTTTTGACCGACATAGAAATGGCTGAAGCTCAACCCCTTCTGAAGTCGTCGTCCAAGTTGAAGGCTCCTCCCAGGTCAATGCTTCTATCGGAACCTCGGCCTCCAAAGAAGGAAAAGACAGCTCCCTCGATCGTGGAGCCGCCTGCCTCAGTCACCCCTGCTCCGATTGTCCCAATCGTTGTCATTCTCTCTGACCCCGAAGAGAGGGCAAAGGATGTGGCCACCCTTTTTATCGAGTCCCGGGTTACTTCTGAGCCAGGACCTGTTACACAGTGAGTCTCGGGATGAAGAGAGGAGTAGAAAGGGGAGACCTCAAGGAGGGAGATGGCTCAACGGGAGATGTCATCCTTCCATTGGGCCATAGCAGACATGGTCCCTTGGGCTGTTTCTGCCGTGAGCGAGAAGGAGTTCACTTCCATCTTCGAAGCCCCTGGGACGCGGATACTCTCTCATGCTGTGAAGGTCTTGCTTCAGGTAAGATTTGAACTTATCTCTTAGCTCGTTATCTCTTTCAGTTTTAATTTAACTCTGACCCTTTCTTATACAACTTGCTCCTTGCCTGCTGAGAGCCAGCGGAGATCTATCTGAGGCTGAGAAGGTCCAAAGAGATGTGGTGGACGCTGAAACGGTTTGGAAGCGAGCAGCGGAGGCAGAGGCTCAACTCGAGGTTACCTCATCTCGTGTTGGCCGTCTAACTGGTGAGTTGAGCTTGGCTCGGAAGGCAACTGAAGATGCTAGAGTTGAATGTCCTCAGACAGCTCAGCTATTGAAGGAGGCCCATAACAAGGGTTTATAACTCCACCTGGCTTGTGATGCCTTTGAGGAGAAGCTGACTCATCTGAAAGCCGATACAAAAGCGACACTCGAGTTGGCTAAGAAAGAGTCTGGGGAGAAGGCTGTAAAAGACTTCCTTGAATCTTTGAAGTTTGAAGATGAGAGGGATCGTCTAAATGAGAGCGGGTATACAGCTTGCATCAAAGTGATAAAGCATTTTTTTTCTGACCTTGTGAAAGGGCCTAGCTATATGCCCTAGAGGGGGGGTGAATAGGGCAATGCCAAATAAAACTAATAATAGCAGAATAATAAAAGATTTAAAGCACAATGCTAAATATAAAAACAATCACAATAGCCTAAAGTAAAGAGATTTATACTTTATCAGTTCTAAGGACAACCTTACACCAAAAACCAGAGGTTTAGGGTAGGACAACCTTATTTCTAGAACGTCCTTTGTATCACAAATCAAAGAGGAATAATAAGCAATGAAATAACTTGTGAAAAATAAATCCTAAGTTATTACAACATTCATCCACACTTGCTAGAAGTGATTACAACATTCATTCACAAACACAAACCACAAAACTGAATGAATAAAGGAATGAAAGAATAAATCACATCCACAACACAATGATATATAGTGGTTCGCCTGTGTGTACACCAACTGTTATCCAATAACCACACAGATTGCTACTCCACTCCTAATATCCTCACACAGGGGATATTAGCATGCACTATCAAAATAGGTTTCACAGGTTCACCTAAAACCTTCACAATTGTGTCTTTGATCTTTGGCTTACACAATCCAAAAATCCCTCAATCTAAGTTTTCTAGCTCTCCTCAGATAACTAATATAATGAGATTTTTCTGACGAATCTCAAACAAAAACCAGAGAAAGTAAATTACAAATAATGTAAAATACCTGAATCACCTTTTGAAGAAGCCCGGTAGAACTAATCGGAGTAGATGTTCGATTCGACGTTCAAAGTCTAATACTCACTTTAAGAATGGTTCTAAGTCTAATTGATTTTAGATCAAATGGGCTAGATCTATTTGATTTTGAATCCAAGAAGAAGGAATATCAAAAATTCCCCTTTTCTAATAAGATTGGAATGTAGATCAAAATCAAATAAGAATAAGCTAGCAAAAGGAATATTAAATAAGCACAAAGCAGCTTAAAATAAACATAAACTTATCTCAGAGTATAGCCTAAAGAATGATTGAATAGAATTGATTTGAAGTGCTAAAACTCTGAAGTTCATGCTCAATTTATAGCCTGAAAAATCATGTCTACGACTGGTCTTAGGAACCTAGGACTGGTCGTAGCATCGAAGATTTTCGAAAGATTTTCGCGGGATAAGATTTTCGGTTCCACGACCGGTCTTGGGTGGTCTACGACCGGTCGAAGTATGAGTCGTAGAACTTCCAGGACTGGTCGTAGGATGTCCAGGACTGGTCGTAGGACAGCTAGAAAGATCTAAAAATCTTCAACTACCTATGACTGTCCTAAAAAACCCAAGACTGGTCGTAGTAAAGCTAGGACTGGTCTTAGAACACTCTAAACAAGCATATAAAAATATATGAGTTATGTATCCGGAATGACCTACAGTAAAGTCCATCCTAAGGTCAATCTAAGGTCAAACAAACCTTAAAAGTGAGATGGACATTGAAAGTCTGTACACTCAGATGACCCTTAAGAGAAGCTTGTGAATATTCAAAACTTGTAGTAGGCCTTCATGTGCTTGATCTTGACTTGACAAAGTCTTCTAGTAAACTTGAACTTGATCAAATCTTGAACATGCAACCTTGAAAACTTCTATTCTTGATATCTTCAATCAAGACTTGAAAACTTTCTTCTTTTAAGATCTTGTCTTGAAATGCGATGTCTTGATATGTCTTGATTGCAATGACTAGTCTTCAAACATAAAACACAAGATATACAAGACATAGAAATAGGTTTTGGCACAACAAAATTTGACAATAAAAGGGATATGAAATCATAGCACTTACAATCTCCCCCTTTATCAAATTTGTGACAAAACACATAGCATCAAAGACAATAAGGACTGATAAGTCATGAAATGCCAAAATACTCTACTCCCCCTGAGTAATACGAGTATTACTCATATAATCAGTACATAATATGAAAACCTCAAGACTACAATCCACATATCGATCAATCCACATATCCTTCTCAATCAATACAAATAAATTTACTTACTCCCCCTATCCGTATTACTCCCCTTCCAGCATTAGCATTAGCATGCTACTCCCCCTTTTTGTCACAAAATGACAAGGGAAAGGAACAATAAAAAGGAGAACAATAGAGAGCAAACAATGAGAAGGTGATATGAAAGGACATAATATAAATCTTAAGCATCAAGTCATAATCCATTATCCAAAAGACAATACCCAAAAGATAATGTAATCAAACCATAATACATATCCAAAATAAAAAGAAATGAAAAAAAAATATCCAGAAGCTAATTCACTTAATCTGACCTAGAGGAGGGAGCAGGGATAGTTGGATCAATCTGGTGTAAGTCCTTATTGATGCGACGAAGATATTTTCACATGTGCTTGAATCTCATATCATGGGCTATATTCATATTTTCAAGTTTTTCTTCCAATGCACTAAGGCGTGCATCAAAACCAGATGGATTATAATCTGGATCATTAGGTGAATCAGTTTCAATATCATCAAAAATGTCATCCATATTAACATCTTGAGGAAGATTGCCAGCTTCCTCTTTGTTTCCAACATCACCACCATCACCACCAACACCACTAACACCAGCTACATCAAATTGGCCAGGACGCAGATCCAACTTCATCTTATTGAGATTGGAATTGTTGAAAATAAGATGATGAATTGGTGCCTCATTAACAGGTTTATCGACAAGCATGTGAGTGGCTAAAACAGTCAAAAGATAACCGAATGGAATATCACTATGACCTGGATGGAGACGAAACTGAATAAAGAAATGACAAATCAAAGAAGGCAGACAGACTTTCGTACTAGAAGCAATAGAATGCAACACACGAACCATGAAAGAAGTCAACTCGATTTTATTACCGGACCGAGGATAAACATTTGAAATGAAGAAATGGTGTAAAATTCTGTATTTGGGTAACATATACTTTACAGGGAGCGCATTCCCTTTATGAGTCCAATGCACATCAATTTTGCATAAATCTCTGGTTAACATGCGTTTTTCTGATTCAGAAGGTTTGTTGTATAAGGTTTGAATCGGTATTCCTTCATCATTAACAGGTATATCCATAATACCTGATATCAAATGACGGTCAACTTCAAATTTCCCTTCTCTAGTATCAATAGAAAATGTTAAATTATCAACGAAAAAATCTGAAATGCATGCAACCATTGATTGAGCAATGGATTGGTATGCAGGCCCACCCCAAAGCAAAATGTTAGCCCAACCTACAGATTTAAGAAGGGGAATGACACCATATGGAGCAATGTGATTTAGATCAGCGGTATGCTTAACGATAATGTTACGGACAGGTAGATCTCTTACATCTTGAGAATCATCTTCGGGTGACCAAAGGTGCCGTTTAGTTATCGGTGCAGATCTGGAAGAAGATGGACCACGGGATGTTTTCTTTTCCCCTCAAGCATCCATATTCCACAAATATATACAAGAACAAGCAAGATGTACAAATGAAAGATGGGTTTTCTCTAGATCAGCAAATAGATAGGAAACCCTTGAAAAAACCACCAAGAGATGAAATCAAGCTATAGTATGAAAAAATCAAAGCATAGAGAGCAAGAAACTTCAAGAAAAATGAAGAAATAGGACTTACTTTGAAGAAAATCGAAAAATCCCAAGACTAGTCGAGCCACGACTCGTCGTAGGTCGGTGTGAAAATGAAGAAGAAGGGGATTTTTCTCAAAATATATGATGTTCACGAGCTCCACGACCGATCGACTGCTGTGCACGACCGGTCATAACACGACTGGTCGTGTACATCCACGACCGGTCGAGTATTGACCAAAAAATTCATTTTTAATGAAAAATTTGAAATTTAAATAATTATAATATGAAATATAATATACTATGATACATGCAAGTAAGAATATTCAATGTAAAATGCACATACCAAGATCAAATTTTACTTTATTAAACCTTCTTTTATCGAGCGGTTTAGTAAATATGTCAGCAAGTTGAGTTTCGGTTGGTATATATTCCAAAGAAATAACTTTTTCTTCAACCAACTTACGAATGTAATGATACCTAATGTCAATATGCTTAGTACGAGAATGCTGGATTAGATTTTTGAAAATGTTTATAGCACTGGAATTATCACAATGTTAGATCATTGAATCTTGATTAATTACATAATCGCTAAGCATGCGTTTCATCCAAACTAGTTGAGTACATGCATATCCAGCAGAAATATACTCAGCCTCAGCAGTGGAGAGTGATATTGAGCTTTGCTTCTTGCTGAACCAAGAAACTAAGCAATTTCCAATGTAAAAACAACCACCACTGGTTGATTTTCTGTCATCAATATTACCAGCCCAATCTGCATCTGAGTACCCGGCTAATTTAACATTAGTATCATAAGGATACCAAAGTCCCAAATTTATAAAACTTGCGACATATCTAATAATCCGTTTAACAGCAATAAGATGTGATTCCTTAGGATTAGACTGATATCTCACACAAATTCCAACACTAAATGCAATATCAAGTCTACTAGCAGTTAGATACAATAAACTTCCAATCATACTGCGATATAGTTTAGGATCTATATCTTTACCTGAAGAGTCTTTTGAGAGTTTTACCATTGTACTCATAGGAGTATCAAAGTTCTTCCCTTTCTCAAATCCAAACCTTTTAACCAAGTTTGAAGCATATTTGGATTGAGAAATGAAAATTCCATCAGGTTGGTGTTTTACTTGCAACCCAAGGAAATAGTTTAGTTCGCCAACCATGCTCATTTCAAACCTTGATTTCATTAACTCTGTAAACTCAGTAGACATGTTAGAACAAGTAGATCCATAAATAATATCATCAACATATATTTGAACCATCAAAATATCATTGTTATTCTTCTTAACATAAAGCGTCTTATTGACACTACCTACTTGAAAGCTATGACTAAGTAAGAATTTAGTCAATTTCTCATACCATGCCCTGGGTGCTTATTTTAGACCATAGAGATCCTTTTTGAGACGAAATACATGGTCAGATAACTTAGGGTCTTCAAATCCTGAAGGTTGTTCAACATACACTTCTTCATGTAAATCGCCATTCAAGAAAGCACTCTTTACATCCATCTAATAGATTTTAAATTTTCTAAAACATGCGATGGAAATAAAAAGTCTGATTGAATCAAGGCGAGCGACTGGAGCAAAGGTTTCATCGTAATCGATGCCTTCAATCTGAGTGTACCCTTGTACAACCAGTCTAGCATTGTTTCGTATAATATTTTCGAGTTCATCAGACTTATTTTTAAAGATCCATTTTGTTCCAATAACATGTTTATCTTTAGGTCTAGGAACAAGATACCAGACATCATTACGAACAAATTGATTAAGTTCATCCTGCATAACAACTATCCAATTTTCGTCAGAAAGTGCTTCTTTTACGTTAACCGATTCTATTTGGGATGTAAAACAAACATAATTACATATGTTCTCAAGTTGTTTGCGAGTACAAACTCCAGTGAGAGGATTTCTAAGTATTTGATTGGTTGGATGATCTTTAATAGTCCTTGGTTCAGATTCTTTTTGACTTGATGAGATGTCTTGATTGTCAATAATAAGAGTTTTATCATCATCTGAACTTGAGGCTGGTGTATTCAAATGATCATCAATGACCACATTGATAAATTCTTAAATCACACCAGTTCTCTTATTTAGAACCCTATAAGCTCGACTGTTCAAAGAATAACCAAGAAAAATTCCTTCGTCACTCTTCATATCAAACTTACCCAAATTTTCACGATCCCGTAAAATATAACACTTGCTGCCAAAAACTCGAAAGTATTTGACAGTAAGTTTCTTATCAAACCATAATTCATAAGCAGTCTTATTATCAGATTTACTGGTATAAAATCGATTAATTATATAACATGCGGTATTAACTGCTTCAGCCCAAAGATTTCTAGAGAGCTTCATGCTATTCAACATAACATTAGCCATATCCTGAAGCACTCTATTTTTCCTTTCAACTATACCATTTTGTTACGGTGTTTTGGGCACTGAGAATTCATGTGATATTCCCTGATCGCTACAGAATTTCTCAAAACTACTGTTTTCGAATTCAGATCCATGATCACTATGGATCTTACTAACATGAGAACCTTTCTCATTTTGGATTCATTTGATGACCTTTTTCACTTCATCTAGGGTTTCAGTTTTATCTTTCAAGAATGATAACCAAGTGAATCTTGTATAGTCATCTACGATAACCAAGATGTATTTTTTACCTCTCGACTCTCCGATCTGGTAGGTCCAATAAGATCCCTATGGAGTAGCTCGAGTGGTCTAGATGTGGTGTTAGAGTTCACTTTCTTGTGAGAACTCCTAATCTGTTTGCCCAACTGGCATTCACCACATATTTTGTCTATTTTTTACAATTTAGGTAGACCTCTAATTAGTTCTCTTTTGATCAATCTAAATAAGTTTCGATAATGTATATGTCCAAGGCGTTTATGCCATAATTAAGTTTCATCAGAATGGACCATGTAACATGATTGAGTAGATGAGCTTCCATCACTAACTATGTAGCAGTTTTCAGAAGTTCTGCGACCAGTTAATATAACAGAACCCTTTTTATTAATTATCTCACAACCTTGATTAGAAAACTTAACACTATAATTGTTATCACATATCTGAGAAATGCTTAGCAGGTTGTATTTTAAGCCCTCAACATATAAAACATTCTTAAATAAGGGAAGGTTATAGAGCTGAACCGTACCTTGGCCAATAATTTTACAATTGCTTCCATCACCAAAAGTGACTGATCCTTCAGTCATATCTTTAAGATCGGTGAATAAGGCTTTGTCACCTGTCATATGCCTGGAAAAACCACTATCTAGGTACCACTTTGAATGGCTTGTTGCTTTGAAAGCAGTGTGGGCAACCAAGCTGGCAACTTTAAGAACCCATTTCATAACTGTTTTGGGTTTAGGAGTATAGATGGTATTTTTCTGTCTATTGTTGTAGGAGAGACCTATAGAGTTAGACTTTAATAGCTCCTTGAGAAGATCAATTATTTTTTCAGCCAATGGATTTCGATTTTGAAAATTAAAGTCGACATGGCCATCTTTAGATTTTTGAAAAGGCCTAGAATTTTTGGAAAAATCTTGATAAGTATTCTTTTCTTTTGAGGTTGAAGACTCTCCTTTTACAAATTCAGAAGCAATGTTCTTTTGTTTAGGAGATGTATTCTTATCATAGCCCAACTCGGATCGATCGCCACATTTTCTTGATCCGGACAATAATTTTTTCAATTTTGGATCACCTTGGGCATATCTCTATGTGTCTTTCAAACTCAGAAGAGAAGCGACCTCATTTTTAAGTTTTTCTTTTTTGGATTTCAAATCTTCAATTTGGGAGGTTTTGAAATCTAAATCACATTTGGTCTTTTCGAAAGAATCGAAAATATGAGACTTTTCTAAAACAAGGGACTCATAATCTTCCTTAAGCTTAGAAAATTTTTCTTTTTATAATTTAAGCTTGACAGCAATTTTACAACTCTCTTTATAAAGGGCATTATAAGCGTCTTAAAGATCATCTTCATTATCGCAATCACTATTCAGATTTTCTTCACTAGATATATCATCATGATCTGAATAGGTGATCTTGGCTAGACTCATAAGGGCATTAACACCATCGCCCGACTCAGTTTTAGAATCTTCTGATTTAGAAGAGGATTCAGAATCAGATGATTCATCCCAAGTAGCCATCATGCTTTTCTTTTTTGATTTGTCCTTTTTAGGACATTTGTTAGATAAGTGCCCATACTCTTGACAGTTGTAACATTGACTATCTTTCAAGGATTTACGAGTTCTAGGTTTAGATCGTTTCTTATCATTTGATTTTTGAAAATCAACCTTTTTCTTATTTTTGAAGATTTTGTAAAACTTCTTTGCTAAAAGTGCCATATCATCTTCAGAATTTTCTGTATCCGAAGTGCTCTCTTATGAAACATTTTTAGATGATTTTAGAGCTATTGATTTTCCTTTAGGAGCCTTAAAGGATAACTCATAGGTTTGAAATGAACCAACTAGTTCCTCAACCCTCATGGTATCCGTATCACGAAGTTCCTGAATTGCGGTCACTTTAAAATTGAACCGTTCAGGAAGTGAACGTAGTATTTTTGCGCACACTTTACTTTCTGGAATTCTATCACCAAGACCCCACATAGAGTTCACAATGTCATTCAATCTCGTGTAGAAGTCCATAAACATCTCATTCTCCTCCATATGAATTTCCTCAAATTTAGTTGTGAGGAGTTGGACTTTAGATTTCTTGATAATGGATGTACCCTCGTGTGTCATTTCTAATATATCCCATGCTTGTTTAGCATTTTCACAAGAGATGATTCTTTTGAATTCATCTGGTGATAGTGCACAAGTAATTGCAGTTAGTGCTTTTGCATTTGCACTACTTTCACTTTTCTGAAGTGTGGTCCAAAGCGAATAAGTCGTTACTTTCATTGATTTTGAACCATCACTATTAGTTACTTCAGTGATAGGAGGGTTCCATTCATTCACTGGGGCCAGCCACACACTTTCATCCAAGGATTTAAGGAAGATCCTCATTCTGGCTTTCTAATAGGCATAGTTTGTACCATTAAAAGGTGGTGGCCTAGTGACTGATAGGCTATCAAAATTTAACATCTTAATATAGCTTAGATCGTTAGCTCAGGAAATAAATCTAATAAATAAACAATAAGCACGAGATATTAGGCTCTGATACCACTTGAAAGGGCCTAGCATATGCCCTAGAGGGGGGTTGAATAGGGCAATGGAAATAAAACTAATAACAACGGAATAATAAAAGATTTAAAGCACAATGCTGAATATAAAAACAATCACAATAGCCTAAAGTAAAGAGATTAATACTTTATCAGTTCTAAGGACAACCTTACACCAAAAACCAGAGCTTTAAGGTAGGACAACCTTATTTCTAGAACGTCCTTTGTATCACAAATCAAAGAGGAATAATAAGCAATGAAATAACTTGTGAAAAATAAATCCTAAGTTATTCAACATTCATCCACACTTGCTAGAAGTGATTATAACATTCATTCACAAACACAAACCACAAAACTGAATGAATAAAGGAATGAAAGAATAAATCACATCTACAACACAACGATATATAGTGGTTCGCCTGTGTGTACACCAACTGTTATCCAACAGCCACACAGATTGCTACTCCACTCCTAATATCCTCACACAGGGGATATTAGTATGCACTATCAAAATAGGTTTCACAGGTTCACCTAAAACCTTCACAATTGTGTCTTTGATCTTTGGCTTACACAATCCAAAAACCCCTCCAGCTGAGTTTTCTGGCTCTCCTCAGATAACCAATATAATGAGATTTTTCTGGCGAATCTTAAACAAAAACCAGAGAAAGTAAATTACAAATAATGTAAAATACCTGAATCACCTTTTGAAGAAGCCCGGTAGAACCAATCGGAGTAGATGTTCGATTTGACGTTCAAAGTTCAATACTCACTTTAAGAATGGTTCTAAGTCTAATTGATTTTAGATCAAACGGGCTAGATCTATTTGATTTTGAATCCAAGAAGAAGGAATATCAGAAATTTTCCTTTTCTAATAAGATTGGAATGTAGATCAAAATCAAATAAGAATAAGCTAGCAAAAGGAATATTAAATAAGCACAAAGCAGCTTAAAATAAACACAAACTTATCTCAGAGTATAGCCTAAAGAATGCTTGAATAGAATTGATTTGAAGTGCTAAAACTCTGAAGTTCGTGCTCAATTTATAGCCTGAAAAATCATGTCTACGACTGGTCTTAGGAACCTAGGACTGGTCGTAGCATCGAAGATTTTTGAAAGATTTTCACGGGATAAGATTTTCAGTTCCACGACCGGTCCTGGGTGGTCTACGACCGGTCGAAGTATGAGTCGTAGAACTTTCAGGACTGGTCGTAGGACAGCTAGAAAGATCCGAAAATATTCAACTACCTATGATTGGTCCTGAAAAACCTAAGACTGGTCGTAGCAAAGCTAGGACTGGTCTTGAAGTCCCTATGACTGGTCTTAGAACACTCCAAACAAGCATATAAAAATATATGAGTTATGTATCCGGAATGACCTACAGTAAAGCCCATCCTAAGGTCAATCTATGGTCAAACAAACCTTAAAAGTGAGATGGACATTGAAAGTCTGTACACTCAGATGACCCTTAAGAGTAGCTTGTGAATATTCAAAACTTGTAGTAGGCCTTCATGTGCTTGATCTTGACTTGACAAAGTCTTCTAGTAAACTTGAACTTGATCAAATCTTGAACATGCAACCTTGAAAACTTCTATTCTTGATATCTTCAATCAAGACTTGAAAACTTTCTTCTTTTAAGATCTTGTCTTGAAATGCGATGTCTTGATATATCTTGATTGCAATGACTAGTCTTCAAACATAAAACACAAGATATACAAGACATAGAAATAGGTTTTGGCACAACAAAATTTGATAATAAAAGGGATATGAAATCATAGCACTTACAATCTCCCCCTTTGTCAAATTTGTGACAAAACACATAGCATCAAAGATAATAAGGACTGATAAGTCATGAAATGCCAAAACACTCTACTCCCCCTGAGTAATACGAGTATTGCTCATATAATCAGTACATAACATGAAAACCTCAAGACTACAATCCACATATCGATCAATCCACATATCCTTCTCAATCAATACAAACAAATTTACTTACTCCCCCTATCCGTATTACCCCCCTTCCAGCATTAGCATTATCATGCTACTCTCCCTTTTTGTCACAAAATGACAAGGGAAAGGAACAATAGAAAGGAGAGCAATAGAGAGCAAACAATGAGAAGGTGATATGAAAGGACATAATATAAATCTTAAGCATCAAGTCATAATCCATTATCCAAAAGATAATACCCAAAAGATAATGTAATCAAACCATAATACATATCCAAAATAAAAAGAAATGAAAAAAAAATTATACAGAAGCTAATTCACTTAATCTGACCTAGAGGAGGGAGCAGGGATAGTTGGATCAATTTGGTGTAAGCCCTTATTGATGAGACGAAGATATTTTCACATGTACTTGAATCTCATATCATGGGCTATATTCATATTATCAAGTTTTTCTTCCAATGCACTAAGGCGTGCATCAAAACCAGATGGATTATAATCTGGATCATTAGGTGAATCAGTTTCAATTTCATCAAAAATGTCATCCATATTAACATCTTGAGGAAGATTGCCAGCTTTCTCTTCGTTTCCAACATCACCACCATCACCACCAACACCACTAACACCAGCTACATCAATATTAACATCTTGGTGAACCTGCGAAACCTATTATTGATAGTGAATGCTAATATCTCCTGTGTGAGGATATTAGGAGTGGAGTAGCATTCTGTGCGGCTGTTGGATAACAGTTGGTATACACACAGGCGAACCACTATATATCGTTGTGTTGTGGATGTGTTTTACTCTTTCATTCTTTTATTCATTCTGTTTTGTGGAGAGTGTTTATGGATGAATGTTGTAATCACTTCAAGCAAGTGTGGATGAATATTGTAATAACTTAGGATTTATTTTCTGCAAATTATTTTGATTTCCTTACTTTTTATTCCTCATTGGTTTGTGATACAAAGGACGTTCTAGAAATAAGGTTGTCCTACCTTAAACCTTTGGTTTTTGGTGTAAGCTTGTCCTTAGAACTGATAAAGTATCTTTCTCTTTATTTTAGGCTATTGAGATTATTTTATATTCAGCATTGTGCTTTATTTCTTTTATTATTCCGCTATTATTAGTTTTATTTAGCATTGCCCTATTCACCCCCCCCCCCCCCCCCCCCCCCCCCTCCTAGGGCATATAGCTAGGCCCTTTCAAGTGGTATCAGAGCCTAATAGCTCGTGCTTATTGTTTATTTATTGGATTTATTTCCTGAGCTAACGATCTAAGCTATATTAAGATGTCAAATTTTGATAGCCTATCATTCACTAAGCCACCACCCTTTAATGGCACAAACTATGCTTATTAGAAAGCTAGGATGAGGATCTTCCTTAAATCCTTGGATGAAAGTGTGTGGCTGGCCACAGTGAATGAATGGAACCCTCCTATCACTGAAGTAACTAATGATGATGGTTCAAAAACAATGAAAGTAACGGCTTATTCACTTTGGATCACACTTCAGAAAAGTGAAAGTAGTGCTAATGCAAAAGCACTAAATGCAATTACTTGTGCATTATCACCAGATGAATTCAAAAGAATCATCTCTTGTGAAAACACAAAACAAGCATGGGATGTATTAGAAATGACATACAAGGGTACATCTATTGTCAAGAAATCTAAAGTCCAACTCCTCACAACTAATTTTGAAAAAATTCATATGGAGGAGAATGAGATGTTTATGGACTTCTATACTAGATTGAATGACATTATGAACTCTATGTGGGGTCTTGGTGATAAAATCCCAGAAAGTAAAGTGTGTGCAAAGATACTACGCTCACTCCCTGAATGGTTCAATTCTAAAGTAACCGCGATTCAGGAACTTCGTGATACAGATATCATGAGGGTTGAGGAACTAGTTGGTTCACTTCAAACCTATGACTTGTCCTTTAAAGCTCCTAAAGGAAAATCAATTGCTCTCAAATCATTTAAAAATGTTTCACAAGAGAGCATTTCGGATTTAGAATATTTCGAAGATGATATGGCGCTTTTAGCAAAAAAGTTTTACAAAATTTTCAAAAATAAGAAAAAAGTTGATTTTCAAAAGTCAAATAATAAGAGACGATCTAAACCTAGAAATCGAAAATCCTTGAAAGATAGTCAGTGTTACAACTATCAAGAGTATGGGCACTTAGGTAACAAATGTCTTAAAAAGGACAAATCAAAAAGGAAAAGCATGATGGCTACTTGGGATGAATCATCTGATTCTGAATCCTCTTCTAAATCAAAAGATTCTGAAACCGAGTCGGGCGATGATGTTAAAGCCCTTATGACTCTAGCCAAGATCACTTTTTCAGATAATGATGATATATCTAGTGAAGAAAACTTGAATAGTGATTGTGATAATGAAGATGATCTTCAGGATACTTATAATGCCCTTTATAAGGAGAGTTGTAAAATTGTTATCAAGCTTAAATTACAAAAAGAAAAATTTTCTAAGCTTAAGGAAGATTATGAGTCTCTTGTTTTAGAAAAGTCTCGTATTTTCGATTCTTTTGAAAAGACCAAATGTGATTTAGATTTCAAAACCTCCAAAATTGAAGATTTGAGATCTAAAAATGAGAAACTCAAAAATGAGGTAACTTCTCTTCAGAGTTTGAAAGACACATGGAGATATGCCCATGGTGATCCTAAATTGGAAAAATTATTGTCCGGATCAAGAAAATGTGGCAATCTATCTGGGTTGGGCTATGATAAGGATACATCTCCAAAACAAAAGAACATTGCTCCTAAATTTGTAAAAGGAGAGTCTTCAATCTCAAAAGAAAAGTATAATTATCAAGATTTTTCCAAAAATTCAAGGACTTTTCAAAAACCAAAAGGTAGCCATATCAACTTTAATTTTCAAAATCGAAATCCTTTGGCTGAAAATATAATTTATCTTCTCAAGCAGCTATTAAAGTCTAACTCTATAGGTCTCTCCTATAACAACAGACAGAAAAAGACCATCTATACTCCTAAACCCAAAACAGTTATGAAATGGGTTCCTAAAGTTGTTAGCTTGGTTGCCCACACTGCTTTCAAAGATATAATCCATTCAAAGTGGTACCTAGATAGTGGTTGCTCTAGGAATATGAAAGGTGACAAAGCTTTATTCACCGATCTAAAAGATATGACTAACGGGTCAGTCACATTTGGTGATGGAAACAATTGTAAAATCATTGGCCAAGGTATGGTTCAGCTTTATAATCTTCACTTATTTAAGAATGTTTTATATGTTGAGGGCTTAAAACACAACCTATTAAGCATTTCTCAGATATGCGATAACAACCATAGTGTGAAGTTTTCTAATCAAGGTTGTGAGATTCTTAATAAAAGGGGTTCTGTTATATTAACTGGTCGTAGAACTTCTGAAAACTACTACATCGTTAGTGATGCAATCTCATCTACTCAATCATGTTACATGGTCCATACCGATGAGTCTGAATTATGGCATAAACGCTTGGACATGTACACTATCAGAACTTATTTAGATTGAGCAAAAGAGAACTAATTAGAGGTCTACCCAAATTGCAAAGAATAGACAAAATATGTGGTGAATGTCAATTGGGCAAACAGATTAGGAGCTCTCACAAGAAAGTGAACTCCAATACCACATCTAGACCACTCGAGCTTCTCCACATGGATCTTATTAGACCAACCAGATCGGAGAGTCGAGGAGGTAAAAAATACATCTTAGTTATCATAGATGACTATACCAGATTCACTTGGGTATCGTTCTTAAAAGACAAAACTGAAACCCTGGATGAAGTGAAAAAGGTCATCAAACGAATCCAAAATGAGAAAGTTTCTCATGTTAGTAAGATCCATAGTGATCATGGATCCGAATTCGAAAACAATAGCTTTGAGAAATTCTGTTGCGATCAGGGAATATCACATGAATTCTCTGCGCCCAAAACACCGCAACAAAATGGTATAGTTGAAAGAAAAAACAGAGTGCTTCAGGATATGGCTAATGTGATATTGAATAGCATGAAGCTCTCTAGAAATTTTTGGGCTGAAGCAGTTAATATTGCATGTTATACTATTAATCGGGTTTATACCAGTAAATTTGATAATAAAACTGCTTATGAATTATGGTTTGAAAAGAAACCTACTGTCAAATACATTCAGGTTTTCGGCAGCAAGTGTTATATTTTACGTAATCGTGAAAATTTGAGAAAGTTTGATATGAAGAGTGATGAAGGTATTTTTCTTGGTTATTCTTTAAACAGTCGAGCTTATAGGATTCTAAATAAGAGAACTGGTGTGATTCAAGAGTCCATCAATGTGGTCATTGATGATCATTTGAATACACCAGCTTCGAGTTTAGATGATGATGAAACTCTTATTAACAACAATCAAGATAGCTCATCAAGTCAAAAAGAATCTGAACCAAGGACTGTTAAAGATCATGCAACCAATCAAATACTTGAAAACTCTCTCACTGGAGTTCGTACTCGCAAACAACTTGAGAACATATGTAATTATGTTTGTTTTACATCCCAAATAGAACCGGTGAATGTGAGAGAGGCACTTTCTAACGAAAATTGGATAGTTGCTATGCAGGATGAACTTAATCAATTTGTTCATAATGATGTTTAGTATCTTGTTCCTATACCTAAAGATAAACACATTATTGGAACGAAATGGATCTTTAAAAATAAGTCTGATGAGCTTGGAAATATAATACGAAATAAGGCTAGACTGGTTATACAAGGGTACACTCAGATTGAAGGCATCGATTACGATGAAACCTTTGCTCCAGTTGCTCGCCTTGAATCAATCAGACTTTTTATTTTCATCGCATGCTTTAGAAAATTTAAGATTTATCAGATGGATGTAAAGAGTGCTTTCTTGAATGGCGATTTACATGAAGAAGTGTATGTTGAACAACCTTCAGGGTTTGAAGACCCTAAGTTATCTGACCATGTATTTCATCTCAAAAAGGCTCTCTATGGTCTAAAACAAGCACCCAGGGCATGGTATGAGAAATTTACTAAATTCTTGCTTAGTCATAGCTTTCATGTTGGAAGTGTTGATAAAACACTCTTTGTTAAAAAATATAACAATGATATTTTGATGGTTCAAATTTATGTTGATGATATTATTTATGGATCTACTTGTTCTAACATGTCTATTGAGTTTGCAGAGTTAATGAAATCAAGGTTCGAAATGAGCATGGTTGGCGAACTTAACTATTTTCGAGGGTTGCAAGTAAAACAACAACCTGATGAAATTTTCATTTCTCAGACCAAATATGCTTCAAACTTGGTTAAAAGGTTTGGATTTGAGAATAGTAAGAACTTTGATACTCCTACAAGTACAATGTTAAGACTCTTAAAAGACTCTATAGGTAAAGATATAGATCCTATATTATATCGTAGTATGATTGGTAGTTTGTTGTATCTAACTGCTAGTATACCTGATATCACATTTAGTGTTGGTATTTGTGTGAGATATCAGTCTAATCCTAAGGAATCACATCTTAATACTATTAAACGGATTATTAAATGTGTTGCAAGTACTATAAATTTGGATCTTTGGTATCCTTTTGATACTAGTGTTCAATTAGCCGGGTACTCAGATGCTGATTGGGCCGAAAATATCAATGATAGAAAATCGACTAGTGGTGGTTATTTTTACATTGGAAATTGCTTAGTTTCTTGGTTCAACAAGAAGCAAAGCTTAATATCGCTCTCCACTGTTGAGGCTGAGTATATTGCAGCTGGATATGCATGTACTTAACTAGTTTGGATGAAACGCATGCTTAGCGATTATGGAATTAATCAAGATTCAATGATCTTACATTGTGATAATTCCAGTGGTATAAATATTTTTAAAAATCCAATCCAGCATTCACGTACTAAGCATATTGACATTAGGTATTACTACATTCGTGAGTTGGTTGAATAAAAAGTTATTTCCTTGGAATATATATCAACTGAAAATCAACTTGCTGATATATTTACTAAACCGCTCGACAAAAGCAGGTTTAATAAATTGAAATTTGATCTTGGTATGTGCATTTTACATTGAATATTCTTGCTTGCATGTATCATAATATTATATTTCATATTATATTTGTTTAAATTTTAAATTTTTGCATTAAAAATTATTTTTTGGTCGATACTCGACCGGTTGTGGATGTATACGACCAGTCGTGGTACGACCGGTCGTGCACCACACTCGACCGGTCGTAGAACTCATAAGCATTATATAATTTGGGAAAAATCCCCTTCTTCATTTCCATTCCGACCTACGACGAGTCGTGGCTCGACCAATCATAGGATTTCTTATTTTTCTTCAAGGTAAGTCCTATTTCATCATTTTTCTTAAAGATTCATGCTCTTTATGCTTTGATTTGATCATTGTGTAGCTAGATTTCATCTCTTGTTGGGTTTTTCAAGGGTTTCTTTTCAATTTACTGATCTAAAGAAAACCCATCTTTCTTTTTGTGTATTTCTCTTGATCTTTGTATATCTTCTTGAATATGAATGCTAGAGGGAAAAAGAAAATATCTCGTGGGACATCTTCATCTAGATCTACACCGATAACTAAACAGCACCTTCGGTCACCCGAAGATGATTCTCAAGATGTAAGAAATTTACAAGTCCATAACATTATAGTTGAGCATACTGCTCATCTCAATCACATTGCTCCATATGGTATTATCCCTCTCCTTGAATCTGTTGGCTAGTCTAATATTTTGCTTTGGGGTGGGCCTGCACATCAGTCCATTGTCCAATCAATGGTTACATGCATCTCAAATTTTTCTCTTGATAATTTAACATTTTTAATTGATACTAGAGAAGGAAAATTTGAAGTAGACCGTCATTTGATATCAGGTATTATGGATATACCTGTTAATGATGAAGGTATATCGATTCATACTTTATACGACAAACCATCTGAATCGAAAAAATGCACGTTAACAAGAGATTTATGCAAAATTGATGTACAATGGACACACAAACGGAATGTTCTCCCTTCAAAGTATCTGTTACCTAGATGTAGAGTGTTACATCATTTCTTCATTTTCAATGTGTATCCTCGGTCCGGTAATAAAATCGAGTTGACTTCTTTCATGGTTCGTATGTTGCATTCTATTACTTCTGGTACCATGGTGTGTCTTCCTTTTTTAATCTATTATTTCATTATTCAGTTTCGTCTCCATCCGGGTCATAGTGATATTCCGTTCGATTATCTTATGACTGTTTAGCCACTCACATGCTTGTCGATAAACCTGTTAATGAGGCACCAATTCATCATCTTATTTTCAACAATTCTAATCTTAATAAGTTAAAATTGGTTCTGCTCCCTGGCCAAGTTGATGAAGGTGGTATTGGTGGTGTTGGTGGTGATGGTGGTGAAGCTGGAAACGAAGGGGAAGCTGGCGATCTTCCTCAACAAGATGTTAATATGGATGACATATTTGATGATAAAGAAACTGATTCACCTAATGATCCAGATTATGATCCATCTGGTCATGATGCACTCCTTCGTGCATTGGAGGAAAAGATTGATAACATGAGTATTGCCCATGATATGCAATTTAAGTACATGCGAAAATATCTTCGTCGCATTAATAAGGGCTTACACCAGATTGATCCGACTATCCCTGCTCCTTCCTCTGGATCAGATTAGGTGAATTATCTTCTGGATAGTATAACATTATTTTTTATTTTGGATATGTATTATGGATTATGGTTTGATAACATTGTCCTTTGGATATTGTATTTTGGATTTTGGATTATAGATTATGGCTTGATGCTTCAGGTTTATATTATGTTCTTTCATATCTCTTTCTCATTATCTACTTTTTACTCTCTATGTTCTCATTCCTATTGTGACTTTCCCTTGTCATTTTGTGACAAAAAGGGGGAGTAGTAGAGCTAAAGCTAAAAAGAGGAGTAGTATGGAAAGGGGGAGTAATTTGTTTGGATTGATTGATTGAGAAGGATATGTGGATATGTGGATTGAGAATATGGAGTCTTGAGGTTTTCATGTTGTTTACTATTTATATGAGCAGTACTCGTATTACTCAGGGGGAGTAGAGTAATTTATGATTTTATGGTTCATCATTCCTTATTATCTTTTATGCTATGTGTTTTGTCACAAATTTGACAAAGGGGAAGATTGTAAGTGCTATGATTTCATATCCCTTTAGTTGTCAAATTTTTTGGTGCCAAAACCTATTTCTATGTCTTGTATATCTTGTGTTTTATGTTTGAAGACTATTCATTGCAATCAAGACATCGCATTGCAAGACAAGAACTTAAGTGAAGAACGTTTCAAGTCATGGATAAAGAATTCAAGAATAGAAGTTTTCAAGTATGCATGCTCAAGATACAATCAAGTTCAAGTATAGTAGAAGATTTTGTCAAGTCAAGATCAAGCTCAAGAAGGCCTACTACAAGTTTTGTATATTCTCAAGCTTCTCTTAAGGGTCATCTGAGTGTACAAACTTTCAATGTCCATCTCACTTTTAAGGTTTGTTTGACCTTAGATTAACCTTAGGATGGGCTTTACAGTAGGTTATTTTGGATACATAACTCATATATTTTTAATATGCTTGTTTGGGGTGTTCTAAGACCAGTCTTAGGGACTTCAAGACCAGTCCTAGCTCTGCTACGACCAGTCTTAAGTTTTTCAGGACCAGTCCTATGTTGTTGAAGATTTTTGAATCTTTCTGGCTGTCTACGACCAGTCCTGGACATCCTACGACCAGTCCTGTGAGTTTTACGACTCATCCTTCGACCAGTCATAGCCCTTCGACTCAAACTCCAGCAACCATTTTGAGGATCCTACGACCGATCGTAAGTGACCCACGACCAGTCGTACATGGCCCACGACCGGTCGTAGACCATCCAGGACCAGTCGTGGAACAACAAAATCGTATTCCACAGAAATATTTGAAAATCTTTGAAGCTACGACCAGTCCTAGGATCCTAAGACCAGTCGTAGACAGGATTTTTCAGGCTATAAATAGAGCACGAACTTCAGAGTTTTAGCGATTCAATTCAATTCTATTCAAGCAATCTTTAGGCTATTCTCTGAGATAAGTTTGTGTTTATTTTAAGCTACTTTGTGCTTATTTAATATTCCTTTTGCTAGCTTATTTTTATTTGATTTTGATCTTCATTCCAATCTTATTAGAAAAGGGAAATTTCTGATATTACTTCTTTTTGGATTCAAAATTAAATAGAACTAGCCCTTTTGCTTTAAAATCAATTAGACTTAGAACCATTCTTAAAGTGAGTATTGGACTTTGAAAGTTGAATCGAACTTCTACTCCTATTGGTTCTACCGGGCTTCTTCAAAAGGTGATTCAGGTATTTTACATTTTTATAATTTACTTTCTTTGGTTTTGTTTGAGATTTGCCAGAAAAATCTCATTGTTATTGGTTATCTGAGGAGAGACAGAAAACTCAGATTGTGGGGGGTTTTTGAATTGTTTAAGCCCGAGATCAAAGACACAATTGTGAAGGTTTTAGATGAACCTTTGAAACCTATTATTGATAGTGCATGCTAATATCCCCTGTGTGAGGATATTAGGAGTGGAGTAGCATTCTGTGTGGCAATTGGATAACAGTTGGTGTACACATAGGTGAACCACTATATATCGTTGTATTGTGGATGTGTTTTACTCTTTCATTTTTTTATTCATTCTATTTTGTAGAGAGTGTTTGTGGATGAATGTTGTAATCACTTCAAGCAAGTGTGGATGAATGTTGTAATAACTTAGGATTTATTTTCTGCAAGTTATTTTGATTTCCTTGCTTTTTATTCCTCATTGGTTTGTGATACAAAGGATGTTCTAGAAATAAGGTTGTCCTACCTTAAACCTTTGGTTTTTAGTATAAGGTTGTTCTTAGAACTGATAAAGTATCATTCTCTTTATTTTAGGCTTGAGATTATTTTATATTCAGCATTGTGCTTTATTTCTTTTATTATTCCGTTGTTATTAGTTTTATTTGGCATTGCCCTATTCACCCCCCCCCCCCCCCCTCTAGGGCATATAGCTAGGCCCTTTCAACAGCTTCTGAGCCATAAGTAAGGGAGAAAGGGGTCTCTCCTGTAGCGGTTCGGGCTATAGTTCAGTAAGCCCATAGTATCTTCAGGACTTCCTCTACCCATGCTTCTTTGGATCGGTCAAGCTTAGTTTGAAGGTGCTGCTTAATGATCTTCTTGACTGCTTCAACTTGTCCATTCGTCTGAGGATGATGAGGCGACGAATACACGTTCCTGATTCCGAGAGTATTGCACATCTCACGATAAATTTTGTTATCGAATTGCTTCCTATTGTCGGTTATTATAGTCCGAGGTATGCCGAATTGATAGAAGATATTCTTCCATACAAATTTTGTGATCTTCTACTTGGTTATCTTTGCTAATGGTTCTGCCTCGTCCCACTTCGTGAAGTAATCCACTGCCACGACTGCGAACTTAGTTTGTCCTTTCCCCATGGGGAGAGGTCCAATGATTTTGATTCCTCACTGTGTAAAGGGCCAAGGACTGGTCATAGGAGTTAGTTCTATGGGAGGTTGTCTCGAGATAGCTGTGAATTGCTAACACTTATCACATCTCTAGATGAGTTTACGAGCGTCATGCTGGATAGTCGGCCAGTAGTATCATTAGCGTAAGACTTTATATGCGAGGGATTACACTCCTAAGTGATTTTCACAGATCCCTTCATGAATTTTTCACAACACATAGTCAGCTTCATCAGGGTTTAGGCATCGTAGCAACAGAGCGTAATAACCCTTCTTGTACAATGTTCCGTTGAGTATGGTGTAGTGAGAGGCTCAGATTTTTAATCTTTGAGCCTCAACACGATCTTCAGGCAATTCCCCACTGTTGAGATATCGAACGATCGGGTCGCACCAAGTAGGTCCTGAATTGATAGCGAGTATGGTCGAGCTAGCTGATTCAATAATACTGGGTTTAGCAACGTATTCGATCGGAACAGACCTGGGTATGCCATCTTCATCAGCAGAGGCGAGTTTAGCTAGAAGATCGGCTTTGTCATTTTTCGTTCAAGGGATCTGAATGACGATACAATGCTGAAAGCCGCCGATCATCTCTTTAGCTTTTTCCATATAAGCTTTTAGTTATTCTTTCCATGTTTGGTACACACTTGTGACCTAATTGACGACCAACTGAGAATTACTAAAAATGTTGAGATGCGTCACACCTAAGCTGGCCGCAAGACGGAGACTGAGTAACAATGCTTCATATTCTACTGTATTGTTCGAGACTTGAAATTCAAGTCTTAAGGCATACTGCATATAGGTTTGATCGAGAGTTTTTAGTACTACTCCTGCCTCGCTTGGCTTAGAGTTGGAGGAGCCATTGACATACAGCTTTTAAGGGATTGGGTCGGGGGATGACTCAGGAGAAACGATAGTTGGTTCTTCAACTAGCTCAATAGCATTTGTGTCGGCTTACTATGTGACTTCATCAATGAAGTCAGTTACAACTTGTCCCTTAATTGCTACTTTTGGCTTATACTAAATATCGAATTCACTGAGTTCAATCGCCCATTTAGTAAAATGACTAGATGTTTTCAGTTTCTGCAGGATCTGGCGCAGCAAGAGGTCGGTCATGACGATAATGTTATGAGCCTGGAAATATGGCCGAAGTTGATGCAAGGAGACGACTAAAACTAAGGCCACTTTTTTCAAGAGCGGATATCTCGTCTCTACCGGTAAGAGTGCTTTACTGACATAGTAAACCGGCAGTTTCTTTCCTTCATGTTCTCGTATTAAGGTTGAGCTAACTGCTGCATCGGACACTGCGAGATACAACAATAAGGCTTCTCCAGGCTCAGGCTCTGATAAGAGAGGCGAAGATCCGAGATAAGACTTTAATTGCTAGAATGTAGCTTCGTACTCTTCCGTCTAGTCCACTCCCTTTCATCCCTTCAATTGCTTAAAGAAAGGGATATTTGTCAGTGGTTCGGGAGAGGAAACGGTTGAGTGTCGCTACTCGTTCAATCAATCTTTGTAGACTCCATATCAAGCAATGCTTTTATTTTCTCTGAATTTTCCTCGATCCCTTGCTGACTTACCAAGAATCTGAGGAACTTTTCCGAACTTACACTAAAGGCACATTTGCTCAAATTTAACTTCATTTGATACTTGCGTAAGATCAGGAACATCTCTTCTAGGTCGGCTATATGGTCAGCCGCATGTATACCTTTGATGAGCATGTCGTCAATATACACTTCCATGGTTCAGCCGATCAGCCAAGAAAATATTTTGTTCACTAATCTTTGATAAGTTGTTTCAGTATTTTTCAAACCAAAAGGCATCACACGGTAACAATAGAGACCTTTGTCAGTGATAAAGGTAGTTTTAGATTTATCAGGTTGATGCATTACAATTTGATTGTATCCTGAATATGCATCCATAAAACTAAGACGTTCATGCCTCGTTGTACTATCTACCATCTGATCTATCCTCGGAAGAGGAAAGCTATCCTTTGGGTAGGCTTTGTTCAAGTCAGTATAATCAATACAGACTTGCCACTTCCCATTGGCTTTTTTCACAAGTATGACATTAGTTACCCGTTCCATTTAGTATATCTCTTCTATGAATTTTACCTTGAGGAGCTTGCTGACCTCTTCTTTAATAACAGCGTATCTTTCAGGGCTGAGTGCTCGTCGCTTCTGTCAGATCGGCTTGTAGATCGGATCAATATTGAGTCGGTGAGTGATTACAGACGGGTCAATTCCTAACATGTCTTCATGGCTCCATGCGAATACGTCAGTGTATCGTTGAAGCAGAGCTAACAGATTATCTGTCAGGGGCGATCGCAGAGACGAGCCAATTTACACCAATTTAGAACCATCTGTCTCGACCAATGACATCGAGATAAGGTCTTTAACTGGTTGTCCTCATTCATGAGTCTCGACCCGTGGGTCTAGCGACTCAATCATCAACATCTCGGCTGGAGCTTTCTCGATGGGGATTTTCAGAGCAGTTGCATAGCAGCGCCTCGTGTCCTACTGATCTCCTTTGACAACTCTCACTCTCGACTCGGTCGAGAATTTCATGGAGAGGTGGTATGTAGATACCACTGCTTGGAGGAGAGTGAGAGAGGGTCGGCCGAGTATAGTGTTATAGACGGATGACTGATCAATTATGAGAAAGTCGACCATGACAGTCTCCTGATGTAGAGAATTCCCTGCCGTGAGTGGTAGTGAGATGATTCCTTTTGGGAATGTCTATCCTCCTGAGAATCCGATCAATGGGGTACGAACCAGTCGTAATGCCAATCGTTCAACTCCCATTTTATCGAATGTCTGAGTGAACAGTACATCAGCCGACGATCTTATGTCGACCAATATATAGAATACTTTTCGATTTGCGATGGTGAGAGTGATAACTAGTGCGTCATCATGGAGGTGATAGATGCCTCGGGCATCCTCATCAGTAAACGAGATGCAGTACTTCTCCCTTTTCGTCTCCTTCGAAGGCCGAGCTATAACCAGCAGTTCGAACTCGGGTCGGCTGAGTGTAACATCCCGAAAATCAGGGGTAGAGCATAAACTCCACTCCCGAGTTCCAGAACATCACTCATGAGTCTTAGTGGATCAAGGTACCACGGTTATCAGGGTTATCACTAGTAAGTTAGTACCCTAGGTTCAAGCAGTTATGACCAATACAAGGTGAACATACAATGGTCAGTCGGTTGCTTGACGAGCCTGACTAGTACGAGCACACCTCAAGCTGAACGACATGAAGTGTATAAACACCTCGTGTGGCCTAACTACTGCCGTCAACCAAATCATGACTCGGGTTCGTCGATGCGTCCTTCGTGGCGAATAGAATCCAACCACGAATTCAAATCTATTACCGACTGCCTGGACTAGAGTATAGCCCCAGACACTTTTAATCCAAATCAATAATCATATGAGAGAGACGAAATTGAAATTTAAGAAATTTCAGCATGTTATCAGCATGTTATAACATACATCATAAGCAGTTAACCATACACGAGTATTTCACACGTAAAGTAATCAATTCAATACAACAAGCATGGAGGAATTCATATACATCATCAAATTAGTTGAGAATCCAATCTCAACGCTAATCTACAACACCATTTACTCAATACTTACTAATACACACATTTATACAAACACTTAGACTACACAACTCCAACGTACTTAACGTATGTTGATTTCAACATATAATATGACAAATCCTTATATCAAGGAGATATCTAATACACAACAATCATATTCTTACATTCAATACATATGGCAGGCATAAATCATATTGATTTAGGCATTTCAACAAACACTTAGTCTACACACATTAGTCTACATATCATATGTCGGCCAATATGTGCATTAGGGCGAATCTCTTTGCCAAACAGATCATACACACATAACAGGTATAGGTACACAGCAAATACTCATGGCAACCATATTAGCAAAATACGTACGTATATAGTATTTCCTACAAATACCCAAAATACCCTAAATCTCATATTCTTCGTACGTATTCGAAATGAAAAACAGACAGCATGTTCTACATGTCAAACAACATTCTTGTCAACAATCTATCATTAAACGGCATTGAAAGCTTTGAAAAATGGTAACCTAAGTGTCTAAAATCCGCACCTTATGCTATAGAAGCGTAATGAATTGAATAGATACTCTACACTTCCACCAACATCGATATGACGACCTATAACACAAGGTGAGTCAGCTACTTAGCTACTTGTACCCATAGAAACTTTAAAACAGGTTAGGGTTAGGGTTTTCTTACCTAGAACGAAGTTGGAATCACCGGGAAAAATGATACAGATGTGATAGTTGAGTACATGGGATGGCAGGGAAGAAGCCCTGGATCGAACACCAACTCTCTATCACACTTTCTCTCTCTTTTCTCTCTCTCACTCTCTAGGGTTTGGGAAATTCGTATGGGTTAGAAAGCTAAGGGTTTAAGGCCCTTTTATAAACCCAAACATAACGAAAACGGACTCCAAGTCAAGGTATACTTAGATTATAACCAAAGTGGATCTGTTTCGATCCAACGGAGCATTTCTAGAGGTCCTGTACCTAAATGCGGTCGGACTTAAGGTCACTAACATTAGATCTTTAGTCAGTTAGGCTTTCAGTCCAATCGAATTTCCAGATCGACCGTGGCAGACCAGTTTCAATTCAACGGTTACTGAACTCCGATCAAGGCTACAAGTCCTTGGACATGTAAGGAAAAATTTTCCTGATCTGAGGGTGAAATTTGGTCGAATTCTGATGGTTAAAATGCTTAAAAATAACGCGTAAGTGAACCGTGACAGATTTCATAAAAATGTATTTAATTTTCTAAATATTTTCCTTTTTCTCACTCTCTTCACTCCGGACTCAGTAAAATGGTGTCAGGACATCAGTTGGGCTTGATTTTCGAAATGATTGTTAAGTCTAACTAGACGGTCGTAATTGTCTAAGTTCATTGCTATCGGACTTTCGACGTGCGGTCTAGATCCAATGCGAAGTTTCAAAGTGCTCTCGAGAGCAACCGAGTTTAGAGATTGATCCTGGATTTCAGGGTAAGGTAGCGTCAATGATTCTATAGGTTCTGGGTCTTACAGATCGTATTTAAAGTGGTTGGTGCTAATTTTACAGGTAATCTTGTTTAGCGTTAGTTAATTCACGTTAAATTTCTAAAGAATTTAGTCCTAAATGATTTCTTTGGCTTTGAAATTGAGTTTTGAGAGTGATATGGTTGACCCATTGCCTAAGGACGTCTGACCCCAGGTTGGTAAAAATTTGGGGTGTTACAATCTACCCCCCTTAAAACATAATTTCATCCCCGAAATTGGCTAAGGATAATGAGTCTCTAGAAAGACTTTAGTATTAACATTCTAAAGAAGGTTCAAATCCTATTTAATGACCTAATCTTACATATAACCTAAATTAACTTCTTCGATCCTGGGCTAGTGGGGAAGAGGCTAACCACACTTCCGTTGCGCTACTTTGATCCAACGGTTGTATTAGCTAATCCTAACTACATTGGGCTCAATACGTTCTATCCCCCTTAAAACTTAGTTCTACTTAAGGCTCAAGAATCTATGTCTCAATCCGTATATCGGAACGAGGTGTAACTTAGGACCTATCCTTGACATGAAATGGAAAACAGCCTCTCACTAGATTGGTCTTCCTTTGTTAATGATGTGTTCTATGGCATTGGTACCTATGATTGTAGAGATGAGCCTAATCTCTATTGTGGTTGAGTTCAGGGGTAGGTATGAGTTGGCGGGAAGATGTCTAATCTCTATTGGATATATGTCCTCGCCATTTCCCAAAGATAATGCGATAACTTTTGGTTGTAGGTGGTTGGGCCAACACGGAAGAAAAGTTATGTAGTGGGTCTGAGCCGGATACATAGACTTTCTATCTAGCTAAGATAAAATTTGTTGCATCAATTCTTAATCCGAGTCGATGCTGATCTTCTGCTTGATCAGAGCATTGGATTCATTGGTAACTACTAGGATTAAGAAGTCGATTTAAACCGCGAATACATCGCTTACATACAGTTCCCTTACTCTGCGTTCCCGATTGTAAGAAGTCCTTGGGAAGGCAATTCTAAGGGAAATTCTAAGGGGCGTGCTGGTTTATTCTAAGTTCAATCTGAGGGATTTATAAGTTTTTCCTAAGAGTGAATGGTTCTAAGTTAAAACAACTTTCCTAAGGGTTATAACAGAAGTCTATAAGTATTAAGGGGATCTATCGAAGGAATGAGGTTCTACTCCAATCAAATCTAACCTACTATTCCTTAGCATATACAGGCTTTACACTATTTAATATAACTAGTAGACTAGTCTATAACTCACTAGCTGTAATCCAAAGCCTAAGCTTATATGCTAAATGGTTTCATACCAATTCTACTACAGGGGATTGTTCTATCACTTAGAGTCAAGATTATCTAATTGAAATTGGATTCCCTATCGGATCTTTTGAAATCTAGAAGTACTAACTCTAGGTCCAAAACTCTAGATGTCCTAGCACTAGATGGTCACTGTTTATGGACTAAGCTACTGCATTCGGTCTCATCCATGGGTAAAAGCGGAGAATCGAGAAAATGGCTAAAACGAACTCAAAAAGAGCCATGAAAAATTGATGAAATGGAAGAAAAGGCTAACCTAATGGCTTCCCATGGATCTAGGTCTAAGAGAGGAGGGAAATAGGTCCAAAAGCCAGGGATCAAAGAAGGGAAAAGGAAGAAATGTGATAAGTTGAAAGCTCACACGATTTTGAGCCTCAAAAGGAGGATGTGAAGCTCAAATGAGAGAAAATGGAGAGGATATGGCAGTGAGGTTTACTATAAACGATAGAGGGGTGTAGGTTATAGCAAAAAATGATGGAATGGGTGATTGGAGGGGCGGTTTGAGGGAGAAAACAACAATTGTGAAGGAATGGGAGAGCTTGGGGGGTCACTTTGTGAAGGAAGTAGGAGATTTGGAATGAACTAGGGGTCGAACCCTAGACCATTGGCTCCCACTAGGCCCCAAACTCTGTCGGCCCAAAGCCCAGACCCAGCCTGGCCCATTGACCGGTGAGGCCTCGCCGAACCCTGGACCATTAGGGTTTTCTTACCTAGAACGAAGTTGGAATCACCGGAAAAAATGATACAGATGTGATAGTTGAGTACATGAGATGGCAGAGAAGAAGCCCTTGATCGAACACCAACTCTCTCTCTCACTCTTTAGGGTTTGAGAAATTCATATGGGTTAGAAAGCTAAGGGTTTAAGGCCCTTTTATAAATCCAAACATAACGAAAACGGACTCCAAGTCAAGGTATACTTAGGTTATAACCAAAGTGGGTCTGTTTCGATCCAACGGAGCATTTCTGGAGGTCCTTTTACTAAATGCGCTCGGACTTAAGCTCATTAACATCGGATCTTTAGTCAGTTAGGTTTTCAGTCCAATTGAATTTCCAGATCGACCGTGGCAGACCAGTTTCAATTCAACGGTTACCGAACTCCGATCAAGGCCACAAGTCCTTGGACATGTAAGGGAAAATTTTCCTGATTCGAGGGTGAAATTTGGTCGAATTCTGACGGTCAGAACGCTTTAAAATAACGCGCAAGTGAACCGTGCCAGATTTCATAAAAATGTATTTAATTTTCTAAATATTTTTCTTTTTCTCACTCTCTTCACTCCGGACTCAGTAAAATGGTGTCAGGACATCAGTTGGGCTTGATTTTTGAAATGATTGTCAAGTCCAACTAGGCGATCGTAATTGTCTAAGTTCATCGCTATCGAACTTTCGACGTGCGGTCTAGATCCAATACGAAGTTTCAAAGTGCTCCCGAGAGCAACCAGGTTTAGAGATTGATCCTGGATTTTAAGTTAAGGTAGCGTCAATGATTCTATAGGTTCTAGGTCTTACAGATCGTATTTAAATTGGTTGGTGCTAATTTTACAGGTAATCTAGTTTAGCGCTAGTTAATTCACATTAAATTTCTAAAGAATTTAGTCATAAATGATTTCTTTGGCTTTGGAATTGAGTTTTGAGAGTGATATGGTGACCCATTGCCTAAGGACGTCTGACCCTAGGTTGGTAAAAATCTGGGGTGTTACACTGAGGCTTCTGGAATGATTTTTTTGAGTATTGTTAGAGTCGCCTCTGCCTCTGGGACCACCGACAATAATTTAGATTTCTTCCATGGGTCGGTTGTCTACTGGGCATTCCTCAACTGTGTAAGTCAGCCTTCTCTGATGAGCCTTTCAATCTCTTCCTTCAGGTGGATACAGTCACTCGTATTATGCCCATGATCACAATGATAATGACAATACTTGTTTTTATTCCGCTGATTGAGATTGCTTTGCGCCTATCCGGCCAGTTGATAAATCCTTCACTCTTGATTTCCATCAGCACCTGCTTCACGGTTTGTTGAGTGGAGTGTATGTGGAGAACTTTTGGTAGGGTTATTTACTCGACTTACGCTCGTCACGAGTTTGGTCATCCTTATGCTTTTTTTCTCCAACCGAGTTAACTTCCTTTTTGGCTGAATCTTTGGCCGAGGTTTTTACGTTTTGGGCATCTTCACACAGGATCTTTATTTCTTAGGCATCTGTGTATTTGTCTGATCAAGCCATGAACTCCGCCAGAGTCATTGGCGAATTCTTGTCTAGCGATGCCAGAAACGGTTTGTCTCTAACGCCTTGTATGAGGGAGTTGAGCGCTACCTCTTCTGAATATTTCTGAACCTGTAGCGACTCAAAGTTGAAACGCTTGATGTAATCTTTCAGTAGTTCTCCCTCCTTCTGAACTATATTGTTCAGATGTGCAGGGGGCTTTAATTTTTTCTTTTTACCAATAAAATTGGTGAGGGAGGCGTCACTGAGCTCCGCGAATGAACTGATTGACTTCGGTTCCAACTGCTTGAACCAGATTCAAGCTACATCGGCTAATGTAAGAGAAAAAGCCCAACACATTATGGCATCCGAAGCATCATGCAATTCCATGTACGTCTAAAAACATTAGAGATGTTCAATTGGGTCAGTCTTTCCAGTGAAAGGTGTAATCTGTGGCAGACAAAACATTTCCGGTAACCAAGCTCGCATTACTTCATCAATGAAAGGGGATGCTTTAGTCTAGAGTCTAGTTTGACGTGCATCCCGACCCTACTTCATATCCACCATCTCTTCCATCACTTATTTCTTGAAGTCCTGGAGGTCAGCTTTCCAGGGCTCGACACTTTCTGCTATACCCTCATCCGAAAACTGGCTGCACCTCCTCCGATCTATCTCGTGTCAGAGATCCATGGGAGGCAACACAGCAGTTGCTGAGTGAGCAGGCGCTGGTTTGGTGGGGCCATGAAGCTGACTTGGCTGCTGAAAGGATCGCAGAACAGTGGGCTGGCAACTTGTTGCAGAGTGTTTATCGCTTGACCCTGCTGAAACTGCTGCATTTGTTGTTGATGTATCTGTTCCAACATTTGTCGCATAACATTTACGTCGGCTCTGAGCTCCTTAATCTCTCGATCCAATTATCCATTATTTCGGTTCCGCTGGGTGTTAGTTTTCGCAGAGGCGACATGAATAAGTGTGGAACCTTGGCGGTTTATCAGGTTGATTTTGGGCCCCCAGGGCTGCACTTGTACCCGGTTGTCCAACGACAACAGCATTCGGTCCTTCTGAACTCATTCTTCGAATTCTTGCCACTAATATGAATCTATAACTCCTTGGGTAGAATGAAGAAAATGACTTTTTGTATCGTTTCCCACAGACGACGTCAATCTGTTGAGGTGAAAAATTGGATCAGCCTCTCCTTGTACTTCCACCTGCACCACAATGAGAGAGAAAGGGAACCCTGGCTAAAGCCAGGGAATCTCCGATGCTTAAGTCAGTTAAGATCCAGGAAGAGGAGTTTTTAGGGTTTTTCTGGCGTACCTTGGTTCCTAAAGATCCCTCTTTTTATAGGAGTGAGAGGTCCCGGCGTAAGGGGATTCTCTCCTGATTTTTTGAAAGATTTGATTTAATTGTCATCTTGTTTATGGATACTTTCGGATCCTGAGATTTCTGGGGTCGGGTATCCTTTTACAAGATTCTCAGATCAGTGTTTAAGATTACACCATCTCTTCTTTAGTTGGCTGGCTTACAAAGATGGGGCTGTTTGCCTACTGTCGCACAAAACAGAATCGGTCTAAGACTAATGCCCTTTCTTAATCTGATAGCCGACACTACAACCAACCTTATCTAGGTCGATTTTAAAGTCGTTCAGGTGGCTTTTAGCTCTAAGGCCTTTAATCAGTCTCTTTAGACATTGTTGTCTCTTTAACCAAGTTAACTTAATATATCTTACATATTTTGCCTATGGCTCTTGACTCTTTTAGCTTCGATCAGGATTCATATCTTGCAGATCCGAGCTAAGTCTCATTATGAAGCTTTACTTTACTCAGCTTTGCTGTTGTTTCAGGTTATGTCAGCAGAGTTGGTTCATCTTACAACCGAGCCCCCGGACTTGTCATATTTTTTTCCCAACATTAGTGATTATGGAGACTAATCACGATATAAAATTTTCCTTTGGGGAAATGTAACACCCCGAATTTTTTTCCAACCTAGAATTAGACATCCTTAGGTAATGGGTCAACCATTTCACTATCAATGATCAATCCCAAGGTCAAAAAAATCAATTTTTCCCTGTTTCCTTCAAAATCTCACCCTTCACCACCTCATTCTTCGAATTTCTCTAAGTACTTCCATATTAGACACAAATCCTCAAGTCTAAATAGTAAAGACCACTAATCCTAAGGTCTTCATGATGAAGAACCCAAAAACACTAATAGGATTGCAGTTTCGCCAATAGGCGAAGTCTACACAACTCGTTCGTTTCAATCGAGTCCATAATGCATCTCAAGTCGTGTGAGGCGACCTAAGTAGCCAGTAGGCTATTAGGAGGCGGGTTTGTGATGATCGTAGGAGAGTTCCAAACCCAAAAATGTGAGTCCTTGGGTCATGGGGCAACCACAACCCTTACATTTAATCGCTAGGGCTTAAAAACCCCGTTTCACTCAATTCCTTCAAAATCTTTCCTCTCACCACCCCATTCTTCAATTCTTTCTCAGTCTTTTCATGTTAGGCATTAATCCTAATGTGAAATGATTTTATCCTAATGTGAAAATGATATAAAATCATACTTAGACAAAATTTTACAATGAATAGTAAAAATACATAAAAATTAGCCTTTTAGCCATTCCAAATTTGAAATTTTTTATAACAGACACATTAGTTGGATGTATTAGCTCCTCCCACCCCAAAATCATATGTTACATGATGTATAAGTTCATTCCGGTTTACAGACTGGCCCCAGAACACTCCAAATGGAGTTTTGGGCATCTCTAAGCCAAACCACAATGAACCAAGGTTCGCCCTATACTTTTTTAGGACCCTGGGGGCAGGGGGAACCCAGCCTATATGGCCACCATCACCGTTTTAAGATTTCTTCGGCGATGCCATCCCTGATTCCGTGATGCATCACCGGTGAAAATCACCGGTTGGGTCCGTCCTTTGGGCTGGAGGTGTTTGGGGTGTTGTATAGCCCCCTGGTATGCGGGCCGAAACTTGAAACCCCCCAAAAGAAGTACTTCCTTCACAAAGTGACCCTCCAAGCTCTCCTTTTGCTGCAAACGTCCAATTTTTGGTAAAAATTACCCCTACAAACTCTTCCTTCTTTCATTTCCAAATACCCTTACTCCACCCTTCGAATATCATCTTAAACAGAGATCATTATATGCTACTTCCTTTAAAAATCTAATGAGAATCACCTAGCGCTGCACTAGACGACCTGTGAAATTCGCACCAATCACTTTCAATAGACCTGCTAGAGCAAAAGGTATGGGATAGGTGATGCTACAATACCGTAAAGCCTGGGATCAAATTCTATTCCCGATTGCTCTCTGAAGCACCTTGAAAACTTTGTATCGGCTCTGGACCACACATCGGAAGTCTGATTACCCCTAACTTAGACAATCCTAACCGCCTAGTTGGACTTGACGTTCATCTCGAAAATCAAGTCCAACTGATGTCCTAACGCTATTTTACTGGGTTCGGAGTGAAGAGAGTGAGAAAGGGGTTAGATTTGAAAATTTTAATTCAAATCTGGCACGTGACTTGGCGCGTTATTATTAAGCATTCTGACCGTCAGAATTCAGCCAAATTACACCCTCGGATCAGGAAAAATTTCTCTTTCATATCATGAGACTTGTAGACCTGATCTAGGTGCGATAACCGCTAAACTGAAAATGGACCTCCACGTGCGATCTACGAACTCTACCGAACTGAAAATGGGATGTGAGCAACATTCAGAGACCATGAGCTTAAGTCCGATTGCATTCGGCCAGGGGACCTCCCGAACTGCCCTTTTGGATCGAAATAGCTCCGTTTTGATTATAACTTAAGTGTACTTTGTTCCCAAGCCTAATTTGGGAAGGTTTGAGCTTATAAAAGGGCTTTAAACCCTCTCATATCTCTCCCATCCGAATTTACTAAGAACCCTAGATTGGGAGAGAGAGAAAGTGAGAGATTTTGAGAGAGTGTGGGAGTGATCTTCCTGCCACTTGCTGCACCTGCTACACGTGCTAAAGCTACGCATCCCAATCACTTTGTTGGTGATTCCGACACACCTATAGGTAAGGAAAACCCTAACCACTTGCTGATTTGGAGTTTCCTTCGATTCATTAGCGATGTGGCTTATGTAGCTTGTATATTAGGCCGCCTGTTCGCCGTGGACGAAGCGTATACGCTCCGTTCGAATCGATACACATCTAGGAAAAAAGGTACGGATTTTAGACACTTTGATTGACTGATTTCAAAGCTTTCAATGTCGTTTAATAGTAAATTATCGACGGCAACGCCGTTTGACATGTACAACATGCTGTCCATTTTTCGTTTCGTAAACGTACGGTAAATATGAGATTTAGGGTATTTTGGTCGTTAATAGGAAATACAGTATACGTCCGTATTTTGTTGAAATGATTGCCATGGCTATTGGTCATATTATGATATTAGAAATGCGTGTATGATCTGTTTGGCGAAGAGATTCGTCCTTATACACATATTGGCCGACATATGCTATGTAGACTAATGTGTGTAGACTAAATGTTTGTTAAAAAGCCTAAATCAACATGATTTATGCTTGCCATATGTTTGAATGTAAGAACATGATTGTTGTGTGTTAGACAACTCCTTGATATAAGGATCTGTCATATTATTTGTTGAAACCAACATAAGTCGAGTACGTTGGAGTTGTGTAGTCTAAGTGTTTGTATAAATGTTTGCGTGAGTAAGCACTTAGTAAATAGTGTTGTAAACTAGTGTTGAGATAGGATTCTCAACTAAACTAATGATGCACATGATTTCCTCCATGCTTATTGGATTTAAATTGACTATCTTATATATATATATATATGAAATGCTTGTGTATGGTTAGATTGCTTACGTTGCATCTTATAACATGTTGTCAACATGCTTGAATTATTTGTTATTCCAATTCTGTTATCTCATATGATTACTGATTCACACTACATGTGTTTGGGGCTATACCCTAGTCCAGGCAGTCGGTAATGGATCTAATTCGTGGTTGGTTTCTATGTACCACAAAGGACGCGTCGATGAACGCGAGTCGTGTTTTGGGTTGGCGGCAGTGGTTAGGCCACAAGAAGTGTTTCATACACTTCATGTCATTTAACTTGAGATGCGCTCGTACTAGTCGAGCCCGTCAAGTAACCCGACTGGCCTTTGTATGTTCATCATGTATGAGTCATAACTGCTTGAACATAGGGTACTGAACTTACCATTGAAAACCCTGTTAACCATGGTACCTTGATCCATAAAGACTCATGAGCCAGGCATGGTGGTATGGGACACCGTGGTCGAGATGTCGGCCTATGCTGGGGCCACAAACCTCCCCGTAGTGACCAGTGAGCACATTGACTCGTGAGAAGATTATGGTGGTATGGGACACTATATTCTAGCTGTCGGCCTACACTGATCAGGTGACGAGCCCTTTGTAGTGACCGCGAGCGTATTCTGAGTCTACGGGAGGCGACGACCCTTCCGTAGCAATGAGAGTACAGTAGGCCTGTATTGATAAGGTGATGAGGGAGCGGTGCAACGAGTGCGAGCAACAGCCCTGGCAGCCCTTGCAGCGACCTACCAAATATAATATCGTATGTGATTTCTAGGAGTGACGACCCTAGACAGGATCCGTGTTGGGATTGATATAAGTAAAGTACCTTAGTTTCCCAATACTACTGTGTGAAAAAGAATAATAATAACTTGGTAATCATATCCACATCACATTACATGTGCCTGGAAGATGTGGAGCACTGAACGGTACGCAAGCATGCCGTGGACGCAGATGGTGCCGTATGAGGGAGAATGTCGATGAGGGCATCCATCATGTCATGTCATATTGCATTAACAATAGTATTTAGGAATGTTTGATTAATTGCTTTACTATTATCGTATGATTGATTTGAGAACATGCTAATCTCTGCTCTGTTATTCTACTAAATAGATCACTCACTTCCACGTTATGGGATGGTGTTTCAAACACCCACTAGTCCCTATTTTAGTTGCAGATGATGGCGCTGCTTGTGAAGCGGAGCTGGACTTGGTGATGATGAGGAGGATCCCTCCTTTATGCGTGTTCTGATCGACGGGATTACAGGGAGGTTGATTAGACACCATGACTTTTGTCATTTTATATTGTTAGAGCACTCATGTATATTCTTTTTGTTTACTTTTGGAGTATACATGTATGTATTTAACCTGGTAACATGTTCACACTCTGGAGACATACAACAGTTTATATATGTTATACATACTATCACAGTCTTCCGCTTGTTAATTTAACTGTCTCTAGAGTATGAAATGTTGTTTTGGCTTAGTCTCAATCTTGTTTAATGTCAATCTACAGACAACATGCATTTATCATTATATATGTTGCATAAGTGACGTTCTGAAACTCGGGAGTCGGATTTATACACGACCCCTGATTTTCGGGGTGTTACAGGAAACGAGGAATGTTCACTTACACTTTAGTTCTCATGGAAACTCGTGAAAATTTTTTCTAACCCATCATGCATGATTTAGGCCCAAAATCTAAACAGTCATTGTGATGCAGTACCGCAGGAAACAATCAGTCCCGAATTTTATTCTTGTCCAAAACTTTGGTGGGTAATAAAATGTTTCCTTATTGGCCCACCAAAGTTTTAGATAACGAGAAAAGTCGGTCATCATGGGTTTCATGGGGTGATCCAAAATATGAACGGTTCAGTTTGTGGGCCACATCTGAGTTTTGAAAAGCTTGCGACGAATTCTCTTGAGAACGGGTGCATAGGTGAGCATTCCTCGGCAAGCAGAGAATCTAGATTCGTTTAAAATATTTAGTTTATGCCTCTCTTGCGACTCAGGTTCCAGCTGCCTAATAAGGACCACATGCGAACTGATCTGATGACCTGAACCGCCCATGTTTTCAAATCTCTGGTATACAAGCCATCCTTAAATAGTTATTCTAAACGGATTATTGGGACCAATGATATATGTAGATGAATTTAAAACAATGAAACGAAAATTTTCAATAGTTACCGTTCAACTCTAAAAATCGAAGGCCAGAATAATCAAAGAAGCGTGACTACGGGATAATGGCTAGCCAGCAGAAATGAAGATAACATGAGGGTTCAAATAATCGGACTATCTCACGATCCGAGTCCCAGTCGATGGCGACACACGCTCGACGCTGAGTCGCAACGAAGGCAAAACGTACTGATTATGCGGTTGGTAGTAGTGCAATGGATGGGTTGTTGGTAGTAATGCAATGGGTGGTTAAAATGAAAAAGCAATCGTCCAAATCATCAAACAAAATGGCAGCTAATCAGCATCCCATCAATGTGACTACCCCCATACGGACGGTTTGAATTGATGCACGTAGGCCGCGTGCTTACACTCCGCGAGTACCAATATACTCTCTCGAGGTAAAAGTACGAACACGTACTGAAGATTCTCTCTCAGACGAAGGTGCTCGAATTCATTCATTACACTATGATATATGGGGACTCTAGCCACTATATTTGGGTTTTTTTTTTTTTAATTCCAATGGTCCGTACCCTTTGAATGATAGTATTTCCGATGGATGGAGGATTTCCAAGACTTATACTAGATTGAATATATCAACAATTTGATTACACTGAGGTTATCTTCACCGTCCATTTCTTAAGTAAAAGAAACAAATCTTAAATGGTTAAAATAATTAAATATTATTAGTCGTTGTTTTGGTCAGTTTGAATGTGAGCGTTTTAGAATTGAATTTGTCACTCAATTCAAATCAAACAACTATGACCCCAAGCACTAAGAATAGTATATGATCTGCACTCAGATAGGCATACACATATTATATGATCAAGACCTGTTCAGCCACTTGCTCAACATGTAAAATTAGATCAAGTGATATTCAGATGGTAGACTTCATCCTCTGATGATGGGTTGCACCTTTGTTTTCCGTAAAAAGGGACTTTTCAGTATATATAAAAGAGAAACGAGAAAGTTATTGGTCACAGATAATAGTTGTGGATCACCTTCCTAAATGGGGAACTGAATCCAGCATATGATTGTAGATCCAAATTACAACTAAGATTACCAGCTATTTAATTAACACTACGAATTACACTATGGAATGTAAACAACATGCGAAAAATAAAGGATTACACTAAGAAATATAATTTACTTGGTAGAAAAGTAGAGTAATTACACTGAAGAATGTAATTGATTGGTAATTAAAAGATAATTGAAAGATAATATTTGGGTTTGATTGGGTTGGTGTCAGATATTTTTCTTATTGAACTTCCCTGCTATTTATAACTTTACCTTGATCATCTAGATCTTTAACACTCCGGATTTTTGTCAGTTGGAAATTGGATGTCCTAGGGCAGTACCTTTGATTTATCGACTTAAGCGCATGTTCATGTGCGTATTCGCATGTATTTGAGACCAAAAGGAGTGAGCTTGGATCCATCAAAATCACCCGAACGAGTGAAATTTGAGAAATTTGAAGAACAATGACTACAAGGTTTGGTTGAACCAAGTGGAACTTGGTTACACCGAGCAAACTGGGTCAATCTGGACAGAAATGCTTGGTTGCATCAAGTAAACCTCAAGCAACTGAGTAAATCTGGATAGCAAGGTTCAGTTATACTGAGTAAGACTCAGTTAAACAGAGTAACCCTGTTCAGCGATATTCTGCATGTTTGGATTTTGACAGTTTCAGTATAATGATTTCAAAAATTCATTTCTATTATTATTATTATTATTATTATTTACAACTCCAATTGAGGTGATTCAAAAGCCAGATTGAAGCTTAATGAGACTAGTCTCAAAAAAATTTCAAACAAAACCTAAAGTAGGATAATTGTAGGACGTTTTAGAAACTATATCAAAATCATTAGTTTCAAGTAGCTAGTACTTTCGTAATTTTGAGAATTTTTCTATAACTCAAAATAAGATTAAATTTGGTAGGAATAAAATATAATTAATGATGAATTATTAAAAAATTAATAAAAATAATATAATAAGTAAAAGTGTCAAAAATATTATATGAAATAGATCTATTGAATCTGAAAATTTCTATGACTACACGTTGTCGATGGACCGTTCATATCTTTTTCATCTTTGATTATATTTATTTATTTATTTTTGTGTGTGTTCGATGTCTTTTGAGGAATTTCTTCTAATCATACTGGAAATCATCTTATATGATTAAATTAATATTTTATATTTTTAGTACATTTTACAAATTCAGGTAGTTTCTTGTATAGTAGAATTAGGGACCTTGACTAGGGTGCTTAGAGTGGAATCACTATTTCTGCTAATTGTAAATATATCACACTAGGAATTTAGTTAATCCAAACCCTATTCATCATGTATGAGAAATCTTGTTGCCCAATTTGTCCCGAAAATGACATGATTATCCAAATAAACTCCAGATCGCACGTCAGTGATCCGTTAGACTTAAAATTATATAATAACGACCATCTTACCAGGCTCAACATCCATCATGGATATCGAACCAGGATAGTGTCTAGAATCGCTCAACTTAGGCTGAAGGCCGGGTGCATGGGATATGTAAATGTCTTAAAAGCAGAAACCTAAAAATTTAAGTGAATTAGGCTCTCTACTCTTTTGTAAAGTTGTGATCTTTCTACTGTCAGATCACAACCAAAATTAAGGTATGAGTTAAGGATATTAACTCGCTCGTATCCATATAGTTGTGGCCCCAATTATCATTAACGACCGTCCATTGCAAGTGGGGCCCTCACGGCTAATCAGAGCGTCCAATTGCCACCCGGTTGTGTCCAAACATAGATTCTATAGTAAGGTACTGTAACGTCCTGAAAATCGGGGGTCGAGCATAAACTTCACTCCCGAGTTCCAGAACATCACTTATGCAACATTTTCAATGATGGATGAATGTCGGATGTATTAATGCATAAAACATGAAGTGGATTAAGTCAAAACAGCAAATATATTTCAAGGACAGTCTGAAAACATAAGAGAAAGACTGAAATACATACATACATACATACATACATATATATATATATATATATTAACATAAGTCCCCAAGCTATGTATGCTCTGCCAGGTCATAATTACAAGTCATGTCTCAAAATACCTATATCAAAAGTGATAAATTACTACCAACATAGCCCTGAATCCCTGTCAATCAGAGCATTGTTTACATGAACCGCCTGAGATCTACATATAGGAGAAACCCTTCCTCATCGGCATAAAAGACTGGCTCTGCCTCGCAAGCATCGCCACCATCTGAAACTAAATCAGGGACTGGTTGGTGTTTCAAACACCGTCCCGTAACGTGGGAGTGAGTAGCTAACTCAGTGAAACTATACAGCAAAGGTTAACATGTTATCAATTCAATCAAGCAGTACAATCAAACATGTCCTAGATACTCTTGTTAATGCAAAAATAATATGAGGGAATGATGCATGCCCTCACCACAAACTCCCTCATGTGACATCATCTAACGATCGCGACATGAATCAGTACCACTGTGCTCTCACACTAATGTCAATGGCACATGCAGTGTGATGTTATGAGTATGATTACCAAGTTCTTATTAGTCCTTTTTATACAGCAGGATTGGAAAACTAAGGTACCTCCCTTCTATCATTTTCCAACAATGATCTAGTCTAGGGTCATCAGTCCTAGCATATCTTATACGAAGTACGGTTCTAGGTCGCTGCAAGGGCTGTCAGGCCTGTTACACGAAATCGTTACGCCACTCTCCCATCACTAAATTAATATAAGCCTAGTTTATACTCTTGTTGCTACGGAAGGGTTGTCGCCTCCACGTAGACTCAAAGTACACTCGAGGTCACTACAAGGGCTGTTAGGGCTGTTACTCGCAATCATTACACCACGTCCCCATCACCAAATCAGTGTAGGCCGACAGCTCGAATACAGTGTCCCATACCACCGTATTCGGTTCACGAGTCTGAGTTGCTCACTGGTCACAATGGAGAGGCTCATGGCCCCACCATAGGCTCACAGCTTGACCACGGTGTCTCATACCACCATACTCGGCTCATGAGTCTTAGCGGATCAAAGTACCATGGTTAATGGGATATTAACTGATAAGTTTGGTAGTTTAGATTCAAGCAGTAGCGTCCATACATGGTTAACATACATCGGGCTAATCGGGTTACTTGACGAGTCCGACTAGTACGAGCACCCATTGAGTTGATCGGCATGAAGTGCATAAGCACCTCGTGTGGCCTAACCACTGTCGACAAGCAACGCATGGATCGAGTTCGTCAAACACGTCCTACGTGGTGGATAGGTCTCGGCCACGAACTCAAGGCGTATTACCAATTGTGTAACATCCCGAATTTTGGCTCATCTGGGATTAGACGTCCTTAGGCAATGAGTTAACTAAAACACCTGAGAAATCGCTTAAAACCCAATTCCATAGCCAAAGAAATCACTTAGGATTAATTCCTTTAGAAACTAAGCACAAGTTAGCTAGCGCGACGCTGGAGTGGCTGGGAAACAGTCCCTGATCACTTTAAATACGTTCTACAAGATCCAAATCGAGTAGAACTAATGACTCTATAATACTTATAACCTAGGATCAAACTCTAAACCGGTTTGTTCTCTGGACCACTTTGAAATTTTGTATTGGATCTAGACCGCGCGTCGAAAGTCCGATACCTCCTATCTTAGACCGTTAGAACCGCCTAGCTGGACTTGACACTCATTTCGAAAATCAAGTCAAACCGATAATCACAGGCTATTTCATTGAGCCCGGACCGAAGAGAGTGCGAATAGGGACAGAATTGGAATTTCAAATTCAAATCTGGCACACGACTTGACGCGTCAGTATTGAGCGTTCTGACCGTCAGAATTCATCCAGATTACACCCTCGGATCAGGAGAAATTTTTATTTTTTTATCATGAGACTTTCAGCCCTGATCTACGTGCGGTGACCGCTGAACTGAAACTGGTCCGCCACGTGCGATCTGCGAACCCTGCCGGACTGAAAACTTAATACGTGCTAGATCTGGTACGCATGAGCTTAAGTCCGATCGCATTTGACCAGGGGACCACCAGAAAGCATCTTTTGAACCGAAACGGCCCCGAATTGGATATGCACTAAGTAAACTTTGTACCGGAGCCTGTTTTCGGTATTTTTAAGCTTATAAAAAGGGTTGAAACCCTCACTCCTCTCTCTCATCCGAATTTGCAAAAATTCCTAGATTGGGAGAGAGAAAAGGTGAGAGTTTGAGAGAGAGAGTGGGATAGATTTCTCCAGCCTTCGTGCCACCTGTTGCATGTGCTTCAGCAACTCTTCCCAATCACCTGGCCGGCGATTTCTCCACTTTTTCAGGTATGAAACAACCCTAAAAGTTTCTGATTTAAGGTCAACTTAGATTCATAGCGTGTTAGCTAACGTAACTCATAAAACAGATTCTCCAACTGCCGTAGACGAAGCGTATACGCTCCGTTTCAATTCACGAGTCTACAAGACATAAGGTGCGGATTTTAGACGCTTTGATTGACTTTTTACAAAGCTTTCAATGTCATTTAATAGTAGATTCTTGACGGCAACGCCGTTTGACATGTACAACATGCTGTCCGTTTCCTGTTTCGTAAACCAACGAAGAATATGAGATTTAGGGCATTTTAGTCATTTGTAGGAAGTACTGTTTTCATTCATATTTTGCTGACGTGATTGACATGGCTTCTTGTCGCATTAGGATATTAGGAATGAGTGCATAATTAGTTTAGCGAAGAGATTCGCCTAATTGCGCACTTCGGGTCGACATGCTATATGTAGACTTAAGTGTGTAGTGTATGTGTTTGTATAAATGCTTGTATTAGTATGTATTGAATTAAATGGTGTTATGAATTAGTTTGAGATTGATTTCTCAATTAATATCCTGGTGTAAATGGTTTCCTACATGTTAGCCATATGCATGATTTCATAATATGAATGAAATGCATGTGCTTGACAATTCGCTTAAGCTGTATGTTATAACATGTGCTTGATGATTTCATTTTGATTTAGTTTGAGATTGAATTCTCAATTAATATGCTGATGGAAATGATTTCCTATATGTTGGCGATATGCATAAGTTCATTATATGTACGAAAGGCAGGTGTTAGATGATTTACTTAAGTTGTACGATATAACATGTGTTAACATGCTCACATGGTTGTGTTTCATTTCCAATACTCTCACATGATCGCTGACGTGGATTCATATGTGTTTGGGACTATACATAGTCCAGGCAGTCGGCAACCGAGTGAATTCGTGGTTAGCTTATCTTGGCCACGAAGGACGCGTCGATGAACGCGAGTCGTGTTGGAGTTGGCGGCAGTGGTTAGGCCACGCGAAGTGTTTTACGCACTTCATGTCGTTCGACTTGCGATGCGATCGTGCTAGTCGAGCCCGTCAAGTAACCCGATTGGCCGTTGTATGTTCACCCTACATGAGTCATAACTGCTTAAACCTAGGGTACTGAACTTACCATTGTAAACCCTATTAACCATGGTACCTTGATCCATAAAGACTCATGAGCCGGGCATGGTGGTATGGGACACCGTGGTCGAGCTGTCGGCCTACGCTGGGGCCACAAACCTCCCCGTAGTGACCAGTGAGCACCTAGACTCGTGAGCAGATTATGGTGGTATGGGACACTATATTCTTGCTGTCGGCCTACATTGATAAGGTGATGGGGGAGCGGTGCAACGAGTGCGAGCAACAGCCCTGGCAGCCCTTTGTAGTGACCGCGAGCGTATTCTGAGTCTACGGGAGGCGACGACCCTTCTGTAGCAGTAGAGTACAGTAGGCCTATATTAATAAGGTGATGGGGGATCGGAGCAACGAGTGCGTGTAACAGCCCTGGCAGCCCTTGCAGCGACCTAAAAAATATACATCGTATGAGATTACTAGGAGTGACGACCCTCGACAGGATCTGTGTTGGGATTGATACAAGGGAAGTACCTTAGTTTTCCAATCCTGCTGTTTGAATGGACTAATAACAACTCGAAAATCATATCACCATAGCATTGCATATGCCTGGAAGATGTGGAGCACTCTAGGGAGTGTGGCATGCCGCGGTCGTAAGATGTTGCCATATGAGAGAGATCGTCGGTGAGGGCATACATCACGTCATGTCATATTGCATTAACAACAGTATTAGGATTGTTTGATTTACTGCTTTACTATTATCGCATGATTGATTTGATAACACGCTATTCTCTGCTCTCTTATCCCACTGAGTTGATCACTCACTCCCACGTTACGGGATGGTGTTTCCGGACACCCACCAGTCCCTATTGTGATTGCAGATGATGGTGTGGCCTGCGAGGTGGTGCTGGACTTGATGATGATGAGGAGGATCTCTCCTTTATGCATGATCTGATTGACGGGATTACAGGGAGGTTGATTAGATACCTTGACACTTGTCATTTTATATTTTGAGAGCACTCATGTATATCCTTTTGGTTTACTTTTGGAGCATACATGTATGTATATAACCTGGTAACATGTTCACACTCTGGAGACATACAACAGTTTATATATGTTATACATACTATCACAGTCTTCCGCTTGTTCATTTAACTGACTCTGGAGTAGGATATGCTGTTCTGGCTTAATCTCACTCATGTTTAATACATTAACACAGACAACATTCAATCATACATATCTATGTTGCATAAATAACATTTTGGAACTCGGGAGTTGGGTTTTTACTCGACCCCCCGATTTTCGGGATGTTACAAATTGCCTGGACTATACAATAGCCCCAACTAAAAGGGGCCTAGCTATATGCCCTAGAGGGGGGTGAATAGGGCAATGTCAAATAAAACTTGTAATAGCAGAATAATAAAAGAAATAAAGCACAATGCTGAATATAAAATAATCTTAATAGCCTAAAATAAAGAGAATGATACTTTATCAGTTCTAAGGATAACCTTACACCAAAAACCAAAGGTTTAAGGTAGGACAACCTTATTTCTAGAACGTCCTTTGTATCACAAACCAAAGAGGAATAATAAGCAAGGAAATCAAAATAACTTGCAGAAAATAAATCCTAAGTTATTACAACATTCATCCACACTTGCTTGAAGTAATTACAACATTCATCCACAAACACTCTCCACAAAACGGAATGAATAAAAGAATGAAAGAGTAAAACACATCCACAACACAACGATATATAGTGGTTCGCCTGTGTGTACACCAACTGTTATCCAACAGCCACACAGATTGCTACTCCACTCTTAATATCCTCACACACGGAATATTAGCATGCACTATCAAAATAGGTTTCACAGGTTCACCTAAAACCTTCATAATTGTGTCTTTGATCTCGGGCTTACACAATCCAAAAACCCCCACAATCTGAGTTTTCTGGCTCTCCTAAGATAACCAATACAATGAGATTTTTCTGGCAAATCTCAATCAAAACCAAAGAAAGTAAATTATAAAAATGTCAAATACTTGAATCAGCTTTTGAAGAAGCCCGGTAGAACCAATCGGAGTAGAAGTTCGATTCAACGTTCAAAGTCCAATACTCACTTTAAGAATGGTTCTAAGTCTAATTAATTTTAAATCAAAAAGGGCTAGTTCTATTTGATTTTGAATCCAAGAAGAAGGAATATCAGAAATTTCCATTTTCTAATAAGATTGGAATGTAGATCAAAATCAAATAAAAATAAGCTAGCAAAAGGAATATTAAATAAGCACAAAGTAGCTTAAAATAAACACAAACTTATATAAGAGAATAGCCTAAAGAATGCTTGAAAAGAATTGAATTGAAGGGTTAAAACTCTGAAGTCTGTGCTCTATTTGTAGCCTGAAAAATCTCGTCTACGACTAGTCTTAGGATTCTAGGACTGGTCGTAGCTTTAAAGATTTTTGAAAAATTTTCGCGGGATTTGATTTTCTATTCCACGACCGGTCCTGGGTGGTCTACGACCGGTCGTGGGCCACCTACGACTGGTCGTGGGTCACCTACGACCGGTCGTAGGACCCCAAAAATGGTTGCTGGAGTTTGAGTTGTAGGGCTACGACCGGTCGAAGTATGAGTCGTAGAACTCACAGGACTGATCGTAGGATGTCCAGGAGTGGTCGTAGGACAGCTAGAAAGATTCAAAAATCTTCAACAACCTAGGACTGGTCTTGAAAAACTTAAGACTGGTCGTAGCAGAGCTAGGACTGGTCTTGAAGTCCCTACGACTGGTCTTAGAACACCCCAAACAAGTATATTAAAATATATGAGTTATGTATCCAGAATGACCTACAGTAAAGCCCATCCTAAGGTCAATCTAAGGTCAAACAAACCTTAAAAGTGAGATGGACATTGAAAGTCTGTACACTCAGATGACCCTTAAGAGAAGCTTGAGAATATACAAATCTTGTAGTAGGCCTTCTTAAGCTTGATCTTGACTTGACAAAGTCTTCTACTAAACTTGAACTTGATCGAATCTTGAACATGCAAACTTGAAGACTTCAATTCTTGAATTCTTCATTCATATCTTGAAAACTTTTTTCATTTAAGATCTTGTCTTGAAATGCGATGTCTTGATTGCAATGAATAGTCTTCAAACATAAAACACAAGATATACAAGACATAGATGTAGGTTTTGGCACCAAAAAATTTGACAACCAAAGGGATATGAAATCATAGCACTTACAATCTCCCTCTTTGTCAAATTTGTGACAAAACACATAGCAAAGAAGATAATAAGAAATGATGAACCATAAAATCACAAAATACTCTACTCCCCGTGAGTAATACGAGTATTGCTCATATAAACAGTACACAACATGAAAACTTCAAGACTTCAATCCACATATCCTTCTCAATCAATTAATTCAAACAAATTTACTCCCCCTTTCCATACTACTCCCCTTTTAGCATTTTAGCTTTACTACTCCCCCTTTTTGTCACAAAATGACAAGGGAAAGGCACAATAGGAAGGAGAACATAGAGAGTAAAAAGCAGATAATGAGAAAGATATATGAAAGAACATAATATAAACCTGAAGCATCAAGCCATCATAGTCCAAAATACAATATCCAAAAGATAATGTTATCAAACCAGAATCCATAATACATATCTAAAATAAAAAGTAATGTTATACTATCCAGAAGATAATTCACCTAATCTGATCCAGAGGAGGGAGCAGGGATAGTTGGATCAATCTGGTGTAAGCCCTTATTGATGCGACGAAGATATTTTCGCATTTACTTGAATCGCATATCGTGGGTTATATTCATATTATCAACCTTTTCCTCCAATGCACGAAGGCGTGCATCAAAATCATATGGATCATAATCTGGATCATTAGATGAATCAGTTTCTATATCATCAAATATGTTATCCATATTAACATCTTGATGAGGAAGATCGCCAGCTTCCCCTTCGTTTTCAGCTTCACCACCATCACCACCAACACCACCTTCATGAACTTGGCCAAGGAGCAGATCCAATTTCATCTTATTAAGATTGGAATTGTTGAAAATAAGATGATGAATTGGTGCCTCATTAACAGGTTTATCGACAAGCATGTGAGTGGTTAAAACAGTCATAAGATAACCGAACGGAATATCACTATGACCTGGATGGAGACGAAACTGAATAATGAAATAACAAATCAAAGAAGGAAGACAGACCTTAGTACCAGAAGCAATAGAATGCAACACACGAACCATGAAAGAAGTCAACTTGATTTTATTACCGGACCGAGGATATACATTCGAAATGAAGAAATGACGTAATATTCTGTATCTGGGTAACAGATACTTTGCAGGGAGCACATTCGCTTTGTGTGTCCATTGCACATCAATTTTGCATAAATTTCTTGTTAACATGCATTTTTTCGATTCAGATGGTTTGTCGTATAAAGTATGAATCGGTATACCTTCATCATTAACAGGTATATCCATAATACCTGATATCAAATGACGGTCTACTTCAAATTTTTCTTCTCTAGTATCAATTGAAAATGTTAAATTATCAAGAGAAAAATCTGAAATGCATGCAACCATTGATTGGGCAATGGACTGGTATGCAGGACCACCCCAAAGCAAAATGTTAGTCCAGCCTACAGATTCAAGAAGGGGGACAATACCATATGAAGCAATGTGATTGAGATCAGCGGTATGCCCAACGATAATGTTACGGACATGTAAATCTCTTACATCTTAAGAATCATCTTCGGGTGACCGAAGGTGCCGTTTAGTTATCGGTGCAGATCTAGAAGAAGATGGACCACGGGATATTTTCTTTTTTTCTCTAACATCCATATTCAAAAAGATATACAAAGAGCAAGCAAGATGCACAAAAGAAAGAAAGGTTTTCTCTAGATCAGTAAATTGAGAGGAAACCCTTGATAAACCCAACAAGAGATGAAATCTAGCTATACTATGAACAAATCAAAGCATAGAGAGCATGAATCTTCAAGAAAAATGATGAAATAGGACTTACCTTGAAGAAAAACTAGAAATTCTATGACTGGTCGAGCCACGACTCGTCATAGGTCGGAATGGAAATGAAGAAGAAGAGAATTTTCTCCAAATTATATCATGCTCACGAGTACCACGACCGGTCGAGTGCTGTGCACGACCGGTTGTGTACATCCACGACCGGTCCAGTATCGACCAAAAATTACATTTTTAATGAAAAAATTTAAAATTTAAACAAATATAATATGAAATATAATACACTATGATACATGCAAGCAAGAATATTTAATGTAAAATGCACATACCAAATTTAAATTTTAATTTATTAAACCTGATTTTGTCGAGTGGTTTAGTAAATATATCAGCAAGTTGAGTTTCGGTTGGTATATATTCCAAGGAGATAACTTTTTCTTCAACCGACTCATGAATGTAGTGATACCTAATGTCAATATGCTTAGTACGTGAATGCTGGATTGGATTTTTGAAAATATTTATAGCACTTGAATTATCACAATAAGATCATTGAATCTTGATTAATTCCATAATCACTAAGCATGCGTTTCATCCAAACTAGTTGAGTACATGCATATCTAGCTGCTATATACTCAGCCTCAGCAGTGGAGAGCGATATTGAGCTTTTCTTCTTACAGAACGAAGAAACTAAACAATTTTTAATGTGAAAACAACCACCACTGGTTAATTTTCTATCATCAATATTTTCGGCCCAATCAGCATCTGAGTACCCGGCTAATTGAACACTAGTATCAAAAGGATACCAAAGTCCCAAATTTATAGAACTTGCTATATATCTAATAATCCGTTTAACAGCAGTAAGATGTGATTCCTTAGGATTAGACTGATATCTCGCACAAATACCAACACTAAATGCGATATCAGGTCTACTAGCAGTTAAATACAACAAACTACCAATCATACTGCGATATAGTTTAGGATCTATATCTTTACCTATAGAGTCTTTTGAGAGTCTTAACGTTGTACTCATAGGAGTATCAAAGTTCTTACTATTCTTAAATCCAAACCTTTTAACCAAGTTTGAAGCATATTTGGTCTGAGAAATGAAAATTTCATCAGGTTGTTGTTTTACTTGCAACCCTAGGAAATAGTTAAGTTCGCCAACCATACTCATTTCGAACCTTGATTTCATTAACTCTGCAAACTCAATAGACATGTTAGAACAAGTAGATCCATAAATAATATCATCAACATATATTTGAACCATCAAAATATCATTGTTATTCTTCTTAACAAAAAGCGTCTTATCGACACTTCTTACTTGAAAGCTATGACTAAGTAAGAATTTAGTCAATTTCTCATTCCATGCCCTGGGTGCTTGTTTTAGACCATAGAGAGCCTTTTTGAGACGAAATACATGGTCAGATAACTTAGGGTCTTCAAACCCTGAAGTTTGTTCAACATAGACTTCTTCATGTAAATTGCCATTAAAGAAAGCACTCTTTACATCCATCAGATAAATCTTAAATTTTCTAAAGCATGCGATGGAAATAAAAAGTCTGATTGACTCAAGGCGAGCGACTGGAGCAAAGGTTTCATCGTAATCAAAGCCTTCAATCTGAGTGTACCCTTGTACAACCAGTCTAGCCTTGTTTCGTATAATATTTCCAAGTTCATCAGACTTATTTTTAAAGATCCATTTTGTTCCAATAATGTGTTTATCTTTAGGTCTAGGAACAAGATACCAGACATCATTACGAACAAATTGATTAAGTTCATCCTGCATAGCAATTATCCAATTTTCGTCAGAAAGTGCTTCTTTTACATTGACTGGTTCTATTTGGAATGTAAAACAAACATAATTACATATGTTCTGAAGTTGTTTGCGAGTAGGAACTCCAGTGAGAGGGTTTTCAAGTATTTGATTGGTTGGATGATCTTTAACAGTCCTTGGTTCAGATTCTTTTTGACTTGATGAGATATCTTAATTGTCAATAATAAGAGCTTCATCATCTTCTGAACTCGGGGTTGGTGTATTCAAATGATCATCAATGACCACATTGATGGACTCTTGAATCACACCAGTTCTCTTATTTAGAACCCTATAAGCTTGACTGTTCAAAGAATAACCAAGAAAAATACCTTCCTCACTTTTCGTATCAAACTTACCCAAATTTTCACGATCCCATAAAATATAACACTTGCTGCCAAAAACCCGAAAGTATTTGACAGTAGGTTTCTTTTCAAACCATAATTGATAAGCAGTCTTATTATTAGATTTACTGGTATAAACCTGATTAATAATATAACATGCGGTATTAACTGCTTCAGCCCAAAGATTTCTAGAGAGCTTCATGCTATTCAACATAACATTAGCTATATCCTGAAGCACTCTGTTTTTTCTTTCAACAATACCATTTTGTTGCGGTGTTTTAGGCGCAGAGAATTCGTGTGATATTCCCTGATCGCTACAGAATTTCTCAAAACTACTGTTTTCGAATTCAGATCCATGATCACTACGGATCTTACTAACATGAGAACCTTTCTCATTTTGGATTCGTTTGATGACCTTTTTTACTTCATCAAGGGTTTCAGTTTTGTCTTTTAAGAATGATACCCAAGTGAATCTGGTATAGTCATCTACGATAACCAAGATGTATTTTTTTCCTCCTCGACTCTCCGATCTGGTTGGTCTAATAAAATCCATGTGGAGAAGCTCGAAGGGTCTAGATGTGGTATTGGAGTTCACTTTCTTGTGAGAGCTCCTAATCTGTTTGCCCAATGGGCATTCACCACATATTTTGTCTACTTTTTACAATTTGGGTAGACCTCTAATTAGTTCTCTTTCGCTCAATCTAAATAAGTTCCGATAGTATACATGTCCAAGGCGTTTATGCCATAATTCAGTTTCATTGGTATGGACCATGTAACTTGATTGAGTAGATAAGCTTGCATCACTAACTATGTAGTAGTTTTCAGAAGTTCTGCGACCAGTTAATATAACAGAACCCTTTTTATTAACTATCTCATAACCTTGATTAGAAAATTTTACACTATGGTTGTTATCACTTATCTGAGAAATGCTTAGAAGGTTGTGTTTTAAGCCCTCAACATATAAAACATTTTTAAATAAGGGAAGGTTATAAAGCTGAATTGTACCTTGGCCAATGATTTTACAATTGCTTCCATCACCAAATGTGACTGACCCTTCAGTCATATCTTTAAGATCGGTGAATAAAGCTTTATCACTTGTCATATGCCTGGAGAAACCACTATCTAGGTACCACTTTGAATGGCTTGTAGCTTTGAAAGCAGTGTGGGCAACCAAGCTGGAAACTTTAGGAACCCATTTCAGAACTATTTTGGGTTTAGGAGTATAGATGGTCTTTTTCTGTCTATTATTATAGGAGAGACCTATAGAGTTAGACTTTAATAGCTCCTTGAGAAGATCAATTATTTTTTCAACCAAAGGATTTCGGTTTTGAAAATTAAAGTTAACATGGCTACCTTTTGGTTTTTGAAAAGTCCTTGAATTTTTGGAAAAACCTTGATAAGTATTCTTTTCTTTTGAGATTGAAGACTCTCCTTGTACAAATTTAGGAGCAATGTTCTTTTATTTTGGAGATGTATTCTTATCATAGCCCAACCCGAATCGATCACCACATTTTCTTGGTCCGGATAATAATTTTTCTAATTTAGGATCACCATGGGCATATCTCCATGTGTCTTTCAAACTCTGAAGAGAAGCTACCTCATTTTTGAGTTTCTCATTTTCGGATCTCAAATCTTCAATTTTGGAGGTTTTGAAATCTAAATCACTTTTGGTCTTTTCAAAAGAATCAAAAATATGAGACTTTTCTACAACAAGAGACTCATAATCTTCCTTAAGATTAGAAAATTTTTCTTTTTGTAATTTAAGCTTGACAGCAATTTTACAACTCTCTTTATAAAGGGCATTATAACCATCCTAAAGATCATCTTCATTATCGCAATCACTATTCAGATTTTCTTCACTAGATATATCATCATTATCTGAAAGGGTGATCTTGGCTAGAGTCATAAGGGCTTTAACATCTTCGCCTGACTCGGATTCAGAATCTTCTGATTTAGAAGAAGATTCAGAATCAGACAATTCATCCCAAGTAGCCATCATGCTTCTTCTTTTTTTCTCCTTTTTTAGACATTTGTTAGCTAAGTGCCCATATTCTTGACAGTTGTAACATTAACTATCTTTCAAGGATTTTTGAGTTCTAGGTTTAGATCGTCTCTTATCATTTAATTTTTAAAAATTAACCTTTTTCTTGTTATTGAAGATTTTGTAAAACTTTTTTGCTAAAAGCGCCATATCATCTTCAGAATTTTCTGTATTCGAAGTGCTCTCTTGTGAAACATTTTTAGATGATTTGAGAGCTATTAATTTTCCTTTAGGAGCCTTAAAGGATAACTCATAGGTTTGAAGTGAACCAACTAGTTCCTCAACCCTCTTGGCATTTGTATCACGAAGTTCCTGAATCGCGGTCACTTTAGAATTGAACCGTTCAGGAAGTGAACATAGTATTTTTGCGCACACTTTACTTTCTGGGATTCTATCACAAGACCCCACATAGAGTTCACAATGTCATTCAATCTAGTGTAGAAGTCCATAAACATCTCATTCTCCTCCATATGAATTTTTTAAATTTAGTTATGAGGAGTTGGACTTTAGATTTCTTGACAATAGATGTACCCTCGTGTGTCATTTCTAATACATCCCATGCTTATTTTGCATTTTCACAAGAGATGATTCTTTTGAATTCATCTGGTGATAATGCACAAGTAATTGCATTTAGTGCTTTTGTATTTGCACTACTTTCACTTTTCTGAAGTATGGTCCAAAGAGAATAAGTCGTTACTTTCATAGTTTTTGAATCATCATCATTAGTTACTTTAGTGATAGGAGGGTTCCATTCATTCCCTGTGGTCCAAGGATTTGAGGAAGATCCTCATCCTGGCTTTCCAATAGGCATAGTTTGTGCCATTAAAAGGTGGTGGCCTAGTGACTGATAGGCTATCAAAATTTGACATCTTAATATAGCTTAGATCGTTAGCTCAGGAAATAAATCCAATAAATAAACAATAAGCACAAGCTATTAGGCTCTGATACCACTTGAAAGGGGCCTAGCTATATGCCCAAGAAGGGGGTGAATAGGGAAATGCCAAATAAAACTTGTAATAGCGGAATAATAAAAGAAATAAAGCACAATGCTGAATATAAAATAATCTTAATAGCCTAAAATAAAGAGAATGATACTTTATCAGTTCTAAGGACAACCTTACACCAAAAACCAAAGGTTTAAGGTAGGACAACCTTATTTTTAGAACGTCCTTTGTATCACAAACCAAAGAGGAATAATAAGCAAGGAAATCAAAATAACTTGCGGAAAATAAATCCTAAGTTATTACAACATTCATCCACACTTGCTTGAAGTGATTACAACATTCATCCATAAACACTCTCCACAAAAAAGAATGAATAAAAGAATGAAAGAGTAAAACACATTCACAACACAACGATATATAGTGGTTCGCCTGTGTGTACACCAACTGTTATCCAACAGCCACACAGATTGCTACTCCACTCCTAATATCCTCATACAGGGGATATTAGCATGCACTATCAAAATAGGTTTCACAGGTTCACCTAAAACTTTCATAATTGTGTCTTTGATCTCGGGCTTACACAATCCAAAAATCCCCACAATCTGAGTTTTCTGGCTCTCCTCAGATAACCAATATAATGAGATTTTTCTGACAAATCTCAATCAAAACCAAAGAAAGTAAATTACAAAAATGTAAAATACCTGAATTACCTTTTGAAGAAGCCTGGTAGAACCAATCGAAGTAGAAGTTTGATTCAACGTTCAAAGTCCAATACTCACTTTAAGAATGGTTCTAAGTCTAATTGATTTTAAATCAAAAAGGGCTAGTTCTATTTGATTTTGAATCCAAGAAGAAGGAATATCAGAAATTCCCCTTTTCTAATAAGATTGGAATATAGATCAAAATCAAATAAAAATAAGCTAGCAAAAGGAATATTAAATAAGCACAAAGTAGCTTAAAATAAACACAAACTTATATAAGAGAATAGCCTAAAGAATGCTTGAATAGAATTGAATTGAAGTGTTAAAACTCTGAAGTTCGTGCTCTATTTATAGCCTAAAAAATTCCTTCTACGACTGGTCTTAGGATCCTAGGACTGGTCGTAGCTTCGAAGATTTTTGAAAGATTTCTGCGGGATTGGATTTTCTGTTCCATGACCTGTCATGGGCGGTCTACGACTGGTCATGGGCCACCTACAACTGGTCATGGGTCACCTACGATCGGTCGTACGACCCCAAAAATGGTTGCTGGAGTTTGAGTCGTAGGGCTACAACCGGTCGAATTATGAGTCGTAGAACTCACAAGACTGGTCGTAGGATGTCCAGGACTGGTCGTATGACATCTAGAAAGATTCAAAAATCTTTAACAACCTAGGACTAGTCCTGAAAAACTTAAGACTGGTCGTAGCAGAGCTAGGACTGGTCTTGAAGTCCCTAGGACTGGTCTTAGAACACCCCAAACAAGCATATTAAAATATATGAGCTATGTATCCAGAATGACCTACAGTAAAGCCCATCCTAAGGTCAATCTAAGGTCAAACAAACCTTAAAAGTGAGATGGACATTGAAAGTCTGTGCACTCAGATGACCCTTAAGAGAAGCTTAAGAATATACAAATCTTGTAGTAAGCCTTCTTGAGCTTGATCTTGACTTGACAAAGTCTTCTACTAAACTTTAACTTGATCGAATCTTGAACATGCAAACTTGAAGACTTCAATTCTTAAATTCTTCATTCATATCTTGAAAACTTTCTTCATTTAAGATCTTGTCTTGAAATGCGATGTCTTGATTGCAATGAATAGTCTTCAAACATAAAACACAAGATATACAAGACATAGATATAGGTTTTGACACCACAAAATTTGATAACCAAAGGGATATGAAATCATGGCATTTACACCAACTACATTCCATTACATCAAATATTCATATGAAATACTCAAAGCAGTAACGGACCAATAATTCAAATTATACTATCATTTGAACATGTTCTGAAAAGCAATGTAAACATGAATTCTCATATATTCAATTCATAAACAAACAGTCATCAACATATGACATACATGGAGGAAATCATGCAAATTACTAAGGAGATTGAGAATCATGTCTCAATCCGCATATAGGTACACCTTACTAACTACAACTCATTCAAACATTTTTACCAACACAGTCTACACAATTTATCATACAAGTTATATATCAGGTAACATACATATTAGGGCAAATCCTTTTGTCAATGGGTTGTTGCCTAAACAATAATCATATATCCAAGACAGATTGTCATGGCAAGCATGAATACAAAGTTTATACTCATTCAGTCATTTTCACATACACTTAGGCTACACATACTAAATACATATCATATGTTGGTATATCATGCATTTGGACTAAACCTTTAGCCCAAGAGTTGTTACACATACATCTAGCATACATAGATGACAGTTAATCATGACAAACTTAAATTCATATTTCATACGTATACGGTATTTTCTACAAATACAAGGAATATAGTGTATTCAACATAGTTAACGAATAACTGAAAAACGAAACGGACAACACTTTATACATGTAAAATACCATCCATGTCAGTAATATATCATTAACCGACATTGAAAGTCTTGAAAACCATAACCTAAACGTATATAGTCCGCACCTTATGCCGTAGAATTGTAACGAAATCGATAGAGACTCTAAGTCTTCGTCAACGGCGGATATGCTACCTATGACATGGAACGGGTTAACTATAACTTCACTACAGGTTAGGGTTGACTTAACTTACTCAAGAATGGAATCAGAAATGCTGTAATAGCGATACGGATTGGTGGATTAGGCACGTAATAAAGCTGGGAAGAATCACCAACTTCTCTCTCACTTTCTCTCTTTTTTCTCTCTTTCATAGCTAGGGTTTGAAAATTCGTATAGGATTTGGGAATGAGGGTTTAAGGCCTTTTTATAAGCCCAAAAGCGACAGAGATAGCCCTAGGGCCAAGGTATACTTAGGTTATAACCAAATCGGGTTTGTTCCGATCCAACGGAGCACTTCTGGATGTCCTGTTACTAAATGCGGTCAGACTTAAGCTCTCTAATATTGGATCTAGGTCAAACTAAGTTTTCAGTTCAGTCGGGTTTCCAGATCGACCATGGCGGACCAGTTTCAGTTCAACGGTTACGGGAACTCGATCAGAGCTACAAGTACTATGACATGTAAGGGCCACCTATCCTAATCCGAGGATGAATTTGGGTTAAAATCTAACGGTCAGAACGCTTAGAAATAACGCGCAAGCGAAATGATCCAGATTACTTAAAATCCTATTTAATTTTCTAAAAATCTTCGCTTCTCACACCACTCCTACATTGCCTAAGGACGTCTAACTCCAAGTTGGCAAAAATCTGGGGTGTTACAGATACCTTTTCCCTGACACGGATGAGCCAGTGGGCCTGCGAAAGGACCCTGTAAATCGAAAACAATCTCCCCCGGGGCAAGTTTATTAGAAAAGGGGTCACTAGGGCTATTTGTGCACATGTTAGCTCTATAAATAGCCCCCATTTTCACACTCCCACTCTCATATGAATTTCTATTACAAGAAAGGGGAGAGGGAGAATAGAAAAGAAGGGAGAAGGTGTGAGAGAGGAGTTGGTTCGGAGGATCCTCCCTGCCGCCCTAGCCGATGACATCGTCGCACCACGCTGCATTGCCGCAATCTCCTTGACAACAATTTGAGGTAAATAGCAAATCCTTTCATGAAGATTTTCCTTCGAGAATCAAATACATGAGGCCTTATAAGCCGTCCGTCTTGAGACAGGATGCCGACAAGAAAATTTGCAGGACCCTAGCCCTAGGAACAAGCCCGAAACCTGGTGCACCACCCCAATGTGCAGACCATTATCTTTGGTCGCTAGTTATCAAAATCATGTCACAAATAATGGTTTATGTAGTGAATAGATGAATGTATGGTAGTTAGTGTTGATTTGTGAACATGTAGTGTGTAGAGGAAGGTATACTAACCAATGTCGATTATTGATTAGGTAATGTACAGGCCAACGCATGATAATTTGTGTTGATTTATGAATGTGTAGTGCATAGACGGATACATGCTACCTAGTTCTGATAATTAATTTAGATAATGTATGAGCCAATGTATGATAATTACTATTAATTTATGATTGTGTAGTGCGTAGATGGATGCATCCTAACCAGTGCTAGTTACTATTGGTTGCGCATGGATGAATGTGTGTTATTCAGTTTCGATTGATGGTTGAGATACTACGTAGATGAATTTTGCTAACCAGCGCACTTGCATGGCCACTATCATGCCCCAAACTTGGAAAGTGGGCTCACAAAATTTTTGATCGCCGAATCCGATGCCGACAGCCTCCGTAGTACCCCATTCTCGGCTCCCAGTATCTATATGCTAGATTCCAATCTTAAGATCCTACAAGGAGGATTTTTTAATGTACATTTAACTCATAATAAGCATAACCACAAGTTTAAACAAATCACAAAGGCAACATCATCATCACATATCCACTAATATAAGCATTTGAATACATTGCTGAAAGAAAAATACATATATCAAAAATCAAAGCTCCAGAGGTTCACTGCATGCTCCAAACTCAACGCTGCTGCAATCTAATGTCACTTATATGCATCTATCGTGCATAAGCTTATAGAAAGCTTAGTGGGTGATGAAAGTGTGTGCATAAGGTAAGTGTCAAGTAATATCAAAGTAATCAGAGTAAGCAAAAATATACTGATAAGTCCATGAGTGCTATCAGTTGTACCAAGGCTATGCGATGCAAGGCATGAATGCTAACGGTCATATCAAGGATGTGCAAAGAAAAAGTATAATAAGCCAAATCAGATATCGATGATGCAATGCAATATATAGTGCAAATGGAATGACCAAGCTGTAGTGTGAAGTCGGGATGATAGTACATAGTATCAAAAGCTATGGGGTTTATCACAAAGGACTTCTATCCAAGCTAGTCTCATACCTAAATTTGAATAGTCAAACTTAATGTAGTAGACTCCTGATCTCAGGTTAGTCCTAGGCCCAACCGAAATCTTAGCCATACGAAGGCTCACAACAATTAGTTACGCACCACTAGCCCGAGTGGATAGTGAATGAAATGAATGCATGAGTATGCAACTCCTACTTAATAAGTCCACATATCAGTACGGTTCCTCTCTGAAAAATCACCGGGGTCTATTACATTCCAAACCAGATTATCGCCCTATCGCGCATAACAAGGTGAGTGAAAGAGACCTCACTATTCGCCTACCAATATCAGCCTAGCTCGTTGATAGCGAACTCATTCCTCGAGCTCGTCAGACTCAACCTAGCATTGCCCCCTCCTCTTGATCAGGCAAGGTTATACCCTCGTCTAACCGACCACAACATAGTGAGAGACATGGCCTAATAGTATACGGCCCTCATGCGCTCATGCATCCACTCGGTCTAGACGTTGGAGTAACGTCTGGAACTAAGAGGGTTCTGGAACTTTTACCTAGGGATATTTATAGCACCCCATGTAGAATAGATTTTTGGTGTCCCATCTGGCCATCCACGATATGCCTATGGAGGCTACGGCCCTAATGTCGCTAAGGCATATAGTAAGCACAACACACAATGCAAGATGCATAAGTCATACAATCTAGTCATGCATCAAACCTGTGCATACCGTGCACTCATATGAGGCAATCTCCACCTATCAGGGAGTCTCATAACAACCGGCACTATGACATATTTAATGGTCAATCATATCTCATAACAAACATGCAGATGATGCATATGGGCATGTATCATGATGTTATGCTATCACATACTCATAATCGGTATTAATAACCAGCATCGACAATCGACTTCGACAATGTGGACATTTAACCAACATTGCCCCCAGGGAATGGCCCACATAGAGCCTAACATATAGTGGACCCATGGCCTCACACAAGGGCCAAATATACAATACCATGGGCCTCACTCAAGAGCTTAAAATATATCACGATGGGCCTTTCACATGGGCCTAATATACATCACAATGGGCTTCATCACCTGGCCTCAAATGCATCATAATGGGCCTCATCACATACGCCTCATATACATCACATTTGGCCTTAAACACGGGCTAAATACACATCACAATGAGCCTAAAATACGGGATGTATATACATCACATTGGGCCTCAAACATGGGCTAAATGTACATTATAATGGACCTCAAATATGGGCCACATATGCATCTCATTAGACATTGACAATTGAAATCGGTATCGACAATTAGAATCAACCTCGATAATTGGCCTCGACAATCAGAATATTGGTCTTAACAATCGGCCTCAACAATTAGAATCAGAATCGGCCTCAATAATTGCCCTCAATAATCGGAATCAGAATCGATAATCAGCCTCGACAATCGAAATATTGGCCTTAACAATCGGCCTCAATAATCGAAATGGGAATTGGCCTCAACAATCAGCCTCGACAATCGAAATCAAAATCGGCCTCGACAATCGGAATCGGCTTCGATAATCGGCCTCGACAATAGGAATTGAAATCCTCCTAAATAATCAACCTCGATGATCAGAATCAGCCTCGATAATCGAAATCGGTATCGATAATCAAAATCGGCCTTAACAATTGGAATCGAAATCGAAATTGGCCTTGATAATTAACCTCGACAATTGGAATTAGAATCGGCCCAAACATTTGTCCTTGACAATTGAAATCAGAATTGGCCTTAACAATCGAAATCAGTATCGACAACCAGAATCAGCCTCAATAATCGGCCTCGACAATCGAAATTGGCCTCGATGATCGACTAAACAAGGCACAAAGGAAGGTCACAATGTGGACATTAAACCATCATTGCCCATTAATGTGGACATTTAACCAACATTGCACTATGGCCTCATACAAGGGCCTCATACAATCACCATGGACTATATCAATGGGCTGCACCTAACAGACCTCATATACATTAAGTGGGTCATATCAATGGGCCGCACCAACGGGCATCATATCATCAAGTAGGCCGCATCAATGAACCGCACCAACAGGCCTCGTATACATCAAATAAGCCGTAATACATGGGCTTGACACACATCACTATGGGTTGCATCACATGAGCCTAATACACATCACTATGGGCCACATCACATGGCCCGAAAATACATCTCAATGGCCTCATCATATGGGTCATAAACAAATCACATCAGGCCTTGCCCATGGGCCTCGAATACATCACAATGGGCCACAATCCATGGGCTTCAAGTACACAATAAGTGGGCCCTACACATGGAGCTATATACATCATAGGTGGGCCCTGCGCATGGGCCTCAAATATACATCATGATGGGCCTCATGGATGGGCAACGCCAATGGGCCTCAAGTGGGCTTAGACCACACCAAAAATCATTTCAATAGTTATAGATGTAATATGTGTATCATAGTACACTATCATTGTATGAGGCACATAGCACTAATGATGATCAACACTGTCCAAACATTACTAGGTAAATCAGCACCGTCCAAACATTTCTCGTGTAAATCAGCACTTGTCTAAACATGTCTAGCACATTTGGACGACGTGGATGAAATAAATATGGCCTACATGGCAAAACAGGTGAACTTCTTAGGTTTAAAACACATCAAAGGTGGGTGTCCACGATGGATGGATGGTTTGGATCTAACACATACATCATGATGGGCCCACAAAACTGCTGATGTCAATACACAACTATATAGTTGGTGTGCGGTACCTCTGCCAATCCATCCAACAGGTGGGTCCCACATTGGGCCCTCCACATACATATATACATACACACACACACACACACACACACACACACACACACACACACACACACACACACACACACACACACACACACATATATATATATATCTAATATAATACTATATTTTATTATTATTATTTTTTATTGAAAAAGGTCCAGCGTCCATGTCTGGACGGTGTGTATAAAACACATACTCCATGTGGGTCCCACTAATCTGGACCGTCTGGATGACTCACGTCCTTAAGCAAGCCCCACCATCCCACGTGGACGATGGGTGAAATACTTACATTCAAGGTGGTTCCCCACCATTGGATGGTCTGATGAGTTCCACCGTCCAAATTGGACGGTGAATGAAATAGATACATCATGGTGTGGTCCACCATCCTAGCTGGATAGCTAGATAACATACAAGCATCTGATGGGCTCCATCGTCCCAGCTGGACGGATGGATGAAACACATATCAAGGTGGGCTCCATGGATCTTGATGATGTCCTACAGATGGATGGTGTGGGATTTTCACATGTGCACGGTGGGACCTGCAGATGGACAGTGTGGAATATAGATACATCACGGTGGTTTCCACATGCGTGTGGGTCCCACGGCTACTGTGCAGCATTTATAAAAATACATATATTACAATGTGGCCACAGATGCACAGTATGGATATAACACGTACCACATAATCAGACCCACAATCTCAGCAATCCTATTTAAAGAGGTGGGTCCCACGTAGGGCCCACCAAATGTACTTTATGTGCATATATATAGATAGATATCATATTTTATATATATATATATATATATATATATATATATATATATATATATTATTAACTGCTTTAACCAGTGTCCAGCAACCAGGCCTGGACGGCTGGATGCACCCACACGTGTAGCATGGCCCACCATCAAGTGGACGGTTTGGATATAACACATACCTTCATGATCGAACCCACAACCTGCTGATGTCAATGCAAACACCTTACTGCACATCTGGTGGGACACACAGATAGACGATTTAGATCACCCATTGTCAAGGTGGGCCGGTGATCTGGTGTAATGCCGTGAAAATCGGGGGTAGTGTAGAAACCCAACACCCGAGTTTCAAAACATCACTTATGCAACATAAATGCTTATGATTGAATGTTGCCTATGTTGGTGGATTAAACATGAGTGGGATTAAGCCAAAACAACATATCATACTCCAGAGACAGTTAAATTATGCAAGCGAAAGACTGTGATAGTATGTATAATATATATAAACTGTTGTAAGTCTCCAGAGTGTGAACATGTTACCAGGTTAAATATATACATGTATAATCCAAAAATGAACAAAAAAATATACATGAGTGCTCCAAAAGTGCCAAAAAAAGACAAGTGTCATGGCATCTAATCAACCTCCCTGTACTCCCGTCGATCAGAACACGCATATAGGAGAAATCCTCCTCATCATTATACAAGTTCGGCTCCACACAACAAGCAGCGCCATCATCTACAACTAAAATAGGGACTGCTTGGTGTGCGCAATACCGTCCCATAACGTGGGAGTGAGTAGCTAACTCAGTGGAATCATAGAGCAAAGATTAACATGTTATCAAATCAATCAAGCGATAATGATACAGCAAGCATATCAAACATTCCTAAATACTGTGATTAATGCAAGAATGAAATGACATGATGGATACCCTCACCGACATACTCCCTCATGCGACACCATCTTACGTCCGCGGCATGTTTTCTTCCCTCAGTGCTCCACATCTTCCAGGCACATGCAGTGCGATATGAATATGATTACCAAGTTGTTATTAGTCCTTTTCATACAGAAGGATTGGGAAATTAGGGTACTTCCCTTATATCATTCCCAACAAGGATCCTGTCTAGGGTCGTCACTCCTAGTAGTCTCATACGATGGTATATTTCTAAGTCGCTGCAAGGGCTGTCAGGGCTGTTGCATGCACTCGTTGCTCCACTCCCCCATCACCTTATCAATACAGGCCTAGTTGTACTCTTGTTGCTACGGAAGGGTCGTCGCCTCACGTAGACTCAGAGTACGTTCGAGGTCACTACAAAGGGCTGTCAGGGCTGTTGCTGGCACTCGTTGCACCGCTCCCCCATCACCTTATCAGTGTAGGCCGACAGCAAGAATATAGTGTCCCATACCACCATAATCTGCTCACGAGTTTGGGTTGCTCACTGGTCACTACGGGGAGGTTTGTGGCCCCAGCGTAGGCCGACAGCTCGACCACGGTGTCCCATACCACCATGCCCGGCTCATGAGTCTTAGTGGATTAAGGTACCACGGTTATCAGGGTTGTCACTGGTAAGTTCAGTACCCTAGGTTCAAGCAGTTATGACAAATACAAGCTGAACATACAATGGTTAGTCTAGTTACTTGATGAGTCCGACTAGCACGAGCGCACGTTGAATCAACCGACATGAAGTGCACAAGCACTTCGTGTGGCCTAACACTGCCGACAACTCTAGTACGACTCAGGTTCGTCATACACATCCTTCATGGCAAATAGAATCAAACCATGAATTCTAATCTGTTACTGATTGCCTGGACTAGAGTATAGCCCCAAACACTTGTAATCTAAGTCATTAATCATATGAGAGAGACAGAATTGAAATACAAGTAATTCCAGCATGTTATCAGCAGGTTATAACGTACATCATAAGCAATTTAACCATACACGAGTATTTCACACATAAGGTAATCAATTTAAATACAACAAGCATGGAGGAGATCATGTGCATCATCAAATTAGTTGAGAATCCAGTCTCAACGCTAATCTACAACACTATTTACTTAATACTTACTAATACATACATTTATACAAACACTTAGACTACACAACTCCAACGTACTAATACATACATTTCTTACTAATACATACATTTATACAAACACTTAGACTCCACAACTCCAACGTACTCCAACGTACTAATACATACTTACTAATACATACATTTCTACATACACTTATATCAAGGAGATGTCTAATATGCAACAATCATGTTCTTACATTCAAAACATATGGTAGGCATAAATCATATTGATTTAGGCATTTCAACAAACACTTAGTCTACACACATTAGTCTACATAGCATATGTCGGCCAATATGTGCATTAAGGTGAATCTCTTCGCCAAACAGATCATACACGCATAACTAACATAGCTACACAACAAATACACATGGCAATCATATCAGCAAAATACATACGTATACAGTATTTCCTACAAATACCTAAAATACCCTAAATCTCATATTCTTCGTACATATTCGAAATGAAAAACAGACGGCATGTTCTACATGTCAAACAACATTCTTGTCAACAATCTATCATTAAACGGCATTGAAATCTTTGAAAAATAATAAACTAAGCGTCTAAAATCCGCACCTTAAACCAGAAATTATGAAACGGAGTTGATTCAGACGATAACTCTTTGTCAATGGCTCAATGGCAATCTATACCATGAAATAGGTCAGCTATATTAACACTACAGCTACATGGATTACCTAAACAGGTTAGGGGTAGGATTTCTTACCTAAAAATGACGTTGGAAGTGCTGAAAGAGCAACACAGATGGATGGCTTGGCACATGGAGCAGCAGGGAAGAATCCCAGGAGAAAGCTCCAACTCTCTCTCACTTTCTCTCTCTTTTCTCTCCTCTCTCTCCTAGGGTTTTCCCCAAATTCATATAGGTTAGAAAGCTAGGGGTTCAAGGCCCTTTTATAAGCCCAAACATAACCAAAACAGAGTCGAAGTCAAGGTATACTTAAGTTATAACCAAATCGGGTCTGTTCTGATCCAACGGAGCACTTCTGGAGGTCCTGTTACTAAATGCGGTCGAACTTAAGCTCTCTAATATTGGATCTAGGTCCAGCTAAGTTTTCAGTCCGGTCGGGTTTCCAGATCGACCGTGGCGGACCAGTTTCAATTCAGCGGTCACCAAAACTCGATCAGGGCCATAAGTGCTATGACATGTAAGGGCCACCTATCCTGATCCGAGGGTGAAATTTGGTCGAATTCCAACGGCCAGAACGCTTAAAATTTTTGCGCAAGCGACACATGCCAGATTTCATAAATTTTATTTAATTTCTAACATTTCTCACACTCTTCACTCTGGACTCAAGAAAGTCGTCGTGGGACATCATCTGGACTTAATTTTTGAGGTGATTGTCAAGTCCAATTAGGCGGCCAGGATTGTCTAAGTTTGAGATAATCGGACATTCGATGTGCGGTCCAAGTTCGATACAAATTTTCGAATGCTCCCGTGAGCAACCGAGTTTAAAGTTTGATCCTAGGTTTTAGGGTATTGTAGCATCAACTATTCTACACGTTTTGGCTCTAGCAGATCGTATTTAAAGTGCTTGGTGATAATTTCACAGGTAGTCTAATCTAGAGCTTAGTTAATTTCATCCGATTTTTAAAGGATGTAACCTCTAGTGATTTCTGTTTGAGGTGGGATTTGAAGGGTGGAGTGAGTGGTATATGAAAATGAACCAGGAAGTGTTTGGAGAAGGATTTTGGGGGAGATTTGAAAGATTTTTTAAGAAACGGAAGGCTTGGAGGGGTGATTTGTGAAGGAAGTACCAAAATGGGAAAGAAATAGGGGTCAAACCCTATACCATAGGGTCCCACTAGGCCCCACATGCAATCGGCCCGAACGGCCCGCCCGACCTGGCTCATTTACCGGCGAGGCCTCGCCGACCCCTGGAGTGGTTGGCGAGGTCTTGCCATTTGGGCGAGGCCCTCTTGCCCCCTAGGTCCCAAAAAGGTGTGGGGCCCACCCTAGAATCCCCTGGAAGTTCATCATTCAAGCCTCATCTCCATTTGAGGCATTTTTAGGACCAATTTGTAAAATGGAATGAGTTTATATGACTTATAGCATATGATTTTGGGGTAGGAGACGTTAATCTATCCAACTAACCCATTTTTTCCACGAGATTCCAAAAGGTTAAGGGTCAAAACCCATTTTATCTATTTATTTACTATTTATGGTAAGTTTTAGTCTCAGTATTATTCTTCCTCATATATACCCTAGGATTGGTGTGTATTATGAATGTGCTTAAAAAAATAAAGAATAAAATGGTGGAGGGTAAGATTTTGAAGGAATTAGATAAAAAGAGGTTTTAGGCTTTGAGATTGAGTGTAAGATGTTGGGGTTGACCTACCACCTAAGGACATTCATTTCTAGGTTTGGAATGAAATGAAACATAGTCTAAACCCTTTGATTGACTGTCTAGAAGTGATTTGGGGTCATTGTGTGTGTTCAGGAGTGTGCACGGACTCAATCTCGGCGACCGTTTTCAGTGAGTTCTAGTTTAAGTATAGTTCTTCACTTTTTAAACTTAAGGATTCGTGTCTAATATAAAAGTACTTGGAGAAGTTTGAAAAATGAGGTAATGAAAGATGAGATTTGAAGGAGATGGGTTGAAAAGCGATTTCTTTGGCCTTGGGATTGAGCTTTGAGAGTGTTATGGTTGACCCATTGCCTAAGGACGTCTAATTCCAGGTTGGCAAAAATCCAGGGTGTTACATCTGGTAAGATGGATGGATGGTGCAAATACCATACATCATCAAGGTGGGCCTCACCATCAGCAAAATGGATGGACAGGTAAGCTGCAACACAGGCAGTGGGTCCCACATAACTTGCTATCTCTATAGCAGATATATAGCTAGTGTGAGGACACCAGCATCTGCCATCATGGTGGGTCACACGCTCCAAACAAATGGACAGTGTGGACAATACATATCATCAAGGTGGGCCATTAAAAAGGGAAGGGTGGGATGGGTGAGTGATGGGTGATGTGTACTTTGACATGTAAGGGATGGGTTGCTTTGACTTTGGGGTTTCTTGGGGATGGGGTGTTGTAGTCGACATGTGAGGTGATTGATGGGATTGATTGATGGGATGGGATGTAAGAGAGAGAGGGATGGGTGTGATGGGTGAGTGATGGGTGATGTGTACTTTGACATGTAAGGGATGGGTTGCTTTGACTTTGGGGTTGCTTGGGGATGGGGTGTTGTAGTCGACATGTGAGGTGATTGATGGGATTGATTGATGGGATGGGATGTGATTGATTTGAAAGATTGTCTTATGTTTACAAACGCACGGCGTTTTCCTTGAACTAAACGCAAGCCCACATCTCTGACATGGGTATCGCCTCGGTGCGTAATACGCAGCGTTGGAACCACGACGACAGCGCGGTCATAAGGGTACAAGTTTTGGGTCGAGCCTAATCTTGAATATGGGATACAGCTTAGGGTCATGCACAACTACCGATTACAAGTCGCGGGTTGTCGAAATTCGACTGGGAGGACTGCGGAAGCCTATAGAATAGTACGGGCTTAGATACGGGTCTCACAGCCACTCACTTACCTTAAATTGTTAACTTAGTGTAATGCTACCCATATGTTCGATAAAATGCCCATTAGAGTGGAATTCTTTTAATTACCATTTACATCCCTCCATATAGTCACGTTAGTCAATTTATTAGTGTAGCCGACTGACCAAGACTACCTAGATTGTCGAGTTGGTAGGTGAACTGTGAATCCACGAGGGCGGTCTCAGTGGGGTCGACCACCCCAGACTAGTCCGATTGATCTAGGCTGAACGCGGATAACCAGCAGTAGTTGGACTACATGGGATACTTACACCTAATGCCAGTTATGCCAGAGTTAGTCTGAGTTAACTGAATTAGCCTAACAACTGACCAATCATGTGTGTCAACCATAAATCATCATTCCTGGATGAATCTGAAGCACCCCATACCCTAGAGAGGCCTACTAATAATCACTAATGATAAAAATCTCCAAGTCTCGGGAGTCGGGCATGGTGGTATGAGACACTGTGTTCATGTCATCGGCCTAAGCTAGGGTAACGAGCCTCCCATAGTGACCAACAAGTACTATAGAGGTGATATATCATTGTTTAAACACCCCCGTTAAATTACTCGGCCAATGGTTTCATGTCAGAGCACCATTCGAATGACCCAGGAATGAATGGAATTGGGTGACGAGCCCTTCTCCTTATGATGATTTGGTTTAATGTGATAAGGCCGCACCTCAGAACTAAGTGATCATACTTGGTGTTCGGGTGATGACCTATACCGAGTTGATCCTCACACTTTGGGTATCATTCCTTACCTTTGAAATTATTGATTTGTGAGATAAATGGGTGATACCTAAATTTGCTTCATGAATTGCAGGCTCAGAGCCACTACGGCCATCCTAGGCCAAGTGATCTAGATAATGCCATTAATTAAATGGAGGTGTTTCAGCTTCCCTGTAACACCTCGAAAATCGAGGGTCGAGCATAGCTCAACTCCTAAGTTCTAACGCATCACTCATGCAACATAGATAATGATGTTTAAATATTGTCCATATTAGTGCATTAAACATGAGTGGGATTACACCAAATCAGCATATCATACTTCAGAGTTACTTAAATTGAGCAAGCGAAAGACTGAGATAAATATATAAAGTATGTAAGTGTTTATCAATCCTCAGAGTATGAGTATCTTACCATGCTAAATAAAGACATTAATTTTTCTAAAATTTACAAAATATCAAAGTGTGAAGGTTCAACTAATCCATAGTCCCGTAATCCTGGTGATGCAACTCTAGGTCAACATAGACCCGTTTGAGAGCTGCATGTAGGAGAACTCCTCCTCGTCGAAGAAGTTCGGCTCCATTGCACAAGCCTCGCCATAATCTGCATCTAAAATAGAGTCTGGTTGGTGTTTTAAAACACAGTCCCAGAGTGGGAGTGAGTGATCAACTCAGTGGTACTATAAGGCAAAGGTTAGCATGTTATTAATTTAGTCAAGTAGTAATGATAAAGTAATACAACAATCATATCCTAAATACTCTTGTTAATGCAGGAATGGTATGTTGTAATGATGCATGCCCTCGCCTGTACTCCCTCAACAACATCATCTCATGATCGTGCATGGTAAACTCCCTAAACATGCGCTTCCTCTCCAAAGCACATGCAATGCCGTCCATGGTCGTATTAGCCAAGTAATTTATTAGGCTTATTCATACAGTAGATTCGAGAAGCTAAGGTCCCTTTATATCATTTACCCAAACAAGGATTGTTTCGATAAGGAAACAAAAGCATTCGATTTGGGGGATTTATTCAAAGATAATAAAGAAATAATGAGAGAACATTGATCATATTTATTCTGAGTTCATTTACATCCTCGGATTCGCTTGATTCTGAAAGAAAAGTACAATCAATCAAAGCAGATAAGACAATCCGATGGAATTTCGGCAGCATTTCGACACCTGTTTCAGTCATCTTCTATGACTTAGGAGGAATTGTTGAACTGAGCAACCAATCTTAGGCTTGAAATCAGTTCTGAGCATCGTTCCCATCATTCTTCCTTGAAATATGGAGTAGTCCCTTGAAATGTGACTAGGACCCGAAGAAATCAGGCCAGTCACATCAAACGGGCCTAAAAAGTCTCCCAAAATGTAAGGTCACGGGGATGTCACCATCCATTCGGGTTGAAACTTTATATACAGCCTTAGAACCACAAATTACCCATACACGTCAAATTTCAGCTCCTGGATCCTTGTAGAAATGGCCAAACTGACAAATCAGCACTTAAGATCATGATTTGGGGCCTGCCTATCATCTGGATACACTTTAAATTCGGTCCTAACGTGTTAAATGAGCCAGCAATGCGGATCGACGGAGCGAATTTCTCACAAACATCATGTTGGAGCCCACATGTACATTGCATGTACATCACGTACAAGTGTGCTCGACGTGCACCTAATTTGTCAAAGTCAATCAGCGCTTGCTGACCGACTCTTCTTCTTCATTTCACAAAAATGCAACATCGTTCTTACCACGCTCTCCATTTTTGTGTAGTGTGGCCCACTCACCATTCGGTTCGATGATCAGAACCGTTCACTTGTCTCTGGAGGGGGGTATTAACCTTGCCTAGGTGAGCTTTTGACCCCATGCAAGTGATTGTAAGATCTTAGTCATTAAACGTGAAATGGATGGTGAAACAAACAACCTTGTGGGCCACGCTAATTTCACTCTAAAACCAGTCCTTCCTAGATTATTTTTCATCTTGAAACCAATGCACGGAGTGGATTTTTCACTCGACCTCAATAAGTGGGCCACCAGACTTCACAGAGTTGACGTGTGTTGACTCTATTCGTAACAGAGGTTGCGCACGTCTGTTATGGGCCACCATCATGCAGTGAAAGGTGGATCTGAACCGTTCATCAGGTAGAGGGAGAAAAACCCATTAAAACTATGTTGATCTTTCATGGCCATGTACATTCATGTGATCTCTACAGCGATTGAAAGAAGACCATTCGGCTACTGTGTCAGCTTGATTGTCTCAATGGGCCACCTCATCAAATGACCAGGACCGGCCTTTCACGGTTAAAATTCTAAGAGGAAGATGGTGGACGGTGTGGATTTGCTAAAAGACAGCTACAATGGACTCCACTAGCAGCACAGCAGAAGGAAAATGGCTTTGTCCTCTATTTGCACATGACCGCAAGTTCAACCGGTTGCACAGTCCCGTGTAAGGGATCGTTGGTTGCACGGTCCCGCATAAGGGAAAGCTTCCCTCAGACAACATTCCGTTACTTATGGCTTTATGGGAAATCTCCCATTCCTGTTACGTGAGACCATGCAAGAGATCTTCTCCAGATTTTCTTGAAAAGTGGCATAAAGGCCATCTTCATTTCCATTGCACGGTTGCACACCAGCAACTTCAGTTGCGTGGCTATATGCAAGCAACTTCAGTTACGCGGTACCGCACAGGGACTCCCTTCTCTCCCTCTCCTACCTTGCTTCTCTCTCTTATTTCCTGGCCCACCAACTGATCAACAACTGATCTAATGCTTCAAATAAAGCAGGGGAGGGGTATTTATAGGCCCCACCACTCTTATAGAGTGGTGATCACCACCACTTATCCCTTCACATATGAACATCTTCTTTTCTTAAACTTTAGTGTCCACCAAGCTCCCTCTTAAATGGTGGTGTACAACCTTTCTCCCTTAAAATGACACTTGTGCACCCTTTTTTTACTAAATTACCCTTTTCAATGCCTTTTAGTGAAATACCCAATGTAACACCCTGAATTTTTGCCAACCTAGGATTGGACGTCCTTAGACAATGGGTCAACCATAGTACCTTGGTAGCTTCTCAAAATTCGATTCCAAAGCCAAGAAATCATTTAGAACCAAATTCTTTAGAAATTTAACTTGAATTAGCCAGCGCTACACTAGACTTTCTGCAAAATTAGCACCAACCACTTTAAATACGAATTGTAAGACCCAAAACCTCTAGAATCGTTGACGCTACGTTACCCTAAAATTTAGGATCAAACTCTAAACCCGTTTGCTCTCAGGAACCCTTTGAAACTTTGTATTGGATCTAGACCGCACGTCGAAAGTCCGATGTCTATAATCTTAGACCATTATGACCGCCTAGTTGGACTTGACAATCGTTTCAAAAATCAAGCCCAACTGATGTTCAGTCGCTGTTGTACTGAGCCTGGAGTAAGGAGTGTGAGAAAGAGTGAAATTCTTTAAAAAATTAAATGTGATTTAAATAAATCTGGCACGTTTCGCTTGCGGGTTAAGTATAAGAATTCAGACCGTCAAAATGTGACCCAAATACACCCTCGGATCAGGAAATATTTCCCACTCAGGTCAGTGTACTTGGAATTTCTGATCTAATCTCCATGACCGCTGAACTGAAACTGGTCCGCCACGTGCGATCTAGGAACTCTACCGGACTGAAAACTTGGTGTGAGTAGGATCCAATATCCATGAGCTTAAGTCCGACCGCGTTCGGCCAGGGGACCTCCCAAAATGCTCTTTTGGATCGAAAAAGACCCAATTTGGTTATAACTTAAGTATACCTTGACCTAAAGTCTGTTTTGGTCATGTTTGGGCTTATAAAAGGGCCTTAAACCCTTAGCTTTCTAACCCATACGAATTTGGGGAAAGCCCTAGGAGAGAGGAGAGAAAAGAGAGAGAAAGTGAGGGAGAAGTTGGAGCTTTCTCCTGGGATTCTTCCCTGCTGCTCCACGTGCTAGATCCTTTTACCTGCATCATTATTCTGGCGATTCCAACTCCATTTTAGGTAAGAAAACCCTAACCTCAACCTGTTTTAGGGATTCTAGCAATATAAGTAGCGAAGTAGATGACCAATCTTGTAAATTAGGTCGCCATATCGACGTTGACGAAGCGTAAACTTTCTATTCGAATCGATACGCTTCTACGGTGAAAGGTGCAGATCTTAGATGCTTAGATTACCTGTTTTCAAAGCTTTCAATGCCGTTTAATGATAGATTGTTGACAAGAATACTGTTTGACATGTAGAACATGTCAGATTTTCATTTCGAATATTTGTGAAAAATATGAGATTCAGGGTATTTTAGGTATTTGTAGGAAATACAGTATACGTACGTATTTTACTGATGTGATTGCCATGAGTATTTATCATGTATCTATACTAGTTATGCGTGTATGATCTGTTTGGCGAAGAGATTCGCCCTAATGCACATATTGGCCGACATATGCTATGTAGACTAATGTGTGTAGACTAAGTGTTTTTTGAAATGCCTAAATCAATATGATTTATGCCTGCCATATGTTTTGAATGTAAGAACATGATTGTTGTGTATTAGACATCTCCTTGATATGAGGATCTGTCATATTACATGTTGAAACCAACATACGTCAAGTACGTTGGAGTTGTGTAGTCTAAGTGTTTGTATAAATGCTTGCGTGAGTAAGCACTTAGTAAATAGTGTTGTAAACTAGTGTTGAGATAGGATTCTCAACTAAATTGATGATGCACATGATTTCCTCCATGCTTATAGGATTTGAATTGATTATCTTATATATATATGAAATGCTTGTGTATGGTTAAATTGCTTATGTTACATCGTATAACATGTTGTTAACAAGCTTGAATTACTTGCCATTTCAATTCTGTTTATCTCATATGATTACTAATTCACATCTATGCGTTTGGGGCTATACTCTAATCCAGGCAGTCGGTAACAGTTTAGAATTCGTGGTTGGATTCTATTCGTCATGAAGGATGTGTATGACGAACCCGAGTCGTACTAGAGTCATCGCCAGTGGTTAGGCCACACGAAGTGCTTGTGCACTTCATGTCGATTGATTCAACGTGCGCTCATGCTAGTCGGACTCATCAAGTAACTCGATTGACCATTGTATGTTCACCTTGTATTTGTCATAACTGCTTGAACCTAGGGTACTGAACTTACCATTGAAAACCCTGATAACCGTGGTACCTTGATCCACTAAGACTCACGAGCCGGGCATGGTGGTATGGGACACCGTGGTCGAGCTGTCGGCCTACGCTGGGGCCACAATCCTCCCCGTAGTGACCAGTGAGCAACCCAGACTCGTGAGCAGATTATGGTGGTATGGGACACTATATTCTTACTGTCGGCCTACATTGATAAGGTGATGGGGGAGCAATGCAACGAGTGCGAACAATAGCCCTGGCAGCCCTTTGTAGTGACCTCGAGCGTACTCTGAGTCTACGTGAGGCGACGACCCTTCCGCAGCAACAAGAGTACAACTAGGCCTGTATTGATAAGGTGATGGGGGAGTGGAGCAACGAGTGCGTGCAACAGCCCTGGCAGCCCTTACAGCGACCTAGAAATATATCATCGTATGAGACTACTAGGAGTGACGACCCTAGACAGGATCCTTGTTTGGGAATGATATAAGGGAAGTACCTTAGTTTCCCAATACTGCTGTATGAAAAGGACTAATAACAACTCGGTAATCATTATCCATATTGCACTGCATGTGCCTGGAAGATGTGGAGCACCGAGGAATTCAAGCATGTCGCGGACGCAGATGGTGCTGCATGAGGGAGTATGTTGGTGAGGGCATCCATCATGTCATTTCATCCATGCATTAATCACAGTATTTAGGAATGTTTGTTTTGTTTGCTTTATCATTATAGCGTGATGGATTTGATAACATGTTAATCTTTGTTCTATGATTCCGCTGAGTTAGCTACTCACTCCCACATTACGGGATGGTGTTCCGAACACCCACCAGTCCCTATTTTAGTTGCAGATGATGGTGCTGCTTGTGAAGCGGAGCCGGACTTGTATGATGATGAGGACTTCTCCTCCGTGTTTTGATCGACGGGATTACAGGGAGGTTGATTAGACACCTTGACACTTGTCATTTTATATTTTTGGAGTACTCATGTATATTATTTTCTTTCCATTTTTAGATTATATATATATTTAATTAACCTAGTAACATGTTCACACTCTGGAGACTTACAATCAGTTATATCTTTTATGTATTTATCACAGTCTTCTGCTTGCTAATTTAACTGTCTCTGGAGTATGATATGTTATTTTGACTTAGTCTCAATCTTGTTTAATGTCATTCTACAGACAACATACATTTATCATTATCTATGTTACATAAGTGACGTTCTGGAACTCGGAAGTTGGGTTTCTACCCGACCCCCGATTCTCGGGGTGTTACAGATGGTATCAGAGCTTGATTTGGATTAAACAGGACCTGGGTTATGGTAACACAACGCACACTGACACACTCTAACTTAGGAAGGGGGCGATGAAAACCTAAGAACCACATTAGAATCCCAAGTTTCACCGACAGGTGAGACTATATGGTAATTTAGGCCATAACATGTTTTCGGTCGCGTGAAGTGACCTAAGTCACCTCTGGGCTGTCAGTCGACGGGTTTGAGGCATTTTCTAAAAAATTCTAAATTTAGAAATAAATATCCTTGGGTTGTGGGTCAACCACAACCCTTACGCTCAATCTCAAGGCCTAAAATCCCTTTTCATCCAATTCCTTCAGAATCTCTCCTTCCACCACCCCATTCTTCAACTCTTTCTAAGTCCTTTCACACTAGACATAAATTCTAATATATGAATGATAGTGAATCATAATTAAACAAAACTTTACTATAAATAGTAAATATATGTAAAAATTAGACTTTTGGCCATTCTAATTAGGGAATCTCGTGGAATGAATGGGTTATTTGGATGGATTAGCCTCTTCTACCCCAAAATCATATGCTACATGATACATAAATGCATTTCGGTTTACAAAGTGGCCCCGAGACGCTTCAAACGGAGTCCTGGGCCTACCTGCACTAATCCGGAATGATCCAATGTGGGAACCACATGATTTGGGGTCCCTAGGGCAGGGGGACCATGGCCAGATGGCTGGACACCGCCGGATTTGAAGTTGGTCGGGGAGGGCCTCACCGGTTCGGAGAGGCCTCGCCGTATAGTGGGCCCCACTCGGGCGGGGCGTCGGGCTGACGAGGTTTGGGGTGTTGTATAGCCCCCTGGTATGTGGGCCGTCCCTCAAAACCGCCCCAAACCACTACCTCCTTCATAAAACGCCCCCCTATCTCTCCCTTTTTTGCATTTTTGCTAATTTTTCTCTCAAATCCCATTTCCAATCACTCCCATCATCCATTTCTGCCTCAACCCACCCCCCTCCACCATTTACAGCAATACACACTCCCCTCTCTCTCCATTCTCATTCGTTGGAGCTCTCTCATCCTCCATTAGAGGCTAAAATTCGTGTGAGCCTCCATCCCAACCTATTTTGCTCTTTTCCCTTTGAAATCCTAGCCTTTGAGGTCCCATTTCATTCCTCTATAGGACCTAGATTTGTGTTATCCCATTAGGTCAGCCCTATCTACCCCTTTCCTCCATTTTCTTCGCTTGAGGAGTAGTGAGAATACATGGCCGATAGAGCTCTAATGGGCAACAGACAGTATTAAACTAGACAGTATTAAAGAAGGTAAGTCGGGACCGTGGTAGAAGTCCTTTAGTAGAATAAGGCATCTATGCCGTTGTCCTGTAGATTGTTTGATTACCATTTTAAGGATTTTTGTGTTTTATTGTTGTTGGGTCTAGTGATGTCATAGGTAGAAAATGTGTTTGTGTTTAGCGGTTTGGGCTTAGCATAGCCGCATGCGTTCCTGTCATAATTCATGTGAAACTTTATTTCATATATTGTGACAAATTTTGTTAAATGAAGTGCATGCTGTTTCGTTCGCTGTGAGGTATTGTCCTTAGATTGGGTGTATCCTATGGTTTCCACTACCATGTTGTAAATCCTGGGATTAAGCCTACGAAATTAATTTTTTATCCCAACCCACCCTCCTACCAAACATGCCACTCCCAATCCTGACATGGGATTAGTAATGTGATCCCATTTAGCACAACTTGAGACTACTGGCCATCTATGCCCTTGGCATTTTGTACTTAAGAGTTAGTACTCCTAGATTTGAAAGATCTGACGATATAGGAAAATTCAATTTCATTTAGACAATCTTGACCCTAAGCGATAGAATAATTCCCTGTATTAGAAGTGGTATGAAACCATTTAGCGTATAAGCTTAGGCTTTGGATTACAGCTAGTGAGTTACAGACTACTCTACTAGTTACCTTAAGTAGTGTAAAGCCTGTATATGCTAAGGAATAGTAGATTAGATTTGGTTGGAGTAGAACCTCATTCCTTCGATTGATCCCCTTAATACTTATAGACTTCTGATATAACCTTTAGGAAAGCTGTTCTAACTTAGAACCATTCACTCTCAGGGAAAACTTATAAATCCCTCAGATTGAACTTAGAATGACCAAGCACGCCCCTTAGAACGCCCCTTTGAATTTCCTTTCCCAAGGGCTTATTGTGCATTCGGGAACGCGGAGTAAAGGAACTATATGTATAAGCGATGTATTCACGGTTCGAACCGAATTCTTAATCCTAGTAGTTACCAATGAATCTAATGCTCTGATCAAGCAGAAGATCGGCATCGACTCGGATTAAGAACTGATACAACGAGTTTTATGTCCTGATTAGAAAGAAGGTCAATGTATCCAGCTCAGACCCACTACACAACCTTTCTTCCGTGTTGGCCCGACCATCTACAACCAAAAGTAATTGCTTTGCCTTTGAAAAATGGCGAGGACTTATAGCCAGAAGAATCTTAGACATCTTGTAATCAACTCACATCCGTCCATGAAATCAACCACAACACCTATCATTTCAGTTCATTTCTATAATCATAGGTACTAATACCATAGAACGCATCATTAGCAAAGGAAGACCAATGTAGTGAGAGGTTGTTTCCCATTTCATGTCAAGGATAGGCCCTAAGTTACATCTCGTTTCGATATATGGTTCGGGACATAGATTCTTGAGTCTTAAGTAGAACTAAGTTTTAAGGGGGGTAGAACGTATTGAGCCCAATCTACTTAGGACTATCTAATACAACCGTTGGATCAGAGTGGTGCAGCGGAAGCGTGGTTGGCCTCTTCCCCACTGGCCGAGGATCGAAAAAGTTGGTTTAGGTTATACGTAAGGTTAGGTCATTAGATAGGATTTGAACCTTCCTTAGAATGTCAATACTAAAGTCTTGTTAGGGACTCACTACCCTTAGCCAATTTCAGGGATGAAATTTTGTTTTAAGGGAGGTAGATGTAACACCCTGAATTTTTGCCAACCTGGGATTGGACGTCTTTAGGCAATGGGTCAACCATAGCACCTTGCTAGCTTCTCAAAATTCGATTCCAAAGCCAAGAAATCATTTAGAACCAAATTCTTTAGAAATTTAACTTTAATTAGTCAACGCTACACTAGACTTCCTGTAAAATTAGCACCAACCACTTTAAATACGAACTGTAAGACCCAAAACCTTTAGAATCGTTGACGCTACGTTACCCTAAAATCTTGGATCAAACTCTAAACCCATTTGCTCTCAGTAACCCTTTGAAACTTTGTATTGGATTTAGACCACACGTCGAAAGTCCGATTCACATCTATGCGTTTGGGGCTATACTCTAGTCTAGGCAGTCGGTAATAACTTATAATTCGTGGTTGGATTCTATTCGCCATAAAGGATGTGTATGACGAACCCGAGTCGTACTAGAGTCGTCGCCAGTGGTTAGGCCATACGAAGTGCTTGTGCACTTCATGTCGGTCGATTCAACGTGCGCTCACGCTAGTCGAACTCATCAAGTAACCCGACTGACCATTGTATATTCACCTTGTATTCGTCATAACTGCTTAAACCTAGGGTACTGAACTTACCATTGAAAACCCTGATAACCATGGTACCTTGATCCACTAAGACTCATGAGCCGGGCATGGTGGTATGGGACACCGTGGTTGAGCTGTCGGCCTACGCTGGGGCCACAACCCTCCCCGTAGTGACCAATGAGAAACCTAGACTCGTGAGTAGATTATGGTGGTATGGGACACTATATTTTTACTGTCAGCCTACATTGAATGGTGATGGGGGAGCGGTGCAACGAGTGCGATCAACAGCCCTGGTAGCCCTTTGTAGTGACCTCAAGCATACTCTGAGTCTACGTGAAGCGATGACCCTTCCGTAGCAACAAGAATACAACTAGGCCTGTATTGATAAGGTGATGGGAGAGTGGAGCTCAATATCGCTCTCCACTGCTGAGGCTGAGTATATTGTAGCTGGATATGCATGTACTCAACTAGTTTGGATGAAACGCATGCTAAGCGATTATGGAATTAATCAAGATTCAATGATCTTACATTGTGATAATTCCAGTGCTATAAATATTTCTAAAAATCCAATCCAGCATTCACGTACTAAGCACATTGACATTAGGTATCATTACATTCGTGAGTTGGTTGAAGAAAAAGTTATTTCCTTGGAATATATATCAACCGAAAATCAACTTGCTGATATATTTACTAAACTGCTCGACAAAAGCAGGTTTAATAAATTGAAATTTGATCTTGGTATGTGCATTTTACATTAAGTATTCTTACTTGCATGTATCATAGTGTATTATATTTGGTATTATATGTGTTGAAATTTTAATTTTTACTTTAAAAATATATTTTTGGTCGATACTCAACCGGTCGTAGCTGTACACGACCAGTCGTGGTATGACCGGTCGTGCACCGCACCCGACCGGTCATGGAGCTTGTGAACATGATATATTTTGGAGAAAACCTCCTTGTTCTTCATTTTCACTCCGACCTATGACGAGTCGTGGCTTGACCAGTCATAGAATTTCTTGTATTTCTTCAAGGTTTGTCCTATTTCTTCATTTTTCATGAAGATTCATGCTCTCTATGCTTTGATTTGATCATTATGTAGCTAGATTTCATCTTTTGTTAGTTTTTTAAGGGTTTCTTCTCAAATTGCTGATCTAGAGAAAACTCATCCTTTTTTTTGAACATTTCTCTTGCTCTTAGTATTTCTTGTTGAAGATGGATGTGTAACACCCCAGATTTTGGCCAACCTAGGATTAGACGTCCTTAGGCAATGGGTCAACTAAAACACCTGGGAAATCGCTCAGAACCTAATTCCATAGCCAAAGAAATCACTTAGGATTAATTCCTTTGAAAAATAAGAGTAAGTTAGCTAGCGCAATGCTAGAGTAGCTGGAAAATAGTCCCTGATCACTTTAAATACATTCTACAAGACCCAAAACTTGTAGAATCCATGGTGCTATGATACTCTAAAACCTCGGATCAAACTCTAAGCAGGTTTGTTCTCTAGACCACTTTGAAACTTTGTATTGGATCTAGACCGCGCATCGAAAGTCCGATACCTGCTATCTTAGACCGTTAGAACCGCCTAGCTGGACTTGACAATCATTTCGAAAATCAAGTCCAACCGATAATCACAGGTTATTTCATTGAGCCCGGACTGAAGAGAGTGCGAATAAGGACAGATTTAGAATTTAAAATTCAAATCTGCCACACGACTTGACGCGTCAGTATTAAGCATTCTGACCATCAAAATTCAGCCAAATTACACCCTCGGATCAGGAAAAATTTCTATTTCATATCATGAGACTTGCAGGCCTGATCTACGTGCGGTGACCGCTGAACTGAAACTGGACTGTCACGTGCGATCTGCGAACCCTGCCGGACTGAAAAGTTGATGTATGCTAGATCCAGTATGCATGAGCTTAAGTCCGATCGCATTCGGCCAGGGGACCACCAGAAATCATTTTTTTGGACCGAAACAGCCCCGATTTGGATATGCCCTAAGTGAACTTTGTTCCCGAGCCTATTTCGGGCATTTTTAGGCTTATAAAAGGGGTTGAAACCCTCATTCCTCTCTTCCATCCGAATTTGAGAAAAATCCTAGATTGGGAGAGAGAAAAGGTGAGAGTTTATGAGAGAGATTGGAGGAGAATTCTTTCACCGCTTGTGCTACCTGTTGCACGTACTCTAGCAACACACTTCAATCACCTGGCCAGTGATTTCTCCACATTTTCAGGTAAGAAAATACCCTAAAAGTTGCTGATTTAGTGTTCCCTTGGATTCATAGTGAAGTAGCTGATAGAACTTGTAAATCAGGTTCGTAGTTCGCCGTAGACGAAGCGTATACGCTCCGTTCGAATCGTTTCACCTATAAGGGAAAAGGTGCGGATATTAGACGCTTTGATTGACTGTTTTCAACACTTTCAATGTCGTTTAATAGTAGATTATCGACGGCATCGCCGTTTGACATGTACAACATGCTGTCCGTTTCCTGTTTCGCAAGCAGACGAAGAATATGAGATTTAGGGCATTTTAGTCATTTATAGGAAGTACTATTTTCATTCCTATTTTACTGATGTGATTGACATGGTTTATTGTAACATTAGAATGTTAGGAATGCGTGCATAATTAGTTTGGCGAAGAGATTCGCCTAAATGCGCACTTCGAGTCGACATACTATATGTAGACTTAAGTGTGTAGTTTAAGTGTTTGTATAAATGCTTGTATTAGTATGTATTGAATTAAATGGTGTTATGAATTAATTTGAGATTGATTTCTCAATTAATATGCTGATGTAAATGATTTCCTACATGTTAGCTATATGCATGATTTCATTATACGTATGAAAAGCATATGCTTGATGTTTCACTTAAGTGGTATGTTATAACATGTGCTTGATGATTTCCTTATGATCTAGTTTGAGATTAAATTCTCAATTAATATGCTAATGGAGATGATGTCCTATATGTTGGCAATATGCATAATTTCATTATATGTGTGATAGACATGTGCAAGATAATTTACTTAAGTTGTACGTTATAACCTGTGTTAACATGCTCACATGTTTGTATTCCATTTCCAATACTCTTACCGGATTGCTGATGTGATTTCATAATTGTTTGGGACTATAATTAGTCCAGGCAGTCGGTAATAGAGAAAATTCGTGGCTAGCTGGTATTTGACACGAAGGACGCGTCGATGAACGCGAGTCGTGTTTGGAGTTGGCGGCAGTGGTTAGGCCACATGAAGTGTTTTACGCACTTCATGTCGTTCAACTTGAGATGTGATCGTGCTAGTCGAGCCCGTCAAGTAACCCGACTGGCCATTGTATGTTCACCCTGCATGAGTCATAACTTCTTAAACCTAGGGTACTGAACTTACCATTGTAAACCCTGTTAACCATGGTACCTTGATCCACGAAGACTCATGAGCCGGGCATAGTGGTATGGGACACCGTGGTCGAGCTGTCGTCCTACGCTGGGGCCACAAATCTCCCCGTAGTGACCAGTGAGCACCTAGTCTCGTGATCAGATTATGGTAGTATGGGACACTATATTCTTGCTGTCGGCCTACACTGATCAGGCGACGAGTCCTTTGTAGTGACCGCGAGCATATTCTGAGTCTACGGGAGGCGATGACCCTTCTGTAGCAGTAGAGTACAGTAGGCCTATATTGATAAGGTGATGGGGGAGGGGTGCAACGAGTGCGAGCAACAGCCCTGGCAGCCCTTGCAGTGACCTACAAAATATACCTCGTATGAGATTACTAGGAGTGACAACCCTAGACAGGATCGGTGTTGGGATTGATATAAGGAAAGTACCTTAGTTTCCCAATCCTGTTGTTTGAATGGACTAATAACAACTCGAAAATCATATCACCATAACATTGCATGTGCCTGGAAGATGTGGAGCACTTGAGGGTCGATTACATGCTGCGGTCGTAAGATGGTGCCGTATGAGAAGATCTTCGGTGAGGGCATACATCACGTCATGTCATATTGCATTAATAACAGTATTAGGATTGTCTGATTTACTACTTTACTATTATCGCATGATTGATTTGAGAACATGTTAATCTTTGCTCTCTTATCCCACCAAGTTGATCACTCACTCCCACGTTACGGGATGGTGTTTCTGGACACCCACCAGTCCCTATTGTGATTGCAGATGATGGCGCGGCCTGCGAGGCGGAGCTGGACTTGATGATGATGAGGAGGATCTCTCCTTTATGCGTGTTCTGATTGTCGGGATTACAGGGAGGTTGATTAGATACCTGGACACTTGTAATTTTATATTTTTAAAACACTCATGTATATCCTTTTGGTTTACTTTTGGAGTATACATGTATGTATATAACCTGGTAACATATTCACACTCTGGAGACATACAACAGTTTATATATGTTATACATACTAACACAGTCTTCCGCTTGTAAATTTAACCGTCTCTGGAGTGTGATATGCTGTTTTAGCTTAATCTCACTCATGTTTAATACATTATCACAGAAAACATTCAATCATACATATCTATGTTGCATAAATAACATTTTGGAACTCGGGAGTTGGGTTTTTGTTCGACCCCTCAATTTTTGGGATGTGACAGATGGTATCAGAGCATGATTTGGATTAAACCGGGCCTGGATTATGGTCACGCGACGTACGCTGTCACTTCCTTTGACTTAGGTGGGTGCGAGAAGTGTCTAGAAACACTTATAGGATCGCAGATTCGCCAATAGGCGAAGACTATTCATATCAATCGCGCGATCGAATCCGTAACGCATCTTGGGTCGCATGAAGTGACCTGAGTAGCGCCTAGGTTGTAGGTAAGTGGGTTAAGACGTTCTTTGAACGATTCTAAACCTGTAAATGTAAATCCTTGGGCGGTGGGACAACCACAACCCCTGCATTCAATCGTCAGGGCTTAAAAACCCCGTTTCACCAAAAATCTTCAAAATTCTTCCGCTCACCACTCCAATCTTCAATTCTTTCTTATCCTTTTCATGTTAGGCATCAATCCTAATGTGAAAATGACATAAAATCATACTTCGATAAAATTTTATGGTGAATAGTAAAATTTCATGAAAAATGGCCATAAGGTCATTCTAACTTTGCTTTCTTTAGCAACTAATGGTCTATATGGATGTACTAGCTCCTTCTACCCCAAAATCATATGCTGCATGATGGGGTATTGTATTCGGGTTTGCAGATTGGCCCCAAAAATCCCCGAACTCATGTTTGGGCCAATATAGGGCAACCTACAATGAACCAAGGTGGGGCCCATAGTTATTTGGGGTCCCTGGACCATGGGAGACCAGACCCATGTGGTCCCACCGGCCACCATGCAAGATGGCCGGCGATGCATCGCCGTCCGGTGGGGCTCACTTGATTTTATTTTTAGGCGCACGCCCTATTTTGGGTCGTGTACACCCCCCATGTTGGGTTCATCCATAGAAAATCTCAAATATGGGCACTTCCTTCACAAACAGCCCCTTCCCTGGCCCTATTTTCATTTTTCAGCTGCCCTAACCCAAATCCGTGGTTCCAAACCACTTCCGAATCCATTCTAGGCTAAAAACGACCACTCTCCATCATTTTATTTCTGTTTACAGCCTTCCATCTTGTAAATCTCGGCATTTGGAGCTCCTACAACCCCCAAAACGAGCTGAAATCGTGAGGTGCTTCATTTTCCTTTTTCATTCTCATTTCTTTTTAAAAATCCAGCCTTTGGGAGCTTGATGCATCCCTCTACAGGGCCTAGACTTGTTTTAGTCCATTTGGGCAACAATTTCTCTGCATTTCCACCGTTTTCCATGGTTATTGTTAAGCTGTTATGGCCAAGAGAGCTCTAGTGAGCAACAAACAGTATTAGACTCGACAGTGATAAAGAAGGTAAGTCAGGACTGTGGTAAAATCCTTTGGTAGAATTAGGCATCTGTGACGTTGTCTTGTAGATGTTTGATTACCATTTTGAAATTTCTGTGTTTTGTTGTTATTAGGTAGAAAATATGTTTGTGTTGTGGTTTGGGCTTAATAAAGCCGAATTTGGTTAGAAGGAATGCATGCCATTTCATTTCGCTGTAAGGTATTGTCCCTAGATTGGGAGTATTATAACTCCCGGGATTCAGCCTACAAATTAATTTTTATCCCACTCCCTATCCCAATATGGGATTAGGAATGCAGTTCCATTTAATATAACTTAATGCTACTAGCCATATAAGCCCTTGGCATTTTGGACCTAGTGTTAGCATTCCTAGATTTGAAGGATCTGACGATATAGGAAATCCAATTCTATTTAGATAATCTTGACCCTAAGCGATAGAACAATTCCCTGTAGTAGAAATGGTATGGAACCATTTAACGTATAAACTTAGGCTTTAAATTATAGCTACTGAGTTACAGACTAGCCTACTAGTTACCTTTAGTAGTGTAAAGCCTGTATATGCTAAGGAATTGTAGGTTGGATTTGGTTGAAGTAGAACCTCATTCCTTCGATAAGTCCCCTTATGACTTATAGACTTCTGTTGTTGCCCATAGGAAGGAACCATTCACTCTCAGGGAACATTTATAAATCCCTCAGATTGAACTTAGAATGTACTAGCACGCCCCTTAGAATTGCCTTCCCCAAGGGCTTATTGCATTCGGGAACGCGGAATAAAGGAACTACATGTAAGCGATGTATTCGCGGTTTGAATTGACTTCTCAATCCTGGTAGTTGCCAATAAATCCAATACTCTGATCAAGCAGAAGATCGGCATCGTCTAGGATTAAGAACTGATACAGTAAATTTCTGTTCTAGGAAGAAAGTCTATGTATCCGGCTCAGACCCACTACACAACTTTTCTTCCGCGTTGGCTCGACCACATATAACCAAAAGTTATTGCTTTGTCTTTGAGAAATGGCGAGGACTTAAAGTCAGTAGAGAATTCGACATATTGCCACCAACTCATACCTGTCCCTGAACTCAACCACAATAGAGATTAGGCTCATCTCTATCGCCATAGATACCAATGCCATAGAACGCATCCTTAGCAAAGGAAAACCACTGTAATGAGAAGTTGTTTCCCAATTCATGTCAAGGATAGGTCTTAAGTTGCATCTCGTTCTGATGTACGGAGCGATACATAGATTCTTGAACTTTAAGTAGAATCAAGTTTTAAGGGGGGTAGAACGTATTGAGTACAATCCAGTTAGGTTAGTCAACGCTACCATTCGATCAAAGTGGCGCAGCGGAAGCATGGTTAGCCTCTTCCCCACTGGCCCAGGATCGAAACAGCTGAGTTAGGCTTTACGTAAGGTTAGGTTGTTAACTAGGATTTGAACCTTCCTTAGAAAAAGTACTCCTTGCCCTTCGCCAATTTCGGAGATAAAATTATGTTTTAAGGGGGGTAGATTGTAACACTCCGAATTTTGGCCAACCTGGGATTAGACGTCCTTAGGCAATGGGTCAACTAAAACACCTGAAAAATCACTCAGAACCTAATTCCATAGCCAAAGAAATCACTTAGGATTAATTCCTTTGGAAAATAAGAGTAAGTTAGCTAGCGCAACGCTAGAGTAACTGGGAAATAGTCCCTGATCACTTTAAATATGTTCTACAAGACCCAAAACTTGTAGAATCCATGGTGCTATGATACTCTAAAACCTCGGATCAAACTCTAAGAAGGTTTGTTCTCTGGACCACTTTGAAACTTTGTATTGGATCTACACCGCGCGTCGAAAGTCCGATACCTGCTATCTTAGACTGTTAGAACCGCCTAGCTGGACTTGACAATCATTTCAAAAATCAAGTCCAACCGATAATCACAGGCTATTTCATTGAGCCCTGATTGAAGAGAGTACGAATAGGGACAGATTTGGAATTTGAAATTCAAATCTGGCACACGACTTGACGCGTCAGTATTAAGCATTCTGACCGTCAGAATTCAGCCAAATTACACCCTCGAATCAGAAAAAATTTCTATTTCATATCATGAGACTTGCAGGCCTGATCTACGTGCGGTGACCGCTGAACTGAAACTGGACCACCACGTGCGATCTGCGAACCCTGCCGGACTGAAAACTTGATGTATGCTAGATCCAGTATGCATGAGCTTAAGTCCGATCACGTTCGGCCAGGGGACCACCAGAAATCATTTTTTGGACCGAAACAGCCCCGATTTGGATATGCCCTAAGTGAACTTTGTTCCCGAGCCTATTTCGGGCATTTTTAGGCTTATAAAAGGGGTTGAAACCCTCATTCCTCTCTCCCATCCGAATTTGAGAAAAATTCTAGATTGGGAGAGAGAAAAGGTGAGAGTTTATGAGAGAGATTGGAGGAGAATTCTTTGCCGCTTGTGCTACCTGTTGCACGTACTCTAGCAACACACTTCAATCACCTGACCGGTGATTTCTCCACATTTTCAGGTAAGAAAATACCCTAGAAGTTGCTGATTTAGTGTTCCCTTGGATTCATAGTGAAGTAGCTAATAGAACTTGTAAATCAGGTTCGTAGTTCGCCGTAGACGAAGCGTATACGCTCCGTTCGAATCGTTTCACCTATAAGGGAAAAGGTACGGATATTAGACGCTTTGATTGACTGTTTTCAACGTTTTCAATGTTGTTTAATAGTAGATTATCGACGGCATCGCCGTTTGACATGTACAACATGCTGTCCATTTCCTGTTTCGCAAGCAGATGAAGAATATGAGATTTAGGGCATTTTAGTCATTTGTAGGAAGTACTGTTTTCATTCATATTTTGCTGATGTGATTGACATAGTTTATTGTAGCATTAGAATGTTAGGAATGCGTGCATAATTAGTTTGGTGAAGAGATTCATCTAAATGCGCACTTCGAGTCGACATACTATATGTAGACTTAAGTGTGTAGTTTAAGTATTTGTATAAATGCTTGTATTAGTATGTATTGAATTAAATGGTGTTATGAATTAATTTGAGATTGATTTCTCAATTAATATGCTGATGTAAATGATTTCCTACATGTTAGCTATATGCATGATTTCATTATATGTATGAAATGCATATGCTTGATGTTTCACTTAAGTGGTATGTTATAACATGTGCTTGATGATTTCCTTATGATCTAGTTTGAGATTAAATTCTCAATTAATATGCTGATGGAGATGATGTCCTATATGTTGGCGATATGCATAATTTCATTATATGTGTGATAGACATGTGCAAGATAATTTACTTAAGTTGTACGTTATAACATGTGTTAACATGCTCACATGTTTGTATTCCATTTCCAATACTCTTAGCTGATTGCTGATGTGATTTCATAATTGTTTGGGACTATACTTAGTCCAAGTAGTCGGTAACAGAGAAAATTCGTGGCTAGTTGGTATTTGCCATGAAGGATGCGTCGATGAACGCGAGTCGTGTTTGGAGTTGGCGGCAGTGGTTAGGCCACACGAAGTGTTTTACGCACTTCATGTCGTTCAACTTGAGATGCGATCGTGCTAGTCGAGCCCATCAAGTAACCCGACTAGCCATTGTATGTTCACCCTGCATGAGTCATAACTGCTTGAACCTAGGGTACTGAACTTACCATTGTAAACCCTGTTAACCATGGTACCTTGATCCACGAAGACTCATGAGCCGGGCATGGTGGTATGGGACACCGTGATCGAGCTGTCGGCCTACGCTGGGGCCACAAACCTCCCCGTAGTGACCAGTGAGCACCTAGTCTCATGAGCAGATTATGGTTGTATGGGACACTATATTCTTGCTGTCGGCCTACACTAATCAGGCGACGAGTCTTTTGTAGTGACTGCGAGCGTATTCTGAGTCTACGGGAGGCGACGACCCTTCCGTAGCAGTAGAGTACAGTAGGCCTGTATTGATAAGGTGATGGGGGAGCAGTGCAACGAGTGCGAGCAACAGCCCTGGCAGCCCTTACAGCGACCTAAAAAATATACATCGTATGAGATTACTAGGAGTGACGACCCTAGATAGGATCTGTGTTGGGATTGATATAAGGGAAGTACCTTAGTTTTCCAATCCTGCTGTTTGAATGGACTAATAACAACTCGAAAATCATATCACCATAACATTGCATGTGCCTGGAAGATGTGGAGCACTTGAGGGTCGATTGCATGCCGCGGTCGTAAGATGGTGCCGTATGAGGGAGATCGTCGGTGAGGGCATACATCACGTCATGTCATATTGCTTTAACAACAGTATTAGGATTGTCTGATTTACTGCTTTACTATTATCGCATGATTGATTTGAGAACATGTTAATCTTTGCTCTCTTATCCCACTGAGTTGATCACTCACTCCCACGTTACGGGATGGTGTTTTCGGACACCCACCAGTCCCTATTGTGATTGCAGATGATGGCGCGGCCTGCGAGGCGGAGTTGGACTTGATGATGATGAGGAGGATCTCTCCTTTATGCGTGTTCTGATTGTCGGGATTACAGGGAGGTTGATTAGATACCTGGACACTTGTCATTTTATATTTTTAGAACACTCATGTATATCCTTTTGGTTTACTTTTGGAGTATACATGTATGTATATAACCTGGTAACATATTTACACTCTGGAGACACACAACAGTTTATATATGTTATACATACTAACACAGTCTTTCGCTTGTAAATTTAACCGTCTCTGGAGCGTGATATGCTGTTTTAACTTAATCTCACTCATGTTTAATACATTATTACAGACAACATTCAATCATACATATCTATGTTGCATAAATAACATTTTGGAACTCGGGAGTTATTTTGCTCGACCCCCCGATTTTCGGGATGTGACAGGATGCTAGAGAGAAGAAGAAAATATCCCGTGGTCCATCCTCATCTAGATCTATACCGATAACAAAACGGCACCTTCGGTCACCCAAAGATGATCCTCAAGATGTAAGGGATTTGCGTGTCCGTAATGTTATCATTAAGCATACCGCTGATCTCAATCACATTGTTCCATATGGTATTGTCCCTCTCCTTGAATCTGTTGGCTAGGCTAACATTTTGCTTTGGGGTGAGCCTGCATACGAGTCAATTGCATAATCAATGGTTGCGTGTATCTCTGAATTCTCTCTTGACAATCTAACTTTTTCAATTGATACTAGAGAAGAGAAATTTGAAGTAGACCGTCATTTGATATCGGGTATTATGGATATACCCGTTAATGATGAAAGTATACCGTTTCATACTCTATACGACAAACCATCTGAATCGAAAAGGCACATGTTAACAAGAGACTTATGCAAAATTAATGTGCAATGGACACACAAAGGGAATGCGCTCCCGTCAAAGTATCTGTTACCTAGATACAGAGTGTTACATCATTTTTTCATTTCAAATCGGTATCCTCAGTCTGGTAATAAAATTGAGTTGACTTCTTTCATGGTTCGTCTATTGCAATCTATTACTTCTGGTACCATGGTCTGCCTTCCTTCTTTGATCTGTCATTTGATCATACAGTTTCGTCTCCATCTGAGTCATAGTGATATTCCGTTTGGTTATCTTATAACTGTGTTAGCCACTCACATGCTTGTCGATAAACCTATTAATGAGGCACCCATTCATCATCTTATTTTCAATAATTCCAATCTTAATAAGATGAAGTTGGATTTGCTTCCTGGTCAAGTTGATGAAGGTGGTGTTGGTGGTAATGGTGGTGATGCTGGAATGAAGGGGAAGCTGGCGATCTTCCTCAAGAGGATGTTAATATGGATGAGTTATTTGATGAGATAGAAACTGATTCGCCAAATGATCCTAATTACGATCCATCTAGTTATGATGCACACCTTCGTGCATTGGAGGAGAAGGTTGATAACATGAGTGTCGCCCAAGATATGCAGTTTAAATATATGCGAAAATATTTTCGTCGCATCAATAGGGGCTTACACCAGATTGATCCTACTATCCCTGCTCCCTCGTCTGGATCTGATTAGGCAGATTATCTTTTGGATTGTATAACATTATCTTGTCTTTTATTTTGGATATTGTATTAACTTGGTTATTGCTTGATGATTCTGGTTTATATTTTGAAATACGCTATGTCCTTCCATATTTCTTTCTCATTATCTACTTTTTATTATTCTCTATGTTGTTGTGACTTTCCCTTGTCATTTTGTGACAAAAAGGGAGAGTAATATGGTAAAAGGGACTAATATGGAAAGAGGGAGTAATTTGTTTGGATTGATTGATTGAGAAGGATATGTGGATTGAGAATATGGAGTCTTGATGTTTACATGTTGTTTATTGTTTACATGAGCAGTACTCGTATCTCTCAGGGGGAGTAGAGTAATTTGTATGATATTGCTCTTATCTATATGCTATGTGTTTTATCACAAATTTGACAAAGGGGAAGATTGTAAGTGCTATGATTTCATATCCCTTTGGTTGTCAAATTTTATGGTGTCAAAACCTATATCTATGTCTTGTATATCTTGTGTTTCATGTTTGAGACTATTCATTGCTTCAAGAAATTGTATTTCAAGACAAGAACTTAAATGAAGAAAGTTTTAAGTCATGGATGAAGAATTCAAGAATAGAAGTCTCCAAGTATGCATGTTTAAGATTCAAACAAGTACAAGTATAGAAGAAGACTTTGTCAAGACAAGAAAGGATCAAGCTCAAGGAGGCCTACAACAAGATTCGTAAATTCTCAAGCTTCTCTTAAGGGTCATCTGAGTGTACAGACTATCAATGTCCATCTCACTTTTAAGGTTTGTTTGACCGTAGATTGACCTTAGGATGGGCTTTACTGTAAGTCATTTTAGATACATAATTTGTATATTTTAATATGTGTTCGGGCTGTTCTAAGACCAGTCCTAGGGACTTCAAGACCAGTCCTAGCTCTACTACGACCAGTCTTAAGTTTTTCAGGACCAGTCATAGGTTGTTGAAGATTTTTAGATTTTTCTGGTTGTCCTACGACCAGTCCTGGACATCCTTCGACCAGTCCTGTGAGCTGTACGACTTGTCCTTCGACCGGTCTTAGCCCTACGACTCAAACTCTAGCAACTAATCTGGGGATCCTACGACCAGTCGTAGGTGGCCCACGACCGGTCATAGGCTACCCAGGACCAATCGTGGAATAGCTAATCCTTATCCCGCAGAAATCTTTACAAATCTTTAAAGCTACGACCAGTCATAGGATCCTAAGACCATTCGTAGATAGGATTTTTCAGGCTATAAATAGAGCACGAACTTCAGAGTTTTTCAATTCAATTCAGCTCAATTCAAGCAATCTTTAGGCTATACTCTGAGATAAGTTCGTGTTTGTTTTTAAGCTACTTTGTGCTCATTTAATATTCCTTTTGATAGCTTGTTTATTATTTAATTTTGATCTACATTCCAATCTTATTTGAAAAGGGGAATTTCTAATATTCCTTCTTCTTGGATTCAAAATCAAATAAAACTAGCCCTTTTGATTTAAAATCAATTAGACTTAGAACCATTCTTAAAGTGAGTATTGGACTTTGAACGTTGAATCAAACTTTTACTCCGATTGGTTCTACCGGGCTACTTCAAAAGGAGATTCAGGTATTCTACCGGGCTACTTCAAAAGAAGACTCTGAAACCGAGTCGGGCGATGATGTTAAAGCCCTTATGACTCTAGCCAAGATCACTTTTTCAGATAATGATGAAATATCTAGTGAAGAAAATCTGAATAGTGATTGCGATAATGAAGATGATCTTCAGGATGCTTATAATTCCCTTTATAAGGAGAGTTGTAAAATTGCCGTCAAGCTTAAATTACAAAAAGAAAAATTTTCTAAGCTTAAGGAAGATTATGAGTCTCTCATTTTAGAAAAGTCTCATATTTTCAATTCTTTTGAAAAGATCAAATGTGATTTAGATTTCAAAACCTCCAAAATTGAAGATTTGAGATCTGAAAATGAGAAACTCAAAAATGAGGTAGCTTCTCTTCTGAGTTTGAAAGACACATGAAGATATGCCCAAGGTGATCCTAAATTGAAAAAATTATTGTCCGGATCAAGAAAATGTGGCAATCGATCCGGGTTGGGCTATGATAAGAATACATCTCTTAAACAAAAGAATATTGCTCCTAAATTTGTAAAAGGAGAGTCTTCAACCTCAAGAAAATAGTACTTATCAAAGTTTTTCCAAAAATCCAAGGACTTTTCAAAAACCTAAAGGTAGCCATGTCAACTTTGATTTTCAAAACCGAAATTCATTGGCTAAAAAAATAATTAATCTACTCAAGGAGCTATTAAAGTCTAACTCTATAGGTCTTTCCTATAACAATAGATAGAAAAAGACCATCTATACTCCTAAACCCAAAACAGTTCTGAAATGGCTTCCTAAAGTTGCCTGCTGGGTTGCCCACACTGCTTTCAAAGCTACAAGCCATTCAAAGTGGTACCTAGATAGTAGTTGCTCTAGGCATATGATAGGCGACAAGGCTTTATTCACCGATCTAAAAGATATGACTGACGGGTCAGTCACATTTGGTGATGGAAGCAATTGCAAGATCATTGGCCAAGGTACGGTTTAGCTTTATAACCTTCCCTTATTTGAGAATGTTTTATATGTTGAGGGCTTGAAACACAACCTACTAAGCATTTCTCAAATATGTGATAATAACCATAGTGTGAAGTTTTCTAATCAAGGTTGTGAGATACTAAATAAAAAGGGTTCTGTTATATTAACTGGTCGCAGAACTTCTGAAAACTGCTACATCGTTAGTGATGCAAGCTCATCTACTCAATCATGTTACATGGTCCATACCGATGAGACTGAATTATGGCATAAATGCCTTAGACATGTACACTATCGAAACTTACTTAGATTGAGCAAAAGAGAACTAATTAGAGATCTACCTAAATTGCAAAAAGTAGATAAAATATATGGTGAATGCCAGTTGGGCAAACAGATTAGGAGTTCTCACAAGAAAGTGAACTCCAATACCACATCTAGACCACTCGAGCTTCTCCACATGGATCTTATTGGACCAACCAGAACGGAGAGTCGAGGAGGCAAAAAATACATCTTGGTTATCATAGATGCATATACCAGATTCACTTGGGTATCTTTCATAAAAGACAAAACTGAAACCCTGGATGAAGTGAAAAAGGTCATTAAACGAATCCAAAATGAGAAAGGTTCTCATATTAGTAAGATCCGTAGTGATCATGGATCCGAATTCGAAAACAGTAATTTTGAGAAATTCTGTAGCGATCAGGGAATATCGCATGAATTCTCTACGCCCAAAACACCGCAACAAAATGGTATAGTTAAAAGAAAAAACAGAGTGCTTCAGGATATGGCTAATATTATGTTGAATAGCATGAAGCACTCTAAAAATCTTTGGGCTGAAGAAGTTAATACCACATGTTATATTATTAATCGGGTTTATACCAGTAAATCTGAAAATAAGACTGCTTATGAATTATGGTTTGAAAAGAAACCTACTGTCAAATACAGTCGGATTTTTGACAGCAAGTGTTATATTTTACGTGATCGTGAAAATTTGGGAAAGTTTGAAACAAAGAGTGATGAAGGTATTTTTCTTGGATATTCTTTAAACAGCCGAGCTTATAGGGTTCTAAATAAGAGAACTGGTGTGATTCAAGAATCCATCAATGTGGTCATTAATGATAATTTGAATACACTAGCTCCGAGTTCAGATGATGATGAAGTTCTTATTATCGACAATCAAGATACCCCATCAAGTCAAAAGGAATCTGAATCAAGGACTGTCAAAGATCATCTAACCAATCAAATTCTTGGAAACCCTCTCACTGGAGTTCGTACTCGCAAATAACTTAAGAACATATGTAATTATGTTTGTTTTACATCCCAAATAAAACCGGTCAATGTGAAAGAAGCACTTTCTGATGAAAATTGGATAGTTGCTATGCAGGATGAACTTAATCAATTTGTTCGTAATGATGTCTGGTATCTTGTTCCTAGACCTAAAGATAAACACATTATTGGAACAAAATGGATCTTTAAAAATAAGTCTGATGAATTTGGAAATATAATATGAAACAAGGCTAGACTGGTTGTACAAGAGTACACTCAGTTTGAAGGCATCGATTACGATGAAACCTTTGCTCCAGTTGCTCGCCTTGAATCAATCAGACTTTTTATTTTCATTACATGCTTTAGAAAACTTAAGATTTATCAAATGGATGTAAAGAGTGCCTTCTTGAATGACGATTTACATGAAGAGGTGTATGTTGAACAACCTTCAGGGTTTGAAAACCTCAAGTTATCTAACCATGTATTTCATCTCAAAAAGGCTCTCTATGGTCTAAAAAAAGGACCCAGGGCATGGTATGAAAAATTGACTAAATTCTTACTTAGTCATAACTTTCAAGTAGGAAGTGTCGATAAGATGCTCTTTGTTAAGAAGCATAACAATGATATTTTGATGGTTCAAATTTATGTTGATGATATTATTTATGGATCAACTTGCTCTAACATGTCTATTGAGTTTGCAGAGTTAATGAAATCAAGATTCGAAATGAGCATGGTTGAAAAACTAAACTATTTCCTAGGGTTGCAAGTAAAACAACAACCTGATGAAATTTTCATTTCTCAGACCAAATGTGCTTCAAACTTGGTTAAAAGGTTTGGATTTGAGAATGGTAAGAACTTTGATACTCCTATGAGTACAACGTTAAGACTCTCAAAAGACTCTACAGGTAAAGATATAGATCCTAAACTATATCGTAGTATGATTGGTAGTTTGTTGTATCTAACTGATAGTAGACTTGATATCGCGTTAAGTGTTGGTATTTGTGCAAGATATCAGTCTAATCCTAAGGAATCACATTTTACTACTATTAAATGGATTATTAAATATGTCGCAAGTATTATAAATCTGGGTCTTTGGTATGCTTTTGATACTAGTGTTCAATTAGCCGGGTACTCAGATGCTGATTGGGCCGGTAATATCGATGATAGAAAATCAACCAGTGGTGGTTGTTTTTATATTGGAAATTACTTAGTTTCTTGGTTCAGCAAGAAGCAAAGCTCATTATTGCTCTCCACTACTGAGATTGAGTATATTGTAGTTGGATATGCATGTACTCAACTAGTTTGGATGAAACGCATGCTAAGCAATTATGGAATTAATCAAGATTCAATGATCTTACATTACGATAATTCCAGTGCTATAAATATTTTCAAAAATCCAATCCAGCATTCACGTACTAAGCACATTGACATTAGGTATCATTACATTCGTGAGTTGGTTGAAGAAAAAGTTATTTCCTTGGAATATATATCAATCGAAAATCAACTTGCTGATATATTTACTAAACCGCTCGACAAAAGCAGGTTTAATAAATTGAAATTTGATCTTGGTATATGCATTTTACATTAAGTATTCTTACTTGCATGTATCATAGTATATTATATTTGGTATTATATGTGTTAAAATTTTAATTTTTACATTAAAAATGTATTTTTGGTCGATACTTGACCGGTCGTAGATGTACACGACCAGTCGTGGTATGACCGGTCGTGCACCGCACTCAACCGGTCATGGAGCTTGTGAACATGATATATTTTAGAGAAAACCTTCTTCTTCTTCATTTCCACTCCGACCTTCAACGAGTCGTGGCTTGACCAGTCATAGAATTTCTTGTATTTCTTCAAGGTTAGTCCTATTTATTCATTTTTTATGAAGATTCATGCTCTCTATGCTTTGATTTGATCATTGTGTAGCTAGATTTCATCTTTTGTTAGTTTTTTAAGGGTTTCTTCTCAAATTGCTGATCTAGAGAATACTCATCCTTCTTTTTGTGCATTTCTCGGACTCTTAGTATATCTTGTTGAAGATGGATGCTAGAGGGAAGAAGAAAACATCCCGTGGTCCATCCTCATCTAGATTTACACCGATAACAAAACGGCACCTTCGGTCACCCAAAGATGATCCTCAAGATATAAGGGATTTGCGTGTCCGTAATGTTATCGTTGAGCATACCGCTGATCTCAATCACATTGCTCCATATGGTATTGTCCCTCTCCTTGAATCTATTGGCTGGGCTAACATTTTAGTTTGGGGTGGGCCTGTATACCAGTCAATTGCATAATCAATGGTTGCGTGTATCTCTGAATTCTCTCTTGACAATTTAACTTTTTCAATTGATACTAGAGAAGGGAAATTTGAAGTAGACCGTCATTTGATATCGGATATTATGGATATACCCGTTAATGATGAAAGTATACCATTTCATACTCTATACGACAAACCATCTGAATCGGAAAAGCACATGTTAACAAGAGACTTATGAAAAATTAATGTGCAATGGACACACAAAGGGAATGCGCTCCCTTTAAAGTATCTGTTACCTAGATACAGAGTGTTACATCATTTTTTCATTTCAAATCTGTATCCTCGATCCGGTAATAAAACCGAGTTAACTTCTTTCATGGTTCGTGTATTGCAATCTATTGCTTCTGGTACCATGGTCTGCCTTCCTTCTTTGATCTGTCATTTTATCATACAGTTTCGTCTCCATCCGGGTCATAGTGATATTCCGTTTGGTTATCTTATAACTGTGTTAGCCACTCACATGCTTGTCGATAAACCTATTAATGAGGCACCCATTCATCATCTTATTTTCAATAATTCTAATCTTAATAAGATGAAGTTGGATTTGCTTCCTGGTCAAGTTGATGAAGGTGGTGTTGGTGGTAATGGTGGTGATGCTGGAAATGAAGGAGAAGCTGGCGATCTTCCTTAACAGGATGTTAATATGGATGAGTTATTTGATGAGATAGAAACTGATTCGCCAAATGATCCTGATTACGATCCATCTAGTTATGATGCACACCTTCGTGCATTGGAGGAGAAGGTTAATAACATGAGTGTCGCCCAAGATATGCAGTTTAAATATTTACGAAAATATTTTTGTCGCATCAATACGGGCTTACACCAGATTGATCTTACTATCCCTGCTCCCTCCTCTTGATCTGATTAGGCGGATTATCTTTTGGATTGTATAACATTATCTTGTCTTTTATTTTGGATATTGTATTAACTTGGTTATGGCTTGATGATTCTGGTTTATATTTTGAAATACGCTATGTCCTTCCATATTTCTTTCTCATTATCTGCTTTTTATTATTCTCTATGTTGTTGTGACTTTCCCATTGTGACTTTCCCTTGTCATTTTGTGACGAAAGGGGGGAGTAATATGGTAAAGGTGACTAGTATGGAAAGGGAGAGTAATTTGTTTGGATTGAGAATATGGAGTCTTGATGTTTACATGTTGTTTATTGTTTACATGAGCAGTACTCGTATCTCTCAGGGAGAGTAGAGTAATTTGTATGAAGTTGCTCTTATCTATATGCTACGTGTTTTGTCACAAATTTGACAAAGGGGAAGGTTGTAAGTTCTATGATTTCATATCCCTTTGGTTGTCAAATTTTATGGTGTCAAAACCTATATCTATGTCTTGTATATCTTTTGTTTCATGTTTGAGACTATTCATTACTTCAAGACATCGTATTTCAAGACAAGAACTTAAATGAAAAAAGTTTTAAGTCATGGATGAAGAATTCAAGAATAGAAGTCTCCAAGTATGCATGTTCAAGATTCAAACAAGTACAAGTATAGAAGAAGACTTGTCAAGTCAAGAAAGGATCAAGCTCAAGAAGGCCTACAACAAGATTGGTAAATTCTCAAGCTTCTCTTAAGGGTCATCTGAGTGTACAGACTATCAATGTCCATCTCACTTTTAAGGTTTGTTTGACCGTAGATTGACCTTAGGATGGGCTTTACTAGATACATAATTTGTATATTTTAATATGTGTGTTCGGGCTGTTCTAAGACCAGTCCTAGGGACTTCAAGACCAGTCCTAGCTCTGCTACGACCAGTCTTATGTTTTTCAGGACCAGTCCTAGGTTGTTGTAGATTTTTGAATTTTTCTGATTGTCCTACGACCAGTCCTGGACATCCTTCGACCAGTCCTATGAGCTGTACGACTTGTCCTTCGACCGGTCTTAGCCCTACGACTCAAACTCCAGTAACTAATCTGGGGGTCCTACGACCAGTCGTAGGTGACCCACGACCAGTCGTAGGTGGCCCACGACCGGTCGTAAGCTACCCAAGACTAATCGTGGAATAGCTAATCCTTATCCCGCGGAAATCTTTGAAAATCTTTGAAGCTACGACCAGTCCTAGGATCCTAAGACCAGTCGTAGATGGGATTTTTCAGGCTATAAATAGAACTCAAACTTCAGAGTTTTTCAATTCAATTCAACTCAATTCAAGCAATCTTTAGGCTATACTCTGAGATAAGTTCGTGTTTGTTTTTAAGCTCCTTTGTGCTCATTTAATATTCCTTTTGATAGCTTGTTTATTATTTGATTTTGATCTACATTCCAATCTTATTTGAAAAGGAAAATTTTTGATATTCCTTCTTCTTGGATTCAAAATCAAATAGAACTAGCCCTTTTGATTTAAAATCAATTAGACTTAGAACCATTCTTAAAGTGTGTATTGGACTTTGAACGTTGAATCGAACTTCTACTCCGATTGGTTCTACCGGGCTACTTTAAAAGGAGATTTAGGTATTTTACATTTGTGTAATTTATATTCTTTGGTTTTGTTTGAGATTTTCCAGAAAAATCTCATTGTTTTGGTTATCTGAGGAGAGCCAGAAAACTCAGATTGTGTGGGTTTTTGGATTGTGTAAGCATGAGATAAAAAGACACAATTGTGAAGGTTTTAGGTAAACCTGTGAAACCTATTTTGATAGTGCATGCTAATATCCCCTGTGTGAGGATATTAGGAGTGGAGTAGCATTCTGTGTGGCTGTTGCATAACAGTTGGTGTACAGACAGGCGAACCACTATATATCGTTGTGTTGTGGATGTGCTTTATTCTTTCATTCCTTTATTCATTCAGTTTTGTGGATTGTATTTATGGATGAATGTTGTAATAACTTAGGATTTATTTCTGCAAGTTATTTTGGTTTCCTTACTTTTTATTTGTCATTGGTTTGTGATACAAAGGACGTTCTAGAAATAAGGTTGTCCTACCTTAAACCTTTGATTTTTGGTGTAAGGTTATCCTTAGAACTGATATAGTATCATTCTCTTAATTCTAGGTTATTGAGATTACTTTTAATTCAGTATTGTGCTTTATTTCTTTTATATTTCACTGTTTTAAGTTTTATTTGGCATTGCCCTATTCATCCCCCCTCTAAGGCATATAGCTAGGCCCTTTCATTCCTCTGTTCCCTGTGACGATGTCAGAAGCTATACAGATCTCATGGGGGTTACGCGTGACTAGCTGTTGAAGACTTTTTTGACCTTTAAGGCTTTTGGTCGCTGGCTTCTTCCGCAGCCTGCATGGGTATGCGTACGATGACATACATGGGCTTTTTGGGGCCACTAACTTCTTACCGCTGCTCGAATGGTGATCTTGATAGGCCTTATGCGTAGTTAGCCATATAAGCTTGGCTAGGCTGCCTTGAATGATAAGCAACCATCACTGTCATCAACTTTATGTATGGTTGGCTGTATAGTTTATTCCACTGCCAAAAGATGATCAATAATTGATATTTCAGATCAATAATTGACATCTCAGATCAATAATTGATATTTCACTACTGTTGATAATGTTCTGGGAACATTCATATTATGTTTGAAATAGTGTGTCAGCTTGGCGATGATAGCTTTTGATAAGCGATTGATGACGACAGCGATAGTTACCAATCTGGGTGATAATCATTGGTGCCTAGCAATTCTGACAGAAATCTTTAACGTCGTTGGCAATCGTTAATGCTTGGCTGCTTGATAGTAATCATCAATGCTTGGTAGTGATCATCATTAGCGCTGCACGTTTGACAATGACTTGATATGCTTGAAAGCCTGTCTTTCTTTGGCAATGACTTGATATGCTTGAAAGCCTGTCTTGCTTTGGCGATGACTTGATATGCTTGAAAGGCTGTCTTTCATTCAAAAGAAATACATTCGATGGTGAGAAATATATTTCACAGCTTTTACTCACATGTCTTACCCCCTTTTATTAAGAAGTATTGCTCTGGGAATCTTCGTAATCAAAATCACAATGTTGCAACCTGACACCACATTACCTCATACTTTCTGCCCAAGATTATCTTTGCCCCCAGTCTTGAACTAATCAAGCCTGTGTACTCTTATTTTTTTATGTCATACACCTTAACAATTTTGCTTTTATCAACCGTCTTCTGTAACTTGTTCTTCAAGCCATTCACTTTTCTTTTGCACTTTTATTCATTCGCATAAGGGAAAGTACATGACCTTGTCTTTCGCAATCCTTTTGCTCCTCTACTTGTCGGCGACAATCGTTAATGCTTGATAGCAATCGTCAATGCTTGCTAGCATTAGTGCTTGCTTTTGCCCCCAACTTTGACCTGCAAAGAGTGATATATACAATAAACAATTATCATCTCGAGGAATTAATGATTACCTCATATGGGATTCTAATATTTCAGCATTCTGAGACTTCGCTGGCATTCTGAGACTGCTTATCTTGCCCCCTGAATAATTGTGTCGTGAATCTTCTAAATCAAAACGCTATAATTCTTCTTGGTCAAAACGCTATAATTCTTCCACCGAGTGATTATTTTTCATCGTGATCATATGTCATTACTTTCTCCTTTATTTCATGTCTTCTTTTATGATAATTTTACTATTGTCAATCACCTTTTGTAGAATATTATTTTATTCATTGCTTCATTTCCTTTAAATACTGTAATCATGGTCGTTTGATTGACTCTGCAACTAGGGATTGATTCCTCATAAGCAATATATCATCTTTCTTTGACTATATGTTTCCTTTAGTCCTTGAATTGTCCAGACTCTTCCTCTACTTCCTTATTTGTAAAATTTCTGATATTCTCGTTAACAAAATTTTGACTTTTTACGTTCGACAATCCTTTGTTTTGCTTTCTTTCTTCGGCAGTATCTGTTGCTACTCTTTCAAGACTTTCAAATAACTCATTCATATGAGAATTGAGTAACTTTACTTTGACTCTTTTCAAATTACAAATTGAACTTGCTCTACTACTTTGGTAAATTGTGATGATGCCCCTTGGGTTCTCTACTAACCTATGAATTCATTAATTCGTTAACTGATTCATCTGCTTATTAGCGAGCAACGTCTGATTCAATCGAGCTAACTTTTCATCTGAGCCTTTTCCTCAAGGTTTATTGTTGTTCACGGTAATAGCTATTGAAAAGTTAGGGACTTCAGTAACACGTCCATTTGGTGAAGGCTGATTAATATCTGCTAAAGAATTTTCTATTTTCTACACACTTCAAATGTATTGATATCCATACTCAGCAGGATGATATTCCATGTAAAAGAAGATCGAACCTTTCATTCTTCATTTTTTCAGATATCACTACATTTTCCTTCTTTTTCTTCTTTTTTTTAGACCTCCATACATACGAACTCCCAATATGCACGCCACAAGCCCATCTTTCACCAAATCTCAGACGTCATCATCAGCTTGATTGAATCACCATTGTCCCTATATGCACAGTACCTTATACCTTTTTCGCGGCCTCGTACAACCAATCATAGCTTGTGTGAACCAATACAAACATATGAATTCCTACTCTTTACCTCATTCTTCTTTATGTATCTTTCCTTTCTAATCTTCTTACATCTTTCTTTCTTGTCTCTAATATCCTCTCATTTCTTAAAGGCAATGTATGATGGAAATTTCGTATACTTTTGTGTGTTAACACACTATCATCCGTCCTTTATTTGTTAAAGTGTAATCTTAGACTGAATCTCACGAGCAAGAGGAAGAACCTTAACTTCTTCACCATGGAAGTGCTTCCATATGATGCCCATTATTTGGTTAGCATGTGAGCACAACTTTGCATAAAAAATAGCTGAATTTGAATTAGCTCCAGAACTCTGAATGCTTTCTATCAAGCATCTAAAATCATCGAACCGGCTTTCTTCTTCAGCATGCTCCTGAGAAAACGATAATTCTCCATCTACTACTGGGAACATAACCTTATCCCCAGCAATGTCGTGAAAGATGCATACTTTGGAAATGAATTGTAATCTCTCATTGAAAGCAGATAAGTCAGAGAAATCTCCTAAAAGTTGTATCTTCCTTGCCTCTTCAACTGTATCATTCAATTCCCTTTTTGTAGCATTGTGCCAATACAATACTTCATCAATTGGATGTGCTATAACTGAATCAATAGCTGACTCCAGATGTTTCCTTTTTCCAGTCTTGGAAGATTCACAAGTGCACTACCCTTTCTTTGTTTAATCGATTAACTGGCCATGTGTGGGATCTACACAGAACTGCAGTTGAGGATCACTTTCAGAACTTTTAATGACCTTGGCAGTATTTTTTCCTTTCCATCCAAATGAATATAACCTTTTAAGGAAGCTTTTCATGTGGGACTATCTTGCACAAGCATTCTAACATCTCTCTCTGGAAAGTCTATTAGAGGTGAAGTAAACAACTATATTAGTCAGGAGAAAGATTGATGCGGTATATCTGTCATTCAGAATAGTGTTAGTTAATTTATTAAATAAATTGTACTGTATTTTTAGAGATGAAGGGGAAGATGTTCCCTTTGAGAGTCACCATTTTGGCGTCTGTAAAGATGCTAAAAAGTGATAAATGTTCTCTAAATATTCTCTAAATTACCATTGAATGATAAGTCCCCAGCAGAGTCGCCATTTAGTTTCGATAAGGAAATAAAAACATTCGATTTGGGGGATTTACTCAATGATAACAAAGAAATAATGAGAGAACATTGATCACGTTTATTCTAAGTTCATTTACATCCTTAGATTCCCTTGATGCCGAAAGCAAAGTACAATCAATCAAAGCAAATAAGACAGTCCGATGGAAATTTTTGTAGCATTTCGATGCCTGTTTCAGTCATCTCCTAGAACTTAGGAGGAATTGTTGAATTAAGCAACCAATCTCGGGCTTGAAATCAGTTCTGAGCATCCTTCCAGTCATTCTTCCTTGAAATATGAAGTAGTCCCTTGAAATGTGACCAGGACCCGAAGAAATCAGGCTACTCACATCAAACGGGCCAAAAAAGTCCCCCAGAATGTAAGATCACGGGGTTGTCACCATCCATTCGGCTTGAAACTTTATGTGCAGCCTTAGAACCATAAATTACCCTTACATGTCAAATTTCAGATCCTGGATCCTTGTAGAAATGGCCAAACTAACAAATCAGCACTAAGATCATGATTTAGGGCCCGCCTTCATCTGGACAAACTTCAAACTTGGTCCTAACATGTTAAATGAGCTAGCAATGCGGATCGACGGAGCGAATTTCTCACAAACATCATGCTGGAGCCCATATGTACATTGTATGTACATCACGTACAAGTGCGCTCGACGTGCACCAGATTTCTCAAAGTCAGTCAGTGCTCGCTGACCGAATCTTCTTCTTCAATTCACAAAAATGCAACGACGTTCTTACCATGCTTGTCATTTTTGTGTAGTGTGGCCCACCACCATTCAGTTCGATGATCCGAACCGTTCACTTGTCTCTAGAGGGGGGTATTAACCTTGACTAGGTGAGCTTTTGATCCCATACAAGTGATTGCAAGATTTTAGCCGTTAAACGTGAAATGGACGGTGGGGCAAACAACCTTGTGGGCCATGCTGATTTCACTTTGAAACCAATCCTTCCTAGATTTTTTTCATCCTAAAACCAATGTACAAAGTGGATTTTCCACTCGACCTCAATAAGTGGGCCACCAGACTTCACAGAGTTGACGTGCGTCGACTCTGTTCGTACCAGAGGTTGCGCACGTCCGTTGTGGGTCATCATCGTGCATTGAAAAATGGATCTGAACCGTTCATCAGGTAGAGGGAGAAAAACCCATCAAAACCATGTTGATCTTTCATGGCCATGTACATTTATGTGATCTCTACAGTGATCGAAAGAAGATCGTTCGGCTGCTATTTCAGCTTGATTGTCTCAATGGGCCACCTCATCAAATGACCAGAACCGGCCTTTCATGGTTGAAATTCCAAGAGAAAGACGGTGGATGGTCTGGATTTGCCAAAAGATAGCTACAATGGAATCTGCCAGTAATACAACGGAAGGAAAATGGCTTTTTCCTCTATTTGTGCATGACCTCAAGTCTGGCCGGTTGCGCGGTCCTACGCGAGGGATCGTTGGTTGCGTGATCCCGTGCAAAGGAAAGCTTCCCTCAGACAACATTCCTTTACTTATGGCTTTATGGCAAATCTCCGATTCCTGTTGCGCGATCCCGCGCAAAGGAAAGCTTCCCTCAGACAACATTTCGTTACTTATGGCTTTATGGCAAATCTTCGATTCCTGTTGCGCGAGGCCGTGCAAGAGATCTTCTCCAAATTCGCTTAAAAAGTGGCGTAAAGGCCATCTCCATTTTCATTGCGCGGTTGCACTCCAGCAACTTCAGTTGGGTGGCTATGCGCAAGCAAGTTTAGTTGTGCGGTACCGCACATGGACTCCCTTCTCTCCCTCTCCTATTTTGCTTCTCTCTCATTTCCTTGCCCACCAATTGATCAACAACTGATCCAACGCTTCAAATGAACCAAGGGATGAGTATTTATAGGCCCCACCACTCTTATAGAGTGGTGATCACCACAACTTATCCCTTCACATATGGACATCTTCTTTTCTTAAACCATGGTGTCCACCAAGCTCCCTCTTAAGTGGTGGTGTACAACCTCTCTCCCTTAAAATGACACTTGTGCACCCTTTTTTTACCAAAGTACCCTTTTCAATGCCTTTTACTAAAATACCCAAAGTACCCCTGGACATGGAATTTATCAAAATATCCCCGGAGATGGAATTTACCAAAATACCCCCAGACATGAAATTTTACCAAAATACCCCCGAACATGGATTTTATCAAAATATCCCTGGACATGGATTTTTACTAAAATATCCCCCGACATGGAATTCTCTTACCACTTCAATAGAATATTTTTTATGCCTCAACAAGGATCCATCTAAGGTCGTCAATCCTAGTTAATCACATACGATAGGCAAGTTATAGGGCATCACCCTTGATGGGAATAGTGGATAGGCAAGTTCAAGTGTTTACACTCGAGGTCACTATGGAGAGGCTCGTCACCTCAGCGTAGGCCTATTTTATACTCGAAGTCACTATGGGAAGGCTCGTCACCTCAGCGTAGGCCGACAGCTTGAATACAGTGTCCCGTACCACTATATTCAGCTCACGAGTTTAGTTTTCTCACTGGTCACTATGGGGAGGCTTATCACCCTGGCGTAGGCCAACATCTCGACCACGGTGTCCCATACGACCATGTACAGCTCATAAGCCTTAGAGGATCTTGGTACTATGGTTGAAACGGGCTTTACATTGGTAAGCCGTACATTAGATTCAAATAGTAGCTTCCATACATGGTAAACACACAATAAGCTAATAGGGTTACTTGTCATGTGCGGTTGGTACAAGCACATGTTGAATTAATCAACATGAAGTGCGTAAGCACTCCACGTGGCTTAACCACTATTGACAATCAGTATACGGTTCGAATTTATCGAATGTATCAAATGTGGCGAAACTAGTTTGACCACTCAATTAGGAGCCATTACCGATTGCCTGGACTAAGTGCTAGCCCCAAACATACTCAAATGCCATTGAAAATCACATATTTTACTCATAACAACATTTAACAAAAAAATCAAACATAATTCTCATTTGAGCATTTTATCAAACACATTGAGCATGTTGAGTTGCATTGCATTTCATTCATAAATCATATATTAACAATTTACATTATATAAAGGAAACTACTAGTATGGATACAGTAGTTGAGAATCCCATCATAACACCCTTGTTAAAGGTGATTTACCAAATAATTTCTCATTCAGACATTTTATCAAACACGTTGACTACATAATATTACATACACAAACTAGATCAGTTATAGCATATATTATGGCAAATCCTTTCATAAAGGAGTTGTCCTACATACAACAAACATGGAATGCATTATATATTCACATAGTTCACACACAGATATACAGTTTATCAAACACATCGTAACTAAGATTATATGGCAGCAATCAAGTCAGACATAAATCATTACTAACATTGAAAGCCTTGAAAACCATAACCTAAATGTTTATAGTCTGCACATTTTGTCAAATTCCTCGTTTCGAACTCAGTTCAAATCCTATGTCTCCGTCTACAGAACAATAGTTACCTGAATCATGAAATAGGTTAGCTATTCACCGATTCCTCTATTTGGATTCCTAAAACAAGATTAGGATTAGGATTAGGATTTCTTACCCAAATCGAAGCTAGAATCGTTGGTGTAGCGATGGTGGGGTGGTGATTCGGTACGTAGAGTAGTGGGAGTGAATCCTATCAACAATCTCCCTATCTCTATCTCTTCTCCTCTTTTCTCTCCTCTCTCCTATGGTTAGAGAAATTCATATGGAAAGAGAGAGGGGTAGTTTAAGTCCTTAAATAGGCCCAGAACTGGTTCAAATGGCTCCAGGGTCTTAGTATACTTAGGTTATAGCCAAAGGGTGTCTGTTTCTAGCAAACAGGACTCATCTGGACGCTCATTACTCACCTACATCATGGATTAAATTTCCTAACCATGGATCTAAGCCAGGTTATGATCTCGGTCCTATCAGATTTATGGATCAACCGTTGAGGACCTATATCAGTTCAACGGTCATCGTCACTTGATCAGGGCCATAAGTATACTAACATGTGCAGGGAAATTTCTCTAATCTATGGGTTAAGTTTGGTTAGAAACTGACGATCTTGAACCTTCAATTTTTCCCTCAAGCAAATGGTCCAATTTACTTAAGTTTAAGTTCATTTTCTAAAGATATTCGCGTTTCTCACACACTTCGCTCCAGGCTCAAGTTGTGCGTTTCTAGATTCCATTTGGGCTCGATTTCATGATGGTTGTCAAGCCCAATAAGGCATTCATAACCTTATAGTTTCACGGTAATCAGACTTTCGACGCACGATCCAGGTCTAATATAGAGTTTCAAGGTACTCCCGATAGTAACTGTGTTTTAGGATTCCTCCTAAGTTTTTAAGTGATGTTGAGTTAGCGATTTTAATAGTTTTGGGTCTTGCAGTTCATATAGATAATGGTTCAAGATAATTCCACTGGTTATTTAGTTTAGTACTTAATTAATTTTCATCTAATTTCTACAGAATTTGATCCTTAGTAATTTCTGCCTAAGGTGATACTCGGGTCTTTGTATGGATTTTTCCAAGACATTACAATCTACCCCCCTAAAAGAAAATTTTCATCCCCGAAATTAGTATATTTTCATACTCTTTGAGGATCTGAGGGTAGTTCTTATGGACTTCGGCTTCCGTTTCCTAGGTCACCTCTTCCTCAGTGTGGTGAGTCCACAATACTTTTACAAGCGGGATCACTTTACTGCGTAGCACCTATTCCTTCCTATCCAGGATACGTGTTGGTCGAAGTACGTATGTAGCATCTTCATCAACTGCACATGCTCCTACTTAATAATGTGAGTGGGATCAAGAACGTATTTCTTTAGCATCGATACATGAAATACGTTATGCACACTGGCCAGTGGTGTGCGTAAAGTAACGCGGTATGCTACTACACCCACTCGGTCTAGAATCTGGAATGCGTTAATGAATCTCAGCGTGAGTTTTCCTTTCTTGCCAAAGCGAAGGACTCCCTTCATGGGGGAAACCTTAAGAAACACGTGGTCCCCAACCTCAAATTCTAGTTGTCATCATCTGGTATCGGCGTAGCTCTTCTGTTTAGTCTGTGCTGCAAGAAATCGACACCTAATAATGTCAATCTTCTCTGAGGTCACCTGTACTAAATTTAGGCCAATCAGACTCTTCTCATCAACTTCTTCCCAACAATATGGTGCTCAACATGGACGCCCATACAATGCTTCATAGGAAGTTATGTCAATACTCACTTGGAAACTGTTGTTATAAGTAAACTCAGCATAGAGAAGACAGTCATCCCAACTATCCTTGAAATCGAGCAGACATGTCCGCAACATATCGTCTAATACTTGATTTACCCATTCTTTCTGCCCATCAGTCTGTGAGTGGAACACGGTACTGAACTTCAATTTTACCCCCATTGCTTCTTAGATTTGAGCCCAGAAGATAGACGTGAATCGCGTGTCTCAATCCGACACAATCTCCATAGGCACTCCATGCAGTTGTACAATCTCCTTGATGTACAGCTTGGCTAAATCATCTGCAGAGTTCAAAACTTTATTTGGGTGGAAATGAGCTGATTTTGTCAATCGGTCCACAATCACCCAAATAGAGTCGTGTCCCTTCCTTGTCCTCGGTAACCCGGTAATGAAATCCATAAATATAAAATCTCAATTTCATTAAGCTATGGGCATGGGTAGAAGTAATCCAGGAGGTCAGTGATGCTTGGCCTTGACCTGCTGGCACGTGAGACAACGGGATACAAAATCTGTTATGTGGGCCTTCATGTTATCCCATCAGTACGAACGCTTCATATCTCAATACATCTTTGTACTACCATGTAACATCCTGAAAATCGGGGGGTCGAGTAAAAACCCAACTCCCGAGTTCCAAAATGCTATTTATGCAACATAAATGCATATGGTTGAATGTTGTCTGTGTTAATGTATTAAACATGAGTGGGATTACGCCAGAACAGCATATCATACTCCAGAAACAGTTAAATTAACAAGCGAAAGACTGTGATAGTATGTATAACATATTTAAACTGTTGTATGTCTCCAGAGTGTGAACATGTTACCAGGTTATATACATACATGTATACTTCAAAAGTAAACAAAAAGAATATACATGATTTCTCTAAAATATAAAATGACAAGTGTCAAGGTATCTAATCAACCTCCCTGTAATCCCGTCAATCAGAACACTCATAAAGGAGAGATTCTCCTCATCATCATCAAGTCCAGCTCCGCCTCACAGGCCGCGCCATCATCTGCAATCACAATAGGGACTGGTGGGTGTCCGGAAACACCATCCCATAATGTGGGAGTGAGTAGCTAACTCAGTGGAATAATAGAGCAAGGATTAACATGTTCTCAAATTAATCATGCGATAATAGTAAAGCAGTAAATCAAACAATCCTAATACTGTTGTTAATGCAATATGACATGACATGATGGATGCCCTCACCGACGTTCTCCCTCATACGGCACCATCTTCATCCGCGGCATGCGTGCATCCCGCTCAGTGCTCCACATCTTCCAGGTACATGCAATGTGATGGTGATATAATTATCGAGTTATTATTAGTCCATTTCATACAGCAATATTGAGAAACTAAGGTACTTTCCTTATATCAATCCCAACACAGATCCTGTCTAGGGTCGTCACTCTTAGTAATCTCATACGATGTATATTTTGTAAGTCGCTGCAAGGGCTGCCAGGGCTGTTGCTCGCACTCGTTGCACCGCTCCCCCATCACCTTATCAATACAGGCCTATTGTACTCTACTGCTACTGAAGGGTCGTCGCCTCTCATAGTCTCAGAATATGCTCGTGGTCACTACAAAGGGCTGCCAGGGCTGTTGCATGCACTCGTTGCTCCGCTCCCCCATCACCTTATCAATGTAGGCCGACAGTAAAAATATAGTGTCCCATACCACCATAATCTGCTCACGAGTCATAGGTGCTCACTGGTCACTACGGGGAGGTTTGTGGCCCCAGCGTAGGCCGACAGCTCGACCACGGTGTCCCATACCACCATGCTTGGCTCATGAGTCTTCGTGGATCAAGGTACCATGGTTAACAGGGTTTACAATGGTAAGTTCAGTACCCTAGGTTCAAGCAGTTATGACTCATGCAGGGTGAACATACAAGGGCCAGTCGGGTTACTTAACGGGCTCGACTAGCAAGATCGCATCTCAAGTTGAACGACATGAAGTGCGTAAAATACTTCGTGTGGCCTAACCACTGCCGCCAACTCCAGAACACGGCTCGCGTTCATCGACGCGTCGTTCGTGGCCAAAATCAGCCAACCACGAATTCGCTCGGTTACAGACTGCCTGGACTAAGCATAGTCCCAAACAATTAAGGAATCACATCAGCAAATCATATGAGAGTATTGGAATTAAAATACAACCATGTGAGCATGTTAACACATGTTATAACATACAACTTAAGTAAATCATCAAGCACATACATTTCATGCATATAATGAAATCATGCATATAGTTAACATGTAGGAAATCATTTACATCAGCATATTAATTGAGAAATCAGTCTCAAACTAATTCATAACACCATTTAATTCAATACATACTAATATAAGCATTTATACAAACACTTACACTACACACTTAAGTCTACATATAGTATGTCGACCCGAAGTGCGCATTTAGGCGAATCTCTTCGCCAAACTAATTATGCACGTATTCCTAACATTCTAATGTGACAATAAATCATGTCAATCACATCAACAAAATATGAATGAAATCAGTACTTCCTACAAATGACTAAAATGCCCTAAATCTCATATTCTTCGCCGGTTTACGAAATAGGAAACGGACAGTATGTTGTACATGTCAAACGGTGTTGCCGTCGATAATCTACTATTAAATGACATTGAAAGCTTTGGAAACAGTCAATCAAAGCGTCTAAAATCCGCACCTTGTCTCTTATAAACGTGTCGTTTCGAACGGAGCGTATACGCTTCGTCTACGGCGATAAGAGAACCTGTTTTACAAGATCTATTGGTTAACAAGCTATGGATCCTAGTGAACCTCAAATCAGCAACTTCTAGGGTATTTTCTTACCTGAAAACGTGGAGAAATCACCGGCTAAGTGATGGAAGCGTGTTGCTAAAGCACGTGCAACAGGCGGTGCAAAGACAGGAAAATTTTTTCCTAATCTCTCTCACAAACTCTCACCTTTTCTCTCTCCCAATTTAGGGTTTCTCTCAAATTCGGATGGGAGAGAGGAGTGAGGGTTTTAACCCCTTTTATAAGCCTAAAAATGCCCAAAATAGGCTCAGGAACAAAGTTTACTTAGGGCATATTCAAATCGGGGCTGTTTCGGTCCAAAAGATGATTTCTGGTGGTCCCCTGGCCGAACGCGATCAAACTTAAGCTCATAGATACTGGATCTAGCATACATCAAGTTTTCAGTCCGGGAGGGTTCGCAGATCGCACATGGCGGTCCAGTTTCAGTTCAGCGGTTATCGCACGTAGATCAGGCCTGCAAATCTTATGATATGAAATATAAATTTTTCTTGATCCGAGGGTGTAATTTGGCTGAATTCTGACGGTCAGAATGCTTAATACTGACACGTCAAGTCATGTGCCAGATTTGAATTTGAAATTCCAATTCTGTCCCTATTCGCACTCTCTTCAGTCCGGGCTCAATGAAATAGCCTGTGATTATCGGTTGGACTTAATTTTCGAAATGATTGTCAAGTCCAGCTAGGCGGTTCTAACGGTCTAAGATAGCAGGTATCGAACTTTCGACGCGCAGTCTAGATCTAATACAAAGTTTCAAAGTGGTCCAGAGAACAAACCTGCTTAGAGTTTGATCCGAGGTTTTAGAGTATTATAGAGTCATTGGTTCTACTGGATTTGGGTCTTGTAGAACGTATTTAAAGTGATCAGGGACTATTTCCCAGCTACTCTAGCGTTGCGCTAGCTAACTTATGCTTAGTTTCTAAAGGAATTAATCCTAAGTGGTTTCTTTGGCTATGGAATTGGGTTCTGAGCGATTTCCCAGGTGTTTTAGTTGACCCATTGCCTAAGGACGTCAAATCCCAGATTGGCCAAAATTCGGGGTGTTACATACCAGGATGCATCACCATCTTCAAATTATGAGCAACTTCGAGAACTTTCTTTCTAAGTCATGAAGATTTGGGATCTATAGGCGGCCATGGTAATGTAAACCCCTATACGAACCAACTCTCCATTCAGAGTCTTCATCATCAGTTGTTTGCTCTCTCATTTTCACCAATAGTTTGTCCTCTTTCTGAGCCACAATGATTCGTCATCAATAAGTGGCTACACGTGGATGTGTGCTACGCTCTCGAATGGTTCCTCTACTGTAAGCTTCTATTCAAAATCTCACATAAATTCTACCATGTTCCATTCTTCCATCATTAGCGAAGTTACAAATTCTATTGTCTTCTTGCAGCTCAACGCATCGGCCACAAGGTTAGCCTTACCAGGATGGTAGAGACCTCAAACTTGAACTCTTTCAAGGTTTTCATCCATCTCCGCTACCTCATATTTAGGTCCCTCTGCGTGAATATGTACTTGAGGCTCTTGTGGTCGCAAAAGAGCTTGAACTTCTCTTCGTAGAGGTAATGTCTGTAGAGCTTTAATGCGAAGATAACTACTGCCAATTACAGGTTATGCGTAGAGTAGTTTTCTTCATGCTTCCTCAACTGTCGGGAGGTATAGGCGATCACTCTGTCCTTCTTCATAAGAACACAACCCAAACCAACACAAGATGCGTCGGCTAAAAATACTAACACGGATCCAGATGTCAACTTGTCCTTCAGTTCTTGAAAAGCCGCTTCTGCCTTCTCATTCCAGGCCAACTCAAGTTCCTTTCGAGTAAGCTGAGACAACGATCTGGGTATCTTGGAAAGATCTTTTATGAATCAGTGATAGTAGCTAGCAAGTCCCAGAAAACTCCTCACTACTTTAACCGAACTAGGCTAATAACAACTTGTAACGCCTTAAAAATCGAGTGTTGAGCATAGCTCAACTACTGAGTTCCAATGCTTCACTTATGCAATATAGATAATGATATTTAAATGTTGTCCATATTAGTGCATTAAACATGAGTGGGATAACACCAAATCAACATATCATACTCTAGAGTTACTTAAATTGAGTAAGCGGAAGATTGAGATAAATATATAAAGTATGTAAGTGTTTATCAATCCCTAGAGTAAGAGTATGTTACTAGGCTAAATAAATACATGAATGGTTCTAAAATTTACAAAATATCAAAGTGTGAAGGTTCAACTAATCCATAGTCCCGTAATCCCGGAGACGTAACTCTAGGTCTACATATACCCTCCTAAGAGCTGCATGTAGGAGAACTCCTCCTTGTCGAAGATGTCCAGCTCCATCGCACAAGCCTCATCATAATCTGCATCTAAAATAGAGTCTGGTTGGTATTTTAAAATATTATCCCAGAGTGGGAGTGAGTGATCAACTTAGTGGTACTATAAGGCAAAAGTTAACATGTTATCAATTCAGTCAAGAAGTAATGATAAAGCAATACAACAATCATATCTTAAATACTCTTGTTAATACAAAAATGGTATGTTGTAATGATGCACACCCTCGCCTACCCTCCCTCAGCGACATCATCTCACGATCGTGCATGGTAAACTCCCTAAACTTGCGCTTCCTCGCCAAAGCACATGCAATGCGGTGCATAGTCGTGTTAGCTAAGTAATTTATTAGGCTTATTCATATAGTAGATTCAGAAAGCTAAGGTACCTCCCTTTATATCATTTATCCAAATAAGGATCCATCTAGGGTCATCAATCTTAGTGAATCATATACGATAGGCAAGTTGTAGGGCATCACCCCTGATGGAAACAGTGGATAGGCAAGTTCAAGAGTTTACACTCGAGGTCACTATGAAGAGGCTCGTCACCTTAGCATAGGCCTAGTTTATACTCAAGGTCACTATGGGAAGGCTCATCATCTCACCATAGGCCGACATCTTGAATACAATGTCTCATACTATCGTATTCAGCTCACGAGTTTGGGTTGCTCACTAGTCACTACGGGGAGGCTCATCACCCCAGCGTGAGCCGACAGATTGACCACGGTGTCCCATACTACCATACCTGGCTCATGAGCCTTAGCGAATCTTGGTACTATGGTTGAAATGGGCTTTACATTGGTAAGAAGTACCTTAGATTCAAACAGTAGCTTCCATACATAGTAAACACACAAAAAGCTAATCGGGTTATTTGACAAGTGCGATTGGTACAAGCATACGTTGAATTAATCGACATGAAGCACGTAAGCACTCCATGTGACTAAACCACTGTCGACAATCAACGTATGACTCAGATTCATCAAACGTATCTAATGTGGCTAAACTAGTTTAGCCACTCAATCAGGAGCCATTACCGATTACCCGGACTAGGTGGTAGTCCCAAACATACTCAAATTCGATAGGAAATCACATATGTTACTCATAACAATATTTAATGAATAATTAAAATATAATTCTCATTTGAGCTTTTATCAAACACATTGAGCATGTTGACTTACATATGCATTTCATCCATAAATCATATAGCAACAATTTATGTTATATAAAGGAAACAACCAATATGGATACAGTAGTTGAGAATCCCATCTCAACACCCTTGTTAAAGGTGATTTACCAAACAATTACTTATTCAGACATTTTATCAAACACTTAGACTACATAATATTACATACATAAACTAGATCAGTTATAGCATATATTATGGAAAATTCTTTCATAAAAGAGCTATCTTACATACAACAAACATGTATTCTAGATTAATAGTCATGGCAAGCATAATTCACAATTTCACCTTCATTTAAACATTTCAACAAACACATGGAATGCATTATATATTCACATAGTTCACACACATATACAGTTTATCAAACACATCGTAACTAAGATCATATGTCAGTAATCAAGTCAGACATAAATCATTGCTGACATTGGAAGCCTTGAAAATCATAACTTAAATGTTTATAGTCCTCACCTTTCGTCAGATTCCTTATTTCGAACACAGTTCAAATCCTACGTCTCCGTCTACAGAACAATAGTTACCTGAATCACGAAATAGGTTAGCTATTTCGCCGATTTCTCTATTTGGATTCCTAAAACAAGATTAGGGTTAGGATTTCTTACGCAAATTGAAGCTAGAATCATTAGTGTAGCGATGGTGGGGTGGTGATTCAGTACGTGAAGTAGTGGGAGTGAATTCCAATAATAATCTCCCTCTCTCTCTCTCTCTCTCTCTCTCTCTCTCTCTCTCTCTCTCTCTCTCTCTCTCTCTCTCTCTCTCTCTCTCTCTCTTTCCCTCGTTCTTTTCTCCTATTTTCTCTCTTCTCTCTCCTAGGCTTAGAGAAATTCGTATGGAATGAGAGAGGGGTGGTTTAAGATCCTTAAATAGGCCCAGAACTAGTTCAAATCGCCCTAGGGCCATGGTATACTTAAGTTATAGCCAAAGGGTGTCTGTTTCGGGCAAATAGGACTGATCTGGAGGCACATTACTCACCAGCGTCATGGAGTAAGTTCCCTGACTATGGATCTAAGCTAGGTTATGATCTCAGTCTAATCAGATTTATGGATCGACCGTGGAGGACCTATATCAGTTCAACGGTCATTGTCACTTGATTAGGGCTATAAGTATACTGACATGTGCAGGGAAATTTCCCTGATCCACATGTAAATTTTGGTCAGAAACTAACAATCTGAAACCTTCAATTTCATGCACAAGAGAATGGTCCAATTTACTTAAGTTTGAGTTCATTTTCTAAAGATATTCTCGTTTCACACACTTTGCTCTAGGTTCAAGTTATGCGTTTCTGGATACCATTTGGGTTCAATTCCTACGAAGGTTGTTAAGCCTAATAAGGCTATCATAACCTTATAATTTCATGGTAATCAGACTTTAAACGTGTGGTCTAGGTCTGATATGGCGTTTTAGGGTGCTCCCGAGAGCAAATGGGTTTTGGGATTCCTCCTAGGTTTTTAAGTAATGTTGAGTTAGTGATTTTAATAGTTTTAGGTCTTGCAGTTCAGATAGATAGTGGTTCAAGCTAATTCCACTGGTTATTTAGTTTAGTACTTAATTAATTTTTGTCTAATTTCTACAGAATTCGATCCTTAGTAATTTCTTCCTGAGGTGATACTTGGGTTTTTGTATGAATTTTTTCAAGACGTTACATTCCCCAATCTTACTGGATGAACGGACTTAATTAAATACTCGGGTAACATGAACGTTCATAGCATTGCATTAGCATATATTATGGTGACTTGGGCTTTGTGGTCACATGTTGTGAAAGTGTTGGCATTTATGAATGAGGTCATGCAACATCTCATGACAGCATGCACGTGCATTAATAAGAGAATTTAGGAACTGGGTGTTTCAGTTATTTTATCACTATTTGTTCTAGTGAAATTGATAACAAGCGTAACTTAGAGTTAATTAAACCATTGAGTTTATCGCACACTCCCACTCTGGGATGGTGTTTTAAAACACCAACCAGACGATATTATCGATGCAAGTACTATCGAGATCTCAATGTGTAAGCTTAAAGTGACTTGCACCGTCGATGTTGTGTTTCAAAGGATTGGACCAAACTGAAAATTTTACACTAATCATTTTGGGTTTGTATATTGTGGCTTGTATAATCTCCATTTTGGGCAATCATCATTATCATAATTATATTTTTACTCATAGCCCTATATTCATTGATTATTGTTATCTCTACCTCACTTGGATCCACTAATTTAAATTGTGTTACTCTGATTGCTCGTGTGTGAAATGAGTGTGAATATGAACGAGGTCACACGTGCATTTTTATTGGGTTAACACCCAAAAACTCAGGATGAGAATTTATGTACTCAGGTGCCAATTTTTGGGGTGTTACAAGATCCTTCACATGTTTGATGGTTACTATAATTGTTTAGCATTACTTGGCCTTCTTAGCTACTTTTACCATATGTCCTATATCTGCTTCTATACAATTGTTATCCCATCATTCGCTTAAGCAATGTCGTGGCATTGTTTGATTCGCATCAGTTGTACTACCATAAGATCATCCTCATATATCTCCACATATCTTCAAATACATCATGAGGATCTATCCAGATCACATGTAATTCATTCTGATTGGTTCTCGTAGGAAATGGCGACAATGGGGATAAACATTGAACCCCCCCCCCCCCCCCCCCCTTCCCCCTCCCTCCCAAAATGTCGCTTCACCTATGAAAAAAGGCAAACACAATGTATGATCCCTCATTAATAGAATAATACCCTTATACACATGATGACATCACAATAATCGTCTCTGGCTGATACATCCTCACATGTCATTCGTAACCACCCTTTTTTGAAATAAGAGGCAAACCCTGCCATGACACGTGTATTTGCGTCATACCAAGTAAAGTCATAATGACACCCTAATAAATGCTCCACTACCTTGGCCAATATAAGCGCCGTTACGACTATTCTTTCATTCCACCCTTCCTTTCTCCTCAAAAAATTTCTATTTCCTTCTCATTCTCATACTCTAGCAGTGGCTACCTCATCGTCTTCATTTAACTCTACTTGGCATATCAATTAATGCTTTCCCATTTGAAAAATTGATGGTAAATGAAAGTACCCTTGCTAGTGCCCTGGTTTGTCAATTTGCGTGAGTGTTAAGTCAGTCAGACTACAGAGCTATATAGGAAGATCAATTCAAGCATCTGCCTCAACTAAATGTGCGAAAGCTCGCCATAAGTAAATCTAAGCCTCACATCCCATGTCCCAAAACTCCAAGTGCATAAAATCCTTAAAAATAAGCTAGACATTATAAGGTTTTTAGTGAGAAAACTTTTTTAAAAAATTAAAAAATCTCTAAGTTTTCTTGTTCTATCGATTGTATTGATACCTATCTCGATATGATCAACCTGCGCTGTCGATGTCCTTTAAAACTCAATAGATGAAATCAAATGAGGACTTAAAGTGTCCAGCAACCACATATTGATATGGACGGAATTACCGATATATCGATATGCATATAGCTATCATTGATAATTGAATCTCGAGTCGATTGAAGGAGACTCGATAATATCGACAGGCAAATCCAGTGCTCGTATTTTTCTTAAGAATATTATATATGCTTTGATATATCGAAGCCATCATCGATATCATTGAAGTTCAAATCTTGATGATATTAGTTTGATCTCGATGATATCGGTCATGGGCGTGAAGTTGTTCAGCAATATTTTTCAGGTGGCTTTTAATTCTGATCAAGGGTCACTCGATAGAATTGAAATTTAAATATCGATGATATTAGGGCCGGATTGATTACATCGAGAATGGACATAAACTGTCCAGCAAGCTCATTGATAAAATCTTTAGATTTATCGATGCATCGACACGACTTCCGATATCATCGACATTCAAATTCTGATGATATCGAGTATCCCCCGATCATATCTGATGACCTGAAAAATTTTAAAGCAAGTCTCTTTCATTTTCAAATGTCGAGGAATCGAAACTTGCATCGATAATATCAGAGTTCAAAATACATGACACCTACTCCAAAATACATGGCACCTACTCCAACAGGAGTAACTTCACATCCACCAAAATACATGGGTAGGAAGCTCATCCACGAAATAAAGGTAGACAGGGAGTGTCTGAGACCATAAAATCTGGAATCCCTGTTTGTTGCAATCATCTGGTTGCCCGTTCTAGATTTCGATGGGGCATGCTAACTCGAACGAACACGAAACGTCATTGCAGTGTGTCACTCGCCTGTGTCTGATCCTCCTTCCTTCATGGTCTCATTGGATGGTGATGATGTGTTCATCACGCCTACTATAATGGCTAATATTCTCAATCTGACCATGGTCCAAGAAGGTATCCCTGAAATATACTTCGAAAATATGAAAATTTGGTCCATGGTAACTAAGTACCTATGTCATAAAAGGGACATCCCTTGGTATTAATGGAATGCGTTGAAAGCTAGGTTCATGGAACCAAGATTTCGGGTGATGCACGGTATCCTCACTACAAATATATATTCCAGAAGTACCAACTGGTCCGATCTCACAGGTTTTATGACCATGATAGTGTACTCAGTTGCCAAAGGGATAAAAATTTGTCTTCCTACTCTGCTTGTCTATCAGTTGGTGAATGTCATTCATACATTTAGGGACCTTCATCTGCCATATCCCTAGATCATAAACATGGTATGTAACCCAATTGGCTTCCCAACAACCACTGATTCGGTACATTCTCTCCAAGTTTTTAATAAAAGAAATATCGTAAGATGGACCTGAGATTTCACAGGTACCCTGAGGACCCAGACGAAGATATTCAAGCAGAAGAAGCTGGTGGAGAAAGTGGCGCTCCCATGGAAGGGACCGAAATGGCCAAAGATGAACCCCCTGGACCCAATCCAGCACCGTCAACATCAACGCCCAAGTATGCCAAACACTTCAAGCTGGACAGGATTGGCGTAATTCAGAGGGACGTCCACTCGGTACAAGAGAGGCTCATCATCCTTGAATGACTAGTCCAAGGAGTACAGCAGACGGTCCAACAATTGGTTGATCTGATAACTTGCCGTAGGGACAACACGGCGCCATCCCACTCTGTTCCATAATGCCAGCTCCTGAATGCTATTACACACAGCTCACTCCTGTCTCCACGTATGAACATTAGTATCTTTTTGGATGTTCTAAGTTGTCATGGGTGTATGTGATAGCTCTCTAACTTGCATAGTTTTTTTTGGTTGGTTGTATATTCCCACAGTTGGGTTAATGCTAGTGATTATTGTTGAGTGCCTATGCATGGGCTTGAATGTTTTTTATAACTGTTAATCTACTGCTATCTGTGGCAGTACGTGTTTTGACTGTTTGAATATGGCTGAATGTGATTCTCAAATTTCTTACCATATTAATTTATGTGATTCCCCTGGTTTATATAGTCTCTGATATGAATGCATGTGCTTTTATTGATTATCCTATCTGCTTTACTTACTTTAATATGCATCCATACTATCTACGAATGATGTATGCTTTAAACTGATCTAAACCTTCTACATCTATATCTGATAGTTCTCCCACATGGCTTTAAACTTCAGTCAATATCAACTGTTATATCTTTGTCAATGACTGACAAATAGGGGGAGAAAGTTCAAACACCCCGAATGGAAAATTGTATATCTGCTTTGAATGGTGTTGCAGGTGTTAGAGGCAGTAGCTGCACCAAGAAAGGGGGAGTTTTTGAAGTTAGGGGGACCAGATATTGGGTCGTGTACATGGTTGACTAGAATTTATATAATTGTGTAAAATACATGTACGCACAATTTAGGATGTGTCTGTCTAGATATTGTCCTAGGGTCTTTTGGATATTTTGTCACGTAATTGACAAAGGGAGAGATTGAAAGTGCCCTTGCTAGTGCCCTGGTTTGTCAATTTACGTGAATGTTGAGTCAGTCAAACTACAGAGCCATATAGGAAGATTAATTCAAGCGTCTACCTCAACCGAATGTGCGAAAGCTCGCCATAGGTAAATCTAAGCCTTACATCCCATGTCCCAAAACACCAGGTGAATAAAATCCTTAAAAATAAGCTAGACATTATAGGATTTTTAGTGAGAAAACTTTTTCAAAAAATTAAAAAATCTCTAAGTTTTCTTGCTCTATCAATTGTATTGATACCTATCTTAATATGATCAACCTGCGTTGTCGATGTCCTTGGAAGCTCAATCGATGAAATCGAATGAGGACTTGAAGTGTCCAGCAACCACATATTCATCTAGATGGAATTACCAATATATCTTTATGCATATTGCTATCATCGATAACTAAATCTTGAGTCGATCGAAGGAGACACGATAATATCAACAGGCAAATTCGGCGCCCTTATTTTTTCTTAAGAATATCATATATGCTTCAATATATCGAAGCCATCATTGACACCATCGGAGTTCAAATCTCAATGATATCTGTTTGCTCTCGATGATATCGGTCATAGGCGCGAAGTTGTTCAGTAATGTTTTTCAGGCGGCTTTCAATTCTGATTGAGGGTCACTTGATAGAATCGATATTCAAATTCAATGATATCAGGGCCAGATTGATTGCATCAAGAATGGACATAAACTGTCCAGCAAGCTCACTGATAAAATCTTTGAATTTATCGATGCATCAACACGACTTTCGATATCATCAACATTCAAATTTTGATGATATCGAGTATCCACCGATCATATCTAATGACCTAAAAATTTTCAAAGCAAGTCTCTCTCATTTTCAAATGTCAAGGAATCGAAACTTGCATCGATGATATCAGAGTTCAAAATTCGATGGCATCGACATAAGTATCGATTCCCTCGACCAGCTGGTAAGAGGTTTTCAAAAGCGTATGACATTGAGTTTGTGTCATCGAGCGGACCATCGATACAATCTAGAGTATACGCTCGATGATATCGAACTCACTCGATGATATCGAACTCTTTCATAAATGTGACCATTTTATATCTGTTGGAACCTTTTGCCTATATAAAGGGAGCCTGACTTTAGTTGCTGATAAAGAAATAAGAGAGTGCTTTTGAGTATTTAACCTTAAATCATTTAACCAAAGCCCTTTCTCTCAAGGGAGTTCATCCTCCAATCTACCCTCATCATTTATATTCAATAGAGTGGATTGGGGAATGAACTTCCGCATTCAAGGATCCTCCAGCTATTACCTTAATAGAAAATCATTAAGCTGGAATGCCTTGAATGCATAGATGATTGGAATCGCTCTATCTTCCTAATAGGAAAATATTTAGAGAGTAGGATTCCATCATAACCTTGACCCAACCCGTCACCATATATTGGTACGTCATTTGTGTTGCAGATCAAGGGAACATAAGATTCTTCATCAACAAAGAGAAGATTTCATCAATGTGCTAAATGGGACTCGTACACTTATCTATAAGTATCTAGAGTCCTGAGGACCCTTTGATAATTCCTTTGTAGGATTGGGTCTAAGGTATTTCTCACCATTTGAAGTCCTCAAGGAGGCCTTCGGCGGGAGTGTACATAGTGGGTACGTTGTGTGGACCCTTGCTCTGTGGAGAGCATAAACATCTGGTTGAAGGTGAACCAGTCAAAACTTTAGGTTTGAGGTGAACCACTGTGAAATCTCGGGTTAGAGGTAAACCGCGTAAAACATCCGTTAGGGTCTTATGGAAGATCCTTGGCCAGTGTGCCTAAAAGTAGGTGTGATGTGTTGACCTTTGCTCGTGAGAGCATAAATAGTCAGCCTCAGTGTAGGTTGTAAAGGTTGAAGGTGAACATGATTTAAAACCTTAAGTTAAAAGTGAATCGTTGTGAAACCTCCTTAGTGAAATCTAGTACACTCAAGGGTTGAGTACAGTTACCAGGAGTAGAGTAAACAAGTAGTCGAACCACTATAAAAATGATAGTGTTTACGATTACTATTTTTCTGTGTGTGGGATTTATTTCAATGCTTTCAATTCTATATACCTGATCACACTCTTACACAATTATATCCATCATAAACTAGGTTATATATTGTTATCTCATGAATAGTTTATTATTGGATCCTCTACCAGGCTTGGAAACTAGTAGAGTTACATTTGAGTAATCCTGATAATTGCATATTTATAGGATTAGTGAAACGAGATTTTTAAATGCATTGTAAAAACTTTTAAAAGTCCTATTCACCCCCCTCTAGGATATATTGGCATATTCCTACTTCAACTAAAGTGGTATTCACCGCTATTTCAGTAAAGACCTCCTTTAGACAGTACTCATCATTTTGGTCAATCCCCTCAAGACATTAAGCCATGCTGCTAACTACATCATTTTGTTAGCATTTATGATCCTTAGTAATATGCATTAGCTTGACTTCCTCAAAATTGTCTATCATTTGAGATATCAAGGCGTATTATGGGAAAAGGGTTATACCAGTACACTTAAAAAGCCCTGCCATCTGGTTAATAACCAACTATGAATTACCTATAATATCACACTTCTTACACCCAATTCCATCAATAATTCCAGGCCAATTATCATGGCTTTATACTTGGCCTGATTATTAGTGCACTCATACTCCAATTGGAATGCAAATTCCTATCGATTTTCATTTGGTGCAATTAAGATAATATCGGCTCCTGATGCTTTGTAAGTCTTTGATCCATCAACGATCAATTTTCATGGGGTTAACTATATGTAATATAAATCTAAAATGCTTAGAGAAAATTCATCTTCCAACATAACAAAGGTAAATTTTGGATAAAGCCAACACCCATTTGCCAATTCAATCATTTAAAATCGGCCGATTCAATATATATTTTACTAAATCAGTTACTACTATTATATTTACTCTTTTGACCAAAAAATAATGTCTTATTTTGGTAGCTGTGAAATATAATGATAAGCATAAATTTTTTATGAAAGAATAATTTCTCTCGGTGTCGAGGAGAGTTCTGCTCGAATAATAAAATATGCGCTCCTTCTGAGCATTGTCATCTTAGGCTAAGAGGGCTCCGACCAACTATGCCAATTTTGTAACATACAACTTGAGTTATCAACTTTCCATAGGCGACTTCATTAGATATTATTTGATCTTCTCAAAAGCCTATTGATGCTCTACCTCCCATTTAAATTTGAAGCCTTGCTTCAATTTTATCAATGGTGAAAATATGTTGGTATTCCCTGTACAGTTGGATATAAACCTTCGCATGAAGTTGACATGGCTTAAGAACCATTGCAACTTCGGTTTCTTCATCGGTGGATGTGCATTTATGATTACTCGAGCCTTGTTTTAATCGACCTTGATCCCTCGCTGATGCATAAAGAATCCTAAAAAAGAGTGGATTCTCATCGGTTCGAAGATTTGCACAATTAAGCAACACGACTTTCTACATCATCCGACTTTACCACTACTTCATCAACATAAACTTCCATAAATTGATTGATCATATCATGGAATATGTTGTTCATCGCCCTCTGATATGTGGCCCTCGCATTTTTAAGCCTCAGGGAATTACTACCTAGCAGTAAGTTTCTAGAGGACTTGGTCACCTAAATACCATTTTCAGCACATCGTCCAGCACGATGTAAATTTGATTATACTGAGAATGGCCATCCATGAAGGACACAAGTCAATGCCTAGTAGCCTTATCGATTAGTTGATCGGCCATCAATATTGGATATTTGTCCTTTGACATTGCCAGGTTTAAATTTTGAAAGTCGATGAAACCCACAACTTGCCATTCTTTTTTATGATTGGGATTACATTCGAGATCCATTCAGTATACTTAATGGGCCTGATGTAACTAGCCTTCAATAGTCGCTTGATCTCTTCATTTATTTTCTAGGTTACCTCCGTTGTTAGTTGCCTCAATGACTGTTTATGAGGCTAATACCCTTCTTTTATGGGTAACATGTGTTCGCCAAACTCCCATCGAGTCCTACCATCTCATGGTAATCCCATGCGAAACAATCAGCAAATTCTTTGAGCAAGTTAGTCAGTTGTATTTTATCTTGGGGCCTAAATAAATCATTAATAAATGTGGGCTTTGGGTCATTTGACCATTGATTTTAAGATGTGATCATCATATACCTAAGTATTCGCACTTACCCATCATAACCAACCATTCAGTCAACTATTCACCGCTAGATAAAGATATTTAACCGTCCACTCGAAGTTCGGATCACTTGACTATAGTAAACTAGCTACTTGATCTATGCATCCCGCTTGTACACATATTTCAATTGAGATTCTGATCCATTCATCTTATTCACCACCTATGAATATGCTAAACCCACCATCAAAACTATAATATGAGAAACTTAAATATGTGACAAGTCATTTGAATCTAATGGTATACATGTTCTACCTCTTGATTACTCCAAAAACTCACCTATGATCATCCGTTCATAAAAGTGATTGCACACCCACTTACATACATGATTAGTAACTAACCATCAAGTTTTTCTATTTTTAACATGTCATCTAACCATCTATTATGTTGATTAATATATGTACATTCTCTTAATTGGTTTGGTGAATAATTCTTTATTCATAATGATTTAGATATAAGTTCTTTTATGAATTACTTACAAACATGCCTATAACCATGTAGAACCATTAGATTTCCCAAAACTGTCATATTAGCAATAATTATGAAAATGTCATTAACTTAGACCCTTGAATTCTAGATCACATGGTTCCCATGATTCGTTTGATGTGAAATTTTAAACCATGCCTATGTATCAAAAATTAACCATACATGCCAACTTTAACACTTAGATCATTGTAAAAGTGGCCTAATTGACAAATCAGCCCGTAACCGTTGATTTTGGTGTCCATCGAGTGAAGAAACTACGTAGGTAGTCATAGTAGGATATTTTCCTACATATAAATGCCTTGAATTTCCCATCATATCGGCTAAGTGTGAAATATGAAAACCCCACTTTGGTAGGCTTTGAAATTGCGATATACACCACTGATACTGAAGAGTGAATATGAGGCAATGTCCTAGAGGGGGGTGAATAGGAATTTTTAATTATTTCTACCTATTTGAAAACTTAATTGCATATCTTAAATGATCATTCAATTTTAAAGAGAGTAAGGCAGTATAATTCTAATGGCTTCCAAGCTCGTTAGAGGATCCAATCACAAAGGCTATTAAAGATATGGAAATATAATACCTAGCCTAATGTTGTGAGCTTGTGGGTGGAATGTGCTTCCTATCAGCGAATAACATTCATTCAATCATGTATAAAAATTTAAATATTTAAGCATATATAAATATGATTTAAATAAATATGCAAATGAACATTCTAAACACAAGCATTTATAGCGATTTGGCTACATGCCTACTCCACTCCCGACATCCACACTCAATCCCAAAGTACACCGAATTTCATTATCAATGGTTTTAAACTGGTTCACCAATAACCTTTACAGTCCTACACTAAGGACACAATTTATACTCTCTACAAGAGCAAAGGTCCTACACCTAGAACCCACGTTTAGGCCCACCCACCAAGGTCCCACACAAGGCACCCACATTTAATCCCACCGGCCCAGGTCTCACACAAGGCACCTACCTTTAGGCCCACCGACCAAGGTCCCACACTAGGAACCTAATCGAGTTTGTTTATAGCAAACTCTTAGCCTCAATCCTACATAAAGAGAGAGGCTAAACTTTTGAACTCTTACAATGACACTTACTTGTTGGATTGGGTTCTCTCTTGAAGCTTGTCTTGGGTTGTTAGATCTTCGTACTCTCAAGCTTGAATTAGCTTCCCGATGCTCCCCCAATCTCGCGTAGCTTAGATTTACCTATTGGCTTAACTTCACTATCAACAACCTTGCATAAGATGTACTTAGAAGGTGACCAAGGTTATAAGAGTTGGTTAAATCTCCTATCTAGGATAATGAGTGAATTTTCTAAGGGAATCAACCTATGGACACTCTAGAGTATCAAAGAAACAAGTATTTTTCTATTGATTTGGTCTTTGAACTCTAGAGAAGGCACGAGTTCATGTTCTTCATTGAATAGGATCTTTGAATCCTCATAGAAGTGAAAGATCACAATGAAGAGAACATGAATTCGTATGGATAGAGTCTAAATGGGCTAGGATAAGCTTAGGGTACGCTAGAGACTCCATCGTGCCTATTTCCACTAATTTTGAAAGTTTTTACAAGCCGCTTTTATAGATAAAAGCTTCCAACGGATATAAAACGGCTAGTTTACCTTATTAATCCCTCAAGTTGTTGTTCAATATATGTCCATTTTGGTGACACCGAACATTGTTCGTTGATGGTAGTCGGTGTCACCGAATTATCTAGTCAGTGATACCAAATTAACATTGTAAACTTGTTGGACAATTTTGAGCACCTTTGGTAATACTAAAGGTATCTTCGATGATACCAAAGGTGACAATCGGTGATACCTTCTTCCTACTAAAGGTGGACAGATTTTCATGTTTTTATGCTTTTAATCATTCAAAAACTTGGGATATATAAAAGCCAATACTATAGGATAAAATATGAACTTGGGATTGGCTTAGAATAGATGTCCTAGGTATGTATTCCTATTTGGGTTGGGATCATCTATTTGCAATGTTAAGATCGCAGAAGCAGTTCTTCATCTTCAATATGGCTTTGATATTTCTAATCTAGTTGCATTGTTGGTCTTCACTTACCAAGAACTCATCCGACTATAAGACACAACTAGTCACGTAATTGACATATATGGGTGCAAATAAGTGCGCTAACAATCTCCCCCTTTATCAATTACATGATAAAAATAACTTGACCTATGACTGTGTCATGGTCCATACCAATAACATACTAAAACAAAAAGAATTACATATCAAATATATAAATTTACAACTCAAGACTTGACATGTAATACAAAATCATGTTTCTCCCCCTTAATGTTTACCAAGAATAACCTGCAATAAGGGAAACAAACAATTTTTACAAGAAACAAACATTTTTTTAGTGGGTAGGTTTCTTCTCCCCTTTTTGTCAGTTATTGGCAAGGAGTTTATGAAGAAATATTCCAATAACATATGAGAATTGATATTACAGAGGGTAAGAGAATAGATCATATAATGATATAGGCATAAAGATCATCATCCAAATAGTGAAATATATCATCATGATCAGTCAAACCATATGTTAGATAGAAAGAATAATCATAAGAGAAATATCTAATAGAGTGTTATCATAATTATCAAAATTAGTATCCCAAGATTAGGTAGAATAAACCACCATCTACAAACTAATAAACCCCTAAAGGCATAAATATCCAAAAAAGAAAATGTACTATGATTCAGCAACAATACAATGAAAATTATCTGAACCATCATAGAGGGATATAAGAACTGTGAGTCAGAAGCAGTTCAGTGATATGTTCTCCAGTATGTTGAAGAGAATCAAGATGTAGTTCAATCCTAAAGAGACGATTTTTGCATTGTTAGAGGCAAGCTTCTATATTTGACTGCCCGTCAAGAAGTTGACGCATTAGATCACTCTGGCAAAGGAGGCGTCCACTGCTGACTGATAATGGACTTGGTGCAGTCACTGGAAGGCGACAAGAGTCCCAGTTAGTGGCCATGGGAGAGTTTCGAGCTTCTTCGCCGCTCCTACATTCCCGATTTTCCTCAAATATAATTGCAAACACATTTAGTTGAATTAAAGTTTCCTTAGTAAAGCATACAGCAAGATATACTATATTATGAGTAGATGGCAGACCAAGGAATTTTGAGAGTTTGCAAATAATACTTGGAAAGGGAAGGCTAGTACAATGAATACCCTTGACAACTAGGATCAATTACTTCAAGATAAGGGTTACTAGGCATATTTCGATCCCCTGAAAGATGTTATACAGGATATTTAGAACAAATGGAGAGATCATATCTCTAAAGACTTCACATGGGTATGCATTTGTACTCAGAATGTTATGCAATACTTTGGTACTTGAGTCCAAATGCGATGATGAAAGGAAGTGTGAGGCCCGTATCCTAGCCTGTACTGTTCCATAAGATCCTGTAGTCCTCCCGATCGAATTCCGACCTGCGATCTGGTATCAGCATTTACGCGTGATTCTGAGTTGTGTCCCGTATATCAGAGTTGGCTCGACTCGAAACTTGTACCCTTGTGACCGCACCGTCACCACGGTTCTAACGTCGTGTCTTACGTGCTGAGGCAATACCTGGACTAGGAGATGTGAGCCCACTTTCAGTTTGAGAAAAATGTTGTGCATTGTAAAAACTGAGGGAATCTCTACGACACATCACATCAATCCCATCAATCAAATACACATCACTCCCATCACTCACACCCATCCCCAAATACAACTACCCATCCCCAAAGTCAACTCTCCCCATCACCCATCACTCACCATCCCTCTCTCTCCTTACATCACACCTCTCTCTCATCTCCCTCTCATTTTTCCCAAGCAACCCAACGTCCATGGGAGAGAAGGTTTGTGTGTGGCCCACCTCCCTACCTCTCATCTCCACCATCTTAGCCATCCAATCCTCATCTTTCTCCATTAAAGTTAGAGCTTTAGATCTAAGGAGTCTAAGGAGCCTAGAAAAAGCGAGAATGGTGGGTGAATCTTCATTGTTTGTGGGTGTTTTATAGGCCTAGATTTTATGTTTTGATGACGGGCCAAGTGGGGCCTACTGATTGATGGTATGGATCTCACTTTAGACCCTAGATGTGGCGATGGCCCACCATGATTCACATGATCATTCCATGATGGGGCCATTCTCCATGGACCTCACCATGATGTTTACTTTTCTAAGTTTGAAAGAGGTCATGTAGACCTTCTATTTTGGTGGAGAAGGAATCTCCACCATTGATTTTTTATTTGGTGGGCCCACATGTATTGGGAACCACTTAATGTATGATTGAATGTATGGAATGGAGGGCTCATAGTGGCGGAGCCCTCTATCACACGTGTCTCTTTATCTCTCTCTCTCTCTCTCTCTCTCTCTCTCTCTCTCTCTCTCTCTCTCTCCCTCTTTTTGTGTTTGATCGTGGCCTACCTTGTGATATGTTTCACATCTTTGTCGTCCACCTAGTAGGCCCACCTAGCAGTTCGTTTAGGCGGGCCTAATTGGAGGAAATACACAAATATCCACTTTATCCAAGGTTGGAGGGTCCCACACGTGCGGACCCACCCCAATGTGAAGTGCATAGTGCCATGTGGGGCCCTACCTCAGTGGAGGAAACCCAATCCATGTAACATTCAACCGCCCTGTACGCTGGAGGTTGGAAATGAAAATAAAAATATTAGCTTGGTTCAAAAACTTTGGGTGGGCCCCTCATGCAGGCCCCACCTTGATGTATGAATGTAATCCACGCCGTCCATCCCATCACCCAACAATCAAGCGGGTTATACACAATCAAGCGGGTTATACAGTAGAAAATAATGATATTGATTATTAAAGATTGTTAGGGTCCTCTTTAACCTTTCTACACGCCGAAACATGCTAAATATTAGGCTCGTTTGGACTGTCTTGACCCATAGAATCCAATGGGTGGAGTGGATCCACCTGATGTGGGCCTCACCTAGGAAAATCCCCAGAAAAATAGAAAATTAAAAAAAAAAATGTATATGGGATGCTATTGCTGCCAGCGTCCTTGCTGCTTGTTCGTAGGGTGGGACGGTGGGCCTCACCAAAGGCCCTACTGCTATGTATGTTAAACATCTACACCGTGCATTTGATGGGTCCCCTTTAATCAATGGGTCACCCGAAAAATCAGTCGTTCATGACAATTAGGTGGCCCACACCATCTTAAATCATGTGAAGACATGCTTAACCTATAAAAGCACTTGTTGTGAGGGCCACTGTGATGTTTAGGTCTTATCCGCACCGTCCAAATGGCTGGATGGTGAGACCCACCATTAATGTATTTATTCTATATCCACGTTGTCTATCAGTGGACCACTGTAGAAATCAATGGAGATTGAACATCCACCATTGAAACACTATTTGGGCCATAGAAGTTTTAGACCTATATGAAATTTATTTTTCCTCTTAATTCGGGTCTCTGTGACCTTATGTGCAAATGGGATGGAAAATAAACGTTATGGTGGGCCCCACGTGGGACCCACTGATGAAAGTGTTTAACCCACATTGTCCCCACGTGTAGACCCACCTTGTGAAGTGAGATGGCTGGTGTACCTCACTCCAACTATACAGTTGTTGTAGTAATGTCAACAAGTTCTATGGGACCCACGTAGCTGGCAGTTGCTATGAAGTCTGCAAGTTCTATGGGTCCCACTCCATGCCGTCCATTTGTTTTTCAGCTAGACCGTCCACCCATGTGGACGTTACCATGATATATGTTTTGTATGCACACCATCCAACAGTGGACGGTGGTGCTCATTATGTATGTGTTTCATATCCACACTATCACACCCTAAACTTGGAAACTGAGCTTACAAAATTCTCGATGACTGAATCCGGTGTCAACAGCCTCTGTAGTACCCCATTCTCGACTCCTAGCTCTCATACTCCAGATTCCGATCCTTGGATCCTCTAAGAAGGATTTTCAACATGAATTTATTTCATAAGAAGCATAACCACAAGTATACTCAAATCATAAGAACAACATCATCACCACATATCCACTAAAATAATTATTTGAGTACAATACTGAAAAGGAAATACATGCATATAATAAAATCTCCAGAAGCTCTGCCACATGTTCCTGCCCTAGCTCGACTGTGTCTTATCATTACCTGCACGCATCTATCATGCATAAGCTTATAAAAAGCTTAAAGGGTGGTATAAGTGTGTGCACAAGATAAGTGTCAAGCATTCAATACAATGCCTTAATCATACAATATCAGAATTACAGGCATGAATCATATGATATCAGAGTAAGCGAAAATACTACAAGTCCATATGAATATCATCAACCTTATCCAGGATATGTGATGAAAAGACATAGCAAGTCAATGTCATATACTGAGAAAGTAATGTAAATCGGCTATGTAACGCGAAAACACAATGAACCATATATCAGATATTGAGGATGCAATGCAATATGCAATTCGGGAGAGCTACTGTAACGTCTCAGAAAGATCCGTACAAAGACCCGAGCACCACCTCAGGCAGAAATCATTGAGGATCAAATCCTTTAGAAATTAAGCGAGAATTAACTAGTGCTAAACTAGATTCCCTGTGAAATTAGTCCTAATCACTTTAAATATGATCTGTAAGACCCATAATCTGCATGTTCGCTAATGCTACATTACATAAAAACTTAGGATCTATCTCAAAACCCAGTTGCTCTTCGGAGCATCATGAAACTCTGTATCGGACCTGAACCTCGCATCGACTGTCCGATTACCCCAAAACTATACTGTTATGACCACTTTTCTGGACTTGACAATCATCTCAGAAATCAAGTCCCAATAGTACCCATAAATGCACAACTTGAACACGAAGTGAAGTGTGTGAGAAACGTGAATATCTTTATGAAATGAACTGAAACTTAATTGAATTGAGTCGGTTCGCTTACAGGCCAAATCTAAAGATTTAGACCGTCAGAATCTGACCCAATTACACCCTTGGATCAGGAGAAATTTCCAATACATGTTAGAGTACTTGTGACCCTTATCGAGTACCAGTGACCGTTGAAATGAAAGGGGTCCGCCGTGGCTGATCTGCAAACCCGATCAGATCAAAAACTTAGCCTAACCTAGATCCATGGTCAGGGAGCTTAAGTTTGACCGCATTCAGAAAAAGGGCCTCCAGAACAGCTCCGTTGGATCGAAACGACCAGTATTTGGCTATAACTTAAGTATACCATGGCCCTAGGGCCATTCCCTTTAGTTCTGGGCCTATATAAGGGTCTTAAACCCTCTCTCCCCCTTGTCATACAAATTTTCTAAAACCCTAGGAGAGAGAAGAGAAGAAAGAGAAGGAAAGAGAGAGAAATTGTGAGAGACAATTGGAGTTGCTCCTGGGATTCGATCCCTGCTGCTCCACGTGCTTAGTTACCACTTCCGTGTCGCTATATCGACGATTTTGGTTCCGTACTTCGGTAAGAAATCCTAACTTTAATCTGTTTTAGGGATTCTAATAGAGCAAATGGTGAAAAAGCTAACCTATTTCATACTATAGGTTGTCGTTGTGCCGTAGATGAAAAAATAGTGTTCAAACTAAATTCGTTAGAAGTCTACCAATGAAAGGTGTGGATTATGAATGTTTAGGTTATAGTTTTCAAGGCTTTCAATGTCAGTAATGATTTATGAGTGGCTTGATTACTATCACATGTGCTTAGATACGAGGGTCTCTGCATATTATATATATATATATATATATAAACTATGTTGATTTATAATGCATTCCATGTATTTGTTGAAATGTGTGAATGAGAATGGAATTATGATTTATACTTACCACATTTATTACTGAGAATACTGCTTGTTGTACGCTTGGTGAACCCTATGTGAAGGGATTTTCTATAATACTTATTCTAACTACTATATTACATGTATATGATATGTGTAGCCTAAGTGTTTAATAAAATGCCTGAATGTGAAAATGCTTACTTAAGTGTTTAATAAAATGCCTCAAGCTCCTCCCTTGATTTACGAGGATCATGAGATGAGAAGTCATAATCTGTCCCACTTTTTCCAAATAATTATTTCTCAGCTGCAATCCAACTATGCCTTTCTAGTAGTTTATCTACCTTCAGGGAGCAATCTTTCTATTCCATCTCCATTCGGTTAATCTGTGTGAATGGGAAAGAGTGGGTTTCTATCAGGAACACATACACAATTTCATAGATCAAGCAAATTAAATAAAATAGGAACAGAATAACCACTGCAAGTACCTCATTTTCCAATTTTTTCCTCTCAACATTTGCATAACTAATTTTATGTTGAAGCTTCTGTTGCTCCTTGATAATGGCATTGATCTCAGTGTCACATTCTTTCATCTTTAAAAAACTCAAATTGAGCTCAGATTGGGCTCGATCATATTCCTTCTTTATGGAACTAACCTGCAATAGGAAAGGCAATAAAGACGTGTGCATTTTGTCTTTAGCAAAAAGGGTTAGATTGTAAGTTTAAGCACCTTGCTTGTAAGGTTATCTACTTCTGCAGTGAGGCTGTTTATCTGTGTCTGTAAAGAAACCAATTGATTTTCCAGGGAAGTATGCTCTTGAATGATTGCGTCCTTCTCCATAATGAGCCTCTCTCTTTCATTTTCAAAGTCATAAATCCTTTCACAATTGAATGCATCGAAATTTAAAAATAAACATGTGCAAGAATGCACCAATTATAATAAGAAGTGTGTGCAAGAATGCACCTTGTTGTCTATTGAAGATGGAATTGAATCTATCTTGTTTTTGTTGGGATTACTTTTGCCTACATTGATGCTCAAATGCGATCAAATGCAACTAGTTTGTGTCAATAAAGAATTTATACCTATTTGGGAAGTAATTGCATTTGCTGGCTGTATTCTCATTCCTTTTATGCAAAGAAGGATTGTTGGTCTTCATCAAAATACATTAGTTGGATCAACTGACATAACTGAATGTTTTCCTTCAAAAAAAAAAAAAAATCTTTTTTCATCATAATACATCAAGGTTTCTGACATACCCACCTTCATGACGAGATTAACAACATCCCCAAAGCTTTTAAATGATACTTTTAATGGCTAGTCATATATCCAGATAGTCCACTGGTTTCATACCACTATTGGCAAACCATGATGCAAAAATCACATTGATCAGATGCAAAAATCAGACAAATCAGATGGTCCTAATCATCCAACTAATATCATAAAAATGGACAGTCAACATTAAGCAGAGAAAAAATTAGGTCCAATCATCGTCTTGAAGTTCAAAAGACCCTACCACGTGGATTGCTTATGATTTTTACAGAAGCACTACTATTAGATGATGTTAACCACCCAATCTATGGCTCACAAAAAAAATGGATGGTTTGGAAAAAGGATGGCTATAGAAAAGAGGGGCATCTTACTGATGGACCAGATCACTCCAATTAGACCAAATCACCCAATTGGTGTGATTTTTGCATGATAGCTTAGGAAATGCATTATTGACCTACTGGATAGTCCAGATCGATCGACTGGACTGTCCAAGAGTCCCAATGGATTCATCTACAAGACTACAACACTAGTGGTGTATTCGACCCGGAGGTCATTTCCCCTACACAAATCAAGCAGCAGTTCAAAATTAGGGCAAAAAACATGAAAACAATATATGGAAGTCCTGTTGAAGCTCTAATAATAGAAATAAAAGTGGCAGAAGGTGATATTTTGGATGTAAGAAACATGTTCAATATATTAACAGAAACAACATTTTGAAGTAACAAAATCTTACAGGATCCTTGAATTGCCTATTCATTTGCAATCACATCTCTCATGCCTTCAAGCTTTCCTAACATTGCATCCTCGCCAAACACTATAACTGAATAATCCATTGTTTGCACCAACCTGCAGCAAAAGAAATGCTGATGCCAATAAGAAATAGCTTAATGAATAACATTTGTAACTAAAGGCTGAGTTTCCAATTCAATATGAATGGGGACATGTGGAGTTAATGGTCAGTTTATACAAGCCATTGGTCTGATGTCACCTGCCATGGATGAACCATGCTAAAAATAATCTCCCAAATTAGGAGATGCAAACCATCAAATGTTGACTTTTCTCCATTGCATCTGGACTGTTGGTGCATTTTTTCTTAACCGCATATTTACATGCCAACAATGAAATGGTTAGAGTTTGATCAAATGAAGAGATTTTCAGGCATGGTTCATCTCTGGCAGGGGCCATTAGATCAATGGATTGGATAAATCACCCGTGGGGCATGTATAGATTAGGTACCAAACAGGGTAGTTCAGTTTCACGTTGAATAGGAACCTTGGCCTCTTGGAAGTATTATATAAGCAATAAGCATCATGTCATCAACCAAACCATAAATATGACATGGGAAGGACACCAACCATAGAGATGAACTTCAGAAAGGCAATAGCACCATGTGTAATTATAAGAGTTGTTTCACATCATTACCAAATAAATCATCTCCACTTCTTTCCTCAAGTAAATGCTATACCTTTTCTCTATGAAAATTATGAAATGGATCACGAGGGCCTGTCTTCTAGAAGATGAGCTAGGCAATAGAATAGGAAATGAGAAGTTGTCAACAGTTTCAATACATCAATTGGTTAGAGGTGACCAACAAAATTCTACCAAATGTCCTATTGGCTCTATGATATTTTTCCAAAAACCCTTCATAAAATTCTCCCTTATCACCAATACATGCGATACATTGCAGTACATTACCCTATCAGAAATTTTAAAAAAAAAAACGCTAAAAAACTCCACAAAAATCCATTTTCTTTTAAATTTTTTGGGGGAATTTTTTTTTCTATTATTATATGATTCATTAATTATATGAGCTAATTCTAGGTATAATTGCATCACTGCTATGAAAGAACACGTCATTTAGAACCATATACAAAGGAAACTTGTTTGTGTATAAATGGTTTTTATGATTTTTTTAGTTCGAAGTGTGTAATCATGCCTACTTCAACATATCATAAAGTTCTATTGAGAAATTCCATCATTTCCCAATCTTTCCCTTAAAGAACAACACATTTCAATATTTCCCATGTGATACTGATATGTTTTTGTATCCCAAGGGTGCACCAATATGTGCATCAATACTGATATTTAAATCACTGCCCGTATCTTGTATTTGAGCATCCTTCAATCCCAGTAACCTTGATCCACCGCTTCCAGTCCATAGGTTCTATGCTTCTCGCATACTGCTGCTATAAATTTCCACCAGAGGATACTGGGTGCACTATTAACCCACTCTGGCCATGCAAACACGTCAGGTTGGCCATACTATGGTAGTTATCTAGCACAACTGTGGACATCATTGCTATTTTTTTCCATTGGGCTCCCTACAACTATAATTTCATGCTAGTGTGACCCACTATTCCAGCTCATAACAACATTGCACCTAGTTTGAGGGTAATGGCAACAGCACTAACACATTTCATCTAAAACAAACCCATATCACATGATAAGGTGGAATAGTGGAACAGGATTTATGTAGCTGATACTAATTTGGTTGGAATAAGGCTTAGATGATGATGATTTGGGTCAATAAAAATAGCAATATGGGTCTTAGATTACCCATAATTTGGATCACTTAATAGTTGGTGATTCAGGTAAGGTTTTGGTGGGCCTCTTGTCTATCCAGCTCTGTTTATTCGTAAAAGATTTTGGAACCTGTAGTCTACTGACATCTGGACTCAGATTGAGGGGGGTGCTCAATCTCTCTGTTTAAGTTGCTTTCTTTGGGTGTTATAAGCTAACATCGTTGATTATTCTTATTATTATCATGATAGTTACCATTAATTAATTATCATTATCTTTTTCATTATTAAAGTCTGAGCTTTCAGGTTACTTGCATCCTTGGTTAGCTATTTATAAACTAGGGTATGAAGAATGATGGGGTTTGTGTACAACAAGCACATGATTCGAAGTGACAGATTTGGGACACAAGTGTTACAGAATGAGATCAAAACTTTATCCTTTCAGCCCTTTTAATGAATTCTTTACTTTGACACATTAGCCTATTATCTGTAGATATATTCCAACATATTTATACATGGGCATGAAATTGTGTCCACTGCTAAAAGTCCATAGGCAAAGGAGTCAGTGAAGGTTATTTTGCACTCATCTTCTAGAAGAGAACCCGAGTCAAAGCCAACAACTTGCAAGGATGATTTTAACATGAAAGATATTTGTCCATCTCCCACACCACATGGGAAATCAATCTCATGACCTCCGAGTTAAACATCCTAAAATAATAAATAAATAAACAAACAACTATATTGCAGTTGTGGCTCATGACAAACAGAATTCTAGATATTAAAATAATCAACAGCTACTTTAAATGCTAGATAAATCAAAGGATCAGGGGGTTATTTATTTATTTATTTTGATAAATGAATTAACTATATTGAACATAGAGAAAAGACATTATACAAGGTGCAGAGATTGCTCTATAAAAGGATTAGGTCTTTGCATATGGTATGTGATCAATGGTTAAGATCAACAACTAACGGTCTAATTTTTACAACTAAATATTCAAGGATACCATACATCATGGATTGAGGATCTTATAATTCCTTACCTTTCATTTGGAAAACGTTGAAACAACAAGATCTTAAAGAAATGCTAATTGAACTTTGCAAGTCTACTCACTTCACATGTGAAAACAACATGCATGTGTGCAAGATTGGGTCTCCCTTCAAGAAAATTGTTGATGATCTGAAAGCCAGGCCTAGATATAGTCACCAAGCAAGCACTTCTATATAAAATAAATGAGGGGCTAAGAGACATTGACTAATGGATCAAATTCTGTGAAAACCCATATTACATATTCTTATCATTCTTTGCCAGATGGAATTTGGAGATACTCCACAAAAAAAAAAAAAAAAAAAAAAAAAAGCAAATCGATGGTAACCAGTGATTATAAAAAACATTCCTAACAGATCATTTTGTGGTCTTCTTTCTTTCACTTTATTCAAGCATTCATGCACTTAGAAACTTCTTCTTCTTTTTTCAGGCAGTGGTACAAGGACTCTGCTGAGCTGAGGGAGACTTAGAAAAATGAATTAGAAGCATGTAGAGCATGTAACGTGTTCAGGTTTGCAGATTAAAAAGTAAACCCATTCACCTTCGGTCGCATTCCTATTAAGCCCAATGCATTGCTTCCAAGTTGGGAGTAGGAAGAAACGCAACTGCTATTAGCTGTAGAGAACATCACCCCATTTGACCACAATTATATATATATAACAGATCCATTCCATGATTAAATTAGTCAAAATTCATGATACATTTTTTTAAATGGATCTCCAATCCACAATTAAATCAATCAATTCACACCGAGACAGGTTACATGTAGCTCTTGTTGGCCGATCTGTAACGGTTTGGAAGCCAGATGATAAGTGATCTGACAGTGATACTTGAACCTTGATTCCAAATAACATTAAATATTTATTCCAGCCAGATATTAAACTGAAGAAACGAGTTTTGAATACTAAGCAGATAAATGTAATTTGTTTATGTGTGTGCGAGTTTGTGAATGTAGTTACTGTTTGAGTAACACTTGCCCAAAACTTCACACTGTAATGCAGGACTGACCATACGACGTGATACATATGGTTGAGAACTCCATTTTTTAGCCCAACCAACTTGGCTCAGCTGATTAAGTGTCTCCTTGACAGCATCAGTATCTTTCTGCAACAAAACATTTTTGTCACACTAATGTTCTTTTGAGTATTGTCTTCCATAAACTCGCATCATATTTTCAAAGGCTTACCTTGATAAAACAGCACTATATGTATACATTAGAAAAAGCCGGTAGGGACAAGAACCATTCTCCAAATTACAGTTCTTAATTGGTCAGAAACATGAAATAAAAATAACCAAAAAATAACGTAACCACCGAAAGTAAAATAAAAATTGGAGAAAAGGGAGGGAAGCTCACCTGATTGAAAGTTAAAACCCCTCCTCTGTCCTCAAATAATGCAAACTGTAAATCAAAGTACCTGCTTCAAATGAATAACTAAATTGAGAAAAAATTGAAAAGGAAGGCACCATGTATCATCATCTCAACTATATAAGAGGCGACATCTGGTAGGGGCATTTGCTCGAACACTTGGAAGGCAGTCTCGGATAGGATTTTGGTGGGATTCTAAGAATGAATGAACAGAGGGGATCTTCCCTCCAAAAAAGGGGGCTTGGATTTTACCACTGTACGATTATGATCGCCCGAGCAGTGAGATGTTACCACTGTGCCAAATCCATAGTGGGACCCGACTGATGAATGGTCTGGATGATGGACCACATTGCCATGCATTTGAATTCTAGAAAGAGAAGTGGAAAATACAGACCTGAACAGAGAGACCTAAGAAAGGTAGGACGGCCACCACATCTCAGCAGGCTCAACCAAATATTTCCTAAGCATCCCAGCCCATCCATACCCCAAAATCTGCAACAGAACCATTCAAATCTTCAAGAGGAATGGGGTTTCGAAAACCCTAGCACAGGATGTGCTCATAGATCAATGGAGAGTTTACAGCAAAAGGGGGTTTTGAAAACCCAAGCGAGAGAGAGAGAGGTTGGGAAACAGAGAGAGGGAAATGGGGCTGAGAGACAGAGAGAGGGTGAGGGAGAGTGGGAGATCGAGAGAGGGTGAGGGAAAAGGAGAGGATGAGTGCAAGAGAGAGAGAGAGAGGGTGAGTCGCGGGCGAGAGAGAGAGCGGGACTTGGTTTCAGGAAATTGGGTGCGCGGGAGAGTAGAGCAGACGGGATTGTGTCACAAGGGTGACAGACGTATTACCATCTTGATTTATTTTAGGACTTGTGGGGCCCACTGTTGTGTATGTTAATTATCCACTCCGTCCATTCATTTTAGCAGGTCATTTTTAGGGTTGATCCAAAAAATGAGTCAGATCGAAGATGTAGGTGGACCACACCACATATTAATTATAAATTTTTTGTTCAATGTTTCTTACGGTGTGGTCCACTTAGACTTTTGATCTTTCTACTTTTTGGACTCATTCACTGAAATAATATTTCAAAATTGATGAACGGATTAGATAAAACACATATATTGTAATTGGACCCATGGAGCCCCTTAAGCATTGTCAGTCTCTAATAACGTCCTATGGGGAGGTATGTTTTAGCTACAGATTAACTATATTTTAACCATGGATTAAATCCGTAGTAATATAGCTATGGTTTATATCCGTAGTGAAAAATCTACACAGTCTGTATCCTTTGCTCATTTTTTTTGGTAGTGAAATGGAATGACCATGCTTGAGTGTGAAGTCGGGATGATAGTATGCAGTATCGCAGGCTATGGGGTCCATCACAAGGGACTTCTATCCAAAATAGTCCAATACCTAATTTGGATAGTTAGACTCAACGTGTTAAACTCTTGATCTCAAGTTAATGACATGGCCTAACCAAAATCCTGACCATTGCGAATGTACACGTAACAAATAGTTGCACTCCACCAGCCCAAGTGAATAGTGAATGAATGAATGAATATGCAACTCTTGCTCAATAAGTCTACATATCAATACTGTTAATCTCTGATAACATCATCGGGATCTAGTACACTCTACATGAAAATCACTGCCTACTGACGCACGACCATGCAAGTGGAGGAGACCTCACTATCCGCCTGGCCAGTAGTCAGCCAATATCTACTCAGCACATCGATAGCAGACCCATTCATGAGCTGGTCAAACTTAGCCTAACTATTCCCCCTACACTAGAGTGGATAAGGCCACACCCCCTCCCAACCGACCACGACACAGTGGGAGACGCAGCCTCCTGATATTCTATACTTGGGTACTTATGTATCCACTCGGTCTCGACGTTGGGGCGTCTCTTGGCCTCAAAAGTTTAGAGACTTTCACCCATGGACATCCAAAGTGCCTAGATGCTCGAACCAAACATTTCAAATGTCCCATCTGACCATCCACGACATACTTGTGAAGGTCACAGCCTTGATGACGCTAGAGCGTATAGTAATCACAATCACATAATACAAGATATATGAGTCATGTAGTCCAATCATGCATCAATCCTGCGCATACCGTTCGCTCATATGGGATAACTCTACCTATTAGGGAGTCTCATAAACCATCTGTACTATGGTATATGCAAAGGTCAATCACATCTCACAATAAACATGCAGTTGATGCATATGACATGTATCAGGATGCTATGCTATTACATACTCATAATCGGTATCAATAACCAGCATCAACAATCGGCCTTGAAAATGTGAATATTTAACCAACATTACTCCCAAGGAATGGCCCACATAGAGCCTAACAAATAGTGGACCTATGGCCTCACACAAGGGCCAAATATACAACACCATGGGCCTCACTCAAGAGCTTAATACAAATTACGATGGGCCTCTCACATGGGCCTTATATACATCACAATGAACTCCATCGCTTGGCCCTCAAATGCATCATAATGGGCCTCATCACATGGACCTCATATTCATCACATTAGGCCTTAAACACAGGCTGAATACACACCACAATGGGTCTCAAATTTGGGCCGCATATACATCACATTGGGCCTCAAACATGGGCCACATATACATCATATAGGTCTTGACAATTGGCCTCAGTAATCAAAATCGGCCTATATAATCAGTCTCGACAATCAGGATCAGCCTTGATACTTAGTCTTGACAATCGGAATCGGCCTCGATACTCGGCCTCGAGAATCGGAATCGGCCTATACAATCAGCCTCGACAATCAAAATTGACCTTGATACTCAGCCTCGACAATCAAAATCAGTCTATATAATTGGCCTCAACAATTGAAATCGGCCTCAATACTCGGCCTCGACAATTGGAATCAGCCTATACAATCAGCCTCGACAATCAGAATCGGCCTATTCAATCGGCCTCGACAATTGGAATCGGCCTATACAATCAGTCTCGATAATCAGAATCAGCCTTAATACTCGGCCTTGACAATCAAAATCGACCTCAATACTCGGCCTAGACAATCGAAATCGAAATCGATACTCGACCTCGACAATCAGAATTAGCCTAGACAATCAACACCGACAATCGGAATCGGAATCAGCCTTGGTACTCGGCCTTGACAATTAGAATCGGCCTATCAAGGCTTAAGGGAAGGTCACAATGTGGACATTCAACCATCATTGCACATGAACATGGCCATTTAACCAACATTGCTCCCAAGGAGTGGCCCTCATAAGGCTAGACATATAGTGGACCCAAGGCCTCACACAAGTGCCTAATATACATCATCATATGTCATAATTACATCACATCGGGTCTCACTTGTGAGCTGCATACATATCACCATGGGCCTTGGCACAAGGGCCATAAATACATCACATTGGGCTACTTTCATGGGCCTTAAATATATAACAGGTGGGCCCTGCACATGGGCCTTTAATATATCTCAATGGGCCACGACCCATGGGCCTTAATACATCACAATGGGCCTTAACCCATGGGCCCCAAATACATCTCAATGGGCCTTACCCAATGGGCTAAAAATATGTTACAATGGGCCTCTTCACATGACTGAAAATATATTACAATGGGCTGCACCAATGGGCCTCATATACAATAAGTCGGGCTACCTTATGTGGGCCTCAGATACATCAAATCGGGTCGCATCATGTAGGCCTCAAATATATCATAAAGGGGCTCTCAAATGGTCCCAACATACATCACATCAATGTAGGGCCCACACATCAGCTAAAGGTCATTTTAGAGCATTACCAAAAATAAATCCAATAGAAGGATCATCTGGGCCATACCACAATAACAGTGGAGATAATCATTTTCACTATTTAAATTCGTGGGGCCCACCATTTTATTTTTCATCCAACCAGATCATACGATCATAAAGACCTGAGTTGAATGGAAAACAAATATCATACTGAAGAGGCTTCTTAGGAGCCTTAGAGCGCTAGGGAGGAAGAAGAAGGAAAGGTGGGTGATTTTCTATCATTTTTTTATATGATTTGAGGGCCCACATATCGTGGGACCCACTTGATGTATGCCTTGTATTAGGAGGGGCCCATAGTGGTGGGGTCCCTCCATCTCACCATTTCTCTCTCTCTCTCTCTCTCTCTCTCTCTCTCTCTCTCTCTCTCTCTCTTGTATAGATGATGGTGTGTGTGTGTGGCCCACCATGAAGTATATATTTTATCCATGCCATCCACCTTTGTGGGACCCACCTGATGGACGCATTGGATGGAACAAATATCAATTTGATCCCAACGTATGGCCCACTGGATGTGGGGCCACATTGTTGTATGAGGTTTGTCCGCATCATCTAGCCTCCTAAACGGTGTGAATGAGAATGTCATGATGCATGCCTTGCATCTAGACCGTCCAGGCCTGGATGCTGGACTAGTGGGTATTATATATATATATAATATTAATATCATATATAAAGATATATCTCATATTTTATATATATATATATATATATATATATATATATATATATATATATATATATATATTAATATCATATATATAGATATATCTGGGTGGGCCACTCCCATGTGGGACCCACCTTTCATGTATGTGTTTCACACACACCATCCATGGATCCCATCCACGTGCCCACCCTCACGTGATGTGTGGTTTCAATCCACACCGTCTAAATGGTGGGACCACCTAAGTATATTTGATGGGCTAGGGTCTTATGATGCAGACCATCCACCTACGTGGACCCCCACCGATGTATGTACGTTCCACCGTCTAGATGGCTGGACGGTGGGACCATTTGAGGTGTGGATTTTATCCAACACCATTCGTTCATTTTTGGCAGGGTGGGCCCACGTTGATATAGATGATATCAGCACCGTCCATTCAAGGATGGTGTCGTGTGATGTCATGCATGATTTACGGGCCTTATCACACCATCCAGATGGTTGGACGGTGAGACCCACCACCTAATGGATGCGTTCCATCCAAACCGTCTATACATTTGGCAAGCTTGTTCTTGTTGGGCCATGTGCGTGGACCCCACCATGATGCATGTGTTGTATCCATGTCTTCCAACCAATTTCAAGGATCATTTTATGGCATGAGAAAAAGAATGAGTCAGATCTGAGGTTTTAGCGGACCCCACCATTGAAAATAGTGGGAACAGTGACATCCACCGTGTATGTATTATATCCAGACTGTCCCTCCATTTTTACACTGAAACCATCCATCTTTTGGTGATCCACACTGTCCGTCTGATGGACGATGGGCCAGCAGCCACAGCTGCTGCATCTCGGCTGCAGGTTCTGTGGGTCCCTCTGATGTATGTGTTACATCTAAACCATCCAACCATTTGACGAGAGACTTAAGGCTTGAGATAAAAATGAGGCAGATCGGTATGTCAGGTGGACCACACTACAGAAATAGTGGAGATTGAACGTCACCATTGAAACCCTTTTTGGGGCACAGAAGTTGTGAATCAGTATGATATTTGTTTTCTATTCAACTCAAGTCTTTGTGACCGTATGATCTGGTTGGATGGAAAATAAAATGGTGGGCCCCATGAATTTAAACGATGAAAATCATTAGCTCCACTGTTATTGTGGTATGGCGCAGATGATGCTTCTATGGGATTTATTTTTGGTAATGCTGTAAAATGACCTTTAATTGATGTGTGGGCCCTACCTTGATGTGATGTATGTTGGGCCCATTTGAGAGCCCCTTTATGATATATTTGAGGCCTATATGATGCGACCTAATTTAATGTATCTGAGGCCCACATAATGCAACCCGACTTGTTGTATATGAGGCCCATAGGTGCAACCCATTGTGATATATTTCTTGTCGTGCGAAGAGGGCCATCATAACATATTTCTAGCCCATTGGGTAAGGCCCATTGAGATGTATTTGAGGCCCATGGATTAAGGCCCCTTGTGATGTATTGAGGCCTATGGGTCGTGGCCCATTGAGATGTATTAATGGCCTATGTGTAGGGCCTACCTATTATGTATTTAAGGCCTGTGGAAGTAGCCCAATGTGATGTATTTATGGCCCTTGTGCTAAGGCCCATAGTGATATATATGCAGCCCACGAGTGAGGCCTGATGTGATGTAATTATGACCTATGATGATGTATATTAGGCCCTTATATGAGGACGTGGGCCCACTATATGTTTGGAACTATGAGGGCCACTCCTTGGGAGCAATGTTGGTTAAATGGCCACATTGATGGGCAATGATGGTTGAATGTCCACATTGTGACCTTCCCTTAGGCTTTAATAGGCCAATTCTGATTTTTGAGGCTGAGTACAGAGGCCGATTTCGATTCTGATTGTCGATGTCGATTGTGTAGGCCGATTTCGATTGTCGAAGTCGAGAATCGATTCTGATTTTGATTGTCGAGGTCGATTGTATAGGTCAATTCTGATTATCGAGGCCGAGTATCAAGGCCGATTCTGATTGTATAGGTCGATTCCGATTATCGAGGCTTATTGAATAGGTCGATTCTGATTATCGAGGCTGATTGTATAGGCCGATTCCAATTGTCGAGGCTGAGTATTGAGGCCGATTTCGATTGTCGAGGCCGATTGTATAGGCCGATTCCAATTGTCAAGGTTAAGTATGAAGGCCAATTTTGATTGTCGAGACTGATTGCATAGGCCGATTCCAATTGTCGAGGCCGAGTATCGAGGCTGATTCTGATTGTTAAGGCCGATTCCGATTGTCGAGGCCGAGTATTAAGAACGATTCTGATTGTTGAGGCCGATTGTATAGGCCGATTTTGACTGTCAAGGCTGATTGTTGAGACCGATATGATGTATATACGACCCATTTTTAAGGCCCAATGTGATGTATATGTAACCCATATTTGAGGCCCATTGTGATGTGTATTTAGCCCGTGTTTAAGGCATAATGTGATAAATATGAGGTCCACGTTATGAGGCCCATTGTGATGCATTTGAGGGCCATTGTGTTGTATATTAGGCTCATATGAGAGGCTCATCATAATGTGCATTACGCTCTTGAGTGAGGCCCATGGTATTATATATTTCGCCCTTGTGTGAGGCCATGGGTCCACTATATCTTAGGCTCTATGTGGACCATTCCTTGGGGGCAATGTTGGTTAAATGTCCACATTGTCGAGGCTGATTGTTGATGTCAGTTATTGAAACCAATTATGAGTATGTGATAGATATCATCATGATACATGCCATACGCATCATCTGCATGTTTATTGTGAGATGTGATTGACCCTTGCGTATGCCATAGTACGGATGGTTTATGAGACTCCCTGATAGGTGGAGTTATCCCACATGAGCACACAGTATACACAGGATTGATACATGATTGGACTACATGACTCATGCATCTTGCATTGTGTGATTGTGATTACTGTACGCTCTAGTGACATCAGGGCTCTGACCTCCATAAGTATGTCGTAGATGGTCAGATGGGACACCAAAAATGTTTAGTTCGAGCGTCTAGGCACTTTGGATGTCCGTGTATGAAAGTCACTAAACCTCCGAGGCAAGGAGATGCCCCAACGTCGAGACCGAGTGGATACATGAGCGCTCGAGTGCCGAATATCAGGAGGTCGCGTCTCTCACTATGTCTTGGTCGGTTCGGAGGGGGTGTAGCCTTACCCGCCCGAGCGTAAGGGCCATAGCTAGGTTGAGTTTGACCAGCTTATGAATGGGTCCGCTATCGATGTGCTAGGTATATATTGGCTGACTACTGGCCAGGCAGATGTGAGGTCTCATCCACTTGCATGGTCGCGCGTCAGTGGGAGGCGATTTACGTATAAAGTGTACTAGACCCCAGTGATGATCCCAGAGATGAATAGTACTGAATGTAGACTTATTTAGCAAGAGTTTTATATTTATTCATTCATTCACTATCCACTCAGGCTAGTGGTGCGCAACTATTTGTTACATGTACATTCGCAATGGCTAGGATTTCGGTTGGGGTGCGTAAGTAACCTGAGATCAGGAGTTTACCACATTGAGTCTGACTATTCAAATTAGGTATGAGACTAGTTTGGATAGAAGTCCCTTGTGATGGACCCCATAACCTGCGATACTACGTACTATCATCCTGACTTCAAACTCCAGCATGGTCATTCCATTCACACCACATATTACTTTACATCCACGGTATATGGCATTTTGAGTTATTATATTTATTCATTTATATGACCTAAATAAGGCTGATGGTATTCGTAGCTCTCACGAATTGCATATTGCATTACATCCTCAATATCTGAGATTTGGTTCATTATGTTTCCGCATTACATAGTCGATTTACATTACTTTCTCGGTATATGACATTAAATTGCTATGTCTTTTCAATGCATATCCTGGATGAGGTTGATGATATTCTTACGGACTTGTAGTATTTTTGCTTACTCTGATATCATATGATTCATGCCCGTAATTTTGATTTTGTATGATTAAGGCATTGTATTGAATGCTTAGCACTTATCTTGTGCATACACTTACACCATCCTCTAAGCTTTTTATAAGCTTATGCACGATAGATGCGTGCAGGTAACGGTAGGATGCAGTCGAGTTGGGGCAGAAATGTGTGGCAGAGATTCTAGAGATTTTATTATATGTATGTATCTCTTTTTCAGTATTGTACTTAAATGATTATATTAGTGAATAGGCGGTGATGATGTTGTTCTTATAATTTGGGTATACTTGTGATTATGCTTCTTATGAAACAAATTCATGTTGAAAATCCTCCTTACAGGATCCTAGGATCAGAATCTGGCGTAAGAGTGCTGGGAGCCGAGAATGGGGTATTACGGAGGCTGTCAGCACCAGATTCGACGATCGAGAAATTTGTGAGCTCGGTTTCTGAGTTTGGGGCGTGACAGAAGTTAGTATCAGAGCATCACTTATGAATACCTGAGGATGGCATCACATATCTGCTAATAGCTACCCTTCACTCTATGATTGTTCAGAACTTAGAATGGTTAGATCCTCGAGTTTGAATAACTTAGAGATTTTCTGATATAACTCTTCATCGTGTGTGCATTCAAGAGTGTTCAAGGATAATAGGCTCTTGTTTCATACTGTAGGACATGGCGTTTGAGAGAGCAAGCCAAGCGACTCCTCTGTCTAAGTCTATCACAACCCCGATAATACACGTGAGTACAAAACAACTTCAGCAGATGTTACAAACCATAACCACCATCCTTCAGGGGGAGGGTAGGCCACCCACTGTTTCACCAGCCTAGGCTGAGCAAGAGTACATGAGCACCCTTCTTCGAGAATTCCGATGGCTCGATCCCCTGCATTTCTGGGGTGAACCAGATCTGACTATAGCTGAGAGATGGCGCTCCAATGTAGAGAAGATTTTTGATACAATGGCATGTACGACACAGTAGCGGGTCCGATTGGCAGTATTTCTTCTCTAGGGTGAGGCCGAGCACTAGTGGACCTCCGTTACCCATGTTATAGGACTTGATTTTGTCTAGACATGGAAGGATTTTATTGATCGATTCGAGCAATAGTACTTCACCGACCACATTCGTCGTCAGAGAGCATTAGAGTTCGAGACTCTAGTGCAGGGGGACATGTCCGTGGCACGATACGTGTCCCGTTTTGTAGCACTGTTGAGGTTCGCGCTGCATTTAGTTGACGATGAGGGGTGGAAGGCCTGCCATTTTGAGAACGGCTTACGTTTTAGCCTCAGAAGTCGTGTCGTCAGACACATGCTCCCGACCTTTGAGTAGGTAGTTCAGAGGGCCCAGATTTATAAGGCAGAATGGATCGATTCGCAGAGGGTTTGTGACCACAGAGGAGACCAGAAGAGGAAGATCTCCTTTGGTAGTTTCCAGTAGTAGCAGCGTCGACGGCTGCAGAGGCACAAGAACTGTCCTTCCTTTCGATCTCCAGTAACACCTTTAACACCACTAAAGTGACCATTTATGGGCATTTGCTTCAGATGTGGTGAGATGAGGCATCGTAAGCATGAGTGCCCCCATTTTTAGCAGAAATGACCTCTTTGAGGGGGACATAGACCTCCTCAGCAGACCTAGGGCAGGTTTTATGTAGCTCTTCAAGACCCATAGTCGTCAGGAGTCACCAACAATTCGTGCAACCAGACATTAGGACCATCTTGTTATATTAGTCATTGGTGAGATGCTGAGGTTGCACGGTATCCTAGTTTCGATCATTTCTAATCCAAGATCTGAGGTTTAGTAGGGGTCACCACAGTGTTGGTGAGGCATCTTGGGAGCCCAAATTTGAGATTAGAGAGCACTATCCCTATCCTTATGCAAATAGATTGTGCCTTGACTTATATATGATGTTTCCTCTTCCCTTATCTGTTTTGTAAATTTCGAGGATAAAATTTTTATTTGGAGGGGAGAGTTGTAAGACCGGTATCATAGACTATAATGTTTCGTAGGCTTCCGCAGTCCTCCGGTCGAATTTCGGCAACCCTCAACCTGTATCCGATGTTTGCGCACGATCCTAAGCCGAGACCTGCATACCTAAGTCGGCTCGATCCGAAACTTATAGCCTAACAACCCCGCCGTCGCCACGGTTCCAACATCGTGTCTCGCACGTCGAGGTGATACCTAGGCTAGGAGACGTGGGCCTGGATTTAGTTCGAGGAAGCCTACAAAATAGTAAGGTCTATGATACGAGTCTTACACACACCGTCCAAACGGTGGGACCCACCTTACGTATGGGTTATATATCCAATCCATCCATCCAATAGACACCCCCTGGAACCACCATGATTCATATGTTTTATCCCAACCATCCATCCCACTTGCTGGGACGTGGACCCTATCCACATGGGACTCCCTGATGTATGCGTCATTCCCATGCTGTACATGGGCTAGGACGTAGGGTGCATATGATGTATATTCGTACCATCCATCCTCAATAAATGGGACCCACCTTAGTGTATATATTTTATATCCACCGTCCGTCTAGTTTGCTGGAGGATGCACTTCACTTTGATATATGTGTTTTATACTATCCATCCATTTATTTTGTGGAGTGGACCCATCTTAATGTGTCTATTGTATTTCAGCACTGTCCATTTGGACGTGATGTGGGGCCAATTATGATGTATATGTTTAGCCTGTACCATCTAACTTGTTGTACGTATTTCATCTATGTCGCCACTTATGCGGCCTACCTTGATGTGTGTATAGTAGGCACACTGTCCATTTGTAGGGGCCCATTTGATATGTCTAAGGCCCACCTTGATGTGTTGTATATGAAGCCCTTTGGCAATGCCCACTTGGTAAGGGCTAATGAGATGTGTTTTTCAGCCCATGTATTGTGTCCCAACTGACATATATGTGACACCATGTATTGCGGCCCATCATGATGCGTATTAGGCCCATGGGATACAACCCACCGTGACGTGTATTAGGACCACGTGATGCAGCCCTTTGTGATATATTTGGAGCCCATGGGTTAAGGTCCTTATGATATATTTGGGGCCCATGGGTCAAGGCCCATTCTGATGTATTTGAGGCCCATGGGATGTGGCCCTTTGTGATGTATATTAGGCCCGTGTCAGAGGCCCAACTTGCTATATTTACAGAGGTCCAACATGCTGTATTGTGACCATTTTGAGTTAAGCCTAATGCGATGCATATGTGGCCCATGAGTGAGGCCCATCGTGATGTATATTAGGCCCTTGTGTGAGGCCTTGGGCCCAATATATGTTTAGCCCTATGTGGTCCATTCCTTAGGGGCAACGTTGGTTAAATATCCACATTATAGAAGCCAATTCCATTTATCGAGGCCAATTCCAATTATCGAGGCTGATTCCAATTGTCAAGGCCGATTTCGATTGTCGAGACTGATTCTGATTGTCGGGGTCGATTAACGAGTCCAATTCCAATTATCGAGGCTGATTTCATTGCTAAGGGCAATTATCGAGACCCATATGATGTATATGCAGCCTGTAGTTGAGACCCATTATCATGTGTATTCGTCCTGTGTTTGAGGCCCAATGTGATGTATATACAGCCCATGTTTGAGGCCCAATTTGAAGTATATGCGGCCTGTATTTGAGGCCCATTAGGATGTGTATTTAGCCCATGTTTAAGGTCTTATGTTATGAATATGAGGTCTGTGTGATGAGGCCTATTGTGATGCATTTGAGGGCCAAGCGATGAAGCCCATTCTGATGTATATTAGGCCCATGTGAGAGGCTTATCGTGATGTGTATTAAGCTCTTAAGTAAGGCCCATGGTGTTGTATATTAGGCCCTTATATGAGGCCATGGGTACACTATACGTTAGGCTATATGTGGGCCATTCCTTAGGGGCAATGTCGGTTAAATGTCCACATTATCGAGGCTAATTGTTGATGTCAGTTATTAATACTGATTATGAGTATGTGACAGCATAGCATCATGATATATGCCCATATGCATCATCTACATATTTGTTATGAGATATTGTAACATCCCAGAAATCAGAGATCGGGTAGAAACCCAACTCCTGAGTTTCAGAACATCACTTATGCAACATAAATAATGATAAATGCATGTTATCTGTAGAATGGCATTAAACAAGATTGAGACTAAGCCAAAACAGCATATCATACTCCAGAGACAGTTAAATTAGCCAGTGGAAGACTGTGATAGTACGTATAACATATATAAACTGTTGTAAGTCTCCAGAGTGTGAACATGTTACTAGGTTACATACATGTATACTCCAAAAGTGAACAAAAAGAATATACATGAGTACTCTAAAAACATAAAATGACAAGTGTCAAGGCATCTAATCAACCTCCCTGTAATCCCGTCGATCAGAACACGGAGGAGAAGTCCTCCTCATCATCATATATGTCCAGCTCCGCTTCTCAAGCAGTGCCATCATCTGCAACTAAAATAGGGATTAGTGGGTGTCCGAAAATACCATCCCGTAACGTGGGAGTGAGTGATCAACTCAGTGGAATCATAGAGAAAAGATTAGCATGTTATCAAATCAATCACGCCATAATAGTAAAGCAATCAATCAAACATTCCTAGATACTGTTGTTAATGTATGCATGAAATGACATGATGAATGCCCTCACCACATACTCCCTCATATGGCACCATCTTACGCCCGCGGCATGCTTACGTTCCTCAGTGCTCCATATCTTCCAGGCACATGCAATGCGATATGGATAATGATTACTGGGTTGTTATTAGTCCTTTTCATACAGCAGGATTGGGAAACTAAGGTACCTTGCTTATATCAATCCCAACACAGATCCTGTCTAGGGTCGTCACTCCTAGAAATCACATACGATGTTATAGTTTGTAGGTCACTGTAAGGGGTGTCAGGGTTGTTTCTCGCACTCGTTGCACCGCTCCCCCATCACCTTATCAATACAGGCCTACTGTACTCTCGTCGCTATGGAAGGGTCGTCGCCTCCCGTAGACTCAGAATACGCTCGCGGTCACTACAAAGGGCTCGTCACCTGATCAGTGTAGGCCGACAGTAAGAATATAGTGTCTCATACCAACATAATCTGCTCACGAGTCAAATGTGCTCACTGGTCACTACGGGGAGGTTTGTGACCCCAGCGTAGGCCGACAGCTCGACCACGGTGTCCCATACCACCATGCCCGGCTCATGAGTCTTTATGGATCAAGGTACCATGGTTAACAGGGTTTCCAATGGTAAGTTCAGTACCTTAGGTTCAAGCAGTTATGACTCATACATGGTGAATATACAATGGCCAGTCAGGTTACTTGACGGGCTCGACTACTATGAGCGCATCTCAAGCTGAACGACATGAAGTGTATGAAACACTTCGTGTGGCCTAACCACTGCCGCCAACTCAAAACACGACTCGCATTCATCGACGCGTCCTTGTGGTAAATAGAAGCCAACCCCGAATTCAGTCCGTTACCGACTGCCCGAACTAGGTCATAGCCCCAAGCATTTGTACAACACATCAGTAAGCATATGAGAGTAATAAGAATGCATATAAACAATACAAGCATGTTGACACATGTTAAAACATGCAACATAAACAAATCCACCAACACATGCATTCCATATGCATAATGAACTCAGTTCATATAGCCATCATGTGGAAATCATATACATCAGCATAATACTTGAGAATTCAATCTCAAAACTATTTCACAACACCATTTACTCAATACATACTAATACAAACATTTATACAAACACTTAGTCTACACACTTTAGTCTACATATCGTATGTCGACCTAAAGTGCGCATTTGGGTGAATCTCTTCGCCAAACTGATCATGCACGCATTCCTAATATCCTAACACGACAAATAGCCATGGAAAACATTTTCACAAAATATGGATGTAAATAGTATTTCCTACAAATGACTAAAATGCCCTAAATCTCATATTTTCCATACATTTGTGAAACAGAAAACGGACAGCATGTTCTACATGTCAAACTACGCTCTCATCGAGAATCTACTATTAAACGACATTGAAAGCTTTGAAATCAGTCAATCAAAGCATCTAAAATCTACACCTTTTGTCATAGAAGTGTATCGATTCGAATCGAACGTGTACGCTTTGTCAACGGCGTTAAGGCGACCTATATCACAAGTTACATAAGCTACATCGCTACTTGCATCAAAGGATTCCCTAAAACAGCCATAGGTTAGGGTTTTCTTACCTAGAAATGAGTTGGAAATCACCGGGAAAGTGATTTGAACGCGTCACTTCGGTATGTGCAAAGGATGGAGCAATCGGCAGGAAGATCTCTCATAAGGTCTCCCACAATCTCTTCTCTCTCTCTCTCTCTAGCTAGGGTTTCTAGCAAATTCGGATGGGTGAGATATGTGAGGGTTTAAGGCCCTTATATAGCCTAAAATCTAACCAAAATAGACTTGGGACAAATGTATACTTAAGTCATAACCAAATCGGGGCTGTTCCGATCCAAAAGAGCATTTTGGGAGGTCCCTTGGCCGAACGCGGTCGGACTTAAGCTCCTGGTTACTGGATCTTTCTCACACCTAGTTTTCAGTCTGGTAGAGTTCGTAGATCGCACGTGGCGGACCAGTTCCAGTTCAAGTTCAGCGGTCATCGTATCTAAATCAGGTCTACAAGTCTCATGATATGAAAGAGACATTTTTCCTGATCTGAGGGTGAAATTTGGCTGAATTCTGACGGTCAGAATGCTTAATAATAACGCGCAAAGACTCGAGCTAGATTTGAATTAAAATTTCCAAATCTTTCCCCTTTCTTACTCTCTTCACTCCAAGCTCAATAAAATAGCCTCAGAACATTGGTTGGGCTTGATTTTCGAAACGATTGCCAAGTCCAGCTAAGCGGTCCTAACGGTCTGAGATTATAGATATCGGACTTTCGACACGCGGTCTAAATCTAATACGAAGTTTCAAAGGGTTCCTGAGAGCAAACGGGTTTAAAGTTTGATCCTAGGTTTTAGGGTAACATAGCGGTAACAATTTTAGAGGTTTTGGGTCTTACAGATCGTATTTAAAGTGATTGATGACAATTTCATAGGTAATCTAGTGTAGCGCTAGCTAAAACACATTAAATTTCTAAAGAATTCGGTTCTAAATGATTTCTCTGGCTTTGGAATCGGGTTCTGAGAGGTTACCAAGGTGTTATGGTTGACTCATTGCCTAAAGACGTCTAACTCCAGGTTGGTAAAAATTTGGAGTGTTACAGATATGGTTGACCATTGCATATGTCAATGGGTAGGTTGTTATGAGACTCCCTAATAGGCTGAGGTTATCTCACAAGTGCGCGCAATATGTGCAGGATTGATACATGACTGGATTGTATGATTCATGCATCTTGCATTGTGTGTTGTGATTACTGTACGCCCTAGCAGCATCAGTGCCTTAGCCTCCACAGGCATATCGTGAATGGCCAGATGGGACACCAGAAATCTGTTCTAGCATCGGGCTACCATAGATAGCCCTGGATGAAAATCTCTAAACCCTCTTGGTACCAGAGGGTGCCCCAACATCAAGACCAAGTAGATGCATGAGCGCCTGAGTACCAAATACCAGGAGGCCGAGTCTCCTAATGTGTCATAGTTGGTTGGGAGGGGGTGTGGCCTTACTCGCCTGAGGGTAGGGGACATAGCTAGGCGGAGTTTGACCAGCTCATGAATGGGTCCGCTATCGACGTGCCAGGTAGATATTAGCTAACTACTAGGTAGGCAGATAGTGAGGTCTCTTCCACTTGCATGGTCACGCATCAGTGGGTGATAATTTACATGTAGAGTGTACTCGACCCTGGTGATGATCCTAGAGATTAACAGTACTGATATGTGGACTTATTGGGCGAGAGTTACATACTCATTCATTCATTCACTATCCGCTCGAGCTGATGGTGCGTAACTATTTCTTACGTGTGCCTTCACAATGGCCAAGATTTTGATTGGGGTGCATAACTAACCTGAGATCAGGAGTTTACCATATTGAGTCTAACTATCTAAATTTAGGTATGAGACTAGTTTGGACAGAAGTCCTATGTGATGGACCTCATATCCTGCGATACTACATACTATTATCCTGACTTCATACTCCAGCATGGTCATTCCATTCGCACCACATATTACATTATACTCGCTGCATATGGCATTTTGGGTTACTATCTTTTTGTATTTATATTGCCTAGATACGACGGACGGTGTTCGTAAACTCGTCAGGAATTGCATATTGCATTGCATCTTCGGCATCTGATATTTGTCTCTTTATGACTTCTCATTTGCATAGTTGATTTATATTATGTACTCTGATATTGATTGACTCATGGACTTATCAGTATTTCTACTTACTCTGATATTGTATGATTTTTGATATTGAATGATTATGGCATTATATTGAATACTTGGCACTTAACTTGTCCACACACTTCCACCACCCTCTAGGCTTTTTATAAGCTTATGCACAATGGATGCATGCAGGTGGCGTTAGGTTATAGTAGTGTTGAGCTTGAAGCATGCAGCAGACATCTGGAGCTTTGATTTTTGATATATGTATTTTCCTTTCAGCATTGTATTCAAATAATTATATTAGTGGATATGTGATGATGATGTTGCCTTTGTGATTTAGGTAAACTTGTGGTTATGCTTCTTACGGGATAAATGTATGTTAAAAAATCCTCCTTGTAGGATCTCAGGATCAGAATATGGCGTATAGGCGCTGGGAGCTGAGAATGGGGTACTACGGAGGCTGTCGGCACCAGATTCGAAGATCGGGATTCTTGTGAGTCCAATCTCCGGGTTTGGGGCGTGATAAAAGTTAGTATCAGAGCATAACTTGGGAATACCTAAGAATAACATCACATATCTGCTGATAGCTACCTTACACTCTATGATTGTTGAGAACTTGGAATGGTTAGATCCCCGAGTTCGAATAACTTATAGATTTTCTGATATAGCTCCCTACCGTTGAGATTGTGAGGTTACTTAGCATTCCACCTTCGATCGTTTTGGATCTGAGGATTAGTGGGTTCATCATAGCGTTGATGACGCATCCTGAGAAGGCTAGGTTGAGATTAAAGAGCACTAATTCATCCTTTTATAGATTGATTATGCCTTAACATATATATTTGATGATGTTTCCTCTTCCCTAGTCTGTTCTGTAAATTTTAAGGACAAAATTTTTATTAAGAGGGGAGAGCTGTGAAGACCGTATTCTAGCCCGTATTGTTTCATAACATTCCATGGTCCTCCCTATCAAATTCCAGTGACCTGCGATCTGTTACCAGTGTTTGCACGATATCTGAGTCATGTCTCGTTTGACAGAGTCGGCTCGACTGGAAACTTGTACCCTTGCGACTGCACTGTCACCGCGGTTCTGATGTCGCGTATTACGCGTCGAGGCGATATCTAGGCCAGGAGATGTGGGCCCGCATTTAATTCGAGAAAAACGTCGTGTGTTACAAAAACTGAGGGAATCTCTACGACACATCATATCAATCTCATCAATCAAGTACACATCACTCTCATCACTCACACCCATCCCCAAGTACAACTACACATCCCTAAAGTCAACTGTCCCCATCACCCATCACTCACTCACCATCCCTTTCTCTCCTTACATCACACCTCTCTCTCATCTCTCTCTCATTTTTCCCAAGCAACCCAATGTCCATGGGAGAGAAGCTCTGTGTGTGGCTCACCTCCCTACCTCCCATCTCCAGCATCTTAGCTATCCAATCCTCATCTTTCTCCATTAAAGTTGGAGCTTTGGAGCTAAGGAGTCTAGAAGAAGCGAGAATGGTGGGTGAATCTTCATTATTTGTGGGTGTTTTATAAGCCTAGATTTCATATTTTGATGATAGGCCAAGTGAGGCCTATTGATTGATGTTATGGATCTCACTTTGGACCCTAGATGTGGCGATGACCCACCATGATTCACATGATCATTCCATGATGGGGCCATTCTCAATGGACCCCATTATGATGTTTACTTTTCTAAGTTTGAAAGAGGTCATCTAGACCTTCCATTTTGGTGGAGAAAGAATCTCCACCGTTAATTTTTTATTTAATGGGCCCACATGTATTGGGACCCACTCGATGTATGATTGAATGCATGAAAGCATCACACATGTCTCTTTGTCTCTCCCCCTCCTCTCCCTCTTTTTGTGTTTGATCATGGCCCACCTTGTGATATGTTTCACATCTTTGTCGTCGACCTAGTGGGCCCACCTAGAAGTCTGTTTAGGCGGGCCTACTTGGAGGAAATACACAAATATCCACTTATCCAAGGCTGGTAGGTCCCACAAGTGTGGACCCACCCCAATGCGAAGTGCATAGTGCCATGTGGGGCCCTACCTCACTGGAGGAAACCCAATCCGTGTAACGTCCAACCTCCCTGGACGCTGGAGGTTGGAAATGACAACAAAAATATTAGCTTGGTTCAAAAACTTTGGGTGGGCCACTCATGCAGGCCCCTCCTTAATGGTATGAATGTAATCCATACCATCCATCCCATCACCCAACTCATTTTAGGCGTTGAGCCGAAAAAAGAAGCTAATCTGACAACCAAGCGGGCCATACCATAGAAAATAGCTATATTGATTGTTAAAGACTGTTAGGATCCACTTTAATTTTTCTACATGCCGAAACATGTTGAATATTGGGCTCGTTTGGACTGACTTGAGCCATAGAATCGAATGGGTGGAGTGGGTCCACCTTATGCGGGCCCCATCTAGGAAAATCCCCAGAAAAATAGAAAAATTTTTAAAAATGTATATGGGACGTTGTTGCTATCAGCGTCCTTGCTGCTTGTTTGCAAGGTGGGATGGTGGGCCCCACCACAGGCCCCACTATGATGTATGTTGAACATCTTCACCGTGCATTTGATGGGTCCCCTTTAATCTGTGGGTCACCCCAAAAATCAGCCGTTCACGGCACACCATCTTAAATCATGTGAAGACATGCTTAACCTATAAATGCACTTGTTGTGAGGGCCACTGTGATGTTTGGGTCTTATCCACACCATCCAGATGGTTGGATGGTGAGACCCACCATTAATGTATTTATTCTATATCCATGTTGTCTATCTGGTGGACCACTGCAAAAATCAATGGAGATTAAACATCCACCATTAAAACCCTTTTTGGTCTATTGAAGCTTTGGACCTATATGAAATTTATTTTTCCTCTTAGTCCAGGTCTCTGTGACCTTATATGTAGATGGGATGGAAAATAAACATCATGATGGGCCCCACTTGGGACCCACTGATGAAAGTGTTTTACCCACACTGTCCCCACGTGTGGACCCACCTTGTGAAGTGGGACGGCTGATGTACCTCACTCTAGCTATACAGCTATTGTAGTAAAGTCAACAAGTTCTATGGAACCCACGTAGCTAGCAGTTGTTTTGAGGTTAGCAAGTTCTATGGGTCCCATTCCATGCCATCCATCTATTTTTCAGTTGGACCGTCCACCCATGTGGACCCTACCATGATGTATGTTTTGTATGCACACCATCCAGCAGTGGACGGTGGTGCCCATTATGTATGTGTTTCATATCCACACCATCCAAACAGTGGACCCACCTTACGTATGGGTTGTATATCTAGTCCGTCCATCCAATGGATGCTCCCTGGAACCACCATGAGTTATGTGTTTTATCCCAACCGTCCGTCCACTTGCTGAGACATGGACCCCATCCACGTGGGACTCCCTGATGTATGCGTCTTTCCCATGCTATACATGGGTTAGGAAGTGGGACCCACATGATGTATATTCGGACCATCCATCCTCAATAAATGGGACCCACCTTAGCGTATATATTCTATATCCACCGTCCGTCCAATTTACTGGATGGTGGACTCCACTTTGAGGTATGTGTTTTATACTATCCGTCCATCTATTTTCTGGGGTGGGACCCATCTTAATGTGTGTATTTCATTTCACCACCGTCCATCTGGACGTCCTATGGGGCCAACTGCAATGTATATGTTTGACCACCTACTGTGTATTCACAGGGTCCACCATGTTATACGTATTTCATTTATGCTGCCCATTTATGTGGCCCACCTTGATGTGTGTATAGTAGGCACACTGTCCATCTGTTAGGGCCCATTTGATATGTGCAAGGCCCACCTTGATGTGTTGTATACAAAGCCCATTGGCACGACCCACTTGGTAAGGCCTAATGAGATGTGTTTTTGGGCCCATGTATTGTGGCCCAACTGACATATATGTGACACCATGTATTGCGGTCCATCATGATGCGCATTAGGCCCATGTGATGTGGCCCACCATGACATGTATTAGGACCACGTGATGCAGCCCATTATGATGTATTTGGAGCTTATGGGTTAAGGCCCATTGTGATGTATTCAAGGCCCATAGGTTGAGGCCCATTGAGATGTATTTGGGGCCCATTGTGATATATTTGGGGCTCATGGGTCAAGGCCCATTGTGATGAATTTGAGGCTCATGAAATGTGGCCCTTTGTGATGTATATTAGTCCCGTGTCAGAGGCCCAACTTGCTATATTTGGGGAGGCCCAACATGATGTGCTGCAACCCATTTGAGTGAGGCCCAATGCGATGCATATGTGGCCCATGAGCGAGGCCCATCGTGATGTATATTAGCTCTTGTGTGAGGTCATGGGCCCACTATACATTTGGCCCTATGTGAGCCATTCCTTGGGAGCAATGTCGGTTAAATGTCCACATTGTCGAGGCCAATTTTTGAGGCCGATTCCATTTGTTGAAGCCAATTTCGATTGTCAAGGCCGATTCCGATTATCGAGACTAATTGTGATTGTCGGGGCCGATTAACGATGTCGTTCTGATTATCGAGGTCGATTTGATTATCGAGGCCAATTGTCGAGGCCGATTTTGATTGCTGAGGGCAATTGTTGAGACCCATATGATGTATATGCGGCCCATAGTTGAGACCCATTGTCATGTGTATTCATCCTGTGTTTGAGGTCCAATGTGATGTATATGCAACCCGTGTTTGAGGCCTAATGTGATGTATATGTGGCCCATATTTGAGGCTCGTTGGGATGTGTATTCAGCCCGTTTTTAAGGCTCAATGTGATAAATATGAGGTCTATGTGATGAGGCCCATTGTGATGCATTTGAGGGCCAAGCGATGAAGCCCATTGTGATGCATATTAGGCCCATGTGAGAGGCTATCTTGATGTGTATTAAGCTCTTGTGTAATGTTCTTGGTGTTGTATATTAGGCCCTTGTGTGAGGCCATGGGTCCACTATATGTTAGGCTCTATGTGGGCCATTCCTTGGGGGCAATATTGGTTAAATGTCCACATTATTGAGGCCGATTGTTAATACCGATTATTAATACTGATTATGAGTATGTGACAGCATAACATCATAATACATGCCCATACTTATCATCTGCATGTTTGTTATGAGATATGGTTGACCATTGCATATGTCATTGGGAAGGTTGTTATGAGACTCCCTGATAGGAAGAGATTATCTCACATGAGTGCACGGTATGTACAGGATTAATGCATGACTAGATTGTATGATTCATGCATCTTGCATTATGTGTTGTTATTACTATACAACCTAGCGACATCAGGGCCGTAGCCTCCACAAGCATATCATTGATGGACAGATGGGATACCAGAAATTTATTCTAGTATCGTGCTCCCATAAATAGCCTTAAGTGAAAATCTCTAAACCCTGTTGGTACCAGAGGATGCCCCAACATCGAGACCGAGTGGATACATAAGTGCCCAAGTACCAAATAATAGGAGGCCGCCTCTCTCACTATGCCATGGTCGGTTGGGAGGGGGTGTGGCCTTACCCGCCTGAGGGTATGGGACATAGTTAGGCTGAGTTTAACCAGCTCATGAATAGGTCTGTTATCGACATGCCGGGTAAATATTGGTTGTCTACTAGGCAGGCAGATAATGAGGTCTCTTCCACTTGCATGGTCACGCGTCAGTGGTCGACGATTTGCATGTAGAGTGTACTAGACCCCGGTGATGATCGTAGAGATTAACAGTACTAATATGTGAACTTATTGGGCAGGAATTACATATTCATTCATTCATTCACTATCCACTCGGGCTGATGGTGCGCAACTATTTCTTATGTATGCCTTCGCAATGGTCAGGATTTTGGTTTGGGCATGCGACTAACCTGATATCAGGAGTTTACCACATTGAGTCTGACTATTTAAATTTAGGTATGAGACTGATTTGGATAGAAGTCTCTTGTGATGGACCCCATATCATGCGATACTACGTACTATCATCCTGACTGCACACTCCAGCATGGTAATTCCATTCACACCACATATTGTATTACACCCGCAGCATATGACATTTTGGGTTGCTATATTTTTGCAATTATATGGCCTAGATATGGCGGACGGTTTTTACATTACATCTTTAGCATCTAATATTTGTCTCTTTATGACTTCTCATTTGTATAGCTGATCTGTATTGTATATTCTAATATTGATCGACTCATGGACTTGTTAGTATTTTCGCTTACTCTAATATCGTATGATTCATGATCATACCAGTATTTCTAATATTATATGATTATGACATTGTATTGAATACTTGGTACTTACCTTGTCCACCCACTTCCACCAGCCTCTAAGCTTTCTATAAGCTTATGCATGATAGATGCATGCAGGTGGTGTTAGGTTGCAGTAACGTTGAGCTTAGAGCATGCAGCGGACCTCTTGAGCTTTGATTTTCGATATATGTATTTCTCTTTTAGTAATGAATTCAAATGATTATATTAGTAGATATGTGATGATGATGTTGCCTTTGTGATTTAGGTAAACGTATAGTTATATTTCTTACGAGATAAATGTATGTTGGAAAATCCTCCTTGTAGGATCCAAGGATCGAAATCTGGCGTATGGTCTCTGGGAGCCAAGAATGGAGTACTACGGAGGCTGTCGGCACTGGATTCGGTGATCAGTATTCCTGTGAGTCTGATCTCTGAGTTTGGGGTGTGATAGGAAGTTTCTTTTATTCCGGGGGATTGTGGCACCATTATACAGTACTTGAGTTATTTCACCCCTAACTCCGAGATGATTGAGAGAACGATTAGTTGGAGGAGTTTGTATTACTCTTAGGTGCAATAGTTGACTCAGCACCAAAGGAGTAACCTCCTTGGTTTGGTTCATAAAGTTAATGCTGATTAATGGAGGATCATCATGAGTGTGATGACAAGAATTTAAGAATTGATGAATGAGGTCGACTGAACCTCTTCTCCAAAGTATAGTAAGTTTTCCCACCCTATTGATCCTAAGTAGAGATCAATCCCATATGGTTCGATGAGTAGGGATCTAATCAATCTGTCAAAGATTGTTTTGTTTGACATAGCCATTTCGGTGGGGTTGGAATAAGGAGAGTGACACATGTTATTTCATCTATTGGAGTGTTCTCCTTTTACAGGAGCCTTGCTTTTTTCTTTAACCATTGTTGTATTATAATCATATATTGGAAATATTAATAGAAGATCTTAACAGTACGCATATCAAATTTCATATTTTTCAGATATACCAAGAGAAGCAGATGGACTATTTCAATAGAAATTTAAAATATACATATGCAAGTGCAGATAAATTTATCTTCCAAAATAAGTTTCCAGCTGAAGTATACTAAATGCAAAACAAAAAGAAGGTGTTAGAGACTTCTAATTTCCTTGGAAAGTCGGTTATCAAGGAAACGATTAGTTGATGCATCAATATCAAAATAAGTATCCAGCAGAAAGATGAACAAAAATACACATATAAAAACAATCCTAATACATAGTAAATCTTAAGAAGATCTATCCATAGCATCTTCTTTAGGGCATGACAAATGAGCCACAATCTATTCCACTGACTGTTGGAGTGAGTAGACCTTTTCTTCCAATGACTTCATCATTTCACCAAGCTTTGATTGATCCTCCCAAAGTTGCATGAGATCATTCTTCTAAGGAGTAGAGGTTGTAGGAGTTGAAGTTGGTGACTGAGCATCTAGGTCTTCTTTAACCATATCATCTTCCTTCCTCAAAAGCTCTTCTTCTGCAAATATTAAGACCTTTATTTCATTCTCAGAAGAGAGATTCATTTTCCTGATACTATTCTCATTAATTTCTAGAGCTGAAATGGATTCTCCTTCAGGCACCCTGAATCCACATTAATGAGCAATCTTGCATAGCAAATGGCCGAAAGGTATTGCTGTGAAGTTAGACTCAAGACTCGAAACTATTTCATCATATATTTAGGTAGGTAGACACAATGGCTCCCCTTTATCAATGTGATATAGGGTCTCCACCATGAATGGTGTAACCTCAGTATGATTTTCGTATCTAGGATAGATGTTGAAAATGCAAATCAAGTGCAGTATATGATAATCATTTGACATATTCGTGGCTTGTAATGTGTTCCCATGATGCAAGGGACATTCTTCCCATTGTAAAATTTTTTTGTCCAAACAGCTCTTTTTGCTTCAGTGGATAGGTTTAATTCAGTGGGTTGTTTGGAAGACAATGGTATACCTATAAGGGTTGAAATGTAATATGGGGTGATTTTGACTGTACAACCATCGAAGTTAACTTCAAGACCCTTAGATAGAGAGAAATGAGACCAGAATGATCGAATTAGGATTTCGCTCACTGGCCCTCCAAATGACAAAACTTGCAGCCATCCTAGTCATGAAAGAATTTCCTGTACTTTAAAATTTTCAAGACATTTCACATTTACTTTTCTTTCACATAAAATTTTTCTCTTCAAAAATCTAGCTACAATGGGACTGAAGGAATCAGGATTTGAAGAAGACAAAGGTCTAGATTATTGGTTAGAAGATCGTCCACGCTTTGGAACACAGAGCTTTTACCTAGTTCCGGTTAAACCTTCAGTGTCATGCTTCCTCCTAGATCTGTTATCTCTAGGCGATGATGGCTCCATTTGGAAAGATTGAGTAAAATGAAGAAAGGACCTATCAAGAGAAGACAACCCTAAAACAAATGAACCTATTTTTAAACGTATTGAGAAAGCACTAGAAAGTACCTTGGTTTTTGCTTTGTACAGCCCTCCAACCGGACTTGAGAAGAAACACATGAAGTCACAATTTAAATAGAAGTGAGTAGTAAGGGTTTTTTAAACACTTTGACATGGCTCAATTTCAGTAGCACCGATAATAGGTTCGGTTTTATTAAAAATATCCCTGAGCTTCAGAATTTGCTACACATGTTTCCTAGTATACATTGTTTTTATTAAATGATTAGAATGAATTCAAAAGTATTTAGAGGCCAGGAATCCTCAGATTTATCAATTCGGCCAATTAATAGGCTTAATCCTTTAATTTGACTCTGATGTTCATATGAGAGGCATGCTCCTCAGATGTAACAAGTTTAGCTCAAGTCGACCTCTGAGGTTGTTTTTTAGTGTCTTTAAGAGGAGGATATGATGTGAGCCAATAAATAGCACACTTAGCTTTCATCCTTTATATTTATGTGTTTTTCTTCTATTTTGTTTTTTAGATTAGGAATGACTGCAGTTGTAGATGTCATAAGTATTTTTAGTGACTTTTGGTCATCTTTGAAAGTGCCCTAGTTTGTCAATTAGTGTGAGTGATGAGTCAACTAGACAGAAAAGCTCCATAAGAAGATCAATCAACTGTTTGCCTCAATCAGATGTGTGCCGAACTCGCCACAAGTAAATCTAAGCCTCACATCCCATATCCCAAAACACCAGGTATATAAAACCCATAAAATTGGTTAGAACATCATAGGGTTTTTGGGTTAGAAAACTTTTTTACAAAATCACAAAATCTATAAGTTTTCTACCTCTGTCGATTTATCGATATCAGGTTCGATAAAATCGAGTAGTGCTGTCGATGTCCTCGATGATCAATCAATACCATCGAAATGAGGAAAAAAGATGACCAGCAACCACATATTCATCTAAATAAAAATTATCGATGTATTGATACCCTTATCGATATCATAGATATTTGAAACTCGAGTTTATCAACGTAGACTCGATATATTCGACAGCAGATTATTTGTGTCTCTATTTTTATAAGAAAATCATATAAACCTTTGATATATCGATGTGCTCCTCGTTATTCTCAAAATTTAAAAATCGATGATATTGGAAGGCTTTCGATGATATCAGTCTTAGACACAAATTTTCAACAATATATTTCAAGTGGTTTTTATTTCTGATCAAGGGTCACTCGATGAATATCGATGATCTTGAGGCCAGATCAATTACATCGAGAAGGACATAACTGTCCAGCAAGCTTACTGATAAAATCTTTTGATTTATCGATACATCGACACGACCTTCGATATCATCGACATTCAAATTTTGATGATATCGAGTGTACCTCAATCATATCTTTTAACCTGAAATATTTTAAAGGAAGTCTCTCTCATTTTTAAATGTCGAGAAATTGATACGGGTATCGATAATATCAGAGTTTGAAATCCGATGACATTGACGCATGTTTTAATTTCCTCGACCAATTGGCAAAAGGTTTCAAAAGCATATGACATTTGAGTTTGTATCATCGAGTGGCCAGTCGATGCAATCAAGAGTATATGCTCGATGATATCGACCCTACTTGATGATATCAAACTCTATCATAAATGTGATCATTTTATATCCATTGAAACTTTTTGCCTATATATAGAGAGCTTGTCTTTAGTTAGTGGTAAAGAAAGAAGAGAGTGCTTTTGAGTGTTTAACCTTAGATCATTTACCCAAAGCCCTTTCTCTCAAGGGAGTTCATCCTCCAATCCACCCTCATCATTGATATTCAATAGAGTGGATTGGGGAATGAACTTCTTCATTCAAGGATCCTCCAGCTACCACCTGAATGGCAAATCATTAAGCTGGGATGCCTTGAATGCATAGATAATTGGAATCACTCTATCTCCTTTATAGGAAAATATTTGAGAGTATGATTCCATCATAACCTTGACCCAACTCATTACCATGCATTGGTATATCTTCTAAGTTGTGGTTCAAGAAAGCAGAAAACTCTTCATCAACAAAGGAGGAGATCTTCGACAACGAGCTAAAAGGGACTCATCTGTTTATTTATAACTTATCAAAGTTCCGAGGACCCTTGTGATTATTCTTTTGTAAGATTAGGTCTAAGGTGTTTCTCACCCCTTGCAAGTCCTCAAGGAGGCCTCCAGCGGGAGTGTACGTGGTGGGTGCGTTGTGTCGACCCTTGCTCTGTGGAGAGCATAAACAGTTAGGGTCTTATGGAAGATCTTTGGCCAGCATGCCTAAAAGTGGGTGCGTTGTTTTGACCCTTGCTCGTGAGAGCATAAACAGTTAGGCTAGGTGTAGGTTGTAAAGGTTAAAGGTGAACCTGATTTAAAACCTTGGGTTTGGGGTGAACCGTGGGAAACCTCCTTAGTGAAATCCTGTACACTCGAGGGTTAAGTGCAGTTACCGGGAGTGGAGTAGACAAGTAGTTGAACTACTATAAAAATGATTGTGTTTGAGATTACTATTGTCTTTCATTTGTTTATATGATTTCCTTTAATATTTTCATATCTGATTATCTGAGATCACACCCCTCACACACACTCATAGTCATGTCCATCATAAACTAGTTTGCACATTGTTCATCTCTCAAATAGTTTGTGATTGGATCCTCTACCAGGCTTGGAAGCCAGTAGAGTTACTCTTGAGTAATCTTAATATATGCTTGCTGTTAGGATTAGAGTGATAGGATTTTAAATTATCATAAAATTGTTAAAAAGTCCTATTCACCCCCCTATAGGACATATTGGCATATTCCTACTTCAACTAAAGCAGTTTTTACTGCAATTTCAATCTTCACTTTCGAATTCACTGTTTTTAGAATTAGATTCATTTGTGTCATCTCATGCTACGGCCATCGCTTTTCCTTTTGATTTCTTTAATGGACACTCAGTGGATATATGTCCATATTTTTAACAAGTATAGCATTGGAGTTCTTTGGACTTCCTAAAGGTTTTACCTATTTAATGTTTGTGGTTTAGTTGAACTCCTTTGTTATTGAATGGTCTCCCACGGTTTTTGTTGAATTTTTTTTGAATCGTTGGGCAAATAGTGCCACTTCCTTATCATCATATTTATCCTCATTTTTTACTTCTTCCTCAATTACATTCATATTTTTAGCAATTTTGAGTGCATTATTTTTAGTTTTTGTTGAATGTTTGAAATGTAGTTCAAAGGTTTGTAGGAAACCTACCAGTTCTTCTACTTTCATTTCTTCTATATTTATATACTCTTCTATAGTAGTGACCTTAGAGTTATAGCATTCCGGTAGGGATCTCAAAATTTTTCTACAATTTTGGTACCAAAATTCTCTCTCCATGTCCACCCATGGAGTTGCATATGTTATTCAATTTTATGAAAAACTCCATGAATGTCTCATCTTCTTCCATCTTTATGTTTTCAAATTGAGATGTTAGAAGTTGAAGCTTTGACATTTTCACCGTATTGGTTCCTTCATGGGTAGTTTCTAATAACTCTCATGTTGCCTTGGAGTTTACACACATGCTTATCTGATGAAATACTTCTTGTGAAACTCTGTAGCAGATTGCATTCATGTCTTTGGCTTCACACATCCTTACATCTTTGTCATACTGGGTCCACTTAGCCTTTGGTTTGGGTTTGGCGATCCTCGAGAATAATTTGTTCTGTTGATGCAGTATATCCATTTTCGACAATCTCCCAAACATCATCATCTAACGCCTGAAGAAAATATATTATTCTATCCTTCCAATATGCATAGTTTGTTCCATTAAAGATGGGTGGTCATGAGATGGATGGTCCCTCTCCTTTGCCCATAATTCTTTCTTCAATCAAGAATTTTCTCTAGGTTATGAAACCCTTTTTAGAGGAATCATGTTCTGATACCAATTGAAATTGCGATTTACACTACTAATACTGAAGAGTGAATATGAGCCAATGTCCTAGAGGGGGGTGAATAGGACTTTTCAATTATTTCTACCTATTTGAAAAATTGATTGCCTATCTTAAATGATCATTCAATTTTAAAGATAGTAAGGCAATATAACTCTAATAGGTTTCAAGTTAGTTAGCGGATCCAATCACAAAGGCTATTAAAGATATGAAAATATAATACCTAGCTTAGTGTTATGATCTTGTGTGTGGAATGTGCTTCCTGTCAATGAATAATATTCATTCAATCATGTATACAAATTTAAACATTTAAGCATATATAAGCATGATTTAAATAGATAAGCAAATGAACATTCCAAAGACAAGCAGTTATAGTGGTTTGGCTACGTGCCTACTCCACTCCCAGCATCGACACTCAATCCCAAAGTGCACCAGATTTCACTATCAATGGTTTTAAACAGGTTCACCAATAACCTTTAGGGAGTGTTTGGGCAGTGGGATTAGAAGGGATTAGGTGGGATGGGATTCATCTGGTCCTGTGCCAATTCCACTCCATGTTTGGGAAGAATGGAAAAGCTTGGAATTAGATTAAATGGAATTGCATTAGGTCCTGTGCCAATTTCACTCAATGTTAGCAAGTTGTGTAGGTCTCACCATGATGTGTGGGCTATATCCACACTGTCCACCCATTTTTCAAGATTATTTTAGAGCATGGGCCAAAAAATTAGGTAAATCTAAAGCTCAAGTGGACCCTACCATAGAAAGCAACGGGGATTGAATACTTACCGTTGAAAAATTCTTTGGGGCCACATATGTTTTGGATCTGCCTCATTTTTAGGCCCATACCATAAAATGAGATTACAAAACAAATGAACAATTTAGATATAACACATGTGTGTTATTCTCAGTAATTTCAAATAATGGTGTGTATATCCATTCAATGTACTACCATATTACCAACAAAGCATGGCATTAATCTTATCCCATGGCAACAGGGGACAATCCCTACCTTGGGTAATAATTATGTTTTCTGAATGCCATCCCACCTAATCCCTTTTAATCCCACTACCCAAACACACCATTATAGTCCTACATTAAGGACACAATTTATGCCCATCGCAAGAGCAAAGGTCCTACACCTAGAACTTACGTTTAGGCCCACCAGCGAAGGTTCCACACAAGGCACCTACAGTTTAGGCCCACCGTCCAAGGTCCCACACAAGGCACCCACGTTTAGGCTCATCGGCCAAGGTCCCACACAAGACACCTACCTTTAGGCCCACTAGCCAAGGTCCCACACTAGGAACCTAATTGAGTTTGTTTATAGCAAACTTGTAACACCCCGAATTTTGGCCAATTTGAGATTTGACGTTCTTAGGCAATGGGTCAATTAAAACACCTGGAAAATTGCTTAGAAACCAATTCCATAGCCAAAGAAACCACTTAGAATCAATTCCTTTAGAAAATATGACTAAGTTAGCTAGTGCAACGTTAGAATAGCTGGGAAATGGTCCCTAATCACTTTAAATACGTTCTACAAGGCCCAAAGCCAGTGGAACCAAGGGTGCTATAATGCTCTAAAGCCTCGGATCAAACTCTAAGCCGGTTTATTCTCGGGACCTCCTTGAAACTTTGTATTGGATCTAGACCGCGCGTCGTAAGTCAGATGCCTACCATCTTAGACCGTTATGACCACTTAGCTGGGCTTGGCAATCGTTTCAAATATCAAGTCCAACTGACGATCACAGGCTATTTCATTGAGCCCGGACCGAAGAGAGTGTGAATAGGGACATAGTTGGAATTTCAAATTCAAATCTGGCACACAAATTTGACGCATCAGTATTAAGCATTCTGACCGTCAGAATACAGCCAAATTACACCCTTGGATCAGGAAAAATTTCTATTACATATCACGAGACTTATAGGCCTGATCTTGGTGCGGTGACCGTTAAACTGAAACTGGGCCGCCACGTGCGATCTGGGAACCCAACCGGTCTGAAAACTGGATGTGTGCTAGATCCAGTATGCATGAGCTTAAGTCCGACCGCATTTGGCCAGGGGACCTTCAGAAATGCCCTTTTGGACCGAAACGGCCCCGATTTGGTTAGGCACCAAGTAAACATTGTTCCCAAGCCTATTTTGGGCATGTTGTAAGCTATAAAAGGGGTTGAAACCCTCACTCCTCTCTCCCATCCGAATTTGAGAGAAGCCCTAGCTTGGGAGAGGGAAAGAAAAGTGAGAGATTGTGAGAGAGTGGGGGAGTTCTTCCTGCCACTTGTACTACGCGTTGTACGTGCTTAAGCAACACACCTCTACCGCTTTCCCGGCGATTCCACCGCCATCCTAGGTAAGTAAAAACCCTAAATAGTTGTTGATTTGAGTTTCCCTTATTTCTATAGCGATGTAGCTTATGGATCTTGTGTATTAGGCTCCTTATTCGCCGTAGACGAGGCGTATACGCTCCGTTTCAATTCCCGAGTCTACAAGACATAAGGTGCGGATATTAGACGCTTTGATTGACTGTTTTCAAAGCTTTCAATGTCGTTTAATAGTAGATTCTTGACGGCAATGCCGTTTGACATGTACAACATGCTCTCCGTTTCCTGTTTCGTAAATTAACGAAGAATATGAGATTTAGGGCATTTTAGTCATTTGTAGGAAGTACCGTTTACATTCATATTTTGCTGATGTGATTGACATGGTTTGTTGTCGCATTAGGAAGTTAGGAATGCGTGCATAATTAGTTTGGCGAAGAGATTCGCCTAGTTGCGCACTTTGGGTCGACATACTATATGTAGACTCAAGTGTGTAGTGTATGTGTTTGTATAAATGCTTGTATTAGTATGTATTGAATTAAATGATGTTATTTGATAGTTTGTGATTGATTTTTCAATTATTATGCCGACCTAAATGATTTTCTACATGTTGACAAAATGCATGATTTCATTACATGCATGGAATGTATGTGCTTGAGGATTTGCTTAAGTTGAATATGCATGGGAAGTATGCCTTGAAGATTTGCTTAAGTTGAATGTTATAACATGTGCTAACATGCTCACATGATGTATTTCAATTCCAATACCTTTGTATAGTGTTAATGTAATTCCATAGATGTGTGGGACTTGACTTAGTCCAGGCAGTCGGTAACCGAGCGAATTCGTGGCTGACTGGTCATAGCCACGAACGACGCGTCGATGAATGTGATTCGTGTTGAGAGTTGGCGGCAGTGGTTAGGCCACGCGAAGTGTTTTACGCACTTCATGTCGTTCGACTTGAGATGCGATCGCGCTAGTCGAGCCCGTCAAGTAACCCGACTGGCCGATGTTTGTTCACCTTATATGTATCATAACTGCTTGAACCTAGGGTACTGAACTTACCATTGTAAACCCTATTAACCGTGGTACCTTGATCCACGAAGACTCATGAGCCGGGCATGGTGGTATGGGACACCGTGGTCGAGCTGTCGGCCTACGCTGGGGCCACAAACCTCCCCGTAGTGACCAGTGAGCACCTAGACTCGTGAGCAGATTATGGTGGTATGGGACACTATATTCTAGCTGTCGGCCTACACTGATCAGGCGACGAGCCCTTTGTAGTGACCGCGAGCGTATTCTGAGTCCACGGGAGGCGACGACCCTTCCGTGCAGTAGAGTACAGTAGGCCTGTATTGATAAGGTGATGGGGGAGCGGTGCAACGAGTGCGAGCAACAGCCCTGGCAGCCCTTGCAGTGACCTACGAAATATACATCGTATGAGATTTCTAGGAGTGACGACCCTAGACAGGATCCGTGTTGGGATTGATACAAGGGAAGTACCTTAGTTTCCCAATCCTGCTGTTTGAATGGACTAATAACAACTTGGTAATCATATCACCATAGCATTGCATGTGCCTGGAAGATGTGGAGCACTCTAGGGAGTGTGGCATGCCGCGGTCGTAAGATGTTGCCGCATGAGGGTGATCGTCGGTGAGGGCATACATCACGTCATGTCATAATTGCATTAACAACAGTATTAGGGATGTTTGAATTACTGCTTTACTATTATCGCATGATTGATTTGATAACATGTTAATCTTTGCTCTATTATTCCACTGAGTTAGCTACTCACTCCCACGTTACGGGACGGTGTTCCTGGACACCCACCAGACCTTTTTGTGATTGCAGATGATGGCGCGGCCTGTGAGGCGGAGCCGGACTTGATGATGATGAGGAGGATCCCTCCTTTATGCGTGTTCTGATCGACGGGATTACAGGGAGGTTGATTAGATACTTTGACATTTGTCATTTTATATTTTTAGCGCACTCATGTATATTCGTTTCATCTACTTTTGGAGTATACATGTATGTGTATAACCTGGTAACATGTTCACACTCTGGAGACATACAACAGTTTATATATGTTATACATACTATTACAGACTTCCGCTGGTTAATTTAACTGTCTCTGGAGTATGATATGCTGTTCTGGCTTAATTTCACTCATGTTTAATACATTATCACAGACAACATTCAATCATACATATCTATGTTGCATAAATAACATTTTGGAACTCGGGAGTTGGGTTTTTGCTCGACCCCCCGATTTTCAGGATGTTACAAAACTCTTAGCCTCAATCCTACACGAGGAGAGAGACTAAACTTTTGAACTCTTATAATGACACTTATCGGATTAAGTTCTCTCTTGAAGCTTGTCTCAGGTTGCTAGATCTTCGTGCTCTCGAGCTTGAATCAGCTTCTCGATCCTCCCCCGATCGCGTACCTTAGATTTACCTGTTAGCTCAGCTTTACTATCAAGAACCTTGCATAAGATGTACCTAGAAGGTGACCAAGGTTATGGGAGTTGGTTGAATCTCCTATCTGGGATAATGAGTAGATTTCCTAAGGGAATCAACCTATAGATGCTATAGAGTATCAAAGAACCAAGGATTTTTCTATTGGTTTGGTCTTTAAACTCTAAAGAAGGCACGAGTTCATGTTCTTCATTGAATAGGAGCTTTGAATGCTCATAGAAGTGAAAGATCATAATGAAGAGAACATGAACTCGTGTGGATAGAGTCTAAATGGGCTAGGATAAGCTTGGGGTACACTAGAGACTCTATGGTGCCTATTTCCACTAATTTTGCAAGTTTCTACAAGCCACTTTTATAAATAAAAACTTCCAACGGATATAAAATAGCTATAAAATGGTTAGTTTACGATGATACCGAAGTGAAGTTTGGTATTACTGAACTTGCATCGGTGGTGCCAAAATATCATTCGGTAGTACCTAATTAATCCCTCAAGTTGTTGTTCAAAATATGTCCATTTCGGTGGCACTGAACATTGTTCGTTGGTGGCAGTCGGTGTCATCAAATTATCCAGTCAGTGATACCGAATTAACATTGTAAGCTTGCTGGACAGTTTTAAGCACCTTCGGTGATACCGAATATGACAATCGGTGACACCTTCCTTATTGAAGGTGAAAATTTTTTCCTATTTTTATCTTTTTAATCATTCAATAACTTGGGATATGCAAAAGCTAATACTATAGGATAAAATATGAACTTGAGATTGGCTTAGAATAGATGTCTTAGGTAGGTATTCTAATTTGGGTTGAGATCATCTATTTGCAAGGTCAATATTGTAGAAGCAGTTCTTCGTCTTCAATATGGCTTTGATGCTTCTGATCCTGTTGCGTTGTCGGTCTTCAATTACTAAGAACTTATCTGACTATAAGACACAACTAGTCACGTAATTGACAAATATGGGTGAAAATAAATGCACTAACAGGCTTTTCCTTAAGCACAAATTTATCCAATCAAGGCCTGCCAATTTCTTAAAAATCTGAATCTTCCAATTTATCCACTTCCATCCATCACAACGCAAATTTGGACCACACTTTGGTCTTATATGACTTCGAGGATATACAAAATTTAGGCTCCGATCTATGATCTCATGCCGTTAAAGGTTGAAGCCAGTTTCTTCCTTTTGGTACAAAAAATGAAATTTTATATTTAGGCTTTTTCCCATCATGATCAACCACCAAATTTTATGTAACCGTTTGTCTATCCTGACTACACATTTTTCTAAAATTGGGCCATGATTATTAACTGTGAACCATTAATTGAAATCAAGTTTGTTTTGGCACCTGTTAGGAGAATTTTCAAGATAAGTTAATCTAAATTTCAGATCACTAAGAAAATCATATACCCCGGCTCTATTCGACGACCCTGACACAATGGATGAATTAGATTTAAAGAAAGATCATCAGAAAAGGAAGGAAAAACCCAATCTAAGTGGGATGTGAAACACACCCCTCTCACACGTCCACTCTGTTTAAAAAGGAGTGTGCATTCCCCTCTCCTCTCACACGCCCAATCTCCCAACACTCAAGGAGAAAGAGAGAGTGGAGAGAGAGAGAGAGAAGGAGAAGCTTTCCTACATGAATATCTACCTAGGATTTAGATCTAAGGCTAAGGTGAGGGATTCCTTTAAACTTACAGTAATTTAAGTTGATATGCTTTATCTTGTCTTTTACATGTTATTCTTTCATGTTATTAAGATTCTCTCCTTGCAATTGTTTAATTTACCACCAAAAATTATTTATCCTACATGGATATCTACCTACAGTTTAGATCTAAGGCTAACGTGAGGGATTCCTTTAAACTTACAGTAATTTATGTTGATATGCTTTATCTTACCTTTTACATGTTATTAAGATTTTCTCCCTGCATTTGTTTAATTTATCACCAACAATTATTTATCCTTTAGGAATTATGATTAAGGTATGAATTTAATTACCTATGATCTTTATTAATTTATGTGAGGTGATGGATACAAGCCTTGCCTTTGCCTTTACCAATTTTGTTGAGTTAGCCCCTCCAACTCTCCTCTTTATTGAGTTAGCCATTGTTACTCTCCTCTTTGTTGAGTTCTTCATTGCAACTCTCCTCCTTATTTTGTTAGCCTCGTGCTATCTACCTTTATGGATTTGACATGTGTCTTGAAATTTTAAAACTTTCATGATTCAAATTATTTCTCTATCAATGTAAGTGATGTATTAGAGGTATCACAACTAATTATTCAAATATTTATCATGGATGTAATGTGTTACAGGTAGCGGCCCTATTGGTCAGCACATAATCCGGTGGGTTGGTTGACATAGTGCGCAATCGATGTAAGTAAATCTCCATGTGTGTTACATCACTTTTCAGAATTGGATGTCGTAAATAGTCACTCCATGAACACATCGTGTTACGTAAATCTCCAACCGCATTGTTATATTGCCTTGAGATGTTTACATAAATCCACATTAACATTTGACATGACGACGAATCTCTGTAGTGTGAGAATGAGGGGTGAGTCTGGTTTTCTATGAATTATATTTCACATTGTGATGATCACTATGCATGATAAGCCGCACACACTTTGTTAGGCATGCTTTCATATACATATTGGTTATGCATAGTGATACCTCTTATAGTGGTAGAGTACAAGACGCATCAGACCCTTACATTACTTATATGAATCTCTTGAATTATTGTTAATCTTAAAGGATAACCATCACTATGAGTAGGGCATTGATCCTCTCCAACCATACAAATGATGTAGGTGATGTACAGATTGAAGACCTAAATGACCATCTCCCTATGGAAGATTATACTGAATGAATAAGAAGATAGTTTTATGATTTAATTATATATTTTCATTGCAAACTAGATAATATAATAAGATCCCATTAAGAGAGCATTTGATAATTTGTTGAATTCTTTTACTTAAATGAAATAACAAATACAGTCAATTTTTTTCTCGTGAATGTAACTGGAAGTGATCTAAATAGAAAAAAATATATGGTACGATTTTTAAAGCGTTCAATTTATACATTATTAACACTCAGAATTCTCTAGTACGAGTATGTACTTGTGCTGCAGAAATTTCAGGATGTTACAATAGTAGCCCTATTATTGATAAAATCTTGATAACTGGGCAACCCTTAAGATGAGCAAATAATTACAACGGCTTGAGATTATGCATCATGTTGTGAGTGGGTCTTTCTATAACTTCCCTTTTTAACGTGGCTCCTGATTTTGTCGTAACTTTATTCACGTGTGGTATTTTATCTACCCTAGGTTTTCCTTTAATTCATTCCTCTTATGGAAAAGAAGCATGTTGTATCATCATAGGAGGGTTAAATTCTTCCATGTGGCCCGCCATCTTACTTAGTTGGGTCGGTTTAGCCTGGGAACTAGAAAGCAATGTGAATATCATATTGTATTGGATCACAATGGGTGGTTAATGTTCCAAACACAAACTCCACACTCGTACATTGCCCCTCAGTGTTTCTAAGTTTTCTTGAGCATTGAGATTTTGAATTTGTTTAGTGCTCTCGTCAACCACAAAGCCGGACGATCCGGTCTCTGGTGAGACCACTTAGAAGGCTTTAACGATCGCTACTAGTTCCTTCACTGACTACCCATCCCCTGAAAAACATTCATCACTAAGATAATCAGATAGCTTATCATAATCATCATTTTCTTTTGGTGTTATCAATTCACGTCAGAGATGTTTGCATCCTAATCACAAAACAGAGGAGGAGAACCTCTTTGACCATGTTAACGACCACCTGCTCTTCAAGAAAATGGATTCTCCAAAATGGTCTCAGTTGTACTACTCTTGGTCTGGACATGTCTTCAGCTTTTGTTGATTTCCTCCTCATGACCGCTCTGCACCTTTGCTAATGGTGTTTTTGAGCTTGAGTCAATGCTTCTGGCACTATTGGAAATTTAGAATGCATGAACCGATTCTAGACTCCCTTCTGAGTCATTGGAGGTTTAACCATTCTTTGATTTGACATCCTGCCTTGAGAGTAACGACTAAAGGGCGAAGGCAACCCCTACGGTCGATGTCGACTGCTACTTTCAGTCCTTGGAGCCACATCTCGGCCATGCGACCTTGATTGAGGAGGATATCCTCATCCCAGAATGGTCCTTCTAGCACATTGGTTTCACAGTTGCAAGCCTCAATCGTTTTATTGGATTGCATTTGCTAAGTGGTGACCAGGTAGGAAGGCCAACATCGCCCTTGCCCCAGTCACTACGATCTGTTTTCACAGCTAGTTAGGCCAAGATCAACCCTTAGTCGTGGTTGATTAGACCGTCTCAGGTTTGTCGTAACCATATTGACTTTGAGATTGGGCAAGAACAAATCTGTATTGATCAACATTGACTTTTCACCCTTCTTAGGGAATTTCAACAGCCCGCGGTCAATATTGTCCTAGAACATGTTCTTGAATACAACACATTTGTTAGTTGAATAAGAATGAGTTCCGTACCATTTATGTAACACCCCGAATTTTTGCCAACCTGGAGTTAGACGTCCTTAAGCAATGGGTCAACCATAACACTTTAGTAACTTCTCAAAACTCAATTCCAAAGTTAAAGAAATCATTTAGAACCAAATCCCTTAGAAATTTAACGTATATTAACTAGCTCTAAACTAGATTACCTATAAAATTACCACTTTTAATATGATTTGTAAGACTCGAAACCTATAGAATTGTTAACGCTACATTACCTTGAAATTTAGGATCCAACTCTAAACCCAGTTACTCTCGGGACTACTTTAAAACTTCATATCGAACCTAGACCGCACGTCGAAAGTCTGATAGCGATGAACTTAGACCTATATGACCGCCTAGTTGGACTTGACTATCACCTCAAAAATCAAGGCCAAACGATGTACTGAGACCATTTCCTTGGGTCCGGAGTGAAGAGAGTGAGAAAGAGAAGATTTTTAGAAAATTAAATATGATTTTAAGTAATCTGGGTCATGTCGCTTGTGCGTTATTTCTAAGCGTTCTGACCATTAGATTTCGACCCAAATTCACCCTCAGATCAAGAAAGGTGGCCCATACATGTCAAAGTACTTGTGGCCTGATCAAATTTCGGTGACCGTTGAACTGAAACTGGTCTGTCATGGACGATCTGGGAACCCGATCGGACTAAAAACTTAACTTGCTTAAGATCCAATACTAGTGAGCTTAAGTCTGACCGCATTTGATAAAAGGACCTCCAAAAGTGCTCCGTTGGATCAAAAAGAGCCCGATTTGGTTATAACCTAAGTATACCTTGGCCCTAAGGCTGTTTCCGTTGATTTTAGGCTTATAAAAAGGCCTTAAACCCTCATTCTCAAATCCCATACGATTTTCTTAAACCCTAGCTAAGTTAAGAGAGAGAAAGGAGAGAGAAAGAAAGAGAGAACCTGTTGTTTCTCCGTGGGATTCTTCCCAGTTCTTCTACGTATCGATCCTGCATATCTAAACCGTTATTTCGGCGATTCTGATTCCATTTTTGGGTAAGTTAATCAAACCCTAACCTGTTTTGGAGCTTAGAATAGTTGAAGTGAAGTTATAGCTAACCTGTTTCATGCCTTAGGTAGCATATCCGCAGTTGATGAAGACTTATCGTCTGAATCACATCTATTTCGCATTTTCTAGTTTAAGGTGCGGACTATATACGTTTATGTTATGGTTTTCAAGACTTTCAATGTTAGATAATGATTTATTCATGACGTGAATTCTATTACGCATGCCAAATGCGCTATCTGTTTCGATTTACGTATATGTATAATCTATGTTATAAATAGAGTATTTCATGTATATATTAGAATACCCATATACGTATGAAATTTGCTGTTATGATTGCCATGATTCTTTATCGTTGATACATGAACGTTATATATGCGACGACTCCTTGATGAAAGGAATCGCCTTATTATGATATATGGTCGACATACGTGATGTATGTTGAATAGTGTAGTCTAAGTGTTTGTATAAATGCTTGATTGAGCTAGTAGTTAGTAAACTGTGATTTTTAAGGATGCTGAGATATGAATCTTAATCACATTACCTAAGTGTATGATTTCCTCCATGGATTTATTAGCCTAATTATTCATGTTAACTGTGTGCATGATTTCCTCCATGTATTATATTTATGTTCAAGTTATATTTCATAAATGTTCATATGAATGTAGGATATGAATCATATGCCTGTTATTGAGCTTGTATGTGATTGGGGCTGTATTACAGTCCAGGTAATCGGTAACCATTCTTCAAAGGGTGGTTGAGGTTGTTTTCGCCACGCAAGATGAGTTTAATGAATCCGAGTCGTGCTTGGGATGTTCAACAGTGGTTAGGCCACGCGGAGTGCTTATGCATTCCATGTCGTTCAACTCAACGTGCGCTTGGCCTAGTTGAGCTTATCAACTAACCCGATTGACCGATGTTTGTTCACCATGTTTGGTCGCTACTGTTTGAATCTAAGGTACTGAACTCACTAGTGAAAATCCCGTTAACCTCGGTACCATGATCCCCTAAGACTCATAAGCCGGATATGGTGGTATGGGACACCGTGGTCGAGCTGTCAGCCTACGCTGGGGCGAAGAGCCTCCTCGTAGTGATCAGTGAGCACCCTACTCTCATGAGCCGACTATGGTGGTATGGGACACTATATTCGTGCTGTTGGCCTACACTGATTGGTGACGAGCCCTCTGTACTGACCTCGAGTATATCCTGACACTGCATATGGGCAACGAGCCTTGTTGAAGTATTTAGGATATAACTAGACTAGTATTGATTGGTGACGAGTCCTTTACAACGATCTAGAACTGTAACATCGTATGAGATTTCTTAGGACTGACGACCCTAGAATGGATCAATGTTTGGGAATTGATATAAGGGAGGTGTCTTAGCTTCTCAATCCTGCTGTATGAAAATGACTAATAAGAACTTGGTAATCATACTCATAACATTGCACTGCATATGCCATTGATGTTGGTGTGAGAGCACAGTGGTAGTGATTCATGCCGCGATCGTTAGACGTTGTCGCAAGAGGGAGTTTGTGCTGAGGGAATGCATCATTATTTTATATCATTCTCGCATTAACAAGAGTATTTAGGACATGTTTGATTGTACTGCTTATCATTACTGCTTGATTGAATTGATAACATGTTAACCTTTGCTGTATAGTTCCACTGAGTTGATCACTCACTCCCACGTTACGGGACGGTGTTTAAAACACCAACCGGTCCCTGTTTTAGTTTCAGATAATGGCAATGCTTGCGAAGTAGAGCCAGACTTTATGATGTTGAGGAGGATTTCTCTTATATGCAGGTTCTGATCGACAGGATTACTGATTAGATGCCAACACTTGGTATTTTACATTTTATTTAAGCACGCATGTATATTCTTTTTTTCATTTTTAGAGTATACATGTATATAATCAACCTAGTATCATGTTCACACTTCGAAGACTTACAATAAATTATATATTTTATATATCTATCACAGTCTTTCGCTTGTGAAATTAAACTGTCTCTGGAGTATGATATGTTGTTTTGTTCTAATCCCACTCATGTTTACTGTATTAATATGAACAACATTCAATCATCATTATCTATGTTGTATAAGTGATGCATTAGAACTCGGGAGCTGAGTTTCTGCTCGACTCCCAATTTTTAGGGCGTTACAATTTATAATTTCCATTTTCTGTAATTTGTTGGCCAACGGTATCTTATGATTTATGGGAATCTTATGAAATTTTCGGCCAACAAAATTTCAACTATTTCATCGGCTTGTACAATATCAAAAGTATAAACTTTTTAGGTCTTTTGTGCGGTTGATTCCGCCTTGACCAGCACTGAACATATGAGTGGCTTTTTAGCTACCACTTCGCCAACCGTAACCTCGTAATTTGGGTTATGGTAATACGTCCCAATTGACAAGTTCTTTTTCCTACCTCCTTCTTACAAGAGTTCTTCATACCTAAAGACCTTCCTAGTAAGGTCGTACGAAGCTTGTACTCGAGCCCATCTTGTGCGAGCTGCACAAATTCAACTTCAATCATAACAACTTTACGTCAGCTCTTTGCCCTTTTAAACCGGGTAATATAACTCTCATAGCTTTCTCATGATAGCTGTCGAAAACGGGTGAGATCGATTATAGTTATTTCCCTATTCTTAAAGAAAATCTGAGCATGAAATTTTTCTTATATTTTTGAGCAAGTATGAATTGAATTTGGTAATACATTGGAATATAACATAAAAGCCGCTACTATTAGTGAGTGACCAAATAATTACAGCTTGTGATAGTCGTCATTCTCTAACTCACAATACTACATGGTGAATCGACCAACGTGCTCGATAGTTGACTGACCGAGATAACCTAAAAACATGGCAAAATCCAGTCGATAATTCCGCAGTAATGGGTGTTGCCGATCTACCCACTCATGATAAAGCTTATGGTAGACATGAATAATATTATGACCTAGTACTTGGCATGCAACTTCCTAGACCATTTGCATGATTTGGTCGTGATCCACTCGCTGAGGTTTGACTATTGATGGTGGATCAGGACCCAATTGATTCAGTCCTTCTTAGAATAATGAATTCCAAAGGAACTATTAATGAGGGGTTATATCCTCCTAGTAAACCCTAATTCTGAATTTCAAGCATGAAACTCCTAGCCTCCTGCTCTGGTCGTCTAAATTCAGGAAGAGATGGAGCATTTTATATCTCTTGAACTGGAATTGGTGGAAGACTCCTCTAAGGAGGAGGCATAGGTGGCAGCTGAAATGTATTGCCGATAGAACTTTCTTCAACATTATACTGCATTACCATTGGTGCTCGCTCGATCATCATAGCCATCAATCGATGCATGGCCTTAGTTTGGCTGGCTATGTATCTATTAGTGTTCTCAATTTAAATATAGAATTGCTCGACTTGAACCCTTCCGTATTCCTAAACATGCTGGATACTCAGTTATACATCCCGGAGTATGATTGTTATCTCTTCAGGAGAAACAGTCTGAGAAATCGATGGCCGATTCGTGATTCCCAGTGTTGAGTATTGAGCTATTCTTTAGATTTAATGTTTCGAGGATTGCTTGAACTGGCACGTCCTTAGTTGGAGGTGGGGCAGTCGATGTGGAAGGTTCGACTCCATTGATTCGATTGCTCCTTCTATTCATAATTCTCATTGGCAAGTTTACGCTGGTAAGTTAGAGACATAGTCCCATCAGGCATACAAAAAATTATTGCTCATTGTTTTCGGTAGTTTGAATATTATCCTGCTATAATTGAATTTACAACTCCCTTCAAACTGAATAACTATGACCCTAAGAGCTGAGATTGGTAGATACCACTCACTCAATGCGTAAAATTGGATCAAGCGATATTCAAATGGTAGGGTTCATCCTCTGATGATGGGTTGCACCTTTGGCTTCTGTACGAAAAGACTTTTCAGTGAAGATAAAAGAAGAACAAGAAAGAAATTCTTACAGTCAGCTGCGAAGAACAGTTACAAAGCGCCTTCCTGAATAGGGTATTAAATCTAATGTTTGAGCGTATACCCAAATTACAGCTAAGATTATCAACTACTTGATTAACACTACAAATTACACTATGGAATATAAATAGTAGGTGAAAAAAAATAAAAGATTACATTAAGAACTGTAATTTACTTGGTAGAAAGGTAAAGTTATTACACTAAAGAATGAAATTGACTATTAATTGAAAGATAATATTTGGGTTTGAGTGGGCTGGTGTGAGACCTTTTTCTTATGAAATTTCATGCTATTTATAGCTTTACCTTGACCATCTGGATCATTTCCATGTTCTAACAATATTTGTTATAATTGTTCAATGGCATTTCTAACTATTTTTTTGTCATCTATAAAGCTTCCACGTGATTGCTCTTTCATCTACCATGATATATTCTTCACATATCTCTATATATCTTCAAACACATCGTGCAGATTCATTCAGCTCACAAATAACTCACTCTGATGGGTTCCAGCAGGAAATGGCGACTGTTGGGGAAAAATATGTTAAGTCCGGAGACTCGGATATGATGTAGGTCGGCTCTGCTGACACTGCTTGAAGAGTCCGAGACAATGGTCGGAGCCGAGGGAGTAATGGATAAGGCTAAGAGGCATAAGCATGAGATGACTTAAGTTACTCGATCGGAGAGATAATTGCATCTGCGTAAGCCTACAGAAGGCCGAGTAAGTTAAAAGCCATCTGACCGAGAGAATAAAATTAACCTAGTAAGTTGGTTCCGTCGGCCATGGAATAAGGAAGGACGATGAAAAAACACCGAGACTATTCCATCTGTGAGGAGGCAGAAAACTTATTCTCTTAAGCCGACCGAGACTCTCTCAGAGTCGGTAATGGTCGAGCCAAGACAGGGAAAAGCGGTGTGAGTATAAACGCCGCCCCAAAAATCTAAAAATATGGATGTCCGATCTCGAGATTCTCAGGATCGGACGAAATCAGTTGAAAGGATCAAATCTCTGAATATTAAGGAGAAGAATCCTTGTACGATGAGAATTCTTCAGACCTATAAATGCCTAAATCCTCTACGGAAGAAGGTACGCAACACAAAACCTTAAAAACCCTTTGCCATTGATCAGAACGCTGACTTAAGCATTGGAGATTCCCTGGCTCAAGCCAGGGTCCCCTTTGTGTTTGACATTGTGCAGGCAAAGGACGGGCTGAAGCTGGTAAAGCGATCCACCATCAAAAAGAAACATCAACAGTTTGGCACTGTCTGTGGGAAGCGGGCAAAAAGCTGTTTCTTACGCTCTATTGAATGGCAAGAACTAGAAGAGTGGATCAATATGAAGCGGGGGAAGCCACTGCCAGCACAACTCAAGGAGCTCCCCCAACGGTACCACCGGCAGCACCGCCTGCGGCGTCTGCTGCAACTGCCAGCCAGTAGAACCAAGGGAACGCATAATTGGATCGAGAAGTTCAAGAGATGCATTCTGAGATGGCTGTTATGAAACACATGTTAGAGCGATTGTGTAATCAGCAGATGCAGCAGCGTCACGAGCAAGCGCAGGTTCTGCCACCAGCGTCTGTAGCACAGCCTGCTACTTCGCAGTCACCTCAAGAGCCTAGTCAGCATCAAGGTCCGAGTCAACCAGCACCGGCTCGTTCAGTGACAACCATTTTGCCCCCCTTTGATTTGCGGCATAAAATAGATCAGAGGAGGCGAAGTCGACTTCCTATAGAAGAAACAGCAGAGAGCGCGAAACCTTGGAGAGCCGATATCCAAGACTTCAAAAAAGAAGTTCGGAAGAGATGGCAAGAGAGATGGCAGACATGAAGCATGGTCGGAGCATATACCCAACCAAGTCCGAGGCAAAAGCATTTCCATTTATGGATGAAGTAATGCAGGCTCGGTTACTGGAGAGGTTTCGTTTACCTCAAATAACTCCTTTTTTCAGAAAGATCGATCCGACAAAGCATATTGAATGCTTCAAAACCTATATGGAGTTGCATGATGCCTCGGACGTTGTTATGTGTCGAGCCTTCTCTCTCACGTTAACCGATGTAGCTTAGCTCTGGTTCAAATAATTAAAACTGAAGTCAATCAGTTCATTTACAGAACTCAGTGACGCCTTCCTCAACAACTTCATCGGCGGAAAGAAAAAGCTAAAGCCGTCCACACACCTAAACAACATAGTTCAGAAGGAAGGAGAACTGCTGAAAGATTACATCAAGCATTTCAATTTCGAATCTCTGCAGGTTCGAAAACACTCAGAGGAGACAGCGCTTAACGCACTCATGCAAGGGGTAAGAGATAAGCCTTTTTTGGTGTCCTTGGACAAGAATCCGCCCGAGACCCTGGGTGAGTTTATGGCTCGTTCGGACAAATACGCGGACGCTGAAGAAACGCGCTCCGTGAGGAAGTGCAGAACTTGAAACCCTCAGGTAAAGAATCAGCTAAGAAAGAAGTCGACTCAGCCAGAGGGAAGAAGCGAAAAGATGATCGGGCGCGAGACGATGGCAGGTCGGGTAAATGACCCGACAGAAGGTTTTCAACATACACTCCTCTGAGTAAATCTCAGGAGCAGGTGTTAATGGAAATCAAGAATGACGGCTTCGTCAACTGGCCCGAAAAACTCCGAGGGAACCCGAATCGACGGAATAAGGACAAGTACTGTCACTATCATCGTGACCACGGTCACAATATAAGTGATTGTTATCACTTGAAAGATGAAATTGAGTGGCTCATTAAAGAGGGCTGACTCAGAGAACATGTGGAAGGATCTGGCACTACAATAGGACCGAGCGAAGATCGACCCACGGAAGAAATTCAGAGATTATTGGAGGGCATCAGGGCGGTGGAGAGTCCAATAATGCTCGGAAAAATCACGCCAGAAACATCAATCGTTCAGAATCTGAGATTCTTCTGTTGTCCCGACCTTCCAAGGAGAAGAAGAGAGAAAGATATTGTATCTCATTCACTAAGGATGATGCCCGAGGCATTCATCATCCTCATGATGATGCACTCGTCATTGCTCTCACCATCGCCAATAGGAAAGTGTTCCGAGTACTGGTGGACACTAGGTCGTCAGCGGATGTGTTGTTCACCCAAGCATTCGACAAAATGGGAATTGGACAGTCGGCTTTACATCCGGTTCGAACCCCACTAATAAGATTCTTGGGTGGACAGGTACTTCCTGAGGGAATCGCCTCACTACCTCTTACTACTAGAAGTGCACCCCACCAGACAACTACAATGGTCGACTTCTTGATCATCGACCAACCGTCGGTTTACAATGCTATACTCGGTTGACCGTCCCTAAGCCTCCTTCAAGCTGTGGTATCTACGTATCACCTTTCCATGAAATTCTCGATCGAGTTGGGAGTAGGAATCGTGAAAGGAGATCAATAAGATGCCCGGTGATGCTATACGACAGCGGTGAAAGCTCCGACGGAAATATCGATGATCGAATCGCTAGATCCCCGAGTCGGATCTTACGAACAGGGGCAACCAATAGAAGAACTTGTCTCGAAAGCCTTAACCGAGACGGACGAGTCAAAAGTAGTGTAAATCAGCTCATCTCTAATCTCACCTCTCAAAGAAGAATTAATCGCTTTACTTCGACGGTATGCTGACGTATTCGTATGGAGCCATGAATATATGCCCGAGATCGATCCCTCGGTCATAATGCACCGACTCAACATCGACCCGACCTACAGGCCAATCCAACAGAAGAGACGTCCTCTTGGCTCAGAAAGGTACACTATCATTGAAGAGAAAGTCGGCAAGCTCCTTAAGGCCAAATTCATTGAAGAGATATATTACCCAGAGTGGATAGCTAATGTCGTGCTCGTGAAAAAGACCAATGGGAAGTGGCGTCTCTGTATTAATTATACAGATTTAAACAAACCCTACCCTAAGGATAGTTTCCCTCTTCCCCGCATTGATCAGTTGGTGGATAGTACCGCATGACATCAATTGCTTAGTTTTATGGATGCCTATTCAGGCTACATTCAAATTGTAATGCATGAAACTGATAAATCAAAAACTACCTTTGTCACCTATAAAGGTCTTTATTATTACTGAGTGATGCCATTTGGTTTGAAAAATGCTGGGGCAACGTATCAAAGGCTGGTAAATAAAATATTTGCTCGTCAGATCGGCCGAACTATGGAAGTGTATATAGATGATATGCTCGTCAAAAGTATACACATAACCGACCATATAGCTGACTTAGAAGACATATTTTTGACCTTACGAAAGTACAAAATGAAGTTAAATCCAAGCAAGTGTGCTTTTGGCATAAGCTTGGGAAAGTTCCTCAGTTTTCTGGTCAGTTAACGAGGAATCGAAGCGAATCCTGAGAAAATCAAGACTCTACTTGACATGGAGTCTCCCAAGATGATTAAAGACATACAAAGGCTGACCGGGAGAGTAGCTGCGCTCAACCGCTTCCTGTCCCGAGCCACTGATAAATCTCTCCCGTTCTTCAAGCAATTGAAGGGGCGCCAATATATGGAATGGACGAAAGAGTATGAAACAGTGTTTCAGGAACTGAAGTCTTATCTCGGGTCTCCACCACTGTTGTCTAAACCCGAGTCAGGAGAAGCATTGTTACTATATCTGGCTGTGTTCGACGCAGCGATTAGTTCGTCCCTCATATGAAAAAGTAAAGGAAGACAATTACAGGTATATTACATCAGCAAAGCCTTACTATCGGCAGAGACGAGGTATCCTCCACTTGAGAAGGTAGCCCTAATCCTGGTGATATCCTCGCGAAGACTCTGGCCATATTTTCAAGCTCACACCATCATTGTTATGACCGACCTACCTTTGCAACAAATCCTCCAAAAATCAGAAGCTTCCGGCTAACTTACAAAGTGGGCTATCGAGTTGAGCGAGTTTGACATACAGTGCAGGCCGAGGACAACAATAAAGGGACAAGCCGTGTCCAACTTTCTTGTCGAAGTAACTTCCCAAGACAAAATAATGTCTGACTCTGACGGAATTATTGGAGCCGTGGCGTCCTCTTCCCTCGGCCCATCCCCCGACCTGGCGCCATGGAAATTATTCATCGACGGCTCATCCAATTCTAAGGCAAGCGGGGTCGGGGTAGTATTGGAGACTCCCGATCAAACCTGTATGCAATATGCCTTACGACTTGGATTCCAAGCATCGAACAACACAGCAGAATACGAGGCCTTATTACTTGTCCTTCGACTCACTGCAAGTTTAGGTGTAACTCATCTCAAGGTCTTCAGTGACTCGCAGCTGGTCGTTAACCAGGTTACTAGTATTTATTAGACACGAAAAGGACAACTGAAGGCATACATGGAGAAAGCTAAAGAATTAATCAGCGGATTTCAGCAATGTGAAATGATTTGGATACCTAGACCCGAGAATACCAAGGCTGACTTGTTAGCAAAGCTCGCCTCAGCCGACGAAGACGATATACTTCGATCGGTCCCATCGAATACATAGCTAAACTGAGTATAAATGAGCCGACAGACTCAGTTATATAAACCATTGTCTCAGAACCTACATAGTTCGATCCATCGTCTGTTACCTCAATGATGGAAAATTACAGAAAGATCATACCGAGGCTCGGCGGCTGAAGGTCCGAGCATCGCGCTGCACCATCTTGAATGGGGTACTATACAAGAAAGGTTTCTGCACTCCTTTACTAAGATGTGTGGATTCCCATGAGGCCAACTATGTCTTACGGGAGATACACGAAGGAATATGTGAGAACCAATCAAGAGGACGTTCGCTCGGCAACAAAGTATTGCACCAAGGATACTATTGGCCGACTATATAACATGATGCTAAGAAGTTCGTCTAAAGGTACGACAAGTGTCAGCGATTTACAGCTATCCCAAGGCAGCCCTCCGAGGAATTGACCCCGATGTCTAGACCGTGGCCCTTTACACAGTAGGGGATCTACATCGGACCATTCCCTCTGGGAAAGGGTCAGACCAAGTTTACCGTGGTTGCGGTGGATTACTTCACGAAGTGGGCCGAAGCCGATCCGCTGGCAAAGATAACCGAACAGAAGATTACCGATTTTGTTTGGAAAAACATCGTCTGTCGGTTCGGAATACCTCAGACTATTGTCACCGATAATGGAAGGCAGTTCGATAACAGACAGTTCTGTGAGATGTGTAGTAATCTCGGGATTCGAAACGTGTACGCTTCCTCTCATCATCCTTAGACGAACGGACAGGTCGAGGCTGTTAACAAGATTATCAAGCAGCACCTCCGAACAAAACTCGATAGAGCAAAAGGAGTGTGGGCCGAAGAACTTCTGAATATATTGTGGGCTTATCGAACTACAGCTCGGACTGCCACGGGAGAAGCCCCCTTCTCCCTTTGTTATGCCTTGGAAGCAGTTGCCTCAGTTGAGATCGGTATAAGTTCGACCCAACTCAATACATTCAGTGAACAGGAGAATGACAAACTCCTTCTCTCAGGCTCGACTTGCTGGAAGAGAAAAGAGAAAAATCTCGGCTACGAAGGATGGCTCGACAGAGGCAAGTGTCTCGATTTTACAACAACCGAGTCAAAGTCAGACGATTCCAAGCCGGGGATATGGTCCTTCGAAAAGTGTTCCCAAATACAAAGAAAGTTGGTGCGGGCACATTGGGACCTAATTGGGAAGGACCCTATGTCGTCTCGAGCACCATCCGCCCTGAAACATATCGGCTGGAAGACCTAAATGGGCAACTGTTACCTCACCCTTGGAATATCGAGCATCTCAAGGTCTATTACCCTTAAGACAGAACAGAAGGTGCTAAAAGAGAATGAAAAAGAAATATAAACGAAGTCAATTCAATAAAACTGAAAGTTTCCATTTTTTCTAAGTACTTTGCATCGGATTACATCAGACTCTATTAAAACTACATAAGCGAAGGACGACACTATTTTCGACAGAGAGAGTGATCTCCCTCGGTTGCGAACCGCTCCTTAAGCAGTCCCAGAGGGACCGGCCTCGTCAGCAGTAGCATCAGCAGCAGGGGCTTCTCCGTCGGTGGCATCAGCACCAGTAGCCTCAGCCTCTGGACTATCAGCTTCAAAAGCGGAGAGGTCAAGGTCAGGAAAGGTAGACCTCATCTCCAGAACGCAAGCCCTGTAAACACCTTGATAAAGGCGGTCCCTTTCTTCTTCAAACTCTAAAGACTCAAGGAAGGCATCTACAGCTCGGTCCTGTGCCTCCTTGGCTCGGCGGGCCTCCTCTCGTGTCTCCTAGATGAGAGCCACAGCGTCGGCCCTAGCCCCAGGGAGTGTGCTCTTGCAAGCGTTGTGAATCTGAAGAAGATGTTGATGCTTTTCCTCAGCCTCCTTTAGAAGCAAGGTCAAATGAGCATTGTCGGCTTTGACGCCTTCAAGAATCATCCTCACATCCTCAGCCGCCTTCCTGGCTATTGACAAGTCACCAGTCATAATGCCGATGCGGCCTTCTGCAATCTCTCGGCGTCCCTCAGCCTCGGCCGCAATTCTCTTAGCTGTCTCTGCCTCAGCTATAAGTTTCTGAGCAGCAGACAACTCCGATCAGGCCTTGACAATGCATGGGGCCAACTGCAAATGGGAGATAGTAAGTTACAGCAAGAGACCTAATCGGAAGTAACAGAGAAATAAAAAGAAGGGATTTTACCTTAAAAAGTAGCCTCGCCGTATGCCCTAGAGTCTGCAGAGTCGGGGCATTATAGAAGCTGGCAAAATTCTTCTCGCTCCCGTGAGCGATGGCCCAAGGGATCATCCCCGAGATGACTTTATTGAAGGGTGACAACTCCTGTTGAGTCATCTCCCCTCTCGAGGATTCTCCACATGATCCCTCTCTCTGTGTAACACCCTGAAAACTGGGGGTCGTGTATAAACTCAACTCCCGAGTTCCAGACCGTCACTTATGTAATAAAAATGATTATGATTCAATGTTGTCTGAGTTAAATCATTCACATGAGTAAAAGTATACCAAAACTGTAATTCATACTCCAGATTCAGTGATAAAAGCAAGCGAAAGACTAAAAGATATACATATCACTGTATGGAAAACAAAATAGACCTCAACTTCTCCAAAGTATGAATACATCTCTGAGTCTCATATACATGTAAATAAACAGAATCAAAAGGTCAAAAATAGTCCCACTGAGAAGTCCCGCCAATCCAGGCCACCTAAGTAAATTCGTCGTGGTACTGCATATATGAGAACTCGTCCTGGTCCTCATCATAATCTGGCTCTGCGTCCTGAATCGCTGCCTCACCTGCATCTAAGACAGGGTCTGGTGGGTGTTGCAAACACCATCCCGTAACGTAGGAGTGAGTAACTAACTCAGTGGAATAATAGAGCAAAGATTAGCATGTTCTCAAATCAATCATGCGATAATAGTAAAGCAGTAAATCAAACATTCCTAATACTGTTGTTAATGCAATATGACGTGACATGATGGATGCCCTAACCGACGATCTCCCTCATACGGCACCATCTTACATCCGCGGCATGCTTTCATCCCACAGTGCTCCACATCTTCCAGGCACATGCAATGTGATGGTGATATGATTGCCGAGTTATTATTAGTCCATTCAAACAGCAGGATTGAAAAACTAAGGTACTTCCCTTATATCAATCCCAACACAGATCCTGTCTAGGGTCGTCACTCCTAGTAATCTCATACGATGTATATTTTGTAGGTCGCTGCAAGGGCTGTTGCTCGCACTCGTTACACCACTCCCCCATCACCTTATCAATACAGGCCTACTGTACTCTCATTGCTACGGAAGGGTCGTCGCCTCCCGTAGACTCAGAATACGCTCGCGGTCACTACAAAGGGCTCGTCGCCTAATCAGTATAGGCCGACAGCAAGAATATAGTGTCTCATACCACCATAATCTGCTCACGAGTCATAGGTGCTCACTGGTTACTACGGGGAGGTTTGTGGCCCCAGCGTAGGCCGACAGATCAACCACGGTGTCCCATACTACCATGCCCGGCTCATGAGTCTTTATGGATCTAGGTACCATGGTTAATAGGGTTTACAATGGTAAGTTCAGTACCCTAGGTTCAAGCAGTTATGACTCATACAAGGTGAACATGCAATGGCCAGTCGGGTTACTTGACGGGCTCGACTAGCACGAGCGCATCTCAAGTCGAACGACATGAAGTGCATAAAACACTTCGTGTAGCCTAACCACTGCCGCCAACTCCAAAACACGACTCGCATTCATCGACGCGTCGTTCATGGCAAAGATAAGCCAACCACGAATTTACTCAGTTACCGACTGCCTGGACTAGGTATAGTCCCAAACATTTATGAATTCACATCAGCAATCATAGTAATGGAAATAAAATACAACAATGTGAGCATGTTAACACATGTTATAACATATAACTTAAGTAAATCATCTAACACATGCATTTCATACATATAATGAAATCATGCATATAGCCAACATGTAGGAAATCATTTACATCAGCATATTATTTGAGAATTTAATCTCAAACTAATTCATAACACCATTTAATTCAATACATACTAATACAAACATTTATACAAACACTTAGACTACACACTTAAGTCTATATATAGTATGTCGACTCAAAGTGCGCATTTAGGCGAATCTCTTCACCAAACTGATTATGCACGCATTCCTAATATCCTAATGCGACAAGAAGTCATGTTAATCATATCAGCAAAATATGAATGAAAACAATATTTCCTAAAAATGACTAAAATGCCCTAAATCTCATATTTTTCGTCTGCTTACGAAACAGAAAATGGACAGCATGTTGTACATGTCAAACGGCGTTGCCGTCGATAATCTACAATTAAACGACATTGAAAGCATTGAAAACAGTCAATCGAAGCGTCTAGAATCCGCACCTTTTATCCTAGAAGTGTATTGATTCGAACGGAGCGTGTACGCTTCATCTACGGCGAACAGGCAACCTATTTCACAAGATGTATAAGCTACCATGCTAAGGAACCGACGGAACCTTAAATCAGCAAGTGTTTGAGGTCTTTTCTTACCTAGAAATGCGACGGAATCACCGAAAAAGTGATTGAGGTGCGTTGCTTAAGCACGTGCAACCGATAGTGCAAGCAGCAGGAAATTCTCTCCCACTCTCTCTCACAATCTCTCACCTTTTCTCTCACACCAGCTAGGGTTTCTAGCAAATTCGGATGGATGAGAAAAGTGAGGGTTTAAGCCCCTTTTATAACCTAAAACATGTCCAAAATAGGCTTGAGAATAATGTTTACTTGATGCCCAACCAAATCGAGGCTGTTTCGGTCCAAAATGACATTTTGGGAGGTCCCCTGGCCGAACGCGATCGGACTTAAGCTCATGCACGTCGGATGTCGCTCACATCCCATTTTCAGACCAGTAGTGTTCGTAGATCGCACGTAGCAGTCCAGTTTCAGTTCAGCGGTCATCGCACGTAGATCAGGTCTACAAATCTCATGATATGAAAGAGAAATTTTTCTTGATCCGAGGGTGTAATTTGGCTGAATCTTGACGGTCAGAACGCTTAATAATAATGCGTCAAGTCGTGTGCCAGATTTGAATTTCAAAATTCCAAATCTACCCTATTCTCACTCTCTTCACTCCAGGCTCAATGAAATATCCTCTGAATGTCGGTTGGACTTGATTTTCGAAATGATTGTCAAGTCCAGCTAGGCGGTTATAACGGTCTAAGATTGTAGGTATCGGACTTTCGATGCGCGGTCTAGATCCAATACAAAGTTTCAAAGAGTTCCTGAGAACAAACCGGTTTAGAGTTTGATCCGAGGTTTTAGAGTATTATAGCGTCATTAGTTCTACTCGCTTTGGGTCTGGTATAACGTATTTAAAGTGATCAAGGACTATTTCTAAGCTACTCTAGCGTTGCGCTAGCTAACGTACGCTAATTTTCCAAACGAATTAATCCTACGCGATTTCTGATCGAGTTGGTACTCGAGTCCAAGTACGGATTTTTCCAAGGTATTACACTCTATCTTGGGACCTCCTCTGCAACAGGTCCTGGCTTAGGAGCCAACTGAGACACAGGAAGACCCGCCTCTGCTTCTTTTGCCCTCTCAATGGGGTCGGAAAGTACAACTACCTATGGGGCGGCTGGAACAGGAGCAGATGGGGCAGCTGGCTCCTTTGTCATTGTAGTGGTCTTCTTTTGCTTCGAAGGCCGAGACCCTGACAATAGAGCCGACCTCGGAGGAGCTTTTACCTTGGAGATCGACTTTAGGGACGGACGAGATTCGGCCATGCTAGCGGAAGCCGGCTTAAGATATGGTCGTGCCTCGGGAAGATCTAAAAATGAGAATGAAGGTGGGTCAGACAAGGAACCGAGAAAATGAAGAAGTGCGGGATGAATTACCCGATACAAATGAATCTAAACCTGCAAGATAAAGATGCTCTCGGGTTGTAGCAGTAGCTTCCAAGATCGGTCCTCCACCTTTAACTTCTTTAGCTCCTTCATCCAAGCAAGGTCATTAGGTCTGAGCTTTCCCCTCTCCTTCAAGATATCTGCAAAACATCATGAGGTCAGGATCAATGCAAGACAATGTAGAGGTACAAGGGTTATCAAGCCGAGTCACCGAGTCACCTGCTTTTCAGAATGAGCGAGAGACTCGAGGTTCATAGGGCCACGGATCGGCTGACTCCCATTGTCCGCACGCCCAAAACCACCTCTCCTTCCAATGCTTGTTAGAAGTAGGCAGGTCGGTTATGAGAGACCCACCTTTGCCTCTCCATGCACTCAGGAAGTATAGGCCAGGAAAATTTGGATTTGGTCTCACTTGATACAGGTAGAGGAATTCGTCGACTGTTAGTGGGGGCTGCTCTAGCTCAGCCCATAGCACAGCGCACCCAAATAAATTTCTCCACCCGTTTGGAACAATCTGACCGGGGCTAAGTTTAACATGGGACAAGAAATCTCGAGCAATGGGCTGGAGTGGCAAGCACAAGCCACATTACATCGTGACCTGAAAAATCATGACCATCCCCTGTAACACCCCGAATTTTTGCCTACCTGGGGTTAGACGTATTTAGGCAATGGGTCAACCACATCACACTTAGGAATCAATTCCAAAGCCAAAGAAATCATTTAGGACTAAATTCTTTAGAAATTAAGCGTAAGTTAGCTAGCGCTACGCTAGAGTAGCTGTGAAATTGTCCCTGAACACTTTAAATACGTTCTGCAAGACCCAAAACTTGTAGAATCAATGACGCTATAATACCCTGAAACTTAGGATCAAACTCTAAACCCGTTTGCTCTCAGGAACCCTTTGAAACTCCATATTGGATTTAGACCGCACGTCGAAAGTCCGATATCTATAATCTTAGACCATTATGACCGCTTAGCTGGACTTGACAATCGTTTGGAAAATCAAGCCCAACTGATCTTCAGAGGCTATTTCATTGATCCTGGAGCAAGGAGTGTGAGAAAGAGTTAAATTTAAATGGGATTTAAATCAATCCGGCACGTTTCGCTTGCGTGATCAGTATAAGCATTCAGACCGTCGGAATCTGACCCAAATACACCCTCGGATCAGGAAACATTTTCCACTCAGGTCAATGTACTTAAAATCCCTGATCGAGTCACCGTGACCGCTGAACTGAAACTGGTCCGCCACGTGCGATCTGTGAACTCTAATGGTCTGAAAACTTGGTGTGTGCTAGATCCAGTAACCATGAGCTTAAGTCCAACTGCGTTCGACCAGGGGACCTCCCGAAACACTCTTTTGGATCGGAACAGTCTCGAATTGGTTATAACTCAAGTATACCTTGTTCTCAAGTCTATTATGGTGAGGTTTTAGCCTATATAAGGGCTTGAAACCCTCTCATATCTCTCTCATCCGAATTTGCTTTAAATCCTAGATTGAGAGAGAGAGAAAGTGAGAGATTGTGAGAGAGTTGTGGGAGAGAATTCCTGCCACCTGCACCAGCTTTGGCTCGTATCAAATCACCGCATTCAAATCACCGTCCCGGTGATTCCAACGCACTCCTAGGTAAGAAAACCCTATCCACTAGCTGTTTTAAGGATTTTTTCGATTCAAATAGAGAAGTAGCTTATATATCTTATGCATTAGGTCGCCATAATGCCGTTGACGATGCTTTGACATTCGATTCGAATCGATACACTTCTACGACAAAAGGTGTGGATTTTAAACGCTTTGATTGACTGATTTCAAAGCTTTCAATGTCGTTTAATAGTATATTATCGACGAGCATGCCATTTGACATGTAGAACATGCTGTCCGTTTTCTGATTCGTAAACTACGGTAAATATGAGACTTAAGGTATTTTAGGCATTTATAGAAAATACTGTATACGTCCGTATTTTTCTGAAATGCTTGACATGTAAATTTATCGAGTTATGATATTATATATGCGTGTATAATCTGTTTGGCGAAGAGATTTGCCCTAATGCGCACTTTGGGTCAACATACGCTATGTAGACTAAAGTGTGTAGACTAAGTGTTTGTATAAATGTTTGTATTAGTATGTATTGAGTAAATGGTGTTATAAATTAGTTTTGAGAATGAATTCTCAATCCACTTGATGTTGTATACGATTTCCTACATGTTTGCTATATGAATTGATCTCCTTATATGTATGGAATACATGTGTTGGTTGATTTACTTACTTTGTATGCTATAACATGGGTTAACATGCTTGTACTGTTGAACTTCAATTCTATTACTCTCATATGATCACTGGTATGGATTACACATGTTTGGGGCTATGCTTTAGTCCAGGTAGTCGGTAATGGATTAAATTAGTGGTGGGCTTCTATTTGCCACATAGGACGTGTCGATGAACGCGAGTCGTGTTTTGAGTTGGCGGCAGTGGTTAGGCCACACGAAGTGTTTTATGCACTTAATGTCGTTCAGCTTGAGGTGCGCTCGTACTAGTCGAGCCCGTCAAGTAACCCGACTTGCCGTTGTATGTTCACCTTGTATGAGTCATAACTGCTTGAACTTAGGGTACTGAATTTACCATTGAAAATCCTATTAACCATGGTACCTTGATCCATAAAGACTCATGAGCCGGGCATGGTGGTATGGGACACCGTGGTCGAGCTGTCGGCCTACGCTGGGGCCACAAACATCCCCGTAGTGACAAGTGAGCACATTGGACTCGTGAGCCGATTGTGGTGGTATGGGACACTACATTCGAGCTGTCGGCCTACACTGATTGGTGAAGAGCCCTTTGTAGTGACTTCGAGCGTATTCTGAGTCTACGAGAGGCGACGACCCTTCCGTAGCGACAAGAGTACAAGTAGGCCTGTATTGATAAGGTGATGGGGGAGCGGTGCAACGAGTGCGAGCAACAGCCCTAGCAGCCCTTGCAGCGACCTACAAATATAACATCGTATGAGATTACTAGGAGTGACGACCCTAGACAGGATCTGTGTTGGGATTGATACAAGCAAGGTACCCTAGATTCCCAATCCTGCTGTGTGAAAAAGACTAATAAAAACTCGGTAATCATTATCCATATCGCACTGCATGTGCCTGAAAGATGTGGAGCACTGTGGGAAGAAAGCATGTCGTGGGTGTAAGATGGTGCCGTATGTCGGTGAGGGCATCCATCATGTCATTTCATGGGAGGTCATTAGATAGGATTTGAACCTTCCTTAGAATGACAATACGAAAGACTCTCTAGGTACCCATTACCCTTAGCCAATTTCGGAGATGAAATTTTGTTTGGATGTCATTTCATGCATGCATTAATAACAGTATTTAGGAATGTTTGGATGTTTGCTTTACTATTAACGCGTGACTGATTTGATAACATGCTAATCTTTGCTTTATTCTCCCACTGAGTTGAACACTCACTCCCACGTTACGGGATGGTGTTCTGGACACCCACCAGTCCCTATTTTAGTTGCAGATGATGGCGCTGCTTGTGAAGTAGAGCCGGACTTGATGATGATGAGGAGGATTCCTCCTTTATACGTGTTCTGATCGACGGGATTACAGGGAGGTTGATTAGACACCATGACTCTTGTCATTTTATATTTTTGGAGCACTCATGTATATTCTTTTCTTTTCATTTTTGGAGTATACATGTATTTAATTAACCTGGTAACATGTTCACACTCTGGAGACTTACAATCAATTGTATATTTTATGTATTTATTACAATCTTTCGCATGCTAATTTAATTATCTTTGGAGTATGATATTGTAACATCCCGAAAATCGGGGGGTCGAGCAAAAACCCAACTCCCGAGTTCCAAAATGTTATTTATGCAACATAGATATGTATGATTCAATGTTGTCTGTGATAATGTATTAAACATGAGTGAAATTAAGCCAGAACAGCATATCATACTCCAGAAACAGTTAAATTAACCAGCGGAAGTCTGTAATAGTATGTATAACATATATAAACTGTTGTATGTCTCCAGAGTGTGAACATGTTACCAGGTTATACACATATATGTATACTCCAAAAGTAGATGAAACGAATATACATGAGTGCGCTAAAAATATAAAATGACAAATGTCAAAGTATCTAATCAACCTCCCTGTAATCCCGTCGATCAGAACACGCATAAAGGAGGGATCCTCCTCATCATCATCAAGTCCGGCTCCGCCTCACAGGCCGCGCCATCATCTGCAATCACAAAAAGGTCTGGTGGGTGTCCAGGAACACCGTCCCGTAACGTGGGAGTGAGTAGCTAACTCAATGGAATAATAGAGCAAAGATTAACATGTTATCAAATCAATCATGCGATAATAGTAAAGCCGTAATTCAAACATTCCTAATACTGTTGTTAATGCAATTATGACATGACGTGATGTATGCCCTCACCGACAATCACCCTCATGCGGCAACATCTTACGACCGCGGCATGCCACACTCCCTAGAGTGCTCCACATCTTCCAGGCACATGCAATGCTATAGTGATATGATTTTCAAGTTATTATTAGTCTATTCAAACAGCAGGATTGGGAAACTAAGGTACTTCCCTTATATCAATCCCAACACAGATCCTGTCTAGGGTCGTCACTCCTAGTAATCTCATACGATGTATATTTCGTAGGTCGCTGCAAGGGCTGCCAGGGCTGTTGCTCGCACTCGTTGCACCGCTCCCCCATCACCTTATCAATACAGGCCTACCGTACTCTACTGCAACGGAAGAGTCGTTGCCTCCCATGGACTCAGAATACGCTCGCGGTCACTACAAAGGGCTCGTCGCCTGATCAGTGTAGGCCGACAGCTAGAATATAGTGTCCCATACCACCATAATCTGCTCACGAGTCTAGGTGCTCACTGGTCACTACGGGGAGGTTTGTGGCCCCAGCGTAGGCCGACAGCTCGACCACGGTGTCCCATACCACCATGCCCGGCTCATGAGTCTTCGTGGATCAAGGTACCATGGTTAACAGGGTTTACAATGGTAAGTTCAGTACCCTAGGTTCAAGCAGTTATGATTCATACAAGGTGAACATACATCGGCCAGTCGGGTTACTTGACGGGCTCGACTAGCGCGATCGCATCTCAAGTCGAACGACATGAAGTGCGTAAAACACTTCGCGTGGCCTAACCACTGCCGCCAACTCTAAACACGAATCACGTTCATCGATGCGTCGTTCGTGGCTATGACCAGTCAGCCACGAATTCGCTCGGTTACCGACTGCCTGGACTAAGTCTAGTCCCACACATCTATGAAATCACATTAACAATATATGCAAAGGTATTGGAATTGAAATACAATCATGTGAGCATGTTAACACATGTTATAACATTCAACTTAAGCAAATCTTCAAACACATACATTCCATGCATGTAATGGAATCATGCATATGGTCAACATGTAGGAAATCATTTAGGTCAGCATATTAATCAAGAAATCATTCTCAAACTACTACATAACATCATTTAATTCAATACATACTAATACAAGCATTTATACAAACACATACACTACACACTTAAGTCTACATATAGTATGTCGACCCAAAGTGCGCAACTAGGCGAATCTCTTCGCCAAACTGATTATGCAAGCATTCCTAACTCCCTAATGCGGCAACAAACCATGTCAATCACGTCAGCAAAATATGCATGTAGACCGTACTTCCTACAAATGACTAAAATGCCCTAAATCTCATATTCTTCGTTAATTTACGAAACGGGAAACAGAGAGCATGTTGTACATGTCAAACGGCGTTGCCGTCAAGAATCTACTATTAAACGACATTGAAAGCTTTGGAAACAGTCAATCAAAGCGTCTAAAATCCGCACCTTTTCTCTTATGGATGTGTAAATTCGAACGGAGCGTGTACGCTTCGTCTACAGCGATAAGAGAACCTGTTTTACAAGATTTATTAACTATCAGGCTATGAAACGGAAGAAACATCAAATCAGCAACTTTCTAGGGTTTTTCTTACCTGAAAACGCGAAGGAATCGCCGGGAAAGTGATCGGAGTGCGTTGCCTAAGCACGTACAGCAGCAGCAGGAAAAGCTCTCCCACCTTCTCTCACAAACTCTCACTTTCTCTCTCACTCTTGCTAGGGTTTCTAGCAAATTCGGATGAGTGAGAGAAGTGAGGGTTTCAACCCCTTTTATAAGCTCAAATGTGCCCAAAACAGGCTTGGGAACAAAGTATACTTGAAGTATATCCAAATCGGGGCTGTTTCGGTCCAAAAGCTGCTTTCTGGTGGTCCCCTGGTCGATTGCGATCGGACTTAAGCTCATGCGTACCAGATGTAGCACGTATTAAGTTTTCAGTCTGGCAGGGTTCGCAGATCGCCCGTGGCGGACCAGTTTCAGTTCAGCGGTCACCGCACATAGATCAGGGCTGAAAGTCTCATGATAATAAATAGAAATTTTTCCTGATCCGAGGGTGTAATCTAGATGAATTCTGACGGTCAGAACGCTTAATACTAACGCGTCAAGTCGTGTGCCAGATTTGAATTTGAAATTTCAAATCTGTCCCTATTCGCGGTCTCTTCAGTCCGGGTTCAACGAAATAGTCTGTGATTATCGGTTTGACTTGATTTTCGAGATGATTGTCAAGTCCAGTTGGGCGGTTCTAACGGTCTAAGATAGGAGGTATTGGACCTTCGACGCGCGGTCTAAATTCAATACAAAAATTCGATGTGGTCCAGAGAACAGACCTGCTTAGAGTTTGATCCGAGGTTTTAGAGTATTATAGGGTCATTGGTTCTACTCGATTTGGGTCTTGTAGAACGTATTTAAAGTGATCAGGGACTGTTCCCCAGCCACTCCAACGTTGCGCTAGCTAACTTATGCTTAGCTTCTAAGGAAATTAATCCCAAGTGGTTTCTTTGGCTATGGAATTGGGTTCTGAACGATTTTTCAGGTGTTTTAATTGACCCACTGCCTAAGGACGTCAAATCCCAGATTAGCCAAAATCCGGGGTGTTACAGATATGTTGTTTTGGCTTAGTCTCAATATTGTTTAATGCCATCCTATAGACAACATGCATTTATCATTATCTATGTTGCATAAGTGACATTCTGGGACTCGGGAGTGGAGTTTTTGCTCGACCCCGATTTTCAGGATGTTACAGATGGTATCAGAGCATGATTTGGATTAAACCGGACCTGGGTTATGGTAACACGATGCACACTTACGCACTCTGACTTAGGAATGGGGCAATGGAAACCTAGAAACCACATTAGAATTTCAAGTTTCACCGACAGGTGAGACTATTTGGTGATTGAGTCCATAACATATCTTCGGTCGCGTGAAGCAACCTAAGTTACCTCTAAGTCATCAGTAGATGGGTTTGAGTCATTCCCTGAAGAATTCCAAACCCAGAAATGAATTTCTTTGGGTTGTGGGCCAACCACAACACCCTTACACTCAATCTCAAGGCTTAAAAACCTCTTTTCATCCTATTCCTTCAAAATCTCTCCTTCCACCACCCCATTCTTCAACTTTTTCTAAGTTCTTTCATACTACACATAAATCCTAATGTAAAAATGATGAAGAATCATATTTAAACAAAAATTTACTATAAATAGTAAACATATGTAAGAATTGGACTTTTGGCTATTTCAATTATAGAATTTCTTGTAATAAATGAGTTATTTGGATGGATTAGCCTCTCCTACCCCAAATTCATATGCTACATGATGTATAAAATCATTCTAGTTTATAAACTGACCCCGAAACGCCCCAAATGGAGTCTTGGGCCTATCCAAGCCAATGTATAATGATTTGGGGTGGGTCCTATATACATTTGGGGCCTACAGGACAGGGGGAACCAGTCCTGGGGGGTGTCCATCGTCGGATTCCACTTTGGCTGGCGATGGCATCGCCGGTTCGGCGAGGGATCGCCGACCGGTGGACCCCACTCGGGCCGGCCTTCGGGCCGGAGGTGTTTGGAGTGTTGTATGGCCCCCTGGTATGTGGATTGTCCCTCAAAACAGCCCCAAAACCTTGCCTCCTTCACAATCCATGCCCCCAAGCTCTCCTTTCTTCAAGTTTTTGCTGCATCCCTCTCAAATTCCGTCTTCAAATCTGTCCCATTCTTATTTTCAGTCACAACCGACGCTACCCCTTCACTCACAGCAATACAAGCCCCTTTTCCTCTCCATTTTCGTCACTTGGAGCTCTCCCAACCTCCCTTGAAGGCTGAAAATCAGGTGAGCCTCCATCTCAACTTATTCTCTTCCTTTCCCTTTGAAAATCCAGCCTTTGGGAGCTTGATTCACCCCTCTACAGGGCCTAGATTCATTTCAGTCCATTAGGGCAGACATTTCTCCCCATTTTCCTCCTTTTCCATGGCTTTGTTGAAGCTATTTTAGCCTTTTTCTCCCTTTCCACCATCCTCCCTCTCATGTCCCTTTTATTTGAGCCTTTACACTCTTTTTGGTCTCAAATCGTGCAAACCTCAAATCCCATGTAGGTCGTCGTCCTATAGATTGTTTGATTACCGTTTTAAGGATTTCTTTGCTTTGTTGTTGTTGGGTCTAGTAATGTCACAGGTAGAAAATGTGTTTGTGTAGTGGTTTGGGCTTAGCATAGCCGAATGCGTTCTTGTCATAATTCATGTGGAACTTTATTCCATGTATTGTGACAAATTTTGTTAAATGAAGCGCATGCCGTTTCGTTCGCTGTAAGGTATTATCCCTAGATTGGGTGTATCCTATGGTTTCCACTACCATGTTGTAAATCTCGAGATTAAACCTACAAAATTAATTTTTATCCCAACCCACCCTCCTACCAAGCATACCACTCCCGAAGTGGGATCAGGAATGCAGTTCCATTTAATACAACTTAATGCTACTGGATATATAGGCCCTTGGCGTTTTGGACCTAGAGTTAGCACTCCTAGATTAGAAGGATCTGACGACATAGGAAATCCAATTCCATTTGGATAATCTTGACTCTAAGCGATAGAACGATCCCCTGTAGTGGAAATGGTATGAAACCATCTAACGTATAAGTATAGATTTTAGATTATGGCTAGCAAGTTACAGACTAGTCTACTAGTTGTATTTGGCAGTGTAAAGCCTGTATATGCTAAGGAATAGTAGGTTAGATTTGGTTGGAGTCGAACCTCATTCCTTCGATAGGTCCCCTTAATACTTATAGACTTCTGTTATAACCCTTAGAAAAGTTGTTTTAACTTAGAACCATTCACTCTCAGGGAAAACTTATAAATCCCTCAGGTTGAACTTAGAATAAACCAACACACCCCTTAGAATTCCTCTTAGAATTGTCTTCTCAAGGATTTATTGCATTTGGGAACACGGAGTAAAGGAACTGTATATGTAAGCGATGTATTCGCGGTTTGAATCGACTTCTTAATCCTAATAGTTACCAATGAATCCAATGCTCTGATCAAGCAGAAGATCGGCATCGACTAGGATTGAGGACTGATACAATAAATTTTCTGTCATCGCGAGGTAGAAAGTTTATGTATCCGGCTCAGATCCACTACACAACTTTTCTTCCGTGTTGGCCCGACCACATACAACCAAAAGTTATTGCTTTGTCTTTGGAAAATGGTGAGGACGTATAGCCAGTAGAGAATTAGATATCTTGCCACCAACTCATACCTGCCCCTGAACTCAATCACACTAGAGATTAGGCTCCTTTCTACAACCATAGGTACCAATGCCATAGAACGCATCATTAGCAAAGGAAGACCAATGTAACGAGAGGTTGTTTTCCAATTCATGTCAAGGATAGGTCTTAAGTTGCACCTCATTCTGATGTACGGATCAAGACATAGATTCTTGAACCTTAAGTAGAACCAAGTTTTAAGGGGGGTAGAGCGTATTGAGCTCAATCTAGTTAGGATTATCTAATACAACCATTGGATCAGAGTGGCGCAGCGGAAGTGTGGTTAGCCCCTTCCCCACTGGCCCAGGATCGAAACAGTTGATTTAGGTTATACGTAAGGGGAGGTCATTAGACAGGATTTGAACCTTCCTTAGAATGACAATATGAAAGACTCTCTAGGTACCCATTACCCTTAGCCAATTTCGGAGATGAAATTTTATTTGGATGTCATTTCATGCATGCATTAATAACAGTATTTAGGAATGTTTGGATGTTTGCTTTACTATTAACGCATGACTGATTTGATAGCATGCTAATCTTTGCTTTATTCTCCCACTGAGTTGAACACTCACTCCCACGTTATGGGATAGTGTTCCGGACACCCACCAGTCCCTATTTTAGTTGCAGATGATGGCGCTGCTTGTGAAGTGGAGCCGGACTTGATGATGATGAGGAGGATTCCTCCTTTATACGTGTTCTGATCGATGGGATTACAGGGAGGTTGATTAGACACCATAACTCTTGTCATTTTATATTTTTGGAGCACTCATGTATATTCTTTTCTTTCCATTTTTGGAGTATACATGTATTTAATTAACCTGGTAACATGTTCACACTCTGGAGACTTACAATCAATTGTATATTTTATGTATTTATTACAATCTTTCGCTTGCTAATTTAATTGTCTCTGGAGTATGATATGTTATTTTGGCTTAGTCTCAATCTTGTTTAATGTCATCTTACAGACAACATGCATTTATCATTATCTATGTTGCATAAGTGACATTCTGGAACTCAGGAGTGGAGTTTTTGCTCGACCCCAGATTTTCAGGATGTTACATCCTTCTCCCTTGGAAAAGGATTATGTCAGAATCAGTTAAAACCGAGGCAACAAGACCGTTCGGATCGTCTTCGGCTCCTTCTCCCTTGGAAAAGGATTCAGAAGCCTCTATAGGCTGGTTTACAGGATCCGGGACAGTGCCTCCCCAGCAATGATTATGTCCTCTTCCCCTTCTTCTTCTTTCAGCAAATCCTCTGCTAGATTACGTCTCCCTGGACAGGTTACTAGAGAAGACCCATTACGAGAAGGGCCTGCTGGAGCGAGACGCTCAGCCGATGTTTCAGCGGCCCTCCTATCATCGCAAAAGGCGGCATTCGCATCAACAACCATTTCTGCCAATAAAGAGGGTGGTTCCGCAACATTCCAGAAACGTTAGGACACACCCTCATCTCCGAAAGTTCCCTCCCGGGGGCTCTGCGAGCCGCGCGTAGCCATTAACGTCTATAGAAAGGGAGGGAAAGAACTCACCGGAGATGGTAGCGACAGACGCGAAAGAAGGTGACGGGGAAGAAAACAACAGTGGAGAGGAAAAAGAAGGAGAAGGAAAAATCGCAGGAAAGTAGGGGAAGCGAAAGAGAAAGAGACGAAAATGAAATTCGCACATGCCTCCCGCCCAATTCTTTCATAACCTTGCCACGTGGCAGAGGCATTTAATGAAGAGGAAAAATGACGCTTGTTTCGACTCCCCCGCTCGACACGTGGCGCACGCCAACTGATGACAGTAATGCCTTCGTCATGCGTCCAACGCCCATAAGCGGAAAACACGACCTGACGGCTGGCTGCACGTGCGACCTCTAGAGATGCACCATCATACATTAGGGACGACGTAAAAGGCATTAAATGTCTCATCATGACCTTAGACTCTGATGCGAACCGACGTAAAAACTCATTACTCCTTGATGCCGAGAACGACACAAAAAGTAAGGGGGGCTCACTGTTGGAGAAAAATATGTTAAGTCTGGAGACTCGGATATGACGTAGGTCGGCTCTGCTGACACTGCCTGAAGAGTCCGAGACAATGGTCGAAGCCGAGGAAGTAATGGATAAGGCCAAGAGGCATAAGCGCGAGACGACTTAAGTTACTCGGTCGGAGAGATAACTGCGTCTGCGTAAGCCTACAGAAGGCCGAGTAAGTTAAAAGCCGTCCGACCGAGAGAATAAAACCGACCTAGTAAGTTAGTTCCGTCGGCCATGAAATAAGGAAGGATGACGGGAAAACACCGAGACTATTCCATCCATGAGGAGGAAAAAAACTTATTCTCTTAAGCCGACCGAGACTCTCTCAGAGTCGGTAACGGTCGAGTCAAGACAGGGAAAAGAGGTGTGAGTATAAACGCCGCCCCAAAAATCTGAAAATACAGGTGTCCGATCCCGAGATTCTCGGGATCGGGCGAAATCAGTTGAAAGGATCAAATCTCTGAATATTACGGAGAAGAATCCTCGTACGATGAGAATTCTTCAGACCTATAAATGCTCAAGTCCTCTACGGAAGAAGGTACGCAACACAAAATTCTAAAAACCCTTTTCCATTGATCATAATGCTGATTTAAGCATTGGAGATTCACCGGCTCAAGCCAGGGTCCCCTTTGTGTTTGACACTGTGCAAGCAAATGACGAACTGTAGCGGATAAAGCGATCCACCCTCAAAAAGTAACATCAAGAGCGACAATAGGATGAATAAATCTGAAAGGCTTCTTTCGTTCTCCGTCAAGACTCTAGGGATCGGACGTGGGGCAGACTGTATAAATGGTTCACATTATGAGAAGGTGAGCCAAATTAAAAAAGCTACAGTGTCCACGCAACACTTTGCAATCGGTGGCTCCTTGCTGCTGTACTCTTTTGTCCAATTGCAATCATTCCTAAAGAAAGACAACCAACGCTGTCTCTCATTCATTTGTCACGGGTTTGCGTCAGACTGGGAACATGTGTAACTCAAATCTCTGTGGATCCAGCACAATCGAATTATCAAATCCTCTCCGTCCATCACTTTCTATGAATTGTTTTAGTTCGTCGTAAAAAAGATGAGTAAGTTATCAAACACAGGTGAGCCACACCAAAGGAAAGAATAATATTCAAACATCAACCATTGAAAATATCTTTTTAGGCCCACCGTGATCTTCTTTGTATGACATTCAACCCGTTTATAAAGTAATTCCTATTAAGATGTATGGAAAAAACAAATATCATCCTGATCCAAAACTTCTGTTGGCCAGAATAAAGTTTCAATTGTAGATATCCAATCCTTACCTTTCATTACCTTTCATGTAGTATGGCCCACTTGAGTTTTGGATCTGTATTATTTTCTGGTTTACGTTCTAAAATGATTTGACGAAACTGATGTACAGATTAGATGTTACATTGATATCTCTCTGGGCCCCACAGAACTTTGGGTTACGCAGGCTCCATGTAACCGGAGTTACACGAAACTCGCGACCCTTTGTCTACTTATCGTGATTTCGCACCAAACGCAGCCCTCATATATCTCCCTCTCTCTCTCTCTCTCTCGTGCTAAAAAATTCAATGTCCGAGTAGCAAAGATTGCAAGAACAAAGGACGACAGACATGGAGAAGGTTAGATTTCTCTCAGCTGCGCTTCTCCTTCTATGCTTCTGCCACGCGTCCACATCAACGGTGGATAATCCCCCCCAAAAGAAGACTTACATCATTCACATGTCCAAGTCCCGCATGCCTGAGAGCTACACCCACCACCAGGTCTGGTACGAATCGTCTCTTAAATCGGTGTCTGACTCGGCCGAGTTCATGTACGTCTACGACACGGTCGTGCATGGATTCTCGACGCGGCTATCGGAGGCCGAGGCGGAGGTGCTCGCGTCGCAGCCTGGCATTCTCTCCGTCCTACCGGAGACTCGGTACGAGCTCCACACGACCCGGACGCCGGAGTTCCTGGGTCTCGACAGTCCAGAAGGCATGTTCCCGGCGTCAGACTCCGATAGTGATCTTGTGATCGGGGTCTTAGACACAGGCGTGTGGCCAGAGAGCAAGAGCTACGACGACACAGGGATGGGGCCTGTCCCCGCAGGCTGGAAGGGGGTCTGTGAGGCCGGGAAGAACTTCCCATCGACCAGCTGCAACCGCAAACTGATTGGGGCGAGGTTCTTCTCCAAGGGCTATGAGGCGGCTCTTGGCCCAATCGACGAGTCTAGAGAGTCTCGGTCACCACGGGATGACGACGGGCATGGAACTCACACGTCGACGACAGCCGCAGGCGCGACCGTGACCGGCGCAAGCCTGTTTGGGTATGCGTCGGGCACGGCCCGTGGGATGGCGACCCGTGCCAGGATCGCAGCATACAAAGTATGCTGGATGGGCGGGTGCTTCAGCTCCGATATCTTGATGGCCATGGAGATGGCCGTCAGTGAGGGAGTTGACGTGATGTCGCTGTCCCTTGGTGGTGGGACACCAGATTTTTTTAGGGACAGCGTCGCCGTTGGAGCATTCGCGGCCATGGCCAAGGGAATTTTCGTTTCCTGTTCGGCCGGGAATGCGGGGCCCAGCACATACAGCTTGTCCAACCAAGCACCGTGGATCACGACCGTCGGTGCTGGGACACTAGACCGTGACTTCCCGGCTTATGTTCGTCTTGGGAATGGGAAAAATTTCTCTGGCGTATCCCTTTACAGCGGAAAGCCGTTGCTGGATACTCAGCTACCGTTCGTCTATGCGGGTAATGCGTCGAACATGACGAACGGGAATTTGTGCATGTCAGGGACGTTGGTGCCGGAAAAAGTCGCCGGGAAGATTGTTCTGTGCGATCGTGGGTTAAGCGCCCGAGTACAGAAGGGCGCCGTCGTGAAGGATGCCGGCGGTGCCGGCATGGTTCTGGCCAATACTGATGCCAACGGTGAAGAGTTGGTAGCCGACACACATCTTTTGCCCGCGACTGGGGTGGGCCAGAGATCAGGGGACGAGATCAAATCTTACCTATTCTCAGATCCTAAACCAACGGCCACGATCATTTTTGGTGGCACGAAGGTGGGGATCGAACCATCTCCGGTGGTAGCTGCCTTCTCTTCGCGTGGCCCAAACTCGCTCACACCTGAGATACTAAAGCCGGATCTCATCGCCCCCGGCGTCAACATCCTAGCTGGCTGGTCTGGGGCGGTGGGCCCCACCGGGCTATCAGGGGACACGAGGACGGTTGCATTCAACATCATCTCGGGGACATCCATGTCATGCCCACACCTGAGCGGGCTCGCCGCGCTCATCAAGGGGACTCACACTGATTGGACCCCGGCCGCTATCCGGTCCGCGCTCATGACCACGGCCTACAACTCTTATAAGAATGGAGAGTCGCTGAAGGATGTCGCGACGGGAAAACCATCTACACCATTCGATCATGGAGCAGGCCATGTAGACCCGCTCAAGGCGATTGATCCTGGCCTGATCTACGACATCACCGAGGTCGATTACCTCAATTTCCTCTGCGCCTTAAACTACACCTCGTCACAGATTAGCATCCTATCAAGGAGCAATTTCACGTGCGATGCCGGTAAGAAATATGCCGTAGCTGATCTCAACTACCCATCCTTCGCCGTCCCATTCATGACCAGCACCAATGGTGAATCTGGTGTGACCACAGTGAAGTACACGAGGACACTGACCAATGTGGGCACACCAGGCATATACAAGGCTTCTATTTCGTCTAAACTTCAGTCAATGAAGATTGTGGTAGAGCCTGATGCATTGAGTTTCACGACCGTGAATGAGAAGAAAACGTATACTGTGACCTTCTCCACAGGCTCAATGCCGTCGGGCACGTTGAGCGTGGCCCGCCTCGAGTGGTCCGACGGAAAGCACATTGTCGGTAGCCCGATGGCCTTGACATGGACATGATCACAAGAAAGAAAGGAAACAAGTAAGAAAAGTTAAAAAAAAAAAAAAAAAAAAAAAAAAACCTCTGTTTCAACAATGGAAACAGAGGATTGCTTGTATTATGAATCTTGTTTATTTGTTTTTAAGAAAATGTGGCTTGTAAGTGTAATTACCAGTGAAGCATTGGGCCACACGTGTGAGGTATTGGGCCGTTCTTATGATGGAGCCTTTGTGAACATGACCTGGAACAAATTTCAGGACTGTGGCCGCATGTGGCTGATAAAAAAGAGATGAATTTGATGTGCACATGTAGCCCACCTCATGAGTGGACCGGCCTCAACCTGATTTATGGTCGGGTCTCGCACATACGATTTCTCATCATGGCATATGATGCTTGTTTCTCAGTGTGTAAAATGTTTAAATATATCAGGGATTGTTTCAGAAACATAGCATGATGTAAGAATGTAATTCTTCTTCCTTTTCCCTTGAAAGGCTTTCGAATGAAGCTACTGTCTATCCACCGTACACTTGGCGTCTAACATACGGGATGCGCTGATTGTAGGTCTCACTGCAGATTGACCATCGAAAAAAAAAAAAAAAAAACCATTGGTCCGGACCCGATGAAATCAGATGGCGAAGATTGTCGAATCCGCGTATAGGTTCGCTGTGGCCCTCAAATTGGAGGGTCCATAATCAGTATGCACGCTTGTCGCGTGCATGGCGGAATTGTTGTGGCACTTGAGTGAGGTACGGCTTGCTTGTTAGCACCAGGCGCTTCATTTTCATGGCTGTACTTTTAGCTGTTGAGGCCAGCCGCAGGATAAAGCTTAATGTGATTTATGCCCCTCACATTTGTTAGTGTTGGCTCTTAAGTTAGGTCACCTGTCATGAATACAGTTGAGGGACTTCAACGGTGTGAATCAGTTATTGTTGCACACACGGAAGAGGTCCATATACATCGTCAGTCTTGATGTCTCAAAACTCCTAATCAAAGAGCGTAGGCAAGTCTCTCCTTACCTGTTTTCCCTGTTTTGAGGGAGTATGGAGAAGCTTAGTAATTAGAATCCCTACTATAGGAAGGATTGTTTATGAAATTTCTCCATAAAATGTGATCCTTACTCGAGCTTGTAATCTTAGTGGGCGAGGATTCCCATCTGTCAGTGCAAGGAAGAAAGATATGTGACAGCGCACTATCCGTTATCTCTTCTACCTAGCTTCAAGGTTAAATAGACACATTTTTTGAGATGTAAATTCTCATTGGTAGGTGTATGTGATCCCTGATTTCCAGGCAAATGGGTATAAGAGAAAACATTCATCTTATGTGAGTTCCTTCAGATTAATTGAAACAAAGATAGATAATGGAGTTACTGTGCAAGCAACCCGCTATCGACCTTCACAAAAGTCATGATAGAACACCGACAAATTAGAGTTTTGCAAATTCCTCCCCTCTTCCTCAAAATACCCTCCACCGCGGGACATGGAGTGTCGGAATTTGGTATTGGACGTTCAGGTTTTAGTAATTGATATGCTCATGGAAGCAGTAGGGGCAATGTTGGAGTTTTAGATTTGGAGAGAGTGGTAGAATCAATGTGGAAGTCTTCGGGGGTAGAATAGTTTTGGGCATGTATCAAAACTTAGTGGCCTTAATGGTTCTGGGCTTTGTAATCTCGGCCTATATCCAATTCGAATACAATATGGATATCGTGAATGGGCCTGGATTCTTTGACTTGGGCCTGATAGATTCTGCGACCTCTAGACGGTGGCAATCATTGATTGTCACTGTCCACAGGCTGCATGTTGTTAGCTCCCTTGTGAGAATCCTATCCATGTATTCGAACTTATTGTGTGGAACATGATCGTGTATATCCCTTGTGTGGAAGTTCCTTGAGAAGGCCATTGTACGTGTCACATGGTTTTAGGATCCATGTTGTAATTGGTCCATTGCCAAGCAATAGTATAAGGGTTCAAAATTCAGACTGCCATTATGGATAGTATGTGTAGTGCCTAAAATGTGCCTCCCATTATTGTTTACTCATGCACATGCATTTTATATGTACCATCCAATATTAGCTTAGTGGATTAGGATGTCACATATGTACCATGTGTGGCTGCTCTGTTTTTGGCTGTTAGAATGTGGGTGTGCTAGAATTGGATTTGTAGCTCAATTTAAACCAAACAACTATGACCCCAAGCGCTGAGATAGGTAGATATGTAGTGTATGACCGAAATTTGATGAGATCGGTTACCTATTCAGTCACTCATTCAATGTATAAATAGGATCAAGCGATATTCAGTGGGTGGGTTTTGTCTTCTAATGAGGGGTTACACCTTTGCCTTCCGTACGAAAGGATTTTTCAACATAGATAAAATGAAATGAGAAAAGGATTCTTACTATTTGTCGTGAAGAACAGCTACAAAGCACCTTTCCACTTGAAGAACTGAATTCAGCGTACGAACGTACACTCAAATTACACCTAAGATTAGCAGCTACTTGATTAACATTATGGATTACACTACGAAATGTAAACAGCAAGCTGAAAGTAAAGAATTACACTAAGAAATGTAATTTACTTGGCAAGAAAAGTAAAGTGATTACACTACGGAATGTGATTGACTAGTAATTGAAAGATAATGTTTAGTTTGATTTAGTTGCTATGAGACGCCTTTTCTTGTTGAATTCCTTTACTAGTTATAGTCTTGATTGGGCCATCTGAATCCTTCCTATGTTCTAGCGGTTGATATAACCGTTCAATGCCCATTTTGTTTATACAAGAAATGAATGTATTTTGATTGGGAGATTTTCTTCAGTAATAATAACGAAAATAGAAGAACAATCATTATCAACTATTTTATTGATTTGAAGATTCATTTATATCCTTGTATTTTCTTTGATTCCGATACAAAGTATATCAGGTAAATAAGATGATGTCAAGTATAGAGATAATCTGAATAATGATTTTGGTAACATTCCACCTCATAATGTGTTCTTCTCAATAAAAGAAGCATTGCGTGGATTTAAGAATTCTTGAAGATCATTCTTCTCTCTTTTGATTTGTTGAAGATGACAATCCTGAAGAGAATAATGAATTTCTTTTACAAAGATCACATCTATGCAGATTCCGTAACTACTCCTTCAAGATCAACCATCCCTAGCAACACTCGATACATTCCAGCTATATTATCAAGAAATCCTCTCCGTACATCTCTGTAGATCTTCAAAAACACCATGTGAGTCCATACAGATCACATGTAAGTCACTCTAATTGTTTCTTATGAGGAATGATAACCATGGGGATGAACATTGCCCCCCACATCGCTTCACCTTTGAAAAAAGGTGAAAGTGACCTGTGATCCCTCATTAACGTGGCATTTATTATCCACATATGGCAGCCAGCCAATAACCGCCCTCACCCTTTATCAAAGAAAAAAAAATTAAACCCTATGTCGACACATGCCCTTTGCCTTGTTTCTCACAAAATTGCAATAATACCCTAATAAATATTTCCTTGCCTTGGCCAATATAAGCACCATTTCGATACTTTTCATTCTTACGCTCTCCTTTTCCATTCTCAAAGTTGTTTCGAACTTCAACCCTTTCCTCAATCAATGGTTGCCTCCTCATCTTCTCCTCCATCATGCCATCAAAATGATCCGTCATGGTGATGGATTCTCTCTCTAAAAAATGCATACACAAATAGTCTTCAAACTGCCTATTGGAGATTATTATTGTATGTGTTCGGCATTCACTCTAACAACGAGCGTTGATGAAGTCAGTATAATGGATGCCCTGTTTTCCATCTACCTTGGTGAAACTCTGTTGATCTATTCAAAAGAAATCCCTAATCCTTCTAATGCTCTCAAGAACCATCGACATGCCTATGATCCCTTCTAGAATGGGACGTTTGGTTTGCTCATGTCTCTTCTCAATATGAGGCAACATAGAGAGAATTGGGCATTTATGAATGCATCAAGCTTTCCATCCACGACTATCCTTCAAATCCCGTTATTCCCATTGCGACTTCAACATTATGGAGCCCTTCTACCAACACATTGTTCTTTGGCTGCAGCCCTATGAGCCTGACCATCTTCAGCATCACAGCTTTAACTCAAATTTTTCCTTTTGGTGAAGTTGTTTACTTGGGTTTTGCACAGAAAGAAACCAAATGTTTCTCGAACATAATGGACCGGTTGATTATGAGGAACACACGACTTTCCTTCTACTTTGGATATGTCGTCATTTACTTTGTGTGCATGCCCTACAAGTCACAAATGAATACATTCATCTGGTTGAGTCCCTTGCACAAGGTCAAAAACTTACCTAGGCACCTTTTGTACTTTGCCACATGTATAGGAGTATTTATGAAGTCACTGCCAAAGGTCTATTTCTTGGAGGAGGACCACTGTGGCTCCTCCAAATGTGAATCTATGAATATTTTCGTCCTTCTATCGTACGTGATCTCATCCACTCTAAAGCCATTTATTGTTCCTATGACGAACGCATCATCAATTCCCCTTAATCAATCCAATCATTTTCTATCTATATGAGCAATTTATTCTTTTCTTTGAATAGAAGCAAACAAAATCAGTTATTCACTCCATTTCATGATGGAGAATATGGTCCTGTCTAGTTCACTAGCCGATTTGAACAATAGAATGACCACGAGGCATCCTAGACACATTTGGCTTGAGAAAGCTACCTCATCAGCCGGGACCTTCCCTATGGAGGTACAATCAATTCTAGGAAAAATTCCAAGGCCATAATTGAGCCATATTACTTGAACTTGCTTGCTTGGCAATTCAGTTTAGTCCAATGCGTCCCCTATCCATTCACCCAGAAAACCTGTAATCAACCCCCTTTTAGTCGACCAGTCGCTGATAGTGTCGAACTTTATCAATCTCTCTACTCTTCTTTTCAAGAAGCTAGCCTGGCTCTTGATCTTCCTTGTTATCTAAACCAACCACAGGCAATGGATACTTTCGCCATTTGGTGGGAGAGCCATTATAATAATAAAAAATAATAATAATAATTGATGAATACGTCTTAGGAAGAGATTATAGTTCAACTTTCTTCCAAGATTGAGCTTAAAGGAAAGTAAAGATCAGCATCTTCATTAGCCAATACACTGAACTGAAGGATGAATAAGCCAATGACCAAATCAGCCACAACATCTTCCCCCCATACTTCACCAACCAAGGTAGCAGTTGTTCCACCAAAGCGCCATAAAATCATGGTGAAATTTCTTGCCTCTCCAACATCTCCACCAACTCGCCAACTTCCATTTTCTCCAAAGAGAATCCTTGACTTTGGAGCTCCACTTGGTCCACCTCCTTAGCCTCCTATCCTAATTCTCAAACGTGTTGACCCACCTTTGACAATTGCGGATTGACCGTTGTCGACTTCATCGAAACCACAACAGGCATTAGGTACATCCTTGACCAAGGCCCAATCATCTTTTGAAAAATACTTCATAACCAAATACTAGCCAAGTCTCTCCATTGTCAATTATTTAAAAGAAATCGAGGAAAGCTTGAAACATTACCAGGAAACTCATTATAATGAATGCTGGAACAAATGGTGGCAGGATAGGTAAAGACTAAATAATCCCAATCTCCCTTTTAACAAAAAATATCTTCCTCCCTATCACCCCAATCCACCATCATTACTGTAACACTCCGAATTTTTGTTAACCTGGGTTAGACGTCCTTAGGCAATGGGTCAACCATAACACCTTGGTAACCTCTCAGAACCCAATTCCAAAGCCAAAGAAATCATATAGAACCTAATTCTTTAGAATTTAATGTGAATTAGCCAGCGCTACATTAGATTTCCTGCAAAATTAGCACCAATCACCTTAAATACGATCTGTAAGACCCAAAACCTCTAGAATTGTTACCGCTACGTTACCCTAAAACTTAGGATCAAACTCTAAACCCGTTTGCTCTCAGGAACCTTTTGAAACTCCGTATTGGATTTAGACTGCACGTCGAAAGTCCGATATCTATAATCTCAGACCGTTAGGACCACTTAGCTGGACTTGACAATCTTTTCGAAAATCAAGCCCAACCGATGTTCTGAGGCTATTTCATTGAGCCTGGAGCGAAGAGAGTGAGAAATGGGTAAAGATTTAAAATTTTAATTCAAAATCTGGCATGTGTCTTTGCGCATTATTATTAAGCGTTCTGACCGTCAAAATTCAGCCAAATTTTACCCTCGGATCAGTAGAAATTTCTCTTTCATATCATGAGACTTGTAGACCTGATTTAGGTACGATGACCGCTGAACTGAAACTGGTCTGCTACGTGCGATCTGTGAACTCTACCGAACTGAAAACTTGTTGTGGACAACATCCAGTAACCATAAGCTTAAGTTCGACCGCGTTCGGCCAGGGGACCTCCCAAAATGGTCTTTTAGATCAGAACAGTCCCGATTTGGTTATAACTTAAGTAAACTTTGTTCCTAAGTTTATTTAGGTTAGGTTTTAGCCTATATAAGGGCTTTAAACCCTCTCACAACCCTCCCATCCAAATTTATAAAAAACCCTAGATTGGGAGAGAGAGAAAGTGAGAGATTTTGAGAGAGTAGTGGGAGAGAATTCCCGCCACTTGCTGCAGCTTTTGCATGTGCCAAAGCACTGCACTCCAATCACTTTTCCGGTGATTCCAATGCACTTCTAGGTAAGAAAACCCTAACCACTTGCTGTTTTAGGAATTCCTTCGATTCAAATAGCGAAATAGCTTATGTATCTTGTGCATTAGGTCGCCTTTACGCCGTTGACGAAGCGTATACATTCTATTCGAACCGATACGCATCTAGGGCAAAAGGTGCGGATTTTAGACGCTTAGATTGGCTGATTTCAAAGCTTTCAATGTCGTTTAATAGTAGATTATCGACGAGAACGCTGTTTGACATGTAGAACATGCTGTCCGTTTTCCATTTTGTATACGTACGGTAAATATGAGATTTAGGATATTTTGGTCATTAATAGGAATATTGTATACGTCCGTATTTTGCTGAAATGATGGCCATGTGATTTTGTCGTGTTATGATATTAGATATATGTGTATAATCTGTTTGGCGAAAAGATTCGCCCTAATGCACACTTCAGGTCGACATACGCTATGTAGGCTAAAGTGTGTAGGCTAAGTGTTTGTATAAATGTTTGTATTATTATGTATTGAGTAAATGGTGTTGTGAATTAGTTTTGAGATTGAATTCTCAATCAATATGTTGATGTATATGATTTCCCATGTTGGTTATATGTATTGGTTTCATTATATATACGAAATGCATGTGTTGCTTGATTTGCTTAAGTTGTATGTTATAACATGTGACAACATGCTTGTATTGTTTATATTCATTCCTGTTACTCTCATATGTTACTGACATTGTTTACAAATGTTTGGGGCTATGCACTAGTCCAGGCAGTCGGTAATGGACTGAATTTCGTGGTTAGCTTCTATTCGCCACGAAGGACGCGTCGATGAACGCGAGTCGTGCTTTGAGTTGGCAGCAGTGGCTAGGCCACACGAAGTGTATTATACACTTCATGTCGCTTAGCTTGAGATGCGCTCGTACTATTCGAGCCCTTCAAGTAACCCGACTGGTCATTGTATGTTTACCCTGTATGAGTCATAACTGCTTGAACCTAGGGTACTGAACTTACCATTGAAAACCCTGTTAACCATGGTACCTTGATCCATAAAGACTCATGAGCCGGGCATGGTGGTATGGGACACCATGGTCAAGTTGTCAGCCTACGCTGGGGCCACAAACCTCCCCGTAGTGACCAGTGAGCACCCAGACTCGTGAGCAGATTATGGTGGTATGGGACACTATATTCTTGCCGACATTGATAAGGTGATGGGGGAGCGGTGCAACGAGTGCGAGCAACAGCCCTGACAGCCCTTTGTAGTGACCTCGAGCGTATTCTGAGTCTACGAGAGGCGACTAGTGACAAGAGTACCAGTAGGCCTGTATTGATAAGGTGATGGGGGAGCGGTGCAACGAGTGCGAGCAACAGCCTTGACAGCCCTTACAGCGACCTACAAATATAACATCATATGAGATTACTAGGAGTGACGACCTTAGATAGGATCTGTGTTGGGATTGATATAAGTAAGGTGCCTTAGTTTTCCAATACTGCTGTATGAAAAGGACTAATAACAACTTGGTAATCATTATCCATATCGCATTGCATGTGCCAGAAAGATGTGGAGCACTCCGGGAAGAAAGCATGCCGCGGACGCAGATGGTGCCGCATGAGGGACTATGTCGGTGAGGGCATCCATCATGTCATTTCATGCATGCATTAACAACAGTATCTAGGAATGTTTGATTGATTGCTTTACTATTATCGCGTGATTGATTTGATAACATGATAATCTTTGCTCTATTATTCCACTGAGTTGATCACTCACTCCCACGTTACGGGATGGTGTTCTGGACACCCTCAGTCCTTATTTTAGTTACAGATGATGGCGCTGCTTATGAAGTGGAGCCAGACTTGTATGATGATGAGGAGGACTTCTCCTCCGTGTTTTGATCGACGGGATTACAGGGAAGTTGATTAAACGCCTTGACACTTGTCATTTTATATTTTTGGAGCACTCATGTATATTTTTTTCTTTCCATTTTTGGAGTATACATGTATTTAATTAACCCGGTAACATGTTCACACTCTGGAGACTTACAATCAATTATATATTTTATGTATTTATTATAGTCTTCCGCTTGCTAATTTAACTGTCTCTGGAGTATGATATGCTGTTTTGGCTTAGTCTCAATCTTGTTTAATGTCATTCTACAAACAACATGTATTTATCATTATTTATGTTGAATAAGTGACGTTCTGGAACTCGGGAGTTGGGTTTCTACCCGACCCCCGATTTTTGGGATGTTACAATTACCCACTTCAACGCGAGTGATGGCGATGATTATAAAAAATCCTTGAGATGTGGATAGACGATCAATCACGTACGTTGTCCATTCTGATTTAGGTGGTATTTTGTCATCTTTTGATTGTACATAGATCTTTCAGGAACTTGTCATATGACAGGACTTGTTTTATGGCATCCAACAAAGGGATGTTGATTTTCACCTATTTTAGCACCTCTAAGATATCCTGAGTATTGGGCAGAGGTTTTGGCAAGATCAACCTTTATAGGAACAGAGCAATCGGCTTGTATTATTTTTCTGGTTCTTTCTCATGTGTAACGTTACTAGGCCCATAATTTCTCTCGGATTCTTCTGAGTCCTTAGGCTTCTCATCCCTCGTCGGGATGTTTTTGTTAATTGTTTTTCCACTTCTAAAAGTGGTGATGGACTTTTCTTGCTTCACATGTTGATTCGAAGAGCTCAGGTCACTTATCTCATATTTTGGTTTTGGGTTAGGTAGAGGTTTGAGCTGGAAGAGTCCCCTTCTCCCTAACAGCAAGTTGTGACTCTATTTTTTGAATGGACGATGCAAATACTCTTAAGGATATTTTAATATCCTAGAATGCTTGCAACTTATTTTAATTAAACTTCTCTTGATTATGGATAAATTTTTGGACCGTATCCTCTTGGGGTCTTTTCTGATTTGATAATGGATTGAAGATTGAAGGAAAAGCCCCTTGAGGATTTCTTTCTATATTATCCATTTACCCATTCCTCCAACTGAAGTTTGAGTGGTTCCTCCAACTTAAGTTGTACATGTTTGAGATGAGAGCATTGAACAGCCTTTGATAATTGTTTACAGTATTAGATTGCTTATTTAACAACTCTTGGAATGTGGGATTTGTAGGGCACTCCTGTGTTAAATATATGTTACTAGCACAGATACCACAAACAATTTCAATGGTCTTGTCGAGTTTAACCATTTATACTCTTTTCAGTTCCATGGCCTCGACCTTTCTCATGAGCTTAGCCATCGTGACGTTAACGTCGTCTTCCTCCCTTAAGACGTATATTCCTCCCTTCTCCTTAGATTGAGTTGATTTGGGACTAGTGGGCTTAGATGAAGTATCGCATGATTGCACGTTTTCAGCAAGCATGTCAAAATAATCCCACATGTCATTAGGATCTTTTGTTCATGAATTCCCTGTTGCATATCATCTCTACGAGTTGTCGCATTGGCGAAGTTAGCCCATCATTGAAGAAGCTTATGACCTACCAAATTTCATAGCCATGATGTGGACAAGCATTTAGAAGGTCATTAAATCTTTTTCAGAATTGGAAGAAGGTTTCGAGATGGACCCAACAATCCAGACCATTAAAACATTGCCAATACATGATCCATGCTATTAATCAACTTCCTTGAAACCAAAGATATCGAGAATATGCTTCAAGTGACCAAGATATGAAGCAATACATTTCATTTATCATGACCATTTAGGCCGTACAAGTACAAGTTCCCGATCCTTCAGAGAATAATACAAGAGAAATCATGTACAAAGCTACTGAAGAAGGATTGAATGTCTGCTAAAGCCCCTACAAATGACCCACATAGTCGTCGTCATTAGCTCTCTCTCTCTCTCTCTCTGCCCTACATAAAACGCATCTGTCAAATGAGTCATCACCGAACCACCTGTGTATTGGTGAGCCCACTAGGGAGCAAAGAGAGGAGAAAAGATCGACCCCATGTCGAACTGACGATAGCACAAAGCAGAATCCTTATCATGCATGATGAAATCTAGCATGGGCATCTCGGGGAAGCTACTAACAGCTACGGAACTAGAACGGATTGGCTCTAGGGGTAGTGACAAAGGCACATATAGAACCCCGATAAGTTGACCGAACAGTCGCTCGCTTAGATACCATCTGTAGGTATTAGGGTCGGAAAGCAACCGACATTGACAAGACACCTCAAAAGCCACCTTAGTTGACAAGGTTGAGAACATATGTGTAAGTGCTTATACTTAAAGCACAATTAGGATTGTTAAATTTCGTAGTCCCGAATGGATCACAAGCACTCATGAAGATGTTCTTCGGTGACTCATGAAGACTATGTAAAGAGTGGATCAACATCTTAAGGAAGAGTCATCATCGCAAGCTCTAAATTGTCTTAGTTCGAAGTTTGAAACATTTATATTTGTCAACCATCAGGTGGTATAACCTTAGAATGACCCTAGGTTAGGTTTATTTTACATGGTATCATAATGAACATAATTCTAAGTAAAATACATTGAAGTTAGGCTAACCCAACTTCTAGTTCGGCCAACCTGTAAGACCCATATCCTAGTTCGTACTATTCCGTCGACTCCCGCGATCCTTCTGGTCAAATTCGGCAATCCTCGACCACTTTCTAATGTTTGCGCACGATCCTAAGATGAGACCTGTATGTCAAAAATGGCTAAAATTGAAACCTATACCTTAGCGACCGCGCCGTCGCTGCAGTTCTAACGCGGCGACTCGCACACCGACCCGATACCCAAGCTAAAAGATGTCAGTCTGCGTTCAATTTGAAGAAAACCTGCGTGTTACGAATTATGAGGAAATCTCTACGAGATGTCCCATCAATCAATCAATCACTCATGTCAAGTACAAGTCAAGTCACTCCATACCCAAGTACAACAACCCATACCTTTCTCTTACACAAGCAAGCCCAAGGTCAACACTCACATCACTTTACCTCTATCTCCACCCATCCCTTCTTACAACACACCACTCCACCCATCACCCATCACACCACATCACTCCATCACCCTTTTTCATCCATCACTCCCCTCTCTCTCTCATTCATTCAAAAAAAAATAAAAAATCTCAAGCAAAAGAGCTTCACACGTCCAAGCTCTTTCTCCCTCTCCCAAACGCCAAGTGTGGCCCACCTTCCCTACTCTCTCATCTCTCATCTCAACCGTTGATCCATCCACCGTTAAAAGTCAAGCAAAGGAGCTAAGGAGGCTAGGGGAGCAAGGAGGAGGCTTAAAGGTGGGTGATCTTTGAATTTTCACTATTGATTTCATGATTTAAGGGCCCACTTGTTATGGGACCCACTTGATGTACGTGTTGTATCCATGGAGGGCCCATAGTGACGGGGTCCCTCCTCTCCATTACCGTCTCTCTTGTTCTCTCTCTCTTTTCTCTTTCTTTCTCTCTCTCTTATCCTTCCCCTAGAATGAAGTGGGCCCCACCAACCCATGTTAAATCCACTCCATTCATCAATGGTGTGGTCCACCACATTTTAGGTGATATGATATATGTATATATACATATATATTGACATATGTATATATATACATATATATTATATTATATTAATATTATATATATATATGTATATGTGTATGGTGGGCCACGTACATGTGGGACCCACCATGATGATGTGTTCATCCATGCCGTCCAGCATCCAGGGACGCTGGACGAGAGACATGGAAGTGAAGTACGTGGGGTGTGAGCACCGTCAGGGGTGTGTACTTACAAACTTTTTTTTTTAAAAAAAGGAAGGATGAGAAATGGTGGGTTGCTCCAACATGGCCCCACCTTGACATATATATTTAATCCAAGCCATCCACTCCATTCTCGGGATCATTTTAGGTGTTGAGCCGAAAAATGAGACCCATCCAATTATCTAGCGGGCCGTGGCATTAAGAATGCTAGTATTTTCCTTTAAAACTTGGAAGAATGATTGCTGGGGTCCACCAGAAGCTTGGACCCACCTGAAACTTGTTTTGGACCCCTATTTTTGTGGGACACATGTAATGGACGGGGTAGATCTGATTAATGTGGGTCCCACATTAGATAAAAATAAAATAAAATAAATTTTTGGCATGACTTTGTGCCATGACGTCCAGAGACATCCACGTTAAAAGGGTGGGCCCCCTTGGCCCCACTTGTAGACTCCACCATGATGTATGTTTTACATCCATACCGTTCATTTAATAGGTCCCCTTGAATGGTGCGTTGACTCCAAAAATCATCCACAAACTGAACTCAGGTGGGCCATACCATCCAAATCATGTGAAGACATGCCTAAATCATATAAAAACACTTGGTGGGGCCTACCTGAATTTTGAATGTGGCTAAAACTTGGTGTGAACCCTCAAACACGTGGGACACACATAATAAATGATTTGGATCACCTAAATGTGGACCCCATGTTAAAAAAAAAAGGAGAAGAAAAGAGGCAGCAACGTCTAACGCTGCTGCTGGAGACGCAGGCGGGCGGCCGGTTGGGGTTGCCCCACGGGTCCTAGTTGTGGGCCCCACCGTGATGCGTTCTACCATCAACACCGTGCATTTAATGGGTCCCCTTTGTGTATGGGGTCATCCCAAAAATCAACCGTAAACGGAACTCAGGTGGGCCATACCATTTAAAATCACGTGAAGACATGCCTAAAACATATAAAATCATTTGGTGGGGCCTACCTGACTTTTGGATGCAGCTGAAACTTGGTCTGAACCCTCAAACAGGTGGGACACACATAATGGGTGGGTTGGATTTGTGAACCACATTTCAGTGGGCCCCACGCCCACTCCCAGCAGGTTGCATGGCAAATAAACATTACAGTGGGCTCCACATACGTGTGACCGTATTGACAGATTGGATGTCAAGTACACATCACAGTGGGCCCCTCCCCTGACCGTGTGGCCCTGTAAATAGATTGGGTGGCAGATGAACATCACGGTGGGCCCTGGCCCACCTGATCATATGAACAGGTTAGATGTCAAAATAAACATTCCAGTGGACCCCAGCTTTCCCAGGTCCACATGATTTTTTAAAAATAGATTGGATGTCAAATGAATATCACAGTGGGCCCCCTGACTAAGTGACCATATCAAAAGGTTGGATGGAAAATAAATATTATGGTGAGCTTCCATGGTCCACTTGACCTTATGAATAGGTTGGATGGAAAATAAATATGATGGTGAGCTTCCTTGGTCCATGTGACTTTATGAATAGATTGGATGGAAAATGAATATTATGATGGGGCCCCATGGTCATGTGACCATATCAACAGGTTATATGGAAACTAAACATTATTGATGGGCTCCATGGCTGCATGAATTGATCACAGCTTGAGTAGAAAATAAATATTTCGGTGGCCACCACGATATGAGAGCGACCCCACCATGATACTTGTATTTCATCGAATCCGTCCATATGTTCTATATCCATGTTGTCCATCTTATTCGAGGCCTCCTTTATTATATATGGACCCATGTGTGTAGGCCCATTTGATGTATTTGTGGCCCATTGTTGAGGCCCACTTTGGTATATATAAGGCCTATGTGATTAGGCCCATTTGATGTACATAAAGCTCATGTGATTGGGCTCATTTTTTAATGCATACTGAGGCCCATGGGTTATGACTCATTGCAAAGGACCTAAGGCCCATTGGTGAGGCTCATTGAGGTGATCCACTTGATGAATGTGAGGCCCATATGATACGGCCCAGTTGATGTACTTAAGGCCCAATTGGGGGCAACTAGGTCCATTGCAATGCGTGATCCTTCCATGGCATATGATGATGTTTATAGCAAGTAATGCCTTAGGAACAATAATGGTTAGATGCCCACATTGTAAGGATGACGTCGGTTAAAGGTCCGCATTGTCACCCTCCCTAAGGCCCACTAATAGGCCCATACTCGTAGTGAGTAGGCTGTCTCGGCCCATCTCAGTTATACACAGAGCCCATCTCTATATACATGCTTAGTATAGATTCATGATTCATTATCATATGCATCATATGTATGACTAGTTTGAGAAGTGACTGATCATAGCATATGTCTTCGGGCGAACTGTTTATGGGCTCCCTAGTAGGCGGAGTTGCCCTACATGAGTGCATGGTATACGTAGGACTGCTGCATGACTGGTAGTGTGACTCATGCACTTGCATTTGTATGATTGTGATTATTGTATGACCTAGCGACATCAGGGCCATAGCCTCCACAGATGCATCGTGGGTGGTTGGATTGGATACCGAAAATATTTGGTTCTAGCATACGGGCGCCATAGATGTCCCTGGGTGAAAATCCCTAAACCCGATGGTACCAGAGGATGACTCCAATGTCGAGACCGAGTGGATACACGAGTGCACAATGGCCGTATACCAGTAGGCCGCGTCTCCCACTGTGTCGTGGTTGGTTGGAAAGGGGTGTGACCTTACCCGCCTGAATGAGGGGGCAACTTCTAGGTTGAGTTTGACTAGCTTGAGGAATCGGTCCGCTATCGACGAGCCGGGCCCGATATTGGCAGGCAGATAGTGAGCTCTCTTCTGCTTTCCCAGTTATGTGTTCGGATAGGGACGACAGGCTGGCTAGAGTGTACTAGACCCCGGTGATTATCCAGATTGAGAACTGTACTTATATATGATGAGGATTGGCATGCTTGAGTTGCATCTTGCATCACATGGTCTCGATATGGCCGATAGCATTCATATCTTGCACCGCATAGCCTTGGTACGGCTAATTACATTCATAATACCCATCATCATGTTTTCACATTTACATTTCGAGCACGATTATATTGCGCACACACTTACACCACCCTCTAAGCTTTCTATAAGCTTATGCACGATTGATACGTGCAGGTGACGTCCGGACGCAGCCGTAGCATAGTAGCAGCAGGAGCGTGCAGTCGAGCTTTTGGAGTTTTGTTATTAGCACTATCTTATATTTCCCTTTATACACCTTGTATTTAAAGTTTTTGATCATAGTGAATTTTGTGATGGTGTTCTTGTGGTTATTGTTCGTGGGTTATGCTTATGGTTATGCTCATTACGAATTAAATGGATAGTAGAAATCCTCCTTGTAGCATCCCAGGATCGGAACCTGGTATATGGGTGCTGGGAGCCGAGAATGGGGTACTACGGAGGCTGTCAGCGCCAGATTTGGCGATCGAAAATTTTGTGAGCCCGGTTTCTGAGTTTGGGGCGGGACACAACCTAACTACCACTGGCTAACCCAACACATTTCAGATAAGTATACAGTAAGATAAAGATTTTCCATGTCAAGTTCAGTTAGCCCAACCTTGGGTCCGGCTAGCCTGAGTGTGTTCGGTCAAGTACCCAGTAACATTTAATTTTCAAATCTTAGGGAGATTCAATCAGCCGAACCCTGTATTTGGCTAGGCGAATTTTGGCTTGGGCCAGTTGAATTTTTGAAAGATCTTATCCCATGAAATCCTAGTTTCATTGAAATGAGATCGTTAGAATTCGCCCAGCCGAATTTTTAAGACCTTTGGCTATAAATCGAGTCCTCTCATTCATTTTAAGAACGAAAAATTGTGAGCAATATACTCAAGCAATGAGAGAAAGTCAGGGCCATCTTAAGTTATTTTTGCGGTAAATTTTATTTTAATTTAGCTTATTCTATTCTCTTTTCTCAAGTTAGTTTTAGAGTAATCCATATTCTACTTGAGAATCGGAGAAAAGAATTTGTAGCATTAAGATTTTTTTATTGAAAATACATTAGATACTTGTACTCTTTTTGGGTTAAACACATATACATCTTCATCAATATCCTAAGAAAGAAGATTGTTGCAATTAAGCTACAGTTACATTTTTGACTTGACATCAGAAGATAAGTATTGTATTTTATTTTATTATCTTTTCTATTTTTCTAAGATAACCTGAAAATATTAGTAGGTTATTTTATGGTGATTCCATGAAAATCACAAATTGGGTTTTGTTATGATAGCCCGTGAAAATCACAAGAACCCTATTAGGTTGTTAAGGTGACCCTGTGAAAACCTTGAAATGGTGAAAGCCAAAATTACGAGGGTAGTAATTTTAGGAGTAGAATAGGTGTGGGGTTTAAGCACTGAACCACTATATAGTATCGTGCATTGGTGGTGATTAATTAATTCTTTATATGTTTTCCTTGTGATTGTTTGTCTCTTGCTAAGTTTGGTATTTTGATCTCAAAGACATCATGAAATAAGGTTGTCCTGCCTAAATCATTTAGGTGAAGGCTGTCTTACGAACTATTTGAAATCAAGATTTCAATACTGAAATTGTGGTTTAGATCGCTATAGTAGAAGTATGGAATTACTTCAAGTGTCCTAGATGGGGGGTGATAGGAATTTTCAATTAATATGTCAATTTAAAAATCCTAATTGCCTAACTTAAACTACTTAACAATTAAACTAAGCAAGACAATATAACTTTAAAGGTTTTCAAGGCAATAGAGGGTCCAATCACATAGGCTACTCAAGATATGCACATTAAGTAACAAGCCTATAGCATAGTGAACATGTGTGTATGGAATATGTTACCTATCATTCCTACGCATTCATATAATCATGCATAAATAGTTAAGCATTCAAATACATAGGCATAATTAAACAGATGCGCAAATGACAAATCGAAACACAGGCATGTATAGTGGTTCGGCGACGTGCCTACTCCACTCCCAGCGGACGCACTCGCTCCTAGAGTTTACCAGATTTCACTATTAAATGGTTTTAAATTAGGTTAACCATCAACCTTCACAACCTTCACAAGGTTAATTAAGGAACCTACATAAGGCAACCTTAAATGCCTACACAAGGACAAGTCCTATACAAGGACATAACAAGGAGACTACATAAGGAAACCTTTACCTATACAAGGCTAATCAGTCCTACACAAGGACATAACAAGGAGCCTACACAAGGTAATTTTTTCCTATACAAGGCGAAGCCTACACAAGGCTAACCAGTCCTACACAAAAACTTGATGTATTCTTTGAAATAGCGGAGAACACCGCTTGAGTTGAAGTAGGAATATGCCAATATGTCCTAGAGGAGGTGAATAAGACTTTTAAAGTTTTTATAGTTTATTTAAAAATCCTATTACACTAATCCTATCAATATGCTTTTATCAGGATTACTCAAAAGTAACTCTACTGGCTTTCAAGCCCGGTAGAGGATCCAATCACAAACTATTTAAGAAGTGAACAATATGTAACCTAGTTTATGATGGATATGACTATGTATGTGTGTGAGGTGTGATTTCAGATATACAAATATGAAAGTATTGAAGTAAATCACACACACAAAAGAATAGCAATCTCAAACACAGTCATTTTTATAGTGGTACGACTACTTGTTTACTCCACTCCCAGTAATCACACTCAACCTTTGAGTGTACCAGATTTCACTAAGGAGGTTTCACAGCAGTTCACCTTAAACTTAAGGTTTTAAATCAGGTTCACCTTCAACCTTTACAACCTACACTGAGGCTGACTGTTTATGCTCTCACGAGCAAGGGTCAACACACTGCACCCACTTTTAGGGAGACAGGCCAAGGTTCTTCCATAAGACCCTAACATAGGTTTTACACGGTTCACCTCAAACCAAGGTTTTGACTGGTTCACCTCTAACCAAATGTTTATGCTCTCCATAGAGCAAGGGTTCACACAACGCAACCACCATGTACAGTCCCACCGAAGGCCTCCTAAAGGACTTGCAAGGGTGAGAAACACCTTAGACCCAATCCTACAAAGGAATGATCAAAGGGTTCTCTGGACTCTAGATTCTTATAGATAAGTGGAAGAGTCTCATTTAGCATGTTGACGAAGATCTCCTCCTTATAGATGAAGAATCTTCTGCTTCCTTGATCCGCAACTCAAATGATGTACCAATATACGACAATGGGTTGGGTCAAGGTTATGATGGAATCCTACACTCTAAATGTTTTCCTATTAGGAAGATAGAGTGATTCCAATCATCTATGCATTCAAGGCATCCCAGCTTAATGATTTTCCATTAAGGTATTAGCTAGAGGATCCTTTAATGTGGAAGCTCATTCTCCAATCCACTCTATTGAATATCAAAGATGAGGGTGGATTGGAGGATGAACTCCCATAAGAGAAAGGGCTTTGGGTAAATGATCTTAGGTAAAACACTCAAAAGCACTCTCTTTTTCTCTACTATCAACAATAAACAAGTTCTCTTTATATAGGCAAAAGGTTCCAACGGATATAAAACGATCACATTTATGACAGAATTTGATATCATCGAGCATATACTCTCGATTGTATCGATGGTCCGCTCAATGACACAAACTCAATGTCATACGCTTTTAAAAACCTCTTACTAGCTAGTCGAGGGAATCGAGACTAGTGTTGATGCCATCGGATTTCGAACTCTAATTTTATCGATGCAAGGTTCGATTCCTTGACATTTGAAAATGAGAGAGACTTGCTAGATATATTTCAGGTTTATAAGAATGATCGAGGGACCTTCGATATCATCGAAATTTGAATGTCGATGATATCGATAGATGTGTCGAGGCATCAGTAAATCAGAGGATTTTCATTTTAAGCTTGTTGTACAGTTTTTTTCCCTGTTCGATGCATCGATCTACCTATCGACATTATCGATATTAGAATATTGATTCTATCGAGTGACCCTCGATCATAGATAAAACTAGCCTGAAATATTTACTGGAAAACTTTGTGCCCATGACCAATATCATCAAGAGCCTTCCGTTATCATCGAGATTTGAAATCCAATGGTATCGAGAGGGCTTCGATATATCGATGCATATATGATTTTATTAAGTGAAAACAGGGGCGCCAGAGATCTGCCTGTCGATAATATCGAGTCCACTCTGATGGACTCGAGATTCACATATCAATGGTATCGATAGATACTTCGATACATCGATAATTCCTCCTAGATTTTCATGTAGTTGCTAGACACTTTTGTTCTCATTCCAATGGAATTGATATGTCATCGAGGACATCAACAGTGTAGGTCGATCATATCGATACGCGTATCGATAAAATCGACAAAGCAAGAAAACTTAAAGATTTTCTAATTTTTGAAAAAGTTTTCTCACTAAAAAACCTTATGGTGTTCTAACTTATTTTAAGGATTTTATTCAACTGGTGTTTTGGGACATGGGATGTGAGACTTAGATTTACCTATGAAGATCTTGTACACTTCCGGTTGAGGCAGACGCTTGAATTGATCTTCCTATGAGGCTCTATAGTCTGACTGATACAACATTTATGCTAATTGACAAGCTAAGGCACTTTCAATCTCCCCCTTTGTCAATTACCTTTGTCAATTACGTGACAAAATACCAAAACACACTAGACCCGTTTCTATACTGACATCCTAAATTGTGTGTACATACATGTTACACAATTTTACAATGCTATCAATGTCATATACACAACAAATCCAGAAGCTAATCCCCCTATCTTTAAACTCCCCCTCGCTTGGTGCAGTTGCTCCCCCTAACACTTGCAACACCATACTCAAGCACAGATATACATATTTTGACGGGGTGTTTGAATTGTTCTCCCCCTTTGAACTATTCTCCCCCTTTATTATCAGTCATTGACAAAGATAACATTATAACAGATATTGACTGAAGTTTTTAAAGACATGTGGGAGAACCGACAGATATAGATGTATAAAGATTAGATCATTTTAAAGCATACATCATTTTCAGACAGTATGGATGCATATCAGATCAATTAGAGCAGTGATAAAAGAAGATAAGATATTCATAAAAACCACATGCACTCCATAGTAGAAATTAGATAAACCAGGGGATCATGAAACATAAATTTGGCAGTAAAAAGATACAAACGATAATGTCCCATAGCCAAAATATTCAAAAACAAAAGAGTACTACCCAAAAGTTGGTAGTAGAGCATTAGTTAGTTCAAAATCATCCTAAAAACAAAGTTATCACAGCAATATACATGCTTGGTACGCCCATGACAACTGCATTTCTCAACTGATGCTTAATGTCCTCGAGGAGTTCTATGTGTGAGTAAGTTGACCACTTGTTGAGTTATTTCCTGGAGGACATTAACTTTCTCTTCAATCATAGTGAGACTCTTTTCACAATTGTTCAGTCGTTCTTCCATTCCAGCCATCCCGCTCAGTAGGTATCGTTCTAGGTGATGGGTCTAGCGGTTTGTGATTGACTCTGGGCTGACTATCGGTGTGTAATTTGATCCTCCATTTGTAGGCTTGATTGATGGTTGAGCATGTTGGACGGCCTGTGGCATGGGAAGACTATGCATGAGGAGAGACATAGAGGAACACAATTGTTAGGCCTCCTGAGCTGCATCCCTGTCAAAACATGCTTCAAGATACAAAGCGTCAGAGGTGGCAGGGAGCCTGACATGATGTGCTAGTTTGCATATGAGCACCAGAAAGAGCACTGTCTCCTTATGATTGCCTTGGTTTACATGAATGACTTTCTCGAGGGGAAAAGTTGGCAGGCACACTTAATTTTCTTGATAGATATCATAAAGCACATTTATCACAAACCGAGAGAGATGATTACCTTTGACATCACAAGGAGACTTGAAAATGCTATGAAGAATTTTAAAAGTGGGTTCAAGATAGTTGATGTGCAGCAAAGTTTCATCATTTCGTGGAATAATAGTGCCTTAACATAATGCACGAGTTATTTCTCCCCACACACCCAAACCATTGAGATTCCTGTTGGTCACTGGGATTCTAGTAACATCAAGATCTAGAAGGTGACCCACAGTGATTAGAGTGATAAGCTTTGAGTAATGTGCGAGTTCAACCTAAATATTGGGGGGATCATCACTAAAGACACGACAGTGATTGAAGAATTCTTGAATCACACCTAGTTGATATGATCCTTCAAGATTTAAAATATTTTGCCAACCCATTACTTCCAAAAGTAGGTCCACTCGAAAAGGTATCATGGCACTATTGAGCACTAAATGTTCAACAATGATGAATAGACGTCTTTCCACAGGTTGATGCCTACTGGATTCTGATCGCATGTTCTTTGATTGCGGAGAATGAAGAGACGACTTACCTTTCTCCTTGATCATGTTTTGTAGATTTGGGAGGCTGAGAGGAAGTACTTAGAGAAAAGAAGAAATGAGTTTGAATTAGGATGCAGTCTTCTCTTAATATAGCAGATTCATCGATTATATCGATTAATTATCGATAGCATTGTCGTGACTTTTATCACGAATTGTGCTGACGGTCGTTGGAAAAACAATAGTCCTATTGAATGCAATCCAACCATTGGGAAAGATTGGTAGTTAAAGCGTTGTATTCTCAAGAACCGTCGATTGCATCGATGGAGTATCTCGATGACATCGATGTTCAAATTACGATGGTATCGACACTACCTAGATATTATTGGAACTGTGAAAATTTTGCATTTTTAATCATCAGTAGTTTATCCATGAATATCTCAGACTTAAGATTTACTTGTGTGGGTCATTGTTCCTGAGATATTATCAATGAGTACATATGCCAATTGATTTTTGAAGGTCACAGAACCTATTTGTGTCAAGAGGCTTTGTGAGGATATCGGCAAGCTATTTTTCAGTAGTTACTTAATCCAATACAATGATCTTTTATTCAACAAGTTCTCGGATAAAATGGTGAAGAATGTCAATATGCTTGGTCCGAGAGTGCTGAATAGGATTTTTCGAGATGTTTATAGCACTTGTATTGTCATAGAAAAGACACATTGTAGGTTGTGCAATCCCATAGTCCAATAGCATCTGTTTCATCCAAAGGAGTTATGCACAACAGCTACCTGTGGCTATATATTCTGCCTTCGCAGTGGATAACGAGATTGAATTTTATTTCTTACTTTGCCAGGAGACCAGACAATTGCCAATATAAAAACATCCTCAACTTGTCGATTTTTGATCATCCAAATTTCCAGCCCAATCTACATCAGAATAACCTGCAATGATGGTGGATGTTTCATATAGATACCATAGACCAAAGGTGGTAGTTCCTGCTACATGTTTGATAATATTTTTAATAGCCATTAGGTGGGATTCCTTAGGATCTGCCTGATACCGAGCACACACTCCCACACTAAAGGATATATCTGGAGGACTGGTTGTGAGGTATAGTATATTTTTGATCATACTCCGATAGAGATCTTGGTCCACACTTTTACCGTTAGTATCTTTGGAAAGTTTAAGTGTGGTACTCATAGGCGTGTGATAAGTACGTCCAGACTTAAGCCCAAATCTTTTTACCAATTCTTTTGCATACTTGGTCTGATTTATGAAAATTTCATCATTTAGTTTCTTGACTTATAATCGTAAAAAGTAGTTTAATTCACTGACCATGCTCATTTCAAATTCTGACTTCATGAGGTTGGCGAATTTGTACGCGGCGTCTCTACATGTTGACCCAAACACTATATCATCCACATAAATTTATGCAATAAGCAATGAGTTCTTTGTTATTTAGGTAAACAATGTCTTATCTACACTTCCTCTGCAGAATTCATGGTCTAAAAGAAATTGTGTTAATCATTCATACCATGCACGTGGTGCTTGTTTGAGACCATACAGAGCTTTGTCCAAATGATAAACATGATGGGGGTGCATAGGATCTGAAAATCCTTTTAGTTGTCCTACATAAACTTCTTCAGAAAGATCCCCATTAAGAAGAGCACTCTTAACATCCATTTGAAATAATTTAAATTTAAGTGCGGATGCAATGAACATAAGAATTCTAATAAACTTAAGACAAGCGACAGGGGAAAATGTCTTAGCAAAATCAATCCCTTCTATCTGTGAGTATCCCTTAGCAACTAACCTCACTTTATTTCTAATCACATTACCTGACTTGTAGGATTTATTCTTAAAGACCCATTTGGTTCCAATGACATTTGTATCAGTTGGTCTAGGAACCAATTTTCATACCTCATTTCTCTGAAATTGTTAAAGTTCTTCTTGCATAACATTTATTCAGTGTTCATCCTGAAGAGCTTCTACAATATTCTTAGGTTCAATCTTTGAGGTAAAGCAGAGATGATTATAAATATTTTCTATCTACCATCTAGTTTTCACATCGTCATTAGGATCTCCAATAATTTTCTCTCGAGGGTGATCCTTTATGATGGGTATGTCAGATGATGGTTGAGGTTCAATGGATGATGGAGATTTGTTATCATATTTTTCTGGTATACATGAATCTACATCATCTTCTAATTTATTTGCTGGGGTGATGATCATCAATTACCACATTAACAGACTCTTGAATAGTAAGAGTTCTTAGGTTGTATACTCTATAAGCACTTATATTCATGGCATACCTCAGAAAAATACCTTCATCATTTTTAGACTCAAATTTTTCAAGGTGATCTCTGTCTCTTAAAATGTAACATTTGCTACCAAACACCTAAAAATATTTCACACTAGGTAGTTTCCCATACCATAATTCATATGGAGTTTTGTTCAAACCTGCTCTAAGATATACTCTATTAATGATGTAGCAGGCGGTGTTAACGGCTTCTGCCCAGAAACTTTTTTCCATATCTTTCCCATTTAGCATAACTGACCTAATTTCTTGCAATACTCGATTTTCCTTTCAAAGACTCCATTTTGTTGTGGGGGTTTTGGGGGCTGAGAACTCATGACGAATTCCTTTCTCATTGTAATATTTTTCAAATTTTTCATTTTTAAATTCCCCACCATGATCACTTCTGATGCGATTGATGTAATATCCTTTTTCATTTTGAAGTTGCTTTGTCAAAATTACAAATTCTTCAAAGGCATCTGATTTCTCTCGAAGGAATGTGACTTAAGTAAATCTAGTGTAGTCATCTACTACCACTAAGAAGTATCTTTTCTTACCATGGATTTCTACTTTGGTTGGGCCAACCAGGTCCATATGCAGGAAATCTAACGGTTTTGTTGTTGCTATGGTGGTTGTCTTTTTGTGTCTGACTTTTATCTATTTTCCTTTTAGACATTCTCCACAAATAACTTTTTCTTCTTTTCTAATCCTGGGAAGACCTTTAACTAAATTTTTTAAACTCAGCTTAGCTAAATTTCGATAGTCAACATGTCCCAATCTCTGGTGTCATAATTTGAATTCATTCTTTACAGTTATATTACATTTTGTGGATAACAGACTCTCATTTGTACTCTCAATAATATAACAGTTATCATTAGTATGTAAACCTTTTATGAGAGATTTTCCTGTATGATCTAAAATCTTACACACATCTTTTGAAAAAGTGACCAGATGTTTGAGAGATACTAAGGAGATTATGTTTCAGACCTTCTACACAAAGAACATGTTTGATTTTTGAAAGGCCCGGTACAACTATTATTTCTTATCCAACAATTTTAGTAGAGTTACCATCTTCAAATGTGACTAATCCTCTATCAAAGTCTGAATATTCACAAAAGTGAGTTTGGTCACCAGTCATGTGTCTGGAGCATCCATTATCAAGGTACCATTTTGAACGATTGCCAACTTTTAGAGTAGTATGGATTACAAGGCAATTGTTCTAATTTTTCACACCTTCTGAGACACTGTTGACCATGATTCCAACTTCAGTCAACATCACTCTCTAAGCGGTGAAGCCCTTAAAGAGGGACCCGCTTTGATACCAATTGAAATAGCGGTGAAGACTGCTTGAGTTGAAGTAGAAATATGCCAATATGTCCTAGAGGGGGATGAATAGGACTTTTTAAAGTTTTTATAGTTTATTTAAAAATTCTACTACACTAATCTTATCAATATTCTTTTATCAGGATTACTCGAAAGTAACTCTACTAGCTTTCAAGCTCGGTAGAGGATTCAATCACAAACTATTCAAGAAGTGAACAATATGTAACATAGTTTATGATGGATATGACTGTGTATGTATGTGAGGTGTGATTTCAGATATATAGATACGAAAGTATTGAAGTAAATCACACACATAACAGAATAGCAATCACAAACACAGTCATTTTTATAGTGGTTCGATTACTTTTCTACTCCACTCCCGGTAACTGCACTCAACTCTTGAGTGTACCAGATTTTACTAAGGAGGTTTCACAGCGGTTCATCTCAAACCTAAGGTTTTAAATTAGGTTCACCTTCAACCTTTACAACCTACACTAAGGCTGACTATTTATGCTCTCACGAGCAAGGGTTAGCACACTGCACCCACTTTTAGGCAGACTGGCCAAGGATCTTCCATAAAACCCCAACAGAGGTTTTACACGGTTCACCTCAAACCCAAGGTTTTGATTGGTTCACCTCTAACCAAATGTTTATGCTCTCCATAGAGCAAGGGTCCACACAACGCACCCATAACTTACACTCCCACTGGAGGCCTCCTAGAGGACTTACAAGGGTGAGAAACACCTTAAACCTAATCCTACGAAGGAATGATCAAATGGTCCTCTAGACTCTAGATACTTATAGATAAGTGGATGAGTCCCATTCAGCACGTTGATGAAGATCTCCTCCTTGTTGATGAAGAATCTTTCGCTTCCTTGATCCGTAACTCAAATGATGTACCAATATACAGCGACGGGTTGGGTCAAGGTTATAATGGAATCCTACTCTCTAAATGTTTTCCTATTAGGAAGATAGAACGATTCCAATCATCTATGCTTTCAAGGTATCCCATCTTAATGATTTGTCATTAAGGTATTAGCAGGAGGATCCTTGAATGTGAAAGTTCATTCTCCAATTGTGAGACCCGTATCTTAGTTCGTACCGACCCGTAGACTTCCGCGGTCTTACCGGTCGAATTCCGACAACCTTCGACCCTTAACCAATGCTTACGTATGACCCTGATTCGTATGCCGTCAACCCGAGTCAACTCAACCCGAAATACATACCCTAGTGACCGCACCGTCGCTGCGGTTCCAATGCCGTGACTCGCGCGCCGAGGCGATACCCTGGTCAAGAGCTATAGGCAGACGTTCGGTGTGAGGAAAACGCCGCGTGTTACGAAACCCAAGGAAATCTCTACGATGTGTCACATCAATCCCATCAATCCCATCAATCAATCAATCCATCAAGCCATCACATGTCAAGTACACATCATTTCACCCTTTCCCAAGCAAGCCACAAAAGTCTTCCAAGCTCATACCTCTCTTACACAAAAGGCCTCAAAAGTTAAAATGGTCTTACACACCCATCACCACCACATCCATCACTCTCTCTCTCTCTCTCTCTCTCTCTCTCTGTCTCTCTCTCTCTCTCCCTTTACAACTCTCTCTTTCTCTTTCTCATTTTAAACTCAAAAAAATCCCAAGCTCCATACGTATGAGAGCTCTCCAAGCACTCCCAAAATTCTAAGTGTGGCCCACCTTCCCTACCCCATGATCTCCCCATCCTAACCTTTCATTCCCCATCTCCTCCGTTGAAGTCCAAGCTAAGGTGCTAAAGAACCCCTAGGAGCAAGAAGATCGGACGGTGGGTACTAGATTTTGCTAGTTTTTCATATTTTTGAGATGGGCCAAGTGAGGCCAACCGGTCAATGGTTTGGATCTCACTTGGGACCCTAAGTTGTGGCCGATGGACCACTTCGATCATCATGATCATCCATGATGGGGCCATTGTCCATGGACCCCATCATGATGTTTATTTTATTACAATATGAAGGTCATCTAGACCGTCCATGTTGGTGGGGAAAGGATCTCCACCGTTGCTTTTAGATTTCGGTGGTCCCACATGCTTTAGGGCCCACTTGATGTATGATTCATTGTAAGGGAGGGCCCATAATGTCGGGGTCCCTCCATCACAAACGTGTCCCACTTTCCATCTCTCTCTCCCTTCTCATTTTTTTTTAAATTTTATGTCATTGTTTGTGTTTGTGTGGCCCACTTGAATGGACCCTACCTTGAAGTATTTATTTTGTCTAAAGCTTTCTTCAAGTGGGGTCCACCTTATATGTTGCACCCACACCATCCATCAGTGGTGGCCCACCTAAACAAGGCCCACCACAATATTTTTTTTTTTTAAAAGACCCAACCGTCCAGCGTCTGAGACGTTGGACGTCCCTGCCTAAGTAAAAAAAAAAAAAAAAAAAAAAAAGAAGGAAAAAGAGAAAGAAAAGGGAAGGGCTGTCCTTATAGCCCACCTTGATGTATTTGTTCAAATCCATGCTGTTCATCCCTTTTTCCAACTCATTTTAGGGATTGAGCCAAAAAATGAGGTTGATCTGTTAATCAGGTGGGCCATATCATATGAAATTGTATTCCTTACCATTCAAAGCTAGTAGGACCCATCTTGGTGCATCCTCACACCCAAAAATCCCAAACTTCGGACTCATTTCGCCTGTTATGAGCCACTGAACGCAATGGTCGGGGCGAATTTTTGTGAAGCAGGCCCCACGTGGGAAAAACCACCGGAAAATGAGTTTTCCCCAATTTTTGAAAGAGGCAGAGCCTTTGCTCTCTCTCTCTCTCTCTCTCTCTCTCTCTCTCTCTGTCAGCGACGCTGCTGCATTTGGAGCGGGCGGGCGTCCAGTCCCCACCATGATGTATATGTTTGATCCATGCCGTTCATGAGGTGGGTCCCCTCCTCAGGTGGGCCCCCTCCAAATTTCAGCTCGATCTAAAGCTTAGGTGGCCCACAACATAGGAAATAGTGGGGGATTTAGTGGCTGCACTCGAAATTCTTTTTGGGCCCACAGAAGTTTCGGATCAAGTTAGAATTTGAATTTACCCTTCATCCAGGTCCAAGTGACCTTACGAACAGTTTGGATGGCATTCAAATATTAGTGTGGGCCCCACATGGGAACCACAATGATGTATGTGCTTTATATCCACAGTCCAGGCGGATGGTGGAAGTCCACCATGATGTTTGTATTTAATCCGTCCGCTGGACGGTGGTGCTGGGGTTCACGGTGATGCTGTACACTGCCCAAACTCAGTGGACCCCGCCATGATGCATGAGATGCATCCAGACCGTCCACCCATTTGGAAATATCATTTAAGGCATGAGTTAAAGTTTGGGTGGGCTGCCTATGTATGGGTTAGGCCCATTTGATTTGCAAAGGCCTATGGGTTAGGCCCATTTGATTTATTTAAAGCCTAGGGTTAGGCCCATTTGATAGTAAAAGGCCTATAGGTTAGGCCCATTTGATTTATTTAAGGTCCATGGGACTAGGTCCATTTGATATATCCTAAGGCCCATGAGATTGGGCCCATTTGATGTGTTCCAAGGCCCATGGGATTAGGCCCATTTGATGTATTTTAAAGCCCATGGGATCAGGCCCATTTGATGTATTTTAAGGCCTATGGGTTTAGGCCCATCTGACTTAAATAAGGCCTATGAGTTTTGGTCCATCTGATATGCATCGGGCCCATGTGATTAGGTCCATATTGATATACTCTGAGGGCCCCTGGATTGTGATCCATTGCAATGTACCTATGGCCCATTGCTGAAGCCCAGTAATGCGGCCCATTTGATAAATGTAAGGCCCACTTGATGCATATAAGGCCCATTGAATGTGACCCATTTGATATATTTAAGGCCCAATGGGATGTACCTAAGGTCCATTGCAATGCGTGACCCCAACACAGAGTATGTAACGATGTTCATGACGATCGTGCCTTGGGAGCAATGTTGGTTTGACGTCCACATTGCGAGTGTAATGCTGGTTGGATGTCCACATTACGACTCTCCTTAGGGCCCATTATTAGGCCCGTACTTATTGTGTATAGGCCGTCCAGGCCCATCAGCATTGTAAGGATAGTCCATTTCATTATACCATGTTTAGTATAGTTCCATGACTCATGATCATACACATCATATGTATGCTTGATATGAGAGGTGACTGATCATAGCATATGCCTTCGGGCAGGTTGTTTATGGGCTCCCGAATAGGCGGTGTTGCCTTACATGAGCGCACGATGTGCGCAGGATTTGTTACATGACTGGATAGCGTGATTCATGCATTTCGCATCGTGTGATATGATTACTGTACGCCCTAGCGACATGGGGGCCGTAGCCTCCACAGACAGATCATGATTGGCAGGATTGGATATCAGAAATCTCGTTCTACATGGGGTGCTATAGATATCCATGGGTGAAAGTCCCTAAACCCTTATGGTACCAAGAGGTTACTCCAACGTCTAGACCGAGTGGGTAGATGAGCGTTGAGTGCCGATTACCAGACGGTCACGCTCTCCACCGTGTCGTGGTCAGTTGGAAGGGGGTGCGGCCTTACCCGCCCGAGTGTAGGGGGCAATGCTAGGCTGAGTTTGACCAGCTCGAGGAATGGGTCCGCTATCGACGAGTCGCGCCTGATATTGGCAGACGGATAGTGAGGTCTCTTCCACTTACCTTATTGCACGCGATGTGGCGGCAATCTGATTTAGAGTGTACTAGACTCCGGCGATATCCCATATTTGAACTGTATTGATGTGTGAAAATAGATGAGGATCTGTATGCTTGAGTTGCATTACACATCGCATGGCCTTGGGATGGCCGATACCGTTCATGTCTTGCATCCATAGCCTTGGTACGACTCATGATATTATGGATCCATCTGCATATTTCGCATTACTCCGACATTGCATGTTCATATTACTACCTTACGCATACACTTTCACCACCCTCTAAGCTTTCTATAAGCTTATGCACGACCGTTGCTTGCAGGTGACGTTGGCTTGCAGCAGCGCTGAGGCAGGAGCATGTTGTAGATCATTTTGGAGTTTTTATTCTTTACCATTATATTTCCCTTTATGCTCATTGTACTTGTAAAGTTTTTTATCATAGTAGAAATGTAATAGAGTTTTTGGTTGTTGTTTGTGGGTTATGCCTTTGGTTATGTTTATTACGAAATAAACTGACGTTGAAAATCCTCCTCGTAGCATCCCAGGATCAGAACCTAGCGAATGGGAGCTAGGAGCCGAGAATGGGGTTCTACGGAGGCTGTCGGCGCCGGATTCGGAGATAAGGAATTTTGTGAGCCCGGTTTCCGAGTTTAGGGCGTGACACCAATCCACTCTATTGAATATCAATGATGAGGGTGGATTGGAGGATGAACTCTCTTGAGAGAAAGGGCTTTGGGTAAATGATCTAAGATAAAACACTTAAAAGCACTCTCTTCTTTCTCTACCAACAACAATAAACAAGTTCTCTGTATATATTCAAAAGGTACTAATGGATATAAAATGGTCACATTTATGATAGAGTTCGATATCATCGAGCGTATACTCTCGATTGTATCGATGGTTCGCTCAATGACACAAACTCAATGTCATACACTTTTGAAAACCTCTTGCTAGCTAGTCAAGGGAATCGAGACTAGTGTCAATGCCATCAAATTTTGAACTCCGATTTTATCGATGCAAGGTTTAATTCCTCGACATTTAAAAATGAGAGAGACTTGCTAGATATATTTCAGGTTTATAAGAATGATCGAGGGACCTTCAATATCATTAGAATTTGAATGTCAGTGATATCGATAGATGTGTTGAGGCATCAGTAAATCCAGATGATTTTTGTTTTAAGCTTGTTGGACTATTTTTATCCCTGTTCGATGCATCGATCTACCTATCGATATTATCGATATTATTGATATTAGAATATCGATTTTATCGAGTGACCCTTGATCATAGATAAAACTAGCCTGAAATATTTACTGAAAAACTTCGCGACCATGACCGATATCATTGAGAGCCTTCTGATATCATTGAGATTTGAACTCCAATGATATCGAGGAGGGTGTCGATATATCAATGCACATATGATTTTCTTATGTGAAAGCAGGGGTGCTGGAGATTTTCCTGTCAATAATATCGAGTCCACTCCGATGGACTTGAGATTCAAATATCGATGGTATCGATAGGTACTTCGATACATCAATAATTCCACCCAGATTTTCATGTGGTTGTTGGACACATTTTGTCCTCATTCCTATGGAAGCGATATGTCATCGAAGACATCGACCATGCAAGTCAATCATATCGATACGTGTATCGATAGAATCGACAAAGAAAGAAAATTTAGAGATCTTCTTATTTTTTAAAAAAGTTTTCTCACTAAAAAACCCTATGGTGTTCTAACTTGTTTTAAGGATTTTATTCACCTGGTGTTTTGGGACATGGGATGTGAGGCTTAGATTTACCAATGGCGAGCTTGCACACATCTGGTTGAGGCAAACGCTTGAATTGATCTTCCTATGAGGCTTCGCAGTCTGACTGACCCAACATTCACACTAATTGACAAAACAGGGAACTTTCATTCTCCAGTTGGAGGCCTATGAAGGTCTTAACGAGTTTGTGAACAAACTCTGAAAACCACATCCTACACAAGAAATAGGTTTCAAACTCTTTGGACTCTTATACTTACTTTATAAGTGGATGATCCCTTCTTAATGTAGCTTGTAGGTTGCTTGATCTCTGCTTTATTAAGCTTCAATCAGCTCCTTGATACTCCCCCGATCGTGATGTTATAGTTGATTTGATGTTTCAGCTTCACGATCGATTTTCCTGTATATGATGTTCCTTTTTGGGTAAATAAGGTAATGGGAGTTGGGTTGAATATCCTATAACTTGACAACAAGTGGATTTCCTAGGGGATTGAACTGATGGATGCACTAAAGTATGACTTAGACTAAGAATATACCAATAGGTTTCGTCTCAATTGTCTAGTGAAGGCTTGAGATCATGTTCTTTATTAATAAGATCTTTGACTGCTTATTGAGATGATGAATCACAACAAAAAGAACATAAATCTCATATGGGTAGAGTCTAGGATGGCTAGGGTAAGCTTGGGATGCACTAGGGACTCTGGTATGCCTTAATGCATGATTTTCATGAAGTTCTGGATACTCCTTTTATGGAGAAAAGGTCCCAACAGATCTATAACGACTATATTTTGGTCCTACTGAAGGATCCTTCGATCGCATCGAACTATCGTTGGTGGGACCGAATTAACTCTCGGTGGTACCAAATTAAGTCCTGAGGTTGGTAGAAGATTTTCGAACTATTGTTGGTGGTACCGAATTAACTCTTGGCGGTACTGAATTAAGTCCCACCAAATTAACTTTTGGTAGCACTGATGGGTGTCTTCGATTACCGTTAGCGAGACCGAATTATAAGTCGGTGGGATCGAATTAACTTTAAATGTTGCTGGACTATCTTGGTCTCTTTTGGTGGGACCGAAGATGCCATTCGGTGGCACCTACTCCAACCAAAGTTGAGACAAATTTTCCTGTTTAAGTTTTTATCCTGCAATTTTTTCAGCAACATTGAACCTACTAAATCCAAATAAGAAGAGATAGGATTTTTGGATTTTTTTTCATGGATTAAAGGGATTATCTAACTAATGATTTCAATTTTGAGTCAAGATCTTCTAAGGGGTATAGTTTGTTTTGAGGATAGAAGTACCTTTCTACCCTTTGAATGTTACTTTGATTCTTCTGCTCCAGTTGTGTCTTCAATCTTCATTTTCCAAGGGTTCACTAGACTTACATTACACAATGATTCATGTGATTGACAAACAAGTGTGCAAGGTGAGTGCACTAACAAATACTCTAAGCAATTGAGAGTATTTGTTTAATTATTCCTCATTATATCGAAATATTTTGTGAAATAGTGGTGAAGACCGCTTTAATTGAAGTAGGAATATGACAACATGTTCTAGAGGGGGGTGAATAGGACTTTTTAAAGTTTTACAGTGTATTTAAAAATTCCGTTACACTAATCCTATAAATATGCAATCATCAGGATTACTCAAATGTAACTCTATTAGCTTCCAAGCCTGGTAGAGGATCCAATCCCAAACTATTCAAGAGACAACAATATATAACCTAGTTTATGATAGATATGACTATGCATGTGTGTGAGGTGTGATCAGGTATATAGATATAAAAGCATTGAAATAAATCACACACGAAAAAATAGGAATCGTAAACACAGTCATTTTTATAATGGTTTAACTACTTTTCTACTCCACTCCTGGTAACCGCATCAACCCTTGAGTGTACCAGATTTCACTAAGGAGGTTTCACAGCGGTTCACCTCTAACATAAGGTTTTAAATCAAGTTCACCTTCAACCTTTACAACCTACATTGAGGCTGACTGTTTATGCTCTCACGAGTAAGGGTCAACACATCGCACCCACTTTTAGGCGCACTGGCTGAGGATCTTCCATAAGATCATATAAAGGTTTTACATGGTTAAACCCAAACCCGAGGTTTCATAGCGGTTCACCTCAAACCTAAGGTTTTGACTGGTTTACCTTCAACCAGATATTTATGCTCTCCACAAAGCAAGGGTCCACACAACGCACTCACCACATACACTCCCACTGGAGGCCTCCTTAAGGACTTGCAAGAGTGAGAAACACCGTAGACCCAATCCTATAAAGGAATGATCAAAGGGTCCTCTGGACTCTAGATACTTACAGATAAGTGGATGAGTCTCATTCAGCATGTTAACGATGATCTCCTTCTTGTTGATGAAGAATCTTTTCCTCCCTTGATCCAAAACACAAATGATGTATCAATATATGGTAATGGGTTGGGTCAAGGTTATGATGGAATCCTACTCTCAAAATAGTTTCCTATTAAGAAGATAGAGCGATTCCAATCATCTATGCATTCAAGGCATCCCAGCTTAATGATTTGCCATTAAGGTAGTAGCTAGACGATCCTTGAATGCGAAAGTTCATTCCCCAATCCACTCTATTGAATATCAATGATGAGGGTGGATTGAAGGATGAACTCCCTTGAAAGAAAGGGCTTTGGGTAAATGATCTAAGGTTAAACACTTAAAAGCACTCTCTTTTTTCTCTACTAGCAACTAAAGCCAAGCTCCCTTTATATAGGTAAAAGGTTCCAACGGATATAAAATGGTCACATTTATGATAGAGTTCGATATCATTGCGAAGGTTCGATATCATCGAGCGTATACTCTTGATTGTATCGATGGTCCACTCAATAACACAAATTCAATGTCATACGCTATTGAAAACCTTTTGCCAGCTGGTCGAGGGAATAGAGATTCGTGTCGATGCCATCAAATTTCAAACTCTGATATTATCAATACAAGGATTGAGTCCTTGACATTTAAAAATGAGAGAGACTTGCTTGAAATTTTTCTGGTCATCAGATATGATCGGGGGATACTTATATCATCAGAATTTGAATATCGATGATATCGAAGGTCATGTCGATGCATCGATAAATCCAAGGATTTTATCAGTGAGTTTGTTGGACAGTTTGTGTTCATTCTCGGTGCAATCGATTCGGCCTCGATACCATCGATATTTGAATATCGATTCTATCGAGTGACCCTCGATTAGAATTGAAAACTACCTAAAAAATGTTGCTAGACAACTTCGCGCCCATGACCGATATCATCGAGAGCCGACCAATCTCATCGGGATTTGAACTCCGATGGTATTGAGGATGGCTTCAATATATCAAAGCATATATGAATTTCCTAAATAAAAACAGGGGCACCGAATCTGCCTGTTGATATTATCAAGTCACCTTCGATTGACTCGAGATTCAATTATCGATGATATCAATAAGTAGATCGATACATCGATAATTTGGTCCAAATGTGTATGTGGTTGCTGGACACATTATGTCCTCATTCGATTTTATTGATTGAACTTTTGAGGACATCGATAGCATAGGTCGACCATATCGACACGTATTTCGATAAGATCGATAAAGCAAGAAAACTTAGAGATTTTCTGATTTTTTGAAAAAGTTTTCTCACACAAAAATCCTATAATGTCCAACTTGTTTTAAGGGTTTTATTCACCTGGTGTTTTGGGACATGGGATGTGAAGCTTAGTTTTACCAATGGCGAGCTTCCACACATCTGGTTGAGGCAGACGTTTGAATTGATCTTCATGTGATGCTTAACAGTCTAACTGACTCAACGCACACGCTAATTGACAAACCAGGGCACTTGCAAGGGCACTTTCAATCTCTCCCTTTATTAATTACGTGACAAAATATCCAAAACACCCTAGGACAGTATTTAGACAGACACATCCTAAATTGTGTGTACATGCATTTTACATAATTTTACAAATTCTAGTGAACCATGTACACAACCCAATATCTACTCTCTCTAACTGCAATACTACCCCTTTCTTGGTGCAGCTGCTCCCCCTAACACTTGCAACACCATTCAAGCAGATATACAATTTTTTGTTTGGGGTTTTGAACTTTTCTCTCCCTTTTTGTCAGTCATTGACAAAGATCTAACGGTTGATATTGACCGAAGTTTAAAGACATGTGGGAGAACCGTCAGATATAGATGTAGAAGGTTTAGATTAGTTTAAAGCATACATCATTGGTAGACAGTATGGATGCATATTAAAGTAAGTAAAGAAGATAGGATAATCAATAAAATCACATGCATCCCATAGGAGAGTAGATATTAGAAACTTCGATACACCAGGGGATCTTAACACAATTATGGTAGTAAAAAAAGTATTATAGTCAGCCACCTTCAAATATCCAAAACACACACTACCACAAACAGCAGGAGATTAACGGATATCCCAAAAAAAATATACTATCCAAGGTCGGAAGTTGTTTAGCATTCATCCCAACCAAAACCATCAAGAGACTGAGTCGTCTTTACTCAAAGTGCTTTTATACCAAAAAAAACTTTAGAAATGTATCACACCTATGCATGAGCGAAAAGCATCCAAAAAGATATTAATGCCTTCAGCATTTCACTGAGAATCCAGGGTAGTGATGCATTGGATATTCTATAGACAATCAACAACTACTACAGTGTTGGCAGGACATTCAGAATTTGCTGTGTATCATTTTGCAGAGTTGTTAACATGGTTTTGATCTTTAGAAGATGGACTTCACACTTATCCAGCTGTTTCATCATGTGGGATTGTCCATCAAGCAGATCTTGTATAGCACTTCGATTGACAGCAGCTTGAATGTTTTTGCAAGAGGAAGGGCTACGTACAAAATATTCTTTGTCTGAGCTTGAATTGGTTCCTCCACGAGGCGTACTGGCCATGATATGACAGATGTTATCTTGATTAAACCAAATACGCGAGTGTGAAAGATCGTTGGTAGGAGGCAGCCCAAAGTGTTGTGATATCTTGGACACAAGGCATGGGAATGGAATTATAGTGATGGATTCATCTGAAGATACCCGAATCAGTTGTTGTAAAATAAGAGTGGGGATGCAAACATGGATACTAAGATGGACATCATACAAGACATTTAGCATGTAAGGAGAAAGTATGTTGCAAGAGACTTCACAGGGATAGACATCTGTGCTAAATATGTTGTGAAGAATTTTACGTGCAGGACTAAGATATTTAACATGAAGTGTATTTTTTTTTTTCATTTCTTGATATAGTAGCACCATCACACAGTGCCCGAGTAACTTCACCCCATACACCAAGACCATTTAAATTTCGATCTGATACAGGTAACCTTGTGACCTCTACCCCAATCAGCCTACTTATCAGTTTAGGAGTGATGTATTCGGTTCGATTTTTGACAGTGATTGAGATAATTGGTGGAGTGTTTTCAACATGGTAGATGAAACTTAAGAACTGATGTACCAGATTATGTTGAACTTCTCCTCCAAGATTCATAATATTCCCTAAACTGATCAGTTCTAAGAGATTGACGATCCCAAACGATGTAATGCTCTTCCTCTGAACTGATCGTTCTGCTACAAGATTCAGGTTAAAAAGTGGAGATGAACCAGTTGCTTCATTCTTTCCTTTCTTGTTCTTCCATGAAAGTTGTTGTTGTGGAAGAACTAGATTTGTAGACATGTTTTCTTGAGAGAGAAATTGTTCTAAGAGGTGTAATCCCATTTTAAGATCAACCAGCGAGTCTCTTTTTCCATTCTTCCATTTTTTTAATTTTCCAGTAACCGTCGATATCATCGAACATAGTGTCGATCACATCTCAATGAGGATCGAAAAGAAGTCTAACCATCCTGACGATTCAGCTTCTCAAAAGATCAACAATGGTATCGATTTTCGGTCGATGTAATCGAGCTGATCTATCGATTTATCGTAGGTGTCTCAAAGGTGAATATTTTCAATTTTCAACATTTAGACACCCTTTCATGTATAGTATTAGTATATCTATGTATCAACCATATACTCAACAAAATTTTGTACAGCAATGCAGACATCAAAATTATAAATATTTAAAATGTTCATATACAAAAGATTAAGGTAAGGAACATCAGATATATCATTTAGAGATCAAAAAATTTGAATCATTTCAGTAACTATCCAGATCTAGATGCGCGATCTGGACATGTTTTTCTTGCTCAATACTTCTAAGCATCAGTCTGTTCTTGCTCAGTACTTCTAAGCATCAGTCTGTTCGTTATTTACAGATTTTCCCATACCTAATAGTTTTTCTATCTTCTCACCATTTTTGGAAAAAACTTATAGTGTATCTTAGCAGTTTTTTTGGATTCCTCTAAATCAAGCAGAAGTGTATGATTTTCATTTTGTAGGAGCATATTTTTGTCTTTTAATTGCTCAACCTGTTTGTTTAGTTTTTCAGATTTTGATTTAATAGTTTTTCAGATTTTGATTTAAGGAAGGTGTTAATTCTTTCAAGTCTATAATTATCTGAGTATTGTTGCTGTAAATCATTAATTAGGTGTGTATTAATTTCCAGAGTTTTAACCAAATCTTTTTGCAGCAAGTCCTTTTTATTTTCAGATATTTCAAGTATTTTAACAACTTTGATGCTATGGATATACAGTTGATTGTAAGCATCTTGTAGCTTATTTTGTTCTTCATCTTCTTCCTTTTCTATTTCCTCATTATTAAACAGAAATGATTCCGTGGCTTGCTGTTCTTCTTTTCTTTTAGATTCCATGGGAATAATTGGAGCGGTGGAGACCATAAGAATTTTCAATGATTTTCGATCTCCATCACTCTCTGAGTCACTATTTTCTGAGTTTGACTCCTTTGTATCATCCCACGTAGCGGCCATTACTTTACCCTTAGTTTTTCTGTTGGGGTAATCAGTAGATAGATGTCCATACTTCATATAGGCATAACATTGTAGTTCTTTGGTCCTTTTGCCAAATTTGCTTGTAGAAGGATTGTCATCCCCCTTTCTTCCTCTAGTGGGACAGCCGCGATTCTTTTAAGAGAATCTTCTGAATCTTTCTGTCAGCAAAGTCACTTCCTCATCTTCATCTTCTTTTTCACTTCCAGTGTCCTCATGTATTATTTTCTTTGAAGTTTTTAGGACAGTGTTTTTGGATTTTTACGGTTGTTTAAAGTGCAGGTCGAAAATTTGTAGGGAACATACCAGTTCTTCTACTTTCATCTCGTCTATGTTCCTAAACTCTTCAATTATTATAACCTTGAGATTAAGTCGTTCTGGTAGGGATCTTAGAATTTTCCTACAAATTTTTGGTACCAAAAGTTTCTCTCCCAATCCACCCATGGAGTTACGAATTATATTCAACTTGGTGAAAAACTCCATAAACGTCTCATGCTCTGTAACATCCCGAAAATCGGGGGTCGAGTAGAAACCCAACTCCCGAGTTCCAAAACGTCACTTATGCAACATGGGTAATGATAAATGCATGTTATCTGTAGAATGACATTAAAAAAGATTGAGACTAAGCCAAAACAGCATATCATACTCTAGAGACAGTTAAATTAGCAAGCGGAAGACTGTGATAAATACATAAAATATATTTAATTGATTGTAAGTCTCCAGAGTGTGAACATGTTACCAGGTTAATTAAATACATATATACTCCAAACATGGAAAGAAAGGATATACATGAGTACTCCAAAAATATAAAATGACAAGTGTCAAGGCATCTAATCAACCTCCCTGTAATCCTGTCGATCAGAACACCCATAAAGGAGGGATCCTCCTCATCATCATCAAGTTCAGCTCCGCTTCACCAGCAGCGCCATCATCTGCAACTAAAATAGGGACTGGTGGGTGTTCGGAACACCATCCCGTAACGTGGGAGTGAGTAGCTAACTCAATGGAATAATAGAGCAAGGATTAACATGTTATCAAATCAATCATGCGAAAATAGTAAAGCAATCAATCAAACATTCCTAGATACTGTTGTTAATGCATGTATGAAATGACATGATGGATGCCCTCACCGACATACTCCCTCATACGGTACCATCTGCGTCCGCGGCATGCTTTCTTCCCGCAGTGCTCCACATCTTTCAGACACATGCAATGCGATATGGATAATGATTACCGAGTTGTTATTAGTCCTTTTTATACAGCCGGATTGGGAAACTAGGGTACCTTGCTTATATCAATCCCAACACAGATCCTGTCTAGGGTCGTCACTCCTAGAAATTACATACGATGTTATATTTTTGTAGGTCGCTGTAAGGGTTGCCAGGGCTGTTGCTCGCACTCGTTGCACCGCTCCCCCATTACCTTATCAATACAGGCCTACTGTACTCTCGTCGCTACAGAAGGGTCGTCGCCTCCCGTAGACTCAGAATACGCTCGCGGTCACTATAAAGGGCTCGTCACCTGATCAGTGTAGGCCGACAGCAAGAATATAGTGTCTCATACTACCATAATCTACTCACGAGTCTAATGTACTCACTGGTCACTACGGGGAGGTTTGTGGCCCCAGCGTAGGCCGACAGCTCGACTATGGTATCCCATACCACCATGCCCGCCTCATGAGTCTTTATGGATCAAGGTACCATGGTTAACAGGGTTTTCAATGGTAAGTTCAGTACCCTAGGTTCAAGCAGTTATGACTCATACAGGGTGAACATACAATGGCCAGTCGGGTTACTTGACGGGCTCGACTAGTACTAGCGCATCTCAAGCTGGACAACATGAAGTGCATGAAACACTTCATGTGGCCTAACCACTGCCGCCAACTCAAAACACGACTCGCGTTCATCAACGCGTCCTCTGTGGTAAATAGAAGCCCACCGCTAATTCAATCCATTACCGACTGCTTGGACTAAAGAATAGCCTCAGACATGTGCAATCCATACCAGTGATCATATGAGAGTAATAGAATTGAAGTTCAACAATACAAGCATGTTAACACATGTTATAGCATACAAAGTAAGCAAATCAACCAACACATGTATTCCATACATATAAGGAAATCATTTCATATAGCAAACATGTAGGAAATCGTATACCACATCAGGTGGATTGAGAATTCATTTTCAAAACTAATTTACAACACCATTTACTCAATACATACTAATACAAACATTTATACAAACAATTAGTTTACACACTTTAGTCTACATAGCGTATGTCGACCCAAAGTGCGCATTAGGGCGAATCTCTTCGCCAAACAGATTATACACGCATATATAATATCATAACACGATAAATTTATATGTCAAACATTTCAGCAAAATACGGACGTATTCAGTATTTTTTATAAATACCTAAAATACCCTAAATCTCATATTTACCGTACGTTTACGAAACGAAAAACGGACAGCATGTTCTATATGTCAAATGGTGTTCTCATCGATAATCTACTATTAAATGACATTGAAATCTTTGAAATCAGTCAATCTAAGCGTCTAAAATCCGCACCTTTTGCCGTATACGTGTATCGATTCGAATAGAACGTCAATGCTTCGTCAACGGCATAAATGTGACCTGATGCACAAGTACATAAGCTACTTTGCCATTTGAATCGAAGGAATCCCTAAAACAGCAAGTGCTTAGGGTTTTCTTACCTAGAAGTGGAGCTGAAAACACCGGAATGGCGGTGCAGAAGCGGTGGCTATGGAAAATGGAGCAGCAGGGAAGACTCCCAGGAGAGAGCTCTAAATCTCCCTCCCTTTCTCTCTCTTTTCTCTCTTCTCTCCCCAAATTCGTATGGAATGAAAGCGCAAGGGTTTAAGCCCTTTTTATAAGCCCAAACATGACTAAAATAGACTTGGGGCCAAGGTATACTTATTTTGTAACCAAAGAGGGCTTGTTCTGATCCAACGAAGCATTTCTGGAGGTCCTGTGACTGAATGTGGTCGGACTTAAGCTCCCTGACATTGGATCAAGGTCAGCCAAAGTTTTCAGTCCAATCTAATTTCCAGATCGCCCGTGGTGGACCAGTTTCAGTTCAACGGTTACGGGAACTTGATCAGGGATTCCAAGTATACTGACCTGAGTGGGAAATATTCCCTGATCCGAGGGTGTATTTGGATCAGATTCTGACGGTCAGAATGCTTAGAAAGAGCGCACAAGCGGACGTGCCAGATTTCATAAATTATATTTATTTCTCACACTCTTCACTCCGAACCTAGTAAAATAGCGTCAGGACATCGGTTGGACTTAATTTTCGAGATGAACGTCAAGTCCAACTAGGCGGTCAGGATTGTCTAAGTTCGGGGTAATCGGACTTCCGATGTGCGGTCTAGAGCCGATACAAAGTTTTCAAGGTGCTCCAGAGGGTAATCGGGAATAGAGTTTGATCCTAGGCTTTACGGTATTGTAGCGTCACCTATCCTATACGTTTTGGCTCTAGCAGATCGTATCGAAAGTGATTGGTGCGAATTTCACAGGTCGTCTAGTGCAGCGCTAGGTGATTCTCATTAGATTTCTAAAGGAAGTAGCCTATAATGATCTCTGTTTGAGATGAAATTCGAAGGGTGGAGTGAGGGTATTTGGAAACGAAAGAAGGAAGAGTTTGAAGGGGTGGTTTTTACCAAAAATCGGACGTTTGGAGCAAAAGGAGAGCTTGGAGGGTCACTTTGTGAAAGAAGTACTTGATTGGGGTGTTTTTAACGAACAACCCATATACCAGGGGGCTACCCTAGCCCCTAAACACCTCCAGCCCAAAGACCGGACCCAACCGAGGAATTTGACCGGCGATGCATCGCGGAATCGGCGATGCCATCGCCGACCAAACTCACATCTGGCGACGGCCGCCCTATGGGGTTGGTTCCCCCTGCCTTCAGGGTCCTAAAAAAGTATGGTTCCCACCTTGGTTCATTGTACATTGGCCTAGATAGGCCCACGACTCCGTCCGAGGTGTTTCAATGCCAATTTGCAACCCGGAATGAGTTTATGCATCATGTAGCATATGATTTTGGGGTAGGAGATGCTAATCTATCCAACTAACCTATCTATTTTGTTAGATTCCAAAAGCTTAAGGATAAAAGTCCATTTTACCCAGTTATTTACTATTCACGGTAAGTTTTAGCTTCAGTATTGTTCTTCATCATGAAAACCTTAGGATTAGTGGTCTTTACTATTTAGACTTGAGAATCTGTGGCTAAGATGGAAGTACTTAGAGAAATTCGAAGAATGAGGTGATGAAGGGTGAGATTTTGAAGGAAATAGGGAAATTTTGATTTTTAGACCTTGGGATTGATCATTGAGAGTGAAATGGTTGACCCATTGCCTAAGGACATCTAATTCCAGGTTGACAAAAAATCCGGGGTGTTACATGCTCTTTCATTCTGAGACTTTCGAATTGTGAAGTCCAGAGTTGGAGTTTGGACCTCATCACAGTGCTTGTGCCTTAATGGGTTGTTTTCAATAGATCACATGCTTCCTTGGATGTCCCACACATACTTATTTAATTGAAAATATCCTGGGACATGGCACAATAGATGGCGTGCATAGCTTTAGCTTCAGCAATCTGTTTTTCCTTGTCGAACGCCGTCCACTTCTCTTTGGATTTGGGTTTTGTGATTGTCGTGCCACTATCAAGTATGATTTGTTTAGATGGTGGCACATATCCATTTTCAGCTATTTCCCAGACATCATGATCCAAAGATCTCAGAAAGTAGTGCATCTTAACTTTCTAGTATGCATAATTTGAACCATCAAATATTGGAGGCCTAGTGACTGGTGAGCCCTCTCCTTTGGCCATATTCCAAACTTCAGTTAAGATCACTCTCTAGGCAGTGAAGCCCTTTAAAGAGACCCGCTTTGATACCAATTGAAATGATGATAAAGATCGCTTTAGTTGAAGTAAGAATATGCTAATATGTCCTAGAGGGGGGTGAATAGGACTTTTTAAAGTTTTACAGTGTATTTAAAAATCCCGCTACACTAATCCTATAAATATGCAATCATCAGGATTACTCAAATGTAACTCTACTGGCTTCCAAGCCTGATAGAGGATCCAATTACAAACTATTCAAGAGACAATAATATATAACCTAGTTTATGATGGATATGACTATGTATGTGTGTGAGGTGTGATCAGGTATATAGATATGAAAGCATTGAAACAAATCACACACATAGAAAATAGGAATCGCAAACACAGTCATTTTTATAGTGGTTCAACTACTTGTCTACTCTACTAACAGGTCAATCATATCAACACGTGTTTCGATAAGATCGATAAAGCAAGAAAACTTAGAGATTTTTTAATTTTTAAAAAAAGTTTTCTCACACAAAACCATATAATGTCTAACTTGTTTTAAGGATTTTATTCACTTGATGTTTAGGGACATGAGATGTGAGGCTTAGTTTTACCTATGGCGAGCTTCCACACATCCAGTTAAGGTAGACGCTTGAATTGATCTTCCTGTGAAGCTCAGTAGTCTAACTAACTCAATGCACACGCTAATTGACAAATCAGGACAGTTGCAAGGGCACTTTCATTTTGTATTGTCTTATTCACCCTCCCCTCCCCCCTTTTTAAAACATCAATAGCTCATACGTTTAAGTGGTATCAACGTCAGGTTGCTCTTTTGGGGATTAACTTCCTATAGCAAGATCCAAAGCTATTAGAATGTCAAATTTCGATAGTCTGTCCATTACTAGGCCATCTGTCATGCCCCAAACTCGGAAACCGAGCTCACAAAATTTTCGATCACCGAGTCCGATGCCGAAAGCCTTCATAGTACCACATTCACGGCTCCCAACGCCCATACACTAGATCCAATCTTGGAATCCTACAAAGAGGATTTTTCAATGTACATTTATCTTGTAACAAGCATAACCACAAGTTTACCCAAATCACAAAGGCAACATCACATCACATATCCACTAATATAAACATTTGAATATAGTGCTGAAAGGGAAATACATATATCGATAATCAAAGCTCCGGAAGACAGTTATACGTACGCTCCAAGATTAACATTGCTGCGACCTAACGCCACCTGGATGCATCTATCCTGCATAAGCTTATAGAAAGCTTAGAGGGTGGTGTGAGTGTGTGCGCAAGGTAAGTGTCAAGCACTCAAATATCAGAGTAAGTAAAAATACTGACAAATCCATAAGTCATATAATATCAGAGTATACAACGCAGATCGACAATGCAAACATAGAGTCACAGTGAACTAAATATCATATGCCAAGGATGCAATGTAATATACAATTTCTAAGGAACCATGATTACTATCAGCCTCGTCTAGGCCACATATATGCAAAAACATAGCAATCCAAATGCCATATGCTGTGGATGTAATGTAATATGCAGATCCTGACGAGTCCATAATACCATCAACCTTATTCAATATATGCAATACATAAGCATAGTAAACTAAATGCTATGTGTTGATGATGTAATGCAATATGCAGTGTAAATGAAAGACCCGGGATGATAGCACGTAATATCATAGGCTACGGGGTCCATCACAAGGGACTTCTATCCAAACCAGTCCCATACCTAAATTTGGATAGCCAAACTTAATGTAATAAACTCCTGATCTCAGATTGGTCGCGTGCCCCAACCGAAATCCTAGCCACTACGAAGGTACACATGATAACTTGATTGCACACCGCTAGCCTGAGTGGATAATGAATGAATGAATGAGTCAAATGTCGAGTACACAATTCCTGCTCAGTAAGTCTACATATTAGTATAACTCATCTTTGGGATATCACCAGGGTCTAGTATACTCCACAATGACTGTTGGCTCCCTAGTCGCACAACCAGTGAGTAGAAAAAACATCACTATCCACCTAACAAGTAGTTTGTCAATACCTACCCGGCTCGTCGATAGTGGACCCATTTATGAGCTAGTCATACTCAACCTAGCTTATAACCCCTTCACTTTGGCGAATAAGGCTACACCCTCCGAACCGACCACGGCATAGTGAGAGACGCCGCCTACTGGTATTCAGCACTCGGGCGCTTATGTATCCACTTGGTCTAGACGTTGGGGTATCCTCCAGTACCAAAAGGATTCTAGGACTCTTACCCAAGGACATCCTATGTGCCCACAGTGCTAGAACCAAATATTTCAGGTATCCCATCTGGTCATCCACGATGAACCTATGGAGGCTACAACCCTAATATCGCTAGGGCACTAAGTGATCATGTCACACAAATGTGAGATGCATGAGTCATACCATCCAGTCATGCGTCAAAGTTGTGCATGGAGCATGATCATGTGGGACAACTCCGTCTCTCAGAGAGACCCATAATAATCCGTCCAATTGCATGTGCTATGATTAAACACTCCTCATATCAAGTATACATATAAATGCTCATGGGCATGGATCGTGGAGCTATATTAAGCATGTTATATGATGATGATGTACCCTCCTCATATCAAAGATGGGCCTAGACGGCCTACTCATATCAAGAATGGGCCTAACGAGATCTAAGGGAAGGTCACAATGTGGACAATTAACTATCCTTGCCCATAAATGTGGACATTCAACCAACATTACTCCCAAGGAGTGGCCCTCATAGGACCAAACATATAGTGGGGCCCATGGCCTCACATAAGGGCCTTACATATCACAATGGGCTCATCACATTGGCCTTACACATTGCAATGGGCTGTATCTCATGGGCTTAATACACATCAAAATGGGCCACATTACATGGGCCTCATCACATCACATTTGGGCCACATCGCATGGGCTTCATCACATGGACCTTACACATCGCAATGGGCCACACCCAATGAGCCTCTTATATCACAATAGGATGCATTACATGGGCCTCATATACATCGCAATGGGCCTCTCGCACGGACCTAATATACCTCACAATGGGCCGTTCACACAGGCCTAATATACCTTACAATGGGCCCGCTCACACGGGCCTAATATACATCACAATGGGGCTCATCACATGGGCCTCGGCACAAGGACTTTATATACATCGTATTGGGCCACACTCATGGGCCTCATATAAATCTCATTAGGCCTCATACTTGGGCCTTACATACATCATAATGGGCCTCACCATTTGGCCTCAAATACATCACATGGGCCACGTCACAATTATAATGGGCCACATACACTCTTAATGGATGTCATCTTATGGGCTTCATATACAACACATCGGACCTCATCATATGGGCCTCATATACATCATAATGGGCCTCATCACATGGGCCACATATTCATTACAATGGGCCATAAATATATCACATTAAGGTGGGCCCTGCACATTCCAAATGGGCCGCACCTGTCCCACGTCAAAACAGATGGACGGCTAGATATAGAATGCATGCATCAAGGGGCCCACTGTCCCTAGCAGATGGATAGTGTGGCTGAAACAAATACATCATGGTGCATCCCACAGCACACCGTCCAGGGACAGACGTTGTGGATACAAACACAAACATCAAGGTGGGTCCCACCGTCAAGAGTGTTGGACAGTGTGGATAGAAGACCCATACATCACGGTTAGCCCCACACGGCCCGTCCAAATGGACAGTGCTGATACAGAATACATATATCAAGGTGGGTCATACATCCCAGTGGCCTGGATAGCGTTGATAAAACACAACATCAAGGTGGGGTCCATTCCACGTATATAGATGGTCGGTGAGGATAAAACCCATACGTCAGGACCCCACAATGTCTAAACGGTGCAGATCAAACACAAACATCAAGGTGGGGCCCCATGTTTAAGATCTGGATGGATGGATGGATAGCGTGGAATAACAGATACATCATGGTGGAGTCCATGACCTGGATGGCCAGGATGACCCACGTCATCAAGACAGGCCCCACGCGTGTGTGGTTCCCACTTTCCAGGACGTCGGACGATGTGAGTTGCATAGATGAAACACATGTCTAGTGGGTCCACACGTGTGGCCCACCGATTTAGTAAAATGGTTGGACAGAAGATATAGAATACATGCATTTAAGTGGGTCCCACCTCCCAGCAAGCTAGACGGTGGATAAATACATAAATCATGGTGATCCCACATGGTTGGGTCACACATACCATCAAGGTAGGCCCCACATGCTATGCACGGGCAACATGGGTATAAGGCATTTATACATTAAGGTGGATCTCACCATAAAACTCATAAATTATGGTGGTCCCTGGATGGACGGTGTGTATACAACACATACTTCACAGTGGGTTTCCACCGTCCAGTCATCTGGACGGTGTGGATGGAGCACATACACCCCATGTGGTCCACGGATGGACGGTTTGGATATAACACGTACCTCGGATCAGACCCACATAACCCGTTGACATGAATACAACTGCTATTTAGCTGGTGTGAGGTGCTCCAGCCAATCCATTTCCATCTGTATATCTCAAGGTGAGCCCACCCACACGTGGACAGCTTGAAGAAACACGTACATGACGTGGGGCCCATGGACGGACGGTTTAGATAGACCACAAACATCAAGGTGGCCCCACGTGAACGGTGTAGACATAACACATACCACGCAATCAGACCCTCTGAACGTGCTGACATCAATACAATAGCTATGTAGCTGTGTAGGTACATCAGCCAATCCACTTGGCGGGTCCCACATGTGGGACCACTATATATATATATATATTATTCTACAATCGCCCAACCCCTAGACATTCATTGACGGATGGTTTGGTTATAACATAGTTACATGTGGGATCCACCGTCCTGGCTACTGGACAGTGAAGTCACACGTGGGAAATTAAGTGGGTCCACACGTGTGGCCCATAGCTCTTAATACGAGATAATATTTGTCTCTCCCTTCATCCAGACAGTCAGTGGTCTGGATTTGCTGTTGCTACTGTGCAGCCCAGACATGCTAGATCTGGACCATTGAAGAGGGACGGTGTGGATAGAGGTCACGCACATCAAGGTGGGGTCCACGTCAATGGGCCACCCCACTACCAGATCAAGCAGATATTTATTTTCCTCTCCATCAACACCAGCTGCTGGACAACAACTAGTCCAGCTGAAGATGGCGCGCCTGTCCGAATTTCTGGGTGGACAGGTGATGGACGGTGTAGATATAAAGCACGTACATCAAGGTGGGCTCCACATCAGTGGTCCACCAAAGCTTTAATAAAGCTGATATTTATGTATTCCTTCCATCCAGTGTCCAGGGTGTAGACAGCATGGATGGAACATGCCATCATGCAGGTGGGTTCCACCGTCCTAGTTGGACGGTGAGGATACAACTATCATCATGATGGGGGCCACGTGTACGTGGTGGATAGCATGGATAAAAAAATACATCATGGTGGGCCACAAGATGGGAAAGAGAGATACAGAGAGAGAGAGAGAGAGAGCAGTGAGATGGAGGGACCTCGCCACTATGAGCCCCTCTTGCTTACAACACATACATGAAAATGGGTCCTATCACAAATGGGCTTTACATCAAAATCAAGATCTAAGGCTACGAACATCCACTGATTTTGCTCCTTCTTAGATCTATGGCATGCCAAACTCCTTAGCTCTCTCTTTGATGGAAGATGATGAAGATTAAAGGGCTAGGATGGGAGATATAAGGGTAGGAAGTGGGCCACACCTAGGTTCTCCTTTCTCCCTTAGAATGCTTGGACGTTTCTCTCCTTTGGGTTGCTTGGAAAAATAGTATGGAAGAGAGAGAGAGAGAGGTTGTAAGGGAGAGGGATGGGTGTGATGGGTGTTAGTGATGAGTGTACTTGACTTGAGAGTTGACTTTGGTTGAGAGGGATGGGTGAGTGATGGATGTGTACTTGACTTGTACATTGATTGATTGATTTAATGTTTGGTAAAGATTCTCTTGGGTTTTACAAATACGTGATATTTTTCTTGAAATAAATGTGAGCCGATAACTCCTGGTCTAGGTATTGCATCGGTGCACGAGACACGGCGTTGGAACCATGATGACAACACGGTTGTAAGGATACAAGTCTCAGGTTAAGTTGACTCGGGTTGACAGGGTGTGACTCAGGGTCGCACGCAAACACTATTTAGGCATCGCAGGTCGTCAAAATATGGCAGGGATAATCGCAAAAGTCCACATAATGATACTGACTACGATATGGGCCTTACAGCTGTGGGATCTGAGGTCTTTTGCAACACTGCTCGTATGCCCACGTGTCCCAACTTGCACCGTTGATAGACCACACACTACACCCTAGTGCACCTAGAAAACTTACCAGAGTGATTTGTTCTAGATGATCTTGAGATGTCTATCATGTGGATCGCATCGTCGTTGCTGTCGCAATGGTGAAAACCGTGCATCAATCCGATGCTCCGTTAGTGAGATATGACCCATCGAATGTAAGGCCCAAATTATGTATTCAATAACACAAGCAACATTTATTAGGATAGGCCCATTAGACTTGAGCCCATGTGGGCCTGAAGCCCACTTTTAAAATATGAAAATTACCAACAAATAGGATAATTGCTACATGACAAATAAGAAGATAGCAAATATAAGACAAGTACTATAAGACAAAATTGGATTCTCTCCCAAAACCCATCATTAGCTCTCTCCCCATGCCTTAGAAACTAATCATGACCCATGTCCACCTCATCCTATACGTGCATCTAATGCATGTATTTATTTGTGTCGCATCACTTCAAATAACCAATCACAACACTCCACTTCATCATCCACCATGCATCACCTACAACCCATAGCCCTTATCCATCCATTAGCCAATGTATGTCTAGATTTCTTCTACCTTGGCTAATGCATGCTTAGCACCATCTACCTCATCTATCCACTACCCATGCCATACACCACCTTCCACCTCACTTTTAGCACCAATAAGATCCCATAAACTTGTCACATTATCTTGCCACCTCAACCCCCAATTCCCTATATAAGAGTAGGAGCTCTCTTGCACTTATTCTTTTCCTATACTTAGAAAAATTCTGAGATTTTAAGAGAGAGTGAGAGAGAGTGGGGCCAAGGTATGGCCCACCATCAATCCCAGAGGGAGTGGACCACACATCATCATCCAACCATCCAACCATTGAGGTGAGTATACACCTCTCCTTCTATCCTCCTCATCCGCCTCTTTCTTCCTCTTTTTATTTTCTTGATATGTGTGGGCCTCACTGGTGTGGAGTTCTTGCATGCATGAATTTATAGTTATGATGGTCATCAAGGTGGCCCACGTCAGTATGGTCCACCATGATGGACATCATGTCTACACCCTTCACATGTAATCCTGTTTTTGCATCTGGACAGCAAGTTCTAAAAATCATATAAAATCAATCATGATAAGATCGGAGTTGAAACTTAGGAGTATTATGAACCACAATATGGTCTAACTCTAGCCAAATTTTGTAGCCATCCAATGGTCCGATCATCGGTAACATCAAGTTTACTTGGCTGCTGTCCAACAGCACATGCAGGATTCCAATTTACTAACAAAGGACCCATTTTTAATTCCCTTAATGAATGTATTAAAAACATATGTTCCATTGGATTCGTAGAAAATTGAACTAGCTTTCCATTGGTATATAATAAGTCTCAATCGGAGTTCGGACTGCTGAGATCTTGGCCTTATACGAAAGATGTATTTAGGAGCTTGTTATGACCATTCTTGTGTAGGCCATATCCGTGATTTCAACGATCAAATGTAATTGATATTTGTTCTTAACTTACTTGCGATTGTAAATAATCATATGTATGGTCCCTATGATTGGATTCTTTCATGATAAAATTTAGAAAATTCTGAACCGACGAATACTTCCGTAAGGATAAATCTTAAATTATTTTGTATGGTCCAGATAGATCCAAGGCTCTGTATGGTTGGAAACCTATATACAGCCTAAATGATGTATTATTAAAACCATCCATTGGATCTGATTTTCCAACAAAGAATTTGATCATAGAGATTTGATCAATATATTTCATGTGCTACTAAATCTGTATGTTGGATATATGTTGTACATAACATTCATTCTCTTATTGACCCACGTGGGCGTGGGATCGCTTATGATTTATACATTTTATTAGCTCATCCAATCTGGAAACCCATGTATATTGTTGTGTCCCTTATCTATGCTTTGCTAGCATGTGGGCCCTACTTGCCATTTGATCGATTTCATTTCCTTTGCACTTTCTGTTTGCTAAAATTTTCTAAGTACCCAATTGTATTGCATGTAGGCCTCTTTGACATTTGTAGTGGGCCCCATACTTTGTAGTTAAGGGTCCCACTTTGGGGGATGTTTAGTCCTTATATAAGTGAGCTAGGATGTGCCACCCTTTTGTCAGGAATGATCCCTAAGTGTTTAGAAATTGGGCCCTAAGTTGTGACAGATCCCATTTTTGAAAATTGTTCGATTATTTGTGTTTTGTACCAACTTTGGGCCTTTGTAGTGGACCACACGCTGCAGATATGAGTAGGCCACTACTTGGAACCTTTTATTTATACCAATGAATAGATAAATAATAATTTACTTAGGTCAAATCAAACCCCACATGATCAGGGAGTGGATCCCAAAATGTGGTCAAATATGGTTGTGCAGAAAATTAAAGTACCTATGTTCAGCCCTATACCAAATATTACGTGTGCACAACTAGTTGGTCCCAGCTAATAGTTTTTGAATTACATATATAGTAAAACCAAAGGCACCTGATTGGACACTGAAAGGTGGTCCCCTGTGATCATGGGGCATACTCAAGATTGGGCTAAAACTAATTTTGCAATATATTCCCTGCACAGTTTCTCCAAGTACCCATGTTTAGGCCATCACTGTAAATTGTACTCACCCAACCAATGAGGCCTGCTTTATAATTTGTAAAGTCCATACATAGAGCTGGCAAGTGGTTATTTTCTTTTATCATATGTAGGCCCCACATGATCATGAACCTAACTCTAAAATGACCCAGAACCAACATTGCACCAAAAATCTGTTTGATGTTAAATTTATGGGGCCACGTCGGTGGGGTCCACCACCATCCCAAAGCATTTAATGCAGCATCTAAACTCTTAAAAGTAACTTTCAGATATTGTTGGGCTTAAAAACCTTATGTGGGCTATCTAGTATGGACTGTCTTGTATGGGCCTTACCTTTCATATAATGAGGTTCACCTGGCATGTTTTGTAAATGGGTGTTGTATAACTTGTAAAATATTTAGTAGACAGATCTTGCTGTCCAAATGTTCTCTTAAGACATGGGTGGCTTTGAGCCTATCTAAGTGATGCAACCCTGAGGCCCAAGTAGGCCTAACACTAGGAGAAATCGTTTGAGAATGAGAAACCCACAAAGGTAACCTTCCTTGAGCCCATTGGGCAAGCCCATTGCCTACTGGGAAGTGTGTCTTGTATACTACCTCTAGTCAAGTAGACCATGCTTAGAGAAGCGTATTTTATAATACATGAACTCAATAGTTGGGCTTTTTCTTAGTTTGTTGTGTATGTGGATAGTAGGCCCAATATGATATATGGCATAAAAGATATTAGCATGTTATCCTTTGTGTTTGAGATTGTGCATTGTTTCTTGTTGGTGGAATGTGTGGAACCCACTTAGTTGTGGAATTAGATCCACACCATTGAAAGCATTGTGGTTGGACATTTATGCCCTTGGGTTGGCCTATTGGTTCACCAAGTGAGACTTACACTTAACCTATATGACCCCATGCCTTGCATGTAGTTCAAGTCCAGTGTGGAAGTCACACTAGGTAGGATGCACCTAGCGATGGGTGAGATGATGATACATGTATGATAACATGATAATGATGATTGTGAGTTGTTGGTTAAAATGATAAATATGATTTAATGGATGGTGAATTATAGTATATGCATTGATGATGGGTAAGAAATTATTTATAATACTTATGACATTGTTAATCATGAAGTGAAAATGATCCTTATTGTAATGATGATATATTATATGCATGATGACAAAACATGCTAGTTGACCACCATGCTTAATATCCCAAGTGGTGTATATGAGGCCCTTGTGTGAGGCCCAAAGTGATGTATATGAGGCCCATAAGTGAGGCCTAATGTGATGTATATGAGGCCCTTGTGTGAGGCCTAAAGTGATGTATATGAGGCCCATGAGCGAGGCCCAATGTGATGTATGTGAGGCTCTTGTGTGAGGCCTAAGGTGATGTATATGAGGCCCAATTGTGATGTGTGATTCCAACATGATGTATGTAAAGATGTTTATAATGCCCGTTCATCTTCCTAGTTGGTATTAAAATGGGTCATGCCTTGGGAGCAATGATGGTTAAATATCCACATTATAAGCGCAATGGTGGTTAAATGTCCGCATTGTAACCCTCCCTAAGGCCCGTTGTTAGGCTCATTCTCATCTTCTCTTAGTGGGCTAACCCAAATCATTGGCCCCCATAATTATTAAGCACATTCTTGATATAAGTAAGCCGTTTAGGCCCATCCTTGATATAAGGAGAGTAGTACATCATCACCACGATTCATGCCCATACGCATCATCTGCATGCTTGATATGAGATGTGGTTGACCATTACATATACCATTAGGAAGGTTGTTTATAGGACTCACTAATAGGCGAAGTTGCCCCACATGAGCACACAGTATGCATAGGATTGATGTATGATTGTACTGAGTTACTCATGCATATTGCATTGTGTGATTATGATTACTGTATACCCTAGAAACATCAAGGCTGTAGCCTCTGTAGATATAGCGTGGATGACAGGATTAGACACTGAAAATTCTTGTTAAGCACGAGGGCGCGAAGGATGTCCTAGGGTGAAAGTCCTCAAACCCTTATTGTACCATGGAGGATGCTCCAATGCCTAGACCGAGTGGATGTATGAGCCCATGAGGGCCGATTACCAGGAGGCAGCGTCTCCCATTGTGTCGTAGTCAGTTGTAAGGGGGTGTGGCCTTACCCAGCCAAGGATAGGAGGTAATTGCTAGGTTGAGTCTGACAAGCTCATAAATGGGTCCACTACCAACGTGTCGGGTAGATATTGGCAGACTACTAGTTAGGCGGGTAGTGAGATCTCTTTCGCTTGCACGATTGTGCATCAAGTGTAGGGCGGTAATGTGGTGTATAGTGTATTAGACTCCGGTGATTATCTAGAGAGAAATGTACTGGTATTTGATGCTCCAGAAATGAGCTGGATTGATATGTGGATTGGTATGCTTGAGCTGCATTTTGCATATGACATTGGATATGTAGGCCTTGCATCACATCGTATGACTTTAGTGTAGTTGATAGCATTCATGCCTTGCATCGCGTGTGGTCAGTTGAAAGGGGGTGTGGCCTTACTCGCCTGAGGGTAGGGGGCAATTGCTAGGTTGAGTCTGACTAGCTCATAAATGAGTCTGCTACTGACGTGCCGAGTAGATATTGGCAGACAACTAGTCAGGCGAGTAGTGGTCTCTTTCGTTTGTACAGTTGTGCATCCAGTGTAGGGCGACAATGTGGTGTATAGTGTATTAGACCTTAGTGATTATCTAGAGAGAACTTTACTGATATATGATGCTCCAAAGATGAGCTGGATTAATATATGGATTGGTAAGTTTGAGCTGCATCTTGCATATGACATTGGCTATGTAGGCCTTGCATCGCATCGTATGGATTTGGTGTGGTCAATAGCATTCATGTCTTGCATTGCATAGCCTTGGTACGGCAGATAGCATTCATGCCTTGCATTGTATAGCCTTGACACAATAAATAGCATTCATACCTTGCATCGCATAGCCTTGGTATAACTGACAGCATTGTACTAGACCCCAATGATGATTTCAGAGATGTACGGTATTGATATGATGACGTCCCGTCACTGCTGCTCATGTGGGAAAGCACATGTGGGTGAACACTGATGTGGGCAGGGCCTAAGGGCCTGGGCAAGCTACCAATGGTTGACGGGCTACTGTGATGGCAGACTACTGTATAGTAGTTGCATACTCAGTACTTGACTCATTCATTCATCCATCCATTATCCACTCGGGTTGGTGGTGTGCAACAAAATCATTATGTATATCTTCGCAATAGTCAGGATTTCAGTTGGGGTGCACGACCAACCCGAGATCAGGAGTTTGCCACATTGAGTCTAACTATCCAAATTTATGTATGGGACTAGTTTGGATAGAAGTCCCTTGTGATGAACCACACATCTTGCGATACCACATACTATCATTTCGACTACACACTCCAGCTTGTTAGTTCTTTTGAATTGCATATTGCATTGCATCCTTAACATATAACATTTAGCTTGCTATGACTCCACATGTCAGTTTAAAAAAAAATCATACTAAAAATCCTCCTTATAGGATCCCAGGATCGGAATCTGGCATATGGGTGTTAGGAGCCGAGAATGGAGTACTTGGAGGCTGGCGGCATCGGATTCGGCGATCGAGAATTCTGTAAGCCCGGTTTCCAGGTTTGGGGCGTGACAACTGCTCTCCCCTTCTAATAAAAATTTTATCTACAAAATTTATACAATCATGCAAGACAAAGCAAGGGAAGAGGAAGCATCGTCATATACATATAATAATCAATACCATACAAGGCATAATCAATCTATAAACTAATGGGAATAGTTCTATCTAATCTCAGTCTCGCACTCCCAAGACGTCTCCTTAACCGAATGGTAACCCTTACTGAACCTTGGATCTCGAATCAGAAACGATCGAAATGGGAATACTATGTAGCCTCAAAATCTCAATGGTAGAGAGCTATATCAGAAAGTTTTTAAGGTTATTCAAACTTGGAGATCTAACCATTCTAAGTTCTCAACAATCATAGAGTGTAGGGTAGCTATCAGTAGATTTGTGATGTTATCCTCATGTAACACCCCAAATTTTTTCCAACCTGGAATTAGACGTCCTTAGGCAATGGGTCAACCATATCACTCTTAGAGATCAATCCTAAAGTCTAGAAATTGTTTTTCAACCCATTTCCTTCAAAATCTCACCTTTCACCACCTCATTCTTTAAATTTCTCTAAGTACTTTCATATTAGACACAAAACTAAAGTTTAAAAGATGAAGAACTATACTTAAACTAAAACTTACCGTAAATGGTACGTACATGAATAAAATAGGATTTTGACTATAAAATTCTTAGAATCTCATGATGTAGATAGGTTATTTGGATGTATTAGCTTCTTCTACCCCAAAAACATATATTGTACATCGCAAAACTCATTCCAGTTTGCAAATTAGACTCGATAAACGCCTCGACGGACTCGTGGGCCCAAACAACTCAATTCGGGGGGATCCAAGGTGGGTCCCATATGTTTTTGGCATCCCCGGGGGGTGAGGACCTCGGCCCTGGAGTGAACCCAAGCCAATTTGGTCAGTGACCGGCGAGCCCTCACCGATCTCGTCCGTACAGCGGACAGCCAGTCCGGTTTCTACGTTTTTTCTGTGCATTTTATTAAATTTTAAAAATTTATATCTCCTTTGTTATAACTCTGATTTAGGTGATTCAAAAACAAAATTGAAGATGAATGAGTATAGTTTTATATAAAAATATTTGAAAAATATAATAAAATATTTAAATTATTTTAAAGTAGGTTGTTGTGAGAAACTATCTGAAAATCACTTGTTGGACAACTGCTGCTTTTGGAATTTTTAGAATTTTTCTACAACTCAAAACCTTATGAAATTTTGTGGATATAGGGTAAACTTGATGATGAACCACTAAAAAAAATAATTAAAATAATATGATAACTAAAAGTACCCAAAATGGGGCATAGAATGGCCCTAGGATCGTATTCTGCCATAATTAGGCTAGAATTTGGTTAAGTACCAAACTGAATACTCAGTAGAATTAACTTGAACCACTTTAAATATAAACTATAAGACCTAAAATGAGTAGGACTTCTAATGCTATGTTAGCTAGAAATCTAGGATCAATCTCTAAACCCAGTTGCTCTTAGGAGCATTCAGAAACTCTATATCGGACCTTGACCGCACGTCGAAAGTCCGATAGTGACAAACTTAGACAAATATGACCGCCTAGTTGGACTTGACAATCACCTCGAAAATTAAGTCCAGATGATGTCCTGAGACTGTTTCCTTAAGTTCAGAGTGAAGAGTGAGAAAAGTGAATTTATTTAGAAATTAAATATAATTTTAATAAATCTGGCATGTGTAACTTGCGTGCTATTTTAAGCGTTCTGACCGTTAGATTTCGACCCAAATTTACCCTCAGATCAGGATAGGTGACCCTTACATGTTATAGCACTTGTGGCCCTGATCGAGTTTCGGTGACCGTTGAACTGAAACTGGTCCGCTACAGTCGATCTGAAAACCCGACTGGACTGAAAACTTAGCTGGACCTAGATCCAATATTAGAGAGCTTAAGTCCGACCGCATTTAGTAACAGGACCTCCAGAAGTGCTCCGTTGGATCAGAATAGATCCGATTTGGTTATAACTTAAGTATACCTTGACTTCAAGTCTGTTTTCGTTATGTTTGGGCTTATAAAAGGGCCTTAAACTCTCTCTCACAAATCCCATACGAATTTTCAAACCCTAGCTAAGAAAGAGAGAGAAAAGAGAGAGAGAAAGTGAAGGAGAAGTTGGGATTTTCTCCTGGAATTTTTTCCTGCTGCTCCACGTGCCAAAGCCATCCACCTGCATCGCTATTCTGACGATTCCAACTTCGTTCTTAGGTAAGAAAGCCTAACCCTAACCTGTTTTAGGGCTTCAATTGGTGCAAGTGGTGAGGTAACTAACCTAAATCATACTGTAGGTTGCCAATCAGTCATTGACGATGACGTAGAGTTCCAATTCGATTCATTACGCTCCTACGGCATAAGGTACGGATTTTAGACGCTTAGGTTGTCATTTTTTAAAGTTTTCAATGTCGTTTAATGGTAGATTATTAACAAGGATGCTGTTTGACATGTAGAACATGCTGTCTATTTTTTATTTCGAATACGTATGAAGAATATGAGATTTAGGGTATTTTTGGTATTTGTAGGAAATACTGCATACGTACGTATTTGGCTGATATGATTGCCATGAGTATTTATCATGTACCTATGCTAGTTGTGTGTGTATGATCTGTTTAGCGAAGAGATTCGTCCTAATGCATGTTTTGGCCGACATATGCTATGTAGACTAATGTGTGTAGACTAAGTGTTTGTATAAATGTTTGTATAAGTAAGTATTGAGTAAATGGTGTTGTGGATTAGCGTTGAGATTAGATTCTCAACTAAGTTGATGATGTATATGATTACCTCCATGCTTGTTGTATTTGAATTGATTACCTTATGTTTGAAATACTCGTGTATGGTTTACTGCTTATGATGTATGTTATAACATGCTGGAATTACTTGTATTTCAATTCTATCTCTCTCATATGATTATTGATTTAGATTACAAGTGTTTGGGGCTATACTCTAGTCCATGCAGTAGGTAACAGATTTGAATTCGTGGTTGGATTCTATTCGCCATGAAGGACGCGTTGATAAACCCGAGTCGTGCTTTAGTTGACGGCAGTGGTTAGGCCACAAGAGGTGTTTATACACTTCATGTCGTTCAACTTGAGGTGCGCTCGTACTAGTCGAGCTCGTCAAGCAAACCGATTGACCGTTGTATGTTCACCTTGTATTGGTCATAACTGCTTGAACCTAGGGTACTGAACTTACCAGTGATAACCCTGATAACCGTGGTACCTTGATCCACTAAGACTCATGAGCCGGGCATGGTGGTATAGGACACCGTGGTTGAGCTGTCGGCCTATGCTGGGGCCACGAGCCTCCCCGTAGTGACCAGTAAGCAATCCAGACTCGTGATCCGATTATGGTGGTATGAGACACTATATTCGAGCTGTCGGCCTACACTGATAAAGTGATGGGGGAGCGATGCAATGAGTGCATGCAACAGCCCTGGCAGCCCTTTGTAGTGACCTCGAGCGTACTCTAAGTCTACGTGATAACTAGGCCTGTATTAATAAGGTGATGGGGGAGCGAAGCAACGAGTGCGTGCAACAGCCCTGACAGCCCTTGCAGCGACCTAGAAATATATCATTGTATGAGACTACTAGGAGTGACGACCCTAGACAGGATCCTTGTTGGGGAATGATATAAGGGAAGTACCCTAGTTTTCCAATCCTGCTGTATGAAATGGACTAATAACAATTCGATAATCATATTCATATCGCACCACATGTGCCTGGAAGATGTGGAGCACTGAGGGAAGAAAGCATGCCACAGACGTAAGATGGTGTCGCATGAGGGAGTATATTGGCGAGGGCATCCATCATGTCATTTCATTCTTGCATTAATTACAGTATTTAGGAATGTTTGATTTGCTGGCTTTATCATTATCGCTTGATTGATTTGATAACATGTTAACCTTTGCTCTATGATTCCATTGAGTTAGCTACTCACTCCCATGTTACGGGACGGTGTTCTGAACACCTAGCAGACCCTATTGTATTTCAGATGATGGTGTGACCTGCGAGGCAGAGCCGGACTTGTATGATGATGAGGAGGATTTCTCCTATAGGCGGTTATCAGGTGGGTCTATATAGACCGTGTTCTGATCGATGGGATTACAGGGAAGTTGATTTGATGCCATGACACTTGTCATTTTATATTTTTGAAGAACTCATGTATATTCTTTTTGATCATTTTTAGAGTATACATGTATATGTTTAACCTGGTAACATGTTCACACTCTGGATACTTACAACAGTTCATATATTCTATATATCTATCACATTCTTCTGCTTGCTAATTTAACTGTCTCTGGAGTATGATATGTTGTTTTGGCTTAATCCACTTCATGTTTTATGCACTATTACAGCCGACATTCATCCATCATTGAAAATGTTGCATAAGTGATGTTCTGGAACTCGGGAGTGGAGTTTATGCTCGACCCCCGATTTTCGTGATGTTACACCTCAGGTATTCTCAAGTTATGCTCTGATACCAACTTCTGTCACGTCCCAAACTCTGAAACAGGGCTCACAGAATTCTCGATCGCTGAATCCATTGCTAACAGCCTCTATAGTACCCCATTCTCAACTCCCAGCATCCATATGCCAGATTCCAATCTTGGGATCCTATAAGGAGAATTTTTCAACGTACATTTTGTAAGTGCGATGTTTTCTAGATCCTTTGGTTGTCAAATTTTGTAGTATCAAAACCACTTGGAATCCTTGTCTTGTGTAGCACCTCTATAGGTATGTGCATCTTATGTAAAAGGACAATAGTCTTTACTTCAAGAACTTCAAAGTGCAAGGTTTTAAAGCTACAATTAAAGGCAAGAAAATAGTCTTTATTTTGGTATTCAAGACTCAAGGTGAAGTACATCTCAAGTACCTCAAGCTCAAGCTTTAATGAATGTCAATTTCAAGCTTTAGAAGTCTTAAGTTCAAGATTCTCTACATGACAAGACATTAAGCTTCAAAAATTTCAAAGAACATCTATCAAGTGAAGCAAAAAAGAAGTTTCAATGTTTATCCATTGCTTATGAATGACCTTAGATTGACCTTAGCGTAGGTCATTTTGAATACATAATTGAATTAGATCATTTTATAAGTGATAGATTGTTTCTCTACTAGTCCTAGACTCTATACGACTAGTCCTAGCACTCGCTCGACTAGTCCAATAAATTCCTAGACCAGTCCTAAGTTTGTTTCAAGTTTTTAGAATTTTTTATTAAGCCATGACTAGTCCTAGAAACTGCTCGACCGGTTGTATGAACAGTGCTGGACTCGTTCACGACCAGTCCCGTAGATACGACTCAAAGTCCAGGAACTAAATCTGGTTCCACACGACCAGTTGTGGAGATCCCTCGACCGGTCGTGGAGGGCTTACAACCACTCGTGGAATGACTTTATCTTATCGTGCCCAAATTTTAAAAATTTGTTGGTCCTACGACCAGTCATGGTGTCCTCAGGACTAGTCGTGAACGTGATTTCTTCACTTATAAATACAGCAAGAATTTTAGAGTTTTTCATTAAATTTAAGATAAATCAATACATTACTCTGAGAGATAAGTTAGTGTTCTTTTTAAGCTATAATGTGCTCATTTAATATCTCTTTTATTAGCTTTCTTTTCATTTGATTTTAAATTTTTACATTCCAATTTTATTTGAAAGAGGGATTGAAGTATTCCCATTTCTTGGAATCAAAATCAAATCAAGCTAGCCCAAAGTGCTTTAAATCTAAAATTAATTCAGAACGTAGAACCATTTCATAAGTGAGTTTGGACATTGAACTTCGATGTTGAAATTATACTCCGATGTGGCGGCATAAAAAAGAGAATATCTAAGTATTTTACGTTATTGTAAATCTCTGTTTTTAGTTTTTGAGATTGTGCTAGAAAAATCTCTGTTTTGGTTTGTCTGAGGTGATCGAGAAAACTCAGAGTGTGGGGTTTTTTTTTGAATTGTGTAAGCCCACTTGAAAGACACAATTGTGAGGGTTTTCGGTGAACCTGGAAAAACCTACTTTCATAGTGAACGCTAATATCCACTGTGTGAGGATATTAGGAGTGGAGTAGTTGTGTGGCTATTTTTCTAAACAGTTGGTGTACACATAAGCGAACCACTATAATTTCTGGTTTTGTAGTTTGAGTGTTTAATTCTTTTTGTGGATGGTTGTAATTTCCTTATTACATTTGTGGAGAATGCTATAATCCTTATGTAGATGTGTGGGAATGTTGTAATAGCTTAGATTTCCTTTCTTGCTATTTATTTATTTATTCCTCTGTATCAAGTTTGAGTTTCTAATACACAAACCATTCTAGTAAGGTTGTCCTGCCATAAACCCTTGATTTTTATAATATAAGGTTGTCCTTAGAACAACATCTGTATCAGCCTCTCAATACTCATTCATTTGAGGTTGTCTTTAAATTCATCATTGTGGGATTATCTATTATTATCTGTATTTAATTTATTTAAATTTCACTAGGACATATAGCTCGGCCTTTTCACATTTATCTCGTAAGAAGCATAACCACAAGTTTACCTAAATCACAAGGGCAACATCATCATCACATATATCACATATTCATTAATATAAACATTTGAATACGGTACTAAAAGCGAAATACATATATCGATAATCAAAGCTCGAGAAGATAGCTGCACGCTCCAAGCTCAACGCTACTACGACCTAGCGCCACCTGCATGCATCTATTGTGCATAAGCTTATAAAAAGATTAGAGGGTGGTGTAAGTGTGTGCCCGAGGTAAGTGTCAAGCACACAAATTTCAGAGTAAGCAAAAATACTGGCAAATCCATAAGTCATACAAATCAGAGTATGTAATGCAATTCGGCTTAGTAAACATGGAGTCATAATGAACTAAATATCAGATATCGAGGATATAATGCAATATATAATTTCTGACAAATCATGATTACCGTCAGCCTCGTATAGGTAATATATATGCAAAAACATAGCAACCCAAATGACATATGCTATGGATTAACGCAATATGAAGATCCTGGAGAGTCCATAATACTATCAACCTTATTTAATATATGTAATATAGAAGCATAGTAAACTAAATGCTATGTGCTGAGGATGCAAGGTAATATGCGGTGCAAATGAAATAACCAAGATGGAGTGTGAAGTTAGGATGGTAGCATGTAGTATCACAGGTTGTGGGGTCCATCACAAGGGACTTCTATCCAAACCAGTCCCATACCTAAATTTGGATAGTCAGACCTAATGTGGTAAACTACTGATCTTAGGTTGGTCGCGCACCCCAACCCAAATCCTGGCCATTACGAAGATACACACAATGACTTGATTTTGCACCACCAGCTCGAGTGGATAGTGAATGAATGAATGAATGAGTCAGATGCTAAGTATATAATTCCTACTCGGTAAGTCCACATATCAGTATAGCTCATCTTTGGGATATCACCAGGGTCTAGTACACTCCACAATGGCTGACAGTTCCCTAGCCACACAACAAGGAGTGGAAAAGACCTCACTATCCACCTAACCAGTAGTTTACCAATACCTACCCGACTCATTGATAGCGGACCCATTTACGAACTGGTCATACTCAGCCTAGCTTATAGCTCTCTCACTCAGGTGGATAAGGCTACACCCCTAACTGACCATGACACAATGGGCGACACCACCTACTGGTATTCGGCACTTGGGCGCTCATGTATCTACTCAGTCTAGATATTGGGGTATCCTTCGGTACCAAGAGGATTCTCAGACACTCACCCAAAGACATCCTATGTGCCCACAGTGCTAGAACTAAATATTTTAGGTATCCCATCTGGCCATCCACGATGAACTTGTGGAGGCCACAACCCTGATATTGTTAGGGCGCCAAGTGATCATGTCACACAAATGCGAGATGCATGAGTCATACCATCCAGTCATACGTCAAACCTGCGCGTGCCACACGATCATGTGGGGCAACTCCGTCTCTCAAGGAGTTCCATAATAATCCACCCAATGACATGTGCTATGATCAAACACTCCTTATATCATGTATACATATAATGCGCATGGGCATGGATCGTGGAGCTATAGTAAGCATGTTATATGATGATGATCAACTCTCCTCATATAAAGGATGGGCTTAGACAGCTTACTCATATAAAGGATGGGCCTAAACGACCTACTCATATTAAGAATGGGCCTAACGAGGTCTAAGGGAAGGTCACAATGTGGACAATTAACCATCATTACCCATCAATGTGGACATTCAACCAACATTACTCCCAAAAAGTGGCCCTCATAGGGCTAAATATATAGTGGGGCCCATGGCCTCACATATCACAATGGGCTGCAACACATGGGCCTCATACACATCAAGTGGGTCACATCGCATGGGCCTCATATACATCACAATAGGTTGTATCACATGAGCCTTACACCTCGCAATAGGTTGTATCTCATGGGCTTAATACACATTACAATGGGCCGCATTACATAGGCCTCATCACATAACAATTGGGCCACATCACATGGGCCTCATCACATGGGCTTTACACATCGCAATGGGCCGCACCTCATGAGCCTCTTATCTCGTAATGGGCCACATTACATGGGCCTCATATACATCGTAATGGGCCTCTCACACGTGCCTAATATACCTTGCAATGGGCCGTTCACACAGGCCTAATATATATCTCATAATGGACCGCTCACATGGGCTTAATATACATCACAATGGGGCTCATCACATGGGCCTCAGCATAAGGACTTTATATACATCGTATTGGGCCTCACTCATGGGCCTCACATAGATCTCATTGGGCCTTATACTTGGGCCTTACAAACATCATAATGGGCCTCACCATTTGGCCTCAAATACATCACATGGGCCACATCACAATCATAATGGGCCACATACAATCTCAACTGGCCTCATCTCATGTGCTTCATATACAACACATCGAGCCTCATCATATGGGCCTCATTGTAACACTCTGGATTTTCACCAACCTAGAATTAGACGTACTTAGGCAATGGGTCAACCATATCACTCTTAGAGATAAATCCTAAAGTTTATAAATCGCTTTTCAACCCATTTCGTTCAAAATCTCACCTTTCACCACCTCATTCTTCAAATTTCTTCAAGTATTTTCATATTAGACATAAAACCTAAAGTTTAAAAGGTGAAGAACTATACTTAAACTAAAACTTACTATAAATGGTTCATAAATGCATAAAATGGGATTTGACTATGGAATTCTTGGAATCTCAGGATGTAGATAGGTTATTTAGTTAGATTAGCTTCTCCTACCCCCAAATCATGTATTTTATGTCATGTAACTCATTTCGGTTTGCAAATGAGACTCAATAAACGCCTCGACGGACTCATGGGCCTAAACGACTCAATTCGGGGGATCCAAGGTGGGCCTCACATGTTTTCGGCATCCCCAGGGGGTGAGGACCTCGCCCCTGGGGCGATTCCTCACCAAATAGGTCAGTGACCGGCGAGGCCTTGCCGACCTCGTCCGTACAGCGGTCTGGCAAGCCGGTTTCTGCACTTTTTCTTACACATTTATTTTAACTTTGAAAACTCATATCTCCTTCATTATAACTCTAATTTAGGTGATTTAAAAACCAGATTGAAGCTAAATGAGTCTAGAGTGATATAAAAATATTTAAAAAATATAATAAAATATTTAATATAGTTTAAAATAGGACGTTGTGACAATTGTTCGAAAATCACTTGTTGGACAGGTGCTGCTTCTAAAATTTTTAGAATTTTTTTACAACTTGAAATCTTATGAAATTTGGTGAAGATAGGGTAAACTTAATGATGAACCACTAAAAAAATAATTAAAATAATATAATAACTAGAAGTGCCCAAAATGGGGCATAGAATGGCCCTAGGACCGTATTCTGCCATAATTATGGTAGAATTTGGTTAAGTACCAAACTGAATACTCAGTAGAATTGACTTGAACCACTTTAAATATGAACTATAAGATCCAAAATGAGTAGGACTGCTAACACTATGTTACCTAGAAACTTAGGATCAATCTCTAAACCCAGTTGCTCTCGGGAGCATTAAGAAACTCCGTATCGGACCTAGACCGCACGTTGAAAGTCTGATAGCGATAAACTTAGAAGATATTGACCGCATTGTTGAACTTAACAAGCACCATGAAAATCACATCCAAACAATGCTCCAGGATAATTTTCTTGAGTCCGGAGTGAAGAGTGTGAGAAAATGAAGATTTTTAAGAAATTAAATATAATTTTAAGAAATCTGGCACGTTACACTTGCGCGTTATTTCTAAGTGTTCTGACCGTTAGATTTTGACTCAAATTCACCCTCAGATCAGGATAGGTGGCCCATACATGTCATAGCACTTGTGGCCCTGATCGAGTTTCGGTGACCACTGAACTGAAACTGGTCCGCCACGGTTGATCTGGAAATTTGACTAGACTGAAAACTTTGCTTGACCTAAATCCAATATTAGAGAGCTTAAGTCCGACCGCATTTAGTAACAGGACCTCCAGAAGTGCTCCATTGGATCGAAACAGACCCGATTTGGTTATAACTTAAGTATACCTTGACTTAGAGTCCGTTTTCGTTATGTTTGGGCTTATAAAAGGGCCTTAAACCCTTAGCTTTCTAACCCATACAAATTTCTCAAACCCTAGAGTTTTAGGAGGGAGAAAAGAGAGAAAGTGTGAGAGAGAGTTATTGTTCGATCCAGGGTTTCTTCCTTGCCATTCCACGTACTTAACCATCACATTTGCATCATTTTTTCGGTGATTCTGACTTCATTCTAGGTAAGAAAACCCTAACCTTAACCTGTTTTAAGTTTCTTATAGGTACAAATAGCTAAGTAGCAGACTTACCTTGTGTTATAGGTCGTCGTATCGTCGTTGATAAAGACTTAGAGTCTCTATTCGATTCGTTACGCTTTTATGATGTAAGGTGCGAATTTTAGATGCTTAGATTACCTGTTTTCAAAGATTTTAATGCCATTTAATGATAGATTGTTGACAAGAATGTTGTTTGACATGTAGAACATGCTGTCTATTTTTCATTTCGAATACGTACGAAGAATATGAGATTTAGGGTATTTTGGGCATTTATAGGAAATACTGTATGCGTATGTATTTTGCTGATATGATTGCCATGAGTATTTACCGTGTACCTATACTAGTTATATGTGTATGATCTGTTTGGCGAAGAGATTCGTCCTAATGCACATTTTGGCTGAATATGCTATGTAGACTAATGTGTGTAGACTAAGTGTTTGTATAAATGTTTGTATAAGTAAGTATTGAGTAAATGGTGTTGTGGTTTAGCATTGAGATTGGATTCTCAACTAATTTGATGATGTACATGATTACCTCCATGCTTGTTGTATTTGAATTGATTACCTTATGTTTGAAATACTCATGTATGGTTAACTGCTTATGATGTACGTTATAACATGCTGATAACATGCTGGAATTACTTGTATTTCAATTCTGTCTCTCTCATATGATTATTGATTTAGATTACAAGTGTTTGGGGCTATACACTAGTCCAGGCAGTTGGTAACAGATTTGAATTCGTGGTTGGATTCTATTCACCACGAAGGATGCGTTGATGAACCCGAGTCGTGCTTTGGTTGACGGTAGTGGTTAGGCCACACAAGGTGTTTATACACTTCATGTCGTTCAGCTTGAGGTGCGCTCGTACTAGTCGAGCTCGTCAAGCAACCCGATTGACCACTATATGTTCACCTTGTATTGGTCATAATTGCTTGAACCTAGGGTACTGAACTTACCAGTGATAACTCTGATAACCGTGGTACCTTGATCCATTAAGACTCATGAGCCAGGCATGGTGGTATGGGCGTGGTCAAGCTGTCGGCCTACGCTGGGGCCACGAGCCTCACCGTAGTGACCAGTGAGCAACCCAGACTAGTGAGCCGATTATGGTGATATGGGACAATATATTTGAGCTGTCAGCCTACACTGATAAGGTGATGGGGGAGTGGTGCAATGAGTGCATGCAACAGCCCTGACAGCCATTTGTAGTAACCTCGAGCGTACTCTGAGTCTACGTGAGGCGACGACCCTTTCGTAGCAACAAGAGTACAAACTAGGCTTGTATTGATAAGGTGATGGGGGAGCGGAGCAACGAGTGCGTGCAATAGCCCTGACAGCCCTTGCAGCGACCTAGAAATATATCATCGTATGAGACTACTAGGAGTGACGACCCTAGACAGGATCCTTGTTGGGAATGATATAAGGGAAGTACCCTAGTTTCCCAATCCTACTGCATGAAAAGGACTAATAACAACTCGGTAATCATATTCACATTGCACTGCATGTGCCTGAAAGATGTGGAGCACTGAGGAAAGAAAGCATGACGCATGGTGTTGCATGAGGGAGTATGTTGGCAAGGGCATACATCATATCATTTCATTCTTGCATCAATTATAGTATTTAGGAATGTTTGATTTGCTTACTTTATTATTATCGCTTGATTGATTTGATAACATGTTAACCTTTGCTCTATGATTCCATTGAGTTAGCCACTTACTCCTACGTTACGGGATGGTGTTGTACACACCAACCAATATCTGTTTTAGTTTCAGATGATGGCGCTGCTTGTGAAGCGGAGCCGGACTTGTTTGATGATGAGGAGGATTTCTCCTATAGGCGGTTATCAGGAGGGTCTAGGTAGACCGTGTTCTGATCGACGGGATTACAGGGAGGTTGATTAAACGCCATGACACTTGAACACTCATGTATATTATTTTTGACCATTTTTGGAGTATACATGTATATGTTTAACCTGGTAACATGTTCACACCCTGGAGACTTACAACAGTTCATATATTTTATATATCTATCACATTCTTCCGCTTGCTAATTTAACTGTCTCTGGAGTATGATATGCTGCTTTGGCTTAATCCACTTCATTTTTTATGCACTATTACAGCCGACATTCATCCATCATTGAAAATGTTGCATAAGTGATGTTCTGGAACTCGGGAGTGGAGTTTATGCACGACCCCCGATTTTCAGGGCGTTACACTCATATACATCATAATGAGCCTCATCACATGGGCCACATATTCATCACAATGGGCCATAAATACATCACATTAAAGTGGGCCCTGCACATTCCAAATGGGCCCCACCTGTCCCACGTCAAAACAAATGGACAACTAGATATAGAATGCATGCATTAAGGGGCCCACTGTCTCTAGTAGATGGACAGCTTGGCTGAAACAAATACATCAGGGTGCCTCCCATAGCGCACCATTTAGGGATGAACAGTGTGGATACAAATACAAACATCAAGGTGGGTCCCACCATCCAGAGTGATGGAAGGTGTGGATATAAGACCCATACATCATGGTTAGCCCCACACGGCCCGTCCAGATGGACGATGTTGATACAGAATACATACATCAAGGTGGGTCATACATCCTAATGGCCTGAACAACATTAATAAAACAAAACATCAAGGTGGGGCCCAGTCCACATATATGAATGGTCAATGAGGATAAAACCCATACGTTAGGACCCCAGTACGTCTGGACGGTGCTGATCAAACACAAACATCAAGGTGGGGCCCCCCGTCCAAGATCTAGATGGACGGATGGACTGTGTGGAATAACACATACATCATGGTGAAGTCCATGATCTGGATGGTCAGGATGACCCACGTCATCAAGGTGGGCCCCACACGTGGGTGGTTCCCACCGTCTAGGTCGTCGGATGATGTGGGTTGCATGGATGAAACACATACGTCTAGTGGGTCCACATGTGTGGCCCACCAATCCAGTAAAATGGTCGGATAGTAGATATAGAATACATACATTTAAGTGGGTCCCATCGTTCAGCAGGCTGGATGGTGGATAAATACATAAATCATGGTGATCCCACATGGTTAGGCCACATGTACCATCAAAGTGGGCCCCACGTGCTTTGCACGACCAACATGGGTATAAGACATATACATTAAGGTAGATCTCATCGTCCAGCAAGCTAGACGGTGTAGATAAAACTCATAAATCATGGTGGTCCCTGGATGGACGGTGTGTATACAACACATACTTCATGATGGGTTTCCATCATCCAGTCATCTGGACGGTGTGGATGGAGCACATACACTCCACATGGTCCACGAATGGATAGTCTGGATATAACACATGTCACGCCCCAAACCCAAAAATTGGATTCACATGAATCCCGATCGTCGAATCCGGTGTCGACAGCCTCCGTAGTGCCCCATTCTCGGCTCCTGACAATCATATGCTAGATTCCGATCCTGGGATCCTACAAGGAGGATTTTCAAAATAATTTTTTTTTATAATGGAGCATAACCACAAGCATAACCAAGTCACAAAACAACATCACCACATATCCACTATATCAAAAACTTTAAGTACAGTGTGGAAAAAAGAAATACAAGGTGATCAAAAACTCCAAAATAGCCAGATGCGTACTCCTGCCTCAGCGCTGCTGCCGTCCAACACTACCTGCACGCAACTATCGTGCATAAGCTTACAAAAGCTTGGAGGGTGGTGTAAGTGTGTGCGGAAGGCAAACGCCGAGTGTATAATATCAGGGTAATGCGGAAGTATGCGGTAAGTCCATGAATAAAACCAACCATACCAATGCTATGTGATGCAAGGCATGAATGTCATCGGCCGTACCAAGGCCATGCGATACGAGACATGAATGCTATCGACCACACCGATGCAAATGCGAGGCTTACATAACCGAATGTCATATGCGAAATGCAATCTAAGTAAGTTGGTACTCATCAAGTACATATATCAGTACAGTTTCTCTTTGGATATCACCGGGGTCTAATACACTCACATTGACTGCCTCCTCCCTAGCTGCACAGTCAAGCAAGCGGAATAGATCTCATTATCCACCTGACCAGTAGTCTGCCAATACCTACCCGGCTCGTCGATAGCAGACTCATTTACGAGCTGGTCAAACTCAGCCTAGCTTATAGTCCCCTCACTCAGGTGGATAAGGCCACACCCCCTTCCAACTGACCACGATACAGTGGGAGACGCGGCCTACTGGTATTCAACACTCGGACGCTCATGTATCCACTCGGTCTAGACATTGGAGCATCTCCTAGTACTAAAAAGGTTCTGGAACTTTCACGCAAGGACATCCTAAGTGCCCACAGTGCTAGAACCAAGTATTTCTAGTATCCGATATGCCCATCCACGATGTACCTATGGAGCCTCGGCCTTGATGTCACTAGGGCGTGTAGTGATCAAGTCACACATATGCAAGATGCATGAATCACATCATCAAATCATGCAGCAATCCATCGCGTACTGCGCGATCATGTGGGGCACTCTGTCTCATAACAAGTCTCATAAATGGTCTGCCTAATGGCGTATGCTATGATTAATCACTACTCGTTTCAAGCATACGTATGATGCATATGGGCATGAGTCATGGGATGATACTAAGCATGTTATACAGTAATGGACTACTCTTACGATGCAGATGAGCCTATACGGCCTATACACAACTAGTATGGGCTTACCAGTGGGCCCTAAGGAGAGATACAACACGGACATTTAACCAACATTGTACTTACAATGTGGGCGTCAAACTATCATTGCTTCTAAGGCACGGCCCGCCGTAAATATCATTACACGAACCATGGAGGAATCACACATTGTAATGGACCTTAGGTACATCCCATTGGGCCTTAAATATATCAAATGGGCCATATCATATGGGCCTCATATTCATCGAGTAGGCCACATCAATGGGCCGCACCAATGGGCCTTATGTACATTGCAATGGACCATAACCCATGGGCCTTATAATACATCAGAATGGGCCTTACAACTTGGGCCTTATATGTATCAAATGGGCTTAATCTTACGGCCTTATCAAATGGGCTTAATCCCATAGGCCTTATATATATATATATCAAATGGGCCTAATCTCATGGACCTTATGCATATCAAATGAGCCTAGTCCCATGGGCCTTATGTAAGTCAAATGGGCCTGATCCCATGGGCCTTATAGGTACACCAAGGTGGGCCTCAATGAATAGCCACAATTAAATCAATTATGGGTCCTATACACATATCAAGGTGGGCCCACTTGAACCATAGATCTGATTCATTCTTTAGCTCATGCAAAAAATGAGCTTTCAAAATTGGATGGACGGTTTGGATGCAGTACATGCATCATGGTGGGTCCCACTGTCCAAACAATGGACAGTGTTGTAAAACACATAAATCAAGGGGGTTCTACCGTCCACAACAGTGAACGGTGTGGTTAAACACATACACCATGCTGGGCTCCCACCATCCCCTGGACGGTGTATATAAAACACACATATCACTGTGGGTCCCACGTGGGGCCCACCATAATGTTTATAAGACATCCAACCCGTTGATAAGGTCCACAGACCTAAATGAAGAGTAAAAACAAATTTCATATTAATTTCAAAACTTCTGTGGGCCCTAAAAAAAGTTTTCAAGGGTAGACATTCAATCACACTGTTTCAAATGATGTGGATCACCTGAGTCTCAGATGTGCCTGAAACTTGGAGGGGACCCAATTGAGAAGGGGACCCACCATATGAACGTTTTAGATGGGAAATAAACATCAGAGTGGGGCCTATGTGAGTGGCCCTTCTCAAGTGCTTGGAAGGCCACGCTCATTTGTGTTTGAAGTCTAGCAACGTCTAGACGCTAGATGGTTTTGAGTTTATCAACATATTCAAGGTGGGCCCTATTTAGGTGGGCCACCACAAGATGGATGGTGTAAGTACAATACATAGAATATGGGCCCCACTCATGGACGGCTTGGATAAAATACTCACTCCATGGTGGGGTCCATTCAAGTGGACCACACAAACTCATCATCATGACACAAAAAAATATAAAAGAGAGGGAGAGAGAGAAAAGAGTGGGACACGCGTGATGGAGGGACCCCGACACTATGGGCCCTCCGTTTCAAGCATCCAATCTACATCAATGGGTCCCATTGCATATGGGCCCTCCAAATAAAAGATCAACGGTGGAGATCCCTCTCTATCCAAAATGAACGGTCTATATGACCTCTTTAATGCAAGAAAAGTAAACATCATGATGGGGTCCATGGAGATTGGACCCATCATGGAATGATCATGATGATCAAAGTGGGCCATCGGCCACATCTTAGGGTCTCAAGTGAGATCCATACCATTGATCGGTAGGCCTCACTTGGCCCATCTTAAAAACATGAAAAACTAGGCTATAGAAGCACCCACCTATCGATCTTCTCAGTCCGATGGATAGCCTATCTCCTTACGCTTCACTTTGATGGTGGAAGATGAAAAATGGATGGCTAGGATGGAAGTTTTTGGGATGGGAAAGTGGGCCACACAAGGTCACTTCTCTCTTGGGAAAATCTTGGACGTGTGGGCTCTTGGTTGCTTGGAAATGTTAAAAAATGAGAGGGAGAGAGAGAGTTGTACGGAGAGATGTGAGTGATGGATGTGAAGTGAGTGATGGGTGAGGTGATGGATTGGTTGACTTTGGGCTTGCTTTACTTGTGGAGAAAGAAAGCATGGGTGCTTTGTACTTGACATGAGAGGTGATTGATGGGACATGTTGTAGAGATTCTCTTGGAATTTGTAATGCGTGGTGTTTTTCCCTCGAACTGAACGTGGGTCCACATCACCTCATCTGGGTATCAGATCAGTGCGTGAGTTGTGGCGTTAGAACCGTGGCGACGGTGCGGTAGCAATGATACAAGTTTCAGATTAAGCTGATTCAAATGTATAGGATACGACTTACAGTCGTGCGTAAACGTTGATTACAAGTCTCGGATTGTCGAAATTCGACAGGAAGGATCGCGGGAGTTGACGAAACATTATAGATTAGGATACAGGTCTTACAACATGCACCTCGGATCAAGCCCACATAACCTGCTGACGAGAATACCGCCGCTATTTAGTTGGTGTGAGGTGCTCCAGCCAATCCGTTTCCATTGGTATATCTCAAGGTGGGCCCCACCCCCACTTGGACGGCTTGGAGAAAACATGTACATTGCGTGGGGCCCATGGACGGACGGTCCAGATAGACCAAAAACATCAAGGTGGCCCCACATGAACAGTGTAGATACAACACATACCACATGATTAAACCCTCTGAACGTGCTGATATCAATACAACAACTATGTAGCTATGTAGGCACATCAGCCAATCCACTTGGTGGGTCCCACATGTGGGACCACCAGATAATATATATATATATATATATATATATATATATTATTCTACAATCGCCCAGCTCTTGGACATCCATTGACGGACGGTCTAGATATAACATAGTTGCCATGTGGGACCCCCATCCTGGCTACTAGACAGTGGATTCACACGTGGAAAATCAAGTGGGTCCACACATGTGGCCCACAGCTTTGCATACGAGCTAATACTTGTGTCTCTCCCTTAATCTAGATGGTCAGCAATCTGGATTTGTTGCTACTATTGTGCAGCCTACACATGATGGATCTGGACCATTGAAAAGGGACGGTGTGGATAGAGATCACGCACATCAAGGTGGGGTCCACGTCCATGGGCCACCCCACTACTAGATCAAGCAGATATTTGTTTTCCTCTCCATCAGCTGGCACTGATGGATAGCAGCTAGTCCAGCTAAAGATGGCCTGCCTATCCCAATTTCTTAGTGGGCAGGTGATGGACGATGTAGATATAAAGCACGCACATCAAAGTTGGGTCCACATCAGTGGTCCGCCAAAGCTTTAATAAAGCTGATATTTGTGTATTCCTTCCATCTAGCGTCTAGGGTCTAGACAGCATGGATGGAATGCTCCATCATGCGGGTGGGTCTCATCATCTGAGCTGGAGATGAGGATACAATATATACATCATGATGGGAGCCACGTATATGTGGTGGGCGGCATGGATAAAAAAATACATCATGGAGGGCCACAAGATGGGAAAGAGAGATAGAAAGAGAGAGAGATCAGTGAGATGGAGGGACTCCGCCACTACGGGCCCCTCTTACTTACAACACATACATGAAAATGGGTCCCATCACAAATGGGTCTTACATCAAAATCAAGATCTAAGGCTATGAACACCCACCAATTTCGCTCCTTCTTGGATCTATGGCATGTCAAACTCCTTGGCTCTCTTTGATGGAATATGATGATGATTGAAGGGCTAGGATGGGAGATATGGGGGTAAGAAGTGGGCCACACCTAGCTTCTCCTTTCTCCCTTAGAATGCTTGGACATTTCTCTCCTTTGGGTTACTTGGAAAAATGGTATGGAAGAGACAGAGAGAGAGAGAGAGAGAGAGAGAGAGAGAGAGAGAGAGAGAGAGAGAGAGAGAGAGGTTGTAAGGGAGAGGGATGGGTGTGATGGGTGAGTGATGGGTGTACTTGACTTGAGAGTTGACTTTGATTGGGAGGGATGGGTGAGTGATGGATGTGTACTTGACCTGTAATTAATTGATTGATTTGATGTTTGGTAGATATTCTCTTGGGTTTTGCAAACGCGCGGCGTTTTCCTCGAAATAAACACGGACCTACAACTTTTGGCCTGGGTATTACATCGGCGTGCGAGACGCCGCATTGGAACCGTGGTAACTGCGTGGTCACAAGGGTACAAGTCTCAGGTCAAGTCGACTCGGGTTAACAGGATGTGATTAGGGTCACACACGCAATGCTATCTACCCGTCGTGAGTTGACGAATTTTGACAGGGATGATCGCAGAAGTCCATTAAATGGTACGAATTAGGATACGAGCCTTACAACACCTCCCTTTAATGGCTCAAATTATTCATATTGGAAAGTCAGAATGAGGATTTTTTTCAAATCTATTGATAAAAGTATGTGGAAAGACACTTTAACTAAATGGACCCCTCCAATGATGGAAGTATTGGCTGAGGATGGAACCACGTCCATGAAAGAAACCACTTATACTTTTTGGACTACCGTTCAAAAAAATGAAAGCAGTGATACTAGAAAAGCCTTAAATGTAATTACTAGTGTTCTATCACCAGATGAATTCAAAAGAATCATTTCTTGTGATAAAGAAAAACAAGCATGGGATATTCTCGAAATGACACATAAAGGGACTAACAATGTCAAAAAGTCTAAGATTCAAATCCTCACAACTAAGTTTGAGGAAATTCGAATAGAAGAGAGTGAGTCATTCATAGACTTCTATACGAAAAAAAATGACATTGTTAATTTTATGTGGGGTCTTGGAGAAAAAGTCCCTGAAAGCAAGGTTTGGGTTAAGATACTGTGATCACTTCCTGACATGTTCAATTCTAAAGTCACTGTTATACAATAATTGAGAGATACAGATGCTATGAAGGTTGACGAATTACTTGGATCTCTATAAACTTACGAGTTGAATTTCAAAACTCTAAAGAACAAGTCCATAGCTTTTAAATCCTCTAAATCTAAATCCAAATATATAAATGTAAATTCTGATAGTGATGATGTCAAGCCCCAAATTTGGAAATCGGATTAACTGGAATCCCGATCACCGAATCCGGTGCTGACAGCCTCCGTAGTATCCCATTCTCGGCTCCTAGCGTCCATATGCCAGATTCCGATCCTGAGATCTTACAAGAAGGATTTTTCAATGTACACTTAACTCATAAAAAGCATAACCACAAGTATACCCAAATCACAAAGGTAACATCATCATCACATATCCACTAATATAATCATTTGAGTACAATGCTGAAAGGAAAGTACATAAATCAAAAATCAAGCTCCAGAAGACCGCTGCATGCTCCAAGCTCAACACTGCTGCAACCTAACATCACCTGCACGCATCTATCATGCATAAGCTTATAGAAAGCTTAGAGGTTGGTGTAAGTGTGTGCACAAGGCAAGTACCAAGTATTCTATACAATGCCATCATCATATAGTACTGTATTTACTGGTAACCTATAAATCGTACAATATCAGAATAAGCAGAAATACTGACAAAATCATGAATTATCAAAGTAAGCAGAAATATTGACAAGAGCATGAATTATCAAAGTAAACAGAAATATTGACAAGATCATAAATCATATAATAATAGAGTAAGCGAAAATACGGACAAGTTCATGAGTCAATCAATATCAGAATACGTAATATAGGACAGTTATGCAAATGAGGAGTCATAAGGAGCCAAATATCAGATGCTGAGGATGCGATGCAATATGCAATTCCTGATGAGTTCACGAATAGCATCAACCATATCTAGACCATATAAATGCAAAAACACAGTAACCTAAAATGTCATATGCCTGCGGATGTAATGCGATATGCGATGCGAATGAAATGACCAAGCTAGAGTGTGATCTCGGGATGGTAGTACGTAGTATCATAGGCTAAGGGGTCCACCACAAGGGACTTCTATCCAAACCAGTCCCATACCTAAATTTAGATAGTTAGACTCAATGTGGTAGACTCCTAATCTCTGGTTAGTAGTGGACCCAACTAAAATCCTGACCATACGAAGGTACACAATAATTAGTTGCGTACCACCAGTCCGAGTGGATAGTGAATGAATGAATGAATGAGTATGCAACTCCTGCTCAATAAGTCCACATATTAGTACGGTTTTGCTTTGAGATCATCACCGGGGTTTAGTATACTCCAAATGGCACTGCCCTTCTCCCAGCGACACAGTCCAAGTGAGCATAAGAAACCTCACTATCCGCATGACCAATAGTCTGTAACACCTATCCAGCACGTTGATAGCAGATCCATTCACCAGCTGGTCAAACTTAACCTAGCTATGCCCCTACCCTCGGGCGGGTAAGGCCACACCCCATCCCAACTGACCATGACAAAGTGAGAGATGCGGCCTCCTGGTATTCGGCACTCGGGCGCTCATGTATCCACTCGATCTCAACGTTGAGGCATCCTCTGGTACCAAAAGGGTTTAGGAATTTTCACCTAGGGCCATCTATGGCAGCCTAATGCTAGAACAGATTTTTGATGTCCCATCTGGCCATCCACATATACCTATGGAGTCTACGACCCTGATGTCGCGATGTCGCTATGGCATACAGTAATCACAATGCAAGATGCATGAGTCATACAATCATGTCATGTATTAATCCTGCACATACTGTGCACTCATGTGAGACAATCTCCGCCTATCAGGGAGTCTCATGACAATCGACACTATGACATATGCAATGGTCAATCATATCTCATAATAAACATTTAGATGGTACGTATAGGCATGTATCATGATGCTATGCTATCACATACTCATAATAGGTATCAATAACTGTCATCGACAATCGACCTCGACAATGTGGACATTTAACCAACATTGTCCCCAAGGAACGGTCCACATAAAGCCTAGCATATAGTGGACCCATGGCCTCACATAAGGGCTAAAAATATAATTCCATGGGCCTCACTCAAGAGATGAATACATATCACGATGGGCCTTTCAAATGGGCCTAATATACATCATAATGGGCTCCATAGCCTAGCCCTCAAATGAACCACAATGGGCCTCATATAATCATAATGGGCCGCTTCACATGGGCCTATATACATTGGATGGGCCACGCCCCATGGGCCTCGAATACATCACAATGGGCCACAACCCATCGGCCCTAAACACATCACAATGGGTCTCTCACACGAGTCCATTATGTATCACATCAAGATGGGCCCTAATGGATGGCCATAAATACGTCACATTGGCCTCATATGCATCAAGTGGGCCGCATCACATGGGCCACATACACATCAGAATGGGCCTCTAACACCAGCCTAATATACATCATAAAGGGCCACATCTCATGGGCCTTATATACATTACATTAAGCCTCGACAATCAGAATCGACCTCAACATTTGGAATCGGCCTCGGCCAAACGGAATCGACCTTGACCAAATGGAATCTGCCTCGATAATCAAAATCAGCCTCGACACAAGGAATCGGCCTCGACTAAATGGAATCAGCCTCGACCAAACAGAATCAGCCTCATCAAACAGAATCGGCCTCGACCAAACAGAATCGACCTCAATAATCGGGATTGGCCTCGACATAAGGAATCGGCCTCGATAATCGGTCTTAACAAATCAAAATTGGCAAATCGGTCATAACAATCAGAATTGACAAATCGGTCATGTCAATCGGCAATTGATCACGACAATCGGAATCGATCGATAATCAGATTCAGCAAATCAGTCATGTCAATCAGAATTAGCCTCATCATGATAATCAGCCTTGATCGCTAATCGACAATTAGCAAATCGGTCACATCAATTACAATTGGCAATCGATCACGACAATCAGAATCGATAGATAATCAGAATCGACAAATCGGTCACGTCAATCGAAATCGACAATCAGTCATGACAATCAGCAAATCGATCACATCAATCAAAATCGGTAATCAATCATGACAATCAGTAAATCGATCACGTCAATCAGAATTGACCTTGACCCTGATAATCGAAATCAGTAATTAGTCATGACAATCGACAAACCGATCACGTCAATCAGAATCGGCCTCGACCCGATAATTAGAATCGGTAATCGACAATTGGAATTGACACTCGAAATCAGCCTAACAAAGGACCTAAGGCAGGGTCACAATGTGGACATTTAACCATCATCGCACATTAATGTGGACATTTAACCATCATTGATCCCAAGGAGGGGCCTAATAGAGCCAAACATTTAGTGGTCTATAGCCTCATGTAAGGGCCTAATACACATCACTACAGGCCTCACTCATGGTTGCATATACATTGCAATGGGCCTTGGCACATGGGCTATAAATACATCACATCGGGCCCCAACAGATGAGCTGGGTATACATCACAGTGGGCCTCAACCCATGAGCCACATGTGCGTCACAATGGGCCTTGGCACCTGGGCCATAAATACACCACAATGGTCCTTACAAATAGGCGTCATATACATTAAGTGGGCCATCTTAATGGGCCACAATTACATCTGGGTGGACCTCATAGCATAACGCATTAGGCCTCATATAAGGACCTCGTAGTAGGTGGGCCCTGCACAACCAGCAGGTGGGCCTTCACCTTCCAAATGGGCCCTCTAAATGAATAACATGGATGTACAACACATCTATCAAGTGGGCCACAAGTCTAATGGATTGAACGGCGTGGCTAAAATAAATGAATAAAGGTGGGCCTGTCAAACAAATGGTGTGCATAAGACATAAACATCACAGTGGGGTCCACACCACCATCCTAACAGGTGGATGGAGTGGGTGTACAATACATACACCAAGGCGGGTCCACACACGTGGACCACCAATGATCTGGATCTGCCCCATTTAGTCTCAAGCCTTAAGATGATCTTGCCAATTGGATGGATGGTTAGGACATAACACATACCTCTGATCAGACCCGCATAACTTGTTAATGTCAATACAGTAGCTAGGTGGGGTCCCCACCATCTAGATGGATGGTTGGGACAAAATACATAAATTATGTAGGGTCCACGGATTCAGATGAGACCCACAGAACTTTCTGACATATGCAGTAGCTGCTGCCGTTGGTGGGGAAAACAAATGGACGGTCTGGATTCCACCCACGCACAAGGTGGGTCCCGTCCAGATGAATGGACAATGTGGATGAAACCCACACAAGTCAGGTGGGTCCCATAGAGCTTGGTGATGGAGCAACAGCCAATCCACTTTCAACAACCAGTGGGTCCCCATGTGGGGCCCACCAAATAAATATATAACATATATATGTGTATATTATATATATATATGTATAATATATATTATATTATTTTATTTTAAGAAGAATTTCCAGCGTGCAACCTTGGCCGTCTATTGATGGATGGTCTCTACCTGACGTCCATTGATGGACAGTTTGGATTCAACTGGTTGGCGTCATGTAGCGGGACCCACCATCATATAGACGGTGTAAGTAAAACATGTATCCAGGTGGGCCCCACGCACTGTTGGAGGATGCCAGTACAGCACCAATATCAAGGTGTAACACCCTGAAAATCGGGGGTCATGTAGAAACATGACTCCCGAGTTTCAGACCATCACTTATGCAACAAAAATGATTATAATTCAATGTTGAGTGAGTTAGAACATTCACATGAGTAAGATTATACCAAAATTTTAATTCATACTTCAGATCCAGTGATAAAATGCAAGCGGAAGACTGAAAGATATATATATCACTGTATGAAAAACAAAATAATCTCAAACTGTCTCCAAAGTATGAATACATCACTGAGTCTCATATACATGCCATAAACCAAAAAGAAATGTCAAAAATAGTCCCACTAAGAGGTCTCACCGATCGAGGCCACTTATGCGAAGCCGTCGGAAAACTGTATGTACGAGAACTCGTCCTGGTCCTCGTCGTATTCTAGCTCCGCATCCTGAATCGCCTCGCATCCTGCATCTAAGACAGGGTCTGGTGGTGTTGCAAACACCGTCTCAAAACCTGGGAGTGAGTGATCAACTCAGTAGAATAATAGAGCAAAGATTAGTATGTTATCAAATCAATCACGCGTTAATAGTAAAGCAAACAATCTACCATTCTTAGATACTGTTATTAATGCATGCATGAAATGACATGATGGATGCCCTCACCGACATACTCCCTCATGCGGCACCATCTGCGTCCGCGGCATGCTTTCTTCCTGCAGTGCTCCACATCTTCCAAGCACATGCAGTGAGATATGAATAATGATTACCGAGTTGTTATTAATCCGTTCATACAGTAGTATTGGGAAACTAAGGTACTTTGCTTATATCAATCCCAATACAGATCCTGTCTAGGGTCATCACTCCTAGTAATTACATATGATGTTATATTTGTAGGTCGCTGCAAGGGCTGCCAGGGCTGTTGCTCGCACTCGTTGCACCGCTCCCCCATTACCTTATTAATACAGGCCTACTGTACTCTTGTCGCTACGAAAGGGTCGTCGCCTCCCGTAGACTTAGAATACGCTCGCGGTCACTATAAAGGGCTCATCACCAATTAGTGTAGGCCAACAGCTCGAATGTAGTGTCTCATACCACCACAATCGGCTCACGAGTCAAATGTACTCACTGGTCACTACGGGGAGGTTTGTGGCCCCGGCGTATGCTGACAGCTCGACCACGGTGTCCCATATCACCATGCCCGGCTTATGAATCTTTATGGATCAAGGTACCATGGTTAACAGGGTTTCCAATAGTAAGTTCAGTACCCTAGGTTCAAGCAGTTATGACTCATACAAGTTGAACATACAATGGCCAGTCGGGTTACTTGACGAGCTCGACTAGTACGAGTGTATCTCAAGCTGAGGGACATGAAGTGCATAAAATACTTCACGTGGCCTAACTACTGCCGCCTACCCAAAACACGACTCGCGTTCATCGACGCGTCCTTCGTGGAAAATAGAAGCCAACCATGAATTCAATCCATTACCGACTGCCTGGACTAGGTCATAGCCCCAAGCATTTGTAAATCAGCATCAGTAATCATATGAGAGTAATAGAGATGCAATACAACAATTCAAGCATGTTGTCACAAGTTATTACATACAACTTAAGCAAATCAACCAACACATGCATTTCATACATATAATGAAATCAATACATATAGGCAACATGATGGAAAGCATATACGTCAGCATATTAATTGAGAATGCAATCTCAAAACTAATTCACAACACCATTTTACTCAATACATACTAATACAAACATTTATATAAACACTTAGTCTACACACTTTAGTCTACATAGCGTATGTCGACCCAAAGTGTGCATTAGGGCGAATCTCTTCGCCAAACAGATTATACACATATTCCTAATATCCTAACACGACAAATAACCATGGCAAACATTTCAGCAAAAATATGGACGTAAACAGTATTTTCTACAAATGACTAAAATACCCTAAATCTCATATTTCCCGTATACAGACGAAATGGAAAACGAACAGCATGTTGTACATGTCAAACGGCGTTGCCGTTGATAATCTACTATTAAATGACATTGAAAGCTTTAAAATCAGTCAATCAAAGCGTCTAAAATCCACACCTTTCACCTTAGATGTGTATCGATCCGAACGGAACGTATACGCTTCGTCAACGGCGTAAATGCGACCTAATGCACAAGTACATAAGCTACTTTGCTATTTGAATTGAAGAAATCCCTAAAACAGCAAGTGGTTAGGGTACCTCCAATATGGGCAGTGAACTCAAAAGCCGAGTGCTGAGCAGTCTCTGTCTCGGCTGCCTCTGATGTCAAAGCATGTACCCGAGCCTGCTGTGGACAGTTCAGCCACGGTACCATGGGCCGTAGAGGCGGCCGGAACGGAGGTACGGGAGGTCTGAAGGAAGGATGCGCAGGAGCCGACCATAGGGGTGGAGCAAATAAAGCCTGTGGGTGTGGACGATTGATCTTCTACGGCGGCGAAAATCCACTGTCTCTCATCCGAGCGAAACAGTTCCCCACAATGTGACCCAGTCTCCCACAATAAGTACACGACAGATCGGGGCGCCTCGTCGGAAATACTAGCGCTGTAGCCCTAGGAGGAGGGTCGATGCATGGCCTCTTGCCAATAAATGGCCTGTCCTGTATATCCGGTCTTGGCCTAGCAACCACAGGGCCACGAGATCGCGCAAGCCGATCAACATCCTGCTCTGCCCTCATGGACATATGTATCAACTCTGCATAGGAAGGTATGCTGATGCAGTACATCTTCGACCGAATATCCGGTCACAAAATTTTAGAAAATCGACATATGCGCATCTGCTCGTCAGCAAGTATAGTCGGGACGTATCTGCCCAACTCAGTAAATCGATGCTCATACTCTGTCACAGACATGCCTCCCTGCCTGAGGCATAGAAACTCGTTCTCCCGCTCATGCCCGTAAGTCTGGGGATAGTACTTCTCGTAAAAACAGAACTCGAAAGCTGCCCAAGTCCATATGTAGTCGACAACAACAGTCCACAAAATACTATCCCACCATAGACTGGTCTCCCGCTCGAACATGAACGTACCCAACTCAACCTGCTCAGACTCTGAGCAATGCATCATCCGCAGTATCTTCGACACACAGTCGAGCCAATACTCGGCCTCCTCGGGTCTGTGAGAACCCGTAAAGGTAGGAGGCCGTAAGCGCTGAAATCGCTCGAGTTGGCCCCGTAAATCAGCAGTAGTCCCAGTAGGGTAAGCAAAGGGTGCAGGATGAGCCATGCCCTCATCCTGAGTCGAAGTACCAGCAACCTCAGCTGGATGCACAGATGGTGCAGGTGGAGTCGCACTCCCACCCTGGGCTAGAGCCCCTGCTATCGTAGTCAAGAGCTGCTGGTGCTGCTGATGCATCATGGCCATCAACTGCTCAAACCTATCAGGAGGTAGAGCAGGCTGTGGCACATATTACGTCGAGGAAGACGCTTGGTATTGCTCTCTGACAGGCGGTGTGAAAGGCGATGGTCCAGCTATAGGACCCGCAGAAGGCTGAGACTCAGGTGGAGTCTCACGAAGAAGGCCCACAATAGGGTCTGTATGCTCATTGATCTGGGAAGGAACCCGATCTATAGGCTCTCCCAATGTAAGTCGTGTCGTGCTCCGCGTAGCCTTAGGAGGCATTTCCTATATTCATAATAGGGCGCAACCTTGTCAGTTACAGCAATAGCACATACACACCACCATACAATCATTCATATAACGAGACAAAGACATTCCATGCATTTCATTTACTCAAAATTTATCATAATACAAGAGATAATATGTCCTTACATGCATCATGATAAGAAACACATGGGAAACTAAGCTAGTCAAAGCTACAACAGCAACATAAGCAAACTACTAGCCTTCTCATGCTTACACACAGAAAGCAGGAAGCAACCTAACTACAACCAACAAACATCTAAAATATCATAGCTAATCCGAGTCCGGCGATGGAGGAGGAGCACCCTTATCCTGTAGACAATACACGATGGCCTTCAAGGTGTGAGTCACCTTGCCAAATTTCCTCTTCATGACTGCCTTGGTATCTTCAAGTTCTTGTTTCACCTCGGCCCGAAGTTCCTGGACTTCCCTTCGTAAGGCAACCTGACTCTCCTCAAGTCGGGTTATGTGAGCATCCCTAGTAGCCCGAGTCGTAGTAGGAGGGCTCTCATCAGTATCCTGAGCCTCCTCTTCTTCTTCTTCCTGGGCTTCTTCCTCTATTTCTGCCCCAGCTTCGTCTTCACTTGCATCCTCTTCGCTATCATAATTGCCCTCGCTATCATCATCAAGCTGAGCCTCACGCTACCGAGGTCGTATCTTCATCTTATTCATGGTAGTCTTATCGATGAAGTGGATCAGTACAGGCTACTCCGGCCCAAGTCTGTAAGAAAACTCAAGCGCAATCTTACATATGAGCCGGCCAAAAGGAAGTGACTCAGACGTTCTTCTTGATTTCGCTACGAGGACTATCTGTCGTAACACAAAGGTAGCCATACACACATTCTCTCCCCGGCCCACCTGATACAGGAAATTAACCATGAGACGCGTACATTCACTGTGGTTGGTCAACCTGGGATACACATTGAACGTGAAAATGTGGTGCAGTAGGCAAAAATCATCCGACATCTGGGACGCTAAGAGGCTATTGTTAGGCTACCATAGAACCAAACCACCACATAGGAATCTGGTGCGGTGATCTCGCTCACGAACACTCTTCAGATTCTTAGCACTGGGATGAACTTCACCAAGAGGCATATTCAAAATGCGAGCTATCAACCGAACGTCGATCGTGGCTTCCCGATCTCTACCAAAGGGAATCCTGAACTGCAATGGCTCTAACATAGGATCTCGAATATGAGCATAGAATGCACGAACAGTGCTCACGTTTGCTCGGGAACGGGCTTCAAAGAGCGGATCCCACCTAGCAGCTTCAATGCGCTCAAACAACAGAAATTCACTGAAGAACCACTCATCCACGTGCGCCTCAAACAGAACCTTACGGTCAGTATAAGCACCATGAGCCAAGTCTACCAACAGTGCTCACCCTATGTGAGAACGGGGATCTAAATCCCACTTCGTATGTAGCTCTCTGCCAACACTTGGACTAGCGGTGGCGCTTGAGCTAGCAGCGCCACCTCTCGGCCTCCTCGATCGTGAAGGGCGACTAGGCCCAACTTCATCTGCGGCAGTCTTCCTCTTTTCTATGAGAGAGAGGATGGTGGAGAAAGAGAAAAAAGGCTAAAATATCCTCAACAAAAGCCATGGAAAATGAGGGAAATGGGGAGAAATGGCTGCCCTAATGGGCTGAAACGAATCTAGGCCCTGTAGAGGGGTAGATCAGGCTCCCAAAGGCTGGATTTTCAAAGGGAAAAGAGAACAATAAGTGAGAATGGAGCTCACTTGACTTTCAGCCTTTAATGGAGGTTGTAAGAGCCTCCACGGATGAAAATGGAGAGAGAGGGAACTGTGAACAGCTGAAAATGGATGGGTTGGCGTCGGTTGTGATCGAGAATGAGAATGGGAGAGGTTTGGCACCGAGATTTGAGGGGAAGGAAATAAAAAAATGTAAAAAGGAGAGCTTGGGAGGGCTGTTGTGAAGGAGGTAGGGTATTTGGGGGGTTTCGAGGTGCGACCCACATATAGGAGGGGTGCCCTAACCCTTTTAGGGCGTCGGCCCGATGCACGGCCCGAATGGGGCCCACCGATCGGCGATGCCTCGTCGAACCGGCAATGCCATCGCCGGTCAAACTGCAATCCAGTGATGGCCACCCCCTGAACTGGTTCCCCCTGTCCTCTAGTCCCCAAATGTACATGGGTCCCACCCCAGATCACTACATATTGACTTGGATAGGCCCAAGACTCCATTTCACACTATTTCAGACCACTACGGGCACTACCTGATACACATTTGTATTTAGCAATTTTTAACGGCTGGGATTGAGTCCAGAGAGGTCTAGACCCATCCACACACAATCTAGGAGTGGTCTGAGGTCGTTTCATGCAACTAAGGATGCACAGGGACTCGATCAAAATGCCCGTTTTACGTGGACTTTGTCGATTGGCCAGACTACAATCCTATAAGTGTTTCTAGATTTTTCTTGCACCCACCTAAGTCAAAGAGGCGATAGCGTACATTGCGTGTCCATAACTCAAGTCTGGTTTAATCCAAATCATGCTCTGATACCAACTTATAACACCCTGAAAATTGGGGGTCGTGTAGAATCCCGACTCCCGAGTTTCAGACCATCACTTATGCAACAAAAATGATTATAATTCAATGTTGAGTGAGTTAGAACATTCACATGAGTAAGATTATACCAAAATTTCAATTCATACTCCAGATCCAGTGATAAAATGCAAGCAGAAGACTGAAAGATATATATATATATATATCACTGTATGAAAAATAAAATAATCTCAAACTGTCTCCAAAGTATGAATACATCACTGAGTCTCATATACATGCCATAAACCAAAAAGAAATGTTAAAAATAGTCCCACTAAGAGGTCTCACTGATCGAGGCCACCTTGCGAAGCTGTCGGAAAACTGCATGTACGAGAACTCGTCCTGGTCCTCGTCGTGTCCGGCTCCGCATCCTGAATCGCCTCGCATCTTGCATCTAAGACAGGGTCTGGTGGTGTTGCAAACACCGTCCCAAAATGTGGGAGTGAGTGATCAACTCAGTGGAATAATAAAGAAAAGATTAGCATGTTATCAAATCAATCACACGTTAATAGTAAAGCAAACAATCAACCATTCCTAGATACTGTTATTAATACATGCATGAAATGACATGATGGATGCCCTCACCGACATACTCCCTCATGCGGCACCATCTGCATCCGCGGTATGCTTTCTTCTCACAGTGCTCCACATCTTCCAGGCACATGCAGTGCGATATGAAAAATGATTACCGAGTTGTTATTAGTCCGTTCATACAGCAGTATTGGGAAACTAAGGTACTTTTCTTATATCAATCCCAATACAGATCCTATCTAGGGTCGTCACTCCTAGTAATCACATATGATGTTATATTTATAGGTCGCTGCAAGGGCTGCCAGGGCTGTTGCTCGTACTCGTTGCACTGCTCCCCCATCACCTTATTAATACAGCCCTACTGTACTGTTATCGCTACAGAAGGGTCGTCGCCTCCCGTAGACTCAGAATACGCTCGCGGTCACTACAAAGGGCTCGTCACCAATTAGTGTAGGCTGACAGCTCGAATGTAGTATCCCATACCACCACAATCGGCTCACGAGTCAAATGTGCTCATTGGTCACTACGGGGAGGTTTGTGGCCCCGACCTAGGCTGACAGCTCGACCACGGTGTCCCATACCACCATGCCCGGCTCATGAGTCTTTATGGATCAAGGTACCATGGTTAACAGGGTTTCCAATGGTAAGTTCAGTACCCTAGGTTCAAGCAGTTATGACTCATACAAGGTGAACATACAATGGCCAGTCGGGTTACTTGACGAGCTCGACTAGTATGAGCGCATCTCAAGCTGAGCGACATGAAGTGCATAAAATACTTCGTGTGGCCTAACCGCTGCCGCCTACCCAAAACACGACTCGCGTTCATCGACGCGTCCTTCGTGGAAAATAGAAGCCAACCATGAATTCAATCCATTACCGACTGCCTGGACTAGGTCATAGCCCCAAGCATTTGTAAATTAGCATCAGTAATCATATGAGAGTAATAGAGATGCAATACAACAATTCAAGCATGTTGTCACAAGTTATTACATGCAACTTAAGCAAATTAACCAACACATGCATTTCATGCATATAATGAAATCAATACATATAGCCAACATGATGGAAAGCATATACATCAGTATATTAATTGAGAATGCAATCTAAAAATAATTCACAACACCATTTTACTCAATATATACTAATACAAGCATTTATACAAACACTTAGTCTACACACTTTAGTCTACATAGCGTATGTCGACCCAAAGTGTGCATTAGGGCGAATCTCTTCGCCAAACAGATTATACACATATTCCTAATATCCTAACACGACAAATAACCATGGCAAACATTTCAGTAAAATATGGACATAAACAGTATTTCCTACAAATGACTAAAATACCCTAAATCTCATATTTCCCGTACGCAGATGAAATGGAAAACGGACAACATGTTGTACATGTCAAACGGCGTTGCCGTCGATAATCTAATATTAAACGACATTGAAAGCTTTGAAATCAGTTAATCAAAGCATCTAAAATCTGCACCTTTCACCTTAGATGTGTATCAATCCGAACGGAACGTATACGCTTCGTCAACGGTGTAAATGCGACCTAATGCACAAGTACATAAGCTACTTTTCTATTTGAATTGAAGAAATCGTTAAAACAGCAAGTGGTTGGGGTTTTTCTTACCTAGAAGTGCGTTAGAATCACCGAAAAAATGATTAGAATGCATTGCTTTGGCACGTGCAAAAGCTAGTGCAAGTGGCAGGAAAATCTCTCCCACACTCTCTCACAATCTCTCACTTCTCTCTCTCTCTCTATCTAGGGTTTAATCCAAATTCGGATGGGAGAGATATGTGAGAGTTTAAGGCCCTTATATAGCCTAAATTCTAACCTAAATAGACTTGTGAACAAAGTATACTTAAGTTATAACCAAATCGGGACTGTTCCGATCCAAAAGAGCATTTCGGGAGGTCCCCTGGCCGAACGCGGTTGGACTTAAGCTCATGCATATTAGATCTAGTGCACATCAAGTTTTCAGACCGGTAGAGTTCCCAGATCGCACGTGGCGGTCCAGTTTCAGTTCAGCGGTCATCGTACCTAGATCAGGTCTACAAGTCTCATGATATGAAAGAGAAATTTTTCCTGATCCGAGGGTGAAATTTGGCTGAATTCTGACGGTCAGAACGCTTAACAATAACGCGCAAAGACTCATGCCAGATTTTGATTAAAATTTCAAATCTTTATCCATTTCTCACTCTCTTCACTCCAGGCTCAAGGACATAGCCTCAGATCATCGGTTGGGCTTGATTTTCAAAACGATTGTCAAGTCCAACAACGCGGTCCTAACGGTCTGAGATTATAGATATCTGACTTTCGACGCGCGGTCTAAATCCAATACGGAGTTTCAAAGGGTTCCTGAGAGTAAACGGGTTTAGAGTTTGATCCTAGGTTTCAGGGTATTATAGCGTCATTAATTCTACAAGTTTTAGGTCTTGCAGAACGTATTTAAAGTGTTCAGGGACAATTTCACAGCTACTCTAGCGTAGCGCTAGCTAACTTACGCTTATTTTCTAAAGGAATTAATCCTACGTGATTTCAGATCGAGTTGGTACTCGGGTCTCAGTACGGATTTTTCCAAGGCGTTACACAAGGTGAGGTCTGAAAGGGCCAAGCTATATGCCCTAGAGGGGGGGTGAATAGGGAAATGCCAAATAAAACTAAAAACAGCGGAATAATAAAAGAAATAAAGCACAATGCTGAATTAAAAATCAATCTCAACAAACTAGATATAAGAGAATGATAGTATATCAGTTTTAAGGTCAACCTTACACCAAAAACCAAAGGTTTAAGTAGGACAACCTTATTTCTAGAACGTCCTTTATATCACAAACCAATGAGGAATAAAAAGCAAAGCAACTAAAATAACTTGCAGAAATAAATCCTAAGTTATTACAACATTCCCCACACTTGCTTGAAATAAAATGATTACAGCATTCATCCACAAACACAATCCACAAAAGTGAATGAATAAAGCAATGAAAGAATAAAGCACATCCACAACACAATGATATATAGTGGTTCGCCTGTGTGTACACCAACTGTTATCAACAGCCACACAGAATGCTACTCCACTCCTAATATCCTCACACAGGGGATATTAGCATGCACTATCAAAATAGGTTTCACAGGTTCAGCTAAAACCTTTACAATTGTGTCTTTTTATCTCGGCCTTACACAATCCAAAAACCCACACAATCTGAGTTTTCTGGCTCTCTTCAGATAACCAAAACAATGAGATTTTTCTGGCAAATCTCAAACAAAACCAAAGAAAGTAAATTTCACAAATGTAAAATACCTGAATCTCATTTTGAAGTAGCCCGGTAGAACCAATCGGAGTAGAAGTTCGATTCAACGTTCAAAGTCCAATACTCACTTTAAGAATGGTTCTAAGTGTAATTGATTTTAAATCAAAAGGGCTAGTTCTATTTGATTTTGAATCCAAGAAGAAGGAATATCAGAAATTCCCCTTTTCTAATAAGATTGGAATGTAGATCAAAATCAAATAATAAACAAGCTAGCAAAAGGAATATTAAATAAGCACAAAGTAGCTTAAAAATAAACACAAACTTATCTCAGAACCTTTCACATTTTGGATTCGTTTAATGACCTTTTTCACTTCATCCAGGGTTTCAGTTTTGTCTTTTAAGAATGATACCCAAGTGAATCTGATATAGTAATCTACGATCACCAAGATGTATTTTTTACCTCCTCGACTCTCGGTTCTGGTTAGTCCAATAAGATCCATTTGGAGAAGCTCGAGTGGTCTAGATGTGGTATTGGAGTTCACTTTCTTGTGAGAGCTCCTAATCTGTTTGCCCAACTGACATTCACCTCATATTTTGAATACTCTTTGCAATTTGGGTAGACCTCTAATTAGTTCTCTTTTGCTCAATCTAAACAAGTTCTGGTAGTGTACATGTCCAAGGCATTTATGCCATAATTCAGTTTCATCGGTATGGACCATGTAACACGATTGAGAAGATGAGCTTGCATCACTAACGATGTAGCAGTTTTCAGAAGTTCTGCGACCAGTTAATATAACAGAACCCTTTTTATTAAGTATCTCACAACCTTGATTAGAAAACTTCACACTATGGTTGTTATCGCATATCTAAGAAATGCTTAGTAGGTTGTGTTTTAAGCCCTCAACATATAAAACATTCTTAAATAGGGGAAGGTTATAAAGCTGAACCGTACCTTGGCCATTGATCTTGCAATTGCTTCCATCACTAAATGTGACTGACCCATCAGTCATATCTTTTAGATCGGTGAATCAAGCCTTGTCGCCTGTCATATGCCTAGAGCAACCACTATCTAGGTACCACTTTGAATGGTTTGTAGCTTTGAAAGCAGTGTGGGCAACCAAGTAGGCAACTTTAGGAACCCATTTTAGAACTGTTTTGGGTTTAGGAGTATAGATGGTCTTTTTCTGTCTGTTGTTATAGGAGAGACCTATAGAGTTAGACTTTAATAGCTCCTTGAGTAGATCAATTATTTTTTCAGCCAATGGATTTCGGTTTTGAAAATCAAAGTTGACATGGTTACCTTTAGGTTTTTGAAAAATCCTTGGATTTTTAGAAAAACTTCGATAAGTATTCTTTTCTTTTGAGATTGAAGACTCTCCTTTTACAAATTTAGGAGCAATGTTCTTTTGTTTAGGAGATGTATTCTTATCATAGCCCAACCTGGATCGATCGCCACATTTTCTTGATCCGGACAATAATTTTTTCAATTTAGGATCACCTTGGGCATATCTTCATGTGTCTTTCAAACTCAGAAGAGAAGCTACCTCATTTTTTAGTTTCTCATTTTCGGATCTCAAATCTTCAATTTTGGAGGTTTTGAAATCTAAATCACATTTGGTCTTTTCAAAAGAATCGAAAATATGAGACTTTTCTAAAACGAGAGACTCATAATCTTCGTTAAGCTTAGAAAATTTTTCTTTTTGTAATTTAAGCTTGACGGCAATTTTACAACTCTCCTTATAAAGGGCATTATAAGCATTCTGAAGATCATCTTCATTATCGCAATCACTATTCAGATTTTCTTCACTAGATATATCATCATTATTTGAAAAAGGGCTAGAGTCATAAGGGCTTTAACATCTTCGCCCGACTCGGTTTCAGAATCTTTTGATTTAGAAGAGGATTCAGAATCAGACGATTCATCCCAAGTAGCCATCATGCTTTTCCTTTTTGATTTGTCCTTTTTAGGACATTTGTTAGCTAAGTACCCATACTCTTGACAGTTGTAACATTGACTATCTTTCAAAGATTTTCGAGCTCTAGGTTAAGATCGTCTCTTATCATTTGACTTTTAAAAATTAACTTTTTTCTTGCTTTTGAAAATTTTGTAAAACTTTTTTGCTAAAAAGTGCCATATCATCTTCGGAATTTTCTAAGTCCGAAGTGCTTTCTTGTGAAACATTTTTAGATGATTTGAAAGCAATTAATTTTCCTTTAGGAGCTTTAAAGGACAACTCATAGGTTTGTAGTGAACCAATTAGTTCCTCAACCCTCATGGTATCCGTATCACGAAATACCTAAATCGCGGTCACTTTAGAATTGAACCATTCAGGAAGTGAGCGTAGTATCTTTGTGCACACTTTACTTTCTGGGATTCTATCACCAAGACCCCACATAGAGTTCACAATGTCATTCAATCTAGTGTAGAAGTCCATAAACATCTCATTCTCCTCCATATGAATTTCTTCAAATTTAGTTGTGAGGAGTTAGACTTTAGATTTCTTGACAATAGATGTACCCTCGTGTGTCATTTCTAATACATCCCATGCTTGTTTTGCATTTTTATAAGAGATGATTCTTTTGAATTCATCTGGTGATAATGTACAAGTAATTGCATTTAGAGCTTTTGCATTGACACTACTCTCACTTTTCTGAAGTGTGGTCCAAAGAGAATAAGCTGTTGCTTTCATTGATTTTGAACCATCGTCATTAGTTACTTCAGTGATAGGAGGGTTCCATTCATTCACTGTGGCCAGTCACACACTTTCATCCAAGGATTTGAGGAAGATCCTCATCCTTGCTTTCCAATAGGCATAGTTTGTGCCATTAAAGGGTGGTGGCCTAGTGACTGATAGGCTATCAAAATTTGACATCTTAATATAGCTTAGATCGTTAGCTCAGGAACTAAATCTAATAAATAAACAAGAAGCACGAGCTATAAAGCTCTGATACCACTTGAAAGGGCCAAGCTATATGCCCTAGAGGGGGGGTGAAGGGGGGGGGGGGGGGGGTGAATAGGGCAATGCCAAATAAAACTAAAAACAGCGGAATAATAAAAGAAATAAAGCACAATGCTGAATTAAAAATCAATCTCAACAAACTAGATATAAGAGAATGATACTATATCAGTTATAAGGACAACCTTACACCAAAAACTAAAGGTTTAAGGTAGGACAATCTTATTTCTAGAACATCCTTTATATCACAAACCAATGACGAATAAAAAGCAAAGCAACTAAAATAACTTGCAGAAATAAATCCTAAGTTATTACAACATTCCCCACACTTGCTTGAAATAAAATGATTACAACATTCATCCACAAACACAATCCACAAAAGTGAATGAATAAAGCAATGAAAGAATAAAGCACATCCACAACACAATGATATATAGTGGTTCGCCTGTGTGTACACCAACTGTTATCAACAGCCACACAGAATGCTACTCCACTCCTAATATCCTCACACAGGGGATATTAGCATGCACTATCAAAATAGGTTTCACAGGTTCACCTAAAACCTTCACAATTGTGTCTTTTTATCTCGACCTTACACAATCCAAAAACCCACACAATCTGAGTTTTCTGGCTCTCCTCAGATAACCAAAACAATGAGATTTTTCTGAAAAATCTCAAACAAAACCAAAGAAAGTAAATTACACAAATGTAAAATACCTGAATTTCATTTTGAAGTAGCCCGGTAGAACCAATCGGAGTAGAAGTTCGATTCAACGTTCAAAGTCTAATACTCACTTTAAGAATGGTTCTAAGTCTAATTTATTTTAAATCAAAAGGGCTAGTTCTATTTGATTTTGAATCCAAGAAGAAGGAATATCAAAAATTCCCCTTTTCTAATAAGATTAGAATGTAGATCAAAATTAAATAATAAACAAGCTAGCAAAAGGAATATTAAATAAGCACAAAGTAGCTTAAAAATAAACATAAACTTATCTCAGAGTATAGCCTAAAGATTGCTTGAATTGAGTTAAATTGAATTGAAAAACTCTAAAGTTCGTGCTCTATTTATAGCCTGAAAAATTCCATCTACGACTGATCTTAGGATCCTAGGACTGGTCGTAGCTTCAAATATTTTAAAAAATTTTTGTGGGATAAGGATTCGCTGTTCCATGACTGGTCCTGGGTCACCTACGACCGGTCGTGGGTCACCTACGACCGGTCATATGACCCCCAGTTTAGTTGCTAGAGTTTGAGTCGGAGGGCTAGGACTGGTCGAAGGACGAGTCGTACAGCTCACAGGACTGGTCGAAGGATGTCCAGGACTAGTCGTAGGACAACTAGAAAAATATGAAAATCTTCAACAACTTAGGACTAGTCCTGAAAAACTTAAGACTGGTCGTAGTAGAGCTAGGACTGGTCTTGAAGTCCCTAGGACTGGTCTTAGAATAGCCTGAATAAGCATATTAAAATATACAAATTATGTATCTAGAATGACATACAGTAAATCTCATCCTAAGGTCAATCTAAGGTCAAACAAACCTTAAAAGTGAGATGGACATTGATAGTCTGTACACTCAGATAACCCTTAAGAGAAACTTGAGAATTTACGAATCTTGTTGTAGGCCTTCTCGAGCTTGATCCTTTCTTGACTTGACAAAGTCTTCTTCTATACTTGTACTTGTTTGAATCTTGAACATGCATACTTGGAGACTTTTATTCTTGAATTCTTCATCCATGACTTGAAACTTTCTTCATTTAAGTTTTTGTCTTGAAATACGATGTCTTGAAGCAATGAATAGTCTCAAACATGAAGCACAAGATATACAAGACATAGATATAGGTTTTAGCACCATAAAATTTGACAACCAAAGGGATATGAAATCATAGCACTTACAAGGTCCACGGATGGTGCAAATGGAAAGTAGATGGACGAAGTGGAATACATACATCATGTGTGGGGTCCACGCCTAGTCCACTAACGTTATTAGCAGCTACTACTGCTGCAAGGAGATGCACGGCCTGGATGAAGTCCATATTACAGTGGGCCACGTCTAGATGGATGAACGGCTGGATAAAACCGTTACGTCACCTGGGTTCCATAGCAGGGATAAAACACATATATTGCAGGTGGGTCCCATCCCACACATGTAGCATGTACCTCAGGATGGGGCCACCGAACTTGCTGTGTCAGCGCAACAGCTGGGTGTTGGTGGATGGTCAGCAGTGTGGGCCCTGCTTGATGAACGGCTTGGATAAAATACTATATCATAGTGGGGCCCACACAAGTAGACAGTGTGGGTATAAAACGTATACATCAAGGTGGCCCACGCACCGTCCAAACAGTCCAACATCGTCCAGACGCTCTGGACATTGTGGAGAAAGACATACATCAAGATGGGTCCATGTGGTGGCCCAACACCGCTTGGATCAACCCATATTTGTACTTTTGCTTCATCCATGGCAGTGGAAAGGGGGCCAACAGATGGATGGTCTAGATCAAGTTGGCCACAATCCAACAAAAGGAGAGAGAGGGAGAGAGATAGACAGAAAGGAAGGAAGAGGAACGTGTGAAGGGGAGGGACCTCGCCACTATGGGCCCTCCTCATACAATGCAACATTGAGTGGGTCCCACAACAAGTGGGCCCTCAAATCATCAAATCTGAATGAAATCACCCACCTATTGGCCACCTTCTTGGTCCAATGGAATGCCCAACTCCTTAGCTTCAATTTTAACGGCGAATGATGGAGATTAGATGGTTGGATATGGTGGTAGGGAGGTGGGCCACACATGACCTCTCTCCCATGGATGTCCACCTCTCACATGGTTGCTTGGGAGATGGTTTTTTTAAAAAAAATGAGAGAGAGATGAGAGAGAGAGAGAGAGAGATTGAAAGAGAGAGAGAGAGAGTGTGTGTGTGTGTGTGTGTGTGTGATGGAGTGAGTGATGGGGTGTGTAAGAGATGGGATGGAAAGGTTGACTTTGGGGATAGTGTTGTGTACTTAGAGATGGGATATGGTACTTGAATTAATGGGTTGTGTACTTTGATTGATTAATAGGATTGATTTGACATTTGGTACAGATTCTCTCAAAATTGCAACGCACGGTATTTTTCTCGAATCGAATGCAGGCCCACATCTCCTAGGCCGGGTATCGGATTGGTGCGCGAGTTACGGTGTTGGAACCACGATGACGGCACGGTTGCTAGGGTACAAGTTTTGAGTCGAGCCGACTTTGGTATGCAGGACTCGGCTTAGGATCGCACGTAAACGTCGGCTACAAATCAAGGGTTGCCGGACTTCAACTAGGAGGACCGCGGAAGCCTATGGAATGGTATGGGCTAAAATACGGGTCTCACAGATGGGAATGAGGATGATACGACAATGTTGGCTAAAAATTTTAATAGAATTTTTAAAAATAAAAATAAATCATATTTTGAAAAACCTTTTGACAAAAGAAAAGGAAATTCAATTTTTTTTTTTTTTTTGAAATCTAAGTCTAATGACACCCAATGCTTCAACTGTTCTGAATTTGGTCATCTAGCTTCGAAATGTCCTAAGAAGGATAAATCTAGAAGAAGAGGGATGATTGTCACTTGGGATGAATCAACAGAATCAAAATCTAATTTAGAAACTGACGAATCAGACCAAGAAATTGTGAAAAATCAAAAGGCTTTTATGACTATTGCCAGAATCACTTCATTAGATGAATATGAAACTTCTGATTATGAAACTCCTAAAAGTGATTTTGAAAATGAAGATGATCTTCAAGTAGCATATGATGCCCTATATAAAGAAAGTTGTAAGATTGTAGCTAAACTAAAAATTCGAAAAGCTTCAAGTAGAACTTGAAAAAGCTGTTTTGGAAAATTTTCATTTTTCTGATTACTTTGAGAAAACCAAATTAGATTTGAACTTAAAGATTTCTGAAATTTAAAATCTCAAATCTAAAAATAAGAATCTTAAAATAGAAGTTTTTTTCATTAAGACTTCAAAAAAAAAACTTGGATATACACCTAAGGAAACCAGAAACTTAAAAAATTATTAACCGTGTCACACTGAATGGTGAAAAATCTGGTTTGGGTTATATTAAAAGTTGCACTGAAAAATTTAAAAACTTTGCTCCTGTATTTGTTAAAGAAGTCTCTTCAAAGTCTAAAGGGGAAGCTCCAGAAGAAGTAAACAAGAATGTAAAAAAAATTTCAAAAAACTTCTAATCCAAAAACTAATGCCAACTACCACAAATATTAAAGGAGAAATAGTAATCTTCCTCTAGTAGATAAGATAGTGGACTTGGTTAAAGAGCCCTTGAAATCCAACTCTAGAAATAACAGAGTAAGTAAAAATAAGAAAAACTCTTACTCCCAACCACAATGAATGGTAAGAGATCCTCTTAAACCCAAAACTATAATGAAATGGGTTTCAAAGGTTAAATGTCTTGTCATACACACAACTTCCAAAGAAAGTAACCATTTAATATGGTACCTGGATAGTGGTTCTAGAGATATGATAGGTGATAAAGAGATTCTATCAGACATTAATCAAATCAATGGTGGCTCAGTTACTTATAAAGATGGTAGCAACTGCAAAATCATCGGAAGAGGTATTGTAAAACTTCCCAATCTACCTATATTTGAAAATGTGTTATATATGAAAGGATTAAAACATAATTTGCTAAGCATTTCTCAAATATGTGATAATAATCATAATGTAAAATTCTTAGATTAGGTCTTTAAGATAATTAACAATCAAGGTCATATAATATTAAATGGTCGTAGGACCTCTGAAAATTGATATATCATTTATGACTCTTGCTCAACAAATCATTCATGTTACATGGTCCAAACAGACGAAACTGAACTTTGGCATCAACGTCTTGGACATGTAAACTACATATACTTATATAAATTGAGCAAGAGATATCATCTTCGTGGTCTACCAAACTGAAAAAGATAGAAAATAAAGTATGTGATGCCTGTCAAATAAGCAAACAAATCAGGAGTAGTCACAAAAAGGTGAACTCTTTAACTACTACAAGACCTCATGAACTGCTCCATATGAACCGAGTTGGACTAACTCGAACGGAGAGTAGAGGCAAAAAGAAATACTTTCTAGTTGTAGTAGATGACTACACTATATATTGTTCACAAACCCCAAGTGCAGGGTCGCGATGTAGTAATGACTCAGTAAGAATGAGGTTAAATCCAAAGGAAATGGAGAACACGGTCTAGAACTAATCTAAGTCTAAGTTGGTTGGTCTAAGTTTTTAATACAGCTATTTAGAAAAAAGGTTTTAAAATAATAAAGATAAAAGACTAAGGATATAGGAATCCGACCACCTATAGCAACCTCAATATTAATTTACTTGATTCAACGATAACTCAATTGGAATCGAAGTCCTATCATATCCAATCGGATGATGGAGCAATTAAAACAAAATTTGAACTTTTCCCTAGTTTGGTTTCCAAATATCCTTCTAATTATAATGATTGCATGGAATTCAATCATCCACCATGCCTATAGACGATTGTGAACAACGACTTGTACAAATCACACAATTCCAAAGCCAATAAGGGCCTGTTTGGATGGGCACATTGGATGGGATTGAAAGGGATTAGAGACATGGGATCCTGATCCCGGGATATAGCAATCCCATGGATCTTAAGACAATTCACTAATATCATCATCATTACCTTTAAATCCCATCTAATCCGCCCTAATCCCTTCAAAATTGCCTATGATGTGATTGGTTCGAGGGATTGGAAGGTTTAATCCTGGGATTGGTCGGGCATGCTAAACAGACCAGATATAGGTCTCCCGGGATATAGCAATCCCATAACTCTTACACCAATCCACCGACGCAGCTATCATTACCTTGAAATCCATGCAATCCACTATAATACCATCTAATCTCATACAATCTGCCCGGCCAAATATGCCCTAAGATCATATCAAAAGCTTTCACAGCATCTACTATAATTTCAGTCATATAAACCATAGAAAACTGAAAATATATCTTTATTTAAACTAAAACTTAATGAAAGTTCAACATATACTTGAATCAAAGTAAAACTAAACATAAAAATAAACTATAGGTTTTATCCCTTAGCCTTAACTAAGAGATTAACCTAACAAGACTAACATCCTAGAAGAAAAACAAAAAGATCAACTAGATCCAGTTAAGAAATTAAAGTAGAAGAACGTTGTGGGTGCTCCACCTTGGCCTTCTGTAATGCCCTATATTTTTGAAACCCAGATATATGACTCATTTTCCCAAAAACCCGATTGTTAACCTTTAGAGAGCCAAAGTCCATGTATATTTTTTTCTTTTCTTTTCTTATTTTCTTTTTCAGAGTGAGCATTTAGGCGGAATAGGAACAAATCAAGCATAAAGGAAATTTTTATAAACATTCAAAATATACGAGCAGTTGCCCAAATGACTTATACAAACCAATGTCTCTTTGTTAACAAATATAAGGAATACATAATTTAATATATGAGAAATAATAAAATGCATATAAATTTGAGCTGTAAGATCATATAGGTTCTCTTGACAGATACGGTCATGCATCCCTGACAATCGTATCCTGCACCTCATCAATCTGATCATAAATATCATTTAAGCCACCTGTGCTACCTGTACGGTTATATATTCGATAAATGAGTGGCCAACTCAGTGTGAATTTTTTTCAAGATTACACACCATCGCATTAGTTAAGCATAGTTGTAAATAAAAAGACATTCAAAATAATACACGATGCAGTCTTATTAAATCATATATGCATGAGTGCACATCAACTAGGGATGCTCATCCAGTTGGCTTTTAAGCAAAACCTGTGCACGTGGTCGGTCACCAGCGAAAGTACATCTCTTACATGTGTAGTGCCAAACTCACCGAAAGTTGGTCGATAGTCGGTGGTCTGGGAGCTAGCGAAACGATACCACAACTAAAGCCTAAAGGCACATGCTATAGTATCCAGAATTAACCACCCATTATCGTTTGTATGCTATGAATGCATAATTTGTCCGACCATTATTATTCCATTTACAACCAACCAGTTTAAGAAAGCTCAAAGGTCACTATAGGGGGCTCATCACCCAGCGTAGGCCGACAGCTCAGGCATAGTCTCTCATTCCTACATCCCTAGCTCATGAGACTCCAACATTGGAATGTTAAATGGTATATCATCGACTAGTGGCCAATCATAGTTTGTCAAGAGAAACTTACCATTGCATGGTTGTACAAAAAAAATACATTGAACCCACATAGGGAAAATACCAAAACTAAGCCACCTATGGCAAATATCAAAACTAGGCCACATAAGGCAAATACCAAATTGAAGCCACATAGGGCAAATATCAAATTAAATGTGATAAAAAAAAAAGACCATCCTCAAAAGCCACTTAGATACAACAACTCATGGATGGTAGGCCCACATCAATATTCCGTTTTAATCCATTATTCAAGTAACCACTAAGTCGAAGGTCCATTATAATCATGATCAATCAAGTTACATCCCAAGTCTGGATGTACATCTATAAGTGGGGTTTCCCCACGATGTGCCAATTCAAGTTTCACAACTAATCCATGAGCATGAGAAAATATACAAGTGCAACATATAGATGTTCATGCAGGATAAATATTAAACACATAATCTAGAATTCAATTCCAACAACGGGTATAAATAATTATAAGATAGAGATATCAATTATCAACCAAAATTAAAGCATAAACTATCACTTAAGCTAGTGGGAAAATGGAAAGCTCAAGGGAAAAAAATCATCACCTCACGAGTTAATTCACCAACTGATGTCACTAGGAAGTGTGAATGCGCTTTGTAAGTGCACTTATTATGTGCTCTGGTTTGTCAATTACGTTAAAAGTTGAGTCAGTCGGAGGACAGCACCTAATAAGAAGATCAAGTCAAGCGTCTGCCTCATCTGAATGTTTAGAAGCTCTCCAAAAGGTAAATCATAGCCTCACATCCCATGTCCCAAAACACTAGGTGATTAAACCCTTAAAAAGAACTAGAACATCTTAAGGTTTCTATGTAAGAAAGCTTTTTATTAAAAAGGAAAATCAGTGAAGTTTTTCTTACACTGTCGATTATATCGATTACCCATTCAATATGATCAGCCAGCTCTGTCAATGTCCTCGGCATCTCAATCGATACAATCAAGTGAGGATAGAATGCGTCCAGCAATCAAAACAGTTATCTGGACGATTTATCGATATATCGACTTAAGTGTCGATTCATCGATATTCGTATATCGATCATATCTAAAGTAGATCGATATAATCGACAGACTGCTTTCCGGCGCCCCTGTTTTTCTAAAGAAAACTAACATATGCTTCGATATATCGATGACTGTCCGATTCAATCTGAACTCAAATATCGATCATATAGGGAGTCAGTCAATCATATCGACTGTGGGGCGCATGTTCTCACCAGCATGAATTTCAGGTTACTTTTAATGTTGATTGGGGTGCCTGTCAATAAATCGATATTCATATATCGATCATATCGAGACAAATTCGATTGGATCGAGTCAGGACATAAATCGTCCAGCAATCTTACATGTAAATTTATACGATTTATCGATCCCATCGATAAGGTCTCCGATATGATCGATGTACAAATTCCGATGACATCGACTGTTTCCCCGATCATATCTGTGATCCTGAAATTCTTTAAGGCTTCTCTCTTACTTTTCACCTGTCGATAGATCGAACCATCACTCGATGGAATCGGAGTTCGAAATCCGATAACATCGATGTGTGTCTCGATCTCATCGACCAATTGGCGGAAGGTTTTCAAAATCGAAATGACAATTGAGTTTGTATCATCGACAGGTCGGCCGATACAATCGAGAGTATAAGCTCAATCATATCGACAACTGCTCGATGATATCGAACTCTGTCATAAATATGACCGTTTATATCCGTTGGAACCTTTTGCCTATAAATAGAGAGAGTAGTCTTTATTTCTGGCAGAGAAAGAAGAGAGTGCTTTTGAGAGTTTTAACCTTCCTATCATTTACCTTAAGCCCTTTCTCTCAGGAAGTTCATCCTCCAATCCACCCTTATCATTGATATCTCATAGAGTGGATTGGGGAATGAACTTCCGCATTCAAGGATCCTTCAGCTACTGCCTTAATGACACATCATTAAGCTGGGATGCCTTGAATGCATGAATGATGGGAACCACTCTATTCTCCTTATAGGAAAATCCTTAGAATGGTATTCCATCATAACCTTGACCCAACCTAAGCCTAGCATATATACATCTTTGTGTTGCGGATCAAGGGAGCAGAAGATTCTTCATCAACAAGTAGAAGGTCTTCATCACTGTGCTGAAAGGGACTCATCAACTTATCTGTAAGTACTAAGATTCCAGAGGACACTTGCGATCATTCCTTTTTAGGATTGGGTTTTAAGTGTTGCTCACCATTTGAAGTCCTCGAAGGAGGCCTCCGATGGGAGTGTACGTGTGGGGTGCGTTGTGTGGACCCTTGCTCTGTGGAGAGCATAAACATCTGGTTAGGAGTACGCCAGCAAAACTCTAGGGTTTGAGGTGAACCGAGTAGAAATCTCAGGGTGCGTTGTGTGGACCCTTGTCCTGTGTGGGCATAAATATCTGATTAGGAGTATGCCGGTAAAACTCCAGGATTTGAGGTGAATCAAGTAGAAACCTCTGTAAAGGTTGAAGGTGAACCTGATTTAAAACCTTAGGTTTGAGGTGAACCATGAGAAACCTCCTTAGTGAAATCTGGTCACTCAAGGGTTGAGTGTGGAAGCCGGGAGCGGAGTAGATAAGTCATCGAACCACTATAAAATAATTGTGTTTGAGTTTGATATTATCTTTCATTTATGTGATTGTCTTGCATGTCTTTATATATGATCACATCCTATGCACATACAGTCATATCCATCACAATCTCATCTATACATTGTTTGTCTTTTAAATAGTTTATGATTGGATCCTCTATCAGGCTTGGAAGCCAGTAGAGTTAAGGTTGAGTAATCCTAATCAATACTCTGTGATAGGATTAGTGTGATAAGAATTTTTAATAATTTATAAAAACTTTAAAAAGTCCTATTCACCCTCCTCTAGGATATACTGACCTATTCCTACTTCAACTAAAGCGGTTTTCACCGCAATTTCAATTGGTATCAGAGCGGGTCTCTCTTTAAGGGCTTCACCGCCTAGAGAGTTATCTTGACTGAAGTAGAAATATGGCCAAAGGAGAGGGCTCATCTGTCACTAGACCTCCAGTATTTGATGGATCAAATTATGCGTATTGGAAGGCTAGAATGCACTACTTCCTGAGTTCCTTAGATCATGAAGTTTGGGATGCAGTTGAAAAAGGATACGTGGTACCATTTCAACAAATTGTACTTGAAGATGAAACCACAATCACTAAACCCAAACCTAATGAGAAGTGGACGGCGTTTGACAAAGAACAGCGAAATTCTAAAGCAAAAGCAATGAACATCATCTACTGTGCCGTGTCCCAAGATATTTTCAATCAAATAAGTATGTGTGGGACATCCAAGGAAGCATGGGATTTACTGAAAACAACCCATGAAGGCACAAGCACTGTGAAGAGATCTAAACTACAACTCTTAACTTCACAGTTTGAAAATCTCAAGATGGAAGAGCATGAGACATTTATGGAGTTTTACACCAAACTAAACATTATTTGTAACTCCATGGGTGGTTTGGGAGAGAAGGTTCCGGCACCTAAAATATGTAGAAAAATCTTAAGATCCTTGCTGGAACGCTTCAATCCCAAGGTAACAACAATTGAGGAGTGTAGGAATATTGATGAGATGAAAGTAGAAGAACTAGTAGGTTCCCTATAAACTTTTGAACTACACTTCACACAACCCCAAAAATCCAAAAACACTGTCCTAAAAACCTCCAAGAAACAAAAACATGAGGACAATGAGAGTGAAAAGGAAGATGAAGATGAGGAAGTGGCTCTGCTAACACAAAGATTCAGAAGATTCTTTCAAAGGAATAGCGGGCGGCCCTCTAAAGGTAGAAAGGTGGATGACAAACCTCTAGCAGGCAAATTTGGGAAAAGAAACAGAGAGCCACAATGTTATGCCTGTCATGAGTATGGACACCTATCTACTGATTGCCCAAATAGAAAAATCAAGGGCAAGGCAATGGCCGCCACATGGGATGATACGGAGGAGTCAAATTAAGAAAACAATGACTCAGGGAGTGATGGAGATCAGAAACCTTTAAAAATTCTTATGGTCTTCACCACTTCAATTATTCCCATGGAATCTGAAAGAGAAGAAGCCGCTGAATCATTTTCATCTGACAATGAGGAAATTGAAGAAGAAGATAAAAAGAAGAATGAATTGCAGGATGCTTATAATCACCTATACAATCATAGCATCCACATCCTTAAGAAAATTGGCATAACTGAAAACAAGAAGAGATTGTTGCAGAAAGACTTGGACAGAACACTAGAAATAAACATACATTTGTCCAATGATTTGCAATAATATCTTACAGATAATGATCAATTGAAAAAAGAAAACCTATCCCTAAAAGAAGAATTATCAAAACTTATGAACAAAGCTGAACTGCTAAAAGATGATAATGCAAAACTCAAAAATGAGAACCACTCACTTTACATTGATTTAGAAAAATCCAGAAAATTTTCTGAGATAAACTATAAGTTTTCTCAGAGTGGTGAAAAACTTGAAAGAATGTTAGGGATAAGAAGGCCTGGAAAAGATAAGAGTGGCCTAAGGTATGAGAAAATCAAAATGAAAACTTGAAAATCTGTTGCTTCAGTTAGCAATACAAGAACATCTCCAGTTTTTCATTTGTGTGGTGATATGGGACATTACAAGTTTGAATGCTTAAAAATAACTTCTTGTAACTCTGGTCAAAATGACACTGATAAATTTTATCAGACCAGAGTAATGGAAAATATCCTTTTATCACCCAGAATGGAAGACAGAACGAAGAAACCACTAGATCGAGTTGGTAAGATAACAAAAGTCACCACAACAAAAACTTTTGTCTTAAGGTGGAGAGTGAAGGAAAAACTGAACTCTGTACCCTGAATTCCTGAGCATATAAAAACACGTTCAGATTTTACATCGAAATCTGGATAATTTGTAAAATGATGCAACTTTTTCTAAATCCTCAATGTTACATCTAAGGTTGGAGACCTCTAATTTTTGTATATAAACATTATCATGCTTATATTTGTATAGAACTGTTTTTTTTTTTTCATAAACTGATTAAGTCAAAAATTATACAATAGCATGTCAAAATCAGGAAAATTCTGAATGGCACATACTTTCAAAGCAAGTAACGGTCTTATTCGATTTTATCGAATGATGATCGATACAATCGACAGCTGTTCAGAATGTGAAAAGTCGTGTGTCCTTGGATAACATCGAAGGTAGTCTCGATAGAATCGATCGATAACTTCTCGATACAATCGATGTGTTGGTCGATATGATCGACAAATGACGCCGAATAAAAGCGAAGCAAAACAGAAAAAGGGTTTTCTCAAAGGGCGATTCGACTGTCTTCCCTGTCCAATCCTCTCGACCAATCATCCTAAGCCAGGTAGGACCAGCCAAATCTCACCCCAAACTAGGTAATATTCTTCCACCATCAGAATCTTTTTCTCTTGGTTTGTCAGGATTTCTTTTTATCGTTTTCCCAATATTTCAAATAGCCTTTTCTTTCACATGGGAAAGGACAATAACGTGGCATCTGGTCCAGGTGAATCATCAAGAGGTACTCGACAAAAGGTCCTTGCCTCAAGGGAGAGAGCAAGGATCCCGGACAGAGGGACCCCTACACGGCAAAGATCACGACGTGGTGGGTCCCAACCTGAAATCCCTGAATCGTCTCAACCAGTGCCTCCTTCTCCTACTGTCCAACGGCTACCAAAATATGCCAATCGAAAGTTGATCTTTGAGAGAAAAGTAGACAGAGATTGTTTAACGCCTTACAACTTAGAACCTCTGTTTGCTGCAATTGGTTGGCTGCCCATCCTGGATTTTGGTGGACCATGCCAACTGGAAAGAACACACAACTTCTTTGCTTCATGTTATTCCCCGATGGCTGATCCTCCTTCCTTCATGATTTCCATGGATGGTGATAATGTGTTCATCACTCATGCCACCATAGCACAGATTCTTAATCTACAAATGGTTCCAGGAGGCCTTTCAAATTGGGATCTTGACTTTTTAGATGTGCAGTCCAAGATAACCAAATACCTATGCAATAATCGTGATATCCCATGGCATCAAGGGAATGCCCTGAAAGCTAGGTATATGGAGCCCCAGTTCAGAGTCATGCATGGGATCTTCACCACCAATCTGTACCCGAGAAGCACTAACAGATCGGATCTAACAAGCCTTATGGTGATAATAATCTACTCCGTCGCGACCGGGACGAATATCTGCCTTTCAACCTTAATTGTAAATCAGTTTGTCAATGCGATACACACGTCCAGAGATTTGCATCTGTCATATCCCTGTATCATTAGTAGAATTTGTCAGAGCATTGGCTTTCCTTCTACAACTGATCCGGTTTTCTCCCTCAAAGTTTTCAACAAGAAAATTTTTTTAAAAATGGATCTGAGGTTTCATGAATATATGGAGGAAACTGAGGAAGAAATTCATGCTGAAGTAGAAGGAGGATAAGGTGGTGACCCCATGTAAGGAGATGCAATGGCTGATGATGCACCTCTTGGACCAGATGTTGCGCTGTCCACATCAACCGCTGGGTATGGCAAAAGGCTTAAACTGGATAGGATTGGGGCCATACAGAAGGACGTGCACTCAGTGAAGGAGCGCCTCACTGTTTTAGAACGAATGATTCAAGGAGTTCAGAGCACCGTCCAACAGTTGGTGGATTTACTAACATGCTGACGGGACGACACGATGTCATCTCACTCTGCTCCCTGATGCCAGTTTCATACAAGCTTTCATGCACCCTTACTCTTATTTATGCGTATGAACATCAGTACCTTTTTGGATGTTCTACGCTTTCATTGGTGCATGACTAGTTTCTTTTTTTTTCTTTCTGGTTTCTCTTTGGATGGGTTTGCCCACGGTTGGGCTAAAATACTTTTTATTGATGGTTTATATTGTTGTTGTCTAGGGCAGCATTGAATAGTTTTTGCCAATCTTAGGCAGCTTATATATGGCTTAATCTAATTCCTTTACTTCTACCATTTGAATTTCTCCCTGGATTATTATAGTCTTAAGGTTATGGTCTGAATGCTTATATTCTAATTTCATACTGACTGCTTCATTGATGTATGCTTTACACTGTCTTCATTGATGTCTTCATTTGTACATCTATTCATCTGTGGTTCTCCCATATGCTTCAATCTTCAATCAATATCACGTCTTATACCTTTGCTAATGACTGACAAAAAGGGGGAGAACAATTCAAAACACCCCGATCGAAAATTGTATATCTTTGTTACAGGTGTTAGGGGGAGCAGCCACAACAAGTAAGGGGGAGTTTTTGAATTAAGGGGGAGAATTTGTTTGTTGTGTACATGGGTGTTTAGAATTTGTAAAATTTTGTTAATACATGTACACACAATTTAGGATATATCTGTCTAGATATGTTCCTAAGGTGTTTTGGGGATTTAGTCACGTAATTGACAAAGGGGGAGATTGAAAGTGCACTTATTATGTGCCCTAGTTTGTCAATTACGTTGAAAGTTGAGTCAGTCGGACGACAACACCTAACAAGAAGATCAAGTCAAGCGTCTGCCTCATCTGGATGTTTGAAAGCTCGCCAAAAGTTAAATCGTAGCCTCACATCCCACGTCCCAAAACACCAGGTGATTAAACCCTTAAAAAGAACTAGAACATCTTAGGGTTTCTGTGTAAGAAAGCTTTTTATCAAAAAGGAAAATCAGTGAAGTTTTTCTTACACTGTCGATTATATCGATTACCCCTTCGATATGATAGGCCAACTCTGTCAATGTCCTCGGCATCTCAATCGATACAATCGAGTGAAGACAGAATGCGTCTAGCAATCAAAACAGTTATCTGGACGATTTATCGATATATCGACTTAAGTGTCGATATCATCGATATTCGTATATCGATCATATCTAAAGTAGATCGATATAATCGACAGACTGCTTTCCGGCGCCCCTATTTTTCTAAAGAAAACTAACATATGCTTCGATATATCGATGACTGTCTGATTCAATTTGAACTCAAATATCGATCATATCGGGAGTCAGTCGATCATATCGACTGTGGGGCGCATGTTCTCAATAGCATGAATTTCAGGTTGCTTTTAATGTTGATCGGGGTGCCTGTCGATAAATCGATATTCATATATCGATCATATCAAGACAAAGTCGATTGGATCGAGTCAGGACATAAATCGTCCAGCAAGTTTACATGTAAATCTATACGATTTATCGATCCCATCGACAAGGTCTCCGATATGATCGATGTACAAATTCTGATAACATCGACTGTTTCCCAGATCATATCTGTGATCCTGAAATTCCTCAAGGCTTCTCTCTTACTTTTCACCTGTCGATAGATCGAACCATCACTCGATGGAATCGGAGTTCGAAATTCGATAACATCAATGTGTGTCTCGATCTCATCGACCAGTTGGCAAAAGGTTTCCAAAAGCGAAATGACAATTGAGTTTGTATCATCGACAGGTCGGCCGATACAATCGAGAGTATACGCTCGATCATATCGACAACTGCTCGATGATATCGAACTCTGTCATAAATATGACCGTTTATATCCGTTGGAACCTTTTGCCTATAAATAGAGAGAGTAGTCTTTATTGCTGGCAGAGAAAGAAGAGAGTGCTTTTGAGAGTTTTAACCTTCCTATCATTTACCTTAAGCCCTTTCTCTCAGGAAGTTCATCCTCCAATCCACCCTTATCATTGATATCTCATAGAGTGGATTGGAGAATGAACTTCCACATTCAAGGATCCTTCAGCTACTGCCTTAATGACACATCATTAAGCTGGGATGCCTTGAATGCATGAATGATGGGAACCACTCTATTCTCCTTATAGGAAAATCCTTAGAATGGTATTCCATCATAACCTTGACCCAACCTAAGCCTAGCATATATACATTTTTGTGTTGTGGATCAAGGGAGCAGAAGACTCTTCATCAACAAGTAGAAGGTCTTCATCACTGTGCTGAAAGGGACTCATCAACTTATCTGTAAGTACTAAGATTCCAGAGGACACTTGCGATCATTCCTTTTTAGGATTGGATTTTAAGTGTTGTTCACCATTTGAAGTCATCGAAGGAGGCCTCCGACGGGAGTGTACGTGTGGGGTGCGTTGTGTGGACCCTTGCTCTGTGGAGAGCATAAACATCTGGTTAGGAATACGCCAGAAAAACTCCAGGGTTTGAGGTGAACTGAGTAGAAACCTCAGGGTGCGTTGTGTAGGCTCTTGTCCTGTGTGGGCATAAACATCTGATTAGGAGTACGCCGGCAAAACTCCAGGGTTTGAGGTGAACCGAGTAGAAACCTCTGTAAAGGTTGAAGGTGAACCTGATTTAAAACCTTAGGTTTGAGGTGAACCATGAGAAACCTCTTTAGTGAAATCCGGTCACTCAAGGGTTGAGTGTGGAAGCCGGGAGTGGAGTAGACAAGTCGTCGAACCATTATAAAATGACTGTGTTTGAGTTTGATATTATCTTTCATTTATGTGATTGTCTTGCATGTCTTTATATATGATCACATCCTATGCACACACAGTCATATCCATCACAATCTCATCTATACATTGTTTGTCTTTTAAATAGTTTGTGATTGGATCCTCTATCAGGCTTGGAAGCCAGTAGAGTTAAGGTTGAGTAATCTTAATCAATACTCTGTGATAGGATCAGTGTGATAAGGATTTTTAATAATTTATGAAAACTTTAAAAAGTCCTATTCACCCCCCTCTAGGATATACTGACCTATTCCTACTTCAACTAAAGCGGTCTTCACCGCAATTTCACCCTTAGCGTCGTGTCCTACCATAAATTATGAAATTTGTATGGTTAGATCAAAGTTTTACGCACTATTTTTAGTTAAAATTCTAACCTAATGTAACATCTCAAAAAAATCCATATAAAGACCCGAGTACCACCTCAGGTAGAAATCTCTAAGGACCGAATCATTTAGGAATTAGATGAAAATTGACTAAGTGCTAAACTAAATCATCTGTGGAATTTTCTTGAATCACTTTCAGTACATATTGCATGACCCAAAACTAATAGAATCACTAATGCTACATTACCTAAAAACTTAGTATCAATCTCAAAACCCAGTTGCTCTCGAGAGCATCACGAAACTCCGTATCGGACTTGAATCGCGCATCGAAAATCCAATCTGTCATACCCCAAACTTGGAAACCGGGCTCACAAAACTCTCGATCATCGAATCTGGCACCAACAGCCTTCGTAGAACCCTATTCTCGGCTTCCAGCGCCCATTCGCCAGGTTCTGATCCTTTGATGCTATGAGGAGGATTTTTAACATCAGTTTGATTCATAATAAGCATAACCAAAGGCATAACCCACAAACAACAACCAAAAACTTCATTATATTTCCACTATGATTAAAAACTTTACAAGTACAATGAACATAAAGGGAAATACAATGATGATGAACAAGAACTCCAAAATGATCTGTAAAGCGCTCCTGCCTCAGCGCTGCTGTGCCCCAACGTCACCTACATGCAATGGTTGTGCATAAGTCTATAGAAAGCTTAGAGGGCAGTGAAAGTGTGTCACAAGGTAATATTATGATCATGCAATATCAGAGTAATGCGAAATATATAGATAGATCCATGAATACTGTTAGCTGTACCAAGGCTATGTGGTGCAAAGCATGAATGATGTCGGCCATACCAAGGCCATGTGATACGAAATGCAACTCAAGCATACAATCCTCATCTAAGTCCACATATCAATACAACTCAACTCTGAGATATCACCGGGGTCTAGTACACTCTAAACCAGATCGTCGCCTCATCGCGCACAATAAGGTAAGTGGAAGAGACCTCACTATCCGTCTGTCAATATCGGACTCGACTCGTCAATAGCGGACCCATTTTCAAGCTGGTCAAACTCAGTTTAGCATTGCCCCCTACACTCAGGCGGGTAGGGCCACACCCCCTTCCAACTGACCACGACACAGTGAAAAGCACAACCGTCTGGTAATCGGCACTCGGCGCTCCTATACCCACTTGGTCTAGACGTTAGAGCAACCTCTTGGTACCATAAGGGTTTAGAGACTTTCACCTAGGGATATCTGTAGAACCCCATGTAGAAAAAGATTTTCGATATCCAATACTGCCATCCATGATACACTTATGGAGGCTACAACCCTGATGTCGCTAGGGCGTATAGTAACCATGACACACAATACGAATGCATGAGTCACACTATTCAGTCATGCAAAAATCCTACGCATATTATGCCCTCATGTAGGGCAACACCGCCTAACCGGGAGCTCATAAACAATCTGTCTAAAGGCATATGCTATGATCAATCACTTCTCATATTAAGCATACATATGATGCGTATGATTATGAGTCATGAAACTATACTAAACATGTAATAAAGTAATGAACTATCCTTACAACGCAGATGGGCCTAGACGGCCTATGCACAACAAGTACGGGCCTAACGATGGGCCTTAGGGAGAGTCGTAAATGTGGACATCCAACCAACATTATACTCACAATGTGGATGTCAAACCAACATTGCTCCCAAGTTACGATCGTCGTAAACATCATTACATAATCCGTGTTGGGATCACACATTGCAATGGACCTTAGGTACATCCCATTGGACCTTAAATACATCAAATGAGCCTTATGTTCATCAAGTGGGCCACATCAATGGGCCGCACCAATGGGCCTTATGTGCATTGCAATGGGTCATAACCCGTTGGGCCTTGAATACATCAAATGGGCCTCAACCCATGGGCCTTACATATATATTAAAGTGGGCCTCAACCATGGGCCATAAATACATCAAATGGCCTCATAACATGGGCCTTACATCCATATCGAAGTGGACCCCAATGGACTACCAAAGATACATTTAAGATGGTCTTCATAACATGCCAAGGTGGGGTCCACTTGGACTATGGATCTGACTCATTCTTTATACCCATGCCATAAAATGGGCTTTCCAAATGGATGAATGGATTGGATGCAACCCATACATCATGGTGGGGGCCCACATGAAGGCCCACTATTATGTATATTATATATAATATAATATATAAACTGTATATAGTATATATATATATACACATACATACACCATCTCACACGTGGGGTTAGGTCCCACCATTAGATCACACGTGCCACAAGGTGGGACCCACAACTCTCTGAACGTATCAGAGATAGAGAGAGAGAGAGATTTTGAGAGAGATATAGAGAGAGAGAGGTAGAGAGAGAGCACGTGGCCCCTCTCACCTTTTTCTTTCTTTTTCTTTCCTGACACAACAAAGGTGGGTCCCATGTAGGGCCCACCATTAGAGTATATATAATATAATATAATATATTTAATATATAACATATATTATATTATATAATATATATAGATTATATGACGTCCAGACCGTCCAAAGGCCTAGACTATCACTAGCATTCAAGATGGGTCCCACACGTGGGGTGGGACCCATGTGGCATGCATCATGGTGGGGCCCACGGCTGGGGCCGTGGGTTAGCCCGTCCATTTGACTAACCGCGTAGCAACGTTGCCTGCGTCTTCTGACAGCACCAGTGACCTGCTGCTTATGTATATATATATATATATATATATATATATATATATATATATATATATATATATATATATATATATATTTAAAACCTTAGTTTCTGAGGTTTTTCGAGTGTAGGATCCGCTCCAAGTGAATCCACTCCAGCTATAGGATTCCACGGCTCGTAACAAATCCAACGAGCCTAATATTGAGTATTTGTTTTATGTATAGAAATTTTAGGAAAGATTTTAATGGTGGAAACCATCATTTGCTATGTTATGGCCTGCTAGAACCTCGGATTGACTATGTATTTCAGTTCAACGCCTAAAATGAGGCAAGGAAAGAGATGGACAGCGTGGATTGAATACATAAATCAAGATAGCATGTATATGAGTGGGCCACCACATGAGCTTGTAACCAAGCTAATATTTGTGTTTTCACAGAGACGTCCAGCGTCCCTGGACGTTAGATGGTCCTCACAGTAAAGGTGGACTTTATTCAAGTGTTCCACCACATGATGAATGGTGTGGATACAACACACATACGGTGGACCCCACTCATAGATGGCTTGGGTAAAAATACTTACTTCATGATGGGTTCCATTCAAGTGGGCCACATGGCCAATTTATCACATAAAATATAAAAAAAAGGAAGAGAGAGAGAGAGAAAGAGAGTGGGACATGCTTGTGATGGAGGGACCCCGCTACTATGGGCCCTCCCTTGCAATCAATCATACATCAAGTGGATCCCTTTACACATGGGTCCATCGAAATTGAAAATCAACGGTGGAGATCCTTTCCCCATCAATATGGATGGTCTAGATGACCTTTCTAAAGCAAGAAAATAAACAACATGATGGGGTCTATGGAGAATGGCCCCATCATGGAATGATCATGATGATTAAAGTGGGACATCGGTCACATCTTAGGGTCCCAAGTGAGATCCAAACTATTGATCGGTTGGCCTCACTTGGCCTATCTTAAAAATATGAAAAACTACTATTATCAAGCACCCACTATTCGATCTTCTTGCTCCTATGGGTTCCTTAGCTCCTTAGCTTCGATTCCAATGAAGGAGATGAGAAATGGATGGCTAGGATGGGAGATCTTGGGATGGAAAGGTGGGCCACACTTGGAGCTTTGAAAGAGAGAGAGAGGGTCATACGTATGGAGGTTTTCTTTAGCTTGGGAAGTGATTTTTTTAAAAATGAAGGGAGAGAGAGTTGTAAAGGGAGAGAAAGAGTGATGGGTGATGGAGTGATAGATGTGGTGGTGTGGGTGTAAGAGACCTTTTTTACTTTTGTGGCCATTTGTGTAAGAAAGGCATGGGTGTGTAAGAGACTTTTTGACTTTTGAGGCTTGGATAGGAATGGGTGAAAGTTTGTGTACTTGACATATACTTGACATGTTGATATTGATGGATTGATGGATTGATGGATTGATGTGACAAGTCGTAGAGATTCTCTTAGGTTTCACAACGCGCGGCGTTTTCCTCGCATCGAACGTTGGCCCACATCTCCTGACCAGGGTATCGCCTCTATGCGCGAGTCGAGGCATCGAAATCACGGTGATGGTACGGTCGCTACAGTAAAGGTCTTGGGTTGAAGGCGTGCGAATCGGGGTCACGCGCAAATATCGTTTAAGGGTAGAAGGTTGCCGAAATTCGATCGGTAAGACTGTGGAAGTTTATGGAACGGTACGGTCTAGGATATGGGGCTTACAGCTCTCCCCTCCTAATAAAAATTTCATCCTCAAAATTTACACAATCATTGTAACTAGGCATAACTCATGAGGAAGAAGAAACATAACATCACTATATAAAACCAGAGATAACATACAAAATACAACACATGATCAATCATCAAAGAGATGAGGATAACGCTCTCGAATCTCAGCCTTGCACTCCCAAGAAGCCTCCTCTACAGAATGGTGACCCCACTGAACCTTCACCGGAATGACCTTGATCCTGAGGACCTGCTCCTTCCGATCAAGGATATGAACTGGCTACTTAATGTAACAAGCATCCTCACAAACCACCAACGGTTGCCAATCAATAACGGGAACTATGTCTGACCCACACTTCCTCAACATAGAGACATGAAAAATGTTGTGGATGCCAGACAACTAAGATGGCAAGGCAAGCCGATAGGTCACAGTGTCAATGCGCCCAGTGATCTCAAAAGGTCCTATGAATCTTAGGACAAGCTTGCCCTTCGCCCCAAATCGAACTACGCCCTTCATGGGCGAGACCTTGAGATACACATGGTCCCCTACATCAAACTCCAAGAGACGACGTCGATGATCAAGAAAACTCTTCTGCCATCTCTAAGCTGTGCGCATCCTCCGCTTGATGATATCAATAGCCTCTGACGTCTTCTACACGAGCTCGGAACGTATGAGACGGTGCTCTCCAACCTCAGTTGAATAACTCGGTGATCTGCATGGTCTACCATATAGTGCCTCAAAAGGAGTCATACCGATGGTCGCCTGATAGCTGTTATTGTATGCGAACTCAGCCAATCGCAGATGCTCATCCCAGCTACCCCTGAAATCAATCGCGCAGGCCCGAAGCATATTCTCAAGGATCTAGTTGACCCTCTCAGTCTGCAGATGGTACGCGGTGCTGAGCGACAAATCAGTCCCCATCGCTCGCTAGAAGCTCCCCCAAAACTGAGACGTGAACCTCAAATCTCGGTCAGAAATGATTGAGATTGAAATGCTATGCAGTCTCACAATCTCCTCGATAAATAACCTCGCAAGCCGGTCCATAAACCAATTCGCACGCATAGCAAGGAAATGTGTCGACTTCGTCAGACGATCTACAACAACCCAAATGGTGTCATGACTGCGCTGAGTCCTCGGCAAGCCCATAATGAAATCTATCGACACGTGCTCCTACTTCCACATCGGGATGCTCAAAGGCTGCAATAGACCAGGGGATCTCTGATGATCGGTCTTAACACGCTGGCATGTGTCACACTCGGCCACAAAACTAGCGATCTGACGCTTCATCCCTGTCCAAAAATACTATCGCCTTATGTCACGGTACATCTTCGTCCAGCCAGTGTGGATAAAAAATCATAATCGATGTGCCTCGGTTATAAGATCTCTGTGTAACTCAGGAATATTCGGGACACATAATCGGCCTCTGAAGCGGAGTTCACCATCTGTACCAATCTGTCAATCTACCTGACTCTCAGATGTAGGCTCAACCATATAACCCTGCAACGACTCATCAGCCTGTTGTGCCTCGATCACCCTTGCGACAAGAGGGTTGAATCGACAAGCTCGATAACTGCACTATAGAAGACTGCAGACCAAACTCAAAATCATACTCTGTGATATCCTCAAGCATCCGCCACTTCTGAATAATCATATGCGCCACTAGGCCTTGTGGCTGACGGCTGAGGGCATCTGCCACTGAAAGGGCCTAGTTATATGCCCTAGAGGGGGGGTGAATAGGGCAATGTCAAATAAAACTTATAACAGTGGAATAATCAAAGAAATAAAGCACAATGTTGAATTTAAAATAATCTCAATAGCCTAAAATAAAGAGAATGATACTTTATCAGTTCTAAGGACAACCTTACACCAAAAACCAAAAGTTTAAGGTAGGATAACCTTATTTCTAGAACGTCCTTTGTATCACAAACCAATGAGGAATAAAAAGCAAGGAAATTAAAATAACTTGCAGAAAATAAATCCTAAGTTATTACAACATTCATCCACACTTGCTTGAAATAAAATGATTACAACATTCATCCATAAACACACTCCACAAAACTGAATGAATAAAAGAATGAAAAAATAAAACACATTCACAACACAACGATATATAGTGGTTCGCCTATGTGTACACCAACTGTTATCCAACAGCCACACAGAATGCTACTCCACTCCTAATATCCTCACACAGGGGATATTAGCATGCACTATCAAAATAGGTTTCACATGTTCACCTAAAACCTTCACAATTATGTCTTTGATCTCGGGCTTACACAATCTAAAAACCCACACAATCTGAGTTTTCTGGCTCTCCTCAGATAACCAATACAATGAGATTTTTCTGGCAAATCTCAAATAAAATCAAAGAAAGTAAATTATACAAATGTAAAATACCTGAATCACCTTTTGAAGTAGCCCAGTGGAACTAATCAGAGTAGATGTTCGATTCAACGTTCAAAGTCCAATACTCACTTTAAGAATGGTTCTAAGTCAAATAAATTTTAAATCAAAAGGGCTAATTCTATTTGATTTTGAATGCAAGAAGAAGGAATATCAGAAATTGCTCTATTTATAGCCTGAAAAATCCCGTCTACGACTGGTCTTAGGATCCTAGTACTGGTCATAGCTTCAAAGATTTTTAAAGATTTTCGCGGGATAAGGATTGTTGTTCCACAACCGGTCCTGGGTGGTCTATGACCGGTCGTGGGACACCTACGACTGGTCGTGAGTCACCTACGATCGGTCGTACGACCCCCAATTTAATTACTGGAGTTTGAGTCGTAGGGCTACGACTGGTCGAAGGATGAGTCGTAGAACTCACAGGACTGGTCGTAGGATGTCCAGGACTGGTCGTAGATAACCAAAAAGATCCAAAAATCTTCAACAACCTATGACTGGTCTTGAAAAACTTAAGACTGGTCGTAGCAGAGCTAAGACTGGTCTTGAAGTCCCTAGGACTAGTCTTAGAACAGCCCGAACAAGCATATTAAAATATAGAAATTATGTATCCAAAATGACCTACAGTAAAGCCCATCCTAAGGTCAATCTAAGGTCAAACAAACTTTAAAAGTGAGATGGACATTGATAGTCTGTACACTCAGATGGCCCTTAAGAGAAGCTTGAGAATATACAAATCTTGTAGTAGGCCTTCTTGAGCTTGATCTTGACTTGACGAAGTCTTCTAATATACTTGAACTTGATTGAATCTTGAACATGCAAACTTGAAGACTTCTATACTTGAATTCTTCATCCGTAGCTTGAAAACTTTCTTCATTTAAGTTCTTGTCTTGAAATACGATGACTTGAAGTAAAGAATAGTCTCAAACATGAAACACAAGAAATACAAGACATAGATATAGGTTTTGGCACCACAAAATTTGACAACTAAAGGGGTATGAAATCATAGCACTTATAATCTCCCCCTTTGTCAAATTTGTGACAAAACACATAGTATAGAAGATAATAAGGAATCATGAGCCATAAATTCACAAATTACTTTACTCCCCCTAAGTAATACAAATACTGCTCATGTAAACAATCAATAACATTAATACAACATATTCTCATCCACATATCCTTCTCAATCAATCAATTCAAACAAATTACTCCCCCTTTCCATACTACTCCCCTTTAACATACTACTCCCCCTTTTTGTCACAAAATGACAAGGGAAAGTCACAATAGGAAAGTCATAACAACATAAAGAGTAACAATAAACAGATAATGAAAAAGAAATATGGAAGGTCATAGCATATTTCAAAATATAAACCAGAAGCATCAAGCCATTATCAATCCATAATACAATATCCAAAAGAAAAGATAAGTTAATGTTATACAATCCAAAAGATAATTTACCTAATTAGATCCAGAGGAGGGAGCAGGGATAATCGGATCAATCTAGTGTAAGCCCCTATTGATGCGACGAAGATATTTTCGCATGTACCTAAATTATATATCATGAGCTATACTCATGTTATCAACCTTCTCCTCTAATGCACGAAAGCGTGCATCATAACCAGATGGATCATAATCAGGATCATTAGGTGAATCAAATTCTATCTCATCAAAAATTACATCCATATTAACATCTTATTGAGGAAGATCACCAGCTTTCCCTTCGTTTCCTGCTTCACCACTATCACCACCAACACCACCTTCATCAACTTGGCCAGGAAGAAAATCAAACTTCATCTTATTAAGATTGGAATTGTTGAAAATAAGATGATGAATTGGTGCCTCATTAACAGGTTTATCAACAAGCATGTGAGTGGCTAAAACAGTCATAAGATAACCAAACGGAATATCACTATGACCCGTATGGAGACGAAACTGAATGATAAAATGACAAATCAAAGAAGGAAGACAGACCATGGTACCAGAAGCAATAGAATGCAACACACGAACCATGAAAGAAGTTAACTCGATTTTATTACCGGACCGAGGATACACATTGGAAATGAAAAAATGATGTAACACTCTGTATCTAGGTAACAGATACTTTGAAGGGAGTGCATTCCCTTTGTGTGTCCATTGCGCATCAATTTTGCATAAATCTCTTGTTAACATGCGTTTTTTCGATTCAGATGGTTTGTCGTATAAAGTATGAATCGGTATACCTTCATCATTAATGGGTATATCCATAATACCCAATATCAAATGACGGTCTACTTCAAATTTCCCTTCTCTAGTATCAATTGAAAAAGTTAAATTATCAAGAGAAATTTTTGAAATGCATGCAACCATTGATTGGGCAATAGACTGGTATGCAGGCCCACCCCAAAGTAAAATGTTAGTCCAGCCAACAGATTCAAGGAGAGGGATAATACCATATGGAGCAATGTGATTGAGATCAACGATATGCTCAACGATAATTTTACGGACACGTAAATCTCGTACATCTTGAGAATTATCTTCGGGTGACCAAAGGTGCCATTTTGTTATCGGTGTAGATCTAGATGAGGATGGACCACGGGATATTTTCTTCTTCCCTCTAGCATCCATATTCAAAAAAGATATACAAAGAGCAAGAGAAATATACAAAAGAAAGGATGGGTTTTCTCTATATCAAGAAATTGAGAAGAAACCCTTGAAAAACTCAACAAGAGATGAAATCTAGCTACACTATGATCAAATCAAAGTATAGAGAGCATGAATCTTCAAGAAAAATGATGAAATAGGACTCACCTTGAAGAAAAATAAGAAATCCTATGACTGGTCGAGCCATGACTCGTCGTAGGTCGGAGTGGAAATGAAGAAGAAGGAGATTTCCCCAAATTATATCATGTTCACGAGTACTATGACCAGTCGAGTGCTGTGCACGACCGGTCGTACCACGACTGGTCGTGTACAGCTACGACCGGTCGAGTATCGACCAAAAATACATATTTTATGTAAAAAATTAAAATTTAAACAACTATAATATGAAATATAATACACTATGATGCATGCAAGCAAGAATATTCAATGTAAAATGTACATGCCAAGATCAAATTTTAATTTATTAAACCTGCTTTTGTCGACCGGTTTAGTAAATATATCAGCAAGTTGAGTTTCGGTTGGTATATATTCCAAGGAGATAACTTTTTCTTCAACCAACTCACGAATGTAATGATACCTAATGTCAATGTGCTTAGTACGTGAATGCTGGATTGGATTTTTAGAAATATTTATAGCACTAGAATTATCACAATGTAAGATCATTGAATCTTGATTAATTCCATAATCGCTTAGCATGCGTTTCATCCAAACTAGTTGAGTACATGCATATCCATCTGCAATATACTCAGCCTCAGCAGTGGAGAGCGATATTGAGCTTTTCTTCTTGCTGAACTAAGAAACCAAGCAATTTTCAATATAAAAACAACCACCACTAGTTGATTTTCTATCATCGATATTACCGGCCCAATCAGCATCTGAGTACCCAGCTAATTAAACACTAGTATCAAAAGGATATCAAAGACCCAGATTTATAGTACTTGCGACATATCTAATAATTTGTTTAACAGCAGTAAGATGTGATTCCTTAGGATTAGACTGATATCTCGCACAAATACCAACACTTAACGCGATATCAGGTCTACTTGCAATTAGATACAACAAACTACCAATCATACTACGATATAGTTTAGGATCTATATCTTTACCTGTAGAGTCTTTTGAAAGTCTTAACGTTGTACTCATAGGAGTATCAAAGTTCTTACCATTCTCAAATACAAACCTTTTAACCAAGTTTGAAGCATATTTGGTCTGAGAAATGAAAATTCCATCAGGTTGTTGTTTTACTTGCAACCCTAGGAAATAGTTTAGTTCGCCAACCATGCTCATTTTGAACCTTGATTTCATAAGATCTGCAAACTCAATAGACATGTTACAACAAGTTGATCCATAAATAATATCATCAACATAAATTTGAACCATTAAAATATCATTGTTATGCTTCTTAACAAAGAGCGTCTTATCGACACTTCCTACTTGAAGGCTATGACTAAGTAAGAATTTAGTCAATTTCTCATACCATGCCCTAGGCGCTTGTTTTAGACCATAGAGAGCTTTTTGAGTCGAAATACATGGTCAGATAACTTGGGGTCTTCGAACCCTGAAGGTTGTTCAACATACACCTCTTCATGTAAATCGCCATTTAAGAAAGCACTCTTTACATCCATCTGATAAATCTTAAATTTTCTAAAGCATGCGATGAAAATAAAAAGTCTGATTGATTCAAGGCGAGCGACTGGAGAAAAGGTTTCATCGTAATCGATGCCTTCAATTTGAGTGTACCCTTGTACAACCAGTCTAGCCTTGTTTCGTATTATATTTCCAAGCTCATCAGACTTATTTTTAAAGATCCATTTTGTTCCAATTATGTGTTTATCTTTAGGTCTAGGAACAAGATACCAGACATCATTATGAACAAATTGATTAAGTTCATCCTGCATAGCAACTATCCAATTTTCGTCAGAAAGTGCTTCTTTTACATTGACCGGTTCTATTTGGGATGTAAAACAAACATATTTACATATGTTCTCAAGTTGTTTGCGAGTACGAACTCCAGTGAGAGGGTTTTCAAGTATTTGATTGGTTGGATGATCTTTGACAGTCCTTGGTTCAAATTCTTTTTGACTTGATGAGGTATTTTGATTGTCGATAATAAGAGCTTCAGCATCATCTGAACTTGGAGCTGGTGTATTCAAATGATCATCAATGACCACATTGATGGACTCTTGAATCACACCAGTTCTCTTATTTAGAACCTTATAAGCTCGACTGTTCAAAGAATAACCAAGAAAAATACCTTCATCACTCTTCGTATCAAACTTCTCCAAATTTTCACGATCACGTAAAATATAACACTTGCTGCCAAAAACCCGAAAGTATTTGACAGTAGGTTTCTTTTCAAACCATAATTCATAAGCAGTCTTATTATCAGATTTACTGGTATAAACCCGATTAATAATATAACATGCGGTATTAACTACTTTAACCCAAAGATTTCTAGAGAGCTTCATGCTATTCAACATAACATTAGCCATATCCTGAAGCACTCTGTTTTTTCTTTCAACTATACCATTTTGTTGCGGTGTTTTAGGCATAGAGAATTCATGCAATATTCCCTGATCGCTACAGAATTTCTCAAAACTACTGTTTTTGAATTCGTATCCATGATCACTACGGATCTTATTAACATGAGAACCTTTCTCATTTTGGATTCATTTGATGACCTTTTTCACTTCATCCAGGATTTCAATTTTATCTTTTAAGAACGATACCCAAGTGAATCTGGTATAGTCATTTACGATAACCAAGATGTATTTTTTGCCTCCTCGACTCTCCGATCTGGTTGGTCCAATAAGATCCATGTGAAGAAACTCGAGTGGTCTATATGTGGTATTGGAGTTCACTTTCTTGTGAGAACTCCTAATCTGTTTGCCCAACTGGCATTCACCACATATTTTGTCTACTCTTTGCAATTTGGGTAGACCTCTAATTAGTTCTCTTTTGCTTAATCTAAATAAGTTCTAATAGTGTACATGTCCAAGGCGTTTATGCCATAATTTAGTCTCATCGGTATGGACCATGTAACATGATTGAGTAGATGAGCTTGCATCACTAACGATGTAGCAGTTTTCAGAAGTTCTGCGACCAGTTAATATAACAGAACCCTTTTTATTAAGTATCTCACAACCTTGATTAGAAAACTTCACACTATGGTTGTTATCGCATATATGAGAAATGCTTAGGAGGTTGTGTTTCAAGCCTTCAACATATAAAACATTCTTAAATAAGGGAAGGTTATAAAGCTGAATCGTACCTTGGCCAATGATCTTGCAATTGCTTCCATCACCAAATGTGACTGACCCGTCAATCATATCTTTTAGATTGGTGAATAAAGCCTTGTCACCTATCATATGCCTGGAACAACCACTATCTATGTACCACTTTGAATGGCTTGTAGCTTTGAAAGCAGTGTGGGCAACCAAGCTGGCAACTTTAGGAACCCATTTCAGAACTGTTTTGGGTTTAGGAGTATAGATAGTCTTTTTCTATCTGTTGTTATAGGAGAGACCTATAGAGTTAGACTTTAATAACTCCTTGAGTAGATCAATTATTTTTTCAGCTAAAGAATTTCGATTTTGAAAATTAAAGTTGACATGGCTACCTTTTGGTTTTTGAAAAGTCCTTGAATTTTTGAAAATACATTGATAAGTACTCTTTTCTTTTGAGGTTGAAGACTCTCCTTTTACAAATTTAGGAGCAATGTTCTTTTGTTTAGGAGATGTATTCTTATCATAGCCCAAACTGGATCGATCGCCACATTTTCTTGATCCGGACAATAATTTTTCCAATTTAGGATCACCATGGGCATATCTCCATGTGTCTTTCAAACTCTGAAGAGAAGCTACCTCATTTTTGAGTTTCTCATTTTCGGATCTCAAATCTTTAATTTTGGAGGTTTTGAAATCTAAATCACATTTGATCTTTTCAAAAGAATCGAAAATATGAGACTTTTCTTAAACAAGAGACTCATAATCTTCCTTAAGCTTAGAAAATTTTTCTTTTTGTAATTTAAGCTTGACGCCAATTTTACAACTCTCCTTATAAAGGGCATTATAAGCATCCTGAAGATCATCTTCATTATCGCAATCACTATTCAGATTTTCTTCACTAGATATATCATCATTATCTGAAAAAGTGATCTTGGCTAGAGTCATAAGGGCTTTAACATCTTCGCCCGACTCGGTTTCAGAATCTTCTGATTTAGAAGAGGATTCAGAATCAGACGATTCCTCCCAAGTAGCCAACATGCTTTTCTTTTTTGATTTATCCTTTTTAGGACATTTGTTAGCTAAGTGCCCATACTCTTGACAGTTATAACATTGACTATCTTTCAAAGATTTTTGAGCTCTAAGTTTAGATCGTCTCTTATCATTTGACTTTTGAAAATCAACTTTTTTCTTATTTTTAAAAATTTTGTAAAACTTTTTTGCTAAAGGCGCTATATCATATTCAAAATTTTCTAAATCCGAAGTGTTCTCTTGTGAAATATTTTTAGATGATTTGAGAGCAATTAATTTTCCTTTAGGAGCTTTAAAGGACAACTCGTAGGTTTGAAGTGAACCAACTAGTTCCTCAACCATCATGGTATCCGTATCACGAAGTTCCTGAATTGCGGTTACTTTAGAATTGAACCGTTCAAGAAGTGAGCGTAGTATCTTTGCGCACACTTTACTTTATAGGATTCTATCACCAAGACCCCACATAGAGTTCACAATATCATTCAATCTAGTGTAGAAGTACATAAACATCTCATTTTCCTCGATATGAATTTCTTCAAATTTAGTTGTGAGGAGTTGGACTTTAGATTTCTTGACAATTGATGTACTCTCATGTGTCATTTCTAATACATCCCATGCTTGTTTTGCATTTTCACAAGAGATGATTCTTTTGAATTCATCTAGTGATAATGCACAGGTAATTGCATTTAGTGCTTTTGCATTGGCACTGCTCTCACTTTTCTGAAGTGTGGTCCAAAGAGAATAAGTCGTTACTTTCATTGTTTTTGAACCATCATCATTAGTTACTTCAGTGATAGGAGGGTTCCATTCATTCACTGTGGCCAGCCACACACTTTCATCCAAGGATTTGAGGAAGATTCTCATCCTGGCTTTCCAATAGGCATAGTTTATGCCATTAAAAGGTGGTGGCCTAGTGACTGATAGGCTATCAAAATTTGACATCTTAATATAGCTTAGATCGTTAGCTCAGGAAATAAATCCAATAAATAATAAGCACGAGCTATTAGTCTCTAATACCACTTGAAAGGGCCTAGCTATATTCCCTAGAGGGGGGGGTGAATAGGGCAATGCCACATAAAACTTATAACAGCGGAATAATCAAAGAAATAAAGCACAATGCTGAATTTAAAATAATCTCAATAGCCTAAAATAAAGAGAATGATACTTTATCAGTTCTAAGGACAACCTTACACCAAAAACCAAAGGTTTAAGGTAGGACAACCTTATTTCTAGAACGTCCTTTGTATCACAAACTAATGAGGAATAAAAAGCAAGGAAATCAAAATAACTTGCAGAAAATAAATCCTAAGTTATTACAACATTCATCCACACTTGCTTGAAATAAAATGATTACAACATTCATCCACAAACACACTCCACAAAACTGAATGAATAAAAGAATGAAAAAATAAAACACATCCACAACACAACCATATATAGTGGTTCGCCTGTGTGTACACCAACTGTTATCCAACAGCCACACAGAATGCTACTCCACTCCTAATATCCTCACACAGGGGATATTAGCATGCACTATAAAAATAGGTTTCACAGGTTCACCTAAAACCTTCATAATTGTGTCTTTGATCTCGAGCTTACACAATCCAAAAACCCACACAATCTGAGTTTTCTGGCTCTCCTCAGATAACCAATACAATGAGATTTTTCTGGTAAATCTCAAACAAAACCAAAGAAAGTAAATTACACAAATGTAAAATACCTGAATCACCTTTTGAAGTAGCCCAGTGGAACCAATCGGAGTAGATGTTCGATTCAACGTTCAAAGTCCAATACTCACTTTAAGAATGGTTTTAAGTCTAATAGATTTTAAATCAAAAGGGCTAGTTCTAATTGATTTTGAATCCAAGAAGAAGAAATATCAGAAATTCTCCTTTTCTAATAAGATTGGAATGTAGATCAAAATCAAATAATAAACAAGCTAGCAAAAGGAATATTAAATAAGCACAAAGTAGCTTAAAACAAACACAAACTTATCTTAGAGTATAGCCTAAAGATTGCTTGAATAGAGTTAAATTGAATTGCTAAAACTCTGAAGTTCGTGCTCTATCTATAGCCTGAAAAATCCCGTCTACGACTGTGTAACGCCCTGAAAAAATCCGTACTTAGACTCGAGTACCAACTCGACCAAAAATCGCGTAGGATTAATTCCTTTAGAAAATAAGTGTAAGTTAGCTAGCGCAACGCTAGAGTAGCTGGGAAATAGTCCCTGATCACTTTAAATACGTTCTATAAGACCCAAAGCGAGTAGAACAAATGACGCTATAATACTCTAAAACCTCGGAGCAAACTCTAAGCCGGTTTGTTCTCTGGACCTCTTTGAAACTTTGTATTGGATGTACACTGCGCGTCGAAAGTCCGATACCTACAATCTTAGACCGTTATAACCACCTAGCTGGACTTGACAATCATTTCGAAAATCAAGTCCAACCGACATTCGCAGGCTATTTCATTGAGCCTGGACTGAAGAGAGTGAGAATAGGGCTAGATTTGAAATTTAAAATTCAAATCTGGCACACGACTTGACGCATCAGTATTAAGCATTCTAACTATCAGAATTCAGCCAAATTACACCCTTGAATCAGGAAAAATTTCTATTTCATATCATGAGACTTGTAGGCCTGATTTACGTGCGGTGACCGCTGAACTGAAAATGGACCACCACGTGCGATCTGAGAACCCTACCGGTCTGAAAACTTGATGTGTGCTAGATCCAGTATGCATGAGCTTAAGTGCGATCGCGTTCGGCCAGGGGACCACCAGAAATGCCTTTTTGGACCGAAACAGCCCCGATTTGGTTAGGTATTAAGTAAACATTGTTCCCAAGCCTGTTTTGGGCATGTTTGGGCTTATAAAAGGGCTTGAAACCCTCACTCCTCTCACCCATCCGAATTTGGAAAAAGCCCTAGATTGAGAGAGAGAGAAGGTGGGAGAGTTTTTCCTGCTGCTTGTGCTACCTGCTGCACGTGTTTAAGCCACGCAATCCAATCACTTTGCCGGTGATTTCGCCACATTTTTAGGTAAGAAAATACCCTAAATAGTTGCTAATTTGAAGTTTCTTAGTTTTCATAGCAAAGTAGCTTATGGATCTTGTATATTAGGTTGCCTATTCGCCGTAGACGAAGCGTATACGCTCTGTTCGAATTGATACGCCTCTAGGAGAAAAGGTACGAATTTTAGACGCTTTGATTGACTGTTTCCAACGCTTTCAATGTCGTTTAATAGTAGATTATCGACGGCAACGCCGTTTGACATGTACAACATGCCGTCCGTTTCTTGTTTCGTAAGCAGACGAAAAATATGAGATTTAGGGCATTTTAGTCATTTGTAGGAAATACTGTTTTCATCCATAATTTGCTGATGTGATTGACATGCCTTCTTGTCGCATTAGGATACTAGGAATACGTGCATAATTAGTTTGGCGAAGAGATTCGCCTAAATGCGCACTTTGAGTCGACATACTATATGTAGACTTAAGTGTGTAGTTTAAGTGTTTGTATAAATGCTTGTATTAGTATGTATTGAATTAAATGGTGTTATGATTTAGTTTGAGATTGATTTCTCAATTAATACGCTGATGTAAATGATTTCCTACATGTTAGCTATATGCATGATTTCATTATATGTATGAAATGCATGCTTTGGAAGATTTACTTAAGTTGTATGTTATAACATGTGTTAACATGCTCACATGGTTGTATTTCATTTCCATTACTCTCACATGATTGCTGATGTGGATTCATAATTGTTTGGGACTATACCTAGTCCAAGCAGTCGGCAACCGAGCAAATTCGTGGTTGGCTTATCTTTGCCACGAACGACGCATCGATGAACACGAGCCGTGTTCTGGAGTTGGCGGCAGTGGTTAGGCCACATGAGGTGTTTTACGCACTTCATGTCATTCGACTTGAGATGCGCTCGTGCTAGTCGAGCCCGTCAAGTAACCCGACTGGCCTTTGTATGTTCACCCTGTATGAGTCATAACTGCTTGAACCTAGGGTACTGAACTTACCATTGTAAACCCTGTCAACCATGGTACCTTGATCCACAAAGACTCATGAGCTGGGCATGGTGGTATGGGACACCGTGGTCGAGCTGTCGGCCTACGCTGGGGCCACAAACCTCCCCGTAGTGACCAATGAGCACCTTTGCCTCGTGAGCAGATTATGGTGGTATGGGACACTATATTCTTGCTGTCGGCCTACACTGATCAGGTGACAAGCCCTTTGTAGTGACCGCGAGCATATTCTGAGTCTACGGGAGGCGACGACCCTTCCATAGCAGTGAGAGTACAGTAGGCCTGTATTGATAAGGTGATGGGGGAGCGGTGCAACGAGTGCGAGCAACAGCCCTGGTAGCCCTTGCAGTGACCTACAAAATGTACATCGTATGAGATTACTAGGAGTGATGACCCTAGACAGGATCTGTGTTGGGATTGATATAAGGGAAGTACCTTAGTTTCCCAATCCTGCTGTTTGAATGGACTAATAATAACTCGGCAATCATATCACCATCACATTGCATGTGCTTGGAAGATGTGGAGCACTGAGCGGTACGCAAGCATGCCGCGGATGAAGATGGTGCCATATGAGGGAGATCGTCGGTGAGGGCATCCATCATGTCATGTCATATTGCATTAACCACAGTATTAGGATTGTTTGATTTACTGCTTTACTATTATTGCATGATTGATTTGAGAACATGTTAATCCTTGCTCTATTATTCCACTGAGTTAGCTACTCACTCCCACGTTACGGGATGGTGTTTGCAACACCCAGCAGACCCTGTTTTAGATGCAGGTGATGCTGAGATCCAGGAGGCAGAGCCAGACTTTGATGAGGACCAGGACGAGTTCTCATATATGCAGTACCATGATGGCTTTGCTTAGGTGACCTAGGTTGACGGGACTTCATAGTGGGACTCTTTTGGACATTTATTTTTGTCATTTACATGTATATGAGACTCAGTGATGTATTCATACTTTAGAGACAGTCGAGATCTACGTTGTTTTTCCATACAGTGATATATATATTGTTTAGTCTTCCGCTTGCTTTTATCACTGGATCTGGAGTATGAATTACAGTTTTGGTATACTTTTACTCATGTAAATGCTTTAACTCAGACAACATTAAATCATAATCATTTTTGTTGCATAAGTGACGGTCTGGAACTCGGGAGTTGAGTTTATACACGACCCCCGATTTTCAGGATGCTACAGACTGGTCTTAGGATCCTAGGACTGGTCGTAGTTTCAAAGATTTTTAAAGATTTTTACGGGATAAGGATTTGCTGTTCCACGACCGGTCCTGGGTGGTCTACGACCGGTCGTGGGCCACCTACGACTGGTCGTGAGTCACCTACGACCGGTCGTAGGACCCCCAATTTAGTTACTGGAGTTTGAGTCGTAGGGCTACGACTGGTCGAAGGATGAGTCATAAAACTCATAGGACTGGTCGTAGGATGTCCAGGACTGGTCGTAGGATAACCAGAAAGATCCAAAAATCTTTAACAACCTATGACTGGTCCTGAAAAACTTAAGACTGGTCCTAACAGAGCTAGGACTGGTCTTAGAACAATCCGAACAAGTATATTAAAATATAGGAATTATGTATCCAAAATGACCTACAGTAAAGCCCATCCTAAGGTCAATCTAAGGTCAAACAAACCCTAAAAGTGAGATGGACATTAATAGTCTGTACACTCAGATGGCCCTTAAGAGAAGCTTGAGAATATACAAATCTTGTAGTAGCCCTTCTTGAGCTTGATCTTGACTTGACAAAGTCTTCTAATATATTTGAACTTGATTGAATCTTGAACATGCAAACTTAAAGACTTCTATACTTGAATTCTTCATCCATGACTTGATAACTTTCTTCATTTAAGTTCTTGTCTTGAAATGTGATGACTTGAAGTAAAGAATAGTCTCAAACATGAAACACAAGAAATACAAGACAGATTGTAACACCCTGAAAATCGGGGGTCGTGTATAAACTCAACTCCCGAGTTCCAGACCGTCACTTATGCAACAAAAATGACTATGATTCAATGTTGTCTAATTTAAAGCATTCACATGAGTAAAAGTATACCAAAACTGTAATTCATACTTCAGATCTAGTGATAAAAGCAAGCGGAAGACTAAACAATATATATATATCACTGTATGGAAAAACAAAGTAAATCTCATCTGTCTCCAAAGTATGACTACATCTCTGAGTCTCATATACATATACATGAACAAAAATGTAATGTTCAAAATAGTCCCACTGAAGTCCCATCGATCCAGGTCGCCTACGGAAAGCCATCGTGGTACTGCATGTACGAGAACTCGTCCTGGTCCTCATCGATGTCTGGATCTACCTCCTGGATCTCAGCCTCACCTGCATCTACAACAGGGTCTGGTGGGTGTTTCAAACACCATCCCGTAATGTGGGAGTGAGTGATCAACTCAGTGGAATCATAGAGCAAGGATTAGCACGTTCACAATTCAATCATGCGATAATAGTAAAGCAGTAAATCAGACAATCCTAATATTGTTGTTAATGCAAGATGACATGACGTGATGTATGCCCTCACCGACGATCTCCCTCATACGGCAACATCTTACGACCGAGGCATGCCACACTCCCTAGAGTGCTCCACATCTTCCAGGCACATGCAACGCTATGGTGATATGATTTCCAAGTTGTTATTAGTCCATTCAAACAGCAGGATTGGGAAACTAAGGTACTTTCCTTGTATCAATCCCAACACAGATCCTGTCTAGGGTCGTCACTCCTAGTAATCTCATACGAGGTATATTTATGTAGGTCGCTGCAAGGGCTGTTGCTCGCACTCGTTGCACCGCTCCCCCATCACCTTATCAATACAGGCCTACTGTACTCTACTACAACGGAAGGGTCGTCGCCTCCCGTGGACTCAGAATACGCTCGCGGTCACTACAAAGGACTCGTCGCCTGATCAGTGTAGGCCGACAGCTAGAATATAGTGTCCCATACCACCATAATCTGCTCACGAGTCTAGGTGCTCACTGGTTACTACGGGGAGGTTTGTGGCCCCAGCGTAGGCCGACAGCTCGACCACGGTGTCCCATACCACCATGCCTGGCTCATGAGTCTTCGTGGATCAAGGTACCATGGTTAACAGGGTTTACAATGGTAAGTTCAGTACCCTAGGTTCAAGCAGTTATGACTCATACAAGGTGAACATACATCGTCCAGTCGGGTTGCTTGACGGGCTCGACTAGCGCGATCGCATCTCAAGTCGAACGACATGAAGTGCGTAAAACACTTCGCGTGGCCTAACCACTGCCGCCAACTCCAAACACGAATCGCGTTCATCGACGCGTCGTTCGTGGCTATGACCAATCAGCCACGAATTCGCTCGGTTACCGACTGCCTGGACTAAGTCTAGTCCCAAACATTTATGGAATCACATCAGCAATTTATGTAAGAGTATTGGAATTGAAATACAATCATGTGAGCATATTAACACATGTTATAACATTCAACTTAAGCAAATCTTCAAACACATACATTCCATGCATTGTAATGAAATCGTGCATATAGTCAACATGTAGGAAACCATTTAGGTCAGCATATTAATTGAGAAATCAATCTCAAACTATCTCATAACATCATTTAATTCAATACATACTAATACAAACATTTATACAAACACATACACTACACACTTAAGTCTACATATAGTATGTCGACCCAAAGTGCGCAATTAGGCGGATCTCTTCGCCAAACTAATTATGCAAGCATTCCTAACTTCCTAATGCGACAACAAACCATGTCAATCACATCAGCAAAATATGAATGTAAACCGTACTTCCTACAAATGACTAAAATGCCCTAAATCTCATATTCTTCGTTAATTTATGAAACAGGAAACGGAGAGCATGTTGTACATGTCAAACGGCGATGCCGTCGATAATCTACTATTAAATGACATTGAAAGCGTTGTAAACCGTCAATCAAAGCGTCTAAAATCCTCACCTAGTCTCTTACGGATGCGTGATTTCGAACGGAGCGTGTACGCTTCTTCTACGGCAGTAAAGGACCTGATTTATGAAGTACGTTAGCTAACACGCTATGAATCTAGGTAAACCCTAAATCAGCAAGTTCTAGGGTTATTTTATACCTGAAAAAGTGGAGAAATCACCAGCCAGGTGATTGGGAAGAGTTGCTGAAGCACTAGCAGTCGGTGGCTCGGAGACGGGAAAAATCCCTTCCACTCTCTCTCTCTCAAACTCTCTCTCCTTTTCTCTCTCCAAAAGCTAGGGTTTGCAATTTTCGGATGGGAGAGAGGAATGAGGGTTTCAACCCCTTTTATAAGCTTAAAAATGCCGAAAACAGGCTCCGGAACGAAGTTTACTTGGTGCCTATCCATTTCGGGGCTGTTTCGGTCCAAAAGTTGCTTTCTGGTGGTCCCCTGGTCAATTGCGATCGAAATTAAGCTCATGCGTACCAGATATAGCACGTATTAAGTTTTCAGTCCGGCAGGGTTCGCAGATCGCACGTGGCGGACCAGTTTCAGTTCAGCGGTCACCGCACGTAGATCAGGGCTGAAAGTCTCATGATATGAAATAGAAATTTTTCCTGATCCGAGGGTGTAATCTGGATGAATTCTGACGGTCAGAATGCTTAATACTGACGTGTCAAGTCGTGTGCCAGATTTGAATTTAAATTCCAATTCTGTCCCTTTTCGCGGTCTCTTCAGTCCGGGCTCAACGAAATAGTCTGTGATTATCGGTTTGACTTGATTTTCGAAATGATTGTCAAGTCTAGCTGGGCGGTTCTAACGGTCTAAGATAGGAGGTATCGGACTTTCGACGTGCGGTCTAGATCCAATACAAAAATTCAATGTGGTCCAGAGAACAAACCCACTTAGAGTTTGATCTGAGGTTATAGAGTATTGTAGAGTTATTTGTTCTACTCGATTTGGGTCTTGTAGAACATATTTAAAGTGATCAGGGACTATTTCCCAGCTACTCTAGCGTTGCGCTAGCTAACTTACGCTTAATTTCCATAGAAATTAATTCTACGCGATTTCGGGTCGAGTTGGTGCTCGGGCCCAATTATGGATTTTTCACGGGCGTTACATAGATATAGGTTTTGGCACCATAAAATTTGACAACTAAAGGTATATGAAATCATAGCACTTACAGCCACCACGTTCTCCTTGCCTGGGTGGTACTGTAGATTGAAATCATAGTCTTTCAGAAGCTCCATCCAGCGCCTCTGCCTCATGTTCAACTCAGACTGCGAGAAGAGGTACTTCAAGCTCTTGTGATCGGAGAAGAGCTCGAACCTGACCCCATAAAGATAGTGCCTCCACACCTTCAGTGCGAAGACAACTGCAGCCAAATTTATGTCATGCGTGGGGTAGTTCAGCTCATGGACCTTGAGCTGACGAGACGCGAAGGCCACTGGTCTCCCGTGCTGCATCAGGACAGCACCCAATCCAATATGTGAGGCATCAGTGAATACAATAAATCCGTCACTCCCAGAGGGAAGAGTGAGGACAGGAGCGGACGTCAGACGGTCCTTCAACTCTATAAATGCTCGCTCGCAGGTATCACTACAAATAAACTCTGTGCCCTTCTGAGTCAACCTGGTCAGCGGCGCAGCAATACGAGAGAAACCCTCAATGAAACGCCGATAGTAGTCCTCCAAACCAAGAAAACTGCGGATCTCAGATGCGTTCGTGGGCTAGCCCCACTGATGCACTGCCTCGACCTTCGAGGGGTCCACTGCGACACCCTCCCTCATCACCACGTCACCGAAGAACTTCACCTCCTCTTGCCAGAACTCGCACTTCTCCAGCTTCACATACAGCTGGTGTGCACGGAGGGTCTGTAATGTAATCTCCAAATGCTGCTCATGCTCCTCACGGGTCCTCGAATAGATCAGAATGTCGTCGATGAAGACTATAAAAAACTGATCGAGATATGGACGAAAGACCTCGTTCATCAGTTGCATGAAGACTGCAGGTGCATTGGTCAGTTGAAGGACATGACCTGGAATTCAAAATGACCGTAACGCATCCTAAATGCCGTCTTCGGAATGTCCTCATCTCGGACCCGAATCTGATGATAACCGGAAAGCAGGTCAATCTTCGAAAAGAACTGTGTACCCTGCAACTGATCGAACAAATCATCAATCCTCGGGAGTGGGTACCTGTTCTTGATCGTGACTTTGTTGAGCTCGTGGTAATCTACACAGAGCCTCATTGAGCCATCCTTCTTCTTCACGAAGAGTACCGGTGCTCCCCATGGTGAACTCTTTGACGGATAAAGCCCAACTCGCGTAACTCGTCCAACTGCTTCTATAGTTCCCGCAACTCCAACGGTGTCATGTGATACGGGGCCTTCGAAATAGGCGTGGTACCGGGTGCAAGATCAATCTGAAACACGGTGAGTTGAAGAGGCTATAATCCTGGAATCTCCTGGAACACATCGAGAAAATCACAAATTACAGGAAAATGGTCGATACAAGAGGCAACAGGTTCCTCAACGGCGTAGGACATCAAACAAGACAATGGCTCTCCTCTGGGCTCTGCAATGAACTGAAACTAGGGCATGGTGGGTATACAGAACGTGACTGTCCTCACGGAGTAGTCCAATATGGCATAGTACTCGGCAAGCCAATCCATGCCCAGGATAACTTCAAAATCTGACATCGACAGTACATATAAGTTGGCAGGCAAGAAAGTCTCTCCTACTAACACAGGACAAGATGGACAGAATCGGCCTAATACTGTAGTCTTCCCTAAGGGCATCGATACGGTCAACCCCTTATGAGTAGACTCTGTCGGCAATCAGTCGAACGACAGAATCGCTCAGACATAAACTAGTGCGAAGCACTGGAATCAAATAAAACCCGAGCGATGCATGCAGAGACTGGAAGTATACCCTCAACGACTCCTCCAGATGACTGCAGATCCTGCTGAGCTGCATAGAACCTAGCCTGAGCTGGCTGGGGAGGTGTCTATCCCCTCTGAGTGTGCTGCTACTGCTGGGGTCACTGAGGCGGTCGAAACTGCTGCTTTGCTGCTACAGCCTCTGAGGCTAATGCTGATGCTGCTGTTGAGGTGGCCTCGGTGGTGGGGGCTGTTTCACTACTGCTGTTGGGGTCTCTACTGCAACTGTGGTGGAGGCTGTTGTGGACCTCTCTGCTACTGCTGGGGGCTAGAACACTCCCACATACGGTGTCTTTTCACACCGCATCTAAAACAAGTGTCAGCAAACTGCCTCAGAGGTGGTGCTGGAGGTGCTGCTGGCGCTCGAAAGGCTAGGCGACCTGTGCATCCCTGTTGTGGTTGACGCTGCTGGGAATCACTGGAAGGAGCCTGCCTCTTCCGGTCTCTCCTCTGACCACGATCAGACTGAGAACCGGCCCACTCAGCCTCAAAAATCTCGGCCTTCAGTACCACTCCCTCAAAAGTCGGGAGCTCATGCCCAATAACACGGCCACGAAGGCCATAAGGCAAGCCGTCCTCGAAGTGGCGAGCTCTCTGATTCTCATCGTCCATAAGGTATGGTGCAAATCTGGACAGTGCTACAAAGCGAGCTGCATACTGAGCCACTGTCATATCACCCCGCACCAAGGCCTCAAACTCCAACGCTCGCTGTCGTTGGATGTAATTAGGAAAGTACTATCGGTCAAACTGATCTACAAAATCCTCCCAAGTCCACACAAAATCAGCGCCTGTTGCTCAAGAGACTGATGCCCACCAGTGCTCAGCCTCACCATGGAGAAGAAATATAGCTAATCGAACTCGCCGCTCAGTCGTACATCCCATCGTCTCGAATATCTTCTCCACATCGGTGCACCACCTCTCAGCTACTGTCGGGTCTGGCTCACCCTGAAAACGCAGGGGATCGAGTCGTCGAAACTCATGAAGGAGGGGGTTCGCGCGCTCCTACTCTGCCTGGGCTGGTGAAATGACTGGGTTCCTGCCCTGCCCCTGGAGTGCAACCGTCACAGCCTATAACATCTACTGTAACTGGGAGGCACTTACGAATACGGTCGGGTCCACACCGGTCTCTGGTGGAGGAGCTGCATCCATAGGCTGGGCAGTAGGAATCTCTGGTGGTGGAACGGGCATCGTAGGTGGTAGGGCGGGAGCTGCAGGTGGTGGAGCGGGAGTCTCAGGTGGTGGTGCGGGAGTCGATCGGGTCACTCTCCTAGGCATCTTATCCTACAGGAAATAGTAAAGGCACCTATCAACTTCAAAACTCTCGAAGGCATGCACGTTAAGGATCTGTAACGGAAGATAGCTAAGCTATCCGAACTTCGGGACTTAGTCACTCTAAACTCATAGCAGACATGTAATGTTATTCTCAAGTTATGCTCTGATACCAACTTATAATACAACTATTTAGAAAAAAGGTTTTGAAATAATAAAGATAAAAGACTAAGGACACAGGAATCTGACCACCTATAACAACCTTAATATTAATTTACTTGATTCAACAATAACTCATTTGGAATCGAAGTCCTATCATATCCAATCGGATGATGGAGAAATTAAAATAAAATTTGAACTTTTCCTTAGTTTGGTTTCTAAATATCCTTCTAATTACAATGATTATATGAAATTCAATCATCCACCATGCCTATAGACGATTGTGAACAACGACTTGTATAGATCACACAATTCCAAAGCCAATAAGGGCCTGTTTGGCTGGGCACATTGGTTGGGATTGAAAGGGATTGGAGACATGGGATCCTGATCCCGAGATATAGCAATCCCATGGATCTTAAGACAATTCACTGATATCATCATCATTACCTTTAAATCCCATATAATCTAACCTAATCCCTTCAAAATTGCCCATGATGTGTTTGGTTTGAGGGATTGGAAGGTTTAATTCCAGGATTGGTCGGGCGTGCTAAACAGACCAGATATAGCAATCCCGGGATATAGCAATCCCATAACTCTTACACCAATCCACCGACGCAGCTATCATTACCTTGAAATCCATGCAATCTACTATAATACCATCTAATCTCATACAATCTGCCTGGCCAAATATGCCCTAAGATCATATCAAAAGCTTTCACAGCATCTACTATAATTTTAGTCACAATAAACCATAGAAAACTGAAAATATATCTTTATTTAAACTAAAACTTAATGAAAGTTCAACATATACTTGAATCAAAGTAAAACTAAACATAAAAATAAACTATAGGTTTTATCCCTTAGCCTTAACTAAGAGATTAACCTAACAAGACTAACATCTTAGAAGAAAAACAAAAAGATCAACTAGATCCAGTTAAGAAATTAAAGTAGAAGAACGTTGTGGGTGCTCCACCTTGGCCTTCTGTAACGCCCTGTATTTTTGAAACCCAGATATATGACTCGTTTTCCCAAAAACCCGAGTGTTAACCTTTAGAGAGCCAAATTCCACGTATATTTTTTTCTTTTCTTTTCTTATTTTCTTTTTCAGAGTGAGCATTTAGGCGGAATAGGAACAAATCAAGAATAAAAGAAATTTTTATAAACATTCAAAATATACGAGCGGTTGCCCAAATGACTTATACAAACCAATGTCTCTTTGTTAACAAATATAAGGAATACATAATTTAATACATGAGAAATAATAAAATGCATATAAATTTAAGCTATAAGATCATATAGGTTCTCTTGACAGATACGGCTATGCATCCCTGACAATCGTACCCTGCACCTCATTGATCTAATCATGAATATCATTTAAGCCACATGTGCTACCGGTACAGTTATATATTCGATAAATGAGTAGCCAACTCAGTGTGAATTTTCTTCAAGATTACACATCATCGCATTAGTTAAGTATAGTTGTAAATAAAAAGACATTCAAAATAATACACGACGCAGTCTTATTAAATCATGGATGCATGAGTGCACATCAACTAGGGATGCTCATCCAGTTGGCTTTTAAGCAAAACCTGAGCATGTGGTTGGTCACCAGTGAAAGTACATCTCTTACATGCGCAGTGCCAAACTCATCAAAAGTTGGTCGATAGTCGATGGTCTGGGAGCTAGCAAAATGATACCACAACTAAAGCCTGAAGGCACATGCTATAGTATCCAGAATTAACCACCCATTATCGTTTGTATGCTATGAATGCATAATTTTCCCAACCATTATTATTCCATTTACAACCAGCCAGTTTAAGAAAGCTCAAAGGTCACTATGGGGGGCTCATCACCCAGCGTAGGCCGACAGCTCAGGCATAGTCTCCCATTCCTACATCCCTAACTCATGAGACTCCAACATTGGAATGTTTAATGGTACATCATCGACTAGTAGCCAATCATAGTTTGTCAAGAGAAACTTACCATTGCATGGTTGTACAAAAATAATACATTGAACCCACATAGGGAAAATACCAAAACTAAGCCACCCAGGGCAAATATCAAAACTAGGCCACATAAGACAAATACCAAATCGAAGCCACATAGGGCAAATATCAAATTAAATATGATAAAAAAAAAAGACCATCCTCAAACGCCACTTAGATACAACAACTCATGGATGGTAGGCCCACATCAATATTCCGTTTTAATCCATCATTCAAGTAACCACTAAGTCGAAGGTCCATTATAATCATGATCAATCAAGTTACATCCCAAGTCTGGATGTACATCTATAAGTGGGGTTTCCCCATGATGTGCCAATTCAAGTTTCACAAGCAATCCATGAGCATGAGAAAATATACAAGTGCAACATATAGATGTTCATGCAGGATAAATATTAAACACATAATCTAGAATTTAATTCCAACAACTGGTACAAATAATTATGAGATAGAGATATCAATTATCAACCAAAATTAAAGCATAAACTATCACTTAAGCTAGTGGGAAAATGAAAAGCTCAAGGGAAAGAAATCACCACCTCACGAGTCAATTCACCAACTGATGTCACTAGGAAGTGTGCATGCCCTTAGCGTCGAATCCTACCACAAATTACAAAATTTTTATGGTTAGATCCAAGTTTTACACACTAGTTTTAGTTAAAGTTCTAACCTAATGTAACATCTCAAAAAAATCTGTATAAAGACCCGAGTACCACCTCAGGAAAAAATCGCTACGGACCGAATCATTTAGAAATTAGATGAAAATTAACTAAGTGCTAAACTAAATCATCTGTGGAATTAGCTTGAATCACTTTCAATGCATATTGCATGAGCCAAAACTAATAGAATCACTAATGCTATATTACCTAGAAACCTAGGATCAATCTCAAAACCCAGTTGCTCTCGAGAGCATCACGAAACTCCGTATCGGACTTGACCCGTGCATCGAAAATTCACTCACCGTGAAACTATACAGTTATGACCGCCTTACTGGGCTTGACAAGCATCTTGAAAATCAAGTCCTAATAATATCTAAAAACATACAACTTGAGCCTGAAGCGAAGTGTGTGAGAAACACGAATACCTTTAGAAAATGAACTGAAACTTAAGTGAATTGAGCCGTTCGCTTGCAGAGTAAATTTAAGATTTTAGACCATCAGATTCTAACCCAACTACACCCTTGGATCAGGAAAAATTTCTAAGACATGTCAGTGAACTTGTGGCCCTGATCGAGTACCGATGACCGTTGAACTGAAACAGGTCCTCCACGGTCTAGCCATTGATCCGATCGGACTAAAGTCTTAACCTAACCTAGATCCAATGTCAGAGAACTTTTCCTACACTGTATGTGAGAAATGGGCTTCTACATGAACTCCGTTAGACTGAAATAGCCACTCTTTGGTTATAACCTAAGTATACCATGACCCTGGGGCCTTTTTCATCAGTTCTGAGCCTATATAAAGACCTAAACCCACCCTTCTCTCATTCTATACGAATTTCCTAGACCTATGAGAGAGGAGAGAAAAAGAGAAGGAAAGAGGGAGGAGAAGAGCGAGAAAGTGTGAGATTGTTTGTAACGCCCGAGAAAAATCCATACTTGGACTCGAGTACCAACTCGACCCGAAATTGCGTAGAATTAATTCCTTTAGAAAGTAAGTCTAAGTTAGCTAGCGCAACGCTAGAGTAGCTGGAAAATAGTCCCTGATCACTTTAAATACGTTCTACAAGACCCAAATCGAGTAGAACTAATGACTCTATAATACTCTATAACCTCGGATCAAACTCTAAGCCGGTTTGTTCTCTGGACCACTTTGAAATTTTGTATTAGATCTAGACCGCGCGTCGAAAGTCCGATACCTCCTATCTTAGACCGTTAGAACCGTCTAGCTGGACTTGACAATCATTTTAAAAATCAAGTCCAACCGATAATCACAGGCTATTTCATTGAGCCCGGACTGAAGAGAGTGCGAATAGGGACAGATTTGGAATTTGAAATTTAAATCTGGCACACGACTTGACGTGTCAGTATTAAGCGTTCTGACCGTCAGAATTCAGCCAGATTACACCCTCGGATCAGAAAAAATTTCTATTTCATATCATGAGACTTGCAGCCCTGATCTACGTGCGGTGACCGCTGAATTGAAACTGGTCCGCCACGCGCAATCTGCGAACCCTGCCGGACTGAAAACTTCCGCTTGCTTTTATCACTGGATCTGGAGTATGAATTGCAGTTTTGGTATACTTTTACTCATGTGAATGCTTTAACTCAGGAAACATTGAATCATAATCATTTTGTTACATAAGTGACGGTCTGGAACTCGGGAGTCGAGTTTATACACGACCCTCGATTTTCAGGGTGTTACAAGTTGGTCTCAGAGCGTGAATAAAGGTATACTGGGCCTGGGTTATGGTCACGCGATGTACGCTATCACTTCCTTTGACTTAGGTGGGTGCGAGAAGGGTCTAGAAACATTTCTAAGATCGCAGATTCGCCAATAGGCGAAGTCTATTTATTTCGATTGCGTGATCGAGTCCGTAACGCATCTAGGGTCGCGTGAAGCAACCCGAATAGCTCATAGGTTGTATGTGAGTGGGTTGAGACGTTCTTTAAATGATTCTAAACCTGTAAATGTGAATCCTTGGGCCGTGGGACAACCACGACTCCTGTATTCAATCGCCAGGGCTTAAAAACCCCGTTTCACCAAAAATTTTCAAAATTTTTCCTCTCACCATTCCAATCTTCAATTATTTCTTATCCTTTTCATGTTAAGTATCAATCTTAATGTGAAAATAACATAAAATCATACTTTCACAAAATTTTACAGTGAATAGAAAATTTTATGAAAAATGGCCATAAGGACATTCTAACTTCACTTTATATAGCAAATAATGGGCTAGATGGATGTACTAGCTCCTTCTACCCCAAAATCATATGCTGCATGATAGGGTTTTGTATTCGGGATTGCAGAATGGCCCCAGAAAGCTCTGAAATCATGTTTGGGCCTATATAGGTCAAAATACAATGAACCAAGGTGGGGCCCATAGTTATTTGGGTCCCTGGACTATGGAGGACCAAACACATGTGGTCCCATCACCCTACTAGGGAGATGGTCGGTGATGCCATCGCCGATCCGGTGATGCATCGCCGACCACCATCGCCCATTTGATGTGTGCTTTGTTATGTGAGGGTGTTTTGGGTAATACACCCCCCAGGTGTGGTTCATGTGTAGAAAACCCCAAAATGAGGCATTTTCTTCACAAACAGCCCTTCCCATAGCTCCATTCTCATTTTTCAGCTGCTATCTCCAAAATTCGTGTTTCCAAACCACCCCTAAATCCATCCTTGACCAAAAACGACCACTCTCCATCATTCTATTTCGGTTTGCAGCCATCCCTCTAACAGATTTCATCTTTTGGAGCTCTAAAAACCTCCAAATTGAGCTAAAATTGTGAGGTGCTCCATTCCCCTTTTTCATTTTCATTTCTCCTTGAAAATACATCCTAGGGAAGCTTGAAGCATCCCTCTACAACACCTAGATCTCTCTTTTTCAGTTTGGGCAGCCATTTCTTGGCATTTTCTCCATTTTTCATGGCTTTTGTTGAAGCCATTTTAGGCCTTTTGTCACTCTCCACCATCCTATCTTTGATGGGTAAAAGAAAAATCGCAGCGGATGAGGCTGGGCCAAGTCACCCTGCTCAATCAAGAAGGCCACGGGGTGGTGCCGCAAGTTCAAGCACCTCCGCAGGTCCAACCACAACCCGAGAGTTCCATACAAAGCGAGATTTGGATCCCCATACTCAACTTGGACGAGTGATTCTAGCAGAGATGCCTCACGGCCAATACACTGATTGTAAAGTGTTGTTTAAGGCGGACGTGGAAGGACGACTGTTCGGTAAATTTTTGTTGTTCGAGCGCATTGAAGCTGCGTATTGGGGTCCGATCTTTGAAGCTCGCTCTTGTGCTAATGTGAGCACCGTTCGTGCCTTCTACGCTCGTATCCAGAATCCTAACTTAGAGCTATTGCAGTTCAAAATTCCTTTTGGTAGGGACAGGATGACTACGATCGATGTGCGGCTAATTGCGCGACTTCTGAACGTGCCTCTTAGTGATGTTCATCCTAGTGAGAAGAATCTGAGGAGTAGGCGTGAGCGAGATCGCCGTACCAGGTTCCTAGCGGTAAGTTGGTTTCATGGCAGCCTAATAATAGCCTCAAGGTGACTTATATGTCTGATGATTTGTGCCTGCTGCACCATATCTGCACGTTCAATGTGTATCCCAGGTCAAAAAATTGCATTGAGTGTACGCGCCTTATGGTTGATTTCTTGTATCTGGTGGCCCAGGGAGAGAATGTGTGTATGGCCACTTTCATCTTGTGACAGATAATCCTCATAGCGAGTTAAGAAGAACGTCCAAATCTCTTCCTTTTGGCCGACTGATATGCAAGATCGCACTTGAGTTTGCTTACAGACTTGGGCTGAAATTGTCAGTTCCGATTCATAGCATTGATGAGCCGACTATGGTCAAGATGAAGATTGAGTCTCAGTACCGTGAGAATCAGCTTGAGGAGGATAGTGAGGATGACTTTGATGATGAGGAGGATGCAAGTGAGGGAGAACCTGGAGCAGAAGTTCAGGAAGAGGCAGAAGAGGAGGCTCAGGATACAGATGAGAGCCCTCCTCCTTCTGCTCGAGCCACTGGTGATGATCATATCGCCCGAATTGAGGAGAGCCAGATCGCCTTGCGAAGGGAAGTTCAGGAACTTCGTTCTAAAGTCGAGGATGCCAAGGCCGTTACGAAGAGAAAATTCGGTAAGGTGACTCATACCTTGAAGGCGATCCTATGCTGCTTGCAGGATAAGGGTGCTCCTCCTCCGTCACCCGACTCAGACTAGCGATGAGATCTTTGATGTTGTTGATAGTAGTTAGTTGTTTCCTGCTTTATGTTGTATAAGCCTGTTAAGGCTAATAGTTTACTTATGTTGCTGTTGTATCTTTAACTGCTTTAGTTCCCATGTATTTCCTATCATGATGCTTGTAAGGAGATATCCCTTGTATTGTGACAATTTTGATTAAATGAAATGCATGGAATGCCTTTGACTCCTTGTGTGAATGATTGCGGTGTATTTGTGCTATTGAGACTGACAAGGTTGCGCCTTATTTTGAATATAGGGAATGCCGCCTAAGGCTACGCGGAGCACGGCTCGACTTGCATTGAGTGAGCCTATGGATCAGGCTCCTTTGCAGTCTGATACCCATGCAGACCGTGCTGTGGGCCTGATTCCTGAGACAGTGCGTGCGTCTCAGCCTACTGCTGGTCTATAGTTGGACCACCGCCGTTCACACCGCCAGTCAGAGAGCCTTACCGTGCGTCTACTTCGACGCAGCACACGTCACAGCCTGTTCCACCTCCTGACAGATTTGAGCAGATGATGGCTATGATGCAGCAGCAGCAGCAGCTTCTGACTACTATTGTGGGGACACTAGCCTAGGGTGGGGGTGTGACTCCACCTGCACCACCTGCGCATCCAGCTGAGGATGCTGATACTTATGCCCAGGATGAGGGCATGGCTCATCCTGTACCACCTGCTTATCCTGTGGGGAATGCCACAGATACACGGGGCTTGTTAGAGCGATTCCAACGCTTACGGCCTCCCACTTTTACGGGTTCTCATAGACCCGAGGAGGCTGAGTATTGGCTCGACCGTGTGTCGAAGATATTGCGGATGCTTCATTGCACAGAGGCCGAGCAGGTAGAGTTGGCTACGTTCCTGTTTGAGAGAGAAGCCAGCTTGTGGTGGGACAGCGTATTGCGGACCGTTGCCGCCGACTTTATATGGACATGGGCAGCGTTTGAGTTCTGCTTCCACGAGAAGTATTATCCCCAGACGTACAGGCATGACCGGGAGAATGAGTTTCTCCGCCTCAGACAGGGAGCCATGACAGTCACGGAGTATGAGCATCGGTTCACGGAGTTGGGCAGATACGTCCCGACTATTTTGGCTGATGAGCAGATGCGCATACGGCACTTTTCGGAGGGTTTGCGACCGGATATTCAGTCGAAGATGTGCTGCGTGAGCATTCACTCCTTTGTAGAGTTGATTCACATGTCTATGCGGGCAGAGCAGGATGTGGATCGACTTGCGCGATCTCGTGGCCCTGTTGCTCCTAGGCCACGACCAGAGATGCAGGACAGGCCCTTTGCGGGCAAGAGGTCTCGCGTCGACCCTCCTCGGGCTATAGCGCCAGCACCACCATTTCGGCGCCCCGAGTTATCATGTACATACTGCGGGAGGACAGGCCATTCGGCTCAGAGTTATTTTACTCGGATGCTGGATAGTGGGTCGAATGCAGAAGATCGACCGTGCACGTCCACAGGCGATATTAGTACCACCTATACCGTTGGCTCCTACGCACCCTTCTTTCAGACCTTCAGTATTGCAGATCAGACAACCTCCACGGCCCATGACACAGCGGCCGAACCGGCCACAGCAGGCACGGGTTCATGCCTTGACAGCTGAGGCAGCTGCGACACCGACTTCTCAGCATTCGGCCTTCGAGGTCACTGCCCATATTGGAGGTATTCCTATTCTCGTGATGGTGGACACTGGATCCACGATTTCTTTGATATCACGTGCCATAGTCAGACGCATTGGGTTACAGACTATTATTATGAATAGGGTGCGAGTCCTTGCAGCTCATGGGGATTATTCAGATGTCACCCAGATGTGTGAGGGTTGTTTGGTGGATCTGGGAGGCAAGACGATGGCTATTAATCTTGTCGTCGACCCCTCTCTTGTTTATCTCGACGTCATTCTTGGCATGGATTGGTTGACTACAACGAGGGCCGAGATTGACTGCGAGACTCGTATAGTGACTGTGTACGAGCCAGAGGGTGCATCCTTCACATTTTCAGTGCGGGTAAATCTCCCTTTCAGCATACTTAGTTACACTACTTTGCTGCGAGACGCTAGTGCCCAGATACTTGGGCAGTTGTTTGCGAGTTTGGGGATCTGTTCAAGAAGATCCCTGGTTTGCCGCCCCGACGAGAGATCGATTTCACTATCGATCTAGTTCCTGGTTCCTCGCCCGTCTCACTGCCGACGTATCGCATGGCACCGTGTGAGATGGAGGAGTTGAGGATGCAGATTGATGGTTTGCTAGAGCTTGGCCTAATACGGCCTAGTGTGTCTCCTTGGGGAGCACCAGTTCTGTTCATAAGGAAGAAGGATGGTTCGATGCGATTATGTATTGATTATCGCAGGCTGAACCAGATCACGTGAAGAACAAGTACCCTTTATCCAGGATCGATGACTTGTTTGATCAGTTGAGAGGAGCGCAGTACTTCTCGAAGATTGATCTTCAGTCAGGATATCATCAGTTGCGCGTCAGGGATGAGGACGTGCAAAAGACAGCATTCAGGACCAGTTTTGGCCACTATGAGTTCCTCGTGATGTCGTTCGGTCTTACGAACGCACCAGCCGTGTTCATGGATCTGATGAACCGGGTATTTCAGCCTTTCCTCTATCGATTTGTCATTGTATTCATTGACGACATTTTGGTGTACTCCAGGAGTCGAGGGGAGCATGAGGAGCACTTGCGTTTGGTCCTAGATACGCTTAGACAGCATCAGTTGTTCGTATAGTACAAGAAGTGCGACTTCTGGAAGCAGGAAGTGAAGTTCCTGGGACACGTGGTGTCCAAGGATGGCATGGCAGTTGACCTGTCTAAGTTAGCTACGGTTCAGGACTGGGAGCAGCCTGGTTCTGTCACTGAGGTGAGGAGTTTCTTGGGTCTCGCTAGCTACTATCGGCACTTCATTCAGGATTTTTCGAAGATCGCGAGACCTTTGTCTCAGTTGACACGGAAGGACGTGAAGTTCACCTGGAATGACGAGGCAGAGTCAGCTTTTCAGGAGCTGAAGGACAGACTTACTTCCGCCCCTATGTTAGTATTGCCAGAGCAAGGGGTTAGATACACTATATACACTGACGCGTCTAGCGTTGGTTTGGGTTGTGTCCTTATGCAGAGGGATAGGATAATTTCGTATGCGTCGAGACAATTAAGGAAGCACGAGGAGAATTACCCTACACACGACTTAGAGTTGGCAGCCGTCATATTCGCACTGAGACTCTGGAGACATTACCTCTACGGAGAGGAGTTCGAGCTCTTTTGCGACCACAAGAACCTCAAGTACATATTCACGCAGCGAGACTTGAATATGAGACAGCGGCGATGGATGGAGACATTGAAGGACTTCAATTTTGAAGTCTCTTACCATCCTGGGAAGGCAAACCTTTTGGCTGACGCGTTGAGCCGCAAGAAGGCGATAAAGTTTGCGGCTCCGCTGATGGTTGCTGAGTGGGATATGGTTGAGTTTTTGCGAGACTTTGAGCAGAAACTCACCGTAGAGGAGCCGTATGAGTACATCGCACATGTACAGGTGCGATCTCAGATCGATGACCGGGTCATCGAGGCGCAGAGGGATGATGCGCATCTGACTGAGCTTCGAGGGCAGGCCAGTGATGATGCTGACGCCAAGTGGCGAGTTGGTATGGATGGGGGCTTACGTTATCGTGGCCGCCTATGCATCCCAGATATCCCTGACTTGAGACGAGAGATTCTCGAGGCTGCGCACTGTACTAGACTCGCAATGCATCCAGGAAGTACGAAGATGTATCGCGACGTGAAGAGGACATATTGGTGGGAAGGTATGAAGACCCATATAGCTGAGTTCGTGTCCCGTTGTCTCACTTGTCAGCAGGTGAAGGCAGAGCATCGCCGACCACCTAGACTTTTACAGCCTATGCTGATCGCAGAGTGGAAGTGGGATTTCATTTCCATGGACTTCATTTCAGGGCTGCCGAAGACGAGGAAGGGACATAATTCCATTTGGGTGATCGTCGACCGTCTGACGAAGTCGGCGCACTTCCTACCGATCAGAGTTACGAACTTTGCAGAAGAGCTGGCTAGACTATATCAGGGAGATTGTGCGTCTGCATGGAGTTCCATTGGAGATCGTGTCGGACAGAGACACGCGGTTCACTTCTATTTTTTGGACTCGCATTCAGGAGGCTATGGGTGTGAAGTTGAAGTTCAGTACTGCCTTCCACCCACAGACAGACGGACAGACAGAGCGGGTGAACCAGATCTTAGAGGACATGTTGCGATCTTGCGCATTGGACTTCAAGGACAGTTGGGATGATTGTCTTGCATATGCGGAGTTTGCGTACAACAACAGTTTTCAGGCGAGTATCGGTATGGCACCTTACGAGGAGCTGTATGGGCGACCTTGTCGCGCACCGCATTGTTGGGATGAGGTCGGTGAGCTTAGCTTGATTGGCCCAGAGTTAGTGTAGGCGACGTCAGAGAAGATTGATATCATTAGACGTCGGCTTCTCACAGCACAGAGCAGACAGAAGAGTTATGCCGATACGAGACGGAGGCCGCTGGAGTTCACAGTTGGGGATCATGTATTCTTGCGAGTTTCCCCTATGAAGGGAGTCCTTCGGTTCGGGAAGAAGGGGAAGTTGGCACCGCGATTCATTGGTCCATTCCAGATCCTCGATTGTGTGGGAGCAGCGGCTTACCGATTGGCTTTACCCACGCTTCTCGCGAGCGTTCACAACGTATTTCATGTTTCTATGCTGAAGAAGTACGTTGCTGATCCTTCCCATATCATCAGATGGGAGCAGGTGTAGTTAGGAGAGGATGTTACATATATCCTGCGACCGACACGTATCCTAGACAGGAAGGACCAGGTACTGCGTAGCAAGGTGATTCCCCTTGTGAAGATATTTTGGACGCATCACTTTGAGGAGAGGCTACCTGGGAGACAGAAGCCGAGATCAGAAAGAACTACCCACAGCTTCTCGAGGAGTACAAAAAGGTGTAAATTTCGAGGACAAAATTATTTGTTAAGGGGGGTAGATTGTAACGCCCGGGAAAAATTCGTACTTGGACTCGAGTACCAACTCGACCCGAAATTACGTAGAATTAATTCCTTTAGAAAGTAAGTATAAGTTAGCTAGCGCAACGCTAGAGTAGCTGGGAAATAGTCCCTGATCACTTTAAATACGTTCTACAAGACCCAAATCGAGTAGAACTAATGACTCTATAATACTCTATAACCTCGAATCAAACTCTAAGCCGATTTGTTCTCTGGACCACTTTGAAATTTTGTATTGGATGTAGACCGCGTCGAAAGTCCGATACCTCCTATCTTAGACCGTTAGAACCGTCTAGCTGGACTTGACAATCATTTCGAAAATCAAGTCCAACCGATAATCACAGGCTATTTCATTGAGCCCGGACTGAAGAGAGTGCGAATAGGGACAGATTTGGAATTTAAAATTTAAATCTGGCACACGATTCAACATGTCAGTATTAAGCGTTCTGACCGTCAGAATTCAGCCAGATTACACCATCGGATCAGAAAAAATTTCTATTTCATATCATGAGACTTCCAGCCCTGATCTACGTGCGGTGACCGCTGAACTGAAACTGGTCCGCCACGCGCGATCTGCGAACCCTGCCGGACTGAAAACTTGATGCGTGCTGGATCCGGTACGCATGAGCTTAAGTCCGATCGCATTCGGCCAGGGGACCACCAGAAATCATCTTTTAGATCGAAATAGCCCCGATTTAGATATGCCCTAAGTAAACTTTGTACCTAGGCCTATTTTGGGCATTTTTAAGCTTATAAAAGGGGTTGAAACCCTCACTCCTCTCTCCCATCCGAATTTGAGAGAAACCCTAGATTAGGAGAGAGGAAAGGTGAGAGTTTGTGAGAGAGAGTGGGAGTGAAATTTCCTGCCTTTATGCCGCCTGTTGCACGTGCTGTAGCAACACCCTCCGATCACCTGGCCGGTGATTCCTCCGCGTTTTCAGGTAAGAAATAACCCTAGAAGTTGCTGATTTGAGATTTACTGGGATTCATATCATGTTAGCTGACGTAACTCGAAAATTAGGTTCTCTTATCACCGTAGACAAAGCGTATACGCTCCGTTCGAATTTACACATCCATAAGAGACAAGGTGCGGATTGTAGACGCTTTGATTGACTGTTTCCAAAGCTTTCAATGTCGTTTAATAGTAGATTATTGACGGCATCGCCATTTGACATGTACAACATGCTATCCGTTTCCTGTTTCGTAAATCAACGAAGAATATGAGTTTAGGGCATTTTAGTCATTTGTAGGAAGTGCTGATTTCATTCATATTTTGCTGATGTAATTGACATGGTTTGTTGTCGCATTAGAATATTAGGAATACGTGCATAATTAGTTTGACGAAGAGATTCGCCTAATTGCGCACTTCGGGTCGACATACTATATGTAGACTTAAGTGTGTAGTGTATGTGTTTGTATAAATGCTTGTATTAGTATGTATTGAATTAAATGATGTTATGAATTAGTTTGAGATTGATTTCTCAATTAATATGCTGACATAAATGATTTCCTACATGTTGACTATATGCATGATTTCATTATATGCATGAAATGTATGTGCTTGAAGATTTACTTAAGTTGTATGTTATAACATGTGTTAACATGCTCACATAGTTGTATTTCAATTCCAATACTCTCATATGATTTGCTGATGTGATTCCATAATTGTTTGGGACTATACTTAGTCCAGTCAGTCGGTAACCGAGCGAATTCGTGGTCGGCTTATCTTGGCCACGAACGACGCGTCGATGAACGCGAGTCGTGTTTTAGTGTTGGCGGCAGTGGTTAGGCCACCCAAAGTGTTTTACACACTTCATGTCGTTCGACTTGAGATGCGATCGCGCTAGTCGAGCCCGTCAAGTAACCCGACTGGCCGATGTATGTTCACCCTGCATGAGTCATAACTGCTTGAACCTAGGGTACTGAACTTACCATTGTAAACCCTGTTAACCATGGTACCTTGATCCACGAAGACTCATGAGCCGGGCATGGTGGTATGGGACACCGTGGTCGAGCTGTCGGCCTACGCTGGGGCCACAAACCTCCCCGTAGTGACCAGTGAGCACCTAGTCTCGTGAGCAGATTATGGTGATATGGGACACTATATTCTTGCTGTCGGCCTACACTGATCAGGCGACGAGTCCTTTGTAGTGACCGCGAGCGTATTCTGAGTCTACGGGAGGCGACGACCCTTAAGTAGCAGTAGAATACAGTAGGCCTGTATTGATAAGGTGATGGGGGAGCGGTGCAACGAGTGTGAGCAACAGCCCTGACAGCCCTTTCAGCGACCTACAAAATATACATCGTATGAGATTACTAGGAGTGACGACCCTAGACAGGATCTGTGTTGGGATTGATATAAGGGAAGTACCTTAGTTTCCCAATCCTGCTGTTTGAATGGACTAATAATAACTTGGCAATCATATCACCATAACATTGCATGTGCCTGGAAGATGTGGAGCACTGAACGGGATGCACGCATGCCGCAGACGAAGATGGTGCCGTATGAGGGAGAATGTCGGTGAGGGCATCCATCATGTCTTGTCATATTGCATTAACAACAGTATTAGGATTGTCTAATTTACTGCTTTACTATTATCGCATGATTGATTTGTGAACATGTTAATCTTTGCTCTATGATTCCACTGAGTTGATCACTCATTCCCAAGTTACGGGATGGTGTTTGCAACACCCACCAGACCCTGTTTTAGATGCAGGTGATGCTATGATCTAGGAGGCAGAGCCAGACTTTGATGAGGACCAGGACGAGTTCTCATACATGCAGTACCATAATGGCTTTGCTTAGGTGACCTGGGTTGACGGGACTTCATAGTGGGACTCTTTTGGACATTTATTTTTGTCATTTACATGAATATGAGACTCAGTGATGTATTCATACTTTAGTGACAGTCGAGATCTACTTTATTTTTCCATACAGTGATATATATATTGTTTAGTCTTCCGCTTGCTTTTATCACTGGATCTGGAGTATGAATTGCAGTTTTGGTATACTTTTACTCATGTGAATGCTTTAACTCAGACAACATTGAATCATAATCATTTTGTTGCATAAGTGACGGTCTGGAACTTGGGAGTTGAGTTTATACATGACCCCCGATTTTTAGGGTGTTACATTGTTGCTGGGCTTCGATCCCACCATTCCATGTACCGAATCATCCTTCCTGTACAGCTATTTCAGTGATTTCGACTCCATTCTTGGGTAAGAAATCCTAACCCTAATCTGTTCTAGAGGTCCAAATAGAGTAAGTGATGAAATAGTTAACCTATTTCATGTTATAGGTTGTTGTTGTACCATAGACAGAGATGTAGTGTTGAAATTGAGTTTGATACGAGTATATCGGTGAAATGTGCAGACTATAAATATTTAGGTTATGGTTTTCAAGGCTTTCAATGTCAGTTAATGATTTATGACTAACTTGATTGCTATCGCATATGCTTAGATACGACGTTTTCGTGTATTACACATATATATATGAACTATGTTAAAAATAATGCATTACATGTGTTTGTTTAAATGTCTGAATGAATATGGAATTATGATTTGTGCTTGCCATGATTGTTGTTTAGGAATACATGATTGTTATACGTTAGGCAACTCCTATGTGGAAGGATTTGTTATAATATGTGATTTTACTAATTTATTACATGTATGTGATATGTGGAGTCTAGGTGTTTGATAAAATGCTTGAATGAGAAAATGCTTGTTGTAATATTTTTAATGAGAGTCTTGAGATAGGATTCTCAATTCCCTTATCTATAGTTACAGTTTTCTTTATGTAACCTATCTTACTACTATATGATTTATGGATGAAATGTCTATGTATGATAACATGTGCACTATTTATTTGTTAAAATGCTCAAATGAGATTTATATTTAGATTGGTTGTCACATGCTGTCTTTGACTATCACATGTAAATGCTATTATGTTTAAGTATGATTGGGACTACTGCATAGTCCAGGAAATTGGTAATGATTTCCGAGTTAGTGTCCGAGGTTGTTTCGCCACACAAGACATGTTCGAGGAATCCGATTTCTGCGCTGCTTGTCGACAATGGTTAGGCCATGTGGAGTGCTTATGCACTCCACGTCGATTAAGTCAACATACGCTCGTAGCAGTCGAGCTTGTCAAGTAACTCGATTGACCATTGTATATTCACCATGTATGGACAATACTGCTTGAATCTAAGGTACCAACTTACCAGTGAAAAGTCTATTTAACCTTCGTACCACGATTTGCTAAGACCCAGAGCTGGGCATGGTGATATGGGACACAGTGGTCGAGCTGTTGGTCTACACTAGGGCGACGAGCCTCCCCGTAGTGTCTAGTGAGCAAACCAAACTCATGAGCCGAATACGGTGGTATGGGACACTGTATTCAAGTTGTCGGCCTGCGCTAAGGTGACGAGCCCTTCCCGTAGTGACCTCGAGTATACACTAGGACTACGCTAAGGTGATGAGCCTTGTCGTAGTGACCTTGAGTATAAAATAGGCCTACGATCAGGTGATGAGCCTCTCGTAGTGACCTCAAGTGTGAATTAAGCCTACGCTGAGGTGATGAGCCTCTCGTAGCAACCTATGGTATAAACTCATGAACTTTCCTTTCGTATGTGATTAACTAGGATTGACGACCCTAGATGGATCATTATTTAGAAAAATGATATAAAGGGAGGTGCCTCAGCTTCCCAAACCTATTGCATGAATGGGTCTAATAAAGGACTGGGCTAACACGACCATACGCCGCATTGCATGTGCCTTTGTCGTAGGAGTTGAGCATAGAGGAAGGGATGTATGCACGATCGTGAGATGATGTCATAGAGGGAGTGCAGGCGAGGGCATGCATCATTAACACATGTCATCCTTGCATTAATCAGAATACCTAGGAATTTTTGTTGTATTACTTTATCATTACTGCTTGACTGAATTAATAACATGTTAACCTTTGCCTTCTAGCTCCACTGAGTTGATCACTTACTCCCACTCTAAGACGGTATTTTAAAACATCAACTAGACTCTATTGTAGTTTCAAGTGATGATGAGGCTTACGAGATGGAGCCTATCTTTTATGATGACGAGGAGGAGTTCTCTTACATGCAACTCTCTGGCGGGTCTATATAGACCTAGAGTTGCATATCGAGGCTACAGGGATATGAATAGATGACATTACATTTTACAATTTTGTATATTTTACAATCATACATGTAACTATTTAACCTAGTGACATGTTCATACTCTAGGAACTTATAACCACTTATATGCTTTATATATCTATCACAGTCTTCCGCTTACATAATTTAACTCTCTAAAGTATGATATGCTGTGTTGGTATAATCTCACTCATGTTTAATGCACTAATATGGACAATATTTAATCATCCTTATCTATGTTGCATAAGTGATGCGTTGAAACTCGAGGTTGAACTTATGCTCGACCCCCGATTTTCAGGGCATTACACTTAAGGTTTGGATCACTTGGGTTTAGGGTTTCACTTTAGAGTCTAGGTCTAGTCTTAGATCTTAGGATTTGAACTCTAGCTGATATACAATTAATTACAATGTTAATTTAATAATTACAAGATAATTATTAACATTAATGATATAACTAATATTAGGTAATACGGTAATCATAATCATTGTGATGGTGATAACTAGTACAATCTACTATCAATGATAATATTTAAGAATAGTAAATAAAATACTAATGCCCAAGACTAGTATGAGTAATCAACTTACAACCAATCATGCTTAATAGCCACAATCTCATTGTAATACAAATGATAATAATAAACCAAAATAATCTACTTTGGGGAGGAAAGTTGACTTACGTTAGTCAACCTAACATCTCGAGTTGGTGTGCTTTAATGTGGCTTAGAGACGAACCTCGACTCTTGACTCGAACCAAACTCAACAACAACTCACCTCCACACTCTTCTTTCCCTTCTTTTCTCTCTTCTTCTCTAATCGTCCAACTACCCAGCTGGTGACCCAAACCCAACTCAGACTCAATGTGTTGAGTCTACATGACCTGAAAATAGCCCAGACCCCAGCTCCCTCTCTCTTTCTCTCTTTTTCCTCACCTCTCTCTCTCTCTCTCTCTCTCTCTCTCTCTCTCTTCATCTCCTGCATGTCCAGCGAGGTTACCAGGCCCAAAACTCACCCAACAACTTGCCCCAATTTAAGTATAGTGAGTCAGCAGCGAGTTGACAGTTTAACACTATCTCAAACCAAGTCGACTGAGTGACTCTCCCTCCACCTTCTTCTCTTCTTCTTCTTTCTCTTTTCTTCCTGCTTCTCCTCTCCCTAGACTTCTGAAAAGTTTGGACTAGAATAGACCAAACAACTTAGCCGAGTCAAGTCCAGTTGAATCTGTAACATCTTGGAAAAATTTGTACAAAAACCCGAGTACCACCTCTAGTAGAAATCTTTTAGAACCAAATCCTTTAGAAATTTAACGTGTATTAACTAGCGCTAAACTAGATTAGTTGTGAAATTAGCAGTAACCACTTTAAATACGATCTGCAAGACTCAAAACCTATAGAAATGAGAACGCTATATTATCCTGAAATTAAGAAGTAAACTCTAAACCCAGTTGCTCTCAGGAGCATTCGAAAACCTCGTAACGGACCTAGACTGCACGTCGAAAGTCCGATAACGATGAACTTAGACAATTATGATTACCTAGTTGGACTTAACTATCACCTCAAAAATTAAGTCCAGATGAGGTCATGAGACCATTTCCTTGAGTCTGGAGTGAAGAGTGTGAGAAATTGAAAGTTTATATGAAATTAAATATGAATTTAAGTAATCTAAGTCGTGTCACTTGCATGCCGATTATAAGCATTCTAACCATTGGTTTTTGACACAAATTCACCCTCAGATCAGGGAAGATTGCTCACATATGTCAATATACTTGTGGCCCTGATCGAGCTTCGGTGACCGTTGAACTGAAACTAGTCCACCATGGTCGATCTGGAAACCCGATCAGACTGAAAACTTAATTTGATCAAGATCCAATAATAGTGAGCTTACGTCCGACCGCATTCAGTAAAAAGACCTCCAGAAACGCTCCATTGGATCAGAATAAGCCCGATTTGGTTATAACCTAAGTATACCATGACCCTGAGACTAATTTCATCAGTTTTGGGCCTATATAAAGGCCTTTAAACCTCTCTCAGATATCCGATATGAATTCCCGAACCCTAGCTAAGAAAGAGAGAGAAAGTGAGAGAAAAGTTGGTGATTCAACTTAGGATTCTTCCCAGCTACTCTATGTGCATAATCCATCGTATTTGAATCGTTCTTCCGATGATCCTAATTCCATTTTTGGGTAAGACAATCAAACCCTAACCTGTTTTAGAGCTTAGAAAAGTCTAAGTGTTGGTATAGCTAACCAGATTCATGTTTTAGGTTAACTATTCACCGTTGACGAAGACTTATCGTCTAAATCATATCCGTTACATATTTTTTAGTTTAAGGTATAGACTACATATGTTTAGGTTATGTTTTTAAGACTTTTAATGTCAGATAATGATTTATTACTGACGTGGATACTATTACACATGCTAAATGCGCTATCTGTTTTGTTTTATGTATATGTATAACCTATGTTGTAAATAGTGTATTTCATGTGTTTGTTGAAATGTTTGTATGCATAAGGAATTTGATGCTATGATTGCCATGATTAATTATCATAGATATATGCCTATTACGTATGTGACAACTCGAAAAAATGATTTTTCCCAATATATAATATGGCCGACATACGTGATGTATGTTGAAAAGCGTAGTCTAAGTGTTTGTATAAATGCCTGAATGAGTTAGTATTTAGTAAAGTGTGATTTATAAGGGTGTTGAGATGTGAAATCTCAATTACTTTGCTTATGTGTATGATTTCCTCCATGAACTGTTTAGCCTATTTATTCATGTTAATTATGTGTATGATTTCCTCCATGTATTGTGTATCCATGTGTCAGTTATAAGTCATAACATGTTCATATGATTGCAGGCTTTAACTTATATATTTATTATTGTGATTGTACATAGTTGGGAGTGTATCACAGTCTAGGTAATCGGTAACAGTCCTTAAACTGGTGGCTGAGGTTGTTTTCACCATGCAAGATGTGTTCAAAAAATGAGAGCCCTCCTACGACTCGAGAGAATGATCCTGATAGGGCTGATAGAGAAGCCCGTATAGTTAGACTTGAGGAGGGCCAGGTTATTCTACGGCAGGATATTATAGATCTGCGGGGCCTCGTGAAGCATAAGTTTAAGAAAGTAACCCGCACTTTGAAGTCTATCCTGTGCTGTCTGCAGGATAAGGGTGCCCCTCCTCCATCGCCAGATTCTGATGAATAGTCCTATATGTAGTCGTTGTTTATTTATTTTGTTGCTTGTTCTTGTGTGTAGCCTTTATAGGCGTAGAAGTTGATATTTGTTTAGTGTTTAGAGCTTAGTGTTTGAAGCTTAGTTATATTAGCTCACATGCTTTCTCTATTGCAATTCATGTAATGTTGCGCTTAATGTATTGTGACAATTTTGTCAAATGAAATGCATGTTGTTTCTTTGGCTTGTGAAGTGAATGCTGTGTGGATGGACTGTATCTATGCTTAATCTCACTGGTTGCACCCTCTGTTGTATGTAGGGGATGTCACCTAAGGGCGAGGACTTCAGCCCGGGCCTCACCTTAATGTGTGTATTCAATCTAAACCGTCCATCCTTTTTCCCAACTCATTTTAGGCGTTGAGCCAAAAAATGAGGTTGATCTGAGTATCTGGTTGTAACACCCCAGATTTTTTCCAACCTGGTATTAGACGTCCTTAGGCAATGGGTCAACTATAACACATTGGTAACCACTTAGAACGCCATTCCAAAGCCAAAGGAATCATTTAGAACCTACTTCTTTAGAAATTTAATGTGAATTAGCCAGCGCTACACTAGATTTTCTGCAAAAATTAGTACCAATAACTTTAAATACGATCTGTAAGACCCAAAACCTATAGAATCATTGATGCTACCTTACCCAAAAATCTAGGATCAATCTCTAAACCTTGTTACTCCCGGGAAGACTTTGAAACTTTGTATTAGATCTAGACCGTGCGTCGAAAGTCCGATAGCGATGAATTTAGACCATTATGACTGCCTAGTTGGACTTGACTATCACTTTGAAAATCAAGCTCAAACGATGCTCTGAGGCGATTTCCTTGAGTCCGAAGTAAAGAGAGTAGGAAAAGGAAGATTTTTAGAAAATAAATTAGAATCTAAAACATTTCACTTGCGCGTTATTTTTAAGCATTCTAACTGTCAGAATTCGACCAAATTTCACCCTCGGATCAGGAAAATTTACCCTTACATGTCCAAGGACTTGTGGCCTTGATCGGAGTTCGGTAACCGTTGAACTGAAACTGGTCTGCCACTATCGATCTGGAAATTCGATTGGACTGAAATCCTAACTGACTAAAGATCCGATGTTAGTGAGCTTAATTCTGACCGCATTTAGTAACAGGACCTCCAGAAGTGCTCCGTTAGATCGGAACAGACCCGATTTGGTTATAAATTAAGTATACCTTGACTTCAAGTCTATTTCCATGAGTTTTTAGCTTATAAAAAGGCCTTAAACCCTCTCCCATTCAGCCCATACGAATTTGAGAGAAACCCTAGGAGAGAGAAGAGAGAAAAGAGAGAGAAAGTGTGAGAGAAGTGGGAGAACCTTCCTGCCGGTCTACATGCTTACCCATCACTTTACGATTGTTATTCCGGTGATTCTGGTTTCGTTCTAGTTAAGAAAACCCTAACCCTAACCTGTTTTAAGGTTCCTATGAGTACAAGTAGCTAAGTAGCTGACTCACCTTGTGTTATAGGTCATCATATCGACGTTGACGGAAGCGTAGAGTACCTATTCAATTCATTACGCTCCTACGGCATAAGGTGCAGATTTCAGACGCTTAGGTTACCATTTTTCAAAGATTTCAATGTCATTTAATGGTAGATTGTTGACAAGAATGCTGTTTCACATGTAAAACATGCCGACCGTTTTCCATTTCGAATACATACGAAGAATATGAGATTTATGGTATTTGTAGGAAATACCGTATACGTATAAATTTTGTTGATATGATTGCCATGAGTATTTTCCATGCATATATGCTAGTTATGGATGTATGATCTATTTGGCAAAAGGATTCGCCCTAATACATGTTTCGGCCAACGTACGCTATGTATGTTATTAAGTGTAGTCTAAGTGTTTGTTGAAATGCCTAAATCAATATGATTTATGCCTGCCATATGTGTTGAATGTAAGAACATGATTGTTGTGTATTAGACATCTCCTTGATATAAGGATCCGTCATATTATATGTTGAAATCAACATACGTCAAGTACGTTGGAGTTGTGTAGTCTAAGTGTTTGTATAAATGCTTGCATGAGTAAGTACTTAGTAAATGGTGTTGTAGACTAGTGTTGAGATAGGATTCTCAACCACGATGACGATGTGTATGATTTCCTCCATGTACGTTGTTGAATTGATTCCTTATATGTGAAATGCTTGTATATGTTTAACTGCGTATGTTGTACCCTATAATATGTTGATAACATGCTTGGATTACTTGATATTTCAATTCTGTCTCTCTCATATGCTTACTGATCCAGATTGCAAGTGTCTGGAAATATGCTAGTCCAGGCAGTCGGTAACAGACTTGAACTCGTGGTTGAATTCTATTCACCCCGTAGGACGTGTTTGAGGAACCTGAGTCGTGTGTTGCTTGTCGACAGTGGTTAGGCCACACGAGGTGCTTATGCACTTCATGTCGATCAACTCAACGGGCGCTCATACTAGTTGAACTCATCTAGTAACCCGATCAGCTCGATGTATGTTAACCATATATGGACGCTACTGCTTGAATCTAAAGTACCAAACTTACTAGTGGAAATCCCGTTAACCATGGTACCTCGATCCACTAAGACTCATGAGTCGGGCATGGTGGTATGGGACACCGTGGTCTAGCTGTCGGCCTATGCTGGGGCCATAAACCTCCCCGTAGTGACCAGTGAGCACCTTAGACTCGTGAGCTGATTGTGGTGGTATGGGACACTACATTCGAGCTGTCGACCTACTCTGATTGGTGACGAGCCCTTTGTAGTGACCTCGAGCGTATTCTGAGTCTACGTGAGGTGACGACCCTTCCGTGGTAATAAGAGTACAACTAGGCCTGTATTGATAAGGTGATGGGGGAGCGGTACAACAAGTGCGTGCAACAGCCCAGACAGCCCTTGCAGCGACCTAGAACCATATCATCATATGAGAATACTAGGAGTGACGACCCTAGACTGGATCATTGTTGGGAATTGATATAAGGGAGGTACCTTAGCTTCCCAATCTTACTATATGAAAAGGACTAATAACAACTCAGTAATCACGTTCATATCGCAATGCATGTGCCTGGAAGATGTGGAGCACTGAGGGAAGAAAGCATGCCGCGGACATAAGATGGTGTCGCATGAGGGAGTATGTTGGTGAGGGCATACATCATGTCATTTCATCCTTGCATTAATCACAATATTTAGGAATGTTTGATTTACTTGCTTTATCATTATCGCTTGATTGATTTGATAACATGTTATTCTTTGCTCTATGATTCCACTGAGTTAGTTACTCACTCCCACGTTACGGGATGGTGTTGTACACACCAACCAGTCCCTATTTTAGTTTCAGATGATGGCGTTGCTTGCAAAGCAGAGCCAGACTTTATGATGATGAGGAGGATTTCCCCTATACGCAGGTTCTGATAGACGGGATTATAGGGTTACTGATTAGATGTTCTTACACTTGTTATCTTGCACTTTTAAATACCCATGTATATTCTTTTTGTTCATTTTTAGAGTATACATGTATTTAGTTAACCTGGTAACATGTTCACACTCTGGAGACTTACAATCAATTATACATTTTTATATATTTACACAGTCTTCCGCTTACGAAATTTAGTTGTCTCTGGAGTATGATATGTTGTTTTGGCTTAATCCATTTCATGTTTTATGCACTATTATGGCTGACATTCAGCCATCATTGAAAATGTTGCATAAGTGATGTTCTGGAACTCGGGAGTGGAGTTTAGCTCGACCCCTGATTTTTGGGATGTTACACTGGTGGGCCATAGTTTTAAAAATAGTATCATTACCGTTAAAATCTACCCATATTTTTCTACACGCCGAAACAGGCCCAATATTGGGCTTGATATGTTGGTTATAGACTATGGGAACCAATGGCTGGGGTGGATCCGTCTGACGCGAGCCCCACGCATGAAAAACCATGGAATTACAGGTCTTCAAAAAAAAAACATAAGCAGCAACCTGCTGCTGCTGCTGCTATTTGAAGTGCCATGGGCAGGCGAGCGGACGCTAGGGCACCCACGGCCCCACTCTAGTGTTTATTTACCATCTAACCCGTCCATATGGTGGGCCCCTACCTTAAGCAGGCCCCACCCAAAAATCAGCCTCATCCAAGGCTCAAGTGTTTCACATCAGAGGAAACAGTGGTGATTTAAGGCCTACCATTAAAACCCATTTTTGGGCCCACAGAAGTTTTGAATCAAGATGAAATTTATTTTTACTCTTCATTTAGGCTTGCGTGGCCTTATGGACAGATTGGATGGCATATAAGTATTATAATGGGCCCCACAGTGATATATGTGTTCACTCTCACTGTCCACTGACAGTGGACGGTTAAACCCCCCTATGTTCTATCCACATTGTCTAGGAGACGGTGTGTGCGCGCGCGCGCGCGTGTGTGTGTGCGTGTGTGTGTGTGTGTGCACGCGTGTGTGTGTGTATGCGTGTTTGTGTGTGTGTGCGTGTGTGTAGATATATATATATATGTATATATATTATTATATTATATATAATATTGTATATATATACTATATATAAATTATATATTATATTATACATAATATATATATGATGGTGGGCCTTCATGTGGACCCCACCATGATGCTTGCGTTGTATCCAAACCATTCAACCATTTTGCAAACTTGACTTTTTGAGACTAAAAATAAGACTAATTTATAGTTCAAGTGGACCCTACCTTGGTTTATGCATGGGGCCTAATAGGTGTGGCCCATTTAATACATATAAGGCCCATGAGATTAGGCCCATTTTGAAATATTTTAAGGCCCATTGTGATGTATTAGGGCCCATGGGTTAAGGCCCATTATGATGTATCAGGGACCATGGGTTAAGGTCCATTATGATGTATTCTAAGGCCATTGATGCGGCCAATTTGATTTATATAAGGTCCATTTTGATGTATTCCAAGGCCCATGGATTATGGCCCATTGTAATGTACATAAGGCCCATTAGTGCGGCCCATGGATGTGGCCTACTTGATGAATAAGGCCCATGTGATACGGCCCATTCAATATATCTAAGGCCCATGGGTCGAGGCCCAATGGGATGTCCTTAGAGTCCATTACAATGTGTGATTTCCCATGGTTCATGTAATGATATTTATGGCGGGCCGTGCCTAGGGAACAATGATGGTTTGACGTCCACATTATAAGTACAATGTTGGTTAAATGTCCACATTATAACTCTCCTTAGGGCCCATTGATAGGCCCATACTCGTTAATATTCATCACTTTATAACATGCTTAGTATAATCTCATAACTCATGCCCATACGCATCATATATATGCTTGATATGAGTAGTGACTGATCATAGCATACGCCATTGGGCAGACCATTTACGGGACTCGTTATGAGACAGAGTGCCCCACATGATCACACAGTACCCACTGGATTGCTGCATGATTTGATGGTGTGATTCATGCATCTCACATATGTGTGACTTGATCACTGCACGCCCTAGCGACATCAGGGCCGTGGCTCCATAGGTACATCATGGATGACAATATTAGATACTGAAAATACTTGGTTCTAGCACTGTGGGCACTTAGGATGTCCTTGGGTAAAAGTTACAGAACCTTTTTAGTACAAGGAGTTACTCCAACATCTAGACCGAGTGGATATATGAGCGCAAGAGTGCCAAATACCAGTAGGTCGCATCTCCTATTGTGTCGTGGTCGGTTGGAAGGGGGTGTAGCCTTAGTTGCCTGAGTGAGGGGGATATAAGCTAGGCTGAGTTTGACCATCTCGCAAATGAGTCTGCTATCGATGAGCCGAGTAAGTATTGGCAGACTACTGGTCAGGCAAATAGTGAGGTCTATTTCACTCACTGGGCTACGCCGTTAGGGAGACGGTAGTCAGTGTGGAGTGTACTATACCCCGGTGATATCTACAAAGGAACTGTACTGATATGTATACTTGATGAGTACCGACTTGCTTGGATTGCATTTCGCATATGACATTCAGCTATGTAAGCCTCGCATTACATCGGTGTGGCCGATGACATTCATGTCTCGCATCCCATGGCCTTGGTATGGTGGATAGCATTCATGCCTTGCATCACACAGCCTTGGTACGGTAGATTATATTCATGGACTTACCGCATACTTTCGTATTACTCTGATATTGTACACTTGGCGTTTGTGTTGCATACACACTTACCCCACCCTCTATGCTTTTGTAAGCTTTTGCACGACCATTAAGTGCAGGTAGTGTTGGACAGCAGTAGCGCTAAGGCAAGAGTGCACATCTGGCTATTTTGGAGTTTTTGATCACCTTGTATTTCCCTTTTCCGCATTATACTTAAAGTTTTTGATATAGTAGATATGTGGTGATGTTATTTTATGACTTGGTTATGCTCCATTACAAAAAAAAATTATTTTAAAAATCCTCCTTGTAGGATCTCAGGATCAAAATCTGGCATATGATTGCCAGGAGCTGAGAATGGGGCACTACGGAGGCTATCGGCACTGGATTCGGTGATTGGGATTCCTATGAATCTAATTTTTAGGTTTGGGGCGTGACAGAAGTTGGTATCAGAGCATAACTTGGATATACCTGAGGATCACATCACATATCTACTATAAATAGGTTCCAAGTCAGAATGACATAATAATTTTCTGACATAGACCCTTAACGTTTATACCTTCGAGAATTCTCAAGGCTTATATGTCCTTGTTCCTTCCTATAGGACGTAATGGTTAGAAGAGCGACCCGAGTGAATCCCGCTCCACCACCTGCGACTCCCGCTCCACCACCTGTGACTCTCACTCTACCACCTGCTACTCCTGCTCCACCACCAGATATTCCTGCCTTCCAGCCTAAGGATGCCACTCCTTTACCTGAGACCGGTGCGGATCCGACCGTACCTATGAGTGCTACTCAGCTACAGCAGATGTTACAGGCGATGACTGCTATTCTTCAGGGGCAGAGTAGGGGTCCCACTATTACACCAGCCGAGGCTGAGTAGGAGCGTACGAGCGCCCTTCTCAAGGACTTCCGACAACACGACCCTTCACTTTTTCGGGGTGAGCCAGACCCTACTGCTGCAGAGATATGGTGCTCCGAGGTGAAGAAGATATTCAACACCATGAGATGTACGACCCAACAGCAAGTTCCATTAGCTGTATTCCTTCTCCAAGGTGAGGCTTAGCATTAATGGGCATTTGTGGCCCGATCGGTAGCGACTGATTTCGAGTGGACCTGGGAGGACTTTGTAGACTGTTTTTGATCGAAAGTTCTTTCTCGAGCATGTGTGACAGCAACGCGCACTAAATTTTGAGACTCTAGTCCAGGGAGACATGACAGTGTCCCAGTATGAGGCTCGATTTGTCGCACTATCGAGATTTGTGACGTATCTTATTGATGATGAGGGGAGAAAGGCCCACCATTTTGAGAACAGTTTACGTCCTACCCTCAGGAGTTATGTGATCGGACACATGCTTCCGACATTTGAGCAGATCGTATAGAGGGCACAAATTTACGAGTCAGATTGGGCTAGTCTGTAGAGAACCCGTGACTAGAGAGGAGATAAGAAGAGGAAGGCGCCCTCTAGTAATGCCCAGTAGCAACAGCATCATTCACAGTAGCGATGCACGACCCGCCCAACATTCCGAGCACCAGCCCAGCGCCACCTTCGGGACCGTTTACAAGTACTTGCTTTGGGTGTGGTAGGACAGGACATCGTAGGCACGAGTGTCCTCATCCGCAGCAGCAGCAACCGAGGGCACTGCATCCACCTCCGCGACAGCCACCACAGCAGCAGCAACGACCGCAGCACCAGCTTCTAAGGCCTCCCTCACAGTAGCAGAGGTAATAGATCAGGCCGCCACAGCAGCAGCAGCATTAATAGAGACCTCAGAGGGGACTTGCACCTCCCCAGCCAGCCCAGAGCAGATTTTATGCCACTGAGCAGGACCCTCAATCATCAGGAGGGGTCATCGAGGGTACTCTCCCTATCTTTGCATGCATTACACATGTATTATTTGACTCTAGTGCATCGCATTCCTTTGTGGCCGATGATTTCTGCCGATCGATCGATTTACCGATGGAGTCTGCCTACGAGGGTTTGTCAGTATCGATGCCCTTGGGGAAGATTGCAGTATTAGACTGAGTTTGCTCATCTTGCCCCATTTTAATTGGGGTTATCTTCTTGCCTACCAACCTATTTGTATTGTCGATGTCCGATTTTGATGTTATCCTGGGCATAGATTGGCTTGCCGAGTACTACTGAATATTAGACTGCTCCGCGAGGATAGTCACGTTCTGTATACCCGGCATACCAGAGTTCCAGTTTGAGGCTGAGTCTAGAGGAGAACAGCTTTCTTGCTTGTTATCATATGCCGTTGAGGAGCTAGCTGCTTTGAGTATCGACCAGCTGCCGGTCGTTTGTGGTTTTTTCGATGTGTTCCAGGAGATTCCGGGGTTACCACCTCGTCGGCACACCGAGTTTCAGATTGATCTTGTGCCTGGTACCACGCCTATTTCAAAAGCCTCATATCGTATGGCACCGTTGGAGTTACGAGAACTACAAAAGTAGTTAGACGAGTTACGCAAGCTAGGCTTTATTCGTCCAAGCAGTTCACCATGGGGAGCGCCGGTACTTTTCGTGAAGAAGAAAGATGGCTCATTAAGGCTTTGCGTAGATTATCGCGAGCTCAACAAGGTCACGATCAAGAATACGTACTTGCTTTCGAGGATCGATGATTTGTTTAATCAACTGCGGGAGGTGCAGTTCTTTTTGAAGATAGACTTACGGTCTGGTTATCATCAGGTTCGGGTTCGAGATGAGGATATCCCTAAGACAACCTTCAAGATGCACTACAGTCATTTTGAGTTCCAAGTCATATCCTTCGGACTGACCAATGCACCCGCAGTATTCATGCAGTTGATGAACGAGGTCTTCAGTTCGTATATCGATCAGTTTGTTGTGGTGTTCATCGATGACATTCTGATATATTCGAGGACCCGTGAGGAGCATGAGCGGCATCTGGAGATTACCTTATAGACCCTCCGTGCACACTAGCTTTACGCCAAGCTGGAGAAGTGTCAGTTCTGGCAGGAGTAGGTGAAGTTCCTTGGTCATGTAGTGACGAGGTAGGGTGTCACAGTGGACCTCTCGAAGATTGATGTCATGCGTCAGTGGGGCTAGCCTACAAACGCATCCGAGATCCACAATTTTCTTGGTTTGGCGGGTTACTACCGACGTTTCATTGAGGAATTCTCTCATATTGCAGCCCCATTGACCAGGTTGACCCGAAAGGGTGCTGAGTTTGTTTGGAGCGACGCTTGTGAGAAGGTATTTATGGAGCTGAAGGACCGCCTCACGTCCGCTCCTATTATCACTCTTCCCTTTGGGAGTGATGGATTTGTTGTATTTACCGATGCCTCGCGAGTTGGCTTGGGTGTTGTCCTAATGCAGCACAGGAAGCCGGTGGCCTATGCGTCCCGTCAGCTCAAGGTCCATGAGCTGAACTACCCCACGCATGATCTAGAGCTGGCAGCGGTTGTCTTTGCATTGAAAGTGTGGAGGCACTATCTTTATGGGGTGAGGTTTGAGCTCTTCTCTGACCACAAGAGCTTGAAATATTTATTTTCTCAATCCGAGCTGAACATGAGGCAGAGGCGTTGGATGGAACTCCTGAAGGACTATGATTTTGACCTTTAATACCACCCGGGTAAGGCGAACGTGGTGGCAGATGTCCTCAGCCATCAGCCACTAGGCCTGGTGGTGCGTATGATGATTCGGGAGTGGAGGATGCTAGAGGATATAGCAGAGTATGACTTCGAGTTTGGTCTACAGTCATCTATCGTTCAGCTATCGAGCTTGTCGATTCAACCCTCTCTTGTCGCAAGGGTGATCAAGGCTCAGCAGACAGACGAGTCATTACAGGATTACTGAGCAAAGGCAGTATCTGAGAGTCAAAAGGATTGGCAGATTAGTTCTGATGGTAGACTTCGCTTTAGAGGTCGATTATGTGTCCCGGATATTCCTGAGTTACGCCGAGATCTTATGACCGAGGCACATCGATCGTGGTTCTCTATCCTCCCTGGCTCGAAGAAGATGTATCGCGATATGAGGCATCAGTATTTTTGGTTAGGGATGAAGTGCCAGATAGTCAGTTTTGTGGTTGAGTGTGACACCTGCCAACATGTCAAGGTCGATCATCAGAGACCCCCTAATCTATTGCAGCAGCTGAGCGTCCTGATGTGAAAGTGGGAGCACATATCTATCGATTTTTTTATGGGTTTGTCGAGGACTCAATGCGGTCATGACACCATCTGGGTTGTTATGGACCGTCTGATGAAGTCGATACATTTTCTTACGATTCGTGAGACTTGGCATACGGATCGGCTTGCCAAGATGTTTGTTGATGAGATCGTGAGATTGCACGGTGTTCCTATTTCGATCGTTTCAGATCGAGATCCGTGGTTCATGTCTCAGTTTTGGAGGAGCATCCAGAGAGTGATGGGCACTGATTTGCAGCTTAGTACCGCATATCATCCACAGACCGATGGGCAGACTGAAAGGGTCAACCAGATCCTTGAGGATATGCTTCGTGCTTGCGCGATTAACTTCTCGGGTAGCTAGAACGAGCACCTGCGATTGGCTGAGTTCGCGTACAACAACAGCTATTAGGCGACCATTGGCATGGCTCCTTTTGAGGCATTATATGGCAGACCGTGCCGATCTCCGAGTTGTTGGACAGAGGTTAGAGAGTGACGTCTCCTACATCCCGAGCTTGTGCTATAGATGTCAGAGGCTATCGACATCATCAGGCAGAGGATGTGCACAACTCAGAGCCGGCAAAAGAGTTTTGCTGATCGTCGATGTCGTCCCTTGGAGTTTGTCATTGGGGACCATGTGTATCTCAAGGTCTCACCCATGAAGGGTGTGGTTCATTTTGGAGTGAAGGGCAAGTTTGTCCCGAGATTTATAGGACCTTTTGAGATCACTAGGTGCGTGGCGCCGTCGCCTATCGGCTTGCCTTGCCATCTTAGTTATCTGGCGTCCACAACATTTTTCATGTCTCTATGTTGAGGAAGTGTGGGTCAGACGTTGTTCCTGTTTTTGATTGGCAACCATTGGAAGTTCATGAGGACGCTTCTTATATTGAGCAGCTAGTTTGTATCCTCGATCGGAAGGAGCAGGTCCTCAGAACCAAGGTCATTCCCTTGGTGAAGGTGCAGTGGAGCCATCATAATGTGGATGAGTCATCTTGGGAGCACGAGGCAGAGATTCGAGAGAGTTATCCTCATCTTTTCGATGATTGATTGTATGGTGTATTGTGCTTTGATTATATATGATGTTATGTTTCCTATTTCCTTTTTGAGTTATGGTTAGTTGCGATGGTAGTGTAAATTTCAAGGATGAAATTTTTATTTGGTGGGGAGAGCTGCAAGACCCGTATCATAGTCCGTACTATTCCGTCAACTCTAGTGATCCTTCCCGTCAAATTTTGGCAACTTGCGACCGATAATCGACGTTTGCGCATGACCCTAAGTCGTGTCCTGTAGATTTGAATCTGCTTAATTCGAGACTTGTACCATTGCGACCATACCGTCGCCGCAGTTCTGACACCGTGACTCACTCACCGATTCGATACCCAGACGAGGAGATACGGACCCACGTTCAGTTCGAGGAAAAACACCGCACGTTGCAAAGCCCAAGAGAATCTCTACAACATGTCAAATCAATCTCATCAATCACCTCACATGTCAAGTACAAAGTACCCATGCTTCCTTTCTCCACAAATTGAGTAAACCCAAAAGTCAACTAATCCATCACCTCACCCATCACTCACATCCATCACCCATCTCCCATCACTTCTCCTTACAACCACCTCTCTCCCTCTTTTCTCACACCATTTTCAAGCAAGGAGAGAGCCCACACGTCCAAGCTCATCCATGAGAGAAAAGTGAGTTGTGTACTCACCTTTCCATTCCAAAAGCTCTCATCCTAGCCGTCCATTTTCCATCTCCACCATCAAAGCGAAGCTCTAGGAGACCGGCTTTCCAACGGACCAAGAATATCAAGCGGTGGGTGCTTCCATAGTCTAGATTTCATGCTTTTATGATGGGCCAAGTGAGGCCTACCGATCAATGGTTTGGATCTCACTTTGAACCCTAAATATGGCTGATGGCCCATCTTGATCATCAATATCATTCCATGATAGGGCTATTCTCCATGGACCCCATCATGATGTTTACCTTCATAAGCTTGTATATGGGTCATCTAAACCGTCTATTTTCATGGAGAAGGGATCTCCACCGTTAGATTTCAATTTTATGGGCCCACAAGTTATGGGACCCACTTGATTTATGTTGTAGATCATGGAAGGGAGGGCTCATAGTGCCAGGGTCCCTCCATCACAAGCGTCCCACTCTATTTCTCTCTCTCTCCCTCTCTTTTCATTTATTTTTTTTGTGTGATGTAATGGCCATGTGGCCCACTTGGATGGACCCCACCATGAGGCATGTATTGGGTCCAAGACATTTGTAGGTGGGGCCCACTTTATATGTGTTGTGCCTCACCACCTAGCCATGTGGTGGCCCACCTGAGCAAGGCCCACCTTAAATGTCCCTGTGTGCCAGAACGTCCAGCGTGCCCTCGACGCTGGACTTAAAACAAATATGAGCTTGATTTCAAGGTTATTGGATGGGCCACTTGTATAGGCCTCACCTTGATGTGTGTATTCAATCCAAACCATCCATCCTTTTTCCCAACTCATTTTATGCGTTGACCCGAAAAATGAGGTTGATCCGAGTATCCGGTGGGCCATAGTTTTAAAAACAGTATCATTACCGTTGAAATCTACCCATATTTTTCTACACGCCGAAACAGGCCCAATATTGGGCTTGATATGTTGGTTATGGACTATGAGAACCAATGGCTGGGGTGGATCCATCCGACGTGGGCCCCACGCGTGAAAAACCATGAAATTACAGGTTTTTTTAAAAAAAAAAAACATAAGCAGCAGCCTGCTGCTGCTGCTGTCTGAAGCGCCACGGGAGGCTGGGCGGACGCCAGGGAACCCATGACCCCACACGTGGGCCCCACTCTGATGTTTATTTGCCATCTAACCCGTCCATATGGTGGGCCCCTACCTTAAGCAGGCCCCACCCAAAAATCAGCCTCAACCAAGGCTCAAGTGGCTCACATCAAAGGAAACAGTGGTGATTTAAGGTCTACCATTCAAACCCATTTTTGGGTCCACAGAAGTTTTGAATCAAGATGAAATTTATTTTTTTCTCTTCATCTAGGCCTGCGTGACCTTATGGACAGATTGGATGGCATTTAAGTATTATGGTGGGACCCACAGTGATGTATGTGTGTTCACACTCATTGTCCACTAACAGTGGACGGTGAAACCCCCCCCCCCCCCTGTGTTCTATCCACACCGTCCAGGAGACAATGTGTGTGTGCACGTGTGTGTGTGTATGCGTGTGTGTGTGCGCGCACGCGCGTGTGTGTGTATGCGTGTGTGTGTGTATGTGTGTGTGCGTGTGTGTAGATATATATATATATATGTGTGTGTGTGTGTGTGTGTGTGTGTGTGTGTGTGTGTGTGTGTACATATGTATATATAATATTATATTATATATAATATTGTATATATATACTGTATATAAATTATATATTATATTATACATAATATATATATGATGGTGGGACTTCATGTGGACCGCACCATGATGCTTGCGTTGCATCCAAACCATTCAACCATTTGGCAAACTAGCCTTACAAGCTTGAGACTAAAAATAAGATAAATTTATAGTTCAAGTGGACCCTTGGTTTATGCATGGGGCCCAATTAGTGTGGCCCATTTGATATATAAGGCCCATGGGATTAAGCCCATTTGATGTGCATGGGGAGCAATTGATGTGGCCCATTTGATACATATAAAGCACATGGGATTTGGCCCATTTTGAAATATTTTAAGGCCCATTGTGATGTATTAGGGCCCATGGGTTGAGGCCCACTATGATGTATCAGGGCCCATGGGTTAAGGTCCATTATGATGTATTTTAAGGCCATTGATGTGGCAAATTTGATTTATATAAGGTCCATTTTGATATATTCCAAGGCCCATGGTTATGGCCCATTGAAATGTACATAAGGCCCATTAGTGCGGCCCATGGATGTGGTCCACTTGATGAATAAGGCCCATGTGATACGGCCCATTCAATATATCCAAGGCCCATGGGTCGAGGCCCAATGGGATGTCCTTAAAGTCCATTGCAATATGTGATTTCTCATGGTTCATGTAATGATATTTATGGCGGGCCATGCCTAGGGAACAATGATGGTTTAACATCCACATTGTAAGTACAATGTTGGTTAAATGTCCGCATTATAACTCTCCTTAGGGCCCATTGATAGGCCTGCACTCGTTAATATTCATCACTTTATAACTTGCTTAGTATAATCCCATGACTCATGCCCATACGCATCATATGTATGCTTGATATAAGTAGTGACTGATCATAGCATACGCTATTGGGCAGACCATTTACATGACTCGTTATGAGACAGAGTGCCCCACATGATCGCGCAGTACCCACTGGATTGCTGCATGATTTGACGGTGTGATTCATACATCTCACATATGCGTGACTTGATCACTGCACGCCCTAGCGACATCAGGGTCGTGGCTCCATAGGTACATCGTGGATGGCCATATCGAATATAGGAAATACTTAGTTCTAGCACTATGGGCACTTAGGATGTCCTTGGGTGAAAGTTTCAGAACCTTTTTGGTACCAGGAGTTACTCCAACGTCTAGACCGAGTGGATATATGAGCGCCCAAGTGCCCAATACCAGTAGGCCGCGTCTCCCACTGTGTCATGGTAGGTTGGAAGGGGGTGTAGCCTTATCCGCCTGAGTGAGGGGAATATAAGCTAGGTTAAGTTTGACTAGCTCACAAATGAGTCCGCTATCAACGAGCCGAGTAGGTATTGACAGACTACTGGTCGGGCGGATAATGAGGTCTATTTCACTAGCTGGGCTACGCGACTAGGGAGGTGGCAGTCAGTGTGGAGTGTACTAGACCCGGGTGATATCAAGAGAGGAACTGTACTGATAGTATACTTAATGAGTACCGACTTTCTTGGATTACATTTCACATATGACATTCGGCTATGTAAGCCTCACATTGCATCGGTGTGGCCGATGGCATTCATGTCTCACATCGCATGGCCTTGGTATGGCCGATAGCATTCATCCTTGCATTACAAAGCCTTGGTACGGTTGATTATATTCATGGACTTACCGCATACTTCTGCATTACTCTAATATTGTACACTTGGGTTTGCCTTGCGCACACACTTACACCACCCTCTAAGTTTTTGTAAGCTTATGCACCACCGTTGCGTGCAGGTAACGTTGGACCGCAGCAGCGCTGAGGCAGGAGTGCACATCTGACTATTTTGGAGTTTTTGATCACCTTGTATTTCGCTTTTCCGTATTGTACTTAAAGTTTTTGATATAGTGGATATGTGTTGATGTTGTTTTATGACTTGGTTATGTTGTGGTTATACTCCATTATAAAAAAATCATTCTGAAAATTCTTCTTGTAAGGATCCTAGGATCGAAATATGGTATATGATTGCCAGGAATGGAGAATGGGGCACTACGGAGGCTGTCGGCACCAAATTCGGTGATCAGGATTCCTGTGAATTCGATTTTCAGGTTTGGGGCGTGACACTTGGGGAGCGCTTGTTTTTTTTGTGAAGAAGAAAGACGGTTCCCTACGATTATGTATTGATTATCGTTGGTTGAACCAGGTGACAGTGAAGAACAAATATCCCTTGCCCAGGATTGATGATCTGTTTGATCAGTTGAAGGGGGCATGATACTTCTTGAAGATAAATTTACAGTCTGGGTATCATCAGTTACGCGTCAGGGATGAGGACATGTAGAAGACAGCCTTCAGGACTAGCTTTGGTAATTATGAGTTCCTTATGATGTCGTTTGGACTCATAAATGCTCCGGCCGTGTTCATGGATCTGATGAACAGAGTGTTTCGGCCGTTTCTGTTCCGATTCGTTATTGTGTTTATTGATGATATTCTGATATTTTCCAAGAGTCGGGAAGAACATGAAGAGCATCTGAGAGTTGTCCTTGACACTCTCAGGAAGAACCAGTTGTTCGCAGTACAAGAAATGCAACTTCTGGAAGGAGGAAGTTAAGTTCCTGGGACATGTGGTGTCCAAGGAAGGTATAGCAGTCAACCTCACTAAGGTAGCCGCGATTCAAGATTGGAAGCAACCTGGTTCAGTTACTAAGGTGAGGAGTTTTCTTGGTCTGGCAGGGTACTATCGATGATTTATTCGAGACTTTTTCAAGATTGCTAGACCCTTGTCTCAGTTGACGCGGAAGGACTTGAGGTTTGCCTTGAATGAGAAGGTCGAAGCAGCTTTTCAGGAGCTGAAGGACAAGTTGACGTCCACCCCTGTGCTAGTATTGTTAGAGCAAGGGGTTAAGTATACTATATACACTGACGTGACTCGCGTTAGTCTGGGTTGCGTCCTTATGCAGAAGGACAGGGTGACCTTATGCTGAAGGACAGGGTGATTGCTTATGCCTCGAGACAGTTGAGGAAACACGAGGAGAATTACCCTACACATGACCTAGAGTTGGTAGCCGTCATTTTCGTATTAAAGCTCTAGAGACATTACCTCTATGGAGAGGAGTTCGAGCTCTTTTGCGACCACAAGAGCCTTAGATACATATTTTCTCAGCGAGACCTGAATATGAGGCAGCGTCAATGGATGGAAACCTTGAAGGACTTTAAGTTTGAGGTCTCCTACCATCCAGGAAAGGCAAACCTTGTGGCAGACGCGTTGAACCGTAAAAAAACTATAGAGTTTATGGCTCCGCTTATGATTACAGAATGGGATATGGTGGAGTTTGTGCGAGACTTTGAGCAGAAACTCACTGTGGAGGGGTCGTTTGAGGTTATCGCACATGTTAGAGTACATCCCCTCATTGATGGCAAGATCATCGAGGCTCAGGTAGACGATGAGCTTTTGGTGAAGATGAGAGAGCGGGTTAGTACCGATGAGGACTCAGAGTAGAGTGTTGGTACGGATAGGAGCTTACGTTATTGTGGCCGCCTATGCGTCCCAGACGTTCCTGATTAAGACGAGAGGTTCTCGAGTCAGCCCATAGTTCGAGGCTTGCGATGCATCCAGGTAGCACGAAGATGTATCAAAACATGAAGAGATAGTACTGGTGGGATAATATGAAGCTCCACATTGTAGAGTTCGTGTCCCGTTGTCTCACGTGCCAACAGGTCAAGACAGAGCATCACCGACCTCTTGGACTGCTTCAGCCCATGCCTATAGCTGAATGGAAGTGGGACTTCATTTCTATAAATTTTATTTCAGAACTGCCAAAGACGAAGAAGGGACATGACTCTATTTGAGTGATCATAGATCGATTGACAAAATCAGCTCATTTCCTACCGATCAGAGTCATGAATTCTGCAGACGAGTTAGCCAGGCTATACATCAAGGAGATTGTACGTTTGCATGGAGTTCCCTTGGAGATTGTGTCAAATCGAGACACGCGATTCACATCTATCTTCTGAACTCGTATCCAGGAAGCGATGGGTGTGAAGTTGAAGTTCAGTAGAGTGTTCCATCCACAGACAGATGGGTAGATGGAACATGTGAATCAGGTGCTAGAAGATATGTTGCAAGCTTGTGTGTTAGATTTCAAGGACAGTTGGGATGACTGTCTTCTTTATGCAGAGTTTACGTATAACAACAGCTTTCAGGCGAGTATTGGCATGGCTCCCTATGAGGCACTATATGGTCGCCCGTGTAAAGCACCGTAGTGCTGGGCAGAAGTGGGCGAGAAGAATCTGATTGGCCCAGAGTTAGTTCAGGCGACCTCAGAGAAAATTGACATTATTAGACGTCGACTACTATCAGTACAAAGCAAGCAGAAGAGCTACGCCGATACGAGACGGCGACCGCTTGAGTTTGAAGTTGGGGACCATGTATTCCTTAAGGTTTTCCCCATGAAGGGAGTCCTTCAGTTTGGTAAGAAAGGGAAGCTCACGCCGAGATTCATTATCCCATTTCAGATACTTGATAGAGTGGGGGCAGTAGTGTATCGCCTTAATTTTCCCACACCACTCGCAGGCGTGCATAATGTATTCCATGTGTCCATGTTGAAGAAGTATGTTCCTGATCCTTCGCATATTATTAGTTGGGAGCAGGTGTAGTTGAGCGACGATGCCACCTATGTACTGCGACCGACACGTATCTGAGATAGGAAGGAGCAGGTACTGCGTAGCAAGGTTATCCCGCTTGTGAAGGTACTGTGGACGCATCACAGTGAAGAAGAGGCTACTTGGGAGACTGAAGCTGAAGTCAGAAAGAACTACCCTCAGATCCTCGAGGAGTATGAGAAGGTACAAATTTCGAGGATGAAATTTTTCTTTAAGGGGGTAGATTGTAACGTCTTAAAAAAATCCATACAAAGACCCGAGTACCACCTATAGCAAAAATCTTTTAGAACCAAATCCTTTAGAAATTTAACATGTATTAACTAGAGCTAAACTAGATTACCTGTGAAATTAGCACCAACCACTTTAAATACGATCTGCAAGACCCAAAACCTATAGAAATGAGAACGCTACATTATCCTGAAATCTAGAAGTAAACTTTAAACCTAGTTACTCTTGAGAGCATTCGAAAACCTCATAACGGACCTGGACCGCATGTCGAAAGTCTGATAGCGATGAACTTAGACAATTATGACCGCCTAGTTGGACTTGACTATTATCTCAAAAATCAAGTCCAGATGAGGTCCTGAGACCATTTCCTTGAGTTCGGAGTGAAGAGTGTGAGAAAGTGAAAGTTAATATGAAATTAAATATGAATTTAAATAATCTGAGTCGTGTCACTTGCGTGCCGATTATAAGTATTTTGACCGTTGATTTTTGACCCAAATTCACCCTCGGATCAGGGAAGATGGCCCATATATGCCAATATACTTGTGGCCCTGATTGAGTTTCAGTGACCGTTGAACTGAAACTGGTCCACCACGGTCGATCTGGAAACCTGATCGGATTGAAAACTTAACTTGATCAAGATCCAATAATAGTGAGCTTAAGTCCAACAGCATTCAGTAAAAGGACCTCCAAAAATGCTCCGTTGGATCGGAATAAGCCCGATTTGGTTATAACCTAAGTATACCATGGCCCTGAGACTAATTTCGTCAGTTTTGGGCCTATATAAGGGCCTTTAACCCTCTCTCACATATCCCATACGAATTCCCAAACCCTAGCTAAGAAAGAGAGAGAAAGTGAGAGAGAAGTTGGTGATTCAACTTGGGATTCTTCCCAGCTACTCTACGCACCTAATCCATCATATTTGAATCGTTCTTCCAGCGATCCTAATTTCATTTTTGGGTAAGACAATCAAACCCTAACCTGTTTTAGAGCTTAGAATAGTCTAAGTGTTGTTATAGCTAACCAGATTCATGCTTTAGGTTGCCTATTCACCGTTGACGAAGACTTATTGTCTAAATCATATCCGTTATGCATTTTTCGGTTTAAGGTGTGGACTATATATGTTTAGGTTATGATTTTCAAAACTTTCAATGTCAGATAATGATTTATTACTGACGTAGATGCTATTACACATGCTAAATGCGCTATCTGTTTAGTTTTACGTATATGTATAACCTAAGTTGTAAATAGTATATTTCATGTATTTATTGAAATGTTTGTATGCATAAGGAATTTGATGCTATGATTGTCATGATTAATTATCATAGATATATGCTTGTTACGTATGTGACAATTCCTTGGCAAAAGGATTTGCCCTAATATGTAATATGGCCGACATACGTGATGTATGTTGAAAAGCGTAGTCTAAGTGTTTGGATAAATGCCTGAATGAGTTAGTATTTAGTAAAGTGTGATTTATAAGGGTGTTGAGATGTGATATCTCAATTACTTTGCTTGTGTGTATGATTTCCTTCATGAACTGTTTAGCCTATGTATTCATGTTAACTAGGTGCATAATTTTCTCCATATACTTTGTATCCATGTGTAAGTTATACGTCATAACATGTTCATATGACTGCAAGCTTTAACTTACATGTTTATTATTATGATTGCACGTAGTTGGGATTGTATCACAGTCCAGGTAATTAGTAATAGTCCTCAAACTGGTGGCTGAGGTTATTTTCACTACGCAGGATGTGTTCGAAAAATTTAAGTCGTACTTGGGATGTTCGACAGTGGTTAGGTCTCATGGAGTGCTTATGCATTCCATGTTGATCAACTCATCGTGCGCTTGTCCTAGTCGAGCTCGTCAATTAACCCAATTGACCGATGTATGTTTACCATGTTTGGACACTACTGTTTGAATCTAGGTACCAAACTTACCAATGAGATCCCGTTAACCTTGGTACCTCGAACCGCTAAGACACATGAGCTGGACATGGTGGTATGGGACACCGTGGTCAAGTTGTCGGCTTACACTGGGGCGACGAGCCTCCCTATAGTGACTAGTGAGTAACTCAGACTCATGAGCCGATTATGGTGTATGGGACACTATATTCGAGCTGTCGGCCTACTCTGACTGGTGACGAGCCCTTTGCAGTGACCTCGAATATATCCTGAAACTGCATTGAGGTGACGAGCCTTATTGTAGTATCTAGGATATAACTAGACCTGTATTGATTGGTGATGAGCCCTTTACAGCGATCTAGAACTATAATATCGTATGAGATTTACTAGGACTGACGACCCTAGGATGGATCATTGATTAGGAATTGATATAAGGGAGGTACCTTAGCTTCTCAATCCTGTTGTATGAAAAGGACTAATAAGAACTTGGTAATCATATTCATAACATCACACTATATGTGCCGTTGGCGTTGGTGTAGAGCACAGTGGTAGTGATTCATGTCATGATAGTTAGATGTTGTCGCAAGAGGCAGTTCGGGTGAGGGCATGCATCATTACCTCATATCATTCTTGCATTAACAAGAGTATCTAGGACATGTTTGATTATACTGCTTTATCATTACTGATTGATTGAATTAATAACATGTTAACCTTTGCTATATAGTTCCACTGAGTTGATCACTCACTTCCACGTTCTAGGACGGTGCTTAAATACCAACCAGATTCTGATTTAGTTGCAGATGATCTTGTGCCGCATGAGGCAGAGCTAGAGTTTGATGAGGATGAGGATGCATTCTCGTTCATGCAGTTTTCAGGCGGATTCACATGAGTTGAGTCCGGATCGACGAGACTTCAGGGTTTACACTTTTTAGAGGACCAATACATTTTTTTTATGCAATTTGAAACAAGGCGTGTACTTATTGACCTAACAGAGTACGCATACTTTGGGGACTTGTATTGGTGTATATATGTATTTCAGACTTCCGCTTGCATTTTCAAATTGTCCCTGAATTATGTTTGCTGATTTAGCTTAATCTATTTCATGTTTAATGCACTAATACAGACAACATTTATCCACCATAAAAAATATTGCATAAGTGATGCTTTGGAACTCGGGAGCTGAGTTATGCTCGACCCCTGAATTTCAGGGCGTTATAGAATCGGCAGCGAGTGCAGTGTAACCCATGCTCGCACTCACTCTCTCCTTCTTCTTCTCTTTCTTTTCTTTTCTTTCCATTTTTTTAACCACGTCCAGATAGCATCTGTCCATGACTAGACCTATCTATCTCGAACTCAGACGAGACCCGACTCGAGCGCGTGTGCAGTAGTTGACTTGCACCACTGTTACCTCCTCTCTTCCCTCACCATCTACTTCTTTCTCCTCCTTCCACCCAATTCTAATCCAAGGTTGAACCGGCTTGAAATTGCAGCAACTCAATGAGCTGAAATGACAATCATGTATGGAGTTTTGGCAAGGAAGATGAAATGAGTGGTAATGGCGGATTGCAAATGGGGGCTTATTTCTTCAAAATGTCAATGTTAGGCAGTTAAGACCTATCCAAGGAAGCTTGTGGATGCTTGGAATTGAAGCTTTAAAGGGGTTTCTTCAGTGGGTTCGAAGGAAGGAGAAAACGACAGATTTTTTAGGGTTGTTGTAGGAATGGCGGTAAGAATGGTTTGCGCTCTATCGTAACCTAGCTTATAGTGCTGCCCTAACATTTCTAAATTGTCAAATCGATAGCAAACGGTCCGAATGTGGTCTAGTAGAAAATGCCTCCAAATATAGTGGGTAGCGCCAAAACTGGCCATGGTTTTTGTTTTGCTAAGGGAGGAAACCCTAAAACTAAGGTGAGATGCATGGCTAAGATCCCTGAGGATGATTGATTCAAAAATGCCTGTTACTTTGAAACGGATTTTCATTTCAGAAATGAGCCGCACACTCCTTTGCTCGGGCCCAGGTTTGTGTGCATACACGTGTGCATGATCTCGTATAGATGGCAGGGTTTTATTGGGTCCCATGTCGCGCACGTTATGAACACTTTGGATCATCCTATCATTGGATTGTGGTGGGCCTAATTTCAAATAAATGGACGTTGTCCGTCGTTGGTAGGAAACGAAAGAAGAAGAGGAGGTTTCCTCCTTTTTAGAAACTTGTCGGGCCAGCCATGTTTGATCGGGTTGGCAGGTCCAGTGCACAGCGGGTGCATGCTCACTGTGGTATACACCCTATGTAATGTGGGGTCCACATTAATGCTGGACAAAATCTACCTCATCCATTCTCTTTGGAGGTCCCCATCAAGTCCTTTGGCAAAAAATCAGGCAGATCCAAAGCTCAAGTGGGCCATACCAACTGAACAATGATTTTTAAGTGTTTATTGTGACAATTCGATGGTCGAATTGATTCCAATTCGATCATCAATGGTTAAAAGGTACTAATGGACCATATGTATATTCAAGACCCTCATAATATGTTAGTAAGCAATTAATAGTTTTAATGTTTTATTATTACTTTATTATAAATTATTATTATCTTAACTTAGAATTGTAAGGCCTACTTCTAAACAGAGCCGAATCTACGAGTCTTGTATCTAATTCTCAAAGTATTTTAACTATTAAGTGGGCCACACAGAATGATTTTTTTATTATTATTATAGTTTTTAATGATAAATTATAGATTTTTGAAAAATAAAGATTTAATTAATTTTAATTTGTTAATCTCTATCAATTCTATGGGCGGATAGTTTCTAACTTGAACTAGAGTGGTTTTAGGGGTCATGAACTAATATAGGTGCATCTGAATATTCATCCTCACATGATTCTTAAGTTATCAAACTCACAGGCTATACTACATCTCTCCATCCAACCATTCGATTAAGTTATTTTGAGCAAATATGCATCTCCGTAGTTGTACACTCAACCACAACGTTTGCTCTATAATTCAATGGTTAGTTTGCCTCAAAATCATTTATCAATGGTCCTAGTAGTCCTAAGAATCATCTAAGTAGACTTTAATGGTTGATTTAATACCTAAATTATTTGATTAGCTCGTTCACGTAGTGGATCACTATGTAGGATGTTATGGACTCAATGATCAGTGGATCTTATGAATCAAGAGCCAAATTTATTGATGTACAGTTGATAAGACAATCCATGACCTAATGTTGAAAGTGGACCGTTCACCCTTCCTAACAAGGTTTCATGCTAAGTCTTGTCGAGATTGTGTCATTATAAGTAAAACTCTATGTATAATTTCAAATTTTCAACGCAATGATGATATGACTGTCTGATTTGATAACCCATGATCAGATGGCCTAGCCTATGGATAAAAATGACTCCAAACAATCAACTACATGTTAGAATAAAGGTGAATGTTCTATATAGTTAGTTTTGTTTATACTAATCTACGTCTTCATGGTAACACTCGAGTACTGAAAAGTACGAGGTGTTACACCTTCTCTTCCTTTTCAAACCCTAGAAGATGCTTTGGAATGCCTTAGGGATTCCTATTTATAGTTGTAGAACTCTAGCTTTTGCGCCAACTTGGAGATTTCGCAAACCGACTTTCGAATTACACACTTCTATTATGCTTCTGTCTGACCGAAGTCGCCTTTGGTCGGATCGAAGTCACATATGTAAAATCTGTGCGGAATCTATCAAATTTAGGTGGGACTGAAGCTAATTTTGTTGGGACCAAAGATGATTTTAGTAGGACTAAAGTTGGCTTTAGTTGGACTGAATTAAAGCTGAAAATTCCACTTTTTTCGCTGGACTGTTTTGCGTAATTTCGGTCAGACTGAAAATTCCATCACTAGCAGATCTCAGTCCTAGTTGTGACAATTAAAATCTAAGCAATAAAATACAACATCTTTAAAATCCATAATCCCCAGCTAAGTCAATCACCATTGCAACCATGCATGCGCACTAACCCCTCGCATATTTTCAATAAAAACCAGCATACTTAAAAGTCCCATAGGCATCCCCAGTGGAGCGACCAATAGTTGAACATACTTTAAAATCATCTTGCAATAAACCCCCATGGAGTATCACTCCCCGGAGTGGGGCTACTTTCAAAATCACAAAACATTTGCATAATAAAGTGTTAAACTTCCAAGGCACTAAGAGATCTTCCATATCTTTGGGTAAGAGTCAGCGCAAAATCAAACAAGATCCGATATCTCATGGTTTTCATGGAGATTACAAGATCCAAATGCACATTAAAATATGATTGGACTGAACTCCAGTGTCAGATCTATTGTATTAAATGCTAATGCTTTAAAAATACGATAGGCCAAACCTAGTCAAAAGAAATCATCCAAATGGTGAAAAGACAAATTGTAACCTAAGTGTAAAGCCAAAATATTACATGGGAAAAGGTCACCCACACATACCTAGGCATGGATGCCTATGAAATTTGATCAAGTCCAAGTTAGCATAGTGAGTTCCCCGTAAGGCTACAGAAAGCGCATGGCGGCTAACCACTTTAATGATCAAACAAAACAAGTACTCTTGGGTTGATCCGGGAAGCAATGGATAATCCAATACTAGGTTAGTATCCTCGTAAGGTCGCAGAAAGCGCATGGGCACTACCATACCTTTCTAATGTTAATACCGATCAAGATTGAAAGGGTTACGATTGGTTGCCGACATAGGGACAATCACAACGTTTTCCTCAAACCCTTACAATATATGTGAGTTATCTATTTCCGGGTAACCAGGTGACACAAACACAAAAGGAAGGCAATAAAACCATATTGCAATTCATGACTGACTGGGAAAGACGGGGTGTCCACTTGCTTTGGCATTTGGTTGCACACAACATCTGTCGAAGAAGGGCATTTGTAGACACCCCATCCTAGGTCGATAAGCTGATAGAGTTTGAACGGATGGATGAAACACCAAACCTCAATCCAAAAAGCCTAACCCTAAAAGCCTAAACCTTAGGAACCTCAGTCCTAGACACTAAACTCAACCCATCCAACCTAGTCAGCTGTAACACCCTGGATTTTTACCGACCTGGAGTTAAATGTCCTTAGGCAATGGGTCAACTATAACACTCTCAGAGCTCAATCCCAAAGTCTAAAAATCACTTTTTAACCCATTTTCTTCAGAATCTCACCTTTTACCACCTCATTCTTCAAAATTCTCCAAGTACTTTCATATTAGACATAAATTCTAAAGTTTAAATGGTGAAGAACTATACTTAAACTAAAACTTACTATAAATGGTAAATACATAAATAAAATGGGCTTTTGACCATTAATATTTTAGAATCTTAAGATATAAATAAGTTATTTAGAAATATTATCTTCTCTTACCCCAAAATCATATATTGTACGTCGCGTAACTCATTTCGGTTTGCAAATGAGACCCGATAATGTCTCGACGGACTCGTGGTCCCAAATGACTCAATTCGGTGGGACCCGAGGTGGGTCCCACATGTTTTCGACATCCTAGGGAGGGCAGGACCTCACCAAAGGGGCGAGCCCTCACCAAAAAGTCTAGCAACCGGTGAGGGGCTCGCCGGTTTGGAAAGGCCTCATCCGTACAGCGGTCAGGCGGCCTGATTTCTGTATTTTTTCTATATATTTTATCCAAATTTGAAAAATTATATCTCCCTCATTATAACTCCTATTTATATGATTCAAAAACTAAATTGAATGTAAATGAGTCTAGTTTTATATAAAAATAAGTAAAAAATATAATAAAATATTTAATATAGTTTAAAGTAGGTCGTTGTGACAACTATCCGAAAATTATTCGTTGGATAGCTGCTGCTTCAGGAATTTTTAGAATTTTTCTACAGCATAAAATCTCATGAAATTTGGTGGAGACAGGGTAAACTTGATGATGAACTACTAAAAAAATAAATAAAATAAAATACTAACTAGAATTGCCAAAAATGGGGCATAGAATGGCCCTAGGACTGTATTCAGCCATAATTAGGGTAGAATTTGGTTAAGTACTAAAATAAATACTCAGTAGAATTATCTTGAACCACTTTAAATACGATATGTAAGACCCAAAATAAGTAGTACCACTAATTCTATGTTACCTAAAAACCTAGGATCAATCTCTAAACCTGGTTGCTCTTAGGAGCATCGTGAAACTTCGTATCGGACCTAGACCGCACGTCGAAAGTCCAATTACCTCAAAACTATACAGTTATGACCGTCTTGTTGGACTTGACCACCACCTCAAAAATCAAGTCCAGATGGTATCCCATGACTATTTCCTTGAGCCCAGAGCGAAGTGAGTAAGAAACGTGAATTTCTTTATAATTAAATACAAATTTAAGTAATCTGAGTTGTAACGCCCGTGAAAAATTCGTACTTGGACTCGAGTACCAACTCGACCAGAAATCGCGTAGGATTAATTCCTATGGAAAATAAGCATAAGTTAGCTAGTGCAATGCTAGAGTAGTTGGGAAATAGTCCCTGATCGCTTTAAATACGTTCTACAAGACCCAAATCGAGTAGAACCAATGACTCTATAATACTCTAAAACCTTGGATCAAACTCTAAGCAGGTTTGTTCTCTGGACCACTTTGAAACTTTGTATTGGATCTAGACCGCGCGTCGAAAGTCCGATGCCTACTATCTTAGACCGTTAGAACCGCCTAGCTGGACTTGACTATCATTTCGAAAATCAAGTCCAACCGATAATCACAGGCTATTTCATTGAGCCCGGACTGAAGAGAGTGCGAATAGGGACAGATTTGGAATTTAAAATTCAAATCTGGCACACGACTTGACGTGTCAGTATTAAGTGTTCTGACCTTCAGAATTCAGCCAAATTACACCCTCGAATCAGGAAAAATTTTTATTTCATATCATGAGACTTGCAGCCCTGATCTACGTGCGGTGACCGCTGAACTGAAACTGGACCGCTACGTGCGATCTGCGAACCCTGCCGGACTGAAAACTTGATGCGTGCTAGATCCTGTACGCAAGAGCTTAAGTCTGATCGCGTTCGGCCAGGGGACCACCAAAAATCATCTTTTAGACCGAAACAGCCCCGATTTGGATATGCCCTAAGTGAACTTTGTTCCTGAGCCTATTTTGAGCATTTTTAGGCTTATAAAAGGGGTTGAAACCCTCAATCCTCTCTCCCATCCGAATTTGAGAAAAACCCTAGATTGGGAGAGAGAAAAGGTGAGAGTTTGTGAGAGAGATTAGGAGAGAATTTTCCTGCCTTTGCACGTACTTTAGCAACATGCTTCCATCACTCAGCCGGTGATTTCTCCACATTTCCAGGTAAGAAATAACCCTAATAAGTTACTGATTTGGGATTCTTTCCATTCCATAGCATGTAGACTGATAGAACTCGTAAATTAGGTTCTCTATTCGCTGTAGACGAAGCGTATACGCTCCGTTCGAATTCACACGTTTATAAGAGATAAGGTGAGGATTTTAGACGCTTTGATTGACTGTTTACAACGCTTTCAATGTCGTTTAATAGTAGATTATCGACGGCATCGCCGTTTGACATGTACAACATGCTATCCGTTTCCTGTTTCGTAAATCAACGAAGAATATGAGATTTAGGGCATTTTAGTCATTTGTAGGAAGTACTGATTTCATTCATATTTTGCTGATGTGATTGACATGGTTTATTGTCGCATTAGAATGTTAGGAATAAGTGCATAATTAGTTTGGCGAAGAGATTCGCCTAATTGCGCACTTCGGGTCGACATACTATATGTAGACTTAAGTGTGTAGTGTATGTGTTTGTATAAATGCTTGTATTAGTATGTATTGAATTAAATGGTGTTATGAATTAGTTTGAGACTGATTTCTCAATTAATATGCTGACGTAAATGATTTTTTACATGTTGACTATATGCATGATTTCATTATATGCATGAAATGTATGTGCTTGAAGATTTGCTTAAGTTGTATGTTATAACATGTGTTAACATGCTCATATGGTTGTATTTCATTTCCAATACTCTAATATGATTGCTGATGTGATTCCATAATTGTTTGGGACTATACTTAGTCCAGGCAGTCGGTAACCGAGCGAATTCGTGGTTAGCTTATCTTGGCCACGAACGACGCGTCGATGAACGCGAGCCGTGTTTTGAAGTTGGCGGCAGTGGTTAGGCCACGCGAAGTGTTGTACGCACTTCATGTCGTTCGACTCGAGATACGATCGCGCTAGTCGAGCCCGTCAAGTAACCCGACTGGCCGTTGTATGTTCACCCTGCATGAGTCATAACTGCTTGAACCTAGGGTACCGAACTTACCATTGTAAACCCTATTAACCATGGTACCTTGATCCACGAAGACTCATGAGCCGGGCATGGTGGTATGGGACACTGTGGTTGAGCTGTCGGCCTACGCTGGGGCCACAAACCTCCCCGTAGTGACCAGTGAGTTCCTAGTCTCGTGAGCAGATTATGGTGGTATGGGACACTATATTCTAGCTGTCGACCTACACTGATCAGGCGACGAGTCCTTTGTAGTGACCGCGAGCGTATTCTGAGTCTACGGGAGGCGACGACCCTTCAGTAGCAGTAGAGTACAGTAGGCCTGTATTGATAAGGTGATGGGGGAGCGGTGCAACGAGTGAGAGTAACAGCCCTGACAGCCCTTGCAGCGACCTACAAAATATACATCGTATGAGATTACTAGGAGTGACGACCCTAGACAGGATCTATGTTGGGATTGATATAAGGGAAGTACCTTAGTTTCCCAATCCTGCTGTTTGAATGGACTAATAACAACTCGGAAATCATATCACCATACCATTGCATGTGCCTGGAAGATGTGGAGCACTTGAGGGTCGATTGCATGCCGTGGTCGTAAGATGGTGCCGTATGAGGGAGATCGTCGGTGAGGGCATACATCACGTCATGTCATATTGCATTAACAACAGTATTAGGATTGTTTGATTTATTGCTTTACTATTATCGCATGATTGATTTGTGAACATGCTAATCTTTGATTTATGATTCCACTGAGTTGATCACTCATTCTCATGTTAAGAGATGGTGTTTGCAACACCCACCAGACCCTGTTTTAGATGCAGGTGATGCTGAGATCCAGGAGGCAGAGCCAGACTATGATGAGGACCAGGACAAGTTCTCATACATGCAGTACCATGATGGCTTTGCTTAGGTGACCTGGGTTGACGGGACTTCATAGTGGGACTCTTTTGGACATTTATTTCTGTCATTTACATGTATATGAGACTCAGTGATGTATTCATACTTTAGTGACAGTCGAGATCTACTTTATTTTTCCATACAGTGATATATATATTCTTTAGTCTTCCGCTTGCTTTTATCACTGGATCTGGAGTATGAATTGCAGTTTTGGTACACTTTTACTCATGTGAATGCTTTAACTCAGTTTTGTTACATAAGTGACGGTCTAGAACTCGGGAGTTGAGTTTATACACGACCCCCGATTTTCAGGGTGTTACATGAGTCATGTCGCTTACGGACCGATTATAAGCATTTAGACCGTCAGAATCTAACCCAAATACACCCTCTGATCAAGATAAATGTCCCACACATGCCAATATACTTGTGGCCCTGATCAAGTTCCAGTGACCATTGAAATGAAACTGGTCCGCTGCGTCTAATCTGTAAACTCGATCGAACTGAAAACTCAGCTTGACCTAGATCCATGGCCAAGGAGCTTAAGTCCGACCGCATTCAGAAAAGGGACCTCTAAAAATGTTCCGTTGAGTCGAAACAGATAAGTTTTGCCTATAACCTAAGTATACCTAGGCCCTAGGGCCATTTCCGTCAATCCTGAACCTATATAAAGGCCTAAACCACCCCATTTCTATTCCATATGATTTTATTAAAACCCTAGGAGAGAGAAGAGAAGAAAGAGAGAGAAAGCGAGAGAGAGAGAGAGAGAGAGTTGGGGTTTTCTCATGGGATCTTTCCTTATCTCTCCTCGGGCTGCATCACCACTTCTGTATCGCTATTTCAACGATTTCAACTTCATTCTTAGGTAAGGAATCCTAACCCTAATTGGTTTTAGGGATTTGAATAGAGTGTAGGGTGAAATAGCTAACCTATTTCATGCTATAGGTTGCCATCGTGCCGTAGATAAAGACTTATGGTTTAAATTGAATTCGTTACGAGTCTACTGGCATAAGGTGCGGACTATAGATGTTTTAGGTTATAGTTTTTAAGGCTTTCAATGTCAGTTAATGATTTATGACTGACTTGATTGCTATCACATGTGCTTAGATGCAAGAATTTTCGTTTATTACATATATATGTGACTATGTTGAATATAATGCATTTCATGTGTTTGTTGAAATGTTTGAATGAATATAAAATTATGATTTATGCTTGTTACGATTTATATGTAGGAATACATGATTGTTATATACATGACAACTCCTATGTGGAAGGATTTGCCATACTATGTGGTTTAACTAATTTATTACAAGTATGTAATGTGTGTAGTCTAAGTGCTTGTAAAAATGTCTGAATGAATATGAAATTTGGATATGTGCATGCCATGATTATTAACTATGAATATATGCTTGTTGTTTATGTGACAATTCCTTTGAAAAAGGGGCTTGCCATAATATATATTATAACTAGTCCAATACATGTATGTTGAAATGTGTAGCCTATGTGTTTGATAAAATGCCTAAATGAGAAAATGCTTGTCTTTATGTATGTAATGAGGGCGTTGAGATAGGATTCTCAACTCCCTTACTTGTAGTTACAGTTTCCTTCATGTATCCTATCTTACTACTATGTGCTTTATGTATGAGATGCCTACGTATGATAACATGTATAGTATGAGTTTGTTAGAATGCTCAATGCAATTTATTCCTGAAATTAGTTATCACATGTTGCTTAACTATCGCATAGGAAAGCCTACTGTGTTTGGATGTGATTGGGGTTACGACGTAGTCCAAGCAATCGGTAACAATTCCTGTTTGAGTGGCCGAGGTCGTCTCGTCACAATTGATGCGTTCGGTGAATTTGAGTCGTATAAGGATTGTCGACAACGGTACCTTGTCGATTAATTTAGCATACACTTGTACCAGTCGAACTCATTTACTAAACCGATTGGCCCAATGTATGTTCACTATATATGGACACCACTGCTTGAACCTAAGGTACCAAATTTACCAGTGAAAAGCTCCTTTAACCTTGGTAACTCGATCCACTAAGACTCATGAGCCGGACATGGTAGTATGGGACACCGTGGTCGAGCTGTAGGCCTATGCTGGGGCGAACAGCCTCCCCGTAGTGACAAATGAGCAACCTAAACTCGTGAACCAAATACGGTGGTATAAGACACTGTATTTGAGTTATCGGCCTATGACTTAGTGACGAGCCATTGGTAGTGACCTCGAGCATACTCTGAGTTTGCGTTGAGGCGACGAGTCTTTCCGTAGCATTAAAGTATAACTAGGCCTACACTGATTAGTTGTGACGTCCTGTGCGTGTGATGTGTTTTCCACAGGAGTAACACTGATTTGGTGATGAGCCCCTTTATAGTGACCTGGAACTGTAACATCGTATGAGAATTACTAGGATTGATGACCCTAGAATAGATCATTATTTAGAAATTGATATAAGGGAAGTACCTTAGCTTCCAAATCCTGCCGTATGAATAAACATAAATAAGAACATGGCTAATCATGAGCATGCACCACATTATTGTGCGTTTGGCGTAGCAGGTCAAGCACTGAGGGAGTGTTGCATGCCGCGATCGTAAGATGAAGTCGCTGAGGGAGCGTAGGTGAGGGCATGCATCATTACATCCATGTCATTCGTGCATTAATAAGAGTACTTAGGACCTGAGTGTTGTATTGCTTTATCATTACTGCTTGATTGAATTGATAACATGTTAACCTTTTCTCTATTATTCCACTGAGTTGATCACTCACTCTCATGTTACGGGACGGTGTTTGAAATACTAACTAGTCCCTGTTTTAGTTTTAGATGATGGCGATGCTTGCGAAGCGGAGCCAGACTTTTATGATGATGAGGAGGGTTTCTCCTACATGCAGCTATCAGGCGGGTCTAGGTAGATCATGTTCTGATCGACGGGGTCACAAGGATATTGATTAGACGTCATTACACTTGTTATTTTACACTATTGGAAACACCTATATATATTCTTTTTGTTCATTTTTGGAGTATACATGTATATATTTAACCTGGTAACATGTTCACACTCTGGAGACTTACAACAGTTTATATATTTTATATATTTATCAGTCTTCTGCTTGCGAAATTTAACTATTTTTGGTGTATGATATGTTGTTTTGGTATAATCTCACTCAGGTTTAATGCACTAAAATGGACAACATTCAATCATCATTATCTATTTTGCATAAGTGATGCGTTGGAACTCGAGAGTGGAGTTTATGCTTAACCCCCCAATTTTCAGGACGTTACAAGATGGTATCAGAGCATGATTTAGATTAAACTGGACCTGGGTTATGGTAACACGACGCACTCTGACTTAGGAAGGGAGGGATGGAATCTAGAAACCACATTAGAATCCCAAGTTTCATTGATGAAACTACCGTAGTATAGTCCATACGTAATCGAGACTGTAAAATGATCTCACATCCCCACTTCTATTCACTCAAGCTTCCGTCTTCTTCTACATCTTACACCCATCCACCACCATTACCCAAAAACTACCCTGTATAACTCTCCACCTTCCTTATACCCCCTCTTATGGGCACAAAACCTATATTTTTATGTCCTATAACCTACACAACTTTCAAATGATGGGACATTCAGGGCCCGTTCGACTAACTGCATTAGGTGAGATTAGGGTAGATGGAATTGTAAAAGTAACAATAAATGTATGTATAAGGTATTCTCCTTAGATTGGGTGTATCTTATGGTTTCCAATGCCATGTTTGGAATGTATGTAATTAAAAGTAAATCCCGGGATTTCCTTTCAAATTACACTTGAAAATTCATCATCATGGGATTTAAAAATCCCATCTCACACTTTCCAACATAAGGCCCATTTTCCAAAGCCTATGAAAGTGATTTTAATCACATCCCACCCTCCTTCCAAACATGTCATTCCTACTCCCGAGGTGGGATTAGCGACCCAATCCATTTAATACAACTTTATACCACTAGCCAAACAGGCCCTTAGAGTTTCGGACCTAGAATTGGTATTTCTAGATTTAGAAAGATCTGACAATATAGAGGATCCGATAAAGTAATAACATGAACCCTATGACCTCCTTAGCTAGTACGGACATGTGTGTAGTGTTCGAGTGAAGTTAAATTCAAATTCAGGCAACAGACAGTTAGGAATTAGATCCTGAATCACAGACCATTTTGGCTTACATATGGACTTAGAAAGTTAGTCTGCCCGTTAACATATTTTGTGTCCAAATTCATTACGTACTAATAATGTATAGATTATTTTATAGTATTAAACTATACATGATTAAAGAGGGTAAGTCGGGACCATAGTAAAAGTCATTCTTTGGTAGAATTAGGTATCTGGCTACAAACTCACACTCATCCCTGAAATCAACCACAACGCCCATCATTTTAGCTCCTTTCTATAACCATAGGTACTAATGCCATAACACACATCATCAATGGGAGGAAGACCAAGGTATTAAGAGACTGTTTCCCATTTCATGTCGAAAATAGGTCCTAAATTATGCCTTGTTTCGACATACGGATCAAGACATAGATCATTGAGCCTTGAGAGTAGAAATAATTTTTAAGGGGAGTAGAACATTATGAGTCCAATCTAGTTAAGTCAACCCGTACATCCATTAGATCAGATTGGAACAGTGGAAGCATGGTGGACCCATGCCCCACTGGCCCAAGATCGAAGGTAACTAATCCAGGTTATACCGACGGTTAGGTCCCTCAATAGGAGTTGAGCCTTCCTTAGAATGTCAAGAATGAAGTTATTGAAGGAAACCAATTAGGGTTCAAGTATAAAACCATTCATATTAAATCATAGGCTTAACAATGGGGACAAGCGGAGGTCAGTGTATCCACAAGTCTACTCATTGAATACGAACATAATAGAAGCCTTGGCCAACCCTATACGATTAAAAATCCTTTTAGGATGATCTATTAAGGTGCTTATTAACCCCTACCTTGGACATAGATTCAGATGAGGACTCTCCTAGACCAAGACCTAAAGGGCAACCTTATAAATAGGAAATTGGAACCTTTCAGTGATGGGCATTCCCTAAGCTTTGGAGTGATTAGACTATACGGAGTTACTGAAATATACAACTGCGAAGCATTCGCGGCTTGACCCAATTCTCAATCTTAGGCGACTACCAATGGACTTACTACTTTGACTGAGCAGAAGACCAGGATCTACCAGGACTAGGAAGGGATACGATGAGCCTTCTACCCTAGTTAGGTAGGTGATCGAACTATCGGGATCAAGCCCACTACAACCGTCTCTCCATATTGGTCGACCATTGAAAACATATATCTTACTCTAAGTAGTTGGGAATCATCATCAAGACTCCAAAAATTATAGCAAACTATTAGGATATAAGCAACATTAGGATATAAGGAGGATAGACAAAAATGTGCCAGATTAGTATAGATGTATATATCTCACCACACATATAAACTTGAAATCTGTAAAACTTAGGTGAAAGAAATAATAGAATCTTTACTCATTACCCTTAGCCAATTTCGGGGACAAAATTATTTTTAAGGGAGGTAGATTGTAACACCTCAAAATTTTGCCAACCTGGAGTTAAACGTCCTTAGGCAATGGGTCAACTATAACACTCTCAGAGCTCAATCCCAAAGTCTAAAAATCACTTTTCAACCCATTTCCTTCAGAATCTCACCTTTCACCACCTCATTCTTTAATTTTCTCCAAGTATTTTCATATTAGACATAAATCCTAAAGTTTAAATGGTGAAGAACTATACTTAAACTAAAACTTACTATAAATGGTAAATACATAAATAAAATGGGCTTCTGACCATTAATATTTTTGAAATCTTAAGATATGAATAATTTATTTGGAAAGATTAGTTTCTCCTAGCCCAAAATCATATATTGTACATCGCGTAACTCATTCCAGTTTTCAAATGAGATCCGATAATACCTCGACGGACTCGTAGGCCCAAACGACTCAATTCTGGGGGACCCGAGGTGAGTCCCATATGTTTCCGACATCCCCTAGGGGGGGGAGGGGGAGGACCTCACCGAAGGGGCAATCCCTCACCAAAAATTCCAACAACCCGCGAGGAGCTCGCTGGTTTAGCAAGGCCTCGTCCGTACAGCGGTCAGCGGCCTGGTTTTTGTATTTTTTCTACACATTTTATCCAACTTTGAAAAATCATATCTCCCTCGTTATAAATTAAATTTAGGTGATTTAAAAACCAAATTAAAGATAAATGAGTCTAGTTATATATAAAAATAATTGAAAAATATAATAAAATATTTAATATATTTTAAAGTAGGTAGTTGTGACAACTATCCGAAAATCATTTGTTGGGCAACTGCTGCTTCAAAAAATTTTAGAATTTTTCTACAACACGAAATCTCATGAAATTTGGTGGAGATGGGTTAAACTTGATGATGAACTATTATAAACATAATTAAAATAATATATTAATTATAAGTGCCAAAAATGGGACATAGAATGGCCCTAGGACCATATTCTGCTATAATTAGGGTAGAATTTGGTTAAGTATTAAACTGAATACTCAGTAAAATTAGCTTGAACCACTTTAAATATGATCTGTAAGACTCAAAATGAGCAGGACTACTAATTCTACATTACCTAAAAACCTAGGATCAATCTCTAAACCTGGTTGCTCTTGGGAGAATCGTGAAACTTCGTATCGGACCTAGACTGCACGTCGAAAGTTCGATTATCTCGAAACTATACAGTTATGAACGTCTTGTTGGACTTGACAACCACCTCGAAAATCAAGTCCAGATGGTATCCCATGACTATTTCCTTGAGCCCGAAGCGAAGTGAGTAAGAAACGTGAATTTCTTTATAATTAAATACAAATTTAAGTAATCTGAGTTGTATCGCTTGCGAACCGATTATAAGCATTTAGACCGTCAGAATCTGACCCAAATACACCCTCGGATCAAGATAAATGTCCTACATATGCCAATATACTTGTGGCCCTGATTAAGTTCCAATGATCGTTGAAATGAAACTGGTCCACTGCGTCTGATCTGTAAACCTGATCGGACTGAAAACTCACCTTGACCTAGATCCATGGTCAGGGAGCTTAAGTCCGACCGTATTCAGCAAAGGGACCTCTAGAAATGCTCCGTTGAGTTGAAGTAGATGAGTTTTACCTATAACCTAAGTATACCTAGGCCCTGGGGCCATTTCCGTCAGTCCTGGGCCTATATAAAGGCCTAAACCCACCCCATTTCTATTCCATACAATTTTATTAAAACCCTAGGAGAGAGAAGAGAAGAAAGAGAAAGAAAGCAAGAGAGAGAGAGTTGGGGTTTTCTCCTGGGATCTTTTCTTATCGCTCCTTAGGCTGCATCACCGCTTCTGTATCGCTATTTCAGTGATTTCAACCTCATTCTTAGGTAAGGAATCCTAACCCTAATTAGTTTTAGGGATTTGAATAGAGTGTAGGGTGAAATAGCTAACCTATTTCATGCTACAGGTTGCCATCGTGCCGTAGATAAAGACTTATGGTTTAAATTAAATTCGTTACGAGTCTACCGGCGTAAGGTGCGGACTATAGATGTTTTAGGTTATGGTTTTCAAGGCTTTCAATGTCAGTTAATTCTTTATGACTGACTTGATTACTATCACATGTGCTTAGATGCAAGGATTTTTATTTATTACATATTATGTGACTATGTTGAATATAATGCATTTCATGTGCTTGTTGAAATGTTTGAATGAATATAAAATTATTATTTGTGCTTGTTACGATTGATGTGTAAGAATACATGATTTTTATACGCATGAAAACTCATATGTGGAAGGATTTACCATACTATGTGGTTTAACTAATTTATTACAAGTATGTAATGTGTGTAGTCTAAGTGCTTGTAAAAATGTCTGAATGAATATGAAATTTGGATATGTGCATGCCATGATTATTAACTATGAATATATGCTTGTTGTTTATGTGACAATTCCTTTGAAAAAGGGGCTTGCCAGAATATATGTTATAACTAGTTCAATACATGTATGTTGAAATGTGTAGCCTATGTGTTTGATAAAATGCCTAAATGAGGAAATGCTTGTCTTTATGTATGTAATGAGGACGTTGAGATAGGATTCTCAACTCCCTTACATGTAGTTACAGTTTCCTTCATGTATCCTATCTTACTACTATGTGCTTTATGTATGGGATGCCTACGTATGATAATATGTATAGTATGAGTTTGTTAGAATGCTCAATGCAATTTATTCCTGAAATTAGTTATCACATGTTGCTGAACTATCGCATAGGAAGGCCTACTGTGTTTGGATGTGATTGGGGCTACGATGTAGCCCAAGCAATCGGTAACAATTCCTGTTTGAGTGGCCGAGGTCGTCTTACCACAATTGACGCGTTCAGTGAATTCGAGTCGTACGAGGATCGTCGACAACGGTACCTTGTCGATTAATTTAACATACGTTCGTACCAGTAAAACTCATCTACTAAACCGATTGGCCCAATGTATGTTCACCATATATGGACACTACTACTTGAACTTAAGGTACTAAACTTACAAGTGAAAAGCTCCTTTAACCTTAGTACCTCAATCCACTAAGACTCATGAGTCGGACATGGTGGTATAGGACACTGTAGTCGAGCTGTTGGCCTATGTTGGGGCGACGAGCCTCCCCGTAGTGACCAATGAGTAACCCAAACTTGTGAGCCGAATACGGTGGTATGAGACACTGTATTCGAGTTGTCGGCCTATGACTTGGTGACGAGCCATTGGTAGTGACCTTGAGCATACTCTGAGTTTGCATTGAGGCGACGAGTCTTTCCGTAGCATTAGAGTGTAACTAGGCCTACACTGATCAGTTGTCACGTTCTGTGCGTGTGATGTGTTTCCCACAGGAGCAACACTGATTTGGTGATGAGCCCTTTTGTAGTGACCTAGAACCGCAACATCGTATGAGAATTACTAGGACTGCTGACCCTAGACTGGATCATTGTTTAGAAATTGATATAAGGGAAGTACCTTAGCTTCCAAATCCTGTTGTATGAATAAACATAAATAAGAACATGGTTAATCATGAGCATGCACCACATTACGTGTGCGTTTGGCGTAGCAGGTCAAGCACTGAGGGAGTGTTGCATGCCGCGATCGTAAGATGAAGTCGCTGAGGGAGCGTAGGTGAGGGCATGCATCATTACATCCATGTCATTCGTACATTAATAAGAGTACTTAGGACTTAAGTGTTGTATTGCTTTATCATTACTGCTTGATTGAATTGATAACATGTTAACCTTTGCTCTATTGTTCCACTGAGTTAATCACTCACTCCCATGTTACGGAACGGTGTTTGAAACACCAACCAGTCCCTGTTTTAGTTTTAGATGATGACGATGCTTGCGAAGTGGAGCCGGACTTTTATGATGATGAGGAGGGTTTCTCATATATGCAGTTATCAGGCGGGTCTAAGTAGACCATGTTCTAATCGACGGGGTCAGAGGGATGTTGATTATACATCATTACACTTGTTATTTTACACTGTTGGAAACACCCATATATATTCTTTTTGTTCATTTTTGGAGTATACATGTATATATTTAACCTGGTAACATATTCACACTCTGGAGACTTACAACAGTTTATATATTTATCATAGTCTTCCGATTGCGAAATTTAACTACTCTGGAGTATGATATGCTGTTTTAGTATAATCTCACTCATGTTTAATGCACTAAAATGGACAACATTCAATCATCATTATCTATGTTGCATAAGTGATGTGTTGAAACTTGAGAGTGGAGTTTATGCTCGACCCCCTGATTTTCAGGGCGTTATATCAGCCTAAACCTAAACCCTAGGAACCCAAAACCCTAGAGCTTTGAGTTAACTTGGCAAGTCAACTCACCCGGTTAGCCTACCTAACCTCACAACCTAGTCAACTCTCCTAGTTAGGACCAATACTAAGCCTAATCGAAGAAATGGTTAAAACATCAAAGTAACAACCCTCACAGTAGAGCCTTCATATGCTTGGAGGATGCTGCCTACCAAAGCAGGGAGTTCAAGTGGGACCGGCAACAGCTAGGTTATCGCCGACCACATATCACTCCTCCTCTTTCGGGAAGCACCCCTCAAGCATGTGGGTCTCTTCTTTTTCGAACTTTAAGTGTGCAGTTGAAGTACATTTACTCTCATGCCCATATCCTTATCCGAAATTATACTTTTATCACTTCATCCAACCTATGAGATGATGCCATGTGGCAATCTCCAATGCCAACCATTCAACCATATTTACCCCTAGGATCACTAGGAATTACTAGAAAACCAGGGTTGAAGACTATAAATAGCCCCCTTCCATTCTCATTTCAAGTGTCCACTCTCATTTCAACTCACTCTCATTTCTAGAAACCCCTTAGCATTAGACATAACCATCCTTTTTAGAGTGTGTGAGAGAGAGAGAGAGTGAGAGAGAGCATGACTCTGGTTTAGCCTAGTCTAGCTAAAGTCCAAGCCTCTTGAGATACCTAATTTCAAATTTGAGTCACTCAATCTAGCCTTGTGACACTACTGTTCATCCTACTATCCAAGCTTCTATCTGTTTCATCAAATTAGTACACCAACATCATGAAAAATTAGTTCCCTTCTCAACCCCCTTGCTCATCATATACATGAGCATTATAGTGCATTTCATTGTTTTCACGTATCTGACTGGTGAGCGTATGCTCCGTGGCTTGCCGATATAATAAGATCTTGTCCATTAGAAACCTTATGCAGTTAGCCGTCATTTAACATATACATTGTATTCGATTGTTTTCCATTGTATCTAATTGGTAGACGTATGCTCTGAGACCTACCGATATAATTATAATAGGTCCACCAAAAACCTTGGTTGGTCGTGTTTTATCAAAGCATCCATACAGGATCAAGCATCCTTTGCACCATATACTTGATCATTTCGAACGTATGCTCCGCGACTTGCCAATATAGTCAGATCATGTCCATTAGAAATTCGGATTGATCAAATACCTCCACTACTGCATCACATTATATTTTTTGCATCGCATTACTTTTTTGCATGCGAGAACTACCCTTATTCTTCATAAATTACTTAGATCTTGTGAAGTAAAAAATCATATATCTATATAGGCAAAGGGGGTGCCTAACACCTTCCCTATCTATGACTGTGGTCCTTTACTTAAAATCTCTAGAACGTAAACTCATGAGTCATCTTAGGATTAATAATCTTTGAGTTCTCAACCTTAAGTGTTTCAACGGGCTCTAATCAATTGTAGAATCATAATACTTTGTTGGTGACAACTCTAGTCAAATATAACACATTTACCCCATCACAAAAGCCCTTGAGCGAGGCAACCAAGTAGAAAGAAGAGAGTAGATCTCCTGTACCATCGGGGAATCCACCTTCCAGTGTCTACACATCACTACATGTAGCAAACATGAAATATTCATATCATTCATGTACTCGACTTTATTTGAGGAAAAGTATTAATTTTTTATTGTATTGGGCATAGGCGTGCCAAATTCAGAGGCACGACAATGACAGATTTTGTCTCGTACTTTACAAAAGATAGAAATAAGACAATATAAGCAAACATGAAAATTTGTCAATTTTCTGACATTTGTAATTTATGTTTACCAAACAAGTTTTTATGAAAAAATGTACTTATTTTCAGATATCATGAGTTTTTTAAGATATTACCAATCCAATTTTACAATACTTATAAGTGGTCGCTTGGTACTATGGATTCTAGGGGAATTGAGGGGATTTCAAGTCCCCTTGTCGTTTAGCACCATAAAGTAATTGGGGGTTTCAACTCCCCTCAAAGAGGGGCTTTGAAATCCACTGTGAAAGCTTGGATTACATATAAAATCCTTCTAAGAGTTGCACGTGTAGCATGTGTGTCACTAGATTATTAATCTATTAGACACATGACCCACTAATGATACCTGAAAATAATAAGATTATCAATTGCATTACTATAATTACTTTAATACGATGATCAATGCCGTCCAAACATTGTCCATGTATATCAACAATTAAAAATCATTTGTTATGTGATCTTGTGCTTGTGGCCCATTCGAGACTTGGAAATTCATCATTTTCAGGCAAAGTATATATTTCAATGAGTTTTATTACAACCATTGTGTGTTGTTTGATTTTCCAATTACAGTGGTAATTCATAGTAAATGGGTAATAATTATTTACATTCGAATTTACAACTGTGCAATTTCAAGGTGACGTTGACAACAACCTTCATTTATATATCCCAGGATCAGCTAAGGAAAAGCAATGTTACATTTGTGAGGCCTATATGTGTCTTATTCACACTGTTCATTCCTTCAGCCGGATCATTTTGGGGCATGAGCCTAAAAATGAGGGAGATGTAAAGCTCAAGTGGACCACACCATAGGAAATAGTGGGAATTGAGTTCTTACCATTGAAAGCTTTTTGAGGGCCACTCTAGAAGTTTTGAATCAAACTGATATATATATATATATATATATATATATATATATATATATATATATATATATATATATATATATATATCTTCCTTTTAACTATGACTTTGGATGACAAATAAACATCAGTGTTGGCCCCAAGGAGAATGTCGCTTTCAACTGTTGACGTATTTACAATTATTATTTCTTAAGGTGTGGCCTACTTGAATTTGGAATTTGTCTCATTTTTTGGCCCGTACCCTGAAATGTGCCGTTAAAAAAGTTGGATGTTATGGATAAGTCAGATACATCATGATGGGGCCCACAAGTTTAAATCATCAAAAGCATGGTTTTTTGGACCATTTTCTAATTCCTTGCCTATTTCATACAGGTGAAGTTAATCATAATTACTTTAAAATCAAACAGCCCCCAAATTTCACTTCCCATTCACCTCCATTTACAAGCTCCCGAGAGAGCCCTTTATGCACATGCAATTTCTAAGTGCATGCGTATCATCCATCACTTTGTGCTAGAGTATGAACAAATTTCTCATAGCTAAAAGCCGTCTGAGCAGCGAAACGGAGACCTGATAGGAGGGCTCACTTCAGAGAGGATGGAAGAGCAGCTGTGCGGAGCGTGCAGGTCAGGCGACGGCGCCAAGGTAAGCGACCTGATTGCATCAGGTGTCGACGTATCCTACTTCGACGGTCAGGGGATGACCCCATTGATGCACGCCGCCCACCAGGGACACGCGTCCATAGTAGAGGCCTTGCTGGAAGCTGGAGCCCCTTGGAACGCCCTCTCCCCCTCCAATCTCTCTGCTGGAGATTTTGCTATGGAACTCGGCCATCAGGAAGCCTTCGACCTCCTCCTCAATGCCGGTACCTTATCTCTCTCAACTCTCTGCGCGCCTCTTTGCACGCTGCACACGTGCCAACCTTGCAACCGTGTGGGACATCCCCTACTTCTAATGTGGACCATTTGCTTGCTTACCTTTTTTTCTTTTATTATTTATTTATTTGGAATAAATGCCTCCCTTCGGCTTTGGATTATTGCATGTAGGGTGAAGACTTCGGTGGGTCAGGTGCCACGACCTCCTGATACCCAACCCAAAGTACTGAATAGTCTCCCAACCCAAGGTACTGAATAGCCAAGCACAGGACATTTCGGCTTAGGTCGGGTCAACACCATGGACTAGTAAACTAATACATAAAACCAAACATCTAATTATGAAATAACATCACATCATTAAAGTAATATCTATAATTACTAAAATAATGCTAGCAAAACAAAGTCTATAATCACTGCCCATGAACAAAAGAGATGCTGCAATGCTTTAAGAGCATTATAAGTTACAGTGCTCGTAGTTGCATTGGGTTTCACTTCAATTGTCCAATAGATCAATATGCACCGGCCATTGAATCAAGAACTCATTTCATGGACTATTTTGCATAAATTGCACTGATCAGATGATCCTTCCACCATGGTGTGCTGTAACAGCTGTTACAGGGTCGTAAAGGCTGTTACATAAAGGTAATGGCGGCTACTGTTACAAGTTACGAGGTCATAATGACTGTTTACAGCCCCTTTGTAAAGGATGTAACAGTCCATTATAGGAACGATACAAGTTTTTCGAGTTTTTTTTTTTTTTTCAATAAAAAGGACATTGTAAGGGCTGTTTACAGCCCATATCGTATAGGTACCGGTGGTGGCCATTACGGCCACCATTACTGTTATGAAATACCTTGCCTTCCACCCTTGATTTGGCCTTAGTTTTTATACACGTCATTTTTCCAAGCATGGATGGGAGGGTTAAGATTGCCTAAAGGAAGCGAGTCTTTAGAATTACACACAATCCATGATGAACCTAACAAGTAGATGAACCAAGCTGTTGAATGGACCATAATTGTCAAGATCCTACTATTTGTGATTTATCATTTACAATCTAAGTTGATTCATAGGCAAAATGATTTGAATTGCTTTTTGTGAATCCTATGATTCTATGATCTGAATCCTACGATTTATAGTTTGATTTCAAATTGTCCTTATTCTCTTCTTTTAAAATTATTTATTTAGTGGTTGTTTGGATTCCTGTAAATGGTTTGAGTTGTAAATGATTTACAGGTGTAAATCATTTACAGCCTATCCTATTTGGCTCTAAGCAATAAATGATTTACAGATAAATGATTATCTGTGTTTGAATAGCCTATAAATTGTTTAGGTCTTATAAATGCGGAGCCAATCCTTCCATTTATAGCTGTTTGGCTGTAAATGAAATCCGGACTTTTTCCCTACAAATGAGATGGGGGTAAATGCTGTAAATGATTTACAGGCAAAAGAGGCCATCCAAACACAATAAATCATTTACAACTTGGCCCATTTACAGGCATCCAAACAACCCCTTAGCTTTTGCTTTTATGTTTTTAAATCGGTAAGAGCTTTAAGAATCTTTATAAAAAGCTCAATTATTTTATTTTATTCTTTATAAGAACTTAAATGATGGATCTCCTTGTCAATCTTAAATTGTGGAGCTATATTGATCGAACTGCTAGATTGATCTATGACTTGTGTTTTTATTGATGCTTGCCATTGTGTTGACCTATATGAATTATGATAATGATGGTTGGGATTTTAGTTCAGCTTAAAGACCTATAGTTTGTTTTTATTTGTTACATGTCTTGAATTCAAGTTTGTTTTTCCTGGATTCGATATGTGATTTTAAACTCATATGTTAATTTAATTCTTTTTATGATATATAAAAAGTTATTTAAAGATTCGTCTTTGAAGGTCTCATCAGGAACTGCACATAATGACTTTTGACTTTAAAACATGATAGCATTTATGTTTTGAGGGGAACATTATTTGAAGTCCCTTGAGTTGGTGGCAACACTTTTTTGGAATGATTTAAACTTTATTATGAGTAACTATGACACATATACACTCGTAATACGAACTCTCAATTGATAATGTCATGATATGTTACTTTCTTAGTTCATATTGATGGAAAATATATCATTGATATGTTTTCTTATATTTTCTGATTTTATTTTTTTTTAAATTTTTTTTGGTAAGTGTTCAATTTTTATTTATTTATTTATTAATTTTTAAAGATATGATTTGATTCAACCCTTATTATGATTTGTTATACGATAATGATTATGAAAACATTGATTGGACCCAAGGTATTTCCGTGACAGTAATGGTGGCCATAATGGCCACCATTGTCACCTTTAGAAAATGGGCCATAGTGGGTGTTATGACAAAAAAAAAAAAAAAACTGGTAGAATGACTTTTCAGAAGGGAGTGGAATTTGGTATCAGCCAATTCCTAGGACATCACAGTAGGTATTAGAGCCATGCTCACCTACGCACCTACACACGTGCGCACCTTTGCACACATGTCATGGGTGTTAAATCCGAACAGTCCATAAGATGCAGAATCCCATGAAACCTTAGGGGGTGAATTTTCACCCTGATCTAAGATTCTAGTGGGCCATAGCAAAGAGAAATTCAAATCAAGGGAAGATACTGTTTGCATTTTTCATGGCCCACCAAAGTTTTGGATCAAAGTAAAATTTCGTACCAGGGGGTTTCATGAGGTTCTGCTTCATGTGGACCGTTCAGATTTTCGAGACTCATTAGATATGATGAGTTCTCAAAAAAGTTCGTATGTAGTACGTACGAATTGGTTCGCAGGTGAGCGTTTCCGGTAGGTATCGTTACCCATATAAGCACACAAATCTCCTGTTGGAATTATGTGGACTTCCTCCAACCTGTTCTTAGTCCTGGAGATGTGACATATAGACTACGGCTAATCCACCAGTTCTTTTGATCTATGTCCACCTTAATGGATTTTGTGAATACATATTAATAATCCTTGTTCTTTGGTTCCTAATGTTCCTGATTGTCCTTCTAGTTGTTACCAGGATTCTTTCTTTTCTTTGTCAGTCAATTTGACTGATAGTGTTGAATTTTCCAACAAAGAAACACTTGACTACCTTACTATTCTATTTCCTTTTCTTTTAGTATATGTGTTTCCATTTGCCTTTGAACGGGAATGTCATCTTCTTGAACTTTGCCTTGCCTTGAGAAGACTCTTTGATAAGTTTCACGTGAGAAACAAAGGTAGTGTTTGTACCACGTGCGTCTTAACGTAGTGATGCAGGACAATTAACCACTTGCTCTAAAAACTTGAACTGATAGAGCGTGATGAATTAATCCCTTTATCTTATAGCCTAGGCACCACATCTCATAGGTTAGGACCTTGGCCGAACTCCCCTCGTAGGCCCCACTTCACATGGGTACCGCCTCACACGGGCCGCCCACCCCGAGTGTGCCCTTGCATCCCGCAGGCTACCCTACTCGAGCTTGGTGTGAAAATGCCCCTGCATTACGTAGTCTTCCACAACCAGCTCAACCTTAATTTCCTCCAAGCTTTGTTAGATGCTTCTGTTGGTTGAGAGAAGAATGAAGGACTCTAATGGAAGGGCATTTTCACACCGGGCTCGAGTGGGGTAGCCCGTGGGACATATGAGGCGGGTGGCTCGTGTGAGGCGGTACCATGTGATGTGAGGCCCACAAGGGGGGTTCGGCCGAGGTCCTAACCCATGAGACGTGGGGCCTGTGCTATGAGATAAAGGGATTAATTTGCTATGCTCTATCAGTTCGAGCTTTTGGAGCAAGTGGTTAAATTGTTTTGCATTAAATTGGTATCAGAGTGGGAGGTTTCGTGTTTGAGACTTCTCACTAAGGGTGATTAATGTAGGGGCATTTTCACACTGGGCTCGAGTGGGGTAGCTCGTGGGATGCGGGGACACATTCGGGGTGGGTGGCCCATGTGAGGCGGGCTCCACCCGTGTGAGTTGGTACCCATGTGATATGAGGCCCACAAGGGGGGTTCAGCTGAGGTCCTAACCCATGAGATGTGGGGTCTGGGCTATGAGATAAAGGGATTGATTCGCCATGTTCTATCAGTTCAAGCTTTTAGAGCAAGTGGCTAATTGTTCTGCGTCAGATTCCTTAGATAATATATCGGCACATAGTTAGCTTCGTGCATAATTTAATGATAATTTATCACCACACTATGGGGTAATGCAACTCCCAAAAATCCAAGCCATCATATTATGGGAAACAACTTCCACCAATAAAGGGGACCACTTGTTTAACGAAGATTTCCTCCCCCATTTTTATAGCTAATAAATTGGCTCTATTTGAGGAAATATTACTTGTCATCCTTGAAAAGGAAGACTTAATAGCACCATCCTCACATCTAGTATAACTCTAATCCATAATGCCTATTGCTGAACAAGCAACTATTGTGTTAATCGTAGGCCTCGAAAAATCAAACTCCTATCTAGAAGGATATCCAACACCTAGAAAACCCTTTAATTCTTCTCAGACGAAGGCCTACCTTAGCAATGTGCAATGACAATTTAATTTTGGCTGCCACATGGAAAATGTTCATGGTTTTTTTCTCAACAGTATTGCTATTTCTTTGTGCCCAAATCCCTTGCAGAATGGCGAGTGACAACATCTTCCAAAGAATCTTGCCTCTTAGATTGAAAGGTCAAACTCCACCAACTATCTGTTAGCTTGTCAATGGAGCCTGTAAGAGCCCAACTAACTCCAAACAAACTAAGGATTATGTTCCAAATATAAATAGCTGCCTCACACCTGATGAATGGGTGGTCAACTGATTCCTTCTATGGCACATATGCACATGAAGCATATGCTAGGGAGAGACTTGTTCCTTTTTTGGGGCTTATTTGTTGTTAAGATCTTTTCGGCAGTAGCTGTCTAGTAGAGCACATTGATTCAAGGCAGGGCACCCGACCGCCACACTTTTGCCCATTAGAGGTTTCTAGGAAATGGCCAGGAATGAAGCGTTGGTGCTCAGGGCCAAGATACACTCGTCCCTCTCAAAGAGATTAAGGGCTGACTCATTAAGAATATCATGATTTTTTACTACTATGGAGATCTTGTGGTCCCACAAGTTTTGGTTGAAATGAAGCAACCAAACACACTTACCATCCACAAGCTCATAGGACTCCATGACAAGAGTGTTCTTCCTAGCAAGGGAGTGTAGTCTAGGAAATGTAGGAGAAAGAGGAGACTGACCCCAATCCCCCTGAAGCTTCCTCTCTCACCATCATCAATTTTAGATTTGAGTCATTTGACACCTTGCGTTAGGGTGGTTAAATCAAAATTCAATTGGTTGTTTTTGCAAAGTAGGCGAAGTAGACTCCCTTGTTGTGCCTGTGTCTCCAGAGTAGGTCTAGGTGAGTGGAGGACGAAGGGTGCAATGTGCCTAAAGAAGGCGAGTGTAGCCTGACATCTCATGGAGATATCATCAAACTTCTATATCTCTTTCTATATGAGAGAGTTATTACCTCTCACTACTTGGCCCAAAGGCCAACCCGATGGCAGTCACCATATTTAGCAGCAACAACTCCTATACACACCACTCCATTTCACCAAGAAAGTCCAGTTTGCTTTCTTGGATCAGTCAATCCCTAGGCCTCCGTCTTCCTTGATTCTTGAACATCGTCTCGATTAACTAGATTATAATTATTACCCTTATCAGTTATTTCCCATAAAAAATTCCCCCCCTCACAATCATGAGAATTCTTGTTTTGAATATGATTGGTAAAAGGATTCACAATTCTGACCCTAAATTGTTGGGATGATGAGGCCAGGACCATATGTCATCGTAGTGGAATGCTATCCACTACCTCTCCACAATAAATGTAAAGGAGGAATGCTAATTTCAAGTGCCACATCTTCAAGCACCAAATGTGATCAGAACACATGTGCCAAGGTAGTTCTTGCATGTTCACAGGCTGGTGCCATTTGATGAAGGTTAGCACAAAAATCATAATCCATTTATTACGTGGGCAACACATACATGACTCAATCAATAGTTAGAAAAATGATAACCAACAGTCTACATTCAATGTGCATTTCTTGCTCACCTGATAATTGGGATGGCTATAGGAGCTGGGGGTAACATCCGATTAACTTCTTCAGACCTGCATGAGTGGTGCGCTTGTGTTTTGGTGCTCAAAGATGGGGAGTAAGGAATTAGCACTGCTCAAAGTAAGAACTAAACATTTCAAAAACATATTACATGGTACTCGTGGAGTGTGATGGTCCATGGATATGCACAATGACATATGTACATGGCGTACAGATACCTCAAGCCAAACATCTCATGGGGCCTATATGTAGATGACTCACTTACCAGAAATTGCACTACAAAGGTGATTCTAGTGACTGCGTGGTGGCCATCTAAAGAATGGTTAAAACTAAAATCTATCAATGGTCCAAAGTCAACAAACAAATATGCAGTAATCATAGATCGGGATTGTTCAACCAACCTGAATTTTGACTGTTCCAAGATGTTCAAAAACAGTAACGGTGGCCGAAACGGCCACTGCCGTTACTGTTATGATACAGGCCGTAATGGCCGTTACAGCACTTTTTTTTTTTTTGTTTTTTTCTAAAAAAAACATGTTTTTGGTCCGTTACGGGTTCGTTAGGGGTCCATTGCGGGACCATTACAGGCTGTTTTTTCTGTAATGGCCTTTACGGCCCTGTAACACAATGGTTATGGCTGTTACCGTAACATAACGGCCGTTACATAACTGTTTTTTAATACCTTGATCTGTTCCTATCTCATGATTTCGACAGTTTGGATTGAGATACGTGTATGCGGCATGTACATTGCACATGTATAGGTGTGTGGACAGTCATTATCAAGTATGCATGGTTGTGTGCATTGAGCATGCCTAATTGTAGCACTTAAATAAATATATAGCCCCATTGTAGAAACACAACAGATATATCATGTTGTATTATAAGCTTAACTAGAAGATTGGTTTTTATTACAAATCACCTCTGTATCTTTGGTTTTGCTGATGGCTCTTGAATGTTCAAGCAGGGATTCAAGCTGAGCTGGTGCTAGGAACGATAGCGAGAACAACAAATAAAGATGGTGGCGATCTAAACGTGGATTACTTGGAAGAGAGGGTTGTTTTTAGTGAGGATAGGCTAATGGATTCCAATAGCAAAGCAGTCATGATGGCTTGGGAGAAACCACTAATGGAGGCTCATGCAAAAGCTATTTGCTGCGGTGGTGGTCACGTTCTTAACGTCGGGTTTGGGATGGGTCTTGTAGACATAGCTATTCAACAGTATGCACCTACTACACACACTATTATTGAGGCGCATCCAGAGGTTTATGATCGGATGCTTCGGTCTGGATGGGGAGACAAGGATAATGTGAAGATAATATTTAGTCGCTGGCAAGATGTTCTTCCTCAGCTTGAATCTTATGATGGTAACTCAAATGACCAATTATGTTTCTTTGCTGTTGTTATTTCGTTTATTTCACCTATTCGCCAATTAATTGTGGTTATGAATTTTATTTTATTATATTTGAGGTATTATAATTTATACAATGGTTGTGCCGAGAGTTTCTACAATATATTTAGCTTTTCACCTTGTAGATTGAAGCATGGTTGAGATTTTCAAACTGTTGAGGCATGGGCCTGACATTGTATGCCCGCACACGAAAAGCCCCACGGTAGAAATCCTATATAACAAGTTGCCTTTTCTTGGTTGAATGCGAATTGGCTCAACTGTTTCTTTTCTGGCAACAAATTAAAGGCATGTGATCTTCCCATCTAAGGATTTTTGGTGCTAGCCCTTTCAACAGTGGGGTCCATCCTATCTTCTATTTGGATCACTGAAACATTGTCTCACTTGTAAAAGCTTAAAGCCAAAATGGTACGGTAAAAACTTTCGGCCCTAGAATTGTATACCTTGATTAAACTTATCCTACAATTCTTAGTTGATTAAACTTATGGTGCATGTTTACAAATGAATTTGAATTTATAGTTTCTAGTATGGTTTTTTTTAAAGTGCCACTTTCTTATAGAAGAAATAGAATATACGTTGTGGAATTGTCATGGGGCCAAAAGGCCCAACACCTAGAAAAGTGAATACCTAGAACTAACTCTCTCTCTCTCTCTCTAAACCCTAAACTCTCTCTCTCTCTCTCTCATGGCAGAAAAAAGTATTAAAAAACACGAATTTGTTAGAGCATCCCATAAAAAAGGAATAGAAGCCAACAATCTAGTGATACCGAAGATCATATCCTGAACCTCAAGACTTTATGAAATCTTCTCTTAAACCAAGGTTTGGAAACTCTAAAACTTGATTGGAAGGCCTATGACTCTGCCAAGAAACCTGGTCAAGTTTTTTTAATCTTGAATACCAAGATAGAAATTTTTTATTCACAAGTGTGATAATATATAAATATTGTGGAGTCTTGGCGAGTTGAGTTTTGTCAAATTTCTTGGAGTACTTTCTGCGTTCTGTTGAGTTGAGTTTCTTTCAAGTCTTGACTAAATTGATTTTTTTTTCCCCCAAGTCTTGATGGTATATGATCAGGTCGACTTGATTGAGTGAAGTTGAGTTTTCTTGTTTAGCCAAGGTTACTACCATTGAATGCACATGAGAGCCCTTACCAGCAATGTCAATAACCAAAATACATTTTATTTATTTATTTTTTGGGGGATCATCATTTTCCAACTACTTCTATGAGAGGTTCATTCAAGCAAAAATTCAGAATCTTTCTACTACTAATATCACTATATCAGGCTGCAATTTTCAGACATCATTATTTTCCAACTTGGATGCAGTTTAATATGTATTTGTGTAATTGTACAGGGATATTCTTTGACACTTATGGAGAGTATTACAAAGATCTGAGGGAGTTCCACCAGCATCTTCCTAAGCTGTTGAAGCCTGGTGGGATCTATTCATTCTTCAATGGCCTTTGTGGAGGTAATGCCTTTTTCCATATGGTGTACTGTCAACTAGTTTCTCTGGAACTTGGGAATTCAGGTTACTCCACACAGTTCATTCCTTTACCTGTCAAAGATTGCTTGGGAGAGGAAGTGTGGAAGGGTGTGAAGCAGAAATACTGGCAGCTAGATACATACTACCTCCCTGTTTGTCAGTCGGATTCTGATTCCCAATGAAGTTTTGAATGAGAAACTCGAATTTTGTGTTCTTGTTTACAAGCTGACTGTGGGTTTTGGATAAACTATGTCTAACATGTACGCTCAATCCTTTTTCTCACTCCAGAAAGAAGAATAAAAAAAAATTGTACACTCCTTTAATAAGAGTGCTAATTGTACATGGGTTCTTGCACACAGGTTCCCATACATGTACAAGAGCCAGACTGCTCATTTGGCAGGACATGTCATTGATGGGCCATCGATCAATTGTCAGTCAATAATAAGACTACAGTGATAAATCTCGTTTTCAGCAATCTCTCAGCCTGGAAATATCTCGTGAGATTTTCATATTTTTAGTTTTTTCTTAGGATATTATCAGGCAAATCTCTTCAAAAATAAATTTCTTAAAATATTTAATGTAAATTAATAAATATTTTAAAATTTAAGTATGTGGTTATATAATGAGTAGTTTAGGGTTTTTACTGTTTTTCAAGTTAAAATAGCAAAATTTTATATTCTGCCAATATTTTCAAAATATTTTGATAATCAGTGTTTCGGTATTGGGTATCGACTGATGTATTGCATCAGGGATGAGGAATCCCATCGCAAGAAATAAGAAGAGATTAGGAGTTTTAGAATGTGTTAAAAAGGGATGAGATGGTTGCGGAGAAAAAGAAGGAAAGATTCAGGGGAGGTGCAGGCAGGGAAAGGGAAACAAGTGATATTGGATCCTGTTAATGAAGAGGGTATGAAGGAAAATGACAATGGGATGGGGGGGGGGTGGTGGGGCGCGGGGGGGCGAGAGGAGGTTTGGACGGACGGTTGCAGATGGAAAATGGAGCTAAACAAGAAATAATCCGTGTCATCCATCTATTTCTCCGGATCATTTTAGGCCAAGCGCCCAAAAATTCCACACAGTAAGTAATGAGAACAATAACATTCACCGTTGAAACCATCCTATGCCGCACCATGATGTTTATTTACCGTCTAAACTGTTCATAAGGCCACATGGACGTGGGTGAAGGGAAAACACAAATATCAGCTTGTATCAGAACTTTTTTGGGGGCCACAGATGTGGACCACGCTACAGGGCAATGCGCCTTCGCACGCTCTCCAACAAGTGGCCCACTTTGTGGAACCCATCGTATTGTATGCATTTAATCCAGCCGTCCATCTAGATTGCTAGATCATTTTAAGCCATGGACCTAAAAATGAGGCAGATCTGATGCTCAGTTGGGCTGCACCAAAAGAAACAGTGGGTTTGGACGCCTACCCTTGAACCATTATGCCCTCTGTAATGTTTATTTTTCCAATTCAATGTAGGGTCGTGGGGCTCACTGGCGACTCCTACCATTATGTACGCGCCACACACCAAGCGGCCCACCAATTTGGCCAAGAGAAAACCCAATGGGCCTTGGTGGGCCATTCGGAATGTGGCAGGCCCAATTCGAGTGAACCACACCACTGGAAGGATAGGGGTTGGGCCCACCGTGATTTGTATTTCCCATCCAATTCAAGGATCGACGTTGTAGAGACGCCCCATAGAGCCGTTCCCCGTTTTGATTCCAAATATTGTCCACCCAAAACTGAAGCATATACGGATCTCTAATGGATTACATTGCTTGAAAGCTTGTTGTCAAGCGTGTTTTTCCATGTTGTGGGGCCCACTGCGACAGTCCCGCCTTTATGTAATTGTTTTATCCTTACTGTCCGTACTCATGACAGCCCGTTTGAGGGCGTGGGGCTCGGTGTAGGTGGACCACGCCAAAAGAAATGGTGGTGATTGGACACTTATCATCCAATTTCCAAATATCCATTGTATTGTTTATTTTCCATCCAGAATTGTTGTGGGGCCCACCGTGGGGTCCCCACTTGTTGTATTTGTTTCATCTATGTTTTCCATCCATAGGACAACCCACTTGGACATGTGGGGCCCGGTTTTAAGGGAAAATAGTGTTGATTAAGTGCCTACCATTGAAAACTTCGTAAGGCCAACTGTAATGTTTGTTTGTCATCCAACCCGTCTATGGGGCCCGCTGTGGACCCACCATAGTGTATGTGATCTATATGGGTCATCCTAAGTGGGTCCCGCCTGAAGAATGTGTTTTATTCATGCCGCCCAAGCGGATGGGCCTTCCGTGGAGGCCAACTTGATATATATGTTATATATTTATGTTTCCCATCCGTTTTCTCAGCTGGTTTCAGAGCATGAGTCCATAAGCAAGGCAGATCCATGACTCAGGTGGACCCCACGCTAGACATTGGGGCCTACCCACGCTATCCAGTGTGTGGGCCCCTTTGGGGCCTGATTTGGGGCCGCCATAGCGTCGGCTTTCTATATATATATATATATATATATATATATATATATATATATATATATATATATATATATATCAGTGTCGTACATTATCTAGATCATTTTAGTGTATGGACCCTATAAGGGACCGATTCAAGTATCAGGTGGGGCCATGCCACATGGACATCTTCTAATTCTAATGGAGCCTGTCATTCGGGTCCTACCCTCTTTATATTAAGCTCTTAGGTGTTGTTTAACATGTGTATTATGAATCCTACATTGAATACACTTCCTGACATGGTATGGGGTCCGACTCCCACCCTGCGCGTTCCTCTAGCCCACCTTAAAGTATATCTTGCGGTACTACTAGGGTTGTATATTCCTCTAGCCCACCTTAAAGTATATCTTGCGGTACTACTAGGGTTGTATACAAAGGGGCCTTACCTAAGCTCAAGCTTTTCCTTGTGAATGAGAACATATGCATTTTAGATATGTTTGATAACATTCTAGTGTAATTAGCCTAGTATATAGACACTGATAAGATACTTAGTATAAGGAATATCATATGCATCATATATATATATATATATATATATATATATATATATATATATATATATATATATATATATATGTTTATTATGGATAATGATTGATCATAGCATATGCCTTATGGCTTTGAGATACTTAATGGACCCATACGAGATAGGGTCACACACATCATTGAATGATGCATGACTTGGATAATGTGATTCATGCATAACGCATTATATATGACATGTTTGCATATGCTCCTTGGTGAGACCAGGGATATAGTTCGCAGCCTTGGTATGGTTGGTTGATGAGATTTTAAACACAAAATCTGTTATAGTCACTAACCACATAAGATGTCTTTAAGTGTAAGTCATAAACCTTGTGGTACCAATAGGATTCTCCAACGTCGAGACCGAGTAAATAACATGAGCACCTGATTGCTAAATACCAATAGGCCACATTTCCTATTATATTGGGGCTGATTAAAATGCGGTGTGACCTTATGCGCGTGAGTGAAGAGATTATAAGATAGGTTGAGTTTGACTAGCTTGTGAAATACGTATACTATCAGTGAGCCGGGTGGGCATTGGCATACTATTGATGAGGAAGATAATGAGGTTTCTTCCACTCACTTGGTCATGTGCGCGATAGGCGACAGGCCAGTGGTGGAGTGTACTAAACCTCAATGATGTTCTAGATGAAAACCATTATGATATGTTGATTAATTAAGGATTAACATGCTTGTATTTTATCTTTAACATATAACACTCGGCCCTGTAAGCACTTGCATTGCATAATCGTGGTATGGCTGATAACATTCATAGACTTTGTAATTAGCCCATCATTATTTTCATTTACTTTAATACGTATATACTTATCATATGCATTGTGTGCACACCACGCACTATACTATGTTTTGTAAGAAGCATCCATTTACATTGTAAGTTATGCTAGGACATATCAATAACTTTTACGCTCAAGCATGATATTACGTGGATTGTTTACCACAGCAAGTGGAATCTTAACGAAGCATAGAATATGGTAAGTCTTAGAAATAGGTGAATAAGATCACTTAAAAATTATATGCCAATTAAAGTCAATTAACACTTACACTTCAAAGCCAAGTGGGTCTAATTATATATATAGACTACAAATTATACAATAAGTTGAGACACTAGTCTATGTATGACATTAAAATCTTGTATGTGCGTGTGTTATCATTCAAATGCCTAACATACCATTCATTCAAGCATTCATATAATTCAACCAATTAAACTCATAAGCATAAATAGAAATGTACTCCAATCACAATCGCAAACACAAGGATATATAGTGGCTACTTGCTTACTACACTCCTAGTGGGCATACTCTCCTCAAGTGTAGCAAATTTCACTATCTTAAGAGTTTTCAATAGGTTCACCCCTAACCTTTACAAGTATAGACTCACCCCGGAGGCCTACACAAGATTATCTTACAAACGTACATTTCAATCAAATACCTGCATAAGGACTTAACATACGTACTATGAGGCCCGTATCCTAGCTCGTACTGTTCCATAAGCTTCTGCGGTCCTCCCGATCGAATTTCGACGACCTGCAATCTGTTATCGGTGTTTACGTGTGATCTTGAGTCGTATCTCGTATAACAGAGTCGGCTCGACCCGAGACTTTACCCTAGTGACCGTGTCATCACCGCACCTCACGCACCGATCTGATACCTGAGCTAGAAGATGTGGGCCCGCGTTCATTTCGAAGAAACGCCGTGCATGCGTATTCCGAGAGAATCTCTATGACCTATCTCATAAATCAATCAGTTAAGTCAAGTACACACCATATCACAAGTACAAGCAACCCATCCCTTTCCCATTCTAAAAGTCAACTCTCTCTCTCTCTCTCTCTCTCTCTCTCTCTCTCTCTCTCTCTCTCTCTCTCTCTCTCTCTCCACCCATCCCTTTCTTACAACTCCATCACTCCACCCATCACCCATTACCTATCACTCCAACTCTTTTCATCCCATCACTTCCCTCTCTCTCTCTCATTCTCTCTCTTCACTCGCAAGCAACAAAAATATCCCACATCCAAGCCTCCCTAAGCTCTCCTAAAACAACAAGTGTGGCCCACTTTCCTACCCTCTCATTTCCCATCTCAACCATTCATTCTCCATCAACCTCCATCAAAATTGAAGGCAAGGAGCATAGGAGTCCAATGAGGCAAAGAAGAAGGCTGATAGGTGGATGATCCACTGTTAATTTTGATTTCTAAGGGCCCACTTATTGTGGGGCCTACTTATTATGGGACCCACTTGATGTATGCATTTTATTTGGGAGGGCCCAATAGTGGCGGGGTCCCTCCCCTTCACGTGTCTCTTCCTCTCTGTCTCTCTCTTGATGTGTGTTTCGACAAAGAAACAAATGCATTTTGATTTGGGAGATTGTCTTATCCAAATATAACAGAGAGAGAACTATGAACATTCATCGCATTTTATTAATACTAAGTTCATTTACATCCTCTTTACATCCTTTGATTCTAAGATAAATCATTTAGAAGTAAAAGGATTTGTGTTTTAAGCATTAAAAGTCCATTTCGACAGCTTTCCGGCGCCTGATTTGATCATCTCCTAAGACTTAGGAGGAATGTCGTTCCTATCAATAGGTCTTTAAGGATTTCGGCAGCATGACGGTGCCTATTTCAATCATCTTCAAGGACTTAAGAGGAATGTCGATTAAATCGACTGATCTTTCTCCTTTGGAACCATGAAGAGGAGAAATTCCGGAGAAAGGAAGCCTAGCTCGTGAATTGCAGCAGCATAACGGCCCTTTGGACTTGACAGACTGCAAAGCAGTCTGGTTGCGCCGCGCAACCGGTATTGGTTGCGCGGTCCTGCGCAACTGCCAGGAGATCTTCCTTCACCTTCTTTCTTCTGCTCCGCTCTGCTCTCCTTGAAAATCTTCTAATTCTCCTTTATGAAGGAGGGGAGGGGGTATTTATAGACCCTCGCACGTGTGAAAATCCTGATCTTAGCGATGTGAGACTATTTTCCAGTGCTTTGGATCATTTTGAATGAAGCCCTTTCGTTCAGTTCATTCCGAGACCCGCGCAATTGATACCTTCATTGCGCAGACTTGCGCAACAGAGATTGATTGCACGGATCCGCGCAACTGATAATGGTTGCGCGGTCATGCGCACTGTCATGGAAACTATCTCTCTCTTTTCCTTTCTGAAAGTTCTTCGTGTCTTTTTTACCTTTTCTTGCTTGATTCCTTTCACCATTTTTTATGCCTCAACAGATGTCCCCTTGATCCTTTTATTTGTTTCCTCAAGAAACGGAAAAAAGGATCAATTCTCCTATTTTCATGTGGTTTGCGCGGACCCGCGCAACCGGCCTCGTATATACTCAATCGCAGTAACCTATAAATACCGCACGCTCCTTCATTTCTTGCAATTTCTGCTTTCTCTGGCAAATTTTCTTTGCTCCTGGTGATTTTTCGCGCAACGGATATTGTCTGCGCGGACCCGCGCAACGAAACTTTCATTCGCATAATTTCCTAAGTGCCACAACACGCCGCGCAACCTCTTTTGATTGCGCGGACCCGCGCAACCAAGACTTAGCATTTTTCTGAACTTTCTTCTCAACGACCTTCCTTAAGTCTTCAACCCCCCTTGCTTCATGGCTCGCATCAAGAGGACCCTCCGTCCTGTAGACCCTTAAATGGAGCATCCTTCTTGTCCCGACGCTCCTGATACTTCTCATGGTCCATCTCCTTCCGCTGACCAACCACCGACCAAGCGTACCAAAACCACCACTCAGACTCCGTCATACTTCAAAGAGCCAGTACTCCTAACTTTTGATTTCACTGGCCGTATCGAAGCACTTTCTTCACCCATTCATCATGCTATAATCATGGGAAATATAGAACGACCCCCGAAGCACGGTCGTGAATATGATTGGAAAGAATGGTTGAAGACAACCGCCCACATTCGCACAGATAGCGATAGACCCCCGTCAGAGAAGATACCCCGCCTGCTTCTCGTTCCAAGAAAACTCGTTGGAACAAGGTGCAGGAGTTTCAAGAAAAGATCAAAGAGCACAATAAAAAAAAGCTCCAAAACTCCTGGGAATCTGTTCGGGTGATTGAGGGTGTCATGAAATTTGACAATCCTCATTCGGAAGGCATGACAGTGATTCCCATCAGCGTTCATCGCCACCAGTCCATTTTGGAATGTGAACCCACAGACTATGTGGACGGAGAAAAGATGATGTATACTGAATTGTGGGTGACGCGAGAGCCCCCAGATTCTTGAAGGAAGAATATAGGCGGAGAAACCGCTGCAGGTCGTCTGAGAGGCCCATCCCATGATCTTCCTTGTTCCCTTTCACAGTCCGCACAATCTCTTCCCGACCTATTTTTACGAGACTGTCAGACAACGCTACAAGGTTTGTGATCCTCTCTGGGGATCAGAAGACTTTCGCACAAGAGGCCTACTGACTTCTCGTCGCTATTACTCTGATAGGGCGGAGGCAATTATGAAGAAACATGCAAGCACCCTTGCTAAAGTAGGCCTTTACGACGCGATAGAGGTCACATCTCGATACTTTTACAAGGAACCCTGCATACTGAAAGGATTTCTCGAATAGTGGTCTCCCACCACCAATTCCCTTCATCTGCCGTTCGGAGAAATGAGCATATCACTATGGGATCTGCACCGCATAGCAGGTCTCCCACTTACAGGAAGATTCTATGATGAGTTCATACCGACCAATGCAGAATTGACATTTATATCCTCCCCCGATCGCAAACCTTCTATCTCTGAAACCACCGTCGAACTTTTCAGAGAGATGGAAAAATTTTTAAATATTCACAAACTATCTCCTCTGCAATGGCTGGCCCACTTTTCTAGAATACTCAGGTATTCCATACCCCGAAATTAGCGTATTCCTCTTCACTACATATTCCTGCATATTAATTCCTTTCTTGTTCTGCAGATTTTGTGAAAGTCTTTGTAAGGAACTGACGACCCTTCGTGACAACATGAAAGAACGACTAGCTTATAGCTCATTTGGGGAATTGACAGCCTTCCTTGCTTACTGGTTGAGCATAGTTGCTCTTTCTAGTTCTAAGTGGGCAGATGCTATTCGCCCTACTACTTTTGTGGTCGCCGAAGCTCTAGCAGAAGGTCAGAAGTATTCTATTGCACCCCCTGTGCTATGCTCCATTTATCGAGCTTTTGGAGAGATCTCTACACAGGTCAAAAATCCGACCCTGGGATCCTCATCAGCGTATACCGCGTGGCATTATTTCACTGGATGACTAGGAGTCTATTTCCCCTGGACTTTTGAAGCACCGGAAAAAGCTTACGTCAGCCCTTCTCATCTTCCTCTTTGGTTCTTTCAACAAAGGGCCATGGCCAGAAGATCGTACGAGTGGGTGATCAATAAGATACAAGACTTTGATCAGGTGGACTTCTTCCAGTTCCGGCTTCATCGCTACATTCAAGATATGGATATGGTGGATCAGGGGGCGCTAACTGTAGCAGAAAGGGCCTTTTTTCTTTCCATTCGTTCTTGCAGTTTGCCACTCAGGGAAGAAAAGAAATTCTGGAGAGAACCCTACTATCCTAGCCGTTTTGCTCACCAATTCGGTTATGACCAAGCCGTGCCAGAAGATTGGGCTGGTTACTAAGAGAATGTGCTGTTATGGAACAGGTCCCTTGAACTGGGCCATGATATAGAAACAACTATTAGGCGGCCCTGTCAACTCTTCTTTCATCATTCCTAGCTGCGATCGGATAGTCCGTACTTCTTACAGCTGGATGAGGTGGTGAGACCACCAATCATTTCTAATCAACAAACGCCTACCGGTGGACTCTCTTCTCTTTCTTCATCCACATCGGTTTTGGGGCAGAAAAATTGATAACGGGATCGGCTTCATTCCAGAGAAAAGCCGCGCTCCTCATCATGGTGAGATTTGCAGAAAGATTTTGACGAAAGAGCCAATCCGTGAAAGAAAACCGATTAACACTTTAGACGGTTGGTTTGCTCATGGAGTCCTGGCGGAATTTGAACATGTCCCTCACGACCTTGGTGGCCGACCTCCAGAGGACATTGCAGGAGCATCCTCCCCTATTCCCGAAGAGACTGTTACGGCTGTAGAAGGTCCAGCTCGAGACAAGCCTGCCCCTTCTCCACAAACTCTTCCCCTTAGTTCATCGTCCCCGATGACTAGATCACGGGCACGTCAGCAAACATTGTCACCCACTCCTCAGGAGGAAGCAAGACAAGTTCCTTCATCTCCTTCAATTCCAGTTGGCAGGAGATCTCCAAGAGAAAGCAACCAGCCTATTTCCTATAAAGGGAAACAAGTCGCGGTTGCAGAAGTAGATGAGGAAGATCTGGCAAGCGAAAATTCATCTTCTAGCGAAGGCTCATCTTCTTCATCAGGAAGTTCCACTTCCCTGGTATCTGGAGATGACAATGATGGGGATGGCAATGATGGAGCTCAGGACGATGATTATGAAGAAGGGGAGGTCAATATAGACGACGAGGAAGCTACGACCACCGAAAATGTAGAGGAAGAACATCTCCCCATAGCCCCTGAAACTTTTCCTGCCACTTCCATCCCTGACAAGCCACATGCAGTAACCGAAGAGGATGAAGAACTCTTGGACTACGGGGAATATGGGCATTCACCTGGTAAGGAAGCCCGCATTCCTTAAACATTTACGTGCTTGTCAAGTGATCATTATTTTAATACCACTATTACTCTCTTTTTTACGTACCCATGTGGCTTGTATCGAAACGAGCGTTGCCCTCTCTACAAATCTTCACCCAGCTACACCAATGGTCTCTTCACAGGTCTCTTTAGCCCCTCTGGTGGCGCCGAAGAGCGTGGCCCGTGAAATTATATTTCCTGTTGAGGCTACTGATCTTCCAACCCCTACTACCAGAGACTCCAGCACAGAAGTGAGAACGCCCTCTCTTGCTGATATGTTGGAAGCTGGTACTTCTGCAGCCCCAGAAGTTCCTTCACTTGCTGGTCGTACTTCTATGGCAGGTATATATATATATTAATTTGAAGAGCTGTGAATTCTTCATTTTGTATTTCTCACTCTGGCTTGACCTTTTATTCATTTTGTAGGAATTCTCCCCTATGGTGGGGCGGCCAGTTCTGAATCTGTGGCCACTGCCTCTGAGTTACCATTTCCTTCGCAGATCCCCGCTCACAAAATGCTGTTGATGAAAAACTCTTTGTCAACAGTAATTCATATCTTCAAGGACCCTGAACAATGGCCAGATCTGGATATCGCCATCGAAATTCTGGAAAACTCTGCAAAGATGGCGAGGATTAACATTTCTATTTTGCGTGATTCCCTTCTTAGATTCCGTGATTCGATAGCTTCCCTAGCATCAGCGGAGAGTATTACAATTGCTCCAGAAGTCTTTGAATACGGGAAGCAGTTATCTTTGTCTAAGGAGAAGGCTTCACTCATTGCTTCCACGATATCTGAATTGGATCAGGAGCAATTATCGTTACAAGAACAATTGAAGACCCTTACTGATGATAAGTTGCTTATTCAAGATCGCATTACAGCTTTAAGAGAAGAGATTTCACAGATGGAACTGTAAGGTCATGAGAAGGAGTTATCTATACAGGAGGTCAAGGAGAAACTTGATGTCAATATTCGGTCTGCCGATACTGAAAAGTTAGAATTACTCAGGAGCAACGAAATGATCACATCTCTAGAAGACAAATTGGCTGGCCTTCCTGATCAGACAAAGATTATTCTTGAAGAAAAATCAAAGCATGCCGCAGCTCAGCTTCAATTAAAAGAAAACTTGCGGCAATTTATGAATGTAATAGGCATCACAGAGAAATTGTAATCTTTCCTTCTTCTTTTCATGTTTTGAGTATATGTTCTCTTTTGATTTTCATCAGTAAATTTAACTTTTCATGCACTTCTATACTATGCATTGTTCCAGGCATGTCTATGTCATGATTTTAACATGAATTTGCTGCATTTTGAACATGGCACATAGTTTATCATGATATTCTATAAATCTAATCATAAAACAACAATATTTTATGCTTTGTCAGTATGGAGTTTCCTACGTGATCTCATTCGTTTATATTTTCTTGGCAGTGCTAAATTTCAATTCAGTTAGTTGCACACAGTTTAAGCTCATGAGTAGTGGAGCGGCGCTACTTCGGGTCTTATGTGATGGTCTCTGTAACTCTCTAGAGTTCGCTGGACTTCTCACTGCCTAGGGAGTTCACAAACCGCGATCCATCAGAGGGGCCCAGTGAAGCTACCGGGGCTGTGAACTCAGTTGGATTTACAGCACAGGGTTGGCCACGGTAACTCTCTAGAGTTCACAGGGCGCACAAGGCTACCTTTGGGGGTACCAAATCCATGGTTGCCGATCCATCAATGAGTAGGTTTAAGCCCTTCCTCATGAGTACGTACCAGAATCGAACCACAAATCTGGGGGTCTTTTGCATGGTTGGCTTGTCATGCGCGCACTGCCGCCCTCATTTTCTTCACCTGCAAGGTCGGGCCCATTCATGGGAGGGCTTGTCCTCCTTTTCTCGTGACGCTACCGGAAAGCTATACAGACGGCATGGGTGTTACACTTGACTGGTCATTTGGGGACTTTTAGCACTTGGCTTTGAGTCAACTTTCTAGCCCTTTGCTTTTGATCTTTCGATTGACTTTTGGCTCTTAGCTTCTGGTCTTTAAAGACTTTGAGCTTTTTCAGCCTTTGGTCATTTGAAGATTTTGAGCTTTTTGGCTTTTAGTCAACTTTTGGCCTTCTGGCTTTTGGTCATTGACTCCGTCAGCTGCCTGCATAGGTATGCGGTTGATGGCCTTCACGGGCTTTTTAGGGCCACTGGCTTCTCTCCGCTGCCCGAATGGCGATCTTCATAGGTCTTATACGCGTAGCTGGTCCCTTTTGAGCTTTGGTCCTTTTAGGACTTTGGCTTTTCTATTTTTTCTTTTTCGGGACTTGACTAGGCTACCTTTTTATGATAAGTAGTCATCGCTATTGCCAATTCACATATATAGTTGACTGTATGATTCATTTTACTGTGATCATATGGTTGACATTTCGCCACTGCTGTCAATGTCACAAGGACTTTTTTTTTTTTTTTTGTATTATGTTTGAAACAATTCATATATTAGCTTGGCGATGATGGCAACTTTGATGAGCGATTGATCGGCAATAGCGATAGCTGTTCTCTTTTTCTTTTTACAATCACTGATACCTGATAATTTGATTTCGATGGAGATGTTCTATCGGCAATGAGCGTCGATGCTTGATAGCGATCCTTAGTACCTTTTATGTCACTACTTGTTTGATAGCGATCATCTGTACTTTCTTCTTCTCTCTTTTTTTTTTATGCCAGTGTTTGCTTGATAGCGATAGTTGCTAATTTTGGCGATTAGCTTTTCATTTGGCTTTTCTTTTGGTAATTGTCCTTCGTATTTCGCGTTTGGCGATGACTTTTTATGCTTGAAAGCATGTCTTTCATTCAAATATACAAAAGAAATGCATTCCATGGTGAGAAATATATTTCACAGCTTTTACTCACCTGTCTTAATTGATTATAGGTCTTAAGTGTAGCTGGCCATATAGGCTTGGTTAGGCTGCCTTAATTGATATTTTATCATTGCTGAACGGTGAATCCATAGCTGATATTTCGCCAGTTGTTAATATATTCTGAGAATCAATAATTGATATTTCGCCGTTGCCGATATATTCTGAGAATATCCATGTTGTATTTGAAATAGTTTATCAGCTCGGTGATGATAGCAATTTTGATAAGATAAGCTTGTGTGAGCCATTGATGACGACAGTGATAGTTGCTTATCTTGGCGATGATCATTGGCACTTGCTTATTTTGACAACAATCATCGACGCTTTTATTTAGCGATCGTCATTGATGCTTTTACTTGGCGATCGTCATTGACGCTTTGTACTTGGCGATGATTTAGAGGCATCAAAATTGCCACTTATCTTCAAGGATGCCGAATTTCGCATGCCTTTGTCTGCCCCCTTTTGATACAGAATTATTATCTTGATAATGTTCTGTATCAAAATCAGTGACGCCTTCGGAAGCAATTTCCTTTTTTCCAGTGCGAGTATAAGCTAATATAGGATTTCATTTATTTCCTTGAAGGGTTTTGCTTTCATTAATCGCGCTTCATCTCTTTTAGCTTTGAATTTGCCCCCTGGATACGATTGTGACCGTCAGTGGAGATACATTTTTTGTTCTTGGAGATATGGGGATAGTATACTTCTGTGGGAGGCTATAAGACTGCAATCGTATTCATTGACTAATTTGCCCCCAGCCCTTGAAATTTTCTACGCTTCTCCTAATTGGCCCCGATGGGGACCTGAATTCCTTTCCCGTAGTTTAGGCCAACGGGTTCTTGATAATCAAAGCCCATGTTTTTCATAATTTTCTTACTTGCCGAACTATACTTTTGAAGGTCTTGCGGCGTCAGCCTACCATAGTATTCATTATTTTGAGCTTCTTCTCTCGTCCTTACTGCTTCTGAAACGTAGAACTCAATTGGCTCAGAATATTTTTTGTTGGCTTTAACTTGAAATCTTGCTAGAGTAGCCGAAAACGGCTTATTTCTTTCAGCATACAGTAGTGGCACCGTATAATTTGACTGTAAAATTTTCAGCTGTTCAGATGATAGCAAAGTTAACGGCGGTTGTCCCGGCTATCTTAAATGTTTTGGCACAAAATAGAACTTTTTGCTGATCTCTGCCGTTTTAGATGGCACCGCCTTTTCTGCCATTTCTGTGATTGCGCTCTTTTTATCATTCTTCAGAGCGTCACTTTCGTCCTTGTCTATTCTTTCGATGGCAAATTCTTTGTAATAACTAGCATCTGCAAAGAAAGACTCAGCTTCTGTGTACGGTCTTGCATCGGCCATTACTTTACGTTGTACCCCATCTTTATAATATTTGAAACACTGATGGAGAGTAGAGGGTATGATGTTGTACTGGTGTATTTATGGCCTTCCTAGGAGAAGGTTGTATGTCGTCACTACATTTATGACATGACAAACAACGTCAGTAATCAGTTCTCCTATTTCCAACGTCACCGTAATTTTGCCAAGTGCACGCTGCCCGTCTTGATTGAAACCTTATATCATCATCCCGCTGGGGCGTAATTCTGAGCGACGATAGTTCAATTTATTTAACATGGAGAGTGGCAAAGATTTACTGCAGACCCATTGTCTACCATAACCCTCTTGACTTTCTTCCCACGAATATGGCCTTCTATCATTAGTGGTCTGTTATGGACTTCCTCACAAATCATATCATCATCAGAAAAAGAAATGACTGGGAAGCAATCCCCATGCTCATTGAGTTCTTTATGTTCTACCTTTGCCAGTAGGGTTTCCCTGATGTCATGATCAGACAAGGCCTGAATCAAACTTTTTCGAAATTCTTCCGATAGCTTCAAAGCATCGTAAATGCTTAATCGGGCCGGTATTCCCTTTAGATAATTTAACACGTCATAATTTACTCTCGTCTTTTCATTATTTCCCTTCGTCTTGCCGCTGTTATTTTCTTTTGCAATTGCTTCTTCTGTTTTCTGTTTTTCAGGGCTTACTATCTTCTTGCCCGACCGCGGTGTAATTACTGCAACCTTCTTTGCAGCTTTACTGCTTCCTGCATTATTTGCTTCTTGGTCCTTTTCTCGGACTGTAAGTGTGTTCACGCTTGCCATGGAACCCCTTTCTCTTTCTTTCCCCAATACGATCTCGCCTTTATTGATTAGTAGCTGTATTATACACTTTAGTATATAACAGTTTTCTGTGGGGTGCTCCACTAGGCGATGATAACGACAGAAATTCTTCTCTCTTGTTCTTGTTATATCTTCTGGGCGCTTAGGCTCCGGCAATACTATCGTGCCAGCTTTTAATAACTGCTCCATCATAGGGGCGACATCTTCTCTTTCGAATGCGAACCCTTCATGAGAGTTGAGCATTCTAGGCCTTTTTCCGTCGTACCTGTTTCTTGACCTATCATTTTCTTCGCGTCGTTTGGCCTTCTTTCTCTTAAATCCTTTGTATCTTTTCCTTTTTTGTTGTGATCAACAGCGTTTACAGCTGTTCTGCTGGACACTCTTCTAGTCGTATCATGATGAAATGCCGGGATTTTACGAGTCATCAGTTCCAATGCATGGGCTTTGGTAGCCAAGTCACGAAAGGTCTTGATGTCGGTGCTAGTCAGTCCAAACGCAATCCCCGTGCCCATAGAATTTAGACACATCTTAACCTGTTCTTTTTCCTCCGGCAGTTGTCGACATGAAGCCTCCAATGTTTTCCAACTGTCTATAAACTTCTCTACCGGTTCTCCTTCTCTTTGCCGAATAGAGGCCAGTTCCGTAATACTGACGTCACGTTCTGAGGAGAAGAAGTTCGACATGAAAACCTCCTGCATTTGCTCCCATGTGCGTATCGATCCAAGCGCCAAACTAGAATACCATTGGAATGCTTTGTGCGTCAGCGACGAACCAAACAGCCGCAAGCAGTACTGTGGTATCGTGGAAAAATTTCCCATGCTAGTGATAAAATGCATCAAATGCTCCTCCGGGGATCCTTCCCCATTGAACTTTTGAAAATCCGGATGCTTGAAATTGGCCGAAAAAGGGATATCTTCTACTTCCCTTGGATACAGTGTTTGATATCTAAAGCGTCCGGTATTTTCGCGATCTCTTTCGGCTCTGACCGCCTCTTCGACCACCTGCCTCACCTCTTCCTGTGTCACAGTTCTTGCTGCCGGAATGGACCCTAGTGACCCTGCCCCCTGTGGTGGAAGGATGTCCGACTGATTTTCTTGCCCTTCCGTTGCATTCTAGGGGATTGCCATTCAGGCTACATTGTGTGCGAGGGTTGCCAACGCTTCTCTAAGATTTCTGCATTCTTCCATCAATGCATTTTGTGCTTCTGCCATTACATTGAAACGATCCTCCGCGGTTGCTCTATAATCTAGGTTTGTCCTAGCCATGAATACTGCAGCCTCTCCACTGTTCGTCGAAGCAGTAATCGGAGGGGAACAGGAGAATGCTGATGTGATAGGGCTTGCAGAAAAGGGAGGGGATATAGTTTCACCGGAATTTTTCGTACTCTCTGTGGTATCAGTCGACTGAGATGGCACCGATATTGGTGAATCGTTTCGGGATGGCGTTGGTGATCTAATTACCAATACTTTTCCCTGCTGTTCCTTTGTTCGTTTGGTTATTGAGGCATTTAAAACCGGGAAATCGCGTATCGTCAATTGAGGAACTGTTTGCGCTGGATAAATTGCCAGGGGAGCAAGTTCAGGATTTCTTCTGATTGTGCTTCGTGTGATGGGTCCTCTGATCTTTAATGAAGGCTGACTCATTCCATAATTCTTGAAATCTTGTGTTCGTGCCTTACGGGAGGTTACAACAGTCCAGCCTGCATTATCTTCTGATGACTGGGGCGAGGCAGAAATGACCCCAGCCGTTACTCGAGCATTGCTGCTTTCACGCACATGACTTGGTGCGTATTCTATCACGAACCCTGTCGGGATGAATCGGAAGTTCACTTTTCTCGCGGGGATCACCATGGATATTGAGTTGTAATCGGATTTTCGAAACCTTTAATCACGAAACATATTTATAGTCAGTAATTAAATGATTAGGGTGATTTATCTTAGAGATAAAGGGGAGGACTTCCCACTGAGAGTCGCCATTTTGGCATCCATAGGACGCCAAACTATGACAAATGTTCACAACAACCTCACTGTTACTACTTTGAATGAGATAGAAAAGTCCCCAGCAGAGTCGCCATTTTGTTTCAACAATGAAACAAATGCATTTTGATTTGGGAGATTGTCTTATCCAAATATAACAGAGAGAGAACTATGAACATTCATCGCATTTTATTGATACTGAGTTCATTTACATCCTCTTTACATCCCTTGATTCTAAGATAAATCATTTAGAAGTAAAAGGATTTATGCTTTAAGCATTAAAAGTCCATTTCGACAGCTTTCCGACGCCTAATTTGATCGTCTCCTAAGACTTAGGAGGAATGTCATTCCTATCAACAGGTCTTTAAGGATTTCGGCAGCATGACGGTGCCTATTTCAATCATCTTCAGGGACTTAGGAGGAATGTCGATTAAATTGACTGATCTTTTTCCTTTGGACCCATGAAGAGGAGAAATCCCGGAGAAAGGAAGCCTAGCTCGTGAATTGCAGCAGCATAACGGCCCTTTAGACTTGACAGACTGCAAAGCAGTCTGGTTGCATGGACCCGTAAAACCGGTATCGGTTGCGCGGTCCTGCGCAACTGCCAGGAGATCTTCCTTCACCTTCTTTCTTCTGCTCCGCTCTGCTCTCCTTGGAAATCTTCTAGTTCTCCTTTATGAAGGAGGGGAGGGGGTATTTATAGACCCTCTCACGTGTGAAAATCCTGATCTTAGATATGTGAGACTATTTTTCAGTGCTTTGGATCATTTTGAACGAAGCCCTTTCGTTCAGTTCATTCCGAGACTCGCGCAATTGATACTTTCATTGCGCAGACTTGCGCAACAGAGATTGATTGCGCGGATCCGCGCAACTGATAATGGTTGCGCGGTCCTGTGCACTGTCGTGGAAACTATCTCTCTCTTTTCCTTTCTGAAAGTTCTTCGTGTCTTTTTTACCTTTTCTTGCTTGATTCCTTTCACCATTTTTTATGCCTCAACAATGTGTGGCCCACCTTGATGAATTGAGTAGATCCACACCATCCATTAGTAGCAGCCACTTTGCTATTCATCTGTTGGATGGCTTTGGGTAGTCCCGAAGGATGGGAAAACAGAAATATTAGCTTAATCCTCTGATGGGCCACACTTAAGTGGACCCACCGTGACATTTATGTTATCCACACTGTCCAGATCTCTGGATGGTGGGCCCCTTTGAAACGTGTGTAATGTATCCACCGTCCAGGCCATCCATCTGGACGATGGAGTGGACGTATAAAATGTATGAAATATATAATATATATGTATAATATATATATATATATATATATATATATATATATATATATATATATATATATATATATATATATATATATATATATATATATATATATATTACTGTTTGTTTGGTGGGCCTCACGTAGGACCCACCTCTGTGGAAAGCCAACGGCTAAGGTTTATACAACAACTATAGTGCTGCTGTATGGGCGATGCCATCCTGGAATTTAATCACCCAGCAGCATGGATGCATTAATTCTATGAGCTGTACATGTGGTACGTGCCATATCCGAACCATCCATAAATCTATGACTTACTGACCACACTCCTGAACCCCACTATGGCCAACCCGTCCATTCATGTGGCGAGCTCATCAAGGCTTGAGGCTAAAAAAAAATTGAAGCAGATTCACATCTCTAGTGGGCCACGTACGTGGGCCCCACCCCTGATGTAGGTGATCCAGCCAAGCCGTCCATTCATTTGGTGAGTTTTTCCCAAGGCTTGAGACTGAAAATAAGATAGATCCAGATATCAAGTGGACCACACTGCAGAAAACAGTGGTGTTAAACGTCTACCATTGAAATCCCTTTGGATTACAGAAGTTTTGAATCAATATAATATTTATTTTTCCCTCCCTATTCAGGTCCTTGTGACCTTATGAACAGTTTGGATGGAAAATAAATGTTGTGGTGGGCCCTCCCTCTAAATTTTAACAGTGGAAATCCTCATCACCATTGTGGTTTGTGGTATGGTCCAAATGGTCTTTTAACATGATTCGTTTGTTTGGAAAATGATTTAAAACGATCTCTATAGATGGATGAATGATGTGGTTGGTTTCGGCCCATTCAACTTAACCCATTGGAATCAGCCCATTTGAATTGGCCCATTTGATTTGGCCCATTGATTCGGCCCATTTGATTCGACTCATTTGATTGGCTCATTTGATTCGGCCCCTTTGATTCGACCCATTTAATCAACCCATTTGAATTGGCCCATTTGATTCCATTGATTCGACCCATTTGAATCAACCCATTTGACTCGGCCCATTTGAATCAACCCATTTGACTCGGCCCATTTGAATCGACCCATTTGAATCAACCCATTTGAATCGGTCCATTGATTCGGCCCATTTGATCAGCCCATTTGATTCAGCCCGTCTGAATCGGCCCATATGATTCGGCCCATTTGATTGGCTCATTTGATTCGACCCATTTGATCAGCCCATTTGAATCGGACCATTTGAATTGGCCCATTTGATCCAGCCCATTTGAATTAGCCCATTTGATTTGGCACATTGATTTGGTCCATCTGATTCAACCCATTTGATTCGGCCCATTTGATTAGCTCATTTGATTTGGCCTATCTGAATCGGCCCATTTGATTCGGCCCATTTGATCAACCCATTTGAATCGGTTCATTTGAATTGGCTCATTTGATCCGGTCCATTGATTCGTCCCATTTGAATCAGCCCATTTGATTCGGCCCATTGATTCGGCCCATCTGAATCGGACCATTTGATTCTGTCCATTTGATTAGCTCATTTGATCAGCCCATTTGATTCAGCCCAAATGGGCCCATTTAATGTAGATGAAGTCTAATGAGATGCATGTGAGGCCTTTGTGTGGGCCGATTGTGATGTATTCGAGGCCCATGGGCAAGGCCCAATGTAATGTATTCGAGGCCCATGGGCAAGGCCTAACGTGATGTATTCGACGCCCATGGGCAAGGCCTAACGTGATGTATTCGAGGCTCGTGGGCGCGGCCCAAGGTGATGTATTTGAGGCCCGTGGGCGAGGCTCAATGTGATGTATTTGAGGCCCATGAGCGAGGCACATTGTGATGTATTCGAGGCCCATGTGATGTGGCCCACTTGATGTGTATATGGCTCTTATGTGAGGTCACAAGCTCATTATATGTTTTGGCTCTATATGTAGGCCACTCCTTGGGAGTAATGTTGGTTAGATGTCCACATTGATGGGCAATGATGGTTGGATGTCTACATTGTGACCTTCCCTTAGGCCTTGTTAGGCCTATTCTCATAATTCTCTCATGGGTTAACCTAGATAAGTGGGCCCCATTTGCCCTAGACGGATCGTTTCATGCTATCAAATTTAATATAACCATGGCCGATGACCAATCTTTATATTATGGTTGATCGACTGTTCATCTATGGATCCCTTCTTGTTTATATACTAATTACCAGTGCCGATTATTGATGTTAATTATCGGTGCCGAGTATCGATGCTGATTGTCGGTGCCGATTATCGATGCTGATCATTGATTCTGATTGTCGAGGCTGATTCTAATTATCGATGCCGATTTCGATTATTGAGGCCAATTGTCGAGACCGATTTCGATTGCCGAGGCCAATTGTCGAGACCCATGTGATGTATATACAGCCTATGTTTGAGGCCCAATGTGATGTATATACGGCCAATGTTTGAGGCCTAATGTGATGTATATGCGGCTCGTATTTAAGGCCCATTGGGATGTGTATTCAGCTCTTGTTTAAGGCCTAATGTGGTAAATATGAGGTCTATGTAATGAGGCCCAATGTGATGCATTTGAGGGCCAGGCCATGAAGCCCATTGTGATGTATATTAGGCGCATGTTAGAGGCCCATCGTGATGTGTATTAAGCTCTTGAGTAAGGCCCATGGTGTTGTATATTAGGCCCTTGTGCGAGGCCATGGGTCCACTATATGTTAGGCTCTATGTGGCCATTCCTTGGGGCCAATGTTGGTTAAATGTCCACATTGTCAAGGTCGATTGTCGATGCCGATTATTAATACCGATTATGAGTATGTGACAACATATTATCATGATACATGCCTATACGTATTATCTGTATGTTTGTAATGAGATGTGATTGACCATTGCATATGTCATTGGGCAGGTTGTTATAAGACTCCCTGATAGGCAGAGCTTATCTCACATGAGCGCACAGTATATGCAGGATTGATGCATGACTGGACATATGACTCATGCATCTTGCATTGTATGTTGTGACTATTGTACCTCTTAGCGATATCAGGGTCATAGCCTCCACAAGCATAACGTGGATGGCCAGATGGGACATCGAAAATGTTTGGTTCTAGCATGCAAGCGCCATAGATGTCCTGGGTAAAAATTCTTAAACCTCCGTGGCCAGGAGTCGCCTCAACGTCGACACCGAGTGGATATATATGAGTGCACGAGGGCTGAATACCAGGAGGCAGCGTCTCCCACTGTGTCGTGGTCGGTTGGGAGGGGGTGTGGCCTTACTCGGCCGAGAGTAGGGGGCATTATTAAGTTGACTTTGACCAGCTCATGAATGGGTCTGCTATTGATGTGCCGGGTAGATATTGGCTGACTACTGGCCAGGTGGATGGTGAGGTCTCTTCCACTTGCATGGTCACGCGTCAGTGGACAGCGATTTGCATGTATAGTATACTAGACCCCAGTGATGACCCCAGAGAGAAACCGTACTGATATATGGACTTATCGAGTAGGAGTTGCACATTCATTTATTCATTCATTAACTATCCACTTGGGTTGGTGGTGCGCAACTAATTGTTGTGTACCTTTATAATGACAAGGATTTCGGTTAGGTGTACGACTAACTTGAGATCAGGAGTCTACTACATTGAGTTTGGCTATTCAAATTTAGGTATGGGACTGGTTTGGATAGAATTCTATTGTGATGGACCACATAGCCTGCAATACTACGTACTATTATCCCGACTTCACTTTAACTTGGTCATTTCATTCGCATCGCATATTGCATTGTATCATCAGCGTCTGATATTTAGCTTACTGTCCTCGCATTACATAGCTGATCTACATTACTTCATCAGTATATGATATTTTTTTATTATATTTTTAAATCGCATAGGCTGGATAAGGCTGATGGTATTTATGGGCCTATCAATATGTTTTCGCATAACTCTGATATCGTATGATTTATGATCTTGCCAGTATTTCTGATATTGTATGATTATGGGCTTATCAATATTTCCTCTTACTTTAATTACTTTGATTATTACTCTGATATTGTTTACTTGACACTTACCTTGTGCACACACTTTCACAACCCACTAAACTTTTTATAAGCTTATGCACAATAGATGCGTACAGGTGGCGTTATGTTGCAGCTGCGTTGAGCTTGAAGCATGCAGTAGACCTCTGAAGCTTTTGATTTTGTCATATGTATTTCCCTTTCAGCACTATAGTCGAATGTTTATATTAGTGGATATGTGATGATGATGTTGCCTTTGTGATTTGGGTAAACTTGTGGTTATGCCTATTACGAGTTAAATGTAAGTTGTAAAATCCTTTTTTTAGGATCCCAGGATCAGAATCTGGCATATGGACGCCAGGAGCCAAGAATGGGGTATTAAGGAGGCTGTCAGCACTGGATTCAGCGATCGGGATTCCTGTGAATCCGATTTTCGAGTTTGAGGTGTGACACGTACACTCCCGTCGGAGGCCTACAAAAGGACTTACACATGTACTCACTCGTGTTGGTGATGATAGGACTTACACAAGAACCTATGCAAATTTGGGCTATAAAATCCAATCTTAATCTTACATGAGGAAAGAGTATGTGGACTCTAAATTCATAACTTTACTTGTTAGATTGAGCCTTGTTAATGTGCTCTCTTGAGATGCTTATTCAATATTTTTCCGTGCTTGAATCGACTTCTCATTTTCTCCCTTGATCATTGATGTGGATGCTTCAGCTCGTACGATCAGTCACCTTACATTTGATGTACCTATGAGGTGACTAAGATAATGACAGTTAAGTTGAATCTCATACAACTAATAGCTTTAATTGATCCCTGGCAGGAATTCACCTATATGTGTATTTGAGATGATTTAGACAAGGATATATCTATAGGCTTAGTGTTCAATCTCTAAAAAAGTGGAGAGTTCATCCGCATCTTCGTAATAGAGCTTGGAATGCTCATTTGAGTGATTAATCACAAGAAGCTTGTCATGAAACTCTTTGGTATAGAGTCTAAAAGAATTATTAAGAGTGAACAATTACCTAGACTTCATTTAAACAAAAAACACATTAAAATTCCCGAGGTCTGAATGCCCTTTATAAAAAATCAATTTGCAATGTTCAAAAAATATGCAGAAAATGACACATTCGATCAATCAAGTGGTGCCTTCGATCGATCGGACACCCATTCAATATGATCGAAGGTCCTTCAATAAGATCGAGAAATTCCATAAATTAAATAGTTATCTTGCCAGACATTTCTAGCCATGTTCGATCAATCGAGTGATGGCGCTTCGATCGATTCAGACCTATCGACAACTTGTCGATAGGATCGAGCTCCTATCAAAAACTACAATTTTGGGCTATTTTTTTAATTATAGCTTTGTACTTCTTTAAAGCCTAACCTGGCATGTTCATTAAGGTTCTAAGGCTTGGTCTAGATGAATCAAATATTTACCTATGGGATGAATCATTTAAAGCTTGATTCTTTTGGAATCTAAAGTGGTCTATGGCTAGTTTATCAAGGCACCTTATGATTTACTGGTTGTCTTTGGCCTTGATGTTTCAAGTCTTCGAGTCTTCAGTATTCAATGTCTTCCTGTGTAAACTCAACTGACTCAAGGCACCCTAGCTCACATCATTGACAAAACTGAGGCACTAACAGAGCAGTTGCTTGATCTTTTGGAGTTTTTGATATATCTTGTATTTTTCCTTTCCAGCATTATACAAAAAGTTTTATAGTGGACATGTGATGATGCTTTGATTTTTGGTACACTCGTGTTTATGTGTATATATATATATATATATATATATATATATATATATATATATATATATATATATATATATATATATATATATATATATATAAAATCACCCGAAAAATCCTCCTTGTGGAATTCTACTTTCAGAACTTGGCATATGAGAAATGGGAAACAAAATTGGGGTACTCCGAAGGCTGTCACCGTTGGATTTGGAACTCGGGAATTATGTGAACCCGTTCACCAAGTTTGAGCCATGATAGGGACTGTGACTGCATGCACACACATGTGTGTATGTACCGAGTTGCAAGCACATGTGCAACATTCACATGTCGTATGCATCTATGTGTAATGCCCTGAAAATCGGGGGTTGAGCATAACTCAGCTCCCGAGTTCCAAAACATTACTTATGCAACATCTTCAATGATGGATGAATGTTGGCTGTATTGGTGCATAAAATATGAAGTAGATTAAGCTAAATCAGCAAACATAAACTAGGGATAGTTAGAATATGCAAGCGGAAGACTAGAAGAAATATATATATCAATATAAGTCCCCAAGATATGAATGCTCTGTCAGGTCATAATTACATGTATTGTCTCAAAATACATATGACAAAATGTAATAGTCCACTACAAACACAACCTTGTATCCCCGTCAATCAGGACATGGCTCACATGAACCCGCCTAAATACTGCATGTAGGAGAATGCCTCCTCATCATCCTCATACTCCTGCTCTGCCTCGTGGGTCACATCAGCATCTGCAACTAAGACAGAGTCGGGTTGGTGTTTAACACCGTCCCAGAACGTGGGAGTGAGTGATCAACTTAGTGGAGCTATACAACAAAGGTTAACATGTTATCAATTCAATCAAGCAGTAATGTTAAAGCAGTACAATCAAACATGTCCTAGATACTCTTGTTAATGCAAGGATGTATATAGAAATGATCCATACCCTCGCCTGCACTCCCTTTTGCGACAACATCTAACGATCGCGGCATGAATCACTCCCACTGTGCTCTACACAAACACCAACGGCACATGTAGTGCGATCTTATGAGCATGATTACCAAGTTCTTATTAGTCCTTTTCATACAGTAGGATTGGGAAGCTAAGGTACATTCCTTATATTAATATCCAAACAATGATCCATTCTAGGGTCGTCAGTCCTAGACAATCTCATACGATGTTATGGTTCTAGGTCACTGTAAAGGGCTCGTCACCAATCAATACATGCCTAGTTATACCCTAGTTACTACAATAAGGCTCATCGCCTCAATGCAATGTCAAGGTATGCTCGAGGTCCTTACAAAGGGCTCGTCACTAATCAATATAGGCCGACAGCACGAATACAGTGTCCCATACCACTGTATTCAGTTCACGAGTCTGGGTTGCTCACTGGTCACTACGGGGAGCCTCGTCGCCCCAACGTAGGCCGACAGCTCAACCATGTTGTCCCATACCACTATGTCCGGCTCATGAGACTTAGGAAATCATGGTACCAAGGTTAACGGGATCTCACTGGTAAGTTTAGTACCTTAGATTCAAGCAATGGCGTCCAAACATGGTAAACATACATCGGTCAATCGGGTTAATTGATAAGCTCGACTAGGACGATCGCACGTTGAGTTGATTGACATGAAATGCATAAGCACTTCGTGTGGCCTAACCACTGTCGAACATCCCAAGTACGGCTCGAATTCGTCGAACATATCCTGCGTGGCGTAAACAATATCAGTCACCAGTTTGAGAACTGTTACCGATTACCTGGACCGTGATATAGTCCCAACCACGTACAATCACAATAGAAAGTAGTAATGAATACTCAAGTCAAATCCTACAATCATATGAGCATGTTATGGAATATAACTTAAACGTGAATATATAGTACACGGAGGAAATCATACACATAGTTAACATGAATAAGTAGGCTAAACAATTCATGGAGGGAATCATACATACAAAAGGTAGTTAGGATTTCATATCTCAACTCCCTTATAAATCACACTTTACTAACTACTAACTTATTTAGACATTTTTACAAACACTTAGACTACACTTTTCAACATACATCACATATGTCGGCCATATTACATATTAGGGCAAATCCTTTTGCCAAGGAGTTGTCGCATGCATAACAATCATGTTCCTATGACAATTAATCATGGCATTCACAATATCAGATTCCAAATGCATACAAAAATTTCAACAAAATCATGAAATAGTCTATACACAACATAGTTCATATATATACATAAAACGAAACAGATATTGCATTTGGCATGTGAAATGGCACTCACGTCAGTAATAAATCATTGTCTGACATTGAAAGCCTTGAAAACCATAACCTATACATATATAGTCCGCACCTTAAACAGATAAACGCGTAACGGATTTGATTTATACGATAAGTCTTCGTCAACGACGGATTTACAACCTATAACATGAAGTAGGTTAGCTACATCTACATTTAGACTATTGAAAACTCTAGAACAGGTTAGGGTTAGGATTTCTTACCTAAATATGGATTTAGAATCGCCGGGATAATGATTCAGATAGGTGGATTAGGCACGTAGAGAGACTGGGAAGAATCCCTTGAAGAAACTTCAACTTGTCTCTCACTTTCTCTCTCTCTCTCTCTCTCTCTCTCTCTCTCTCTCTCTCTCTCTCTCTCTTTTCTCTCTCTTTCTTAGCTAGGGTTTGAGAATTCGTATGAAATTTGTAAGAGAGGGTTTAAGGTCCTTATATAGGCCCAAAACTGATGAAATTAGTCCCTGGGCCATGGCATACTCAGGTTGTAACCAAATCGGGCTTGTTCCGATCCAACGGAGCATTTCTGGAGGTCCCCTTACTGAATGCGGTCAGACTTAAGCTCACAGATACCGGATCTTGATCAAGTTAAGTTTTCAGTCCGATCGGGTTTTCAGATTGACCGTCGCGGACCAGTTTCAGTTCAACGGTCACCGAAACTCGATCAGGGCCACAAGTATATTGACATGTGTGGGACATTTACCCTGATCTAAGGGTAAACTTAAGTCAGAATCTAACGGTCAGAATGCTTATAATCGGCCCGTAAATGACATGACTCAGATTACTTAAATTTATATTTAATTTCATAAAAACCTTCACGTTCTCACACACTTCGCTTCGGACTCAAGAAAATCATCTCAGGACATCATATGGACTTGATTTTCGAGGTGATTGTCAAGTCTAACTAGGCGGTTATAATTGTTTAAGTTTATTGCTATCAGATTTTTGATGTGCGGTCTAGGTCCGATACGGAGTTTCCAAATGCTCCTGAGAGCAACTGGGTTTAGAGTTTGATCATAAATTTTAGGGTAATGTAGCAACAATGATTCTATAGGTTTTGGGTCTTACAGATCGTATTTAAAGTGATTGGTGCTAATTTCACAGGTAATCTAGTTTAGCGCTAGTTAATTCTCATTTAATTTCTAAAGGATTTAGTCCTAAGTGATTTCTGTTTGAGGTGGTACTCGGGTTTTCATACAAATTTTTCCAAGACGTTACAATCTACCCCTCTTAAAGAAAAATTTCATCCTCAAAATTTGTACCTTCTCGTACTCCTTGAGGATTTAAGTGTAGTTCTTTCTGACTTCAACTTTAGTCTCCCAAGTAGCCTATTCTTCACTGTGATGTGTCCATAGTACCTTCACAAGTGGGATGACCTTGCTATGCTGTACGTGATCCTTCCTATCCAGGATACGTGTCGGTCGCAGTACATATGTGGCATCGTCGCTCAACTGCACCTGCTCCCAACTGATAATGTGCGAAGGATCAAGAATGTACTTCTTCAACATGGACACATGGAATACGTTATATACGCCTACGAGTGGTGTGAGCAAAGCAAGGCGATAAGCTACTGCCCCCACTCGATCAAGTATCTGAAATGGACTAATGAATCTCGGCATGAACTTTCCTTTCTTACCAAACTGAAGGACTCCCTTCATGGGAAAATCTTAAGGAATACATGGTCCCCGATCTCAAACTCAAGCGGTCGCCGCCTCGTAACAGCGTAATTCTTTTGCCTACTCTGTACTAATAGAAATCGACGCCTAATAATGTCGATCTTCTCTGAGGTCACCTGAACCAACTTTGGGCCAATCAAACTCTTCTCGCCCACTTCTGCCCAGCAATGCGGTGCTCTATACGGGAGACCATATAGTGCCTCATAGGGAGCCATGACAATACTCGCCTAAAAGCTGTTGTTATATGCAAACTCTGCATAAGGAAGATAGTCATCCCAACTATCCTTGAAATCCAACACACAAGCTTGCAACATATCTTTTAGCACCTGATTCACACATTCCGTCTGCCCGTCTATCTGCGGATGGAACGGATGCTGAACTTCAATTTCACACCCATCGCTTCCTGGATACGAGTCCAAAAGATAGATATGAATCACGTGTCTCGGTCTGACACGATCTCTAAGGGAACTCCATGCAGACGTACAATCTCCTTGATGTACAACCTAGCCAACTCGTCTGCAGAGTTCGAAACTCTAATTGGTAGAAAATGAGCCGATTTTGTGAATTGGTCAACGATCACCCAAATGGAGTCATGTCCCTTCCTCGTCTTCGGTAGCCCTGATATGAAATCCATAGAGATGAAATCCTACTTTCGCTCAGCTATGGGCATGGCCTGAAGTAGTCCAGGAGGTCGATGATGCTCTGCGTTGACCTGTTGGCACGTAAGATAATGGGACAAACTCTGTAATATGAACCTTCATGTTATCCCATCAGTACGATCTCTTCTTGTCTTGATACATCTTCGTGCTACCAGGATGCATCGCAAACCTCGAACTGTGGGCTGACTCGAGAACCTCTCGTCTCAAGTTAGGGATATCTGGGACGCATAGGTGGCCATGATAATATAGACCCCCATCTGAACCAACACTCCACATGGAGTCCCCATCTATACCAACCTGCTCTCTCATCTTCACCAATAGCTCATCATCTGCCTGAGCTGCAATAATCCTATCGTCAATGAGGGGCTGTACTCGAATATGTGTGATAACCTTGTACGGCTCTTCCACTATGAGTTTTTGCTCAAAGTCTCACACAAACTCCACCATGTCCCATTCAGCTATCATCAGCGGAGCCGCAAACTCTATAGTCTTCTTGCGGCTCAACACATTTGCCATAAGGTTTGCCTTGCCGGATGGTAGGAGACCTCGAACTTAAAGTCCTTCAAGATTTCCATCCATCGGTGTTGCCTCATATTCAAGTTCCGTTGAGAGAATATGTATCTAAGGCTCTTGTGGTCGCGAAAGAGCTCAAACTCCTCTCCGTAGAGGTAATGTCTCCAGAGCTTCAGTGTGAAAATAACAGCTGCCAACTTCAGGTCGTATGTAGGGTAATTCTCCTCATGTTTCCTCAACTATCTCGAAGCGTATGCAATCACCTTGTCCTTCTGCATAAGGACATAACCCAGACCAATGCTAGAGGCGTCGGTATATATCGTATACTTAACATCTTGCTCTGGCAATACTAGCACAGGGGCGGACGTCAACTTGTCCTTTAGCTCCTGAAAAGCTGCTTCGGTCTTCTCATTCCAGGCGAACTTCAAATCTTTCTGTGTCAACTGAGATAGTGGTCTGGCAATCTTGGAGAAATCCCGAATGAATCATCGATAATAACTTGCCAGCCTAAGAAAACTCCTCACCTCAGTAACTAAACCGGCCTACTTCCAGTCCTGAACCATAGCTACCTTAGTGAGGTCGACTGCTATCCCTTCCTTGGACACCACATGTCCTAGGAACTTGACTTCCTCTTTCCAGAAGTCACACTTCCTGTAGTACGTAAAAAGTTGATTCTTCCTAAGAGTATCCAAGACCGCTCTTAGGTTCTCCTCATGCTCTTCCCGACTCGTGGAGTATATCAAAATGTCATCAATAAAAATGATGATGAATTGGTACAGAAACGGCCAAAATACCCTATTCATCAGGTCCATGAACACGGCCGGTGCGTTCGTAAGGCCGAACGATATCACAAGGAACTCGTAATGGCCAAAATTGGTCCTGAATGCTGTCTTCTGCACGTCCTCATCCCTGATGCGTAACTGATGATAACCTAACTGCAGATCAATCTTTGAGAAGTATCGTGCTCCCTTCAACTAATCAAACAGATCATCTATCCTGGGCAAAGGATACTTGTTCTTTACCGTCACCTGGTTTAACCACGATGATCAATACAAACCACAGGGAATTGTCTTTCTTCTTCACAAATAAGAATGGTGCTCCCCAAGGATACACACTAGGCCGTATAAAACCTGCATCCAACAGATCATCGATCTGTTTCCTCAGCTCCTCCATCTCACATGGAGGCACGCAATAAGTTGGCAACGAGATAGGTGTCGCGCCAGGCGTCAGATCGATAGTAAAAGCAATCTCACGCCGCGGAGGTAAACCAGGTATCTTGCTGAACTGTAACACCCCGAATTTTGGCCAACCTGGGATTAGACGTCCTTAGGCAATGGGTCAACTAAAACACCGGGAAAATCGCTCAGAACCCAATTCCATAGCCAAAGAAACCACTTAGGATTAATTCCTTTAGAAACTAAACATAAGTTAGCTAGCGCAACGTTGGAGTAGCTGGGAAATAGTCCCTGATCACTTTAAATACGTTCTACAAGACCCAAATCGAGTAGAACGTATGACTCTATAATACTGTATAACCTCGGATCAAACTCTAAGCAGGTTTGTTCTCTGGACCACCTTGAAATTTTGTATTGGATCTAGACCGCGCGTCGAAAGTCCGATGCCTACTATCTTAGACCATTAGGACCGCCTAGCTGGACTTGACTATCATTTCAAAAATCACGTCCAACCGATAATCACAGGCTATTTCATTGAGCCCGGACCGAAGAGAGTGCGAATAGGGACAGAATTGGAATTTCAAATTCAAATCTAGCACACGACTTGACGTGTTAGTATTAAGCATTCTGACCGTCAGAATTCAGCCAAATTACACCTTGGGATCAGAAAAAATTTCTATTTCATATCATGAGATTTGCAGGCCTAATCTACGTGCGGTGACCGCTGAACTGAAACTGGACCGCCACGTGCGATCTGCGAACCCTGCCGGACTGAAAACTTGATGTATGCTAGATCTAGTATGCATGAGCTTAAGTCCGACCGCATTCAGCCAGGGGACCACCAGAAATGTCCTTTTGGACTGAAAGAGTCCCGATTTGGTTACCCCTAAAGTGAAACTTGTTCCCGAGCCTATTTCGGGCAAGTTTGGGCTTATAAAAAGGGATGAAACCCTCACTCCTCTCTCCCATCCGAATTTACAAAAAAGCCCTAGATTGGGAGAGAGAAAAGGTGAGAGTTTGTGAGAGAAGGTGGGAGAGAATTCCCTGCTGCTTGTGCCACGTGCTGCAAGTGGTTAAGCCACGTGCTCTAATCACCTGGCCGATGATTCCTCCACTTTTTCAGGTATGAAATAACCCTAAAAAGTTGCTGATTTGAGGTTTACTAGGATTCATAGCTTGTTAGCTGACGTAACTCATGAATTAGGTTCTCTTATCGCTGTAGACGAAGCGTATATGCTCTGTTCGAATTTACACATCCATAAGAGACAAGGTATGGATTTTAGACGCTTTGATTGACTGTTTCCAAAGCTTTCAATGTCATTTAATAGTAGATTATCGACGGCAACGCCGTTTGACATGTACAACATGCTGTCCATTTCCTGTTTCGTAAATCAACGAAGAATATGAGATTTAGGGCATTTTAGTCATTTGTAGGAAGTACTGATTTCATTCATATTTTGCTGATGTGATTAACATGATTTGTTGTCGCATTAGAATGTTAGGAATGCATGCATAATTATTTTGGCGAAGAGATTCTCCTAAATGCGTACTTCGGGTCAACATACTATATGTAGACTTAAGTGTGTAGTGTAAGTGTTTGTATAAATGCTTGTATTAGTATGTATTGAATTAAATGGTGTTATGAATTAGTTTGAGATTGATTTCTCAATTAATATGTTGGTGTAAATGGTTTCCTACATGTTAGCCATATGCATGATTTCATGATATGAATGAAATGCATGTGCTTGATGATTCACGTAAGGTGTATGTTATAATATGTGCTTGGTGATTTCATTATGATTTAGTTTGAGATTGAATTCTCAATTAATTTGCTGATGGAAATGATTTCCTATATGTTGGCGATATGCATAATTTCATTATATGTGTGAAAGGCATGTATCAGGTGATTTGCTTAAGTTGTATGTTGCAACATGTGTTAACATGCTCATATAGTGGTATTTCATTTCCAATTCTTTCACATGCTTTGCTGATGTGATTTCACATGTTTGGGACTGTACTTGGTCCAGGCAGTCGGTAACCGAGCGAATTCGTGGTTGGCTTATCTTTGCCACGAACGACGCGTCGATGAACGCGAGCTGTGTTTTGGAGTTGGTGGCAGTGGTTAGGCCACACGAAGTGTTTTACGCACTTCATGTCTTTCAACTTGAGATGCGATCGTGCTAGTCGAGCCCGTCAAGTAACCCGACTGGCCGTTGTATGTTCACCCTGCATGAGTCATAACTGCTTATACCTAGGGTACTGAACTTACCATTGTAAACCCTGTTAACCATGGTACCTTGATCCATGAAGACTCATGAGGTGGGCATGGTGGTATGGGACACCGTGGTCGAGCTGTCGGCCTACGCTGGGGCCACAAACCTCCCCGTAGTGACCAGTGAGCACCTAGTCTCGTGAGCAGATTATGGTGGTATGGGACACTATATTCTTGCTGTTGGCCTACACTAATCAGGCGACGAGTCCTTTGTAGTGACCGTGAGCGTATTCTGAGTCTACGGGAGGCGACGACCCTTCAGTAGCAGTAAAGTACAGTAGGCCTGTATTGATAAGGTGATGGGGGAGCGGAGCAACGAGTGCGTGCAACAGCCCTGACAGCCCTTGCAGCGACCTACAAAATATACATCGTATGAGATTATTAGGAGTGACGACCCTAGACAGGATCTGTGTTGGGATTTATATAAGGGAAGTACCTTAGTTTTCCAATCCTGCTGTTTGAATGGACTAATAACAACTCGAAAATCATATCACCATTACATTGCATGTGCCTAGAAGATGTGGAGAACTTTAGGGAGTGTGGCATGCCGCGGTCGTAAGATGGTGCCGTATGAGGGAGATCGTCGGTGAGGGCATACATCACGTCATGTCATATTGCATTAACAACAGTTTTAGGATTGTTTGATTTACTGCTTTACTATTATCGCTTGATTGATTTGAGAACATGTTAATCCTTGCTCTATTATTCCACTGAGTTAGCTACTCACTCCCACGTTATGGGATGGTGTTTCCGGACACCCACCAGTCCCTTTTTGTGATTGCAGATGATGGCGCGGCCTGCGAGGCGGAGTTGAACTTGATGATGATGAGGAGGATTCCTCCTTTATGCGTGTTCTGATTGACGGGATTACAGGGAGGTTGATTAGATACTTTGACACTTGTCATTTTATATTTTTAGCGCACTCATGTATATTCGTTTTGTCTACTTTTGGAGTATACATGTATGTATATAACCTGGTAACATGTTCACACTGGAGACATACAACAGTTTATATATGTTATACATACTATCACAGTCTTCCGCTTGTTAATTTAACTGTCTCTGGAGTATGATATGCTGTTCTGGCTTAATCTCACTCATGTTTAATACATTATCACAGACAACATTCAATCATACATATCTATGTTGCATAAATAACATTTTGAAATTCAAGAGTTAGGTTTTTGCTCGACCCCCCGATTTTTGGGATGTTACATGAACACATCCTCAAAATCTCGAACTACAGGCGTAGCTCCAAGTGTTGGGCCTTCCACAATTTTCAACAAGAACATGTAACAACGTAAACGACAGGGCATACTGACCTGAACTGGAAAAGTAAAAGTCGTGCCCTCAGGTCAGTAGGCTGTCACCACCCTAGTCTCACAGTCGATCTCCACTCGCATCTCCGTGAGCCAGTCCATACCGTGAATCACATCGTAATGCCATACCAGGGCAACGATCAGGTCGACACGAACTGTCCTGCCTCCTAAGTCTACCAAGAAATCCTTACATATCTTGGTAATGTCCGAAAAAGTTCATATGGCTGCAAGGAGTCTCACCCCCTTTGTAGGACTAGTTTCCAACCCCAAACACTTGATTGTAGCGCAAGACACTATAGAGGTAGTGGAGCCAGTGTCCACTAATAAAAAGACCGGTATACCTTGGATGTGCGCCGTGACTTCGAAAGCTAGCGGTACCGTAACTACTGCCTCGGATGCCTCAGCTGTAAGCGTGTGAACTTGAGCCTGTTGTGGGTGGTTCGGTGGTGGTACCATAGGCCGTTGTGATGGCCTGAAGCGAGGAGCAGATGGCCGGAAGGATGAATGTGTTGGTGTAGTCCTCAGTGGTGGTGCTGATATGGCCAGAGGGAACTGGCAGTTGATCCTCTGGGGCAGCGAGAATCCACTATCCCTCATCCTAGTGAAACAAGTCATCTCAGTATAGCCCAGTCTCTTGCAGTAGTTACACCACACATCTGGTCATCTTAGGTGAGTCGGTGGAGCCGCAAGCCTCGGCGAAGAATCTGCCCATGGCCTCTTGCCGAGGAATGGCTTACTCAAAAGATCAGGTCACGGCCTGGGAGCCATAGGTTCTCGCATACAGGACAACCTGTCCCCATCCTGCTCAGCTCCCGGGGACATGCTCACCAACTCAGCATAAGAAGATATGCTAGCGTAGCACATCTTCGATCGAATCTCAAGTTTCAGCCCCTCAGAAAAAGCGCCGCATCCGCATCGGCTGATCACCCAGAAGCAAAGGAGCATACCTGTCGAGCTCCGTAAACCTGTTCTCATACTTCGTCACTGACATCCCTCCCTAACGGAGGCGAAGGAACTCACTCTCCTTCTCGCGTCGGTAGGTGATCGGGAAGTACTTCTCGTGGAAGCGAGTCTTAAACGCCTCCGACATCCACAGAAATCCCTCTGCTACAGTGCGGAGAACGCTATCTCACCACAGACTAGCCTCCTTCTTAAACATAAAGGTGGCAAGCTCGACTTGCTTTGTCTCAGAACAGTGTAGCGGCCTCAGCATCTTAGATATGCGGTCAATCCAGTACTCAGTCTCCTCGGGTCTACGAATACTCACGAATGTGGGAGGCCTTAAGTGATGGAATCGCTCAAATGTGCCGCTAGCACTAGTGTTCCCAGATGGGTGCATAGGAGAGGTAGGTGGAGCCACCCCCATCGTCTAAGCAAAGATACCAGCCATGGTGGTCAAAAACTGTTGCTACTGTTACATCAACAACATCATCTGCTCTAGCCTATCAGGAGGCGAAGTGGACTATAATGCATGAGGCGTCGATGTAGACGCAAAGTTTGGCTTATGAACCGAAGGTGTGACAGGTGGTACCACAGATGGTGTCACAGGCATCGGCCCAGCAGCGGGGCCAGAAGCTGGCTAAAAATCTGGCATAAAATCAGGATGAGACCGGTCTGAACGAGGGTCTGTATAGCTATCGCTCAGGGAAAGGGCCCCGTCAAGCGACTCCCCCAAAGAGAGACGGGTCGAAGTCCTCGAGCCCTTAGGTGGCATACCCTACATTCAACAGAGGATGTAACCAGTGAGATTAAGCATCTCACAATTCATCCACAGCACTCACATCACAATTCAAAGAAACAACACGTATTTCATTTAACAAAATTTTCACAATACATGAAGTGCAGTATTACATGGATCGCAACAAAGAATGCATGTGAGCTAATATAACTAAGCTTCAGATATTAAAACAACTATCACACTACTATGCCCATAAGGCTACATACAAGAACAAGCAACAAACAAAATAAATGATGACTACATATACGACTATTTGTCGGAATCTGGCGATGGAGGAGGGGCACCTTTATCCTGCAGACAGCACATGATAGACTTTAAAGTCCGAGTTACTTTCTTGAACTTGTGCTTCACGAGGCCCCGCAGATCGATAATATCCTGCCATAGGGTGGCCTGACCCTCAAGTCTAACTAAATGGGCTTGCCTATCAGCCCGATCAGCGTCATGCTCTCGAGTCGCTGAAGGGGGGTTCTCATCCGTATCCTGGGCCTCCTCTTCTTCTTCGCTCTGCTCTTCTTCTTCTTCTATTTTGGCTCCACCTTCTTCATCGCTCTCTTCCTCATCGCTCTCGGTCACATTCTCACTCTCCTTGAGTAGGGCTTGTCGTTGTCGTGGCCCAATATTCATCTGATTCAGAGTAGTCTCAGTGATGTAATAGATCGGCGCCGATAATTCTGCCCCAAGTTTGTAGCCAAACTCGACTGCAATCCTACATATGAGTCGGCCGAATGGGAGTAATTTAGTCCTTTTATTCGAACATGCAATAAGGACTATCTGTTGTAAGACATATGTAGGCACACACAACTTCTCTCCCTGCCCCACCTGATACAGGAAGTCCACCATCAGGCGTGTGCACTTATTGCAGTTGCTCCACCTGAGATAGACGTTGAACGTGCAGATGTGGTGAAGCAGAAAAAAGTCATCCGTCATATTGGTTTCTAAAAGGCTTTTGTTAGGTTACCATTCAACCAGACGACCATAAAGGAACCGTGTGTGGCGATCCCTTTCACGTGCACTACTCAGATTCTTCTCACTTGCATGAACTTCGGCAAGTGGCACATTCAGAAGCCGAGATATGAAAGCAACGTCGATTGTGGCCTCTCGATCTCTTCCAAACAGAATCTTAAACTGTAAGGGCTCTAATGTTGGCTCTCGAATGTGGGCATAGAAAGCTTAGACTATACCCACATTTGCACGATGCTCACCATCAAATAGCGGACCCCACTTGGTTTCTACTAGGCGCTCGAACAAAAAAAATTCTCCAAATTGCCACGCTTTTACATGAGCTTCAAAAAGGACCCTACGACCCTTATAAACTCCATAAGACAACTCCACCAACAAATCCCTTCCTATGGGAGCATGGGGATCTAGATCCTGCTTAGTCTGCAACTCTTGAGTGGTGCTTGAACTCGCGGCGGCACCTCTCGGCCTCCTTAAACGGGTTGGACGACTAGGTTCGGCTTCATCTACGGAAGCTCTCTTCTTTCCCGTGAAAGAGAGAATGGTGGAAATGAAAAATATGGCCGTGACAAGCTCGAATAGGGCCATGGAAAAGGTAAGAAAAGAGAGAAATGGAAGGAGTGATGGGATTTTCACGAATTTGAGACTCAAAGTAGGGATTTGAGTGCTCAAATGGAAAGAAAAGAAAGAGAAATTAACAATGGAGGTGAGTTTTGAAATGGGTAGAGAGAGAGAGTGCATGAAAATCGAAAAAGGGTTTAGAGAGGGATTTTTATGGAGTTTTGAGAAATATTTTAAAGAAAGAAAAGTTAGAGAGGGTAGTTTGTGAAGAGAAGGTGTTGTAGAAGGGTTTTTAATCTACCAAACGTGCACCAGTGGGCCACACAATGCCCTAGAGGCATCGGCCTGAGCTGGCCCGCTGGGCGGCAAGGCCCTCGTCGGTCTCTGGACTGTCCGGCGATGACTCGTTGGTGGGGCGAGGTCCTCCCCCCCCCCAAGGTCCAAAAATGCGTGGGTCCCACCCTGATGAGTCCCCCCTGAAAGTGCCCCGATTGGGCCCCTACTATGTTTCGACTCGTTTCGGGTCATTTCGAATAGAATCTGATGTATATTCACATTAACTGATTTTTAAATAGTTGGGATTGGATGAAACATGATCTAAACCCGTTGATTGATGGTCTAGAAGTGGATTAGGATCATTTTACATGATCACGTGTGCCAACGAACCTAATCTTAGCGATTGATTGCAGTAATCTTTCGCTAATTGGTGAAATTGAGAATCCTAAATTTGTTTCCAGATTTTTCTCACACCCTCCTACATTATATTGGCATCAGCGTACATCGTGTGTCCATAACCTAGGTCCGGTTTAATCTAAATTATGCTCTAATACCAACTTGTAACGCCCTAAAAATCGGAGGTCGAGCATAACTCAGCTCCCAAGTTCCAAAACATCACTTATGCAACATTTTCAATGATGGATGAATATTGGCTATATTAGTGCATAAAACATGAAGTAGATTAAGCCAAATCAGCAAACATAAACTAGGGACAGTTAGAATATACAAGCGGAAGACTAGAAGAAATATATATACCAATATAAGTCCCCAAGATATGTATGCTCTGCTAGGTCATAATTACATGTATTGTCTCAAAATACATATGACAAAATGTAATAGTCCACTACAAACACAACCCTAAATCCCCGTCAATCAGGACACGACTCACATGAACTCGCCGGAATACTACATGTAGGAGAACGCCTCCTCCTCATCCTCATACTCCTGCTCTGCCTCGTGGGTTGCATCATCATCTGCAACTAAGAAAAAGTCTAGTTGGTGTTTAGCACTGTCCCAGAATGTGGGAATGAGTGATCAACTCAGTGGAGCTATACAACAAAGGTTAACATGTTACCAATTCAATTAAACAGTAATGATAAAGCAGTACAATCAAACATGTCCTAGATACTCTTGTTAATACAAGGATGTATGTAGAAATGATGCATGCCCTCGCCTGCACTCCCTTTTACGACAACATCTAACGATCGCGGCATGAATCACTCCCACTGTGCTCTACACCAACACCAATGGCATATGTAGTGCGATGTTATGAGCATGATTACCAAGTTCTTATTAGTCCTTTTCATACAGCAGGATTGGAAAGCTAAGGTACCTTCTTTATATCAATATCCAAACAATGATCCATTCTAGGGTCGTCAGTCCTAGACAATCTCATACGATGTTATAGTTCTAGGTCACTGTAAAGGGCTCGTCACCAATCAATACATGCCTAGTTATACCCTAGTTACTACAATAAGGCTCATCGCCTCAATGCAATGTCAAGGTATGCTCGAGGTCCTTACAAAGGGCTCGTCACTAATCAATATAGGCCGACAGCACGAATACAGTGTCCTATACCACTGTATTCAGTTCACGAGTCTGGGTTGCTCACTGGTCACTACGGGGAGCCTCGTAACCCCAACGTAGGACGACAGCTCAACCATGTTGTCCCATACCACTATGTCCGGCTCATGAGTCTTAGGGAATCATGGTACCAAGGTTAACGGGATCTCACTGGTAAGTTTAGTACCTTAGATTTAAGCAATGGCGTCCAAACATGGTAAACATACATCGGTCAATCGGGTTAATTGATAAGCTCGACTAGGACGATCGCACGTTGAGTTGATCGACATGAAATGCATAAGCACTTCGTGTGGCCTAACCACTATCAAACATCCCAAGTATGGCTTGGATTCGTTGAACACATCTTGCATGGTGTAAACAATCTCAACCACCAATTCGAGAACTGTTACCAATTACCTGGACTATGATATAGTCCCAACCATGTACAATCACAACAGAAAGTAGTAATGAATACTCAAGTCAAATCCTACAATCATATGAGCATGTTATGGAATATAACTTAAACGTGAATATGCAGTACATAGAGGAAATCATACACATAGTTAACATGAATAAGTAGGCTAAGCAGTTTATGGAGGGAATCATACATACAAGCAAGGTAGTTGGAATTTCATATCTTAACTCCCTTATAAATCACACTTTACTAACTACTAACTTATTTAGACATTTTTACAAACACTTAGACTACACTTTTCAACATACATCACGTATGTCGGCCATATTACATATTAGGGCAAATCCTTTTACTAAGGAGTTGTCGCACACATAACAATTATGTTCCTATGACAATTAATCATGACATTCACAATATCAGATTCCAAATGTATACAAACATTTCAACAAAATCATGAAATAGTCTATACACAACATAGTTCATATATATACGTAAAACGAAATAAATAGCGCATTTGGCATGTGAAATGGCACCCATGTCAGTAATAAATCATTATCTGACATTAAAAGCCTTGAAAACCATAACCTATACATATATAGTCCTCACCTTAAACTGATAAACGCGTAACGAATTTGATTTAGATGATAAGTTTTTGTCAACGATGGCTTTACAACTTAGAACATGAAGTAGGTTAGTTACATCAACACTTAAACTATTGGAAACCCTAGAACAAGTTAGGTTAGGATTTCTTACCTAAATATGGATTTAGAATCGTTGGGATAATAATTTAGATAGGTGGATTAGGTACGTAGAGAGACCAGGAAGAATCCCTGGAAGAAACTCCAACTTCTCTCTCACTTTCTCTCTCTTTTTCTCTCTCTTTCTTAGCTAGGATTTGAGAATTCGTATGAAATTTGTGAGAGAGGGTTTAAGGTCCTTATATAGGCCCAAAACTGAAGAAATTAGTCCCAGGGCCATGGTACACTTAGGTTATAACCAAATCAGACTTGTTTCGATCTAACGGAGTATTTCTGGAGGTCCCCTTACTGAATGCAGTCAGACTTAAGCTCACAGATACTAGATCTTGATCAAGTTAAGTTTTTAGTCTGATCAGGTTTCCAGATCAACCATGGCGGACCAGTTTCATTTCAACGATCACCGAAACTCGATCAGGGCCACAAGTATATTGACATGTGTGGGACATTTCCCCTGATCCGAGGGTAAACTTGGGTCAGAATCTAATGGTCTGAATGCTTATAGTCAGCTCGTAAGTGACATGACTCAGATTACTTAAATTTATATTTAATTTCATAAAAACCTTCACGTTCTCACACACTTCGCTCCGGACTCAAGAAAATCATCTCAGGACATCATCTGGACTTAATTTTGAGGTGATTATCAAGTTCAACTATGCGGTCATAATTGTCTAAGTTTATCGCTATCAGACTTTCAATGTGCGGTCTAGGTCTGATACGGAGTTTCTGAATGCTCTTGTGAGCAATTGAGTTTAGAGTTTGATCCTAAATTTTAGGGTAATGTAGCGTCAACGATTCTATAGGTTTTAAGTCTTGCAGATCGTATTTAAAGTGATTGGTGCTAATTTTACAGGTAATCTAGTTTAGCGCTAGTTAATTCTTGTTTAATTTCTAAAGGATTCAGTCCTAAGTGATTTTTGTTTGAGGTGGTACTCAGGTTTTCGTATGAATTTTTTCAGGACGTTACACTATGTGTGTGTGTGATTCACTTCCCTCCAAATTTATTTATTTTTTCAAACAATTCAAATTTGTTTCTACTAAAATCAATTAGTGTTGTTTGCAAATTATCCAAATCCATTAAACTCAGCTCTTGTAACTAACCATGACCTTTAAGGTGAATTTTCTACAACTAGATTTATCCATGTATATTAATTATGTCCATAAGTCATTTGTATCAGAGGAAATAAAGAACTTGGGGAGAAAAAAATACTTAGAGATTTGTATATTGAACCTTCTCCCTTTATTTATTAAGTGATTGGTAAAATTACATAAACTAATATTAGAGAAAATGATAATAAAAAAAATAATAAAAAAAAAGAACTAATAAAGGAAAACTAAGGAGCCCATGTCCTATGCCATTTCCAAATAAAGAAAAATGGCCCATGGCTGAATTATGTTAACAATTTGCAAGGCAAATAAAAAAAAAATTCTTCTCTAGTCTTGCTCTTATTCTCTTAACTTATTTTTCTCTTAGTTTCTCTTGAAATTTGTCAAGTCAAAGCAAACAACCGTCGCGGGTTCATTTGGATCAATTTGGTAGTATGACAAGAGGTCAAGATACACTTACAAAGTGGGCAGATTAATCCCTGGTGGCATCTGGTAAGGGGACCCAATGCATGTACGTGGGGCAGAACTGCTCCTAAAGAGAATGATCTCATTTGGCCTTTGTAAGTTGTCACATCTTCTCATTTGGCCCATGTAAGTTGTTGCATTTGCTTGTCAACCATACATTGTACATCATCATAGTTAAATCCGCCCAATCATGTGCAAACTATTTGGAGCATGGAATATGCAATTGCATTTGGTCCCATGCAAACTTCATTTCGCATTTGGAAACGACAGGAAGGATTGAATTAATCCATGTTTCATATAATCCACTCTCGATAGTCAATAATACACGATTTCTGGTGGATTTTGAAATCCATTACATTTGTAGGCTCCACATAGATGCATGTATTTTATCCATGCCGCCCATCCATATACACCTTTTACGCGTGACATTCAAGTTGCATATGTGTACAAGTGACCGACATCAATTGTGAGCTCTAGTCCGTTGATTACAATTCCATGGTCCATTAAATGCAGGTTTCACTTATTATATTATTTTACCCAAACGAAGAACTCAATTCCAAACTTGGAATTGGATGGTCAAAATACCATGATATTTCCATATATGCGATTATTGTGCAATACTGGTGTTATTGCAATCTATACGCAAATTTCAAGGGACTGTGCTATGCATCGAGTATGGAGATCAAATAATTAAGTTAAAGGTGTACCTGTTTGAGAAGTCACAGCCATAGAAGATGGCCAAAATCTTCCTCACCTTACACCCTTAGAGAAGCACCGTGATGAGATGAAAAGCTTTTGTTATATGTAGGGTTGGGGACCCAGCTTTGCTTATGGAGTTGAGATGGTTGAGGAGTTTAGAACCCATCGAAACACATCTCCCTAAGGCTCCACATGAATCTAGTAATCCTATTCTAACTAGAACACTGTATGTGTGACACAATTGTAGTGCACCACCCCTTACATGATTTTAGATGAATCACAACTAAGTGAGGTCCACTAATGCTCCTTATCACACTATCCAACCCTTAGGGCAATCCAAACTATTGATCAATAAGGCCTACCATATAGAATTCTTACATTCTCCCACTTGTGCCATATTGATCAATGTTAATGATTACTCTTTGAAAAGATGTTTTAATTTTGAAGAAACATCCAAATGTTTAACCAATATAATTGTTGGATTATGCGGGTAACGTTATTAAATTCAATCCTTCACAACACTAGTATCGGATTGTAGCCACCATCACAATATTTAATCTAAGAAAAGTAAGAGTAAGCTTGGTTACAAATACTACCAATCTTAATGACATAAATGAGGAATTAGGAAGTGTGGAATAAGGATTACATACATAGTGTAATGATATGTGCCTATTCTTTCAAATGTCTCCAACAAGACACGTCTTTAGTTTTGCTTACTCAGAACAAATTATGCATATATAGAGAGAAGCAGAAATTAAATATTAGAATCATCAAAACTCTATCAATGAGATCTCTTCAATGTCTATGAAAATAAAACACACTTAAGTCTCACCAACTGAATACATCTGTGCGATCAATGACTCCCATGGATGTTACATTCTCTAAAAATAGTGTGATAGGGAGCCCTTTAATGAGCGAATTCACAATAATCTGCTTATTATCGATGAACTCCATAGACACTAAATGATTCTGAACTTTTTTCTTCACAATAAGATATTTGATGTCGACATGCCTCAACCTTGATGAATGGTTGTTGTTACTAGAGAAGGAAATCACAACTGAATTATCGTAAATGATTCTCAATGGTTTTAAGATACGCTCTAATACCTGCAAACCTAAGAAGAAACATTGTAACCACAATGCCTGATTGAATGATTCATGACAAACAATGAACTTAGCTTCCATGGTGGATAAGATTATGGTGGACTGTTTCCACTTTTCCAAGATACATCCCTACCAACCATCATCATGAAAATGTAGCCTAAGGGGACTTCTTTATATCAACACATCAACCATAATCTGCGTTTGAGTATCCAATCATCTCTAAATGATTAGACCTTTTGTATACGAGTCTGAAGTCCTTTATTCTTTGCAATTAGCACAACATCTTCTTTTCAGCTATCTAATGTTGTATTCTTGGATTAGATAGATACTTGCACCACATTCCAACTACAAAGGCAATATGCGATCATGTGCAAACTTGAGCATACAGGATGCTCCTTACTATTGACGTATACGAAAAATCCTTCATCCGATTCTTTTCCAAATCATTTTTAGGACACTGCCACTTAATGAATTTATCACCCTTTACAATGGACGATTATCCAGGAATATAGTTTTGCATGCCATACCTTTTGAGTAGCTTATTAATATATGCTCTTTATGACAAGTTAAGCAGTTCGCATAATCTGTCACGACATATCTCAATACCGATCACATAAGAGGAATCACCAAGATCCTCATCTTAAACCTTTGATGTAATGCCCGTACCTGAGTACTATACCATTTCACCAACTCCTGTGATCCTCTTCAACAAATTTTGGTGATTCACGACCTGTAGATAGTAAATGCACACGACCCTAAGTTGCATTCCAAAGATCTGAGTTGACTTAACCCGAAACCTATACCTTAGCGACCGCGTCGTCGCCACAGTTTCAATGCCGCGCATTACGCACCAAACAATACCCAGGCTAGGAGTTGTGGGCTTGCATATATCTTGAGCAAAGGCCACATGTTGTAAATTCTGAGAGATTCTAGAGAATCTCTACCTATGCCTTTCCCATCAATCAATCAAGTACAACCATCGTTTCAATCAATGACTAGCCCATGCCTTTCTTCCCACCAAGACAAGTAACCCATTCCCAAAGTTAACTCTCATGTTACTCCTCTTACACCACCATACCTCTCATCCCATCTCTCCTTATGCAACCATCATTCATCTTACACAACACCACTCTTCTCTCATTTCACTCCATCCCATCTCATTTCTCTACCCAAAATCCCAAGCAACTCAGATAGAAAATCCTAAGGAGAGAAAAAAGCCCAAGATCAAGACCCACTTTCCTACCCCAAATCTCACCATCCAACCCTTCAATCTTCATCATCTTCCATAAAAGAGAAAGCCTAGGAGCTAACGAGTCCAAGGAGCCAAGAAGAAGGATAATAGGTGGGTGTTTATAGGACTAGATTGTGATTTTGATGATGGGCCAAGTGGGACCTACCGATTAATGGTATTGATCCTATTTGGGGACCCGACGTTTTGCCAATGGCCCACCATGATTCATATATGTAATCCATGATGGGGCCATTCTCCATGGACCCCACCATGATGTTTATTTGATAATCAACATGTAGTGGTCATTTAGACCCTTGATCTTGTGGTAGGGATGGTATCCCCACCTTGTTTTCATATTTGTGGGCTCACTTGTGGTGGAACCCATTTGATGTATGTATTGTAATGCTTAGAGGGAAGCTCATCTTGGCGGAGCTCCACCCTCACACACATGTTCTCTCTCTCTCTCTCTCTCTCTCTCTCTCTCTCTCTCTCTCTCTCTCTCTCTCCCTGTTGATGGCCCACCTTGATGATGTATGTAATCTACCCACATTGTACCATTGTGGGACGCACCTTACTGCCCAAATAGGGGCCCTCCTCGTTGCCACATCCACCCGGCTCGCCCTGCTGCCCATTTTCGAGTTGGCCTGGACAGAGGGAAAGCGCATATATCAGCTGGATATATAGCTAGTGGGCCACACAGGTGGACCCCATTTGATGTGCGTGTGGCATCCACGTTGTCTCTCCAGTGGGTAGGGCCCACCTGGCTATCCATTTGGATAAGCCTAGATGAGGGGAAATATAAATATTAGCTTGGTCCATGGGGTGGCCCACCCACGTGGACCCCACCCTGATGTATATGTGGTACATCCTCACCGTCCAGCAGCCGAGATGGTGGGACCCACCTATATGTGGTATATCCTCACCATCTAGTAGGGTGGACGGTGGGACCCACCTGTTGTATATGTTGTGTCCACACCATCCATTCTAGCATAGATGGTGTGACCTACCTGATGTATGCATTATCCACATCGTCCAGTCCAGCGTGGACAGTGTGACCCACTTGATGTATGTATTATCCATGCCATCTAAGGTAGCGGCCCACCATGATGTATTTTATCCATGCCGTCCAGTGGACAGGCCCATCGTGATGTATATTATCCACACCATCTAGCCAACAGGGCCAGCGGACCAACAGTCCCACTTCGATGTGATGAGACCCACCTGTTGTATGTGAGGCCCACTTGTTGTATGTGAGGCCCACTTACTGATGTGTAGGTTCACTAATGTGAGAGGCCCACTTGTTGTATGTGAGGCCCACTTGTTGATGTGTAGGTTCACTAATGTGAGAGGCCCACCCGTTGTATATATGAGGCCCATGTGGTGAGGCCCCTTGTGATGTATGAGGCCCACGTGTGAAGCCCATTGTGATGTAAGAGGCCCACTAGGATGTGTGTGTTATATGCACACTATCCATTTATTTAGACGGATTATGAACTGCCTTATGTAGGCTTACCCTGATGTATGTGGCATATGCCCAGCCATGATGTAAGACCCATATCCTAGTCTGTATTGTTTCGTCAACTCCCGCGATCCTTCGTGTCGAATTTCGATAACCTGTGACCTATGATCGACGTTTGCACACGACTGTAAGTCGTATCCCATACATTTGAGTCAGCCTAACCCGAGACTTGTACCATTGCAACTGCATAGTCGCCGCGGTTCCAACGCCGTGACTCGTTTACCGATCCGATACCCTAACAGGGAGATGCAGACCAGCGTTCAATTCAAGGATAAACACCGTGCGTTGCAAACCCAAGAGAATCTCTACAACATGTCCCATCCATCCCATCAATCAATCCTATCAATCACCTCATGTCAAGTACAAAGCAACCCATGCTTTCTCTCTCTAAAGTCAACTCTTTCTCACCCTCTCTCTTACACCACCTTACATGTCAAGTACCACATCCATCACTCACCTCACCCTTTCACCCATCACACCCATCCCTCATCTCTCTTACAACTCTCTCTCTCCCTCTTTTCTCACACCATTTCCAAGCAAGGAGAGAGCCCACACGTCAATGCTCCTCCATGAGAGAAATGTGAGTTGTGTGGTCCACCTTTCCTTTCCCAAAAACCTCCATCCTAGCCATCCATTTCTCATCTCCACCATCAAAGTGAAGCTCTAAGAGAGTGGCTTCCCAACGGATTAAGAAAATTAAGTGGTGAGTGCTTCCATAGCTTAGATTTCATGTTTTTAAGATGGGCCAAGTGAGGCCTACCGATCAATGGTATGGATCTCACTTTGGACCCTAGGATGTGGCCGATGGCCCACCTTGATTATCAATATCATTCCATGATGGGACTATTCTCCATAGACCCCATCATGATGTTTACCTTCCTAGCTTGTGTATGGGTCATCTAGACCGTCTATTTTCGTGGAGAAGGGATCTCCACCGTTAGATTTCAATTTTTATGGGCCCACATGTTATGGGACCCACTTGGTTTATGTTGTAGATCATGGAAGGGAGGGCACATAGTGTCGGGGTCCCTCCATCACGCGTGTCCCACTCACTTTCTCTCTCTCCCACTCCCTCTCTTTTATATTTTTATTTTAGTGATGATGATGAGATTGTGTGGCCCACTTGAATAGACCTCACCATGAAGTAAGTATTTTACCCAAACCATCTATAAGTGGGGCCCATCTTATATGTATTGTACTCACACCATCCATCATGTGGTGGCCCACCTAAACAGGGCCACCTTAAATATGTTTGTTAAGCCCAAAAACGTCCAGCGTCTGGACGTTGCTGGAAAGAAAACACAAATATGAGCTTGGCTTTCCAAGCATTGGAGAAGGGCCACTCATATAGGCCCCACCTTGATATATGTATTCAATCCACGCCATCTATTCCATTTACTAACTCATTTTAGGTGTTAAGCCGAAAAATGAGGTTGATCGGAGTATCTAGTGGGTTATAGTGTTGAAAACAGTATTATTACCACTGAAATCTATCCAGATTTTTTCTACACGCTGAAAGAGGCCTGATATTGGTCTTGATAGATTTGTTATGGGTTATGGAATCCAATGGCTGGATGGATTCATCAGATGCGGGCCTCACGCATGGTAAACCGTGAGAAATCACGTTTTTTTTTAAAAAATAAAAATAAAAACAACACATAAGCGATAGCATGCTGCTGCTGTCAGTAGTGTCACGGGCGGGCGGGCAGATGTCAGGGCACCCACGGCTCCAGCCGTGGGCCCCACCTTGATGTTTATTTACCATCTAACCCGTCCATATTGTGGGCCCCTACCTTAAGCAGGCCCCACCCAAAAATCAGCCTCATCCAAGGCTCAAGTGGCTCACATCAGAGGAAATAATGGTGATTTAAAGCCTACCATTGAAACCCAATTTTGGGTCCACAGAAGTTTTGGATCAAGCTGAAATTTGTATTTCCTCTTCATCGAGGTCTGTACGACCTTATCAACAGATTAGATGGAAAATATATGTTATGGTGGGCCTCACGTGGGACCCACAGTGATATATGTGTTTTATGCCCACCGTCCAGGCAGACGGTGGAAGCCCACTATGATGTAGGTGTTCTAGTCACACCGTCCACTGGACGGTGGGATCTACCCCCCCCCCCCCTCCCCCCCCCCCCACGTGTGGGGCCCTCTGTGTGTGTGTATATATGATATTATATTATATATAATATTGTATATATATACTATATATAGTTTATATATTATATTATATATGTATATATGTATGATGGTGGGCCTTTGTTTGGACCCCCCACCATAATGCATATGTTGCATCCAAATCGTCCATTTATTTTATAAGCTCATTTTATGGCTTGAGCTAAAAATGTGTCAGATCTATGGTTCAAGTGGGCCCACCTTGGTATGTGTATAGGGCCCACCTATTGCATATTTATGGCTCATTGAGAAGGCCCATTGGGATGTATTTGGAGCCCATGGGTTAAGGCCCATTGTGATATATTAGTGCCCATGGATTGAGGCCCATCTTGATTTAATTGCGGTCGTACGTTGAGGCCCACCTTGGTATGTGTATGAAGCCCATTTTGATTTATTTGGGACCATTGTTGAGGCCTACCTTGATATGAACGTAAGGACCATTTGATGAGGCTCGATGTAATGTATTTGAGGCCCATGGGTTGAGGCCCATTGTAATGTATTTAGGGCCCAGGGGTTGAGGCCTATTATAGTATATTTAGGGCCCATGGATTGAGACCCATTAAGATGTATTAGGGCCCGTGGGATGAGGCCCATTGTAATGTATTCTAAGGTCCATGGGATATGGCCCATTGCAATGTACATAAGGCCCATCGGTAGGACCCATTGGTGTGGCCCACTTGGCCAACATAAGGCCCATGTGATGTGGCCCATTTGATGTATCTAAGACCCATGGGTCGAGGCCCCATCGGATGTCCTTAAGGTCCATTGCAATGTGTGATTCTACTGTGGTTTATGAATGATGTTTATGGTGGGCCGTGCCTTGGGATCAATGTTGGTTTGACGTCCACATTGTAAGAATAATGTTAGTTAAACATCCGTATTATAACTCTCCCTAGGGCCCATTGATAGGCCCATACTTGTTGCGTGTAGGCCATCAAGGCCCATCTTCGTTGTGAGGATAGTATATCATCATATAAAATGCTTAGTATAACTCCATGATTCATGCCCATACACATCATATGTATGCCTGATATGAGAAATGTTTGATTATAGCGTACGCCATTGGGCAGACCATTTTTGGGACTCCTTATGAGATGGAGTGCCCCACATCTTGCGCAATATGCGCAGGATTGTTGCATGACTGGTTAGTGTGACTCATACATCTTGCATATGTGTGACTTGATCATTGTACGCCCTAGCAACATCAGGGCCGTGGCCTCCACAGGCACATTGTGGATGGCTAAATGAGACACCAGAAATACTTGGTTCTAGCACTGTGGGCACTTAGGATGTCCTTAGATAAAAGTTCTAGAACCTCCGAGGCCAGGAGTAGGCCCAACGTCTAGACCGAGTGGAACATAAGCGCCTGAGTGCCGAATACCAGTAGGCCGCGTCTCCCACTGTGTCGTGGTCGGTTGGGAGGGGGTGTGGCCTTATCCGCTCGAGTAAGGGGGCTATAAGCTAGGCTGAGTATGACCAGCTTGTAAATGGATCCACTATCGATGAGCCGGGTAGGTATTGACAGACTACTGGTAAGGCAGATAGTGAGGTCTATTCCGCTTGCTTGACTGTGCAGATAGGGAGGAGGCAGTCACTGCGAAGTGTATTAGACCCCGGTGATTTCTCCAGAGAGTAACCATACTGATATGTGGACTTATTGAATAGGAATTGCATATCCATTCATTCATTCATTCACTATCCACTCGGGTTGGTGGTGCGTAACTATTTATTATGTGTACCATCACATGGCCAGGATTTCGGTTGGGCGCACGAATAACCTGAGATCAGGAGTTTACCACATTGTGTTTGACTATCTAAATTTAGGTATGGGACTGGTTTGGATAGAAGTCCCTTGTGATGGACCCCATAGCCTGCGATACTTCGTACTATCATCCTAAATTCACATCCCAGCATAGTCATTTCATTTTCACCGCATATTACATTGCATCCACAGTACTTAACATTTTGGGTTATTATATTTTTACACTTATATGCCCTAGATGAGGTTGGTAGTATTCGTGGCTCGTTAGGATTTGCATATTACATTGCATCCCCAGTATCTATTATTATCTTATTATGTTTTGCATCGCATAGCCTTGGTACAATTGATAACACTCATGGACTTACCAGTATATTTTCGCTTACTCTGATATCATATCTTGTCAGTATTTCTGTTTATTTCATTGTATAATATATGACATTATATTGCATACTTGGCACTTACCATGTGCACACACTTTCACCACCCTCTAAGCTTTCTATAAGCTTATGCATGATAGATGTGTGCAGGTGGTGTTAGGTTGCAGTAGCATTGAGCTTGGAACATGTAGCTATTTTTTGGAGCTTTGATTTTGACATATGTATTTCTCTTTCAGCACTGTATTCAAACGATTATATTAGTGGATATATGATGATGATGTTACCTTTATGATTTGGGTATACTTGTGGTTATGCTTGTTATGAGACAAATGTATGTTGAAAAATCCTCCTTATAGGATCTCAGGATCAGAACCTGGCGTATGTACGCTAGGGGCTAAGAAGGGGGTACTACGGAGGCTATCGACACTGGATTCAATGATCGGGATTTCTGTGAATTCGATTTCTGGGTTTGGAGTGTGACACATGGGTTGCCTCATGAGGCCCGCCTTGATGTATGCACTATACATGTTCGCCATCCATCTTCCAATTAGTGTAAGGGCCATGGGCCCCCGTTATGATTCTGATTTCAATCCCAAATGGACTGCATCGTAGGACAATGGTGGTCAAATGTCCACTGTTGTAAACTTCCCTAGGGTCCATTATTAAGTCCACTTCCACCCTTGCCCTAATGGGCTAACCCAAACTGTTGGGTCCCCACTAATGTTAATAATACCCATTGGGCTAACCCAAACTGTTAGGCCCCCATTGATGATGGTGCTTCCCACCATACCTTGCAGGAATTATCCAAACCTTCAAAACCCACCTTATACTCATATTAGGCCCCATTCGGAAGCCCAATTTATTGCACGATAAAAGGGTGAAGAAGCCCACTTAATTGTACGTGTTTCACCCTCTCAACTCACCTTGTTCTGTAGACTTTATAATCACCCCTTGCCGTAGATGGAAGAATATGTGGTATCAGATTTGGTATATTCACTGTTGAAGCTTATCTCGATTTATGGGTTAGATCCACTATCCTTGCAGGGGACCCCGCCTTAGGATATATGATATGGTAGTATCTTGAGTAGGTTATGATAGTCTAACATGGGTCATTTCATATAGACTTCTATATGTCTAGTGGGGCGTATTGTTCATCTCCTACTCTTGTAAGTAACATACAGATTAAGGCTGATCATCGCTTGATATATCTGATAATCATGCTAGTATACTTAATCTAGTAGGACATAGTGAACATGCTTAGTATAACATCATGATACATGCCCATACGCATCATTTATATGCATGTTGTGAGGAATGTTTGATCATAACATATGCCATTGGGCTGAGATGTTTCTAGGACTCCCTATGAGATGAAGTACCCTACACGATCGCACGTATGTGCAGGTTTGATACATGACTGGATAGTATGACTCATGTATATCGCATTTCGTTTGACATGTTCACTTGGTGCCCCAGCGACATCAGGGTTGTGGCCTCCACATGCACATCGTGGATAGTCAAATTGGATACCGAAAATATTTATTTCTATCATATGGGCACTTTGGATGTCCGTGGGTGAAAGCCCCTAAACCTTTATCGTACCAAAAGGTTGCTTCAATATTGAGATCACGTAGATATATGAGCACCCGAGTGCTGAATACCAGTCGGCTGTATCTCCCACTGTGTTTTGTCAGTTGGTAGGAGTGTGGCCTTATCCGCATGATGGCAGGGGGTAAGGTTAGGCTAAGTTTGACTGCTCATAAATGGGTCCGCTATCAATGAACCACGGGTAGTGAGGTCTTTTCCACTTGCATGGTTGTGCGTCCAGTTTGGGCGACAATCTGGTGTAGAGTGTACAAGACCCTAGTGATATTTCAGAGATGAACTGTATTGATATGTGGACTCGATGAGGACTGACATGCATGTGTTGCATCTTACATATGACATTTGACTACATAGGCCTTGCATTGCATAGCCTTTGTATGGCTAACAACATTCATGGACTTGCCAGTATTTCCGCTTACTCTGATATTGTATGCTTGGTACATGCATTGCGCTCACACGCATAGACCCTCTAAGCTTCGTTGTAAGCTTATGCATGACCGTTGCGTGTAAGTGACATTAGGTCGCAATAGCATTGAGGCAGGAGCTTGCGGCAGATGTTCTTGGAGCTTTTGGTTATTCTTGTATTTCCCTTTCCGTATTGTACACAAATGATTTATTATAGTGGATATGTGGTGATGTTTTTTTGTGACTTGGCTATGCTTGTGGTTATGCTCCTTTAAAAAAAATTATATACAAAATCCTCCTTATAGGATCCCAAGATCGAAATTTGGTATATGGGTGACAGGAGTCGAGAATGAGGTACTACGGAGGCTGTCGGCGCTGGATTCGGCGATCGAGAATTCTGTGAACCCAGTTTTTGAGTTTGGGGCGTGACATTTGAGATATAAATTTCTTACGTCAGTGCTAGCCAATAAAATATCATCAACATACAAAACTAATATGACAAACTTACTCCCATTGATTTTAATGTAGATATGTTCATCTACAGTGTTTTTTATAAAACCATGTGAGGAAATTACTTCATGAAACTTTAGGTACCACTGTTGTAATGCATGTTTCAACCTATAAATGCATTTCTTTAGTTTACAAAGCATATATTCTGAGCCATTAGGTACAAAACATTCAGGTTGCAACATATATATGTTATCGTTTAGATCCCAAATGAGAATTACAATCTTTGCATCCATCTGATATAGTTCCAAATCAAGAGTCATTATGATACTAAATGAGTCTTTCTTATATACTAGTGAGAAAGTCTCCTTAAAATCAATAACTTCACATTGGTTAAAACCCTTGGTAACAAGCTTGACTTTGCATCTTTTGACATTATCCTTGGAGTCCCATTTGGTTTTGAATACTCATTTACAACTAATCGATTTTATTCCTTGGGATAACTTAAGAAAATCCCCTACTTGATTATTTTTCATAGATTTCAATTCATTCTTTATGACATTAATCCAACAATAATGGTTAGCACTTTATTTGGCTTGTATAAATGATTCAGGATCATTTTCCACCCATACGTCAAACTCGTGCTCATGTAGATATACGATGTAATCATCTGAAATTTCAAGTCTCTTTTCTTTTTCAGATCTTATTAATAGCTAACTCTCTTGAATGCAATTTTGATTTCCTTCCTTAATAGGTTGTATAGGAGGTTCATCGTGGTAATCTGCAGTGACTATAGGCTCAATTGCAGGCTCCATACCAACGTGGTTTGGCATGAATGTAACAGAAGTCACAGTCCTTTCTTCCTCAAATACAAAATCCACAATGCTCGTTCTTCCACTATTTTCAGTGTCCTTAATAAATCTTCCATATCTAGTCCCAATAATCCTAATGAAGTGGGAAGGACAGTAGAATCGATAACTTTTAGCCTTTCTAGGTATCCTATAAAGAAATAACTTATGGTTCTAGGATTAAGCTTTCTTTTAGGCGGGTTACAAACTTTGACCTCAATAGGACATCCCTAAACATAGATATCGGAGACTTGGCTATCTCCCATTCCACAACTTAAAAGGAGTTTTACTTGTAGCCTTTCTAGGGACCCTTTAAAGGATATGAATTGCATTTTTAATTGCATCATCCCATAAAGATTTTGTTAATGTCGAATTTATTTTCATGCTACACACCATATCCATAAGGGTGTAATTGCGTCTTTCAGTTACATGATTCTAATCTGGAGTCCCACATATGGTGTACTGGGCGACAATACCACAATCTTATAGGTATTTAGTGAAGGGTCCTGGATTGCGACCTGATTCATCATATCTGCTATAGTATTCACCACCACAATTAGACCTGATGAGCTTAAACTTCCTATCAAGTTGATTTTCAATTTTAGCATTATAGATTTTAATGACATCTAGGGCATCTGATTTTTTACTGATAAGATAAAGGTAACCAAAGCAAGAGTAGTGATCTATAAAGATGATAAAATATTTGTGCCCACTTCAAAATGCTGTAGGAAATGGTCGACAAATGTCTGTGTCTATCGCCTCAAAGAGTCATACATTCTATGTGATAATAAAATCAACACATATTTTATACTGGGAGAAGTTTAGTGAATGAAGAATTAATTCTCGTACTAACATATCCAACTCTCATGAGAACTATGACATAATCGCTTATGCTACAACATGAAGAAATTTTCATAGTCTAGTCTTCACTTAAATCATACTTTATTTTCATGTAGGGCATTTACACTATAGACATGTGAAGCATTCAAGTCTAGTTGGTATAGGTTGTTTACCATAAAGCCAGTGCCAACATTAATTGAACCAAAGTAAATACTCAATCTTTTATTATCAAATTTAAATGAATAACATAATTTATCTAAACAAAAAATATAGATCAAATTAAGCCTTATGGAAAGCACACAAAATGTATTTACTCAATCCAATAAATGACTTGACACTAAGTTAAGCCTATAGTTTCCAACTGCCACCACGTCAACTTTGATGCCATTGCCTACGTATAGTGAGCATTGTACATCAGTTGGTGGCCTGTTCTGTAGCAAGTACTATGTAGAAGTACATATGTGAATAGTTGTTCCCTAATCTATCCACCAAGAATTTATCGATACATTAGTTAGATTGGACTAAAAAAAAAACCAGAATTGAATTATTACCCTTACGAGCCACTGCTTCCACTTTTTGCAGTCTTTCTTTTAATGGCTCGGCTTCATTCAAAAGAAGCAAATATTCTTTTTAGCGCACTTATGTTTTGATCCGTTCTCAGGTTGATTGTCAACTAGAGAAGTTAAAGGACCTGGAGGACCTAAGGATCCCTTATCAAAACCATGTTTCCTTTTTCAATTTCCATTATGTCCACATCCATGTCCTAAGGTTAAAATATTAACATTCTCTACATTTTTAGATGATTCTGGAGGTTCAAATTTTTTCATAGCAAGGTCCAACTGCAAACACCCTAAGACTTTCTCTATGGACTCTTTCTATTGAACATAATTAGACCCAATTAAGGCAAGAACATGATGCGTTTGAGTTAGAATTGTAACTGATTACAAAATATACTCACATTAACAGATTGTTTACATAAAACAATTCATTAATAAAATTGAATACTAGGTAAAATTTATCAATTCAATTGATTGGGGCCTTCAATTGAACTGCTTAGGATGAAGATAGGCTCAACCATTTAATCCTGACGAGAATCGGCCACATCATCATCACTCATCCTGTGGAGGCAGTCATATCATGCAAGTGACTCTCTTTAACATGAAGTTAAAATATGTCAATTATATAAATGTGAGACAATCAACACCTGTGGGTTGGATGGGTCTTTCAGCTTTACATCACCAGTGTCATTTACTCCACCCTGTTCATGTCCTTGACAAACGATGATTGTCTATGTTTTTGTCACCATTCGCATGTAATGTGAATGCAATTGCATGCAATCCTCTAACTCAATCCCAATATCATAAGTCTGTATCTATAAAATTTTCACCGATTGAGGTGACTGTGGTGGCTAACAGAATCGGATCCAATCTCACGAATATGATTTAGGATTGTGATTTTAATCCTTCCCTCAATGGATTAAGTATGAATTAGTCCGATTTGGCCCAGTAAGTAGCTGACATTGATAGTTGAAAGACAGAAAATCCATAGGATGAAACAAAAGATTATGTTTCCCTTCCAATTCTAATAGTTGATGTTAACTCTTAAAAGATGGGTAATGGGCCTAAAAAATGGGCCTAATCAAATTATATGACCTGAACATCAGCAATGAGTATTCAATGTCTGGCCTTTAACTTTCATAAGTTAGACGATCGAGATAGAACAATTTAGATAGATAGTTACATCCTTACATTTGTGTTCGTAAATTGGACGGTTCATATCCTATACTTAAGGTTCACATGATGAACGGTCCATATGCTTAAAGCCCATCTAGTGAATGAACCAGATAGAACATTAATTGATAAACTTGAACAGATGGTTCACATCAAAATACCAATGAAAAACAATGGCTAGGAAGCCTTAAATAAAGGTCCAAAATAGGGCCCACAATGGGCAACAAAACATTCCTAAGGATTAGGCTTGGATTAATCAGGATAATAGGTTCAAGACATCCAAAAGACAGGCCTAAGCTAGGTCCGTATACATATGGCCCACTAATATAGCCCATAAATGGAATGAAATGGCCAATGGGCCTGCTTAATAGCCAATGCAATCAGGCGCTGGCCCATTTTCAGGGGTAAATGAATAAAATAGCCCAATTGGTTGTTTTTAGAGGAAATAAAAGGAAAGGGGTAAGAATAGGGGGGAATGAACCCTAACCCGAGTAGTAGCCACCCCTACCATCTCTCTCGCTTGTTAGAATTCGGCCCATGTTGAATGGGGATGATCGTAAGATCACTCTCTGTCGGAGAAGACACTATACCAGGTGCTATACAGGGATGAATCCATGACCCACACAAAAGTAAAAGGGAAAGAAAAGCCTAACCCTTATACTCCTTTGTTGGATCCTGTAACACCTCGAACTTTTCAATACCCAAGTATTGAAAGTTCTTGAGTGTTACCATGAAATGTAACTTAATATATACATGTGTACGATACTAATCTAGCCATCCTAACCTTTTGTCTATTCTCCAACATAAATCTGACTGTTGAAAATAACCTTCACCCATAGATCAAGTCATTCGACCATTGATTTTAGGACAAGATCATCATAAGTCCTGATAAACCCACTTGTGACCATCTGCTTACAAAACTGATCATACACCCACCTACATTCATGATTAGATTACTAACCATCAAGTTTTCCTATTTTAAACATATCATCTGACCATCCATTTTTTGGTTTGATATATGTACATTCCTAATTAATTTGGTGAATAAATCCTTATTTATAATTATTTAGATATATGTTCTTTTATAAGAAGTGCTTAGAAACGTTCTTATAATCATGTAGAACCATTAAATTTCACAAAAATCTTAAATCAGCAATAATTATGAAAATGCCACTAACTTAGACCCTTGAATTCTAGATCACATGGTTCCCACTATCCGTTTAATGTAAAATTTTATAGTATGTATATGTAACGTAAATTAACCATACACGTCGAATTTCATTCCTTAGATCATTGTAAAAGTGGCCCAATTGACAGATCACCCCCCTAACCGTTGATTTTAGTGACCATCGAGTGAAGAATTCTCATGGGTAGTTGTAGTTGGATATTTATCCTCATATGAACGACTTGGATTGCTCATCAAATGGACCAAGCATGAAATGTAAAGACCCCTCTAGGCTTTTCCTTATGCGTGAAGTTATCCTTTCAAGGCTTATCTAACTCCTTATAAATTTAGATCTTCAAATCTAGTTACTTCTTGCAGTCCATCGTAACTCAAATTTAGACTATAGTTTAGTCTCATATGACTATGAGGTTATAAAAATTTAGACCCCGATCTATAATCATACATTGTTGAACGTGGAAGCCAACTCCATTTTGACGCAAAAGGTGAAATTTCAGATCTAGCCTTTTTCTACCATCAATCAATCACCAAGTTTTGTCCAATTTTCTGCCTATCTTGACTACACATTGATCCAAATCTGGGAGATAATCATTAAGCATGGACCGTTAATTTAGTCAAGTCCATTTTGGCATCCGCTAGGAGACCTTTCAAGATAAAAGAACCTAAAGATTGGATCTGCTTCATATTTGGACCCATGACTTAACACGACCTAGCGAAGCTGAGGAAGGGAGTGGATTACTCAAGAAATTACCACAACAAAACCCACATTATACCTGCACTCGACCCATATCCACACCCAACTAACCTCGCTTAAGGAGAGATGTGTTTGAATAAAACCTCTCTTCCCTAAATTTCTAAATTCGGAAATGTTTCATAAATGAACACCTTCCCCTACATCGGATGGTGTGGTCCACCTAATTTATGGATCTATCTCATTTATAACCCCATATCCTAACATGGTATGGAGAAACATATAGACGAAATGGATCTCTCCAAATCTTAACTAGGAAAACAAGCTCAACCGTCTAATAACAACAGGCGCCTTCTCATAGATATCAATCATATGGCCCACTTAAGCCTTAGACTTGGCCCATCCTTTGGGCCGGGCCTTAATATGAGCTACTAAAATAAATTAACAAAGTGGATCAATCACAAACACCTATGTGGGCCCTACCTTTGATGCGTGAGCACAAGCTTTGTGTGCACTCACTGTGCACTGTGCACTAGTCCGGAGAAGGTCAAACCCGGTCTGACCATAAAACAAGCAAAGAGGGAGGATATTTCCTTCCTTTTGAAATCTTATGCCCGCGGTAAGATGAATGGATAGCTTCCATTTGGGACATGTCGTGGCTGACCATCATAATCGTCCCAGACGATCTGAACTGTCCAATGGGGTCGCATATCAGAACCGATCAGACCCTAGCATTTTCCACACGTTCCCAAGTCTTCACATGTGCACAATTCCGATCATAAAAGAGCCGCTCGCGACCGAGTCTCACTATACCATGAAACAACACCTGAAAAGGAAAGATTCTTCCTCCCTTCTCGCTCGTCGAACCTGACTGTAACTGAAATATAGTGGGACCCACCACCAACAAATGACAAGCAGATCCACACCATTCAAAGAAGCTAATCAGGCAAAAAGAAATCTGATCTAGAAAACACCATCAGAAACAGGACCATCCTTCCCGAGTGAACGTGTGACGTTAGATGTTGCCCCAACTCAATCCTGATCATCAAAACCGCTAGTCTGATGGCCCACTAAGGTAGATCACATTCTTTAGAAAATAAAAGATTGAAAGAGACCATCGGAATCCATCAACAATACACATACAAATAGATATGTGGCGCAAGGAGCGATTACACGAAGTCAGCCAAGCAGATTAACTTATGCAGGAAATTTCTAGGCTCCCCCAAAAGGTATAAAATAAACCTTGGCCAAGAGCAACACACCACAAAAAGAGGAGAGAAAAAGGGAGGAAACATGGAAGAGAAATAAGCTACGGGAGAGAGAGAGAGAGAGAGAGAGAGAGAGAGAGAGAGAGAGAGAGAGAGAGAGAGAGAGAGAGAGAGAGAGAGTCTGGATGGGAGTTTGGTCCGTCTAGACCCTCTATCCGATCAGCAAGGAAGGAAAGAGAAATAAAAGAGAAAGAAAGAAAAGGAAAAGAAAAGAAAGAAGAGACAAGAAAGGAAAAGAAAGAAAGAAGGAGAGAAAGAAAGAAAGAAAGAAAGAGAGGAAGAGGACTTAGTTGACTCGTCGAGATCGAGTCGAGGTCAGGTTCAGGTAAAGTATATAATACCTAATGTATTGATTCAAGTTTTTCTGAAATATGAATGAGTTAAGCCCTAGGCCATAAACATAACCCAAGATTTAATCCTAACCTGATAAACCTTGTAGATCTTATGGTATAGGATAAAATTGAATGTGAAAGGGTATGCAGGAACACCTAGACTTGGATGAGGACAATTCGACTTTAAAGGTGAGGGTTTTATCCTTTAAGCTTACATGAATTTAAGTTATTATATTTATTCCGCCTTTGATGCCTTCATGCAACTTTATTGCACCTTTTTGTGAACCTTTTTAATTGAGTTGATGCATTTTATTTCATCTTTATACTTGATACATTTCTGCCTTTACCTGCTCTCAGAATTTCATTACTTCTCCTCTGTTTTTATTTTAAATGGATGTCATTAATTATTGGCCCTTTTTAGATTTTTACATGATATCCATTACAAGAGACTTTCCTCAGTTTATGTGAGGTTATGGGTACAAGCCTTGTTCTTATCTTTAATCATCCTGAGTTGGCCTTAACCACTCTCCTCAGTGCAAGTTGACCTTCATCACTCGCCTCTTATTCGAGCTGGTTAGTGTCACTCGCCTCTTTATACCTTAATGGCTTGAAAGGTGTCTTGATATTCTTAACTGACCATGGATAAATGAATTTACTATGTTGGAATCCCTCCTCTGGCGATCGATTAAATATCGTGGATGTAATGCATTTTTGGTAGTAGCCCTGGAGCGACACATAATTTCATGTTTCTCGAGTTGATGGTGTCTTGGTTGGTGTAAGTGAGATGTTCTATATACGCAGTACAACAATTCTGAGTTTTGGGGGGGTTGGTTGTCATAAATAGTCATTCCAATCTCTAGGGGCATATTCTCCCAGTTTATGCGTTGTCACCATCCGCGTAAAGCCATGTTAAGCGTGGGACACACCGGAAAATATCCGCGGTATGGGATGTGGGTCGAGTCGGATTACTCGAATTATATTCCACATTGTGGAAATTGCTAAGAGTGATACACCGCATATACTTTGTTAGGCATGCATCTGAAATTAGATTGCTTGCGCATTGATACCTCTTGTAGTGTGGATTACTTAATGTATCAGAACATTTATCTTGCTGTCATGAATATCTTGAATTATTGTTAATATTAAAGGATAACCATCACTATGAGTAGGTCATTGACCCTTTTCCAACCGTACAGATTATACAGGTGACGTACAGATTAAAGACATAATGAATGTTCTCCCTAATGAAGATCGCGTTGAAAGAATGAGAAGACAATCTAGGACTTAATTTTATATTTATGTTATGAACTCAATAAATGTAATGAGCTTCCATTAAAAAGGCCTTTGATTATTCTTTTACTTTGATGAAATATAATTAATACAGTTGATTTTATTCTTGTGATTGTTACCTTCCTGAATGTATCTGGATGTAAACCAAATAAAAAAAAAGGGTACCATTTCAAAGCATCCAGTTTGTACATTATTAACACCTAGTTTTCTTAGGCACGAGTATATAATCTGGCTATAAAATCTCAGGATGTTACAGATTCGGTGGTTGCAATTGACGATTCCAGCGATCTAATAGCACCATTGGAGGTCCAAAAAATCTTGATAGATGAAGGAGATTGTTACTCCCTGTCCCATAAATGGTGGTTGTTATCTTTATAGGCGACAACAGTTTCAAATGACCACGATGAGAAACGTCATGTCATTGTTTGTAAGGGCTACTAGAATCGGGAATGTCTAAAAGGGTTTGATGGTTCTCCCGATATCCACTTACCACAAAACAGAAGACTTCATGGTATAAGGATTACACACATAGTGTGATGTAACATCCCGAAAACCAAGGATCGGGTAGAAACCCAACTCCCGAGTTCCAGAACGTCACTTATGCAACATAAATAATGATAAATGCATGTTGTCTGTAGAATGGCATTAAACAAGATTGAGACAAAGCCAAAACAGCATATCATACTCCAGAGACAGTTAAATTAGCCAGTGAAAGACTGTGATAGTATGTATAACATATATAAACTGTTGTATGTCTCCAGAGTGTGAATATGTTACCAAGATAAATACATACATGTATACTCCAAAAGTGAACAAAAAGAATACACATGAGTGCTCTAAAAACATAAAATGACAAGTGTCAAGGCATCTAATCAACCTCCCTGTAATCCCGTCGATCAGAACATGGAGGAGAAGTCCTCCTCATCATCATACAAGTCCAGCTCTGCTTCTCAAGCAGCGCCATCATCTGCAACTAAAATAGGGACTGGTGGGTGTCCGGAAACATCATCCCGTAACGTGGGAGTGAGTGATCAACTCAGTGGAATCATAGATAAAAGATTAGCATGTTATCAAATCAATTACGCGATAATAGTAAAACAATCAATCAAACATTCCTAGATACTGTTGTTAATGTATGCATGAAATGACATGATGGATGCCCTCACCGACATACTCCCTCATACGGTACCATCTTACGCCCGCGGCATGCTTGCGTTCCTCAGTGCTCCACATCTTCCAGGTACATGCAATGCGATATGGATAATAATTACTAAGTTGTTATTAGTCCTTTTCATACAGCAGGATTGGAAAACTAAGGTACCTTGCTTATATCAATCCCAACACAGATCCTGTCCAGGGTCGTCACTCCTAGAAATCACATATGATGTTATATTTTGTAGGTCGCTACAAGGGCTGCCAAGGCTGTTGCTCTCACTCGTTGCATCGCTCCCCCATCACCTTATCAATACAGGCCTACTGTACTCTGGTTGCTACGGAAGGGTCGTCGCCTCCCGTAGACTCAGAATACGCTCGCGGTCACTACAAAGGGCTCGTCACCTGATCAGTGTAGGCCGACAGTAAGAATATAGTGTCCCATACCACCATAATCTGCTCATGAGTCAAATGTGCTCACTGGTCACTATGGGGAGGTTTGTGGGCCCAGTGTAGGCCGACAGCTCGACCACGGTGTCCCATACCACCATGCCCGGCTCATGAGTCTTTATGGATCAAGGTACCATGGTTAACAGGGTTTCCAATAGTAAATTCAGTACCCTAGGTTTAAGTAGTTATGACTCATATAGGGTGAACATACAATGGCCAGTCGGGTTACTTGACAGGCTTGACTAGTACGAGCGCATCTCAAGCTGGACGACATGAAGTGCATGAAACACTTCGCGTGGCCTAACCACTACCGCCAACCCAAAACACGACTCACGTTCATCGACGAGTCCTTCGTGATAAATAGAAGCCGACCACGAATTCAATCCATTACCGACTACCTGGACTAGTGCATATGCCCAAACATTTGTAAACAACATCAAGGATCATATGAGAGTAATAGAAATGAAATACAACAATACAAGCATGTTGACAACATGTTATAACATACAATGTAAGCAAATTAACCAACACATATATTTCATATATATAATGAAATCAATTCATGTAGCTAACATGGTGGAAATCATATACATCAGCATACTAATTGAGAATTCAATCTCAAAACTAATTCACAACACCATTTACTCAATACATACTAATACAAACATTTATACAAACACAGTCTACACACTTTAGTCTACATAGTGTATGTCGACCCAAAGTGCGCATTAGGGCGAATCTCTTCGCCAAATAGATCATACACGTGTTTCTAATATCATAGCACGATAAAATCTCATGGCAAACATTTTAGTAAAATACAGACGTATACAGTATTTCCTATAAATGACTAAAATACCCTAAATCTCAAATTCACCGTACGTATACGAATTGAAAAACGGACAGCATGTTCTAAATGTCAAATGGCGTTCTCATCGAGAATCTACTATTAAGCGACATTGAAAGTTTTGAAATCAGTCAATCAAAGCATCTAAAATCTGCACCTTTTGTCGTAGAAGCGTATCGGTTAGAATAGAATGCACACGCTTCGTCAACGGCGTACAGGCGACCTAATGCACAAGATACATAAGCTACGTTACTATTGAATCGAAGGAATCCCAAAACAGCAAGTGGTTAGGGTTTTTCTTACCTAAGAGTGCGTTGAAATCACCGGGAAAGTGATTGGAATGCGTTGCTCTGGCACGTGCAAAAGCTGGTGCAAGTGGCGGGAAATCTCTCCCACAAGTCTCTACAATCTCTCTCTTTCTCTCTCTTCTTTTTCTAGGGTTTGTAGCAAATTCGGATGGGAGAGATATGAGAGGGTTCAAAGCCCTTATATAGGCTAAAACCTCACCTAAATAGACTTGGGAACAAGGTATACTTGAGTTATAACCAAATCGGGACTTTTTCGATCCAAAAGAGTGTTTTGGGAGGTCCCTTGGCCGAACGCGGTCGAACTTAAGCTCATGGTTACTGGATCTTGCTCACACGAAGTTTTCAATCTAGTAGTGTTCCCAGATCGCACGTGGCAGACCAGTTTCAGTTCAGCGGTCATCGTACCTAAATCAGGTCTACAAGTCTCATGATATGAAAGAAACATTTTTCCTGATCCGAGGGTGAAATTTGGCTGAATTCTGACGGTCAGAATGATTAATAATAACGCGCAAATACTTGTGCCAGATTTGAATTAAAATTTCTAAATCTTTCCCCTTTCTCACTCTCTTTACTCCAAGCTCAATGAAATAGCCTCAAAACATCAGTTGTGCTTGATTTTCGAAACGATTGTCAAGTCCAGCTAAGCAGTCCTAACAGTCTGAGATTTTAAATATCGGACTTTCGACGCGCGGTCTAGATCCAATACAGAGTTTCAAAGGGTTCCTGAGAGCAAACGGGTTTAGAGTTTGATCCTAGGTTTCAGGGTATTATAGCGTCATTACTTCTACAGGTTTTGGTCTTACAGATCGTATTTAAAGCGATCGGAGACAATTTCGCAGTTAATCCAACGTAGCGCTAGTTAACTTACACTTAATTTCTAAAGGAATTAATCCTAAGTGATTTCTTTGGCTTTAGAATTGGGTTCTGAGAGGTTACCAAGGTGTTATGGTTGACCCGTTGCCTAAGGACATCTAACCCCAGGTTGGTAAAAATTCGGGGTGTTACAATCTACCCCCCTTAAAATAAAATTTCATCCCTGAAATTGGCTAAGGGTAATGAGTACCTAGAGAGACTTTCGTATTGACATTCTAAGGAAGGCTCAAATCCTATTTAATGACTTACCATTACGTATAACCTAAATCAACTGTTTCGATCCTGGGCCAGTGGGAAAAAGGCCAACCACGCTTCCGCTGTGCTACACTGATCTAACGGTTGTATTAGATGATCCTAGGTAGATCGGGCTCAATACGTTCTACTCCCCTTAAAACTTGGTTCTACTTAAGGTTCAAGAATCTATGTCTCGATCTGTACATCAGAACAAGGTGCAACTTAAGACCTATCCTTGACACGAAATGGGAAATAACCTCTCGCTACATTGGTCTTCCTTTGCTAATGATGTGTTCTATGGCATTGGTACCTATGATTATAGGAAGGAGCTGAAATGATGGGTGTTGTGGTTAATTTCAAGGACGGATGTGAGTTGATGGCGAGATGTCTAATTCTCTACTGGCTTTAAGTCCTCGCCATTTTCCAAAGACAATGTGATCACGTTTGGTTGTAGGTGGTTGGGCCAACACGGAAGAAAGGTTGTGTAGTGGGTTTGAGCCGGATACATTGACCTTCTGTCTAATCAGGACAGAAAATGCGTTGTATCAGTTCTTAATCCGAGTCGACGCCGATCTTCTGCTTGATCAGAGCATTGGATTCATTGGTAACTACTAGGATTAAGAAATCGATTCAAACAGCGAATACATCGCTTACATACAGTCTCTTTACTCCGCGTTTCTAAATGTAATAAGCCCTTGGGGAAGGCAATTCTAAGGGGTGTGTTGGTTTATTCTAAGTTCAATCTGAGGGATTTATACGTTTTTCCTGAGAGTGAATGGTTCTAAGTTAAAATAACTTTCCTAAGGATTATAAAAGAAGTTTGTAAGTATTAAGGGAGTCTATCGAAGGAATGAGGTCCCATTCCAACCAATTCTAACCTACTAGTCCTTAGCATATACAGGCTTTACACCACTTAAGGTAACTAGTAGACTAGTCTGTAACTCACTAGCTATAATCCAAAGCCTAAGCTTATGCACTAAATGGTTTCATACCATTTCTAATACAGGGAATTGTTCTATCGCTTAGGGTCAAGATTGTCTAAATGGAATTGGATTTCCTATATCGTCAGATCTTTCAAAACTAGGAGTACTAACTCTAGGTCCAAAACGCTAAGGGCCTATATGGCCAGTAGCATTAAGTTATATGAAATGAAAACTGCTTTCCTAATCCCACGTCGGGATTGGGAGTGTCATGCTTGGTAGGAGGGTTGGTTGGGATAAAAATTGATTTTGTAAGCTTAATCCCGAGATTTACAACATGGTAGTGGAAAACATAGGATACACCCAATCTAGGGAAAATACCTTATAGCGAACGAAACGGCATGCACTCCATTCAACAAAATTTGTTACAATACATGGAATAAAGTTCCACATGGATTATGACAGGAACGCATTCGGCTATGCTAAGCCCAAACCACTAACACAAATACATTTTCTACCTATGACTTCACTAGACCCAACAACAATAAAACACAAAAATCCTTAAAATGGTAATCAAACAATCTACAGGACAATGACATAGATGCCTAATTCTACCAAAGAACTTCTACCACGGTCCCGACTTACCTTCCTTAATACTGTCTAGTTTAATACTGTCTATTGCCCATTAGAGCTCTATCGACCATGTATTCTCACTACTCCTCAAGCAAAGAAAATGGAGAAATGGGATTTTAGGTTTGCACGATTTTGAGACCCAAAAAGAGTGTAAAGGCTCAAATAAAAGGGACATGAGAAGGAGGATGGTGGAAAAGGAGAAAAAGGCTAAAATAGCCTCAACAAAAGCCATGGAAATTAAGGGAAATGGGGAGAAATGGTTGCTCAAATGGACTGAAATGAATCTAGGCCTATAGAGGGGTAGATCAAGCTCCCAAAAGCTAGATTTTCAAATGGAAAAGAGTAAAATAAGTGGGAATGGAGGCTCACACAAAAACTAGTCTTCAATGGAGGGTGTAGGAGCTTCCACGGATGAAAATGGAGGGAGAGGGGACTGCCTACTGCCGTGGATGATGGAGTGGGGTCAGTTGTGACCGAGAATGAAAATGGATGTGGTTTGGGGACGGGATTTGAGAGGAAGGCAGCAAGAAGGTGAAGAAAGGAGAGCTTGAGGACGTTTTTTGTGAATGAGGTGGTACTTTTAGGGGGTTTTAAGGTACAAACCACCTATGGGGGAGGTGCCCTAGGCATTTAAGGGCATCGGCCCAAATTTCAGACCAAGTGGGGCCCATCGTACGGCGATGCAGTTTCAATTTGCTCATGGTTACTGGATCTAGCACACATCAAGTTTTCAGACCGGTAGAGTTCCCAGATCGCACGTGGCGGTCCAGTTTCAGTTCAGCGGTCACGGAGACTCGATCGAGGATTCTAAGTACACTGACCTGAATGAGAAATGTTTCCTGATCCGTGGGTGTATTTGGGTCAGATTTCGACGGTCTGAATGCTTATACTGATCCCGCAAATGAAACGTGCCAGATTTATTTAAATCCCATTTAATTTTAATTGAATTTCACTCTTTCTCACACTCTTCGCTCCAAGCTCAATGAAATAGCCTCAGAGCATTGGTTGGGCTTGATTTTCGAAACGATTGTCAAGTCCAGCTAAGCGGTCATAATGGTCTAAGATTATAGATATCGGACTTTCGATGCGTGGTATAAATCCAATACGAAGTTTCAAAAGGTTCATGAGAGCAAACGGGTTTAGAGTTTGATCCTAAGTTTTAGGGTAATGTAGCGGTAACAATTTTAGAGGTTTTGGATCTTACAGATCGTATTTAAAGTGGTTGGTGCTAATTTCACAGGTAATCTAGTGTAGCGCTGGCTAATTCACATTAAATTCTAAAGAATTAGGTTCTACATGATTTCTTTGGCTTTGGAATTGACTCCTAAGAGTGATGTGGTTGACCCATTGCCTAAAGACGTCTGACCCCAGGTTGGCAAAAATCTGGGGTGTTACATGTGATAATATGTGCTTATTCTTAAGAGATCTTGGATCTTTCAAATGTCTCCAACAAGACACGTCTTTGGTTTTGCTTACTCAGAACAAATTGTGCAATTATAGGGAGAAGCAAAAATTAACTTTATATTAGAATTATCAAAACTCTATCAATGAGATCTCTTCAATGTCTATGAAAATAAAACACACTCAAGTCTCACCAAATGAATACATCTGTGGGATCAATGACCCCCATGGATGTTACATGTTCTAAAAATAGTATGATAGAGAGCCCTTTAGTGAGTGGATCCTTAATAATCTGCTTACTGCTGATGAACTCCATAGACACTACATGATTTTGAACTTTTTTCTTCACAATAAGATATTTAATGTCGATATGCCTTGACCTTGATGAATGTTTATTATTACTAGATAAGGAAATAGCAACTGAATTATCACAAATGATTCTCAATGGTTTCAAGATATGCTCCAATACTCGTAAATCTAAGAAGAAGCGTTGTAACCATAATGCCTGATTGGATGATTCATGATAAGCAATGAACTCAGCTTCCATAGTGGATAAGATTATGGTCGACTGTTCTCACTTTTCTAAGATAAATCCCTACCAACCATCATCATGAAAATGTAGCCTAAGGTGGACTTTTTTGTATTAACGTAGCAAGTATAATCTGCGTTTGAGTATCCAACCATCTCTAAATGATCAGACCTTTTTTATGTGCGTCCAAAGTCCAATGTTGTATTCCTGGATTAGATAGATACTTGCCCAATATTCCAACTACAAAGGGAATATGCAGTCGTGTGCAAACTTGCGCATACATGATGCTCCCTACTATTGATGTATACGAAAAATCCTTCATTCGATTCTTTTCCAAATCATTTTTAAGGCGCTGCAACTTGATGAATTGATCACCCTTTGCACTGGGCGATTGTCCAAGAATACAGTTTTGCATGCCATACCTTTTTAGTAACTTATTAATATATGCTCTCTGTGACAAGTTAAGTGATTTGCATAATTTGTCACGACATATCTCAATGTCGATCACATAAGAGGAATCACCATGATCCTTCATCTCAAACCTTTGATGTAAAGCTCGTATCCTAGTACCATACCATGCCACTAACTCCTGCGATCTTCAACGAATTTTGGTGACTCGCGACCTGTAAACAGTAAATGCGCATGACCCTAAGTCACGTCTCGAAGATCTAAGTCAACTCAACTGAAAACCTATACATTAGCGAACGTGTCGGCACCGCGGTTCCAATGCCACGTCTTGTGCACTAATACGATACCTAGGCTAGGAGTTGTGGGCCTGCATATATCTTAAGGAAACGCCACACGTTGCAAATTCTGAGAGATTCCAGAGAATCTCTACCCATGCCTTTTCTATCAATCAATCAAGTACAACCATCATTTCAACCCCTGACTAGCCCATACCTTTCTTCCCACCAAGATAAGCAACCCATTCCTAAAGTCAACTCTTATGTCACTCCTCTTATCCCATCTCTCCTTACACAACCATCATTCCTCTTAAACAAAACCACTCCTCTCTCATTTCACTCCATCGCATATCATTTCTCTACCCAAAATCCCAAGCAACTAAGAGAGAAAATCCTAAGGAGAGAAAAGAGCCCAAGATCAAGATCCACTTTCCTACCCCAAATCTCATAATTCAACCCTTCAATCTTCATCATCCTCCATCAAAGTGAAAGCCTAGGAGTTAAGGAGTCTAAGGAGCCAAGAAGGACCATAGTGGGTGTTTATAGGACTAGATTGTAATTTTGATGATGGGCTAAGTGGGGCCTACCAATTAATCGTATAGATCCTATTTGGGGACCCAAGGTGTGGCCAATGGCCTGCCATGATTTATATATGTAATCTATGATGGGGTCATTCTCCATGGACCCCACCATGATGCTTATTTGATAATCAGCATGTAGTGATCATCTAGACCCTTGATCTTATGGTAAGGATGGTATCCCCACCTTGATTTTATATTTGTGGGCCCACATGTGGTGGGACCCATTTGATGTATGTATTGTAATGCTTGGAGGGGAGCTTATAGTGGTAGAGCTCCTCCCTCACACACACACACACACACACTCTCTCTCTCTCTCTCTATCTCTCTCTCTCTTTCCCTATTGATGGCCCATCTTGATGATGTAATCTACCCACGTTGTCCCATTATGAGACGCACCTTGCTGCCCAAACTGGGGCCCACCTCGTGACCACATCCAGCCGACCCACCCTGCTGCCCATTTTTGGGCCGGCCTGGACAAAGGGGAAAACATAAATATTAGCTGGATATACAACTAGTGGGCCACACACGTGGCCCCATCTAATGCGCATGTGGCATCCACGTTGTCTGTCCAATGGGCTGGGCCCACCTGGCGGTCCATTTGGACAATCCTGGACGAGGGGAAATATAAATATTTGCTTAGTCTGTGGGGTGGCCCACACACATGGACCCCACCCTAATGTATATGTGGTGCATCCTCACCATCCAGTAGTTAGGATGGTGGGACCCACCTGTATGTGGTGTATCCTCACCATCCAGTAGCATGTATGGTGGGACCCACTTATTGTATATGTTGTATCCACACCATCCAATCCAACGTGGACGGTGTGACCTACCTGATGTATGTATTATCCACACCGTCCAGTCCAACATGGACGGTGTGACCCACTTGACATATGTATTATCCATGCCATCTAGGGTAGCGGCCCACCATAATGTATTTTATCCACGCCGTCCAATGGACAGGCCCACCGTGATGTATATTATCCACACCATCCAGCCCAACAGGGCCAGCGGCCTAACAGGCCCACTTCGACGTGATGAGGCCCACCTACTATATGTGAGGCCCACTTATTGTATGTGAGGCCCACTTGTTGATGTGTAGGGCCACTTGCTAACGTGAGAGGCCCACCTATTATTATATGAGTCCCATGTGATGAGGCCCATGTGTGAAGCCCATCGTGATGAGGCTCATTGTGATGTAAGAGGCCTACTAGGATGTGTGTGTTGTATACACACTATCCATTTATTTAAACAGATTATGGACTGCTTTATGCAGGCCCATCATGATGTATGCATCATACGCCCAGCCATGGGTTACCTCGTGAGGCTCGCCTTGATGTATGTATTATACACGTTGCCCATCCATCTTTCAATTAGTGTAAGAGCCATGGGCCACCGTTATGATTCTGATTTCAATCCCAAATGGACCACACTGTAGGACAATGGTGGTTAAATGTCCACTGTTGTAAACTTCCCATGGGTCCATTATTAAGCCCACTTCTACCCTTGCCCTAATGGGCTAACCCAAATTGTTGGGTCCTCACTGATGCTAGTAATATTCATTGGAATAACCTAAATTGTTGGGCCCCCATTGATGATGGTGCTTCCCACCATACCTTGTAGGGATTATCCAAACCTTGGAACCCACCTTGTACTCATATCGGGCCCCATTGGAAGGCCCAGTTTATTGCATGATAAAAGGGTGAGGACACCCACTTGATTGTACATGTTTCACCCTTTCAACTCACCTTGTTGTATAGCCATTATAATCACCCCTTGTTGTAGATAGAAGGATATGTGGTATCAGATTTGGTATATTCACTGTTGAAGCTTATCTCGATTCATGGGTTAGATCCACCGTCCTTGCAGGGGACCCCGCCTTAGGATATATGATATGCTAGTACCTTGAGTAAGTTATGATAGTCTAACATGGGCCATTCCATATAGACTTCTATATGTCTAGTGGGGTGTATTGTTCATCTCCTACTCTTGTAAGTAACAGACCGATTAAGGCCGATCATCTCCTGCTAGATCTGATAATCATGCTAGTGTACTTAGTCTAGTAGGACACACTGTGAACATGCTTAGTATAACATCATGATACATGCCCATATGCATCATTTGTATGCATGTTGTGAGGAATTTTTGATCATAACATATGCCATTAGGCTAAGATGTTTCAACAGTGAATAGTATGACTCATGCATCGGGCGGTACGTGCAGGTTTGATGCATAACTGAATAGTATGACTCATGCATCTCGCGTTTCATGTGACATGATCACTTGGTACCCCAGCGATATCAGGGCTGTGGCCTCCACATGCACATCGTGGATAGTCAGATTGGATACTAAAAATATTTGGTTCTATCATATAAGCACTTTAGATGTCCATGGGTGAAATCCCCTAAACCCTTATAGTACCAAGAGGTTGCTTCAACGTCGAGACTAAGTGGATACATGAGTGATTGAGTGACGAATACCAGTAGGTCGTGTCTCTTACTATGTCGTGGTCAGTTGGAAGTGGGTGTAGCCTTATCCACCTGAGGGTAGGGGGCAAGGTTAGGCTAAGTTTGACCAATTCATAAATGGGTCCTCTATCGACGAGCAGGGTAGAGATTGGCAAACTACTAGCCATGCAGGTAGTGAAGTCTTTTTCACTTGCATGGTTGTGCGTCAATTTTGGGTGGTAATCTTGTGTAGAGTGTACTAGACCCCGGTGATATTCTAGAGATGAACTGTATTGATATGTGGACTTGATGGGGACTGGCATGCATGCGTTGCATCTTGCATATGATATTTGGCTATGTAGGCCTTACATTGCATAGCCTTGGTATGGCTGACAACATTCATGGACTTGCTAGTATTTCTGCTTACTCTAATATTATATGCTTGGTACATGCATTGCGCACACACGCACACACCCTCTAAGCTTAGTTATAAGCTTATGCACGACTATTGTGTGCAGGTGATGTTAGGCCGTAATAGTACCGAGGTAGGAGCTTGAGGCAGATCTTCTTGGAGCTTTTGGTTATTCATGTATTTTCCTTTCCGCATTGTACACAAATGATTTATTATAGTGGATATGTGGTGATGTTGTTTGTGAATTGGTTATGCTTATGGTTATACTCCTTTAGAAGAAAATTTTAAATACAAAATCCTCCTTGTAGGATCCCAAGATCGGAATCTAACATCTAGATTCCAAGAGCCGAGAATAAGATACTACGGAGGCTGTCAACGCCAGATTCAGTGATCAGGAATTTCCTAAGCCCGGTTTCTAAGTTTGGGGCGTGATAATTGAGATATAAATTTCTTGCATCAGTGCTAGCCAACAAAATATCATCAACATACAAAACCAATATGACGAACTCACTCCAACTGATTTTAACGTAGATACATTCATCTGCAGTGTTTTTTACAAAACCATGTGAGGAAATCACTTCACAAAACTTTAGGTACCACTGTTGTAATGTATGTTTCAACCCATAAGTGGATTTCTTTAGTTTACAAACCATATATTCTGAGCCATCAGGTACAAAACATTTAGGTTGTAACATATATATGTTCTCATTTACATCCCAATTAAGAAATGCAATCTTTGCATGCATCTGATATAGTTCTAAATCCATATGAGCCACAAGAGCCATTATGATACTAAATGAGTCTTTCTTATATACTAGTGAGAAAGTATTCTTAAAATCAATAACTTTCGACATTACCCTTGGTAACAAGCTTGGCTTTATATCTTTCGACATTACCCTTGGAGTCCCATTTGGTTTTGAATATCCATTTACAACTAATCGACTTTATTCCTTGGGTGACTCAAGATGATCCCATACTTGATTATTTTTCATGGATTTCAATTCATCCTTTATGGCATTAATCCAACAATAATAGTTAGCACTTTGTTTGGATTGTTTAAAGGATTTAAGATTCATTTCCACCCGTATGTCAAACTCATACTCCTGCAGATATACGATGTAATCATCTAAAATTTTAAGTCTCTTTTCTTTTTCAGATCTTATTAATAGCTCACTCTCTTTAATGCGATTTTGATTTCCTTCCTTAATAGGTTGTATAGGAGGTTCATCGTGGTAATTTGCAGTGATTACAGGCTTAACTGTAGGCTCCATACTAACGTGGTCCGGCATGACTGCAGCAGAAGTCGCAGTCCTTTCTTCCTCAAATAAAAAATTCACAATGTTCGCACTCCCACTATTTTCAATGTCCTTAATGAATCTTCCATTTCCAGTCTTAATAATCCCAATGAAGTGGGAAGGACAGTAGAATCGATAACTTTTAACCTTTTTAGGTATCCTATAAAGAAATAACTTATGGTTATGGGATCGAGCTTTCTTTTAGGCGGGTTACAAACTTTGACCTCAATAGGACATCCCCAAACACAGTATCGGAGACTTGGCTTTCTCCCATTCCACAACTAAAAAGGGGTTTTACTTATAGCCTTTTTAGGGAGCCTTTTAAGGATATGAACTGCATTTTTAATCGCATCACCCCATAAAGATTCTGTCAATGTCGAATTTCTTATCATGCTACACACCATATCCATAAGGGTGCGATTGCATCTTTTAATCACATGATTCTAATTTGGAGTCCCACGTATGGTGTACTGGAAGATAATACAATAATCTTATAGGTATCTAGCGAAGGGTCCTAGATTGCAACTTGATTCGTCATATCTGCTATAGAATTCACCACCACAATTAGACTTGATGACATTAATATTCCTATCAAGTTGATTTTCAATTTCAGCATTATAGATTTTAAAGACATTCAAGGCATCTGCTTTTTTACTGATAAGATAAAGGTAACCAAAGCAAGAGTAGTCATCTATAATGGTGATAAAATATTTGTATCCACTCCAAAATGCTATAGAAACTGGCCCACAAATGTCTGTGTTTATCGCCTCAAAGATTCATACACTCTATGTGATAGTAAAATCAACACAAAATTTATAGTTGGAGTAGTTTAGAGAATGAAGAATTCATTCTCGCACTAGTATATCCAACTCTCATGAGAACTATGACATAATTGCCTATGCCATAACATGGAGAAATTTTTGTAGTCTAGCCTTCACTTAAATCATAATTTATTTTCATATAGGGCATTTACATTATAGACATGTGAAGCATTCAAGTTTAATTGGTATAGGTTGTTTACCATAGAGCCAATGCCAACATTAATTGAATTAAAGTAAATACTCAATCTTTTATTATCAAATTCAAATGAATAATGTAATTTATCTAAACAAAAAATATAGATCAAATTAAGCCGTATAGAAGGCACACAAAATGTATTTACTCAATCCAATAAATGTCTTGACACTAACCTAAGCCTACAGACTCCAACTGCCACCATGTCAACCTTAACGCCATTGCCTACGTATAGTGAGTGTTCTACATCACTAGGTGGCCTGTTCTGCAGTAAGTACTACGTAGAAGTACATATGTAAATAGTTATTCTCAAATCTATCCACCAATAATCTATCGATACATCAATTAGATTGGACTCAAAACAAACCAGAATTGAATTATTAACCTTCCTTACGAGCCACTGCTTCCACTTTTTACAGTCTTTCTTTTGATGGCTCGGCTTCATTCAAAAGAAGCAATTATTATTTTTAGCGCACTTATGTTTTGCTCCATTCTCAGGTTGATTGCCAACTAGAGAAGCTGAAGGACCTGGAGGACCTGAGGATGCCTTATCAAAACCATGTTTCCTTTTTCAATTTCCATTATGTCGACATCCATGTCCTAAGGTTAAAAGATTAACATTCTCTACATTTTTAGATGATTTTGGACGTTCAAATTTTTTCATAGTAAGGTCTAACTGCAAGCACCCCAAGACTTTCTCTATGGACTCTTTCTATTGAACATAATTGGACCCGGTTAAGGCAAGAACATGATTCGTTTGAGTTACAATTGTAACTGATTACAAAATATAATCACATTAGCAGATTGTTTACATAAAATAATTCATGAAAAAAATTGAATACCGGGTAAATTTTATTAATTCAATTGATTGGGGCCTTCAATTGAACTACTTAGGATGAAGATAGGCTCAACCATTTAATCCCGACGAGAATCGGTCACATCATCATCACTCATCCTGTGGAGGAAGTCATATCATGGAAGTGACTCTCTTTAACATGAAGCTAAGTGATGCCAATTATATAAATCTGAGACACTTAACACCTGCTGGTTAGATGAGTCTTTCAGCTTTACATCACTAGTGTCATTTACTCCACCCAGTTCATGTCCTTGCCAAACAGTGATCGTCTGTGTTTTCGTCATCATCTGCATGAAACGTGAATGCCACTGCATGCAATCCTCTAACTCAATCCCAATATCACAAGTCTGTACCCATAAAATTTTCTCCGATTGAGGTCACTATGGTGGTTAACACAACTAGATCCAATCTTACGAATATGATTTAGGATTGTGATTTTAATCCTTCCCTCAACGGATTAAGTATGAATTAGTTCGATTTGGCCCATTTAGTAGCTGGCATTGATAGTTGAAAGATGAAAAATCCATAGGATGAAATAAAAGATTATGTTTCCCTTCTAATTCTAATAGTCGATGTCAGCTCCTAAAAGATGGGTAATGGGCCCAAAAAATGGGCCTAACTAAGACTTTATATGATCTGAACATCATCAATGGGTATTCAATGTTTAGACTTTAACTTTCATAAGTTAGATGGACGAGATAGAACAATTTAGATAGATAGTTACATCCTTACATTAGTGTCCATAAATTGGACGGTTCAGATCCTATACTTAAGGTTCACATGATGAACGGTCCGTATGCTTAAAGTCCATCTAGTGAATGAACCAGATAGAACATTCATTGGTAAACTTGAATAGATGGTTCAGATCAAAATACCAATGAAAAATAATGGCAGGGAAGCCTTAAATAAAGGTCCAAAATAGGGCCTACAATGGGCATGAAAACATTCCTAAGGATTAGGCTTGGATTAATCAGGATAATAGGTTCAAGACATCTAAAAGATATGCCCAAGCTAGGCTCGTATACATGGCCCATTGATATAGCCCATAAATGGAATGAAATGGCCAATGGGCTCGCTCGATAGCCAATGCAATTAGGCACTGGTCCATTTTCAAGGGTAAATGAATAAAATAGCCCAGTTGGTTATTTCTAGAGGAAATAAAAGGAAAGGGGAAAAGAATAGGGGGGAAAGAACCCTAACCCTGGTAGTAGCCACCCCTACCATCTCTTTCCCTTGCTAGAATTTGGGCCATGCTGAATGAGGATGATCGGAAGATCACTCTCTGTCGGAGATGACGGTATACCAAGAGCTATACGGGGATGAATCCATGACCCACACGAAAGCAAAAGGGAAAGAAAAGCCTAAACCTTATACTCCTTTGTTGGATCTGGTGGTTGTAATCGACAATTCCAATGATATATTAGCACCACTGGAGGTCTAAAAAATCTTGATAAATGAAGGAGATTGTTACTCATTGCCGCCATAAATGGCGGCTGTTATCTTCACAGGTAACAACAGTTTCAAACAACCACGATGAGAAATGTTATGTCGTTGGTTGTAAGGGTTACGGGAATCGAGAATGTCCAAAAGGGTTCGATGGTTCTGCTAATATCCACTTACTACAAAACAGAGGACTTCATGGCTGTCGTTTCCAAACTAGATTGCCACCGGACATCGTTGGAGGAGAATAGGTTTGTTGTCGTTCATGATTGAGGTGTGATTATGTTCATCATTCCCCTCCCTTTTTTTAAAAGGATTTTGGGAACCCTCTGTTTTCTGGAAATAATGGTCGGTGGCTGGATCTACATCAGTAGTGATGGCTGTTAATAAATATTGTTAATTTTTCAATATATTTTTAAATAATAAAAAATAGATATAATATATATATATATATATATATATATATATATATATATATATATATATATATATATATATATATATATATATATAATGTTTCAAAAAATACCTTTTTCATGGGTTTTGGGAATAGTCCCACGTTGGAAAAAGGAAGAGAAGAATTTTTGGGTTAAATGAGAATGCTGGAGTATTGTAATGTTTACCCACCTAGTCCGTGGAGAATCGGGCTTGGGTGTTCCAGTGCAAGAGCTCTGGCATGGGCACGGGCTCGGGCTCAGTCTCTGTCACGGTCATGGGCATGTGAGGCAGTGTGGTTGTAGAGGCGCTAGTGGCGCACTTTGCACTTCGCACGAATGAGGATCCTCAATATATATAGAGGCTGGAAATATGACTGTTGCAAGGAAGTATAACTCCTCATGCAATTCATTGCAAACCATGCAGAAACTACTGCATGCGGCTAGCCCAACAGCTAGAAACAGCTAGCTAGTATTTCACAACGGTCAACATGCAGCAGCTGTTATGGCTTATGCACAACAGATAGAATTTGACAATAACAGCTAGTTTCTTTAACAGTTAGAAAATGGTTAAATGGGATTTACTTCCTTGGACCATTATCCCTAGCCACCAATGCTTATATATGCAAGGCCTGGATGGGTTTCCAATCCATCACTACTCACTCCAGTAGAACCCATACGAACCATAGCCACTCCACTCCTATAGACTAGAGATTCTAGCAAGATAGCAAGGTTCATCTGAACCATTGCCTGAAGATTAGACCAGCAGTGTGGTCTAGAACAGTTCATCTGAACCATTAGCTGAAGAACAGACTAGTGTAGTGGTCTAATTCACATTTCTTCTTCTCTCTTTTTTCTGGGATTTTCCTTTTATTTTTTGCTAGATACTGTGTAACAGAGTTCAATTAGTAGGCCTTCTTTTTTGCTGAACGCAGACCCACACCAGGCTTGTCATATCCTAGAAGTAATTTGCTTGTAACCTTTTCAGCATACTCAATTTACTTGAGTAGGGGCAAATAGTGTTTTAAGGACAGCGTTCCAAATGTACTTCAGCCTGTCCTTATTTCAGATCAATTTGAATTTTTCAATTTCCATATTTTATAGAAAATCATTATTTCTATGATTTTCTCAACAATCTTAAAGCGTTATTTACTGATGGAAGCCGATAGTACATCGTCTAACAAGTTGATGAATTAGGACTTGATTCGCCTTGACCGGTTTGATGAAACTAATTTTACTAGATGGTAAGATAGATTCAAGTTTCTTCTAACGGCACTGAAGATCTTCTACATCTTAGATCCAAATTTGTAGACGTTACCTAAAGCAATTGAAGCAGACACACCTGAACAGATCACTGCCCGCACTAAATGAGCTGAAGACGAACTCCTATGTCGTGGACACATTTTGAATGTACTCTCCAACCGACTGTATGATATGTACACATAAACGTCATCAACAAAAGAAATTTGGACCACTCTATAGTTCAAATACAATGCTGAAGAAGGTACAAACAAGTTTCTGATTGCTAGGTATTTCGACTATAACATGGCAGATAACAAACCGCTGCTAGCCCAAATCTAAGAATTGCAACTAATAGTAAATAAAATTAAAGCCACTAAGATTGATCTTCCTGAATAATGCCAAGTCAGGGCTATTATCACTAAATTTCCATTGATGTGGAAAGACTATAGAAAAAAGTTGTTGCATAAGACTGAGGACTACACACCAGAACAAATCCAAAAATATCTCTGAATTGAGGAAGAATTTCATAACCGCGATAAAAAAGAATGACAATGGGAATTCCTCATCCAAAGTGTACGCAGTAGAAAATACTAATAATAAGAATCTAGAGAAGGACAATTCCCTGAAACCCAATAAAGAGAAATTTAAGAAAAATACATAAAAGAAGAATGAAAAGTTCAAAGGCCCATGCCATATCTGTGGGAAAAATGGGCACGATGCTCGAGTCTGCCGATATCGCAAATCTAAAAAAGAAGCAAGTACAGTAGAAGAAGATGATATTATGGCTATGATCATTGAGGTGAATATTATCCAAGGAAATGTTCCTGGTTAGTGGTATGATACTGTTGCTACCATACATGTGTGCTATGACAGATCAACCTTCAAAACCTATGAGGAATTGACCAATGGTCAAGAGGTCCAAATGGGAAATGAAGTCTGATCGAAGGTTGTCAGTAAAGGAACTGTCAAACTAATATTTACCTCTGGAAAGAAAGTGATTCTGACAAACATCCTGCACGTCCCAGACATGAGGCAAAACTTAGTTTCTGAGGATCTTTTGGGCAAACTAAAAATTAGGGTGGTGTACGATTTAGGAAAACTGATTCTATTTAAGAATGAGAACTTTCTCGGAAAGGGATATGCTTGTAATGGTATGGTCAAGTTTTCTCTAAATGAAAGTAGCACTTCTGCGTATATAGTTGAATCCGTTAGACTGTGGTATGATAGATTAGCCTATATAGGATATAGTACCTTAAAGTTCATTGCTAAGAATGATTTAATCTCATACACAGAAAATGAAACCAATAAGTGTGAAGTGTGCATACGATTCAAAATGACGAAGAAACCTTTTCCAAGTGTCAAGAGATCATCTCAAGTATTGGATCTTCTACACAGTGATATTTGTGAGTTAAACAGTATTCTTATTCGTAGATGTAAAAAGTACTTTATAACTTTTATTGATGATTGTTCTAGATATGTGTATGTGTACTTGTTAGAACAAAAATGAAGTGTTGAACATATTTAAGGTATATAAAGTAGAAGTAGAAAATCAACTAAACAAGAAGATGTAAGCCCCGTATCCTAGACCGTACCGTTCCATAGACTTTCGCAGTCTTACCGGTCGAATTCCGGCAACCTTCGACCCTAAATCAATATTTGCACGTGATCCTGATTCGTATGCCATCAACCCGAGTCGACTTAACCCAAGACCATTACCATAGCGACCGCGCCATCGCTGCTGTTCCGATGCCGCGACTTGCGTGCCGAGGCGATACCCTGGTCAAGAGATGTGGTCCAACGTTTAGTGCGAGGAAAACGCCGCGTGTTGCGTAACCCAAGAGAATCTCTACGAGGCGTTACATCAATCCCATCAATCAATCAATCCCATCACATCTCATGTCAAGTACACATCGCTTTTCACCCTTCCCAAGCAAGCCTCAAAAGTCAAAAGTTTCTTACAAAGCCCATGCTTTTCTTACACAAAAGGGCCACAAAAGTAAAAAAGGTGTCTTACACACCCATCACCACCACATCCATCACTCCATCACCCATCACTCTCTCTCCCTTTACAACTCTTTCTCTCTTTCTCATTTTCAAACCCAATTCCAAGCAAGAAACACCTCCATACGTATGAGCTCTCCAAGCCTTCCCATGCAACAAAGGTGGCCCACTTTCCTACCCCATCATCTCCCATCCTAGCCATCCATTCCTCATCTCCCCCATTGAAATCAAAGCTAAGGTGCTAAGGAACCCAAAGGAGCAAGAAGATCGAACGGTGGGTGCTAGATAATAATAGTTTTGCATGTTTTAAAGATGGGTCAAGTGAGACTAACCGATCAATGGTTTGGATCTTACTTGGGACCCTAAGATGTGGCCGATGGCCCACTTTGATCATCATGATCATCCATGATAGGGCCATTCTCTATGGACCCCATCATGATGTTTATTTCATTACATTTAAAAGCCATCTAGACCATCCATATTGGTGGAGAAAGGATCTCCACCGTTGAATTCGACTTTTGTTAGTTCCATGTGTAAAGGGACCCATTTTATTGTATGGCTCATAGTGGCAGAGCCCTCCATCACACGCGTGTCCCACTCTCCATCTCTCTCTCTCCCTTTTTATTTCATTTTTTTCATTTTATGAGATTATAATATGGTTGTGTGGCCCACTTGGATGGACCCCACTAGGATGCATGTATTGGATCCAATCCATTTATAGATGAGGCCCACCTTGTATGTGTATGGGTAGCCATGTGATGGCCCACCTAAGTAGGGCCCACCTTAACCTAATTCCTAGGTCCAAAAAAAAAAAGGGAAACAGTCCAGAGACGCTGTCTCTGGACGTGGCTGTGAAAACACAAATATTAACCTTTTAAGGCATTGGAGGTGGGCCACTTGTATAGGACCTATCTTGATGTATATATCCAATCTAAGTCGTCCATCCTCTTACCAACATCATTTTAACCGTTGAGTAGAAGAATGAGGCTGATCTGGGCATCTGGTGGGCCATAGCATAGGGAACTTTGGTGGTTACCCTTAAAAAATTTCCTGATGATTCTATGCACCCAAAAATCCCAAACTTTGGACTCATTTGGTTTGTTACGAGCTGAAGAATCCCATGGTTGGGATGGATTGTTCAAATATGGGCCCCACTTGTGAAAAATCATAGAAATCTATTTTTTTCAAAAAAAAAAAGCATGCAGCAGCATTACTGTTACTGCTGTCAGTGGCGCTGGCAGCGCTAGCGCTGGCGGACGGGCCTGCTAGCAACGTCCCATGACTGCTGTCGTGGGCCCCACCATGATGTATATGTAATATCCACGCCGTTCATTTGATGGGCTCACTCTGATGTGGGTCCCCCTCCAAAAATGGGCCCCATCCAATGCTCAGGTGGGCCACACTGCAGGAAACAGTGGGATTGAACCCCTACCATTGAAACCCATTTCTGGGTCCACATAAGTTTTGAATCAATCTGAAATTTGTGTTTTCCCTTCATCCGGGTCTAAGTGACCTTATGAACGGATTGGATGACAAGTAAACATTATAGTGGGCCCCACATGGGACCCACAGTGATGTATGTGTTTTATATCCACCGTCCAGGCGGACGGTGGAAGCCCACCATGATATTTGTGCTCCACTCTCACTATCCAGCGGACGATGGAGCTGGGGCCCATAGTGATGCATGTGCTTTATTCACACTGTCCAACCACAGTGGACCCCACCATGGTGCGTGTGCAGCATCCAAACCGTCCATCCACTTGTGTATTCTAAGGCCCACGGGATTGGGCCCATTTTGATTAAAATTGTGGTGTCCATTGAGGCCCACCGTAGCATTTATAAAGCCCATGAGATGGGGCTCATATTATGGTATTTGTGGCCATTGGAGTGGCCCATCTGATATGATTATAAGGCCTAGGGGTTTAGGCTCATTTGACATGTAATGCCTTTAGGTTTAGGCCCATTTTGATTTATATAAGGCCTATAGGATTAGACCCATTTGATATGTATAAAGCCCATGAGATTTAGCCCACTTAAGACACATAAGGCCCATGTGATTAGGCTATTATGATGTACTCTGAGGCTCATGGGTTATGACCCATTGCAATGTACCTAAGGCCCATTGGTGAAGCCCAGTAAAGTGGCCCATTTAATGAATGTAAGGCCCACTAATGTAGCCCATTTGATGTAATGAAGGCCCAATAGGATATACCTAAGGTCCATTGCAATGTGTGAACCGAACATGGTTTGTGTAATGATGTTTACTACGGGCTATGGCTTAGGAGCAATGGTGGTTTGACATCCACATTGCAAGTATAGTGTTGGTTAAATGTCCGCATTATGACTCTCCCTAGGCCCATTAATAGGCCCGTACTTGTTGTGTATAGGCTGTCTAGGCCCATCTGTGTTGTAAGAATGGTTCATTATATATTTACATGTTTAGTATAGTTTCATGACTCATGATCATACGCATCATATGTATGCTTGATATGAGAAGAGACTGATCATAGCATATGCCTTCAGGCAGATTGTTTATGGGACCCCGATTAGGTGGTGTTACCCTGCATGAGTGCACGATATGCGCAGGATTTGCTACATGATTGGATAGTGTGATTCATGCATTTCGCATTGTGAGACATGGTTATTATACGCCCTAGCGACATCAGGGCCGTAGCTTCCACAGACGTTTCGTGGTTGGCAGGATTGGATACAGAAAATCTTGTTCTACATGGGATGTTATAGATATCCCTGGGTGAAAGTCCCTAAACCCTTATGTACCAAGAGATTGCTCCAACGTCTAGATCGAGTGGGTAGATGAGCGTTGAGTATCGATTACCAGATGGATGCGCTCTCCACTGTGTCGTGGTCGGTTGGAAGGGGGTGCGGCCTTACCCGTCTGAGTGTAGGGGGCAATGCTAGGCTAAGTTTAACCAGCTCGAGGAATGGGTTCGCTATTGATGAGTTGAGCCCGATATTGGCAGATGGATAGTGAGGTCTCTTTCACTTACTTTTGCGCGCGATATGGCGGCAATCTGGTTTAGAGTGTACTAGACCCCGGTGATATTCCAGATTTGAGCTGTATTGATGTGTGGACATAGATAAGGATTTGTATGCTTGAGTTATATTTCACATCGCATGGCCTTGGGATGGTCGATATCATTCATATCTTGCATCGCATAACTTTAGTACGGCTAATGGTTTTCATGGATCCATCTGCATATTTCGCATTACTCTGATATTGTATATTCATATTACTACCTTGCGCACACACTTTCACCACCCTCTAAGCTTTCTATAAGCTTATGCATGACCGTTGCGTGCAGGTGACGTTGGGGCGCAGCAGCGCTGAGGTAGGAGCGCTTTGTAGATCATTTTAGAATTTTTATTCTTTATCAGTGTATTTTCCTTTATGCTTATTGTACTTGTAAAGTTTTTTATCATAGTGGAAATGTAATGGAGTTTTTGGTTGTTGTTTATGGGTTATGTCTTTGGTTATGCTTATTACGAATCAAACTGATGTTGAAAATCCTCCTCGTAGCATCCCAGGATCGGAACCTGGCAAATGGGCACTAGGAACCGAGAATAGGGTTGTACAGAGGCTGTCGATACCGGATTCGGTGATCGGGAATTTTGTGAGCCCAGTTTCCAAGTTTGGGGCGTGACAAAAGATAAAAATTCTCTGTAGCGATAGAGGAGGAGAATACTTCTCCAATGAATTCGATAACTTCTGTGAAGAACATGGACTAATACATCAATGTACTGCGCCATACACAATACAACAAAATAGAATAGCAGAAAGGAAGAATAGAATATTAGTCGAGATAGTTAACTCAATGCTAAACAGAGTAAAATTGCCACTAAGTCTATGGGGTGAGGCATTGCTTGCACTGTGTCATATACTAAATAGAATTCTGTTTAAAAAATATAAAATATCTCCATATGAAACATAGAAAAGTAAAAAACCTAATCTAGGATATCTTAAATTTTGAGGGTGCTTGTATATTACAGAATTTCTGATCTAAAAAGAACTAAGTTAGGACCTAGAGCTATTAAGTGCTCGTTCGTAAGTTATGCATAAAATAGTAAAGCTTATAGACTTCTATATCTACAGTCTAATACCATAATAGAATCAAAAGACGTTGAGTTCTTTGAGAACTTACTATCCTTGTAGTCAAAAGATAATGAAGTCCAAACTCTTGATAGAGAACCAGATAGTACAACTCCACAAATAGTGGAAGCTCCTATTGAACCTCATAGGAGTTAAAGGATAAGAATTGAGACGAGTCAAGGTGATGACTATATGGACTCTCATCGCATCTTCTTCCATCTTATAGAAGGAGATAGAGAAAATGTTATAAGAAAAATACATATGGTAATGACTGTAGAAGATGATCCTAAAACATATAAAGAAGTTGTATCCTCTAAAGACTCAGCTTTCTGAGAAAACTGATTAACGATGAAATAAAATCCATAATATTACACTGATTGGACTATCCAAATCTTTAAAGCTCGATTAGTAGCTAAGGGTTTAGACAAAAAGAAGGGATAGATTATTTTGACACATATTCTCTTGTATTTAGGATAACATCCATTATGATATTATTTGCACTAGCTTCCATACATCATCTTCATATCCACTAAATGGATGTAAAGAACACATTTCTAAATGGTGACCTTAATGAGGAGGTACACATTGAACAACCTAAAGGATTCATTCTATCGGAAAATGAAAATAAAGTAGGTAGATTAATCAAATCTTTATATAGATTAAAATAAGTACCAAAACAAATACTATCTCATGGTTTCATGCATAATGTAACTGATAAATGCATATATTCTAAAGTAGATTGTAACTGTACGATTATTATTTATCTGTATGGTGATGACATGTTAATAATTAATAATAAAATGAAAGGTACGACTAAAACAAAGAAGTTTTTATCTTCCATATTCAAAATGAAGGATCTTAGACAAGTAGATACTATCCTAGGTATTAAAGTTAAAAAATATTATGGGAGTTATGCTTTGTGTTAATCTTATTATATTGAGAAGATACTAAACAAATTTAATCATCTAAACATAAAAGAACCAAAAACCCCATTTGATTCAAGTATCAAGCTAAAAGAGAATAACGGAAGAATGGTTGCACAATTGAAATATACGGGTGCTATAGGGAGTCTTATATATGCTATGCAATGTACTAGACATGATATCGCATATGATGTGAGTAAACTTAATAGGTTTACTAATAACTTCAGCACTGAACACTGGAATGCAATCAATAGAGTCCTTGGTTACTTAAAAGCAACCAAAGACTTATGACTATTTTATTCAGAGCTTCCTACCGTATTGGAAGGATATACCAATACAAGCTAGATATTGAGTGCAGGGGATAAAAAGTCTACTATAGAGTAGGTATTCACCTTGGGAAGTGCAGCTGTATCTTAAGGATCCAAAAAATGGGCCTGCATAACACACTCAACTATGAAGTCTGAATTTATAGCCCTGGTTGCAACAGGCAAAGAGGTTGATTGGCTAAGAGATCTTTTATTAAAAATTCCTTTCTGTGTAAAGCCTATATCAGCTGTGTCACTACATTGTGATAGTGAAGCCACATTAGCTTAAGCCTATAGCGGCACATAATGGTAAGTCTTCGACATGATTATGTCAGACAATTGATTCGAAATGGAATCATTACTATTTCTTATATGAAATTAAGCAATAACCTAGTGCACCCTTTTACTAAATCTCTACCCAGAGAGATAGTAAAGGCAATATCTAGAGAGATGGGGTTAAAACTCTTTAACCAAAGTTTCACCAGTGATGGTAGCCTAACTTAAAATCAAAAAAATCTTTAATTTTGGGTTTAATGGGTAAAAATAAGTTACTGATATGTGGAAAGTTTTCAGCACTAAATTATTTAAGACCTCATGCATAATAGATAAGTGTTAAGCGTTACGAAAGAGGGTTGAGTCTTAGAACTCTTAATGAAATCTAGTCTAAATGACAAGTGTCTTATAAGGAATGAAGGCACTAGAAGGATTTCACCTATATGAACATAGAGATGGTGCTGTCTCTCATGAGAGTTGGAGTTTTCTCTCGGGATCGTTTACGAAATAGGATAAGCACATGGCCATTAATTGTGCTGAGCAAGATTGTGAGAAATCTAATAAACACATAGTGAATATATGTGTGGTTTCTCCGGATCTGTTATCTACGAATAACTAGTTCAACGCTACGGCTACCAATCATTTCGATAGAGCTCTGAGATACTTACACTAAGGGAAGATTTAAATCAAAAGATATCTTTCTTTATGCATATAAGTTGTTTATTCTAGTAGAAATTTTTTCTAAAAAAATATATTTTAAAAATCAGTGCGGGATTGTTAATAAATATTGTTGATTTTTTAATATATTTTTAAATAATAAAAAATATATAATATATATAAATTGTTTGAAAAAATACCTTTTCATGGGTTTTGGGAATAGTCCCACATTGGAAAAGGAGGAGAAGAATTTTTAGTTTAAATTAGAATGGTGGAGTATTGTAATGTTTACCCACCTAGTCCAAAGAGAATTGGGCTTGCGTGTCCCAGTGCGAAGCACTGGAACACCTGTGCACGCACGCTCAGGCTCGAGCTCGAGCTCAGTCTCGATCACGGGCATGAGCTCAGTGCGAGGACGTGGGCATGTAAGGCAGTGTGGCTATAGAGGTGCTAGTAGTAGACTTTGCACATCGCATGTCCATATCGTGTCGCTCTTTCGCGAGACGTGTGCGAGTCGCAGTGCGACTAAGAGACTAAGGCGGATGGCTGGCTAGAAGACTAGAGGACTGAATAAGGGTCCTTAGTATATACAGAGGTTGAAAATATGACTGTTGCAGGGAAGTGTAACTCCTCATGTAATTCATTACAGACCATGTGTAACACCCCGGATTTTGGCCAATCTGGGATTTGACGTCCTTAGGCAGTGGGTCAATTAAAACACTCGGAAAATCGTTCAGAACCCAATTCCATATCCAAAGAAACCACTTAGGATTAATTCCTTTAGAAATTAAGCGTAAGTTAGCTAGCGCAACGTTAGAGTAGCTGGGAAACAGTCCCTGATCACTTTAAATATGTTCTACAAGACCCAAATCGAGTAGAACGTATGACTCTATAATACTCTATAACCTCGGATCAAACTCTAAGCAGGTTTGTTCTCTGGACCACCTTAAAATTTTGTATTGGATCTAGACCGCGCGTCGAAAGTTCGATGCCTACTATCTTAGACCGTTTGGACCGCCTAGCTGGACTTGACAATTATTTCGAAAATCAAGTTCAACCGATAATCACAGGCTATTTCATTGAGCCTGGACCGAAGAGAGTGGAATTAGGGCTAGATTTGGAATTTGAAATTCAAATCTGGCACACGACTTGACGCGTCAGTATTAAGCGTTCTGACCGTCAAAATTCAGCCAAATTACACCCTCGAATCAGGAAAAATTTCTATTTCATACCATGAAATTTGCAGACCTGATCTACGTGCGGTGACCACTGAACTGAAACTGGACCACCACGGGTGATCTGCAAACCTTGCCGGACTGAAAACTTGATGTATACTAGATCCAGTATGCATGAGCTTAAGTCCGATCGCGTTCGGCCAGGGGACCACCAGAAATGTCCTTTTGGACTGAAACAGCCCCGATTTGGTTACCCCTCAAGTGAAACTTGTTCCCAAGCCTATTTCGGACAAGTTTGGGCTTATAAAAAGGGTTGAAACCCTCACTCCTCTCTCCCATTCGAATTTGCAAAAATCCCTAGATTGGGAGAGAGAAAAGGTGAGAGTTTGTGAGAGAGAGTAGGAGAGAATTTCTTGCTGCTCGTGCCACCTGCTGCAAGTGCCTAAGCAACACACTCCGATCACCTGGCCGGTGATTTCTCTGCATTTTTAGGTAAGAAATAACCCTAGAAAGTTGCTGATTTGATGTTTCTTCCGTTCCATAGCTTGATAATTAATAGATCTTGTAAAACATGTTCTCTATTCGCCGTAGACGAAGCGTATACGTTCCGTTCGAAACAACACGTTTATAAGAGACAAGGTGCGGATTTTAGACGCTTTGATTGACTGTTTCCAAAGCTTTCAATGTCGTTTAATAGTAGATTATCGACGGCATCGCCGTTTGACATGTACAACATGCTGTCCGTTTCCTGTTTCGTAAACCGGCGAAGAATATGAGATTTAGGGCATTTTAGTCATTTGTAGGAAGTACTGTTTTCATGCATATTTTGCTGATGTGATTGACATGATTTGTTGTCGCATTAGAATGTTAGGAATACGTGCATAATTAGTTTGGCGAAGAGATTCGCCTAAATGCGCACTTCGGGTCGACATACTATATGTAGACTTAAGTGTGTAGTGTAAGTGTTTGTATAAATGTTTGTATTAGTATGTATTGAATTAAATGATGTTATGAATTAGTTTGAGATGGATTTCTCAATTAATATGCTGACGTAAATGATTTCCTACATGTTGACTATATGCATGATTTCATTATATGCCTGAAATGCATGTGCTTGATGATTCACGTAAGTCGTATGTTATAACATGTGCTTGGTGATTTCATTATGATTTAGTTTGAGATTGAATTCTCAATTAATTTGCTGATGGAAATGATTTCCTATATGTTGGCGATATGCATAATTTCACTATATGTATGAAAGGCATATATCAAGTGATTTGCTTAAGTTGTATGTTACAACATGTGTTAACATGCTCATATGGTTGCATTTCATTTTCAATACTTTCACATGCTTTGCTGATGTGATTCCACATGTTTGGGACTATACTTAGTCCAGGCAGTCGGTAACCGAGCGAATTCGTGGTTAGCTTATCTTCGCCATGAACGACGCGTCGATGAACGCGAGCCATGTTCTGGAGTTGGCGGCAGTGGTTAGGCCACACGAAGTGTTTTACGCACTTCATGTCGTTCGACTTGAGATGCGATCGCGCTAGTCGAGCCCGTCAAGTAACCCGACTGGCCGTTGTATGTTCACCCTGCATGAGTCGTAACTGCTTGAACCTAGGGTACTGAACTTACCATTGTAAACCCTGTTAACCATGGTACCTTGATCCACGAAGACTCATGAGCCGGGCATGGTGGTATGGGACACCGTGGTCGAGTTGTCGGCCTACGCTGGGGCCACAAACCTCCCCGTAGTAACCAGTGAGCACCTATGACTCATGAGCAGATTATGGTGGTATGGGACACTATATTCTTGCTGTCGACCTACATTGATAAGGTGATGGGGGAACGGTGCAACAAGTGCGAGCAACAGCCTTGACAGCCCTTTGTAGTGACCGCGAGCGTATTCTGAGTCTACGGGAGGTGACGACCCTTTCGTAGCAGTAGTGTACAGTAGGCCTGTATTAATAAGGTGATGGGGGAGCGGTGCAACGAGTGCGTGCAACAGCCCTGGCAGCCCTTGCAGCGACCTACAAAATATACATCGTATGAGATTACTAGGAGTGACGACCCTAGACAGGATCTGTGTTGGGATTGATATAAGGGAAGTACCTTAGTTTCTCAATCCTACTGTTTGAATGGACTAATAACAACTCGAAAATCATATCACCATACCATTGCATTTGTCTGGAAGATGTGGAGCACTTGAGGGTCGATTGCATGCCGCGGTCGTAAGATGGTGCCGTATGAGGGAGATCGTCGGTGAGGGCATACATCACGTCATGTCATATTGCATTAACAACAGTTTTAGGATTATTTGACTTACTGCTTTACTATTATCGCATGATTGATTTGAGAACATGTTAATCCTTGCTCTATTATTCCACTGAGTTAGCGACTCACTCCCACGTTACGGGATGGTGTTTTCGGACACCCATCAGACCCTTTTGTGATTGCAGATGATGGCGCGGCCTGCGAGGCAGAGCCGGACTTGATGATGATGAGGAGGATCCCTCCTTTATGCGTGTTCTGATCGACGGGATTACAGGGAGGTTGATTAGATTTCTTGACACTTGTCATTTTATATTTTCAGAGCACTCATGTATATACTTTCTTTCTATTTTGAGGTATACATGTATATGTTTAACCTGGTAACATGTTCACACTCAAGAGACACACAACAGTTTATATATGTTATACATACTATCACAGACTTCCGCTGGTAAATTTAACTGTCTCTGGAGTATGATATGCTGTTCTGGATTAATCTCACTCATGTTTAATACATTATCACAGACAACATTCAATCATACATATCTATGTTGCATAAATAACATTTTGGAACTCGAGAGTTGGGTTTTTGCTCGACCCCCCAATTTTCGGGATGTTACACCATGCAAAAACTACTGCATGTGGCTAGCCCAATAACTAGAAACGGCTAGCCAATATCCCACAACAGTCAGCATGCAACAACTGTTATGTCTTATACAATAGCTAGAAATTGCCAATAATGACTAGTTTCTCCAACAGCTAGAAAATGGTTAAATGAGATTTATTTTCCTTGACCATAACCCCCAGCCACCAATGCGTATATAAGTAGAGCCTAGATGGGTTTCTAATCCATCACAACTCACTATAGCAGAACCCATACAAACCATAGCCACTCCACTCCTATAGACCATAGATTTCAGCAAGACAACAAGGTTCATCTGAACCATTGCGTGAAGATCAGACTAGCAATGTGGTCTAGGACAGTTCATCTAAATCATTAGCTGAAGAACACACTAGTGCAGTGGTCTAATTCACACTTCTTCTTCTCTCTTTTTCTAGGATTTTTCGTTTTATTTTCTGTCAGATACTATGTAACAAAGTTTCATTAGTGGGCCTTCGTGTTTGCTGAACACAGACCCACACCAAGCTCGTCGTATCCTAGAAGCAATTTGCCTGTAATGTTTTCAGCATACTCAATTTACTTAAGTAGGGGCAAATAACGCTTTAAGGATAGCGTTCCAAACATGCTTCAGCTTGTCCTTATTTCAGATCAATTTGGATTTTTCGGTTTTCATATTTTACAGAAAATCATTATTTCTATAATTTTCTCAACAATGGCTCGGGTCTGAGTGATGCCGAATACCCTCAATTGAGATGCCATGAATGGGCAAAGATCAATGGCCAAATATGAGCGGATTGTCCATGAATGAACGATTCAGATTTGATTGTGATGTCTTATCTCTTAATTTTGATGGAATCTGATTGCCGCTAATGGAGATTCAACTAAACCTTTAATGCAATAGTCTCCCTACTATACAGATTTATGAACCCAGCAACAATGGCTGACCACTCTACCGTCATGACTGGATGTTAGAAACTGATACAAAATTGAGCCCCATGGTCCGGATCTAAATCATATAGATCAGATCCACCCTACCTATTATATAGTTGGCTCTGATACTAACTGTAAACTATATGAGGAATTGTAAAGGATCGTGCTATGCATCGAGTATAAAGATCAAATAACTAAATTAACTGAATTAAATGCATACCTATTTGAGAAGTCATAGCCACCATGATAGGATGAAAAACTTCTGTTGCATGTATGCTTGGGACTCAGCCCTGAAATAGCGGTGAAGACCGCTTGAGTTGAAGTAGGAATATGGCAATATGTCCTAGAGGGGGTGAATAGGACTTTTTAAAGATTTATGAGTTATATTAAAATCCTATCACTCTAATCCTAACAGGTATGTAATTTTCAGGATTACTTAAATGTAACTCTACTGGCTTCCAAGCCCAGTAGAGGATCCAATCACAGAACTATTCAATTAATAAGCATGAAGCAGTTATAGTCTATGATAGATGTGACTGTGTGTGTGAAGTGTGAGTAGATATGAATGCAATTAACATAATTACACAAATGATCAAGAACAAGAATCAATCACAAACACAGTCATTTTTATAGTGGTTCGACTACTTGTCTACTCCACTCTCGGCTGCCACACTCAACCCTTGAGTGTACTGAATTTTACTAAGGAGGTTTTCCAAGGTTCACCTCAAACCTAAGGTTTTAAATCAGGATCACCTTCAACCTTTACACGGAGGTTTTTACTCGGTTCACCTCTAACCCTGGAGTTTTTCTGGCGTACTCCTAACCAGATGTTTATGCTCACACAGAGCAAGAGTCCACACAATGCACCCAGACGTACACTCCTGCTGGAGGCCTCCTTTGAGGACTTCAAAGGGTGAGCAACACTTAAAACTCAATCCTAGAAAGGAATGATCACAAGTGTCCTTTGGACTCTGAGTACTTACAGATCAGTTGATGAGTCCCTTTTAGCGCAGTGATGAAGATCTCCTTCTTGTTGATGAAGAGTCTTCAGCTCCCTTGATCCACAACACAAAAGATGTACCAATATCCGGCTTTGGTCGAGTCATGGTTATGATGAAATTCTACTCTCTAAAGATTTTCCTATTAAGAAGATAAAGTGATTCCAATCATCTATGCATTCAAGGCATCCCAGCTTAATGATTTTCCATTAAGGTAGTAGTTGGAGGATCCTTGAATACAGAAGTTCATTCCCCAATCCACTCTATTAAATATCAATGATGAGGGTGGATTGGAGGATGAACTCCTTGAGAGAAAGGGCTTAAGATAAAAGATATGAAGTTTAAAACACTCAGAAGCACTCTCTTCTTTCTCTACCAGCAATAAAGACTAACCTCTCTATATATAGGCAAAAGGTTCCAACGGATATAAAATGGTCACATTTATGATAGAGTTCGATATCATCGAGCGTATACTCTCGATAGCATCGATTGATCTCTCAATGATACAAACTCAAATTTTATTTTTACTTTTAGAAACCTTTTGCCAACTGGTCGATGGGATCGAGACACACATTAATGTTATCGGATTTCGAACTTCGATTCCATCGATAGAGGGATCGATCTATCGATAGGTGAAAATAAGAGAGACAAGCCTTGAAGAATTTCAGGTTCTAAAGATATGATCGGGGAACAACTGATGTCATCAAAATTTATATATCGATGATATCGGAGTCCATGTCAATTGGATCGATAAATCGTATAGATTTACCTATAAGCTTGCTGGACGGTTTGTGTCCAGTCTCGATCCAATTGACCAGGTCTCGATATGATCGACATATGAATATCGATTTCTCGACTGGCCCCCCGATCAACGTTTAAAACACCCTGAAATATTTAGTAGAGGAAACATGCACCCACTGTCGATATGATCAAATGACTTTCGATATAATCGATATTTAAATTCAAATTGAATCAGACAGTCATTGATATATCGAAGCTTATAGTAATTTTCTTTAGAAAAACAGGGGCGTCAGAAAACTGTCTGTCGATATTATCGATCCACTTTCGATGGGATCGATATTTGAATATCGATGATATCGATTAAAACTTCGATATATCAATAAATCATCCAGATGAATGTTTGGTTGCTGGACGCTTTTTGTCCTCACTCGATTGTATCGATTGATATGCCGAGGATATAGACAGAGCAGGTCGATTGTATCAAAAGGTGAATCGATATAATCGACAGGGTAAGAAAACTTGAAAATTTTCCTGTTTGGTAAAAAAATTTCTTACAATAAAACTCTAAGATGTTCTACTTAGTTTTAAGGGTTTTAATCACCTGGTGTTTTGGATCATGGGATGTGAGGTTATGATTTATGTATGATGAGCTTCCACACATCCAGTTACGGTAGACACTTAAATTGATCTTCTTATTAGGCGCTGTTGTCTGACTGACTCAACTTACACCGTAATTAAAAAACCAGGGCACTAGTAGGTGCACTTAAAATCTCCCTCTTTGTCAATTATGTGATAAAATACCCAAAACACCCTAGAAAAATATCTAGACAGATATATCCTAAATTGTGTGTACATGCATTAACACAATTTTACAAATTCTAATCCATTCATGTACACACCCATAATTTACTCCCCATACTATAAAAACCCCTTTCTTGGTGCAGCTACTCCCCCTTACATCTGTAACATATAAGAGCACAAATATCCAATTTTTCACAGGGGTCTTTGTAATTTTTGTCCCCCTTTTTGTCAGTCATTGGTAAAGGCAGAATAAGTGATATTGACTGAAGATTAAATAAGCGCATGGGAGAACCACAGACAAATAGATGTATATAGATATTCAATAGGATAAGCATACATTACTTAAGGCAGGAAGTAAATAGATGAAATAATCAGCACAGTCATTTCATAAGCATCAAGAATGGTAATGAAATATGAATTGAATTCAGCCATATCAACCAGTAAAAAAAATAAACTGCTACATACAGCAGAAGCATTTGTCTAAAGAAAAATACATAACACAACAGTAGACGCGTTGAATTCAAAGGATAACTGGACTAATGCTTAATGTTGTCGAGGAAGACCATCCGTGAGCAAGTTTACCATTTGCTGAGTAGTTTCCTGGAGGACGTCGAGTTTTTCTTCAATTATAGTGAGATGCCTTTCACAATTGTTCAGACGATCCTTTATACCAACCATCCCATTGAGTAGGTGATGTTCGAGGTGATGAGCTAGGCGATTTGTAATCGACTCAGGGCTGACCAATGGCGTGTGATTTGATTCTCCATGTGTAGGCCGCATTGTTGGTGGAGCATGTTGGATGGCCCTTGGTATAGGACTATGTCGGGAGGGAGACAAGGAAGGACAAAATTGTTGTGCCTCCAGTGACGCATCACTATCAAACCATGCTTCAGGATGCACTTCATCAGATGTGGAAGGAAGCCCTGCATGATGTGTGAGTTTGCATATGAGCATGGGAAAGGGCAGTGTCTCCCAATGATGTCCTTGGATTACATGAATGATTTGCTTAAGAAGGAGAGTTGGCAGGCACACTTGATTCCCTTGATATACATCATAGAGTACATTGATCACAGATGGAGAAAGATGATCACCATTTACATCGTAGGGATACACATTTGACTAAAAAATGCTATGAAGAATTTTGAAGGTGGGTCCAAGATGGTTGATATGCAGCAAATTTTCATCATTTCGCGGAACTGTAGTCGCTTGGCATAATGCACAGGTTATTTCTCCCCATACCCCTAACCCATTGAGATTTCGGTTGGTTACTGGGACTGGAGCGATAAGCTTTGAGTAATGTGCAAGAACAATTCGAATGCTGGGGGGATCTTCACAAATGACATGGCAATGTTTGAAGAATTCATGGATCACACCCAGTTGGTACGATCTTCCAAGATTTAGAATAATTTGTCAACCGATTACTTCTAGAAGGAGGTCAACTCTAAAAGGCTCAATGGCACTATTGAGCACTAATCGTTCAGTGATGACAGATGGATAACCATCCTTTGGAGTAGGTTGATGCCTACTAGAATTTGATTGCATGCTTTTCTCCTCTAAAGATTGAAAGTAAGCCTTACCTTTCCCTTTGATCATGTTTTGAAGAGGTGAGATGCTGATAGGAACTGGAAGAGGTATTTAGAGAAGGAAAGGATATGAGTTTGAGTGGGCCCTTCTCTTTATATAACAGACTTATCGATTATATCGATCAGTTGTCGATAGCATCGTCATGACTTTCACCAAAAGTTGCGCTGACAGCAATCCAATGGAATACAGTTCAAGGAATCGTCGATTGCATCGATGTATCATCTCGATGGAATCGATTATAAAATCGAAACTGCACAGATATTATCGAGGCTGTAAGAATTTTGACATTTGTTCATCATCAGCATGACCATGAATATATCAAACCTTAAGATTTTCCAGTGTGTACCATAGTTCCTAAGATATTATTAATGCGAACAAACGCCAATTGACTTTTGGAGGTCACAGGACCTGTTTGTGTCAAGAGGCTTTGTAAGAATATCAGCAAGCTGTTTTTCAGTAGTTACATAATCCAACACAATGGTCTTTTCTTCAACTAGTTCTCGGATAAAATGATGACGAATGTCAATATGCTTGGTCCGAGAGTGCTGAACTGGATTCTTCGAGATATTTATAGTACTGGTATTGTCACAGAAGAGACTCATTGTGGATTGTGTAATCTCGTAGTCAAATAGCATCTGTTTCATCCAAAGGAGTTGAGCACAACAGCTACCTGTGGCTATATATTCAGCCTCCGCAGTGGATAACGAGGTTGAGTTTTATTTCTTGCTTTGTCAGGAAACTAAACAATTTCCAATATAAAAGCATCCACCACTTGTTGATTTTCGATCATCTAAATTTTCAGCCCAATCAGCATCTGAATATCCTGCGATAATGGTGGAGGTTTCATATGGATACCATAGTCTAAAGATGGTAGTCCCTGCAACATACTTGATAATCCTTTTAACAGCTATTAGGTGAGATTCCTTAGAATCCGCCTGATAACGAGCACACACACCAACGCTAAAAGATATATCTAGACGATTGGCAATTAGATATAGTAGACTTCCAATCATGCTTCGATAGAGATGTTGGTCCACACTTTTGCTGTTAGTATCTTTTGAAAGTTTTAGAGTAGTACTCATAGGCGTGTGATAAGTGCGACTAGACTCAAGCCCAAATCTTTTCATCAAGTCCTTTGCATACTTGGTTTGATTTATGAAAATTCCATCATCCAGTTGCTTGACCTGTAACCCTAAGAAGAAGTTCAATTCGCCAACCATGCTCATTTCAAATTCTGATTTCATGAGGTTGGAAAATTTGGATGCCTCATCTCCGCATGTTGATACAAACACTATGCCATCCACATAAATTTATGCAATAAGCAATGAGTTCTTGTTTTTCTAGGTGAACAGTGTCTTGTCTATACTTCCTCTGCGGAATTCGTGGTCTACAAAAAACTTCGTTAATCGTTCATACCAAGCACGTGGTGCTTGTTTGAGACCATACAAAGCTTTGTCCAAACGATAAACATAATGGAGATGCTTAGGATCTAAAAATCCTTTTGGTTGTTCCACATATACTTCTTCGGCAAGATCCCCATTAAGAAAGGCACTCTTAACATCCATTTGAAATAATTTGAATTTTAGTGCACATGCAATGGACATAAGAATTCTAATGGACTCTAGACGTGTGAAAGGGGCAAATGTTTCATCAAAATCAATTCCTTCAATCTGTGAGTATCCCTGAGCAACCAATCTTGCTTTGTTTCTAATTACATTCCCTGATTCGTCAGATTTATTTTTGAAGACCCATTTTGTTCCAATAACATTAGTATCAGTTGGTCTAAGAACCAATTTCCACACATCATTTCTCTGGAATTGTTGAAGTTCTTCTTGCATGGTATTTATCCAGTATTCATCTTGAAGAGCTTCTACAATATTCTTGGGTTCAATCTTTGAGGTAAAACAGAAATGACTATAAACATTGTCTATCTGCTGTCTAGTTCTTACATCGTCATTAGGGTTTCCAATAATTTGCTCTCGAGGGTGATTCTTAATAATGAGTATGTCAAATGATTGTTGAGGTTCATTCAATAATGAAGATTTGTCATCTAATTTTTTGAGTATGCATGAATCTACCTCATCTTCAATCTCATTTGCAGGGGAATTCACATCTTGAGGATGATCATCAATTACCACATTCACAGATTCTCAAATAGTTCTTAAGTTGTATACTCTATAAGCACGACTATTCATGGTGTACCCTAGAAAAATGCCTTCATCACTTTTAGATTCAAACTTCCCTAAGTGATCCCTGTCCCTCAAAATGTAGCATTTACTACCAAAAACCTGAAAGTATTTCACATTTGGTAGCTTCCCATACTATAGTTTATATGGAGTTTTATTCAGACCTGCTCTAAGATATATTCTGTTTATGATGTAGCAGGCGGTATTGACAACTTCTGCCCAAAAACTCTTTGCCATATCCTTTCCATTCAGCATAACCGACCCCATTTCCTATAATACTCAATTTTTCCTTTCAGCAACTCCATTTTGTTGTGGGGTTTTTGGGGCTGAAAATTCATGACGAATTCCTTTATCATTGTAATATTTTTCAAATTCATCATTTTCGAATTCACCACCATGATCACTTCTGATGTGTTTTATGTCATATCTTTTCTCTTTTTGAATTTATTTTGCCAAGACTACGAATTTTCCAAAGGCATCAGATTTTTCTCGAAGAAATGCAACCCAAGTAAATCTAGTATTGTAACACCCTGAAAATCGAGGGTCGTGTATAAACCCGACTCCCGAGTTCCATACCTTCACTTATGCAACAAAAATGATTATGATTCAATGTTGTCTGAGTTAAAGCCTTCACATGAGTAAAAGTATACCAAAACTGCAATTCATACTCCAGATTCAGTGATAAAAGAAAGCGGAAGACTAAAAGATATACATATCACTGTATGGAAAATAAAATAGATCTCAACTGTCTCCAAAGTATGAATACATATCTGAGTCTCATATACATGTAAATAAACAGAATAAAAATGTCAAAAGTAGTCCCACTGAGAAGTCCCGCCAATCCAGGCCACCTAAGTAAAGCCGTTGTGGTACTGCATGTATGAGAACTCGTCCTGGTCCTCATCATAATCCGGCTCTACCTCCTGAATCGCTGCCTCACCTGCATCAAAGACAGGGTCTGGTGGGTGTTGCAAACACCATCCCGTAATGTGGGAGTGAGTAGCTAACTCAGTGGAATAATAGAGCAAAGATTAACATGTTCTCAAATCAATCATGCGATAATAGTAAAGCAGTAAATCAAACATTCCTAATACTGTTGTTAATGCAATATGACGTGACATGATGGATGCCCTCACCGACGATCTCCCTCATACGACACCATCTTATGCCCGCGGCATGCTTTCTTCCCACAGAGCTCCACATCTTCCAGGCACATGCAATGTGATGGTGATATGATTACCGAGTTATTATTAGTCCATTCATACAGCAGGATTGAGAAACTAAGGTACCTTCCTTATATCAATCCCAACACAGATCCTGTCTAGGGTTGTCACTCCTAGTAATCTCATACGATGTATAGTTTGTAGGTCGCTGCAAGGGCTGCCATGGCTGTTGCTCGCACTCGTTGCACCGCTCCCCCATCACCTTATCAATACAGGCCTACTGTACTCTCATTGCTATGAAAGGGTCGTCACCTCCCGTAGACTCAGAATATGCTCGCGGTCACTATAAAGGGCTCATCGACTGATCAGTGTAGGCCAACAGCAAGAATATAGTGTCCCATACCACCATAATCTGCTCACGAGTCATAGGTGCTCACTGGTCACTACGGGGAGGCTTGTGGCCCTAGCGTCGGCCGACAGCTCAACCACGGTGTCCCATACCACCATGCCTGGCTCATGAGTCTTTATGGATCAAGGTACCATGGTTAATAGGGTTTACAATGGTAAGTTCAGTACCCTAGGTTCAAGAGTTATGACTCATACAAGGTGAACATACAATGGCCAGTCGGGTTACTTGACGGGCTCGACTAGCACGAGCGCATCTCAAGTCGAACGACATGAAGTGCATAAAACACCTCGTGTGGCCTAACCACTGCCGCCAACTCCAAAACACGACTCGCGTTCATCGACGCGTCGTTCGTGGCAAAGATAAGCTAACCACGAATTTACTCGGTTGTCGACTGCCTAAACTAGGTATAGTTCCAAACATTTATGAATTCACATCAGCAATCACATAAGAGTAATGGGAATGAAATACAACAATGTGAGCATGTTAACACATGTTATAACATACAACTTAAGTAAATCATCTAACACATGCATTTCATATATATAATGAAATCATGCATATAGCCAACATGTAGGAAATCATTTACATCAGCATATTATTTGAGGATTCAATCTCAAACTAATTCATAACACCATTTAATTCAATACATACTAATACAAACATTTATACAAACACTTAGTCTACACACTTAAGTCTACATATAGTATGTCGACTCAAAGTGCACATTTGGGCGCATCACTTCGCCAAACTGATTATGCACGCATTCCTAATATCCTAATGCGACAAGAAGCCATGTCAATCATATCAGCAAAATATGGATGAAAACAGTATTTCCTACAAATGACTAAAATGCCCTAAATCTCATATTTTTTATCTGCTTACGAAACAGGAAACGGACAGCATATTGTACATGTCAAATGGCATTGCCGTCGATAATCTACTATTAAACGACATTAAAAGCATTGAAAACAGTCAATCAAAGTGTCTAGAATCCGCACCTTTTATCCTAGAAGTGTATTGATTCGAACGGAGCGTATACGCTTCGTCTACGGCGAACAGGCAACCTATTTCACAAGATGTATAAGCTACCATGCTAAGGAACCAATGGAACCTTAAATCAGCAAGTGTTTCAGGTCTTTTCTTACCTAGAAATGCCGTGAAATCGCCGAGAAAGTGATTGAGGTGCGTTGCTAAAGCACGTGCAACAGGTAGTGCAAGCAGCAGGAAGTTCTCTCCCACTCTCTCTCACAATCTCTCACCTTTTCTCTCACACCAGCTAGGGTTTCTAGCAAATTCGGATGGGTGAGAGAAGTGAGGGTTTAAGCCCCTTTTATAACCTAAAACATGCCCAAAACAAGCTTGGGAACAATGTTTACTTGATGCCTAACCAAATCGGGGCTGTTTCAGTCCAAAAAGATATTTCTGGAGGTCCCCTGGCCGAACGTGATCGGACTTAAGCTCATGCACATCAGATGTCGCACACATCCCATTTTCTGACCAGTAGTGTTCGTAGATCGCATGTGGCAGTCCAGTTTCAGTTCAGCGGTCATCGCACGTAGATCATGTCTATAAGTCTCATGATATGAAAGAGAAATTTTTCCTGATCCGAGGGAGTAATTTGGCTATATTCTGACGGTCAGAACGCTTAATAATAACGTGCCAAGTCGTGTGCCAGATTTGAATTTCAAAATTCCAAATCTACCCTATTCTCACTCTCTTCACTCCAGGCTCAATGAAATAGCCTCTGAATGTCGGTTGGACTTGATTTTCGAAATGATTGTCAAGTCCAGCTAGGCGGTTATAACGGTCTAAGATTGTAGGTATCGGACTTTCGACGCGCGGTATAGATCCAATACAAAGTTTCAAAGAGGTCATGAGAACAAACCGGTTTAGAGTTTGATCTGAGGTTTTAGAGTATTATAGCATCATTGGTTCTACTCGCTTTGGGTCTTGTAGAACGTTTTTAAAGTGATCAGGGACTATTTCCCAGCTACTCTAGCGTTGCACTAGCTAACTTACACTTATTTTCTAAAGGAATTAATCCTACGCAATTTCTGATCGAGTTGGTACTCGAGTCCAAGTACGGATTTTTCCAGGGCGTTACAAGTATAGTCATCTACTACCACCAGAAAGTATCTTTTTTTTCCATGACTTTCCACTTTAGTAGGACCTACCAAATCCATATGCAGCAGATCCAAGGGCTTTGTTGTTGCTATGGTGGTTGTCTTTTTATGTCTAACTTTTATCTGTTTTCCTTTTAGACATTCCACACATACTGCTTTTTCTTCTTTTCTAATTTTTGGAAGACCTCTAACCAAGTTTTTTGAGCTAAGTTTAGCTAAATTTGAGTAATGAACTTGTCCCAACCTTTAATGCCATAATTTGGATTCATTCTTTATAGCCATATTACATTTTGTGGACAGCCCATTTTCATGGGTACTCTCAATGATATAACAATTATCACTAGTGCGTAAACCTTTTATGAGAGATTTTTCTGTATGATCTACAATTCTATACACATCTTTTGAGAAGGTGACTAGACGTTCCTTGTCACAAATTTGGGAGATACTGAGGAGATTATGTTTCAGACCTTCTACACAGAGAACATCTTTAATTTTTGGAAGACCTGGTACTGCTATTGTTCCTTGTCCAATGATTTTGGCTGAGATACCATCTCCAAATGTGACCGATCCACCATTGAAGTTTGAATATTCACAGAAGTGAGTACAATCACCAGTCATGTGTCTGGAACATACACTATCAAGATACCACTTCAAACTATTTTCACCTTTGAGAGCGATGTGGATTACAAGGCATTTATTTTGATCTGTCACATGCTCTGGGACTTTCTTGCTCATGATTCCAACTTTAGTCAAGATCACTCTCTAGGCGGTGAAGCCCTTAAAGAGAAACCCGCTCTGATACCAATTGAAATAGCGGTGAAGACTGCTTGAGTTGAAGTACGAATATGGCAATATGTCTTAGAGGGGGGTGAATAGGACTTTTTAAAGATTTATGATTTATATTAAAATCCTATCACTCTAATCCTAACAGGTATGTAATTTTCAGGATTACTTAAATGTAACTCTACTGGCTTCCAAGCCCAGTAGAGGATCCAATCACAGAACTATTCAATTAATAAGCATGAAATAGTTAAAGTCTATGATAGATGTGACTGTGTGTGTGAAGTATGAGCAGATATGAATGCAATTAACATAATTACACAAATGATCAAGCACAAGAATTAATCACAGACACAGTCATTTTTATAATGGTTCGACTACTTGTCTACTCCACTCCCGGCTGCCACACTCAACCCTTGAGTGTACTGGATTTCACTAAGGAGGTTTACCATGGTTCACCTCAAACCTAAGGTTTTAAATCAGGTTCACCTTCAACCTTTATACGGAGGTTTCTACTCGGTTCACCTCTAACCCTAGAGTTTTACTGGCGCACTCCTAACTAGATGTTTATGCCCACACAGAGCAAGGGTCCATACAACGCACCCAGACATACACTCCCACCGGAGGCCTCCTTTGAGGACTTCAGAGGGTGAGCAACACTTAAGACCTAATCCTAGAAAGGAATGATCACAAGTGTCCTCTAGACTCTAAGTACTTACAGATAAGTTGATGAGTCCCTTTTAGGGCAGTGATGAAGATCTCCTTCTTGTTGATGAAGAGTCTTTAGCTCCCTTGACCTACAGCACAAAAGATGTATCAATATCCGGCTTTGGTCCGGTCAAGGTTATGCTGGAATTCTACTCTCTAAAGATTTTCCTATTAGGAAGATAGAGTAATTCCAATCATCTATACATTCAAGGCATCCCAGCTTAATGATTTGCCATTAAGGTAGTAGATGGAGGATCTTTGAATGCGAAAGTTCATTCCCTAATCCACTCTATTGAATATCAATGATGAGGGTAGATTGAAGGATGAACTCCCTGAGAGAAAGGGCTTAAGATAAAAGATATGAAGTTTAAAACACTCAGAAGCACTCTCTTCTTTCTCTACCAGCAATAAAGACTAACCTCTCTATATATAGGCAAAAGGTTCCAACGGATATAAAACGGTCACATTTATGACAGAGTTCGATATCATCGAGCAGGGTCGATATCATCGAACGTATACTCCTGATGCATCGACTGATCTCTCGATGATACAACTTAAATGTCATTTTCACTTTTAGAAACCTTTTGCCAACTGGTCGATGGGATCGAGACACACATCGATGCTATCAAATTTCGAACTCCGATTCCATTGATAGAGGGATCGATCTATTGAAAGGTGAAAATAAGAGAGACAAGCCTTGAAGAATTTCAGGTTCTAAAGATATGATCGGGGAACAGCCGAAGTCATCGGAATTTGTATATCGATGATATCGGAGTCCGTGTCGATGGAATCGATAAACCGTATAGATTTACCTATAAGCTTGCTAGACGGTTTGTGTCCGGTCTCAATCCAATCGACCAAGTCTCGATATGATCGACATATGAATATCGATTTCTCGACTGGACCCCCAATCAACGTTTAAAACACCCTGAAATATTTGCTGGAGGAAACATGCGCCTACAGTCGATATGATCAAATGACTTTCGATATGATCGATATTTGAATTCAGATTGAATTAGAAAGTCATTGATATATCGAAGCTTATAGTATTTTTCTTTAAAAAAATAGGGGCGCCGAAAAACTGTCTGTCGATATTATCGATCCACTTTCGATGGGATCGATATTTGAATATCGATGATATCGATTGAAACTTTGATATATCAATAAATCGTCCAAATGAATGTTTGGTTGCTGGACGCTTTTTGTCCTCACTCGATTGTATCGATTGATATGCCGAGGACATCGACAGAGCAGGTCGATTGTATCGAAAGGTGAATCGATATAATCAACAGAGTAAGAAAACTTGAAGATTTTCCTGTTTGGTAAAAAGTTTTCTTACAATAAAACTCTAAGATGTTCTACTTAGTTTTAAGGGTTTTAATCACCTGGTGTTTTGGGACATGGGATGTGAGGCTATGATTTACTTATGGCAAGCTTCTACACATCCAGTTGAGGCAGCCACTTGAATTGATCTTCTTGTTAGGCGCTGTTGTACGACTGACACAACTTACACCGTAATTGACGAACCAGGGCACTAGTAGGTACACTTTCAAGCCCTACTTATATAGTTGAGAGGGTTGAGAAGTTCCTAAGGCTCCACACGAATTTGGTAATCCTAGTTCAACTAAAACACTATGTGTGTGACATAGTTGTAGTGCACCGCCCCTTAAATGATTTTAGATGAATCATAACTGAGCGGGGTTTGCAGGTACTCCCAATCACATTATCCAACCCTTAGGACAATCAAGACCGTTGATCAATAAGGCCCTCCTTATAGAATTCTTATAGTTATTCCATCTAATACAATTCAATACTATTTAGTCCCACGTTCCAAACATGCAAGTTGACAGCTTAACCAGAACTATATTCTTTACACCCATGAATGAAATCTCCAAGCATAAAAATGCAAGACGTGTTACAAACTTTTTTGAGGAATTGTTAGTATAGCCTATTAATGGAATTGGATTTATGAATTTTATATTACCAATCCTTCCTATATAATGCTCTATCCTCTTTAAGCAATAGGCCTTTGTATACCTTGTAACTTCAGTCCAAGTCCTTTTGGGTCAGGTTTTCGTTACACATGGTAGACCATCTCAATTTTTTCTTCATCATTTTATCTCCCAATGGGTCCACTCATTGGATGCTTCGAATTGCCTCATTTCTTTTTCTATTATTTAGAGTCTTTCTATTAATGCATCGAATATTCTCATCGCCACAATGCTGCTGCCCTATTCGTGTAGCATTGCCCCATATGACAAAGTTGGTCCGCTGAGAATCTTCTATAGCTTTCCATTAGCTTTTACTATTATATATTACTGCAGTAGCATATCTTATCTCCACTTCACCCATCCATCCAGCTATTTCTGCTGGAAACATCCTCTCTTGAATTTGTAGAGAACCTAGACAATGAAAATATGTTATTTTGAACCTAGAACAAGTATAAAACATTTGGTCTGAGTGCGAGTCGTTGATGGGAGACCACTGCTAAGGACCCTTAATTACATTATCTTGATGATTAGAGTTTTTCCTTTGAATGATCCTGGCCATCAATTTTGTAGGACATTGATTATATCTACGGGATCATCCAGGGCTATCAACAGGTTCAGGGTGGGTACTGGATTACCTGTATGTAACACCCTAAAAATCAAGGGTCGGGTAGAAACCCAACTCCCGAGTTCTAAAATGTCACTTATGCAACATAGATAATGATAAATGCATGTTGTCTGTAGAATGGCATTAAACAAGATTGAGACTAAGCCAAAACAGCATATCATACTCCAGAGATAGTTAAATTAGCAAGCGGAAGAATGTGATAGATATATAGAATATATGAACTGTTGTAAGTCTCTAGAGTGTGAACATGTTGCCAGGTTAAACATATACATGTATACTCCAAAAATGATCAAAAAGAATATACATGAGTACTCCAAAAATATAAAAATGACAAGAGTCATGGTGTCTAATCAACCTCCCTGTAATTCCGTCGATCAGAACACACATAAAGGAGGGATCCTCATCATCATCAAGTCTGGCTCTGCTTCGCGAGCAACGCCGTCATCTGAAACTAAGACAGGGTCTGGTGGGTATCCAGAACACCGTCCCGTAATGTGGGAGTAAGTAGCTAACTCAGTGGAATCATAGAGCAAAGATTAACATGTTATCAAATTCATCACACGATAATGATAAAGCAAGCAAAACAAACATTCCTAAATACTGTGATTAATGCATGGATGAAATGACATGATGGATGCCCTCACCGACATACTCCCTCATGCGACACCATCTTACGTCCGTGGCATGCTTTCTTCCCTCAGTGCTCCACATCTTCCAGGCACATGCAATGCGATATGAATATGATTACCGAGTTGTTATTAGTCCTTTTCATACAGTAAGATTGGAAAACTAGGGTACTTTCCTTATATCATTCCCAACAAGGATCCTGTCTAGGGTCGTCACTCCTATTAGTCTCATACAATGATATATTTCTAGGTCGCTGCAAGGGCTGTCAGGGCTGTTGCACCCACTCGTTGCTCTACTCCCCCATCACCTTATCAATGCAGGCCTAGTTTGTACTCTTGTTGCTACGGAAGGGTCGCCCCTCACGTAGACTCAGAGTACGCTTAAAGTCACTACAAAGGGATGTTGCTCGCACTCGTTGCACCACTCCCCCATCACCTTATCAGTGTAGGCCGACAGCAAGAATATAGTGTCCCATACCACCATAATCTGCTCACGAGTCTAGGTTGCTCACTGGTCACTAAGGGAAGGTTTGTGGCCCTAGCGTAGGCCGACAGCTGGACCACGGTGTCCCATACCACCATGCCCGGCTCATGAGTCTTAGTGGATCAAGGTACCACGGTTATCAGGGTTATCACTGGTAAGTTTAGTACCTTAGGTTCAAGTAATTATCACCAATACAAGGTGAACATACAATAGTCAGTCGGGTTACTTGATGAGTCCGACTAGCACGAGCGCACGTTGAATCGACCGTCATGAAGTGCACAAGCACTTCGTGTGGCCTAACCACTGCCGACGACTCTAGTACGACTCGAGTTCGTCATACACATCCTTCGTGGTAAATAGAATCCAACCATGAATTCTAGTCTGTTACCGACTGCCGGGACTAGAGTATAGCCCCAAACGCAAGTAATCTGAATCAGTAATCATATGAGACAGACAGAATTGAAATAACATATAATTCAAGCATGTTAACAACATGTTATAAAGCACAACATAAGCAATTCAACCAAACACAAGTATTTCATATACATAAGGTAATCAATTCAATATAACAAACATGGAGGAATTCATGTACATCATCAAATTAGTTGAGAATCCAATCTCAACACTAATCTACAACACCATTTACTCAATACTTAATAATACATGCATTTATACAAACACTTAGACTACACAACTCCAACGTGCTTGACGTATGTTGATTTCAACATATAATATGACAGATCCTTATATCAAGGAGATGTCTAATACACAAAAATCATGTTCTTACATTCAAAACATATTGCAGGCATAAATCATATTGATTTAGGCATTTCAACAAACACTTAGTCTACACACATTAGTCTACATAGCATATTGTAACATCCTGAAAATCGGGGGTCGGGTAGAAACCCAACTACCGAGTTTCAGAACATCACTTATGCAACATAAATGCTTATGATTTAATGTTGTCTAAGTCGGAGTATTAAACATGAGTGAGAGTAAGCTAAACAGCATATCATACTCCAGAGACAGTTAAATTAGCAAGCGGAAGACTGTGGTAAATACATAAAATATATATAATTGATTGTAAGTCTCCAGAGTGTGAACATGTTACTAGGTTAATTAAATACATGTATACTCCAAAAATGGAAAGCAAATAATATACATGAGTGCTCCAAAAATATAAAATGACAAGTGTCAAGGTGTCTAATCAACCTCCCTGTAATCCCATCGATCAAAACATGGAGGAGAAGTCCTCCTCATCATCATACAAGTCCGGCTCCACTTCACAAGCAGCGCCATCATCTGCAACTAAAATAGGGACTGGTGGGTGTCCGGAACACCATCCCGTAACGTGGGAGTGAGTGATCAACTCAGTGGGATAATGGAGTAAAGAGTAGCATGTTATCAAATCAATCACGCGTTAATAGTAAAGCAAACAATCAAACAATCCTAGATACTGTTGTTAATGCATGCATGAAATGACATGATGGATGCCCTCACCGACATACTCCCTCATGCGGCACCATCTGCGTCCGCGGCATGCTTTCTTCCCGTAGTGCTCCATATCTTCCAAGCACATGCAGTGCGATATGGATAATGATTACCGGGTTGTTATTAGTCCTTTTCATACAGCAAGATTGGGAAACTAGGGTACCTTGCTTGTATCAATCCCAACACAGATCCTGTCTAGGGTCGTCACTCCTAGTAATCTCAAACGATGTTATATTTGTAGGTCGCTGCAAGGGCTGTCAGGGCTGTTGCTCGCACTCGTTGCACCGCTCCCCTATCACCTTATCAATACAGGCCTACTTGTACTCTTGTCGCTACGGAAGGGTCGTCGCCTCCCGTAGACTCAGAATACGCTCGAGGTCACTACAAAGGGCTTCCAGGGCTGTTGCTCGCAATCGTTGCATCGCTCCCCCATCACCTTATCAATGTAGGCCGACAGCAAGAATATAGTGTCCCATAGCACCATAATCTGCTCACGAGTCTGGGTGCTCACTGGTCACTACGGGGAGGTTTATGGCCCCAGCGTAGCCCGACAACTCGAGCACAGTGTCCCATACCACCATGCCCGGCTCATGAGTCTTTATAGATCAAGCTACCATGGTTAACAGGGTTTCCAATGGTAAGTTCAGTACCCTAGGTTCAAGCAGTTATGACTCATACACGGTGAACATACAATGGCCAGTCGAGTTACTTGACGGTTCGACTAGTACGAGCGCATCTCAAGCTGAACGATATGAAGTGCATGAAACACTTCGTGTGGCCTAACCACTGTCGCCAACCGAAAACATGACTCGTGTTTATCGACACGTCCTTCATGATACATAGAAGCCAACCACGAATTCAATCCATTACCGATTGCCTGGACTAGGTTATAGCCCCAAGCATTTGTAAATCAACATCAAAGATCATATGAGAGTAATAGAAATGAAATACAGACAATCCAAGCATGTTATCAACATGTTATACATGCAACGTAAGCAAATCAACCAAACACATGAATTCCATACCTATAAGGGAATCAATTTAATAATAACATGGAGGAAATCATATACATGATCATATTAATTGAGAATTCATTCTCAAAGCTAACGTACAACAACATTAGCTCAATACATACTAATACAATCATTTATACAAACACTTAGACTACACAACTCCAACGTACGTTAAGTAAGTTGATTTCAACATATAATATGACAAATCCTTATATCAAGGAGATGTCTAATACACAACAATCATGTTCTTACATTCAATATATATGGCAGGCATAAAACATATTGATTTAGGCATTTCAACAAACACTTAGTCTACACACATTAGTCCACATAGCATATGTCGGCCAATATGTGCGTTAGGGCGAATCTCTTCACCAAACAGATCATGCACGCATTTCTAATATCATAACACAACAAATACCCATGGCAATTATTTTAGTAAAATACGAACGTATACAGTATTTCCTATAAATGACTAAAATACCCTAAATCTCATATTTACCGTACGTTTATGAAACGAAAAACGGACAGCATGTTCTACATGTCAAACGGCGCTCTCATTGAGAATCTACTATTAAACGACATTGAAATCTTTGAAATCAGTTAATCAAAGCGTCTAAAATCCTCACCTTTTGCCTTAGACGTGTATCGATTCGAATAGAATGTATACGCTTCGTCAACGACGTAAAGGCAACCTAATGCACAAGATACGTAAGCTACTTCGCTATTTGAATCGAAGGAATCCTAAAATAGCAAGTGGTTAGGGTTTTTCTTACTTAGAACGGAGTTGGAATCGCAAGAAGAACGATGCAGGTGGAAGGATTTGGCACGTGGAGCAGCAGGGAAGAATCCCAGGAGAAATCACCAGCTTCTCCCTCACTTTCTCTCTCTTTTCTCTCTCTCCTTCCTAGGGTTTCTAGAAAATTCGTATGGGTTAGAAAGCTAAGGATTTAAGGCCCTTTTATAAGCCCAAACATAACCAAAATAGACTCCAAGTCAAGGTATACTTGGGTTATAGCCAAATCGGGACTTTTTCGATCCAAAAGAGTATTTCGGGAGGTCCCCTGGCCGAACGCAGTTGGACTTAAGCTCATGCATACTAGATCTTGCTCACACGAAGTTTTTAGACCGGTAGAGTTCCCAGATCGCACATGGCGGTCCAGTTTCAGTTCAGCGGTCACGGAGACTCGATCAGAGTTTCGAGTACATTGACCTGAGTGAGAAATGTTTCCTGATCCGAGGGTGTATTTGGTCAGATTCCGACGGTCTGAATGCTTATACTGATCCCGCAAGCAAAATGTGCCAGATTTATTTAAATCCCATTTAATTTTAACTCTTTCTCACACTCCTTGCTCCAGGCTCAATGAAATAGCCTCAGAACATCGGTTGGGCTTGATTTTCGAAACGATTGTCAAGTCCAGCTAAGCGGTCCTAACGGTCTGAGATTATAGATATCAGACTTTCGACGCGCGGTCTAGATCCAATAAAAAGTTTCAAAGGGTTCCTGAGAACAAATCGGTTTAGAGTTTGATCCTAGGTTTTAGAGTAACATAGCGGTAACGATTCTAGAGGTTTTGGGTCTTACAGATCGGATTTAAAGCGATTCGTGCTAATTTCCCAGGTAATCTAGCGTAGCGTTGGCTAATTCACGTTAAATTTCTAAAGAATTTGGTTCTAAATGATCTCTTTAGCTTTGGAATCAAGTTCTGAGAGGTTACCAAGGCGTTATGGTTGACCCATTGCCTAAGGACGTCTAACCCCAGGTTGGCAAAAATCTGGGGTGTTACACATATGTCGGCCAATATGTGCATTAGGGCAAATCTCTTCGCCAAATAGATCATACACGCATAACTAAGCTAGGTACACGACAAATACTCATGGCAATCATATCGGCAAAATACGTACGTATATAGTATTTCCTACAAATACCTAAAATACCCTAAATCTCATATTCTTCGTACATATTCGAAATGAAAAATGAACAGCATGTTCTACATATCAAACAATATTCTTGTCAACAATCTATCATTAAACGACATTGAAAGCTTTGAAAATAGGTAATCTAAGCGTCTAAAATCTGTACCTTTCACCTTAGACATGTATCGTTTCGAACAGAAAGTCTACGCTTCGTCAACGGCGTTATGGCGACCTAATGCATAAGATACATAAGTTACATCGTTACCTGTATCAAAGGAATCCCTAAAACAGCTTGAAGTTAGGGTTTTCTTACCTAGAAATGAAATGGGAATGACCGAAAAAGTGATTTGAATGCGGTGATTACACACGCGTAGAGGCTGTAGCAAGTGGCAGGTAGTCTCTCCCATAACTCTGTCACAATCTCTCTTTCTAGGGTTTCTTGCAAATTCGGATGGGAGAGATATGAGAGGGTTTAAAGCCCTTATATAGGCTAAAACCTCACCTAAATAGACTCTAGACCAAGGTATACTTGGGTTATAGCCAAATCGGGACTTTTTCGATCTAAAAGAGCATTTGGGAGGTCCCCTGGCCGAACGCGGTCGGACTTAAGCTCATGAATACTGAATCCAGCACACATCAAGTTTTCAGTCCGGTAGTGTTCCCAGATCGCACGTGGCAGTCCAGTTTCAGTTCAGTGGTCATCGAACCTAAATTAAGTCTACAAGTTTCATGACATGAAAGAGAAACTTTTCCTGATCCGAGGGTGAAATTTGGCTGAATTCTAACGGTCAGAACGCTTAATAATAACGCGCAACGACACGTGCCAGATTTTGAATTAATTTTCTAAATCTTTACCTTTTTCTCACTCTCTTCGCTCCGACCTCAGTAAAATGGTGTCGGGACATCAGTTGGGCTTGATTTTTGAAACGATTGTTAAGTCCAACTAAGCGGTCATCATGGTCTGACATTGCGGATATCAGACTTTCGATGCGCGGTCTAGACCCAATACAAAGTTTCAAAGGGTTCCTGAGAACAAACTGGTTTAGAGTTTGATCCTGGATTTTAGGGTAACGTAGCATCAACGATTCTATAGGTTTTGGGTCTTACAGATCGTATTTAAAGTGGTTGGTGCTAATTTTGTAGGAAATCCAATGTAGCGCTGGCTAATTCACATTAAATTTCTCAAGAATTTGGTTCTAAATGATTCCTTTGGCTTTGGAATTGATTCCTAAGAGTGATATGGTTGACCCATTGCCTAAGGACGTCTAACCCCAGGTTGGCAAAAATCCGGAGTGTTATAATCTATCCCCCTTAAAATAAAATTTCACCCCCGAAATTGGCTAAGAGTAATGAGGAAAGATTAATCATTTCCTTTACCTAAGTTTTATTGATTTCATGTTCTTATACGTGGTAGGGTGTATACAATCTATATAAGTCTGGCACATTTTAGTCTACCCTCCTAAAAACTTACTTTTTTATCCATTTCTTACACCCTGATGGTTTGCTACAATTTATTTCTTTATCTATTTGGAGTCTTAACGACAATTCCCAACTATATAGAGTAAGATGTATTTTCAGTGGTTGACCAGTACAGAGAGACGGTTGTAGTGGGCTTGATCCCGATACGTCGAATGTCTGCCTGGCCAGGGTAGACAACGTTGTATCCCTTCCTAATCCTGGTAGATCCTGGTCTTCTGCTCGGCTAAGCAGTGAGTCCATTGGTAGTACCCAGGATTGAGAATCGGGTCAAGCCGTGAATGTTTCGCATTTGTTCATTTTAGTAACTCCGTAGTCCGATCACTCTAAAAGCTTAAGGAATGTCAATCACTAAAAGGTTCAAAAGTTTTATTTATAAGGTTGTGCTTTGGATCTTGATCTAGGAGAGTTCTCGCCTGAATCTATATCCAAGGTAGGGATTAATAGGCACTTTAATAGATCATCTTAAAAGAGTTTCTAATCGTATAGGATGGGTCAAGGCTATGAATGGGTTCAACACTGTAACACTCCAAAAATTGGGGGTCGGGTAGAAACCCAACTCCCGAGTTCCAGAACATCACTTATGCAACATAGATAATGATAAATGCATGTTTTCTGTAGAATGGCATTAAACAAGATTGAGACTAAGCCAAACAACATATCATACTCCAGAGACAGTTAAGTTAGCAAGCGAAAAACTGTGATAAGTACATAAAATATATAATTAATTGTAAGTCTCCAGAGTGTGAACATGTTACCAGGTTAATTAAATACATGTATACTCCAAAAATGGAAAGAAAAGAATATACATGAGTGCTCCAAAAATATAAAATGACAAATGTCAAGGTATCTAATCAACCTCCCTGTACTCCCGTCGATCAAAGCACGGAGAAGAAGTCCTCATCATCATCATACAAGTCCGACTCTGCTTCACAAGCAGCGCCATCATCTACAACTAAAATAGGGACTGGTGGGTGTCCGGAACACCATCCCATAACGTGGGAGTGAGTAGCTAACTCAGTGGAATCATAGAATAAAGATTAACATGTTATCAATTCCATCACGCGATAATGATAAAGCAAGCAAAACAAACATTCCTAGATACTGTGATTAATGCATGAATGAAATGACATGATGGATGCCCTCACCGACATACTTCCTCATACGGCACCATCTTACTCCCGCGGCATGCTTTCTTCCCACAGTGCTCCACATCTTCCAGGCACATGTAGTGCGATATGGATAATGATTACCGAGTTATTATTAGTCCTTTTCATACAGCAAGATTGAGAAACTAGGGTACCTTGTATCAATCCCAACACAGATCCTGTCTAGGGTCGACACTCTTAGAAATCTCATACGATGTTATATTTGTAGGTCGCTGCAAGGGCTGTTACTCGCACTCATTGCACCACTCCCCCATCACCTTTTCAATACAGGCCTAGTGTACTCTCGTCACTACGGAAGGGTCGTCACCTCCCGTAGACTTAGAATACGCTCGCGGCCACTACAAAGGGCTCGTCACCAATCAGAGTAGGCCGAAGCTCGAATGTAGTGTCCCATACCACCACAATCGGCTCATGAGGCAAATGTTCTCACTGGTCACTACGGGGAGGTTTGTGGCCCCAGCGTAGGCCGACAGCTCGACCACGGTGTCCCATACCACCATGCCCGGCTCATTAGTCTTTATGGATCAAGGTACCATGGTTAACGGGATTTTCAATGGTAAGTTCAGTACCCTAGGTTCAAGCAGTTATGACGAATACAAGGTGAACATACGATGGTCAATCAGGTTACTTGATGAGTCCGACTAGCACGAGCACACGTTGAATCGACCGACATGAAGTGCACAAGCACTTCGTGTGGCCTAACCACTGCCGATGACTCTAGTACGACTCGGGTTCGTCATACACATCCTTCGTGGCGAATAGAATCCAACCACGAATTCTAAACTGTTACCGACTGCCTGGACTAGAGTATAGCCCCAAGCACATGTAATGTGAATCGGTAATCATATGAGATAAACAGAATTGAAATAACAAGTAATTCAAGCATGTTATCAACATGTTATAAGATACAACATAAGCAACTTAACCATACACAAGCATTTCATATATATATATATATATAAGATAATCAATTCAAATCCAATAAGCATGGAGGAAAACATGTGCATCATCAATTTAATTGAGAATCCTATCTCAACACTAGTTTCCAACACTATTTACTAAGTGCTTACTCACGCAAGCATTTATACAAACACTTAGACTACACAACTCCAACGTACTTGACGTATGTTGGTTTCAACATATAATATGACAAATCCTTATATTAAGGAGATGTCTAATACACAACAATCATGTTCTTACATTCCAAACATATGGAAAGCATAAATCATATTGATTTAGGCATTTCAACAAACACTTAGTCTACACACATTAGTCCACGTAGCATATGTCGGCCAATATGTGCATTAGGGCGAATCTCTTCGCCAAACCGATCATTCACGTATAACTAGTATAGGTACACGACAAATACTCATGGCAATCATAATGGCAAAATACGTACGTATACCATATTTTCTACAAATACCTAAAATACCCTAAATCTCATATTCTTCGTACGTATTCGAAATGAAAAACGGACAGCATGTTGTACATGTCAAACAACATTCTTATCAACAATCTATCATTAAACGTCATTGAAAGCTTTGAAAGCAAGTAATCTAAGCGTCTAAAATCTGCACCTTTTGCCTTAGACGTGTATCGGTTTGAATAGAACGCATACGCTTCGTCAATGACGTACAGGCGACCTAATGCACAAGATACATAAACTACTTTGCTATTAGATCGAAGGAATCCCAAAACAGTAAGTGGTAAGGGTTTTTCTTACCTAGAAGTACGTTGGAATCACCAGGAAAGTGATTTGAATGCGTTTCTTTGGTACGTGCAAAAGCTGGTGCAAGTGGCGGGAAATCTCTCCCACAACTCTCTCACAATCTCTCACTTTTTCTCTCTCTCTTTTTAGGGTTTAATCCAAATTCGGATGGGAGAGATATGAGAGGGTTTCAAGCCCTTATATAGGATAAAACCTCACCAAAACAGACTTGGGAACAAGTATACTTGAATTATAACCAAATCGGGACTGTTTCAATCCAAAAGAGCATTTCGGGAGGTCCCCTGGCCAAACGTGGTCAGACTTAAGCTCATGGTTACTGGATCTAGTACACACCAAGTTTTCAGACCGGTAGAGTTCCCAGATCGCACGTGGCGATCCAGTTTCAGTTCAACGGTCACGGAGACTCGATCGGGGATTTCAAGTACAATAACCTGAGTGAGAAATGTTTCCTGATCCGAGGGTGTATTTGGGTCTGATTTCGACGGTTTAAATGCTTATACTGATCCCGCAAGTGAAACGTGCCAGATTTATTTAAATCCCATTTAATTTTAACTGAATTTCACTCTTTCTCACACTCCCTGCTCCAGGCTCAATGAAATAGCCTCAGAGCATTAGTTGGGCTTGATTTTCGAAACGATTGTCAAGTCCAGCTAAGTGGTCCTAACGGTCTAAGATTATCGCTATCGGACTTCCGATGCGCGGTCTAGATCCAATACAAAGTTTCAAAGGGTTCCTGAGAACAAACAGGTTTTGAGTTTGATCCTAGGTTTCTAGGGAACATAGCATTAGCAGTCCTACTAATTTTGGGTCTTATAGTTTATATTTAAAGTGATCCAAGTTAATTCTACTGAGTATTCAGTTTGGTACTTAACCAAATTCTACCCTAATAGGGCAGAATACGGTCCTAGGGCCATTCTATGCCCCATTTTGGGAACTTTTAGTTATCATATTATTTTTATTATTTTTTTGAGAGTTTATCATCAAGTTTATCCTGACTCCACCAAATTTCATAATATTTTAATTTTTAAAAAAATTCTAAAAATTCCAGAAGCAGCAGCTGTCCAACAAGTGATTATCGGATAGTTTCTCACAATGACCTACTTTAAACTATATTAAATATTTTATTATATTTTTCACATATTTTTATATAATACTAGACTCATTTAGCTTCAATCTGGTTTTTAAATCACCTAAATCGGAGTTATAACGAAGGAGATATAATTTTTCAAAGTTGGAAAAAATCTATAGGAAAAAGTACAAAAACTGGCCTGCCAGACCGTTGTATGGACGAGTTCGGCGATGCCTCCCCAAACCGGCGATCCCCTCGTCGCTCGCTGACCTGTTTGGGGTGATTTCACCATCTGATATTTGAAATGGATGTATTTTAGAATCTGGGATGAGTTATTTGACATGCAATATATTATTTTGAGGTAAGAGAAGCTGATCTATCGAAATAGCCTACTTATTTCGTGAGATTACAAGAGATTAATCGTTAAAAACCCTTTTTATTTATTTATTTACTATTCATAGTACTTTTTAGTTTAAGTATTGATTAGTATCACCTAAACTTTAAGATTTGTGTCTAATATGAAACTCCTAGAAAATTTTGAAGGATAAAGTAGTGAAAGGTGAGATTTTCGAAGGAAATAAGAATTTGAGACTTTTGGATTAAGTTTTGAGAAGTTAATCAAGTGTTAGGATTGATCCATTGCCTAAGGACGTCTAAATCTCCAGGTAGGCAAAAATTCGGGGTGTTACAAATACTTAAGCCCTAATTTCTTTCCCTTAATGACTTCATTAGCGATATTCTAATGAAGATTCAGGTCCTATCTAATGACCTATCCTTACGTCTAACATGAATCATTCGATCTTAGGCCAGTGGGGCAAGAGCCCACCACGCTTCCGCTGCGCCGCTCTGATCAAAAGGATGACTTAACTAGGTTAGGCTCTTAATGTTCTACCCCCCTTAAAACAATTCTACTCTCAAGGCTCAAGATTCTATGTCTCGATCCGTACATAGGAACGAAGTGTAACTTAGGGCCTATCCTTGACATAAACTGGGAAACAATCTCTCGCTACATTGGTCTTCCTTTGTTAATGATGCATTCTATGACATTGGTACCTATGATTATAGAAAAAAAACTAAAATGATGGGCGTTGTGGTTGATTTCGAGGACGGATGTAAGTTTGTGGTAAGAGGTCTAATCTCTATTGGCTGTATGTCCTTAACATTTTCCAAAGGCAAGGCAATAACTTTTGGTTGTAGGTGGTCGGGCCAACACGGAAGAAAAGGTGTGTAGTGGGTCTAAGCTGGAAACATAGACTTTCTGCCTAGCTAAGACAGAAAATTTACTGTATCGGTTCTTAATCTGAGTCGATGTCGATCTTCTGCTTGATCAGAGCATTGGATTCATTGGTAACTACTAGGACTAAGAAGTCGATTCAAATCGCGAATACATCGCTTATATATACAGTTCCTTTACTCCGCGTTCTCGATTGTAAGAAGTCCTTGGGAAGGCAAATTTAAGGAGAATTTTAAGGGGCGTGCTAGTTTATTTTAAGTTTTATCTGAGGGATTTATAAGTTTTCCCTAAGAGTAAATGGTTCTAAGTTAAAACAACTTCGCTAAGGGTTATAACAGAAGTCTATAAGTATTAAGGGGATCTATCGAAGGAATGAGGTTCTACTCCAACCAAGTCTAACCTACTATTCCTTAGCATATACAGGCTTTACACTACTTAATATAACTAATAGCCTAGTCTGTACTTGAAAGGGCCTAGCTATATGCCCTAGAGGGGGGGTGAATAGGGCAATGCCAAATAAAACTAATAACAGTGGAATAATAAAAGATTTAAAGCACAATGCTAAATATAAAACAATCACAATAGCCTAAAATAAAGAGATTGATACTTTATCAGTTCTAAGGACAACCTTACACGAAAAACCAGAGGTTTAAGGTAGGACAACCTTATTTCTAGAACGTCCTTTGTATCACAAACCAAAGAGGAATAATAAGCAATGAAATCAAAATAACTTACGAAAAATAAATCCTAAGTTATTACAACATTCATCCACACTTGCTTGAAGTGATTACAACATTCATCCACAAACACAAACCACAAAACTGAATGAATAAAGGAATGAAAGAATAAAGCACATCCACAACACAACGATATATAGTGGTTCGCCTGTGTGTACACCAACTGTTATCCAACAGCCACACAGATTGCTACTCCACTCCTAATATCCTCATACAGGGGATATTAGCATGCACTATCAAAATAGGTTTCACAGGTTCACCTAAAACCTTCACAATTGTGTCTTTGATCTGGGGCTTACACAATCCAAAAACTCCACAATCTGAGTTTTCTGGCTCTCCTCAGATAACCAATACAATGAGATTTTTCTGGCGAATCTCAAACAAAAGCCAGAGAAAGTAAATTACAAAACATGTAAAATACCTGAATCACCTTTTGAAGAAGCCCGGTAGAACCAATCGGAGTAGAAGTTTAATTCGACGTTCAAAGTCCAATACTCACATTAAGAATGGTTCTAAGTCTAATTCATTTTAAATCAAACGGGCTAGATCTATTTGATTTTGAATCCAAGAAGAAGGAATATCATAAATTCCCCTTTTCTAATAAGATTGGAATGTAGATCAAAATCAAATAAAAATAAGCTAGCAAAAGGAATATTAAATAAGCACAAAGTAGCTTAAAATAAATACAAACTTATCTCAGAGTAGAGCCTAAAGAATGCTTGAATAGAATTGATTTGGAGTACTAAAACTCTGAAGTTCGTACTCTATTTATAGCCTGAAAAATCCCGTCTACGACTGGTCTTAGGATCTTAGGACTGGTCGTAGCATCAAAGATTTTTGAAAGATTTTCGCGGGATAAGATTTTCTATTCCACGACCGGTCCTGGGCGGTCTGCGACTGGTCGTGGGACACCTACGACCGATTATTGGACCCCAAAAATGGTTGCTGGATTTTGAGTCGTAAGGCTACGACCGGTCGAAGGATGAGTCGTAGAACTCACAGGACTGGTTGTAGGATGTCCAGGACTGGTCGTAAGACAGCTAGAAAGATCCGAAAATCTTCAACTACCTAGGACTGGTCCTGAAAAACTTAAGACTGGTCGTAGCAAAGCTAGGACTGGTCTTGAAGTCCCTAGGACTGGTCTTAGAACAATCCAAACAAGCATATTAAAATATATGAGTTATGTATCCAGAATGACCTATAGTAAAGCCCATCCTAAGGTTAATCTAAGGTCAAATAAACCTTAAAAGTGAGATGGACATTAAAAGTCTGTACACTCAAATGACCCTTAAGAGAAGCTTGTGAATATACAAACTTGTAGTAGGCCTTCATGAGCTTGATCTTGACTTGACAAAGTCTTCTAGTAAACTTGAACTTGAACAAATCTTGAACAAGCAACCTTGAAAATTTCTATTCTTGATTTCTTCATCCAAGACTTGAAAACTTTCTTCATTTAAGATCTTGTCTTGAAATGCGATGTCTTGATATGTCTTGATTGTAATGACTAGTCTTCAAACATAAAACACAAGATATACAAGACATAGATATAGGTTTTGGTACTACAAAATTTGACAACCAAAGAGATATGAAATCATAGCACTTACAGTACTCACTAGCTGTAATCCAAAACCTAAGCTTGTATGCTAAATGGTTTCATACTGTATCTACTACAGGGAATTGTTCTATTTCTTAGAGTCAAGATTACCTAAATGGAATTGGATTTCCTATATCGTCAGATCTTTCAAGGCTAGGAGTACTAACTCTAGGTCCAAAACTCTAGATGTGCTAGCACTATATGGTCACTGTTTATGGACTAAGCTACTGGGTTAGGTCTCACCCGACGGTAAAGCGGAGAGATCGAGAAAATGGCTATAACTAGCTCAAAAGAGCCATGGAAAGTGAAGGGAATGAAGAAAAAGGGCTGACCTAATGGGATAACACAAATCTAGGTCCTATAGAGGAATGAAATAGGACCCCAAATGCTAGGATTGCAAAGGAAAAAGAGCAAAATAAGTTGGGATGAAGGCTCACACGAATTTTAGCCTCCAATGGAGGATGGGAGAGCTCCAATCGACGAGAATGGAGAGAGAAGGGAGCTTGTATGGCTGTGAGTGATGGAGTGGCGTCAGTTGAGGCAGAAAATGGGAATGAGAGTGGTTTGGAAACGGGATTTGAGAGGGAGGCAGCAAAAACGCGAGAAAGGGGGAGCTTGGGAGGGCTTTTTGTGAAGGAGATAGGTCTTTGGGGGTGTTTTAACGGACGACCCCTATGCATAGGGGCTACATTAGCCATCAAACAGCGTCGGCCCGACGCCCGGCCCGAGTGGGGCCCATTGTACGGTGAGGCCTCGCCGAACCGGCGAGGTCCTCGCTGACCAACTTCAAATCCAAAGAGGCCCGGCCATCTGGGCGTGGTCCCCCTATCCTGTGGTCCCCTAAAATGTATGGGTCCCACCTCAGATCATCCTAAATCAGTGTGGATAGGCCCATGGATCCGTTTGAGGTGTTTCGGGGCTAATTTGCAAACCGAAATGAGTTTATGCATCTTGTAGCATATGATTTTGGGGTAGGAGAGGCTAATCTATCCAAATAGCTCATTTATTCCATGATATTCTATAATTGGAATGGTCAAAAGTCTAATTTATATGTATATTTACTATTTAGAGTAAATTTTTATTCAAGTATGATTCTCCATCATTTACACATTAGGATTTATGTCTAGTATGAAAGGACTTAGAAAAAAGTTGAAAAATGAGGTGGTGAAATGAGAGGTTTTGAAGGAATCGGATAAAAAGGGGTTTTAGGCCTTGAGATTGAGTGTAAGGGTAGTGGTTGACCCACAACCCATGGACATTCATTTTTAGGTTTGAAATTCTTCAGGGAATGACTCAAACTCGTCGAATGATGACCTAGAGGTGACTTAGGTCGCTTCACGCGACTGAAGACATGTTATGGCCTAAATTACCGTATAGTCTCACCTGTTGGTGAAACTTGGGATTCCAATGTGGTTTCTAAGTTTCCATCACCCCCTTCCTAAGTCAGAGTGCATCAGTGTGCATCGTGTTACCATAACCCAGGTCCGGTTTAATCCAAATCATGCTCTGATACCATCTGTAACACCCCAAAAATCGGGGGTCGGGTAGAAACCCAACTCCCGAGTTCCAAAATGTCACTTATGCAACATAGATAATGATAATTACATGTTGTCTGTAGAATGACATTAAACAATATTGAGACTAAGCCAAAACAGCATATCATACTCCAGAGATAGTTAAATTAGCAAGCGGAAGAATGTGATAGATATATAGAATATATGAACTGTTGTAAGTCTCCAGATTGTGAAAATGTTACCAGGTTAAACATATACATGTATACTCCAAAAATGATCAAAAAGAATATACATGAGTACTCCAAAAATATAAAAATGACAAGAGTCATGGTGTCTAATCAACCTCCCTGTAATCCTGTCGATCAGAACACGCATAAAGGAGGGATCCTCCTCATCATCAAGTCCGGCTCTGCTTCGCGAGCAACGCTGTCGTCTGAAACTAAGACAGGGTCTGGTGGGTGTCCGGAACACCGTCCCATAACGTGGGAGTGAATAGCTAACTCAGTGGAATCATAGAGCAAAGATTAACATGTTATCAAATCCATCACGCGATAATGATAAAGCAAGCAAAACAAACATTCCTAAATACTGTGATTAATGCATGGATGAAATGACATGATGGATGCCCTCACCGACATACTCCCTCATGCGACACCATCTTACGTCCGCGGCATGCTTTCTTCCCTCAGTGCTCCACATCTTCCAGGCACATGCAGTGCGATATGAATATGATTACCGAGTTATTATTAGTCATTTTCATACAGCAAGATTGGGAAACTAGGGTACTTTCCTTATATCATTCCCAACAAGGATCCTGTTTAGGGTCGTCACTCCTAGTAGTCTCATACGATGATATATTTCTAGGTTGCTGCAAGGGCTGTCAGGGCTGTTGCACGCACTCGTTGCTCCACTCTCCCATCACCTTATCAATACAGGCCTAGTTTGTACTCTTGTTGCTACGGAAGGGTCGCCCCTCATGTAGACTCAGAGTATGTTCGAGGTCACTACAAAGGGCTATCAGGGCTGTTGCTCGCACTCATTGCACCGCTCCCCCATCACCTTATCAGTGTAGGCCGACAGCAAGAATATAGTGTCCCATACCACCATAATCTGCTCACGAGTCTAGGTTGCTCACTGGTCACTACGGGGAGGTTTGTGGCCCCAACGTAGGCCGACAACTCGACCACGGTGTCCCATACCACCATGCCCAGCTCATAAGTCTTAGTGGATCAAGGTACCACGGTTATTAGGGTTATCACTGGTAAGTTTAGTACCCTAGGTTCAAGCAGTTATGACCAATACAAGTTGAATATACAATGGTCAGTCGGGTTACTTGATGAGTCCGACTAGCACGAGCGCACGTTGAATCGACCGTCATGAAGTGCACAAGCACTTCGTGTGGCCTAACCACTGCCGACGACTCTAGTACGACTCGAGTTCGTCATACACATCCTTCGTGGCAAATAAAATCCAACAACGAATTCTAATCTGTTACTGACTGCCTGGACTAGAGTATAGCCCCAAACGCAAGTAATCTGAATCAGTAATCATATGAGACAGACAGAATTGAAATAACATATAATTCAAGCATGTTAACAACATGTTATAAAGCACAACATAAGCAATTCAACCAAACACAAGTATTTCATATACATAAGGTAATCAATTCAATATAACAAACATGGAGGAATTCATGTACATCATCAAATTAGTTGAGAATCCAATCTCAACGCTAATTTACATCACCATTTACTCAATACTTACTAATACATGCATTTATACAAACACTTAGACTACACAACTCCAACGTACTTGACGTATGTTGATTTTAACATATAATATGACAGATCCTTATATCAAGGAGATGTCTAATACACAACAATCATGTTCTTACATTCAAAACATATGACAGGCATAAATCATATTGATTTAGGCATTTCAACAAACACTTAGTCTACACACATTGTCTATATAGCATATGTCGGCCAATATGTGTATTAGGGCGAATCTCTTCGCCAAACAGATCATACACGCATAACTAACCTAGGTACGCGACAAATACTCATGGCAATCATATCGGCAAAATACGTACGTATACAGTATTTCCTATAAATATCTAAAATATCCTAAATCTCATATTCTTCGTACGTATTCGAAATGAAAAATGAACATCATGTTCTACATGTCAAACAGCATTCTTGTCAACAATCTATCATTAAACGACATTGAAAACTTTGAAAACAGGTAATCTAAGCATCTAAAATCTGCACCTTTCGCCTTAGACGTGTATCGATTCGAACATAAAGTCTATGCTTCGTCAACGGCGTTATGGCGACCTAATGCACAAGATACATAAGCTACATCCCTACCTGTATCAAAGGAATCCCTAAAACAGCTTGAAGTTAGGATTTTCTTACCTAGAAATGAAATGGGAATCACCGGGAAAGTGATTTGAATGCGGTGATTACACACGCGTAGAGGCTGTAGCAAGTGGAGGAAGTCTCTCCCACAACTCTCTCACAATCTCTCTCTTTCTCTCTCTCTCTCTTTCTAGGGTTCTTGCAAATTTGGATGGGAGAGATATGAGAGGGTTTAAAGCCCTTATATAGGCTAAAACCTCACCTAAATAGACTTCAGACCTAGGTATACTTGGGTTATAGCCAAATCGGGACTTTTCTGATCCAAAAGAGCATTTCGGGAGGTCCCCTGGCCGAACGCGGTCGGACTTAAGCTCATGAATACTGGATCCAGTACACATCAAGTTTTCAGTCCGGTAGTGTTCCCAGATCGCACGTGGCAGTCCAGTTTCAGTTTAGCGGTCATCAAACCTAAATTAAGTCTACAAGTTTCATGACATGAAAGAGAAATTTTTTCTGATCCGAGGGTGAAATTTGGCTGAATTCTGACGGTCAGAACGCTTAATAATAACACGTAACGACACGTGCCAGATTTTGAATTAATTTTTTAAATCTTTACCTTTTTCTCACTCTTTTCGCTCCGACCTCAGTAAAATGGTGTCGGGACATCAGTTGGGCTTGATTTTCGAAACGATTGTCAAGTCCAATAAGCGGTCATCATGGTCTGAGATTGCGGATATCAGACTTTTGATGTACGGTCTAGACCCAATACAAAGTTTCAAAGGGTTCTTGAGAACAAACTAGTTTAGAGTTTGATCCTGAATTTTAGGGTAACGTAGCGTCAACGATTCTAGAGGTTTTGGGTCTTACAGATCGTATTTAAAGTGGTTGGTGCTAATTTTGTAGGAAATCCAATGTAGCGCTGGCTAATTCACATTAAATTTCTAAAGAATTTGGTTCTAAATGATTCCTTTGGCTTTGGAATTGATTCCTAAGAGTGATATGGTTGACCCATTGCCTAAGGACGTCTAACCCCAGGTTGGCAAAAATTCAGGGTGTTACACTGTATCTGGACCGGATTAAAGGAATCAGATCCAGGTCTAAGTTCGGTTTGGGAACCATATATGAGGTTCCCGTTCCAAATCTATTCAAATTCAAGTGTCCTATTGTGTATATTTAATTAAAATTTTGAAATATGTTTAGATCTAGAGCCAGGTACTGATTTATGTTCAGCTCCTGATCTTGATTTGGGTCGATGAAACATTTCTTTGTAGAGGTTTGCTTGAATAGATCTCAAACTTATTGCAATAAGAAACATTTCTTTGGATTTGAGATTTTTATTTTTTTTTCACAAGGATTAAACGGTTTATTTGGTAGGGCTTCCCTTAGATGAAGCACGTCAAAAAAAAAAGTCTGATTGAATATTTTATCACTTTCATTATACAAAGGTTACAGTGACCATTCATATTATAAAAAAATAATAATAATAAAGAGCCAAATTATCAAAGGGTCCAAATAATCCAATTGAGATATTTTATCTTTTGACTTTCTATATAATATGACTGGTTATATATATATATATATATATATATATATATATATATATATATTGGAATCAATTACAGATCACAAATCCAACCTAGCAGGTTAATTGGGTCGTTAATTAATTCCCAAACTCAAAAATTTCATCTTCACCAGTCTACATATAATATACCATTTAATGTATATATTTCAAAATATATACACTGAATGTGGTTAATTTCATAGAAATTAATTTCCAAAATCAAAGATTTTATCTTCACCTGCCTACACACAATTTACCATATGGTGCATGTATTTCCGAATGAATGTACTAATTCAGTGTCTATATTCTGAAATATACATATTTGAATGGTGTATTGTGTGTAGGATAGGAAAAGATAAAATCTTTGATTTTAGGATCACATTCAGTATATATATTCTAAAATATATATAATTGTGCATGCCAAGCGAAGGTCGAATATGCCCTGTGATTTGGCTTTCGAGCCTCTAACAATGACGTTGAGTACGAAGCACTCCTCCCCGATAATGGTAGGTAGTTCGATAATGCCTAGTTCTAAGGATTGTGCGAAAATCTCGGCATTTGCAATGCTTTCTCCTCACCTTGGTACCCCAAGCCAATGGCCAAGTAGAGGTAGTCAATAAGATCATCAAAAGCTACCTCAAAACCAAAATCGAAAAATTTAAAGGAGCCTGGACAGAGGAGCTGTCACATATTTTGTGGGCATACTGGACCACTGCCCGCTCAACCACTGGGGAAACCCCCTTTTCTTTAACCTTCGAAGCAGAAGTAGTAGCCCTAATAAAAATTGGAATCCCCTTAAGACAAACTAAGCTATTCAACCTAGAAGAAAACAATGCGCAAATGATGTTGAATCTCGACGTGCTTGAAGAACTCAGGGAAAAAGCACAAGCAAAGGTCATTGCCTACCAATAGAGGGTTTCTTAACATTAAAACTCAAGGGTCAATGCAAAGATTCAGAACAAGAGACTTTATACTCTAAGAAATCTTTCAAAGTACCAAGGATTCCAGTTCAGGAGCCTTAGGACTAAGTTGGGAAGGGCCCTATAAGATATTGGTATAGTCCGAAAAAGAACGTACCGATTGGAGGACATGCGGGAGTGAGCCTTACCCCATCCATAAAAAGTCGAGCACCTAAAGATCTACTACCTGTGACACCCCGTCACTGTTGCACATGTGGGAGGGCACACATGGGCAGATGCTGATGTGGGCGGGGCCTAAGGGCCTGGGCGAGCTACTAGTGGTTGGCAGACTACTGTGCTGGAAGGCTATTGTGTATGCAGTGGGAGGTTGAACTTGTCCTAGATCGGAAGTGTTGTGTGAAGTAATGGTGGTTATATGTGTGATTCGGACCTTCCTTATACGAGATCTTTTGGGGGCAACCCCGAGAACAAAACCGTGCGGGTCTAGTGCGACCCAGAGCAGATAATATTATACAGTGTTGTTTGGGCCGTTACAAATGGTATCAGATATGAGGACGGCTCTGCCCTTAGTGGGGGATATTGTGATACCCCGTCACTATTGCACATGCGGGCGAGTACACGTGGGCGGACGCTGATGTGGACAGGGCTTAAGGGCTTAGAGGAGCTACCAGTGGTTGGCAGGCTACTGTGCTGGTAGGCTACAGTGTATGCAGTAAGAGGTTGAACTTATCCCACATCGAAAGTACTGTCTGAAGTAATGGTGGTTATATGTGTGGTTTGGACCTTCCTTGTACGAGGCCTTTTGAGGGCGACCCCAAGAACAAAATCGTGCCAGTCTAGTGGGACCTAGAGTGGACAATATCGTACAATGTTGGTTGGGCCATTACACTACCTTTAAGAATGGACCCAGGTAATTCTATAAAGCCAACTTAACATACTGAGATGACAATTCACCTCAGGTGACTACTACTTGTAAACTTCCCTTTAAAAATGAAAGGAAAAAATTTTCATTTTCGACCATCTATCTACTAAATGACTAACACAAAAAAAAAAAAAAAGAGTATGCAAGCTACACATGAGGCAACACAAATATCTGAGAAAAACTTCCCTTTTTATAAAAGAAATTATTACAAGTCAATCGCCTAAAAATAAATATATACATAGATAGTACAACATTGGGAAAGTCTAGGGATGTGGGAGTTTCTTAACCTTAGGAGCTGTAGCTTCAGGGACCTCAGCGGCATCTTCGTCCAGATAACCCAAGATAAGCTCGATATATTGGCATTAAACTTCTTCCCGGTAATTCTAGAAGCTAACGATGAATGTCTCACCTAGCTCTGCTAGGTACCCCTTAAAGGCCTTATATGCATCCACGACAACTACTTCTGATAATGGAATCTTGGCTTCAACTACCATCAACCTGGCCTCAACCTCCCAAAGCATGCCTCCACCTCAACTGTCCGAACTTCCGCCTTATCTAGACAAGCCTCTACCTCGTTGACCCTTACCTCTAGCTAGTAACCCTAACCAACAAGTTGACCTGCTCGCATTGCTCAACAGCCAGACGAGAAGTGTTCGCTTCACAGTCCTCCAGGGATACCTTAAGGCCTCTTGGAGGACTTCGAAATCCATGTGGGTTGCCACTTGGGCTTTCGTGGTCATCGCCAGCTCTAAAGACTTCGCCTGCAGCTCAACTCTGGAGGCTCCGAGCTTTTTGTACGCATCGTCCACCTGAGCCTTTAACTTGAGCAAGAATTGATAGATGACAAGGGCCCCAAGTGCACCTTGTAAAAATAAAAGAGAGAAGGTAAGGAAAACATTAAAAAACAACAAGAAAGAGAAAAGAAGGGGAAGGCAGAACACCCAGACCTCACTATGGCAACCAACACTCACCTTAATGTGTAAGGCTTCCATGGTTGAGAGGAGGTTGGGGCGAAGGGATAACATTGAGTTCACCTCCTCCTTAGGAATGTATCCTTGTCCCCAATTGGCTAACATAACCATATGTCTTGGAAGGAAGGAAGATGAAGCCCCTACCATTGTTGCCCCCTTGAGAGCAGACCTATGGTGCTCAGATGCACCCTCCAGAGCTCTAGCAGTCTCAACCCGGGCCTCCTCGGCATGGACAGGAGACATGTGTAGGTTAATGACCTCCCTCGAAGAAGCACTCGAAGATGGAGAGCCTGGCATGTTTGGCTAATCTGCCTCATGGCACTCCATAATGGAGGCTGCAACATCAACCCTCACCTGAATAAGCGGAGGAGGAACCTCGGGGAAAACCTCCATTGCCACCCTCTCTACCGCACACGTAGCAGATCTACCTGCTGAAGGACCTGTTGCAGATTTCCTAGCAGGAGCTAGTGGGGTTATCCTACTAGCAATGGCCTTTAGCTGCTCTATCTCGGCGACGGATGACAACTTCCTCTTCTTTAGCTAAGGTCGATTTGACATTTTTACAAAGAATAAAAAATGAGTTAGTTCTACAGTACTATAAAAACCAAACATAAAGTGTAACACCCCAAAATTTTTCCAACCTAGAATTAGACGTCCTTAGCCAATGGGTCAACCATATCACTCTCAATGATCAATTCCAAAGTCTAAAAATTATTTTTTAACCTATTTCCTTCAAATTCTCACCTTTCACCACTTCTTTCTTTAAATTCCTCCAAGTACTTTCATATTAGATACAAACCTACAGTTTAAAAGGTGAAGAACTATACTTAAACTAAAACTTACTATAAATGGTAAATACATGCGTAAAATAGGATTTTGACTATTTAATATTTAGAACTTAATGATGTAGATGGGATAGTTGGATGGATTAGCTTCTTCTACCCCAAAATCATATATTGTACATCATGTAATTCATTCCAGTTTGTAAATAAGATTCGATAAACGCCTCAACGGACTCGTGGGCCCAAACGGCGTAATTCGGGGGGACCCGAGGTGGGTCCCACATGTTTCCGGCATCCTTAGGGGAGGAGGACCTCGCCCCTGGGGTGATCCCTCACCAAATAGGTCAGTGACCGGTGAGGGGATCACCGAATCGGTGAGGCCTTGTCCGTACAGCGGACAGGCAGCCCGATTTCTGCATTTTTTCTAAGCATTTTATCAAATTTTGAAAAATCATATCTCCTTTGTTATAACTCTAATTTAGGTGATTTAAAAACCATATTGAATCTAAATGAGTCTAGTTTTATATTAAAATATTTAAAAATATAATAAAATATTTAATATAGTTTAAAGTAGGTCGTTGTGACAACTGTCCAAAAATCGCTTGTTGGACAGCTGCTGCTTCTGAAATTTTTAGAATTTTTCTACAACTTAAAATCTTATGAAATTTTGTGAAGATAGGGTAAACTTGATGATGAACCATTAAAAAAATAATTAAAATAATATGATAACTAGAAGTGACCAAAATGGGGCATAGAATGGCCATAGGACCGTATTCTGCCATAATTAGGGTAGAATTTAGTTAAGTACTAAACTAAATACTTAGTAGAATTGACTTGAACTACTTTAAATATGAAATATAAGACCCAAAATGAGTAGTACTGCTAACGCTATGTTACCTAGAAACCTTGGATCAATCTCTATTCCCGCTTGCTCTCAGGAACACTTTGAAACTCCGTATCAGACCTGGACCGCATGTCGAAAGTCTGATAGCCATGAACTTAGACAATTATGACCACCTAGTTGGACTTGACTATCACCTCAAAAATCAAGCCCAAACGATGTCCTGAGACCATTTTATTGAGTCTAGAGTGAAGAGAGTAAGAAAATGAAGATTTTTAGAAAATTAAATATATTTTTAAGTAATCTGGAATGGTCCACTTGCACATTATTTCTAAGCATTCTGACCATTAGATTTTGACCCAAATTCACCCTCGGATCAGGATAGGTGGCCCTTACATGTCATAGTACTTGTAGCTCTAATCGAGTTTCCGTAACCGTTGAATTGAAGCTGGTCCACCACGGTCGATCTGGAAACCCGACCGGACTGAAAACTTAGCTTGACCTAGATCCAATATTAGAGAGCTTAAGTCCGACTGCATTTAGTAACAGGACCTCCAGAAGTGCTTCGTTGGATCGGAACATACCCAATTTGGTTATAACCTAAGTATGCCTTGGCCCCAAGTCTATTTTCATCTTTTGGGCTTATAAAAAGGCCTTAAATCCTCTTTCATAAATCCCATACGAATTTCAAACCCTAGCCAAATCAAGAGAGAGAAAAGAGAGAAAGTGAGAGAGAAGTTGGTGATTCTTCATGGGATTCATCCCAACTTTGCTACGTGCCTAATCCACCTATCCGTATAGCTATTTTGGCATTTCTGATCCCGTTCTTAGGTAAAAAATTCTAACCCTAACCTATTTTGAAGCCTAGAATCGTTTACATGAAGTTATGGCTAACCTATTTCATGGCTTAGTTGCCTATCCGCCGTTGACGAAGACTTGTCGTCTAAATCATATCCGTTTCGCATTTTCTGGTTTAAGATACGGACTATATACGTTTAGGTTATGGTTTTCAAGATTTTCAATGTTAGATAATGATTTATTTTTGCCTAGGATGCTATTTCACATGTATAAAGTGTTGTCCGTTTTGTTTTTCAGTTATACATTAACTATGTTGAATATACTGTATTCCTCGTATTTGTAGAAAATATCGTATATGTATAAAATTTAAATTTGTGCTTGACATGATTAACTGCCGTCTATGTATACTAGTTGTTTGTGTAATAACTCTTGGGCTAAAAGTTTAGCCCAAATACATGATATACCAATATATGATATGTATTTAGTATGTATAGCCTAAGTGTTTGACAAAATGCCTGAATGAGAAAATGCATGTTGTAATGTATTTAACGAGGATGTTGAGATGCGATCCTCAATCCCCTCATGTATAGTTACAGTTTCCTCTATGTAACTTATCTCACTACTATGTTATTCATAGGCAAATTACTTATATATGATAACATGTCTAATATGTGTTTGTTGAAATATTTGTATGCGTAAGAAATTCAATGTTATGATTGTCGTGATTAATTGTCGTTATTACATGATTGTTATATATGCGACAACTCCTTGGCAAAAGGATTTTTCCTAATATGTGATATGGTCGACATACGTGATGTATGTTGAATAGTATAATCTAAGTGTTTGTACAAATGCCTAAATGAGTTAGTAGTTAGTAAAGTATGATTATTAAGGTTGTTGAGATATGAATTTTGATCATGTTAACTGTGTATATGATTTCCTCCATAAACTAATTAACTTAGATGATTCATGTTAAAGATGTATATGATTTCCTCCATGTACTGCATTTACATTTAAGTTATACTTCATGATTGTCCGTATGATTGTAGGATAGGACTCATATGCCTGTTATTAAGTTTGGATGTGATTGGGGCTGTACTACAGTCCAGGTAATCGGTAATCGTACTCCAATTAGTGGTTGAGGTCGTTTTCGCCACATAGGATGAGTTTAACGAATCTGAGTTGTGTTAGGGGTGTTCGACAGTGGTTAGACCACACGGAGTGCTTATGCATTCCATGTCGTTCAACTCAACGTGCGCTTGCCTAGTTGAGCTTATCAACTATCTCGATTGACTAATGTTTATTCACCATGTTTGGTCGCAACTGTTTGAATCTAAGACACCAAGCTTACCAGTGAAACTCCCGTTAACCGTGGTACCATGATCCCCTAAGACTCATGAGCCAGACATGGTGGTATGGGACACCGTGGTCGTGCTGTCGGCCTACGCTGGGGCCAAACCTCCCCGTAGTGACTAGTGAGCACCCTACTCTGAGCAGATTATGGTGATATGGGACACTATATTCTTGCTGTCGGCCTACACTGATTAGTGGCGAGTCCTCTATAATAACCTTGAATTTATCCTGACACTGCATAGGGGCGATGAGTCCTGTTGCAGTCTTTAGGATATAAGTAGGCCTGTATTGATAAGGTGATGGGGGAGTGGTATAATGATTGCACGCAACAGCCCTGACAGCCCTTGCAGTGACCTAGAACCATAATATGGTATGAGATTCCCTAGGACTGACGACCCTAGAATGGATCAATATTGGGAATTGATACAAGGGAGGTGTCTTAGCTTCCCAATCCTGCTGTATGAAAAGGACTAATAAGAACTTGGTAAGCATATTCATAACACCGCATTGCATGTGCTAACGGGGTTGGTGATAGAGCACTGAGGAAGTGATTCATGCCGTAATCGTTAGATGATGTCGCAGAGGGGATTGTGGTGAGGGCATGCATCATTCTTCATATTATCCTTGCATTAACAAGAGTATCTAGGACCTGTTTGATTGTACTACTTTATCATTACTGCTTGATTGAATTGATAACATGTTAACCTTTGTTGTATAGTTTTCACTGAGTTGATCACTCACTCCCACGTTACGGGATGGTGTTTGCAACACCAACCAATCCCTGTCTTAGTTTCAGATGGTGGCGATGCTTGTGAGACAGAGCCGGTCTTTTTGGCGATGAGGAGGATTTCACCTATATGCTATTCTCAGGCGGGTTCATGTGAACAACACCCTGATTGACGGGGATTCAGGGCTATGTTGGTAGTGATTTATCCTATTTTGATATATGTATTTTGAGACATATCTTGTAATTATGACCTGGCAGAGCATACATATCTTGGGGACTTATGTTGATTTATATATTTATCTCAGTCTTCCGCTCATGTTTTCATACTGTCCCTGATTTATATTTGCTGTTTTGGCTTAATCTACCTCATGTTTTATGCCCTAATGCTGATAACATTCATCCATCATAAAAAAATACTGCATAAGTGATGTTCTGGAACTCGAGAGCTGAGTTATGCTCGACCCTCGATTTTCAGAATGTTACATAAAGAGAAGATAATTGTACTTACTTGCTGAGCCCGCCAAAAAAAGCCCGACCTGTTGCAAGAGTTGTGGAGTGATCAATCTCTTACAATCTCTTTGGGTGGCGGGTCGCTCTTTTTCGATCCTTATCTAGCATAGCAAGGAGGCAAAGAGATTAGTTTGGGACCTAGGGAAAGCTGCAAAACAAGGAAAGATGGGTTAAATATTAACAGAACATATATCAAAAGAAGAACTAACTATGGTGGCACAACTCAAGTTCCGACCTGGGAGGGCGAAGGAGGTAGGGACTCGAGCTTACAATCCACCTAATTCTGCCACAAGGGCCTCCCACTCTCCTATAGTGAAAAACCATCTATCCTTCTAACCCTTGTTGGAGGATGGGTTGTTGGTGATAATGGCCCGACCCTTTCCAAACCACGAAGAAAAATAATTCTGGCCTCGAGAGCCAGGATTGCTCTTAGCTTGGTACAAGTATAAGAGCTTGTCTACCATGAGCTCAGACTTATTGACCTGCTGTCACAGGATATAATAGTCAAAGAAATCTCTCCACACGTTAGGGTTTAGCTGTCGTTGAGTGACCCTGAGCTGGTGAAGCATTTCTCTCACTACTAGATGAAAAGGCAACAATAGCCCACAAGAAAAGAAGATAGGATACAATAGCCCACCCAAAGAAGCTGGAGCCCCACCCAGCTCAGGATTTCATACTTAGACTGGAGGGCCTGTAGGTCCCCCATCCTTAATATAGGCACATAGATGTTGGTTGTAAAGGCCACATCCCTAGAATACAAAGAGATTGGCTTTGCTTGGGGCAAATAGGCCTCCCACGTTTAAGGTAACATCTTCAGTGATGGTTCCTTAGGACAAGGGGTGGGAGCCTGAGACCTAGACCTTAAAAATGAGGTAGACCGGGAGTCTATATTATTGCTCACTGACTCCCCATGAAAGGCCCCAGAAATGAAGGAGGCCTCAGAATTCTCCTTAGAAGACTATATATATATATATATATATATATATATATATATATATAAAGAGTGCACTGGGAGGAAAAGATAGAAGAGAACGGAAGAAAAGAGAAGGACTAGGCATACTAAAAATTATAGAGATCTCTAGTTGAGGTATGCTAAAGGAGAAGGGACTTGCAAGGTAGAGGCAAAAGAGAAAGACAAGGTGGGCAGAGCTCGGGCTTCCTAGAAATGGACTGATGCATTGATGGGGTGGGGAGGTAATATTTATTGTTGATTAAAGCCATGTAGGCTTGAGGAGATGCTTCGACTGACCTACCCCTTTAAGTGGTGACACGAGGTTAACCCAGATAAGACCATGATGACTTGGGGGATAGTTGTTTGTTGGCCGAACGACGCTTGCCAATTCATGAGCATCCCCTCATACCTCACGATCATCATCATATCTTTTTTAAATCTTGTGACGAGTGCCACCTTTTCGATTCCCACTTTCATCATTAAATGACAAATTTAAGTTCGACTTGAAATTTCAAGAAAAAAGACCAAGCTACTTACATTTTAAAATTCAGTGCCCACACTTCCAGACTAGTTTAAGCACCTACTCCACAAGCTAGTGCACGATGAGCTCGGGAGTGAGGGGCAAATGTTGTGGGGAAAACCAAAATGGCTTGCTATACTGGAAATGCAAACAATCATAGGAGTGCCTTAAAGCTGGGCTGATTAGAATACTCGAATGAACGTCCCAAGCCGATGAGGCATCGACAGTGAGATGAGTCATGGGACAACCCTGGGTTGAGCTAGGGCAAAGCTCAATAACAGGAATCACCTCCCAAGCTAACCAGTTGACCTAGACCAAAGAGATAAAAAACCCTAAGAGAATTCCACTTCAAACCAAGAAAAGAAAATTTTGGAACAATTTTAACTGAAGACCATGCCAACTGAGGCGAGCTCGGTGATACTTTTGGAAGTAGATCTCCATCTAAATAAAGACCCTCCAGCAAATTTGGCATCTCCCACCAGAATACACAAGTCTTGAAGCCGCTTAAATATCTTATAACTACACTAACTAAAATTGGAGAAAGGTAAGCACCCAAAACCCTAACTCAAGTCCACCTCTCCTCTCAGTTTACCCACCTAGCTTAGGCATTGAAGGGTTGCCGGCCACAATCGGCACCCCCACTACCCTTTACATATTATTGATGTGGGTACACATGCATCTACAAGTGTCGCACCCATTCATCCATATCCAACCAATACCATATACATTGAATGTTACATTGTATTGTATGTAGACAAGTGAAGATAAAATCTTTGATTTTGGGAATCAATTAACTATGCAATTAATTGGCTAGGGTAGATTAACTATATATATTTAATTCTAATGGCTTAAAAATATAAATAGTTTGGATTATTGGAAAATGATCCATATTCCCACCACATCATCTTGCAATATGTTGGAATGTATTCGAGCAAACATTTCCCTTACATGGTTTTAATGATTAACTATAAGCCTAAAAATATCATATATTTGGGTTCTCAGTGGGTTACCCAAGTTGGATTCTTGACTTGATTTGATATCCAATTAGATCAGAATCCACGAATCCTAACCTGATGAGAAATCAAGATCCAAGTCCAGTTAAATCAAGTTGAATACTACAGTTATCTAGAAATACAGGTGCTGATTGATGGTAGAGTTGTACACCGAGTCGAGCTGGCCCCATCTTAACTCGGCTTGATCAGCGGCTTGGACCAGTTCAAGCTAAGTTCGAGTTTGTGCTTTCAAGCTGAGTTTGAGTTTGAGTTTGAGTTTTCAAAATTGAGTTCAAGTAGAGTTTTCGAGATGACTTAAGTTCGAAGTCAGAAGTATCGAGTTAAACTTGTACTTATACATAACATTTAATAACATAATATAATTAAAAATAAAAAATAAAATTCAAAATGAAAACTAAAAATATTCTAATTACAGTAACATTAGAAAAGTTTTTTTTACTATCATTATTTACTAATTACTATTGGAGAGGAGATTCGTTTGCCGAACTCGAGTTGCTGTCCAATTCTTCATATACATACTCGTTCACCTCTTCCGAATCAGAATGTGGAGAGTTTTTTATCATCCTCTTATATATTTTGAATTATATTTATCAAACTTTTTTTATGAGTAGATTTATTTGTAGTTCCAACACCCTATAAAATGCACTAAGACTAGAGAGAAACTTGGATAGTTTGTTACTCTTTTTCTTTTTATTCGTGCAACTTAAACCTACTTCGCATCATGTTGTCTTCGAAAACATCATTGATGTATAGAAGCCTCTTTCATACTACGTTTTAAGGCAAGTTAAAATTGTTCTTCATTCAATACTAATAATCTAGCTTCCTCCCCTGCCTTAAAAAGTTTAGATGGGGTAATAAAATATTTTTTATTCGAATCAATAAGGGTCTGAAAAAGAAATTGGATTTTCTTTGGGATTTTAAGACACAGTTTTGCATCTCCACCCTGACATGATAAGTGTAACCTGAGCCGATTAGTTTTGTTAATAAACTTAGCCCTACAAATGACATAAAATCTTCAATTTTTCAAACTTTGGAGAGTGGACTAAGGAACCATAGTCCCAAACACTAGTCAATGATTCACTTGAAAACATATCTACACTTTGTGTTCGAGAAATTAGTATTTTAACAATAATGGAATATAGAAACAGATGAAAAAAATGAAATACGAGATATAAAAGAAGTAATGAATTATGAATTATAATATAAACAAAAACATGATATGAAAATAAAATAAAAGTCATTGATCTATTACACTTATAACATCCATCAACATAATAAAAAAGTACACATTACATCATTTTCATGTTTCAAAAAATTAATAATAAATGTTAACCTAACTTCGTTCACATTGTTGTAGTTGCATGTGTTATGTCTTGAGAATTTTTCTCCTCATTTTCCTCCTCAATATCAAAACTATTACATTCCCAAATTAGATACAACCAATCTTGTGTACAAATTAATGCTTCAACTATATTTAGTGTAAGAAAGTTTTGATGCTTACTCACGACCCTCCTTCTTGTGCTAAAAGCATATTCAAAGGCCACCATTGAAATGTGAATTGACAATAGGTAAAATGCCACCTATAACGCACTGAAATTTGGGGGTCGAGCATAACTCAGCTCCCGAGTTCCAAAACCTCACTTCTATAACATTTTTTATGATGGATGAATGTTGTCTATATTAGTACATTAAACATGAAATAGATTAAGCCAAATTAGCAAACATAATTCAGGGAGAGTTAGAATACGTAAGCGAAAGTCTGAGAACTGAATCGTCGTTAATCAGGACATGACTCACATGAACCCGCCTGAGAACTGCATGAACGAGAATGCCTCCTCGTCCTCATCAAAATCTGGCTCCGCCTCGCAGGCATCACCATCACCTACAGCTAAGTCAGAGTCTGGTTGGTGTTTAAGTACCATCTCAGAACGTGAGAGTGAGTGATCAACTCAGTGGAACTGTACACCAAAGGTTAACATATTATCAATTCAATCAAGCAGTAATGCTAAAATAGTACAACCAAACATGTCCTAGATACTTATGTTAATGTAAGAATGATATGAGAAAATGATGCATGCCCTCACCCAAACTCCTTCTTGCGACAACATCTAACAATCACGGCATGAATCACTACCACGGTGCTCTACGCCAATGCCAACGACACCTGCAGTGCGATGTTATGAACATGATTACCAAGTTCTTATTAGTCTTTTTCATACAGCAGGATTTGGAAGCTAAGGCACCTCCCTTATATCAATTTCCAAACAATGATCCATTCTAGGGTCGTCAGTCCTAGTAAATCTCATATGATATTGCTGTTCTAGGTCGCTGTAAAGGGCTCGTCACCAATCAATACAGGCCTAGTATACCTTAGTTACTACAAAAAGGCTCTTCGCCTATCTGCAGTGTCAAGTTATGCTCGAGGTCACTACAGAGGGCTCGTCACCAATCAATGTAGGCCGGCAGCACGAATATAGTGTCCCATACCACCATAGTCGACTCACGAGTCTATGTTGCTCACAGGTCACTACGGGGAGGCTCATCGCCCCAGCATAGGCCGACAGCTCGACCACGGTGTCCCATACCACTATGTCTGGCTCATGAGTCTTAGAGGATCACGATACGAAGGTTAAAGAGATTTCACTAGTGAGTTCGGTACCTTAGATTTAAACAGTAGCGTCCAAACATGGTGAACATACATCGGTCAATCGGGTTAATTGATGAGCTCAACTAGGACAAGCGCACATTGAGTTAATCGACATAGAATGCATAAGCACTCTGTGTAGCCTAACCACTGTCGAACATCCCAAGTACGACTCGGATTCGTCGAACACATCCTGCGACGCATAAATAACTCCAACCACCAGTTCGAGAATAATTATCGATTACCTGAACTTGATACAGTCCCAACTACGCACAATCTCAATAATGGACATTTAAATCAAATCTTACATTCATACGAACATGTTATGAAATATAACTTAAACATGGATATAGTACATGGAGGAAATCATACACATAGTTAAACAGTTCATATAGGAAATCATACAAATAAGTAAGGTAATTGAGATTCATATCTCAACACCCTCATAAATCACACTTTACTAAATACTAACTCATTCAGACATTTATACAAACACTTAGACTACACTATTCAACATACATCACGTATGTCGGCCATATTACATATTAGGGCAAATCCTTTTGCCAAGGAGTTGTTGCATATATAACAACCATGTAACTACGACAATTAATCATGGAAATCATAACATCAAATTCCTCACGCATACAAACATTTCAACAAACACATGAAATACTTTATTTACAACATAGGTTATACATATATGTAAAACAAAACAGAATGCGCATTTGGCATGTGTAATAGTGTCCACGTCAATAATAAATCATTATTTAACATTGAAAGTCTTGAAAACCATAACCTAAACGTATATAGTCCGCACCTTAAACTGGAAAAGGCGTATCGGATATGATTTAGACGATAAGTCTTCGTCAACGGCGGATAGGCAACCTAAAGTATGAAATAGGTTAGCTACAACAACACTTAGACTATTCTAAGCTCCAAAATAGGTTAGGATTTTATCGTCTTACCCAAGAACGGAAATAGAATCGCAAGAATAACAATTCAGATGCGATGGATTTAGTGCGTAGAGAAACCGGGAAGAATCCCAAGACGAAACACCAACTTCTCACTCACTTTCTCTCTCTTTACTCTCTTATCTTAGCTAGGGTTTAAAATTCGTATGGGATGTGTGAGAGAGGGTTTAAGGCCCTTATATAGGCTCAGGACTGACGAAACAGTCCCAGGGCCAAGGCATAATTAGGTTATAACCAAATCAGGCTTATTCTGATCCAATAGAGCATTTCTAAAGGTCCTTTTACTGAATACGGTCGGACTTAAGCTCACTAATATTAGATCTTAAGCAAGTTAAGTTTTCAGTCCGATCGGGTTTCCAAATTGACCATGGCGGACCAGTTTCAGTTCAATGGTCACCGAAACTCGATCAGGGCCACAAGTATTTTGACATGTGTGGGCCATCTTCCCTGATCCGAGGGTGAATTTGGGTTAGAAACCAACTGTCAGAATGCTATAATCGGTACACAAGCGAACCGACTTAGATTACTTAAATTCATATTTAATTTTATAAAAAACTTCACTTTCTCATACTCTTCACTCCGGACTCAAGAAAATAGTCTCAGGATATCGTCTGGACTTGATTTTCGAGGTGATTGTCAAGTCCAACTAGGCGGTCATAATTGTTTAAGTTCATCACTATCGGACTTTCGACGTGCGGTTTAGGTCCGATACGAAGTTTTTGAATGCTCTCGAGAGCAACTGGGTTTAGAGTTTACTCCTAGATTTCAGGGTAATGTTGCGTTCTCATTTCTATAGGTTTTGGGTCTTACAGATCGTATTTAAAATGGTTGGTGATAATTTCACAGGTAATCTAGTTTAGCGCTAGTTAATTCTCGTTAAGTTTCTAAAGGATTTGGTTCTAATTGATTTCTGCAATAGGTGGTACTCGGATCTATGTATGGATTTTTTTTCTAAGACGTTACAATTTACCCCCCTTAAAGAAAATTTTCATCCTCGAAATTTATACCTTCTCATACTCCTCGAGGATCTAAGGGTAGTTCTTTTTTACCTTAGCTTCAGTCTCCTAAGTAGCATCTTCGTCATTGTGATGCGTCCACAGTACCTTCATAAGTGGGATAACCTTGCTAAGCAATACCTGCTCCTTCCTATCCAAAATACGCGTTGGTTGCAGTTCGTATGTGGCATCCTCGCTCAACTACACCTGTTCCCAACTGATAATATGCGAAGGATCAGGAACGTACTTCTTCAACATGGACGCATGGAATACGTTATGCACACCTATAAGTGGTGTGGGCAAGGCAAGGTGATACACTACTGCCCCCACTCTATCAAGTATCTGAAATGGGCCAATGAATCTCGGTGTGAGCTTCCCTTTCTTACCAAACCGAAGGACGCCCTTCATTCGAGAAACCTTAAGGAATACATGGTCCCCAACTTCAACCTCAAGCGGTCATCGTCTCGTATCGGCGTAGCTCTTCTGCTTGCTCTATGCCGATAGCAATCGACACCTAATAATGTCAATTTTCTCTGAGGTCGCCTGAACCAACTCTCGGCCAATTAGAGTCTTCTCGCCCACTTCTGCCCAGCAATGCAGTGCTCTACACAGGCAACCATACAATGCCTCATAGGGAGCCATACCAATACTCGTCTGAAAGCTGTTGTTGTATGCGAACTCTGCATAAGGAAGACAGTCATCCCAACTGTCCTTGAAATCCAACACACAAGCTCGCAACATATCGTCTAGGACCCGATTTACACGTTTCATCTGCCCGTCTGTCTGCGGATGGAATGCGGTACTGAACTTCAACTTCACACCCATCACTTCCTGGATACGAGTCCAGAAGATAGATGTGAATCGCGTGTCTCAATCTGACACAATCTATGAGGAAACTCCATGCAGACATACAATCTCCTTGATGTACAATCTAGCCGACTCATCTGCAGAATTCGTAACTTTGATCGGTAGAAAATGAGCTGAATTCGTCAACCTATCAACGATCACCCAAATAGAGTCATCTCCCTTTCTCGTCTTAGGTAGTCCTGAAATAAAATCCATAGAAATGAAGTCCCACTTCCATTCAGCTATGGGCATGGGTTGAAGCAGTCTAGGAGGTTGGTGATGCTCTGCCTTGACCTGTTGGCACATGAGACAACGAGATACAAACTCAATAATGTGGACCTTTATATTGTCTCACCAGTACGATCTCTTCATGTTTTGATACATCTTCGTGCTACCTGGATGCATTGCAAGCCTCGAACTGTGGGCTGCCTCAAGAACCTCTTGTCTTAAGTCAGGGACGTCTGGGACGCATAGGCAACCTCGATAACGTAAGCCCCCATCCGTACCAACACTCCACTCTGAGTCCGCATCTATACCAACCCACTCTCTCATCTTCACCAAAAGCTCATCGTCTGCCTGAGCCTTAATGATCCTGCCATCAATGAGGGGTTGTACAAGAACATGTGAGAAAACTTCATACGGCTCCTCCACCGTGAGTTTCTGCTCAAAGTCTCACACAAACTTCACTATATCCCATTCTGCAATCATAAGAGGAGTCACAAACTCTATAGTCTTCTTGCAGCTCAATGCGTCTGCCACAAGGTTTGCCTTGCCCGGATGGTAGAAGACCTCGAACTTAAAGTCCTTCAAGGCTTCCATCCATCGACGCTGCTTCATATTCAAGTCTCATTATGAGAATATGTATCTAAGGCTCTTGTGGTTGCAAAAGAGCTCGAACTCCTCTCCGTAGAGGTAATATCTCCACAGCTTTAATGTGAAAATGACGGCTGCCAACTCTAGGTCGTGTGTAGGGTAATTCTCCTCGTGTTTCCTCAACTGTCTCGAGGCATAAGCAATCATCCTGTCTTTCTACATAAGGACACAACCCAGACCAACGCGAGGCGCGTCAGTATATGTAGTATACTTAACCCCTTGCTCCGGCAATACTAGCACAAGGGCAAATGTCAATTTGTCCTTCAGCTCCTAAAAAGCTGCTTCGGCCTTCTCACTCTAGGCAAACTTCAAGTCTTTTCATATCAACTGAGACAACAGTCTGGAAATCTTAGAAAAGTCTAGAATGAATCATCGATAGTAACCTGCCACACCAAGAAAACTCCTCACCTTAGTAACTGAACCAGGCTGCGTCCAATCCTAAACCGAGGCTACTTTGGTGAGGTCAACTGCTATACCTTCCTTGGACACCACATGTCCTAGAAACTTGACTTCTTCCTTCCAGAAATAGCATTTCTTATACTGCACAAAAAGCTGATTCACCCTGAGAGTATTCAATACCGCTCTTAGGTGCTCCTTGTGCTCTTCTCAACTCGTGGAGTATATCAAAATGTCATCGATAGAGACGATGAAGAATCAGAATAGAAACGGCTGAAAAACTCTGTTCATCAGATCCATGAACATGTCCGGAGCATTTGTGAGTCCAAACAACATCACAAGGAACTCGTAATGACCAAAGTTGGTCCTAAATGCAGTCTTCTACACGTCCTCATCCCTGACGCACAATTGATGATACCCAGACTACAAATCCATCTTCGAGAAATAGCGTGCCCCCTTCAACTGATCAAACAGATCATTAATCCTGGGCAAGGGATACTTGTTCTTCACTGTCACCTGATTCATCCTGCGATAATTAATACATAATCGCAAGGAACCATCTTTCTTCTTCACAAATAATACAGGCGCTCCCCAAAGTGACACACTCGGTCAAATAAAGCCTGCCTCTAATAATACATCAATCTGTCATAGAGGCATATGATATGTCGACAAGAAAATAGGTGTCGCACCGGGCACAAGGTCAATAGTAAAGTCGATCTCGCGTCAAGGAGGAATCCAAGGGATCTTTTCAAACACATCAGGAAAATCTTGAACCACTGGCATATCTCCCAACGTTGGATCATCAGAACTCTCTAACAAAGAAGCCTAGCTGCTAACTCAACAGGACCAACTGACCTGAACTGGAAATGTAAAGACCGTGCCCTCAGGTCCATAGGCTGTCACAACTCTGGCCTCGTAATCAATCTCTGCTCTCATCTTCATGAGTCAATCTATCTCGAAAATAACGTCATAGTGACACAGTGGGGCAACGATCAGGTTGACGACCATTGTCCTACTACCCAAATCTAATGAGAAAGACTAATAGGTCCATGTAATGTCGAAAAAAGTCCCCGTAGCTGTCGTGAGTCTCACTCCCTTCATAGGAGCCGTAACTAAACCTAGCTGCTTAACCGCAACATAAGAGATGATCAAAATAGTAGACCCAGTGTTCACCAAGAAGACAGGCATACCTTGGATATAAGCGGGAACCTCAAAAGATGTCGGTACTAAATCTACCTTAGGCACCTCAGCTATAAGCGCATGAACTCGAGCCTACCGTGGGTGATGTGGTGGAAGTACCATGGGCCATTGTGGTGGCCTGAAACGCGGTACGGGTGGCCTGAAAGAAGGATGAGCTGGTGTTGATCAAAGGGGTGGTGTTGATAAAACCTGAGGCATCGGACGGTTGATCCTCTAAGGCGGCGAGAAACCAGTCTCGCATCCTGGTGAAACAAGTCACCTCAGTGTGGCCTGGCTTCTTGCAGTAGTTGCACCACACATCAGGTCACCTCATAGGGGCAGGAGATACCATAAACCTCGGTGGTGAGTCTACACGAGGCCTCTTACAGAGGAAAGGCCTGCTCAGAAAGTCAAGTCGCGGCATGAGAACCATAGGTGCACGCATACGGCACAACCTGTCCCCATCCTGCTCAGCTCGCAGGGACATGCTCACCAACTTAGCATAAGAAGAGACGCTCGCACAACACATCTTCAATCGAATCTCATGCCGCAGACCCTCAGAAAAATGCCGCATCTGTAACGGCTGATCACTCTATCACCGACATCCCTCCCTGACGGAGGCGAAGGAACTCACTCTCCTTCTTATGTCGGTAAGTGATCGAAAAATACTTCTCATGGAACCGGGCCTCAAAAGCCTCCCACGTCCACTCAAAACCCTCCGCAACTATGCGGAGAACACTATCTCACCATAAACTGGCCTCGTTCTCAAACATGAAGGGGCAAGCTCGACCTGCTCTGCCTCAGAATATTGTAACAGCCTCAGCATCTTAGAGATACCGTCAATCCAATACTCGGCCTCCTCGGGTCTATGAGTACCTGCGAATGTGGGAAGTCGAAAGTGCTAAAATCGCTCAAATGTGCCGTTGACACTAGCGTTCTCAGCTGGATGTATAGGAGAGGCAGGTGGAGTCACCCCCATTGACTGAGTAAAGATACCAGCCCTGGAGGTCAAGAACTGTTGCTGCTGCTGCTGTTGTATCTGTTGCTGCTACATCAACAACATCATCTGCTCTAGCCTATCAGGAGGCAGAGCGGACTATGATGCATAAGGCGTCGACGCAGATGCACGGTTCTGCTCAAGAATTGAAGGTGTGACAGGAGGGACCATAGATGGTGTCACAGGAGTAGGCCCAGCAACTGGGCCAGAAGCCGACTGAGAATTTGGCATAAGATTAGAATGAGACGGGCCCGAATGGGGGTCCGTATAGCAATCACTCAGGGGAAGGGCCCCATCAAGCAACTCACCCAGAGAGAGATGGGTCGAAGTCCTTGAGCCCTTAGGTGGCATACCCTACATATAACAGTGGGTGCAACCAATGAGATTAAGCATTCACATAGTCCATCCACATAGCATTTACTTCACAAGCTAAAGAAACAACATGCATTTTATTTAACAAAATTGTCATAATACATGAAGTGCAGCATTACATGAATCGCAACGGAGAAAGATTGTGAGCAAAACAACTGAGTTTCAAACACTAAAACAACTACCAAACTACTATGCCAAGAAAGGTTACACATAAGAACAAGCAACAAATAAACAAATAACAACTACATATAGGACTATTCGTCAAAATCTAGCGATGGAGGAGGGGCACCCTTATCCTGCAAACAGCACATAATAGACTTCAAAGTGCGGGTTACTTTCTTAAACTTGTGCTTCACGAGGCCCCGCAGGTCGATAATATCCTGCCGTAGAGTGGCTTGACCCTCCTCAAGTCTGACTAATCGGGCTTCTCTATCAGCCCTATTAGGATCATGCTCCTAAGTCGTAGGAGGAGGACTCTCATCCGTATCCTGAGCCTCCTCTTCTTCTTTATCCTGCTCTTCTTCTTCTTCTATTTCGGCTCCACCTTCTTCATCACTCTCTTCCTCTTCACTTTCTGACTCATCCTCACTCTCCTCAAGTAGGGCTTGTCATTGCCGAGGCTCGATATCCATCTGATTGAGAGTAGTCTTGGTGATGTAATGGATTGGCCCTGCAATTCTGCCCCAAGTCTGTAGCTAAACTCAAGTGCAATCCTGCATATGAGTCAGCCGAACGGGAGAGATTCGTCCTTCTATTAAAACGTGTGATAAGGACTATCTATCCCAGGACATACGTAGGCACACAATGCTTCACTCGCTGCCCCACCTGATACAAGAAATCTACCATCAGGCACGTGCACTCACTGCGGTTGCTCCACCTGGGATAGACGTTGAACGTGCAGATGTGGTGAAGCAAGTGGAAGTCGTCCGTCATATTTGTTGCTAAGAGGCTTTTGTTAGGCTTTCATTCAACCAAACAACCATAAAGAAACCATGTGCGGTGATCTCTTTCACGAGCACTACTCAAATTCTTCTCACTTGCATGAACCTCGCCAAGTGGTACATTTAGAAGCTGAGATATCAAACCAACGTTGATTATGACCTCCCGATCTCTTCCAAATGGAATCTTAAACTGCAAAGGCTCTAATGTTGCTCTCGAATGTGGGCGTAGAAAGCTCAAACAATACCCACATTTGCACGGTGCTCACCCTCAAATATCGGACCCCACTTGGCTTCTACTAGGTGCTCGAACAACAAGAACTCTCCAAATAGCCGTACATCTACATGAGCTTCAAAGAGGACCCTGCGGCCTTTGTAAACACCATGAGATAACTCCACCAACAAGGACCTTCCTATGGGAGCATGGGGATCTAGATCCCACTTCATCTGCAACTCTTAAGTGGCGCTTGAACTCGCGGCGGCACCTCTTGGCCTCCTTGAACAGGTGGGGCGACTAGGCTCAGCTTCATCTACGGGAGATCTCTTCTTTCCCATGAAAGAGAGAATGGTGGAAATGGAAAATATGGACGTAACAAGCTCGAATAGGGCCATGGAAAATGAAAGAAATAAGAAGAATGTGATGGGTGATGGGGTTTCCACAAATTTGAGACTCAAAATAGGGATTTGAGTACTCAAATGGAAAGAAAAGAAAGGGAAATCAGTAATAAAGGTGGGTTTTGAGATGGGTAGAGAGAGGGTGCACGAAATTGGAAGAAGAAAGGGTTTGGAGAGGGATTTTTATAGAGTTTTGAGAAGTATTTTTGGAAAAGGAAAGCTTATAGGTGTGATTTGTGAAGGAAGGACGAGCTAGGAGGGGTTTTAATCAGCAAACCGTGGAGGAGTGGGCCACACTAGGCCCTAAGAGCGTCATCCCTAGTCGGCCCGCTGGGCGGTGAGGCCTCGCCAAACCGGCGAGGCCGCTGGACATCCCGGCGATGGTTCATCGGTGGGGCAAGGTCCTCCCCCCCCCCCCCCCCCCCCCCCTCTAAGTCCAAAAATGATGTGGGTCCCCCTAGAAATGCACCTATTGTGCCCCTACTTCGTTTCAACTCGTTCCGAGTCATTTCAAATCAAATCTGATACATATTCACATATTTTCAATTTTTAACAGTTGAAACGGGATGAAACACGATCTGAACCTGTCGATTAACGGTCTAGAAGTGGTTTAGGGTCGTTATGTGTGATCAGGAGGGTGCACGAACTCGATCTCTGCGATCATTTTCAATAAACTTTCGCCATTTAACAAAACTGGGAATCCTAAACTTGTTTCTAGATTTTTCTCGCACCCTCCTACGCTAAAGTGGCATCAGCGTGCATCGTGTGACCATAACCCAGGTCTAGTTTAATCCAAATCCTGCTCTGATACCAACTTGTAACGTCCTAAAATTTGGGGGTCAAGCATAACTCAACTCCTGAGTTCCAAAACATCACTTATGCAATATTTTTTATGATGGATGAATGTTGTCTATATTAGTGCATTAAACATGAAATAGGTTAAGCCAAATCAGCAAACATAATTTAGGGACAGTTAGAATACGCAAGAGAAAGTCTGAAATAAATATATAAACCAATACAATCTTCAAAATATGATTGCTCTGCCTGGTCAATAAGTACAAGTCATGTATCAAAATACATATATCAAAATGTGATAAACCACAAAAACATAGCCCTGAATCCCCGTTAATCAAGACATGGCTCACATGAACCCACCTGAGAACTGCAAGAAAGAGAATGCCTCCTCGTCCTCACCAAAATCCGGCTCCGCCTCACAGGCATCACCATCACCTGCAGCTAAGTCAGAATCTAGTTGGTGTTTAAGCACCATCGCAGAACGTGGGAGTGAGTGATCAACTCAGTGGAACTATACAGCAAAGGTTAACATGTTATCAATTCAATCAAGCAGTAATGATAAAGCAATACAATCAAACATGTCCTAGATACTCTTGTTAATGCAAGAATGATATGAGAAAATGATGCATGCCATCACGCAAACTCTCTCTTGCGACAGCATCTAACGATCGCGGCATGAATCACTACCACTATGCTCTACACCAATGCCAACGGCACATGTAGTGCGATGTTATGAACATGATTACCAAGTTCTTATTAGTCCTTTTCATATAACAGGATTAGAAAGCTAAGGCACCTCCCTTATATTAATTCCTAAACAATGATCCATTCTAGGGTCGTCAGTCCTAGTAAATCTCATACGATATTACTGTTCTAGGTCGCTATAAAGGGCTTGCTACCAATCAATACAGGCCTTGTATACCTTAGTTACTACAAAAAGACTCGTTGCCTGTCTGCAGTGTCAAGGTATGCTCGAGGTCACACAGAGGGGTCATCACCAATCAATGTAGGCCGACAGCATGAATATAGTGTCCCATACCACCATAATCGGCTCACAAGTTTAAGTTGCTCACTGATCACTACAAGGAGGCTCATCGCCCCAGCGTAGGCCAACAGCTTGACCACGGTGTCCCATACCACCATGTCCGTTCATGAGTCTTAGGGGATCGCGGTACCAAGGTTAATGGGATTTCACTGGTGAGTTTGGTACCTTAGATTCAAACAGTAGCGTCCAAACATGGTGAATATATATCAGTCAATCGGATTAATTGACGAGCTCAACTAGGACAAGCGCACGTTGAGTTGATCGACATGGAATGCATAAGCACTCCGTGTGGCCTAACCACTGTCGAACATCCCAAGTACGACTCGGATTCGTAGAACACATCCTGCATGGCGTAAATAACTCCAACCACTAGTTCGAGAATAATTACCGATTGCCTGGACTGTAATACAGTCCTAACTACGTAGAATCTCAATAATGGACATTTAAATCAAATCCTACATTCATATGAACAAGTTATGAAATATAACTTAAACATTGATACAGTACATGGAGGAAATCATACACATAGTTAAACATTTCATGGAGAAAATTATGCACTTAGTTAAACAGTTCATGGAGGAAATCATACACATAAGTAAGATAATTAAGATTCATATCTCAACACCCTTATAAATCACACTTTACTAAATACTAACTTATTCAGACATTTATACAAACACTTAGACTACACTATTCAACATACATCACGTATGTCGGCCATATTACATATTAGGAAAAATCCTTTTGCCAAGGAGTTATTGCATACATAACAACCATGTAACTACGAAAATTAATTATGGCAATCATAACATCAAATTCCTCACGCATACAAACATTTCAACAAACACATGAAATACTTTATTTACAACATAGGTTATACATATACGTAAAATAAAACAGATTGCGCATTTGACATGTGTAATAGTGTCCACATCAATAATAAATTATTATCTGACATTAAAAGTCTTGAAAACTATAACCTAAACGTATATAGTTTGCACCTTAAATCGAAAACACGTAATGGATATAATTTAGACAATAAGTCTTCGTCAACGACAGATAGGCAACCTAAATTATGAAATAGGTTAGCTACAATAACACTTAGACTATTCTAAGCTCCAAAACAGGTTAGGGTTTGATTGTCTTATCCAAGAATGGAAATAGAATCGACGGAATAATGATTCAGATGCGATGGATTTGGTGCGTAGAGAAATCAGGAAGAATCCCAAGACGAAACACCAACTTCTCACTCACTTTCTCTCTCTTTACTCTCTCTTATCTTAGCTAGGTTTTAGAATTCGTATGGAATATGTGAGAGAGGGTTTAAGGCCCTTATATAGGCTCAGGATTGACGAAAATAGTCCCAAGGCCAAGGTATACTTAGGTTATAACTAAATCGGGCTTATTCTGATCCAACGGAGTATTTTTGGAGGCCCTTTTAATGAATGCGATTGGACTTAAGCTCACTAATATTGGATCCTAAGCATGTTAAGTTTTCAGTCCGATCGGGTTTTCAGATCGACCATGGTGGACCAGTTTCAGTTCAATGGTCACCGAAACTCGATCAGGGCCACAAGTATTTTGACATGTGCGGGCCATCTTCCCTGATCCGAGGGTGAATTTGGGTTAGAAACCAACGGTCAGAATGCTTATAATCAGCGCACAAGCGACACGACCCAGATTACTTAAATTCATATTTAAGTTTATAAAAAACTTCACTTTCTCACACTCTTCACTCCGGACTCAAGAAAATAGTCCCAAGACGTCATCTGGACTTGATTTTCGAGGTGATTGTCAAGTCCAACTAGGCGGTTATAATTGTCTAAGTTCATCGCTATCGAACTTTCGACGTGCAGTCCAGGTCCGATACGAAGCTTCCGAATGCTCCCAAGAGCAACTGGGTTTAGAGTTTACTCCTAGATTTCAAGGTAATGTAGCGTTCTCATTTCTATAGGTTTTGGGTCTTGCAGATCGTATTTAAAGTTGTTGGTGATAATTTCATAGGTAATCTAGTTTAGAGCTAGTTAATTCTCGTTAAATTTCTAAAGGATTTGTATCTAAATAATTTCTGCTAGAGGTGGTACTCGGATCTATGTACGAATTTTTTTTCCAAGACGTTACACCATCACCGATAGTGTAAAGTATTTTTCTTCACTAACTCTCATTTTTCACCACTCTAAAATATCGAAGTCTAAATCCTTTTGCCTTACGATTGACTCTTTGAGATACAAGTCTAACTCTGATTCTTTCGTTTCATTGTATGTATCTTCTTGTGATAAGAAAGACATGTATTCATCGTCGAGCATAGTGTCATTGCTCATAGAAACAATATGAGTTCTAACTTCTTTATCACTTGGTGTGGACCGTGTGGTTGTGTATGTATTTTACAATTCTTCAATTGCATTACAAACCTTTGAGGTTTCAGTTATTGCCCTTTGATCAGAATAAATCTTCACAAAAATAAACTTAATATAGCTCATCTTGCACCGAGGATCAAGAATAATCAGTAAGGCCATTAACAAATGACATTCATCCTAATACTTATTGAACTTCATTTGCATACCAAGTGCCATAAGTTTCAGAAATTTTGGACATTCATTGATACTTTTTCTTAGAGCTTCATTTATTTTCTGAATAGATGGAAGAAACACATTTGTTGTGAGATACTTATTTCCAAAAAATATTTTCATACAGTAAAAAAAAACCTTGTGAAACTTGTGAACTTCTTTTGCTTTGCTCCAATCATCTTCAGTGAGCAACTAAAAATACGTTTTATCATACACTACATATTCAGAAAATGCAAGTTCTAATTCTATGGCTGAATCTAACATTTCAAAAGTCGAATTCCAACGTTTGATATATCTAGCTTCAACATTTTTTGATACTTCACATTCAAAAGTTAGACTATATCACTCCATATACTCAATCTTGAAGGTGAGCCCCTTATATATTTTATACTCTCCCTTATGTTCTCTATAGTAGGTTGATTTTTGCACCCATTCTTGTACAATTAGGTTTAGTAGGTGGGCACAACACTAAACCTGAAATGTTTTTTCCTCAAAAAATAAATTGTTGATTTTACGTAATAATGATATTACACTATTGTCTGCTGAAGCATTATCTAAAGTTATTGAAGAGATTTTATTTTCAATATCCTAATCTTATAAATAATTATAAATGCAATATGAAATAACCAAACTGATATGAGGATGTAACACCCTATACTTTTCAGTACCCGGGTATTGACAGGTAATCTAACTTATATAAACAAGGTCTAACTAAATTGAATGTCTACACGTCTTAGCCTAAACTTGAACATAAAAGACCGTTACGTCATCAAATAAATCTTGTATTAGAATTTCAATCACTTTGATGGATGGAGCAAACCATCCATTAGGTTTCTAGTTTCCTGTAAGGTGACCCACCATTTGGGCATACCACTGAGTCATCGAACTTCAAAAACTCTTGTTTAAAACCTATACAAACTGATTGAAATACCGGGTCCATACTCTTACCCGGGTGGTAAACTCCTTGGAGTTTCAACACCGGGTCAAGGGTTTGAGTACCCATGGTGGTGAAATCCCACAGTGTGCGTGTGTGGGGTGTGTGCACGTGTGACATGAGTGTGTGGAGGTGTGTGTGCGTGTGGAAAAAAAAAAAACCTATACAAACTAGGTGAGGAACCCTTATAGTGATTGAGAATCAGATCTGGCGATGGAGAGTGAATGGGGATCAATCTGACATACAAGATAACATTGGTCCAAAGAGCAAGCAATCCATCCATTGAATTCCAAGATGGATCATCACATTATCCCAAAAACTTATTTCAATCATCTCCTTAGACAAACCAAATTGTTAATCAAGCTTAGGAGCCACTTGTGATTAAATTTAGAATTTTAAATGGTTGATAAGACTATAAACCTTACCACTAGTGCCCATGTGGACAACCATTGGACTCCTAGAACACTCAATCTAAAAGTTAGGATTGATCCGAGTGTCGGATCGATGGTAATGAACACTCAAAGGCCATATTTTAGTGAATTTGACCCACCTAAGCCTTGGATCCATCTCACCATTGGATGAATACCTTGATAGGGTCGACAGAACTTGATGAATGGTGTGGATCTCTCAAATACATTGCAGTAGGCCCCACACGGAGTGGAGTGCATGCCAGGGACAATGCACCAGCTGTGTACCGAACCTGCCTGCTCAGTCAAACAAGTTCTAACCCCAGCCTTGCTGAGAAAGGGACGTGGATTGCGTCCTACCCCTGCCCGGACAGTAATCCGTCTGGGTAGGGTTCTGTGGGGCCCACTGTGAAGTAAGTATTTTATCCAAGCCGTTAAACGCTTTTCTCATATCATTGTAAGCTGTGAGCTAAACACTGAACAAGGTAAAGGCTCAAGTGGATCACAAAGTGGGGATTTAATGTCCACCATTAAAACCTTCTTGGGAGCTGGAGAAGTCTCAGATCAAGCTAATATTTGTTTTTTCATTTTATCTGCGTCTACATGACCTCATTAATAGGTTGGATGATAAAAAAAACATCACAGTGGCTTTTAGAAAGGTTTCAACGGTAAGTGTCATTATCACTGCAGCTTCCTCTGATGTGGGAGCTGTGGACCTACTACAATTTTATATACGTGCCTTAAAATGATCCGAGAAAAGCGATGAGCAGCGTGGATAAAACGCTTACATCACGGTGGCCCCACGGATCCCTGCCCAGACGGATTACCCGTCCGGGCGGGGGTAGGACGCAATCCGCGTCCCTGAGAAAGGATAGGCTTTCCCTCTTTTTCTCTCATTTTCCCGCCTACGTGCTGTTTGAAACTGGGCCGTCCATGCGTTAGATCGTTGGGCCATCATGACCGATCATCAAGACGATCGGGGCCGTCCATCGTGTGCGCCCCTCGAAAGTAACCTAAACCCAAGTGTTCACAAAACCCACGCACATGTGCACGCGTACAACAGTAGACATAACCAACATACAATGGAGACTGTGCTTTTAGCCGCACCTAAATCAGACCATGGAGACCTACATGGGCCACTTTGAGACAATCCAGACCGTTCATCAGGTAGAGGACTTCCTTTCGACCCTGACCACGCAGTCCGTACGCACCCAAGCACACGTGCATGAACATAGCGAATGAAGAGAATGAGGTACGCGCACGGTTAGAGATTTTCGGAAAGAGATCCTTTCTATTTCTCCTTGCCACGGGGGTACTCCGTGTGAGAGCCCTTCTCCGCAAATCCCGACCGCCCATGGTAGTCATCTCAGCCTTCCTTCCTGCGCTAAAATAGGGCAGGCAATCTCTCGCCAGAAGGAAAAGACTGCTGGAAGATTTCCATTTCCGGAAAACAGACTGGCGTGATCTAAGCCCTTCCGTGTCATGCGTTGGCACGAATCTCGCCCGTTAAAGGGCTTCTAGAAACCATGAAAACCCTGAAAGCTAGGCACATGAAAAGAAACCTTGAAATCAGCCGCATCTTTCAAGCTCCGAACCCACCGCCCAAATGAAGGCGGAGCTTTAAAACAACCCATCTGCAAGCTCCATACAGTCCTTATAGATGGTTCAGAAGAAAGAAAATGGAGGAATAAACCCCCGTTGAGAATATGCCATTAATGGCCATCTTCACCTCCACCGAGAAGCCGTCGGGCACTGGTGGTTTTTAGCATTGTCCGGCATCGTCCAGGAATATCTGGGAGAAGCATATGGAGAAATAAAGAGGGAGATAGGAAGAGAAAAGAGTGAGGAAGATAGGAAGAGATGGAGAGGGGGTGGGCATGCGTGGGTGCAACTGTTGCACCACGTTGGATCCGACCAGGGTTTGTTCGAACTCAAAGGCTTTTGCTGGATGTTCCCAGCAGTAGGAAGAGAGAAGAAAGAAGAAAGGGAGAAGAGAAGAAGGAGAAATAGTGAGAGAAAAGAGAGAGAGGAAGATGAGAGAGACGGGGAAAATCGAGTTAACTCGGTTCCAAACCGAGCCAACTGACCAAGTCAGCCTGCTGGTCAGTTGGCTGGGTCGAGTCCAGGGGCTGCTGAACCTCTCAACAAGAGAAGAAGAAGTAGGAGAGAGAGAATATAGGGGTGATGGTTGTGTTGAACCGAGTCAACTCGGCTCGAACCAAGTCAATAGGCGAGGTTCGTCTCCAAGCCACATCAAAGCACACCAACGCGAGTTGTTGGATCAACTGAGGTATGCCAACTTCCCATCTTCATACATTGGAATTGTTAAAAAATCAAATTACTCGTACTTTACTATTTTTAGGAGCTATTAATGGATGTTAATAATTCTAATACTTGGTTGTTCGTGGTAGATATTAACATTTGTTATTATTAATATTTTTCCTATAATGTCATTAGTAGATTATTTATGATAAGATTAGAGTTGATAGTATTGATTGATAATTATCACTTATCATTATTTCATTTCAAATATTGTTAGAAATTAATTGCATAGGTTAGATCTTAAACTCTAAAACCCTAAACCGAGGTAATCGAAACCCTATGTTGAGACCTCAACCATGATTGGCCATTGGTAGATTACTTATGCTCAAGTTAGTTAGGATAAACAGAATTGTAATTATCAAATAGTAGCAGTTTAAGTTATCACTCTCAAATATTACCCTTAATAGTAGTAGGTGCTAGTGATTATCGTCATTATAACTATTATTATTACTATGGTAGATACTCTTAATGTTAACAATTACTAAATTAACTTATTACCATTTCCATCATTATTAGGATTTGCAAATATCATGAATGCATGGCCAAAAGTAAATTATTTATTCTAATAATAGTTATTATGTTCAAGAAATTAAAATAATCTCATTGCTAAATACTGATGTATCTTTTTATCATAAATAACATACCACAATATTAATTACCACCATGATGATTATTAACTAATATTAACTATAACATTGGCATTAATAAATATTACTAAATTAACACTAAAATCAATTGCACACCAACTAAGGTCCAAACCCTAAGATCTAACCCTAAACCTTTACTCTAAGGTGAAACCCTAAAAATAAAGTAATTCAAACCCTAGACTATAACCTTAACCCTATGTAGTGTGTACAACTTGGATCTAATTATACAAATTTCTGATTTATGATAGGGATTGATTATAAGGAAACACACATTCTCTAGAAACACGGGTAGGCGGTTCAAAGTAAAAGGATTCTTCCTCTTAAGCTTTCCATTTTCTTATTAGCTTAAATTATGGTTTTATTTTAATTTATAAATGATATCTCCATTTTATAACCACATGTGTCAATTGTTCGAATTGAGTTGCTACATCACATGCTTAATGTGTATCCTGTATATTTAATTCATGCTATTAGATTACTTATGGATTGCTTCTAGGATTTAAACTTGTATATTAGTGGGAAACCCCCACTTATAAATGTACACTCATACTTAGGATGTAATTCAATTGACGGTGACTGCAATGGACCTTTGATCTAGTGGTTATTAAGTGGTGGTCTAGATGGATCATTGATGTGGGCCTACCATCCAGGATTGTTGTGTCTGAGTGGTTTTCAAGGATGGCCTTTTATTGAATGGTTTTGATACTCACCCTATGTGGCTTATTTTGATATTTGCCCTATGTGGTTTATTTTGATATTGACCCTACGTGAATTTGTTTTAGTGTTTTTTCTATATGGGTTCGATGTTTTATACTGTGCAACTATACAATGGTAAGCCCCATATATTGTAATATGATTGACCACTAGTCAACGGATTTTTATTAAACATCCTAAGGTGGTAGTCTCATGAGCCGGGGATGGTGGTGTGGGACTTATGCCCGAGCTATCGGCCTACGCTGGTGACGAGCCCCCTTAGTGACCTTGAGCTTATTTAAAACTAACTGATTGTAACTGTATTAATAATGGTTTGGCTAATCATGCATACATGGCACAGACTAGAGTCTATGTAACGCCCTGAAAAAATCCGTACTTGGACTCGAGTACCAACTCGACCAGAAATCGCGTAGGATTAATTCCTTTAGAAATTAAGTGTAAGTTAGCTAGCGCAACGCTAGAGTAGCTAGAAAATAGTCCCTGATCACTTTAAATACGTTCTACAAGACCCAAATTGAGTAGAACCAATGACTCTATAATACTCTATAACCTCGGATCAAACTCTAAACCTGTTTGTTCTCTGGACCTCTTTGAAACTTTGTATTGGATCTAGACCGCGCGTCGAAAGTCCGATAGCTACTATCTTAGACCGTTAGAACCGCCTAGCTGGACTTGACAATCATTTCAAAAATCAAGTCCAACCGACATTCGCAGGCCATTTCATTGAGCCTGGACTGAAGAGAGTGAGAATAGGGTTAGATTTGGAATTTGAAATTCAAATCTGGCACACGACTTGACGCGTCAGTATTAAGCGTTCTAACCTTCAGAATTCAGCCAAATTACACCCTCCGATCAGGAAAAATTTCTATTTCCTATCATGAGACTTGCAGGCCTGATCTACGTGCGGTGATCGCTGAACTGAAACTGGACTGCCACGGGCGATCTACGAACACTGCTGGACTAAAAACGGGATGTGAGAAACATCCGACAAGTACGAACTTATGTCCGATCACGTTCGGCCAGGGGACCACCAGAAATGGTCATTTGGACCGAAACAGCCCCGAATTGGATATACATCAAGTAAACTTTGTTCCCGAGCCTATTCCGGGCATTTTTGTGCTTATAAATGAGGTTGAAACCCTCACTCCTCTCTCCCATCTGAATTTAAGAAAAACCCTAGATTGGGAGAGAGAAAAGGTGAGAGTTTGTGAGAGAGAGTAGGAGAGGATTTTCCTGTTGTCGTGCCACCTGTTGCACGTGCTTTAGCAACACGCTCTAATCACTTGGCCAGTGATTTCTCCACATTTTTAGGTAAGAAAATACCCTAGAAAGTTGCTGATTTAGTGTTCCTTTCGTTCCATAGCATGTTAGCTGATAGATCTTGTAAATTAGGTTGTCTAGTCGCCGTAGACGAAGCGTATACGCTCCGTTCGAAACGATACGCTTCTAGGAGATAAGATGCGGATTTTAGACACTTTGATTGACTGTTTCCAATGCTTTCAATGTCATTTAATAGTAGATTATCGACGGCAATGCCGTTTGACATGTATAACATGTTGTCCGTTTCCTGTTTCGTGAGCAGACGAAGAATATGAGATTTAGGGCATTTTATTCATTTGTAGGAAATACTGTTTTCATCCATAATTTACTGATGTGATTAACATGGCTTCTTGTCGCATTAGAATGTTAGGAATACGTGCATAATTAGTTTGGTGAAGAGATTTGCCTAAATGCGCACCTTGAGTCGACATACTATATGTAGACTTAAGTGTGTAGTGTAAGTGTTTGTATAAATGCTTGTATTAGTATGTATTGAATTAAATGGTGTTATGAATTAGTTTGAGATTGATTTCTCAATTAATATGCTGATGTAAATGATTTCCTACATGTTTGCTATATGCATGATTTCATTATATGTATGAAATGCATGTGCTTAATGATTTACTTAAGTTATATGTTATAACATGTGTTAACATGCTCACATGGTTAAATTTCATTTCCATTACTCTTACACGATTGCTGATGTGGATTTATGATTGTTTGGGACTATACCTAGTCCAGGCAGTCGGCAACTGAGTAAATTCGTGGTTGGCTTATCTTTGTCACGAACGACGCGTCGATGAACGCGAGTCGTGTTCAGGAGTTAGCGGCAGTGGTTAGGCCACACGAGGTGTTTTATGCACTTCATATCGTTTAACTTGAGATGTGATCGTGCTAGTCGAGCCTGTCAAGTAACCCGACTGGCCGTTGTATGTTCACCCTGTATGAGTCATAACTGCTTGAACTTAGGGTACTGAACTTACCATTGTAAACCCTGTTAACTATGGTACCTTGATCCACGAAGACTCATGAACCGGGCATGGTGGTATGGGACACCGTGGTCGAGCTGTCGGCCTACGCTGGGACCACAACCTCTCCGTAGTGACCAGTGAGAACTTATGTCTCATGAGCAGATTATGGTGGTATGGGACACTATATTCTTGCTGTCGGCCTACACTGATCAGGCGACGAGTCCTTTGTAGTGACCGCGAGCGTATTCTGAGTCTACGGGAGGCGACAACCCTTCAGTAGCAGTGAGAGTACAGTAGGCCTATATTGATAAGATGATGGGGGAGCGGTGCAACGAGTGCGAGCAACAGCCCTGACAGCCCTTGCAGCGACCTACAAAATATACATCGTATGAGATTACTAGGAGTGACGACCCTAGACAGGATCTGTGTTGGGATTGATATAAGGGAAGTACCTTAGTTTTCCAATCCTGCTGTTTGAATGGACTAATAACAACTCAGAAATCATATCACCATAACATTACATGTGCCTGGAAGATGTGGAGCACTTGAGGGACGATTGCATGCCGCGGTCGTAAGATGGTGCCGTATGAGGGAGATCGTCGGTGAGGACATACATCACGTCATGTCATATTGCAATAACAACAGTATTAGGAATGTCTGATTTATTGCTTTACTATTATCGCATGATTGATTTGAGAACATGTAAATCCTTGCTCTATTATTCCATTGAGTTAGCTACTTATTCCCACGTTACGGGATGGTGTTTGCAGCACCCACCAGACCCTGTCTTAGATGCAGGTGATGCAGAGATCCAGGAGGCAGAGCCGGACTATGATGAGGACCAGGACAAGTTCTCATACATGCAGTACCACGACGACTTTGCTTAGGTGACCTGGGTTGACGGGACTCCTCAGTGGGACTATTTTGGACATTTATTTCTGTTATTTACATGTATATGAGACTCAGAGATGTATTCATACTTTAGTGACAATCGAGATCTATTTTATTTTCCATACAGTGATATATATATTCTTTAGTCTTCCGCTTGCTTTTATCACTGGATCTGGAGTATGAATTGCAGTTTTGGTATACTTTTACTCATGTGAATGCTTTAACTCAGACAGCATTGAATCATAATCATTTTTGTTGCATAAGTGACGGTCTGGAACTTGGGAGTTGAGTTTATACACGACCCCCTGATTTTCAGGGTGTTACAGTCTATCTCTAACGTACATGATGTACGATAGACAGTCGTTACGCCGCACTTAGTATGCTTCACTGACAACTAGCCTCTATCCGACTGGATATTTTTCTCAGGACAATGATTACATGGGTGACGAGCCCAATTTCCACATAGATGTGCATCCCCAGAGCGATGATTGCATTCATGCATCCACACATCTAATAAGACCTGTATCATGTATTGTTTTGTATGTTTTATTTTATGACTATGCTCACCTAATGCGACAGTGTATAATCTTGAGAAAAATTTACTCTAAGTTGGCTACTCATCCATCAATTATATAACCGTACAGGTAGCATAGGTGGCTCAGATGATGTATATGTTCAGACTTAATGAGGAATAGTATATAAGTGCCATGGACGCACGACCGTATTGCCAAGATGAGCTGCGCAGTCTTGTGGCTTAAATTTTTATGTGCATTTGGTTATCTCACATGTGTAATTGTGAAATTTATGTATTTGTTATTTCATAGATATTTGTTTGTATAAGTCATTATGGGCAATCTCTTGTATATTCTAAATAAAATATAAATTTTCCTTTATATTGATTTGTCCATTCTACGCTAACTGCTACTCTGAATGAAAAAAATATATATAAATAAATAAATGTGAAATTTTGGCTCTCAATAAGTTAACACTCGAGTTTTTGGGAGATGGGTCATATACTCAAGTCCTGAAAAGTTGAGGCATTATAGAGGAGGTGGAAGGTGGCAGAAGTTCAATATTCTCTTTGATAGTTTTCAATCTTCATCAATACAGTGTGCGGTCAATGAAATGCATTCCTTTTTTAATTAGACACCATCCACAAATTAGAAGTCAAACTTACTCTTGGGAGTAAAGCTAAAAATGCTTTCAGTTTCATTTTCTCACTTATGCACATCTTTATGCACTCCCTCTTCATAGTAACGTGGGAGGCCTTCTCAACATGAGGATTAAGGAATTTACTATATCCCATGAAAACTTTGCTCTCTATCATTCTAAATAGTTTTTTTTTATTAATGATCACGTACAAGTCTTGCATATCACTCTTTTAGCTTATTTTTTAAAAATTTATAAGTGAAAAGTTTACCTTGAGATACATCTCTGTTAGACTTGCTAAATGATAACAATTGTTGTCTTGGAATTGAAATTTTTGGTCTCTTTGAATAATTTTTCTTATGTCTGTTTAAATGAGTAGTTGACCTCCCATATATTTTTACTGTATAGTTCTTTGCAGTGCATACATTTGATCTTAAGCACATCATTAAGTAGAATTTCTTCAAAATCATCCCACACAGCTGACTTTTTCTTTGTTTTACTTATAGTTGTAGTTAAAGACCCCTCTTTCTAAACAATAAGAGAAAATGTAGTCAACACGCCGCACCAAGGGTAGTTGGGACTTGCTCCTCACTAGCCATTTATAAATATAATGATAAACATGAAACTAACTTTTAGGTACTTATTAATACAAGTGAAATGTATATAAATGTCCTCTATTTTTTTATAAATTTTTTTTTTAGAGTCTCCTAAGTATCTAAACCAGTCAGTTACCCATTCAATTTTGAATAAATTGTAATGTTTTCAATTTTAAATTTAAATGGCACGCCAAAATTTTGGCAGCATCTCCCCTTATATCTGTAAAATATATTAACCTTGTATTTTGATTCTCACCTCAACTATCCATATAAAGTGTGGATATTTGATGAGGAAATATATGCAACAAATATATTCAGAAAGAATATGATAGACGAACCAAAACAAACATATGCGTTTAAATTAAAATAAATAAAAATATTCTTATCTATTCAACATTGAATTGTAAAAAACGGACAGTTTGAAAATTTTTATGCATAAAAAAATACACTAAATCTATATATGGTAACATAGAAATTCTCAAATGTACAACTGATTATCTTATACTACAACAATAAAGTATTTTAAAAAAATAATGCTATTGATTAAACAATAAGAAATTAACAATAATAATAATGTTAACAAAATTAATAATAACAATAACATTAATATCAATATTAAATTAATTTAATTTATCATTAATATTGACAATAATAATTAACAATAACAAAAAAACTAATACTAACATTAACATTACTTTAATGGAGAATTGGTGAACATTTAAAATTAAATAATTGTAAATGATAACTAACAATAATATTAAGTTATATGATTACCAATCTAACATTAATTTAATATATATATATATATATATATATATATATATATATATATATATATATATATATATATATATATATATATAAAATTTATATTATATTTATACAATATGCATCATGTATCCACCACCCATCCAATTATCCATCACATCCATGATCCATCCATCTGATCCATCCATGATTTAACCCATTACCCATCCATCCCTACTAAGTATCATCCATCCAAGTCCAACCATTCAACCAATCATCCATCCATCTATCCATCTATCCCATCCATCCAACTATCAAACCATCCAACCAATCATCCGTCCATCTATATATTTATGTACAATATATAAATATAATATAGGGTTTACTATTTACTATTTTTATTTAATAAATAATATATAATATATTTTAAAACTAATATATATATATATATATATATATATATATATATATATATATATATATATATATATAGGTGACTAGGTTCAACTGCTTATCAGCGAGCAAGGCAGGGCAACAACCGAATTGGTAGCAGGGGCAGGGCGAGCAGGCGAGCAACAAAGACAAGCGAGCAAGGCAGAGCAGGGATCACTGGATAGCAGGGTAGAGAGATGGCCGGACTGGCGGCAGGGGTAGAGCGAGCAATAGAGACGGGCAAGTAGGGCAAGGACTAGCGAGGATGGGTAGGGCAACGACGGCGAGCGAGCACCGAACTGGCTGGTTGAGAGAGAGAGAGAGAGAGAGAGAGAGAGAGAGAGAGAGAGAGAGAGAGAACTCGGGTGGCTGGCGGGCGGGTTGGGTTGTGAGAAAGAGGGGTAGGTGGGTTTAAGGTTAAAAATTTTAATTTTTATAGTACTTGACCGAGTCGAGCCAAGTCAAACAAAGTCGAGACGAGTTTGAGTTATATATCGATTTGATTTGAGTCGAGCTTGGGCCCGCTTGAACTCGGCTCGAAATATTTTCGAGCTCAAAAATTTAGCTTAACTTAGCTTGAACTTAGTTTCGAACCAAGTCGAATCGAGCTTTTTTGAGCCGAGTCGAGCGAGTTAACCGAGCTAACTTGGTTCGTTTACAACTCTAATTGATGGAGCTAGGATCATCCAATACGCTTGATGTTTGCATTATGGCCCATGAAGAATGATCAAACAGGATGGATGGTCCAAACTAATAGATTGGAGTCTGACCTTTCCTCCAGGGCTTTCATCAATTGTTCACACAAAGGATTGAAAATTTTACTCCGAGTTGATAAGAGAAGATCCAGTTTGACACGAGTCTTGCCCTGACTCAGCTGAGCTGGGTCGATTAACCCCAAATGAGTCATATTCCTCGGTGTTAGACTCATAAGAGTTTCAACACATCTATTTTGGTGAAATCACACTGTGGTGTAAGTGCATGGGTGGGTGTGGAGTGTTGAGTACGTAATCTACCAAAAAAAAAAAAAAAAGAAAAAAAAACCAATACTAGACAAGTCAATGCAGTAGCTGAGTCTTAAATTCATGATTGCCACTAGCCCGGGTTATAGGCCAGTTTAAATTTTGGTTAGTCTCGGTTGATCCTGGCCCACAACTAAGATTAACAGTTTCAGCAAATCATTCCATTTATTAGACTAAACCGCCAATGGCCTCCCATCATATACATATTAGCTTCCCAAAACCACCATCAAGTGGGCCCACTATGGTTAGACTTGCACAACGATCCAAAATTCAAAGGAGCCGATCAAATGACCCATATCCATTTAATCATTTTCAAACATTCTTTTGCATCCATTTCAAGGCTAGTCATGGTACAATTTTGAAAATTTGTGGACCGTCGACATTACGTCCCATCTCAATCAAGGACACAGTAAGAGATTGCTGAAAGAGGTAAGATGGAACTCTTAAAGAAGATTTATCAAATCGCCCGAATATGGACCTTGTGAGAAGGACAATCACAAACAGCAATACCATTGCTTTGGGTTGTCTACTCACGTACCAATATTAGAGAGCATCCACACGTGATAATGAACCTGTTAGAAATTGAGGACCACAGAATATAAAAAACCCTTCAGGAAAAAGAAAGCTTGACAAAGCAAAAGCTATGCATTTTTCTTCCTTTTCCTTTTCGCTTTGCATTGTACCGGCATTTACATTGCACTAACAAAGGTACGTGTGAGAACACGATTCTTTATATGTCAAATCACAAATCAATACAGATAGGGATGGAAGAGCTGCTTCCATCCACGCGTGTCAATGTCACTCCCGTTTGAGAGATCCAGGCCGTTCATTGGGAGGGGCCAAACTATGAACATTGCCTTGGTCCAAAAATAGCCTGGTTCGGTCTTGTAGGCGGATGGTGTTTGATTAGAAAGAAAATGATGAATGGTCTATATTTTTTGGTGTGTTGGGTCCTTGAGACCATTGATCTGTTGTCCCCCGTAATGGGACAATCCTGAACCTTCAATGGGTTGCAATCTGTCCACATCCAGCAGAAAATGGCCAAAGATAAGATGACAAGGACGGTCATGATCTATTCATGTTGGCCCATGAGATCAACAGCGTAGATCACCAAAGCTAGGACCCACTTGTAAGAAGAACCAAAATTTCCTTCTGACCCCTACCTATGGGGAGTCCTTGTAGGTGGAAGCTAGTGGGGCCCGCCGTGATGTCCGTGTGACATCCATTCCGTCCATCAGTCTCGGCTGAGCCCGAAAATGATTGGATCCATAACTCAAGTCGGCCATGGCACAGGAAAAGGTGGGGATTGGACACTCACCATTGAAACTTTCATGAGTTCCACAGAAGTTTTGGTACAGGCTGATATTTGTGGCTGTACGTATGTTTGTTTATCGTGATGGGGAGTAACCTTATGAACGGTTCTGATGGCATATAAACATCACGGTGGGCCATGGAAGGTTTCAATGACAGGTGATTTTATCCCAACTTTTTTGTCTGATGTGGCTCATTTAATTATTTGATTTGCCTCATTTTTTTCCATATGGTCTAAGATGAAGTGGAGGGACTGATGGACAGAATGGATGTCTCATGAACATCATGGTGGGCCAAGAACTCATGGCCTGAGGATAATATGCATATCCTCAGTCCGAGGATTTTACAATTTATCCTATTTAAGGAGACACCGAGGAGAAACAAACACCACCCTGACCGTGCATTCGCTTTCACAAGTTGAGAGAACGTTCTCAACTTCACAGCTTATCAATGGCCAGATCAATGGTTGCAAGGTCAAAGATGTTGCTTCTTCGGTAACTACATTCTGCTCCGTTGATTAATTACACCAAAATCACACCATCGGATGTTTCAATAGCTGCCTTGTTATTAGCGGCATCCTCATGTATTGATTGATCGAGCACAGCTGCCACCGCTAGCCTTCGATCAAGATTGGATTATTGTGAAAACTGTATGGTGGTTCATTTCCGTATGCAAGATCGGGACCGTTCATCAGGCTATCCCCGCCCTGAAAATTGCATGTCTCGGAACAATGCTTATATGAGCATCAGGTGACAGCAATTATACATGGAATCTGGATGGTTAATTGCATTTGCCACCCACCTGATTATCATATCAGCCTTATGTATTTTTAGAATGCTATCTAACCCATTGGGGCAGCGTGATGAATGGCTCTGATCTCGCATAGGTGTCCTCTTTCCCACAGGTGAGGCCACTGCACTTTCGAAGTTTGCACAGTTCTTTTGGGCTCATTTTCGGTATGCACCATGCACCAAGAATCAGTGCGCACATCTCTCACCGTTGAAAGGTGTATTCGAGAATCCAGTACGAATTTCATGTCGGAAATGAGGGCGGCGGAAGATATGGACTCGAAATCTGTAGTGATCCCTCCAGTGGCCACATCGTTACTGGTCGATGCTGAAAAAGTTCTGTAATCCCCACCATGATTTGTGTATTTTATACACCTAGGTGGTCCATTTATTTTGCCAACTCAGTTTAGGTAGCCACACCATAAGAAACAACTGTTATTGAATGACCACTATTAAAAACTTTTCGAGAGTCACAAAATTTTGAATAAGTTAATATATATATATATATATATATATATATATATATATATATATATATATATATATATATATATATATATATTCCTGTATCCAAGTCTGTGACTTAATTTAGAGATTGGATGAAAAATAAGCATTTCAGTTGACTTTAAAAAGTTTTTAATAGTGCGCGTGTGGTCACTACTATTTCCTGTGGTGTAGTTTACTTGAGATTGGATCTATTTATTTATTTATTTATTTGTTCTTTTCTTATTCTTGTTCTTTTTTTTTTTTTTTTGATGGATTATGGATAAAATACATACATCATGGTAGGGCTCATTGAGCTTTTCCAACACCGACTAGTATAGAGGCTTGTGAAAGGCTTTCCGTGAACCTTCCTTGCCACTGGAAGCTAGATGAGGCCCACCATGATTAGAGCTATACATTGAGGTGAGTCAAGCCATGTTATGCCAAGCTTAGTTCAACTCGACTCGCCCTTCGATTTCAAAATGCTAGCTCGCCTTGGCCGGTAGTTGAATCTGACTCGAGCTTAGATCGAATCGAGGCGAACAAGCTAGTTGAGTGGAGGCAAGTTATCCTTTGTAACAATTAAAAGCCTAAAAATAATATACCACTGATACATATAATTTAAAGAGTAATAATTTTAAAAGTGTAATTCATCGACATTTTAAAAACTTATGTTTAACAAAATATAACAAATATTAAACTAGTAATTTAAAAGTATAATCCATACAATCGAGTCGAGGTCAAGTTGAGTTGAAATTTGAGCTGAGCCAAGCTGTACTACCTGCTGCATGATCTCGGCTCAATTTTTTAACAAGTTGAGTCAAACAGGCCTTGACCCATTCCAAATCCTCCTTTTGGGTTGAGACGATCCGAGCTAAATCAAGTTGAGTTGAGCGAGCTTTGCAAGCTACCTCAGCTTATATACAACTCTTACCATGATGTTTTTGAGCCTCATCCAACCATTTTGTTAAATCGTGTTAAGGCATAGGCCCAAAATTAAGGCAAATCTTAAAATTCAAGTGAGTCACGTGACATGGAGAAAACATCGATGTTCAAACATTCGTGAGGCTGCTGAAGTTTTTTATCAGGCTAATATTTTTGTGTTTTCAAAAAATCACAATAGTAATGAGCTCATGAATGGTACATATGGTATATAAACGCAAGGTGGACCAAGGAGAGGTTCCAACGCTAGGCATTTCCCTACCTACTTTTTCCTGTTACGGGGCTCTTCACTTGAGTTTTGGACCTGCTTCATTTTGGGCCCATCTCCTAACATCGTCTGACAAAATGGATGGACGGGGTGGATCTCTCACAAACATGACCGTGGGCCGACCTAGCTTCCGGTCGAAGGAAGTTCTGCGAAAGGCTTTCGCAGGCAATCCTCGACCGACCAGTACCTACGACGTCCTCGAGAGGTCACCATCGAATCCGAGTAAGGAAGGTACGTGCGCATGTGCGCGTGGGCTTTTCTTGGGTTTATTCCCCTCTCTATGAAATTGTTCTAAACAATCTCAAACTAGTGGAGAACTGATCACCTGCAAGCGACCGCACGTGACTTCTTGTCACGCAGGCCTATCTTCTCCACTAACATGCCATTTTTTCGGACATCAGAGACATGAAAACGTTAGACCAGACCATGAAGATTAGCCACATCTAAAATAAGGGTGATCCACTCATTTGGTGGGCCACAACCCTATGATGGGACAAACCATCGGTTGTTATGTTTTTGATAGATGATCTTCGTGGTGGCTCTACTATTTACAAGGTATGAGTTTCACTGCACATATGGCAAGTTGGCCAGAAAAATAGGCCTGCATGGGGAGTTAGGGTGCAGTCGCCTGTAGGTGATCAGTTCTCGTACTGATGAACTGCTGAATTGATGATTACGCAACCATTTTGATTATAACATTGAAAAGACTTCAACTGAATATATTGAGTTTTGTAGGGAAACCAAACGGGGCCAATGCTGTCTTAACAACCTTGTTGGGGTGGACCAGGAGAGGTTGAAAGATCAACTAGAGAAGAGGATCAAGCCCTCATGGTGGGTCCCGCACCCAAGGTCTGGGATCTACTACCCAATGGGCCATGAACGGGTGATGGATGACGTTCCCGAAGGCGCCGCTCATTCAGATCTAACTTACTGGCTTAGAGGATCTGAAGGGGTTGACGAACCGTCAAATGACCCTTCATTCGATGGTCAGTGATCGCCCGTCACTTGATCTGCATTGATCAATGCGATTCTACGGTTGAAAACACTTATTGGACTTTAATGTTAGTGATGAATAGAATACAGCACATATTATCCATAATCTCATTGGCTGAACTTGTGTATTTGATTGCATGCATGTGTCATGTTGCCATGGTTTTATATTGAATATATCATGGACTGGCAATGGATTATGCTGACCGCTTAGCAATCGGTCCAAGCTGAGTTTATCAGGTTTTAGGTGGGTTCGGATCAAGAGAAATGCAGCCTATTTAAGCAAACTGGTGGGGCTCAGGTTGGCACCCAACCCTCAATTGACGACTCAGATTCGGTCTGAAATTATCCAGTTCTATAGAATGAGTCCAATTTGCTTCCAACTCGGGCGAGTCACGACTCAACTTGGACTGCATGAGTCAGGGTGAGTCGTCTAAAAACCATGAATGCCACTGGCACCATGGTTTTAATACTCGAACAAGTCCAATTCAAGTTGACTCGGATTCTGAAGCACCTGATCTGGTTCTATACCATGACTCACAGCATGACTCGACTGGGACCCAAATGATCCAAGAGGAGTCAGGCAAAACCATGAGCCTGATCAATTGCAAAATCTGCATGTATGCCGCTGGCACTATGGCTTTACTGCTTGGATGAGTTGGATCTGAGTCACCTCAGATTCTGTACTACACAATATGGTTCAATACCACGACTTATCCTCCCAAGTCACCCCTGACTCAGACGAGTTGATCTGTTTCAGCCCTGACTCAACTCAGGGCTGAACGAGTCGAGTCCGAGTCCTTTAACCGTGGCCGTCAATGCGGTGCAACGTTAACTGTATATTTTATTTAAGTGCCTGTGCAGATTAGATGGTATTAGAGTGAATTGCATGGATTTCAAAGTAATTATAACTGTGTCAATTGATTGGTGCACGATCTATGGGATTGCTATATCTGGTCTGTTTGGCATGCCCGGTCAAACCCGGGATTAAACCTTCCAATCCCTTTCAATCCCTTGAACCAAACACGTCTTGGACAATTTTGAAGGGTAATAGGTGGATTGGATGGGATTTAAGGGCATGTTTGGGCAGTGGGATTAGAAGATATTAGGTGGGATGGGATCCATCTAGTCCCGTGCCAATTCCACTCCACGTTTGGGAAGAATGGAAAAGCTTGGAATTAGATTAGATGGAATTGCATTGGGTCCCATGCTAATTTCACTCAATGTTAGCAAGTTGTGTAGGTCCCACCATGATGTGTGGGCTATATCCACACCGTCCACACATTTTTTTGAGATTATTTTAGAGCATGGGCCAAAAAATCAAGTAAATCTAAAGCTCAAGTGGACCCCACCATAGAAAGCAACAGGGATTGAATACTTACAGTTGAAAACTTCTTTAGGGCCACATAAGTTTTGGATCTACCTCATTTTTAGGCCCATGCCATAAAATGAGGTTACTAAACAAATAAACGGTTTAGATATAACACGTGTTTTATTCTTAGTAATTTCAAATGATGGTGTGTATATCCATTTATTGTACCACCGTATTACCTACAAAGCATGACATTAATCTTATCCTATGGCAACGGGGGACAATCCCCTGCTATGGGTAATAATTATGTTTTTTCAATCCCATCCCACCTAATCCCTTTTAATCCCACCGCCCAAACATGCCCTAAAGGTAATGATGGTGTAACATTCCGAAAATCGGGGGTCGAGTAGAAACCCAACTCTCGAGTTTCAAAACGTTACTTATACAACATAGATAATGATGAATGCATGTTGTCTGTAGAATGACATTAAACAAGATTGAGACTAAGCCAAAACAGCATATCATACTCCAGAGACAGTTAAATTACTTAAGCGAAAGACTGTGATAAAAATATAAAATGTATAATTGATTGTAAGTCTCCAGAGTGTGAACATGTTACCAGGTTAACTAAGTGCATGTATACTCCAAAAATGAACAAAAAGAATATACATGAGTGTAAATAAAAGGCAAAATACCAAGTGTATTGGCATCTAATGAATAACCCTGTAACCCGTCGATTAGAACCTGCATATAGGAGGAATCCTCCTCAACAGGCTCTGCTTCGCAAGCATCACCATCATCTGAAACTAAAAAAATAGAGACTAGTTGGTGTTGTAAACACCGTCCTGTAATGTGGGAGTGAGTACCTAACTCAGTGGAAACTATACAGCAGAGGTTAACATGTTATCAATTCAATCAAGCAGTAATGATAAAGCAGTACAATCAAACATGTCCTAGATACTCTTGTTAATGCAAGGATGATATGAAGAATGATGCATGCCCTCACCACAAACTCCCTCATGCGACATCATCTAACGATCGCGGCATGAATCACTACCACTGTACCATCACACCAACGCCAATGGCACATGCAGTGCGATGTCATGAGAATGATTACCAAGTTCTTATTAGTGCTTTTCATACAGCAGGATTGGGAAGCTAAGACACCTCCCTTGTATCATTTTTCAATGTTGATCCATTCTAGGGTCGTCAGTCCTAGGAATCTCAGACGATGTTATGGTTCTAGGTCGCTGCAAGGGCTGTCAGGGCTGTTGCGCGCAATCGTTATTCCTTTCCCCCATCACCTTATCAATACAGGCCTATTTATATCCTTAAGACTGCATTATGACTCGTCGCCCCCATGCGGTGTCAGGATAAACTCAAGGTCACTACAGAGGGCTGTCAGGGCTGTTGCGCGCAATCGTTGCTCTACTCTCCATCACCAAACAGTGTAGGCCGACAACAAGAATATAGTGTCCTATACCACCATAATCTACTCAGAGTAGGGTGCTCACTGGTCACTACGGGGAGGTTTTTGGCCCCAGTGTAGGCCGATAGCTCGACCACGGTGTCCCATACCACCATGCCCGGCTCATGAGTCTTAGGAGATCTTGGTACCATGGTTAACGGGAGTTTCACCGGTAAGCTCAGTGCCTTAGATTCAAACAGTGGCGACCAAACATGGTGAACAAGCATCGGTCAATCGGGTTAGTTGATAAGCTTAACTAAGCCAATCGCACGTTGAGTTGAACGACATGGAATGCATAAGCACTCCGTGTGACTTAACCACTGCCGAACATCCCAAGCACGATTCAGATTCGCTAAACTCATCCTACGTGGCGAATAACCTCAACTACCATTTGGAGTACGGTTACCGATTGCCTGGACTATAGACAATCACATACAAATTCCATAACAGGTATATGAGGCATATCCTACAATCATGTGGACATTCATGAAGTATAAGTTAAATGTAAATACAGTACATGGAGGAAATCATACGCACATGTAATATGATTCATCTAGGTTAATCAATCCATGGAGGAAACCATACACACAATTAACATAGATACTATGCGTTACATGATTCATGAAGGAAATCATACATGTCATTAGAGTGGTTGAGAATCCTATCTCAACATCCATTTAAAGAACAATTTACAAGTATTTATTCATATAGACATATTTACAAACACTTAGCATACACCTAATATCATACATGGTATGTATTAGTTAACATACGTATTAGGGCGAATCCTTTTGTAAAAGGGTTATTGCCTATACAACAACTATATATCCATGACAGTTAGTCATGGCTAGCACGAAAGCGAATTCCATACTCATTCAGTCATTCATACAAACACTTAGAATACATACATTATCATACATGTGTATGTTGGTTATACATGTATTAGGCCAAATCCTTTCACTAGGGAGTTGCCCCATATACCACTTGCATATACCCATGACGGATAATCATGGCATGCATGAATCCAGGTTCCGAATTCGTTTAGACATTTTCACAAACATGTGGGCTACACACTTTAACATATACAGCGTATATTGGCCGTGGCATGATTTAGGGCAAGTCCTTTCGCTAAGGAGTTGTCACACATGCAACAAGCACATATACATGGTAAATAATCATATTGAATATAAATCCAAATTCTATATATATGGGGTATTTTCTACAAATACGAGGAATAGAATATATTCAACATAATCAACGTATAACTGAAAAATGAAACGGATAGCACTTTATACATGTGAAATAGCATCCTAAGCAAGAATAAATCATTACTTAACATTGAAAGTCTTTAAAACCATAACCTAAACGCATATAGTCCACACCTTAAACTAGATTTTGCGAAACGGAGTTGATTCAGACGATAAGTCTTCATCAACGGCTCAACGGCAACCTATACTATGAAATAGGTTAGCTACATCATCACTTATGCTATTTGGAACTCTAGAACAGGTTAGGGTTATGATTTCTTACCTAAGAGCAGAGTTGGAAGCACCGAAATGCGGTGCAGAAGCGGTGTTGAAGTACAAGGAGTAGCAGAGAAGAATCCATGTAAGAAAAACTCCATCTTCTCCCCCACTTTCTCTCTCTCTCTCTCTCTCTCTCTCTCTCTCTCTCTCTTTTCTAGGGCTTAGGAAATTCGTATGGAATGAGAGAGTAAGGGTTTAAGCCATTTTTATAAGTCCAAAAGCGATGAAAATGGCCTTATGGCCAAGGTATACTTATTTTATAACCAAAGTGGGCTTGTTCTGATCCAACGGAGCACTTCTGGCAGCCCCTTTTCTGCGTGCAGTCGGACTAAAGCTTCCTGAAGTTGGATCTATGTCAGGCAGAGTTTTTAGTCCGATCGGATTTCCAGATCGCCTGTGGCGGACCAGTTTCAGTTCAACGGTCACCGGTACTCGATCAAGGCTGTAAGTGCGTTGACATGAGTGGGCCATTTCTCCTGATCCGTGGGTGAATTTGGATCAGATTCTGACGGTCAGAACGCTTAAAAAAAGTGCGCAAGCGACACGTGCTAGATTTCATAAATTTTATTTAATTTTTAATATTTCTCACACTCTTCACTTTGGACTTAAGAAAATTATCGTGGGACATCATCTGGACTTGATTTTTGGAGTGATTGTTAAGCCCAACTAGGCGGTCATATTCATCTAAGTTTGGGGTAATCGGACTTTCGATGTGCAATCCAGATCCGATACGGAGTTTCCGAATGCTCCCGTGAGCAACCAGGTTTAGAGTTTGATCCTAGGTTTTAGGGTATTGTAGCGTCAACTATTCTACACGTTTTGGCTCTAGCAGATCGTATTTAAAGTGATTGGTGACAATTTCACAGGTCGTATAATCTAACACTTAGTTAGTTTCATCTAATTTCTAAAGGAAGTAGCCTATAATGATTTCTGTTTGAGATGAGATCTGAAGGGTGGAGTGAGAGTTCTTGGAAACGAAAAAAGGAAGAGTTTGGAGAGGGACTTTTGGAGAGATTTGAGAGATTTTTCAAGAAACGGAAAGCTTGGAGGGATGGTTTGTGAAGGAAGTAGTAGATTGGAGGGGTTTTGATCGACGGCCCATACATCAGGGGGTTTCCCTAGCCCCCAAACACGATCGGCCCGAAGCCCGGTCCCATCTGGGCCCGTTTACTAAAGAGGCCTCGCCGAACCAGCGAGGCAGCGAGTCCCTTGCCGACCACTGGGCCAACTGGCGAGGGTTAGCCCCTTGGGCGAGGTCCTCCTGCCCCCCAGGTCCCAAAAAGGTGTGGGGTCCACCCTGGATCCCTTTGGATTGGCGTGGGTAGGCCCCTGACTCCATTTGAGGCGTTTTTGGGGCGAATTTATAAATCGAAATGAGTTATGTGATATGTAGCATATGATTTTGGGGTAAGAGACGCCAATCTATCTAACTAACCTATTTATTTTGTTAGATTCCAAAATCTTAAGGTTCAAAACCCATTTTATCCATTTATTTACTATTTATGGTAAGTTTTAGTTTCGGTATTGTTCTTCCTCATTTATACCCTAGGATTGATGTGTATTATGAATGTGGTAAAAAAAAAATGAAGAATAAAGTGGTGGAGGGTGAGATTTTAAAGGAATTGGATAAAAAGAGGTTTTATACTTTGAGATTGAGTGTAAGATGTTGGGGTTGACCTACCACCTAAAGACATTCATTTCTAGGTTTGGAATGAAATAAAACATGGTCTAAACCCTTCGATTGACGGTTTAGAAGTGATTTGGGGTTGTTGTGTGTGATCAGGAGTGTGCCCGGACTCAATCTCGGCGATCGTTTACAGTGAGTTTTAGTTTAAGTATAGTTCTTTACTATTTAAACTTGAGGATTCATGTCTAATATGAAAGTACTTGGAGAAGTTTGAAGAATAAGGTGGTGAAAGGTGAGTTTTAAAGGAAATGGGTTGAAAAGTAATTTCTCTAGCTTTGAAATTGAGTTTTGAAAGTGATAAGGTTGAACCATTGCCTAAGGACGTCTAATTCCATGTTGGCAAAAATCTGGGGTGTTACAGATGGTGATGTAAGTGAATTGGCTTAAGATTCATGGGATTGCTATATCTCAGGATCAAGATCCCGTGTCTGTTGGCACACCTTGCTAATCCCAGGATCTATCTTCCAATCCCTTCCAATTTGCCTAGCCAAACAGGCCCTAAGAGTTTCATGTGACACAGGAGAATATGGTTCATCGCATTGAATCAAAGCTCACATCTGTGGCACAAGTGATGGGCCCTAATTTGGATGGCCTACTGCATAAAAACCAGGCTGATTGGAAGATCTCAGCCGTCATTTCAAAGAACATTCCAACTTTGAAGCTTGGCCATCTTTGACATAACTGTTGTTGAACACCACATATATGTTTGTAACACCCCAGATTTTTACCAATCTGGAGTTAGACATCCTTAGGTAATGGGTCAACCATAACACTCTCAAAGCTCAATCCCAAACTTAAAAGAAATCGCTTTTCAACCCATTTCTTTCAAAATCTCTGTAACATCCTGAAAATCGGGGGGTCGAGCAAAAACCCAACTCCCGAGTTCTAAAATGTTATTTATGCAACATAGATATGTATGATTGAATGTTGTCTGTGATAATGTATTAAACATGAGTGAGATTAAGCTAAAACAGCATATCACGCTCCAGAGACGGTTAAATTTACAAGCGGAAGACTGTGATAGTATGTATAATATATATAAACTGTTGTATGTTTCCAGAGTGTGAATATGTTACCAGGTTATATACATACATGTATACTCCAAAAGTAAACCAAAAGGATATACATGAGTGTTCTAAAAATATAAAATGACAAGTGTCAAGGTATCTAATCAACCTCCCTGTAATCCCATCAATCAGAACACGCATAAAGGAGGAATCCTCCTCATCATCATCAAGTCCAGCTCCGCTTCTCAAGCAGCGCCATCATCAGCAATCACAAAAAGGGACTGGTGGGTGTCCAGAAATACCATTCCGTAACGTGGGAGTGAGTGATCAACTCAGTGGGATAAGAGAGCAGAGATTAACATGTTATCAAATCAATTATGCACTAATAGTAAAGCAGTAATTTAAACAATCCTAATACTGTTGTTAATGCAATATGACCTGACGTGATGTATGCCCTCACCGACGATCTCCCTCATACGGCACCATCTTACGACCGCGGCATGCCACACTCCCTTAAGTACTCCACATCTTCTAAGCACATGCAATGTAATGGTGATATAATTTCTGAGTTGTTATTAATCCATTCAAACAGCAGGATTAGGAAACTAAGGTACTTCCCTTATATCAATCCCAACACAGATCTTTTCTAGGGTCGTCACTCCTAGTAATCTCATACGATGTATATTTTGTAGGTCGCTGCAAGGGCTACCAGGGCTGTTGCTCGCACTCGTTGCACCGCTCCCCCATCACCTTATCAATACAGGCCTACTGTACTCTACTGCTACTGAAGGGTCGTCGCCTCCCGTAGACTCAGAATACGCTCGCGGTCACTACAAAGGACTCGTCGCCTGATCAGTGTAGGCCGACAGCAAGAATATAGTGTCCCATACCACCATAATCTGCTCATGAGACTAGGTGCTCACTGGTCACTACGGGGAGGTTTGTGGCCCCAGCGTAGGCCGACAACTCGACCACGGTGTCCCATACCACCATGCCCGGCTCATGAGTCTTCGTGGATCAAGGTACCATGGTTAACAGGGTTTATAATGGTAAGTTCAGTACCCTAGGTTCAAGCAGTTATGACTCATGCAGGGTGAACATACAACGGCCAGTCGGGTTACTTGACGGGCTCGACTAGCACGATCGCATCTCAAGTCGGACGACATGAAGTGCGTAAAACACTTCGTGTGGCCTAACCACTGCCGCCAATTCCAAAACACGGCTCGCGTTCATCGACGCGTCGTTCGTGGCAAAGATAGGCCAACCAAAAATTTGCTCGGTTACCGACTGCCTGAACTAAGTATAGTCCCAAACAATTATGAATCTACATCAGCAATCAGGTAAGAGTATTGGAATTGAAATATAACCATGTGAGCATATTAACACATGTTATAACTTACAACCTAAGTAAATCATCTTACACATGCCTTTCATACATATAATGAAATTATGCATATCGCCAACATATAGGAAATCATTTCCATCTGCATACTAATTGAGAATTCAATCTCAAAATAAATCATAAGGAAATCATCAAGCACATGTTATAACATACAACTTAAGTGAATCATTAAGCACATGCATTTCATACATATAATGAAATCATGCATATGGCTAACATGTAAGAAACCATTTACGCCAGCATATTAATTGAGAAATCAATCTCAAATTAATTCATAACACCATTTAATTCAATACATACTAATACAAGCATTTATATAAACACTTACACTACACACTTAAGTCTACATATAGTATGTCGACTCAAAATGCACATTTAGGTGAATCTCTTCGCTAAACTAATTATGCACGCATTCCTAACATTCTAATGCGACAATAATCCATGTCAATCGCATCAACAAAATATGAATGAAATCAGTACTTCCTACAAATGACTAAAATGCCCTAAATCTCATATTCTCCGTCGATTTACGAAACAAGAAACGGACAGCACGTTGTATATGTCAAACGGCGATGCCGTCGATAATCTACTATTAAATGACATTGAAAGCGTTGAAAACAGTCAATCAAAGCGTCTAAAATCCGCACCTTTTCCTTTATAGGTGAGTGAATTCGAACGGAGCGTTTACGCTTCGTCTACGGCGAATAGAGAACCTAATTTACGAGTTCTATCAGTTTGCATGCTATGGAACGGAAAGAATCCCAAATCAGTAACTTATTAGGGTTATTTCTTACCTGAAAAGTGGAGAAATCACCGGCAAAGTGATTAGAGCGCGTGGCTTAACCACTTGCAGCACGTGGCACAAGCAGCAGGGAATTCTCTCCCACCTTCTCTCACAAACTCTCACCTTTTCTCTCTCCCAATCTAGAGTTTTTCTCAAATTCGGATGGGAGAGAGGAGTGAGGGTTTTGAACCCCTTTTATAAGCTCAAAAATGCCCGGAATAGGCTCGGGAACAAAGTTCACTTAGGGTATATCCAAATCGGGGCTGTTTCGGTCCAAAAGTACATTTCTGGTGGTCCCCTGGCCGAACACGATCGGACTTAAGATCATGCATACAGGATCTAGCACGCATCAAGTTTTCAGTCCGGCAGGGTTCGTAGATCGCCCGTGGCGGTCCAGTTTTAGTTCAGCAGTCATCGCACGTAGATCAGGCCTGCAAGTCTCATGATATGAAATAGAAATTTTTCTTGATCCAAGGGTGTAATTTGGCTGAATTCTGACGGTCAGAACGCTTAATACTGACGCGTCAAGTCGTGTGCCAGATTTGAATTTCAAATTTCAAATCTGTCCCTATTTGCACTCTCTTAAGTCCGGGCTCAATGAAATAGCCTGTGATTATCGGTTGGACTTGATTTTTGAAATGATTGTCAAGTCCAGCTAGGCGGTTCTAACGGTCTAAGATAGTAGGTATCGGACTTTCGACGCGCGGTCTAGATCCAATACAAAGTTTCAAAGTGGTCCAGGGAACAAACTGGCTTAGAGTTTGATCCAAGGTTTTAGAGTATTATAGAGTCATTGGTTCTACTCGATTTGGGTCTTGTAGAACGTATGTAAAGTGATCAGGGACTATTTTCCAGCTACTCTAGCGTTGCGCTAGCTAACTTACTCTCATTTTCCAAAGGAATTAATCCTAAGTGATTTCTTTGGCTTTGGAAGTAGGTTCTGAGCGATTTTCCAGGTGTTTTAGTTGACCCATTGCCTAAGGACGTCAAATCCCAGATTGGCCAAAATTCAGGGTGTTACAATCTCACCTTTCACCACATCATTCTTCAAATTTCTCTAAGTACTTTCATATTAGACACAAATCCTAAAGTTTAAATGGTGAAGAACTATACTTAAACTAAAACTTAGTATAAATGGTACATACATGAATAAAATAGGATTTTGACTATTTAATTTTTAGAATCTTAGATAGGTTATTTGGATAGATTAGCTTTTTCTATCCCAAAATCATATATTGTACATCACGTAACTCATTCTAGTTTGCAAATGAGACCCGATAAATGCCTCGACGAACTCGTGGGCCCAAACGGCTCAATTCGGGGGGACTCGAGGTGGGTCCCACATGTTTCCGACATCCTTGAGGGGGGGGGGGGGGGGAGGACCTTGCCCCTGGGGCGAGCCCTCACCAAAAAGTCCAGTGACCGGCGAGCCCTCGTCCGTACAGCGGATTAGGTAGCCTATTTCTACATTTTTTCTGTACATTTTATCTAACTTTGAAAAATCATATCTCCCTCGTTATAACTCTAATTTTGGTAATTTAAAAACTAAATTAAAGATAAATGAGTCTATTTTTATATTAAAATATGTGAAAAATATAATAAAATATTTAATATAGTTTAAAGTAGGTTGTTGTGACAATTATCCAAAAATTACTTGTTGGACAGCTGCTGCTCTGGAATTTTTAGAATTTTTTCACAATACAAAATCTCATGTTGGTGGAGACAGGGTAAACTTGATGATGAACTACTAAAAAATAATTAAAATAATATAATAACTAGAAGTGCCCAAAATGGGAAATAGAATGCCCTAGGACCGTATTATGTCATAATTAGGGTAGAATTTGGTTAAGTACTAAACTGAATCCTCAGTAGAATTATCTTGAACCACTTTAAATATGAACTACAAGACCCAAAATGAGTAGTACTGCTAATGCTACGTTACCTAGAAACCTAAGATCAATCTCTAAACCCAGTTGCTCTTGGGAGCATCGTGAAACTTCGTATCGGACCTGGACCGCACGTTGAATGTCCGATAACGATGAACTTAGACAATTATGACCACCTAGTTGGACTTGATAATCACCTCAAAAATTAAGTCCAGACAATGTCCTGAGACTGTTATCTTGAGTTCGGAGTGAAGAGGTGAGAAAGTGAAGTTTTTTATAAAATTAAATATGAATTTAAGTAATCTGAGTCGTGTCGCTTGTGCGCCAATTATAAGCATTTTGACTATCAGAATCTGACCCAAATTCACCCTCGGATCAGGGAAGGTGTCCCACACATGTCAATCTACTTGTGGCCTTGATCGAGTTTCGATGACTGTTAAATTGAAACTGGTCCGCCATAAACGATCTGGGAACCCGATCGGATTGAAAACTTAACTTGCTTAAGATCCAATACTAGTGAGCTTAAGTTTGACCGCATTTGATAAGAGGACCTTCAGAAGTGTTCCGTTGGAGCAGAAAGAGCCCGATTTGGTTATAACCTAAGTATACTTTGGCCTTAAGGCTATTTTCATCAATTTTAGGCTTATAAAAAGGCCTTAAACCCTCATTCCCAAATCCCATACGAATTTCCAACCCTAGCTAATTCAAGAGAGAGAAAGCAAGAGAGAACCTGTTGTTTCTCCGTGGGATTCCTCCCAGCTCTTCTACGTATCGATCCTGTATATCTGAATCGTTATTCCGGCGATTCTGATTCCGTTCTTGGGTAAGTTAATCAAACCCTAACCCATTTTGAAGCTTAGCATAGTTGAAGTGAAGTTGTAGCTAACCTATTTCGTGCCTTAGGTTGCCTATCCACCGTTGACAAAGATTTATCGTCTGAATCATATCTATTATGCATTTTCTAGTTTAAGGTGCAGACCATATACATTTAAGTTATGGTTTTCAAGACTTTCAATGTTAGATAATGATTTATTACTGACGTGGATGCTATTTCATATGCAAATTGTGATGTCCGTTTCACCTTTCAATTATATGTGAACTATGTTGAATATACTGTATTCCATGTATTTGTAGAATAGCCCGTATATGTATGGAATATGAATTTGAGTTTTCCATGATTAACTACCGTCTATGTATGCTAGATGTATGTGTAACAACTCCTGAGCTAAAGGTTTAGCCCAAATACATGATATACCAACATACGATATGTATGTAGTATGCGTAGCCTAAGTGTTTGTGAAAATGACTGAATGACTATAGACCTTGTATTCGTGCTCGCCATGACAAACTGTCGTGGATATATAATTGTTGTATGGGCGACAACCCTTTGATGAAAGGATTTGCCCTAATACGTATGCTAATTAATATATAATATGTATGATGTAATGTGTAGACTAAGTGTTTGTAAAAGTGTTTGAACGAGTTAGTAGTTAGTAAGATGTACTTGTATGCGGGTTGAGATAGGATTCTCAACTATATCAATGATGTGTATGATTTCCTCCATGTATGACTTATTCTGATGTTTGCTTGATTATGAATTGAATGTGTGTGAATTCATGTTTACAATGCACTTCAGAACATGTTCATATGATTGTATGAGTTGTAATATTGATCCATTACTGCTTTAACTATCTCATAGGACATCATGTTGTAATCGAATATGTTTGGGGCTATGATATAGTCCAAGTAATCGGTAACAGCCCTTAAACTGGTGGTTGAGGTTATTTACACCACGCAGGATGTGTTCGGTGAATCCGAGTCGTACTTGGGATGTTCGACAGTGGTTAGGCCACGCGGAGTGCTTATGCATTCCATGTCGATCAACTCAACTTGTGCTTGGCCTAGTTGAGCTTATTAACTAACTCGATTGACCGATGTATGTTCACCATGTTTGGTCGTTACTGTTTGAATCTAAGGCACTGAACTTACCAGTGAAAATTCTCTTAACCTCGGTACTGCGATCCCCTAAGACTCATGAGCCGGACATGGTGGTATGGAACACTGTAGTCGAGCCGTCAGCCTACGCTAGGGAGACGAGCCTCCCCATAGTGACTAGTGAGCACCCTACTTTGGTGAGCCGATTATGGTGGTATGGGACACTATATTTGTGCTGTCGGCCTATATTGATTGGTGATAAGCCCTCTGTAGTGACCTCGAGTATATCCTGACACTGTATATGGGCGACGAGCCTTATTATAGTATCTAGGATATAACTAGACTTGTATTAATTGGTGACGAGCCCTTTACAGCAATTTAGAACTATAACATCGTCTGAAATTTTCCTAGGACTGACGACCCTAGAATGGATCATTATTTGAGAATTGATATAAGGGAGGTGTCTTAGCTTCCCAATCCTGCTGTATGAAAAGGACTAATAAGAACTAGATAATCATGCTCATAACATTGCATTACATGTGCTGTTGGCGTTGGTGTAGAGCACTGAAGAAGTGACTGACATGCACGACCGTAAGATGAACATCGCAGAGGGAGATTATGGTGAGGGCATGCATCATTCCCTCATATCATTCTTGTATTAACAAGAGTATATAGGACATGTTTGATTGTATTGCTTTATCATTATTGCTTGATTGAATTGATAACATGTTAACCTTTGCTGTATAGTTCCATTGAGTTAATCACTCACTCCCTCGTTACGAGACGGTGTTTGAAACACCAATCAGTCCCTGTTTTAGTTTCAGATAATGGTGATGCTTGTAAAGTAGAGTCAGACTTTATAATGCTGAGGAGGATTTCTCCTATATGCAGGTTCTGATCGACAGGGTTACAGGGTTACTGATTAGATGCCAATACACTTAGTATTTTACATTTTATTAAAATACCAATGTATATTCTTTTTTTTTTCATTTTTAGAGTATACATGTATATAGTTAACCTGGTAACATGTTCACACTCCAGAGACGTACAATAAATTATACATTTTATATATTCATCACAGTCTTCCGCTTGTGAAATTGAACTGTATCTGGAGTATGATATGTTTTTTTGGTCTAATCCCACTCATGTTTACTGCACTAATATGAACAACATTCAATCATCATTATCTATGTTTCATAAGTAATGCGTTGGAACTCGGGAGCTGAGTTTCTGCTCGACCCCCCATTTTCAGGGCATTACAATGCTGTCCCTTTTTTTTTTCGATTTCAATTTCAGCAACGTGGTTTGTGCGGGCGTGGCAGAATTGAATGTGTTGCTCATACAAGCCAAACAACACTACAAGAAAATAGACCTTTAGCCACAATTTTTTAGCCTCAGTTAAAAAAATGGAGCCTGGATGTGTCTTTTAACCTCGATTGCTAAGGAACTGAGGCTAAAAGTTAATTTTTCGCCATTATTTCACATCGGTTGTTGCAAAACATATGCTAAAAGTTTACTATTTTTCCTTGTTGTTGAGAAATCGAGGCTAAAATTTTACTATTTTGCCTTAGTTGGTGAAAAAATGAGGACAAAAGTTTACCATTTCACCTCTGTTGGTCGAAAACCAAGGCTAAAAGTCAACTTTTTAGCCTCTATTACATAGGAACTAGCCTCAGTTACATGGGAACTGAGGCTAAAAGTCTACTTTTTAGCCTTAGTTGGCTAAAGGTCTACTTTTTAGCCTCAGTTTCATAGGAGCTGAGGCAAAATGTCTACTATCTTGCCTCGGTTAGTAAGAAATGGAGGTTAAAAGTTTAATTTTTAGCCTCAGTTCCTGGGAAAGTGAAGTTATAAGTCAACTTTTTAGCCTCGGTTGCATAGGAACTGAGGCTAAAAGTTTATTATTTTACCTCAGTTAGTTAGAAACGAAGGTTAAAGTTTACTTTTTACCCTCAGTTGCTAGGAATGTGAAGCCATAGGTCAACTTTTTAGCCTTTATAACATAGGAACCGAGGCTAAAAAGTCAATAATATGGGAACCGAGGCTAAAAGTCTACTATTTTGCCTTAGTAAGAAATGAAGGTTAAAAGTTCAATTTTTAGCCTCAGTTGCTGGGAAAGTGAAGCTAAAAAGTTTACTATTTTACCTCTAACTAGCTATAAGTTAACTTTTTAGCCTCTATTGCTTAGGAACCGAGGCTGAAAAGTTGCATGGGAACCGAGGCTAAAAGTCTACTTTTTAGCCTTAGTTGCATGTTAGCCTTAGTTGCATGTGAACCGAGGCTAGAAGTCTACTTTTTAGCCTCAGTTACATAGGAACCAAGGCTAAAAGTCTACTATTTTTTTCTCAATTAGTTGGAAATGGAGGTTTTAGATTTACTTTTTAACCTCAGTTGTTAGGAAAGTGAAGCTATAAGTTAACTTTTTAGCCTCTATTGCATAAGAACCGAAGCTAAAAGTCTACTTTTTGTAAAGGTTGATATAATGGGACCTGATTTTTGGGCTAACCTGATTTCGGGTCCCACCATAAATTAATTGAAAGATAGATTTGATTTGGTTTGGTTGGAATGAAATGTCTTCTTCTACTGAATTCCCTTACTATTTATAGCCTTAAGCAAACCATCTAGATGATTCCCACGTTCTGATGGTTGTGCTATCCACCTCCACATTACTAACCTTCTAGAGTCGATCTCCTTTTAAGCCCAACATTTGTCCTATAACTGTTTCGAGCTTCATTATCGATGTAACACCCCATACTTTTTGTACTCGGGTGTCACTATATAACCAAACTTAGAAATAAATATAAGTCTAGCTTGAGCAAACGTTCACGTGCATTCTAGCCTAAATCCGATGGTTGAATGTAATTCATATCCATAGTTAGGTCGTCCATCCGCTTCCTTTAAGGATTGATCGCTACATTATCAGGTAACTCTATCTTTAGGATTCCAACCACCCTAATAGATCGATATCAAACCCCGAACCCTCAGGCCTACTATTTATCAGGCCATGTTACTCAATGTTGGAATCCCTTACTTGACCTCTACAACCAAACCATTCATTAACAACATCAGGTAGACCATACAGTTACACTAGGACTCCTTAGATAAATAATGAATTAATCACAACACTTCATTGATTGATTTAATGTTCAATTCCCCTAACTCGACCATCTAATTATAAATTTAACCATAAACCGTCCAAGTAGTAGTCGTGCTTGAGATTTGGACACATGGATTAACAAGACGTAAATTCAAACCGTTGATGACCCTAATCAAAGGTGGGTCCCGCGTAAAATCCTACCACTAATAAAGATAAATAAATAAATAAATAAATAAGCGAATATCTATGTATGAATAATATAGTAATAAGGTGAGAAGAAATAAGTAATGCAAATAATATTATCATAGGCTTTAATGACACTGAGAAGGGTGGACCACTTAAACAAATTACAGAGAAGTAGAGAAAATTGTAGAAAATAATAACACTAATACTAATAATAATAATAATGAATGTTGAAATTTATTCTAATAATAGCACTTAATGTTCTAAATTCATAGAACAGGTGGTCACAACCACCTAAATGAAGACTTAGGGTCCTTTTAACCGTTGACGTTTGATTCCAGGATGATCGGATCATCGGATCGATGAGAATCCACAAGTAGGACCCTAAACCAAGATGTATGGTCCAACTAAAACCTTGGATCTGTCCCACCACTGGTAAAAGGCCATGGGAGGGCCTACCGAATAAAATGGATGGTGTGGATTTACCGCAAACATCATGGCAGACCCCACTTAGTGATGCACCTGTGCATAAGCTGGTGTACACCCGAGGTGCACCAGACTATCTGCACGGTCAGAATAGCTCTAACCTGTGCCTAGCTCAAAATAGAGAGATTTCCCTCTCTCTCTCTGTTTGAAAAGAGCGGATGAACGACGTCCCTGATATTTTGATCAGTGGCTCACCCACATTGACTGTGATGATGATCCAAACCGTCCATCATGTGCATCCTTTAGCTATGACCAAAACCCAACTGTCAAAACTATTTTTCATGCACATACGGACACACGATCCTAGCTGCAATCCAGTCCTGCAAACACACCATTTCCAAAAGAGGAAACTGCTCTCCAGCCAGCTCAACGATCCGCGTTAGCTGCTCCTTCACCATCTCAACCCTCCATCCTAGAGAGATCTCGACCATCCGACTGTTTAGGGCGTTCTAAGAGAAAAAAAAACTAGACCGATTTTGTTTCCTACCCACCATTTGGGGAAAACTGCTTCTGCTAGATCAGATCTGGCCGTCCGTTGCCCATCCAATGATGCTAGGGAATTAGGTTTTAGTATAAAGGAAGGAAGCAACCACGCTACCAGGCTTTCCTTCTTTCATATTGCACCAACACGAGAGAAAACAGCCGCATCCTTCAAACTCCGAATCCACTGAGAAAACCTTCATGGAGCTTCGATTTGAGGCATCCATAAGCTCCAAAGGGATGATATAGACCCTCCAGCAGCATCATTTCGAAGGGAGATGCTCAACATTTGGATCCACCATTAAAGTCGGGTCTTCTTCCTCAGCGTTTTATCGCACCGAGTCAGGCTCAACTCGTCATGCTGTTGGGCCTGGTTCGGTCTAGTTCACCCCAGGAAGAACGAGAGAAAGAGAGAGGAAGAAGAAAGAAAATAAAAAAAAGAAAAGAAAGAAGAAGAGAGAAGAATGAGATGCTAATGTGTAGTTGTTGCACCGCACCTCCACGACCCCGCTCGCCGCTGTAGCTTGAGTCAGGCCACAATCAGGTAACTCTCTAGCCTTCCACCTTCATAAACTCTCAATCCAAGATGAAAATGGTGTCTGTCGGGGCTGTGAATGCAGTTTTCATCTGCTACTGATAGCAGGTCCAAAACCAGCCTCAGATCGAGACTGAAACCAGCCCACATTCTGGGCTGAAATTAGTTCAAAGAATGGGTTGGGACCAGCCCTTCGGTTGGGCCAAAACCAGCCTAGGAATGCGCCATGTTTGAGCTTAGGTTCAAGGCTGAAAATGGCCTTCAAAATAGAAGCAACAGAAGCTATTTCTCATCAGCCAAACATGTTGCAAATGCAAGTGGGTTGCATGTGGGCTTCACCAAAACACTGGTGGGCCCTGTACAAACACAGGTGGGCCTCGCCCAAAACAGATGGACTGCATTGCCATTGGGTGGGCTGCACTGTCTAGGCCCCCACCAAATTTGCAGGTGGGCCGATGGTAAGTGGAGGGCCACACTAAGTTCTGTCCGTCCACCCATTTTGACAGGTCTCTGTATTTTATCCTACCCATTCATTCCAAGTCATCCACTTATGAGCGTCTAGTGATGGACGTTTGACATATGTACAGAAAAGGAAGTGTATATAAAATAATAATAAGTATCACATAACATAGCCTACATACACAGACATATAATGAGGTGGGCCCCATGTGCCATGATGTACTAGTGGTCAGCGTGTGGGTCCCACGTGATATGATGTCAGATGCATATGAGATATAATATTTAAAATATGGAGTGCTTGTAACGTTAATGTACTATTTATATATATATTAGATACATGTAGCACTGGTGTGTATATATATATGTGTGAGGTGGCCCCATACTTGTGCTGAATCCAGACAGTCCATCAGTGGATGTCCAACGTTGGATCTGAACACTCAGATCCTTAGCTCCACTGGCAGGCTGAGTGAACCTCATTACAACACTTGAGATCTTGGTGTTAACCTCTAACAGTGTGACTAACATGAAATGTATATACCGGCATGGGTGGCGCGAGGTCCATCTGGACCATTTGTTAGATACGCCCCCCCCCCCCCCTAGTTTGTCATAGATGGTCAAGATGCCAAAGTATCTTCTGAATCATTAGAAATTTCTGTGAGCCATACATGTGGATTCCACCCTGTGGAGTGAGTGCCACCATAACATATGTATCTTATCTGCGCCATTGGTACAGTAAGACCCAACCTAAAGAAGTGCTTAATTACACCAACCTTAGGACAGAGGACCCTACCTTCAATGAGTGTCCTACATCCACCCCGTCCAGTCCTCTGGATGGTGGGGACCACCGCATGATGTGTTGCATAATCCGCATCATCCACGGGACTTCATTGTGACATATCTGTTAATTTAAGCCGTGGAAATACTTGACAAACGTAAACTGTAATCTTAGGAGGTTCCCTGAGTGACCCCGGGCTGCCAGAAGACTCGGACCAAGTTCATGAACACTACTAAACAGGTGATGATTCTCCTCCTTGAGCTTTCCATCTTCTTATTAGCTGAAGTTATAGTTTTTATTTATAATTGATATCTCCCTCTTATAATCACATGTGTTAGTTGGTAGAAATTGAATTCCCATATTACATGTTTAATGTTTATCCTGTATATTTGTCATTATTTGTGTATTGCTTATGGACTTTAAATTGGTACATTAGTGGTGAACCCCCAACTATAAATGTACACCCATACTTGGGATGTAACCTGTCTGGTTGTGATCAAAATGGACCTTCGACTTAGTGGTTATTGAGTGGTGGTTTAAATGGATCATTGATGTAGGCCTACCATCCAAGGTTGTTGTGTCTAATAGTTTTTAAGAATGGTATTTTATCGCATGGTTTTGATACTCGCCATATGAGGTCTATTTTAATAATTGCTCTATGTGGCTTGTTTGATATCGCCGTATGTGGCTTTGTTCTTGTATTTTCCCTATATGGCTTTGATGTTTTATACCGCGCAACCATGCGATGGTAAGCCCCATATATTGTAATATGATTGGTCACCATTCGATGAGTTTTCATTAAACATCCTAAGATGGTAGTCTCATGAGCCGGGGATGGTGGTATGGGACTTATGCCCGAGCTGTCAGCCTACACTGGGCCATGTGCTCCCCGTAATGACCTTGAGCTTATTTAAAACTAGCTAATTGTAACTGAACAAATAATAGTTTGGCTAATCATGCATACATGGCATAGACCAGCATCTATCGCTAGGTAGTCGTTATGCTGCATTTAGTATGCTTTCACTGATGACTAGCCTCTGTCCGACTGGATGTTTTTCCCAGGTTGTGATTCGCATTCCACACGGTTGATCCCGGGGCATTGATTGAGCATTTGCATGGGCGACGAGCCCAAATTCTGCACGGATGAGCATCCCCGGGGCGTGACTGCATTCATGCATCCATGCATATAATAAGACTTGTATCATGTATTATTTTGTATGTTTTGATTTATAACTATGCTTGCCTAATCCGGTGGTGTGTAATCTTGAGGAGAATTCACATTGAGTTGGCCACTCATCCATCAAAAATATAACCATACAGGTAGCACGGGTGGCTTAAGTGATATACAGGTTCAGACTGATGAGGAGCCGTTATGGTGGTCAAGGAAACGTGATTATACCTATCAAGGAAGCTGCGCGATCTTGCAGCTTTCGTTTGTGTTTAATATGCTTTTAAATTTCCCATGTGTGTAATCTTGTATTCGTTATTATGGAGACATTGGTTTGTATAAGTCATTATAGGCAACCACTTGTATATTTTAAAAGAAATAAAAATTTTCCTTTATGTTGATTTGTCCATTCTATGCTCATCTGCTTACTCTGATAAAGAAAAAAATGAATACTCGAATTTGACCATCCTTTAAGGTTAACACTCGGGTTTTTGGGAAACGGGTCATATACTCGGGTCCTGAAAACACGGGGTGTTACAATTGACTTGACCACATTTCGCTTGGCCACCCTTGCTTTGTGGATGATGTGGCATTGCTTGTAGATGCCAGCTGTATCTATAAATGCTATTGTGAAAACCTAGCATCACCCGTTGTATTGTCAGATTTTGTTGTGTCAAACCATTTAGTATTTATATCATGCTTTGACTGGAAGTGATCAGGTTTGTACATTTCAAAGTTCTCTGGATCTTCATCAAACTTGTCTGCATCTTCAAGTTGAAGCGAAGCATGTTGAAGTTCAAGGTTCAAAATAATATTCAAGAACTCAAGTTCAAGTTTGAAGTTCAACTACAGTACGCTAAAGACTCAAGAACTGAAGTGTAACTCAAGCTCAAGTTCAAGTGATCGAACTCAAGGTTTAAGTATCACAAGATATCAAGATTCAAAAGAGAATAATGTTTCATTTGTTCCTACTCACAAATAAGTTTGGATGACCCTAGATTGACCCTAGATTGTGTCATATTCATTACATATTTTATGTGGGTCATTTCATATGTTTATAGGTCATTTCTAGACTAGTCTTAGACCTTGTTCGACTAGTCCAAGTACTAGTTCGACCAGTCTAAGAGTTTTCTCGACCAGTCAAAGGTTTATTGTGAATTTTTGAAATTTTTTGTTAGACCCTTGACCAGTCGAGTGAACAGTGCTCGAGCAGTCAAGCAGGCTCGACTCAAAGTCTAGTAAGTTTTATGGTCCCACTAGACCAGTCGAGTGTAGGGCTCGACCAGTCAAGCAGGCCACTCGACTAGTCAAGCAAGCCACTAGACCAATCGAGTAACGACTTTATCTTATCATGCCAGAAAATTTAAAATTTTGTTGGTCCTTCGACCAGTCAAACCGACCTTAGACCAGTTGAGTGAACAATATTTTCACCTATAAATAGATCACGAATTTCAGAGTTTATTCATTCATAAAAGCAAAATCAAGACACCACTCTGAGAGATAAGTTTGTGATATTCTTAAGCTATTTTGTACTCATTTAATATTCTCTTTAATTAGTTTTTGTTATTTGATTTTGAGATCTTTATTCCAATCTTACTTTAAGAAGGGATTTGTGATTTCCCCTTTCTTGAGATCAAAATCAAATCAAGCTAGCCCAGGTTGATTTAATTAAAAATCATCTAAACTAGAACCTTTTCATCTATGAGACTGGACATTGAACATCTTCGTCTACATTGGATCGATTCTATCGGGCTTCTTCAAAGGAGAATTTCCAGATAAATACATTTACATTATGTATATCTTTTTAGTTTTTGAGGATATGCTAGAAAAATCTCTTTTTGGTTTGTCTGAGGTGATCTAGGAAATCTCAGAGAGTGGTGTTTTTAGAATTATGTGAGCTCAATCAAAGACACAATTGTGAAGGTTCTAAGGTGAACCTTTGAAAACCTTTTTTCATAGTGAACACTAATATCCTAAGGGAGTGGATATTAGGAGTATAGTAGTTGTGTAGTTATTTTTTAATAGTTGGTGTACACATAAGCGAACTACTATAATTTTTGGAGTTGTGGGGGATTATTGAATGTGCCTATGTGTGTGAATGTTGTAATTTATTTTCAGTATTTGTGGTGAATAGTGTAATTTATTTTATACACTTATTGGAATGTTGTAATAACTTAGTTTATTTCCTTTGCTATTTCTTTTACTTCTTTATTGGTTTGAGTTTTTGATACTTATAAACGTTCTAATAAGGTTGTCCTGCCATAAGCCTTTGATTTTTGGTGTTAGGTTATTCTTAGAACGAAGTTTGTATCAACCTCTCAAGACTAGTACATTTGAGGTTACTATTTACTTGTGCTTTGTTAATTATTTGATTGTGCTATCATTCTTTAAATTCCACATTTATTTTCTAATTTGACATAATCCTATTCACCCCCTCCCCCCGCCCCCCCCCCCCCCCCCCCCCTCTTTAGGACGTATAGCTTGGCCTTTTCAAGTAGTATCAGAGCCTAATAGCTTCTTTTTATTTGGATTCAATTCCTAAGCTAATCGATTTGAGCTTATAAGATGTCAAATTTTGATAGCCTCTTAATCACTAGGCTTTCACCTTTTGATGGCTCCAATTATGCCTATTGAAAATCCATAATGAGGATTGTTTAAGGTTCATAGATGAGAGCGTGTGACAAGCCACAGTAACTAGATGGACCCCTCCTACCACTGAAGTTCTAGGCACTGATGGAACCAAATATATGAAAGTTGCACCTTATTTTTCTTGGACTACACTTCAGAAAAATGAAAGTAAAGTCAATGTAAAGGCTTTAAATGCAATTACTTGTGCACTATCACCGGATGAATTTAAAAGAATTATATCTTGTGATTCTGCAAAGCAAGCCTGGGATATTTTAGAAATGATACACGAGGGTACGACTATTATCAAGAAATCTAAACTTCAAATCATTACCACTTGATTTGAGGAGATTTGTATGGAAGAAAGTGAAATTTTCATGGACTTCTATACTAAATTAAATGACATAGTCAACTCTATGCGGGGTCTTGGTGATAGTATCTCAAAAAGTAAAGTTTGTGCAAAGATACTATGCTCATTGCCTGAGCAGTTTAATTTAAAGGTCATTGTCATTCAAGAACTTCTGGTACGGATAATATGAGGGTTGAAGAGCTGGTTGGTTTTTTACAAACCTATGAGTAAAACTTTAAAGCTCCTAAAGGTAAGTCCATCGCCCTTAAGTCTTCTAAAAATATTTCTCAAAATAATGCTAAAAATTTTGATTTTGAAAACTTTAAAGATGATAGGGCATTATTAGTCAAGAAGTTTTATAAGATTTTTAAAAGGAAAAAGAGGGTAGATTTTCAAAAACCTTAAGAAAAGAAAAGAACTAGATCTAAAAATTGGAAATCTATTAAAGACAGCTAATGTTTCAACTGCCATGAATATGGGCATCTGGCAAACAAATGTTCAAAGAGGGGCAAATCTAAAAAGAAAGGCATGTTAGCCACATGGGATGAATCGTCTTGCTTTGAAGCCTCTTCTAAGTCAGATGATTCTGAACCTGAGTCTTCTAATGAGGTCAAAGCCTTAATGACTCTAGCTAAATTCACTTTCTCAGATAGTTGTGATTCAACGAGTGAAGAAAATATGAGAAGTAATCTTGAAAATGATGAAGATTTATAAGAAGCCTATGATGCCCTATACAGGAAAAGTTGTAAGATAGCAGTAAAATTAAAACTTCAAAAAGAAAAGTTTATAAAATTAAAAGAAAATTTTGATAATCTAGTCTTAGAAAAATCATATCTTTTAGATTTTTTTGAAAAAGCTAATTGTGATTTAGATTTCAAAACTTTCCAAATTGAAAACCTAAAATTTAAAAATGAAAAACTAAAACCAGAAATCTCTTCTCTCTTGAGTATGAAGGATACTTGGTATGCCTACGGTGATCCCAAACTAGAAAGACTACTAACCAAATCAAGGAAATGTGGTGATCGATCTGGTCTGGGCTATGATAAAAATATCCCTCCTAAATTTAAGACCACTCCTCCTAAGTTTGTTAAGGGGAGTCCTCTAACTCAAAAGGGAAAAGTCTGAATCAACATAATTTTAAAAATTCTAAAACTTTTTAGGCTATGAAACCTAAAAACAACCATATCAACCATAAAAATTAGAATTATAACCCCTTAGATGAGAAAATTATGGATCTACTTAAGGAGCTTCTAAAATATAACTCGAATGGTAGAATATACAACGACTACAAGCATAGAATGACCAACTATACTGCAAAACCCAAAACAGTAATGAAATGAGATCCTAAGGTTGCTTGTTTGGTTGTCCATACTGCTTTCAAGGCTTCAAGTCAATCAAAGTGGTACCTAGATAGTGGTTGTTCTAGACACATGACGGGTGATAAAGACTTGTTCACCAATTTAAAGATATGATTGATGGCTTAGTCACATTTGGTGATGGTAGCAATTGCAGGATTATTGGCCAAGGTATGGTTCAACTCTTTAATCTTCCTCCATTTGAGAATGTGTCGTTTGTAGAGAGCCTTAAGCATTTATCAAACTTGTGATAATAAACATAGCGTAAAATTCATCAACCAAGGGTGTGAGATTTCTAATGAGAATGGTTTTGTGATAATAACTGGTCGCAGAACATCTGAGAACTACTACATAGTCAGTGATTGAAGTTCGTTTAAATTATTGTATTACATGGCCCAAATTGATGAGACCGAACTATGACATAAACGCCTAGGACATGTGCACTACAGTAATCTTTATAAACTGAGCAAAAGTGAAGTAATAAGAGGTCTATCCAACTTAAAGAAAATGGACAAAATTTATGGTGAATGCTAGATTAGAAAATAAACTAGGAGTGCTCACAAGAAAGTGAACTCCAAAGCCAAATCAAAACCTCTTGAACTCTTCCACATGGATCTCGTTGGACCAACTAAAACATAAAGTCGAGGTGATAAAAAATATATTCTGGTAATAGTAGATGACTTTACCAGGTATACATGGGTAGTTTTCATGAGAGAGAAATCTGAGACTCTTGATGAAGTGAAAAGGATACTCAAGTGTATCCAAACTGAAAAGGAATCACATGTAACCAAAATTCGTAGTGATCATGGTTTCGAATTTGATAATAGCAGTTTTGAGAAGTTTTATAGCGATCATGAAATATCGCATGATATTTTGCACTCAAGACACCAAAATAGAATGGGGTTGTTGAAAAGAAAAATAGAATACTTCAAGAAATGTCTAATGTGATGTTAAATAGTATGAAACTTCCTAAAAATCTTTGGGATGAAGTTGTGAACACGACATGTTATATCACTAACCACATTTATACTAGAAAGTCTAATAATAAGACTGCATATGAACTATGGTTCAATAAGAAGCTCACTATTAAATACTTTCGAGTTTTTGGCAGAAAGTGCTATATTTTACATGACCGGAAAAATCTGGAAAAATTCAACACTAAAAGTGACGAGGGTATTTTCCTAGGATATGCTCCTCGACTTTATGTTTTTTTATCAATAAGAGGACCGATGTAATTCAACAAGAGGACCAATGTAATTCAAGAAGAGGACTGATGCTTGAATATATTTTTTAAGAGGACCAAGGGTATTTTCCTAGGATATTTTGTTCAAGCATATCGTGTTCTCAACAAGAGGACCGATGTAATTCAAGAATCCATTAATGTGGTTATAGATGATCACTTGAATACACATGTCTTAAGTTTAGAAGATGATGAAGTCCTTTTATTTGATAAACCAGACTCTTCATCTAGTCAAAATGGCACTGAATTACGATCTATTAAAGACCATCCAATTGATTAAATCCTTGGGAATCCTCTCACTGGTGTGCGCACTTATAGACAATTAGAAAATATTTGTAATTATGTGTGCTTCACATCCCAGATTGAGCCAACCAAAGTAAAAGAAGATCTTGTTAATGATAACTGGATAATAGCTATGTAAGATGAACTTAATCAATTCATAAGGAATAATGTATGGTACTTAATTCCTATACCTAATGATAAACACATTATTGGAACTAAATGAATATTTAAAAATAAGTCTAATGAACTTGGTAATATTATAAGAAACAAGGCTAGACTGGTTGTACAAGGGTACATTCAGATAAAAGGCATTGATTATGATGAAACCTTTGCTCCAGTAGCTCGTCTTGAATCTATAAGACTGTTTATATCCATTGTTTGTTATAAAAAGTTTAAAATTTATCAAATGGATGTTAAGAGTATGTTCTTGAATGATGATTTGTATAAGGAAGTATATGTTAAACAGCCTAAGGGTTTTGAAGACCCTAAACATACTGATCATGTTTATTGCCTGAAAAATGTTCTTTATAAATTGAAACAAGCTCTTAGGGCATGGTATGACAAATTGACTAAGTTTTTTCTAAGTTACAACTTTATAATGGGGAGTGTAGATAAGACACTTTTTATTAAGAAATACAATGATCGCATATTGATAGTACAGATTTATGTTGATGACATCATCTATGGATATACTTGTTTTGACATGACTGTTGAGTTTTCATATTTAATGAAGTCTAAATTTGAAATGAGCATGGTTGGAGAACTGAACTATTTCTTAGGTTTACAAGTAAAATAGCTTCTTGATGGGTTCTTTATCTCGCAAACCAAATATGCTCTAAATTTGTTTAAAAATTTTAGCTTTGAGAGCATAAAAATTTTGATACTCATATGAGTACGGCACTTAAAATCTCTACAGATTCGACAGGTAAAAGTGTATATCGTAAGTTGTATCGCAGTATGATAGATAGTTTACTATTATATTTAATTACAAGCCGACCTGATATTTCATTCAGCGTAGGAATCTGTGCTAAATATCAATCGGACCCTAAAGAGTCCTACTTGATTGTTGTAAAGTGCATTTTGTGATATGCACAAGTTCGGCCAAACTTGGCCTTTGGTATCCTCATGATACTAATATTCAATTAGCCAGTTATTCAGATGCTGGTTGGGTTGGTAATATTGATGATCGCAAATCAACTAGCGGTGGATGGTTTTATGTCGGGAATTGTCTGGTTTCATGGCATAGTAAAAAACAGAGTTCCGTATCTCTTTCCACAGCTGAGGCTGAGTATATTACAGCCGGTAATGCATGCACCCAGCTTGTGTGGATGAAAAAGATGTTAAGTGATTACGGATTTGTGCAAGATACTATGGTTTTGTATTGTAACAATTCTATCGCAATTAACATTTCTAAAAATTCAATTCAGCATATTGTGACAATTCTAGCGTAATTAATATTTCTAAAAATTTATTCACGAACTAAGCATATTGACATTAGATATCATTATATTCATGAATTAGTAGAAGATAAGATTATTTCTGTGGATCATATTCAGACTGAAAATTAACTTATAGACATATTTACAAAATCGCTTGACAGAAATAGGTTTGCTAAGTTAAAATTAGATATAGGTATGTGTAATATGTTCTAAATTACATGTGTTTATTTGTAATATATTGTATGTTTTTATTTTATTTATTTTTATAATTTTTTAATTTTTAAAAATTGGAAATATGTAAAAATTTTGAGGTGCATGACTAGTCAAGTACACACTCAACTAGTTGTGGCACGACCAATCGAGTATATACTTGACCAGTCGAGCCGCTCGGGTTTGGGGGTTTTTATTGTGCAAAAAGTACTTTTTCTTTAATTGTTTCATCTTCCCTAACTAACCCTACCACGACCAGTCGAACACACTTTCGATTCCTTCATGGTTAGTGCATCTTTTTCGATTTCCTTATAGATTTAAGTTCTTTATTCTTCCATTTCCTTATTTTTGTAGTTTATTTCAAGGTTTATGGTAGTTTGTTGAGTTTTTTAGCTAAAAATTTGATTTACTTGAAAGCCTTCTTTCCTCTCTTGCATTGCTTGTATTCCTTATATTTTTTGTGTAATGGAGAATGGAAACAAGAAGAAAAGATCTCATGGTCCCTCTTCTTCTCGTTTTGCTCTAATCATTGTGCGTCATCTTCGGTTACCCAAAGAAGACCCCGAGTATGTGTGGGATATTCGTCTTCGCAACATGATTATTGAACGGACAGTCAACACTATTCATTTAGAACCTTTTGGTATTGTTCACCTTCTTCAAGCTGTAAGATGGGATAACATTTTAAATTAGGGTGGTCTGGCATACCGTTCTATTGCGCAAGCCATGTTTGGTTACATAAGTGACTTCTCTACTGAGAATCTGACTTTTACAATTACTACCAGAGAATATCCTATTGATATGGACCGTCATTTAATATCTGGATTGATGGATCTTCCGGTTAGTGATGACGGCATTCCTATTTCTAATCTTATAGCAAAACCTTCTGAGTCTGAGAAAAGAATGCTCACTAGAGTGTTAAGAAAAATGAATGCGGAATGGAGTTCTAGGAATGTGCTCAGTTTCAGATTTATGTTACCTAGATACAGGATTCTCCATCGTATTTTTATTTCTAATGTCTATCCTAGGTCTAGTAACATGACTGATCTCACTACTTTCATGGCTTGCATCCTTCACTCTATTGTTACTGGTGTTTTTGTATGTCTTTTATCTCTTATCAGTTACATCATTATTCAGTTTCGTCTCCATCTAGATCATAGAGATATTCCATTTACCTATCTAATGACTGTCTTAGCCACCCATAGTCTTGTGGCTATGCCTATTGAGGAAGCTCCCATTAACCATCTTCCATTCAACAACTCGAACATAAATAAGATGAATTTGAGGTTGGCTGCTGGCCAAGTTGATGTGGATGTTGGTGGAGCTTCTGAAGCAACTGAAGAGAAGGATGCTTTGCCTCCAGATGATGTAAATATGGATAACTTATTTGATTATCATGGTATTGTGCTTTAAGTTGATATTTTGATTATCATAGTGATATTTTCTATCTTATTTTATTTACTTCTTTTTTCTTTAAACATCTTTCATTTGTCTTATTGTGATAAAAAGGGGGAGAAATTGCAAAGGTGTGTGATGATTGTGGAATTTGGAATGTAGTATGTATTTTTTATAGGTTCTGCAAATCACCTCTCCTGGACTGAGGGGGAGAAGTGTCTGTTGATCATTAGTGTAACACCCTGGATTTTTGCCAACCTGGGGTCAGACGTCCTTAGGCAATGGGTCAACTATATCACTCTCAGAACTCAATTCTAAAGCCAAAGAAATCATTTAGGACTAAATTCTTTAGAAATTTAACGTGAATTAGCCAGCGCTACACTAGATTTCCTGTAAAATTAGCACCAATAACTTTAAATACGATCTGTAAGATCCAAAACCTCTAGAAATGTTAACGCTATGTTACCCTGAAATCCAGGATCAAACTATAAACCCAGTTGCTCTTGGGAATGCTTTGTAACTTTGTATTGGATCTAGACCGCACTTCGAAAGTCCGATATCTATAATCTTAGACCATTATGACCGACTAGTTGGACTTGACAATCATTTCAAAAATCAAGTCCAGATGATGTCCCGCGATGATTTTCTTGAGTCCAGAGTGAAGAGTGTGAGAAATGTTAGAAATTAAATAAAATTTATGAAATCTGGCACATGTCGCTTGCGCGAGATTTTTAAGAATTCTGGCTGTTGGAATTTGACCAAATTTCACCCTCGGAACAGGATAGGTGGCCCTTACATGTCATAGCACTTGTGGCCCTGATCGAGTTTTGGTGACCGCTGAACTGAAACTGGTCCGCCACAGTCGATCTGGAAACTCGACCGGATTGAAAACTTAGCTTGACCTAGATCCAATATTAGAGAGCTTAAGTCCGATCGCATTTAGTAACAGGACCTCCATAAGTGCTCCGTTGGATCGGAACAGACCCGATTCGATTATAACTTAAGCATACCTTGACTTCAAGTCTGTTTTCGTTATGTTTGGACTTATAAAAGGGCCTTAAACTCTCTCTCACAAATCCCATACGAATTTTCAAACCCTAGCTAAGAAAGAGAGAGAAAAGAGAGAGAGAAAGTGAGAGAGAAGTTGGGGTTTTATCCTGGGATTCTTCCCTGCTCTCCGCGTGCCAAAGCCATCCACCTGCATCGCTATTCAGGCGATTCCATCTTCATTCTAGGTAAGAAAATCCTAACCCTACCTTGTTTTAAGGTTCCTATGGGTACAAGTAGCTAAGTAGCGGACTCACCTTGTGTTATAGGTCGTCATATCGACGTTGACGGAAGCGTAGAGTACCTATGCAATTTATTACGCTTCTATGGCTTAAGGTGCGGATTTTAGACGCTCAGTTTACCATTTTTCAAAGCTTTCAATGTCGTTTAAGGGTAGATTATTGACAAGGATGCTGTTTGACATGTAGAACATGCTGTCTGTTTTTCATTTCGAATACGTACGAAGAATAGGAGATTTAGGGTATTTTTAGTATTTGTAGGAAATACTGTATACGTACGTATTTTACTGATATGATTGCCATGAGTATTTTTCATACATATATGCTAGTTATGGATGTATTATCTATTTGGCGAAAGGATTCTCTCTAATACCTGTTTCGGCCAACGTACGCTATGTATGTTATTAAGTGTAGTCTAAGTGTTTGTTGAAATGCCTAAATCAATATGATTTATGCCTTCCATATGTTTTGAATGTAAGAACATGATTGTTGTGTATTAGACATCTCCTTGATATAAGGATCTGTCATAGTATATGTTGAAATCAACATACGTCAAGTACGTTAGAGTTGTGTAGTCTAAGTGTTTGTATAAATGTATGTATTAGTAAGTATGGAGTAAATGGTGTTGTAGATTAGCGTTGAGACTGGATTCTCAGCCAATTTGATGATGTGCATTATTTCCTCCATGATTGTTATATTTCAATTGATTACCTTATGTGTGAAGTACTCGTGTATGGTTAACTGCTTATGATGTATGTTATAACATGCTGATAACATGCTGAAATTTCTTACATTTCAATTCTGTCTCTCTCATATGATTATTGATTTACATTACAAGTGCTTGGGGCTATACTCTAGTCCAGGCAGTCGGTAACAAATTAGAATTCGTGGTTAGATTCTATTCACCACGAAGGATGTGTATGACGAACCCGAGTTGTACTAGAGTTGTCGGCAGTGGTTAGGCCACACGAAGTGCTTGTGCAATTCATGTCGGTCGATTCAACGTGCGCTCGTGCTAGTCAAACTCATCAAGTAACCCGACTGACCGTTGTATGTTCACCTTGTATTGGTCATAACTGCTTGAACATAGGGTACTGAACTTATCAGTGATAACCCTGATAATCGTCGTACCTTGATCCACAAAGACTCATGAGCCAGGCATGGTGGTATGGGACACCGTCGTCGAGCTGTCGGTCTACGCTGGGGCCACAAACCTCCCCGTAGTGACCAGTGAGCAACCCAGACTCGTGAGCCGATTGTGGTGGTATGGGACACTATATTCGAGCTGTCGGCCTACACTGATAAGGTGATGGGGGAGCGGTGCAACGAGTGCATGCAACAGCCCTGACAGCCCTTTGTAGTGACCTCGAGCGTACTCTGAGTCTACGTGAGACGACGACCCTTCCGTAGCAATAATAGTACAACTAGGCCTGTATTGATAAGGTGATGGGGGAGCGGAGCAACGAGTGCGTGCAACAGCCCTAACAGCCCTTGCAGCGACCTAGAAATATATCATTGTATGAGACTACTAGGAGTGACGACCCTAGACAGGATCCTTATTGGGAATGATAAAAGGAAAGTACCCTAGTTTCCCAATCCTGCTATATGAAAAGGACTAATAACAACTCGGTAATCATATTATATCGCACTACATGTGCCTGGAAGATGTGGAGCACTGAGGGAAGAAACCATGCCGCGGATGTAAGATGGTGTCGTAAGAGGGAGTATGTTGGCGAGGGCATTCATCATGTCATTTCATTCTTGCATTAATTACAGTATTTAGGAATGTTTGATTTACTTGCTTTATTATTATCGCTTGATTGATTTGATAACATGTTAACCTTTGCTCTATGATTCCACTGAGTTAGCTACTCACTCCCACGTTACGGGACGGTGTTCTGGACACCCACCAGACCCTGTTGTAGTTTCAGATGATGGCGCTGCCTGCGAGGTGGAGCCAGACTTGTATGATGATGAGGAGGATTTCTCCTATAGGCGGTTTTCAGGCGGGTCTATGTAGACCGTGTTCTGTTTGACGGGATTACATGGAGGTTGATTTGATGTCATGACACTTGTCATTTTATATTTTTGGAGCACTCATGTATATTATTTTTGATCATTTTTGGAGTATACATGTATATGTTTAACCTGGTAACATGTTCACACTCTGGAGACCTACAACAGTTCATATATTCTATATATATATATATATATATATATATATATATATCACATTCTTTCGCTTTCTAATTTAACTGTCTCTGCAGTATGGTATGCTGTTTTGGCTTAATCCACTTCATGTTTTATGCACTATTACAGCCGACATTCATCCATCATTGAAAATATTACATAAGTGATGATCTGGAACTCGGGAGTGGAGTTTATGCTTGACCCCCGATTTTCGGGATGTTACAATTAGTTATTCAAATGATGCATGATTCTTTATTGTGCATGTATGGTGCATGATTCTTTACCGTCTGTGTAACTGTGCATGATTCTTTACTGTGCGTGTAACTGTGCATGATTCATTATTTGGTTTTGTCATAAATTTGACAAAGGAGGAGATTGTTATTGATATTATGTAAACCTAGCATCACCCATTGTATTGTTAAATTTTATTGTGACAAAGCATTTAGTATTTATATCATTCTTTGAGTTGAAGTGATCAGGTTCATACATTTCAAAGTTCTTTGGATCTTCATTGAACTTGCCTACATCTTCAAGTTGAAGTTCATGGTTTTAAGATCATATTCAAGAACTCAAGTTCAAGTTTGAAGTTCAACTATAGTACATTAGAGACTCAAGAATTCAAGCGTAACTCAAGTTCAAGTTTAAGAGATCGAACTCAAGCTTCATGTATCACAAGATATCAAGATTTGGAAGCGAATGATGTTTCATTTGTTCCTACTCACAAACAGGTTTAGATGACCTTAGATTGACCTTAAATTGTGTCATATTCATTACATATTTTATGTAGGTCATTTCATATATTTATAGGTCATTTTCTCGACTAGTTTTAGACCTTGTTGACTAGTCCAAGTACTGGCTCGACCAGTTTAAGAGTTTTCTCGACCAGTCCAACATTTGTTGTGATTTTTTAGAATTTTTTGTTAGACCCTCGACCAGTCCTGGAGACTGCTTGACCAGTCGAGTGAACAGTGCTTGACTCAAAGTCCAACAAGCTTTTTTAGTCCCACTCAACCAGTCGAGTGCAGGGCTGGACCAGTCAAGTAGGCCACTCGACCAGTCGAGTAACGACCTTATCTTAGCGCACTAGAAAATTTAAAATTTTGTTGGTGATTCGACCAATCGAATCGACCATTGGACTAGTCGAGTGAACAATATTTTCACCCATAAATAGAGCACAAATTTCAGAGTTTATTCATTCATAAAAGTGAAATCAAGACACCACTCTGAGAGATAAGTTTGTGATATTCTTAAGCTATTTTGCACTCATTTAACATTCTCTTTGATTAGATTTTGTTATTAAATTTTGAGATCTTTATTCCAATCTTACTTTAAGAAGGGATTTGTGATTTTTCCTTTCTTGAGATCAAAATCAAATCAAGCTAGCCCAAGTTGATTTAATTAAAAATCATTTAGAATAGAACCTTTTCATTTGTGAGACCGGACATTGAACATCTTTGTCTACATCGGATCGGTTCTATTGGGCTTCTTCAAAGGAGAATTTCCAGATAAGTACATTTACATTCTGTATATCTTTTTAGTTTTTGAGGTTGTGCTAGAAAAATCTCTTTTTGGTTTGTCTGAGGTGATTCAGGAAATCTCAGAGTGTGGAGTTTTTGGAATTGTGTAAGCCCAATCAAAGACACAATTGTGAAGGTTTTAAGGTGAACATTTGAAAACCTTTTTTTCATAGTGAATGCTAATATCCCGAGGGAGTGGATATTAGGAGCAGAGTAGTTTTGTGGCTGTTTTCTAACATTTAGTATATACACAAGCAAACCACTCTAATTTCTAGGGTTATGGTGGATTATTGAATGTGCCTATGTGTGTGAATGTTTTAATTTATTTTTCATATTTGTGATGAATGGTATATTTTATTTTCTACACTCGTGGGAATGTTGTAATAACTTAGTTTATTTCCTTTGCTATTTCCTTTGCCTATTTATTGATTTGGGTTTTTGATACTTAGAAACGTTCTAGTAAGGTTGTCCTACCATAAGCCTTTGGTTTTTGGTGTTAGGTTGTCCTTAGAACTAAGTTTGTATCAACCTCTCAAGACTTGTACATTTGAGGTTTCTATTTACTTGTGCTTCGTTAATTATTTGATTGTTCTATCATTCTTTAAATTCCATATTCATTTTTTAATTTGGCATAGTCCTATTCACCCCCCCCCCCCCCCCTCTAGGACGTATTGCTCTGCCTTTTCAGTATCACCGCAAAATCCTCTTCGGATATCTTTGCAGATTTCAAATACACCACACAACTCTCATAAAATTACACGTGTCCCTCTCTAATTGGCTCTTATAGGAACAAGTGAAAATACGGTGGAACATTGCCCCCTATGCCACTTTGACTTTAGTAAAAAGTGAAAGCAACGTGTGACCCCTCGTAAATGCAGCCATTCTTTAGGTCACGTGGCGACTCTTCATTTACTACGTATGGCCGAGACAATTTTGAATGACAATCATGTTTTCCTTTTTTTGAATAGAGAGCTATTCCCATGGCTACGCGTGTATAAGCATCGTAACATACGAGATCATGAGTAAACCTTAATTAATGCACCCGATTTCGGTTGATATAAAACCCATTTCCACACGCTTTTAGGTTTCTCAAGCTTTCTTCCATGTTTCTTTGTTTTTAAAACCCTAACTTTCTCATTCTAGAAATGGTTGCTTCCTCATCCTTCATCTTTCAACCTTCCACCAAGATGATATAATACATACACTAAAAGGTCTTTCCAAAAAGTTCACTAACAAGATCATCTTCAAATCGTTGCTCGATGATTATTATCTCCTTGGCCCAGCCTTCTTCATTGAAATTGAAGTTGATGAGGTCCACCCAATGGACTATTTCTTTTCAAATTGCCTTAGAGAGAACATGCTAATTCGATCTCAATCGATTCTCAATCCTTCCAATGCCTTAAAACTTCATGATCCTAGCCAAAATCCTTATTAGGATGGTGTGATTAGTTTGACCATATTGCTGCACAATATGAAGCTTCTTGGAAAGAGATCAAAATTTGTGAATGCATCAAAGTTTCACTATATGATTATGCACCAGATCCCCCTCTCTTTACTACAACATCAACATTCTGGAATTCATCTGCAAACACTTTCTTCTTCGGATGAAGCTCCATAAGTCTAATAATTTTGGATGTTTGTACCCTTACCCAGCTTCTTTCTTTTGGTTGAGCAATTTTTTCAAGCTTCGCTTATAATGAAAAAGGACACTTCAACAACAAGGCCGAAAAGGCCTTTTCCCATTTCATACTCCCTTACTGTAAACTCGAAGGCCCAGTCAAGTATGAAGAACACACGACCATCTTACTACTATGGATCTACCAACACCTATTATGTGTTAATTCTCTCCAGATCACCAACATATATGTCCAACTATCCGAGGCACTTGCACAAGGTAGAAAACTAGCACTTGTGCCCTTTGTGCTCAGTCACCTGTATAGAGGTATGTTGAGCTAACCACCAAGGGTCTATTTCATAGTGGAGTACCATGATGGTTTCTTCAAATGTGGTAGTATGAATATTTTTTTTCTTTCATTTTATATTCTCCTCCTCTTTTCAATATAATCTATACCTCTTATCGTAACATCCTGAATTTTCATGGCTAAAGTTTATACTCGTGCTCGAGAAAACCAAGTGTTAATAATGTATAAACTGGATGCTTTGATTTCGCACTCTATTTTTTTCTATTTAGACTACATCTCGATACATTTATGAAGGTAACATCTTAATGAAAGATTATTACATTTATCGAGTTCATAGCAGAAGTATAAAACTAAATGATAAAACTATCTTCTTTATTCTTTTAGCATAATCTACCATTAGGAAATAGTCCTCTAGGTCTTCAATTTGTACGCCACCCGCATCATATGTACGGTTGGAGAGGGTTAACGCCCTACTCATAGTGATGGTTATCCTTTAAGATTAACAGTAATTCAAGTGATTCATAAAAGTAATGTAAGGGTTTTGATATGTCATGTACTCCATCACTACGAGAGATATCAGTATGTGCAAATAATCTACATGAATGCATACCTAGCAAAGTGTGTGCATCTCATCATACATAGTGATCACTGTTACAATGTAAAAGATAATTCATAATATCCGGCTTGACCCGCACTCTCATTATACGGATATTCACTGGCATGTCCAACATTAAGATGGCTTTATGAGAACATCTTAAGGTGATACAACGATGTGATTGGGGGATTTTCGTAAACGATGTATTCATGGAGCGACTATTTGTGACATCCAATCTCGAAAAGTAATGTAACACATATGATGATTTACTTACATCGATTGTGTACCACGTCAACTAACTCATAGAATTATGTGCCGACTAAGAAAGCCGCTACCCGTAACACATTACGTTCATGATAAATATATGGTTCACTAGTTGTGATACCTTAAACACATCACTTACAATGATAGAGAACAAATATGCATTGATGGTAAATTAACAATCGCAAAGATGAAAACATAATATGTAAAATGCAAGATAGAGCATATCAACTTAAATCAAAGTAAGCTTAAAGGAATAAAACCCTCACCTTTAATTATTCGGTTGTTCTCAAGAAGATTAGGGTCCTAGGGAATCTTAGGATAAAACTTGTTTCTCCTTATCCTAATTCACATGATTCGAGTAGTTAGGATTAGTTGTAACTAAATTTCACCTAGACTTAGGAAATATGAAAGATGTCTTAGCTATGCTCTATCTTAGAATTCTAAATTCCTAGTCGAGAATAAAGGAGAAAGGTTTTGGGAAGGGAGGAGAGGATTAAAGATCTCAGACCTGGTTTGGGGAATCAAGACCAAAATTGAATGCACGTGTGGGATCGGATTTTCCTTCTTAGCTTCTTTCTTTTCTTTCTTTCTTTCTTCTTCCTTTCTTCATTTCTTTCTTTTCTGCCTCTCTCCGTGGTGTGTTATGCAGTGTGGATGGGTTATTTTTATATCATTTGGGACCTTCCAGGCCCTTCTTGCATAAGCTGCGCAAGAGAGCTACCTTATGCAACACTATCAGTTTTCCTTGCAGAAACTGATTGTTATTTCCCTTACTTTCGATGGAAGTTTGGCTGAGTTCTAAAAGTGTTTGATAAGGGAGTGGGCCTTATCCATTGGACGTCTTGGATCAATCCTAACTCTTCTGATCCTGGCCGAAATAATCACCTACAACAGTCCATTTTTCTCGCCATGGTGTGTCAGCGAAGGAGACCTGCATTAGAGATGCTCATCTGACTCTTTCAGACATCTAGGTGAGAGTCAGAATTGCCCCAACCATGTATTGGACAGCTTGGATTGCATTCAAGATGTCCTCCTATGGTTTCCTACGCATGAGAAGGAACGCACGCATTTCGTCTTTCGTTACGGAGGGAAAGCGGCTGATTGTGGAAATAGCTGGCTTCTTGCCAGCTTTCGTGGGGTTCACTACTTTGGACATCTGGGAGATCTAGTCTCTCCATCCGGATCTTCATGATGTCCCCATCTAGGGATCAAGATATGACCCGGATCCAAGGTTTGGACAGTCTATACGGCTGATCGTGGTGTGGCCCACCCTTCGCTGGTCATGAAATGGAAACACCCAGGTTTGACTGTAATCTTCACCAGCATTAGATGAATGGTTTGGATGACTCACATGGCCCATGTTTTGGCCCATGATGGTGCAAACAGTAAGACCTGTATCATAGCCCTTACCATTCCGTAGGCTTTCATGGTCCTCCCAGTCGAATCCTAGTAACTCGGGATCTTTTATCGATAGTTGTGCATGACCTGAGTCGTATCCCATATTTCAGAGTTGGCTCAACCCGAGACTTATACCAATGCAACCACGCCGTCACCGCAGTTTCGACGCCGTGTCTTGCGCACCGAGGCGATACCTAGGCTAGGAGATGTGGGCCCGCGTTTTGTTAGAGGAAACGGTGCACGTTTACAATCCTAAGAGAATCTCTACAACATGTCAAATCAATCCAATCAATCACCTCACATGTCAAGTACATGTCAAGTAAATACATCAATCAACCCATCACCCAACACATCACTCACCTCATCACAACCCATACCTCTCTTACACAACAACTCCAAAAGTCAACATTTCCATCCCATCTCCTCTCTCTCTCTCTCTCTCTCTCTCTCTCTCTCACCCATCCATCATAACATCCCATCTCCTCTCTCTCTTATTTCTCCCTCTTCCAAGCAACCAAAGGAGAACCCAACGTATAAGCTCTCCATGAGAAGAGCTTGGTGTGGCCCATCTTGTTATCCCCACATCTTTCATCCTAACCATCTAAACTTCATCATCCTCCGTCAAAGTCAAAGCCAAGGAGTTAGGGATTCCATGGGGCCAAGAAGATCGAAAGGTGGGTGATTTACCATCGATTTTGTGATTTGAGGGCCCACATGCAGTGGGACCCATCTTGATTTATATATTGTATTAAGGGGGGGCCCATAGTGGCAGGGTCCCTCCATCACCATCCGGTCTCCCTTTCTCGCTCTCTCTTTTATCTTTTTGTGTGATGTGTGTTTGTATGGCCTACCATGATGAGTTTAATCCACGCCATCCAACTAAGTGGACCCAACCGGAGCCCACATAGTGGACACATTGTTGCTCATTTCGGTAGGCCCTGCTAGAGGGAAATGCAAATATTGGCTTGATTCATGGACCCCACGTGCTATACATGTGACATCCACACTATTCGACACCTGGACGTGGGGCCAGCTCGATTTGCGTGGCTGGTGGACCACGTGTACATGACCTCGCAGTAATGCAGGTGCTGCATGTCCAGTCATTGGGCGTCCAGCAGCCTAAGGCATAACACAAATACCATATTTATGCTGTAGATGGTGGGTCCCACACGTGTGGACCGACCTTTTATATATGTGTTTCATCCATGTGGAGCCCATATGCCATGTGCATGATCTAGACCGCTCAGATCAGGGGCCCCGCCCTGATGTATCTGTTTACCCCATACCGTCCAATAGTTGGACGTGTGGGGCCTGCCTTGTTGGATGCGTTGCATCCGTATTGTTCATTGGCTGGGAGTGGATGATTACAATAATAATAAATATTATTATAATATATTTTATTACTTATGATGGTGGTCTCATGTGGGACCCACCTTGGCGTTTGATGCAGCCTAACCGTTCATTTGGACGAAGAGAAAGTACAAATATCATCTTGATGCAGATGGGTGGGCCACGTGTACATGGACTCACCCTGATGTGTATATTTAATATACACCATCCTAGGGTATGGGATCTACCCCTTGCACGTGTGGAGTCTCCACGTCTAACTAGGACGTGGGACCCACCTTGATTGTATGTATTATCCACCTGTCCAGTTGAGGATGGTGTGGTCCACGGTGATATATGTGTTTAATCACTTCATCCATCCATATCTAGACGCGTGAGCCCATCCCACACGTGTGGGGTAGACCCACCTTGATGTATATGTTCTTATCCACACCGTCTATGGTAGCGATGGTGGGTCTCCACTATGATGGTTCTGACCAGCCAAGCCATTTGGCCATGCACCCCACTAGATGAGTGTGTTGTCTACACACGTGGGTCCCTCATGGTGCATGTGAGATATTCACACCATCCAATCTCTGGACGTGTGGACCTCACCATAATGCATGTTTGTACCTGCACCGTCCAGTTGCTGGACGGTGCTATGTAAGCCCTACCTCAGCAACTAGACCGTTCACTTGGTGGGCCACCACTGTAATGCAAGTGTTTTATCTACTCCGTCCGTCACTGACGCGTGAGACCCACCATTGACACATGTTTTATGTCCCCACCTCCCATCCATTTTGACGTGGCCCACCAGATCTGGACGGTGGGCCCTATCTTGACTTGATGCATATGCTCATCCATATAGTCCACCGTCCAGATAGGGACAGTGGGACCCACATGATTTGAATGTTTTATCTGCGTCATCCGTTTGGCGGACCTCTATGATGTAAGTGTTTCATCCTCACTGTCCATCTGTGAGATCCACCTTCCACATCATCCAACAGCGGTGGGCCTTACCTTATTGTATGTGTTGAATACACACCGTCCATGGGACCCACTTGAATGTATGTATTCTATATCCACCGTCCATCCATTTTCTAGACGTGGGCCCACAATGTTGTATGTGTTTCAACCGCGTCATCCGTCCATTTTCTGGGTGTGGACCCCACCGTGATACAACTCGTTGCGATGTATATTAGGCCTAAGTGATGGGCCCATTATGATATATTTGAGGCCCATTAGTGCGGCCCATTAACGCAGTCCACTTGATGTGTATGAGGCCTATGCGTAGGGCCCACCTATGATGTATATTAGGCCCATGTATAGGGCTCACCCATTATGTATTAGGGCCCATGGGTTGTGGCCCATTGTGATGTAATTTCGGCCCATTGAGATGCACTTATGGCCCATAGGTGAGGCCCATTGTGATATATTCGAGGCCCATGGGCACGACCCATTAAGATGTATTTACGGCCCATAGGTGAGGCCCATTGTCATATATCCGAGGCCCATGGGCATGGCCCATTGAGATGTATTTACGGCCCAGGGGTGAGGCCATTGTGATGTGTTCGAGGCTCATGTGATGTGGCCCACTTGATGTATATGAGGCTCATTTAGACGTATTTGAGGCCCAATGTAATGTATATGAGGACCATCAGTGGGCCCAATAAGATGTATGTGAGGCCTTTATGTGGGCCGAATGTGATGTATATGAGGTCCATTACGATGTGAGATTCCACTATGATGTATGTAATGATGTTTATGGTGGCCACTACTTGGGGGCGATGTTGGTTGAATGTCCACATTGATGAGCAATGATGGTTGAATGACCACATTGTGACCTTCCATTAGGCCATGTTAGGCTCATTCTTACTGATTCAGATTGACGTGATCGATTGCCGATTCTGATTGTCGTGACCGATTGTTGATTTCGATTGATGTGACCGATTTGCTGATGCTGATTATGGATCGATCCCGATTGTCGTGGCCGATTTTTGATTCCGATTGACGTGACCGATTTGCTAATTCTGATTATCGATCGATCCCAATTGTCGTGGCCAATTACTGATTCCGATTGACGTGACTGATATGCCGATTCTGATTATCGATCGATCCGATTGTTATGCCTGAGTATCGAGGCCGATTCCGATTTGTCGAAGCTGATTGTATAGGTCGATTCCAATTTATCGAGGTCAATTTTGAATTGTCGAGGTTGATTGTATAAGCTAATTTCGATTGTCGAGGGCGATTTCGATTGCTAAGGCCAATTGTCCAGACCTATATGATGTATATGCAACTCGTAGTTAAGGCCCATTATGATGTTTCGTGGCCTATGGGCAAGGTCCATTGTGATATGTAATAGGCCCATGAAGCATGGCCCATTTGATACATATGAGACCCATGTGTAGGGCCCACATGTCATATATTTGAGGCCCATGGGTGGGGCCCACCCGTTGTGTATATGAAGCCCTTGGGTAAGGCCTCTTGTGTTGTATATTAGGCCTTTGTGTGAGGCCGTGGGCCCATTATATGTTTGGCTCTATGTGGGTCATTCCTTTAGGGCAATGTTGATACCGATTATGAGTATATGACTGCATAACATCATAATACGTGCCCATACGCATCATCTACATGTTTGTTATGAGATGTGGTTGACCATTGCATATGTCATTGGGCAGATTATTATGAGACTCCCTGATAGGCAGAGGTTATCTCACATGAGCGCACGGTATGCGCATGATTGATGCATGACTGGATTGTAGGACTCATGCATCTTGCATTGTGTGCCCTAGCGACATCAGGGTCATAGCCTCCACAGGCATATCGTGGATGACCTGACAGGACACTGAAAATCTGTTCTACATGGGGTGCTATAGATATCCTTGGGTAAAAATCAGAGAACCCTCTTGGTTCCAGAGGTTACTCCAACGTTTAGATCGAGTGAATGCATGAGTGCATAAGGGCCTCATACCGTTAGGCAGCGTCTCTCACTGTGTCGTGGTCGGTTGGAAGGGGGTATGACCTTACCTACCCAAGAGGAGGGAGTAATGTTAGGCTGAGTTTGACCAGCTCGAGGAATGGGTCCGCTATCTACGAGCTAGCCCCGATATTAGCAGGCGGATAGTGAGGTCTCTTCCACTCACCTTATTACGCGCAATGGGGCGGCAATTTGGTTTCGAGTGTAATAGACCCCGGTGATTTTTCAGAGAGGAACCATACTGATATGTGGACTTATTGGGCGGGGATTGCATACTCATTCATTCATTCATTCACTATCCACTCAGGCTGGTGGTGCACAACTAACTGCTGTGTACCTTTGCATGGCCAGGATTTCGGTTGGGCGTGTGACTAACCTGAGATCAGGAGTCTACTACATTAAGTCTAGCTATCCAAATTTAGGTATGAGACTAGTTTGGATAGAAGTCCCTTATGATTGACCCCATATCTTGCGATAATATGTACTATCATGCTTGCTTTACTTCAGTTTGGTCATTTCATTCGCACCGCATATTACATCGCATCTGCAGTACTTAACATTTTGGGTTGCCATGTTTTTGCATTGATATGATTATTAGGATTCATGCCTTGCATCGCATAGCCTTGGCACGGCTGATGGCACTCATAGACTTATCAGCATATTTCAGCTTATTTTGATATTGTATGATTTATGGCATTATATCCTCCGCATCTAATATTTAGCTCTTTTTGACTCCTCATTTGCATAGTTGATTTACATTGCGTGCCCCTATTTTGTATGACTCATGGACTTGTCAGTACTTTTGCTTACTCTGATATTGCTTACTTGGCACTTACTTGTGCACACACTTTCACCACCCACTAAGCTTTCTATAAGCTTATGCACGATAGATGTATGCAGGTGGCGTTAGGTTGCAGCAACGTTGAGCTTGAAGTATGCAGCGGACCTCTGGAGCTTTAATTTTCATATGTATTTCCCTTTCAGCATTATATTCAAATGATTACATTAGTGGATATGTGATGATGATGTTGCCTTTGTGATTTCGATAAACTCATGGTTATGCTTCTTATGAGATAAATGTACATTGGAAAATTCTCCTTGTAGGATTACAGGATCAGAATCTGGCATATGAGTTTTGGGAGCCGAGAATGGGGTACTACGAAGGCTGTCGGCACGAATTTCAGTGATTAAAATTCCTATGAGTCCGATCTTCGGGTTTAGGGTGTGACAGAAGTTGATATCAGAGCATAACTTGGGAATACCTGAGGACAACATGACATATCTACTGATAGATACCCTGCACTTTATGATTGTTAAGAACCTAGAATGGATAGATCCCCGAGTTCGAATAACTTAGAGATTTTCTGATATACCTTCCTACCATTGAAATTGTGAAGCTGCATAGTTTTCCATTTTCGATCATTTCTGATTCTGGATCTGAAAATTAGTAGGGTCACCATTTTGTTGACGAGGCGTCTTGGGAGCAAGAAGTTGAGATTCGTGGGTGTTATCCTATCCCTTAGGAGTTTGATTATGTTAGTATAGTGTGTTTTGATTATATGTATAGTGATGGGTTTTCCCTCCCTTGGTAAGCTTTGTATTGGTTGTATTGTGATTTAAATTTTGACGATGAAATTTTTATTAGGAGGGGAGAGCTATAAGACCCGTATCATAGCTCGTATCGTTCCGTAGGCTTCCGCGGTCCTCCCAATCGAATTCCAATAACCTGTGATCTTTTATCAATAGTTGTGCGTAACCCCGAGTCATATCCCATATTCCAGAGTCAGCTCGACCCAAGACTTGTACCAGTGTGACTGTGACGTAGTCACGATTCCGACGCCGCGACTTGCACGCCGAGGCAATACCTAGGCTAGGAGATGTGGGCCCACGTTTTGTTCGAGGAAACACCGCGGGTTTGCAATTCCAAGAGAATCTCTACAACATATCAAATCAATCTAATCAATCACCTCACATGTCAAGTACAACACATCAATAAACCCATCACCCAACACATCACTCACCCCATCACAACCCATACCTCTCTTACACAACAACCCCAAAAGTCAACATTTCCATCTCATCTCCTCTCTCTCTCTCTCTTTCTCTCTCTCTCTCTCTCTCTCTCTCTCCCATCCATCACTCCATCGCATTTTCTCTCTCTCTCTCTCTCTCTCTCTCTTATTTCTCCATTCTCTTCCAAGCAACCAAAGGAGAACCCAACGTCCAAGCTCTCCATGAGAAGAGCTTGGTGTGGCCCATCTTCCTACCCCCACATCTTTTATCCTAACCATCTAAACTTCATCATCCTCCGTCAAAGTTGAAGCCGAGGAGCTAGGGAGTCCATCGGGCCAAGAAGATCGAAAGGTGGGTGATTTACTGTCGATTTTGTGATTTGAGGGCCCACATGTAGTGGGACCCCTCTTGATGTATGTATTGTATTAAGGACGGGCCCATAGTGGTGGGGTCCCTCCATCACCATCCGATCTATCTCTCTCTCTCTCTTTTGCCATTTTGTGTGATGTGTGTTTGTGTGGCTTACCATGATGAGTTTAATCCACACCATCTAACCAAGTAGACCCAACCAGAGCCGACGTAGTAGACACATTACTGCTCGTTTGGGTAGGCCTTGCTAGAGGGAAATGCAAATAATGGCTTCATTCATTGACCTCACGTGCTATACGTGTGCCATCCACACCATCTGACACTTGGATGTGGGGCTAGCTCGATGTGCGTGACTGGTGGACCACATGTACATGACCCCGCAGTGATGCAGGTGTTGCAGGTCTAGTCATTGGGCGTCCGGCAACAGAGGCTCCTGGACTACATGTAAGGCATAACACAAATACCAGCTTTATGCTATAGCTAGTGGGTCCCACACGTGTGGACCAACCTTTTATTGTAACACCCCAGATTTTTTCCAACCTGGAGTTAGGCGTCCTTAGGTGATGGGTCAACCATAACACCTTGGTAACCTCTCAGAATCCAATTCCAAAGCCAAAGAAATCACTTAGGATTAATTCCTTTAGAAATTAAGCATAAGTTAACTAGCGCTACGTTAGATTAGCTGCGAAATTGTCCCTGATCACTTTAAATACGTTCTGCAAGACCTAAAACTTGTAGAAATAAGGACGCTACAATACCCTAAAATCCAGGATCAAACTCTAAACCGGTTTGTTCTCTGAAACCCTTTGAAACTTTGTATTGGATCTAGACCGCGCATCGGAAGTCCGATACCTACAATCTTAGACCGTTATGACCGCTTAGCTGGACTTGACAATCATTTCGAAAATCAAGTCCAACCAACGTGCAGAGGCTATTTCATTGAGCCTGGAGTGAAGAGGGTGAGAAATGGGTAAGATTTGGATATTTTAATTCAAATCTGGCACGTGACTTGGTGCGTTATTATCAAGCGTTTTGACCGTCAGAATTTAGCCAAATTTCACCCTCGGATTAAGAAAATTTTCTCTTTCATATCATGAGACTTGTAGACCTGATTTAGGTACGATGACTGCTGAACTGAAATTGGACCGCCACATGCGATCTACGAACTCTACCGGACTGAAAACTGGGTGTGAGCAACATCCAGTGACCATGAGCTTAAGTCTGATCACGTTCCACCAGGGGACCTCCCAAAACCCTCTTTTGGATCGGAACAGCCCCGATTTGGTTATAACCTAAGTATACATTGTTCCTAAGTCTAAATAGGTAAAGTTTTAGCCTATATAAGGGCTTGAAACCCTCACATATCTCTCCCATCCGAATTTGCTAGAAACCCTAGATTGAGTGAGAGAGAAAGTGAGAGAAAGTGAGAGAGTTGTGGGAGAGATTTCCCGCCACTTGCTACTTCTGCTACTCGTGCTCATCCACCACATTCAAATCACTTTTCTGGTGATTCTAACGCACTTCTAGGTAAGAAAAACCCTAACTACTTGTTGTTTTAGAGTTTCCTTCGATTCGTTAGCAAAGTAGCTTATATGTCTTGTGCATTAGATCGCCGTTACACCGTTGACGAAGCATATACGTTCAAATCGAAACGATACACTTCTACGACAAAAGGTGCAGATTTTAGACGCTTTGATTGACTGATTTTAAAGGTTTCAATGTCGTTTAATAGTAGATTATCGACGAGCATGCCGTTTGACATGTAGAACATGCTGTCCGTTTTCCGTTTTGTAAACGTATGGTAAATATGAGACTTAAGGTATTTTAGGCATTTATAGAAAATACTGTATACGTTCGTATTTTGCTGAAATACTTGACATGTAAATTTATCGTGTTATGATATTATATATGCGTGTATAATCTGTTTGGCGAAGAGATTTGCCCTAATGTGCACTTTGGGTCCACATACGCTATGTAGACTAAAGTGTGTAGACTAAGTGTTTGTATAAATGTTTGTATTAGTATGTATTGAGTAAATGGTGTTGTAAATTAGTTTTGAGAATGAATTCTCAATCCACCTGATGTGGTATACGATTTCCTACATGTTTGCTATATGAAATGATTTCCTTATATGTATGGAATACATGTGTTGGTTGATTTTCTTACTTTGTATGCTATAACATGTGTTAACATGCTTGTATTGTTGAACTTCAATTCTATTACTCTCATATAATCACTGGTATGGATTGCACATGTCTGGGGCTATGCTTTAGTCCAGGCAGTCGGTAATGGATCGAATTAGTGGTGGCCTTCTATTTACCACAGAGGACGCGTCGATGAACACGAGTCGTGTTTTGAGTTGGCGGCAGTGGTTAGGCCACATGAAGTGTTTCATGCACTTCATGTCGTCCAGCTTGAGATGCGCTCGTACTAGTCGAGCCCGTCAAGTAACCTGACCGGCCATTGTATGTTCACCCTGTATGAGTCATAACTACTTGAACCTAGGGTACTGAACTTACCATTGAAAACCCTGTTAACCATGGTACCTTGATCCATAAAGACTCATGAGCCGGGCATGGTGGTATGGGACACCGTGGTCGAGCTGTCGGCCTACGCTGGGGCCACAAACCTCCCCGTAGTGACCAGTGAGCACCCAGACTCGTGAGCAGATTATGGTGGTATGTGACACTATATTCTTGCTGTCGGCGTACACTGATAAGGTGATGGGGGAGTGGTGCAACGAGTGTGAGCAATAGCCCTGGCAGGCCTTTGTAGTGACCTCGAGCGTATTCTAAGTATACGGGAGGCGACGACCCTTCCGTAGCGACAAGAGTACAAGTAGACCTGTATTGATAAGGTGATGGGGAAGCGGTGCAACGAGTGGCAGCAACAGCCCTGACAGCCCTTGCAGCGACCTACAAATATAACATCGTATGAGATTACTAGGAGTGACGACCCTAGATAGGATCTGTGTTGGGATTGATATAAGCAAGGTACCCTAGTTTCTCAATCCGGCTGTATGAAAAGGACTAATAACAACTTGGTAATCATTATTCATATCGCATTACATGTTCTTGAAAGATGTGAAGCACTGCAAGAAGAAAGCATGCCGGATGTAGATGGTGCCACATGAGGGAGTATGTTGGTGAGAGCATCCATCATGTCATTTCATGCATGCATTAACAACAGTATCTAGGAATGTTTGATTGATTGCTTTACTATTATCGCGTGATTGATTTGAGAACATGCTAATCTTTGCTCTATTATTCCACTGAGTTAGCTGCTCACTCCCACGTTATGGGATGGTGTTTCGAACACCCACCAGTCCCTATTTTAGTTGCAGATGATGGCGCTGCTTGTGAAGCAGAGCTAGACTTGTATGATGATGAGGAGGACTTCTCCTCCGTGTTTTGATCGACGGGATTACAGGGAGGTTGATTAGATGCCTTAACACTTGCCATTTTATATTATTGGAGCACTCATGTATATTCTTTTCTTTCCATTTTTGGAGTATACATGTATTTAATTAACCTGGTAGCATGTTCACACTCTGGAGACTTACAATCAATTATATATTTTATGTATTTATCACAGTCTTCTGCTTGCTAAATTTAACTGTCTCTGGAGTATGATATGCTGTTTTGTCTTAGTCTCAATCTTGTTTAATGCCATTCTATAGACAACATGCATTTATCCTAATCTATGTTGCATAAGTGACGTTTTGGAACTCGGGAGTTGGGTTTCTACCTGACCCCCGATTTTTGGGATGTTACATTTGTATATGCATTTCATCCATGTGGAGCTGATATGCCATGTGCATGATCTAAACCGCTCAGATCAGGGGCCCCGCCCTGATGTATCTATTTACCCCGCACTGTCCAACAGTTGGATGTGTGGGGCCTGGCTTGTTAGATGCATTGCATCCGTACTGTTCATTGGCTAGGAGCTGATGATTATAATCATAATAAATATTATTATAATATATTTTATTACCTATGATGGTGGCCTCATGTGGGACCCACCTTAGCGTTTGATGCAGCCCAACCGTTCATCTAGATGAAGAGAAAGTACAAATATCATCTTGATGCAGATGGGTGGGCCACGTGTACATAGACCCACCCTGATGTGTATATTTAATATGCACCGTCCGTCCTGGGGTGTGGGATCAACCGCTACACGTGTGGAGTCTCCACGTCTAGCTAGGACGGGGACCCACCTTGATTGTATGTATTATCCACTCGTCCAGCTGAGGATGGTGTGGTCCATGGTGATATATGTGTTTGATCACTCCGTCTATCCATATCTAGACACGTGAGCCCATCCCACACGTGTGGCATGTGTGGGGTGGACCCACCTTGATGTATATGTTCTTATCCACGCTGTCTATGGTAGTGACGGTGGGTCTCCACCGTGATGGATCTGACCAGCCAAGTCGTTTGGCCATGCACCCCATGGATGAGTGTGTTGTCTGCACACGTGGGTCCCTCATGGTCCATGTGAGATATTCACACCGTCCAATCTCTGGACGTGTGGACCTCATAATAATGCATGTTTGTACACCTTAGCATCCAGACTGTTCACTTCCAATCTCTGGATGTGTGGACCTCATAATAATGCATGTTTGTACACCTTAGCATCCAGACTGTTCACTTGGTGGGCCACCACCATAATGCAAGTGTTTTATCTACTTCGTCCATCCCTGACGCGTGGGACCCATCATTGACACGTGTTTTATGTCCCCATTGCCCATCCATTTTGACGTGGCCCACCAGATCTGGACGGTGGGCCCTATCTTGACTTAATGCATATGCTCATCCATGTAGTCCACCATCCAGATAATGATAGTGGGACCCACATGATTTGAATGTTTTATTTGCATCGTCCGTCTGACGGACCGCTATAATGTAAGTGTTTCATCCTCACTGTCCATCTGTGAGATCCACCTGCCACATCATCTAGCAACGATGGGCCCTACCTTATTGTATGTGTTGAATACACACCATCCATGGGACCCACTTAAATGTATGTATTCTATATCCATTGTCCATCCATTTTCTAGACGTGGGCCCACAATGCTGTATGTGTTTCGACCACGTCATTCATCCATTTTCTGGGTGTGGACCCCACTGTGATGTAGCCCATTGTGATGTATATTAGGCCTAAGTGATGGGCCCAATATGATATAATTGAGGCCCATTAATGCAGCCCATTAACGCAGCCCACTTGATGTGTATGAGGCTCAGGTGCAGGGCCCACCTATGATGTATATTTGGCCCATGTATAGGGCCCACCCGTTGTGTATTAGGGCCCATGAGTTGGTGATGTAATTTCGACCCATTGAGATGCACTTATGGCCCATAAGTGAGGCCCATTATTATATATCCGAGGCCCATCGGCATGGCCCATTGAGGTGCATTTACGACCCATAGGTGAGGCCCATTGTCATATATCTGAGGCCCATGGGCACGGCCCATTGAGATGCATTTACGGCCCAGGGCCAAGGCCATTATGATGTATTTGAGGCCCATGTGATGCGGCCCACTTGATGTATATGAGGCCCATGGAGACGTATTTGAGCCCCATGGATTGAGGCCCAATCTAATGTATATAAAGACCATCAGTGGGCCTAATGAGACATATGTAAGGCCTTTGTGTGGGCCGAATGTGATGTACATGAGGCCTATTACGATGTGAGATTCGACTATGATGTATGTAATGATGTTTATGGCGGCCACTGCTTGGGGGCGAGATTGGTTGAATGTCCACATTGATAGACAATGATGGTTGAATAACTACATTGTGACCTTCCATTAGGCCTTGTTAGGCCCATTCTTTTCGATTCCGATTATCGTGAACGATTGCCGATTCTGATTGTCGTGACTGATTGTCGATTTCGATTAACGTGACCGATTTGTCGATGTTGATTATCGATCAATCCCAATTGTCGTGGTCGATTGCAAATTCCGATTAACGTGACTGATTTGCTGATTTCGATTATCGATCGATCCCGATTGTCATGGCCGATTGTCGATTCTGATTGACGTGACTGATTTGTCGATTCTTATTATCAATTGATCCCGATTGTCGTGCCTGAGTATCAAGGCTGATTTCAATTTGTTGAGGCTGATTGTATAGGCTGATTCTAATTTGTCAAGGCTGATTGTATAGGCCGATTTTAAATTATCAAGGTCAATTGTATTGGCTGATTTCGATTGTCGAGGGTGATATCGATTGCTTAGGCCGATTGTCAAGACCTATATGATGTATATGCGACCCGTAGTTAAGGCCCATTGTGATGTATTCATGGCCTATGGGCAAGGCCCATTGTGATATGTAATAGGCGCATGATGCATGACCCATTTGATGCATATGAGACCCATGCGTAGAGCCCACATGTCATGTATTTGAGGCCCATGGGCAGGGCCTACTTGTTGTGTGTATGTGGCCCTTAGGTAAGGCCCCTCGTGTTGTATATTAGGCCTTTATGTGAGGCCGTCGGCCCATTATATGTTTGGCTCTGTGTGGACCATTCCTTGGGGGCAATGTTGGTTAAATGTCCACATTGTCGAGGCTGATTGTTGATACCGATTATGACTATATGACTGCATAGCATCATGATACATGCTCATACGCATCATCTGTATATTTGTTATGAGATGTGGTTGACCATTGCATATGTCATTGGATGGATTATTATAAGACTCCTTGATAGGCGGATGTTATCTCACATGAGTGCACGGTATGCATAGGATTGATGCATGACTAGATTATATGACTCATGCATCTTGCATTGTGTGTCCTAACGACATCAGGGTCGTAACCTCCACAGGCATATCGTGAATGGTCAGACGGGACACTAGAAATCTGTTCTACATAGGGTGCTATAGATATCCTTGGGTGAAAGTCACAGAACCCTCTTGGTTCCAAAAGTTGCTCCAACATCTAGACCGAGTGGATTTATGAGCGCATGAGGGCCTTATATCATTAGGCCGCATCTCCCACTGTGTCGTGATCGGTTAGAAGGGGGTATAGCCTTACCTGCCCAAGAGGAGGGGGCAATGCTAGGCTGAGTTTGACCAGATCAAGGAATGGGTCCGTTATCGATGACCCAGGCCCGATATTGGTAGATGGATAGTGAGGTCTCTTCCACTCACCTTATTGCGCGCGATGGGGCAACAATCTGTTTAGAGTGTAATAGACCCTGGTGATTTTCCAGAGATGAACTGTACTGATATGTGGGCTTATTGGGCAGGGATTGCATACTCATTTATTCATTCATTCACTATCCACTCGGGCTGGTGGTACGCAATTAACTACTATGTACCTTCAGATGGCCCGAATTTTGGTTCGGCGCGCCTAACCTGAGATCAGGAGTCTACTACATTAAGTCTAGCCATCCAAATTTAGGTATGAAACTGGTTTGGATAGAAGTTCCATGTGATGAACCCCATAGCCTGCGATACTACGTACTGTCATCCCGATTTCACTCCAGCTTGGTCATTTCACTCGCACCGCATATTACATTGCATCTGCAGTACTTCACATTTTGGGTTACCATGTTTCTGTATTGATATGACCATTAGCATTCATGCCTTGCATTGCTTGGCCTTGGTACGGCTGATGACACTCATAGACTTATCAGCATATTTTCACTTATTTCGATATTGTATGATTCATGACATTGTATCCTCGGCATCTAATATTTGACTCTTTTTGACTCATTTACATAGTTAATTTGCATTGCATACCCCGATATTGTATGACTCATAGACTTGTTAGTACTTTCGCTTACTCTAATATTGCTTTCTTGGCATTTACCTTGTGCACACACTTTCATCACTCACTAAGCTTTCTATAAGCTTATGCACAATAGATGCATGCAGGTGGAGTTAGGTTGCAGCAGTGTTGAGCTTGGAGCATGCAGCGGACCTCTGGCGCTTTAATTTTTGACATATGTATTTTCTTTTTAGCATTGTATTTAAATGATTATATTAGTGGATATGTGATGATGATGTTGCCTTTGTGATTTGGGTAAACTCATGGTTATGCTTCTTATAAGATAAATGTACGTTGAAAAATCCTCCTTGTACGATCGTCGGATCAGAATCTGGCGTATGGGTGCTAGGAGCCAAGAATAGGGTACTACGGAGGCCGTCGGCACTGGATTTCAGCGATCGAGATTCATATGAGTCCAATCTCCAGGTTTGGGGCGTGACACCAATGGACTACAGTCTGTTTTGAATTATGCACGGTGGGAACGAGGGAGAGACTTCCTCTTTTTTGGTTGGAAAGTGCAGATTAACTATTGATTGACGGTGTCGGTGCTTCCGTGTAGTGTTGGTGCACTTGCCCTGGTGCACACACACCTTACGTGTGGGGTCCATGACGATACACGGTTAGATCTACTCCATCCATTTTCCTTGTTGATTGTTAAGGAGGTCATCCCTAGTGGATATACTACACGCGAACCTTAAGTGGGCTCTATTAACACGTTGCTCCCTTACGCTGGGTTGCGAGTTGTCACACTAACACACTTCATGCTTCAGGACCAATGTTACAAACATCTGGTTGAAACATTGCCGGGTGGTTTGGACATATAACCTAAGATCTTCATAATGACCAGATTATCTTAGTTAATATTCTAATGGCCTGTTTGGGGAATCTAACATGATGGGCAGTCAGATGACATGCTAAAAATGTGAAGACTTGATGATTGGTACTCTAACAGTGTATATAGGTATATGTACAATCAGTTATGTAAATGGAATAACACAAGGTAGGTTTCTGGAGTGATTAGGGGTAGAATGTGTACGCTATTAGATTTGAGTGACTTGTTCACATATGTAAGTTCCTCATATTATAATTCTCATAATGGGTTGAGAATATTCATATCGGGTGAACAAGATGAACGGATCAAAATCTTGATTTGATAAGTGTACGGACGGATGTAGAGATCAAGTAGATAGTTTACTATGATATGAGGGATGGAATTCAAAGTGTATGGTTAATTTATGATAATTAGGCCTGGTATAAAATTTTACATGAAACAGATCATGAGAAGCATGTGATTTGAAATTCAGGAGAATAGGTTGATGGCATTTTCATAATTGTTGTTGATCTAAGGGTTTTATGAAATCTAATGGTTCTACATGGTTATATGCCTACTTTTATAATTTCTTATAAAAGAACTTATATCTAAATCATTATAGATAAAGAGTTATTCACTGATTTAGTCAAAGGAAGGTACATATATTAAATCACATGATCAATAGTCGGATGACTTGATTTGTGGATGAAGATCGTTCTTAACGGTCAATTCATGTTGGAGAATAGATGTAGGGTTAGGATAGTTAAATTGATATTGTACATATGTATATATTAAGTTAAACTTCATGGTAACACTCGAGAATTTTCAATACTCGGGTATTGAAAAGTTCAGGGTGTTCCCCTTACAGTCATCGCAACATTCATTTTCCCCAAAAGGTCTTTACGTTTTCTACATACATGGAATATTTCTATTCCCTTAATGCTAGTAAGCTTTATAACGCATTTATTCCTTTTTACTTAAAAGAGTTTGGCCCAACCTGATTCACATGCGATTTTGAAGAAAATGATGAACAATTGACCTCATTGATGCTTCATACTTAGGAAAGTTACCTCATTTGTAAGGACCTTCCTTATGGAGGCACAATAGAAATTGGCAAGAATGTCAAGGCAAGAATTGAGCAATACTGTCAAATTTTACTAGCTTAACAATTCGGCCCCTTCTAATGTATTCGCTTTCCCTTCACTCAAAAGACTTACACCTAACCCCCTTACTCTTGGGTGATCTTCAATTAGATTAAAATCCACCGTTCTCTCATTCCATTTTCCAGTCGACCAACATGTCTTTTGAGCTTCCCAAATTTCGAACCATCCCCATATGATGGACACCTTTTCTGAATGGTGGGAAGGGCATTATAAGCAACTAGTTGCCACATCTACTGAACTTGTATTCACCTCTATTCCTCGATGGACTTACGAGGAAAGAAGAAAACTGCATCCCAATCGATTGTGACTTCCGGCCAAAGGACAACCAAGTTGAGGGATATATCGACCGAAACTACTACAATGACAGTAAGTTGAGTGTGATAATTTGCACATGGTGTAATGGGATTACCATAACTACTATGCATGGAAGCTATGTGGGGCTACATAATGATTGCTATGTCCTAGAGGGGGGTGATTATGACCCAATTAAACATTATGACTTTTAAAACACAATTGCTTAACTTAAACTAATATGCAAATTAAACTAAGTAACGTAATTTTTTCTAAGGCTTCCAAGCCAATAGAGGGTCTAATCACATGGACTACAAAGGAGTGGCAACAAGCAACTAGTCTATAACATGATAGTGTACATGTGTGTGTGGGATGTAATACCTATCAACTTCTATCATTCATCTAATCATGCATACTTAGAATTAAACAATCACCACATAAGAATAATTAAACAGGTGCTCAAATGACAATCTCAAACACAAACATGTATAGTGGTTCGCGGTTGCACTTAACCCACGAGTGTACCAGATTTCACTATATGAGGTTTTAAATCAGGTTTAACTCTAACTTTTATAACCTTATACAAGGATTCTAGCTTACACTCCCACAGGAGGCTCCTGCAAGAGACTTTGTTGGTTATCTATAGGTTAACCAACAACCACGGTCTTAATCCAAGGGCCTACATTTATTCAGCTGGAAGCTCCCTTGGAGATTAATACGTACACATCTGTGTCTGGTGGCTTACATAAGGACTTGGATTTAGGCCCTCCACAAGAGCTAAGGTCCAACACAAGAACCTAGATTTAGGTCCTACACAAGAGTCAAGGTCCTATATAAGAACCTAATCGAGTTTGGCAATTCAAAATCTTACACTCAATCTTACACAAGGAAGGAGTATATATGGACTCTTTGTAACAACTCAAACTTTTCAATACCCGAGTATTGAAAGTTCTCGAGTGTTACCATGAAATTTAACTTATTATGTAGATGTGTACAATACGAATTTAGATATCCTAACCTTACATCTATTCCATAACTCGAATCTAACTGTTGGGAATAATCTTCATTCATAGATTAAGTTATCTAACCGTTGATTTTAAGATAGGATTATCATATACCTAAATATTCTCACTTGTCCATTATAACCAACTGTTCAGTCAAATATGCATTGCTAGATAGAGACATATAATCGTTTACTTTGATTTTAGACCATCCGATCGTAGTAAATTAGCTACTTGATCTCTACATCTACTCGTACACACATCAAGTTGATATTCTGATCTGTTTATCACCTATGAATATACTTATCCCACCATCAGAACTACAATCTAAAAAACTTATACATGTGAACAAGACACTTAAATATAACGATACCCATGTTCTATCTCATAATCACTCAAGGAACTCACCTTGTGTTCTTCCGTTTACAAAACTGGTCATACATATGCCTATATATACTGTTAGAGTACCAACCATCCAGTTATCCTATTTTAAAGATGTCATTTAACCATCCATTGTGTAGTTTGATATATGTACATTCCCTAATTAATTTAGTGAATAACTTTTTATTCATAATTATTTAGATATAAGTCATTTTATAAGAATTACTTAGAAATATGCTTATAACCATGCAGAACCATTAGATTTTTCAAAACTCTCATATCAGCAATAATTATAAAAATGTCATTAACCTAGACCCCTAAATTCTAGATCACATGGTTCCCACGATCCGTTTAATGTGAAAATTTATACCATGCTTATGTATCATAAATTAATGATATGTGTCAAATTTTGGCCCTTACATTATTATAAAAGTGACCTAATTGACAAATCAGCCCTTTAATTGTTGATTTTGGTGTCCATTAATCGAAGAAACCTCATGAGTAGTTGTAGTAGGATATTTTCCTTCATATGAACGACTTGGATTACCCATAATATGAAATAAGTGTGAAATATAAAGACTCCACTTTGGTAGGCTTTTCTTTAGGCACAAAGTTATCCTTTCAAGGCATATCATCAACTTTTTATAAATCTGGACCTTCTGATTTAACCACTTCCTTCCGTCCATCGCAACTCAAATTTGAACCACACTCTGGTCTCATATTTCTATGAGGTTATACAAAATTTAGACCCTGATCTATGATCCTGCACCGTTGAACACTGAAGCCAGTTCCTTCCTTTTGATGCAAAAGGTGATTTTTTTAGATTTAGGCCTTTTCCACCATTAATCAACAATCAAATTTTGTCCAACCATTTACCTATCCTGACTACACTTTTCTCTCAAAAGTGGACCATGATCATTAAGTGTGGACCGTTAATTGAGATTAAGTTCATTTTGACACCCGTTAAGAAAAATTTTAAGACTGGTCAATCTAAATTTTAGATCACCAAGAAAATCATATACCTCAAATTTATTCAACAACCCTGACATAATAAATGAATTAGATTTAAAGAAATATTGTCAAAAAAGAAAAAATTGAAGAAACTCAATCCAAGTGTGATGTGAAACACGCCCCCCACACGTCCACTCCCTTTTTAAAAGGGGGTGTGCGTTCCCCTCTCCATTCACGCGCCCACCTCTCAAACGTCCAAGGAGAGAGAGGGAGAGTTAAAAGAAAAGAGAAAGAAAGAGAAAGAGAAAGAAAAGAAAAGAAAAGGAAGAGAAAGAAAAGAAAAGAAAAGAAAAAGAAAGAGGGAAAAGAAAAGAAAAGAAAGAGAGAGAAAGAGAAGAAGAAAATGTGAAGGCCAGGATAGTTGCACGCCTAGCTATCACCAAGGCTTGGTTCGACTCCTAACCTTCTTTTCTTTCTATCCTCATCTTCCGTTTCTAAATTTGACCTATCTCTCAACAATGGAATTCCGTTTTCGAGTCAATGATAAGAAGGGCCTAAAGCTGATAAGTTGAAAACTTATCAGCTTAGGCAACATGTAAACCTATCTAAGGAATGGTTTAGGTCGAGTTCCCTCAACTTTAATCTAACATCTAAATCAATTCAAACTAGACATATTATAGTAGAACTTGATCGTACGTCTCTAATTATTTAACTTAGTAAGAGACTGCACTACCACACAAGGTGATGGATTCTTTTAAGCTTATATTAATTTGAGTTGGTATGATTTATTTTGTTCCCTCACATACTTTGAATTTTCTATACAAATACTTAATTTACCACCACCAATTATTTTTCCTTTGGGAATAATGGTTAAGGTGTGATATTAATTATACATGACCTTTCTAAATTTATATGAGGGTATTTCTTTTAAACTTACCTTAATTTAAGTTGTTACGAATTATCTTGTCATTTACCTATTCTCATGTTACTATAATTCTCTTTCTGTAATTATTTAATTTACCATATGCAATTATTTACCCTTTCAAATTATGGTATAATGATTATGACCGATCTTCATTATTTTTATGTGGGGTGATGGATATAAGCCTTACCCTTGCCCTTGCCCTTACAAATTTTATTGAGTTAGCCCTTGCTACTCTCATCTTTGTTGATTTGGCCATTGTCACTCTCCTCTTTGTTAAGTTGGCCATTGCTACTCTCCTCTTTGTTGAGTTAGCCATTGCTACTCATCTCCTTTATTATGTTAGCCTTGTGCTATTTACCTTTATGTCTTGGACATGTGTCTTGGAAATTCAAAGCTTCCATAATTCAATAGATTTCTCTCTTTGGTGCAAGTATTATTGTAACACCCCAGATTTTTTTCAACCTGGGGTTAGACGTCCTTAGGCAATGGGTTAACCATAACACCTTGGTAACCTCTCAGAACCCAATTCCAAAGCCAAAGAAATCACTTAGGATTAATTCCTTTAGAAATTAAGTGTAAGTTAACTAGCGCTACGTTGGATTAACCGTGAAATTGTCCCTGATCGCTTTAAATACGATCTGTAAGACCCAAAACCTGTAGAAGTAATGACGCTATAATACCATGAAACCTAAGATCAAACTCTAAACCCGTTTGCTCTCAGAAACCCTTTGAAACTCTGTATTAGATCTAGATCGTGCATCAAAAGTCTGATATTTAAAATCTCAGACCGTTAGGACCGCTTAGCTGAACTTGACAATCGTTTCGAAAATCAAACCCAACTGATGTTCTGAGGCTATTTCATTGAGCCTGGAGTGAAGAGAGTGAGAAAGGGGAAAGATTTGGAAATTTTAATTCAAATCTGGCACTAGTCTTTGCGTGTTATTATTAAGCGTTCTGACCGTCAGAATTCAGCCAAATTTCACCCTCAGATCAGGAAAAATGTCTCTTTCATATCATGACACTTGTAGACCTGATTTAGGTACGATGACCGCTAAACTGAAACTGGTCTGCCACGTGCGATCTGGGAACACTACTGGACTGAAAACTTCGTGTGAGCAAGATCCAGTAACCATGAGCTTAAGTCCGACCGTGTTCTGCCAGGGGACCTCCCGAAATGCTCTTTTGGATCGGAACAGTTCTGATTTGGTTATAACTCAAGTATACCTTGTTCCCAAGTCTATTTAGGTGAGGTTTTAGCCTATATGAGGGCTTTAAACCCTCTCATATCTCTCCCATCCGAATTTCCTACAAACCCTAGAAAAAGAAGAGAGAGAAAGAGAGAGATTGTGGAGAGTTGTGGGAGAGATTTCCTGCCACTTGCTCCAGCTTTTTCACGTGCCAAAGCACTGTATTCAAATCACTTTCCCATTTTTAGGTAAGAAAACCCTAACCTATGGCTGTTTTAGGGAATCCTTTGATGCAAGTATCGGTGTAGCTTATGTAACTTGTGATATAGGTCGCCTTAACGCCGTTGACAAAGCGTACACGTTCGATTCAAACCGATACGCTTCTACGACAAAAGGTGCGGATTTTAGACACTTTGATTGACTGATTTCAAAGCTTTCAATGTCGTTTAATAGTAGATTCTCGATGAGAACCCCATTTGACATGTAGAACATGCTGTCCGTTTTCCAATTCGTATACGTACGGTGAATTTGAGATTTAGGGTATTTTAGTCATTCATAGGAAATACTGTATACGTCTGTATTTTGCTGAAATGTTTGCCATGAGATTTTTTCGTGCTATGATATTAGAAACACGTGTATGATCTATTTGGCGAAGAGATTCGCCCTAATACGCACTTTGGGTCGACATACGCTATGTAGACTAAAGTGTGTAGACTAAGTGTTTGTATAAATGTTTGTATTAGTATGTATTGAGTAAATGGAGTGGTGAATGAGTTTTGAGATTGAATTCTCAAGTAATATACTGATGTAAATGATTCCCATCATGTTGGCTATATGTTTTGATTTCATTATATGTATGAAATGCATGTGTTGGATGAATTGCTTAAGTTGTATGTTATAACATGTGACAACATGCTTGTATTGTTGTATTGCATTTCTATTACTCTCATATGATTACTGATGCTGATTGACAAATGCTTGGGGCTATGACCTAGTCCACGCTGTCGGTAATGAAGTGAATTCATGGTTGGCTTCTATTTGCCATGAAGGACGCGTCGATGAACGCGAGTCGTGTTTTGAGTTGGCGGCAGTGGTTAGGCCACACGAAGTGTTTCATGCACTTCATGTCATTCAGCTTGAGATGCGCTCGTACTAGTCGAGCCCGTCAAGTAACCCGACTGGCCGTTGATTGTTCACCTTGTATGAGTCATAACTGCTTGAACCTAGGGTACTGAACTTACCATTGGAAATCCTGTTAACCATGGTACCTTGATCCATAAAGACTCATGAGCCAGACATGGTGGTATGGGACACCGTGGTCGAGCTGTCGGCCTACGCTGGGGCCACAAACCTCCCCATAGTGACCAGTGAGCACATTTGACTCGTGAGCAGATTATGGTGGTATGGGACACTATATTCTTACTGTCGGCCTACACTGATCAGGTGACGAGCCCTTTGTAGTGACCGCGAGCGTATTCTGAGTCTATGGGAGGCGACGACCCTTCCGTAGCGACAAGAGTACAGTAGGCCTGTATTGATAAGGTGATGGGGGAACGATGCAACGAGTGCGAGCAACAGCCCTGACAGCCTTTGCAGCAACCTACAAATACAACATCGTATGAGATTACTAGGAGTGACGACCCTAGACAGGATCTGTGTTGGGATTGATATAAGCAAAGTACCTTAGATTCCCAATCCTGCTGTATGAAAAGGACTAATAACAACCCGGTAATCATTATCCATATCGCATTGCATGTGCCTGGAAGATGTGGAGCACTGAGGAACGCAAGCATGCCGTGGGCGTAAGATGGTGCCGTATGAGGGAGTATGTCGGTGAGGGCATTCATCATGTCATTTCATGCATACATTAACAGCAGTATCTAGGAATGTTTGGTTGATTGCTTTGTTATTATCGCGTGATTAATTTGAGAACATGCTAATCTTTGCTCTATTATTCCACTGAGTTGATCATTCACTCCCATGTTACGGGACGGTGTCGCGCACACCAACCAGTCCCTATTTTAGTTTCAGGTGATGGTGCTGCATGTGAAGCGAAGCCAAACTTGATGATGATGAGGAGGATTTCTCCTATATACGTGTTCTGATCAAAGGGATTATAGGGAGGTTGATTAGATGCCATGACATTTGTTATTCTATATTTTTTTGAGCACTCATGTATATTCTTTTTGTTCATCTTTGGAGTATACATGTATGTATTTAACTTGGTAACATGTTCACACTCTGGAGACTTATAATAGTTTATATATGTTATACATACTATCACAGTCTTCCGCTTGCATAATTTAACTGTCTCTGGAGTATGATATGCTGTTTTGGCTTAATCCCACTCATGTTTAATACACCAACATAGACAACATTCAATCATAAGCATTTATGTTGCATAAGTGATGTTTATGAACTCGGGAGTTGGGTTTCTACCCGACCCTCGATTTTCGGGATGTTACAATTATGTTGGGAATCCCCTTTCTAGCGATCAAATAAATATCGTGAATGTAATGCTTTTTCAGTAGTGGCCCTTAGGGAAACACGTAATTCCATGTATTATGGGTAGTGGTGTATAAGTGGATGTAAGTAATTCGCAATGCATATTACATTACCTCCGGGATTGGATGTCACATATAGTCGCTCCATGAACAAATCATGTCACGTGATTCATCCAGTCATGTGTTACATCGTATAGGGATAACTGCATAAATCCATGTTAAACATGGGACACGCCGACAAATCTCCGTAGAATGGGAAATGGGGCAAGCCGAATAATTCTAAATCATTTTTCACATTGTGGCAATCGCTAAGTGTGATAAACCTCATATACTTTTCTAGGCATGCATCTCATGTAGGTTACTTGCGCATATTGATACCTCTCGTAGTTGTGGAGTATGAGATGTATCATAACCCTTACATTACTTTTATGAATCTCATGAATTATTGTTAATCTTAAAGGATAACAATCACTATGAGTAGGGCATTGACCCTCTCTAATCATACAGATGATGCAGGTGATGTATAGATTGAAGACTTAAAGGACCATCTCCCTATGGAAGATTATACTGAAAGAATAAGAAGATAGTTTCATGATTTAGTTTTACTCTTACGCTGCAAACTCGATAATTGTAATAAGCTCCCATTGAGAGGGCATTTAATTATTTACTGAATTCTTTTACTCTGATGAAATAATCAACACAGGCGATTTTATTCTCATTAATGTTACCTTCATGAATGTATCTAGATGTGATCTAAATGAAAAAAAGGTGCAATTTTTAAAAGCATCCAATTTATACATTATTAACACCTGGTTTCCTCACGAACGAGTACAAACTCCGGCCATGAAAATTTAGGATGTTACACTCTTACACTTGACAACTTATTTATCGGATTAAACTCCTTTTACAGCGCCTTCTTAGGTTACTTGATTGATGCACTTCCATGCTTCAATTAACTTCCCTTTGCTCCCCAGATCATGATGCTTATGCTCTGTCAAGGCTTTAACTCCAAGATCAAATACCTTACATGTGATTCTCCTATGTGGTAACCTAGGTGATGGGAGGTTGGGTAAAATCTTTTACAACAAATGAGAAGTTATAAAGCCTAGGGGATTTTACTTGATGGACACTCTAGAGGTTGATAGACACTTAGGTTTGCCAAGAGAAATGATGTTTAAACCCTAGAAAGGGCTTGAGATCATGACCTCCTTATAGAGGAGCTTGAAATGTTCATTAGAGTGAAGAAACACTAAGAAAAGAGCATGGATCTCAATGGAATAGAGCTTAGGATGCACTAGAGTATTTAAAATATCAAAATCCATCTTTTTTACAAAGATCTGGTTGCTAGATTTATAAGGAAAAAGGTTCAAATAGATCTATAATTGGTATTATTCGGTCGCATTGAATAGATGTTCATTCGCACTAAAGTATGTTTGGTCACAATGAATTAAAGTTCGGTCGAACTGAATTAGACAAGAAAGCTGCTAGACAAATTTGGGACCTTTTGGTCACAACGAAGTGGTGTTCGGTTGCTCAGAATATGGTCTTTAGTGGGACCGAAGGTGACACTAAATTACATCCAAACTACTCAGAATTCTGCCTCAGCTTGCTGTTCTATTTTACCCATTTCCAGTTGGACCAAAGGTGGGTTCGATAGGACCGAAGTTTGCTGAATTTGTGCAATTTTTTCAGTAACATGGGTGTTGAGTGTTAAATATTTCATATTTCCTCTATTTATATCTTAGTTTTATGAACATGATAAATGCTTAATGGGTATATTTTATACATGTTTGTATTGCGAGGTGAGTTTAAGAGCTTGGATTGAAAATAATGTTAAAAGCTTGGATTTGATGCTTAAGAATCACCAAGGCAAGGAATGGATCTTAAGAGACTAAGATTAAAGATTTTATGACCCTAATATCCAAGGAAACCAAGTGGAGAAGAAAGGTCAAATTTGCAAAGTGCAGAAATTCATACTTTCTATGTCATCGAAGGTTGTTCGATGACATCAAATTTAGTCCTCAATGACATCGAAGGTAGTTTGATGACATCGAAGAATTATAGAAAATCAAGTCTAGTTACTAGACTAATCGGATGCAGTTCTCAGTGACATCGAAGCGCTGTTTAATTGCTTGAAGACCTATTTGATGACATCAAAGGTAGTTCGATGATAACAAACTTTTTACAGCAACTTACTGGAACACTCTGGACTCATTCTCAATGGATCGAACACCTTTCAATGACATTGAAGGCAAGTTCGATGACATGAAAATTTATGTAGTGAGAAAGGAGTTAAGTAGTGCGAATAGGCACGACTTCCGAATTCAAGTTATGTTCGATGACATTAAAGGCGTTACATAGAGTTACGAGGACTACTTAAATTTGAGGTGGTTTTTTAAAATTAGACAGACAAGGTTATAAATATGGGTTTTCTAAGGACTTCTAAACATGAATTATGTTTTAAGAAGCAGAGCCGAAGGGTGGAGAAGCCTCCCAAGAGTTTTTCTTCCTTATTTATTTTTAATGCATTCTTTTAGGGTTTTAGATCCAATCATGTATATGGTTGGCTAAACCTCTTAGCTGGGGCTAAGAGGTGACGCTTGTAGCATGTTGGGATGATTTTTTTTACTTTGATTCTTGTTCTTATTGAATCTCATTGATTTTTAGTTTAAATTTAAGGAATATTTTCAGTTTTCTATGATTTATTGTGACTTAAATTACAATAGATGTTATGATAGCTTTAGATATCTTCTTTTCCTGTTTTAATATTATGAGATTGGTAAATCCTGTTATTCACCATCGTCTCCTGGGCATGGTAGGGTGATGGAATCCCTTCCAATCATCGCAATACTCTTTCATATGTGGCTAGGTCAATGAAAAGTTCAGATTTAATTTGAATGCTTTATCTTCCAATTGGATAGGATAGGACTCCAATTCTAATTGTGTTTCTGGAATCAAGCAAGGTAACATCCTAATAGCTACAAGTGGATCCTTAACACCCTAGTTTCATTTTAATTATTAAAATCTCAATCAAAATTGCTCTCTTTTATTTTATATTTATATTTAAGTATTTTTCTAGTTCTAGCCATTTTCAAAATACATACAAGATTAGTCCCTGTAGATTCGACCTCGATCTTACTGAGATTACTACTACATCGCGATCCTACACTTGGGGTTGTGAACAATGGGACATGTAAAGCCAGTATAAGGATGGCCAATTTAGGCTCCTATAGTTCAAGGAATTATCAATAAAAGGTTTACTTGGTAGGTTTAATATGATCTAGAGGTTTAGGTTGTTTTAGGCCAAGGGTTAGGGTCACCAAGACACCATGTTTACCCATTCTTTACTCCTTGATGCTCCACCTTTACTAGTGTATTCGGTCTTCAACTTCTAAGGGCTCAACCAACTACATGACTATAACGCATTGGAAAAATCCGTACTTAGACCCGAGTACCACCTTTAGCAGAAATCTTTTAGAACTCAATTCTTTAGAAATTTAACGTGAATTAACTAGTGCTAAACTAGATTACTTGTGAAATTAGCACCAACCACTTTAAATGCAATCTGTAAGACCTAAAACCTATAGAATTGTTAACGCTGCATTACCTTGAAATCTAGGATCCAACTCTAAATGTAACGCCCTGAAAATCGGGGGTCGTGTATAAACTCAACTCCCGAGTTCCAGACCGTCACTTATGCAACAAAAATGGTTATGATTCGTTGTTGTCTGATTTAAAGCATTCACATGAGTAAAAGTATACCAAAACTGCAATTCATACTTCAGATCCAGTGATAAAAGCAAGCGGAAGACTAAACAAGATATATATCACTGTATGGAAAAACAAAGTAATCTCAACTGTCTCCAAAGTATGACTACATCTCTGAGTCTCATATACATGTACATAACAAAAGAATAATGTTCAAAAAGAAAGTCCCACTGATGTCCCCTCGATCCAGGTCACCTACGGGAAGCCGTCATGATACTGCATATACGAGAACTCATCCTGGTCCTCGTCATCATCTAGCTCCGCCTCCTGGATCTCATCGTCACCTGCAACTACAACAGGGTCTGGTGGGTGTTGCAAACACCATCCCGTAACGTGGGAGTGAGTGATCAACTCAGTGGAATCATAGAGCAAAGATTAGCATGTTCACAATTCAGTCACGCGATAATAGTAAAGCAGTAAATCAGACAAGTCCTAATACTGTTGTTAATGCAAGATGATATGACGTGATGTATGCCCTCACCGACGATCACCCTCATACGGCAACATCTTACGACCGCGGCATGCCACACTCCCTAGAGTGCTCCACATCTTCCAGGCACATGCAATGCTATGGTGATATGATTACCAAGTTGTTATTAGTCCATTCAAACAGCAGGATTGGGAAACTAAGGTACCTCCCTTGTATCAATCCCAACACGGATCCTGTCTAGGGTCGTCACTCCTAGTAATCTCATACGATGTACATTTCGTAGGTCACTGCAAGGGCTGCCAGGGCTGTTGCTCGCACTCGTTGCACCGCTCCCCCATCACCTTATCAATACAGGCCTACTGTACTCTACTGCACGGAAGGGTCGTCGCCTCCCGTGAACTCAGAATACGCTCGCGGTCACTACAAAGGGCTCGTCGCCTGATCAGTGTAGGCCGACAGCTAGAATATAGTGTCCCATACCACCATAATCTGCTCACGAGTCTAGGTGCTCACTGGTCACTACGGGGAGGTTTGTGGCCCCAGCGTAGGCCGACAGCTCGACCACGGTGTCCCATACCACCATGCCCGGCTCATGAGTCTTCGTGGATCAAGGTACCACGGTTAATAGGGTTTACAATGGTAAGTTCAGTACCCTAGGTTCAAGCAGTTATGATTCATACAAGGTGAACAAACATCGGCCAGTCGGGTTACTTGACGGGCTCGACTAGCGCGATCGCATCTCGAATTGAACGACATGAAGTGCGTAAAACACTTCGCGTGGCCTAACCACTGCCGCCAACTCTCAACACGAATCACATTCATCGACGCGTCGTTCGTGGCTATGACCAGTCAGCCACGAATTCGCTCGGTTACCGACTGCCTGGACTAAGTCAAGTCCCACACATCTATGGAATTACATTAACACTATAAAATGGTATTGGAATTGAAATACATCATGTGAGCATGTTAGCACATGTTATGACATTCAACTTAAGCAAATCTTCAAGGCATACTTCCCATGTATATTCAACTTAAGCAAATCCTCAAGCACATACATTCCATGCATGTAATGAAATCATGCATTTTGTCAACATGTAGAAAATCATTTAGGTCGGTATAATAATTGAAAAATCAATCACAAAGTATCAAATAACATCATTTAATTCAATACATACTAATACAAGCATTTATACAAACACATGCACTACACACTTAGGTCTACATATAGCATGTCGACCCAAAGTGTGCAACTAGGCGAATCTCTTCGCCAAACTAATTATGCACGCATTCCTAACTTCCTAATGCGACAACAAACCATGTCAATCACATCAATAAAATATGAATGCAAACAGTACTTCCTACAAATGACTAAAATGCCCTAAATCTCATATTCTTCGTTAGCTTACGAAACGGGAAACGGAGAGCATTTTGTACATGTCAAACGGCGATGCCGTCAAGAATCTACTATTAAACGACATTGAAAGCATTGGGAACCGTCAATCCAAGCGTCTAAAATCCTCACCTAGTGTCTTGTAGACTCGGGAATTGAAGCGGAGTGTATATGCTTCGTCTACGGCGAGTAAGGAGCCTAATACATAAGATCCATAAGCTACATCGCCATGGAAACAAGAAAAACTCAAATCACCAACTATTTAGGGTTTTTACTTACCTAGGATTGCGGTGGAATCGCCGGGAAAGCGGTAGAGGAGTGTCGCTTAAGCATGTGCAACACGTAGCACAAGTGGCGGGAAGAACTCTCCCACTCTCTCACAATCTCTCACTCTTTTTCTCTCTCCCAAGCTAGGGCTTCTCTCAAATTCGGATGGGAGAGAGGAGTGAGGGTTTCAACCCCTTTTATAGCCTAAAACATTCCCAAAATAGGCTTGGGAACAATGTTTACTTGGTGCCTAACCAAATCGGGGCCGTTTCGGTCCAAAAGGGCATTTCTGGAGGTCCCCAGGCCAAATGCGGTCGGACTTAAGCTCATGCATACTAGATCTAGCATACATCCAGTTTTCAGACCGGTTGGGTTCCCAGATCGCACGTGGCGGCCCAGTTTCAGTTTAACGGTCACCGCACCTAGATCAGGCCTATAAGTCTCGTGATATATAATAGATATTTTTCCTGATCCAAGGGTGTAATTTGGCTGTATTCTGACGGTCAGAATGCTTAATACTGATGCGTCAAATTTGTGTGCCAGATTTGAATTTGAAATTCCAACTATGTCCCTATTCACACTCTCTTCGGTCCGGGCTCAATGAAATAGCCTGTGATAATCGGTTTGACTTGATTTTTGGAATGAGTGTCAAGCCCAGCTAGACGGTCCTAACGGTCTAAGATAGGAGGTATCGGACTTTCAACGTACGGTCTAGATCCAATACAAAGATTCAAAGTGGTCCAGAGAACAAACCGGCTTAGAGTTTGATCCGAGGCTTTAGAGCATTATAGCACCCTTAGTTCCACTCGCTTCGGGCCTTGTAGAACGTATTTAAAGTGATCAGGGACCATTTCCCAGCTATTCTAACGTTGCACTAGCTAACCTAGTCAAATTTTCCAAAGGAATGAATTCTATGCAAATTCGGGTCGAGTTGGTACTCGAGCCCAAGTATGAATTTTTCACGGGCGTTACAATCTACCCCCCTTAACAAATAATTTCGTCCTCGAAATTTTGTACCTTTTCGTACTCCTCGAGAAGCTGTGGGTAGTTCTTTCTGATCTCGGCTTCTGTCTCCCAAGTAGCCTCCTCCTCAGTATGATGCGTCCATAGTACCTTCACAAGGGGAATCACCTTGCTACGCAGTACCTGCTCCTTCCGGTCTAAGATGCGTGTCGGTCGCAGGATATAAGTAACATCCTCTCCTAACTGCACCTGCTCCCATCTGATGATATGAGAAGGATCAGCAACGTACTTCTTCAGCATAGAAACATGAAATACGTTGTGGACGCTCGCGAGGGGCGTGGGTAAAGCCAATCGGTAAGCCACTGCTCCCACACGATCGAGGATCTGAAATGGACCAATGTATCGCGGTGCCAGCTTCCCCTTCTTCCCGAACCGAAGGACTCCCTTCATAGGGGAAACTCGCAAAAACACATGATCCCCGACTGTGAACTCTAGTGGTCTCCGTCTCGTATCGGCGTAGCTCTTCTGTCTGCTCTGCGCTGTAAGAAGCCGACGTCGAATAATATCAATCTTCTCTGACGTCGCCTGCACCAACTCTGGGCCGATCAAGCTGCGCTCACCGACCTCTAACCAGCAATGCGGTGCGCGACAAGGTCGCCCATACAGCGCCTCATAAGGTGCCATGCCGATACTCGCCTGGAAGCTATTGTTGTACGCAAACTCCGCATATGCAAGACAGTCATCCCAACTGTCCTTGAAGTCCAACGCGCAAGCTCGCAACATGTCCTCCAGGATCTGGTTCACTCGCTCTGTCTGTCCGTCCGTCTGTGGGTGGAAGGCAGTACTGAACTTCAACTTCACACCCATAGCCTCCTGAATGCGAGTCCAGAAAATAGAAGTGAATCGCGTGTCTCTGTCCGACACGATCTCCAACGGAACTCCATGCAGACGCACAATCTCTCGGATATACAATCTAGCCAGCTCGTCTGCAGAGTTCGTAACTCTGATCGGTAGGAAGTGCGCCGACTTCGTCAATCGGTCGACGATCACCCAAATGGAATCATGCCCCTTCCTCGTCTTCGGCAACCCAGAAATGAAGTCCATGGAAATGAAATCCCACTTCCACTCTGCAATCGGCATAGGCTGCAAAAGTCCAGGTGGTCGGCGATGCTCTGCCTTCACCTGCTGACAAGTGAGACAACGGGACACGAACTCAGCAATGTGGGTCTTCATACCTTCCCACCAGTACGTCCTCTTCACGTCACGATACATCTTCGTGCTGCCAGGATGCATCGCGAGTCTAGTAGAATGCGCAGCCTCGAGAATCTCTCGTCTCAAGTCAGGGACATCAGGAACGCATAGGCGGCCACGGTAACGTAAACCCCCATCCATGCCAACTCGCCAGTCGGCGTCAGCATCATCACTGGCCTGCTCTCGAAGCTCAGTAAGATGCGCGTCGTCCCTCTGCGCCTCGATGACTCGGTCATCGATCGGAGATCGCACCTGTACATGGGCGATGAACTCAAATGGCTCCTCTACGGTGAGTTTCTGCTCAAAGTCTCGCAAAAACTCAACCATATCCCACTCGGCAACCATCAGCGGAGCCGCAAACTCTATCGCCTTCTTGCGGCTCAACGCATCAGCCACAAGGTTCGCCTTCCCAGGATGGTAAGAGACTTCAAACTTGAAGTCCTTCAGCGTCTCCATCCATCGCCGCTGCCTCATATTCAAGTCCCGCTGTGTGAATATGTACTTGAGGCTCTTGTGGTCGCAAAAGAGCTCGAACTCCTCTCCGTAGAGGTAATGTCTCCAGAGTCTCAGTGCGAATATCACGGCTGCCAACTCCAGGTCGTGTGTAGGGTAATTCTCCTCGTGCTTCCTTAATTGTCTCGAGGCATACGAAATTACCCTGTCCCTCTGCATAAGGACACAACCCAAACCAATGCTAGACGCGTCAGTGTATATAGTGTATTTAACCCCTTGCTCTGGCAATACTAGCACAGGGGCGGACGTAAGTCTGTCCTTCAGCTCCTGAAAAGCTGACTCCGCCTTATCATTCCAGGCGAACTTCACGTCCTTCCGTGTCAACTGAGATAAGGGTCTCGCGATCTTCGAGAAATCCTGAATGAAGCGCCGATAGTAGCCAGCGAGACCTAAGAAACTCCTCACCTCAGTGACAGAACCAGGCTGCTCCCAGTCCTGCACCGCAGCTACCTTAGACAGGTCAACTGCCATGCCATCCTTGGACACCACGTGTCCCAGAAACTTCACCTCCTGCTTCCAGAAGTCGCACTTCTTATATTGTGCGAACAACTGATGCTGTCTGAGCGTATCAAGGACCAAACGCAAGTGCTCCTCATGCTCCTCTCGACTCCTAGAGTATACCAAAATGTCGTCGATGAAGACAACGACGAATCGATAGAGGAAAGGCCGTAGTACCCGGTTCATCAGATCCATGAACACGGCCGGTGCGTTCGTGAGACCGAACGACATCACAAGGAACTCGTAATGACCAAAACTGGTCCTGAACGCTGTCTTCTGCACGTCCTCATCTCTGACGCGCAGCTGATGATATCCTGACTGAAGGTCAATCTTCGAGAAGTACTGCGCTCCTCTCAACTGATCAAACAAGTCATCGATCCTGGGCAAAGGGTACTTGTTCTTCACTGTGAGTTGGTTCAGCCTGCGATAATCAATACACAATCGCAGCGAACCATCCTTCTTCTTCACGAACAAGACCGGTGCTCCCCAAGGAGATACGCTAGGCCGTATAAGGCCAAGCTCTAGTAGACCATCAATCTGCGTCCTCAACTCCTCCATCTCACATGGTGCCATGCGATACGTCGGCAGTGAGACGGGTGTAGAACCAGGAATCAGATCGATAGTGAAATCGATCTCACGTCGGGGTGGCAAACCAGGGATCTTCCTGAACAGATCCCCGAACTCAGAAACAACTGGCGTCTGCTCAAGTACCTGGGCACCAGCGTCGTGCAACAGAGTGGCGTAGCTAAGAATGCGGAAAGGAAGATTTACCCGCACTGAAAATGTGAAAGGCGTGCCCTCAGGCTCGTACACCGTCACCACACGAGCCTCGCAGTCAATCTCGGCTCTCGCTGCAGTCAACCAGTCCATGCCAAGAATGACGTCGAGATATACGAGCGAGGGATCGACGACCAAATCAAGAGTCATCGTCCTGCCTCCCAGATCAACTAAACAACCCTCACACATCTGGGTGACATCCGAATAATCTCCATGAGCTGCAAGGACTCGCACGCTATCCATAGTGATAGTCTGTAACCCAAGACGTCTGACTACGGCACGCGATATCAAAGAAATCGTGGAACCAGTGTCCACCATGACAAGAACGGGAGTACCTCCGATATGGCCCGTGACCTCGAAGGCTGAATGCTGGAAAGTCGGCGTCGTAGCTGCCTCAGCGGTCAGTGCATGAACTCGAGCCTGCTGTGGCCGGTTCGGCCGCTGTGTCAAGGGCCGTGGGGGCTGTCGAATCTGCGATACTGTGGGTCTGAAAGAGGACTGCGCAGGAGCTGACCGTATAGGCGGTGCTGATATCGCCTGTGGACGTACACGATCAATCTTCTGCGGCGGCGAGAACCCACTGTCCCGCATCCTCGTAAAGCAACTCGGCGCTAGGTGGCCCGTCCTCCCACAGTATGTGCATGATAGATCAGGGCGCCGAAACGGTCCCACTGGCGCCGGGGTCCTGGTAGGAGGATCAATGCGAGGCCTCTTGCCCGCGAAGGGCCTATCTGGCAACTCCGGTCGCGGCCTAGAAGTAGTCGGGCCTCGTGATCGCGCAAGTCGATCCACGTCCTGCTCTGCCCGCATGGACATGTGAACCAACTCCGCATAGGAGGAGAAACTGATACAGCACATCTTCGACCGAATATCCGGTCGCAAGCCCTCCAAAAAGCGCCGTATGCGCATCTGCTCATCAGCTAAAATCGTCGGGACGTACCTGCCCAACTCTGTGAACCGATGCTCATACTCGGTGACCGTCATCGCTGCCTGCCTGAGACGGAGAAACTCATTCTCCCTCTCGTGTCTGTAGGTCTGAGGATAATACTTCTCATGGAAGCGAAACTCGAATGCTGCCCATGTCCATACGAAGTCTGCGGTAACAGTCCGCAATACACTATCCCACCACATACTGGCCTCTCTCTCAAACTGGAAGGTAGCCAGCTCTACCTGCTCTGCCTCAGTACAGTGCAACATGCGCAGAATCTTCGACACTCGGTCGAACCAAAACTCAGCCTCCTCGGGTCTGTGAGAACCCGTGAAAGTAGGAGGCCGCAAGCGCTGAAATCGCTCCAGAAGGCCTCGTGTGTCGGCAGGGTTCCCCGCAGGGAAAGCAGGCTGCGCAGGAAGTGCTATGCCCTCATCCTGGGCGTAAGCATAGGCATCCTCAGCTGGATGCGCAGGTGGTGCAGGCGGAGTAGATGCAGTCGCACCCCCACCCTGGGCTAAAGTCCCGACTATAGTAGTCAATAGCTGCTGCTGCTGTAGCATCATAGCCATCATCTGCTCGAATCTATCAGGTGGTGGAGCAGGCTGTGGCGGATGAGGTGCGGAAGTAGATGCGCGCTGTGGCTCTCTAACTGATGGTGTAAATGGTGGTGGTCCATCTGTAGGACCAGTAGCAGGCTGAGACGATCGAACAGTCTCAGGAATCGGGCCCACAGCAGGGTCCGGACGAGTGCCAGACTGAGAGGGAGCCTGATCCATCTGCTCTGACAATGAAAGCCGAACCGCGCTCCTCGTAGTCTTAGGTGGCATTCCCTATATTCAAAATAGGGCGCAACCTTGTCAGTCTCAATTGCACAAATACACCACAATCATTCACTAAAGAGTCAAAGGCATTCCATGCATTTCAATTAATCAAAATTGTCACAATACAAGGGATATATCCTTACAAGCATCATGACTAGAATGACATGGAAATTAAGACAGTTAAGCAACAGCAACATAAGCAAAGCACTAGCCCTAATAGGCTTTACACACATAAAACAGAAAATGGCTAACTACTCATAACAACATCAAAGATCGCGTCGCTAGTCGGAGTCTGGCGACGGAGGAGGAGCACCCTTATCCTGTAAGCAACACAGGATTGCCTTCAAGGTGCGAGTCACCTTGCCAAATTTCTTCTTCGTAACGGCCTTGGCATCAGCGACCTCTGCTCGAAGTTCTTGGACTTCCCTTCGCAAAGCGGTCTGACTCTCCTCCATCCGAGCAATGCGATCGTCAATAGTAGTCTGCGCAGAAGGAGGAGGACTCTCATCAGTATCCTGAGCCTCCTCTTCTGCTTCTTCCTGAGTCTCTTCCTGAACTTCTGCACTAGGTTCTCCTTCGCTTTGATTTTCCTCTTCGTCAAAGTCGTCCCCACTATCCCTTTCAAGTTGATTTTCACGATATTGCGACCCAATCTTCATCTTAACCATCGTCGACTCATCGATGGTGTGAATCGATACCGGCAATTCGGGTCCAAGTCTATAGGCAAACTCAAGCGCAATCTTGCAAATGAGTCGGCCAAAGGGAAGGGATTCGGATGTTCTTCTCGACCTGGCTATGAGAACTATCTGCCGTAAGATGAAAGTGGCCATACATACGTTCTCTCCCTGAGCCACCAGAAATAAGAAATCGACCATAAGACGTGTACATTCAATGCGGTTCGTCGACCTAGGATAAACATTGAACGTGCAGATGTGATGCAGCAGACGCAAATCCTCAGACATGTACGTCGCCTTGAGGCTATTATTAGGCTGCCATGGAACCAACTTACCGCACAGAAACCTGGTGCGGCGATCTCGTTCACGTCTAGTCCTCAAATTCTTCTCACTTGGATGTACATCACCTAGAGGCACGTTGAGAAGTCGCGCAACCAACTGGACGTCGATCGTAGCCATCCGATCTCTACCAAAAGGGATTTTGAACTGCAAGGGCTCCAAGGTAGGACTCTGGATGCTAGCATAGAAGGCACGAACAGTGCTCACATTAGCACGAGCGCGAGCTTCAAAGATCGGTCCCCAGTGCGCAGCTTCAATGCGTTCGAACAACAGATACTCGCCGAACAATCGCCCATCTACGTCCGCCTCAAATAACACTCTACGATCAGTGTATTCACCATGAGGCATCTCTGACAGAATGGTTCGTCCAAGGTGTGCATGGGGATCCAAATCGCGCTTTGTACGGCACTCCAGGACTGCAGCTGGACCTGCGGCGGCGCTTGAACTTGCGGCACCACCCCGCGGTCTTCTCAATCGAGCAGGGCGGCTCGGCCCAGCCTCGTCTGTTGCAGTTTTCCTCTTACCCATCAAAGACAGGATGGGTGAGAGTGACAAAAGACCCAAAATAGCTTCCACGAAAGCCATGGAAAACGCCGAAAATGCGGAGAAATGGCTGCCCAATCTGACAAAAGGAAATCTAGGCATCGTAGAGGGATGCTTCAAGCTTCCCAAGGCTGTACTTTCAGGGAAAAATAAGAACAAAAAGGTGTAATGGAGCTGCTCACGATTTCAGCACTATTTGGGGGATTTTGGAGCTCCAAATGGGAAAATCTTCAAGGAAAGGGGCTGCCAACACCCAATAATCGCTGAGTGGTGGTCGGTTTTGGCCAAGGAAGGTGTTAGAAGTGATTTGGGACGCTGGGGTTTGGAATGGGTTACTGAAAATCGAAGATAGGGTTATGTAGAGGGCTGTTTGTGAAGGAGAGGTGGGATTTGGGGATTTCGTGAGGTGGGAGGTGCATAGGGGTGATGTGGACCCTAATTAAGGGGGTGCGCCCGAAGGACAGCTCAAACGGAGCTCGCCGGCCGGCGATGCATCGCCCGGCCGGCGATGGCATCGCCGGTCAACTCGCAAGTTGACCGGTGGGACCCCATGGGTCTGGTCCCCCATGGTCCCAGGGTCCCAAAAAGTCTGGTCCCACCCCTTAGTTCATAGTATTTTTGTCTCTATGAGCCCAAACATGTGTTCGGGGCTTTCCGGGTCCACATTGCAATCCCGAATACCAAACCATATGATGCAGCATATGAATTTGGGGTAGAAGGAGCCAGTACACCTATCTAGATCCTTAGTTGCTAAAGAAAGTGAAGTTAGAATGGCCTTATGGCCGTTTTTCATAAAATTTTACTATTCATTGTAAAATTTTGTGAGAGTACTAATTTGTATTATTTTCACATTAGGTTTGATGCCTAACATGAAATGGATAAGAAAAAAACTGAAGGTTGAAGTGTTTAGAGAAGGAATTTTGAGAATTTTTGGCAAAACGGGGTTTTTAAGCCCTGACGATTGATTACTGGAGTCGTGGTCATTCCACGGCCCAAAGATTCACTTTTGCGGTTTAAAACCGCTCATAGGACGTCTCCACCCGACTTCCTACAGCTTAGAAGTGATTCGGGTCGCTTTACGCGACCCGAGATGCGTTACAGACTCGATCTTGCGATCGATCCTTATAGACTTCGCCTATCGGCGAATTTGTGATCCTAGAAGTGTTTCTAGACCCTTCTCGCACCCACCTAAGTCAAAGGAAGCGACAGCGTACGTCGCAAGACCATAACCCAGGCCCAGTATACTCTCATTCATGCTCTGATACCAACTTGTAACGCCCTGAAAATCGGGGGTCGTGTATAAACTCAACTCCCGAGTTCCAGACCGTCACTTATGCAACAAAAATGGTTATGATTCGTTGTTGTCTGATTTAAAGCATTCACATGAGTAAAAGTATACCAAAACTGCAATTCATACTTCAGATCCAGTGATAAAAGCAAGCGGAAGACTAAACAAGATATATATCACTGTATGGAAAAACAAAGTAATCTCAACTGTCTCCAAAGTATGACTACATCTCTGAGTCTCATATACATGTACATAACAAAAGAATAATGTTCAAAAAGAAAGTCCCACTGATGTCCCCTCGATCCAGGTCACCTACGGGAAGCCGTCATGATACTGCATATACGAGAACTCATCCTGGTCCTCGTCATCATCTAGCTCCGCCTCCTGGATCTCATCGTCACCTGCAACTACAACAGGGTCTGGTGGGTGTTGCAAACACCATCCCGTAACGTGGGAGTGAGTGATCAACTCAGTGGAATCATAGAGCAAAGATTAGCATGTTCACAATTCAGTCACGCGATAATAGTAAAGCAGTAAATCAGACAAGTCCTAATACTGTTGTTAATGCAAGATGATATGACGTGATGTATGCCCTCACCGACGATCACCCTCATACGGCAACATCTTACGACCGCGGCATGCCACACTCCCTAGAGTGCTCCACATCTTCCAGGCACATGCAATGCTATGGTGATATGATTACCAAGTTGTTATTAGTCCATTCAAACAGCAGGATTGGGAAACTAAGGTACCTCCCTTGTATCAATCCCAACACGGATCCTGTCTAGGGTCGTCACTCCTAGTAATCTCATACGATGTACATTTCGTAGGTCACTGCAAGGGCTGCCAGGGCTGTTGCTCGCACTCGTTGCACCGCTCCCCCATCACCTTATCAATACAGGCCTACTGTACTCTACTGCACGGAAGGGTCGTCGCCTCCCGTGAACTCAGAATACGCTCGCGGTCACTACAAAGGGCTCGTCGCCTGATCAGTGTAGGCCGACAGCTAGAATATAGTGTCCCATACCACCATAATCTGCTCACGAGTCTAGGTGCTCACTGGTCACTACGGGGAGGTTTGTGGCCCCAGCGTAGGCCGACAGCTCGACCACGGTGTCCCATACCACCATGCCCGGTTCATGAGTCTTCGTGGATCAAGGTACCACGGTTAATAGGGTTTACAATGGTAAGTTCAGTACCCTAGGTTCAAGCAGTTATGATTCATACAAGGTGAACAAACATCGGCCAGTCGGGTTACTTGACGGGCTCGACTAGCGCGATCGCATCTCGAATTGAACGACATGAAGTGCGTAAAACACTTCGCGTGGCCTAACCACTGCCGCCAACTCTCAACACGAATCACATTCATCGACGCGTCGTTCGTGGCTATGACCAGTCAGCCACGAATTCGCTCGGTTACCGACTGCCTGGACTAAGTCAAGTCCCACACATCTATGGAATTACATCAACACTATAAAATGGTATTGGAATTGAAATACATCATGTGAGCATGTTAGCACATGTTATGACATTCAACTTAAGCAAATCTTCAAGGCATACTTCCCATGCATATTCAACTTAAGCAAATCCTCAAGCACATACATTCCATGCATGTAATGAAATCATGCATTTTGTCAACATGTAGAAAATCATTTAGGTCGGTATAATAATTGAAAAATCAATCACAAAGTATCAAATAACATCATTTAATTCAATACATACTAATACAAGCATTTATACAAACACATGCACTACACACTTAGGTCTACATATAGCATGTCGACCCAAAGTGTGCAACTAGGCGAATCTCTTCGCCAAACTAATTATGCACGCATTCCTAACTTCCTAATGCGACAACAAACCATGTCAATCACATCAATAAAATATGAATGCAAACAGTACTTCCTACAAATGACTAAAATGCCCTAAATCTCATATTCTTCGTTAGCTTACGAAACGGGAAACGGAGAGCATTTTGTACATGTCAAACGGCGATGCCGTCAAGAATCTACTATTAAACGACATTGAAAGCATTGGGAACCGTCAATCCAAGCGTCTAAAATCCTCACCTAGTGTCTTGTAGACTCGGGAATTGAAGCGGAGTGTATATGCTTCGTCTACGGCGAGTAAGGAGCCTAATACATAAGATCCATAAGCTACATCGCCATGGAAACAAGAAAAACTCAAATCACCAACTATTTAGGGTTTTTACTTACCTAGGATTGCGGTGGAATCGCCGGGAAAGCGGTAGAGGAGTGTCGCTTAAGCATGTGCAACACGTAGCACAAGTGGCGGGAAGAACTCTCCCACTCTCTCACAATCTCTCACTCTTTTTCTCTCTCCCAAGCTAGGGCTTCTCTCAAATTCGGATGGGAGAGAGGAGTGAGGGTTTCAACCCCTTTTATAGCCTAAAACATTCCCAAAATAGGCTTGGGAACAATGTTTACTTGGTGCCTAACCAAATCGGGGCCGTTTCGGTCCAAAAGGGCATTTCTGGAGGTCCCCAGGCCAAATGCGGTCGGACTTAAGCTCATGCATACTAGATCTAGCATACATCCAGTTTTCAGACCGGTTGGGTTCCCAGATCGCACGTGGCGGCCCAGTTTCAGTTTAACGGTCACCGCACCTAGATCAGGCCTATAAGTCTCGTGATATATAATAGATATTTTTCCTGATCCAAGGGTGTAATTTGGCTGTATTCTGACGGTCAGAATGCTTAATACTGATGCGTCAAATTTGTGTGCCAGATTTGAATTTGAAATTCCAACTATGTCCCTATTCACACTCTCTTCGGTCCGGGCTCAATGAAATAGCCTGTGATAATCGGTTTGACTTGATTTTTGGAATGAGTGTCAAGCCCAGCTAGACGGTCCTAACGGTCTAAGATAGGAGGTATCGGACTTTCAACGTGCGGTCTAGATCCAATACAAAGATTCAAAGTGGTCCAGAGAACAAACCGGCTTAGAGTTTGATCCGAGGCTTTAGAGCATTATAGCACCCTTAGTTCCACTCGCTTCGGGCCTTGTAGAACGTATTTAAAGTGATCAGGGACCATTTCCCAGCTATTCTAACGTTGCACTAGCTAACCTAGTCAAATTTTCCAAAGGAATGAATTCTATGCAAATTCGGGTCGAGTTGGTACTCGAGCCCAAGTATGAATTTTTCACGGGCGTTACACTAAACCCAGTTGCTCTCGAGAGCATTCGAAAACTTCGTATCGGACTTGGACTGCACGTCGAAAGTCCAATAACGATGAACTTAGACAGTTATGACCGCCTAGTTGGACTTGACTATCACCTCAAAAATTAAGCCCAAATGATGTCCTGAGACTATTTTCTTGAGTCCGGAGTGAAGAGTGTGAGAAAGTGAAGATTTTTATGGAATTAAATATGAATTTAAGTAATCTGAGTCGTGTCGCTTGCGCGTCATTTATAAGCATTCTGACCGTTGTTTTTTGACCCAAATTCACCCTTGGATCAGGGAAGTTAGCCCACACATGTCAAAGTACTGTGGCCCTGATCGAGTTTCGGACCATTGAATTGAAACTGGTCCACCACAGTCGATCTGAAAATCCGATCGAACTGAAAACTTAACTTGCTTCAGATCCTATATTAGCGAGCTTAAGTCTGACCGCATTTAATAAGAGGACCTCCAAAAGTGTTTCGTTGAATTAGAATAAGCCCGATTTGGTTATAACCTAAGTATACCTTGGCCCTAGGGCTACTTCCATAAGTTCTGAGCCTATATAAGGGCCTTAAACCCTCTCTCACATATCCCATATGAATTTCTAACCCTAGCTAAGAAAAGAGAGAGAACTTGGTGTTTCATCTTAGGATTCTTCGGAGTTCCTCTCGCACCAATCCATCATATCTGAATCATTATTTCGACGATTCTAATTTCATTTTTTGGGTAAGTCAATCAAACCCTAACCTGTTTTGGAACTTAGGATAGTTTAAGTATTGTTGTAGCTAACCTTTTCATGCCTTAGGTTGCCTATCCGTCGTTGACGAATACTTATCATCTAAATCATATCCGTTACGCATTTTTCAGCTTAAGGTGCAGACTATATATGTTTAGGTTATGGTTTTCAAGACTTTTAATGTTAGATAATGATTTATTCTTGACATGGACGCTATTACACATTCCAAATGCATTATTTATTTTATTTTATGTATATATATAACTTATGTTGTGAATAGAATATTTCATATGTATGTTGAAATGTTTATATGCATATGAAATCTGATGTTGCGATTGCCATGATTAATTGTCGTTAGTACATGATTGTTATGTATGCAACAACTCCTTGATGAAAGGATTTGCCCTAATATGTAATATGGCCGACATACACGATGTATGTTGAATAGTGTCACGCCCCAAACTCGAAAACCGGGCTCACAAAATTCCCGATCGCCGAATCCGGCGCCGACAGCCTCCGTAGAACCCCATTCTCGGATCCTAGCTCCCATTCGCCAGGTTCCGATCCTGGGATGCTACGAGGAGGATTTTTAACGTCATTTTGATACGTAATAAGCATAACCAAAGGCATAACCCACAAACAACAACCAAGAGCTCCATTACATTTCCACTATGATAAAAAACTTTACAAGTACAATGAGCATAAAGGGAAATACAATGGCAAGAACAAAAACTTCAAAATGCTCCGCAACGTGCTCCTGCCTCAGCGCTGCTGCGAACCAACGTCACCTGCACGCAACGGTCGTGCATAAGCTTACAGAAAGCTTAGAGGATGGTGAAAGTGTGTGCGCAAGGTAGTAATATGTACACGCAATGACAAAGTGATGTGGAATATGCAAGTGGAACCATGATATCATGAGCCGTACCAAGGCTTATACGATGCAAGACATGAATGGTATCGCCCACCCCAAGGCCATGCGATGTATAATGCAACTCAAGCATACAGATCCTCATCTATGTCCACACATTAATACAGCTCAAAATATGGAATATCACCGGGGTCTAGTACACTTTAAACCAGATTGCGGCCACATCGTGCGTAATAAGGTAAGTGGAAGAGACCTCACTATCCGTTTGCCAATATCGGGCGCGACTCGTCGATAGCGGACCCATTCCTCGAGCTGGTCAGACTCAGCCTAGCATTTGCCCCCTACACTCGGGCGGGTAAGGCCGCACCCCCTTCCAACTGACCACGACACAGTGGAGAGCCCAGCCAATTGGTATTCGGCACTCAGCGCTCATCTACCCACTCGGTCTAGACGTTGGAGCAACCTCTTGGTACCATAAGGGTTTAGGGACTTTCAACCAAGGATATCTATAGTACCCCATGTAGAACAAGATTTTCGGTATCCAATTCTGCCAACCACGATCTGTCTGTGGAGGCTACGGCCCCGATGTGGCTAGGGCGTACAATAACCATGCCACACAAATGCGGAATGCATGAATCACGCTATCCAGTCATGCAACCAATCCTGCGCATATCGTGCGCTTATGTAGGGCAACACCGCCTAACCGGGAGCCCATAAACAACCTGCCCAAAGGAAAATGCTATAATCAGACAACTCTCACGTCAAGCATACATATGATGCGTATGATCATGAGTCATGAACTATACTAAACATGTTATAACAAAATGAACTATCTTACAATGCAGATAGACCCAGACGACCTATACACAATAAGTACGGCCCAGTAATGGGCCCTAAGGAGAGTCGTAATGTGGACATCCAACCAACATTACACTCGCAATGTGGACATCAAACCAACATTGCTTCCCAGGCATGATCTTGTAAACGTCAGTACTTAGTCTGTAATGGATTTACACATTGCAATGGATCGTAGGTTATCCCCATTGGACCTTACATATATATCAAATGGGCCTTATCTTATGGGCCTTTTAGTTATCAGATGGGCCATATAAATGGGCCACACTAATGGGTCTTGTGTACATTGTAATGGGTCAAAACCCGTGGGCCTAGCATTGCATCTAATGAGCTTAACTCATGGGTCGAATGGGTCACATCAATTGAATCCATATGAATGCCAAATAGGCCTTAACCCTTAGGCATTATATGAGTTCAATGGGGCTAAACCCCTAGGCCTTATGGTACATCAAATGGGCCTAAACCCGTAGGCCTTAAACAATCAAATGGCCTGATCTCATGGGCTCAAAAATGCAACAAATGGGTCCAATTTCAATGGCCTTAGAATACATCAAAAGGGCCTAGTCCAATGGACTTAGAACATAACAAGTGGGCCTAAACCCATAGGCCTTAAATAGTCCAAATGGGCCTAACCCATAGGCCTTGCATGCATAACAAAGTGGGCCTAAACCCATGGACCCTTTTTATAATCAAATGGGTTTAGTCCCATGGGCCTTACAATATATCAAATGGCCTAGCCTTATGGCCTTAGAACATATCAATTTGGGCCCAATCCTATGGCCTTACATAAATCAAAGTGGGCCCCAATGAACTACTGTAACTACATTAGGATGGTCCTCAAAACAGGCCAAGGTGGGGTCCATATGAGCTAAGGATCTAACTCATTCTTTAGGCCTATGACATAAAACAGGTTCTTAAAATGAATGGACGGTTTGGGTGCAGCCCAAGCATCATGGGTGGGTCCCATTGCCGCTGGATAGCGGGGTGGCATATCCATCAAGGAGGGCTCCACCGTCCGCTGGACGGTGGAGGTAAAGCAGCAACCAGGTGGGCGCCACCGTCCACTGGACGGTGGGCTAAACGCATGCATCATGGTGGGTCCCATGTGGGGCCCACCCGGTAATATTTATAAGGCATCCAACCCATTGGTAGGGTCAAACAGACCTGGATTAAGGGACCACATAAATTTCATCTTGATCCAAAACTTCTGTGGGCCCCAGAAACTTTTCAACGATAGAATTTAATTCACACTGTTTCGCATGGTGTGGGCCACCTGAGTTTTGGATCTGACTCATTTTTGGAGGGGGGCCCACCTAATGAACAAGTTGGATGACAAAATAAACATTTTTGTGAGCCCCACGGCTGGAGCCGTGGGTCCCTAACCAGACGCCACCCGCCCGCTGGACGGCTGCATGCAGCAGCGTGCAGCGCTGCCACCCGCCTGACACCCAAAGACAGAGGATCTGCCTCTTCTTAATTTCGGGAAAAACCCATTTTCCTGGGATTTTTCACGTATGGAGCCCGCTAAAATGAAATCCGCCCCAGTCACTGCATTTAGTGGCTCGACGCCGTCCAAATGAGTCCAGAGTTTGAATTTTTTTGATGCTTGGAAGTGAAATAAAATAAGAAACTAGTGTTTGAATGGTGGGAATGCAATATTTGACGCTATGGCCCACCAGGTGATTGGATCAGCTCCAAACTTCTACCCAACGGCTAAATTACTGTGGGTAAGAGGATGGACGGCTTGGATCGAACATAAACATCAGGGTGGGGCCTATGCAAGGGGACCACCCAAGTCCCTTACATTCCTTTTCCTTTCTTTTTCTTCTTTTTCTCATTTCCTTAGAAACGTCCAGCGTCCCAGACGCTGGACGGCTGGCTTTCTTTTAAAAAAATTTGTGGTGGGCCCTGATGAAGTGGGCCACCACTGATGGGTGTACAACGCATATGGTAGGCCCCACTTGAATAAATATTGAAGAAAAAAAAAATATAATGCCAAGGTGGGATCCATTCAAGTGGGCCACACAATCCTTTTGCACAAAAATAAAATAAAATAGAATAAAATAAATAAAAGAGAGAGAGAGACATGGAGAGTGGGACGCGGCTTGTGATGGAGGGACCCCGTCATTATAGGCCCTCCCTTACAAGAAAATTATACAATAAATGGATCCCTTGCACATGGGACCATTGAAAATATAAATCAATGGTGGAGATCCATTCTCCACCGATATAGACGGTCTAGATGACCTTTCTAAATGAAAATAAACATCATGATGGGGTCCATGGAGAATGGCCCCATCATGGAACGATCATGATGATCCAAATGGTCCATTGGCCACATTTTAGGGTCCCAAGTGAGATCCACACCATTGATCGGTGGGCCTCACTTAGTCCACCATAAAAATAAGAAAAACTACTCTAAAGAGGCACCCACCGTTCGATCTTCTCGCTCCTAGGGGTTCCTTAGCACCTTGTCTTCAACTTCAATGGTTAAGATGAAGAATGGAGGGTTGAGATGGAAGATTTTGGGGTAGGAAGGTGGGCCACTTGGAGCTTAGGGATTTTGGAGAAACCTCATACGTATGGAGTCTCTTAGAGCTCATTTGTTGCTTGAAAATTTGAAATGAGAAAGAGAGAAGGAGAGAGAGTGATGTAAAGGAGAGAGAGAGAGAGAGTGATGGATGGATGGGTGAGTGATGGTTGTGTAAGAAAAACTTGACTTTTGTGGCTTTTGTGTAAGAGAGGAATGGGTGGTGAAGACTTTTGTGGTTGCTTGGGAAAAGGGATGGAAGTGATGTGTACTTGACATGTGATGGATTGGTGGGTGATTGATTGATGGAATTGATGTGATTGATGTGACACATCGTAGAGATTCCCTTAGTTTTCGTAACGCTCGGCGTTTTCTCGTACCGAACGTTGGCCCATAACTCTTGACCAGGGTATCGCCTCGGCGCGCGAGTCATGGTATCGGAACCGCGGCGACGGTGCGGTCGCTATGGTATTGGTCTCGGGTTAAGTCGACTCGGGTTGTCCGCACATGAATCAGGGTCGCGCGTCGATACTGGTTAAGGGTCGAAAGTTGTCGGAATTCGACCGGTAAGACCACGGAAGTGTACGAAAAGGTACGGACCAAGATACGGGTCTTACAAATAGTGTAGTCTAAGTGTTTGTATAAATTCCTGAATGGGTTAGTATCTTGTAAAGTATGATTTTTAAGGGTATTGAGATATGAATCTCAATCACCTTACTTGTGTGTATGATTTCCTCCATGAATTGTTTAGCCTATTTTATTCATGTTAACTGTGTGTATGATTTCTTCCATGTACTGTATTCATGTTTAAGTTATGTTTCATAACATGTTCATATGAATATAAGATTTGATTTAAATCTCTATTATTGAGATTATACATAGTTGGGACTATATTACAATCCAAGTGATCGGTAACAACTCTTAAATTGGTGGTTGAGGTTTTTTTCACCACGCAAGATGTGTTTGATGAATCCGAGTCGTACTTGGGATGTTAGACAGTAGTTAGGCCACACAGAGTGCTTACGCATTCCATGTTGATCAACTCAACGTGTGTTTGGCCTAGTTGAGCTTATCAACCAACCCGATCGACCGATGTATGTTCACCATATTTGGACATTATTGTTTGAATTTAAGGTACTGAACTCACTAATGAAAATCCCGTTAACCTTGGTACCGCGATCCACTAAGACTCATGAGCCGAACATGGTGCACTGTGGTCTAGCTGTCGGCCTACGCTGGGGTGACGAGCCTGCCCGTAGTGACCAGTGAGCAATCTTGTAGCACCCGTATCCTAGTCCGTACTGTTTCGTCGACTGCCGCGATCCTTCCCGTCGAATTCCGGCAATCCGCGACCTGTAATCAACGTTGCGCACGATCGTAAGTCGTATCCTATACATTTGAGTTGGCTTAATCCAAGACTTGTACCATGGCGACCGCACCGTCGCCGCGGTTCCAACGCACCGATCCAATACCCTGACGAGGTGATGTGGACCCATGTTCAGTTCGAGGAAAAATGTCGTACGTTGCAATCCCAAGAGAATCTCTACAATATATCAAATCAATCTCATCAATCAATCACCCATCAACCACTTTATGTCAAGTACACATCACCTTTCATCCCATCCCCAAGCAACCACTAAAGTTAACTTCTTTCACCCTCTCTCTTACACCACCTTATATGTCAAGTACCACATCCATCACTCACCTCACCCTTTCACCCATCACACCCATCTGTCATCTCTCTTACAACTCTCTCTCTCTCTCTCTCTCTCTCTCTCTCTCTCTCTCTCTCTCTCATTTCTCAACACTCCCAAGCCAAGCAAATGAGCATCCCATGTCCATGCATTCCCATGAGAGAAAAGTGTAGTTTTGGTAGCCCACTTCCCATCCCAAAAGCTCTAATCCTAGCCATCCATTTCTCATCTCCACCATCAAAGTGAAGCTCAAGGAGAGTAGCTTTCCAACGAACCAAGAAGATCAAGTGGTGGGTGCCTCCATAATCTAATTTTTCATATTTTTAAGATGGGCCAAGTGAGGCCAACCGATCAATGGTTTGGATCTCACTTGGGACCCTAAGATGTGGCCGATGGTCCATCTTGATCATCAATATCATTCCATGATGGGGCCATTCTCCATGGACCCCATCATGATGTTTACTTTCTTACATTAAAGAGGTCATATAGACCGTTCATTTTGGATGGAGAGGGATCTCCACCGTTGATCTTTTATTTGAAAGGCCCGTATGCAATGGGACCCATTGATGTATGATTGGATGGTTGAAACAGAGGGCCCATAGTGCCGGGGTCCCTCTATCATGCGTGTCCCACTCTTTTACTCTCTCTCTCTCTCTCTCTCTCCCTCTCTTTTTTTTATTGTATATTGATGTGGCCATGTGGCCCACTTGAATGAGCCCCACCATGAAATATGCATTTTATCCAAGCCGTCCATGAGTGGGGCCCATCTTAAATGTATCATCCATTTGTGGTGGCCCACCTAAACAGGGCCCACCTTGAATGTATTTGATAAGCCCCAAAAAAATATATATATAAAAGAGGCAGAAGACGTTGCTGCTGCTGCCAGGCGCAGGCAGCGCCTGCGCACGACGGGCGGGTGGACGAGCAGGTCCCACGGCCCCTAACCGTGGGCCCCACCTTAATGTGTGTACATCATCCAACCCATTCATTATGTGGGCCCCTCCATGAGGTGGGCCCCCTCCAAAGATCAAGCCCATCCAAGGTTCAGGTAGCCCACATTACAGGAAACAGTGGGGCTGACCGTCTGCCATTGAATCCCTTCTTAGGTCCACAAAAGTTTTAGATCAAGATGAAATTTGTTTTTACCCTTCATTCAGGTCTACGTGACCAAATGGATGGATTGGATGGCATGTAAACATGATAGTGGGCCCCACGTGGGCCCCACGGTGTTGTATGTGTTTTATACCCACCGTCCAGGCGGACGATGGGAGCCCACCATGGTGTACATGTTTTACTCACTCTGTTCACTGACGGTGGGACCCACCCTTGATGTATGTACTGCATCTAAACTGTCCATCCAATTTTAAAAGTCTATTTTATTGCATGAACTAAAGAATGGGGCAGATCTGAAGTTCAAATGGACCCCACTATTATGACTAGTGGTCAACGATGCTTACCGTTCAAAAATCTCTAAGGGCCATAGTAATTTCCCATTTAGTTGATAATTATTCCTCACTTCATTTAATATTAATTTAAAAATAGGTTGGATGGAAAATATATGTTATGGTGGGCCTTAGGAATTTAAATGGTGAAAATCATTACCACCACTCTTATCTGGTTGAGGGCCCATTTGATGTATACATGAGGCCTATTGGTATGGCTCATTTGAAGTATACGTAGGGCCCAATTGGTGTGGCCCATGTAATAGCTATATAAGGCCATGTGATTAGGTTCATCTTGATGTAATTATGGCTCATGTTACGAGGCCCATTGTGACGTATTCAAAGGTCAAGAGCTATGGCCCATTGCAATGTACATAAGGCCCATTGATGTGGCCCACTGGATTTATATAAGGCCCATATGACGCGGCCCATTTGATGTATCTAAGGCCCATGGGACTAGGCCCATTTGACTTATATAAGGCCCATTTGACATATATAAGGCCCACAGTATTAGGCTCATTTGGCATATATTAGACCCATTTTGATGTATTCAAAGGCCCATGGATTATGGCCCATTGCAATGTACATTAGGTCCATTAATGCGGCCCACTTACTTCCTAACCAGAAGGCCCATATGATATGGCTCATTTGATATATTTAAGGCCTAATGGGATGTACCTAAGGTCCATTGTAATGTGTGATTCCTCCATGGTTGGTGTAATGATATTTACAATGGGCCGAGCCTAGGGAACAATGATGGTTTGACCTCCACATTGTAAGTACAATGTTGGTTAAATGTCCGCATTGTAACTCTACTTAGGGCCCATTGATAAGCCCATACTCGTTAATGTTCATCACTTTATAACATGCTTAGTATAATCCCACGACTCATACCCATACACATCATATGTATGCTTGATATGAGTAGTGACTGATCATAGCATACACCATTGGGCAGACTATTTATGAGACTCGTTATGAGACAGAGTGCCCCACATGATCGCAGAGTACGCACTGGATTGCTGCATGTTTTGACAGCATGATTCATGCATCTCGCATATGTGTGACTCGATCACTGCACGCCCTAGCGACATTAGGGCCGTGGCTCCACAGGTACATCATGGATGGCCATATTGGATACCGAAAATACTTATTCTAGCACTGTGGGCACTTAGAATGTCCTTAGGTGAAAGTCCCAGAACCTTTTTGGTATCAGGAGAGCTCCAAAGTCTAGACCGAGTGGATACACGAGCGCCCGAGTGTCGAATACTAGTAGGCCGCGTCTCCCACTATGTCGTGGTCGGTTGGAAGGGGGTGTAACCTTATCCGCCTGAGAGAGGGGGCTATAAGCTAGACTGAGTTTGACTAGCTTACAAATGAGTCCATTATCAATGAGCCGGATATGTATTGGTAGACTACTGGTCAGGCGGATAGTGAGGTCTATTCCGCTTTCTTGACTGTGCAGCTAGGGAGGTAGCAGTCACTGTGAAGTGTATTAGACCCCGGTGATATCCAGAGAGGAACTGTACTGATATGCGTACTTGATGAGTACCAACTTGGTTGGATTGCATTTCGCATATGACATTCGGCTATGTAGGCCTTGCATTACATTGGTGTGGCCGATAACATTCATATCTCGCATCGCATGGCCTTGGTATGACCGATAGCAATCATGCCTTGCATTACATAGCCTTAGTATGGTTGATTTTATTCATGGACTTACCGCATACTTTCGCATTACCTGATATTGTACACTCAGCGTTTGGCTTGCGTACACACTTACACCACCCTCTAAGCTTTTGTTAGATTATGCACGATAGTTGCATGCAGGTAGTGTTGGATAGTAGTAGCGCTGAGGCAGGAGCGCGTATCAGGACCTTTTGGAGCTTTTTGATCACCTTATATTTTCCTTTTCACATTGTACTTAAAGTTTTTGATAGAGTGGATATGTGGTGATGTTGTTTTGTGACTTGGTTATGCTTGTGGTTATATTCCATTACAAAAAAAAATTCATTCTGAAAATCCTCCTTGTAGGATCCTAGGATAGAAATCTGGCATTTAATTATCAGGAGTCGAGAATGGGGCACTATGGAGGCTGTCAACACCAGATTCGGTAATCAGAATTTATGTGAATTTAATTTTCGTCTTTGGGGTGTGATAAATCTAGACTCGTGAGCCGATTATGGTGGTATGGGACACTATATTCGTGCTGTCGGCCTACATTGATTGGTGACGAGCCCTTTGTAGTGACCTTGAGTATATCCTAAAACTGCATTGGGGCGACGAGTCTTATTGTAGTATATAGGATATAACTAGACCTGTATTGATTGGTGACAAGCCCTTTACAGTGATCTAGAACAGTAACATCGTATGAGAGTTCTAAGGACTGACGACCCTAGAATGGATCATTGTTTGGGAATTGATATAAGGGAGGTTCCTTAGCTTCCCAATCCTGTTGTATGAAAGGACTAATAAGAACTTGGTAATCATGTTCATAACATTGCACTGTATGTGCCATTGGCGTTGGTGTAGAGCATAGTTGTAGTGATTCATGCCGCGATCATTAGAGGTTGTCGCAAGAGGGAGTTTGTGATGAGGGCATGCATCATTACCTCATATCATTCTTGCATTAACAAGAGTATCTAGGGCATGTTTGATTGTACTGCTTTATCATTACTACTTGATTGAATTGATAACATATTAACCTTTGCTGTATAGTTCCACTGAGTTGATCACTTACTCCCACATTCTAGGATGGTGCTTAAACACCAACCAGGTGATGGTGATGTCTGCGTGGTGGAGCCAGAGTTCAATGAGGATGAGGAGGCATTCTCATTTATGCAATTCTCAGGTGGGTTCATGTGAACCATGTCCTGATTGACGGGGATTTAGGGCTATGTTTGTAGTGATTTATCACATTTTGATATATGCATTTTGAGATACGACTTGTAATTATGACCTGGCAGAGCATACATATCTTGGAGATCTATGTTGGTTTATATATGTATTTCAGTCTTTCGCTTGCATTTTCAGACTGTCCCTGAACTATGTTTGTTTTTTTTGGCTTAATCTACTTTATGTTTTATGCACTAATATAGACAACATACATCCATCTTTAAATATGTTGCATAAGTGATGTTTTGGAACTCAGGAGCTGAGTTATGCTCGACCCTCGATTTTCAGGGTGTTACAATGACATAAGGAGTCACTTGGTTGGCAAATATGGTGCATAAAATAGTGAACCAAAATGCTTGAACCAAATTGTCATCGAATCCTAGGACGTCCACTAGCGGAGCTGCCTAAGGACCCTGTCAAGTTGACTACAAAGAAGCAAGGACACGAAATCCTAGGAATTAACGGCAAATAAGGTTGAACGGCCACTTTCACAAGTCGTGAAACAATGGCAATGCAAACATAGCTAAACCTAAGTACAATCGAGACCTAAAGCCAACCTTGGAGGTTTGTTCTACCAGAAATCACTTAGATAAACCAAATAAGGGCTAGACCGAGCATCGTAGGTCGTATAGGCCCAAAATATAGGAAATCATTCATTTCACTGGGCTTGACACTCATCGCAGACGACAAACTAGGATAGTGCCCAAAACTGCTCAACTTGGGCTGGAGGCTGGGTGCGTGAAACGCGTGAATCCCCTAAATTAAAATTGGAAGTTTGAGAAGTTGCGGCTTTCTGACCATCGGGTTACAACCAAACTTGAGGTACAAGTTAATGATGTTTTCCCACTCATTTTCGTATAGTCGTGGCCCTGATCTACCACCGATGATCATCCATTGCAAATAGGGTCCCCACGGTCGATTGAAAAGTCTGATTGCCGGTCGATTTTGGTAAATAATGGATCCCATAATGGGGTACCTTTACCCTAGCACGAATGGGTCAGCGGGCCCCCCGAAAGACCCTGTAAATCAAAATCAACCTCTCCAGGGAAAACTTAATAGGAACAAGAGGACCAGGGTTATTGTCCACACTTCTAGCACTATAAATGCCCCTATTTGACACCCCCCGACTTCCATACAAATTTTCATTTCAAGGAAGGGAGAGGGAGAAGAAAATAGGAAGAAGGTGGTGTGAAGGAGTTACTTGGGAGGATTTCCCCCTGCCACCACTAGCTGACAACATCGCCACACCACATTGTATTGTTAGAGACTCTTTGACAACACTTAGAGGCAAATCAACAAGCTTTCCTTAAATATTGGTCCCTGAGGAACAAATGCATGAGCCCTTACAAGCCGATAGTCTTGTTACAGGACGTCAGTGAGCCAATATGTGGAAACTTAGCCTAGGAACGAGGCCAAGAACCCAACCCAGCGTACCACTCCAAGGTGCGAACCATTACCCTTAGGTTACCATTTATCGAACCCATGTCACAATTAATGGTTCTGTAATGAATAAATGATTGAATGCTAATTAGTGTACATTCTTCTGATCGATTACCCTCTATGAATTGCTAATTGTGCTTAGTGTAGTTTAAACAATTGATTAAATGCTAGAGTATGTTCAATTTACTAAGATTATTGCACATGCATTGTATCATTCTCCAACATATGCATTTTTTATCTTATCACCTATAGATTTCAATGATCTGAGTAGTATGTCTACATGTTCGATAAAATGCCCAAATCAAGTAGGACCTTCTTGATTTATTGTTATGCAACCTTTCCTATTCTTGAAATGAGTAATGTATGAAGTATACTCTTTGATTTTGGTTAATCGACTAACCGGTTTAGTCGGTAAATCCTAAACTTGTGAGGGCAGCCCTAATTGGGTTGGCTTCCTTGGGCTAGTCCGATTAATCCAGGCTGAACGTGGTCTACTGACAGTAGTCGGACTACACAGATGCTTGCACCCAATGCTGGTTGTGTCGAAGTTCACCTAAGTCAACTAAACTAGTCCACTAGTCGACAAACCATGTGTATTCACCATGTATGATCATGCCCTCCTAAATCTGAAGCACCCCATACCTTAGTAGGCCCACTATTAACCATTAGTGCCATGATCTTCAAGTCTTGGGAGCCAGACATGGTGGTATAGGAAACTATGCCTGTGTTTTCCGCCTACGATGAGGTGACGAGCCTTCCCATAGTAACCGCAAGCAAACCCATCTCATGAACTTATGTAATGCCCCAGTATTCAGGAGCTGAGTAAATACTCAACTCCTGATATCCACGGTACCACTTATGCTTTGCAGAAGTGGGATTTTATAGTCGTTTCACTTAGCATTTAAGCAGTTCATATAATTAAAATAGACTATGCGATGTACCCTAGAATAAATGAAAATTTTAATGCAAGTAAATTAACTAATAGTAAAACATGTCCATCCAGAGTATAAGATCATAGCTAAGCAAAATATACATTTCAAAATCTACAAAATGTGTTAACTCTAAGATCTTATCGACGTCCCACAGGCATCCTACATCAACTCACTGAGCAACTGAAAATACGAGGACTCCCCTATGTCCATGGATGTCGCCTCTAGCACGTCGAATTCCATGATACCTACGTCTATAATAAGGTCTGGTTGGTATTTTAAAATACCATACCAGAGTAGGAGTGAGTGATCAACTCAGTGGTTCCATTAACATCAAGTTATACATATTGTCAATTCCATAAGCACAGTTAATGATAAAGAAACTAAAACATTCACCTCCTAGATACTCTTATGAATGCACATGCATGTTGTTATGAGATGATGCATGTCCTCGCAATCCAACACTCCCTCAAAGCAACTCCGATGCCTTATTCACAAATGTCAACACTCCCTCATCACGCGACCACAACGTCTAAGTCACCATAACTTATACTAATGCAATGTGAAAAGTGATCATGTTAGCCGAATATTTAGTTAAATCCAATCATCTAGCCAGATTGGGGAAGCTGAAACACCTCTACTAAATCAATGGCCCTAACCAGATCACTAGGCTCAGGGTAGTCGTAGCGGCCCTTTACCTGTGATCCTTGATCCATATTACATGTGAATACTCTAATGTACTTCTAGAAGATGAGAGATACGTTGAAGGGATATCAGATTATTATATTAGGAACCTATGTCTCAAAAAATTACTAAAACCAAGATTGAGAATCGACCAGGATATAATATTCCACCAGTTAAGAAATCCCTACGTGATCATATGTAGGAGAATAATTTCACTCCACTGATTAAAAAATCTTTAAGTGATTATTGGAGTGGAACAATTGTCACCCATCTAGCAAGTAGAAAATAATGTGTGATTATATTATGGGTGATAACACGTACCAACAAACATTAGACTCTCCCTTATATGACCTGTATAAATATAATCAGTGGAAACATCAAAGTTTAAATTGGAGAAGTGAACCAACAATCGATTCTAATGACTACTCCCTTGGATCCCCTACTTATGAGATTGAACCGGAAACAATCCAAGAGGAGCCAATTCAGAAATTCATGGATGCTCAAGAACAATTCAACCAATTCGTTGCAGACATTAGAAAATCATTAGAACCGATTAAATCACGCCTTAATGAGGAGGAAGAGGGTACTTTTTCCCAACCTCAACCTAATCTAGAAACACAATGCAAGAAGAGTGATCACAACTCACTTGTGGAGTATGTTGAATTTAAGAGTGTTCATAACCCCAAGTGCAGGGTTACAACGTAGTAATAACTCGGTGAGACCAAGGTCGAATCCACGGGGAATGGGGAACAGGGGCTAGAACTAAGTTAAATCTATCTTGGTTGTCTGATTTTTTAATCTTGTGAGATAAAAAGAGTTTTGAATAATAAAGAGAAAAAGAATAAGGATTCAGGAATCCACCTATAACAATCTTAATATTCAATCCACTTGATTCAGTGATAGCTCGATTAAAATTGAAGTCTTATCCTATCCAATTAGATGATAAGGCAGTTAAAACAAAATCTGAACTTTCCATTAATTAAGTTCTTAAATATCCATCTAATTGCAAATGATGGTAGGGAATTCAATCATCTTACCATGCCCAGGAGACGATGGTGAACAATGACTTTTACACATCACACAATTCCAAAGTCAATAAGATCATATCAAATGCCTTCACAGCATCTATTGTAATTTCAGTCACAATAAACCATAAAAAGCTGAAAATATATCTTAATTCAAATCAAAATTTAATGAAAGTTAAACATAAATTTGAATCAAATTAAACTAAACATCAAAATAAACTATAGGTTTCATTCCTTAGCCTTAGCTAAGAGATTATCCTAAGAAGACTAATATCTTGAAAGAAAAATAAAAAGATCTACTAAAACCCATGAAGAAATTGAAGTAGAAGAATGTTGTTGGCACTCCACCTAGGGCTTCTCTCCCTTTTGAAACCTAAGAAGATGCTTTGGAATAGCCTGAGGACTCCCTTAAATAGTTTTGTAACTCAAACTTTTAGACAGAGTTGGAAAAATTCACAAACCACCTCAAATTTATGCACTCTACGTAAATTCTGCGTAACACCCTTGTTGCATCAAACAACTTTTGATTGCACCTTCGATGCCATCGAAACTTGTCCAGAACTTTCTAAAATTGTAGTTTAAACCGCTGTTTTAAAAGTATGGAATAGACCAAGAGTCTTAGAGGGGGTGAATAGGACTTTTCACTGAATATACTAATTTAAAACTTTATTGCCTAAATTAAACTGATTTACAATTAAACTAAGAAAGGTAATGTAACTCTAAAGGCTTCAAAGCCAATAGAGGGTCCAATCACATAAGCTACTCAAGATATAGAAATAAAGCAACTAGCCTATAACATTATGAACTTATGTGTGGAATGTGCTACCTATCAATCTTAAGCAATCATTCAATCATGCATAAATAATCAAGCATTCAAACCTATATGATCATAATTAAATAGATGCAAAAATGACAATTCCAAACACAAGGATGTATAGTGGTTCAGCTATATGCCTACTCCACTCCAAACAGCCGCACTCTATCCTAAAGTGTGTTGGATTTCTGTAACGCCCCAAAAATCGGGGGTCGGGTAGAAACCCAACTCCCGAGTTCCAGACATCACTTATGCAACATTTTCAATGATGGATGAATGTCAGCCATAATAGTGCATAAAACATGAGGTGAATTAAGCCAAAACAACATATCATACTCCAGAGATAGTAAAATTAGCAAGCGGAAGAATGTGATAGGTACATAAAATTTATAATTGATTGTAAGTCTCCAGAGTGTGAACATGTTACCAGGCTAACTATATACATGTATACTCCAAAAATGAGAAAAAAGAATATACATGGGTATGTAAATAAAAGGCAAAATACCAAGTGCATTGGCATCTAATCAGTAACCCTGTAAACCCGCCAATCAGAACCTGCATATAGGAGGGATCCTCCTCCTCATCATCAATCCCGGCTCTGCTTCGTAAGCATCACCACCATCTGAAACTAAAATAGGGACTAGTTGGTGTGCGCAACACCGTCCCGTAACGTGGGAGTGAGTAGCTAACTCAGTGAAATTATAGAGCAAAGATTAACATGTTATCAAATCAATCAAGCGATAATGGTAAAGCAAGCAAATCAAACATTCCTAAATACTGTGATTAATGCAAAAATGAAAAGACATGATGGATGCATTCATCGATATACTTCCTCATGCGACACCATCTTACGTCCGCGGCATGCTTTCTTCCCTCAGTGCTCCACATCTTCCAGGCCATGTAGTGCAATATGAATATGATTACCGAGTTGTTATTAGTCCTTTTCATACAGCAGGATTGGGAAGCTAAGGTACTTTCCTTATATCATTCCCAACAAAGATCCTGTCTAGAGTCATCACTCCTAGTAATCTCATACGATAATAAATTTCTAGGTCGCTGCAAGGGCTGTTGCACGCACTCGTTGCTCCACTCCCCCATCACCTTATCAATACAGGACTAGTTGTACTCTTGTCGCTATGAAAGGGTCGTCGCCTCACGTAGACTCAGAGTACGCTCGAGGTCACTACAAAGGGCTACCAGGGCTGTTGCATGCACTCATTGCTCCACTCCCCCATCACCTTATCAGTGTAGGTCGACAGCTCGAATATAGTGTCCCATACCACCATAATCGGCTCACGAGTCTGGGTTGCTCACTGGTCACTACGAGGAGGTTTGTAGCTCCAGCGTAGGCCGACAGCTTGAACACGGTGTCCCATACCACCATGCTCGGCTCATGAGTCTTAGTGGATCAAGGTACCACGGTTATCAGGGTTATCACTAGTAAGTTCAGTACCCTAGGTTCAAGCAGTTATGATGAATACAAGGTGAACATACAACGGTCAGTTGGGTTACTTGATGAGTTTGACTAGCACGAGCACACATTGAATCGACTGACATGAAGTGCACAGGCACTTCGTGTGGCCTAACCACTACCGACGACTCTAGTACGACTTGGGTTCGTCGTACACATCCTTTGTGGTGAATAGAATCCAACCACGAATTCTAAATTGTTACCGACTACCTGGACTAGAGTATAGCCCCAAGCACTTGTAATCTAAATCAATAATCATATGAGAGAGACAAAATTGAAATACAAAAAATTCCAGCATGTTATCAGCATGTTATAACATACATCATAAGCAGTTGACCATACACGAGTACTTCACACAAGGAAATCAATTGAAATACAACAAGCATGGAGAAAATCATGTACAACATCAAATTAGTTGAGAATCCAGTCTCAACGCTAATCTACAACACCATTTACTCAATACTTACTAATACATACATTTATACAAACACTTAGACTACTCAACTCTAACGTACTTGACGTATGTTGATTTCAAGATATAATATGACAAATCCTTATATCAAGGAGATGTCTAATATACAACAATCGTGTTCTTACATTCAATACATATGGCAGGCATAAATCATATTAATTTAGGCATTTCAACAAACACTTAGTCTACACACATTAGTCTACATAGCATATGTCGGCCAATATGTGCATTAGGGTGAATCTCTTTGCCAAACAGATCATACACGTATAACTAGTATAGATACATGGTAAATACTCATGGCAATCATATCAGCAAAATATGTACGTATACAATATTTTGTACAAATACCTAAAATACCCTAAATCTCATATTCTTCGTATATATTCGAAATGAAAAACATACAGCATGTTTTACATGTCAAACAGCATTCTTGTCAATAATCTACCATTAAATGACATTGAAAGCTTTGAAAACAGGTAATCTAAGCATCTAGAATATGCACCTTACGTCGTAGAAGCATAATGAATTGAATAGGTACTCTACGTCGTCGTCAATGACTGATTGGCAACCTACAACTTAAGTTATAACCAAATTGGGTTTGTTCCAATCCAACAGGGCACTTCTGGAGGTCCTGTTATCAAATGCAGTCGGACTTAAGATTACTAACATCGGATCTTTAGTTAGTTAGGTTTTCAGTCTAATCGAATTTTCATATTGTTCGAGGCGGAGCAGTTTCAGTTCAGCGGTCACCGAAACTCGATCAGGGCCACAAGTGCTATGACGTGAAAGGGCTAATTTTTCCTGATCCGAGGGTGAAATTTGGTTGAATTCTGATGATCAGAGCGCTTAAAAATAATGCGCAAGTGAACATGCCAGATTTAGAATTATTTTTCTAAATCTTTACCTTTTCTCACTCTCTTCACTCTGAACTCAGTAAAATAGCATCGGGACATCAATTGGGCTTGATTTTTAAAAATATTGTCAAGTCCAACTAGGCGGTCATAATGGTTTAAGATTATAGATATCGGACTTTCGACGTGCAGTCTAGATCTAATACAAAGTTTCAAAGTGCTCCCGAGAGCAACCGGGTTTAGAGATTGATCCTGGATTTTAGGGTAAGGCAGCGTCAATGATTCTATAGTTTCTAGGTCTTATGGATCATATTTAAAGTGGTTCAAGTCAATTCTACTGAGTATTCAGTTTGGCACTTAACCAAATTCTACCCTAATTATGGCAGAATATGGTCCTAAGGCCATTCTATGCCCCATTTTTGGAACTTCTAGGTATCATATTATTTTAATTATTTTTTTAATAGTTTATCATCAATTTTACCCTATCTTCAAAAAATTTCATAAGATTTTGAGTTGTAGAAAAATTTTAAAAATTCCAGAAGCAGCAGCTGCCCAACAAGTGATTTTTGGATAGTTTCTCACAACGACCTACTTTAAACTAATTTAAATATTTTATTATATTTTTAAAATATTTTTATATAACACTAGACTCCTTTATATTCAAAATGGTTTTTGAATCACCTAAATCGGAGTTATAACGAAGGAGATATGATTTTTCAAAGTTTGATAAAATATACAGAAAAAGTACAGAAATCAGGCTGCCTGTCCGCTGTACAGACGAGGCCTCGCCGACTCGGCGAGGTCCTCGCTGCTCACTGACCTATTTGGCTTGAGTTCACCCCAGGGGTGAGGTCCTCACCTCTCAGGGATGGCGAAAACATGTGGGGCCCACCTTGGATCCCCCCGAATTGAGTCGTTTGGGCCTACGAGTCCGTCGAGGCGTTTATCGAGTCTCATTTGCAAACTGGATTGAGTTACACGACGTACAATATATGTTTTGGGGGTAGAAGAAGCTAATCCTTCCAAATAACCGATCTACATCATGAGATTCCAATAATACCATAGTATAAATCCTATTTTATGCATGTACGTACCATTTACGGTAAGTTTTACTTTAAGTATAGTTCTTCACCTTTTAAACTTTAGGCTTGTGTCTAATATGAAAGTACTTGAAGAAATTTAAAGAATGAGGTGGTGAAAGGTGAGATTTTGAAGGAAATGGGTTGAAAAGCGATTCTAGACTTTAGGATTAATCTCTAAGAGTGATATGGTTGACCCATTGCCTAAGGACGTCTAATTCCAGGTTGGTAAAAATTCGGGGTGTTACAATTTCACCATCAATGGTTTTAAATTAGGTTCACCATAAACCTTTATAACCATACAAAAAGGACTCTACAATTTATGATCTGCACATGAGCAAAGGTCCTACCCTAAGAACCTACGTTTAGGTCCCACGGCTAAGGTCCCATACTAGACACCTAGGGGCCTGTTTGGACGGGCACGCTGGATGGGATTAGAAGGGATTAGGTGGGATTGGAAGATAGATCCCGGGATTGGCAAGGCATGCCCAAACAGACATGTGATTGTGATCCAGGGATATAGGAATCCCATGGATCTTAAGACAATCCACTGACATCACCATCATTACCTTAAATCCCATATAATCCATCCTAATCCCTTCAAAATTGCCTCGACGTGTTTGGTTGGAGGGATTAAAAGAGATTAGAAGGTTTAATCCCAGATTTGGCCGGGCGTGCCCAAACAGACCGGGTATAGCAATCCAGGGATATAGACAATCCACTGACATCACCATCATTGCCTTAAAATTCGTGTAATCCAGTTTAATACCATCTAATCCCATCTAGTGTGCCCATCCAAACAGGCCCTAAATTTAGGTACACTGGCAAATGTCCCACACTAACTACCTACATTTAGGCACACCGGCCAAGGTCCCACACTAGGCACCTAATCGAGTTTGTGAATGGAAAACTCTTAGCCTCAATCCTACACGAAGATAGAGAGTAACTTATGGACTCTTAACAATGACACTTACTTATTAGAATGAGTCCTCTTTTGTATCTTGTCTTGGGTTGCTTGATCTTCACTCCCTCGTACTTGAATCAGCTCCCCAATACTTCCTCGATCACAATGCTATGATTTTTCTTTAGTATCAGCTTTATGATCAAGTATCTTACATATGATGTTCCTATAAAGGTAACTAAGTTAATGGGAGTGGGTTGAATATCCTATCAAAGGTTATGAGTGAATTTCCTAAAAGATTCAACTGACGGATGTTCTAAAGTATCATGGAGATAGAGGATTTGCCAATGGGTTTTATCTTTATACTCTAAAACAGGCTAGAGATCATGTTCTTCATAATAGGAGCTTTGGATGCTCATTGAAGTAAGAAATACAATGAAGAAACATGAATCTCATGTGGATAGAGTCTAGGATGAGTAGGATAAGCTTGTGATATATTAGAGACTTTGAAATGCCTAAATCCACACTTTTCATAAAGTTTTGGGTCCTATATATATATAATGTCCCAACGGATCTACGTCTAGTTTTTGGTTCTACCGAGTGAACTTTCAATGGCACCAAATTGCAGTCAGTGGCACTGAAATATCACTTGGTGGTACTAAATTAGATCCTGAAGCTGTTGGATGAAATTTGTTATTTTTGGTGGCACCAAACATTCTACTTTCCTAGGAGTCGATGGGATCGAAATTCCAGTCGATGGTACCAGATTATCTTAGAATGCTACTAGATTGTTTTGAGCACTTTCGATGACACTGAAGGTGCCATTTGATGGCACCTTCTTCAACCAAATTGGGACAGATTTTTCTATTTTAAATTCTTATCCTTTAAATCATTCAACAACTTGGAACTTCTAAAAGCCAAGTCTAGAAGAGTAGAAAATATGAACTTAGAATGGCTTGAATAGATAATCTAAGTGGGTTTTCCTATTTGATTAGGATCATCTATAGGCAAGGTCAAGATTGTAGAAGCTTCTTTGTACTTTGAACTTATGGCTTGGGCTTTTACTCCAGTTGCATCGTCAGTCTTCATTTATTAAGGACCCATCCGCCTACTTTACACTACTAGTCACATGATTGATAAACATGTGTGCATGGTAGTGCACTAACACTATCCAACGAGTTTGGCTTGAGAAATCCTGAAATTCTCGATTGCATCGAATTGGCTTCGATTACACCTTCGATGCCATTGAAGTTCCTTCGATGAAATCGAAGTTTGTTTTGGAATTATTTCATAACTATGTTTTTCTCGCCTCAGAATTTTAGAATTCCTTTTCTTCACTTCAAATCTTTGATTCTCTTCATTCCTCATTTGATTTTCTTGGGTCTTTGGCATGTGAATTCTTCATTAATGACTTTCAAATATTCAATTCTTCATTATCTTCTTTTGAGCTCTAAATCCATCCTTTTAAGTGCATATTTATAATAAGCTTCTGAATCACCTCGCATGACAAAAACGTATATAATTAAATCAAAATATTAATTAAATGCTAAGAAAACTAATGTAATTAAAGGGTTAAATATGTAATATTTAAGTCTCAACAAAGAGTCAAGAAGAATTGGATTATAATCATGAGTATTGCTCACAACCCCAAGTGTAGGGTCACGATGTAGTAATAATCTCGATGAGAATGAGGTCGAATCCACAGGGGCTAATCTTGTGTGTCTATTCTGAAAGTAATTAGAATCAAAACTAGGAGAAGATCTAACCTAAATCAGGAAAGTATGAAGTAATTGTGAGATGATGAATTTAGAACCTTGAGAATTTAGAGGTGGGAACTAGGGTTTCCAGGGATCTACTTGCAACTATTAGGATGTTTCCTTATTTGATTTAAGACACTTAATTGGAATTGAAGTCCTATACTATCCAATTGAAAGATATTCAATAAACTCAGATCTAAACTTCCATTGACCTAATTCTCAATGTATGAAAGTTGTGAGGATTGAAAGTGATTCCATCACCTAACCATGCCCAGGAGATAATGGTAGACAACAGGATATACCAATCCAACAACAAACATGGGAGAATTGTGAAGAATAGAAGGGATTCCATCACTCAACCATGCCCAAGGGACGATGGAGAACAATAGGATTTCTATTTTCACAAACTCCAAACAGAAAAAGAAGATACTTCAAGCTATTGCAGATCTATTGTAATTTAAGTCACAATAAACCATTAAAAACTGAAAATATTCCTTAAATATCAAATTAGAATCTAAGGGGTTTAACAATAACAAGAATCAAAAAAGAAAAACATCTCAACCATGCAATCGTCCTTCAATGTCATCGAGCGAAGCTTCGATCCATCGAATAGGTCTTTGAGTCATCAAGAATGTGTCCAAAATAATTCAGCGAGTTGCTTCATTTTCTTTAATAAATTTGATGCCATCGAGCAGTCTTCGATGTCATCGAGCACCTTTTTTCGAGTCATCAAACATGTCTTCGATTGATCGAGAAAATCACCCAATATGTACAACAACCAAATCAATTTTTCTTCATAAATTCGATGTCATCGACCAGTGTTCAATGTTATCAAATGGTTATCGATGACACAGTCTTTGTGATTTTTGCACTTAATACGACTCCAGTATTTGAAACTACCCAGTGGAGGCCACCAGTTGACTAGCCAGCCCTTAACGATACAAAGCCTCTACTGAAAAGTATCAAGGAACCAAGACTTCACATTAAATCTTCGCCTACTGATCCTCCATATTACATGTGAAATTACAAATGATTTACGACTTAATATAACAAGACATGTAACACCTGCAGTGCTCCCCCATACTTGCTCCCCCTATCTCATAAATCCCTGTAAACAAATCTTGCAAAAAAAGAATTCATTATTTTGCTGGGACTTGATCTTTCTTTCCCTTTTTATTAATATTTAACAAAGAGCTAATTCCAATAAGTATACCAATAAAAACATAGTATGAAACAACTCTATAGGTCATAGATTTACCAATTATAAGGCACGGACTAACAAGGGTAAATGGGTGCATATGATCTTTAAAAACATGGAGCATGCTAATTATGGTCATTTAAAAGATATACCAATTAAAATGAGAATGACCAATGATAGTCTAAGCTAAAAAATATATGATATTAAGATTCAACAACTTTGAAGCTTAAACTATCAAGACAAATGAGGCTAGAATCCTCATATTTTCCTATTTTCTCAACATGAGACCGAATCCTTTGGTTTAATTATAGAGCACGAAGATGAGGCTAAACTCATCTTATTTTTTATTCAGCCCACATGGAACTTCTAAGGTCATCTTCTTAAGGTGTTATGGTCTCCCAAATCTCTAAAGAGGGATACTATGGTGTAGGTAATTAAGATACATAAGTAACTAAGGTCTTCAACACTAGATGAGTCTTCTAAAGTGGATTTGAATTTCTCTGTATTATCACATGTTGTCGTCATAGCCTTGCCTTTAGATCTTTTTTTTACAAGGGTAATTGGGCATAAGATTTCCATAATGCTCACAGTTGTAACATTGGACATGATTATGTTGTTTAATCAATTTGTATTTATGCTTCTCAAACATTTTTTACTTCTTCTCACAACTCTTCCATCTACTAAAATCGAAAAATTTCTTAATTTTTAAAGATAATTTCACCTCCCCATCCTCATTATCACCCTCACTTTCAAATTTAATAACTTTATGTTTATGTGAATACATATGAGATATTTTGAGGATGACTAATTTCTTTCCTATATCAGGGGTCTTAAAGTATAGTTTATATGTTTGTAGAGAACCTAAGAATTCTTCTACTCTCATCTCATTTATATTCTTATACTCTTCTATTAAGGTTATCTTGATAATGAACCTTTCTGGTAGGGATCTAAGTATTTTTCTAAATATATGCCCTTCTAGAATCCTCTCTCCTAAACCGCACATGGAATTACATATATCATTCAGTTTAAAGTAGAATTCCATGAAAGTTTCATACTCTTCCATTTTAATATTTTCAAAATGGATCATTAAGAGCTGAAGCTTTAATCTCTTTACTATACTAGGTCCCTCATAAGAGACCTCCATATATCCTACGTTTCCTTCCCCATTTTACATGTGCATATACATTTAAATTCATCGGGGGAAACCGCATAATAAATGGCATTGAGAGCTTTGGAATCATAAGTATACTACACTCTCTCATTAGCACTCCATCTACATTTATCTTTAGAAGCATTAATGGTTCTACTATCAAGCATGACTTATTCAATGGTCATTGTCCATCCTTGTTTGAAAATTGCCCAAACCATCGAGTTAAGGGATCTAAGAAAGTCCCTCATCTTAACCTTCCAATAGGCATAGCTAGACCCACCAAAATATGGTGGTTGTGTGACAACACACCCCTCTTCTGTTAACGCCAATCTTAAGCCCCTGAGATTAAACTCAAGGCGGTTAAGCCCTTCAAGAGCTACCCACTTTGATACCATTTGAAAATTCACACGTGGTGTAATGGGATTACCACGGCTATGCACGAAAGCTATCTGGGGCTACAGAATGATGACTATGTCCTAGAGGGGAGGTGATTAGGACCAATTAGAAACTATACATTTTCAAATACAATTACTTAACTTAAAATAATATGTAAATTAAAATAAGTAAGGTAATTAACTCTAAGGCTTCCAAGCCAATAGAGGGTCTAATCACGTAGACTACAAAGGACGTGGCAATAAGCGACTAGTCTATAACATGATAGTGTACATGTGTGTGTGGGAAGTGCTACCTATCAACTCCTAGAATTTATCTAACCATGCATACATATAATTAAAAATTTATCATATAGGCATAATTAAATAAGTGCTCAAATGAAAATCACAAACACAGGTATGTATAGTGGTTTATTTTTCCTAGTCCACTCTTAACAGACACACTCAACCCATGAGTGTACCGAATTTCACTATCTGAGGTTTTAAATCAAGTTCTCCTTTAACCTTTACATCCCTACACAAGGACCCTAACATACACTCTCACTAGAGGCTCTCGTAAAAGACTTATTTTTTTATAGGTAAGCTAACAACCTCGGTCCTAATCAAAGGACCTATGCTTAGTCCCATCGGAGGCTCCCTTAGAGACTAACACATAACCACCTGTGTCCAGTGGCCTACGTAAAGACTTGAATTTAGGCCCTACATAAGAGTTAAGGTCTTACACAAGAACCTATATTTAGGCCCTACACGAGAGCCAAGGTCCTATACAAGCTTGGCAATTCAAATTCTTATACTCAATCATGCACAAGGAAGGAGTGTGTTCAGACTCTTACACTTAATAACTTGTCAAATTAAGCCCATTTTGCAGTGCCTTCTCGGATTGCCTGATCGATGCTCTCTCATGTTTCAATCAGCTCCCCCGATCATGATGTTTATATGTTGCTAAGGCTTTAGCTATAAGATCAAACATCTTTCATGAGATACTTCGATGCGGTGACTAAGTGAAGGGTGGTTGGGTAGAATCTTCTACAACTAATGGGAAGTTATAAAGCCTAGGGGATTCTATTCGATGGACACTTCAGAGGTTAATAGACACTTTGGTTTGCTAAGAGAAATGGTGTTTGAACTCTAGATAGGGCTTGAGATCATGGTCTTCTCACAGAGGAGCTCTAATGGTTTTTATAAAAGCATTATTCCCTTTTGTTATGCATCTTAAACGCCCCTACTATTTCCTATACTTTTAAACTATTTATAGACTCAGCCTCATGGCTTCTTCCATCTTCTATGCACAATCCTTGGCCTTCCTAAAGGAGATTCTCATTATGAGAATCGAGTATTTCTCTCAATATGCTCTCCTTCACGATGTTTATCCTTTCTTCAAGAATTTTATAGAGGCCTCTCAAATAGACCAACGTCTAAAGGAACTTTTATATGTTTTGACCAAGCTATAGTATCTTGGGGATGTTTACTTCATCAAAGTAGTCTTGGAGATCTAAAAGTATATTGACATGATGAGGGACCATGTTGTTGTTCATACGGAGTCCGAAACCCTTTCCGACTGCTATGACATGGCATTGAACCATCGCTTGCACTGGAACCATCAACATCACTTCAACAAGGCAGTGTTATGAATGTTCCAAGTCAAGCACCAAGAGCTAGCCAAAGATCTCAATGAGACTAAATATTTCTATCTTGGGAGGGATCACCCTGACTATCGGAGAGCTCACGGCCTTTGTGGAATATCATATTGACCTTTACCATGCTCAATCACAAGAGAGCGCTGCTCGGAAGAAAGAAGCTCAAAGCCCTGCACTCAGTCGCTGCAACGATGAAGTCCTGGCTTTCCTCGATTGCATTGTGGTTAGGCAGCAAGCTTGGAGGAGTCGAAAGAAGGGGGCCAATGAGGCTAGATCATCTGCACTTAAGGAGTTCGAGGAGATCAATGCAGCCTATACTTGACCTACTTGAAGCCCATGCCTTTTCTTAACACACTTTTCGTACAACCAATAGCCTAAATTCCTTCCTTTAACAATAAAATCCCTTTTCTTTTCATGATTAGCAGTAGGACATTTATTGATTACCCCTTTTTTGTTACTCGGTGAGAGTGTACACTACCTCCCATAAAGAAGGGTAGTATGTTTTCAAGAATCGGCTGTTAATTGGAGTTTTTATAACTTTTTCATCCTTATTGCACAAGACATAGGATCCACCCTTAAGAACTTGGATGAAAATAAGGGGTCCATCCCAAGTAGTTGAGTATTTCTCACCCAAGCCTTGGTCCTTATGCCCTATTGGTAACACTACTTCCAAACCTTATCTCATTCCCCTGAGGACTTCCGTTTCAGTCTCTTGTTATATGCCCAAGCGACCTTGGCCTTATTGGAGACTATAGAGTCTAAGGCTCTCTTGAGGGTCTTGTCTAATTTTTTAAGCTCGACCAACATATTTTTCTCAAACTCAAGATGGGTCAACCCAACTTTATGTGTGACCCTTAATGATTACACAATGACTTCCATAGGTACCACTGCTTTGTATACATATGTTAACATAAATGGACTCATTCTAGTAGCACACCATCGGCCCCTGTCTGGTACAATTCATTGGCAATCATGATATAATTGATAATCGTTCTTCTTATATATCTATCAGCCTTAATCCATGGGCTTTGAAGATAACCTATAAGTGGAGCTCTCCAGTCATCCTTCTCCATCTCAACCTGGCATATTTTTATAATTATTTTCCTCTCAAACATTGAGAGTAAGGATCTCCTTTACACCATGAAAAGTTGAGCTATAGATGTCGTAGAGGGGGTTGATTGGACAAAACCAAATATTTCGAGCTAATGCTGAATAAATAAATGATTAATCTCAATTACTTAGAGTATTGAAACCTTGATTCCAAATAGTTTGTAGGATAAAATTCACCTAAAAAATTTAGGCAGGACAACCTTATTTCATAATGTCTTTGAGATCAAACTTTCAAACTTCTAAGAGACAAAATAAAGAAAGCATTCACAATAAAAGAGATAATCAATCACAACCAATCCACAAGAAATTATAGTGGTTCGGTGCTTAACTCCACACCTACTCTACTTTTAAAATTACTACCCTCGTAATTTTAGCTTTCACTATATTAAGGTTTTCATAGGGTCACCGTAACAACGTGATGTAGTTCTTGTGATTTTCACGGGCTATCACAACAAAACCCACTTTGTGATTTTCATAGGCTCACTATAAGACAACCCACTGAGATTTCCAAGCTATCTTAGAAAAACCCAAAGGAAATAAAATAAATACACAGTACTTATCTCTAGATGCTGAATTGAATATGTAAATGAAGCTTGATTGCACCGATCTTCTTTCTTGAAAAATTGATGAAGCAGTATATGTTCAACCCGAAAGAATATAGGGGTATAATATATTTTCAATATAATAAACAAAACCCTAATTGCTACAAATTCTATTCTCTGAATCTTAAGTAGAGTTTAAATTACTCTCTTAAATGCGATTAAAACTAGCATGAGAAAGAGAATTAAAAAAGCTAAGTAAGAATTAGAATTACCGCACAAATAGCTTAAGGAGGGCCTGACTTTCTCTTTGACTTTGAGGGTGTTTTCACCAATTTTCATTGTTAAAGTGAATAAGAGAAGGCCTCTATTTATAGCTAAAGGATTTGGAAATTCATTCAGGACTATTTTTGGTTTGGTTAAATGAATTTCAAAGATTGCAATCCAATGGCAATCAGATTCCATGGGATTAGAAAATTAAATTTTTCGCTAGCCTGAGCCAAAAATCGGCTGGTCGAATACAAGGTTTGGCTAGTTGAATCTCCCTGAATTCTGAATAAATGCATTGTTAGAAACTTAACCAATAAACTTACAGGCTTGCCCAATCCCATGTTTAGGCTGGCCGAACCTAAAGTTAGGCTGGACGAACTTGAAGTTAGGTTGGCCTAACTTGCAATAGATTTTCTAAATGTTGTTGTATACTTTCTCGAATATTGTTAAGCTAACCGAATTTGGTAAGGCTAGCTGAATTAGAAGTTGAGCTGGCCGAACTTCAGAGAATTTATACTATGCATATTATATTTATGGCCATGATTTATAAACACCTAACCTAATGTCATTCTAAGGTTATACCACCTAATGGTTGACATATACAGAGTGCTTCAGTCTTTGAACCATACAAAGTCTTTAACCCTTGATATGTTGAGCCGACCTTGAGATGTTAAGCCTGTCTTAAAGTGATCTTTAGGAGTTGTCCAAGAATGCTAGAGCATGCTCTTGATCCATCCAAAACTATGGAATTTGATAATACTAAGTGTGCGTTAGGTGTAAACACTTACACACTGTAACCATCCTTTTAATCGATCCTTTTAGGATGTCTAGTTATGTGGTCATCTGCGGCATTTCATTGGCATGCATGTTGTTAGATCTTGAGTTATGTGCATTAATTCTACCTCATCAAAACTATCCATCATCTAGGATGCAATCACATATTATGGTAAAGTGTCAGGCTGGTACACTTAAACAATCATGTCATCTAATTTATCATTAATTGTGAGTCGCCCACTACTGTCACATTTTATGTACCTAGTTCCATTAGTAATTCTAAACCAACTATCATAGTCTCATACTCGGCCTAATTGTTGTTGTATTCAAATTCTAAGTGGATTTTGAATTCTTACCTGTTTTTATTTCATGAGATTAGGATAATTCCAGCTCTTGAAACATTATGGGTCTTCAAGCCATCAAAAATTAACTTCCTTGGTGTTAAATACACATAATGCAAGTCCAAAACCTTCTAGGAAAGTTGGCCTTCCAAGTTAGATACCTAAGATCAAACTCAAACAGGGCCAAAATCTATTTACCAATTCGACCACTCAAAATCACCTTGTTCACTATATATTTCACTAAATTAGACAATGCTATTACATTAACACTTTTGGCCAACAAATAATCCTTAGTTTGGTGACCGCAAAGTATAGAGATAAGCATAACTTCTCTATCACATAGTAGCATCTCTCAGTATCGAGGAGCATTTGACTTAAATAGTAGATTACTTACTCTTACCAATCATCGTCATCTTAAGCTAGTGGTGCTCCAATTGACTCCGCCAATGTCGCAACATACATATTACATGGTCGACCTTTGACTGGTGGCATTAGCACTGTCGGTTTCATCAAATACTCTTTAATCTTTTCGAAAGACATTTTATATTCTGCTTCCCATTTGAACTAACTCCCTACTTCAGTTTTATCAATGGAGAAAACACATTAGTTTTTCCTGCACAATTGGAGATAAAACTTCACATAAAATTGACATGTCCAAGGAAACATTGCAATTCTAGTCCATTCCTTGGTGGGTGAGCATTTATGATTGGTTGAGCCTTATTTTGGTCCACCTCAATTTCTTGTTGATGTACATGGAATCCCTAAAAATTACTGACTAACACCCCAAAGCCTCATTTAAGGGGGTTTATTTTTAACTTGTGAAGCCTCATTCGCTCAAACGCTTGCGTAAATGAGTGAAATGGTCCCCTATATCATCCAACTTAACTGATACGCCATTAAAATAAACTTTCATAAATTGGCCAATCATATCATGTAATATAACATTCATTGCCCTTTGATACGTAATTCCTGCATTATTAACACCAAATGGTATAACAACTCGACAATAGGTTCCCAAAGGCCGAGGGCACCTAAATACCATTTTTGGCATATCATGGAGTGCAATGTATATCTAGTTATACCTAGAATGGTTGTCCATGAAGGAAACATTCTAGTGTCTGCTGCTCGGTCGATCAATTGGCCGACCATGGGCATAGGATATTCATCCTTGGGTGGGGCCAAATTTAAATTTCTAAAATCGATACATATGCATAACTTACCATTCTTTTTTATCATTGGGACCATGTTCGAGATCCATTTAGCGTATTTAATCAGCCTGATGAAACTGGCCTTTAGTAACCATTCAATCTCTTCCCTTATTTTCTGAATAAACCCTGTTGTCATTCGCCTATGCAGCTACTTGTACGGTCGATACCCTTTCTTTATTGGCAACCAGTGCTCAACTAGGCTTCGATCTAGTCTTGACATCTCATGATAGTCCCACAGAAAGTAATCACTAAACTCTCTGAGCAAACTAGTGAGTTCAACTTTATTTTATGGCTTCAGTAATCCACTAATAAATGTTGGCTTAGGGTCCTGCTCAGTTCCTCGGTTCACCTCGACCAAGGGATCATGAACCTAATCTTAAAAATCTTCCAACTTATCAAGGGCTTCTTTTAAGTCCATGTCTATTTCATCTCCACCTACTTCATTAGCTGGAACAAATTTATGAAACAACCATTGTCAACATCTTTTAAGCTCTCTTAGAGCCTCTTTATTCTAGTCGTGAAGTTGGCCATTCACTTCTTGTCATTGGTGTACTACTCATGGGATTTCTTCAATGGTGCATCGTGGAACCGATGGAGAAGGTACAATGTCCATTGGCTGGTTATTAACTGGACGAATTACAATACTAATATCTTGCACAATATTGTCTGGATCCTTCTTAATAGATATCCCAATGAACATCCATGCTTGTGCCTTCCGGTGAAGCGAATCAGTCCTACTTCATTCCCATAGTAGTAAGACTCATTTGCATTTGATGTATCTAAGAATGACTTGTCATCAATTAATACCAATCTGACTTTATCATGGTTCCAAAATATTATAAGTTGATGCAAGGATGACAGGATACACATAAAAGCATGGATCCAATCTCTTTTAAACAAAGCCTTATAACTGGAAGAAGTGTCGACCCTGAAGAAGGGAGCCAATACACTTTTAGTTCCTACTATCAAGTCGAATGGTAATACATGCTTGGCAAAGTTACTGACTGTAACCTCGGATGGGATCAGATCAGCTAGAGTTTTTTTTTTTTTTCCAATTTTTGGCATCATTCTTATTAGAAGAAGATTAACGGTGCTCCATTGTCAACCAAGATTCTATTGACTAGGCAACCCTTGAGGTGGTCAGATTTAAGATGCTGATTCATATCGTAAGTGGGCCTTTTATGACTACTATTTCAGATGATGCCCCTAACTCCACAATAATAGTATTTACCTATGATGTTTCACCTGCTCTCGATGCTCCTTCAATTGCATCTTTTAGGGGAAAAGAAGCGTGTTGTATCACTACAGGAGGACCAAGCCCGTCTACATTACCTACCATCTTAATGGGCTGAGATGGCTTGACTGAAAATTGGATGGGAGAGTAAGTACCATGTTATAATGAAACACCACAGGTGGAAATGATCTAAAAATAATCTTTGAACCCAAATATTGCTCCCCAAGTGTTTTCGAACAATGTTGATCATCAGAACCTACACTGGAACATTCAACATTTTTATCAATTGTTTGCAACCCCAAGTGTAGGTTCACAATGTATTAATAACTCAGTGAGATCGAGGTCGAATCCACAGGGTCTAAACTTGCACGTATTATAAAATAACTAGAACTAGAACTAGAAGAAGATCTAAACCTAAATCTGGAATAAAAGAGAGTAATTATGAATAATGTTGATTTAAACTATCGATTGAAAGGTGGGAACTAGGATGCCAAGGATCCACTTGTACCTTTTAGGATGATACCTTACTTGATTTAAGGAATATAATTGGAATTGAAGTCCTATCCTATCCAATTGGAACATAAAGCAATTAAATCAAATCTCTGAACTTTTCATTGATCTAGTCCTCAATGAAGGATTATTGTGGTGATTGGAAGCTATTCCATCATCCTACCATGCCCAGGAGATGATGGTGAACAACAGGATTTACTAATCTCACAATCTCAAAACAAGAAAAGAAGATATCCAATGCTATTATAGCATCAATTGTAATTTGAGTCACAATAAATCACAGAAAACTAAAAATATTCCTTTAATATAAAACTAAAAATTAATGAGGTTCAACAAGAACAATAATCAAAGCAAGAAAATCATTCCAACATGCTATAAACTTCACCTCTTACCCCTAGCTAAGAGGTTTAGCTAACGATAGATATGAGTGGATCAAAAACCCTAAAAGAAAGCATTAAAAATGAATAAAGAATGAAGAAAGACTCTTGGGAGGCTGCTCCATCCTCTGGCTCTACTTCTCAAAACCTAATTCATGTTTAGAACTCCTTAAAGAACCCATATTTATAGCCTTTGTTCGACCGTCTTTGAAAACTGCCTCAAATTTATGCACTCTGTGAACGCCTTCAATGTCTTCGAGTGTAACTTGAATCCAGAAGTCGTGCCATTTTGAACTGCGTAATGCCTTTCACACTGCATAATTCTTCATATTATTGAACCTGCCTTCGATGTCATTGAACAGTCCTTCGATGTAACGCCCTGAAAATCGGGGGTCAAGGAGAAGCTCAGCTCCCGAGTCCTAACGCATCACTTATGTAGCATAGATAATGATGATTGAATGTTGTCCTTATTAGTGCATTAAACATGAATTAGATTATACTAAATCAACATATCATACTCCAGAAATGATTAAAGTAAGCAAGCAGAAGATTGTGATAGATATATAAAGTATATAAGTGGATATAAACCGCAGAATATGATCATGTCACTAGGCTGAATAATTACATGTACAGTTCCAAAATATATAAAATGATGAAGTGTAATGTCATATAATCCATATCCCTGTAGCTCCGGTGATGTAACTCCAAGTCTACATAGACCAGGCAGAGAGTTGCAGGTAGGAGAACTCCTCGTTGTCGTCGTAGGAGATAGGGTCCATCTTATAAGCCTCGCTGTCATCTATAGCTACAACAGAGTCTGGTTGGTGTTTTAAAATACCGTCCCAGAATGGGAGTGAGTGATTAACTCAGTGGAGGTATAAGGCAAAGGTTAACATGTTATCAATTCAATCAAGCAGTAATGATAAAGCAGTATAACAATCATGTCCTAAGTACTCTTGTTAATACAAGAATGGTATGTATTAATAATGCATGCCCTCGCTTGCACTCCATCTGTGACATCATCTCATGGTCATGCATTCTAAACTCCCACTGTACTCAACGTCCACGCTAAAGGCACATGCAATGTGGTGCATGATTGTGTTGGCCAAGTTCTTACTCAGACTTATTCATATAGTAGGTTTGGGAAGCTAAGGTACCTCCTTTTATATTATTTACCCAAACAATGATCCATCTAGGGTCATCAATCCTAGGTAATCACATATGATAGGCAAGTTATAGGGTAACGTCACCCCTGATTTAAAAGTAGTGAACAGACAAGTTTAGGTTGCTATGGGAGGCTCATCACCTCAGCGTAGGCCTAGTTTATACTCAAGGTCACTATGGGAAAGGCTCGTCACCTTAACATAGACCGACAACTCGAATATAGTGTCTCATACCACCGTATTCAGCTCATGAGTTTGGTTTGCTCAATGGACACTACGGGGAGGCTCGTCACCCCAGTGTAGGCCGACAGCTCGACCAAGGTGTCCCATACCACCATACCCTGCTCATGAGTCTTAGCAGATCGTGGTACTATGGTTAAACGGGCTTTACATTGGTAAGTGGTACCTTAGATTTAAGTAGTAGTGTCCATACATGGTGAACATACATTGGGCTAATCGGGTTACTTGACAAGCTCGACTAGTACAAGCGCACATTAAATTAATCGACATAGAGCGCATACGCACTCGTCGTGGCCTAACCACTGTTGATAATCATCATATGACTCAGATTTATCGAACGTGTCCTTGGTGGCGAAACTGATCCAGCCACTGATCATAAGCCATTACCGATTGCGTGGACTATGTATTAATCCCAAGCACACTCAGTCACAATAGGCATTCATACGTAACAGTCAAACAATATTTAATAATCAAATCACATATAAATCTTATTTGAGCATTTTATCAAACACATAGTGCACATGTTATCGCACATAAGCATTTCCCCCATGAATCACATAGCCGAATGTAAATTACATGAAGAAATCTATTCATATAGCTAAGGTGATATTTGGTTTTGAGATTGATCCTACGTTTTTAGGTAATGTTGGGTTAGCAATTCTAATGATTTTGGGTCTTGCAGTTCGTATAGAAAGTGATTCAAGCTAATTCGTCAATTAATTCAGTTTAGTACTTAATTAATTTTTCATCTAATTTTTAAAGGATTTGGTCCTTAGTGATTTTTGTCTGAGGTGGTACTCGAGTCGTTGTACAAATTTTTTTGAGACGTTACATTCTATGTCATTGAAGAGTGTTCAAGTAATCGAGAATGTGTCAAGAGTGTTTAGTAAGTTGCTCCAAAAATCTGTAAAAATCTTGATGTATCGAAGAAAGGTCTTCAATATCATCGAACAGGGCTTCAATGTCGTCGAGAACTGCATCCAATTTGTCTAGTAACTAAAATCAATTTTCATGTAATTCTTCGATGTAATATATCAACATGGTACTATTGAGCTTCCTAATGTATTGTGAACTCACTAGTGAAAATCCCGTTAACCTTGGTACCGTGATCCCCTAAGACTCATGAGCCAGACATGGTGGTATGGGACACCGTGGTGGAGCTGTCGCCCTATGTTGAGGCAACGAGCCTTCCCGTAGTGATCAGTGAGCACCCTACTCTTGTGAGCCGACTATGGTGGTATGAGACACTATATTCGTACTGTCGGCCTACATTGATTGGTGACGATCCCTCTGTAGTGACCTAGAGTATATTCTGACACTACATAAGGGCGACCGGCCTTGTTGTAGTATTTATGATATAACTAGACCTGTATTGATTGGTGATGAGCCCTTTACAGTGATCTAGAACCGTAACATCGTATGAGATTTCCTAGGACTGACGTCCCTAAAATGGATCAATGTTTGGGAATTGATATAAGGGAGGTGTCTTAGCTTCCCAATCCTGCTATATGAAAAGGGACTAATAAGAACTTGGTAATCATACTCATGACATCGCACTGCATGTGCTATTGGCGTTTGTGTGAGAGTACAATGGTAGTGATTCATGCCGCGATCGTTAGACGTTGTCGCAAGAGGGGATTTTTGGTGAGGGCATGCATCATTATTTCATATCATTCTCGCATTAACAAGAGTATCTAGGACATGTTTGATTGTACTGCTTTATCATTACTGATTGATTGAATTGATAACATGTTAATCTTTGTTGTATAGTTCCACTGAGTTGATCACTCACTCCCATGTTCTGAGATGGTGCTTAAACACCAACCAGACTCTGACTTAGCTGCAGGTGACGGTGATGCCTGTGAGGCGGAGACGAAGTTGGACGAGAATGAGGAGGCTTTCTCGTTCATGCAGTTCTCAGGCGGGTTCATGTGAGCCTTGTCCTAATTGGTGAGGATTCTGGGATATGATTTGTAACACCCTGAAAATCGGGGGTCGTGTATAAACTCAACTCCCGAGTTCCAGACCGTCACTTATGCAACAAAAATGGTTATGATGCAATGTTGTCTGATTTAAAGCATTCACATGAGTAAAAGTATACCAAAACTGCAATTCATACTTCAGATCCAGTGATAAAAGCAAGCGGAAGACTAAACAATATATATATCACTGTATAAAAAAACAAAGTAAATCTCATCTGTCTCCAAAGTATGACTACATCTCTGAGTCTCATATATATATACATGAACAAAAATGTAATGTTCAAAATAGTCCCACTGAAGTCCCAACGATCCAGGTCGCCTACGGGAAGCCATCGTGATACTGCATGTACGAGAACTCGTCCTGGTCCTCGTCGATGTCTGGCTCCACCTCCTGGATCTCAGCCTCACCTGCATCTACAACAGGGTCTGGTGGGTGTTGCAAACACCATCCCGTAACGTGGGAGTGAGTGATCAACTCAGTGGAATCATAGAGCAAAGATTAGCATGTTCACAATTCAATCATGCGATAATAGTAAAGCAGTAAATCAGACAATCCTAATACTGTTGTTAATGCAAGATGACATGACGTGATGTATGCCCTCACCGACGATCTCCCTCATACGGCAACATCTTACGACCGCGGCATGCCACACTCCCTAGAGTGCTCCACATCTTCCAGGCACATGCAATGCTATGGTGATATGATTTTCAAGTTGTTATTAGTCCATTCAAACAGCAGGATTGAGAAACTAAGGTACTTTGCTTATATCAATCCCAACATAGATCCTATCTAGGGTCGTCACTCCTAGTAATCTCATACGATGTACATTTCGTAGGTCACTGCAAGGGCTGCCAGGGCTGTTGCTCGCACTCATTGCACTGCTCCCCCATCACCTTATCAATACAGGCCTACCGTACTCTACTGCAACGGAAGGGTCGTCGCCTCCCGTGGACTCAGAATACGCTCGCGGTCACTACAAAGGGCTGTCGCCTGATCAGTGTAGGCCGACAGCTAGAATATAGTGTCCCATACCACCATAATCTGCTCACGAGTCTAGGTGCTCACCGGTCACTACAGAGAGGTTTGTGGCCCCAGCGTAGGCCGACAGCTCGACCACGGTGTCCCATACCACCATGTCCGGCTCATGAGTCTTCCTGGATCAAGGTACGATGGTTAACAGGGTTTTCAATGGTAAGTTCAGTACCCTAGGTTCAAGCAGTTATGACTCATACAAGGTGAACATACATCAGCCAGTCGGGTTGCTTGACGGGCTCGACTAGCGCGATCGCATCTCAAGTCGAACGACATGAAGTGCGTAAAACACTTCGCGTGGCCTAACCACTGCCGCCAACTCCAAATACGAATCACGTTCATCGACGCGTCGTTCGTGGCTATGACCAGTCAGCCACGAATTCACTCGGTTACCGACTGCCTGGACTAAGTCTAGTCCCAAACATTTATGGAATTACATCAGCAATTTAAGTGAGAGTATTGAAATTGAAATACATTCATGTGAGCATGTTAACACATGTTATAACATTCAACTTAAGCAAATCTTCAAACACACATATTCCATGCATGTAATGAAATCATGCAGATAGTCAACATGTAGGAAATCATTTAGGTCAGCATATTAATTGAGGAATCAATCTAAAACTATCTCATAACATAATTCAATTCAATACATACTAATACAAACATTTATACAAACACATACACTACACACTTAAGTCTACATATAGTATGTCGACCCAAAGTACGCAACTAGGCGAATCTCTTCGCCAAACTAATTGTGCACACATTCCTAACTCCCTAATGCGACAACAAACCATGTCAATTACATCAGCAAAATATGAATGTAGACCGTACTTCCTACAAATGACTAAAATGCCCTAAATCTCATATTCTTCGTTAATTTACAAAACAGGAAACGGAGAGCATGTTGTACATGTCAAACGGTGATGCCGTCGATAATCTACTATTAAACGACATTGAAAGCGTTGTAAACCGTCAATCAAAGCGTCTAAAATCCTCACCTAGTCTCTTACGGAAGCGTGATTTTGAACGGAGCGTGTACGCTTCGTCTACGGCAGTAGGAGGACCTGATTTATGAAGTACGTTGGCTAACACGCCCTAAATCTAGATAAACCCTAAATCAGCAAGTTCTAGGGTTATTTTATACCTAAAAAAGCGGAGAAATCACCAGCCAGGTGATTGGGAAGAGTTGCTGAAGCACCAGCAGTCGGTGGCTCGGAGACGGGAAAAATCCCTTCCACTCTCTCTCTCTCAAACTCTCTCTCCTTTTCCTAGGGTTTGAAATTTTTGGATGGGAGAGAGGAATGAGTGTTTCAACCCCTTTTATAAGCTTAAAAATGCCAGAAACAGGCTCCGGAATGAAGTTTACTTGGTGCCTATCCATTTCGGGGCTGTTTCGGTCCAAAAGTTGCTTTCTGGTGGTCCCTTGGTCGATTGCGATCGGACTTAAGCTCATGCGTACCAGATCTAGCACGTATTAAGTTTTCAGTTCGGCAGGGTTCGCAGATCGCACGTGGCGGACCAGTTTCAGTTCAACGGTCACCGTACGGAGATCAAGGCTGGAAGTCTCATGATAATAAATAAAAATTTTTCCTGATCCGAGGGTGTAATCTGGATGAATTCTGACGGTCAGAGCGCTTAATACTGATGTGTCAAGTCATGTGCCAGATTTGAATTTGAAATTCCAATTGTCCCTATTCGCGGTCTCTTCAGTCCGGGCTCAACGAAATAGTCTGTGATTATCGGTTTGACTTGATTTTCGAAATGATTGTCAAGTCCAGCTAGGCGGTTCTAACGGTCTAAGATAGGAGGTATCGGACTTTCGACGTGCGGTCTAAATCCAATACAAGAATTCAAAGTGGTCCAGAGAACAAACCCGCTTAGAGTTTGATCCGAGGTTATAGAGTATTATAGAGTCATTTGTTCTACTCGATTTGGGTCTTGTAGAACATATTTAAAGTGATCAGGGACTATTTCCTAGCTACTCTAGCGTTGTGCTAGCTAACTTACGCTTAATTTCCATGGAAATTAATTCTACACGATTTTGGGTCGAGTTGGTACTCGAGCCCAAGTATGGACTTTTCATGGGTGTTACATGATTATATTATTTTATCACAGTTTGATATATGTGTTTTTGATACACAGTTATACTTATTTCCCTGGGCAGAGCACGCATCTTTTGGGGATTATTTTGGTTTATATATTGATTTAAGACTTCCGCTTGCATTTTCTCTCTATCCCTGAATTTTGTGTGCTAATCTGGCTTAATCTACTTCATGTTTTATGTGTTAATACAGACAACATATATCCATCATTATTTATGTTGCATAGGTGATGTTTTGAAACTTAGGAGTTGAGCTCTGCTCGACCCCTAAATTTCATGGTGTTACATCTGCTTAAAAATGGGTGAAGACACTTCTAATGCTTTAGTCATCGCCATTAGTTCTTTAATCAGCCAATCGTCACTTGAGAAACAATTGCCACTGAGATAATCAAACAAGTCGCATGATTGTCAATGTTGCTCAAGAATGTTGTATTATTAGGCTGGGTACCATCTTCAATGACCTGATCGTGTACAACAGGTTTTATAATTGTTTTGATCGTGTTTACAGTCATTTGTTCCTCCAGTTGGGGAATTCTCCAGAATGGATGTAACTGCATAACTCCTAACTGAGATGCATTATTGGTTTCACCAATTCTCTTCTTCTAGCTGCTTGACGCCATTGTGAACAACATTTCTGGGTTCGAGTCATTGCTTTAAGGGCAGTAGGGAATTTAGGTTTCCTTTCCCTTCTCCGTACTTGCTCTCGAGTTGGTGGTGGCTTAACCATTCTTTAACTCAGAGTCCCCTATTGAGGCTAACAGTCATGGGGTGAGAACGCTTTCTATAGTTGAAAGGGCTCTCTCTTGTCGGTCCCTCTTCGAGTTGCATGTCCAACCTGCATCACTGGCTGAGGTGAAGCTTCTAAGTCCTGGACCATTCTAGTACATTGGCCGTATAGTTATGAGTCTCGACTGTTATGTTGTATTGCTCTCGATTGTTTTAGGAAACCTATCGTCATTGCATAGGACTGATATTACCCTAACCTTGGTCATTGTAACACGTCATGGTAATTACCATGTAACACCCTGAAAATCGGGGGTCGTGTATAAACTCAACTCCCGAGTTCCAGACCGTCACTTATGCAACAAAAATGGTTATGATTCAATGTTGTCTGATTTAAAGCATTCACATGAGTAAAAGTATACCAAAACTGCAATTCATACTTCAGATCCAGTGATAAAAGCAAGCGGAAGACTAAACAATGTATATATCACTGTATGGAAAAACAAAGTAATCTCATCTGTCTCCAAAGTATGACTACATCTTTGAGTCTCATATACATATACATGACAAAAGAATAATGTTCAAAAAGGAAAGTCCCACTAATGTCCCCTCGATCCAGGTCGCCTACGGGAAGCCGTCGTGATACTGCATATACGAGAACTCATCCTGGTCCTCATCGATCTCTGGCTCCACCTCCTTGATCTCGGCCTCACCTGCATCTACAACAGGATCTGGTGGGTGTTGCAAACACCATCCCGTAACGTGGGAATGAGTGATCAACTCAGTGGAATCATAGAGCAAAGATTAGCATGTTCACAATTCAATCACGCGATAATAGTAAAGCAGTAAATCAGACAATCCTAATACTGTTGTTAATGCAAGATGATATGACGTGATGTATGCCCTCACCGACAATCACCCTCATGCGGCAACATCTTACGACCGCGGCATGCCACACTCCCTAGAGTGCTCCACATCTTCCAGGCACATGCAATGCTATGGTGATATGATTTTCAAGTTGTTATTAGTCCATTCAAACAGCAGGATTGGGAAACTAAGGTACTTCCCTTGTATCAATCCCAACACAGATCCTGTCTAGGGTCGTCACTCCTAGTAATCTCATACGATGTGTATTTTGTAGGTCACTGCAAGGGCTACCAGGGCTGTTGCTCGCACTCGTTGCACCGCTCCCCCATCACCTTATCAATAACGGCCTACCGTACTCTACTGCAACGGAAGGGTCGTCGCCTCCCGTGGACTCAGAATACGCTCGCGGTCACTACAAAGGGCTCGTCGCCTGATCAGTGTAGGCCGACAGCTAGAATATAGTGTTCCATACCACCATAATCTGCTCACGAGTCTAGGTGCTCACTGGTCACTACGGGGAGGTTTGTGGCCCCAGCGTAGGCCGACAGCTCGACCACGGTATCCCATACCACCATGCCCGGCTCATGAGTCTTCGTGGATTAAGGTACCATGGTTAACAGGGTTTACAATGGTAAGTTCAGTACCCTAGGTTCAAGCAGTTATGACTCATACAAGGTGAACATACATCGGCCAGTCGGGTTACTTGACGGGCTCGACTAGCGCGATCGCATCTCAAGTCGAACGACATGAAGTGCGTAAAACACTTCGCGTGGCCTAACCACTGCCGCCAACTCTAAACACGAATCACGTTCATCGACGCGTCGTTCGTGGCTATGACCAGTCAGCCACGAATTCGCTCGGTTACCGACTGCCTGGACTAAGTTTAGTCCCACACATCTATGGAATCACTTTAGCAATATATGTAAAGGTATTGGAATTTAGATACAATCATGTGAGCATGTTAACACAGGTTATAACATTCAACTTAAGCAAATCTTCAAACACATACATTCCATGCATGTAATGGAATCATGCATATGGTCAACATGTAGGAAATCATTTAGGTCAGCATATTAACCAAGAAATCAATCTCAAACTACTACATAACATCATTTAATTCAATACATACTAATACAAGCATTTATACAAACACATACACTACACACTTAAGTCTACATATAGTATGTCGACCCAAAGTGCGCAACTAGGCGAATCTCCGCCAAACTAATTATGCAAGCATTCCTAACTCCCTAATGCGACAACAAACCATGTCAATCACGTCAGCTAAATATGAATGTAGACCGCACTTCCTACAAATGACTAAAATGCCCTAAATCTCATATTCTTCGTTAATTTATGAAACAGGAAACGGAGAGCATGTTGTACATGTCAAACGGCGATGCCGTCGATAATCTACTATTAAACGACATTGAAAGCGTTGTAAACCGTCAATCAAAGCATCTAAAATCCTCACCTATTGTCTTACGGTTGCGGGATTTTGAACGGAGCGTGTACGCTTCGTCTACGGCAGTAGGAGAACCTGATTTATGGAATACGTTAGCTAACATGCTATGAATCTAGGTAAGCCCTAAATCAGCAAGTTCTAGGGTTATTTTATACCTGAAAAAGTGGAGAAATCACCAGCCAGGTGATTGGGAAGAAGTGCTGAAGTAGCAGCTGTCGGTGGCTCGGAAGCGGGAAAAATCCCTTCTTCTCTTTCTCTCAAACTCTCTCTCCTTTTCTCTAGGGTTTGGAATTTTCGGATGGGAGGGAGAAATGAGGGTTTCAACCCCTTTTATAAGCTTAAAAACGTCGAAAATAGGCTCCGGGACGAAGTTTACTTGGTGCCTATCCATTTCGGGGCTGTTTTGGTCCAAAAACTGTTTTCTGGTGGTCCCCTGGTCGATTGCGATCGGACTTAAGCTCATGTGTACCAGATGTAGCTCGTATTAAGTTTTCAGTCTGGCAGGGTTCGCAGATCGCACGTGGCGGACCAGTTTCAGTTCAGCGGTCACCGCACGTAGATCAGGGCTGAAAGTCTCATGATAATAAATAGAAATTTTTCCTGATCCGAGGGTGTAATTTGGATGAATTCTGACGGTCATAACGCTTAATACTGACGCGTCAAGTCGTGTGCCAGATTTGAATTTGAAATTCCAAATCCGTCCCTATTCGCGGTCGCTTCAGTCCGGGTTCAACGAAATAGTCTGTGATTATCGGTTTGACTTGATTTTCGAGATGATTGTCAAGTCCAGCTGGGCGGTTCTAACGGTCTAAGATAGGAGGTATCGGACCTTCGACGCGCAGTCTAAATCCAATACAAAAGTTCAATGTGGTCAAGAGGACAAACCCGCTTAGAGTTTGATCCAAGGTTATAGAGTGTTGTAGAGTTGTTTGTCCTACTCGATTTGGGTCTTGTAGAACGTATTTAAAGTGATCAGGGACTATTTCCCAGCTACTTTAGCGTTGCGCTAGCTAACTTACGCTTAATTTCCATGGAATTTATTTCTACGCGATTTCGGGTCGAGTTGGTACTCGAGCCCAAGTACGGATTTTTCACGGGCGTTACAATTTACCCCCCTTAACAAATAATTTCGTCCTCGAAATTTGTACCTGTTCGTACTCCTCGAGAAGCTGTGGGTAGTTCTTTCTGATCTCGGCTTCTGTCTCCCAAGTAGCCTCCTCCTCAGTATGATGCGTCCATAGTACCTTCATAAGGGGAATCACCTTGCTACGCAGTACCTGCTCCTTCCTGTCTAAGATGCGTGTCGGTCGTAGGTTATAAGTAACATCCTCTCCTAACTGCACCTGCTCCCATCTGATGATATGGGAAGGATCAGCAACGTACTTCTTCAGCATAGAAACATGAAATACGTTGTGGACGCTCGCTAGGGGCGTGGGTAAAGCCAATCGGTAAGCCACCGCTCCCACACGATCGAGGATCTGGAATGGACCAATGAATAGCGGTGCCAGCTTCCCCTTCTTCCCGAACCGAAGGACTCCCTTCATAGGGGAAACTCACAAAAACACGTGATCCCCGACTGTGAACTCTAGTGGTCTCCGTCTCGTATCTGCGTAGCTCTTCTGTCTGCTCTGCGCTGTAAGAAGCCGACGTCGAATAATATCGATCTTCTCTGACGTCGCCTACACCAACTCTGGGCCGATCAAGCTACGCTCACCGACCTCTAACCAGCAATGCGGTGCGCGACAAGGTCGCCCATACAGCGCCTCATAAGGTGCCATGCCGATACTCGCCTGGAAGCTATTGTTGTACGCAAACTCCGCATATGCAAGACAGTCATCCCAACTGTCCTTGAAGTCCAATGCGTAAGCTCGCAACATGTCCTTCAGGATCTGGTTCACTCGCTCCGTCTGTCCGTCCGTCTGTGGGTGGAAGGCAGTACTGAACTTCAACTTCACACCCATAGCCTCCTGAATGCGAGTCCAGAAAATAGAAGTGAACCGCGTGTCTCTGTCCGACACGATCTCCAACGGAACTCCATGCAGACGCACGATCTCTCTGATATACAATCTAGCCAGCTCGTCTGCAGAGTTCGTAACTCTGATCGGTAGGAAGTGCGCCGACTTCGTCAATCGGTCGACGATCACCCAAATGGAATCATGCCCCTTCCTCGTCTTCGGCAACCCAGAAATGAAGTCCATGGAAATGAAATCCCACTTCCACTTTGCAATCGGCATAGGCTGCAAAAGTCCAGGTGGTCGGCGATGCTCTGCCTTCACCTGCTGACAAGTGAGACAACGGGACACGAACTCAGCTATGTGGGTCTTCATACCTTCCCACCAATATGTCCTCTTCACGTCACGATACATCTTTGTACTGCCTGGATGCATCGTGAGTCTAGTAGAATGCGCAGCCTCGAGAATCTCTCGTCTCAAGTCAGGGACATCTGGGACGCATAGGCGGCCACGGTAACGTAAGCCCCCATCCATACCAACTCGCCAGTCGGCGTCAACATCATCACTGGCCTGCTCTCGAAGCTCAGTAAGATGCGCATCATCCCTCTGCACCTCGATGACTCGGTCATCGATCTGAGATCGCACCTGTACATGTGCGATGAACTCAAACGGCTCCTCTACGGTGAGTTTCTGCTCAAAGTCTCGCAAAAACTCAACCATATCCCACTCGGCAACCATCAGCGGAGCCACAAACTCTATCGCCTTCTTGCGGCTCAACGCATCAGCCACAAGGTTCACCTTCCTAGGATGGTAAGAGACTTCAAACTTGAAGTCCTTCAGCGTCTCCATCCATCGCCGCTGCCTCATATTCAAGTCTCGCTGCGTGAATATGTACTTGAGGCTCTTGTGGTCGCAAAAGAGCTCGAACTCCTCTCCGTAGAGGTAATGTCTCCAGAGTCTCAGTGCGAATATAACGGCTGTCAACTCTAGGTCGTGTGTAGGGTAATTCTCCTCGTGCTTCCTTAATTGTCTCGAGGCATACGAAATTACCCTGTCCCTCTGCATAAGGACACAACCCAAACCAACGCTAGACGCGTCAGTGTATATAGTGTATCTAACCCCTTGCTCTGGCAATACTAGCACAGGGGCGGACGTAAGTCTGTCCTTCAGCTCCTGAAAAGCTGACTCCGCCTTATCATTCCAGGCGAACTTCACGTCCTTCCGTGTCAATTGAGATAAGGGTCTCACGATCTCAGCGAGTCCCAAGAAGCTCCTCACCTCAGTGACAGAACCATGCTGCTCCCAGTCCTGCACCGCAGCTACCTTAGACAGGTCAACTGCCATGCCATCCTTGGACACCACGTGTCCCAGAAACTTCACCTCCTACTTCCAGAAGTCGCACTTCTTGTACTGTGCGAACAACTGATGCCGTCTGAGCGTATCAAGGACCAAACGCAAGTGCTCCTCATGCTCTTCTCGACTCCTAGAATACACCAAAATGTCGTCAATGAAGACAACGACGAATCGATAGAGGAAAGGACGAAATATTCGGTTCATCAAATCCATGAACACGGCCGGTGCGTTCGTGAGACCGAACGACATCACGAGGAACTCGTAGTGGCCAAAACTGGTCCTAAATGCTGTCTTCTGCACGTCCTCATCCCTGACGCGCAACTGATGATAACCTGACTGAAGATCAATCTTCGAGAAGTACTGCGCTCCTCTCAACTGATCAAACAAGTCATCGATCCTGGGCAAAGGGTACTTGTTCTTCACCGTGAGCTGGTTCAACCTGCGATAATCAATACACAATCGCATCGAACCATCCTTCTTCTTCACGAACAAGACCGGTGCTCCCGAAGGAGACACGCTAGGCCGTATAAAGCCAAGCTCTAGCAGACCATCAATCTGCGTCCTCAACTCCTCCATCTCACATGGTGCCATGCGGTACATCGGCAGTGAGACGGGTGTAGAACCAGGAATCAGATCGATAGTGAAATCGATCTCACGTCGGGGCGGCAAACCAGGGATCTTCCTGAACAGATCCCCGAACTCAGAAACAACTGGCGTTTGCTCAAGTACCTGGACACCAGCGTCGCGCAATAGAGTGGCGTAGCTAAATATGCGGAAAGGAAGATTTACCCGCACTGGAAATGTGAAGGATGCACCCTCAGGCTCGTACGCTGTGACTATACGAGTCTCGCAGTCAATCTCGGCTCTCGCTGCAGTCAACCAGTCCATGCCAAGAATGACGTCGAGATAAACGAGCGAGGGATCGACGACCAGATCAAGAGTCATCGTCCTGCCTCCCAGATCAACCAAACAACCCTCACACATCTGGGTGACATCCGAATAATCTCCATGAGCTGCAAAGACTCGCACGCTATCCATAGTGATAGTCTTTAACCCAAGACGTCTGACTACGGCACGCGATATCAAAGAAATCGTGGAACCAGTGTCCACCATGACAAGAACGGGAGTACCTCCGATATGGGCCGTGACCTCGAAGGCTGAATGCTGGAAAGTCGGCGTCACAGCTGCCTCAGCGGTCAATGCATAAACTCGAGCCTGCTGTGGCCGGTTCGGCCGCTGTGTCAAGGGCCGTGGAGGCTGTCGAATCTGCGATACCGTAGGTCTGAAAGAAGGATGCGCAGGAGCTGACCGTATAGGCGGTGCTGATATCGCCTGTGGACTTACACGATCAATCTTCTGCGGTGGACAGAACCCACTGTCCCGCATCCTCGAAAAGTAACTCTGCACCAAGTGGCCCGTCCTCCCACAGTATGTACATGTCAAATCAGGGCGCCGAAACGGTGGTACTAGCGCCGTGGTCCTAGTAGGAGGATCAATGCGAGGCCTCTTGCCCGCGAAGGGCCTGTCTGGCAAATCCGGTCGTGGCCTAGAAGCAGCAGGGCCTCGAGATCGCGCAAGTCGATCCACGTCCTACTCTGCCCGCATGGACATGTGAACCAACTCCGCATAAGAGGGAAAACTAACACAACACATCTTCGACCGAATATCCGGTCGCAAGCCCTCCAAAAAGCGCCGTATGCGCATCTGCTCATCAGCTAGGATCGTCGGGACGTACCTGCCCAACTCTGTGAACCGATGCTCATACTCGGTAACTGTCATCGCTGCCTGTCTGAGACGGAGAAACTCATTCTCCCTGTCGTGCCGGTAGGTCTGGGGATAATACTTCTCATGGAAGCGGAACTCAAATGCTACCCACGTCCATATAAAATCTGCGGCAACAGTCCGCAGTACGCTATCCCACCACATACTGGCCTCTCTCTCAAACAGGAAGGTAGCCAGCTCTACCTGCTCAGCCTCGGTGCAGTGCAACATCCGTAGAATCTTCGACACTCGGTCGAGCCAGTACTCAGCCTCCTCGGGTCTGTGAGAACCCGTGAAAGTAGGAGGCCGCAAGCGCTGAAATCGCTCCAGAAGGCCCCGTGTGTCGGCAGGATTCCCCGCAGGGAAAGCAGGCGGCGCAGGATGGGCCATGCCCTCATCCTGGGCATAAGTATAAGCATCTTCAGCTGGATGCGCAGGTGGTGCAGGTGGAGTAGATGTAGTCGCACCCCCACCCTGGGCTACTGTCCCCACTATGGTGGTCAGAAGTTGCTGCTGCTGTAGCATCATAGCCATCATCTGCTCGAATCTGTCAGGGGGTGGAGCAGGCTGTGGCGGATGCGGTGTAGAAGTAGATGCGCGATGTGGCTCTCTAACAGATGGTGTAAATGGCGGTGGTCCATCAGTAGGACCAACAGTAGGCTGAGACGACCGAACCGCCTCAGGAATCGGGCCCACAGCAGGGTCCGAACGAGTGCCAGACTGAGAGGGAGTCTGATCCATATGCTCTGACAATACAAGCCGAACCGCGCTCCGTGTAGTCTTAGGTGGCATTCCCTATATTCAAAATAGGGTGCAACCTTGTCAGTCTTAATTGCATAAATACACCACAATCATTCACTTAAAGAGTCAAAGGCATTCCATGCATTTTAATTAATCAAAATTGTCACAATACAAGGGATATATCCTTACAAGCATCATGACTAGAATTACATGGAAATTAAGACAGTTAAGCAACAACAACATAAGCAAAGCACTAGCCCTAACAGGCTTACACACATAAAATAGGAAATGACTAACTACTGATAATAACATCAAAGATCGCATCGCTAGTCGGAGTCTGGTGACGGAGGAGGAGCACCCTTATCCTGTAAGCAACACAGGATCGCCTTCAAGGTGCGAGTCACCTTGCCAAATTTCTTCTTTGTAACGGCCTTGGTATCAGCGACTTCTGCACGAAGTTCTTGGACTTCCCTACGCAAAGCGGTCTGACTCTCCTCCATCTGAGCAATGCGATTGTCGATAGTAGCCTGCGCAGAAGGAGGAGGGCTCTCATCAGTATCCTGAGCCTCCTCTTCTACTTCTTCCTGAGCTTCTTCCTGAACCTCTGCTCTAGGTTCTTCTTCGCTTTGATCTTCCTCTTCATCAAAGTCATCCCCACTATCCCTTTCAAGTTGATTTTCACGGTATTGCGACCCAATCTTCATCTTGACCATTGTCGACTCATCGATGGTGTGAATCGATACTGGCAATTCGGGCCCAAGTCTATAGGCAAACTCAAGCGCAATCTTGGAAATAAGTTGGCCAAAGGGAAGCGATTCGGATGTTCTTCTCGACCTGGCTATAAGAACTATCTGTCGTAAGATGAAAGTGGCCATACATACGTTCTCTCCCTGGGCTACCAGAAATAAGAAATCGACCATAAGACGTGTACATTCAATGCGGTTCGTCGACCTGGGATAGACAATGAACGTGCAGATATGGTGCAGCAGGCGCAAATCCTCAAACATGTACGTCGCCTTGAGGCTATTATTAGGCTGCCATGAAACCAACTTACCGCACAGAAACCTGGTGCGGCGATCTCGTTCACGTCTAGTCTTCAAATTCTTCTCACTAGGATGCACATCACCTAGAGGCACGTTGAGAAGTCGCGCAATCAACCGAACGTCGATCGTAGCCATCCGATCTCTACCAAAAAGGATTTTGAACTGCAAAGGCTCCAAGGTAGGGTTCTGGATGCTAGCATAGAAGGCACGAATGGTGCTCACATTAGCACGAGCGCGAGCTTCAAAGATCGGACCCCAATGCGCAGCTTCAATGCGTTCGAACAACAGATACTCACCGAACAATCGTCCATCTATGTCCGCCTCAAATAACACTTTACGATCAGTGTATTGGCCATGAGGCATCTCTGATAAAATTGTTCGTCCAAGGTGTGCATGGGGATCCAAATTTCGCTTTGTACGGCACTCCAGGACTACAGCTAGACCTGCGGCGGTGCTTGAACTTGCGGCACCACCCCGCGGTCTTCTCGATCGAGCAGGGCGGTTCAGCCCAGCCTCGTCTGTTGCGGTTTTCCTCTTACCCATCAAAGATATGATGGATGAGAGTGACAAAAGGCCCAAAATGGCTTCCACGAAAGTCATGAAAAATGACGAAAATGCGAAGAAGCGGCTGCCCAATCTGAGAAAAGGAAATCTAGGCGTCGTAGAGGGATGCTTCAAGCTTCCCAAGGCTGTACTTTCAGGGAGAAATACAAACAAAAAGATAGAATGGAGCACCTCACGATTTCAGCTCTATTTGGGGGATTTTGGAGCTCCAAATGGTGAGATCTTCAAGAAGAGAGGCTGCCAACACCCAATAAGTGATGGGTGGTGGTCGGTTTTGGCCAAGGAGGGACCTAGAAGTGCTTTGGGACGTCGGAGTTTGGAGATGGTTGCTGAAAATCAAAAATAGGGCTATGGATAGGGCTGTTTGTGAAGGAAGGGTATGATTTGGGGGTTTTCGTGAGATGGGAGCTACCTAGGGAGGATGTACACCTCACTTAAGGGCGTGCGCCCGAAATTTGGGACCAATGGACCCCACCGGTCGGCGATGCATCGCCCGACCGGCGATGGCATCGCCGGACAACTTCCATGTTGTCTGGTGGGACCACATGAGTCTGATCCCCCATGGTCTAAGGATTCCAAAAAGGTATGTCCCACCCCCTAGTTCATTGTATTTTGGTCTGTATGAGCCCAAACATGTGTTCGGGGCTTTCCGGGTCCACATCGCAATACTGAATACCAAACCATATGATGCAGCATATGAATTTAAGGTAGAAGGAGCTAGTACATCTATCTAGATTCTTAGTTTCTAAAGAAAGTGAATTTAGAATGGCCTTATGGCCATTTTTCATGAAATTTTACTATTCACTGTAAAATTTTGTGAAAGTACTAATTTGTATTATTTTCACATTAGGTTTGATGCCTAATATGAAATGGATAAGAAAGAAATGAAGATTGGAGTGTTTAGAGGAGGAATTTTGAAGATTTTTGGTGAAACGGGGTTTTTAAGCCCTGGCGATTGATTACAGGAGTTGTGGTCATCCCACGGCCCAAGGATTCACTTTTGTGGTTTAAAACCACTCATAGGACGTCTCCACCCAACTTCCTACAGCTTAGAAGTGATTCGGGTTGCTTTACGCGACCCGAGATACGTTACAGACTCGATCTTGCGATCGATCCTAATAGACTTCGCCTATCGGCGAATCTGCGATCCTAGAAGTGTTTCTAGACCCTTCTCGCACCCTCCTAAGTCAAAGAAAGTGACAGCGTACGTTACAAGACCATAACCCAGGCCCAGTATACTCTCATTCATGCTCTGATACCAACTTGTAACACCCTGAAAATCGGGGGTCGTGTATAAACTCAACTCCCGAGTTCCAGACCGTCACTTATGCAACAAAAATGGTTATGATTCAATGTTGTCTGATTTAAAGCATTCACATGAGTAAAAGTATACCAAAACTGCAATTCATACTTCAGATCCAGTGATAAAAGCAAGCGGAAGACTAAACAATGTATATATCACTGTATGGAAAAACAAAGTAATCTCATCTGTCTCCAAAGTATGACTACATCTCTGAGTCTCATATACATATACATGACAAAAGAATAATGTTCAAAAAGGAAAGTTCCACTGATGTCCCCTCGATCCAGGTCACCTACGGGAAGCCGTCGTGATACTGCATATACGAGAACTCATCCTGGTCCTCGTCGATCTCTGGCTCCACCTCCTGGATCTCGGCCTCACCTGCATCTACAACAGGGTCTGGTGGGTGTTGCAAACACCATCCCGTAACGTGGGAATGAGTGATCAACTCAGTAGAATCATAGAGCAAAGATTAGCATGTTCACAATTCAATCACGCGATAATAGTAAAGCAGTAAATCAGACAATCCTAATACTGTTGTTAATGCAAGATGATATGACGTGATGTATGCCCTCACCGACGATCACCCTCATGCGGCAACATCTTACGACCGCGGCATGCCACACTCCCTAGAGTGCTCCACATCTTCCAGGCACATGCAATGCTATGGTGATATGATTTCCAAGTTGTTATTAGTCCATTCAAACAGCAGGATTGGGAAACTAAGGTACTTCCCTTGTATCAATCCCAACACAGATCCTGTCTAGGGTTGTCACTCCTAGTAATCTCATACGATGTGTATTTTGTAGGTCACTGCAAGGGCTGTCAGGGCTGTTGCTCACACTCGTTGCACCGCTCCCCCATCACCTTATCAATAACGGCCTACCGTACTCTACTGCAACGGAAGGGTCGTCGCCTCCCGTGGACTCAGAATATGTTCGCGGTCACTACAAAGGGCTCGTCGCCTGATCAGTGTAGGCCGACAGCTAGAATATAGTGTTCCATACCACCATAATCTGCTCACGAGTCTAGGTGCTCACTGGTCACTACGGGGAGGTTTGTGGCCCCAGCGTAGGCCGACAGCTCGACCACGGTGTCCCATACCACCATGCCCGGCTCATGAGTCTTCGTGGATCAAGGTACCATGGTTAACAGGGTTTACAATGGTAAGTTCAGTACGCTAAGTTCAAGCAGTTATGACTCATACAAGGTGAACATACATCGGCCAGTCGGGTTACTTGACGGGCTCAACTAGCGCGATCGCATCTCAAGTCGAACGACACCATGCCCGGCTCATGAGTCTTCGTGGATCAAGGTACCATGGTTAACAGGGTTTACAATGGTAAGTTCAGTACGCTAAGTTCAAGCAGTTATGACTCATACAAGGTGAACATACATCGGCCAGTCGGGTTACTTGACGGGCTCAACTAGCGCGATCGCATCTCAAGTCGAACGACATGAATTGCGTAAAACACTTCGCGTGGCCTAACCACTGCCGCCAACTCTAAACACGAATCACGTTCATCGATGCGTCGTTCGTGGCTATGACCAGTCAGCCACGAATTCGCTCGGTTACCGACTGCCTGGACTAAGTCTAGTCCCACACATCTATGGAATTACATTAGCAATATATGTAAAGGTATTGGAATTTAGATACAATCATGTGAGCATGTTAACACAGGTTATAACATTCAACTTAAGCAAATCTTCAAACACATACATTCCATGCATGTAATGGAATCATGCATATGGTCAACATGTAGGAAATCATTTAGGTCAGCATATTAATCAAGAAATCAATCTCAAAATACTACATAACATCATTTAATTCAATACATATTAATACAAGCATTTATACAAACACATACACTACACACTTAAGTCTACATATAGTATGTCGACCCAAAGTGCGCAACTAGGCGAATCTCCGCCAAACTAATTATGCAAGCATTCCTAACTCCCTAATGCGACAACAAACCATGTCAATCACGTCAGCGAAATATGAATGTAGACCGCACTTCCTACAAATGACTAAAATGCCCTAAATCTCATATTCTTCGTTAATTTACGAAACAGGAAACGGAGAGCATGTTGTACATGTCAAACGGCGATGCCGTCGATAATCTACTATTAAACGACATTGAAAGCATTGTAAACCGTCAATCAAAGCGTCTAAAATCCTTACCTAGTGTCTTACGGTTGTGGGATTTTGAACGGAGCGTGTACGCTTCGTCTACGGCAGTAGGAGAACTTGATTTATGGAATACGTTAGCTAACATGCTATGAATCTAGATAAGCCCTAAATCAGCAAGTTCTAGGGTTATTTTATACCTAAAAAAGTGGAGAAATCACCAGCCAGGTGATTGGGAAGAAGTGCTGAAGCAGCAGCTGTCGGTGGCTCGGAAGCGGGAAAAATCCCTTCTTCTCTTTCTCTCAAACTCTCTCTCCTTTTCTCTAGGGTTTGGAATTTTTGGATGGGAGGGAGAAATGAGGGTTTCAACCCCTTTTATAAGCTTAAAAACGCCGAAAATAGGCTCCGGGACGAAGTTTACTTGGTGCCTATCCATTTCGGGGCTGTTTCGGTCCAAAAACTGCTTTCTGGTGGTCCCGTGGTCGATTGCGATCGGACTTAAGCTCATGTGTACCAGATGTAGCTCGTATTAAGTTTTCAGTCTGGCAGGGTTTGCAGATCACACGTGGCGGACCAGTTTCAGTTCAGCGGTCACCGCACGTAGATCAGGGCTGAAAGTCTCATGATAATAAATAGAAATTTTTCCTGATCTGAGGGTGTAATTTGGATGAATTCTGACGGTCATAATGCTTAATACTGACGCGTCAAGTCGTGTGCCAGATTTGAATTTGAAATTTCAAATCCGTCCCTATTCGCGGTCGCTTCAGTCCGGGTTCAACGAAATAGTCTGTGATTATCGGTTTGACTTGATTTTCGAGATGATTGTCAAGTCCAGCTGGGCGGTTCTAACGGTCTAAGATAGGAGGTATCGGACCTTCGACGCGCAGTCTAAATCCAATACAAAAGTTCAATGTGGTCAAGAGGACAAACCCGCTTAGAGTTTGATCCAAGGTTATAGAGTGTTGTAGAGTTGTTTGTCCTACTCGATTTGGGTCTTGTAGAACGTATTTAAAGTGATCAGGGACTATTTCCCAGCTACTTTAGCGTTGCGCTAGCTAACTTACGCTTAATTTCCATGGAATTTATTTCTACGCGATTTCGGGTCGAGTTGGTACTCGAGCCCAAGTACGGATTTTTCACGGGCGTTACATACCATGACCAAGATTAACCCTTTACCCTGGTCTATCCAATTTTCGTAGATTCACTGTGGCCATGTTGAAATCTAAATAAGGTGGGAATGGATCAATATCGGTCATCATTGCTTCTTCACCGTTTTCAAGGAATTTCAACAATCCACGATTAATGTTATCCTAGATGATATTCTTGAACACAATGCACTTGTTAGTAGAATGAGAACACTTCCCATGGCATTTACAATACTCAACCTCTTTCAGTTCATCAGCCATAGGCATTTTATTATTATTAAGAACTTTAATAAACTTTCATGTTATTAGTATCTTGTTCACCACCCCAAGTGTAGGGCCGCGATGTAGTAATAACTTGGTGAGACCGAGGTCGAATCCATAGGGACTAAACTTGTATGTATTCTGAAAGTGACTAGAAGTAGAACTAGAACAAAATCTAAAATGAAATCTAGAATAAAAGAAGTAATTGTGAATTAATAATAATAAAAAAAACTGGAGTGCTAAGGATCCACTTTTAGCTATCAAGATGCTACTTTGATTAATTCAAGAAACACAATTGGAATTGGAGTCTTATCCTATCCAATTGGAAGATAAAAGATTTAAAGCACAATCTGAACTTCTCATTGAACTAGTTCTCACATGAAGGAGTATTGTGATGATTGGAAGGGATTCCATCATCCCACCATGCCTAAGAGATGATGGTGAACAACAAGATTTATCGATCTCACAATCTCATAATGGAAAAGAAGATATTCAAATCTATCGCAGTGTCTATCGTAATTTGAATCACAATAAACCATAGAAAACTAAAAATATTCCTTAAATCAAACTAAAAATCAATGAAACTTCAACATACACAAGAATCAAACTAAGATAAATATCCCAACATGCTACAAGCTTCACTTGTTAACCCTAGCTAAGAGGTTTAGTTAACCATTAACATGATTAAAACTAAATCTCTTAAACAAAACATAAAAATAAACTAGGAAAGAAGAAGAAAAACTCTTAGGAGGCTACTCCACCCTTTGGCTCTAGTCCTGGAACCCTAATTCGTTCCTAGAACTCCTCAAAGAACCCATATTTATAACCTTTGCTTGAACCAACTTTGAAATAGCCTTAAATTTACACAACAGAATTATGCATCGGTATGACCGAAGTCCATTTCGAGTTGTGATAGGATTCTGTTCCAGTAGTTGCTTGATTTCAGTCACACTGAGTTTGGGATCGTGAAAAGGGCGAGCTCCAAGTCCTGGGGGGGGGGGGGGGGGGGGGGGGGGACAGGACAATGACAAATAAAAAGTAAACTCAAATGCACAAGTATTGAGAGGTTGATACAAACGTTATTCTAAGGATAATCTTACACCAAAAACTAATGGCTTATGGTAGGACAACCTGATTTCTAGAAAGTTGATGAGTATCAAAAATTAAATCGATATAGAGGAAAAAGAAATAAACCTAGCTATTACAACATTCACCACAAAAGCATAAAATAGATTACAACATTCACACTCATACTCAAATACAATCATCCACCATAACTCCAAGAATTATAGTGGTTCGTGTGTGTACACTAACTATTTGCAAACAACCATATAACTACTCCACTCCTAATATCCACACCCAAGAGATATTGGCTTTCACTAAGAAAGAAGGTTTTCCAAGGTTCACCTTAAAATGTTTACAGATGTGTTTTTCAATGGGCTTACACAATATAAAAAACCCACGCTGAGATTTTCCTAGCTGATCTCAGTCAAAACTACAAATAGAGATTTCTTAGCTGAATCTCACAAACTAAAAATATAAAAAATTGAAACACAATACTTATCTAAAGAATGATCTACGATGTAGACAGTGGAACTACTTCTTTATAGATGAGGATGTTCAAAGTTCAATCTTACAAGTGAAGGGGTTCTAGGCCTAGATGAGTTTTAAATTAAATCCAACCTTTGCCTACTTGGATTTAATTTCTTGAATGTCAAAACGGGTTAAAGCAATATCCCCTTTTAGATCAAATAGAATGGAATCAAGAGATCAAGAAATTAAGAAACCAAAATGCTATTAAAATAAATTTTAAATACCTCACAATAGCTTCACAACAGTGGGGACTTATCTCTAAGAGTGGTGGCTTGAATTGTCTTGGAATGAAGGAAAAAAATTTGAGAAATGTCCTCTATTTATAGGTTGTAATTCGGCTCTCTCGACTGGTCTAAGGTTCAGCTCGATTAGTCCTAGCAGAACCAATTTTTAAATTTTCTGGCGCAACTGGATAAAACAGACCCTTGACTGGTCGAGTGGCTAGCTCGATTGGTCAAGCGCAACGCTTAACAGGTTGAGTGAATAAAAATTATATTTTGGACTTTGAGTCGAGTCCTGCCCAATTGGTCGAGCTAGACTCCACGACCGATCGAAGAACAAACAACCTTATCCGATTTTATGAGTAAAATCTTGGACTTGTAACACCCTGGATTTTTACCAACCTGGAGTTAGGCGTCCTTAGGCAATGGGTCAACCATAACATCTTGGTAACCTCTTAGAACTCAATTCCAAAGCCTGAGAAATCATTTAGAACCAAATTCTTTAGAAATTTAACATGAATTAATAAGCGCTACACTAGATTTCCTGTCAAATTAGCACCAACCACTTTAAATACGATCTGCAAGACCCAAAACTCTAGAATTGTTAACACTACGTTATCCTGAAATCTAGGATCCAACTTTAAACCCAGTTACTCCCGGGAATGCTTTATAACTTTGTATTGGTTCTAGACCGTGCATCGAGAGTCTGATAGCTATGAACTTAGACCATTACAACCGCCTAGTTGGACTTGTCAATCACCTAGAAGATCAAGCTCAAACGATGTCCTGAGACCATTTTATTGAGCCTGGAGTAAAGAGGGTAGGAAAATGAAGATTTTTAGAAAATTAATTATATTTTTATGAAATCTGGAACGTTTCACTTACGCGTTATTTTTAAGCATTCTGACTGTTAGAATTCGGCCCAAATTTACCCTCGGATTAAGATAAGTGGCCTTTACATGTCATAGTACTTGTAGCTCTGATCGAATTCTTGTAACTGTTGAACTGAAACTGGTCCGCCACGGTCGATCTGGAAACCCGACCAGACTGAAAACTTAGCTTGATCTAGATCCAATATTAGAGAACTTAAGTCCGACCGCATTTAGTAACAGGACCTCTAGAAGTGCTTCGTTGGATCGGAACAGACCTGATTTGGTTATAACCTAAGTATATCTTGGCCTTAAGTCTATTTTTGTCAAGTTTAGGCTTATAAATAGGGCTTAAAACCCTTATTCCAAATCCCATACGAATTTTCAAACCCTAGCTTTCCAAGAGGGAGAAAAGAGAGAGAAAGTGAAGGAGAAGTTGGTGCTGCTTCCTGAAATTCTTCCCAGTCTCTCTACATGCCTCATCCACCCTTCTGTATCATTATTTCGGCGATTCTGATTTCGTTCTAGGTAAGAAAATCCCCACCCTAACCTTTTTTAAGGTTCCTATAGGTACAAGTAGCTAAGTAGCTGACTTACCTTGTGTTATAGGTCGTCGTATCGACGTTGACGAAGACTTAGAGTCTCTATTGAATTCGTTACACTTCTATGGCGTAAGGTGAGGATTTTAGATGCTTAGGTTACCATTTTTCAAAGCTTTCAATGTCGTTTAATGGTAAATTATTGACAAGAATGCTGTTTCACATGTAGAACATGCCGACCGATTTCTATTTCGAATACATACGAAGAATATGAGATTTATGGTATTTTGGGTATTTGTAGGAAATACCATATACGTATAAATTTTGCTGATATGATTGCCATGAGTATTTGTCGTGCATATATGCTAGTTATGGATGTATGATCTATTTGGCGAAAGGATTCGCCCTAATACATGTTTCGTCCAACATACGCTATGTATGTTATTAAGTGTAGTCTAAGTGTTTGTTGAAATGCCTAAATCAATATGATTTATGCCTGTCATATGTATTGAATGTAAGAACATGATTGTTGTGTATTAGACATCTCCTTGATATAAGGATCTGTCATATTATATGTTGAAATCAACATACGTCAAGTACGTTGGAGTTGTGTAGTCTAAGTGTTTGTATAAATGCTTGCGTGAGTAAGTACTTAGTAAATGGTGTTGTAGACTAGTGTTGAGATAGGATTCTCATCTACGTTGACGATGTGTATGATTTCCTTCATGTACATTGTTGAATTGATTTCCTTATATATGAAATGCTTGTGTATGCTTAACTGCGTATGTTATACCCTATAATATGTTGATAACATGCTTGGATTACTTGATATTTCAATTCCGTCTCTCTCATATGCTTACTAATTCAGATTGTAAGTGTTTGGGGCTATACTATAGTTCAGGCAGTCGAAAACAGACTTGAACTTGTGGTTGAATTCTATTCGGCACGTAGGACATGTTTGACGAACCCGAGCCGTGCGTTGCTTGTCGATAGTGGTTAGGCCACACGAGGTGCTTATGCACTTCATGTCGATCAACTCAACGGGCGCTCGTACTAGTCGAACTCGTCCAGTAACCCGATTAGCCCGATGTATGTTAACCATGTATGGACGCTACTACTTGAATCTAAAGTACCAAACTTACCAGTGAAAATTCCACTAACCATGGTACCTCTATCCGCTAAGACTCATGAGCCGGGCATGGTGGTATGGGACACCGTAGTCGAGCTGTCGGCCTACGCTGGGGCCACGAGCCTCCCCGTAGTGACCAGTGAGTAACCTAGACTCGTGAGTTGAATATGGTGGTATGGGACACTATATTCAAGCTGTCGGCCTACACTGATAAGGTGATGGGGGAGCGGTGCAACGAGTGTGTGCAACAGCCCTGATAGCCCTTTGTAGTGAGCTCGAGCGTACTCTGAGTTTATGTGGAGGCAACGACCCTTCCGTAGCAACAAGAGTACAAACTAGGCCTGTATTGATAAGGTGATGGGGGAGCGGTGCAACGAGTGCGTGCAACAGCCCTGACAGCCCTTGCAGCAACCTGAAACCATATCATCGTATGAGAATACTAGGAGTGACGACCCCAGACTGGATCATTGTTGAGAATTGATATAAGGGAGTGTAGCACCCTGAAAATCGGAGGTCGTGTATAAACTCAACTCCCGAGTTCCAGACCGTCACTTATGCAACAAAAATGATTATGATTCAATGTTGTCTGATTTAAAGCATTCACATGAGTAAAAGTATACCAAAACTGCAATTCATACTTCAGATCCAGTGATAAAAGCAAGCGGAAGACTAAATAATATATATATCACTGTATGGAAAAACAAAGTAAATCTCATCTGTCTCCAAAGTATGACTACATCTCTGAGTCTCATATACATATACATGAATAAAATAAATATCCAAAATGGTCCCACTGAAATCTCATCGATCCAGGTCGCCTACGCAAAGCCAACGTGATACTGCATGTACGAGAACTCGTCCTGATCCTCGTCAAAGTCTGGCTTTGCCTCCTGGATCTCAGCCTCACCTGCATCTACAACAGGGTCTGGTGGGTGTTGCAAACACCATCCCGTAACGTGGGAGTGAGTGATCAACTCAGTGGAATCATAGAGCAAAGATTAGCATGTTCACAATTCAATCATGCGATAATAGTAAAGCAGTAAATCAGACAATCCTAATACTGTTGTTAATGCAAGATGACATGACGTGATATATGCCCTCACCGACGATCTCCCTCATACGGCAACATCTTACGACCGCGGCATGCCACACTCCCTAGAGTGCTCCACATCTTCCAGGCACATGCAATGCTATGATATGATTTCCAAGTTGTTATTAGTCCATTCAAACAGCAGGATTGGGAAACTAAGGTACTTCCCTTGTATCAATCCCAACACAGATCCTGTCTAGGGTCGTCACTCCTACTAATCTCATACGATGTATATTTCGTAGGTCACTGCAAGGGCTGTCAGGGCTGTTGCTCGCACTCATTGCACCGCTCCCCCATCACCTTATCAATACAGGCCTACCGAACTCTACTGCAACGGAAGGGTCGTCGCCTCCCGTGAACTCAGAATACGCTCGCGGTCACTACAAAGGACTCGTCGCCTGATCAGTGTAGGCCGACAGCTAGAATATAGTGTCCCATACCACCATAATCTGCTCACGAGTCTAGGTGCTCACTGGTCACTACGGGGAGGTTTGTGGCCCCAGCGTAGGCCGACAGCTTGACAACGGTGTCCCATACCACCATGTCCGGCTCATGAGTCTTCCTGGATCAAGGTACCATGGTTAACAGGGTTTATAATGGTAAGTTCAGTACCCTAGGTTCAAGCAGTTATGACTCATACAAGGTGAACATACATCGGCCAGTCGGGTTACTTGACGGGCTTGACTAGCGCGTTCGCATCTCAAGTCGAACGACATGAAGTGCGTAAAACACTTCGCGTGGCCTAACCACTGCCGCCAACTTCAAACACAACTCGCGTTCATCGACGCGTCGTTCGTGGCCAAGACCAGCCAGCCACGAATTCGCTCAGTTACCGACTGCCTAGACTAAGTATAGTCCCAAATAATTATGGAATCACATCAGCAATTTATATAGGAATATTGGAATTGAAATACAATCATGTGAGCATGTTAACACATGTTATAACATTCAACTTAAGTAAATCTTCAAACACATATATTTCATGCATGTAATGAAATCATGCATATAGTCAACATGTGGGAAATCATTTAGGTCAGCATATTAATTGAGAAATCCATCTCAAACTAATTCATAACATCATTTAGTTCAATACATACTAATACAAATATTTATACAAACACATACACTACACACTTAAGTCTACATATAGCATGTCGACGCGAAGTGTGAAATTAGGCGAATCTCTTCGCCAAACTAATTATGCACGTATTCCTAACTTCCTAATGTGACAACAAACTATGTTAATCACATCAGCAAAATATGAATGTAAACAGTACTTCCTACAAATGACTAAAATGCCCTAAATCTCATATTCTTCGTTAATTTATGAAACAGGAAACAGAGAGCATATTGTACATGTCAAACGGCGATGCCGTCAATAATCTACTATTAAACGACATTGAAAGCGTTGGGAACCGTCAATCAAAGCGTTTAAAATCCTCACCTTATGTCTTGTAGACTCGTGAATTGAAACGGAGCGTATACACTTCGTCTACGGCGAATAGGGAACCTAATACACAAGATCCATGAGCTACATTGCTATGGAAACAAAGGAACCTCAAATCAGCAACTATTTAGGGTATTTACTTACCTAGAATCGTGGTGAAATCGCCGGGAAAGTGTTAGAGGTGCGTTGCTTAAGCACGTGCAACACGGAGCACAAGTAGCAGGAAGAACTCTCCCACTCTCTCTCATAATCTCTCACCTTTTTCTCTCTCCCAAGTTAGGGTTTATCTCAAATTCGGATGGGAGAGAGTGAGGGTTTCAACCCCTTTTATAGCTTAAAACATGCCCCAAATAGGCTTAGGAACAATGTTTACTTGGTGCCTAACTAAATCGGGGCCGTTTCGGTCCAAAAGAGCATTTCTGATGGTCCCCTGGCCAAATGCGGTCGGACTTAAGCTCATGCATACTGGATCTAGCACACATCCAGTTTTCAGACCGGTAGGGTTCTCAGATCGCACGTGGCGGTCTAGTTTTAGTTTAACGGTCACTGCACCAAGATCAGGCCTATAAGTTTCGTGATATGTAATAGAAATTTTTCTTGATCCAAGGGTGTAATTTAGCTGAATTCTGACGGTCAAAACGCTCAATACTGATGCTTCAATTTGTGTGCCAGATTTGAATTTCAAATTCCAATTCTAACCCTATTCTCACTCTCTTCACTCCAGGTTCAATGAAATAGCCTCTGAATGTCAGTTGGACTTGATTTTCGAAAAGATTGCCAAGCCCAGCTAAGTGGTGATAACGGTCTAAGATGGTAGGTATCGGACTTTCGACGTGCGGTCTAGATCCAATACAAAGTTTCAAGGAGGTCCCGAGAATAAACCGGTTTAGAGTTTGATCCGAGGCTTTAGAGCATTATAGCACCATTGGTTCCACTCGCTTTAGAGCATTATAGCACCATTGGTCAGGGACCATTTCCCAGCTATTCTAACGTTGCACTAGCTAACTTAGTCATATTTTTCTAAAGGAATAAATTCTACACAATTTCGGGTCGAGTTGGTAATCGAGCCCGAGTATGGATTTTTCACGGACGTTACAGGGAGGTACCTTAGCTTTCCAATCCTGCTGTCTGAAAGGACTAAAATAACTCGGTAATCATATTCATATCGCACTGCATGTGCCTGGAAGATGTGGAGCACTGAGGAAAGAAAGCATGTCACGGACGCAAGATGGTGTCGCATGAGGGAGTATGTTGGTGAGGGCATACATCGTGTCATTTCATTCTTGCATTAATTGCAGTATTTAGGAACATTTGATTTGCTTGCTTTATCATTATTGCTTGATTGATTTGATAACATGTTAACCTTTGCTCTATGATTCCACTGAGTTGGCCACTCACTCTCACGTTACGGGACAGTGTTGTACACACCAACCAGTCTCTGTTTTAGTTTCAGATGATGACGTTGCTTGCGAAGCAAAGCCAGACTTTATGATGATGAGGAGGATTTCTCCTATATGCAGGTTCTGATCAATGGGGTTACATGGTTACTGGTTAGATGTCCATGTATATTCTTTTTGTTCATTTTTAGAGTATACATGTATTTAGTTAATCTGGTAACATGTTCACACTCTGGAGACTTATAATAAATTATACATTTTATATATTTATCACAGTCTTCTGCTTGCGAAATGTAAGACCTGTATCTTGGTCCGTACCGTTCCATAGACTTCTGCGGTCTTACTGGTCGAATTCCGGCAACCTTCGACCCTTAACCGATATTTATACGCGACCTTGATTCATACACCGTCAACCTGTATCGACTCAACCCAAGACCATTACCATCGTGACCACGCCATCACTGCGGTTTCGATGCCGTGACTTACGCGCTGAGGCGATACCCTGGTCAAGAGATGTGGGCCAACGTTCGGTGCGAAGAAAATGCCACACGTTGCGAAATCCAAGAAAATCTCTACGATGTGTCACATCAATCCCATCAATCCATCAAATGTCAAGTACATGTCAAGTACACATCACCTTTCACCCATACCCAAGCAACCACAAAAATTAAAAATTCTCTTTCACCCCCATGCCTTTCTTACACAAAAGGCTATAAAAGTCAAAAAGGTATTTTACACACCCATCACCACCACATCAAACATCTATCACCCATCTCTCTCCCCCTTTTTACAAGTCTCTCTCTCTCATTTCAAACCCATTCCAAGTAAAGGAGAGAAACTCCATACGTATGAGAAATCCTCCAAGCATTCCCAAGCTCCAAGGTGGCCCACTTTCCTACCCCATCATCTCCCATCCTAGCTATCCATTCCTCATCTCATCCATTGAAGTTGAAGCTAAGGTGCTAAGGGACCCATAGGAGCAAGAAGATCGGATGGTGGGTGCATGATAATAGTAGTTTTCCTTGTTTTTGAGATGGGCCAAGTGAGGCCAACCGATCAATGGTTTGGATCTTACTTGGGACCCTAAGATGTGGCCGATGGCCACTTTGATTATCATGATCATCCATGATGGGGCCATTCTCCATGGACCCCATCATGATGTTTATTTCATTACATTTAAAGGTCATCTAGACCATCCATATTAGTGGAGAAAGGATCTCCACCGTTGAATCTGATTTTTTGTTAGTTCCATGTGTAGAGGTACCCATTTTATGGTATGATCTCTTACAAGGGAGGGCTCATAGTGGCGGAGCCCTCCATCACAAGCATGTCCCACCCTCAATGTAACATCTCGAAAATCGAGGGTCGGGTAAAAACCCAACTCCCGAGTTCCAAAATGTTATTTATACAACATAGATAATGTTAAATGCATGTTGTCTGTAAAAAAGCATTAAATAAGATTGAGATTAAGCCAAAACAACATATCATACTCCAGAGACAGTTAAATTTAGCAAGCGAAAGACTGTGATAAATACATAAAATATATAATTGATTGTAAGTCTCCAGATTGTGAACATGCTACCAGGTTAATTAAATACATGTATACTCCAAAAATGGAAAGAAAAGAATATACATGAGTGCTCCAATAATATAAAATGGCAAGTGTCAAGGCATCTAATCAACCTCCCTATAATCCTGTCGATCAGAACACGCATAAAGGAGGGATCCTCCTCATCATCATCAAGTTCGGCTCCGCTTCACAAGCAGCGCCATCATCTGCAACTAAAATAGGGACTGGTGGGTGTTCGGAACACCATCCCATAACATGAGAGTGAGTAGCTAACTCAGTGGAATAATATAGCAAAGATTAGCATGTTATCAAATCAATCATGCGTTAATAGTAAAGCAAATAATCAAACATTCCTAGATACTGTTATTAATGTATGCATAAAATGACATGATGGATGCCCTCACCGACATACTCCCTCATACGGCACCATCTGCATCCGCGGTATGCTTTCTTCCCGCAGTGCTCCACATCTTCCAGGCACATGCAATGCGATATGGATAATGATTACCGAATTGTTATTAGTCTTTTTCATACAGCAGGATTGGGAAACTAAGGTACTTTCCTTATATCAATCCCAACACAATTCCTGTCAAGGGTCGTCACTCCTAGTAATCTCATATGATGGTGTATTTGTAGGTCGCTGCAAGGGCTGTCAGGACTGTTGCTCGCACTCATTGCACCGCTCCCCCATCACCTTAACAATACAGGCCTACTTGTACTCTTGTTGCTACGGAAGCGTTATCGCCTCCCGTAGACTCAGAATACGCTTAAGGTCACTACAAAGGGCTGTCAGGGCTGTTGCTCGCACTCATTGCACCGCTCCCCCATCAACTTATCAATGTAGGCCGACAGTAAGAATATAGTGTCCCATACCACCATAATCTGCTCATGAGTCTGGGTGCTCACTGGTCACTATGGGGAGGTTTGTGGCCCCAGCGTAGGCCGACAGCTCGACCACGGTGTCCCATACCACCATGCCCGGCTCATGAGTCTTTATGGATCAAGGTACCATGGTTAACAGGGTTTCCAATGGTAAGTTCAGTACCCTAGGTTCAAGCAGTTATGACTCATACAGGGTGAACACACAATGGCCAGTCAGGTTACTTGACAGGCTCGACTAGTACGAGCGCATCTCAAGCTGAACGACATGAAGTGCATGAAACACTTCATGTGGCCTAACCACTGCCGCCAACTCAAAACACGACTCGCGTTCATTGACGCATCCTCTGTGGTAAATAGAAGCCCACCACTAATTCAATCCATTACTCACTGCCTGGACTAAAGCATAGCCCCAAACATGTGTAATCCATACCAGTGATCATATGAGAGTAATAGAATTGAAGTTCAATAATACAAGCATGTTAACACATGTTATAGCATACAAAGTAAGCAAATCAACCAACACATGTATTCCATACATATAAGGAAATCAATTCATATAGCAAACATGTAGGAAATCATATACAACATCAGGTGGATTGAGAATTCATTCTCAAAACTAATTTATAACACCATTTACTCAATACATACTAATACAACCATTTATACAAACACTTAGTCTACACACTTTAGTCTACATAGCGTATGTCGACCCAAAGTGCGCATTAGGGCGAATCGCTTCGCCAAGAAAATTATACACATATATATATAATATCATAACACGATAAATTTACATGTCAAGCATTTCAGCAAAATACGGACGTATACAATATTTTCTATAAATGCCTAAAATACCCTAAATCTCATATTTACCGTACGTTTACGAAATGGAAAACGGACAGCATGTTCTACATGTTAAACGACATGCTCGTCGATAATCTACTATTAAACGACATTAAAAGCTTTGAAATCAGTCAATCAAAGCGTCTAAAATCCACACCTTTCTCCTTAGACGTGTATCGTTTCGAATAGAACGCCTACGCTTCGTCAACGGCGTACAGGCGACCTAATACACAAGTTATATAAGCTACTTTGCTATTTGAATCGACGGAATCCTAAATCAGCAAGTAGTTAGGGTTTTCCTTACCTAAAAGTGCGTTGGAATCACCAACAAAGTGATTTGAATGCGGTGCTTAAGCACGTGCAGTAGCTGCAGCAAGTGGCAGGAAAAACTCTCCCACACTCTTTCACTATCTCTCACTTTCTCTCTCTCTCAATCTAGGGTTTGAAGAAAATTCAAATGGGAGAGATATGAGAGGGTTTCAAGCCCTTATATAGGCTAAAACCTCACCAAAACAGGCTTGGGAACAAGGTATACTTGAGTTATAACCAATTCGGGACTGTTCCGATCCAAAAGAGTGTTTCGGGAGGTCCCCTGGCCAAACGTAGTCGGACTTAAGCTCATGGTTACTGGATCTAGTACACACCAAGTTTTCAGACTGGTAGAGTTCACAGATCGCACGTGGCGGACCAGTTTCAGTTCAGCAGTCACGGTGACTCGATCAGGGATTTTGAGTACATTGACCTGAGTGGAAAATGTTTTCTGATTCGATGGTGTATTTGGGTCTCATTCCGACGGTCTGAATGCTTATACTGATCACGCAAGCGAAACGTGCCAGATTGATTTAAATCCCATTTAAATTTAACTCTTTCTCACACTCCTTGCTCCAGGCTCAATGAAATAGCCTTTGAAGATCGGTTGGGCTTGAATTTCGAAATGATTGTCAAGTCCATCTCAGCAGTCATAATGGTCTAAGATTGTAAATATCATACTTTTGACGTACGGTCTAAATCCAATACGGAGTTTCAAAGGGTTCCTGAGACCAAACGGGTTTAGAGTTTGATCCTAGATTTCAGGGTATTATAGCGTCATTGATTCTACAAGTTTTGGGTCTTGCAGAACGTATTTAAAGTGTTCAGGGACAATTTCACAGCTACTCTAGTGTAGCGCTAGCTAACTTACGCTTAATTTCTAAAGGAATTAATCCTAAGTGATTTCTTTGGCTTTGGAATTGGGTTCTAAGAGGTTACCAAGGTGTTATGGTTGACCCATCGCCTAAGGACGTCTAATCCCAGGTTGGCAAGAATCCGAGGTGTTACACTCAATCTCTCTCTCTCAACATCATTTTCTTTTTTTCTTGATCATATTGTGTTTGTGTGGCCCACTTGAATGGACCCCACCTTGAAATATTTATTTTGTTCAAGTGGGGCCCACCTTATATGTTGTACCCACATCATCCATTAGTGGTGGCCCACCTAATCAGGGCCCACCACAATGTATTTTCTTTAGGGACCAAACCGTCTAGCGTCTGTGACGCTGGACGTCCCTGTAAAAAAGAAAAAAAAAGGAGCTTTTGGGGTGGGCCACTAGTATAGGCCCCACCTTAACGTATGTATGAAATCCAAGCCGTCCATCCTCTTACCCATCTCATTTTAGGCGTTGAGCCAAGATTTGGGGTTGATTGGAAGATCTGGTGGGCCATAGCGTTGGAGATTACATCATCACCATTCAAAGATCATTTTCCTATTTTATTTTATTTTCTAAACATAAAAAATATCCTATATTAGACTCGTTGGATCTGTTACGAGCCAGGGAAGCCAATGGACGGGATGGATTTTCTTGTTGCGGGCCCTAGATGCTAAAAACCCCAAAAAAATGGGTTTTCAATATATTTTTTAAAAAAATAGCAAGAGGCATAGCCTCTTCTCTGACGAGCTGCAGCAGCAGCACGCTGCTGCATGCAGCATTGGGCGGGTGGACATCATGGGCCCACGGCCCTACATGTGGGCCCCACCGTGATGTTTATTTGTCATCCAAGCTATCCACAAGGTGGGCCACCCCCAGTAGTGGGCCCCCTCCAAATTTCAGCCCCATCCATGGCTTGGGTGGCCCACACTACAAGAAATAGTGGGATTGAACCTCTACCATTAGAATCTTTTTCTGGGGCCACAGAAGTTTTGAATCAAGATGAAATTTGTGTTTTACCTTCACACAGGTCTGTGTGACCTTGTCAATAGGTTGGATGGCATTTACACATTACAGTGGGCCCCACATGGGAACCCACAGTGATGCATGTGATTTACCTCCACCATCCAGGAAGACGATGGAGCCCACCTGATGCGTGCATTTTACTAGTGCCGTCCAGCAGCAGCTGGACAGCCAGTGGATTCCAGCCCCACATGGTGGGCCACCATGATGTAGGTGTATGTCCAGCCGTCCATCTGGACGTTGGATATACCCTATATACTATGTATTATATTATATTTTATATAATATATTATATTATATATATATTAGTTGTGGTGGGCCCTACGTGGGACCACCTGTCTTGTTACAGATCAGGGAAGAAAAAGAAAAAAAAAAGAAAGAAAGATAAAGGCAGCACGTCGCTCTCTCTTCTCTCTCTCTCTCTCTCTCTCTCTCTCTCTCTCTCTCTCTCTCCCCACGTCAGTAGTAAATGTTGTGGGCCCCATACCCACTCCAGGTGTACGTGTTTCATCCATAGGGTGTGGGCCCCAATGATGTATGTTCCGTATCTACACCACTCATCGTTTGAATGGTGGGGCCCATCATGATGCACTTAATGCCTCTAAACCGTTTAAACATCTTGACAGCCCATTTTAAGGCTTGAGGCTAAGAATGGGCTAGATCCATAGTCCGAGTGGACCCCACCTTAATATATTATCAAGCTCGTGAGATTGAACCCATTTGATGTTTTTGGGGCCCATGGGTTAAGGCCCATTAAGATGTACTAGGGTCTATGGGTTGAGGCCCATTTGATGTACTCATGGGGCTCAATTGGTGTGGCCCATTGGTTGCATATAAGACCACGAGATTAGGCCCATTTAATGCAATCTAAGGCCCATGGATTATGACCCATTGCAATGCACTAAAGGCTCATTGGTGCGGCCCATTGATGTGACCCACTTGATGAATATAAGGCCCATGGGATGTGGCCCATTTGATATATTTAAGGCCCAATGGGATGTACCTAAGGTCCATTGCAATGTGTGATCCCAACACAGATTATGTACGATGTTTACGACGATCGTGCCTTGGGAGCAATGTTGGTTTGACGTCCACATTGTGAGTGTAATGTTGGTTAGATGTCCACATTGCGACTCTCCTTAGGGCCCATTATTAGGCCCGTACTTATTGTGTATAGGCCGTCCAGGGCCATCTGCATTGTAAGGATAGTTCATCTCATTATAACATGTTTAGTATAGTTCCATGACTCATGATCATACGCATCATATGTATGCTTGACATGAGAATTGACTGATCATAGCATATCCCTTCGGGCAGGTTGTTTATGGGCTCCCGATTAGGCGGTGTTGCCCTACATGAGCGCACGATATGCGCAGGATTTATTGCATGACTGGATAGCGTGATTCATGCATTTCGCATTTGTGTGACATGGTTATTGTACACCCTAGCGACATCGGGTCTGTAGCCTCCACAGGCGTATCGTGGTTGGCAGGATTAGATACCGAAAATCTTGTTCTACATGGGGTGTTATAGATATCCCTGGGTGAAAGTCCTTAAACCCTTATGGTACCAAGAGGTTGCTCCAACATCTAGACCGAGTGGATAGATGAGCGTTAAGTGCCGATTACCAGATGACTGCGCTCTCCACTGTGTCGTGGTCGGTTGGAAGGGGGTGCGGCCTTACCCGCCCGAGTGTAAGGGGCAAAGCTAGGCTGAGTTTGATCAGCTCGAGGAATGGGTCCGCTATCGACGAGTCGAGCCCGATATTGACAGACGGATAGTGAGGTCTCTTCCACTTACCTTATTGCACGCGATGTGGCAACGATCTGGTTTAGAGTGTACTAGACCCCGGTGATATCCCAGAGTTGAGCTGTATTGATATGTGGACTTAGATGAGGATTGTATGCTTGACTTGCATCTTGCATCACATAGCCTTGGTATGGCCGACATCATTCATGCTTTGCATTGCATAGCCTTCGTATGGTTTATGGTTTTTCATGGATCCATCTGCATATTCTGCATTACTCTGTTATTGCATGTTCATATTTCTACCTTGCGCACACACTTTCACCACCCTCTAAGCTTTCTATAACCATATGCAAGACCGTTGCGTGCAGGTGACGTTGGGGCGTAGCAGCGTTGAGGCAGGAGCACTTGCAGATCATTTCGGAGTGTTTGTTCCCTACCATTGTTTTCCCCTTTATGCTCATTGTACTTGTAAATTTTTTGATCATATTAGAAATGTAATGGAGTTATTGGTTGTTGTTTGTGAGTTATGCCTTGGTTATGCTTATTATGAATCAAACTGACCCTGAAAATCCTCCTCGTAGTATCCCAGGATCGAAACCTGGCGAATGGGCGCTGGGATTCGAGAATGGGATTCTACGGAGGCTTTCGGTGCCGGATTCGACAATCGGGAATTTTGTGAGCCCGGTTTCCGAGTTTGGGGCGTGACACGAAATTTAACTGTCTCTGGAGTATGATATGATGTTTGGGCTTAATCTACTTCATGTTTTTATGCATTAATATAGCCGACATTCATCCATCATTGAAAATGTTGCATAAGTGATGTTCGGAAACTCGGGAGTGGAGTTTATGCTCGCCCCCCGATTTTCAGGGTGTTACAGGACTGGTCGAGAAAGACCCTGGACTGGTCGAGCCACTACCTGGACTAGTGGAACCAAAACTAGGACTAGTCGACGCAAAGCCTAAAACAAGTAGTATGACCCAAATTAAACATGCAATGTTAATGACCTAATCCTAAGGTCTTTCTAGGGTCATGTATACCTTAAATGTGAGTATTGAAATTGAAACATCGGTCGCATCGGTAGATAGGAAACTTTGAAGCACATGAAGATTGACCTTGTGTACTTGAGCTTATGTCTTAAACTTGTGTCTTTAGCATGTAACTTAAGACTTAAGCTTGGTCTTGAGCTTTAAGCTTGAACTTAAGCTTGAGCAAGTGATGCACTCGAACTTGAGATTGATATAATGCACCTGGACTTGAGTACTAGACTTGGCAAACTTTAACTTGTTCTCGTAGTTGAACATGCATAATTGTAGCACATTAAATTTTGATGTAGATAACATGAAGCTCATCTTCGAATGAAGGTGAACTTTCCATCTATTTGAACTTGAAGGTGAACATTCCATCTATCAAAATAAGTTAAATATTCTGAAGTGTTTTGGCACAACAAAATTTGACAATACAGGATGTTAAACTTACAACATAGCTTTTACAATCTCCCCTTTTGTCAAATTTGTGACAAAACCAACTTACAGAAGATTAACCTATTATAATACACAGATTCACTCAGTTCACATTAAATCCAACAATCACAACTCCCCCTCAATCAACTCCCCCTTAACTTGAGGTCAGTAGAGACATACATATACATATCTAAAAAAAATCCACTATGCCACATGCATATCCACATCTCTACATCCACTCCAAAACCACAAAAAAAAATAAAAAATTAAACAATAAGCATTCATATACTTACACCAATTTCTCCCCCTTTTTGTCACAAAAATGACAAAGGAAGAAAATATGTTAAATATGGGAATGTGGTATCTAAATATGTGAAGAGAGTAAGAAAGAGTGTAAAAGTTAGCAAATTAAAACATAACAAAATAGAGTAACCACATCACACATAGTTAAACATGTCCAAATATAAGAGTCATCAAGAAGCGTAAAGTTAAGTAGATAATACAAGTTCAACAAAAGAAATAGAACTATTCAGAACCGATGAAGAGGGAGGTGGAATAAATGGATCAATCTGGTGTAATGCCTTATTATGCATCTAAAATACTTATGCGTATACTTAATTTGATTATCTTGGGAAATTTTACTCCATCCACCTTCTCTTCTAGTGAGCGAAGGCGCTTATCAAAACCTGAAGATTGAAAATCAGGATTAGCTTTAACGTCATCAGATTTTAATTCATTAAAAATATCATCCATATCGGCGTCAGTTGGCAGTGCATCTTCCTCTCCAACTTCTTCCCTAACTTCTCCAGCATCCCTATTAATTTGACCAAGTGTTAACTTCAAATTCATCATTTTAGTATTTGAATTGTTGAATGGAAGATGAGAAGTAGGAGCTTCTCTTGGTGGCATGACCACAGAACAGTGTAAGGCAAGAGTGGTCATCAAATAAGCGAATAGAATATCAATATGTCCTGGATGAAGTCGAAATTGGATAATGAAATAGCAGATTAATGAAGGAAGACACACCGGAATGCTAGATACAATAGAATGAAGAATACACACCATAAAAGTAGTCAGTTTAGCCTTGTTACCAAATCTAGGGTAAACATTGGAAATAAAGATGCGATGTAATACTTTGTATCTGGGCAACATCTGATTAGCCCAAAGCACATTTCTGAAACTCCATTCCGAGTCCATGTTGCATAAACTTCTGGTTAATAAACATTTTTTTGACTCATTCAATCTTTCAACTAATGTCGGAATAGGAATGCCTTCATCAATCACTTGAATGTCCATCAGCCCAGAAACTAAGTGACGATCTACTTTATATGAACCTTAACTAAACATGATAGTGAATGTCAAATCTTTAATAGAAACATCACCTATACATGCATACATATCTTGCGCAATGAAGCGGTATGCCGGTCCGCTCCAATTCAGAATGTTATCCCATCCTACAATAAAGAGGGGAATAATGTTATATTGAACAAGATGGTTTGCATTGACGGTCCGCTCAACAATTATGTTGCTGAGATGGATATCCCGCACATATTCTGGGTCCTTTTCGGGTGGTTGAAGAGTACGCACCGAAATGGAATGAGAAGAAGATGCTCGAGTAGGTTTCATCTTCAATCTACCTTCCATTGCAAGAGTAAATAAGAAAATGTAAGAAAGGATTTAAGGGTTTCAAACCCAATAGATTTTTTCCTAAAATTCTAAGGAAATCACAAGAAAACTTGAAATAAAGACAAGAATCAAGCTAAATGACAATCAAGGAACCCAAATCTTAAAAAAATGAAAATGATGCACATACCAAGTACAAATCGAAGGTGGGTTCAACGGGTCGGAGAAGGGGCTTGAGAAGAAGAAGAAATTTTGGAGAAAAAGTGATTTTTACACATTAAAAAACCCTTTAACCGCACACCATGACTTGGTCGAGTGCATATTCGACCAGTCGTGCCATTACTAGTCGAGTATGTACATGACTGGTCGTGTAAAAAAAATCACAATTATATTAATTTAAAATCTGAAAGTTTGTAAAAAAAAATATAAAAATAGAACCTGCAAACATGATAAACTCATATCAAATCACACATACCAATATCCATTTTTAATTTAGAGAACTTGTTTCTGTCAAGTGGTTTAGTGATTATATCTGTAAGTTGATTTTTAGTTTGAACATAATCCAATGAAATAATTTTATCTTCCACTAATTCTTGAATATAATGATACCGAATGTCAATATGTTTAGTACGGGAATGGTGGATATGATTTTTAGAGATATTGATTGTGGTAGAGTTATCGTAATATAGAATCATTGTGTCTTGCACAATTCCATAATCGTTTAACATTCTTTTCATCCACACAAGCTGAGTACAGGCATTTTCGACTATAATATATTCAGCCTCAGCTGTGGATAGGGATACGAAACTTTGTTTCTTACTATGCTAGGAAACCAAACAGTTCCCATCATAAAAGTAACCACCACTAGTGGATTTTCTATCGTCTATATTCTTAGCCTAGTCAGCATCCAAATAACCAGCTAAACGAACATTAATATCATGTGAATACCATATGCCTAATTTAATCGAACTTGTGACATACCTTATAATCCTCTTGACATCAATCAGGTGAGATTCTTTAGGATCTGATTGATATTTAGCATAGATACCTACGCTAAATGCTATATCAGGTCGACTCACAGTTAAATATAACAGACTAACAATCATACTGCAATACGACTGAGGATGTACACTCTTGCCTGTTGTGTCTTTAGATAGCTTAACAGTTGTACTCATGGGAGTATCAAAGTGCTTACCACTTTCGAAACCAAACTTCTTAACCAAATTTAGAGCATACTTGGTTTGAGAAATGAAAATACCGTCTTTAAATTGTTTCACTTGTAGACCTAAGAAGTAATTCAGTTGTCCCACCATGCTCATTTTGAACTTGGTCTTCATTAACCTTGCAAACTCGGTAGACAAGTTAGAACATGTAGATCCATAGATAATGTCATCAACATATATCCGCACTATAAGTATGTGTTCATTATTTTTCTTAACAAACAGAGTTTTATCAACACTCCCCATAGCGAAGTCATGACTTAGTAAAAACTTAGTCAATTTCTCATACCATGCCCTGGGAGCTTATTTTAAACCATAGAGTACTTTTTTTAGGCGATACACATGATTAGTGTGTTTAGGGTCTTTAAAACCCTTAGGTTGTTCAACATAAATCTCTTCATGTAAATCACCATTCAAGAAAGCACTCTTGACATCCATTTGATAAATTTTAAACTTTTTTAAAACATGTAATGGATATGAATAATCTGATAGCTTGAAGACGAGCTACTAGGGCAAAGGTTTCATCATAATCAATTCCTTCTATTTGTGTGTACCATTGTACAACAGTCTTGCCTTGTTTCTAATGATATTCCCTAACTCATCAAATTTGTTTTTAAAGATCCACTTGATTCCAATGATGTGTTTACCAGCTGGTCTAGGAACTAAATACCACACATCATTTTGAATGAATTGATTCAGTTCATCTTGCATGGCTACTATCCAATTTTCATCAGTAAGCGCCTCTTTTCCATTGGCCGGCTCAATTTGGGAAGTAAAACACACATAATTACATATATTTTTTTAATTGTTTTCGTGTACGCACACCAGTAAGAGGGTTACTTGGTATTTGATTAGTAGGATGGTTTTTAACTGATCGAAGTTCAATGTTGACTTGATTAGATGAGGAGTCAGGTTTGTCTATTATATTGACTTCATCATCTTCTGAACTTGTAGACCGTGTATTCAGGTGATCATTAATAACCACATTTATGGATTCCTGAATGACACAAGTTCTCTTATTGAGAATACGATATGCTCGACTATTTAGAGCATATCCTAAGAAAATCCATTCATCACTTTTAGTGTTGAACTTCCCTAAATTTTTCTGGTCACGTAAAATATAACACTTACTGCCAACAACTCGAAAGTATTTAACTATGGGCTTCTTGTTAAACCATAATTCTTATCATATTTTATCTTTTGATTTTCTAATATAAACACGATTTATTATATAGCATGTAGTGTTCACAACTTCAACCCATAGATTTTTATGTAACTTCATGATATTTAACATAACATTAGTCATTTCTTGAAGCACATGGTTTTTCCTTTTAACGACCCCATTTTGTTGAGGTGTCTTAGGTGCAGAAAACTCATGTAATATTTCATGATCACTAAAGAACTTTTCAAAATTTCTATTCTCAAACTCCGATCCATGGTCACTTCACATTTTAGAGATATTCATTTCCTTATCAATTTGGATATGTGTAAGTATCCTTTTCACTTCATCGAGATTTCAGACTTTTCTCTCACGAAAGTTACCTGTGTATATCTAGTAAAGTCATCCACAATTACTAGAAAGTAATTCTTTCCTCCTCAACTTTCCATTCTAGTTGGTCTAACAAGATCCATGTGGAAGAGTTCAAGGGGTTTAGATGTGGCGAAGGAGTTGACTTTCTTATGACTACTCCTTATTTGTTTCTCAATTTGACATTCACCATAAATATTATCCATTTTTTTCAATTTGGGTAGACCTCTTATTAGATCAGCCTTGCTCGGTCTATATAAATTTCAGTAGTTTACATGTCCAAGGCGTTTATGCCATAACTCAATCTCATTGGTTTGGACCATATAACAAGATAATTTAGATGAGCTAGAATCACTTACAATATAACAATTTTCAGATGTTCTTCGACCATTCAATATTACACAATCTTTTTCATTTGAGATCTCGCATCCTTGATTAGTGAATTTAACATTATGCTTATTATCGCAGATTTGAGAAATACTCAAAAGATTATGCTTAAGACCTTTTACGAATAAAACATTTTTAAAAGGAGGAAGGTTGAAAAGTTGAACCGTACCTTGGCCAATTATTTTACAGTTGCTTCCATCACCAAATGTGACCGACCTATCAATCATTTCTTTGTAGTTGGTGAATAAATCTCTGTCACTTGTCATGTGTCTAGAGCAACCACTATCTAGGTACCACTTTGATTGACTCGATGCCTTAAAGGCGGTGTGGGCAACCAAACATGTAACATTAGAGACCCATTTCATATCATTTTGGGTTTTGGAACACTATTGGTTTTCCTTTGCTTATAATTTTTATTAACCCTCACATTCAAATTAGATTTCAGAAGCTCCTTAAGTAAATCTACAATCTTCTTAGCTAATGGGTTATAATTCTGATTTCTAAAATTGATATGGTTAACATTAGGTTTGGTAGCTTGAAAAGTTTTAGAATTTTTGAAACTGTTTTGATTTAAGCTTTTCCCTTTTGAGTTGGAGGACTCTCCTTTAATAAACTTAGGAGTAATCCTCTTTTTTAGAGGGATGTTTTTATCATAGCCCAAACCCAATCTATCTCCATACTTTCTTGATCTGGTTAGTAATTTATCTAGTTTAGGGTCTCTCTGGGCATTCCTCTAAGTATCCTTTGAACTCAAGAGGGAAGAGACTTCCTGTAACATCCCGAAAATCGAGGGTCGAGTAAAAACTCCACTCCCGAGTTCCAGAACATCACTTATGCAACATAAATGTGTATGATTGAATGTTGTCTGTGTTAATGTATTAAACATGAGTGGGATTAAGCCAAAACAACATATCATACACCAGAGATAGTTAAATTAACAAGCAAAAGATTGTGATAATATGTATAACATATATAAACTGTTGTATGTCTCCAGAGTGTGAACATGTTATCAGGTTATATACATACATGTATACTCCAAAAGTAAACAAAAAGAATATACATGAGTGCTCTAAAAATATAAAATGACAAGTTTCAAGGCATCTAATCAACCTCCCTGTAATCCCGTCAATCAGAACACGCATAAAGGAGGGATCCTCCTCAGCATCATCAAGTCCAGCTCCACCTCACAGGCCGCGCCATCATCTGTAATCACAATAGGGACTGGTGGGTGTCCGAAAACATCATCCCGTAACGTGGGAGTGAGTGATCAACTCAGTGGGATAAGAGAGCAGAGATTAGCATGTTATCAAATCAATCATGCGATAATAGTAAAACAATAATTCAAATATTCCTAAATACTGTTGTTAATGCAATATGACATGACATGATGGATGCCCTCACCGACGATCTCCCTCATACGGCACCATCTTACGCCCGCGGCATGCTTTCATCCTACACTGCTCCACATCTTCCAGGCACATGCAATGTGATGGTGATATGATTACCAAGTTATTATTAGTCCATTCAAACAACAGGATTGGGAAACTAAGGTACTTCCCTTATATCAATCCCAACACAGATCCTGTCTAGGGTTGTCACTCCTAGCAATCTCATACGATGTATATTTTGTAGGTCGCTGCAAGGGCTACCAGGGCTGTTGCTCGCACTCGTTGCACCGCTCCCCCATCACCTTATCAATATAGGCCTACTTGTACTCTTGTCGCTATGGAAGGGTCGTTGCCTCCCGTAGACTCAGAATACGCTCGAGGTCACTACAAAGGGCTGTCAGGGTTGTTGCTCGCACTCATTGCACCTCTCCCTCATCACCTTATCAATGTAGGCTGACAGCAAGAATATAGTGTCACATACCACCATAATCTGCTCACGAGTCTGGGTTGCTCACTGGTCATTACGGAGAGGTTTGTGGCCCCAGCGTAGGCCGACAGCTCGACCACGGTGTCCCATACCATCATGCCTGGCTCATGAGTCTTTATGGATCAAGGTACCATGGTTAATAGGGTTTACAATGGTAAGTTCAGTACCCTAGGTTCAAGCAGTTATGACTCATATAAGGTGAACATACAATGGCCAGTCGGGTTACTTGACGGGCTCAACTAGCACGAGCGCATCTCAAGTCGAACGACATGAAGTGCATAAAACACCTCGTGTGGCCTAACCACTACCGCTAACTCCAAAACACGACTCGCGTTCATCGACGAGTTGTTCGTGGCAAAGATAAGCCAACCACGAATTTACTCGGTTGCCGACTGCCTGGACTAGGTATAGTCCCAAACATTTATGAATTCACATCAGAAATCATAGTAATGGAAATGAAATACAATAATGTGAGCATGTTAACACATGTTATAACATACAACTTAAGTAAATCATCTAACACATGCATTTCATACATATAATGAAATCATGCATATAGCCAACATGTAGGAAATCATTTACATCAGCATATTATTTGAGAATTCAATCTCAAACTAATTTATAATGCCATTTAATTCAATACATACTAATACAAACATTTATACAAACACTTAGACTACACACTTAAATCTACATATAATATGTCGACTCAAAGTGCGCATTTAGGCGAATCTCTTCGCCAAACTGATTATGCACGCATTCCTAATATCCTAATGTGACAAAAAGCCATGTCAATCATATCAGCAAAATATGGATGCAAATAGTATTTCTTACAAATGACTAAAATGCCCTAAATCTCATATTTTTCGTCTGCTTACAAAACAGGAAATAGACAGCATGTTGTACATGTCAAACGGTGTTGCCATCGATAATGTACTATTAAAAGACATTGAAAGCCTTGAAATCAGTCAATCAAAGCTTCTAAAATCCGCACCTTTCACTTTGGATGTGTATCGTTTCGAACGGAGCGTATACGCTTCGTCTACGGCGAACAGACAACCTAATACACAAGATTCGTAAGCTACATCACTAAGGAATCGATGGAACTCCAAATCAGTAAGTGCTTAGGGTATTTTCTTACCTAGAAATGCAGCGAAATCACCGGCAAGGTGATTGGATTGCGTGGCTTAAACACGTGCAGCAGGTAGTGCCAGCAGCGGGAAAAGCTCTCCCACTCTCTCTCACAATCTCTCACTTTTTCTCTCACACTAGCTAGGGTTTCTAGCAAATTCGGATGAGTGAGAGAAGTGAGGGTTTAAACCCCTTTTATAACCTAAAACCTTCTCAAATTAGGCTTGGGAACAATGTTTACTTGAGGGGTAACCAAATCGGGGCTGTTTCGGTCCAAAAGAGCATTTCTGGAGGTCCCCTGGTCGAACGCGGTCGGACTTAAGCTCATGCATACTGGATCTAGCACACATCAAGTTTTCAGTCTGGCAGAGTTCACAGATCGCACGTGGCAGTCCAATTTCAGTTCAGCGGTCATCGCACCTAGATCAGGTCTACAAGTCTCGTGATATGAAATAGAAATTTTTCCTGATCCAAGGGTGTAATTTGGCTGAATTCTGACGGTCAGAACGCTTAATACTGACGGGCCAAGTCCCGTGCTAGATTTGAATTAAAATTTTTAAATCTAACCCTATTCTCACTCTCTTCACTCCAGGTTCAATGAAATAGCCTCTGAACGTCGGTTGGCCTTGATTTTCGAAACGGTTGTCAAGTCCAGCTAAGCGGTCATAACGGTTTAAGATTGTAGGTATCGGACTTTCGACGCGCGGTCTAGATCCAATACAAAGTTACAAAGCATTCCCGAGAGCAACTGGGTTTAGAGTTTGATCCTGGATTTCAGGGTATTATATCGTCATTGGTTCTGCAAGTTTTGGGTCTTGTAGAACGTATTTAAAGCGATCAGGGACAATTTCACAGCTACTCCAACGTAGCGCTAGCTAACGTATGCTTAGTTTCTAAAGGAATTAATCCTAAGTGATTTCTTTGGCTATGGAATTGGGTTTTGAGCGGTTACCAATGTGTTTTGGTTGAACCATTGCCTAAGGACGTCTAACCCCAGGTTGGCAAAAATCCGGGGTGTTACACTTGCATTTTTAGTTTCTCATTTTCTGGTTTTAGGTTTTCAAGTTGAGATGTTTTGAAATCTAAATCACATTTAGTTTTTTCAAAACAATCAGAAATATGTGACTTTTCTAAAACTAAGTTTTCAAAATCCTCTTTTAATTTTAAAAACTTTTCTTTTTGAAGTTTAAGCTTGACAACAATCTTACAACTCTCCCTATATAGGGCATTATAGGCATCCTGAAGATTATCTTCATTTTCAGAGTCACTCCTCATATTTTCATATTCAGATGTATCACAACTATCTGTAGAAGTAACTTTGACTAGGGTCATTAAGGCCTTGACTTCACTTCACTTGAAGATTCGGGATCTGAATCATTTGACTCACAAGAAGTTTCAGAGGAGAAAGATTCATCCCACATGGCCAACATGCATTCTCTCTTTGGCTTGTTCCTTTTAGAGCATTTATTTGCTAAATGCCCATATTCATGGCAATTGAAACATTGGCTGTCTTTTAATGATTTTCAATTTTTAGTTTTACCCTTTTTCTTCTCAGAGGGTTTTTAAAAATCAACTCTCTTTTTTCTTTTAAAAATCTTATAAAACTTTTTAGTTAATGAGGTCATATCATCCTTTGAGTTTTCACAATCAAAATTACTATCTTGAGAAATACATTTGGATGATTTAAGGGCTATATATTTACCTTTTGGAGCTTTGAAATCCAACTCATAAATTTCAAGTGAACCAACAAGTTCCTCCACCCTCATATTATCAGTGTCTTTAAGTTCTCGAATGGTAATCACCTTGGAATTAAATTTCTTAGGAAGTGAGTGTAGTATTTTTGCACAAACTTTGCATTCTGGGATGCTATCTCCAAGACCTCACATAGAGTTGACTGTCATTCAGTTTTGTATAGAAGTCCATGAATGATTCATTTTCTTCCATATGTATTTCCTCAAACCTAGTGGTGAGGATTTGAACCTAAGACTTTTTTACAATAGTCGTTCCCTTGTGTGTCATTTCTAAGATATCCCAAGTTTGTTTTACAGTATCACAAGATATAATTCTTTTGAACTCATTTGGTGATAGTGTACAAGCGATTGCATTTAAAGCTTTGACATTAACACTGCTCTCATTTTTCTAAGGTGTGGTCCATAAATAATAAGCCGATACTTGTATGGACTTAGTTCCATCACTACCTAGAACTTCAGTCATTTGTGGTTTCCATTTGGTAACCATTGCTTGCCACACACTTTCATCAATGGATTTCAAAAAGATTCTCATTTAGGCTTTCCAATAACATAATTGGAGCCATCAAATGGTGGTGGCCTAGTAATAGAAAGGCTATCAAAATTTGACATATTAAGAGCTCAAGATCGCTTAGCTTAGGAAAATAATCCAATGGAATGAGCTATTAGACTCTGATACTACTTAAAAAGGGAGAGCTCTAAGTCTTAATTGGGGGGGGGGGGGGATGAATAGGACAATGCCAAATAAAAAATAAAATGTGCAAAATAAACTCAAATAGTAGAAATCTAAAGCAACCTCAAATGCACAAGTATTGAGAGGTTGATACAAACGTTGTTTTAAGGACAACCACACACAAAAACACTAAAAACTAATGGCTTATGATAGGACAACCTGATTTCTAGAATGTCGGTAAGCATAAAAAACTCAAACCGATACAGAGACAAAAGAAATAAACCTAGTTATTACAACATTCACCACAAAAGCATAAAATAGATTACAACATTCACACACATAATCAAATACAATCATCCCCCACAACTCCAAGAATTATTGTGGTTCGTGTGTGTAATGCCCCAAATTTTTACTAAACTGGAGTTAGACATCCTTGGGCAATGAGTCGATTATAACACCTTACTGACTTCTCAAAACTCGATCCCAAAGTTTAAAATCCCCTTTCTACACATTTTCTTCAAAAATCTCACCTTTCACCACCTTATTCTTCACATTTTTCTAAGTACTTTCATAGTAGACGCTAATCTTAACATTTAAATGATGGAGAACAATACTTAAACTTAAATTTACTATCATAGTAAATATATAAATAAAAATGGGTTTTGGCCATTAGTCTTATGGAATCTGACAAAATAAATAGGTGATTTGGATAGAGTAACCTAGTCTGTCGTAATTGGGTGACACGTAGTTAAGTACTAAACTAAATAATCAATGGATTTGGCTTGAATCACTTTCTATACAATCTACAAGACTCAAAACTATTAAAATTACTAACTCAACATTACTTAAAAACCTAGGAGCAACCTCAAAACCCAGTTTCTCTCGGGAGCACAGTGAAACTCCATATCAAACTTGGACTGTGTCGAAATCTGATTACCGTAAAACTATAAGGTTATGACCACGTTATTGGGCTTGACAACTATCGTGGAAATTGAGTCCAAATAGTATCCAGAAACGCACAACTTGAGCCTTGAGCGAAGTGTGTGAAAGATGCGAATATCTTTAGAAAATGAACTTAAACTTAAGTGATTTGGGCCATTCGCTTGTGAGCGAGATTGAAGACTTCGAACTGTCAGATTCTTAACTAAATACACCCATAGTTCAGGAAAATTTCACTGCTCATATCCGTATGCTGGTGGTCCTGATTGAGTGACGATGACTATTGAACGGAAACGGGTCCTTTACAGCCGATCCGTTTGTTAGATCACACCATAAACACAGTACTAGCGTAGATCCATCATCATGGAACTTTCCCTGTGACGTATGTGAGAAATGGACCTTCACAGGGGTCGCGTTTAGCTGAAACAGATGACTTTTGGATATAACCTAAGTATACCATGGCCCTTGGACCATTCACACCACTTTTAAGCCTATATAAGGCCCTTAAACCCACCTATCTCTCTCTCTCTTCCATACGAATTTCTCCAAACCCTACTAGAGAGAAGAGAGAAAAGGAGAGAAAAGAGTGAGGAGAAGAGAGTGAGATCAGAGGATCGTTGCTGGGATCCTTTCCCACAACTCCACACGCCGAATCGCCATCCCATCATCATTACACCGTCAATTCTAACTTCGATTTGGGTGAGAAATCCTAACCCAAATCTCATTTTAGGAATCCAAGTAGGAGAATCAGCAACATAACTAACCTCTTTCATGATATAAGTAGTCGTTGTGTCGTAGACAAAGATGTAAGGTTCAAACTGAGTTTGTAATCGACATACCGGTGAAAGGTGTGAACTATAAATGTTTAGGTTATGGTTTTCAAGGCTTTCAATGTCAACAATGATTTGTGTCTGACTTGATTGCTGCCATATGATGTTAGTTACGACGTCTTCGATAAATTATACATGTGTTATGAATTATTTTGAATATAAATGCATTTCATGTGTTTGTTGAAATGTTCGAATGAATATGAAATCACGATTTGTGCTTGCCATGACTATTAACCTAGAATACATGATGGTTGTATGTATGACAACTCCTTTGTGAAAGGATTTGCCATAATATATACTATAAATAATTTAGTTCAAATATGTAGTAATGTGTACTTTAAGTGTTTGATAAAATATCTGAATGAGAAGTTATCTGATGAATTGTATTTATTAAGGGTGTTGTGATAGGATTCTCAACTACCTTATCTAGATGTATAATTTCCTTTATGTAGTCTAAATTTCAACTATGCGATTTATGTACAAAATGCATATGTGTAATAACATGTTTTGTGTGTTTAATAAAATGTCTAAATGAGAAATTGATTGATGAATTGTATTTAATGAGGGTGTTGAGATAGGATTCTCAACTACCTTATCAATATTTATAGTTCCATTCATGTAATCTAAATTGCTACTATGTGATTTATGGATGAAATGTATATGTAGGATGACATGTTCAATGTGTTTGTTAAAATGCTTAGATGAGATTCATATTTGAATTGTTTGCTGAATGTTGTTATGACTATCACATGTAACCACATGCTACATTTGAGTATGGTTGGGACTACTACCTAGTCCAAGCAACCGATAACGGTTCCTGACTGAGTGGCCGAATTAGTTTTGCCACATTGGATAAGTTCGATGAATCCAAGCCGTACGGTGGTTGTTGACAGTGGTTAGGCTACATGGAAAGCTTACGTGCTTCATGTCGACTAATTCAGTATACGCTCATACCAATCGAACTTGTCAAATAACCCGATTGGCCTATTGCGTGTTTACCATGTATGAACACTACTGCTCGAATCTTAGGTACCAATTACTAATGCAAAATCCATTTCAACCATGGTACCACGATCCTCTAAGACTCATGAGCTGGGCATGGTGGTATGGGACACCATAGTCGAGCTATCAGCCTATGCTAGGGTGACGAGCCTCCTCGTAGTGACCAGTGAGTAACCCAAACTCGTGAGCCGAATACGGTGGTATGAGACACTGTATTCGAACTGTCGGCCTAGCTGTGGTCCCTAGTCAAGTTGGTGAAAAGCATTCGAAAATAGACTGCCAGTCGGTATGGCATTGGTGGTGTGACCTTGAGTACAAAATAGGCCTACGCTGAAGGTGACGAGCCTCTTGTAGCGACCTAGAGTGTAAACTCTTAAACTTTCCTATCGTATGTGATTAACTAGGATTGACGACCCTAGATGGATCATTATTTGGGTAAATGATATAAATGAAGGTACCTTAGCTTCACAAACCTACTGTATGAATAAATCTAATTAAGAACTTGGCTAACACACACATGCACCGCATTGCATGTGCCTTTGGTGATAGAGTTGAGCACGGTGGGAGTGTTGCATGCTCGACCGTGAGAGGATGTCGCTAAGGGAGTGCAGGCTAAGGCATACGTCATTGTAGCATATCATACTTGCATTAACAAGAGTACTTAGGATATGATTGTTGTACTGCTTTATCATTACTGTTTAACTAAATTGATAACATGTTAACCTTTAGTTCATAGTTATACTAAATTAGATACTCATTCCCCCTTGGGACAGTGTTTTAAACACCACCCAGACTCTGGTTTAGATGCAGGTGATGGCGAGGTCTATACAACAGAGTTAGACTTCATAGGAGAGGAGGAAGAGTCTCCTACGTTTAACTATCGAGCAGATTTATGTAAATCTCATACCGATGCGCAGGGATTACTGGGATACTTGTTTAGTTGAATACATTTACTTCTTATATTTTATATGGTTAGAAACAACACATGTATATATTTAGACCGGTTTCATAATCATACTCCAAAATTTGTGAAACGTTTTCATAATTAAATGCATATTTTCAGTCTTCTGCTTGCCAAATTATATTAACTCTAGAGTATGATATGCTGTTTTAGTATAATCTTACTCATGTTTAATGCACTCATATGGACAACATTTCAACATTATTATCTATGTTGTATAAATGATGCGTTGGAACTCGGGTGTTGAGCGTTGCTCGACCCTCAATTTTTGGTGTGTTATAAGATGGTATCAGAGCATGATTTGGATTAAACCGGACCTTGGTTATGGTAATACAATGAACTCTAATGCACTCTAACTTAGGAGGGAGCGATGGAATCTAGAAATCACATTAGAATCCTAAGATTTGCCGATGAGCGAAACTAACAGTTGAAGTATAACCCGTATGCACCTTTGATCATGTGAGATGATCCCAATTCCTTTCTAAACCATCAGTCAATGGATTTAGATGATAATTCGGCATATTCCACACTTAAAAGACCCAAAAAGTGTGAATATATGTGAGATAGAACCTAAAATCACATCAAACGGACTCGGGGGCCCAAACGATGCAAATCAGGGTGACCCGAGGTGGGTCTCGCACATTTACAACACTTTGGGGGGGGGGGGGGGGGGGGGGGGGGGGGGGGGGGAGGATGCCATCACCCCCAGGGTGAGGCATCACCCCAGGGTCGATGGTATTGCGCTTACCGTAAGGCCTCGCAGTCCAGCGGGTCGGGCGGCCCGTTTTTTTTATAATTTTCATCCAACGTCAAAAAGCCATATCTCCCTCGATATAACTCTGATTTAAGTGATTCAAAAACTAAATTGAAGCTTGATAAGTTTAGTTTCATATAAAAATAAGTAAATAATATAATGAAATCTCTAATATAGTTAAATATAGGTCATTGTAACAACTATTCAAAAATCATTAGTTTGGACAGCTGCTGCTTCTATAATTTTTAGAATTTTTCTACAACATGAAATATAATAAAATTTGATGGAGATGAAGTAGACTTGATGATGAACTACTAGAAAAATAAATAAAATAATATAATAACTAAAAGTTTCAGAAAAGGGTATAGAACTATCCTAGGACCTTGAGAATGAGGATTATATAAAATCTGACAGTATAGGAAACTAATAAATTTGTAACGTGAACCTTAGGACCTCTCTAGCTGGTATGGGCATATGTGAAGTACTCGAGTGTAATTAAATTCAAGTTCAAGAAACTCAATTCTGATCAAACAACTCTTGACCCTAAGCAATAAAATAATTTCTTGTATTATAAATGGTACGAAATCATCTAGCATATGAGCGTAGACTTTGTATTAAAAATATTGAATTACCTCTACTCCTAAATTAAGACTAAGCTACTGGTTATACTAAGGAATGTAAAAGGCTGATTATGTTAAGATAATTGAATGATAGACTTAGTTAGTCGGCTTGATTAGGTTGGAGTGAGACCTCATTCTTTCGTTGGATCCCCTTAATACTTATAGGCTTCTTTAATAACTCTTAGGAAAGTTGTTTTGACTTAGAAACTAATCATGCTCAGAGAAAAATTATATATCTCTCAGATTGGATGTTAGGTCAAGTCAACACACCCCTTAAAATTGCCTTCTCAAGGACTTATTATAATCGAGAGCACGGAGTTGAAGAACTTTATATAAGCAAAGTATTCATAGTTTGAATCGAATTCTAAATCCTGGTAGTTACTAATAAACTTAATACTTTGATCAAGCAGAAGATTGGGATCAAATAGGATTAAGAACTGATACGATAAATTTTCTGTCATAGATTAGGCAGAAGGTCTATGTATCCGGCTTAAACCCACTACACAACTTTCCTTCCGTGTTGGCCTAACCACTTACAACTAAAAGTTTATTACTTTGTCTTTGAGAAATGTTAAGAATATATAGCCAATAGAGATTTTTCTTTTTAGGCCAAAGAAATCTCTCAAATGAGCAACAAACAGTTAGGAATTAGGTTCCGAACTAAGACCATTATGGCATCCATATTGTGCATATGAACTTAGAAAGATAGTTTGCTCGTTAATCTGTTTTGTCCAACTTCCTTATGCACTAATAATATATAGATTATTTTACCATATTAAACTAGACATGACTAAAGAGGGTAAGTCGGGACTGTAGCAAAAGTCCTTCTTTGGTATAATTGGGTATCTTGCCACAAACTTACACTCATCCCTGGAATCAACTACAACACCAATTATATTTTTAACTCATTTCTATAACCATAGGTACCAATGTCATAGTACACATCATTAATGAAAGGAAGACCAATGTATTGAGAGATTGTTTCCCATTTCATGTTAAGGATAAGTATTAAATTACACCTTATTCCGACATACGGATCAGGACATAAATTCTTAAGCCTTGAGAGTAGAAATAATTTTTAAGAAGGATAGAACATTATGAGCCCAATCTAGTTAGGTCGGTATATATGTCCATTTGATCAAAGTGGCGCAGTGGAAGCGTGGTAGGCCCCATGCCCCACTGGCCTAGGATCAAAGGAAATTGATCCAGATTATACGTAAGGTTAGGTCACTAAATAGGATCTGAATCTTCATTAGAATTTTAATAATGAAGTCATTAAAGGAAAAAAGTTAGGGTTCAAGTGTTAAACCAATTTATATTAAGGAATAGGCCTAACAATGGATATGAGCTGAATTACAATAACTGAGGTCAGTGTATTTACAATGTGCTCGTTGCATACGGATCTAATAGGAGCCTTAGCCAATTTCAGGGTGAAAAAGTTTTAAGGAGGATAGACTAAAGTGAGCCAGACTAACATAGATAGTATACAACCCACCACGCATATAAACTTAAAATCAATAAAACTTATGCAAAAGGAATAATAAAATCTTTACTCATTACCCTTAATCAATTTTGGGGACAATTATTTTTAAGGGCAGTAGATTGTAACGTCCTAGATTTTTGCCAACCTTGAGCTAGACGTCCTTGGGCAATGAGTCGATCATAACACCTTACTGACTTCTCAGAACTAAATTCTAAAGTTTAAAATCTCCATTTTACTCATTTCCTTCAAAAATCTTACCTTTCACCACCTTATTCTTCACATTTTCTAAGTATTTTCATAGTAGATGCTAATCCTAACATTTAAATGAGGGAGAACAATACTTAAACTTAAATTTACTATCATAGTAAATATATAAATAAAAATGGGTGTGGGGCTATTAGTCTTATGGAATCTGACAAATTAAATAGGTGATTTGGGTAGAGCAACTTACTCTGTCGTAATTGGGTGACACATAGTTAAGTACTAAACTAAACAATCGATGAATTTGGCTGGAACCACTTTCTATACAATCTACAAGACTCAAAACCATTAAAATCACTAACTTAACATTACTTAAAAATCTAGGAGCAACCTTAAAACCTAGTTGCTCTCGAGTGCAGAGTGAAACTCCGTATCAGACTTGGACTACGTGTCGAAAGTCTGATTACCATGAAACTATAAGGTTATGACCTTATTGGGCATGATAACCATTGTGGGAATCGAGTCTAAATAGTATCTAGAAACGCACAACTTGAGCCTTGAGCGAAGTCTGTGAGAGACGCGAATATCTTTAGAAAATGAACTCAAACTTAAGTGATTTGGGCCATTCACTTACAGGAAAAATTGAAGAGTTTGGACCATCAAATTCTGACCCAAATACACCCATGGGTGAGGAAAATTTCACTGCTCATATCCGTATGTTGGTGGCCCTAATCGAGTGATGATGACCATTGAACTGAAATGGTCCTTTATGGTCGATCTGTTTGTTAGATCGCACCATAAACACAATACTGACATAGATACATCACCAGGGAACTTGCCCGGTGACATATGTGAGAAATGGACCTTCTTAGGGGTCTTGTTTACTCGAAACAGATGACTTTTGGCTATAACCTAAGTATACCATGGCCTTGGGGCAATTCACACTACTTTTGAGCCTATATAAAGCCCTTAAACCCACCTCTCTCTCTCCCTTACACATTGCTCCAAACCCTAGGAGAGAGAAGAGAAAATGAGAGAAAAGAGTGAGGAGAAGAGAGTGATATCAGAGGATCATTGCTGGGATCCTTTCCCACGACTTCACACGCCGAATCGTCACCCCACCATCACTACACCGTCAATTCTGACTTCGATTTGGGAAAGAAATCCTAACCCTAATCTCTTTTTAGGAATCCAAGTAGAAGAATCAGTGAAATAGCTAACTTCTTTCATGATATAGGTAGCCGTTGTGCCTTAGACAAAGACATAGGGTTCGAACCAAGTTCGTAATCAGCATACCAGTGAAAGGTGTGGATTATAAATGTTTAGGTTATGATTTTCAAGGCTTTCAGTATCAACAATAATTTGTGTTTGACTTGATTACTGTCATATGATGTTAGTTATGACGTTTTTGATAAATTATATGTGTGTGAACTATGTTGAATATAAACGCATTTCAAGTGTTTGTTGAAATGTTTGAATGAATATGAAATCATGATTTGTGCTTGCCATGACTATTAACCTAGAATACATGATGGTTGTATGCATGACAACTCCTTTGTGAAAGGATTTGCCATAATATAAACTATAACTAATTTAGTTCATATATGTGGTAATGTGTAGTCTAAGTGTTCGATAAAATTTCTGAATGAGAAGTTGTCCGATGAATTGTATTTATGAAGGGTGTTGAGATAAGATTCTCAGCTACCTCATCTAAATGTATAATTTTCTTCATGTAGTCTAAATTTCAACTACGCGATTTATGTATAAAATGCATATGTGTAATAACATATTTTGTATTTAATAAAATGTCTGAATGACAAATTGATTGATGAATTATATTTAATTAGGGTGTTGAGATAGGATTCTCAACTACCTTATCAATATTTATAGTTCCCTTCATGTAATCTAAATTGCTACTATGTGATTTATGGATGAAATGTATATGTAGGATGACATGTTCAATGTGTTTGTTAAAATGCTCAGATGGGATTTATATTTGAATTGTTTGTTGAATGTTGTTATGACTATCACATGTAACCATATGCTACATTTGAGTATGGTTAGGACTACTACCTGTTTAGGCAATCGATAATGGTTCTCGACTGAGTGGCCGAACTGGTTTCGCCACATTGGATACGTTCGATGAATCCGATCCGTACGGTGGTTTTCGATGGTGGTTAGGCCACATGGAATGCTTATGCGCTCCTTGTCGACTATTTCAGTGTACAATCATACCAATCGAACTTGTCAAATAACTCGATTGGCCTATTATGTGTTTACTATGTATGGACGCTACTGCTTGAATCTAAGGTACCACTTACCAATCAAAACCCGTTTCAACTATGGTACCATGATCCGTTAAGACTCATGAGTAGGGTATGGTGGTATGGGATACTGTGATTAAGTTGTCAGCCTATGCTGGGGTGACGAGCCTCCCCGTTGTGACCAGTGAGCATACCAAACTCGTGAGCCAAATATAGTGGTATGGGACACTGTATTCGAACTGTCGGCCTACCCCAACATAGCCTAGTTGTCATAGCCCAGACCCAATAATCTTATAATATTGCTATATTTACTAGATCTGGCACGTGACAAACCGAACTCCGGGATTGGTACCTAATGCTCACACACTAAGCCTCAATCTCGGCTTTCGACAAGGTAATGTAAAAGATAAATCTCACCATTCATTTTTCACAAAAGAGACATCAGAGATAAGATAATTAACATCTGCAACCAAGTAAACTAGGTACTATAAAATTTTAAAAGTATAACATCTGTCTGCTCGATACATATATACATCATGTACAATTCAAAATTTTCAAAAATCAAATTAGTTCCCTTGTCTTGGCACCTAACTCGTAGTCACTACTTGATTTTCTTCTTTGGATCCTTTACCTGAGTGGTTAAAAGACAAGTAAGACTTATAACTTTAACAAGTACAAATTCCTCATGGTAAGTATGCGAGATAAGTTAACATAAGAGATATAATTGACAAATGCAAGGTCCTCATGATAAGTATGGAAGATAAGTTAACATAAAAAAATATAATGAAAGAACTGCCAAAAGTAATAAACTGTATAAAGCGATGTCTTAATGAATGATGGAGTGTGATCATCTATGAAATGAATGAATTAATAGTATGCTAATTGTAGAAACACTTGTCAAGAAGCGTATGCTATAACTTTGTCATGTTACATCAGCACACAACCCAATCCAACCCGTGAGGCATCTATGTATACTACGAACCCTTCATTTCCAGATGGCAAGGTGAGAACTAGTGCCACTGTCAACTTATCTTTCAACTCTACAAATGCCTTCTCGTAGGCTTCACTCCAATCAAAAGGTGCTCCTTTACGGGTTGGTCATGTCAGAGGTGCCGCTATACGATAAAACCCTTGAATAAACCGTCTCTAGTATCCCGCTAGACCCAGAAAGCTTTGAATTTTTATGACATTAGTGGGTTGCTGCCACTTAAGCACGACCTCAACTTTAGCCAGATCTATGGCCACTCCTTCTCTAGTAATGACGTGGCCAAGAAACTTCACTTCTTCCTACCAAAATTCACACTTCTCCAATTTGGCATATAACTGATGATTACGAAGTTTCTGTAGAGCAGTGCGTAGATGATGCTCATGCTCCTCCCGGGTATGCGAATATATCAAAATATCATCTATGAATACTACCACGAACTAGTCGAGATAAGGGTGAAATACCTCATTCATCAATTGCATAAATACGGCCGGGGCGTTTGTCAGTCCGAAGGACATGACTAGGAGCTCGAAGTGGCCATATCTGGTGTGAAAAGTTGTCTTAGGGATGTTCTCCTCTTGAACTCATACTTGATGGTATCCATAACGTAGATCGATCTTCGAGAAGAACTGTGCCTCCCTAAGCTGATCGAACAGATCATTAATCCTTGGTAATGGATACTTATTCTTTATGGTCACTTTATTTAGCTCTCTATAATCCACACAAAGTTTCAATGACCCATCCTTCTTCTTGACGAATAGGACTGGTGCTCCCTAAGAAGAACTAGTTGGGCAAATAAAGCCTAAAGCACGAAGCTCCTCCAACTGCTTCTTTAATTCTTCCAACTCCATGGGTGTCATGCGATACGACGCCTTTGAGATGGGTGCAGTACTTGGCATCAAGTCAATACAGAACTCCATTGCCCTTTGGGGAGGTAAGCCCGGGATGTCTTGAAAGACATTGAGATATTAGCATACGATTGGGATCTCCTCGATCTTCAGGGTCCTTTCATCTTCTACTAAGCAAGCCAAGGATGTCCTTGTTTGCTCTGCTGGCAGAATCCTGAATCGAAACTGTGGCTGGCCGAATATAGAGAAAGTGATTGTCTTTTCGAAATAATCTAATGATATATGATATGTGGCCATCCAATCCATACCCAAAATAACATCTAGCTTCGACATCTTCATAACAAATAAATTGGCACGTAAGATGTGATCTCCAATCATTACTAGGTAATCCTTGCAGATAAGGCTTAGGTTACAATGCTCACCTAATGGTGTGGTTACTGATAACTCTTCTACTACCCTTTCTAGCTCTAACCCCAACGTGTTTACGAGTGATGATGATATGAATGAATGAGATGTGCCTGAGTCGAATAAGGTGTGTGCAAATGATGAGAAGAGAGTAGTCATACCCTCAAGTATCGTTGCTGATGATTGAGGATTAGTTTGTTAAATAGCATATACGCAAGGTTGGGCAATCGTTACAAATCTTGCCCGTTGTTGCTGGGGCGATCTCTAGTACTGCTAAGAGTGGTCTTGACCTTAGGGTGGCTGCTGCTGCTGGCGTTGTTGAGGCTGTTGTTGAGGCCGATAATGTTAAGTCTGTTGTTGAGGATGGTATTGTTGAGTCTGGTGCTGCTGAAAAGGTCTCCGTTGGGGGTTACCATGAGGCTGCTGTCTGAAAGAATACCTATCCTTTCGCTCTAAAGAGACATCTGGTGGATTGGGGAAAGACCTGACCTAATGGCCTACTCCATCGCACCTAAAACATGTCCCTTTAAATGCTAATCCCTGCAAATCTCGCTGGGTTTCTCGAACGGCCGGTCCTTGCCTAGTAAACCTTTTCAATGGACGAAACTGCTGAGTTGTGCCTCCCCTCCTCTTATTCTTATTATCTTATCTCTAAAGCGGCTACTCACAGGTCTTGTTCATCTCTTTGAAATCTGCTTCTATGATCTTAGCTCGATCTGTCACCTCTTCAAATGTAGGGAGTCGCAAAGGTACTACCCTACTCCTCAAGCTAGGACGAAGTCCCTTCTTAAATTTACGAGCTTTCATACTAGGGGTTAAAATCAGATCTGATGAGAAATGGGATAGCTCAACAAATCTGGCCTCGTATTGGGCCACAGATAAAGCTCCTTGCTCAAGAGATATAAATTCTGACCTCATCTTTTCTCGAATACTATCAGGAAAATACTTTTGGTCGAACTTGTCGCTGAACATGCTCCAACTCTATACTATACTCGACCTAGCTTCCTTCTTAACTAACTGCCACCATAACTCTACTTCTCCCTCTAGTGTGAAGGTAGCAAGCGACACTCTCTAGGAATCAGGACACCCCATCACATATAAAATCTTGATAACCTGGGTCCTCCATCGGACGGCCTCAAACGGATCTGGCTACCCTTTAAATCGAGGGGGTTGCAAAGCCTGGAATTCCCAAATCAAAGCTGAATGCTCTAATATGGAAGATGCCTCTGCAGACCTCCTCTCTTGACGTTCCATTAGAGATTCCATGGAAGGAAGGATTTCCTGAATCGAAGTGGCATCTTGAGGAGTATCTGGTGCCTTGGCCTAGTGATCCTCAGATGGCTCATGTTTTACTTTCATTTTCATTTCAGTGGCCTTCTTAGGCACCAAGATCTACAATAGAAAATGGACGCCTTAGTTAGTTACAGCTTAAAATAGTCTATTAAGGTCAAATAACAAGGAGTGTATCTCCCTAATCTCTTATATAAGTGACTTTTTCCAAGTTCCTTAAAGGGAAACCTAGTATTTCTAAGTTGTTCAGTCAGTTTTCAAGTTTTAAAACTTTAGCTTTCTACTAAATGGTTACTTGTCCACAGGTAATCCCTTATCTCATGCTCTGATACCAACTTTGTCACAGCCCAGACCCAACAATCTTATAATATCGCTATATTTACTGGATCTGGCACGTGACAAACCAAACTCTGGGATTGGTATCTAATGCTCACACACTAAGTCACAATCTCGACTTCCGGCAAGGTAATATAAAAGATAAATCTCGCCATTCATTTTTCACAAAAGAGACATCAGAGATAAGATAATTAACATCTGCAACCAAGTAAACTAGGTACTACAAAATTTCAAAAGTACAACATCTGTCTGCGCGATACATATATACATCATGTACAATTCAAAATTTTCAAAAATCAAATTAGTTCCCTTGTCTTGGCACCTAACTCGTAGTCGCTACTTGTTTTTCTTCTATGGATCCTTTACCTGAGTGGTTAAAAGACAAGTAGGTCTTATAACTTTAACAAGTACAAAGTCCTCATGGTAAGTATGCGAGATAAGTTAACATAAGAGATATAATTGACAAAAGTAAGGTCCTCATGATAAGTATAGAAGATTAGTTAACATAAAAAAATATAATGAAAGAACTACCAAAAGTAATAAACTGTACAAAGTGATGTCTTAATGAATGAAGGAGCGTGATCATCTATGAAATGCATGAATTAACTGCATGCTAATTGTAGAAACACCTGCCAATAATCCTCTCACCACGGACTTGACCGCACTACTCCTGAACATCATCATATCGACCATGATCAATATATTGTTGGAACTTAGGATCCACCAGGGTCGATGCCCATGCACCAGACACCAGCAATCAACCTCGCTAACCACCAATGGAATTACAACCTCCATTGTATAGACTAGTAGTAGACCTCGTTCGCGCTTCTCCTCGCCGGCTGGTCAAACCGGTCCCCGTTTGCCACCTCAGCCCTAAGGGGGGTCAGACATAGCCCTTCTCGACCTGGCCTCAGTAGTGGGAGTCAAATCCATGGCCAATGTATCCACCTGGCCCAACAGTGAGGCATCCCAAGGTACCATTGGGGTTTAGGGTCTCTCAACCCAAGGGGCACATCATCCCCTACTATTTTTCATAATTCCAGTGTCCATGATTCAATATCATCATCCTTATCGTAATACGGTCAATTCGTGATGCTGTAAATAATTTGGTTGTTATTTCTCATCATATATCCTGCCATGGAATGCATAGTGATGCTAATGATAAGCAACTCAAGGATAACTAAAACTCAATGTATGCACGGTGTAAGATTGTTAAAGAGTCGCATACCTGGGTAACCAATTCCTACATGATGTTGTCAACTTGTGGCCTCGTAGCTTGGTACTTTTGACTATAAGATACTTTTCTTTTCATGTCTTAATCATGACTAATCAAATTGTAGTCCTTGTAATTTCTAAACTATGGTACTTGATTGTAATTTTAGTTATGACTCATTTTTATAAATTAACATCCCTTCTTATGTATAAATATCCTACTCACAATCTAATTGCATACTCTATGATTTAATTGTTGCATTGTATTAGGTGATTTACATGCCTAGTATAACTATTTAAGATATTATGAAATTGGGTCACAATTTCCTGTCATATAGGTTGACCTTAAGTCCAATACACAATGAAGTATTCATGGTGGGCTTATACGGGCTTTGGATTGGGCTTTGATGAGAAGAACACATAGTTATTGAGTGGTCCAAAATTTAGTTCCACCATATATGTATTATGTATATACACTTTGATCCATAGCTCAAGTGGTAAACTGGGTGAGAAATACTTCATTTCAACACTTAGGTCTGGGTTTGGATCCTTAGTGGGGGTGGCTAACAGTGAAGTGTGAATTAGTAGTGGGGTGTACTAATCAACTAAAAATTGTGTGTGTGTGCACGTGTCTGTCTATGTCTATATATAAAGATTCTATGTGGTCAAGCAAGTCTTCTCATGTGATCGAGCTGTGTGGACCTAGCATGATGCGTGCCAAGCCTCTGTCCCATTAGTTAGATGCATCGTCCCATGGTGGGCCTATGTTTTTTTTTTTTTTTTAAACATGATGCGTGCCAAGCCTCTATCCCATTAGTTAGAGGCATCGTCCCATGGTGGGCCTATGTTTTTTTTTTTTTTTTTAAAAAAAAAAAAAAACCAAGTCCATATGTGACATATGTCAGCCACACCACCCGCAAAGATGAGGGGGTCACCCTTCATTAAAACATTTTTAACCGTTTGTTGAGCCCACCAAGATGTGGTTCACTAATCCAGTCCATCCAATATGTGTGTCCTACTTGGTTGAGGGGTCAGACCAAGTTTCAGATGCATCTAAATTTCAAGTGGGCCCCAGTAAGTTCCTGTATGTGTTCTAGCATGTCTTCACATGATTTTAGATGGTGTGGGCCACCTGAGTTCCGTGTACGGCTGATTTTCGGGATATCCCAATAATTAAAGGGATCCCATTAAATGAACAGTTTTGATTTTCAACATGAATCATGGTGGAGCCTGTGGTGGGTCCCACATACCCTGCCTTCTACAAAGTAACAGGATGCTGGTTGCTGCAACGTCCTCTGGACGCTAACAGCAACCAACATCTAGTGTTATTTTATTTTAATTTTATTTTTCTAGTTTTTGATAGGTGGAGCCCATATCATGATGATCCACTCTATCCATTTAATTCTTTAAGTGGTGGGGAGCCTAAAGAGTCCAATATTCGATTGTTTGGACAAATAGAGATATCACTGCAGGCTGTAACAGTTTTGATAGTGAAATTCCATTATTACCACTGTTTTCAATGGTGTGGCCTACTAGAGATTTGGATTAGCTTCATCTTTTGGCTCAAGGGTTAAACTGAGCTAGAAAATTGAATGGGCGGTGGGGATTAAATACATACATCATGGGAGGTGTTATAGTGAGCCTCACATCCATTTGTAAGAAAGGGGGCATCTCTCTTTCTCTCTGAACAATGTCTAAAAAGGACGTCCTCTCTCTCTCTGTATATGTGTGGGTTTCCAACGGTGTCCATTGGTCCAACGGTGTCCGCTGGTGGACATCCAATCACTATTGTTTCAACAGTGCGTCCCACCCATACTTAGATCTGATCATCTTTGGACTCATGTTCTAAAATGTAACGCCCTGTATTTTCCAGTACTCGAGTGTTACCATTTAATTTAATTTAATATAAATAAAATAAAATAATACGACCTAAATATATACTATGGAATATTATTTTTATATTTAAAGTCTCGTATTAAAATGAATGTAACTATAATCCATGTTATATGTGTATACTTACAACAACATTAATATAAATTACTAACTATAGAATCCGTGATATATAAAAATGAAATGTACTGGAAAAATTTAGTGACTTATATAAAATTTAAAGCCTAACACATAAATGACCATACAAATAATATACAAATGATATATACATCAATCTCTGCTTACTAATATTCATATAATTTATATATATATTAATAATTTGTTATAATATAATTATATATATGACAAATATATAAAAGAAATAAATGATAGTAAATGTTGAACTAACCTTAATAAAAATCATAGAACGGGTGGCCCCAACCACCTAAATAAATTCTTAAGCATCCTTAACCGTTGATGATCGATTTAGAATCAATCTGACCGTCGGATTCTCACTATAGACGTTTAAAATTATTGATCATAGTTTACGGCCCACCAAAGCTTTGGATCCACCCCATCCTTGGCCAAGAGCCCTTAGATGAACCATACATTCGAATAGACGAAGTGGATTTATCATAACCATCACGGTGGGCCCCACCTGGTGGGGTGCACGTGCACAGCAGTGGCACACCCGCGGTGCACCGTAACACCTGGAGCGGTCAGAAGCTGCTGACCTGTTGCCTCTCTAAAAAGAGAGATTTCTCTCTCTGTCTGCGTTTAGCCAGTGAATGGACACCGTCCATTTCTTTCAACCGTGGCCCACCAGAGGGGCCCATATTCATGATCTGATCCGTCCATCTGGTGCGAATGGTCCCTCTAACAAAACCCCACCTGTCTCACGCCTGGAAGTACGTGTGCATGCGTATGGTTCTTGACACAAACAGATCTTACAAACACATGTTTCCAAAAATAAAAACTGTTTTCCGTGCGCCAGCTAGGCGATCCGCGTGCTTGCTTCCCTTTGCATCTCCACCGTTCAAAATGGGAAAATCTCAGCCATCCAGACCTGGTTTCCACCTCAGCAAAATAAAACCACCCCCAGTTTTACTAAAACCAGCCATAACAGCACATGGTTTCTACCAGACCTCATCCGAGCCCTTTGCTTACCATCCAACGGTCCAGAAGAATTAGGGCAAACCATAAGAATGGGAGGGAACGAGCAAACACCTCCTCATTCGTTCCTTGCAGCCACACCCAAAAATCTTCCATTTTCTTCATTCCTTTAAAACCACCAAGCAAACCTTCTTCAGGCTCTGTTTTCTCCATCCTAGAAGTTTCCTAGGACTGGTCATGACCCTTCAGAAGCTCCGTTTTAGAGAAATATCAGTTGGGTCCAGATCTGCCATTAATGGCGATCATCTTCCTCGGCAATCCATGATCACGAATCTGCTGCTAAAGGCATTTTGGGTGCAGTAGGAAAATAAAGAAGGGAAATGGAAGAAGAAAGGGAAGTGAATGAGAGAGAGGACGAGGGGAAAAGAGAAGAAAGAAGAATACAAAAAAGGAGATGGAGTGGTGCGGCTGTTACACCGCACCTCCATGACCAGCTCAAACTGAGCTAAGTTCTGGCCGAGTCAGGCCAAGGTTGGCCCCAGTGTTGGACGTTTTTGGCAGGAAAGACTCCATAGGAAGGGGTGAGGAGAAGAAAGGAAAGAGAGAACGAAAAGGAAAGGAAAATTGGAGTAAGAAGATGCGGCTGTTGTGCGGTTGTTGCTCCACCTGCGACTCAGGCAGAGTCTGAGCAGGCTGCTTGACTCGCTGATGGTTGGGTCTAGTTCACCCAGGGTAGAGAGCAAGAGAAATCAGGGAGAAGAGAAAGAAGAAGCATCTAAGGAAAGAAAAATGTGAGAGAAGAAGAGAGAGTGGGGCTGAGTGCAGCCCTTGCACTCGCTAGGCCGAGATAGGGCTGAGTTGGGCTTGTTCCATTCATGATTGGGGCCATCGCCAAATCGAGTTGGGAATTGAGTCAGGGGTCCTCCAGCACTTGGAAAGAAGAAGTGAAAGAGAGAGGAGACGGGCCTGAGTTTTGGGCTGACTCGTTACCTAGTCAACTGGGTTGAGTTCGGCCTGAGTGGACCGTTTTAGTTAGGTTGGGTCTGGTTTAACCCAGCCAGCTTGCTGGACCTCAGATTTTAAAGGAAGAAGGGTGAGAGAAAGGTGGCATGAGAGAGGAGAAGAGGTGTTGGTGGTTGTGCTTGAGCTGAGTCAACTCGACTCGAACCGAGTCGACTGAGGTTAGTCTACATTTTCTCCCCATCCTATTTTTGATTCGATGTACTAATGTCAATTATTACCGTTGTTATTATTAGGATAATTAATATTGGCAAAGATTAGCCATTAGTGGATCATTATGCTAAACAAGTTTTTATAAACAAAAATGTAATTATTAAATAGTAGTATCTTATTTATCATTCTTAAATATTCATCTTGGATAGTTAGTGGTGTCACCATAATAATTATTTTGCTACATTAACTAGTATTAATAGTAATACTAATGTTAACAATTATTTTTTAGTTATTAAATTAACATTGTTACCATTTCTATCATTATTAGGATTGTTAAATATTATGATGTATAACCATTAGTAAATTATCTATTCTAATGAAAGTATTACATACAAGAAATTTAAAATGATATCATTATTAAATGCTAATGTATCGTTTTAATTAATATATCGTAATATAACACTAATAAATATTTTATAATTATTAAATCAACATTCTTAAGCTATTACACATTAACTACAATTCAAACCCTAGAGTGATGGCTACAACTAAGCTCTAGGATAAAACCCTAATTCTACTTTAAAAACCCTAAAAATAAGAAATTCAAACCGTAGATTACATTGGTCTTAACCCTAGATACTTGGCAGAACATCAATCTCATGTACAACTTCATAATTCGTGGTAGGATTCAATTCTAAAGGCGCAAGCACTTAGCAACTCTAGAAGGTGATTCAAAATATAAGGTGATGATTCTTTCCCTTGAGCTTTCCATCTTCTCATTAGCTTAAGTTATAGTTTTTATTTAAATTAATCTCCCTTTATAATCACATGTGTTAACTGGTAAAAATTGAATTGATGTATTACATGCTTTATGATTATCCTGTATAATTGCTCATGCTTGTGGATTTCCTTTTGTGGATTGCTTATGGAACTTAAACTGGTACATTAGTGGAAAATTCTCACATATGAATGTACACCAATACTTGGGATGTAACTTGACTAGTTGTGATCATAACGGACCTTCGACCTGGTGGTTATTGAGTGGTGGTCTAGATGGATCATTGTTGTGGGCCTACCATCCAGGGTTGTTGTGTCTAATGGTTTTCAAGGATGGTCTTTTATCACATGGTTTTGATACTTGCTCTATGTGGCCTACTTTGATATCGCCCTATGTGGCTTTATTCTATTATTTTTCCTATATGGATTGGATGTCTTATGTGGTACAACCATGTGATGGTAAGCCCCATATACTATAATATGATTGGCCACTAGTCGATGGGTTTCCATTAAACATCCTAAGGTGGTAGTCTCATGGGCTGGGGATGGTGGAATGAGACACTATGCCCAAGCCGTTGGCCTACGCTAGGTCACAAGCTCCCCGTAGTGACCGTGAGCTTATTTAAATGGCTGAGTGTAATCGGATTGGCTAATCATGCATACATGGCATAGATCAGCATCTATTGCTATCGTACGTGGGGTATGTATTATTTTCGACTGGATGATTTTTCCAGGTTCGATGATTGCATGGGCGGTGGCCCTGTCTGCACGGATAAACATCCGCGGGGCATAAACGCATTGCATGGGCGGCGGCCCTGTCCATATAGATGAGCATCCCCGGGGCGTGAACGCATTGCATGGGCGGCGGCCCTGTCCGCACGGATGAGCATCCCCGGGGCGTGAACGCATTCCATACATCCATGCATCTAATAAGACTACATTTACTCTGTTTTGGTTCTCTGAATGTGTTATACTATTTCTTACCTAATGCGAAGGTGTATAATCTTGAGGGGAATTCACACTAAGTTGGCCACTCATCCATCAAATATATAACCGTACAGGTAGCACAGGTGGCCTTGATGATGTTCACCTTCATATACATTGGTGAGGAGCAGGCTATGGTTAACAAGGGTGCATGATTATATTTGTTAAGGGCTACTACAGGATTTCACAGTTCCAGATTATTGTAAATTTACTTGTTTCACATGTAATGTTATTTCATTTTGTATTCGTAAGAATGGAAATATTGGTTTGTATATGTCATTATGGGCACTTTCTTGTATATTCTAAATGAGATTTGAAATCTTCCTTTATGCTGATTTGTCCACTTTACACTCATCTGCTTACTCTGTTAAAAGAAAATTATTATATCTAACCATCCTTTAAGGTTAACACTCGGATTTTTGGCACACGGGTCATGTACTCGGGTCCTGAAAAGTCGGGGCGTTACATAAAATGAATTGGGAAAATGGATGGCAGGTGTGGATCCAATACATCTGTTTTGGTGTGGCCTGCTGTGGGCTCACACTTTTCATTTGTCTCCATGGTACAGTGGCAGTGATGTTGGATGCTGATGGTCATTATACATACATATATACACACACAATAGGTGTGGCGTGAGCAGGCCAGTGAGGAATATGCAGGATGGGTTTTTTTTTTTGTTTTAAATAAAAATCATGTGGGCCGTTGGGTGACCATGTAGACAGGTTGGATGGCTGTTAGACATTAAGGTGGGGCCACGGTTAGTGGGTCCCATACAAACTCCAAATCAGGTTGATATTTGTGTTCGTCCATCATCTAACCCATTAACTGCTACAAATGGTCTCCATGATGTGTGGTCTTCAAAATAGGGCCCACATCAATGAGCCCTACACCTACATCATATAGAGGGAAAGAAAGGAATCAAGGAGAAGGGAACTTGAGGGTGTTGTACTCTCCTTGATGAACTTGATGGACGGTTGAGATGGATGGAAGGGATGAAATCGATGGTTGAGATGGATGGAAGAGATGGAATTGATGGCCCACCAAGATCACTCCTCTCTCTCTCTCTCTAGTTATAGAAAAATGGTGAAAAGGCTATGGGTAGAGGGGTTTATGTAGAGAAATGGATAAGAATATGGTTAGGCTAAGCTAATGTGATTAATCTTAGCTTAGGCTAAGATTATGGTAATTTGTACATGATTAAGAATTAATGTGGATTAAAGGGGCATGGGATGACATGGTGTGATGATGTCATGCATGAGAGAGGGTATGGAGAAGGGTCGACTTTAGGGTGTACATGAGAGAGGGAGGAGTATGGGTGTGTGACATCGCACACATGGGTAGAGATTCTCTCACCCATTTGTGGTATGGTACATGTGTGGGAGCATGTGTTGTGCACATGTTATATGGCGTCATGCGCACATGAGACACTGACGATTCTTTGTGGTGTATCTCACTAATGGAGTGTCGCACAGAAGCATGGGTGGTACCTCCGCGATCGCGGAAATGTAGCGGTCGATATGGAATAGGTTTCGAAGTCTTGGGGTTTCGGTCAATTGGGTGTGTACTATGCATGGCCAATCTAGGTTTGGTCAAAAGCATCGATCATCGTACACATAAGCATAGAAAATGATATGGAATGGTCAGGGTGGCCATCATGGTATCGATTTCAGTTATTTATGGTTGCATTATAACAGGTGAACTATAAGGTGTTCTTTTGAGTATTTTAAATTGTACATGTAGGTATTATCGAGTTTTATTTTGGAAGGTGACTCTTACCTACTAACCAGTTGGTTGTACTTATAGGATGGATCGAGGGTTATATTAGTTGTGGTCCCTAGTCGGGTTGGTAACGAGCATTTAAAAATTGACTTCCAGTTGGTAGGGCATTGGTGGTGCGACCTCGAGTACAAAATAGGCCTACACTGACAGTAACAAGCCTTTCATTGCGACTTAGAGTGTAAACTCTTGAACTTGGCTATCATATGTGATTAACTAGGATTGAAGACCCTGGATGAATCATTGTTTGGGTAAATGGTATAAAGGGACGTATCTTAGCTTTCCAAACATGTTGTTTGAATAGGTCTAATTAAGAACTCGGCTAACACACACATGCACTGCATTGCATGTGCCTTTGGCGATGAAGTTGAGCACAATGGGAGTGTTGTATGCGCAACTGTGAGAGGATGTCGTTGAGGGAGTGCAGGCGAGGACATACATCATTATAACATATCATCCCTATATTAACAAGAGTACCTAGGACATGATTGTTGTACTGCTTTATCATTACTGCTTGGCTAAATTGATAACATGTTAACTTTTACTTTATAATTCCACTGAAGTAGTTACTCATTCCTACTTGAGATGGTGTTTTAAACACCACCTAGATTCTAGTTTAGATGTAGGTGATGATGAGGTCTATATAGCAAAGTTGGACTTCGTAGGCGAGGAGGAAGAGTCTCCTATGTTCAACTATTGGGCAGATTTATGTAGATCTCATACCGATGCGCAGGGACTACATGGATACTTATTTAGTTGAACACATTTACTTCCCGCATTTTATATGGTTAGAAAAAACATATGTATATTTAGCCCAGTTTCATACTCATACTCCGAAATTTGTGAAACATTTTCATAATTAAATGCATATATTTCAGTCTTCTGTTTGTCAAATTACATTAACTTTGGACTGTGATATGCTGTTTTAGTATAATCTCACTCATGTTTAATGCAATCATATGGAGAATATTTAAATATCATTATCTATGTTGCATAAGTGATGCATTGGAACTCGGGAGTTAAGCTTTGCTCGACCCCCGATTTTTGGGGTGTTATAATGTGTGTACACCAATTGTTCACAAATAGCTACACAACTACTCACTCCCAATATCCACACCCACGGGATATTGGCTTTCACTAAGAAAGAAGGTTTTCCAAGGTTCACCTTAAAACCTTTACAGATGTGTTTTTCAATTGCCTTACACAATCAAAAACCCCACACTAAGATTTTCCTAGCTGATCTCAATCAAGACCACAAATAGAGATTTTCCTGGCTAAATCTCACAAACCAAAAATAAAGAAAATTGAAATACAATACTTATATGAAGAATGATCATCGATGTAGCCAGTAGAACTACTTCTTTGTAGATGAGGATGTTCAAAGTTGAATCTCACAAGTGAAGGGGTTTTAGGTTTATATGAGTTTTAAATTAAATCCAATGTTTGGCTACTTGGATTCAATTTCTTGGATCTCAAAAAGGGGTTAAAGTAATATCCCCTTTTAAATCAAATATAATGGAATTAAGAAATTAAGAAGTTAAGAAACTAAAAAGCTATTAAAATCAATTTTAAATACCTCACAATAGCTTCACAATAGTGGGGATTTATCTCTCAGAGTGATGGCTTGAATTGGCTTGCAATGTATGAAAAAATCTAAGAAATGTCCTCTACTTGTAGGTTATAATTCGGTTCCCTCGATTGGTTTAAGGTTCGGCTCGACTGGTCCTGTCAAAACCAATTTTCAAATTTTTTAGCGTGATCGGATAAAGTAGGCCCTTAACTGGTAGAGTGGCTCACTCGACTGGTCGAGCACAACGCTTAACTGGTCGGGTGAATAAAAATTACGTTGCTGGAGTTTTAATCGAGTCCTGCTTGACTGGTCGAGACAGACTCCACAATCGGTCGAGTAGGGTACTCGACTGGTCAAAGAACAAACAACCTTATTCGATTTTATGAGTAAAATTTGGACTATTCGGGCCAGTGCCTGGACTAGCCGAACCTAGACTTGGACTAGTCGAAGCAAAGCCTAAAACAAGTACTATGACCCAAATTAAACATGTAATGTTAATGACCTAATCTTAAGGTCTTTCTAGAGTCATGTATATCTTAAATGTGAGTATTAAAATTGAAACAATGGTCACTTTGGTAGATAGGATACTTTGAAGCACATGAAGATTCACCTTGTATACTTGAGCTTGTATCTCAAACTTGTGTCTTTAGCATGTAACTTAAGACTTAAGCTTGATCTTGAGCTTTAAGCATGAAGTTGATCTTGAACTTAAGCTTGAGCAAGTAATGCACTAGAACTTAAGCTTTAGATAGTGCACTTGGACTCGAGTACTTGGACTTGGCGAACTTCAACTTGTTCTCATAGTTGAACATGCATAATTATAGCACACTAAATGTCGATGTAAATAACATGAGGATCATCCTCGAATGAAGGTGAACTTTCCATTTATTTGAACTTGAAGATGAACATTCCATCTATCAAAACAAGTTAAACATTCCAAAGTGTTTTGCCACAACAAAATTTGACAATGTAGGGTGCTAGATTTACAGCACAACACCTACAGATCGATCGGATCGAATTATCCCTCGGTTAGACCGAATTATCTCCTTTCAGTGTTGGAGCTTTTAGTGCACTTTCGTTTGCAACAAATCCTTCCTTCAATCAGACTGAACTTAGGTTCTGTCAGACTAAACTGTCCTGTTTTCTACTACGGATTAAGCAGTCTTCTCTAGTCTTTCCATCCCTTGCCTTGGTGATTCTTGAGCATTAAATCCATGCTTTTGACATTCTTTTCAATTTAAGCTCTCAAATGTACCTCACAATACAAGCATGTATAAAAAATACCAATTAAACATTATCATGTTCATAAAACCAAGATATAAACAGGAAAAAATATGCAATATTTGACACTTAACATACTGCCTAACCAACATTTTACTAATCCCGAGCAAAACATGCATGTCGTAATCTTTAATTCTCAAGGTTCAAACCTCTTCCAGAAAATAATCTTTTGTATAAACAAGTATGAATGAATATAATTCAAAGAATCGAGAGTGAATTTTTGAATACCTAGAGCTGAATCCAGTGAGTAATGAATCAAATAGGTTCTTCAATAATAACTTAAGAGCATAAATCCATACATCAAGTTTTTCTAATGTGCTCAGTGAATTCCAACTCATTTTTCATAAAAATACTATCATTTCATAATGTTAGCCATGCTCATCATCTTAAGATTAATTGAATACTCAAGTGCTGATGCTGAACTTATCCCCCTTTCCTTCTTTTTTCAGTTTTTGATTGTAACATCCCGAACTTTCAATACTCGACTATTAAAAGTTTTCGAGTGTTACTAAAGCATTTAACCTATCATGTATATGTGTACGACACCAATCTAGCTAACCTAACCTTACATCTACTTCCCAGTGCGAATCTGACCATTGGGAATGGTCTCCATTCACAGATCAAGCCATCTGACTGTTGATTTTAAGACAAGACCATCCATCATGTGATTTGATGTATGTACCTTCCCTTGAATGAATTGGCGAATAGCTCCCTATCCGTAATGATTTATATGTGACTCTGTTGTAAGAATTGCTTAGAAAGGAACATATAATGTCATGCCCTAAACTTGGAAAGTGGGCTCAAAAAATTTCCGATCGACGAATCCGGCGCCGACAACCTCGTAGTGCCCCATTCTCGGCTCCCGACACTCATATGCAAGATTCTGATCCTAGGATCCGATAAAGATGATTTTCAGGATAATTTTTTTTTTGTAATGAAGCATAACCTTGTAATGAAGCATAACCAAGTCACGAAACAACATCACCACATATCCACTATATCAAAAACTTTAAGTACAATGCGGAAAGGGAGATACATGGTGACCAAAATGCTCCAAAATAATCTGATGAGCGCTCCTGCCTCAACGCTGCTGTCATCTAACGTCACTTGCATGTAACGGTCATACATAAGCTTACAAAAGCTTAGAGGGTGGTGTAAGTGTGTGCGTAAGACAAATGCAGAAATATGCTGGTAAGTCCATGAACACTATCAGCCATACCAAGGCTATGCGATGCAAGACATGAATGCTATCAGCCATACCAAGGCCATGTGATGCCAGGCCTACGCAGATCAATGTCATATGCGAGATGCAATACAAGCATGCTAGTCCACATCAAGTACATATATCAATACAGTTTCCTTTTAGGATACCACCAGGGTTTAGTACACTCCACACTGACTGCGGCCTCCCTAGCCGCACAGCCCAGCGAGTGGAAGAGACCACATTATCCGCCTAACCAGTAGTTTGTCAATACCTACCCATCTCATCGATAGTGAACTCATTTACGAACTGGTCAAACTTAGCCTAGCTTACAACCCCCTCACTCGGGCAGATAAGGCCACACCCCCTTTCAACTAACCACGACATAGTGAGAGACGTGGCTTACTGATATTTGACACTGTGTTCATGTATCCACTCGGTCTAGACATTGGAATATCTCCTAGTACCAAAAAAGTTCTGAGATTTTCACCCAAAGACATCTTATGTGCTCACAGTGTTAGAGCCAATATTTCCTATATCCAATCCGACCATCCACGATGTGCCTGTGGAGGCCACGACCTTGATGTCGCTAGGGCATACAATGATTATGTCACACATATGTGAAATGCATGAGTCACACCATCAGCCATGCAACAATCTTACACATACCATGCGCTCATGTGGGTAACTCCTATCAGTGAGTCCCATAAATAATTTGCTCAATGACATATGCTATGATTAGTCACTACTAACATCAAGCATACATATGATGCATATGAGCATAAGTTATGGAATTATACTAAGCATGTTATATGGTGATGAACTATCCTCACAATGAAGATGGGACTAAACGGCATACACATAACAAGTATGAGCCTATGAATGGGCCCTAGGGAGAGTTACAAATGCGGACATTTAACCAACATTTATTCTTACAATGTGGACCTCAAACCCTCATTGCTCCCAAGGTATAGCCCGCCATAAACATCATTACATAAACCATGGTGGAATCACACATTGTAATAGACCTTACATACATCCCATTGGGGCTAAACCCATACGCCTCAAATACATCAAATGGGCCGCATCACATGGGCCTCATATATTTCAAGGTGGCCTCAACAACGGGCCTCATACACATTAAGGTGAGCCTCAACAACAAGCCTCATATATCACATCGGGCCTTATCAAATGGGCTGAATCAAATGGGCTAAGTTGAATAGGCCGAGTTGAATGGGCTAAGTCGAATGGACCGAGTCCAACTCATCTATTTTTCGAAATCAATATATATATATATATATATATATATATATATATATATATATATATATATCATATCAAAAGATCAACTGGACTATACCATATCAACTGTAGTGATAATGATTTCCATGATTAAATTCCATTGGGCCCCACCATAGGGTTTATTTCCCATCCAGCCTATTCATAAGGTCACAAAAACCTTGATTTAGAGGAAAAACAAATATCATATAGGTCCAAACTTGGTGGCCCAATGGATTTAATGGTGGACATTCAAACCCACTGTTTTCTATAATGTGGTCCACTTGATCCTAGATCTGTATTATTTCTTCTTATCACAAGCCTTAAAATTATCTTTTAAAATGGTTGGATGGTTTGGATGCAACACATGCATCATGATGGGTCCCATAGAGATGGACGACATAGATATAGCACATACCTCGTGTGTGGGGCCCATATGGTTTGGGACGTCAATACAACAACTATTATGCTACTTTATACATACACCAGCCCATCCTCTTGCAAGTGAGTCCCACTTGGGCCCACCATAATGTTTATCTTCCATCCAATCTGTTAATAAGGTCACATAGACCCGAATAAAGAGGAAAAACAAATTTCATAATGATCCAAAACTTTGGTGAAATCCCAAGGGGTTTCAATGGCAACCCTTCAATCCTATTACATCGTATGACGTGGACCACATGAGCTCTATGTATGGCTCAACTTCTGGGGGAGGGGGGGCATCCAATGCACGGTATTGATGTTCATCACACAGCATGCTGGGGCCTACTGTTGGGACCCACGATCCCTACCTCTGTAGTACACAACAGCGCAAGACGCTGCTGCAGTGTCCTCTGGACTACAACAACAGCTCCTTCTGCTTTGTATTTTTTATGAATATGTATGGTTTTTCCTAGGTGGGGCCCTCATCAGGTGGATCCACTCCACCCATTGGATTTTATGGCCCAAGACAGTCCAAATGAGCCCAATATGCAACATGTTTTGGTATATAAAAAATTTAAAGTGGTCCCTAATAGATTTGAACGGTAGAAATCACTGTTTCCTATGCTATGGCCCGCCAGAAATTCGGATTAGCTTCATTTTTTGGCTCAACGCCTCAAATGAGTTGGGAAATAGGATGGACAACGTGGATTAAATCCATACATCAAGGTGGGGCCTGCATGGGCGGCCTACCCAAAAACCTTAAATCAAGCTGATATTTTTGTTTTATCGCTCTATACACCACACTGCCCATTCACACTTTACTATGTAACCATGTCCAGCATCCCTGGACGCTGGATGCTTTGCATACAACACAAATTTAAGGCGGGCCCCACCTACAGACGTGCTGCCCAGGTGGGCCGCCAAATGGCTGGATGGTGTGCATAAGACACACATCAAGGTGGGGTCCATCTGAGTGGGCCACACAGCCACATCATCACATAAAAAAATGAAAAAGAGAGGGAGAGAGAGAGCGAAAGAGAGACACATGCGATGGAGGGACCCCGACACTATGGGCCCTCCCTTCCATGCATATAACATTCATCATGTAGGTCCCTTTACATGTGGGCCCACCAAATCAAAATCAATGGTGGAGATTCCTTCTCCACCAAAATGGAAGGTCTAGATGACCATCATTCAACTAAGAAAGTAACATCATGATGGGTCCATGGAGATTGGCCCCATTATGGAATGATATAAGAATCATAGTGGGCCATCGACCACATCTAGGGTCCAAAGTGGTATCCATGCCATCAACCGGTTGGCTCCACTTGGCCCATCATCAAAAGAATGAAATCTAGGCCTATAGAACACCCACTGTTCGATCTTCTTTGTCCGATGGAACACTGAACTCCTTGTGTCTCACGTTGATGGAAGATGATGAGAAATGAATGGCTAAGATGATGGATCTTAGGATAGGAAGTGGGCCACACACAACACACCTTTATCTCTTGGAAGTGCTTAGACGAGCACTTCTTCGTTGCTTGGAAAATGTGAAGAGAAAAAGAGAGAGAGAGAGAGAGAGAGAGAGAGAGAGAGAGAGAGAGAGAGAGAGAGAGAGAGAGAGAATGATGGTTGTAAGAGTGAGCTGATGGTTGTGAGAGATGGATTTGAACTAATAGGTGTACTTGAATTGAGAGTTGACTTAGGGTAGGTTGCTTAACTTGGGGAGAAAGAAGCATAGGTTGTGTCCTTTAATTGATTGATTCATTGATTGATTGATGGGATGGGTTGTAGAGATTCTCTTGGGTTCGCAAATGCGTGGTGGTTCTTCGAGATAAACATCGAACCATACACCTGGCTAGGGTATTAGATCGGTGTGCAAGACGCGACGTTGGAACCACGGTGACAGTGTGGTTGTAATGGTATAAGTTTCGGATTAAGCCAACTTAAATCTACGGAATATGACTTAAGGTTGCACGCAAACATCAATTATAGGTCGCAAGTTGCCAAAATTCAACGGAAATGATCGTGGGAGTACACGGAACTTTAATGTCTCGAAAAAATCCATTCAAAAATCCGAGTACCACCTCAGGTAAAAATCGATATGGATCAACTTATGTAGAAATTAGGCAAAAATTAATTAAGTATTAAATTAAATTAATTAGTATATTAGCTTGAACCACTTTCTATAGGAACTGCAAGACCCAAAACTAGTAGAATCGCTAACTCTACATTACCTAAAAACTTAGGAGAAATCTCTAAACCCAGTTGCTCTCGGGAGCACATTGAAACTCCGTATCAGACCAGGACCGCACGTCAGAAGTCTGACTACTGTGAAACTATAAGGTTATGACCACCTTACTGGGCTTGACAACCATCACAGGAATCGAGCCCGAATAGTATTCAGAAATGCACAACTAGGCCTTGAGTAAAGTGTGTGAGAAACGCGAATATCTTTAGAAAATGAACTCAAACTTAAGTGATTTGGACTGTTCACTTGTAGGCCAAATCTAAGGTTTTAAACCATCAGATTCTGACCCAACTACATCCTTGGATGAGGAAAATTTTCCTACACATGACAGTGTGCTTGTGGCCTTGATCAAGTGACGATGACAGTTGAACTGAAACTGGTCCTCGATAGTTGATATACAAATCCAATCGAACTGAAATCTTAACCTTACATAGATCCATTGTCAGAGAACTTTATCTGTACTGTATGCAGGTAATGGACCTTTAGATGAGCTTTGTTGGCCTGAAACAGATATTTTTTTGCTATAACCTAAGTATTCCATCTCCCTAGGACCATTTGAACCAGTTCTGGGCCTATATAAAGCCCTAAACCCACCCCTCTCTCATTCCATGTGAATTTTCCTAACCCTAGGAGAGAGAAGAAAGAAAGGAGTGAAGGGAAGTGTGAGAGATATGTGTTTTATTGTTGGGATTCACTCCCACCACTCCACGTGCCGAATCATCTCTCCCGTGTTGCTACACCGTCAAATCCAAATTCATTTTTAGGTAAGAAATCCAAACCCTAACCTGTTTCAGGAATCCAAATAGAGGAAACGGTGAAATAGCTAACCTATTTCATGATTTGGGTAGCCGTTTGTCGTAGACAAGGACGTAGTGTACAAACTGAGTTCGTAATCGAGCGTACTGATGAAATGTACAGACTATAAACATTTAGGTTATGGTTTTTAAGGCTTTCAATGTCATTTAATGATTTATGACTGACTTGATTGTAGTCACATGTGCTTAGATGTGATATTTTTCATGTATTACACATATATATGAACTATGTTGAATATAATGCATTCCTTGTGTTTGTTGAAATGTTTAAATGAATATGGAATTATAATTTGTGCTTGCCATGATTTTTGATTGAGAATACATTATTGTTGTATGTGTGACAACTCCTTTGTGAAAGAATTTTCTATAATACATGTTATAACTAATTTATTACATGTATGTTGATATATGTAGTCTAAGTATTTGATAAAATGTCTGAATTAGAAAAGTTACTTGTTGAAATGTATTTAATAAGGGCGTTGAGATAAGATTCTCAATTACAATATCTATAGTTACTGTTTCTTTCTTGTAACCTATCTCACTATTACTTGCTTTATGGATGAAATGCTTATATATGATAACATGTGCACTATGTGTTTGTTAAAATGCACGAATGAGATTTATCTTTGAATTGGTTATCACATGTTGTTTTAACTATCACATATGTTTATTGTGTTTGAGTATGATTGGGAGTAACACGTAGTCCAGGCAATCTACAACGGTTTACGATCAGTGGCCGAACTAGTTTCACCACAACGGATACGTTTGATGAATCCCAGTTGTACGATGATTATCGACAGTGGTTAGGCCACGAGGAGTGCGTAAGCACTCTATGTCGATTAATTCAACGTGCGCTCATACTAATCGAGCTTGTCAAGTAACCCGATTGGCCTAATGTATGTTCACCATATATGGACGCTACTGTTTGAATCTAAGGTACCTCTTACCAATGAAAAACCCATTTAACCTTGGTACGATGATCTGCTAAGACTCATAAGCCAAGCATGATGGTATGGGACACTATGGTTGAGCTATCGGCCATGCTGGGGTGACGAGACTCCCCGCTGTGACCAATGAGCAACCCAAACTCATGAGTCAAATACGGAGGTATGGGACACTGTATTCGAGTTGTCAACCTACACTAAGGTGACAAGCCTTTCCGTAGTGATCCCGAGTATAAACTAGGCCCACGCTGAGGTGACAAGCCTCTCCTTAGTGACCTGAACTTACCTATCCACTGCTTTTCAATTAGGGGTGATGTTGCCCTATAACTTACCCATCGTATGTGATTAACTGAGATTAACGACCCCAGATGAATTATTATTTGGGTAAATGATATAAAAGGAGGTACCTTAGCTTCCCAAATCTACTGTATGAATAAGCCTAATTAAATATTGACTAACATGACCATGCATTGCATTGCATGTGATTTGGCGAGGAAGCGCACGTGTCCGGAGTGGTGCATGCGCGATCATGAGATGATATCACTGAGGGAGTGCAGGTAATGATATGCATCATTATTGTATACCATTCTTGCATTAACATGAGTACTTAGGATATGATTGTTGTATTGCCTTATCATTACTACTTGACTGAATTGATAACATGTTAACCTTTGCCTTATAGCCCCATTGAGTTGATCACTCACTCCTACTCTGGAATAGTGTTTTAAAACACTAACCAAACTCTGTTTTACCTGCAGATGATGGCGATGCTTACGAAGCGGAGCCTGATTTCTATGACGACGAGGAGTTCTCCTACATACAACTCTCTAGTGGGTCCTATGTACACTTGGAGTTGCATCGATGGGATTATAGGGATACAACTAGTTAGACATTACATTTGGTCATTTTGTATATTTTGGAACAAACATGTATATATTTAGCCTGGTGACATGGTCATACTCGGGGGTTTACAACTACTTATATGCTTTATATATTTATCACAGTCTTCCACTTACGTAATCTAATTTTCTATGGAGTATGATATGCCAGTTTAGTATAGTCCCACTCATGTTTAATGCACTAATATGGATAACATTTAAACATTATTATCTATGTTACATAAGTGATGCATTGAAACTAAAGATTTGAGCTTCTGCTCGACCCTCAATTTTTGGGGTGTTACAAGTTAGTATCAGAGCATGATTTGGATTAAACTGGACCTAAGCTATGGTAACACGATGCACATTGATGTATTTTGACTTAGGAGGGAGCGTTAAAACCTAGAAACGAATGTAGGATTCCAAGTTTCATCGACAGGCGAAACTGACCATTGAAACAGGACCCGTATGCATCTGTGATCATGTGAGATGATCCCAATTCCTCTCTAAACTGTCAAATGATGGGTTTAGACAATAATTCAGCATATTCCACACTCAAATGACTAGAACGCATGAATATGAGCAAGATGGACTCCGAAAACATCTCAAAAGGACTCGTGGGACTAAACAGTATAAATCGGGGGGAACCAAAGTAGATCCCATGCATTTTCGGCACCTTGGGAGGGGGATTTCATCGCCCCTAGGGAAAGCCCTTGCCCAAAGGTCCAGCGGACCGTGAGGCCTCACGGTCCGGGTCTAATGAGTTGTGGCAGGCCGACGTTGTACACTCATGCAGGGCCCACGAAACACAAGAGGGACCACTCTATATGTCCCATTTTTCTTCATTCTTCCATTTCCAAGTTTTTAAACCCCTTCAAGCTCTCAAAAATCTGATTTTTCTCTCTTAAGTCCCCCTCCATTCTCATATCTTCTTCATCTCTTTCATTACCTACCTACCCTCCATCATATTTGTCAAACCCACCTCATACAACTCCCCATTTTCCCTATTTCCTACCTATTTGAGCACTAAGCCTACACCTTTGTGTCTCATAACAAACAAGCCTCATAATCCACCATATTCCCAAGCTTTTCCGACTTCCATGGCTCTTTTTGAGCTAGTGGCTACGATCTTCTCTCTCTCTACACTTCTTTCCCTCATGGGAAAGAAGAGGGCTTCCACAAATGAAGCTAGGCTTAGCCGCCCAACTCGTCCAAGGAAGAAATCAGGTGCTGAAGCAAGTACAAGCGCCACACGAGAGCTAAGGATGAAGTATGATCTTGATCCCTAAGCTCCTCTTGAAAGAACTTTACTAGCGGACATGGGACATAGTAGATTTCAAGGATGTAGAGTTATCTTTGAAGCACACATGGATGAAAGGCTATTTGGGCTTTATTCGGTGATGGATCTCCTGTTAGACGCTGGGTGGGGTCTTGTATTCGAGGGCAAGTCATGTGCAAATGAGAGTATTGTCCAAGCCTTTTATGCCCATATATGAGATCCGCTGTTGGAGCCTCTGCAGTTCTCTATCCCAGTGAGAAGGCAGGAAGCCATTATCAATATAGACTTGATAGCTTAAATCATGGGGATTCCACATGGATATGTTCATGCTAGTGAGAAGAATCTCAGGAGTATGCGTGAAAGAGATCACCGTACGTGATTTCTTTACGGCCGATTGATCCAATGGAATCGAGGCAATTGTCTCCCAGGGACCAAGATAACTCATGATTTCTACCTACTCCACCTCATATTCACCCACAATGTGTATTCTAGGTGGATCAATCGCAATGAATAATGCGTTTGATGGTAGACTTCCTATACAGAGCTAAGCAAGGAGACAAGTTGTGCCTACCTACGTACATACTACTATAGATAGTTCAAACCGCACGCTTTCCTAGGACAGACATTTCACTCCCATTCGGCTGACTTATATGCAAGCTTGCTCGTGAATTTAGCTACAGAATTGGAGCAAATAATCTTGCGCCAATCCATTTCATAAATGACACAATGCTTAACAACATGGGAATTGGCCCTCGACAACATCAAGCCCAACTCGATGATAGTGGGGATGAGATGGGAAGTGAAGAGGAAGAAAGTGATGAAGAAGAGGATGAAAATGAAATAGAGGAAGTGAGGAAGAGGAAGAATAGGAAGAGGAAGAAGAGGAGGCCTAAGACTCTGATGGGGGCTCTCCTCCTGCTACACATGAGAGCCACCATGATCAAGCTACTTTAGAGGCCTGCTTGGCTTAGATTGAGGAGGGCCAAGTCACCCTGCGATAGGAGGTCAGAGAGACCCGGGCGGAACTTGAAGAGAATAGGGTCTACATGAAACAAAAATTTAAGAAGGTGTCCCGCACCTTGAAGGCTCTCTTGTGTTGTATGCAGGACAGGGGTGCTCCTCCTCCATCACTAGATTTGGATGACTAATCATATGTGTAGTCATCTTTACCTCCTCGGGCGAGATTGATTTTACCATCGACCTAACGCTAGGTGCGATACCTATATCTCTACCAACGTATCGCATGCCTTGTAACATCCCAAAAATCGGGGGTCGAGCAAAAACCCAACTTCCGAGTTTCAAAATGTTATTTATGCAACATAGATATGTATAATTGAATGTTGTCTGTATTAATGTATGAAACATGAGTGGGATTATGCCAGAACAGCATATCATACTCCAGAGACAGTTAAATTAACCAGCAGAAGTCTGTGATAGTATGTATAACATATATAAACTGTTGTGTGTCTCTTGAGTGTGAACATGTTATCAGGTTAAACATATACATGTATACCTCAAAATAGAAAGAAAGTATATACATGAGTGCTCTGAAAATATAAAATGACAAGTGTCAAGACATCTAATCAACCTCCCTGTAATCCCGTCAATCAGAACACGCATAAAGGAGGGATCCTCCTCATCATCATCAAGTCGGCTCCGCCTCGCAGGCCGCCCCATCATCTGCAATCACAAAAGGGACTGGTGGGTGTCCGGAAACACCATCCCGTAACGTGGAAGTGAGTAGCTAACTCAGTGGAATAATAGAGCAAGGATTAACATGTTATCAAATCAATCATGCGATAATAGTAAAGCAGTAAATCAAACAATCGTAATACTGTTGTTAATGCAATATAACATGACGTGATGTATGCCCTCACCGACAATCTCCCTCATACGGCACCATCTTACGACTGCGGCATGCAATCGACCCTCAAGTGCTCCACATCTTCCAGGCACATGCAATGGTATGGTGATATGATTTCTGAGTTATTATTAGTCCATTCAAACAGCAAGATTGGGAAACTAAGGTACTTCCCTTATATTAATCCCAACACAGATCCTGTCTAGGGTCGTCACTCCTAGTAATCTCATACGAGGTATATTTTGTAGGTCACTGTAAGGGCTGTCAGGGCTGTTGCACGCACTCGTTGCACCGCTCCCCCATCACCTTATCAATACAGGCCTACTGTACTCTACTGCTACTGAAGGGTCGTCGCCTCCCGTAGACTCAGAATACGCTCGTGGTCACTACAAAGGACTCGTCGCCTGATTAGTGTAGGCCGACAGCAAGAATATAGTGTCCCATACCACCATAATTTGCTCACGAGACTAGGTGCTCACTGGTCACTACGGGGAGGTTTGTGGCCCCATCGTAGGCCGACAGCTCGACCACGGTGTCCCATACCACCATGCTCGGCTCATGAGTCTTCGTGGATCAAGGTACCATGGTTAACAGGATTTACAATGGTAAGTTTAGTACCCTAGGTTCAAGCAGTTATGACTCATACAGGGTGAACATACAACGGCTAGTCGGGTTACTTGACGGGCTCGACTAGTGCGATCGCATCACAAGTCGAACGACATGAAGTGCGTAAAACACTTCGTATGGCCAAACCACTGCCGCCAACTCCAGAACACGACTCGCGTTCATCGACGTGTCGTTCATGGCAAAGATAAGCTAACCACGAATTCGCTCGGTTACCGACTGCCTGGACTAAGTATAGTCCCAAACAATTATGGAATCACATCGGCATTCATATGAGAGTATTGGAAATGAAACACAACCATGTGAGCATGTTAACACATGTTATATCGTACAACTTAAGTAAATCATCTGACACATGCGTTTCATACATATAATGAAATTATGCATATCGCCAACATATAGGAAATTATTTCCATCAGCATATCAATTGAGAATTCAATCTCGAACTAAATCATAATGAAATCATCAAGCACATGTTATAACATATAGCTTAAGCAAATCGTCAAGCACATGCATTTCATTCATATCATGAAATCATGCATATGGCTAACATGTAGGAAACCATTTACACCAACATATTAATTGAGAAATCAATCCCAAACTAATTCATAACACCATTTAATTCAATACATACTAATACAAGCATTTATACAAACACTTACACTACACACCTAAGTCTACATATAGTATGTTGACCCGAAGTGCGCATTTAGGCGAATCTCTTCTCCAAACTAATTATGCTCGTATTCCTAACATTTTAATGCGACAACAAATCATGTCAATCACATCAGCAAAATATGAATGAAATCAGTACTTCCTACAAATGACTAAAATGCCCTAAATCTCATATTCTACGTTGGTTTACGAAACAGGAAATGAACAGCATGTTGTACATGTCAAACAGCATTGCCATCGATAATCTACTATTAAACGACATTGAAAGCTTTGGAAACAGTCAATCAAAGCGTCTAAAATCCGCACCTTGTCTCTTATAAACGTGTCGTTTCGAACGGAGCGTATACGCTTCGTCTACAGCGATAAGAGAACCTAATTCACGAGTTACGTCAGCTAACAAGCTATGAATCCTAGTAAACCTCAAATCAGCAACTTTCTAGGGTTATTTCATACCTGAAAAAGTGGAGGAATCACCGGCCAGGTGATTAGAGCATGTGGCTTAACCACTTGCAGCATGTGGCACAAGCAGCAGGGAATTCTCTCCCACCTTCTCTCACAAACTCTCACCTTTTCTCTCTCCCAATCTAGGGCTTTTTGCAAATTCGGATGGGAGAGAGGAGTGAGGGTTTCAACCCTTTTTATAAGCCCAAACTTGCCCGAAATAGGCTCGGGAACAAGTTTCACTTGAGGGGTAACCAAATCGGGGCTATTTCAGTCCAAAAGGACATTTCTGGTGGTCCCCTAGCTGAATGCGGTCGGACTTAAGCTCATGCATACCAGATCTAGCACGTATTAAGTTTTCAGTCCGGCAGGGTTCGCAGATCGCACATGGCGGACCAGTTTTAGTTCAGCGGTCACCGCACGTAGATCAGGGCTGCAAGTCTCATGATATGAAATAGAAATTTTTCCTGATCCGAGGGTGTAATCTGGCTGAATTCTGATGGTTAGAATGCTTAATACTGACATGTCAAGTCGTGTGCCAGATTTGAATTTGAAATTTCAATTCTGCCCCTATTCGCACTCTCTTCAGTCCGGGCTCAATGAAATAGCCTGTGATTATCGGTTGGACTTGATTTTTGAAATGATTGTCAAGTCCAACAAGGCGGTTCTAACGGTCTAAGATAGTAGGTATCGGACTTTCGACGAGCGGTCTAGATCCAATACAAAGTTTCAAAGTGGTCCAGAGAACAAACCGGCTTAGAGTTTGATCCAAGGTTATAGAGTATTATAGCACCATGCATTCTACAAGTTTTGGATCTTATAGAACATATTTGAAGTGATCAGGGACTATTTCCCAGCTACTCCAACGTAGCGCTAGCTAACTTATGCTTAGTTTCTAAAGGAATTAATCCTAAGTGATTTCTTTGGCTATAGAATTAGGTTCTGAGCGATTTTCTAGGTGTTTTAGTTGACCCATTGCCTAAGGACGTCAAATCCCAGGTTGGCCAAAATCCAGGGTGTTACATGCCTCCATGTGAGATGGATGAACTAAGGAGTTAGATCGATGATCTGTTGGATGCAGGCTTCATATGAGTGTATCTCCTTAGGGAGCACCCGTGTTGTTTGTGAAGAAGAAGGATGGATCATTGTGATTGTGTATTAATTATCGCAGGTTGAACCAAGTGACAGTGAAGAACAAGTATCCTTTGCCCAAGATAGATGATTTGTTCGATCAGTTAAAAAGGGCACAGTATTTTTCAAATATCAACTTATAGTCAAGGTATCACCAGTTGTGCATCAAGGATGAAAACGTGCAAAAGACAGCGTTCAGAGCCAGCTTTGGGCACTACAAGTTCCTTGTGATGTCATTCGGACTCACAAACGCACCTGTTGTATTCATGGACCTTATGAACTGGGTGTCCTGGCTGTATCTATATCGATTTGTCATCGTATTCATAAATGACATCCTGATATACTACAAGAGTCAGAAAGATCACGAGGAGCACCTACGAGAAGTCTTTGATACTCTAAGGAAGAACCAGTTGTTTGTCCAGTACAAGAAGTGTGACTTCTAGAAAGAAGTCAGGTTCTTAGGACATGTGGTGTCTAAGGAATAACGGTGGACCTTGCTAAGGTGACCACAGTTCAGGACTGGGAGCAGCCTGGTTTGATTACTTCAGTGAGGAGTTTCCTTGGCTTGGTAGGTTACTATAGTCAATTCATTAGGAACTTTTCTGAGATAGCCAGACCATTGTCTCAGCTCACTCGGAAGGATCTCAAGTTTGCCTGGAATGAGAAGACAGAAGCAGCTTTTCAAGAACTAAAAGATAAGTCGACGTCCGCACCCGGGCTAGTATTACCAGAGCAAGGGGTTAAATATACCATTTACACCAATGCCTCTCATGTTGGTTTGAGTTGTGTTCTTATGTAGAAGGACAAAGTGATTGCCTATGCATAGCGACAGTTGAGGAAACATGAGGAGAACTACCCTATGCACGACCTGGAGTTGGAAGCCGTAATCTTTGCATTGAAGCTCTAGAGACATTACCTCTATGGAGAGGAGTATGAGCTCTTTTACGACCATAAGAGCCTCAGATACATTCACACAGAAAGACTTAAATATGAGACAGCGACAGTGGATTGGAACCTTGAAAATTTTCAAGTTTAAGGTTTCCTACCATCCTAGCAAGGCCAGTCTTATGGCAGACGCTTTGAGCCGTAAGAAGACAATAGCATTTTCAGCTCCGCTGATGATAGAGGAATGGAACATGGTCAATTTTGTGCGAGATTTTGAGCAAAAGCTTACGGTAGAGGAGTCGTTCGAGAGCATCACACATATTCATGTACAGCCACTTATCGATGATCGAATCATTGTGGCTCAGAAAGAAGATGAAGGGTTGGAAAAATTGAGAAAGCGAGCTAGTGACAATGAAGACTCGGAATGGAGAGTTAGTACGGATGGAGGTTTATGTTATCGTGGCCGCCTATGCATCCAAAACCTTTATGACTTGAGAAGGAAAGTTCTCGAGGTTGCTCATAATTTAAAGATGACGATGCATCCTAATAGTATGAAGATGTACTAAGACATGAAGCATTCCTGCTGGTGGGACAACATGAAGGCCCACATAGCATATTTTGTGTCCCGTTGTCTCATATGCCTGAAGGTCAAGGTAGAGCATCGCCGACCTCCTGAACTACTTCAACCCATGCCCATAGCTGAATGGAAATGGGATTTAATTTCTATGGATTTCATCTCAGGGTTACAGAAGACAGGAAGGGTCATGACTCCATTTGGGTGATTATGGACCGGTTGATGCAATCAGATCATTTCCTCCCAATTAGAGTCTCAAACTCAGCAGATGATTTGGTCAGGCTGTACATCAAGGAGATAGTGCATCTGCATGGAGTGCCTATGTGTAATGCCTTGGAAAAATCTATACTGTGACTAGAGTACCAACTCGACCAGAAATCGTTTAGGTTTAATCCCTTTAGAAAATAAATGTAAGTTAGTTAGCGCTATGCTAGAGTAGCTGTGAAATTAGCACTGATCGCTTTAAATACGTTCTACAAGACCCAAAACTTATAGAATCAATGACGCTACAATACCCTGAAACCTAGGATCAAACTCTAAATCCAGTTGCTTTGGAACATGTCTGGAAACTCCGTATTGGATTTAAACCGCGCATCGAAAGTCCGATATCTACAATCTTAGACCGTTAGGACCGCTTAGCTGGACTTGACAATCATATCGAAAATCAAGCCCAACCGGTGCTCTGAGGCTATTTCATTGAGCTTGGAGTGAAGAGAGTGAGAAATGGGAAAAATATTTGAAATTTAAATCAAAATCTGGCACGAGTCTTTGCGCGTTATTATTAAGCGTTCTAACCGTCAGAATTTAGCCAAATTTTACCCTCGGATCAGGAAAAATTTCTCTTTCATATCATGAGACTTGTAGACCTGATTTAGGTACGATGACCGCTGAACTGAAACTGGACCGCCACGTGCGATCTGCGAACTCTACCGAACTGAAAGCTTGGTGTGAGCAACATCCAGTGATCATGAGCTTAAGTCCGATCGCGTTCGGCCAGGGGACCTCCAAAATCACTCTTTTGGATCGAAACAGCCCCGATTTGGTTGTAACCCAAGTATACTTGGTTCCTAAGTCTAAAAAGGTGAGGTTTTAGCCTATATAAGGGCCTTAAACCCTCATTTATTCCTCCCATCCGAATTTGCTAAAAACCTTAGATTGAAAGAGAGAGAAAGTGAGAGAAAGTGAGAGACTTGTGGGAGAGATTTCCCGCCACTTGCTGCAGCTGCTACACGTGCTTAAGCACCGCATTCAAATCACTTTATTGGTGATTCCAACGCACTTCTAGGTAAGGAAAACCCTAACTACTTGCTGATTTAGGATTCCGTCGATTCAAATAGCAAAGTAACTTATATATCTTGTACATTAGGTCGTCGCTACGCTATTGACGAAGCGTATACGTTCCGTTCGAAACTATACACGTCTAGGGCAAAAGGTGCAGATTTTAGACGCTTTGATTGATTGATTTCAAAGCTTTCAATGTCGTTTAATAGTAGATTATCGACGGCAATGCCGTTTGACATGTAGAACATGCTGTCCATTTTCTGTTTTGTAAACGTACGGGAAATATGAGATTTAGGGTATTTTAGTCATTTGTAAGAAATAGTATTTACATCCATATTTTGCTGAAATGTTTGCCATGGCTAATTGTTGTGTTAGAATATTAGGAATGCATGCATGATCGATTTGGAGAAGAGATTCACCCAAATGCGCACTTTGGGTTGACATACGCTATGTAGACTAAAGTGTGTAGACTAAGTGTTTGTATAAATGTTTGTATTAGCATGTATTGATTAAATGGAGTTGTGAATGAGTTTTGAGATTGAATTCTCAAGTAATATGCTGATGTAAATGATTTCCATCATGTGGGCTATATGTATTGATTTCATTATATATATGAAATGCATGTGTTGGATGATTTGCTTAAGTTGTATGTTATAACATGTGTCAACATGCTTACATTGTTGTATTTCATTTCTGTTATTCTCATATGATTAATGATGTTGATATTCAAGTGCTTGGGGCTATACGTTAGTCCAGGCAGTCGGTAATGGATTGAAATCGTGGTTGGCTTCTGTTTACCACGAAAGACGCGTCGATGAAAGGGAGTCGTGTTTTGAGTTGGCGGCAGTGGTTAGGCCACACGAAGTGTTTCATGCACTTCATGTCGTTCGACTTGAGATGCGCTCGTACTAGTCGAGCCCGTCAAGTAACCCGACTGGCCACTGTATGTTCACCCTGTATGAATTATAACTGCTTGAACCTAGGGTACTGAACTTATCATTGAAAACCCTGTTAACCATGGTACCTTGATCCATAAAGACTCATGAGCCGAGCATGGTGGTATGGGACATCGTGGTCGAGCTGTCGGCTTACGCTGGGGCCACAAACCTCTTCGTAGTGACCAGTCTGATTGGTGACTAGCCCTTTGTAGTGACCTCGAGCGTATTCTGAGTCTAAGGGAGGCGACGACCCTTCCGTAGCAATGAGAGTACATTAGGCCTGTATTGATAAGGTGATGGGGGAGTGGTGCAACGAGTGCGAGCAACAGCCCTGGCAGCCCTTGCAGCGACCTATAAACTTAACATCGTATGAGATTACTAGGAGTGACGACTCTAGACAGGATCTGTGTTGGGATTGATATAAGGAAAGTACCTTAGTTTCCCAATACTGCTGTATGAACGGACTAATAACAACTTGGTAATTATATCCACATCGCACTGCATGTGCCTGGAAGATGTGGAGCACTATGGGAAAAAAGCATGCCGCGGGCGTAAGATGGTGCCGTATGAGGGAGTATGTCAGTGAGGGCATCCATCATGTCATTTCATATTGCATTAACAATAGGATCTAGGAATGTTTGATTGATTGCTTTACTATTATCGCGTGATTGATTTGAGAACATACTAATCTTTGCTCTATTATTCCACTGAGTTGATCACTCACTCCCACGTTACGGGATGGTGTTTGCAACACCCACCAGACCCTGTCTTAAATGCAGGATGCGAGACGATTCAGGATGCGGAGCCGGACTACGACGAGGACCAAGACGAGTTCTCGTATATGCAGTTTGCTGATGGCTTTGCGTAGGTGGCCTGGATCAGCGGGACATGCTAGTGGGACTATCCTCTGACATTTATTTTTGCTTTATGACATGTATATGAGACTCAGAGATGTATTCATACTTTGGAGACAGTTTGAGATTATTTTGTTTTCATACAGTAATATATATATCTTTCAGTCTTCCACTTGTGTTTTATCACTGGATCTGGAGTATGAATTGCAGTTTTAGTATAATATTACTCATGTGAATGCTTCAACTCAGACAATATTGAATCATAATCATATTTGTTGCATAAGTGATGGTATGGAACTCGGGAGTCGGGTTTCTACACGACCCCCGATTTTCAGGGTGTTACACTATGGAGATTGTGTCCGATTGAGACACATGATTCACGTCTATCTTCTGGACTCGCATCCAGGAAGAAATGGGGGTGAAACTGAAGTTTAGTACCATGTTTCACCCATATACTGATAGATAGATGGAACGGGTCAACCAGGTGTTAGAGGATATGTTGCAGGCATGTGTGCTCGATTTCAAAGACAGTTGGGATAACTGTCTTCCTTATGCAGAGTTCTCTTATAATAATAACTTTCAAGCGAGCATTGGCATGGTTCCCTTTGAAGCACTGTATGGGCACCCGTGTCGAGCACTGCATTATTGGGCAGAAGTTGACGAGAAGAGCTTGATTGGCCCAGAGTTAGTGCAGGCAACCTTAGAGAAGATTGGCATCATCAGGTGTTAACTTCTTCCAGCACAGAGCAGATAAAAGAGCTACCCTGATACGAGACGGCAATCGCTAGAGTTTGAGGTTGGGGACCATGTGTTTCTTAAGGTTTCCCCCCATGAAGGGAGAACTCATGCCATGATTTATTGGCCTGTTCTAGATTCTAAACTGAGTGGGTGTGTAGCATACTGGCTCACTTTGCCCACGCCACTCGCAGGCATGCACTGCATATTTCATGTATTGATGCTGAAAAAATACTTTCCTAATCCTTTCCACATTATCAAATGGGAGCAGGTACAGTTGAGTGAAGATACTACTTATGTATTGCGACCAACGCGTTCCTAAACAAGAAGGAATAGGTGTTGTGCAGTAAAGTTATCCCGCTTGTGAAGGTATTATGGACACACCAAACTAAGGAAGAGGCTACTTGGGAAAAGAAGTCGAGGTCTATAAGAACTGCCCTCAGATTCTCGAAGAGTATGAAAAGGTACTAATTTTAAGGATGAAAATTTTCTTTAAGGGGGTAGATTGTAATGTCTGAAAAAAATCTGTATAAAGACCCGAGTTCCACCATAGGTAGAAATCGCTAAGGATCAACTTATGTAGAAATTAGATGAAAATTAATTAAGTACTGAACTGAATCAATTAGTAGATTAGCTTGAACCGCTTTCTATACGAACTGCAAGAACCAAAACCAGTAGAATCGCTAACTCTATATTACCTAAAAACTAGGAGAAATCTTAAAACCCAGTTGCTCTCATGAGCACATTGAAACTCCATATCAGACCTGGACCATATGTCAGAAGTCCGACTACTGCAAAAATTGACGGTTATGATTACCTTACTAGGCTTGACAATCATCGTGGGAATCAAACCCGAATAGTATCTAGAAATGCACAACTAGATCCCTAAGTAAAGTGTTTGAGAAACGCGAATATCTTTAGAAAATAAACTCAAACTTAAGTGATTTGGGTGGTTCACTTGCAGGCCAAATCTAAGATTTCAGACCATCAGATTTTGACCCAACTACATCCTTGGATAAAGAAAATTTTCCTACACATGACAGTGCACTTGTGGCCCTGATCGAGTGATGAAGACCATTAAACTGAAATTGATCCTCCACGGTTGATCCACAAATCCGATCGGACCGAAATCTTAACCTGATATAGATCCATTGTCAGGGAACTTTTTCTAGATCATATGCAGGTAATGGAGCTCAAGATGAGTTCCGTTGGCCTAAAACAGATGTTTTTTGTCTATAACCTAAGTATACCATAGCCCTAGGGACATTTGAACCAGTTCTGGGCCTATATAAAGGCCAAAACCCACTCCTTTCTCATTCCATACGATTTTTCCTAACCCTAGGAGAGAGAAGAGAGAAAGGAACAAGGAGAAGTGTGAGAGATCTATGGTTTGGTACTGGGATTCACTCCCACCACTCCACATACCGAATCATCTCTCCTGTGTCGTTACACCGTCGAATCCAAATCTATTTTTGAGTAAGAAATCTAACTCTAACCTATTTTAGGAATTTGAATAGAGGAAAAGGTGAAATAGCTAACTTATTTCATGATTTAGGTAGCCGTTGTGCCGTAGATAAGGACGTAGTGTTCGAACCGAGTTCGTAATCGAGCGTACCAACGAAAGGTGCAGACTATTAACGTTTAGGTTATGGTTTTCAAGGCTTTCAATGTCAGTGAATGATTTATGACTGAATTGATTATTGTCACATGTGCTTAGATGCGATGTTTTCCATGTATTACACATATATATGAACTATGTTGAATATAATGCATTTCATGTGTTTATTGAAATGTTTGAATGAATATGAAATTATGATTTGTTCTTACCATGATTTTTGATTGAGAATACATGATTGTTGTATGTGTGACAACTCCTTTGTGAAAGAATTTGCTATAATATATACTATAACTAATTTATTACATATATGTTGATATGTGTAGTCAAAGCATTTGATAAAATGTCTGAATTAGAAGTTGTTTGTTGAAATATATTTAATAAGGGCGTTAAGATAGGATTCTTAATTATCGTATATATATATATATATAAAAAATTACCATTTCTTTCATGTAACCTATCTGACTACCACGTGCTTTATGAATGAAATGCTTATGTATGATAACATGTGCACTATGTGTTTGTTAAAATGCTCAAAAGGGATTTATCTTTGAATTGGTTGTCACATGCTGTTTTGACTATCACATATGAATACCTATTGTGTTTGAATATGATTGAGAATAATACGTGGTCCAGACAATCGGTAATGGTTTATGATCAGTGGTCAAACTAGTTTCGCCAGAACAGATTCGTTTGATGAATCCGAGTCGTACGATAATTATCAACAGTGGTTAGGCCACAGGGAGTGCGTATGCGCTCCATGTCAATTAATTCAACGTGCGCTCATATCAATCGATCTTGTCAGGTAACCCGATTGGCCTAATGTATGTTCCCCATGTATGGATACTATTGCTTGAATCTAAGGTACCACTTACGAGGGAAAAAGTCGTTTAACCTTGGTAGCATGATACACTAAGACTCATGAGCTGGATATGGTGGTATGGGACACCGTGGTCAAGCTGTCGGCCTACGTTGGGGTGATGAGCCTCCCCATAATGACCAGTGAGCAACCCAAACTCGTGAACCAAATATAGTGGTATGAGACACTGTATTCGAGCTGTTGGCCTACGCTAAGGTGACAAGCCTTTCCTTAGTGACCCCGAGTATAAACTAGGTCTTTGCTGAGGTGACGAGCCTCTCCGTAGGGACTTGAACTTGCCTATCCGCTACTTTTCAATAAGGGGTGATGTTTCCTTATAACTTGCCTATAGTATGTGATTAACTAGGATTGACGATCCTAGATGGATCATTATTTGGGTAAATGATATAAAAGGAGATACTTTAGCTTCCCGAATCTGCTGTATGAATAAGCCTAATTAAATATTGGCTAACACGACCATGCACCGCATTGCATGTGCTTTAGCGAGGAAGTGCACGTGTTCAAAGTGGTGCAAGCGCGATCGTGGGATGATGTCGCTGAAGGAGTGCAGGTGAGGGCATGCATCATTATCGCATACCATTCTTGCATTAACAAGAGTACTTAGGATATGATTGATGTATTGCCTTATCATTAGTGCTTGATTGAATTGATAACATGTTAACCTTTGCCTTATAGTTCTGCTGAGTTGATCACTCATTCTCACTCTAGGACGATTTTAAAAAATTAACCAGACTCTGTTTTAGCAGCAGATGATGGCGATGCTTGCAAAGCGGAGCCTGATTTCTATGACAACGAGGAGTTCTCCTAGATGCAACTCTCTAATGGGTCTATGTAGACCTTGAGTTATGTCGACGGGATTATAAGGATACAAACTAGTTGGACATTACATTTGGTCATTTTGTATATTTTAGAACAAACATATATATATATATATATATATATATATATATATATATATATATATATTCATCCTGGTGACATGGTCATACTTTGGGGGTTTACAACTACTTATGTGCTTTATATATTTATCATAATCTTCCACTTACGTAATCTACTTATCTCTGGAGTATGATATGCTGTTTTAGTATAATCCCACTCATGTTTAATGCACTAATATGGACAATATTTAAAAATCATTATCTATGTTACATAAGTAATGCATTGAAACTCAGGAGTTAAGCTTCTGCTCGAACCTTAATTTTCGGGGCGTTATAGAAACGGTACAGACTAGAATACGAGCTTTACAGCTCTCCCCACCTAATAAAAATTTCGTCCTCGAAATTCATACTACCATCACAACTAAACATAACTCATAAGAAAATAGAAAATATAACCTCATGTATAGTCAAAACATAATATAATATATAATTAAATATCAAAAAGATGGGGACAGCGCTCTTGAATCTTTGCCTCGTGCTCCCAAGACACCTCATCCACAATATCATGGCCCCACTGCACCTTCACCAAGGGAATGACCTTGGTTCAGAGGACCTGCTCCTTCCAATCAAGGATACGAACTGACTACTTAATGTAAGAAGCATCCTCATGAACCACCAGTGGCTGCCAATCAATAACTGGAACGATGTCTGACCCACACTTCCTCAGTATAGAGACATGAAAAATGTTGTGGATGCCAGACAACTGAGATGGTAAGGCAAGCTAATAGGCCTCGATGTCAAAGCGCCCGGTGATATCTAAAGGTCCTATAAATCTTGGGGCAAGCTTGCCCTTTGCTCCAAAACGATCCACACCCTTCATGGGTGAGACCTTGAGATGCTTATGGTCTCCAACAGTAAACTCTAAGGGACGACGCCGATGATGAGAAAAATTCTTCTGCCATCTCTGAGCTGTGCGCATCCTCTGCCCGATGATGTCGATGACCTCTGATGTCTACTTTACAAGCTCAGAACATAAGAGATGCCGCTCTCCAATCTCAGTCCAACAACTCAGAGATCTGTATGGTTTGCCGTATAATGCCTTAAAAGGAGCCATGCTAATGGTCGCCTGATAGCTATTATTATACGTAAACTCAGCCAATTACAAGTGCTCATCCCAGCTACCCGAGAAATCAATCGCGCAGGCCCGAAGCATATCCTTAAGGATCTGGTTAACCTTCTCGGTCTGGCCATCGGTTTGCAGATGATACGTAGTGCTGAGCTACAAATCAGTGCCCATCGCTCTCTGAAAGCTTCACTAAAACTGAGCGTGAACTTCGGGTCTCGGTCTGAAAAGATCAAGACGGGAACACCATACAGTCTCACGATCTCATCAACAAACAGCCTAGCGAGCCGGTCAAAATGTCAAGTCTCACGAATCGTAAGAAAATGTGCCAACTTCGTCAGATGGTCCATGAAAACCTAAATGGCATCATGATTTCCTGAGTCCTCAGTAAACCCGTGATAAAATAGGTAGATACGTGCTCCCACATTCATAACGAGACGCTCAATGGCTGTAAGGGATATGGGGGTCTCTGATGATCAGCCTTGACACGATGTCACGTGTGACACTTGGCCACAAATTTGGCTATCTGGTGCTTCATCACCACCTAAAAATACTAACGCCTTATGTCGCGATACATCTTCATCGAGCCTGGGTGGATAAAGAACTACAATTGATGTGTCTCAGTCATAAGATCTCTGTGTAACTCAGGAATATCCGGGACACATAATCGGCCTTGAAAACGAAGTCCACCATCAGAACCAATCTGCTAATCTGACTAACTCTCAGACGCTACCTCTGCCTAATAACTCTGCACTGACTCATCTACCTGCTGAACCTCGATCACCCTTACGATAAGAGAGGGTTGAATCGACAGGCTTAATAACTGCACAATAGAAGACTATAACCAATCTCAAAGTCAAATGTAGACACATCCTCAAGCATCTTCCACTCCTGAATCATCATGTGCGCCACCAGGCCTTATGGCTGATAGCTGAGGGCATCCAGCACCACTTTCACCTTACTCGGGTGGTATTGAAGATCAAAATCATAGTCCTTCAGGAGCTCCATCCAACGCCTCTGCCTTATGTTTAGCTTAGATTGAAAGAACAAATACTTCAAGCTCTTGTGGTCGGAAAAGAACTCAAACCTCACTCCATAGAGATAAGGCCTCCACACCTTCAGTGCGAAGACAACTACTGCCAGCTTTAAATCATACGTGGGGTAGTTCAGCTCATGGACATTGAGTTGGCGAGACGCATAAGCCAATGGCTTCCTGTGCTGCATCAGGATAGCACCCAAGCCAACTCATGAGGCATTGGTAAATACCACAAATCCATCACTCTCAGATAGAAGAGTGAGGACATGAGCGGACGTGAGGCGGTCCTTTGGGTCCACAAATACCTACTCACAAGCGTTGCTCCAAACAAACTCGGCATCCTTTCAGGTTAACTTGGTCAACGAGACTGCAATATGAGAGAATCCCTCAATGAAACGTCAGTAGTAGCCCACCAAACCAAGGAAACTGCGGATCTTGGACGTGTTCGTGGGCTGGCCCCACTGATGCATGACATTAATCTTCAAGGGGTCCACTACGACACCCTACCTCATCATCACATGACTGAGGAACTTCACCTCCTCCTGCCAGAACTCGTACTTCTCCAGTTTCGCGTAAAGCTTGTGTGTACGAAGGGTCTGCAAGATAATCTCCAAATGCTACTCATGTTCCTCTTAGGTCCTCAAATATATCAGAATGTCATCGATGAACACTACAACAAACTGTTCGAGATACGGACAAAAGACCTCATTCATCAACTGCATGAATATTGTAGGCACATTGGTCAATCTGAAGGACATGACCTGAAACTTAAAATGATCATAGCATGTCCTGAAGGTTTTCTTCAAGATATCCTCATCTTGGACTCGAACCTGATGATAACTAGGCTGCAAGTCTATCTTCAAAAAGAACTGCACCTCCTACAGCTGATGAAACAAATCATCGATCCTCAGGAGCAGGTACTTGTTCTTGATTGTGACCTTGTTGAGCTCGCGGTAGTCTACGTAAAGCCTCAACGAGCCATCTTTCTTCATCACGAAGAGTATCAGCGCTTCCCATGGTAAACTGCTCGGACGAATAAAGCCTAGATTGTGTAACTCATCTAACTGCTTCTGTAACTCCCACAACTCCAACGGTGCCATATGATACGTGACCTTTGAAATAGGCGCAGTACCGGGTACGAGATCAATCTGAAACCGGTGTGCCGACGAGGTGGTAACCCCGGAATCTCCTGGAACACATCGGGAAAGCCATAAATGACCGGTAGCTAGTCGATAATCAAAGCAACAGACTCCTCAATGACACACGACAATAAGCAGGAAAGCTGATCTCCTCTGGCCTCGGTAACAAACTGGAACTCTGGTACACAGAGTATATAGAATGTGACTGTCCTCACGGAGCAGTCCAATATGGCATGGTACACGACAAGCTAATCCATGCCCAGAATGATATCAAACTCAGACATCAGCAATACGAACAGATCAACAGCTAAAAATATATCCCCAATCAGAACAGTTCAAGACGAACAAAATCGGTCTATCACTGCAGTCTTTCCCAAGGGCGTAGATACCAACAAACCCTCACGAGCAGACTCCAACGGCAAACCGGTTGATCGTCAAAAATCATTAACCACAAAGGAATGCAATGCGCCAGAATTAAACAATACACGTGCAATACATGTAGAAACAGGGAGAGTACCCTCGACGACACCTCTTGATGACTGAGGGTCCTGTTAGGTGGCGTAAAATCTACCTTGGGCCTATTAGGGAGGTGTATGTCCCCTCTGAGGTCTTTGATTCTACTGCTATCACTGTGGTGTCCTGATCTACTACCTCTGCTGTTGCGTGGGAGTTCCAGGAGGCTGGTGTTATGGTCGCTGCTACTGTTGTGGGGGCTATTATGGAGGCTGATATGGTGCCCTCGGCTACTGCTGCTGTGGATGGGGACACTCGTGCCTATAATGTCCTGTCCTACTGCATCTAAAGCATGTATCTAAGAACGGTCCCGGAGGTGGTGCTGGGGGTGTTATTGGTGCTGGGAATACTGGGTGGATTATGCATTGCTGTTGTGGACGATGTTGTTGCTGCTGGGAGTTATCGGAGGGTGCCTTCCTCTTTCGGTCTCCTCTCTGGTCGTGGGCCCTCTGCAAACTGGCCCAATCTACCTCATAGACCTGGGCTCTCTACACAATCTACTCAAACATCGAAAGCATGTGTTCGATCATACAGCTCCTGAGGGCAGGACCCAAGTCGTTCTCACAATGGCACGCTTTTAGCCCCTCGTCATTGATAAAGTACGTTGTGAACCTCAATAGCTCGATGAAACCCACCTCATATTATGACACGGATATGTCTCCCTAGACCAAAGTCTCGAACTCTAATGCTCGCTGCTGTTGAACGTGCTCAGGAAAGAACTTTCGGTTGAATTGATCTACAAAGTCCTCTCAGGTCCACTCGAAATTGGGCACTACCGCTTGGGTGACTGATGCCCACCAGTGTTGAGCCTCACTTAGGAGAAGAAATATGGTCATACATCTCATAGTGTCAAAAATCTTCTCCAACTTAGAGTGGCATATCTCTGCTGTAGTAGGGTCTGGCATGCCCTGAAAGAGTGGGGGATCGTGCCGTCAGAAGTCTGTAAGAATGACACTCGTGCACTCCTAATCTGCCTGGGCTGGCGTAAAAATGGGCCACTCGCCCTGCCCTGAAAGATAAACCATCGTCTACAGCATCTGTTGAAGCTGCTCTGCAGTCACGGGTGTTGTCGGGGCTGCACCAAGCTCACACGGGGGAGCGGGAGTTGCTCGGGTCGCACTCCTAGGCGGCATGTCCTATAGGAAGGAACAAGGGCCTATCAGCCTTGAGAATTCTTGAAGACATAAATGTTAAGGGTTTATGTCAGAAAATCGGTAAGTTATCTGGACTCGAGACGTATTTATTTTACATTCATAGTAGATTAGATATGTGATGTGATCCTCAAGTATTCCCAAGTTATGCTTGGATACCAACTTCTTTCATGCCCCAAACTCAAAAAATGGGATCACAAAATTTTTGACCACCGAATCCAGCACTAATAGCCTCCATAGTTTCCCATTCTCGGATCCCAGCACTCATATGCTAGATTCTGATCCTGGGATCCTATAAGGAGGATTTTCAGGATAATTTTTTTTTGTAATGGAGCATAACCACAAGCATAACCAAGTCACAAAATAACATCACCACATATCCACTATATCAAAAACTTTAAGTATAATGCGAAAAGGGAGATACAAGGTGACCAAAAGGCTTCAAAATAATTTGATGAGCACTCCTGCCTTAGCGCTACTGCGATCCAATGTCACCTGCATGCAACAGTCGTGCATAAGTTTATAAAAGTTTAGAGGGTGGTGTAAGTGTATGCGCAAGACAAGTGCCAAGTATGCAGTAACAGAGTAATGTAGAAATATGCTGGTAAGTCCATGAATACAATCATTTATCCAAGGCTACGCGATGCAAGACATGAATGCTATCAGCCATACCAAGGCCATGAGATGCGAGGCCTACGTAGCCGAATGTCATATGTGAGATGCAATATAACCATGCCAGTCCTCATCAAGTACATATATCAGTACAATTTCCTTTTGGGATATCACCTAGGTCTAGTACACTTCACGGACTGCCGCCTCCTTAGATGCACAGCCCAGCTAGTGAAAGAGACCACATTATCCACCTGACCAGTTTCTGCCAATACCTACTTTGCTTGTCGATAGCGGACTCATTTATGAGCTGGTCAAACTTAGCCTAGCTTATAGCCCCTCACTCAGGCGGATAAGGTCACACCCCCTTCTAACTGACCATGAAATAATGGGAGACACGGCCCAATAGTATTCGGCACTTGGGTGCTCATGGATCTACTCGGTCTAGATGTTGGAGCATCTCTTGGTATCAAAAAAGTTCTGAGATTTTTACCCAAGGACATCATATGTGCCCACAATGCTAGAGCTAATATTTCTAGTATCCAATTTGGTCATCCACAATGTAACGCCCTAAAATTCGGAGGTCGAGCATAACTCAGCTCCCGAGTTCCAAACCATCACTTATGTAACATATTTGATGATGATTGTATGTTGTCTGTATTAATGCATAAAATATGAAATAGATTAAGCCAGATTAGCAGACATAATTTAGGGATATTGAGGAAATGCAAGCTGAAGACTTAAATACATATATAATTCAAAATAAATTCCCAAATGATGCGTGCTCTACCCAGGGCAATATACACATCTGTGTTTCAAAAATACATGTATCAACTGTGCAAAATTCATTAAGTACATATGTAAGTGCTATGATTTCATATCCCTTTGGTTGTCAAATTTTGTGGTGTCAAAACCTATATCTATGTCTTGTATATCTTGTGTTTCATGTTTGAGACTATTCTTTACTTCAAGACATCTCATTTCAAGACAAGAACTTAAATGAAGAAAGTTTTCAAGTCATGGATGAAGAATTCAAGAATAGAAGTCTTCAAGTATGAATGTTCAAGATTCAAACAAGCACAAGTATTGTAGAAGACTTTGTCAACTTAAGAAAGGATCAAGCTCAAAACGGCCTACAACAAGATTCGTAAATCGTCAAGCTTCTCTTAAGGGTCATCTAAGTGTACAGACTATCAATGTCCATCTCACTTTTAAGGTTTGTTTGACCTTAGATTGACCTTAGGATGGGCTTTGTTGTAGGTCATTTTGGATACATAATTCATATATTTTAATATGCTTGTTCGGGCTATTTTAAGACCAGTCCTAAGGACTTCAAGACCAGTCCTAGCTCTGCTACGACCAGTCTTAAGTTTATCAGGACCAGTCCTAGGTTTTTAAAGATTTTTAGATCTTTCTAGTTGTCCTACGACCAGTCCTAGACATCCTACGACCAGTCCTGTGAGTTGTACGACTCGTCCCTCGACCAGTCTTAGCCCTACGACTCAAACTCCAATAACTAAACTGGGAGTCCTACGACCGGTCGTAGGTGACCCACGACCAGTCGTAGGTGGCCCACGACCAGTCGTAGGCTACCCAGGACCGGTCGTGGAACAGTAAATCCTTATCCCACGAAAATCTTTGAAAATCTTTGAAGCTACGACCAGTTCTAGGATCCTAAGACCAGTCGTAGATGGGATTTTTCAGGCTATAAATAGAGCACGAACTTCAGAGTTTTAGCAATTCAATTTAACTCTATTCAAGCAATCTTTAGGCTATACTCTGAGATAAGTTTGTGTTTGTTTTAAGCTACTTTGTGCTCATTTAATATTCCTTTTACTAGCTTGTTTATTATTTGATTTTGATGTACATTACATTCTTATTTGAAAAGGGGAATTTCTGATATTCCTTCCTTTTAGATTCAAAATCAAATAGAACTAGCCCTTTTGATTGAAAATCAATTAGACTTAGAACCATTCTTAAAGTGAGTATTGGACTTTGAACGTTGAATCGAACTTCTACTCTGATTGGTTCTACCAGGCTACTTCAAAAGGAAATTCAGGTATTTTACATTTGTGTAATTTACTTTCTTTGGTTTTGTTTGAGATTTACCAGAAAAATCTCATTGTATTGGTTATCTGAGGAGAGCCAGAAAACTCAGATTGTGTGGGTTTTTGGATTGTGTAAGCCCAAGATCAAAGACACAATTGTGAAGGTTTTAGGTGAACCTGTGAAACCTATTTTGATAGTGCATGCTAATATCCCCTATGTGAGGATATTAGGAGTGGAGTAGCATTCTGTGTGGCTGTTGGATAACAGTTGGTGTACACACAGGCGAACCACTATATATCGTTGTGTCGTGGATGTGCTTTATTCTTTCATTCCTTTATTCATTCAGTTTTGTGGATTGTATTCGTGGATGAATGTTTTAATCTTTTTATTCCAAGTAAGTGTGGGGAATGTTGTAATAACTTAGGATTTATTTCTGCAAGTTATTTCCTTATTTTTTTTATTCTTCATTGGTTTGTGATACAAAGGACGTTCTAGAAATAAGGTTATCCTACCTTAAACCTTTGGTTTTTGGTGCAAGGTTGTCCTTAGTACTAAGATAGTATCATTCTCTTTATTTTTTGGCTATTGAGATTACTTTCAATTCAGCATTGTGCTTTATTTCCTTTATTATTCCGCTGTTTTTAGTTTTATTTGGCATTGCCCTATTCACCCCCTTCTAGGGCATATAGCTAGGCCCTTTCAAGTGGTATCAGAGCCTAATAGCTCATGCTTATTGTTTATTTATTGGATTTATTTCCTGAGCTAACGATCTAAGTTATATTAAGATGTCAAATTTTGATAGCCTATCAGTCACTAGGCCACCACCCTTTAATGGCACAAACTATGCCTATTGAAAAGCCAGGATGAGGATCTTCCTTAAATCCTTAGATGAAAGTGCGTGGCTGGCCACAGTGAATGAATGGAACCCTCCTATCACTGAAGTAACTAATGTCAATGGTTCAAAATCAATGAAAGTAACAGCTTATTCCCTTTGGACCACACTTCAGAAAAGTGAGAGTAGTGCCAATGCAAAAGTACTAAATGCAATTACTTGTGCATTATCACCAGATGAATTCAAAAGAATCATCTCTTGTGAAAATGCAAAATAAGCATGGGATGTATTAGAAATGACACATGAGGGTACATCTATTGTCAAGAAATCTAAAGTTCAACTCCTCACAACTAAATTTGAAGAAATTCATATGGAGGAGAATGAGATGTTTATGGACTTCTACACTAGATTGAATGACATTGTAAACTCTATGTGGGGTCTTGGTGATAGAATCCCAGAAAGTAAAGTGTGCTCAAAGATACTACGCTCACTTCCTGAACGGTTCAATTCTAAAGTAACCATGATTCAGGAACTTCATGATACAAATACCATGAGGGTTAAAGAACTAGTTGGTTCACTTCAAACCTACGAGTTGTCCTTTAAAGCTCCTGAAGGAAAATCTATTGCTCTCAAATCATCTAAAAATGTTTCACAAGAGAGCACTTCGGATTTAGAAAATTCCAAAGATGATATGGCGCTTTTAGCAAAAAAGTTTTACAAAATTTTCAAAAGCAAGAAAAAAGTTAATTTTCAAAAGTCAAATGATAAGAGGCGATCTAAACCTAGAACTCGAAAATCTTTGAAAGATAGTCAATGTTACAACTGTCAAGAGTATGGGCACTTAGCTAACCAATGTCCTAAAAAGGACAAATCAAAAAGGAAAAGCATGATGGCTATTTGGGATGAATCGTCTGATTCTGAATCCTCTTCTAAATCAGAAGATTCTGAAACCGAGTCGGGAGATGATGTTAAAGCCCTTATGACACTAGCCAAGATCACTTTTTCAGATAATGATGATATATCTAGTGAAGAAAATCTGAATAGTGATTGCGATAATGAAGATGATCTTCAGGATGCTTATAATGCCCTTTATAAGGAGAGTTGTAAAATTACTGTCAAGCTTAAATTACAAAAAGAAATATTCTCTAAGCTTAAGGAAGATTACGAGTCTCTCGTTTTAGAAAAGTCTCATATTTTTTATTCTTTTGAAAAGACCAAATGTGATTTAGATTTCAAAACCTCCAAAATTAAAGATTTAAGATCCAAAAATGAGAAACTCAAAAATGAGGTAGCTTCTCTTCAGTGTTTGAAAGACACATGGAGATATGCCCATGGTGATCCTAAATTGGAAAAATTATTGTCCAGATCAAGAAAATGTGACGATCGATCTGGGTTGGGCTATGATAAGAATACATCTCCTAAACAAAAGAACATTGCTTCTAAATTTGTAAAAGGAGACTCTTCAGTCTCAAAAGAAAAGAATACTTATCAAGGTTTTTTCAAAAATTCAAGGACTTTTCAAAAACCAAAAGGTAACTATGTTAACTTTGATTTTCAAAATCAAAATCTATTGGCTGAAAAAATAATTGATCTACTCAAAGAGCTATTAAAGTCTAACTCTATAGGTCTCTCCTATAACAACAGACAGAAAAAGACCATCTATACTCTTAAACCCAAAACAGTTCTGAAATGGGTTCCTAAAGTTGCCTGCTTGGTTGCCCACACTGCTTTCAAAGCTTTAAGCCATTCAAAGTGGTACCTAGATAGTGGTTGCTCCAGGCATATGACAGGTGACAAAGCTTTATTCACCGATCTAAAAGATATGACTGACGGGTCAGTCACATTTGGTGATGGAAGCAATTGCAAGATCATTGGCCAAGGTACGGTTCAGCTCTATAACCTTCCCTTATTTAAGAATGTTTTATATGTTGAGGGCTTAAAACACAACCTACTAAGCATTTCTCAGATATGTGATAACAACCATAGTGTAAAGTTTTCTAATCAAGGTTGTGAGATAGTTAATAAAAAGGGTTCTATTATATTAACTAGTCATAGAACTTCTGAAAACTGCTACATCGTCAGTGATGCAAGCTCATCTACTCAATCGTGTTACATGGTTCATACCGATGAGACTGAATTATGGCATAAACTCCTTGGACATGTACACTACTGGAACTTATTTAAATTAAGCAAAAGAGAACTAATTAGAGGTCCACCCAAATTGTAAAGAGTAGACAAAATATGTGGGGAATGCCAGTTGGGCAAACAAACTAGGAGCTCTCACAAGAAAGTGAACTCCAATACCACATTTAGACCACTCGAGCTTCTCCATATGGATCTTATTAGTCCAACCAGATCGGAGAGTCGAGGAGGTAAAAAATACATCTTGGTTAATGTAGATGACTATACCAGATTCACTTAGGTATCTTTCTTAAAATACAAACCTGAAATCCTGGATGAAGTGAAAAAGGTCATTAAACGAATCCAAAATGAGAAAGGCTCTCATGTTAGTAAGATCCGTAGTGATCATGGTTCCGAATTCGAAAACAGTAGTTTTGAGAAATTCTGTAGTGATCAGAGAATATCGCATGAATTTTCTGTGCCCAAAACACCGCAACAAAATGGTATAGTTAAAAGAAAAAATAGAGTGCTTCAGGATATGGCTAATGTTATGTTGAATAGCATGAAGCTCTCTAGAAATCTTTAGCCTGAAGCAGTTAATACCGCATGTTATATTATTAATCGGGTTTATACCAATAAATCTGATAATAAGACTGCTTATGAATTATGGTTTGAAAAGAAACCTACTGTCAAATACTTTCGGGTTTTTGGCAGCAAGTGTTATATTTTACGTGATCGTGAAAATTTGAAAAAGTTTGATACGAAGAGTGATGAAGGTATTTTTCTTGGTTATCTTTGAACAGTCGAGCTTATAGGGTTCTAAATAAGAGAACTGGTGTGATTCAAGAGTCCATCAATGTGGTCATTGATGATCATTTGAATACACTAGCTTCGAGTTCAGATGATGATGAAGCTCTTATTATCGATAATCAAGATACCTCATCAAGTCAAAAAGAGTCTGAACTAAGGACTGCCAAAGATCATCCAACCAATCAAATTCTTAAAAACCCTCTCACTGGAGTTCGTACTCGCAAACAACTTGAGAACATATGTAATTATGTATGTTTTACATCCCAAATAGAACCGGTCAATGTGAAAGAAGCACTTTCTGACAAAAATTGGATAATTGCTATGCAGGATGAACTTAACCAATTTGTTCGTAATGATGTCTCGTATCTTGTTCTTAGACCTAAAGATAAACACATTATTGAAACAAAATGGATCTTTAAAAATAGGTCTGATGAGCTTGGAAATATAATACGAAACAAGGCTAGACTGGTTGTACAAGGGTACACTCAGATTAAAGGCATCGATTACGATGAAACCTTTGCTCCAGTCGCTCGCCTTGAATCAATCAGAATTTTTATTTCCATCGCATGCTTTAAAAAATTTAAGATTTATCAAATGGATGTAAAGAGTACCTTCTTGAATGGCGATTTACATGAAGAAGTGTATGTTGAACAACCTTCAGGGTTTGAAGACCCCAAGTTATCTGACCATGTATTTCATCTCAAAAAAGCTCTCTATGGTCTAAAACAAGCACCCAGGGCATGGTATGAGAAATTGACTAAATTCTTACTTAGTCATAGCTTTCCAGTAGGAAGTGTCGATAAGACGCTTTTTGTTAAGAAGCATAACAATGATATTTTGATGGTTCAAATTTATGTTGATGATATTATTTATGGATTAACTTGTTCTAACATGTCTATTGAGTTTACAAAGTTAATGAAATCAAGGTTCGAAATGAGCATGGTTGGCAAACTTAACTATTTCCTAGGGTTGCAAGTAAAACAACAACCTGATGGAATTTTCATTTTCCAGACCAAATATGCTTCAAACTTGGTTAAAAGGTTTAGATTTGAGAATGGTAAGAACTTTGATACTCTTATGAGTACAACGTTAAGACTCTCAAAAGACTCTACAGGTAAAGATATAGATCCTAAACTATATCGTAGTATGATTGGTAGTTTGTTGTATCTTACTGCAAGTAGACATGATATTGCGTTAAGTGTTGGTATTTGTGTAAGATATCAGTCTAATCCTAAGGAATCACATATTACTGCTGTTAAATGGATTATTAGATATGTCACAAGTACTATAAATCTGCGTCTTTGGTATCCTTTTGATACTAGTGTTCAATTAGCCGGGTACTCAGATGCTGATTGGGTCAGTAATATCGATGATAGAAAATCAACCAGTGGTGGTTTTTTTTTACATTGAAAATTGCTTAGTTTCTTAGTTCAGCAAGAAGCAAAGCTCAATATCACTCTCCACTGCTGAGGCTGAGTATATTGCAGCTGGACATGCATGTACTTAACTAGTTTGGATGAAACGCATGCTAAGCGATTATGGAATTAATCGAGATTCAATGATCTTACATTGTGATACTTCCAGTGCTATAAATATTTCTAAAAATCCAATCCAGCATTCACGTACTAAGCACATTGACATTAAGTATCATTACATTCATGAGTTGGTTGAAGAAAAAGTTATTTCTTTGGAATATATATCAACTGAAAATTAACTTGCTGATATATTTACTAAACCGCTCGACAAAAGCAGGTTTAATAAATTGAAATTTGATCTTGGTATGTGCATTTTACATTAAGTATTCTTGCTTGCATGTATCATAGTATATTATATTTAGTATTATTTGTATTTAAATTTTAATTTTTTACATTAAAAATGTATTTTTTTGGTCAATACTCGACCGGTCGTAGCTGTACACGACCAGTCGTGGTACGACCGGTCGTGCACCGCACTCAATCGGTCGTGGAGCTTGTGAATATGATATAATTTGAGAAAATCTCCTTCTTCTTCATTTTCACTCCGGCCTACGATGAGTCGTGGCTCGACCAGTCATAGGATTTCTTGTATTTCTTCAAGGTTAGTCTTATTTCTTCATTTTTCTTAAAGATTCATGCTCTTTATGCTTTGATTTGATCATTGTGTAGCTAGATTTCATCTCTTGTTGGGTTTTTTCAAGGGTTTCTTCTCAATTTGTTGATCTAGAGAAAACTCATCCTTTCTTTTGTGTATTTCTCTTACTCTTTGTATATCTTTTTGAATATGGATGCTAGAGGGAAGAAGAAAATATCCCGTGGTCTATCTTCATCTAGATCTACACCGATAACAAAACGGCACCTTCAGTCACCCGAAGATGATTCTCAAGATGTATGGGATTTACGTGTCCGTAATGTTATCGTTGAGCATACCGCTGATCTCAATCACATTGCTCCATTTAGTATTGTCCCTCTCCTTGAATCTGTTAGCTGGACTAACATTTTACTTTGGGGTGGGCCTGCATACTAGTCTATTGCACAATCAATGGTTACATGTATCTCAGAATTCTCCCTTAACAACTTAACTTTTTCAATTGATACTAGAGAAGGAAAATTTGAAGTAGACCATCATTTGATATCAGGTATTATGGATATATCTGTTAATGATGAAGGTATACCGATTCATACTCTATACAATAAACCATCTGAATCGGAAAAATGCATATTAACAAGAGACTTATGCAAAATTGATGCACAATGGACATATAAAGGGAATACGCTCCCTTCAAAGTATTTGTTACCTAGATACAGAGTGTTATATCATTTTTTCATTTCAAATGTGTATCCTCGGTCCGCTAATAAAATCGAGTTGACTTCTTTCATGGTCCGTGTGTTGCATTCTATTGTTTCTGGTACTATGGTCTGCCTTCCTTCTTTGATCTGTCATTTTATTATACAGTTTCATCTACATCCGGGTCATAGTGATATTCCGTTTGGTTATCTTATGATTGTTTTAGCCACTCACATGCTTGTCGATAAACCTATTAATGAGGCACCAATTCATCATCTTATTTTCAACAATTTCAATCTTAATAAGATGAAGTTGGATTTGCTTCCTGGCCAAGTTGATGAAGGTGGTATTGGTGGTGATGGTGGTGAAGCCAGAAATGAAGAGGAAGTTGGTGATCTTCCTCAACAGGATGTTAATATGGATGAGATATTTGATGAGATAGAAACTAATTCGCCAAATGATCCTGATTACGATCCATCTGGTTATGATGCACGCCTTCGTGCATTGAAGGAGAAGGTTGTTAACATGAGTATAGCCTACGATATGCAATTTAAGTACATGCAAAAATATCTTCGTCGCATTAATAGGGGCTTACACCAGATTGATCCGACTATCCCTGCTCCCTCCTCTAGATCTGATTAGGCGAATTATCTTTTGGATTATATAACATTAACTTGTCTTTTGTTTTGGATATTGTATTAACTTAGTTATAGCTTGATGATTCTGGATTTATATGTCCTTCCATATTTCTTTCTCATTATCTGCTTATTATTACTCTCTATGTTGTTGTTCTCTTTCCTATTGTGACTTTCCCTTGTCATTTTGTGACAAAAAAGGGGAGTAGTAAGAGGTAAAAGGGAGTAGTATGGAAAGGGGAAGTAATTTGTTTTGTCTGGATTGATTGATTGAGAAGGATATGTGGAATGAGAATATGAAGTCTTGAGGTTTACATGTTGCTTACTGTTTATATGAGCAGTACTCGTATTACTCAGGGGGAGTAGAGTAATTTGGGCTTGCTTTTATGGCTCATGATTGTTTTTGGCAAATTTTGCTCTTATTTTTTATGCTATGTGTTTTGCCACAAATTTGACAAAGGGGGAGATTGTAGGTGCTATGATTTCATATCCCTTTGGTTGTCAAATTTTGTGGTGTCAAAACCTATATCTATGTCTTGTATATCTTGTGTTTCATTTTTGAGATTATTCTTTACTTCAAGACATCGCATTTCAAGATAAGAAAAAAAATGAAGAAAGTTTTCAAGTCATGGATGAAGAATTCAAGAATAGTAGTCTTCAAGTATGAATGTTCAAGATTCAAACAAGTACAAGTATTGTAGAAGACTTTGTCAACTCAAGAAAGGATCAAGCTCAAAACGGCCTACAACAAGATTCATAAATCCTCAAGCTTCTCTTAAGGGTCATCTAAGTGTACAGACTATCAATGTCCATCTCACTTTTAAGGTTTGTTTGACCTTAGATTGACCTTAGGATGGGCTTTACTGTAGGTCATTTTGGATACATAATTCATATATTTTAATATGCTTGTTCAGGCTGTTCTAAGACCAGTCCTAGGAACTTCAGGACCAGTCCTAGCTCTGCTACGACCAGTCTTAAGTTTTTCAGGACCAGTCCTAGGTTTTTAAAGATTTTTGGATCTTTCTAGTTATCCTACGACCAGTCCTAGACATCCTACAACCAGTCCTGTGAGCTGTACGATTCGTCCTTCGACCAGTCTTAGCCCTACGACTCAAACTCCAACAACTAAACTGGGAGTCCTATGACCGGTCGTAGGTGACCCACGACCAGTCGTAGGTGGCCCACGACCGGTCGTAGGCTACCCAGGACCGGTCGTGGAACAGTAAATCCTTATCCCGTGGAAATCTTTGAAAATCTTTGAAGCTATGACCAGTCCTAGGATCCTAAGACCAGTCGTAGATGGGATTTTTCAGGCTATAAATAGAGCACGTACTTCAAAGTTTTAGCAATTTAATTCAACTCTATTCAAACAATCTTTAGGCTATACTCTGAGATAAGTTTGTGTTTGTTTTAAGCTACTTTGTGCTCATTTAATATTCCTTTTGCTAGCATGTTTATTATTTGATTTTGATCTACATTCCAATCTTATTTGAAAAGGGGAATTTCTGATATTCCTTCTTCTTAGATTCAAAATCAAATAGAACTAGCCCTTTTGATTTAAAATCAATTAGACTTAGAACCATTCTTAAAGTGATTATTAGACTTTGAACGTTGAATCAAACTTCTACTCCGATTGGTTCTACCGGGCTACTTCAAAAGGAGATTCAGGTATTTTACATTTGTGTAATTTACTTTCTTTAGTTTTGTTTGAGATTTACCAGAAAAATCTCATTGTATTGGTTATCTGAGGAGAGCTAGAAAACTCATATTGTGTGGGTTTTTGGATTGTGTAAGCCCGAGATCAAAGACACAATTGTGAAGGTTTTAGGTAAACCTGTGAAACCTATTTTGATAGTGCATGCTAATATCCCCTATGTGAGGATATTATGAGTGGAGTAGCATTTTGTGTGGCTGTTGGATAACAGTTGGTGTACACACAGGCGAACCACTATATATCGTTGTGTTGTGGATGTGCTTTATTCTTTCATTCCTTTATTCATTCAGTTTTGTGGATTGTATTCGTGGATGAATTTTTTAATCTTTTTTATTCCAAGCAAGTGTGGGGAATGTTGTAATAACTTGGGATTTATTTCTGTAAGTTATTTCCTTATTTTTTATTCCTCATTGGTTTGTGATACAAAGGATGTTCTAGAAATAAGGTTGTCCTACCTTAAACCTTTGGTTTTTGGTGTAAGGTTGTCCTTAGAACTGAGATAGTATCATTCTCTTTATTTTAGGCTATTGAGATTACTTTCAATTCAGCATTGTCCTTTATTTCTTTTATTATTCTTCTATTTTTAGTTTTATTTGGCATTGCCCTATTCACCCCCCCTCTAGGGTATATAGCTAGGCCCTTTCAACATATCCCAAAAATAATCCCTGCTGGTCAGGACAAGGCTCACATGAACCCGCATGAGAACTTCATATATGAGAATGCCTCCTCGTCCTCGTCAAAGTCTGGCTCTGCCTCGCAATCATCGCCATCTCCTACAGCTAAGTCAGAGTCTGGTTGGCGTTTAAACACCATCAGAGAATGTGGAAGTGAGTGATCAACTTAGTAGTACTATATAGTAAAGGTTAACATGTTATCAATCCAATCAAGCAGTAATGATAAGGCAGTACATTCGAACAGGTCCTAGATTCTCTTGTTAATGCGAAAATGAATATATAATGATGCATGCCCTCACTACAAACTCCCTCATGTGACATCATCTAACGATCGCGGCATGAATCACTACCACTGTACTCTCACACCAACGCCAATGGCACATGCAGTGCGATATCATGAATATGATTATCCAGTTCTTATTAGTCCTTTTCATATAGTAGTATTGGGAAGTTAAGACACCTCCCTTGTATCATTTCCCAACATTGATCCATTCTAGGGTCGTCAGTCCTAGGAAATCTCATATGATATCATGATTTTAGGTCACTGTAAGGGGCTGTCAGGGCTGTTGCGCGCAATCGTTACACCACTCCCCTATCACCTTATCAATACAGGCCTACTTATATCCTCAAGACTACAACAGGATTCGTCACCCCTATGCAATGTCAGGATAAACTCAAGGTCACTATAGAGGGCTCGTCACCAATCAGTGTAGGCCGACAACAAGAATATAGTGTCACATACCACTATAATCTGCTCAGAGTAGGGTGCTCACTGGTCACTACGAGGAGGTTTGTGGCCCCAGCGTAGGCCGACAGCACGACCACGGCGTCCCACACAACCATGCCCGGCTCATGAGTCTTAGGGGATCTTGGTACTATGGTTAACAAGAGTTTCTCTGGTAAGCTCAGTGCCTTAGATTCAAACAGTGGCGACCAAACATGGTGAACAAGCATCGATCAATTGGGTTAGTTGATAAGCTCAACTAGGCCAAGCGTACGTTAAGTTGAACGACATGGAATGCATAAGAACTCTATGTGGCCTAACCACTACCGAACATCCCAAGCATGACTCAGATTCGCTAAACTCATCCAGTGTGGCGAAAACAACCGCTACCACCATTTAAAGAACAGTTTCCTATTACATGGACTGTAGTACAGCCCCATTCACATACAAATTTAATAACTAGCATATGATTCACATTCTGCATCCATATGAACAATCATGAAGTATAACTTGAATGTAAACAGTACATGCAGGAAATCAAACACACATTTAATATGATTCAAGAAAGTACATAATCCATAAAGGAAATCATACACTCATGTAGCATGGAGGACCTAAGTTACATGATTCATGGAGGAAATCATACACTAGTATTGTGATGGAGATCCATATCTCAACCACCTTAGCAATCACACTTTACCAACTACTAACTCACTTAGGCATTTATTCAAACACTTAGGTTACACTATTCAACATACATCACGTATGTCGTCTTTATTGTATATTTGTATATTAGGGCAAGTCCTTTCACCAAGGAGTTGTCGTATACATATAAGGCAAATAACAATGATAATTAATCATGGGAAGCAAATCAACAGATTCCATACGCATACATGTATTCTAACATATACATGAAATATGATATTTACAATATAAAGTATACGTATGCGGAAAACAAAATGGATAGCACATTTGGCATGTCTAATGGCATTCACAACATGAATAAATCATTATCTAACATTGAAAGTGTTGAAAACCATAACCTAAGCGTATATAGTCCGCACCTTAAACAAGAAAATATGTATTCGAGATGATTCAGACGATGTGCCTTCGTCAACGGTGGATATGCTACCTATGGCATGAAACAAGTCAGCTATAATGTCACTTAATCTCTTCTAGGTCTTAAATCTGGTTAAGGTTAGCTTAACTTACCCAAAAATGGAATCGGATTCGTCGGAAAAATGATTCAGAAAAGCTGGTGCAATGTATAAATGGGTTAGGAAGAATCCTACGAAGTTTCAACTGATTCTCCCACACTTTCTCTCTCTTTTCTTTCTCTTAAAACTCTAGGGTTTTGGAAATTCGTATGGGTTAGAAAGCTAGGGGTTTTAGGCCTTTTTATAAGCCTAAACATGACAAAAATGGACTTTAAGTCAAGGTATACTTAGGTTATAACCAAATCGGGATCTTTCTGATCCAACGGAGCACTTCTGGAGGTCTTCTCATCAAATGTGGTCGGACTTAAGCTCATTAGTATCGGATCTTTTGTAAGTTAAGTTTTCAGTCCAATCAGATTTTCAGATAATCCGTGGCGGACCAGCTTCAATTCAACGGTTACCGAACTTCGATCAAGGCTTGGACATGTAAGGGCCAACTTTCCTGATCCGAGGGTGAAATTTGGTCGAAATCTAATGGTCAGAAAACTTAAAAATGTCGTGCAAGTGACACATGCCAGATTACTTAAAAATGTATTTAATTTGCTACATATCTTCCTTTTCTCACTCTCTTCACTCCGGACTCAATAGAATGGTCTTAGGTATCGTTTGGGCTTGATTTTCTAGGTGATTGTCAAGTCCAACTAAGCGGTCATAATGGTCTAAGATTATAGCTATCATACTTTCGATGTGCGGTCTAGAATCAATACAAAGTTACAAAGCATTACCAGGAACAACTGGGTTTAGAGTTGGATCCTAGATTTCAGGGTATTATAGCGTTAACGATTCCACAAGTTTTAAGTCTTGCAGAATGTATTTAAAGAGAACAGTACTAATTTCACAGTCATTCTAACTTAGCCCTAGTTAACTTATGTTTAATTTCTAAAAGAATTAATCCTAAATGATTTCTAATCGAGGTGGTACTCGGGTCTTGGTACAGAATTTTCTGAGTCGTTACAATCTACCCACCTAAAAAAAATTTTCATCCTCGAAATTCGTACCTTCTCATACTCCTCGAGAAGCTGTGGGTAGTTCTTTCTGATCTCGGCTTCTGTCCCCCAGGTAGCCTCTTCTTCAGTATGATGCATCCATAATACCTTTACAAGGGGGATGACCCTACGCAATACCTGTTCCTCCGGTCTAATATACGCGTCGGGCGTAGTTCATAAGTGGCACCCTCGCTCAATTGCACCTGTTCCCATCTGATGATATGGGAAGGATCAGGAACGTATTTCTTCAGTATAGAAACATGAAATACGTTGTGTATGCTCGCGAGAGGTGTAGGTAAAGCTAGATGGTATGCTACTGCACCCACATGATCAAGTATCTGGAATGGGCCAATAAATCTCGGCGTGAGTTTCCCCTTCTTCCCGAACCGAAGAACTTCCTTCATAGGAGAAACTCTCAAAAATACGTGATCTCTAACCGCAAACTCCAGCAGTCGTCACCTCGTATCGGCATAACTCTTCTTCCTGCTCTGCGCTATGAGAAGTCGACGCCTGATGATGTCAATCTTCTCTGAGGTCACTTGTACTAACTCAGGGCCAATCAATTTTCGCTCGCCAACTTCAGTCCAGCAATGCGGTGCTCGACAAGGATGCCCATGCAAGGCCTCATAAGGTGCCATATCGATACTCGCCTGAAAACTGTTATTGTACGCGAACTCCGCATATGAAAGACAATCATCCCAACTGTCCTTAAAATTCAACACGCAAGCCCGCAACATGTCTTCCAAAATCTGGTTCACCCGCTCGTCTAAACTTCAACTTCACACCCATCACTTCCTGGATGTGAGTCCAAAAAATAGAAGTAAACCACGTGTCTCTATCCGACACGATCTCCAAGGAAACTCCATGTAGACGAACAATCTCCCTAATGTATAATCTAGCCAACTCGTCTGCAGAGTTCGTAACTCTGATCGGAAGAAAGTGCGCCGACTTCGTCAAGCGGTCGACGATCACCCAGATAGAATCATGTCCCTTCCTAGTCTTCGGCAGTCCCGAAATGAAATCCATAGAGATATAGTCCCACCTCCACTTAGCAATAGGCATAGGCTGAAGGAGACTGGGAGGTCGGCGATGCTCTGCCTTCACCTGCTGGCAAGTGAGACAACGAGACACAAAGTCTGTAATGTGGGTCTTCATGCCATCCCACCAATACGTCCTCTTCATGTCACGATACATCTTCATACTACTCGGATGCATCGCAAGCTTAGAACTGTGCGCAGCCTCAAGAATCTCTCGTCTCAAGTCGGGGACATCTAGGACGCATAGGCGGCCACGATAACATAAGTCTCCATCCGTTCCAACTAGCCACTCGGCATCTGCATCATCACTAGCCTGCTCTCGAAGCTCAGTCAGACGTTCATCGTCCCTCTACGCCGTGATGACCCTGTTATCGATAAGAGGTCTCACCTGAATGTGTGCGATAACCTCAAATGGCTCCTCCACAGTGAGTTTCTACTCGAAGTCTCGCAAAAACTCAATCATGTCCCACTCGGCAACAGTAGCAGAACCGCAAACTCTATCGCCTTCTTGCGGCTCAACGCGTCAGCCACAAGGTTCACCTTGCCCGGATGGTAGGAAACCTCAAAATTAAAGTCCTTCAAGGTCTCTAACCATCGTCGCTATCTCATATTCAGGTCTCACTGCGTGAATATGTACTTGAGGCTCTTGTGGTCGCAAAAGAGCTCGAACTCCTCTCCGTAGAGGTAATGTCTCCAGAGCTTCAATGTGAAGATGACAACTGCTAACTCTAGGTCGTGTGTAGGGTAATTCTCCTCGTGTTTTCGTAATTATCTCGAGGCATATGCAATCACCCTGTCCTTCTGCATAAGGACACAACCTAAACCAACGTGAGATGCATCCGTATAGATCGTATATCTAACCCCTTGCTCTGGCAATACTAGCACAGGGGCAGACGTCAACCTATCTTTCAGCTCCTAAAAAGCTATTTTTACCTTCTCATTCCAGGCGAACTTCAGGTCCTTCCGTGTCAACTGAGACAAGGGTCTGGCTATCTTGGATAAGTCCCGAATGAGTCGTCGATAGTAGCCAGCAAGTCCTAGGAAACTCCTCTCCTTGGTAATCGAACCAGGCTGCTTCCAGTCCTGCACCGCGGCTACCTTAGCAAGGTCCACCGCAATCCCATCCTTGGACACAATATGTCCTAGGAACTTGACTTCTTCCTTCCAGAAGTCGCACTTCTTGTACTGTGCGAACAACTGGTGTTGTCTTAGAGTATCCAAGACCGATCGTAAGTGCTCCTCATGCTCCTCTCGACGCTGGAGTATATCAAAATGTCATCTATAAACACGATGCCAAATCGATAGAGGAATAACCGAAATACTCGGTTCATCAGGTCCATGAACACGGCTGGTGCGTTCGTAAGACTGAACGACATCACGAGGAACTCATAATGGCCAAAGCTAGTCCTGAAAGCCGTCTTCTGTACGTGCTCATCCCTGACGCGCAGCTAGTGATACCTTAACTGTAGATCGATCTTCGAGAAATACTGCACTCCTCTTAGTTGATTAAATAGATCATCTATCCTGGGCAAAGGGTACTTGTTCTTTACCGTAGTCTGATTCAACTTGCGGTCATCAATATATAACTGTAATGAGCCATCTTTCTTCGTCACGAACAACACAGGTGCTCCCCAAGGAGACATACTCGATCGTATGAAGCCAGCCTCTAACAAATCATCGATCAGTTTCCTTAACTCCTCCATCTCACATGGGGCCATACAATACGTTGGCAATGAGATGGGCATCGAACCGGGTATCAAGTCGATAGTAAAATTGATCTTACATTGGGGTGGCAACTCAGGTATCTTCCTAAACACATCCTCATAATCACGGACTACTAGCATGCTTTCAAGAGTACAGACATCAACATTCCTTAACAAGGAAGCATAACAAATCACTCGAGAGGGGTGACTGACCTGCACTAAAAATGTAAAGGACATGCCCTCCGACTCATAAACTATCACTACACGGGTCTCGCAGTCAATCTCAGCCCTACTCGCAGTTAGCCAATCCACTTTAAAATGATAGAGAGCAGAGATGACGATAAGGTCAATGGCCATCGTCATGTTCCCTAGATCTAACAAACAACCCTCACACATCGTAGTGACATCAGTAAAGGTCCCGTGTGCTGAAATAACTCGCACCCCAACCATCCGAGTAGTCTATAAACCAAGGTGCTTGAGTACTGAAGAAGATATGACAGAGACTGCGGATCCCGTATCCACCAATAAAAATATAGGAGTACCTCCAATGTGGGCTGTGACCTCAAAGGCCAAGGGTGGTGTGGTCTCTGTCTCGGATGGCTCAGCTGTTAGTGCGTGTACTCGAGCCTGCTGAGGACGGTTCGGCTGTGGTACCATTGGCCGATGTGGCGGCCTAAAATGAGGTGCTGGAGGTCTAAAGGATGGATGATCTGGTTCTGATCGAAGGGGTGGTTGTGAAATGGTCTGAGGCATCAGACGACCAATCCGCTGAGGCGGTGAGAATCCACTGTCTCATATCCTGGAAAAATAAGAAATCTCAGTGTGTCCAGGCTTCTTGCAATAGCGACACCACACATCAGGACGCCTCAAATAGCCAGGAGATGCAGAAGACCCCTGCTGTGAATCAGATTGAGGCCTCTTAGCAAGGAAAGGCCTACTCTCGAACTCAGGTCGTGGCCTAAGAATCATAGGTGCTCGCATGCGGGCCGACCTGTCCCCATCCTGCTCTGCAAGTAAGGACATGCTCACCAGCTCTGCATAAGAAGAAATGTTCGCATAACACATCTTTGATCTAATCTCGGGCCGCAAGCCCTCAGAAAAATGCCGCATCCTCATCAGCTGATCATCCAGAATCAAAGGAGCATACCTCCCTAACTTCGTGAACCTATTTTCATACTCCGTCACCGACATGGCTCGCTGGCGAAGGTGAAGGAACTCACTTTCCTTCTCATGTCGATAAGTAACCAGGAAATACTTCTCGTGGAAGCGTACCTCAAACCCTGCCCACATCCACTCAAATCCTTCCACCACAGTGCGGAGAATACTGTCCCACCATAGGCTAGCTCCTTCTCGAACATGAAGGTGGCCAACTCAACCTGTTCCACCTCAGAACAGTGCAACGGTCTCAGCATCTTTTAGATGCAGTCTATCCAATACTCAGCCTCCTCAGGTCTGTGAGTACCTGAAAATGTAGGAGGCCTCAAGCGCTGAAATCGCTCGAAAGAACTGCTCGCACTAGCATGCCCAACAGGGTGTAGAGGTGAGGCAGGTGGAGTCGCCGCCATTGACTGAGAAAAAATGCCAGCCATGGAGGACAAGAACTGCTGCTGCTGCTGCAGCAACAGCATCTTCTGCTCTAGCCTATCAGGAGGCGGAGCGGACTGAGATGTAGAAGGCATCGACGCAGACGCATGATGCTGCTTAGGAACCGTAAGTGTGATGGGAGGCACCACAGAAGGTGTCACAGGAGGTGGTCTAGCAACAGGACCAGAAGTCGGCTGAGAACTCGGCCTGGGATCCGATCGAAATGGGCCCACATGAGGGTCCATAGGAGTATTGCACAGGGCAAGGGCCCCGTCGAGTGAATCTCTCAGAGAAAGACGGGCCAAAGATCTCGAACCCTTGGGTGGCATACCCTACACACAACAGAGGGTAGCAACCAAAGAGATTAGGCATTCACACAGTCCATTCACAACATGTACTTTACAAGCCAAGGAAACCACATACATTTCATTAACAAAATTGTCACAATACATGATTTACAGCATTACATGAATCGCAACAGAGAAAGCCTGTGTACAAAACACCTAAGCTTCACACACAAAGCTTCAACACTAAATGACTACCAACTGACAAACAACTATCAAACCACACATAAAAACAAATAAAGAACGACTACATAAGTCTATGCATTAGAATCTGGCGACGGAGAAGGGGCACCCTTATCCTTCAGGCAGCATAAGATGGTCTTCAGTGTGCGGGTTACTTTCTTAAACTTTTCCTTCACGAGGTCCCACAAATCCCCAATATCATGTCGAAGAGCAGCCTGACCCTCCTCGAGTCGCACTATGCGAGCATCTCTATCAGCCTGAGTCGCAAGAGGAGGACTCTCATCAGTATCCTGAGCCTCCTCTTCCTCTTCTTCCTGGACTTCTTCCTCTATCTCTGCCCCACCTTCTTCTTCACTTTCCTACTCTTCACTATCATACTCACCCTCGCTGTCATCATCAAGTTGGGTCTCAAGCTGCCGAGGTCCCATCTTCATCTGGTTTAGAGTAGCCTCGTTGATATAATGAACCGGCGCAGGCAACTCTGCCCCAAGCCTATAGGCAAACTCGAGCACAATCTTGCATATGAGCCCGCCAAAGGGAAGCAACTCAGACGTTCTTCTCGATCTCGTTATGAGGATGATCTGTCGCAGCACAAACGTAGGCATGCACACATTCTCTCCCTACCCCACTTGATACAGAAAATCTACCATGAGACGCGTACATTCACTGTGATTGCTCCACCTGGGATAAACATTGAATGTGCAGATGTGATGAAGCAGATGAAAATCACCCGACATATGGGTTGCTAGGAGGCTCTTGTTACGCTACCACTCAAATAAATGACCACATAGAAACCTAGTGCGGCGATCTCTCTCAAGAACACTGTTCAGGTTCTTAGCACTTGGATGTACCTTTCTAAGTGGCACGTTCAGAAGTCGAGCTATCAACCGAACATCGATTGTGGCTTCTCGATCTCTGCCAAAGGGGATCTTGAACTGCAATAGCTTGAACGTACGGTCCCGAATATGAGTATAAAATGCAAGAACAGTGCTCACATTAACACGAGACTAGCCTTCAAATAGCAGACCCCACCCGGCAGCTTCGATACGCTCAAACAACAAATACTCGCCAAAGAGTCGCCCATCCACATGCGCTTCAAAAAGAACCCTACAATCCGTATACGCGCCATGAGCCAACTCTGCCAACAACGCTCTCCTAAAAGGAGCTTGGGGATCCAAATCCCGCTTTGTATATATTTCTCTCCCAACACTTGGACTTGCGGTAGCTCCTCTAGGCCGCCTCGAACGAGCGGGATGACTAGGCCCAGCCTCCTCCACAGGGGCACGCTTCTTGCCCATCAGTGAAAGGATGGTGAAAAAGGAGAAAAAGGCCACAATAGCCTCTATGAAAGCCATGGAAGAGTAATGAAATGGAGGATAGATGTACCATCCCGAAAATCGGGGGACGGGTAGAAACCCAACTCTCGAGTTCCAGAACATCACTTATGCAACATATATGGTGATGATGATTGAATGTTGTCTATTAGTACAGTAAACATGAGTGAGATTAAGCCAAAACAGCATATCACACTCCAGAGATAGTTAAATTTTGTAAGCAGAAGACTGTGATAAATACATAAAATATATAATTGATTATAAGTCTCTAGAGTGAGAACATGTACCAGGTTAACTACATACATGTATACTTCAAAAATGATCAAAAAAATATACATGAGTGCTCCAAAAATATAAAAATGACAAGAGTCATGGTGTCTAATCAACCTCCCTGTAATCCCGTCGATCAGAACATGCATAAAGGAGGGATCCTCCTCATCATCATCAAGTCCGGCTCCGCCTCGTAGGCCGCACCATCATCTACAATTACAACAGGGTCTAGTGGGTGTCCGGAACACCATCCCGTAACGTGGGAGTGAGTAGCTAACTCAGTGGAATCATAAAGCAAAGATTAACATGTTATCAAATCCATCACGCGATAATGATAAAGCAAGCGAAATAAACATTCCTAAATACTGTGGTTAATGCATGAATGAAATGACATGATGGATGCCCTCACCGACATACTCCCTCATACGACACCATCTTACGTTCGCCGCATGCTTTCTTCCCTCAGTGCTCCACATCCAGGCACATGCAGTGCGATATGAATATGATTACCAAGTTGTTATTAGTCCTTTTCATACAGCCGGATTGGAAAACTAGGGTACCTCCCTTATATCATTCCCAATAAGGATCCTATCTAGGGTCGTCACTCCTAGTAGTCTCATACAATGATATATTTCTAGGTAGCTGCAAGGGCTGTCAGGGCTGTTGCACGCACTCGTTGCTCCTCTCCCCCATCACCTTATCAATACAGGTCTAGTTGTACTCTTGTTGCTACAGAAGGGTCGTCGCCTCCCGTAGACTCAGAGTACGCTCGAGGTCACTACAAAGGGCTGCCAGGACTGTTGCACGCACTCGTTGCTCCGCTCCCCCATCACCTTATCAATGTAGGCCGACAGCAAGAATATAGTGTCCCATACCACCATAATCTATTCACGAGTCTGGGTTGCTCACTGGTCACTACGGGGAGGTTTGTGGCCCCAGCGTACGCCGATAGCTCGACCACGGTGTCCCATACCACCATGCCCGGCTGATGAGTCTTAGTGGATCAAGGTACCACGGTTATCAGGGTTATCACTAGTAAGTTCAGTACCCTACGTTCAAGCAGTTATGACTAATACAAGGTGAACATATAATGGTCAGTCGAGTTACTTGATGAGTCCGACTAGCACGAGCGCCCGTTGAATCGACCGACATGAAGTGCACAAGCACTTCATGTGGCCTAACCACTGTCGACGACTCTAGTATGACTCAAGTTCGTCATACACATTCTTCATGGCGAATAGAATCTAACCACGAATTCTAAATTGTTACCGACTGCTTGGACTAGTGTATAGCCCCAAACACTTGCAATCAAAATCAATAATCATATGAGAGAGACAGAATTGAAATACGAGTAATTCCAGCATGTTATCAGCATGTTATAACATACATAAAAAGCAGTTAACCATACACGAGTAATTCACACATAAGGTAATCAATTCAATAAAACAAACATGGAGGAATTCATGTATATCAATAAATTAGTTGAGAATCCAATCTCAAAGCTAATCTGCAACACCATTTACTCAATACTTACTAATACATACATTTATACAAACACTTAGACTACACAACTCCAACGTACTTGACGTGTGTTGATTTCAACATATAATATGACAAATCCTTATATCAAGGAGATGTCTAATGCACAACAATCATGTTCTTACATTCAATACATATGGCAGGCATAAATCGTATTGATTTAGGCATTTCAACAAACACTTAGTCTACATACATTAGTCTACATAGCATATGTCGGCCAATATGTGTATTAGGGCGAATTTCTTCGCCAAACAGATCATACACGTATAATTAGTATAGGTACACGACAAATACTCATGACAATCATATCGGCAAAATACATACGTATATAGTATTTCCTACAAATACCTAAAATACCCTAAATCTCATATTCTTTGTACGTATTTGAAATGAAAAACGGACAGCATGTTCTATATGTCAAAAAGCATCCTCATCAGCAATCTACCATTAAACGGCATTGAAAGGTTTGAAAACGGGTAATCTAAGCATCTAAAATCTGCACCTTACGCCGTAGAAGCATAACGAATTGAATAGGAACTCTACGTCATCGTCAACGGTGATATGACGACCTAATTCATAAGATAAGTCAGCTACTTCGCTACTTGCATCGATAGAATTCCTAAAACAGCCTAAGGTTAGGGTTTTCTTACCTAGAACGAAACCGGAGTCACCGAAAAAGCGATACAGAAGGGTGGATGAGGCACGAAGAGAGATTGGGACGAATCCCAGGAAGAATCACCAGCTTCTCCCTCACTTTCTCTCTTTTCTCTCTCTCACTCTCTAGGTTTTGGGAAATTCGTATGGGTTAGAAAGCTAAGGGTTTAAGGCCCTTTTATAAGCCCAAACATAACCAAAACAGACTCCAGGTCAAGGTATACTTAAGTTATAACCAAATTGGGTTTGTTCCGATCCAAAAGGGCATTTCAGGAGGTCCCCTGGCTGAATGCAATTGGACTTAAGCTCATGGATACTGGATGTTGATCACATTAAGTTTTCAGTCCAGTAGTGTTCCCAGATCGCACGTGGCGGACCAGTTTCAATTCAGCGGTTACCGAACCTAAATCAGGACTACAAGTTTCATGACATGAAAGAGAAATTTTTCCTGATTCGAGGGTGAAATTTGGCTGAATTCTGATGGTCAAAACGCTTAATAGTAACGCGCAACGACACGTGCCAGATTTTGAATTAAATTTCTAAATCTTTACCTTTTCTCACTCTCTTCGCTCCAGGCTCAATAAATAGCCTCAGAATATCAATTGGGCTTGATTTTCGAAACGATTGTCAAGTCCAACTAAGCGGTCATCATGGTCTGAGATTGCGGATATCGGACTTTCGACGTACGGTCTAGATCCAATACAAAGTTTCAAAGGGTTCTTGAGAAAAAACGGTTTTAGAGTTTGATCCTAGGTTTCAGGGTATTATAGCGTCATTGATTCTACAAGTTTTAGATCTTGCAGAACGTATTTAAAGTGGTTCGTGCTCATTTCACAGGTAATCTAGTGTAGCGCTGGCTAATTCACGTTAAATTTCTAAAGAATTTGGTTCTAAATGATTTCTTGGCTTTGGAATTGGGTTCTGAGAGGTTACCAAGGTGTTATGGTTAACCCATTGCCTAAGGACGTCTAATTTTAGGTAGACAAAAATTTAGGGTGTAACAATAGAGCTGACCCAAATGGGTTCTCACGGATCTAGGTCGGAATCAGGGGTGTAATGGGTAAAGGAAGGGGAAAATAATAGAAAAAAAGGAGTAAGATAAGGGAGGTTGGGGGCTGGCACATTTTGGAGCTTCAAATGAGAGCTTGGGAGCTCCAATCATGGAAAATGGAAGAAGCAGCTGCTGGATATGATTGAGAACAGTGGAGGGATGATGGAAATAATGAAAAATGAAGGAAGGAGTGCTTGTAAGGGAGGTTTGAGAGAGAAGGCAACAAGTTTGGAGGAAAAAGAAAGCTTGGAGGGTCACTTTGTGAAGGAAGTAAGGCTTTTTGAATAAAGGGAGGGTCGAACCCTGTATGAAGAGGTTCCATTAGACCCCAAACACCATCGGCCTGGGCGGCCCAGCCCGCCGAGCCCGCTGACCGGCGAGGGCCTCACCACCCCCTGGACAAGTTAGCTAGGGCTCGCTAAATGGGCGAGATCCTCCCACCCCCTGGGTCCAAAAAAAGTCGGGGTCCCACTCTGGAACCCCTTAGAAGATGAGTAATTGGCCCCCTCTCCCGATTTGAGCCGTTTCGGGTCATTTCGACACTAACCTGACCTCTATTAATTCTTAATGATTTCTAACGGCTGGAATGGAATAAAATGTGGTCTATTCCCATCAATTGACGGTCTAGAAGCTGTGTGTGACCAGGAGTGTGCACAGACTCGATCTCGGAGATCATTTTTAGTAAACCTTCACCGAACGATAAACTGGGAGTCCTAGTTCTATTTCTAAATTGTTCTTGCACCCTCCTACGTTATAGTGGCATCAACGTGTGGTGTGTGACCCTAACCTAGGTCCAGATTAATCCAAATCATGCTCTGATACCAACTTGTAACGCCCTGAAATTCGGGGGTCGAGCACAACTCAGCTCCCGAGTTCCAAACCATCACTTATGCAACATAATTGATGATGATTGTATTTTATCTGTATTAATGCATAAAACATGAAATAATCAAGCCATATTGGCAGACATAATTCAGGAACATTGAGGAAATGCAAGCGGAAGACTTAAATACATATATAATTCAAAATAAATCCCCAAATGATGCGTGCTCTGCCCAGGGCAATATATACATCTGTGTTTCAAAAATACATGTATCAACTGTGCAAAATTCATTAAGTACATATCCTAAAAAAAATTCCCGCTGGTCAGGATAAGGCTCACATGAACCCACCTGAGAACTGCACATATGAGAACGCCTCCTCGTCCTCGTCGAGGTCTAGCTCCGCCTCGCAAGCATTGCCATCTCCTGTAGCTAAGTCAGAGTCTAGTTGGTGTTTAAACACCATCCCAGAATGTGGGAGTGAGTGATCAACTCAGTGGTACTATACAGCAAAGGTTAACATGTTATCAATCCAATCAAGCAGTAATGATAAGGCAGTACAATCAAACAGAACCTAGATACTCTTGTTAATGCGAAAATGAATAAGATAATGATGCATGCCCTTAGCACAAACTCCCTCATGTGACATCATCTAACCATCGCGACATGAATCACTACCACTATGCTCTCACACCAACATGAATGGCACATGCAGTGCGATATCATGAATATGATTACCCAGTTCTTATTAGTCTTTTTCATACAACAGTATTGGGAAGCTAAGACACCTCCCTTGTATCATTTCCCAACATTGATCCATTCTAGGGTCGTCAGTCCTAGGAAATCTCATACGATATCATGATTTTAGGTCACTGTAAGGGCTGTCAGGGTTGTTACTCGCAATCGTTACACCACTCCCCCATCACCTTATCAATACAGGCCTACTTATATCCTCAAAACTACAACAGGACTTGTCACCCCTATGCAGTGTCAGGATAAACTCAAGGTCACTACAGAGGGCTCGTCACCAATCAGTGTAGGCCGACAGTAAGAATATAGTGTCCCATACCAACATAATCTTCTCAGAGTAGGGTGCTCACTGGTCACTACGGGGAGGACTGTGGCCCCAGCGTAGGCCGACAACACGACCACAGTGTCCCATACCACCATGCCCGGCTCATGAGTCTTAGGGGATCTTGGTACCATGGTTAACGGGAGTTTCTCTGGTAAGCTCAGTGCCTTAGATTCAAACAGTGGGGACCAAAAATGGTGAACAAGCATTGGTCAATCGGGTTAGTTGATAAGCTCAACTAAGCCAAGCGCACGTTGAGTTGAACGACATGGAATGCATAAGCACTCCGTGTGGCCTAACCACTGCCGAACATCTCAAGCATGACTTAGATTCGCTAAACTCATCCGGTGTGGCGAAAACAACCTCAACCACCATTTACAGAATGGTTTCCGATTACCTGGACTGTAGTACAGCCCCATTCATATACAAATTTAATAACTAGCATATGATTCACATTCTACATCCATATGAACAATCATGAAGTATAACTTGAATGTAAATAGTATATGCAGGAAATCAAACACACATTTAATATGATTCAACAAAGTACATAATCCATAGAGGAAATTATACACTCATGTAGCATGGAGGACTAAATTTACATGATTCATGGAGGAAATCATACACTCTAGTATTGTGATGGAGATCCATATCTCAACCACCTTAACAATCACACTTTACTAACTACTGACTCACTTAAGCATTTATTCAAACACTTAGGTTACACTATTTAACATACATCACGTATGTCGTCTCTATTGTATATTTGTATATTAGGGCAAGTCCTTTCGCCAAGGAGTTGTCGTATACATATCAGGCATATAACAATGATAATTAATCATGGCAAGAAAATCAACAGACTCCATACGCATACATATATTCTAACATATACATGAAATACGGTATTTACAATATAAAGAATACATATGCGGAAAACAAAATGGATAACACATTTGGCATATGTAATGGCATTCACAACATGAATAAATCATTATCTAACATTGAAAGTGTTGAAAACCATAACCTAAGCGTATATAGTCCGCACCTTAAACAAGAAAATAAGTATTCGAGATGATTCAGACGATGTGCCTTCGTCAACGGTGGATATGCTACCTATGGCATGAAACAGGTCAGCTATAATGTCACTTAAACTCTTCTAGGTCTTAAATCCGGTTAGGGTTAGCTTAACTTACCCAAAAATAGAATCGCATTCACCGAAAAAATGATTCAGAAAAGCTGGTACAATGTATAGATGGGTTAGGAAGAATCCTACGGAGTTTCAAATGATTCTCCCACACTTTCTCTCTTGTCTTTCTCTTAAAACTCTAGGGTTTGGGAAATTCGTATGGGTTAGAAAGCTAAGGGTTTTAGGCCTTTTTATAAGCCTAAACATGACGAAAATGGACTTTAAGTCAAGGTATACTTAGGTTATAACCAAATTGGGATCTTTCTGGTCCAACGGAGCACTTCTGGAGCTCCTCTCATCAAATGCGGTCAGACTTAAGCTCACTAGCATTAGATCTTTATTAAGTTAAGTTTTCAGTCCGATCGAATTTCCAGATCGTCCGTGGCGGACCAGCTTCAACTTAATGGTTACCGAAATTCGATCAAGGCCACAAGTACTTGGACAAGTAAGGGCCAACTTTCCTGATCTGAGGGTGAAATTTGGTTGAAATCTAACGGTCAGAATGCTTAAAAATGTCGCGCAAGTGACATGTGCCAGATTACTTTAAAATGTATTTAATTTTCTAAATATCTTCCTTTTCTCACTCTCTTCATTCCGGACTCAATAGAATGGTCTCAGGATATCGTTTAGGCTTGATTTTCTAGGCAATTGTCAAGTCCAACTAATCGGTCATAATAGTCTAAGATTATAGCTATCAAACTTTCGACGCACGGTCTAGAATCAATACAAAGTTACAAAGCATTATTGGGAACAAGTGGGTTTAGAGTTGGATCCTAGATTTCAGGGTATTATAGCGTTAACGATTCCACAAGTATTAAGTCTTGCAGAACGTATTTAAAGTGAACAGTACTAATTTCACCGCCAGTCTAACTTAGCGCTATTTAACTTATGTTTAATTTCTAAAAGAATTAATCCTAAGTGATTTCTGATCGAGGTGGTACTCGGGTCTTGGTACGGAATTTTTCGAGTCGTTACACATAATGTGCCTGTAGAGACCATGATCCTGATGTCGCAAGGGCATATAATGATCATGTCACACATATGTGAACTGCATGAGTCACACCATCAGTTATGCAGCAATCTTGCGCGTACCACGCGCTTATGTGGGTAACTCCTATCAGTGAGTCCTATAAATAATCTACCTAGTGGCATATGCTATGATCAGTCACTACTCATATTAAGCATACATATGATGTGTATGGGCATGAGTCATGGAATTATGCTAAGCATGTTATATGGTGATGAACTATCCTCACAACGAAGATGGGCTTAGATAGCCTACGCACAACAAGTATGGGCCTATTAATAGGCCCTAGGGAGAGTTATAAATGTGAACATTTAACCAACATTTCTTCTTACAATGTGGACATCAAACCATCATTGCTTCCAACGCATGACCCACCATAAACATCATTATATAAACCATGGTGAAATCACACATTGCAATGGACCTTATATGCATCCTATTGGGCCTCAACACATGGGCCTCAAATATATCAAATGGGCCACATCACATGGGCCTTATATATATCAAGGTGGCCTCAACAACGGGTCTCATACACATCAAGGTGGGCCTCAACAACGGGCCCCATATTTCACATCGGGCCTAATCAAATGGGCCGAATCAATGGACTGAATCAAATAGGCCAAGTTGAATGGGTCGAGTGGAATGGGCCAAGTCGAATGGGCCGAGTCCAACTCATCTATTTTTAGAAATCAATATATATATATATATATATATATATATGTATATATATATATATATATGTATATATATATATATATATATATATATATATATATATATATATATATATATATATATATATATATATGTATATATCATATTAAAAGATCAACTGGACCATACCATATCAACTGTAGTGATAATGATTTCCACGATTAAATTCCAGTGGGCCACACCATAGGGTTTATTTCCCATCCGGCCTATTCATAAGGTAACAAAGACCTGGATTTAGAGGAAAAATAAATATCATATAGGTTTATACTTGGTGGCCCAAGGGATTTAATGGTGGATATTCAAACCCACTGTTTTCTATAATGTGGTCCACTTGATCCTAGATTTGTATTATTTTTTTCTATCACAAGCCTTAAAATTATCTTTCAAAATGGTTGGATGGTTTGGATGTAACACATACATCATGGTGGGTCCCATAGGGATGGACGACATAGATATAGCACATACCTCATGCATGGCTTACATATGGTTTGGGATGTTAATACAACAGCTATTATGTTGTTGTATGCATACACCAGCCCATCCTCTTGCAGGTGCGTCCCACATGGGCCCACCATAACATTTATGTTCCATCCAATCTGTTAATAAGGTCACACAGACCCGGATAAAGAGGAAAAAAAATTTCATAACGATCCAAAACTTCTGTGAAATCTTAAGGGGTTTCAATGGCAACTGTTCAATCTCACTGCTCCCTGTGACGTGGACCACCTGAGCTTTGCGTACAGCTCAACTTCTGGGGGGGCCCACAACTAAGAGGGCCCCATCCAATGCATGGTATTGATGTTCATCACATAGCATGATGGGGTGTACAGCTGGGACCCACGGTCCTTACCTCTCCAACACGCAGTAGTGCAAGACGCTACTGCAGTGTCCTTCGGACGACAGCAGCAGCTCCTGCTGCTTTGTGTTTTTTATGAATATTTCTGGTTTTTCTTAGGTGGGGCCCATACTAGGTGGATCCAATCCACCCATTAGATTCTATGGCTCAAGATAGTCTAAATGAGCTTAATATGCAGCATGTTTTGGTGTGTAGAAAATTTAAAGAGGCCCCTAATAGAGTTGAACGGTAGAAATCATTGTTTCCTATGATATGGCCGCCAGAAAATCAGATTAGCTTCATTTTTCAGTTTAACACCTCAAATGAGTTGGGAAATAAGATGGACGGTGTAGATTAAATCCATATATCAAGGTGGGGCTTGCATGAGCGGCCCACCCAAAAACCTAAAATCAAGTTGATATTTTTTATTTTACCGATCAGTACACCACACTATTGGTTCACACTTCACTGTGTAGCCTTATCCAGCGTCCCTGGACACTGGACGGTTTACATACAACACAAATTTAAGGTGGGCCCCACCTACAGATGTTCTGCCTAGGTGGGCCACCAAATGGCTGGATGGTGTGCATAAGACACACATCAAGGTGGGGTCCATCCGGGTGGGCCACACAGCCACATCATCACATAAAAAAAATGAAAAAGAGAGGGAGAGAGAGAGAGAGAGAGAGAGAGAGAGAGAGAGAGAGAGAGAGACATGTGTGATGGAGGGACCCTGACACTATGGGCCCTCCCTTCCATGCATACAACATTCATCATGTGGGTCCCTTTACATGTTAGCCCACCAAATCAAAATCAAAGGTGGAGATTCCTTCTCTACCAAAATAGAAGGTCTACATGACCCTCATTCAACTAAGAAAGTAAACGTCATGATGGGGTCCATGAAGATTGGCCCCATCATGGAATGATCATGAGAATCATAGTGAGCCATCGGCCACATCTAGGGTCCAAAGTGGGATCAATACCATGAATTGGTATGCCCCACTTGGCCCATTATCAAAAGAATGAAATTTAGGCCTACTAAATAGCCACTGTTCGATCTTCTTAGTCCCATGGAACGCCGAACTCCTTGTGTCTCACTTTGATGGGAGATGATGAGAAATGAGGGGTTAGGATGATGGATCTTGGGATAGGAAGTGGGTCATACACAACACACTTTTCTCTCTTGAAAGTGCTTGGACGTGCACTTCTTGCTTGCTTGGAAAATTTGAAGAGAAAGATAGAGAGAGAGAGAGAGAGAGAGAGAGAGAGAGAGAGAGAGAAATGGTGGTAGTAAGAGAAAGGTGATGGTTGTGAGTGATGGTTGTGAGTTGATAAGTGTACTTGACTTGAGAGTTGACTTAGGGTAGGTTGCTTGACTTTGGGAGAAAGAAAGCATGGGTTGTGTACTTTGATTGATTGATTGATTGATGGGATGGGTTGTAGAGATTCTCTTATGTGCGACATTTCTTCAAGATAAATGCCGACCCACATCTCTTGGCCAGGGTATTGGATCAATGTGCAAGATGCGGCGTTGGAACCGCGAAAATGGTGCGGTCACAATGGTACGAGTTTTGGATTAATCCAACTCCAATCTATGGAATACGACTTAGGGTCATGCATAAATGTCAATTATAGGTCACGGGTTATCAAAATTTAACGAAAAGGATCACGGGAGTATACGAAATGATACAGATTAGGATATAGACCTTACATACAACCACATAGAACTAGTAGATTTCATAAAATTCTTAGATCAGCAAATAATTACGAAAATGTCATTAACCTAGACCTTGGATCCTATATAATAAGGTTCTCACGATCCGTTCAATGGAGAAACCTCATACCATACCTATATAACAAAAATTAACCATACAAATCAATTTTCAACCATTAGATCAACATGATCCAGGGTTAAAATAAACATTCACTTGTAAGACCACCTAAGCATTAGAATTGCACGACCAATGGACATATGTCCTAATAGGATAAGTAAAATCAGTGAGCGGTGTAGATTGCACCATGCATCACGATGGACCCCACCATCGAAGATGTGTATACATACCATGGGTGCAATCATTTTTCACTAAACCAAAAGTAGGGTCAAACTAGCGTTGACCCGACAAGTCATTTGAATAAGAGAGTTTTATCTCTCTTTCTTCCATTTTCTGCCAAAGATATCGTCCAAGTTTTATGACGTCAGTGGCCCACCATGATTAGTCGACTGACAAATCCAAAACGTTCATCTGGTAGACAAAAAAAAATCAACCAAGACCTAACCTCCTTCACATCGAACCTCATCGAGCAGTCAGACAGAGTTCGGTCGCAAATCCCATCTTTCACAAATTCGCACTGGGAAACGTTTAAAACACTCGTAATTCGAACAGAGATGGGACCCACCACCAAGGAGCCATTAGGAAATTCAAACCCTTCATCACATGTGGTCCCCTGATCCTATTAGAACCCAACAAATCCTGACCGAAAGGGATCAGAGACCATCCCACTCCTACAGACGAACAGAACTCTACAAATAAGAAACGGAACAAGAACAGGGAGCTCCTGATCATCACACGGTGTCGAAAGGGACAATCTGGGCCGTACAACCCCTAAGCACGTCTACTCTGACCCCCTCTGATAAACATGGAACCAGACCAGACGGAAGAGTTGAAACAGAACCCGTGGTTTTCTCGAACACGTCCGCCATGCGAAAATTGTCTTCTGAAAGTAGTCTGCATAATTCTCCTTGACCATCGAATGCAAGGGCCAAGGATCATTATAAAGACATGATCCAAGCCATCTGGAGGGACTGATCAGATAAAGAACAACCCCATCCAGAACCACCATTAAAATAGAACCCATCCGATGAACGACTTTTGTACACTAGACACTGATCTGGATGATAAAAAACCTTCACCCAGTGGCCCACTTAGACACAGAAGAAATGTAAATAAACCAAGAAGAAAGAAGCAAAACTAGAAAAGACAACTTGTTGTACAACCCATGCTCCATGCGAACGAGCTACGCCTCTTGTTTCACTCCCCATACATCGCAGGATCTATTTCACAGGAAGAATCTAGAACATGGGATTCAATATAAAAAGCACTCTGCTAGACAGAGTGCTACACATAGATAAATAGGAGAGAAAGAAGGAGAAGTCGAGCAAAAGAGAAGGAGAAGAGAAGAAGAAAAGAGAGAGAGAGAGAGCTCTCGGCCAGGAGCAGCACTCCATGGAATAGGGAGAGAAAGAGAGTTTTAGAAGAGAATCCATTCCGTCTAGACCAGCTATCCGTCCAACAAGAAGAGAAAGAGAGAGAGAGAGAGAGAGAGAGAGAGAGAGAGAGAGAGAGAGAGAGAGAGAGAAAGAAGAAAGAAAAAGAAAAGGAAGGAAGAGAAACTTGAGAGGGAGAAAACTCCGACCCACCAACAGTAGCCAGGAAACACCACAACAAAAGAAAGAGAAAGAAGAGAAAAGAAAGGAAAAGAAAAGAAAAAGAAAAAGAAGAAAGGAGATTGACTACTAAAGCCTCTAGGGACACACCGAGGCCCAACCAATCCTATACAAACCTAAAAGGTCAAGTCGCCATCTTTTTGTAATCCTCCACAAAGGTTAGATTCCATATTTTACTCGTTCCACCCACGCTACACCTAAAAACTCTTCTTTACTATTGTAGTAGAAATCAAATTTAAATCTTAGATAAAATCTAGCTTAAGTCAATCACATGGCCTACTTAGCAATATAACTTAAGGAAACATACTAATTATACAAGAGTTGGGTATGATATTGCAGATCTAACAACATTAAAGAGAAATTGAATTAAGAGGTGAGGGTTTTATTCCTTTAAGCTTATAGTAGTTTAAATTTATGTGCCTTATCTTGCCTTTTACATATATTGTTTTCATGGAAGATTATGCTGAAAGAATAAGAAGATAGTTTTATGATTTCATTTTATACTTTCATTGCAAACTCGATAAATGTAATAAGTTCCCATTGAAAGGGCATTTAATTATTTACTGTATTCTTTTACTTTGACAAAATAATCAATACAGTCGATTTTATTCTCATGAATGTTACCATCATGAATGTGACCTAAATGAAAAAAATAAGGTGCGATTTTTAAAGCATCCAATTTATACATTATTAACACCTAGTTTTCTCGAGTACGAGTACAAACTCTGGCTGTGAAATTTCAGAGCGTTACATTGATTTTATATCGATGGTCCCTTTTTATTCATTATTTTCAGTCTTTTCATCATTCTTTTCAGATTTTTCATTCTTTTCCATAACCTTTTTGTTATACATGGCCTTTTTGTCGATCTTACTGTTTTTTAAATGGTTCTTTTCATCTTTTTAAGGTAGATAAAATTCTCCAGACTCAATTCTCAACATCTACCAATGATTCACATACTAACAATCAGGAATTATAGTGCTACTCACAAAAAACAAATTGAATGTGTCTTGCGATTTTGATCAACATGATATTCAAACTTACTCTAAATCAATTAAGTGTAAGAACTTAACCAATAGTCTTACTTAGTTGATCAAACTCCAATAATTCAAAATTTAATTTCTTATTTTATCATCATATTGAAAGCATTCTTAATTACACAAACTATCACTTTTTGAGCAGATTTTTAGTTTAAAAAATTGAAAATTTTTAGAATTTTTGCTCAAAGACTAAGAAAACACTGATTAGTTTACCTAATCCACACCCCCAACCTAAAATCTACATTGTCCTCAATGTAAAAGATATGAGCATGTAGTGGACATGAGATAATGAAAGGAAAGGAAAGTGATGGGAAGATAGCACCTGAAGAAGGAGAATTAAAGTTTTTCAATTTCTTATTTTATCATCATATTGAAAGCATTCTTAATTACACAAACTATCACTTTTTGAGCAGATTTTTAGTTTGAAAAATTGAAAATTTTTAGAATTTTTGCTCAAAGACTAAGAAAACACTGATTAGTTTACCTAATCCACACTCCCAACCTAAAATCTACATTATCCTCAATGTAAAAGATATGAGCATGTAGTGGACATGAGACAATGAAAGAAAGGAAAGTGATGGGAAGATAGCACCTGAAGAAGGAGAATTAAAGTTTTTTCAAATTTCTCAACATCAAATAGGTTAACACGAAGACTAAACAAACTAAAAGCAAACTATCCTAATCTTAAATCTTACAAAAGTAATAATCCTAACAACACCTCCAACAGATTAAGAGGTCAATCCTAATACACAAATCAGAGGTATGGACATATCCTCTGAATCAAACTTCTCAACAAATGTCTTTAGACTATGTCATTTACGATGAAAACATTGTCATTTGTCAGATTTTTTATCTTGATGGCCCCATGAGGATAAACATTCATGACTGTGAAAGGGTTGGTCCAACGAGATCAAAGTTTTTTCAAAAAAAAGATGTAACTAAGAATTGTACAAAATGACTTTTTGACCGATTATAAATGATTTTCGAAGGATGTTCCTGTCATAAAACACCTTTATCCTATCCATGTAAATTCTTAAGTTCCCGTATGCATCATTCTAGATTTTCTCTAGTTCATTCAATTGATGCTTGCGCAACGAGCCAACATTGTCTAAGTTAAAGTTAATATTTTTGATAGCCCAGTAGGCTCTGTGCTCCAACTCCACAGGCAAGTGGCAAGCTTTTCCATAGACATGTCTAAAGGGAGACATTCCAATGGGGGTCTTAAAGGCTATACAGTAAGCCCATATAGCATCACTTAAGTGGATTGACCAATCCCGATGGTCATGGTTAACCGTTATTTCTAGAATTTTTTTAATTTTCTTGATGGAAATCTCAACTTGCCCGCTTCTCTATGGGTGGTATAGAGTGGTCACCTTATGATAGATGCCATATTTCTTCATTAAGTTCTTAAATAGCTTATTACAAAAGTGTGAACCTCCATCACTAATGGTGGTTCGAGGAATTCCAAACCAGGAAAGGATATTTTTGTTTAAGAATCGAATGACCATTCGATGGTCATTGTTACGGCATGAGATCGCTTTGATCCACTTGGTGACATAATCTACTGCTAACAAAATGTATAAATTCCAAAAGTATTGAGATAATGGCCCCATGAAATCGATGCCCCAATAATTAAATGCTTTAATGTTTAGAATGGGGTTCAGAGGCATCATATTTTGATGGGACAATGCTCCTTATTTCGGACAACGCTCACGAGCTTTGTAGAACTAGTGAGTATCTTTGAACATAGTGGGCTAGTAAAAGCCACACTGTAAAATTTTGGTCGTGGTCTTTTTAACAAAAAAGTAACCACCACATGCTTGAGAATGACAAAGAAGATGACACTCTGATGTTCATAATCTGACACACATCTCCTTAGAAATTGGTTGGGGCAATATTTAAACAAATAAGGATCATCCAAGAAAAACTTACGTACCTCGGTGAGGAATTTTTTCTTATCTTACACAGTCAAATATGTTGGCATGAAACCTGTAGCAAGATAATTCACAATGTCAGCAAACCAAGGTAATTGGGAGAGTTAAATAGTTGTTCGTCAGGGAACATATCGTTTATCAGTGTCGGCTTAAGGGAATCAGGGAGGTCAAGTCGAGAAAGGTGGAAAGCCACTACGTTCTCTACTCCTTTTTTGTCTCGTATTTTAATATCAAATTCTTGGAGTAAGATGATCCATCTTATCAGGTGAAGCTTGACATCCATCTTAGAGAGAAGATACTTTAGGTCTTGCTTGGTCTATGTAGATGATGATCTTGGATCCGATCAAGCAGGACCTAAATTTTTCGAAAGCGAATACTATGGCTAAGAGTTCCTTCTTCGTAGTAGAATAGTTCACTTTGGCCGAATTTAGAGTTTGACTTGCATAGTGAATAACGTAGACCTTCTTTTCTCTTATCTGGCCTAACACTGCCCTAATAGTATAGTCGGATGCATTACACATAATCTTAAAAGGGATGCTCTAACTGGGTGGTTGCATGATAGGTGTGGTAGTCAACATGCCCTTAAGTTTAGAAAAATCTCTATAACATTCTTCACTCCACTCAAATAGTGTATTCTTTTGAAGTAGATTACACAATGGACGAGAGAAGTGACTAAAGTCCTTTATGAATCGTCTATAGAATCTGGCATGCCCTAAGCAGGATAACAAGTTGCGAATGATTTTGGAAGGTGGTAGGTTAGAGATAAGATTGATTTCGGCCTTGTCCACCTCAATTCCCTTGGACGAAATTATATGTCCAAGAACAATTCTCTTTGGAACCATGAAATGGCATTTCTCCTAATTCAAAACCAAATTCTTTTCTTCACATCGCTTCAGCATACTTTTAAGATTTTTCAAATACTAGCTGAAGGATGGACCAAAGATAGAGAAGTCGTCTACGAATACCTCTAAATATTGTCCCACCATGTCAGCGAATATACTCAACATACATCGTTGAAAAGTGGCAAGGGCATTACATAGTCTGAATGACATCCTTCAACAAGAAAAGGTGCCAAAGGGACATGTGAGTGTTATCTTTTCTTGATCTTCAAGGGTTATCTCTATCTTATTATAGCTCGAGTATCTGTCAAGGAAGCAGTAGTAAGAATGACCAGCTAACATTTCTAAAATTTGATCAATAAAAGGTAAAGAAAAGTGGTCCTTCCTTGTGATGGTATTCAATTTTCTATAGTCAATGTACATTCTCCAACCAGTAGTTATTCTAGTTGGTAAGAGTTCATTGTCAGCATTAGCTACGATGGTGATTTTGGACTTCTTAGGAACCAAGTTAGACTCACCCATTGACTGTCGAATATAGGGTAAATGATACTCACATCTAACAACTTAAGTACCTCTCCTTTAACTACTTTCATGTTTAGATTTAATCAACATTGTAGTTCTTAAGAGGTTTTCGCGTTATCCTCTAGATGAATGTGGTGAGTACAAATCAAAGGATCAATTTCCTTATGGTCCACAATTAACCATCCAAGGGCCCTTTTATGCTCAATGAGAATAGAAATAACCATACTCTCTTGTTCTTGCCCAAGGTGGGAAGAAATCACCACCAGGTATGTCTCATCTTGATCTAAGTAAACATATTTAAGATCAGCAAAAAAAGGTTTTAGGTCAAACTTTAGTGTCTTAAGACTAGACGGTAGAGTCATTGCATTGGTTTAGGGAAATTCTTTAAATTATGGCCTCCACTGCTTAACCTCAAGTACCGGTGTAGGGTCAAGCAAGGCATCCATCTCCCTAATCATGTCATCATCTAAATTAGGAGAGTGGGCCAAGCACATCTCTAGAGGGTCAAAGTATAGAGTCAGGAGTGCTCTATCTTATATGAAAGAATTGAACATATTAATGTCGTGGGTATTGTCATCATCCTCTACCTATTTTCCCATATTGAAAAAGATATTGAGATCCAATGTCATATTTCTGAAAGAAAAATTTATGATACCATTCCTACAATTAATGATAGCATTTAATGTAGTAAGGAATGGACGACTAAGAATGACAAGAATTTGAGTTCTCATATCTACAATGGGTTCAGTATCTAAGACAATAAAATCTACTGGATAGTAAAATTTATCAACCTGGACCAATACATCCTCAATCATCCATCTCGGTACATAAACTGAGTGATTGGCAAATTGTAATGTGGTCCGAGTGGGTTTTAATTCACCTAGACCCAATTGTTTATATACAGAGAAGGGAATCAAATTAACACTCGCTCCCAAGTCAAGAAGTGCATGCTTCATCTGGTGATTCTCAATTATACAGGTGATAGTTGGGCTGCTAGGATGTTTATATTTTTGTGGCACATCTTACTTGAGGATGGCGCTCACCTTTTCTGTCAAATTTTTCTTCTTTTGAATGCTCTTCTGTCTCTTGGTTATACATAAATCTTTCAGAAATTTGGTGTAAGAGGGGATTTGTTTCACAGCGTCCAGTGGAGGGATGTTGACTTTCACTTATTTTAGATACTCTAAAATATCCTATGAGTTAGCTAGAGATTTTGGTGCAATCAACCGCTAGGAGTATGGTGTAATAGGCTTACTCACTTTTTCCAGCACTTCCTCGTATGGGGCATTGCTAGGTCTATCATTCTCATTTTCTTCCGAGTCCTTAGGCTTTTTAGCTCTTGTTGGAATAGTTTTGTCAATAATCTTCTCACTCTAAGAGTGGTGATAGACTTAGCTTGCTTCATTTGATTTGAAGAGCTTAGGTTACTTATTTCATATTATGGTTTAAGGTTGGGGAGAGGCTAAGCTGAAAGGATCCCTTTCTCCCCAATCAATTTATTTGACTAAAGCTCTTATATGGCCTTTGTAAGGTCTTGAAAGGCTTGTAGCATACCTTGATTAAAAAGCTCTTGACTTTGAATTTGTTTTAAGACTAGATCCTCTTAAGGTTTTCTTTGATTTAGAAATTGCTTAAGGATCCCTTAAGGAGTAACAGTTTGTTCATTCCTCCAACTGAAATTTGGATGGTTCCTCCAACTTGAGTTATATGTATTTAAGGTGGGTCCACTAAAAGGTCTTTGGTAGTTGTTTATGGCATTTGATTACTCATTCAATATCTCTTAAAAAGAAAGAATTGTTGGATAATTCTCAGTTGTATGTATGTTACAAGTGCAAATACCACAAACAACTTTCGTAACCTTGTCATGTTCTGCCTTCTTAAGTTCCATGGCCTCGACTTTTCTTGTGAGTTTGGCCACTTTTGCATTTATATCATCTTCCTCTTTTAAAACATAAATTTCTCCCCTTTCCTTTGATTGAGTAGGCTTAGAAGTGGTGGTTCTTGAGGAAGTATCCCATGATTGTGGGTTTTTAGCAAGTTTAACAAAATAATCCCACGTGTCATCAACTTCCTTGTTCATGAATTCCCCATTATACATCATCTCCACAAATTAGCGCATAGCTAAGGTCAATCCCTCATAGAAAAAGCTTATTATATGCCATGTTTTGTAGCCATGTTGTGGACATGAATTTAGGAGATTCTTGAATCGCTCCCAACATTGGAAGGTCTCATCCTCTTTTTGCACAAAATTCGTGATTGCTTTCCTTAAGGTATTCTTCTTATGATACAGAAAGAACATTTTAACGAATTCCCTTGTCCTCTCAGCCCATGTGACAATGGACCATGGTCTTAAGAAATGTAACCATGTCTTAGCCTTTTCTTTCAAAGAGAAAGGAAATAATTTTGGTCTAACTGTGTCCTCGGACACATTTGAGAAGTGTAATGTAGATATTTTGTCATCGAACTCCTTCATATGTAAGTATGGACTTTCATATTCTAGTCCATGAAACTTAGGGAGGAGTTGAATTAACCCTAGTTTAATATCTACAGTTCCTACATTTAATGGAAATATCATGCAGAAAGGTGTACTCAACCCCACCGGTTGTAAATAATCTCATAAAATAGGAGGCAAGGGTGCATTATGCACCTCATTTTCATCTTGAACTTCCTTAACTGGAGGTTGAGGTTAATTTGTAGTCATCAATTCTATTGACTTAGAGGGTCTGAAGTGGTGTCTAATCCTGTGATGGATAGGCAACCCTTTGACTAATCCTCCTTCACTCAAAAGACATAGTATTATCACGGACCCACTTAGGCATGAAACACTCTCGGCCCTCAAGTAATTAAACCAAATTAAACCTAAGAAGAAAGAAAACTAAAGTAAATAAGAGATCTAGAAAAGATAAGAGAGAAAGTTGGAACAAAATTACCAGATAAGAGTTGCTATGTTAGGATCCTACAAAACAAAAAATAATGTTTGTTTTTAAAAATAATTTCAGGAAAAAAAATCCTAACCTGAAAACAAAGAAAAAAATTAACTCTAATCTTAACCTAATTCTAATACCAATTAATTCCAAAAAAATTATACTCATAGTCCCCGACAACGACGCTAAAAGCTTGTTCAAGACCCCAAGTGTAGGGTCGCGATGTAGTAATAACTCGGTGAGACCGAGGTCGAATCCACAGGGACTAAACTTGTACGTATTCTGAAAGTAAATAGAAGTAGAACTAGAACAAGATCTAAACAGAAATATAGAATAAAAGAAGTAATTGTGAATTAATAATCAAAAGGAAACTAGAGCGCCGAGGATCCACTTGTAACTATCCAGATGCTACCTTACTTGATTCAAGAAACATAATTGGAATTGGAGTCTTATCCTATCCAATTGGAACATAAAATGTTTAAAGAACAATCTGAATTTCTCATTGAACTAGTTCTCACATAAAGGAGTATTGTGATGATTGGAAGGGATTCCATCATCCTACCATGCCCAGGAGATGATGGTGAACAACAAGATTTACTGATCTCACAATCTCATAATAGAAAAGAAGATATTCAAAGTTATCGCACCGTCTATTGTAATTTGTGTTATAATAAACTATAAAAAACTAAAAATATTCATCAAATCAAACTAAAAATCAATGAAACTTTAATATACACAAGAATCAAAGCAAGATAAACATCCCAACATGCTACAAGCTTCACACCTTAGCCCTATCTAAGAGGTTTAGTTAACCATAGACATGATTAAAACCAAATCTCTTAAACAAAACATTAAAATAAACTAGAAAAGAAAAAAAAAACTCTTGGGAGGCTACTCCACCCTTTAGCTTTGCTCCTTAAACCCTAATTCATTCCTAGAACTCCTCAAAGAACCCATAATTATAGCCTTTACTTCGATCGACTTTGAAACCGTCTCAAATTTACGCATCAGTCGAACCGAAGTCGAGTTCAAGTTGTGACAAAATTTTGTTCCAACAGTTGACAGATTTCGATCACACTGAGCTTGGGATCGATCGGATTGAACTTAAGTTTCAGTCGGACTGAATTATTCATAGGTCAGACTGAATTAACTCCTTTCAACGTCAGAGATTTTTGTGCACTTTCAGTCGCACCAAATCCTTCCTTCGGTTAGACCAAACTTGGGTTCAGTCGAACCGAATAATCCTTCAGTCGAACCAAATTAATTTTAAATTTTGAAATGGCTGAGCTTAAAGTCTTAAGGGGGGGTGAATAGGACTATGTCAAATTAAAAAATAAATGTACACTTACAAAGATAAACAAAGATAGATAACACAATTATAAACAACCTCAAATGCACAAGTATTGAGAGGTTAATACAATGTGAGTTCTAAGGACAACCCTACAGCAAAAAGCAAGGTTTATGGTAGGACAACTTGATTTCTAGAACATTTGTAAGTATCAAAAACTCAAACTTAGGAGGTAAAAGAAATAATCTAAATTATTACAACATTCACCATAAGTACATAAAAGGAAATTATATCATTCACCACAACTGCATAAAGTAAATTACAACATTCACACACATAAAAAAATACTATCATTCACCACAACTCCATGAATTATAGTAGTTCATTTTTGTGTACACCAATTGTTAGCAAACACCCACACAACTACTCCACTCCTAATATCTACACCCACAGGATATTGGCTTTCACTATGAAATAAGATTTTTTAAGGTTCACCTTAAAACCTTCACAATTGTGTCTTTCAAATGGACTTCCACAATTCTAAAAACCCCACAATGAGTTTTTCATTGTTGAATCTCACACACCAAAATGTAGAAAATTAAATTGTTCTTATCTAAAGATTCTTCTTTTGATGAAGCCTGGTAGAACCAATTCGATATAGATGAAGATGTTCAATGTCCAGTCTCACAAGTGAAAGGGTTCTAGGTCTAAATTAATTTTAAATTAAATCAATCTAGGCTAGCTTGATTTGATTTTGATCTTAAAAGAGGGTAAATCACAATTCCCTTCTTTAATGAAATAGAGTTGAATGAAGATTACAAAATCAAATAACAAAATCTATTAAAATGAATCTAAAATGAGTAAAATATAGCTTAACAAATGCAAGAACTTATCTCTTAGAGTAATGATTGATTTATCTTGGCATGAATGAAAAACTCTAAAATTCTTTCTCTATTTTTAGGTGAAAGTACTGTTCACTTGACTAGTCTAAGGGTCGGTTCAACTAGTTAAAGGACCAACCAATTTTTAAAATTTCTAGCGTGATAAGATAAGATCGTTACTCGACTGGTCGAGTGGCTTGCTCGACTGTCAAGAAATGCACTCGACTGGTTGAGTAGGACCAAAAAAACCTTGATGGACTTTGAGTCGAGCCTGCACGACTGGTTGAGCACTGTTCACTCGACTAGTCGAGCAGTCTCTAGGATTGGTCGAGTGTCCATTAGAAAATTTTAAAAATTTACAACTATCTTGGACTGGTCGAGAAAACTCTTGGATTGGTCGAGCTAGAGCTTGGACTAGTCGAATAAAGACTAGGACTAGTCAAGGAATTGACCTATAAACTTACGTAATGACACACATAAAATATGTAATGAATATGACTCAACCTATGGTCAATCTAGGGTCATCCATACCTTGTTTATGAGTTTGAACAATTGAAACATCATTCGCTCTACTAACTCATTCACTTAAAATACTTGAAACTTGTCTTCAAAATCTTAAACTTGAGCTTGAACTAGGGCTTGAGTTCTTGAGTTTTTTAAGGTACTGAACTTGAAGATTAAACTTGAACTTGAGCTTGAAATCTTAAACTTTGACAGCACTCTTCAACTTGAATACATAGAAAAGTTTGACGAAGACATAGACATCTTTAAAATGCATGAAGCTAATCTATTCATCTCATCTACACATCATACAGATTCTAAATGATTTGGCACAACAAAATTTAACAGCTCTGGGTGCTAGATTTATAATATAGCATTTACATTCTCTCCCTTTGTCAAATTTATGACAAAACCAAATAAAGAATCATGCACCAAATGTGCAATAGTTACTCTCCTCATCAACCCATCACTCCCCCTCAATCTAGGAGAGGTGATATGTATAACCTATATAAATCAAATACATGTCCAATCCAAATATATATATATATACACACACACCATATTTTCCACAATCACACATCCTCAACAATCATCATATAGCATTAAAATCATTTCACATTTCTCTCCCCTTTTGTCATAATATGACAAATGAAAGAAATACAATCTAATGATATAATCAAATAGATATGAGAAGTATAAGAAATAAGAGAGTAAATATCATAAACATGGTCATCAAAAGATAATCAAGAAGCTTAAAGACATGTCCACATAAAGTAACAAATAAAAACACATAAGTCCAAGTACTATCCAAGCATAAATAAAGATAAGAGTTAATACATGCCCAAAATAAAAAGTCTAGTCAGAACTAAAAGATGGAGCAGGGATAGATGGATCAATTTGGTGTAATCCCTTGTTAATGCGACTAAGGTATTTGCGCATATACTTGAATTGAGTCTCTTGGGATACATACAAACCTTCCACCCTTTCCTCTAGGGTTCTCAATTGCTCATCAAAATCAGATTGCTGAAAGTCAGGATCAGCCTCAGAATTGGATTCTAATTCATAAAATAAATTATCCATGTTCACATCATCAGGAGGTAAAGCATCTTCCTCTCCAGCTTCTTCAGCAGCTCCTCCATCATCCCTATCAACTTGGCCAGGTACCAACCTCAGATTCGTCTTATTAATGTTGGAATTTTTGAAGGGTATATGGGAAATAGGAGCTTCTCCAATAGGCATGACCACAAGTCTATAAATAGCTAGGGTATTCATCGTATATGCAAAAAGAATATCACTATGGCCAGGATGGAGAGAAAACTGAATTATGATATAAAAAATAAGAGACGGAAGACACAATTGAACACCAGAAATAACTAAGTGAAGAATACACACCATGAAAGATGTTAAATCAGTTTTGTTACTAGACCGAGGATGCACATTTGAAATGAAAATACGATGAAGAATTCTGTATCTGGGTAACATATTTTTAGAACTGAGCACAAAACAGGAATTCCATTCCACATTCATGTTACATAATGAAATTACGGTGAAGACCGCTTGAGTCGAAGTAGGAATATGCCAATATGTCCTAGAGGGGGTGAATAGGACTTTTTAAAGATTTAAGATTTATTTAAAATCCTATTGCACTAATCCTATCAGATATACAATTATCAGGATTACTCAGATGTAACTCTAATGGCTTCCAAGCCTAATGGAGGATCCAATCGCAAACTTCTTGAAAGATAAATAAGTTGCATATAAGTTGCGATGGATATGACTATGTGTGTATATGAGGTGTGATCTTAGACAATCAGATATAAGAGCATATAAGAAATATCACACAATGAAAATTAATAACAAATATAAACACATTCATTTTTATAGTGGTTCAACAACTTGTCTTGTAACACCCTGAATTTTTGCCAACCTGAAAATAGGTGTCCTTAAACAGTGGGTTGATCATAACACCTTATTAACTTTTTAGACTTCAATCCCAAAGCTTAAGATCCTTTTTTTTAACCCATTTCCTTCAAAATCTCACCTTTTACCACCTTATTCTTCAAATTTTTCTAATTACTTTTATTTTATATATGAATCCTAAAGTTTAGGTGATGAAGAACAATACTTAAATTAAAATTTAATATAAATATAAAATAAATAAATACAATATATTTTTAACCATTAAAATTATAGAATCTGGTAGAATAAATAAGTTATTTGGATAGGTCAGCTTCTCCTACCCCAAAATCAAATATTGCACGTCACTTAACTTATCCTGAGCTGTAAGATATGCCTATTTCAAATATCAGGCAGTGAAACCACCACTAGGTAGTCCAGCGGACCGCGGCGACACCGCTCCAACCATGATCGACAGCGGCTCTTCCGGGCCAGGCGGGCCACAGTAGGCTGGGCGGCCCGTTTTCTGTAATTTTCTTATAACTTTCGTTTGACTTCGAAAAATCATATATCCCTTGTTATAATTCTGATTTAAGTGATTCATAAACCAGATTAAAGCTAAATGAGTCTATTTTTATATAAAAATATGTGAAAAATATAATAAAATACTTAATATAATTTAAAGTAGGTATTTGTGACAACTATCTGAAAATTATTCATTTGGACAGCTACTACTTCTAGAATTTTTAAAATTTTTCTAAAATACGAAATCTGATGAAATTTGGTGGAGATGGGGTAAACTTGATGTTGAATTACTACAAAAAAAATTAAAATAATATAATAGCTAAAAGTACCAAAAGCAGGCCATAGAATAGCCCTGACAAGATTCTGCTATAATTAGGATAGAATTTGGTTAAGTACTAAACTGAATACTCAGTAGAATTAGCTTGAACCACTCTAAATATGAACTACAAGACCTAAAATGAGTAGAATTACTAATGCTACATTACCTAGAAATCTAGGATCAATCTCTAAACACATTTACTCTCGGGAGCATCTGGAAACTTCGTATCGGACCTGGACCGCACGTCAAAAGTCCGATAGCCATGAACTTAGACAATTATGACTGCTTAATTGAACTTAACTATCACCTTGAAAATCAATACCAAACGATGTCTTGAGACCATTTCCTTGAGTCCGGAGTGAAGAGAGTGAGAAAGTGAAGATTTTTAAGAAATTAAATAAAAATTTAAGTAATCTGAGTCGTGTCGCTTGCGCGACATTTATAAGCATTCTGACCGTTGGATTTTGACCCAAATTCAACCTCAGATCAGGAAAGGTGGCCCATACATGTCAAAGTACTTGTGGCCCTGATCAAGTTTTGGTGACTGTTGAACTGAAATTGGTCTGCCACGGTCGATCTGTAAACCCGACCGGACTGAAAACTTAGCTTGACCTAGATCCGATATTAGAGAGCTTAAGCCCGACCGCATTTAGTAAGAGGACCTCCAGAAATGATCTGTTGGATCGGAACAGACCTGATTTGGTTATAACCTAAGTATATATTGGCCCTAGGGCTATTTTCGTCACTTTTGAGCTTATAAAAAGGCCTTAAACCCCCATTCTCAAATTCCATACGAATTCTAAACCCTAGTCAATCCAAGAGAGAGAAAAGAGAGAGAAAGTAAGAGAGAACCTGTTGTTCCTTCTTGGGATTCTTCCCAGTTCTTCTGCACATCAAATCCATCGTCTCTAAATCGTTAATCTGGTGATTCTAATTCCGTTCTTGGGTAAGTTAATCAAACCCTAACCTGTTTCTATCTTAGAATAGTTTAAGTGATGTTTTAGCTAACCTATTTCATGCCTTAGGTAGCCTATCCGTCGTTGACAAAGACTTATCTTCTGAATCACATCTATTATGCATTTTCTGGTTTAAGGTGTGGATTATATACGTGTAGGTTATGGTTTTCAAGGCTTTCAATGTCAGATAGTGATTTATTATTGACTTGGATGTTATTTCACATGCAAAATATGTTGTTTGTTTCACGTTACGAATACGTATGAAATATGTATACCGTAGTGTATTCTATATATTTGTTGAAATATCTGTATACGTATAAATTTTAAATTTATATTTGCCATGATTAATTGCTATCTATGTATGCTAGATGCATGTGATGTTTTATCAACATATGTTGTGTATATTATATTGTGTAGTCTAAGTGATTGTGAAAATGACTGAATGAGTATAGAATTCGCTTTTGTGCTCGCCGTGACTAACTGTCATGGATATATGATTATTGTATAGGCGATAACCCTTTAACGAGAGGATTGGCCCTAATATGTATGATAAACTTATATATATCACATCTGATGGAATGTGTAGGCTGTGTTTGTAAAAATGTTTGAATGAGTTAGTAGTTAGTAAGGTGTACCTGTATGCGTGTTGAGATATGCTTCTCAACTACCTTGTCTATGTGTATGACTTCCTCCGTGTATTTTATATTGCCTATGTGTGGATTCATGTTTAAGTTGTATTCCATAATATGCAGAAACAAAGCCATGAAGGGTGGTGGGGGAGTGGTGTAATTATTCCGTGCAACAGCCCTGTCAGCCCTAAAGCGGACAATATTGGACCTTTGATTATATAATTTGAAATATGATTCATTTACTGTTTTAACTATATCATCGGATGACATGTCGTAATTGAATGCGTTTGGAGCTATGATATAGTCCAGGTAATCGGTAACAGCCCTTAAATTGGTGGTTGAAGTTATTTACGCCACGCAGGATGGGTTCGATGAATTCGAGTGGTACTTGGGATGTTCGACAGTGGTTAGGCCACACATAGTTCTCATGCATTCCATGTCGATCATTTCGACGTGCGCTTAGCCTAGTTGAGCTTATCAACTAACCCGATTGACCGATGTATGTTCACTATGTTTGGACGCTACTGCTTGAACCTAAGGTACCAAACTTACCAGTGTAAAGCCTCTCTAACCTTGGTACCTCGATCCGCCAAGACTCATGAGCCGGGCATGTTGGTATGGGACACCATGGTCGAGTTGTCGGCTTACGTTGGGGTGACGAGCTTCCCCGTAGTGACTAGTGAGCAACCTAAACTTATGAGCCGATTATGGTGGTATGGGACACAATATTTGTGCTGTTGGCTTACATTGATTGGTGACGAGCCCTTTGTAGTGACCTCGAGTATACTCTGAGTTTGCGTTGAGGTGATGAGTCTTTCCATAGCATTAGAGTATAACTAGGCCTACACTGATCAGTTATCGCGTCCTATGTGTGTGATGTGTTTCTCGCAGGAGTAACACTGATTTGGTGACAAGCCCTTTTGTGGTAACCTAGAATCGCAACATCGTATGAGATTGTCTAGGACTAACGACCCTAGAATGGATCATCGTTTGGGTATTGATACAAGGGAGGTACCTTAGCTTCTCAATCCTGCTGTATGAAAAGGACTAATAATAACTTGGTAATCATGTTCATATCATCTCACTGCATGTGCTGACAATGAAGTGTACAGAGGGCTGGAAGTATACTGTGAACGTAAGATGGTGTCACACGAGGGAGTGTAGGTGAGGGCATGCATTCATGAAACATCTCATCCCTACATTAATAAGAGTATTTAGGAATGGTTGATATGTTTGCTTTATCATTACTGCTTGACTGAATTGATAACATGTTAATCTTTACTCTATGATTTCACTGAGTTGATCACTCACTCCCACGTTATGCGATGATGTTGGCAACAGCAATTAATCCCTGTTTTAGTTTTAGATGGTGGCGATGCTTGCGAGGCAGAGCCGGTCTTTTATGCCAATGAGGAGGGTTTCTCCTATATGCAGTTCTCAGGTAGGTTCATGTGAACAATGCTCTGATTGACGGGGATTCAGGGCTATATTGGTAGTGATTTATCACTTTTGATATATATATTTGAGACACGACTTGTAATTATGACCTGGCAGAGCATACATATCTTGGGGACTTATGTTAATTTATATATGTATTTCGGTCTTCCGCTCGTGTTTTTAGACTGTCCCTAAATTATGTTTACTATTTTGGCTTAATCTACCTCATGTTTTATGCCCTAATACAAATAACATTCATCCATCATAAAAAAATATTGCATAAGTGATGTTCTGAAACTCAGGAGCTGAGTTATGCTCAACCCCCAATTTTCAGGGCGTTACAAGATGGTATCAGAGCATGATTTGGATTAAACTGGACTTAGGATATGGTCACACGACGCACACTGAAGCACTCTGACCTAGGAAAGGGGCGATGGAATCTAGAAACCACATTAGAATCTCGAGTTTCGCTGACCAGTAAGATTAACTATCGTAGTATAGCCCATACGTAACCGAGACCATGTAAATTGATCTCACATCCCCGCTTTTATTTACTCAAGCTTCCATCTTCTTCTACATCTTACACCCATCCACCACTATTCTTTACAACTCGTCACCTTCCTTATACCCCCCTCATTTGGTCACAAAACCCACATTTTTTATGTCCCATAACTTGCACAACTTGCAAATGATGGGACATTTAGGGCCCATTCAACTAATTGCATTAGGTGAGATTAGGCTAGATGGAATTATAAAAGTAACAATAAATGAATGTGTACGGTATTGTCCTTAGATTTGGGCATAACCCATGGTTTCCAATGCCATGGTTGGAATGTATGCAATTAACAATAAATCTCGAGATTTCCTTTCAAATTATACTTGAAATTTCATCATCATGGGATTTGAAAATCTCATCTCACACTCTCCAACACAAGGCTCATTTTCCAAAGCCTATAAATTTTAATCACATCTCACCCTTCTTCCGAACATGTCATTCCCAATCCCTGAGGTGGGATTAGTGACGCAATCCATTTAATACAACTTTATACCACTAGCCAAATAGGCCCTGGAGTTTTGGACCCAGAGTGGGTATTCTTAGATTTAGAAAGATCCGACGGTATAGGAAAGCTAGTAAATTTAAAACGTAAACCTTAGGACCTCCTTAGCTAGTATAGACATATGTGAAGTGCTCAAGCATCATTAAATTTATTAAGACTAGGCTACTGGTTATGCTACGGAATGTAAAAGACTGATTATGCTAAGATAATCGAAGTATAGACTTAGTCAGTTGACTTGATTGGGTTAGAATGAGACCTTGTTCTTTAGTTGGATTCCCTTGATACTTATAGACTTCTTTAATAACTTTTAGGAAGTTGTTTGATTAAGAAACTAGTCACGTTTAGGAAAAAAAAAACTCATATATCCCTTGGATTGAACGCTAAGATAAACTAGCACGTCCCTTAGAATTGCCTTCCCAAGGGCTTATTACAATCGGGAACGCGAAGTAAAGGAACTGTATATAAGCGAAGTATTCGCGATTTGAATCGAATTCTCAATCCTAGTAGTTACCAATGAACTCAATGCTCTGATCAAGCAGAAGATCGGGATCAACTAGGGTTAAGAATTGATGCAACAAATTTTCTGTCCTAGCTAGGCAGAAGGTCTATATATCCGGCTCAGACCCACTATACAACTTTTCTTTCGTGTTGGCCGGACCACCTACAACCAAAAGTTATTGCTTTGCCTTTGAGAAATGTTAAGGGCATATAGCCAATAGAGATTAGACATCTTGCAACAAGCTCACACCCGTCCCTGAAATCAACCACAACACCCATCATTTTTAGCTCCTTTCTATAATTATAGGTACTAATGACATAGTACGCATCATTAACGAAGGAAGAACAATGTATTGGGAGATCGTATCCCATTCAATGTCAAGGATAGGTCCTAAATTATACCTTGTTCTGACATACGGATCAGGACAAAGACTCTGAAGCCTTGAGAGTAGAAATAAATTTTTAAGGGGCATAGAATATTATGAGTCCAATCTAGTTAGGTCAGCTAATACGATCGTTGGATTAAAGTAGCGCAGCGGAAGCGTGGTTGGCCCCTTCCTCACTGGCCTAAGATGGAAGGTATTTGATTCAGGTTATACCTAAGGCTAGGTCATTAAATAGGGTCTAAATCTGTAACGCCCTGAAAATCGGGGGTCATGTAGAAACCCAACACACGAGTTCCAAAACATCACTTATGCAATATAAATGCTTATGATTGAATGTTGTCTATATTGGTGTATTAAACAAGAGTGGGATTAAGCCAAACGGCATATCACACTCCAGAGACAGTTAAATTATGCAAGCGGAAGACTGTGATAGTATGTATAACATATATAAACTGTTGTAGTCTCCAGAGTGTGAACATGTTACCAGGTTAAATATATACATGTATACTCCAAAAATGAATAAAAAGAATATACATGAGTGCTCCAAAAGTACAAAAAAAAAAGACAAGTTTCATGGCGTCTAATCAACCTCCCTGTAGTCTCGTCGATCAGAACACGCATATAGGAGAAATCCTCCTCATCATCATACAAGTCCGACTCCACTTCTCAAACAGCGCCATCATCTGCAACTAAAACAAGGACTGGTTGGTGTGCGTAAAACCGTCCCGTAACGTGGGAGTGAGTAGCTAACTCAGTGGAATCATGGAGCAAAGATTAACATGTTATCAAATCAATCAAGCGATAATGACAAAGCAAGAATATCAAACATTCTTAAATACTGTGATTAATGCAAGAATGAAATGACATGATGGATGCCCTCACCGACATACTCCCTCATGCGACACCATCTTACGTGCGCGGCATGCTTTCTTCCCTCAGTGCTCCACATCTTTCAGGCACATGCAGTACGATATGAATATGATTATCAAGTTTTTATTAGTCCTTTTTATACAGTAGGATTGGAAAACTAGGGTACTTCCCTTATATCATTCCCAATAAGGATCCTGTCTAGGGTCGTCACTCCTAGTAGTCTCATACGATGGTATATTTCTAGGTCGTTGCAAGGGCTGTCAGGGCTGTTGCACGCACTCGTTACTCTGCTCCCCCATCACCTTATTAATACAGGCCTAGTTGTACTCTTGTTGCTACGGAAGGGTTGTCGCCTCACGTAGACTCAGAGTACACTCGAGGTCACTACAAAGGGCTTCCAGGGCTGTTGCTCGCACTCGTTGCACCGTTCCCCCATCACCTTATCAGTGTAGGCCAACAGTAAGAATATAGTGTCCCATACCACCATAATCTACTCACGAGTCTAGGTTGTTCACTGGTCACTACGGGGAGGTTTGTGGCCCCAGCGTAGGCCGACAGCTCGACCACAGTGTCCCATACCACCATGCCTGGCTCATGAGTCTTAGTGGATAAAGGTACCATGGTTATCAAGGTTATCACTGGTAAGTTCAGTACCCTAGGTTCAAGCAGTTATGACCAATACAAGGTGAACATACAATGGTTAGTTGGGTTACTTGACGAGCTTGACTAGTACGAGCGCACCTCAAGCTGAACGACATGAAGTGCATAAAACACCTCGTGTGGCCTAACCACTGTCGTCAACCAAAGTACGACTCGGGTTCGTCGACACGTCCTTCGTGGCGAATAGAATCCAACCACGATTTCGAATCTGTTACCGACTGCTTGGACCAGAGTATAGCCCCAATCACTTGTAATCTAATTCAATGATCATATGAGAGTAATAGAAATGAAATACAAACAATCCAAGCATGTTAACAACATGTTATAACATACCACATAAGCAAATCAACCAAACATAAGAATTTCATATATATAAGGAAATCAACTCAATATAACAAACATGGAGGAAATCATGTGCATCATCAAATTAGTTGAGAAACCAGTCTCAACGCTAATCTACAACACCATTTACTCAATACTTACTAATACATACATTTATACAAACGCTTAGACTACACAACTCCAACGTACTTGACGTATGTTGATTTCGACATATAATATGATAGATCCTTATATCAAGGAGTTGTCTAATACACAACAATTATGTTCTTACATTCAAAACATATTGCAGGCATAAATCATATTGATTTAGGCATTTCAACAAACACTTAGTCTACACACATTAGTCTACATAGCATATGTCGGCCAATATGTGCATTAGGGCCAATCTCTTCGCCAAACAGATCATACACACATAATTAACATAGGTACACAAAAAATACCCATGGCAATCATATCAGCAAAATACGTACGTATACAGTATTTCCTGCAAATACCTAAAATACCCTAAATCTCATATTCTTCGTAGGTATTCGAAATGAAAAACAGACAGCATGTTCTACATGTCAAATAACATTCTTATCAACAATCTATCATTAAACGGCATTGAAAGCTTTGAAAATGGTAAACTAAGCGTCTAAAACCCGCACCTTAAACCAGAAATTGCGAAACGGAGTTGATTCAGGCGATAAGTCTTCGTCAACGGTTCAACGGCAATCTATACCATGAAATAGATTAGTTATATTAACACTACAGCTACATGGATTACCTAAACAGGTTAGGGGTAGGATTTCTTACCTAAAAATGACGTTGGAAGCACTGAAAGAGCAACACAGATGGACGGCTTGGCACATGGAGCAGCAGGGAAGAATCCCAGGAGAAAGCTTCAACTCACTCTCACTTTCTCTCTCTTTTCTCTCCTCTCTCTCCTAGGGTTTTCCCCAAATTCGTATGGGTTAGAAAGCTAAGGGTTTAAGGCCCTTTTATAAGCCCAAACATAACCAAAATAAACTCGAAGTCAAGGTATACTTAAGTTATAAGCAAATCGGGTCTATTCCGATCCAACGGAGCACTTCTGGAGGTCTGGTTACTAAATGCGGTCAGACTTAAGCTCTCTAATATTGGATCTAGGTCAGACTGAGTTTTTGGTCCGATCGGATTTCTAGATTGACCATGGTGGACCAGTTTTAGTTCAGCGGTCACCGAAACTCGATCAGGGCCACAAGTGTTATGACATGTAAGGGTCACCTATCCTGATTCGAGAGTGAAATTTGGTCAAATTCCAATGGCCAAAACGCTTAAAAATATCGCACAAGCGACAAGTGACAGATTTCATAAATTTTATTTAATTTCTAACATTTCTCATACTCTTCACTCTGGACTCAAGAAAATCGTCGTGGGACATCATCAAGACTTAATTTTTGGGGTGATTGTCAAGTCCAACTAGGCGGTCAGGATTGTCTAAGTTCGGGATAATCAGATTTCTGATGTGCGGTCCAAGTCCGATACAAAGTTTCCGAATGCTCCCGTGAGCAACCAGGTTTAGAGTTTGATCCTAGGTTTTAGGGTATTGTGGTGTCAACTATTCTACACGTTTTGGCTCTAGCAGATCGTATTTAAAGTGCTTGGTAATAATTTCATATGTAGTATAATCTAGCACTTAGTTAATTTCATTTGATTTCTAAAGGATGTAACCTCTAGTGATTTCTGCTTGAGGTGGGATTTGAAGGGTGGAGTGTGTGGTATATGAAAATGAACCAGGAAGTGTTTGGAGAAGGATTTTGGGGGAGATTTGAAAGATTTTTCAAAAAATGGAAGGCTTGTAGGGGTGATTTGTGAAGGAAGTACCAAAATGGGAAAGAAATAGGGGTCGAACCCTATACCATAGGGTGCCACTAGGCCCCACATGCAATCGGCCAGAACGGCCTGCCCGGCCTGGCCCATTTACCGGTAAGGTCTCGCCATTTGGGCAAGGCCCTCCTGCCCCCTAGGTCCCAAAAAAGTGTGGGGCCCACCCCGCGTCCCTCTAGATTGGCGTGGATAGGCCCCTAACTCCATTTGAGGTATTTTCAGGGCCAATTGCAAACCGGAATGAGTTTATATGACTTGTAGCATATGATTTTGGGGTAGGAGACACTAATCTATCCAACTAACCCATTTATTTCATTATATTCCAAACGGTTAAGGGTAAAAACCCATTTTATCTATTTATTTACTATTTATGGTAAGTTTTAATTTTGATGTTGTTCTTCCTCATTTATACCCTAGGATTGGTGCATATTATGAATGTGCTTAAAAAAATGAAGAATTAAGTGGTGGAGGGTGAGATTTTGAAGGAATTGGATAAAAAGAGGTTTTAGACTTTGAGATTGAGCGTAAGATGTTGGGGTTGACCTACCACCTAAGGACATTCATTTTTAGGTTTGGAATGGAATGAAACATAGTCTAAACCCTTCGATTGACGGTTTAGAAGTGATTTGGGGTCGTTTTGTGTTCAGGAGTGTGCATGGACTCAATCTCGACGACCATTTTCAGTGAGTTCTAGTTTAAGTATAGTTCTTCACTTTTTAAAGTTAAGGATTCATGTCTAATACAAAAGTACTTGGAGAGGTTTGAAAAATGAGGTGGTGAAAGATGAGATTTGAAGGAAATGGGTTGAAAAGTGATTTCTTTGGCCTTGGGATTAAGCTTTTAGAGTGTGATGATTGACCCATTGCCTAAGGACGTCTAATTCCAGGTTGAAAAAAATCAGGGGTGTTACAGAATCTTCCTTAGAATGTCAACAGTGAAGTCTTTAAAGGGAAACAACTAGGACTTAAGTGTTGAACCCATTCATATTAACTCATAGGCTTAAAAATGGGAACGAGCGGAGGTTAGTGTACCCACAAATGTACTCGTTAACTATGCCTTGACCAACTCTATACGATTAGAAACCCTTTTAGGATGATCTATTAAGGTGCTTATTAACCCCTACCTTGGACTCTCCTAAACCAAGACCCAAAGGGCAACCTTATAAATAGGACTCTCTTAGACAAACAATGTGCCAGACTAGTATAGATGGATATACCCCACCATGCATTAAACTTGAAATCAGTAAAGCTTAGGCGAAAGGAATAATAGAATCTTTACTTATTACCCTTAGCCAATTTCGGGGATGAAATTATTTTTAAGGGGGGTAGATTATAACACCCCGGATTTTTGCTAACCTGAAAATAGGTGTCCTTAGGCAGTGGGGCGATCATAACACCTTATTAACATTTCAAACTTCAATCCCAAAGCTTAAGATCCTTTTTTCTTTAACTCATTTCCTTCAAAATCTCATCTTTTACCACCTTATTCTTCAAAATTTTCTAATTACTTTCATATTAGATATGAATCCTAAAGTTTAGGTGATGAAGAACAATACTTAAATTAAAATTTAATATAAATACTAAATAAATAAATATAATAAGTTTTTGACCATTTAAATTATAGAACTGGTAGAATAAATAGGTTATTTGAATAGGTCAACTTCTTCTAGCCCAAAATCATATATTGCACGTCACGTAACTCGTCCTGGGCTGTAAGATATGCCTATTTCAAATATCGGGTGGTGAAACCACCACCAGGTAGTCCAGCGGACTGCAGTGGCACCGCGCCAACCCCGGTCAACCGCGCTCGTCCGGGCCGGGTGGGCCACAGTAGGCCGGGTGGCCCGTTTTCTGTAATTTTCCTACAAGTTTTCATCTGACTTTGAAAAATCATATCTCCCTTGTTAGAATCCGATTTAGGTGATTCAAAAACCATATTGAGGATAAATGAGTCTAGTTTTATATAAAAATATATAAAAAATATAATAAAATACTTAGTATAATTTAAAGTAGGTATTGTGACAGCTATCTGAAAATTATTCATTTGGACAGCTGCTACTTCTAGAATTTTTAGAATTTTTTTACAATATGAAATCTCATGAAATTTGGTGGAGATAGGGTAAAATTGATTATAAACTATTAAAAAATAATTAAAATAATATAACAGTTAGAAACACCAAAAGAGGGGCATAGAATGGCCCTAGTACAGTATTCTGATATAATTAGGGTAGAATTTGGTTAAGTATTAAACTGAATACTCAGTAGAATTAGCTTGAACTACTTTAAATATGAACTACAAGACCCAAAATGAGTATGATCGCTAATGCTACGTTACTTAAAAATCTAGGATCAATCTCTAAACCCAGTTGCTCTCGAGAACATATGGAAACTTCGTATCGGACCTGGACCGCACGTCGAAAGTCCAATAGCGATGAACTGAGACAATTATGACCACTTAGTTGGACTTGACTATCACCTCAAAAATCAAGACCAAACGATGTCCTGAGACCATTTCCTTGAGTCCGGAGTGAAGAGAGTGAGAAAACAAAGAGTTTTAAGAAATTAAATAAAAATTTAAGTAATCTAAGTCATGTCGCTTGCATGACATTTATAAGCATTCTGACCATTAAATTTTAACCCAAATTCACCATCGAATCAGGAAAGGTGGCCCATACATGTCAAAGTACTTGTGGCCCTGATCGAGTTTCGGTGACCATTGAACTGAAGCTGGTCCGCCACAGTCGATCTGTAAACCCGACCGAAATGAAAACTTAAGTTGATCTAGATCCGATATTAGAGAACTTAAGTCCGATCGTATTTAGTAAGAAGATCTCCAAAAATTCTCTGTTGGATCGGAATAGACCCGATTTGGTTATAACCTAAGTATATATTGGCCTTAGGGCTATTTCCATCACTTTTGGACTTATAAAAAGGCCTTAAACCCTCATTCTCAAATCCTATACGAATTCTAAACCCTAGCCAATCCAAGAGAGAGAAAAAAGAGAGAAAGTAAGAGAGAACCTGTTGTTCCTTCTTGGGATTCTTCCCAGTTCTTCTACACATCAAAATCCATCATCTCTGAATCCTTAATCTAGCGATTTTAATTCCGTTCTTGGGTAAGTTAATCAAACCCTAACCTGTTTCTAGCTTAGAATAGTTTAAGTGATGTTTTAGCTAACCTGTTTCATGCCTTAAGTAGCCTATTTGACGTTGACGAAGACTTATCGTCTGAATCACATCTATTATGCATTTTCTGATTTAAGCTGTAGATATAGACGTATAGGTTATGGTTTTCAAAGATTTCAATGTCATATAATGATTTATTATTGACTTGGATGTTATTTCACATGCAAAACTTGTTGTTTGTTTCGCGTTACGAATACATATGAAATATGTATACCGTAGTGTATTCTATGTATTTGTTGAAATATCTGTATACGTATAAATTTTAGATTTATTCTTACCATGATTAATTGTTGTCTATGTATGCTAGATGCATGTGTATCACCTTCTAGGTGAACGGATTAGCCTAATACATGTTTTATCAACAGACGTTGTGTATATTATATTGTGTAGTCTAAGTGATTGTAAAAATGACTGAATGAGTATAGAATTCGCTTTCATGCTCACCATGACTAACTGTCATGGATATATGATTGTTGTATAGACGAAACCCTCTGACGAGAGGATTGGCCCTGATATGTATGATAAACTTATATATATCACATATAATGAAATGTGTAGGCTAAGTGTTCGTAAAAATGTTTGAATGAGTTAGTAGTTAGTAAGGTGTACCTGTATGCGTGTTGAGATATGCTTCTCAACTACCTTGTCTATGTATATGACTTCCTCCATGTATTTTATATTGCCTATGTGTGGATTCATCTTTAAGTTGTATTCCATAACATACAGAAATAAAGCCGTGAAGGGTGATGGGGGAGTGGTGTAACTCTTCCGTGCAATAGCCCTAACAGCCCTAAAGCGGAAAATATCAGACTTTTGATTATATAATTTGAAATATGATCCATTTACTATTTTGACCATATCATCGGATGACATGTTGTAATTGAATGCGTTTAGGGTTATGACATAATCCAGGTAATCGGTAACAGCCCTTAAATTGGTAGTTGAAGTTATTTACGCCACGCAGGATGGGTTCGATGAATTCGAGTCGTACTTGGGATGTTCGATAATGGTTAGACCACACGGAGTGCTCATGCATTCCATGTCGATCATTTCGATGTTCGCTTGGCCTAGTTGAGCTTATCAACTAACCCGATTGACCGATGTATGTTCACCATGTTTGGACGCTACTGCTTGAACCTAAGGTACCAAACTTACCAGTGTAAAGCCCCTCTAACCTTGGTAGCTCGATCCGTTAAGACTCATGAGATGGGCATAGTGATATGGGACACCGTGGTCGAGCTGTCAGCCTACACTGGGACGACGAGCCTCCCCGTAGTGATCAGTGAGCAACCTAGACTCGTGAGCCGATTATGGTGGTATGGGACACTATATTCATGCTGTCGGCCTACATTGATTGGTGACAAGCCCTTTGTAGTGACCTCGAGCATACTTTGAGTCTACGTTAAGACGACGAGTCTTTTCATAGCATTCGAGTATAACTAGGCCTACACTGATCAGTTGTCACGTCCTGTGTGTGTGAGGTGTTTTTCGCAGGAGCAACACTGATTTGATGACAAGCCCTTTTGTGGCGACCTAGAACCGCAACATCGTATGAAATTGTCTAGGACTGATGACCCTAGAATGGATCATCGTTTAGGTATTGATATAAGAGAGGTACCTTAGCTTCCCAATCCTGCTGTATGAAAAGGACTAATAATAACTCGGTAATCATGTTCATATCATCGCACTGCATGTGCCGACGATGAAGTACACAGAGAGCTGGAAGCATGCCGCGAACGTAAGATGGTGTCGCACGAGGGAGTGTAGGCGAGGGCATGCATTCATGAAACATCTCATCCCTACATTAATAAGAGTATTTAGAAATGGTTGATATGTTTACTTTATCATTACTGCTTGAATAAATTGATTACATGTTAATCTTTACTATATGATTTCACTGAGTTGATCACTCACTCCCACGTTACGGGACGGTGTTGGCAACACCAACCAGTCCTTGTTTTAGTTTCAGATGGTGGCGATGCTTGCGAGGTAGAGCGGGTCTTTTATGCCGATGAGGAGGGTTTCTCCTATATGCAGTTCTCAGGCAGGTTCATGTGAACAATTCTCTGATTAACAGGGATTCAGGGCTATGTTGGTAGTGATTTATCACTTTTGATATATGTATTTGAGACACGAATTGTAATTATGACTTGACAGAGCATACATATCTTGGGGCGTTATGTTGATTTATATATGTATTTCAATCTTCTGCTCGTGTTTTTAGACTGTCTCTGATTTATGTTTGCTATTTTGGCTTAATCTATCTCATGTTTTATGCCCTAATATAGATAACATTCATCCATCATAAAAAAAATGTTGCATAAGTGATGTTTTGGAACTCGGGAGCTGAGTTATGCTCAACCCCCGATTTTCAGGGCGTTATATGTCTACTCCAATCCTGGCTGTCGCACTCATCCCTTGAGTGTACTGAATTTCACTAAGGAGGTTTCCCAGAGTTCACCTCAAACCTAAGATTTTAAATTAGGTTCACCTTCAACCTTTACATGGAAGTTTCTACTCGATTCACCTCTAACCCCCGAGTCTTACTGGTGCACTCCTAACCAGATGTTTATGCCCACACAGAGCAAGGGTTCACACAATACACCCAGATGTTTATGCTCTCCACAGAGTAAGGGTCCACACAACGCACCCACATCTTACACTCCCGCCAGAGGCCTCCTATGAGGACTTCAAAGGGTGAGCAATACTTAAGACCCAATCCTAGAAAGGAATGATCACAAGTGTCCTCTAAACTCTAGGTACTTACAGATAAGTTGATGAACCCCATTAAGCGCAGTGATGAAGATCTCCTTCTTATTATTAAAGAGTCTTCAGCTCCCTTGATCCGCAACACAAAAGATATACCAGTACTTAGCTTCGAGTTAGGTCAAGGTTAGGACGGAAATCTACTCTCTTAGAATTTTCCTATAAGGAAGATAGAGTGATTCCCGTCATCTATTTATTCAAAGCATCCCAGCTTAATGATATATTATTAAGATAGTTGCTAAAGGATCCTTGCATGTGGAAGTTCATTTCCCAATCCACTCTATTGAATGTCAATGAATGAGAGTGGTTTGGAAGATGAACTCCCGTGAGAGAAAGGGCTTTGGGTATATGATTTAGAGGTAAAACACACAAAAGCACTCTCTTCTTTTTCTACCAGCAATATGGACAAGTATCTCTTTATATAAGAAAAAGGTTCCAACGGATATAAAATGGTCATATTTATGACAGAGTTCGATATAATCGAGCAGGGTTGATATCATCGAGCCTATACTCTCGATGGGATCGACAATCTGCTCGATAACACAAACTCAAATGTCATACGCTTTTAAAACCTTTTGCCAACTGATCGATGGGATCGATACATGTGTCGATGTTATCAAATTTTGAACTCCGATTCCATCGAGACTGGGATCGATCTATCGACATTTGAAAAATGAGAGAGACTAGCTAGAAATATTTTAGATTTTTAGGATATGATAGAGGGTCAACAGATGTCATCGAAATTTGAATATCGATGATATCGAGGCTGTGTCGATGGGATTGATAAATTGTATAGATTTACCTATAAGCACGCTGGACAGTTTGTGTCCAAACTCGATCCAATCGACCCGGTCTCGATAGCATCGATATAAAAATATCGATTTCCTCGAGTGGCCCCCAATCAAAGTTAAGAATATCTTGAAATATTTTGCTGGAAGAAATGTGCACCCACTATCGATATGATCGATGGACTTTCGATATGATCGATATTTGAATTCAAATTGAATTGGAACAGTCATCGATATATCGAAGCTCATAGTAGTTTTCTTTAGAAAAATAGGGGCACCGAAAATCTGCCTGCTGATATTATCGACCCACTTCCGATGGGCTCAATTTTTTAATATTGATGATATCGATGGTTGTATCGATATATCGATAAATTCGTCCAGATGAGTATGCGGTTGTTGGACACTTTTAGTCCTCTTATCGATAGTATTGATCAAGAGTCGAGGACATCGATAGCGCAGGTCGATCATATCAAAATGTGTATTGATACAATTGACAGGGCAAGCAAACTTAGAGATTTTCTGCTGTTTGAAAAAGTTCACTTACCCAAAAACCCTCATGTGTTCTAAGTTAATTTTAAGAGTTTTAATCACCTGGTGTTTTGGGACATGGGATGTGAGGCTACGATTTTACCTATGATGAGCTTCCACACATCCGGTTGAGGCAGATGCTTGAATTATTCATCCTGTTTAGGCTCTGTAGTCCGACTGACTCAACTCACATGGTAATTGACAAACCAAGGCACTAGTTAGTGCACTTTCACATAAAACTCTAGTTAACATACGTTTTTCTGATTCAGATGGTTTCACAACTAACGTAAAGATAGGTATTCCTTCATCATTCACAGGAATATCCATTAAACCAGAGATTGAGTGACGGTATACTTGAACTAGACCTTCTCTAGTTGTCACAATAAAGGTTAAGTTTTCAACAAAGAAGTCATTGATACATGCATACATATCCTGTGTAATGGACCGGTTTGTGAGACCACCCCAATTCAATATGTTAGCCCATCCTACAGCTTCAAGGAGGGGAACAATATTGAAAGGACTGAAATGGTTAGAATTAACGGTCTACTCAACAATAACATTGCAGAGACGAATATCCTACATGTATTCGGGGTCCTCTTCGGGTGGTCGAAGAGTATACACTGTAACCAGTGTGGAACGGGAAGAAGAAGGATCACGAGAGGATCTCTCTTATATCTACTTTTCATTTCACAATGCACAAAAGGAATACAAGAAAGTAATAGTGGGTTTCACCTAAATCAGAATTTTTGCTAGAAAATTAAAGAAACCACTAGAAATCTTGAAATAAACCTCAAAACTAAGGAAATAAAAGTGCAAAGATCCTAAATTCAAAAGGAAAATGGAAAAGATGCACTAACCAAGTTTCAATCGAAGGTGGGTTCGACCGGTCGTGGAAGGGCTTGCTAGAGATGATGAGAGAATGGAGAAAAAAGTGTTTTTTCCACATTTAAAACCCCCAAACCCAAGCTACTTGACTGGTCGAGTACATACTCGATCGGTCGTGCCACGACTGGTCAAGTGTGTAATCGATTAGTCGTGCAACCTCAAAAATTTCCATTTTTTCAACAATTTTTATTTAAAAATCTAAAAAAAATATGCAATATAGTATAAGCAAACACAATTAACTCAGATCACATTACACATACCAATATCCAATTTCAATTTAGCGAACCTATTTCTGTCAAGTGGTTTTATGAAAATGTCTCCAAGTTGATTTTCAGTTTGAATATAATCTATTGAAATAATCTTATCTTCCACTAATTCATGAATATAATGATATCTAATCTCAATATGCTTAGTTCGTGAATGCTGGATTGGATTTTTAGAAATGTTGATTGCACTAGAATTATTGTAATACAGAACCATAGAATCTTCCATAAATTCGTAATCATTTAACATCATCTTCATCCACACAAGTTAAGTGCATGCATTACCAGTAGCAATATACTCAGCCTCAGCTGTGGAAAGCGATACGGAACTCTTTTTCTTACTATGCTACGCAACTAGACAGTTCCCGACATAAAAACATCTACCACTGGTGGACTCGCGGTCATCCATATTACCAGCCTAATCAGCGTTTGTATAACTGGCAAATTGAACATTAGTATAATGTGGATACCAAAGACCTAGATTGGCTAAATTTGCAACATATCTCAAAATGCGCTTAACAACAATCAGGTGGGATTCTTTACGGTCAGATTGATACCTAGCACAGATTCCTACGGTGAATGCAATATCGGGTCGGCTCACAGTTAAATATAATAAACTACCTATCGTACTACAATACAACTTAGGATCTACACTTTTACTTGTCAAATCCTAAAAGAGCTTCAGAGTCGTAATCATAGGAGTACCGAAGCTTTTACCGCTCTCGAATCCAAACTTTTTCACCAAGTTTAGATCATACTTGGTTTGAGAAATAAAGATCCCGTCTTCAAGTTATTTTACTTGGAGACCTAAAAAGTAATTCTGTAATACCCCGAATTTTAGCCAATCTGGGATTTGACGTCCTTAGGCAGTGGGTCAATTAAAACACCTGAAAAATCGTTCAGAACCCAATTCCATAGCCAAAGAAACCACTTAGGATTAATTCCTTTAGAAATAAAGCGTAAGTTAGCTAGCGCAACGCTGGAGTAGCTAGAAAATAGTCCCTGATCACTTTAAATACGTTCTACAAGACCCAAATCGAGTAGAACCAATGACTCTATAATACTCTATAACCTCGGACCAAACTCTAAGCAGGTTTGTTCTCTGGACCACTTTGAAATTTTGTATTGGATCTAAACCGTGCGTCGAAAGTCCGATACCTCCTATCTTAGACCGTTAGAAACACCTAGCTGGACTTGACACTCATTTCGAAAATCAAGTCAAACCGATAATCATAGGCCATTTTATTGAGCCCGGACCGAAGAGAGTGCGAACAGGGACAGAATTGAAATTTCAAATTCAAATCTGGCACATGACTTGACGCGTCAGTATTGAGCATTCTGACCGTCAGAATTCAGCCAGATTACACCCTCGGATCAAGAGAAATTTCTATTTTATATCATGAGACTTTTAGCCCTGATCTACGTGCGGTGACCGCTGAACTGAAACTGGTCTGCCACGTGAAATCTGCGGACCCAGCCGGACTGAAAACTTAATACGTGCTAGATCTGGTACGCGTGAGCTTAAGTCCGATCGCATTCGGTCAGGGGACCACCAGAAAGCATCTTTTGGACCGAAACAACCCCGATTTGGATATGCACTAAGTGAACTTTGTACCGGAGCCTATTTCGGGCAAGTTTGGGCTTATAAAAGGGGTTGAAACCCTCACTCCTCTCTCCCATCCGAATTTGTAAAAATCCCTAGATTGGGAGAGAGAAAAGGTGAGAGTTTGTGAGAGAAGGTGGGAGAGAATTCCCTACTCCTTGTGCCACGTGCTGTACGTGCTTAGGCAACGCACTCCGATCACTTTTCCGGTGATTCCTCCACGTTTTCAGGTAAGAACATATCCTAGAAGTTGCTGATTTGAGGTTCCTTTCGTTTCCTAACGAAGTAGCTAATAGAACTTGTGTATTAGGTTCTCTAATCGCCGTAGACGAAGCGCATACGCTCCGTTCGAATTTACACATCCATAAGAGACAAGGTGAGGATTTTAGACACTTTGATTGACTGTTTCCAAAGCTTTCAATGTCGTTTAATAGTAGATTATCGACGGCATCGCCGTTTGACATGTACAACATGCTGTCCGTTTCCTGTTTCGTAAACCGGCGAAGAATATGAGATTTAGGGCATTTTAGTCATTTGTAGGAAGTACTGTTTTCATGCATATTTTGCTGATGTGATTGACATGATTTGTTGTCACATTAGAATGTTAGGAATACGTGCATAATTAGTTTGGCGAAGAGATTCGCCTAAATGCGCACTTCGGGTCAACATACTATATGTAGACTTAAGTGTGTAGTGTAAGTGTTTGTATAAATGTTTGTATTAGTATGTATTAAATTAAATGATGTTATGAATTAGTTTGAGATGGATTTCTCAATTAATATGCTGACGTAAATGATTTCCTACATGTTGACTATATGCATGATTTCATTATATGCATGAAATGCATGTGCTTGATGATTCACGTAAGTTGTATGTTATATCATGTGCTTGGTGATTTCATTACGATTTAGTTTGAGATTGAATTCTCAATTAATTTGCTGATAGAAATGATTTCCTACATGTTGGCGATATGCATAAATTCATTATATGTATGAAAGGCATGTATCAGGTGATTTGCTTAAGTTGTATGTTACAACATGTGTTAACATGCTCATATGGTTGTATTTCATTTCCAATACTTTCACATGCTTTGCCGATGTGATTCCACATGTTTGGGACTATACTTAGTCCAGGCAGTCGGTAACCGAGCGAATTCGTGGTTAGCTTATCTTCGCCACGAATGACGCGTCGATGAACGCGAGTCGTGTTTTGGAGTTGGCGGCAGTGGTTAGGCCACATGAAGTGTTTTACGCACTTCATGTCGTTCAACTTGAGATGCGATCGTGCTAGTCAAGCCCGTCAAGTAACCCGACTGGCCATTGTATGTTCACCCTGCATGAGTCATAACTGCTTGGACCTAGGGTACTGAACTTACCATTGTAAACCCTGTTAACTATGGTACCTTGATCCACGAAGACTCATGAGCCGGGCATGGTGGTATAGGACACCGTGGTCGAGCTGTCGGCCTACGCTGGGGCCACAAACCTCCCCGTAGTGACCAGTGAGCACCTAGTCTCGTGAGTAGATTATGGTGGTATGGGACACTATATTCTTGCTGTCGGCCTACACTGATCAGGCGACGAGTCCTTTGTAGTGACCGCGAGCGTATTCTGAGTCTACGGGAGGCAACGACCCTTCCGTAGCAGTAGAGTATAGTAGGCCTGTATTGATAAGGTGATGGGGGAGCGGTGTAACGAGTGCGAGTAACAGCCCTGACAGTCCTTACAGCGACCTACAAAATATACACCGTATGAGATTACTAGGAGTGACAACCCTAGACAGGATCTGTGTTGGGATTGATATAAGGGAGGTACCTTAGTTTCCCAATCCTGCTGTTTGAATGGACTAATAATAACTCAAAAATCATATCACCATACCATTGCATGTGTCTGGAAGATGTGGAGCACTTGAGGGTCGATTGCATGCCGCGGTCGTAAGATGGTGCCGTATGAGGGAGATCGTCGGTGAGGGCATACATCACGTCATGTCATATTGCATTAACAACAGTTTTAGGATTGTTTGATTTACTACTTTACTATTATCGCATGATTGATTTGAGAACATGTTAATCCTTGCTCTATTATTCCACTGAGTTAGCTACTCACTCCCACGTTACGGGACGGTGTTCCTAGACGCCCACCAGACCCTTTTGTGATTGCAGATGATGGCGTGGCCTGTGAGGCGGAGCTGGACTTGATGATGATGAGGAGGATTCCTCCTTTATGCGTGTTCTGATTGACGGGATTACAGGGAGGTTGATTAGATACCTTGACACTTGTCATTTTATATTTTCAGAGCACTCATGTATATTCTTTTTGTTTACTTTTGAAGTATACATGTATGTATATAACCTGGTAACATGTTCACACTCTGGAGACATACAACAGTTTATATATGTTATACATGCTATCACAGTCTTCCGCTTGTAAATTTAACTGTCTCTGGAGTATGATATGCTGTTCTGGATTAATCTCACTCATGTTTAATACATTAACACAGACAACATTCAATCATACATATGTATGTTGCATAAATAACATTTTGGAACTCGGGAGTTGGGTTTTTTCTCGACCCCCCGATTTTCGGGATGTTACAGATGGTATCAGAGCATGATTTGGATTAAACCAGGCCTAGGTTATGGTCACGCGACGTACGCTGTCGCTTCCTTTGACTTAGGTGGGTGTGAGAAGGGTCTAGAAACACTTCTAGGATCCCAGATTCGCCCATAGGTGAAGTCTATTCATTTCGATCGCGTGATCGAGTCCGTAGCGCATCTAGGGTCGCGTAAAGCAACCCGAATAGCTCCTAGGTTATAGGTAAGTGGGTTGAGACATTAGATGAATGATTCTAAACCCGTAAATGTGAATCATTGGGCTGTGGGACAACCACAACCCCTGCATTCAATCGCCAGGGCTTAAAAATCCTGTTTCACCAAAAATCTTCAAAATTCTTCCTCTCACCACTCCAATCTTCAATTCTTTCTTATCCTTTTCATGTTAGGTATCAAACCTAATGTGAAAAATAACATAAAATCATACTTTCATAGAATTTTATAGTGAATAGTAAAATTTCATAAAAAATGGCCAGAAGGCCATTCTAACTTCGCTTTCTTTAGCAACTAATGGGCTAGATGGATGTACTAGCTACTTTTACCCCAAAATCATATGCTGCATGATAGGAGTTTATATTCAGGATTACAGATTGGCCCCGAAAAGCCCCGAATGCATCTTTGGACCCATATAGGGCAATCTAGAATGAACTAAGGTGGGGACCATACATTTTTGGGGTCCCTGAACCATGGGGGACCAGACCCGTGTGGTCCCACCGGCCACCGTGCAAGATGGCCGGCGATGCATCGTCGACCGGTGGGGCCCACTTGAGGTAATCTTTGGGTGCATGCCCTATTTTGGGTGGTGTACCCCTCCCATGTATGGTTCGTCTGAAGAAAACCCCAAATATGGGTACTTCCTTCACAAACAGCCCCTTCCCTAGCCCCATTTTCATTTTCAGCTGCCCTATCCCAAAAATCGTGATTTCAAATCACCCCCAAATCCATTCCTGGCCTAAAACGACCACACTCCATCGTTCCATTGAAGTTTGCAGCCTTCCCTCTTGAAGATCTCGTTGTTTGGAGCTCTTACAACCCCCGAATCGAGCTGAAATTGTGAGGTGCTCCATTCCCCTTTTTTCTTCTCTTTTCTTTTTGAAAATCCAGCCTTTGGGAGCTTGAAGTATCCCTCTACAATGCCTAGATTTCATTCTGCCCATTTGGGCGACCATTTCTCCGCATTTCCTCCGCTTTTCATGCTTATTGTTAAGGCTAATTTAGCTTTTCCTCCCTTTCCATCGTCCTCTCTCTCAAGTCCCTTTTATTTGATCCTCAGACTCGTGGAAACCTACTTACCCATCCCATTTCTCCACGTTCTTCGCTTGTTTGATTACTGTTTTAAAATTTCTGTGTTTTGTTGTTGTTAGGTAGAAAATGTGTTTGTGTTGTGGTTTGAGCTGAAATATAGATGAAATTTGTTGAATGGAGTGCATGCCGTTCATTTTTTTTGTTAGGTACTGTCCCTAGATTGGGAGTATTATAACTCCCGAGGTTCAGCCTACAAATTAGTTTTATCCCACCCCACCCTCCTACCAAGCATGCCACTCCCTATCCCAATATGGGATTAGGAATGCAGTTCCATTTGATACAACTAAACGCTGCTGGCCACATAGGCCCTTGGCGTTTTGGTCCTAGAGTTAGTACTTCTAGATTTTGAAGGGTCTGACGACATAAGAAATCCAATTCCAGTTAGACAATCTTGACCCTAATCGATAAAACAATTCCCTGTAGTAGAAATGGTATAGGAAAGCCATTTACTGTATAATCTTAGGCTTTGGATTATAGCTACTGAGTTATAGACTAGCCTACTAGTTACCTTAAGTAGTATAAAGCCTGTATATGCTAAGGAATTGAAGGTTAGATTTGGTTGAAGTAGAACCTTATTCCTTCGACAGATCCCCTTATGACTTATAGACTCCTGTTGTTGCCCATAGGAAAGAACCATTCACTCTCAGGGAACATTTATAAATCCCTCAGATTGAACTTAGAATGTACTAGCACACCCCCTAGAATTGCCTTCCCCAAGGGCTTATTGCATTCGGGAACGCGGAATAAAGGAAATACAATTATCAGTGAAGTATTCGCGGTTTGAATCGACTTCTTAATCCTAGTAGTTACCACTAAATCCAATGCTCTGATCAAGCAGAAGATCGGTATCGACTAGGATTGAGGACTGATATAACAACTTTTCTGTCATCGCGGGGCAGAAGGTTTGTGTATCCGGCTCAGACCCATTACACAACTATTCTTCCGTGTTGGCCCGACCACCTACAACCACAAGTTATTGCTTTGCCCTTGGTAAATGTTAAGGACTTCAAGCCAGTAGAGAATTCGACATCTTGCCACCAACTCATACCTGCCCTTGAACTTAACCATAATAGAGATTAGGCTCATCTCTATGATCATAGGTACCAATGTCATAAACGCATCATTAGTAAGGAAAACCCTGTAGAGAAAGGTTGTTTCCATTTTAGGTTAAGGATAGCCCCTAAGTTGCGCCTCGTTCCGATATACGGATCAATGCAAAGATTCTTCAACCTTAAGTAAAACCAAGTTTTAAGGGGGGTAGAACGAATTGAGTCCAATCCAGTTAGGTTAGTCAACGCTATCGTTCGATCAGAGTGGCGCAGCGGAAGCGTGGTTAGGCTCTTCCCCACTGGCCCAAGATCGAAACATTTGATTTAGGTTATATGTACGGTTAGGTTATTAAATAGGATTTGAACCTTCCTTAGAAAAAGTACTCCTTGCCCTTCGCCAATTTGGGGGACGAAATTGTGTTTTAAGGGGGGTAAATTGTAATACCCCGGATTTTGGCCAATCTGGGATTTGACGTCCTTAGGCAGTGGGTCAATTAAAACACCTGGAAAATCGTTCAGAACCCAATTCCATAGCCAAAGAAACCACTAGGATTAATTCCTATAGAAATTAAGCGTAAGTTAGCTAGCGCAACGCTGGAGTAGCTGGGAAATAGTCCCTGATCACTTTAAATACGTTCTACAAGACCCAAATCGAGTAGAACCAATGACTCTATAATACTCTATAACCTCGGACCAAACTCTAAGCAGGTTTGTTCTCTAGACCACTTTGAAGTTTTGTATAGGATCTAGACCGCGCGTCGAAAGTCCGATACCTCCTATCTTAGACTGTTAGAACCACCTAGCTGGACTTGACACTCATTTCGAAAAGCAAGTCAAACCGATAATCACAGGCCATTTCATTGAGCCCGGACCGAAGAGAGTGCGAATAGGGACAGAATTGGAATTTCAAATTCAAATCTGGCACATGACTTAACGCGTCAGTATTGAGCGTTCTGACCGTCAGAATTCAGCCAGATTACACCCTCGGATCAGGAGAAATTTCTATTTTATATCATGAGACTTTCAGCCCTGATCTACGGTGCGGTGACCGCTGAACTGAAACTGGTCCGCCACGTGAAATCTGCGGACCCAGCCGGACTGAAAACTTAATACGTGCTAGATCTGGTACGCGTGAGCTTAAGTCCGATCGCATTCGGTCAGGGGACCACTAGAAAGCATCTTTTGGACCGAAACAGCCCTGATTTGGATATGCACTAAGTGAACTTTGTACCGGAGCCTATTTCAGGCAAGTTTGGGCTTATAAAAGGGGTTGAAACCCTCACTCCTCTCTCCCATCCAAATTTGCAAAAATCCCTAGATTGGGAGAGAGAAAAGGTGAGAGTTTGTGAGAGAAGGTGGGAGAGAATTCCCTACTGCTTGTGCCACGTGCCGTACGTGCTTAGGCAACGCACTCCGATCACTTTTCCGGTGATTCCTCCACTTTTTCAGGTAAGAAAATACCCTAGAAGTTGCTGATTTGAGGTTCCTTTCGTTTCCTAGCGAAGTAGCTAATAGAACTTGTGTATTAGGTTCTCTAATCGCCGTAGACGAAGCGCATACGCTCTGTTAGAATTTACACATCCATAAGAGACAAGGTGCGGATTTTAGACGCTTTGATTGACTGTTTCCAAAGCTTTCAATGTCGTTTAATAGTAGATTATCGACGGCATCGCCGTTTGACATGTACAACATGCTGTCCATTTCCTGTTTCGTAAACCGGCGAAGAATATGAGATTTAGGGCATTTTAGTCATTTGTAGGAAGTACTGTTTTCATGCATATTTTGCTGATGTGATTGACATGATTTGTTGTCGCATTAGAATGTTAGGAATACGTGCATAATTAGTTTGGCGAAGAGATTCGCCTAAATGCGCACTTCGGGTCGACATACTATATGTAGACTTAAGTGTGTATTGTAAGTGTTTGTATAAATGTTTGTATTAGTATGTATTAAATTAAATGATGTTATGAATTAGTTTGAGATAGATTTCTCAATTAATATGCTGACGTAAATGATTTCCTACATGTTGACTATATGCATGATTTCGTTATATGCATGAAATGCATGTGCTTGATGATTCACGTAAGTTGTATGTTATATCATGTGCTTGGTGATTTCATTACGATTTAGTTTGAGATTGAATTCTCAATTAATTTACTGATGGAAATGATTTCCTACATGTTGGCGATATGCATAAATTCATTATATGTATGAAAGGCATGTATCAGGTGATTTGCTTAAGTTGTATGTTACAACATGTGTTAACATGCTCATATGGTTGTATTTCATTTCCAATACTTTCACATGCTTTGCCGATGTGATTCCACATGTTTGGGACTATAATTAGTCCAGGCAGTCGGTAACCGAGCGAATTCGTGGTTAGCTTATCTTCGCCACGAATGACGCGTCGATGAACACGAGTCGTGTTTTGGAGTTGGCGGCAGTGGTTAGGCCACATGAAGTGTTTTACGCACTTCATGTCGTTCAACTTGAGATGCGATCGTGCTAGTCGAGCCCGTCAAGTAACCCGACTGGCCATTGTATGTTCACCCTGCATGAGTCATAACTGCTTGGACCTAGGGTACTGAACTTACCATTGTAAACCCTGTTAACTATGGTACCTTGATCCACGAAGACTCATGAGCCGGGCATGGTGGTATGGGACACCGTGGTCGAGCTGTCGGCCTACGCTGGGGCCACAAACCTCCCCGTAGTGACCAGTGAGCACCTAGTCTCGTGAGCAGATTATGGTGGTATGGGACACTATATTCTTGCTGTCGGCCTACACTGATCAGGCGACGAGTCCTTTGTAGTGACCGCGAGCGTATTCTGAGTCTACGGGAGGCAACTTCCCTTCTGTAGCAGTAGAGTATATTAGGCCTGTATTGATAAGGTGATGGGGGAGCGGTGCAACGAGTGCGAGCAACAGCCCTGGCAGTCCTTGCAGCGACCTACAAAATATACACCGTATGAGATTACTAGGAGTGACGACCCTAGACAGGATCTGTGTTGGGATTGATATAAGGGAGGTACCTTAGTTTCCCAATCCTGCTGTTTGAATGGACTAATAATAACTGAAAAATCATATCACCATACCATTGCATGTGCCTGGAAGATGTGGAGCACTTGAGGGTCGATTGCATGCCGCGATCGTAAGATGGTGCCGTATGAGGGAGATCGTCGGTGAGGGCATACATCACGTCATGTCATATTGCATTAACAATAGTTTTAGGATTGTTTGATTTACTGCTTTACTATTATCGCATGATTGATTTGAGAACATGTTAATCCTTGCTCTATTATTCCACTAAGTTAGCTACTCACTCCTACGTTACGGGACGGTGTTCCTAGACACCCACCAGACCCTTTTGTGATTGCAGATGATGGCGTGGCCTGTGAGGAGGAACTGGACTTGATGATGATGAGGAGGATTCCTCCTTTCTGCGTGTTCTGATTGACGGGATTACAGGGAGGTTGATTAGATACCTTGATACTTGTCATTTTATATTTTCAGAGCACTCATGTATATTCTTTTTGTTTACTTTTAAAGTATACATGTATGTATATAACCTGGTAACATGTTCACACTCTGGAGACATACAACAGTTTATATATGTTATACATGCTATCACAGTCTTCCGCTTGTAAATTTAACTGTCTCTGGAGTATGATATGCTGTTCTGGTTTAATCTCACTCATGTTTAATACATTAACACAGACAACATTCAATCATACATATGTATGTTGCATAAATAACATTTTGGAACTCGGGAGTTGGGTTTTTTCTCGACCCCCCGATTTTCGGGATGTTACAAATTCAGTTCTCCAATCATGTTCATTTCAAATTTCAACTTCATTAAATCTGCAAGCTCAATAGACATATAAGAATAGGTAGATCTATAGATAATGTCATCAATATATATCTGTACTATCAGTATGTGATCATTGTGTTTCTTTACAAACAGTGCCTTATCAACACTCCTCATTACAAAGTCATGACTCAGTAGAAACTTAGTCAATTTCTCGCACCATGCCTTGGGAGCTTGTTTTAATCTATAAAGTGTCTTTTTCAGGCGATAAACATGATCAGTATGTTTGGAGTCTTCAAAACCCTTAGGCTGTTCAATATATACTTCCTCATGCAGATCACCATTAAAGAAAGCGCTCTTAACATCCATTTGATAGATTTTAAATTTTTTGTAACAAGTAATGGATATAAATAGTCTACTAGATTCAAGACGAGCTACTGGGGTAAAGGTTTCATCATAATTGATGCCTTCTATCTGAGTGTACCCTTATACAACCAGTTTAGCCTTATTTCTTATAATGTTACCTAATTCATCAAACTTATTTTTAAAAATTCATTTAGATCCAATTATATGTTTACCATTAGGTTTAAGAACTAAGTACCATACATCATTCCTTATAAATTGATTAAGTTCATCTTGCATAGCCACTATCTAGTTTTCATCAGCAAGCACTTCTTTTACGTTGGCCGGCTCAATCTGGGAGGTGAAGCACACATAAATATAAATGTTTTCTAATTGTCTACGAGTGTGTGCACCAGTGAGAGGGTTCTCAAGTATTTGATCTGTTGGATGGTCTTTAACTAACCACAGTTCAGTATTATTTTGACTGGATGAAAAGTCTGGTTTATCAAACAAAGAGACTTCATCATCTTCTGAACTTGAGACAGGTGTATTCAGGGGATCATCTATAATCACATTAATGGACTCCTGAATTACACCAGCCCTCTTGTTGAGAACATGATATGCTCGACTATTTACATCCTACCCTCGAAAAATCCCTTCGTTAGTTTTAGTGTCAAATTTTTCTATATTTTTTTGGTCATGTAGAATATATCACTTGCTGCCAAAAACTCACAAGAATTTGACTGTAGGCCTCTTATTGAACTACAGTTCATATGCAGTCTTATTATTTGACTTTTTAGTATAAACACGGTTAATAATATAACAAGCAATATTTACGGCTTCAGCCCAAAGATTTTTAGCAAGTTTCATGTTATTTAACATCACATTAGCCATTTCTTGAAGCACACGATTTTTTCTTTCAACAACCTCATTTATTGAGGTATTTTAGGAGTAGAAAATTCATGTGATATCCCATGATCGCTACAGAACTTCTCAAAACTGCTATTGTTAAATTTAAAACCATGATCACTACAGATTTTAGAGACATGTGATTCCTTTTCAGTTTGGATATATTAGAGTATCCTTTTCATTTCATCGAGAGTTTCAGATTTATCTCTCATAAAAACTACCCATGTATACTTGGAAAAGTCATCTACTATTACCAAATATATTTCTTACCACCTCGACTCTCTATTCTAGTAGATCTAACGAGATCCATGTGGGGGAGTTCAAGGGGTTTGGATGTGGCACTGGAGTTCACTTTCTTGTGAGCACTCCTAATTTATTTCCCAATCTGACATTCGTCACAAATTTTATTTATTTTCTTTAACTTGGGTAGACCTCTTATTGCTTCACCTTTGCTCAGTCTATAAATATTATAGTAGTGTACATGTCCTAGCTATTTATGTCATAAATTGGTCTCATCGGTCTAGACCATGTAACACGATAACTTAGACGAGCTTGAATCACTGACTATATAGCAATTCTTAGATGTTCTGCCACCAGTTGATATCACAGAACCATTCTTATTAGAAATCTCACACCCTTGGTAAATTTGACGCTATGTTTATTATCATAAATTTGAGAAATGCTTAAGAGATTATGCTTAAGGCCCTCTATAAACAAATGGAAGAAGATTAAAGAGTTAAACTGTACCTTAGCCAACAATTCTGCAGTTGCTACCATCACTGAATATGACTGAGCCATCAGTCATATCTTTAAGATTAGTGAACAAATATTTATCACCTGTCATATGTCTAGAGCAACCACTGTTTAAGTACCACTTTGATTGCTTGAAGCCTTCAAAGTGGTGTGGGAAACCAGAAAAGTAACCTTAGGGACCCATTTCATTACTATTTTAGGTTTTGGAGCATAGTTAGTTTTTCTATGCTTGTAGTTGTTATACATTCTACCATTCTAGTTAGATTTTAGAAGTTCCTTGAGTAAATCAAAAATTTTCTCAGCTAAGGGGTTATGGTTCTGATTCTATAATTGATATGGTTGCTTTTAAGCTTCATAGTGTGAAAATTTTTAGGATTTTGAAACTATTTTAATTCAGACTTTTTCCTTTTGAGTTAGAGGACTCCCCTTTAATAAACTTTGGAGGAGTTGACTTACATTTAGGAGGTGTATTCTTATCGTAGCCCAGACTAGCTCTATCGCCACATTTTCTTGATCCGGTTAGCAATCTTTCTAATTTAGGATCACCCTAGGCATGCCTATAAATATCCCTTAAACTCAAGAGAGAAGAGACTTCTAGTTTTAGTTTTTCATTTTTTTATTTAAGGTTTTTAACTTGGGATGTTTTGAAATCTAAATCACACTTAGCATTTTCAAAACAATAAAAAAAATTGTGATTTTTCTAAAACTAAGTTATCAAAATCTTCTTTTAACTTTAAAGACTTTTCTTTTTAAAGTTTTAGTTTTACAGCTATCTTGCGACCTTTCCTGTATAGGGCATTATGGGTATCTTGTAAATCATCATCATTTTCAGGATTGCTTCTCAGATTTTCATTATAAGTTGAATTACAACTGTCTGAAGAAGTGACTCTGGCTAGAGTCATTAAGGCCTTGACCTCATTAGTAAACTCAGGTTTAGAATCATCTAACTTAGGAAAAGCTTCAAAGCAAGATGACTCATCCAATGTGGCCAACATACCTTTCTTCTGAGATTTGTCCGTCTTTGGACATTTGTTTGTCAGATGCACGTATTCATGGCAGTTGAAGCATTAGTTGTCTTTAATATATTTTCAATTTTTAGATCTAGTCCTATTCTTTTCAGAAGGTTTTTAAAAATCTGCTCTCTTTTTACTTTTGAAAATTTTATAAAACTTTTTAACTAATAGTGTCATATCATCTTCAGAATTTTCACAATTAGAATTACTAGCATTGTCTTAAGAAATATTTTTAGAAGACTTAAGGGCTATCGACTTACATTTTGGAGCCTTAAAATTTAACTCATCGGTTTGTAAAGAACCGACAAGCTCTTCAACCCTCATATTATATGTATCATGAAGTTCCTAAATGGCAGTAACCTTAGAATTGAACCGTTTAGGCAATGAGCGCAGTATCTTTGCACAAACTTTACTTTCTGGGATGCTATCACCAAGACCCCATATAGAGTTGACTATATGTAACATCCCGAAAATTGGGGGGTCAAGCAAAAACCCAACTCCCGAGTTCCAAAATGTTATTTATGCAACATACATATGTATGATTGAATGTTGTCTGTGATAATGTATTAAACATGAGTGAGATTACGCCAGAACAGTATATCATACTCCAGAGACAGTTAAATTAACCAGCGGAAGACTGTGATAGTATATATAACATATATAAACTGTTGTGTGTCTCTTGAGTATGAACATGTTACCAGGTTAAACATATACATGTATACCTCAAAATAGAAAGAAAGTATATACACGAGTGCTCTAAAAATATAAAATGACAAGTGTCAAAACATCTAATCAACCTCCCTGTAATCCCGTCGATCAGAGTACGCATAAAGGAGGGATCCTCCTCATCATCATCATCATCAAGTCCGGCCCCGCCTTGCAGGCCGCGCCATCATCTGCAATCACAAAAAGGGACTAGTGGGTGACCGGAAACACCATCCCGTAACGTGGGAGTGAGTAGCTAACTCAGTGGAAAATAGACCAAGGATTAACATGTTCTCAAATCAATCATGCGATAATAGTAAAGCAGTAAATCAAACAATCCTAATACTGTTGTTAATGCAATATGACATGACGTGATGTATGCCCTCACCGACGATCTCCCTCATACGGCACCATCTTACGACCGCGGCATGCCACACTCCCTAAAGTGCTCCACATCTTCTAGGCACATGCAATGTAATGGTGATATGATTTTTGAGTTGTTATTAATCCATTCAAACAGCAGGATTGGGAAACTAAGGTACTTTCCTTGTATCAATCCCAACACAGATCCTGTCTAGGGTCGTCACTCCTAGTTATCTCATACGAGGTTTATTTTGTAGGTCGCTGCAAGGGCTGCCAAGGCTGTTGCACGCACTCGTTGCTCCGCTCCCCCATCACCTTATCAATACAGGCCTACTGTACTCTACTGCTACTGAAGGGTCATCGCCTCCCGTAGACTCAGAATACACTCGCGGTCACTACAAAAGACTCGTCGCCTGATCAGTGTAGGTCGACATCAAGAATATAGTGTCCCATACCACCATAATCTGCTCACGAGACTAGGTGCTCACTGGTCACTACGGGAAGGTTTGTGGCCCCAGCGTAGGCCGACAGCTCGACCACGGTGTCCCATACCACCATGCCCAGCTCATGAGTCTTCGTGGATCAAGGTACCATGGTTAACAGGGTTTACAATGGTAAGTTCAGTACCCTAGGTTCAAGCAGTTATGACTCATGCAGGGTGAACATACAACGGCCAGTCGGGTTACTTGACGGGCTCGACTAGCACAATCGCATCTCAAGTTGAACGACATGAAGTGCGTAAAACACTTCATGTGGCCTAACCACTGCCGCCAACTCCAAAACACGGCTCGCGTTCATCGACGCATCGTTGGTGGCTAAGATAAGCTAACCACGAATTCGCTCGGTTACCGACTGCCTGGACTAAGTATAGTCCCAAACATGTGGAATCACATCAGCAAAGCATGTGAAAGTATTGGAAATGAAATATAACCATATGAGCATGTTAACACATGTTGTAACATACAACTTAAGCAAATCACCTGATACATGCCTTTCATACATATAATGAAATTATACATATCGCCAACATATAGGAAATCATTTCCATCAGCAAATTAATTGAGAATTTAATCTCAAACTAAATCATAATGAAATCACCAAGCACATGTTATAACATACAACTTACGTGAATCATCAAGCACATGCATTTCATTCATATAATGAAATCATGCATATGGCTAACATGTAGGAAATCATTCACATCAACATATCAATTGAGAAACCAATCTCAAACTAATCATTCACATTAACATCATTTCATTCAATACATACTAATACAAGCATTAATACAAACACTTACACTACACACTTAAGTCTACATATAGTATGTCGACCCGAAGTGCGCATTTAGGCGATTCTCTTCGCCAAACTAATTATGCACGCATTCCTAACATTCTAATGCGACAATAAATCATGTCAATCACATCAGCAAAATATGAATGAAATCTGTACTTCCTACAAATGACTAAAATGCCCTAAATCTCATATTCTTCGTTGATTTACGAAACAGGAAACGGACAGCATGTTGTACATGTCAAACGGCATTGCCGTCGATAATCTACTATTAAACGACATTGAAAGCTTTGGAAACAGTCAATCAAAGCGTCTAAATTCCGCACCTTGTCTCTTATAAACGTGTCGTTTCGAACGAAGCGTATACGCTTCGTCTACGGAGATAAGAGAACCTAATTTACAAGATACGTCAGCTAACATGCTATGGAATGGAAGGAATCTCAAATCAGTAACTTCAAGGGTATTTTCTTACCTGAAAATGCGGAGAAATCACTGGCAAAGTGATTAGAGCGCATGGCTTAACTACTTGCATCATGTGGCACAAGCAGCAGGGAATTCTCTCCCACCTTCTCTCACAAACTCTCACCTTTTCTCTCTCCCAATCTAGGGCTTTTTGCAAATTCGGATGGGAGAGAGGATTGAGGGTTTCAACCCTTTTTATAAGCCCAAACTTGCCTGAAATAGGCTCGGGAACAAGTTTCACTTGAGGGGTAACCAAATCGGGGCCGTTTCAGTCCAAAAGGACATTGCTGGTGGTCTCCTGGCTGAACGCGGTCGGACTTAAGCTCATGCGTACCAGATCTAGCACATATTAAGTTTTTAGTCCGGCAAGGTTCGCAGATCGCACGTGGTGGACCAGTTTCAGTTCAGCGGTCACCGCACGTAGATCAGGGCTGCAAGTCTCATGATATGAAATAGAAATTTTTCCTGATCCGAGGGTGTAATCTGGGTGAATTCTGACGGTCAGAACGCTTAATACTGACGCATCAAGTCGTGTGCCAGATTTGAATTTCAAATTCCAAATCTGTCCCTATTCGCACTCTCTTCGGTCCGGGCTCAATGAAATAGCCTGTGTTTATCTGTTGGACTTGATTTTTGAAATGATTGTCAAATCCAGCAAGGGGGTTCTAGCGGTCTAAGATAGGAGGTATCGGACTTTCGACGCGCAGTCTAGATCCAATACAAAATTTCATAGTGGTCCAGAGAACAAACTTGCTTAGAGTTTGATCCGAGGTTATAGAGTATTATAGAGTCATTGGTTCTACTCGATTTGGGTATTGTAGAACGTATTTAAAGTGATCAGGGACTATTTTCTAGCTACTCTAGCGTTGCGCTAGCTAACTTATGCTTAGTTTCTAAAGGAATTAATCCTAAGTGATTTCTTTGGCTATGGAATTGGGTTCTGAGCGATTTTTCAAGTGTTTTAGTTGACCCACTGCCTAAGGATGTCAAATCCCAGATTGGTCAAAATCCGGGGTGTTACACTATGTCATTTAACTTAGTATAGAAGTCCATGAAAGTTTCACTTTCTTACATACATATCTCCTCAAACCAAGTGGTGAGGATTTGAAGTTTCGATTTCTTGACTATAGTCGTACTCTCATGTGTCATTTCTAGAATGTCTCAGGCATGTTTTGTAGTATCACAAGATATAATTCTTTTGAATTCATTTAGTGATAGTGCACAAATGACTGCATTTAAAGCCTTTTCCTTGGCACTACTCTCATTTTTTTGAAAACTGGTCCATAAAAAATAGGGTGTTATTTTTATAATCTTAATTCCATCAGTGTCAGTTACTTCATGAGTAGGAGGGGTCCATTTGGTCACTGTGGCTTGCCACATGCTCTCATCTATGGACCTTAAAAAGATCCTCATTCTGGCATTCCAGTAGGTATAATTGGAGCCATCAAAAGGTGGAGGCCAAGTAATTGAGAGGGTATCAAAATTTGACATCTTATAAGCTCAGATCGGTTAGCTCAGGAAATAAATCTAAATAGTAAAAAGGAGCTATTAGGCTCTGATACCACTTGAAAAGACCAAGCTTAAAGTCCTAGAGGGGGGTGAATAGGATTATGCCAAATTAAAAAATAAATACAGAATTACAAAGATAAACAAAGATAGATAGCGCAATTATAAGCAACCTCAATGCAGAAGTATTGAGAGGTTGATACAAATTGAGTTCTAAAGACAACCTTACAGCAAAAACCAAGGTTTACGGTAGGACAACATGATTTTTTGAACATTTGTAAGTATCAAAAACTCAAACTTAGAAGGAGGCAAAAGAAATAATCTAAATTATTACAACATTCACCACAAGTGCATAAAAGAAAATTACACCATTCACCACAAGTGCCTAAAGTAAATTACAACATTCACACACATAAACAAATATATCATCCACCACAACTTTAAGAATTATAGTGGTTTATTTGTGTGTACACCAACTTTTAGCAAACAGCCACACAACTACTCCACTCCCAATATCCACACCTATGGGATATTGACTTTCACTATGAAATAAGGTTTTCCAAGGTTCACCTTAAAACCTTCACAACTGTGTCTTTCAAATGGGCTTACACAATTCTAAAAACCCCACAATGAGTTTTTTCTTATTGAATCTCACAAACCAAAATGCAAAAAATTAAATTATACTTATCTGAAGATTCTTCTTCTGATGAAGCCTAGTAGAACCAATTTGATGTAGATGAAGATTTTCAATGTCTAGTGTCATAAGTGAAATGGTTCTAGGTCTAAATTAATTTTAAATTAAATTAACTGGGCTAGCTTGATTTGATTTTGATCTCAAAAGAAGGTAAATCACAATTCCCTTTTTTAATGAAATAGAGTTGAATGGAGATCACAAAATTAAATAACAAAAGCTATTAAAATGAATCTAAAATGAGCACAATATAACTTAACAAATGTAGGAACTTATCTGTAAGAGTAATGGCTTGATTTAGCTTGGAATGAATGAAAAACTTTAAAATTCATCCTTTATTTATAGGTGAAAATATTGTTCACTCAACTGGTCTAAGGGTCGGTTCGATTAGTCGAAGGACCAACCAATTTTAAAAATTTTTGACATGATAAGATAAGATCGTTACTCAACTGGTCGAGTGGCCTGCTCGACTGGTTGAGTGGGATCAAAAAAACCTTGTTAGACTTTTAGTTGAGCTTGCACGACTAGTCGAGCACTGTTCACTCGACTAGTCGAGTAGTCTCCAGGACTGGTCGAGAGTCCAATAAAAAATTTTAAAAATTTGTAACTTATCTTGGACTAGTTAAGAAAACTCTTAGACTGGTCGAGGCAGAGCTTGGACTAGTCGAACAAAGACTATGATTAGTCTAGGAAATGACCTATAAACTTACGAAATGACCTACATAAAGTATGCAATGAATATGACTCAACCTATGGTTAATTCAGGGTCATTCGTACCTTGTTTGTGAGTTTGAATAATTGAAGCATCGTTCTCTCTACTAACTCATTTACTTGAAATACTTTAAGCTTATCTTCAAAATCTTAAACTTAAGCTTAAACTAGGGCTTGAGTTCTTGAGTTTTTTAAGGTATTGAACTTAAAGATTAAACTTGAACTTGTACTTATACTTGAGGTTGAAATCTTGAACTTCGACAATGCTCTTCAACTTGAATGCATATAAAAGTTGGATGAGGACATGGACATCTTTAAAATGCATGAAGTTGATCTATTCATCTCATCTACACATGATAAAGATTCTAAACAATTTCACACAACAAAATTTGACAACTTTGGGCGCTAGATTTATAATATAGCATTTATAAATTTCATCATTGTTTGATGGATTATTTTGCACGATTTCAGTCGGATTGAACTTGGGTTCGATCAGACCAATGTTAAAGGTCAAATATTGCATATTAGACCCCATTTATTACTTGGTTTTATGAACATGATAATGATTAATGTCCTATTTTAATCATGTTTGTGTTGCAAAGTGACTTTAAGAGCTTGGATTGAAAAGGATGTTAAAAGCATGGATTTAATGTTCAAGAATCCCTAAAGTAATGATGGATCTTATGAGAGTAAAAATGAAGAATTCACAAGACAAATATCTAAGAAAGCCAAGTGAGGAATTAAGAAAATTAGAGATTTGAAGTGAATTTGCACATGCTTCGACTGGTATAAGCTCTAACTCGACTAGTCGAGCTTCGACTGGTCTAAGTTCTACTTCAACTCGTCTAAGCTCCTACTCGACTAGTCGAGGAAACTTAGACTTGAAGTCCAACAACATGATCTTTTTAATTCCAATTGAAGGTGATCCTTAATTAGTCGAAAGTGACCCTCGACAAGTCGAAGGCTATCCTTGATTAATCAAGGGTTACACAAATGTTGCGCGAACTACATAAATTTGAGGTAGTTTTTAAATTTTTCTGATTTGGTGTGAAAGTTGGAGTTGCACAACTATAAATAGGAGTTCCTAAGATGTTCTTAGGTATCTTATGGGGTTTAAGGAGTGAAGCAGAAGGGTGGAGCCACCGTCTGTGAGTTTTTCTTCTTCTTCCTTAGTTGATGTCTTTTTTAAGAGTTCTTAGTTTAATCATGTTTATGGTTAGCTAAACCTCTTAGATAGGGTTAAGAGGTGAAGCTTATAGTTTTGATTCATGTTTTGCTAAACTTTCTTGGATTCTAGTTTGATTATTAAGGAATATTTTTAGTTTTTAATGATTTGTTGTGACAATTAAAATGGATCTGCGATAGCTTGAAATATCTTCTTTTACTGAATTGAGATTGTGAAATTAGGAAATCTTGTTGTTCACCATCGTCCCTTGGGCATGGTAGGATGATGAAATCCTTCCTAACCTTCATAATTCTCTTATGATTGGTTGTGGGATTGGAAAATCATGTTGTTTTCCTTATCTCTTGGGCATGGTTTGGTGATGGAATCACTTCCAAATCCTCACAACTCCCATCCATTGACAATTAGATCTATGAGAAGTTTAGAGATCTAACAAATCTCTTCTTACCGATTGGATAAGATAGGACTCTAATTCTAGTTGTTTCCTTGTTGGGGGCATCAAAAGTGATTAAGAAGGGAAAGGTATGAAAGGAGAGGAAGAGTTGCACTAGTTATGAGTTGCGTGAGTTATGAGTTGTGCGAGTTTTGAGTTGTGCGAGTTCTGAGTTTCACATGTCCGCACAACTCGCTTGAGATGCACTGGGGCGCGCAGGTTCCATTAGAATAAAGAGGACTTAGGGATACAATGTGGGGTCCACGGAGCAAGAATCAAGGGCTCACATGTGCAAATGCCTATAAATACTCCCTCACCCCTTCATTTGGGGGATTAAATGTTCAAGAGATCAGTCTCTCTGATAGGTACTAAGGGTAGAGAGAAGGGAGAAGGAAGACCACGCAGCTCATGGTGAGTTGCATGGGTCCACACAACTCGCTAGTTGCGCAACTCTTGTAGGAGTTGTGCGGGTTATCTTTGAGGATAGTTATTATGCTGAAATTTCGGACAGATGAAAGCCATTTTGGATATTCATGAGGGATCCCAGCAGGGGAAACCCGCACAACTCATTTCCCCTGGATTTGATAATAATGCGTTAGAATGTTGCCAAAATTTACATTTTGATTATATTTGACTTCATGTATTCTTTCGTTTGTTAAAGAGATTCTATCTTTGAATCAAAGGATTAAGAGGATGTAATGAACTCAAAAATAAATGAAATTGATTAATATTCTCTTTGTTCTATCTTTATCAAAGTTGAATAAGAAATTCTCCCTAATCAAATGCATTTCATTTCTGGTCGAAACAAAATGGTGACTCTGATGGGGACTTTTCTCTTATTTAATGTTGGTTTAAGGATAACTTAAAGAATTTTATCACTGTTTGGCATCTTATAAGATGCCAAAATGGTGACTCGTGGTGGAAACATCCTCCCTTTCATCTCCAAAATAGAATCTATTTATAGATAAGCACCAGCTGAAATTGCACATGATATCTGACAGGAGCATACAGATTCAAATTACAATAGAAGAATGGGTGACCATTATCCTCTTGAACGAATGGGTAAAGCTACGATGGTCACATTACATTCTAGAAAAAGGGTAAAGAGTCCCTATAGATAGAACACAGAGGTAATAAGGAAAGAGATATAGGAAGAGGTCCATGACGGTATCAGAGAAAAAGGGAAAGATAAGGTGGAAGGGGTGGCCTATGATGTGGTTAGTCATTTAAAAGACATACCACCTCGGCTAAGCGTATATGATGCACTGCGATTGTCAGAAGATTCTAGAAATAATCTAGTACAGGCCCTATCAGATAATAACGTAAGGAGAGCATTGTTTACAGAGATGGAACACGACGAACGAAAAAATTGTATGTCGATCGTTTCTTTCTCTGACGAAGACTTAATATGTGGTGAAGATCATAATAGACCGTTGATGGTTAAAGCTCATGTCCGTAGTAAACAAATAAAGTAAATAATGCTAGACAATGGGTCTACAGTGAATTTACTGCCACTAATGATGTTAAGTGAACTCGGATATACAAGGGTACAACCAAGATGGACAAAGAGCGCTCAGCAAAATCACATTGACATTAGAAATCAGGGAAGTGATAATGGATGTTATTTGTCATGTTATCGATGCAGTAACAATGTATAATCTCCCTGGATGCATCAATATGGCATTGTGCCGTCAACCCTTCACCAATGTTTCAAGTATTGTAAAAACGGGATTCAGTGTAAGGTGATGGCTGATGCAAAGTTATATACAGAGGCAGAATCTTTCTTCACTAATGCTGGTTATTATGACGAATTTGCCACAGGAAATAACGAGAGAAGCAATAACAATGAAATGATGAAAGATAGCACTATCATAACACAAAACGGAATTGCAAAGATAGAGATGTGAGAAAAAAAGAAGGTAAAACAAAATTTATATTTTGTACCAAAACATCTGAGACGACCAGGACAACCTCCGCTGACATTATTGTCACTCGATCAGTTAGAAATTTTGTAAGCAAATTATACGATGCCTTTATCGCAAGTTGAAAGGAAGAAGCCATTCTCAGTTATGCCTAAAAGGTTCCATGTTGAGGCCAATAATAAGAACCCTGAACCTATCGACTTCTATGTAGCATCAGAAGTGGAGATAGAAGCATGGGGAGATAATAAGATGAAATCTACAAAGTTGACATCCGAAGATTTAGAAAGGTACAACTCAGCTAGCAAGAGAATAATGAAGAATATGGGCTTCAATTGTGAAGAGCTAGCTGGTTTAAACAGTGGAAAAGGTATTTTGATCCTGGTTGGGGTTGATGAGAAGAAACAGGAAAGATTTCGTGGGTTGGGAGGGGAATCCTCAGTAAACACAATCACCTGGGGGTGACAAAAAAAGAGGAAATTGAAATGATTAAACAACCCGAAGTGGCTCCTAAGAAAATAGAAGATGTGGGGCAACTGACGATTGATAGCTTGTGAGAAATAAACATAGGGACAGAAGAAGAACCCCGGAACATATTCATAGATGGCAGTCTTTCTGAGCAAGAGGCCAATCAGTATGTGAGACTTTTAAAAGTAAATAAAGATGTATTCGCCTGAACATATGCTGAAATATCGGGCCTCGAACCATTAGTGGCAGTGCATCGGTTAAATATTTCTAAAGACAAGAGGCCGATTAAGCAAGCGCAATGGAGATTCCATTCAAAGTTGGTTCCTTTGATTGAAGAAGAAATGGGCAAACTCATCAAAGTTGGGTTCATCAGGGAAGTCAAATATCTTAAGTGGATATCGAATATTGTCTCGGTGAAAAGGAAGAGCGGACAAATCAGAGTATGCGTCGACTTCAGGGACTTAAACGAAGCATGTCCCAAAGATGACTTCCCACTATCGATTACAGAGCTGTTAATCAATAGTATAATGAAATATGTTGTCATATCCTTTATGGATGGCTATGCGGGATATAATTAAATAATAATGGCTCCTAAAGATGAGGAAGCTACAACATTTAGAACCTCACTGGGAATTTATTGTTACAAAGTCATGTCGTTTGGTCTCAAAAATGTTGGTGCAACATATCAGAGAGCGATGCAAAACATATTCTAAGATATAATGCACAAACATATTGAATGTTATGTAGATGATTTGGTGGTTCAATCAAATGATCATGAAGAACATTATGAACATCTAATTTCAGTATTCCGTCATCTTAAAAAGAAGCAGTTGAAGATGAATCTATCTAAATGTGCATTCGGTGTTTCGTCAAGGAAGTTTCTCAGTTTTGTCGTTAAACATCGAGGAATTGAAATCGACCTAGGAAAGATCAGAGCCCTACAAGAAATGCCACCCCCAAAGACACTGAAGGAATTAAAGAGTTTATAAGGAAAATTTGCATGTATTCGTTGTTTCATTTCAAACTTGGCAGGAAGGTATCAACCATTTTCTCATCTAAAGAAGAATGGAGTGGAATTTGCATGGGACCAGTCATGTCAAAATGTATTCGATTCAGTTAAAGAGTTGTTGAAATGTCCCCCAGTATTGGCAACACCTGTGAAAGGTAAACCCTTATTCTCTATATTTCTTCATCAGAAAATTCATTAGGGGCTTTGCTAGCACAATTGAACAAGGGAAGGAAATCGAGCTGTATTATCTGAGCAAAACTTTAGTGGGAGATGAATGCAATTATTTGCCTATCGAGAAAGTGTACTTAGCTCTAATCTTTGCATTTCAAAAATTAAGACATTATTGTCTCTCCCACGATATAATTTTGATTTCATGAGTGGATCCACTAAAATTCTTAATGACAAGGCCGATGCTATCAGGGAGTGTAACACCCCGGATTTTGGCCAATCTAAGATTTGACGTCCTTAGGCAATGGGTCAATTAAAACACCTGAAAAATTGCTTAGAACCCAATTCCATAGCCAAAGAAACCACTTAGAATCAATTCCTTTAGAAAATATGACTAAGTTAGCTAGTGCAACGTTAGAATAGCTGGGAAATGGTCCTTGATCACTTTAAATACGTTATACAAGGCCCAAAGCGAGTGGAACCAAGGGTGCTCTAATGCTCTAAAACCTCGGACCAAACTCTAAGCAGGTTTGTTCTCTGGACCACTTTGAAACTGTGTATTGGATCTAGACCGCGCGTCGTAAGTCAGATGCCTACCATCTTAGACCGTTATGACCACTTAGCTGGGCTTGGCAATCGTTTCGAATATCAAGTCCAACTGACGATCACAGGCTATTTCATTGAGCCCGGACCGAAGAGAGTGTGAATAGGGACATAGTTGGAATTTCAAATTCAAATCTGGCACACAAATTTGACGCATCAGTATTAAGCATTCTGACCGTCAGAATACAGCCAAATTACACCCTTGGATCAGGAAAAATTTCTATTACATATCACGAGACTTATAGGTCTGATCTTGGTGCGGTGACCGTTAAACTGAAACTGGGCCACCACGTGCGATCTGGGAACCCTACCGGCCTGAAATCTGGATGCGTGCTAGATCCAGTATGCATGAGCTTAAGTCCGACCGCATTTGGCCAGGGGACCTTCAAAAATGCCCTTTTGGACTGAAACGGCCCCGATTTGGTTAGGCACCAAGTAAACATTGTTCCCAAGCCTATTTTGGGCATGTTGTAGGCTATAAAAGGGGTTGAAACCCTCACTCCTCTCTTCCATCCGAATTTGAGAGAAACCCTAGCTTGGGAGAGAGAAAAAGGTGGGAGATTGTGAGAGTGTGGGAGAGTTCTTCCTGCCACTTGTACTACACGTTGCACGTGCTTAAGCAACACACCTCTACCGCTTTCCCGGCGATTCCACCGCGATCCTAGGTAAGTAAAAACCCTAAATAGTTGTTGATTTGAGTTTCCCTTGTTTCCATAGCGATGTAGCTTATGGATCTTGTGTATTAGGTTCCTTATTCGCCGTAGACGAAGCGTATACGCTCCGTTTCAATTTCCGAGTCTACAAGACATAAGGTGCGGATATTAGACGCTTTGATTGACTGTTTCCAAAGCTTTCAATGTCGTTTAATAGTAGATTCTTGACGGCAACGCCGTTTGACATGTACAAAATGCTCTCCGTTTCCTGTTTCGTAAATTAACGAAGAATATGAGATTTAGGGCATTTTAGTCATTTGTAGGAAGTACAGTTTACATTCATATTTTGCTTATGTGATTGACATGGTTTGTTGTCGCATTAGGAAGTTAGAAATGCGTGTATAATTAGTTTGGCGAAGAGATTCGCCTAGTTGCGCACTTTGGGTCGACATACTATATGTAGACTTAAGTGTGTAGTGTATGTGTTTGTATAAATGCTTGTATTAGTATGTATTGAATTAAATGATGTTATGTAGTGGTTTGAGAATGATTTCTTGATTAATATGCTGACCTAAATGATTTCCTACATGTTGACCACATGCATGATTCCATTACATGCATGGAATGTATGTGTTTGAAGATTTGCTTAAGTTGAATGTTATAACATGTGTTAACATGCTCACATGATTGCATTTCAATTCCAAAAACCTTTGCATATATTGTTAATGTGATTTCATGGATGTGTGGGACTAGACTTAGTCCAGGCAGTCGGTAACCGAGCGAATTCGTGGCTGACTGGTCATAGCCACGAACGACGCGTCGATGAACGTGATTCGTGTTTAGAGTTGGCGGCAGTGGTTAGGCCACGCGAAGTGTTTTACGCACTTCATGTCGTTCGACTTGAGATGCGATCGCGCTAGTCGAGCCCGTCAAGTAACCCGACTGGCCGATGTATGTTCACCTTGTATGAGTCATAACTGCTTGAACCTAGGGTACTGAACTTACCATTGTAAACCCTGTTAACCATGGTACCTTGATCCACGAAGACTCATGAGCCGGGCATGGTGGTATGGGACACCGTGGTCGAGCTGTCGGCCTACGCTGGGGCCACAAACCTCCCCGTAGTGACCAGTGAGCACCTATGACTCGTGAGCAGATTATGGTGGTATGGGACACTATATTCTTGCTGTCGGCCTACACTGATAAGGTGATGGGGGAGCGGTGCAACGAGTGCGAGCAACAGCCCTGGCAGCCCTTTGTAGTGACCGCGAGCGTATTCTGAGTCTACGGGAGGCGACGACCCTTCCGTAGCAGTAGAGTACAGTAGGCCTATATTGATAAGGTGATGGGGGAGCGGAGCAACGAGTGCGTGCAACAGCCCTGGCAGCCCTTGCAGCGACCTACAAAATATACATCGTATGAGATTACTAGGAGTGACGACCCTAGACAGGATCTGTGTTGGGATTGATATAAGGGAGGTACCTTAGTTTCCCAATATTGCTGTATGAAAAGGACTAATAACAACTCGGTAATCATATCACCATGACATTGCATGTGCCTGGAAGATGTGGAGCACTTGAGGGAGTGCGGCATGCCGCGGTCGTAAGATGTTGCCGCATGAGGGTGATCGTCAGTGAGGGCATACATCACGTCATGTCATAATTGCATTAACAACAGTATAGGATTGTTTGATTTATTGCTTTACTATTATCGCGTGATTGATTTGAGAACATGTTAATCCTTGCTCTAATATTCCACTGAGTTAGCTACTCACTCCCACGTTACGGGACGGTGTTCCTGGACACCCACCAGACCCTTTTGTGATTGCAGATGATGGCGCGGCCTATGAGGCGGAGCTGGACTTGATGATGATGAGGAGGATCCCTCCTTTATGCGTGTTCTGATTGACGGGATTACAGGGAGGTTGCTTAAATACCTTGACACTTGTCATTTTATATTTTTAGAGCACTCATGTATATTCTTTTGGTTGCTTTTGAAGAATACATGTATGTATATAACCTGGTAACATGTTCACACTCTGGAGACATACAATGGTTTATATATGTTATACATACTATTACAGACTTCCGCTGGTTAATTTAACTGTCTCTGGAGTATGATATGCTGTCCTGGCTTAATTTCACTCATGTTTAATACATTATCACAGACAACATTCAAACATACATATCTATGTTGCATGAATAACATTTTGGAACTCGGGAGTTGGGTTTTTGCTCGACCCCCCGATTTTCGGGATGTTACAGGTGGTATCAGAGCATGATTTGGATTAAACCGGGCCTGGGTTATGGTCACGCGACGTACGCTGTCGCTTCCTTTGACTTAGGTGGGTGCGAGAAGGGTCTAGAAACACTTTTAGGATCCCAGGTTCGTCAATAGGCGGAGCCTATTCATTTCAATCGCGTGATCGAGTCCGTATCGCATCTAGGGTCGCGTAGAGCAACCCGAATAGCTCCTAGGTTGTAGGTAAGTGGGTTGAGCTATTCTTTGAACAATTCTAAACCGTTAATGTGAATCCTTGGGCCGTGGGACAACCACGACTCCTGTATTCAATCGCCAGGGCTTAAAAACCCCGTTTCACCGAAAATCTTCGAAATTCTTCCTCTCACCACCCAAATCTTCAATTATTTCTTATCCATTTCGTATTAGGCATCAAACCTAATATGAAAATAATACAAATTAGTACTTTCACAAAATTTTACAGTGAATAGTAAAATTTCATGAAAAATGGCCATAAGGCCATTCTAACTTCACTTTCTTTAGCAACTAATGGTTTAGATGGATGTAATAGATCCTTCTACCCCAAAATCATATGCTGCATGATAGGGTTTTGTATTCGGGATTGAAGATTGGACCCAAAAATCCTCAAATGGATGTTAAAAATGTATTGGCCTCCCTAGGGCAATCTACAATGAACTAGAGTGTGCACCATACCTTTTTGGAATCCCTAGGGCAAGAGGAATCCATCCCATATGGCCTCAGAGACCAGTTTGCAACTTCACCGGCGATGCCATCGCCGGTTCGGCGATGCATCGCCGGCCGGCGAGCTCCGATGGGGCCGTCCTTCGGGCGCACCCCCTTAAACAGGGTCCACATCACCCCTATGCACCTCCCACCCCAAGAAAACCCCAAATATGGGTACTTCCTTCACAAACAGCCCCTCCCCTAGCCCCATTTTCGTTTTCAGCTGCCCTATCCCAAAAATTCGTGATTCCAAACCACCCTAGATCCATTCCCTGCCAAAAACGACCACCCTCCGTCATTCCTTTGAAGTTGGCAGCCCTCCCTCTTGAAGATTTCATCCGTTGGGGCTCCTAAAACCCCAAAATCGAGCTGAAATCGTGAGGTGCTCCATTCCCCTTTTTCATTTTCATTTCTTTCTGAAAATACATCCTAGGGAAGCTTGAAGCATCCCTCTACAACGCCTAGATTTCATTCTGTCCCTTTGGGCGACCATTTCTTCGCATTTCCTCCATTTTCCATGGCTATTGTTAAGGCTGTTTCAGCCTTTTTCCTCCCTTTCCATCGTTCTCTCTCTCATGTCCCTTTTATTTGAGCCTTTACCCCCTTTTTGGGTCTCAGAATCATGCTAACCTCAAATCCCATTTCTCAACTTTCTCCGTTTGAGAAGTATTGAAAACACATGGCCGATAGAGCTCTAATGGGCAACTGATAGTATTGAACTTGATAGTATTCAAGAAGGTCAGTCGGGACCCTGGTAGAAGTCCTTTGGTAGAATTAGGCATCTATGTCGTTGCCCTTTAGCTTGTTTGACTACTGTTTGAAATTTCTGTGTTGTTTTGTTGTTAGGTAGAAAAATGTGTTTGTGTTGTGGTTTGGGCTTAATATAGCCAAAATTTGCCGAATGGAATGCATGTTGTTTCATTTCGCTATAAAATATTGTCCCTAGATTGGGAGTATTATAACTCCCTGAGATCCAGCCTACAAATTAATTTTTATCCCCACCCACCCTCCTACCAAGCATACCACATCCAATCCTGCCATGGGACTAGGAATGCAGTTCCATTTAATACCACTAAGCGCTACCGGCCACATAGGCTCTAGGTGTTTTGGTTCTAGTGTTAGCACTCCTAGATTTGAAGGGTCTGACGACATAAGAAATCCAATTCCATTTAGACAATTTTGATCCTAAGCGATAGAGCAATTCCCTGTATTAGAGATGGTATGAAACCGTCTAGTGTATAGGCTTAGGTCTTGAATTATAGCGAATGAAATACAGACTAGCCTACTAGTTACCTTAAGTAGTGTACAGCCTGTATATGCTAAGGACTTGTAGGTTAGATTTGGTTGAAGTAGAGCCTTATTCCTTCGACAGATCCCCTTATGACTTATAGACTTCTGTTGTTGCCCATAGGAAGGAACCATTCACTCTCAGGGAACATTTATAAATCCCTCAGATTGAACTTAGAATGGACTAGCACGCCCCTTAGAATTGCCATCCCCAAGGGTTTATTGCATTCGGGAACGCAGAGTAAAGGAACTGCATGTACGCGATGTATTCGCGGTTTGAATCGACTTCTTAATCCTAGTGGTTCCCAATAAATCCAATGCTCTGATCAAGCAGAAGATCGGCATCGACTCGGATTAAGAATTGATACAATAAATCTTCTGTTCTAGCTAGACAGAAAGTCTATGTATCCGGCTCAGACCTACTACATAACCTTTATTCTGTGATGGCCCAACCACCTACAACCAAACGGGATCACATTGCCTTTTGGGAAATGGCGAGGACTTAAAGCCAGTAGAGAATTAGGCATCTTGCCACCAACTCATACCTGCCCCTGACCTTAACCACAATAGATATTAGGCTCATCTCTATGATCATAGATACCAATGCCATAGAACGCATCATTAGCAAAGGAAAACCACTGTAATGAGAGGTTGTTCCCAATTTATGTCAAGGATAGCCCCTAAGTTGCACTTCGTTCCGATATACGGAGCGATGCATAGATTCTTGAATTTAAGTAAAACTAAGTTTTAAGGGGGGTAGAACGTATGGAGTCCAATCCGGTTAGGTTAGTCAACGCTCCCATTCGATTAGAGTGGCGCAGCGGAAGCGTGGTTAGGCTCTTCCCCACTGGCCCAAGATCGAAACATTTGATTTAGGTTATATGTACGGTTAGGTTATTAAGTAGAATTTGAACCTTCCTTAGAATGTCAATACTAAAGTCCCTCTAGGTACTCCTTGCCGTTCGCCAATGTCGGGGACGACATTGTGTTTTAAGGGGGGTAGATTGTAACACCCCGGATTTTGGCCAATCTGAGATTTGACGTCCTTAGGCAATGGGTCAATTAAAACACCTGAAAAATTGCTTAGAACCCAATTCCATAGCCAAAGAAACCACTTAGAATCAATTCCTTTAGAAAATATGACTAAGTTAGCTAGTGCAACGTTAGAATAGCTGGGAAATGGTCCTTGATCACTTTAAATACGTTATACAAGGCCCAAAGCGAGTGGAACCAAGGGTGCTCTAATGCTCTAAAACCTCGGACCAAACTCTAAGCAGGTTTGTTCTCTGGACCACTTTGAAACTGTGTATTGGATCTAGACCGCGCGTCGTAAGTCAGATGCCTACCATCTTAGACCGTTATGACCACTTAGCTGGGCTTGGCAATCGTTTCGAATATCAAGTCCAACTGACGATCACAGGCTATTTTATTGAGCCCGGACCGAAGAGAGTGTGAATAGGGACATAGTTGGAATTTCAAATTCAAATCTGGCACACAAATTTGACGCATCAGTATTAAGCATTCTGACCGTCAGAATACAGCCAAATTACACCCTTGGATCAGGAAAAATTTCTATTACATATCACGAGACTTATAGGTCTAATCTTGGTGCGGTGACCGTTAAACTGAAACTGGGCCACCACGTGCGATCTGGGAACCCTACCGGCCTGAAATCTGGATGCGTGCTAGATCCAGTATGCATGAGCTTAAGTCCGACCGCATTTGGCCAGGGGACCTTCAGAAATGCCCTTTTGGACTGAAATGGCCCCGATTTGGTTAGGCACCAAGTAAACATTGTTCCCAAGCCTATTTTGGGCATGTTGTAGGCTATAAAAGGGGTTGAAACCCTCACTCCTCTCTTCCATCCGAATTTGAGAGAAACCCTAGCTTGGGAGAGAAAAAAAGGTGGGAGATTGTGAGAGTGTGGGAGAGTTCTTCCTGCCACTTGTACTACGCGTTGCACGTGCTTAAGCAACACACCTCTACCGCTTTCCCGGCGATTCCACCGCGATCCTAGGTAAGTAAAAACCCTAAATAGTTGTTGATTTGAGTTTCCCTTGTTTCCATAGCGATGTAGCTTATGGATCTTGTGTATTAGGTTCCTTATTCGCCGTAGACGAAGCGTATACGCTCCGTTTCAATTTCTGAGTCTACAAGACATAAGGTGCGGATATTAGACGCTTTGATTGACTGTTTCCAAAGCTTTCAATGTCGTTTAATAGTAGATTCTTGACGGCAATGCCGTTTGACATGTATAAAATGCTCTCCGTTTCCTGTTTCGTAAATTAACGAAGAATATGAGATTTAGGGCATTTTAGTCATTTGTAGGAAGTACAGTTTACATTCATATTTTGCTTATGTGATTGACATGGTTTGTTGTCGCATTAGGAAGTTAGAAATGCGTGTATAATTAGTTTGGCGAAGAGATTCGCCTAGTTGCGCACTTTGGGTCGACATACTATATGTAGACTTAAGTGTGTAGTGTATGTGTTTGTATAAATGCTTGTATTAGTATGTATTGAATTAAATGATGTTATGTAGTGGTTTGAGAATGATTTCTTGATTAATATGCTGACCTAAATGATTTCCTACATGTTGACCACATGCATGATTCCATTACATGCATGGAATGTATGTGTTTGAAGATTTGCTTAAGTTGAATGTTATAACATGTGTTAACATGCTCACATGATTGCATTTCAATTCCAAAAACCTTTGCATATATTGTTAATGTGATTTCATGGATGTGTGGGACTAGACTTAGTCCAGGCAGTCGGTAACCGAGCGAATTCGTGGCTGACTGGTCATAGCCACGAACGACGCGTCGATGAACGTGATTCGTGTTTAGAGTTGGCGGCAGTGGTTAGGCCACGCGAAGTGTTTTACGCACTTCATGTCGTTCGACTTGAGATGCGATCGCGCTAGTCGAGCCCGTCAAGTAACCCGACTGGCCGATGTATGTTCACCTTGTATGAGTCATAACTGCTTGAACCTAGGGTACTGAACTTACCATTGTAAACCCTGTTAACCATGGTACCTTGATCCACGAAGACTCATGAGCCGGGCATGGTGGTATGGGACACCGTGGTCGAGCTGTCGGCCTACGCTGGGGCCACAAACCTCCCCGTAGTGACCAGTGAGCACCTATGACTCGTGAGCAGATTATGGTGGTATGGGACACTATATTCTTGCTGTCGGCCTACACTGATAAGGTGATGGGGGAGCGGTGCAACGAGTGCGAGTAACAGCCCTGGCAGCCCTTTGTAGTGACCGCGAGCGTATTCTGAGTCTACGGGAGGCGACGACCCTTCCGTAGCAGTAGAGTACAGTAGGCCTATATTGATAAGGTGATGGGGGAGCGGAGCAACGAGTGCGTGCAACAGCCCTGGCAGCCCTTGCAGCGACCTACAAAATATACATCGTATGAGATTACTAGGAGTGACGACCCTAGACAGGATCTGTGTTGGGATTGATATAAGGGAGGTACCTTAGTTTCCCAATATTGCTGTATGAAAAGGACTAATAACAACTCGGTAATCATATCACCATGACATTGCATGTGCCTGGAAGATGTGGAGCACTTGAGGGAGTGCGGCATGCCGCGGTCGTAAGATGTTGCCGCATGAGGGTGATCGTCAGTGAGGGCATACATCACGTCATGTCATAATTGCATTAACAACAGTATAGGATTGTTTGATTTATTGCTTTACTATTATCGCGTGATTGATTTGAGAACATGTTAATCCTTGCTCTAATATTCCACTGAGTTAGCTACTCACTCCCACGTTACGGGACGGTGTTCCTGGACACCCACCAGACCCTTTTGTGATTGCAGATGATGGCGCGGCCTATGAGGCGGAGCTGGACTTGATGATGATGAGGAGGATCCCTCCTTTATGCGTGTTCTGATTGACGGGATTACAGGGAGGTTGCTTAAATACCTTGACACTTGTCATTTTATATTTTTAGAGCACTCATGTATATTCTTTTGGTTACTTTTGAAGAATACATGTATGTATATAACCTGGTAACATGTTCACACTCTGGAGACATACAATGGTTTATATATGTTATACATACTATTACAGACTTCCGCTGGTTAATTTAACTGTCTCTGGAGTATGATATGCTGTCCTGGCTTAATTTCACTCATGTTTAATACATTATCACAGACAACATTCAAACATACATATCTATGTTGCATGAATAACATTTTGGAACTCGGGAGTTGGGTTTTTGCTCGACCCCCCGATTTTCGGGATGTTACAGGGAGATTGGCTAAGTGGATGCTTTTACTGTCAGAATATGCAATAACACATGAACCGACAAGAGCAATAAAATGACAAGTAGTGGCGAATTTCTTGGTAGCCCATCTCGTGTCGGATAGTGAAATGATAAATGATGATTTTCCATATGAACAGGTGATGATGATAGAACTATGCGGACCATGGCAGATGTATTTTGATGGTGCTTCCAGAACATCAGGAACCAGTGCTGGGGTAATATTTATTAGTCCCCAAGGCAATCTATTGCCATATTCTTTTACATTAGGCACAACGTATGCCAATAATCAGGTTGAGTATCAAGCCCTCATTATAGGGATGAAAATAGCCTAGGAAATGAAGATAAGGGCATTGCGGATTTTCAACGATTCTAAGCTGGTAATAAACTAGCTCATGACAGAATTCGAAGTAAGGAAGAAAGAACTCCTCCCATATTATCATCATGTGCAATAGCTTATGGAGCAATTTCAAGATGTTGAAGTCAAACATATACCCAGGTCAAAAAATGCAAGGGCAGATGCTTTGGCCAATCTGGCTCCCTCTATAAGTAACAATCAAAGAAAGAAGGTTCTTACTGCTTATTGATGATGTTGAGATTGCTAAGGTACTTCCTGTATCATGTTTAGAGGTCACGATTGATGATTGGCGTCAGCCTTTTGTGGATTATCTCAAATAGATATCCTAACGGAGGATCCTGCGCGAAAGATGTGAATAAGGCAAAGAGCAAAGAAATTCATTATGTGTAATGAGGAACTTTATAAGAAATCCTACAATGAGGTACTGTTACGATGTTTGGATACGAAGGAGGTGAATCAAATATCGGGTGAAGCATATTCAGGAGAATGTGGAGCTCATCAGGCTGGTAGGAATTTATTTTATCAAATATGTTGAATGGGATATTACTGGCCTACAATGTTCAAGGATGCAATTGATTATACGCAATGATATCATGAATTCCAATTACATGGTGATATAATACATGTACCCCCTGAAGATTTGCATTAATCAGTGGCTTCTTATCCCTTTGTAGCCTGGGGACTCAATGTTATCGCTCCCATAAATCCATCGTCATCCAAAGGGAAACAATATATCTTGGTGGCCAAGAATTACTTTTCCAAGTGGACTGAAGCTATAACGTTGAGAAGTGTTAAAGAGAGGGATGTCGTGAATTTCATACGACATGCAATAATATACTGTTACGATTTTCCAAAAAATATTGTCACTGATAATGGGAGGCCATTTAAGAATAAGGGTATGCAGAAATTATACCAGAAATACGATATTCAACATTCGTTCTAGACATCCTACTATCCACCAGCTAATGGATTAGCCGAAGCTTTTAACAAAGCAATTGTAAACATATTAAAGAAAACTATTGTAAGCAACAAATGTGATTGGGATGAGAAGTTGCAAGAAGCTTTGTGAGCTTATCGAATTACTCACCATACTGCCCCGAAAGCAACACCATACTCTCTAGTCTACGGGGTTGAAGTTGTTATCCTTATAGAGATGCAAGTTTCCTCGCCTAAAGTGGTAGTACATCAATTAATGATAAATGATGAGAACGCTAAGATCAAATTGGCTAAATTAGATCTAATGGATGAAAAGTGGTTAGCTATTCACAGTGATTACAATTGTATCAAGCAATAATTTTTGCTGCTTTTGACAAAAGGGTTAAGCATCGTTCTTTCAAAAAGGGTGATATTGTATTAATGCTAAAAAGACCGACAGTGGTCACTCACACAACAGGAGGCAAATTTGACCCTAAATGGGATTGCCCGTATATGATATCTAAAGTGTGTTCTAATGGAGCATATCGGGTAGTGGATCAAGATGGATGGGGTATAAGTATACCAGTGAACACCCATTTCTTAAAAATATACCGCCATGAATATGTGTATAATTTTGATTCAGAAGACCTGCGGCTTAACTCCATATTCTTATCAATCAAAAGGGGACAGACGAGAGTGTAATAAAGATGGATCTCTATATTCCTTTTCAGTTTTATATTCTCTTTCTTTAAGTATTAATGAAATGTAAATTTTCGAGGCGTATTAAAAGCATATCAAAAGCATCAGTCATTCCGTCAGGTGAAAAGCGCTATATACATATATGTTGCTAATCGCTAAAATGCCATTGATAACGCGGATGATTATTGTGAATGGTTAATGCCAATGATTATCAGGAGGATAGGTCGTCGGATGAAAAAGTCGATGGATATCGCCATAATTGCCAAAATTAACAATTAATGCCATAATTGCCAAAATTAGCAATTAACGCCATAATTGCCAAAATTAGCAATAATCGCTCGTACAAGCATGAGCCTATCTTATCAAAATTACTATCATCACCAAGATGATATTATCTTAAATATAATATGAATATTGGCAAAATGCTATTAGCAATGATGAAGTATTAATTATTGATTTATATGGCTAATCGCATGTAAAGTCAATGACAGCCATGACAGCTTATCATTTAAGTCAATTTAGCCAAGCCTTATGCAGCTAACCATCCAGAAGACGTATCATTTTTAGCAAGCCTTATGCAGCTAACCATGAAGAAGACTTATCATTGTCAGCAACATATATGTGTCATTCGGGCAGTAGTGGAGTCCCTGACCTTAAAAAGCCCATAAAGAGCTTCATATGCACCCATGCGGGAAATTGAAGAAGCAGTCCTGTAAGACCCATGTTGTCTGTATAGTTTCAGGCAGCATCATGAGGATGGCCGAAGAGCACCCCTTGTGAATGGGTTTGACCTTGTAGGCGAAGGAAAAGTGAGTTTCTGAAGCAAGGTAACTCCCCAGATCCCTGGTTTGATTTCAGTAGTAACGCATGGAGGCAAGTCTCCGAAGTAGCAGACCTTCCACTGATGAACTGGAGGCCTTGGATTTGGTACCCCAATGATAGCCTTGTGCACCCCGTGAACTCTAGAGAGTTACTGTGGCCAACCCTGTGCGTAAATCCTATCGAGTTCACAACCCTGATAGCTTCACTGGGCCCCTTTGATGGATCAAGACTTGTGAACTCCTCGACTGCGATAAGCCCCGAGAACTCTAGAGAGTTACAGCGGTCATTCGTGTAAGACCAACTCCAACTACTTATGAGTTTAAACTGTGATTGCGCTAACTATTTATGAGCCTAAATTGTGTGTGCAACTAACTGAAATTGAAACTTAGTCCTGCCCATTCTGAATATCATTTAGGCAATGTTATTCTAACCATTACTATAACTTATCATTCAAGATCCACACATTTAGCAAATATATTTATAAGAATTGCTCAAGTTTAAAATGATGAAATGATAAGATAAATATATGCCACGTGAAGATATGACATTAAGATAGATAAGTTCCATATAAGGTATGAAAAGAGAGAGAGAGAGAGAGAGAGAGAGAGAGAGAGAGAGAGAGAGAGAGAAAGAGAGAGAGAGAGAGAGAGAGAGAGAGAGAGTCATACTTCTATTCCAAAGAGGATAAGCTTTCAATGATGATATGCTTGTTCTTCTAAAGAGAACGATGGTGCATGTTTGTCTCTTATCTTCTAAACGCCTCAGGAATAATGTCTTTCACAACTTGTAAAGGAGGAGGAGGATGAAATTGCACAGAATTATCATCTTCTTCTGAAAATTTTGGAGATTCATGAGTACTTTGCAGAGATACTCTGAAAGCTATCTAACCTTTAAGAGTATCGGCTAATGGTGCTTCATGAGAAGTGTGTTTCAAGGAAATCATTGCACAAAATTGACCAGAATAGGGGGAATGGTTACTTTCCCTGTAATAACCGATGCCTTGGTCTTCTTGATAACTCCTTAATCGAGGTGGAGGAATGAATATGGCATGGTCAGCTAAATGATATCTATGCACCAAATAATATTGGTGGATCCACCAACGCATCCAAGGATAAGAAGAGTAAAATGGGCACCCTTGGCCCGAGAATATAAAGCGAGATCCAGTATTAACACTTAATAGTTGTCTCCATATCAAAGCCCAGTTATACAGTCCGATGTCACAGTTCCTCATAGATCTGGTCACAATATCACAAGTCGCCGGCACAGTTTGGTCAAACCCGAACTGACGGGCAAATCTGCTTGGATAATAGGGTTCACGCCAAAACATGTTGCCTTCTCTTATGGGAAGAGTACCAGATCTGATGGAAATAAGGAATGAGTGCTCACCATGAGAGATGGAGTCATTATTAATAGCTTCTATGCCTCCTGGATGAATAGTGAAAGGAAAATGATGAAAGTCAAGAGGATCATCGTCTTCTATTTTATGAGTAACCCAACCATTAGATTTTTCAACCATCTTCCTCAGTTGTTAGTGTTGGAGAGGGAGCCGATGAGGATCTGAATATGCTTTCGATGGGTCATCAAAAGTCCAAGGGAAGTATATTCCCAGCCAACCTACAAAGAAATGCTAAGGAGCATAGATCAGGAAAGGTTGGAGTGATAAATCTACGGGCACGAAAATTATATCACCAAAAGCAAGATATAAGAAACATAGAACTGAAGGAGATAATGAATACCTTTGACCCTCAGCCATAGCGTCAGCAGCTACGAAAAGGGATGGTCTGATGACTTGTTTTATACCAAGGAATATTACCAAACTTAACCAATAAGCTAGGAAGGCATCTAATTCACAAGAGTGACTGTACTCAGTAGTGCTTGCAATATTCTCACGAATGGTTTTAAGATTCTGATGGTTGTAGCCTGCAAAGCTGTCAAGGTAAAATAACAAGGTTATTTTAGAAGAAAGATGAAGATTTTAAGAGAAAATAATTAAGAGAAGAGAAGTATACCATAGTTTAAGAGAGAAATGAGCCAAACATTCAAGAGGAGTGATATGTTCAGGATGGGGAAAATTAACTAATTCACTGAAAAGTTCCAGAGTAGTTTTCAAAATCTTGGATTTACTGTTTTCTGCAAAAGCACAAGACAATTCTTCATTCGAAGGAATATAAATACCAAGGATGTTACCCATGATAGGAAGACCTGCTATACAACAAAGGTCCCATAAAGTAATACTCATCTCACCCAGGAATGAGTTGGTTATGGGGGACCAAAAGTTGAGAAAGCCTCTGAAGATAGCTGTATTTTCATAAAAAAGCTCTGATGTGGTTATGATAGCATCACAAAGATTAACTCATTCCAAAATGACCACATGTTTTTGAGCAACAGCATAGGCCCAGGCGCTATAGAAATCTTGAGGAGACAGGAGACCCTCGATCATGAAGTCATCTCTTCTCTAGGGGGCATGATTGATAAAGAATTATTGACGAGTAGTCTCGAAGAAATGAGTTAGAAAAGGTTGATGAGAATCATGGCAAGGTTGTAGAAATCGTATTTTGTATATCATGTCAGCTTTCTAATGTGAATCCTTTCCTTCTATCCGGCCTTCTAGGATTTAAGGTTCTCTCATGATCCAATTATCTATGAAGATAAGGCAGCTTTGGTAGGTAAAAGGTTTGCTATGAGGGGTCGACCAATGCCGTTGAAGATTCATGGGATAAGAGATAATTTTATCCAAGTAGGGGTGGTGGAATTCCAGTAGTTTTTCATTAATCTCCACGCATGTCCAAATATGGCAAGGGAATTGTTTGCATGCAAAAGAAATTGAAGGATTCCCTTTTCTTGAGGATGAAGCCTTTGAAGGATTCATGGTGATAACAAAGAGAAAAGTTAAAGAAATTTTGGCAGAGTTTCGAGACAAAGATTTATCGCACCAAGAGCGAATGAGTTGCATGCGACAGTAGCGCGGATAGTCTACGCGCAAGATGGGTTCGGTTGGAAGATTGAATTTTGAGGTGAGGAACAATTAAATAGGCCAGTATTTATTGGCTCAAGGCACCGTCAAAAATTTGCACAGGCGAGAGAGTTGCACGGAGCCGCACAAGTTAGATTTTCCATGATAAAGTTTGATCCTTCAAATTTATTCAGAAGAAAATTAAATTTCAGATCAAGGGGGCATCTGTTGGGGCATCAAAAGTGATTAAGGAGGGAAAGGTATGAAAGGAGAGGAAGAGTAGCATGAGTTCTGAGTTGTACATGTCCACGCAACTCACTCGAGTTGCGCTGGGGCATGCAGGTTCCATCAGAAGAAAGAGGACTTAGGATGCGAGGTGGGGTCTATGGCACAAGAATCGAGGGCTGACACATGCGCATGCCTATAAATACCCCCTCATCCTTTCATTTGGGGGGATTGGATGTTCAGGAGATCAGTCTCTCTAATAGGTACTAAGGGCAGAGAGAAGGAAGAAGGAAGACCGCACAACTCATAGTGAGTTGTGTGGGTCCGCGCAACTCTTGTATGGGTTGCGTGGGTTATCTTTGAGGGCAGTTATTATGCTAAAAATTCTGACTGATGATCAAGACATTTTGGATATTTCTAAGGGATCCCAGCAAGGGAAACCTTCACAACTTGTCTCCCCTAGAGATTTGATAAAAATGTGCCGGAATGCTGCCAAAATTTACATTTTGATTATATTTGATTTCATGTATTCTTTTGTTTGCTAAAGAGATTTTATCTTGGAATCGGAGGATTGAGAGGACGTAATGAACTCAAAAATAAATGAAATTGATAAATATTCTCTTCATTCTATCTTTGTCAATGTTAAATAAGAAATTCTCCCTAATTAAATGCATTTCGTTTCTGGTTGAAATAGTCCTTGAATAAAGCAAGGTATCCTCCCAATTGCTACAAGTGGATCCTTGGAAACCCTAGTTACCACCTTTGAATTTGTTAGTTTCAATCTTATTCAAAATCAATCTCTCAACTATCTTAGATTTAGGTTTACATCTTCTTCTAGTTCTAAGTCTAGTTACTTTTAGAATACACACGAGATTAGTCCCTGTGGATTCGACCTCGGTCTCACCGAGATTATTACTACATCGCGACCCTACACTTAGGATTGTGAACAACCGAACTGTCTTGTTTTCTACTACGGATTAAGCAATCTTCTCCAGTCTTTCTTTCCTCCATTGCACTTGGTTTTCTTGGATCTTTGGTATATAAATTCTCCATTCTTGGTCTCCTAAGATCCATCTTTTACCTTGGTGATTCTTGAGCATCAAATCCATGCTTTTGACATTCTTTTCAATTCAAGCTCTCAAATTCACCTCGCAATACAAACATGTATAAAATATACCAATTATCATGTTCATAAAAGCAAGATATAAACAGGGGAAATATGCAATATTTGACACTCAACATATCTTAAGTATCTCATCAGCCCCGGTGATATTAAAAGCATGTATCTTCTTAGCCTTTTGTGTGGTCGGCATAGTTGTTTCCACCTTGACCAATGTCGGCATATGAGTGGCTTTTTTGCCACTAACTCAGTAATGGTAACATCATAATTAGGGTCATGATAATATATCCCGATTGTTGAGTTCTTTTGCTTGACTCCTTTCTAAAGAAGTTCCTCATATCTAGAAATGTTCCTGGTTAGATCATACAAATCCAAAACCTCAATTCTAAACAATTTCTTTTGAAATTTGTATTTCAAGCCTTCTTACATAAGTTGTACAAATTTGGCCTTAGTCGTAATGACCTTGTACTGGCTTTTCGCTCTTTTGAACTGGGTAATGTAACTCTTACAAGATTCCCCTAACAACTGTCGGAAGCATGAGAGATCGAACATGGTCATCTCCCTATCCTTATTAAAGAACTAAGCATTGAAATTTTCTTCCACTCCTTCCAGGTATGGATTGAATTTGGTAGTAAGTTAGAGTACCATATGAAGGTCAATGTTGTCAATGAATGATAGAATAATTACAACTTGTGATAGTCATTGTTAGCCAGTTCACCACACTACATAGTAAATTGACCTATGTGTGCAATGGTCAATTGACTTGATTGCCCGAGAATAGGGCAAAATTTGTTTGATAGTTACTCGACAATGGGTATTGTCAATCAATCAATTCGAGATATTGTTTATGGTAAACTAGGATAATATTGTAGCCGAGGACTTGGCCTACTACTTGACCATTTGCATGATCTAGTCATGATCCACTCGTTGAGATTCAGCCATTGGTTGTGGATCAGGACCTACCCAATTTTGTCCCTCATGAAACAATTAATTTTAAAAAAAATGTTGGAAAGGTTGTTTGTTTGCACAAACCCAAACTACAAGGTTGCGATGTAGTTTTTCTCGATGAGACCGAGGTTAAACCCATAGGAACATATATTTGTGCATTTTCTAGAGTACTTTAGAACTAGAACTAAAATTAATTTACGGAATTGGATTTTAAGAAGAAGTACGATTAAAACTTAGATAATTTAAGAAAAGAAATTCGTAAAGCAAAGCACTAGAGCACCAAGGATCTGCTTCTAGCCATTCTTAATATCTAATTCACTTGATTCAATTAAATTACTCAACTGGAATCAAAGTCATATTTTATCTATCTAGATAATAGAGCAGTTAAATCATCATTCACAAAGAAAAATAGATTTAAACTTTAATTGAATTGGTTTCCATGTAAAGACCAAAGCATTGATCATAGGGAATTTAAAGCACTTATCATGCCCTTGGTCTATGATAGATTAATGGATTTTATAGATCAATCCCTTACAAAATAGATAAACAAACACTCTTAGCCCTCTTAAGCATCCAATTTGCTCAGAGTCAACAATAGATCAAAGTAAACTAAAAATAAATCTTCATTCAAATCAATATCAATGAATTGTTCAACATTCAAACCAAATACTTGAATTAAGACATTAAAAACCACTATGAGCTTCAACTCTTAACCCTAGCTAAGACATTTAGGCAAACATAAACATGATTAAACTAAACTCAAACAAAAACATAAAAACCAACTTAGAACTGAAGGATTGGAGGACTTCATAGAAGCTTTGCAACTCCTTTCTCTCTCTCCTCTATCTAAATTCATATCTAAGATTTCTTGAATCACCCCTTTAAATAGAAAAAATTTTCATCAACTTGGAACTGATTTTATTTTTACACACTTATACTAACACTTTAATTGCACAGATGATAGCCTTCTGTTGCATTGAAGTCACACCAAGTCTAGCCGAATATTCCTTCGGCTACAGTTGAAATTCTCAAAAATAGCTGTGAAGTCTTTATCTCCCTTGAATCGCACCAAATCTCCCTTTGGTGGCACCAAATATAGCTTAAGTCAAACCTAATTGTTGAGCCAAATTATGTCTCAAACTCACTTTTTCTCACTAGGCTGTTATGCACTTTCGATTGGACCGAACCAACTTTCGGTGGGATCGAACAATCTGTTATTTCTGTTGATGTACTTTGTGATTTTTCCAGTCTTCTCTCTCTTTTACACTTAGTTTTCTTGAATCTTTAGCATGTAAATTCTTCATTAATGGCCTTCAAATCTCCACTTAGTCATTCTTTGAGCATTAAATCTTATCTTTAATCGTTCTTTTCATCTTAGCTCTCTAAATAATCTCGCATAGTAAAAAATACATAACTAAATCAATTAAACACATTTATACTTATAAAATCAATGTATAATAAGGGACAAATGTACAATATTTCACACTCAACACACACCCCAACCAGCATTTTGCTAGTCCCGAGCAAAACATGCGAACAACTAATCTTCAAATGAAAATTTTCAAACCTCTCACTGAAAAACAGCATTCTGTGCAATCTTATGCATAGGTAGGTAGAATTCAAAGATACAATGATGAAATATTATTATTTTATAACCTAATATCACTGGTAAACTATTAAACTAAGTTCTCTTCATAAATCAATTAATAGAATGCATTCAAACATCAAGTTCCTAGTGTGCTCAGTGAATTCTAACTTCTATTCTATGAGAGTTAGCCTTCTCTCCATAATGTAAACTATGATTATTATCTTAAAGTTGTCAGATCAAAAGTCACTGATTTTGAACGCATCTCCTTTTTCACCTATTTTTTTAGCTTTTGATTTTTTCATCAACAACTTTCACACTATCATCCCTTCTTTCTTTTCCTTCTCTTTTTTTCCTTTGTTTTCTCATTTAGGCACATGTAATAGGTAACCATATTTGATTCCACTTTTTTAACTAGTCCTTTTCTTTTTCTTTTCATACAAAGGTAGATAAGGATTTCCAAGCTTAGTTCCTAACACTCTTGAATAATCATCAAGCTAAACACTAAGAGATCAAGTTAACCTTAAAGAATATGAGTTAGATGTAAATTGTCAACTATGTTGAATTAATGTTTAAATCTTCCTATCAATCAATTTATTAAAAGAACTTGTTTAAAAAATCTACTAATCAACTAGACTCTAGACTTTAAAATTGACATATTTTTAAAAACCATCTGATAAAAGAAAAGGAAAATTTAATTCTTGGAAATCTAAAACAAATGACAATCAATATTTCAACTGTCATGAATATGGGCACTTGGCTAATAAATGTCCTAAAAAGGATAAGTAAAAAAAAAGGGTGTCAGGGTTGTGTCCTAGTGACCATTTCGTTTCTTAGGACCCCTCGATCCTCCCAATAGAATTTCGGTGACCTGCGACCTATAGATAACGTTTGCGAGCATCCCTGAGTTGTACCCTGTTAACCTAAGAAGACTCAACCCAAGATATATACCATTGTGACTGCATCTTCGCTGCGGTTCCAATGCCGCGTCTCGTGTGCCAATCCGACACTTAAATCATAAGATGTAGACTGTGCATTATAATGGCCATGGATAGCACGTTGTGGGACCCACCTATCTCATATGGCACCATTCCCTAAGAAATCATGAGGGTGATGACATCACCCTAGCTATAGCCACCCTACCCTAGCCCATGGCCCTAGGCATACTAGTAATGATGCCCTTTCTCTCCCATGCTTCTTACACATCTAATGATTGCCTAGCTAAGAGAGCTAGCAATCATTACCCCCTTTTTCTCTCTCTTTTCTCTCTCCCTCCCTTTCTTCCTCATTTTCTCATTCTCTAGCAAGAGAGAGAGCTCCCAACATCCCACCCTTCTCCAAAAATCGAACCCCTTTCACCTATATTCCCCACTAATCCAACCATCAAGAGGCCATCTCTACCATTAAAAGATCATCATAGGAGCATTGGAGCACTAGGGAAGAAGAAGAAGTGGAGGTGGGTGATTTCTTAGGCTAGACTTTTTTATTTTTGTGCATGGGACAAGTGGGGCCCACCAATCAATGGTGGAGATCCCAACTTGACCCCTTAGGTGTGGCCAATGGCCCACCAAGCTTGCATGCATGTATCCATGGTGGGGCCATTCTCCATGGAACCCATCATGATGTTTGATTTAATTTTCCAGTGCATGAAGGCTATTTGGGCCCTAATTCATAGTGGGAAGGAGATCCTCACCCTTGATTTTTATTTATGGACCCACACATTTGGGACCCATCTTGATGTATGTATTGATGCATGTACTAGGGGGGCCATAGTGGCAAGGCCCCTCTATCACACTGCTCTCTCTCTCTCTCTCTCTCTCTCTCTCTCTCTCTCTCTCTCTCTCTCTCTCTCTCTCTCTCTCTCTCTCTCTCTCTCTTTCTTCTTCTTCTTCTCCTTCTTACTATTATGGTGATGATGATGATGTATGTGGCTGGTGGGCCACGTGTACGTGGACCCAACTTGATGGATGAATTGCATCCAGACCGTCCAGCCATGGGACATCTAGCAGCAATAGTTGTTGGACTATATGAAAAGAAAACTCAAATATCAGTTTGATCCGAACCAGGTAAGCCACGTGCGCGTGGGACCCACGTGTCTTATATCCACATCGTGCAGTGGTCTGGATTGTTAGAACCCACCTTAATGTGTGTTGTACCATGCTGTCCGTTTGAAGGACGTGGGACCCACCCCACACGTGATGCACGTGTGGGGGCAAGGTCCACCTTGATGTATATATGTATCTCCACACCATCTAGACCCCTGGACAGTGGTCCCACATGAGGCATGTGTTAATCAGCACCGTCCAGGCCATGGGGCCAGGGCACATAAGGTATGTGTTGTACCCACACCGTCTAAACCCCTAAATGGTGGTGCCAGCTCTAATGTATGTGTTATATACACATCGTCCATCCATGAGACGGTGCTGGGCCCACATGTTGTACATGTTTCATCCACACAGTTCAGTCCACTGGACATGAGCCCACCATGTTGTGTGTGTTTCATCTTCGCCATTCAGAGTAGTCGGCGCACTAAATTATATGAGTTGTTTGTCTGTGTTGTCCATTTGGTGGGACCCATTCGGCATGTGCAGGGCCACCTTGATGTATTTATTTCTCATCAATGTTGGTTGGACTATGGTCTGCCACATGAGGCCCATTTGGTGATGCACCAAGCCCACCTTGTTGTGTGTTATGGGCACACCGTCTACCTGATTTTTTGGACCATAGGGGCTGACCTGTGAGGCCCACCTTGTTGTGTGTTATGGGCACACCGTCTACCTGATTTTTTGGACCATAGGGGCTGACCTGTGAGGCCCACCTTGGTGTATATTACATATGTTGCCCATCCATTTATATTAAACCATGGGCTGCCCCATATGATGTATATGAGGCCCTTATATAAGGCCCAATATGATGTATGTGTGGCCCTTATGTGAGGCCTAATTGATGTATTTAAGGCCCATGGGATGTGGTCTATTGTGATGTATTTGAGGCCCATGGGATGTGGCCCATTGTGATGTATTTGAGGCCCATGGGATGTGGCCCATTATGATATACATGAGACCCATTGTGATGCCTATGAGGCTCTTGCGTGAGGTCCATTGTGAAGTGCGACCCATTGCATTATATATATGAGGCCCAATTGGGATATGCGAGTCCACCATGATGAGTGTGGTAATGTTTATAATGTCCATCTATCTCCTAGTTAGTAAAAGGACTATGGGGCCCCATGATAAGATAGGTCCTAAATGGGTCACGCCTAGGGAGCAATGGTGGTTAAACATCCATGTTGTAAATGGTGGTTAAATGCCCCCATTGTACACCTCCCTAAGGCCCATTGTTAGGCCCATTCTCATCTTCCCTTAGTGGGCTAACCCAAATCGTTGGGCCCCTACTATTATTAGTATGACCCATCTCACCTTATTAGGTTAGCCCCAAACTATTGGGCCCCTATTATGGATTGTACTTCCACCATGACTTGTAGAACCCATCTTGTGCTTATTGGGCCCTAAGGAAGCCAGATTGTTACGTGATGGGATGGGCAAGGAAGCCCGCTCCTTGATCTTAGGCCCATTCTTGATATGAGTAGGCCATCTAGGCCCATTCTTGATATGAGGAGAGTACATCATCACCATAGATGGAAGGATGGGGGGTATCATATTTAGTATATCCGCTGTTGAGGACTGATCCTCATGTTATGGACTAGATCTACTGTCTTCTATGGACCCCTCCATAAATAGGCCAATTATTGATTATGACTATGTTAATATACATACTGAGTATGTATTAACATAACATTATGATTGTATAAGGTCATTGTGAGGTTTATTGTGAATATACGAGGCCCATCGTGATTGTATGAGGCCCATTGTGTGATTGCATGAGGCCTATTGTAATTGTATGGCCCATTGTGACCATATGAGGCCCATTGTGATTGTATGAGGCCCATTGAGATTGTATGAGGCCCATTGTGATTGTATGAAGCCCATTGTGGGATTATATGAAGCCCATTGTGATTGTATAAAGGTCCATTGGGATTGTATGAGGCCCATTGTGATTGTATGAGGCTCATTGTGTGATTATATGAAGCCCATTGTGATTGTATGAGATCCATTGTAATTATGTGAGACCCATTGTGATTGTATGAGGCCCATTATTATAGTATGAGGCCCTTGTGATTGTATGAGGCCCATTGTGATTGTGTAAGACTCATTATGATTATATGAGACCCATTGTGATGGTATGAGGCCCGTTGTGATTGCATAAGGCCCATTATGATTATATGAGACCCAATTGTGATGTATAAAGCCCATAATATGTGTGAGGACCATTATATGCGTGAGGCCTATTATATGTGTGAGGCCCAATTGTGATGGTGTGAGGCACACCATGTGTGGGTGATTATGTACACACCACCCATACACTTATATAGGCCATAGGCCGTCTTATACTGGCCCACCATGATATATGTGATTATAATCATGCTTGGTATAATTCATGATACATACCTATATGCATCATCCACACACTTGCTATGAGAAGTGATCGAGCATAGTATATGCCATTGGGCTGATTATTTATGGGACTCCCTGAGAGACAGAATTGTCCCACATGAACGCGTGGTATGTGCACGTTTTATAGGACTCCCTGAGAGACAGAGTTACCCCACATGAACAGTGGGACCTCGCATTTTGTGATTTGATCACCGTACGCCCTAGCGATATCAGGGTCATGGCCCCCACGGGCCTATCGTGAATGGCCAGATGGGACATCAAAAATACTTAGTTCTAACATATGGGCATGATAGATGTCTCTGGTTAAAATTCTATTAACCCCCGATGCCAGGGGATGACTCCAACGTCTAGACTGAGTGGATATATATGAGCACATGAAGACCGTATACCAGTAGGTCGCGTTTCCCATTGTGTCGTGATTAGTTGGAAGGGGGTGTGACCTTACCCACCTGAAGGAGTAAGCAATGTTAGGCTGAGTCTGAACAGCTCATAAATGGGTTTGTTATCGACAAGTTGGGCTGATATTGGTAGGTGGATAGTGAGGTCTCTTTCACTTACCCAGTTGTGTGCTTGATGTGGCGACAAGTTGGCATAGAGTGTACTAGACCCCAGTGATGATCCCAGAGAAGTACAGTACTGATATGTGGACTTACTAAGCAGGAGTTTCATACTCAACATTTTACTCATTCATTCATTCATTCATTATCCACTCGGGGTGGTGGTGTCCAACTAATTTGTTATATGTACCTTCACAATGGCTAGGATTTCAGTTAGGGCGTACGAGTAACCTGAGATCAGGAGTTTACCACATTAAGTCTGGCTATCCAAATTTAGGTATGGGACTGGTTTGGATAGAATTCCCTTGTGACGGATCCCATAGCCTACGATACTACGTACTATCATCCCGACTTCATACTCTATCTTGGTCATTTCCTTCACACCGTATATTGCATTACATCCCCAACACATGGCATTTGGTTTACCACAACCCCACATTGCATATTCTAATATTGTATGACTCATGGACTTGTCAGTATTTGCTTACTTTGATATTGTATGATTCATGAACTTGCTAGTATTTTTGACATTGTGTGATTTATGGACTTGTATTATATATTTGACACCTATGTTGCACACACACATACACCATCCTTTAAGCTTTCTATAAGCTTATGCACGATAGATGCATGCAGGTAACGTTAGGACACAGCGGAGCTGAGGCAGGAGCGTATGGAAAAGTTTCTGGATTTTTTGATATCTATCTTATATTTCCCTTCTGCATTGTACTTAAACACTTTGATTATAGTAGATATATGGTGATTATTAAGGCATAAAAAAAGAAGAAGAAAGAATTAAAGAAAAAAGAAGATTAAAAGTGAAAAAGGGAAGGAAATAGAAAATGAAGAAGAACAAGTATTTTTAAGGAGGGTTTGCATGGGGTAGCACAACCAATAACTCAGTTATGCGAGGTCGCACAACTAGTTTCTTGACTTGCTGTCCATGAATGATTAGAATCAATGAAAGGTGGGTCCCTTAGCACCAAGATCGAGGTTTCGCATGTGTGAAGGCCTATAAATACCCCCCTCCCCCCTCATTTGGAGGATTGAAGATTTTGGAAGAAGTGCAAAGCAGCAGAGAAGGCTGAAGGTAGGACTGAAGACAAGACAATGGTTTAGGCGGACCCGCGCAAACGATGTTGGTTACGTGGGTCCACACAACCAAACTACCATGCAGTCTATAATGATGAGATGCTGAAATGCTGCCAAAATGATCAGGCTCTAGTTCCTCTTCTGTCCAAGCTTCAACAAAAGAAATCAGCTCATCGGATCCGCATGATATTCCTCTTAGAGAGATGATCAAATCACAAGTCGAAGTGCTGTCGAATTCGACATCCGGCTTGGATATTTAAACTTTATCAATTTCTGTATTCTAAATAATTTATCTTAGAATCAAGGGACCCCGAGGATGTAAATGAGCTCAGTATTTTTAATACAATAATTATTTTTGATATACTCTTTCTCTGTTATATTTGAATAAGATAATCTCCCAAATTGAATGCATTTGTTTCTTTTTCAAAACAGTGATGTTATTTGTAACTTGGTTATGTTTTTTTCAAAAAAAAATTTATGCTTAAAATCCTACTTGTAGGATCCCAAGATTGGAACCTGACATATGGGTGTCAGGAGCCAAAAATGGGCTATTATGGAGGTTATTGGCACCGGATTCGATGATCAGGAATTTTGCGAGCCTGATTTCCAAGTTTGAGGCATGCAAAAGTCACGATATCTACTTGGGATGAATCATCTGATTTTAAAAGTGCTTCTAAGTCTGATGAATCATACTAAGAAAATGTAAATGAAAATGATGTGAAAGCCTTTATGACTATATCCAAAGTCACTTCTTTAGATAGTTGTAATATATCTGACTATGAAAATCTCAGAAGTGACCCTGAAAATGAAAATGAAGATGATCTTCAAGATGCCTACAATGCCCTATACGGAGAAAGTTGTAAAATTATTGTCAAGTTGAAAATTCAAAAAGAAAAATATTCTAAAGTAAAAGAAGAACTTGAAAAAATGGTTTTAGAAAAATCTCATTTTTCAGACTATTTTGAAAAAGCAAAATTAGATTTAAGTTTTAAATATTTTGAACTTTGAAAACTCAAACCTGAAAATGAGAAACTAATACTTGAAGTTTCTTCCCTTCTGAGTTCAAAGGACGCTTAGAAATATGCCTTTGGTGACCAAAAGCTTGAAAATTTGTTAACCTCATCGAGGTGATGTGGTGACAAGTCTGGTCTGGGTTATATTAAAGACAATACTTTGAAAACCAAGGATTCTACTCCTATCTTCGTGAGAGGAGAATCCTCGAACTCTAAAGGTAAGACTTTAAGAGAATTCAATCGTAATGATTTTAAAAACTCAAAACCCTTTCAAGTTCCTAAAATAAATAATAATGCCATTAGCTATAAACATTAAAGGAAATCACCCTTAGCTGAAAAAATTATGGACTTACTTAAAGAATTTATGAAATCCAACTTAGATGAAATTGGAGTTTATAGAAAAAGGAGAAATTCTAACTCTCAAATGCAGCAAAAATTAAAAGATATTCCTAAACCTGGAACTATAATGAAATGGATTCCAAAGGTTAAGTGTCTTATTGCCCACACATCTTTCAAATCCATTAGCCACTCAAGATGGCACCTGGATAGTGGATGTTCTAAACACATGACAGGTAACAAGGCGATATTCACAAATATCAAAGAAGTAAATGGCAGCTCAGTCACTTTTAGAGACGGAAGTAATTACAAAATAATAAGCCAAGGTAATGTATAACTTCCTAACTTACATCTCTTTGAAAATGTGCTTTATGTTAAAGAATTAAAACATAACTGTTTGAGCATATCTCAGATCTAGGATATAAAAAAAACACAATGTGAAATTTTCAGATCACGAATGTGAGATTATGAATGAGAAGGGTAGTGTAATATTAAAAAGTCGCAGGATATCTGAAAATTGTTATATAATTTATAACCCTTACTCATCAAACCATTCATGTTAAATGGTCCAAATAGATGAGACTGAACTATGGCATAAACTTCTTGGACATGTGAACTATAGAGATTTGTATAAATTGAGCAAAAGAGATCACTTATGTGGCTTACCCAAGCTGAAAAAGATAGAAAAAGTCTATCGAGCATGTCAAATTGGCAAACGGATTAGGATTAGTCACAAGAAAGTGAACTCCTTACCCAAGGCCAAACCTCTAGAACTACTCCATATGGATTTAGTAAGACTAACTAAAACAAAGAGTAGAGGTGGAAAGAAGTATTTTCTGGTCATTGTTGATAACTACACCAGATATACATGGGTAGCATTTTTAAGAGAAAAATCAGATACTCTTGATGAAGTCAAAAAAATCTTAAAACATATCCAGACTGAAAAAGAGATATTTGTGGTCAAAATTAGAAGTGATCATGGCAATGAATTTGAGAATAGAAATTTTGAGAAGTATTGCAATGATCATGGTATATCGCATGAATTCTATGCTCCTAAAACACCTCAACAAAATGGAATTATTGAAAGAAAAAATAGAATTCTATAAGAAATGGCTAGTGTAATGTTAAATAGCATGAATCTACCAAAAAATTTATCAACTAAAGCTATTAGTACTGCATGTTATATTAGAAATCGTGTTTACATTAGAAAAGCTAATAATAAAACAGCTTATGAATTATGGTTTAATAAGAAGCCCTCAGTTAAAAAACCAATTTAAAAGTAATCATGTCTACTTTACTTCCCAAATGCAAACAAGACGACAACTAGAAAATATATGTAATCATGTCTACTTTACTTTCCAAATTGAAATGAGCAATGTAAATGAAGCACTTGCTGATGAAAGTTAGATAATTGTCATGCAAGAAGAATTAAATTAATTTGTTAGAAATAATGTATGGTACTTGGTTTCTAGACCTACAAATAAACATGTAATTGAAAACAAATGAATTTTTAAGAATAAAACTAATGAAATGGTTAATATAATAAAAAATAAGGCACGACTGGTTATACAAGGGCACACTCAAATAGAAGGTATTGATTATGATGAAACCTTTGCAGCAGTTGCATGCCTTGAATCCATAAGATTATTTATTTTGATTGCATTTCATAAAAAATTTAAATTTTATTAAATGGATGTCAAAAGTGCATTTCTAAATGGTGATTTTCATGAGGAAGTATATGTTAAACACCGAAGGATTTTGAAGACCCTAAACTTTCAAATCATGTCTACAATCTTTAAAATGCACTTTATGGTTTAAAACAAGATCCCATGGCATGGTATAAAAAATCGACTAAATTTTTACTTAGTCATAATTTTATTATGGGCAGTGTTAATAAAACCTTATTTTTTAAGAAATATAACGATCATATATTGATAGTTCAAATCTATGTTGATAATATCATTTATGGATCTACATGTACTAACTTATCTATTGAGTTTGCATATCTAATGAAATCCAAGTTTGAAATGAGTATGGTTGGCAATCTAAACTATTTCTTAGGATTACAAGTTAAACAACTTGAAGATGGTATATTCATCTCACAGACCAAATATGTCTTGAACCTTGTAAAAAGTTTTGGGTTTGAGAATAGAAAAAAGTTTAATTCTCCAATGAGTACGACTCTTAAACTCTTAAAAGATGAATCAGGTAAAAGTATAAACTCCCATCTATATCGAAGCATGATTAGTAGTTGTAACGCCCTGAAAATCGGGGGTCGAGCATAACTCAGCTCCCGAGTTCCAAAACATCACTTATGTTGTCTGTATTAGTGCATAAAACATTAGTAGATTAAGCCAAAATAGCAAACATAGTTCAGGGACAGTCTGAAAACGCAAGTGAAAGACTGAAATACATATATAAACCAACATAAGTCCCTAAGTTATGTATGCTCTGCCAGGTCATAGTTACAGGTCATGTCTCAAAATACATATATCAAAATGTGATAAATCACTACAAACATAGCCCTGAATCCCTATCAATCAGGACATGGCTCACATGAACCCGCCTGAGAACTGCATGAACGAGAATGCCTCCTCGTCCTCATCGAACTCTGGATCTGCCTCGCAGGCATCACCATCACTTGTAGCTAAGTCAGAGTCTGGTTGGTTTTTTAAGCACCATCCTAGAATGTGGGAGTGAGTGATCAACTCAGTGGAACTATACAGCAAAGGTTAACATGTTATCAATTCAATCAAGCAGTAATGATAAGGCCATACAATCAAACATGTCCTAAATACTCTTATTAATACAAGAATGATATAAGGTAATGATGCATGCCCTCACCATAAACTCCCTCTTACGACATCATCTAACGATCGCGACATGAATCACTACCACTGTACTCTACACCAATGCCAACGGCACATGCAGTATAATGTTATGAACATGATTACCAAGCTCTTATTAGTCCTTTTCATACAGCAGGATTGGAAAGCTAAGATACCTCCCTTATATCAATACCCAAACAGTGATCCATTCTAGGGTCGTTAGTCCTAAACAATCTCATACGATATTAAAGTTCTAGATTGTTGTAAAGGGCCCGTCACCAATCAACACAGGTCTAGTGATATCCTATATACTACAATAAGGCTCGTCACTCTAATGCAGTTTTAGGATATACTCGAGGTCATTGCAAAGGGCTCGTCACCAATCAATGTAGGTCGACAGCACAAATATAGTGTCTCATACCACCATAATCAGCTCACGAGTCTAGGTTGCTCACTGGTCACTACGGGGAGGCTCGTCACCCCAACGTAGGCTGACAGCTCGACCACGGTGTCCCATACCACCATGTCCGGCTCATGAGTCTTAGGGGATCGTGGTACTAAGGTTAACGGATTTCATTAGTGAGTTCGGTACCTTAGATTCAAACAGTAGCATCCAAATATGGTGAACATATATTGGTCAATCGGGTTATTTGATGAGCTCAACTAGGACAAGCGCACGTTGAGTTGATCAACATGGAATGCATAAGCACTCCATGTGGCCTAACCACTGTCGAACATCCCAAGTACAACTCGCATTCTTCGAACACATCCTGCATGGCGAAAACAACCCCAACCACCAATTTAAGGGCTGTTACCGACTACCTGGACTGTAATATAGTTCCAATCACGTACAAGCTCAATAATAGACAGTTGATTCATATTTTATATTCAAATGAACATGTTACGAAATATAACTTAAACATGAATACAATACATGGAAGAAATCATACACACAGTTAACATGGATAAAATAGGCTAAACGATTCATGGAGGAAATCATACACACAGGTAAGGTAATGAAGATTCATATCTCAACAACCTTATAAAGGTAATGAAGATTCATATCTCAACAACCTTATAAATCACACTTTACTGAATACTAACTCATTCAGGTATTTTTTTCAAACACTTAGACTACACTATTCAACTTACATTACGTATGTCGACCATATTGCATATTAGGGCAAATCCTTTCGCCAAGGAGTTGTCACATACATAACAATCATGTACTAATGACAATTAATCATAGCAATCATAACATTAGATTTCATACGCATACGGACATTCTAACATACACAAGGAATACTCTATTTACAGCATAGGTTATATATATACGTAAATCAAAACAGATAACACATTTAGCATGTGTAATAGTGTCCATGATAAGAATAAATCATTATCTAACATTGAAAGTCTTGAAAACCATAACCTAAATGTATATAGCCCGCACCTTAAGCTGAAAAACGTGAAACGAATATGATTCAGACGATAAGTCTTCGTCAACAGCGGATAGGCAACCTAAGGCATGAATTAGGTTAGCTACAACAACACTTAGACTATTCCAAGCTCCAAAATAGGTTAGGGTTTGATTGACTTACCCAAAAATGGAATTAGAATCGCCGGAATAACGATTTAAATACGATGGATCGGTGCGTAGAGAAACTAGGAAGAATCCCAAGATGAAACACCAACTTCTCTCTCTCTTTCTCTTCTCTTATCTTAGCTAGGGTTAGAAATTCGTATGGGATATATGAGAGAGGGTTTAAGGCCTTTATATAAGCCCAAAACCGACGGAAATAGCCCTAGGGACAAGGTATACTTAGGTTATAACCAAATCGGGCTCATTCCGATCCAACGGAACACTTCTAGAGGTCCTCTTACTGAATGCGGTCGGACTTAAGCTAACTAATATAGGATCTTAAGAAAGTTAAGTTTTTAGTCCGATCGGGTTTCCAGATCGACTGTGGTGAACCAGTTTCAGTTCAACGGTTACCGAAACTCGATCAAGGCTACAAGTACTTTGACATGTATGGGGAACCTTCCCTGATCTAAGGGTGAATTTGGGTCAAAACCAACAGTCAGAATACTTATAAATGGCGTGCAAGTGACACAACTCAGATTACTCAAATCCATATTTAATTTCCTAAAAATCTTCACTTTCTCACACTCTTCACTCCGAACTCAAGGAAATGGTCTCAGGACCTCATCTGGACTTGATTTTCAAGGTGATAGTCAAGCCCAACTAGGCGATCATAATTATCTAAGTTCATCACTCTTGAACTTTTGACGTGCAGTCCAGGTCCTATACGAAGTCTCCGAATGCTCCCGAGAGCAACTGGGTTTAGAGTTGGATCCTAGATTTCAGGGTAATGCAGCGTTACTAATTCTATAGGTTTTGGGTCTTAAAGATCGTATTTAAAGTGGTTGGTGCTAATTTCACAGGTAATCTAGTTTAGCGCAAGATAATTCACGTTACATTTCTAAAGAATTAGGTTTGAAATGATTTCTGCTAAAGGTTGTACTCGGGTCTTGGTACGAATTTTTTTCGGGACGTTACAGTAGTCTTCTATACTTAACTGTTAGTAGACCTGATATTGCTTTTAGTGTTGAAATATGTGTTAGATATCAATCTAATCCTAAGGAATCATATTTAATTATTGTTAAACAGAATTTCAGATATGTCGCAAGTTTTACTAACTTAGGACTTTAGTATCCGTTTGATACTTCTGTACAAATTTTTGGATATACTAATGTAAACTGGGTAGGAAATATTGATGATAGAAAATTTACCAGTGGTGGATGTTTCTATATAGGAAAATTTTTAGTATCCAGGCTCAGTAAGAAATAAAATTCAGTATCTCTCTAGACAGCTGAAGTTGAATACATTACAGGTGGAAATGCTTGCACTCAACTAATTTGGATAAAAAGAATGCTAGCTGATTTTAGAGTTACGCAAAATACAATGACACTATACAGTGATAATTTGAGCACAATTAATATTTCAAAAAATCTAGTCCAACATTCTTATACGAAACATATTGATATTCGATACCATTATTTTCGAGAATTAGTTGAAGACAAGTCTATCGTTCTTGAGAACATTCAAACTGAGAAGAAGGTTACAGACATATTGACCAAACCGCTTGACAGAAATCAATTTTCTAATTTAAAGCATGATATTGGTCTGTATATTATTAATTATTTATTTATTTTGTTCATGCATTTTTTATGTTTATTTTGATTAAATGCATAAATTGGTGAAAAAATTAAAAAATAAGTCAAAAAATTAGATTTTGTGAATTTTCAACCAGTTGGAGTATATACTCGACCAGTCAAGGATCACGCGATTTCACTTCAAAAGGGGAAAATTTGCTTTTTCTATTTCATTTTTCATCATCTTCCTTGACTAGCCAGTGCCTCACTCGAGTAACCCATCACCCAATCTTTGTTATAAGTGGTTCTTTTTCAATTTCCTTCTATTAGTGGGTATATCTTTGCTAGTTAATATCATGTTTTGGTGTATTTTTTATTTCGAACCCTCTTTAAGGTGGGTTTTACTCAAAATTTGATCTATCTTCATTCATCTCATTCTCTTTGATTTCTTTCTTGTGCTAATCTTAATGGAGCATCGTTCAATGAGAGCGGCAACACACAAGAGCCGTGATAGCTCATCATCTAGATCAACTCCATTAGGTGTGAGAACCTTATGAGCCACCAAAGAAGATTCAGAGCATGTTAAGGATTTCCACACAAGAGATATAATCATAGAGAGATCAGTTAATCTTGATCATATTGCATCCTTCGGTCTTGTTCTAACTCTTATAGAAATCGGTTGGGAGCGCATTTTTTATTGGGGCAAAACGGCTTACCATTCCATTGCATAAGGAATGTATGCTTCCATTATGATGTGTCCCTTAAAGATCTCTCATTCACGATAAAATTCGTTGAAGGGACTTTCACAATTAATCGCTACACTATTTTGGCATTAATTGAAATTACTGTTATGAAAGATGATATTCCTATTGCCAATTTAACTGACAAAATGACTCATACTGAAAGGCAAGCGATAACATGTAAATAGTGTCATTTTAATGCTAAATGGAAGTTATATAATGCCCTCCCTGCTAACCAAATGCTCCTAAAGTATCAAGTTTTACATAGGATTTTTACTTCCAATGTTTATCTAGATCAAGGAATAAGTCTTAACATACTCCCTGTATGGCTCGAGTTCTTCATGTTGTTGTGATGGGTATTCAAGTCTGTCTTTCTTCTTTAATATGTTACATCATTATTCAATTTCCCTTGCATCCTAAACATGGTTATATTTCATTTGCATACCTTATGACTTACCTCGCTTTGCATTGTAATGTAACCATTCCATCGTCTGTGGCACCAGAATCAGAACTTCCTTTTAATAATACCAACCTGAATAAGATGAACCGACAAAGTGAAGGAGAGGAGGAAGGTAATCAACCTGAAGATACTTCTATGGATGATATTTTTGCTAAATTAGATGAATCTGATGATCCAAAAGATCCCAATTATCAGCCTTCTTAGGTAAATGATCGTCTCAAATCTCTGAAGGATAAGGTTGAGGCATTGCATGTCTACAGGAAAACTTGGTTCAAACCCAAAAATCTACAATGAAGTACATGAAGAAGTACTTCCATCGCATCAGCCAGAGTTTGAATCAACTTGACTTGTCTATCCCTGCTCCTTCATCATCTGGATCGGATTAAGATCATTTATCTTTGTATAAGAACTTATGTTTATGGAGATGTAACTTTAATCTTTAATTTTGTGCTTGGATGATTTCTTTAAACTCTCTCAAACTCTTTAATGTTATTTCCCTAATAGTTACAATTTCATATGTTGATTTCTATTATCTCCTTGCTATATACTTCTTATTCATATGCTTAGTTCTTCTTCTATTAAGTTTATTTGTTGATTATTTCATTGACTATCTAATTTACTTGATAGTTATTTGATTCTTCCTTTGTCAACTTGTGACAAAAAGGGGGAGCGTTAGTCGTTACTTGAAGAATGCATGTTATTTGTATTTGAAGAATGTATGAAGTTGCTTGGAGAATACATGAATGCATAGGAATTTTATTTGTTGCATGTCATGTTTAATTGGAATGCTATATGTTATGGAATGTTTTATGTCATGAAATGATATAGGGAAGTATTAATTGAGGGGGAGTAGTAATATTTTTAAATCTTCAAAAATCTTCTACAATAAGAGTACAAGGCTTCATTATTCTGATATTTGTAATATTATGTGCTTTGTCATGAAATTGACAAAGGGGGAGATTGTAAGTGCTATAATGTTTAAAGCACACTTTAGTTGTCAAATTACATTTAGTCAAAAAAACTTGTCAAGTGATATTTAAATATGGTTCAAGATCAAAGTTCAAGCCTAGTCCAAGCTCTAGTAGAAGATCAAGATCAAGATTAACTAATGTTCTAGTAAAAGATCAAGCTTAAAACACAACATGAAGTCAAGATCAACCGATGTTCTAGAAGAAGATCAATCTCAAAATTTTATTATGAGAAAAAAAAAAAAGATGAAGTCTCTAATCAAGTTCAAGTCAAAGAAGATCAATTATTTCACACATTTCAGGTACTATAAAACCCTAGAAAGACCTTAGGTTTAGGTGATTTCAAAATTTATTTAAATTGGGTTTTTATATTTATGATTCTTACAATTCGACCAGCCTAAGGTTTGGTTTAACTAGTCTAAGTTTTCTCAGCCAATCCAAGTTCAAATTGAAGCAAAACGGAACTTTTGTTACAAATTTAACTAATCGAATTTTAGGTTCAACTAGTTGAAGGAGGACCTTCGACCAGCCTAAGGAATTTCGGCTCGAAGTCCAACAACTAAAACAGTTCAGATTTTGGGATCTTTGACAACTAGTCAAACAGAGCTCGTCGACCAATTGAACTGGGCCTCCAACCAGTCAAAGATTGGATAAGTCTTATCCTACTCAAATCTGAAAATTCGTTAAATAGAATCTGGTGCTTGGGCTAGTCGAAGACTACATCAGGCTAGTCAAAGATTCCACTTCTTTACCTATAAATTAAGGTTCTCTCTCAATCTAAAATATCAATTATTATCATCAAAATTCTTGTGCAAGAGAGAGAGAGAGAGAGAGAGAGAGAGAGAGAGGCTCCAGTTTTTCACAAGCTATTGAACGATATTTATAATTTTTTTATAGCTTTTATTTAATTCTCTTAATCTCAAACTCTTTCATTATGATTTTAAAGAAGTGAATACTACTCTTCCTTTTTGAGATTTAAGAGAATTAACTTAAGTAACCATTGGTTTAAATTTAATTAAAATCAATAGAACCTTGGACCTGTTCTATATGACCGAACATTGAACATTCGACATTCAAGAAAAGTGGTTCTTCGACTATAGCTTCTTCTACGGTGAAGATAAGTATACCTTCAATTCTTATTTTGGTTTTTTTGAGATAATCAGAAAATCTCAATGTATGTTTTGTATAAGATAGCCTGAAAATATTAGCGAGGGGTTTGATTGTGATAGCCCAGTATCAGGTTTTAAGGTGATCCTAAGAAAACCTTTCTCATAGTGAAAATCAAGATTACGTGGAGAGTAATTTTGGGAGTGTAGTAGGTGTGGCTATTTTAGAACACTTGTTGACACACCGAACTACTATAATTCTTTGTGTTATGTGGTGAATGTTTTTATCTTTTATGTGGTGAATGGTTGTATTTACATTTCAGTTTAAGTGGTAAATGATTGTAATATTTAATTTTATTTACTCTTGCAAAGTTTGAGATTTTGATTTTAAAAGTATTCATGAAATAAGGTTATCCTGCCTAAAATCCAACTTTCACACCGAGTTGGAAAAATCAGCAAACCGCCTCAAATTTACGCACTCCGCGTAATGCTTTCGATACATCAAGTAGTCTTTGATTGCACCTTCGATACTATCAAATAGTCTCCGATTGATCAAAAAATCATCCAGAACTATCCAAGGAGTTTGGCTTGAGAAATCCTAAAATTCTCGATAGCATTGAACTGGCTTCGATTACACCTTTGATGCTATCTAAGTATATTTGATTAATTGAAGTTTATTCTAGTACTTTTTCAAAACCACATTTTTCTGGCCTCGGAATTTCAAAATATCTTTCTTAAGGACAATTTTTAGGATTTCTTTTCTTCACTTCAAATTTTTTATTCTTTATTATCTTCTTTTGAGCTCTAAATCCATCCTTTTAAGTGCATATTTATCATAAACTTCTGAATCACCTCACATAACAAAAACGTATATAATTAAATAAAATTATCAATTAAATGCCAGGAAAACTAATGTAATTAAAGGGTCAAATATGCAATATTTGAGTCTCAACACACACCCAACCAGTATTTTACTAGTACCGAGAAAAACATACATGACATAATCTTTAATTCTCGAATCACAATCTTCTTTAAGAAAATAATCTTTTGTATAAACAAGTGTGAATGAGTATAATCCAAAGAGGTGAGAGTGAAAAATTGAAAACCTAAAGCCGAATCACACGAGCAATCAATTAGGTATGTTCTTCATCAATCATTTAAAAATATAAGTTCATATATCAAGTTTTTCAAATGTGCTTAGTGAATTTCAACTTGCTTTTCATAAAAAATACTAGCATTTCATAATGTTAGCCATGCTCATCACCTCAGGATTACTTGAATAATCAAGTGTTGATTTCGATCTTATCCCTTTTTTCTTCTTTTTTTAGTTTTTGATTTTATATCGATGGTCTCTTTTATTTATTTATTTTTATCAATCTTTTCATTATTCATGACCTTTTTGTCAATCTCACTATTTTTTAACTAGTTCTTTTTATCTTTTAAGGTAGGTAAAATTCTTTGCACTTAATTCTCAACATTTATCAATGATTCACATACTAACAATCAGAAATTCTAACATAATTCACAGAAAGCTATTTAAATGTAGCTTATGACTTAGATTAACATGATATTCAAACTTCCTCTTAATCAATTAAATGCAAGAATTTAGATGATAGTCTACTCGGTTGATCAAACTCCAACAATTCAAAGTTCAATCTCCATCTTATCATCATACTCAAGGCATTCTTAATTACACAAACTATCACTTTTCAAATAGGTTTTTAATTTAAGAAATTATATAAAAAAAAATTACTTAACGACTAAGAAAATGTTGATTAGTTTACCATATCCATACCCCCCAAACTAAAATCTACATTGTCCTCAATGTAAAAGATATAAGCATGTAACATACATGAGACAACAAAAATAAAGGAGAAATGATGGAAAGGTAATACCTGAAAAAGAAAAAGAATTAAAGCTTTTCCAAAGTTCCCAATGTGAAGATGGGTTAGCATAAAGATTAAACTTACTAGAAAAAAAAAACTATAGTAATCCTAAATCCTATGAAAGTAATAAACCTAACTACACCTCCATCAGAATAGGAGGTCAATCCTGATGCATAGGATCAATCAGAGGTATGAATACATCCTCTAAATCAAACTTCTTAAAAATGGTTTTAGATGACGTCCGTTCACTTTAAAAACATTGTCATTCATTGGATTCTTTATCTCGACGGCCCCATGAGGATAAATATTCGTGACTGTGAAAGGGCCAGTCCAATGAGATTGAAGTTTTTTCAAAAAAGGATGTAACCGAGAATTGTACAAAAGGATTTTTCACCGATTATGAATGATTTTTGAAGGATGTCCCTGTCATGGAATACCTTCATCTTGTCCTTGTAAATTCTTAAGTTCTCATAAGCATTGTTCCGAATTTCATCGAATTTATTCAATTGAAGTTTGCGCAACAAGCCAGCGTTGTCCAAATTAAAGTTCAGATTTTTGATAGCTTAGTAGGCTCTATGCTCTAGCTCCACAGGCAAGTGACAAGTTTTTTCATAGACGAGTTTAAAGGGAGACATTCTAAAAGGTGTCCTAAAAGTTGTACGGTAAACCCAAAAAGCATTTGTCAAGTGGATTGACCAATCCTTACTGTTGGGGTTTACCTTTTTTTCAGAATTTATTTAATTTCCCAGTTAGAAATCTCAGCTTACCAACTTGTTTACGGGTAGTATGGACTGCTCACTTTATGAGAGATGCCATATTTCTTCATTAAATTCACAAAAAGTGTAAACCTCCATCACTAATGATGGCCCGAAGCGTTCCAAACTGAGAAAGGATATTGTCTTTTAAGAATCAAATGACCGTTTTATGATCATTATTCTAGCACGATATCGCTTTAAGCCACTTAGTGACATATTTTACTGCCAATAAGATGCAATTATTTCCAAAGGATTAGGGAATGGCCCCATGAAATAGATGCCCCAACAATCAAATGCTTCAATGATAAAAATTGAGTTCAGTGGCATCATATTTCGACAGGACAATCTACCTAATTTCTAACAATGCTCACAAGCTTTGCAGAACTCATGAGTGTCCTCAAACAAAGTGGGCCTATCACGTCCCAAACTCAAAAATCAGATTCACAGGAATCCCGATTGCTAAATCCGGTGTCGACAGCCTCTATAGTGCCCCATTCTTGGCTCCCAGTGCCCAAATGTCAGGTTTCGATCTTGGGATCCTACAAGGAGGATTTTCCAACGTATATTTATCTCGTAAGAGGTATAACCATAAGTTTACCCAAATCACAAAGGCAACATCATCATCACATATCCACTAATATAAACATTTGAATACAATGCTGAAAGGGAAGTACATATGTTGATATTAAAACTGGAGAAGTCAGCAACATGGTCTAAGCTCCACGCTACTACGACCTAATATCACCTGCATGAATATATCATGCATAAGCTTATAAAAAGCTTAGAGGGTGGTGTACGTGTGTGCACAAGGTAAGTGCCCAGTATTCAATATAATGTCATAATCATATAATATCGAAAATACTGGTAAGATTATGAATCATACGATATTAGGGTAAGCGAAAATACTGACAAGTCCATGAGTCAAACAATATCATAGTATGCAATACAGATCAACTATACAAATGAGGAGTCATAAAGAGCCAAATATCAGATGCCGAGGATGCAATGTAATATACAATTCCTAATGAGTTCACGAATACTGTTAGCCGTATATAGACCATATAAATATAGAAACAAACTAACCCAAAATGTTATGAATGTAATGAAATATGCTGTGCGAAAGGAATGACCATGCTGGAGTGTGAAGTCGGGATGACAGTACGTAGAATCGCAGGCTATGGGGTCCATCACAAGGGTCTTCTATCCACACCAGTCCCATAACTAATTTGGATAGGTAGACTCAATGTGGTAAACTCCTTATCTCAAGTTAGTTGCTCGCCCCAACTAAAATCCTGGCCATCACGAAGGTACACGTAATAAATAGTTACGCACCACCAGCTCGAGTGGATAGTGAGTGAATGAATGAATGAGTATGCAACTCCTGCTTAACAAGTCCTCATATTAGTATTGCTCATCTCTAGGATCATCACTGGGGTTTAGTACACTCTACACTTACTTGTCGCCCCAACAAGCGCACAACTGGGTAAGTGAAAGAGACACCATTATCCGACTGGCCAGTAGTCAACCAACATCTACCCGGCACGTTGATAGAGGACCCATTCATGAGCTGGTCAAACTCAGCCTAGCTATGCCTACTCCTTCAGGCAGGTAAGGCCACACCCCCTCCCAACTGACCACGACACAGTGGGAGGCGCAGCCTACTAGTATACAACCCTCATGCGCTCAATATTCAGCTCGGTCTTGACATTGAGGCATCCTTTAATACTAAGAGGGTTTAAGAATTTTCACCCAAGGCCATCTACGGTAGCCCGATGCTATTAACATATTTTTGGTGTCCCATATGACTATCCATGATATGCCTGTGGAGGCTACGGCCCTGTTGTCATTAGGGCATACAGTAATCACAACCATAATGTCAGATGTATGAGTCAAACAATCTAGTCATGCATTAATCCTATGCATACCGTGTGCTCATGTGAGATAATCTCCACCTATCAGGGAGTCTCATAACTGCCTGCCCAATAACATATGTAATGGTCAACCACATCTCATAACAAACTTGCAGATGATGCGTATGGGCATGTATCATGATGCTATGCTGTCACATACTCATCATCGGTATCAATAACTAGCATCGACAATCGGCCTCGATAATGCGGATATTTAACCAACATTACCCCCAAGGAATGGCCCGCATAGAGCCTAACATATAGTGGACCCATGGCCTCACACAAAAGCCTAATATACAATACCATGGGCCTCACTCAAGAGATTAATATACATCATGATGGGCCTCTCACATGGGCTTAATATACAACAAAACAGGCTCCATCATCTGGCCCTTAAATGTACCACAATGGGCCTCATCACATAGGCCTCAAATGTATCAAGTTGAGCCCTAATGCTCATCAGAATGGGCCTCAAATACAGGCTGTATATACATCACAAAGGGCCTTGACAATCGGCCTCGATATCTGGCCTCGACAATCGAAATCAACCTCAACAATCGAAGTCGGCCTTGACAATCGAAATTAGCCTCGACAATCGGAATCGGCCTCAATAATCGGGGTCATCTTCAACAATCGGAATTGGCCTCAACAATCGGGGTCAACCTCCACAATCAGAATCGGCCTCGATAATCAGAATTGGCCTCAATAGTCGAAATCGGCCTCGACAATCAGAATCAGCCTTGATAATCAAAATATGCCTCAATAATCGTAATTGACCTCGACAATTAGATCTACCTTGACTTGACCAGAAATCTGTAGAGGCCAAGTGAATATATATGAGCACATGAGGGCAGTATACCAATAGGTCACGTCTCCCATAATGTCGTGGTCGATTGGGAGGGGGTGTGGCCTTACTCGCCTGAGGGAGTAGGCATAACTAGGCTGAGTTTGATTACTTCATGAATGGATCCACTATCGATGTGCCGGGTAGATATTAGCTGACTACTGGTCAGGCGGATAGTGATGTTTCTTCCATTTACCTAGTTATGCGCTTATTGAGACAATAAGCTGGTGTAGAGTGTACTAGACCCCGGTGATGATCCCAGAAATGAACAGTACTGATATTAATACTTATTGAGCAGGAGTTTCATACTCATTCATTCATTCATTCACTATCCACTCGGGCTGGTGGTGTGCAACTATTTATTACATGTACCTTCGCAATGGTCAGGATTTTGGTTGGGGTGCATGACTAACCTGAGATCAGGAGCTTACCACATTGAGTCTGCCTATCCAAATTAGGTATGAGACTAGTTTGGATAGAAGACCCTTGTAATGGACGCCATAACCTGTGATTCTATGTACTATCATCCTAACTTTAAACTCCAGCATGGTCATTCCATTCGCACTGCATATTTCATTACATCCGTAGCATATGGCATTTTGGGTTACTATGTTTCTGCATTTATATAGTTTATATACGACTTACGATATTCGTGAACTTAGCAGGAATTGTATATTACATTGCATCCTCGGCATCTGATATTTGGCTCTTTATGACTCCTCATTTGCATAGCTGATTTATATTTCATACTCTAATATTATTTGACTCATAGACTTATCAGTATTTTCACTTACTCTGATATCGTAAGATTCATGATCTTACCAGTATTTTTGATTTTGTATGATTATGGCATTATATTGAATACTTGGCACTTACCTTATGCACACACTTACACCACCCTCTAAGATTTCTATAAGCTTATGTACGATATATTCATGCAGGTGATGTTGGGTTGTAGTACCGTGAAGCTTGGACCATGTAGCTGACTTCTCGAGTTTTAATTTCAAAATATGTATTTCCCTCTCAGCATTGTATTCAAATGTTTATATTAGTGGCTATGTGATGATGATGTTACCTTTGTGATTTGGGTAAACTTGTGGTTATACCTCTTACGAGATAAGTGTATATTAGAAAATCCTCCTTGTAGGATCCCAGGATCAGAACTTGGCATTTGGGCACTAGGAGCCAAGAATGGCGCATTACGGAGGCTGTCGGCACCAGATTTAGCAACTAGGATTCCTGTAAATCTGATTTCCATATTTGGGGTGTGACAGAAGATGGTATCAGAGCATAACTTGGGAATACCTAAGGATAACATCATATATCTGCTGATAGATACCCTACACTCTATAATTATTGAGAACTTAGAATGATTAGGTCCCCGAGTTCGAATAACTTAGAGACTTTTTGATAAAGTTCACCATCGTGTGTATATTCGAGAGTATTTAAGGATAATAGGTGCCTTTATTCCTTCCTGTTGGATATGCCACCCAGGAGAGTGATGCGAGCGACTTCCATTCCACCACTAGAGATCCCTGCTCCCCGGCTTAAGGATGTTGTTCCTCCACTTAAGACCGGTGTGGATCCGACCATACCCGTGAGTGCCTCCCAGTTACAACAAATGTTACAAGGTGTGATGGTTTCCCTTCAGGGTAAGGGCAAACACCCTGTTGTTTCGCCAACCCAAGCAGAGTAGGAGCGCGTGAGTGCCCTTGTTTAGGAATTCTGATAGCTTGATCCCTTGCGATTCCAAGGTGATCTATATCCAACAGCAACCGAGAAATGGTGCTCTGATGTGGAGAAGATTTTTAATACGATGGCATGTACGAATCATCAGAAAGTCCAGTTAGTTGTATTTCTTCTCCAAGTTGAGGTCAAGCACCGGTGGACCTCCATTACCCATGTTACAAGGCCTAATTTTATTTGGACATGGGAGGATTTCATAGACCAATTCGACCACCAGTATTTTCTTGACTACTCTCATCGGTAGCGAGCGTTAGAGTTTGAGACCTTGGTGTAGGGAGACATGTCTGTGGCACAATATGCGGCTCATTTTGTAGCACTATCTAGATTCATGCCATATTTGGTTGATGATGAGGAGCGAAAGGCTCGCCGTTTCAAGAACACTTACGTTATGGTCTCAGAGGCCGTGTTGTTGGGTATGAGCTCCTGACTTTTGAGAAGGTAGTATGGAGGGCCCAAATTTATGAGGATGAGTGGGTTAGTTCATAGTGGGTTCGTGATCAAAGAAGAGACCGGAAGAAGCAGGCCCCCTCCAGTAACTCCTAGCAGCAACAACATCGATGGATGTAGAGGCATAGGAATGGCTCATCCATCTGAGCATCGGCAACACCCCTAGCACCACCTCTGAGGTGGTTCACCGGTGTCTATCATGGGTGTGGCGAGATGAGACACCATTAGCCCGCCTTCAGTACTAGCAGCAACGACAGCAACTCCTACTATCGAGACCCCAGCAGCACCCACGGCAACGACAACCACAAAGAAGACACACCTCCCCAACAAGCACAGGATAGACTTCATGTAGCCCAATAGGACCCCTAGTCATCAGAAGGAGTTGTCAACGATTTGCATGACTAGTTCATAAAACCGTCTTGTTAGATTAATCATTAATAAATTCTGAGGCTGCAAGGTATCCTAGTTTCAATAGTTTCTAATCCAGGATCTGAAGTTCAGTAGGGGCCACCGTAATGTTGATGAGGCATCTTGGGAACACGAGGCCAAGATTTAAGAGCACTATCCCCATCTCTTTGATGATTGATTATATGTTACTGTCTCCGATTTTATATGATGATGCTTTATTTCTTCTTCTATTATAATTTATGTTTATTTGCAATAATAGTGTAAATTTTGAGAACAAAATTTTTTATTTGGAGGGGAGAGTTGTAAAGCCCGTATCATAGTCCGTATAGTTTTGTATGCTTCCGCGGTCCTCCTGGTCAAATTATGGCAACCCTCGACCTGTACCCGATGTTTTCACCCGATCCTAAGCCGAGTCCTGCATACCGGAGTCGGTTTGACCCGAAACTTGTACCCTAGCAACCGCACCATCGCCACGGTTACAACGCCATGAATCGTGCACCGATCTGATACCCGGGCAAGAAGATGTGGTCTGTGTTCATTTCGAAGAAACGTCACATGTTGTAAATTTTGAGAGAAGGTTTACAACGTGTCACATCAAATCAAGTCAAGTATAACACCATACCTCAATACCACCTCACCCTATCCCAATTCCCAACAGCCATCCCCCTTTCTCCCGAAGTCAACTCTCTCTCTCCCTACCCATCCCTCTTTTACCAAAATTTTCAACAAACCCATGCTTTCCCATTCCCATTCCTTACAACACCCATTCCATTCATCCCTTTCATCCATTACTCCTCTCCCTCCCTCTCATTTTCTATCTGTAACACCTCGAATTTTTTGCCAACCTGGAGTTAGACGTCCTTGGGACATAGGTCAACCATATCACCCTTAAAGCTCAATCATAAAGTCTAAAAATCATTTTTTTAACCCATTTCCTTTAAAATCTCACCTTTCACCACCTCATTCTTCAAATTTCTCCAAGTACTTTCATATTAGACATAAATCCTAAAGTTTAAATGGTGAAGAACTATACTTAAACTAAAACTTACTGTATATGGCACGTACATGAATAAAATGAGATTTTGACTATTTAATTTTTAGAATTTCTTAATGTAGATAGGTTATTTGGATGGATTAGCTTCTTCTACCCCAAAATCATATATTATATGTTGCAAAACGCCTCGACGGACTCGTGGGCCCAAACGGTTCAATTTGGGGGGACCCGAGGTGGGTCTCACATGTTTTCAGCATCCTCAGGGGGGGGGGGGGGGGGGGGGGATGACCTCGCCCCTGGGGCGAGCCCTCGCCAAATTGGTCAGTGACCGGCAAGGCCTCATCCGTACAGCGGTCAGGCAGCCCGTTTTCTACACGTTTCGTCCAAATTTGAAAAATCATATCTCCTTTGTTATAACTCCGATTTAGGTGATTCAAACCAAATTGAAGATAAATGAGTCTATTTTTATATAAAAATATTTTAAAAATATTATAAAATATTTAATATAGTTTTAAGTAGGTCATTGTGACAACTATCTGAAAATCACTTGTTAGACAGTTGCTGCTTCTGAAATTTTTAGAATTTTTTTACAACTTGAAATCTTATGAAATTTGGTGGAGATATGTTAAAATTGATGATAAACCACTAAAAAAATAATTAAAAAAATATAATAATAAGAAGTTCCCAAAATAGGGCATAGAATGGCCATAGGAGTGTATTCTGCCATAATTAGGGTAGAATTTGGTTAAGTACCAAACTGAATACTCAGTAGAATTAACTTGAACCACTTTAAATATGAACTACAAGACCCAAAATGAGTAGGACTTCTATCGCTATGTTACCTAGAAACCTAGGATCAATCTCTTAACCCAGTTGCTCTCGGGAGCATTCGGAAACTTCGTATTGGACCTGGAACGCACGTCGAAAGTCCGATAATGATGAACTTAGACCATTGTGACCGCCTAGTTGGACTTGACTATCACCTCAAAAATCAAGGCCATACGATGTCCTAGGACTGTTTCCTTAAGTCCCGAGTGAAGAGAGTGAGAAAGCGAAGATTTTTAAAAAATTAAATATAATTTTAAGTAATCTGGTTTGTTTCGCTTGCGCATTATTTCTAAGAATTTTGACCATTAGATTTTGACCCAAATTCACCCTCGAATCCGGATAGTTGGCCCATACATGTCATAGTACTTGTAGCTCTGATCGAGTTCCCGTAACCGTTGAACTGAAATTGGTCCGCCACGATTTATCTGGAAACCCGAACGGACTGAAAACTTAGCTTGACCTAGATCCAATATTAGATAGCTTAAGTCTGACCGCATTTAGTAATAGGACCTCAGCAGTGCCCCGTTGAATCGGAACAAACCCGATTTGGTTATAACCTAAGTATACCTTGGCCCCAGGGCTATTTCCATCGCTTTTGGGCTTATAAAAAGGTCTTAAACCCTCTCTCACAAATCCCATACGAATTTCAAACCCTAGCTAAGAAAGAGAGAGAAAGAGAGAGAGAGAGAGTAGGAGATTCACCCAAGGATTTTACCGTGCCACTCCATGTATTTCAACACCACTACTGTATCGCTATTACGGTGTTTCTGATTCCATTCTTAGGTAAGAAATCCTAACCCCAACCTGTTTTGGAGCTTAGAATAGTTAAGTGTTGTTGTAGCTAACCTATATTCATGCCTTAGGTTGCCTATCCACCGTTGACAAAGACTTGTCGTCTAAATCATATCTGTTACGCATTTTTTAGTTTAAGGTGCGGACTATATACGTTTAGGTTATAGTTTTCAAGACTTTCAATGTCGGTTAATGATAGATTACTGACGTGGATGCTATTTCACATGTAGAACATGCTATCTGTTTTCCGTTTCGGTTAAATATGAAGAATATGGAATTTTGTGTATTTTATGTATTCATAGAAAATACCGTATACGTATGAAATTTGAAAATATATTTTCCATGATTTATTACTGTGTGTTTATGCTAGTTATGAATGTAACAACGTCTCGGTGAAAGGATTCACCCTAATACATGTTTCGGCCAACATACGCTATGTATGTTATTAAGTGTAGTCTAAGTGTTTGTTGAAATGACTAAATAAATATAGATTTATGATTTATGCCTGTCATATGTATTGAATGTAAGAACATGATTGTTGTGTATTAGACATCTCCTTGATATAAGAATCTGTCATATTATATGTTGAAATCAACGTACGCCATGTATGTTAGAGTTGTGTAGTCTAAGTGTTAGATAAAAATGTTTGTGTGAGAAATTGGTTGACGAAATAAATTTAATAAGGTTGTTGAGATAAGATTCTCGACTACCTTAGTCATATACATGAATTCCTTCAAAGTAACTATAACTTGTATGGCGTGGTTTGTGTAGAATACATGTGTTGGATGGCATGCTATATATGTTTCATTGTACTTTCAAATGTTACCCATGTTTATATTGGTTATCAAATGCTATAGGATTATCTTATCGCATATACACACTGCTTACATCAGATTGTGTTTGGGGATATTGAATAGTCCGGGCAATCGGTAACCAAACTTGAGTTCGTGGCTGCGTTGTATTCGCCACGTAGAACGTGTTTGACGAACCCGAGCCGTGCGTTGCTTGTCGACAGTGGTTAGGCCACACGAGGTGCTTATGCACTTCATGTCGATCAACTCAACGGGTGCTCGTACTAGTCGAACTCGTCAAGTAACCCGATTAGCCCGATGTATGTTAACCATGTATGAACGCTACTACTTGAACCTAAGGTACCAAACTTACCAGTGAAAAGATCTTCTAACCTTGGTACCTCGATCTGCTAAGACTCATAAGCCGATTATGGTGGTATGGGACACTATATTCGAGCTGTCAGCCTACGCTGGGGCCACGAGCCTCCTCGTAGTGACTAGTGAGCAACCTAGACTCGTGAGCTGATTATGGTGGTATGAGACACTATATTCGAGTTGTCGGCCTACATTGTTTGGTGATAGGGGAGTGGTGTAACGATTGCGTGTAACAGCCCTGGCAGCCCTTGTAGTGACCTTGAGCGTACTCTGAGTCTACATGGAGGTGACGACCCTTTCATAGTAACAAGAGTACAAGCTAGGCCTGTATTGATTTGGTGATGGGGGAGTGGTGTAATGATTGCGTGAAACAGCCCTGACAGCCCTTGCAGCGACCTAAAACCGTAACTTCGTATAAGATTATCTCGGACTAACGACCTGAGAATGGATCACCGTCTGGGTAATAATGTAAGGGAGGTATCTTAGCTTCCCAATCTTACTGTATGAAAAGGACTAATAAGAACTTGGTAATCATACTCATATCATCGCACTGCATGTGCTATCGATGTTGGTGAAAGAGCACTGAGGAAGTGACTGACATGCGCGACCGTAAGATGAAGATCGCAGAGGGAGATTATGGTGAGGGCATGCATCATTACCTCATATCATTCTTCCATTAATAAGAGTATCTAGGACATGTTTGATTGTACTGCTTTATCATTACTGCTTGATTGAATTGATAACATGTTAACCTTTGCTGTATAGTTTCCACTGAGTTGATCACTCACTCCCATGTTACAGGACGGTGTTTGCAACACCAACTAGTCCCTGCTTTAGTTTTAGATGACAGCGTTGCTTGCGAAGCAGAGCCAGACTTTATGATGTTGGGGAGGATTTCTCCTATATGTTGGTTCTGATCGACGGGGTTACAAGGTTACTGATTAGATGTCAATACACATGGTATTTTGCCTTTTATTTAAACACCCATGTATATTCTTTTCTTTTCATTTTTGGAGTATACATGTGTAACACTCCAGATTTTTACCAACCTAGATTTAGACGTCCTTAGGCAATGGGTCAATCCTAACACCTGATTAACTTCTCAAAACTCAATCCAAAAGTCTCAAATCCCTATTTCCTTCGAAAATCTCACCTTACACTACTTTATCCTTCAAAATTTTCTAGGAGCTTTCATATTAGACATAAATCTTAAAGTTTAGATGATATTGATTAATACTTAAACTAAAAAATACTATAAATAGTAAATAAATAAATAAAAAGGGTTTTTAACCATTAACCTTTTGGAATATTATGAAATAAGTAGGCTAATTGGATAGATCAGCTTCTCCTACCCCAAAATCATATATTGCATGTCAAATAACTCATTCCATGTTCTAAAATACGCCCATTTCAAATATCAGACAGCAAAATCACCCCAAACAGGTCAGCGAGCAGCGAGGGGATCGTCGGTTCGGCGATGTTCGGCGAGGCATCGCCGAACTCGTCCGTACAGCAGGATTCTGCACTTTTTTCCTGCACGTTTCTTCCAACTTTGAAAAATCATATCTCCTTCGTTATAACTCCAATTTAGGTGATTCAAAAACCAAATTGAAGCTAAATGAGTCTAGTTTTATATAAAAATATGTGAAAAATATAATAAAATATTTAATATAGTTTAACATAGGTCATTGTGAGCAGCTATTCGATAATCACTTGTTGGATAGCTGTTGCTTCTGGAATTTTTAGAATTTTTTTACAATTCAAAATCTTATGAAATTTAGTGGAATCAGGGTAAACTTAATGATGAATATCCAGAAAAATAATAAAAATAATATGATAACTAGAAGTGCCCGAAATGGGGCATAGAATGGCCCTAGGACTGTATTCTGCCCTAGAGGGTAGAATTTGGTTAAGTATCAAACTGAATACTCAGTAGAATTAACTTAGATCACTTTAAATATAAACTATAAGACCTTAAATTAGTAGGACTGCTAACGCTATGTTACCTAGAAACCTAGGATCAAACTCTAAACCTGTTTGTTCTCATGAACCCTTTGAAACTTTGTATTGGATCTATACCGCTCGTCGGAAGTCCAATAGCGATAATCTTAGACCATTAGGACAGCTTAGCTGGACTTGACAATCGTTTCGAAAATCAATCCCAATCGATGCTCTGAGGTTATTTCATTGAGCTTGGAGCAGGGAGTGTGAGAAAGAGTGAAATTCATTTAAAATTAAATGTGATTTAAATAAATCTGGCATATTTCGCTTGCGGGATCAGTATAAGCAATCAGACCGTCGGAATCTGACCCAAATACACCCTCAGATCAGGAAACATTTCTCACTCAGGTCAATGTACTCAGAATCCCTGATCGAGTCTCCGTGACCGCTGAACTGAAATTGGTCCGCCACGTACGATCTGGGAACACTACTGGACTGAAAACTTCAGGAGAGCAGGATCCAGTAACCATAAGCTTAAGTCCGACCGCGTTCGGCCAGGGGACCTCCCGAAATGGTCTTTTGGATCGGAACAGTCTCGATTTGGTTATAACTTAAGTATACTTTGTTCCCAAGTCTATTTAGGTTAGGTTTTAACATATATAAGGGCTTTAAACCCTCTCACAACCCTCCCATCCACATTTGCAACAAACCCTAGATAGAGAGAGAGAGTGAGAAAGTGAGAGATTTTGAGAGAGTCGTGGGAGAGAATTCCCGCCACTTGCTGCAGCTTTTACACGTGCCAAAGCACCGCACTCCAATCACTTTTCCGGTGATTCCAACGCACTCGTAGGTAAGAAAAATCCTAACTACTTGCTGTTTTGGGATTCCTTCGATTCAAATAGCGAAATAGCTTATGTATCTTGTGCATTATGTCGCCTTTACGCCGTTGACGAAGCGTATACATTCTATTCGAACCGATACGCGTCTACGGCAAAACGTGAGGATTCTAGATGCTTAGATTGACTGTTTTCAAAGCTTTTAATGTCGTTTAATAGTAGATTATCGACAAGAACGCTATTTGACATGTAGAACATGCTGTCCATTTTCCATTTCGTATACGTACGGAGAATATGAGAATTAGGTATTTTGGATATTTGTAGGAAATACAGTATACATCCGTATTTTGCTGAAATGATTGCCATGACTATTTATCGTATTATGATATTAGAAATGCGTGTATGATCTGTTTGGCGAAGAGATTCACCCTAATGCACATATTGGCCGACATATGCTATGTAGACTAATGTGTGTAGACTAAGTGTTTGTTGAAATGCCTAAATCAATATGATTTATGCCTGCCATATGTTTTGAATGTAAGAACATGATTGTTGTGTATTAGACATCTCCTTGATATAAGGATTTGTCATATTATATGTTGAAATCAACATACGTTAAGTACGTTGGAGTTGTGTAGACTAAGTGTTTGTATAAATCTATGTATTAGTAAGTATTGAGCTAATGTTGTTGTAGGTTAGCTTTGAGAATGAATTCTCAATTAATATGATCATGTATATGATTTCCTCCATGCTTATATTTGAATTGATTACCTTATGTGTGAAATACTCGTGTATGCTTAACTGCTTATGATGTATGTTATAACATGCTGATAACATGCTGGCATTTCTTGTATTTCAATTGTCTCTCTCATATGATTACTGATGTTGATTTACAAATGTTTGGGGCTATGCACTAGTTCAGGCAGTCAGTAATGGATTGAATTCGTGGTCGGCTTATATTTGCCACGAAGGATGCGTCGATGAACGTGAGTCGTGTTGTGGGTTGGCGGCAGTGGTTAGGCCACACGAAGTGTTTCATGCCCTTCATGTCGTTCAGCTTGAGATGCGCTCGTACTAGTCGAGCTCGTCAAGTCACCCGATTGGCCATTGTATGTTCACCATGTATGAGTCATAACTGCTTGAACCTAGGGTACTGAACTTACCATTGAAAGCCCTGTTAACCATGGTACCTTGATCCATAAAGACTCATGAGCCGGGCATGGTGGTATGGGACACCGTGGTCAAGCTGTCGGCCTATGCTGGGGCCACAAACCTCCCCATAGTGACCAGTGAGCACATTTAACTCATGAGCAGAATATGGCGGTATGGGACACTATATTCTTGCTGTCAGCCTACACTGATCAGGTGACCGCGAGCGTATTCTGAGTCTACGGGAGGCGACAACCCTTCCGTAGCGACGAGAATACAGTAGACCTATATTGATATGGTGATGGGGGAGCGGTGCAACGAGTATGAGCAACAGCCCTGGCAGCCCTTGCAGCGACCTACAAAATATAACATCATATGTGATTTCTAGGAGTGACGACCCTAAACAGGATCTGTGTTGGGATTGATATAAGAAAAGTACCCTAGTTTTCCAATCCTGCTGTATAAAAAGAACTAATAATAACTCGATAATCATTATCCATATTACATTGCATGTGCCTAGAAGATGTGGAGCACTAAGAGGAACGCAAGCATGCTGCGGGCGTAAGATGGTGCCGTATGAGGGAGTATGTCAGTGAGGGCATCCATCATGTCATTTCTGCATACATTAACAACAGTATCTAGGAATGATTGATTGATTGCTTTACTATTATCGCGTGATTGATTTGATAACATGTTAATCTCTGCTCTATTATTCCACTGAGTTGAACACTCACTCCCACGTTAGGGGATGGTGTTCCGGACACCCACCAGTCTCTATTTTAGTTACAGATGATGTCGCTGCTTGTGAAGCGGAGTTGGACTTGTATCATGCTGAGGAGGACTTCTCCTCCGTGTTTTGATCGATGGAATTACAGGGAGGTTGATTAGACGCCTTGACACTTGTCATTTTATATTTTTGGAGCACTCATGTATATTATTTTCTTTCCATTTTTGGAGTATACATGTATTTAATTAACTTGGTAACATGTTCACACTCTGGAGACTTACAATCAATTATATATTTTATGTATTTATCACAGTCTTCCGCTTGCTAATTTAACTGTCTTTGGAGTATGATATGTTGTTTTGGCTCAGTCTCAATCTTGTTTAATGACATTCTACAGACAATATGCGTTTACCATTATCTATGTTACATAAGTGACGTTCTAGAACTCGGGAGTTGGGTTTCTACTGGACCCTCAATTTTCGGGGTGTTACAACATGTATTTAGTTAACCTGGTAACATGTTCACACTCTGGAGACTTACAATCAATTATACATTTTATATATTTATCACAATCTTTCGCTTGAGAAACTTAGCTGTCTCTGGAGTATGATATGTTGTTTTGGTCTCTAATCCCACTCATGTTTTATGCACTTGTAACACCCTGAAAATCTGGGGTCGTGTATAAACTCAACTCCCGAGTTCCAGACCGTCACTTATGTAACAAAAATGATTATGATTCAATGTTGTCTGATTTAAAGCATTCACATGAGTAAAAGTATACCAAAACTACAATTCATACTTCAGATCCAGTGATAAAAGCAAGCGGAAGACTAATCAATATATATATATCACTGTATGGAAAAACAAAGTAGATCTCATCTGTCTCTAAGGTATGAATACATCTTTGAGTCTCATATACATATACATGAACAAAATGTAATGTTCAAAATAGTCCCACTGAAGTCCCATCAATCCAGGTCGCCTACGCAAAGCCATCATGATACTGCATGTACGAGAACTCGTCCTGGTCCTCGTCGAAGTCTGGCTCTGCCTCCTGGATCTCAGCCTCACCTGCATCTACAACAGGGTCTGGTGGGTGTTGCAAACACCATCCCGTAACGTGGGAATGAGTGATCAACTCAGTGGAATCATAGAGCAAAGATTAGCATGTTCACAATTCAAGCGATAATAGTAAAGCAGTAAATCAGACAATCCTAATACTGTTGTTAATGCAAGATGAGATGACGTAATGTATGCCCTCACCGACGATCTCCCTCATACGGCAACATCTTACCACCGCGGCATGCAATCGACCCTCAAGTGCTCCACATCTTCCAGGCACATGCAATGGCATGGTGATATGATTTCCAAGTTGTTATTAGTCCATTCAAACAGCAAGATTGGGAAACTAAGGTACTTCCCTTGTATCAATCCCAACACAGATCCTGTCTAGGGTCGTCACTCCTAGTAATCTCATACGATGTATATTTCGTAGGTCGCTGCAAGGGCTGTCAGGGCTGTTGCTCGCACTCGTTGCACCGCTCCCCCATCACCTTATCAATACAGGCCTACCGTACTCTACTACAACGGAAGGGTCGTCGCCTCCCGTGGACTCAGAATACGCTCGCAGTCACTACAAAGGACTCGTCGCCTGATCGGTGTAGGCCGACAGCTAGAATATAGTGTCCCATACCACCATAATCTGCTCACGAGTCTAGGTGCTCACTGGTCACTATGGGGAGGTTTATGGCCCCAGCGTAGGCCGACAGCTCGACCACGGTGTCCCATACCACCATGCCCGGCTCATGAGTCTTCGTGGATCAAGGTACCATGGTTAACAGGGTTTACAATGGTAAGTTCAGTACCCTAGGTTCAAGCAGTTATGACTCATACAAGGTGAACATACATCGGCCAGTCGGGTTGCTTGACGGGCTCGACTAGCGCAATCGCATCTCAAGTCGAATGACATGAAGTGCGTAAAACACTTCGCGTGGCCTAACCACTGCCGCCAACTCCAAACACGACTCGCGTTCATCGACGCGTCGTTCGTGGCTAAGACCAACCAGCCACGAATTGGCTCGGTTACCGACTGCCTGGACTAAGTATAGTCCCAAACAATTATGGAATCACATCAGCAATTTATACAGAAATATTGAAATTGAAATACAATCATGTGAGCATGTTAACACATGTTATAACATTCAACTTAGGCAAATCTTCAAGCACATATATTTCATGCATGTAAGGAAATCATGCATATAGTCAACATGTAGGAAATCATTTAGGTCAGCATATTAATTGAGAAATCCATCTCAAACTAATTCATAACATCATTTAATTCAATACATACTAATACAAGCATTTATACAAACACATACACTACACACTTAAGTCTACATATAGTATGTTGACCCGAAGTGCGCAATTAGGCGAATCTCTTCGCCAAACTAATTATGCACGTATTCCTAACTTCCTAATACGACAACAAACCATGTCAATCACATCAGCAAAATATGAACGTAATCTGTACTTCCTACAAATGACTAAAATGCCCTAAATCTCATATTCTTCGTTAATTTACGAAACAGGAAACGGAGAGCATGTTGTACAAGTCAAACGGCGATGCCGTCAATAATCTACTATTAAACGACATTGAAAGCATTGTAAACCGTCAATCAAAGCGTCTAAAATCCTCACCTAGTCTCTTGTAGACTCGTGAATTCGAACGGAGCGTATACGCTTCAACTACGACAGTAGGAGAACCTGTTTTATGAAGTACGTTAGCTAACACGCTATGAATCTAAGTAATCCCTAAATCAGCAACTTTTAGGGTCGTTTCATACCTGAAAAAGTGGAGAAATCACCGGCCAGGTGATTGGGAAGAGTTGCTGAAGCACGTGCAATCAGCGACACGAAGGCGGGAAAAATCCTTCTACTCTCTCTCTCAAACTCTCTCCTTTTCTCTCTCCCAAAGCTAGGGTTTTGCAATTTTTGGATGGAAGAGAGGAATGAGGGTTTCAATCCCTTTTATAAGCTTAAAAACGCCGGAAACAGGCTCCGGAACAAAGTTTACTTAGTGCATATCCAATTCGGGGCTGTTTCGGTCCAAAAGATGCTTTCTGGTGGTCCTCTGGTCGAATGCGATCGGACTTAAGCTCATGCGTACCAGATATAGCACGTATTAATTTTTCAGTCTGGCAGGGTTCGCAGATCGCACGTGGTGGACTAGTTTCAGTTCAACGGTCACCGCACGTAGATCAGGGCTGAAAGTCTCATGATATAAAATAGAAATTTTTCCTGATCTGAGGGTGTAATCTAGCTGAATTCTGATGGTCAGAATGCTTAATACTGACGCGTCAAGTCGTGTGCTAGATTTGAATTTGAAATTTCAATTCTGTCCCTATTCGCACTCTCTTCGGTCCGGGCTCAATGAAATAGCCTGTGATTATCGGTTTGACTTGTTTTTCGAAATGATTGTCAAGTCCAGCTAGGCAGTTCTAACGGTCTAAGATAGGAGGTATCGGACTTTCGACGTGTGGTCTAGATCCAATACAAAAATTCAAAGCGGTCTAAAGAACAAACCTGCTTAGAGTTTGATCCGAGGTTATAGAGTATTATAGAGTCGTTTGTTCTACTCGATTTGGGTCTTGTAGAACATATTTAAAGTGATCAGGGACTATTTCCCAGCCACTCCAGCGTTGCGCTAGCTAACTTACACTTAATTTCCATAGAAATTAATTCTACGCGATTTCGGGTCGAGTTGGTACTCGAGCCCAAGTACGAATTTTTCACGGGCGTTACAGCACTAATATGAACAAATTCATCCATCATTGAAAATGTGGCATAAGTGATGTTCTGGAACTCAGGAGTGGAGTTTATGCTCGACCCCTGATTTTCGGGGCATTATAAGATTGTATCAGAGCATGATTTGGATTAAACTAGACCTGGGTTAGGGTCACGCAATGCACGCTGACGCCATTATAGCATAAGAGGGTACGAGAACAATCCAGAAACAGGTTTAGGACTCTCAATTTATTATTTGGCGAAAGTTTACTGAAATTGATCGCCGAGATCGAGTCCGTGCACACTCCTGATCACACACGACGACCCAAAATCACTTCTAGACCGTCAATTGACAGGTATAGACCCTGTTTCATCCCATTCCAGCCATTAGAAATCAGTAAAAGTGAATAGAGATTAGATTAATTCCAAAATGACCCAAAATGGCTCAAATCGGAAGAGGGGGCCAAACGATCTACTTCCAAGGGGTTCCAGGGTGGGACCCTAACATTTTTAGACCTAGAGGGTGGGGAGGTCCTCGCCCATGGGGCGAGGCCTCACCGGATTATCCAGTGGCCGACGAGGGCCTCGCCGACCGACGGGCCAGTTGAGACCGGGCCTTTGGGCCGATTGTATGTGGTGCCTAGTGAGACCCAATGGTGCGGGGTTTGACCCCTATTTCATTCCCATTCTACTACTTCCTTCACAAACCACCCTCCCATGCTTTCCTTTTTCTTCAAAACCGTCTCAATCTCTTTCAAATCAACATTCCAATCACTCCTTTCATTTTTCGTTAACTCCTTCATCCCTCCACTGTGCTCAGCCATACCCATCAATTACTCCTTCCATTTTCTTTGATTTAAGCTCCCAAAGCTCTCATTTAAACTCCAAAATCGTGCCAGCACCTAACCCTTCCTACTTTGATCTTTTCTTTCTTCTTTTTTCCCTTTCTTTGACCCATTACACTCCTATTGCAGACCCAAATCCATGGAGACCCAAATTTCCCATCCCATTCTTCTTATTTCCCTCCTTTTTCATGGCTCTTTTGAGCTAGTTTTAGCCATCTTCTCAATATTTATGCTTCTACCGAGGGGCGAGACCTAACACTGTAGCTTAGTCTATAAATAGTGACCATCTAGAGCTGGGACATCTAGAGTTTGGACTTAGAGTTGGTATTCCTAGTTTTCGAAAGATCGCCTAGTATAGAACATCTAATAACTTAATAACGTAAATCTTAGACAAATTTAGGTTTGGGCAACTCAATCCTGATCAGGCAACCTTTGATCCTGAGCGATAGAACAATTCCCTATAGTAGGAATGATATGAAAGCATTTAGTGTATAAACATGGACTTTAGATTATAACTAGTGAATTGTCACTACACATAAGATAAGACTAAGCTACTAGTTATACTGAGGAATGTAAAAGACTGATGTTGCTAAGGTAATTAGAATATAGACGTAGTTAGCTGTCTTGCTTTAGTTAGAATGAGACCTTGTTCCTTTGTTGGATTCCTTTGATACTTATAGGCTCCTTTAGTAACTCTTAGAAAAGTTGTTTCAATTTAGAGACTATTCATGCATAGAGAAACTTGTATATCCCTCAGATTGAACTTAGGTCAAACCAGCATGCCCCTTAGAATTTCCCTCCCAAGGACTTAGTATAATCGGGAACACGAAGTAAAGGAACTGTATATAAGCGAAGTATTCGCGATTTGAATCGAATACTCAATCTTAGTAGTTACTAATAAAATTTATGCTCTGATTAAGCAGAAGATCGGGATCGACTAGGATTAAGAACCAATATGGTAAATTTTTTATCCTAGCTAGGCAAAAAGTCTATGTATCCGGCTCAGACCCACTACACAACTTTTCTTTCGTGTTGGCCTAACCACCTACAACCAAGAGTTATTGCTTTACCCTTGGGAAATGTTAAGGACATATAGCCAGTAGAGAATTAGACATCTTGCCACCAACTCAAACCTGCCCCTGAAATAAACCACAATAGAGACTAAGCTCATTTCTATAACCATAGGTGTCAATGCCATAGTATACATCGTCAATGAAAGGAAGACCTACATATTGGGAGACCGTATCCCATTCCATGTTAAGGATAAGTCCTAAATTATACCTCGTTCCGACATAGGGATCAGGACATAGATTCTTAAGCCTTGAGAGTAGACATAAGTTTTTAAGGGAGGTAGAATTTTATGAGCTCAATCTAGTTAGGTCAAGTAATATAACCGTTGGGTTAGAATAGCGTAGCGAAAGCGTGGTTGGCCCCTTCCCCACTGGTCCAGGATCGAAGAAAGTGATTCAGGTTATATGTAAGGTTAGGTCAGTAAATAGGATTTGAACCTTCCTTAGAATGTCAATACTGAAGTCTTTATAAGAAAACAATTAGGGCTTAAGTGTTGAACCCATTCATATTAAAGACCTTAAAAACAGTAGGAGCGAGTTAAGGTTAGTGTATCTATAAACCTACTTGTTAAATACGAACATAATAGAAGCCTTGGTCAACTCTATATGATTAGAAACCCCTTAGGATGATCTATTAAAGTGTTTATTAATCCCTACCTTGGACATAGATTTAGACGAGGACTCTCCTAGATCAAGACCCAAAGCACAACCTTATAAATAGGAAATTGAAACCTTTCAGTGATGGGCATTCCCTAAGCTTTGGAGTAATCGGATTATATGGAGTTATTGTAATATACAATGGTGAAGCATTCACAGCTTGATCCATTTCTCAATCCTGGGAGACTACCAATGGACTCACTGCTTTGACCGAGCAGAAGACCAGGATCTACCAGGACTAGGAAGGAATACGATGAGCCTTCTACCCTGATCAGGTAGATGATCAATGTATCGGGATCAAGCCCATTACAACCGTCTCTCCGTACTGGTCAACCACTGAAAACATATATCTTACTCTAAGTAGATGGAAATCATCGTCAAGAGTCCAAATAGATAAAGAAATTAATTATAGCCAACCATCAGGGTATAAGCAAGAGATAAAGAGTAAATTTTTAAGGAGGATAGATAAAAATACGCCAGACTAGTATAGATGTATATACCTCATCATGTATATAAACTTGAATCAGTATAGTTTAGGTAAAAGGAATAATAGAATCTTTACTCATTACCCTTTGCCAATTTCGGAGACGAAATTATTTTTAAGGGGGGTAGATTGTAACACCCCGAATTTTTTACCAACCTGGAGTTAGACGTCCTTAGGCAATGGGTCAACCATATCACTCTTAAAGCTCAATCCCAAAGTCTAAAAATCATTTTTTAATCCATTTCCTTCAAAATCTCACCTTTCACCACCTCATTCTTCAAATTTCTTCAAGTACTTTCATATTAGACATAAATCCTAAAGTTAAAATAGTAAAGAATTATACTTAAACTAAAACTTACTATATATGGCACGTACATAAATAAAATGAGATTTTAACTATTTATTTTTTAGAATTTCATAATGTAGATAGGTTATTTGGATGTATTCAGTTTTCCTAGCCCAAAATCATATATTGTACATCGCGTAACTCAATCCAGTTTGCAAATGAGACTCGATAAACGCCTCAGCGGACTCGTGAGCCCAAACGGTTCAATTCGGGGGGACCCGAGGTAGGTCCCACATGTTTTCGGCATACTCGGGGGGGAGGGGGGGGAGGACTTCTCCCCTGGGGCGAGCCCTCACCAAATTGGTCAGTGACCGGCGAGACATCGTCTGTACAGCGGTCAGGCAGCCCATTTTTTGCACATTTCATCAAACTTTGAAAAATCATACCTCCTTCGTTATAACTCCGATTTAGGTGATTCAAAAACCATATTGAATATAAATGAGTCTAGTTTTATATAAAAATATTTAAAAAATATAAAAAAATACTTAATATAATTTAAAGTAGGTCGTTGTGACAACTATCTGAAAATCACTTGTTCGACAGCTGCTGCTTCTAGAATTTTTAAAATTTTTTTACAACTTGAAATCTTATGAAATTTGGTGGAGATATGTTAAAATTGATGATAAACCACTAAAAAAATAATTAAAAAAATATAATAACAAGAAGTTCCCAAAATAGGGCATAGAATGGCCATAGGAGTGTATTCTGCCATAATTAGGGTAGAATTTGGTTAAGTACCAAACTGAATACTCAATAGAATTAACTTGAACCACTTTAAATATGAACTACAAGACCTAAAATGAGTAGGACTTCTATCGCTATGTTACCTAGAAACCTAGGATCAATCTCTTAACCTAGTTGCTCTCGGGAGCATTCAGAAACTTCGTATTGGACCTGGACCGCACGTCGAAAGTCCGATAGCGATGAACTTAGACCATTATGACCACCTAGTTGGACTTGACTATCACCTCAAAAATCAAGGCCATACGATCTCCTGAGACTGTTTCCTTAAGTCCGGAGTGAAGAGAGTGAGAAAGTAAAAAATTTTAAAAAATTAAATATAATTTTAAGTAATCCGGATCGTTTCGCTTGCGCGTTATTTCTAAGCGTTCTGACCATTAGATTTTCACCCAAATTCACCTTTGGATCAGGATAGTTGGCCCATACATGTCATAGTACTTGTAGCTCTGATCGAGTTCCCGTAACCATTGAACTGAAACTGGTCCGCCACGGTCGATCTGGAAACCCGACCAGATCGAAAACTTAGCTTGACCTAGATCCAATATTAAAGAGCTTAAGTCCGACCGCATTTAGTAACAAGACCTCCAAAAGTGATTCGTTGGATCAGAATAGACCCGATTTGGTTATAACCTAAGTATACCTTGGCCCCAGGGCTATTTTCGTGGCTTTTAGGCTTATAAAAAGGCCTTAAACCTCTCTCACAAATCCCATACGAATTTCAAACCCTAGCTAAGAAAGAGAGAAAAAGAGAGAGAGAGAGAGGTAGGAGATTCACCCAAGGATTCTACCCTGCCACTCCATGTGCTTCGACACCACTACCGTATCGCTGTTACGGTATTTCTGATTCCATTCTTGGGTAAGAAATCCTAACCCTAACCTGTTTTGGAGATTATAATAGTTAAGTATTACTGTAGCTAACCTATATTCATGCCTTAGATTGCCTATCCACCGTTGACGAAGACTTGTTGTCTAAATCATATCCGTTATGCATTTTCTGGTTTAAGGTGCGAACTGTATACATTTAGGTTATGGTTTTCAAGACTTTCAATGTCGGTTAATGATAGATTACTGACGTGGATGCTATTTCACATGTAGAACATGCTATCCGTTTTTTGATTCGGTTAAATACGCAGAATATGGAATTTTTTGTATTTTATGTATTCATAGAAAATACCGTATACGTATGAAATTTGAAAATATATTTTCCATGATTTATTGCTGTGTGTTTATGCTAGTTATGAATGTAACAATGTCTCTGTGAAAGGATTCTCCCTAATACATGTTTTGGCCACAATACGCTATGTATGTTATTAAGTGTAGTTTAAGTGTTTGTTGAAATGACTAAATAAATATGGATTTATGATTTATGCCTGTCATACGTATTGAATGTAAGAACATGATTATTATGTATTAGACATCTCCTTGATATACGGATCTGTCATATTATATGTTGAAATCAACATACGCCATGTATGTTGGAGTTGTGTAATCTACGTGTTAGATAAAAATGTCTGTGTGAGAAATTGGTTGACGGAATAAATTTAATAAGGTTGTTGAGATAATATTCTCGACTACCTTAGCCATATACATGAATTCCTTCAAAGTAACTATAACTTGTATGGCATGGTTTGTGTAGAATACATATGTGTTGGATGGCATGCTATATGTGTTTCATTGTACTTTCAAATGTTACCCATGTTTATATTGGTTATCAAATGTTGTAGGATTATATTATCACATGTACATACTGCTTACATCAAATTGTGTTTGGGGCTATTGAATAGTCCAGGCAATCGATAACCGGACTTGAGTTCATGGCTGAGTTGTATTCGCCACGCAGAACATGTTTGACAAACCCGAGCCGTGCATTGCTTATCGACAGTGGTTAGGCCACACGAGGTGCTTATGCACTTCACGTCGATCAACTCAATGGGCGCTCGTACTAGTCGAACTCGTCAAGTAACCCGATTAGCCCGATGTATGTTAACCATGTATGGATGCTACTTCTTGAACCTAAGGTACCAAACTTACCAATAAAAAGCCCCTCTAACCTTGGTACCTCGATCCACTAAGACTCATGAGCCAATTATGGTGGTATGAGACACTATATTCGAGCTGTCGGCCTACGCTGGGGCCACGAGCCTCCCCGTAGTGACTAGTGAGCAACCTAGACTTGTGAGCCGATTATGATGGTATGAGACAATATATTCGAGTTGTCGGCCTACATTGTTTGGTGATAGGGGAGTGGTGTAACGATTGCGTGTAACAGCCCTGACAGCCCTTGTAGTGACCTTGAGCGTACTCTGAGTCTACGTGGGGGCGACGACCCTTCCGTAGCAACAAGAGTACAAGCTAGGCTTGTAATTATTTGATGATGGGGGAGTGGTGTAACGATTGCGTGTAACAGCCCTGGCAGCCCTTGCAGCGTTCTGGAACCGTAACATTGTATGAGATTATCTCGGACTGACGACCCGAGAATGGATCACCGTCTTTGGAGTATGATATGTTGTTTTGGTCTAATCTCACTCATATTTTCTGTACTAATATGAACAACATTCATCCATCATTGAAAATGTTTCATAAGTGATGTTCTGGCACTCGGGAGTGGAGTTTATGCTCGACCCCCGATTTTCAGGGCGTTACACTATCTTCATTCCCCAACTCCTAAGAGAGCTTCCAACGTCCAACTCCCCAAGCTTCCTAAAGCCAAGTGTGGCCCACGCTCTCATCTCCCATCTCAATCATTCATCACTCATCAACCTCCATTAAAATTGAAGGCAAGGAGCATACAAGCCCAAGGAGCTAAAGAAGGAATGATATAGGTGGGTGATCCGCCGTTAATTTCAAGTTTTAAGGGGGCCCACTTGTTGTGGGATCCACTTGATGTATGCATTGTATTGAGAGGGGCCCATAGTGGCGAGGCCCTCCATCTTACCGTCTCTTTCTCTCTCCTTGTATGGGTGATGGTGTGTGTGTAGCCCGCCATAAAGTATATATTTTATCCATGTCATCCACCTTCGTCGGACCCACCTGATGGATGTGTTGGATCCATACCATCCAGTCTGTACCATGTCTAGACAGAAGGGAAATATACAAATATCAGTCAACCTAAATCTCTGGTAGGCCACCACGTGGGCCCCATTCGTGCATGTGTCCAGACCGCCAATCAAGTGGGGCCTACCATGATGAATGGGTTTTCATCCAATCCGACTGTCCAACGTCTCTAGACGATGGATGCTGATGCTTCTCCCTCTCTCACAAACACACACACACACATGCACACACACACACACACACACACACACACACACACACACACACACACACACACACACACATATATATATATATATGATATATAATATTATATAATATAATATAATATATAAAAAAATAGGTGTTATGGTAATGTTATATAATATAATATATTATATCAAAATAAATGTTATGGTGGGCCACTCCCACATGGGACCCACCATACCTACAGTAGTTATGTATTAGCTGTATTAACATCAGCAAGTACTGATGTGAGGAGTGATCCTCACCGTCCAGCTGCTAGACGGTGGGACTCCACCGTGATGGGCCATTATCCTACCGTCCATCTGTTAATGGGTTAATAGCCCACCTATATGGCCATTGTACATGACATCAACAAGACCTGAGGGTCTGCACATGAGGTCTGTGTTATATCAACTGTCCACCCATCTGACATGCTGGCCACGTGCATAGACCCCACCATGATATATGTGCTTCATCCATGCCATCCATCAGAGGGCCCCATGACGTCAATAGTCCTGTGTGGGCCCCGCTAATGTATGTGTTACATCTAAAACTACCCATCCATTTGGTAAGTACGTCTCAAGGTTTGAGACTAAAAATAAGGCAAATCTAGTTATTAGGTGGACCACAGTACAGAAAACAGTGATATTGAATGTCTACCATTACGACCCTTTAGGTTACAGAAGTTTTGGACTAATATGATATTTGTTTATCCTCTCTGTTCAAGTCTTTGTGACCTTATGAACAGACTAGACAGAAAATAAACCAGAATGGACGAGTAATAAACCCTATGGTGAGGCCCACTGGAATCTTACTTGTCGGACCTTATATCACCATTATTATTTGTGGTATGGTCCAGATGATCTTTTGATATGATTCATTCTTGGGTAATACTCTATAATGATCTCTAAAAATAGATGATTGGTGCAGATGGTGCGGGCCTATTGATGCGGCCCACTTGATGTATAAGAGGCCCACCTTGGTATATTTGTAACCCATTTATGAGGCCCACCTTAATGTGTTTGTGGCCCATCCATGAGGCCCACCTTGATGTGTTTATGGCCCATCCATGAGGCCCTCTTTAATGTATTTGTGGCCCATCCAGGAGGCCCTCTTTGATGTATTTATGGCCCATCTATGAGTCCCACCTTTGATGTGTTTATGGCCCATCCATGAGGCCCACCTTGATTTGTTTATGGCCCATCCATGAGGAGCACGTTGATGTATTTATGGCCCATCCATGAGGCCCACCTTGACACATTTGTGGTGCATGTTTGAGGCCCAATATGATGTATACTCAGCCCTTTGTGATGTATATTCTAGCCCATATGATGAAGCCCATTACGATGTATATTAGACCTTTGTGCGAGGCCATGGGTCCACTATGCGTTTGGCCCTATGTAGGTCACTCCTTGAGAGCGATGTTGGTTAAATGTTCACATTAATGGGCAATGATGGTTAAATATCCACATTGTGACCTTCCCTTAGGCCTTTTGTTAGGCTGATTCTAATTGTCAAGGTAAATTATTGAGGCCGATTCCGATTCTGATTCCGGTTGTCAAGGCCAATTCCGATTCCAATTGTCGAGGTTGATTCCAATTGCCATGGACGATTATTAAGGCCCATTCTGATTCTGATTGTTGAGGTCAATTCCAATTGTCAAGGATGATTTTGATTGTCGAGGCTGATTGTTGAGGCTGATTCTGATTCAGATTGTTGAGACTAATTTTGATTGTTGAGGCTAATTCTTGAGGTCGATTTCAATTTTTTATACCGATTCTAATTGTCAAGGCTGATTATCGAGGTCGATTCCAATTGTCGAGGCTGATTATTGAGGCCGATTCTGATTTTGATTGTCAAGGCCAATTGTTGAGGTCGATTCCAATTCTGATTATCAAGACTGATTCTGATTATTAATACCGATTCTGATTGTTGAGGCCGATTTCGATTATCGAGGCCAATTATCAACGCCAATTCTGATGGTTGAGGCCGATTGTATAGGTTGATTATCGAGGCTGATTATAATTGTCAAGGCCAAATATCGAGGTCGATTGTCGAGGCCCAAAGTGATGTATATGCGGCCCATATTTGAGGCCCATTGTGATGTGCATTTGACCTGTGTTTGAGGTCCATTGTGATGTATACGTCGTCCATATTTGAGGCCCATTACAATGTGTATCCAGCCCATGTTTAAGGCCTAATGAGATGAATATAAGGCCTATGTGATAAGGCCCATTGTGATGCATTTGAGGGTTAAGTAATGGATCCCATTTTGATGTATATTAGGCCCATCGTGATATGTATTGAGCTCTTGAGTGAGGCCCATGGTGTTATATATTTGGCCCTTATGTGAGGCCATGTGTCCACTATATGTTAGGCACTATGTGGGTCATTCCTTAGGGGCAATGTTGGTTAAATGTCCATATTGTTAAGGTCAATTGTCGATGTCAGTTATTGATACCGATTATGAGTATGTGACAACATAGGATCATGATACATGCCCATATACATCATCTGCATGTTTGTTATGAGAGGTGGTTGACCATTGCATATGTCATTGGATAGGTTGTCATGAGACTCCCTGATAGGAGGAGGTTATCTCACATTAGTGCACGGTATGCACAGGATTGAGTCATGACTAGATTGTATGACTCATGCATCTTGCATTGTGTGTTGTGATTACTGTACGCTCTAGCGACATTAAGGTCGTAGCCTCTACAGGCATATCATGGATGGTCATATGGGACACCAAAAATTTATTATTAGTATCGAGCTACCATAGATGGCCTTGGGTGAAAATCTCAAAACCCTTTTGATACTAGAGGATGCCCCAACGTCGAGATTGAGTGGATATATATGAGCATATGAGGGCTGTATACTAGTAGGCCACGTCTCTCACTGTGTCATGGTCAATTGGGAGGGGGTGTGGCCTTACCCACCTAAGGGAGTAGGCATAACTAGGCTGAGTTTGACCAATTCGTGAATGGGTCCACTATCGATATGTCGGGTAGATATTGGCTAACTACTGGCCAGGCAGATAGTGAAGTCTCTTCCACTTACCCAGTTGTGCGCTTGTTGGGGCGGCCAGCTAGTGTAGAGTGTACTAGACCCCGATGATAATCCCAGAGATGAACATTATTGATATAAGGACTTATTGAGAAGGAGTTGCATACTCATTCATTCACTATCCACTCGGGCTGGTGGTGCGTAACTATTTATTACATGTACCTTCATAATGGCTAGGATTTCGGTTGGGGCGCGCAACTAACCTAGGATCTGGAGTTTACTACATTGAGTCTGCCTATCCAAATTAGGTATGAGACTGGTTTCGATAAAAGACCCTTGTGATGGACCCCATAGCCCTTGATTTTACGTACTATATCTTGACTTCACACTCCAACATGGTCATTCCATTCGCACTGCATATTTCATTACATCCATGACATATGGCATTTTGGGTTACTGTGTTTTTGTATTTATATGGTCTATATATGGCTAACGGTATTCGTGAACTCATTAGGAATTGTATATTGCATTGCATCTTTAGCATCTGATATTTGGATCTTTATGACTCCTCATTTACATAGCTGATCTGTATTACGTACTCTGATATTGTTTGACTCATGGACTTGTCAGTATTTTCACTTACTCTGATATCATATGATTCATGATCTTACCAGTATTTTTGATATTGTATAATTATGGCATTATATTGAATACTTGGCACTTACCTTGTCCACACACTTACACCACCCTCTAAGATTTCTATAAGCTTATGCATGATAGATTCATGCAGGTGATGTCAGGTTGCAGCAGCATAGAACTTAGAGCATGTAACTGAATTCTAGAGTTTTGATTTTAACATATGTATTTCTCTTTCAGTATTGTATTCAAATGTTTATATTAGTAAATATGTGATGATGATGTTACCTTTGTGATTTGGGTAAACTTATGGTTATGCCTCTTACGAGATAAATGTACGTTGGAAAATCCTCCTTGTAGGATCCTAGGATTAGAACCTGGCATTTGGGCGTTGGGAGCCGAGAATGGGGCACTACGGAGGTTTTCATCACCGAATTTGGCAATTGGGATTTCTGTGAATAAGATTTTCGAGTTTGGGTCGTGACAAGGCTAGTAAAAGCCACATCGCAGAATTTTGGTCGTAGTCTTTTTAGCAAAAAAGTAACCACTACTGGCCTAAGAGTGACAAAAGAAGATTACGCTTTGTTGTTCATTATCTGACACACAACTCCTTACAATTTGGAACGGACAATATTTAAATAAATAAGGATCATCCCAAAAAAACTTACATACCTCGACGAAGAATTTTTCCATATCTTGCGCAGTCCAATGTGTCGGTGTGAACCCTGTGGCAAGATAATTCCCAATATCAGCAAACCAAGGTAATTGAGAGAGTTTAAACAATTGTTCATCAAGGAACATATCGTTTATCAGTGTCGGCTCAAGGGAATCAGGGAGGTTAAGTCGAGAAAGGTGGTTAGCCACTACATTCTCTACTCCTTTTTTATATCGTATTTGAATTTCAAATTCTAGGGGTACGAGGATCCATCTTATCAAGCGGGACTTGACATCCATCTTTAAAAGAAGATACTTTAGCATCACATGGTTTGTGTAGATGATGATCTTGGATTCGATCAAGTAAGATCTAAAATTTTCTAAAGTGAATACTACGGCTAAGAGTTCTTTCTCCGTAGTAGAGTAGTTCACTTGGGCAAAATTTAGAGTTCTACTTGCATAGTGAATAATGTAGGGATTCTTTTCTTTTCTCTAGCCTAGTACTACCCTAATAGCATAGTCAGATGCATTGCACATAATCTTAAAAGGTATGATCCAATCGGGTGGCTGCATGATAGGTGTGGTAGTCAACATGACTTTGAGCTTAGCAAAGGATTCTTAGCATTGCTCAGTCCACTCATATGGTGCATTCTTTTGAAGTAGATTACATAAAGGATGAGAGAGATGATCAAAGTCTTTTATGAATCGTCCATAAAATCTGGTGTGTCTTGAGAAGGATCGCACATCGTGCATACTTTGGGGAGGTGGTATGTTAGAGATAAGATCAGTTTTGGCCTTGTCCATCTCAATTCCCTTAGATGAAATTATATGTCCAAGAATAATTACCTTGGGAACCATGAAATGGTTTTCTCCCAATTCAAAACCAAATTCTTTTCTTCGCATCACTTCAACACACTTTTAATATTTTTCAAACACTCGCTGAAGGATGGACCAAAAGCAGAGAAGTCATCCATGAAGACCTCTAAATATTGCCCCACCATGTCAGTAAATATACTCTACATGCATTGTTGAAAGGTGATGGGGGCATTACACAATCTGAATGGCATCCTTCGGTAAGCAAAGGTGCCATAGGGGTATGTGAACATTGTCTTCTCCTGATCTTCAAGGGCTATCTCTATTTGATTGTAGCCTGAATACCTGTTAAGGAAGCATTAGTAAGAGTAACCAGCTAGCCTGTAACGTCTCGAAAAAATCCGTACAAAGACTCGAGTACCACCTCAGGCAGAAATCCTTAAGGACCAAATTCTTTAGGAATTAGACGGAACTTAATTAAGTATTAAACCAAGTTAATTGGTGGATTATCTTGGACCACTATCTACGCAAACTGTAAGACCTAAAACCATTAAAATCGCTAGTTCAACATTACTTAAAAACCTGGGGGAAATCCCAATACCCAGTTGTTCTCGAGAGCATATTGAAACTCCGTATCAGACCTGTAAGGCTCGTATCTTAGTCTGTACTGTTTCGTCGACTCCCACGATCTTTCTCGATGAATTCTGGTAACCCATGACCTAAATCGATATTTTCGCATGACCCTAAGTCGTATCCCGTAGATTTGAGTCAGCTTATTCTGAGACTTACACCATTGCAATCGCACAGTCGCCGCGGTTCCGACACCACTTCTTACTCACTGGTTTGATACCCTGGTAAGGAGATGTGAGCTCGCGTTCAGTTTGAGAAAAACATCGCGCATTTACAATCCCAAGAGAATCTCTACAACATGTCTCATCAATCAATCTCTCAATCAATTAATCAATCACCTCATGTCAAGTACAAGAGCAACCCCAAAGTCAACTCTCTCTCACCCTCTCTCTTACACACCCATACATGTCAAGTACACCTATCAACTCACATCCATCACTTACATACATAACCTCTCTTACAACCACCCCTGCTCTCTCTCTTTCTCTTCACATTTTCCATGCAAGCAAAGGAGTGCACGTCCATGCATTCCTAGGAGAGAAAAGAGTGAGTTGTGTGGCCCACTTCCTATTTTAGAATCCATCATCCTATCCCTTCCTTTTCATCATCTTCAATCAAAGAGAGGCACAAGAAGATTGGCGTTCCATCGAACCAAGAAGATCAAATGGTGGGTGTTTTTATAGGCTTAGATTTCATTCTTTGATGATGGGCCAAATGGGGCTACCGATTAATGGTATGGATCTCACTTTGGACCCTAGATTAGGTCGATGACCCACCTTGATTCTCATAATTATTACATGATGGGATCATTCTCCATGGACCCCATCATGATGTTTACTTTCTAATTTGAAAGGGGTCATCTAGACCTTCTATTTTGGTGGAGAGGGAATCTCCACCATTGATTTTTATTTTGGTGGGCCCGCATATATTAAGACCCACTTGATGTATGATTAAATGCATGGAAAGGGAGGAGCGCTCATAGTGGCAGAGCCCTCCATCATCACGTCTCTCTCTCTCTCTCTCTCTCTCTCTCTCTCTCTCTCTCTCTCTCTCTCTCTCTCTCTCTCTCTCTCTCTCTCTCCTTCTTTTATTTTTTGGCACATTTAATGAGTGTATGTGGTGTCCAAAATGTCTAAACATGAGGACCAACCCACTTTGCTACCCCTCTTGGAGAGTCTGGATGATGGGAAAACACACATATCAGGTTGATCCAATCAAGTGGGCCACATCCATGAGGGACCGACCTTGATAATATATTCAACCAGTCTGTCTAGCATCCCAGGACGCTGAACATGGGCTCAGTAAAGTGTGAAGAGACAGTGGGATGCTACTAGCAGTGAATATATATATATATATATATATATATATAAGATTTTTGGGTGGGTCACTTATGCAGGCCGCACCCTGAAGTGTGGGTTTAATCCACGCCGTCCATTCCATTCCCCGGCTCATTTTAGATGTTGAACCAAAATATGAGGCCAATCCAATTTTTTAACGGGCCATAGCATAGAAAATAATGACTTTTACCATTAAAATCAACTTGGATCCACACTGGTGTTTCTATGCACCAAAACATGTTGAATATTAGGCTCATATGGACTACCTTAACCTATAGAATCCAATGGTTGGAGTAGATCCACCTGATGTGGGCCCCACCTAGGAGAAACCATGAAAATTCATTTTTTTAAAAAAAATACAAACAAGTAGCAGACGCTACTACTGGACATCTAGAGGACGCGCAGTAGTGTCTTGCTGCGCTGAGGACGGTGGGCAGGGACGTGGGTCCCAAGCATGGGCCCCACTGTGATGTGCGTTGATATTAACACCGTGCATTGATGGGGCCCCTTTTTAAGCAGTGGGCCCCCAAAATTAGTCAATACGCAGCTCAGGTGGCCCAGGTCATAGGAAACAGTGATGATTTAACGTCTACCATTGAGACCCTATGTGGGTCACAGAAGTTTTGGATCATTATGAAATTTATTTTCCCACTTTATTCATGTCCCTGTGACCTTATTAACAGATTCGATGGAAGATAAACGTTATGGTGGGCACGACGTGGGACCCATAGATGTGTGTACTGTATCCCTCCCCTCAACACGTATGGGAGTGGGAAGGCTAGTGTACCTCACTCCAGCTACATAGCTGTTGTAAGGGCATCACCAAGTTCTGTTGACCCCACCTGCTTCATCCACGTCGTTCATCTATGGGACCCACCATGATGCATGTGTTGTATCCATACCGTCCAACCATTTTGCAAGCTTGTCTTAAGGCTTGAGGCTAAAAATGAGATAGATCTAGGATCAGATGGACCACATTACCAAAAATAGTGGGATTTGAACGTTTATCATTGAAATCCAATTAGGTCACAAAAGTTCTGGATCAATAGGGAATTTATTTTCTTTCTTAATCTAGGTCTTTAAGACCTTATGATTAGATTGGGTGAAAAATAAACTTGACGGTGGGCCCTGTGATTTGTTTAACAATGAGAATTATTATCTCCACTACTATTTGTGATATGGTCCAAATGATCCTTCAATATGACTCTTTTTGGGAATTTATGAGGCCCATTATTGAGGCCCATCTTGATGTATTTGTGGCATGTCCATTGAGGCCCACCTTGATTATATATAAGGCCCATTTGAGGAGGCCCATCCTGATGTATTTGTAGCCCATCCATTGAGGCCCACCTTGATATATATATATAAGGCCCATTTAAGGAGGCCCATCTTGATGTATTTCTGGCCCGTTGTTGTGGCCCATTTGATATATATGAGGCTCATGGGTTGAGGCCCATTAGGATGTATATAAGGTCCATTGCAATGTGTGATTCCACTGTAGTGTATATAATGATGTTTATAGTGAGTCATGCCTTGGGAACAATGATGGTTTGACGCCTAAATTGTAAGAGTAATGTTGGTTAAATGTCTGTATTGTAACTCTCCCTAGGGCTCATTAATCGGCCCATACTTGTTATGTGTAGGCCGTCTAGGCCCATCTTCGTTGCAAGGATAGTTCATCACTTTATAACATGCTTAGTATAACTCCATGATTCATGCCCATATGCATCATATGTATGCTTAATATGAGGAATGTTTAATCATAGAATAAGCCGTTGGGCTAAGACATTTACGGGACTCCTAATGAGACGGAGTGCCCAAATGATGGCGCAGTAAGCGTAGGATTGCTGCGTGACTGGTCGGTGTAACTAATGCAGCTTGCAGATATGTGACATGATCATTATATGCCCTAGTGACATCAGGGTCATGGCCTCCACAGGCACATCGTGGATGGGTGGATTGGATGCTGAAAATATTAGCTCTAGCACTGTGGGCACGTACGATGTCCTTGGGTGAAAGTCCAAGAACCTTTTTGGTACTAAGAGATGCTCCAACATCTAGACCGAGTGGACACACAAGTGTAGGAGTGCCAAATACTAGTAGGTTGTGTCTCTCATTGTGTCGTGGTGGGTTGGAAGGGGGTGCGGCCTTATCCGCCTAAGAGAGGGGGTTATAAGCTAGGTTAAGTTTGACCATCTCACAAATGAGTCTGCTATCGACGAGCCGGTTAAGTATTTGTAGACTGCTGTTCAGGTGAATAGTGTGGTTTATTCCACTTACCGGGTTGTGTGGCTAGGGAGGCGGCAGTTAGTGTGAAGTGTATTAGACCCCGGTGATATCTCAGAGAGAAACTATCCTGATATGTGTACTTGATGAGGACTGACATGCTTACTTTGCATCTCACATATGACATTTGGCTACATAGGTTGCGCATCGCATGGCCTTGGTATGACCAATAGCATTCATGCCTTGCATCACACAACTTTGGTACAGTTGATAGCATTCATGGACTTACCTGCATATTTTCACCTCACTCTGATATTGTATACTTGGTACTTGCCTTGCGCACACACTTACACAACCCTCTAAGCTTTTGTAGCTTATGCACGACCGTTGTGTGTAGGTGACATTGGATCACAGCAGTGCTAAGGTAGGAGTGCTCATCAGATTATTTTGGAGCCTTTTGATCACCTTGTATTTCCCTTTCTGCATTGTACTTAAAGTTTTTATTATAGTGGATATGTGGTGTTGTTGTTTTGTGACTTGTTTATGCTTGTGGTTATGCTTCATTACAAAAAAATCATACTAAAATCCTCCTTGTAGGATCCCAGGATCGAAATCTGGTATATGAGTGTTGGGATCCGAGAATGGGGCACTACCGAGACTGTCGGTGCCGGATTCAGCGATTGGAAATTTTATGAGCCCGTTTTCTGAGTTTGGGGCATGACAGAAGTTGGTATCAAAGTATAACTGGGAAATACCTAAGGATCACATCACATATCTACGATGAACTTAGAATGAATAGGTTTCAAGTCTGAATAGCTTAGCGATTTTCTGACATAAACCCTTAATGTTTCTGCCTTCAAGAATTCTCAAGGCTGATAGGCCATTGTTCCTTCCTGTAAGACATGCCGCCTAGAAGAGTGACTTAAGCGAATCTCGCTTCACCACTTGTGACTCCCGATCTACCACCTACGATTCTTGCTCCACCATTGGATATTCCTACTCTCCAGACTCAGGATGCCACTCCTCTACCTAAGATCGGGTGGATCCAATCATACCTATGAGTGTCGTCCAGTTGCAGCATATGTTATAGGTGATGAACGTTATTCTTTAGGGGCAGAGCAGGCGTCCCACTGTTATGCCAACTAAGGCTGAGCAGGAGCGTGCAAGCGTCCTTCTTAAAGACTTCTAACAGCATGATCCCCTATGTTTCTGGGGCAAGCCAGACCCTATTGTAGCAGAGATATGGTGCTCCGATGTGGAGAAGATATTCGACACTATGAGATGTACGACCCAGCAGCGAGTCCCATTAGTCGTATTTCTTCTTCAGGGTGAGGCTCAGCATTGGTGGGCATCTGTCGCCCAAGCAGTAGCGGCCAATTTTGTGTGGACCTTAGAGGACTTTATAGACCGGTTTGACCAAAATTTCTTTCCCTATCATGTGCGGCAGTAGCGTGCATTAGAGTTTTTGACTCTGGTCTAGGGAGACATGACTGTGTCCTAATATGAGGTATGTTTCATCGCGCTATCGACATTCGTGACGTATATTGCTAATGATGAGGGGCGAAAGGCCCTGCCATTTTGAGAATGGCTTACGTCCTACCCTCAGGAGCCATGTGATCGAACACATGCTTCTGACATTTGAGTAGATTGTGGAGAGGACCCAGATCTATGAGTCAAATTGGACCGGTTTGCAGAGAGCTCGTGACCAGATGGGAGATCAAAAGAGTAAAGCACCCTCTGGTAGCTCCCAGCAGCAGCAACATCGTCCACAGTAGTGACACATGACCCACCTAGCATCTCGATCACCAATGTCACCCCCATCACCACCTTTGGGACTATTTTTAGGTAACTACTTTGGGTGTGGTAGGATAGGACATCATAGGCATGAGGGTGCTCTTATGCAGCACCTCCAGGACCTCCCCTATAGCAGCAAAGGCAGCAAATTAAGCCACCACATGCATAGCAACAGCAACAGAGACTTCAAAGGGGACTGCACCTCTCCAATAGGCCTATGTCAGATTTTATACCACCCAGTAAGACCCTCAGTCATTAGCAGGGGTCATCGAGGGTACTCTCCCTATTTCTGCATATATCACATGTGTATTGTTTGATTTTGGTGCATCGCATTCCTTTATGGCCGATGATTTCTGCCGATCGACCAGTTTACCAATGGAGGCTGCCCGTGAGGGTTTGTCAGTATCGACGCCCTTAGGGAAGACTACAATATTAGATCGATTTTCCTCGTTTTGTCCCATTTTGATTGAGGATATCTTTTTTCCTGTCGATGTCTGAGTTTGATGTCATCTTAGGCATAGATTGGCTCGCCAAGGCTTTACGTAAATTACCGCGAGCTCAAAAAGGTCACGATCAAGAACAAGTACCCACTCCTGAGGATCGATGATTTGTTTGATCAGCTGTAGGAGGCATAGTTCTTTTCAAAGATTGACTTACAGTCCGGTTATCATCAAGTTTGGGTCCGATATGAGGATATCCCGAAGACAACCTTCATGACTCACTATGGTCATTTTGAGTTCCAAGTCATGTCCTTCGAACTGACCAATGCGCCCGCAGTATTCATGCAATTGATGAACGAGGTCTTCCGTCCGTATCTCAAAAGTTGTTGTGGTGTTCATCGACGACACTCTGATATATTCGAGAACCCGTGAGGAGCATGAGTGGCATATGGAGATTACCTTTCAGACTCTCCGTGCACACCAACTTTACCCAAAGCTGGAGAAGTGAGAGTTCTAGTAGGAGCAGGTGAATTTCCTCGGTCACGTGGTGACAAGGTAGGGCGTCACAATGGACCCCTCGAAGATTGATGTTGTGCGTCTGTGGGGCCAACCCATGAACGCATCAGAGATCCACAGTTTCTTTGGTATGGTGGGCTACTACCGATGTTTCATTGAGGGATTTTCTCGTATTGCAGCCTTGTTGACCAAGTTGACCCAGAAGGGTACCAAGTTCGTTTGGAATGACACTTGTGATCAGTCATTTATGGAGCTGAAGGACCGCCTCACATCCGCTCCTATCCTCACTCTTCCCTCTGAGAGTGATGGATTTGTTATATTTATTGATGTCTCATGAGTTGGCTTGGGTGTTGTCCTGATGCAGCACTGGAAGTCGGTGACTTATGCATCTTGCCAGCTCAAATTCCATGAGCTGAACTACCCCATGCATGATTTGAAGCTAGTAACAGTTGTCTTCGTACTGAAGGTGTGGAGGCATTATCTTTATGGGGTGAGGTTTGAACTCTTCTCTGACCACAAGAGCTTGAAGTATCTTTTCTCTCAGTCCAAGATGAACATGAGGTAGAGGCGTTGGATGGAGCTCCTAAAGGACTAGGATTTTGATGTCTAGTACCACCCAGACAAGGCGAACGTGGTGGCGAATGCCCTCAACTGTCAGCCACGATGCCTGGTGGTGCACATGATGATTCAGGAGTGAAAGATGCTCAAGGATGTGTCGGCATTTGACTTTGAGATTGGCTTGCAATCTTTTATTGTGCAGTTATCGAGCCTGTCGATTCAACCCTCTCTTATCGCAAGAGTGATTGAGGCTCAGCGAGTAGATGAGTTAGTGCAGAGTTATCAGGTAGAGGTAACATCTGAGAGTCAGTCATATTAGCAGATTAGTTTTGATGGTGGACTTTGCTTCAGAGGCCGATTATATGTCCCGGATAATCCTAAGTTGCATTAAGATCTTATGACCGAGGCACACTGATCGCAATTCTCTATCCACCCTCGCTCAATGAAGATGTATTGCAATTGAGGCGTCAGTATTTTTAAATGGAGATGAAGTGCTAGATTGCTAGTTTTATGGCAGAGTATGACACGTGCCAGCGTGTCAAGGCTGATCATCAGAGGTCCCTTGGTCTATTACAGTCATTGAGTGTCCCGATGTGGAAGTGGGAGCACATATCTACCGATTTTGTCATAGGTTTACCGAGGACACAACATAGTCATGACGCCATCTAGGTTGTCGTGGACCATTTAACGAAGTTATCACATTTTCTTGCGATTTATGAGATTCGGCATGCGAACTGGCTCGCCAAGCTTTTTGTTAATGAGATCATGAGATTGCACGGTGTTCCTGTCTCGATCATTTCAGACTGAGACCCGAAGTTCACATCTCAGTTTTAGGGGAGCTTTCATATAATGCATTCCATGTGTTTTTTAAAATTTTTGAATGAAAGTGCAATTATGATTTATGCATGCCATGACTATTAATATAGAATATATGTTTATTGTATGTATGACAACTCCTTTATGAAAGGATTTTTCATAATATATGTTATAACTAAATTAGTTCATGTATGTAGTAACGTGTAGTCTAAGTGTTTGACAAAATGTCTGAATGAGAAATTGTTTAATGAATTGTATTTAATAAGGGTGTTGAGATAGGGTTCTCAACTACCTTATCCATATTTGTAGTTTCCTTCATGTAATCTAAATTGCTACTACGTGATTTACGGGTGAAATGCATATGTAAAACAATATGTTCAATGTGTTTGATAAAATGCTTAAATGGGAATTTTATTTAAATTGATTGCTAAATGTTGTTATGAATATCACATGTATCCACATGCTGCATTTGAGTATGATAGGGACTACAATATAGTTCAGAAAATTGGTAACAATTCCTGATTAAGTGGCCGAATCAGTTTCGCCACATTGAATACGTTCGATAAACCCAAGCCGTATGGTGATTGTCAACAGTAGTTAGGCCACGTGGAGTGCTTACGCACTTCATGTCGATTAATTCAGTGTGCGATCGTACCAATCGAACTTGTCAAATAACCTGATTGGCCTATTGTGCATTTACCATGTATGGACACTGCTCCTTGAATCTAAGGTACCACTTAATAATGTATGGACACTACTACTTGAATCCGCTAAAACTCATGAGCAGGGCATGATGGTGTATGGGACACCGTGGTCAAGTTATTGACCTACACTGGGGTGACGAGCCTCCCCATATTAACCAGTGAGCAACCCAAACTCATGAGCCGAATATGGCAGTGTTTGGGACATCGTATTCGAGCTGTCGGCCTACGTTCAAGTGACGAGCCTCTTTTAGTGACTTTGAGTATAAACTAGGCCTACACTGAAGTGACGGGCCTCCCAGAGTGACCTTGAGTGTAAACTCTTGAACTTGCTAATCCATTATTTCATCAGGGGTGATTCCTTACAACTTGCCTACCGTGTGTGTTTTCTATGATAAACAACCCCTAGATGGATCCTTGTTTGGGTAAATGATAAAAAGAGAGGTACCTTAGCTTCCCGAATCTACTATATGAATAAGCTTAATCAATTACTTGGCTAACACGACCATGTACCACATTGCATGTGATTTGGCGAGGAAGCGCGCATTTAGGGAGTTTATCATGCACGATCATGAGATGAAGTCACTGAGGGAGTGCAGGTAAGGACATACATCATTCCTACATATCATTCCTATATTAACAATAATAATTAGGAAGCGATTGCTATATTGCTTTATCATTACTGCTTGATTGAATTGATAATATGTTAACCTTTTCCTTATAGTACCACTGAGTTAATCACTCACTCCCACTCTGGGATGTTATTTTAAAACACTAACTTGACTCTGATTTAGATGCAGGTTATGATGAGACTTACGTGACGAAGCCAGACTTCTTAGATGAGGAGGAGTTCTCCTACGTGCAACTTTCGAGTGGGTTTATGTAGACCTATAGCTATGTTGTCAGGATTACAGGTATATTAGATTAGTTAAACATTTACATTTTGATATTTTGTATATTTTGAAACAAAATTATGTATTTATTCAGCTCGATAGCATGTTCATACTCTGGAGGTTGTGAAACACATATATACTTTTTATATTTATCTCAGTCTTCCGTTTGCTTAATTATATTAACTCTAGAGTAAGATATATTATTTTAGTGTAATCCCACTCATGTTTTATGCACTAATATGGACAACCTTTAAACATCATTATCTATGTTGCATAAGTGATGCATTGGAACCGGGAGTTGAGCTTTGCTTGATCCTTAATTTATGGGGCATTACATCGAGAGAAGCTTTAATTCATCTAACATGTCTTCGAGTCATCGATAAAGTGTCCAAAATAATCCAGCGAGTTGCTCCATAATTCCTTAATAAATTCGATGCCATCGAGCAGTCTTCGATGTCATTGAGCACCTTTCTTGGAGTCATCGAATATGTCTTTATTTGATCAAGAAAACACCCAATATGTCCAACAACCAACTTGATTTTCCTTTATAAATTCGATGTCATCGAACAGTGGCTTCGATGTAATCGAACAATTCTCGATGGCACAGTCTTTGTGATTTTTGCGCTTGTTCTTTCAACTTCCTTCCTTATCCACTTGGTTTTCTTGGATCTTAGAGTTTTGAAACTTCAATCATGGTGTCCAAAGATCCCTTCTTTGCTTTGGCAATTCTTGAGCCCTAATTCCATGCTTTTAGCATTCTTTTCAATGCAAGCTCTTAAATTCACCTTGCAACATAAACACATGTAAAATATACCATTAAGCCATATTATTTTGCATAACCGAGAAATAAATGGGGGGATAATATATAGTATTTGACCCTTAACACAACTCCCAACTAGCATTTTGCTAGTCCCGAGCAAAATATGTGAAAAATAATCTTCAATCTTAGGTCAAAACTTTTTTTGAAGACAATCTTTTATTTACTCAAGTATGAATGGGTAGAGATAAGAGACAAAAGTGAGATTTGAAAACCCTAGAGCCAAATCACATAAGTAACCAATTAAGTAAGTTCTTTGTCAATCAAATCAGAGTATAAGTCTATATACCATATTTCAATGTGCTTAGTGAAAATAAACTAACTTTCCGTACGAATACTATCGTTTCATAATGTTATCCATGCTCATCACTTCAAGATTGGTTTGAACTCAAGTACTGATTCTAAACTCATCCCCTTCTCCTTCTTTTTCCTGTTTTTGATTTTATATCGATGGTCAATTTTTATCCATTCTTTTATTTTTGCATTCTTTTCCTTCTTTTTCATGACCTCTTTGTCGATCTCCTAATTTTTTTTTAAACTAGTTATTTTCTTCTTTTAAGGTGGATAAAATTCTCCAGACTCGATTCTCACCATCTATCAATGATTCACATACTAACAACTAGAAATTCTGGTACATCTTATAGAAGGCAATTTAAGCGTGTATGTTGTGATTTAGAATCATGATATTCAAACTACCTCTTAATCAATTGAACATAAGAACTTAGGTGGTAAGTTACTTAGATGATTAGACTTCAGCAATTCAAGATTCAATCTCTATCTTATCATACTCAAAGCATTCTTAAATATACAATTCATTGCTTCCTAAACAGATTTCAACTTGAAACATTGAAAATTTGAAAAAAATTTGCTCAAAACTGAGAAAACATTGATTAGGTTACCTAATCCCCCACACCCCCCACAAAAATTCTATATTATCTTTAATGTACAAGAAATAAGCAAGTAATGCAAAAGAGGCAACAAAAATAAAAGAGATGGTGTTGGAAAGATAGTACTTGGAAGAAGGAATTATGAAGCTTTTCTCCAGATCTCAGCATAAAATGGGTTAGCACAAAATGAAACTCAATAGAGTATAAGAAAACTATCCTAAATAGCAAAAAGAAAATTGTCTTTGTAACACCCTGAAAATCGGGGGTCGTGTAGAATCCCAACTCCCGAGTTCCAGACCATCACTTATGCAACAAATATGCTTATGATTCAATGTTGTCTGATTTAGTGCATTAATATGAGTGAGATTATGCAAAAACTGCAAGTCATACTCCAGATCTAGTGATAAAACGCAAGCGGAAGACTGAAGAATATATATATATATATCACTGTATGAAAAATAAAACAATCTCGAACTGTCTCCAAAGTATGAACGTATCTCTGAGTCACATATACATATACCAAACCCCAAAAAAATCAAAAGTCATGTGATAGTCCAGCTAGCAAAAATCCCGCTGATCCAGGCCACCTATGCGAAGCCGTCAAAAAACTGCATGTACGAGAACTCGTCCTGGTCCTCGTAGTAGTCTGGCTCCAGCTCCTGAATCGCCTCGCTATCTGTATCTAAGACAGAGTCTGGTAGGTGTTGCAAACACCGTCCCGTAATGTGGGAGTGAGTGATCAACTCAGTAGAATCATAGAGCAAAGGTTAGAATGTTATCAAATCAATCACACGATAATAGTAAAGCAAACAATCATACATTCCTAGATACTGTTGCTAATGCAAGTTTGAGATGTTGTAATGATGCATGCCCTCACCGACATACTCCCTCATGCGACACCATCTTACGTTCGCGGCATGCTTTCTTCCCTCAGTGCTCCACATCTTTCAGGCACATGCAGTGTGATATGGATATGATTACCAAGTTGTTATTAGTCCTTTCAAATAGAAGTATTGGGAAACTAAGGTACTTCCCTTATACCAATCCCAACACAGATCTTGTCTAGGGTCGTTACTCCTAGTAGTCTCATACGATAGTTTATTTTTAGGTCGCTGCAAGGACTGTCAGGGCTGTTGCTCGCACTCATTGCACCACTCCCCCATCACCTTATCAATACAGGCCTATTTGTACTCTTGTTGCTACGGAAGGGTCGTCGCCTCACGTATACTCAGAATACGCTTGAAGTCACTACAAAGGGCTCGTCACCAATCAGAGTAGGTCGACAGCTCGAATGTAGTGTCCTATACCACCATAATCGGATCACGAGTCTAAGGTGCTTACTGGTCACTACGGGGAGGTTTGTGGCCCCAGCGTAGGCCGACAGCTCGACCACGATGTCCCATACCACCATGCCTGGCTCATGAGTCTTAATGGATCAAGGTACCATGGTTATCAGGGTTTTTCACAGTAAGTTCAGTACCCTAGGTTCAAGCAGTTATGACCAATACAAGGTGAACATACAATGGTCAGTCGGGTTACTTGACGAGCTCGACTAGTACGAGCGCACCTCAAGCTGAACGATATGAAGTGCATAAGCACCTCGCATGGCCTAACCACTGCCGTCAACCCAAGCACGACTCAGGTTCGCCGACGCGTCCTTCATGACGAATAGAAGCTAACCACGAATTCAAATCTGTTACCGACTGCCTGGACTAGAATATAGCCCCAAGCATTTGTAATCTACCTCAGTGATCATATGAGAGTGACAGGAATGAAATATAGATAATCCAAGCATATTAACAACATGTTATAACATATAGCATAAGTAAATCAACCAAACACAAGCATTTCATATATATAAGGAAATCAATTCAATATAACAACATGGAGGAAGGCATATACATCATCATATTAGTAGAGAATCCATTTTCAAAACTAATCTACAACACCATGCACTCAATACTTACTAATATATACTCTTATACAAACACTTAGTCTACACACATTTGTCTACATAGCATATGTCGACCCAAAGTGTGCATTAGGGCGAATCTCTTCGCCAAACAAATCATACATGCCTAAATACTATAATAACACGACAAATACTTATGGCAATCATTTCAGTAAAATACAGACATATACAATATTTCCTATAAATACCTAAAATATCCTAAATCTCATATTCTCTGTACGTAATCAAAATGGAAAACAGACAGCATGTTCTACATGTCAAACAGCGTTCTTGTCAATAATCTACTATTAAATGACATTGAAAGCTTTGAAAACAGGTAACCTAAGCATCTAAAATCCTCACCTTTAATCGTAGAAGCGTATCGAATCAAATAGGAACTCTACACTTCGTCAATGTCGATATGACGACCTAATTCACAAGCTAAGTTAGCTACTTTGCTACTTGTATCGATGGAATCCCTAAAATAGGTTGAGGTTAGGTTCTCTTACCTAGAATGAAGTCAGAATCACCAGAAGAGTGATTAGAATACGGTGGCAAAGCACGTGTATTTGCAGGATCGAGTGACAGGAACCTTTCCTCACAACTCTCACAGAATCTCTCTCTTTTCTCTCTTCTCTTTTCTAGGGTTTGTACAAATTTGTATGGGAGGGATATGAGAGGGTTTAAGGTCCTTAAATAGGTTAGAAACTCACCTATTTAGACTTTAAACCAAGGTATACTTGGGTTATAGCCAAATCGGGTCTCTTCTAATCCAAAAGAATGTTTTTGGAGGTCCCCTGACTAAATGCAGTCGGACTTAAGCTCATGGATGTTGGATCCTGACCACATCAAGTTTTTAGTTAGATCGGGTTTTCAGATCGCACGTGGCGGACCAGTTTCAGTTCAGCGGTCGCTGAGATTCGATCGAGGATTTCAAGTACACTGACCTGAGTGGAAAATGTTCCCTGATCCGAGGGTGTATTTGGGTCAGATTTTGATGGTCTGAATGCTTATACTTAACCCGCAAGCGACATGTGCCAAATTTATTTAAATCACATTTAATTTATAAAGAATTTCACTCTTTCTCAGACTCCTTGCTCTAGGCTCAATGAATTAGCCTCAAAACATCAGTTGGGCTTGATTTTCGAAACGATTGTCAAGTCCAACTAAGCGATCATAATGGTCTGAGATTGTAGGCATCGGGCTTTCGATGCGTGGTCTAGACCCAATACAAAGTTTTAAAGGGTTCCTGAGAGCAAACAGGTTTAGAGTTTGATCCTAGATTTCAGGATGTTATAGTGTTAACGATTCCACAAGTTTTGGGTCTTACAGAACGTATTTAAAGTGATCAGTGCTAATTTCACAGCTAATCTAACATAGCGCTAGTTAACTTACGCTTAATTTCTAAAGGAATTAATCTTAAGTGATTTCTGATCGAGGTGGTACTCGGGTCTCTGTATGGATTTTTCTAAGACGTTACAGTCCTAAACATAAATAAAAGCAATAAACCTAACTATACCTCCGTTAGGATAAATGGTCAATCCTAGTACATAGGATCAGTCAGAGGTATGGTCATGTCCTCTGAATCGAATTTCTCAACAAATGACTTTAGCCGATGTCCATTCACTTTAAATGCATTTCCATTGTTGGCATTTGTTATCTCAACGGCCACATGAGTATAGACGTTTGTAACAGTAAAAGGGCCGAACTAATGAGATCAGAGCTTCCACGAAAAAAAATGTAACCGAGAATTATACAAAAGGACTTTTTAGTCAGTCAAGAATGATTTTCGAATGATGTTTTTATCATGAAACACCTTCATCTTGTCCTTGTAAATTCTCAACTTCTCATATGCATCATTCCGGATCTCCTTAAGTTCATTCAATTGTAGCTTGCGCAGCGAGCCAACGTTGTCCAAATCAAATTTTAGATTCTTAATAGTCCAATAGGCTTTATGTTCCAACTCCACAAGTAAGTGACAAGCTTTCCCATAGACAAGTCTAAAGGGAGACATTCCAATAGGAGTCTTAAATGAGGTACAGTAAGCCCATAGAGCTTCGATCAATTGGATTGACCAATCCTTGTGGCCAGGGTTAATCATTTTCTCTAAAATTTATTTAATCTTTCTATTGAAAATCTCAACTTTCCCACTAGTCTGTGGGTGGTACGGGTGCTCATCTTATGAGATATGTCATATTTCTTCATTAAATTTGTAAATGGCCTATTACAAAAATGTGAGCCTCCATCACTAATGATGGCCCGAGGTGTCCGAATCGAAAAAGAATATTCTCTTTTAAAAACTTAATAACCATCTAATGATCATTGTTCTGGCTCGGGATCACTTCGACCCTTTAGTGACATAGTCTAAGGCTAATAGAATGTATAAATTTCCATGAGATTGGGGGAATGGTCCCATGAAATCTATGCCCCAGCTATCAAATGCTTTAATTATGAGAACGGGGATCAAAGGCATCATATTTCAATGGGATAATGCTCCCAAAATTTGACAACGCTCACAAGCTTTACAAAACTCATGAGTGTCCTTGAACATAGTGGGCCAATAGAAGCAGCACTGCAGAATTTTGGCCGTGATCTTTTTGGTAAAAAAGTGACCACCACAAGCTTGAGTGTGATAGAAAGAGATGACACTTTGGTGTTCATTTTCTGGCACACATCTCCTTAAAATTTGATCTGGGCAATATTTGAATAAATATAGATTATCCCAGAAGAATTTGTGTACCTCGGTGAAAATTTTCTTCTTATCTTGTGCAATCCAATATGTCGGTGAGAAACTTGTGGCAAGATAATTGGCAATATCAGTGAGCCAAGGTAAATGAGTGACTTTAAACAATTGTTCGTTAGGGAACGTCTCGTTTATGGGTTCCATCTCAAGGGAATCAGGGAGGTCAAGCCTCGAAAGGTGGTCAACCACTATATTTTTTACTCATTTTTTATCTTTTATTTTCAAATCAAATTCTGAAAGTAGAAGGATCCATCTTATCTTAGCATCATTCTTTGAAAAAAGATACTTAAGCACCGTATGATTGGTATAGATAATGATCGTGGATCCGATTAAGTAAGATCTAAATTTTTTCAACGTGAATACCACGACCAAGAGTTCCTTTTTCGTAGTAGAGTAATTTACTTGGGCAGAATTTAAAGTCTTACTTGCATAATGTATAACATAGAGCTTATTTTCTTTTCTCTGGCCTAACACCACCCCAATAGCATAGTCAGATGCATCATACATAAGTTCAAAAGGAATATTCCAATCGAGTGGCTGTATAATGGGTGTGGTAGTCAACATGCCCTTGGGCTTAGAAAAAACTTCTTAACATTGCTCATTCCACTCATATAGAATATCCTTTTGAAGTAGATTGCATAAAGGATGACAAGTGTGACTAAAGTCATTTATGAATCTTTTGTAAAATTCAGCGCGTCCTAAGAAGAATCGCACATCTCGTATGCTTTTGGGTGAGGGTAGGGTAGAGATAAGAGCAATTTTAGCTTTATCTACCTCAATTCCCTTAGAAGAAATGATATGCCCAAGGACTATTCCCTTACGAACCATGAAATGACACTTCTCCCAATTGAGTACCAAATTCTTTTCTTCACATCTTTTCAGCACACACTTAAGATTTTCTAAGCAATCGTTGAAAGATGGACCAAAGACAGAGAATTCATCCATGAAGACCTCTAGATATTGCCCCACCATGTCAGAAAAAATACTCAACATGCATCACTGAAAAGTGGTTGGGGAATTACGTGGTCTGAATGACATATTTTGGTAAGTAAAGGTGTCAAAGGAACATGTGAACGTGGTCTTTTCCTGATCTTCAAGGGCTATCTCTATCTGGTGGTATCCCAAATACCCATCCAGGAAATAGTAGTGTGAGTGACTAGCTAGCCTTTCCAAGATTTGATCAATGAGGGGCAAAGGAAAGTGGTCATTCCTAGTGACCGTATTCAATTTTTTATAGTTGATACACATTCTCCAACCAGTAGTAACTCTGATTGTTGTGATTGTAGACTTCTTAGGAACTACCTAAGTTGGACTCACCCATTGGTTATCGGATATAGGGTATATGATACCCACATCCAATAGTTTAAGAACCTCAGCTTTAACCACTTCCTTCATGTTTGGATTTAATCTACGTTGTGGTTGCCGAGAGGTCTTCATATTATCCTCTAGATAAATGCGATGAGTACAAATCGAAGGGTCAATTCCCTTGAGGTCCACAATCGACCATCTAAGGGCTCTCGTGTGTTCAATGAGAGTAGAGATGAGCATACTCTCTTGTTCTTGCTCAAGGTGAGAAAAAATCACCACCGGGTATGTCTTACTTGACCTAAATTGACATTTTTCAAATCAAAGGGCAAAGGTTTTAGGTCAAGCTTCAGTGCCTTGAGGTTAGATGGTAGAGGCATGACATCTGTTTGGGGCAATTGTTCAAATTATGGCCTTCACCAGTGAACTTCAAGTACCGCATGATATCCAGCATGGTCCCTATCTCCCTAATCATATCATCATCATCAAAATCATGGGAGTAGGCCAGGCACATCTCTAGAGGGTCAGAGGATAAACTCAGAAGTGTTCTATCTTCCACGAAAGAATCAATCAGGTTAATATCATGGGAATCATCTTCATCCTCTAATTGTTTGCCTGTGTTGAAAAAGATATTCAACTCCAATGTCATATTTTTGAAAGACATACTCATTGCACCATTCATGCAATTAATGATTTTTTTTGAAGTGGTAAGGAATGGGGAACCAAGAGTAAAGGGAATTTGAGTGCTCATGTCCACGATCAGTTGAGTATCCAAGACAATAAAATCTACCAAATAGTAGAATTTATCAACCTGGACCAACACATCCTCAATTATTCTTCTTGGTACACGAACTGAGTGATCAGCAAGTTGTAACATGGTTTGGGTGGGTTTTAATTCACCTAGACCCAATTGCTCGTAGCTCGAGTAAAAGATCAGATTCACGCTTACTCCTAAGTTAAGAAGTGCATGCTCAATTCAGTAGTTCCCAATTATGCAAGCAATGGTTGGGCTACCAAGATCTTTGTACTTTTGTGGCACATCTTGTTTTAGGATGACACTAAATTTTTAAGTTAAAAAGATTTTATTTTAGATACTTTGCTTTCTTTTGGTCATACACAAGTCTTTCAGAAATTTAGCATATGAAGGTATTTGCTTAACGGCATCTAGTAGAGGAATATTGACCTTCACTTGCTTAAACACCTCTAGAATGTCTTGAGAGTTAGAGAAAGGTTTTGGTGCTATCAACCATTGGGGAAATGGGGCAATTGGCTTACCTTAAAGTTTCAGTTCTAATTCTTGTGGAGCAGTGTTAGGTCTCTAATCGATGTCCACTTCTAGGTCCTTAGGCTTTTTAGCCCTAACCGGAATAGTTTTGTCAATGGTCTTCCCACTCCTAAGAGTGGTCATAGATTTAGCTTTCTCTATCTGATTTGAAGAGCTTAAATCACTTATCTCATATTGTGGTTTGGGATTGGGGGGAGGTTGAGTAGGAAGCATCCCCTTTCCACCAATTGTTAAGTACGACTCTATCCTTTGAATAGACGTCACAAGCGTTCCCAATACTGATCTGATATCCTGGTTAAGTAGCTCTTGGTCTTGAATATGTTTTTGAATTAGATCCTCTTGAGGTTTCCCTTGAATTGAAATTTGATTAAGGAATCTGTAAGGCCCGTATCCTAGTCTGTACTGTTCCTTAGACTCTCGCAATCCTCCCCATCAAATTCCAGCAACCCACGACTTGTAGTCGATATTTGCGCGCGACCTTAAGTCGTATCCCATAAATCTAAGTCGACTCGACTCTAAACTTGTACCATTACAACCGCACCATTGCCGCGGTTCCACGTGTCTCACGCACCGATGCGATACCCAAGCCAGGAGTTGTGTGCCCACATATATTTTGAGGAAACGCCATGTGTTACGAATCCTGAGAGAATCTCTACCTACCTATCACATTAATCAATCAAGTACACATCCCATCACAACCCATACCTAGCCCATCGCTCTCTTACTAATAAGGCATGGCACCTATCCCTCTCTCACCCAAAAGTTAACACAACCCATACCTCTCATGTCATTCTTCTTACCAATAAGGCATGGCACCTATCCCTCTCTCACCCAAAAGTCAACACAACCCATACCTCTCATGTCATTCTTCTTACACACCCATCCCTCTCTCCTTACATCTCCCATCCTTCACTCCATCTCATTCCATTCTCTACCATTTTTCCTAGCAACCAAGAGAGAAAAAGACTAAGGAGAGAAAAGAGAAAGAACCTAACATCAAGGCCCACCTTCCTACCCCCCTCATCTCTCATCCTAGCCCTTCAATATCCATCATCCTCCATCAAAGCTGAAGCCAAGGAGCTTAGCATTCTAAGGAGCCTAGAAGATTAGCAATCGGTGGGTGTTTTGTATGAGTAGATTTATGTTTGATGATGGGCCAAGTGGGGCCTACTGATTGATGGTATAGATCTCACTTTGGACCCTAGGTGTGACTGATGGCCCACCATGATACATATGTTCATCCCATGATGGGGCCATTCTCCATGGACCCCATCATGATGTTTATTTTCCTAGTGTGAAAAGGTCATCTAGACCTTGTATTTTTTGGTGGAGAAAGAATCTTCACCATTGATTTTGATTGGTGGGCCCACATGTATTGGGACCCACTTGATGTATGTTTTGTAATGCATGGAAGGGAGGGCTCATAATGGCGAAGCCCTCCATCCCACGTTTCTCTCTCTCTCTCCTTCTCTCTCTCTCCTTTTCGTGTATGATGGTCCAGCTTGACGTATTTTATCCATGTCGTCCACCAAATGGGACGCACCCACTGTCCAGCCAGGGCCCACATTACAGCCACCTTGCTGCCCGTTTGAAGGAAAACCACAACTATCTGTTGATCTTTTAGTGGGGTGGCCCACATGCTTGGACCCCACTTATCCACGCTACCCATTCCCAGACAGACCTGAATGGAGGGATAATACAAATATCAGCTTGCTACAGCTGGTGGGCCACATGCGTGGACCCACCAGACGTTAATCTAGACCATCCGTCAACAAAGACGTTTAGGGATAGGACGATTCAAAAAAAAAATAAAATATATATATATATATATGATGTATGTGTTCGAGGCCCAATATGATGTACATGAGGCCCATTATGATTGTACAAGACCCATTGTGATGCATATGCGGCCCATGTATAAGCCCCATTGTGATATATATTTGGGCCATGTATGAGGCCCATTGTGATGTATTTGTGGACCTTGTTTGAGGCCCAATGTGAGGTATATATGGCCCTTGCATAAGGCTCGATGTGATGTATACGAGGCCCTTATATGAGGCCCAATTGTGATGAGTGATTCCACCATGATGTATGTGTCATATTCACACCGTTCATCCATTTCTCTAAGGTCATGGGCCCCATTGCCTTGAGAGACCCACCTGATTTATGGGCTATATGCCCACCATGGGGTTGCCTTGTGAGGACCATCATGATGTATGTGTTACATACATGATGTCCATCCATTTCCCTGATTTGTATAAGGGTAGTGGGCCCCATAGAGAGTTAGATTCAAATTCTAAGTGGACCACACACTAGGATACAATAGTGGTTAAATGTCCACCATTGAAATCGGGCCCATTGTTAAGCCCATTACCTTGGGAACAATGATGGTTAAATGTCCATGTTGTAATTGAAAGTGCCCTAGTTTGTCAATTAGCATGTTCGTTGAGTCAGCTAGAAGAAAGAGCCCCATAGGAAGATTGATCAAGCGTCAGCCTCAACTGGATGTGTGACCAGAACTCACCATAGGTAAATCTTAGCCTCACATCACATGTCCCAAACCACCAGGTAATTATAATCCTTAAAATTGAATAGATCACCCTAAGAGATTATGGTTAGAAAACTTTTTCCAAACTCAGAAAAATCTCTAAGTTTTCTAACTATATCGATTTATCGACAAGTGGTTCGACAAAATTGAACCTTATTGTCAATGTCCTCGAAGCTCACTTGATATTATCAAAATGAGGACATAAGTTGTCCAGCAACCACAAAGATATCTAGACGAAATTATCGATATATAGATAGAGGGTTCGATATCATCAAAATTTGAATCTCGAGTCCATCGAGGAGACTCGATAAAATCGACATCAGGTCTGTTGCGTCAAAAGTTCTAATAAGTCAAATCATATAGTCTTTGATATATCAAAGAGCTTCTTGATATCCTTGGAATTTAAATCTCGATGATATCAGAACCCCTTGTATGATATAAGATTTGGACACATTTATATCCAGTAAGGTTTTCAGGTTGTTTTTTTCTCGGATCGAGGGTCACTCTGAAATGGCCAAGCTATATGTCCTAAAGGGGGGGTGAATAGGACAATGTCAGATTTAAAATAAAAACAGAGAAATAGAAGAAAGAGAGATAGCTAAATAAAGAAATCAATTCACAATGCTGAATTAAAATGCAACCTCAAAATTCAAGTCTTGAGAGGTTGATACAAATGTCGTTCTAAAGACAACCTTACACCAAAAACCAGAGTTTATAGTAGGACAACCTTATTTCTAGAAAGGTTTTTGTATCAAAAACTCAAACCGAAGAGGAATAAATAAATAGCAAGAAACTGAAATAAATTACAGGAATTTAAATCTAAATTATTACAACATTCCCCACTGAGCTTGAAATGTAAATATTACAACATTCACATCCACACATACATCCCACAATTCTAAATGATCAAAGAAAAGAAAAAAATAAAGCACACATCCACAAAACACAGAGTTATAGTGGTTCGCCTGTGTGTACACCAACTGTTAAAAAACAGCCACACAGATTGGTACTCCAGTCCTAATATCCTCACACATGGGATATTAGCGTTCATTATCAAAATAGGTTTTCACAGGTTCACCCAAAACCTTCACAATTGTGTCTTTTAGAAAAGGGCTTACACAATTCAAAAGCCCCACTTCTGAGTTTTCTGGCTCCCCTCAGATAACCAACAAATTGAGAATTTTCTGGCTTAACCTGAAAAGAAACCAAAATGAAAGGAATTTACAATAAATGAAAAATCCTGGATTTCTCCTTTTATTCCAACCTGATAGAACCAATCGGAGTAGAAGATCGAATGTAGAAGTTCAAAGTCCAATACTCACTTTATAATAGTTCTAGGTTCTAGTTGATTTTAAATTAAACCAGTTGGGCTAGCTATATTTGATTTTGATTCCAAGAAGAAGGAATATCACAATTCCTCTTTTTAATTAAGATTGGAATGTAAAAATAAAATCAAAATAATAAAGCTAACAAAAGAGAATATAAATTATGCATAAAGTAAATTAAAATGAACACAAACTTATCTCAGAGTGATCCCTTGATTTTACTTGAATTGAGTTATAAAACTTTAAAATTTGTGCTCAATTTAAAGTTACAAAAATCACACCTTTGATTGGTCTTAAGGACACTACGACTGGACGTAGGAGAATGGATTTTTGAATTTTTTTAGCACAATCTGATAAAACCGTTTCATGACTAGTCATAGGGTGTCTACGACTAGTCGTAGGACCCAGAGTTTGGTTGATGGACTTTGAGTCGTAGAACCAAGACTCGTCGAAGGACGAGTCGACACTGTTCACACAACCGGTCGAACAGAGTCCAAAACTGGTCGTGGACGAATAGAAAATTCTGAAATATTGTAACAAACTTAGGACTGGTCTTGGAATCTCTTGGACTGGTCAAGATAGTGTTAGGACTAGTCGAACAAGGTTCAGGACTAGTCTTAGAATAGTCCAATTCCATGTAAAATGATTCAAATGAATTATGTATCCAAAGTGACCTATCCTAAGGATAATTTAAGGTCAATCTTACCTTGAAAGTGAGATATGAACTTCGAGACTTCATATCTACAGATGATAGATGACTTATGAATGTTGTGAAGCTTAAGATCTTTAAACTTGATGTAGCACTGAATATGAGATCTTCTATAGCTTGAATAACCATTCATCTTGTGTTGTACACTGGCTTTAGTCTTGAACAAGATCACTTCTACTATTGTAGCTTGTACTTACAGTCTTTTGTAGTAGCTTGTACTTGCATTTCTTGAAGTAATTGAAGTAGTTCTTCGTTCTTGACTTGAAGTAAAGTGAGCGGTGAAGCAATGTCTTGAACATTTATAATAATGAGCTACACAAGACATAGATTGAGGTTTTGACACCATAAAATTTAACAACTAAAGGAGCATAAAACCATAGCACTTACAATCTCCCTCTTTGTCACAAAACACTCAATAATAATATAACCAATATGAATGTAAAGAAATATGCACAGGTTATAAAAGAAAAAACCAATTACAACCTATTTAAAGAATCATGCACCAGTTGTCTTAAAGAATTATGCACCAGTTGCCATACACCAGATTGATTAACTAGCACCCCTCAAGATGAAGTAGGCAAAACACTTCACCTCCTTACTCCCCCCTGAGGCACTCCCCCTGAGTAGCACATACATCAAAAAAATGCACTACTACTCACAATCAATCTGAGTAACACATATATCCAAAAAAAATGCACTACTACCTACAATCAATCCATATCCAAAACCATAGAAATTCTCCCCCTTTTTGTCACAATATGACAAAAGAAGAAGAAAAATGGAACATGATAATAAACAAGAGTAATCAAGGAAGCAAGATATAAGCAAATAAAGTCCACGCAGCATGAACTAGTTCAAACTAAAGTCAATAAACCATAGTCAACAAACCAAATAAAGTTTACAACCTAACAAAAGTAAACTTAAGGTTATTATAGACCAAAAAGTTAATCATTCAATCAGATCCTGAAGAAGGATCAGGTATAAAAGGATCAAGTTGATGCATGCCCTTATTTAAGTGCCTAAGATACTTGCGCATATATTTGAACTGTAAGTCATGGGCAACATTCATGTTTTCTACCTTCTCCTCAAGTGTACGCAGACGCGCATCAAACTCAGATGGTTCATAATCAGGATCATTAGCAGAATCAGACTCAATTTCATCAAAAATATCATCCATGATTATGTCATTAGGAGGAAGATATCTACTTTTTCTTCATTCCTAACTCTAACTCCTTCACCACCATCCACTTGGCCAGGAGCCAATTCCAACTTCATTTTATTTATATTTGAGTTGTTAAAAATAAGATTATGGATAGGAGACTCTTTAATAGGCATAGTGACCAACATATGAGAAGCCAAAACAGTCATAAGATAAGCAAACGGTATATCACTATGACCTGGATGGAGACGAAACTGAATGATGGAATGACATATTAAAGATGGAGACAAACTTTAGTACCAGAGACGACAGAATGCAAACATGAACCATAAATGAAGTCAACTCTGTTTTATTACCAGACCATGGATACAGATTAGAAGTAAAAATTCTGTGGAGGACTCTATATCTGGGTAACAAAACTTTGAGGGGAGCGCATTCCCTTTATGAGTCCATTGCACATTTATGTTACAGAATGTTATGGAAAGCTGTCATTTTTCTGATTCAGAGGGTTTTTTAATTAGAATATGAATGGGGATACCCTCATCATTAACAAGTATTTCCATAAGGCCATATATTAGATGACGGTCTACATCAAAAGGGCCTTCTCTAGCATCAATTTTAAATGTTAAATTTTCAGTAGAAAAATCAAAGATGCATGCAAACATGGACTGTGCAATAGATTCGTATGTAGGCCCACCTCAATGTAAGATGTTATCCCATCCTACATCTTAGAGGAGTGAAAAGATACCAAATGGAGAAATGTGGTTAAGATCAACAACTCTTTCAACAATAACCTTGCACAAACACAAATACCGAACAAAAGATGGATCATCTTTGGGTGACTGAAGGTGGCGTTGAGTTATTGGAGCTGATCTAGACGATGATGGACTATGGGTTATTTTCTTTTTCCCTATAGCATCCATTGGCAACAGGAATACAAAGGATTAAGGAGATGCAAAAGATGAGAAATGAGTTTTCTCAAAATTAAAAATTTAAGAAGAAAGCCCCAAATAACCCAAAAAAGCTTGAAATCAAGCACTCTAATAAAGAGATTGAAGCAAATGGACCATGAATCTACAAGAAATACTAAAACAATAGACTAACCTTGACGAATCACACTGTAGGGTTCGACTAGTCGGGCGTCATCTTCTTAGAGAGAAAGTTAGAAATGAGGAAGATGAGATTTTTTCCAAATGTAAAATGACCCAACATGCTCCATGACCGGTCTTGGGCTGTCCTTGACCGGTCATACCAAGACTAGTCGAGTACACTCACGACTGGTCGAGTACCGACTAAAATATGCAATATTATCATAAAAAATTGAAATTTAAATACATAAATTCTTAAAAATATTTACACTATGATACAAATATGCATGATTAATCAATTTTGAATGCACATTCCAAGCTCTAATTTTAATTTATTGAACCTGCTTTTGTCGATTGATTTAGTAAAAATGTTAGCAAGTTGAGTCTCTGTTGGAATGTATTCCAAAGATATTATTTTTTCTTCCACTAAATCATAAATATAATGATACCTAATATCAATTTTCTTGGTACCTGAATGCTGGATTAGATTTTTTAAAATATTAATAGCACTGGAATTATCATAATGTAAAGCCATTGAATCCTGTGTAATTCCATAATCACTTAACATACGTTTCATTTAAACAAGCTGAGTACATGCATTTCCAGTTGCAATGTATTTAGCCTCAGCTGTAGAAAGTGATATAGAACTTTGTTTCTTGCTAAACTAAGAAACCAAGCAATTTCCAATATAAAAACAACCACCACTAGTTGATTTCCTGCCATCAATATTACCAGCCCAATCAGCATCAGTATACCCTACCCAAATTAACTGAACTTGCGACATATCATATAATCCGCTTAACAACAGTTAAATGTGACTCTTTAGGATTAGACTGATATCTAACGTAAATACTAACACTAAAAGCAATATCAGGTCTATTAGCAGTTAAATAAAGCAAACTGCCAATCATGCTACGATACAATTTAGGATCCATATCTTTACCTGTACAATCCTTTGAGAGTCTTAAATTTGTACTCATAGGAATATCAAAATTCTTATCATTCTCAAATCCAAACCTTTTAATCAAGTTTAGAATATATTTGGTCTGAGAAATAAAAATTTCATTCGGTTGTTCTTTTACTTGCAACCCTAGGAAATAATTTAATTCCCCAACCATGCTCATTTTGAACTTAGATTTCATTAAATCTGCAAACTCAACAATCATGTTAGTACAAGTTAATCCATAAATAATATCATCAACATAGATCTGAACCATTAACATATCATCGTTGTGTTTCTTAACAAAGAGCGTCTTATCAAAACTACCCATTTAAAAATTACGACTGAGTAAAAAATTAGTCAATTTCTCGTACCATGCCCTGGGACCTTGTTTTAGACCATAGTGAGCTTTTTTAAGATGGTATACATGATCAGTAAACTTAGGGTCTTCAAACCCTGCAAGTTGTTCAACATATACTTCTTCATGTAAATCGCCATTAAAAAAGGCACTCTCTACATCTATTTGATAAATTTTAAACTTTCTAAAGCATGCAATGGATATAAAAAGTCTGATTGATTCAAGATGAGCAACTGGTGCAAAAGTTTCATTGTAATTAATGCCTTCAATTTGAGTGCACCCTTGTACAACCAACCAGCCTTGCCTTTTTTTGAATTATATTACCAAATTCATCGGACTTATTTTTGAAAATCTACTCAGTACCAATGATATGTTTATCTTTAGGTCTAGGAACAAGATACCAGACATCATTTTGAATAAATTGCTTAAGTTCTTCCTACATAATAAATATCCAGTTTTCGTCAGAAAGAGCTTTTATGTTTACTGGTTCTATTTGGGATGTAAAGCACATATAATTACATGTCTTCTGATTGTCTACGAGTGCGTACTCTAGTGAGAGGGTTTCTAAAAATCTGAGTGGTTGGATGATTTTTAACAGTCCTCAATTCAGAATCAGTTTGATTTGATGAAGTATCTGGTTTGTTAATTAAAATAACTTCATCATAGTCTGAACTTGGGGCAGGTGTATTCAAGTGATCATCAATGACTACATTAATGGACTCTTGAATCACACCGGTCCTTTTGTTCAGTACGTGGTATGTGCGACTGTTTAAAGAGTATCCTAAAACTATCCCTTCATCACTCTTAGTATCAAACTTGCCCAAATTTTTTTGGTCACGTAAAATATAGCACTTTCTGCCAAAAACTTGAAAGTATTTGACAGTAGGCTTCTTATCAAACCACATTTCATAAGAAAATTTATTATTTAACTTACTTATATAAACTTGGTTAATAATATAGCAGGCGGTATTCACTACTTTAGCCCAAAGATTTCTAAGGAGCTTCATGCTATTCAACATTACGTTTCCCATTTCTTGAAGCGCTCTATTTTTCCTTTCCACAATTCCATTTTGTTATGGTGTTTTGGGTGTAGAGAATTCATGTAATATCCCCTAATCGTTACAGAATTTCTTAAAACTGCTATTCTTAAATTCAGATCCATGATCACTACGGATCTTACTGACTTGAGAACATTTTTCCGTTTGAATCCGTTTAATAACTCTTTTTACTTCATCAAGAGTTTCTGACTTATCCCTTAAGAAAGATACCCAAGTGAATCTGGTAAAATCATCTACTATTATCAAAATGTATTTCTTACTACCTCGACTTTCCATCCTAGTAGGTCCTATAAGATCCATATGGAGAAGCTCGAGTGGTCTTAATGTGGTATTGGAGTTCACTTTCTTGTGAGAGCTCCTTGATTTCCTGCCTATCTGGCATTCACCACATATTTTGTCTGCTTTCTATAATTTAGGTAGACCTCTCATTAATTCTCTTTTGCTCAATCTGTATAGATTACGATAGTGTACATGTCCAAGGAATTTATGCCACAATCTGTCTCATTGGTATGGACCATGTAACACTTTTGATTAAATGAGCTGGATTCACTAATTATATAGTAGTTTTCAGAAGTTCTGCGACCAGTTAAGATTATTGAACCCTTATTATTTAAAATTTCACAACCTTGGTTAGAATTTTTTACACTATGATTGTTATCACATATTTGAGATATGCTTAACAGGTTGTGTTTTAAACCTTCAACATATAAAATATTTTTAAACAAAGGGAGGTTATAGAGTTGAACCATACCTTGGCCAATAATCTTGCAATTGTTACCATCACCGAATGTGACTGAACCATCAATCATATCTTTGAGATCGGTGAATAATCCTTTATCACCAGTAATATGCCTTTAACATCCACTGTCTAGGTACCACTTTGAATGGTTTGTAGCTTTGAAAGCAGTGTGGGAAACCAAACAAGAAACCTTAGGAACCCATTTCATAACAGTTTTGGGTTTGGGAGTATAGTGAGTCTTCTTTTGATTGTAGTTATTGTTAGAGTGACCCACTGAGTTAGATTTTAAGAGCTCCTGAAGAAGATCAACTATTTTCTCAGCTAAAGGGTTTTGGCTCTGATGTTTATAGCTGATATAATCGTTTTTCAATTTTTGAAAATTTTTAGCATTTTTAGAAAAATCTTGAATAGTACTTTTCCCTTTTGAGTTCAAAGTCTCTCCTTTTACAAACTTAGGAGGCGTATTCTAATGTTTAAGAGGAACATTTTTCTCGTAACCCAAACCAGATATATCGCCACATTTCCTTGATCCAGATAAAAGTTTTTCTAACTTTGGATCTCCTTGAGCATACTTTCATGTATCCTTTAAACTTAAAAGAGAAGAGACTTCAAGTTTAAGTTTTTCATTTTCAGATTTTAGATTTTCAATCTGGGAGGTTTTGAATTCCAAATCGCATTTGTATTTTTCAAAAAAATCTAAAATATTGGATTTTTCTAAAATAAGGGATTCAAAATTTTCTTTACGTTTTAAAAATTTTTCTTTTTGAAGTTTAAGTTTCACAGCAATTTTACAACTTTCCTTGTATAGGGCATTGTAAGCATCTTGAAAATCATCTTCATTTTCACATTCACTATTCTAATTTTCTTCACTTGTTGAATCATTATCTGAAAATGTGAATTTGGCTAGAGTCATAAGGGCTTTAACTTCATTGCCTAACTCGGTTTCAAAATCTTCTAAATCAGAAGAGGCTTCAGAATCAGAGGATTCATCCCAAGTAGCCAACATGCTCTTCTTTTTGGGTTTGTCCTTTTTAGAACACTTGTTTGCTAAATGTCCATATTCTTGGCAGTTGTAACATTAACTATCTTTTAAAGATTTTCAAGTCTTAGAATTAGATTTAGATCTTTTCTTATCATTAGCTTTTTGAAAATCAACCCTCTTTTTGCTTTTGAAAATTTTGTAAAATTTTTTTGCTAAAAGGCCATATCGTCTTCAGAATTTTCTAAATCAGAATTATTTTCTTGAGAAACATCTTTAGAAGATTTAAGGGAAATAGATTTTCCTTTAGGAGCTTTAAAATTTAACTCGTAGGTTTGTAAAGACCCAACTAATTCTTCTATCCTCATAGTATCCATATCATGAAGTTCTTGGATCACAATTACCTTAGAATTGAACCGTTCAGGAAGTGAGCGTAATATTTTTGCACACACTTTACTTTCTGGGATTTTATCTCCAATAACCCACATAAATTTCACAATGTCATTTAATCTAGTATAGAAGTCCATAAACATTTTATTTTCAACCATATGTATTTCCTCAAATTTGGTTGTGAGATTTTGGACTTTAGATTTCTTAACAATTGATGTACCCACGTGTGTCATTTCTAAAATATCCCAAGCTTACTTTGCAGAATCACAGGATATAATTCTTTTAAATTCATCCGGTGATAGTGCGCAAATGATTGCATTTAGTGCTTTAACATTTACACTACTCTCACTTTTCTGAAGTGTGGTTCATGAGAAATAAGGTGTTACTCTCATTGATTTTGAACCATCGATCCCAATTACTTCAGTGGTAGGAGGGGTCCATTCATTCACTATGGCTAGCGACACACTTTCATCCATGGATTTAAGGAAGATCCTCATCCTGGCTTTCCAATAAGCATAATTAGTGCCATCGAAAGGTGGAGTCCTAGTGACTGAAAGGCTATCAAAATTTGACATCTTAAATATAGCTTAGATCAATTAGCTCAAGAAACAAATCCAAATAAAAAGAATTAAAAAGAGCTATTAGGCTCTGATACCACTTAAAATGACCAAGCTATATGACCTAGAGGGGGGGGGGGGGGGGTGAATAGGACAATACCAAATTTAAAATAAAAACAGCGGAATAAAAGAAAGAGAGATAGCTAAATAAAGAAATCAATTCACAATGCTAAATTAAAATGCAACCTCAAAATTCAAGTCTTGAGAGGTTGATATAAATGTTGTTTTAAGGACAACCTTACACCAAAAACCAGAGTTTATGGTAGGACAACCTTATTTCTAGAAAGGTCTTTGTATCAAAAATTCAAACCAAGGAGGAATAAATAAATAGCAAGGAACTGAACAAAATTGCAGAAATTTAAATCTAAATTATTACAACATTCCCCACTGAGCTTGAAATGTAAATATTATAACATTCACATCCACACATACATCCCACAATTATGAATGATCAAAGAAAGTAAAAAGAATAAAGTACACATCCACAAAACATAGAGAGTTATAGTGGTTCGCCTATGTGTACACCAACTGTTAAAAAAATAGCCACACAGATTGCTACTCCAGTCCTAATATCCTCACACAGGGGATATTAGCGTTCACTATCAAAATAGGTTTTCACAGGTTCACCCAAAACCTTCACAATTATGTCTTTTAGAAAAGGGCTTACACAATTCAAAAACCCCACTTCTGATTTTTCTAGTTCTCCTCAGATAACCAACAAATTGAGATTTTTCTGGCTTAACCTCAAAAGAAACCAAAATGAAAGGAATTTACGATAAATGAAAAATACCTGAATTTCTCCTTTTGTTCCGGCCTGGTAGAACCAACCAGAGTAGAAGATCAAATGTAGAAGTTCAAAGTCCAATACTCACTTTATAATGGTTTTAGGTTCTAATTGATTTTAAATTAAACTAGTTGGGCTAACTATATTTGATTTTGATTCCAAGAAGAAGGAATATCACAATTCCTCTTTTCAATTAAGATTGGAATGTAGAAACAAAATCAAAATAATAAAGCTAACAAAAGAGAATATAAATTATGCACAAAGTAGCTTAAAATGAATACAAACTTATCTCAGAGTGATCCCTTAATTTTACTTGAATTGAGTTTTCAAACTCTAAAATTCGTGCTCAATTTATAGTTACAGAAATCGCACCTTCAACTGGTCTTAAGGACACTATGACTGGTCGTAGGAGAACGGATTTTTAATTTTTTTAGCACGATCAGATAAAATCGTTCCACGACTGGTCATAGAATTCCCACGACTGGTCATAGAATTCCCACGACTGGTCGAAGGACCCAGAGTTTGGCTGCTGGACTTTGATTCATAAAACCAGGACTCGTCGAAGGACGAGTCGACAATGTTCACATGACTGGTCGAACAGAGTCTAGGATTGGTCGTGAACGAACAAAAAATTTTAAAAAATTGCAACAAACTTAGGACTGGTTGAGACAGTGCTAGGATTAGTCGAACAAGGTTCAGGACTAGTCTTAGAGTAGTCCAATTTCGTGTAAAATGATTCAAATGAATTATGTATCCAAAGTGACCTATCCTAAGGACAATCTAAGGTTAATCTTACCTTGAAAGTGAGATATGAACTTCGAGACTTCATATCTACAGATGAGAGATGACTTATGAAGGTTATGAAGCTTGAGATCTTTAAACTTGATGTAGCACTAAATATGAGATCTTCTATAGCTTGAATAACCATTCATCTTGTGTTGTACACTGGCTTTAGTCTTGAATAAGATCACTTCTACTATTTTAGCTTGTACTTGCAGTCTTCTGTAGTAGCTTGTACTCGCATTTCTTAAAGTAATTGAAGTAGTTCTTCGTTCTTGACTTAAAGCAAAGCGAGTGGTGAAGCAATGTCTTGAACATTTATAACAATGAGCTACACAAGACATAGATTGAGGTTTTAACACCACAAAATTTGACAACCAAAGGAGCATAAAACCATAGCGCCTACACACTCGATAAAATCGATATTCAAATATTGATCTTATCGAGGCATGGTCAATGTTATCGAAGATGGATGCAAACTGTCCAGCAAGCTTATAGGAAAATTCGTTGGAATTATCGATGAAATTGACACTGACCACGATAACATCCATATTCTAATTCCGATGATATCGAGTGATGCTCGATCATATCTTTTTCATGAAAATCTTCAAAGGCAAGTCTCCCACATTTTTAAATGTTGAGGAATAGAACCTCGTATCAATGAAATCGGAGTTCGAAATCTGATGACATTGACGCATGTTCGATTTCCTCGACTAGCTACCAAAAGGCTTTAAAAGTGTTTGACATTTGAGTTCGTGTCATCGAGCGGCAAGTCAATGCTATCGAGAGTATATGCTCGATGATATCGACCCTTCTTGATGATATTGAACTCTGTCAAAAATGTGATCATTTTATATCCGTTGAAACCTTTTTGTCTATTTAATGAGAGCTTTCCCTTGGTTGTTGGATAGAGAAAAGAGAGAGTGCTTTTGTGTGTTTAACCCTATATCATATACCCTATGCCTTTTTCTCTCATGAGAGTTCATCCTCCAATCCACCCTCATCATTTACATTCAACAGAGTGGATTGGAGAATGAACTTCTGCATTAAAGGATCCTACAGCTACCACCTTAATGGCAAATCATTAAACTGGGATTCCTTGAATATGTAGATGATTGAAATCGCTCTATTTCCCTTATAGGAAAACATTTATTAGAGTAGAATTCTATCATAACCTTGACCCAACCTGTCGCCATGTATTGGTACATCTTCTATATTTCAGATCAAGAAAGTTGAAGATTCTTCATCATCAAAGGAGGAGATCTTCATCAACGCGCTGAATGAGGCTCATCTACTTATCCGTAAGTCATTAGAGTCCAGAGGACCCGTGAGACCATTCATTTTGTAGGATTAGGTCCAAGGTGTTTCTCACCCCTTGCAAGTCCTCTTGAGAGGCCTCCGGCGGGAGTATACGTGGCGGTACTTTGAGAGGACCCTTGCTCTGTGGAGAACATAAACTAGTTAGAGGTGAACCTGTTTAAAACCTCTGGTTAGAGGTGAACCTATTGTGAAACCTCCGTTAGGTTCCTTGTGTGGATCCTTGGCTAGTGGAGCCTAAAAGTCGGGTGTTATGTGTTGACCCTTGATCATGGGAGCATAAACAGTGTTGTGTAGACACATTATGTCAACGTAAGTGTAGGTTGTACTGGTTAGAGGTGAACATGTTGTGAAACCTCCTTTAGTGAGATCCGATACACTCAAGGGTTGAGTGCGTCCGTCGGAAGTAGAGTAGACAAGTAGTCGAACCACTATAAAAATGACTGTGTTTGAGATTGATATTGTCTTCCAATGCTTATGTGATTTCCTTAAATACTTTCATATTTGATCAAATCACATACAATCACAACCATCATAAACTGTGTTTGCATCTTGTTTATTCTTCAATTAAGTTTATGATTGGATCCTCTATTTGGCTGAGAAGCCATTAGAGTTACTCTGATGAAAATCCTAGTGCATGCATATCTACTCAGGATTAGAGTGATAGGTTTTTAAATAACCATAAAATATTAAAAAGTCCTATTCACCCCCCTCTAGGACATATTGACATATTTTCACTTCAACTAAAGCGATCATTACCGTAATTTCAATTGGTATTAGAGCGGGCCTCTCTTAAGGGCTTCACTGCCTAGAGAGTGATCTTAACTAAAGTTGAAATCATGACCAAAAAGGTCTCAGAGGGTGTGATGGATCGAAACAATTGCCTAGTAATTCATACTACTCTGAAAGTTGGCAATAGTTCAAAATGGTACCTTGACAGTGGATGCTCCAGAAACATGACTGGTGATCAAACTGATTATTATGAGTATTCAGACAATGATGGAGGATCAGTCACATTTGGAGATGGTGGCTCTGCTAGAATTATTGGACAAGGAACGATCGATGTACCAAGTCTTCTAAAAATCAAACATGTTCTTTGTGTAGAAGGTCTAAAACATAATCTCCTTAGTATCTCTCAAATCTTTGACAAAGAATATTTGGTCACTTTCTCAAAAGATGTGTGCAGGATCTTAGATCATACAAGAAAATCTCTCATAAAAGGTTTACGCACTAGTGATAACTGTTACGTTATTAAAAGTACAAGTGAGAGTGTGATATCAAAGTGTAATATGGCTATAAAGAGTGAATCTAAATTATAGCACCAAAGGTTGGAACATGTTCACTATCGAAATTTAGATAAGCTTAGTTCAAAACATCTAGTTAGAGGACTTCCCAAGATGAGAAAAGAAGAAAAAGTTATCTGTGGAGAATGTCTAAAAGGAAAATAGATAAAAGTCGTCACAAAAAAATAACCACCATAGCAACAACAAAACCTTTGGATTTGCTGCATATGGACCTAGGTGGCCCAACCAAAGTGAAAAGTCATGGCAAGAAAAAATACTTCCTGGTGGTAGTAGACGACTACACCAAATTTACCTGGGTCGCATTTCTTCAAGAGAAATCAGATGCCTTTGATGAATTTGTAATTTTGGCAAACCGACTTCAAAATGAAAAAAGGATATTGCATGAATCGCATTAGAAGTGATTATGGTGGGGAATTTGAAAATGAGCGATTTAAAAAATATTGTGATGAGAATGGAATTCATCATGAATTCTCAACCCCAAAAACCCCATAGCAAAATGGAGTCGTTGAAAGGAAAAATCGAGTATTATAGGAAATGGGGTTAGTTATGCTGAATGAAAAAGATATGGTAAAAAGTTTCTAGGAGGAAGCCGTCAATACTGCTTGCTACATCATAAATAGAGTATATCTTAGAGCAAATTTGAACAAAACTGCATACGAACTATGGTACAGAAAATAACCTAGTGGGAAATACTTTCGTGTCTTTGGAAGTAAATGTTATATCTTGAGAGACAGAGATCACCTAGGGAAATTTGAGTTTAAAAGTGATGAAGGTATCTTTCTAGGATATGCCTTGAATAGTCGAGCTTATAGAGTGTACAACCTAAGGACTCTCACTATTCAAGAATCAGTCAATGTGGTAATCGATGACCAATCACACTAAGAAGATGGTCCTGTGAATGAAATAGAAGATGATGTAGATTCATGCATTCTAGATAAATCAGATAACAAATCTCCATCATCAGATAAACCACAACCATCATCTAACATACCCATCATTAAGGATCACCCTCGAGAGCAAATTATTGAAAATCCTAATGACGGTGTGAGAACTCAACGATAGATAAAAAAATATCTATAGTCATTTCAGCTTTACCTCTAAGATTGAACCCAAGAATATTGTGGAGGCTCTTCCAGATGAACACTGGATAAATGTTATGTAAGAAGAACTTTAACAATTCTAGAGAAATGAGGTATGGCAATTAGTTTATAGACCACTCAATACAAATTTCATTGGGACTAAATGGGTCTTCAAGAATAAATCCAATGAATCTGAAAATGTGATCAGTAACAAAGCAAGGCTAGTAGCTCAAGGATATTAACAGATAGAAGGCATTGATTTTGATGAGACATTTGCTCCCGTAGCTCGTCTTGAGTCTATTAGAATACTTATGTCTATTACATGTGCATTAAAGTTTAAACTATTTCAAATGGACGTAAAGAGTGCGTTTCTTAACAGGGATCTTGCTAAAGAGGTTTATATAGAACAACCTAAGGGATTTTCATATTCTAAGCATCCCCATCATGTTTCTGAACAAAGCTCTCTATAGTCTCAAACAAGCACCACGTGCCTAGTATGAATGATTGACAAAATTTCTTTTCGACCATAAATTCTGCAGAGGTAGTGTAGATAAAATACTATTTACTCAAACAAAAAAGGACTCATTGCTTATTGCACAGATCTATGTGGATAACATAGTCTTTGGTTCAACATGTGAAGATACTGCATACAAATTTATCGACCTCATGTGATCAGAATTTGAAATGAGGATGGTTGGTGAATTAAATTCTTTTTAGGATTACAAGTCAAGCAGCTAAATGATGGAATCTTCATTTGTCAACCCAAATATGCAAATGACTTGGTGAAAATATTTGGGCTCGAGTCTGGTCGCATGTATCATACTCTTATAAGCACCACACTCAAACTCTCTAAAGATGTTAATGAAAAAAGTGTGGATTAACATCTCTATCAGAGTATGATAGGAAGCCTACTATATCTCACAGCCAGTCATCTAGATATATCCTTTAGTGTGGGAGTGTGTGCTCAGTATCAAGCAGATCCTAAGGAATCCCACCTAATAGCTGTTAAGAGAATCATCAAATACATAGCAGGAACTACCTCTTTCAGGCTTTGGTATCCATTTGAAACATCTACCATCATTGTCGGATACTCTGACGCTGATTGGGCTGGAAATTTGGAAGATCGAAAATTGACAAGTGGAGGATGTTTTTACATTGACAATTGTCTGGTCTCCTAGCAAAGTAAGAAGAAAAATTCAATATCATAGTCCACTGCTGAGGCTGAATATATTGCTACAGGTAGTTTCTGTGCATAGCTTCTTTGGATGAAATAAATGTTGTTGGATTATGGAATTAAGCAACCCACAATGACTCTTTTCTGTGATAACACAAGTGCTATCAACATTTCAAAGAATCCGGTTCAACATTCTCAGACTAAGCATATTGACAATTGTCATCATTTTATCCAGGAACTTGTTGAAGATAAGATTATTATGTTGGATTATGTATCTACTGAAAAGTAACTTACCAATATCCTGACAAAACCTCTTGATACAAACAGGTTCAGTGATCTTCAAAAGTCAATTGGTGTATGTACTCATTGATGATATCTCAAGAAAAATGATCTACACAGGTAAATCTTCAATCTAAGATATTCATGGTTAATTGTCCAGAACAAATCAAAACCTCATAAATTAACCATGCTGGCCTTGGGAACAAAAATGTAAAATCCTCACATATCCAGACGGTTTCGATATCATCGAATTTTAAATATCGATGATATCAATATTCACCATCGATGAAATCGAAGGATCTCGGGAATGTAGTGTTATAACCACCGGTCCTTCCCAACAATTGGACTGCCTCAGTTTCCACTAGATATTTGCATCTTCCCAACAGTCATCAGCACAGTCTTTGATGTTATTATGAGCATAATTTCGATGCCATCGATGAGGATTCGATATCATCGACGACTCTGCTATAATAGAGAAGCGTGCATTCGATTACAATCCACCATTCCTTCTCTTCTCTGGTTGTCTTCTCGTACCTTTACTTTGTTTTGGACTCCTCTCATCAACAAATCATGGTCAAAGGCAAAGGAAAGTCTCTTCCTCAACCTTTAAAATCAATGAACAAGCAACCTGAATCTAGCCAGTATCATCTCATTCCTATGGAAAGAAGTCCAGCCACTGTCGTTGAACGTCTGGTCTTGAATAGTGTCATTGAGACCTTTGGCGTGATCTTCTCTTGGAAGTGATAGGATGGCAAAACATCTTGAATCTTGGTGGATCTTATCAACTAGATTTGATTCATGGATTCTTCAATAGCTGTAATACCATTCGAGATGATCCTCCTTGTATTCGAATCGAATATGCGCATCATTCAAAGCTCATCACTCCCATCACACTTGCACGGATTCTAAATCTTGAAGTCACTTGAATCCTAGTGACAAATCGAAATCTAAATGGTTTGGGTGTTTAGAAGGACATAACCCGTGCATTGTGTCATAGCACCACTGTCCCCCGGAATGATGATAATACACTTCACATCAATCTTGGACCCTTGTTCAAAATTCTTCATAACATTCTAGGGTCTAATGTATACCCATGTGATGTAAAGGGTTATCACCTTCCTCCCTTTATTGTAAGTTTTCTTTATGATGTGTATCAAGAAATCCAAGTGTGCCTTCCAACTCTCCTTCTTAAGCAACTCATTCATATCATTCGAGGTGATCATCGGGATACACTCCCTTTTCCTACACTAATATGTAAACTCGCTCATTATGTGGGCCTCCCTGCCACATCTGACGTTGTTCATCCAGAAGCATGGTTCGATAGTGATGCAGTCCAAGAGGCTCAATAATTGTGTCTCACTTCATCTCTTCCTGAGAATAGTCCTCCCATGCAGTCGACTAACCAACATGCTCAACCCTCGTATCCTCCTACACCTTGGGGATCCAATTGGACATCACTACTCAGTCCAGAGTCTATCACAAATCGCCAGGCTCATCACTTAGAACGTCACCTACTTAACAGGATGGCTGGTATGGAGGAAAGTCTTTACAACTGTGAAAGGCGCCTCACCTTGATTGAAGAAAAAGTAGACGTCTTCCAGCAAACAAGCTAGCAAGTAGTGGACCTGCTCACACATGGCAACCTTCATGGACGATAGGTGCTAACTGAGAAGTACAATGTTGCTGCAAGTCTACAAAACATTTCTCTTTTGGTTGTGCTCATATTTGAGCCAACTTGGATGGTTTTGTTGTTTTAAACTGAATGGGATGAATGTTATACTCCTGCCAATCTTGGGCAGTATATATTTTGGATGCTTTTGGTAATGACTATTTATATGTCATATATCTTTACTGCCATTTTGATTTGGTTTGCTTACTAGTCGGCTTTGGATGCTGCTATCATATGTGAATCTTGTCTCCTGCTTTCTCTGGTTTATCTCTATTGTGGTCTGTGATGCTTCATCTTTATACTCATACTATTCGTCATCACCGCTTAGCTTGTTTTTACACTAATATGTTTTCATAAGATGATCTTTCATATCTATTGTGCTTCTGCTCCCTGAATTTTGGTTCTCCCATATTCTCTAACTTCAGTCAATATCACATGTTATGTTATCCTTTATCAATGACTGACAAAAAGGAGAAAAATAAACACACCCTGAAGGATAAGTGTGTGTATCTGTTTGTGATCTGTAGTGCAGGTGTTAGGGGAAGCAGCTGCAAGAAGATAGGGGGAGCAGCTAAAAGGAGACAGGGGGAGATTGTTGTTAAGGAGAGCAGCTACTGAATCTGTGTATGTGCAAACTAGATAAACTTTGTAAAATTGTGTAAAGTTCATCTACACACAATTTAGGGTGCTATCTAGAAGTTCTTCTAAGGTGTTTTGGTGTTTTGTCATGTAATTGACAAAGGGGGAGATTGAAAGTGCCTTAGTTTGTCAATTAGCGTGTCCGTTGATTCAGCTAGATGAAAGAGCCCCATAGAAAGATTGATCAAGCGTCTGCCTCAACTGGATGTGTGACTAGAACTCACCACAGGTAAATCTTAGCCTCACATTTCATGTCCCAAAACACTAGGTAATTAAAATCCTTAAAATTGGATAGATCACCCTAAGGGATTATTGTAACACGCTGAAAATTGGGGGTCGAGCGGAAGCTCTACTCTTGAGTTCCAGCACATTACTTATGCAATATAGATAATGATGTTTGGATGTTGTCCATATTATTGCATTAAAAATGAGTGGGATTATACTAAAACAGCATATCATACTTTAAAGATAATTAAGTTAAGCATGCGGAAGCTTGAGATAAGTATATAATGTATAAGAGTGTTTCTAAATCCCTAGAATATGAGTATGTTACCAGGCTAAATATATACATGTGTTGATCCACACTATACAAAATATAAAAAAATATAACTGTCCAACTAATTCATATAATCCCTGTAATCTCGTCAAATCAGAACAAGGTCTATGAAAACCTACCTGATAGCTGAGCATAGGAGAATTCTTCCTCCTCGTTCATGAAGTCCATTTCAGCTGGATAGACTCCGCCACCTTCATTTACAATAGAGTCTGGTTAGTGTTTTAAAACACCATCCTAGGTGAAAATGAGTAGCTAATTCAGTAGAATTATAAAGCAAAGGTTAGCATGTTATCAATTCAGTCAAGCAGTAATGATAAAGCAATACATCAAACAGTCCTAACTACTCTTATTAATGTAGGGGTGATATGCTATAATGATGCATACCCTCGCCTACACTCCCTCAGTGACTTCATCTCATGGTCACGCATGGAACACTCCTGCTGTGCTTAACTCCAACGCCAAAGGCACATGTAATATGGTGCATGTGCGTGTTACTCAAGTTCTTAATTAGACCTATTCAACAGCGGGTTTGGAAAGCTAATGTACCTCCCTTTATATCATTTACCCAAACAATGATCCATCTAAGGTCATCAATCGTAATTAATCACATATGATAGGTAAATTCGAGAGTTTACACTCTAGGTCACCACGAGAGGCTCGTCACCGTCAGCATAGGCATATTTTATACTCGAAGTCACTCCACTAACGCCTTACCAACTGACAGTCTATTTTCAAAGGCTCATTACCAACCCGATTGGGGACCACAGCCAGGCTACGCCAGTGTAGGCCAACAACTTGAATACAGTGTCCCATACAACCGTATTCGACTCACGAGTTTAGGTTGCTCACTGGTCACTATGGGGAGGCTCGTTCCCCCAGAGTAGGCTGACAGCTCGACCACGATGTCTCATACCACCATGTCTGACTCATGAGTCTTAGTGGATCATGGTACTAGAGTTGCACAGGTTTTACATTGGTAAGTGGTACCTTAGATTCAAGAAGTGGCGTTCATACATGGTAAACACACAATAGGCCAATAAGTTTATTAGACAAGTTTGACTGGTACATGCAACGCTGAATTAATTGACATGGTACCACTGTCGACAATCATCGTATGACTCAGATTCACCGAATGCATCAAGTGTGGTGAGACTAATTCAGCCACTTAAATAGGAATTGTTACTATTTGCATGGACTACATAGTAGTCCCAATCATACTCAAATGTAGCATGTGGAGACATGTGATAATCATATAGGCATTTAACAAATAATTCAAATATAAATCTTATTTGAGTATTTTAATAAACACATTGAACATGTTATTATACATATGCATTTCATTCATAGATCATGTAGTAGTAATTTAGATTACATGAAGGAAACTATAAATATTGATAAGGTAATTGAGAATCCTATCTCAACACCCTTACTAAAATACATTCCATTAAGCAATTTCTCATTCAGTCATTTTACCAAACACTTAGACTACACATTACTTTATACATAGACTACATTAGTTACTGCATATATTATGGTAAATCCTTTCACAAGGGGATTGTCATGCATACAAAAACATGAATCCAAGATTAATAGCTATGACAAGCACAAATCAGGATTTCACACTCATTCAAATAATTTATCGAACACTTAGGCTACATAATACCACATACATGAACTAATCTAGTTATGGCATATATTATGATAAATCCTTTCATAAAGGAATTGTCACACATACAACGAACATGTATTCTAGGTTAATAGGCATGGCCAAAATAAATCATAATTTCACTTTCATTCAAACATTTCAACAAACACATAGAATGCACTTTATATCTACATAGTACACATACATGTATAGTTTATCAAATGCATAATAACTAAGATCATATGGCAGCAATCAAGTCAGATATAAATCATTACTAACATTGAAAACCTTGAAAACCATAACTTAAGCATTTATAGTCTACGCCTTTCATTGGTTTGCTCGTTACGAACTCGATTCGTACACTACATCACCATCTATAGCATAACGGCTACCTAAATCATGAAATAAGTTAGCTATTTCACTAGTTTTTCTATTTGGATTCCTAAAACAAGATTAGGTTAGGATTTCTTACCTAAATCAAAGTTGTATTCGATGATGTAGCTAAATATAGAGGCGATTCAACACGTGGAGTAGAAGGAAGGAACTACGGCAACAACTCTAAGGACCTTCCTTTGATCTTCACTCCTTTCTCTCCTTTTCTCTCTTCTCTCTCTTAGGATTTGGAAAAAATTGTATTGAATAGAAATGGGGTGGGTTTAGGCCCTTATATAAGCCCAGAACTGATGGGAATGGCCCCAGGGCCATGATATATTTATGTTATAGATAAAATTTGACTATTTCGGGCCAACGGAGCTCATCTGGAGGCCCATTTCTCACATACGGTTTGGGAAAAGTTCCCTAACAGTGGATCTATGTCAGGTTAAAGTTTCGATCCGATTAGATCAGTGGATTGACCGCAGAGGACTTGTTTCGGTTCAACGGCTATCGACACTCGATCAGTGCCACAAGTACACTGACATATATTAGAAATTTTTCCTGATCTAAGGGTGTAGTTGGGTCAGAATCTGACGGTCTGAAACCTTAAATTTGGCCTACAAGTGAACGGCTCAAATCACTTAAGTTTAAGTTCATTTCCTACATATATTTACGTTTCTCACACACTTCACTCCGGGCTCAAGTTGTGCGGTTCGGGATACTATTTGGATTTAATTTCTAAGATGGTTGTCAAGTTCAGTAAGGTGGTCATAACCGTATAGTTTCACAGTAATCGAACTTTCAATGCGTGGTCCAAGTTCGATATGAGTTTCATGATGCTCCCGAGAGCAATTGGGTTTTGAGATTGATCCTAGGTTTTTAGGTAATGTATCATTAGCGATTCTAATGGTTTTGGGTCTTGCAGTTCATATAGAAAGTGTTTTAAACCAAATTCATCAATTATTTCGTTTAGTACTTAACTAAATTCCACCCTAATTACAACAGAATAAGGTCCTAGGGTAGGAGAAGCTGATCTATCCAAATAACCTATTTATTTTGTCAAATTTCATAAGACCAATGGCCCAAAACCCATTTTTATTTATATATTTACTATTATGGTAAATTTAAGTTTAAGTATTATTTTCCATCATTTAAATGTTAGGATTAGCATCTACTATGAAAGTATTTAAAAAAATTTCAAGAATAAGGTGCTGAAAGGTGAGATTTGTGAAGGAAATGGGTTGAAAAAGGATTTTAAACTTTGGGATTGAGTTCTGAGAATTTAGTAAGGTGTTATGATTGACCCAATGCCTAAGGACATCTATCTCCAAGTTGAAAAAAATTCGAGACGTTACAATTATGGTTAGAAAACTCTTTCCAAACTCAGAAAAATCTCTAAGATTTCTGACTTTGTCGATTTATCTACAAGTGGTTCGATGAAATCGAACCTTATTGTTGATGTCCTCGAAGCTCACTCGATATGATCGAAATGAGGACATAAGTTGTCCAGCAACTACAAAGATATGTGGATGGAATTATTGATATATCAATAGAGGGTTCAATATCATTGAAATTTGAATCTCGAGTCCACCGAGTAGACTCGATAAAATTGACATCAGGTCTGTTGTGTCCAAAGTTCTGCTAAGGCAACTCATGTAGTCTTCGATATATCGAAGAGCTTCTTGATATCCTCAGAATTCAAATCTCGATGATATCAGAACCCCTTCGATGATATCGAATTTTGACACATTTATATCCAACAAGGTTTTCAGGCTATTTTTTTCTCAGATCGAGGGTCACTCGATAAAATCAATATTCAAATATAGATCTTATCGAGGCATGGTTGATGTCATCGAAGATGGATACAAACTGTCTAGCAATCTTATAGGAAAAGTCCTCGAAATTATTGATGAAATCGACACTGACCTCGATAACATCAATATTCAAATTCTAATGATATCGAGTGATGCTCGATCATATCTTTTTCCTGAAAATCTTTCAAGGCAAGTCTCTCACATTTTCAAATGTCAAGGAATCGAACCTCGTGTCGATGAAATCAGAGTTTGAAATCCTATGACATTGACGCATGTTCGATTTCCTCAAACAGCTGGCAAAAGGTTTCAAAAGCGTTTGACATTTGAGTTTGTGTCATCGAGTGGCAAGTCGATGCTATCGAGAGTTACACTCGATGATATCGAACTCTGTCAAAAATGTGACTATTTTATATCCGTTGAAACCTTTTTCCCTATTTAATGAGAGCTTGCCCTTGGTTGTTAGATAGAGAAAAGAGAGTACTTTTGTATGTTTAACCCTAAATCATACACCCTAAGCCTTTTTCTCTCATGGGAGTTCATCCTCCAATCCACCCTCATCATTGACATTCAATAGAGTGGATTAGGGAATGAACTTCCGCATTCAAGCATCCTACAGCTACCACCTTAATGGCAAATCATTAAGCTAGGATTCCTTGAATGCATAGATGATTGGAATCGCTCTATTTCCCTTATAGGAAAATATTTATTAGATTAAGATTCCATCATAACCTTGACCTAACTTGTCGCCATATATTGGTACATCTTCTGTGTTGCAAATCAAGGGAGCTGAAGATTCTTCATCATCAAAGGAGGAGATATTCATCAACGCACTGAATGGGGCTCATCTACCTCATCTACTTATTTGTAAGTCATTAGAGTCCGGAGGACCCTTGAGATCATTCCTTTTATAAGATTAGGTCTAAGGTATTTCTCACCCCTTGCAAGTCCTCATAGGAGGCCTCCAGCGGGAGTTTACATGGGAGTGCTTTGAGAGGACCCTTGCTCTGTGGAGAGCATAAACTAGTTAGAGGTGAACCTGTTTAAAAGCTCCGGTTAGAGGTGAACCTGTTGTGAAATCTCCATTAGGTTCCTTATGAGGATCCTTGGCTAGTGGGGCCTAAAAGTTGGGTGCTATGTGTTGACCCTTGCTCATGGGAGCATAAACAATGTCGTGTAGACACGTTATGTTAACCTAAGTGTAGGTTATACTGTTCAAAGGTGAACCTGATTTAAAACCTTCGGTTTGAGGTGAACCTATTGTGAAACCTCCTTTAATGAGATCCGGTACACTCAAGGGTTGAGTGCGTATACCGGAAGTGGAGTAGACAAGTAGTCGAACCATTATAAAAATGACTGTGTTTGAGATTACTATTGTCTTCCAATGCTTATGTGATTTCCTTAAATACTTTCATATTTGATCATATCACACACATAGTCACAACCATCATAAACTGTGTTTGTATCTTGTTTATTCTTCAAATAAGTTTATGATTGGTTCCTTTATTTTGCTTAGAAGCCATAGAGTTACTCTGATAAAAATCCTGGTGCATGCATATCTACTCAGGATTAGAGCGATAGGTTTTTAAATAACCATAAATATTAAAAAGTCCTATTCACCCCCCTCTAGGACATATTGGCATATTTTTACTTCAACTAAAGCGGTCATTACCACAATTTCAGTAATCTCCCTAAGGTCCGTTATTAGGCCCATTCTCATATCCTCTTATTGGGCTTACCCCAAACCGTTGGGCCCCCATTAATGATTATATTACCCACCTTCCATTATTAGGCTATCCCAATCCATTAGGTCCCCATTGATGATACCCATCTCACCCTACTGGGCAAACCCAAACCCTTGGGCCCCCATTGATGCGAATGATACCCATCTTTCCCTTGATTAAGTTATCCCAATCCATTGGGCCCTCATTTGATGATGGTGCTTTCCACCATACCTTATAAGATTATCCAAACCTTGGAGTCCACCTTGTATTCATATTGGGCCTTCCATAGGAGATGTGGCCCACCTAAATATATGTAACTACCAAAAGTTTATTGTCCATATCCAAGGCTCACTTAGATGTTGATTAGACTGCCCAACCCGTTTGGAAGGACACATAGTCCTAGATGTATGGACCCTACCAAAGCCCACCTTATGTATGTATTGGGCCCCATAAGAAAGCCCAGTTTATTATATAATAGAGAGGGTGAGGAAGCCCACTTGTTGTACTTAGACTCATCCTCTTAATCCGCCTTGTTGTATACCCACTTGACTCATCTATAAGGCATATCTTATCCTTGGATCCAGTTACTAAGACCGCGGTATCATGTATGTATCACCCACACCATCCATTTACCTTTTGGGACAAGTGTAAGTCCCATCCTTGACATTAGTACATCATCATCACCTCCTTGGTGTAGATGGAAGAATGTGGTATTAGGTGTATAGACCTATCTCAACATATGGGCCAAGCCCACCATCCCCGTCTTGGATTATACAGAGCCTTAGAAGGCTAATGTTAAACATGCCGCATAAACTCTTATAGTTGTAAAGGGAGTATGTAAAGGGAGTATGTCACCTGGTTTATACTTTTCATATGTGATATGCCGGAGAAGGTCGATTGTGGATTATTGTTGTATGCCATATAATCATGCTTATGTCTTTTATTACATCATGATACACACCCATACGCATCATATGTATGCTTATTATGAGGATTGATTGAGCATAGCATATGTCATTTGACTGGTTGATTATGGGACTACCAGGGAGGCGGAGTTATCCTACATGATCATACGTTATGCGTAGGTTTGAGCATTATTAGATGGTATGACTTGTACACCTCATTTTATGTGGTATAATGACTACTCGCCCTAGCGACATTAGGGTTGCGGCCTCCACAGGCATATCGTGGATGGCCAAATGGGACACCAGAAATGTTTGGTTCAAGCATCTAGGCACATTAGTTGTCCGTGGGTGAAAATTTCTAAACCTTCGTGACTAGGATATTCTCTAATGTCTAGACCGAGTGGATACATGAGTGCACGAGTGCCAAATACTAGTAAACCATGTCTTCTACTATATTGTTGTCAATTGGAAGGGAATGTAGCCTTATTCGCCCGAGTAAGGGGGTTGTAAGCAAGGCTAAGTTTGACCAACTCGTAAATGGGTCCGCTATCGACGAGTCGGGTCGGTATTGACAAATTACTATCCAAGTGGATAGTAAGGTCTTTTTCTCTTGCTGGTTTGTGTGGCTAGGGAGGTGGCAGCTAGTGTTGAGTGTACTAGACCCCGGTGATATCCCAGAGATGTACGGTTCTGATATTGTGACACCCCGTCACTATTGCACATGTGGGCAAGCACTTATGGGAGAATGCTGATGTAGGTAGGGCCTAAGGGTCTGGGCGAGCTACCAGTGGTTGGCAGGCTACTGTTCATACAATGAGGCGGAACCTTGTTCCACATCGGAAGCATTGTAGTGGTTATATGTGGACTTACTGAGTAGGAGTTGCATAATCAACATCTCATTCATTCATTCATTCACTATCCACTCGGGCTGGTGGTGCATAACTAAATCATTATGTATACCCTCGTAATGGCCATGATTTCGGTTGGGTACATGACTAACCTGAGATCAGGAGTTTACCACATTGTGTCCAGCTATCCAAATCAGGTATGGGCTAGTTTGGATAGAAGTCCCTTGTGATGAACTCCACAGCTTGCGATACTACGTACTATCATCCCGACTTCACACTCCAACTTGGTCATTTCTTTTGTACCACATATTACATTGCATCCTTAGTACATCACATTTAGTTTACTATGCTTCTGTATTGCCTATCCTGAATAAGGTTGATGGTATTATGGGCTCCCTAGAATTTGCATATTGCATTACATCCGTGGCATATGACATTTTAGGTTGCTATGTTTGTGCATTTATATGGCCTAGATGAGGCTGATGGTATTCGTGGCTCGTCAAGAATTGTATATTGTGTTGCATCATCAGCATCTGATATTTAGCTAACTATGACTTCGCATTGCATGGCCGATCTGCATTGCATACTCTGATATTGAATGACTTATAGACTTGCCAGTATTTTACTTATACTGATATTTGTGTGCTTGGCACTTATCTTGTGCACACATTTACAACACCCTCTAAGCTTTCTATAAGCATATGCACGATTGTTGCGTGCAGGTGACGTAAGGTCGCAACAGCATTGAGGTAGGAACTTGTGGCAGATCACTTTAGAGATTTTGTTATTTACGTATTTACCTTTGAGCATTGTACTCGAACATTTATATTAGTGGTTATGTGGTGTTGATGTTGTTCTTATGATTTAGATACACTTGTGGTTATGCTTCTTTACAAAAAAAATCAAACTAAAAATCCTCCTTGTAGGATCCTAGGATCGAAATTTAGCGTATGTGTTCTTGGAGCTGAGAATAGGGTACTACAGAGATTGTCGATGCTGGATTTGACAATCGGGAATTCTTTAAGCCAGGTTTCTGAGTTTGGGTCATGATAGAATCCTTGAGGAGTAGTCGTTTGTCCATTCCTCCAACTGAAGTTTAGATGATTTCTCCAACTAGGATTGTATGTATTAGAGGCGAGTCCATTGAAAGGTCTTTGGTAATTATTTACGGCATCAGATTTCTCATTCAATGCCTCTTGAAAAGTAAGTATTATTGGATAATTTTTAGTTGTGTTAAGGTTGCAAGCACAAATACCACAAACAGTTTCTTTAACCTTATCCTGTTTTAGTTTCATGACCTCAAATTTCCTTATGATATTAGCCACTTTAGCATTGATATCATCTTCTTCTTTCAGAAAGTATATTTCACCCCTCTCCTTTGATTGAGTGGGCCTATAGGTGGTGCTCGATTTTGAGGAGATGTCCCATGATTGTGCGATTTCAATGAGTTTGTCAAAGTAATCCCACACTTAATCGACATTTTTATTCATGAATTCCCTATTGCACATTGTCTCAAGGAATTGGCACATGGAGGGTGTCAGTCCATCATGAAAGAAACTTGTTATGAGCCACATTTTAAAACCGTGTTATGAGCATGAACTGACGAGATCCTTGAACTGCTCCCAACATTGGAAGAATGTTTCATCTTCCTTTTGGGCAAAGTTCATGATCGACTTCCTGATGGTGTTTGTCTTATGATATGGGAAGAATTTTTTATGAACTCCATCATGTCATTCCATGTGCCAATAGATCGCGGACATAATGAGTGCAACCATGTCTTAACTTTTTCTTTTAAGGAGAAAGGAAAGAGTTTCAGCTTGATCGTGTCCTCAAACACATTAAGAAAATATAAAGTGGCTATAATCTTGTCAAACTCTTTCAAGTGATGATATGGACTTTCAGACTCAAGTCCAAGGAACTTTAGAAAGAGTTGGATTACACCTGGCTTGATATCCATGTTTCCTGAATTTTCTGGAAAAAAACACACAAGAAGGTGTGCTCACCCCCGCCGGTTGTAAATAATCTCATAAAGTACGAGGTGGGGGTGAATGGTGCACCTCATTCTCATTCTGGACTTCTGTAACTTAAGGTTGCAACTGATTCACCAATTGATTTATAGGTTGATTTGCAACTATAACTTCAATTAACTTTGAGGATCTCAAGTGGTGTTTAATCCTGCGATGGACAGATAATCCCTCAACTAATCCTCTTTCACTCAAAAGACGTCGAGTGTTGTCACGGACCCACTTGGGCATGAAACACTCAACCCTCAATTTCAAATTCTAACCTAAACCTAAAAAGGAAAGAGGGAATAGGAATTCTAAAAAAGGAAAGGAAGAGAATTAAAAAGAAGTTACCAAAATTGAAGTTCCTAATTTAAGATCCTGTAAAACAAAATAAAAGAAATCAGTTTCTAAAAAAAAAAAGAAATTCTAAAATTAGAAAGTTTCTAAAAACATAAATAGAAAGATGAGTTAGTTTCTAAAAAAAGCAATCCTATAATTAGAAAGTTTTTAAAAATAGAAAACAAACCCTAATCTAAAATAAGAAAGAAAGAAAAATTAAAAAGAAATTACCAAATTAGAAGTTTCTATATTAAGATCCTACAAAACAGGAAAGTTAAGTTAGTTTCTAAAAACAAATCTAAACAAACCCTAATCCTAAAAAAAAAAAGTAAATAAATCATAATTTTAACCTATTTCTAAAACTAATCAATCTCAGAAAAACACAGCCGTTAATCCCTAGCAATGGTGCCAAAAACTTATTCACAACCCCAAGTGTAGGGACGCGGTGCAGTAATAATCTCAATGAGATTGAAGTTGAACCCACAGGGACTAATCTCACGTTTTTTCTAAGAGCAACTAGAAGTAGAACTAGAAGAAGATGTAACCTAAATCTGAAGTGTAGAGAGAGTAAATTGTAAATTATTTAACTAAAACTTAAGAAATTCAAAGGTGGGAACTAGGGTTTCCAGAGATCCACTTGTAGCTATTAGGATGTTTCCTTATTTGATTCAAGGCACGCAATTAGAATTGGAGTCCTACCTTATCCATTTGGAAGATATTCAATAAACTCATATCTAAACTTCCATTGACCTTGCTAATTCACAACAGATGAAAGTTGTGAAGATTGGAAGTGATTCCATCACCTAACCATGCCCAGGAGACTATGGTAGACAACAGGATATACTGATCCAATAACCAACATGAGAGAATTGTGAAGAATAGGATGGATTCTATCACTCATCCATGCCCAAGGGATAATGGAGAACAACAGGATTTCTTATTTTTAGAAACTCCAAATAGAAAAAGAAGATACTTCAAGCTATTATAGATTTATTGTAATTTAAGTCACAACAAACCATTAAATACTAAAAGTATTCCTTAAATATTAAACTAGAATCAAAGGAGTTTAAAAATAACAAGAATCAAACAAGAAAAACATCCCAACCATGCTACAAGCTTCACCCCTTAGCCCTAGCTAAGGGATCTAGCCAACCATAAACATGATTGGATAAAAAAAATAACTAGAAGAAAGCACTAAAAACTAAGAAAAAGGGAAGAAGAACTCTTGGGAAGTGGCTTCGCCCTTTTTGCTCCACTTCTCCAAACCTTAGATATCCTAGAAAGACTTAGGAAACGCCTATTTACAAGCCAAGTTTCACAAAATCACAAAATTGGATCAAATTTATGCAGTCCACGTAAACATTGCATAACCGGTTCGATGTCATCGAAGGGGTTTAAATTCGAAAGTTGTGCCTTTTCTTCTTTCGCACTGTATAAGTCTTTATGTCACGCCCCAAAAATCGAGGGTCGAGTAGAAGCTCAACTCCCAAGTTTCAATGCATCATTCATGCAACATAGATAATGATGTTTAAATGTTGTCCATATTAGTGCATTAAACATGAGTGGGATTATACTAAAACATCATATCATACTCTAGAGACAATTAGATTACGCAAGCAGAAGACTGTGATAAATATATAAAGCACATAAGTGGTTGTAAGTCCCCAGAGTATGAATATGTCACAGGACTAAATAATTACATGTATAGTTTCAAAATTTGTAAAATGATAAAATGTAATGGCCGTCTAATCTGTATCCCTACAATCCCCACGACGTAACTCTAGGTCTATATAGACCTGTCAGAGAGTTACAAGTAGGAGAACTCCTCATCGTCATAAAAGTCAGGCTCCATCTCATAAGCTTCGCCATCACTTGCAGCTTCAACAGAGCCTGGCTGGTGTTTTAAAACACCGTCCCAGAGTGGGAGTGAGTGATTGACTCAATGGAGCTATAAGGCAAAGGTTAACATTTTATCAATTCAGTTAAGCAGTAATGATAAGGCAATATAACATTCATATCCTAAGTACTCTTCTTAATGTAAGAATGGTATGTGATAATGATGCATGCCCTCGCCTACACTCCCTCAACAATATCATCTCACGATCACGCATACACCACTCTGAACACATGCGCTACCTCGCCAAAGCACATGCAATGCGGTGTATGGTCGTGTTAGATAATATTTAATTAGGCTTATTCATACAACAGATTTGGAAAGCTAAGGTACCTGCCTTTATATCATTTACTCAAACAATGATCCATCTAGGGTCGTCAATTCTAGTTAATCACATACGATAGGCAAGTTATAGGGCAACATCACCCCTGATTGAAAAGTACTAGATAGGTAAGCTCAAGTCGCTATGGAGAGGTTCATCACCTCAGTGTAGGCCTAGTTTATACTCAGGGTCACTACGGAAAGGCTCGTCACCTTAACGTAGGCCAACACCTTGAATATAATGTCCTATACCACCGTATTCGGCTCACGAGTTTGGGTTGCTCAATGGATACTATGGGGAGGCTCGTCACCCCAGCATAGGCTGACAGCTTGATCACGGTGTCCCATACCACAATGCCTAGCTCATGAGTCTTAGCAAATTGTGGTACCAATGTTAAGCAGAATTTTCACTGGTAAGTGGTACCTTAGATTCAAGCAGTAGCATCCATACATGGTAAACATACATTAGGTCAATCGGTTTACTTAACAAACTCGACTGGTACGAGCACACATTAAATTAATTGACATGGAGCGCATATGCACTCCTCGTGGCCAAACCACTGTCGATAATCACTGTACAACTCGGATTCATTGTACATATCCGTTGTGGCGAAACTAGTTCGGCCACTGTTCATAAACCGTTACCGATTGCCTGGACTACGTATTAATCTCAATCATACTCAAATACAATAGGCATTCATATGTGATAGTAAAAATAACATGTGATAAGCAATTGAAATATAAATCTCATTTGAGCATTTTCATAAACACATAGTGCACATGTTATCATACATAGGCATTTCATCCATAAATCACGTAGTGGCAAGATAGGTTACATGAAGGAAACTGTAACTATAGATATGGTAATTGAGAATTCTATCTCAATGCCCTCATTAAATACATTTCAACAACAAACTTCTAATTTAGACATTTTATCAAACACTTAGACTACACATATCAACATACATGTAATAAATTAGTTAAAACATATATTATATAAAATCGTTTCACAAAGGAGTTATCACACATACAACAATCATATATTCTCAATTAACAATCATGGTAAGCACAAATCATAATTTCATATTTATTTAAACATTTTAACAAACACATGGAATGCATTATATTCAACATAGTTCATATATATGTGTAATACACAGAAAATATCGCATCTAAGTACATGTGATAGAAATCAAGTCAGTCATAAATCATTAACTGACATTGAAAGTCTTAAAAACCATAACCTAAACGTTTATAGTCCGCATCTTTCATCAATACGCTCGTTATGAACTCAGTTCGTACACCACGTCTTTGTATACAGCACAACCACTACCTAAACATTGAAATAAGTTAACTATTGCATCGGTTTCTCTATTTGGATTCCTAAAATAGATTAGGGTTAAGATTTCTTACCCAAAAATGGAGTTGAAAATAATGGTGTAGTGATACTGGAGAGATGATTCGGTACGTGGAGTACTGGGAGTGAATCCCAGTAATAAACCATAGGTCTCTCACACTTCTCATCACTCTTTTATCCTCTTTCCTCTCCTCTCTCCTAGGGTTAGGAAAATTCGTATGTAATGAGAGAGAGGTGGGTTAAGGGTCTCATATAGGCCCAGAACTGGTTCAAATGGCCCCAGGGCTATGATAAACTTAAGTTATAGCCAAAAAAGCATCTGTTTCGGGCCAACGAAGCTCATATGGAGGTCCATTACCTACATACGGTCTGGAGAAAGTTCCCTAACAATGGATCTATGTCAGGTTAAGATTTTGGTCCAATCGAATTTGTGGATCGACCGTGGAGGATCAGTTTCAGTTCCACGGCCATCGTCACTCAATTAGGGCCACAAGTATACCAATGGGTGTAGGAAAATTTTCCTGATCCAAGCGTGTAGTTGGGTCAAAATCTGACAGTCTAAAATCTTAAATTTGACCTGCAAGCAAACAGGCCAATTCACTTGAGTTTGAGTTCATTTTATAAAGATATTCACGTTTCTCTTACACTTCGCTCCATAATCAAGTTATGCATTTCTGGATACTATTTGGACTCAATTCCCGCATTGGTTGTCAAGCCCAGTAAGGCAATCATAACCATATAGTTTCACCGTAGTCAAACTTTCAATGCATGGTCCAGGTCCGATACGAGGTTTCAATGTGCTCTTGAGAGCAACTAGGTTTTGACATTTCTCCTAGGTTTTTAGGTAATGTAGAGTTAGTGATTCTACTGGTTTTGGGTCTTGTGGTTTCTATAGAAAGTGATTCATGCTAATCTACTAATTAATTTAGTTTAGTACTTAATTAATTTTATCTAATTTTTATATAATTTAATCTTTAGCGATTCTACCTGAGGTGGTACTCGAATCTTTGTACAGATATTTTCGAGACATGACAATCTACCCCCCTTAAAGAATAATTTCATCCTCAAAATTAGTATCTTTTCGTACTCCTCAAGAATCTGAGGGTAGTTCTTATGGACCTTAGCTTCTATTTTCCAAGTAGCCTCTTCCTCGGTATGGTGTGTACACAGTATCTTCACAAGCGGGATAACTTACTGCACAATACCTGTTCCTTCTTGTCTAGGATACTCGTCGGTCGTAGTTCATAAGTAGTATCTTCACTCAACTGCACCTGCTCTCATTTGATAATGTGGGAAGGATCAGGAACATATTTCTTTAGCATCGATACGTGAAATACGTTATGCATGCTTGTGAGTGGTGTGGGCAAACCAAGGTGGTACACTACTACACCCACTCGATCTAGAATATGGAACGGACCAATAAATTGTGGCATAAGTTTCCCCTTCTTGCCAAATTGAAGGACTCCCTTCATTGGGGAAACCTTCAAGAATACATAGTCTCCATCCTCAAACTCTAACTGTCACCGCCTTGTATCGGCGTAACTCTTTTGTCTACTCTGTACTGTAAAAAGTCGATGCCTGATAATGTCGATCTTCTCTATGGTCGCATGTACTAAATCTGGGCCAATCAGACTCTTCTCACCAATTTTTGCCTAATAATGTGGTGCTCGACATAGGTGCCCATACAGTGCTTCATAAGGAGTCATGTCAATGCTCTCTTGAAAGCTGTTGTTATAAGTGAACTCAGCATAGGGAAGACAATCATCTAAATTATCCTTGAAGTCAAGCACACAGGCCCGCAACATGTCTTCTAACACCTGATTTACCCGTTCCGTCTACCCATTAGTCTGTGGTTGGAATGCGGTACTGAACAGTTTCACCCCAATTGCTTCCTGAATACGAGTCCAGAAGATAGACATGAATCGCGTGTCTTGATCCGACACAATCTCCATAGGCACTCCATGCAGTCGTACTATCTCCTTGATATAAAGATTGGCTAAATCATCTACTGAGTTTGAGACTCTAATCGATAGGAAATGAGCCGATTTCGTTAACCGGTCCACAATCACCCAAATGGAGTCATGTCCCTTCCTCATCTTCGGTAACCCTGAAATGAAATCCATAAAGATGAAATCCCATTTCCATTCAGCTATAGGCATGGGCTGAAGTAAACCAGGAGGTCGGCGATGTTTAGCCTTGACCTTCTGTCATGTGAGGTAATGGGACACAAAGTCTGCTATGTGGGCCTTCATGTTGTCCCACCAATATGAACACTTCATATCCGGATACATTTTTGTACTACCAGGATGCATCGCCATCTTCGAATTGTGAGCAGCTTCAAGAACTTCCCTTCTCAAGTCATGATGGTTTGGGATGCATAGGCGGCCACGATAACGTAAACCCCCATCCAAACCAACTCTCCATTCAAACTCTTCGTTGTCAGTTGCTTACTCTCTCATTTTCATCAACCATGCATCTTCTCTCTGAGCCACAATAATTCGGTCATTAATAAGTGGCTGCAAGCGGATATGTTTGACGCTCTCGAACAACTCCTCTACCGTAAGTTTCTACTCAAAGTCTCACACAAATTCCACCATGTTCCATTCTTCTATCATCAGTGGAACCACAAATACTATCGTCTTCTTATGGTTCAATGCCTCTGTCACAAGGTTGGCCTTGCTAGGATGGTAGGAAACCTCCAACTTGAAGTCTTTCAAGGTTACCATCCATCGTTGCTTCCTCATATTCAAGTCTCTCTATGTGAATATGTATCTGAGGCTCTTATGGTGACAAAAGAGCTCGAACTCCTCTCCATAGAGGTAATGTCTCTAGAGCTTTAATGCAAAGATGACGGCTGCTATCTCCAGTCATGCGTAGGGTAGTTCTCCTCGTGTTTCCTCAACTGTCACGATGCATAGGCAATCACTCTGTCCTTCTGCATAAGAACACAACCCAAACCAACACGAGAGGCGTCGATGTAAATGGTATATCTGACCCCCTACTCTGGCAATACTAGCACCGGTGCAAACATTAAGTTGTCTTTCAGTTCTTGAAAGGTTGTTGCTGCCTTCTCATTTCAGGAAAACTTAAGATCCTTCCGAGTGAGCTGAGACAACGGTCTGACTATCTTGAAAAAGTTCCTAATGAATCAACGATAGTAACCTGTCAGGCCAAGGAAACTCCTCACTTCAGTAACTGAACTGAGTTGCTCCCAGTCCTGAACTGCGGTCACCTTAACAAGGTCTATAGCTATTCCTTACTTAGACACCACATGTCTCAGGAACTTGACTTCTTCTCTCCAGAAGTCACACTTCTTGTACTAGGCAAACAATTGGTTCTTCTTGAGTGTATCAAAGACTGCTCGCAGGTGCTCCTCATGATCCTTTTGACTCTTGGAATATATTAGGATGTCATCTATGAATACGATGATAAATCAGTATAGAAACGGATGAAACACACAGTTTATAAGTCCATGAACACGGCGGGTGCATTTGTGAGTCCAAATGGCATTAAAAGGAACTCGTAGTGCCTAAAGCTAGTTCTGAATGCTGTCTTTTACACATCTTCATCCCTGACGTGTAATTGGTGATACCCTGACTATAAGTCGATCTTTGAAAATACTGTGCCCTTTTCAACTAATCTAACAGATTATCTTTCCTGGCAAAGGATACTTGTTCTTCACTGTCACTTGGTTCAACCTGCGATAATCAATACACAATCGCAGTGATCCATCCTTCTTCTTCACGAATAGCACGGGTGCTCCCCGAGGAGATACACTCGGTCGTATGAAGCCTGCATCCAACAGATCATCGATCTGTCTCCTCTGTTCCTCCATCTCACATGGAGACATGCGATACGTCAATAGAGATATAGGTGTTGCACCTGGTGCTAGGTCGATGGTAAAATTGATCTCCAACCAAGGAGGTAGTCTAGGTATGGTCCTGAACACATTCATGAAATCTCGAACTATAAGCGTGCTCCCAAGTGTCGGACCATCAACATGCTCTAGTAAGGTAGCATAACAACTAACACGGTAGTACCAACTGACCTTAACTGGAAAAGTAAAGGTCATGCCCTCAGATCCTTAGGCTGTCACCACTCTAATATTGCAATTGATCTCTGCCTTCATCTCGATGAGTCAATCCATACCAAGAATGACATCATAATGACATAATGGGGTAACCATCAGGTTAATGAGCACTGATCTACTCCCTAAGTTTATCGGGCAACCTCTACAAGTCTTGGTGGAGTCTGAGAAGGTTCATATGGCAATAAGGAGTCTCACCCTAACTATAGGAGTAGTTTCTAACACTAGTCGCTTGACCGTTGCGCCTGATATGATTGAGATAGTGGACCCGATGTCTACCAACAGAAACACGGGTGTACCTTAGATGTGTGTCATGGCATCGAAAGCCAATGGTGCTGCAGTTGCTTTCTTGGACTCCTCAGCTGTAAGTGAGTGCACACGAGCTTGTTGAGGACAATTTGGTGTGGTAACATAGGTCGTTGAGGCAGCCTACTACTAGGTACATTAGGCCAATAGAAAGGTTGTGCTGGTGGTACTGAACATAGAGATGGAACCGAGATAGCTTGGGGAAGCTAGCGATTGATCTTCTGAGGTGGCAAGAAGTCGTTATCCCTCATCTTAATGAAGTAATAAGTATCTGCATGGCCCGACCTCTTGTTATAGGTGACCATAGATCTGATCGCCTCAATTGGGTTGGTGGAGTCGTAAGCTGAGGAGGCGAATCTGCTTGTGGCCTCTTACCGAGGAACGGTCTGCTCGGTAAATCTAGTCGAGGCCCCCATGGGTATGTGTGTACGGGATAGTTTGTCCCCGTCCTGCTCAACTCGTAGAGACATGTTCACTAGCTCAGCATAGTTGGGAATGCTAGCGCAACACATCTTCGTACGTATCTTAGGCCGCAGACCCTCAGAAAATCGCCTCATTCACATCGGCTCATCTACTAATATCAAGGGAACGTATCTGGCTAGCTCCATGAACTTATTCTCATACTCGGCCACAGTCATTCCTCCCTGACGGAGGCGAAGGAATTCACCCTCCTTATTACGGTAAGTGAGGGGGAAATACTTTTCATGGAAGCGGATCTCAAAAGCATCCCATGTCCACACATACCCCTCGGGAACGGTCCGAAGGATGCTGTCCCACCAGAGACTGGCTTCCTTCTCAAACATATATGTGACCAACTCAACCTACTCTACCTCAGTGTAGTGCAATGGCTTCAGCATCTTAGAGATGCGGTCAAGCCAATATTTGGCCTCCTCGGTCTGTGAGTGCCCACAAAAATGGGAGGTCAGAAGCACTAGAATCGCTCAAATAAGCCGTGGCATTCAAGTTTCCAACAAGGTGCACAGGTGGTGTAGGCAGAACCACATTTATGTTCTGGGCAAGGCCCCTAGCGATGGTGGTCCAAATCTATTGTTGTTGCTGCATAAGAGCATCATCTGCTCTAACCTATTAGGAGGAGAAGCTGCCTAAGGCATGTGTGGCGTCGAGGTAGACGTGCAGTTCTGTTTTGGAACCGGTAGTGCAAAAGGTGTTAGCCCGTTGGTGGGGCCAGTGGCCAGCTATGAATTGAACATAGTCTCATGATTCAGGCCCAAATTGGGGTCCGTATGGCTATCGCTTAGGGGAGGTGCCCGTCACTCTATTCGTAAAGTGTAAGACGTGTCGTACTCTGAGTGGCCTTAAGTGGCATTCCCAATATACAACATAGGTTGCAACATGTGTGAGATTCAGCATAAGAACTCACACTTATCCAAACATCATTTACATTTCAAATCAAAAGAAGCTTCATGCATTTTATTTAACCAAAATCGTCACAATACATGAGATGTAGTCTTATATGGATCATGACAGAAGATGCATGTGAGCTAATCTAAACAAGTTTTAAACACTAAAACATACCAACCACTCTACCATACTACTAAGCCTATCAAGGCTATAACATAGAAAATAAGAAAATAAAGAAAACCCAAAGACGACTACAACATATGACTAGTCGTCTGATTCTGGTAATGGAGGAGGAGCACCCTTGTCCTGCATACAGTACAGAGAGCCTTCAAGGTGCGAGACACCTTCTTAAATTTCTATTTCATGTAGACCCTATTCTCTTTAAGTTTGGCCTAGGTCTCTTCGACCTCCTGTCGCAGGGTGACTTGGCCCTCCTCAATCTAAGCCAAGCGGGCTTCTAAAGTAGCCCGATCATGGTAGCGCTCATGTGTAGCAAGAGGAGATGTAACACCCCAGATTTTTGCCAACCTGGGATTAGACACCCTTAGGTAATGGGTTAATGAAAACACCTTGGTAACCGCTCAGAACCCAATTCCATAGCCAAAGAAATCACTTAGGATTAATTCCTTTAGAAACTAAGCATAAGTTAGCTAGTACTACGCTGGAGTAGCTGTGAAATTGTCCCTGATCGCTTTAAATACGTTCTACAAGACCCAAAACTTACAGAATCAGTGGTGCTATAATACCCTAAAACCTTGGATTAAACTCTAAACCCGTTTGCTCTCAAGAACTCTTTGAAACTTTGTATTGGATCTAGACCGCGCGTCGAAAGTCCGATACCTACAATCTTAGACAGTTATGACCACTTAGCTGGACTTGACAACCATTTCAAAAATCAAGGCCAACCGACGTTCAGAGGCTATTTCATTGAGCTGGAGTGAAGAGAGTGAGAATAAGGTTAGATTTGAAAATTTTAATCCAAATCTGGCACGTGACTTGGCGCGTTATTATTAAGCATTCTGACCGTCAGAATTCAGCCAAATTACACCCTCGGATCAGGAAAAATTTCTCTTTCATATCATGAGACTTGTAGACCTGATCTAGGTGCGATGACCGCTGAACTGAAATTGGACTGCCACGTGCGGTCTGCGAACTCTGCCGGACTGAAAACTTGATGTGTGCTAGATCCAGTATGCATGAGCTTAAGTCCGACCGCGTTTGGCCAGGGGACCTCCAGAAATGCTCTTTTGGATCAGAACAGCCCCGATTTGGTTAGACCTCAAGTAAACATTGTTCCCAAGCCTAATTTGGAAAGTTTTAAGCTTATAAAAGGGGTTTAAACCCTCACTTCTCTCACCCATCCGAATTTACTAGAAACCCTAGCAAGAGTGAGAGAAAAAGGGAGAGATTGTGAGAGAGGGTGGGAGAGATTTTCCTGCCATTTGCTGCTGCTGCTGCACGTGCTTAAGCGACGTATTTCAATCACTTTGTTGGTGATTCCGATGTATTTCTAGGTAAGAAAAGACCCTAACTACTTGCTGATTTAAGGTTTCATCAATTCTTTAGCGATGTAGCTTACGAATCTTATGTATTAGGTCGCCTGATCGCCGTAGACGAAGCGTATACGCTCCGTTCAGAACGATACACATTTAAAGTGAAAGGTGTAGATTTTAGATACTTTGATTGACTGTTTTCAACACTTTCAATGTCGTTTAATAGTAGATTATCGACGGCAACGCCGTTTGACATTTACAACATGCTGTCCGTTTCCTGTTTCGTAAGCAGACAAAAAATGAGATTTAGGGCATTTTAGTCATTTGTAGAAAATACTGTTTGTATCCATATATTTTATAAAATGGTTGACATGGCTTTTTGTCGCATTAGGATATTAGGAATGCGTGCATAATTGGTTTGGCGAAGAGATTCGCCCAAATGCGCACTTTGAGTCGACATACACTATGTAGACTTAAGTGTGTAGACTATGTGTTTGTATAAATATTTGTATTAGTATGTATTGAATTAAATGGTGTTGTGAATTAGTTTGAGATTGAATTCTCATATAATATGCTGATGTAAATGAGTTCCTTCATGTTGGCGATGTGCATGATTTCATTATCTGTATGAAATGCATGTGATAGATGATTCACTTAAGTTGTATGTTATAACATGTTTCAACATGCTTATATTGTTGTATTTCATTTCCATCACTCTTATATGATTGATGTTGTGGATTCACAAATGTTTGGGGCTATACTTATTCCAGGCAGTCGGTAACAGAGAAAATTCGTGGCTAGCTTCCATTTGCCACGAAGGACACGTCGATGAACGCGAGTTGTGTCTTGGGTTGGCGGCAGTGGTTAGGCCACACGAAGTGTTTCATGCACTTCATGTCGCTCAGCTTGAGATGCGCTCGTACTAGTTGAGCCCGTCAAGTAACCCGACCGGCCATTGTATGTTCACCATGTGTGTGTCATAACTGCTTGAACCTAGGGTACTGAACTTACCATTGGAAACCCTGTCAACCATGGTACCTTGATCCATAAAGACTCATGAGCCGGGCATGGCGGTATGAGACACCGTGGTCGAGCTGTCGGCCTACGCTGGGGCCACAAACCTCCCCGTAGTGACCAGTGAGCACCTATGACTCGTGAGCCGATTGTGGTGGTATGGGACACTACATTTGAGCTGTCAGCCTACTCTGATTGGTGACGAGCCCTTTGTAGTGACCTCGAGGGTATTCTGAGTCTACGGGAGGCGACAACCCTTCCTTAGCAACAAGAGTACATTAGGCCTGTATTGATAAGGTGATGGGGGAGCGGTGCAATGAGTGCGAGCAACAGCCCTGGCAGCCCTTGCAGCGACCTATAAACATAACATCGTATGAAATTACTAGGAGTGACGACCCTAGATAGGATCTGTGTTGGTATTGATATAAGGAAGGTACCTTAGTTTCCCAATACTGCTGTATGAATGGACTAATAACAACTTGGTAATCATATCTACATCGCACTGCATGTGCCTGGAAGATGTGAAGCACTGTGGGAAGAAAGCATGTCGTGGGTGTAAGATGGTGCCGTATGAGGGAGTATGTTGGTGAGGGCATCCATCATGTCATTCCATGTTTGCATTAACAACAGTATCTAGGAATGTTTGATTGCTTGCATTGTTATTATCGTGTGATTGATTTGATAACATGCTAATCTTTTCTCTATGATTCCACTGAGTTGATCACTCACTCCCACGTTACGGGACAGTGTTTGCAACACCTACCAGACTTTGTCTTAAATGCAGGTGATGAGGCGATTCAGGATCCGGAGCCGGATTATTACGAGGACCAGGACGAGTTCTCGTATATGCAGTTCTCCGACGGCTTTGCGTAGGTGGCTTGGATCGGCAGGACATGCTAGTTGGACTATCCTCTGACATTTATTTTTACTTTATGGCATGTATATGAGACTCAGAGATATATTCATACTTTGGAGACAGTTGAGATTATTTTATTTTCATATAGTGATATATATATCTTTCGGTCTTCCACTTGCATTTTATCACTGGATCTGGAGTATAAATTGCAGTTTTGGTATAATCTTACTCATGTGAATGCTTTAACTCAGACAACATTGAATCATAATCATATTTGTTGCATAAGTGATGGTCTGGAACTCGAGAGTTGGGTTTCTACACGACTCCCGATTTTCAGGGTGTTACAAAAACAGACTTAAAGCTAAGGTATACTTAGGTTATAACCAAATCGGGCCTGTTCCGATCCAACGGAGCACTTCTGGAGGTTCTCTTATCAAATGCGATCAGACTTAAGCTTACTAACATCGGATCTTTAGTAAGTTAAGTTTTCAGTCCGATCGGGTTTCCAAATCGTCCGTGGTGGACCAGCTTCAATTCAACGGTTACTGAACTTAAATCAGGGCTACAAGTTCTATGATATAAAAGGGCCACTTATCCTAATCCGAGGGCAAATTTAGGTCGAATTCTAATGGTCAGAATGCTTAAAAATAACGCTCAAGTGAAACATTCCAGATTACTAAAAAATATAATTAATTTTCTAAAAATCCTCATTTTCCTACTCTCTTTACTCCGGGCTCAAAAAAATGGTCTTAGGACATCGTTTGGGCTTGATTTTCTAGGTGATTGTCAAGTCCAACTAGGCGGTCGTAATGGTCTAAGTTCATAGCTATCAGGCTTTCGATACGCGGTCTAGAACCAATATAAAGTTACAAAGCATTCCCGGGAGTAACTGGCTTTAGAGTTGGATCCTAGATTTCAGGGTAAGATAGCGTTAAGGATTCTCTAGGTTCTAGGTCTTACAGATCACATTGAAAGTATCGGTGCTAATTCCATAAGTAATCTAGTTTAGTGATGGCTAAAACACATTAAAGTTCTAAAGGCTTTAGTTCTAAAAGATTTCTGCTAAAGGTGGTACTCTGATCTAAGTATGGATTTTTCTAGGTCGTTACAATCTACCCCCTTAAGAAAAAAATTTCATCTTCGAAATTCATACCTTCTCATACTCCTCGAGGATCTAGGGGTAATTCTTCCTAACTTCAGCTTCCATCTCCCAGGTAGCTTCTTCTTCGCTGTGGTGTATCCATAGTACCTTCACAAGTGAAACCTTGCTACGCAATACCTGCTCCTTCCTATCCAAAATACTCCTCAGGCACAATTCATAAGTGGCATCCTCGCTCAACTGCACCTGCTCCCATCTGATAATATGCGAAGGATCAGGAACATACTTTTTCAGCATGGACACATGAAAAATATTATGCACACCTGCAAGTGGTGTGGGCAAAGCAAGGAAATACGCTATTGCCCCCACTCGATCAAGTATCTGGAATGGACCAATAAATCTTGGCGTGAGCTTTCCCTTCTTACCAAACCTAAGAACTCCTCACATAGGGAAAACTTTCAGGAATATATGGTCCCCAACATCGAGCTTAAGCGGTCGCCATCTCGTATTGGCGTAGCTCTTCTGCCTACTCTGTGCTGATAGCAGTCGACACCAAATAATGTCGATCTTCTCCGAAGTCGCCGGAACCAACTTTGGGCCAATCAAAGTCTTCTCACCCGCTTCTGCCCAACAACGCAGCGCTCTACACGGACGACCATACAATGCCTCATAGGGAGCCATACCAATACTCGCCTAGAAGCTGTTGTTGTACACGAACTCTGCATAAGGAAGACAGTCATCCCAACTATCCTTGAAGTCCAACGCACAAGCTCGCAATATATCCTCCAAAATCTGATTCACATGCTCCGTCTGCCCATCTGTCTACGGATGGAACGCGGTACTAAACTTCAACTTCACACCCATCGCTTCCTGGATACGAGTCTAAAAGATAGATGTGAATTGGGTGTCTCTATCTGACACAATCTCCAAGGAAACTCCATGTAGGCGTACAATCTCCCTGATATACAATCTAGCCAACTCGTCTACAGAATTTGTGACTCTGATTGGTAGGAAATGAGCTGACTTCGTCAACCTATCAACAATCACCCAAATAGAGGTGTCCCTTCCTCGTCTTCGGTAGACCAGAAATAAAGTCCCACTTCCATTCAGCTATGGGCATGGGCTAAAGTAGTCCAGGAGGTCGGCGGTGCTCTGCCTTAATCTGCTGGCACATGAGATAACGGGATACAAACTCAGCAATGTGGACCTTCATATTGTCCTACCAATACGATCTCTTCATATTCTGATACATCTTCGTGCTACCTAGATGCATCGTAAGCCTCGAACTGTGGGCTGACTCAAGAATCTCTTGTCTCAAGTCAGGTATATCTGGAACGCATAGATGGCCTCAAAATCACAAGCCTCCATCGGTACCAATAGTCTACTGAGAGTCCCCGTCAGTACCAACCTGCTCCTTCATCTTCATTAGAAATTTATCGCCTGCCTGAACCTCATTGATACGGCTATCTACGAGCGGTTGTACATGAATATGTGTGACAACTTCATACGGCTCTTCCACTGTGAGCTTCTGCACAAAGTCTCACACGAATTCCACCATAGTCCATTCTGTCACCATAAGCGGAGCAGTAAATTCTATAGCCTTCTTGTGGCTCAACGCATCTACCACAAGGTTCTCCTTGCCCGGATGGTAGGAAACCTTAAACTTAAAGTCTTTCAAGGTCTCCATCCATCGGCGCTATCTCATATTCAAATCTTGCTATGAGAATATATATTTAAGGCTTTTATGGTCGCAAAAGAGCTCAAACTCTTCTCCGTAGAGGTAATGTCTCCAGAGCTTTAATGCGAAGATGACAGCTACCAACTCTAGGTCGTGCGTAGGATAATTATCCTCGTGCTTCCTTAATTGTCTCGAGGCATACGCAATCACCCTGTCCTTCTGCATAAGGACACAACCCAAACCAACGCGAGATGCTTCAGTATATATGGTATACTTAACCCCTTGCTCTGGTAATACTAGCATAGGGGTGGACGTCAACTTATCCTTCAGCTCCTGAAAAGCTGCCTCAGCCTTCTCATTCCAAGCAAACTTCAAGTCTTTCCTTGTCAACTGAGACAATAGTCTGGCAATCTTAGAAAAATATCGAATGAATCGTCGATAGTAGCCTGCCAGACCCAGAAAACTCCTCACCTTGGTAACTGAACCAAGCTGCTTCCAATCCTGAACCACAACTACCTTAGCGAGGTCAACCGCAATGCCTTCCTTGGACACCACATGTCCCAGGAACTTCACTTCTTCCTTCTAGAAGTCGCATTTCTTATATTGTGCGAACAACTGGTTCTCCCTGAGAGTATTCAATACCGCTCCCAGGTGCTCCTTGTACTCTTCCCGACTAGGGGAGTATATTAAAATATCATCAAAAAAGATAATGATGAACCTGAACAGAAATGGCCGAAACACTCTGTTCATCAGATCCATGAACACGGCTGGAGCATTCGTGAGTCCAAAGGACATCACGAGAAACTCATAATGACCAAAACTGGTCCTGAATGCGGTCTTCTACACGTCCTCATCTCTGACGCGCAACTGATGATATCCAGACTGCAAATCTATCTTCAAGAAATAATGTGCCCCCTCTAACTGATCAAACAGATCATTAATCCTGGGCAACGGATACTTGTTCTTCACTGTCACTTGATTCAACCTGCGATAATCAATACACAACCGCAGGGAACCGTCTTTCTTCTTCACAAACAAGACGGGCGCTCCCCAAGGTGACACACTCAGCCGAATGAAACCCGCTTCAAGCAAACCATCTATCTGACTCCTCAACTCCTCCATCTCACTTGGAGGCATACGATACGTTGGTAGGGAAATCGGTGTCACACCGGGCACAAGATCAATAGAGAAGTCAATCTCGCGCCGAGTAGGAAGCCCTGGAATCTTCTGAAATACTTCAAAAAAATCACGAACTACAGGCATATCTGCTAGCATCGGAACATCAGAACTCTCTAACATAGAAGCGTACTGCTAACACGACAAGACCAACTAACCTGAACTGGAAAAGAGAAGACCGTGCCCTCAGGTCCATAGGCTATCACAACTCTAGCCTTGTAATCTATCTCTGCTCTCATCCTCGCGAGCCAGTCCATCCCAAAAATAACATCATAATGACACAATGGGGTGACAATCAGGTCGACAACCACTGTCCTGCTACCCAAATCTATCGAGCAAGACTCACAGGTCTGAGTAATATCTGATGTAGTCCCTGTAGCTGTCGTGAGTCTCACTCCCTTCACAGGAGCCGTAACCAAACCTAGCCACTTGACCGCAGCACAAGAAATGATCGAAACAGTGGACCCAGCGTCCACCAACAGGAAGATAGGCGTACCTAAGATGTATGCAGGAACCTCAAATGATGTCGGTGCTAAATCTGACTTCGGCGCCTCAGCTGTGAGCGTATGAACCCGAGTTTGCTATGGTCAATGAGGTGGAGGAACCATGAGCCGTTGTGGTGGCTTAAATCGAGGTGCTGGAGGTCTGAAGGATGGATGAGCTGGTGTTGATCGAAGGGGTGGCACAGAAATAGCCTAAGGTATCAGACGGCCAATCCTCTGAAGTGGTGAGAACCCACTGTCTCGCATCCTGGAAAAGCAAGAAAACTCGGTGTGGGCAAGCTTTTTACAATAGTCGCACCTCATATCAGGACGCCTCACATAAGCAGGAGATACAGAAGACCCCTGCGGTGACTCAAACTAAGGCCTCTTAGTGAAGAAAGGCCTACTCACAAACTCAGGTCACAGCCTAGGAGCCACAGGTGCACGCGCGTGGGATAACCTATACCCATCCTGCTCTTCTCATAAGGACATGCTCACCAGCTTCGCATAAGAACAAATGCTCGCACAACACATCTTTGATCTAATCTCGGGACGCAAATCCTTAGAAAAATACCGCATCCTCAACGGTTGATCACTCAAAATCAACGGAGCATACTTGTCAAGCTCCATAAACCTGTTCTCGTACTCCATCACCGACATGCCTCCCTGGCAAAGGCGAAGGAACTCACTCTCCTTCTCATGCCGGTACGTGACAGGAAAATACTTCTCATGGAAGCATGCCTCAAACGCTGCCCACATCCACTCAAATCCCTCCATAACTGTGCGGAGAATACTGTCCCACCATAAGCTAGCCTCCTTCTCAAACATGAAGGTGGCCAGCTCAACCTGCTCCACCTCAGAACAGTGCAACGGTCTAAGCATCTTAGAGATGCGGTCTATCCAATACTCAGCCTCCTTGGGTCTGTGAGTACCCGAAAATGTAGGAGGCCTCAAGCGCTGAAACCGTTCGAATGTACTGCTCGCACTAGTATGCCCAATAGGGTGTAGAGGCGAGGCAGGTGGAGTCGTCGCCATCGACTGAGCAAAGATGTCAGCCATGAAGGACAAGAACTGTTGTTGTTGCTGCTGCTGCTGCATCAATAACATCATCTGCTCTAACCTATCAAAAGTCAGAGCAGACTGTGAAGTAGAAGGCACTGACGCAGATAAACGGCTCTGCTCGGGAGCTATAGGTGTGATAGGAGGCACCACAAAAGGTGTCACAGGAGGTGGCCCAGCACAGGACAAGAAGCTGGGTGAGAACTCGGCATGGGATCTGAACGAGATGGGCCTGAATGGGGATCCATATAAGTATTGCATAGGGCAAGGGCCCCGTCGAGCGAATCTCCCAGGGAAAGACGGGTCGAAGATCTCGAACCCTTAGTTGGCATACCCTACACACAACAGAGGGTAGCAACCAATGAGATTAGGCATTCACACAGTCCATTCACAGCATAAACTTCACAAGCCAAAGGAAATAACATGCATCTCATTAACAAAATTGTCACAATACATGATTTACAGCATTACATGAATCGCGATAGAGAAAGCATGTGAACAAAACATCTGAGCTTCAAACACTAAGCTTCAACACTAAACAACTACCAACTACCAAACAACTAGCAAACCAAACATAAAAATAAGCAACAAACAAGCAAACAACGACTACATAAATCTTATCCATCAGACTCTAGCGATGGAGAAGGGGCACCCTTATCCTTCAGGCAACACAGGATGGTCTTCAGCGTGCGGGTCACTTTCTTAAACTTACTCTTCACGAGGTCCTATAAATCCCCAATATCCTGTTGAAGAGCAGGTTGACCCTCCTCGAGTTACACTGTATAGGCATCTCTATCAACCTGAGTCACAGGAGGAGGACTCTCATCATTATCCTAAGCCTCATCTTCCTCTTCTTCTTGGACTTCTTCCTCTATCTCTGCCCCACCTTCCTCTTCACTTACTTCTTCTTCACTATCATACTCTTCCTCGTACTCATCATCAAGTTGGGCTTCACGCTACTGAGGCCCCATCTTCATCTGGTTAAGAGTGGCCTCACTGATATAATCGACCAGCACTGGCAACTCCGCCCCAAGTCTGTAGGCAAACTTGAGCGCAATCTTGCATATGAGACGGCCGAAGGGAAGCGACTCAGTCCTTCTCTTTGATCACGTGATAAGGATGATCTGTAGTAGGATAAACGTAGGCACGCACACCTTCTCTCTCTACCCTACTTGATACAGAAAATCTACCATGAGACGTGTGCATTCACTGCGATTGCTCCACCTGGGATAAACATTGAACGTGTAGATGTGGTGAAGTAGACAAAAATTGCATGACATATGTGTCGCTAAGAGGCTCTTTTTACGCTGCCATGAAACCATACGACCACATAGAAACCTGGTGCGGTGATCTCTCTCATGAAAACTATTCAGATTCTTAGCACTTGGACGTACCTCACCAAGTGGCACGTTCAAAAGTCGAGCTATCAACCCAGCATTGATTGTGGCTTCCCGATCTTTGCCGAAGGGGATCTTAAACTGCAATAGCTCCAGCGTAGGGTCCCAAATATGAGCATAGAAGGCATGAACAATGCTCACATTAGCATGAGACTCGCCCTCAAATAGCAGACCCCACCTGGCAGCTTCCACACGCTCGAACAACAAATACTCGCCAAAGAGTCGCCCATCCACATGAGCTTCAAAGAGAACCCTACGGTCCTCATAGACACCATGAGACAACTCTACCAACAACACCCTTCCAAAAGGCGCTTGGGGATTCAAATCCTACTTCGAATGCAACTCTCTCCCAATACTAGAACTCGCGGTAGCTCCTCTAAGCCGCCTCGAACGAGCAGGACGACTAGGCCCAGCCTTGTCCGCAGGGGCACGCTTCTTGTCCATCAACAAAAGGATGGTGGAAATGGAGAAAAGGCTACAATCACTTCCATGAAAGCCATGGAAAGAGAAGAAAAATGGAGAAAAAGGCTGACCTAATGGGTTTCCACGGATCTAGGTCTGAAAGAGGAATGAAATGGGTCAAAGAAAGGGAAAATAGAAGGAAAAAAAAGATCAAGATAAGAAAGGTTGGGGGTTGGCATGTTTTGGAGCTCAAATGTGAGCTATGGGATCTCGAATCGTAGAAAATAGAAGAAGTAGATGTTGGGTATAGATGAGAACGGTGGAGGGATGAAGGAAATAATAAAAAATGAAGGAAGGAGTGATTGGAAGGGAGGTTTGAGAGAGAAAACAATAACTTTGAAGGAAAAGGAGAGCTTGGGGGGTCACTTTGTGAAGGAAGTGATGGATTTAGAATGAAAGGGGGGTCGAACCCTATACCATAGGGTCCTACTAGACCCCAAACATGATCGGCTCGGGTGACCCAGTCCGTACGGCCCGCTGACCGGTGAGGCCCTCACCGACCTCTGGATAAACTAGAGAGGGCTCGCCGATTAGGCGAGGTCCTCACCACTCCCTGGGTCCAAAAAAGTTGGGGTCCAACCCTGAAACCCCCTAGAACTTGATCGTTTGGTCCCCTCTTCCAATTTAAGTCGTTTCGAGCCATTTCGAAACTGATCTGATCTCTATTCACACTTAACGATTTCTAACGGCTGGAATGGAATGAAATGCGGCCTATACCCATCAATTGACGGTCTAGAGGTGATTTGGGGTCGACGTGTGTGATCAGGAGTGTGCACGGACTCGATCTCGGCGATCATTTTCAGTAAAGTTTGGCCAAAAGAGAAACTGGGAGTCCTAGTTCTATTTCTAAATTGTTCTCGCACCCTCCTACGCTATAGTGGCGTCAACGTACGTTGTGTGACCCTAACCCAGGTCTAGGTTAATTCAGATCGTGCTCTGATACCAACTTGTAATGCCCTAAAATTCAGGGGTTAAGCATAATTCAGCTCCTGAGTTTCAAAACATCACTTATGCAATATAATGAATGATAATTGTATGTTGTCTATGTTAGTACATAAAACATGAGATAGATCAAGATAAATCAGTAGAAATAATTTAGGGATATTGAGGTAAAGCAAGCGGAAGACTTAAATACATAAATAATTCAAAAATAATCGCTAAATGATGCGTGCTCTGCCCAGGGCAACATATACAACTGTGTCTCAAATACATATATCAACTGTACAAAATAATCCTATACATATTCCAAAAATTCTCGTTGGTCAAGACGCGGCTCACATGAACCCGCCTGAGAACTGCATATATGAGAATGCCTCCTCGTCTTCATCAACGTCTGGCTCCACCTCACTAGCTCGTCATCACCTGCAACTATATCAGAGTCTGGTTGGTGTTTAAGCACCATCCCAGAATGTGGGAGTGAGTGATCAACTCAGTGGTACTATACAGCAAAGGCTAACATGTCATCAATCCAATCAAGCAGTAATGATAAGGTAGTAAAATTAAACATATCCTAGATACTCTTGTTAATGCACAAATGTTATGAAGAATGATGCATGCCCTCACCACAATCCCCTTTATGACATCATCTAATGATTGCGGCATGAATCACTTCCTTAGTGCTCTATCACCAACCCCGTTAGCACATGCAATGCGATAAATGAGCATGCTTACCAAGTTCTTATTAGTTCTTTTCATATAGCAGGATTGGGAAGCTAAGACACCTCCCTTATATCAATTCCCAAACATTGATCCATTTTAGGGTCGTCAGTCCTAGGAATTCTCATACGATCTTACGGTTCTAGGTCGCTACAAGGGCTGTCAGGGCTGTTGCGCGCAATCGTTACACCACTCCCCCATCACTAAATTAATACAAGCCTAATTATATCGTCAATACTACAACAAGACTCGTCGCCCTTATGCAGTGTCAGGATATACTCAAGGTCACTACAGAGGGCTCATCACCAATCAATGTAAGCCGACAGCAAGAATATAATGTCCCATACCACCATAATCTGCTCACGAGAATAAAGTGCTCACTGGTCACTACGGGGAGGTTTGTGGTCCCAGCGTAGGCCGACAGCTCGACCACGATATCCCATACCACCATGTCTGGCTCATGAGTCTTAGGGTATCACGGTACCATGGTTAACGGGAGTTTCTCTGGTAAGCTCAGTGCCTTAGATTCAAACAGTGGCGACCAAACATGGTGAATAAACATCGGTCAATCGGGTTAGTTGATAAGTTTAACTAGGCCAAGCGCACGTTGAGTTGAATGACATGGACTGTATAAGCACTCCGTGTGGCCTAACCACTGTCGAACATCCCAAGCACGACTCAGGTTCGTTAAACTCACCCTGTGTGGCGAAAACGACCTCAATCACCATTTGGAGTGCAATTATCGATTACCTGGACTGTAGCACAGCCCCATTCACATACAAATTCCATAACAGGTATATGAGTCATATCCTACAATCATATGGACATTCATGAAGTATAACTTAAATGTAAATACAGTACATGGAGGAAATCATACACATCTTCAACATAATACATCTAATTACATAATCCATGGAGGAAATCATACACTCAAGTATGATGATCGAGATTCATGCCTCAACAACCTTAGCAATCACATTTTTACTAACTACTAACTCATTTAGGCATTTAAACAAACACTTAGATTACACTAGTCAACATACATCACGTATGTCGATGCCAATGCATATTAGGGCAAGTCTTTTTGCCAAGGAGTTGCCGCATACATATCAGACATATAACAATGACAAATAATCATGGCAACCAAAACAACAGATTCCATACGTATACAGGTATTCTAACATATTCATTACATACGTTATTTACAATATAAAGAATACATATACGAAAATCAAAACGGATAGTGCATTGGGCATGTGTAACGGCAATCACAACATGAATAAATCATTATCTAACATTAAAAGTGTTGAAAACCATAACCTAAACGTATATAGTCCGCACCTTAAACCAAAAAATGCGTATAAGAGGTGATTCAAACGATAAGTCTTCGTCAACGGTGGATACGCTACCTATGGCATGAAACAGGTTAGCTAGAACTTCACTACAACTAGTCTAAGCTTCAAAACAAGTTATGGTTAGCTTAACTTACCCAAAAATAGAATCAGAATCATCGAAAGAATGGTTTAGATAGGCAGGTTAGATGAATAGCTGGACTAGGAAGAATTCTACGGAGATTCGACAGATTCTCCCACACTTTCTCTCTCTTCTCTCTCTTGAAAACCTAGGGTTTAGGAAATTCGTATGGGATTTGAAACTAAGGGTTTAAGGCCTATTTATAAGCCTAAACACGATGAAAATAGACTTATAGCTAAGGTATACTTAGGTTATAACCAAATCGAGCCTGTTCTGATCCAACGGAGCACTTCTGGAGCTCCTCTTATCAAATGTGGTCGGACTTAAGATCACTAACATTGAATCTTTAGTAAGTTAAGTTTTCAGTCCGATCAGGTTTCCAGATCGTCCGTGGTGGACCAGCTTCAATTCAATGGTTACCGAACTTAAATCAGGGCAACAAGTTCTATGATATGAAAGGACCACTTATCCTGATCCGAGGGTGAATTTGGGTCAAATTCTAACGGTCAGATTGCTTAAAAATAATGCACAAGTGAAACGTTCCAGATTACTAAAAAATATAATTAATTTTCTAAAAATCCTCATTTTCCTACTCTCTTTACTCCGGGCTCAAAAAAATGGTCTCAGGACATCGTTTGGGCTTAATTTTTCAGGTGATTATCAAGTCCAGCTAGGCGGTCGTAATGTTCTAAGTTCATAGCTATTAGGCTTTCGATGCACGATCTAGAACCAATACAAAGTTACAAAGTATTCCCGGGAGCAACTGGGTTTAGAGTTGGATCCTAGATTTCAAGGTAAGATAGCGTTAAGGATTCTCTAGGTTCTGGGTCTTACAGATCACATTGAAAGCTATCGATGCTAATTCCATAAGTAATTTAGTTTAGCGATGGCTAAAACACATTAAAGTTCTAAAGGATTTGGTTCTAAAAGATTTCTGCTAAAGGTGGTACTAGGGTCTAAGTACGGATTTTTCTAGGTCGTTACACTCAGAGTATGCTCAAGGATACTACAAAGGGCTCGTCACTTGATCAGTGCAGGCCGACAACTCGAATACAGTGTGTCATACCACCGAATTCAGCTCGCGAGGTGGCATTGCTTACCGGTCACTACGGGGAGGCTCGTCGCCCCAATGTAGGCCAACAACTCGACTATGGTGTCCCATACCACCATGTCCGACTCATAAGTCTTAGCAGATCGAGGTACCAAGGTTAACAGGGTTTCCACTGGTGAGTTTGGTACCTTAGGTTCAAGCAGTAGCGTCCATATATGGTAAACATACATCGGGTTAATCGGGTTACTTGAAAAGCTCGACAAGTATGAGCGTACGTCGAGCTGATCGACATGGAGTGCATAAGAACTCTGTGTGGCCTAACCACTGCGACAAGCAACGTACGACTCGGATTCATCGGGCATGTCTGTCGTGGCTAAATAATTCGACCACTAATTACAAACCATTACCGACTGCCTGGACTATATTGTAGCCCCAATCACACTCCAAACAATAACATTCATACATAATGACCAAAGACAGCATGTGAACAACCAAAGCTAGATATAAATCTTTAACAATTTTCATACTATATGTATTACCATAAATAGGCAGTTCATTTCATACATCACATAGTAGGATGATAGGTTACATAAAGAAAATTGTGACTATAGATAAGGGAGTTGAGAATCCTATCTCAACACCCTCATTACATACCTTTAAACGAGCATTTTCTCATTCAGGCATTTTATCAAACACGTAAAATACACATATTAACATGTATGGAATAAAATAGTAAAACACATATTGTGGTGAATCCTTTCACATAAGAGTGACCACATGCACAAAAATCATGTATTTACAATCAATAATCATGGCAAGCATAAATTCATATTCCATATTCATTCAAACATTTCAACAAACACATGGAATGCATTGAAAATCAACATATTTGTACATGTGTAATAGACAGGAAACATTAACTAGGCACAAGTGGCAGCAATCAAGTCAGTCATAAATCATTACTGACATTGAAAGGCCTTGAAAACTATAACCTAAACCTCTGTAATCCACACCTTACGCCGATAAACAAGCATTGAACTCAGTTTGTAGATCAGGTCATTGTCTATGGCACGACGACCACTTATAGCATGAAATAGGTTAGCTTTTCATCATTTACACTATTTGAAACCCTAAAATAGATTAGGGTTAGGTTTTCTTACCCAAATATAGAATTGGAATCGTAGGAATAGCAATACAGGAGTGGTGGCTAAGCACGTGGAGTAACAAGGATCAAATCACAGGAGAAAATCCCAACTCTCTCTCACACTTTCTCTCTCTTTCCTTCTCTTCCTTCTCTTCTCTCTCCTTGGGTTTTAGAAAATCGTATGGAATGAGAGAGAGAGGGTTTAAGACCCTTATATAGGCCTAGAACTGATGGGAATGGCCCCAAGGCCATGGTAACTTAGGTTATGCCAAATACGGGCCGTTTCGGTCCAATGGAGCTATTATGGAGGCCCCTTTCTTACATGTGGTCAGACTTAAGCTCCCTGTCCATGGATCTAGGTCAAGCTAAGTTTTCAGTCCGATCGAGTTTGGAGATTGACCACGGGAGACCTGTTTCAGTTTAACAGTCACCGATACTCGATCAGAGTCACAAATACACTAACATGTATTGAAAATTTCTCCTGATCCGAGGGTGTCATTGGTTCAGATTCTGACGGTTTGAATCCTTAAATTCGGCCTGCAAGCTAACCAACTCAATTCACTTAAGTTTCAATTCATTTCTTAAAGATATTCGCGTTTCTCACACACTTCGCTCCAGGCTCAAGTTGTGTGTTTCTGGACATCAGTTGGGCTTGATTTCTGAGATAGTTGTCAAGTCCAGTAATGTAGTCATAACCATGTAGTTTTGGGATAATCAGACTTTTGACGTGCGGTCCAGGTTCGATACAGAGTTTCATGATACTCCTGAGAGCAACTGGGTTTAGAGGTAGATTCTAGATTTAAGGGTGAAGTAGCACTAGTGATTCTACTTGTTTTGGGTCTTACGGATTGTATTTAAAGAGATTAGTGCTAATTTCACAGGTAATATAGTTTAGCAGTTAGTAAGTTTTCATCTAATTCCTAAAGGATTTGGTCCTTAGTGATTTCTGTCTGAGGTGGTACTCAGGTCATTGTACGAATTTTTTCGAAACGTTACACTAATTCACTTAAGTTTGAGTTCATTTTTTAAAGATATTTGCATTTCTCACACACTTTACTCCAGGCTCAAGTTGTGTGTTTCTGGATACTATTTGGACTCGATTCCCGCGATGGTTGTCAAGCCCAGTAAGGTGGTCATAACTGTATAGTTTTGCGTAGTCGGACTTTCAACGGGTAGTCCAAGTCCAATACAGGGTTTCAATGTGCTTCCAAGAGAAACTGGGTTTTGAGATTTCTCATAAGTTTTTAGGTAATGCAGAGTTAGCGATTCTACTAGTTTTGGGTCTTGCAATTATATAGAAAGTAGTTCAAGCTAATCTACTAATTAATTCAGTTTAATACTTAATAATTTTTATCTAATTTCTACATAATTTGATCCTTTGCGATTTCTGCCTGAGGTGGTACTCAGGTCTTTGTATGGATTTTTCCAAGATGTGACACTCTATGTCGTCGAACCTTCCTTCGATGTCATTGAGAGAAGCATCGATTCATCGAACATGTCTTTGAGTCATCGATAAAGTGTCCAAAATAATCCAGCAAGTTGCTCCATAATTTCTCAATAAATTCGATGCCATTGAGCAGTCTTCGATGTCATCGAGTACCTTTCTTCGAGTCATCAAACATGTCTTCGATTGATCAAGAAAAACACGCAATATGTCCAGCAACCAGGTTGATTTTTCTTCATAAATTCGATGTCATCGAACAATGGCTTCGATGTCATAGAACGGTTCTCGATGGCACAATCTTTGTGATTTCTATGCTTGTTCTTTCGACTTCCTTCTCTAGTTGGTTTTCTTGAATCTTGGAGTCTTGAAATCTTCAATCTTACTCTCCAAAGATCCCTTCTTTGCTTTGAAAATTATTAAGCCCTAATACCATGCTTTTAACATTATTTTCAATCCAAGCTCTTAAATTCATGTTTCTTTCTTAGTTCTTTTTTAGAAACTAATTTACTTTCCTTTTTCTTCTGCAGGATCCCAAAATAGAAACTTCTAATTTAGTAACTTCTTTCTATTTCTAGATTTAAAAACATTCCTAATTTATTTTTAGAAACTAACTTTTCTTTCTTTTTTTAGATTCAAAAACTTTCCTAATTTGTTTTTAGAAACTAACTTCTCTTTCTATTTCTAGATTTAGAAACTTTCCTACTTTATTTTTAGAAACTAATTTTTTTTTTCTATTTCTAGATTTAGAAACTTTCCTAATTTTTTTTTAGGACTAACTTTTTGTTTTGTTTTTAGGTTAGAGTTTTTTCTGATTTATTTTTAGAAACTAACTGAGTTTTCTGTTTTGTAGGATCTTAACATAGAAATCTCGAATCTGGTAATCTCTTTCTAATTTCCTCTCTATTTCTTATTACTTTAGTTTTCTTTCTTCTTAGGTTAGGTTAGATTAGAAACTGAGGGTTGTGAGTGTTTCATGCCCAAGTGGGTCCGTGATAACACTCAACCTCTCTTGAGTGAAGGACGACTAGTTGAAGGATTGCCTATCCATCACAGGATTAGACATCCCTTAAGATCCTCTGAGTCAGTAGAAGTTATGACTGCAAATCAACCCCAACTTCGAGTTGAGGAAGCTCAGGATGAGAATGAGGTGCATCAGGCACCCCCCACCTCATGCTCTATGAGATTATTTATGACCGGCGGGGCTGATCACACCATCTTGCATGATTTTTCTAGAGAATGCAGGACATATGAATATCAAGTCAAGAGTGATCTAACTTCTTCCAAAATTCCATGGACTTGAATATGAAAATCCATATCTACACTTGAAAGAGTTTGATGAAATAATAGACACTCTTTAATTTCCTAATGTGTCTGAGGACACGGTCAAGATCTATGACTACTAAGAGACAGCAGACTATTCAACAGAGAATTTTTCTAACAGAAAAAGTGAACGTCATCCTTAAGCAAGATGTGCCACAAAAGTACAAAGACCTTAGTAGCCCAACCATCACTTGCGTAATTGGGAACTACCGAATCGAGCACGTACTTCTTAACTTAGGGGTGAGTGTTAATCTGATTCCTTACTCAGTTTAGGAACAACAGGGCGTAGGTGAATTAAAACCCACCCAGACCACATTACAACTTATCGATTGATCATTTTGTGTACCGAGAGGGATCATTGAGGATGTGTTAGTCCAAGTTGACAAATTCTACTATCCAGTAGATTTTATTATCCTAGATACTCAACCCATTATGGACATGAGCACTCAAATTCCTGTCATTCTTGGCTGCCCATTCCTTACTACATCAAAAGCAATCATTAATTGTAGGAATAGAGTTATGAGTTTATCTTTCAAAAATATAACATTGGAGATTAATATCTTTTTTAATATGAGCAAACAATCAAAGGATGATGACGAGGCCCACGACATTAACATGATTGACTTGTTCGTGAAAGATAGAGCGCTCCTGACTCTATACTCTGACCCTCTTGAGACGTGTTTGGCCCACTCCCCTAATTTGGATAATGATACGATTAAAGATATGGATTCCATGCTTGAAACTGTACTAGTACTTGAAGTTAATCGGTGGAGGCCACAATTTGAAGATTTACCCCAAACTGATGTAATACCTCTACCGTCTAACTTCAAGATACCAAAGCTTGACCTAAAACCTTTGTTTGTTGATCTTGAACAGGTTTATTTAGGTCAAGATGAGACATAACCGGTGGTGATTTCATCCCACCTCGAGAAAAATTAGGAGAGTATGCTCATTTTTACTCTCGAAAAAGATAAAGGAGCTATTAGGCATATCATCACAGATCTCGATGTGGTGAATGAACTCCTTTCAACTGAATGTTTTGACTCTCTGAAAGATTGCTTAGCACACAGTGAAGATTCAAATGATCTCATGATACAAAATATGGTGAATGCCTTGCGAGACAATACTTTGATAGTTGATACTAACCGAGAGAACCCTTACTCTGAATAACCTCCTTCTATAGATCCTGAATGTTTACCATTAAAGGAAGAGGAGATAAAAATTGAACCTAAGTCTGAAACTTCGAAATGTATTGAGGCTACATCACCTACTGAGAATTTTTCTGAATTTCACTTACTTGTAGTCTCTGATTCACCATATTGCTCTAACTTTGAAAATTTGACTATCACAGGTGAAACATATATACTTTGCATACCTCAGACGATTCATCAATGATTTTTTACTAAGACCCATAAATTTCTCTGAAAAATCATGCTCCAGGGCATCTAAGTCTATTACAAAAAGGGTTTTTAGATGATCTTGTTAAGAAACTTACAGAGGAATTTATCAAGATACTGGCCAAAGGAGGAACCTTACAACATGACTGAGTAGATTTCCCCTGTTTTCCTAGTTAGGTTTACTACTTTCAAAGAATTTAGGATTAATATAGTTTATTTTTCGTTGTTTATAATAGTTTGCTTTCTATTCATTTAAATTCATGTGCTAACCTATCTTCACATTGAGATCCTTGTGAAAAAGTCTCAAAATTTCTTCTTCAGGTACTACCTTTCCCTCACTTTTCCTTTATTTTCATTGCCTCATTTGCATTGAATGCTTATCTCTTTTCCATTGAGGACAATGTAGATTTTAGGTTGGGGGTGTGGGTTAGGCAGGATAATCAGTTGTTTTCTTAGTCTTTGAGAAAAAATTCTAAAATTTTTATAAATTTAAGTGATCTTGAAGTTAATCCATGAATTAGAATTGTAAGATACTTAATGTTGATGCCTTATGTCTCTTGAATTTTAGTCACTTGGAAGATCTCAAAATTAAGTCATTGATCCTCGATTAAAATTTTTAAACATTGATTGAGTCATGATCTCACATGTAACATCTAGCTTACACAGTAAAGTGTCAGTTTGATATTGAATTATTAACTTAATTATTATTAAGCATGGAAGGAACAAACTTGGGAAATTTGTCTATCACATTCAATAGGAAGAATTTAAAAGAAAGAAAAAGAAAATACCCGGCTAAAAAAATAGTTGTGGTTGAAAAGGGCTCCCTATTAAAGATCTTTAAAAAGGTTGACATAGCGTGAAAGCCATTGATGAAAAAATAAAAAACTGGAGGAATAAAAAGAGGGAACTAAAAGATGAACTATAAGGCAAGTTTCAGTTTAGGTTTTGGTTGTACTGAATGCTCTTTTAATTATCAATGCTATCATAAAAGTGACGAATTAAACCTTTAATTGTGATAAGTCCAGACTTCATTATACACCCATGGAACTCAATGTTTGGAATTATTCTAATTGGAGGATTAATGCTTTGAACTAAATTATGAAACTTACCGACTGCTAGAGTTTAGGAGAATGTAATGCACAACATTAATGTATTTTCAAATTCTGTTATCTAGATTGTTTTTTTTAAAACCACTTGAGCTTTTAGAAATTATCATGTAGTTCTCAAAATATTTTTTGCATACTTTGCTTGGGACTAGCAAAATGCTAGTTGGGGATTGTGTTGAGGGTTAAATATTGCATATTATCCTCCATTTATATCTTGGTTTTATGAACATAATAATTCTTAATGTTCTATTTTACTCATATTTGTGTTGCAAGGTGAATTTAAGAGCTTGGATTGAAAAGGGTACTAAAAGCATGGATTTGATGCTCAAGAATCACTAAGGCAAGGGATGGATCTTAGGAGACCAAGATTGAAGAATTCACATACCAACGATATAAGAAAACTAAGTGAGAAATGAAGAGAATCAAAGATTTGAAGTGAAAAAAAAGAATCCTAAAATTGTCTTTAAAAAAACATACTCTAAAACTCTAGGTCATTTTGTGAAATTGCGCAGAGTGAAGTCCATTTTGAAAAACTGCATAGAAGATGCATAGTTTTGATGCTTGACAAGGTGGGAACTAGGGTGTCAAGGTGGGAACTAGTTCCCACCTTTAAATTCATAGTTTTAATTACTCTATTCATAATTACTCTCTCAAATACTTCAGAATTAGTTTCACAACTTCTTCTAATTCTACTTCTAGTTAATTTAAGAAATATATAAGTTTCAGTCCCTATGGATTCGACCTCAGTCTTACCGCGATTATTAATACATCACAACCCTAGACTGAGGGTTGTGAACACTAGTCGAGCAAAAGCCATAGACTGGTTGAAGGAGGGCTTAGACTAGTCAAAGCAGGTAGATTTTTAGGGTTCCTTTTCTTCACTTCAAATCTTCAATTCTCTTCATTCCTTACTTGGTTTTTTGGATCTTTGGCATGTGAATTTTTCATTTTTGGTCTTCTAAGATCCAACCTTTAGCTTAGTGATTCTTGAGCGTTAAATCCATGCTTTCAACATCCTTTTCAATCCAAGCTCTTAAATTCACCTTGCAACACAAATATGAATAAAATAAAATATTAAGCATTAACATGTTTATTAAACTAAGTAATAAATGAGGGAAATATACTATATTTGATCCCCAACACTTCGACCGCTTCACTTCCTATCGAGGGAGAGCAACTCGGTTTTGGCTTGTGAGCTTGTAATCTTTCTGATCAATGGAATATATTCTTGCAAGAAGGCACTCAGTCAATTGATTTTAACCTTCTAATCCTGTCTACGATGAGTTAAATATTTTTGTTCGTCCTTCAACAATTTTAGTTTCTCTTCAATAACCGAGATTTGAGTCTTTAGATTGGTTAATGATGCATTAACTCTTCCAGGTTGTTGTATGTTACTGTAAGTTTCTCCCTAACAACTATAACCATAGTTAACTTGAGAGAGACGGAAAAATGCTTAGATTGAAGTGTCTCAACCACAGCGACTGACTCAGACATCGATTGTAGGGAATTCATATCATTTATTATAACCAAAGACTATAATAGATCAAGAAATTGTACAAATTATTTTCTTCTCTAATCAAGTCAATCAATTGCACTTTCAAAGTATCCAACATACCTGGAGTTCACAACAAATTCAGAAATAAACAACCCGAAGGCTTATAAAGTAGAATTTAAATATAATTTAATTAAATAATTGTTCACAACCCTAAGTGTAGGGTCGCAATATAGTAAGAATCTCAATGAGACCGAGGTCGAATTCACAGGGACTAATCTCATATGTATTCTAAAAGCAACTAGAAGTAGAACTAGAAAAAGATGTGAATCTAAATCTGGAATAAAATGAAGTAATTATGAGAGATTTAATTAGAAATTAAGAAATTCGAAGGTGAGAACTAGGGTTTCTAAGGATCCACTTGTAGCAATCAGGGTGATACTATGCTTGATTCAAGGGCACAACTAGAATCAGAGTCCAATCTTATCCAGTTGGAAGATATAGCAATAAAACCAAATTTGAACTTCCTTTGACCTAATTCTCAATGGATGAGAGTTGTGAGGATTAGAAGTGATTTCATCACTTGGTCATGCCCTAGAGACAATGGCAAACAACAAGATATCCCAATTCCACAAAAATAGGAGAATTATGGAGATTAGAAGGGATTCCATCATTCAACCATGCCTAAGAGATGATGGTGATAATTTCATAAGCTCAAAGCATGAAAAGAAGATACTCAAAGCTATTGCAAATCTACTGTAATTTGAGTCACAATAAACCATTAAAAATTGAAAGTATTCCTTAAATATCAAACTAAAATCAAAGTAAGTTCAACATAAACAAGAATCAAAGTAATAGAAAATTCCATCATGCTACAAGCTTCACCTCTTAGCCCTAGCTAAGAAGTTTAGCCAACCATAGATATGATTGGATCTAAAACCCTAGAAGAAAGCATGAAAAACTAAGGAGAAAGAGAAGAAAAATGCTTGGCGACGGCACTCTACCCTTGTGCTTCACTCCTCCAAACCCTAGATGATGCCTAGGAACATCCTAGGGAGTCCTATTTATAGTTGTGGAACTCCAAATTTCGCACCTAATTGGAAAACTCAAGAAACTGTCTCAATTTTACTCAGTTTGCTAAAATAGACTTTACTCTGTGTAGTTTTTCAAAATAGACTTCACTCTGCATAATTTCACAAAATGACCCAAAGTTTCAGAATATGCTTTTTCAAGACGATTTCCAAATTCCTTTTCTTCACTTCGAATCTTTGATTCTCTTCATTCCTCACTTGGTTTTCTTGGATATTTGGCATGTGAATTTTTCAATCTTGGTCTCCTAAAATCCATCCCTTGCCTTGGTGATTCTTGAGTATCAAATCCATGCTTTTAATACATTTTTCCATCTAAGCTCTTAAATTCACCTTACAACACAAACATAACTAAAATAGAACATTAAGCAATATTATGTTCATAAAATCAAGATATAAATGGGTAATAATATGCAATTGTTGACCCTCAACACAATCCCCAACCAGCATTTTGCTAGTCCCGAGCAAAGTATGCGAAAAATATTTCGAGAACTATAGGATAATTTCTATAAGCTAAAGTGGTTTGAAAAAAATAATCCAGATAATAGAATTCTAAAATACATTGATGTTATGCATTACCTTCTCCTAAACTCTAGCACTTGGTAAGTTTCATAATCCAGTTCAAAGCATTAATCTTCCAATTAAAATAATTCTAAACAATGAGTTCCATGGGTGTATAATAAAGTCTAGACTTATCACAATTAAAGGTTGAATTCTTCACTTTCATGATAACATCGATATTTAAAAGAGCATTCAAGACAACCAAAACCTAAACCGAAACTTGCCTTACAGTTCATGTTTTAATTCTCTCTTTTATTCTTCCACCTTTTGATTTATCCATCAATGGCTTTCACGGTATATCAATCTTTTTAAAGATCTTTAATAGGTGGTCTTTTTGAAGATAACTGTTTTTTAGCTAGGCATTTTTTTTCAATTCTTCTCATCGAACATGATGGACAAATTCCATAGGTTGGTTCCTTTCATGATAAATAATCATCAAGTTAACAATTAAATGTTAATTGAAACTTTAATGTGACTGCTAGATGTGGCATGTGAAATCATGACTTGATCAATGTTTAAAACTTCTACTCATGGATTAATAACTCCAACTTAACTTTAAAATCTCCAAGTAACTGAATTCAAGCGATATAAATCATCAACATTAAGCATCTTATACTTCAATTTTTTAAAAAAAATTCAATTTTCTACACTTTTTTTACAATTTTTACTCAAAGACTTGGAGAACAACTGATTAGCTAAACTAATCTCCTATCCCCAACCTAAAATCTACATTGTCTTCAATGTAAAAGAAATAAGCATGTAATGCAAGAGAGGCAAAGAAAAGAAAAGAAAAGTGATGGAAAGATAATACCTGAAGAAGGAATTTTAAGGCTTTTCCATTGATCTCAGTACAAAGATGGGTTAGCATGAAAGACTCGAACAAATAATAAGCAAACTATCCTAAAACAATAGAAAGAAAACTATCCTAAATAGTGAAAAGCAGTAAACCTAACTACACCTTCATCAGACTAGGAGGTCATTTCTAATAAACAGAATTACTTAGAGGTATGGACATGTCCTCTAAATCAAATTTTTCAACAAATGGCTTTAAACGGTGTCCATTCAATTTAAAATCATTATCGTTGTTTGAAATTTGAATCTCGACAGCCCCATGAGGATAGACATTAGTAATAGTGAAAGGGCTGGTCCAACGAAATCTGAATTTATCCGAAAAGGGATATAAATGAGAATTATATAAAAGGACCTTCTGACATAGTGTGAATGATTTTTGAAGAATGTGTTGGTCATGAAACACCTTCATTATGTCCTTGTAAATTCTTGAGTTCTCATATGCATTGTTCCATATTTCCTCAAGTTCATTCAATTGAAGTTTGAGCAGCGAGCTAGCATTATCTAAATTAAAGTTTAGATTTTTAATCGCCCAGTAAGCCCTATGTTCCAACTCCACAGGTTAGTGGAAAGCCTTCCCATAAATAAGTCTAAATGGAGACATTCCAATATGAGTCTAAAATGCAGTAAGGTAATCTCATAAAGCATCAGTCAGGCATATTGACCAATCCTTGCAGTCAGGGTTATCTAGTTTTTCCAGTATGTGTTTAATTTCTCTATTAGAAATCTCAGCTTGTCCACTTGTTTGTGGGTGGTATGGAGTACTAACTTTGTGAAAGATGTCATATTTCTTCATTAAATTTGTGAATGACCTATTACAAAAGTATGATCCTCCATCACTAATGATGACTCAAGGCATTCTGAACCGGGAAAGGATGTTTTCTTTTAAGAATTTAATGATGGTTTGATGGTTATTATTCCAACGTGGGATCACTTCGACCCATTTAGTGACAAAGTCTAATGCTAGCAAAATATATAAATTTTCAAAGGATTAGGGAAATAGTCCTATGAAATCGATGTCCCAACAATAAAATGCTTCTATGATAAGAATGGGGTTTAAAGGAATCATATTTCTACGGGACAATGCTCCCAATTTCTGACAACACTCATAAGCTTTGCAAAACTCATAAGTATCCCTAAATATAGTGGGTCAATAAAAGCCGCACTGCAGAATTTTGACTGTGGTCTTTTTAGCAGAAAAGTGACCACCATAGGCCTGAGAGTGACAAAAGGAGATGATAATTTGGTGTTCATTGTCTGGCACACATCTCCTTAATATATAGTCTGGGCAATATTTGAATAAATACGGATCATTCCAAAAGAATTTGCATACCTTAGCAATATAATTAGCAATATCCGTGAACTAAGGTGATTGAGAGACTCTAAACAATTGTTCATCAGGGAACATGTTATTTATATATGTCATCTCAAGGGAATCGGAGAGATCAAGGCGGGAAAGGTGGTCAGCCACTACATTTGCTACTCATTTTTATCTTTTATTTCTAAATCAAATTCCTGGAGTAGAAGGATCCATATTATCAAGCAAGGCTTAGCATAATTCTTAGAAAGAAGATACTTGACTGTTGCAGTATCTGTATAGATGATGATCTTGGATCCAATCAGGTAGGACCCAAATTTGTCTGAAGCGAATACCATGGCTAAGAGTTCCTTGTTTGTACTAGTGTAATTCACTTGGGTAAGATTGAAGGTTCTACTTGTATAATGTATAGCGTAGGGCCTCTTATCTTTTCTCTGACCTAATATCGCCCCAAGAGCATAGTCAGACGCATCGCACATAAGTTTAAAAGGGATGCTCCATTCGAGTGGCTGATGATAGGTGTGGTGGTTAACATGCCCTTGAACTTAGAAAAAGCTTCCTGACATTTGTCAGTCCACTCATATGGTACATCCTTTTGAAGTAGATTGCATAAAGGACGAGAGAGATGACTAAAGTCCTTTATAAATCTTCTGTAAAATCCACCGTGTCCCAGGAAGGATTGCACGTCTCATATGTTCTTGAGTAGAGGAATGTTAGAGATAGGATCAATCTTAGCCTTATCTACCTCAATTCCTTTATACAAAATGATATGTCCAAGGATAATTCCCTTACGAACCATGAAATGACACTTCTCTCAATTTAGTACTAAGCTCTTTTCCTCATATCGCTTCAGCACACATTTAAGATTCTCCAAACAATCACTGAAGGATGGACCAAAAATAGAGAAATTGTTCATAAAGACCTTTAGATATTTCCCCACCATGTCAGAAAAAATACTCATCATACATCATTGAAAAGTAGTAGGGGCATTAAACAGTCCGAATGGCATTCTTCGGTAAGAAAAGGTGTCAAAGGGACATGTGAATGTGGTCTTTTCCTGATCTTCAAGGGCTATCTCTATCTACTTATAGCCTGAATACCCGTCAAAGAAGCAATAGTACGAGTGACCAGCTAGCCTTTCTAAAATTTGATCAATCAAAGGTAAAGAAAAGTGATCCTTCCTCATGATGGTATTTAATTTCCTGTAGTCAATGCACATTCTCCAACTAGTAGTAACTCTAGTTAGCATGAGTTCATTGTTAGCATTGGCTACTATGGTGATTTCGGACTTCGTAGGAACCACCTGAGTTGGAATCACCCATTGGCTATCCGATATAGGGTATATGATACCCACATCTAATAGCTTAAGAACCTCGACTTTAACCACTTCCTTCATGTTTAGATTTAATCTACATTGTGGTTTCCATGAGGTCTTAGCATTATCCTCTAGATAAATGTGGTGAGTACAAATTGAAGGGTCAATTCCCTTGAGATCTGCAACTGACCATCCAAGGGTTCCCTTATACTCAATGAGAGTAGAGATAAGCATACTCTCCTATTTTTGCTCAAGGTGGGAAAAAATCACCACCGGGTATGTCTCATCTTGACCTAAATATACATATTTCAAATCAAAGAGTAAAGGTTTTAAGTCAAGCTTCAGTACCTTAAGGTAAGACGGTAAACGTACTATATCATTTTGAGGTAATTTTTCAAATTATGGCCTCCACCGGTTAACTTCAAGTACTAATATAGTATCTAGCATGGTCCCATCTCCCTAATCACATCATCATCTAAATCATGGACGTGGCCTAGTCACATCTCTAGAATATCAAAGGATAAGGTTAGAAAAGTTTTATCTTCCACGAAAGAGTCAATCAAGTTAATATCGTGGGAATCGTCATCTTCCTCTGACTGTTTACCCATATTAAAAAAGATATTTAACTCTAATGTCATATTTTTAAAAGACAAACTCATGACTCCATTCCTGCAATTAATGATTACATTTAATGTGGTAAGGAATGGGTGACCAAGAATGATGGGAATTTGAGTGCTTATGTCCACGATGGGTTGAGTATCCAAGACGGTAAAATCTACCCAATAGTAGAATTTGTCAACCTATACCAACACATCCTCAATTATCCCTCTCAGTACATGAACTAAATGATCGGCAAGTTATAATGTGGTCCGGGTGGGTTTTAATTCACATAGGCCCAATTGTATGTAGACCGAGTATGGGATCATATTCACGCTCGCTCCTAAGTCAAGAAGTGCATGTTTAATCCGGTAATTCCCAATTACATAAGCAATGGATGGGCTACCTAGATCTTTGTACTTTTATGGCACATCTTGCTTTAGGATGGCACTCACTTTTTCTATCAGAAAGATTTTCTTTTGTATATTTTGCCATCTTTTGGTCATACATAAATCTTTCAGAAAATTGGGATATGAAGGTATTTATTTAACGACATCCAATAGTGGAATGTTGACCTTTACTTGTTTCAGCACCTCTAGAATGTCCTGAGAGTTAGAAAGAGGTTTTGATGCAATCAACCATTGGGGAAGTGGAGAAATTAGCTTACCTTGAGGTTCAGGTTCTAACTCATGTGGAGTGTTGCTAGGTCTATCAGTTTCATCTATTTCAGGGTCCTTAGACTTTTCAGCCCTTATCGGAATAGATTTGTTAATTATTTTCTCACTTCTAAGAGTGGAGATAGACTTAGCTTACTCCATTTGATTTGAAGAGCTCGGGTCGTTGACTTCATATTACTTTTTTGGATTGGGAAGAGGTTGAGCTGGAAGGTTTCCCTTTTCCCCAGTCATATTTTTTGTCTCAAGCCCTTATATGGCCTTTGTAAGGTCTTGAAAAGCTTTTAGCATACCGTGATTAAAACACTCTTGATTTTGAAGATGATTTAGAACATGATCCTCTTGAGATTTCCATTGATTTAGAATTTGATTAGGGAATCCTTGAGGAGTAGCAGTTTTTCTATTCCTCCAACTGGAATTTGGATGATTTCTCCAACTAGGATTGTATGTATTTGAAGTGGTTCCACTGAAAGGTCTTTGGTAATTATTCATGGCATTAGATTGCTCATTCAGCACCTCTTGAAAAGCAGGTATTATTGGACAATTTTCAGTTGTGTGAATGTTGCAAGCACAAATACAGCAAATAGTTTTCATATTTTTATCCTTCTTTAGTTCCATAGCCTCGAGTTTTCTTGTGAGATTAGCCACTTTAGCATTTATATCATCATCTTCTTTCAAAAGATAAATTTTTCCCCTCTCCTTTGATTGAGTAGGCCTAGAAGTGGTGCTTGATTTTGAAGAGATGTCCTATGATTGTGTGTTTTCAGTAAGCTTGTCAAATAATCTCACACATCATTGACCTCTTTGTTCATGAATTCCCCAATGCACATTGTCTCGACCATTTTGCGCATGGAAGAAGTCAGCCCATCGTAAAAAATATTGTTATTCGCCAAGTTTCAAAACTATGTTGTGGGCATGAAATGACAAGATCCTTGAACTGCTCCCAACATTGGAAGAATGTTTCATCTTCCTTTTGGGAAAAGTTCATGATTGATTTTCTAAGGGTGTTAGTTTTATGATATGAAAATTTTTTCTTTAAGAACTCCCTTATCATTTCGTTCCATCCGCCAATAGATCATGGACGTAATGAATGCAACCACATCTTAGCTTTATCTTTTAAGGAGAAGGGAAAGAGTTTCACCTAACTGTATCTTCAAACACATTCAGAAAATATAGAATGGCTATAATCTCATCAAACTCATTCATGTGTAAATATGAATTTTCATATTCAAGGCCATGGCATTTTGGAAGGAGTTGGATCACCCCTGACTTGATATCTATATGTCCTATATTTTTTGAAAAAACCATGCATGAAGGTGTGTTCACCCCTGCCGGTTGTAAATAGTCTCATAAAATACGAGGCGGGGGTGCATGATGCACCTCATTCTCATCCTTAATTTCGCCAACCCTAGGTTGAGGTGGATTTGGAGGTTGATTAGTCAGTTGATTGACAGCCATAACTTCAGTTAACTCTATGGATCTCGAGTGGTGTCTAATCCTGTGATGGATAGATAACCCCTCAACCAATCCTCCTTCACTGAAGAGACGTCGAGTATTATCACGGACCCACTTAGGCATGAAACACTCTCAGCCCTCAATTTCAGAATCTAACCTAAACCTAAAAGAAAAGAGGGAAATAGAAATCTAGAAATAGAAAGAGAGAGAATTAGAGAGAAGTTACCAAATTAGAAGTTTCTATTTTGGGATCCTGCAGAAGAAATAGGAAAGTGAATTAGTATCTAAAAATGGATTAGGAAAGTTTCTAAAAAAATAAAAAATTAGTTTCTAAAAACAAATTAGGAAAGTTTCTATCCTAAAATTAGAAAGTAAATTAGTTTTTAAAAATAAAAAAAGGGAAGTTTCTAAACCTAGAAATAGAAAGCTAAGTTAGTTTCTAAAATAATTCTGAAAAAAACCCTAACCTAAAAATAGAAAGTAGAAAAAATATAATCTTAAACTAATTCTAAAACTAATTAATCTCAGAAAAATGCAACTGTTAATCCCTGGAAATGATGCTAAAAACTTGTTCACAACCCGAAGTGTAGGGTCGTGATGTAGTAATAATCTTAGTGAGACCAAGGTCGAATCCACAGGGACTAACCTCATATGTATTTTGAAAGTAACTAGAAGTAGAACTAGAAAAAGATGTGAATCTAAATCTGGAATAAAATGAAGTAGTTATGAGAGATTTAATTGGAAACTTAAGAAATTCAAAGGTGGGAACTAGGGTTTCCAAGGATCCACGTGTAGCACTCAGGGTGATACTATGCTTGATTCAAGGACACAATTGGAATCGGAGCCCAATCCTATCTAGTTGGAAGATATAGCAATAAAACCAAATCTAAACTTCCTTTGACCTAATTCTCAATGGATGAGAGTTGTGAGGATTGGAAATAATTCCATCACTTAGCCATGCCTTAGAGACAATGACAAATAACAAGATTTCTTAATTCCATAAATATAGGAGAATTATGAAGATTAGAAGGGATTCCATCATCCAACCATGCCCAAGAGATGATGGTGAACAATAGGATTTTCTAATTTCATAATCTCAAAGCATGAAAAGAAGATAATCAAAGTTATTACAGATCTACTATAATTTGAGTCACAATAAACCATTAAAAACTAAAAGTGTTCCTTAAATATCAGACTAGAATCAAAATAAGTTCAACATAAACATGACTCAAAGCAATAAAAACATCCAATCACGCTAAGATCCTTCCCTTGCCTTAGTGATTCTTGAGCATTAAATCCATACTTTTAACACCCTTTTCAATTCAAGCTCTTAAATTCACCTGGCAACACAAACATAAGTAAAATAGAACATTAAGCATTATCATGTTCATAAAACCAAGATATAAATTAGGGATAATATCCAATATTTGACCCTCAACAATAATCATCATGAAATTCAATGTATGAATAAATAAACTAGAACATTTAAATTAACTAGAAGCTTTAGCCCTTAGCATTAGCTAAGAGATTAGCTAGACATAACTATCACAAAAACAAAAGAAAAACATAAAAACTACAATAATTGAAAGTTGAGGAAGCAAAGACGACGATGAAAAAGCTCTACCTTCTCTCTCTCTCTCTCTCTCTCTCTCTCTCTCTCTCTCTCTCTCTCTCTCTCTCTCTCTCTCTCTCTCTCCAAACCCTAGAGTATCCTTATGAATGTCTAAAACAACCATTTAAATAAATATGAGTTCTACACTTCTTCACTGATTTTGAAAAATTATGAACATTTGTCGTCACTACTACCATTGATCGATGTCCTCGATTAATCGATATTGCTCAAAGGTTTCTTCAATTGGTTCCATTCTCGATTAATCAAACATGCACGAAAATGTCTAGCAAGCAAATTCAAAAAACCGTTGCATTCTCGATCAATCGAACCCTACACTCTTGATCGATCAAAAATAGAAAAAAGTGTCCAGCGAGTTTAGTTAGAAGTTTTGAATTTTCTCGTCACAATGCTCAATTAATCGATGCCACTTGAAGGTCAATCGATCGAGGCTTTGGTCGATCACTCAATACTTACTGTCTTTTTCATTATGAAGTTGCACTTGTTCTTCAGCTTTCACTTCACTTCGGTACTTGGTTTCCTTAGATTTTTAGAACTTCAAATCTTCCCTTTAAAACCTTCGACTCTTCAATTTTACAACTTTAATTTCTCCGGGCTTTAAATCATTGTTTTAAACATAGTTTTAACTTAGACCTCGAAGTCTTGTTAGAATATGAAAATCAATATAATTAAACTGTATTAAGATGAATTTGCATGGGAAAACACTATGAAATAAAAGGATAAATATTCAATATTTAGGTCTTATTAGTAGGTAGCAGCAATATTGTTTAGACAAAAAGATATGACAACCCAATAATATGTCTCTATTGCTCTAGGACATCTAAAGGTTGTCTTTGAAATGTTATCTTTCATGATATAAATTTGGTTGTATCTTAAGTGATCATTCATGAAAGAAATCATTTTATGTCTGACCGCTTGATATATTAATTGGTCTATGATTGGCATTAGATATTCATCTTTCAGAGTTACCTAGGTAAGGTTCCTAAAGTCGATGCATATCCTCAGCTTTCCATCTTCTTTTATTTATAATTGACACTATATTAGAGATCCACTCCGCGTACCTAATTGGTTGAATAAAACTGACCTTTAATGGTTGCTTCACCTCTTTTTTAATTTTCTTAAAAGTTACTTGGGCTTTAATATGCCACACTGGTTGCTTGAAAGGATGGTAACCTTTTTTAATTAGGATATGATACTCGAATAACTTCTTGTTAACTATTAGCATCTCATGATACTCACAAGCAAAAACAATCAGAATACTCTTTTAAAGGAGTGTTGATTTATGCTTGGACTCACGACTTTAATAACTCATTGATGTACGTTAGTCATGGGTTATGTTTCATCCCTATATTAAGCTCCATCAGTTAAAAAGTCGTCTAGCTTAGCAAGTGCCGCTTTAATGACTTGGAAGTCTATTTGATTGTCAAAGACTTCATTTTTTTTCTAATATGCACTCGATTATGTTGAAGAAACAATCATTCTGCAACCCTTCATATCGAAGATGCCTTTTTATCCTATCTAAAATGGCCATGATTTTGCCGCTCCAACTAATAATGCCTTGCTCATCATGGGATCTCCTCTATTATGGGTAAATCTAAACCGAGTTACGTGGTGGTTAACTGTGGCACCCACAATCGAGACCCCTGACAGATATGCGTCAGACTCGAAGCGAGTTCCCATCCCAAGGTGGATATTTGACTGATGTCCGAATCTTCTGCTATCAACTCAGATCAGAGGTCTGACCGAACCGACCTGCCTTACGCCTCCACTGGCGTCACCTCAGAGTGTCAATAATATGTGCAGGCTGACTCATCCAACCACATACTCTGACCACGAGCTCCTACCATGAGTTCTGACTATATGGTCCATCCATGGGGTTCAATCATGGGCACAAATATGTTGAATCTAAAGCCTAACTGAAGTTATTCCTACCATGAAATCGAGGAATCGAGTCATGGGATTAGCCGGAGTAAGAGCGTGGCTAAAGATCACACTACGAGACAGCCCAATAAGGCATATTGAAGAATAATCTGGTGCACAATCTAAGGATCGTGACCGATATCTCCATGCGCGTAACATCTGCGCTTGATGAAGTAGATCGTGCGGAGTTTAATAGTAATGACCCCTTTGATCCTCAGGTATAAATACGAGATAAACCCACTGCAACAGGTACGCAATATCTCACACCCTCTCTACTCTACATTACTTAGACCTAGATTCCTTAGCCTGACTTTGGCATCAGAGGGTCCCTTGCTTGAGCCAGGGTCTCCTTTGTTTACCGTCTTGTGCAGTTCCAAGGTTCTCTTCGAGCACACAGAGCTCGACGGAAGGTGGTCCAGATTCTTACAATAATATTTTGGCACCGTCTATGAGAAATGATACGAAAAGGCTAGAAAGTTTTACCAAGAATGGCGAAGGGAAAGAAGAAGGCACTCCTTATGATGATTACGGAACCCGAACTGAATGAGCAACAATGATTATCCTTACTACTCCACACTGAGTCGACTCCAACAGGGTTGTCTCAAAGGTCCCGGAGCCGAGGAGGCAAGTACAAGGCCATGCAGAATGAGATCCAAGCATTTAAGGATGAAATCAATACCTTGAGGTAGAAACAGAGACAATACTGCCCCCAAGGTGGGAAGAGATCTTCCTAGCAGCTTCTAGAGAGCCTGTGCGTGCTAGATCATAGACTGGAGCATCTCTGAATTAATCTGCTAGAGTTAACCTGGTGCGGAATACGGCAACTCAAGCCCCAACTTATGTATCGGTCACCTTGGCGCTAGCTCCGACCGATCTTTGTCATGAACTGGAGAGGAGAAGAAGGGGTAAGACACCAGAAGTTGAGGCTCCTCGGGAGGCAGTCATCAAGAACTGAGATCCCTAAGAAGCCCAACTTATGGAACTCCACAACTAGATCCAAACCCTGCAGCAAAACCAATCAGCCCCCATCCTGATTGTAGTACAAACGATGACGGAAGAGACTGAACCTCCATTCACCTTTGACATCATAAATGAGGTGATGCCTCTGAGGTTCAGGATGCCTCCTGTCATCCAATACTCAGGATCCGGGGACCCGATGGAATATGTAGAGTCTTACCTCTCTTGGATGCAAGTTCAGTTAGCCACCGATGTGATGATGTGCAGAGAAACTCTCATTGGGTCTGCTCGGAATTGGAATTGACAACTCAAACCGAAGTCGATTAGCAGCTTCACCGTGCTCAGCAAATCATTCCTGACCCAATTCATCGTTGGTAAGAAGAGCCGAAAGCCGTCGACCCACCTCCTTACCCTCAAACAGAAGAGTGGGGAGTCACTGAAAGATTACATCCTCCACTTCAATGACGAAGCCCTACAGGTGGACGACTATGACGATAAGATGGCACTGTTTGCCATGATCAGTGCGCTCAAGGAAGGAAAATTCCTCTTCTCCATAGGGAAGAATCCTCCGAACACCTTGGGTGAACTCATGAGCCGAGCCCAAAAATATACCAACATCGAGGCATTCTTCAGCTTACGTAAGAGAAATTAGATCACCGAGTCCTTATCTAAAGTAAAGAGGCAAAGAGATAAGGCGCCGCAGCACACGGACAAAAGGAGGTCAGACGATAACACCTCCCGAAATTGAAGGCCGAACAGGAAGCTAAAGAGGAAGTTCCATTTGTATACTCCTCTCAACACATCCCCTGAACAGATCTTACTGAACATCTGAGACCAGAAGCTATTGTATTGGCTAAGTTGCATGAAGATAGAGGCGAGCCAGCGGGATAAACGCAAGTACTGCAATTTCCATTGTGACCACGGCCACAATACCAGTGACTACGTTGATTTGATATATGAGATCGAGACCCTTATCCGAAAGGGTCATCTTCGCCAATACATTAAAGAAGAGAAGCGGACTTGGAAGGAAGACTAACCACGAAAAGCCGAAGATGAGGCCCCAGAGATCCAAACAATCTTTGACGGCCCATCTGGTGGCGAGATTCAAATAGGGCTTGTAAAGCATACTCTAGGAGCATCGATCCTGAGCACACATCGGTTCAACTGAAAGTCCAGTAATAGAGCTCTAAGTGAGCCCTTGTAGCCTCACTTTCACAGAGGATGATGCGTGAGGCATCCATCACCCACAAGATGACGCCTTAGTGGTTACGATGAAAATATCCAACTGCAAGGTCTACCGCATCTTGGTCAAAACTGGAAGCTCGGCCGATGTACTCTACTCCAAGGCTTTTGATAAGATGGGTATAGATAGGTCATGCCTCCGACCAGTGAAGACTCCACTGCACAGATTTTTCAGAGATAAGGTAATCTCTGAGGGCATGATTTTCCTCCCAATTACAGTGGGAGAAGGATAGAGTTAGGTGACTCTGCTCATGGTTAATGTGTCATTGGTTCATAATGTCATCCTAGGGCAACCATCCCTTAATGCAATGAGGGCGGTCATGCTACATACCATCTGATGATGAAGTTTTCTATCGAGGGAGGAGTCAAATATTCAGAGGAGATCAGCGAGAGACACGCAGATGTTACTCGGTGGCAGTATCAAAGAGCTCGGCAAAGCAAGCCCTCACCATAAATGTGCTTAACCTTAGAGATCCTATGGAGTACTCCCCCACTAAAGATTTGATAACTGTCCCGCTAGAACGGTTTAACTCGAGTCATCACTAAATTCTGAGCAACGAACGCAATTGTTGGCCTTCCTAAGAAAGCACAAGGATGTTTTCACTTGTTCACACGAGGACATGGTGTGCATCCCTCCAGAAATCATGGTGCACAGGCTGAATGTGGACCCAGAACACAAACCGGTGAAGCAGAAGAGGAGGGCGTTCAAGCCCGAGAGGTACGCGGCCACTATCGAATAGGTGTCGAAGCTCCTCAATGTGGGCTTCATTGAAGAGGTTCACTATCCCGACTGGATCCCAAATGTGGTCCTCATGAAGAAAGCCACTGAAAAGTGGCAGGTTTATGTGGACTACTCAGACTTGAACAAAGCATGCCCCAAGGACAGCTTTCATCTACCCTGGATTGACCAACTAGCTGGCAACACAGCTGGGCATGATTTCTTACCTTTCTAAATGCATACTCTGGCTATAACCAGATAGTCATGCACCCCCCAGATAGGCAGAAGATGACCTTTGTCATGGATAAGGGGCTTTACTGTTACCGGGTTATGCCCTTTGGCTTGAAGAACGCTGAGGCTACATACCAAAGGCTCGTGAACTAGATGTATGCACGATTGATTGGTCAGACCATGGAGGTCTACATTGACGACATGCTCGTCAAAAGTGTCAGAATGCACAACCACATTACGGACCTCGAAGAGACCTTCTCAATCTTCGAGAATATCTCATGAAGCTAAATCCCACCAAATGTGCCTTCAATGTGGGTTCGGGCAAGTTCCTTAGCTTCCAGGTCAGCCAGAGGGGTATTGAGGCAAACCCCGACAAGATCAAGGCTCTGCTCAACATGAGCTCACCTTGGACGATGAGAGAAATACATTGCCTCACTCGACGAGTCGCGACTCTCGGGCGATTCATATCTAGGGCCACCGATAGGTGTCTCCCCTTCTTCCAATAGATGAAGGGCCACAAGAAAGCAGAATGAACCCCAAAATATGAGCAAACTTTTCAATAGCTGAAGTAGTACCTAGGGTCACCACCCTTGCTATCCAAGCTCGAGGAGGGCGAACCTTTATATCTCTACTGGGCGGTTTCTGCCTCAAATGTTAGCTCAGCACTCATTCAAGAGGTGGAGGGCAAGCAGCGCCCCGTTTACTACATAAGAAAGGCAATGGTCCTAGCTGAGACCAGATACCCGAGCATGAAAAAGTTAGGAGGTTGCGCCCCATACTTTCAGGCGCACTCCATTGTCGTGCTCATAGATTCTCCTCTTCGACAAGTCCTCCAGAAACCTGAGGTGTCCGGACGGCTCACCAAGTGGGCGATAGAACTTGAGGAGTTCGACGTTCAGTGTCACACCCCAAACTCAGAAACTGGGCTCACAAAATTCTCGATCACTGAATCCGGCACTGACAGCTTCCGTAGTAACCCATTCTCGACTCCCAGCACCCATACACCAAGTTCTAATCCTAGGATCCTAAAAGGAGGATTTTAAACATGATTTTGATTCAGTATAAGCATAACCATAAGCAAAACCCATGAACAATAACCATAAGAACACCATCATACAATCCACTATGATCAAAAACATTGAGTACAATGCATATGAAGGGAAATATAAGATAATGATAATAACGGAAACTCCTGAAGCTCGACTGTACACTCCTACTGTGGTGAGGTTACGGCTGCGTCCTGACGTCACCTGCACACATCAATCATGCATAAGCTTATAGAAAGCTTAAAGGGTGGTCTAAGTGTGTGCGCAATATGAGCGTGCTCAGAATACAATGTCATAGTAATGTGAAATCATGCTGATGAGAACATGAATGCAATCAGCTGTACCAAGGCTATGCAGTGCAAAACATGAATGTTATCAGCCATGTCACGGCCATGTGATGCGAAATGCAACTCATGCATGCCAATCATCATCCACATAACAATGTATCTCCTTACTAAAGCATCAAATATCAATAGGTTCTCACTCTGGATAATTAGTGGGGTTTAGTAGACTCCAAATGGCACTGCCCTTTCCTAAGAGCGTAGTCCAAGTGAGCATAAGAAACCTCACTATCTGCCTGGCCAATAGTCTGTCAATATCTATCTGGCACGTCGATAGCAGACGCATTCACGAGCTGGCCAAACTCAGCCTAGTAATGCCCCCTACCCTTGGGCAGGTAAGGCCACACCCCTTTCCAACCTACCATGACATAGTGAGAGACGCGGCCTTCTGGTATTCGACCCTCGTGCACTTATATATCCACTTGGTCTCGACATTGGAGTCATCCTCTGGTACCATCGGGTTTATGGATTTTCACCCAAGGACATCTATGGTGCCCCGATGCTAGAAATAGTATTTCTAGTGTCTGATCCTACCATCCATGATGTGCTTGTGGAGAGGACATGCGGTAAACATGTCATACAAATATGAAGTGCATGAATCGCACAACCAGTCATGCAGTAATCCTACGCGTACCACGAGCTCATGTTGGATAACTTCGCCTATCAAGGAGCCCATAAACAATTTGCCCGAAGGCATATGCTATGATCAGTCACTCCTCATATCAAGCATACATATGATGTGTATGAGCATGAATTATGAAATTATACTAAACATGTAATATGGTGATGGACTCTGATCATAACGAAGATGGGCCTAAACGGCCTATACACTACAAGTATGGGCCTATCAATGGGCCCTAGGGAGAGTTATAATGCAAACATTTAACCATCATTGCTCTTACAATGTGGACGTCAAACCATCATTGATCCCAAGGCATGGCCATCAAAAACATCATTACATACATCATGGTGGGATCTCACATTGCAATAGGCCTCATCACATCACATTCAGCCCACACAAAAGGCTCACATACGTCTCATTGGGCCTCATATACATCAAGTGGGCCGCATCATGTGGGTTGCTCCAATGGGCCAACATGCATCAAACGGGCC